>OX465479.1:15000-9755270 GCA_950022335.1 Eurois occulta | reverse complement strand
ACCTGTCGCCGTCTAAAGGTGGCGAAATTCAACCGAACTCCGGCCTATGTTCGGCCGAACTTCGTCTTCGGCAGAATCCGCATTCGGTCTATCTCTAATAGTAGGTAATTATTAATCTTCAATTACAGGTTCATGATGCAAATGCCCCATTTCCCCAATAATAACCCGAGGCTGGATGGCCTCTTATTTTTTCATAAAAAAGCTCACTATGTTTCGGGGGTAACGCCATTAGTGGGGTGGCTATTTCCCTATATGGTACCGGAAGTGTTTGGACCAGGTAAATGAAAAAATATGTATTTGTAAGCAGAGATTCATATACATCTATTTAATAAAAAACTGAAACTCATTCAATGACATGCAACACACCATAAACCACTAGATGTACAAGTATTTAGCAAAGAGTTATTTATACAGCATGTATCAGAAAGACTACCTCTTTGGTCGAGTGGTCGCAAGGGCGACTGCTGAGCATGAGGTCCTGGTTTCGATTTCCGGGTCGGGCATAGTGATATTGGGTTTTTTCATCAGGAATTTCTTATTAGTAGCTACAGAGTCTCGATATGTACCCGATGAATGGGAATTGGCGCGCACCCATAACATGAGACTTAAACATGCTGGCGAAATGTGGGTGTACTATTAGGTACACCTCTGCCTAACTTTTCGGAGATTACAAGGCGTTAGGTTATATAATACCAAGTAAGATATAATTTCTATTGCAGGTATAAAAATTCATCCTGGTTATATGCAAGAACAACCGGTGGACTATATTAACCAAAGAGATTTTATAACCAAATTCCAAAACAATGTACGGCAAAAGAAAGTACGGCGGCCAAGGCGCAATATTCAAATGGATACGACGCTGCCGGCTGATCAAAGTGATCTTGTACGTATCGAAATCCATCACGCTTTTTATATTATTTTATCTATACCTATAAAATATTATATGTTTCTTATTGGGCCTGGAGACGGCCGATTGAATAAAGAGCTTAATAATACAGATGGATAGAATATTTAGTTGGCATTGGCAAGTATTATAGCGGTGAATTAATGGATATCTATTCTAAATCTAGCGCTAATGCGCTAAAAATACGTTCTACTGAAATAATACGCGTTTTATTCCAGTCAATTTTAAAATTTAGTCTGATAGCAATAGAACCCAACAATCCAAACAGTAGCCTATATCCCAGTGACTTGGTTGTGGAGGTCAAATCGGCAGTCGGTCTATGTAAAATACTGTTATTCAACTGCATGCTATATACTGCATGCTATAATGCTGCATACACTGGATGTTAACCTCAATAAATTCGGGAAAAGACTGGACAGATGATGATGACACTAATAATAATAATAGATCAGTCCCCGAAAACTTAAACGTCGCTCACTAAGTGAGAGATTATTAGGTGACGATACGATGTTTTTTTCTTTTTGTCATTGAAAGTTGAACCTTATGTCCAGGCAGATGTATATCAAATAACCAGTGAGACTCACTTTTAGTCATTCATATGATTTTTTTACAGGTAGTGTTGGAGACGCTGGCGGAATCTGGTGCTTTTGATTGTGAAGATACAGGTGGATTAAACGAAGCGAGCGGTGTCAGTATGATGGAGTAAGAGAAGCCTATGATTTGTGCCAAATTATTAACAATGTACTGGTTTTGAACCAGAACCAATGTTCTTTAGATTTCTCCTAAAGGAGTCTCGGTGTTGTTGAGTAGCTGCTTAGAGCTACTTCCTAGTCGGTAAGTATATGACACTTCATATCATTAAGGAAGTCTTATGGGGTGCTATCACGGAGCGATTTTCGCCCAGATTAGCTAGCGGTTGCATGGTTAGGTTAGGCGTCTGTAGATAATGGTATGTTTTTTATAAACGATATTTGGGACTCGACGCGTATTCGCTTCTGCTACGACCTTGGTGACTGATTTTAGGAGTTTTCCTATACTAGGTAAAATTTAACTTATGCATTCTAGGGTATTTTAGTGTAGTTATCGTGGTAACTTATGATGAAACCCAGTATTCTTCCGAATTCGTTTAGCGTTTTCGGTATGATTGAGAAACGAATCATAATGTTTTGCATGTTTAATCCCTTGATGCGTGTTAGCAGTAGCGGTGTCCCAGTGATAGCAACCTCGTTTTACAAGTCGCAGGCTGTGGGTTCCTGAACCCAGTCACTCACTTTGTGCAATTTATTCCATCACGATATAGTGCCCACGATAAGCTTTGCCTTTGGCCATCTTAGGTTAAGAAACCACCTTCGGCCAAACCTTCGAAAATGGGCCGAAGTTTTGGCCGAAACCAAAGGTTTCTCGTAAACGCAGTGGGCCGAAGGCCGAAGGTGGGAGGCGACGCCGACGTGTGGATGGCAGGAGTCACCCATTTCGAAGCAAGGCTTTGCAAGGTTATTTGATTTTCAACATCTCATTATGTGTTTCATAAAGACGCTTTTTTTAATTTTATTCGATTCTTTTTGGGTCATTAAACCGTCGGGTCCGGCCGAAGGTTGTGGCGATAGCTGATGAATCGGGTCCGGCTTCGGCCAGAAATCGGCCTTCGATTGGACACTATTATTATTAAAACATTGTAAGGAGACTTAGTAACTTCAATGTTCCACAAACAAAAATTCGAAGACGTGGCTTCCATCAATCCGCATTGGGTCCGGGTTGATTGTGGCCCACTTTTTCTCATAGAGAGGAGGCCTGTTTCCCAGCATTGGGAACATAATGGCTGATGATGCTATACTTTTAACTACTTAATTTAATTGTGTCTCATAAAGTCACTAGTCAACGCTTATTAAGTTAATATTAGTGGGTAAATAGTAGGTATTCAATCGTACATTGTTGCCGGAGCGGTCATAGGAAAATATCGCACCGTGATTTCAGTCCCGTAGGAGTATTTTATACTATTTCTTATTCGTGGGTAACAGGGTGCAGCTAAATTATTGTAAAAATAATCTAAACGACGTAACCCTAGAAATGGCTGTTATTGTCCTGGTGATATAATTTTAGCTATTTTTAATTGTTAACTATTTTATATTAGCGCTATTTGTTTAATTTTTAGACATAACCACTGTTGTATACGCAATATTAAAATGATAATTATGTAATGCTGAAAAGTTGTTCTAGCCTGATTGAATTTTGCTTAGTTCCTAATTTGGCTTAAGCTTTTACATGTAATGAAGTATTATCCAGAAACAGGGTGATACTGGCTCAACTTTAGGCGATGTAGTTACTTGAATATGAAATAGTAGGGAAATAATAATTATGTTAATTGACAATTGCATAATCTCATAGCGTAAGACATATGTAGTAAATGTGTTGTAGGATATGCCAACCGTTGCAGACGCCGCGGTCATAAAATGCGAGAGTGAAATAACGCGATACTCAGTGTATGGCTTTTAGAAATCACACCTATACCAAATATTAACCATCCTACTGGCTCGTATGACCGCGACAGATACAGGTTTAGACGTTTGGTATTTCCTCTTTTGACAATGTGTTGTAGTATACCCCAAACTTCGTAGACGCTGCAGTCATAAAATGCGAGAGTGAGATGGCACGACACAGTTGTCAGAAATCCTGTTTAAACGAAATATTCACCATCCTTCTCGCTTGTTTTATAACCGCGACGGCTACTAGTTTGGTATATTCCCTTTTTGCATTCTCGGGTAGATGGGGCCCGGCCGTAATAGTGTGTGAAAGCTTATACATACACATACATTTGCTACCACGAATACGTATACCGCGTATGAAAATGGGCTTATTATGTTTATGATTCTTATTGATGGTATGCCCAGTCCTTTCGTGATAGTAAAGGGCTTTTTATATACCCGTAGCAAACTATCTAGATGTCTATATAATCAAAACATGTCTACTTATTGAGTGACGCTCTCATATACAGTCCCTTCACACTTACTGTTTTACCTCTGAGTCTGCATCTCTGTCAAAATTTGGTCTTTATTCTCGTACCGATAAGGTTGCAATTGGGTTGTTGATGTGAGAGGTAACATAATTGTGAAAGATTGTACTTACAATAGTAAGACTAAAATAATATCGTTCGATAATGCCGGATTCCCTGTACCGGCCGCATTTAGCAAAAAGTTAAAAACTTTTTGGGTAATAATCTTCATAGCTTTAAGTAGCATTGAAGACTTTTTAACTATTAAAAATTGTCGACTGATTGCAAAAGTCCAGTTTGGCATTATTCGATAAGACCAAAATAAGTCTTAAGACTGGTTAGAAATTACGATCCGTTTTGGATTTAGGGGGCGGGGAAATCGAGCTAAGCTGGGAGAGAGAGCCTTTGGATGTTTCTGACTTTTTGATGTATAAGTACTTATTGTCATAAAATGATATCTCATCAATGAATACTATATAGTATTATATCTGTGTTCACAACTTAATGTATACTCTTTTCAATGAAATAAATTTTTGATGTGATTTATGATTTTTATTTCGATATTAATGTGATATATGATATTTATTAATATCGCTCACTCACTAAGTACCTACTCATTACACAGGCTAGGTGTGGTAAGAGATGACTAACATAATTACGTGGTACAGCAGACCGTACGTCCGTCAGTGGTAACAAACCCTTTATAAGGTAGCCTGTTATATCTAATGATGAACCTATTATTCTTCTATGAGCATGCGGCGCAAGATGGAAGGTGAGCCATTGTCTGTGAGGAGACTGGATGACGCATCTTTACATAGTATAAAAAAGTCGCTCCCGCTGTTTGGACGTTTAGATCTTTTAAATTGAAAACTACGCAACGGATTTAATGCTGTTTTCAGCAATAGATAGTGATTCAAGAGGAAGGTTTATATGTATATTATCCACTTTGCATCTGTGCGAAGCCTGGGCGGGTCGCTAGTTAATAATTAAGCACATAAAATGAACAACTTGGGGTAAATATGCGTCACATCCACGCATAAAGGCTATCGGTCAGCATAAGGTACATGCTCCTCTGCCGGCGATTACTGAAAAGCGAATAGAGCTATCAAATAACACTAAGTAGTTGTTTGTTTGACTGATGTCTCGCTGGTGGTCAGTAAGCAATCAACTATAAAATACATGTAGGAAGCTCTTTTTACTGACACGGGTATTACAATGTTTTGAACATTACTTGTGTGATAACATTGCCGATAGCTCTTCACTTATGGGCTCTTGTAACACTATCGAGAGACATTGCTAATTAAGGCGGTGCCCTCATGTAGCAGCTTTGGTTGTCGGGTGGAAATGCCAGGATAGCCCGCGAAATTTTCTTACGTTTTTTGCAGTTAGCAAGTCCGTGTCAGGTTGTATAGTAAGTATGTTGATTAAAATATAATTCGCGGTCGAAACGAATATGGCTCTCAGTTCATTTAATGCCATGGAATGACTTTTTCATGAAATATAACGGGCAACTGATAAGTTGAAGCAAATCCTACGTTTTCGGAGATACTTAAAATTATACGGAAAACGTCATAGGACAACGGATAGTTTTGTTTTCATTAACGAAATTAATCTATCTAGGTAAACATATAATAAATCTGTAGACGTGGCGTTTCCGTACACTGAAAATATTTAGAAAAAAAATAGTAGGGGTGTTAAAGGATCACACACAGAACCCATTTCTACCATTTTTAGAATTTTTGTCGGTTTGTCTGTTCGTTTGTGCGCGCATCACGTAAAAACCCCTTATTGTATTCAAAATCGAAATATTTAAACATAAGAAGCATTGTTCCGAGTAACATTTAGCGTTAATTTCATCAAAATCGAACAAGAGACGCAAAAGATATTTATGTTTAAAATTTTGTTAGTAATCTCATACGCGATTTCTATGATAAATTTAATTATTTACTTAAATAGGTTTTAGTTGAAGTGTATTTAGAATGGCTGAAAATGAATTTGGTTTATTTTTCCTTTTGTGTTTACTCTTTGCATGGAAGTAATAAGTACTACTTACAACCCATTACGAAATAAAATCTCTAAAAAAAATAAAAATCAAAACAAAATTAAAATTTGATAAAATCCACGACGTTGTAAATTTGTTCCGTACGGGAATCGAACCCGCGACACGCAGCGCCGCAATCAATTGCTCAGCCACTGCGCCAACCGTGCCGTCATATAACTGTGGTTATGGCTTCCTCGGGCATTGCTGCAACTTTGCTTAGGGGTGGCCGGACTGCACATTCAATTTTCAAATTGTCGCTTAATCTTGCAAGCGAAGATACCCCAACATGCAACATCACCAAAAACGGGAGAGTCCTTTTGCAGCACTGGAAGTTAATAGTATGACTAGTGCACAATGTCGCAGAAGCATGCATTAGAGGCGTTGAACCGCGTTTGCAGGACATCCGCGGCAACCAGGCGCTGATGGGTGGCGTCGTTCGGTGACTTTAGACCATGTGGACGGTGAGTAATGGGCTAGCTCGCCGTCCGACCGTCTTATGACTACAGGCCGTGTCCACGGCGCGTTCGTGTTCCACGCGCGCCTCAAAGAGATCAAACTGGAAGCGGTCCGCCAGGGCCGATGCCTGCCGGGGCTGTGAGACTGTTCGAAAGAAATACGACGGCCCTGGAACACAAAGGGCTAAGAAGGAACATGACATGCACGTTTTTGCTCAATTTGGAGATTAATATAAAAAATAAAGAGTGGTTGTGTGAGTGGGTAGTGCTATCGCCAAAGAACGAGTGGGTCAGTAAAATAAACAAATAAAAATGACATGATCGTCGGCGATTCAAAAGTATACACATCCATAGACACTGTGATGGCTAATGTCGATAGTACTGCCTACCCCGTTGAATTTCTCAACTCCCTGGAGTTAACGGACGTGCTGTTCCATCAGCTGGAGCTTAAAGTTGGCGTTCCAGTTCTGGTGATGCGAAACCTTGATGCAACCAGACTGTGCAACGGCACCAGGCTTCGTATCTTCGAGCTGGGCAATAACATTATAAAAACGGAGCTGCTAAAGGAGTGTACGTTTTAATTCGCCGCATGCCCACTATTTCAAATAACTTGCCATTCAGTCCAGTCAGTTCTAACACATTACGCCATGTAATTAATCCCCGAAGGTTTAGGCAGAAGTGTACCAAATCGTACACCCACATTTCGCCAGTAATGTTTAAATCCATGTTATACTTAGAGGGCGAGCCTATTTTCACCAACTGGGCACAAATCCAGATTCCGTGGCTGCCATTGAGAAATTCCTAATGGTATAACCCACCCAATAACACTGTTAAGTGGAAGAGCGGAGTCACATGCAAAAGCAGCTCCTTGCTTAAAAGGTGATCTCTAAATCATGTGCGTTATAAAATTATGTAATTAAAATAAACATTTTTTTTAACACAGCCCAACCTTCGCTTTGATCTCAGGACCACATGCTTAGTAGTCGCACTTGCGACCACTCGACCAACGAGGCAGTCTCTCACATACTCACCAAAATTTCCACGCGAACGAAGTCGTGGGCAACAGTTAGTGCCCAAATAAAAATAGAAAACGACATAAAAGCTGATTAAATTTACCTACATATATGACGTCTAAATAATGAAGTGCCTATAATTTTGACAGCCAGGAAGAGCAATAAAATCTTGACGATTGTTTGCGAACCGTTACTTGAGATATTCTTGGAGAAAAATAAAATAAATAGATATACTTACTTAGAGATCGTTAAATAAAGCAGTATTAAGGTACGTATTTTATCGTGCAAACTATGATTATTGATTAAGCACCGCCTATTTCTTAATTAAATAAGTATGTCTTGAATTGTTAGACTGCTTCATAGGTGTACCGGTTTGACTACCACACATGGGGTCATGGGTTCGGTACCCAAAATGAAAAGTCATTTATTTAAATAAGGCTGATAAATCAGTGCTTTTTGAACGTCAAAATTTACAAGAGACAGTCCACTAAAACGTCTGCCTTTTGTCCAACACCGGTATTTGTTTTTTCCATTCGAAAACTCTCAGTATCAGCATTTTTTGCTTGGGCTTAGTTGGTAAGCTTTTTAAAAAGTGCAGAATCTATCATTTGAATTCAGTGTACAGTCACGAGCACCAATATGTATACACTTTCCTAAATTTAAAAGCATATTTCGCGAGAAATAACGATTGTACCTTGGGAGATAGGATGTTTTTCATTGAATATTAGTTCCAAAATACTATGTTCGTAACAACATGAAATTATAATCATAACAGTTTGAGAAATACAGTTTTAAAAGTTTTTAAGTGTTTACATAGATATTGGTGCCGTGACTGTACACTGACCCTATAAACTTTAGTACCAAGTGCTAATTCAACAGTTCAAATCCAACTTCTTTCTTCTTTCTATTGCTAGGCCCAAGAAAAGGATTACACAGGTGACCCCGCTTACGTTTACCGACAGACAGACATTTACGCCCGTTTTCATTCACCCTAAGAAATACCTAAACGGCAGCTCAAATAAAATTCATTGTGCAGTAGGTACCTACATTGTATTGTATAACGGGCGGTGTCCGCAACTCCAACGTCCTGCGTGCGCAAACACACGTGCACGTGCGTTACATGTTTGAAATAAAAAAGTAAATGCGAATTATTGCATTTTCAACTTTCGGTGCTGAGCCGCTGTTAAGCTGTTAATAATCCAATAGCTGCGCTTTATTTGGAAATTAGGTTCCTTCAGCTGCTAGTGTTAGTTAAAACGGCTACGCTCATTTGAAATAGGTAAGAAAACAATATTTCATCACTTGTAATTTCATTCTGATTTACTGCCACCTTTGTAAAACGCAGAGAATTGAACCGTGAAAACGCGATAAATCGGTATTTGTAAGATATAACGGTGTCCCATAAAATCTGAAAGAATCGGCGCATTTTTAATAGATGACAGTAAGAACTGATAGCTAAGTTAGCAGTTTTTCGTTTTATGGGGAAACCAGGAAAACACCCAAAGACGTTGCGGAATTTAGGACTTAGACACACACGGACACCCAGCATAATATGGTGGTTATAATAGCGCTGCTCTTTTTTTTGTTTCGAATTGGAACTCAAGGGCAGGAGGACCAAGGTAACCGACTGCCTCGAGAATACCTAGCCAAACTTAAGTGGCAGTGGGCACGGTACATTGCTCGCTAAAGTGATGGCCGAAAGGTTCAAGAGTCGCCACGTACCACTGACCAGAAAGCGTTGCGTTGTACAAGCGTTGTTGTGCAAGCGACTTATCACCAAAGCGTCGTAAGAAAGACGAGGAATGGCAACAAGTCTCGTATAAGAAGCGTACACAATACCGTTATGCGGGCAAGTCAGGAGTTGCGAAGGATTTAAATTGTAATTTTAAAGCAGCTGAAAGGAAAATTCCGATTCTCATTACGAATATTCACAGCGAAACAACGGAGGACGACATAGTTTCATACATTTACCGTAAAACACAGGAAACTGTATGTCTTGAGAGAATTAGAATGAGAAAAGAGAAGGGCCATAATGCTTACAAATTCTTTGTGTCTGAATCCAAACTACCGTTATACCTGAATGAAAATATATGGCCTGCCGGTATCATATTTAGACGCTTCATGAATTTTAGTTATAAAAATACGAACAGATTCTCTTCTGTGGACGGCGCTCAGCAGCAAAATAATGAATAGCTACCAATTTGCTAGCTTTAACTGTAAGAACGTCAAGCGATCAGTAGATAGTGTTCGGGAGTTGTGTCGCACCTGTGACCTAATTGCTCTGCAAGAAACGTGGTTACTGCCCGAGGAAATAACGTATCTTGGCACGATCGACAGCGACTTCGGATACACAGGGACGTCGGCGGTGGACACGTCCGCTGGCATACTGCGCGGGAGGCCGTTTGGCGGTGTCGCCTTACTATGGAGAAGCAGTGTTTTCCAACAAGTGTCAGTGTTGCGGTGTAATAATGCCCGTATTAGTGCATTAAAAGTGACAACAAAAGACCGACCTGTGCTTGTGATGAGTATATACATGCCTACTAATTGTGCGGATAACCTACCGGACTTTACGGACTGTTTAAGTGCGGTAAGTGCTATTATTGATGAACACAATATTCAATCGGTTTTTATGTTAGGTGATTATAATGCTGACTTATGCGAATTATTTTATAGTGAGCTTTCTAGTTTCTGTAGTGAACAATATTGGACATGTGTTGATGTTGATATGCTCGGTGTGGACTCGGGTACATACACATTCATTAGTGACGCGCACGGTACGTGCAGCTGGTTAGATCATTGTATAGTTACGCAGTCGGCAAAGCGATCTGTCACTAATGTTTACGTTAATTATGATACTCTGTGGTCTGATCATTTTCCTCTGATCATAGAGTGTGACCTTGATTTACTTACACCTAAGTTGCAGGATAATGTGTCGTTGAACGATAACACGGTAGTGTGGGGCACTAGAAATAAGGAACAAATCGCGAAATATACCACAGAGTGTCATAAACGTTTAGGGTTGGTTAATTTTCCTGCCGAGTGTATTAATTGTGCTGATTATTACTGTAATGACCCCTATCACCATCGTATTCTTGATGTGATGTACTCTGACATTGTGTCCGCCCTTCGTGCTGCGTCTTTGGCAGGTCGGGAGGGCGTTGTGAGGAATGGGAGTGGGCCGCGCGTGGTGGGTTGGAATAAACACGTCAGCGAGGCTCACCGGAGGGCTAGAATGAAGTTTACGGAGTGGGTATCGTGCGGTAAACCTAGCGTTGGCTCCATGTACGATGACATGTGTGCCAGCAGGAGACTTTTTAAGTCACAGTTAAAATGGTGTCAAGATAATCAAGCCCAGATTAAAATGGATAGTCTTGCGGAAAAGCACGCCAAAGGTGATTTTCGAAACTTTTGGAAAAACACCAACAAAGTAAACGCCAAGCCTGGACTTCCGGTGAGTGTCGATGGGGTGAGTGATTGTAAAGGCATTGCTGATATCTTTAAGAGTCAATTTTCTGTGCAGTCACCGTTGGGTCCGGCGTGTGAGGTTAACAATGATGAGTTACCTGAAGGGATTGTAGGGGTGAGGTTTAGTGCCAAGGATGTGGCTGTAACCCTTAAGAGCATGGCTAAAGGCAAGAGTCCTGGTCATGATTCTCTGTCCATTGAACACCTAGTTCACGCTGGCCCACATATAAACAGAGTATTAGCGATGTTCTACTCACTATGCGTGAGCCACTCTTATCTTCCACCGGATCTTATGAGAACTGTGGTTGTGCCTATAGTTAAAGATAAAACCGGTGACTTAGCTGATAAATGTAACTATAGGCCCATATCTCTAGCTACAGTTACAGCGAAGGTGTTTGACGGTTTGCTTAATACACAGTTAAGTAATTATATAACGCTACATGATAATCAGTTTGGATTTAGGTCCCAATTATCAACGGAAAGTGCTATACTGTGTCTTAAGCATACCATCAGATACTATAATGACCGTAAAACCCCGGTATATGCGTGTTTTCTCGACCTGTCCAGGGCCTTTGATTTGGTGGCGTATGATCTCTTGTGGGAAAAACTTGAGAGTATCAGCCTACCACCAGAACTTGTTACCATCTTCAAGTATTGGTATACGCACCAGGTCAACAGCGTCAGGTGGTCGGGGGCAATGTCGGAGCCATATCGATTACAATGCGGGGTAAGACAGGGCGGACTGACCTCACCCACATTATTCAACCTCTACATGGACGCGCTGATCGTCGCGCTGAGCAGGCAGCACGTCGGCTGTCATGTAGACGACGTGTGTGTCAACAATTTAAGCTATGCAGACGACATGGTTTTGCTGAGCGCGTCGATCTGTGGCCTAAGGAGGTTGATGGTAACATGTGAGGATTACGCTGTTACGCATGGACTTAATTATAACGTTAAGAAAAGTCAGTACATGGTGTTTGAGGCGGGCGGTGCTAGATGCCCGGACTATGTACCACCTTTGATTTTGAATAGTGTACCCTTAGATAGGGTGCATCAGTTTAAATACCTAGGGCATATAGTCACCGCTGACCTCAGGGATCATGCTGACTTGGAACGGGAGCGGAGGGCGTTGTCCATTAGAGCTAATATGCTGGCCCGCAGGTTCGCACGGTGCTCAGATGGCGTAAAAGTAACTCTTTTCAGAGCTTATTGTACGTCTATGTACACCTGTAGCCTGTGGGCGAATTACACTCAAAAATGCTTCAACACCCTCCGCGTTCAATTTAACAACGCTTTCAGGGCGGTATTGGGTCTGCCTCGCTGCTGCAGCGCTTCAGGGATGTTCGCTTGGGCCCGCACGGACTGCTTCCATGCGACCATGCGGAAGCGATGCGCGTCCCTTGTGCGCAGGGTGCGTGCCAGCTCCAATGCCGTTCTGAGAATGATTGCTGATAGGTTGGACTGTCCTTATGTGCGACACTGCTGTGATAGACAAGTCACATATAGTGTCGCCCGTAAGAGACTAACAAAATTGTAAATTAATTATTATTATTATTTTTATTAATTAATTGTGTATTTGAGATGTGTTATTTGCTGTTTTTGTATTTGTTTTTTTTGCAATATGGGTTACGTACCTGAAATAAATGAATTTGAATTTGAATTTGAATTTGTACAGTATTTAGCCAAACCTACATGTTGAGTCATCAACATGATGGATTTTGGTCCCATGGAGAAAGTTGTTCATTTTCTTGGTTTATACCACATACTTAAACCATCATACTTTTTAGATACTACGCATATCAAAAATTTATACATACAATAGGACGGCACAAAAAAAGTTGACATCAGTTGCAAAAACGTCCTTTGATACACGTGGGCATTTGCCACTTGCAGTTCTCGGCTCCATAAGACTCTCGCCTTCGGCTCGGTAGTAAATTCTGCCTCATTCTTATTTTAGTGCTGCATGGTCATTTAGGCACGGGGCCTTAACTAACGTCACCATCTTTTTTTTTGTTTTTTTTTCCGATGGGAAGTCATCAAATGACTCCTCCCGCTCTGGGCGGAGCGGAAGGGAGTGTCAGACTTTTACTGTCTAAAAACCATCCATGTTCCTTCTTTTGCCCTTTATGTTCCAGGGCCGCGGTATCTCTTTCGAACAGTCCCGCAGCCCTGGCAGGCATCGGCCGTTGCGGGCCCCTCTTGTTTGCTGACAGCTCTTTGAGGCGCGCGTGGAACACGAACGCGCCGTCGACACGGCCTGTCGTCACAAGACGGACGGACGGCGAGCTAACCCATTACTCACCGTCCACAGGCCCGCGCCTACGGTGGCCGAAAGCCATCACGGCGTGGCCCCCGACGCCCGGTGCTTCTCTCGCGGCGGCTGGGACGTGAGGTTCTATCCCTCTCACGTTCCGCCACCTCCTTCGCTAGCATGACTGATTCGTAGAAGGAGGTGACGGCTTCCCATTCTCTCTCGCCCCGGACCATGGCTTGAACCAGGGCCGGACGCGAGAGGCCGCCGCCGCCAATCGCCGCTACGAGGACACGGCAGTGCTCCGCCCAAGCGGAGCAGACCTTCACGGTGTGCTCCACCGTGTCCTCCGGGCGATCCTCACAATGATAGCACCCGGGCGTTTCCTCCCGCCCGATTCGGTGCAGGTACCTCCCGAAACAACCGTGTCCGGTGAGGACCTGCGTCAGGCGGAAGGTGAGGGCGCCGTGGCGCCTCTCTAGCCACTCCTCAAAGAGGGGACTTATCGCCACTATCGTGGCGTGCCCTGCACGGGGTTGCGACAGTCGCTCTCTCCATGTCGCCATGTGATCGCGTCGGAAGTCTGTCCGCTGAGCGACTATTTGCCGCGGCAGCGGAGTTTCCCCCCGGCGTAGTGCCTCCGCGCGCCACTCATGCAGGCGCGCAAGGACTATGGCCTTCAGATCCCACGGCGGCAATCCGGCAAGGAGGCTCGCCGCCTCGCGGGAGATCGTGCGGTACCCACGGACCAGCCTTACGGCTACCAGCTTTTGGGGCGCGTTCAGGTAGTGCGCGGCTCGACGCGAACTACCTGAACTCAACGAACGCGCCCACACCGGGGCCCCGTAAACGTCACCATCTTAATTTTCAATACAATCAACACATGAACCATGTTGCACTATAATAAAAAATCTACGATTTAGGTTTTAAAAAATGTTGAATGACTGTCCTCCTGTCGCATGTTAGGTCTTGCAGAATACTCCAGCCGTTTTTGGCAACAACGAGTGAAAAACTCAAACAGAAACCATTAGATACGCATTTTTAAGAAAATAAATAAAGAAAAAAACTTTATGGCATGTTTTTCACAGATTATGGACAGTAATTTTGCATTTTAGGTCTTAAATAATACTCTTGGAATATTTTTGGGTCTTCCATGAAACTTTGAAAAGCGAGCCGTGACCGTGGTTTTTTTTTTGTTTTACGAAGTGAAATAATTGTGCCTGTTCTGCCTCATCTTTCCACGATCAGTAAAAACTATTGATGGAGTGGGCCAACGAGTTGAATTGACCCAAAATTATTTCGGAAGATTAGGTGAAGTGAACTTCACCTAAGGAATTTTCACCTACGCATCAGGCATAAAAATGCACTTGAAAGTTTCTTTCCTATCTAAAATGTCGTAGATACACAAGTTTGTATAGAGATCTGCTTAAGGTAAAGTACCTACATATTATCTTTGTATAGCCTTTTAAGTGCCAGTGTTGAGTGGCTTGTCTATAACGAAGAACATACTGATGTATGGATTTATGCCTTAGCCACAAGTTATGGCAATTTTACAAGTCGCGTTTGGCAACCAGCCAGGATCGTGTCCCGAAGGTATCTGACCGATGGCCATCGGCTTTCAAAAGAAATGACTGACGATGCTATTTCATAGAGTAAGAATAAATGCAACCTCATTCAGTTTGGCCCTTTTTCCTGGTCGATCGTGTTTCTGCGTCGTCATTTGATATTCGCCTTTATTTTTGCGGAAGTTTTAGGGCTAACTAAGAAGTTTGTTGGAGAATAGTTTGAGAGCGAGCGAATCTGTGGGAAAGATTTTTGTATGAAAAGGTTTGGAAAACTAAATAGACGATTGAGTTGAATATGTTTCATTTCATGTTAAGCCAGTGTTGCCCTACTTCTGACCAAGGGTGTATATTGATCTATCAATGTTTTGAGATAAATGAAGACACCCAAGTCATTATGCTAAAGGAATAGTATACCTACCAGGTGATACTTTAGTGAATTGTTTTCTTTTTATAATTTATTTAGGCACTTGAAATTGAACGTATCCTTCACCAAAATCTAACTAACTACGGTCCAATTTACTTATACACGAGCATTAAACCCACAAGGTTTATTTAAAAAATAAGCCATATAATAAACATATATTTTTACGCGTTGTTTGTGCGGTTTGTCTCAGGTGTTTGTGCCACGAATTTATTTCTTGCGAACAAATCCATATACATAGTTATACCTAAATTGTATAGAACAGCGCGCATGACGCGTTGCGTACCGCCCTTTGAAGAATTATTAGAACGTAAGTACTTGTACGAGAGAGAATATGTGTGTGGTACCCACATATTTATGGTTCAATTAATCACTGATTTTGGACTAATTGAACCAAAATGAGAGGTGAAATGAGCTTGTTTAGAATAATACAATTACCCATGCTTGTTTTATTACAGCCAGAGTTATTAGAGGAACAATTCACTTTGTATCGTGGCCTCAAATCATAATTATGTTACGGACAAAGGGACATCCTCTTTGTTTTAATTGGCCATAGTCATACCTAATAATAAACTTGGATTACAACTAATGTTCCGGAATTAAAAGGAAAATTAGGTGCGCACTAACTACTGAAAACTTAAAACAAATTTATTACAATTTTCGCCATGAAATTATATGTTTACAATAATCCTGTCAACAACACGAGTTCCCTACCACATTTTGTTATTTACTTAAATAACCTCAATGTTTTCTCAAAACAAACAACCCGATGATTTAGTTAGCAGCTCAGCGAGCAGCTAATCAAAAGCATCCGAAAACATTCAGTTGCATTGCCTTGTTATGAAGTATATATTAGCAAACCACAAGTGGGTCAATGTAATTCCGAGAGCAAGTAAACAGTAAACACCTGTAAAGTATTAATACCATTATATTTTGTTGTTTATAGTAATGGGCAGGAATATTTTTCTCCTACTTAAAAACCCTTGCATGCTTTTAGGAGTAATGAAAAATAATGATGTTTCTTAACCCTTTTTTCTATTAATAATGCAGCTGGTTAGTTATATTTTTTCCTTATCCACTTTTATTGTAAGTACCTACCTATTGTATATCGCGCGACCAATCCAAGCTCTTATTTTGCGCACATGGAACCTATACGTATGTTACGTCTAAAATTAGGTTTAGTCGCAACCCCTGTGCTAAAAATGAAAATATTCACAGCAACTTGAAAATAAGTACGATTGTATTTGAATAAATTCCTACGTTTGTGTATGTCGAAACCGTAAGCCGTTGGTTCCGGCTGTTATTTGTGGATCTTTAACAGTCGTTACAAGTACACTAGTCGGTGGCCTGAAAGTCTGAGAACCAGTCTTACCAAGGGGTATCGTATTACCCAGTTCTGGGTTGTGGAGGTCAGATAGGCAGTCGCTCCATGTGAAATACTGGTATTCAGCTGCATCCGGTTAGACTGGAAGCCGACGCGACCCCAAAATAGTTGGGACAAGGCTAGGCTGCTGATGATGATGATGATGATGATGTGCATGTCGAAACCAACTGCCAGCCAAAGGGAGTTTCTGTGGAATGTAGTCTAGACTAAGATACTTCACAATTTATTAGAAACAGAGACATTTTCAGCTATGTCACGTGGGATGCCAAGCCTTATTACAATAAACCATGGTTTTAGAAATTTCTAATATTTAGGTACCTACTCAACTAATAAATCAATCTGGACGTTATAAACCCGATAGTAAAGCTTCATATCAATCAGATAAGCCGTTTTTATGCGCGAACAAACAAACGGAACTGTCCTCTCATGATATTAGTTTGCCTATGATCGATGATGACTTTACACCTAACTTACTCGTAGTAGCGCCAGTATTAAAAATTATGTATACACTGGATGTGTATGAAACTCTCTACGTATCGAAAAAAAAAATTCGAAGTGATGCTGGAATCTAAGAGGAAGTCTGAAAGTGGCGCCGGTGACTGAAAAGTTGTGTGGTAGTCGGTTGTCTTGGCACATTAATAGGCATGTGATGCGAAGGAATGAGGAAAATGTCGTTAGAAAAGTTTTGAGTATGACTGTGGATGGCTATAAGAGTAAAGGACGACCAAAGAAACGATGGGTGGACTGTGTGTAGGTCGAAGCATGATATGGCAAGAAAGGAGGTGTCAGATGAGATGACGAGGAATAGAGAAGTATGGAAGGAGAAGACATGCTGCGCCGACTCCAACTAAATTGGGATAAGGGCAAGATAATGATGATGATGATGCTGAAATCTAAGACAAAAGACATTTTTTCAAAACTACATCAAACTGAAATTAATACAATTGCCACAGAATTGGCGCTAAGCCCTTTGGCTAAGCCAGTTCGTTCTACGTTTGTTCAGAGAACAACGATGACGCCAACGCTGTGATGTTTTGGAAATTATATCAAAACCATTCCTAGCCTGATGATACATGGGTGTATGTAATGTGGGCATAGCAGACATAATTATATTAACTGAAGGAGAATTCGAAACCTTTGATGGTTGATGGATGGGTTATGGAGGATGGATTTTTATATTTTAGTTTTTTGCAGTTATCATTATTTTATGCAGTTAGACTGTCTTGTTGGTCTAGTGGTCGTAAGCGCGACTGCTGAGCATGAGGTCCTGATTTCGATTCCCAGGTCGGGCAATGTGATATTAGATTTTTCCATCAGGAATTTTTCAGTACCTAGCAGCTATGGAATCTGGATTTGTGCCCGATTGATGGCAATAAGCTCGCCCCCTATTACATGGGACATAAACATAACTGGCGAAATGTGGGTGTACTATATGATACAACTTTGCCTAACCCTTCAGGGATTACAGGCGTGATGTGTGGCATCCCAAACCCTCTCTGGGCCCGCGTCGTGGATTATAGCTATAGCTACTATCTCTCACAGAGAGGAAGACCTGTATCCGGGCAGTGGGAACGTATTTGGGTGATTACCTACTAGCAAGTTTCAAGACTGTGATTTTGCACAGAAGACAATAACCATATAATTAATAAAGTAAAAGGTAGGTGGTAGGTGGTTCCTGCCAGGGCTGCGGGACTGTTCGAAAGAGATACCGCGGCCCTGGAACATAAAGGGCCAAAGAAGGAACATGGGTGGTTTTTAGTCAGTAAGAGTCTGACACTCCCTTCCGCTCCGCCCAGAGCGGGGGGGTCATTTGATGATTTCCCACCCACCAAAAAAAAAAAAAGGTGGTAGGTGGTTAAAGTTGTAATTAGTATAACCCTAGTTTGGGGCCCACGGCTACCTCGACTCTTTTAATTATAATTGATTTTGTGTTTATGTTTTTGTCTGTATGTTTCCTAACATGTGTAAGTCAATAAATTGATTTATTTATATATTTAATTTCTGGGTAACAGTGTTTTGACAATACTTCCAAAAACTTGGAAGAGAAAAACCTCAGCTTTGTAGAGCGTCGTCTCTCTCACGCTTTCATGCCTGTGTGAGGGCTTCTTCCTAAAACTCGACATGCCGTAGGGTATCATCATCATAGGGTACATTGACGTAGCCAAGCTCCTTATCGTGAACCCACTATCTTGCGCTCAAGAAATGGCGCCGTTGACCTGGGTCAACTCACACCGAAAGAGCGGCGAAGGGCAGCGAAGCGCGAAGTCACGGAGTCCCGCGACTTCTCGAGCATTCCAGCGACTTCTCGAGCAGTCGCGGGAATCCGCGCGCCTTCCCGAGCCCACCCGCGATGAATTCATGGGTCGCTCTCCTATGTGCAGTTCAATTTCAACAAAACTCGAGGAAACTTGTGTTTAAGCAGTGAAAATGGGTATTTTGGATTTAATTATTATTGCACATATAATTGAAGAAGAAGAGGAAGAGGCCGAAGAGATAAGGAGGGAAAGATTTAAAAGAAATATATGGTTCAATTGTATTGTTATTTATCGCTCGCGACTGCCCGAACATTCTCGGGACTTCCCGCAACTTCTCACGCAGTCGCACGGCTCCGTTTATGGAATTCCCCGGAATTCCTGCGGCGCCGCGGGCATCCGCGCGACTCGTTCGAGTTTCTCATGCGATAATAAGTATTATGGTAATGATAATAAAGTTAAAATTCATATGAAACTGAAACTGCGCTCCGCTTCGCTGCCCTTCGCCGCTCTTTCGGTGTGAGTTGACCCTAACGCTATCTGAGCTGGGTTATTTTATTCAATTTTATGTTTTAGGAATTCCCGCAAACTGGAGACACACAACTTATGAGAACGATTGACCTTAAGGCTATCTGAGCTGGGGTATTTTCTTCAATTTTATGTTTTAGGAATTCCCCCAAACTGGAAACACACAACTTATGAGAACGATTGACCTTAACGCTATCTGAGCTGGGGTATTTTCTTCAATTTTATGTTTTAGGAATTCCCGCAAACTGGAGACAAACAACTTATGAGAACGATTGACCTTAAGGCTATCTGAGTTGGGGTATTTTCTTCAATTTTATGTTTTAGGAATTCCCGCAAACTGGAGATGAAATGCTGATACTAAATATACCCCCTACCGCCGCAACCGCTATATCCCTGCATTTTAAATCTGTAATATCTTCGAAAATATTCATTTAAATTACAGCATGTAAAGGGCCATATTGATCTATATTAAATGCATGATGTATTTTATTGTACTTAATTAGATAAGGATTAATGCTGTATTGCTTAAAATCGCTTCGTAAATAAGCCATTATTTCCCGTAAAAAGTAAAGGATAAAAATGGTTTTTGTCGGTTATCCCTAAGAGATAGACATATACCATTGCAGACTGTTTTGTAGATCTTTTTAAGGTGTACAATACTGTAGTACATTATTTTGATCTATTTCGAAGGGTTCAGCCAGCGTTTGCAATGTGAGCGCAAAAAATGTGTTTATTTACGACACCACATTAGAAACCTCTAAAATTAACAGTGTTTCTCTGCTATATTATGCATGTATTATACATAATTATAAACCTTCCTCTTGAATCATTCTATCTATAAAAAACCGCATCAAAATCTAAACATATATAGGGACAGACAGTGGGAAGCGACTTTATTTTATACTATGTAGTGTTAGTGATTTTACGCCACGAAGGGGATGAGCTCTATATGGATGCATTCGCCATAGTCCAAATCCTTAGCTATTCCAGATTTCCCAGAATGTGTACTGGTGGTCTGGTGAGCATCGTGTGAGTAGGTACGATGGAGGCGACAAGCACCTTAAATATTTCGGTTTATTCTGTGAAAATTTACGGTCCTACATAAAAAGGTCACTATGAGTTTACAACCCACACGCACACATTTTATTGTTACGTGTTAACGTTACTCATCATATTTAAATAAAATAAACTGATTATTCCTTCTTCTTTATTAATATTTACATTTCTTTAATATGCATTTTCTTCGTTCCATGAACTTGAGGTATCTAACGTCGCCGCGTCGTGTTCACATATGAACAAGCTCTTCATATTGCAATCGGTGTTGATCAGACGTCCGTTGAAGAACATGGAGCCGCACTCCTCATACAGGTTTTCGTCAGGCTGGTAGTGGTCGAACCAGGCGTCGGCATCTATATTCATTGGTGCTCCTGGAAACGAAACGATAAATCAAAGCAATGATCTCAACGACAATCGATACTTCTGGGATCTATTTCTACAGTTGAAGATATTGACATTAAAAGGCTACTCCCAGACAACTCACAGATACAAAGTTCAGTGACCAGGAGAAACATTTAGTACAGCGAGCTCGTTTGACCTGGAGACAGCGCTGTCGGTGGACAAAAATTGACAGATGAAATGTCCGGTTTCGGCACTATCGACACATCTTAAAGTAACCGGGTCAGATAAGTGTGACTGCACAAACCAGTTTCCATTCTCGTCAATGTTAAATGTGGATGTCAGACTGCGATCACTGTAGTTTTGTCATATACGTACATAGTTAAACATGAAGTCGTTCACAAAACAATTGTAAATCGTATTTATTTATTGACTCGATTTCAGAACTCCTCATTCAAGATCCTAAGGAGATCGTTGTAACTTAAACCACACACTAGCCCACCTCTAACTGTCTGCCAGCCTTCGCTGAATCTGTTATGAAAGCCCAGGTGATATATTCCTCTTTGGTATTGCTTATTGACCCGCGGTTTCGGCGTGGATCTCGTTAACTTCGCGAGGCAGTCCGCTTCCATCTGATTGCTGATCACTGCCAGGGATGCATATTCTATTCGACACACTGCATATGCGTCAGCCCAGTTCAGCGGAGTTGTGTGGATCTTGTAGCACTTGCCAAGGTCTTTATTGAAAGTGTAATCTGAAATAATCACATATATGAATAAAATGTCGAGCGGAACTCAGTTTCTGACTGTGCTTAACTGAGTTTAAACTCGTTTTTTGTTCAACCATTTCAAAATGTTAACATTCATTTCTCCTTTTTGCCGGTTAAAGAGATTTTAACCTACCTAAATTAGGCATACTGCAGTTATAATTCCACTCTATTGACTGGAGACTCTTCTTACATATAAAATTAGATTTTGAATCACATTTATAATCATTCATAGTGCGCAATAGGTCCATGTGCACACAGTCCTCTTTACCGCCTTTATTGTCCGGCTGAAATTTATACCAGTTGCTGTACACCTCAGTGATTGGCCTTCCTAAAAATAAAAATATTTTTGAAAGCATGTTTTTTTACGATAACTTGTGGAACGTTCAAGAAGAAGACATGCTGCGCCGACTCCAATTAAATTGTGATAAGGGCAAGAAAATGATGATGCTGATAGTGAAACGTTCAGTGAAATTAAACATTTGTCTGCAATGGGCCATGCCTGGGAAGCGATTTGTAATAGAGATATTAAAAAAAAAAACAAGATATCAAACTTCCATACGGAAACAATAAAAATGTTCGGTATCTAATATATACAATAATTTATTAAATGTTTATATTATTATTATATTTAGAAAACGTTTTTGCTCAATGCTACTTATTAAGATGAATTATTAGTTTGTTACACCCTGTATACATACGGTCAATGGTTTCGAATAATCCTTCAGCCATTATATCCGACAGCCCCACAAACACCCACGGGATGTTAGGCTGGGTTCTGTTCCAAAACGATACAACAGCATTGGCTTCATCAACGTTTTCAGCGTAGAACAAACTGGCTCCTTCAAGAGCACACATTCGCTGGGCATCAGCAAAAGTCTGTGCGGTCGTGTGGACCTTGTAGAAACTCTCCTCTGATTCTATATACGTGTAGTCCTTCCGGAAAAACTTTTCATACTTTTGTCCATCTATAAATTGGAAAATAGACGTAGCGTCAGCTAATTTTGTCCGAACAACCCACTTTTGTCTAGCGCTTACCGGCCGGCTGCTGCCCCGGCAACGTTCGCTTCGCTCGCTTGTCTCGCGCGCGTTTTTACATTTTTTTTAAAATTATTTCTAACCTTTTTTGGTGACGCAAACTTTAATTTTGAAGAGTAAGTCAACGTAACGATACGAATACTTATTCTCAAAGACATTCAAATCTTTTTAATCTCTTTGTTCTTAGTACCTCATCCATTTAATTCCGGTCCAATTTTACAATCCTCAAATAAAATAGTATTTATTTTATAGATTGCTGGCCAGACAGCTTTTTAACAAAAAGTAACGAGACCGGCTCATTTGCTCTTCAGATAAAAGTTATCTGACTACTAAACACTCATCCCTAAATAAATTGTATTTTCTTCGTATTTATTTAAGTGCGTAGCGAATATTTTTTGGTTGACAACATCCTTACCTAAATGATTTACAAATTGTAAAGAAATTCGTGATTATGGGGTTTTTACTTATGATAGGAAAAGCAACAATAAATGGGTCTGTGGTTTTTTGTGCGTTGCTTAATGAATGTTATTATGAATAAAGTACGAATGAAGTACTGAAACGAAAAAATACTTGTAATAGAGCTTTATAAGTAGCTTAATTTAAACAAATATGCATAAACATACAGTTTGAATGCGCATACAGTTTTTAAGACCGTAGGTTCAATGTTAGAAACTTACCTAAGTTGGGCTTCTGAATGTCGCAGCTGCAGTTCCGCTCTAGTGGCGGAGGGGTCTTCTTGCAAATGAAGCTGTAGTCTGCATCACATTTGATATCATTTAATTCACCATCTTGGTTCAGATGCAGACAGTCCTCATCGCCGCTGTTGTCCGGCTGACTTAGCTTCCAGTAGTTGTACACCTCAGAGATTGACTTACCTGAAATATGAAACGTATAAAAAAATAAAGTTATATGCTTCTAGTAACTATTGCTGAGTAACATCCGGTACGTTTTACCACAAAGTACGAATTTGCTATAACTGCGGTTACTATTAGAGACTAATAATATTCGTGCCCCGCCTTAGTTGCGCTAAACGCAAGTTTCTTGACCTTGAATCTGACTTTAGTCAGTTTTCTATGAGCGACCTTACTGACAGTTTCCTTGAGTGGAAAGTGTAAAGGCGACAGCGGCCGCCGAGGAGTCTTCGTGATCTATGATTTTTACTCTGACAGCTTAATGTCATCTTCCAACTCTAACTTACCAATTTATTTGGGGTCAACACAAACCAACTATTAAAATTAGTCACTTACTGTCAATTGTCTCAAATTCTCCTTCAGTTATTATGTCTGTAATGCCCACATACACCCATGTATCATTAGGCTGGGTATTGTTTTGGTACAGTTTCCAAAACGATATCACAGCATTGGCTTCATCTCTGTCCTCGGGGTAGAACAAACTGGCTCCTTCCTGAGCACACACGCGCTTGGCATCACGCCAATTTTTTGAGGTCATGTGGATCTTGTAGAAACTCTCTACTGCTTCTATATAATTGTAGTCCTTCCGAAATGACTCTAGATGTCTTTGTCCATCTACGAAAAATGAAATAGTCATAAGGAGCATATTGTATACTCACGCCTTTTTCTATGGGGTAAGCAAACTACAGAACGCCACCTGCTACGATCTTTTTATACTCCCTTCGCCACGTTAGCATTTATACATCCGCTCACACACGTATGCCAGTTGCGAGTACTACGCACCTGACCTTTCTGAAGCACCTCACCAATAAGGTCAGTGTAGCTCCATGTTGGGCGTCGCCTCCTATCGTTGCCACTCACGTCGCCCTTGTAATACCAATACCTTTTGTTAGTCACCTTTCACTCATCCTCTCAACATGATCAAACCATCTACGGATACTCTTTTAAAGTTTTGTGACTACATCTTCTTTTAACCCGCAACTTTCTCGTATAACGTCATTGCTCAATTTATTATCTTTCAAAGTTACACCACACAATCAGACATGAAAAATTTAATTTTACTTTCATGCATGGTGTGCCACACCCAACATTCATTTCCATACATAAGTGTAAAGTGTAAAGGCAACATCATACCTTTGTGAACTAAGCTGGTTTTGGACCCCTGTTTGGCCAGCTTTTTTTTTTTTTTTTTGGCTAGCATGACTGCTTCGCAGAAGGAGGTGACGGCTTCCCATTCCCTCTCGCCCCGGACCATGGCTTGAACCAGGGCCGGACGCGAGAGGTCGCCGCCGCCAATCGCCGCTACGAGGACACAGCGGTGCTCCACCGTGTCCTCCGGGCCATTCTCACAATGATAGCACCCGGGCGTTTCCTCCCCCCCGATTCGGTGCAGGTACCTCCCGAAACATCCGTGTCCGGTGAGGACCTGCGTCAGGCGGAAGGTGAGGGCGCCGTGGCGCCTCTCTAGCCACTCCTCAAAGAGGGGACTTATCGCCACTATCGTGGCGTGCCCTCCACGGGCTTGCGACAGTCGCTCTCTCCATGTCGCCATGAGATCGCACCGGAGGTCTGCGCGCGAGGACTATGGCCTCCAGATCCCATGGCGGCAATCCGGCAAGGAGGCTCGCCGCCTCGCGGGAGATCGTGCGGTACCCACGGATCAGCCTTACGGCTACCACCTTTTGGGGCGCGTTCAGATAGTGCTTGGCTCGCAATCTCAACGAACGCGCCCACACCGGGGCCCCGTAAAGGGCCATGGACCGCACGACCCCCGTGTAGAGCCTCCGGCAGGAGGCGTTTGGACCCCTCTGGTTTTGGGCCCCTTATGTGTCGTTGTTGTTAGTGAATTGCACCCGTGCGAAGCTGGGGCGGGTCGCTAGTGTAACAGTGACACTAAATTATAAATGCGAAAGTTTATATAAATTGATGTTGATTGTGTTTTTTACTCAATCACGCCAGAACGGCTAAACAGATCTGGATGAAATTTGGCACACAGATAGATTATAGTCTGGAATAGCACATACTTAGACTTTTTTTTTTGGGCAACAGCTAGTATTTTATAAAAATATAAATTAGACGATGATTTAGAGATTTGAGTGATTGTTCAATATTAATATAAACTTACCTGAAATGGACTTGTGAGCGGAAAAACAGCTACAGTTGTGCTCTAGTGGTAGAGGGGTCTTCTTGCAAATGAAGCTGTACTCTGCGCCACATTCGATATCATTTAATTCGCCTGCTTGGTTCAGATGCAAACAGTCCTCATCGTTGCTGTTGTCCGGCTGACTTACCTTCCAGTGGTTGTAAACCTGAGAGATCGATTTGCCTAGAAGATTTAACGGATAAATAAATGAAATTTCATAATCAGTTTATAATGTTCTCACTGCTGGGACACAGACCTGGGCCTGTACAAGGAATGGGCTATATATAATACACCCCCCGAGCCAAAAAAAAACTGAGCGCTTATTACAAAAGTTGGTACAGCATGGCCTGCACTTCAAGTGTGCAGTTCAAGGTGGCGCTGCTTGTCAAGAAAATAGCATCAATATGTTAAACTTGGTACAATTATTTTAGTAGTGTGTTTTCCCGCCTGAACATGATGAGTTGGTTGCAGAGTAGTGTCACTTCTGAGACTCACTGACACTTAGGTTGTGTAGGAAGTGTAAACGATAGTAGCCACCGAAGGGTCTTCATGCTTTGCGGTTTTTACTCTGACAGCTTTATGTCATCCTGTTACTTTGGCCCAATATATTCGAGATAAACTAAATATTAAAGGGTATAAACACTTACCGTCAATGGTCTCGAATTCTCCTTCAGTTATTATGTCTGTAATGCCCACATACACCCATGTATCATTAGGCTGGGTATTGTTTTGGTACAGTTTCCAAAACGATATCACAGCGTTGGCTTCATCGCTGTCCTCGGGGTAGAACAAACTGGCTCCTTCCTGAGTACACACGCGCTTGGCTTCACGCCAATTCTTTGGCGACGTGTGGATCTTGTAGAAATTGTCTAATGCTTCTATAAAATTGTAATCCTTCCGGAAATACTTTTTATTTGTTTGTCCATCTACGACAGAAAAGATGCATTGTTGTAACTGTCAAAAATGTGTCTTGACTGTTGTAGTATAACGACAATAATATGAGAACGCTCACAATGAAGTGAAGCTAATATTTACAATGTACATTAATTAAAGAAATTGAATAGTATATACAGTCACGAGCACTGGCATGTATTATGTATACACTAAGCAAAATTCAAAAGCGATTTGGGGGCGGAGTGGTTTGGTAGACTTCTACTGATTAAAACCAGAGGGTGTTCCTCCTGCTGCGGGACTGTTCGAAAGAGATACCGCGGCCGTGGAACATAAAGGGCAAAAGAAGGAACATGGATGGTTTTTAGTCAGTAAAAGTCTGAGACTCCCTTCCGCTCCGCCCAGAGCGGGAGGAGTCATTTGATGATTTCCCATCCGAAAAAAAGGGTGTTCCTCCTCGTCACTTCAAGCCGGTGTGCGGGGCACAATTTACATTCTCCACTTGTGAATGTGGAGAATGTAAATAACAACTGCGACAGTGACAGGTAAAGGGGAGAAGTGAGCTGTTCGTCGTCCTCTCACTCCATGTGAGATGCCCGCGGAGACACCACGTGACGCCAACTCGGGCCTGTATGCTTACACGGCGGACTTCCCCAAGCCCATCGCTAGCTGGGCGGCGAAAGAGAGCATTGTCGGTCCATCTCCTGCGCCCCGGTCTTCGGGCAACTTAACCTACTTGTTATTAGATAACGGTTAAAGAGTTGGTCGCAATATGCATTAAACAGTTATCGCTATAATACTCACATGAGAAATTCGATAACAAGTACACTACAAGGGAGACTAACAAAGCTTTAGAAATCATTGTTGTAACTACACGAAATGCATAATAAAATTTATTCTATAATACTCTTGCCGCACGACAATATGTGTACTGTGAACGCTTAGGTACCTACTGATACAGTGCGTCTGTCCACTCGCGTAGATACGGTTTATCGCAGTTATTGTTATTTAATTTACTGTACATTATTAAGAGGTGCACACATGTTCTGGTTGGCATGATTCCGCAACATCTATCTATACATATAAAATTCAAAGTCCTGGCTGACTGACTGATATATCAACGCACAGCCCAAACCGCTGGTCCTTGAGCAATGAAATTTGGAAGGTCTATTTTTTGTGAAGACTAGGTATCCACTAAGAAAGGGTTTTCGAAATTCTACCCCTAAGAGGGTAAAGTTGAGTTTTCTATGAAACTTTTTACTGTAGGGGTCGATTGAATTGAAAATTTGTGTACATACTGTTCAGTTAAAATTACTATGAGAAACGTGTCACAGTTTTCCCAAAATCATCCCCCAATATGAAATTCAAAGTGCTGACTGTCTGACTGATATATCAACGTACAATCTTTTTTTTTTCTTTTGGGGTGTGGGAAATCATCAAATGACCCCTCCCGCTCTGGGCGGAGCGGAAGGGAGTGTCAGACTCTTACTGACTAAAAACCACCCATGTTCCTTCTTTGGCCCTTTATGTTCCAGGGCCGCGGTATCTCTTTCGAACAGTCGCGCAGCCCTGGCAGGCATCGGCCCCTGCGGGCCCCTCCCGTTTGCTGACATCTCTTTGAGGCGTGCGTGGAACACGAACGCGCCGTCGACACGGCCTGCCCGTCGTCATACGACGGACGGACGGCGAGCTAGCCCATTACTCACCGTCCACAGGCCCGCGCCTACGGTGGCCGAGAGCCATCACGGCGTGGCCCCCGACGCCCGGTGCTTCTCCTCCCGCGGCGGCTGGGACGTGAGGCTATCTTCAACGTACAACCTAAGCTGCTGGTCTTCAAATAATGAAATTTGAAGGGTGTATTCTTTGTGAAGAGTAAGTATCCACTAAGAAAGGGGTTTTCAAAATTCCACCCCTAAGGGGGTGAAATGGGGTGTTGAATTTTCTGTAAAACTTTTTATTCTCGGGGTCGATTGACTTGAAAATTTTTACGTACGTACACAGAAATTTTCAGTAAGTCCCTCCATGTGAAATACTGGTATTCAGCTGCATCCGGTTAGACTGGTAGCCGACCCCAACATAGTTGGGAAAAGGCTAGGCAGATGATGATTCTTTGAACAATAAGTCAAAATATATAATTTTGTGTGTTAGCTACTCGGTTGTTTTACCAGCGAAATATGTATAAGTAACCGAAGTTTACACTTTTCATTCACTTTGAACTTCAAGTTCCATTTCAATTCAGTTTCAGTTCAATTTGAAGTTCCTGCAATTGTGAGGGGACTGTAGCTTCAGCCTTTTGTTTCTGACGTTCAAAAGTGCCCGTAATGGTCTAATTGAAATAAATGCTTAGATTTTGATTTTGAATTGCTCCGCTTAAAGATAATTTGATTGCTAATAAAAGATTTTTCTGTACCAAAAACACAAAAAAGTATTCGGCAATTTCTAGGTAAAATTCTCTTTTCATAGCAACTCAATTAGTTTCTGTTTCAAAATCCTAATGTGATTGATTATAAAATCACATTATAAATATGCAGTCCACACTTTTTTTCCTAACAGCGCAGTGGGTGAACCAAGGCTGAATTTGCCGAACGATACGAGCTTAATGTAAAGTCGAATATCTGTACCTAGTAATTCCCTCTGATTGGGATAATGTTGTTCAGTACCGAATCGTATGTGCGGAATCGAAATACTTAGTTCTTTTTTATTTAATACTAAATACGCTTGCGTTTGGCTGCAACACGCCTGATGTGAAGCGATGTTGCGGCATTGGGTGGAGCACGCTTGCCTAGAAGTATGTACTAGTATGTAGCAACCTTTAGAATATTGAATTGTTATGCCGTGTTAGTTGTTTACAATTCATTGGGAAATACCTAGTTCTATCTAAGAAGAAGATAGCAGTACAGCAGAGATAACGTCGGCAAGGTCAGGTCGAAAGGTCATTGCAGCCGCTACCGGGTTTTCCATGTTAATCTGCGTGACCGCTTAGATATAATTGAGGTACTAAAAACTATGGAGTAGGATGCCGTGTACACCATCATTAAGCACTATTATTCCGTATTAATATTTTGTGACATTCAGAGCAGAAATCTCTATAATTCGACATGTCTTCATACATTTTTGTTGGCTACATTTCGTTGGTTCAGTGGTCGCAAGCGCAACTGCTGAGCCTGAGGTCCTGGGTTCGATTCCCGGGTCGGGCAAAGTGTTATTTGGTTTTTCCATCAGGAATTTCTTAGTAGCAGCCACGGAGTCAGTATTTGTGCATGGTTGATGGCAATAGACTCGTCCCCTATTACATGGGAGTTAAAACATAACTTACATGTGGGTGTACTATTAGGTACACCTCTGCCTAACCCTTCAGAGATTACAGGCGTGATGCTATGTATGTATGTACTCGTAAGTAATAAAAATAAGTAAATAACCAATTAATTTTCCGTTGTGCATTGCGCCCCATGATAAGCTAAAAAATAATAAAAACAATGACGAATGGTGTCATAATAATAACAATGATTGTTCAATTTCCGACTCTGGGAGCATCAACATATTTAAAGGTACTTCCCCTTCAAAGCTGACTTTAACTTTTTTTGAGAAATTCTTTATTTGCATGAAATATGGTGGTTTCATTATGGTCTTACAAATGAAAAGGTTTCTCATATTTCGCTTACTTAAAAATTAAAAACAAAACGTAGGTACAATTGAAAACTTAAAATTAAATCAAAATTAAAATACCTAGTACTGATAAAGTTTCAATCAAAATCAAAATATTTTTATTGGGATCCCTTCTTTTCGCATAATGTTCTTTGTCCTAATATACTTCGGCATAACGATTTTGGCACAATTTGTTTTGGCATAATAATACTTCGGCATAATTTTTTTAGGCATACATTTTATGTTGGCATAATCATCTTAAAGACTAATTTGTTTTGGCATAAATTTGATTCGCATAACGTTAATAGGCCTAATGACTATTAGCATAATAATATTTAGGCATACAAAATATTGTTGGTTAAAAATTTAATATGCTGTGCAACAAAAGTTAGTGACAGAACCGAATTGCTGCAAAACCGACTCCACGTAGTCTTGTTTGTCCTACCCCTAGAGTGTAATTTAAAATCGCGTAGGCGCGTAGGGGCGAGGCGTCCCGCGGGCTGAGGAGCAGGTGGCTGCGAGCGAGCCACCGAGGCTGAGGCTGGCCGGCGAAGCCGGCCAACAAGCCGAAGCTGCGGTGGTGAGTGAAAGCCGTCTGCGACGATTAGCACGCGTGAGGCCGCCGGAGGCCCGCAGCGCCGGAGCCGTGACAGAAACCCTGCCTGCTGCATGTTGCATGCTCGCTTGAATGCTGCATGCTGCATGCTTGCTTGCATGCTGCATGCTCGCTTGAATGCTGCATGCTGCATGCTTGCTTGTTTGCTGCATGCTTGCTTGCATGCTTGCTTGCATGCTGTATGCTTGCTTGCATGCTGTATGCTTGCTTGCTTCATGCTTCCTACAGCGAAAAAAAAACCCACAAAATTGTTCAATACGGTATATTATATTAATATGTTATTTATTACCTGATTCAGGAGATATGGCTTTTTTCCAAATTTTTAAAAAATTGGTATAATTATCCTCTTCGGGCAAAAAAGCTAGGGCGTTTAAAAAAGTTATGCTTAAGAACTTTATGCTTAATAAATTTATGCTTTAGAATGTTATGCTTCATTATTATTATGGTTAGAGAAATTATGCTTAAAAAATTATGTTATGCGTAATTATATTATGCGAAAATATAATTATGCCAAACAAAATTATGCTAAGTTATATTAGGTCTTAACATTTTATGCAAATGGATAGTGAACCATTTTTATTTCACATAGGCCTACATGGGCACTTATGAAACGTCGACAAAAAGGTGCACGGTTCGGGTTGGTCGTTTCCTATGGAGAAGAACCGGCAAGAAACTCCATGGTTACTCTTTTAAAATGATTAGATTTTACAATATTATCATGTTACAGCATTAGTACTCAAGTATGGGGTGGGGGGACAGCATAGGCCCGACAATAAGTCGTTGCTTACTACACAAAAAAACGGAAAACATGATAAGAGGTTAACAAAAGTTAACACACCTCTAGGAATCTACAAGGCCTATACTGTTCACACATTCACAAACAATCGTTAAAAAGAATCTATACAAAGGCAAGAAAATATTATAAGACTAAATTAAACATGTGACTAAAATATTGTCATGAGTGCTGCAACTATTCTGAACAAAAGGTGTTTAAATGATGTGGGAACCATTGTAAAAAAAACCATTGTAAATTAAAATGAAAAAAAAAAATGAGATTGAGAATAGTTAGAGACATCTACATATTTGTGCCGTTTATGAGCTACCAGGGAAGCCGCATGCGCAGAAGGAACTAAAGCCAAACCTCTTATCTTCAACGTAATCCTTGATTTTGTAATAATATGCTTTTTTAATAAGGACACGTTTAATGTAGTTTGATGAACTTTAAAGAAAGTTTATCTTGTAGATAAGTTGAATTATTTAGGTAGGTATGCAAACCAGAGTATAAAATGTGCCAAGTGTGTTCAGAAGATTCACTTGACGATCAAATATTGTCGAGCTTTGACTTATTTGATATAGTTCCAACAATGTTCACTATAAAATTATCAGTTTTTCTGGTTGTATACTTGTTCTCGGATTTATCACGTGAGTACCTTCCTTTTTATATTTTTAGTTTTTATAAATATTTCTTTACAACATATTACATAATTATCTAGCATATACCTTCGGCATCGCTCGCTTTATGGTCAGATATTATCCCACGGGAACGTATTTGAAAAAGAATTTTCGTAATCGGATCGAAGATTACCTTCCCCCTAAATGCAAATTGCAAATTTTACCTCTGGTTTAATGTTATATAGCGACGCCCCCCGGCTTCGCTCGGGTAACTCCTGAATAGTTTTGAGTTGGTTTGTCACACTTGGCAACAATCAAATCATTCACTTCACGAGTTGCTAATTTATTGGCGACGAAATAGCCCTTTCCTGAAATAAACTAAGTGACCTAGTCTATGTATATGTTCTAAATATCCGAATGTACACTTTCCATCAATTCCAATAATATCAGGTTTTTGTTATATTCTCAACGATAGGTATATCTATACATATAATAAATCTTTAGCCGTGGCTTTTCTCCTATAATAAATTTATAGACATGGCGTATCTGTACATTGAGAATATTTAGAAAAAAAAAAATTATAGGGGTGTTAAAGGATCACTCACAGAACCCATTTCTACCATTTTTAGAATTTTTGTCTGTTTGTCTGTTCGTTTGTGCGCGCATCACGTAAAAACCCTTCATTGTATTCAAAATCGAAATATTGAAACATAAGAAACATTGTGCCGAGTAAAATTTAGCGTTTATTTCATCAAAATCGACCAACAGACGCAAAAGATATTAATGTTTAAAATTTAGTTAGTAACCTCATACGCGATTTCTATGATAAAGGAGATCGCCAGAAATCCATACATCGTTGGGCCAAATATGAACAGTAATCATTTATGTATTATTTAATAGATAAAACACAAACATATTCATATCAGATAGATTTTTTTTTAAATTCTATGGGAATTAGGAAGAAAATAAGTTTTTGGGTCACTAGGTTAGGTTATGCGGCACATGGTAAGAATTGTACCTATATAACGCCAAAATGTATTGTAAATACCATAATCAAATAAACCCATTGATTTAATTGTTTGAAAACATATTTGTATGTTACTATTAGCATATTATTGCATAGCAAAAAAAAGTAATTAGGTAGGTAAAATAAAAACAAGTTATTTTTTCAATATTTTATTCATCTTCATTTTCATACTCAATGAATATATCATACAGGAATGGTGCAGGAGGTGTGATGGTATTTTGGTACCTTGCCACTGTTTGACGACAGTCCTTGCCCTTATTATGGAAAGAACTGCTTCATCATGTAAAGGCAGAGTGAGTTTCCAGTAGCGTTGCTACGATCAGTAGGGATACCACAACTCACGCAATTCACCATTATCCAGTCGATAAGCAATCGGTGTCCAAGTTCGTAAAATCAATCCAAAGTCGTCAGAAAAATAGCAGAAATCGAATAAGCACATCCGCACGAGTACGAAAACGAATGACGGGACTTGACGGGAGTGACGTGACATTACTGACATTGACATTTTGACAAACATCGATATTTTTTCGTTTTGAAACAGTCAACCGATACACGATTTTGAACGATGTTATTGTTAAATAAATAAATAACTATTACTAAAACAACAATAATTTCATCAAATGTCCTTTTTTCTTTTATAAATGATTATTATGTTCATGACCAATGCTAAAACAAAATAGATATCGATTTTTTAGTAACTTCTTTAGAACTACTAGTTTTAGAACGAACAAGTTATGACCTGACAGCTTGTTTACGGAGCTAGTTTTAGAACCACATTCAATTTAAAACCATATTTCAAATTATAATTTTTAGCTCATTCCGGTAGAAAGTTATTATTGTTACATGTTATTTTTAATCAGTAAAAAATCTAGTCTTTTTTAATATACATATCGTTTCTGTACATACTTTGGCCCAAAAACTGGCCATCTCCTTTAATTATTTACGTAAATAGGTTTTAGTCGAAGTGTAGTCGGAATGGCTGAAAATGAATTTGATTTTATTTTTCCTTTTGTGTTTACTCTTTGTATGGAAGTAATAAGTACTACTTACAACTCATTACGAAATAAAATCTCTAAAAAGTTTAAAAACCACAACAAAATTAAAATTTGATAAAATCCACCCGCAACACCTGTAAAGAACTATTCCAAGGAACCGTCCCCCGACTTCGATGACAAGATTGGTTTTCAGTTTTCCACTTTTGGGCACAATGCCGTTTTAATTGCACAGTAAATATTATAATCTATTTAGTACTACCTTGTGGGCATTCAACAATAAAATCATGTAACTTGTTTTAAATTTTTTAGTTCACTTTTTGATATGGCAGGCGTGTTTTTTATTTTTTTTAATAATTTGTATTTTATTTTAAAACTTTTAATGATAAAACAAAATTTTTGCAAACGCACAATGTGCCACGAAAGGTAATTTTTATTTTTTAGAAAATTATCACGCAAAATATAACTTACTAGCTTATGCCCGCGGCTTCGCCTACGTGGAGTTCGGGAATTGCCCACGGGATCTTACTTCTGGGATAATAAGTAATCTATGTGCTATACCAGACTATAATCTATCTCTGTGCCAAGTTTCATCCAGATCTGTTCAGCCGTTCTGGCGTGATTGAGTAACAAACATCTATCCATCCAAACTTTCGCATTTACAACAGTTTATTCAAGTTAAATGTATTGTGTAATATTAGTTTTTACTTTTAAAGTTGAATAGGTAATAAAGAATAGTTAGTGTAAGTATTTAATTTAATTTGTGTAATGCAGACATACGCGTTTTTTTACATTTACTTACTTATTACTTGCAAATATTAGTTCATAGTAATATTAATATCAATTATATTACTTAAGTGAAATATTGATATCTTGGTTTGAGATTGGACACCGGTGACGACAATCAAATGATTTATTAGGAATCTACTTAGAGACATAATACTTTTACATAATATTTAATATCAATGTCGCGTATCACGAGCCAATGCGAAAATCGGGATTTCACATTTATTTACAGACACGTCTACCTCAGAAAAATACTACCTACTTACTAATTGGTAAGTACTCCCGCGCCCCGCACGCCCTCTGTGCAACACTGCGCGTCATGCGCCTGTCTACGTGAGTTTCGAAGGGCTATTTGACAATGTCGGGGGATTATTTTGGAAAAAAAACTCCGATACGATACTCATAATTTTAATTAAAGAGTGTGTACACCAATTTTCAAGTCAACCGACCCAGAGAATATAAAGTTTCACAGAAAATTCAAACCCCCATTTCACATTCTTAGGTGTTGGAATTTCAAAAAAACCCTTTCTTAGTGGACCTACTCTTCACAATAAATACACCCTTCAAATTTCATGTCTTCAAGACAAGCGGTTTAGGCTGTGCGTAGATACATCAGTCAGTCAGGACTTTGAATTTTATATTGGGGGATGATTTTGGAAAAACTGTGATACACGTTTCTCATAATTTTAAGTAAAGAGTACGCACACAAAAATTTTCAAGTCAATTGATCCCGAGAGTGAAAAGTTTCACAGAAAATTCAAAACCCCATTTCACCCTCTTAGGGGTAGAATTTCGAAAAACTCTTTCTCAGTGGATACCTACTCCTTACAAAGAATACACCCTCCAAATTTCATGTGTTTAGGACATTGAATTTTATATGTACCTATAGATATTTAATTTCTTTTTTTATTAGTGAACGAATGCATAACTCAACGCTTCTAATGATACCACATACATTGAAATCGGTTAAGATGTTTAGAAGTTATGGTGGGATAAAGAAACTCACAAACATACATACATGAACCCTGAAAACATAACACTCCTTTTTTTGGGCAGTCGTGTAATAATGGTTTATTTACGAAGCGATTTTAAGTAATACAGCATTAATCCTTATCCAATTAAGTACCTTAAATACATTCCGCATTTAATATAATATGGTAGTACGCATTTTATCCATGTATGAATCTTATCTCTCTTTACTTTGTATATTTTGTGTGTATGTATGTATATATTTATTTATTATTATATTTTATTCTTTGCAATTTTCTGTACTATTGTACCTACGGTTTTGTCTCTGAATCACCCGAAGGTAGACTGGTAGAAAATGCCCAAAGCATTAAGTCCGCCTTTGTACATTATGTGCATAAAGTTTTAATAAATAAAATAAATAAATATAGATCAATATGGCCCATACCAGCATATAATTTAAATGAATATTTTCGAAGATATTACAGATTTCAAATGCAGGGACATAGCGGTTGCGGCGGTACCGGCCAGGGGTAGTATGTATATTTAGTATCAGCATTGCACCCGTGCGAAGCCGGGGTGGGTCGCTAGTACATTATAAGCCTCATCTGTCCTCATAGGTCACCCCGTCCATCAGCAATCCAGTAAAAGAATATCACTTTTAGATGTTGTTAAGCGATACCTACAACATATTGGTGCTCCTGACTGTACCAACATTTTAGCACAACGAACACAAGAAATCAATCCGGTTAGACTGGAAACCCCTCGACCTCAAAATTGTTGGGAAAAGGCTTAGCAGATGATGATGATTAAGATCACAATAAAAATAATAATGCCATGACTTTTTTTCTTTTTGTAGATGGACAAAGGGATAAAAAGTTTTTCCGGTACGACTACACTTATATAGAAGAATCGCAGGGTTTCTATAAAATGCACACTACACCAAGGACTTTTGCTGATGCCAAGCGAGTGTGTGCTCTGGAAGGAGCCAGTTTGTACTACCCAGATAACGAAGATGAAGCACATGCTGTGGGAGCATTTTGGAATGAAACCCAGCCGATGATCACGTTTGTGTATGTAGGGATATCAGCCCTAACAGCTAAAGGAGTATTTGAAACCATTGACAGTAAGCTGCTGATTTAGTTTTTTCCTGAGCTGAGGAATAGGCGATTTATTAATTCTCTCATCAATAATAGTGATCTTTGTTTATTTTCTAGTTTATGACTCAGTCGCAAAATGTCCATAGGTTGCAAAATATCTCTTTCACAAAATATTCGTTTCTCAGAATGTAGGTAGATTTCGCAAAATGTCTCTTTCATAAAATGTCCGTTTCTCAGAATGTCGGTTTCACAAAATGAGAATGTCCAATTTTCCAATTCGGCGGTATCAGTAAAATTTTGCAATCTTTTGTTCAGATAGTAACTATGGGGTGGAAGGGACACCGACGCGAAAACGGTTACCACGTATTCAGTACATCATTCTGAGCCCCCCAAATAGAAATTTGATGCACTGAATACGTGGTAACCGTTTTCGCGTCGGTGTTCCTTCCACCCCGTATACAGCAAAAAGTACAGACCGGTTTGGTTTGGATTTGGCGGGTTTTGGATGTTTAAATAGCCTAACCACAAAGAAACGAAGAGCAAATTAAAAATGTTTTCTTTTTATTACCAATTTTCAGAAAGGGACATTTTGCGACTTATAGACATTTTACGAAGTGGACAATTTGCGACTGAGCCGTTTTTACCACTTACATCTATTTATTTATAAATAAATTAAATAACTATTTCTTCCGTCAAATCAAAAATATATAATTATGTTATGCGACATAAGTAGGTTACCGTCAACATAGAAATTATAATGATTATTTCGTGTACCTAGACAAGCCACTCTCAAAGGTGTACAACAAGTGGCAGCCAGGCGAGCCGAACGATTGCCTTGGTATCGAAGACTGCGTGTCCATAACCAAAGAAGGCCTGCCCAGGTACTGGGATTGCGCATGTAACAAAATGTATCAATTCATTTGCAAGAAGAGCCTGCAGTCACTGGAATGGAACTATAGCTGCAATATGCCCGATTTGGGTAAGTTTTAATCTCTACAAGAAAACACACTTAATATCGTAACTTCGTATTATAAGTGAACATTGGAAAAAACATAGTCTTAATGAAACAGTGAAGAACTCCGGTTTCTGTGCCAGACGCGCGCAGACTTCAGGCAGTTTCATAATATGATATGGCGGGCCGAGTTGGTAGTTATGTGCCCATGGTTCAAAATGGCTTGAACTTGGAATGACACATTTTTTCATTTCGTCAATCATTGAATGCACTAAAACTGTCAAGCAAACAGTAGTAGGGGGAAGGTTTATACATTATAATTATGTGTCAAAACAAATTTCAAAAAATAATTACTTCAACAATGTTCTCCTTACTATCTTTTTGTTAACAATCTTCAATGTTTCGGTTTCTCCTAAATTGTAAGGTCAAAATGTTGTTAGGTATGTGTGACATGACATAGTATCTACGAAATGTTATCAGCTCACTTATCGGCTCAAGTTATCCTTAAATATCAAGCAATCGGTAGAATTTACTGCCTGTTACTACTACTATCTCAATAGAATATAATTATCCCCTAATAATTATTATAAATAGACAAGTCCTGAGTTCCTGACTGACTCACCAGCGTAGAACTGAGCCACTGCAGCTATAAACAAGAAGGACGCTACATCTGATCCGAAGAGATGCAAGAGACGAAAGTCAAAATGACGCACGGTGTCAAAAAACAAAAAAGATAATATAATAGAGTAGGTATTGACTATTTGTCGTTGAAAAGCGATAAAGTGAGATAAAATTTTAATGTACGCGTGTTTTGGAACATTTTAATACACTTTAATAAAAATTTCTTTTGAGGGAAGATTTATATTAATGAAACCGAAAACCCTTTCGAGTATAGGTGACTTAGTTTAAGGACTTCTCGCCAAAGCGCTACTCATGAAAAGTGTCAAACGGATAGTCATTTTTACCTGTTCGAAGTAAAACATTGAAGAATCAATACAATACATATTCTGTTCTGTTTTAGATTACACTTACAACGATGATATTGGCAAATGCTATAAGTTTCACACAACTCCATTAAAGTGGACCGACGCGTATGCCGTGTGCAGCGCCGAGCAATCCTACCTGGCGGTCATCACCAACCGCATGGAGGCGGATTATCTTGCGAGGTTAACGGAGTCCGCACCGGAACAAAGCGGCAAAGGAGACTACCTAAGAGGAATATATCACGTTGGCTTTCTTAACAGGTTCAGCGAGGGCTGGCGGACAGTTAAAGGTACGTGGGAGTGTGCATCAGCTTAGGCAACTCCGATATCTCTGAGATAACATAACATCACGCATGTACCTAATCCCCGGCGGGTTAGGCAGCGGTAGGTATACCAAATAGTACAGGGGCGAGCTTATTGCCATCAACTGAGTACAAATCCAGACTCTAGGGCTGCTACTGAGAAATTATTGAAGGATAAACCCTTAACATTTTGGCCGACCTGGGAAACGAATTCAGGACCTCATGCTCAGCACTCTTGCTCTCGACCACAAGACCAACGAGGCAGTCAAGTCTCTCTGGGAGTTATATTGATTCAGATTGTTTTTTTATCATTAACACTAGAAACGGAATATTTACCATGTTTACTGTTTGTTTTGAGTTCCCGATATTTCGGCGCTGTTGCAAGCACCATGATCACGCATAAATTGAAAACATTGCGGGTGGGTGTTTATAGCCAGACAAATCGGTCTACCTAGGGTAGGTACACAGAACATATTTATATGTTCTGTGTAGGTAGACCGATTTGTCTGCTTATATAATTTTCTTGTTCTTTTTTTGTACTCATTACCGCTACCACTGTCACTCGCAACTCGATTCTGTTCTGTGTTAGTGACCACGACAGTTCAAAAACTTATTTCAGATTGTTTTTTGTTTTCTAGGTACACCACTGAACGATACTGAACTTTGGTGGGGCAACCTCCAACCTGTAGCAGACGACAAAGAGCAGTGCGGCTCAATGTTCTTCAACGGACTTCTGACTTACGTCAACTGTGATATGAGGAGCTTCTTTATTTGTGAGCACGAGGGACGCAGTGAACAAGAACAAGACGCAGCTCACGACATAATTAATATTATTTAGAAATTTTAAATGATAGTTCGGAGAAATGAACATACAGTTACCACTACTAGCAGCCTGCCACCTTCTTTGGCCAATCCGTGCATCAGCACTTTATATTTTTCAACTTTTTCTACAATTACTCTTTTTTTAATAATTTGACATAAGAAGTTTTTATTTAAGTTTTTTGACATAAGAAGTTTTTATTTAGATTTTTTTTTCATGTGCTGTAACAAAAATAATTAAATAAAATGCTCCCTTTAATTGACTTGTTTTAATCAGCAAATACAAACACCATATTCCATATTGTAATTGTATGTGTGCTATGATGGAAACACCTTGGCGCCAGCCTGGAAAAGGGACCTCGCGCACTACGCGGCCATGACGACGACTTGTAGCATGGCCGGCTGCTATCTTGAACAAAACTGGTTCGACGCCTGGTTGTGGTTGAACTTTCTCCTGGCCGAAGCTTCTGCGGCCAAAGGCCGTGATCGTGACCCTTAAAACTCTCTGTTTTAAGATTCAAGTGACGCCGGAGTCCCAAAAGTAGGATTTATAAAGTCAACGTTCATCCTGAAGTTTAAGGTTATGTCGAGAAAAAGAACTCGTAAGAGTACAAAAATAAATATAGTTACTAATAAGTAATTCAAAAATAAATTTTGTGTCACATAACCTAAAAAAAGTTTCAGAGTAATTTTCTCAAATCTCAACCCAATACAGATTCTAAAATAGCCTAAAAACTGTATGTGTATATTCAAGGATTACCTAATGGCGAATATAACAACCATATGTACGAAGACGCGGCATTTTGAGTAAAGCAAATTCTATGTACTGTAGGTACCTACTGCAGCTGGCCAACCATGTCCTTTATTACGTTCTTACTTATTCTGTGAAGGAGGGGAAAGATACAGCTTTAAGAATCTCAGGCCCTCGGGGACGCCCTTGAACAAGATCATTTGAATTTGGAGACCAACTGTACCCAAACATTCCATTATCATAATCCTAAGTTCAGTCATGTAGGTAACAAGCAACAAGGGCCAAAGAACTTCACGCCCTCGTTATGATATAGGGCTGAACATTATTCATGGGCCTTTTCGCGTTATTACCATAATAAAAACTGCGGAAATAAAAAGAGTAATTTGACACAAACGTCTTGTGGCAGATCCCGCACTTAGCTACGCTGTATATACGAGCTATAAAACTCGCTTTTGTTTTTATATAAACGAACGCTACATTACAGATTTTAGTGTCTGACAACGAACTTCAAGTTCTAGTACCTACTATGATACATTAGCTAACTTCATAAAAATGAGAGCCGGATGCTGACATTTGGAAAACTAAGCTCATCATTACAAGTAGCTTTCAAAGCCAGGGGGCCGATGACCCTGTAGTTGTTCGAAAATACGTGGTTCAGTGGCGTAGCAAGGGGGGGGGCGGAGGGGCGGACCGCCCCGGGCGCCACCATTAGAAGGGCGGCAAAATTGGTAAAACATATTTTGTGAGGTCACTGGCGGTTAGTCAGACAATTAATTTCTCAAGAAGTTAGCTTATACCCACTTACCTACACATATTAAATGTCCCTCCCGCCCAAAACAATTGTTGCAAATCACGAGTGGCGGTCAGCCCTTGTTTGTGTTTAGACGTGTACCTACATGCACGGTGTTAAGGTGTGCACACTGTACCTCAACTTGTACCAGTAATATAGTGTATTATCTATGGTAACTTCTTCGTCTGCCGCGCTGCCGTTTTAATAGTAAGTAAGTTTTAGTTTGTTTTTTTTTTATTATTAGTCTCACGGAAAATATAAACAAAATCGGCTGCCCCGCTTCCTAGTTCAAGATCCCAAGGCCGCCAGACATAACTCATTTTCTGATGGACAAAATGTGCAGGACAGAGTGTTAGTGTATACCTAAATTAAAGCCTTTGTCAAACAGCGAGCTCGACGGTAGCGCGACGCGAGTCTGGCGGGCCGTAAGCGCGGGGCGGGATAGTCACACTGTAGGAAGCACGCCACGGGCTCGCGCCCCGTCAGCATCGGGTCCTGTGTACCGGTTATCATAGCAACGCCTAGCGATCACGTCACGCTGCGCCGTCCGCCGTCATCAAGCTTGGCGCGACGTCAGCGATAGCGTATCGTGTTTTGTGTGACGACTTACATAGGTACAGGGTGTAAGGGACATTGACGCGCAAACGAATACCATGGGTCCAGGACATGATTCTGGACCTCCCTTTTTTTTTCGGATGGGAAATCATCAAATGACTCCGCCCGCTCTGGGCGGAGCGGAAGGGAGTGTTAGACTTTTACTGACTAAAAACCATCCATGTTCCTTCTTTTGCCCTTTATGTTCCAGGGCCGCGGTATCTCTTTCGAACAGTCCCGCTACCCTGGCAGGCATCGGCCCTTGCGGGCCCCTCATGTTTGCTGACATGTCTTTGAGGCGCGCGTGGAACACGAACGCGCCGTCGACACGGCCTGTCGTCATACGACGGACGGACGGCGAGCTAGCCCATTACTCACCGTCCACAGGCCCGCGCCTACGGTGGCCGAGAGCCACCACGACGTGGCCCCCGACGCCCGGTGCTTCTCCCGCGGCGGCTGGGACGTGAGGTTCTCTCCCTCTCACGTTCCGCCACCTCCTTTGCTAGCATGACTGCTTCGCAGAAGGAGGTGACGGCTTCCCATTCCCTCTCGCCCCGGACCATGGCTTGAACCAGGGCCGGACGCGAGAGGACGCTGCCGCCAATCGCCGCTACGAGGACACGGCGGTGCTCCGCCCGAGCGGAGCAGACCTCTACGGTGTGTGGAGCACACCGTAGAGGTCGTGTCCTCCGGGCGATCCTCACAATGTTAGCACCCGGGCATTTCCTCCCGCCCGATTCGGTGCAGGTACCTCCCGAAAAAACCGTGTCCGGTGAGGACCTGCGTCAGGCGGAAGCGTGAGGGCGTGGCGCCTCTCTAGCCACTCTTCAAAGAGGGGACTTATCGCCACTATCTTGGCGTGCCCTATTCTGGACCCCCCTGCGTTGGAATTTTTCGTCGGTTTTTTCATGATTTTTTTTGCGCGTAAGTCCCGAAAAGTAGAATTTTAGACTGTTTAGACTTTATGAAACGTATTTCAACTGCAGCAGCAGCTTCGCGTTGTACGAAGAGTAGCTGTAAGTGACTCTACAATAAGAAGAAGGTTGAAGGAACGCGGATTGGCACCGCATAAGTCAGCGAATGGGCCGAAATTAACTGCAGACCATCGAAGAGCGCGCCTTAACTTTGCACGCGAGCACCTAACTTGGTCATACCTTCAGTGGAGCAAAGTACTGTTTTCTGATGAGTGTAAAATTATGCTGTATGGTAACGACGGAAGGAACAAGGTCTACAGAAGAGATGGAGAACGCTTTGCACAATGCTGCATTGAAGAAAAGGTCAGCTATGGTGGCGGTTCGTGGACGGTTTGGGGAGGAATCAGCGCCGACGGTAAGACAGAACTTGCCTTTGTGTCTGGGCCACGGCTGCCTGCACTAAACTCTCATCGGTACATCGAACAGTGTCTTGAACCTCATGTGATGCCCTATGCACATTTTATTGGCAACGACTTCATATTCATGCACGACAATGCTAGAGCTCACACCGCGGGCGTCGTACGAGATTATCTTACCGAAGTCGGTATCTCCATTATGGTATGGCCAGCAAGAAGCCCGGACATGAATCCCATTGAACATCTATGGGATGAATTAAAGAGACGAATTCGAGCAAGAGATCCAGCCCCAGAAACACTTAGCCAGCTGCAAAATGCAATCCAAGAGGAATGGGATAATATACCACAACATGTGATCGTGACTCTCATCCGATCGATGAAGAACCGTATGGAAGCAGTAATAAGAGCTCGCGGAGGGAATACAAGTTATTAAATAAACGTTTCTTACATTTTTTTTTCATTTACGCGTGTTGTTTTACCCATTTCCTTCATATTCCATACAGGGTAAAAATTACTCATTATACAAAATACGAAACCTATGAAGACTTAATTTGAATTTAGAACAATAACATTAGGATTTAAAAACCTCATACTACCTACTCACTATTAAATGACATTTTACATTTATTCCTAAATATACACATTTTTCTGATAATCCTTATCAAATCATAAACTGCGAGGTGTTTCGATTTTTTTGATGAGAAGTGTACATGTTTTTCGCTCAATTCTTTCATTTCGTTACGTTTTTTCTCACCAACATTATTATTTTTAAGACGTCAAAAAAAGGGCGGCAAATTATGACTCCGCCCCGGGCGACAGTAACTCTCGCTACGCCACTGACGTGGTTGTTTTTTGGTTGGTACGTACTCATTGAGTCTGTGTTTTCACAGTTAAGAGAGGTTTAGTAAAACGTCGATAGTGACTAATTAGAAACGTTATTGCCTATGAAACCGTCGTTTCACGTATTTTAAATCAAAACTTTAGTGGCACTTTAAGTGGCTATTAGTGAGAATATCTCATATAAATTATATTGTTTGCTTCATATTATAATGTAGATGCAGCTGTACAGTATGAGTGAAGCAGACACTATTTATAGATTTATACTTATTTGTATCCCCTATTTAACCCCATTAGGGGTGGAATTTCTAAAAATCCTTTCTTAATGGATACTTACTCTTCACAAAGAACACACCCTCCAAGTTTCATGTCTCTAGGACCAGCGGTTTGGGCTGTGTGTTGATATATCACCCAGTCAGTCAGTCAGTCAGTTTACCATTTTATATATATAGATTTACATTTACTGTCATAATATGCAGATAATACATGCTAATCGGGTGCTACACAAAGGATTCCGTGTCGAAACAGAGATAGAAAACAAAAGCGATATTCGCGTTGGAGTGTAAAACATTCAACATTTGTCACATCACATAACGCTTTCTTCTCTTACTCCGACTGAAGGAAGAGAAGCAATATGATATCGAGGTTGACTGCCCTGTGTGGGTTGGAAGTTACGTACCTATGTTTGAGTGTATATGGATTTTAGTCCTGACCGTTTTTCGGCAAGGTGGTTAATCTTAGCGGCTAGCCCTCGACGCCGGAGATATAATTGTGCACAAGTGTGTGCGCAAACACAGGTGCTCCCTCCCTTTCCTCACTCTCATATTCCAATGGGAACTCAATCCGACATGACCACAGGGAGATAGGCGCAGGATCAACGGCTTCACCTTGGGATCTGGAGTCCTCGCGTGCCTGCACGAGTGGCGCGCGGAGGCACTACGCCGGGGGGAACTCCACTGCCGCGGCAAATTGTCGCTCAGCGGACAGACCTCCGGCGCGATCTCATGGTGACATGGAGAGAGCGACTGTTGCAACCCCGTGCAGGGCACGCCACAATAGTGGCGATAAGTTCCCTCTTTGACCTGCACCGAATCGGGAGGGAGGAAACGCCCGGGTGCTATCATTGTGAGGATCGCCCGGAGGACACGGTGGGGCACACCGTGGAGGTCTGTCGGTGTCATTTGATGATTTCCCATTCCAAAAAAAAAAGGATCAACGGCTTGCTTTCCGAGGCAGGGGGGTATCGTAGTCGGCCAAAGTGTTGCTTAAGCATAAGTAGGTCTACTCTCGTTCGCGGACCTATCTCGAATCATCAGCATCATCATCAGTAGCCTACTACAGTAGTCTTCAGCTGGACAAAAGCCTCTCCGACAGCACACCACTCGCTTCAATTCTCGGCAACTCCCATCCAGCTCCTGCCACCTCCTCTACCTGCAGAGATCATCGCTCCACACAGCCTGAGAACGTTCCACTTTACGCTTTTGTATTTTAAAATACTTCCTCCCATCTTCATAGCCTGGCTTTAAGGATGCACAATCTCACTTGTGACCTCAGATGTCACCAAACCTTCTTGTTCATTCATTTTACGTAGAAAAACCGCATAAATACAAAACTCCACGAAACATAGACGTGACCTCGAACCTACTATGAATTGCTCACGTTGTCTTTTTACGGCAACGTATCATGAACTCAGTTCGCGTGGGCTGTTCTTGTATTCAAATATAGCAGTTACGTTTACTCCGCTTTGAATGAGTTGTGTGTGCATTACGTCAGTTGTTAGTAGGTAGGTATAAGAAATATCATTTAATAAATATTTTTACTTTCTTTCTTTCTTTAATTTATTATAACTATGAGGTACTTCGTAGGCGGTGATTTTTTAGAGTTATTGTCACGTGCACGAAGAAGTTGAACCAAAATCAGAGCATTTATTTCATGTAGGCCAGTAACAGGCACGTTTGAATTTTCTAAACAAAGACAACAATAAAATTAAGTTACAGTCCCCGTCACAAGGCATAATGACAGTGAAAGTACCTAGTGTGGTTGCCCATTCCAAAGCGTAGATTGCTATGGAGAAGAACGGACACACAGGGGCATGCCCAGAAAATCGACTTTCGGCTGAAATGCTGTTGATGATGAGACGATCGATATCACAAGTTTGACTTATGTCAGGTTGTATTATGTATTGATTTCTGCATACCCCTTTGGATCGTTTGAGTCGTGATAGATATGTTATTAGTTTTTTGCAGCCTGCATATTAAACCCTTTTGTTGAATATATTTCTACAATACGTATCTACTTGATATTTTCCAATTTAACTTTCAGAGCTTGCTCGAAACGATATGCAGCTCGTTCGCTTTTTCATTCATAAAACTCGAAGCGAAATAATTTTAATTTATGCTCATGATTTCAGAACCTTTTATTATATGTTTATATACTGTATATAAAAATGTTTGATATCTATTGAATATCGACCCTTACACTGATATTTGAGTGACGTTACTATCTCGTTGGCCTAGTGGTCGCAAGCGCGACTGCTGAGCACGAGGTCCTGGGTTCGATTCCCAGATCGGGCAGTGTTATTGGGTTTTTCCATCAGGAATTTCTTAGTAGGTGCCACGGAGTCTGGATTTGTGTCCGTTGATGGCAATAGGCTCGCCCCCTATTACATAGGTCTTAAACATAACTGGCGATATTAAGAGTGCGCATGCCGCTCAGTCAAACTCGCTCACAATGCTTTCTATTTCACCAAGCGCCGTAATATGAGAAAGAGAGATGCACAATTCCACATACGCTATTATTCCTGCCGAAATTTTTTTAGGAGTCCCTCGACAAAAAAAGTAGAAAATTTATTTTTGCAAAAAAAAACTTATTTGAGCTTATGGATAAACAAACTACGCCTATTGGGCAATTATTTTAAAGTTTTCATAAACTTATGCAATTTATTTACGCCCAAAGATGTGTAAGAATTAGTGCTAAAATATGAAACTTTCCAGGGTCACAAGTTCCAAACCAATTTTTGTTTTACTGTTTGATGATCAATAATACTGACTGCCTCGTTGTTCTAGTGGTCGCACGCGCAACTGCTGAGCATGAGGGAGGTTCTGGGTTCGATTCCCAGATCGGGCAAAGTGTTATTGGATTTTTCCATTAGGAATTTCTCATAGCAGCCTCAGAGACTGGATTTGTGCCCGGTTGATGGCAATAGGCTGGCCACGTATTAAATGGGACTTAAACATAACTGGCGAAATGTGGGTGTACTATTAGGTACACCTCTGCCTAAACCTTCGGCGATTACAGGCGTGATTTTTCTGTGCATCATCTTAGCTACATATTATACAACAAACTCGTAGTCGTATATAATATTGCATGGTTGTTTATAGAAGATAAACCTGTTTTGCAACATCTGAGTTAATCAAGTAGGAAGCTGATGGCGGGTGTCCCATGGGATGGTCTACTTCGATCGGCTATCGCTTCATACCATATCTGATAGGATAACATGGAGCCAATAGTTTATCACTGGAAAGTTTTACGGCGTGATCTATTTCGCTTTACATACTCACATTACTGTGAGCACAAGGTCTTGGGTTCCTCCATCAGCTAATTCTTTGTAACAGCCGGGATTTGTGCCCAGATAATGGCAAAAGGCTCGCCCCCTATTACATTTATTTATAGGTACCTGGCGAAATGTGCGCACACTCTAGGAATACCTCTGCCTATCCCTTTGGGGATTTCTGGTGTCATGTTATGAGGTATGTTTGCTAACAGTAACAGTGTGTTTCAAAGTTTTCAGGATGCTAATTTGGATGTCTGATTTTTGTAAAACATTCTTATTCTTATTCTTTATTGCACACAAAATTAAAAGATATACACACAAAATACAAACAAAAAAAACACAATTAAAACAAACAATAAAACATAATTTTTAAATAAATAACATAATAACATAAACAACAACAACATAATTTTTAAAAATTATGTTATAATTTTTCAATTAAAACATACTTTTTTTCTATCTTTACAGTGGAAGCGTCAAGGTTAAATATTCTTTTATGACATATCTAACGTCAACTGCAGCCGATCGATGGTGTCCCGCCCTGGGACACGCAGTCTCGATTTGATTTGATTTGTTTATAACTAGCAAAATGTGAGTACACTAGGAACAACTCTGCTTACCCTTCGGGAATTTCCGGCGTGAGGTTATGATGTTATTACTTCGTTGTCTATCGCTAACTGCAGCCGATGTTTGGTGTCCCCCGTCCCCTGGGATCCGCCGCCTCGATTGGCTATTGTTTCATAATATCACTACACGCCCAATGGGACAACTTCGCTCCAGACAATTTTATCGCCAGCGAAACTTTATGTGTGAACAATTCAATTCTATCACAGCTTTATTGGTTTATGTTAGAAACTTAGGTACGTCTGTGATTCAGTGTGTTTTCAAGAAAGTGTTAGATTAGAAAGATCTAATCTAACACTTTAACACTTTTTAAGAGTTTGTTATTTTTTTCTATTAAACATAATAGAAAAAAACAACGAACTCTTACTGATATAACAGCAAAAAAAAACGTTATTATTTGTCTGAATATTATATACCTTTTTCAGAGTCAATCTTTGTACAGTCTTAAAATACTTTACCGAAATCGTTTAATATAATAAAACTCTTCAAAAGAATCCAAGGTGCAACTGAAAGAAATAAAACTTTACAAATAAAAAACTTGAAATTCGTCTGAGATTTCGTACATTGCTTTAGTAGATTTCGTGATTGCGCCACTGTCACATCTTAAAACTAAACTTCTATTTGTTTATGTGGCAGATATTTTCACCCTTTGTGAAGTTTCAATTTAGTGCAGATTGCTCTTAAAACTTATAATCAATTAGGGGTCGATTATGCTTAGATACTTATGTAAATGTTGTAAGTTACCTACCGATTTCAATAAAAAAGCTACCAGTTTACTGCAGTATCCGAATCTGTCTGCACGTAACGGATAGCGTAATTTTCGCATGAAGAGCGGTCTCGAGCTCATTTCTCAGGATTCAGCTTATCACGCTTTCACAAACTTGCTGGGAGCTTCTATTTGCATCAAGTTATTTCATGTCGCGATGAAATGTGGTGTCACGCGAATACGCGATACATTCACTTGCGATGATGGATGGCGTGTGAGAAATTAAACTATTTCATTTTCCGTTTAGTACTTAATAGTTCCTGCTTGGTTTATTTCAGTGGTTGATGTTGATTTTTGGCCAATAGCAGTATTGTACAAAAAAATTAAGGAGTTTACCTAATGTCAAAAGTCTGCGCCATTCTGCTAATGATAAACAATTTCGTAATTTTTTTCCTAAACTTTTAGCGATCATGAGGCCATGGTTCTTGCATTTCATCATTATCTAACCAACCTTTTCCCAACGATGTTGGAGTCGGCTTCCACTCTAACTGGATGCAGCTAAATACTAGTATTTTATGAGGAGCGACTGCTTTTGATAGGCAGTTCACAGCCCTGTTACTGGGCCGTTGGTAAGCCTGGTTATCAGACTGTTGGGCTGAGCGGCTGCAGTATTTCAGACATAAAAAAAACATCAATATCAAAGTCTTCGAAACGTCGTTACTTATGCTAAAAGCTATTTATCGCATAAAAACCAAATAAACTTTGACAATTCCCTTGATTTAACATGATTGCTTTCTTTCAACACAATTATTTAAAGTGAATTCGAGTAAATTGAATTTTAAACTGACTGACTACAATTTGTCTGATGTAATAAGGATATATTATTAGCTTTAAATTCTAGTTTTTCGCACTGAATTAAATTCATTAGATGGGCTTTTGAAATAATGATTGTACTTACCTATATATTTGCAAAGTAGATGGAGGCTGTAAAGAGATGGCTTTTACCTTGGCCAGAGGCTTAGCGTTACCATACAGCGTGGCAACGCCGCCCGTCTCTTGGGGACATTACCCGTTGACAGCGCCAGCGTTGAGGAGTTTTTAGACGCCATTGTTTAGTTTATTTTTAAGTTAGTTGCTTTGGGTTATTTTTAATTTATAAGTGTTTAACATTTTACAAAGTTAGATTGATTAGACTTTATTCACTCAATTTTTCGATATTTTGCTTGTATTTTAGTTTACATATTGTTAGATTATTTGCTTGAGGATATTCTATTGTTCTTATTTTTATTTCTTAAGTACCTTTATAGTTAGGTTATGATCATTAGTTGGTCTTGAGATAAATATCCATTTTAGGAAGATTGATGAAATGTTAATTATATATTTCGGAACGCAGAGAGAGAGAGAGAGTATATAAATATTATGGGCCTCGTTAAAATAGATTGAAACTGAGATTCAGCCAAGATTCAGCAGAGATAAACGACTCAATAAAACTCTTATGGCGAGCTTTATTGTTTGCGGAGTTAAATAGTACTAACAAACGACTATCTCTGACACGGTCTAATATTCAATCATTGGATTAAATAAAAAGAAATCAGCTAAAAGGAAGATAAAGATTGATCACAGTTCTATCAGCAATTTGTCTAAAATAAACTTTTTAAATTCTTTGCGATATCGTTACTATGCAAGCCAGCATGTGTCTTTATCAATTTCTTTAAAGTACCGGAAGGATGAAAAGATTTTTCAGAATAAAATTCTTTGAAAAAGCTTAAATGCTTTCTTTCGCCATTGCATCTGCACGTAAATGGCAAAGTCCAACAAAATACACGTCGATTTGAAAAACTTTTCTATCAGTTTAAGACACCGAATAAAAAATATGTAAGTACCTTCCTGGCGATGTAGGTACGCTTTTCCATATTTTTTCATATCAGCCCGTAATTATTCATAACAGAGCCTCTCCTACAGCGAAAAATCCCGAGGGATATTGCCATAATTACTGCGCGTGGCAGCCGGATTCGTGATGGCACTATAATATTATTATGTCATACATAAGTAGATGATACGGTTTATTTTTCCGTTCCGTACTAATATAAGAGTCACAGATTATTACATTAATTTTTATTAAAATTATGGGAGTATTTTTGCAGAGTGAAGGTAAATTAAATACTGACACTACAGAATATTAACATTTTAAATACATTCAGTGATACTATAATAAATATAGTACCAGTTTCTGCAAGGTTTTACTCCAGCAAGGGGTATTTTAAAATACTCGTAGAAACGCAATAAAACTAAGCATTCAATTCTCCCCGAGCAAGGCTTAGCGAGGAGCATGCTTAATCTGGCAATACTAGACGAAAGCCCTGCGGATTTACCCTTGCAACTTTGTGCAAACTTTTTATACTCCTCATAAACTTAGAATACAGTGCAGAACATTTTTTTGTCCGCTAGACACGTGCGAATGGTGTTCTGTGCGTGAACCGAATTCGTAAGTAGGTGGGAAAACGCTTTTCTTACAAGTGGCTTTATGTCAGATCATATTTCAGCAACTTCTTAAAGGAAAAACTGAATGAGCGCCTTTTTGTATCAAAATGGACGTTATGTTCTGGACGCTCTCATCTTCTTATCATGAAGAAAATCGTTTGCTTTTTATACTTATTATAACAAGGACGTCGTGATAAGTATCTAAATATATTATGTTGGCAACACTCCTACGCAATATCATAACAACGACCTCGTAAAAGCTATTTTAACGAACGTCTTCGCATCGGGACGGTTGTTTCAGCAAGTGAACGACTTTCAAGCAATAAAGCACAAAGAGACGTTTACGCTGGTTTTATTGAAGTTTTTTCTACGCCACATTTAAGCGACGCGACGTGAAGATGCGTCCCGCAGGGTGGATCAAGCTGTCAGCGCAACATTGCGTGAATGGACCCGTTTTGAATAACGCCTCACTCGATAGAAGCTCCTTAATCCTTCAGCTTCAAATTTTGACGTAATAGGGATGGCTTTATGCATAATTCTCGAGCGACGATCATTAAAGCTGTCGGATGGCGAAAGCGCGCGGTAATGAACCCCGCGATCGTGCGCTGTTGTCTCTCTCAGCGCTAATTGCTGCATTCTTATTAAGGTCGAGACGCTGCAACAGTTGAAAAATGCACTCCAAAACACAAAGAGGTAGTTTGCATAAGCGCTTTGAGGAAGGATTATAGGGATGTTTGGTCCACGTTGTACCATCCAACCAGCAAAGGTTTTCTGATTCAAATTATAGGTCGATAGCAATTCACTACCCGTTGATACTTTTAGAGGAAATAAAATCGTGTTAGACGTTTAAATTGAGTGGAATCGAGGTCGAGTTAAGCCTAGGAACACGTGATCGGAATATCGGGAGCATTCGTAAGCGAACCCGTAGACCTCTTGTCGTTCAGGTGTTCGCCAATATACCAGGACTTTTTTGTATGCATTGAGTAGTACGGAGTAGTACCTAGATTGTTTATTGCGAACCGTGTGTGTGAATTTCGTTTTACACGAAAACTTTTGTAATTCAGTAGGTTTGCTTGGAAAAAACCTTTGGTTGATTTACTTGCAACAGTTCCAACTACTTTATGGTAAAGTTTACGAGTGGGTATTATTTTTCTTGATTCTTTTTTTCGGGAGATTGGGACGAAAATAAAATCTGGCGAAAGTATGGCTGAGATGGGCTTGTATTGTTGTAAGAAATTAGCGAGTTCTCTCCCGGCCGTGTCGGGCTGTCGGCGCAACGTGTTGATTACTTTTTAATGAATGTTTGATGGGAAAACGGCAATTATTGGGCCTCTTTATCGAAATATTATACCTTCAGCAGGGTTTTGTACGTAATTAATGGGAAAAAAACTCCTTTGATGTATTTAATGTTGTTGAGCCTTAAGTATAGTGCAATAAGTAAATTACATGGATATTGATATTAATTGAAAATCACAGTAACTAACTTTTCCTTTATACTATTGCTGAAAAGGCACAGCGCCATTATGACAGCGCTCAGTAAATAGTTTATGCAATTCATTAGAAAGAAACTTCGTAGTTTCGGAGAACAACTTCATATTTTACTCCTTGTTCACTCTATTTCTTAACAGCCAAGAGTTCCTACTATAAAGATGAATCCTAATTAACCTTAACTAATATAAGACATGCGAAAGTAAGTTTGTTTGTTTGTTACCTTCTAAACCGAACCGATCATCTTGAAATTTTGCATATACGTTTTCAGGTGTACAAAAACGGTCATAGGCTACCTTTCATCCCGAAAAAGTTCTCAAGGAAAACAAGAATGACGTTCTTATGATAATAGATGGCGCCACATATCTTTCGAATCATTATTGAATTATATTATTACAAGCAGAGTACAACCCGAATTGATTATCTAATTCTAAATTAACGCGAGTGAAGGCGCGGGCAAAAACTAGTTGCAAATACTTACCAGTACTAATAAGTATAACCTAAAAACGTTTCTTGTTAATTAGTAATCTATATGCCATTCTGTCTGATTTACTAGTGAAGTGGTCAATATTTTTGCTTGAAGTGTTGATATAGGCTATAAATCTACGAAGAATATTAAGGACAAGGATTCTCCTACAACTCCTGTACCTCAGCAATCACTCATTTTCTAGCTATACAGGCGACGCACAAACGGTTACCACGTATTCAGTACGTTATTCTGACCTTTTTCCTTGGTAATTAAAAAAAAACAACATTTTTTGTTCGTCTAGGTGTTGCACTTTTGTAGAAAACAGCAAAAAAAAAAACGATTAAAAATACCGTAATTCTCCGTGGTGTTCGGAATGATGTACAGAATACGTGGTAAGCGTTTATGCGTCGGTGTCCCTAACACCCTGTACCAATTTTCTCATAATGTATCCATCGTTTTTTCTCGTTTTTCTTTGGCACCACAGTCTGTATGATCTGTTACTTGGGCGGAGCACCGCCGTGTCCTCGTAGCGGCGATTGGCGGCGGCGACCTCTCGCGTCCGGCCCTGGTTCAAGCCATGGTCCGGGGCGAGAGGGAATGGGAAGCCGTCGCCTCCTTCTGCGAAGCAGTCATGCTAGCGAAGAAGGCGGCGGAACGTGTGAGGGAGATAGCCTCACGTCCCAGCCGCCGCGGGAGGAGAAGCACCAGGAGAAGCACCGGGCGTCGGGGGCCACGCCGTGATGGCTCTCGGCCACCGTAGGCGCGGGCCTGTGGACGGTGAGTAATGGGCTAGCTCGCCGTCCGTCCGTCGTATGACGACGGGCAGGCCGTGTCGACGGCGCGTTCGTGTTCCACGCACGCCTCAAAGAGTTGTCAGCAAACGGGAGGGGCCCGCAAGGGCTGATGCCTGCCAGGGCTGCGGGACTGTTCGAAAGAGATACCGCGGCCCTGGAACATAAAGGGCCAAAGAAGGAACATGGGTGGTTTTTAGTCAGTAAGAGTCTGACACTCCCTTCCGCTCCGCCCAGAGCGGGGGGGGGGGGGTCATTTGATGATTTCCCACCCACCAAAAAAAAAAGAGAAAAAAAAGTATGGTCTGTTAATTTCATGCTTATAAAATCCGTAGCTTAAGCAACAAACGCGATAGAAATAAAGTGCAGCAACGCTTCATCTAGTGGCCATAGACAGCTAAAAATGTTTGTAAATGCCGCCTCGATCCATCGCTGCCACAGCTATTCTGCCTGCTAACAGTTCCACACACAAGTGGAAGCCACATTTGAATAAACTTTAAAATTTAGGAATTATTTCAGGATTCAGCAAGATATTTTTGGTTGAATAAGATTAGAAAATTTTATGTGGTCGGTGTGATCTGAGACGTCTGTTCCTATTTGCAGCCGTGAGGCACACAGGGTTCCATTTCTTGTTTAGGTTTTTTTTTCTTTTTTCCTTTTTGTAATATTATTTTTGTTTCTATTGTGTGCACTTGTGGCATGTGCCAAATAAATGTATTTTCTTTATTTTTGTTCGGTTATAATAAACAAAACACAAAACAAAACATATAGAAAAAGCCGGCCAAGTGCGAGTCGGACTCGCGTATTTCCCGTACCAAAGGGAGCCCCCTTTAATTTTTTCAATCATTTGTTATTTTATTATCTGTTGTTATAGCGGCAACAGAAATGCACATTCTGTGAAAATTTCAACTGTCTACTTATTACGGATCATGAGATACAGCCTCCTGACAGACAGACGGACGGACGAACGGACAGCGGAAGCTTAGTAGGTAATAAGGTCCCGTTTGTTACCCTTCGGGTACAGAACCCTAAAAACGACCACTATGGTACTTTGTAATTTTGGTGAATATTTATAATATATCTCTATCATCCGTCCAGCAATTCAGTTCTGAGAAAATCTTGACGAATCAACAAAACAGTGAAACATAAGACTATACCGAGTCTGTGTAATGCAGATTGCTTCTGTTATCAAGAGATATCAGATGATTGAAGAACCGCGTTCGATGGATACAGATCCTATTTAGAGATTGGTTTTGAAGTCTTGCAGGACAAAAACAATGTCAGCAAAAACTTAAAAATAGCGTCTAACGGAGAAAATTATTATCTACTTTAAATTAAGTACCTGCTTAAGGGTTCGTCAAACCGGTGTGGACAAATTGCGAATTCAGAAGGTCGACTGATGCATCGCTTTTGCAACCTAAACACCATTTCTCTATCAGTAGACTGCCCCCAGTATATAATGCCAAACCGCAAAACAGAGGCAACTATTCCATGGTAGGCTGCTAAAAGAGCCTGACTATTGACTTTCTTTGAAAGTTGATATAGAGCATATGCGGATTTGCTAAGTTTTTTACATAGTTCTTCTACGTGAGGTTTCCATGTAAGTTGATTATCAATTGTGATACCTAAAAACTTAGCTTTATCTGCTTCTTCAATATCGCAGCTCTTGAAGGAAATATTCATCTTTGGGCTTTCACACCGTTGATAAAAATGCATGACTTTTGTTTTACTAAGGTTTATAACTAAATTATTATTATTGAGCCAGTTTATTATGTCATTTAAGCAATTATTGATGTCATTTTTATAATTATTTGGATCAGTACATTTTATAATAGCTGTACTGTCATCTGCAAAAAGAACCATTTTGTTGGTTGTTGCTTCCGGGAGATCATTTATATATATCAAAAAAAGTGGCGGCCCCAGTACGCTACCTTGTGGAACGCCATATTTTACGTGTCTTGGTTTTGATACATATTTCTTTTCTAATTTACTTTTTGGACATATCCTAGAAATTTCTGTGTACTGAAGTCTATTGCCTAGGTACGATTCTATTAACTTAAATATGTTACCTCTTATACCGTAATTATGCAATTTATGTAGCAGGATCTTATGGTCTACATGATCGAAAGCCTTAGTCATGTCAGTATAAATTGCGCAGACTGGATTCCGTTTATCTACAGATGTCATAATGTTACTTAATAAGTCAAATAGTGCCATATTAATCGTTGTGTTCCTTCGGAAACCTTTTTGTTCTTGGCAAAATAATTTATACTTTTCGAAATATGCATATAGAGAGTTATATATTACTTTCTCAAAAATCTTTGATATAATGGGAATTTTTGCAATAGGTCTGTAATTTTTTAAATTCGTTTTGTCATCTTTTTTATAAATGGGTTTAACTATAACTTTTTTGAGCTTGTTTGGGAATATGCCGTCGGCTATGCACAAGTTGATTATATGAGCTAATGGAGGTGCCACAAGTTCTTTGGTAAATTTTAATACTTTTATAATAAACAAAACACAAAACAAAACATATAGAAAAAGCCGGCCAAGTGCGAGTCGGAGTCGCGTATTTCCCGTACCAAGGGGAGCCCCCTTTAATTTTTTCAATTATTTTTTATTTTATTATCTGTTGTTATAGCGGCAACAGAAATGCACATTCTGTGAAAATTTCAACTGTCTACTTATTACGGATCATGAGATACAGCCTCCTGACAGACAGACGGACGGACGAACGGACAGCGGAAGCTTAGTAGGTAATAAGGTCCCGTTTGTTACCCTTCGGGTACAGAACCCTAAAAACGACCACTATGGTACTTTGTAATTTTGGTGAATATTTATAATATATCTCTATCATCCGTCCAGCAATTCAGTTCTGAGAAAATCTTGACGAATCAACAAAACAGTGAAACATAAGACTATACCGAGTCTGTGTAATGCAGATTGCTTCTGTTATCAAGAGATATCAGATGATTGAAGAACCGCGTTCGATGGATACAGATCCTATTTAGAGATTGGTTTTGAAGTCTTGCAGGACAAAAACAATGTCAGCAAAAACTTAAAAATAGCGTCTAACGGAGAAAATTATTATCTACTTTAAATTAAGTACCTGCTTAAGGGTTCGTCAAACCGGTGTGGACAAATTGCGAATTCAGAAGGTCGAAAATGGCAGCTTTTCAGTTCGTAATATGGTCACTGACCATTTTAAGAATTTTGATTCATATTATTATCCTATTATGATGCTGCTAATTTTAGGTCCCCTGGTCTGGACACGGATACCTGCATACCCACAACACTAGGTACTGAAGTAGGTATCTCAAAGCGTCCGGTGTCAAGTTCTAAAAATAATAGTACTTACCTAGATCAGGACTATGGTTGCTTTTGAGTTTGTTAGTAAGTTAAGTATTACTAACCTAGCGAAACTAACGAATTATTTTGTTCACTGCAAGTCGCCGATTTCAGCGTTTTGCCGCTAGAGAGTAAATAATTACTCTCTTGGTGATGTTTAAAATGAAAATTCATGAATATGTACATGGTAAAAGAAAGCCTTGATTTATATAAACATTTGTACTAACAGGCCTGGTTCAGACTGTTCAGAATGTTGTTTTGTTTCAGAATGTTTTAAAAGCAGATCCATCTTCTGTGCCACCACAACGTTCTAGGTTCTCGAAGATTCTTCACAATCACAACTCGTGAGAGTCACATGTCCTACACCCCGAGGTCATCGCCCAATAATAGGATATTTATTGACTTAGACCAACTCAATATCGGCGCAAACACACAAACATGTACCCGATATAAAACCTGTTGTATACGGGCAATTTTTCAGATAAAAGTTGCCGGCAACAGTTGAAGTGACAATCGCTGGACTTAAGCTTCTCTAGTCACTTTTAAATGACTGGCTGACTAGTGAAAATCATCTACATATTATTTTCACAGGGGCTAGGGGGTCCAGGGCTGCGGGACTGTTCGAAAGAGATACCGCGGCCCTGGAACATAAAGGGCAAAAAAAGGAACATGGATGGTTTTTAGTCAGTAAAAGTCTGACACTCCCTTCCGCTCTGCCCAGAGCGGGAGGAGTCGTTTGATGATTTCCCATCCCAAAAAAAAAGGGCTAGGGGGTGTTAATCATAAGGGTATATTATGTAAGGGTCGTATATAATGTAAGGGCTAGGTACATGTTACCTACGGTTCAAAAGATGAACAGCCATATGACTGACGGATAGATACTAAAGCCTTAGCAATAGGGCCTCGTTGGCACACTTTGGCTATGGAATCATAAAAACTCGATCCTCTGATAGCCTCATCCAGATACCAACAGCCACACTCGAAGATTATCGCTCTACTACCGCCTCAGCCTGAGGGCTACTTTTCCGTCGATTTCCACATTCGCTATGAGCCGTCACTCAGGATGCACTCTCCTTTGCGATACAGAGCCGCGCTCCTTACAAAAATTGTTTATTTATTTAACAATTTATGTACACAGTGAATATAGAGAAGAAGAAAGGAACAAAAAAATAGAACTAAGGTGATGCTTATTTCTAAAGAAATCTCTTCCAGCATACCTGCGAAAGGAGATACTAAAAGAAAAGAGATGTAGACATAGTGTGAATAAGAAGAAGAGAAAATATTTGTGGAGTTATCTCAACCAATAAATTACTTTATGTTGCTGTGACGTCATTGTTACCCGCAATAATAAAATATAAGTGGCTCGTCTAAGCGCACCTTCAGTTGATATGTACCGCGACAAGTTTAGTTGGATCCGCCACTCCTGGGACCGAGGTATGGCGGCTATCATATTTGTACGTCGACTACTGCCGTAATATGATTATGTTGGTAGCTTGTTTTAGATAGTTGGTGTTTTGTTTTATTTTTGTTAGGTCTATCTAATAAAGCCGTGTGGATGATTTTGTGGGTAAACTAAACTGTGATTAGATGTTTATGTTTACCAAGGTAAATAGTTGTTGAAATACACGCTGCTTCTATTTATGTGGCTAGCTGTTATTGGCTATATAGGTACACTTAAATCAATGTCATGAGAGTTGATTTTCCAACAAAACAATAATATTTAGACGTTTGTGTCACTTGGTGTCCGTGAAAAGGCATAAGATTTTTTCTAAAGAGAAGTCCAGTCTGCATATTGAATGTCTCTCATATTCAAATCAAGGAAACGTCTTCCCCAATCTTTTTATTTGCGATCTGCTTTTATAAAGGTAGCGTGTACCTAATAACATTTTTCACAAACTCTGCAAACATCGATTTTAGGTATATCGGCAACAATCATCTCTTTAAAAGGCACTCAACCGAATCTACCATCTGAATGCAATACTCAGACATATTAATGACGTAAGTGCTCCTTATGAACATCTCCAGCCTAATACTGATTTTGATTGCGAGGTTGTCAAGCTAATTTGACGGCATGCAACACCAGGGCCCCTGGGCCTTGCCTGCTTTGCAAGTCAATTACACTTCACATTGCATTCCAACATTCAACATTTTTGTTTTGAAATAAAACCTGAGTGGCCATAAGTCCCCTCTTTGAGGAGTGGCTTGAGAGGCGCCACGGCGCCCTCACCTTCCGCCTGACGCAGGTCCTCACCGGACACGGTTGTTTCGGGAGGTACCTGTACCGAATCGGGCGGGAGGAAACGCCCGGGTGCTACTATTGCGAGGATCGACCGGAGGACACGGTGGAGCACACCGTCGAGGTCTGTTCCGCTTGGGAGGAGCACCGCCGTGTCCTCGTAGCGGCGATTGGCGGCGGCGACCTCTCGCGCCCGGCCCTGGTTCAAGCCATGGTCCGGGGCGAGAGGGAATGGGAAGCCGTCGCCTCCTTCTGCGAAGCAGTCATGCTAGCGAAGGAGGCGGCGGAACGTGAGAGGGAGAGAACCTCCTCACGTCCCAGCCGCCGCGGGAGAAGCACCGGGCGTCGGGGGCCACGCCGTGATGGCTCTCGGCCACCGTAGGCGCGGGCCTGTGGACGGCGAGTAATGGGCTAGCTCGCCGTCCGTCCGTCGTATGACGACGGGCAGGCCGTGTCGACGGCGCGTTCGTGTTCCACGCGCGCCTCAAAGAGATGTCAGCAAACGGGAGGGGCCCGCAAGGGCCGGTGCCTGCCAGGGCTGCGGGACTGTTCGAAAGAGATACCGCGGCCCTGGAACATAAAGGGCCAATGAAGGAACATGGGTGTTTTTTAGTCAGTAAGAGTCTGACACTCCCTTCCGCTCCGCCCAGAGCGGGAGGAGTCATTTGATGATTTCTCACCCCCCAAAAAAAAAAAAAAAAAAAAGGGGTGCTAGGCGGTATCCATTTTCTTCGGGTAACATTTGATTCGGCATTTCTAGTTGACCAATTAAGGTGACCTAGTAATAACTACGTATTGGTCTCGTGCCGATCGGTTAACTCCGTTCGGCATCTAACACAAATGGTCAATTTTCTGGTCGCCTCACCGCAGTTTGATAAAAGCCAACAGGATCTTGCCCGGCAGGATTTCTTCAAATAATACTCGATTATGCCACCCAACTGCGCAGAATCATACCGTCCCGAAAACATGTGTTGTGGCAACCCTAAGTCAAACTGTGGAGAGTTTTCCAACCTTTTGTTTAAACAGAATACACGAATTCAATGTAATAAAGCCCGAATTTCGTCTGGCGACTTTGTTTTTTTATTATACAGGAGATGCTTCGACTGCTTATCTCTTTTGAGGGTTTTTCGTCTACATTGTGGAACTAATTTTAATGAAAGCTTGAAGTGGTAGCTTTGTGCTTGAAGAATGACGTAAGTCCCAGCTTATTTTGCTGCAAATAAAAACTTATACAAAGTATAAAATTGGTCAAGTTATAAACACAAATTCAAATGTGTACACACAAGATAAAGTATTAAATATTCTGTGCTGAGCTCTCCCATATCTCAAGCCAGTCAGCTGTTTGCTATCTCAAAGAACTGATGCAGGGTAATACTTTACATAATACTGACTGAGACAAAATAAAATGTATCAACATACGTGAGAGAGGTAGAAAGAGCAGTGTTACCGTATGTCTAAATGTAATGTTAACTTCTAAACGTTACTAATATTATATAGAGGTAAACTTGTTTGTTTGAACAATAACAGAAAAAATACAAAAATCTATTACAGATGGAAAATTACTGTATTCCTCAACCCACTCATTCGGCCAGCATGGTTGAGTCCTTTCCACAGGCCAGCAAAGATGCATTTGGACTGATTATTATTGTTCACAAAATATGTTTAATATGTATGTTTTACTGTATAGTTGTAGACAAAAGTTAGTCATTGAAATATTCGACATATCAAATAGGAAACTACTGAATCGACTGCTTATTAATCGTCGACCACAATGACTGAGCATTTTATTCAATTGTTTTGTCATTACATTCATTAATAACAATTTTATGACGCTCGACTAGACGCTGTGTTTCAGCGGCGTACTTATTAGCTATCCACAAGTAGCGTCAGACTAAAAGAGTATATATTTTTATACAAGGTATACTTGAAGTGGGAGATTTTGCTCATTAATTCAAAAGACAAGTTTACAGTACTGTTTTTATATTCTTTTTAGCTCCCGCGGGAAATCATTGTTTATTGGTGTTTTATTCCCGAAATGAATACTTACTGTATTAGTTAAAACTCAAAAAGAAGGTGGGTGATGCCTATAAAACCATTTTTTCTGAAAACTACTATTCACGTATAGTCATAAGTATGAATATAAAAAAATACGCAAAATTATAAAGATTGATTCTCTCGTGATATAACGACTGCAACAACGAGAGTATAATCGTACCTATTTCTATTTTTTAATAACCGATGAAAAAATTCTTTGTTCTCTTTTAGGGTTTTTTGAGTTCAGTTCAGAATGTTGTAATGAATACGTGGTAACTGTTTGTGCGTCATTGTCCCTCCAATCCTGTATATAGTATGGTTCTTAAAAAACCGGCCAAGTGCGAGTCGGATTCGCGCATGAAGGGTTCCGTTCCATCGTAGTAGGGGAGCCCCTTTAATTTTTAATTTATTTTTATCTGGTGTTAACATACACATTCTGTGAAAATTTCAACCGTCGGCGTCTACCTATTACGGATCATGAGATACAGCCCACTGACAGACAGACGGACGGACGGACATCAGAGGCTTAATAATAGTGTCCCGTTGGTTACCCTTCAGTTCGTTAAATTTCTAATTTATTGTTTTATTTTTTTACATTTTAACAAAGCTTACAGACTAATAAAAATATGGTATCAATAATGTATAACTACATTGCTAATTACAAGCCTCCGCAGATAAATACAAATTATGGACTAAGCAATAGTAACTCAGTGTTACTTACTTTCTCAAAGTTTGGTTAGTTTAAGTTGGAATATAATAGAATAGAATAGAATAGAACGCTTTATTTTCTAAGAATGTAGGTATTACATATCAGGTAGAGATTCCATTTACATTCTGCCTTTTAGTCATACAAAGGCAACGCTTTTGAGCTTTGAAAATTAATTAAATTAAGTTGCATTTATTTACTACACTACTAGCGCCTAATAATATTTTCGGAGAACATCCATTTTGAATGCTGCCTAATTTTAAGGTATTTATGCTCGTGACTGTACCTACTACCGAATTCACTGTCGTTCTGCCACTTTTCACCCAAAGTATTAAAGTTGAAAAGTGGTCGGCCGTCAATTCAATTCAATTCAATTCATTTATTGCATCAAATATGGTAGGTACAATATATAATAGTCAGTCATCATCATCTGCCTAGCCTTTTCGCAACTATGTTGGGGCCGGCTTCCAGTCTAACCGAATGTAGCTGAATACCAGTATTTTACATGGAGCGACTGCCTATTTGACCTTCACAGCCAAGTTTGTACTGGCTAATACGATACCCCTTGGTAAGACTGGTTGTCAGACTTTCGGGCCACTGATTACCTGTAACGACTGATAAAGATCTACAAATGACAGCTGGCACCAACAACTTACAGAGGCACGAAACTCGGTATGTAATGGGCGGTCACCCATCCACGGACCAATCTAGGCAACCGCGGCTTACCCTTAAGAACGACCCGAGTGGCTGTTATTATTGAGCCACGAACTAAAGTCGACTGTCACTGAACTCGCTATATAGTACCTTATGTGTAAATGTGTGTTAACTTAGGAGCTAACACAAAATTTTTTTTTTCTGAGTCCGTATGAGATTACTTGCAATCGATCATGTATTTTTAATACTTTGAGTTATTAATTTGGATTTGCTTACAAAATTCTGAAGGTTCGGCAAAATAAATCGGTCTTCTAAGTCAACATGTTTACAAGTTGTTTTTAGCTCAATTTCAGACTCTTAAGTAAGTGGCAAATGACAGGTTTTCCGAGAATAAACTGAAAAACTCTGAGTAATTAGTTAATTATTTACTAATCAGAAAAATACATAGAAGCTGCTGTAAGAAAACCCAATTTTGGGTTAAGCTCGCCGTTGTACATAAGCTATATATTGTAATGTTGTGTGTATATCTTTTAATATTGTGTGCAATAAAGAATAAGAATACATCTTTTTTAGATTTTTTTTTGATACTATTCACACAAGCTGATAAATAGCATAGACCACATTTCTTAGGAGTTTCGAAGTCGTTGAAACAGTTTCCACAACGGCAAAATCAGAATATCTATGTCAGAAATCTTGTTAACATCTTCTGAAGCTGATGAAATACGGCTACCTACTAATATGAAGCAATTTACGAGGGCTTGCGCGCTTGGCTCACGCTGGCGTCAGGTACCTCCATGAATTATTGCCCATTATAAGTTCAGTTTGTTCAGCAACTTCAAGATTTTATGCAATTTACTAAGACAAAGAATGTTGGCGAAATATTTAATCTGCGTGTCTCCTTCGCTTCAGGTGAAAATATTGCAACAGCTTAAAGCGCTGAAAATTTGAGATGTTTACTGTCGAGTCGTTGTTGAGTAGGTTAGTAGAATATTGGTGCCTTGACGTATTCTGGAAATATTCTTATTATTATCTCTACATAATCTATTGCACTGTGATTAGGGACTAAATATTGGAATAATTAAGCTTTTATTATTACCAACATACCAACACCATACATGAAAAGACTAATTTAAACTTTAAACCGAGATAAAAAGTATCCATACTCCTAACCTCAGGCATGGTTAACATGTGTACCAAACATCAATGTCCGTTCAGCCGTTTACATACTTTAACAGCATGATTTCTAACATGTCATTGTAATGATTGTTCATTTATTAGAAAACGCTGTAAATAATAAAACTCCAGCGGCAAGCTGTCGCATGTTACTGCAGTCGTACGTGCTTCAGCCCGATACCATCGGATTCTGTATCACCTGTCATGTTGTATGCGTTTCGATATGGAGAAGTATTGATTCATTTTTTTAGAACATTATTTGTACTTTTTTTCCGGTTAGACAGCGAGCCGACCCTAAGATAGTTGGGAGAGGCTAGGCAAATGATGAATGATGGTGATTTGTATTTTTTAAAGCCATAGAAATTCACTGAGTACTACTTGAGACATGAATAAATGTGATGCTCGACCAGATCTTGGCCCAGTTGCTGGAATGTTAAAAGTCTGTCAAACACCTGCACATCATTAGGGCATTTTTTTGTTGTTTTATCTAATTTTGTTTTATTGCTTTTTCCTGTTCGAATCTAATAATTACTTTTTCTTTCTTTCTTTAAAAACACTACATGCGCTGCAATTAATGTGGCCACTTACCCAAAAAATTTGCCACAAATTATCAAAATTCTTAGCTCCAGTGTCATCGATACGGGAGAAAAAGATAAAATAAGGCATGAAAAATAAATAAGGGAAGAATCAAGCGGCATATGAAAGTATAACATATGTATAAAATTCAGGGTCATCTGGAGAGGTATGAAAAAAAATAGGGAGCCGGGTTACATCTTGAAATTATCCATAGTAAGTTGTTATAAGCCATATAAATATTCGTTTAATGCAATAAGCTGATAATCACGAACCAATATTCCAAGGCAAAACTCATCCAACATTTTATCGAGATCAAAAGATATATGAAGCAGAAGACACAGTATCGTAAAACCTTACATTGTAAAATCTTTGACGGCTGCAATTCCGTTCAAAGCGATAACTGGGGTACCTGTCTTGTTCCCATGATTTATCTATTGGTGCATTGGGGACACGTAACAAGCGCATTTGTTATATAGAACACGAGTATGGGACCCACAATTCTCCTATGTTGTATGGAACCTATAAACCGTCGCTTAGATTTTATCGTCGCAACAATGTTGAACCGACTTTTTCCGGATATCTTGACAAAGCAATTTATGGACCAATTTTAAAGAGGAGATAAGTACTTGGTGTTCCCTGCCAAACAGCTTGACTTTTTCTCTCTCGGGATTGAATTGGTAACCGTAGATAATGATGATCACTTTCAGGGGAAGAGTATCGCGACGATAGTCACGCTGTTCTAACAAATTACCGCCGCGTGGAAACACGTTCATAGAGTCGCTCTAGAATAGTACTGAAGGACGATAATATCGCGGCGATACACCCCCCCGTGGAGCTGGTGTCTATGAATCATTTAACGCTCATGGAGACCAAATATTTTTTTTTTTCGGATGGGAAATCATCAAATGACTCCTCCCGCTCTGGGCGGAGCGGAAGGGAGTATCAGACTTTTACTGACTAAAAACCATCCATGTTCCTTCTTTTGCCCTTTATGTTCCAGGGCCGCGGTATCTCTTTCGAACAGTCCCGCAGCCATGGAGACCAACCCTGGATTGGACTGGTTTGCTGAAGAATGGAAGACGATAATGTTAGAATGTTTGTGGTTCTGTGAGAAGACCGAGTAAAAGGATTACTTAATTTACTATTAATGGCTTATGCTCTACTAAATGTAATAAATAAACACATCAACGAGCGGCGTCATAGCGCACCTCGATAATATACACACCAGCAACCAACAACCTACTTACGTATAATCGACATTCTTCGCTTAGAACCGCATTTAACGTAGAGCACAGGCATAATTTTCGTACTGATACTATCCTTTTAATCCTATTCTACCTGCATAACCAAACGATTATCGTAATTTACTAGTTTCACACACATTATAACAGATGGCCATAATTAAATTATGCAAAACACGTACTTCGGCCGGCCATTACATGTTACTAGAGCGGTAAATTGAGAAGATTTTGTTTTGAGAATCCACAAAAGTATTTTTAAAAGATCGCCTTTCCCTTGGAATTGCCTCATTTGTTACTCGGACAATCTGCTTAGCCAGAACCCCGCTGTTGCTAGGCTGAGTTAAGGATATATTCTATTTTCATGTAAAGGGCTCTGCGTGGGACCACAGGCTTAACAACAAGGGAGCTTGGAGTAATACACGACCTTAGCGCCCCTGAATATATTGCAAGTTAAACAAAAATTTCAACAAGCCAGTGTTAAAGGTTTTTTTTTCATAAAATCGTATGACTTTTATGGTTGAATCAGTGCTTTTTTAATTTATCAGTTTTGCGCATTGACCTTGATCAAGTTCAATGAAGATTTTTAACTTATGACCTTTATGTATCATAAAAGGTGTTTGTCATCTGTTGGTAGGTACTTTTATTTCGGCACGTGTATGGTAGTAATTAAAGAAGATTGGCGACAGGTTGTACTTGTACTTAATTGTTATTTGAGCTATTAGTCTATGATCAAGTGTCGTGAATGACGACAACAGGCATGGCGGTACATTTACGATTATTCACTAGTCAAGAGTTTGAGTAGATGGAAATCTAAGGACAAGGCTTTGCATAAATGTAACAAATCAGTCTTAAAAGAAGAAAAAATTTAAATAAAAAATGGTCGGAAAAATAACAACAAATCGAAAAAGATAATGATACAATAAAGCACTGAAAACACGTTAAGAAATCTACTTTGATAGAATGAAAGCGTGTTGATAACAACTAATCATTTTACCGTTCAACGCCTACTATTAAGATTTTGCAAAAGAAAATCTATTTGTCAGTAATGTTTGTCGGCCTAGAGTTTGATTAACGAGCCGGGGCTCGCAACGTTTTGTCACTGATATACTAAGACAAATAGTTTTCACCGAAAAATACGAGCCTCCCAAAAGTTGGTCGAAATACGTGACAAAGAAAGGATACATTTCGCATACATTGATAGATAACGGAGTTTGGAAACGAATGTATAAAATGACCTTGGAATAAAACCTGTGTTATTGCATATACCTCGTGTTACAGAAAGGGTGTAGTCATATTTATGGACGTGGTACACATCATTTAACATCGTAATGGCGAAAAAATAATCAGCTGTCCAATACATTTTGCTCGAGTAAGTATTGAAGTTTTGTATGGGACACCCTGATTATTTTTTCATGTGTCCCCTTTAAAATTTACTTAAAATAAACGTTATATTATTGTATACATATGGTCGTAATGAGATTTTAATGAAGCACCTCTTCCCAGAAGTTATGTTTCCGAGTGTCTTGCGGAGGGCTCCTTCCTGGTGAACTTAATGGCTCCAATAATGGCATGTTTGGGTGTAATAAGTAACAAAGTGATACACTACAAGGTTAAGTACTTCTTCTCTTATTTTTTCGAGGAAAGGTCAAAGGAAACAACTAGCGACGGAGACAGGTAAGAATTACAGGAGCGCATCATACATACGTAAAATGACAGGTGTAGTATATAAAATTGCCGAGATATACAACGGAGAAGCTATGCCTCTTTGATCTACCTTGTGGTACTATGCCTGTACTAATTCGGAAACATTAAAATTACCGAAGCGCACACTTTTTCTGGTTAATTGTACTTGGTTAGTCTCAAAACTAAAACAATACTTTGTTTAAACTTTACTATTATTTATTAGTATATAACAGTCTACCAAAAAATAAAGCATATTTTGAAGGAATTTTCATTTTACGATATGAGACGCGATAAAACCCTGCTGAGCTTGGGCAGTAATATGAAATTAAAATGCTGTAGGTTACCCCTGTTTGAGATGGATATCAGGCGCAATTTCCACATTGGCTGTAGGTTATATCATATTTTTTCGATTGATTCTCAAAGAGTATAATAGCACTAAAATAATAATGTTATTCAAATCTAAAAGCACTTAAACTCTGCTTTAAGTGCTTTTAGATATTGAATAGCTGAAATGCATAGAAAAATTTAAATGTATTGAAAGTAATGGCTACGGACATAAAATGGTGCATTTCCAAAATTAAAGTAAAGAAAAGTAATTTTCCAGGTTTGTATACGAAAGAGAAATAAAAGTTTCCAGCGCATATAGTTTTATTCTTAAACTTTCATGAGAGATTTTGATCTTTATTTGAAGTTTAATACACGTGTAACTTTGGAGATTTCAAGTCCGCTCATTAGCCGGATCTGGGGGAATCAGAAAACCCTAGGCAAATCACGGGTTAGTACGACAACTAGGTTCGACCAGTCAGTTGATCCGGAACCCACTCCTAAGTAAAACTGCAAGTATACGGGGTGGAAAGGACACCGATTTTTTTTTTTTATAACCGATGAAAAATTCCCGTGTCCGTACACAGAGATTTTTCATCGGGCTCAGAATGATGTACTGAATACGTGATAACCGTTTTCACGTCGTTGTCCTATCAACCCCGTATAAGAACTAAAAGGCTTTACGACGATTTGTAAGCGAGCCTGGTACATATACTCGTAAATAGCAAGCACGTAAAACTGGCGAAATGTAGATGAACTAAGTATGCCACACTTCTGCCTAATCCTTCGGGGAAATACAGGCGCAAAGCTATGTAAGCAAAAGTGACAGTACCTCCCTAATGTAATATCGATATTTTTACACATGCAGCGCCACTTTACTTGGTAGTATCCATACCCTCACGTTCCTATACCCAGTAAGCAGAGTTAATTAATGAACTGTCAGTAGCCGGCTACATCGATATGGCGTTCGTGCGTACGAAGGCGCTTCCCCCTCACTATTCCCACCTTTGATTCTGATTAGAGTTCCGTGCGGAATGTCTGTTGTAAGACGATGATATTCGTATTATTTATTTTTTACTACTTTTTCGCCCGCGGCTTCGCTCGCGGTTTCGCCCGCGTCCAGTTCGGTTATATCGCGTTTCCAAGAGAACTCTTCAAAAGTCCGGGATAAAAACTATCCTATGTCCTTTCTCAAGGTCAACTCTATCTCTGTACCAAATTTCATTGAAATCAGTTCAGTGGTTTAGACGTGAAAGCGTAACAGACAGACAGACAGACAGAGTTACTTTCGCATTTATAATATTATAGTAGGGATTAAAAAAAAGCCTATTAATGTTTCCAAAGTTTTGCAAATTATTGGCAATAATAAAATGGTGCTTTGTTCGGGTCGAAGTTAAGGCCAGAAAATGTATGCGCTTCGGTAGGTAATCATCGTCTGTCTCCGGAAATTCAAATGCGCTATGATGGGATCTAACGTATACTATAGCTATTATAACTATGCAAGTAAGTCCCTATATACCATGAGCAGTGTTGTACCAGTTAATCAAATAATACTAGGTGTCACAGAGGATGTACCATTTTTACGAATACTTTTAGTAATCTAACTGATGATATTTATGTTAACTAATGCATGATCACGTAAATGCAATCAACATCGTGTAAGAATATCTATAGAGTTATAGAAAGCGAGACGGTCATCCGGGAGTGCTATAGATCTAATTGGATGGACACGGCCCAACGTAATAAAAATAGCCACCCGCGGGAAATACCCATGATGTTCACCATGTAACATGTGATTTTACAAATCGTCCACTTGTCACAGCGATTGAATATTTAACTTAGAGCACCAGCCAGCATTGAATAGTGAAGTTACGTAGTAAAGCAGGAATGTTTATGTGACGAGGAAACTGGATCTCCATAATTAACCTGTTAGTCATGTCAAAATGAAACCAGACTAACAAAATTGGAGTAGGATAAATTCTATAGTTATTTTATACAGAGCCTAAAAGGAAAATAAACAAACAAAATTAAATGAAACATTCTGTTGCTGCAGACGATTTAAAATTAACGCAGTGTCATTCAACAATCGCGGGGAGAGCTGCTCTGTCAGGTACGTGAAGCTATTGAAAATATTCGCTTTTGCTTTTTTGCCAGCAACGGCTGCGGTGTGCGATAAACCGGGCAATAATTGAATATTGTTCGTGTAGGTAAACATTCCGAATGGCCGTTAATTAACGGAGATAGGTCCCGACACGGACGACTGCTGCCCTCTATTATTTCATTAGCTCACTTTTATTCATCTTCAGTAGCTGAGGAAACGGTCTCTGCGAAAGAAAACGATCGACGATAATTGGCTCGAAAAAAAGTTGATTGGAAATGTCAATTGGCCGGGCACCTCGGCTTTCTCGCGATTGTGGGCTTTACGCCGCAAAGTAGATATTTTTTTCGGTGGCTCCGCCAATGTTGTAAAACGTTTTTGGAGCAGTAAAAGTATAAGTAATTAGAGTTTCTGCTCAATTCGATAACCTTTTTGGAGAACGTTCGATTTTTAAACGGTCCTAAATTTGTACCTAATAATTCAGTTCATAAAATACCTACCATTATTATCGTAATCACATCACTATCATAGCGTAGTCACATTTGTTCGTGATTGTACACTTCAAATGAAAAAAAGTAATATGTAGTGTTGTGCTTGTGTGTATGAATAGGAACAAAGTAGGAAATAACGGTACAGTCGGCAACGACAATCACAGCCCGCTGACAGTCGGTGATACCACGTGTGTGCCGCGACCCGACACTAATACAATATATTGAACACGTCAGGCCAGGAAATAATATAGAATATCGTGAAAGAATAATTCTGTATAACGTAATAAGAAAGCTCGAGACAGTTTATGTAACATTATAGAATTTGGAAATGTTGATATCAAAATAAGAACTAAAAGGATAGGTGTACGAAATGATTTCAATGTTCTTCAATTTTAGTTTTGTTATGTTGTATGCTACCACTGTTTATTGGATATTAAAAACTGTTAATAATGTATTGTAGGTAAATACAGTATCCATAGAATCAAGAAGAATAAAAGAGATTATTTAATTTTTTACAGAGACGCTCAATTTTATTTTATTTTCTTACATGGTATAAGTACCTATTTTTACTACTGCGTATCCATACTAAACAATGCGTTTTGTTATTTCATTGGGTTGTAGTAGAGCTACGTCGACCTCTAGCCGTTAGGACATTCTAATGGAAAACTTTAACTGGACCAAATGATAGTTTTTATCATTTATTCTAAAACATCTGGCTCTGTGTTTTTTAATATAACAATAGATAGTCATAAATTGAACTTAGGTACATACTCCTTCAACATAATAATACCTATGGCCTACCATAACTTCTTAAAGCAGGAGTAATTCCAGTGTGGGAAAGAGACAGAGCTATACAGGTCGTCTAGCGCCATCTCTTTCCTACACTGGAATTACTCCTGCTTTTAAGATGTCATGGTAGTACTTGTAAGCCTCTTGATATCAAAATTGAAATCAAGTTTAGACTAGCAATTCATTTGATTTAATTAAGGCGTTTAAAATCTCACCAAAAATACACTTATTAGAAAATAAACGAGCCGAACCATGTTACTGAAATAAAAAAAATATTTTAAGGTTATTGATAACTTCACTCCTTCTAATTGCATATTACTCCTGATGTTTAAATTTAAAGTCTTTTCACGGATACATGGCCATGAATAAACTGCAGCGATTTTCATTTCATTGTCCAACGTGGCGTCAACTGAACATTAAAAAGCATCATGAGACCAATCTTGCTCAATGTTTATGTCAAATTGTTAAATGTAATGTTGTGTGTTGCATTGTCAAATTGTAGTAGCTTGTGTTTCGACACCGAACTAAGTTAAATAACTCGTGAACTCAGTGTTATTCCGTCGTAGAGAGCAGGGGAGACGTGCGTTTTATTCGTTGGGTGGTAATAACAAACATACATTTCGCTTTTTAAAGCTCTAAACAATCGGAGTGGAGTGAAAGGGTCAAGGGGTGTAAGTAGTGATAAAGAAAATATATGAGCGCCGCGCCGTGCCAGTCGAAACGTTAGGAAAGAGAGCGTTTTTTCACTCAATTCAATAAAGTCGTTTGCCAACGGGTCTGTACCGCCAACTCTTCTATAAGTATTAATTTAATGTCATTTTAGTGTAGGAAAGAGATGGCTATACAGGACGGCGCTAGTTCTATCTCTTTTCGATACTAAAGTGACATTGAAGTATGGATGGATATTATTCATTCATAAAAACAACTGAACGAATTTGGATGAAATTAATAACCTGGATTGAATACATAGGATGCTTTTATACCGGTAGTAGAACCCCGTGGGTCAATAATCGAACTCAACGCGGGCGAAGCTGCGGGCATGAACTAGCACTGTTATAAGAGATGGCGGTACAGTCCCTGACCGTACTAACAGTGCAATGCAAAAAGGTCGTTCTTAGTACAAACACATTTTCTGTTGAAATAGGATTGGTTTTGTTGTTTCTGATTATGTTAGTCAACTATTGTTTATTCGTAATCTATTTTATTGATGTTGATGAGTTTATTTTGTTAGATTTGGAGTCACGTTCCGTATTTGACGTTAATTGTTCTTAAGCGATGATAATACATAATAATAATAAATCTGACTACCTTGTTGGTCTAGTGGTCACAATCGCGACTGCTGAGCATGAGGTCCCAGATTTCCGGGTTGGGCAAATTGTTATTGGGTTTTTCCAGCAGAGGAATTTCTCAGTAGCAATCACGGAGTCTGGATTTGTGCCCGGTTGATTTCAATAGGCTCGCTTTCTATTACATGGGACTTAAACATAACTTGCGAAATGTGGGTGTACTATTAGGTGCACCGCTGCCTAACCCTTCGGAGATTACAGTCGTGATGCTAAGTCATTAACACACTCGGTTTTATGTTAATAATAATTTTGTTAGATTTGAGAATAATTTTGATGAATTTATTTAAACAATGTTAAAATATTTCAGTATATTATAAGGTCCCAACGTCCCATTTTAAAATAGATGGTCATTAAAGTGATTTTATTTTGACGTAAAATAATAAATTGCCGGCACTCTAGAATAAACAAAACAAGACAAAAAAGAAATCACTTAAATGCGTGTTTTTTTTTTTGTTTGGTTATCTTTGGTTAGACGTACTGAACTCTGTGTTAAAATTTCTCCATCTATTTTAATGGTACCTTATATAACATAACTTACTGGAATGTTTTTTTTTTATATGTATCCTCTAACTCCATCTAACATCTTTGCTAGTTTGTACAGAAAAAAACCTTTTAACCCTGACCGATTATTCGGATCTGATGGTCAAGTTTAAAAGGTTCAGTTACTTTCTTTATTTATTGTTTGGGTCCTTCAGTTAGAAGATCACTAGTTCAAGGTTGATGGGATAACAATACGGTGTAAGAATAGTTACAATATTATAATTATTCTTGAATCAACTGTTAAGAAAAATAACGTTATTTTTATAATTACAGAGAAACAATTACCACATTAAGAAAAAACGTATTAATTAAGAAAATACTAATATGGTGCTTGTGTATTGACCTATTTCCCTAAACAAAATATTTCCACAAATAGTCGCAATAGTCGCAAGCTACTTATTTTAATAATCAAAAGGCTGACATTGGTGTCTTATTTAGGATTCAGCCCAGGCCCACTACACCTTACCATAGGCTGAGCTATGAACGTACTCAGGCAAAAAAAAAATGTATTTAAAAGTGTGAGACTGTGACGGTGTTGGTCGGTGACGGAACGGTCCAGTGGGGCTCACTGGACCGTTCCGTCACCGACCAACACCGTCGCGTGCCACCGGAGTGTATCAGCACTGGCAAAATATTCTCGACAACAATTATTGTCGCTCCGTGTATGGCACGCGACGGTGACGGAACGGTCTAGTGGGCTAGTGGGCATAGTTTCATACCTAGTAATATAAAGAATGTAGTGTTTAATCGCGTATGTCGGCCGTACAAACGGGTATGATACGCTGTTGATACGTTCTAATGATACGTGTGTGAGTGAGATAGTAGTCCGTGTCATGGTTCTTTCTATGCCAGGTACGTTCATAGCACGATCATGGTACCGTGTGTAGTGGGCAGACTCCTTTAAGGAAACCACAAGTCTTTATTTAGAACACCTAATGTTAAGATAAATGAGTACCTAACGTCAATGTATTCTAAATTCTATATTTAGCTGTGATATAAATGGTTTTATCGCGACCATTAATACATTTAATTTAATTCTAATAACAATTCTTTAAGCAAATAGAATCTCTAACCTCCAACATTTTGTTTAACTAAACCATTAAAACTCCTCAAAAGAACATTATAGTATTTGTTTCCTAATGGATCCTAAAGGCACTTAAACAATTTGTGAAGACGGAAGATCAGCAAATTATGTTGAAAATGTACGGAGAAATTTTCATAAAAGCGTTGTACTATTTTTAAACGTTATGTACACTTCAGTACTCAAGTGTTTAAGGGTATCCGTTTATTGGCTCGTATTTGTACGGAATTGTCGTGCGATTGTCAATAACGGCCCACACAACGCTGTTGCCGACAGTACTATGTACATTCGCAATGAAAATATTAAACGTGATTTCAGTACAGTTGGGCTGTCACGTTTTTTCCGGAACCAATTGTGTTAGCGTATTTTTATTAAATTATTCGTTTTTGTATTATTTTGAATGAAGTCTGTTTGTTGTTTTAGTTAAATAAGTATGATGGCTTACTTGAGACCCGATAGATACAGTTTAATATTGGCACAATGTTTTTAATTGATTTGTTTGAATGTTTAGATAGGTTAGTACCTTGTTTTAGCACGTAAAAGTTTATCATGATGTTAAATGTTCATATATATGTATTTATGAAATAGGTACGGTTGCTGATAAGTGTGATTAATTCGCGGAAGTGCATAGTTAAAATGTAAATGTTTACATTAACGCGCTGCTTTTAATTATATTTTTAAACGAAACACTATTACCACTGTTTCGTTCACGTCAATATTTTATAATATCAAACCTAAGCCGAATAAGTAGGTTTATTATTTATTGTAGTATAAAACGGCTACCTTAATTTTTTTTGACTTTGTTTACTAAGTCAATGATATCGTATTTATTTAACAAGGCATTAAAATGTGAAGTTTTAGAAAATTTTGTTAAATACCTGTCTGTCATAAGTCAGAATCGGTTTTAAAACGTTAATTAGGAGAATCTTGTTATTAACCAATCAAACTACATATTACGTAATATTACCTAAAACTAAATGTTTACTAGAATATAAATTGCTCAGTTAAAAACATTGTTATACCAAACACAGCCCTATATGACGCCATTACGATGGCACTACTCCCCTTAGTAGCAGCTGACTCGAGTTCTAAAACTAACATTATGAGTTTAATCGGCAGCTAGCACTGCGGTAGAAAAATCGCAACCATATAGAGGCCAGAGTTTAAGAAAGACTTTTGAAAGTAGGTAATAATGATGCGCGATGCGATCCGGTATTTTACAGTATCGAGACTACATGATGCGGTAGTCCGATATTTATGATCGATACAAACGAAAAGGATATCATATTCATATCATATTCATTCATATATCGTACCTAAGTGTCATAAATTACATTACCGTTTAAAAAAATAAAAAAAGGTTCCTGGAATACTAACTCTTAGAGAGATTATCAAGTACGATATTTGATAATATCGACAATTTGATTATTTGATAATCGATATGAACTTAAGTATCGTGCATCCCAGAGAACGACACGATACGATTCGATATTGAAAAAATCTGATCGGAAGGTATCGAATGATACCTTTTAGAATCGTATCGCATAGTTGCGTACGAATTCATCCAAAGTATCTATTTTAGTGCAGGTATACTGCATCCCTAGTACTTGGTTCCTTTTGTCAATAGCGTGGTTTCGTGGGGTTACAATGTAAATAATGATGGGCCAAATTGTAAAGCGGTTTAACTATAACATTGTCAAGAAAGAAGGTCGAAAGTCAAAACACACATTTGTGTGATACTGCCATATTAATACTCCCTTTAGTCGAATCAGCCTAAAATAATAATATTCCCATTACTGGGACACAGGTCCGGGTTGGTGGATATCACCATTGTTGTCCTTCCATAATACTCCCTTTATACCGCTAAAATTAAATGAGACATTTGCTGGGAAAGTCGAGTAGACGACCTGAGCTGAATCAAGTCCTAATTAGACAAAGACACTTGCAATTCTCTTCATTTCGCAAAGGAAAGAAAATCTGGCAGTAGCACTGATCATTTTGAGGGCTCAGGATCGATTTCCGAAGTAAAAGACGGCTCACGTGACGAACAATCTGTGGAGCCTCCACAGAACCTCACCAGCATGGCACCTGGCATACGGCTTGTACAAGCAAGAAGATGTACAGTCTAGTGTAGTTGTCACCAGTAGATCAAAGAAGTCCGATTTTGATAAAGTAGTAAAGCAATGCCCAGCGACCGACCGATTTGGCCACCTTACTGTAGAAACCAGACGTACCTATCGTTGCGGTGGGTCATTGCAATTGAGCGATGTTGCCTCCTGTATTTGAGACATACATACATAAACAGAGAATGTCCAGAAAATTTCGAATAGCCGGTACTGATAAGCTTGAACTGTGTAAAGTGGTATGTCTGCACATTTCTCTGTCATGTAAGAAGTTAGTAAGTGGTGTGTCTGCTTGTAATCGCCCTCTGAGGTCCGCCACGTCCATTAGTTGACTGCACGGATAAGACCGAGCATCCTTTGGAGATAATTTTGAATAATTGTTACTGCGTGACCTATGTTCCAGAGATAAACAAAAAGTTTTAACACGAAAAATAAATATTTTATATAAATATGATTTATTGCCTGGTTTTCGTTAATGCTTTTCGTTTTTTTTTCATAACTATAAACTTTTTTTTAGTTAATTGTTATTTTGCCCATTTAAAATATATTTAAAAAACCGGCCAAGTGCGAGTCGGACTCACGCACAAAGGGTTCCGTACCATTATCTATAAAAATGGCAAGTAGTAGGTAGTATGTAGATAAATATTATCGTAATTGAATATCTCTGTTCGTTATATTTTGTTGATTATAAAGAATAAATGAATCGAGCAAAGGTGCGAGTACAATGACAATCGACATGAACAAGTACACTTAGTACACGTTTTGTTATTAAATATTGTGCCAAGTATACAGTCGCGAGCCGGTATATCTATAGGTACAAGTATCTATACATGCATCAGCAAGCATACAGACACGATGACACGAGCAATCATGTGTTATGTCCAACTCGCTAGTTACAGCCCACGTGTAAGGTTTAAAAAAAATGCTGTGGATGTTTTCATTATAATTTTCATATTGATGGAATATGACATCCTGGGGTTTTTTGTAGTTTTAGAACATGTCATGTCAAAAGACGGTGCAGATAAATTGATTCATAAGAGTCAGTTTCTTTTAAATAATATAACATCTTAGGTTACGAAAAATGATAGATGTCAAATATCCAATATACTTAAAAATAATATCTACTAAATATCAATTCAACTAAACATTATTAGATCATTTAAAATACTACCAAACTTGTACATAAAATAAAAAAATCTGATTCTTTTAGAGATCAAATATAAAAGAGAACATAATTTGGTTTTCTGAATCTCGTGACGGTTCCAAATGGAAGACCATTTTAATATTAAATGTAGGGCTGCAATTTTTATAGTAATATTTTATAAAACGTCATTCAGTCGTAGAAGGCAGATTAGCATTTTGATTGGATAACTAAAGCCTGAGAAAGCTAGATTAGGTTTAACTTGTTAACATCAGCATTTTAAAACTTTTTTATTTGCATATATTTTTATATAGCAACGAAGCTGAAAGGCCCTTGTTCTCCCCGACATTGCGTTCATTTTTTATTCTAGACCATACCTGGGAACCTTCTAGTTACGGAGATATTAGAGGTCAAAATTCTAACTTTTTTACAACTTTTTTTTTCAAATACAAGTTTTTGTATTTTTACTTAAAATACTTCAATGACCACCGTACTATTCAATGCCCAGTGTTTTGAGTGCGTAACATTGAATTCAACTGTTAAACGTGATTTTTGACCCAAAATAGCATAATTTTTGCTTAGAGTTACTTAGTTTGATGGACAGAATGCTTGCTTGCTGGCATCGCGAGGGGTCCGTTTACACTTGTATGTAACTTAACTAACGTTCGTTCTTAAATGAAACGAAAAAAATATGGCGTTACCAATACCAAGTTATTGTTTAGTCGATTCTGTTAATAAACAAACCTAATAAAAAAAAAATTCTGCTAAAAATACAATTCATTCAGCAAACACATTAATGCTGAAACAACCTTCCACTGTTCATCCTTATTTTCTTTTTATGACTTTATTCATCGCTACACGGTGATTATAAATCCTGAAAAACAAAACATTGCGTTTATTTGTTTGCGGTAAATATTCGCAGCAATGGACGAGTGGTTTTATTGTTTTGTATCAGCAGATTATGCCGAATAAATTAAATATAAAAATAATCTACACAATGTAAGCTTTAAAGGGTATTTTATTTACCGTTCCCCTTTAAAATGTCTATGTTGCACGTATTTTTCACGTCTGATTTTTATTGATTTTATTCCCCTCCCCCCCGGATCTCGAACGAGTTTAGACGTGTCTACTTTGTCGAAATTTTAATTTAAAATACAAATTTTGTTCCGAAAATAAATAGTGAAAAATTAACACAAGTACTAGGCGCGCAGTACGCTGACGGAGTCTGCAATTGAGCAGTGACGCAGCACAAGCAGGACAACGATAGTCGGCGCAACTACTATCCTTCGCTGCGTACGCGGCGTCATATGGCACACAGCCGCGACCGCGCTCACCACTACATGCTCGTTGAAGCGCCACAATTCATAAGCGACAGCGATTGGCGGGTAATTATTTTCTTCTTACCTTATGGTGTAATATTATCGTAGTAACATAATTGTAATTGTACTGACTTACAATAACAATACCAGCAAAAGCTATAATTAAAAACAATGAGTGTTCGACGAACCCCACCTAAAAGTGATTCTAAGCTTATTTCTCCAATTCACTTTGGATCGGATCCTGCGCTCTATACACCTGAAAGTCAGCAGCAAATAGATTTGAACATTACAAAGCGAACCAAACGCCGGTTAAATGATCCGTTAAGCACAGCAGATATCTCACTGTCCGACTTATTGACCAAAATGGACGAAATAATAAAGCAGCAAGACGGTAAATTTACCACCTTGGAACTATCTCTGAAGGAGTTAACAAACCAAAACGCTGAAATGAATAAATCAATGATGTTGCTGTCAGAGAAATACGATGACGTTCTTAGTGACTTGAAAACTCTTCAACAGGAAAACTGTTCGTTAAAGAGCCATATAAACACTTTGGATGCGAAAATTGAACAATTTGAAAAAAACGCACGGTCTACCATGATCGAGTTAAGAAATGTGCCAGTCACTGTTTCTGAGAACAAAGAAGAGCTAGTTGAGATAGCAAAAAAGATTGGAAATGTTATTAATGTTCCAATCCGAGACTCTGATATTCGAGATGTATCTCGTCTAAAGCTGAAAGACAAACCCATAGGCCCTATAATGGTAGACTTCACATCAACCATAAAGAGAGAGCAATTTATAAAGGCTACGGGGTCATATAATAAGGCAAATCGTGAAAAGCGTTTGAGTACTGCAAATCTGAATATGGTTGGACCAGCAAAGCCAATATACGTGGCTGAATCTCTGACTGCTTCAATCAGACGTCTACACTACATAACCAGATTATTTGCTAAAAAACATAATTACGAGCACTGCTGGACTTCTTTTGGCAAGGTGTTTCTGAAACGAAAGGAAGGTCAACCCCGTCTACGCGTTCATTGCGAAGAAGATCTTCAAAACATGGAAAAAAATATGTGACTAGTCTTCCTCTCTGAACGGCTTTTATACATTCCAACTGCATGCATTATTTTTTATATAATTTATTTAATAAGCGCCTACCACTACACTGTTCACGTACACCGCATACATAACAATAAAACAATAACTCTCACATTACAACAGATTAATATTACACTACACTATATGCTATCAAAATATACTCACATAACACATCCACGCCTCCAAAGTGTCACACAATTTCTAAAATATTATTTCGTACCTAATACCATTTTTAATACTTTTCTCAACCATTTAACAAGATTGGAATTCAAATGTAATAATATAACTTTGCATAAGAATATATCAGCACATAATATTATGGCCAAATTAACCCACAAATATGATCCTGCTAAATTATTACTTGGACAAAATTCAACGAATTAACGCAATTACAAAATGAAATAGACTCTTTTAATGTTGCTGATTTTGTCATCTGTGATGCGGAGGACTGCTTGGGGTTGTTACCAAACTCCAAAAAATGTCTTAAAATGTTTCAACAAAACATTCGGAGTGTTAAATGTAACCTACCTGGATTATTACCGATAATAGCCAGAACTGCGGTGGATTGGGATTGCATTGTTTTAACAGAGTGCTGGTTGTCATCAACTGTGTTCTTACCCTCCTTGGATGGATATGACAGTTTTGCCACCACTAACAACCTTACGCAGAACGAAGGTGTTGTTGTGTACTACAAGAACGGTTTGTTTATCACGGTTGAGGAACCTGCAATTGAGGACGCAAACTGTCTTGTTGTTACCTTAAATAAAGATACAGTAGCCTTGGCTATTTATAGGCCACCCGGGTACAGAAACATTGATAACTTTTTACAATCCCTTAATCAGGTACTATTAAAATATTCGGTCATGCAAAATATCATATTATTGGGGGACATTAATATTAACATCGCCGAACACAGTGCTGACAGCAATCTTTCTGCATATCTGGATATGATGGCATTCCACGGTATGATGCCTGCATACACATCTCCTACGCACAATAAAACATGTTTGGATCACACGTTTCTAAAGACAAAACTAACGGCTCGTTCTCTTATACTCCAAACAACAATTACAGATCATAATAGTGTTGCTTTGTACATAGCTAGTCTTCCTAAACAAAAACCTGCCAAAATTATAAATTACTTAGATCACAACTCTCTAAATGCGGAACTTAAAAGTGTTGACTTCAGTCCACTATACACAATTAAAAACGCCAACGAGGCTGCTAATTTCTTCCACAGTATCCTATATAGGGCTATCAAAAGCAACACTAAAGAAGTCAAAATATCAAACAAGAAAAAAATTCTAAAACCGTGGATAACCCCAGGCATTCTTAAGTGCATTAGAAACCGCGATAATCTATACAAAAAAGTAAAGAAACATCCAGACAATGAGATACATAAAACTACATACAAACGATACCGAAATTTTTGTTCGTCTTTATTAAAAAAACTTAAAAGAGATTATGAGAAGCTACAATTCCAAATCGCAGGGAAAAATAGTAAAAAAATTTGGAAAATAGTTAAAGAGATTACATACTCAACTAAACCCAAAGACAGCCCGATTGAACTTATTAGCACCAATGACCCCCAAAATTCGGCAAACAATGTTAACCAATACTTTGCAAATGTTGGTAAAACGCTAGCAGAAAAAATCATTAAAAATAATCTACAAACGGGACCCACCACCTTAAACTCGTGTAGTCATTCCTTTTGTCTGCTCCCCACGGATGAAGATGAGGTTAGGTCTTTAATAACAGGGTTAAAGAGTGATTGTTCGGTGGGCCTTGATTTGATATCTAGTGACATTTTGAAATCTAATAAAGATATTCTAACAATACCTATAACATACATCTGTAATTTGTCGCTCACAACCGGTATATTTCCGAAGATCTATAAGAAGTCAAGAGTTCACCCGATACATAAGAGTGGTGACAGAGACTGTGTCAATAATTATAGGCCAATTTCAATTCTTCCTACCCTATCAAAAATTTTAGAGCGCATCATTAACAAAAGACTTGTTAACTACTTGGAAAATAAAAATCTTCTCTCACAAGCACAATTTGGTTTCAGAGCTAAGAGATCCACCGCCGACGCTGTGTCAGAACTAACAAATTATATAGTTAACAACATAGATTCAAAGAGGAAAACCATTGGAATATTCTTAGATTTAGCAAAGGCCTTTGACACAGTCTCTGTCCCTATTCTGTTAACAAAACTCGAAAGCCTGGGTATCCGGGATCTTCAATTAAAACTGTTTAAAGATTACGTATCCGACAGAACACAATGTGTTAAAATCGGTAACATAACTAGTGAAGAGGTCCCAGTGACATTTGGGGTTCCACAGGGCAGTATTCTTGGACCGACGCTTTTCCTAGTCTATATAAATGATATTTGTCAGTTAATGTTTCCGGATTCGAAAATTGTTGCGTTTGCTGATGATACAGCTTTACTTTTCAGTGGTAACTCCTGGCATGAAGTTTTCGTCAAAGCTCAGATAGGCATGAACACTGTGACCAGTTGGTTAAACAAGAATTTACTTACATTAAATGTAGAAAAAACGACCTTCATCACTTTTTCCATTCAAACTAATGACAAACCGGATCCCTCCCTGAGAATTGTCTGCCATTCATGCCCAAATGCAAATGACACAATTTGTCAGTGTCCCAACCTTAAAAACACTGAATCCACTAAGTACTTAGGAGTAATTATTGACAGAAATCTTAAATTTCATGATCATATTAATCTTCTATCAGCGAGAGTGCGTAGGCTTATAGTAATATTTAAAGCCTTAAGAAGCAATGCACCAAAATCTGTAATAAAATCGGTTTACTATGCTCTCTGCCAGTCTCAGCTTGAATACTGTATCACCACATGGGGTGGCACATGTAAAACTCATCTTTTAAAAGTTGAGAGAGCACAAAGAGCACTCCTAAAGGTTAGTCTGTTTCTTCCTTTTTATCATCCAACTACTGACCTCTACTCGAAATGGGAGGTACTTACTGTGAGGCAGCTATTCATCCTAAGAACAGTTATGAAACAACATGCTCTAACAACTTTTGAACCAGAAAGGATCAGAAACAAGCGTCGGAAACATGTAGTCTGTTCTTCATCGTCATTCAAAACTAAGTTTGCACATCGGTTTTTCTGCTACCAGGGTTCAAATCTATACAATAAGGTAAATCGAGCCTTAACGCTATATCCCTTGCCAAAAACCAAATGTAAGTCTTTGATTTCGGACTGGTTAAAAAAATTGGATTATAATTTTACAGAAAGTCTACTTCACTCAAATTAAATTAGTACGATATAAGTTTATAACTTGCACCAAAACCCTCTCACGTACACACATCGGCACAATACACTACAACTGACACTCAACACTACACACTAACATTACACACATATACACACATATACAGGCGCCCAGATTAATTTTTGTTGATAGTCTCTATTTCACTTCTACCCTCGAAATTATAATAAGTTTTTGTTATTAAATCTCCTTATCTATAACATTGGATTGTTATATCTTAAATAATTTTAAGTAAAACTTTCTGTTCTTCCGCGGGGTGGGGACCTGGTGATTTGTAATACAGGCATTTTACGCCTAACTCAGACACCAGCTCCTCACATTGCTAAAAATAAAAAACAAATAACATTATGTGAAACCTAGAATAAGCTTGTCATTGTGAGGAGAAATAAAGAACTTATTATTATTATTATTATTATTATTGAAAATATCGTTAAACGTCAGCTACTATATTAGGTTATCGTAATGAGATGAGGAGGTACAGTTTTATTTTATGTTTTAACGCTTATCGTTATTTTAAGGTTGATATTATGGATGGAGGTTTAAAAATGTTTGTTCTTGCTGTCAAACTTTATAATTAATATATTAATCTTTTCACCACACTTTTTAGAAACTAGTAGATTATAAGTTGTCTACAGCTTAAAAGAGTTACAAAGAAAATATGATAGTACCTATGTATTAGCTACTTTATGGTTTTCCAGTACATACATTGCTGTTTCTATGTATATACAGCTTATTTCATACCTATTGCACAAAAATAAAAAAACAGATCTTTTAAACAGTCAAATGTCAAAGGTACCAGGCACATATGAACAAAAAAGGCACTCGGAGTGTGCAATAACGTCGCCAGTGACGCGTGAGTGCGAATCACTCGTCTCTTAGTTCATCCCTCGCTCCGTTCATGTGTGTCGCGAGTTCTACATCGTTCACTCACTCACTCCATTCCATTCAGTGCCTGCGAGTCGTTCACGCGAAACACATTTACCATTTTTATGAATCGGATGATTTTGATGCGCGGAATATGAGTGAGGAAAATCTACCATCAAATATTTGTCGTTGTCAACAAAATGGCGGACAGATTTGCGGAAGCCATTCTTAATGGCGTCGGACTTTTTGAGTTTTGACATTAAACACACAAAGAGCGCGTTTTCAAGTTTCTGTTGTGCAATAAGCTCATGAAAGTGCAAAGTTTGTTGAGGAATCTAAAATCACTGAGTAGATAACTAAAGTTATTCGCCAGGATGTCGTTAAAAGCTTTAACAAAGAAAATATAACTTTAGCAGAAGAATTTAATAGGTCAAGTTAGACTTGCTAAACTTTACCACAAATTATCTTGGAAATGTATTTGACACTTAAGATGCTTTGGATACGTAATGACTTGTTTTAATGGTGCTGGTCGTTAGATATTACACTAATGTTGGAAGTGCTAAATACCCATAGCTATAATAACACACTGGTAGAAGAAAATGTGGCTTTGGAATTAATGGACTGCCTCGTTGGTCTAATCGTCGCAATCGCGACTGCTGAGCATGAGGTCCTGGGTTCGATTCCCGGTTTGGGCAAATTGTTATTGGATATTTCCATCAGGAATTTCTCAGCCACGGAGTCTGGATTTGTGCCTAATTGATGGCAATAGGCTCGCCCCCTATTACATGAGACAAAATGTAGTTTTACTATTACGTATACCTCTGCCTTACGCTTCGGGCATTACAGGAGTGATATTATGTTATGAATTAATAAAGTTCTTTGTCCAATTATTCACGACAAACTGTTATAAAATATGAACACACTAATGCTAGCGACCTCTTGAAGGAACTCAAACTTAGCATCAATTTTCAACGTCTGTGACAAGCATGTTCGGTGAACCATGACCTTTCAGCTGCAGTGGGTCAATGCTTAACACTGTAGTTCATGATACGTATGCCCCAGTTACCAAGTGCCTGCTCACTGCACGTATTTGTACACAAGATAGCTTTTACAGCTCTATTCTTGTCTGACAGATACAATGTTAATTAACCTTCTTTTTTATTTTGTTTATGATTTATTGCCATGCTTTATTTTGATTTGTTTGAAAAGGAATAGACGAAGCAAAAAGGAGCCAATGTCAACGTAGGCACCTACTTAATCAAGGTCTCTTGTAGAAGCCCATGCATTTAACCGCTGGCATTAGGGACTAATGTGCACTGTTTTTTTCCAACGATAAATTGACCCTATGACCAGGTATCAAACGAATTTTCCAACAAACTGTGATAATATAGAATACGAGTAGCTATAGGTACAGAAATATCCAACCAAACACTACGCCCTAGATTTGAGAGACTGGTTAAATCTCTGATTAACATATTACATAACATCACGCCTGTAATCCCCGAAGCGTTAGGCAGAGGTGTACCTAATAGTACACCCACATTTCGCCAGTTGTGTTTAATTTCCATGTTAGAGGGGGCGAGCCTATTGTCATGAACCGCTATTTTTCATGCAATCTGTTGGTATCGGCTACAGCACTTCACACGAGATTAAATTGAATAGCCTTTCAGAAACCCAAATATAACTTGGTACTTTTTGCTCGTCACGAACGTTTTGCGTCTACGAGACCAAGCGACAATCAACTTCCGTTTATATGCGAACCAAATAGGATTTGACTTAAAACGCTTTCACGCTTCAAAGCGTTTGACGGATTTTATTGAATATTGAATGGCATGTTGCCTCTTTAGTACGGTGCCTGGGCGTAAATATGACAGTACTAAACTTTGGTAGAATAATGTCAAACTGGTAAACGGGATAGAGAAGGAACTCTTTCTAAAATTAATAAACCATATTAACAGTAAGATGTAATGAGGAGGGAAGAATTACATGTGACTAAAAGAGTGATGAATATAAATGGATGGAGAGACAGAGGAAGGCCGAGGAAACGATGGATGGAATGTGTGAGAAATGAAATTAAAGAAAAAGGAGTAAAATGATAGCGTGACAGTGACTGAGGAGAATGGTAAAAGACTTGTTGCGCCGACCTCAAGTAACATGGGACAAGGGCAGGAATATGAAGATTAACGGTCAGATGTATGATCGTCACTTAATGGACGGCTGACGGAGGACATAGTAGTCGAGGTGTGGGGCATACATACATGGCCAGATATTGCACAAGATGGAGAGGTTTGGAAGAAGAAAGGGGAAGCCTTTGCCCAGCAGTGGGACACATGACAGGATAACAAAAAAATAATAATATTGACGGTACCATTATAAATGTCTCTATGACAAGAATATAGGCTTTTGTCGCGGCAACATGGGGACCTTTTACTCATTTATAATGTGAGGATAGGTTGTTCAGTTATTTTTATGTAAAAACCAACGTATTGCATTCTAACGAAAAAAAATAAAATAAAAAAAAATGAATACATTACGTAATGAAAAAAAAATGACAAAAAAAATGAATGAAATGAATGTATGTATGTGTTGTATGTATGTAATGAATATGTGTATGTGTGTGTGTATGTGTATATGTAATGTTTCTGTAATTTTTCATTTCGGTTTTCTATTGGCTAGAATTTGAACAGAAATTGATTGAAGATGTAAGTTCTTATTAATAATTTTTTTGGTTAGTTACATTTCAATTTTGACGATTGAATCTGAATTGTTTGGGTTTCAGTCAGAAAAATAAAGGTGAGAAATGACAGGCCAATGGGTTTGTATCTAAGTTTTCTTAAGGCCACATTTGCTTTTTTGCATACTTCTAATAAAAAATCCATCAATCTATGACAACTCTTTTCTAGCTCTACCCAGCACATCATCAAAAAGGTAGGTATGGTGTTCATGATATCTCTTGGGTATAAAACCATTCGCTAATTAAAATTGCAATCAGGCCAATGTATCGGAATTAAACAGTGACATCCAACCAATCATATATTTATGCCACATTTACATGTAATCCTATTCGAGTTCCAATTCATAGCCTTTACATTATGTTCTTTTTTAACATGTATTTGACAGAAATCTGACATGGGTCCGATTGTGGTGGTGTGAGTGGTATACTCATTACATATCCGGTTTCCTCCGTGCCTCGGAAAGCACGTTAAGCCGTTGATCCCCATTGTCATTTATAGATATTTGACAGTCGTTACAGGTAGTCAGTGGCCCGAAAGTCTGACAACCAGTCTTACCAAGAGTTAGGTTAGGTTAGATAGGCAGTCGTTCTATATAAAATACTGGTATTCAGCTGCATCCGGTTAGACTGGAAACCCACCCCAACATAGTTAGGAAAAACCTAGGTATAATAATGATGTAGGTACGATATCAGATTGGTAATTGTAAGTTTCAAAATTACAAAGTGGGTAGTGTCAAAAAACCGTGTATAACCTATTTAACCTTATTCATATTTTCTATTGTTACTTCCGATGGTTTACATAACCTAAAATGACATTATGACTAATTAGCCTGTATTTTTTGTACGGGAACCGAACATTTTACAAAGCCTGCTCTGGAGTACTTTCGTTACAATCAGACGCAGACTGCCATAATCTTAACCGTCTTATAAACAGACTTATTAGTCTGTCTGTGTACGACAATAATAAGGAAAGCAGCGATGATGACAAAATATTTGTTTATTGTTGTGGTAGGTGGGTACATGAATAAAGTAACATAAATACGTTTAAAAAACATCTCAATTACATCCATTAAGAGTGTACAATTCATCACCAGCATCATCTTCCTATCCATGTTGCTTGGGGCCGGCGCAACACGTACAATGGTGTACAAATTATGAGAAGAAAATAAACAAAAAGAGTTATTCTAGCTTAAACTAAAATAAACCACGTCATAGTCAAAGTTCAAAAAAATGTCCTGAAACAACAGGTTCGAATGTAGCGTGCGCACTGTCTTAGTCATCAGAATAAATAATAAATATTTATCATCGTTTCGTTGGGTGCATGAGTCATCATTTTTAAAAGAATACACGTAGTATGGTCATAATTCATCGTACAACTACACTCCCTCTGACACGCGGATTTAGCTATTTGAAAAGCGAGTTAGTTTTCACATTATATTTTCTGTTCACATACTCGTATTTCTTTTAGGAAGTGGTTCGCTCACTTTCTTTAAACAAGCGATTCAAGATAAAAAAAAGTCATTATTTTTCTTCAAAACATATACAATAGTTCCATATCTGCTCTTTTCCCAATTTTCCCAAGTCTTCTTCTTCCATAAATTAGGCGATATTTCATGAGTCAGCCCTTTTTTAACTATATCATCTTTCACACAGTTCATCCATAGTTTCTTTGGTGTCTCTACTCTCTCTCTACCGACTGAACTTCAAGTTGAAAATTAAATGCCTGTCAAAAGTGAGTACTAAGTATAATATAAAAACTTTACATCGACTAACCTAGATTTGAGAAGCCTTGAAGTTGGACTGAAGATGAACATGTCGAAGACCAAGCTCATGACCAACAGCTCCAAGAGGAGCATACACGTAGGCCGGGAGAATATACTGCGATGTGGGGATGAGGAGGGGTTAAGTAAACAACATGACGTGTATTACTTTGAGAGTCAATTGTGAACAGAGACTCAACTGTACTCAGCTACAGTCCTCAACTGTCCTCTCTCCTTTAATAGGTGGTTTAAATATACATAAATAGTACGTGACTACGTGCTAACACTAAGCTTACGGAAAACAGTATACTACCTTAACTTAACCCTGAACAATACGTGACGTGCTGATGTACAACATACGTGACACGATGATGAACAATATACGTGACTTCTCACCACAATACAATATGTCCAAGAATATATCTACTTGGGCCAAGTAATCTCTTTCCAGGCAAGGCAAGATAAGGAAATTGCGAGACGAACGGAAAATGCCTGGAAGAGTTACTGGTCCATGAAGGAGTATTTTAAGGGCACTCTGCCCATGTCTCTGAAGCGAAAGCTAATGGACATGTGTATTCTTCCCATTTTGACCTACGGTGCACAAACTTTGTCTTTGACTAACATCCAAAAGTTCAAACTCAAGGTTTGCCAACGCGCTATGGGGCGTAGTATCTTAGGTGTAAAATTAACAGATCGTGTTCGAAACACCACACTGCGCTCCAAAACGCAAATCGTTGACGTGGCTCAAAAGGCTGCCCAACTTAAATGGGACTGGGCAGGACATGTCTGTCGAATGAACTGTGGGCCCGTAAAGCTCAGGATTGGTGCCCTGAAACAGTGACACGGGGTCGCGGCAGACCACGAAGGAGATGGCGGGACGAACTGGAGGTCTTCCTTGAGAATTGGAGAGTAGTAGCACAGAATCGTGACCGTTGGAAGGAATGGAGGGAGGCCTTTGCCCAGCAGTGGGACAATATGGGCTAGTTATAATATAATAACTTAGATTTCTTACAATCAGCACACAATATCCACAGAAGCTCGTTCCTTTGAAATTACAGTCACCAAATCAATTCTGATAACCATAGGACATATTCTTGATTCATACAACTTTTTAGTAATCTCGTGTAAGCTATGGTATGGATGTCGTGACATCGAAACATGACGGTCACGTGCCCATTTACAATAACACTAACCAACACTTAAATTAATGTTTAATTGTTGCGCAGTTGCGCTGTAGGAATTTCAACTCTGTTGTTGAGCCAAAACTCAACAATAAGAATCCCAACAGTGCGCTACCTTTGATAGCTTCTATCTCGGAAACGTGATACTTTAGAAGATTTGGGCTCACACAAAACTATTGATTAATATAGGTTTAGTGCGTAGCCGCTATTTGGAAAATAAATTAGAATGGCAGAAGTTAAGCAATACAAATAATTCAATTCTTTAGCAATTCGCAGTCGCCTAATGACATCAGTTGTACATCGGAAACTGAATATAAGAAAAACCAAAACACATTCCTACGGGCACAGACTGCGCACAGTTCCTTATTAAAACTTGACTGACTCTCGAAGAATGTACGAAAATGGAATAATAAGACCTTCCCAGAACTGTGACGTATATTCACGACCACAAAATACATACAATAGGGGTAAAGTTCAAACACTATCTATCCCAAACATTGCGTAAGTAAGTAGCGTTTAACGTTTAACTAACTTTCTAAACTTGTGCGATAAATACATTATTAGTTTCTAAGGGCAGGAGTAGATGGACAATTTATGCAATATTACATCGGTTGTGCGTGTGTGATTTTTCGTCTATATTATAAACTAGCGGCTCGTCCCGGCTTTGCACGGGTGCCTATGTTACTCAGGGTGAATGTAACTTTCCAATGGTGAAAGAATTTTCGAAATCGGCAAAGTAGTTTTTGAGTTTATTCATTACAAACATACACACACACAAAAATATATTTTTTATAATATTAGTGTAGATAACGTAACTGTCTTTCTGTTACGTTTTCCCGCCTTAACGGCTAAACGGATTTGGATGAAATTTTGAATACAGGTAGATTATGATCCGAATTACGACATGCGATTTAGTTTCTAGTCTATAGGACGATCCTGTTAGATAATTACCAAAGTCCGACTAGTTTTTATTTTTCCTAGAAACTGTTAATGGAAAAGTAATTGAAAACACGTGACAATCGAATAATGGGTGACAAATCGTGGAGCGCTTTTAACTAACAATGATGTCAATAGTGTGTATGATTAATAACTCCCATGCGTTGATGTCCGGCATTATAACATAATTTTATCAACAATAACAGTTAAGGTTCGGTCAAACCGGTTCTGACAGATACGGACCGAATTCCTGACACCGGACTTGGACAGGCAATTGACTGCTGAACTATTTGTTTAACACTTAATTGCTAGTCATGTGTTTGAGCCGTTTGGGGTTGAAACACTAGGGCCATGGGGTCCGAGTTCCCACCTAGTATTTCGGGAAATCGCCAAGCGGTTGGTCGACTCTTCACGTGACCAGAGGGCGGACCTATTTTTTGGCCAAAGAATCAGCATTGCCAGCCAACGTGCTAATGCTGCCAGCCTTCTGGGCACTTTTCCTGTTGACAGCGATGCGGACGAATTTTTGGACTCCCTGTAACCCTTTTCTACTTGTACATATTTGTTACTATTATAGTTTTGTAGTTTGTAAATAATTTAATTATCTTTGAAATTTAACACTTGAATCACACATACGAGTAGTGTACAGAGTCGGACTTAATGCCAATGGTAATGGCATTCTTTACCTATTTATTTTTATTTTCTGTTTATTTTTGTTGTGCTTACTTTCAGTGCATAAGAGAACAAGGGAAATGAATTTTTTAACGGTTTAATTCGGAGCAGCATAACATGACAGACAACAGCTTGATGCTTAGCTTGATGTGTCGCTGTGTGTACCAGCCTTAAGTAGTAGGCGTTTCAAATGTTAGGCGTCGATTTCACTGTATTCTGCCGGTTTCTTAGTCCGCGTTCGCACGGTGGATTTTTTTTTACCGTGAAGAGAGGGTATAGATACGAGGCCATAGCTTCGTCTAGATTTTCAACAGTATTGATATTAGCTTATTGGTAGCTTATCTCAATCTAATGCCTTATGCTTATGCCTTTTCCTTAATCGTTAACGTTGACAGAATATCACATTGTCCAAGCTCTTTGGATTCTCAACGCTAGTCTTACCGCCCAGAGTTGGAACTGAACCGTGGTTTTTTAACGCACTTTGAATGTGCTCTGCAGTATTCTCAACTTTCGGCCGTACACCGTGAGTTTAAAACCCAGTGAGTAGGAAAAATCGTCCATGCGACCTTAAGCTTACTGTTTGTAAAACAATATAGTTAGCTCCTTTCACTTGGCACAGTTATTCTTATAAAACTAAGTAAATAGTTTCCTCTTGTCCGTTTGAATAGAAATAACTTGCTCTGGCTATTGTACTAGTGCCAATGAAAATCTTTGTACACACAGCTCCATTAAGTGGTTACCCCCCAAAATACATGTGCGTTCAAATTTGTGGAAGGCCCAAGTTGGTTTTTGGTGTTTGCAAAAACATTTTATTATAATTATTATATTGTTTTAGTGAGTGATATACTAATAAACGTAGCGTGAGCTTCAAGGTTGCGTCACTACTAGTCCTCACGTATCCCGGGCAGCGAGTGCACGTACCCTTAAAGTAGTTCATCTACTCACTGATAATTTGGTGTTCTTATTTTAAACCCTAACTAGTGTGTCTAGTGAACACCACAATGGCAATATAAGTTAAATTTAGTTTTTTTTAAAACTCAGTTTTTTTTTCAATATAACGTTAATTACTTTTATGATTGCGTATAACGACAAGCAATAGTGCGGTTAACAATTGCGATAAGTTATTCAACGTTTAAATAGACCTGAGGTTTCAAGACCGCTTGCCGTGCATAAGATTGGAGGTTCAAATCTCTGGACTCAAAATGTGCTTTTTGTCATGCATTATATTTTTTAAATATAATAAGTACTTTTCTATTTCGTTTTAGTCATATTTATAAAGATTTTGAAAAATCAAGATAACTAAAATATGCTATGCCAAGCTGTCTCGCAATTCCTTTTATGCTCACATTTTGTGCATACAGAACAACTATTTTTGTTTTCATAAAATTAGAAATCATTTTAAAAAATAATGGGGAAGTGAATCATGGCCGTTTAATCTTCACCGTTTTATGTGAACGTATACATCAAACGTTGTAGTTATAACTTGAGGGTATGGATTAATTTTGTAGAGAAAACGTAGGTATACCCTCAAATTATAAAATCTATCGATTAGACGGAGAACTAAAGATAAAGTGACTCAGACGATAGTAGATAACAATTACATTGCAATTCATGTGGGTTCGCTGGTTATTTCGTCAAACTGCCGGGTATGAGTATGACGACGTTTGGTGATGCGATGGTTCGAATCAAAGTCGAAACAATGAACTCTTTTTGAAGTATTCTTTAGATTGTTCGTAACGAATTCAATGGTGTAGCAGACTAGCAGTGTAACATTTTAAAACTTGAGGGGTTAGCACATACTGGCACTGTGTGTACAATGAATTTTAATTATTTAAATTGTCCGACGTGGTTTGATTTAGCGAGTTTTGTTCGCGTTATCTTAATAGATACTGATGTTAATGTGACTATTACATAAAATAAATGAAACTTAAAACCTTAGCACCAAAAATCTGTAAAGCACTAAGCAACGCAATAATACACGAAGTAAATTTTTTAAACAGTTTTACTCCTACTCTATGAATTATAATTTTATAATGTTTCGTCAAATATACATATTTTAAATTTGATCTAAGGCTACCTTTTACTTTATTTTAATATTATTTAATAACCTTTTACTCAATAATTCATTGCATTCTGCAAAGTGTATTTAGGTGTCATCTACTCACAAGCGGAAACCATTCATATCTTTAATCAAGGTGAACCCATCAACAAATATCCCAACAACGACATCCCAACCCAAATCATCTATCAGCACAGTTTTCGTAGCGCGTAGCCTGTAGCCCCGTAGGCACTCGTAGCCACTCGTAGCCACTCGTAGCTCAGTAAGCGCGTGCGGTCCGTGGTAGTCGGCCGTCGCCGCGCCGGTGTCTCGCGACTTCGACTTCGACGTCGACGTCAACTTCACACAGAACATTTACGATTGATCACTTCACACAACTCCATTTAAGTGTTTACTGTTCCATGGAATTCATTAACACACGTGCTTAAGGCAAGTACGAATTTTAGAGTTTTCAAAGTAGTTTAGTTAAGTATTTAATTTGCTGAAAAATGTTAGAAAATTATTTTGAGTACTATGCGGTTTTCTACTTTTTAAAATATTGAAAGTACGGGTTCTCATGAAAAATAGAGGTCAACATTGCGCAGCCGAATGTGACCTCTGAACGGAAGAAAAACACTTAATTCTCGAAAGCGAAAATATTTTATCGCACTTTATGGTGTTTATTCTTCGGAACCCATAAATGTTTAATACACATCATAGAGGGTTAATATGACACGGGTATACATAAAAGTTATGGGACATATTTACTTTGAGTACGTATTAATGTAAATGTTAAATTCATAGAACTTTCTTTATTCTTAGGTCTACTCAAAAAATGAGATAAAATTATATGATGATGATATATTTTCCTAAAAAAAAAAATAAACGAAATAAAAATACTCCAATAGAAGATTCATAGATAAATGAAGAATTTATTCCATTATGTATTCTGTTCCTTCGAAATATTTTCCATCACCATACATTGTTAAAGACAAAACAGTTGATAAACGACAAATACACACTCCATCAGAATTAAATTAATCATGATAGACACATAATCCCGATGATATCCCAAACTATAACAAATGAACGTCGGACAATTCAGGAAGAACTGTGCGACTTACTGACAGCACCACTGAAAAACATATCCGTCCTCTTTTATATTTATTCGAACCCCAAAAATATGTAAAAATATTGCGTGAAGTACTCATAAAAACCGAGACACAGCTGTGCTAAGAATCGGATGATTTAAAAAGTAGCCCCATGTTTTATGTAAGGGTTACCGAGTTACATAACATCACGCCTGTAATCCGCGAAGGGTTAGGTAGAGGTGTGATAATACACCCACATTTCACCGGTTATGTTTTAGTCCCATGTAATATGGGGCGAGCCAAATGCCACCAATCAGGCTCAAAAGCAGACTCCTGGCTGCTACTGAGAAAATCCTAATGGAAAAATCTAATAACAATATGCATGTTAGAATCGAATGATGTAAAAAGTGTGTTATATAAGGATACAGAGTTACATAGTAGCTAAATTGTTGGTTTTGTATTCAGATCATGATTGAACTGACTAGACTCTGGCTTTCGTTAAAAGCACTGGACGTGATCTCATTTGGTGGTGAATGATTAGTTAGAGATCAATCTTCACCGCCATTCTGTATTTAGTGGTTAGGGATTTTGGTGTAGAATTTACTGGTTACATTTCTGACAGGAACTTTCCACTGCTAGACATATGCCTTCTATGGCATAAACTTTTATACCTAAAATGAGAGGCTCTTGCGAATTTTGACTTTTGACAGTGGAAAATCTGTCAAAGTTTTTCAAAGGAAAGTAAGTATACGGGGTGGAAGGCACCGACGCGAAAACGATGACCACGTATTCAGTACATCATTTCATTGGGGAAAGGGTCACCGACGCGGAAACGGTTATGGAGCAGCTGATTTAAAAAAAAAAAATCGAGTCCGAGTTCCACCCCGTATAAGTTTGGCCGAATTCATCCTAAAGCGAACAACACAATAATAATCTTAATCAGGAAATCACCAAATTAAACTCTTCACAATTTTTATACAAAGGCCATCTTAATTCATAATAAAACGGCAAACCTTACAGTAGTAATGTTACAACATCAACTAATCACAATAGTGATCGCACTGTGTTTTCATTATCACACAAGTGCTTTATTATTTTCTCTTCGGCATTAACCTTCAGTCGCCACCGCCACTAATGGCGCCCTCGAGAAAGATTGGGTTGCGTATTTTTATCCGACCACATGGCTCACTCAATTAATTTAATTATAGGTACACAAACAACGGCACACCACCGTCCTTTCGTGGGTTTACGAAACTACTCGTATAGGGACATACTACTACACTTAAATTGCTCATTATTTAAATACTGCTAGATTACTTAATATAATTATAGAAACTAGCTGTCTAACTCAATTCTATACATCATAAAATCATGCCAATAGTCCTTAAAGGGTTTGGCAGAGATGTATAGACGGCGACATAACAAGCTGTACCTATATATCCAGTATAACCTGACCTCGCTTTGTATGAGCTGCACGTACAATTGGAGATAAGCTTAATTTGGTTATACATTGCTTGATTGTTCGTCGTGCGCACTCCCACATTTTGCCAGTTATGTTTCAGTCCCATGCAACAACCGGGTACAAAACCAGACTGGGCTGCTACTAAGAAATTCCTGGTGGAATAACTCAAAGCACTGTGCCCGACCGGGAAATTGAAGCCAAGATTTCATGCTCAGCAGTAACGCTTGTGACTTAAAGACCAATGGAGCAGTCAATTCTATACAGAGTTCCTAGCGCGAGCGTGCGAGGTGAACTTGTCGTAAAAACGAACGATCTTAAAATTTAAATTACTCATAACTGAAATGAGTAATTTAAAATTGATTCATATCTATGGATGATAATAATTGTGGTTGTCGTAAAAAAATTAACCAACATGCTATGGGGTAGTTGTATTTTCGATTAAAAAAGCGACGTATTTATGTTATGTTTATCACGCGTTCATGCTAGTGCATTTTTTTTTTTCGAATGGAAAATCATCAAATGACCCCTCCAGCTCTGGGAGGAGCGGAAGGGAGTGTCAGACTTGTTTTCACTAAAACCCATCCATGTTCCTTCTTTACCCTTTGTGTTCTAGGGCCGCGGTATCTCTTTCGAATATTCCCGCAGCCCCGGCAGGCATGGGCCCTTGCGAGCCCCTTCCTTTTTGCTGACATCTCTTTGAGGCGCGCGTGGAACACACACGCGCCGTTGACACGGCCTGTCGTCATAAGACGGACGGACGGCGAGCTAGCCCATTACTCACCGTCCACAAGCCCGCGCCTACGGTGGCAGGGAGCCACCACGTGGTGCGATGCCCGCGGCGGCGTCACCCGCGGCGGCTGGGACGTGATGTTCTCTTCTTCTCACGTTCTGCCACCTCCGTCGCTAGCATGACTGCTTCGCAGAAGGAGGTGACGGCTGCCCATTCCCTCTCACTCCGGTCCATGGAAACACAAATATCATCAATTCAAATTACGCTCAAAAGGGAGCTTCAGCACTTTTTGTTTGGGTCAAAAGTTACATAAAGCAACACAAAATACTTCATAGTGAAGCTGCAAAGTAGACTCTCTGTGAAAACAGAGTTTTAAAAGAGAGATAAGTACAGAGTTCGGAAGAAAACTTCTGAATTGAGTTCGATACTAAAGTACAGAATCTAGCAGATTAAGATACAAACTTAACTAGTTAGGTTGTCAAACAAATATCTGAAAGCCTATTTCCGTATTTAAAAAGGTTTTAAATCTAAGTCATAATCCCATCTCAGTGACAATCAATGTCAGAAACGTGTCAAAATCTTTTGACAGGTTAAAAGTTTAAATTAGGAGTTTTTGTACCGATTTAGACTAAGATAAGAATGTGAATGTTCTTAAATATAAGGCATCTGTCGCTCTGACTGTTGTCAGGGTCGGTTAGATCCTATGGCGCAGGCATAAGGTTGAATTTCGGATTCCAAAGTGATTGCTGTGTGAAGGTCAATTGAAAGTTATTCTGTGAGAGTGGAATCAAACATGGACTGTAAGAACTGCCCAACACTTCAAAATAAGTTTTTAGATAATCGGGAGCACACGGATCGTTCATAATCGTGAAGAGTATGCAGAGAGATCTGAGGGACCTCTTGAGTCGAATAGACAACCATTTACGCTGAGAACCGAAGGAAGAAATGTGATCGTATTTACGAAGGCCAAAAACAAAGCGAATACAATTGTTGAGAAGTCGATCCAATTTATTTAGAAGTTCTTGGGAAAGATCAGAATAACAAACATCAGCATAGTCGATAATGGGAAGCACAGTGACTGGACCAAAGTGAGTTTGGTGCAAGATGGGAGGAAATACTTGAATCTATAGAGATACATAATTATTTCAAAATCATTACATTTTGAGACGTTACAATTTTGTAAGTCTTATTATATTATATACCTTAAAACTAAGTGAACCATAAGTGTAAGTAAGAACGAATAGGGCTATAATCACAGTAAAAAATACTGGTCCTTAATAGCCACAAAAAGGGAAAGGTAGAAAAACAATAATTATGGAAGTTTGCCTATAGGACAATCTAGACTTACGATGACAATAATACATACAGTCAATAAATGATGAGGATTTTATAACCGAAACAATGTAAAGAATTATCGATAACTTGAAACAGCACACTTTTCTCCATTTTATTTTTCATGAATATTCGACATTCCTCGTGCGATAACCCACTATGGAAAATTCCCAAGCATTTTCCCCACTACGTGCTAGTAAAAAGGGTCTTATTTTAGTTCAGACACGAAACGGTAGGTACTTGAAAAAAGTGGATATTTTCTTTTTTTAAACTCGTTAATTTTGTAGTTGTCTCGAACCATAAGTCACAAATCAGATTAAAATAATGAAAAAGTAAAGTATCGAGTGTACGTGACTTTTTATTTTCGCCCATTAAGGCTGTTGGGGAGATTTACGTTTTCTTGTTAGGCGTGAATTTCATAGAAATGATTAATATCATGTTCTAGTAGTAGTCGTTCATGGAGTCGTTTTTCATTTGAAATCATTTATTTTGCGAATGCGTGTTTTGCTGGGCTTAATTGCCTGTTTAGGTTATTAGAGGCTTTTTTTTTTTGGGATGGGTAATCATCAAACGACTGTCTGACACTCCCTCCCGCTCTGGGCGGAGTGGAAGGGAGTGTCAGACTTTTACTGACTAAAAACCATCCATGTTCCTTCTTTTGCCCTTTGTATTCCAGGGCCGTGGTATCTCTTTCGAACAGTCCCGCAGCCCTGGACGTTATTGGAGTCTAGTGCTAAAAATACGTTAAAACGGCTGGTAAACTCAATAACATCGCACAGAACAGACAAACATATTAGTCTGCTAAAATAAATAATCTATTGAATTAACAAAGCATCAGCGGTCAGGGAAATGCCGATGTGGTGTGTGGCAGCTCGGAGTTTGGATGTCTCGCCCCCTATTACATGGAACTTAAACATAACCGGGCAAAATGAGGGTGACTCGATCTGCCTAACGCTTCGGGGAAATACAACCGTGATGTTATGTTACTTTTTGTGTAAATAGGTAGAAAAGGAACTTAATACACACTATTTAATTTGCACATAAACTGATGCCAAAGGTCTGCAGTTCAAATACTACTTCGTTAAATTATAGCTGTGAACAGTGTGAACTCGTTCCTAACACAATTAAACTGAGTTTAAACTGCAGAGGTTGACACCAATTTAAACTGTAGTTAGCCCCTGAACTGGAATGTTGACTGTGGTGCACATTATTAATACACTAATGCACTGAGCACTACGAATTGCCGGTATTCTTTATGAGTAATTGAGTAGGCTAGACTGTGTGGTTAGCCTAGTAACCGTTCAACGAATAATAGAGCAATTACTTGCTTATTTACCCGCATGAAATTTTTTTATTGCTAAGAATGGTTGAATGTTTTAACGATGCTGTAAAAAATGCGGTTTGGCATTTATTTTGAAAAACTAATTTCGAATATACAATCAGTCGTCTTTAGTAAGTTGATCTTTAACTGTCTTTATTGTTGAAAATGTATATTTTTTGGTATGGAGCATACGGTTCCCAGGTGGTCAGGATTTTCGGCCGGGGTGACGCCCCGGACTTGCACTCTATTCAATGGAACTTAAAAATAACTAGCGAAATGTGGATGTCTTATACACCTCTCCTAACCCTTCGGAGATAAACAGGCGCGATGTTATAGTATCTAATATATTTTAATTTCATTGATTCTGAAATATAAACGATCTACAATTCCGCATGTGCCTTCGTAGTATGTGAACAGTTTCTCATCCGATTACGTACATGGTATATTGTTGCTCAATCGGGCTCGTCGAATGTTGCCTGACACCAAACAACGGACGATCCTCTTACAACTATAGAGCTACTTATGTATAGAATGGTGCTTAAATATGTAATGTATGTGATTTATGATAGAAATAGAGTTGTTTCATAAATACAGATTTTGTAATAAAATAATTTTGTATTGACGACGAAATTCTTTTTTGCTCCAACAATTTACATCAATAGAAAAGGTTTAAAATATCATTTTAAACTTTTCTATTCTATGCTATTTTCATCGCAAAATTTTTATCAAGATTACGGGAAAAATAGACGTGCCATTCTTTTTGAATGAATGCGATTTTCAAGAGCTATCATCGTTTACAGCCTCTTTTTTATTGTTCTTCTTTTATGTATCTTTACTTATATAAAAAAATCCAGTATGCGCGTGTTTGCTATTTCTTCTCCTTTTTTAAACGAATTGACCGATTTTTTTTGTGTTTTATAGTAGTTATGGGGTCGCTTAGATTATTTTTAGCGTTAACCAACCTACAGAAGATGTAAAACTAGTCGGATCAGCTAGTAGAACCATAAAACAAATCTATTCAGTCATATTTGTTGAGAAACCTAGTACGAGTATCTTGTCTACACTTAAATGACAAATAGTGTTGCGGCAATAAGAGGCTTAGCGAAGCGCAGCGAGGCTTGTAGATGATGTGGAAGGTCGACCATATTCCTTACATACATGGCCGACATGACATATACCATTATATACCTATAATACAACATGTGTACGACTGTGTGTGCACTTGACTATAGAATATGGCGAATTTTAATCCGCTTTATATTTTGTATGCATAAGCATATAAAATAAAAAATAAATTAAATATTCATCAAATTAAAATTAAATTCGTTAGAACAGTTATTTTTTAATTCAACCACTGTTTTGAGCTTTCACGATTTGAAACTAAACTTCTTCTGTCTGTCTATCGCAAGCTCAAAATCATGAACAATCACGGATGATATCTCGTAAGTGACAGTATAAGTTTAATTTTTAATTCATTCTATTTTATTAACGGTTTTACTATCTGGATGGCGTCGTTGAGAATTGGAAAGATGGATCACAGAACCGTGACCGATGGAATGGACGGAGGCCTTTGCCCAACAGTGGGACAGCGCGGGCTATAATAATATTATTTCGTATTTGCCTTTATTTATGGCTTCACTCACGTAGAGGTCGAAAAACGTGATAGACAGAGTTAGTTAGTTACACTCTTGTACCTCTCGTAACTCTGGCTAAATAATAACAACCGCTCGGGTCGATCTTCTGGTTAAGCCGCACTGGCCGAGGTTGCTCCGTGGATGGGTGACTACCCATTTCATACCGAGTATTCGCCATGCCTCGGTAAGCAAGTTAAGCCTCGGCTGATCTCGGCTGTCATTTGTAGATCTTTGACAGTCGTTACAGAAAGTCAGAGGCCCGAAAGTCTGACAACCAGTCTCACCAAGGGGTATCGTATTACCCTGTACCAACAGGGTTGTGGAAGACAGATAAGCAGTCGTTCCATGTAAAATACTGGTTTACAACTGCATCCGGTTAAACTGGAAGCCGACCCCAACATAGTTGGGAAAAGGCTAGGCAGATGATGATACAGACAGAGTTACTTTGGCATATAGAATAGGTAATATTATTCCTATGTATTTAAGATTTTCGCGATATGCGATATCAAGATTATTAATTGCCTTAGTACTACGTGTTTGTGAATATAACGTGCCATTATCATAACTGTTAATCGTACAACACTAACATTGAGCGTCGTTAACGTTTCGAGGGTAATCAGTGACGTCAGAATAACACCTTGTATAAATGACATTATACAGGGTGTTACCGTCTTCAGTCATCTTTTGAATAAATATATGAAAACTAGTTATATACATTTAGTTTGCCGCATCAGTAGTTCAAATACGTACGTGTACTTTCAAAGGCTCCATTTAAAGTATTTAATTAGCGAGGTATAATTATTTTGATTGTACACACGGCGACACACCAAGCTCTACATTTCCAGTATAACATGGTCATGCTTTGTATAGATTCCCGTACAATGAGAGATCCACTTATACTGGTTTTGTATAGGTTGATTGGTCATCGTGCGTATATGTTTAAAAACAATAATTTTAATTCCTTTTTTCTCACCTATTGTAGGGACTGAAACAATTTGTGCCTATAGTATGCAGACAAATTCTAGTAACATACCACAGGAAAACAGTTAAATGTTAAGATAGAACAAAACCCATAATGAGGACAGATCAAAACACCTACTTATTACTTTTTAGGTTGTTTACGAACGTCTCTCTCCAAATTATTGTTTTCGTAAACGGATCTTTAATTAGAACCATTTATTTTATACGACGTAATTGCTTCATTTTGCGTATTTGACAAATAACGATAAAATAACCCTTTTATTATGAGTGCTTTTTGTTGCTTATTAAGGGACTCGGGGTTTTTCTTACTCACTAGTTTTCGAACACGGTTTCGCTCGCGTGAATGTCGGGAACTATACCACGGGAATGATTACTTACCAAGATAAAAAGTATCTTATGTTCTATTCGGGAAAAGATAACATAGACAGACTTAGAGATACACAGAGATACTTTCGCATGAGTAATATAGTATGGAAGTGAGAATAAAACTGTTTTAGCTGTTAAATAGATCCTAGTCCCCTGTTTCCATAATTATAGATACTTATCTACTATTCTATTTACACGATTTTTATGACAGTGAAGGTCACAACATAAAATTCTATGCATGCTTTCGCGCATACATGCATGATTAATGAGGGTATCTACGTAGAAAAGGCATTTTGTTTTTTAGAGAAACTTTGCCCGACACCAGATATTTCTCCAGTATCGTGTGAGCTAACAAACAGCCAGACCCGGAACAAATAACTGTACCGTGTACTGGCCATACAAATATTGATTTCGTGCGCGAATTGAAACGGCGACATGTATCACTACGAGAAATGTGCACCTTGATCACCACTTTTGATCATCATCACCATCATTAGCAGTCTTGTTCCACCCACTGCCGAGTATAGGGCTCACCCTATGTGCCTTATCTTCTGAATGTTCTTCACCCATATTATTAAATATTTTATTTCGAAATTAATCTTTTGCCTAAGTTTTTGGAAACTTGTGTAGTGGTCAATATCTTGAGGGACACTGCATTTAAGTTATTCAAATAAAACTAATCCTCGTTTTCAAAATGGCCGCGCAAGTTGTGCTCGATTGACATAAATCTCCAGCGACCTCGGCGGCGATTTCTTCAGTCCTTTACTAAGTATCGGCAAACTGAGAAATAAATTGAGACGCCGCGCCGCCGCTGTTTATTTACGCTAAATTCTAAAAGCTAAATTGAAATGTTTATATTTTTCTAGTAAACCAATACTGGACTTCGTTTAACGAAAGATTTACTTAAGAAATGTTTATAAAGTTTCTTATAAACCAATTTAATATTGAGAATGAATTTTTTGAACATTTCGTGGAAGGCTTCGATGTAATTTACGATAAAAATCTTGATTGAATTTTGTCATGGGGGCCATTTTATTTAGCAAAACTTCTTAAAAATGGAATTTTCAAAATAGGTAAATGTTTACATAGATTGTATAATGAATAAATAACCCTTGAATAAACGGGGTTGGCGTGTTCCAAAACGTCAGGAGATAACCTAAAGTGAGTGGCACATTAACATATCTTGCGTCATTTTTCCACGAGGGGGCGTTGGAATCACTTTGATATAAAAGTATAAACGTAATTTTATTATCAGCTGCCCCTTTTTATAATGTTTTGAAAGCTCAAAGAAAAATGACTGAGCAGTTTCGTTGGTGTTAAAATGGGTTAAAGAGGTGATTAGGCATTTCCGTGTTTTTTTAACGAAGTTTGTAGGTAAGTATTTCAGTAATGTGTAGTTTGCCTGATGTAGTGTTTGCCCGATTTAATGAATTACGGGCACGTTACCACTTATATTTTTTATTTAATTACATTAGGTATGGTTTAGGGCAATTAATTTTAAAATTAAAATACTCATTTTTGTCTGATTTTAGGTTCCAAAATAAGCTGTTAAAGGACATGGCCAATTTCTGTATGGGCGTTTGCATAGTTATCAAATTTAGTGTACAACGATAATTTTTGGTGTTTTATATTCGTGAATATTGCCATATTAAATTGCAAAAAATAAAAAGCTCAAAGAACTTCTCATTACAAATAACTAGACGTAAACAGTTTCATGTTACCTTCTATCAGATTGCTGGCAAAGTGTATGAATAATTATTTTGCTATTAAAAAACCTCGAGGCGTTTTAAAATAGCGAAGTGCTGTGAATTATTAGGCATTTCATCAAGATCCAAAATCCTTATTTCAGGTGGTCATTCTACCTGAACTAAGGATTTTTAACCATATATTGATTAACATTTATTGAACTAAGAAAGTCTGACAGAAAACTGAGACAAAGTAATTATGATATCATTGTCACATTTATTGAGACTCCGAAAGTGACGTTTTTCTTCAACAGTTTAACTAGGTACTAAATTGACAATGGAAATACGAAATAAAACAAAAGATTATAAATAATTACTCATTTCTTGGTAAAAGTAAGTAAAAATATTTTTTCCGTAGAGATAAGCAGGAGTCAAAAATATTAGAAGATAATCGCAATAAAACAAACAGTTCGTACGCAACGGAGCGTAGACAGAGTATTCTATAGACACCGCCAAAGCGTGTCGCAAAAAGAGACAAAAAATAAACACGTCACGAATTTAGGGTTACCGGGTGAGGAAAAATTTACCCCACAATTTATGAGAATTGGAAATTAGTACGTAAGACAAAGCCTGAATATGCCAATGACATATCCGTTACCATCGGTACGCAAAGGCATGCGATGCGGAGAAGACATGCTGCCGAACTCAAATTAATTGCGATGAGGGCAGGAGTGACGATGGATGATGATGATGTGGTTCTAAATTACTGCCATTTCTGATGTGATAGTAGGTTCTGGGTTTGTGGGTAAATAATAGAACATGTTTATTTTTAATAAGCTTTTATTGATTTAACACATTATTGTCCTTTAAATAAAACAAGCTTCGTATGTTTCTAATTTTTTGCTTAGGTTCAAATCCTTTTGTTGCGTGATGTATACGCAGTTCAAAATAGTGCATGGCAATTGCCTTAATAAGTAAAACTTTGTGGTTTCCAATAAAAGGTTGACTTTCAAAATGATTATTTATGAATTCTTCTTTCTAATTAACTTATATTCTTCTTTTTAATTCTCAAAATGTTTGCTGCAAATTTTTGATGACGGTTTTGGTGTCCAATCTGTTCGTCCTGTAGCTACAATCCAATTCTGACGTAAATTATCAGGTTCAGGGAAACTGCAAAAAGTCATTAAATATTTCAGATATTTAATTAATACTCACTGCAGAAGCCATCACATTATTATTTCCCATAATAGTGGGTAATAATTTATAGAAAAGTTGGCAACACCAACGTTTTTAGGTTAGAATTTATAATTGAATAATAATTGTTATTTTTGTGCTTTTTAAGGATGAATCGTACGTCTAGCGTACATTATACACAATATATGAACATAATAAAATGTTACTGAATGCCTAGAACTGATAAAGAGTGGCATACTTACGAATGAAAAGACAATCTTGGGATTTTCGTTCCACTATCACTTTTACACCCTTTAACGCTACACCACACCATTTTTTTTGTATAAATGGTTGAAATAGTAAGTCTAAATTGTTCAAAACAAAATATAACATAAATTACTTAACATATAACACGTAAAAACTGTATTTTAAAGGTAGACGATGGCTAGCTGCACGTCAGCTGTCAAACTTTGTTTAGCAAACTAGTGTGCTGACCTTGAAAAAACGTGGCACGCTCGATGAAACAAAAAATTTTATCGTTCTGTTTCATTTCTTTACACGACATCGGCATAAGTTGTTCTTTTTCTTGTGTGAATGCGACAAAACATATCAATTAGTCTATAGCATTCTCTGTCTACGCAACGGAGGATCTGTGCAATCGCAGTACCGCCATTTTGTCATAAACAATGACACATTGTAAAACGCGTTCCGTTTTATGATACGGTTTCGTTATTACTATAATTGTGTGAAATAAATATAATTATCTTACGTATCAACACTTCAAAATATAATTTAATTATATGTAAGAAATACCAATGAAAACAGTTTTGTTTAAATCAAAATGTTTCAGGTAAGAGCATTTGTCGTTCATTTCACATACATATCTACAAGTAGTATGCGTGGTGGAGAACGTCTATTATTTTATTTATCTTTCTCAATGGTCCATAATGGCTAAAGTTGACAAAGGAGACTTTGAATTCAACTTGCACTACTTATTATATTGTATTTATTACTGACGAGTGCAGAGAGGTTAAAAATTATGCAACAATTTATTTCTCTATTTTTTATAATATAATATTGACTATGTAAGTGTTTATGGAATGTACTTTTTTGTCCATGTCCTTTTAGCAAACTATATTTTTAAAACTAGTTTAAAACCTCAGGTACACGTGCTTAAAACTGAGAAGCTCTCCAAAACGGAAAGCAGTTAGTTACATAAAACAGGAACAATTTGTATGAAGGCGATCCGTTTACGTAGGCCGCTACAAAGAGCCAGCTGACGATCAACTCATTTGCATCTGCTGTCAAAACTCTCAGAACGGATCCCGCTTCGCAAATCCCGAATATGTATAAATAGGAAGGGATGCGGTGTAGCGAGAGAAGATCCTACATAATTTAATGCATACCTACCTATGGTGTTTTTAAAGTGTGATAATATGTTAAATTTAACTCATCACGCCTATAATCCCCGGAGGGTTAGGCAGAGGTGTACCTAATAGTATACCCACATTTCGCCAGTTATGTTTTTAAGTCCCATTTAATAGGAGGCGAGCCTATTGCCAGCAACTGGACCCAAATTTAGATTCATGGGTGCTACTGAGAATTTCCTGTTGGAAAAACCGAATAACACATTACCCTACCCGGGAATCGAACCATGCTCAGCAGTCGACCACTCGACTCACTCGAATTTATTGATATATAATTTTATTCTAAGCGAAAAGTACATAAATTCCCCCCTCTTTCACAAGGGGGTAGGCAGCAACAACTACAGAACGCCACTTGCTACGACAGAAAGGTTTACGTTCGTTAACAAAGAATACATATCCATATGGTGTACATTAACCACCATAAACTTTTCTTATGTCACCCGTAGGAAAAACAACTGACACAAATTCAAACGCATATTAATATGTTGTCATGTGCATTGCATATTATAAGACGCACTTTTACATTTGTCACCAATTAGAAAAATTAAGAATTTCCACATTATTCCATATATTATCGATTGAATTATCAGCTGTGACCTTAGGGTGTTATTGGGATTTACAACAGGAATTTCTTAATAGCAACCACGGAATCTGGATTTGTGCCCGGTTGGTGGTAATAGGCTCACCGCCCATTACATGGGACTCAAACATAACTCACGAAATGTGGGTGTACTACTAGGTACACCTCTGGCTTGCCAAGGAAGTGACAGTTGTTATTTAAATATACTACTTTTACTTTATATTATGTTTTTATTTATTGAGGATATCAATTACTAGTTTTCCGCCCGCAGCTTCGCCCGCGTCGAGTTCGTTTATATTGCGTTTCCAAGAGAACTCTTCAAAAGTCCGGGATAAAAACTATCCTATGTTCTTTCTCAAGGTCTACTCCATCTCTGTACCAAATTTCATTAAAATCAGTTCAGTGGTTTAGACGTGAAAGCGTAACAGACAGACAGACAGAGTTACTTTCGCATTTATATATTAGTAGGGAAGTAGGGATTACAAACATCTTTTTGCCATTGAATACCACACTATAAGGAATGGAGCCCATAAACTAATACCGAAGAGGACCGAAAATTATGGAATTGCTACTTAGCCCTCTTCCACTCTCCTAATGTTGCTTTGCCTGACAGGGTCCATATTGATCTTTTACCTTGTTACACCATTTATCTACCTACACTAATATTATAAAGAGGAAAAATTTGTATTTTTGTGTGTGTGTGTGTATGTTTGTAATGAATAAACTCAAAAACTACTGTGCCGATTTCAAAAATTCTTTCACCATTAGAAAGCTTCATTCACCCTGAGGCACCCGTGCAAAGCCGGGACGAGCCGATAGTGTAATTTATATGAAATGCAATAAAGACTTGAGTATTGAGCATTAAGATAGTAGTCAATTTCTCATGCAGTTAATTTCCTGCTTAACATTAAAAAAAAAACTTCTCAAACGAAGGAGTACCTAAAATTAAGCAACAAAAAACTTCGGTACGAAAAGTTGAGAACAACACTTAGAAATTCTATTTAACAAATTGCGGACCCAGGCCGACTGACCGTTGTTCAGATATCATCTTGTTAGCAAACAATGTTACATTTACATAATGAGGTACTGTATTAACGCTATGATTTGGGATAAAAGAGGTTCTACTTAAGATTCTACACGTTTGTAAGAGTCAACTGGGGAATGAGGGCGAGGGGTCGTTTGTAAGCGATTGCCTGACTGTTCCCACTTATTTTTATTGGCATATCGTACCTTACACTTCATTGATACGTGATTCGATTGGTGCGTTTCTTTTGATCGTTTTCTGTTTACAGACTTATAACATCTTCCTTAACACGTAAGTTGGTGCGAGTTTTTCGTGTGTAGGTAATTTGTGTCATAGGTAGGTACTAAATATAGAAATGAAATTTTAATAAATTTATACTTCCGTATTCGTATAATATTGTAAATGCTCTGTTTTCTTGTTTGTTACCTTTTCACGACTAAACGGCTGATTGGATCGTTATGAATTTTAGCAAGGAAATAGATTATGTACTGGGCATAGGTTAGTTTTTATCCCTGAAAAACACATCATAATTTCCATGCGAACGAAGTCACGGGCAGCAGCTAGTAATTCCATATAACAGCAAACGACAAATCTAACGGCAAGTCGTCCACTTTAGCCCTGAATAGAAAGGAAATGATTGCACCTTTGGATAACAGTGAAATTAAACAGGCAACAAACAGTTTTACATTTAAATAATTTTAGTTCTCAAAAATGCACAAACGAAAATCATTAATTGCAAAATCCCAATAAATAAGAATTAATTCTAATGCAAAAGCAAGATTGCACCAATAACCAAACTTAAATATGAATCAGCGTCCGCAAATATTAATTACGGTTGCAACAAAACCATTTGTCCATTATACACTTATACAGTGACTTAAACCTATTTTACGGTCGATGTACATGTAACAGCGTTCATACATCGCCTACCATTAGTTAATGGACTTTGATTGCACCCATGGCAGTGAGAAAACATGACACGTCAAGTAATTAACCCTACGCCCGCTATGACGTGTTTCCATTATTGAAAAGAGACTTTAAATCTTCATTAGGAAGATCGCAGATAAAGACTTCTTTTGTTTTGGTAATCGGAGTAAAAAGGTGTTACGTGTTTTTGTAATGTGAGCTTTTAGTTGTCGTGTTGTAGTACAGAATTGATTGTAATCTATTACGAACAAAGACATTCAAATATTTACGACTGATAGACAAGACAAGAAGACGAAAATCGTAATACTTGTTACTACTTCGTAGCAAATCGGTCAGTCTAGTGTCATACACCCGTTTGTCAGGTAGCATTCGTGTGTCAAAATAAAAAATGTTGTATTTCTCAGAAACTTATTTAAAAAAATATGTGGTTATTCGAGTGTTACCAACATTGACTTTCATACGTGTAAAAATGAATTCATTTTTCATTCTCCATGAATGAAACAGCCGGCAGTGCAAATAAGAAAAAGGTAAATTCTCACACCGCATACAACAAAAACATAACAAGGGCGAAAAACGTGGGTATGTGCCTCATATATATTTTCACATATTTCCTTCCATTTACGGAGAAAAGAATATCATTGTTCGGGTCAATCACCGAACAATAATGAACATGTCAGCGTAATTGCGACACCGCGCTCTATGCCTTGAATATTTTATGTATTAGAAGTAAAATAGTTAGTACGACTCGGACAGTGTATCGGGCGCGACTCAATCTCATCTCCTTCATCTCATTAGTTTTAATAATTATCCCATTTGTATTAAGTACTAAAATATAGTTATCTTTATAATCTCCAATCTTAGTTTATCTTTATCATACCCCAACCCCAAACATTGGTCCTTCGAGCCCTCGGAGCGGGACCATCACGCGTGTGTCAACTACCTGAACTGTGTGAGTGTCTCGCTTGGAACTTATTACCAGACCCTGGTAAACAGCCATCCTGCTGATCCTGATTGAACCTGGTTTTAACGAGAGCATCGCGTCATCTCCTCGCGCTGTTACTCCAGGTTTGTTCTTGCGGCCACCGCAAGGACATTTGATCCCAAAGAAGCCTTCAGTACAAGTAAGGTCTCCTTTTTTACCTTTATAATGTCGAACATGGATGACATTCTAGCAACCCAACAACAACTAATCGAAGCCGTAGACAGGCTCTTCACCAATTTCAAGAAGGATGGTGCAGAGCGCAAGACCTCAGACTACTTACGTCGTCGATTAGCTACCTTGGAACAATACTTTACAGAGTTCCATAATAATCATATGACGCTGATGTCATATGGTGATCAATCTCATACATATTTCAGTACAAATCAATACGATCAAATGAAGGAAAAATATAACAACATTAAAACTACTATTCAAAGCTACCCTCTCGCAAACAGACCGCAGACCCCTATATTGAAACCTCCTACTTTCCAACCTACTGCGGAATCACAAACCTCGAACCTCGCATCTCACGCTGCTTCTAAGACCTCTACTCCTGAAGAGAGTAAAGCCGAAGGTCTCTTTAAAAAGCAAGCTACCAACTTTAAAGCTTTCTTGAGAACATCTTCCAACATCAACCTTGATCTCATCACGGAAAAATGGGAGTTTGAAGACATCCTGAAGACCATACAATCTCGTTGGACGGCTATCGACTCGCTTCATTGGGAGCTGGACAACGAGTACGGCGGATCAAACCCCGAGTATGAAGAGCAATTTACTCAATATGAGAAATTTTATGACAAAATCAAGAAAGACATCAATAAGAAAATGTGGTCCGTTGCACATATTGAAAAATCTACCCCTAAAATGGAGATAGTCACCTTTGAGGGAAACTACAATAAGTGGATGTCGTTCAAAGATCTTTTTACTGAAGCAGTGCACAACAACCCCTCTTTGTCGAATGCACAAAAGATGCAGTTCCTAAAGAGTAAGATTAAAGGTGAGCCTGAAAAATTGATCCAACATCTCCAAATAAGCTCCGACAATTATCCTGTATGCTGGAATATCCTCAACCATCGTTATAATAATAAACGACTGATCTTCACTTCTTATCTTAACAATCTCATAAACATCCCTGCTAACCAGCAACAATCATCAAATCATATAAAACGCATTCACGACACTACGTACGAGAGCGTGAATGCTATCAAGAATCTGGGAGTCGATGTGTCTTCCTGGGACCCTTTCCTGGTATGTATATTGTCTCAAAAATTGGACTCGGATACATACGAGGATTATCTACAAGCCTTAAAATCTCCGCGAGAGTTACCCGTCTTGGAAGATTTCCTTAATTTTTTGGAAACAAAGTTTATGATGCTGGAAACTTCACGTAAGAAGCTTGAAAATTCTACGCAGAAATCATCCCCATCTCAATCAAACAACAATAACAAACCATCATTTTCTAAGGGTTCCAACTATAAACGAAATTATAATAATCCTAAAACGAATTACTCAACAAACCAAGTTTTGCAATCGTCAAAGTCCAAACGCAAAATTAACCATCGTAAGCAATGCCCTATTTGCAACTCCGACGATCATCGAATTCATGCATGTCAAAAATTATTGGAATTGCAACCTAATGAACGTAAAATTGCTGTTGCTAACTTGAACCTTTGTATTAACTGCTTACATTACCACGAAGGTAAAAAATGCCTTTCCGAAATAAGATGCAAAGAATGCAATAAAGAACACAATACCATTTTGCATGAATCTTTTACGTCACGTCGATCTGAGTCAAATGCAGCCACGATTATGAAATCGCCATCTCAGCAGCAAGAAAGTAATACAGTTGCATCGCTTGTTAAAGAACCCTCAGAAATATTGCTTGCCACAGCAATAATTAACGTACAAGCAGCGGATGGATCTTACCAAAAAATGAGAGTTCTTTTAGATCAAGGGTCACAGACATCCATTATTAGGGAAAGCGCAGCACAGTTGTTAAGACTACCGCGACGAAAATGTAACGGTTACATATCTGGAATAGGAAACAAGGAAAACAACTGTAAGGGCATGATTACCATCAAATGTTCGTCCTTGCTTAGCGATTTCACCTTTGAAACGGACGTGTATATAATGAATAGACTCATAAATAACTTACCCAGCTGTACCTTACCTAAGCCAGACTGGCCTACTCTTAACCAAATAACTCTAGCAGATCCCGAATTTTATAAAAGCAGGCCAATTGATATCTTATTTGGGGCAGATATCTATTCCACTATCCTTATGGACGGTATCTGTCGGTCAGAAGGTATGTTGCCCATTGCCCAACAAACTCAGTTGGGATGGATCTTAAGCGGCAACTACAAAACGTACCATTGCAACGTGATCCTAAATAATATCGAAGAGATACAGCAATTTTGGGAAGTGGAGGACATACATGAAACTCCAGCGATATCAGAAGAAGATCAAAAATGCATCGAGTTTTACCAATCTTCAACCTCTAGACGGGAAGACGGAAGCTACGTCGTTAAAATACCGTTTAAAGAAAATTTTGAGAAAAACATAGGCGAGTCGAAAACAAAATCGATTGCTCAATTTTTCCAAATAGAGCAGAAATTAAACAAGCAACCCGCACTGGCACGTGACTATAAAACGTTTATTTCAGAGTACCTAGAGCTCGGACATATGACACCCGTTACGCCACACGTACAGCCGGACTGCTACTTATCGCACCATTGCGTCCAACGATCTGAGTCATCAACTACCAAATTGCGAGTTGTATTTAATGCCTCGGCAAAAACCTCGAGTGGATACAGCCTCAATGATCTTATGTGCCGAGGACCAAATTTACAACAAGACCTTCAGAGCCTCATTTTAAAATGGAGACAATTTAGATACGCTTTTACAGCAGATATAGAAAAAATGTTTCGCAAAATCTGGCTACATCCCGATGACCAGAAATTTCAGAAAATTATCTGGCGGAACCATCAATCTCAACCTTTAAAAGAATATCAGTTAGCGACTGTTACCTACGGCACAAAAGCCGCACCTTTCTTGGCCATGATGACACTGAAGCAACTGGCCATCGATGAAAGGGCAAATTATCCACAAAGTTGCGCTCCTGACATCTTAGAACACTCGTTTTACATGGATGATCTCATGCATGGCGAACATTCGGAGAGAGCAGCTAAACAGCTCAAGGCAGAGATGATCAACCTCCTCAAATCTGGCGGGTTTAATCTCAGAAAATGGCGATCAAACTTGCCAGAAATAATAGATAGTACTGATGCACCTCAAAAGGAAGACTTTGAGTTTAAGCAACCGGAGTCAACCAAAACCTTAGGTCTTCGTTGGGAACCAAAAAATGATCAATTTATCTTCCATCCTATAGAATTTATCTCTCAAGACAACCTCACGAAAAGACAATTCTTATCTCAAATATCAAAAATGTTTGACCCTTTGGGCTGGCTAGCACCAGTCACGATAAAACTTAAGATCTTATTCCAAGAATTATGGAAATCAGACCTGGGTTGGGATCACCCTGTCCCTCAAGAAATCGCGTTAGAGTGGAATACTACTAAAGCCGATCTATCTCACATATCTCAATTCAAAATACCACGTTGGATACAAACTCAAGAAAAAGATATCATTGAACTCCATGGCTTTTGCGACGCTAGCACCAAAGCATATGCTTGCGTCGTGTATTGTAAAATACACAGAGACAATGAAACCCACGTGACCCTTATTGCAGGGAAATCAAAGGTAATACCGCTGAAAAAACCACAATCCATCCCGCGGTTGGAACTTTGCGGCGCTCTCTTGTTGTCAAAACTGATGCGTAAAATAATCTTATCCCTATCGAGCTACAAGGTGCATGTTTATGGTTGGATCGATTCAATGGCCGTTCTAGGTTGGTTAAGTGGCGAACCGGAGAAATGGAAACCCTTTGTTGCGAATCGAGTAAGGATTATTACTGAAATAATCCCGAAAGATAAATGGAGTTACGTAAAATCCAAAGAAAACCCCGCAGATTGCGCAAGCCGCAGTTTATCGGCAGCTCAATTAGCCAATTTCTCGCTGTGGTGGCAAGGGCCCGACTGGTTACCACAATATAAGCCTAAAGAATCTCATAAGATGCCGATTTATACGAGTATTACTACCGAAGAACTCAGAAAAAACAAGGAAGTACATACGGTCATTGTTAATCCCGAAAATTTAATCATTAATCAACTATTAGCAAAACATAGCACTTTAAGGAAAGTTACTCGAATATTAGCCTACATCAACAAGTTCATCGACATTGTTGTTTACAAGAAAAAACACACATGTTTTCTTACTCTGCAAAATATAAAGACAGCAAGAGAAATGTTAATTAAGCAAGTCCAAAACGAATATTTCGATGAAGAAATATCGCGGCTGAAAAATAATGAACCACTAAATAAGAAAAGCCAAATCCTTAGTCTCAATCCCATACTAGACACTAATCAAATGCTCCGTGTCGGTGGCAGACTTAGACATTCGAATCTTGATCCTGAAATGAAGCATCCCATCATAATCCCGAATCAATCAAAATTGGCAGACCTTATCATAGATGAATCCCACGAACTTGTATTTCACGGTGGAGTCAAAATGACTACTGCATTTATAAGACAAAAATACTGGATTCTTGGAGGAAACAGAGTCACGAAGAAACGATTAAGAATGTGTGTCAAATGTAAAAGAAATAATCCCATACCACAACATCAAATCATGGGTGACCTACCTCCAGCACGATTGATTCCTAACCGACCTTTTTACCACACTGGAATAGATTATACCGGACACATCCTTATGAAGGCTAACAAAGGCCGTGGCATTAAAACCTGTAAAGGATATGTCGCAGTTTTTGTTTGTATGGTAACTAAAGCCATACATTTAGAAATCGTCTCAGATCTCACAGCGTCAGCATTTATTGCCGCGCTTCGACGAATGTCCGCTAGAAGGGGAGTTCCTGGGCACATCTATAGTGATCAAGGAACTAACTTCATAGGAGCCAACAAAATTTTAAAGCAAGAGTTTGCCGAAATCTCTTACATCTTGTCTGACCAAGAAGTAACATCAACAATCTCTGAAATGAATATTGAGTGGCATTTTAACGCCCCATCATGGCCATCTGCTGGCGGACTCTGGGAAGCTGCAGTGAAGAGCCTAAAACATCATTTGAAGCGTGTTGTGGGAGAGCAAAAATTAACCTACGAGGAATATACTACCCTACTATCCCAACTCGAGGCTTGTTTGAACTCCAGACCACTGTGCCCTCTGACAGAAGATCCTGAGGATCTGGACTTCTTGACCCCGGCTCACTTTCTAGCAAGCGGCCCCAACCTAACGATTTTCGAAACGGAGCATGATCTCAGAACACGGTGGCACTTGACGCAAAAAATCTATCAAGATATATGGGATAAGTGGAAAACTGATTACCTCTCGCAGCTTTCTACGAGGTCCAAATGGCGACAGCGTCAAAAAGATCTCAACCTTAACGACATTGTCATTATAAAGGACGACAACCTTCCACCAGGAAAATGGAGTCTAGGTCGCGTAGTAGCGCTGCATCCTGGAGGTGACGGACACGTAAGGGTCGTCACACTTAAAACCAAAAACGGGCTCTTAAAACGCCCAGTTGTAAAACTATCCCTACTGCCAACAAATAAAAATGATCAAGATCCAAGTGCCCCAAAAGTTGACAATAAATTGCCAGTGGCGAAGAAAAAACGTCCCATCTCATTCTCAGCTATGGTTTTATGCTTGACATTATTTTTGCTGGCACAAATAAACACCGCTCAAGCATCCTACAACTCCACCCTGCTGACAAATAATAGTGTCTACTTTGATAAAATATCTAATATGCATTTAATTAGAGATGATTGGGATTTAATAGTCTATTATGACACAAATCCTTATCAAGAAGGAACGGCGGCATTATTAAAGTATATCAAATATCTTGAAAGCTTATGCTCTACCATTAGAACACAAACACCTTGCGACGGCGTCATGTTGCAACTCGAGCACGAGTTCGAAGAAATTAAACATTACGATAATATTGTTATGATAAATGAATCGTATATGACTAATAAGAAACGGCGGCGACGCGGCTTGCTAGACGGAGTAGGCTACGTTGCAAATAGTTTATTCGGAGTGTTGGATCAACGATTTGCGGAAAAATATTAGAAGGACATTGACCTTTTAAAGCATAATGAAAACCATTTATACACCCTCTGGAAAAACCAAACGTCGGTCGTAGAAGCTGAATTTAATCTGATGAAAAGGATGGAGAATACTATAAACAAACACCACAAAATAATAAACCAAAAACTTAATTATCTCGAAAATTCTTATAAAAATCTCTCTCTGCAAGTGCAAAATATAACTCTCATCACAGACTTCATAACCTCGGCTTTCACTGCCAACAACTTGATGTATACCCTTCGACGAATCCAGGACTCAATTTTGGATACTGTAACTGATATTTATGGTGGAAAATTAGATTTTCATTTGATATCCCCGAAACAACTCAGATCAGAGCTAAGCATAATATCAGCGCAAATATCTGGAGACTTGGTAGTTCCTGTCGACAATTTTAATCTTAAAGATCTTTACGGTTTGCTCAAAGTAAGAGCCAAATACTCTGGCAAATACCTAATTATAGAAATAAAAATACCTCTGATTGAAAGGGACCTTTACGAGATATTTAATCTTATCCCGGTCCCACGCATTGTGAAAGATAACATGATGATGAAGATCGAAACTATCTCAGAATTAGCAGCCATCAACATGAGAAAGGATTCGTTTTTAACCATCACAGACACGGATCTACAGTCGTGCGTATTACAAAACCCTGTGACCATTCTGTGTCATATCAGAAGACCTATTCACCACATGAAAGATGATCATAGCCTTTGTGAGACGATCCCAGGCACAAGAACTTGTAAAACTAAAACTACTTCGTGCAAGAATGACTGGAGAGAGTTAACAGCAGAAAACAAGTACTATTATTTATGCTGCAATGAATGTAACGTCAAGCTTCTGTGCGAAAATCAAGTTAAGGCAGTTAGGTTATCAGGTGCCGGTCTGTTGCGTGTTGGGGAAGGCTGTTTAGTAAAAACAGAAGATTTTATGGTGTATTCAATCAAAAGATTGTCTAGTAAAATTAGCACGACGACAAAGATTATCTCGCCAGAAATATCACCAATCAATCACATAATAATTATGACTTTGCCAGAAATCTCATATGAACTTAATCCCAATAACTCAGAAAACCTCAGGCAATTTGAAGTTATTAAGAGAAGTCTTGAGATCATGAAGCAGAGCGAATCTTTGAGCACCAATATCTCCTACCACGACATCCACCAGTATACGGCTATATATCTCATCATATCGGGAATTTTGATATTGGTAGCAGCTTATTGTTTCAAATGTTGGTGGCAAAGGCAACGTAAAGGAAATCGCTCCACTAATTCTACAGCAGAGCGGTCGACGACAGCAGCGGCGGCGACTGCGTTGCCACCTCGACACACCGTTCCAGAAAGTGTTGTGATTGAGTGTAGTGAAATTAGGGAAAATGGGCAATCTAGTAGTAAATCAGTGAAAAGAGATCCTAAGCGACTAGCGCTATCAAGTGAGTGCTTACAAAAAAAGGAAGATAGAGGTTCTTCACCTATCTTTCGCGTGTTTTCTCTTCCTGATTTGCACTGTAGCGATTCTGTTTAATTTGTAATGTTACTTTCATCTCATGTCTTAACATTACTAACCCTACATAATTATTTTAGTATTAGTTGAACATTGTTTTCACCTTGTTAATATTAATTTCATTACCCATTTAACTATACCTCCCTACTAACCTCATCTTTTTCTCCCTCGGGAGCATGTTCGGGTCAATCACCGAACAATAATGAACATGTCAGCGTAATTGCGACACCGCGCTCTATGCCTTGAATATTTTATGTATTAGAAGTAAAATAGTTAGTACGACTCGGACAGTGTATCGGGCGCGACTCAATCTCATCTCCTTCATCTCATTAGTTTTAATAGTTATCCCATTTGTATTAAGTACTAAAATATAGTTATCTTTATAATCTCCAATCTTAGTTTATCTTTATTATACCCCAAACCCAAACAATCATGAAAGGGTACTGACGGCAAAAAACGTGCGTGTACCTAGCAAACGCTTAAAGTTACCAAAGTAAAACAGACGTAAGACTCACGGTTATAGGTTACCTCTACAATAAGTAAAATAAACATACATAAATTAACTTAATAAGTTTCTTACAGAGTTGCTCTAAGGGACCACCTCACATTATCATCAGAACAGAAAAAGTGACACAAAAAGTCGGGATGGAGGTCAAAAGATCATCTCCATCCAACCTTCAGATTGAAGAGTGTTCATGAAATAAATCACAGAATTTAGATATGTGAGCAATTTCTGATTCTTTATTTTTACTACCTAAAAGTAAAATACAAAACTTATTAATCCACTGTCGAACCTATACAATGAAATAAGAATAAAAGATGTCTTCCATCAGCCTCGTTTGTTTTTAATTCTCGCGAAAATATTTTCGCTTTTGTCGTCTACGTAGGTAAATATTTGTCGCAGCCGTTTCAGCCCTCATGAATTATGAACTGTACTGCATAGCTTCGCGATATTTATTTAAGATATTGAATTACTGATAAAATTCTTGTATCAACATTTCCTCTGGCTGCACCCTTTATAAAAAGTATCAAAACAAGGTCGAATACAAAATAGTTCACTCAATTATCTTAGAAATTATTTCAAAGGAGGATGATCAAAAAGCAACCAACTACGAAAACTCATTAGGAACATCTACTAATGAAACCACACGTACTTTCAATCGGCAAATTCGATAGGCAGACGAAAGTTTGGTAATTACTGGTATTTGAAACCAGACAGGGAAATTGCCTTATAGCTCCCATGGGGCTATATCAGTAACTATAAACTATGTGATATTGAAAATTTTGTAAAATATACTACACAGACATGTCACATGTGACTTCACCTCACCGTCCCCTGAACCGCAAGGTGACGCCAAATAACGCACAAAATTTGAAAATGGAATTTACTTCTCCCCGCAGAGACCGCAGGGTCGAACTTTGAACGCGGCTAACGTCATGAAAAATGTTGTCTATCTTTTTAATACCGGTATATTTTTTAATCTATGCTTGTCATTGTATTCTTAATCCTAAAGAGTATCAGCAACTGAATGATCCATTATCTATGGTTGTTTTGCTGCAGCTTCCCGCTTCTCTTTATTCCGGAACTTAATGCTAAATGTGGTGATTCACAACAACTAAGTAGAAAATCTCAGATCAAAGATCAAAAAGTGATGAAACTTCGATTATGCAGATAGTTATTAAATTGTGGTCCTGACCTCTGCCGTTTGATGAAATATCTGCAAATTATATCTTCATTAGTCAGATTTTTACACGAATCAAGCTATTAAATTGAAAGTCCATTTATAAGTCTTATAAGGTCCATGGGACTTCGTTATCTTCCCATTGACAGCGACAAGATAGGGTATTCTTCCCCAATCTGGTCATACGTGTAAATAGAGCTTAGTCTAAGACCAAATTCGGGTCAGCGTCAGATAACGGTCGGAAGCGGGCAAAATATGGACCCTTTATGAAATTCCGTGGTCATGAGTATCAGATCCAGTAATTTGGAAAGGATTCCGTTGATAAGGAAGGAATAAATAATGTCTATGACCGCTATAGACGGCTTAAGGGAGCCTTATGTTTAGTTTGGAATGGGAAAGGCCTGATATGCTGATAATGCCGAGACCTCCAAGATTGGTTTGTGCAGAATAGAACTGTACTTTAATGAGACTGCGAGGTTGACAATACTAAAGTACAACCAGTGCACTTGGTCGAGACAAAGCTTTCAACCAATTACTTAATCGTAACATAACATAACATCACGCCTGTAATCCCCGAAGGGTTAGATAGGGGTGTACCTAATAGTACACCCACCTACATTTTGCCAGTTATGTTTAAGTCTCATGTGATGGGGGCGAGCCTATTGCCACTAACTTTCGTAACGTTTGTATAATCTACTTAATAGAAATCTAAAAGCCTTTGACAAACAACACACCAAGTGATTTTAGCACTGGGTCTAGAAGCCAGAAATTAATTAACACTAAGGAAGGATTTTTGAAATATCATGCTCTACATGGGTTAGGCGATGAAAGATTGCATGGAACTTTGTAATTTTTACAGATAGAAAATTCTTCATACAGGTTGTCACAAATCTATGTATACTCAATTTTATTAAGTAGAGTAAACTAAATATATACAATTAATTAAAATCTATTATATAAACCAAAATAAATAAACTAACAACCAACTATAAATGGGCATCGAAAAACTGTGATGTGCCCAAGAGACTGGCGGCGCGTTGTATGGCAACACTTATCCTCTGGCCAAGGTAAAAACCAGACCTTGAGTCACGGGAAGCGTCAACTAGGCGTTTCGAAATTTCCTTAAACAGGCTATGAGCACTATTAGGACCCCACGGCCCCAGAGTTTCAACCCTAAAAGGTTCGATAATATAGTTTCCACAAAGGTTATATTAACGCCGCTTGAGGTTCTCTGGAAAAAAACTGTCATGGGATGCTACACTATCCCCGAGTGTCAAAGACATACAGGGTGTAAGATACACCGTCGCTAAATCGGTTACCACGTATTCAGTAGTCAGTAAATCATTCAGAAGCCCCCACATCCACAGACTAACGTAAATTTCACAACTGTTTTTTTTTAAACGTTCCTGTGGGATTATTAATTTACGACCATAACGCGAGCGAAGAAGCGAGCAAAAACTAGTTAAATAAAATAAGTAATGGAAAAAATACTGCTCAACTTAATAGCTCTTTTCGAAGTCAGAATGATCCATCCTACATATTGTAACTCACTTGAAATTTTGTCTATTAATTACTTTTGACTCCGAACTGCCAAGCCAAAACAAGTCAAAGTAAAAGGACTTTAAATAAGAAATCGGTTGTATATTGGCTATGTGTCCTCTACGTCGCCAGGGAAATCTGGCGTCTAACCTAAATATAAAACGAGATATTGGTTGAACTCTATGAAATAAGGTGGAGTTGTCAAAGAAATACATTTCATGCTTCGGAGATAGATACTTTGATTCATCTTTTACTGAAATTGGTTTAACAACTTATAATATTAATTTAATTACATCCGCTCGCCGAACATGACTCAGCGATGGTCGATGCGGAATTGGTCGATTAGCCGAATATGACATGTGTGAATGACACCTTCGAGCTACCTTTGTTGTTCAACAAATATTGCAGAATCGAATGTGTATCCGAACGAGTGTGTTACACCCCTCACTGCAATAGTTTCCATATATTCACGTGGTCTGGATTGCCATCTGCCTAGCCTTTTCCCAACAATCTTGGGGTCGGCTTCCAGTCTATCCGGATGCATCTGAATACCAGTATTATACATGGAGCGACTGCCTATCTGACCTCCACAATCCAGTTAAAACTGGGTAATACGAAACCCCATGGTAAGACTGGTTGTAAGACTTTCGGGTCACTGACTACCTGTGAAGACTGTTAAAGATCTACAAATGCCAGCCGGGACCAACAGCTTAACGTGCTTTCCGAAGCACGGAGAAAACTCGGTATGTAATGGACGGTCACCCATCCACGGACCAACCTAGGTAAGCGCGGCTTCACCTGAAGATCGACCCGAGCGGCTGCTATTATTTAGCCACGAGCTCCTTCCTATTCACGTGGTCTGGATTGAATAATAATTATTGTTAAAGGAGAACAATGGGAACCCTTTCTTGTTAATTACATTGATAGCAAAACAATCGAAGGGATATGTATAAACTATTTGGTACAGAACGATATCGGTAACATAGATTACACACTCGTGTAGCAAAGGGAAAAGGGATGAAAACGCTTTGTTGTTATACCCGTCAGCATGATAATTTGATATAGGGATCTATAACTACACGGTGTAAGGAAAATCGACTTGTAAACTGTGAGCATGAATGTAGCGCGTGTAGAATCATGTGTTGAATTCAGCGTACCAAGCGTAATTTTTTTTCAAAGGTTTAAAAAAATCAACTGTTTCATGCAAAAGTGCAATAAATTTTGAATAATTACTTAAACTGTACAACGTTTCAGAAATAAACAGATCAGAAAAGCTGCAGCTGGTACGGTTGTCACCGTTTACCTTATTGCCTATCATATAATTATTTTGTAAATAAATGTTAGACATATAGGATTATTTGTACGATGATAAACTTGTTATTATTAACTAAAAATAAATGAAAAGGGAGAAATAAAATAAAAAAGGAGAAAAAAAAGCTCGTGGTTTAATAATAACAGGCGCTCGGGTCGATCTTTAGGTTAAACCGTGGTTGACTAGGTTGGTCTGTAGATGGGTGACCGTATTACATAAAGAGTTTCCTCCGTGCTTCGGAAAGCACGTTAAGCCGTTGGTCCCGGCTGTCATTTGTAGATCTTTGACAGTCGTTACAGGTAGTCAGTGGCCCGAAAGTCTGATAATCAGTCTTACCAAGAACATCGTATTACCCAGTGCGCCAAGTGGGTTGTGGAGGTCAGATAGGGAGTCGTTCTATGTAAAATACTGGTATTCAGCTGCATCCGGTTAGACTGGGAGCCGACCCCAAGATAGTTGGGAAAAGGCTAGGCGGAGGAAGATGGTGAAATAAATAAATAAAAAATGAATGAATCAAGTTTTAAATGAATTTAAACATATTTACTATACGGTCGAAATGAATGGAACAGCTCATTTTTACCTGTACTATATCAAACGAATATAAAAGAATCCACTTTCAAACTAAACTAAACAAATAAAATAGGAGACAAAAAGCCTTTAAAACATAGCACAATAAATAAATTCACAAAGCGCAATGTTGATGCAAAGCAGAACCTTTCCATTCGCATACGATTTAGCACACCTCGATAGAGTTGTTCATTTATCTATAGCAAAGAGATCAGGGGCGGTAGTGGCGGAATTTTCTTTACACTCCGATGCTCGCTATTTCCGAGTCACGGCTCCTAAAAGTGCTTAAATTGCACTCACATCTGGTACACGGTATTAAAGGTGAAGGTAATGTTAAAGAATCACGTACATTCGTACACACACCCCCAGGCTGAGCTGAATTTTAATTGAAAATTCCTGTTGTTATGGTAATATCAATACCGGTGGATTTACCGCCAAAATCTACGAAAAATTGCTCAGGTACAGCTCGGCTCGGTCGCCATGCCTAACCCGATGTTTGGACAGTAAAACCTATAAACTATACGAAAGACGAGAAAATTGGGCAATCCATTCTAATATTATGATTGTGAACCTAATTGCCTTCCTGTTTATTATCTTTTTACCCTTTTCATGTTTGGCACATAGATGGACTTCGGCCTGTTTTAGGACAAAGGATAATCTTAATCCCGGTAGTACGATCCCGTGGGATAATTTCCAACCTCTACGAAAACTTGACAAATTCCACTTTTTGATAATGAAAAATTTGAGTGTTTGCTTTAAATAATGCAACAATGAAATAAATTGGTCTTCCAAATACCTAGAACCATCAGTAGCTATGTCTGGGGAACACTAAATTTAATTGCAGCTAAGAATAAAAGACAAAAGAAAAGTAGCATCCAACTTGCAGTGGCCAAAGCAAGGGACCGCTTTGAGACGAATGAAGTTGGAAAATACTAAACGAGATTTGTAGTCACCGAGTCTGGGGACATGTACTGATACCAAAACTTTTGTTTGGTAACTTTTTAGCACAGTTATGTTGTTTTTATTCTAGAAATCTATCCTTATTTTCTCGCCACGTGTTTTGTTAAAATGGCTAATAGCTAATAGCATAATAAGCCTATAACGTATCATTGCTGGGTCTTATTAGGCCTCTAGGCTTTAAGGTCCCCTCTCCTGTTTGTGAGAGGGACGGGGACGCCCGCACCACGTGGGCTCAGTGCGGGTTCGTGGATGGCACAATAGGCCAAACCCGATGGTCAACAGAACTATCTATTAGTACCCAAGACTCTTGAATTCTATATAAAAACTATATTATACAAAATCTGGGTAAGTAATATAAGATATAATTACAAAATCTTATGTTGTCATTAGTTCCATTTTGTATTGGTACAATATTCTTTGTATTAAGGCACTCTCACTTCTAATTTTAACTCAACGGGTACAACGGGCATATTTTGAAAAGCATATATTACAAGAAATTAACGGGGACAACGGGCAGTAATTCAAATTATTTTATTGAATTCCCTTTGTCCCCTTTAACGGGGCATGGCCTACGGGGACAACGGGCAGTAATTCAAATTATTTTATTAAATTCCCTTTGTCCCCTTTAACGGGGACACGGCCTACGGGGACAACGGTAATACACCGTTATAACAACTGAATCTATAATTTAAATTTGATATAATGACCAGTAACAGTATGATCACTATAAAAATGTTTTATCTAAAGAAATGATGTCAACAGTTGATATAACTCATGTTTATTATATCTTGTGAACGTTATTGAAATGAAAATGTACCAAACAACTTTATAAATATGATATGAGACGCATCCACAAAATCTGTCGAGCGGTATTCAGGCTGGTTAACAGACATAGAGGTATTTTCGTGAGTTTAGATTTATGCTTGTTCCTACTTTGTACCTACATTGAAATTTAGGTGAAATGTGGCCCGGGTTTGCAACAGTCCATTGCATATTAAGTGAATACAGGCTTGGTGGCATGATGTACTTTCTACATAACCTGCATTTTATGGTCTTGAAACAAAGTCCGAACAATAAAAGATTGTAGTTCACGTTCCCAACTTGTCAGTGACCAAGACGGCCGCATAGTGGGTCCGTGAAGCGGCGTACTTTAAACTAGATTAATGATCGGTCGTACCACGTTAAGCTGTCGGTCTCAGCCGACATTAGAGGCGTTTGCCGTCAAAGCGTGTCGGACCCGTAATGCCTGCTGATTACTTGGTCACGAGTAAGTGGGGAATTTTGGGATTACATTTAGTGAGAGCCGTCAAAGCTCCTGCCAGTGCTGTCCCCTTGAAAACGTCTTTTGTCTTCGGTTGTATTCATGCGAATATTCATGGAACTTCGTTTTAAAATTTGCGTTTTAAGCAAATCAGTAGCGTCAGTGTGGGCTTAAAAAACTCGTCGCTTATTATGAAGAAGCACCATGATTAAGCAGATGGATTTTACTCCCCACAAAGCTCATGTCAAATCTCTGAATGCTATGCAGAGACTGTGTAGTTTCGGATTTGGGTTTAAAATATCATAATAGGCTAAAATATTTAATGCTGCAGCAGTTTGATAAAAAGGGTATGTGTCATAACTGCTTAAAATGTCAGCTAGTCCGGCTGCGGCCATGAACGGTGAAAATACAGAAATGTTGGATTTAAATTAACAACATGATGATCCATAAAACTGTTTTCATCTCAAAATGGGTGTCTAGCGGGGTTGTGTGGACATAGACAAGGAGCTTTATACTTATTTTGTCATCTTTTATGTCGCGCATCCGTGCTAACACCGTATGTCTAGAAGCATAAAGTCGTGTATAAAATAAATCGATCCCCTGTCGACAGGAGATTGGATTACATACTTTTCTCTGTTTACCCTCCAATATTTTTATATCTAACATTTTTATGTGGTGCAAAATTTTATGCACTCTGTGCGGAATGGAGCTCCCGAAAGACATCGTGCACCGTCTGCGTCATTTGTTACATTTTTGCTTAGCAGATGCCAGACTGATGCTTGGCAACTTTTTAACGAATTTTTAAGCACAGGTAGTTAAATCTTATTTTTAGGGATAGGTTAAGATGGGTAGAGTCATGGATGATAACAGATGATTGATTCATGTCAATGAACCATATTATGCATCCCTCTTTTTTAAATCTATAAGTAATATAAAAATGAATCGCAAAATGTGTTGGTAAGCGCATAACTCAACAACGCCTGGACCAATTTGGCCAATTCTTTTTTTAAAATGTTCGTTGATATTTAAAAAAATTTCCTGGATAAGTCTAAAAACAGCACTAGGATACTTTTTTTTTGGTAGGATTAGGGTAGGAGTAGTGTAGGAGTAGGTTAAGAGTAGGGTAGGAGTAGTGTAGGAGTAGGGTAGGAGTAGGGTAGGAGTAGGGTAGGAGTAGGGTAGGAGTAGGGTAGGAGTAGGGTAGGAGTAGGGTAGGAGTAGGGTAGGAGTAGGGTAGGAGTAGGGTAGGAGTAGGGTAGGAGTAGGGTAGGAGTAGGGTAGGAGTAGGGTAGGAGTAGGGTAGGAGTAGGGTAGGAGTAGGGTAGGAGTAGGGTAGGAGTAGGGTAGGAGTAGGGTAGGAGTAGGGTAGGAGTAGGGTAGGAGTAGTGTAGGAGTAGTGTAGAAGTAGGGTAGGAGTAGTGTAGGAGTAGGGTAGGAGTAATGTAGGAGTAGGGTAGGAGTAGTGCAGGAGTAGGTTAGGAGTAGGGTAGGAGTAGGGTAGGAGTAGTGTAGGAGTCGTGTAGGAGTAGGGTAGGAGTAGTGTAGGAGTAGGGTAGGAGTAATGTAGGAGTAGGGTAGGAGTAGTGTAGGAGTAGGGTAGGAGTAGGATAAGAGTAGTGTAGGAGAAGGTTAGGAGTAGGGTAGGGTAAGGGTAGGACACCACGCGAACGAAGTTGCGCTGGGCAGCTAGTAGCTTTATAAAACAAAGAATACTTCACGTGTTTCAAATGTTTTTTTCTTTAAAATTCTTGTAAGATGTTCGAAATTTGAAGTAAAGCCATGATGTGAATTAGCATAAAGAGGTAAAGAATAGTTAGTTTTGCAAAAGAAATTATTGCGAGAAAATAACGATAATATTCCGGCTTTTATTGCCAGTTTCTTATCTTGAACATCTTCGCCAGTATTGACCGTTCCAACAACTTTGCTAAAGAAGGATTTTAAAGTTTTAGAATATTCAATGAAAATTGTTACAGGTTTAAGACAATAACGTTAAAAATTCTCATCTTTTTTGTAATTCGGACTCAAGGGGCGAATTGTATATATTGTTGATCCAGTGGGGTCAGTTAAACTGAGAATTAAAATTAAATTACATAGGTACCTCTACGAGATGACGAGTAATAGATAAGTATGTAAAAAGACATGATGCGCCGACCCCAAATGAATTGGGATAAGGATAGGAATGACGATGATAATGAAAAATAAAACTTATGACATAGAAAAATGTTCTTTTTCCACAAAAAATAACAAACCAACCTAAATTGCTCTAAGAATAATTATAGTTTTGTGTTTGTACGTACAAAACGACAATTACATGTGAAATATGAAACTTAGCGAAAAATAATTTTGGAGAAGCGCCAAATTGATCAGCATTCTAGATTAAAGAGCTATTTCATTTATTTACCTCTAAAGATATTAAATGCAATTAAAAAAAATGTTTAGTTTAGAGTTTTCATCGCTTCGGTAAAATAAATTTCGGCGCTGGTCAAAATGTTTACATTGCTATTCAAATACAGTTTCAGCAATTTGTAGCCAAATCGCTTGACTAATTATACCGATGTTCGTGGTATTGAATTTTGATACATTTCGCTTTGATCGTTATTCTTTGATAGATCTAGTATCTACATAAACATATTGCAAATTACGTCGTATTGCGTCTGCTTGTGTTACCGTGTTGTTATTCTAAATAAAATATATTTTTGATGCGATTTTCACCATCATTTAGGGAATTTATTTGGCAAAAAAACTGACAAAAAAAAGTCACAGACTTCGCTAGAATTGTTTTTTTATAATAAAATAATGAGGTAAAATTTGTAAGTTTGGATGTAAGGGGTCGCCTGCCAGGGCTGCGGGACTGTTCGAAAGAAATACCGCGGCCCTGGAACACAGAGGGCAAAAGAAGGACCATGGATGGGTTTTAGTCAGTAATCCTACTCTTACACTCCCTTTCGCTCCGCCCAGTGCGGGTCATTTGATTTCCAATCCGAAAAAAAGGTTGTGCTGAGTGTCGCGTGTTCGATTCTCGCACAGAAAATAATATTTGTATGGCCTAGGTACAGGTAGTTTTTCCGGGTCTGGCCCGTTTGTGTATGTGAGTTTTAATGTTTGTAAACGCACCCACGATACAGGAAAAATTCCTAGTGTGGATTAACTTAAAAAAAAACTTTTGATCGAATTCCAAAAATTCTTTCACATATGGGAAGCTACAATATCCTCGATTTTTATAGGATGACGCGAGCGAAGCAGCTAGCAAAAGCTAGTCTAACGTAAAAGGCGACCTAGGGCAAAATTAGTTGAAGATACTTACAAGTTTTGCACTTATCGGCTTTTATAAAAAAACCCATAAAGTAAAGTCAAAGTAACGGCGAAGTAAAGTCTGTAAAGATATAACTTCCCTACTTCTATAGAAAATGGAACAGTTCACAAAGATTGAAAAACTTCCGCATGACTTTTATCTTTTTTGGAGGCCGGATCATTTTTCAGAAATCACCACTTTTGCGCTTGTATTGAACGAATAAAGTAGAAGATGAGTGTTCATACAATAATCTGAGTTGAGTATTACTTATTTGAAATATTGTTAGCGAGAACGTAATTTCGATTGATTTTGTAAAGGCCTGCGATTTTAAGATGGCTGGGGATGAAATGCTATAATCCTTAGTAATCTGTGTATTGTATACAGGGTTTCGTTTTTATAACAGTTTAAGTACGTGAAAATTACACGTAAATTTATAGAGATTATTTCATAATATTACTGTGGCTCAGGGAATACTAACAATTTCAAATAAATATAAATTATTTCGTTACTCACATAACATAACATCACGCCTGTAATCCCCGAAGGGTTATGCAGAGGTGTACCTAATAGTACGGCCACATTTCACCATTTATGTTTAAGTTCCATGTAATAAGGGACGACCCTATTACCATCAATCGGGCACAAATCCAGACTCTGGCTGCTACTGAGAAATTCCTGATGAAAAAACCAAACAACACTTTGCCCGACCTGGGATTAGAACCCAGGACCTCATGCTTAGCAGTTGCCACATACACACACACATCCACGCACATATATCAACATTAATCACATAGTCGACGCAATATCCTGTTACGTTTACATAATACAATCAGCGCTCACACAATCTAGATAATATACTCGTACTATCTGAAAAATAACAATAAGCGCTACAAATACATTACCTAGCTAGATAAACATAAACCAGAACATAAAACTAGACGTCATCAAATCATATGGTTTATCGTCCAATACCGACGAAAATCGCCCACGATCAGGAATTATCTTTCCGAGGTCAGTTAAGCATGCAATCACTGACAGCCGATAGAAAATACCCACCTATATTAGCAAACACATCCATTATTAGCAGGACGAAGCTCATTTCGCACTGATAACAGGTCGACATAAGCCTGAACTAACGGATGACCGTTATCCAAGATATTAGGCGACCGCGGACGCGATACCGGGCTATGAACGACACTACGAAGCGTAGCTGATACACAAACTAAATAGATACTGAAGCCTCAATACGACAAGCGAAAACAGGCGCACGCACACAAATACACAAACACACATGCACCTACACAGACACACACACCCTCTCACAACACATTATCACGCACTTCATTTTTCCAATGATTGTGATTTGGTACTAATTAATCTATTCAATATGTTGCTTATGTTTTTCTTTTTCTTTATTCGCTATTAGTTTGGTCACATGAGGTTATGACATAGCATAATGACTTTTTTAAATGGAAAAACACTTTCTCCAAAGTCACCTGTGAAAACCAAGGGGAGCCAGGGGACCTATCTGTGGGACATAATGTGGTATGTTGTACTTTAAGATGTCTATAACAATATTGTCACTGTTTTGAAATAAAGAATGTATGTATTTAAAGACGCGAGAACGGAGATCCCAGACAAAATGCCAGACGCGAGTGCGCTTGCACTCACTGTAAGTGAAGCATGTCTATGTGTGCGTGCATATCCAAACTTTGTATGCGGTGCGGAGCGGACCTTCCTTACTTATCTTTTTCATGACTGATACCTCCGCCCGATAAAGACGCCCTGACGTTAACGTTACTCGTTTTCGAAGACGGTTCATTGATAAGCCGACGCCTCGGTTAAATCGAATAGGGTTATGGATGGGAAAATGTGGCGTAAATGTGTCCCGATACGGTCAGGTAAATAAATCTCGAAGTTAAACAGATGAAAGTAAAAGCCGATATTTTAGGTTAAAAGTTTTCAAATATTTAACAGAAATAAGCTCGGAAAATCGCTTATCTAAATGTTTAATTATAATTAACTCAAATATTAAGCTGGGAGTGAGTATCATTAGACAAACACTAATTTCGTTAGTTTAAATTATATTATTAACTTAAAATTGAAGTTTAAAGCTGAGCCACTTACAAACTTGCACAAAGTTTGGAGTGTTTTAATTTTAATTTATGGTACTATCAGCTTGGAAACTAGCAGAGAATACCTAGTATATTAGAGGTTATATAAGTTAGAAGTTATTAAAGAAGACATCGAGGTAACTATTGTTTAAATTCAAGTTTGTCTTCAAGTCGTGAGTGAGGTTAAGGTACGGTTACTTTCTAATATACTTAATAATTTTGGTATTTATAATATGATTGTCTTGGTCATCAATGCAACTAACTGCATAGTAGGATTGTCATCATCATCATCGTCATCCACTGCCGGATCTCATCATCAATTTGGAATAAATCATACACAGAAAAAGAAAAATAATATACAGTCAAATCATTGATATATAAAAAAAATACATAGATCAGCTAGCTCGAATACTATACCTACATACCTTAGTACTATAAAATAAATGTCAATTTTCATGTCTGTTTGTATTACTGCATTGTTCATATAAATTACACAACACATATTGACGCGATTTTCACAATTAGTGAATTTACTCCGCAAGGTTTATGAGCATAATACCTACATAATATGAAACTTATAAATAATAAAGAAATATCGATGTTTTGTCAAGGCGATAATAACTGATTTGCTATTTTTATATTTGTTTTTATTTCAGTACCATAATTATTATTGACGAAACGCTGTAGCAAATAAAGCTACGAAAGCGTAGAGTAACACACAACAGCGATGAAAGCGTAGCGTGTGCTAAAACAACATTCATTTTAGGAAATCATACGCATGCTCTGACTGAAGTTATCGGAGGTAGTCGACATATTATGATAACAGCGTGGTTTTTATTTATTTATTTATTTGGTTCACCAACGACTGTTTACACTAATAATAAACTTAATACTACTTTTAAACAAAGATAACAGTGTAACACTCACTTATAGGTAAACACCACAAGCGCAACATTAATATATTTTTAGTAATCTAACCATTATAATAACTTATCTAATGTTAGTGACAGAATAACATATTAACTATATTAGGTTAACAAAATTAAAAGAAAAAAAAAAACAACCAAAAACGAGAAAACTGGTAAGTTTAGTATCTTATTACAGAGCAAACAAGGATTTCATGAACTTAGACTTTAGCTTTGCTAGGGAGTCATGATGTAAGTCAACCAAATCACTACTGCTGTTTATGACCTTGCAAAATCGGGCGTAGGGTGAGTTAGATCCTAAAACAGTTCGTCTAAGTGGAGGACAGAGTGGAGTGATGGAGTTGCGTGGGATTCTTGAAGGAGCACGTAAGTTACAAAGTCCTAGCAGCCTAGGGCACTGAATATTATTTTTCAAAATTTTGCACATGAATAAAGCGTCATTAAATTGCCTCCGCTTATCTAAACTGCACATGGCGAAGTGTTTCAGTCTCTCTCTGTAAGATGGCTTTTTTCTAGCTATACCGACCGAAAATGCTAAATGCCAAAGGAAGCGCTTTTGGACACGTTCAACGCGCAAGCTATGTATCGCGTAGTGTGGTCGCCAAACCACACTACAGTACTCTAATCTGCTCCTAACTAAACTGTTATAGAAAATTATTTTTGTTTTAAGTTTGCGGAATGTTCTACAATTTCTTATTACAAAGCCTAGCATTTTGGACGATGATTTTATAATGTTGTCCAAATGAGGAAGGAAAGTTAATTTTCTATCGAACAGGACTCCAAGATCTCGTATAGTATCCACTTCCTGTATTATTTCTTCATTGATTTGATACTTAGAATGTATTATGCTACTTTTTCTTGTGTATTTGACATGGTAACATTTCCCAGAATTTAAACACATTTCATTATTATTACACCATTGAATTAGCCTATTAAGATCCATCTGTAGGTACATTGCGTCTTGTTCACATTTCACTACTCTGACAAATTTTAAGTCATCCGCATACATAAAAATCTCGGAGTTCTGAAAGCACACAGGTATGTCATTTATAAAATAAATAAATAAAATAGGCCCAAGGTGCGAACCCTGGGGAACACCTGAAGAGATTTTATAAACAGAAGATTGAAAACCGTTAACCACTACGAAAAAAGTTCTATCTGTTAAGTACGAACTCAACCAATTCAGCAAAGTGCCAGTAAAGCCGTAAGCGCTCAACTTTTGTATTAATATTTTGTGACAAATTTTATCGAACGCTTTGCTAAAGTCGGTGTAAATAACGTCTGCTTGGTGACCTGAATCGATAGCTTTGATTAATACTTCAGTAAACGGCACTAGGTTTGTGCTCGTGGAGCGTGCGCCCACAAATCCGTGTTGATCATCGCTTAAATATAACTTTAGATGGTTTTGAATGTGTGGGCAGACAAGGGCCTCGAATACTTTGGCAAATGTCGAAAGAATTGAGATCGGTCTATAATGTGATACTAGATCATCGGTATCAGATTTATGTATGGGCACTACCTTCGCTATCTTCCATTTTGACGGAAACACGCCAGAAACCAGTGATTTTTCAAAAATTTGCATGAGTGGATAGACTAACGCTGACGCGCATTCTTTAATAAAAATGGGTGGGATTTCGTCTGGACCTGCACCTTTATTACAGTCTAGATTTTGTAACATTTTAATCAGCATTTCAGGGTTTACATCAGGGCTTGTTAAGCTTTGGCTGTTATTCTCTAGCAAAATTAAATAGTCGGGAATCTTGTATTTATTTCCAGTGTTGGGATCAGTTATGTAAACAGAGGAGAAGTAGTTAGCGAATAACTCGCATACCTCCGTGCCATTGGATGTTGTATTTATTCCGTCTGTCATAGTCATAGGATATGCACTAGTTCCTCCGCGCTTGGCTTTTACATGTGTCCAAAACATTTTCGGGTTATTTATTATCTGTTCTTCAATATCCTTTATGTAAGCATTATAGCAAGTAGTTGCCAAACTGTCACAACGTTTACTAATAACTTTCAATTCAATTTGGTTACTACGGGTTCCTCTAAGATATAGAGTGTCAATATTGATTGTTGATGTGATTATAGAATGTAAGTTATTAGACTTATGCCCTTTTCACTAAGATTTATCGTGTGCCCAATTAGGCGTTAAGATCGCCTTTATACCTTTTTAGTACTCAAAGTTTACTGCAACTTTTAATTTTGATGTAAAATTTCGCTGATTACCGTAGCGAGCAATGTATGGGTGCTTATGGTGTCATGCCACGCTGCAAGGATTCATGTTGATATTTAAAGTTCCGTAATAACATCTAAAACTTTCATTAATAAAAAAAATCCGTTATTTTCAATATCTCCGAAACCAGAATGTTTCCAAGTTTGCTCCAGAAACATTGTCATAATGACCAAAACAAATGACATTCGGCTTCGTAATATTTCGGCTCGAATAACGGGTGTAAAAAGACACCTATTTTAAAGCATAATGTAGATATCTGCTTATGCTGGTCACACAACTTAGTAAAAGATAGTTCTGCCCCATTGCGTCTTATAGCTGTCATAAAGGACGGCTAAGCGATATCAGAACGATGGCCAATGGCGCCCACCTGTGCTAATAGCATCGTGGCCTAATCTTCTGCCATGGCAAGTACCGTAATTATCCCAAATCTCACCAATTATGACATAACTGATACTGGACTGGACTGGAACAGTGGTTGTCCAGTCCGGCCCCAGCTCCTGTGAAGGTAGTAAGTTCGAATCCAGGCAGGCAATTTCGAAGCGCTATTTCTAAGCGCTAATTTCGAAGCGGTTAAAGAAAACATCGTAAGGAAACCGGCATGACCTAAAACCGAACATTCTAAAACATCTAATAACCCTCTGTGGATCCGTTTGATGGATTGCAGCCTACTCCCTCTCATAGAGAGGAGACCTGCATCCCAGCAGTGGGAAAATTACAGGCTGATTATGCCTATATAATGGATACGTTAATGAGAGAGAGTAAATAAGAATCATCATCATCATCTGCCTAGCCTTTTCCCAACTACGTTGGGGTCGGCTTCCAGTCTAACCTGATGCAGCTGAATACCAGTATTTTACATGGAGCGACTGCCTATCTGACCTCCACAACCCAGTAATAATACTCCAGTGGTAATACTCGTACGATACTCCTTGGTAAGACTGGTTGTCAGACTTTCGGGACACTGACTACCTGTAACGACTCCCAAAGATGTACAAATGACAGCCGGGACCAACGCGACGGCTTAACGTGCTTTCCGAGGCACGGAAAAAACTCGGTATGTAATGGGTGGTCACCCATCTACGGACCAACCTAGGTAACCACGGCTTAACCTAAAGATTGATCCGAGTGGCTGTTCTTATTTAGCCACGAGCTCCTAAATAACAATAAGAATATCAGCCATTATTGTCCAGTCCCACTGCAGGGCAAAGGTCTTCTCTCTCAGTTCTTCTCTCACAAGAGGCATTGCACGTCATGACCAGGTACTACTATTGACTCCACTACCTATTGACTTCCCATGTATTATCATAATTATCGTATTGGCAATACGAACAACTTGCTTAGTACCTAACTAAGTAGATACTTGAACTGTGTGAAACCACTGCAATGCCAGCGTGTGCAAAAGCTGAAGAAAGTAGGCCGATCTGTATACGCTTAGGGGGCGCATAAATAAACTCTGTAGCTTATTTTGAATCAATCATTAATCAGAACATCGCATCAAACTTATAACGAGTGGTTGCCGAACACTGAAGGCTGATAAACATAACTTAATATCACACCTGTAATCCAAGAAAGAAGGGTTAGGCTGTGGTGTACCTAATAGTACCTACACCCAGATTTTTCTAGGTATGTTAATGTAACTCTTCTTTACCAAGGAGGGAGCTTATCGCCTGAAAAATGCAGATTTTTTCTAATTTTCACTTTAAAATCTTCTTTTCTTTTGAATTTATTTAAATATGGCATAAAGATGTTGTTTTCTATCGAAGTTCTTTCATTCAATATAATAATTGTAAATGACGGTAGGTACCCAATATTCTCATTAATGCTACTTATATGCGAAAATTAAAATGAAATTACTGGTGTCTATTACCATTCGAAATTGCGTTTGTATTCCACGAAGAGAGCTCGCCATCAATTCACTTCGCCCACGGCAAAATAGGAAAGCTGAAATTAGGTAGCGTATTGTCAATTACCTATGCGATGTGTTTCAATACTGCGAGTTTCATCGGTCAGTATCGGTGTTTGTTTTGTACCGGTAAGTAGCTAGATATAGGTACAAACTTAGTTTTTATTTATCTTAAACCTTTTTTGGGGTCATTATATCATCATGCAATACTTTTTACGATGCGAGGGGCCTGTGGACGGTGAGTAATGGGCTAGCTCACCTTCCGTCTGTCTTATGACGACAGGCCGTGTCGACGGCGCGTTCGTGTTCCACGCGCCTCAAAGGGAAATCAACAAACGGGAAGGGGCCCGCAAGGGCCGATGCCTGCCGGGGCTGCGGGACTGTTCGAAAGAGATACCGCAGCCCTGGAACACAAAGGGCAAAGAAGGAACATGGACAGGTTTTAGTCAGTACAAGTATGACACTTCCTTCCGCTCCGCCCAGAGTGGGAGGGGTTATTATGGATAATATCCTATCCGAAAAAAAAACGGTATCCTGAAACCGCAAAAAGCCTATACACTCTTTTTTATCCGTGGTAGGCTGCAGCTAACAAAAACCTGAGCTACGATCCTTACCTACTCATCGCTTCAAGATCATTGCTTTATATATAATTTTCATAACATAACATAAAATCGCGCCTGTTATCCCCGAAGAGTTAGGCAGAGGTGTACCTAAATGAAACGAAAACGAAATTCCTGATGGAAAACCCAATAACAGTTCGCCCGACCTGGGAATCAAACCCAGGACTTTCAACAGTCGCGATTGCGACCACTATACCAACGAGAAAACTTAAACTTATGATGTTCATAGTGTTCTACATCGGTATAAATAAACACACTAAAATAGTCCTACCATCTGAAATGAAGTAGTAAATAGACTGCCTTGAAGTGGTGCTTCTGAATCATCTTCTAGAAAATAGACTTCGGTAGATTTGTTGGCATTCATTTGTTAATGTTCAAATTCATTTTTATAAACTTCAGCTTGCACGTACGAGTATGTACGCTAATCTTACTGGATGTTAAAGAATTAGCAATATGTCTGCAAATGATACTGAGTTCTGCTTGTTTCAGGGAAACTATACCTAAATAAAACTGGCCAACTGCGAATCGAACCCTCACACGTAGGGTTTCGTACCACCGTACAATATTTAAAATATTTTTGTATGTTTGTGTAACTGAACGGGAACAAACCTTTTGCAATTGGGCATTTAATTTTATTTCTATAATTTGTTGTTATACTGGCCACAGTAATACACAGTCTGTGAAAGTTTAAAGTGTCTACCAATTACGATTCAAAAGATACAGCTCTGTGACTGATAGATGACAAAACGTCGGAACCTTAGTAATAGAGCCCCGTTGGCACGGTACGGAACTCTAAATATCTAGTACTAGCTGACCCGCGCAACTTTGTCTGCGTCACATAAGAGAGAGAGAGAGAGAGAGGGTTAGAGAGAGTGGGTCGTGGGTACCTATAGTATAATTCTTCGTTCCGCATAATAAAAATGCGCGTGCGGTACTTGATCATTATTTTGCTGCGGAGTTATTTTAAAACTGTGATATCTCCTAAGATATTCAACAGATTTAAGAGTCAACCTTAAAAGATAGACACCGACTATCGTGGTCATATTTTGAGAACTTCTTAGAAGGAACTATTCCGCCATTCTTGATTGTTGCGTAACTTTAACCGTTTACGCAACGCACGCAACGGAAGCTCTCAAAAGGAATAAATACATTTTCCCCATCTTTGCATCTTTTTTCATTAATGCTTCACATCTATTGGTCGTAGCGTGATGTTATATAGCCTTCCTCGATAAATGGGCTATCCAACACCAGAAGAATATTCAATTCGAACCAGTAGTTCCTGAGATTAGCGCGTTCAACCAAACAAACCCATTCAGCTTTATAATATTAGTTGAAATATTTAAAAATATGTATCAGTATATAGGTAAACATTAATTCACGCGAACGTGTACCAATTTGCATGCCTCTCTAATTAAAACCATGTACAGATTGTATTTTCTGATAATTCAAGTTTAATAACTATTCATAAATTACTACTAGAATGAATGATTGTATCCTGGAAACGGGAACACGCAAGGCATAACAGTAGACATAAATAATATGACGTTATTTAATATGGTGATTACGAAAATCTAGTTCCTTACACTGAGTTCATGAAAGAACAATATAAGGTTTACCCACGGTAGCTCGAGATTGCAAATTAGACCTTATTCACGTTTTTTACGGCCATTCCTCAGCTTCAGCCATTTGCCTGTTGTTCTAGTTTGCTTAAGAAAATAGTCGCAGTACTTGGAAGGTTGTTTTCATTTTAGCAGTTAAGTTTGTTGTTTTCCTCAAAGGCACATACGAGTACCTAACATCCTTTTGCAACTAGTGTGAGGAAATCCTCGGCAATTTCAGAGAATATCTACAATTTTTTTTAATAATAGGTCTTTACCTAACAAATCGGAGATTTTATAATTTAATATTTCTAACTTAATATAAATATTTTCAGATTTAATTATCTGTGGATTGGTGCGCAATTCGAAATTCAAATAAATTTTATTCGAAAGCCGTGTTCTTTTAATATCAAATTCTGTCATTTGTTTCCATTCAAAAAAATTCAAATCAATCTGTATTTGTGAAAGGTCTCATTTTAGTCGAGCTCTATATCCTACCAATGAAATTGGTGTACAAATATTAGTTTTTTTATATGTCTGAATCTGTAATACAAAGTCAAGGTCGAGTAAATAATGTGAATTCAATGTATTATTAATAAATAATTTAGTTATGTTTTTGTTTTGAGATTGTGTTTTGTTTTTGTGAAATGGTGGTAGTTTTTGGCGCCATGGATCAACTGAAAATTCGTACTTACAATTTTCGAATATGAGTTCCTACGTGTAAATACCGCTGCGTAAACAACACGAAAGCATTTAACGACGTGTACAGGCCTAACACTGTTTGCATAAACACGGTCCATTATAGGTTGAGTCGTTTTAAATCTGGAAATTTTGAGTTGAAGAACGAGGCTCGCGGTCGGCCGGTAACCATTGTCGACAACTACGAATTGAAGGCGATAGTGGAAGCAGATCCAACTCAATCTACGGCTGATCTTGCTGCGGGCCTTGGAGTTAGTTTCAAAACAACATTGAAGCACTTGTGTCAAATCGGAAAGATAAAAAAGCTAGATAAGTGGGTGCCACACGAACTAAGCGACCAACAGCGAGGCTTACACGTCGTAGCATGCATAGCGCTACTGAATCGGCATAGAAACGAGGGAATTCTAAATCGAATTTAATTGTTACCTGCGATGAAAGTGGATCCTGTACGAGAACCGTAAGCGTTCGTCTCAGTGGGTAGACCCGGGTACAGTACTTAATCAGCGCGCGTTAAAAAAAGATTACTCTTAGGAAGATGATGGTGACTGTCTGGTGGACTTGTACATCACAGCTTCTTACCGAATGGCACAACAGTGACAGCAGAAGTCCTATGCCAGGAATTGCAAACAATGCTGACAATCAATGAATAACCACCAAGACTGGTCAATCGCTCTTCCCCATTGCTTCTCCACGACAACGCGCGAGCTCACGCTTCAAGACAGAGAAAAACAAAGCAAAGCAAACAAACAAAGCAACAAGACAAAGCAAAGCTACAAGAGTTACAGCTGGAAACTCTCCGTCACCCACCGTACTCACCGGACCTTGCCCCAACAGATTTCTATATTTTTTTTTAATTTAAACAATTTTTTAAGTGGGAAATAATTCAACACCCGAGAGGCAGTGCAAAACGGTTTCACTGAGTTCATCGCCTCCCGTCCAGCAGACTTCTACAGTAAAGGGATAAAAAAACTGCCAACAAAGTGGCAAACTTGTGTAGATAATTTGAGCCAGTACTTTGATTGGCTAAAATAAAAAAAACACCAAATTTTTTTATATTTTAAAATTTTCATATATCTCCAATTTCATAGGTAAAGACCTAATATCTACCAAAACACGAATTCTTGTCTTTCTTTTTTATCTGAACTTATAATAAAACTAATCGTACAATATTTATGTACCTATTCGATAGTCGATATATGTCAAAAACTTTTTGAATGGTAAACCCATTGCCAACAATATTTATCAAAACTGCGCTAAAAACTTCACGTCAATCAGACAAGCTGTTTTGCATAAAACGGAGAAAACAAACAAAACAACCGTATATTATATTATGTTGTAGATATATATTGAATAGTTGCCAAACTCTTGCTTTAATATCGTATGAATCATTCGCGTATGATTGTTATGGAGATTGGATGAGCTCCCGTGACTTGGATTGCGTCAAGAATAGGCTAATTCTATAATTATTTAATACATATGATTTTCATACAGAATATTTCAGTACAGAGATAGGTTGAAAACAGCCGCGGCTGTATGGCTCTGTTTCGTATTTCTGCGACGCGCGCCGTGGTTTGTGCAGATGTGTCAAATATTCTTTCAACGGGTGTTTTTAGTTCATAATTAAATTGCTAGTTATGTTCATAACTTGCATACGTAATTAAATATAATAATTAACTTACTTTCAATTACCTAAATATTACATACACAAAGTAGTATAAAAAAACAAACTTATCTATAGCAGGAGGCCGTCCTTGAAAGACGCATATTTAAAGGTAAACGCCATCGTAAAGCAAAAGAAAGTGTAAGGTAATTTACATTACTCCTGCGTTTGCCATTACACTCGTCATCATCATGCAAAAAAGCTTCTAAGCACTCCAACATTGATATTTGAGTATTACCTCAACTTAGCGGGTAGGATATATTATCTAGAGGATGTTATACGTCAGTCATCGTTTCTTTCAACACAAAAAGAACATTTTCTCCTCGAAGCTGGTTAAGGTCGGGAAAGGAGGTAAATTATACCGTTTTATAATTCATGTCACGTTGTCTTGTGGTTTTAATCAAGGCGAAAGTTTAGGGGAAGCGTTAATCTACTAATGTTAGGTTAAGGAAGTTGGTAAAGTTCGGGGCAGTATTCAATAGGATTTACTTTTTGTTTCAGATTCTTGTTGGTTAAGGTATGTAATGTGTGGTGGAACTTTGTTGCTGGTTTTGGAGTTCCTTTTTTTTAATGAATATTATCTTTATGGACTTGTTGGAATAGTTAACTGGATAGGTGACTGGCAGCATTCTTGATTTTAGTGCTCTAATCATATCGTATTGTTATACTTTCATCACTACTCTGCCATTTAAAATGGCGAAGATGGCGAGACGAACTAAACGCCTTCATGAGTGATTGATAAAGGAGTGGAGGGAGGCCTTTGCCCAGCAGTGGAGACAGTATGGGGTGATATAATAATATGCCCTCTCTGCCGGCATCTGTGTCCCCTCCCACATATAACCCGTCTGCCTTCAAAGCAAGAGTGAATAGGCATCTTCTGGGCACGCTCGTTTCATCATAGACCTCATCCATCGCTTTCCATCAGGCGTGATCGAGGTCAAGAGCTGGCCCATTTTGTAATAAAAAAAAAAAAAAAAAAAAATGCTTTCTGCCAAATATAATATCGACTGTTCGTTTTACCTACCTACTGATCACTGCCTTAGGGTGGATAATCTCCCCTTTTTAAATACAGAGTAATGTGGCTTCCTAATACTTTTTTAGGAAGACAAAAGCTCATAATCATGCTGATTAACGCTTAATTTATGTCATAAAATGTTTTGCCATGAAACTCTGCTTAACCCACCTCAGATAATAAGTATGATATTATGCATATTACGTATTTTAAGTAAGTAAATGGCAACTTGCTGACGGGAATATAAAGTGACTTGGCCGACTTAAAATATATGAGCGAGCGCTCTTACGAGTAGGTACTGAAAAACTAACAGAATTTTTTTAAAATATAATTGTGTTCCGCAGTTCTCTCGAAACCGAATCGAACCGATAGTTTCGTAAACTAATAAACCAGTTCCATTTTGTATTTTTCAACCAACATTGGCAAACTATTGTGAGCAAAAGTTTGCCTTCATTGTTTTTTTTATTTGACGATAAAAGAGCTGCATGTGAGATTCGAAATAAATCTGTCGATTTGTTGGCAAAGTACCTATAGTTGCAGTGCTCAAAATTCTTGTTTTATTTATAAGTGCAGTTTAATTTATTACATGGAGAACGCACTGAACGAATAACTCCCTTTGATTCAGCTTCAGGAAGCCAATAGAAGAACCCTTGGGTCCAAATCTGATTAAAGAAAATTATAATAAATACTTCAAACAGCTTTACTTGCAATGGGTGTTTTATGGACAACAAAATCAACGTCACCAAAACAATATCTTATCTTGCCTATTCATTTTATTTTATTTTAAGGGTTAAAATAGAAAATAAAGTCAAAAAATACCTCTACTTTCTGTTTTAACCCCGAAAGAAAAAAAAGCCTCCTGTTTTTTGTTTTACATAGCTCCTTCATTATAATCCTCATTAAATCACCACGGAACCCTATTATCAAAACGACGCACTACTCTCAGTCTCGCGGCGTATTATTTCAAATCCCGTATATCCTTCACTACGCGTAAAGTACCGTGGTTCGGTGCTCGTGTTGTTAAGGGGGAGATCAGCCTAGACTGCGTCATTCAGATTTTGTCAGGTATTTAGCAATTTGCAAAATCTGATTTGCAATCGTAAAAAGTATAAACTCTTAAGGTTGCAAATAATAATCATTATCATCATCATCATTTCAGCCGAAAAGCATACACTGTCACAATCATATTATTCTTATTTATTTTTTTTATTAATTAATTCTGAATTGAGACCTATGTTATTTGCTGTTTTTGTATTTTTTTTTGCAATATGGGTTACGTACCTGAAATAAATGAATTTATTTATTATTTATATTCGTTTCTGTAAATTGTATTCAAAAAACACTTTTACATGTCACATCATGTTAAATAATTTAAAACAAGATGGGGCCGGTTTTCCGTACCTGATTACTCTAAAAAGAAGCAGCCGAAACAAACTTAGCGGTCAGTTTCTCTTTTAAAGTCCAGACATCGGTCAAGTCATTCTTTGGGGTAAAAGGAATCTAAAAAGTTTTGTTGACGATTTATGCTGTGAATACGTCACTGTTGCAAAACAATAAATCATCAACATACAACTAGATACACAGACCTGAAAATTGATTCGAAAACGGATTTAAATTTTCGATACCCTAAAGCTTTCACCTTAACTAACAATTGGTGGGAAATTACCAGTTGAGCGGGCCCGTGGCGGAGGCACGAACAACCGCCATCATTGCCTATTAACCCCATAATACGTTAAATATGCTAAGGAGCATGCACGCAGTCACGAATAATAGTAGCTGGAATGTTCGTAAAGTTCGCGTAACTCCACCGTATGTTATGTTTGGTAGCCGTACTTTGCTAATTATGGAGGCTGACGTCACTGGATTTAGATGTGGTCGCCTTTATTAAGTTTTATTTTAAGCTGAGGCTTTTGCTTGTGCTATGTTTGTTTTCTTGCCTTAAACTTACTTTTTTGTGATTTTTCTTCTATTTATTTTATTTAAATTGCCTCGTTGGTCTAGTGGTTGCAAGAACGATTACTGAGCATGAGGTCCTGGGTTCAATTCCCAAGTCGGGCAAAGTGTTATTGAGTTTTTCCATTTGGAATTTCTCAGCAGCAGCCACGGAGTCTGGATTTGTGCCCGGTTGATAGCAATAGGCTCGCCCCCTATTACATGGGACTTGTGGGTGTACTATTAGGTACATCTCTGCCTAACGCTTCGGGGATTAAATGTGTGATGTTATGTTATATTTTATTTAAAATACTTTCGTTAGGTACAATCTAAAACTATGGTGACAACACAGTTTGCTTTCATAGATAATTAATGAGGACAGTGGAGGAATAAGTGCAGAGTGATTTTTAAGAGAATTTTCTGTTTCCACAAGAAATGAAATCTTGAACTTTTCAATTGACCTAATTGAATAAAAAATAAAACCAGACGTGCGAGTTCGACTCGCGTTCCGTACGTTAATTATCTAAATTCCGTAAGGTGTTTTATTTCTAATCTTGATTACAGGAAAACTAATGAGAAATAAAACAAAGTAGGCAAAGACTATTTTTTGTATTTTTTTTTAAATTCGGCCCTCTACTTTCGGAGTTAAGGAACCCCACTGCACTTGGTCCTGCATGCACTTTTTAATATTGTATGTGTACACATGTTTGGAGCAAATAAATTATCTTATCTTATCATAACTTATCCCCCCCCTCCTTAACTCCAAGACTACAGGGCTGAAAATTGTGAAAATGGAATGGTCAATTTTAGCCAATTTTCTTAAATAACTTCAAAACTATTATATAATTATTTAAAAAATATATTTGAAATGCTTACAATGAGCCCAGAATAGCCAGCAACGAAATGTATAAAAATGGGTTCACTAATAGTAAACCCATTATGTTTTCAAAAAATCAGCCTCTTAAACCATGTATGTGGTATAGAAGTTATTATACTGTGTGAGAATTACTACACTTTATAATATTATAATAATGTATTATAAAAAATATTAATAATCTTTATACTTATAATTCTTTTTCTGTATGTGTACCTATGTGGGTGTATGTGACTGAACTAAACGGCTGGACCCACAATAATGTTTTTTTTTTTTTTTGTTAGCGTTTGAGTGAATCCTTGGACGGTTTAGACGCACAATCGGACGCGGTAGGTGGCACTGTTAAATCTGCCAGACCAAGACAACGTCAAGTTATTCTTGTTGTATTTGAATGTGTTGTCGTTATTATTCATTATTCTTTTGTTTTCATTTTACAATAATATCCAGTCGCAAAGAATCGACACATACAATAAATAAAATTGAAGTGTCTGTTTGTAATAACAAAATAACAGCTTTTTACTGAATGCATATGAAACTACATAGGCATATGAAACTGTCTGTTTGTTCCGGCTAATGTCCGAAATGGCTGGACCGATTTTGACGAAACTTTTACTGGCAGATAGCTGATGTTATAAGGTCTAACATAGGCTTTTATTTTAGAATTCGAATTAGGGTTCCGTGCAAAAAAAATAAAACCCTTGAAATTGGTAACAAAATCCGATTCAAAAAGGGGAGTCATATTTTTTTTAATAATTTCACGCGAATGAAGTTCGCGAGCAACAGCTAGTTAGCAATATAAATCGGTGTCCAGTATAAATACAAAAGCTTAGGTCAAAAAGTTCAAAAATACGGCGGACAGACAGACACGCGAGTGACCCTCTATGGGATTCCGTTTTTCGTTTTGAGGTACGGAACCCTAAAAACAACAAGCTTCATATTGCATTAAGATGACATTTTAAAACGCCGCTTTCTTCGGTCTCTATTTCCGATTGCCAATTGTCCAATCAATTGAACCCGTTTCCGACAGCCGCTGTAATGTCGGCCGAAAATAAAATAAAATGCCTTATTTATTCGATCGATTGACAGATTTAGTGAAAGGTGACGCATACGGAGTGCCATGCATTATGAGACGAGCTGTAATACAGATTGATGATCGTACTACTGCCTGAAATATCGCTCCACTTTGTTACGCTGAGGGTCCAAAATCCGGGCATGTGGGATTTAATATTAGTATCCACTTACACGGAGCGTGATCAACCTTTAAAGGGCATTTTATCCTCTCATGATGTGCCACAATTAAACGATAGGCACGTCTGTAACCTTTGTCTAAGTACGTGAGTAACGCCTATCTGTTAGGCGTCGCTTCAATGAGCAGAGAATCTGTCTGTAATGAATCAATCCACCTAGAGGCAGGTTTCACCATTTGCTGAGATATCTTAGAGATGAATTGAACACAGCTTAATAAGGCTTATGTTAGGGGCGCTTTATCTCAGACAAATCTGTTATTTAATGTATATTTCAGCTCCTGAGCACACACACACAGAGTTAGTGCAAAAGTATTTTCATCTTACTTTAAATTCCACAGACGTGGCTATAAACCGGTGATAGTGCAGATAATTCAATAAGTTCAATTGGATTAAAGTGTGGAGTTATCTGTCCGCTCGGTGAGCTTGGCAATATTCAAGGGGTGTTATTATTTGACCCACTTTGCACATACGACTGTGGCACGGTGAAAATTAAACTCTACATATAGATATCACCACGTATTCTCTCATATCTGTTATTGTTTTCATTTTTTGTATTGTTAAGTTTCTTTTTTTATTGTTATTTATTGTTTACAACTTTTTTATTTGAAATTTAACCCTACAGAAAATTGTTCTTTGTCTTTTTCATTAAATATTTTTTACTTCAGCTGCTAAGACTGTATCTTTTTTATTTTAAAGTTCTTGTCAAATTAAAATTACACACAATAACCGAGACTTCACACCAACTCTGGCCCTGAAAACAAAAGAAATACACGAACAAAGTTAACAAAATAAATTAGTTCCAGGGAAAGTATAAAGTGTTAGTTACGCCTCCGCTACTTTAGGGGTAGAAAAATGAACTTTTAACAGGGAATAGTTAATTACGCAAACTAACAACTCTGTAATAACTCCTGGGCTATGCATTATTTAACTTTGAGCCTTGAGTGAAGGCAATGAAGCTTTATTTTTTAAGGTCAGTAATACCTACATCACCGTGTGTGCGTCATAACACTCATTTGCATGGACTAATCGCCATCTTGCCCACAGCGCAGAGCGTCTCTCTAGGGTAAAGTTATTAGTGCCCTGTCCATCTTAATTCTACAAGCTCACTGCCCCAGACTTGGTCTTGACAACCGTTTACTAACGGTCGCTTGACCATATTCTGGAATTTGAATTTGAAAAAGGAAACAGAGCTTTTCCTTTTTTTTGTTCCAAAACGTTTTCACTAGGTATTTTTATAACTGGCAAGCTTTTAGCAGAACTGAATTTTTCGATGCATGAGATCGGATTGTGATGTTGGGAGCCATTGTTTTCGGTGCTATAATAACAAAATTTATTTCGCATGTAAAACCGTGAATGTCTGATTTTTTTTTTTAATTTCCTCAATTATTTTTCATCCGTCTAAAATCTGTTGTTGTTTGAAATCATTTGCGTGAGGCCATGTCCCATCTGTCTGGTTGGACAGGAAGATGACGCAGGCGACATCAATCAACTTGACATATTTTAAAAACTCACTATTAAGATAAATATTCTAAGCAAAGTAGGTTAATACGACCAGGCCAATCTGCTAATGAAAGGAAACATTGTTAATTATCTGCTTACAAAGTCTGCGAGTAAAAAAGTACCCTGAAAGAATTAGGTCACCATAGTGGTGGATCCGCGACATTTACAATTATCTTTAAATCTTTCACCAGCCGGATGGGGAGTGTCCCGTTTAATTAAAACCAGATACTTATAAATATCGCTTTGTGTTTTCAACCTCTTCAATGTAGTTTGTACTACGGCAGGTGGATTTACGTACCTTTAAACAAAAGAAAAATAAAAAAATAAAAATGTTAGATTCGCTCGATACCGTGACAAAGACGATTGAGTTCTGTTTCATTTTCACACCTGTGCCACATCCAATGTCGCATGCTATCTTAAAAAAAACCAGCTATTCCATTCATTTTGATCGTGTTAATGCTCTGATGTAGAATCTCACACTTTTCAGTATTGACACTATTCGCGACATACTTAAGTACAGTGTAGACTTCTTTCGTATCGATAGTACGACTTATCAAATTTCTTGAGCCCAATGGGTGCTGCGTATTTGCGGCGACTGTGGTGTTTTTTAAGTCCTCTTATGTGCAGATGTAGGGATAATTTGGACACTCCAGCAAGTGGGCCATGGTCCATCAAAGATTTAAATCTGACGATTTAAAACTTTTATCGATGCCATAACGCTAGTTTCCTTGATCCATCTGCTGAGATACACTATGTAATATGTATAGTATATGTGTAGGTATGTATAGCCTACACACTGCGCAATCTCATTGCGGTTCCCGACCTGCCTACCATTAGCAATGACGTTGATTACAGTATTATCATTCTGACTTCATTAATTATTGTGGTCTCCGGTTGATATTCAATTCTGTGCTAAAGACTAGTTAACTACAAACTAAATACATACATAAACTCACGCCTTCTTTACCATGGAGGGAAGGCAGAAACCACAGAACGCCACCTGCTACGATCTTTTTATACTCCTTTTGCCACGTCCACGTTCATACAGCTCATCATACACGCACGCTGGCTGCGAGTACTACGCACCTTGCCTTTCTATAGAACCTCACCAACAAGGTGTGCGTGTCCTTCTAGGGCGTTACCACTCACACTCACATCTGCCTTGTGTTAGTCGCCTTTCACTCACCCTCTCAACATGACCAAACCATCTAAGCAAACTCTTTTCTATCATACCTTTTCCAAGAATGCAGTCTTGAGGTATAAACTTTCCAGTATCAAGCTAGAAGACATCTCGACGTTTCCTCTTCTGTGGACCAAGAGCAGTAAAGTTGTTGTCACCTACCTATTTGAGCGCGTTTAATCTCATCTTGGAAGACTGATACAGTACTCAGCTTTGAAAGTCCATTCTCAAGTAGAAACAACTACTTCATAACAAATTTTGCGACAAAAGTCCGTCTAGTTTCTGGAGTAAAGCTGCTAGGCACCAATTTAACCCCCGTTGAGAGGTTGTCATCACGTGTTAGAACGCTTTTAATCCGAGTGTCTAGCTAGACCAACATCCTATAGCATTGTAATACAGGTGAAATACAGCTTTGGAAGTCCATTCTCTAGAGAAATTCTTACTAGAGTAACTAGAAACAACTTTTATCGAATTCCGAGACAAAAATCTCAGTTTCCAGTACAAAGCTACATGGCACCAATTTTACCCGCGTTGGGAGGTTGTCTTCGCATATTAGCACGCTTTTATTTAAAGTGTCCAAATCTACATCTTACAAGTACTACACAGCATCGAAAAACTACTTCAAACTAGAAACAAATAATAGAAAATAGTTCGTAGTACAAAGCTGCAAGGCACCAATTAAAACCGACTATGCCCGCCGCTTCATCTTTTCCTCTCTGTGAAGCTGTCTTCACGTAGCTATTAGCACGCTTCCAATTGATGGAGATGTCCAGCTCTACATACTGGGCCTGTGGACGGTGAGTAATGGGCTAGCTCGCCGTCTTTCCCTCTTATGACGACAGGCCGTGTCGACGGCGCGTTCGTGTTCCACGCGCGCCTCAAAGAGATGTCAGCAAATAGGACGGGCTCGCAAGGGCCGATCCTGCCTGGGTTGCGGGACTGTTCGAAAGAGATACCGCGGCTCTGGAACACAAAGGGCAAAAGAGAAGAAACATGGATGGGTTTTAGTCAGTAAAAGTCTGACACTCCCTTCCGCTCCGCCCAGAGCGGGAGGAGTCATTTGATGATTTCCCATCCCAAAAAAAATAAGATCTACATAATAAAGTAATATAGCATAGAAAGACTACTGCAAACTAGAAACAACTAATGAACATATTCCTGTGACAAAAGTCTCTCTAAGTTCTGGTACAAAGCTGCAAGGCACCAATTTAACCCCACTATACCGTGCGCTTCATCTTTTCTGCGCTGAGAAGCCGTCGTCACGTATTTGCGCGTGTTTAATTCACGACTGTCCGTGTCTACGGCACGGGTTAACGAGTATACCTGCTTCTGACGGAATTCTCTTTCTTTTATATTATTTTCTGAATAGCAGAGCCAGTTAAGTGATTAAATATGCAAAGCTGGGACATTGTAAGTGCTAATGAACCGTGTGATTCTTGCTTTATTTATGGATTGCGGGTTATTTGTTGGTAATCAAGCGGTAGCACTTATTGAATTGAATAAATGTTTTTGTTCTAGACTGTACTGTTTTGTTAACTAAATACGGAGCAGAATAACACTTCATTTAATTAAGTCTCACTGTTTTTATTGTTCTATTTCAAAATTGTTTCTGTTCAATTCAATAGGTATTGTTTTCGACACAGTTTTATCTAAACAGGAAAAGGGAAAACATGTATATTTTACTGAAAGTACTTACGAATTCCCTTGCCCAAAGCCTCGTATCTCCGAACAGAGAGAAAACATCGCGGTCGTCCAATTTCGCCTGATCCGTCGCGTGGGTAGGCCTGCATTAGCGTTGCGGCGGGTTGGCCCGAAAACCTCACCAAATGAGTACATGCACGGAAACTTCCAAGCCCATTTACGGGCCCACAAATCCTAGGAAAAGTAAAGAAAACTCTTTCCTTTAACGTACGGGGTAAATGCTTCGCTAAGTGCTCGTTTAGATACCTGATCAGCACTTAATGTGTCTTATGGTCTGTGAAAGAAGCTTGAAAGCCTGTGTCAATAAAATTCAAGTAAAAGTATTTTTAAATTGCACCAGATAAGCAATATCAGAAGGCTGACTCTCGTAATTATACATAGTATAATCTTTAGATGGATGCGTGAGTTGTCGCTTACTTTAATAAGTACGTCCTTTTATTTATTTATACTTTACTTTTTTACTTTTATACTAGCTGTTGCCCGCGACCTCGTCCGCGTGAATTTGTTATTAAAAAAATATTACTTCACTATTTGAATCGGATTTTGTTAACAATTTCAAGGATTTTTGAAGTGAAAACTTCTTTAGCGGCGTTGAGCACTTTTTCTGTAATGGGTATAAAATCTTAAACTCGCGTCAGGACACGTGACCTGATCGAAAAAGCGTAAGACGGAGGGAGTTCTGAAGTGTTAAATTTTTAATGTAATATAAATTGTCATGTTTGTGTCCGATAGCGCAATAAATGAATATTGTATTTTACCACATAAATGATAGTACTTTTATATTGATAATTAAAGCAATTCGTGCAAAATTATTCCCTAACCATTTCAAAATATCAAAAATGCACAACGTTAATATTCAAGTTTTCACTTCTGCCGGCACTCCCGGAGTGCAATTTTTTTGCACGGGACGCTAAATATTTTTCTGAAATAAAAGTAGCCAAAGACACTTGTTATGACACCAGCTATCTGCCAGTAAAGTCCCGTCAAAATCGGTTCAGCCGTTTCGGAGATTAGCCGGAAGAAACCGACAGACAAAAATTTTAAAAATGTGTTTTGTTAATATTACCGTATGTACTTTCATATGCATTCAGTAAAAAGCTGTTGTTTTGAAATTACATACAGACAATATATTTTATTTTTTGGATAGATAGGTAAAGTTTGAGTAATTTCACCGATGACGTAGTTTTGAGATTTGACAAGGCCTGATAAAAAAGGGTGTTTGTCGGCTTCCGAAGTTTAGAAACCTTTTTCTGATCCTTCACAATATTTCCTATCAATATTCGAACCGTGCTAGTGTTAGAATAATGAGATGAACCGCAACTTTTTAAATTAATCCCAAGGGTGCGATTCAATTTCAACTGCTAGATTTTATGTGTACCGTTTTCATTCAAAAGCATTTGAGATTTAAAAAGATTGAGTAAGAATGTTTACTGCTGTGTGCACTCAAGCGCAAACCTAATCTTAACGCGATGAAATATAGCGTATTTTATTTTATTGGAGCCGCACACTTGCTACGTGTTCTACGACTTAGAATTGGCAACAAAATGTAGTCAATAAATAGTTTCTGAACCGTTGTTGGGTCTGTAACTTTTTTAATAGGTACCTATCTACTTGCTAACGATTCTCATGAAGAAAAATACTCTGCTACTTAATGAAAAGCAAGTCTAAGTAAGTATTGACACGTTTTCATTCTTATGTTAGATAACGAATAGAGGGAGTGAGAACGTCTGGGAAAATTTTTAAACTTCACACAATCGTGCTAGTTACAATGTGAAAATTATTTCTTCTTTCACTAAAATTCTGCACATTTACACACCACATACAAAACGAAACACAAATTGGACAATGTGCTCACGTTTCCGTAACCCCATGTTGTTTAGTGTAAACGGGCAGGTCTGAACATCGTACAATGTTTTTGCTAGATATTATCTGACGTCTGTTCAATGTTGCCATTTTGAAAAAGAACCCATATCATCTTGCGTCTGACTGGCGGACGCGAGAAAGGCGTTCGTTTATGATGACCCTTGTCACAACACTTATTTTGTGGTTAAATATATTTTTATTTATTGTTTCAGATGAACGAGAAAATGCTGTAACGTTTGAAATAAGAAAAATAATTACAAGCGTAGCAGACGTGAAAAATAATAGTGCCTATATTAAAAAATAATAAAACATCATTTAATTAAGTGCTAAAGTGTAACGTTCCATTATAATTAATGATAAAATGAAAGATGTGTAATTAGGGACGGAAAATCTATGAAGCGAGTGTCGGAATGTGTGTGTATTTAATCAAGAGTGTGTCAAAGTGCTATACGAGTATCTAGGGTGTAATGTTACATAGTAGGGTGTAGTTTTGTGTGAGTGTTCGTAAAGGGAAGGAAGATGTTGCCGGTGCCTCAGGATCGTATGTCTGGGCGGCGCAGCAGCTCCATCGTCAGTCGGACGCTGCTCGGGCGTAGGGCTTCTGTCTACGTCACCGGCAACCACCAGGATCCTGCCAAGGTAATAAAAAATTGAGTTTCAGTATTATTTGGTAGGGGAGAGACCACAAACAAGCGGTGCGTCAATAAATGTTGTCACACCCTTATAGGATAATGCAATACCTAGTTCACTGACGGTCTGCCACTTTGCACCCTTATGCTAAGTAATAAGGTTGAAAAGTGATCGACCATCAGTGAACTCAGTAGGTAGTAATTGGTAGTACTACTTTAAATGCTAGGAATCAATGTAACGTATCGATCGACATCCCTGAAGTGACTTCCGAAACGACACTATGCGGTGTAAGTAGTACCTATGCCCAAACTAGTCTTAAATCCTACGAATACTTGGTACCAATTCTTCAAAATCTTAGACATAAGTGGCGATAAAAGTATTCTATTGACAAGTAAGATCTATGCTATTGATATTAATAAAACTTCGCTGTATTAATAGTTCAATTGAACTAGAGCAATGACAATTATCAATAGATACCTACTCAAATTATCCCTATCAAAATGTACTTTAATCTACATAGAACTGCGCGTTCCGTATTACCTAACACTTACAAAACTAAAATAATGAGCGCTCATAGTTTTGTTATCGTCACAATAGCACCGTTTGTGTGAACAATAGCTTGCGCCCGCATAATTCAGACTCGTAAGGGTACTCAGGGAAACGCGGTGTGTGTACTGTCAACCGAATAGTTAGGAATACAGGTCCAAATACACATCTTAAATTTAAAATACGAAGGAAGAGACTTGACTACTCTGCACCCTCACTATATTGGTTAAAAGTAGATCGTATATTGAGTTGCAACTCACACACTTCTCACGAGTTTCTTTGGTACTCGTATGAGTTTTCCCAACGATAACGGCTGTGACGGGTTTCGGTAACAGCTGAGCGGAATTTGCATTATAAATGGGTGGTAACGCCCCAGTGATGTTCCCAGTACGTACACTTATATACCTACTCGACTTTTACTCCGTCCTTAACCGTGATTCCTTAGGCGCACCTACTACGTATAGATCCGGGTCGGTCTGATGATTTGGCACAACTGGGGGGCAAAATATATCAATGTTTTTGCTGCCTCTCCTTACGTTCACTATCAGTCAATGGATAAGATTCATCATCATCATACAGTACAGTCCGGCTTCACCCACTGCTGGGTATAAGCCTCTCTTTTATTATTATCAGCTATTTGTGTCCCACTGCAGGGCATAGGCCTCCGTTCCCTCCTTCCACTTATCCCTATCCAGTGCTGTTATACGCCAATCCTTGTGAAAGGAGTCCAGTTCGTCCCGCCATCTCCTTCTGGGCCAGCCGCGTTGCCGTTTGCTGCTGTTTGGGACCCATTGTGTGGTTACTTTAGCCAATAGCATGCGACAGATGTGGCCAGCCCAGATCCATTTGAGCTTGGCAGCTGTGTGACCTACATCGGTAATTTGAGTTTTGGAACGTAGTATCGAGCCTCTCTTTGCTAAGATTAAAAAGTACTTACAAATAACATAAGACAATTAAAAAATCATATTGTTTCTCTTTACTTTCGAACCCGAAATCTCCTAGCTGTGTATAGTTGCCTGTATTATCAAGCTGTATGTGTATATTTGGCTACACGACTCAATTAACCAAACGCTTATCAATCTGGATTATAGATGCGACTTAATTGCCGCGTGGGTATACGTACGAGCTGGATTATAATTTTCTCCTTCTAAATATAAACAAGATACGTCATCGTGATCTTAATTTCTATTTATAGAAGCATTCACAGCTTAAAGGATCGAGAACATACATCAAAGAACGTGAAAGCAAAAATGATGTTGAGTCAATCAAGCGAACATTTCTTTATCGCGAACACAACAATGAATAGAGTGAAAAACCTCAAATAATAATGATAAAGTTCTAAAGATCTTTTCAACGGATAAGAATGGCCCGATAGTATTATAAATAAACGTAGCTACCATAAATTTTCTTCGCAACTTTTTTGTATACAACTTTTATAGGCGTATCAAAGAAGTGTGCTATACCGATTTATACGAGTGCTATGAATGATAGTGCTCGCGAAATATAAATGTTTACGAAAAGCGCTACTACTCGTCAGATTTACGAGTGAAATACAGTGTTTTGGAGCCGTTAGCACATAGTTACGGTGCGTGATCGAACTCAACGATTTTAAGTCAAATTGATTGATGGAGGCGATGGAAATAGCTCTGTTTATAGAGCTTTTTATTAGTTGCTTAATGTATAAATAAAATAACATATCTCGCAGCAGATTTATTATTTTATTAGCGTTATAATTGTTCTTTTATATTCAAACATATTTCCACGGAACTTTGCATAGCGTGAATGCATTACCATTTTCGCGTCACAAATTCCATCATACAATTTGCGTGAAGTTATGGCGTCGTTATGAGCGAGGCTGGCATAGCGATACACAAACAAACACAGTGTACATACGCTGTGTATTATTACCAGGTTGCGTACGATATTTGTTCGGCGAGGTACCAGCAGCGTACGCTTCAACGCGCGCCTCTATTCTTCCATTCATCCGACGAACAATGTCTTATTTCGCGAATATGCTAAATTAAAATGCTGACTACATGCTAGGGACAAATATTTTGGTGAAATTGTAATGTCAACAGTTTTTGTATCACATATTGTTGACAGTTGATGTCCACAATCAGCCAAAATACTCTGAACAATACCTACAGTAAAACTAGTTGAAACTTTATTTTAAATTGGTCATAATTGCATTCCAACCACCGCATAAACATTAATTATTACACATGCCACTGCAACGATATAAATTCGAAAAGGTCAGCTAAAAACTAACATATTCAAATTTCTCCAAAATGCGGTCTTATTTATACAAATATGGCTAGCACAGGTATTCCGTATTCCCAGCGCCAAAATACTATGAGAAATTCTATCTATGATTTCGTGCACGGAACATTTTCTCGACGTTTATATAAAACTAGCTATTCCCCGCGACCTTGGTCCGCGTGAAATTATTATAAAAATATTACTTCCCTATTTGAATCGGATTTTGTTAACAATTTCAAGGGTTTTAATTTTTGTGCACGGAACTCTAATCCATTTTCCAAAATAAAAGTAGTAAGTTACTTCTTATAACATCAGGTATCTGCCAGTAAAAGTCCCGTCAAAATCGGTCCAGCCGTTTCGGAGATTAGCCGGAAAAAAAACAGACAGACAGACGGACTGACAGATAAAAAATTTAAAAAGTGTTTTTTGTTATATATTAGGGTAGGTACCGTAGTCAACAAACAAGGAACCCTTATAGTTTCGCCATGTCCGTTTGTCTGTCTATCTGTCCGCAGCTTAGATCAAAGACTCTTAGTACTAGAAAGTTGTAATTTGGCATGAATATACGAATTAGTTACGCCGACAATTAATTGGTAAAATAAAATCTCGAACCCAAAAATATTGTGAGTTTGTTAAAATAATTTTTAGATTAGGGGTTACGTTTGTGAAATATTAAGCTTTAAAGTGCAAATTTTTGTTAGACTCAAGTGACGTCTCCCTCCTCCCTCTACCAACGGTTGTGTTTGAGTGCGTGAAAATATTTACGGTGATAGTATATAAAACAAAGTTAAAAGGAAAACTATTACAACTAAGTAGGATTTACAAATTTACGAGTAATAGTCGACCAACTTATATAATGTACTTGAATAACATATTTTCCTAAACGTAATGTATGGGAGCACAGGTTTTTCATCTGCAAATGTAAGTTTGTTTTTTTATTATGAGTATCACAATAAATCTCATCGTTTGGAGGCATATCGGACCGTAACAAGTGGATGAAATTAACGTTATAAGACTCCGGAACCCTACATTGTGCGTGGCCCGACACGCACTTGGCTGGTTTTTATTTCTTTGCATAGATATAGATTAAATGGTTTCAAATAGAATTTTTACTTTTAGGATTCCAATTTTCTCGATAATACCTTTAGCTAAATCAGGCAGAAGTGACAGTGACTCCCAGCCATTTTGAAAAGGGTACGAATGGTGTGGAATTAAAATACCTGCTTACTTTGAATATAAACGATGTACCTGGAATTATGGGAGCGAGGAGGGCCAGGCATTAGAGGGATATTGAGAAGTAGGCCTTCGTACTGTCGTTAAGAAAAGTGTGGAGCGTCACAAATAGAAAAGTTTTTCCTGAGGTCGTAGCGTATTAAATATGTGTCTTTTTCATATTTTTTTAAAATAACAATGGAATTCTATCGTTTTTATTTAAATATTGTAAAAACTGCAATTGATTCGCATTTGTTCGACTTGGGACTTGACGCATTCCATTACTATATTTTAATTTCCATTTTTTTTTAAAGGTTGTACAAAACAAACGGTTTTTAAATTATGGTATAAAAATGCATGAGGCCAAAAAAATTGCAGCACCCAACTCATTTGCAAGTCATGAGTATTTTCAAAGCAAACAAGAGAATTCAAACGTGAAAAATAACCTGCAGATTCACTTTTTATGTACTTAGCTACATTGAGTTTCACCATAAAAAGGAAAGTTGTTTGCATTATTTAGCTAATATTAAGCTGAATTTTCATTAATTTTTTACATTTTATACATGTGTTAATTGATTGTTTCAATAACACGCAATTTACTAAAGGCTTATCATTCTGCTTTGCTCAATACAGCAAATTAATTCCGATTCAAATCATAAATTCATGGCCCGCTCCCAAACGGTTCATGTTAAATTCATAGAACTAATTAAATTAAACAATACGTCAAATATTACATTGTATAACGTTGTGTTAAATATGGCAATGCATGTGGTTACCCAGACCGACCGCCCTTAATTAATCGACACCATTACAGGGTACTTTCAGCAAATACTGTAATACATTTTATTCCCACGCGAATTTCAGCAGTGTAATTTTTCACAAACATTCCGTGTACTTCGTGTGATTTTGTTAATTTGTAACAATTAAACGTTTATGAATATGGATGAGGTGGTTTTTGAGCTATTTTCATAGGAGAGAATTCGTACCACCGTAGGCCTTTCGAAGACCGTAGGCCAAACGTTATGTGACATCATTTGCCTTTTACCAACTATCTTGCCTTACAATGTTGGAGCTGAATATCTGTATTTTATATGGAGCGACTGCGAGAGTCCGTGGCCAAATAATAACAGCCGCTCGGATCAATGTTCAGGTAAAGCCGCGCTTGCCTAGGTGGGTCCGTGGATGGGTGACCACCAATTACATACTGAGTTTCCTCCGTGCCTCGGAAAGCACGTTGAGCCGTTGGACCCGGCTGTTGTTTCCCAACGATATTGGGGTCGAGTTCCATGTCTAACCGGATGCAGCTGAATACAAGTATTTTACATGGAGCGACTGCCTATCTGATCTCCACAACCTAATTACTGAGTCATACGATACCCCCTGAAGACTGTTTGCCTGACTGAGGACTATCGGGCTCCTGACAAACAGTAAAAAATGTCAATTTACTAAAATGACGACCTACTATATATCGTGCTTTCCGAAGCAAAGAAGCACTTTACGCAAAACTCTTCTATTAACTATTGACACTACTGCGAAACTTTAAACACCTTTTCTAAACTCCAAAAACGTTTATCTCCTCCTCGTAAACGCAAATAGAATCCTAACCTAATTATGCGAAATTTTCGTCGCGGAAAAACAAGATCCCTTGTTCAATAAATCAAAGTGACAAGCGCGTTATCTGAAAGATCTAAGTTTAGCCTTCTTGAAAGCGTTTGTCTCTTACAAAGTTTCTGTGTGCGAACAAGTAGCTGGGGTGTGGGTAACATTACTTGTCCAATACTTTCTCTGTTCATTGACTGGAATAAAAGACTTTTATTGGGTTTTAGATATCCTGTAATGGTTTTTAGTGGATGGGAAAAGGATTTCAGTATGTTGTTTAGTGGGATTGGGTCTCCTTCGAACAGAGTTGGGTGTATTGCCGTCTTTAATTAACTAGTATTGTAGGAAAAAGACATTGAAGTCGTCGAGCTGTTAAAGTAGTTATGTCGGTCTTGGAATTGTTATATTTCTTATAGTATTTGTTTTATTTGTCTTACAAGTTATGTCACACAATAAGAAACAATTGCGTTAGTTAGCACAAATGTACCTACTATTGTTTTTAAATTTTTCACGGACTTCCTTCGGACATAATTATCATGGTTTTCGTCATTTAATTCCATGATTTTCTAAATAAACAGTAATGTTCATTTCTACCCATTTCTTCGTCAGTGTATTGTTTATGTCATAGCAAGGGAGAGAGAAAGGAGAAACAGGAAAAAACAACTTGTTAAAAACAAATAATCCACTCAATTTAGCGACTATAACATTTCTGAGTTCATAACGTGTTTTCTCCGAATTATCTCGTGAATAAAGCTGCGATAATCATAATAAACACAGAACGATCTTTTATACGAAATACATTTTGACAAATATTGATTTATTTTCCTATGAAAGAGATGCGTTTGCTGATGCAAGTTTATGCTGAGCAAACCACGTCTGTTGTTTACTCCAGTTTCCTATATTTTCATCACACGTCTCAATTTGTTTTTCGCACAGAAATTCGACTTAAGCTACGATCTCCTGGAAAAAAGACTCTGGTTTATAAATTGGCCCTGTATATTTAATTTTCCATGTAAACGTTGAATCATCACTATGATAAAGGTTTTCTTGCTAAATTACATATAATGAATCATGTATATGGGTAACCGATAAACATCTAGGCATACGCAGAATTAATTTCAACCTTCATAAATAAATGATTTTAACGAAAATAGCGCTGAATATATTTAAGATGGTTTCCCTTGTGTACAGGCGTACATTGAGGATAAAAATAGTTTCTATCAGACTTTCGATGTGCATGTGGGTGTGAGAGATGTCAATAGTTTGTATCAAATAGCTTGTAGGCCGTGTTCTGACCAAAACAATCGTCGCATTTAGTTCTGCGAACACAAATGCATCGTTGAGCTGACATGGGCAACTTCTAGTTTTCCGAATAAATTAGGTGCGTAAACGCAATCGTTATGTTAACGTGAACATAACGATTACGTTTTCGTGCGACCGATCACTTTGATTAGGACACGGGGTTATGTCAATAGATATTGAAATGAAGTCATCATCTGCCTAGCCTTTTCCTATATGTATGAAATTGGTGGTCATCCATATAGTACGTACGGATCCTTCATGAAGCCGTCAACAAACTAAATAAACTGCGTAAATTTTTTTGATGGGAAAATACTTTTTTTGGTGTGAAACTTTACGGCAGCGCTCAATGTAACAAAAATATATCGCAAAGGCGGGAAGAACCAGTGACTTTCGGCTTCGTTAAGGGTGTTTTTTATCATAATATTTTTTTTTTATGTTTTTATATAATTTTTGTTGATAAAATTTAAAAAAAATGTAATTAGTATGTAAGAAAAATGAATAAACCATTAAATCCACCTCTGTACTTTGTGCTTGAAGTGTTAAATAAATAAATAAACGAAATAATAATAAATTTATTTGTTAGAATACTCTTGTTACAAAGGTGTTACACATAAATGACATGGTGTTATGATGTCCATAATATCCTGCTATTTCCAGCGTACAAATATATAAAAAAAAAAATTAAGAGTATTATAACAATAATAATTTATGTAACTTAAATCGTACAATTTCAAGAATGAGGAAAACGTTAACTACTATCAAATCCAATGTCAGAGGTCAATGTCAATGTCATTATGATGTCAAGAATGATTAAAAACAATGTCAGGGGTTTTACACCCTTTTTAAGAGAGTTACTTTCATCCATTTGACTACAACAAGCCTACTATCCCATACATTACATTAGAGACATGAATGAAACTAGCGAAATGAGTTTATTACATAATTCAGCCTGTCCCGCAGCCACTTGACACCGCTACCTACATTATTAAACACACCGAATTGCCTTACACCGTTTAATAATTCATGACTATAGAACCTTACATGATATCCCAGTTTCCGAACGTAATGTTATTATGTATGGACTAATTAGTTACGTTTCTCTTAGTCAGCTGATTTATTATTTTTTTGGATAAGGGCTAATTAAATATTGTCAGTTATTATTACCTTTCGGACCCGTTCCTCACGTCACCTCTTGTGACAGTATTGCTTTAACGTCATTTCTGTGTGGGAAAGGCCAGAGCTATACTGGATGTCAAATTCCATCTCTTTCCCACTGAAGTAAGATTAAACAATACAATATGCTGTGGTATGGTAGGCCACCAGATCTGTCTTTCTTCATTCGTTCCGGTAGTGACTGTTTCGACCTCAAGATCGGCTGGTGGCCAACTACAGTCACCAGCGCATCAAACTGCCAAATTTTCTCATTCGATTTTGAACTTAACCATCAACATTTTATTGTTTAAAATCATTTGGAGAAAGGAGATGTTTTATTTTGTTTGGGACTCCGGCCATAACCTGTACCTTACAGAAAAGCTGGGAAACAAATCCCTCAATAGAATAAAGTAACATTATTACATAATATTATATGGTTTTTATGCACACATTAAAAATTAAAAAAGTTTGACGTTTGCCGTGAGAGTTATGACAGCCATGACAGGTTGTAGAGATCACGTATACATAACCTATAATTTGTTATCTTGACTGACACTTATGGGTTTTGTCAGAAAAAATTGTCATTTTGAATTTTTCGTTCAGAACTACACTCCAGAAAAGTTGTAACTATTTTATTTTATAAGTATGAAATCATCACACTTGCATAAATAATTACTTGAAAGTGATGTTTAAGAGAACAATAATAATTAATAACAAGAACAAATACTTTTTATAGTTAACGCCGACGTAATATTATGTTTTTACGTGACATGATTTCAGAACGAAAGCAGACTATGCAAGCTGTAACACGCCATGTTGAATAGAATACGGCAATCATTGAAAAACTATTAATTTTTGCGCCAGGCAAATCAGGCTTCAATTCACGAAATAATAGTTTTCCTAAGATCGTGGTATTCTTTCCTCTTTATCAATAAATGTACATCTTATGGCCGAAAATGAAACATCTCCTTTGACAGGTCGCGGTTGTATTATATAGTGTATTATCTATGATTCGCGGTAACTTGATGTGCCAGCGACTCAACAATTTGCTTCACCGGCCGTCACTCTGCCCATAGAAAACGCCCAATTGCTGATGAGATTGTTTCGTGAACACATCCAATCAGAGCGATCTGGCGCAGGTTTATCTATTTGGACTAGTTACTGCCTGTACAGTGGTAGCCTTAATTCTTCTCAAAGTCAGCTGATTTATTACTTCTTTTATAGGTTACATGGGAAGTTACACAAACAGATTTGTTTGTTGAAACTAATGGTAAAGCTGACGTATCAAAATCTCGTTCTGAATATTAATTCGGCCTTCACATGAATTTGTTAGGCCTTATCTTTTGACAGTTAGGTGAATTACATTGTGAGTTGAATATATTTTCTTGTTAGTGCGTCTAGGCCTGATTTTGGTTTTATTTTTTGCACGATGATAAAAGTCCGAGTTAAAAGTAACTAGTGTCTCTCTTTAATAGGGAAACTTGCGTTTTGCTGTACATTTTTAGTTGCGTGTACCAACAAAATTCAATATAAATAACTACTGAAGCTCTCAGTTTTTACGTTTCCTGAAGCTTTACTTAAGTAATCACAAAATCTTTCACCTCAAGCAAAACAAGAATCAATACCCTACAACGAAACCCACCACAAAAGGATGTATTTCTATAAGTCTCAATTTTTCCATTGTGTAAAAATAAGTAAATAAAGTCCAACACAATACCACACCCAAAATAACTATGGACATTTCGCGAAAATCGAACCGCAAAAAATATTCCACGACCTCGGACTCGTAAGCCGCTGGTATCAATGAACAGCCTAAAGATACAGCAGCGCATTAAACATAAGAAAAAGATTCCTATTACTTTGCTGAACAAAGTAACGAAACTTGCAAGTGACCGCTTTATTTTACGCTTCGAAATAGATGAGTATTTATAGCCTCACTTCCAAAGTGGTTTGTCTCTTTTAGCCTGGGTTTTTCATTTATTTTCTAAATATATTTCTTCGCAATGTATTGCTAAGCAAGACAGTTAGGAACAGGAATGTAGCATAAAGAAGTCACAATGGTCCAAATCATTATTCGCATGCGCAAAATGTAACTAAGTTTATTAATAATCAAATTAAACAAAACAGAGGTTTCATACATAATAGGTGAGCCACTGACTAAGCTTCGCTTTTATGTTGTGACTCGGGATTGCGAATTTTACAAATTTAAAATAGTTGCATTCAATTGAGGACATTAAAATACATATAACAATGACAAACATTAACATAATTTGAAATTAAAATAGATAAATTAAATATATTATAAATATAAATAATGATAAATTGATAAGTGATAAATTAAATTAGAGAATTTCTGTTCTGCATTTTGAACATTTACTTATAATGCAGGCTTTTTGTTATCAAACCCGTCACCCAAATGTAAGCTAAAGCTCAGAAATGAAGGACTTTGCAAAATAACACCAAACACAGTATTTTAACTCAAACATATTTATTTCCTTTTCCACAATACTTAGAAAAAACACTTCAATATCACCAAAATAATAAGTCCTGTACTTACTTGCTAGCTCTAAAATCTAAATTACATCACTTTACTAAGCTGTTATTGTAGACGTGTTCACTGCTCGGCGTCTTGAACAAGAAGGCCGGCTCGTATTGAAAAATGACATCGAATGATATGATGAACGATTAATCGATTGAGAGATCTACGAGCATGGACTTAGTAAGTCCATGCCTACGAGCTGTAAGCTAACAAGGCACGGAAGCCATTTTGCTTTCAGATTGCCCAACATTTTTGTCAGTTGAATTTACATAATACTGTAGATGTAGTTAAAAGTGGCAGCTTTCCGGACTATTATTTATGGCCATTTACCAAAAATTCTAGTTCCCACTATATCGAAAGTTTGGCCCGAAAAATGCAACGTTCCAAGTTTTGGCGTTTCAATAAAAGCGAAAGTGCAGGTACAAGTAAGAAACATATTTTATATAATTTTAATTTTTTTTTGGTTTCCTGTCTCCGATTACGACTCTGTATTCCTTAAAAATGTAATATGTTAGTATCGGGAATTCTACTTAATTATGGAAACAATATTCTGGATAGATGGGTCGCCCGAAACCTTTTTCAAATTGATTTTGTAACCTTCTGTCCCACCAAGATTTTTAAACGAAAAATGTGAATATCGATTTATTTATAACATTCCACAGAGATGGCAAAGGTTATATAAATCCATATTTAGAACTCAAAAGGTCAGATGATTTATAACACCATCAGCATTTAACATCTGGTAAATGTTTTCTGGTAACCTATTATTACCATTACCCTAATTCTTGCTTTAATAGCAGTTTACCATTTGCGTGATTTAGTGATAGCAGCATTATATTATAACTGCTTTATTACTTTGGAATACTTATATTTATTTCAACCGTTTTTTGCGTAAAAATATAAGGAAGTTTGGAAACTCGAATCATTTCAAGTTCATTTAATCCCATTGAATAACTATTTCATGAAAAAGTCGTTAGATGGGATCAAATGAACTTAGAGGCTTATATTGATGATTATAACTTTGTAAAACTATATTTTTTACGGTCGCGAATCACATTTTAATCAACATTCAACTTGACCCTGATCTGCAAATTGCAAAAAACGTAAGAAAAATTAAATTTCGCGGTCTACCCACGCGTTTTCTCCTTAAACAAAAACAGCTTATTTGTTCACGAAGCAAAACAGATTATACCAAGTCCCAACAAATAAGATTTAGTGGCACAGAGACTACAAGTAACATGAGAAACATCTTTATCTAAAAGTTGGCTGTCAGACAACGGATAGCCGGAGAGAAAGATCGTTTCCGACTTAGGACTAGGAAAGTTTAACCTAAAATTGTCAGCGAACTAGATCTAGTATTAAGTTAAAATCTAGGGATTCCAATTTATAATTCGGTTGTAGAAATAGAGATTGGATTTGTCACGTATCCTCGGTCTACTTGTTATAATATTACCAAAGTTTTGGGTCATAAGATCGAAATAATTTGCATACCAGTAACTATTGTAATAGGAAAAATATCAAAAAACAAATCTGGAGACGATTTATCCGTGTTACGCGAACTGGAGTTACAATGCGCAATGTTCAGAATTTTCAATTTACTTGACTTCAAGTTTCTAATTCTAATGGACTTCCCTCGCGGCCCAGCTCTTCTAAGTCTGTGTCCCAACAGTGGGAACGTTATAGGCTGATTGGCTCATTTTACACTTCTGTTAAGTTTTTCCTGGGAAACTCATCTGATGTAACAAACAATCAAAACTGATAAAAATAAAAGCTCTACACAAATGACAGATACAACCAACATCATTAAACCACCATATTTTTTTTTAGTTTATTTTATTTAATCAAAATAACAATTATGACATTATAGCAACACTTATACTAGTAAGTTTAAAAAACAAAAACAGTAAATCAGGGGCATAAACAAAGTTAACATCTCACTTGCATCACACAGTTCATAAGTATGAACATCTCCTGTGGCGCTAAAAGCCCCACGTCACCCGTTACGACGCTTATCGATATGGAGCAGACAAGACATTGTGTCGTGACGTGCGATACTGTTCACTATGCAGCCACTAATACCGCTGCGGGAATCACTTACGAGGTACAACGTCTTTTGTAGGTGTATCTCCTATGGATCATGACGTGGTATTTATAATGTATTCCTATTTATACTGTATCACGAGAAAGACTATAATTTTAAATTTTTCCATTGTGGCGACATCTGTATGGATGTCACCGAACGGAAGAAGAGGACATGCTGCTTCGACATAAAATAAATTCAGTTATGTGCAGCTGGAGCTAGGAGTATGATAACGACAAGGAAAAAACCAAGCACAAGTAGTGTCGAAGGAAAATATGACTGATATATGACTTTCGTACTGGATGTAGGTAACTTAATTATTTCTACTTGGATTGTCCGAATAACTAGCTCGAGGAATTTGGATGCTCATTAATTTTACAACGTAGTACTTTTTGTCAGATGAGCGGTATTTCAAGCAGCCACAAATACTACGCCACAAATACCACAAGAGACATGAATCATTTTACTCCAAAGAACAGTTTACTGCATGTGTTACATGTTTTTACCCAACAACGACGAACCCGAAAGTAGGGTAATGTTTTATTACAGATGCATTGTCGTGGTTCTCCTTATCTTGGCGCTTCCTTCACGAAACTTGAAGCTTTAAAGCTGTTGTATTTCAGAATGTGGTGTTCTTTGGGAGAATTTAAGTTGCGTTTACTATGAGTAAAACAACGATTGCCTTGGTTATGTGGGTATCATAAACAATTTAAGATTAATGCTAATTCACGATATTTAACAAGGTATTGTAGTGGGTTTGTTCAAGTAGTTTGTCGAACAGGCTTTTTAGAATTTTTAGTAGGTAAGCGAGATATAAACAGTAATTCATATTCAGAATAGGAAGGCTTACAATGTTAGCTCGGATAACTGACAGCCCCCGATCATCATCTGGATGTAAAAAATACTTGTATACAGGAGGAGGTTTCTCAATTCGACCGTATATATATATTTTTTTTACTGGGTCTGTCTTTGTAAGCAATCAAGCATTTTCGATCGTGAGATTGAAAAAACCAGTCCGAAATATCAATGCCATTGCCAATTTTCAAGAAAGTAAAAATATTAATGAATTTTAAAATGCATGATGTTTGTCCCAAATTACCACCGATTCCCTAAATTCTAACAAACTTTTAAAACGTGACAACACCATCTTCGGCATAATGTTTGATCGTCTTCTTTCTTCGCTTCTCGGGTGGTGACGTCATAAAAAAAACAATTTTTTTATGACGTCACCACCCGAGATGCGACTACTCGCGCCCGTGTGTGGCCATTTAAGTTTCTTGATTTTTAGTAAATTTTCAACGGGGTATTTTTTTTACTTGTTCTCAAAAAAGGATTACATAAATAGAATCTAATCTCAATACTTAATAAAACCCTCATGGATCGGACAGGGTTTTCACAAAACAAATCGGGTAAAAAAAAATTGAGCTGTACCATATACATTTGGGTCGAGTAGATATTGCAGTTTTGTACTGGCCACCTGATTATTTTTTCACAATTACGATGCTGGTCCCATAGAGAAAGTTGTTCAGTGTGTATACCAGACACGCTGTTTTAATAATTATTATTCTAGCAGAATTTTAAATCGAGCCTTTCATTAACTCGGTACCTACCGCAGAAACGCTGAGTATCTACAGTATCTACAGATTTTTGTAAGGGTAGATTATGCCAAAGTACCAATTAATCTATGTAAGTGTGTAGATTTAACCAGCATTAGCGGTAATCGGCTCTCAAAGCTTTACCAATTTTAATTTTAGATTAATTGGGAGAGTACTTCATAATCGGTAATTAAAAACGATTCATTGCTAAATAATTTGGTGATACAAGAAGGTACGTAATACCGCAAAATAATTACGTAATTATCGTGGTAAACTGATGTTTAAAAGCAGTTTTGTTTGCGTTATTTTCTACCAACTTTTCAATATCCTTTTCAGCGTTATTTTTCTCATATTCCCATTTCTTACAAATCTGTGAGGCAGAGCTGCTCCTCCATATAATTCGTTGTTTATTTATTTCGATATCGGATTGACGGCATTTCTCGTCCGTTACCCTTTTTATGGCATCTACGAAACTCATATCTTCGGACCTTTTTCACATTTCAACTTTGAATGGAGTCCAAGATATTTTCTGGTGTTATGGCGTTTCTTATAACGTTATTGTGATAAAGACCGTGTCTTTATTACGAGGTTTATGATCTTTTGTTATTACTTACATGTCTAGGCTTTAATGTCTATAAACTTATTTTTTTTTCTTTTCGTCATACCGGTCTGTTATGACAAAAGGTTAAACGTGATTGAAAAGACATACAAGCAACTTTGATTTGAGAAATTTTACCATTATACCTAGCCTTTGATTTATGTCCTGAGTTTCAAAAGCTACCCTAGTTTTTCATCTATAACCTTCATAATATTTTTTATTCCACAAAATGTACATCTGGCTTATAAATAACTTGGCAACCCCATACAGACGCCACGGCTATTCGTAGCTGAAATATTTTCCACCGAACACATTCCCAAAAGCTCTCTCAATACGTTTTTAAGTACAGAACCTGAAAGGCTATGGCAGCCACATTATTTTTAGGCATTCAGCCTACGAAGTCATTAAGTTAGACAGCCTATACAGTACACATTGCTATGAATTGCCGGCTTGTACGTCGGAATGAAAAAGCGGGACTGTGCACAGCCGTTTATTTAACTTTCTGGGCTGATTGCAAAAAGTATTGAGTTTATGACTAAAGTTTAACAGAAATATTACTAATGGAGCCGATTTTAGTTAGAACTGTTGATAAATTGGTTATAGCGATGAAATGTTATTTCGTTTCGCGGTAACATTGACAGTGCTTGCAAAATTACTGCCAAGGTACTTGGAATGGCGAATTCACATAATTTACAAAAAAGTAGCAGTCATCATCATCATCTTCCTGTCCTTGTCCTTGTTTTGTACTTGGGGTCGGCGCAACACGTTAACTTCCATTCTCCTCTGTCGACCGTCACGCTATCCTTTACTCCTTTTTCTTTCATATCATTCTTCACACAATCGATCCATCGTTTCCTTGGTTTCCTCTCCCTCTCCATCCATCGACATTTATATTCATCATCATTTAGTCACATGCGATTCGTGAAAGAAGTAGCGGTATGTATTCAATTATTCACAGGCAGCAAGTAAAAGAACATAAAAATACTAAGTTCACACTTAACACGTGCCCATAAATGCGATAATTGGATATCTCACTCCGCTCTGCATATTTATGTTTTCACCGATACGATAAGAGAGGTATCTGAGATATTTCTATAAGATCGCACGTCGGCTATGATACCGACGCTAAGGCCCTCGTTACGCCACCACGCCTGAACGCTTCGCATCACATGCAGATAGAAACGGCAACACTTATTGATAATAATCTGATTCAACAACTAAAATACGGGATAAGTTTGTGAGACGGGACTTCAAGGTGACATGCGAAATTACGATAAGTGTAGGAAAGTACTAACTAGTTTCTTCTTCTTCGTCGTGTCGATGATTTCCCTTTTTTTAATTAAATTAGTTTTGACTAGAACTCTGCCACTTTTCTCACTCACTCTGCTCGGCGTTGGTGGTGGCCTCGGACAGGTTCCTCAAAGTGCACGTGGAACCACACATAGCGCAGGACAGGAGGTGAGCACCGCAGTCACACATGGCTTCATCGGAATACCCCCACCGGACCACGTTGTATCTGGGTTGTGGAGGACAGATAGTTAGTCGCGCCGTGTAAAATACTGCATCCGGTTAGACTAGAAGCCGACTACAACAAAGTTGGGAAAAGGCTAAGCGGATGATGTTGATGATGGTAAGTGTAGGAAAGCAATAAAAGCACCAATTTTTGATGTTAGTAATAGTACTCTTTCATTACGTTATACGGTAATGTTGATAGCGACAAATCCAGGAAATAAATGTTCTCCTGTCTAAATCAACTCACCGTGTCCTTATAATAACAGAGCTAGCAACTTTTACAAACAAGATTAAACGTTCAGAAGCAGACGGAGATAACGAAAGCAATTAAAACTAAAATGCAAATAAAGAAAACAATCAGTGAGAACACTGGATAATTTTTAAGGTATCAAACTGTGAATAAGCCTGGAACAGAGGGACAAACAGGGGCGAGTTAAATCGTCGAAGTTGTTGAGACAAACTGTGGCACCCGCCATTCAAAGCTGAGTCGAACAGCGCCGCAACTTTGAATGGAAGCATTCAAAACTTGTGCGGTGACCGCCGCGCCGCCTTACCGCCGTAACTGCCTTCGTCGCAAAAAATTACATCGACGTCGAGATTTAGGAAGACGGGAAGACGTTACTATTTCATCTCCATGAGAATTTTCGTGACACAAAGTAAAAGTTTGTAATAACGTATTACCTCGGGCTAAGTGATTTTACATGGTTACTTTGTGACGTATCATCAGTGTTTCGTAAAGAATGTCAGTCTTCTTAGCAAATCTTTGTTTCGCCCATCTACAGCTGTTGCCTTTGATATGCGGACGCACGTAAACGCCTCGTCCGGACAACTTCTTAGACCGCTACACATGTTTAGAATTTATGATTAAACTGGTAGCGCTCGCGGCTAGTCTCGTATTATACGAGCAGAAAGAAAGCAATGTCCACTCTATTCGCATTTCATCGCACGATGTTTTTTTTCTACGGAATTAATTAATGCTGTATATTTTTACAGTGAAAGACAAGGTTTTATTCAATGTCTTTGAAGTGGATCAGTAAGATTCCAAAGACTTATGTATAACAACGTAACTGGTCATATGGTCAAAGAGTCATGGTTTAGCATAACTTGTAGACGCAAATCGAGCCAAAACCCTGCCAAAACAAAAGATGTTATTATCCAATATCTCCAAAATCCCTATCACGTGACACAAGTGTGTGACCATTAAAATTATGTCATTGTACAACCCAAGTGTCATTGAAAGACGTATAGAACGTGCCCGCGAATAGTTTGACAACTATGTCTCAATTAGAGGGGACGGGCTTGCTAACGATTTCCTCAAATATACAAATATACGTATAATATTATACCCAACAAACTTCAGTTTAATGAGATTATATATGCAGGCGCTAATTCGTTTAAAGCAGGTGTTTCTCGTGACGAGTTAATTAGTCGAGATAAGCCCCGATGCTTTGAGGAAAACTCTCCTCTTCATTTTGTAAATGTTGTTTTAAGGACCAGATAAGTAACTTGCTTCAGGAGATATAATGAATTGTTTAATTTTATTAAATGGCCTTAAGAACACTTAGCAGTAATTTAAGGTAAGGAGAGTTAATAGGGAGATTGGTTATTAGTGAGCGATATTTAAACACGACTTTGTACATATCATTAGGAACATTTGTTTCATGCGGGACTAAGTCTGAAATCACGGAAAAAATCAGCTGAAATAGAAGAGCTGTTTTTTTGCTGTCAATAATGTCTAGTCACCCTATACAATAAATAGATGAAACATTCTGAATAGGTGATAGTTTGTATGACTGAAAGTAAATAACCTTATCCGTCGCTTGAAATATAATATGAAGCAATTACTGAAAAATAAAACTCGTGCACTGAAAACCTTATTACAATTTGATTAAACTTCACAACGAACTCAGTGAAAACCCTGGTATCTATACCCGCGGTAGATGTTTTAGTAAAAACATACATAAAATAGACGGCAGAGAATGGTTTTGTTTATGTACAATTGGAAGAGGAATTGATTCTAATTTAACATAAACCCAAGGGTATCCCATGGGTACTCCCTATGGGAAAAAGTTACAGAACGCCACGTGCTACGATCTTTACATACTACTTTTGCTTCGTCCACTTTAACACAGGTCTTACCACTTCTTCTTCTTCCAGATCTTTCTGAAGCACATAACCAATACATAACATAACATACATATCATCACGCCTGTAATCCCCGCAGAGTAAGGTAGAGGTGTACCTAATAGTACACCCTCATTTCGCCAGTTATGTTTAAGTCTTATGTAATAGTGGGCGAGCCTACTGCCATCAACCGGGAACCGGACCCAGAACCTCATGCTCAGCAGTCGATTGCGACTATAATCAATACCGTTTACTAATTGTAAGCAAAATAATAACACGAAGTAAACAGACAACTTAACAATAACTTCAACCCTAAATGTTTGAACAAAAGGGATCTAAAAATAGATTCTAGTTCTCTGAACCTCCCTTTCAGATATGACTGGAGTGAGAACGTGGTACAAATCTCTTGGCTTGAGTATTGAAGCGGGGTTAGGTTTTAACGTTCAATATTTAAGGCTCTTTGCTTTGAATATGTTCATACATGTTCTTGTTTAGCTTACTCTTAACTTTTTCTGGGTATTCTAGGGTGGTAACTAGTGTGTTTTTATCATAATATGACATCTGTTTTTACCGAAAGGAGTATCTACATAGTAGGTACACCCACATTACGCCAGTTATGTTTAATTTCTATGTTAGAAAAGGCGCTATTGCAATTAACCGTCTACAAATCCTAGGGAAAGTAGAAAAAAGAAAAGTAAAGCTAAAAAAAATGTACGAAAATTAAAATATGTTTTTAACTACACTTTCTTAGTTCGTTTTCCATTTTCTTTTAGTCCCCCCTGAATATACTGACAACCCAAAGCAATAATTAGGTATGTTCGATCAAGTCTCCAGACTCAAAACTTCAGTCCAGATTTAATAAAAATTAGAAATAGATTTTTTTTTATTATCCAGGTAATACATAAAGAGGTACAATTATATACAAGAGATGTTACAAGTGGCTTAAAATATTACATAAAACTAGTTAACATTGTGTTGTTGTGAGCCCCGAAATAGAGATTTCTTAATAAACATCATTCCCATGTCAGCTTTAATGACGACATATGGGGGTTACTATAACGTCTTAAAGCAGGAGTAATTCCAGTGTGGGAAAGAGACAGAGCTATACAGGTCGTCTAGCGCCATCTCTTTCCTACACTGGAATTACTCCTGCGTTAAAACGTCATGGTAGGCCACATGTACGTTTTCAAAAAAATTCCCGTAACTGTGATTCGAAAGTGACATTCGATAAAATAAACTTCATTAAAACGTTAACATAAAGTTTAATGCTTAAAGCTAGAACATAAAAAAAAACTTAAGTTATTAAACTTGTTATAAAGTTATATTTCGGCAGCCAATTTATGATCATAACTTTATCAGAAGATATTTACCTTACTCTTACCTTATTGCCTTCTCAAAACAAAATCTTAATGGAAAATATTTCTCTCAAAATGACCAGTAATATCAAACTAAAACCTGTAATGTTTGTAACGGGACAAATATCATGAATATAATTTACAGCCAAACCTTAAAATACCTACTTTCATTTAAAACAGAAATTTATCAATGTGTACTAAGAATCAAATCTATAAATTATTGAAAAACCATTAACTTGGTAACAAACCTTGTTAAATAAATTATTAATTATTGCGCCATCGCCGTATTGTTTTATGTTAACCAAAACCTTTTCATTGTTACACTCATTATGGCTGAAGAGGAGGCGTTTCCAATCAAACCGAAACCAGTGCTTTATTAATAGAAATAACAAGCTCAGTTGTTTCCTATCATGAATTTCTGTTTAAGGGCCTCCGCCCACGGCGACTTTTTGCGATGCTGTCGCGTGTTAGTCGCACTTGCAACACGCGAAAGAACCGATGCAAGCGCGCGACTCAAGTTCATCAGTATAACCATAGTAGCGATACTAAATTGGTGGTGGTTACGTGGGTGAAGCCAGCCAGCGACAGAATCACGCCCGTATTGCGTTTGCATCGCTATTCCATCGCTGCAAAAAGTCCCGATGTGCGAGGGCTTTTAACAATACAAGTTTGTATTTCGGGAGAGAGTGCACTATCACAGATTGTTGTAATCCTAACTTATATTATACATACGAAAGTCAGTTTGTCTGTTTGTTTGTCACATCTTTAGATACAAACATAACAAACAGACAAACTGACTTACGGGGTAAACCGTTTAACAGCTGAAGGAATTTCGCGCGGCGATGAAAGGACCACGGGCACTTTGCCGTACATCTCGTACAAAACCTTAACGGAGATAAAGTTATTTTATATACTCTTTATTTTGGTCTATGACACCTAATTTTAAATCTACTTACTTTGTTTATTAGATGTGTTATGACTCTGTGAAAACAGTGATGATAAAAACTGTCTCGACTTCGGTGTGCGCACAGCCTAAAAAAGCTTTTAAAATACAAGATTTCTGGCTGTCCTATGAAATGTGTTTGTTTAATATACTTACTATGATAGCTACTATTTCATAATCATGTTGTAAGCTTAAACTACTTAATTTACAAGCATTGCTAGTGTAAAGCAAACAATGTACATAATTTACAATACGACATAACTTGTGTTTCTTTAGAGTCGACGTTAACTTTAAAGTTGAAGTCGTTATGTACACATTTACGAGTCTTATTGCTTGTTCGTTTAAGCACAAAGTAAGTACAGCAAAGAGGTTATAATTAGAAGGAGGTTTTATCAACAGAGATCGAACAAATCCTTCAGCATACAAGTTTAAACTCCGTTAGATACGAACTGAAATAACATTGAAATAGAAAATACTCGTTTCCCCGATAGAGGTCGCTGCGAGAGCTTCGCAGAGCCCGTTCGTGACATCTTACTTGATTTGTGGATTCCAAAGGTTTTAATTGTACGAAATGTAATCTACAATTCATATAACTCCCGACATGCTTCGTCAATGTTGATACACGGCCTCTCACGGCTATTAATCTTCTGCTTTTAACGTTATCCCAGCCTAACTGTGATTTACTTCGCTTTATTTATTAAAAAAAAAACTATTGAAAGCGGCGCGCTGCTTTATTCGGAATTTAGTTTAAATGGATTTATTGGCTTCGAAGAATAAATTAAAAGTAAAAAAATAAAATCTACTGCAGTTTTAGTTTCGGGCTCTAAATTATTGTTAGTCGTGAATTGAATTTAAATGGGTTTATTCTTGATAAAACGTCACGTTTTGAGGCAAATCAAGGAATTTGAATACTAATCTGAAAAGCGGAAATAAACCGGGAAACTTTGGAAAATGACGAAATAAAATAATTCTAGCCAGAGTTTGAATATAAAAATAAGTTGGCGGCATCTGGCAAAAATACTATTCTGACATGATTCCGACTAATAAAATCTCAATTTTGCTAATCGAATCCAAATTGCTGTTATACCTGAAGTAAGAACCTGCCTTTTATAGTATTAATTTCATAGAACGATTAGACGTCCGATGCTTAATGGCCGTGATCTAACGACCGATGGTCACATCTCCGCAAGCCTTGTAACCATTAATGGGTACAGCTGTTCCATTAGCAGATAAAGGATGTGAACCAATCTCCAGCTAGGATGACCAGTCATCTCTTGAACACACATGACCTAAAAACTTAACCGTACAAATGTAACTCAGCATTCAGACATTGCTCAGTAGCCAGGTTTAATACCAATAAACGCATAAAAGTTTCCGGCTTTATTTCGCAGTCCATTGCGCTAAATTTACATCACCGTAAACGAATGTAATGTGAACGACCGCAATAAAACGCAATGGAAAGCTCAACCTTTTGTTATAATAGATCTCAGGGATACGGAAATAGAAATACGAAGGAGAACGTGTAATATTGAATTGTTTTAGTACCTAATCTATTTTTGCTTATTTCAATAGGCTTAAAACCTAATAAATTGTGTGAAACGGTTGAAAGTTATGAAGATTGTGTAAACAGATCTAAAGAAAAGATTAATGAGCTGTTACTGCTAAAAGCGTTGATGTGTGTAAGCCGAACTAAGCCAGATGGATGCTAGTACGAGTACTATTCTTACACACGCAGATATTATGATAACATTAAACTACGCTGCTATTATTATATTGTTGGAGCAGTGTCAAGATCAGTAGGTTGAATTGCTGTTACCTTTGCTTTAAATAAAATTTTGAAAATAGGTATTATGCAGTCTGTATTGTTCTAAGACCTCTGTCTTTTTAAAAAATCTAAAAATAAGTATACATATTCGAAGCAAATACTAGGTACTATACTTTCAAACCATTTCTCTATCATCTCATCTGCTAACCTAACCTACCCAACCTAACCTTTTCCCAAATATGTTGGGGTCGGCTTCCAGTCTAACCGAATGCAGCTGAATATCAGTATTTTACATTAAGCGGCTGCCTATATGACCTGCACAACCCAGTTAGGACAAGGTAATACGACACTCCTTGGTAGGACTGGTTATCAGACTTTTGGGTAACTGACTAGCTGTAACGACTACAGCCGGGATCAACGGACTGACGTGCTTTCCGAGGCACGGAGGAAACTCTGTATGTAATGGGTGGTCAGCTATCCACGGACCATCCTAGTCAAGCGCGGCTTAACCTGATCATTGACCCCGAGGGGCTGTAATTATTTAGCCACGATCTCCTCAGTCCTTTTCTCTATAAATTATAACCGACACATTTTAAATTACTTATCTATCTTCATGTATAAGTTAACATCAAGCACTTTAATGGTTGTTGTCCCATGTGCCTTGTTATTAGTTGTTACAAGGGTATCTTATAGCAGTGATATTCATAGCTCAAAGATAGGTATTAATTTAATGTTCATAGTCAGAAGATCTGTTTGAACTAATTCTCAACGAGTTATCTCGTAATGGCAAAGTGAACAGTTCATTTTGTTAAGCAATATCAGATGGGAATGCTCATGGAAGTTCGCCAATTTAAAATATCATGAATTATAAATAATATGTCCAAATTATTTGTGATGCATAATATTATGTTTGTTTAATACGTATTTCTCGCCGTTTCTAATAAAAACTTCATAGTGTGGAGTCTTATAGCAGGATGATGTTGTTAAGCAAGAATAAAAGGAACAACAATAAGAGCGACATTACATATTTTTAGAAAGTAGCTGACAAGCACTAAAAATAAATCGTTTACATTAAAATTTATACCATCATCGCATTATCTCCATAATATTCATTTTATCGTCGCAATCACGCCTCCCCCTGTAATACCCAAATGCCAGGATACTGTTACATCCTCTTTACTTCGTTATGTAGGACAATAAATTAGGACGCAATTAAAGTGCCCCTCGGACATTGACTGATATACAACCTCTTTGCAACGTTCGCCAGATTGCGTCTACACCGACCGATCTCGAAAAAATGAGCCAGTGAAGCTCCCCCCACAATTTATTAGCCCCTGTGCAAGTAAAATTAACTTTTTCCTTTAAAAAGGCTATTGTGAAATTATATTATCGTTTGTAAGTTGTCTTAAACAAAAGCAATTAGGTCGCCTGACGCTGAGGCTACCTATTCCCTCACTTTTTGAGTTTTAGGTCAAACTTCTTTATCTGTAATGCTTTTATAAAAATCTGTCTTTTGTCTGTTTGTTTATAACTTGGGGATTTATTGTTCTTTTGCTGCTGGTTTCCTTTATTACGGTCGATTTGAGGCCATATTTTTGGTAAAATAGGTCCTTGGAAAACTTTCTAAATGTTGAAAATTTTACGGACTTCTTTGGTTTTAAAAGTTTCCTACGACTTCTTTGTTGAACCGATCTATGTCTTTGCCATCATTCCAATTGTTCGATAAGAATCACAATAGACGTAAATATTTAAACAGCTATTGTTAAAAGAGTACACGAGTGGAAGATATTGCTGTAAACTGATAACAATACACATTTACCTTTTCATTGTGTGAGAAATCGTATTATTTATTTTCATTTCCGTTCCAGTTCAGTTTCCTGGCCCAAAAGTTAAAAGCTGAAAATAGACACGTTGACAGATATCACAAGACGTTTCAGTCTCAAACGCAGAATTCTATATCACTAAAACAGAAACAGTAACTTAAATGGTTAAGTGATCTTAGGAATTCTTACCCTACAGTTTCGCCGCTACGAAAGTCTAAATTAATATCATGTCTCATTGGTACAGTTCTGTAGCGTACGTAGAAACTTCCAAAACTTACTTAAGCCGTAAAATATCGTTCACATAGCCGAAACGTTATTGCAAAATGTAAGATTTACAAACTGCAGCAGCTCTAGTGCACACGAGAATATTGCTTCTGCGTGATTCGATTTCATTCTATCCGTACAAAGTTGTCTAACCGCTGGCCCGCCGATATTACACCCATATCACAAACCCGGCAGTACGGTCACCAGATAACTGAGTTACAGCCGGACAGTCCACTCGGGACAGTGGACTAGAGTATGAAATCCCGAAATTGTTATCCAATCCGAGTTCTTAGGATGTAACAACGGGAAAGGATCAATATCGTATGCTTATTTTATAACTTTGTTCCTTAATGCCCCTGTGCCTTAGAGTGTCCCGCTCAATCCGTGCCTAGGGTTCTCAGGCTCGGATTATTAGTAAACTGCAATAAAAATCTCTCTCGCCTAACGAGCTTAGCTTCGGGATGTAATGTTTCCTATTAAATTATTAAGAGCAGGTAATTTGTTATAAAGTGGGTAACGACCAATTTGATTAAGTGATTTGTGGCCATAACTCCCTAAGTACCTAAAATATTGTTGGGAATTTCCAGTGTGGCGCATTTGTGTGGTGACCCATATGAGTTGCAAGTTAGTTGGTGTACCAACAAGACTGTTCTCAACACGATAGTTTTCGGTAACAAAGTTAACTTGCTCACATGAATAAATTTAAACAGCCGGACCTTTGTTTCTATTGAACATTCGATATAACTAAAACGAGCCGTTTCTAGTTTACTGATTGTGTTACAAAACAGTTGATTTTAGTTATTTATTTATTTAAACTTCATGTACAATATTGGTACATAGGCGGACTTAATGCCACAAGACATTCTCTACCAGTCAACCTTTGGGTTAAATAGGAAACATCATCATTCATCGTTTCGATGTTGAGTTTTGCTTGTTTTATGTAGTTTGTATGTTAAAAATTATCTATACAAATAAAATTAAAGCGTCTGTTTGTAATTTGAAAATAACAGCTTTTACTCAATCCATATGAAAGTATTGCATACGGTACTTATAACAAAAAAACCTTTTTTATTTTTTTTCTGTGGTTTCTATTTATCGACTAATCTCCGAAACAGTTTTCCCGATTTTGACGGGATTTTTACTGGCAGATCGCTGATTAAATAAGGAGTAATGTTCTACAATTGTCCATAGCACTGGGCATCCTAGTTTGGATTCCCAACTCCCACAAATCTTTGTACCTCCAATATTTGTTTGTACACGCTAATCTTCGGAACTACTTGACGGATTTGAATGATTTTTGTTTTGTTGTATAAGTATAAAGTCTGAGCAACACATAGGCTATAATTTATCTTGGAAACTTGAACACCTGATGCAGAACCGCAACAGACCAGCTAAACTATAAGAGATACAAAAATGGTACCTTAGACAAAATTGTTTCATGTGATGAGCATTTTCTGCTAAGAGAATAAATTTGAAGATCTGGAACACCTGATGTGGAACTCCAAGAGCCCAGCTACACTATAATATATATAGGAATGACGTCTTAGCAAGAGTTGTTCAAAATGAGGAGCACTCTCTGTAGTCGTATAAAATTTTAAGATCTGGAACAGCTTATGTGGAACTCCAAGAGCCTAGCTACACTATAACATATATAGGAATGACGTCTTAGCAAGAGTTGTACAGCCCGATGAACACTCTCTGTTGTCGTATAAAATTTGAAGATCTGGAACAGCTTATGTGGAACTCCAAGAGCCTAGCTACACTATAACATATATAGGAATGCCGTCTTAGCAAGAGTTGTACCGCCTGATGAACACTCTCTGTTGTCGAATAAAATTTGAAGATCTGTAACAGCTGATATGGAACTCCAAGAGCCCAGCTACACTATAACCTATATAGGAATGACGTCTTAGCAAGAGTTGTTCAGCCTGATGAGCACTCTCTGTTGACGTATAAAGGTTGTAGATCTGGAACACCTGTTGTGGAACTCCAAGAGTTCACTGTATAATTATAAAATAACATAAGCTGGGAGTACCTCCACGCGGTGAAGGCGGTAACAGTTTAGGACTGATTTTCGATGAAAATTCTATGAATCATTGAAAATTTGACTCTACTGGCTAAAACTCCAATTTATTATTTTATTTTATCGAATAAATATGCCTTCGGGCTTATGTTATTTGAGTGTTTAATTTCCTTTTCCATTTATCTTCGTGACACGGTAGCCTACCCGGTAACGCAGGGGAGCAATCACTTAGATTTTAATTGATCAGGTATCTTCAGAATAAAACTATAACCATGCCTAGAAAGAGGTCAAATCTTCCCCAACGTTCCAAAGGAGCTAAAAGATTGAGGATCATAAGATCCCAAGAATCTAAATAAGAGCGTCAGGATAGACTTGATGCTGTTCGAGAACATCAGGCTGCAACTCTCTCTGTAGAAATCTCTTTGGATCGCGAAGCTCGCTTGCGTTCTCAGCGTATTTATGCATCTACATCCAGGTCTCTAGAGACCAGTGAAGAATATGATGCGCGACTCTCCGCTGATCGTGAATGTCATGCATTGTCTCGCGAGTCGGAGACGTTCACGGATAGAGAATTGCGCTTGAGCTCTCAGCGTATCTACGCATCTGCTGCTAGGTCTCTAGAGACAAGTGCGGAACGTGATGCGCGACTGTCCGCTGATCGTGAACGTCACGCATTGTCTCGCGAGTCGGAGACGTTCACGGATAGAGAATTGCGATTGAGTTCTCAGTGTATCTACGCATCTGCTGCTAGGTCTCTAGAGACAAGTGCGGAACGTGATGCGCGACTGTCTGCTGATCGTGAGCGACATGCATTGTCTCGCGAATCAGAAACGTTTACCGATACAGAATCACGCTTGAGTTCTCAGCGAATTCGCACATCTACTAACAGGTCTTTTGAAGCGAGTGATGAACGTGATGCGCGACTAACTGCTGATCGAGATTATCATACATTGTCCCGAACACCTATACAACAAAATATTCATAATCAGTTAGAAAGTGAGAGAGAAAGAATTGTTGTAGTGCGGCATGAAGAGACTGCTGTGGAACTCCAAAGCCCATGGCAGCGACACTATAACATATTAAGGAATGACGTCTTAGCAAAAGTTATTTAGTCTGATGAGCATTTCCTGTTGACATACAAAAATGAATGATCTGGAACGACTCCAATCGTCTCGCTCATCCCGTTGTTTTCCCGTCCCCGGGCCTCAGAATTCTACATCAGACGTTTCAGATTTTCGATTTTGACGACCCCGTTGTCGCTGGCATAAGCAACGGGATCCGCGTACGAAGTCGCGGGCAGAAGCTAGTTTGTAAATATAAAACAAAGAATAAAAAAAATTAAAGTTTTTTTTTTAATTTTTAACAAAATCCGATTCAAATGGGGAAGTTATATTTTTATAATAATTTTACGCGGCCTTAGGTTGCGGGCAACACCTTGTATTTAATAAAATACTAAAAACCTTCTATCAAATTAAAAATCGTCATCACATGTAAACTTTACTACCTCATGTTCCCAAAACGAACAGTTTTCTTTTAAGTCCCCTGTAGTAAGATAATAATGCACAATCCCATTTTCTCCATTTTCCACGAGATTCTTTTGTAAAAGAATGTGAAATTGTGAAAAATACTGTAAGAAAATTGCTACCTATTATGTGTGCTTGGCCATAAAGTAAGAAAGGGAAGTTCCTAGTTCTGAATTCATTTTAATTAGAGCTTTTTCGCATGGACATATAAATAGCTGGTTGTGTTAGGATTAAGGAGTCTGCCTACTATACCGTACCATATCATGATAGTGCTAAGAACGTATCGGACAAAAAAATGTCCTTTGTATTGAAAAGTATGGCACTATGCCATCGCGTGAAATGCACGGAGCGTATTGGCACCGGCAAAATATTCTCGCCGACAAACCCTTCATTATTTAAACATACGATGATAAATAAAAAATCCAGTTTGTTACTCACTTCGAGAATTACCATAATTGGTACCTATAATGCTTTCAAATGTGAAACGTTTGTGTATCCAAGGGTATACGTTAATCCCATTACTTATCTACAGTACCCAGAATTCTCCTGTCTGCGGTATTACACTCGAACACCAAATTGCTTTTAATGTTTTCCACACAAAGAGGCCTTCTTTTCTAAACCAACGAGAACACAGTACCTAGATATCAGATGATTACACTTTTTTAACGTAGACAGATAGTAAGGAATATAAACTAAAGAACAAAAGAAAAATTGTAGATAAATCATACAATTTGTGGATACAATGTGCTTTTTGTGTATAAAAACGATTTTCTTTTGATCTTGTTATCGTTCTTAGAAAATCAGAAAACAATATACTATGTAAACGTACTCTATTACCATTGTTTAGGATAAAAAATTAAGATGGACACACTAACACAGGTATTGTTTAGTGTAGTTTGAAAACCTTATAAATAAATAGACTAGCTTAACTAGCTATAACACGACACCTTGTATAAAAAGTTAAAGACTGTGACAGTGAGTGTACCTAACTTATAATAGTTCGCATATAATTATTATAAAAATTTGACTTCCCTTTTTGAATCGGATTTTGTTGCCAATTCCAAGGGTTTTAATTTTTTTTTTGCACTGGACTCTAATTATTTTTCTAAAATAAAAAGAGTAAGTTAGACCTTCAAACTCAAACTCAAACTCAAAGCATTTATTTGAATTAGACCATTACGGCACTTTTGAATGTCACAAAAAAACACTAAAAGAAGCGAAGCTACAGTTCCAGTCACAAGGCATAATAACTTCACGGGCCTGTGAACGGTGAGTAATGGGCTAGCTCGCCGTCCGTCCGTCGTATGACGACGGGCAGGCCGTGTCGACGGCGCGTTCGTGTTCCACGCGCGCCTCAAAGAGTTGTCAGCAACGGGAGGGGCCCGCAAGGGCCGGTGCCTGCCAGGGCTGCGGGACTGTTCGAAAGAGATACCGCGGCCCTGGAACATAAAGGGCCAATGAAGGAACATGGGTGGTTTTTAGTCAGTAAGAGTCTGACACTCCCTTCCGCTCCGCCCAGGGCGGGGGGGGTCATTTGATGATTTCCAACCCACCAAAAAAAAAGGCATAATAACTTGAGAAAGTACTGCAGTTGCTCATTCCAAAGCGTAGATCTCTATGGAGAAGAATGGGCAAGAAACTCCATGGACACTCTTTTAAATCAAAAATATTGTTACAAAATCTTGGTTACATCATCATCATGAGATTATACATATATATGAGAACGATGTAGAAAGACGTGCAAAATAAGAGCGTCCAGAGTAAAAAATAAAATCAACAATTTAAAAATAAAGTAATTAAAATAAACCGTGGCAGCTAAGAGATGACCAGTCTCAACTAACAGCGCCCGTTTACGAACATGGTGCATTTATCAGCCCCATTCAGCTCAACCATATTGAAGGGAACTAAATGACCCGCATTTTTATCATCAATGTAATCCCCCAACTTATAATATGCTTGCCTACATAGTGTGCGTTTTATACAAGATTTAAATTTCGTCTCATTCAGTTGTAGAATGTGGGGAGGTATTTTATAGTAACATTTTAAACAGTACCCCATGAAAGATGAGTCTACTTTAGCCAGCCTGAAACCTGGTTGAGCCTTATAACATTAGCTATCTGCAATCGGTACAGCCGTTTTGGAGTTAAGCCGGAACAAACAGACAGACAGACAGTTAAAAATTAAAACTTTTTTGCAAAAAATAAAACCGACTCCAAAAACACAAAAAAGTGAAAAATAATTTTAGCTTCAGAAGTCGGTGACTTTTGTTTATTTGATTCAGTTTTTTGTCACCGACTTCTGAAGCTAAAATTATTTTTCACTTTTTTGTGTTTTTGGAGTCGGTTTTATTTTTTGCAAAAAAGTTTTTTTATTTTTTTATTTTTAGTTGCAATATTCCATAGAAATATTTTTCATCATCAGACCTGTAATGGCACTTGTAACCCAGATGGGTGCAAAGTTTTGATCAATATACATGAATTAAGTCCAAACGCAAGGTAGCTACTGTAAACAGTTGAGGAGTTCCCTTAACTGTCCTTCGTCTTCATCATCAGACCCCTTATGACAGTCATAACCCATCTAGGTGTAAATTTCTCATCAATACAAATTAATCAAACCCAAACACAAGGTGACTGCTGTAAACCGTTGAGGAGTTCCCTCGACTGTCTTTCGGTTCCATCATCAGAGCGACTCCAGACCTTCTTTAAATTATAGTGTTTTAAAATACCTAATCAAAAAATTTACAAATGCACTAGTCGCCACTACAATTTTTGAAAGCTCCCCTCAATTTCTCTAGGATGCCATCATCAAATCCCGGTTTCCTTATCATGGTACCACCCTTGAAGTATCTCCTTTCCAACAAAAAAAAAAAATCAAAATCGGTTCATAAACGACGAAGTTATCCGCGAACACACATAAAAAAAATATATATATAATATACGGTCGAATTGAGAAACCTCCTCCTTTTTTTGAAGTCGGTTTAAAAATAATTTTATTTTGGTTTTAATACATAATGTTTCATATACTTATACATACTTTCATATGCATTCATTAAAAAGCTTTTATTTTGAAATTACAAACAGACACTTTAATTTTATTAATTTTTATAGATATACAAAAATTAAATACTTAAACTTTTTTTTAAAACAAGCCTTTATTAAAATGAAAAGCAAAAATAATTACGTTTATCTATCAAAATTGAACGCGTATGATATAGTTATGTGTCCATGCTATTAACCGTTGAGGAGTTCTCTCGTGAGGAGGCGGTCCTGACTGCAGAATCATGTCTGTCATAAAAATATATTGTCACCAGAACTAAAGCTGTGTGCAAAATTTCAGCTCAATGGGTAGGGAGGAACTGGTTTGAAATTCGGTTGCAAGATTTAATCATGTACTAACTAACTTACTAAGGCAAGTTAAATAAAATTTTATAAAAACGGTATCGCCATACGCAACAAGTCATAACATTATAGATTTCAACTAAAGACAGCCGACGGTCGCGTTGCCATTGAAAGTTTCAGATTTCTATTCGATTCCATGAAACTTTCAACAAGTTCCAGAAACCCAACAAAAAGTTTTGATCTGACATAAATTATTGACGTGTTCAGAATTTAGTATAAATTATTGACGTGTTCAGAATTTAGTTTTTGTATTTATACAGGAAGAATTTTTTATCACGTTCCAAATTTGAATATTATGATCTTTATTGAAAATAATAAAATACGTGTTTTTTGTTTTAGTATACGAGTATCACTCAGTACTAAAATATTAAGATATAGCATCACATAGTTGTCCAAAAAAAGTAAATGTTTGTGAAAATCATGCGCCGCGTCGAACACTGACCGCACGACTCGCGCGCCTGGCCCCGCCCCCAAACATTGATAACAATCAAAACATAAGTTTCAAATTTTCTCTTCCCGTCACCATGCAAAACTAAAATTCAAAAATGGTGTCTTTCAAAGATACCTAATTCGTAGAAAAATTTTGGAACGTGTTAAAAAAGTCTTCCTGTATAGGTAAGTATTTAGTTTGTTATTCCTGCTCGCCAAAAAGTAATAAAATAACAATAACAATATTTCCCAGTTTACTTGTTCCTGTTATCATACAATAAAGAAAGACATTGGGTGTTCATACATATTATGTGTGTGCGAGTTACACAAATGAAAATGTATGCGAGATGAACGTGTTAGCCCCTGTTTACGTTCACAAGGGTACTTTTGTAAAATGTATGTACCCAAGCATAGCTGTACCTACTACGGTAGGTACCTACGGTTTTGGTCTGAAAACCGGTGTCGGAAAAAGACTAGACATTGATAGTATTGCATCCGTGGTGCGCCTGAGTTTTTTTTACATTTTTTTTTTAATTTGGCTAATCTGTCATTGCTGAGCAAAGGCCTACCTTTTCCTTTCCAACTCTCCCGGTGTTTTGCCTTCTCCGGCCACCAGGAACGAATCCAAATCGTCACATTTATGACATATACATATTATGTAATTTTAAACCTAAAATAAGCTTTTATTTATCTTGGTGATTTGAGTTACTAACGCGTTACATTTGAGTAGCATCGTGAAAGATAAGACTTGTATCAGTAGTCCATGTAGTCCTCAGGCCTCCGACCACTACCACACTAAGCAAGCAAGCATGCATTCGTTCTCTGTAAATTAAAAGAAGTGTTTTCGTGTTTTAGGAGAAATAAATTCAAAGAAATACGGCTATAAGCAGAAGGACCTAAAATAACTTAAGCTCTTCACAAATTAATGTTCGGCTATCTTTCAAATGAATATGGTACTAGTATAGTAACCGGTAGGACCTATTTATTAAAAGGATCATAAATTGAAACCATAATTTCGCTAGGCATTTTCTTCCATCGGCTGCGATAAATATTTATTCCAAGACTTGGGCGTTATTTATCGTATATTTTGGTGAAACGTAAAACTTAAACAAACTTAAGTAACCGGAGCTTTATTTCCTGTTCTAAGAAAAATACTTGGCTACTGGCTGGTTGCTATGTCAAAATGGATTGTTGTGATTACCGATAGATGCTTTTATAAATGATTAATTGGTTCACTAACTGTCTCCCAGCCTGGCTGAATACATTTTCAACAGTAAATAAGTTTATAGGTTGGGGGACATATCGCATCCGGACAAGGCATTAGAATACTTAGTGCATGCATAACAAGAAATGTTTCAATTAAAAAGTATGTACATAATAGTTATGATGGAAAACGGGAAGGTAAACCATTGTTCTCAACAGTGTCACAAGTTTTTAATTTTGTTACTCGAGTCCCATAAAGTAACAGTAACGCCATCTGTCGATGCTACGACGAGAACTAATAATGGAGGTTTGCTCTCTAGTTGTGTAAAGACTCTCGAACCTCTTCTGGAAAAGCGGGAAGCCATCCCCCTAGAGATTTCAATGTACCTCGCTAGGTGTCGCTTTTACGAGATGTTTAAAAATAAAATTTTCGGAGCTTCTTTTTTATTCATTACTCTTAGCTTTAAAGATCAAAAGATTGTCTGTTTCGTTTGTAAGTTTTTTTCTAACTGTCCTTTATGAATTAAAATATGTTTATACTAACAAATATGCTTACATCTAGTTCATTTTCCGACTCAAAAGGTATAAAATGCTGGAAAACCAAAAGAAAAAATAAAAAGTGCTAATCATATCGTGCAGTTAATTGCTGTATCAATTAACACTTCACAGAATAGGTAGCCAGGTGTACCGATGAACTACCCAAGGGGGTAATCTACAGGTGCAAGAATTTATAACCCAAACACGAATACCTGTGCTTGAACTTATGCTGCTGAGCGTGACTCGGACTTTGTATTGTTTCTATTTAGTCGCTGCTGATAAATGATAAAGTTTCGTTACAAAAAGGTAATTTATTAGTCTGTGTCTGTGTTAAGATAGTAAAACTGTAATATTATACTAATTGAATGTGGATACTTTGAAACTTAATTATAGATAACTAAGCTTTTTCCCGCGGCGTCCGTGTATATGTTGGGAATTATCCAATAGGAAACATACTGCTGGAATAAAAAGTAGCCTATGTCCTGTGTTGTAGACTGCCTGTACCAAATCTGAAATATATCTATTCTATAAAACGTGTTAACATAACAGACAGCCAGTCTTTCGCATTTAGGTATGTAATATTATTGTGAAATTTTCGTAAAACATTTTCTTTTTTTGCTGGAATTTAAATTGATATAGTAGAAGGATGGGCGATCATGAAAAAAGAATTAAAAACAAAGGGTTAATAGAAAACAGTGTAACAACCCTATCATTTTATTGTCACTGTACTTTACCATAAAGTTAAACACCCCCACATTTTATATTCGTACGTATTACGTCTAGACGACATATTATTACTTTATATTTTTATATATCATTCTCTGTGATCTTCATAAAAATACAAACTTAATTGACAGGGTTATGTATGGCTTCATTTGTAGTCGAAACTTATGCTTCTATTCCTTGGTTAACAAAAATGTTTTCATTCATTTTCGTTCATGCACAAAACACAACAGCACTCATAAAATCGAAGAGTAAGCCTAATAATACACCAACATGTCGTTCGTTATGTTAACGTTCCATGTAATAGAAGGCGAGCCTATTGCCATCAACCGGGCACCAATTCGGACTCTGTAATATAAAAAAAAAATATTTTAATAAAATACGTTTGTTTATCTACCTAATTGAAATCCATCAACAAGTATCCGATAGATAGCGATATAACAACACAATAATAAGTATATTCAAATCTGTTCTATTCGTAATGTTTTGTTCGCATTTCCTCTCTCCTTCCCCTCCTTAAGACATAGGTACCTACATAAGTTAAAACTTACGTCGATCGTTTTGTCGATGGCAATCCGTCTATATCTAAATTGACTATTCTATGAATTTGGCTAGTAATACTGTTTCTGAAATAAGTATTTATAGAACTACTTAAACTCAAATTAGGGTGTTTCCTTCAATGTAATGGTAGCACTCGAAATTCAAAATTTAAAATTCAAAAGTTTAGAACGAAGGAGTTTGGCGCTTTCAGCTGTATTTAAAGGAGTTATTAACCTTTTTATATAAAATGACGCAATGAAAATTGGCATCGAAAGCAATAAATCAATCATAGTTATGGCTAAGCTAAGTAATAGATTGCGGTCATCTATCTAGATCTTCTATCGGAAATATCATTCCCTTCTAGAGATGCAAGTCACAATAATAACCTAGTTAAAACGATACATGCAGTCACGAGCATAAATAAGTGCCTTATCTTTATAAAAAGTTTAAAAGCGATTTTCTCTTGGAATGACGATTGAAACTTAATAATAATAGTCTATATATAATAATAGATAATAATAGACCTATTTCATGAAAACCGCTCTTGAATCTCGCTTAAATATATGTTATTTGTGCTCATAACTACGAGTATGTAGTGTATCTTCGGAAAATCAATATTAAAACTTTATGGAAGTAGCATCAATCATCAGTTAACGTGTACTATTTTGTACCACAGTTGAGTAATTACAACTGTCGAAAGCCTGGACACGTGAAATGAAAAAATATGCAATTATTTTAGTGTTACAATTGGCGATTACATGTCTGGGACCCTCGGAATGCGTTATACATGTATTTTGATAAATAAATTCCTCTGAAGGACATCTGAAAATAGAAAAATGGGTGTAAAAATATCCTTAACGACGCGGAAACGTACTTGTTTTTCCTGTCATTGCGATTATTTTTTTGTTCTAGACCATACCTGGGAACATTCTTGTTACGGCGAGATTGGCGGTCAAAGTGTCAACTTTATCGCTCCTTTTTTTAATATAAGTTTTCAATGTTATAATTTTACTTTCAATACTTTTGTGACCCCATACTATTTAGTGTATCCAGTCCTATCGTAAAACGTGATTTATCACCAAAAAAAAATTAGTTTTCCAGAAAAATGTTTATTTTATTTTTATTTTATTAATTTTAGCAGTTATTTAGTTTCATGTACAGAACGCTTCGTAAAAGGTCCATTTACACCTTGTTCACTAATCCCTTCTGATGTTTTACTACAAAATCAGAACTATGATCTGAAGAGAGACTTTTGCCAAGACCGTCTACAGATGTATTACCAAGTACGTCTCTATTATTCTGCAAGTTCAAGTTTCATTGAAACAATGCAACAATAGATTCCAGTTAATTCCATTCTCAATAAAGCTCAACGTTAAACAAAGCACAGTTGTAAGTAACTGAAGTGCATACAACTTTGAATTCAAGTGGGTACAGTTTTCAAGACTCCTTTTGGGGTAAACCGCGCATTCTCGAGTCGTGCTGGCTTCAGCGAATTCAATTCAGTTTGGAGAGCTGGAATGCCTCGGACAATTGAAAGAAATACCTAAAATGTTTGGCGAACCACTCGGTGACTCGGTCGTGGTGAGCTTGCTTTCTTAAACAGGTATGTGTCTGAAACAGAGGTGAAGCAAATTATGTGCAGTTGACATAAATCCACTGAATAACTGCATGCATTTTATCTACCGGATTGTTCGCTATGACTGAAATTTCGTTGTTGCACCATCCATCATTTTCTTCTTTTTTTCAAATGATAGATAATAATTTATTTGACTGCCTTGTTTATCTAGAGATCACAAGTCTGCTGAGCATCAGGTCCTGGGTTCGATTACCGGGTTCTCGGGTAGGGCAAAGTGACATTGGGTTTTTCCACCAGGAATTTCTCAGTTTTTCCATCAGGAATTTCTCAGTAGCACGGTGTTCGGATTTGTGCCCGGTAGATGGCAATAGGCTCGCCCCCTATTACATGGGACTTTAACATAACCGGCGAAATGTGGGTGTGCTATTAGGTAGGTACACCTCTGCCTAACCCTTCAGGCATTACGAGGCGTGATGTTATGTTACGATGTTATGTAGATAAATTTTTTTATTGGATTTGTTGCGGTCAGCTCATATTGTGATGATATAGTTCTCTTTAGGTTTTCACATTGTTTTTCCAAAACCCTCTGAACACCTACGCAAAAGTGCTTTCGTAACCTACAGTGTTGTGTTATCTAGAATTGCTGATCTCGGCAATACCAGCGTTCACTGATTGATTACCAGATTGATGAAGTATGGCTAACGTTAGGTCATTTTTTACCGGGACCACCACAACTCGGCTACGATAAATTACTATGTGACATAACGTTCGCTGTGTATGTTTTCATTAGGTATACCTAATGAAGTAAAACAGAAAGAAAACCATACAGACAGCAACTGATAATATCAGCATTAACATTTCAAAAATATTAAACAAAAAACCATCGTTTTTGGCAAAATAAGCTAATGGATAAAATAAATTTATAAATGATTTTCGACAGCTGTTTGCCTTTTTAAATTGTGATAAGTAATTCCAAAACAAATTCTCGAATCCGTCAACATTAATGCAGTCTGTCACTCTTAATTTAACCTTATGTAAATGCTATAAGTGACTCGACGATATATTCAGTGAGTTATGCGAGCGTTCCGGTTTGAAGTATGTGGCGTCAAAATTACGGTGAAGGCTAATTAACTCCAGACCTTTGGCTGTGGTTGTACGTTGATGGCTCCTGAACGCGTAACACGGCCTTCGCGCTTACATATTCAGTTCCCGGCTGACATAATACCATGAAAATTACCCAAACGTACCCTTATAAGTGTGTATACGTAACGTACACTCACCGCTCAGTTTTTGAAGCCAGAATTTTGCTGTAATATTTCTGATATACTTAGGCATTTTTATCTCATATTTCGACCACTCGAAACATAAGTTTAGCACATACGTATAAATATTTAAACTGTAATCTCCTACACGTAATATGCAAATGGAATGGAAAAACCGATAGGTGAGCAAAATAATAAATAACATTTTCATATTCTGCAAGTTTTCTCACAGCTGACGAGTAATTTGATTTACTGATGTACATGGAAACCTGCAAGACTTGATGTAAATACGTGGAATTAAAAAGGCAAACAATAACATTTCCAAAGGTATATTGCATAAGGTTTCTTCACGACCATTTTTTTATAAATAAAAAATGGGTGGTGTGAAATGAGTTACAACTAGAGGCAGAATAAATATACCCCTTTTTTCAGCCACCTTGAGCAGTCTGTTGTGTAGATAACTCTCATTGTTCTGATGACGTAGCATTTTGGAAGATGGCGCACGATTTGACAGCGCTTAATATTCACAAACAGCTGGTTTGGCTCTAGATTAAACTTGAACAAAGATGTCATATTGTCGCGGTATTGTTTCGTTAATATACAACTGTAGTTTGTGTAGAACGATATAGTTCAATACAAGACAAACTTCGGAGAACTGAATTGGTTGGGCCCTGAAATAAATTTAGTCCTACGTCTTTCGGGAGTTCCGAAAAAACTTTTCGCATTTCTGTTCTTTTTGTTTTGTTTCAGACCAGTGTTTTATTTCTATAGTTTTGGGTTTCAGCAATAATTTAGGTAGTACTTGCAGAAAATGACCCCATGAAAGATTCAGGCCAGGCAAGTATACTTATACTTTATCAAGGAAAAAGTCAACCTCATTACATTATTATAAAATAAAAATATAACACAAATTAAATACCTCAAAAATAAAGAAATGAAAAGCAATAGCTATTAATTTTGAGTGCAGCCCCAGCGCACGCAAACTCTCTCCACCTTCGTGACCAAACTGAAAACCTGTGTTACCAACTTGCAATATAATAAATCGGGCTAACCTATTTCGAGTGAAAAATGTACTGATTCAATCTACACTGTGAAACTATTCGAATAAGTAATTTTATACGAGTATGAAAACTTTCTGCATTCCACGTTCGATGTTTTTGATACGTTGCAAATTTCAGAATTGAATTTATGAATAAATTTTATCAAGATGCGTTTTATTATTTACATTTATTTTAAGTTTTTTTATTTGCTAATACAGCTTGCAAGTTCTCTATAGGTACATACTATTGTAGTACTTCGTACATCTTTTATGACTTGACGAAACATGGAGATGTCTTTATTATATGTTGTACGTTAAATATAAATGCATTTTTATCCGTTGTGGGCTACCTAATAATATGCCCCCAATCCAACAAATTAATTCATGTAGTTAGGTGCTTCAAACTAAATGCATTTATTTCTGTAGAGCTGTTCAATTATTAAAAAGCAGCCATATTTACATCGAAAAATAAGTGTTTTGTAAAATGTGTTTTACACAACACTTATTTCTCGAAGCTCATGAAAAATATTGCGTTACATTAGGTGTAATATTTTGTACCCTACCCTAGTAACAGATGGTAAGGGATAAGCTACTTTTATGTCTCCATATTAATACAATACACGTGTTGTGTTTTATTTTTTAAGGTTTTCAGCAAAGGTTAAAGGTAGGGTTACAGTTTATTAGGTCCTAGCAAACATTTAAATCATTGTGGTGGCAGTACACTCTCGACTGAGAGCTCTCTGTATATCTCTCCCGAGACGTCCGACCGAGGGGCCTGAGCTCAAGAGCGACCGTGTACTCTCTCACTAGATCAGTTGCAGTTGTGACCTCCGAGAAGACTGGAAGTTAGAGACTTGTGGTTTGCGCAAGATGCTTTGACTTGGGCGCAAGAAGCGACCCAGGCTGGAGAGGAAGCGAGGAACACCGTGACGACCGCTACTACATACACTCTCGCACTCCTTTGTGAGTGTATAGCTACCATTAGATGTGCCTCACCATACTTAGGTCATCCGAATGAGTGTTTTCACTCATTGGTAACACGACTAGTATAGGCTGGCCTCTTATTCATTTGAAAGATTTTACGAGGCTAGGCCAGCTCAAGGCCCAAGTGTTACCAATGACGGAAGGCCTACTATACTTGCAAAATAATAAACGTGCACAACAAGAATTGACTAGATTTCAATAGGTTGTGGGGGACATTCAACCTGACACTCAAGACAAATAATATAATATGTTGGTTCTATTTTCAATTTCATGTTGGATGGCTACTCATAAATCCACGTTGTATCCGATCTGATACGTACAAATAGCTGTACTTTGCCAGCCAGACAATGCAGTGAGAAAAGAATATTGATACTGTTCTATCAATGTCATATTGGTCCAAAATCTTAAGGAATATCACGCGTATGTAAGAACTGTATTGTATGTAACTTATAAAGTTACAACATTACTGATCGTTTTTACTGCACAAAGAGAGCTGTTGGTACATACCTATTTCAACACATACTTCAATGCCAGTAGAGTTGAAAATCGAACAATGTGCTTTGGTTGCTTTCATTTTGGCATCACCTGTTAACGGGAATTAGTTTTATAGTAGGTAGTATTGTGGTGGTGAACGAGGAGCTCGTAGCTAAATAATAACAGCTGCTCGGGTCGATCATCAGGGTAAGCCGCGTTTGCCTAGGTTAGTCTGTGGATAGGTGACCACCCATTACATACCGAGTTTTCTCCGTGTCTCGGAAAGCTCGTTAAGTCAGTCGTTACAGGTAGTCAGTGGCCCGATAGTCTTACCAAGGGGTATCTTATTATGTAGTACTAACTGGGTTGTGGAGGTCAGCTGAATCCGGTCAGACTGGAAACCGACCTCAAGATAATTACTTGGGAAGATGTTGATGTAGTGGTGATCGGTCAGGTATTTCATAGATTTTTGTTTAATTATCTTCATCGTTAACTCTATAACATATTTTCTTTTAGTAAATTGGCGGAGGCAAGCTTCACAATCTCGGAACAACAGATATTTGGCGGTTTTGGCCATCAAATATGTATGTCTACGACAGCAGAAATTTCAACTAACCCAATTTGTTTAACTGCTTTAAGTCATGCGCACAGTTTACAAACGGTTATGGCATGTTTAACAATTACTTGTCTATCACTCCCAAAGGTGTCTAGTTTACGTCACAAGAGTACAATAAAGACTGGTTGTACACGTTTGAGTTTTGGCTCGACTTTCTCAAAATTACAAGCAGAACAGAGTATTATGTCGTTTCTTTGTGTTAACTACACATCACCAATGTGGAGAATGTTCATGTCTTTAAAAAAATGCTTATCTTACCCGTACAATATATTCATACGTCTCTTTAATAAATATTTCGGGACATCGCCAAGCGGTTGGTCGATTCTTCTCGTGACACGAGAGGGTTGGTCTATTTCTTGGCCAAAGCATCAGGATTGCCATTCAACGTAAACTGCTAGCCTTCTGGGCTCTTTCCCCATTGACAGTGATGGAGACGAACTTTTTGTTTTACGTTTACACCGTGCGTGCTAGAGCATACTTGAAGTCCTAAAAGAGATAAGGTTACATCAATGAAAAATATGTACCGTGTGTACTTGAATTCGCATTTAATTTCCATAAGGAAATCTTCACTTAAATTCTCCTGTTCACGTAATCTTATTAAGTATATTATTTCTTTGAAATATAATATTGCTTTTACGGCTGCATTATTATCTACTTCGTTGAGACAAGAGGATCATAATTGGTATAAAGTTGCCAGACGCCTTTTCATTTTAATTTTCTTAAAACATCATGCAGTTTTGAATACATTTTTATCTTTTATGATTAAATTAAAAGATTACCAGACTGATAAAATACCTAATTAAATGACTTTTTGTAAGTATCCATAGTACCTTTATAAATCTAGGGGTCATTTACAACTTTAAGTATTTGTTTTTAGTTTGGTATTTGAAAGTTTACCTCAAGTAATTGTTTTTATCTAATATTTCCAACGACTTTTATACCGTTTTGTGTAAAAGAATGAAACATGGTCAGCCAAGAAAGTTATTGTCTGTCCCTATGGGCTAAGTCTGGCAACTTTTATTCGCATTTTATGTGGGTCGCCATGCAATTTTTATGCAAGTTGAAGATTAAATTTTATTCTTACGCTATTTTGTTTCACTTTTCCACTTTGCCGGCCGGCATTGTGTCAACCACATGTTTGGTATTCACGGCAGAGTACTCTTGCGGCTTTGCACGTAAGTAAACATGTGTCTTACGGGTCAGTAGACACTGCACGTGTTGGTCATTTAGATAGACACCCTGGAAGGGCACCAAAATCATTTTATCTCACACAATTTGATCACAGCTGGGGCTAATAAAGACTTGAGTGTTACTTTTATACGTATGTGTAGGAACTAGAGATGGACCGACTATTGATTTCGGTGGACTTCGAGGGGTATCAACAATGTCCATGACGCTTCATGAAGGTATAGCGGAGTCGCTCGCATTAAGTACATCGAACAACGAATACATTCGCACCCGCCGTGTAGTCTTACAAATTAGAAATTAAAAAAAATATTTATTATAATTATTGATTTCCAAGGGAAGAGATCGGATCCGATTCCTAGATTTTATGAAAAACTGATAAGCTGATTATAAAATACATATAAACAATAAAGGTTATTCATTTCAATGACTCGAGTCGGGTAGGTATTCGGCGACTACACACGTAGCTGTCGGCGACTAGTTTGTACATCTCTAGTATGAAACTACCGGACTGAAAACAATGGAAAACTCCTTAATTCAATTAAACAACAGAACCAATCAATTTTCATTTAGTTGGATGACTGGTTGCACGATGAAGTAGTACGTTCGGTTGAATAGTTGTATGGCGTTAGGTGGGTGCGGTGGCACATGCAAAATGATTGGCCCCTGACGCCATGATTCACCCCCCCCCCTCCCCAGGCCACGATTGGCCCATGTTGTTTGATTTAGCCGACCTGGTTGCTAGCACCCGTTCCGCATCGCTGGATCACTGCTCACTCTGTTTGCGTTGCTTATAATGTTAGTTTGCCCTCTTTCATTATTTATGATTCAAATGCAAATGTGACCGGTGGGCTCTTTGTTTTTGTTTACTGATTTGGGGTTGAGAAAATTCGGTTGATTCGATGTTTGGTTGAGTAGAGTAAATAAAATATAAGTCGGGTATAATTCGGTTGAAAACGTATTGGGTATATTTTGAAAAGACACATAAGCCTCCTTTTGGGTTTCACCGCAGTCGGGTAAAAACATTTTATATGACGACATTTAGTTGGGAAAAGCCCTCAATATAGAGACATTAATTAACAACAGAAAACTCCTCTAAGTAGGTGGGCCCTATATTTTCACTTGCTCCTAAAAATAAAATCTTCCACCACGCCATTTATAACGCTCAAGCGATTTTAAGATGGCAAAGGAAATTAAGAAATTTCCTTGTTCAATGAGATTTTATTCTAAGTGGGCGAAAGCATTGGGCGTATACGACATCAGACGTTGCCCTCAATGTCTTCAAATTGTAGAATTAAAGTAAATACAAAATTACTATGAAGTTTCTTGCCAGTGGTTTTCTATTACGCTTTGCAACAGGCAAAAAGCTCTTTTCTTCCAGTGGAGCAATTAATTTTCTGATGGCCTGTGAGAAGTGGACCTCCATTCGGCAGATAACAGTTTAAAGTAACTGGAGTTTGTACTCGTCATCTTAAATTCTTCACCTCTTGAAATAAATAGTTCCGTCTTGGTGAAAAGATTAGTAGTGGTCAGCAACGTTGGGAAATGGCCGTTAAATAATCATTCGTTGTGACGGAGCGGGTACTAATCTCTAACATTTCGTACCGTTTGATGTCGCTCATCTCACATCGTGACAGCATAGTTATCCGCGAGATTACCATATTTAACACACCCAACAACACCAGTACACACCACACACGTCTAATCAGAGGATACTTCTTATTCTGTGGTAGCTGAGGGGTATTAAGCCTTCTTCGTCATCTATATAAATAAATAAAATAAAAGTGCCTGTTTGTAATATCAAAATAACAGCTTTTTACTGAATGTATACAAAAATATACGGCAAATAAAACAAAAACGTATACTTTTTTTTAATTTTTGCTGTCTGTTGGTTCCGGGTAATCTTTGTAACAGCTAGACCGATTTTGACGGAACATTTACAGGCAGATAGCTGATGTTATAAGGTCCAACATAGGCATAGGCATATTTTATTTTAGAAAAATAATTAGAGTCCCGTGAAAAAAAACCTAAAACCCTTGAAATTAGTAACAAAATTCAATCCAAAAAGGGAAGTAATATTCTTTATAATAATTTCAAGCGAACGAAGGTTACGGGCAACAGCTAGTACCTCTATAAGATTTTTATATTGGCTTGCACTGAACAATAAACTTACAGTCTGTACGCCCTAAGTTCACGCTACGTCTTACACTATCAAAAGTAATATTGTTTCATTTCATTGGTAAGTATTGCTTGCTATTGACGATATAATTGCGTTCACTTCATGTGGCTCACGTTGCTCTGTTGCTGTAGGTCAGGACGTAATGGGGCACGTGCGAACTGCGCAATTAGCTCGCTGCGGTACTAGAGTTGGCGTACCAATCGGTTATTGCGGGGAAAGTCTAGAAAGGGCGAACAGATTTTTAGAAAAGTCACTTTAATGCTAGTTTTAGCTGCTTCCCGTAGGTATAGTTTATTTTTTAATTTCAGGAATAAAACCTATACTATATTGCAATGGTTACGTAATATCTTTAACAAAATTAAACGTTGTGCAATTCAACTTTTCAGGGAAAAATGAGGCTTGCCATTTTTTTTGATAGGCCTGTTGATCTAGTGGTTAGTGACCCTGACTGCTAGGACGGAGGTCGTGGGTTCGATTCCCACCCAGGACAAATCTTTGTGCGATGAGTACGATTATTTGTTCTGTATCTGGGTGTAATTTATCTATAATATGTATGCATTTAGAAATATATAAGTATGTTTATCAGTTGTCTGGTTGCCATAGTACAGGCTCTGCCTAGTTTGGGATCAGATGGCGGTGTGTTGGTTGTCCCAAGATATTATTATTATTATTATACCTTTTATAAAGTTGCTACTTTAACCTTCAAAATCCGTAAAATGATCGCAATGACGGGATAAACAAGTGCCTTTCGGCTTCGTTAAGGGTATTTTTACACCCTTTATTTAAATGTACCAAGTGTGGAGCTTGTTGTTTATCTTATTTGGAAATATTGTACCATGTGGACAGATTCGTTAACAAATAAATTCGACTGTCGTGATTGAGCACACTGTGCAACCCTCTTGATTGGAATTAGAGTGACGTGTGTGTGCTGAGCCAATAAAAGTACAGTTGGCAACGAGCGGTTAAAAAAACAACAAAACTTAAAAGAGAACTTAATTATAAAACAGGTAGGAACACAGCTCTAAATCTTTACTTCGTTATACTGAAAACAGAGCATCGGTCGGAGTAAGCACTCCGACCGAAACTCTGTTTTACTCATTTACAAAAAAAAAAAATAAGCATCTTTTTTTTGTAAATGAGTATATTCGTAAATCCTGGACTCCTGGTGTTATTGGTCTAGCATTACTGCGGAGCACGAAGTCCTGGGTTCGATTCCCAGGTCGGAGAAAGTGTTATTGGATTATTCTAGAAGAATTTCTGGCAGTTGACTTGCCTCCTATTACTTGGGACTTAAACATAACCAGAAATGTGGGTGTTTTATGAGAACATCTCTGCCTAACCATTTGGTTCATTCATTCACTCCATATCAGCATATATGCTGATATGGAGTGAAGGGGAAATTAGTTATTTTTACCTACTCCTCCTCCGTTATTATTTTCTAATTAATTCCGTTGCGGGATCCAAGACAGTTAAATTGTTTCTCTGGGACTTCGTCGAGCTTCATTGTCTCGGTGCTTTTCTGGTGGTCGGCACTGTTGATTCTGGAGTTGCAGTGGTTTGGGAATAGTGTGGAGGGCTTGTCATGAATGTAACGTACGAAAGTAACAATGTTAACAGACTTTATTTGCTGACCGTGCCGTCAGTCTGACTATTATAAAATCAACTACGGTAGAAATATGCTGAACGAGTGTACGTGAGATATTTTGTAGTTTTCTGACTTATGAAAAAGCAAAATGTTAATTATATTTTGATTTAAAACATTGTCCATCAAGTGTCTTGGCTATTCTTTTCCATAAATATCTACGCTTTGGAATGGAGAACTACAGCCTCTGCACAGTTATAGAATTTCTCAATTATAGAATGTCTCTTGAACGGGTATAAAATGTCTGTAACCAGTTTATTTGACATAATTTATTAAAGTTTACAAACTTTTAGAACAAAAAGCTGTCTATGATCGATCGAAAATCCGAAATCTGTAGCACCATTGCCAAATAAACTGTGAGAAGACGTTCTAATCCCTTTATCTCTCATTCTATTTGATTAAATTGAAAGTCGGTGTCCCAATCCTCCTTAAAACGAATCAAATAAGTGCAACAAATATATTATCTTTCTTTCTTTTCTTTCAACAGCAATATCTCACTTTTTTCTTTGTCCCTTTTAATGCGCTCAATGTCAACGATCGGACTAGACCTACATCATCATCATCATTCTTCTGCCTTTATCTATACATATAAAATTCAAAGTCCTGACTGACTGACTGATTGATTGACTGACTGACTGATTGACTGACTGACTGACTGATATATCAACGCACAGCCCAAACCGCTGGTCCTAGAGACGTGAAATTTAGAGGGTGTATTCTTTGTGAAAAGTAGATATCCACTAAGAAAGGGTGTTTCGAAATTCCACCCCTAAGAGGGTGAAATGGGGTGTTTTATTTTCTGTGTAACTAATTATTCTCGGGGTCGATTGACTTGTACATGCAAAAAATCGCGAGTATGTCTGTATTAATCAAATTAAATTAAATACGTACACTAACTATTCTTTATTACCCACTCAATTTTAAAAGTAAAAACTAATTTTACATGTAAATCTTACATAAACTTTTATAAATGCGAAAGTTTGGATGTATGGATGTTTGTTAATCAATCACGCTAGAACGGCTGAACAGATCTAGATCTATGAAACTTGGCACAGAGATAGATTATAGTCTGGTATAGCCCATAGATTACTTATTTTCCCAGAAGTAGGTAAGATCTATTCAATATATTTGGGGTCGGCGCAACATGTCTTCTTCTTCCATACTTCTCTATTACTCGTCATCTCATCAGACACCTCTAAACAGTAGATATACGTACTAAAATATTTGTATCCTAATATCTAAATCCGTATTGAAATTGAATGAACCAATCACTTAATGTTGGAGATATCGTCTGTTACAAAGCAAATAATCAAAACGCATATCATTACTCCGTGATTACCAACAGATTCGCTTTGCTAGATCAATTTAGAAATTCATAGAGAGATATCTCACTGAGACCGACTGTTTGGGCATTAGCTAGTTGTCTGAAAACTGAGTTTAAACTTTAATGTGTTGCCAGTATTTGCTTCAAAACAACAAATAACACCACGCCTTTAAACCCCGTAGGGTTAGGCAGGGGTGACACGTCTACCAGCTGCCGCTTCGTCTAACAAGGGAATCGAACCCAGGAACTTATGCACAGCAGTAAAGAAAATAAAGAAAAGGTATTTAGTTGTCTCGCACAGGACAAAAATAAAAGGTTTGTTCATTTAATGTGTATCCTTAGTTTGTAAGCCCTGGCAGGGGGCCTTAAAGTAATTTTTGGCCACCACAGGATTGTCCGGTTAAGCAGCTTCAACCTTAGCGAGTTGTTGCGCTGCGAGAGGCCATTCAAAAAAAAAAATGGTTCAATCTATCTATAAATATATAAAACAAATTCGGGTTAGTTACACAATTTATAACTCAAGTACGGCCGAACTGATTTTAATGATCTCTGATTTTTTGGATTCGTCTCTGCCCCTAATAGCAGAATAACTGTTAAAATATCTAAATAGTTCACGGGGAAAAAAAATGAGTTTTTAAATAAATTAGGTTTGGCATCTTAATTCTTATTCATTCTCTCGACATGCGCTGTAAATTTCGCAATTAACAGCTCATGTCACGCAGGTAGAGTAGGTAGGTAGGGTATGTAGGGTGGTCAGGGTAGGCAGGGTAGGCAGGGTTAGCAGGGTAGGCAGGGTAGATAGGGTAGGTTAAGGTGCATTGCAACGCATGCCGGGCCCAGCTAGTTAACAATAAAACAAAATTATGTATATAAAAAGTAATCATAATAAAAAAATATAAATAAGACAAATTGAACAAATTGGTGCTGTACGACGCCACAAGCGGGGGGGCTTTTGGCGTCGTACAGCACCAATGTTTTCTTTACATGGTGGTGTAACATTTAAAAAATAAAAAGTTACGGCACTTGTTTTATTGATCAACGAGGCTGTCGCTTTATAACAACCATACTCAATTACTCCTGGATGGTTAAAATAATTACAATAATATCACATCAATATTTAATTCATTAAGTGCATTTGTTAATCTTTCAGATCATAATTAACGCCATAATGTTCGATTGGTTATATCAAACTGTTAACAGCAATAATTAATTTGATAGAATTATTTTTAGTGGTATTTGTGATAAACTATTAAAACTCTTTTAAGGTGGAAGGGCCGGGATAGCCCACATAATTCAAATTTTGCTTATGGTTTTTGCAAGTCAGTGTCCACCCTCTTTGTTCATTAATTCCCATAGAATGACTGTTTCATGAAAAAGTGATTAAATACGATTAATGAGCTTAGAGGGTTGTATTCATGATGTTAATGACTATAGTCCTATAAATACATACGTGTTACGGTCGTAGATCATATTTTAATCAACAAACAACCTGACACTGACGAGCAAATTGCAAAAAACGTAAGGAAATTTGAATTTCGCGGACTACTCTGGCTCTTCCTCCTTAACAAAAATACTGTAATCTTAATTTCATATTTATGAAAAATTCCTCGAACATTTCAACAATCAACTAAATAAGACATTCCGAAACATTTCATAAAGAGCCTCCGTTTGTGTCGATACTTGTAATATAATTGTAATATAATAGAAGTTGCTGACATCTGTTAAAATTGACATGTTTGTAACCTCTTTTAGCACGATCTCTTACTTTCATTTAGTTTTCCAGTGATACTTTTCTTGGAGACGGTATTTTGAATTTCAATATGTTTTTTTTTCTGTACCAAGAATTGAGAGAGAATACCAGAATATACACTTGGGAGCAAATAAATCGAGCCACTACCTTTTTTCACGTAAAATGGTAAATATTTTTGGTAATATGGAACGTATCAATTCGAACTATATATCGCCTAAAAGTTTAGTTAATAACCTTTACAATGAGGGTAAATTATTGAATAATAACCTTATTGAATGATAAATTATTGGCTCTGCAAGAAAAATGGTAATTTTGATAGAAAATTTAGTAGGGCTAAAACAGTCCATAAAAACAATAAAAAAACAAAATTATTGCAAAAAAAATATTCTTAATAACTGGTATTACCCCCCCGGGCCCTGATACATTCTTGTAGCCTATTAGTCATCGATCTGATCAGCGTTACGATGACATATTGTGGTATGTTCTCCCACTCTTCAAGCACAGCGACTTTAAGCTCGGGAATGGATGAAACAGCGGGAACCCTGGCTCGGACTCTCCGTTTTAGCTCGCCCCATAGGTGTTCGATCGGGTTCAAATCGGGACTTCGTGCTGGCCATACCATTTGTTGAATCCCGATCGCAGACAAGTATTCCGTAACGATCTGCGCGGTATGAGGTCTCGCATTGCCATGCATAAACAAGAAATTTTCTCCGACAAAACCAGCATACGGCATTACGTGGTTTTTAAGAATGTCAGTTATGTATCGGTCAGCTGTTAATCCACGTCTACCACTGCCATCGTTGGCGGGGTCGACGAAGACAAGTTCCGTTTTTCCGTCTAGAGAAATTCCTCCCCACACCATACAAGAACCACCACCAAAACTCACCGTTTCTCGAATGCAACATTGGGCAAATCTTTCACCAGGACGTCTATACACTCGGTTTCTCCCGTCATTGCTAAAAAGACAGATTCTTGACTCGTCAGAAAACAAAACTGACCTCCAGTCTTCTAACGTCCAATTAATGTGTTCTCGAGCAAACTCCAAGCGAGATCGGCGATGAGCTACAGTCAATTTTGGGCCAGTTGCTGGTTTGTGTGATGTTAAATTTCGTTCTTTTAGTCTTCGTCTCACTGTCCACCTACTGATTGCGACTCCTCGAACGTCACGTAACGCTTGCTGTAGCTGAACAGCATTAAGTCCACGGTCGCGCAACGAATTGGTTGCAATAAAGCGGTCGTCACGTTCTGTTGTTGCCCGTGGTCGGCCAGTTCCAGGTCGCCGAACAAAAGCACCAGTCTCCAGATACCTGCGGTATACCTGCTGTACCTTTGAACGACTCAAATGAAGTCTGCGTGCCACTTCACGTTGTCCGTGTCCAACCTCAAGTAAAGCTACAACTTGGGCAGCTTCCGTCGGTGTAGTATCCATTTTATCAGGTTATTTTGATTACACAGACACAGATAAAGACAACAATAACAAGTAATATGGGTATGATTAACAAAAACCTCAAATTTAATCTTTTCTTAACAGAGTACAATAAAAATGTCATAAGCAAATTAAATGCGATAATTTTATTCTACCCTTTAAACTTTAATAAAAATGAAATTTTGACAACTAACTACCCTCATTGTAAAGGTTATTAAATACCCTTTTAGGCGATATATGTTTCGAATCGATGCGTTCCTTAATACCAAAAATAATTACCATAATGCGTGAAAAAGGAAGTGGCTCGATTTATTTGCTCCCAAGTGTAGAAGCTTAGTTTTTGTTCATCATTATGAATCATAGCCCTAAAAGAAGTTTAGCCACGTTGTTCACAATCATAGTATAGATAGTGCAACGAAACGAAAGGACAATAAAACAACCTTTCCACTCACATCCGAACTACTGCGAATAACATTACTGTTAAGGCGTAGACAGACAAGCTGAAGAGACCGCTGTAGTGTTGGCGTGACCACTCTTAAAATATAATAAACTGTAGTTTTGTTTATCTTTAGTGGGGTTAACATACCAATAATATTCAAACTGTATGACTATTAGACTAGTCTTTATAAACAAAAAGTTCTTGGAAGTTCTCTACACAACTGAGTTTTTTTTTGTGCTATATTTATTTCTTATATTTTTAAACATCGTATGTTTTGACGTGCTTTGTTCACGGTTCTAAAATAAGACAAAAATAATATTAACGATACTGTGTGTCATGTTTGTTTGTACTGTCTGTCTGTTCTGATAAATTCTCTGAAAGCCATCTGAAATTATGCGTCAGTTTCTTAAAGTAGTAGATACTAGAAAAAATATTTACTAGAAAAATGCCAAATAATATGGTTGTGTTTATAAAGCTGGGTTTGCCCACTGACTGATCTGATGTTTGCATATAAGTCCCTGCTGTGCGGATTCCCTTTCAATTTTTCTGTAACAGGTGCCACTTTTATCTTTCCTCTAATGCACTCATTCCATACTTTATCCATTCTGGTCACTCCACACATTTATCTCAACATTCTCATCTCCGCTACATGCAATCGTTTTTCATCCATCTTCTTCATAGCCCAGCATTGTGATCCAAACAGTTAGACAGGTCTAATCACAGACTTGTATATATTCCCCTTTAACTTTAACTTGACAATGACACTGCAACATCATTACACTATAATTATGCCTCTGTCTTCCATACTGTTTTGTACCAAGCTTTTACATATTATAGAATAAATTACAAATGTTCCACCTCTAGAAAAAAATAAAAATATCTTGTCTTGTAACGAATCTCATTAGCTGCCATTACTGTTCATTCAATCAGCGCTCTGTAGAAAACAGCCATATACATGTACTGGCGAGCACAAAGTAGTAGCACAGTATAATTTTAGACTGTGGTAGTAGCATATTGTGCACACCCAGTACAGTCACGTGCTACTTGTAAGTACAGAACAGGAAGTAATTTATTAATAAGATCCAAGTAGGTACCTAAGTGTGCTTTAACATTAACTAGAATCAAATTAATAAATCTCTTCCCATTTATTAATTTGGTCCGAGTAAGTGTGCTTAAAAATTTACTGTGCACGTACAGTCAGTACATGTTTCTTCTGCAGAGGCAGAAAGTGCACAGATCAACACATAAATCAGCACAGTTAAGGTTGGCAGAAATCACATCTTTATGATGTTTTTGGTTCCAGGACATGCCGGTTTCATTATCATTGAGAAACCACTGCTATCTGATCGATAGTGATATTGATTCTGACGCGGCCTTACACTGCAATGGAAATAAGAACGTTTACGCACTACAAACTTCTTCTTCTGCTTCTTCTTGGTGATTCCGCACTGCATACTCAACAAAATGCGCTCAGAACTAGAAGAGGTCGTAAACACGTAATACAATTATATGAGCGCTTACGCACTTACGACTCGAGTTTTCTTGATTCGTAGTTTCTCGTATTGTAGTAACGCACTGCGTCCCATCCGAAAACACTAACTTTAAGCCTTGTAGTTCTAACATACGAAACATTTACCATTCGAATAATATGCACACGTCACTACCATGTCTACTTGCCATGTCATGTGTTACAAATCCGCTGCTGAAACCCGAAAATCTTAAAACCTGACTAATTTTAGTGTATAGCTGAGGTTTCTCTTGCTAATTGGATGTGGAAAATGTTAGTTAGTCCACGTAATCTGATATTCAGCCGCATCGGGTAAGACATGAAGCCGGAGCCAAAATAGCGACGAAAAGGCTAGAAAAGTAGAATGAAAACATTACCTTCAAATTAATTGCGAAACAGAGGAATTTCTTTTAAAGCATACTATTTATAAATTGAGTGGAAGAAGTACGTAAAGTACCTATAACCAAATCCCAAACCTTTTGAAGAAAAGTTTGTAAGTGGCAATACAAATTGCGATCCACAGCAGAAGTACGTATCGTATCCTGTCCCAAGTGACCCATTTGCTTATATTTTGATCAATTCTTACTTTTGGAACAGAGTATAATAGCTAGTAATCATTAAAATCATCAATACAGGGTTGTATTGATGATTTTAAGTAAGTCCCTAAGTTCATTTAACCCCATTGAATGACTTTTTCATGAAATAGTTATAATGATTATAATTCTGTAACTACGTACTTGTTACTAGCGCGACAAATTTTTCATCAACATACAACCTGACACTGACTTGCAAATTGCAAAAACTTAACGAAAATTTTGGATTTTACGGGTTACCCTGGAGCTTCCACAGAAATGGGACTTATGAGTTAGGCAGGTAGGAAGTGCACCTGCAATGCACGCGCCTCAGTACACTATCGGGACACCATTTCCTAACTCTTCGGGGATAACAGGAGTGGTTTTATAAAATGGTATGTGTTCTTATATAAATAAATGAACATGATTGCACGTGCCTGTACTGAGTAGGGCTGCGACTTGCGTGTTTTCTTAAGAGTTATCATTACCGTAGCGTGGGCGGGCCGGCTGACGCAAATCAAGATAACGGTTCACTTGCTTATTTTAACTAAGTTCTTACTTTAATTTGACTAACTTTCTTTTTCTCTGCTTTTTCTTACACGAATATTTTACACTTAACTTTAAACGAAGTCAATAATTTGTTAAGTTATGAGTTGTCTACTCTTCTGATGAAAATCGTTTGCTCATTAAGTTTTTATGTCACTGGATAATAAATTTATCTACGTCATTTGATTTTGGTGAACAATACCTAAATTCATGATTTAATTTAGCATAAGCATAATCAGCTCCCTAGGTTCCCACTGCGTGGATACAGGTTTCCCATCTATGAGAGAAAGTGGGCCATAATCGCATCACGCAGGCCCAATGCGGATTATACTTTTTGTTCTAGAAGGGATTTAAATCGCAACATCATCTGCCTAGCCTTTTTCCAACTCTGTTGGAGTTGGCTTCCAGTCTAACCGGATGCAGCTCAATAGCTGACTTCGAACATTACACAGACTCGAAGTCGACTCACAGAAAAACAATGAAATGTGAGCTTTATATTATGTTTGTTACGGTAGAATTTTGTATAGTCCTTAACACGGTAAACAATCATAAACTTGAAGGTAACGCTCATCCATAGTCGTAATTCCTACTAAAACTTTACAATGCAAATAGCTTCAAAATATACCTCTGTTTTGATAATAACTAAAACAAATGCATGCGCACACAACAGCAAATGTTCAAGAGAAATCAAACACAATTTGTACATAAATTACGCAATAAAGCTGAACACACGCAGATTCTGAATCTCGTGTACAGTTTGCTATGAAAACACGTTTAATCGCGCGTTTTCTTAAGGTTACGCTCAGAATGCCAAACGAGCGGTATTTGCAAGGAATGGTGTTTAGTAAGTGAATGACGTAAGTATAGGAAAAATCCTTTAAATCCGTAGCTACTGCATAGTATTTATACAAGTTCACATTGGGATTTTTTTGCAGAAAATTTTTAATGATACGTAGGAATGTAGTTTTTAGTAGGATTAAAAATTAGAAGACCATCATTTATTTAAAAAAGGTGTAGGTACATAATTTAAGAGTAAAATATTATTTGAGATTCAGTAAAATATTTCCAGTAGTTCATTCGTTTAGTAAATGTATTAATGGTAAATAAAATAACGAACGTGGGTTTGTTGGACAAAGTGTAAATAAATAAATAACATTTTTTATGCTGATGGCTTTCATTTTACCTTCAATTAGGTAATTTAACAAAACATCACATTTAACTCATTTCCAAAAAAGAAATTAATAAATAATTTAATTAGAATACGGTAATGGCCGTGTTATCACGCGTTATTGAAATCGTGACATTTTGAAAAATAATATGGCCTCCAAACACGCATCAACACGTCATTCAAACAGAAATAAAGAAAACGAAAAAACAAACACGGCCAACACAGTATTTTTCTTGGCGCGACTTCCTTGAGCGAACCGTTCGTTTTCCTAATCAGATTATGTAGAAGCGGTGTTATGTTGTGATAACATCACTGTCTGTTTATCATAGCGGGTGTGACCGGAGGACGCGACGGAAGCTCGATACCAGGCTCGCAGCAACAGGTAGCTAGTCTCCACTATCACCTGCTTTTTACACCCACTCTGTTTTTGTGATTGTTAACAAACTTTCGTCTGTTTACATTCGCTTCCCAATTACCCTAAAACAGTTTTGCTTATTGTTGTACTTTGATTCTTAAAGATCAAAGTTCAAAATGGTTCATTACAATTTAAAATATTGACTTTAACTTTGACATTTAAGCTTCAATATAGATACATACGGGCCCATTAAATTTCGTACATATGTTTTTGAATGATCACCTTATAACCAATTTGTAAAACCAATATTTCACTCTAAATTAACGTGGAAATGACAACGAGTAAAGTACAGTACATATACAAAGGTATAGAAGCGTTTATTAATGTCCCATTATGAAGCAAAAGCTTATTTCCGCTTTGAAGTTTGTATAAGGAGACGAGAAATGTAATCACACTGAAACGTCGACTGAAATCACAGTTTATATACTGAAGTAAAACAGAAGTGACGTCATCCTTCGATATGCAAGCAAACTTCGTCTTAATCTAATGCAGATCGCATTGGAGACCTCCTGACCTTTATAAACTTGTATTCGCTAGACAGGGGATGACGGAATCGGTTTCTTGTGATCGCAACGTCTGAAAGTATTACAAGGACAGCTGCAAAAGTACAAACGTCATTCGCCAGCTGACTTTACGTATGTCTGTTTGCAACTCAGAAGTCGACGTGAATCCGTATGAATCACTTAGGTCTTACCCTCACCCATTCTTAAAGTGTAGGCTTTTTTATAGGTAAATGCTCTTTATTATTATAATTATTGTGCAAAGCATTTACAAATTTCTCAAGAGCTCAAAATTTTAAAGTACTTAAAGGTGAAAATAAGTTAATAAGTAATAATTCTTGTAATATATTATTCTTTTAGGTACCTATTCTATTTATGACGGTTCGAAGTAATAATTATTATGCTAATCATTTATATTCATCAACAACAATCATAAAAAATTACTACATAACTTCACGTGTTTCAGAGCGCGATTTTGCGTTTCCACGCGTATCGAATCGTGGTAAGTGTCAACGGTCGCAAAAATTGTGTTTAATTAATCAACAGACACATTTTTTGTACATTTTCGTTAACACTAAACAATAAAACAGATTTATATGTCTTTCTTTACATCTTATTTTAGTAATGGAATTGTAAGTCAAAATAAATAATTAAAGAGGTAAAGTTAGAAATCGGCGAGGATAATTATCAAAGAAATTAATTATCTTTATCATTTCATAAAACATTCCAAGATCACATCCGACCAGTTGTACCTATCATTAACCACAAGCCTGTGTGTGTGTATGTACCAGACAAACGCATAAACAAAGCAAAACAATCCAGATAATTTACCTCGTTTTAATTTAAATTAAGTCCGCCTTGTTTAGAATGAAACACAGACTGAGATGAGGAGGTGTTGTTTCTGCGTCTTACATTTTTGTTTCAAACGAAAAGACAACTTGAGATTTCCCCTGGGACCGACTTCGATGCTCGTTGCGAATATTTGACCACGCCGTCGAACCTTGCCATAACCTCTCAGATATATGTGCATGGACGATACATTACCATAAATAACTTTATGTAATCCCAAAGTGTCGTTTTATTTACCTGTTTACACGTGAAACGATAAACAGGTTAACATAATATTATTGTAAGACTGACTGAATACGGAATGTCGAATTATTTGTATCAATGACCTACTTTCAGCTCGTACCGATGTTATCCGCCATTTGTACCGTAATGGAATGCGTTGATAAAAATATTGTTTGTAAATACAATTCGTGTGTGCGATAGAAGTGTGTGTAATTGAAGGGAAAATTGGGTACCTACATATCGAACAACTTAGCGAGTACGAGAAACAAAATGTTTCGTGAAAATGTAGATATATTTAGACTTTTTCTTTATACTTGGCCCTTCAGTGTTGTGGGTCGTGACCCATTTTGTTCATGTTTTATCCTCGCTTGATACTAGATTTCCTGGTCCATTCTTGAGGTTTCCTAAAAATATAGCCCACAAAGACTGGAAGATTGGGTCGGTAGTTTTGGTCGTTGCCTTCATGGTCTATTTCCACTGACCAGAATCTACCATGTAAACAAATAGAGTTCTAATGGTATTTATAATAACGTATAATACTAATAACGTAGGTATCGACTGTGAAACCAACATGCCTTACATAAGGTAAATATATAAATTCAAGGAAAAGTTAACCTGCATTCTCTGAACATGATTTCATTATACAAAGCTTGCCTGAATAGCATGCTGATTAACATAATTAACGTACAGTGTTCTACACTGTAATTAATTAATATTAGTCCTTCGTTTTTTGTTGTCATAACACTAAGCAATAAATGAAATTACATAGCCAAGAGTTCTTACGACGAACAAACAACCCCCAAAAATGAAATTAAGTCGCTTGGTCAAGGGATCTTTGTTGTAAGTAGGTAAATAATATCGTCAAGACTTAACCTTATCCCATTTTAACGACTTTCAAAGAAACGGTTAGATATTCGTAAGTACCAATTAGCAAATGTAACCGCTTTGTGGCATTTTAAACCAATAAAACTAAATGTTTATGTATGTATCTTTCTTGTTAAATATACCAGAATCATTGAACCTCTTGTTTCAGTCGGCATGCTTATAAAAGATTCAACCTAAATTTCCTGTTCCTCTAGGCTAAGTTTTTTTGTCCCGACCTATGAATATTCCGCAAAAGCGTCCACCCAAAAAAAAACTAATTTCGTATAGACTTAATTTAGCAACCAAAACTCGCCAAAAATATGTAAAAAGACGGCCTTATTACAACTTCATCTGGACATAATATCCCGCGAAATAATATTACGTGCCCAAACTAATAAGTCCGACATGTTCGACTATCGATGTTTTCGCTTTCAACAGGTAGACGCTATCGTGCCTGTTCGTGCTTAAAACAGTACCTACTCATGACATAGTAATATCCATTACACGTATGAATACTTAATTGAGCAGTTGTGATTTGAGCTAGCATGCAACATGGCTGTATATATTATACTGAACAATAGTGTACAATTTATAGAGTGATGTATAGATTGGGAATATCATGTTTGGTGAACAAGACTTGATTCAGCGACACATGAATATATTAATAATATTATTATACGCACTGTTTCCAACATAGTTTGGGAGTTTATGATTTAGGACATGCATTGCACAGCATAATACCTAGATTAATAGACACCTCTCGAGTTTCCTGCTTGGAAAATAGGTGAAGGTATGTATATTAAGTGATATGCATTTGTTTGTGAATAATATGGCCATTTATGCAGTTCAATGCTACATAGACCTCCTCCAAACTTTCCCACAACGCTATTTGTCCTCAGTCTTTTACACTCAATCTGCCCCAGACAAGACAAGGTCGTCGATCCATCCAGCTAGGGGGCGTCCCACGCTACACTTGCCGATACGCGGGTTCCATTCCAGGAATCATGTGCTCCATTTGCCATCGGTTCTTGGACAGACATGGTCAACTCTCTGTACCCTTCAGTTCAGTCTATTCTAGAACTGCGAGGTACTGAAAGGAACTCCATAAAAACAAACAATATTTCATGGAAATTCAGTGTACGATTTATTTCACCGTAGTAGCCCTTGTGTTTTATGGTTCATAACAATCATAACTTACAATATAAAAGCAAGAAAATTTTGCCCATAGTTTGAATTGGCTTTATGATTTTTAATTCGATTCAAGTAACTGGAGTATTAGGGTCAGATAAGTCGTCGCTCTAAGCCAAATACTGCTATTGAGCTGCATCCGGTTGGACTGGACGCCAACCCCACCGTAGTTGGGAAAAGGCTAGGCAGATGATGATGACTAGAGACCGGATTATATGAAATGCATTTGCATATTATGGCTGTTTTTTGAAGATAATACGTAGTTTAGTTGTAATCGGCATATCCTGCACATTTAATTTTATCTGTTATTTTTATAATATGTTTTGGCTTTTTGTTGCATATTTCGTCGATTTTATGTTGCATGTAATCATGATGACATTGTAATATTTTTGACGCTAATATGACCTAAGCATTTAACTACTTCATTATTTAACCTTCCTTAATTGAATTCAAGTAATTCCAGTGTTATTTCACATTTTCCCACTGATCCCTTGGCGTGAAATAGGATCACAACGTAAATAGAGACACTTAAAGTAAGAAGTATCGTTTTACACCGACTCCTGTTTTATTTTATCTACGAACGAACGTAAGTTCTTGTATGTCGTACCTTTGCACACAATGAAAGCTATTTTCACACTTTACTGCACTTTATATATTCATTCGACGAAGGAATATTTTCTCGTAGTTTATTTCAATAGAATTTTTCAAAAATGTTAACGTAGAATGTAAAGGTGGGTAGCTGTTCGCCCACTGCCACTTTAATTAAGAAAAAAACTGAAGTTTTTAAGCAGGTATCGTTTTAAGCATACATACAATTTAGTAATAGGTCGTTAATAGTAACTGATTGAATTAACGACTTAGAGCAGATCTCGCTTGGTTGCAAAAATGCTTAGGTTTACGAAGACATTGCAACGTAACGAGTAGTTTTACCGCACTTTATAATTTAATTTACAGAAACACGTGCAAGAACTCAAGATTTTTTCCCATGCTGCTACGATCTTTGCGTTCTTTTCACGTTCTTTTTGCGTTTTCTTCATGTTCATTCATTCGGTCATACACGTTGCTAGTACCTCCTGACCTTTCTGAAGAACTAATGCAACATGTCATAACTTATTTTATTCAAAATTCAATTTGAAAACATTAGTCTAATAATTTGTTTGTGTAACTAAATTGAACTTAAGTACTTGTACTTAACCAATAAGACAACACTTAATACTATGTCGCGTCGCGCAAAAAACATGTATGAGATTTTTAAACACCACGTCAGTTTATCTATAAGCCTCATTTAAAAAACTTTACTGTTATTGTATTTATTCAATGCCCACTTTTGCATATACCTATGTTCATTAAGTACGTAATCTAGCAATCTAGCTTTTGTATAAAGCAAGGTTTTATATAATAACGATGAAAATGCGTTAGATCGTTAATCTTCATCTTTGAGATTGCTAACAGCTTCAAGGGGGAACAGACTATAAATATGTTAAAGTTAATTAAATTAAAAATGTTTAAAATAGATATAAAGCTACATTATAAGCAAACTGACCTTTTTTTTTGGGATGGGTACTCTGGGCGGAGCGGAAGGGAGTGTCAGACCTTTTACTGACTAAAACCCATCCATGTTCCTTCTTTAGCCCTTTGTGTTCCAGGGCCGCGGTATCGCTTTCGAACAGTCCCGCAGCCCTGGCAGGAAGCTAATTTACCAACTTAGACTTCTTCAAAACTTTTGTGCAACCACAGCCTGAAAGTGGCATTAAGTTCCAACAGGTTTAAGTAAAATATCATCATCGATTTTACTTATACGATAACACTGTTAAAAGTCTTGCTTTTAAAGCGCTGGCCGCTTGTCTAGGTTCTTAGGTATATTCATGATCCCCGGACAGACCCAAAGCATAAGATAAATGCAATACTGTAACAAAATCCGACATTGTTATCACTTGGATAAGTAAATGAGTTATTATTTACTATCATCAGAACTCAGTAGTGAAATATGCCTTTAATCCCAACGAATTATTTATTTTATATATTCAATTATTGCCCGGTTTTACAAACATTGAACGACAGCTATAGGTAAACCCGCTTTATAGGGTTTACCTATAGCTGTCGTTCAATGTTGAATCTTCAATGCTCGGCAAACCTTCTAAGTCTGAAAATCCAACGTGCAAATAGATGTATTTAGGCATTACATTCCCGTGTTTTATTATAAACACGACTGCTAGCATGAGGTCCTGGGTTCGATTCCCAGGTCGAGCAAAGTGTTATTAGGTTTTTCCATCAGAAATTTCTCAATAGCATCCACGGAGTCTGGATTTGTGCCCGATTGATCGCAGTAGGGTCGCCCCCTATTACATGGGACTTGAACATAACTGGTGAAATGTGGGTGTACGATTACGTACACTTCTGCCAAACCCTTCGTGGAATGTAGGCGTGATGTTATGTTATCTACTTCTTAGCTTGTCGATGGCAATCTAAATGGTGTCAGCCCAGAACCGAGCCACGAGTTTAGCCCCTTCAGTAGCGTCCATCAGTTCCTGCAATGAACAGACAACAAGACACGCAGGACCCGATATTATGTACCCCGTCGTTTGTGGTACCTCACCAGATTTACACGTCAGGGCAGAATTATTGCTGCGGGACTGTTCGAAAGAGATACCGCGGCCCTGGAACATGAAGGGCAAAGAAGGAACATGGATGGTTTTTAGTCAGTAAAAGTCTGACACTCCCTTCCGCTCCACCCAGAGCGGGAGCAGTCATTTGATGATTTCCCATACGAAAAAAAAAAAACGGTAAGAATTATTAAAGAATCTCCACCTAAGCAGATTTTCCTTCCTGCGGGCGACCAAGGTTCGGAGTCTATTTAAAGACTTCCAGTTCAGCCATTATGTTATGTTATGATGTATAGTATTAGTAAAAACTTGCTTCAGATCATAAATATTTGGTGTAGCTATGTGTGTGTGTGTGTGTCTTCCAATACCCTAACCGCAAGTGCAGACTCCGCTGTGCCAATTGGATAAGATGAAAAACAAGATAGATGGCGACCGCTTATCGTCTAGAACCATTTCACTTTACTGTGTGTTGATTCTTATTTCTCGAGAGAAACGATACACGGCTTAAATGTCCCATTTAACGTGTTATAGTCAAATTTATGGAAAATTACTTTTATACAATATCTTTTTAACGAACTGTTTCGAAATAGTTAGAATATCTGCCATTGTCAAGCTGACATTCTTAATTTGACAAGTTTACTTTAAAATTTGCATTTTTATTGACAACAGTACGACTACGCAAGTGCATCCCCAGTGACCCGCGAATTTCGTCACTTTCTTGTTGCTACAGTTTTTTTCGTTAAACTTTTTTTCTCTTAAAAAGTGCATTGTTAAGGCGTATGTTGCTTGCCTATTGCTTGTGTCTGTTAAAAAAACACAGGTGAAGTATTTTGGCAATCATTACGGTGCGGCGTGCGCGGGCCGCGCGGCTTAAGCGAGTCGCTTGCTACACGCTGCGGCAGTCGCGCGCCAACCGCTACGCCGGGACCCGCACGCTCGTAACACCGTAGCCCCGTAGCGCTACGACGTCTACGGCGTAGCAACCTCAACCGAGGTAAAGTGAATAAAATAGTACTTTGTGAGTTGCTGTAGGTTGCACTGAACTGTAAAAATATTTGGTCAAAGTTTGAAACTTAATCAAAACTTAGTAGATTTTTAAAGACTTTTTTTTGTTAAACAACAATTAAAACTATCGTTAACTTTACTGTTCATCATATTTTTTTTTTCTTCACTTCTAAGCTACTTTAGAAAATCTAAATACCTAACTATAAATGTTTATTTTGTATCAATATTCCGAAAGTATGATTACATGCATAAATGGATACAAAACTAATTATTCAGCATCTGGTCGTATAAATTACTCTGAGCCTCAGAAATCTGTACAGAATCCTCAACAATGAATTAGGATTTATTGAGAAGGTCGTTCGGAGGTAATTATCCCAATACAATCGTGACCAGAAAGCTTTATCCTCCTACTATTATAATAATCGTTCAGATATCCGTTAAGCTTAGTAAGTATGATTTGATTGGAACATAGACAACAGTTTTCAAAAGTATTGACTAAATTAGTAATAATAATTTTCCCACATTTTTATCACCAGTAAAATGAGATAAACTCAAAACTTGAATACTTAATTCCAATTTAACATTAATCACAAATATAATTCACATCCACCCAAGATGCAGATCGTAATGGAAGTTGACACTTATCCTGCAAAATCTTCTGTGTCACAAGAGGAATTAATCCAATGACACGAAATGTTTGCTAAGCTGGTCTCCTTGACAGTAACTGTAACTTCCTATAGTTATAATGTCAAGTGTAACATTAGTAAACTACTTCTAAGAAAGACTCAGAAATCCCTCGAAAGTACATATATAATACCTATATTTCGAAAGTGCCCACATGATTTTGAAATATATGTATTTTCGAGAGAATCTTAAGATTAAGATCATTTAAAATGAAAAAAATTAACAGAAACATAAGATATTAAATATTATAATAAAGGCAAGGCTTACGTCCGAAGTACAAATTACTGAATACATGTACTATATAGCAACAATTAATTATTAAAAAAAAAATAACCACATCCTCTTAGCTCACCTGCTTTAGAATAGCCTGAATTAATAGATCCAGAGAAGTGCATAACCACACAATAAATTAAAACTAACATAATATGCGACAGTGATAAATATCCTAAGTAAATGCATCTTTAAAAACTTTGTGAGTAACTTACTGGTACCATGGAATGTCGAAGTCGCTCGCAAATGAGCTGAGGCGATGATGAAAACAGTTGAATGACAGTTGACGTCATGTGACGTCATTGACATGTAGATCGACGTGACAACGGCATGGCGGGGACTATCCGGCATCACTCCACCTACCATCATGAGACGGAGCCTTCCGCTGCCTCGGTGAGTTCAACAGCCTTTTGCTTCTATCGTCTTCTTCTATCTTCATATTGGCACATTCATTATGGGTGTAAAAGTACCCTTAACAAAGCCGAAAGGCACAAGTTCTGCCCGCCATTGACCATACCTTCTAGTAACGGAAATATTGGGGGTCAAAGTTCCAACTTTTTCACAAGTTTTTTTTTTATTACCGGTTTTTAATGTTATAACTTTGCTTTAAATGCCTCCGCGACTATTCAATGCATCCATCAGCATGATATTTTGAGTGCGGGACATTGAGTCCTACGTGACTTTTCACCCATAAAAAAAGTCGTTTCCCAGCAATAATTTTTGCCTAGAGTTACCTAATTTGTTATACAGCATACTTGGTTGACAGCTTCATGAATTGTCCGTTCGCACCTTGTATATCATCATATAGGCACGTTCCCATAGCGGTGCTCTTCCGAAGACGCCAGCAACAGCAAACTGCAACGCCTCCCAAAAAGAATGACAAACCGCAACAACACGGTTTTAATTATTGCAACATAGCCGCTTGTTGCTCACCACCTTTCTTTCTCTCTCGACAAACTTTACCTTAACTTTAATACATTATGTTCAGTTATACAGAAAATACCACATGATTTTATATTTATATATATTTGATTAACGCATTCTTAGTAAGGGAAATTAAGCTGAATTACACTACTGAGAACTTCTTTGAGTGATACAAATAAATAAAAATGAAGTGTCTCTTTGTAACATGAAAATAACAGCTTTTTACTGAATGCATATGAAAATACATACGGCATTTATAACAAAAACACTTTTTTTCTATTTTTGTTTGCCTGTCTGTCTGTTTGTTCCGGCTAATCTCCGAAACGGCTGGATCGATTTTGACGGGACTTTACTGTTATAGGGTCTAACATACAGGATACTTTTATTTTAGAGAAAGAATAAGGGTTCCGTGCAAAAAAAAACATACAAATTAAGCATAAGTTAAAGGACATGTATCTTTACATTGCTCATACAAAGACTTCGGGAACTCGATTCATGCGTAAAAAGAGCACAATTTACAAGGATTCCTTTTAAATGGGAAAATATTATCTTAAACCACGTTCAGGGAACATCAAAAGTATGAAGATTACTGTAACATACAAGTATTAACATAGTCTTGACTACTACAGACTGTTATCTACTTGTTTCTCGATGCGTGGAAAGATCTCGCAAACATAGCTAACAGCAATTAGGTAACCTTTTTACCGTAATGTCTTGATCGCACACGAGCAATAGCTACTTTATTTATTTCAGACCTTCACTCGGTACTCAACGTTGTGTTGATATGTTTTTGTTAAACAAAATTCGATTCCTGGGTCGGGCATTGTGTTATTGGCTTTTTTCCACCAGGAATTTATCAATAGCAGCCCGAAGTTTGGATTAGTGCGCAATTGATGGCAATAGGCTCGCCCCTTATTACATTGGGCTGAAACATAACTAGCGAAATGTGGGTGTTTTATAGGGTACGCCTCTGGCTAACCGCCTTTTGGTAATCATGTTTTTTTTTATATTATTGCTGCATGCTTTATATTATTGCATGTCACTTTTAGAATTTAACTTAATATTATTAATTATGATGTATGCAATGTTAAAGATTAAATAATGTAACAAACACAATATAAATTGTTCCTGATAAATAAATTTAAAAAAACTCTTCGAGAATGACAGGCTGTTATGTTAAGTAAAAAAAGTGTTCCAAAAGCATGAAATGTATGTACAAAGGTTTAGTATATGTAGATGTGAGATAATCTAAACATACAACACAGATATACATATGTTGTGTGATTCTCAGATTCCATTAATGTTTCAAGCTATATAGCATTGTGAAACGAATTCCTAATCGCGGCTGTCAGTGCTCGGGCTTATTTCGATCTACGTCTGAATGGTTTAAGGTTTGCATACATTAATCCTTAAATCTAGATCTATTTGGACTGTTTAAATGTAAATTGGTTTTTTTTCTTAAGGGTTTAAACCTGAAATAAGTTATGTGCTACTGATGTCTAAATCCTAACGCTGATTAAGCCAGACCGAGTCGCAACACAAACCATTACAAAAATCTCTAACAACACTTTCGTATATTTTCTATGCCGGTTGCGGCTGTAATGTGCGCTTAGTTTTAATAAAGTCGTAACAAACACTTATTTAGAGCAGCGGTGGCCCAGTGGTGGCGGCCCCGACTTCGAACAGTAAGTCGTGGGTTCGAACCCAGGCAGGCGAATTACTTTGTGTAATTTATTTCATCACCACGGCTCTCTAAAACGGTGACGGAAAACATCGTGAGGAAACCGGCATGTCCTAGAACCAAATATTCGAAGAGATGTGACATCTACCAAACCGCACTGGGCTCGGATAAAATTCTCCTATGCTTATCGACGCATTTGCTATCGACGTATTACGTTACGTTTAAACCGCGCGCTGGTTCTATGGTCTCTGGTCTTCTGTTATAACTTTAGTTTAAATGACTCAGGTTATTAAAAGCCCTTTGACCCTATAATCTAAAGAGGGGCCCGCAAGGGCCGATGCCTGCCAGGGCTGCGGGACTGTTCGAAAGAGATACCGCGGCCCTGGAACATAAAGGGCAAAAGAAGGAATATGGGTGGTTTTTAGTCAGTAAAAATCTGACACTCCCTTCCGCTCCGCCCAGAGCGGGAGGAGTCATTTGATGATTTCCCAACCGAAAAAAAAAAAAACCCTATAATATAGATTATAGGGTTTTTTTTTTTTTGATGTGACATCTACCAAACCGCACTGGGCTCGGATAAAATTCTCCTATGCTTATCGACGCATTTGCTATCGACGTATTACGTTACGTTTAAACCGCGCGCTGGTTCTATGGTCTCTGGTCTTCTGTTATAACTTTAGTTTAAATGACTCAGGTTATTAAAAGCCCTTCGACCCTATAATCTAAAGAGGGGCCCGCAAGGGCCGATGCCTGCCAGGGCTGCGGGACTGTTCGAAAGAGATACCGCGGCCCTGGAACATAAAGGGCAAAAGAAGGAATATGGGTGGTTTTTAGTCAGTAAAAATCTGACACTCCCTTCCGCTCCGCCCAGAGCGGGAGGAGTCATTTGATGATTTCCCAACCGAAAAAAAAAAAAACCCTATAATCTATATACATATAATGGTAAACTGACTGACTGACTGACTGGGTGATATATCAACCCACAACCCAAGCCGCTGGTACTAGAGACAAGAAACTTGGAGGGTGTGCTCTTTATGAAGAGTAAGTATCCACTAAGAAAGGATTTTTGGGAATTCCTCCCCTAAAGGGGTAAAATAAGGATGGAAGTTTATATGAAAGTCCGTCAGTTTCGAAGTTAGGATCTTCAAATTTTGTGTTCAGGCTGACGATTGAAAATTAATTTATGTCTCAGCGTTTTTGATAATTCTACCCCCGAAGGATTAAAAAGGGGGATGTAGGTATATAACTATGTTTGTTACCGTAACCTGGATTAATCTATTGGTTACTTTTTAATCCCGGCGGTAGGTTCCCATCGGATATTTTTCGACATCCACGCGGGCGAAGCCGCGGGCAAAAGCTAGTATCAAATAAATGTTAAAAAGTTGGCATTCTACCTACGACTACTTAAGTTCTATTTATACCATCAAAACTAAGCGAACACGAGAATGAAAGTGCAAGTCGACTTTTAACACTTCAGGTCGATTCACACTAAAGTAGTAACAACGCCATTCTATTTCAATGATAAACCTTTGATACAGTTCATTCATAACTTTGCAAAGTGTCGCAGTGTAGGTGTGAGATTCCTTTAACTTTCACAAAAACATTTTTAGTTCACTTATCGTATCTTTGTACCCATCATATGTAGGTGTAATAGTTAATACCTAAATAACTTAAACAAAATAAATATAGCTAGAATATAACGTGTCGTTAACAATTTCATTAAATCCTGGTCCGTATTCTCGACGAGCAATTAAAAAACGAATGAACACAAATAATGTTACTACTGTAGAAAATTATTGTGCTTAAAATAATATATTGCTGCGTCAGTATTAACTACATCATATAAAACCTCATTTGCTGGGTCCCAGCAGACTCATATAACACAATACCTCTTAGTGGCAAAACTCGTAAACTTTTTTACAATGAAGAAATAAAAAACCGCGCTTTTTTTATTGTGATCTCTTAAATTTCACATCAGGAGTAAATAGAATCGACGCCGAGCTTAGAGAGGTCGTCGGGTCGTCGCGCTTCGAGTCCATGCAATATCAACCGCGCTGTGACGCTTCAGCACTGTTTCTGGGAAAAAAGACTGAAAAAGATTTCAATACTTTATTTGAAACGAGGCCTCATCTGTCTTCTAACACTTATTGAAAGTGCACTGTAGTATCTTCTGAGGTTTCAAAGCAATATGCTGGAATAGTACGAAATATTGGTTCAGGAAATTGAACATATAAGAAAGATCTAATTTATGTGTGTGACTTGTAGGTACACGTACAGTCAAACCAATGTCTGAGCTGCACTGTAAAATATAAGATTTAGAATTTGTTTATTTGAAGAATTTAGTATTTCAAGGTTGTAAGCAGTTCCTAAGTATAAGTGACGATCTGGACTCATTCTTAACGGATTGGTCGGAGATGGCAAATGATAAACAAACGCAGATTTTCGCAGCAGTGGGATAGAATAGGCAATTTTTTTTAAAAGAAACGTATTCCCATTTTATAACTAAGGGTAGGTCGTGTCTTAACAAAGAAAGCAATATGTTTTGTTTTCAAATAATTCTATTTCTACAATAAATGACTACATACTAAAAGTATATACCTAAACATGACGAGAAAATGCAGGTTCTAGAACGCTGTTTCAACTCTAATTTCCATTCAAAACTGATTGATTACATACTAAATTCTGCTCATAACTTTTAAGCTGAGATTCGTGCTTGAGCATCATTTTAGAACATGGATCTAAGTTGAGTGTACCTTTTTTTGAGTGTTTTTTTTTGTTTTATCATTTTATTTGATCGATGAACAGCAGTATTTTACAATGAGACCCATTTGTTTTTTTTTAAGACATGGTGACACAAACTCTAACACAGATTCAGACAACAAAAAAACATCAGCTGTTACCGTCATTTTGACCGATTACTGTTTTTTTTTTTAATTTCATATCTGTTAAGTATGAGATGACGAGTAATAGAGAAGTATAGAAGAAGAAGACATGCTGCGCTGACCCCAAATAAATTGGGATAAGGGCAGGAGAATGATGATGATGATCTGTTTAGTATGTAGTCATGTACTCAAACCACGGTAAAATTAGTTATTACGATGTCTCTTACAACTTGTTTTTTTTTAATTACTTCTTCAAATCTTTTGCCTTTGTGCCACACAACACCACCAAAACATAAGCTTTAATGACTTTGGAGTAAATACTTAATCCTATTGTTTCTTGATGGGGTCAGGTGAGGTCTTTAAAAGAGAATCAATGGGCGAGGCAGCCACGTTGCTTCTTTATAATTCAGTAACGGCCGGCAGGCTTCGCACCTAATTAACACATTTCTTCTGTTTATACGTAAAAGCTTTTTTTCTAAACATTTTATATGAAAAAGAATCATCATGCCTGTAATCCTCAGAGGGGTAGGCAGAGGTGTACCTAATAGTATACCCACATTTCACCAGTTATGTTTTTTTTAAGTCAGCGCACAAATCTAGAACCCGTGGCTGCTACTGACAAATTCCTGATAGAAAAACATATAGCAAAATTATGTGGAATAGTACATAGGCTATATATTATTGCGCTAATAAATTAGGGGGAGGAGCAATAGTGCATTATGTCCATATTCCAACATGCAACATCACCAAAAACGGGGGAGACCTTTTGTAGCAGTGAAAGTTATGTAATAGTATGGGACGAGTGCACAATGTCGCACAAGCATGCATTAGAGGGGTTGAAGCGCAGCTTGCAGGACATCAACCAGGCGCTGATGGGTGGCGTCATCGTTTTGCTCACAGGCGACCTCTGACCCTGTGGACGGTGAGTAATGGGCTAGCTCGCCGTCCAACCGTCTTATGACGACAGGCCGTGTCGACGGCGCGTTCGTGTTCCACGCGCGCCTCAAAGAGATGACGGCAAACCGGAGGGGACCGCAAGGGCCGATGCCTGCCAGGGCTGCGGGATTGTTTGAAAGAGATACCACGGCCCTGGGACACAAAGGGAAAAAGAAGAAATATGGATGGGTTTTAGTCAGTAAAAGTCTGACACTCCGCCCAGAGTGGGCGGGGGTCATTTGATGATTTCCCATCCGAAAAAAAAAACGGCACAAATCCAGAACCCGTGGCTGCTACTGAGAAATTCCTGATAGAAAAACCCAATAACACTGCCCGACCCGGGAGTCGAACCCAGGACCTCATACTCAGCAATCGCGTTCGTGACCACTCGACCAACGAGGCAGTCTTCTGGATATTTGCCCAAAAACCAGGCAGGCGTAAACCTTAGGTAGTTTTAGCCACATCTTTCAATTCTTAGAAGACTCACGACATCATTCACGATACGAGATATTCGATATTTTTATTATTTCCCAATTATTTCTAATAATGTTCATTGTAGCGTACATGAGCTACCTTTTGATACAACGTGATTAGAAGACATATTAGTAAACGCTCATGGTTACGATATACGATTATGAGATCGCGTTTTCCTCTCTTCGTTTATGACAAAGGAAGCAGCCGAGCGGTTCTAAAAGTCCTTCATAAATAAAATATTGTCCCAACATTTCAAAGTGTCACCTGGAAAAAACCGCGAATACATTTTGTTACAAAACTGCAATGTTGGATTGGCATTTTGACAGTTTTACCAGCTTGTTTAAAAACAGTTTTATACTGTAAACTGCAATTTTATAACAATATGCAGCAACGATAATTGGTATTGATCTTGAAGTACTTTTTGATAGGCAAGCATAGTGAATTCGCCATGTGAAAAATTGTTTTAAAATTACTGTGTAGTTTTTGTAAAGGGTATTTTGATTAGTTAGCCCGATCTCATCCAAAGTTATGATAATTTGTAACTAACAACAGTAACCCCTAATACTGTTGTTATAGTAGAACTGCGGTAGTGCAAATCGAATAGTGAAGCTTTGGGGTTGTCCCATGAGACTCCGTGTAATGATTGCATGCGTTGCAAAGACTTTTAGCATAAACGAAAGTCGCAGTCCGTTCTATTCTTATGATGTGACAGCCCAACACGGAAACGAGAAAGTATACCATAAAAAAAACAGTCGACTTGATAACCTCCACCTTTTTTGAAGTCGGTTAACAACCCGGTGTCATGACTTTGGCTTCTCAATGTTCGCCGATCGCTTGACTATGCCATTCCCTTTTGTGAGGCATGGCTCAACTGAATTTTAATTATATCCCTTTGGCGAGTAGGCTCGCCTTCCTCCCGACAATTATGTCTTTATGAATTTGTGTCCTTTGTGTAAAATATTCAGGTTAGGAATTCGAACTGTACGGTGTCGTCGAGTTTTATTGTCACAATAAAATGAAAGTTTAAAATATAATATAATGTCAGTTTTCATCTTTTCTTCTGAATTAATAAACAATAAGTGTTTCTTTTTAACCCAGTGACTTAATTATTTATTATTCGTAGTAAAAGACGTCCAAAATCTCTAGCATTTTTTTTTAAATAAAACGAGACTTAACCGCTGAGCTAGTAAAATGCTAGGATAAAAAGATCTACATAGCAAGCCGTTATTATGTCGCCCAACCATCCAGCCGCAGAGTAAGACAAATGTTACACAATCACAATCTTCATGTTTTAGTGAGGTAGGTACATCATATGTCTTAGTCGGCAGCACAAACCACGCATAAAGCCACTTGATGCAAACCATTTATTATCCTCCTCGCTAAAATATTGCCTCTGTACGTCTTTTAAGTGGTTTCAAAAAGGGCCTAATCTTAGTACTAAATTCGTCGGTCATGACTTTGTGAATCACGTTACTATTCCATCAAAAAGGTTTGTGTTTTAATAAGTCAATCTTGTGGAATAAAATTCAGCGTTATCGTCCATTAATCATGGCTGGCAACAATCTCTAATACAGGCGTAGTTTGAATAAATACGCACCTTATTTGCCGTTTGTGTTACATAGCTGCCTGTCAAGACCAGCTACACGCGACCTACCGTTTGCGTAAGAAAAACAATTGTGTTTTGTAACTGGTTTATGTCAGGGTATATGATACTTCTAAAGAGTTTAAGTCGGCATATCTAAGTAGATTTACTGAATAAAAATTCGTGAAAGCAAAATTCTGAAAGTGAGTGAGGAAGGATTTTGAATATTGTATGCCCTATAATCTTTAAAATCTAACCTACTTTTTTTAAACGTTATTCCAATTTAGGAATTCCTCCTTAGGAATAAATTATTTGATTTGATTTAATTTTGATTTAAAACAATCCGTCCATAAATACACAGAAAAGGACCATGTGCATTTTACTGACATCATTACTTTCGTTTTTGAATGAAAAATCACCTGTAATTCAGTCTGATCGCCTCTCCGTATGAACCCTAACCCTCTCGGCCAAGGGCTTTGGGGCAGTTGAACCGAATGAAACGATTATAGTACATCTATTTTAAACCCCAGGCCACAGGCATGGCTAGTAATAAACCGGGTAACAAAATACACGCTATAATTAAATGACATGTCACGCGGACATCGCGTTAATGTTAAACACAGTGAATATTTAGTTTCTAGGGTGACGCTAAACTTTCAGGGGTGGATATATTCGTCATGTAAATAGAATAGCGACTTTATGAAAAGTTATGAAGATTGACAATTCGAAGGTACGAATAACAGGATCTGATCTGATCTTATCGAGTAAACAATTATCTACTAAATTCGTTTAGCACTGCGCATAACAAGGCAGCTTTGTGGCTATCCTAATACGTAAGTACTAACCTCACAACAATGCTCTGTTGACTTTTTCTAAGCATGAAATACACAACGTGTATGTATTTTGACCTTTCCTCACAATTTCTATTCTACCATCTCTAGGTGTAGGTTTCAATAAATCTTGTCTAAACATACACTTGCCCGGAAATATATCCGTATATTTCTGCGTTATATGGCCACCGGTTGAAGAGTCGGGCGGTCGAAAATATTTATACCTTTCGTACTATACATATTTGTAAGTCAATATATTTTTACAGCACTTAACAACACTCAATTTATTTGGACGTGGACCGATGGACTAGGCCACTTTTTAAAATGATTTTGATGATATTATTATACGAGTAAATTATTTATACTGACGTCATGATGTGAGCTCAATAAAATAATTTTAAAGATGATAAATCTCGCGACATATGTAACAAAAATCAAAAAACTAAATTGGGTAACTATAGGTAACTACGGTACTTGAACTTTCGGATTTCGTGAAAATAAACTGAGTTACATGTCGACCTGCCTTGACCTTAGTAAAACTGATGCCAAATATTTTTTACGCCATATAAAAGTAATAAAACCATACACCATGGTGCTAGTTATATGGCAGCTATAATAGTAAAAGGGAATAGATTTCTACGGTTGTACCTAATTGACTGAATGGTTTGTTTGAAAAAACGTATTTCCCTTTTCGACCGTAAATTCTATAGAGTGAGGAACGCGATCGTGTTACTTGATAAATTATGGAATTGATCATTCGCGTGTCCGCAGCTCGAGCGCGTCTCTTTCGACTGGTTATATCCTGTAATGAACGACGGGCATGTGTTCCTGTCAGCTGTTTATATCGATAGCTACCGCATCGTTACACAATGACTAAATGATATTCCAAACTTCAAAAGATCGGATATTATTTTTCTCATGAAAGAGCATTATGGTAATTGATTCTAAGAAAACCAATCGAGTTTACATACGCAGATAGAGACTGATAAATAGTCTCATCTATTTTCGGAACAGCAAAGAAATATTTTCAGGACTACATTCCGAGGGTTGAAAAATGACGCTAGGACCTGCGACTGACGACCAATCGAAAGTCCCCTAGCTACTAATTACACTAAGCTTTCATTTGTACTTACTTCTGCCAAATTCTCTTGTCGATTTATCGCACCCGACCGTAGCAGTGCGTCATTACGTTTTTTCGCTCGATTTCGTAAATTTGGTCGTGCCCACACACCAAATTGATTACAATATGTGTACATGTGGCCTAGCGTGAAACCGTCTGATTGAATCTATGTGTTCCTTTTGTGTCTGAGGATAAAGAAAATACTGTATTGTTTGCTATTTTATTTTGTTATTAAATGTTGAATCGGTAAAGGTGGCCTTCAGATATAAATCAGTTGCCTAAACTATGGGGAAACTTTCAAGTTTATTTAAATTTCAAGTAGATTTTATGTGAGTTTGAAAGTGTATAAGCATGGGTAGTAAAGTGGGTCGTTATACTAACTGACAGCTATTTGGCGAGCCGCCCAGAGTGTGCGGAGAACAACGTTAATTATTTCATTGCATGAGCGTCTCCTAAATCGAATGGAAAACAAATGAAGTGAGGTTGAAACTTCAATAACACCGAAAATGGCGTCTTTTACTTGGTTATGAAGAAGTGTAAAGTGAAGGAAAATTTTCCATGGGTTCTCATTGTCAACATTAAAAATGTAACTGAAAACGTAGTTAAAATACTACATAAACTAAGTTATTTGGAAAACTTCATCGCTTTTAAGTTTGCTTTCGCATAATAAAAAAATAAAGCATTAAAACTGCTTTTTCCAACGTGTGATAATAACTTTTATCCACGGAATAAACGGGACATCTGATTTTTTTCGTAAAGAGAAACCTTCAAAAATTAAAAATTATTCGGGTAAAGATTACTTTGAATTTTATGAATGTTCAAAAAATATATTAGCGAGTCAGATCCCAAAAATTGACGCCACCATTAATAGAAAAGTAGTTTATTATTCAGAATCCATAAACAAACAGAACTCGTTGGTAAACAGTTTGCATGATTAAACAGGTGTGTTTAGAGCTCATACATGAATTAATGTAAATGTACGGATTATAGTCGCGTTCCTGATAAAAGATGATAAGCCTCTTTACGTTCAAATATTACCATGTGTCACTTGTAATTCCCAAAACGGTTGGCAAAGTGTAATCCCTGTTCGATTCAATAGGTTGTTTAAAAGGGATCGCTACCTATATAACATTTTTTTTGTATGTATGTATTTCATTTTTATTTATTTAACAGCTACGGAGTCTGGATTTGTGCCCAGTTGATGACAATAGGCTTTATTCCATATTACGAGTACATGGTCCTTAAAAATTACTGGCGAAAAGTGAGTGCACTATTAAATACACTTCTGCCTAACCCTTCGGGGATTACGGGCGTGATGTTATGTTGTTCATTTATTATGCCCCTGTTTGGCTTGATGGATAATGAAATGTTATAATACAACAAAAGCTCTTAAAAGAGGATCTACTACACTAAACTACTGTTCACTTGGTTTTGTACGAGTAAAAAACAGAAAACAAAAACCAAAAAAAAAACAGAAAACAGAAAACTTTCAATGAATTAAATTGATTTGTGATCCTTCGACGTAATGTTGTGTAAAGGTCGTCAACACGTAGTTTTAAGCACTATACGGGAATATAATCACATCAAGTCGAGCTTTTCGGTATTATTTCTCCTTCCTTCCTTTCTTCTTTCTTTCTACTACTATTAAATAAATAAAAATAAGTAAATTATAATCACTCTGGAAAGCATAAATTGTTTAATGTTTCATTTTGTTGCACTGTAGCTCGATACACCTCCGCTATACCGCGTATGCTGACGATGTTCAACGCGCTCGTCGAGACCAACCCTAGATTGGACTATTATTTACTGATGAATGGAAGACGATAATGTTAGCATGTTTGTGGTTCTGTGGGAAGACAGGAAAAGGATTACTTAACTTAATATATTATGAATGGCTTAAACTGTATTAAATGTAATAAATTTATAATAAGGCTGGCATTCTAGGTGGAGTGTTAACCTCTAACATAGACTGTGCTGGTATCAGTCTTCCGATTCCGTACATTCCTAATAATCACATCATCAAATGACATGTTATAACATGGAAAACATTCACATAACATACATATATCCATCACCAACTGATAGTCCAGATTAACCTAATCAAAATCAAACCAAACTCCCTACTAAACAAGGTCTTCGTTCCCTCCAGCTGATAACGGAGATCAACGTGCAGCTAGCGCTGTTCCGGGACCTGCTCATCCACATCGGGCAGCCGCACGACTCGCCCGAGCTGCGCGAGCGCGTGCGCCGACTGCGCCGCGCATGCGTAGAGGCCACCAAGACTACCAGCGCGCTAGTTCTACCTAATTGTAAAAAGTAAGTATAATTTTTTGTTGTCTATGGAATAATCAGTAAAATATCTGCTTGACATCGGTGTCAGTGCTTTCGAATGTATTCATAGATCACAAATACTGTTGTACAGGGATCTTTTGGCGTGTGGCTTAAATCAGAACTAACACCTCGATCCTTAATTCGCAAATATTGGCCAACAACATCCCTCTGTAAATGTCATTCAAGCGCTAAACGATCCCTGTAGCAGTATAATATCTTATTTTTCTGTGACATCATACATAATATGCTATACAATAAATAAGAAGTTATAGGAAACTTTTTTTAAATAGCTCCTGTAGCTCAAAAGCATAAAAGTCTTCTCCGGTAGGTAGGTTCGATGGCCTAAAGTCTAGGCCATCGAACCTACCTACCGGAGAAGACTTTTATGGTCTTAAGGTTTAGTTATTAAAACATATTTTTTTATTTCTGACACGAAATTAGCTTAGTACAACAACTTACAACTTTACAGACAATTATATAGTAGACCACATTTCGCCAAACTGTTGTCTGTAAGTTGTTTTTTTTTTACTTACTTCAACCTTTTGCCTTATGCCTTACTGTTACTGTTAGCCTGTGTCATCCCACTGCTGGGCAATGGCCTCTCCCCATGACTTCCAAATCCTTTGATCTAGCGCTAATGTGGACCACTGGTCGTTGGTTCTGTCCAGCTCGACCCGCCATCTCCTGCGAGGTCTACCGCGTCGCCTTCCACCAGAGATCCACTTTTTGCCATATTACTTATTGCACAAGCATTTATGCGCAGGCATTAATTTATATAAACATAATATCAATACAATTCACCTCAAAAGTATTACCCTTATCGAAAGAACTAAGTAGATTTCATATCATCGAGCGAAGCATTCCTTCAATTTCCATTTTCATGAGTAGCAATAATAAAACATAGAAATTATATTGAAAAACACCTAGTTCACCGCGCACCGAGATATGAAGCCAGTCCTATTTCATTGCACATACCAAAGAATCGATCACGTAGAAGATCGAGTAGAAAATTCCGATATCTCTATTTGAGAAGGGTTTAACCGTAGTTGTTTATTTATTTGCAGGCACTCTGTCTCTGACAGAACGCGTCCTTTAAATCAATATAGAACGGCGGCTTAACCTCGTAATCTTATAACGTAAATATTAAATTACAGAGCGTAGAAAAAAAGATTACTGAACGATGCGAGCGTCTGAATCAAATCCCTCTTGCTTGTGGCCGTGAATTTGTGTCTGCCGTTAGATTAATGCGCCATCCCAACTAGATAAATGGCTACCCGTTCAACACAAAACAATACACATCGTATTATTCACTATACAGCTCATAAAATAACAATTTTCTGTACATTTTGCCGCTATGTATATGCGTATTCAGCCGAAATGTTGTCTTTAAAATTATAACTCTTTTGTTCCTGCTCGCTCAGGGATTTCCTGAAACGGCACGATTTGGACCCCCGGAGTTTCCCATTCCATTATTCTGCTTTATGTTATATAAAACCTTCACCTTAATAGATACATTGTGTCGTAAACCTTTATATATATATACAGTGATACTCTGTAGATCGTAGTATACGTTGACACCAGCATTTGCATTTCAAAGCGCGACCAATTCGCCGTCTCCGATGTCAAAATTCTAAGAAGTAATTTACGTCACAAGTTTATCTTTTCACTGCAGTTGAAACAGAAGAGAATCAGAACTACTTATAACAGATGTCTTCACTACAGACGTTGATGGAGAACTAATGTTATGTTTACGAGTTTTACACTAATTCGATTTAATTTATTTACTAACCGATCTAATAAAAGATCGGCCGGGATTTATAACTTTGTATCAATGAGTTTTATTCGTGGAGCTCACGAATTAGGCAACGAGTTGGATTTATTTTTACTGAAGTTGTTGTAATATCGAATGATTGGAAATAAATTGTTACTTTGGATTCTTTGAAGAGTCCTCTAACAAAACCTGTTCAATACTTTTTCGTTGCGAAACATTTATTATTAGAGCCGAATTTATTTGGAGGATCGTTCAAATGTTAGAAAATCGTTGTTTTTTATTTAACAATAACTCTTCTTCGCGTGCTGCATTAACCGTAGGTCTTTGGTCCCTAGGTTATCTTAAAACAACTGCAGTCTAGAATTACAAAGTCTCTCCACAACTTAACAACTACTTAGTCTGCCAAGTTTTACTTGTTCCAAAATACCAGTGGTTATCCTAATCCAGCGCAGCATCTTGGACACATAAATAGTGTTGTTAGATAAGTGGAGTAAGTACAACGGAAATCAACGATAACAAAACCAGTATAAGGTGGAACCACATTTTATTGAAACTCCGTGTAACGCTAGGCCAGCTGTAGGTGTATCAACCGTCTTGCGAACTGCTGTATAATTGTACAAACATAGTTAAAGTAAAAACACAAATAATTATGTGAAGAGATCCCCAGTCACTAAAAGTAATTAATGTGTTCTGCTACATGTGATTTTAAGCTGGGTAACCATGAAAGCGACTTAATTTAAAGCCATTTAAACTTTTCCATTAAAGTATGTAGGTACATACCTTTTTATTTTGTTCCCACAGAGGCCGTATAATTTACTTTGTGACAATTCCATACCGTATTGGGCTCATGACAAAATAATAACAGCCGCTCAGATCAATCTTTAGGTTAAGCCGTGCTTGTCTAGGTTGGTCTGTGGATGGGTGACCACCTATTACATCCCGAGTTTCCTCCGAGCCTCGGTAAGCACGTTAAGCCGTTGGTCCCGGCTATCATTTGTAGATCTTTGACAGTCGTTACAGGTAGTCAGTGTCCCAAAAAGTCTGACAACCAGTCTTACCAAGGGGTATTGTATTACAAAATACTAACTGGTTTTTGGAGGTCAGATAGGCAGTCGCTCCATGTAAAATACTGGTATTCACCTGCATCCGGTTAGACTGGAAGCCGACCCCAACAGAGTTGGAAAAAGGCTAGGCAGATGATGAATTCCATACCGTATTAAACACATTATTACTACTTAATATCGATACCAATTCCAGTATCGAAAAGTTTTCGATGCGGCACATAGTTTGAATAAGACAACAGGCTCGCCGTCTATTATACAGGTCCGACATACCGTACCCGCGCGATCCGCACAGGCCTAACCCGTTGAGAATTCATGCGTGATGTGTATACAGAGCATTTCCCAACCTTTAAGTCCCATAGTAGCACACAAAACAACATCAAGTTCCATTTCTACATCTCTATCTTGCTCCAGTTCTCTCCGGATTATTTCATCAAAGCGCGAAGCTATTTAATCTAACTTTTGAATGAACTGAAACTAAAACCAGTGGCACAACCTTGATTACTTTCGTTTTATCTCTACAAACAGTTTTCAGAAATCCAATTCGTATTTTTGTTTATGGGTTTATTCACATGAAATAGCCGTTTGAATGCACGTTAGTTTCGGCGCGTTGCGGCGCCCGTAAATCATATTGGGGAAGCTCCTAGGGCACTTACCCGACCGGTAACGATTAGCGACAAGCGAGTAGAGCTAGCAACTAGAAACGTGTTGGCGAATGGCGAGCAACTAGCACATTGTGTGTAGTTGGGATAGTTTTGTCGTTGAGCCATTAGCCGCGGGCAAAAACTCGCTGGTATACGTATGTAATAACTACTACCAGGTTCGCGTCTCTGAGCGAGTGTTGTAGTCCTTTAATCACGTGAGGTTTGAAAAGGGGGGGAGGGGTTCAGAAAAAAATCACGCTAGGGGAGAGAATAATGTGACATGTGAGGGGGCGTGTGTGTACCTATAATGAATTAAAAACCCGGGCAAGCGATTTTTGTCTAAAAACCCGATCCAGCAAATTTTTATCCGATAAACAATATTTTTTATTAAAGCAGATTCTAAAAGTACCTATGTGACATTTTCAATAATAAAAAAATACACATGATGCTGGGAAGGGGGAGGAGGGGTAGCCCAAACCCTCACGAAGTATCACACCAAGGGGGAAGGAAAGCTAAAAAAAACAAGACTAATTAGTGCGCGGTCTAACTATTGAAAATGTATCTCTTTTACTTACACGGGACCTACAATCTTTTATACGTCTTGCGGGAGTAAAAGTCTAGTCGCTTCCTAGTACGGTGGTACAGGTGCTGATCCTCGTAATTATCTTTATGTGGTGAATATGACGAGCTATTTGTAACACAGGTCAACGAGCGACGGCTGCGCGGAACAGCCCCAGCTGGTGCTGCTGTACTTCATGGCACAGCTCCTGCTACGGGAGCTCGCAAAGTGTCACCGGCTTGTGCAGCTCGTGCCGATGGACATGACCTCATATTATGGTATGTTGATCTGTAAAACTAGTGGGTCCCTTTGAGTGTACCTACATAATAATATTATTTCAGCAGTTTGCCTTAGCATGAATAGTTTTATCACAGGTAAGTAAATTTTGAAACGGAGGTATGCTTTTTATACCATAATATTTTAAATTACTTGGAAGTAATTTCGTATGGAAGTTCACAACTTACGTTAGCGATACGTAAACCTTTACGTAATATAGTTTAACATTCTCTCGATTGTCATTTTTAACGTCAGAGTATACCTATGATGTAAAGTAAGTCAGTAAATAATTTTCGAAGTTATAACTTCAAAATTTTCTTTCATTGAACCTGTTGATAGCCGTGTAATTTATTTGTTTACGCATTTAAAATTACTTTGGTGTGTTTCCGTACACACCAAGTCTACAAAAACGCCTCAAAGATACCACTGAAAAATAAATTACTTACAGACACACATGTATCTTCATCTAAGTGTGTGGTCGAATATACCACACTATTATTTCCCGCGGGTGTCGTAACAAGTGAATAAAGGATTACACCCTTATTAGAAGAATGGCCGGCAGCAACCGCTTATATATTAATAACAACATTCTGAACCCAATCTATCTGCCAATTGTAGGCATTACTGTAATATCTCCCGAGAAAGATTGTAGTGGTGGTAAAAGAGGCAATTTAGGAGAGGATAATTGTCACGTAGCCTTAACCAATAATTACCAAGCTTGACAACCCATCTTTTAGTATTATCTTCTAGTCTCTTATTAAGATTCCGAAGAAAAGTTTAGTCTGGCGTGCCCTAATTATTCGTCTGATGCCTAACGACCACGAAACCCATACACAATAACAGCTTTTCTTATAAAAATTGTAAATTAATAATTCAGAAAAGTTAGATTATATTTTTAGGTTGATCCGTAAAATTTTATAATACTGTTCAGTCTTCTAATTATGCTAGAACAAAAAGATATTAGCATAGCAAATGAAAACAAAGTTTAAACATTTCAGAAACATTGCTGGTATTTCCGAATTATAAATTCATTTGTAACAAAAGTTTTTTCTTTTGAGATGGTTCAGAAAGGAAACGAATATACTCCGCGTATTAGAAGCAGGTGTTTATCTTCCCTCGCTTAGAGGCAACTGAGGGTAATGGGATGGCAGACAATAAGTGATTCACCTGTCGATTAGATGGAACGACCCGTTTCGGTTGCTCTTAGAGATTTGGCTAACGATATTGGAAAGCTGTGTATCGGGTATTGGTTTTTAATTCACCTCATTATGTCTGTTTCGATACTCTATTATCGCGCACTTTGGATAAGTTTGTGCCCTAACTTATCGCCATTAAAGTCCTTATCTTAACGACCATCCACTTAACGCTCTTAATTGAAAACTTTTTCTTGAACACCAAAAGCCACAATTTCTTTCCACCGCGACTAGATTGAACAACAAAAGTACCATTTTAATAGCTTGCCGCCGCGAACAATTAGTGGCAATTAATCACTGCTAAAGACACCAACCGCAATGTTCGACTTGGTCTAAAATTTTGGGCAATATTTAGCCGGGTTCGGAGCAACATTACCGGTTGAAAGAGTAACAAGATCTAAGATATTTACGGCACAATACCTGTGAACATTAACAAAGGCGTTCGGTGTGATGGTTCGATTGGACCTGTGTCGTTACGAGCAGTCGGGTGGGCGTAGGTACCTGCAGTTGCATTGAAACTCTACCCAGCTTTATAGACGTTCGTATAAGTTTAATCTCTCCCCTTTGAAAGCCTATTCAGTTAGAATCCGAAGATAATACGGAGTTGGATGTCGTTTGGATTTCGATTCCGATTTTTATTCTAGCTAGAAATACAATATAATTGAATATTGTATTTCGACTCTACTGTTGTTATAGTTGAGCTTCTAACGCAATTGAATGTTGTGCTAGTTTATTTAACGTTATTTATTTTTTAACAAACAGAACATCATATTTTAGGGGCTGTTAGACTAAGTGGTGAGCAACAACAAATAGTTTTTAGCGTTCAGAGTCAATATGTAGGTAACTAGTTATTTCGACAACGCAATATTTAAACCGGGGTTTGTTGGATTTGGAGTAGAATATTAGAAAGATGAAAAAAAATATGTTTGTTTATTTGTACACAAAAACCAAATAATACAATTTAGTGACATTATAGTAGTACAACAGAGACAATTTGTAAATATACATTTGACTTCTAAAAAGAGCTTTAGAGCTTTTATGAAATGTATAACACCTAACACTCATAGAGTTAGGCGTTATAAATTAGATAGTTAGGATTTGAGATTTTTTTGAGTAGATATCGCGTTATACAGTTACTGGGTAGTCCACTGCCCACTTCTAGTAACCCAGGTCAGATAGGCGTTCCATTTAAAACATACTGGTGTTTAGCTGCATCTGGTTAGACTAGAAACCGACCCCAACATAATGTTGGGATAAGTTCAGGCAAATGATAATGGCATTCATTTTCTATGCGAAATGATAGAGTGAGGGTATGACTGCTCACGTCGTGATGGCTCTCGGCCACCGTAGGCGCGGGCCTGTGGACGGTGAGTAATGGGCTAGCTCACCGTGCATCCGTCGTATGACGACAGGCCGTGTCGACGGCGCGTTCGTGTTCCACGCGCGCCTCAAAGAGATGTTAGCAATGATGAGGGGCCCGCAAGGGCCGATGCCTGCCAGGGCTGCGGGACTGTTCGAAAGAGATACCGTGGCCCTGGAACATAAAGAGCAAAAGAAGGAACATGGATGGTTTTTAGTCAGTAAAAGTCTGACACTCCCTTCCGCTCCGCCCAGAGCGGGAGGAGTCATTTGATGATTTCCAATAGGAAAAAAAAGGGTGTGACTGCTAGATTTGAAATTAAATAGCGAACAGTGATACAGAGATAAGATGAATTGAAATACGAGTGGTCCTCCAGACCGTTTTTGGTCGCATCGGCCAATCTTAGCAGGGATCAGCAATCGGCACGGAAGATATTATAGTGTACAAGTTTGTGCGTAGACACAGATGCACTGTTTGTTCCTTTTTCTCTGCAATCCGACACGACCGGAGAGAGATCAGGCGCAGGACCACCGGCTTAACCTGACACGCACGGGTACGTGCCTCGGCAGGTTATACCGCCAACATCCAAACTCCAGGCGCCATACTGTCATACCGCCATCATCCAAACTCCGGGCTACTACTGGAAAATTTCTAGGGTAAACCAGGCAAACGTGCCCCAGTCGGATACGTGCCCCACTCGCGAAACTCAGTGATGCATTTTAAGTTTACCGCTTATTTGATCCTAGCTGGTCAGTAACCCAAGTATGGCCGCGATATAAACAACACTGTGCTGGTTTTTATTAAGTTTGAGATAGAAAAAGTGATTAAAAGGTTTGTATGACTACATGAATTTGTTTTGTATCTATTTTCACGTTGATTAAAAGTATTTGCTCGATATTATTTCGTGTTTTTAAAGTTTTTATCGAAACTAACCTCATTGAACTTTTATTTGCCTATAATTACGTTCCGTTTTTCGTTACAAAAATCAGAATTATTTAAGTGGAGCACATTACTTTTGCTGGGGCACATAAGACGGATCTATCCTTGAAATGTGCCCCACCCTAAGTTTCACAAAATTGTTGATCTCAGTTATTTTTAATTATAATTTAGAAGATTTTTTAGGTTTTGTTATGCCAATTGAGTCAGAGGTTAAGACTGATTACTTTAATAAACATGTTCTGAACAAAAAAATATTTTTATTTCGATTTTTCGAATAGTGGGGCACGTTTGCCTGGTTTACCCTAATGGAAAAACCTAATAGCACATTTTGCCCGACGCGGGAATCGAACCCAGGACCCCACACTCAGCAGTCGCGCTTGTGACTTGAGACCAACGGGGCAGTCATGCGAGTATTATGTACGTAGTTTCCTCTGAGTTAAAACATTGCACGAGTTATTTAGCCTGTGGATAGCTCTCAAAACCTAAAAAAAACATAGTCGCTTAGACATATTTTTTTTCTTTAGAATAATCAACAGAAGATAATGCACCTGTCTTCAATACATTATACTCCAGTATTTTTTTAAGTCCCAGAGTCTAGAGTATTTAATATCACGAGTATTATTCTTTACCTACGTATTTTTCCAAGTTCAATAACATTGTTTCTTTGTTAGATACTGCAAAAAGATGACCTATAACAATACATTCTCTACAGAACCAACTGCATCACGAACTCTGTCCCTTCCAGAAATTATTACGACGCCCCTGATAGATTGTTTTCCGCAGAGAATCGGGCGGGTCCGTCAAACTTCGGCAACGTCATCAGCCAGATCCTACTCTGCAAGCAGATCACGCCTGACTTCAACGCGGAAGAGTTGTGCAGCATCGTGAAGGACACACAGGAGATCACGAAAATAGTCAACGATATGCAGGAGTATTTACCACAGCATGAAAATATGAATCACTTAGGTAAGATAAACCTCAAATATATAATAGTTAGATGTGCCGTTACTCACTGAGGTCGCCTGAACAGGTGTTTACACTTACAAGAGTGACCTTGCACAGCCCACATGGAACGATTCGTATCATTTTCAATATGTATGAGCAAGAAAATCCTATTCAAAGGACATGAATGTGACGAAACAGAGAGATAATCATTTTTGACTCGATACGACGAATCTTTAGTACTTGCTTCGCCCGTATTTCCAGAAATTGCTGGGTTTTCTTTGAAAACGATAAAGCATGCTAACTTCTCTCAGTGAAGAATAATATCGAATCTTATTATTTCAAGATTATGGATAGTTTCTTTTGCGTGTATACTCGTATAAAGAGCACTAACTCCTTCGTCAAATGATTTAAAATTATTTATTGCAGAATGCATAAATCAAAATATAATAATTCTCTCTCAATGAAGACAACTTTATGAGGCACGCTTAAATTTAAACAACCACTTTACAATGCGAACAATCCCGTATAATTTGTTATTCCAGAGAATTCAGGATTTTAATTTATAATAATATTCAGAACAAACGTGAAATACACTGCATTTATATTTCGCGGAACGTCGTTCTACGGCCATTAATGTTGAAACGATTGTGCTTTTAATTTCGAACGTAAATACCGGAAGGAGTTTCAGTCTCTGCGGCGTGACCATTGTTCTTAACACCTCCCGTCGACACAATACTAAAGCACATTTTGCTGTGGCAGGTTAACGTAATACCTACTAACAAAACGGGGAACTCGGAACCCTATTATGTTAAAAGAATTACCAGGAACACCTCTGCGTCTTTTCGTTGACATTAAGAACACTTGGTAACCAAGTGCGGAAAAATACTCTTTTATACCCCGCAGCGCTGCTAAATATCTACTTACGGAATAAAGCTGTTCCCTCCAACGTAATCTATGTAGTTACAGACTATTAACGCTAAGAAAGCCCTTTCCGTTGAAGTTATGCGCACAACTGGGAAATAACACGCGTAGTCGGCGTAGTCATCACACCGCTAAATGTGAGTTTGTAAGGTGTGTTTTGGTAAGAAAAATAATTCCAGGTTAGGGCTACATTCCCCGCTCATTAAGAGAGTAATCAAGTTTTAGGATTTTTTTATTATGTCTACAAAACTGTGCTTGTATACGAAAAAGTGGAAAAGTAACTTGATTAAACTAAATTTATAAACGCAAGATTACTCTAACACGATCGCAGCAAATGTATTACGTGACATCCAAACTATCTCGAGCACTCAACACAAATAGTGATTTAATATTTCATACGTGTAGTACGTCAAACGTACTACATTCACAATCGCATGTAAATAACTGTCGGCGTCTTTTGCAGAGACCAACATCGCGCTGAAAGGTGACGACGTCAACGGGCTATGGAGGAGCAAGCGGAGAGGATCCATGTACAAAGGCATGGGAGTGCTTTGTTGTGTGTCGCGGCCCAACTACCTCTGAGGGTGACAGGTCTCGCCCTCGCGGCGGCAGGTCCCCGAGCAGGCGGCCATCAACTCCACGGCACGCTAGGACGCATGGATGGCTAGAGAAGCTCCGCCAACCAGTGACACAAGTGAAAGTGAATGACGCTACAAACCGTGCGCAGAATGGGTCCATTACATTGTTTAATTAGAAACTGATTAGCGAATTGACATGTTCACAGTGTTTGATTTGAATTCGTATTATTATCACGTAAATGTAGTTCAATTATAATTAAGTATACTAGTCATGTAAGTACTGCATACATTCATGCATAGAGTTAATTATTATGAATTGCCTGGAATGGGATCAATTGCGTTTAAGTAGTATATAATACAAATAATTAGTATTTCTTTGCACCCTAGGTCATTGTATTGATGGCTGTGTCGTATTTATTGTTTCCATTTTGTATTCTTAGGTTAACTTTTTTACACGGTTTCGATCTTTGGTAAATTCTGATTAGATATTTATCATTTGTTTCGTAGTAGATAGATACTTTGCGTATTGGGTATTTTTTCATCCCTCACTACATTATTTATAATCTAGTAAACTATCTCGTATGCTGTTAGATATTCAAAATAGCCTAATGTTTCAGTAAGTACATTCTAGACGGTTACTTACCATTCTCGTCTTTGTCATTCGAGTTTGTGACGTTATTTTCTAGTCATTTTTATTAAACAGTAGATCTATGTAGGTCTCATACTTGTAAATAAATGTAATTTATTGATACATGGAAGAAATTTACTCTCTGCTCCTGTTATTTTTTTTATTTGATAGAAACTTTGAATTTCTAGTATTAATCACGCCTTTATAGCCCAAACGGGAAGGCAGAGGTGTACCCCATAGTACACTCACTTCTTGCTAGTTACATTATAAGTCCAAGCCTCTAAGGATACAAGAATTTCTAGTTTTATTTACCAAAATACCAAATATTAGCTTTGTCATTAGGATACTTCAAGTACTTATAAAGTTTTGTTTTAATCGATGGCCTAGTCATTGTTGCGTAAATTAATCTTGAATATTCTAGTCAATTATTGTAATACCATGAAATTGCTACATATGTTAATTAAATTAAGCATGCTAAACAGAATACTATATATTAATTAATAGATAAAAAATGTAATACTATGTAAAGGTTATTACGAGTTTAAAGACGAGTGCACATCATGAAAAAGGCCGTGATTCGTATTCATCGAATTAATTTTCATGAATATGTATAATTATGAAATATTATAGCTTAAGCAACAGGGCTTGGCGTTGCCCTGTCCTATGTTAAATAAAATTTTGGAATGGATAATAAGGATTGTTTATTATATTCATCACGTCCCATGCTTGTAAGCCAATAAATCATCGGTACAGCGTCACAAAATTCTCGGTAAAGCACCACGAGTAATATTGTGTAAATGTCGACATTTTTTTACTTCCTGCGAACAACCTCGTGTGCTACGCTGATAAACCATAGTCTACATCAGTCTATGGTTCAACACACGATGCCGATTTTTTATGATGTGTGCTCGGGTTTATACAACCTTTTTGTACATAAATAATTAAATTGTCTTACTTTTAAATATGCCTTCATTGACACATATTAATCTCATGCAATCTAAGTTTAAAACTCTTTATCTTTAAGAGATAAATATCTTATTACGTTACGCATGTATCTCAATCATTATTGTATTAGTGAAATGTTGCCTAAATATATCTATATTAAAAGAATAGTTATTGAATAAGATGTAAAACAATAAGTAATCTTTAAAAAGTGGATATTAACTCTTATATCTACATAGTACATATTTATTTTAATGTAGTGCACTGCAAACACAGGTACCTAATAAATAATTAATTTAAGTAAATTAGTAGAAATCACGCAATTAGAGACACGATATCATTAATTTATCAATAGGCACACATCACGTAGACAAAAAGTATTCGTTTATTACTTTTCTATAATTCATCTGTTGTACTATTAACTCAAATAGCCTAACGGTTCGATTTGTGTCATACACTATTATGATAATCCACTTACTAAAGTGAAGACTGTGATATACTCGTAATATATTAAATTATTATTATAGAAGAAAATAATTATGTATTAGTAAAAACGTAATTGAATTACAACGCAGTTTTAATTACTTTGAGACCCCTTTTTAGGAGTTAATTGTGGATGCACAACTCGTTATTAAGGCTTTAACGTAGTCGCCAGAGCCGGGTGCCGGAGCAAGGACGGACGTATTAAATTGGCTTAGTGCTGCTACTGATCCCCTAAACTCTACAAAAGCATATTTTAATTTTGGGTAAATACTAATATATGCGACATTGTGTTTACCAGGTGGCCTATAATAACATGAATATTTGACCAGAATGTGTCCGTATTTCTGAAAAAAAAAACTGTTGATGCGGTATCGATTAGCATTTTGTTTATTTTTTGGTTGCATGCTTTTGAAGTGAACAAAGAAGGCCATTGACTGTATTGCCGCCTACCCAACATATAGAGTCAAGAAACATGGACGTAACTGCTGTACGCATGGTTGTAAATTTAAAAATTAAACTATCATTAACTTTATCAAACATACGTAAATACGTATTGCGCAACACAGGAAAAAATCTAAACAAACTCTACTTTTAACCAAAGTAAACTATTCTCAGCTGCACATATTTGATGTGTAAATATTTGAGTAACCTCATCAACATTTAAAAACTTTGTCGAAAACTAAGCAGTATCTACAGAGTATATCCGCTATATTCTATCCCGCAAGCCAAAATGGCTTCAACAGACAAACCAAAAAACCACAGGAAAGCTCCGCGGAGTATAATCTAGTTACAAAACAAACGAGGTTATTTTAAACAACATCATTATAAAGGATTGCCTGGAAATAACACCTCGCTTGTCGTGAATAAGTACCCTCGTATTGGCCCTGTTTAGATTGGCAGGAAATAAACATCTAAACTTCAGAGTGGCGACCTTGCTCTCGGAAATGTTGAGAGAAATTGCGCTTTGCCAAGCGGGAAAAGATTAGCATTTTTTTTTCAGTTGCAAACATATGTATACAAATATATTTTGTTTAATTAATTAGTGAACGGACATGTATCTGATTAAACCTCTCTCGCATGTCTCTTATGTTTCATTCAAATGGTTTTGGCACGGCAGTGATTCTATCCAAGGGAGCTGCTGCTGCTAGTGGAGCTAAATTTTTAACACCCATGCGGGCAATATCTGCAACAGAACAAAATTAAATCTTTAAAGGGATTAAAATTAAAAATGAGGGTTCTGCAAGGTTCGATATGGGGTCCTTTCCTCTTTCTGTTATACATGATGGAACGGACACCAACGCACAAATGGTTACCCCACTTATTTCATCGGTAATTAAAAAATAAACTGTTTTTTTCTACAAAAGTGCAATACCTACACGTCAAAATGTATGGAACAGCAGATTTTTTTATTTTATTTCTATGGTGTGGGTTCAGAATGCGAGTGTCCCTTCCATCGTTTATTTAATGATCTACGCTATTTATTTATTATTAATACAAAAAAGGGCCTGTAACTGGCTTATTTGAAATAAATAAATGCTTTGATTTTAAAGGAAGACTTTAAAAAACAAGGAGGCCGCAAATAATTAATTTTATTAAAATACTTGGATAGGGCAGACTGGCAACATATTTTAATAACATTTTAAAAAAACTTTCATAATTAAATATTATATCTAGAGTCATTCGTGAACGTAGGTAAAAGTAGAATATATTCGCTGAACATGATACTTTTATAGTTACAAGCCAATAATTACCTATTGAATGGCATGTGAAATGAGCCAACTTGTAGAAAAGAACACGCGATTTGCAGTCAGAGTTTAACACCTGTGTGCATCACATCGTTTTGCACAAAGATAAATTGCTTAGAGGTACACTTTCAAAGGTGACGACAGACCGCAAGCGTGAGCAGTATTTCGGTTGACAATTACCGCAAGTGACAACTCCGTTGCAATTTTGATTCGAAAGGCAGCGTCACAAAATAAAATGTTTATAATTTAAAAAAAGAAAAAAAGGATTTTCTGGTAAAGAATACCTTGTGGCATTAAGTCCGCCTATTTACCACTCTTGTACATGAAGTTTAAATAAATAAACAAATATATACATTTCAAACCACGCTTTAGTTTTATACTTCTCAGCATACCATTTAATTTGATACCGTCATCTTTGGGAGCCCTCATATTAGATTTAAAACGACGACGGACGTCACTTAGCTAACCATGCATTGTCAATCAAACTAAACATGTTTGCAAAATTTCAGTTCAATTGAAAACCGGGAAGTTGGTCAAATTTAACTTCTAAGATTTTTTTACAAAGTTAGTTACAGGTGCACCTAATCAAATCGTGTTAGCTTGTCACTCTTGTACCCAGTGACAGCATCACTGATTTTAGTCTGCATTGGTCGTTCACAGCGACAGACGGCTATGTCGTCATCTAAGGAAGCGTTTTCATAGAGTCATAACAAATCAGTCGTGTCGCTGCGGTCTTTCATAGTGGTGGCTTGACCGTTGCGGTTGGCGGTTACGGGCGCGCCTTCGGAAGCATATCTTCTACAATGGGTGTTAAAATACCCTTAATGAAACCAAAAGGCACTTGGTCTCCCCGTCATTGCGATCATTTTTTTGTTCTTTAAAATACTTAAGAACCTTCCAGTTACGGAGATATTGCGGGTCAAAGTTCCAGTTTTTCACAAGTTTGTTCTTTTTAAAAAAGTTTTTAATGTTATAACTTTACTTTAAATACTTCCATGACCCCCAAATATATGTACATTAGTACAATGTTTTAAGTACGTTACATTGAGTCTTATCATAAGTATTTTTTCACCCCAAACAAAAAAGTTTCCCAGCAGAGTAGAATAATAGAGTTACTTAATTTGATGTACTTGTATTACCTCAACCTCATTAACTGCCATACTCACTATTGTTGATTGCCTTGAAGCGTCTCGGTTTTACAACGAATCCTTTATAGCGAAATGGGTTGACTTCCCGTTTCGGTGTTTGCGAAGACAAAGAGAGAACTTTTGAAATCCTGAATAAAGATATGAGAACTTAAGAATACCTCCGTATGATAAATCTAATACATAATAAATATAAAAAAAGCATACAAACAAACACAAACAACACAAACACACACATAGACACATTACACACACATTTGTATACAAATTAAGCAAGCAGTGATAGCCTAGTGTTATGACCGTTGGACTGCCAACTCGTAGGTCTCAAGTTCGAACCCAAGACCTTTGATTTTTCGGATTCATGTGGGTATTGTATAATTAAATTATCACTTGCTGCGGTGAAGGAAAACATCGTGAGGAACCAGCATGCCTGAGAGATATTTCTCGATGACATGTAAAGCCATGTCAGAGGCCCTTGGGCGGCATAAAAACTCCGACACCAGGTTAGGCACTAACCACACGTTAAAGAAAGAAGATATACAAAATAACCCAACTCAGCACCACTGTGGGCTATTTAAAATTAGAATCCTAACTAAAATCAATTTGGATAAATACTAAAACTTACAAATCATTCAGTGAATTTTTATTCTTGCTGTTTTTAACAGCTTGAGGATTCAAGACGATGTATACTTTTGAGTAATCTTCCAAACCAGTAACTTCAGTATTTTTATTTTTATTTTCGTAGTATTTCTTAACGTCATCCATAGTTATAGTGGGTGTTAACCGGTTAGGTTTAAGTCTCTTTTTTGGTTTCAGTTGACGTTCCTCGACATTAGAAGTTTGAGAAAATAGTTTTTCTATAATCTGTTTTTGAACATTATTGTTGTTACTGTCGTAATTTTCGCGGAATACATAACTGTTCCGACCGTGGTTCAGTTTACCCTTGCGATTTTTTATGAGGTCGTTTTTCTTCTTTTCATTCGCAGAGACTGTTTCTATTAAATTAATAATTCTCTCTTTTGCTAAACGCGCATTTTCTACATCACCTGATCTGACTAACTTCCCATCGGAATTCATTTTTCCCTTGCGATTGGAAGTGTTAAGAAATAAGTTTAAAAGTGGGATTTTTCGCTTTTCAGTTGCAATGCGGTTACTATCATCAGAGTCACTAGAGTCATCAGAGTCATCAGTGTCATCAGAGTATGAGTCGGGAGTAGAATCAGAAGTATAATCGGAATCTGAAGAGTCTGCGCGAAGTCGCACTATGCGTAGTTTACTGGGTTTACTAAGCCGTAGCTGTTGTACAAGTCCTAAAACTTTATTTAATTCTAAGGCTTGAGCTGAGGAACTTTCAACTGTATTTGACGAGCCTATTATTGTTACCAAAGCTGTAAAGGAAAAAATTATATAGGTACATAAGTATTAGATTTAATTAATATGAAACATAACTACTGTTTTTTTTACTTTATATTGCACATCCTCACTACACTTCCAAATGAAACACTTACCTACAAACCATATCACGAGGGTCAACATTATCAGCAGCGCTCAGTCGAAAACCTCGTAAAAAATACATTTCAGTTATTATCAAACAAGTGCACTATATATTATTTTACACGGCAATTTCCCATTTTCATTTCTCTTATCGTAAATCATATATTTATGGAACTCGTAGCACATTGGTAACTACACGCGATTGAAATATACCTAATGCTTAACGCGAGTATTTTTAACGCTAAGCATTAGGTATATGTATTTATAGCTGAGTAGGTAGTTATTGATAAAACCGCTTCAGTACACTCAAAAAGCGTTTTAATATATTGATGTTGTAAGAAGAAGATTACTTTAAATTAGGGAGCAGACCAAGTCTCGTTGGCTTACTACAGCTTGGTATTACAGTGAGTCCGGTTCTGAAAAGGCTCGCATTCACTTAAATTATTTTCTTTCATTTCACGGAACTGTCTGCATTGCAGACATTCTATTTTAAATAAGAAAAACTATATTGTTCACTCGAGAACGGTACTAAATAAAAGTTATGTGCTTGAGTGAATTGGTAGGAATTAAAATTCAGGAGAAGATTGCTCGGAATGCAGCTAAAATAGCAGAGAAACGATTTTTTTTTTTTGTTTTCGCCTACTTTGGTTTGCGTCAAGAATAAGAGGATGGAAATAAATTGTACTTCACAGAAATATCACGCATTGTGAGTCGTAAATGTAACTCAAGAAGATATACAGGGATTGTATTTTGATGTAAGGGTGGTTGTACTTTGTTCGGGTTTCGTATGCAAAGTAAAACAAGCGAAAGGAGCGAAGCGTGGCGCCTTGCGTGTTTGTATAATGGGTTTTAGGTAATTTGACCTAACGGGCCTTTGGCATGGAAAACTTGGTTAAAATTAATTATACATACGAATATTCGTAAACGTCTTGATTTCAAAGTGCCAGGAATATATTATCATAATTTTTCATTTCCCGTAATAGTTTAAGAACCCACCTAACTTAGTAACATCAGCCGTTAAACCTTCCTTATCTTTCTTTTTCGTGTGTTTAGTGCCTAACCTGGTGTCAGCGTTTTTATGCAGCCCATGGGCCTCTGACTTGGCTTTACACGCCGTCGAGAAATATCTCTCAGGCATGCTGGTTTCCTCACGATGTTTTCCTTCACCGAAGCAAGTCATGAGGTGTGTATCTTGGGTTCGAGACCTATGGCTTGGCAGTCCGACGGTCACATCACTAAGCTATCACTGCTTAATCTCTCTCACCAAACATTGGCTTCTTCCACAGTGTCTAAATATCTAAAGTTGCGTGAGCAGTTGAGGTTTTTTGCTTCAGATGTTTTTTGGGCGAAATTAAACAGACTTTAAATAATTTTATATGTGCGAAGTGCATTCAAAACTCCATTTAAGATTGAAGTACATAATTATATAAGTTTTCACCACCATCTGCCTAGTCTTTTCCCGACTATGTTGGTGTCGGCCTACAGACTTACCGCATGCAGCTGAATACCAGTATAAGTACATAATTTTGTAATATCTGTCGAAATAGGTTGACTGGTAGAAAATGCCTATGGCATTAAGTCCGCCTCTGTACTCTGTACTGTGAAGTGTTAAATAAATAAATAAATAAAATATATAGCAAGAGACGGAAACCAAATGGAGAATTCATAAAACTCTATGATGCATTTTTTCCTTGCAGTTTTTCTTTATTTAAGATACCCAGGGTCACTTAACAGAAAAACTGGCCGTAAATCTTAATTATTATAATAGGATAGGACATTATGATGAATGTTAGCAGATATAAAAAAGTTCTGATAAAAACCGTAACACTAAGAATTTACCAATTTCTTAGTGTTTTTTTATTTGGAAAACGGTTATTTTTTATGCAAACAAAAATAATTTACCCTTTTTAGTTGTGGTGTCGCACACAAATTCTCGTCAAGTAAGTAATAATTTTACATTGTAACTAGAAGTTATTAGAAGATCATCAACGTAGACACACACCTCACCTTCACCTTCTTACACCTAAGCAACCAAAGTTAATAAATAAAAGTGGGAATATATGGGAGCACCTCGCGAGCTTCCTCTACAAAATTAAAAAGAACCACATAAATCGGACCAGTAATCAAGGAGAAATCGGTGTACATTAATGTAAAAAAAGAAACCGGCCGAAAACATAACCTCCTCCTTTTTTAAGAAGTCGGTTAAAAACCAAACACCTACTACCTACACCTGCAGCATACTCTACGGGGGCAGGCTTGAGGCAACGCGACGGCAATAGTTTCTTCAAATACATAATGTTCAAATCCCTCGCAGGCCCTGTTGGGATCTTATGATGTGTTTATATTTTTATCACGTATAAGCTAAGTGGCTAAACACTTGACTTTCGGTACCATAAGCTGTGCAGACACTACACCACGGCTCACTTGCATTAAAAACAACTAAACGCGTTTAGAGCAAAACGACTTCAAAACATCGTTCTACTATGTTTATCGCTTGCAGAATAAATATATTGAGCAAAATAGTTAAATCTTCTAAATCTGTTTACCATTAAACGTATTAATGTTTTAGTTTTAGCACTTCTTCTTGCACTACAATAGTAGTGCAAGAAGAAGTGCTAAAACTTCATCTGAACAGATCTACTGGTTTACTTACCGTCTTGTAAGCGTTAGAAAACCAGTTTGTGAATCCATCGTTTTTTTGAGTTTGATTTCCTGACTGTAAGGGTGAGACTGTCACCAGTTAACTCATTATGAATATTTACCCAATAAAGTCAGATCGGAGCAAATGATGACTTAATAATACTTAACGCAAACTTCGTTCTAAACCGTCGGGTGGCTGGGCAAAGTTTGTTGCGCCACTTCCTCGCCTTCGCTATGATTTCTGGAAGATACGGCTGCTTTGACAAACAGAAAATTACTTCTACGAATTAATTAAGATAAAATTTTAAGTGGCGTTAATTATGAGTGCTTACATTTAGTTTTTTAAACAGAATTAAGTGATACCTTCTGAAAAAATCGAGGCAAGCTACTTAAGTAAATACATCAGCCAATTTAAACGAAAAACCCTGAATTAAGAATGAATTTATCACTGAAAAAATGTAGTCATATTAGCCTAGAATAAGGAAATGGATGTAATAAATAAGCGATGGTTAATATTATATTACCTCCCGCAAGAAACACCTTCCTGGAAATAAACTTGACAGATGTTTTGTTTTCGTTGTAAGGATAATATTTTTGAAGAATTAGCAATATAAACATGAAAAATAACAAACATCACGCTACCTCGACTACACGAAAGCATAACGTACATAGTAAGAAAAATCAACCTGATTTTTCAGGTTAATTAAGTCAAAATTTCAAATTGTTGACAAAAGTTTTGTAGATGTTAGCATTAAGCTTTTAGCAGAGTGCCAGCTCAAAAGTCATATTTTGATAAATAAAAGATTACAGGACATTAATTTGAATCACGTCAACCAAGCATTAAGGCGTAAACCCACCGCGGCGCACGGATAGGCTACGCACGGTTAAGGTTGGCTTTGCAAGAAAATTTATGTGATTGTGTCCACTGTAAACCACGGACACGCTATGCATCAAATGACGTCATTAGTACATGCGTAACTTGCTCGAATAAGGCGCTCACATAGCTCAACGCAGCCAACGCCATGCACGCTGTGCCTGCGATACACGCTATACACGAATATTAACCCACGACTATGCCGCGGTGGGCCACGCATCCTACAGTTGTTCATAGTTGTGCGTCTGTAGTGTATACTGCAGTACAAAGCAGTGTCAAACAAATGAATCCACGCAGCTAAAATGCGCCGCGTGCCCGTGCACAGCGTGCACCGCGGTGGGTTTGCGCCTTTATACTTATTTATTGGTAATGGAAGAGAACCATTAATATTGTAAATGACAATATTTTTTATTAAAGGGCTCGGTATATAACTATAAAACCTACATTAATAAGTAATCGTATGTAGCCGAAAGATATGTAATTTCTCATGTAAACAAATCGTTTCAGGCGTGTTCAATGTCATTATTACAAAACATCGAAATGTGTCAATCTAATCAACGATCTACTATTTTGAATAATTTAACGATATAGAAATTACGATAGCCGCCCATAATGGTTGTTAATAGTTTGATAGTGTTAGATAGTAATTTTTAGATTTTATAAGTTTAAAAACTATAGATTTTAAAGTCGTAATAGCGAAACGCGTAGCGATCCATCTCAATAAATTGAAAAATAATAAAATAAGACTATAAAGAGCTCATCTGCATGCGGCAACGAAACTTAAACTCGCTATGTTAGACTCTTTTAGTTAAAACAATACAACTTGGAGTTATTTTCCTTGATTAAGTACGCTATTAGGGTGTTACCAATCACACATGATAAGTACGCTATTAGGGTGTTACACCAATCGATCGATCGCCGATCACCAATCGATCGATGGTAGAAATAACGACGATGGGTCAATTGGTGTAATAGAAACTGTCGATCAAGGTCGACTTATCGATCGATGGCCTCGATCGACGATCACTATATTGGTGTGGTAACACTCTTACACTTACCTACTGGCTTATTTATACATAGGTAAGATCTACATAAACTACGATACTCACCTCCACAACTAGGTGAATTTCCTATTCGATTCGCGTCACAAGGTACATACAGAAATGGCTTCAGGTTTCAGTGAAGCCAGACTAACGAACTAACGCGGCTCGCAACCAGCCAACCACGGACGAATATAAGCATTTAAACGCTTTATTAAATTCAAAATATCACGCTGTAATCTCCGAAGGGTTGGGAGAGGTGTACCTAATACACCCACATTGCGTCACTAAAACTCCTTGTTCCTATTTTCTTACAGGAGATCATTTTCTAACAATAAATAGGATTTAATCGTTTACCTAAAACAACTGGCCTGTTGTCTGCATTCCCCGTACGGCGTAAAGGCTAGCTACAAGACACGCACTAAACAAATGACATTGATATCAAATATAAATTATATCGAACATCTTGTGAGAAAACGGTTTGGACCTGCAATAATTTTATAGTCGATGAGACGTACCTACCATCAGCAGAAAATATAAAATTCCATACAAATTTATATCCCCTTAACAGAGTGTCACAGAATAGCGGCAATGTCTCTTAGCTGATGATTCAGAGAATAAAACTGGACAACTCTCAGTAAAGAAAATACATGAAAAATATATTTTGTTAACCCCTGTATTAAACCCGTTCAGGAGATGAGTTTTCAAAAATTCTGTCCTAGTGCCCGCTTTCGTTACTTAAACATTGTAGGAAAATTCCAGCTTTTAGATTTTATTAAATAAATTATGGTCTTTCTCACAGAAAGATAATGCCAAGTAAATTCCTGATTTAAAAATTTAGTTGAACTTGGTTGCGACTTAATAAACAAGTGCGAGTCGGACTCGCGCACGAAGGGTTCCGTGCCATCTATATAATCTATATAAATAAATAAAATTGTAGCGTCTGTTTGTAATATCAAATTAACAGCTTTTTACTGAATGCATATGAAAGTATATACGGTACTTATAACAAAAACACATCATTTTCCATTTTTGTCTGTCTGTCTGTCGGTCTGTCTATTTATTTGCTCCGGCTAATCTCCGAAACGGCTGGTTCGATTTTGATGCGACTTTTACTGGCAGATAGCTGATGTTATTAGGACTAACATAGGTTACTTTTATTTTAGAAAAATAATTAGGTTTCTGTGCAAAAAATTAAAACCCTTGAAATTGTTTATAAAATCCGATTCAAAAAGGAAAGTAACATTTTTTTGTAATAATAACTTCACGTGAACGAAGGTCACTTAAATATTATTTTATTCTGTTTTTTAGTATTTGTTCCGTGTCTAACACTATCACGACAGCGGAGTCTTAGTAATAAGGTCCCGTTTTACCCTTTGGGTACGGAACCCTAAAAAAACTGGACTGGTCCGTATAAATAGATTGATTGGTTACTTTCGTCTGTATTTAGTAAAGAACCTCTAAATCACAAATAGAAGTCGTACATACGTGATTACGAAGCTAGCTCACTTCCTGAGAGGAAGTTACCAATCGTTCTTCTTTATGACTTGGTCAATGTTATATAATTATACAGCCCCAATTTTCCTAAATTTCCCTTTTTCATAATAAAACACAAAATGATTGGAATAATTTACCAGAATTATCAACCTATAGCTAAACTAGATAATAGAGCTCTCATATTGGATTTTATTTCCATTTAAAACAAAAAAAACATTCTCGTTTTCTATTTGCATCAAGCCAAATGAACCTTATCGTGACAAATGCTAACCCCAATGTACTAAAGAGCTTCACATCGTCGATATATTGATGAATTTGGATACCTCTACGTTTCTCATCAGAAAACGAGGCATGAATTAAACAGTTATACGTACGCGATACAATCTCGAGGATTATATTTGGCGACCAACAGCTAAACTAAGTTAACAAAAACATCACGCCTATAATTCTCGAAGGGTTAGGCAGAGGTGTACCTAATAGTACATAACAATACATATCGCCAGCTTTGTTGAGTTTGAGTTCCATGTTATAGGGCCTATTGCCATCAACCGAGCATAAAACCAAGACTCCGTGGCTGCTACTGAGAAATTCCCAATAACACTGCCCGACCTGGGAATCGTACCCAGAACCGCATTCTCAGCAGTCGCGCCGATAAACCACGAAAATAGTCGTAAACCCTTGAAACCGAATATGTTTTTGTAACAAATGGTTCCTAACACAAATGGTTCAAAGATATACCATCGTTTGGACTCGCAACTGATTGATTAAAAGATTAATTGATTGAAAGCAATGCTTAATCTAGTGTTACTTATTGCGCCGAATGGTTGGTTTCGATGTATTGAAAAATAATGTGAGAGCGGTTTAACTTACAGCCAAATTCATACCTACGTATCTCGATCCAGAGAACACTAATTTTATAAGAATTCCCTGTTCGAAAAAGAGTTTACAATCACTCTTCAAGACAAAAGATGAAAGGAGATGATGACTAAGCTAAAACGAGAGATAAAAGAGCAACAGGCAAATATAACTTGTAAGTACATGTGGTTAATATAAGTTGGTTATAAATAAATAAAATATTTAAACTGTTATACATTTCAAAAATGCGTTCTTAACTACCCTAAAAGCAATTATCTACCTTATTCAGGTCATAGTGAGTCCAATAACCGAATCACATTTTCACAAACAAAATTTGCCGGAAGCAATACAATTTTAATAAAAACACGTACAGTTATGGCTTCGCAACGTGATTATCGCCTACTAAAGCACGTTATACAACTACTACTTTATTGAGTTTCATTTTGTGAAACGTGGCACCGTTGACTCACTTAATTTGTTCGGAAATAGTTTAATCAAGGGTTGCGTCGGATTTGCAGTAATTAAAGAAGGAGACATCGGTCCTCAGCCCGTATATTGCTTCCTCAGATTAACACCAAGCTTCCAGTTAATTTCCTGCCTACAATTCCGGGCTGTTTCAATCTCGAAACATCCTTCCAAACCTTAGAGACGGTTCCGCGAATCATTTTTAAGATCACAGTACATTTTGTGACATTTCACAGTTGATTCTGACTTTAATTTTATATAATTAAAGAAATCTCGAAATATTTCCGTACAATTTACCTACATTAATTATCCCGGTTTTTAGTTGAATTTACTATCGGGAAAACGTTGCCTCGGTTCACCGCACTGTGTGTCCGGTTAAAATATTAATGACATTCTAGAAATAATTAATTTTAAACCCATAATATTTGAACGCAGCTTGTTGATAAAGTTTATCGTTCGTAGGTCAACCGCACTATGTATTTAAAATAGCACTTTTCGTGATATAGACAAAGTTTTGAACCCCTAACACGGCTCAAACTTGCTAAATCCTTGCACTTGATGAAAAATTTAGTTCTTTGGACACGCGGGAAAGCTTCGACGGAAATATGAACTGTCTTACAGTTCATATTTCCGTCGAAGCTTTCCCGCGTGTCCAACAACAACAAACAAACTCTTAAACTATAAGGACAAGTTGCACCCGAAAGTTAAAGCTGCGCGTAATCCCTACATTTCTCATACATTTTTACAGCAAAATAGTTAATAACAGAGTAAAAAAATAACTCTACATCGAAGAAATTCCTTTGAAACATTACCAGCATTGCACAATAGTAAAACAATTGAAAATCAATATCGTAATCCGATCTATGTTTTTGAGACGCTAATTAACTACCATTGTTATTGTTTTCCAGGAAACTATTCTATTACTCTCTCATTGTGCTTTAATCATTTACCTACAAATGGTTAGTTAGAACAATATCTATTTAAGGTTTGAATTTAGTTAAATTATTGCGTAAACAGATCTTCGTAACACGGTCGCGGGGAAATCCTGCTAAAGACGTGGAGAGTTGTTAATGATGTCGTAATGACGACCCCTTTGGGTACTTCCCTTTAAATATAATGTAGTTATGAATAAGCCTAAAAGGCACCCATTTCTATTCAAATATATGTCCGTAGCTAACTAATCGGCGCCGGTATCTGACAATACGAATATTTATGTAGATACATTATAATAAAATAAACAGCTAAACATAGCTTTCCATTATTGTGCTTTGTAGTGTATTTCATAAAGTCCAAAATCTTTTTCTACTCTTATGCTTGACAGTCTGCTTCGTAGAAGCACATGAACTTTATCTAACATAACATAAGCTATTAATCATCTCTCAAAGTTTGTAGAAGTTAAACAAGAGGGTTGCAGACTAGTGGACGCTGGACCAACAACTGGTCAGATATTAATGCACTTTAGCCATCTTTGTACCCAAGCTAAGCTCAGAAATAACGGCTGAAAGGTCAACATTCTCACATATAGGGGGCTGGCAAGTACAGTCAGCATCAAAAGTTGATGACCACATTTAGATTTTTAAAATCGCTGTACACCGTATTATACCTGAATCGCTGAACATGACAAGCGCCAGAAATGAATGATTATAATAAAAGGGCATAAGTAGGTGACCATCACTTTTCAAAAGTCGCTATACAAAGTTATAATAAAAAAAACATAACATTCTTCGTCTGTAAAGTCTCTGAACAAATTTTTGACAAAAATAGCATACCATCGTTCATCTCTAAAGTCCCTGAATAAAATGAAATGTTTTTTGAGTTTAATATGTGTGTGTATTTTTTTCGGTAGGTATATGTGTTTGGTAAATTAAGTAGACACATGCACATGTAAATCGCCACCGTTTTATTTATTATCAACAAAATTAAATTAAATGGTCGATCTTTAGGTTAAGCTGACTAACCATTACATACCCACCCCACCCCTACTTAGGACAAACATTCGTGTGATAATGTGATGTAGATGATAATTGCAACCGCAATGGTCTACATCCGATACAGAAATATTATTTTTACATTAAAGGGTAAACAGTTTTTCAAATACCCACAACTATGTTTCCCAAAGAATTGAAATAAAACGGAATTTGTGTGAATTTTGAAAATGAGTCATATGTATACAGATTAGGTTCTAATTCAATCGTAACTATAAAAATCATAAACTAAGTCGACGGTATGAAATTGAACAGAATCTGCGTGATTTTTGAAAATGAGTCTTATTGCTTTACGAATAAGGTTATAATTTAATCGAACTAAAAAAATCATTAATTACGTCGATGGTATAAATTCAAACAGAATCTGCGTGATGTTTGATAGTGAGTCTTATAGCTATACAAATAAGGTGACTAATCAATCATAATACAGAAAGCTTAGATGACGTCGATGGAATAATTTTTAAGCGGATTATGCTTATGCACCCACTTCTAATATTTCTCGTTGATACTATGACACAAAAACAAAATTATTTTGGAAAGTTACATTCGAAATTAACATCCATTTTTTTTTGACATGATTTTGTTTGGATAGGACAAGATTGGATTTATAACTCTGAAGATAGTAACGAGCACTTTTTAAGTTTGCAGTTCAGCTACTTTTGATAGTATAAGTTTACACGCTACGTATCCGAAACAAACTAATGTTCAGTAACTTTTGTTATTTAAGATGTTAAGTTATTTTTGGACGTTGTCGTGATTACACTAGATAACCAAAACAAGCATTTTATATTGTTCAGTGACTTTTGTAAAACTGAATGTATATGATGTTTTCGGATACTATAACGATCAGCGATTTTTGACAAAATGGTATTCAGTTAATTTTGAACTTTAATGATGTTCATTCAATACTGGCGCCCTTCTTGTTGAGCGATTTATGGGTGATATAATGTACAGTGATTTTGAAAATCTGAATGTGGTCATCGACTTTTGATGCTGACTGTACCTACTGCTGCTCAGTTTTCTGCATGCCTGCATATATTGCGGAGAGCAATAATAGTGGTTTTCTCAATGTCTCCATTTATTTTTTGCAAACAACATTGAAAATTTGAGGCTGTTGCATTCAGAAACAGTATGCCGTTCATGCTGTTGTATTATATTTCACATCTTCCTCAGATATACCTAGATCTACGTTTAAATTTTATAATAAACTACCAAGCCACATTCAAGAACCAAGCCTTAATTAATTCAATTCTTTTATAAAACGTTAAATTTGTCAGAAAGCCTTTTATGCTGTTAAAGATTACATTGAGGACCTGGGGTTGAACTGCTACAATTGAATTGAATTTGTAAGTTTTTTAAATGTTTTATTACAGTTTGACATTTTATGAATAGGTTTTCGTTTTAGTTGAGCAATTGTATAGCAGATTGAGTACTTCTACTTTTATGCGGCCTACCCAAATGTCCTTTCTTTGGTATTGTTCGTCGTATCGCTGAGCTCCTAGGGTTATGAGTCGAGCTACACGACTGAACAGATATATTTAAATCTGTGTAGTTCTTTCTTCAAAAGCCCATCTCAGACACTAATCAGAGTTACATTGATCAATATCTAGACTTCAAAAAGTAAAAGTAAAAAAAAAAAGTAAAATCATTTTATTAGGACCAAACATTTTTTCCATTTTTTACACCCACCAAACTGCGTAACAGTTTGTCGGTGGGATTAGCGCTCGTCTTAATCATCAACTTTAGGCGAATCGAAAAAGGTGGAGAAGCAAACTCCCTGAATGAATATGAATAGTCGTTATACATACTGAATTATGATGGATGACAAACAAATGTGCAATATGATAACTTTTAATTGCAAGTCTCTAAAAAGATCCGCTGGAAACATAAGACAATTATGTCATACTGCAGATATTATTGCCCTGCAAGAAACGTGGTTGTTGCCCCATGACGTCCCACTCCTTGGCTCAATACATGACGATTTTGAATTCTTCGGAAAGTCAGCGGTTGATACGTCACAGCAATTGATTCGCGGCAGGCCATATGGTGGCGTTGCCTTGTTATGGCGGAAGAACCTGTTTCGTTGCGTAACAGTACTCACGTGTGCGAGTGTGCGTTTGGCAGCTGTTAAGTTTGAACTCGATAATAAGTCATTCGTTGTTTTTAGTGTTTACATGCCTACTCAGTGCTCGGACAATTTACCAGATTTCTCGGATTGCCTGAGTGAAATTAGTGCTGTTATCGATAGTGCGGGTGTAGAAACAGTGTTTATTCTCGGTGACTATAATGCGCAACCGGGTGAGTTATTTGATAATGAGTTAGTCAATTTCTGTGGGGATCAAAAATGGCGTTGCGCTGACGTTGAAAAGTTGGGTATAGACTCGGGAACATACACGTTTATTAGTGATGCGCACGGATCTCGGCGTTGGTTGGATCACTGCGTTGTGACGCAATCCGCCTGGGATACCGTTAGAGACATTAAGGTATATAATGATGTTGTTTGGTCTGACCATTTTCCTGTGATATTAATTTGTGATTTAAACCTTGTACGCGTGAAAACTATTTCTGACGTTAAGAATTTTATAAATTATAAAGTTGTATGGGGTGAGCGGACAAAATCTCAGGCAGATGACTATTTTGAATTTTGTAATAAAAAACTTAAAGACATTAATTTTCCATTAGACTTTTGTTTGTGTGCTGATAATTTTTGTTGTGACGGTACTCATAAAGATGTCATTAATGACATGTATAATAACATTATAAATATTTTGAAACAATCTGCAAGTTTATGTTATGAGTGTAAAAAGAAAACACGTAGGCTTAATCCATGCAGGGTCACAGGGTGGAATAAACATGTGAGCGCTGCTCACAGGGAGGCCAGGTGCAAGTTTGTAGTGCAAGTTTAAAAGAGCAATAGTTAATTACTATATAAAATCTACATTATCTTTTCTTGCAACAATTAACTATAAGAGTACAATAATTACCATTACTTTAAGGTATTTGTTCCGTGTTATGACATTCATTCTTTTAAAATTTCAAGTAAATGAGTGATACGCTTCAAACAGTTACTGATATAGATAATTTTGAGATTGCGCGCACCATTGAATGCGACAGTAATGAGCTGTCTAAACACATTTTTGTAAAGAAAAGTGACCTAACTATTTTCTCACAGAACATTAGAAGCATTTATTGTAACTTTGATGATTTTTTATTAACAATGTCTACTTTTAACTTCGAAACAGATATCATAATATTTACAGAATGTAGGTTAAATACTGATAAACCCATTCCTCTACTTAACAACTATAGTTCATATATGACTTCAAGTCAGTTAAACCAAAATGATGGGGTAGTCGTTTACGTGAAAAGTGCACTCGAACATCGGGTTACAGAAGTATCACTATCGCAGGCCTCTTGTCTAAGCCTGGAAATATTGAATAACGTCATTCTCTGTATTTACCGATCACCATCAAACTCAAACACCGACAGCTTTGTCAGTTCGCTCAACGGTCATTTGGAGACCATAACACCAAATAAAATCATTATTGTGGCAGGCGACATAAATATTAATATTATACCTAAACTAAATGAGCAGTCCCATGAACTGTCAAACAGAACGAACTACCTCAACATGTTGTCTTTACACGGTATCCTTCCAGGGCACCTGTTGCCAACGAGAGACAAATCATGCCTGGACCACTTCATGCTTAAGGTAAATAAGAAAAAGTTTTCACCCACTATTGCTATCCTTAATACCACAGTAACTGACCATTACACTACCCTTCTAGTTTTGTCTAAGCAAAAATGTTTACAAAATATTCGGAAAACCAAGACATTTGTTGACTTTGATCAGGCCCTACATTACCTAAAAGAAAAGAACCTGAGTGAGTTACTTTTCTGTGATGATCCTGATTCCCTGTGTACTCTGTTGATACAAACTCTAGCTGACTCCATTCAATTAAATACAATAACATTAAAGATCCCTAGCAAAAAACGTATCCTAAAACCATGGATTACCAATGGTATTTTGCGCTGTATACAAAATCGGAATAAACTCCAAAATAAACTTCGACAGGATCAAACCAATGAAATTCTAAAAATAACATACAGACGTTACAGAAACCACTGCAACAATTTGATTAAAAAACTAAAAAGACAATATGAAAGGAATCTGCTATCTAAATCGGTTCATAACAATAAACTACTGTGGAAAAATATAAAAGCTATTACCTACTCACCGAAAACAAATAACTATTATGCGGAATTGCTAAAACTTCAGCCAACCCCGTCTGATTCAGTAAATTTTATCAACAATTATTTTTCTAAAATTGGTCATAACCTGGCTCAACAAATCCTACCTACAACCGGTAATTATGCCTTCGGTCAGAGCAGTAACGCATCAAATCTAGTAAATTCTTTTGTGCTTCTTGAAACTGACCCCGAAGAAGTATACAGAATATTAATTAACCTAAAAGCTGACAGTGCCCCTGGCTGGGACAATATTTCTACGAAATTTTTAAAGTTTGTAGGCATGGAAGCCGTCCCTATCATAGCCCATCTTGCGAACCTCTGCTTTAAAACTGGCATCTTCCCTGCCCCGTTAAAAATTGCCATTATTACTCCTGTGTACAAGGGTGGGGGTAGTGACGATATTAACAATTATAGACCAATTTCTGTTCTTACTAGTATATCCAAAATTATTGAAAAATTAATTAATGTTAGGCTACTTAATTACTTAAACAAATTCAATATCATCTCTGACTCACAGTTTGGTTTTCGTCAAGGTATGTCTACTGAGGACGCCGTCATATCTCTAACTTCATTAGTAGCTAATCATCTTGACAATGGAGATAAGTGCCTAACTGTCTTCTTAGACCTTAGAAAGGCATTTGATACCGTCTCTGCGCCTATCCTTGTAAGCAAGCTGGAAAAAGTGGGTATTAGAGATACCGCGCTTGATCTCTTTAAGAGCTATCTCGCAAATAGGAAGCAGAGGGTCAAAGTGGGGCAATATATAAGTGATGTCACAGATGTATCATACGGCGTCCCCCAAGGAAGTGTACTAGGTCCAACGCTCTTCCTGTTATACATAAATGACCTGTGTAACATGAAAATTCCTAATGCCAAAGTCCTGTCGTATGCCGATGATACAGCTGTCACCTTCTGTGGTAGGACATGGCATGATGTGCAGCTTAGTGCTGAAACAGGAATGTCCCTGGTTGCGAATTGGCTCAATGCTAATGTTCTCACATTAAATACCTCCAAGACAAACTTTATAAGTTTCTGCATCTATGACCGTACTCAACCAACCGGCGATTTTCGAATCACTATACACACTTGTGATGGTACTAATGTTGATAATTGTAACTGTTCTAGTATTGGCAAAGTCTCTAGCACAAAATATTTGGGGGTAATGCTGGATCAGAGACTGTGCTGGTACCCCCATCTTGAGCAAGTTGCAAATAGAGTCCGCAAGCTAAACTGGATTTTTAAGACTCTGCGTCATGTGCTGCCTAGGTCTATACAGAGCAGTGGTAAGTCGGGTGGAAATGTCCTCAATCAAATTTATATTTCTTTTGCGCAATCAATATTGATATACTGTATTCCTGTTTGGGGTGGGGCAGCAAAATCTAAATTCATCCAATTAGAGCGAGCACAACGAGCCCTGCTCAAAATAATGCACTTTAAAAAAAGGAGATATTCTACAGAGTACCTTTACAAACTCAGTGATGTATTGTCAGTTAGGAAACTATACATTACTCAAACAACTTTAAAAAAACACAAAACCTTACCTTATAACTCGGATATACACTCTAGGAGAAGGAAACATGATATAGTTCAAATACCTATAACCAAGACCAAATTCGGATCTATGCAATTCAGTAAACGGTCAGCTCAATTGTATAACAAAATTAATAAGAAAATTTTCGTATATGCAAAATCTTATCATATATGTAAAGAAATGTTAATTGACTGGATAAAACCACTGACATATGAAAATACTGAAGCTCTCCTACAAAACGTAACTTAATACATGTACACGACTCGCACACACACACAGAGACTCTCCCTCACCTACACGTACACTCACACACACATACTCATACAATCACACATCCATAACACTCATTACACTCAACAACACACACACACTCATGCACACACTCACTCAATTTCACATAATTAAATTTTGCTATCTTGTTTTAATACACCCATGTACTGTTTTTATTGTGTTTTAAGTAAGTGCCTACTGTTGTGAAGGAGCGGAGTCCTCTAATACAGGCATTATCTGCTTAAATGAAGACTCCAAACCCAAATTGCTTGTGTATAACTTTTGGACACAATAAACGTTATTATTATTATTATTATTATTATTATTAAGTTACAGGTTTGGATTTGGTACGGTAAGCCAAGTAGTGGTAATTTTTATGATGACATGTGTGAAAGTAGGAGAAAGTTTAAGGCAAAATTAAAATGGTGTATGAAAAATCAAGATCAGATAAAAATGGATATAATAGCTAGTTATAGATCCGCCAAAAACTTCTCTCAATTTTGGAAAAGCACAAATAAGCTTAATTTGAAACCTGGTCTCCCTGTGAACATTGCAGGACGGACGGAACCTAAAGACATTGCGAACTTATTTAAAGATAGCTTTCTGGTTGAATCACCTTTAAGTACATGTAAACAGCAGGTGTTCAGTGCCGAGACGGAGCAGGTTGGCATGTCGTGTAATGTTAGGGTTACAGCAAAGGAGGTGAGAGACATAATAAAGAACATGAGTAGAGGCAAATCACCAGGCCATGATGGTCTAAGCATTGAACACCTGCAGTATGCAGGATCACATCTACCGCGAGTTCTCGCCATGTTTTTCTCTTTGTGTATTTCTCATTCTTACCTGCCATTGGATCTGATGAAGACTATTGTCGTACCAATAATTAAAAACAGAACGGGTGATATCTCGGATAAAGGCAATTACAGACCAATATCTCTGGCCACAGTTATTGCAAAGGTTCTGGACCGTTTGATGGACAACTATCTAAACAAGCACCTCAATCTGCATGACGGACAATTTGGTTTTCGAAAGGGTCTTTCTACTGAAAGTGCCATTTTAACTCTAAAGCACACTGTAAGGTACTATGTCGATAGAGACACTCCAGTGTACGCGTGTTTCCTGGATCTCTCGAGGGCTTTCGATATGGTGGCTTATGATGTGCTATGGAAGAAGCTTAGGAGAACTAGTTTACCAAAAGAGTTGTGTTCTGTTTTTGAGTATTGGTATGACAATCAGATAAACTATGTTAAATGGGCAGGGGAATTTTCGAATGCATACGGTTTGGGATGCGGAGTGAGGCAGGGGGGAATAACCTCTCCAAAACTTTTCAACTTGTATGTTGATGAGTTGATAGGTGGCCTCACCAGCACGCAAGTTGGCTGTTCCATTGACGGAGTCTTTGTCAACAATTTGAGTTATGCGGACGACATGGTGCTGTTGGCGCCATCTATCAGCGCACTTAGAAAGTTGTTACAGGTATGTGAAGCTTATGCCTTAACCCATGGCTTACGATACAATGTCACCAAGAGTGAATTTATGTTGTTTTCAAAAGGCAATCGTGGGCCCGACTCTGTTCCGCCTGTGATTTTGTGTGGTGTTGCTCTTAACAGGGTTTGTCAATTTAAATATCTGGGTCACTTGGTGTGTGCCGACCTTAAGGATGACGCAGATATCGATAGGGAGCGCAGGGCGTTGACGGTCAGGGCGAATATGTTGTTCAGAAGATTTGCGTCTTGTTCAAAAGAAGTCAAAGTTACTCTATTTAAGGCATACTGTCAAAACTTCTATGGCAGTAGCTTATGGACAACATATTCTCTAAAAACCGTCAACGCATTGCGCGTCCAATATAACAATGCCTTCAGAATGTTATTGCGGCTCCCACGTTTCTGCAGTGCATCTGCCATGTTCATGGAGGCTCGTACGGACGGATTCGCAGCTATTTTGCGCAAGAAGGTCGCCTCCCTATTGAGCAGAGTTCGTGCTAGCAGCAATGGCATTCTGGCGGTTATTGCTGATAAATTTGACTGCCCTATTCTAAGTCATCACATTAGGCTGCTGACTAAGACGACTGTGTAAATTGAATGAATGTTTAATTAATTAATGTATCTCCAATAATCAGTAATCACCAAATTCTCACCACTAACATAGTTCTTAAGTACTTATTCACTAACACAGATGGACCATGTTGTTCGAAATAAATAGTTATTATTATTATTATTATTATTAATACATTTTGGTTCAAAAAGTAATAGTACAGTAGGTAAAATTAAAAAAAAGTAAAAGTAAAACAGTAAAAGTAGGAAATATTGTGGCCGCGCGAGCCGCCGCCGGCACACGCGCCGCCGCGACCGGTCGGCGCGGTGCAGGCAGCGGGCCGGGCCGTCACAATTATTCAGAAATATACAAAATATTGAATTAATAGATTAACAAAATTAGTGGGTATTTTCACACCTTGCGACAACTTCATTTAGAAAAACAGTTTTTAATTTATATTTTAGTGTTTGTTTACTAATTTTATTATTATCTCTTCTCAGCCAATCGAGATTATTGAAAAGTGTAGGGGTCAAGTACTTGTTGGTTCTTTTGCCATAGTAATTTTTTGCTGGTGGTCGCACAAGTTTACGCTCTCTAACGCTTCTAGTATTGTACCTATTTTGCACATGTACTTTGAATTGGTCGTTATAGAACTGTTCTAGCACCAGCAGGTACCTGACCTTCTCATGTACAGGAAGCACCTTACACACAACAAAAAGCCTTTCATAGTTTTCTTTACAAGCAAGTTTCGTTTGTGGGTTAACTAGGTATTTCATGAAACGAATTTGCAGTGATTTAATACTGTTAAGGTAAGTTTTAAATGTACGGCCATACGTATTTAATCCATAAGATAACAATGACTCGGCGAGAGCAAAATAAATGACACGCAGCGTCTTCCTACTCAACGGTGCCTTCAGGATATAAAACTTACTCAACACTGCCCTAAGCTTTGTACACACTGTGTCAACCTGTGTTTTCCAATTCAGATTGCGGTCCACCCACAGACCTAAATACTTAAATTTACTAACAAACTCAAGCTGTTCACAGACACAATTAAGATTTTTAACGTGCATGCACTCATACGTGTGACCCACGACACCTATATCCACGCTCTTGACACTCTTCGCTACCAAGTTGTGCGGTGAGTGCAGATGCATTACTTTCGTTTTATTAAGGTTAAGTATGATACCATTATCGTGCGCCCAGCGTGTAATATTATCGAAGTCGGCTTGCAGCACAGCCCTGATCTCTTGTACATCCTTAGAGGAGTACATAAGGCACATGTCGTCCGCATACATATACACCCGACATTTCTTTACTACATTACTGACGCTATTGACATGCATGACATAGCCAACCGGACCATAGACTGAACCAGTCGGAACACCAAGATGTACCGCCGCTTCTTTACCAGCAACCCCAGAAATGCAGGTCTGTAAGGTCCTGCCACTCAGATAACTCCGGAACCACCTGTTAGTTGGGCCCCGGATCCCACACTCATCCATGGCCTGCAACAGCACCTCGTGATCCAAGGTATCGAACGCTTTTTTATAGTCAATGAACAGCGCCAGTACCTGATGGCCTTGGTCGAGACTACTGTTCATATCTTCTGAAAACTGTGATAGTGCTGTTACGGTGCTACGACCCTGCCTAAAACCGTGCTGTGCATCCGCTAATATATTATTTTTCTCTAAGAATTCACTAACCTGGCCAACTACTATCTTTTCCACTATTTTATTAATAACTGATAAGATAGCAATCGGTCTATAGTTAGTGTAATCTGAATGCGCTCCCTGCTTGTAGATTGGCCTAATTAAAGCCTTTTTGAGTGGGCTAGGATATTCCCCTTTCAGCAAACACAGGTTGACAAAGTGCGACAAGACCGGTGAGATCTTATTCTTGATTAATTTTAGGTCGATAACTCGAATACAGTCAATGCCTGGCGCCTTATCACTGCTCAGCTGATCAATAACTTTACACACTATATCACAGGTTGCAGGCTTAAAGCGAAACGTTACATCACTGGCCCTAACATATTTGCTTCTGTCTAATAATTTAATACTACAATTATGTTTAATGGTAATAACTTCCTTAGTAAATGTATCTGCAAATTGACTACATATGTTATACATTGTGTCTTTATCTCCAAAGTATGTTTTAATAATATCATCTATATTTGCTTTTTTCCTACCTGTCCAGCTATTAATTTTGTCCCAGATTTTTTTTGGGTCTCCGTTACATTTCTTAATTTCTTCCTGCCGAAACCTATTTCTCGCTTTAAATATTAATTTGTTTACTTTATTTCTAAATCGTGTGTATTCTAGTCTTTTCGTGTTATTGTTTGGTGCCTCTTTCCAATCCCTAAATAACCTATCCCTGCGCATCAACATTTTATTCAAATCTCTGCCTATCCACGGTTGCTGAACCCGTTTTTTTAATTTTTGGCATTAAAGTCTTACTACTGCTATAAATATCATTAAAAACATTTTGTAATTTACAATACAAAGTCAACGGACAATCAATAAACAACAGTTGAGACCAATCGTATTCAGTGATCTGCTTAGCTACTAGCTTATTATTAATCACATACCGAGTGTCCGAGTTGTCACTGTCAGTGCAGTGTTGCGTCACATGCAACGGTACCGAGACTCCAACCACATGATGATCCGACATGAAGCACTCGATAACAAACGAGTGGCAGTCTCGCAGCTGTCTCGCTCGCACCCAAACATGATCGATACACGACACTTCTATTACACCCGCGACGATAGCCTCTCGCGTCACCTCCGTAACCGGTATTACGCACTGTAGACCGAGTCCACACAGGCAGTCCTTATATTTTGACACTACTTGACTTTCACTCACTCCTAATAGATTTATGTTGACGTCACCTAACATGATTATTTCCTCGCTCGCTGGGATCTTCTTGATTATCTGCTCGATTTCGTCAACGAATACCAACCTATTCGTTTTTGGTGGTCTGTAGACTGCAATTATATTCAGGGTTGAGTGGTTAACAGTGAGTTTACCATGAAGTCCTTCTAGTGAACTCGTCAGGGTTTTGCGCGCATTGAAAATAAAACATTCCTTGGCATAAATAAGCACACCTCCTCCTCTTGTAGTCTCCCTCGTGTTTGCAAACAGATTGTACCCCTCTATGTGGTATAATGATAACTCATTTTCTTTAATGTTAACCTCTGTCAGCACTAGAATTCCTGTCTCTTCAGCGCAATTGTTTACGAGCATTTGCAATTCATTAAAGTTTTTTCTTATCGATCGAATATTTAGGTGTACTATGTGTAAATATTTGTTATTGCTGGATATACTTTGCACCCACATGTTCGCTGTGTTAAATCTGGTAAATTGACATTCCAATGTCATTATTGCATCGAAACGATCCACTTTTATTTGCAGATGTTAGTTTAAATCGCAGTGTTTACTTCGCACCAATGTGTGCGTGAGGCATGTACGTAGCCACAACAACATCTAGCTAGTCGCCGTATCCACATTGCTTTCTATGAGTCGTACAATATCGCGTTCAGTCCTAACTGACATTATTTTCTTTTGTTCATCACTCTTTCTTATGAGTATTTTTCCATCCTGCACCCAAATGTACTTGTAGGTGTTCTTAAGCTGGTTTTTAGTAACCCATAGAAGGTTTCTTTTGTATCTTGTGAGATTCTCATTTATATAAATACGTTTGTCATTATTTGTACCATAAATTTCGCCGTTTGTTAAGCGTTTTTTGCGACTTCCAATCCACTTATCACGAGCCTCTTTTGTTCTCAGCGTTATAACTACTGGCAGTGGTTTGTCGGCTTCTGGTTTTTCGCGGCCTACCCTCTCTGCGCACTCAATCTGACTAACATCCATCTGGAGCTTGCCAGCAACCTGGAATATTATTTTCGCAACATCTTCATTTTCCTTCTTCTAAAAAGAGACAGTGTCCTCTTTTTTTTTGGGATGGGAAATCTCAAAAGACTCCTCCCGCTCTGGGCGGAGCGGAACGGAGTGTCAGACTTTTACTGACTAAAAACCATCCATGATCCTTCTTTTGCCCATTATGTTCCAGGGCCGTGGTATCTCTTTCGAACAGTCCCGCAGCCCTGGAGACAGTGTCCTCTGAGTTTTTTTTGGCTGTTTCCTCTCAGAGTAGTCAGGTACGAAACACCAGCGGGTGGCCGAATCTAGTTTTAAAACATAACATGATGTGACGTGTTTTTTAAAAACCAATTTACAGAAATAAATATGATTTAATTGTGTAGCTGATGTTTATATAATGGTCTGCGAAGTTCAAAACAATAACACAAACACGACGCGCGACGTTACCTAAGCAAAATACGCGCTTGGACGTGGAGTTGCGGACACCAGCCCATTATACAATACAATACAATACACGACGTTATAGGTATTCTTCCCAAAGGATTTTTTTGACACAATACAGACAGGAACTTTTAAGACGGGAGGATATTGCAAGGTTTAAAGCATTATTAATTAACTATCTTTAAAAATTCTGCCCCACTCGAAAATGACAGGGCATTTACTATACATGGGGCTCATTACAACTTGTGTACCCCGGGATCAAAAGATGAGCAGGTAATAACTCCGACCGGGTAATAAAACTGTTGTTTCTACAAAGTTAAGGTGTTTTTTTTTCATGCTTTTCATATTATTACAATCGCAAGATAGTTGGTAAAAATAAGAAGATAGGAGTGAGGCAAAGATTAAATCTAAAAAAAAATCTTACGATAGTAATATAAATAAAGTTTATTTTATAAATCTAGACATTGCAAGTAAATTACTTAAACCCTGCATCTCAGAAACAATATTAGCCGCAAGTTAGCAAAGCTAGCTTTAATTAATACAACTTTTGCATAAACCAAATAAAATAATTAACTACCTAAAAGTCGACACCTTCTATATCTATATAAAGAGTATAAAATGAAGTCGATTTTCGCATCAGCCTGTGTGTCCGCGTAGTTCTTCTAAACTGCTCAACAGATTTTGATGCGGTTGTCACTATCATTTTATTAGAATTTTATTTAATAAAAAGATGTTTTAGAAAATCGTAAAAACTCTGTAAAGCAGAGGCGAATCGCTAGTTTTTTACGAAATCGATTTTCGGAACCAAATAATGTCTCCAACTTTCAATGAGGCGAGTTTCCCTCATTTTAAAATAAGTAATTACATACCTACTCAAAATAGGTATTCATTTAAGTTCACGAAGATAGAAACTTATTTAAATCTAAAGCGCCGTGTAATCAGATCACGACTCGCTCTAGCCAATAACTGAAAATTCAATATCGGAATCTATCAACGCCATTTGATACCAAGTAGATGGCCTGCTATTTTAGGGCAATCTTGGAAACTTGCTTTTGAATGTCCGTTTTGTAGTGAAATAGACTGAGTTAATATAGGTATTTCACTGTAAATAAATACTTCATGTGTTAATAGATACACTAAACATCTTTTGGCTGGTTTAGAAATACATCTTTATCCAATACTAGCTGTGCCCGCGACTTCGTCCGTGTGGACTTAGATCTTTCTCAGCGTGTAACTTGCACAGGCACTTTGTTACGGGTCTATTTGAAATAAATGCTTTGAGTTTGAAACAAGTCTATAACCTGCCCAATCAACAAACACCAAAACAATAGTGTAAATTGTCATCCTAACGAACCGACAAAGTCATGTTGCGTTTTATAATAACAGGCTGAGAAAAAAAAGTTCCTAATACCTTATAGCTTATGCACGCGACGTTTTTTTTTTCTTTTTTGATATATAGGTACTTCAATGTCTGCCCACGGACAGAAGAAGTCCGCATTCGTTTGAATGTTAATGACGTGTTAATAGTTCACTACAGCGAAGCCGGGGGCAAGGATAGTACCTACAATAAAGCTAAGCCAAACCAGTCATAATTCAAAAACCTCCATTGATACGAATACACACAATCCCCAATACAGATCCTACTCAGGGTATTACGAACAGTGACCGCACTTAGAGACTGCCCCAATGCCCGCACCGCAGCACCACAACCAATGGGAATGAGGCAGCCATTACCAATTCATATCGTCGAAGATCCTATTGAAACACCGAATACGACCCATTTCTATACTAAGTCACGGTTTGAATAAATTATACTGTTTAAATCCTACCGATAGACCTACGTATAATTGTCGATTCATGTTATCGGCTCTATCACGTATTTTTTATGAAATTAATCTAAGTATCCATCGATCAATATTTGTACAACTATTCAGTACTAAATGTTCAACTAACATTTTTGAGAATTGTATTTATTATATTAGATTTATCAACAATTATTGTTCACACTGAATACAATGACATAATAAATTCTTAAAATTGTATTACAGCGTAACAATTACTTCTAGGTGTTTACTTAGAAGTAATTGTGTACATGCACCAAACAATAAGTAAGCAAAAGCTAAGCTAACTTACTAAGTAATAAGCACAAATAAAAAAATACTGACTTTTTCGAAAAGCGAGACTAAAACTTTAGATTTGTTTCGATAGCACGTAATTGATGATGCTTCAGTGCATCGTGTACTAGACAGAAGATAAGTTTCTGACAGTTTAATGAAAATAAACAATCCTTTAAATGGTTTGGACTTGAAATATAGTCTCCGTCTAATCGAAATGAAAAATGATATACCAAAAATCATGGCCAGAAGTTATTTTAACGTAATTAATCTCGTATTATGGAAGCCAACGAAGTGGCAATATGAAGCCAAACATCTGTTTTGAATCGTTCCTCCAGCCAGGGCGGTTTCCGCCAGTATATAATTTATTTGACATTTAACGTGGTGGGTGTGTGCTGTGCTAACAAAGTTTACGTTCGCAGCGTCATAGCACTTGACGTCAAACGTCAACTCAATCTACAACGCCACTGTAAGCTAGTTGACTGAAATTAAACCGATGCTATGTGAAGCAGGGGACAAAATATCGTGTTCGTCTACTGATAATAAGCTAAGAGGTCTAATAGGAACAGTGAGAACAGACATTTAGTAACATAACATCACGCCTGCGGTTACCGAAGGGTTAGAGGTGTACCAAATAGTACACCCACATTTTGAGGGGGCGAGCATATCGCACATCAACCAGGCACAAATCCAGACTCCGTGGCTACTACTGAGAAATTCCTAATGGAAAAACCGTAATAACACTTTGCCCGACCTGGGAATCGTAATCAGAAACAAGACATTCGAACAAACATTTTGCGTGTTATTTTACCTCTGACAGTAGCAACACAACAGCTATCTTATTGCAATGAGAATAAAGATGGATGTAGTTCGACAGTGTTGCAAAATCAGAAGGTAAAATAAGCTGAGAAAGGACTGTAGGTAGGTAGCTATACTTCTCACACGGGTAAGTTTCAGAAAGGTACTACTGGCAGCTTTCAGAACCACAGAACAATCGCTATTTTGTTTCAACTTTGTATTCCGGTTTAACGTGCTACAAAAAGTGCCCTTAAACGACTACTGAAACGATTACTCTTTTCTAAGAAAACCGTTGTCTTCTCTACCTCACTATCAAAACTTATTAAAGAAATTAATTAAAATAGTTTCAAACTGGACCTCTGTATTGACTTGGTCACAGTAACAGACTGCTGAAAAATACAACAAAATTTAACAGCTAACCGTACTTTATTCCAAGTTACAGTACTGTCCCGCCTGAAAATGGCCCCTATTTCTCACTACGTACGTACTGTTGCTGGCGAATAATAAAGTACATAGTCAAATAGGAAAACAGGTAACAAAAATATTAGCTCGACTGAAAATCTACTTTTAAACCTTTACTGAAAAACGTAGTTCAGCACGTTCCGTACCACTGTTCCATTCGTTCGTTGGGATGAAAATTTGTTCTATATTTTCTGATCACATCAATGCAGGGCGTCAGAAAAGACACTGGTGGAAAGAGCTAAGTACTTGTCCGATCGATGCCGTCCTCAAACGAAATCTTCTACTTCTGGGGTGAATTTTCTTAAGCAAAATGATTCTAGGTAAGTCGTAACAATGCTAATGAGGAAGTAACCCGTTCGTCACAGTTGACTTTGTCTGCTTACAATACAATTAAAAGTCTTTTATAAATATTCGATCTTTATTTACAGATCAAAAGATTCCAGCAAATAAATGGCTAGTAATTTATACAAGAAACCGATGCCAACGCCAACAAATGATTCAGGTGTTATATGAGTAGGGAGAGAACCTCACGTCCCAGCCACCGCGGGAGAAGCACCGCGGGTGATGGCTCTCGGCCACCGTAGGCGCGGGCCTGTGGACGGTGAATAATGGGCTAGCTCGCCGTCCGTCCGTCGTATGACGACAGGCCGTGTCAACGGCGCATTCGTGTTCCACGCGCGCCTCAAAGAGATGTCAGCAAACATGAGGCTGGGGCCCGCAAGGGCCGATGCCTGCCAGGGCTGCGGGACTGTTCGAAAGAGATACCGCGGCCCTGGAACATAAAGGGCAAAAGAAGGAACATGGATGGTTTTTAGTCAGTAAAAGTCCTACACTCCCTTCTCTCCGCCCAGAGCGGGAGGAGTCATTTGATGATTTCTCATCCGAAAAAAAAAAAAAACAAAAGGTCAATATGAGTTGTTTATTTTATTGTTACAAATCTTATTTACCTAATTATCACCTAAGCATGACTTTTCTCAAATTACTACATAAGGTAGTCGTAAAAATTAAGTCCAAGAAAATTACAAATGTAAATTATAGCTTATGTGCAACATTATTGAATTATTTTATTACACAGTACAACTACACGTGGATCACCTTTCAGGAGCAATAAGTTCATCGTTGACATGAGGGCCGCCGCATTTCTCGCACACCACAATAAAATTCTGAAAAGGTAAAACAAATATTAGCACATCAACATTTCTATGGAAATAATTTTATGGACTAACAGCCCGACGGTACTTTATTATACATTCATATTTCTGACGCGCCGCAAAAAGGGTCAAATAAAACGTAGAAAGTAATGCATCGATATCTTTTGGGGCTGTGATCAATTGGTCCCTTGCCAACAAGTCGAGCGCAAAAAAACTATAAAACGTTCCTGTCGATAGCTCAAACAAAAAACATTTACTCAGCCCGACTCGACACAGAATATTTTTAAATTGAATCAAATATTAGTGGATGCGAATTTATTTAACGTTAATCTTACAAAAAATCATTACAGTTTGGAATATTTACAAGATTATATTGAAGTCGCAGCAAATCCATGGCTATGTCGTAATTTTTCTCGGATTTCGGGCCGTACTTCTCCATGAGCTCAACAGATTGTTTGGTCAAGATTTCTAATTGAAGAAGTCCTGTTGGTTCTGATCGCCGCCAGTCTTCTCGTCCGAACCTGGCTCCCCAGTCGTGATATCTCCTCGTTCCTCGGCCACTGTCACGTTCCCTCCTCGCTCTGGCAGGCTGCTCACTCGGTTCCGGTAACTTCACCATGACTACACTTTACTGACACTTCAACTTCCCGGACCCCGCCTTTTAAAGTAGTACAACTAATTAACGAATATTAAGTGCCAGTAATTTAGATGAATGAATTCATTGGATAATTGATCAAGAACTTTCACAAACTTAAGTAAAGCAAACAAAATAATATCTGACTCAACAACACAACAAGGCTTGGCTGAATAAGGCGTTGGTTTGGTCAGTGGGTCGTCTTAGGTTTGCAAAAATATGAAAACACCACGTGTTAAAAAAAAAGGTAGGATAACAATGGCCATCCTGGCTGGCCATTTATTGTAAAAAAAACCGGACAACAATCGGACTCGCGTGGAGAAGGTTCCGTACGTTAATTATTTAAATTCCGTAAGTTTTTTTGAATCTGACCCGAATTTGTTACCATAGATTTCTTATAGGTTTTCCTATTATTTATAGGCAAAGTACTATTTTTTGTATTTTTTTCAAAATTTTCGACCCTGTAGTTTCGGAGTTAAGTGTAGGGAAATGTAAATTTTCGCCTATTTTTCTTAAATAACTTCAAAACTTTTCATCATCAAAGAATACAAAAAAATATTTTTGAAATGCTCACAATGAGCCTTCATCTATCTTTTATCTATCTATACATATAAAATTCAAAGTCCTGACTGACTGATAATATCAACGCACAGCCCAAACCGCTGGTCCTAGAGCAATGAAAGGACAATGACCAAAGTTGGTACCAAAAAGTCTCGCGCCTCAAAACCAAAATATTATAGTAATTAGTTTCATATTTTTTTACGGCATTACGCGTCGGGGATTTGGTTTTTGAACTGGAAATATACTTTTCGAGTTTAAAAGTATGAATATTGTTTTACTCCCTATATATGACGTTCCGTTTCAACTGAATATAAATGACGTTCCGTTTCAATTGAACAAACCCTTGTCTGTCGAGCGGACTCTAAAATTAATTACAATTAAGTAAGATCAGTACACCAAATCGATTTAGTTTGGTTTATTGCTATTTGCAAAAAAATAGATTTTCTCAGCCTAAAGATTTTGATTTATCGATTACATCCCTAAATCCCGACTAGTTTATAGCACTTACTATACTCTATGCTTTATAGTTATCTTATCTGTGGCATCTGACATTTGTACTGTACTGACTGACTATTGGCAATATAAAGGTCTAAAATAAAATCGAGTTTCAGTCAAGCATACTGTGGATGTTACTTTAACTCGTAATTCTTACTAATATTAGTGTATTACGCTGTTTTTAGAGCAATAATGTAATGTATGTGTGTTAAAATACGTCGTTGGTAGCGTCGAAAAAATAGACCTACTTTTTAGGTTAGTTTCGATTTTATAAAATAACTCTGAAACGCGGGTTTTTTTTTCAAAAATAGTTTTTGTAGGAGTTAATACGATCAGTGTAGTCTATAAAAAACAAGGTTTGATTTTGATGCAGCATGGTACGGGATTCCATACTTCCATGAGCATTGTCCTTTGGATGGTGTATTTTTTGTGAAGAGTATACCTACTCTTCACAAAAAATACACCCTCCAAATTTCATTGCTCTTATTTGTGAAGAGTAGGTATCCACTAAGAAAGGGTTTTTCAAAATTCTACCCCTAAGAGGGTAAAATGGGGTGTTGAGTTTTCTATGAAACTTTTTATTGCCGGAGTCGATTGACTTGAAAATTTGTGTACTTACTCTTCAGTTAAAATGATGAGAAACGTGTTTCACAGTTTTTCCAAAATCATCCCCCAATATAAAATTCAAAGTCCTTAATGACTGACTGATGTATCAACGCAGAGCCTAAACCGCTGGTCTTATAGAAATTGAATTTGAAGTGTGTATTATTTGTGAAGAGTAGGTATCCACTAAGAAAGGGTTTTTCGAAATTCCACTTCTAAGAGGGTGAAATAGAAGGGGTGTTGAGTTTTCTGTGTAACTTATTATTCTCGGGTCTAACTAATATTATACATAAATCGTTATAGTCGATAGATGTTTGTTACTCAATCACGCCAGAACAGATCTGCATGTAACTTGACACAGAGAGATTATAGTCTGGTATAGCACATAGATTACTTATTATCCCAGAAGTAAGATCCCGTGGGCAATTCCCGAACTCCACGCGGGTGAAGCCGCGGGCGTCAGCTAGTTTGATATGTAACACGATATGAAGTTTTTTTTTTTCATTTTCTAATTTACTCCGCTAATGTGCCCCCATTTTAAAAATTCAGTAAGTTATATTACACGTCCGTCTTTGGGTCACCGACTTACATATGTGTACCAAATTTCAGCTCAATCGGTCTAGTAGTTTCGGAGTAAATTGGTTTTTTCCTTTTGAGGTACGGAACCCTAAAAATAATAGACAATAGGTTGAATGCGTTTGTGAGTATTGTTGGCATCCCCACCAGTTGAAGTTTCAGGTAGTCGTTACCTACTATATTTCGTTTACTGTGACTGATTAAGCTCCGCTTGCTCAACGAATCGCTAAACGCGTTTAACGTAGAAAACATTTAAAACATCGTTCTGCTTCTATCGATCGTTTAAAGATGACAGAGACAGAATGATGTTTTAAATATGTTTAGTGTTAAACGCGTTTAGCGATTCGTGGTGTAAGCGGGCCGTAACCGTGGTGACCTACACAATGAACTCTTCAACATTTAAACTGAATGCCTATATTTGCTAATTCAACTCGTGTATTTCATCAGTTTTCCCTGCTGCCCCGATTTGATAATTTTCCGAAGTTAAGTTGAACAATTAACTCTCTGAACTCTTGATTCTCTTTGAATCCCATGAAAAGTTGAACTACTAACAATATAAAAACTAAAATGTAACCTATACAAATAAATAAAATTGAAGTGCCTGTTTGTAATTTCAAATTGCAGTCTTTTACTAAATGCATAATTATTAAATAAATGTAAGGGTGTTCTAACTAAAACTCGTTTTTAAATTTCTTGTCTGTCTGTTTGTTCCTGCTAATCTCCGAAACGGTGATTTTGGCGGGACTTTTACTGGCAGATAGCCGATGTTATAAGAAGTAACTTAGGTTACTGAAAAAAAAGCGTTGAGTAATAAAATAAATATTTTTAATTAAATTTCACGCGGATGAAGTTGCTGGTAGTAGCAACGCCAAGCTAAGTGAACCAAGTTGTAAATCCAACAGCGCAATATATTAAAGCACTAATTTAGGTGTGGTCTATTGTTTACGAAAATGGGCAATAATCCTAAAAGTATTGTTAAAAAACAAAGCATTAATATTATTTAACTTGTATATGTTCTAGGAGTTCAAGCTACGCTGTGACGTATGTGGGACGGCACACTATCAAGATGAAATCAGTGCTCCTGAGCGATAAATCATGATTATTAGAATTATAAACTTTATATTTACAAAGCTTATTAGGAACCTGAGAGCACACTGGAAAAGAGATGGAGCTATACAGGACGCATGGCTTCATATATATCCCACACTGATGAAACTTTTAAATAATACTGCTATACACTTTATCGAACTTGATATTTACGCGCTTACACACTTTAAGTTCAAAATAATGGCTACCAATTGAATCATTAAAGTAGCTATCTAATACTTATTATGCCTAAATTACAAATCGGTACTTAGGTACTTAATTTTCTGTACAATTAACGCACGCGTTAGTCAATAGTTAAGTACCATTTTCTAACCATTATTTCGCGTTCATTGGTGTGGGTTACACGTTTACTCAGTATAAAATTTATTCTGTCATACCTTAATTGTTATGTGTAACTGTAAGATGTCCCAGTAAAGTAAAGTAAAATAAAAATAAAATAAAATAGGTGGTGGTAGGCGCACTGATAGACCAGGGCCAGCGCCACGTACGACCAACAATGGCCAAGAAGATTTTGTTTGAATTAGTGCCTATATTGTAGTACATGCTAGCATAGTACACAATGCGTCTGGGTCTTATTTGTGGGCCCTGCCATAACTCAGTGTATCGTGATCTCGTGACTACCAAAAAAATAAATTTTGTAAATTATAACCACGACGTACAGTCACGAGCATAAATACTTTACAGCTGCATTCAAAAGCATTCCCTCTTGAAATAACAATTATCTACTTACAAAAAAAAAAATAGATCTCTCGTATTATGGAAGCCAACGAAGTGGGAATATGAAGCCAAACATCTGTTTTGAATCGTTCCTCCAGCCAGGGCGGTTTGCACGATCTCCGGCGAGACGGCGTGCCTCCTTGCCGGATTGCCGCCATGGGATCTGGAGACTATAGTCCTCGCGCGCCTGCACGAGTGGCGCGCGGAGGCACTACGCCGGGGGGAAACTCCGCTGCCGCGGCAAATTGTCGCTCAGCGGACCGACCTCCGGCGCGATGTCATGGTGACATGGAGAGAGCGACTGTCGCAACCCCGTGCAGGGCACGCCACAACAGTGGCGATAAGTCCCCTCTTTGAGGAGTGCCTAGAGAGGCGCCACGGCGCCCTCACCTTCCGCCTGACGCAGGTCTTCACCGGACACGGTTGTTTCGGGAGGTACCTGCACCGAATCGGGCGGGAGGAAACGCCCGGGTGCTATCATTGTGAGGATCGCCCGGAGGACACCGTAAAGGTCTGCTCCACTTGGGCGGAGCACCGCCGTGTCTTCGTAGCGGCGATTGGCGGCGGCGACCTCTCGCGTCCGACCCTGGTTCAAGCCATGGTCCGGGGCGAGAGGGAATGGGAAGCCGTCGCCTCCTTCTGCGAAGCAGTCATGCTATCGAATTAGGTGGTGGAACGTGAGAGGCAAAGAACCTCACGTCCCAGGCGCCGCAAGAGACTCCCCGGGCGTCGGGGGCCACGTGGTGGCTCTCGGCCACCGTAGGCGCGGGCCTGTAGACGGTGAGTAATGGGCTAGCTCGCCGTCCGTCCGTCTCATGACGACAGGCCGTGTTGACGGCGCGTTCGTGTTCCACGCGCGCCTCAAAGAGATGTCAGCAAGCGGGAGGGGCCCGCAAGGGCCGATGCCTGCCAGGGCTGCGGGACTGTTCGAAAGAGATACCGCGGCCCTGGAACATAAAGGGCCAAAGAAGGAACATGGATGGTTTTTATTCAGTAAGAGTCTGACACTCCCTTCCGCTCCGCCCAGAGCGGGAGGGGTCATTTGATGATTTCCCACCCTCCAGAAAAAAAAAGGGTCTAATAGGAACAGTGAGAACATCACGCCTGCGGTTACCGAAGGGTTAGAGCGGGCCGTGGCAAGTAGTTGAAAATGGTGAAGTTGCCAGAAAACGAAGCGTACGTGCCTCTGCCTGCCGGTGGGGGAGCTATGGACAAGGTACCAGAGAACACGTAACTTGTACGCACACGGAGACTCATCGAGTTGGAAGAATTCGCATAGGTATATAGCAGCTAACTGTGTGAGCACCATGTCGAATAATCATCCGCATGTACGTCAGATCGCCATGAATCGACTGCGGCAGCTTTTTAATTTGGTAAGTAGGTTATCCCATGAGAAACTCAATACCTTCTATATACAGCGTGTAACGGAAGGGGGGTATCAACCCTGAAGGAGGTGAATGTGCTCATGAAACTCAACAACTTTCCCCAGAGAAGATAGGGTGAAATATGAAAAAAAAATTTAGCCCTCCATTACAAAACTGACTACCAGCTGATTGATTTACTATGGGAGGGTCAAATTTTTTTTTATCTTCTTTGGGGAAAGTTGTTGAGTTTCATGAGCACATTCACCTCCTTCAGGGTTGATACCCCCCTTCCGTTACACGCTGTATATCAAAGTCGGTATCTATTACAATAACAGACACATTTCCAAATGATTGACGGACTCACTGATTATATTATCATCCGACATACTCATTCAGCTGTGTCCAAGAATATATTATTAACTTCTGTTAATCATTAGGTGCTTTAACTGAATATCAAAACTATTGTTATGATATTCAATTGATAACCTACACAATGAACTCTTCAACAATTAAATTGAATGCCTATATTTGCTAATTCAACTCGTGTATTTTCATCCGTTTTCCCTGCTGCCCCGATTTGATAATTTCCCGAAGTTAACTTGAACAATTAACTCTCTGAACTCTTGATTCTCTTTGAATCCCATGAAAAGTTGAACTACTAACAACATAAAAACTAAAATGTAACCTATACAAATAAATAAAATTGAAGTGCCTGTTTGTAATTTCAAAATAGCAGTCTTTTACTAAAAGCATAATTATAAAAATATGTAAGGGTGTTCTAACCAAAAATCGTTTTTAAATTTTTTGTCTGTCTGTTTGTTCCTGCTAATCTCCGAAACAGTGATTTTGGCGGGACTTTTACTGGCAGATAGCCGATGTTATAAGAAGTAACTGAGGTTACTGAAAAAAAAGCGTTGAGTAATTAATCAAATATTTTTAATTAAATTTCACGCGGATGAAGTTGCTGGTAGTAGCAACGCTAACCTCAGTGCATTGAGTTGTAAATCCAACAGTACAATATATTTAGATGTTGTCTATTGTTTACCAAAATGGGCAATCATCCTAAAAGTATTGTTAAAAAACAAAGCTATAATAATATTTACTTGTATATTTTGTTCTAGGAGTTCAAGCTACGTATGTGGGACGGCACACTATCAAGATGAAATCAGTGCTCCTGAGCGATAGTTCATGATTATTAGAATTATAAACTTTATATTTACAAAGCTTATTAGGGACCTGAGAGCACACTGGAAAAGAGATGCAGCTGTACAGGACACATGGCTTCATATATTTCCCACACTGATGCAACTTTTAAATAATACTGCTATACACTTTATCGAACTTGATATTTACGCGCTTACACACTTTAAGTTAAAAAGAATGGCTACCAATTGAATCATTAAAGTAGCTATCTAATACTTATTATCCCTAAATTACAAATCGGTAGTTAGGTACTTAATTTTCTGTACAATTAACGCACGTGTTAGTCAATAGTTAAGTACTATTTTCTAACCATTATTTCGCGTTCATTGGTGTGGGGTACACGTTTACTCAGTTTAAAATTGACTCTGTCATACCTTAATTGTTATGTGTAACTGTAAGATGTCCCAGTAAAGTAAAGTAAAATAAAAATAAGATAGGTGGTGGTAGGCACACTGATAGACCAGGACAAGGGCCAGCGCTACGTACGACCAATAATGGTCAAGAACATTTTGTTTGAATTAGTGCCTATATTGTAGTACATGCTAGCATAGTACACAATGCGTCTGGGTCTTATTTGTGGGCCTTGCCATTACTCCGTGTATCGTGATTTCGTGACTACCAAAAAACTAAATTTTGTAAATTATAGCCACGACGTACAGTCACGAGCATGCATTCAAAAGCGTTCCCTCTTGAAATAACAATTATCTACTTATAAAAAAAAATTAGATCTCTCGTATTATATGGAAGCCAACGAAGTGGGAATATGAAGCCAAACATCTGTTTTGAATCGTTCCTCCAGCCAGGGCGGTTTCCGCCAGTATATAATTTATTTGACATTTAACGTGGTGGGTGTGTGCTGTGCTAACAAAGTTTACGTTCGCAGCGTCATAGCACTTGACGTCAAACGTCAACTCAATCTACAACGCCACTGTAAGCTAGTTGACTGAAATTAAACCGATGCTATGTGAAGCAGGGGACAAAATATCGTGTTCGTCTACTGATAATAAGCTAAGAGGTCTAATAGGAACAGTGAGAACAGACATTTAGTAACATAACATCACGCCTGCGGTTACCGAAGGGTTAGAGGTGTACCAAATAGTACACCCACATTTTGAGGGGGCGAGCATATCGCACATCAACCAGGCACAAATCCAGACTCCGTGGCTACTACTGAGAAATTCCTAATGGAAAAACCGTAATAACACTGCACGACCTGGGAATCGAAACCAGGAACAACAGACATTCGAACAAACATTTTTCCTGTTATTTTACCTCTGACAGTAGCAACACAACAGCTATTTTATTGCAATGAGAACAAAGATGGATGTAGTTCGACAGTGTTGCAAAATCAGAAGGTAAAATAAGCTGAGAAAGGACTGTAGGTAGGTAGGTATACTTCTCACACGGGTAAGTTTTAGAAAGGTACTACTGGCAGCTTTGAGAACCACAGAACAACCGCTTTTTTTGTTGTTTCAACTTTGTATTCCGGTTTAACGTGCTACAAAAAGTGTTGAACGACTACTTAAACGATTACTCTTTTCTAAGAAAACCGTTGTCTTCTCTACCTCACTGTCAAAACTTATTAAAGAAATTTATTAAAATAGTTTCAAACTGGACCTCTGTATTGACTTGGTCACAGTAACAGACTGCTGAAAAATACAACTAAATTTAACAGCTAACCGTACTTTATTCCAAGTAATAGTGCGGTCCCGTCTGAAAATAGCCCCTATTTCTCACCACGTACGTACTGTTGCTGGCGAATAATAAAGTACATAGTCAAATAGGTAACCAGGTAACAAAAATATTAGCTCGACTGAAAATCTACTTTTAAACCTTTACTGAACCTTGAACTGTTGATCAACAAAAAACGTAGTTCAGCACGTTCCGCACCACTGTTCCATTCGTTCGTTGGGATGCCAGGGCTGCGGGACTTTTCGAAAGAGATACCGCGGCCCTGGAACATAAAGGGCAAAAGAAGGAACATGGATGGTTTTTAGTCCGCAAAAGTCTGACACTCCCTTCCGCTCCGCCCAGAGCGGGAGGAGTCATTTGATTATTTCCAATCCGAAAAAAATAAAAGATGTTATATGAGTCGTTTATTTTATTGTTACAAAACTTATTTACCTAATTATCACCTAAGCATGACTTTTCTTAAAGTATACTACATAAAGCAGTCGTAAAAATTAAGTCCAAGAAAATTACAAATGTAAATTATAGCGTATGTGCAACCCTTAATACAAGTGTTCAGAACTACACATAATGAATTATTTTATTACACAGTACAACTACACGTGGATCACCTTTCAGGAGCAATAAGTTCGTCGTTGACATGAGGGCCGCCGCATTTCTCGCACACCACAATAAAATTCTGAAAAGGTAAAACAAATATTAGCACATCAACATTTCTATGGAAATAATTTTATGGACTAACAGCCGGACGGTACTTCATTATACATTCATATTTCTGACGAGCCGCAAAAAGGGTCAAATAAAACGTAGAAAGTAATGCATCGATATCTTTTGGGGTTGTGATCAATTGGTCCCTTGCCAACAAGTCGAGCGCAAAAAAACTATAAAACGTTCCTGTCGATAGCTCAAACAAAAAACATTTACTCAGCCCGACTCGACTCAGAATATTTTTAAATTGAATCAAATATTAGTGGATGCGAATTTCTTTAGCGTTAATCTTACAAAAAATCATTACAGTTTGGAATATTTACAAGATTATATTGAAGTCGCAGCAAATCCATGGCTACGTCATAATTTTTCTCGGATTTCGGGCCGTACTTCTCCATGAGCACAACAGATTGTTTGGTCAAGATTTCTAATTGAAGAAGTCCTGTTGGTTCTGATCGCCGCCAGTCTTCTCGTCCGAACCTGGCTCCCCAGTCGTGATATCTCCTCGTTCCTCGGCCACTGTCACGTTCCCTCCTCGCTCTGGCAGGCTGCTCACTCGGTTCCGGTAACTTCACCATGACTACACTTTACTGACACTTCAACTTCCCGGACCCCGCCTTTTAAAGTAGTACAACTAATAAACGAATATTAAGTGCCAGTAATTTAGATGAATGAATTCATTGGATAATTGATCAAGAACTTTCACAAACTTAAGCAAACAAAATAATATCTGACTCAACAACACAACAAGGCTTGGCTTGACTGAATGTGGCGTTGGTTTGGTCAGTGGGTCGTCTTAGGTTTGCAAAAATATGAAAACACCACGTGTTAAAAAAAAGGGTAGGATAACAATTGACATCCTAGCTGGCCATTTATTGTAAAAAAAACCGGACAACAATCGGACTCGCGTGGAGAAGGTTCCGTACGTTAATTATTTAAATTCCGTAAGTTTTTTTGAATCTGACCCGAATTTGTTACCATAGATTTCTTATAGGTTTTCCTATTATTTATAGGCAAAGTACTATTTTTTGTATTTTTTTCAAAATTTTCGACCCTGTAGTTTCGGAGTTAAGTGTAGGGAAATGTCAATTTTCGCCTATTTTTCTTAAATAACTTCAAAACTTTTCATCATCAAAGAATACAAAAAAATATTTTTGAAATGCTCACAATGAGCCTTTTCATCTATCTTCTATCTATCTATACATATAACATTCAAAGTCCTGACTGACTGATAATATCAACGCACAGCCCAAACCGCTGGTCCTAGAGCAATGAAATTTGGATGGTGTATTTTTTGTGAAGAGTATACCTACTCTTCACAAAAAATACACCCTCCAAATTTCATTGCTCTTATTTGTGAAGAGTAGGTATCCGCTAAGAAAGGGTTTTTCGAAATTCTACCCCTAAGAGGGTAAAATGGGGTGTTGAGTTTTCTATGAAACTTTTTATTGCCGGAGTCGATTGACTTGAAAATTTGTGTACTTACTCTTCAGTTAAAATGATGAGAAACGTGTATCACAGTTTTTCCAAAATCGTCCCCCAATATAAAATTCAAAGTCCTGAATGACTGACTGATGTATCAGCGCATAACCTAAACCACTGGTCTTACAGACATGAAGAAGGGTGTATTATTTGTGAAGAGTAGGTATCCACTAAGAAAGGGTTTTTCGAAATTCCACTTCTAAGAGGATAAATGGGGTGTTGAGTTTTCTGTGTAACTTATTATTCTCGGGTCTAACTAATATTACACATACATCGTCGATCCCGTGGGCAATTCCCGAACTCCACGCGGGTGAAGCCGCGGGCGTCAGCTAGTTTGATATGTAACACGATATGAAGTTTTTTTTTTTCATTTTCTAATTTACTCCGCTAATGTGCCCCCATTTTAAAAATTCAGTAATTTATATTACACGTCCGTCTTTGGGTCACCGACTTACATAATTATACCAAATTATACCAAATTTCAATTCAATCGGTCTAGTAGTTTCGGAGTAAATTGGTTTTTTCCTTTTGAGGTACGGAACCCTAAAAATAATAGACAATAGGTTGAATGCGTTTGTGAGTATTGTTGGCATCCCCACCAGTTAAAGTTTCAGGTAGTCGTTACCTACTATATTTCGTTTACTGTGACTGATTAAAGTCCGCTTGCTCCACGAATCGCTAAACGCGTTTAACGTAGAAAACATTTAAAACATCGTTCTGCTTCTATCGATCGTTTAAAGATGACAGAGACAGAATGATGTTTTAAATATGTTTAGCGTTAAACGCGTTTAGCTATTCGTGGTATAAGCGGGCCGTGGCAAGTAGTTGAAAATGGTGAAGTTGCCAGAAAACGAAGCGTACGTGCCTCTGCCTGCCGGTGGGGGAGCTGTGGGCAAGGTACCAGAGAACTCGTAAATTGTACGCACACGGAGACTCATCGATTTGGAAGAATTAGCATATATAGCAGCTAACTGTGTGAGCACCATGTCGAATAATCATCCGAATGTACGTCAGATTGCCATGAATCGACTGCGGCAGCTTTTTAATTTGGTAAGTAGGTTATCCCATGAGAAACTCAATACCTTCTATATATATCAAAGTCTATCTATTACAATAACAGACACATTTCCAAATGATTGACCGACTCACTGATTATATTATCATCCGACATACTCATTCCGCTGTGTCCAAGAATATATTATTAACTTCTGTTAATCAGTAGGTGCTTTACAATCGATTGGGCTACCCAATAGTTTTGATATTCAATTGGTAACCTACACAATGAACTCTTCAACAATCTAATTGAATGCCTATATTTGCTAATTCAACTCGTGTATTTTCATCCGCTTTCCTTGCTACCCCGATTTGATAATTTCCCGAAGTTAACTTGAACAATTAACTCTCTGAACTCTTGATTCTCTTTGAATCCCATGAAAAGTTGAACTACTAACAACATAAAAACTAAAATGTAACCTATACAAATAAATAAAATTGAAGTGCCTGTTTGTAATTTCAAAATAGCAGTATTTTACTAAATGCATAATTATAAAAATATGTAAGGGTGTTCTAACCAAAAATCGTTTTTAAATTTTTTGTATGTCTGTTTGTTCCTGCTAATCGCCGAAACGGTGATTCTGGCCGGACTTTTACTGGCAGATAGCCGATGTTATAAGAAGTAACTTAGGCTACTGAAAAAAAAAGCGTTGAGTAATTAATCAAATGTTTTAAATTAAATTTCACGCGGATAAAGTTGCTGGTAGTAGCAACGCCAAGCTAAGTGAACCAAGTTGTAAATCCAACAGTACAATATATTAAAGCACTAATTTAGGTGTGGTCTATTGGTTACGAAAATGGGCAATAATCCTAAAAGTATTGTTCAAAAACAAAGCTATAATATTATTTAACTTGTATATTTTGTTCTAGGAGTTCAAGCTACGCTGTGACGTATGTGGGACGGCACACTATCAAGATGAAATCAGTGCTCCTGAGCGATAGATCATGATTATTAGAATTATAAACTCATTAATTTAAACTCATTATTTTATAAATTTAAACTTATTAATTTTTATTTACAAAGCATATTAGGAACCTGAGAGCACACTGGAAAAGAGATGTAGCTATACAGGACGCATGGCTTCATATATTTCCCACACTGATGAAACTTTTAAAATTAATACTGCTATACACTTTATCGAACTTGATATTTTCGCGCTTACACACTTTAAGTTCAAAAGAATGGCTACCAATTGAATCGTTAAAGTAGCTAACTACTTATTAGAAGGTACCTCCCGCTACTACTACGCGGTTACTAGCTACTTACTTATTATCCCTAAATTACAAATCGGTACTTAGGTACTTAATTTTCTGTACAATTAACGCACGCGTTAGTCAATAGTTAAGTACTATTTTCTAACCATTATTTCGCGTTCATTGGTGTGGCTTACACGTTTACTCAGTTTAAAATTTATTCTGTCATACCTTAATTGTTATGTGTAACTGTAAGATGTCCCAGTAAAGTAAAGTAAAATAAAAATAATATAAATATATTGTAGACACATACACGCACATGCACACATGCGTACATGCTAGCATAGTACACAATGCGTCTGGGTCTTATTTGTGGGCCCTGCCATAACTCAGTGTATCGTGATCTCGTGACTACCAAAAAACAAAATTTTGTAAATTGTAACCACGACGTACAGTCACGAGCATAAATACTTTACAGCTGCTTTCAAAAGCGTTCCCTCTTGAAATAACAATTATCTACTTACAAAAAAAAAATTGATCTCTCGTATTATGGAAGCCAACGAAGTAGGAATATGAAGCCAAACATCTGTTTTGAATCGTTCCTCCAGTCAGGGCGGTTTGCACGATCTCCGGCGAGGCGGCGTGCCTCCTTGCCGGATTGCCGCCATGGGATCTGGAGACTATTATAGTCCTCGCGCGCCTGCACAAGTGGCGCGCGGAGGCACTACGCCGGGGGGAAACTCCGCTGCCGCGGCAAATTGTCGCTCAGTGGACCGACCTCCGGCGCGGTCTCATGGTGACATGGAGAGAGCGACTGTCGCAACCCCGTGCAGGGCACGCCACCACAGTGGCGATAAGTCCCCTCTTTGAGGAGTGCCTAGAGAGGCGCCACGGCGCCCTCACCTTCCGCCTGACGCAGGTCTTCACCGGACACGGTTGTTTCGGGAGGTACCTGCACCGAATCGGGCGGGAGGAAACGCCCGGGTGCTATCATTGTGAGGATCACCCGGAGGACACCGTAAAGGTCTGCTCCGCTTGGGCGGAGCACCGCCGTGCCTTCGTAGCGGCGATTGGCGGCGGCGACCTCTCGCGTCCGACCCTGGTTCAAGCCATGGTCCGGGGCGAGAAGGAATGGGAAGCCGTCGCCTCCTTCTGCGAAGCAGTCATGCTAGCGAATTAGGTGGTGGAACGTGAGAGGGAAAGAACCTCACGTCCCAGGCGCCGCAAGAGACTCCCCGGGCGTCGGGGGCCACGTGGTGGCTCTCGGCCACAGTAGGCGCGGGCCTGTAGACGGTGAGTAATGGGCTAGCTCGCCGTCCGTCCGTCTCATGACGACAGGCCGTGTTGACGGCGCGTTCGTGTTCCACGCGCGCCTCAAAGAGATGTTAGCAAACAGGAGGGACCCGCAAGGGCCAATGCCTGCCAGGGCTGCGGAACTGTGACACTCCGAAAATCTACTTTTAAACCTTTACTGAACCTTGAACTGTTGATCAACAAAAAACGTAGTTCAGCACGTTCCGTACCACTGTTCCATGTTCCAAAATTTGTTCTATATTTAAATTTCTGATCACATCAATGCAGGGCGTCAGAAAAGACAATGGTGGAAAGAGCTAAGTACTTGTCCGATCGATGCCGTCCTCAAAGGAGATCTTCTACTTCCGGGGTGAATTCTCTTAAGCAAAACGATTCTAGGTAAGTCGTAACAATGATAATGAGGAAGTAACCCGTTTGCCACAGTTGACTTTTGTCTGATTAGCATACAATTAAAAGCCTCTTATAAATATTCGATCTTTATTTACACATCAAAAGATTCCAGCAAATAATGGTTAGTAATTTATACAACATCGTTAAAAAATGATTCAGGTGTTATACGAGCCGTTTATTTTATTGTCACACAACTTATTTACCTAATTATAACCTAAGCATAACTTTTCTTAAAGAATACTACATATTCAATTCAAATTCGAATTCATTTAATTCAATCCATTTCAGATCATATGAGTAGAAAAAAAAAATTAAAATCTCACTTCATAAGGCAGTCGTAAAAATTAAGACTCCATTGTCCAAGAAATTTACAATATACAACAACACACAATGTGTACAATATAGCGTATGTGCAACACTTAATATAAGTGTTCAGAACTACACTTATTGAATTATTTTATTACTGTACACATTACACACGCCACTTCATAACATTACAGGTTTGGTTTTCGTGGATCACCTTTCAGGAGCAATAATTTCATCGTAGACATGAGGGCCGCCGCATTTCTCGCACACCACAATAAAATTCTGAAAAGGTAAAACAAACAATTAGCACATCAAAATTTGTATGAAAATAATTATATGGACTAACAGCCCGACGGTACTTTATTATACATTCATGTTACTGACAAGCCGCAAAAAGGGTCAAATAAAACGTAGAAAGTAATGCATCGGTATCTTTTGGGGCTGTGATCAATTGGTCTCTTGCAAACAAGTCGAGTGCAAAAATCTTTACATAGTATAAAACAAAGTCGCTCCCGCTGTTTGTACGCTTAGACCTTTTAAACTACGCAACCGATTTTAATGCAGTTTTCAGCAATAAATAGAGTGATTTAAGAGGAAGGTTTATGTATACACAATTACACTGCACCCGTGCGAAGCCGGGGCGGGTCGCTAGTAAACTATAAAACGTTCCTGTCGATAGCTCAAACAAAAAATATTTGCTCAGCCCGATTCGACTCAGAATATTTTTAAATTGAATTGGAATGCAAATATTAGTAGATGCAAATAAAAAATCATTGTAGTTGGAAATACTTACAAGATTATATTGAAGTCGCAGCAAATCCATGGCTCGGTCGTAATTTTTCTCGGATTTCGAGTTGTGCTTCTCCATGAGCTCAACAGTTCGTTTGGTCAAGGCTTCTAATTCGAGAAGTCCTGTTGGTTCTGATCGCCGCCTGTCTCCTCGTCGACCGAACCTGGCTCCCCAGTTGTGATGATTCCTCGGACCTCGGACACTGCCACGCTCCCCCATCGCTCTGGCAGGCTGCTCACTCGGTTCCGGTAACTTCACCATGACTATACTTTACTGATACTTCAACTTCCCGGACCGCGTCTTTTAAAGTAGTACAACTAATTAACGAATATTAAGTGCCAGTAATTAGCTAATTTAGATGAATGAATTCATTAGCTAATTGATCAAGAATTTTCTCATAGTTAAGTAATACAAACAAATATCTGACTCAACAACACAATAAGGCTTGACCGAATGTGGTGATTGTTTTCAAAAATATGAAAACACCACGTGTTAATGAAAGGGCTGGATAACAATGGACATCCTGGCAGGTCATTTATTGTAAAAAATTATAGACAATAGGTTGAATGCGTTTGTGAGTATTGTTGACACCCGCCGGTTCAAGTTCCAGGTAGTCGTTATTATATTTCATTTGCGGTGAGTGATTAAGTGTGACAAGTAGTTCAAGATGGTGAAGTTGCCAGAAAACGAAGCGTACGTGCCTCTGCCGGTGGGGGAGCTGTGGGCAAGGTACCAGAGAACTCGTAACTTGTACGCACACGGTGGTCCCTCCAGACTCATCGAGTTGGAAGAATTCGCAGACATAGCAGCTAACTGTGTGAGCACCATGTCGAATAATCATCCGCATGTACGTCAGATCGCCATGAATCGACTGCGGCAGCTTTTTAATTTGGTAAGTAGGTTATCCCATGAGAAACTCAATATCTTCTGTATATATCAAAGTCGGTATCTATTACAATAACAGACACCTTTCCACATGATTGACCGACTCACTGATTATATTATCATCCGACATACTCACTCAGCTGTATCCAAGGATATTATGTATTGTTAACTTCTGTTAATTATTAGGTATTATCGTGCTTGCTTCGTACCATGCATGTACGAATACTACAAAATAAACTCACCAAAACATGTTTTTAAATGTCACACAAGATAAACGTCCAAATAAATGGTTTCAAGCAGTGCGACGACCTAATCTCAAAGCAGCTTCTTTTTTTTTAATCATTAATTTATCGTTTTTGTAACTGAAAGAAGACTTGAAGAATTATTATACATTGGGAGGTAGAGTAAAAATTTAAGTTGATGTAGTACCTCACAAGTTTAGTTGCCAACCTAACCGCAAACGACAATCATAGACTAATATATTATGACGACAATGCAATACGACTCTTAGATCAGCTGCAGAAAAAAGAAGACAACAAACTATCCAAGAGATTTTAAGTGAATCATCAAGAAATACTGAAATTAACAATTCTCAAGAATCAAACATTGAGACTATATCAGTTAACCGTGTTGATCATATTGAAGTCGATTCACAACATACCATAACATAACGCCTGTAATCCTCGAAGGGTTTGGCAGAAGTGTACCTAAATAAAAGTACATCTACATTTCGCCAATTATGTTTAACCATAAAGTTCGGTACGGGCCCCTTTGGGGGCTTGACATACAAACTGCCGCTGGCTTGGTATCGGCCCCGAAAGGGGCTAGCATTTAAGTCATACGTCATCCTCATTATTTATGTAAATATTTAGTATTCTGATAATCAAAAACTATGAGTGTGCGTTAATTAAGAGAGTTGCATAAAAAGCTCATATGTCAACGCCATTAAAACTTCTGTATTTAGCGCGCAAGTTTCTTAATTTCACCTTACAAAATCCAAATGCATTAATACGGCCATCGCCATTTTGACAGTAGTGCTGGCCGAGGCTAAAAATCATAAAAATTGTGGTTTTCGGACATCAAAACTCCCCTTTATAGAGAATAATTAACTCGTCATTTAATTATGTGACGAATTTATCCATAGTTCAATTTAAATAAGCAGTGGTAATGATGAATTTTGGTATCTAAAGTCGAAGTTTCGCGCCAATCGTGCATGTTTACATTTTAATTTTTCACATTATATCACACAAACGCATAAAGATTCGATAACAAATGTGACAAATATAATTTCAAATATTATAAACAACATGAAAATGCCCAGATCTTAGCGTATTTATTTACTAATTCAGGATCAATAACACGTAATATTCATTACCACTACTCAATTGGTATTCGAAAATGACGACCATTTTTTTTTTAATTATTGTGATGTGTGAAAGCGATTATTTCAATCGATTCTTGTTTTGTAAATTTCGATTGAATCGAGTAATTAAATGTAAGGAATTTAAGAAATAGATAGATAGAAATTAAAATAATTTTGTTTTAAGCGTTAAATACAATAAAAAGTGTTATATATTTTTTAAGCTTTTATAATGTTAATCTTAATAGATTTTCGTACATTGTAAGTATTAAAAGCGACCCAACAATAAACAGAACAGATTAATCTATGGCTAAATTCGTGCCGATTTTGTTTCCATATAAAAATTTAAATTATTAATGCACTCGCTGTTCCAATTTATATTGTATTTATAATTACTAGATTATTTATTGTGATTTTTTTTCTACTGGTTGGTTGAATATAGAACGCCAAGGATCTTGGTAGGCCATAGTGTTTGTTTGGTTCTCACCAAGATAAATTATATTTAGTCTACAAAATTGGGTTATGGTTAGGGTGAATTGGTCATTAGGTATTCACTATTTACAAATACTTTTTTTTTCAGACAGTTCTCTCCCACTGCTGGGCAAACCTCCCCATGACTTTCCAATTTTCTTTATCTTTTGCCTTCTCCGACCAATACTTTTAATCGTCATTATTTTTATGCGTAGATAAGCTTGGTTTAGAAGCAACCCCAAAAACTATAAAATTGTATTTTTAAGAAATGCGAGTAGGACTCTTGCCCTGAGGGTTCTGTCTTATAGCTGTTCACGGCCTCACTCAAGTGACACGGCCCAGGGCCTATGATGGATAACCTGAACTTTGCAGTTGTAAAAAGGGGTTTTAGAGTGGACAGTGAACCGCTTTGAAAAAATAAACTAATGTTTATTTAGGATACACTGCTGATTGCGAAATATAGGACAATAAGTTTGTCGGTCGTCGTCACCGAGGCAGGCCCAAGAAACACTGGCGTGACGATTTGAACTCACTCGTTCTTGGCTGATTGGCCAGAGAAGGCAAAACACCGAGAGAGTTGAAAAGATATGGGAAGGCCTTTGCCCAGCAGTGGGAAAGAATAAGCTAAACAAAAAAACAGTTTGTTCGAGCCTAACACAATAACCCAACCGTACTATACACAATTTTGTAGAATAATTAATATAATGTATCTTTGACGGATCAAACTAATTTTTTATTATGCCTACCGAGATCCTGGGCATTCTATATCCAACCGCCCGATATTATAAAACCAAATTCACAATAAATGATGTGGTAAATTAAAATACTTTAAAATTGTGAATTGCGAGCGTATTCTTAATTTATAAATTTTGAAACAAAAAAAAACTACGCGAATTTAGCCATAGGTTCTGTCCGTGCTTACAGTTAAATTGAAAATCGATCCATTTTCAGATTTTTCTTTGCTTGAACTGTGAGACTTATTTCTTGCCAAATTTCACTCTGCTAGTTCAACGGAAAGAAAGATAATCATCAAAATGATTACATAGAAGCAAGTTTTTTTTTAGATTTCAACCAAAAGCATCGAATAATTACTAAATGAAATTATTAAAAAAGATAAAATTAAATGATTAATTATTATTCGAAATTATACCAAGAATTCATTCTCAACTCTTTTTTTTCTAAACTCGGTTTCATTGCGAGTATCGATTAGGCTGAATGCCACTTTTTAATCGTAATGATAGAACTTGGGTTTACGGTCAGCACTAAGAAGTGTAATTTTGCAACACTTGCAACATAGTTTTTTAGTAATATTTGTCAAGACTTTGATCGTGTTTTTTATGAAATTATGTATGAATAATGGCAAAAATAAGAACGCAGATAGAACGTTACTGTATTTATTTTTCCTTTTCGAGTTTTTTTAGCAAACGAGAAACTTGTCTATGTACATTATTTCCAGCGCATCTAAGTTACCTATTTTTTGGAAGCGTGTCGTAATATGTATTTTACACATATTTGGCAATAGACTGACGCCGTTTTACCAACCTCAATACGGTATTGAAGATATTTAACACAAACATATCGTGTGAAACAACTGCCGTGACATATTTAGGTATCATCATAAAATCGAATGCTGAATGTTCACGAAAATTCTTGAATTTCATGACAATTTGCATCACCCCCCGAGATTCAGCTGATATGTTATGTGTCAAAATCTTGTCGTGCATAGTGGTTAAATCCCTTATAAATAGGTGGCTAGCCTATTGCCATCAACCGGGCTCAGATCCAGCGACACTATCGAATGGAATAATAATACAGTGTGTTTTTTTCAAAATCAACGGGTTCGATTCCTGGATAGGAAAATTGCTTTTTGTTTTCAAATCCAATGATGCAATTTTAATTTTCATCAAAATCGGGCTCGAGACTCCTTAGAGTATTTTTTGCTACTCCTCATAGTTTCGGATTTGGCCATCCACGCCCACTTGGAAAATTCAAATGTAACCTGTACAAATAAATAAAACTGAAGTGTCTGTTTGTAATTTCAAAATAACAGCTTTTTACTGAATGCATATGAACGTATATACGGTAGTTATATAAAAAAAATACATTACAACACGAACACAATAACACCCGGACGAAATCGCGGGTGATAACTAGTTCTTTTAAATAAAAGATGTTGGATTCTCAACGCTAAGCTTAGTGCATCGAGTTGTAAATCCAACAGTACAATATATTAAAGCACAACACAGTTGTCTATTGTTTACGAAAATGGGTAATAATCCTAAAAGTATTGTTAAAAAACAAAGCATTAATATTATTTATCTTGTATATTTTGTTCTAGGAGTTCAAGCTACGCTGTGACGTATGTGGGACGGCACACTATCAAGATGAAATCAGCGCTCCTGAGCGATAAATTAGAATTATAAACTTTATAATTATATACAAAGCATATTAGAGACCTGAGAGCACACTGGGAAAGAAATGTAGCTATACAGGACGTATGGCTTCATATATTTCCCACCATAGATATAATAAAGAAGTTTCCCACACTAATAAAAGTTTTAAATAATACTGCTACAATGGGTTCATAGGTGGTGGTAGGCACACTGATAGAGCATTGCTCGTGACTGTACACAATGCTTCTGGTTCTTGTTTGTGGGCTGCCATTACTCAGTGTATCGTGATCTAGTGACTACCAAACAACAAACTTTTTTGTATTGTAGCCAGAGGTCCAGTCACGAGCATAAATAACTTACACTACAAATTAATAAATATGTGAAAACAATAATAAGTAATTTATGTAAAAAAAAAAACTTACACTACACTAAATTAAAAAGGTTCTCTCCTGAAATAACAATTATTCATTACTACTTTCAGAAAAAAGGTATGTAGGTCGTTCCTGAAAGTAGTAACTATTTTTTTTTAATAATGTTTAGTATCTGTTGTTTTTATTCTTCTTATATTTAGAGACTTTTAGAATCTAGTAGGTATCTGGTTTTAAAAATGCTGAGTTTGTAGCACAATATGTTTTCAATGCTTTAGAAGAAAATCGATCTTAAATCTTGCGTCAGAGTAAAGTATTGGTGCTAGTGACTGAACGTAGATATAAGTATACTTGGCAATAAATATATGTATATCTACTACAACCCTATGAGTACCCAAAGACCCCTAGACTAGTTGGGTCAAGTGGACATCCCTTACAAATCATTTAAGCGTATGTTCACTTAACTAAACTAGATGGTGAATTATATAAATCCGTCCCATTATTATTCTGTAAGGTTTTTACGACATTTATTGATATTTTAACTGAACTCAAAATCAAATGCAAAAATAGATGTGATTTCTTGTCATGTCGTTGTAAACAAAGTAATAAGCATTTTCCAATGTAATACCATAAGTCGAACATTTAAGTGAATGAATATAGTATAAAGTGCACCCTTACAGTAATAAATATGTACTTGTAATTATTTTCTTTTACTATGGGAATACACTATTAAATACCTACCTAATCTATAATGATGATGATGCGGTTTTTTCATCAGTCATTTCAGCATCTTTATAATAATCCATTTACGAATTCGAACGTAGTGCGGAGTCTCCTAATACATGCTTATTTTCATAAAAGGAAGGTGTTAAGGTTTATTTTCGTATATATATATATATGTTTTTTTTATTTTGTTTACGTAAAAATTCATCACAGCAAAGAGTCTTGTGACAAAAAAGTGATGAGAAAAGCATTATCTAGCTTACCGTTCGTAAAATACTCGCTTTGGACATGGAGTTGCGGACACCAACCCGATATTATGCAAAACACTACAATCCTTAGACATTCCTAAGGATAATAACCGACCTTTAATTTATCTGAATGAAGAAGTGATGTTCAGAGAATACCACTATTGTTTACTTGTAAGATAGAAACCGATAAAATAAAAACCTCATAAAATAAATGTTGGCTACGCCGCTACGGCGTAGCGCACGTAGCAGCCTAGCTACGACTGACAAGCCTGCCAGATTTTGAACACTGTCCTATTTAGTGTTTAATTGCTAAGAAAATTTTAATGTGTGAATGACTAATTTTAGCCGCTCGGATCAATCTTCAGGTTAAGCCGCGCTTGCCTACGTTGGTCTGTGAAAGGGTGACCCCCATTACATACCGAGTTTCCTCCCTGCAAGCACGATAAGCCGTTGGTCCCAGCTGTCTGTCAATCAGCCTTACCAAGTGGTATCGCATTACCCAGTACCAACTGGATTGTGGAGGTCAGATAAGCAGTCACTCCATGCAAATACTGGTATTCAGCTGCATCCGGTTAGACTGGAGGCCATAACATAGTTGGGAAAAGGATAGGCAGAATAACAGTACTTCTACGATTTTCTGAACCTAAAGAGATTTTAATATTTGATATTTCCACAGTACTGTCAGAACGATATTTAAATATGGAAAATGGTGCCTACAAAAGCATATAATTTATGCCGTGTGATGCATATTAATGCGACCAAAGTAAAACCAAGTCATAAAGGCAGAAATAAAATTGTCAATGTTAAGTTTGCGGAGGCCGCCTCACAAAGACGAATTTGAGGCACAAAGAGCGGCGGCTCCCGCAGTAATCCGGATTGAGCCAGCAATTATAATACTTATCCTGTTCGGTATTTCATCTCGCCACAGTAAAGTGTACCCCAAATTGTCCCGGTTTCATTCGCGACAGATAAAAAGAGATCCGGGTTTGAATAAATATATTAATGACTCCTTCATTTCATGTGGTGGAAAACAATGTTTCATATTTCGTGTCATACAGCCGCTTTTTGTGCCGTTTTTTACCTTTTTTTTTTGTTTAGGAAACAACATTAATTAATGAACATATTTTTGTTTCTGATAAACTCTTCAACATTAAAAAAACATTGAGCAATTCAACTTAATTCGACAGATAGTAGATAGTGCTATAGACTGTTTGATATTAGTCAGTTCTTGTAAATAATTCGATTACCGAACATAACTTCTACATTCTCTACTGCTATTGTCTGCTCACGAAAGCCGGATCCCCAATACTGTTAGACAATGTCTGCACTGTACATGGTAACTAAATAATTATGATCTAACCAAGTAACGGGGTATCATGATGATAGAGAGCTCTAAAATTGGACCATAGTTGTTTACCGCCAAAGTTACCCAAGTATCGTTAGGGATGCTACCAAAGGATGAATGACTGGCCAAACAAATACTTATATCTAAAAGCAACGAATATCCAAAAATAACAATTGTAAAGAAAGCGAGCATTGGCGGTATCGCCAATGCTCTTAACAGTCGAAATTGCAGTATTAAACAAACAGCGATTTTATCTCCGAATATGGGGGCTTAAGCCGGAGAATTGCGGCTAGATCCCGGAAATAAACTCGCTAGAGCCGGAAAGTTCGGCTAAAGCCCGCGATGTGACAACCCTAGTTACAGTGGTGTAGTAAAATATTGACATTAGCCTTTAGTTCACCACGACACCGATACCACGATAAGCTAATGAATTTTCCCTTAAACAAGTCGGCAGGGTGCTGATAAATTAAACTTGTTGTTTATTATCAGAAACAACTTGTTAACAAAGTACGTTACCAGAAATGTTATTGATAAATCATTGAAACTTAGGTTTTAGTTCGATAGCAAACGATAACGAGTCAAGTGGAGACAGAACTTTGGTAATATTTACCTGTAAAATGTTACCTAAATGTTCTTCGCCTTTAATCAAGTTACCACTAAGTTGGATATAAAACTACTAGTGGTGTATTTTCGGCAGCCTCGTTTTTCTCTCGCCCTCTCTGGCACTGGTAAGTATTGTTATTAGCTGGTATTTGCTTGCCTTGCCAACAAACTACATCAATGCCCAAACTTCGGTTACAGGAGGTATTCACGTTTTCCGATGGTCGAAGTTAAGAGAAGTTATGAAAGTACTCGCTGTAGTAGATAGATAGTGTTTTTCAAGGAGAGGGAAACGAGTTACTTTTTATCACTTTCTATGGATATACAATAGTAATATAATAGTATTTTTTTGTAGTTCCTCCATTCTATATTTCAGTTCCTTTTTTAAACCGACTTCAAAAAAGGAGGAGGTTTCTCAATTCGACCGTATATATGTTTTTTTTTTTTTTTTTTTTTTTATGTGTGTTCGCGGATAACTTCGTCGTTTATGAACCGATTTTGATTTTTTTTTTTTTTTGTTGGAAAGGAGATACTTCAAGGGTGGTCCCATGATAAGGAAACCGGGATCTGATGATGGCATCCAAGAGAAATTGAGGGGAGCTTTCAAAAATTGTAGTGGCGACTAGTGCGTTTGTAAATGTTTTGATTAAGTATTTTAAAGCACTACAATTTAAAGAAGTTCTGGAGTCGCTCTGATGATGGAACCGAAAGACAGTCGAGGGAACTCCTCAACGGTTTACAGCAGTCACCTTGTGTTTGGGTTTGATTAATTTGTATTGATGAGAAATTTACACCTAGATGGGTTGTGACTGTCATAAGGGGTCTGATGATGAAGACGAAGGACAGTTAAGGGAACTCCTCAACTGTTTACAGTAGCTACCTTGCGTTTGGACTTAATTCATGTATATTGATGAAAACTTTGCACCCATCTGGGTTACAAGTGCCATTACAGGTCTGATGATGAAAAATATTTCTATGGAATATTGCAACTAAAAATAAAAAAATAAAAAAAACTTTTATGCAAAAAATAAAACCGACTCCAAAAACACAAAAAAAGTGAAAAATAATTTTAGCTTCAGAAGTCGGTGACAAAAAACTGAATCAAATAAACAAAAGTCACCGACTTCTGAAGCTAAAATTATTTTTCACTTTTTTTGTGTTTTTGGAGTCGGTTTTATTTTTTGCATAAAAGTTTTTTTTATTTTTCCTGTCATATCTTTGGTATCAACACCCCTTTTACACGTAAATATTACCCTATCGAAAAAGATGAATGAATGGATTACGAAATCGACGAGAACGGAAAGTCTATAAATACAAATAATCGATACAGGATCCTATCAATCAATCTGGCACCGTTTGAAAGGCCGCAAATAAGCAAGAATGAGATTTTTAGATTAAGCAACAGCAAGCTAGTGTAATTATTATTCTGATAAGCTACGAACTCATCAATCACAGTACTTCGGCTGCCGGCGCGCCGCCGCGAGCCGCCGTCTCCTCCAATCTTTACACTGTAAGCCTTTACTGACTAATAATATATCGTCCTGCCTATGAACGCAATGCTTATAATTTTGGTGTTGCCACACAATAAAAAAGATTAAATAAATAGGGACGCGTTAAACATTATTTATTCGAATGCAGAATAAAATAAAAGCAGTGGTAATACATTCATAATTTTATTTAAGAATATAAATTTTAATAACAAATCATAAAATTGGACTTAAGTGGACCATGAACTTTTTATGGGTCTATTATTTTGTGTTTATGTCAAATAAATCTCATGAATGCATAATGTTTCTTAACAGCAGTAAAATATTAAAGACTTTTATTTACCTAAGTAAGTATTTATAAATGATACGATAAACGTAAACACAACATGTGAACCTAATCATTAACAGCTCACTGAGTGAAAGCCTTTACTTCATAACATAACATCACGCCTGCAATCCCCGAAGGGTTAGGCAGAGGTGTATAGTACACAGACCAAACATCTGAACAATTCAAAACTACTCTAGGTACCTACTTAATAATATTTTTTCTTTTACATTTGAAACAGTTCTGACTTCGTCCTAATAAACTTTTGCTTCGTTTAATTAAACCTTCATGCTTCGCAAAATGTTAAACGCTCAAGTTAAATTAAATTCACCATCGGCGTTTCATATTTTGCTCAGAAATAATGTAATTACCTTAAATTAGAAGAGATCTCGAACATTTACGAATTAATTTACCAACTTCAAATAGAGTTGGCGATTTTATTGTATTTGTTAAGTTTGGAAGTAATCACTTGAATGCTCAATTTATTTTCTGTTTTCATTCAATACAAACTGGTAAAGGTAAAGGCCATGCCACATTAACATTTACCTACTAACTTCTTCTCGTTGCTATCAATGAACAGGGTAAATTAGGTGTTATTATTTTATTATATCCTTTTGTGGCGTAGATTTAGATGCTACAAAACAAGTAGTTGATTATGGTGGATCAACAGAAAGATCACAAAAGTTTAGCAGTATTTTTTTTTTATTACTAAATGAGCCTACTCTTGACCTCAATCTAGTCCTGAGGGCAGAGATGAGGTCGACGATGGAACGAGCTAACCTATAAGAAGTCTATTAACTCGTAACTTAAATAGATTGGGGTCATATGAACTAGGGAACACCGAAGCAGGCAGGGAATTCCACTCCTTGGCTGTACGCATAATAAACGATGTAGCAAAGCGCTTCGTGCGAATGTGTGGAAAATCGACAAGGAATGGGTGATAACCTGCAGTACGTCTGGACTCCCGATGCAAGAAGGGAGATGGTAGAATTAGCTCGTGGAGCTCTTGGACACACGGTCACCCACAGAAAACTGAAATACTAATCGCTGAAGTATGGGGAGAATTTTAATGCGATTTACAGCTTCATTTTAAAGGGCTTTTATGATATAGTTTTTGAAAACCAAAGGTGTTTCAGAACATGTGCTTCGTGCTAGCCATATAGATTCGTTGTAATGTAGAAAATTTTACATTTTGCTGCAAATGTGGCGAATGCAAACGACGGTTTTCAACCTGCCTAGCGTTTTCCCAACTAGGTTGGAGTCGACCTCTAGTCTAACCGGATGCAACTAAATAGGTATTTTTCAACACTCACTCGCAAGGAAAAAATAAATAAAATTCCATAAACTTATTTCGTAATTTTTTTTTGTGAAAAATGTATAGACACCTAACCTGAATCCATCACTTATGTACTGCGGCATTTTTTAGCGAATGGCCTTTCCAGTCAGCAGCTTTTACTGGTTCGCCGGACAATGGCGAGCGCAGATGGCTCCCAGCCAACCATGGAATTTCAAGCACCACTGCGTCTTACCACTGAGATTTGAAATATCCACTTTTAGAGCACCTATCACTAAAAATACGATAGTACTTGGGATTTTAATTTCATAGTTATCCTCATATCATATCCATTTTCACTACAGTAGGTAAGTGAGGTGTCATTTACCTAATAAATAATAATAAATCAAAGCATTTTACTGGTAAATTTTCACTGTTAGGCTCAGCACTGAGAGCTGAAATTTCATATTTAAATATTCGTTTAGGCATAATTTACTTTTAAGTATTTCCGACCTTGGTTGTTAAATGTATTTACAAATCTTCATTTTCTTCGTCCTGTCAATGATCCTATTATAATTTATTGGAGTCAAATTAGTGATCATAATATGAATTACGCTACAATTCGTAAAATGGTCACAGAGTGACAATTCATAACTGAATCTGTGACTACTTTAAGAGTTTTAACGTGAGTCATATTAATAATTCTGCTAAAGCTGCCATTTTAGGCCCCCTGCTCATGTGTTTTTTGCACATTGAGGGAATTGTCCGAAGCCACTGTCATCGAGGTGGCAGTTTTTTTTATGTTTAATGGGCCTACTCTTGACCTCAATCTAGTCCTGAGGACAGAGATGAGGTCGACGATGGAACGAGCTAACCCAATTAGAATCCTGATCGAAGTCGAAATTAGGGCACTATTTAACGCAACGAATTGTAGTGAAGTGGCATATTCTACCCCACATTACATATCAATCATGGTTGACACTGTTATCGCATGGCATGACAAGCAGAAATACTTTGGATGTCATAACATGAGGGTAGGTCCAGCTATGACCAAAACTACGTGCCCATATTTTTTCATATATTTTATACTTAATGCTCATAACTAATAACTTCGCTTTGGTAAATATTCTCAACAGTTTATAGTATTAGCTATTTCTACAAAAATAAACATTAGATTTTCGGTTTTTAGTTATGCGGAAGTTGTGCAAAACGCAATTGACGACAGAGAATCCCAAAAAAATATCTAAATTGTGTGAAATGTCACGCTAAGTATAGCCAGGACCGAGTAACCGAAAGGCCGCGAACCTTTTGAATTTATGCGTGTGTTTTTGCTTTCAATAATACAACTTCACTCACTGTTGGTAAGTATTACTTTTAATTTAGTTAGCAAAAAATCGCACTCGTGTCCGGTAAAGCTAGAAAACGACACAGTAAACAAATGACCCAAGGAAAACAAACTTAAAATGAAAAAGAGATTTCATTTCACTGCCAGCATTTTTTCCACGTTGCCGCGTTCTAGAAAAAAAATAGCGTATGCCTTTTTGACGGCATACCTAATGTTACTGTGAAAACTGGCGCGAATCGTGATGGTGCTCTTGTTCATTTATGACGCGACCAGCACGTTGTAGCGTATTGATAATAAAATGGACGCGTACCATAGTGCACTTTTCCTTTTATTTTTAAATCTAATTTGTGCAGTTGGATCTGGCTGAATTTGACGCTACTGAAAGTTAATTCAAAGTAAAACTTAGATAAAGATGTAAAACAGGTAGTTGGAGCAGATTATGTGATTTTGGTTTTTACCATAATTTTACCGTTACCCAATGCAAGGATAATACAAAGCAATAAATTTTAAAAGATGCCTACTACCCAGAATGACCATCATTATAACCCTCCATGCGATACATCATAACATAACCAATAACTAGTAACCATAAATATAACAATTAAACCATGGCGTTACATAAAATCATAGAACAATATCTAATATCAGTTTTATGGCAGTAATAAAATATTTACCGTCTGTCGGACTTATGAAACCTCGTATTTTCGGTTGATTGCCCACTGTCTTCCAGCCTTGACGAAAAACTTAGGTAGGCTTTTTAGATATTTAAAGGGCAATAACATTCCTCTGGCATAGAGATGTGTAGCGGTGTAGACACTGTTACGTGGGCCATCAGAATTTTGTACAGTGCGACACAACTTAAAGGTTTCCTCGACGGCACATGACCGTTAATATGGAACATCAAGAAAACGTTCAGATTTGTAGAGCGTTAAATCTCTGTCTATGTTCTTCGGACACGGTACCCGCAACAATCATTCCATGGAGCGTTTGGTGATTCAGGGTTGAGTCAAAGGTACGAGACCACTTGGTTGATCACCAACCCGATGGACAGACTCCATCAAATCTGTCAACAAGATCCCTGTGACAGAATGTTCTCGCTATGCGGCCAAAGAGACCGGCGGCGGAAACGGACCGCGAAGGCATCTACCGCAGTTGTGTGTGACTCCCAATAACCACGACCACTCTGTCAAGAGTGAACGACTAAGAAGAAACAAAATCTCTGTCAGTCATGCCTGTGTGACAGTGTCTTTCTAGAACTCCATGTGCCATATTATCGTCCAAATACTGTAACTTGAAAACTCGTCATACCCATTGTTTATTTTCGCTCCTTTCAGAAATCATTAATGGTTTTTTGACTTTGACAGACTGCATGAGTTCGTTTAATTCAATCGCACAAGTTGAACGTTTGAAAGTTATGTTGTTTCGAACAATGGAACTTCGAATGTGTGTCGTACTGTACACACGTATTTACACTTATTGTTTTCTTCAGTGTACGTAGTTATGCGTTTATGTGAAACATTAGTACGGTGATATTCTCTTGAGTAATTCGCGAATTTCTTTTAAAAGGCTTATGGTTTTTATGGAGCCTTTATTTTTTTCATGAAAGACAATTTTATTCTGTTGTAACTTGTATACTAGATCAAAAGAATGTGTTCGTATTTTTTATTTAAATTATTAACATTTCATCATTTTAATGAGGGTTAGTAGAAATAATTTATGCTATGTTTTACCTACACAATCGGTTTCTCTGTATAAAGGTAGATGTTTCGCGCCTTCCACTTTAGTACGAAATATCTTAGTCATCATTTTTCCTCGGGCATTCTTTCATGATATCTTAACCACTGGAGCATGCCCTTTCTCATTTCCACAACGATCGCCCAACCAAAAAGAAGACGTCACGAAAAAATAAACCAAAAAGCTTTTTTATAAAATCCAAAAATAATCAAAACTGACCTATTTAATTGGTGATTTTCTAGGTAAGTATATTGTAGGTATGACTATCGAATTTATTAAAAAATAAAGGTATCGGGTAAACCGAGATGAATAGAGGTGCTGGGGTGAATAGAAACAAAACTTTAAAAGGAATTTTAACGTTGTATGAATATAATGTTACCAACAAGTCTTCTATTTAATTTACTTAATTGTTTACAGACCTTGTTGGCAACATATCACATTAATTCAAATTCCCTTTCAAAGTTTTGTTTCGTTTTACGGTACAGAAAACAAAGCAAATCTTTATGATATTCTACATATTTTTGGTTAGGTGGGTAAAAAAAAGAAAAGATTTTTAATGGTGCCACATAGACTGATTTCATAGTCATAAAGCAAAATTACCTGCACCAACAAGCATCAACATTTTGCAAGTCCACTTACATCAAACATAAATCCAACAAAACAATGGTTCCGCAAGCATTATTCTACTTTTGACCACACAAACCACATGTGTGGCATTGTGGGCAAAAGTAAAATAATACTGCAATACAAACTTCTGCGATGTTTTTGCTTTAGGAAAACGTAACGTGCCGACAGCACTACTGGTAGTAACACACGGGTCGAGTTAAATCTCAGCGTTGTTCTAAAATATTCAGGCATGCCGTGAGTCCGTGACCCTACCTAACTGCGCTATTTGCTCACAGAACGATCTCATTCGAACTTGGCGGTTTGTCTACGACTTTGCTCTTTTATTTATTTGTCCATACAAGCCCTAGTACCTGCGCAAATTATGTAAGTACTTATTCAAGTTTATTAACACAATTGAATTGGGTATTGACACCATTTCCACCAATAATTCCCAGACACAACTTCTCTGAAAAAGCACTTTCGGCTTTAGGGGTTGTTCGTGTATGTTGGGGATACTTCTTCAATGAAACTGCTCCAATTAATTATGTTAATATTTATATAATGGCTTCAACAACTGATACTCAATGCGTTTTAATAACAATTGGAGTCTGGTTTGAACGCTCTCGAGCAAAAGTGATGTTCAGTTCGTCCAGAAACTTGCATGGTGTGACGGCGCGTGATTGGTTCGCAAATTCTTTGTTTAAATTGCGACCAACCAATCGCAGATCTAGTGACAGTCGCAGTATTGCGTTTACGAGGCTTGCAGTTGTAAAGAGGGGCCTAGTGTCGTTAATGGAGATGGCTTCTTCTTCTTATGCTCGAACAGGAAATCATTTTCAATCAACTGTCAAATTATTTTTTTATATATCCTGGTACAATTTATTTTCAGGTTTAATACTAATTTTGACTAAAATTATAGGTAGGTCACTTCTTTGCTTTTACCGAGAACAAGCAGTAATAAAGAAATAACAACACCAAAATATAAACGTTTCTCCTTTACCGTTAATCTGTGTTTATGTTACGACTACCTAATGAGTATTTATGTACACCATTATGCCTACTTACCTACCATCTTAATATTACCTACAATGCAGAAGCAACATCCCGTTGTACTAAGTGTTCTAGTAGGTACCGTCGTATGACGACGATATCTTGGACACAGATGTGATTGACAAGATGAGGCGATCATTAATTAGTTGATAAGTCATGTGGATATTATGACAGTAGAAGACATTGCTCACAAAATCACTAAAGTGGCTTTGATGTTTATAGCAAACCACCGTAAAACGTTGTACGGAAAAATATGTACCTAAGTAATTGACTAATCGTGCCATTAAATCTCAACTGGTATGCTTCTTGAATGTTTATTTTTCAGGAGGTTTGAAACGGTGTCCTAAATACCACGAGGGAAAAACTCCGAACAAGTCAAATGTAAACTTCAAATGCTTAGAATACAAATTGATTGTTTTCCGAAATCCACGCGGATGAAGTCGCAGTTTCTTGCCTAAAATTTTATTCTAAAATAATGATACCATTCCGAGAAATGCGACCATGGTGTTGTAACTCTCCACATCATGGCATCTGACAGATGATTCAATTACCCTACAGGACGATAATAGCCCACTTTATACTGTCGACATCGCTATGTAGAAAATTAACCCTGACCCCTCGTTACAAATGATCTTCGTTCTCCACTATTTCGGACTTGGAGACGCAAACAGAGGGTTAGTTTGAATTAAAAATTAATTTGAAAGGAATTCATGACAATTCGTGAAGTTAATCTGTACAAAGTAGTTTGTTTATTTAAATTTATCCTTTATTTCTCTTTATATTTTAGGGCGATGTTAGTTTAAACACAATAGCCGTAGGTATATTTAATTCTGTCTTATAAATTTATAATACTCAGATCAAGTTTAGTTTTCTTGTTATAATTAGGTACGTCCCCAGTTTTCCTTTGTTAAACATTTTCCGTTTCCGACTGAAAGTTTTCAGTTGATTGACAGTCCTACACTAAAAGGTTTGATGCCATTTTTTTGACAGCTAATCTTATGATTTTAAAATTGCTGTTTATAATGGGCTGTTACATCAATATCATAATTGGTACACATATGCTATGTCGTTAAGAGTGGGTACTGTCGGAAGCAGGTACCTATATTGCCAACAATCGAGCCCAACTCCAGGCTCTGGGCTACTACGCCTGCTACTCAAAAACTCTTAATGGGAAAACCCAATAACACTCTACCCGACCCCGAGATCGAACCCAGGACTTAACAGCAGACGCACTTGCGATCACTAAACCGAGTATGCAGTCTTAAAAAGATAGGAGACATCATAATAGAACACCGTTTAGAACACATACGTTCATTTAGGTACCTATACGGTATTAAGTAATGAATGCCCGTCTTCATTAACACTAATAAAAGCGCACTATGGGTTTTCCAACGCTTTGCTCAGCTTCGAGGGTTGAAAATTCAACAGTGCAATAATATCTCGGGTAACCATTCATTCAGGAGTCGGTAAGTGTCGGAAACGGCCCGTTTTTGCTCCTAACCGCATTTAAAGCAAACTTCGGGAGTTAAGTGAGTGATAAATTGATTTCTACCAACTATGAAATGGACCTATAAAACTTTGGAATAGCAAATTGTTTTGTAGGTAATATTTACGCGAACACTGTTGATTGAAACAAAACTTTTCGAGTTGAGAATTTAATTTTCAGTAAAATTATTGTGGCCTGACTTTGTTAAGGCCCGCGCGGGTATACATATGTTTAGGTGAATTGCTTGCAACTTTGGAAGACAAAATGCGATCTTGAGAGGGCTGTACCTAACTTAAATAACAAAGATTACTTTTTATTTATAAATATTTAAAACATCATCGCCAAAAGATGTAGGTCTACCTACCTACTTGCCCAACGAAAATTATTGTTGAGGGAACAAAATGAGTTATTGCGGTGTTACTTTACATTGAGCTCGTAATCTTTCACTTGACTATCGTATTCCCATTCTCTGGAGAGAAGCAGTTGTGTTCTACTTACAACACCGGTAACTGATATTCCGCCGTACCTAGGCGTGTTTGCGTTAGGCAGGTAAGCAGCTTGTGCGTTGTTGCCTAGGGCTTATCTACATGCCAGCTTAGTAAACTAACTGCTTATCTGCTTAACGAAAATGAAGCTCAGACGTCTTAGAGTGAAAATTATGCCCGTTTTTACTAACTCTACCTATATTCTTCTCAGTACAATATTCAGGCATTGCTTACTTATTCGCAGTATCTAAATAAAAAACGTCAAAATGTATAGTAGGTAGGTTAACCCAGCCTACACTTCAAAAATGACGAAATCGAAAATACGGCAAACTCAGGTTTAACTTTGTATCCAAATTTTAATTGGAAAATGGTAAATAGAAGCGTAGGTAATGGGATCTCTTATGTAACAAGGTGAAATTATGAATTGTTGCGAGTTTCTTATGAATTGTACCGTTCAGAAATTAAACCTAATGCGCCCCTGACTTGACACATAGGTTTAATGAAGGTACCTACATCCGATAGATACATTTTTTGTACCATCATAGACCGAGAAACTTAACCACTTTCTTCGAGTAGGTAGGTACGTCTTGAAATGTTATATGGGATGGGACAGCTGTTCTTTTACAGGTATTGAAATCTTGAATGATACATGCTGTAGAGTTAGTTACAAAAATGCACACCTACGTACTTAGATAGGTACCTACCTGTCTTTTCCATTTTTATTGTCAACATAGACAGGAAAAACATGGAGGTTGGCTTTACCTATTCCAAACTAGGTACAAAAGTACAGTCAGAGGAAAGATCACCTTGAAAAAAATTGTTACAAGCGTGCAGCTGACAGTTTTTACATACATTAAGTAGGACCTACCTACATTTTTCAGAGTTAATTGTTTACAAGCATTTCCGCATTGTTTTTTCTAATCTCTTACAGCAGTCAGAACGAATGCATTGTTGATGCTGAATGGATACAAAATAGGAAGTTGCCTTTCTTGTCTAGAACCTTGAGACTTCTTCCTATTTCTGTTTGATAGTAATCAGCCGGTTATATCCTATTTCAGTAACTTACATTCGCTTAACATCCGATTCCGTATTGAATGTTCCCGAAGCATAGAGGTGGGTAGGTACGAGTACCCACCGTCTTTTGCACGTTTTGTACGTCTTTTGTGACCACTAGGTACTTATAGGTACGAATACCTACCTAAGTGCCTAGTGGTTACAAAAGACGACGATTACGTACACAAGGATGCGTTTAAACTAAGTAGGTAATCTGGAGAGGCGATTACCTAAAGGATTGCACCGGCCTTGAAACTTAGAAGGCCGAATCATAAGATAATATATATTTTTAATAATATTTTCTTCTTATAAGTAGGTACACTGCCGCACACTGAACTTCTCCAGTTGGGTGCGTTCTTCAGAAACATAAATATGTAGGTACCTACATATACCTAGGTACTAAATCGGTACATAAATTTTTACCGTCTAAAAACAACCTGCGCTGCGCCCTATTCGTGCTGGTATAATGGTACCTATGACTAAAATCAATAAATTCAAATTCAGTTAATACAAAAAATATCAGTCTAGAAATTTTAAAGTGGCACCTGTTACAGACAAATTTAGAGGAAGTCGTTTGTCTTGGTATGGACATGTAATGAGGAGGGATGGAGAGGGCGCGGAAAGCCAAAGAAAAGATGGATGGATTGTGTGAAGACTGATATGAAAGGGAAAGGAGTAAATGATGCCGTGACGTCTGACAGGGAAGAATGGAAGAAGAAAACGTGTTGCGCCGACGCCATAAAGAATAGGACAAGGGCAGGAAGATGATGATGATGAAATCTTGGGAAACTGGTTTTCGTCACAAGCCATAGATGGCGCGACGTATAATAACAACAGTTTGCAATTTTAAAATAACTGTTTCATTGTGTAAGAAAAAATGATAAAAACGTTGTGGGAGCGACTTCACAATGTTTTTTATTAAGTCTAGTTACCATATCCCATACTATTCACGGTAAACGAACAGAATAACTTTTTTAGTCTGTCGCTACCGCAGTGCCATCTACACTGATTCATAGAAACAATCCCAACTCGAAGGAAGGATGTCTGTGTTTTTGTGTAATCAGTAATATAAACAAAACTCATACACAGTAATCAGATATGCATAATGCAGATAAGTGTAATTTAAAAGATAAAATGTTAATATGTTAACTCTGGATTTGTATTTTAATTGTTTAATTCAATTATTAAAATCTAATTAGAATCACAAAGGCGGAATAGCTTCATACGTTTACCTGACTGCTAAAGTGAACGAAACGTCGTGTAAATTAAAAAAAAAGTAAGTGAACCAAAGTGACGGTCGACAGCTCATCGATACGTTGTTTTCGATGTTATTTTTATAGTTTAAAAATCTTCAAAATTAGTGTAGTGATCTAAATAAACAAACCAAGATGTGGGATCCAACTCATGTTCAAGTTACTATCCAACGGGCTCGAGGACTTTTGATCAAAGGTAAAAACGGTGCGAATAACTGTTTTGTTACAATCGCTCTCGGTAAAGATAAATTCCAAACTTCCGTCAAACACAAAGCGACTCAGAATGTCGAATGGGTAGAAGAATGTGAGTTACGCATACCTACGCAGGGAAATACTGCCGAGATTGTTCTAAAGATTTACGATGAAGATTTGCTAAAGGACCATTTACTAGGTCAAGTATCGATTCCGTTAAAAGACCTCGATGTTTACGAGAGGCCAAGAAGCCGTTGGTACACACTGCAAGGGAAATCTGGTAAAGAAAATGATAAGCCAAGAGGCGAGTTAGAGGTGAAAATTGCTTTCACTGTAAAAGAAGGAAGTTTGACTGATTTGAGTAAGAAAGATAAACATAGGTCTTCTTTGTCTAGTATCGCCCAGAATGTAGGTGGCAGTCTCATGAGCATTGGTAGTATTGAAAAACGTAAAAGCCTTAAAAAGTTTGCTAAAAATCTTGGTTCTAAAATGAACTTAAATAAGAAAGATAAGAAAAGTGACTCATCATCTCTGAGTGGTAGTGTTGGCAACCTCAAGAGTTCAACACTTTCAACCCCTGATCATTCCACACCCAAACGTTTGTCAGGAGAAGCTGACCCTGGGGTCATTAGTGAAGATGATGATGAGTTTGCTTTTGATGATTTATCCCATAAAAGCTCTGGTAGCTCACTTAATGTTCAAACTTTACCACGAGGACATAAATACACTCCCTCGCCTGTGAATGCTTCGTTGGAAAATCTTGGAGGTGGAGAATTTCTGAGAAGATCCACAAGTAGTAATTTGGCAGTGCCAGAAAAACCAGTCCCACAGAAACCTGTGCGCCTCAGCCTTGATACTTTTACTCCTCCTCAGCTGCCAGCACAGGTCATTGACAAAAATGATGAATGGTCACAGAAACTATACTCAAAGCGGAAATCTAACAGTCAATTAGGTATTGATAGAGAAAAGTCTTCAAGTCTTGAAAGAAATAAGAAACTTGACAGTCCAAGTTCTTTAAAAGAGAGACCAAGTCCTAAGTTCTTCAAGAAGTTTGGCAATAATAACAAACAAAAGAAATTATTGGAAGAACGCATTATTGTTGGGGAAGAGAATATTGTAGAGGAAGATTCTATTAACCCAGCATTCAATAACATCCCTAAATCAATTGTGAAGGACTTTGATGGGAAGTCACGAGAGGACTTGATGGTCATGGTTTATAACTTGCAAAAAGATGTTGAGTTCGAGAAAAAGAAGAATAAAGACCTGGAAAACTATCTTGATGAACTGCTTCTCAGAGTAATGGAAACAACACCAAGAATTTTACAGAATCCTTATAGAAATAACAGCATGCATATTAGAAACAAATAAATTTTATGCAATTGCCTAAAAATTCCAGTGCATTATCAACTGCATGATTGCATAAGATTAATGTGGCATGCCTCATTCTATTCAATGTTTGTGTAATACTGATATAATTATTTGAAGAAACTTTCTTTATTCAATATTTAGGTTGCTTTATTAATTATTTAGTAAACTTATTAGAATGAACAAGATTTAGAATTGGATTAAAGTTATTCCATTATTTAGTAAGTATTAGGTAATCACTTGTGTAGCCAGTGATACCTGTATCTTAACTAGTGAGAGAGTTGTGTGTACGAATTATAAATAAATACAAATTTTATGCTTGTAAACTTTCACTCCTCTAAAGATCTAATCACATACAAACTTAGTGCCTTATGTATTTGAATAAGTCTGTGATAGATTTTATTATTTGGTTGTTTTGTTCATATGAAAGTTTTACATGACATTTATCTTATCTACGATTTGCAAGTGTCCGGGAACTAGATGGTAATCACAATGATAAATGTCTATGTTACAAACTTACTGCTGGTATTGTATTTTTGTAGAAGGTCAAATTCAAATAATTGATGTTTAGTAGTCAACATTTTAATTGAGTAATCAAAGAATGTGTAACAATTACCCACTGCCATGAAATTTTGTAAAGCAATTTATAATTCTCATTTTTATACAGAAATTGGACAATTTTAAAGTTTGTGCCAAAGTTATTTATATATAAAAAAACACTCCATTTTATAACATAAAATAATAGTCACCTACAATATAGTATTCTAATAAAAAGACATTATTTTTAAACATCAAAATGTATTTAAAGATTGTGATATTGACTGTGTGTGATTGTTCATTTAAAAATTAAGAAACATTAACTGGGATTATGTAAATTGTGAATTAATTATATCCAACATGCTTCATTCCTATAAATGTTAATGCTTATTGCTTCTCCACACAAACGGCTGATCTGTCTTACAATTGTCATGCATGACACATTAGGTGTGTATGATTCATAAGTATGTATAATAATAAGAATGACTAAGACATTGAATGTCTCGATAGATAGCCCAAACAATTCCCAAGCCTTAACAAAAGTGACTCAAAACACAAGTACCTAAGGAATCCATCCAAAACTAATTCAAGGAGGTTGATCATTATTTATTTGTTAGTGTTAATATATTTTTCATTTATTTATAGTGGCATCAACATGCATATATCAAGTATTTTTTAGTGCAAATCATATTAACTTTTTCATGTAATTTACGTAAATCATACTTATTTTGTAAGAAATGCCTTTGTGCAATAATTAAAAGTTAGTGGGTAGATTGTTTTTGTTGATTGATGTCTATACATTTTTATGTTTAACTAACATTGAAGTATTACTTATTAACATAAACATTTATAGATATAATATGTAACAATTAAGTTATATTTGATTCTTGGTGATCTGAGGAATGTTTAACATAATTTAACAGTGTCATAGACTTATCTATGTGAAGTAGGTAGGTGAATAGAATAGAAGTTGATTTATTACATATTATTATTTTCCTTTATCATTACATGATATTTGTTCAAAAAACAAAAAGAACAAATTAACAGTAGATTGTATTAGAAGTCGAAAAGTGAAATAAAATTATAAATAAAAGTAAGGCCTTGTATTACTTACTGAATTTCTTGTTAATCGAAAACTAGATGATTATTTATTTAATTATACTGAATAGATAATTTATTTTTATATTAGGTTGAACTACCTACTCTTAAGTTAATTTTATTAAAAAGTTAAGAGGAAAGTATGTTTAAACCACCAGATAAAATGTCTACTTTGCCCAGAAACTAATTTTTTTCAAATAAACTTTTTTCCAAATCATGGCTTTTATTTAAGTGCAGATTTATTTTAATCCACTACCATACATAAAATTATTTTTCCTAGTTTTATAATAAAACACTATGATTTGAAATGATTTTTAATTAGATAGTGTAAAAAAGCACTTATTTTTAACATTTCATTTATGACGTCGACTTTTGGCTGGTGCAGCTACAGGGGCTGCTGTCGCATACGCTTTCTGTGACAACTTGTTCATGTAGTAGATTGTTGTTATGGAGAATATCAAACTGAAAACAAAAAAGTGCAAGTTTTCATTTATAATCTATTGAAGGGGCAAATATAATCATTTGGTATATAAACATGTTATTTTTTTCCTGATTCGATAGCAGCCATTCACATTTCATGTTGGCCTCTCCCAAAATGCAATTAAAAAAACAGTATTTGATCACTGTTTACTAATTTAATTAAACTTTAACTAGTCACTAATTGACTACAAATAAAAGTTTGCTAAGCACTCATACACACGCATACAAAAATAGGTGGTCCATGTAACATTCTTATCATATTTCAAAATGAGTTGAAATATGATAAGACAATGGCAGATTAAATATAAAATATAGTATACCATGTAGTGAAGCAGATCCTGTGCACCATGCCAGCAGCAATCAATGATATTGTCATAGACAAGACTATTTCTGGCAACTTCAACTGGAAGTTTTTGCCAAACAGTGTCGCTTCTAAGTTACCAATAGCCTGTGATATCATGTTAAGGATAAATCATAAAATAGGTCAGTGGGTAGCCTTAGGGGCGGATTTACGGATACATTGATACAAATATACATGTGTAAAAATAGTAGGTACTACCGAGTTCACCAACGGTCAATCACTTTTCAACCATATTACTTAGGGCATAAGGGTGAAATGTGGCAGACAGTCAGTGAACTCAGTAGTATGTGGAGTTAGAAATACTTGACATACAGCTTTGCCTCACAACAAATAAGAAAAGAGAAATGCAGTCCATTCACAATTATTTAACCTCTGACTTAGCATCACTAACTTGACTTAAACTTAAATGTGACAAACACAAACAAGAGTCTGATACCAAACTACCACTATTTGGCACCCAACTACCAAGGCAACAGATAAAAATAACTCTTTATTCCCTCTCCTACCAATAAACCTGGCCTTCCCCACACATTTACTATCTACCACTATATGAGAATCTTCATGCAGGTTCATCTGGAAATTCCTTAATTATCTCTGAGCTCAAGTGGTAATATGTAAATCAATGGAACAGCAGTGGGGTATAGGTGTGGAGCTGTATTGTAAACTATCTATGCTCAACTTGCCCTCTGAGCCCCAAATTATGCAGCCAAAGGGGCATCCGAGTTGTCGCCAACAACATTGTGGAAGTGATGAAATTTTGGGCCAACAAAATATAAAATACTGTTCTGATAGCAAAACAAGCAAGAAAAGTCTGTCAAAATTATACACAAAAAATTCCACAATCGGTCATTCGTCGCTGTTGACAGTTAGAATGTCAGTTCAGAATATCACTACTATATAATATACTACATTGTTTATGTGACTGCCAGTCACATAAACAAACTGGATATTCTTGCACACATGCGCCTGTACTAATAAAGATATTATCACATCATAGAAGTTAATAGTTAACCAACAGAAGTTTGTGAAAAGGATACAGTAACGAAGAACAAGAACATCAATGAACCCAGGTAGCCCCCAAATATTATAGTAACTGGCGATCTTATCAACACCGGTTTGTACATCTGCATTCCCGAAAATATTAGCAGGGTCAAAATTGATGATAATACGAAAGACGTGGCACTGTTCACCGCTGAAAAGATAGAATTTCAAGTTAAAATGTTAAATTCACGCTATTTATAAACGAGTATTTCATTTATTGTAAAGTAAAACTCAACCCATTGTGAAGTTTCGCTTATTATTGGTATTTTACAAAAAGATTTCGGCAACCGACAACGCCGCCGCATACAACGTTTGACAGTTCAAGTCCCTGTCATCCTGTCAATGTCAAAGCAAAGCAACGTTTTCAGTTCCAGCTGATTTGAATATCAGTCATTTAAGCAATATATAAAATTAAAACATTACAATTTTCATGTAAGTCACACATTTCATCATGGACAAAGTTATTAATAGGAATGTTTATGGCTACTTTCTATCAATAATTATATTTCAGCAAGCAGAAAACAAAAATAGTTACTTTACCGAAATATGGTAAACACGAGCACTACGACAAAATTCTTCGCAGTCAGTCAGTCCGTTTGACAGATGATAACTTGTTATCAAAAGCTAAACAAATTCAAAAACATGACATTGCATTCCATCTTCAAGTTTTTGATAATGAGTGATAACAAAAGTAGATGACGATCTTAACTCTGCGTATGTGAGAATTAATTAATTAATTGTTACGTAAAATTAATTAAAATGACACACGTTACAAAAACAATTAACTCCAAATTAGTGAAAGGTTTGATTCATCGCAGTCTTGTAAGTAAATCAATTCAGTTTTAAACTATCATTAGTGTATCTTGTATTAACTTTTGCTTTTTACTAGTAAAATTATACAATAAAATACCAAACATTCTTGTCTTGCCCTTTCTGATTCTTGCCTAAAACATTCACTTAAAAACTTTCAGAGTACAGTAGTACCCCAAATCAGGATCTATGAAGTGGGCCCAAGAGATGGCCTTCAAAATGAGTCTAAATTCGTTCCCACCGACATTAAAATAGAACTCATAAATAAACTGGCTGCAGCTGGAATAAAAGACATTGAGTCTGCCAGGTATGTTATTTTTAATTTATTATTTTATTTGTCTACACAGTCAATACTAACCTATCTAAAACTAAAAAATAATACTTATTATTAAAGTAGCATTCGTAAAATAAACAAAGGTAGGTATGATTTGTTTAATTTTCGAGTTCAGGTGTGTGAATAAATTGGATTACAAAGCATATAGCATAGTCTCAATGGTGTTAAGTTCATACTTGGTCCAATTCTACCAGAAACATCTCTGAACAAAAGATATTTCTGTGGTAATAGGTATGGATAGAGATATTATCCACAACCATTAAAAAAAGTAAGCTCTAAGCAACTGGTCCATCTAAATTTTGTTAGTATTCAAATGCAATAATAACTTCTGTTTTTAAGACTAAACATTTTTATCTGCACAATTCAATCGCTGCAGATCTCTACCACTTGCACCATGTTACCAAGATTTGATTTAGATTTGCTGTATGGAAAGAAATATAATTCTAAAATACAATCTGTCAAATTTCTTTAATAGATTTTCAACTTTATCTTTAAAGCATTAGGTTCAAGGTTGCTTGCGAAAATGTGACAGTTTTGGGTAGGTTGCTGTACAGATACATACCATTTGTTTTGCAATTGTTATCAGAAACATTTATTCTATAGAGCTATTCTCCAGTCATGATCAACATAATTATTCAAATCAATACAACATCAAAAAGTTGATTGGTTCTAAATTTCAGTCTTGTATAACAGTTTATTAGCATACAAACATTGCCATTATGAACTCTTTAGATAGATATTCTAAAATATTCTTCTATTGTTAACTAACCCACCATTCACATTTGCTATTGAAATAATAGGTACAGAAAATAATTAAGCATGCATATAAATTACGTTTTAGTGTGTCTACATGGCCATTAAAAACTTGGTCATTTGCTTTTATAATTATAGGTCTTGAATCCTCTTCGTAGAGATGTTGCTCTAGCAATTGCAATAAGCTTGCAGCTTTCACTTGTTACATACGTGAAAGCCACCAGCTTATTGTTCTGTACTCAAAATAATTAATGAATGCCTTGCAATAATCCTAGTTTTTCTGAGGATTCTGCGAAAGAACTCTGTGTTCTTATATAGACAATAATAGCAATATGTCATCATTACCATCATTCAGCAGGAAATTGACCACTGCTAGACATATACTTGGGGGAGCCCAAGTATTGCCACTCCTGCATAGCAATGTGTTTTAAGTTTTAGAAAGTAAGCTATGAAACTACACTTTTGATAAATTGGCAGGAGGCACGCTCTGCTCGGACTGTCATTTGTCTGTTCAATAGTTGACCGCATAATTTGGCTTAGTGTCTGTCTGTCCATCCGTATGTCACAAGCACACTATTCCTAAACTATTCCCAGACCACACTACGGCCCGTATTACAGAACGTCACTCAATACTCAAGCATCATTTAAAACTAGATTCAAGCCATTTGATTGGTTGAAACTAGTTTTAAATGATGCTTGAGTATTGAGTGACGTTCTGTAATACGGGCCTACATAGTTAAAACTTGGTTGGTATATGTATTCTGTGTTTATACAAGAATAAGATTAAGGGGCTCCCCGTACAATGCCATACACGGAACTGAAACTATTTTTTTTTTTCATCAAATCTTTACGTGCGGAGTATATGTGCGGTCTATAAAAATGACATTGAGGTTCCTAAAACCATTTTTTCTCAAAGTCAATTTTTGAAAGATAGACACTTCCAAAGTGGTAAAATGTGTGTGTCGCATCTAATTTCTAAAGTACGAGGAAAATTGTGAAAAAATGTAGGATTGTAGAACGTAAAAAAAACTTTCAACGAAAATTGGTTTGAATAAGATTTGATGTTTAGTTTTTGAGATATATGGGAGTTTTTCATGAAACTGCAGCAGTAACTTTGTTTTTCATTAACATACTATGAAAAACAAATTTAGTTTTGCTGTTGAATGTAATACATGAGCCTTAAAAATATTTTTATTGTATTGTTTGGTGCCACGGATCCCTGTGTGCGTGTGAGTACGACTCGCTCTTGGCCGTTTTTTTGTCATTCGGCTCTTTAAGGGTTCCGACCCTTAAAGATTCGTCCTGTCCATCTGTATGTGTCATTTAAATAAAAAACACCGGTATATTGCTGATCAGTTCCTTGAAGAGTTATTTTAATAATTAAAAAATACCCTAAAAAGCTGTAATTGTTGGTAGTCAAACATGTTAGCCGTTGTTTATTATCCAGAACTCAACTTATAGGTGGGTATGTAATTTTTTGTTGGGTTGGGCGAGCTAGGTTTCTACTGGATCTTGATAGCCACCCTTTAAATTCTTTTTAGTAGTCATATTGTTTCTACTTTATGTAGCTATTACCTATTAATTTTGCCGCAATGAGACGAGTTAGCTTCGGCACTTAGTATTTACGTGTGAATAGGGTCATTAGTCGAACATACTTCCAGCGCGCCGTCAAGTAAGCATTGTTATGCGCTTGTCTTGCTCGCGAAACTTTCCAACTTGGTCTCAAATATTTGCAACAGAAACTGTCATTGCGAAGCAACAGACTCTCTCTACTATATTTGGAATGAGAATGGGATCAGGATCAACCGACACGTTTAAATCGTTTAATCTATGGCCAGGCTTTAACAGTCCCGCGGACTTAAGTTGATTATATCTAGGTCTTTTAATACGGCGCTAAAATTAGATACGTAATATATGTAAGTAATTTGCCTAAAAATCCTTACGAATGTAATTCTATAAACAGTTTCGTGAGTCCAAAATGGGTGAAACAAATGAGCGATGGCGTTGATGTCATGAAGAATGTACCGAGAGCCCCTGGAGTCAACTACCCAGTGCTCGTGCCTAATCTGAAGGGATATGAGACTGCTGTAAGATCTTATTTAAGTATTTATCTATCTAGCAGCATATTGCTGAAGATTCCCATGTCTATAGTTCACTGCTATATTTAGCGGACGCATGTAACTATACAGTTTCAGCAAAGGCACGGAAACTTTTTGGCTTTACCGGAGATCAATCCAATGATACGGATATAAATTCTTAGTCGCCAACTCAAATATACTTATCTCAGAACCGATCCAAAGACCACATGTTCAGAGGCAATAACTGATGTCAAAAAGTTTAGATCTAGATCATACTTATAACATAGAATTCTACTTGTACATTTGTGTTAAGTATATATAGTTTGTGTAGACACTTGAATGTGAAAATATGTTTTTGATTTCACGCAGAAACAATGCAACGTCGAAGAAATAGCAATATTCCCGGCTGGTTCCGAAGGTTTCTCTCAGAAGAATCTGAACTGTTCCGTAGAAGAAGGTTTGAAAAGGTTCAAGTTGGTCGCTGAACAGGCTGTGAAGGACGGTCTCAGGGTTCGAGGCTATGTATCCTGTGTTGTCGGATGTCCTTATGATGGACCTATACATCCGAAAGGCATCGCCAAGGTGATTTGCAATCCTTCTACTAGATTTAACAGTAACAATGCGTGAAACAGACTATTGTTTTATAATTAATTACATTCCGTATTCAAGCAGCAGGAACCATTTGTCAAAACATCACGTCTGATGCTAAAAACGACGAAAAGTTCATTGATTTTCGTAGTTTCGAAACATATGCAGGTGTTTTAAAACACTAACATAGTGTTTAAATTTAGAAGAACCGGAGTATTGTTTATTATAAACATAATGTTGTTTTCCGCTATGTAAACAATTTATTACGTCATTCGTAAATTCCATAGCAACATTACCGCGACTCACCCAGACTGTATTAACTTTTATGACTATGCTTAAGTAATTCTTATCGTACACATGACATCTTGCACCTTTCGTGAGTGTAAACAAACCATTCTGCAGTTCTGGGAATTATTTCGAATTATAAGAAATCGAAAATAACACATCATGCGAATTCCAAAAGGGGTGAGCCGTTTGTTTTAACATTCCTTTTGCTTGCGTAAATATAAATAAGAAGCAGTCTAGACACAAATGAGGTAGGTAGCTCATTCTACTTCTAAACAGAATGCCACCTAGAGAAAATAATCGTTTGTGATCATTCTGATAAATAATACTTATACATTATTATTATACATGCACGTCATGATTCATGAAGTATATTTAAAATGACTAGTTGTATAACAATGATTTTCAAAATAATTTTCCTGTGATAAAATTAATATAACGTGCAATGTAAGTACTTAAAATCTACGTTAGTAAACTAAATATTTGCATAGAACTTAAAATAGTAGCGAGTCTTAGCACTAACAGATTTTTCAACTCATCGAACAGTTTTCCCTATTGTTGCCAAGTCAAAGAAAAAGGTTATAAATATGTGTATAATATGGTTTATAACAGATAACAGAACAGCTTTTCGAGATGGGGTGCTATGAGGTCTCCCTGGGGGACACCATAGGCGTAGGAACTCCGGGATCCGTCAAGCGACTGATGAGAGAAGTACTGACAGTCGCCAAGCCTGAACAATTGGCGCTGCATTTCCACGATACATACGGACAAGCGCTGTCAAACCTACTGGCTGGATTAGAGGTACATATGTTATGATTTTGTGACTCAAAAGGTGATAAAAATACTATTATGTTTATTGCCTACGTTTTTTTTTTTGTTTGAATGGACAGAAAGGTTTGCCGAGAAGCACAAGACCGATCGATCATTGGGGGAGACTTGCCTCTAGCATTAGACAACTTTGAGCCGAATTATCATGAAATATTTGATTAGCCTTTCCATAACGGCTTGCTTAATGAACAGTTACTAGGCAATTTTCAAAATTAATTTGATATTGTTCAATCTACATATATATATATATATAGGATCACTTTGATGATGAAGGTGAATAGAGTATGACTGTACTGTACATATTTATGTTCGGTCATATAAAAATGACCTGGGGTCAAACGTCAATATTAGACTCAATGAACTGAAGATGAAATTTTATCAGCGTACAAAAAATGTATGACGAAACCAGGGCAAGTCGCTATGATTGCCGCGGCCTAAATATGTACCTACCTATTAAGAGCTGATTGCCCCACAGTTACAAACCGTCAGATGCCAAACATATTTCCTTATACGATAAATTCATTTAGCAGCTCCACGTACCTTGCTTTGTACGATAACACACATGTTACGTGATGTTATTGTCTTTGTAACTACCTACATAAATATTATAAGTTAACATTCGTCAGTTATATAAATAATAGCATTTCTAGAATCTTACTTATCAGACCTCTTCAAGTTTGTTGATACGCTCACAACGACATCGCTGCCACTGTTGCTGATAAAATTTATCAGTTCCTATCTAGAACAGCTGGATACATTGTAAAAGTAAATAAAAATAATATGGCGTTGACCAATTTCTTAGCCGCAGCACACACCCGCATGACTTACAGTTACGTCACCTGACAAGCCTCTCACCATAACTTGTTTTTGCAGTTCGATATAAAAACTGTGGACTCGTCTATCTCGGGGCTGGGCGGGTGTCCGTACGCGCGCGGGGCGAGCGGCAACCTCGCCACCGAAGACCTGGTGTATTTCCTGTACGGCGTGGGACTCAACACACACATAGACCTCGTCAAACTCATCGAGGCAGGAAGATACATTTCCAACTATCTCTGCAAACCCACCGAGTCGAGAGTCAACCGTGCAATAGGCGATAGGTTCAAAAATCACAATGATATCGCAAAAATGGCCTCTTGCGATGTTTGACCATGAATAATTATAATCAGCATAAATGTAAACATTCTGAAATTGAAAACAAAGACTCGACAGCGTATGTACATAATAGTATATATTTTATTTGTTAGTTTATGTCTCGAGAAATGCAATTTATAAGCAATAAATAATATATTTTGAGATACTGTTTGTGTATTTTTGCCGGCATGTCCTGGATGAATCCGGCTGGTGGTCACGGCTTGTCGTACTTACATACCTACAGGTTTTATCAATTATCATGTGGAGTGGGTGCGGGTGCGAGCCGGCGGCGCAGACGCGCGCACTCGAGCGGCCGCCGCGCAACGAGCTGCTCGCTTATATTGAATTGACCTTATTTATCCGATTTGATCTTGAGCGAGAGGTCGATACACCTCAGCCGCGCAGTGCCAGTGTGAACCGAACCCTACGCGCAGTCGGAACCGAAAGCCGGTTTCGCTTTGTTTGTTTTTATGGAACGAGCGTGACAATGAACATGGTAGAAGTGAAGATAAACGACGACGTCAAAGTTGGCGGCAGCAATCCCTGCTTCATCATAGCGGAAGTTGGACAGAATCATCAAGGCGACATCGAAATAGCAAAAAAGTTAATAAAAGCCGCAAAGGTAAGCTACTTTTCAATACAACTGTAGCAGGAAAACATTTGATCGCTTTGTTTACGTTGAAAAACAAAACAAAGAGAACCAGCATTCTCTTTGACGGACTTGTAATAAGTATTCGATAGCGCTTTGGGACAATACACAATAGAGACTGAATAGTAAACCTTGATTAATCGGTGATACTATACTAATCTGTTGTGTTAGCTATGTAGATAGAAGCACATTGGGATGCATGTGCTGTCTCCACACGTTTTATCTACTACCTACCTACTTGCTTGCGTTAAGTCACATTCGGGGTCATCGTTTCGTAATCAGCTTAAATTACATAGCTTAGCATCCTACTTTTAACATTGGATTATATCATAAACATCGTGATATTGTAAAACTTTCCTGGTAATCTGTTTGTACGGATGATGTCATCAAAACAAGACGGCTTAAGATTTACACTAACGCAGAATTGTATATTTGGAGATCTCGAAATATGCACGGACGACGTATAGCTATCTAGTTTAATAGACTGTTGCTACATATTTCTTAATTGACATTACAGGATGCAGGTGCCAACTGTGTCAAGTTTCAAAAGACTTGTCTCAACGAGAAATTCACAAAGAAATACTTAGAGCGGCCGTACGATAACCCCAATTCTTGGGGTAAGACTTATGGCGAACATAAAAGACATCTGGAATTCTCGGAGAGTCAGTACAGGGAACTGTTCAAGTATGCGCATGAAGTAGGCATATTATGCACAGCCTCCGCTATGGACATGGTACGTTAACTTTCTGCATACTTAATCAGCCTTAATCATTGGTGGATCGATACTGGACGAAGCTAACTAATAAGCCAATGAAGTAGTTCATTGACAAGTAACCACAATATTCTTAAGCATTCACCTACGAATGTACTGGAAAAAAACTGGGAAATATGTTTACGGACGCTAGATATAGACGCAATGCAAAACTTATTTATATCACTAATAGCCACGCTGATTTAGTTGTACATTCACATAGATATTACACTAAATATTTGTTGTGTGTTGGCAATATGTGGACGAACGAAACACTTTCACGCTTCATGCTATTAAATCCATTATTAGAGGTAGAAAGACATTGCCACATAGCTCGTATTCGATGACGTGATTAATAACTGGCATTCTTGATTTGGCCGAGACATTATTTTTTGTCATTCAAATCAATGAATGACAAAAAATAATGTCTAGCAATCATGCTATAAACATGGAACTCTTATGAAGTGAAAAGCCGTTATAAAGGACCCACATGAAGCTAGAATAATGTATGGGAATTTCGTAACCTAACAGAAAAGTAAGCAGTGGTAAAAAATGAAAGTTCATTTGGGAGTACAAAATAAAAATATCTACTCATCTTTCCACGGAATTCATAACACAGCAGGAACCAATAATATTTAATCTTAAACAACATTTAAACAAAAGTTTTCATAATATTTCAGGTTTCCTTCGACTTTCTCGTCAACATTAAGGCACCATTCATCAAAATCGGCTCTGGTGACTCGAATAACTTATTGTTCTTGAAGTATGCCGCCTCCAAAAAGGTCCCTCTCATTATCTCAACGGGGATGGTCGATAAGTCTGCAGTAAAAACTATTTATGATATAATATCTGCTACACATAAGAATTTCTGCCTGCTGCACTGCATATCAGCGTACCCTGTGCCTTATGAAGACTGCAACTTGACTGTGATCCAGGATTATATGAACACGTTTGATATCCCTATTGGATACTCTGGCCAGGAGGTTGGCACTGCAGTTGCGCTGGCTTCAGTAGCTTTGGGAGCTAAGGTTTGTTGTACTTTTATTTTTGACTGGCCTTGTGCCAGATGGTATTTCACATCGGTTAAAATGACGAGGTTCCATCCAAACTTTATACTTACTTAAAAATCCTTCTAGAACTCTTGTGCAGTATCGAAGCCACTGGGTCCAGAAGGGCCAAGGAAATTTATAAACTTGTTAAGCAGATCTACCCTAATCCCACATTTTCGTAGCCGTAGACTTCCAAAAACAACTCAGCCAAACAATTTTACGATCTCTATTTCACACGAAAAATATTTAAAAACATGTTTTTCCTCCGTGTGTTTGTGTACATTTATAGTTCGTGTGTCGGTCCTGTTTGGCTCACCTATACATATATTGTATAGATAGTGTGTTTAGATAATGAAGTGCGGTTTATCGACAAGATGTCGAAAATATACCCACACATGCGATAACGTTTATAATGATGTTGTTGATACCTGAAATAATTATTACCGTCGAATTTTACTTTCCTTTGTCTGGCTATAAATAGATTGCCAAGTAGACAAAGGAAAAGCAAAGGCTTTTCTATCAGGAATTCCTCAGTAGTACCTAGCCAGACAGAGTCTGAATTTGTGCCCGGCTTAAACATACTCGTACCTGACGAAATGTGTGTGTTTTATTACGTACACCTCTGGCTCTAATCGTAGGGTTAGGAGTTTTAAGACCCTACGATTACAAGCAAGATGTAACGATATGTTACAAAAGACATTCAGGGTGTCGACCAATAACGGCCAGCAATGAATCCTGGCCGTTATTGGTCAATACTTCATACAATTTGTCTATACGGCCAGTCCCCGGTTAACGACAAGAGTCCAATGACGATACTAGATAGTTATTTAGTCTGTTCATTGAAGTGCCTATTGTTGTGACAAATCGCATAGTTTTAAAAACATTAAATTGTCTTATGCAGCAGGTGCTTGAGTAAGGAATAATTAAACAATTACATTTAACTGTGATGTTCTGTTCTGTGTCATCACCATCAGATGCTGTCGTAACAGCAGATCATCCATTTTGATGAGCCTTTACTAACATTGAGCCACCGAGATGAAAGTCAGAGCCAGTATTATTAAATGTCTTATAAAAAGAATATTTAGCTCAATTCTGGGCCGACTAGATTGCCATGAGACGCCAAATAGAAGAAAATAATGTAGCTTATTCCCACCTGTATATACAAGACGGCCTTACGGACGATAGGGTACCTATAAAATGCCTGGAATCTTTTTCCAATTCAACGGAGGAAGAGGAGTTAATTAAAAAGCACTCTATCCTTTCTTATCTTTAAAATGACAAGTTGTTTGTGACTCGATACCGCCCATTACTTAGGAAACAGGTACTGATATATAGGGACCACACTTAGCACTAGCTATGTTGAGTATCACTTAACTTTTTTTCCTGTCCAGGTGTTGGAGAAGCACATAACCCTGGAGAAGACGATGAAGGGAACCGACCACGTGTGCTCCCTGACCCCGACGGAGTTCCAGCAGCTAGTTCGAGATGTACGCGTTATTGAGAACGCGCTCGGCACGCCCATCAAGAAAGTTGTCACTTCAGGTTTGTAGAACTTTATGGGATAGTTCAAGACCGCTTCGTAAAAGTGCAACTAGATTGAGGTTCATTCAAGTAGACAAATCGATATAGATCTTAACACGATCCATGACCTCAAATTCAAAGCACTTATTTCCAATCGACCAGTTACAGGTACTTTAGAATTGTGAAAGCATCAGCCGAAAAACAAAAAGAGAAAAAGCAGGCCTTTCACAGGGCGCAATGCGAAAGGACTAAGTTACCTGTTTTCCAAAGTGTACCTCTGGAGAAGAACGGACAAGAAACAACATGTACCTACACTCTTTTAAATAAAAATGTTGTTTCCTCATTGATTGATCAATTGGTATGGAGGATCTATAGATATCAGTATCTGCCGACATAGATCGTTCTGAACCCGCTGCCTAAATGTACATAATTATGATACTATACATATATGGCAATGCTTTTAATTTAGACAATTCAACCATATTCATAATATAATATTGTCGAGCAGACCGCATCATGAATTTCCTAGAAAATCCTTCGCATTGTGATTGTGTGGTTTCAAAATTAGGGTGTGGCCGTGCGGTTGCCATGCTCCGCTAGATCGTTTTAAACGGTCGATGTTATCGATCGACCGCAATATAGTTGCACCTGAGTAATGAGGTAATCTCGTGGTTCGTACTTCGTACACTGCTGCGCATTATCTATGTCCATTTATATAATATGCTAAACGCGTAACTCTGTAGATCCGTAAATAAACTGGAGTATGTCTTGGAGTAGGTACGATTTTATAAATACTAAACTTTTTGAAATAGGTACAATTTTTAATGGTAATATTGTATCACGTGGTCAGTCTAGCGACTAGCATTTCATATTATTCAATAAGCTTACATGTATCTACGACTTGATAAATGATGTTTATTCTGTAAATTGGTTCATACAAATACTTTTACACAATCGTTTTATAAAATTAGATGAAGTCGGTGTTTCCTATCCGACTAGTCTAAGAGGAAACATCTTGAATGATAACTTAAACTAAATGATCACCTTACTTTGGCAAACGTTCTCCCTCAAGAACCTCCAATATTTTTCGGTTTAGGAAAACGAATAGCAACTTTATCAACACCGTTTACACCTTTGTCGCTAGCTTACATGACTGACTGACTGATATACTTAATTTAGTTTACTTAATTAGGTAGGTAGATATTTGTTCAAAGGTTTTCATAATCATTGTGACTTTAAGAATTTTAGAAAGAAAACTTAAATAAAACCTTGTAAAAAATACAGCACGTGTGACTAGGATCAGAATAATATCAAACTCATAGTGAAAAATTAAAAGAGCCCAACCCAATGTCATATTTTACATTTTGAAAAATGAATGTCTCAGAACGCCGATAAAAAAGTTACGCGTCGCTACACAAATCATACACAATTGGAAATCAAAAGAAAATCTTTACAATCTATCTAATGTTTACCCATCTTTCTTACAGAGATCCCATGCATCGACAAACTGCAGAAATCCCTCGTGATGGGCTGCACCAAGAACAAGGGCGAGATCCTCTACCCCGGAGACGTCAAAATCAAGGTCGCTGAACCCAAGGGTCTGAACGCCCTCCACTTCGAAGAGGTCATATACAAAACACTGGTGTATGACAAGAAGGAGGACGAACCACTTAATCAAGGGGACTTCTGCTAACTATGCTCAAAGTACACAAGAATAACCAATAATTCTAACATAACATATCATTGTATTTAAGTTTCTTCGAACATGTATGGAGGTCTGAACTTATATGTAAACGTTCTATGGCCTTCTCCAGAAACAAATTTATTTTTAAGCAAAGCAAATTATTATTATATCTAGTACATAATCATGAGATAACACAGGGAATAAACCGTAAATATAATATCGTCACCAGCACCACTGTGTTCAAAGTTATAATATTAACTTCCGTACGATATCGTCGCAAGCCCAAGCACAATGACAGCATAATCATTCGAATTTATTTAACGTCTCCAAGTGTAAATTATGTGAATAGATCATAGAATTTAAGTTTAGATTACTATAACATAGATTTAAAACCCTTCCCTAAATAGTTCATACATATTACAACACTATTTTTCTTTATGCCAGATTTATTAAAGTTTTACTATTATGAACCGCCTTTTATTTACATTTTCGTGGCTGACTTTGAGATGTATGGACAAGTATATACCGACCTACGCAATGAAAAAATACTTTGACGTCAACACCCATTCATAAAGTTATTATTGACTCTTTGACTGTAATATCTGTAACGCGAATTTCCTCTGCCGTAAATTTACTGCTTTTGCACGCATCTCACAGGTTATGTTCGAACTATTTAAAAATCACTGCAGATGTGGGTTTGATATATTTCCTGTCATCTCACCGCAGCGCAGGTACTTCGTCTGATCCCAGATGCGCCGGCGCAGGTTATGCAGTTAGTGCGACACGCTCGCGCTTACGTATCCGGCTCCGATGCGGCGAGATATTCCCTGACGCGTTTTATTAGCAAGTCTGTTTTATTTTTATAGACGGTCAGCAGGCGGGTAGTGGTTCAGCGGTGTGTGGTGTAATAGAACATAAGTGGCTGTGCGGGCGCGCGCGCGGCGTTGGCTCCGTGCCCGCGCCGCCGCCAGTCCCCGGAGCGCCGGCCCGCCCGCCGCCTGCCGCCACCGCCGAGCGCACGACCCGACACTCCTGCCTATTGCGTATTACATGACCGAGGCTGCGCGATCTCCTCCACGAGCGCGATCCTTCATAAACCTGCTACCAAGAAGCTAGGCGCCGCGAGGCGTTGTCAGAACATACTTCTACTGATAAAATCGCGTTTGTGTTTACGCGCCTAGAAAGTCTGAGAATTAGTAGCGAGTTCAGAGCAGCCGATTTAGGTCGCCCGGTTCAGTGCTATATAGCAGCGAGATATTTTTATTGCCACTGTTGGGTGCAGACGTACGAGCGCCTGAACACGTTGCCGGTTAAATAAATTATTATTTATAGAGTAAAATCGTAAAGTTCATTCCATAAACATTTGCGTGTGTATGTGGTTATTCGTAGTTCCCTTTCGAGTGCGATGCTGTATTACGATTGGTGGCATTGACTGCGTGTGAGACTGTGAGAGGAGGAATGTGACGGAACTGTTTTCGTTAGCGGCATTTAGGTGAAACTTTGACATTTGTAAAGTGCATTTGTGTGTGTTGTGGTGAGAATGCATCACTTGTATCCCCTGGCGAAGGGCGACCCGCTGTGCCCGCTGGGCTTCCACCCGCAGGTGCGCTGGCCGACGCGCTGCAAGCGCTGCTTCCGCGACTACAAGGAGCACGGCGGCGTGCGCAAGAAGGAGGATGACTTCGCGGTGTCCACGCCCAGCCTCTCCTCTTGGAACACTCCATCGTCACGGTCAGTGTGCCACCTCCACCTCTCTTACCAACTACCCTTCAGTTATTAGTATTAGAACTAGTCCTGATATTATAATGTACCGAACTCCGTACCGAATATCATCACAAAACCGATTCTCGGAAGCGTCTAACGAAATTCAATTATATTGTAATGAGTACTAAATATGACGAAGGTTTTCCTACGTAACCTGTGCACACCGGAAGTCTATCGTTTTAACCCGTAAGTGCTAGTGGGTGGAGATGGATCGGTACTAGACGGATACAGAGAATATCCGTGATGTTGCAATAATCACCATGCTTGGCGGAAGTGGTAGCAAGCGCGATTGTTGAGCATGGGGTCCTGGGTTCGATTCCCAGGTCGAGTAAAGTGGTTTTCCCATTAGAAATTTCTCAGTAGCAGCCACAGTCTGGATTTGTGCCCGGTAGATGGCAATAGGCTCGACCCCTATTACATGGGACTCAAACATAACTGGCGAAATTTGACTGTAGTTACTAAGGTACACCTCTGCCTTCGAGCATCACAGGCGTGATGTTATGTATGCATAAGTTCTTATTATCAGGGAGGATCCATGTCTGATTGTGCCATAGCCATCCTCCTCACGTTATCGCTGGCTAAAAGTCTATTACCATACGTAAAGAAGATTTAGACCCACAAACCAATTCAATAAACATGCTCAACGTAGGTTACTTTTCATTCAAGAGTAAGACATTGACTTATACCTAGTAGGTAGGTAGGTAGACATTATTAAGTTCAGTTAGCAATGGTTAACGTATTGAACGTGTGAATCTTAGCATCACTTAGCTAATGTTACTTAATATGGTGAATAACCGCTAGAACAAATCATAAAATTAAAGAAAATCTTTTCGAAACATACCTAGTTCGAAATAGGAAGCATAGGTAAAATTGATTAGGTTTAGGTACAGCTGCTAGCTGGTATTAACTTTGCCATGATAATAGAACAAAAAAATGTTCCGTATTTCTCTTACCTATAGGTAGATAGGATAGATCACATTACAGCTAATGTCTTTGTGTCACTCTACTTGACTGATCAATGAATCACCACAAAGTTGGTCGATCGATCATCAATCTGGATTCGACGGATGGAAATAACTCTGCCATATGTCGATAAGTGCCAGGATTACATTCTCTTCGCAAAGCCAAACTACAATAATAACTTTTGAACCACAGACAAATTCTCGTTTTCTGTCTCGTACCTATGTGACATTTCTTCTTCCATTCAATAAGAATTTACTGTGATTGTGGGTCATACATAAATCTACAGGAACAGTGACATCAAGTATCTACTACCTATGTGTTTACCTTTACAGTGCATTTTTTTTCTCTGATGCTTAAATCATGTAACATACTGTATTTCAAGATAACTCCAAGTTATGTTCACTTTAGTGCGAATGTACGCTCGTAACTTCCACTGAGGTATTTTACTGCTGCACTAATTTTATGGCAGCAGTATTTGATTGCTTTATAGCAATTTGTCGAATAATGTCCATAACCGTATTAATAAAGTTAATGTAAGTTTCATACTAAAACTTAGGTGAAAAGTTTTGGTAGGACGGTAATGAAACTTTCATTGCCTTCTAATTTCTTGTAAGCCAATAAGAATCCGTATCGGTCAGAAAGATTGTCACAGAACATGAGGTAACCATGACCTATAACAAGTATACTTTTGGCTGGTCTACTTTACTACCTGTCCCTAGTTGATTCTTTCTAATGTTTAACAAAAAAAAGATGGCACAATTCCAAATTCCTGAGCGTTTTTGTGGATTGTTTGTACTGCGCCCAGTTGCTGAAGTTTGACGCATGCCGCCTTCGTGTGTACGTCCGTTCTGTCACTATATGTAGTACACTACATACATATTACATACTCATACGCACAGTTACGACCAAATCACAGTTGTAATGCAGGCAACATAATACACAAATCACTCGAGACTAATCTTATTGCGGCAAAGTGCAACGAAAAGGATGTTGTGAGTCCGCATCCGCACTCAATATCAATAGGATGATTCATAAGTCTAAAAGCTTTCAATTTGATCTGTTTAAGAGCTGTTAGCCATGTCGGTTCATATAGGAAGATAGATAAACTGCAGATTGCAGTTTAAATATCGTAAACAATTTAGAATGGGTCGTAAAATCATAAATATTTAGACTGAATCAAGAAGATATATCATGTTCATCTGCCTAAATGCTCTAACCGCGATGCTTAGATTTTCAACATTTACAAAAAAAAAAAAAAGGAATTCTGTATCAAATAAACATCACTTTAAAGCGATTACTTGGCTCCGTTTTGGACATCAAACACATGTAATCACATCTTTTGTTTTCACACTAGTTGCTACATTTTCGAGTTTACCGTTAGGCAGATATACCTAACTGTTCCTATATGGGTGTTGTTACCTACGTCAATCGGGATTGACGCAAGAAACAATACCATACTAAATTCCATTTTTGGAAACTGAAAGTTTGTTTAAGTTTTTGGTGGGAAGTCGCAGATAGTATGTAATATTCTTCATACCTACTAAGGTTGGTTCATACAAGGGGGGTCACTTTGTAGGGTGCAATCAGAATGTTGCAACCGCAAATAGCTGACGAATAATTCGCTGTTTTGATTTTTGACAATTTATGGGCAGGTCCCAGCTGTGGAAACTGCATCTGCCTAGCCTTTTCCCAACTATGTTGGGGTCGGCTTCCAGTCTAACTGGATGCAGCTGAATACCAGTAGTTTACATGGAGCAACTGCCTATCTGACCTCCACTACCCAGTTGGTACTGGGTAATACGATACCCCTTGGTAAGAATGGTTGTCAGATTTTAGGGCCACTGACTGCTTAACGACTGTCAAAGATCTACAAATGACAGCCAGGACCAACGGCTTAATGTGCTTTTACGCGGAACGGGGGAAACTCGATATGTAATGGGTGGTCATTCATCCACGGACCAACCTAGGCAAGCTTGGCTTAACCTCAAGATCGGCACCGAGCTCCTCAGCAGTGGTAACTTGAAACTTAATATAGGTACTATTAGAGGAAGTACTTAAATGAAATTATGAAAATATTCAGCCTTCTGAAGGACGGCACAGTCCATGTATCAGTAAAATGTTGGCTTCTCATCCACACTGAATCAGACCCGTGTCGGTACGGTACAGTTGATTGTAGTGGCCTCAATATCTCCCCAGAGCATAAGTTTTTTTTTTTTGTGTTACGAATATAAACTTTGTCGTACACAGAAGTCGTGATGAAGACAATGGTGTGGAAGTGGAGAAGGTGGGACGAGGCTGGGCTTCCAGTACCAACCTCAGCACCATCGACACTGCCAAGAAAGACGCCTTCTCCTCAGGTAAGCTAATCCTCATTAAAAGAGATGGCCAAAAATGGTACGAACCTGTACCCCAGAAGGTATACATGATGTACATTTGAAGTTACGAATACTCTACATATTAGACCCGCTCCCGCTATGAGTTTAATTAGGTACTGCTTTTCCCTGTTGATCTTTATTAATATTATATGGTAACATTGAGAGTACCTAGTACTAGGTACTCTCAAACTTTGTACTACCTACTTTCGAGTGAAATCAAACTGAAAAAATGATTTTATTATGAGATTTTTTTAAAGTCTGCGTTAAGTACCTACGTTAATCATTTTCGAAAAATCTTAATTTTTTATTTTAATAAGTTGCAATACATTTTTTTTGTACACCTTATGGCTTATTTTGTCCATCTCCCAATGATTAGAGATCGATTGGCTTTTGCCAGCGGCTTTTCCCGGGCGATAATCGTAGAAAATCTCACGGGAACGTAATCGGGATAAAAAGTATCCTACTTATGCCCTGGGTACGGTCTAGCGGTGTGCCAAGTTTTCGACAGCCGTTCAGCTGTTAAGTTGTGGAAATGTAACCGAGAGACAGGCAGAGTTACTTTCGAGTTTAGGTGTAACATGGATAACAACGTTAACGTTGATAAACTTCGGATTGAACTTCATCTGGCAGCACGATATCGTATTTTTCCATGCTCCTATGTTTTGCTATCGCTTCGAACCGTAATTTGCTAGAGTGACAATGCTATCGCACGCGACAGCAACGACGCGGCGACAATGCGGTCGGCAGCACGGTTTGTTTCTTTAATAAACTACCTAATTTAAACACGAAACCTGCCCTGCAAATCCTCTATTACAGACTCATGGAAGTAGTAGGAACACAATACGGTTCTAGTCAGTAGGAGTCGTACGACATAACCCTCCGTTCCTATTTACCTACCTAGTACCTAGGTAACCAAAATTGTGGTTACATACAGCTGTCAAGTACAAAAATCCCGTTCCCAAAAAAAAAAGTGAACGCAACAACATATAGTGCTGTCAATTTCCTTTCGCATTACAAACTATTACAATACTGGCTAACGGCAACAGCAAGCACTAAATAACACATAATAATAGTAGTTGACTAAATTACTATTGTGCGACGCTAGCGCATCTAATAACATAGATGATAGATGACCTGTTCGAGCACCTAGATTATGTGGTCGTATGTTTTGCTGTTTTAATCAACTGGTTACCTAATCTCGTCTCGGGGGCTTACACATAAATAATTAAGTAAGATCTAAACCTGTAACCTTTTAGCAGGTTTAACGGGTCTGTTTTCCCCTCATGGATGACCACCGCCCTGAGACAGGTGGGTCAGTCAGACTCTTACCTACTATCTAAAACCACACTGTATTCTTCAACTACCTTTGCCGGGGTGCTGAAGCACTTGGCCAGGGGAACTTGCCAAGTATTGCCAGGCATGCGGATACTGTCAACCTCTGCGGTCCTATACGGCCACAGTTCTTCTTTTGAGGCGCGCGTGCGTGTGCTCCCGCTTTCTTTCGCCACCACCTTTTCGACCCTAACTTTCCCGCAAAAGAAGACGATCGCGAGGTTCCTCGGGTCCTATCATATCTAACCTAACTTTCTTTATTTTATTATCTTAGTTAAATCTAGAGCTAATGAATTTCATAACTCTTTTTTTCTAAATCGAAAACAGCTCTTGTTAAAACTAACCAGTTATCTTCAAAAATTGCGAAATTCTGCAAAATCAAATGCAGACTAAGCATAGAATGATCTCCCGATCTTCTCATTAGTTCGTTAAACGTACAACTAGAAAATATCAATCCAGACACATCTGCGGAAGCGAGCCAAGACCATTATGATACACCTGTATTAGTCATACATTGTGAATCCTAATTTAAACGTTGCACGCCCACACTCACATTTTGATAGTCGCTGTCTAATTTAACCATTTACTTACGAGTAACATACATGTGAGAAATCCCATTATTATAATAATTATGTGAATATTTGGATGTTTCTTACATTTTGTTACTCAGCCATGCTTTTACAGCAGAACGAATTTGTATGTAAGTAATTGGGCATTAAACACACGGCTAAACTATGACCTAGAATGCAACTCTTTTCTGGGTATTTTTCTATATTTTTGGTGGTCATCAAACTAATGCTGACGGTCCACCTGATAGACATCTATGATACCAACCAGAGGCATCGCAGGTAATTGCCCTCCATGATAATCGGCGGATGAGCGAACAATAAGCTAAAGTTAATAAACATTAGAGGTGTCATCAGCATTGTTGCATTGCGATTGCATCGTTGCAAATTGCAATATCCAAAGAATAAAAAAAAGATTTTGATAACATGATTACATTAAGGACATCTACAGCGATGCTTTTAAAAATCTTATCGTGGTGGCAGTTGATCCAATTCGATCGTGTTAAATGACTCATTAATTTATTATCTTTCATCCAGTCCAGCATCAAACAAGTCATAATGCTCAGTTAAGACGATTAATATTTTTGCTCATACATCCATCAAATAACAATACATATTGGATGCTATAAAACTTTTATTAGGAGAGCAATAAAGTAAGATGATTTTTATTAACGATGATCTTTTAAATTATTACCCTGTTTATTACCTAAATTCGTTATATCTCACACGCTGAATGTCAAGGAATTTTAATTTTAGATTTTACTTGTGTGCATTGCTACCCATTTGTTTCTCTGTTAGATGGATTTATAAACACATTCTGCGCACGCGCGCACTCGGTCGATCTACCTACTAATTCTGTTTCGCAGCTTTTAGGGAAAAAGGTGGTTAAGATATTGGTAATGTGCTAATTCAAGGCTACCTATACCATTTAAATACTGGTTGGTAGTACGTTGATTCAGCTTTTAAAAGCTGATATTTCAAATGATGCATTTGTAAAACGCAAGACGATTTGAAAGTAGGAGACGTAAAATGGAGATAAAATGCACGAACGAGGACCATAGATCTTTTCTATGGTGAGAGCACATCTATACAAACATACAGGAGGTGCCAACATAATGATCGTATCTAGGTACGTCATATAATAACAGCCATCATTTTCATCCAGGGTTCACAAAAACCAGTGCATCGTGGACGTCGACGCCGGACCTGGGGGCCAACGAGTCCGACAGCACGAACGCAGTCACCGTCAGTCTGAAACTGCCCAAGAGAAGGCTCACGGGGCCACTGCCATCCTTAGATACGGGACAAAATCATACTACAGGTAGGATTTTATTAAGACTGAGACATGATCAGTCAGCTCCACGACGTGCTGGAATCGACTAAACACATTAGTCGAATCTTGCACATCTCCTCTCCGCTTTAGTGGAAACCCGGGTATAATGTTTTCACTCCTGAGTAGGATTCAGCCTAGGCCTTCAATCTAGTTTATTATTGCTGCGGATGTTACACACACACCCACGTTGCGCCAGCTATTATGATTTCGGGAGCAACCAAACTTATCAACGCGAAATGGGTGTGTACCAGTCAGGAAAAGCTTTCAGTAAATGCAATAAAGCGAAAAATGTGTCATTTGGCGTCGGATTATTTGCTTTTATAACATGAACATAATAAAGCTCTTTCTCGCCCCTACCACACCTCTGCTAACCCTTCGGGGATTACAACCCAGGTGTAATGTTATGTTATGTTATAAAGGTCTTTCTGGCCGGATCAAGCCCAATTCGCGTGGATCGAGGCGCACCTATTACCACTAACCATCGGGCACAAATTCAGACTTTCTTTCGTAATGGAAATACCAAATAACACTTTTCCCGTCGCAGCTAGGGACCAAATAAAAATCTGATCGACAACATCCAAGTTGTTCGTTTCATCAATAATAAATGTTAGATAATAATACAGTTTATTTGTACACAGACACGGTGACGCTGCGACGACCGTCGCCATCTCCTCCGCCGTCGGCTCCGCCGGTGCAGGCACCTATTACTATAAGCAAGAACGACTCGCTAGCGGAACGCGTGCGAAAGGTAAAACATACCCATATTGATATTGCAATAAGACACAGTATGTACGTAAAATACGAGGTTTGGCTGTGAAGTTACTGACACCGACCTATAGAAACAATACAAAATAACTCATAGGTATCACATTTAGAAATTAATTAGTAGATAAGTCAGCATTAGGTAATATCTACTTAAGGCCGCCGGCCGGCGCGAAAGTAGAAATTACTCGTGCGCACGCGCAACCCTTTCGGAAAGTTTCCCGACCTTAACCTACTTACATGTAGGTAAACATAATTGGGTCAAAAGATGTCGCTTCGAAAATCTTTATAAAAGTATGAAGGAAAAATAAATATTTACAAGAAAAACGTGAAAATATTTATCACTATACCACGTTAGCACCAACAGTTCGATCGAATTTAGCAACAACAGAATTTATGTACAAATATTTATAATGTTCGACTAGTTTAAAAATGTACTGCCCAAATAACACTATTGTCTTCACCTTGGGTTCATAGACGTGTGAGATGAAGTGGGTCAACGATAGAACCGTCTGATCGTTACCGCTACTGCTCCTGGCGTTCAACCCGAACTGAACGCGATGCGCTGCCCAAAATAAACATAAAAGGTCATCATGAAAGTTAGTAGTGCTTGGCAATGCGCTAGCTTTATAATTAATTGAGGAAATGACCTATTATCTGTTTTCGCTACTTCGCAATATAGGTTTCTATTACAGAGAATTGCAAAACAGTTACGATTAATGTTTTGTTGCATAGACCTCATTCATTATCAACTTAAAATCGATAATAACTACGATGAAACGTAAATTATCAAGATGGAAATTTTATTTGCTTGACGTATTACCGACGGAAGTATTTAAAAATATCATTTCTCATAGTATTTATTTACCTACTTCAGTTTAAAATTATCCACCACTAAAAATATCCACCGGTTATTATTTCCAGATGAATTTAATAAAATCTCAGAATAGTTTTGAAAAGGAATCAAGTATAGAAAAAGAAAGAGAGAAAGAACGAGAGAGGCGAAGTTTATCCAGAAGTAAAGAAGTGCATCAAGAAGAAAAGCCTGCCCGGCAGAAGGAAGACAGAAGTTCAACGAAGGACGATGTCAACTTTATGATGCAGGTGAAGAAACATTATATGGGACTTAATATTCAATTTGGCTTTTTAGCTTCTGCTTGACTCAGAGAGACCCACAAGGTCTAAAGGAAATTGGAACAAAGTAGGGAGAAATTAAGTATGTTCAACGTATTTAACAGGTAGCAGCCGAATGCTAGTAGCCTATTTCCAGCATTATATTGCGATATATGTGTTTATGTAATTGTGGTCCTCCGACCTGTTTTCGTCCACGGCAGCCAATTTCAAAGGAGACTGTAAGCCAACGACGCAGGAGATATTATAGCATATTATGGTGATGATTTTATGACAATAATGTTTCATAAACAAATGTTGAATGGAAAGTTTAACAACATTCTTGGTCTGTCCAGGTGAAGAGTTCTCGCAACTCATCATCAAGTTCGAAGCCTCCAGTCCGAGGCGGACCCTCGCGGGACAAGGACGAGTCTGATGATGACACCAGCACCGTGGGTACCGTCACCACTGAGACCACGCTGGTCGATGTCAACGTTAAGGAGTATCAGGTAAGAGAGGACAAACCTGTTTTAAGGAAACTAATAGGGTTTCAGCCGTATGAGGTCCTCTTCCAAGAGCTACTTCAACAAAGGACGACTCAGTTCACTGACTGTCGACCACTTTTAAACCTTATTCCTTAGGGCATAAGGGTGAAAAGTGGCAGACCATCAGTGAACTCGGTAGTACATACTCGTAATAGCACCACAGCTTAGGCTATAACTGTTGCTAAGAATTTGCTGTGTTCCACCTTGAAGGGTTTGCGAGCCAGTGTAGTACCAAGTTCAGCCAAATTAAAACATTTCCTCTTGGTTTCAAGGTCGGACAAAGCACTTGCAATTCCTCTGACATTTCAGATGTCCACAGTTGGGTTTGGCCTGCCCCGATGATAGGTACATAGATCCGCTAGCTTGTTTGTCACTCAACACCATAAAAGCTCATTCGGGCGAGACATAAGCTGGACTTATGTCCAGCTTTGTGCTCCTCGCAAATGTAAAACTCTGCAGCTGTTTGAGAAGTTTTGCCAAAACATAACGTGCACTGGTTCTATTAATAGGTATATTAGCCCTATCCTGATCTGGCATCTTGTGTGCGTTATTACAAAAGACGTAATAACACTGCTATCTTTATTACCTCGCACCTGTATTGCGCAGCTTCAAGGTCCTAGATTATTTGCTTTTCATAATAATTTCAAATGGTTGTTGTATAATTTCAGGAGCAAATAGAGAGTTTGAAACAAGAAATGGACACGCTAAGGAAACGCTGTGAGAGGGTCGAGAAAGAGAAAAGTGACATATTGTTACGAAGGCTGGCGAACATTGACTCAGTAAATAAGTACAGTACGGGAAGATCCTCAGAAGTGCTGAAGTTGCAGCAGAAGGTGAATGAGCTGACGTCACAGAATGAAGATCTGAAGGACGAGAAGAAACATCTCGCGTTGAAAGTTAGAGAGGTTGAAAGTGAGCTTGAGGTAAGCATACAGAATCTTGGGCCCTGGACAATATTTTAATTTTCTGTACTGAAAATTAACCCTTCATTGTGAGAGATCTATTTAAATAAGCACCGCCAGGGAGAGTCTAACTATTGTTTTTTTTTAAGACATACAATAGGCTGGTCGAAGTGACAGGGTCAGATCGTATGTTACAAATGATGAACTTTAAAAACATATGTTTTTCTTTTGCTTTCCAGTCTCGCCCCTCAGTAGAAGCACAGACCCGTCAAATAGAACAGCTTCGCGCGAAGCTGCTGGCGGCAGAGACCTTGTGCGAGGAGCTGATGGACGAGAACGAAGACATGAAGAAGGAACTGCGAGACCTCGAGGAGGAAATAGAGGAGATGCAGGATAACTTCAGGTAATATGAACTGCCTCGGAGCTAGAAAGTGAACCCCAAACTAAGTAGTTAGAAAAAGGTTTGGTGAATGCTACATACAGTTCTATATGGATCTTTTAGCGCTTAAATGAAATGACAGGAAATTGTATTGAAAAAACAATATTATGGTGATGTTGGTTGCGATTTTGACCATACGCCAAAAGATCCTTGTGCAACTAAATATTGGATACTGTACAGTATCCTGGCACACTGGATATAAAAACAGGCTTTTGAAAGAGACTGTCACAAGTATGAGTGGCAAAGACAACGCTCTACAAAGCCAAACTTTTCCTAATACTCGAAGTGCCTGTTTTTCGACCGCTTAGGTACTCCACAACACTGTTAGCATCAGGCGCGGTCCCAGCCTAACACTTTGGGGGTCACACGGGGCCGGAGCCAGGAATTTGGTTGGCACGGGTTACCCCGAATAAAAAAAGTCAAATTGGGGGAGGGGGTGTTAAACTATTACGAACAACTTTAAAAAAACGAAATTATATCAACTATCTCTGGATTTACCTATACAAAACAATCATGGACGTTTACAGGTTTCAGGTCAGGTTTTTTTTTCGAGGGGGGGGGGGAGTGAGAAAATTTTAGCATTCCGCCTCGGATAGGTTAACTTCTTTATAGCTGTCAGAGATTTCGGGGATGTTGAACCCGTACCCACCACCCCTGTCACTTAGCATGGTACTATAATATCAACAATTGTATGGGAAAAGTACTAAAACAGTGAACTATATCTGTCCTCGTCAGAATACATAATCCTTTCCCCCCATTACAAACCGTGGGTTAAGTTTAACGAGACACGCGGAAGTTTATTTTTAGACGCAACCACGCAGAAGTCGTATGACTAATATATGAAAACCAAAATACTTTCGCAGTCTGCTTGTCTAACATAACTGTGTGCTTATAATTATTATTCTTTTGTAAAAAAAAGTATGTGGCTAAATAATATAAGTCGCACGGTTCGAACGAAGGTCAAGTTACGCTTGCCTAGGGCGGTGCATGGATGGGTGACCATTCATTGCATATGAAAACTCCTTGCCTCAAAGATCATTGACAGTCGTTACTGGTCAGAGGCCTGAAAGTCTGGCAGCCACTCTTACCAAGGGGTATCGTATTACTCAGTTGTGCATCCATCGAGTTAGACTGTAAGCCGACTCTAACAGTTGGGAAAAGGCTAGGCAGATGATGATATCAATAATTATATTAATATCCCTTTATTAATCTTTGTACAAATTTGATACATTTTGAAATATTAATTTAAAAAAATATAAAAACATTTAAAAATGTAGACACCGGTATCGAGAACAGGGTCCAAGCTACCGGCGGTCAGGGCTCCAGAGAGAGGAACCTCCTAACAATACGAGCCGTGTCCAGAAGTACCGCTTTCTGAATCAAGCCCTTGATCCAGCTGCCTAACGAGATATTGGTCGAGGCTCTTGGCAATCAAGCCATGGGCTGACACGACTATCGGCACAATGATCGCTGAGTCCACATCCCACTGTCGACAATCTCGCGAGCCAAGTCAAGATACTTGATTTGCTTATCTTTCTGGGCTTTCACGAGGTTCTCGTCATGCGGGAACAATCATTGCGCGCCGCTCTGATCGATCCACCACCACTATATCAGGCTTATTGGCTACAATAGTTCTGTCAGTGATGATGGATTGATCCCAGTATAATGTGATATTGCCATTTTCGAGAACTGGGTCGGGCACGTACCTATAGTACGGAACTTACGATTCCACAAGGTTGTATTTTAGAGCAAGTCGCTGATGGATAATCCTGGCTACAAGGTTGTGTCCATGCAAGTACTCTCCATTAGCTAGACGAGAACACCCGGAGATAATGTGACGGATTGATAAATTATTTAATAATACAATTATTGAACGGATGCAACATGCAACATTATTGGTTAGACATATAAAAAACTGAGTTCATTGTACTAATGAGTTGTAGCCAAAATAGTTTTGGCCGATAGTACGTACATCACTCAAAGATTTTACCTTGGCGCTTTTTTTCAAGTCTATAAATTAATACAAATAGAAATAGTACCTACCGATCATTGATCTAATGTTAGGAGGAAAGCGCAAATCACGAATAGGAATCTGATGAACTTAAGCAGTGTTACAAACATATTCGATTCGGCCTGATTCCGCACAGGCTTGCGGCAAAATCAAATGAATATTTATCCGCTCGACAATATATTCACTCTTTGGTATGCTACACGCCTAATGTGTGTTGTGTACACCATTGGATGAGTGAAAAATTTCGACAGCAACAAAAAAAAATCGAAGTTACAACTTAGATTGGCGTGCCTGTAAAAAGGTTTGACACTTGCAGACTGTAAAATCAATTCGGATGTGGTGCAAACTCAGAGTGTATCAAGGTACACCGCTATTTAATATCATCTTTCTTCTAAGATTATCAATTATTAGTCTGGTAGTTTCCTAATTCCATTGTTGTTTCCAGGGAGGACCAAGCAGATGAGTACTCGTCACTCAGAAGGGAGTTAGAGCAGACCATTAAAAATTGTAGAGTTTTATCGTTTAAGTTAAAAAAGACTGAAAGGAAAGCTGATCAGCTTGAACAAGAGAAAGCTGAACACGAGAAGAAACTTTTAGAGGTAAGTAATACAATACGAGCTACAATGCCTGGATATGAGACCCGCACATACCAGGGAAGCATGAGACAAAAGGGAACAGGTCTTTACTCAACAGTGGATGGTACAAGGCTGCCAATGATGATGCTAAAAATACCATTAAAGAAACGGAGAAAATACTATCATTAAAACTAACAAAATACTACTACTACTACTATCATTACCATGTTTACTATTCATTTTGAGTTCCCGATATTTCGGCGGTCAAAGCTATTTCGTAGGTATAATAGCAACCATATCAGTTTAAAAACCGAGAAAATGTTTGCAAGGTTCAGAAATACAAAATAAATTATTAAAAAGTCTATTCTCGGATTCGGTTCATGGTGATTATAAAATAAATAGTGCAATAAATCTTAACTAGAACAATGTCAATAAATTACCTGTGTAAATATTTATAGTCGTAAATCTGTTTCTATCCGGCTTGCTGCCAGGTAGCCAATTAAGTCATTTCTGTTTTGGTCGACCTTGCAATAGCTATGAAATTTTCTGTACTGCTGGAGGGCTGACCCGAACTGCGCCGGTGATTTCAGGGGGTTACTATGACGTCTTAAAGCAGGAGTAATTCCAGTGTGGGAAAGAGACAGAGCTATACAGGTCGTCTAGCGTCATCTCTTTCCAACACTGGAATTATTCCTGCCTTAAAACGTCATGGCAGGCCACCAGGTCTCTTTTAGAAGAATTAATGTAAAAAAAGAAATCCATTATTTCCTTTTTTTTTTAATAATCAAGTATTAATTCATTAGCCTTTCTCAAATAAGCTTTAAACATAATACTTAAACTCACGGCTTTTTCTCATGGGGTTAGGCAGATACTACAAACCGCCGTATGTTACATTAATGCTCCTTTCGCTTCTGCCACACTACAACACTAATAATTTCTAAAAAATAATGCTTAAAATTGCGTTCATGACTGGTCATTGTAGCAATCTCTGGGAAGACTTTTAATTCAGCAATCGTAAGTACTCGTTTTCTGCTGAAAGATTATGCTGACGGTGCTAAATGTTATTTATCTATTCCAGATAGTAGGCGGCCAAGATGGCATGCAGCGTGAGAAACGCATCAAGGACTTGGAGCAAGAAGTGGCGCGGTCTAACGAAGTAGCGTTAAGGCTTCAAAGAGAACTGTCCGAGGCCAACACGAAGCTTTCTGCGGCCTCGGGAGCCCCGCCTGCCAACCTCAAGAAGAATCAACTTAACGATGGGGTCAGTTCTATTGTGAGACGTAGCTTGAGCTTGTGTGATACACGATCCTGCCTTAACCTGTTATGACCGCTATCGACAGTCGATTTTCAGGACATTCAATTTTGTAACTAGTTTTGTCTCGTTTTATTCATTTATATACACATTCTTTATATTTTAACATATTAAAAAAAAAAACATTTAAAAATATTAAAAAAATACAGAAAGTATCACGCTCATCCCTGACTCGCGGCGGCAGCCAGGAGGACCCGGCGCAGCTGCTGCGCGACCTGCAGGACTCGCTGGAGCGCGAGGCCGACCTGCGCGAACAGCTGCGGAACGCGGAGGAAGAGGTACTAGTCACATACTAAACAACGCCAAGTCTCAGTAGCCCCTCCTTTGATCTCGATAATTCTACACAACGTATTTCCGCATTAAGCGATGTATATGCTCCTTTGTGCAAACACGCTAGGTACACCGCAAATAACTCGATAATCTTCACACATAGCAGCAACAAATATATGCTTAAATTATATGCTTCACCCAATTTTACATTTGGCTTGGAATGCAGTAAACACGCACAAATAGTTACAGTTTAACGATAACTCATCTCTTGTTAACAGTTAAATGCCATTACAACCACTTATTTCTCCGATCATTTAGTTCCACTAGAAAAACAACGCATTCATTAGGGCATTAGCTTTCGTTCGACGGAAGCCAGCTGGCACGCCGCCAACACATGTCTGAGTCAACACCGCGACACTCATATGTATTATTGTATATCACATTGTTGTTCTCTATAAGCCCATGCTACTTGTTAGTAAAACCAGACAATAAGGAATATTATGTTCAAACAGGCTAGTCGATATCGGCCACGAGTCATCGGCAGAAGGATACGTCCACAACTCATTCCACAATCTCCCCGATCTGATCCCAATTCGCCTCAAACACCCATCAAAGATAATGAAATGCTAGAACCAAATACGATCCAAAGGATACTTGAAATGCAACTCGCTTTAGAAAAGAGTTTGTCATCTCTAGACAGTAGTCCATCGTCCATTGGTGTTAACCAAATCACTCAATCTCCACAAGATCTCATTATGAGTTACTCTGAGGGTTGCCAAACGGATACGATTTTAGTGCATGATGTGATGACCGACACTAAAAGGATAACTCTCGATTCAATTGTACAAAGTACGATTGATATTTTGGAAATGTACACCCAAACGGAAGTAGCATTCATGAAAAATAAATATATGCAAACTGAATTTATGGGGACGAACAGTTTTGTTCAAACTGATAAACAGAAACTAAGAAATGCTAGCGTACAGACGGCAGCTAAGCTTTACAAAGATAAAGCCCTACAAGCTGTCAATTCTAAAGAATATGTGGATGCTAGCACAGAAACCGTCCCAATTAACAATGAGGACAAAATACTTGACAAAGATCTACAAATGGACGCATTAGAAGTCAAGGAAATATTCAGTAGAGATAAATCTGAAAGTCCTCCTCTCACTCCAGACAAAACACCTGAATCTCGCTCTCCCTTCCCCTCGACCTTCGTATCAATGTTCAGTCCGTTGGCTGTAAGAATATCCAATTTAGGTACTTATGACCAGTTTGTCAATTTTAAATGTTGGTTTTCTTCATCCTGTACTTTGTCCATAACAGAATCCTGTATAGTTTGGTTCTTACAGTAATATAGTAAATTAAAATAGATATTCAATAATTATAACTAACGAATATTTGCAGGCAAATAACTTACGTAAAACTGCGTCCCGGGTCGAGGACGACAATGAGTCCTTGCTTCTACAGCTGAAGAAAATGGCTACCAAGGCCAGAAGTACGTCAAAATACTTATATTGTGAAAAATCGATTGTGTTTTTCTAACTCAACACCCTCTCCCGAGAACCAGCGCTCATCAGACCCCAGCTGTGACTCATCATGCTCATTGTGTACTGGCCTACTTGCGTAACAATAGCTCATAACATATTACCTTTGTTCCTTGATGTTTACTAACATGCTTGTCAGTGTATTTGAACTATAAGGCGTATTGATGGTAGCCATTTTCTCCAGTCAGAATTAGACCTTGTTGAATATATTACAATGTTTGGGTTTATAAATTTATCCTCCACATTGTTCAACATCCGTATCCGGAACAATGACTCAGTACCATTCAATTTTACTAATTTTCATCAGAAAACCTTTGCATAATATACTAAAATATTTACAAAGCTTTGTATTTTTGGAAAAAATCATTCACGCACTTTTATAAATAACACAATACGAAATTATTTGTAGGTCGTAAGCTGTCACCAACGCCTCCATCAAATAAACTCAATATTGATATTAATGAGAAGGATGGCAAAACAGATGAGGAGGATCCAGCTGAACTACGACTCTTACTTGAACTTAATGAACAGGTGCCCATAAATAATGTTACAAAAATATGTGTATCTCTCATGTTCTATAAAACAACACTCAAATAATTCATATCTCTTTTATTTTAGGAAGCATCCGTTTTACGACGAAAGGTTGAAGAAATGGAACAGGACAGGGATTCCTTGAAAAAGCAAGTCAAAGAACTTACTGATAAAATCGCTAGTCAGCCCAAAACTAATTCAACAGTTACGCTTCGTCGAACAACTAACAATAAGACTAATAACTTAGCAGAAGAAAAAGTTAAAGTATGTAACCAATGAAATGTAGATCATAATAACGTAATGTTTTTAGTTTACTAAAACTAAACTTTAACCTTGTAGGTATTAGAGGATGAGATTGATGAATTGAGGAAAAAGCTTATTGAAAAAGAAAGAGACTGCGAGAGGCTACATGCTGAACTCAGTCTTGCCAAGAAACCAAAAGCTTCACTAATCAAGAGCAAGTAAGTACATAATTATGTGCCTTAGGTTACAATAATAGGCACTGTTATTAGAGATGAAACAAATAATGCTCAACCAGCTAACCAATAAATAATTCATATCGTAGATCACTCGATGGCGACCAACAGAATGTCGACTTGAAACGACAACTTCAAGTAATAGAACAAGAAGCAAATGTTCTTCGTTCAAAGACACAGAGTTTAGAAGCTGATAACGAGAAACTACAGCTAGAAAATAAGAAATTACAGGTACAGGAACCCATTCCATTTTTTTCTTTATATAATCCACAAGGTAATTCAATTACTCCCTAAGATTTAATATAACGTATTTTTCATTACAGCTACTGAAAAACGCAAAATCATTAAAATCCGAAAAATCTGTAGAACAGAGTGCAGCTAAAATAACTCAATTAGAAAGTGATTTAAAAGAAGCTTCTGCAAAATTAAAAGAATTAGAAAATTATAAAGATGATAAGACGGAGAAAAAAGTTAGATTTGGTGGTGAAATCAATAGCAAAAAAGATGCTGATGCATTGAAAGCAAAGCAGGAAGAGTTAGATAAATTGAATTTGAAATTTAATAAGGTAAACAAAATACTAGATTCATATTAATCAGGTATTTATGATTGGGTAATTAATTCTGCACTTATTTTTACAGCTTGAGAAAGAAAAAGCTCAATTACAAGTTTCACTGAAGGCGTTGAAAGACGACGCAATTAAATCATTCAGGCCAAGGGTTCCTAAGAAACCTACTGACTTAACTACCAAACTCCAAATGAAAAGAATGGTTGAGGATTTGGAAAGTGAAATCGGTAAGCATTTCTAAGCATTCTGATTGTGATAAAAATACAGTGCGATCATACCATAACATGATAATCATAATTCCTATTTGCAGGTGAAATGTTTGTCGTCATGAAAAACGCCGGACTCTCCGGCACTGAAGTCAACAGCAGAGCACAAATGGAGAAAGATATTGAAGATATTAGATCAAAATTATCTAGAAATGACTCTGAATTTACAAACGAGAAGAATCGACTGCAAACTGAAATAGCTAAACTAAAGGATCTCAATACAAAGTTAGAAACAGATAAAACAGAAATAAACAGCAAATTAAAAACACTGGAAAAAGACAATAGCAGTATATCTGGTCAAATCAAAACACTACAAGAAGAAAAGAAGAATTTAGAGTCACAAGTCAGTAAACTTAATAATGATCTGAGTAAGTATCATCCCTTCATTGTCATATTAACATATACATCAAAATACCGGTGTATTACACGTGGTTATAAAACTGACCTCCACTCTTTCTTGCAGAAAATGCATCGTCCCTGAATACAACTATGTCCGACTGTATGAAGAAAATAGAGGAACTTAAAAAAGAGATAGATGTAAAAGATAAGGAAATTGAAAAGTTGAAGAAGCAAGTAGAAATTGTAAATAAATTAGAACAAGATAAACAAAAATTGCTCAAAGAGGTTAGTGAATGTCCTGTGTACTAAACTAATGAACGTCAGCAAAATATCTAAATCTATGCTGCTAGTACTGACAAGATGTATCTTCTAGGTTGGGGATAAGGCTAAAAAGATAGGTGAGTTAGAAAAGAAATTTAAAGAAGCAGAAGACAAATGCAAACGAGTTGAAAAGCAACTAGCTGGACGTAAAGACAAAGTGGCTAAATTAGAAAAAGAGGTAAGACATCAGTATTAACTCAAGCTAATTTAATATCAATTTCATACAGTCGCTCATTGTAATCACATTCTTAATCATACTTTATTAAAAATAGCTAACCCAAGAAAAGGAGCAAGCTGAAATTCTAGCCAACAGTCAGCGGCGTATATCAGTAGACTTTACTAGCGAAAAAGACCAAATCCAGACAAAACTAATAAAAGCTGAAAGCAAGCTTATAACACTAGAGACAGATCTAAGAGAAATGAAAACAGACTACGATAGCAAAATCACTCATTTGGAATCAACGATATCTGCTAAAGATATTCATATAAAACAACTGGTATTTGGATGAACTGTTTGATAGGCACGCACCAACGCATGTCCCCCATTTTGAACCAAGTTTTTTGCCAAATTTGAGTGTCCCGTGATGGTTTACAATTCCTAGAAAAGATCTGCAGCTTATCTATAGATATATTTAGATCATAAGCATGTTGTCGCATTACCCTGCCTCTTAGTTTATTCCCAAGATTTTGTTTTATAGGTTGCGTCTTAAATTAATGATTTAATCCCGGACTTCGATATTGCAAAGAAAAGGTTTCTTAAACATATGATATGATTATGATTGCAGGAGGATGCCTTACGAGATACATCGAACCAGAAATACGACGAAGCGATATCGTCCGTTGAAATGTCACAAATGCAAGATAAACTGCAAAGAACTACTAAAGAATTAGAAGAGAAACAAGAACAATTGGCAAATGCCAAACAGGAACTGGAAAAGACTGAGAAAGAACTATCGACAATAAAATCAGAAATGTCGCAATTGAAATCCACTATATCGAAGTTGGAGAATGAGAAGAAAGAACAGGAAAATAAGTTACAAGCTGAAAAGAAAGAGTCTGGCTACTGGGAGAGCAAGGCTTCAGAACTGGAAACTGACCTACAGGTACAGATTTATCTACGTAATACTAGATATTTGTAGTTTCGAATACAATATTATTTTAATCGTGTTTTATCTCAGGCTGAACGCAAGAAGCTGGATCGTATGCGCAAAGCTCACGATATAGACATAAAAAACAAAGAAGCAGAGTTAGCTACGCTCAAGGGTAAACTAAAAGTTCTAGAACAATCGTCCGGCGCAGGCGCCAAGAAGATTTCTGATCTCAAACAGGAGTATGAAGAAACAGTTAAAAGTGTGTACATTACTGAACATCTTTAAAATTGCAGCATTAAAAAGCATGAATAGCCATGTAAAATATTTGTAAAATTTCAGAATTAGAGCACTCTCTTGCCGTAGAAAAGGCAGAGTATGAAGAGCTGACGGGTAAATACGAAATATTGGAAGAAGAACACGTTGTCACTAAAGCAAGGCTTACGGTGGAGAAAGAGCAGGCACAAGGGTAATTTATATTCCTATATCTCCTTAGTGTTGTACATTCAAATCAATATTAATGTGTTTATCTTTTAACAGTGAACTAATACACGTTCAAAAAGAATTGAGCGCGGCGTTGGCTGAAATAAAAACCCTCCAAGACAACTATGACACGCAGTCCTCAGCGTGGACGAAAGAAAAGACTGAACTGCAGGTATATTTTGCTTTTCATTCTACAGCAAGTTATATTCAGTTGTTATAGCAAAATATTTCTATATTACTCAGAGCTCAATATCGTCGCTGCAAGACCGACTATGTGGCGGTGGCTGGGAGGTGGAACGCGCGCGGCTCAATGCTAAGCTTGAGCAGAAGGAACGCGAACTGCGCACCACTCATGACCAGCGAGACGTTCTGCAGCACCATCATGATATGGCTAAGAAAGAGGTAAAGCACTAAATAGATTTACAAACTACTACGCTTTTCAAAAACAAATATTCAATTAGTTAGGCAGTGATGGGGTATATATCTAAAACGATCGATTCTAGTTTGGAGTCAACGACTTCACTTAGTTAGTTTCTTGAAAAATCAGTTATGTAGAGTGGAGCCTTCTAATACAGGCATTGTTTGCCTAAAAGGGGGCTCCAAATACATTAACATGTAATGTTTTTATTTAACCCAATAAACTATTTTGTATTTGTATGTTACACTGATTTTTTCAACTGATATTTAAAAAATCTAATAATTCTTGCTAACTTCACGGACGTGGTGACTGAATCACTATCTAAACACGAGAAATAAAATACGGTTTTTTTCTGTAGTTGGAGGAAGCCAGAAAGAAATTTGAAGACTACGAACGTGTCTCCAAAGTACACAGGACTTTAACAACAGAGAACTCTGAATTGGAGAAAGAACTGTCAAATCTGAACACAAGACTTGAACAAGCTGACGTAGCGAGGAAGAATGAGCTCGCAGAGATGAAGATCCGGTACGAAGGACAAATGAACACCATGAGAGATGAACTCAAGTCTTTGCATAATCAGGTAAGATCATACACACAAGAAAGCAAGAGTTTGTACTCTTGCCTTTTTCTTGTGGGGATAGGTATATAAGGTCGATGCTACAGAATTTTTACATACGCCTTAAGGCGCTCCCTGACCGGGAGCATTCGCCTGTAATGTAACAATTCTAGTTTCGATTTTGTACAGAAAGAAGTGAACGTAATGCTCAAAATCGAATCTTGGATTTGTTACATTATAAGCGAATGCTCCTGATGAGGGAGCGCCTTTAAGATTATCCAATAAGTAAAAACATCGTGAGAAAACCGGCACACCTAGAACCAAAACTACCAACCCACACTGGGCCCGCGTGGAGCATTATAGGCTGATTATGATGAATGATGTCCTTCTACGAGGGCGTACCACATCTGCCTTGTAAATTACCTTTTGTTAGTCGCCTTTCATTCACGCTCTCAATATGACCAAAACAGCTCAAGAGTTAATAATATTATGGCTTGAGCGTGTGCAAGTATTAATAGCTTTTTTTTTTAGGTATCGAGGTTTAGGCGCGAAAGAGACAACTATAAGCAAATGTTGGACGCTGCTCAGAAGACGATGACGGAAATGAAGAATGGCGACAAAGGTGCTAGACAACCGAGACTTTCCATATCTAGTACTGATGAAGTAAGTTGGAACCATAAAAGAGGTTATAATATAGGAGGAGGCCTCGTTGGTCTAGAGGTCGCAACCGGTACTGCTACCCATGAGATCCTGGATTTGATTCCCAGGTCGGGCAAAATGACATTGAGTTGTTCCATCAGGAATATCGCAATATCAGCCTCGGAGTCTGGATTTGATGCCCAGTTGATAGTAATAGACTCGCTCATGTATTACATGGGCATTAACTAGCGAAATGTGGGTGTACTAGCTGTCTATCAATGAGACCTAAATAAAAGGAATGTTTTATAGGAGGAGTACCGCAATAAAGTGGCAACACTTGAGCAGCAGACGGCGTGCCTAGAAGACGAACTGTGTGAGGCAAGACTGTTGGCTTCCAAGCTCAATACGGAGCTCATCAGCGAACGGTCTGCAGCTGAAGTTCGCTTCTCCGAAATGCAGTCTAGACTCAACGAGGTAAGCTTGAAGTTATTCATCGTAACTTTCTCTTATGTCTTGTTTTCGAGGTTCTTAGATAAGCTGGCAATAGCTGTTTTTGGACAAAGTTTTCATTATTTATTGCTGGGCCGATTGCATTCGTTAAAGACGAGGAAAAAATAAAAAAGTTAAGTGAAATATACTACACGTCGGTCAAACGCTCATCTGGAGTGGATTACTGTGACTCCAGACTTACAGACAACATCATGTTAATGAGTACTCATTATCGCAATGTATCAAGATATGAGCACTAACGAATAAATACTCTTTCCTATTTTCTTTTACCCCCTACTTTTCATCATAACAGTACGAAGAAGACAGGTTGCTGACATCAGGCAGAGCGCGCGTGGCGGGTCTAGCGACGCGCATGGAGCTAGCCTGGCATAAAGAACGTGACGAACAGCAGCGGTTACTGCAAGAGACCTCCACCCTCGCCAGGGACCTGAGGCAGACTCTCTTTGAGGTATTACACTTTCATTCTCTGCTTTACTGGATGAATCATATGAGGACAAAAGGTAGCCCAGTGACTGCACTGGACGTTTGCCTAGTGAGGTAAATACAAGTACAGTATTCCCACCAATATGGTATATCGGGAACTCAAACAAACAGTGGACATGGTAAATATCGGGATCCCTTCTTTTCGCATAATGTTCTTTGTCCTAATATACTTCGGCATAACGATTTTGGCACAATTTATTTTGGCATAATAATACTTCGGCATAATTTTTTTAGGCATACATTTTATGTTGGCATAATCATCTTAAAGACTAATTTGTTTTGGCATAAATTTGATTCGCGTAACGTTAGTAGGCCTAATGACTATTAGCATAATAATATTTAGGCATACAAAATATTGTTGGTTAAAAATTTATTATGCTGTGCAACAAAAGTTAGTGACAGAACCGAATTGCTGCAAAACCGACTCCACGTAGTCTTGTTTGTCCTACCCCTAGAGTGTAATTTAAAATCGCGTAGGCGCGTAGGGGCGAGGCGGCCCGCGGGCTGAGGAGCAGGTGGCTGCGAGCGAGCCGCCGCGGCTGAGGCTGGCCGGCGAAGCCGGCCAACAAGCCGAAGCTGCGGTGGTGAGCGAAAGCCGTCTGCGACGATTAGCACGCGTGGGACCGCCGGAGGCCCGCAGCGCCGGAGCCGTGACAGAAACCCTGCCTGCTGCATATTGCATGCTCGCTTGAATGCTGCATGCTTGCTTGCATGCTGCATGCTTGCTTGTTTGCTGCATGCTTGCTTGTATGCTTGCTTGCATGCTTGTTTGCATGCTTGCTTGCATGCTTGCTTGCATGCTTGCTTGCATGCTTGCTTGAATGCTTGCTTGCATGCTTGCTTGCATGCTTGCTTGCATGCTTGCTTGCATGCTGTATGCTTGCTTGCATGCTGTATGCTTGCTTGCTTCATGCTTCCTACAGCGAAAAAAAAACCCACAAAATTGTTCAATACGGTATATTATATTAATATGTTATTTATTACCTGATTCAGGAGATATGGCTTTTTTCCAATCGTCGAAATAAATTGGTATAATTATCCTCTTCGGGCAAAAAATCTAGGGCGTATAAAAAAGTTATGCTTTAGAACTTTATGCTTAATAAATTTATGCTTTAGAATATTATGCTTCATCATTATTATGGTTAGAGCAATTATGCTTAAAAAATTATGCGTAAGCTGTTATGCGTAATTATATTATGCGAAAATATAATTATGCCAAACAAAATTATGCTAAGTTATATTAGGTCTTAACATTTTATGCAAATGGATAGTGAACCGTAAATATCCCGTATCTAGTGTTAATTATAATGTTAGTGACCATGACAGTTTAAAAACTTATATGGCATATCGAGTTTAACAAAGAGATCGCACAGATAGAGTGACAGATATAACGCTCTAGAAAGCCCAAATTATTCTAGAACTCTATTTGACACAACCGGGTTCTTCCTAAGTTCTTTGGGTTCATGTTAAAGGGAAATTCTGTCACCATAAACCGCTAAGCAATAATGCTTCTGTTTCTAGATAGAACGTGAAAGGGAGAAGGAGAGGTTAGATATGAAGAGAAGAATAGAACAATTGAAACGAACAACAGAAGAAGAAACTGAAGAGGCTAAGAAGAAGGTATTGCCCACATTTTTGTTTATAAGTTGCTTGACAAATGATACACTGTATATTATACTAAAGTGACGCCAGATAATGCAGATATTTAAAGAAAACATGCTGCATCCGTCTCTAAATAAATAGCTAAGCTGATAACGACGTATTATTCAACAGCATTAGCATTTTATCTAACAAAATTCCCTTCATTCAGGTGACAGAATTGCAGTGTGATCTGCTAGAGTTACGCGATGCACACGCGAAGTTACGTACGGCCAACGAGAAGCTACGCCGCGATAAAGAGCGCCATGATCGGGATCGCGACCAGAACAAACTTCTTGTTGGATCCCTCAAACGTGCTCAACAGGTAAATATGATGCAACAGTTTGTATTTCTGTTCCAATCAGTTAATTTGATAAAGCTCTCTGTTTGAGGTTGGAAAGCGGAGTATTTTTCTGAAACTTGTCAGTACAGATTTTTAGGTCTGCTTATTATGACTACCTACGCAACTACCTTTGCGAATGGGCAATAGACTAGTATTTGACATCCAAAATTCCTTTTAATTGCCTCATTGAAATAAATGTATTGACTTGCTTTGTTAGTATTAGTATACATATTGGTCAAATCTTGCAACTGAATTTCAAACCAGTTCCTCTCAACCGATTGCGCTGAAATTTTGCACACACCTTTGGTTCTGGTGACAATACATTTTTATGCAGCCAGGATCGCCTCCTCATGAGAGAACTCCTCAACGTTTAATAGCACGGACACGAAACTTTGAAAATCCGTTCGATATTGATAGATAAACCTAATTTTCTTCTTATCATTTTAATAAAAGCTTGTTTAAAAAAAAAAAGTTTGAATTTATCTCATATCTCTTTGTTAAAAGCCTGCAGGAGCAGATCCATAGCTGGTGAGTTGCTTGCTTTGCATTTTGCTTTCGATTAACACACGTTTTCTCTTACAGGAGGATGACAGGATAATAACGCAACTTCTAGAAACAATAGACGATCTTATGAAGCAGAGTCCAGAGTTATTCCGCAATGAACCAGTCAAACCTGAGAAGAACTTAATGACACCAACTCCACCAAGACGAAATAGAGTAAGTCAATAGTTTTAGAATTTTTAAGACAGATCTTGCATTGTTTTTATACAACTGATCAATTATCGCTTGGATCAGATTATACTGGTGACAAAAAAAAAACATAGTTTATTTTTTCATCAAATATCGATGTTCATACTTCCCAAACCTCTAAGTCCCGTATTACAGAACGTCACTCAATACTCAAGCATCATTTAAAACTAGTTTCAACCAATCAAATGGCTTGAATCTAGTTTTAAATGATGCTTGAGTATTGAGTGACGTTCTGTAATACGGGCCTAAGTTTCTTATCAACTGTACCTTTAAAGCCATATCTTTCACTCTCCAAACCTAATGGCACATTTTTATCCAGTCGTCCAAATCTCGGTCTCGATCGGCGACGCCAGAGAGCGGCCCGAACGGCGTAGAAGCGGCGTCCACTGCGGCGCGCTTGCGACGCCTCACTGACGAGCTCAGAGCTTCTCGCATTGCTGAGCGGCAACGAAGACACCAGGCCACTGCTAGAAGGTAACCCTTCCCGTAGATCTTCTGCCACTTATCATTATAGTCTTTCGTCTGACTCCGCGTTGAACTAAATGCGACAAATGTGGTGATGGTGATACATTCGTGTATCGGTGCGTGTGTACCTATCACCATAGCCAAGTGTGGTTACTTCCTAAATCGGTCATAAAAGTGCACTAAACAGTTTTTTAGGGTTCCGTACCTCAAAAGGAAAAATCGAAACCACCCGCGTGTCTGTCTGTCCGTCTGTCACAGTCTATTTGCTCCGAAACTACTGGACCGATTGAGTTGAAATTTGGTACACATAATTATACTATACATATGTAAGTCGGTGACCCTAATACGGACGTGTAACGTAAATTAATGAATTTTAAACATGGGGGCCACTTTTGAGGGGTAAAAGAGATTGCCCGTTTTGTAAAGGAAGTTCGGTCCCAGTGGAAAATGCTTGTGCCGTGAAGATTTTTATTTTACTTAATAGTAAAAACATAGCATTTTCATAATCAGAAACCTTTTCCATTTATTCACCCTGGTTCAGGAGATATTGTAATTTTTCTGTTTTAAAAATCTAGGTTATAATTAGAAATTGACATAGACTGTAAACATCACTATGAGCATGGAATGATGTCTCTATTACTTTATGCATAAAGTAACTCGGTGGTAGCAGAAAAAGCACGTATCATAAATAATAACTATGTAAATACGGAATTCAAAACTCAACGTATTTAAACAAGGCAATCACGAACGTAACGAACCTCAGAGCAAAGTGCTGTGACATGCGCAAGTAAATGTTGCCAGAACAAATATTTTTAATCGTAAATAAATCGATTTCAGTTTTTTTATCGATTAAAACTGTTTTGTTAATACGGGCGTTTCCAAAATACATAAGGCTTTTATGTTTGTGTAAATCGCTTTTATGGACATCTATTCAACAATATAAACTTATTATGAATATAAGCAACCTATTGTTGTCATCGTTCCATCGCTATTACTAGCATCGACTATAAGCAGTGTACGTCTAGTAGTTTACGTTATCATGAATATTTTACATAATTAAACTTATACTTGGCCTTTTTTTTTTTTTCGGGTGGGAAATCATCAAATGACTCCTCCCGCTCTGCATTTCAGATATAATATGCTACAATAATACGTACCTATGAAAAAGACAGGGTTAACACCATTCTAACTCATCGTCGTGAAAACATAATGCTAAAACAGTAGCTTTGAAGTTGTCAAAAATGTTGAGACCTCCATTTAAATGTTGACGTGAACTAGTTAAAATAATAATTAATATTATTGTTTTTTTTTTTAATTGTTAACTATCGTTTTGATCTGATATCGATTAATCCATTGATTAAAATACCTTATTTTCAATAGTTATTTGATATCTGGCAACTTTTTTTTGTACCTATACCTATCAAACGGATGTCGACGTAATGTTTAACTATTAATTAACTTTAACTTTATTCCCAGGGTGAAAGAAACTGTATAAAAAATAACTTGCAAACAAAAAAATAAATAATATTTTTAGGTTATTATTCCAATCAGGCACACGATACCACAAAAGGGACCTGCCTGGTGGCAATGTCCTTTGAAAATGAAAAAAAAAACAGTTTTACAAACTATATCGTGTTACACATACCAAATGAACCTCATTGTGACAATGTCAAATATTTTTTTTTTATAATTTTAAGATAAATAGTTTTGAAAATTGACCATTCCCCCCATATTTTGCAAAAATACAAATATAGTTCTTTGCCTATAGATTACAGGAAAACCTATAAGAAATCTTAGATTTAAAACACCTTATGGAATTTAATGGTATCAGTCAAGCTTATCTTTATAACACTGCACAAGCTACGTATATTGTAGAGTAGCTTCGTAAATCATGAAAAAGGAACTCTAAAATAACATTATTGGATAACATTTTTTGGAGTCCTTTTTCGAGAATTAACAGAAAGTGACAACTACCGAACCAGTTCGCTTACCTTTTAAACTGTATTCTCAGAGCGATGTCGACGGAACCTCGCGACACACTATCAGTCTCTCCAGCCACGCGTACACCGTCCCGTGCACCCTCACTCAAGAAACGCTCCATATCGCTTGAGCAGACTACGAAAGACCAGGTAAGTTACAATATTTCAAGGAATAGACCTTAACTACCATTTTGTGAAATCCTTCCTGGCTATTATTTAAGCATGGCATGGCATACAGGGACGGGCTCGTGGTAACAGCCGCACGGGTCGATTTTCCAATTTAAACATCGCTTACGAGGTCGATTCGTAGTCCATCCGTTACATACTGGGACACCTCCTAGCCTCGGAAAGCACGTGATCCCAGCTGTCATTTGTAAATCGTGACGGGAACTCAGAAGCCCGAAACCAGTCTTACCCTTTGGTATCGTGTAGTAACTGGGTTGTGAATGTCTGATAGGTAATCACTTCATGTACAATACTGATATTCAGCTGCGTCTAGTTAAAACTGGAACCCGAACCCTACATAATTATTTGGGAAAAGTGCGAATGACGGTCTACGCAGGTATAACAGTTCAAACTTTATGGCGGCTCGGAACATCTGACGTAAAGCTGTGCAGAACACAATTTTAGGTACCAGCGGAGCGCAGAGGACGCATCGTCTTGACTGTATAATGCTGCTAACTTTATGCGCAGCTAACTTTCGAGCCGCCGTAAAGTTTGAACAGAACTATATATAGAACATCGGTACAAGAGAAGATGCCTTTAACTAAAGCATTTGTTTTTGTTACCAGAGCTTGATATGGAAGTCGGTGGATGAAAGCAGCGTGTCGTCCATGCAGTCGCTGGATGGAGACGCGGATAACAGACTGTTCACAATGCAACGCGACGCTAGTCTAGACAGGTAGGAACAACTTTCATGTTACACGCTATGAATTAGCAAAACCCTAGGTAAACAAAATGAAAACAGAAAATTTCACGATTTCTTCAAAAATAAAATCAAAGAAATAAAATCCTTTATTCAAACTAGGGCGATAATCAGCACTTTTTGAAGAAGGGGGAAAGGGTAAGGGGGATCACAAACCAAGCTTCACTTTTGACATTTTATGTAACTTTTGCAGTCGATTGTCTGGCGGATCAGCTCAAAGCGAAGTACTTCCCTCCGAAAAGAAGAAAAAGAAGAGTATTTTCGGCAAATTGAAGAAACTGACCAAGTCCCGATCTATTGACGACCAAACAACACATGACAGCACAGAACATGTGGAATTCAGACCTATTGGCACTGTTTCTCAGGTAGCGAACCATTTCTCCTTTCGTTTAAGTTCGTAGTAAAGTAGGCAGTAGTGAATTTGTAAGATCAGTACTGTCTCACTGTGAAATGGACTTTAAGCATACTATACTCTTTATATACTTTATACTCTACTTTGACACAATACGTTGGTCTGAATGACGATGTCAATGTCTTTTAGCTATTAATTTGGTCATTATAACATTTAAATCAAACTTAACATGCTCATTTGACATCAGCAGGGCTCGGATTCAGATATGAGTGCAGCGGGTAGTAAACGCGACTTACGAGGTCGACTATCCGACATGTTCAGCAGAAAAGGACAAATGTCGCGCACAAACAGGTTTGTTTTAAACTATTGTCAATATTTTTTTTACCTGACTACTCTAGAAATAAGGGTAATGTGTTTCGGGTGTGAGTATTTGTTTATACTCGTAGTACCTGGTATAAAGCCACTATAGATATTTTGAAGATCGATCAAAATCATAAACCCCTTTGAATTTTTTTTATAGCAAAGAGCCAAGTCCGGAGCGGCCGGCGAGTGCGATGGGCAGCATGATGAGCACATCGTCGCGGCCGCCGCTGCGCAACGCTAGCAGCACCACGCTCACGCGCGCCTCGCCTGCTAAACCGGTACGTTACCATTTTGTACAAAACATTTTGACCATGAACTATGTGATTGTACTAACCAACCATACCTATTGCTTGGTTTTTGTTATGATGAGTAGCAATTACCGATGATATGGGCGGCAATCATTTCTCGTCGTTCAAAGCTTTACGATTCAAGACTTCCTCTTTTTGAACTTGAAGTAATGCTGAGATGTCGATCAAGTATTTATATATGTATTTTAATTCGCAGAACGAAACACCCAGGCCAGCGAGCGCCACGCCAGCGGCGAAGAGGAAAGGGAAATAACTGATACTATAAAGATTTCGCTTCATTATAGTGTATTTATCCATTTTCCTATGATTTTTCCACATAGCTTGTAATATCACAATACATATCAATAAAATAAATTATTCTGTATAACTATCGATAGAACACTACCACTCTGACAGCGTCTAGCTGTCTATTCAATTACTGAGTACTTTTAATAGCTTATTAAGAACTTTAGCCACTTATCGATAGTTATGCAAGTCTGATTTCCGCCGTCACAATATAGTATGCGAACCGTGACGAGACCTTAATTCCTTTCGTCCTTAGTGTCCTTGTGAGCATCGCGAGGAGTCGCGTTCTGACGTCTAATCACAAACGTCGTGAATTCGATAGCAGTGCTAATGTTTTAGTTATGTACTTTGTAACTTTATAATAAAGCTGTTGAATTAAACTCTTTCTTATTTCTAGTTCATTAAAAAGCGAAATTAAAATAATACGTATTCAACTGAACTTCTATTCAATTTCAATCATTTTTACATTTGACATGAAAGAAAATAATTCTTACAAAAACGAACAACAAAAAGGACCAAAATAAAGATGAACCTCATGGTGTGTGTCGCGATGTGGGAGCAGTCGAGGAGTGCGGCTAGCTCTGGTCCATAAGGTTGGAGTCGACGCTCGCGCCGCCCACAGAGTCCTTGAGAATGGACTCGAAGATGGGCTGCAGCTCCGGGAACGACTTGATCTGCGTCACGAAGTCCATCAGGTGCGGGTTCTTTTCTGTAATGACCGAAACCATCATGTTATCTGGGTGCGCAAACGCTTTGAAGCGCGTCTATGGTTTGCCCTTCTTTCACGCAGCCCCGAAGCAACAAATCGACATGATTTTTTACATTGATTGTGACGAATACTGCCGAGGCTAATTTTTAGGCCGAAAAATGTTCTGTAAAACAAACTACGGGAACAAAGCTGCGTTGCAAAAATCTTTAATCTTATAACTCTGATAGTTTACCTGCTTCTGGTATCTGTAAGAGCGCGGCGGCGGCCCTGAGCGCGGATCTCTTGAGTTCGTCTTGTTTCTCGTACTCTTGCTTCACTGAGTTGGCCTTCACTTTCATCGTGCACGTCGCTCTCAGGGGCTCCACTAAACTTTCTAGCCCTGAACACAAAAATATACATCACTCACTCGAACTATATGAGAATAGGTAAATATCATGTCAGCTGGGAGCTAAATACCCAGGGAGTGTTGGACGTAATTAAATATTTTTACGAGAATGTGTCTGACTGAACCAAAACAAATGTGAAAACCTATAGCTCAACTTCGAAATGAGATGGTTTTTTAGGTCGCAACATTTAGCCATATTTCGCGGGGCATTTTATTACGAGGGTTAATTAAGATAGTAATTTAACTTCCCAAGATAGTGGCTAATTATCAGTACCAAAATGAAACTCGATAATCTCAAGCTATTTCTACTCTCTGAACTTACGTCACATAAAAAAACTTACTCTGCAAGACAACAGCGGGACACAGCTGCGCCAGCCGTGCGCACATGAGGTAGGTAAGCATCTTGATGTCGTAGTGGTCGCGCAGCCCGTCCTCCACGTGGCGCAGGAACTCGAACACGTCGAGCCGGTCGAGGCACGTGCCCAGCAGCGTGTACATGCACTCGAACGCCGCCTTCCGCAGGTCCAGCCCGTCGTCCACCGAGTGCTTGAACGGACCCATCTCTACTTCGCGGATTAGTTCTTTCTGTTGGAAGGATAGAGGGTGTTTTTATGCGTCTCTTAGGAACTTTCAGCAGTATGTTTGGTAAATAATTAATTACATAGATTGCAAAAAATTCCTAATTATTTAATAAAACAACTAGAACATCTAATTAAGCTATACACATGACACATACCTTCACTTTGGTCTCGCTGTAGATGGTAGGCAGCACGTGCGGCAGCAGGTCGCGTATGAGCGAGGGCTTGTTGTGCGCGGCCGAGTTGAACGCGACCAGCGCCACGCGTCGCACGCCCAGCTCGGGGTCGCGCAGAGGGACTAACAGCTCGGACATACAGTTGCGGAGAAGTGGGTCGATAGCTTGTGGCTGTATGAACACAAAACACATTAATGCAGAGATTTGTGAGGAATCCGAAGAAGGGAAGTTTAAAGAAGGATTTTCAAAACATATTTCATTGGAATGCTCTTTCCCAAATTTTTATGACGCTAACTAAAGTCGTTCACGGCGCTTTACCGACCATCAGTGCATACATCTATCGCACATAAGTCATACGCGCACGATGCCACGCCCTGGACTGCGTTCGAAGTCCGTTGGTCGAGGGCAACAATACAGTATGATGTAACACTAACCTGGTCTGATATCGTGAATTTAACAGCTGTGACGGCGGTTGTCCTGGTCAGTGGCTCAGGTGACTTGAGGAAGTCCTTCAAGTGTGGTAATAAGTCTTGTGGCTCTAGTAGACATAATTTTCCTAAACATTCGGCGACCTGAAAATAATCATTTCATCAGCAAACCTAATCCAACAAAAAAAAAATATGGAAGAAATCCGAAAAACAAAGATCCGAACACTTTAATCTATCTCTGTCTCATGTTATTTGATATTTTATTCAATACTAGCTGCCCAGCGCTACTTCGTTAGCGTGGTGTCCTACCCCTTACCCTATCCTACTCCTACTCTACTCCTACACTACTCCTACCCTACTCCTAACCTACTCCTGCACTACTCCTACCCTACTCCTACCCTACTTCTACACTACTCCTACCCTACTCCTAACCTACTCCTACCCTACTCCTAACCTACTCCTACCCTACTCCTACACTACTCCTACCCTACTCCTACACTACTCCTACGCTACTCCTACCCTACTCCTACCTACCCTACTCCTAACCTACTCCTACACTACTCCTACACTACTCCTAACCTACTCCTACCCTACACCTACCCTACTCCTACACTACTCCTACCCTACTCCTGCACTACTCCTACCCTACTCCTACACTACTCCTACCCTACTCCTACACTACTCCTACCCTACTCCTACACTACTCCTACCCTAATCCTACCAAAAAAAAAGTATCCTAGTGTTGTTTTTAGACTTCTACAGGATTTTTTTTTAATTTTTCTCGCCGTAAAAACCATCCTTGAACTTCAACGAACATTTAAAAAAAAGAATTGGCCAAATTGGTCCAGGCGTTGTTGAGTTATGCGCTTACCAACACATTTTGCGATTCATTTTTATATTATAGACTAGCTTCTGCCCGCGACTTTTGCGCGTGGAAGTCACTATAGCTATTAAACAATAATATCCTATGGCCCCCAGTAATATTGTTTTCCATCAGTGAAAGATTTTTTTTTTAATTAGATCAGTACTGATCAGTAGTCTAGAGACAGATTACCTCCTACAAACAAAAAAAAAACAATTTTACGTTCACTTTGTTATAATAGTTACTAAAAGTTAAGGAAATAATTATAGGTTTACTTACAACATTGCGAGATCCTTCCTCCGCACACTGGCAGTGCTTAGAGAGCTGCACCCAGATTTCAGGTATAAAAGGCCTCAAGGCTTCGACACCCTCCGGAGAGCAAGATTCACATGAGATTATCTGCAAAAAGAAATATTATAAAAACATCTCGAAATCATGACAAAAAAAAAGTATAGTTCAAGCTGTTCATTTTCAAGAAGGTAAGATTTTAGGGGGCGATGAAGGGGGTTCAATAAAAGAATCTTTGTTCGATGATACCAAAATAAAGCACACCTCGCTTCTTAACACATGACATGATGCATACACAGTTTTAAATAATATCGGTAAATAAAACCTATATAATGTATCATTATATCTAAGATATGGAAGAGCGGAGTCTCCTAATACAGGCATTGTTTGCCTAAAAGGAGGCTCCAAACACAATTCAGTGTATATATGAAGCTTTTGTAATATTAAAAATATTTTTCATTTTCATTTTTCATTTTCAAAAAAAAATATTTTTCATACGAGTACTTATCAAAAAAAAAACCGCAGAAAATGCAGTTAAGACTTTCCATCTATCTATATAAACCAAATATTCTGATCATAAGTAAAAAGGGATTCAAAATGCCATATCCAAATAAACCAAAACAATAATCTTACCTCCCTCAAGGAGTGTAACAAAAGGTACTGTCTTTTGGGCTGCGCCTCGATCTCGCCCAGTATGAACGGTAGGAACTCGGGCAGATTGCCCACTGCGACTGAACCGAGCGCGTAGCTCGCGGCTGACTTCACTTCCTCGGATGACGGGGTGAACGAGTTTAGGAGAACCTCCTTCAAGTTCGGGATGGAGCTTAGATCTCTGCAAGAAATAGTTTCCAAGAACATTAGTCATATCTCGAGAGTATCGCCAGATATTTGAGGTTGTTTCAGCCTTTGCTGCTGTATAGCAAGCATAAACAAGAGTAAGTTCCTCGTCCTCCACAAAAAATGGAGGATCCTCTGACCAGACGGGTGTTGTGTCTCGTGGGCCCGACCGTTGCTGTATGCCTTATCTCGCAGATGACTGATTGCGCGATAGAGGATTTTAGTTCGTATGTAGCAAGATAGATGTCGCTACAGCTTGTTTAGTTAAAGTAGAAAACCAGGGACTGAGAAGGCTTCAGCCTTATCTGGGCTTTATACTCACAGATGTCGTCCGATCTCAGCGAGCGCTAATAAAGCGAACATGTGATGCGCGTCGGAGGTGGGCTGCGCGGCGTCACGCAGGAACCCGCGCACCACTTCCAACGCATCCGACCCGCCTTCTACTACCACTGCTGCCACGCACTTCGCTAGCGAGTGGAAGGCCTGTGGAGGACTTAATCTGATGATTGATTTCCAAAGACTAGATATAGTACTACACCGACAAATAGTGATGCCATCGCAGACCTATCGGTAAAAGTTTGTAAATTTTTCTGTGGAAATAATTGCATTGAAAAAACAAGATGGAGGCGTTGGTTCCAATCATGGCCACGAGCCAAAATATCGATGTTGTTGTTTGTTGTTGTGTTGATTATACCTGCTTTATATGGTGTGCGGAGGCAGTGTGGTCTTGCAAGCGATGTACAGGCGCTACGAGCAGAGCTAGTAGCTCGCGGCGAGAGCAACCCGCTACGTCGGCAGCTACAAGAGCGCTCAGTACTCCAAGCATAGCCTTGAGGGCGCCGCCTATAACAATCATACGATTTTATTCTTGTTCAGCTTCGGTGGCTGGAGCTAAATCTTTTGTATAGTCTGACTGAAAAGGAATGGACCGTAGTCCACCAGGCGGGCTCGGTGCAAGTTGGTGGATGACACAATGTCCCCGAATTTAGGTACTACGACTTGCCGGATTCCTCAAGATGTTTTCTGTGTTTAAAGTAGTGGTGTTGAAATAAATTGAAATAAGTAAAGTGCCTGCCAGGACCTACAACTCTGAAAGTTAGAGCTATCACCATTGAGTCACAAGTACTTTTTTGAGCTGTGTATTGTGTATACTAGCTCTGACCCGAGGTTTCCCCCGCTGTTTTCGACTTTTTTCTGTTTGTTCGGCTCCAAAGGGTCGTGGCTTGATGTTAAATAGCTTATAACCTTCCTCAATAATTGAGCTATGAAATGCAAAAAGTTCCAGGGATTGGGGCGTTCAAACAAAAAAACAAACTTTTATTAAATAAGTGTAGATTGTACCTTGCAGCAGCGGCGACTTGGCGAGCGCGAGTATATTAGGCGTGAGCGCGTGACGCGCCTCGGGCGTGAGCGCGGCCGGGCAGCGGATGCACGCGCCGCGCACCAGCGTCAGCGCCGTCTGCGCGCAGTGCAGGTCCGCCTCGCACACCAGCGCGGGGACCTCCATGAGTACCTAAACATTTATAATACAATATTAGTAGGAAACGAGTTAGCTCGTCGGGCGGCCATACACGGGTAATTCGAGGATTTAGTTGATGAAGTACTTGCACAGACCGCTCGACCAATCATTGTCAACTGTGTGAGCAGACACACACAGACTGTTTGTCAACAGTCCTAGTCGTTTTCACCGCTGGAATAGTTGACAATTCCACTGCAGTTAAAGAGAGGATTGTAATTCGCGATGCATTATGAACTGCTTAAGAATTGCTTATGAACGTCCGCCACAAGTTGCTCTAAGGGTGCGATATCACCAAAATTGTGCGCGAACATTTTGTGCAGCACAAACTGTTCGCGTACTGTGCTGCAGATCCGTTTCCACCGGCAAACCTGTACGTAACTTTTGTTCGCGCACAGTGCAGCACATTTATAAACGAACATGTTATGTAGTACGAAAGTGATTCTGATTCCAAAAACCTGCATAAGTGCAAAATGAACTCGCGCACCGAGGGTTCCGTACAAACTTGTAGGCATTTTGTTATTGCACTACATATTTACGGTTTTCGGATTTTTTCCTTTAGATATGCAGTAAAACATTCCTTCTCGGCAAATTTCATGATTTTAGGTCAACGGAAAGTACCCTGTTTTGATTCCCTTGTGAAATCGCAAAATATGCATAAACGATCATATCTTTTGATTGCTTTGACTTAAAAGTATGAGTATTTGATATAAATTTCAGCTTGATACCTCCACGCGTTCCTGATAAAAAGGGTCTTTACAGACGGACAACAAAGTGATGATATAAGGGTTCCGTTTTTGCCGACTGAGGGGCACGGCACCCTAAAAATACTAATTTCAGAAATTATCCGCGTCACGACTTACCTGACCACATTTTTAAATATTAAGTCAATTTGTTTTAATCGAATCCGGCTGATTTTCAGAATGTATTTACCGATAGCTTTCAAATACCGAAAATGTAATTTTATCAGACATGAATGAATGAAGATCGGTCTTCTAGACTTCCCGCTCTTCTAGACACGCTGAGTGTGCGTGTTCGCTGACGAGACTCCATCATTTGTTCGTATGCCCACACAAGAGTTCGCAGTTGTGCGCGAACTTTGTTCATATTTACTTGAGCGGGTCCACCGAAAGACACATTTGTGCCACACCGGTGGAATCGCGTCTTTAGATTTGTAAAATAATTGGAAATAGAAAATCCAATATTCAACAATCAAAACAACCAAGACATATTAAGAATTTTTAAATAGGGTTTATTGTCTCCCAACAGACTCTAAATGACGAAGTTAACATGGCGATTGTGGAAGTAATGTAGATTATATTATTATACTGATAAATGAAAAAATACAGTGAACATACCTTACTTAAAAGCTCTATACTAATAGCTTGGCTGTAGTTCTGTACTAAAGTATCCAGAAGGACTAGTGTAGACAACTTGAGGGCCCTTTGATTTTTCCTCAGGAAAGATCCAAGGATTGGTACGGCATCAGACTGAAACAAACAATGATGTAAATATTCTAGTTCAAAAATCATTTTTTATTTTAGTACAATGCTTTAATAAGCACTTACCAAAATTGGTGTCAGATCTATTCTGAGTGGAGATGCGGCGACCTTGGTAAGGGCCTTCACTGTAGTCAAACGTGTGATTTCATTGCGCAGTCGTTCTAAGAAGATTGGCAGACAAACGGGAAGCTCGTGCTGCAAAAGAAATCAGTTGTTTAATTTTATGGATTTTGCAAACGCTAATGGCGTATCCACACATGCCGCCGGGTTTGCCGCCGGCTTTCAGACCGCCTTGCCGCTGAATTTGCCACCACCGCGGCCGCCGGAGTATATTTTCGTTCAAACGCAACTTATGGATTTCATGACCCACTTTACAAAACTCTACTAAAATTGCACAGCACACAAAGTGATTCCGTTTATGAGCAAGGAGCATTAATGTATATGCTATCTTAGTTTCACAGCGACAATGTAAATTAACAAAAGAAAAGAGAGAGAAAGATCTTAACGTATTTTATGTGATAACGCACACTATTCGCCAACAGTCCAAAGCTAGAATTAAGTATGGCGACCACGGTGCTCGACGAGCCCGGAGAAACGATTCAACTGAATTCAATCCCGCAATTAAATGTATCAGAAAAGTACAGCAGAGGAGTTAAAAAGGAAAATATAATCCACTTCCTTCCATATCAAGCAGGATTTACTCTTATAGGTACAAAGAGACTAAGAAAAGAAGAAAGTCAGAAAAAATCATCGACATACTTGCAAATAATCACCAAAATGGCAGAGCAGCTGTCCGCAAGCGGCGATGGCTCGCTCCTTGACTTCCTGGTCCATGTCCGTGGCTCGCAGGCGTACCAACGCGCACTCGTACATGGCCGGGATGAACTGCTGCAGCTCGGAGGTAGGAGCCTCCACGGTCGTCACGCCCGAGTCGCCGCGCGACACCGGGTCTGAATAAGGTGGGGGGCATAAGTGAAAATATGAGCATACTGTAGTATTGCATTCGTAGACTAGTCTCAAGGTGTCAGACAATTGCGCATCGTCGAAAAGTAGCAAGCCTGTCTATTGATATGTTACATGACAAAATTTATTCATTATTACTGTGCAAAAAATATGAAATTTGTTTTATATTGTTTGTATAATAGAATGATCGAACATACCTTATTCAAAATATCACCTTACGTCATACACAAAAATTACTCTCGCAATCATCAAGCTAAAACTAATACATGAAAACTTACCAAGTGGGCGCATAACTTTGACGAGCGTCTGCAGCACTCGCAGCGCCTCAGCGGTGACCTTGTAGAAGGGGTCGTGCACACAGCCCAGCACGGCCGGCAGTAGTGCAGCCACGTGCGGCCGCATGGTTGCACCCGGGTGTCCGCGGACGAGGCACACCACGAACACTAGGGTCTCGATCTTCATTGAAGATGCTGTGGTCTTGTCACTGTTGAATGACAATGATAGGTTTCAATTTTAAACCGATCCTGTACTGTTATCCGACTAGTACCAGTCACCCTCGGATAATTCACTATCCATCTAATGAAAACCCTTAAATTAGGTCTTGGGTGGAGGACGGATTGTCAGTGAGTTATTTTTTGTCCCTTTTTGAAATCTGAAAGCGGGCTCCCGACCACATTAGCTTAACTGAAACTTTTTAAATACAGTTTTGGCGTTTTCTCAGCACGCTCTACCAGCTAACCCGGCCCAGCTATCCAGTTTTAGTGTGGAATATGGTTGCTGGAGAGTTTAGGCCCTTCCATAGCCCGAAGTTGATCAATAACTTCTCAATTCTAGTCAAACTCAATAGTTTTGAAAGGCATTCCACCGTAATTTTTTGCCTAAAATAATATAATCACTACATATTATAAAACAAAGTCCTCCGCCGCGTCTGTCTGTCTGTCTGTTCGCGATAAACTCAAAAACTACTGCACCGATTTCCATGCTGTTTTCACCAAAGTATAGAGTTGTTCTCGAGGAAGGTTTTATATAAAAATTGTCAAGTTTTTGTATACATTGGCTAAAATATAAAGATATTTGTTTGAGGTGTCGGAAAAATAAGCCATCTGGGAGCTTTCCACAAAACGCTGCCTAACCCTTTGAAATATAACAAAATTATGTATGGTGGAATAATTGTGTATATTATAGGTCTACAGAAAAGCCGCAATGGCATATGTCTATCTCTTAAGGATAACATACTATATCCATTTTAATACTTTAAAAAAGCCTAAAATTGGCTTGGATAGATTATAGCCTGGAATAAGTCATAGGCTACTTTTTATCCCTGAAATAGGTTCCCATGGGCTGCGGGAACGGCATCAAAGTTTCATTATTACTTTTGGTAGCGATAACCGACATCCACGCGGGTGAAGCCGCGGGCATCAGCTAGTATTTAATAAAAAATCAATTACGACATGTTTAAAATGAAATTGGGTTCGAGAGTTAGTTGGTACTCACGTGAGCGCAGGTGTGAGAGCGCGGATGACCCTGGCGGCGTGGTCGGCCAGACAGCCGGGTGCGGCCGCTAGCAGCTCGCGCAGCAGTGCCAGCGCGCAGCCGCGGGCGCGGACGCTCCGCCCGCGGATCACACGCAGCGCACCGCGGACTACGCCCGAAACCTTTGATTAAACAAGTACTTTCATAAGATAAGTTATTTGAAAATATTTATGTGATACAGGTACACACTATAATAGTCATTCTTCGCAGCAGACACGAAAGAGATGGAGAGATCAAGAGGACTTTTTTAGAACTGTCATTAGGAACGAGGGAATTAAGGCTTTGGCGAGGCAGGTCGCTTTAGGTTTAAATTATTGAATAAATGTCGCAAGCTAACATAACGCCTCTGCTTGTATTGGAATTGTACATTCCATATGAAATGCATGCTGCCTCCCCCCCCCCCCCCCCCTAGAGGCTCAGGATTTTTTGAAGTATTTACTTATCCCGCCTGATGAATTAGTAAGTACGTAATAAATGTAGCGTACAGTAGAACCACACTCACTCTCACTATTATATTTTTTAAGGCTAGAAATGAGCCTCTGAGTAATCTTACTACTTCTTACTTAATTATACACATTTTGATTTAGCACCCTGGGAAAAAACTTTCATCACAAAGGCGCCTTTTTTCTGCCTGGATTGGCACTCCCGTTGGATTTTCGCATGATCTACCGCTATAGACAGAGGCTGAAATAAGTTAGGAGCCCCTTGCCCCGAAGCCTTAATAGGCAATTATGTCAAAGATAGGGTTGCAAAAAATGGAGCATACAGATATTTTGATCTCAAATTACATATCTGTATAAGGCATTTGCATGTGGCTGAGACGAGAATGCTGAGGGGGATGTGTGGTGTTACAAGAATGTATAAAATAAGAAATGAGTACATAAGAGGTCTGAGAGTGGGGACTGAAAAGTTGTGTGGTATTCGGTTATCGTGGCATGGGCATGTGATGCGGAGGAATGAGGAAAATGTCCTGAGGAAAGTTTTGACTATGAATGTGTGGATGTGGGTATAAGAGTAGAGGAACAACAAAGAAATCATGGATAGACAGTGAAGGATGATATGGCAAGAAAGATTGTGTGCCCCACACTAGGAATTTCTACTGTATCGTGGGTGCATTTACAAACATTTAAACTCACATACACAAACAGCCAGACCCGGAACAACTATCTGTAGGCCATACAAATATTTGTTCCGTGCGGGGATCGAACCCGCGACACGCAGCAGTCAATCGCTCAGCCACTGCGCCAACCGTGCCGTCAAACGATGACGAGATGACGAGTCATAGAGAAGTATGGAAGAAGACATGCTGCGCCGACCCCAAATCAATTGGGATAAAGGAAAGAGAATGATGATCTGTAAATAGTCAATTTAACCCTTGAAAATCAGTTTTTTACTCACCTTTCTGCCGCCCCCTCCCCCCCCCCCTGGCTCAAAAGCTGGCTACGCTCTTGGAGTAATTACATGCCGAAAGAAATTCTTGTAGAAAAGACCGCTTACCCTTTGCAACAACAATGCTTGCGGCGAGTTGTCGGTGGGCACGATAGTCATATGTAAAGCCGGTGGTGGACGGGTGGCCCTCAACAGAGCGGTGTATGCGCTCAGAATATCACACTTCACGTTCTCCTCGCGTTCTAAGCAGATAAACAGACACGTATTATAAGTTTGTTAGTAAATTGGTGTATCTTGTTTCATTACTAAAACTTATTAATCGCTGCTCAAAAATATAATAATATAATGACTGGATCTTGAGAAGAAAGTAAGCTATACCTTTGAATCTAGCAATCAAAGCTGGTGAAACCGTTTGATACATTTCACCGAGAAGTTCGTGACGTGTTGCGATAACTGATTCTAAGCACTTGGCCGCTGCACGCCTCACCTGAGAACAAAATACAAATAAATGAATATTACGTGTGCTTTTTTGCCAAACCTCGGTATTTTCAAGTAGACATTAACCCCCACAATTATAAACGCCAATCAAAATTCAACTAGGACCAACATCGGATTTAAGTAGAAAATTTTTGAAGTATCTTAAAATTCCAAATTTATTCACAAGCTATGAGAACGAAACGTAACGTAATTCCCTTATTAATAAATAGAATAAAGGATTCTATTTATTAATAAGGGAATTACGTTTTAGTCTGGTGTCCGCAACAACATACCTTCCAAGACATATCATCATCATCAGAATACTCTTCAGAATCTGATTCTGGTTCAGCATCAGGGGCAAAGGACTCGTCTTCCATTTCTTCGTCCTCACCGCCACCTTCTTCCTCCTCATCTTCATAGTTATAATTAGGATCGTAAGTAATCATTTTTAGGCACAGGTCGATTATCTGTAGAAACAAAGGATTCGTTAAAGCAATAAAAAATTGCGATAAACTTTGTAATAATGTAACATGACTGGCAAAGTTCAAGAGTGAGTCATTCGGTTTATCACAGAACACAATGTTTTGAATATAAAATATTCATACCGTAGGGATATGGGGCTGCACTTCCTTGGGACACTTAAGTACAAAAGCTTCGAGAGCTTGTAGGCAATGTTCGCGGAGCTCTTCATCAGCATCAGTTGAGTATTCTAGGACCTGGGGCGCCACACGCCACAGCTGCTCACCAAATCTATGACCTGCTTGGCGACTGAACGAAGACAGGTTATTACTGAACTATTTATTAAATCTATTTAGATTGCTACTTATTTGAATTCAAAATCCCAGATAATTATAACATATACATGACATGCCCATATTCCTTTAAAACCAACATTAATTTAGGGATTTTATTAAAAACAGTCAATAAATAGTGACAATACATGAAATTATCTAAGATCGTATATTCAAGTAAACAATATTTTAGGAGTTATTATGTTAAGTCTTACCAAATAGATGCAATACACTGTATATGAGTGCGGCTGACGCTGGATGATGTGGAGGAACTTAAGCCCTCCAGCAGGTGATCAATAAGTTTGTTGTACAGAGACGCATTGCAAGACATGACCAGGTGTGACAATGCAACTATGGTGCGTTTACGGACAGCCTGTATAAATGACGATGTTGTTAGTGTGAGACTACCCATGAAGGGTCACATTTTAGTTACAATTTCAATACAATCTAATGTTTATTATACAGAATGTCTCTAAAATGTGCTTTGTTTTGGTCACAGATATACATGTCAAAAGATTAACACAATGAATAATATTATTAAAATTATGTTCATTATCATTTGCTTATCTTGGAATTAAAACATTGTGTTTTTGAACATGGGTTGTGTTCAGAACTTGAGAAATTCAATTTTTTATTTAATACATACCTGACGTGGTGAGGCGAGTTGTGGCAGTAGTGAATTAAGCAACATTGGGTGGAAAGTTATGAGCAAGCCACCAAACCTGCTCAATAAATCAGCCAGTATGTCCAAAGCTTCAAGTTGTACTGAGACATCCTCTTGCTAAAACATCAAAATATTGTCAAAACATTTTACTTATGAGTAGGGTGTTCAATGAGTAGGATAAACAGAAAAATTGCTGACACCCCACCAATTATTGACACAATAAACAGTTTTTATCAAAGAAATAATTAAATCCTCTTGCAATGTTGCTTATAAGGTAAAGGAAATGAAGTATATTTTATCCTTTATTATATTGGCGATACAGAACTTTTAAAAATCAAAGTTAATGAGCATAAACTCGTTAAAATTAAAGTGTAAATATCACAGAGTGACAGTAATTGGTAGTTAACCAAATGTACTGAATATACCAACTATAGACACCACTATTTGTATGTAAAGTTCATTTTGGGTGGTGAGGTAGGTATGCATGAGAAAAAGGAGTTAAATTACCATTACAGATGTTAAAAATCGTATTGTATCAACATCCATGGGCGTCGGCGCACAAGGGTGTGTATCTGTATGACTGCATCCCCTGACTTTTTAGTTTTATCAAAAAACAGATAACAAAGTCTAACATAGTAATAAAGAACCTAACCTCTTTAAGGCAGGATGCTTAAATTTCGCGCCTGCTGTTACATTCTGCGTTCTTTTAATTTGTTCATAAACTTTTCTATATAATGTTCTGACTGAAATAACTCCAATCTGTATGATTGGACGAAGTAACCTATCTTTTCCGTGGCGAAGTGCAAGCTAGTTTCCCCTGTCTTTGTATCCTACCTATGTCCTCTTAATTTGTGAGGTCTATTACCAGTCTGCATAAGTTGACAAACTTAAAAACATCAACATAAACTCTCTTTGTAGGGCTAATGTAAAAAGCGACTTGCATAGCGAGCATATTATAAGTGGGAAGGTTTTAAGGTTTGGAAGAAATGCTCCCCCTCTACTACTTCCTTTTTTTTAAATATTTAAATAATTGATTACAAATTGTTTCATATAAATTAGAAGCATTATTCAATCTTGTTTTGGGACAGTTAGTTAAAAACAAAGGATGGTATTGAAGGTGTTAAAGAAAGCTTAAAATATTTCCTGTTTTATGTCAGTTGGTTATCCCTGGGGATAGTATTGATGAAGCAATGAATGATAAGGTGACATTAAATTTAAAAGAGAAGTGCATTAGTAATACTTTGGTTGCTCCTGTTACAAACTTATATAAGAATTGTCTCTACTCAGGGTAAAATTTTTTTTTCTTTCTTTTTTTAACCTGGTGTCAGAGTTTTTATGCTGCCTATGGGCCTCTGACTTGGTAATGGCTTAAATTGTGAACAATTACCAAGAAACAAAAGATGAAAAACTTTGTTTATGTCTATTGCAATAGACAGAGATATTAAAACCTTCCAACACCGCTCTATTTATCTCTATTTTAGAATCTATAAATAAGTAAAACAATTGCTATGAATATCAAAACTACATTTTGGAAAAATATCTTGTTTATGAATGTCTTACCTTCTCAATAGCACTGCTGAGTTTTCCAGTAATTTTCTTGCACACATTTGCAGCCAAAGTGTTAGAGCCTAATGGTAGTTCAGATATGACAGTCTTCAAGCCAATGCTGCTGATATCTCGCAGTTGTTCCGTGTCTGAGAGCATGTTTGCACATAGTGTGTCCACTATACCTTCTACTTGATACTCCTTTACTTTGTTCACAAGGGGACCGAGGCTGTAATATGTTTATACAATATTTTTAAATATCATGATCAGAGTCATAAGTGTGTATCAGTTTATGTTGCAAAGCCCACATACCATTTTACAGCTAAATTTTGCACTTCACCGTTCTTGTCTTCGAGGAGACGGAGCAGCATCTTTACGACTTTTCTCTCAGAGTCATCATCAAGCTTTATACTGTCTTTTTGTAATTCAGTCATCAAGTCATTAGTAGCCATGAATCTGAAGTCTTTGTCGTTGGACGTCATCTGGAGACATTTTAGACAAAAACATTATTGATACGCAATTACGGAACGATTCTACTCAGTGTTATTGTGAGAACGCCGGCTTACCTTCTCCAGAAGATTTGCAATTTGATAGGATACACTAGCCATTTTGTAATGTGTTTAGTCTCCGAAATCACAACAGAAAACTAGAAAAGCCAAATAAAGATAAAGTTAACAATTTATCATGAGTAATTGGTGATGAAAAAACATTTGAATGATTATTCGGGAAATAAAAGCGATGAATCGAAAACTTGCTTCGTGGTGCTTCGCTAAAATTGTATAGACAAAATAGGACAAATATAGGACTTGTCAAAATGTAATCGATTAAACAATATATTGAAGTATACAAATCGGATAAAATTGAATTTATTAATTAATTATTTTGTTGTAAAATAAAATAGTTTATATGTACCTAACTATTTTATTTCCAGTTATACAAAGAAAAGGAAGAGAGAACAACCATACTTAAAATACTTTTATATAATTAGAAGTAGAAATTATCGACTAAAAAACGTGTGGAGCAAAACCTCGACAATCAATCTGGCAGCACAATGCAGCAATGTCATGATCTTGGGCCAGGGTCAGGATAGGCCGCGAAATTCAAATTTTCTTACGTTTTTGCAATTTTCAGGTCAGTGTCGAATTGTATGTTAATTAAAATATAATTTGCGACCGTAAAAAACATGGCTTTACAGAGTTATTTATAATCATTAAATTAATTTTGAGTTTTATATTTGTCTTTGCTCTATGTTTTTGTGTTTTTTTTTTAGCGTTGCATTATTTGTTCTTATTGCCACTGACAATATTTTATTTGATAATAACAAAACGTGAGAATCGATTACTCGCGAAATGATAAAATATTACAACAGGTGGAAATGGAAAGGAGATTAGTTGTTAATAAATAAAAATTATAACAATTTAACAGAATACAGAGAATATAATACAACAGAAAACTGTAACCATTTAACGCCGCCAGGTAGCCCAACAAAAACCGACTCGGTGCGCTATAAACTTAATCATAAATTATGTGTACATAAATATGTAATTGTTTGTTGTCGAAAGACTCCGAAGGGAAGGCTATTTCCCTTCGGAGTTTTAAAATTGTTCTTGTTTATTGCTCCAAATAAAATAAAAAACACGAAAAATAGATGGAAAATTGAACATCTTAGGAAAACAGATCCGCACTAAGCATACCGGCTAGGCTGACGCAATGCAAATTAATCTTACGCATTTATAATACATAGAAGTAAGATAATATGATAACTCTGTAGTTACACTTTTTTTATCATCATATTACAATCTTCATCAAACAACGCAAATAGCAAAAATCTTGAAAAAATGAATTTCGCGTGCTACTCTGACTTCTGAGTACTCTGACGCTGCCCTATACCCTTGTTCTAAACGTAGAGTGTCCATAGTCTGTTCTCACTTTATCTTAATCACTAGAGTGGGGACTTTAGTCGAGTAAAAAAAAAAACGAAAGGAAATGCTGCCCGGCTGCTAATAATATTTTATCTACATAATCTGTGGCAAATGTGGTCGGTAGATTGGAGATCTTTTTCCCTTTATTGAGGAAAAAATTCGTTATTGGCGTAATATTGGGAAATCAATTCCTTGGAATTTCTGTTGGGGATGGATTGGATTGAAAAATATGATATCAGACCGTATAACTTAGGAAATGAAGTGATATATTACACACAAAATTCGATACCTAGTGCAAGCAGATGAAACGTGGGATGGCGAGAAATGCGGTCTGTGAGTGTGCGTGTAACCCATCAATTTCGTCAATAAATATCTCCCTTTTTGTTTAATTTCCTATTTGAAAAAAGATTAGGGTAAAAAGTTGCAAAGGGTCTCAAAATAATTATTATACGGGGAAAATGATTAAATTTGGGGAAAATTCAGAAAACTCTTCTAGTAACCCTGAATGTGGCCACAATGCTGCTTTGTTTTGACGTTTTGACTTTGACTGATAATTTTTTAGGTTAAGTGCGGTTTGTGCCTACAAGAGGGTCAGGTATAATTAATAAACAAAATCATTTACACACGATATAATTTTACTTTTATGAAGAAGTGGTCGTAGATAGAAGACAGAAAGATAATGGATAATTTATTTGTAATAAACAGGTGTGTAAGTCTTAGAAGTGATAGAAGTGTTAATTTATTTAGGACCAATGTGTAACTGAAATCTTCAAATTTCTTTTACAGATACAGAGATGTAAACGAAGAAGTTATCGTAGATATAGCAGAACAAGAAGCAAAACATTTGGAGAAGTTAAAGAAACGAATTGCAGAAAGGAAATCTGCCTATGCAACGAAAAAGACATCTGATGTGATAACCCTCAAACCTCAGAAAGTGGTTGAAGAACCTAAAGAAGATCAAGTAAAACTAAACGAAGAAGAAGTAGCTAAGACAGCTTCAGAGTCCAAAACTGATAACAATATCAATACAATTCAAATACAAGACAGAAAAAAAGCAAAACCGTCCAACGAATACAAGGTGTTAGGAGTAAATGATTTTGAAAAAAAAACAAAGGTATTTTTCATATTATTAGGTTTACTAAGAAGATAACTCGTTATATTGGTAATATTTCAGTTGGTATGATATATCATTAAATTTTTGTTTCAGGTCTCGAGAGTACTGCCTTTTTGGTTATCACATCCATTTAATATATCAACTAGCTTGAAGTCCTCATCATGCACTGTAGAGGAACAAGATTGGCTCCACAGTACTCTGAAGGCAACATTACTAAGTGAAGGAGTCACCAAGTTGTTCCCTGTCCAAGAAAAAGTTGTACCTTTTATTTTGGATGAACACAAATTAACTTACCCCTTTTGGCCACATGATATTTGTGTTTCTGCTCCTACTGGGAGTGGGAAAACACTGGCATTTGTCTTGCCGATAGTTCAGGTATCACTATATTCCATTGCATTATCTATTATTTTATTAAAATGTTTTCCTGAATGCTTGAATGTTGGAAAATTTCTATATTTTCAGATTTTAATGAATGAAATTGGGTGCCATGTAAGAGCTTTGGTAGTTCTACCAGTGCAAGAGTTGGCAGCACAAGTAGCTAAGGTCTTTAAAAAGTATTGTATGAAAACAAGACTAAAAGTTGCTTTATTAGGGGGATCTACACCAATGCAACAGGAACAACAAAATATTGTTAGATACAGTAAGTGTGAAATGAATTTTAATATCTAAATAACCAAATAATTAACCTGCTTCTAAAATATGTATTTTTTTTCTAATATATTAATTGTTGGCAGCTACTTTTTGGGGAAAAGCATGGGTTTTGTTTAGTCTTCGGACAAAGAGTTGCGGAAACTAGCTTGTTATACAATACAAAAGCAAGGCATTATGTATTGTTTGTTTAATTTCAGCTGAATCATCTGGATGGGTGAGCGAAGTAGATATTATAGTATGCACAGCAGGACGTTTAGTAGAACATCTACAAAACACCGAAGGTTTCTCCCTGAAACATTTGAAATTCTTAGTCATTGATGAAGCTGATCGAATAATGGACCACATACAAAATGATTGGCTCTATCATGTTGATAAACACATCAAGTTGGAGAATGAGCTAATGACTGGACGTCATTCAAATCTTACATGGTCTAGTCTTGTAGAGCAAAAGCCACCACCACACAAACTGCTCTTCTCTGCAACTTTGTCTCAGGACCCTGAAAAGTTAGAACTGTGGGGATTGTTCCAACCAAAATTGTTCTCTGCAGCTAAGTCTAACAATTATGAGAATGAAGACCAAATCAGACTGTATGCTACACCAGAGGAATTAACAGAACAGTATGTTACATGTGATGCTGAACACAAGCCACTCCTCTTGTACCATTTCTTAGCTGATCAAAAGTGGGACAAAGTGTTGTGCTTCACTAATGCAGCTGAGGCAGCGCATAGATTAGCTGTACTTCTCAATACCTGGGGAAACGGTCAGTTCAAGGTAGCTGAACTATCCTCAGCTTTAGACAAATCAACAAGAGAAAGTGTGTTAAAAAAATTCACACAATCAGAAATCAATGTGTAAGTATTGGCACTAATTCATATTGGAAACTATGCAGATGCTAACTACAAAATTTTATGTTTTCCATTTTTGTTTGCAGCTTAATTGGAACAGATGCTTTAGCAAGAGGTATTGATATATCGGACTGCAATTACGTCATATCTTACGACCCCCCAAGAAACATCAAAACGTATATTCATAGAGTGGGCCGCACAGGACGAGCAGGACGTATAGGTCACGCTGTTACTATCCTGTTGCAGAATCAAATTAACCAATTCAAGGTACTACATAGACAACTCTCTAAATGTTAATCTCCATAATCTGGTAACATAAAATGTGCTACTAAATATGAGCAATATCTATGTTGTGCAAAGCTTTAATTATTGTTAAATTATCATTACAGGAAATAATACAAGCTGGTGGAAAAGCTGAGCTTCCACAGATAAAAATCGAAGCTGATGTTCTTGATCGCCTAACAAGCAGCTACCAACAAGCAATGAGCGAAACTAAAAGGCAAATTCATGCTGAAATAAATACTAAAGTGAAGAAATCTTTGGAGATTAAAAGAAGATTAAAATCAAAACCACAAAAGCGAAAGTTTAATACATAAGTACAGGTGTATGTGAGACAGTAAATAAAATCATTGTATCTCAGAATCTTCTTTTTGTTTATTATGTAGAACATCATCTTTTTAAGAATGTTTAATAATATGTTTGACAGCACGGTTGTCGCAGTGGCAGAGCGATTGGCTGCTGCGCTGCGTGTCGTGGGTTTGATTCCCTTCCTTGCCTACAGGTATTTGATCCGGTCTCCGGATCTGGCTGTTTGTGTATGCGAGTTTAAATGTTTATAAACGCACTCACGATACAGGAGAAATTCCTAGAGGGGCAAACTTAAAATAAAACCGGCCAAGTGCGAGTCGGACTCGCGCACGAAGGGTTCCGTACATCATTTGTGAAAATTTTAGCTTTCTAGCTATCACGGTTTATGAGATACAGCCTGGAGACAGACAGACAGCGAAGTCTTAGTAATAGGGTCCCGTTTTACCCTTTGGGTACGGAACCCTAAATAAATGTGTGTGCGTTCCATCGCTTTACAAAACAATGCTAGATAAATTCCAGTTCGGCGGTGTATGAAATGTTAAAGATTCTCTGGATCACGCACCAAAGAAAATGCTCTGAATGTCGCTGAGAACACATGCAGCATCTTCTGTGGCATTCCCAGTCTTTTCATTTTATAATTTAAATAAGGTTCAAACAGACCCTAACACTTAAGGATTATCGTTTTTGAGCTCACCAGATGGCGCCCTTGTCGAGTGAGGTCCTGTAATTAATTCAATTTGGTAATTAAAAATACCAATAACTTCATAAGAAGTTCATTTTATAACGTAGGTATAAAAATATAGTGTAAACTTTATAAACATATTTACAATATTCTCTCTAAAATTAGCAAGTATAAAACATTTAAAAATCATTCTACCTCCTAATTTCTGACTTAAAATCTTCAAGTCATAATTAATCAGAAATAGCTCAATCTTGACCACAAAAATACGATAAAAAAGCGCGCAAACACCATGACATCTGACATTAATTCTGAAGACCTTATTCTACACGAACGCCTCTAGCGGCGAATTCATGCGCCCTCATTTGAAGTCCTCAAGTAGTGTATATGTTACGGCTAAAGATGGGTGTCAACATAAACTTAAGATTAGCCGGCTAAACTCCGACGTCAGGGGCACCTCGAGGTTCGGTTAGTTAGGTTCCTGTAAACCTTGCAGACAGAAATAGGAGCCCCGCGCAGCGGGGATCCGTCGACCTGCTGATGGAAACGCTAACCCTAGACGGTCGACGACAGGGGCACCCCGAGGTTCGGTTAGTTCGGAGTTTAGCCGGCTAATCTTAAGTTTCTGTTGACACCCATCTTTAGCCGTAACATATATAGTATATAGTCCGACTAGCGTTATCCGGAATGACGCTTCTATTGCATGGTAAAAAAGTTCTTTTCGACCGGCCCATATCGATTCCACGTCGATAAGTGAGGTCACTCCCTGCTGTATAAATATCTGTTACTCTTAAAGATGGAGTAATACCGTCAAAGAGTCAAACAATAGCATGGACATCTAGAGTCTGAATTAACATGGAATTTACCCATTGCTTGATACACTTCTCTTTTCTTGAGCCATAGTGTTTTAGTCGATTTCTACTTGTGCTACCAGTTTAGAATTTTATTTTAAAAGAATGACTATGACTATTGTCGATGGATTATTTTGACGTAAATCTACGTTGGGTACGAAATTTATAAAGTTTCGAAAACAACGAACTTGAAAACTATTAATTGTTTCGATAATTTACATAATTCTTTTTCGGCTCAGTATCGGACCAATTTAAATAATCATGACAATAACATTTTCTCAAGTAAAAAAGTTAAATACTCCCTCTAATGTTTCTAACATCGAAGCTAAACTACTTTACCCAAATATGATACTTTTTGAAAATAACATAAGCGTGAGAGTAGTGAATTTACTAGGAAACAATAAAGACACTCAAGAACCAAGTGGATACCATACATTCGAAGAAGAAATGGTGGATAAAATATTACTTGATCACTTTGTGTGGCTCGTTTTCAAGTCTGGTGATATTATAGCAATAGACGTTGTGAAAGGTATAGAAATTAAAGTTACGAATGATACAAACACTAGCTTAAAAATCTGTCAAATTGGAAGGATTGAGAATCATTTGTATTTCATCAGTGAAAGTGGAGATACCTTTGTAATACCATTACACACTTCAGAACTAGTAAAACAATTGGGTGAAAGTAGAACTGAACTTTGTGTCCCTTTTAAGAAGACCCATGTATCCCACTCAAGTGTTAAGAAAAAGTTTGAATCAATATGTGGTTTGAATATGTACATTGAAGAAGGGTCTGTGATGGTCAAATGCCCAATAACTGGCTTATTGGAAGTAATTTCCACTGGAACAAAATTAAATCAAATTGTTACATGGAGAGACCAGGCAATATTTGCTAATGAAACTAAGATGTGGATTGTTGACTTGAAAGAATCTCAAGTTGTTTATGAATTTGAGAAAACAGAAGCAAATTATTACCCCGTGTTCACACACAATGATTTATTTTACTATCTGCTATGGAACCAGAAGGAGGTAAGCCCATTGTAATACAAAATGTTTTTATTTCAACTTGTAGTATAGTAAAAATGAGAATAATTCTAATTGGTCTAGTGGATGCAAGAGCTACTGCTGAGTATGAGGTACTGGTTTTGATTCCCAGGTTGATCAGTGTTATTGGGTTTTTCCATCAGGAACTTCTGATTAGCAGCCTGGAGCTTTGGTTGTGCCTGGTTAATGACAGTAGTTCACCCATATTGACATGGAATGCAAAACATAAGGTGAAAATGTTGGTGTACAATAGGTTACATCCCTGCCTTACTCTTTTTGTTTTACAGGCTTGATTTTATGTAGTATTTTTTGATCATTTATATTTTTCTAAGACTAGTGTTAGTTCTATAGATAACATAGAACTGTGTATTGGTACATAAATTTAACATGAGCCGTAAAAGATAATTATATTTGATCAGGCTATTAATTCATTATTTTTTGGCATTGCAGGTGCAGATCCATTGTGCTGGATTTGCTCAATCTCTAAATCATGCTGGGAATGCTGACCATTCACTCAGTTTCAATCAAACACTTACATCTCAAGATACCTTAAAGGCACAACTCAAGAACTTGATAGACTCCATAACAACAGCTACAAAACCAGGGAGTGTGTTACCACAGATACAGCCTCTATTTGAGGCCATAGATGATTTTATATTCCTCATTGAAATGACACAGCAACTATGTCAACAAAATATCACATACAAAACATTGTTATACCCTTTTCAAAAGAGAATATTTGCAACAAATGATAATAATCTGATTAATATGGTGAGTGACTTATCAATCAAAATAGATTTGATTGAGTACATTCATTTCACTAGCAATAATTCTTATGAGAATGTCAATATTGTTGACCAGAACTTCAAAGAACTATGTATTACATTTATTTCTAAAAATGATTTTGATATTGCATCTATTTGCTGGTTGAAATATTCACAGTTGAAGTTGTCTGTAAATTCTGATGATGTTGTAAATATTCTAAATGCTATACACAATAGTACCAAATTAGCCTCCATCATCATTTGGTTAAAGAACTTCATTCCATCACTGTTAGAACAAAATCCATTTTACATTGACTTATTTGTCCGGTGGGCTAGTGAAAGGGTTTTTATGTTGGAACAGTCAGCTTTTTGGCCAAAGATAGGGTTCAAATTTGTTGAAGAAATAATAGTTATCCTGGAAACATCCCTAAAATCAATTTCTTTACGACCTATATCAATGGATGATCTTGATATTCTTAAAACAAGAATAACATACATAATGGAATTGAAGGATAAATTTAGAATCAATATGTTACTGAATGAGTTGAGCTCACAGAGTCCAAATGAAGTAGCTTTAATAATGTTACGCCGCTGTTACACTGAAGATCTGAAAACATTTTTACAAAATTATTTGCCTTCATATGCTATGCAGCATTTATTTGATTTAGATGATATTCTGAGTTCATACATTGAGAGTGAAGCAGCGAGCAGTGGTGGTGGAATTGATGGTACACGTCTACAGATTTTACTAGAATCTTTCCATTCATACAACAATAAACTTGAATGTTTACTACAAGTTTTAAAAGTATTAGATGTTCCATGGAACTCAACTGTACTGGAGTTAGCAGTAACAACTGTAGCCAATGCTACGAAAACTTTTACAGTATCTGATTCAGAAAGATTACTTTCCCAAGAGGTACAAAAAGAAATAAATTACGCAAATGTCAAAGTGGTGTTGAAGAAATATAATTTTCCAATGACATGTACTGATTACATGTTAGTACTTCACAAAATTGTGAGCATTCCAGTAATAGAGTTGGATGATTTGAAAGCAATAACAGGAGTCATGCCTGTTTATTCAAACTATGGCAATGCCCTTTACATTGAAAGATGCCTCCAGGATTGTGAAACTAGGACAGCATTAAATTACTTCAACAACTTATCGTCAAAAGAAAAAAAGTTGTTACTTAAAGCTGTGGTGGCCAAGTATGATCAAATAGTTTGTGGAACGACTAACAATTTGAATATTGAAAGAAACTATATAGATTTCATAAAGGGAACACATCTCGTAAACGAAACTGAAATAAAAAATATTGAAACTCTGTATAATTTCAAAAACTCATACAGTTTGTTACTCAATATGAATGATATTTATAATGAAAGAGCTTGTGAAGATGCAGTTAATTCTTGGATAAGCTTAGATGGCGCCACTGCCAGCTCTGGTCGAGGTGCAAGTGTTATTCAACTAACACATGCCTGTCAGTCCCAACATTCTGTACTTATGGCCTTGTTACGAAGTACTTCTACTTGCCATCAAGTGAGGAAACTTGTTGAATATCTCTTAAAAACATTTTCAACACAAGATGTGTCAGTTGAAGACTTCATTGCAGTTTTATCTCAATTTCAATATGGAGAGAACTGTGATCTATTGTTGAATTCTTACAATGTTCTAATTGAGCTAGCTGTTAATTGTAGTGAAGAATATCTACACAATTTAATGAAACAATTGTCCCTGTTGAACAATCTTATAAACGCCAGTATTATTGTGAAGAACTTATCAATAGCATGGAAATTCCACTATATATTTTTGCCCATTTCCTCAAGTACTGCTATAAACGAAATAATTAATTTCTACAAAACCATTCAATACCCAGATAGTGTTCAATCAGAATTTTCCAGTATTCACAGCAAATGTGATTTTACTTCCCTGCGGATGGTATCCAACTGTTTAGCTCTCTCTGAAGCCACTAAACCAACATGGCAAGATGACATGTCTGAGATTGCAAAGAGGCTCCTAGCTAAAGTTGTTGCATACCAAGAGCTTGATGAAGTATTACTGACGAGTTTATTACTAGTCATGAAAATCTGTGAAGAAGATAATTGTGTTCTTGAAGTGCTAAGAGGTCAGAATGATTTTTTACCACATAACATTATCGGGTATCTTTCATTGCCTCCTATCCGTCGCACATTCGTATTAGACAATGAATCAATATGTAAAGAAATAGGAAATTCTGTATCATATCCTCCTCAATACATTCTCAAGTCTAAATTCAACATTAATTTGTCTGATGTTGCTTTACCCGATAACAGTGAAGAAACTTGGGATGTCAAAGTGATACTGTTTTATGTTCTACTACAACACCCTGACACCAGTTTCGACAGACTGGTAGAATTGTGCCGTGCCTTAAACATTTCAAGTAATGATGGCCTGTCGCTTCAATTAATAGCTTTACTGTCGACTTGGGAATTAAAATATAAAATATTCACTGATGATTTGGGCCACCGGCAAATATTCCTAGAAAATGACGAAAAATATTTAAACAAATGTTTTGTTGTTTGGGATAGTATAGAAAACAGAGAATTTTTAAAAGATGTCCTCAACGATTTTTGGAAAAACGGCGAAGTCACTCTACATGGCCGTGCGGTTTCCATAAATCCATATTACTATGAAGTTTTTCTGTGTATTTACCGGTTAATATTTGGTACAGCTATCGAGGTAAAGAATACAAAGGAATATTTTCTTCTACACTTCCTAAAAGAATACAAACGTAAAAGTACTCCCAAACAGTACGAATACGAACTCTTCTCTGTGAAGGGAATGTTTCCTGAAATTGGTCATTTCAGGTTACCATTTCATCTCTTCATGCGTGACGATATGTGGGCTAATTTAAAATCGGAAATAACGTTAGAAACATACGAGCGCTGGATACCCGCAGTTACTTTGCTTGCTCTTGACTCGGATTCACAAACAGCAAGAGACATGATTTGTAGTAACGCAGTGAAGCAAACTATGACTTCAAGAAAACATAACGATGATGCAGAATCAGAAACTAAAAATGAACCTTGGCGTTTAACGAGCCAAGAAGAACCTTTATTACGTGCAGCTCATCGATGCGTAAGACATATTGCTAACATGGAATGGGCTGGGGCGTGCCTTTTCTACGTGCTTCAAGGATGTGCACGGGGGGCTGATCAAGTGGCTGCTGCTCATCTTTGCTACCAATTTGCGCAACGTTGGGCTGCCCTACAACCTGGAAATCGAGCTGTTCGACAAATGGAACGATTACATGCTACTCTGTCGACACGACATGCTTTATACAAAATCGATTGGGCATGCGAGGAGCTCGTTCGTCTTTCTGCAGAGCCAGCTCAACTCATCCGTAATTTATACTTACATCCAGACTTCGTCTCAAAAATGAGCCGTCATGATGTAAATCGAGCTGTTAATGAAATTGCGGATAAAAACTGCATAAATGTTAGTTCAATAAGAATACAAGTAATAGAAAACATACTCGACAAAGCAAACGGCGAAAACAAAACTGTCACCGTTTTAAATATAAAAGAGTTAATGACTGCAAAGTATATACTGAAAGCAACATGCCCTAAGATGGGGGCGATATACTTATCGCGTTTTGCATTTGATGATGAGAGTGATAATAACAAGTCGAAAAAATTAAGAGCTCTTCAATGTCTAATGAGTGTAGTGGACTCTGACACTGCCATCAAAGTAGCTAATCGTGAAAGAGATGCTCTATGGATGTCGCTCTTGGAATTGTTGAGCGTTGTGAGCTTGGAGAGCATTGATATGCCGTGGGTTGCAGCTACATTTATGCATGACAAGCTCCGTGGACTGGAACAACTGCTTCAAGGTTCTGACGGAAACACAGATGGATTAAGAACAGCCGCTGAACTTGCACGTAAATTTGGTTCTTCGCAAATTATACGCAGTCTTATTCCTCTTCTACTGCGAGCAGGTCTTTTTGAAGAAATGATTCCATTATTACTGAAACTTACATCGCAACTAGACAGCGTAATATGCACTGCCTGGCGTGCCGTTATTTTGTCTCCATTCCAACGCGCGGACTACCCAATAACAGAGCGTCAAAGAACTAAGTGTTTGAATGCTATCAATTTATTACCAATCTGTCCCATTATTAAAGATGAAGATTTGGTAGAAATATGGAATAACTGCGTAAGATGTAAAGTATTTGGATTAGGTTGCTTGATTTTACCATACATGACTTCTGAAACAAGGCAGTCGTTAACTGAACTACAGAAAATTGATAGGAGAAACCTGATAGCCAATTTGAAAAATTTATATGCTGATACCTACTTGGTATCTGGGGCAATGCATGTTATTGAGAGAATGGCATCAAGAACATATAGATAATTTCTACAGGCCTACTGCTGAACTGACATGGTGCCTAAGGTTGATGCATGGTGCGTTAAGGGAGTGTAGTTTCATGTGATGAAAGCTCTGTAATTCGCCCCCTGATCGGCGGCAACAAATCTCCTTCCCTCAGCGAGACACTAACTCAAGCACCATCTCAATTAAACAACTGTGCAATCGCTACCAGTGATATCAACCAAGCTTTGTACTAAAATGCAACTCATATTATCCCCACTCAAGTAAGCTAGGGCATTGTCATAGCAAGGTGGATTCAATAAGTCCAGCACACCATAAAGAATAGCAAATAATTGTTTTATTCATAATAACAAGGTTTTCATGTCTGTGACAAGTGACTCATTGAAATTGTTTATTTAATTACTATTTTAGTTAATCTTATATTTTTTATTATTTAGTTAATTAATAAGTTACACTTAATTATAAATTTAAGCTACTACATTCTGTGATTTGGGTTATAAAAATTGTTTTTAGATGAAAGTCATAATTTTGAATAGTCCACAATAATCTACTAATCTAAACTAGGTATATTTTCTTTATAGGTACTAATATTTTTGCATGTTTTATTGTCCAATTTTTCAAAACTATAATATAATACCTATAATGAGTACTTGCATTTCTTGTTGTTATTTATAGATACTACAACTAAACAGATTTAGTTTGACACCACATAGTGCTGTGCCTAGCATCAAGGAATATTCAAAATAAAATAAAAATTATAAGGTTAGAGATTTGCTTAATTTATTTATTTACACACAGACTTATGCCTATAATATGGATTAGAAGTAAATGCTAAAGATTTTATATACAACACAGCTGGACAAACCATCTCAAACAGAGGAGCATACATTCCGTGTCTTAGAGCCAGTTGTTCTGGAGTTTCATCAGCATTATTTTTTTTACGAGCAAGGTCTACTGTATCATCTCTCAGGAATAAAATTAATAGTGTTGACTTACAATGACTAATTTTAGCCGCTAGATGCATCGGGGTTTGACCTGAAACAATAGATAATATGGTTTATTCTAGGTAGACCATAAACTGATATAGACTGTAACCTGAATGGTAAATTGATATGAAATAAAATTAGAAGAGCTTTTGGCTCATTCAGATCAATCTTTGTGAGGCTTTACAACATTGTCAACTGAACTCATCTTGTACACATTACAACCTCCCATGTGTACCTTTGAGAATTCATTGTTGCTATTTGTCACAAAAAAGGCATTATCCTTCAATACCTTTATAAATTTCAACCATTCAAAAAATATACAGTTCTCTCCTACCTCCATCAGAAAGAGCCCCTGGATCTGCACCAGCAGCTAATAGTCTTGCAGCAGCCACATAGTTGTTCCAGTTACAAGCAGAATGCAAGGCTGTCCACCCAAGCTGTGTTTTAGTGTGCACGCTGGCTCCAATACTCAACAAGTATGATATGACATCGGTGTGGTTACTGTAAGCTGCTCGGTGAAGTGGCGTGTATCCATCAGCATCTTGTGCATGAACGAGACCTGGCTGTTTCTTCAGCAGCTCTCTTAATATACAGAGCTCACCATGTTCAGCTGCCCACAATACGTAGTCTATGGGATTGGCTGTAAAGAACATAAGATTCCAGTTATTGTTCCAAATAAATGTACAATACATTATTGTTCCTACCATTCATAAATTATGCACCTTTTGGATCCTTGACTTCTTCAACATCTTGATCAGTGTCGTCCCAACCAGATACAAACATTCCCGAAGTTTCTGGGTTCGTTTTGCATTGCTTTATTTCATCGTGTACTTCTGCAAAGCTTTTCACTTCCCTATTCTCGTCCTCAGAATCCGACATTATCTTCAATTTTCTATTTGTTTTGACTAATAACACAGAGATTGCGAAAATCAATCACTGCAATCCACTGACAATCAAATCAATCTGTCAATGTCAACATGACATTTTTTGGTGTGATGAATAGTTGTTACTATAAAGAGCTTACTGTCTCTATGCTCAGTCTTTTAAGAAAAGCCGGTTCCTCACGTGAGAACCGATTGAACAATAACTTTCACCGGCAGGTCGCTATGACGAAGGCGTTATTTAACTGGTTTGGTGTTCAGGATGTTCTCGTAGACTCTATTTACGCACGTGCCCTGAGCCTTATGCTACGGCCACACTACTGTGTCATGGCAATAATTGAACCAACAACTAGGTGCAGCCACGATTTATGACCATCATTTTACAATGTCAATCAATATGGCATATAACGGTAGGCAATAGCTCCGGTGGCGGTATTTTTTCGCATATTATTATTAATATGAACATTAGTGTAACCACACCACTTCACGCGGTAATTTAGGCCGTAAATTCAGAATTATTGCGGTAGACGGTAAAGTAGTGTGGCCACAGCATTACGAGCTTAATGCAATGCTACCTATTCATGGCTTTACATAATACAGGACGGTCTTGTATCATCATACTCCGCCGGTGCCTGAGAAAACGTTGCAAAATTAAAACACTGGTTTAGCTGCGCTGTTCAGCAATTGTGATGGGACAGTATCCTTATAACCAGCGTCCACCGAGGCATCCGTAATATTAACACCATAAAACCACTACGCCTGTAATCCTCGAAGGGTTAGGCAGAGGTTTGTACGGTTGTACCCATTCGTATAACTACATTTCGCCAAGTCCCATGTAATAGTCCCGTACCATTACTATCCTCTATTTAGGCGTTTCCGTGTTCTGTGAAACGAACTTATTACTCACTTACTTACTTATGTTCGAACAATCATCTGTTAATACTTATCTAAAATTATTATTCATAAAAACTATTTACAGTAATATCTTGCGGTACCTACCCCTTAGAACATTCAAAACCTTGAGTTCAATGCTCTAAGACCTACATAACAATTGGTTTTGGTTTCAAAATGCTCTAAGAATTTTATTAAACCTTTAAAATATATAGGTTTAATATAATTCTTAGAGCATTGTAATATGAATAAAGGACATATCATGTCCTATATTCATGTTAACAACGATTTTTTTTGGATTTTAATAATATTTCTGAATAAAAAAAAACATTAAACATAATAAAAATGTGTTCCACCAGTGTCTGAAGCAGAGATCCAAGCTACCGGTGGTTAGAGGTATAGAGACAGGAACCTCCTCACAATGCGAACCATATCGAGGAGTACTGCCTTCTGAATCAGGTCCTTGATCTAACCTCCAAGCCAGAGCCTCGAAAGATATTGGTCGACGCTCTTGGCCATCAGGCTGGGCCGAGTTCTTATTCCACATGTCGACAAACTCGGGTGCTAAGTCGAGATATTTTATTTGTTTCTTTTTCTCAGCTTTCGAGAGGTTCTCGTCATGCGGGATGGTAACATGTTTATGTTACTTTTACGATTTTGTTAGTGTTCATGACTTAGATATTTTATTCCTAACCTCTGAACCATTTTGAAATTGTACTTATTAATTTATTTATTTTTAATAATAAAATGATTTTTCAAACACACAGACAGATTTTCGTATAATAAAATACTGTGAATTCACATCTATTTTTGTACTATTTTTACAAGTAAAATACTATTTACACCCTATTATTTGAATAACAACACTGACTGTCCGCCATGATTGGAATTTAGAAATAATTTCAACATGGCGCCCGGTTGTTCAGAGTGTGTGTGTGTGAAAGTGCAGTGAAATTATGTTATTATCAAGAATTTTTAGTGATTATTTTAGTGTTTAAGTGAAAAGTGTGTGCTTTAATGCAGTGGTTTTCTTATCATGGCTTTGGATTTACGCCTGCATTCTCCTGCAGGCGCGGAACCTGTTGTTTATACATGGCCCCTTACTTCAGGTCATGGCTCGGTAAGGAAATCGTATATTTTATTATCATGTAGTTAGTTACAGTGACGCTAGTAGGAGTACTAGGTTTCTATTTTCTATTTTTCAATAGACTTGTGTTGTTATCAATGGTGATGTAACTAAATTGTTTAGGAGGCTCGCTACTCCTATTGTACAACAAGTGACTATCCACTACTAAGTACTTGCTCGTGTTTAGGAATTTTGGAGTGAGCGTTTAAATTATACAATGATCTCAATGAAGGTTCTCCAATGTATTTTGATTGATTTGAGTAATAACAAGATTAAATATATTAAATATCTAGACATAGGTAAGCTCTTCTTCACGTCACATGGGTATTGCAGTAGAGTGTATTGACCTCGTGTTTTGTCAAGGTGTCGGCTTTTTTTAGATATGTACACACTGTTGCGTAGTTTTCATTCGTCATTTATTTACATTTTATATGATTAGAGCAATGCGAGGTTTCGATTGTGTTTCACTAAGATAATGTTGATTTATTTAGTATTTATTATCTTTCCACACATGTAACTCTTCTTCATAGGGAGAAGAGATAGCTACTAATAAAATTTAATATAATTATAATCATCACAATATCTAATTATTAAAATTGAGTTTATTTGGCATAAAGCTCACTTTTATCAACAAATAACTATATGTAAACAAGCATTAATAATGATATTACTTCAATCATTTATTTTGCCTTCTGAAATTATGAATTATTGTTATTTCACATTTATTAATGTTGGCATTTAAATTAAAAAAGCATAATCTGCAAACAATCTAATGTTATATATTAATAATAATTAAAAAAAAAAACATTTACTAAGGCTAACAGCTATTAAAAATATTGAAAGTTACTTAGGTGTTTATTTATACATATTTTTAATTTTATTCACACCTGTTAGAGCTATTTAATTTCAATATAGAAACATGAACATATGTGGAACTGATTTCAAAGTTGTTGATAAGATTTATTTTAAAATACAAACATATACACATAATTATCTTTTCAAGCATAGATTATGTAAAATGCCATGAAGAATCCGGTGCTTGCACTTTTTAATTATACTTGTATTACTATGCAAATTGCTTATATTTAAGTTATGTCAATATAAAATAACTCTATTTAAAAGCAGTTCTAGATCCAATATAGATTCTTGTTTAACTACTTAAAAATTGTAGATTTATCATTTTAATATTGTTACAATACCATCCAATTTTTCCTCCAAAAATACCAAAAAATAATTGCAAATGTCTTAGAAAAATTCTGTGTCATGTGCAGCATGATTTTGCATGGTATCATCAATTCCAGATCATTTCATGGAAAAAAATTCAGAGTAAAATGTGCATTTTCTAAATGAAGTACTGTAAAGAAATGCACCCTTATGGTGTAATTAATATAGAATCAGTACTTCAGCCTTAATTATTTATTTAAAGAATATAAATATTTTGAAAGCTGGTTTGATCTATACCAGAAAATCAATTGAACATTTCTAACAACAATTGTTGCTACCACATCCTTTTGTGTAAATAATTTTTATGTTATTGAAAATAAAATTTGTATTAAAAAAACGGCTGGGGAAAGCCTTATACGCAAATAGAGAAAAAGTTCTTTGCTTTAGAAAAATGCAACAAATTTTTGTAGTCAAGGCAAATTCATGTCTGATTTTTTAATGAACTTGTGTGCAATGAACAGTGACTTCCCTATCTGTCACTATAAATCATTGCATTGCTATTTTTCTTATATACCTACAGTATGAGTTTACTGTAACAGAACCTTTGAGTATTTCATTAATAATTCCTTTTGCACAATCAAAGATCTATTTCTTCATAGTACACAGAGTCTATTTGTTTTAATTGCAAAAATTATAAATTACATTCTTGTCCTAAACTCTTAAAACTTTAATTTAATTTAATAGATTAAAACTGGATACTTTAAGAATAATAAATGGATGTTTGAATGTAAATTTTTTATAAATATTATTATTGAATGTTTTATTTTTGGTTGGGCAAACATATTATTTTCGAACTTTTGGGTAATTCTATACCACAAATTCAAAATTAATTTCATTTGTTTCAGGACAAACACGATGGGGCCTTGGAGATAGTAGAAACTATAAGGTACTTATGTTATATTGTTGATGTTAAATAAAGAGAACACACCTTAGCACTGTAAATCAGATAAAAATATAATTAAATAAATTAGATACCTAGTTCCTATAACTGGCTTGTTTCTGAGCACTAGCCAAACTAAATTCAAAATAGAACTTATAATTTTTTACTTCGAGATAATAATGAAAAATATTGTATACCACATAGAGATGGGCGCCGCGCCGGCGCGGCGGCGCCGCGCCGCGTTTTGCGCGCCGCCGCCGCCGCCGAGCATTTGAAATTTGGCGCCGATAGAGGCGCGGGCGGGGGCGCGTGCCCTGTGAATCCGCGTCCGCGCGGTACGCGCAACGTCAGTCGCCACGGCACGTTCGCGCTAGTTGCTACGTACGCTCTTGACATCGCTTTCTTACGTAAATACGATAATTGGCAAAATGTCGTCCAATTCCAATGTAAACAAAATCAAAATAAATCAGTGCTTCTGATTTTCCATGTTCCGATTGCGGTGAAACTTCCCGTGATCTATCAGAGCCTCCACCAAGGTCCTCTTCGACGCAATCTTTGCTGACAAAATTATCTAAGAAGCACAGTAGTTTCAGCGACGAGGCAACGGGAACAGAATTTTCTCAAGAATGCTGGAGAGACATAGCTTCGGTCGATCCCAAAGAAGTGGAGATTTTTAACGGGGATGTGCTTGCCTATTGGCGAGAGAAGAAAAATGTGTTCCCAGGACTTTCTGCGCTTGCCAGGACTATTCTTGCAATTCCAGCTACAAGTACGCCGAGTGTTGGCGGCGACCTCTCGCGTCCGGCCCTGGTTCGAGCCATGGTCCGGAGCGAGAGGGAATGGGAGGCCGTCACCTCCTGCGAAGCAGTCATGCTAGCGAAGGAGGTGGCCGAATGTGAGAGGGAGAGAACCCCACGTCCCAGCCGCCGCGGGAGAAGCACCGGGCGTCGGGGGCCACGTGGTGACTCTCGGCCACCGTAGGCGCGGGCCTGTGGACGGTGAGTAATGGGCTAGCTCGCGTCCGTCCGTCTTATGACGACAGGCTGTGTCGACGGCGCGTTCGTGTTCCACGCACGCCTCAAAGAGCTCATCTCTTTCTATCGGCAAGGGCCGATGCCTACCAGGGCTGCGGGACTGTTCGAAAGAGATACCGCGGCCCAGGAACACAAAGGGCAAAAGAAGGAAGATGGATGGGTTTTAGTCAGTAAAAGTCTGACACTCCCTTCCGCTCCGCCCAGAGCGGGAGGAGTCATTTGATGATTTCACATCCCAAAAAAAAAGTACGCCGAGTGAACGTGTTTTTTCAGTAGCAGGATTGGTTTTGAACGCTAAAAGATCGCGGTTGAGACATGACAATTATAAATATTTTAAAAACATTTAATTATGTATTTTCCTGATTTTAATTTTAATTTCTACCTTTGATAGCTTTAAAATATAGCACTTAAAACAATTTTTTTTTTTTTTGAAAAATAAAAACGCCCGCGCCGCGGCGTGGCGCCGCCGCGCCGACCAGTTGCGCCCGGCGCGCCGCCGCCGGCAAATTTTTGGTCGGCGCCCACTTCTAATACCACATAACCTAGATGAAGTGTTGTGTGATTATAATTAAAAACTGAAACTTCCAATTAAAAGTTGGTGGTGCACTTCAGAAACGGCGCCGTCATAAAACTAGGAAACGGTTCACTTGACCTTGACTCAAATGGTCCTGTTATGTACGATCACCATTGTAATTTCCGATACATAGAGCGTTGATTATTGCAGTTATGTATTACGTAAGTCGTACGATGATTGTTTAAGTAGGTACTTATAATATTTCCGCCTGCATTGATACGACCTTATCAATCTGTTTGCTTATGTTTAAAAACATAATGTGTTGCGCTTGAGATCAAATTCACAACAAGCATTGTGAAAACGTGTTTGCTACCTACGCTACGCTGCGCTCCTTCGAGCTATAACCGATTTAATGTTACTGGCATAAAACGGCGAAAGAAAGTATCACGTGAAAGCCTGTAGGATATACACGTGTGCGTTGTTTTGAGATCGGAGATAGTAAGCACCTGTCCTGTCGGGCACGAGCCACCGGCGACCATGCCGACACACGACATCAACATGCGTACAGACCACTATCGAACATAATGTTACAAAATTAAACTGATTAAGGATCTCATTTACCTTACAAGGAAGTATTTTAAGTAAAAAATCTGATAATAAGACGGCCATTATAATGAAAATTTGTTTTACTGTGAAATGTGCGTATCGTACTCCAATACATTTCGCCGGGATGTTTTTGCTTTGGTGTGTTCTTTAAATTGTTTACTTTAAAACAGGGTTTGAAGTGACAATTAACTTGATAATAACTAAAATCATTATATCAATGACACTTCGCTTAAGTGTCTAATATAGAAAGAAAAAACGTGGTTAATCAATAGATTAGGTATAGAATAGGGTTTTTTGCTATTGCTGATTTTAATGAAATTTGGTACAGATGTAGTCTTGACCTTGAGAAAGAACATAGGATAGTTTTTACCCCGGACTTTTGAAGTGTTCTCTTGGAAACGCGATATAACCGAACTAGACGCGGCCGAAGCCGCGGGCGGAAAAGTAGTAGGTATTAATTAAATGTTTAATTGTACTAATGTACACTGTACATTCAGCATCAATTAATATTCAGTATAAGAATTTAAGTGTAAACTCAAAATACGATCTTTTTTGAGATTGGCTAAAAATTGAAAACAATTGTTAGCTAACATAATTAAATGTGCTATCTGTATTACTTAAACCAGCCAGATAAAAAAATGGGGGCGTATTATTTTACGCCGTTACTAAATAAATGTAAACTAATATTTCTCGCAGCTATGGCATCAAATAAATGCTTACAAAATCTTAGTTCCAAACGTACCTAGGTAACTAATGTTCGCGTTATATAAACTTGGTTGGGGTATCTTATATTAGGATTAAAACGAGAACGAGTCTTGCAGGTCGATTCGGGCTCGAGCAGTCGGGAGCGCGAGAACCTTCACTATGACCTCTTTTTGTCCGGACGCGCTCATTCACCCGTTCGTGACCTTGAAATCGATCCCTATTATTTAGAAATAAGGGCGCGCCTTTACTAAAAATACGCTTTATATTTCTTCATCTTATAAAAAACATTTTTGCAAAAAATAAAACGACTTCAAAAATAGAAAAGTGAAAAATAACTTTTACCTTTTTTGTTTGATTCAGTTTTTTTTGCTACTGACTTCTGAAGCTAAAGTTATTTTTCACTTCTGTGTTTTTGAAGTCGGTTTTTTTTTTTTTAAAGTTGTCTTTATTTTTCCATTTTTAATTGTAATATCTTATACAAATATTTGAACACTGCTCCAATGAGACAGCGAGGTTTCAGAGTAAACGAAAGTATCATCGTATTAAAATTGCATTATACATATTTAAATACAATTTTAAGATTTTTCAAAAACCGCTCGACCGATTTCGATAAAATTTAAATGGGACCTCCTGGGAAGTATACCCTTTGAAACAAAAAAAAAGAATTCTCCAAATCGGTTCAGGCGTCTTCGAGTAATCGGTGAACATATATGTAGAAAAAAAACCGGCCAAGTGCGAGTCGGACTCGCGCACGAAGAACCCTTCGTGCGCGAGTCCGACTCGCACTTGGCCGGTTTTTTTGTAACCGTACCATTATCTATAAAAACGGCAAAAAAATCATATCTGTTGTATGGGAGCCCCCCTTAATATTTAATTTTTAGTATTTGTTATTATAGCGGCAATAGTAATACATCATTTGTGAAAATTTCAGCGTTCTAGCTATCACGGTTTATGAGATACAGCCTGGAGACAGACAGACAGACAGCGAAGTCTTAGTAATAGGGTCCCGTTTTACCCTTTGGGTACGGAACCCTAAAAACGGCAAAAAATCATATCTGTTGTATGGGAGCCCCCCTTAATATATATTTTTTTAAAATTTTTAGTATTTGTTCTAATAGCGGCAATAGTAATACATCATTAAAATTTGTGAAAATTTCAGCTTTCTAGCTATCACGGTTTATGAGATACAGCCTGGAGACAGACAGACAGACTGACAGCGGAGTCTTAGTAATAGGGTCCCGTTTTACCCTTTGGGTACGGAACCCTAAAAAATGATTCCGACGAATTGAGAACCTCCTTTTTTGACGTCGGTTAAAAATTGCTGTACAGAAGTATTTTGAATGCCGTGGATGCGTGTTACTTACTCATATTACCTATTAAATTGAATTTATTATTTTCGTAAGAATATTTATGAGCCTTGTGTTATGTTTTTGTAGTAATATATTTTCTAATGGCATTTTAAATTATTGTTCTGTATAAAGCAAAAAAACTAAACAGCCATAATAATCATAACAGAATTTTAAACGAGTTCGTTGATATGAGGGGTCAAATCGTGGATGTCAGGTTGCATGACCTCGTTTAATAATGACATAGCGTTCGTTAAACCTCGTGCTAAAATGGCAGAAATTATACAGGGTGGTCTAACGTTTGAAGTCAAAATATTCTGACGTTTCTCATCTCAATACATAAAACCGATTAAACGCATTCGGAGTCCATTGTTCATCGCGTTTTCTGAATGAAATTAATATTTGTTACGTACAAATAAGGTTCGTTGAATTTATGATAGAGACCATTTTATCGCTGAGTCAAATTATCAACAAAATAATGTCTGACGTGGAGACAGCCAACTGCTATCTATCAAATACACGAACTGAGTACATCACACACAATAGCTGACGTAGTGGTAGGTAATTAAAATGTTTATAATGTGACCACTAGCTAGGGCACGTGGTTTTGACGTCGGAATATCTAGGTAGACATAATATACGTATGCATGCATAATAGCTTTCGTAACATTCCAATTTCAATATAAAAGTAAATACACTCTAAATCTTAGAGACCCCATAAATCACAAATATCTAGCGTGAAGCTAGACTTGTATTTGCCGGCGGCCATGACCTTGACCAAACGACTGATAAAGTAGAACATAACATGCTTCACTTTACAACCTAGGACTAGAATTGATATTCTATCCGCGATGTTAGGCTTGCCGTTGTATTTTATTTACTTATATTAGTTACCGAGGGTTCGCTGTAGTTAAATAGGAATCAACTATAGTTAAATTCAAAAAAATTATGCATGATGCATGTTAAATAGTATATTCAGGGAAATGTATTGTTTACAAGATAGTCTACCTTCGACGTCTGCCGTGTTATACATAGCCATGTCTAACGACACGACCACGACTGATTTACAAAAATTGTTATTTGAATACCTAATCATAATTATGTCATCAATTCATCATCTCTTTCTCCTATCTTTATCCCAATTTATTTGGGGTCGCCACAGATCTTTTTTCTTTCAAGCTTCTCTAAAAGTCGTTATTCATTATGTGGAGATAAGTACCCAGAATCCTAGAAGTTGCGATCCACAATCTGTTTTCTTGCCTGATAGTACACAGTACACTAGGGTCTTGCTACGCCCGTTGCTAATGAAGGTTTCTTTGTTGCAGGTGGGTGTGCGACGACCTGCCGGAGATGAAAGCGGCTCTGGAGAACAACATCTTGTGCGACTACGACACCCACTCGTACGACAGCATGAGAGGCCTGTGCGACCGTTTCAACCGCGCCATCGACTCCGTCGTCGCTCTGGTGAGATCTTACTTTGTTTATGATTACTATAGATGCAAAAATCTTATTTATAACAATAAACACTTTCATAAAAACAAAACTTAATCGTAATACTAAAAGTGACATTTGAAATTATCATCAGACACGTCTAAAAAACAAGTAATACAACAGGTTTCATTAAAAATGATTACTTGATTACCGACTCGATTAAAACTTTAAATAAAGTTATAAGCCAATTTATCACGTTTAATGCGAATTTGCGATACATAGTATTATTATGACCACAAAATTTAAACTTACTGGAAACGTAATTGCAATGCAACGGGGCTTTACTGGAACAAACGGTGTAGTGACCGACCGAACATTGCTATCATGCATTATTACAATAGTTAACCGCGATATAAAGTGGTTCCTATCATGTGCGTTATTGACTACATAATGTGTATTTACATAGCTGGAAATACTACGTACCAGTCAGGAAACTTGTTTTTATAACGGTATTGTCGTAATGATACATTGTTGAAAGATACTTAAAAAGTGGTTCTAAACGCTTAATCATATTCATCAGCTAATTAAAATTAGGGTGGTCTTCGAGTGAAATTATATGCGGATAATACGAGAATATTTGACGAAGAGCATGCCATAATTATTACCGCCACAAGAGAAGTACTGAGGATTCGGCAATGTCGATATTCAATCGGTGTTTCCCTAAATGGAAAGTAAGCGGCGCGAAAAACAATGCAAAATTCACATCACCCCCGATAAGCGGTTGCGAAACGATATTACATCATTCATTACGAATGAGCGATATCATTCAGGTAGAACAAGTTACCTACACGGAGATAAAAATAAACACAATCTCTGTCGAATAAATAGCTCCCTTGACATTGAACTTCCCACTCAGAAGGCTTCTTTATTTTGAACGCAATGCGCTATTATTGTAATCTAATTTAACGAACAGTTATCTACACTGTTTTTAATTTGGCTTGGGAGTTAAGATAAAATAATAAATGATTTATGGACATTTAAACAGTTAAAGTTCCACGTGGCAACAGCATAAATAAAAGTAGATAAATTATGATTCTATTCTCTACTTTCTCAGAATTGCCTGTAATAAACTAGAACGAAGTTTTTCTGTTCTTTAAATACGCGTGGTAAACAACGTGTACTCAATACAGCTCAATAAAAACAGGACCGTAATGTTCCTCGCTAAATATGAATGGGCCTCGAAAGAACAATTTTAGGATTTTTTTATTTACTTAAAGGTTGTTGTCTCAGGTACCAAACTATTGTGTAACCGACAGCAAAAAAACGCGTACCCATTCTTAAAACTGAGGAACTTTAAACTTTATTTTTGTGCCAAACTACTGCATAATTATCAGCCCTTGCCCGTAGATGTAAGTGTAGATACAAATACACTGGATATTTAACTGGCCCTGTATCAGCACGCTTCATAGTCAATGTACGCTGGGCTTTTTCAGTTGAGGAAGCATCACTAATGTCACCTTCGCTATTAATACTCCGTATTGATAATGACTTTAATGAGTTCTGTCGGTGACATTCGTTTTACGTAAATTTTTACAATGAAACCCACAGAATTCCAATAATTTATGCTGTAGGATAAATAAAAGTACAGTCAACAGCAAAAATGGACCTTATTTATTTTTTCGGAATTTATGCCTCAATGAAACGTTTCGTGTTTAGTCTCTTCATGCCAATTGAATTTTGAATTCGTTAAATATCTAGTGTGCCTTCAATAAAAACAAAAGTGGGCTATGTGTGTGGGAATTCCGTTTGTATTTCCAACTATTAACAGTTTGGAGTCCTCTAATACATAGAGACTGGTCATGGGCTTTACAAAAGCAGGTGTAATCCACCTTGGGTCACACGGCAACACGTCGGCATTAAACAAGCAGGTAGGCGTCAAATTTGCATCAAACGCAATACGAAGACAATAAAAAAAAAACTTCTGTTCAACCCTTGACCTTATTGACTTACTTTAAAGTAAGTAGACAAATTAATGTCATAGAATGTCACAGTTCAATAGACTCTCGTGACCTCAATAGTTGTGTAAAGTCTACAAAATCCAGGCATTCTAAGGGTAATCTAAATTCATGAGACGCACTTGAAAATTCAAATAACTTTCCAGTAATTACTTTAAACCCTATGATTACATAATTAGAATATAACAAAACCGGAACTCCCATAGATCAGAAATAATAACATCCAACCACAGGTATCCACACATAGAATTATACTAACCCCCTATTCTGGTCTAAAAAGGAAACACGGAAATCAATTATGTATCTCCTTGAAGATGTTTATTTTTGTAGACCTGCAAACTGTACAGCCAAATGTTGAGTCAGCTAGCTAGAAACAGCGGACATACCGCGTAGTGTAGCATGTGCGAAACGGTGCGGTGAATGTGGGGCAGTGAGGGGCAATAGAGGCGAGGGGGGCGCGGGCTGCAGGAGGGAGACACGAGGGCCAAGATGGCGGCGAGGACGCAACGATCGATGTCCGCAGACGCCGCGCGAGGCTAACTCTATTTATACACGTTGCATACCATTTTCACTATGACATGGAGAATTGCCTACTGAGATTATCTTTCAGAACAAAACAAATGTAACATTTTTGGTATCTATTGTGTAAAAAATAGAACTTTCATGAATTAGTTAGCTCAGAAAATTGTATAAATGTAGAGTGGGTATTTATTGTTAATGACTACAATGTTCCCAAAAACTTATTTTTATATTAGTAGATGGTAGTCCCAAAGTATCGTTTCTCGTTTGGAGCAAAAATACTGGGGCTACTCTTTTGACCTAAAAAATACAGGTACGTACAAGTATCTGTGTTTACTATCGATTGATTGAATGCTGTATATTTTTTATTCAATGGATAGTCAAACGCATTAAACTCTAAATGCATACTATAATAAAGCAAACTTTTGATTTAATGAGCTAGAACTGGCTTGTAAATAATTATTTTTAATATCTTAAGATTCGCGTAAATAAGAAGGCTAGCAATTGGCATACTTGTCCAGAACGGCCGTTTTGTAATAATAGAATTATCCTTTGTACGGAGGTGATGTCATTTGTGTTACTTGGTTAGAGGACCAGCATATTGAGAAGTTGAACGTTACGTCTATTCTTCAAACGTGACTCGCATAAATACTGTTACGTCTCTACATATTTATCATTATCACCTACCTGTACTGTATGAGTTAATAACGTAGGATGAGTACTTGTAATTAAGGTACGGAAAGAAAAATAGTAAATACGCGGTAAGTTTTTTTGTCACCTTACAGCGAAGAACGTAACTTCCTGGGAAATGTGCTGTTGAATCGGCTATACTTGGATTAGTTGCTAAGCCAGTAATAAAAATATCTTGAATTTTTCTTGGTGCATTTATTTATTATCTTGAAATATTGAGTAGGTCATTTAAATATGAACGAACTCTAGTCGCGTGCATAGACACCTTTAAGTTCAGTGTAGTGACCTCGGTCACGTTTATATTTATCTTGCGAATGAAATCTTTCTATTAGTTTAGTTCCCTGCGTGAACTCGGATATTTTTATTTGCATTAGCAAAATATGTAGTAGGAGGAATAATGATAGGGGAAGTCAGGATTGATATTTTTTTATAAAATATCGGTTTACTGCTGATGTATTTTTTTTTAAGCCGGTCATCTAATAACTTTTCAAATACGATGATAGGTGTTTCACAAAACACGAATAATCAAATGATGAGTTATTCCTTATTTAACATTATTTTTTACAGGACTGCCCAAAAAAAGGAGTGTTATTTACGTAACCGTTTTTTCTGTGAACCGTACCCTCCGTGAGGTACGGTTTGAAATTGAATGAGTCAAAAACTTATTTTCAAGCAACCAGTCTAGGAGTGAAGAGCCCCTTGTACTGTAATCATCAAAGAATTGTTTTACATTTTCGTAATAAATCTTTATTTTACTTTCATAGGACGTCCACCTAATGTTTCCTGTTATTGATCAAATATCAATAAATCGCAAATTAAAATAATTTATTGGAGGTTAAATAACAGTCTAAAATGAGTTTACATTAGGTATATTTGGTGAAGAATGGACTGCGAATCGCATTGTTATAGTGAGTGGCTCAGTGCGGGCCACTTGCGGGGGCGTTGACCGCAATATTGAGCGAACGCGAATGTCTCGCGTAGTGTTAATGACCTTTTTTTTCGGCTGCGCCAGCGTCTTTATTCTGACTTGTGGTTTTTAAAACTAGCTTTTTAAGTTATATTAGCTTTTTTTCTAGACCTTATTAGTGTACGGATTATAATAAAAAAACCACCAACGCAACATTTTATAAGCGTTTTAAATTTGTATATAAATGTTAACTTCTATTGTTAGAAAAGGAATGGCTGTGAGTTCTGTGACACAGTATAAAAATAACACTGAAAATAAAAAGGGTAATGCACTGTAGGTATATTATTTTGTAAACGATTTAAAAAGTAGGTACCTACCTAATAATAAGCAACGCATTAAATGTTTCTTTGCGATGTTTTAATGTAGTGCAATTTAAATAAATTACGAAATTATATTCAATACATTCGTTTTTAATAAGTTTCTAAAAATTCAATTTCTCATTAATTGTAAGATTACGCTTCTCTCTTTGTTACTAATTGATAAATTCATTCCAAGAAGTGTCGATAACAGAATTTAGTTTGCGATAAATTAAAAATTGGTCAAATGTGATACCATCAGCGACGTCGTACCTACCTAATTTAATTATGTTTTTTTAAATGTTAATGCATTATGTACCTAAATTATTTATAGGCAGTACCTAATACACTGCATGTAACATAATATTAGTAAACGGTAAGTTATTGCATGCACTGCGCTGAATTAACGTGAGGCCGCTTTCTAATTTTCACCGAGTAAGTAGATAGTGAGTGACGCAATGGTTTAGCGCCATATGGACTGTTTGGGCAACGGGCGGGCCTGTGAGAACTGAATAACTGATTGCATCAGTCTTCTCAGATGCAACGCCTTCTAGTCTGTCAGCGTAACGCACATTGTATGTAGATTTACTGATGTGCGTCTTTATTTATTATGAGTAGTAGTATTGACGGAACGTATACGGATCTATTTATTTTTATTGTAGGAAATGGGCACAAAAGAATCGGACAATAGTTAATTAACATTGTGTATTTTTATGCGGCTACATTGTCATAAAACACCTACACGATTTACTAGGTCGTACAACTTATTACATTGCCTATATTAATAGACCAAAACCTTGCGGAAGTTACGTCAAGTTTCTATAAACGGACGCGAAAAAGATTGTTTACATTAGACTTGGTATTGATTTCCCGAGCACGCTTGCCTCCCCTGACCCCATTACCTTCTTCAATTTAACGGGAGCACATTATGTGGGGTACGCACACCACTTCGTTTGCACATTATTTATACCAGTGATATTAAACTTCACATGAAATAAACAAAGCCTCGCGTCCGATAGAACTATAGTGTTTTCTGTGTAGCGTACACTACGTGTACACAAGGTAGTAAGGCAACATTATCAACTGACTATAGAATTGTTTATAAGTACAACCAACGCCTCATGCATGACTCTTCTGCGAACATTATTTTGCTACATCACAAATACACATACATACCTACCTACCTATATATTGACATGAGAGTGGATTAAGCAAAGACATGCACACTATCTATGTAGTTATTGCATAAAATATTAAGTTAGGTATCAAATGCAATTGTGCCATGGTTATTTCTTGCATCGCTTTATCTTTTATTGAATGAATGCATTAAACAAAATGTAAACATACATTATAAAAGAATCAACAAGGTCATGCATGGCTACAGTCGGCAACTCCTCATTTCTCACTTATGTTCTACGTTCTGAATTTCTGATTAGTAACTAAAGTCAAAGAAAACAAATACATAAACTGCAAAACGAGCTTAATTTAATGAACACAAATAAATAAGTATGCGGTTCGCGTCAATCGCAGCTCTACTGAGATAAAACTATTTTTATCGCAGATAGGTATTGGTTTTTTTGCGAGCAGTAAATGCCACAACTTTAAAATGCGAGAAGTTATTGACCTCAAGCTTTAAGTTCAAATTGGCAGGTACCTACTCTCATGTTGCTACATTTATTAAACCTTGAACCGTGAATTGGACTCAAGGCCATCGACATTGCTCTTAAATGACGCATTTGCCTGTATCGATCGGTCATTTTGCCATGTTCGCAATGTCAAGGCTTATAGGCAACTTACTTAATTGTAATAAGCTTACAGTATGATACTTACATAGGAATTTTATTACTGCTATGGTGGCCTAGTTGGACTGGATTGAATGTCATGCATTGATGGGCATGCTTCTCTGGATCAAAATGGAACAAAAAATATATATTAACATACCCGCCAGGAAACTGAATGGAAAAACCTGTTGTGATACTTAGTATATTTTTTTGTAGATTACTGGGATCCCGTACTCATGTATATTGAGTTGATGAGAAAGATTCATGATTGCTGGATACTTGGATAGGTATCGATCGCATAATATTTATTACCAACATGGAACTAAATTTGAATAACTATCCCAGAATTTTGAACCGAATAGAAATTAATCGATGCTATGCAAATAATTGTTGTTTTTAATTACAGGAAAAAGGCACTTCGTTACCAGCCCAACGGTTGAACAAGTATCCGTCAAGGGGTTTGCTAAAACACATATTGCAGCAAACTTACAACCAAGCAGTGTCTGACCCGGATAAACTCAACCAATATGAACCCTTCTCACCTGAGGTCAGTACTAACGGTTATTTATTACGTAATCCGTATTGTTTATAGCGGCGGTCATTATGTCGTGTTGCCAAGTTTGACCTGAGCTATTAATAGTTGAATTTAAAATATACGACTTTTTGCTCGGCAAGGAAATGGAACGACATCCTAGTTGCGTAACAGTCGACACTGTAATTGTAATAAGTAGCTTTTATTTTGACAATTGAACGATATCCTTGCGACCAGATTGTTTAGAAAATTCGCTTACCTACTTAACTAAATCGTCGCGTTGATGTTGATAGTTGAATTAAGTATCAAGAATAGAGCAGAGAACAGCGGTGGCCCAGTGGTGGCGGCCCCGACTTACGAACAATAAGTCGTGGGTTTCAAACCCAGGCAGGCGCATTTCTTTGTGTAATTTATTTCATCACCACTGCTCTAAAAAACGGTGAAGTAAAACATCGTGAGGAAACCGTCATGTCCTAAAACCAAAAATTCGAAGACATGTGACATCTACCAACCCGCACTGGGCCCGCGTGGTGGATTATAGCCCTCTCATAGAGAGGAGGCCGTGTGTCCCAGCAGTGGGAAAATTATGGGCCGATTATGCTAATCAAGAATAGTAAAAGTTCTGGCTTTTCCGAACACACTCATGCATTTCAGATTTAAGTTCGACACTTAAATCTCCAATTTAATGCCAGTTCTGTTAATCATTAGCAGAACTGACATAAAGGAAGATTATAATAAAGCTAATTTTGACAGAAGTCGAACTTCATTTACAGCTAGCACTAACACAATGGAGCGAGTTTTATAGGAAGTAGGAAGTCAGGAAATTGTCGCGTTATCAGGATACTGTTGTTAATATGTTTACGAATTATGTTTCCTGTTTGTAATTTGTGGTAATATAATGTGTATATATTATTTCGGCAGGTATACGGCGAAACATCATACGAGCTGGTATGTCAGATGATAGATCAAATAGATATAACCGCCGACGATGTGTTCGTGGACTTGGGCTCCGGCGTAGGACAGGTGGTCCTACAAATGGCGGCCGCAACACCTTGCCGAGTCTGCCTCGGAGTCGAAAAGGCGGAAGTTCCTAGCAAATATGCCGAGGTAAATATTACTTTAAACACAGTACCCTGCATAAAACTATGTAATATTAAGTATCAGGTAATAATATAAAAATGTTACTTTTCAGAGTATGGACGGTCACTTTAGAATGTGGATGAGATGGTATGGGAAGAAATTCGGAGAATATAAATTAATCAAGGGCGACTTTCTACTGGATGAACACAGAGAAAAGATAAATGCAGCGACGATAGTTTTTGTGAATAACTTTGCATTCGGCCCGCACGTGGACCACCAGTTAAAAGAAAGATTTGCTGACTTGAAAGACGGTGCTAAAATTGTATCATCGAAGAGTTTTTGTCCGCTTAACTTCAGGATAACGGACAGAAATCTCAGTGACATCGGGACCATCATGCACGTCAGCGAGATGTCTCCACTAAAAGGATCCGTCTCGTGGACGGGGAAGCCAGTCTCTTACTATTTACACATTATAGATAGGACCAAATTGGAGAGATATTTTCAAAGACTGAAAAATCCGAAACTCAAGGTCAGCAAAAGGGTCTGTTCCAATCACTTTACCTTTTATAAGATTAAGATATTTTTTCGTTTCTACTGTTTCCATGATGATATTTTGACTGTGAAAATAACTTGTTTTCTAAACTTGTGTCTGAATGATAAAGAGATCTGGAAATTATCATCATCTGCCTAGCCTTTTCCCAACTATGCTGGGGTCGGCTTTGGAAATGTTAAATGTAATAATTGCAACAATAGTTTAATTGTTTGGATAGTTTTGATAATCTTATTTAAACAACCAATCGTCATGTTTGTGAGCTATTTGAAATCCATGTGGGCTATGCAGTAGAGAAAGGTAGAAGGAAGGAAGGAAGGAGTGAAGTGTTATGTGAATAATGAAAAAAAAAACCTATTTCATTAGGTTTTTCCTATCTGGGTTCCGTAGTTTATGTAGTAATTTCGTCTTGTCCATTTGTCTGAACTTTGGCCTAACCTAACCTCATTAAGTTTCAAATACTAACTTCTTATTTAATCTTTTTAAATCTGCAATATTTCAGGCATTTAATCTAAACCTTTGTTTGAAATGATATCAACAGACTTCAATGCATAAGTTTGGAAGATATGGTGTACCAAGTTATCTAGCTGTTGACTTCGTTTGACCTGTTCCTTGGCGACTGCACAAATATAAATTAGTGGCAAGTTACAGATTTCAATAAGGACTTCTTACGAGAAATATTATTTTTTACATTACAATAAAATTGTATCCCAAACTATGGACAGTGATTACGGAATCCCAAGTACAGGTTTTTTATTATTCCATGGAGTTATTCTATGGAGAGGTAGAACTGCTTTTCTGGTCAGCTGTTTTGCTTGTGACATGCCATATAGTTGCTGATCTTCCGTTTTTTCGATTTTGTTCAGTGTCATTTCCAAGTAGACCTAAGCGACGCTTCTCCATTTCGCTCAATTTTGTGCATCTTCCTTTAGGTGTGCAGTATAAGTCTTCGTTCTCCCTGGCGATTTTTTGATGCGATGAATTTAATCTAGCATTGGATTTTCATATTTTGGTATTGAGTCGATCATTGCAAGTCCAAGAGAGTTCATATCAGTGCGTTGTAAAAATCGTCGCGTTTAATAATCACCCGTGCGAACAAGGGCTTAATGTTGTCCCTGTAGCAATCCTGTGAAACACTTCCAAACTGTTATTCTGCTTCTTTATAGCTTGTCATTGCTTAACTATTTAAATAATGTTAAATAATACAATAACATATTTGAATTTGTTTTAATCCGGCTTTTGTTTATTTCTCGGATTTGAAAAATCACATTGAAATGAATTGGTTATTTAAATCTGCGTTCAGATAGACTTAAAACTAACTGAACCGAAGCAGACGAAAAATGTTACTATCTGTCTTCTTGTGTCTAAATAAGAAATGCAGTTGTAAGGACCTATGTTGTTGCCCTATGTTCGTGTTGGACTAAACACACTGTTAACCGAAATGAGTTTGATAACCCAAGTAGCTCAATATTTCATAATTTTAAATGTTCATGAGTTAAACTATACTATCCAGATTTCTTTTTAATTGGCGAATAACGCGATTTTGAACTTTACACTGACTGTATCCACATATTGTAAACATAAGCTCATTTACCCAGGAAGCTGATTAATCGATATCAGGGCATCAGGGTCGTCCAGGTCAACGATTATCTTTATTTTAGCAAACTAGATATTTATCGACGTCAAAGAATGTAAACACGTGTGTACTATTTAGACGATTACTTTACTGATGTTGTTTTTGTTAGGGCACGCATAATGGATGTGAGGACGGCGAAGGGAGCGGGAAGAGACACCTGAGCGCGCCGCCGACGCGCCAATCGACGCCCGACCTGCTCAATGGCAACAGCAACCACAGCACTGGCTCGCTGCCCGAGCGACGGCGGAAAGTGGCAAGACCTAGAGCTGTCAGGTATGCACTTTATGACTCACAAGTATCTTCTTCTGAGTGCTTCACCGGCGGTACGTGCGTCGTTTGAATTCACAAATATATGGAAATTAGTTAAACGTTACAGTGCTACATTGACTACGCACGCGTGCGACACACTATGTACATGCTGTGCTTAGTGATACCGGTCAATGTGTATCGTCAGGATCAGGACAGGTCGGTTAAGCGCTGTAACCGGCCTTAGGCGTTTCCATGCACACGACGAATTCGAATTGCAAGTATTGGAGCGCGTTCCTAAACTGCCACTTATATAGGAACGAAAGTTTTCTTCAGCTTCTTCAAGTTTCCACCCTTTATGTAGTGAACTAGAATCTGGGAGAGTTAAGTTGTTTATTAATATCTAGAACTAAGTGATATTACCATATTGCCAAAGCAAGGCTTTTTAGAAATTGATTGAACCTAAAGTCCTGTAATATACGAGTACTATAATAAAATGTTTTTTTTTTTTACACAGAGGCGAGAACGGTCGGACGCGAGCGCGCGCGGCGGTGGCGAAGCGCCGCGTGGTGCGGCGCTCCAGCGACGACAGCGACGAGGAGTCCAGCGGCACGGACGACGCGCCGCCCGCGCCCGAGCCCGCGCCGCGCGAGTGGGGCGCGCCCTGGGCCTCCTCCTCCGACTCCAGTCAGTGCACAGCAAAGTCGTACTCTTGCTGACTTCCAACCCGCACTAATTAAGCGGAGCTGCTGAATTTTAACATACTTTTGTTTACTTACGTAAAAGCTTAATGTTTGATTTCTCCAAGTAATAAAGAATAGAATTTACAGTTAATTTATTACTTGTATACAGATCGCAGTCGTCGGCCCGCTAGCAAGCGCAGCGCGAGCGCGGGCGGCGCGCGGCGTCGTGCGGCCCGCGCCAAGCGCCGCCGCGCCGCGCCTGCCGCCATCGCCGGCCTGGACCTGCTGCACTCCACCACGCTGGCCTCCACGCTACATAATGGCGCCGTGAGTATACTTACGTTTCGCAGGTACAGTACGTCGATAGGGCACCGACCATCTTTTATTTTATTTCGTAAAAGACAGATCTGTTGCTCTCGAATTACAACAAATCTGGTTATGATTTTTTGTTGATTTGGCACTCGTAAATTACAGTTATGTTCCAGTTTTTTTTATTGAATTTAGTTTTAGGATACTAGTGCTAGCCCGCACTGCGATAAAAATGCACGAAATTAGTTTTATCAGAGTGCGGAGGTCTCGGGCTCTATACTGACTGGTACCCCTGCAGGTGACGGCGCCGCCGCCGGGCTGCGTGGAGCAGCGCCTGTCGGCGCTGGGCGTGGCGCTGCAGCCCGCGTCGCGCCTGCACTCGGAGCTGGACATCCCGCGCTCGCCGCACACGCCCTACAGCCTGCAGCTGCTGCTCGACATGTTCCGCGACCAGTACCTCGCCTTCATCACGCGCATGAACACGCCCGAGTACGCACAGGAGATACGGCAGCAGATCGAAAAGGAAAAGGTATGATCCAACATCATCATTCTTCTGCCCGTATCCCAATTTAATTTAATTGGCGCTGACTGTGCCTTCTTTTCGATACTTCCCTCTAACTCGTCATCTCAGCAGTCACTTCCTTTCTAGCCATACCATCCTTCATACAGTCATTTATCGTTTCTTTGGTCTTTCCCCCCTACTCAATAGCCATCCAAATATTTCATCATTCATCCATATTCTAAACTTTGAGTTTTATCCTCTTTTCGTTTTAATGCATGTTTTGCTTTTTGGTGTACTTACAAACAGCGTGTGCTTTCTATTAAATATACCGTCATCCCGGGAAATCCGCTGATGGTTTTTAAAGACGCAATCCATAATAGTACCTACATGCGAAAGACGTGGTTTATAAATTGATAATAATGCAGTCTTTGGTTTGAATAGTTTTATTATTGTCTGTCAAATTTATTGATTGATGAAATTAAACTATTTTATTTTATTTATTATTCTGTTCAAAACATGTATAAGTGTGTATAATCAAGATTTTTTTAACACACTCGTGTTTTATTCGAGCTGCATAAAATACATGCAAGTTTCTTTAAAAATCATAATAACAAATAATAATGTCCGCCTGCTTTATTTATTTAATTATTTTATTTTGTGTTTGTTAGAGTATACTATTGTGAATACAATTTCGAGCAGATATAAGAAAGGTTGGGGCAATGTTGCGTGTTAAATGCAACTTTCTTTACAATGACATCAAAAATCTCCGCTCTATGTCGCAAATATGATCTTCGTGTGTTAAATCTTCAAAGTCGATATCTATGGCATATTATGAAACAGTAAGCCGTATGTCGTTTGTAAGACCATGAAAAAGTCAGTGTGTATAAATACATTATTTAAACCCAAGTATTCGATACAGGAGAGGAACCAGAAACTGAAGTCGCGTGCGTCTCAGTTAGATAAACAGATCAACGTGCTCATAAGCGACAGTGTTGCTCTGTTAAAGGCGCGCATGAGTGAGCTGGGCATACACGCCAATAACACAGTGGATCTGTTGGCCAAAGCGAAGGAAATTGTGGGGAGACATAAAGAGTTGCAGAGCAAGGCAAGCAAACTGCAAGCGCAGGTACCCATCATGATTTATTTGTGTGTGTCATAGTATCGTGCATTGAAAACAATCAGCTTTTATTGTAACTTCAAAGATTATAGTGACCGGATACTTCCCTCGCTTCTGTCCATAGGTACTTTCGCTCTTATAGCTCACTATCACTCGGTCATGCACCTGATAGCTAGCCCGCTCTTGGTATCGCGACGGCTTAGACTCATTTTCGAAGAGTACGTACATCACTACAGTTGATAAAAAAACGGTACTCATCATTTTCATTATTATATTCAGTTTTACGTTTATGTGACCTTTATTTTCTATGCGGATACACCTACTATACGTATTATATCATACCATTTATTGTGGTAACTTATATGTTTTTGTTTACATTTTACTTTTTTATGTCATTGCTTTATTGCATCCTATTTTCATTTTCTGTGTACGATATTATGCCAAAGGTTTTATTTTAAAGTATGTAATGTTATTTTGATGTATTATGTATTCACTTCATCATATTTTTTTGATAATTGTCAGCATTACATTATAATTTTGTAATTTTTTAGGTGAATAATATAGAAACTGACCAAGCAATGCTCGTCAAACAAAGGACGTTCGAGATAACAGAAAAGTATCGCCAGTTGGGCCACATACCTCCCGACGTTGAGATCACTCAGAGCATCGCTCATGATTGTATACTGAAAGAGATATCGGCTACACTAGCGCACCGGAAAAGGTTACACGCACAGGTTGGACATCTTCAAAACGAAATTGTTCAAATGGAAAGATCAAGCGAGCAAAAAGTTGCTCCGCCAACTGTACCTGTTGCTACTGTCAAACCTCATACGGTGAATTCTAAGCCCAGGAAATCTAGAGAGCATAGATCACGGTCGCAAGAGTGGCCTGACATCCCGGATGTTGGGAAAATTGAGGAACAGAACCCAGAGATTTTAGCTCAGAAGATATTAGAGACTGGGCGTCAATTCGAGGCTGCCAAGACCACGAAGCCAAACATGATAGTGAATGGGTACCCGAGAGAATCGGAGAGGCACGTCGATCATCACCGGCACTCCAAGGGGGCGCCGCCCGTACACCGGGCGCAGCCGCAGCGCCCGGGCCAGCCGCCGCCCAACCTCGCGCACAGGCAGTCGCCTGTCAAGCCGCAGAAACCACTCAACGTCGTCGGCAAAGTTCAGGAATCGCCGAAGGTGATCAATTTCGAGGACAGACTCAAAAGCATAATAACGTCGGTGCTAAACGAGGACCAGGAGCAGCGGAAAGCGTCGCGGCCGGCACAGAGCCACACGTACACTAACGGATACGTGCGAGCGGGCGCGCCGCACGGCTCGCACGGGTCGCACGGCGCGCACGGGTACCCGCGCGGCGCGGGGCCCGCGGGCGCGCCGGGCTACGCGCGCCTGTCGCGCGAGCCGCGGCGCGAGCGCTACCCGTACGAGCGCCGCGACGCGCGCCACGCCGCGCACCCCGCGCACGCCGCGCACCTGGAGCGCGACTCCAGCGGCCCGCAGCCCGACTACACGCAGGTGAGGCCCGCCCCCCCCGCGCCCCCGCCCCCGCCCTGTGCCCGCAGCTGACCGTGTGTGTGTGCAGGTGTCGCCGGCCAAGCTGGCGCTGCGGCGCCACCTGTCGCAGGAGCGCCTGGCTGCGCCGGGCGCGCGCACCATCGGCGACCTCGTCAACGGAGAAATCGAGCGCACGCTCGAGATCTCCAACCAGAGCATAATCAACGCGGCCGTCAACATGAGCGCACGCTACCACGAGCCCGCCGCGGCTAATCAGCCGCTCGAAGGTAGGTTATCACGATAAACGATTCATATCTAAACTTTTAAAGTAAAATCAAAATTTCAATACAATTCTACTGAACTGAATTCACGTCAAAACTAGAATACATTTGACTGCATTTCAATTTCAACTAGGTGATTGTAAAATAATTATGTGGAATTTGCAATGTATGCTGGTTGATTATTCTTTGCAACTTCCTAAATTTAAAATTTGGAACGGTTTCAGGGCTAGCGGCATGCCTTCAAGCTCGCGTGCTGGCGTCCGAGTACTGGCGCGGCCGCAACGGGACCGGCGCCCCGCCTGGCGCCGACGACGAGTCGCGCCGCCGCACGCCGCCGCCCGACCCGCACTCCAACACCTCCACGCCGCTCGTGGACGAGTTGCCCGACGCGCGCCTGCCAGGTACGCGCGACGAGCCCGCCGCGCCCGCACCCGCGCCTCCTCCTCCGCCCGCGCGCGCAGATGCACTCACCGCCCGCTCCGTTACAGAGGGCGAGGCCGGCGAGGAGGTGGACGAGAGCAAGTGGCAAGACCGGATAGCCTTCCGGTTCGACCAGATCATATCGTTCGCGTCCACGGCCATGGAGGACAAGCGGCGGCGTTCGGACGAGGCCTGCAACACGTCGCCCGACTCGGGCATCGGGCACGGCGACGCGGGCGCGGCGGCGGCGGCGGGAGCGGCGCGCCAGGCCGGCTCGCCGCCCGCCGCGCACTTCAAGAAGCGCTTCTTCCGGCGCGAGCGCTGGGGCGCGTGGGGCGGCGCCGCGCCCGCCGTGGACTGGGAGCGCCCGCCCATGTGACGCCGCAAGCCCTAGCGCAGCGCCGCGCGCCCGCGCCCTCCGCGCCCTCCGCGTAACTAGCACTGCCGACAGGGGACGCGAGTACGATTGTATTCTTTGTAAATAGGGTCGTCCCCGCCCCGCTCGACCCCTCGGATGTTGACTGTCGATTTTTGTTATTTTTTCGAATATATAATGTAATTATGTATATTATTGAGTTTATTTTATGTTTAAGATGTGTAATTATTTAATGGTAGTTGTATGTCGCCGTTCCGTTCGGTGACGTTGAGACGTTTGCGCCGTGGCGGATTGTATTTCATGTGTTCATTTAGGTCTTAGAGTCTGAAATACATGATTCGGTGATTTTGCAGCGGATCATTCTTGCGCCGGTCGTTTGGTGAATGTTTGTTGTTTTATGTGTTTTGTTTGTCGATGTTACGGAAGCTCTTGTCTGAATAATGTTAATCATTTCTTTGGGAAATCTTAAATTTTTAATGTACTTACTTATATCGAGTTTGTATAGAATAGATCATTTTGAATTTTCTTACGTATCGAATCGAAGAAGTATCGCATTAGGAACTCTTTAGTAAATTATAGCGCAATTTATCATTGTAAAATGTATAGAGAACTATCTCATAATGTCATATTCGAAGCAATGAGGTCGTCTATCGTCCTGTGATATATAAAGCACCATTATTAATATCTGTTCGTGATTACAATAACTTGACTAATTCGTATATTTAAGGACAGTACTGTTTTGATGATGGCCACATTAGGTAGTACATTAGGTTGTAAAGAGAATCAGTTTTATTGCTAGAAGCCATTAACTACTAAATTGTAAAGTGTACTAAAGGCTTAAATAATGGTAAAATAGAACATGGCTCCTTATAATAAAGTTTTCCCAGAGAAACAACATGGTGCAGTTAAACAATTAAATATTGCATAGTATAAATTGACACGCTATTTTTATACGGGATTATTTTAGATAACATTACGACTCATTTCTAACTAAGTGTTATGAAACTTATAAGAAAAATGTGCATTCGTGCTTCCCCAAATATTTCAATAGAACGGGAGTATTGTGGCACATATCGTTCGTGTCTGTTTATATAATCAATCTCTATAAATCGCTGAATAAGAAACAGTCTGCTGTTTAAATGTATTATGTTGCCACCGTGTTCCGGCAACTGTTCATACTCGTCTGTGCTGTTTCTTATGCTACGATTTACGATACTAAATTGTTTAATCAATATTCGAAGTGTTATTGAACTCGGTAAGTAATTCCGACAGTCTAACTGACAGGCGCCAAGAGTACGTTTTCACAAGCTCGATAATTTTAGGTATCTGTTATCTAAAAGTCACAATATTTGTGAGCAAACTCAAAAAATCGTATAGCATGTATTCGGAAACAAGTAATATTCTGAAAAAAAAAACGACCTCTGTTAAAATGAACGGTTGCGTATGTACTTTATCGTTTACTTCGACAAAATATGCACGTAATGTAGATATATTGCGACACGTCATAGCTATAATCATAAAATAATAGGACCAAAGAGTTTCTGGCGACGTGCCTAATTATATCAATTTTGTCCATGCTCCGAATAATCTTTTTTTTAATTTATTACTATTTTAACATTGCATAAGCAGCTCTGAGTTATAATCATGGACAATGTAAATCGATTTATAAGTAACTTATAGTAATTTAAAACTGACCAGTCAATTGCAATTTTACATTATTTCAATGTAATGTTGAAAACTACAACTTCAAATAGCGTATACAAGGACGGGGATAGCTAGCGAAAGTTGAATGGCACTGAGACTTCGTCACAAGTCGGCAACAGTAGCTTAACTTGCGAGACCCACTTGAAAGTCCATATAAATGTATAAGAAATAAAGTAAGTTTATTATGCTTTCAATCCACCCCATCTTTAAAGCTATGTGCTTAGTATTCTAAAACATATCTGCGTTCCTTTGGGGGTTTATATACAAGTTACTTTGAAAGCATCTGTTAAGGTGACAAGCCACAAGTAACTTAGGATTAAACTTTTTTTCGCTCATGACGATTATCCGCCTCTTAGGAATAAGATTTAACAAAAATAAGCAATTTGTTATGTAATGTGGGTTTCTGAAGTCATTGTTGATATTGGAAAATAGTGAATACGGTTTTATACTTTCAGTCGATAAAGCAATTAATTAAATATTTGTGCGTAATAAGTAATTCGAAACTGTAAAAATGTGATTGTGACGTTAAAGTGTAAGAACCGACTTGTTTCCTAATTAGCCCAATGGGCGTTGCTATTATAAGAGAGCAGAGTGCAGTAGTAGAGTGAAAATACTTTAAAGTAATAGAATAAGATAAAACCTTGCTATTACATAATTTAACATACAAAATAGTTATTACTTAATACATTTCCAAATAAAGCACTGTTTTTTTTTTAAATGGACAGGGTCAAACATGGATATTTACACCCAGACTAAACTCATCTCTGTTATAATAGCATCAGCCAACGGGTAGTGCAGCCTTATATTTTAAAATTTAGACATAATATGTTTAGAAGTCAGAACATGCATAATGTATTAATATCGGAAAGCTTAGAAATTATATTCGTTTCAGAATAATTAATAGGTAACTAGGTCGTATTCGATAAGCATAAGACTCGTTGATTAAATTATGTGCACTGACGTAAGAAAATAAATTGTAGAAAATAAATCAATGTACAGTATCCAAATTCAATCAAAAAGTAAACAAAACATAAAAATTCAAAACAAGAGAGAACCAAGATTTTTTGGAAGAAAGTTGTCAAACTTTTTGTATTAATTTTATTATTTAATATTACGGCCACGGCCAGTAAGAGTGACGTCAATGAAGTCGGTTCTATTTTTTAAGTTATTTTTGTACAGTATGTTTACTTACTGTGCACGGTGTAATGTTTTATTAGATAAGAAGACTTGAAAAAAAAAATAACACGAGTATTGTACGATTGTAATAGTTAATTACTTGAGCAGTTTTATCACTTGAGATCGATGAATATTACATTCTGTAAATGCGAATTTCCAGATATGTTTATAATACATAGGCGACTCTGGAACGGTAATAACTCATTTTTAAACCAAGGTCATGTTTTAAATGAAAAAGGTTCTACAAATTAATTACAAAGTGTCGTTTCATGTATTTTAAACATTGGAGTGCACTGGTTTGATTGTGCCTGAAAAACTCATCAATGCCGCTCCAAACCTCAAAATTATGTATTTGTATATTGATAAGTAAGCTTAAAAATCTAATCTGAAGTAGGTACCAATAGTAATATAGTGTAATGTCGGCAATAAAACATCTATTTTGGTCGGATTAACTCGAAGAGTGATTACATTATTCAGTTATAATTAATTTTATTTTTTGATGGGGAATAATGAGCTAATCTGTGTGACGTTATAGTGTCTAAAATAGTACAAATGAGAAGACTTATCGTCGTAAGCCTCGGACTATTCAACATGCAAATGCTAGGTTTGAGATGTATCCCTGTGTACTAGTTTTATTTTGTACTAAAAGTTAAAAATAAACGAATAATTATATTGTGTTTTTATTATTTACTGTAATTAGCACCTGCGCTACACCAATGCAAGTATTCCTCAATTATTGCTTATTTTGGGAAATACAGTCCTGGAAAATGGGGACAGCCCGCGAAATTCAAAATTCTTGTTTTAGATTTCCGTACCCAAAGGGGACCTCATGTAATTACCTTGGTAAAGTGAATTTGACAAGCAAGACGTGCATAAACATAGATTTAAAAAAATCTTAACCAATGTAGAACGATAAAAGTCATACTAACTTGATATTGTGACTCTATTAGCTATTACTACTACTACTATTACTAACTTGTAATCTAAATTGAAAATGTGACCCTATTAGTTATTACTAAGGTTCCACTGTCAGACCATCCGTCTGTCACTGGACTGTATCTTTGGTAGCCACATGAAATGTTACAGAGTGGGTATCACTATGGCCGCTATAATAACCCTTTTGCGTGCGACGCGCACCCGGGCGGTTTTTTCAATTTGCAGGTTATTGCATTATTAGTTTATGCGTTTAGGTCCATTGCGATGGACGTAATCCATCAATGCAAATGTCATGCGCGCATACTATGGGGCTACAGAGGGGGGAAAAAACCTGACCGCGTAGGCGCGTACCGTGTTCGGATGCTCTCTCTGTTTCAGGTGCTTGAGCCTGCTGTCAACATGTCGGATCAGGTGCGAGTCATCCAGCGTAATCGTATGTTGGATGACACCGCGCTTGATCGCTTGCGGACTGAAATGCAGAGTATCCATGACATTGCCACGCCGTTGCAGGCTGTGGTTCCACCACAATTTACCGCAATACCAAATCGCAATAACAACGTGAGTAATGACATGGTTACTAATGTAAGTACCCAGTGCAGTGAGGATAATAATATGAGGAGTGCTTTGGAGGATGCGATTCGGGAACATCGGTGCAACCCGACCTTAGACCTCGCTTACCTCGTTTGCCCATGCATAACAAAAATAGGGTGCTGGTGCCTGTTCTGGATTCGCAGTCATCAAATATATTTTGACAACTGCGAAGACCTCAATGATGCTCACGCAATCCTGTATTGTGCGGCTGTAGTAGCTCACGATAAATTTTCTGATGATAGAGCTACACGACTAACACGACCTTACCCAGCCGTACCGGTATGGCAGTATAGGATTGTACGACGTATTGATGGGGCCAGAGCACTCATCGGCAAACTGATCTGCAATACTCGCCCTAGAGTGATGTGTTTTGTGAGGCGGGCGTTCTCGGGGACTGATATTAGTCCTCGAGACTACATGTCCCGTGGCTTATCGACTTCCTGAAGCAGAAAGAGTATGCATGGGCAAGCCGTATTCGTAGACAAAACCTGTCTTCCGACAGTATTAAAATTCTTACATCCATTTTGAGAGCTAACATTAGCAAACACATTGATGACAATTCTGTCATGTCCGCTTCTAAAAATGGATGTAGGTACGGGTCCCGCGGTACTAAGGAGCTACTCCTCATTGATATGTCCATTAGTCAACAGGTTCGCCGTTCCCGAAGGGATCTGTGGACATGTTGGATAGACTATAAGAATGCCTAGCTATGACTCTGTGCCACATACATGTCTCATGAGGGTGCTAGAGTTATATAAAGTTATTGCAACTTTGCGCACCTTCCTGATGTCATGTATGGGGCAATGGAGGACAGGCCTTCGCAATCCAAGATGTCGGCAAATTCAGAGGAATAGCGAGTCGATAAGGATAGAGCGAGGTATATTTCAGGGCGATAGTTTGAGTCCACCAAATGGCAAATGTGCGGTCATGCATGTAAAGCGAGGGGAGATTGTGGAATCGGTGGGAACCCAGCTCTCGGATTCCATAAGCCTTAGATCCCACTCAGCTACCGAAACCTATAAGTTTTTAGGTATGTCGGAAGCGCTCGACATCAATGTTGCTGACATGATCAAGCAATCGTTGAAAGACCGCGTCTTTAGCCGCCTGAAAAAAGTATTTAAGAGTCTCAACAGGTGGAAATACGGTGCGTTGGGTCATGCCGGTTTTGATGTACTTTTTCGGCATACTCAAATGGACTCAAACAGAACTAGACGCCCTGGATAGGAGGGACCGTACATTGTTGACGGTATATCGAATCCATCACCCGCGTTCTTCAATTATGAGACTGTATATCCCGCGGAGATGTGGGGTTCGAGGCTTTTTAAACGCTAAGACTCTCCACAATCGCGAGATATGCAGTGCAGGGAATATTTCCTAGAAACCGACGTGGGGATGCATCGAGATGTGTTCGCGGTGGACAAAGGCCTCACCCCGCTCTCCTTGGCTAAAGAGAACTGGCGCAAACCTGTAGTGCATGATACTAACGACCGCAGGGAGGTATGGCAGAGTAAGGAGCTTTACGGACCGGACGCTTTTTCCGGGCCCTACATGGGCCCGATGTAGACCTTTCAGCGTCCGTAGCCTGGCTACGTTCCTGGGACCTCTTCGGGGAAACTGAAGGTTTTGTCTGTGTAATTATGGATGAAGTTATGATGACGAATAACTACCAGATATTAATTGTCAAGGATGGCACGGTTGACATATGTCGGGCTGGTCGGGCATGCCACCGTCCAGGCGAATCAATCCATCACATTATCTCCGGGTATTCTCTTCTGGCTATACGGAGAGTACTTGCATAAACACAACGTTGTAGCCAGGATTATCCATCAGCAACTACAGCAAATACAACCTTGTGGAATCGGAATCGAAATCCGATGGGCCACAATTTTTTATATTTAAAATGTTTTTTACATATTTTTTTAAAATGAATATTTAAAAATGTATGCAATTTGTATAAAGGAAATCTTAAATCTTTATTTATCTCGACATCAGAAATTACTGTCGCTGGTATATGCACAATCTTAAATAGAGAAATCAGTAAGTATTACGATTACGGCGGAAGTTGAACCTGTGCTTCAAAACTTGGCAACTTTAGACGTTAAACTGACATTTGAGTGTTCTGTCACTGTCACAGTTGATAGCACAGCAATCAGCAATCAATACAAAATTTCTTACGTTTTTCTTTCTCGGGACAAAATTTGCGTTGAATTTAGCAATTACATTAAGATACTACTAATTATGTATGATATGTAACGATTTTTATTCGATAATTTTTTAGTTTGTGTATATGTCTACGTGTTAGTTGTATGTTTTATTTACGAGCTAAACACTGTATGTACAAATGAAATGCAATATTCGTGAACTCGCTCAACTGAGCGATCAACCTTGTGTAATTGAAGGGAGATTAAACTATAAAAAGATTTCCAATGGCGGTTATCGTAATCAGTCAGGTCAGTATAGAACATACTCTACAAATATTGCCAATGACCTTTTATGTTTACATTTTCCTCAAACTTATTTTGGAATGAGTCATGAAAAGTGTCCCTTTCATCGTGTAGTTTATGCTATAAAAAGATACACAATCATAATTCTTTCATGTATTAATACTATTCACTTACAGTCATTGTGTATGTACTTAAGAATCTTAATTTCTATATTGGCCCTTACAACCTTGTGATTAGGTATTTTATGATGTTAGAGATTGCCAAACAATGCTATTCATTGTACTATTATAAATTGACTGTTTACTAACGTAAACTCAAAATATCTAACTTTAGACATTATTCATCTAACCAGTAACCAAAGGCAGTATCTTAAGACTTTCTTACTCACAACTTTGGTTTTATTACAAACTAGCTGTCCCCGCGACCTTCGTCCGCGTGAAATTATTATAAAAATATTGCTTCCCTATTTGAATCGGATTTTGTTAACAATTTCAAGGGTTTTAATTTTTTTTTTGCAAGGAACTCTAATCCTTTTTCTAAAATAAAAGTAACATCAGCTATCTGCCAATAAAAGTCCCGTCAAAATCGGTTCAGCCGTTTCAGAGATTAGCTAGAACAGACAGACAAATAAATATATTTTTTTTGTAATAAGTACCATATTATACTTTCAGCATTCAGAAAAAAGCTGATATTTTGAAATTACAAACACTTCAATTTTATTTAATTGTATAGAAAACGGTTTTAATTTTTACATTTCATTAGTTAACGGCATTTATATGCACTCTCATCCTTCTAGTCAATATTATTTTATGTTTATTTCATTTCAGTGTTCAAAGAGAGATGGTTTCGGCTAATAAATAATTATTTATTTTATTTTAAAATAAGTGAAATGGGTAAATTTGATACAAAATGTCCAGCGGGAATGTTTATATTAGAGAATTCTTCAATACAGATGGAACATGGGCAGAGTATACCATTTTCATTTTCAATATCATTTATGTAAGTTCATTCTTTTCTAAGGGTATGATTTTAAAATACGTAACTAAAATAAGTTTAAACTGTTTCAATAATGTAAAAACCTTGGTCCCAAAGGATAGCTAGCAAGAGAACTAATAAAGTTTTTATTGTTTTGGAGATTAGCTGTTGTTTATAATATCTTCTTTAAATGATTACAGAGATGAACCTGAAAAACGACATGTATTTGCTGCCCGTGCTGAAGACAATGTTGTACAGTGGGTCATGAAGTTAAGAGAGTGCTCGTATGAATACCTGCGCAACAAGCTTCATGCACTACAGTCAAAAATATTTGCAATCACTGGCAAGGTAATCATTTACGTATTTATATCATGATAACGTCTTATTATGTGATTTGAAATATCTTACTTGTACTATCTGAAATACCTGAAAAACCCAAAATTATTATTATTGAAGATTAATGATATAATTCTGTGATAAGATATTATTTATTGTGTTATGTGTAAGCTACAAAATTTTATTATCTCTTTGAATAATTTGTATTACAATTTTTCAGGATCCTCTATTGCTAGTACCAAGAAATGAGGGAGCATGTTTGTGGGCACCTTCAGTACCATTCTCAACGGTACCTGCTTGCACGGTGAATACTAGCTCATTCAGTTGTCATCTTCACACAAATGGCGCATTTACGCTCGAAAGAAGCAAGTCGGATGTTCAGGCACACAAGCATTTTCGTTCAGAATACACCAAAAAGGCGACATTTTATACTGACGATCACAAAAAACCTATTGAGAATCGAGAAGACAGTACCAGTGAAGTGTACTCTCTTGAGAGAAGTAAAACTGCAGCCATACTACCTGGAAGTTTGAATCCAATTAATACGGCTATATTTGACAATCGTCCAATGTATTCTAGAACTGCGCCGAGCCCGCCTGTCAGAACAAAACTGTCGCCTAGCAGTCGGCGAGTCGAAATAAATCAAGAAGTAAAATTATTTGCAGAACAAAGTAGGAATTTATATATAACTGGTATCTTAGATGAAGCACCAATTCCGCCTAGGAGAAAAGTGTCACCCAAAAATTGTGATGTCCAAAATCCAACTATTGAGATTACTAGCAATAATGCCAGCAGAGACCAAGAAGATGGAAGTGAAGATCTGATTAAATTTTAACGTGCCCTGTTGCTCTAAAGGAATCCCACCTATTAATTAATTATTTAGCAACTTGCCAATTGTGTAGGTAACCCATAAAATATAGCTATTGTTTGTCGAAAAATATGGAAATTATTAGATGTAAATGTTTTTTTAACGAAAATTTTATTTGACAATTTCATGTATATTTTAAAAGTAATTGGTTGTTTCTACATAGTAGTCACAAGGACCATGCAGTGATAACATTGATTCTTAGACTTACGTAAGAATACATCGAGTTTTTTATAAATTAGATTTTGTAAGTTTTTTATACAATATCTGAAACCAAAAAAATAGTTTTAATTCACAAAGTATAGCATTTTTGAGAGCCATTTTTGTATTATTGTAAGATGTACAAAACAAACTACCTTCATGATGCTATGTCGTATATTTTATTCATTAACAAGACTACTAGAAGAAAGTTTACATGTTTGCTTAAATAGTGCTTTTTTTTTTTGTAAAATACTTTTTAACATAATGTGGTGCTGTGTATATAGGCGTCCAATAAATATATTTCATGTAATATTGATGTCCTTTTTCATTGTCTCCTCTTACTGAAGCCAACAAATGCATAGTTTTTACGTATTCGGTAGCGATATCATCTCTATAGCTTCTAGGAAAACTTCGTTAGTCTAGTGGTCGCAATGCTACCGCTTAGTGTGGAGTCCTAGGTTCCACAGCTGGTTGGCCACGTGTTCCTAACATGTTCGTATAAAATTAACAAAATTATTAGCAAAATATCAACCCTTCCTTACGGGGAATGTATTTGCTTTAGTTGGGAAGTCCATGCCACTAGCAATCTGGACGATCGTAGCATGTAATGTATGTAATGTGTAATGTAACCATACATTTTATCTACACTCCTACGTAATTTAGGTTAGGAACAGTGTTTTAAGATTGACTGATTGCACAGTCGTTTAGGCATGATGTTCGCTCGACATCACATTAACCCGACGGGAACCAAATGTATTTGTACAGTCAGCAATGAAAGACGATTAACACTTTTTTTGTAAAAGGAAAATTATCGTCTTCATTCCATTTATTATTAGCTTATTAGTAGGTACCCCCATTTACTGTAGGGTGAAATATTGTGTGTTATGAATGTAGATATCTAAGCACTCGTACTAATGCCACTTCAGAAATTGCGGGCAAAACCACGCACTGGCAGGGACAGCAGGCAAAACCACGCGCTGGCAGGGACAGCGGCTAAAACCACGCGCTAGGAGGGACGGCGACTATTGTGTGGCAGCCCTAACACCATCGCTGTTTATTTACTTATGTATTTATTAAATTTCCTGTATTAGATACTCAAGCTTATTGCCATTAGCTGAGCAAGTATATTTGAGTTGCTACTGAGAAAATCCCAATGAAAAGACTCAATAACACTTTGCCCCAGTTGCCCCATCGAGTGTTACGAGCAAGTTTAGTTGAAGCTACTATCAACTTTTTTAAAGTTTCCTGCCAGTTGCTATAACCAAATAGCCCGGTTTACGGTGGCCGCAATTTTATGGCAATCTGTGAGCTTTGATAGCTGAGCTGCTATCTACGCTACGTACAGTGCGCAATGTGATGATCATGAATATGGAAGAAGCAGCATTTTTGTTCTCATAATATTATGTCGCCGCCGTTGAGCAACACTAGCGCTTGGTCCCCCACCAACACTAGAGGGAGGGAGGGTGTGGAATCGCTCGACGCGTTGCGATTGCCGGTTGGGGAAACCAGCAACTTTACAAAACCGATACAGATTCGACAGTTGCTAGTTGCGGCAATTAGAAACTAACTAAGTCATCGATTGCAGCTACTGAAAACTGCTGTCGATCACCGGAACTCGCAACTCGAATTGCTACGTGTGCGCAGTTCCATTATAATATGTAAACAGCTAGTTGCCAGTTGCTGCAATAGTTGATCCATCTGCAAAGCGCCTTAGAACCCGTGTCAGCAGTCGCACTTGTGACCTCTAGACAAGCTGCACCAGCGAGACAGTTAATGTATTCGTCAATGATTTCTCAATATTTGCAGTCTAATAAAGGTGCGTTACAAGGCTTTAAATCTGGCTACAGTGATAGGCCACGTTCACGGTGCAGCCGTGTTGATATTTTAACGACAGGTTCTTTTTACGCTTTCAAAGTGTTTTTGAAGTTAAGTAAAACAAAATATAATTAAAGACTATGTTTATTTATTGTGTACATTGCTTTTAAGCTTCATCAACACCTTATCTAAATAACATAAATACATTAAAATTTATCGTATGACGTCCCAGTTAACATAACTATGACGTTGATACATTTGAGGCACTCTTGTTTTAAGGTACATACAATACTTAACTTATTACGTATTATGTAAGTTGTTCAGTCAAGACACTGCTTTGACTACAGTCGACTTGATCCAGTGACAGACTTGTCCGGTCGTTGGCAGAGTCAAAAGATAGAGATCAGTGACCTAACATAAATTGTAATATGCTTGGACCAAATATCACTTAAAAGACGTGATGTGTATGTAAATAAAAACAATAATAACCCTTGAATACGCTAACTCATTCATATTTAGTTCGAGACACAGCGGGCATCTTATGTTACATCTCAGCTCATATTTCAATCAGGGCCAGTGTGGGCGTTTTTTGCGGACGCTATCTTGATTCTACCGTTTGTATTGTTTTTAATTTATTTTATAAATTAGATCAATTGAATTTTTAGCGTAGCTCCAGGATATTATTGTAAGTATATTTTAATTATTATCCTATTCATATAAAACGTATTTTGTATATACGTTGTGATGAATGTCAAACATTAAAAAATATTATTCGAAGACACTGTTTTCATATTATTGTGTGACCCTAAAAGTATATTTTTTAAATGTTATAGATATCTTATTTAATATAAACTTCAATGTACTTAAATAATATTTTATTCGAAGTAGTGCAGGCACTTGATAATCGTGTCTACATGAGTCACAGTCACATAAACTTACGCGCACACATCGAATCGAACTCCCATATATCTACTAGGTATGTATTACTATTACCTTGATTAACATGATAAATGCGAATGTGTTTAAATGTTTGTTATCCAAATACGACGAACTACGCTACGAATCTCTGATGTTTTGAAACAAACCGTCTTTTCCGTATTTGACGTGACAACAGACGCGTATTTGGGATGGGAGATTATTTTTCTCTTAGAACTACAACTAGGTACTACATACATAGCTATGACGAGATTCGTTTTTATGGAACACACAACATACATTGCGTAGGCACCATTCATAAGAGTTACGTAGCCCACGTGGCATCCGTTAGTTTAGCTCGCCGGAATGCGAAAAGAGGCACTAGTTTCAGGAGCAACTGCGCAATGGGCAGCTCATTGTCTGATTGTATCTTGATATCGTGTAGTAGCGCACCACCGCGGTGATGAGACTGGGCCCGTCGACTGTTAGTTGCCGTGGCCGTAGTCGCGCAGGTCGCGGTTGCCGAGCGGCAGCGTGGGCCTGTAGTTGTGCAGGACCTCCATGGCCTCCACTCCGCATGACGCCTCACCGCACTTCAGTTTCCGCATCGAGGCCAACTGAAATCCAATCAGTTATGTCATTAGTACCAAACGTTTTTATAGCTAAGTTATAAAGTAGCTCAAGAGGAAGTTATTTCAAGTGCAATTAGACAGTCTGATAGAACAAGGCAAACATTTTATCTTTTGATTCAACGTTTTTAAATTCTACTAAGCAATTAAGCGTAACTGTGATTCGCATTAGAAAAACATATTCCACCTAATGAGTATTTGGAAAGTAGCTGGTAAAGTAGGTCGTGATCGGACGTCTGCTATTATTTAGTCCGTGGATACTTGAACGCTGTGTGCATCGGAAACCGGCCGGCACCGGTATCGAACGAAGAAGTGTCTGTTGCGTCATATACTTACTATTCGTAATCGGATTACTTATAAATTTTCAAAAGACGAAAAGACTTATCATCAAACGAATGACTTAAATAATTATGTGGGTTGTACTTAGATTTTGTTTATTTACCAAAGTTTTTGCGTAAAGTACCTATTTTATTCGTGTTTAGTCATCTATAACTTTAAAAAAATGTGCGTTTAAAGTAAGGGATAATTTAGTCAGATTTACGTAAGACGTTTCAGCTTCAGCTCCTTGAAAATGAGGCACACTATTATTATATTGCAACAGACACCGAACAGAAGACTACTACTGTGAGCCTTAAACTTGAACGATTTCCAATCAGGTACACATACCATAGGTACCAGGAAGGAATATCATTTGTCGTCATAAGGTGGATATCAACACTTGAACATTATCAGCCTAATCAACAAATGAGACGTGGCACCATTATCTAGTCATACAATTAAACTAAACCTTTTGATACGATGCAATGGTTTGTTTGAAATGGCTTAGTATCAAACTTGAACTCACTTGTTCAGCGGAGACTTGTACAGGCTGTTTGAACAGGATCCATGTAACGGACTCGGTGCAAGGCGGCGTGGTGAGCGAGCCGGGGTAGGTCCAGTACGCGACCTGAGGCGGGAGCAGCTTCAGCGGGTCCAGAGGGTCGGACAGCGTCACCTTGTCGTTCTTATGAGTGATGAACGGTAGCAATCGGATCACTTTGTCCAATTCATTATGCTTTGTACCACACTGTGAAATAATAATCAATGATTAACTTACATTAAAATTTATATAAGTAGGTATACTTTTTTGCAATTTTGACACGAGGTCGCGGCAGACCACGAAGAAGTTAGCAGGAAAAAAAGTATCCTTGAGAATTGAAAAGAAGTAGCGCAGAATAGTGACCGTTGGAAGGAATTGAGGGATTCCTTCGGCCAGCATTGGGACAATATGGGCTAGCAATGATAATAATTATCATTATTATTTTTCTCAAAAAATGGCACAAGTAAGTTATACCTATTATATTACACACAGTCTGGGTAATATAATAGGTATAACTTACAATTTGGGTATTATTAGGTAATACTGATTTTAAAGGAGTAAAAATTACATATGTGAATCGTCCAAGATAAGTTAGACAGTAACCACTAACCAGTATAATAAGGCACGCCAGCCCTGGTCCCCAAATGGTAAATTAAGTATAACTTTACACGTAAATTAACAAAACGAACTATGTATTTGAATGCATATCGAATATCCAGACAGAGTTGTATAGGAGTGCAGATGGATTGTTCGCATGATTCGCTACACCTATAGTGGCATTGTTAGCAACGTGTTTATGAAGTAAAATTTAAATTAGACTTATTGTATTCAGATTGCGACCTGTTACCGCGGATTACATTAAAACAGCTGAAGTAGGTAGGTAAGAACTAACTAGCTAAGTAGCTAGGCTGTAAACAGTGGCGTAGCGAGAGTCACTGTCGCCCGGGGCGGAGTCATAATTGGCCGCCCTTTTGACGTCTTAAAAATAATAATGTTGGTGAGAAAAAACGTAACGAAATGAAAGAATGGAGCGAAAAACATGTATTTCAAAACCATGGAAATGTGGCAGTGTAAGTAACATGAATATGTTAAAAACATTAACAATTTACACTATAAAAATACGTTTCATAAAGTCTAAACAGTCTAAAATTCTACTTTTCGGGACTTACGCGCAAAAAAAAACATGAAAAAGCCGACGAAAAATTCCAACGCAGGGGGGTCCAGTGGCGATAAGTCCCCTCTTTGAGGAGTGGCTAGAGAGGCGCCACGGCGCCCTCACCTTCCGCCTGACGCAGGTCCTCACCGGACACGGTTTTTTCGGGAGGTACCTGCACCGAATCGGGCGGGAGGAAATGCCCGGGTGCTAACATTGTGAGGATCGCCCGGAGGACACGACCTCTACGGTGTGCTCCACACACCGTAGAGGTCTGCTCCGCTTGGGCGGAGCACCGCCGTGTCCTCGTAGCGGCGATTGGCGGCAGCGTCCTCTCGCGTCCGGCCCTAATTCAAGCCATGGTCCGGGGCGAGAGGGAATGGGAAGCCGTCACCTCCTTCTGCGAAGCAGTCATGCTAGCAAAGGAGGTGGCGGAACGTGAGAGGGAGAGAACCTCACGTCCCAGCCGCCGCGGGAGAAGCACCGGGCGTCGGGGGCCACGTCGTGATGGCTCTCGGCCACCGTAGGCGCGGGCCTGTGGACGGTGAGTAATGGGCTAGCTCGCCGTCCGTCTGTCTTATGACTACAGGCCGTGTCGACGGCGCGTTCGTGTTCTACGCGCGCCTCAAAGAGATGTCAGCAAACATGAGGGGCCCGCAAGGGCCGATGCCTGCAGGGTAGCGGGACTGTTCGAAAGAGATACCGCGGCCCTGGAACATGAAGGGCAAAAGAAGGAACATGGATGGTTTTTAGTGAGTAAAAGTCTAACACTCCCTTCCACTCCGCCCAGAGCGGGCGGAGTCATTTGATGATTTCCCATCCGAAAAAAAAAGGGAGGTCCAGAATCATGTCCTGGACCCATGGTATTCGTTTGCGCGTCAATGTCCCTTACACCCTGTACCTATGTAAGTCGTCACACAAAACACGATACGCTATCGCTGACGTCGCGCCAAGCTTGATGACGGCGGACGGCGCAGCGTGACGTGATCGCTAGGCGTTGCTATGATAACCGGTACACAGGACCCGATGCTGACGGGGCGCGAGCCCGTGGCGTGCTTCCTACAGTGTGACTATCGCGCCCCGCGCTTACGGCCCGCCAGACTCGCGTCGCGCTACCGTCGAGCTCGCTGCTTGACAAAGGCTTTAATTTAGGTATACACTAACACTACTGTCCTGCACATTTTGTCCATCAGAAAATGAGTTATGTCTGGCGGCCTTGGGATCTTGAACTAGGAAGCGGGGCAGCCGATTTTGTTTATATTTTCCGTGAGACTTATAATAAAAAAAAAACAAACTAAAACTTACTTACTATTAAAACGGCAGCGCGGCAGACGAAGAAGTTACCATAGATAATACACTATATTACTGGTACAAGTTGAGGTACAGTGTGCACACCTTAACACCGTGCATGTACACGTCTAAACACAAACAAGGGCTGACCGCCTCGTGATTTGCAACAATTGTTTTGGGCGGGAGGGACATTTAATATGTGTAGGTAAGTGGGTATAAGCTAACTTCTTGAGAAATTAATTGTCTGACTAACCGCCAGTGACCTCACAAAATATTTTTTACCAATTTTGCCGCCCTTCTAATGGTGGCGCCCGGGGCGGTCCGCCCCTCCGCCCCCCCCCTTGCTACGCCACTGGCTGTAAAGTATCGATAAAACAGGAAAATTATAGATGTTGGAAAGAGATTATTACCTAAAGCCTACCTACGTCCCCAGTTTCTATTCGTTTCTACTTTCTATGTATACAAGTAGGTAATAAAAATATCTAAATACTTTATGACCATTATGCAACAAACTCATTGACATGTGCACTACATTAGAACACAGTGCAGTTAACAGGATTTCGATGTAAGGCTTCGGTGACATAATCGACTTCTAGCGCGAAGTGCAATATTAACTTAGCGAAATCGCTTTACAGCATATTGATCTCTTTAAATAGCACAAGAACATTGCAAGCTTTATAATATCATTCATATCTAGTTAAGTGCAATGAGAAGAAGGATAAGATAAATAATGTTATGGTACCTATTCTCCACTTCACAGTCAGAACACCATCAGACAAATGTACTGAATCAAATTCAAAAGAAAAAAGTATCTATGAATTTATGAAGGCACCCAATAAGTAATTAACTAATTGATAGAATGGAAGTTTAAAATACGTTTATCTATTTTTCCACTGATTAACCGGAATAAAATTCTCATCAAATCTCCACATTCATACAAACTAAGTGATGCTCACTAATCTGAATCCACATTAAGGGCGGTGCATATAAAATGAATTCGAGTGTTTACAAACTCTGCAGTGCAATTCTAAACAGTTTGCTCGAAATATTGTAGCTGTTAGTTATTTTAAAATTGTGGTAAAATGTACTCGCTGAGTCACTTCGATACGCATTCATTAAATCGGTTTGTAAAATGTTGCAGCCAACGTTTCTTGCAGTATGGCGCGCGAATAAAGTTACTAGACCAAGAAAGCTACGTGAAATGTTCGCAAAAGAAATGTTTAAATTGTCTCATTGTCATCGTTGTAACGCTGTGCCGCTGTTCGCTTCGGCAGGAGAAAGTTACACCGAGTGCGAAAGAACGGCTTGTTATCGTACTCATCTCCCACTTAAAAAGGTAACCGTGTATGAAATCAATTCACTTTATGTTTTTTAATCTGCCAGTATTGAACTCTTAACATGTGGGTCTGCTTACATTCGGATCGGGCATGTAAGACACATTAGACACGTTTACGACAAGTAGTTAGGTACCTAATCAAAAGCAATGATTTTTTTATCCCAATGGTAGAAATCTTCTGGTCTTTTAAGTCTTGCAACTTTCGCGATTGCGAATTTGATTAACAATTCGCGTCTCATATGAAATGAAATTATCTACGGCCTTTGTAGTAAGAATCACTTTCTTTAGATCAACAAGAGCCGCAGCAGTAGTGGGCCAATCAAAGTTGGAAGCAAATTCTCTTAGGGGCTTAGGGGTACTGTAAATATCTAAGAAGGTTAAGTTCCAAGTAGGTAGGTACTTAGTTTTAATTATTTAAGTTAGCTTTTCCATCATTTTATTTTTTCCCTATTGTGACCTTTCGGTATAGGTATTCATGTTTTCTTTCATTCATTTACATAATTACATAGGTACACAATATTGCGTAATAAAATTACAATGAATAGAACCCTATGCTGATTGCATGGACTTAGGAAAAGAGTGCTTAGGTAAACAACCGTTCGACTGACTCATTAAGATATAATGTAAGTAGGTACTTAAACACTTATATGGTAGGTACCAATGTGTAGGTGTAAACATACACAAATACATGTGGCTTGTGTTTAGACTACGCCAATTGATTTATTTAATAGGTACCTGTAAATATGCTGTTGCAGTCATCCATAGGTAGCAATCTTCTTTTAAAAGTTAGGTACGTGAGCAATTTATTTTTAATTTTGTGTAAATAGTAATTTTTTGATATATTGTTATAGGTAACTGGTATAACACTCATTCCCTATAGGTACTGGGGGGGGGGGGGGGGGGGGTTACTATGACTTCTTAAAGCAAGAGTAATTCCAGTGTGGGAAAGAGATAGAGCTATGCAGGTCGTCTAGCGCCATTTCTTTCCCACACTGGAATTACTCCTGCTTTAAGTAAAGACGTCATGGTAGACCACCTAGTGTCTACTTTAGGAGTGTAGGTGGCAATTCTAGTTCCATGCAACGCCAGATTGGTTTGGAAGTCGAATACAAACCTACGAGGACATTTAAGAGATATCTTCAGCATTCTCACCATTAAAAATACGCCCAGAACAGCGAGTCCATCAGGCTGTCCAGCGGCTTCTTGGAAGCTGTTGTACTTGGTGGTGTTCCAGTGCACCATGTGCAGTTCTCCGGAGAAGGAGCGGCCGTCCACGGTGTGCTCGGAGCCCTCACCGTTGACCGCGCCCCAGTGGCAGTGCCACTGCTGCAGCTTGTACACGTCGTGCCCGAGAGGGCCCCCTCGGAGCTCTGGAAATAAATGGGATTATTGTTACCATAAATACTTAAGAAGACCATTGCGGTCAATGTATGTGCATACGCTGAAAGTGATGATAACATACGTAGGTAATTATGTTAGAAAATGTGTACTCTGCAGCAATTCAGGTGATTATCAAGACACTCAATCAGAAGTTTTTGATTTGAGAAAAAGCTCTTTAAACTTAGAATTGTAGATTTGGGAAACCATAACTTTTAATTATATACACATACGGGTAGGGTTGAATTGAAAGCAGACGTCATTCCGAATATTGAGGTGGGGTAAAGTAACCCTCAGTTTTCAGGATAGTTATGTTGCACATGCATGTATAGGTGTTCACGAAATTGCGTGGGACAGGAACGAGTGATACAGTGAGTCATCGCGAGGGGTACGCCGCGCCGCCGGCGCGACGCTCATCGTGTCGATGGAAATGCAAATTGGTCCTCACTTTGCACGAGGACTTGCAACTTCCTTTTACACGTTTATATCATCCGAGTTGTTTCAATTCCGATTGTCGTTTATACGCTGACAAACTTAACATTCATGTTTAATAGGAACCGAGGTACAACGTATGAAGGAACTCAAGGCATTTCTAATTGAATGTTAATAGGACATAGAGAATAATTATGTGTCATTAAAATGCTCAAAAAATTTGGCAGATACAAAATGAGTTTGCGGTAACCTTGGGTAAAGCTGTTTTTTGTTGAGTCGTTCTGTTCTTAAGCGCGATAATAGTATAATTTACATTGGTGCTTCCTGAATCGACAGTTTAGATTATTGAATGGAATATTCAATTTTTGAGTCAATAATGTTATTATATTGTATAAACATTTTTGTTATTAAGCCTGCAGTAGGTATCAGTGGTCATCCACAACAATCTCTTACAAGTGGCTATTACCAAACCCAATCCACTCGAGAGGCAAATTGGCGTTTGTGGTGTGGTGGTAGATATTAGTACTTCGATAGGTGGACGTCACTGCTCATCATCATGATGTAATCCATTGTTAAACGTAAAAAAATAAACATAGCCTTAGTAACAAATTAATAAATACGGAAGGTTTTGTTTATTATTTTGTTTGTTTTTGAAAACTAAGACATCATCATATAGGCCAGCAGGAGGTGTTAGATCACATGATATGGTGGGCGGTGCAATTTTGTAAGTTTTATTGCTAAGATGAGTAAGATGACAGATAGTTAAATCTTAACTTGACGTTTTGCAATAGTAGCAGGTAGCATCAAGATAATCGCCAACTATAAATATGCCAACAAGACCAAGTTCAAAGATCAATCAGTGGGGTTGCTGAACTTACCCGAGTCATATCCGTTCTCATCAACCCGCCAGCAGTAGCCAGGATTGACGATGGAGCGGGGATGGTTGACGGAGTAGCGGAACTTGAAGGGAGGTGCGCTGCCTCCACTGCTACTCTTCGACGTGTCGATGTCCACGGGGCTCTGTCGGGCGCCACCGGCTTCTGGGAACTTCTCTGTCCAAGTTGAAGGACCTAAAAAAACAAATTGAATCTATAAATAGAACCTCCTTTCGCGTCTTTCCAGGTACCACATTGTCGTTTGCGGTTGCAATATGGGTTTTCCAATCTGACAAGAGATGAATATACTTGTCGTGTTTCTATTAAAGTTTCGACGTTTTCCTTTAACTCTTGTGCACCGAGACAAAGAACAAAACAGTGTTAGTAGATCGCCTGTGTCGACTCTATTTAAACTCGAAGTTTAAGGGTAATCATTATGTTGACAAAAAAGTAGTTTAATCGGTCGTCTGCACAATTTGCTACTTAATGAGTATAATTTATTGTTGCTAGGTGAGGGTTCTGCCGATATTTTTTGGAGAGATCGTGTGTATCATCATAAGATACTTCAATTCAAGAACTACTGCCAAGAGCAGACTTTAAAGATGATATTATACTGGTATACCTACGCGCAAACCAAATCACAAAATTACTAGCCATAATAAAATAAACATTGCACCTAAGATGCACAGCAATAAATTATTATCAAAGAAACCGATCAGCGATTAAAATTTCTTCTACCAAAGCGCACACGTCTGAATGTACTATCTGTTGTTTTTTGTTGGGCGTCCATTGACACAAACATAAACATTACACCGATTGTTAGCGGCCCAGAACTGCGATATACTGACCAGCTGATCTGATAACTGATGACACCTTACGATACCGGTTATAAATAGAACAATTTACGTTTTATTTTCTCACATATCCTTCGAAAGATGATAGCGATGCCTAATGAATGGGCGGTCTGTATGTATCAGAGGCACCGATTACGACGGCGTTTATTAAATGACAGTGACACTCAGGCTACTTCCGGTTTAGAGTACCTAATGTTTTACAAGTTTTTGTGATTCAATTTCTTTCATACAAGCATGTACCTAAAAGCAGTTAAATAGAGAACAATTTTTGACTGAAATATTAACTTTGATCTGGCTGGTTTTAAGCCTGTGCAATTTGCATAGAGCTGATTGAATCTCGATTTGAGCTCATTAAATAAAGTTTATTGTGGTTTCATATTTTTTCGTATTATTATTTGTGATATCATCATCAAAAAAGATAAAACTAGTGCAATATTATGGTGGAGGTAGTTTTACTTCAGCTTTCATACCCTTATAGTAGGATTCTGACCATAAAAATGTAATTGAAATATATGCGAGAATTGATAAAATGTAAATATATGTCCGCGAATAATTTATGTAAATTAAGGAAAATTAATGATTTAATTAAACAAATATTGTTTTTATGTACCTCTGTGTCTGTGTACATATTATTTATGTATAATTATGTGTAATTAATCATGTATCGTATGTGCCTCTTCCTACCTAAAGCTGACAACTTAAAATTTGACATTGCGTAATCTAAACAAAAGGAAAGGAAAGTAGGTACGATTGAATAATAGTATCTACTTATTAAAATTCTAGTCATCCGCAAAGGAATTCCCAAGTTTGGAATAGCTTTCAATTCTTGTCCTCATTAACAAATGGTATTCTATTAGATTAAGGTATTGCGGTTGATTAATTTTTAAATTGATTTATTTTATTGTTATGTAATAAACCGGTTATTGACTTAAAACATTTGATTAAAACTTAGATTTAAACAAGTCAATGGAGACTTATGAATAATATGTAATGTGCGCAAATATTTTTAAATAAGTTTCGATGATAGAAAATATCGCGAAAACACCCACAAATTGGTAATGAAAAGCACGTGTGTGTGGGAACATGAACTAGCGTCATTGTCGCGTCATCAAGCGTCGCGCGGCGTTCAGTTTACTGCCAAATGGGCGTGGACCTGAACGATTGCTAACAGTACCTAACTAGTCACCACAATATTTACAAATGCTAAGTATGTGACTCTTTTTAATTATGATTATACCCTAAAAAACTGATAAAACTATGTATTTTCTGGTTTTCTGTACATATCCGATGAAAACCTGTCAAGTCGTGATTACAAAGAATGTATAGAGACAACAACAAAATCATATTTTTCGTGAACTTAATTTGCATAGGTGTCATAACGTCAACGTGATAGATGAGTGACTACCTCTCGACACACGGGTGAGGCTGACAGTTTGTTTAACTCATCACATTAGTGTTATCTTATCAGGAAGCCGCGCCGGCCGCCGGTCTACTCAGAAACGCTTACAGAAACATTTTTATAATGATGAATCCCTGTATTACATATTTATGACTATCGAGACATATTTGAAAAAGTATGAGTTCGCTGTAGGATGGGAAAAATATTTATTGAAATATGAAAATAATATAACTCACTGCGGAGCGAAGCTTTTAAAACCAGGGAAAATGTTTGCTTAGCAGATTAAGTAGATACTTGAAAAGTATTGCTAAGTGACGACTGATGTTCATAATATCTCACGCTGGTTCCGACCCATTTTGGGATCGTAATCATGAACTTCCTGTGTCTGACACGAGGTTTTGAGAAAGTTACAATGTTAATGTTCACACTTCACAAACCTCGTTCGCGATACTGGTACAACAAATATTTTATTATTTTTGCTTATTAGTGGCCGTCAATCTTGTAATGATATAGGTACTTTGGCTAGGTCTATCCGAGTGTTATGCCAAATTGTATTTGTATGGTGTTATTAATAAATAGCTCTCTCATTGTTATCAACAAAAGCTCCAAATATTTCAAATTCGTAAAATGTGATGATTTTATTACTTAGTAGTTTTAATTACTCTATTGTTATTGCTATTAAATTAATTAGTTAAGGTTACCGAAACAAAAAATAGCATAAAAACTAGCATGAATAAAATGAAGACATCCACCGATTCCACCTGTATTGTTTACAGTTGAAGGAACACAAATCAATCGTGAAGGCTGTCCAGTATAAATATCCATAGATAATTTAGCCCACATTGATGGTAGAGTGTTCATGAAAATAAATAACGTACCGGTCATTTTACCAATTGAGCCCACTCGCGTAGGTACCGGATGCGCGTGTGTCAATAACAATCGCCAATACCAATATTGATCGTATTTACCTATATAACCGCAATCTATTTATAGTATGGTCTATCTATATTCTAAGTACTTGGGTGTCGTGAGGGTTCAGTGCACGGATGGCATCTATCTGCGTTGGGGAAATGGGGTCCATGCTAGCATGCTAATGATAGCGCCGTCGTCGTCCTGTATATCCTTATTGCTGCATTTTTAAGTTTATCTATGCATATGATAATATTCTATATAACATTAAAAAATATGATTATCATTATCTATAACAGGAATATATATTATACTGTCTACGTCAGCGCGTCATCATAAATTCTGCAACTGTTTTCACAGCTAAGAGCGTTTTCGTGAAGGCTGAGTTCTGCCTACGTATTAAATTTATAATTAATCGTTTGTTGTGTGTGGAGCCGCAATTGAACTTATCCAAACACCTGATTCATTCATTGCATGAAATTGTAGCGATGAGTCAATTCCTATTAATATTCCGTACAAAGGTAAGTTAAAAAAAAACGATAATTGCAGATTGTTTTGAGAAGATTGCTTTATAGGTAATATTAATGAAGATTAGCGAACATATTTTCTGTGCGTGGCCCATATGATCTTTGAACCTTTGTCGTATACCTACTTGATTCTATATTATATTCAAATATATCTATTGACCTATTCATGTTTCAAATTATAAAATCCACTGACTTATCATACAGTTTAGTGCTATCATAATGTACCTATGTAACACGTAGAATATCGCTCCTTGCTTCCTCTGTTTACGTAAAGCGTGTCTACAATGTCATGGATTAAATCATTATAGGTACTTACTTACACCTATATTGTTACCACAGAAGCTATTTTAATCCCACACTTTTCAGTTGAAATTAATTGTACTGCAAAACACGTTTCACCATAAGTTACGGTCGCAAGCGGTGCATGCTAAATTAAAACATCTGTTTAAATAAATAAAAACGTTGTAGCGAGGTGTAATTATCACGTGTAGGTTACAGCAACCGATACCACATGTACCTAATCTTTTCGGTAGAGTAAGTTCATTGAGATAAATTCCAATGTTTCCTGTTAACGCGGTGTTTGTTTGGATCAGACGTGTTTACGAACATATTTTATTCCCAACGATATTTTTGTTGTTTTAGTGTAAATATTAGACAAATTCTCTGTTCGTTAATTAAATAATGATTAATCAATCGGTGGAAGTAGCTGCGAGTGAGTACGTCACGATGCGTGCAGTCGCCTCCGACCTCGGCGAGACTTATCTCCCACAGATTTATTTACCCACTTTTACAAGTGCCCTCGGATTGTCGCCTTCACTGACTCAGTGTGCTCTCTCCCTTATGTACATGTTTTCTTTATAAAACACCTGTGACTTTTTCGGCAGGAAGTCGCGATGTTAACTTGACTTATTGTCGTCAATACTCACCTTTAGTGAGTAATTAGGTTTAACCCTGTGCGGTTGGGGAAGTGGTAAGACCTTTTGCACCATTCATGATGTAAACCAATTACTTTTCTGAAAGTCTGTGACTATGATTGCATCGTATCTTTTGCAGTGTCATGGAGACTTATATCAATATAACAAGATAATAATGTCGGTTGTAAAAGCCTTAACAATCCTCACCTCGCTACGGCAATGAACTTCAAGTTGAACCGTTTATACAATACAGAGTGTGTATTTATTGAAGTAAAACATGTTCTTAACAAAATAGTGTATCCGTAGTATATACGCCAATTTAAAAAAAATAAGCACATTGTAAAGGTTTTGAAAACCTCATTCAATAACAGGTAAATCTTTTGCAAATTATTTTAAACAGTCACACAATTCTGGTTCTTTTCGGCATTAAATGAGGTCCTAGCCAGCTCTTATTCCGATCACACACAGGAAGGTGCTCGATAAAACTGGGGCACTGAGACAGCAGACTGGAAAATATCCGTGATATGTCCTTACAACATAGACTACACTTCATGACCCCGAGGCGCACGCGGCTATTCAAATCATGCGCAAGTAAATTGCGAGTGCGAGGTTCAGAACTTTTTCGTAATTTAGCACGACAACCTAAGATTTTATAATTATTTCCTTATTGAGTTAACAATTGATAGAAAATATTAACTGTTGAACGATTAACCTTCATTTCCGTAATGGAGCGACACGGACGAGGTCGTCAGAGTCCGTCAAGCTTCGGATAGAGGAACAAAAACGCCTACCGACTATGTCAATTAAGAGAAACAGTTAACAATAACAATTCGTTCATAATTCAACACGCATGTTTTTAGAACTACTAACCATTAATTACGTTTGTAGCTCAAGTCTCAAGGCAGGAAAAAAAAGAATCTTTACAGTAACACGTATTTAGTGACAATTGGCTGAGGGACGAATACGCCTCCAGTCTCATCATTGTTCAATAATGGCTACTCTGAACTCTAATAACCTAGCATTAGCTACACGCCATCAAACTGCACTACCTATACAACCTATGTATCATTTACAATCATACACGTATGTACGGAGTACCTACATCCTCCTGCATTTTTTTCTAGCCGTTTTTTTAAGTCAGTGTGTCAGTCAAGTGGTTTTTGATTATAGTAGCCATAGTATGTACATACATGAGCTCAATTATTACGTTATACTTTTACGGACTATATTTTATACCATTTCGTTTTATCTTGTTTATTTTTTTACCATTTCATAATATGATAAAGTTTTCTTTTAGGACTGCCTCGTTGGTCTAGTCGCAATCGTGAATTTCTCAGTAGCAGCCACGGAGTCTGGATTTGTGCACGGTTGATGGCAGTAGGCTTGCCCCCTATTACATGGGACTTAAACATAACTAGCGAAATGTGGATGTACTAACAGATACACCTCTGCTTAACCCTTCGGGGTTACAGCCGTGATTTTGTTTCTTTTAGGTTGTGATATTGATTTGTAATTTTTGTCTCAATTTAATGTGAAAAATATCAACTTTCGTGAACGGGAAAAATCTGATGCCAAAGCCTCTTAGAAAATAACTTACTTCATAGATCAGTTCTAATTTCTATTATGTTATCCGGCCAACTCTAGAAAATTGTAATGATAGTGTCGGTACAGTTAATTATCACTTATTTTGACTGACTGATCTAGCTGTTAGCGTGCAGTTGGCGGACATGGTAAACACGATCTCTTTGTTAAACCGTCGTTTGTTGTGGTTTAGTCATGTGGAAATATTTTTTGCCCCGAATTTATGGACTAGTGAATTCGATAAAATTAAAGTCAAATAGTATTGATTAACTACGGTACAATAATTGCTAAATAAATAATTGTCATTGACTGTTACAATAAAACGTAAAGTGCTGTGTTGATATTTTTATTAGCATTTTGTAGAATACGGTTTGGTTATATAAAATAGTTTTGGGATTTTTTCAACATTTTCACGCTACGGAAGTGTGAAAACTGAAAATTTTTATGAGGCAGTAATTTTCTAACTTCTGAATTATACTTACTGAAAATAGATGTTATTTAGAAAACATAACCCTGTCTTTATTGTCGCGCAATCGGGTAAAATTTATGTGCAGCGAATGAGTTACTAAACTACGTTACTAACTTTCGTAAGCTAGATTATGTTCCAAAATCATGGTAAGAGCTAAGATGCCTGTAAGATATTAAGGATCTAACAAGACCACAAGAACCATTTATTGACATCATCTGCGTTTCTCGTTACAGTAATCGTTTTCATATCTATAGTTAGGCCAATTACTTAGCTGTACGCGAACACTGAGTGCTTAGGTAATGGCGGCTCATTCAGATGAGATGGATTGCATATTTATTAAATGTTTTATTCATCCAATATTATGATACAGTACCCTATGTCTACGAAGGATAGGAGGAGGACAAGAGAGCCACCTCTCTGGTTCTAAGACGTACGTGGAATGGTTTTGAGGGCTTTGTATGAAAATACAGAGTGGTGGTGGTCTTGAAAATGTACCCCTTCCACGTGGATACTTAACATACCATGTTATTTTTTACCATTTGCGGTTGTGGATTTTGTGCCCAACCGCAGATGTCACATTTAATGAAACGGCAGCAATAGAATAATTGCTACAACTGAAATGGTTTCCCTGGCCAATTTTTGGGTCTTATTTGATTACAGCAAAACGGGCCAAATTGTCACTCTGGTGGTCAACGAGCCATAAACATGCATGTGACGATGAAATAAGTACTTTCGCTTATTCAATCAAAATCAAAAAGAACCTTCGGATGATCGTGCTAGGTTTTATAATTGGAATAACAGCAGATCCATTTGGGGCAATGTTAAATAGAGCATAGTTTTTATCCTTTTCTTTGTATTGCTATTCTTACATTGGCGAACCTACTTTTTTTAGAGTTATAACAAGCGCAATTAAAAATATATCAATAATCTGAGTCAGAGACATTAGAATGGCGATTGTGTTCGATCGATTACTGCCATGAAGCAATCGTAACTGTGATCACTTGATCAGGCATAATATCCTCGTTTCAACAGCCTGCGAAACACAGAAATTACAGGAAACAAAATCAAAACGCGTTTTAAACGTTTTTTTTTTTAATAACTCTCCGCTTTGTTTCTTTAGCGCGTTATAACGATTTTGTGAAAAACAATGCGCACTTTCATGCTTGTGCATAATGCACCATGAACAATTAATGTTAGGTTTACATAGATAAGAAGTAGAAGACGTATTGTAGAACACGTCTGTTGCAGTCATGTTACCGACTTATAAAATATATTAGTTATGCTGAAACATGGGGAAACAATTGAAAGAACACAAATTATTGTAATAGATAGGAGAAGACGACAACGGTGTAATCGCTCATAAAATGTGCAATATTATTATTTTCTAAAGAATGGTAAATATGTAAACTTACAATTTTTAAAAACATATATTTTAAACGCTTTCCGGCTATTTTTAATTGTGAAGTAAAAATGGTTTTGGCGGCGAATAGTGGCGATGCATCGCACTAGTTTCTTAATTAATACTTAGCATCATATTCATAACAATTACAAAATGTGATGCGTCCACTAATGGAGGTAGAAAGCAGAAAAGCCGGTCGGTCTAAATGGTGATGAAACTAGTTGTTATAATGTGTCCGTTTAGAACTAACTGACAAAAATCGCAGAACTAAAGTTTTAAATACAGGTCGTATGTACATTATTAACACTTTTCCTACATTACTGAAAGTATGGATTTCATTGCCTATTGTGCTAAGATTTAGTACTTTAAAATTATGAATTACTTTTTGCAGTAATCGTATAGTTTTTTCAAACTTAGAGTATAAATTTATTCGATGCGGCATTGCACTGTATCGCTGTCGCGTGAAAAACGCAAACGACGACACTGCGTTGAAGTCGCGCAGAGGCGCGTAGCAGCAACGTAGGCGCGTAGTAGCTGCGTTGGGGTCTCGTAGAGGAATTTCGTAGCAAGAAGCAGGCGTAGCCGTAGCTTTGTTGCTACGCTAGCGTAGCAACGTAGCAAGTAGCAACGCGTAGTCATTACCAAGTGCTTTTGTTGATTTTCAAAGTATATACAACAATATTTAATAAGATTCATTAATATTGTTCGAGTTATTACTTTTTGCAATCAATGCTGCCAAAATCTGGGATTCCCTTATTTTGTACAGTTATCGCTTTTTTCTTTTCTATAATTTGATTAGTCTTGGTATTTGTTCTATTAAAGGAGATGATTCATTTTTGTATGGGACTCCGGCCATAACCTGTACCTTTCAGAAAAGCTGGTAAATAAACCTCGATCTGAATAGAATAAAGTAACATTTTTTACATTATATTACATGGTTTGTATCAGGGTTGTTGCGAACATCAGCATCAGCATCAGCATCCGCTGAACTTCAGCATCATTTTCAACATCAGCTTCAGCATCAGCATCCGCATTGATCGATGCTGATTATTAATGCTGAAGTTCGAGTCCTGACATGACCGCAGAGGTGGTGGGACTTATATCACAAGTAGTTTTTGCTTGCAAGTTTTGACCAATCAAAGGGTCTACCGCGGGGGGATTGCGATTGCAAACAAACACAAATTTGTCTCATTACGTTATTGCGCGTTAAAGTTTTGATTTTTTTTCGTAAACTGTTTAGTGTTGTGTGATAAATTGATAATATAATGGCGACCCTGTTGAAAAGTGGAATATGGACGTATTTTAAATTAAGGAGTAAAGAACTGCAAACTGCAACTTATGTAACAAGGATTATTCACGCAAAGGGCGCACAAATACCTAACTTAAAAATCTTCTAGGAACAGACTTGAAGCTGAAAAGCAGCACAGCTACTTTTTTTAAATACAACTTGCCTTTTTAAATACAACTTGCCTTTATTCTAATTCCAATATCAATTAAACGAAAGATAGCAGTGTTTGCACTAGGTAGTCTAGGTACTTAATTACTAATCTAGTACTAATTATTACTAAACTACTATGTTTGATTATATTTTTATTAAAATTCCCAAAATTATTGAAACAATCTTTTATATCAGATGTATTTTACAATGGTAATACTTTTTTCCTGTTTTTATTTTAAGAAAATAATTAAAATCAGCATCAGCATCAGCATCCGCTGATGTCAAAGATAAAAGATCAGCATCAGCATCAGCATCCGCTGATGTGAAAAAAATATGCATCAGCAACAACCCTGGTTTGTATGCACTCATTAAAAATTAAAAATGTTTGACGTTTGTCGTGAGAGTTATGACAGCTTTGACAGGTTGTAGAGATGACGTTTACGTAACCTAGATATTGTTATCTTGACTGACATTGATGGGTTTTGTCAGAACAAAATGTCATTTTGAAAAGTAGTGCCTACCTACTACCTATTATATTTTTTAACGATGAAATCATCACACATGCATATATGTATATGAAAATGATGTTTAAGAGAATAATAATAATAATTAAATACAAGAACACATACTTTTCATATTTAACGTCGACGTGATATTATGTTTTTATGTGACATGATTTCAGAACGAAAGTAGACTATGCAAACTGTAAGACGCCATGTTGAATAAAATATGGCAATAATTGAAAAACTATTACTTTTTGCCCACAGCAAATCAGGCATAAATTCACGAAAGAATATTTTTCCTAAGTTCGTAGTATTTTTTTCTCTTTTTCAATAAATACATCTTATGGCCGAAAATGAAACATCTCTTTTACGATTCTTAGTGAAATAAATTTAATTTTAGTACCAAGTTTATAATTGAGTAGGCAATAAGACTATTGCAATGGTTTGAAATTTTCGGTATACGCGCTTTACTCTCGAAATTAAATTGTGTTATATTCATTGAACCTTCGTTTAGAAGCAGTATGTAAATACCTTATGTATACTGCAACAGTTTATTTTAAGAAGATATATAGTTATTCAAGTAGGTACTTGATTAACAGGTAACAGCAAAAAAAATATTATTCTTCGCTGTGGTTTCTCAATCTGTCAGATAGAGGGAATGTCCCGAAAGAGGCAGTTTTATTTTTTATTATCTTTAATCCTCTATTATTTCGTTGGCTAGGTGGATAAGTTATTCAGAGGGAAGCCCGTCTATTTTTGTCTTTTCTAATGACCATCTTGAAAAGTAATTGTAGTTATAAACGAGTAATATTTTTTTTATTTTCTGCTGTATTTAAACCATTGAAAAGATAATAGGAACGTGCTGGTACAAAAGTCTTATTGATGGCTGTCGTTTAAATGTGAAATCGCCGAGCATGTGACGACCAGCTAAATTGTAAAACAAAATCTTGTCTTTGAAACAATGTAGCTAGCTGTAACGAAATTGAAGGCTATAATGGTGTCGGATATTTTGAACATTTTGGGAAAACATCACGAGACGTTAGTCACGGTTAATAAAGCAACAACCGTCGTTGTTTCACGATTACTACTTAACGTAATTATTATATTAGCTATGTGAAAACTTAGATATTGTTAGAAAACCCGCACTGTGAAGCGTTAAGTCATAGAACTCGTACTATTAATGAGTTACGCGACAAACATTGTTACCCACTTGCTGCCTCAATGATTTTGATTGCAGCTCATTTGAAATATTTCTATAATCATTGTATGTCTGTTGCAATAATACGATCCTTTGCCGTAATTATTGTTTGCGAACGCAAATCTCAATAAACATAATAAATTATTAAGAAATTATTGGGCCTGGAAGTTAGAATAACTTTTACATTCGAGCTAGACCAGACCCAGGCCTTACAATATTATTTTATCCTTAAGGTAAATAATTATGTAAATTTTCACTGTAAAAACATTTTTTGTTACTTTTTCCTCATCTTGTCTGTATCAGTTTTGTCTGAATAAACTCGAGACATACGTATTTGCGATCTTTTGCATCTTTTTGGCGGCGAACTGGTTTGCCTCCAGCGTTTCGCGATAAAAGTTGTTAACACAAAGAAGGCAGTTGGTGTATCGTACTAGTGCAGAAGAAGTTTCATTAGTGGAACCGGCTTACCGTACGGATTTAAGTAGGCCAGCCATCGCCTCACGCGACTCCACGGCAGCTCTTGGCACCATTATCCGATTTTACGTGAAAATATATTTTTTTGTTTTACTATTACAAATATTTATCACGGTTTTCTAGCGGTGTTAACGTGTAGACGCTAAGTTCACGTACGTATGTAAAGACTTATTAAAGTCAACAATACGTAATAAACGGCTTGGATAGCTTTATTAGCAGTTACCTGATTTGCGGTTGAAATAAGAGTATGATTGTGTATAAACTAAGCATAGGTAAGCAGCGGTTTAGTAAATAAGATAGTAATATTCATTCATTTAGTACCATTAAATTAAACAAATATGTAGCATAATCAACACCAAATAATTGTCGGGTCATGAAATCAACAGGTGTTTAATATTATGAATGAAACGAGTTTAGATAAAGTATGAAGAAGCGCTGAAACCACGTCAATGACAAAGTTATTTAGTAATTCACTGTCATGTTTTATCTTTCCACGGTAATGTACCTACTGATAAATAATACGCTTTTGCTCTGATTGCAGCGGAGTGCATAGCGAAAGTATCATCTAATGTCAGCTTAACTGTTATCAAAAGTAAACACGGCTATCAGGATGGGAGCCCTTCATGTAAGTATCTAATAGATAATAGTTAATTAACTTCCTATTATTTCTCTTGAATATTCACACTTTTCTAAATATTTGCGTATCAACCCGGAACACCACACTTAACAGCAAACACAAAATTCAAAAGAAACGTAAACTGATATCAAAAGTTAGCTTTACGGAGTTTTATTTACATGGTGTCACGTGCCCCGATGTAAACAAACCGGTCCGCGCCGCTCGCTGCACTTAACATTGAGGTGGACTCACCGTTCTCGCCGCTGTATCCCCAGTCGTATTCTGCCATTGTTGCCGAGATGTTTATCACTGGTGATGATTGCTTCCTTCCTTGCGGTGCGTTGCGCGTCAAGTATTTCGCGGCGTAATGTATGTCGCGTGTCCGCGGGGTGCACGAGTGAACGTGGTTGGGTCGTGACTGCGTGCGAGTGTTCGCGGCGGCTTGTCTTTATAGAAAGGCCGTCGTCGAGTGTGACGCGGAGCAGTCGCGGTGGCGGACGCGGGCGCGGGTTGCGACGTCGCGGCGACGAGCTCGTCGGACGGGAGGCACTGGCACGCGCGCGCTCCGCCGGCCCACTGCGCGCGCGCCGCCGCGCATGCCGCGCTCCGCCCCACCGTATGGCTTTCTACCGTGTTTCTACTCACCATTCGCAATTGCTCAATTTACTCATCAAATACATTACCACAATGTCAATAATACGCCACATTCCCTAGAACATGCGTTTATTGTGTAAAGGACGCCGCCCCGTAGCTTTATATTTCCGCCCCGATTTTTCAGTGGGCGGCTATAAAAACGACGCCCGGAAAAATCGCACGTTTAGGCGCCCCAAAATTTTAATCACATGCGAAAGTAAAGTTGAATTATTTTAAGCACGATTCATATTCGTACAAAATAAATGGTGTTAACATTCGAACTAACTGACCATGTACTTGATTTTGCATTAAATAGTAGGTATTGCATTTTTAATAGACATTAAAATTAAGTAATCCTTTTTTTTTTCGAAAAACGAGTTCCGTTGCCATGAGAAAAGATTTTCTATATCATACTGTGTTGATTAAAACCGTCTGTCTTGTCTCGAAAATTATGCAAAAAAAACATACCAGGAGTAATTTTCACATTATCCTGAGATTTTGTTAAAAACTTTCTTTCGTTTTAAAAGCCAAAAAAAATATTAGGAGACAATTCGGACTGTGCATGCTTATTGAATTTTCCGACGATCACGGTCGTCCTGAATCGATACTTTTTCTAAAACTATTGTTAATTTTGAAATTCGGAAATTTGATTTAATTTATTTCGATAAAAAATGCATTTGACAATATGTTGCCATTTTTCTTAATGTTTAGTTTAGCTACTGTAGAGACCGGATTACATGCATCTTAAGAATTGTCGAAATATACCTCATAAATGCTCTAAATGTGCAATACAATCGCAAAAGTGCTAAATTATGTTACAGTGAATATAAATAAGTCACTAACATAATAATCATGTTTATGTAATTACTACATTTTCTACAAGACATTCTTGTTTTTCTATTTCCTACTAATATTATAAATGCAAAAGTTTGTGAGGATGGATGGATGTTTGTTACTCTTTCGCGCAAAACTACTGAACGGATTTGGATTTAATTTAAAATTTAGCACACAGATAGTTTATAACCTGGATTAACATACACATAGGATACTTTTTATACCGGTAGTGTGATCCCGTGGGACAATTATCGACGAAGTCGCGGGCATAAGCTAGTAATTGAATAATCGAGTACTGGCCCAAATTCACGGTAGTACGAACGAACCTTCTATTAATTAAAATATTTGTATAATTTCAAAATTTGTAGATTGTTATCTGGGTACTATTTGAATTTATATGTATGTACATTTTTGAATTTTTCTAGAACGGTTAGAAACAGCTACCTAAAATTTAAGAAAACATGCCAAAATTATGTACAATCAGCCGATTTTAGCTCAAATATGGAATAACTACAAAAATAGACATAATATTTCCGGTCTCTAGATATCAGTAACGTAGGTATAATTTAACTAATTCCATCCTGAAAAATCATAAGAGCATGTTCCATAAAATAATAGAGTATTTTACAAAAAAAAAAAATGTCATTTACAGAACCATAATGTTCTCGTAACGACGGCGACGATAAGAAACAATTAAGAAAAAAATCTGCTGTATTGATAAAAGTGTATTTATTATACATATTATTACATCGTAAATTCATAATGTATGTTTGTTTTAGGTTATTTTCTGATAACTACACTCGAGAGCAATGAATCCGGGTCACTTAAAGAATGTTAAAAATCTCGGAAACTAAAAATGATAGGTTAATGCAATAAATTGTATTTAATAGACAATGTAATACTCCTTAAATGAAAGTAAAAAAAATATGAGTCGCCATACATTTTATTAACACAAAATTACATAAAGAAAAAAACTGCTGATCTCTCCTTAAAACAAAAATAGGAAACATGAAATTTTTGAACTTTATTACGATTTTCTTGAATTTTAATACTTCGTATTGCCTCCTCGTGCTTCCATTACTGCGTTTACGCGGTTTGGCATGCTGTACACCAAGTTTCTTATACGATTTTGGGGAATATTCTCCCATTCCTCTGTGAGAGCAATTTTGAGCTCACGAAGCGTGATTGGGGGAGGGTTTCGTTGTTTTACGCATCTGCCTAGCTCGTCCCAAGCATGCTCGATCGGGTTGATATCCGAGCTGCGCGCTGGCCACTCCATACGAGTAATGTTCATCTCTTGAAGGTAGTCATTCACAATCCTACCTGTATGAGGTCGGGCATTGTCATGCATAAATATAGCATCCTCACTTAAATTGACCATAAATGGACCAACGTGATCATTGAGGATTTCTTCCACATATCTTACGCTAGTTAAAGAGCCGTTTTCTATGATCACCAGCTCTGTGCGACTTTCAGAAGAAATTCCGGCCCACACAAGTACAGACCCACCACCGTAGGCTACTTTTTCTTCGATGCATGCTTGCTTGAATCTTTCCCCTGGTCTTCGATACACTCTGTGTCTTCCATCGTGCTTGTAGAGCATAAATTTTGATTCGTCGGAGAACATAACTTTTGACCAATCTTCAATACTCCAATTTACGTGGCTCTGGGCATATCTTAGTCTTGAAATACGATGCCCACGCTCCAGTTTAGGGCCGTTTGCAGGTCTAAGGGGTTTTAAGTTAGATTTAGCAAGCCGACGTCTTACTGTCCATGCACTTGGGTTACTTCCTCCGAGGCGTCGAAACTGATTTGTGAGTTCAGTTCCTGTGAGAAAGCGATTTCGAAGCATGGTGTTCACCAAGTATCGGTCTTCTCGTGCTGTGGTACACCTGGTTCTGCCCGTTCCTGGTCTGCGTAGGTTAGAACCAGTTTCTTCGTAACGTCGGAGAACTCTTTGTACTGTTGACAGCGACACACCGACAGTCCTGGCTGTATCGCGCTGACTCCGGCCGGTTTCCAGCATTGTAAGTATTCTGGTGCATTCTTCAGGCGTAAGCGACATAATTTCAGCTTGAATAATGAATATAGAGCTCTATCAACATGGTTTATGTACCCACATAAATGACAGATTACAAACAAAAGCAAAACCAAATGCTGTAATTTCGTAGTTCCATCTTCGAAAGTGGCCCTTTTTCAAATTGGATTTTTTTATGATATAACTTTACAATAACTAAGAAGTTTTAATACCTTCATTTAAGGAGTATTACATTGTCTATTAAATACAATTTATTGCAGTAACCTAGCATTTTTAGTTTCCGAGATTTTTAGGATTCTTTAAGTGACCCGGATTCATTGCTCTCGAGTGTATATCAATTAAATTTAGGAGATCAGTAAGTATGAACCAATTGGAGTGTAAGCTACACTACAATTGGTTGGTGTTCATATTCATATAGCTGGAATGCGTTAATGTTTTATAGGTAATCTTCATGTTTTTACGTTTCACTAAGTTCTCTGAAATAATGACTAAGTTTGAACAGTCAACAAATTGTTCGGAATTTGGAAATCTCTTATCGCTGGAGCTAATCAAATCATCAGACTAAATTCATAAATAGATCAGATAACGATCGATACTTTCTTGTCTGTAAAGTATTTCAGCTCAGCCATTTAAGGTTTCCAAAACAGTAACAGAAAGTGTGATTTCATCTGGTATTCAGTATTTCATATCATTGACATTTAGTTAAATTATTCGTAATGTTGGAAAGATATTTTGAAAATCAGAAACAACGATTTTCTACTGATTCCTTATTCCTGAAAACCAAATAATAATAATAATAATAAAATTGTTTATTTATCCAAGTGGTACACACAGACACAGTTCAAAACAAGGTGGTTGAAATACAATAAGCTTACAAGTATAGTTTTTTGTGCATCGAAGATTGAAATCTACAAAAAAATCTATGCATACAAAAATAATAATGAACCCTGCCTCTTAAACTAGGAGACCTGTATCATAAGAGACAGTGATCGGTCAAAATAGGAATTTAATAAAACTGAAGTTTACAAGAGTGAAAGTGTGTCGATTTACCTTTATAAATGCATATAAATAATCAGATATGTGTGAGTGTTGAGGTGTGTGTAACATGGGTGTGTGTGTGGGAAGGAAGTGGGAGATGTATGTGTGTTACTTTCTTGTCTGTAAAGTATTTCAGCTCATCCATTTAAGGTTTCCAAAACAGTAACAGAAAGTGTGATTTCATATTGTATTTAGAATTTCGTATCATTGACATTTAGTTAAATTATTCGTAATGTTGGAAAGATATTGTGAGACAAAAGAAGGTACCTTTAACAATATTGTTAAACCTATCAACAACAAGGTATCTTCTTGCACTCAATTAGTTAGTAAAAAAGGGCCTCAGCAGAACACCTTAAAATTATTCCACCAAAATATCCAAGGCATTTCTTCCAAATTATTAGAAATTGAATTGTTTTTAGAAAAAAATATGTTTGACATTATTTGTTTTACCGAACATTGGCTAAAAGATTACCAAATGCTGATTAATTATGAGAACTATACGGTTGGTAGCTGCTTTAACCGTAAATCTATGCTGCGTGGAGGTTCCCTAATACTTTTGAAAAATTGTGTTAAATATAAACAACGTATTGACATAGTAGGTCTCTCGGTTGAACATTGCGTCGAACTGTCCTGTGTTGAGCTAGATAAGCATGTAATTGTGTGTGTTTACAGACCCCCAAACTATCAAAACTTTTCATTATTTGAATCAATAATGGAAGATGTCCTGGCAAAACTTGCAGCCAGTAATAAATCTACAATTATTTGTGGTGATTTCAATATCAATATTTTAGAACACAATTCAAATAGCAGTCGGTTATTAAATCTTTTTAAGTCATTTGACTTGACCAACATTTTTATAGAACCTACTAGAGTCACTCCATCTTCTGCTACTTGTATAGATAATGTTTTCTGCGATTGCGATTACTTAGATAAAGCCATAGTAAATTGCCTGCCGTCTGACCACAGCGGACAAACTGTAACTTTTAGGTGTAACACACCATTGCAAAATGTTCAGATTAAATTTAGACCTATAACTACTAGCAAATTAAATAGGTATAATATTTCCCTGCAGAACAAGTTAAGTGTTATGAGCCATCATATGGACGATATTAATATAAATCAATTGTATGATCATTTCTTTTCAATAGTTCACACTGAATACAACAAAACTTTTGAAAAGAAGACAAAAAGTATTTGCCCTAAATTTATATTTAGTGATTGGGCAACTAGAGGTATCAGAAAAAGTAGGGAAAGACTATTTGAGCTTTATGACCTTAAATCTTATATAAACACTGAAACTTTTAATAAGTATATTGCTAAGTATTCAAACATTTTTAGAAATACATGCAAGGTTGCCAAAGCCCTGCACATTAGCAACAAGATCAAAACAGCAGAAAATAAAATAAAGACAGTTTGGAAAGTCATAAATAACGAGACTAACAGGAAGAAAATACGTAACACTAGCTACACCTTAGATACAGCATGTGGTCCTAAAAGCTCTAATCAGGAAGTAGCTCAAGAATTTGTGAATTTTTTTTACCGATATACCGTTAAAAACTACGGAGTCTCTTAATTCCTCTCCTGAAGTAGCAATTGGTTTATTAAAGGCGAATGTGTCTGGCTGCCCGGCTGAATTTAAATTTAAACACATAAACCCTATGATAGTTATTAAAGCTTTCCGGCAAATAAAAGTCAAACTGACCGAAGATCTTTGGGGAATGTCTATCAAAGTTTGTACATCCATAGTTGAGACTGTAGCACCATACTTAGCTTTAATTTTTAATTTGTGTGTAGACCAAGGAGTTTTCCCTGATTTAATGAAATACAGTAAAGTCATACCTCTTTTCAAATCCGGGGATAGTAAAGATACTAATAATTATAGACCTGTATCCGTGTTGCCAGTTTTTAGCAAGGTGTTTGAAAAAGTAATGCTTAATCAAATGCTCAATCATTTTAACACCAACAGAATCTTACACGACCAACAGTTTGGTTTCACTAAGGGACGTTGTACAACTGACGCCGGTGTAACCTTATTAAAGCACATATTTTCTGCGTGGGAAGCATCCCAAGACGCAATAGGAATATTTTGTGACCTCTCCAAAGCATTTGATTGCGTAAATCACGACACATTGCTTTTGAAACTTGAGCATTACGGACTAGGTAAACTTGCACTTAGTTTGGTAAAATCTTATTTAAGTGATAGACAACAATATGTTCAAATAAATGGTGTTAATTCACAGGGTTTAAAAGTAAAAATGGGGGTTCCGCAAGGCTCAATATTGGGTCCTTTCCTCTTTCTAGTATATATAAACGATCTACCCTATTTATTAAAAAACCAACCTCAAAATATGGTGTTATTTGCTGATGACACTTCTCTAATTTTTAAGATAAATAGACGGGCCCAAAATCTAGATAACGTAAATAATGCCCTACTTCAGGTCCATAATTGGTTCACAGCAAACAATTTAGTATTAAATGAAAAAAAAACGAAATGCATAAGATTTGCTTTACCAAATGTTAAAAGTAACGAGTGTGATATAGTATTGAATAAAGAGAAACTTGAATTCGTAGATAAAACCGTTTTCCTGGGGCTTACGCTTGATTCAAGGCTACAATGGGGTTCTCATTTGAAATCTCTTGCGGGGCGCCTAAGTTCAGCAGCATATGCTGTTAGAAAAATCCGTCAATTTTCTGATGTAGATACCGCTAGACTGGTCTATTTTAGTTACTTTCATAGTATAATGTCTTATGGCATTCTGTTATGGGGACGGGCTGCAGACATTGAGTCTATATTTATTCTGCAAAAAAGAGCCATCAGAGCCATATATAATCTTCGTAGGCGCGATTCTCTAAGGGAACTGTTTAAGGAAATCAAAATCATGACGGTACATTGTCAATACATCTACGAAAACATAATGTACGTTAGAAAAAATCTACATCTTTTTAATAAAAGAGGTGACAGACACAATTACAGTACGAGAACTAGAGACCAATTAGTTCAGCCGGGCTTCAGACTCGCTAGAGTAGACTCATCTTTCATGGGGTACTGTTTAAGATGCTATAATAAAATTCCACAAAGTATTCTTGAACTGAATGAGACGAAATTTAAATCATGCATTAAACGCACACTATGTAAGCAAGCCTATTACAAGTTGGACGATTATATCTCTGATAAAAATGCTTGGCTCAATGCCGGTCCTGCTCCACATGGACAGGGGCGCATAAACTGATTAATGGATAGCATTAAATAGTATTGTTGGAGCTGCTGAAGATTGTACAACTATCTTTGCATTGTATAGATTCAATTTCTTTTGGTATTATATAACCGCATAGCCCATATTATGTGAGTACTATGTAATAGAAAGCTATCCTTCGTTGGAAACCTACGTCATTTTTTTTTTTTTTTTTTTTTGACTTGAATTTGCCCTGGCGGTTAAGTGTATGTCATGCTCACTCAAATGTCTCGCTGATGGTGGCGCGTGTGTCGGATCAGTTAGTTCCCTTCAAAATGGTTGAGTTGAATGGTGCTGATACATGCGTCATGTTCGTGAACGGGCGCTGTCAGTTGTGACTGGTCATCTCTTGGTTGCCACGGCTTATTTGAATTAATTATTTTATTTTTTGAATTGTTCTTTTCCTTGTTTTTACTATGGACACTTTTAACGTGCACATCTTGCTACATCGCTCTCACATAATGTACCATCTAAACATGAATGATGTAACCAAGGTTTTGTAAAAATATTCTGATTTAAAAGAGTGTCCATGGAGTTTCTTGCCCGTTCTTCTCCATAGAGATCTACGTTAGGGAATGGGCAACTACAGTACTTTCACAGTTTTTATGGCTTGTGACTGGGACTGTAGCTAAATTTCATTGTTGTCTTTGTTTCGACAGTTCAAAAGTGCCTGTAACGGGCCTACTTGAAATAAATGCTTTGATTTTGATTTTGATTTATTTTGAAAATCACAAACAACGATTTTCTACTGATTCCTTATTCCTGAAAACCAAATAATTAATGATAGGCAGCAACCTTGTGCGTGGATTTCTTTTGAATCATGTTTCATGACCATGTTTACATATATAAAATTGAAACCGAGTGGCTCTAGAAATGAAATACAACTAAACTAAAATAAAAAACTACGCAATTAAACTCCCTAAACTTAAGAGTATAGTTGGTTTACGAAATATAAAATTCAAGAATAAAACAGCATCGCTATAATTTAACTACCTAACTAATTATATAGGTTAGTTAAATTAGAGCGATGCTGTTTTATTCTTGAATTTTAGAAAATAATTTCTATAAATATAAAACTTATTCTTCTCATATAATTAGTTAGTTAAATTATAGCGATGCTGTTTTATTCTTGAATTTTATATTTCGTAAACCAAATAATTATACTCTTAAGTTTAGGGAGTTTAATTGCGTAGTTGTTTATTTTAGTTTAGTTGTATTTCATTTCTAGAGCCACTCAGTTTCAATTTTATACTCTTTTGTGTTATCAACTTATCACTTTCTTTGTGAATGCTGGTTAACCTGTAATTGGCGACTGTGTAAGTCCAAGGTAAAACCTGTACTCAAGTCATTTTGTACACACAAGCTGTTGGTAAACCTTTATTAATAAATAAATAAACTTAAAATTGTTTTATCAAAATATTTAGGTTCTTGGGATGATCCTGCCGTGAAGTTTGAATTTTTATAAATTATTATTTTAACATCCTGAAAGGGGGTTGCGCTGACTCGAAGTCGCTGATGTCAGTCGTTCCGGCAGAAAAACAAATTCCAGGATTTTTACAGGACGGTTTATTGTGTTATTTCCAACAGTTATGGATGATTATATATAATAGCGTTAATACCTATAGGTACCTACTTCTAGTAGGTTTCCACTGCCCTCACCACGCCCACTTGGACGAAGGAGTGGTAAGATACATTGAACACGAATAACAATGTTTATAGTAATTAGGTGTGTTACAATCCTTAAGTTATAATTGTACAAACTCAAAGTGCAACAGATAAAAACTTGAAAATCCAATTAAAAACATGGTCACACATGCAACGGATTATTTACTAAGGGCAATACGTTATTTACAAGGTTATTGGTGGTTTTCATTTACAACAAGTCACCTATATGTATCAAGTTAATACAAACGCTTTAGTTGCATGGTCTCTTGCGGTTAGCCAGCGTGACGTATTGTTTATTTATAAAGTTCATTGAATTCTATATTTTTCCTTTTGAACTACAGTAATCGTACAGATATATTGTTAAGAACAGTAATATTGTGCATTGATTTATATTTGCAATTACGTGACCTCACTGATAACCTGTGATCTAGATCGTCGTGGCTACTCGTCGCAACAATACAAATACCTATAGACTTAGGCAGAATTATTTCCAGGGGGGTGCATCTTCAGTTCCACGAAACAGCTCGATACTTTTGTATGATTTGAGTATTAGATTTTCGTTTGTCAATTCGAACAAGGAGCAATTTTGCGAATTTATACAAAACACCTAATCGAAAAAATAGGATGCAAGAGCGAGCGTAGCGAGCTTGAAAATTATAGAACCCACCTCGAAATTGATAGGTTTTCTTTTGTATTTTATTATAGAAAATAGGGCTAATTCTGCCTACTCATAAAGAAAAGCTTATGAACGCTAAGGACATAAGATATCTGAACGAGCGAAGCGATATTATTCTTGGAAAAATTTAGTTAATTTTTGTTCATGAAACAAGTACAAGAAAAATTCAGAAAATTTTCAGAAAATTTTCTTTCCGCCTCTGATAGATTGGTTTCTCTATAGTTGCCCAATATTTCACACCCTCCCCTTGCCTACGGCCCTGACGATGGAAGACAAGAGGCGTAAGCGACCTCTGTGCATGCTGTGTTCACAGAAAAATGGTAGAGGAGGATACTAAATTGATTGACAAGGTGATGAACGAATTTGGACAGCAACCTTAAGTTTTTATAAACACAGTAATATTTTTATCATCATCATCTTCATCATATCAGCCCGGAATCACTCACTGCTGGGTATAGGCCACCTCTTTTTTCTGCCACACTTCCCGGTTCTGTGCGTCCCTATCTATGTTCTATGTTAGGGATTTTGGTTTCCGCACTTAGTCCCTCTGTGCGTCCCTTATCCAGGTGTTTCTCGCGACTTTGACGATATCGTGAACCCATCGAGCTTTAAGACGGCCCTGGTTTCTTCCGCCAGCACTCGGTCAAAGCCTTGCTCCATCGGCCATCTCCGCGTCTAGCCAGATGTCCTACCCAGGTCCACTTAAGGCGCACCGGTCCCCGACGTCGTATTTCGGTGTTACACACATGACAAAAGTCTATATATATTTCACTCAGTATGTACCTACCTAAACAAAGTCCTCAAGGTACACTAATGTTTATTTATATTAAATGACTAGTTGTTTGTGTCCGAGTATTATTAAGTCTGCAGGTCAAAACCGAAAAAATATTCAAATTTCCTCGGCCTCACGTTTTTGCCGGTCAAATAGAAACTGAATTCTTTCTGTCAATGACGGTAAGCAATCAACAAAGGGGAAAATGTAAGAGCAACGTAAACATAACCACGCGCGACCACAACGGTTTAAAGATCAAAACAGTTCTTGAATAGTAAATAATAGAAACAAATCGGAGTGTTCTGGTGCAGTTATAAAAGTCATTTTTCTGTATTCCCTGAAGAAGCTGGCAGTGGTGTTATGTAAGTATGTAATAGGAAATGACTGGAACCGCTTCGGAAACTGATAGATACCGAACAGCTAGACTGAGGAGCGCGATTTCAAGCGCGATGAAATAACTGCATAGATAAAACAGGCATAAGGAGGACAGCATGAACTGCTGTGCTGATTCAACATGAAAAACGCCAAAACAATTAGTTAAACATCCGATGATTCTGTTATAAACTGGAATGGAAAGTAGGTGTTTTAAAATACTGATAGGTATCTATTCAGCCGTATCTAGTCTAACCAGACTGGCAACTGACTGCAACTAACTTGGTGGAATTCTGGAAAGTGGGTAGTTAATGTACTGAGAAGCACTTGATGTAAATATCTGGCAGTGTGAAATAAATGAACGTACATAAATCAACAGCAAAGTACGCAAAGTACTGCATAATGTGTTTACGTGTTAAAAACAAGTCCCAGAAAGGCGCTACGAAAGGTGCTCAAAATATCACAAACTTGTATAAATCTTTTACTGTATCAAATAAAATATATAAATAAAACCAATATTCAAGGCAGTACGTTGCTTATAAACCTCATTTCAGGATTAACTTCTGAAATTTTGAATCATCGCATCCTTTTCTTTGTGCCTGAAAATACTTAGCTGCGTATGCATGTCTTTCTTTAGCTTCTCTGAAAATAAGAAACTGAAATGCAGAATGAAATAATCGACACTTTTACTCCTTAGAAATTCATTCGTTTAGGAACATTTTCGGCCAATATAAAATTGTTGAAGTAAGTACATCATATTAAAGTACAATTATAACAAAATGATTTAGATTTAGTAATTTATAATCTTGCCTACATTTTCTAAAGTTCTAATAAGCTTCTTGATTATAGTTTAGTCGCTAGTATTATACTTATTAATTTGGTTTTGGAATGTTTTTCTATTCCTTATTTTCCTTTCGACTGTGACTGTTCGAACGTTTATCATTATAGTAGGTACATAAGTAGGTAAATACTTAAAATCATGACTGTCAAACCATTAACTGCTTGTATAAACTTTAATAAGATCTAGTTGTAACATTTTGTGGTTAAAATTAGGTTAAATAAGTGATAAAATGTTTTAACTTTATTTATTACCTACTTATGTTGCCTTTAATGTTTAGTTTCGGTATTTTATATAAGTGTATAATATAATTGCCTAAATGCCAATTTCCTCTCGGTTCTCATATAAATATTTTTGTTAGTCGGTTAAAACTATTAACTGTTTTAACAGATGATATTGCGCTTGGGATTATTCCAAATTCCAAGGCACACGAATATTCCAATAAGCAATTGATTTATTGATAGACTACAGTTTCCGTGTAGCCTAGACTGACAACTGAGGATTAACAGGACACGAGGATTTTTGAAAGATACTTGAAGCTTACGTTACTAACCGTACGAGCAAGTACCTAAACTGCATAACAATCAGTGTTAAAATTTATATTCTACATAATTCTACAAAGGTAGCAAAGGTCAGACGGTAAATAGTCTGTCCAGTCACCTTGTGTAAATCAACACAATTCCAAATATGGCATTGCATACGTCCGGAAACAAATCTAAGCGATACTTGGCGAAAATTTGGATGAAGAGGAGTTTGATGCATAAGTTTACCTTTACTCGACGTTTCTAGCGCTGGATATAATTATCGCTGCATAGTGTATTCAGTATACTTACATTACCCAAATGTGTGCCCATTCATCCATAAACCAATATGCCACGAATACAATTTCCTTAATGTCTCCAAGTTTTATTTGTGAGGGTTATGAAAATGTCAATGATGTTCGTTTTTCCCCCTTTTTAGCGTTTCTATGCGTAATGGTCTCACTTCGTCGCGTAGGTATATTGCTACAAATATTCATGCAGATACGTCATAATCAATACTTATTGTTTTTCGTTCACTCAATCTTTACAAACAGGCAAAGCATGAAATGAAGTTATTGTTTAATAATATAGATCATTGTTTCCTTTGGAAATACTGGCTACTTTAGTCATTCCTCTAGTTTACTAGCTTGTTACAATAATTACAATTTCAACACGATCATGTGACTAGTTACGTGGATGTGAAGCTGAGGTCAGGAAGACGCCAAAACAGATTTATGAAGACGTGTCGCCTGTCGGAGTAAACTGTCAGTAGAACATTGCTTCCTCGTCCTTGTAGCCCAGTAGCCTCATAGATAAGACTCTATTAATAAATAATCTTTTATTTATGAAAAGGGGCTCATTTACAATACCATGTGGATAGGTACAGGTACCTTACTACCTTTGCCTGGCAGTTTGGTGTAGACCAGTTTGCTTGTATAGGCACACTTCATTGCCCATTGCACTTTATTCCAGCTGCTGCAGGTTCAGGAACAGGCCCTACCTCATCATCTGCCTAGCCTTTTCCCAAATATATTGGTCGGTTTCCAGTCTAACCGGATGCAGCTCAATATCAGTATTTTACATGGACCCACTACCTATCTGACCTTCACAACCCAGTTAGTACTGGGTAATATGATATCCCTTAGTAAGACTGGGTGTCAGAATTTCCGGCCACTGACTACCTACCTACTGTGTTATTTTAAAGTTAAATGTTTTCATAAAATCGTGACGAATTTGGTTTTATGACTGCGTGGGATAAAATCACTTTCAGTCCATTTACATTTGCACTTGATGACTGATAAAAATATTGCCACTTTGCTACCACATAAAATGTTACTTTGTTCATTTCAAACCACTTCTTATTGCACTTTATAAATCATCTGAGTAATAAATCCCAAAGCTGCGTAATGGTTTTGAATTGTCCAACAAAAACAAAATTTTGCTCATTCTACCGCAAAAGTTTTAATCACCAGCACCACCGAGGAAAAGAACTGTTTTCCTGAGCTGTGGTAGACAAAACAGCTCGCATATTTTTATCTTAAAGAGTAGCCGCCACTAAAAACTAATTATATAGGCATCATGTACATACTTTAATGCCGTAACTCCTTAAAAGAGAGTCACAGTTTTTGTATTTTTTTAAGGTTTACATTAAAAACAAGCCTGGATGTCTAAACGAGACGTTGCGCGTTGGTACGTTAATCCTACACGGAGGGGATATCCAGTAGTGGCCACTACTGAATATCCCCTGACATTGAAATAAAACTTTTAGCTTTATTTCATACTCAACAACTAAATTAGTTACTACAGGCTACTTACAAGCTTTGAGATTTTGTAATCATTACTTAAACACATATGTACATGTACTCGTATATACTAGCATTTGCCTGCGGTTTCACCTGCGTAACGCCCAGGCTCAACCAAAGCGGAGCTGAGAGGAGATGTGCAAGATTCGACCAATCACAGGAAAAACGAGAGACGCGATGTAGATTTAAACCAATGTGTATGGTCGGTTTCTGCACACTTAGGCCACCTCTCCGCTCCGCTCGATTCTGCTTTGGTAGAGTCCGGGCATAAGGGTTGGAAATTATTCCAGCGGAACGTATTAGTGCCAACGGGATAAAAACGTATCCTGTGTCCTTATCCAGATCATAGCCTACTTGTGTGCCAAATTTCAACAAAATGCATCCAACAGTTGAGTCTTCAATGGTAAAAACAGAAAGATATACTTTCGCATTCATAATATAAGTATGGATATCATAATAAATCCATGTAATGATGTTAGATTTCTTCCCGGATACAGGCTAGTTACTTTCACTCAATTAAGCAGCTTATCATGACGCAGCTATTGCATCTTGACTTCTAAACATTTCATATTTATTACATCGGAATATAAGTAAGCAAGTACCGAGGCCAAAAAACCTGCACGTAACATAATCAGCTAGATAAAATTAAGTCCTTTACAACTAAACATAAATAATTTGTCTACATAAAAAAGCTCTATTACTGTTTGTGCTTTATAAATTAATACATACGGGTACATAATCATAATGTACAGTTGTAGACTCGTCAAGTAAAACATCAGGTACCTAATTCCACAATCAAATTCATCATCACTCATCATTATAATTCATTTTCAATTACTTACCTGACCAATTGTTGAATAAAAATGTTTTTGCGCTGTTTGCGAACTTGTAACTCTGTTTGGAAAAATCCTTCCTTAAAATGATTTATTGACTTTTTCTTATTCTTTCACCTACGTCACACAGAATGTTATTGAATGCCTTTTTGTTCACTTCGTGTGCGCTCCATCGCCGTGTCATCTCTCAAGCTGTTGCGTTTAACAAACTTTTATTGTGTATCTGCAAGTTTTCTGTTTGCTGACCTTTCCTAATTTATGGCGTTTTTTATCGTGTTCTCCGAGGCCAAGTCCGAAATACGGCAAAACACTATTTTTAAACTGAATCCCTTCAGTTCTATTGCAAACCTGAATGATGATTATATAGGCATCTACTTGACAAGAAACACGTGGTCTGCTATAATCTGTCCAGCCTAAGCGTGTCCTCACATTTCTTTGAAATGAGGAAAATTGCATCAAATTACCTTGTTAGCATAGTTACACGGAACCTGCATAACTACTTACATGTAAGTATTTCATCAGTGATAGCTCGACAAGACAATGATACGGCTCGACATGAAAATATATAAATAGTTGTCCATTTTCTGAAGTTTTAAAGGACAGTGCCTTCACAACCTGAGGTCGTGAGATAGAATACCAAAATTTTGAATCGAGCCAATCTTATATATCTATAGATATATAAGATTGGCTATAGACCACTGTCGAATGCTAAATGCTAAGCCTAAGTACTGATTCCTAAGGTTCCTTCTAACATTTGTATTTTTTTTTTCTGTTTTCAGTCTTTCTGCCTTCACTGCTTCTTTTCTTACTTCAAATTGCATGCATTGCAGTAGGAATGCATCAAGGTGAACTTACAATACTTACCTATTGTCAACTTAGGCCCACTTGCACCACAAATCACTAATTCCGTCTCTGTCATCTTCAAGGCGTTGGCAGTAACAGCACCATGTTTTTAGTGCGTTTAACGTTAAACGTGTTAAGTGATTCGTGGTGCAAGCGATCCTTAGTGTCCATTCATCTATCACAATATTTGGCAACAGTTCCACACAGCACTCGTTCTTCTAAAGGGAGGCTTATTTATTAGACTGATACTGATACCTATAGTCTTTCTAAATACCTAGGTTACGAAGTTTGGACCTGAGTTTTAGATCTAACACAGCCATTCAAAGTTTTGCAGCGGAAGTAACGTGAACAGGGTAATCCGAGTTGTTGCAACAATTAGCTCGCAGGTTAGCGAATAATGAGTTTCATTACCTACTACCACCGGTTTTATGCGGCGGGTTCCGTTAGGTCTTATCGAGAATCGAGGTTCGACAGAAAATAAACTATACTGTCAGTGCTTGTACGTATTACACACACACATGTACGTAAGTACAGGGTCCGGTTCTTAAAGGCCAAAAACGGGCGTTTTACCGAAGTGCCCTTTGGGAATCCCTCATTCACATAATTACCTATATCTGAGAATGTCAAGATTGCCCATTGAAAATTAGACAGTATTAAAACTTACTAAAAGTAAATCAAATAAAATTAGTTCTGACTTCTGAGGACTTAGTTTAAAGCTGCAAAACGAGCACCAGTATTTACTTATTATTTCCATACATCACAATTTTCATAAGCATTATTCCTAACGTTCAACTCTGACGATTCTGGAAAGTGAAGATATAATTGGCTTATTTGCTATTTTATGAATAACTAAGATTTATATTATAGACGCACTCACGCACAGTAATGATCACCAGTTTGCGATATATCTTAAAAGTCTGAATAATATTTATTAAAGTCAACAAGATATTTATAGCCGGTTCTGAAGTACAGTTTTATCTCGAACAAAGGGTAATTTTATTTCAAGGTGCCGTAAACTTTCCTTGTATTAGTGAACCTTTATTGATAATAATTGTTTATTACAACAACAACAAGAGGAAGTTCCTGGAAACGTTTATTTTTCAGTATTGGTGTCGATTCGATTCTTTTTATGCGAGGCGAAATGAAACTGAACTGAAAAGAAAATAAGTACTACTATTTTAAGTTATAAAAGAAAGGAAGGACCAAGTGAAGATTAAAGATTGAGAATGAAAGGGTTCTGCCAAAATTAAAGGCCCAGTCTACGAAAATTTATAGTCCGCCGAAATATTAATGCAGGTTTACAGATCCCCTCTATTGCTGGTGAATCAGTTGGGTTAGGTTAGGTTAGAACAGTGACCATTACCGCGAGAAGTCGCTTTCTTGGCAGGTGGTAATCAGTTACATATATCTACTCAGGTTCAACTATGGTAGAAATTACAAAAAATATATATATATATATATATTTACAAAATGTTATTGTTTTTTTAAGCTTAAATAAGAAGCCAGAGCTTGTAAAAAATAAAAAAAGCTCTAACTCTAAACTCTCGGTGTTTTTATCACATTAGACTAAATAGGTTTTATGTTTTTTGAGTGGTATATCAAACTATTATACTTACTTATAAAAAAATTGTTATTTTAAAATTAGATCAATCGTGTATAATATTAACTGATCATTATCTATACATCTATACTCTATACATACATACAAATAAATAAAAATGAAGTGTCTGTTTGTAATATTAAAATAACCGCCTTTTTCTACATGCAAATGAATGTATATACGGTACACATACCAAAATAACATTTTTTACTATTTTTGTCTGTCTGTCTGTTTATTCCGGCTAATGTCTGGAATGGCTGGACCGATTTTGACGGGACTTTCACTGGCTGATGTAATAAGGAATAACTTACTACTTCTATACTTAATACGAAAAATAATTAGGGTTCCGTGCAAAAAAATTTAAACCCTTGAAATTTTGGTAGTAAATTCCGGTTTAAAAAGGGAAGTTATATTTTTTATATACAATGATTTCACGCCAACAAAGGTCGCGGGCAACACCTAGTTTGATAATATGAACGACAGAATAGAACAGTAGGTACCTAAGTACTGGTTTTGTTTACAATGTTTTGGTAGTACCGACTCTGTACTAGTCTATCGAGTATCGATAGGACTTGAAGGGAAGCAAACAATTTCAATAACCATCGGGTAAGTAATCAATAATCTTCGTATCAGCTCAACAATTCTCATTGCAATACGACAAATGTGTGTGCGTTCGATACGCACACATAATTGTCGAAAGAGTTAGAAGTCAAATTGGAGACATAGATAAATGGCGCCTGATGAAAAAATGATATTCGCGAATGCATATTGAATTGAATAGAATTAATTTTATTTCAGAAAACAAAAGATTCAAAGAGTGTTAGTAACACAGAAATATTAAAAACACTTCTTTATTATATCTATGGTTAGTAACCTAACATTTAAATTACTTATTATCTATTGTTAGTACCAATTACCCTCTGCACATTTTTTTTTTACAACTGTATAGCTATAGCTCTCCGCTACTGTTCTCAGGACGCTGTAGCGACTATCTCTAACTCTCCTGAGTGGCAGTTTTCATAAGAACAACCGCGTGAAACCCGTCGGTACGAGCTTGTGCAATCATCTCCGAGGCACTGCAGAAGCGAGGTAGTCTCAGCAACATCCTGAAGGCATTATAATATATATTGGACGCGCAGGACACCTAGCGATCTTTTGGCGTAATAGACCAATTAGCGTAATAGATTGCCCATGTGCAGACTCTGGCAGTAGGCTTTGAAAAGAGTGATTTTAACTAGGTCCGCCGTACACCGAGCAAATCTACGGGTCAGCATGTTGCACCGGGCGTTTAGTGCTTTACGCGCTCCCTCTCTAGATAAGGAGAGGGACGATGTAGACATACATCGTCTGTCATCACAACAACGTAGACCATCTTTAACATCATATTAGAGCGGCGCTGCGGCCAGCCAGTTCCTGTACTACTTTGTACACGGAGAAGCGGCGTGTGAAACGTAGGGATAGCCGTGGCGTCGCATGCACCGTTTCACGCCGCGCATCTCCGTTAATGAGCTATATCAGACTTAGCGCATACTTCCGATGGGAAAATTTTAAAGCGAGGCACGTAGCCCACAAGAATGCATGGGGAGGTATCATCAGTCAAAGACGATTATTCGTCATTTATAGTTTTAGACCTAGTCCAGGCTACCCAAAAGGCTAGATCGAGGTAAAAGTAATAACCAGTCTCAATAAAAAATAAAAAACCGGCCAAGTGCGTGTCGGGCCACCCACATGTAGAGTTCCGTAGTTGCCCATCAAAATATGCGGACGTCCGCATACTTTGATAGGAATCGGACCTGAACGACGATTTTTATTGTAATAATATAAAACAAACTTACATTTACAGTTGAATAACTTGTGCTCCCATATGTTTAGGTAAATATGTTATTCAAGTGCATTTTATAAGTTGGTCGATTATAACTCGTACACTTGTAAAGCCTACTTAGCTGTGATGGTTTTCCTTTTAATTTCGTTATATATGTTATGGACAAAGTGATAAATTGGGCATTATACAGAATGCCCAGGCATTATGAAAAATGCCCAATATGAGAGTGCAATTTGATAAGAATTATTCAAATAATCAAATTGACCGGGCATTATACACATTGTCCATCACATTTTGGGCAGAGTAATACAAACATATTTAATTACTATTTTTTATTGTTATTGTCATTTAACTTAAAATAAACCGCCGTTTTCCCTTGGTCCTACTATTTTGTCCTACTAGTAGGACCACGAGGGAGACCAGTTTCTGTTCGTCGTACTATGACATTTGGGGACATTTCTGTCTGCAGGGTTTACAGGAACCTAACTAACCGAACCTCGGGGTGCCCCTGACGTCGACCGTCTAGGGTTAGGGTTTCTGTCAGCTTCTGTTAAATTTCAATTACGTTATACATTCATATTAAAAATATAGGAATATATAACATATTAAAAAAGTAAAAATTGTCTAATATTGTTTTATAGAAATGACTTATTATTATAAAACATAAAATAAGCTAAAGTTTAAGCAATCAGACTCATTATTTGGCATAATTAGCATCTTCTTTAGCTTTACTATCAAATTGCCCAATTAACATGTAGCAATATAATAATGACCGTGCAATGTGATAAATAATGAAGTTAATAAGATAGTATTAATCACTTTGCCCGATAGAGCTAGACATTATTCATAATGCTCGGACATTATTTATAATGCCCGCATTAATCACATAACATATATACTATCACCGTGAATTTTTTCACGCACCCAAACACAACAGTACCTGTGTACAGTGTGTGTACAGTATCTGTGTGTACATAAATAAATAAATAAATAAATAAATAAATAAATAAATAAATAAATAAACAGTTTAGCTGGTAGAGGGGGGGGGGGGCACTTGAGTCTAGCAAAAATTTGCATTTTAAAGCTTAATATTTCACAAACGAATCTCTTAATCGAAAAATTGTTATAACAAACTCGCAATATTTTTTAAAGACCTATCCAACCACATCCCACACTAAGGGGTACGCGAGAAAAAAATATCCCCACTTTACGTGTACTAGCTATGGAGATACCCTAAAAAAATACTTTTCGAGATTTTATTTAACCACTTTGTTGGCATAACTATTATTATTACGGTTCGATTCGGTTCGAGGTTCGGTTGCGGTTTCGGTGATTTTTTTAAATAAATAATCTGTATATTCATGCCAAATTACAGCTTTCTAGTATAAAGAGTATTTGAGCTAAGCTGCGGACAGACAGACAGACGAAAATGGCGAAACTATAAGGGTTCCTTGTTTGTTGACTACGGAACGCTAAAAACGACGTCAGACAAGGGGGTTATAACTTACAAGTTTATGTTGGCTTTTCCTTTAAGTTGCGGAAAGTTGGGGGATTACCACTTTTACGTAAACTACCAGGTAGAAAAGTCTAAGGTTTTTAAATTACCTATTTACCTACATATATAGCTTATCATCTATTATATAATCGATTCCTAATACGTCCGTTGAAATCTACTAAATATGCTAGGCGGACCAACAAAATTTATCTCTTGGCGCTAACAGAATAGCAAATTGGCGTTCAAATTTGAAACACAAAGATTTATGCACGACCACGTAGTCACGGACAAAAGACAAATCAATCGAAGAATATATTACCGAAAGCAAAGCTTAGATACCTACCTGTATAATTATGTATAACTCGTGGACTGGGTGGCTACTTGAACCTGTAAAGCCATGGCGACCGAACCTTATATATCTGTTTTCGTATCGTTCCGAAAACTTATCTTCAGATTTTAAACTCGCTATCCATAACCACACTTTAAAGCTTAGGCAGTAAATACCGACATTTTTGTTTCAGCACTCACTCCCACCTACCCAATACCTGGATATTATCCAGGCAAACAGTCTCAACCAGAGTCGTATAATTTTATCAATAAAACGATTGTAACGATCAGATCACAGATGCATTGTGTTTTAAAATTAGGAATTACGTAAACGGATCACAAAAAACCAATGATTTTGGTATGTCAGACTCAATATGTATGGAGGATGGGTAGATAATCGATTTGATTAAAACTAGTCTGTTAGTTAAATCTTAATAAAACTAGTTTTTACCTGAATCATTTATTTGTTGAATAGGATTTATGTTCAGTAAATACTTAGATATAATATTTCCAGTAAAATCTGAATTGACATTAAACTAAACCTCTCTCTATGTGGAATTGGCCTGACTTACAAATAGCATGTAGGTTGTGTGTTCGTACCCCAGCAGGCACTATAATTTGTGTATTTTATTGAGAACGTTGAACCAAAATCATGGAACAAAAATTCGAAGACATATTTTATGACGCACACTCCACAAACCCGCACTGGGCCTGTGTGGTACATTACGGCCCATTCCCTCTCGTAGAGAGAAGGCCTGTGTACCAGCAATTATAACATTAGGCTTGCTATGCTAAAGCTCTCCAAGCCACGCGTTGCTTGCTCAATTGCTTATACAGATTTGACAATTGCTTTCTGCGACTGAAGATATCTGTACTTGCTAGTAGGCCTAGCGTCAAGTCTAATTGACACGTGGTTTTAATATTAATGTGTTTTGTCAACGTCCCTATATAAATTTACACAGAATTACGGACACATATTGTGTGTAAATCGTTCATCCGTTTTTACAAAGCCTTTTGTCGCATTGTTTTGTTCCTATGGAGTGGGGCCCCTACACTCGTGTGGTGTTTCGTCAATTACATGGGATAATGGTGGGCACGCCCATCATAACATCTTCGTACCAAGTTATTATCATAATAAAATGGCTAAGAAGATATTACGGCCGCCCCTTCATTACAAACGATGACATTTATTGTGGTGATCGACGACCGGCTTTTTGTGACGTCCACAACTGAATTCATTAATTTCATTTGTTTGCTTTTTCAGGATTTTGCTCAGGGTAAAAGTGGTTTGAGTGTGTGTTTGTGTTCTCTAAAAACAAGTAAACTTAGCAGACTGTAAATAAAGCCACTTTATGGCCATAGAATATACCTACGCATGAAAACGGGTCACACAATAGGCATACAGAGTATTTGCATTGAAAGTGCAACAAACCGATTGTATGTAATTGTATGAGATTCAATGAATTATTTATTTTGTAGTCGACTTACGTTCTCAGATTATGTGAAGATAAAACTAAATCGTACGCCCTGTAAAGTGTAGGTACATATTCCTCTGAAAATTAGAGTACTTCAGTGAACTGATTTTTTGGTACATAGATATTTACCTCAAAAAGTTCATTGAAGTCGTCACGGAACAATTACTATTGGCAAATATCGTAAAAGTGGCATCACCTGAGCTGATTAGCATACATTACAGTGTAAACAGCGCATCACGCATGCGAAGCCTGAAGGCACTTCATCACGCCCGGTATAACGAAGCTACGCCACGTAGAAGCTCTGACACTAATGTATGAGCCATAGGCACATACAATGTGTACTTATGTGCCTAATGTTCAATTTATTTCGAAGTATAAACTATAAACTATCAATCTTACAGGACAATACTAGGCTCTGCATACATTAAACGAATCTCGACAAAAAACTAATCAAATAAAGCTGCGGCGTACGAATGATTGATTTAAGCCTTTTATACGCATGTAAAAAGATCGTAAAACTAAATGATGAGCTGATTTATAGCTTGCTTCAACTTCAGAAACATTTAATTATTTACAAGAGAGAAGCAATGAAAACATGAAATAACTTAATTAAATAAATAAAACCATCATTAATAGACTGAAGGTGTTTATTCAAAGAAACCAATACGCGATAAAAAATACCACATAAAATAAAAACTGGAGTAGTTAAGTACATTCCGATGGAAATAAATTTTATGGAAGCATAAAACTAAAACATCTTACTCTATGTTTAAAAAAGTACAAAACAGTTGCCCTGTTCATATAAATAGAAAGACTAGTATTTTACTATCGACACCAAAAATATTTCATAATCTTACATTTTTATTTACCCCTAACTTAAAAAGTAATTAGGTATGTGATACTTTATCACAATCATGCACGACGAAAAAATCATGCACCTAGTACCTACACATTTTCAAAAAATTGTTTATAATTTAAATTTACTACATGACATAAATAATAATACTTCTAATACTCGTACTAATACTGTAAATCCTAATAAATGCTTCAGCAAGGCACTTAACACACCACATTCTAACTTAAATAAAATGGGACCTAAAACACTACATTTTGGCAAGATTTAATGGTTCTTACAACTATGTTGATGTCTTGCAAAGTTGCTCCGTCGAAGGTTATTATTGATTTTAATTGAATGTATGGACAACATTATATCCAAAGGGTATCTCTCCTATGAACTGTACATCAACATAACTAAATATAATTACTGACAATCAACAGACGATGCTATTTGTGGAGGTAGTGGCGTATTATATTGATTGTCTTCAAGACAAAGACATCCTTACAAACTAAACTTTTACCCAAAGTTGGCATTTGAACAAGTCATTCCTTAATGCGAGATAACCTTAGTCCCAAAATAGAACAACACTATGTATCAGGCGAATGTATTCTGGGGTTTCTTTTTCGTTTCAGTTTCTGGTTGGGTATGTCTACGTAATCAACTACTTCCCAGTTGCCTTCTGGTTCCTCCGGCATTTGCGGTGGTAGTGCGGACCTGACGATGGGCACCCCGGAGTTGTCCAGGGACAGGTAGGCGCGGATCGCTGCTGCTGCTGCCGCGTCATCTGGGGTGGACAAGGCTCGCGCGTTAAACGGGCCAGACACGTCCTCGCTTGGAAGCTCCCAGATATGATATTGCGCTGTCATCTTGAAGTTCTGTAGCAAAAACATGTGACCAGGTAAAGTAGAGTCTTCACGTTTTGAATAGTGACGTGTATCATATCCTAACTACCTAATAAAAATAAGTTGACTAACTGTATTAGAAATTACTCTATGTGTTTCGGCTACGTAGCGTAAAACCCAGAGACGCAGTGGACTTATTTGGTACAATTTTGTATTACGTGTATTGCAACCTACGTCACGGCTTGCCCTTTATAGCATAACCAGACTCATGGGTTAGAAACTTTACGGCTACTACTTATTATTATAAAGGCTACGGAAAATAAAGGACAATGATGCGGAAATTTGCCGCTTTCCGTAGCACCTCTGTAGGTAATACTCAAATAGTATAATGTGGAATAACTAAAACATTTTGTTTTAAATGTGGTATAACGACCGCGACCCATTCATTTGAAATAGCTCCTAAATTGCCCTTTGTAATTTTGTATGGAGTCTATAAGACTCCATACATAAACATAATGATTATTTACAAAGAAGTTTTTTCACATTATGTTATGTTTCATATTCTTTCTACAAATACCTAATAGTGCAGTCTCTCGATAGCAATTGCTTTCTGATCACACACATAAGTCCTTTAACTTGTATCTTCATTCCGTAGCTCATGTTACGAATAAGATAGGAATTCGATTAATTGTAACAATTACATTCAATTTAACAAATGGCAGACGTTTATTTTGTTTGTTTTAATTGCTTGCTGCACTTCGTTTGTTTAATGTTTCTTGTTTTAGCTGAACCTATAGTGTATGATCAACAAGAAAAATTGTGTATTTTGTCATCTATGAGACCGTACAGGTATTATTATATTGTTAACTTTTACAAAGGTAAACGTTTATCAGAAATTTAAACTAAGGCTTGTGATAATCATGTATTTGACTAAAACATCGTGATATATAAGATTTCCACGTTCACGAACACCTCTTGTGTAAATAAGGATGATATGAGTTTTATCATATCACTGTTCAAACGGGCGAAATCTGTCGTGAGAAAACTGAGGGCACTTGAGGAATGAAGTACCGACGACAACGACGAGATTAAGATGAGTCAGAGCCAATTAAAATATTTATTTGCTTATCTTAATTTTTATTATGGAACTCTATTTATAAGCTCTCTTTCTTCAAAACGATCACATTAAAATAAATCATAAAGAACATTGAACAACAGACAATCACACGTGGAAGCCAGATGTGAATAATTTTGTTTATCTTTTTATAATCCTTGAAATGTGAAAATTATATCAGTTTTATTTGTAGTGCTCTGTAAAGTCTCGTGTAAAATAGATATATTTCTATCATATTTGGACACATTTGTAGACTTTAGTAAAATACGTCACTATTTTGTAGGAAAAATATTAGTCTCTCCTATTTTTGAAACCACAATATTCTTGGCATCTTCTTTTTAGGGTTCCGTACTAAAACGGAACCCTTATAGGATCACTTTATTGTCCGTCCGTCTATCTGTCTGTCAAGACCCTTTATCTAGGGAACGCGTGGAGGTATCGGAGTTGAAATTAAGAGACGAGACGATATATTCAGGTCTACAGTCTCTTGAAGCTGTGAAAAAATAAAACTTTTAAGTTAACGTAAAAAAAAGATGCAGCCGTTTATAAAAAAAAAAACGTGTATTTCGACACTCTCAAGGGAATCGAAATTTATAAGGTACTTCCTGTTGAACTAGAATCATGAAATTTGGCAAGTAGCAATATCTTACAGCACATGTAAAGGAAGAATTAAAAATATGTAGCTGAAAACAGTAAATATGTATTTTATTAACAAAATACCTACAAGTTTTACGAAACCCTCGGTGCGCGAGTCCGACTCGCACTTGGCCGGTTTTTAAACGTATTATGGCTTCTGATTGACAGATAGCCAAACAATACATTTTTAATGAAGCCGATTCAGGATAATTACTTTAATTTTTTTTAATAAAGAATACAATAACCGTAAAAGGCCTTGAACAAGAATACCTCAGGGGACACTACTGGGCCCTGTGCTGATTATATAATCAGAGCACACGCACTGTTCTCCGTTTGGTGGTGATGGTAGAAACTGTTGATTATTTTAACAATATACAGGTTTGGCTTTGAACAGAACCTATCTAAAACATTGTTACAATCGGCAATATAAACGACAATGTATGATTTAGCACATGCCTGCCCAACTATAAATATAAATGCACTTAAGAATTATTTTTAAGAAATTAAAATTTCAGACACAGACTTGTACCATAACTGGTGCACAAAAAAACACTCTTAAATGTTATGTTTTAAAAACAATAATTATTTCTGCATTAGGTCTAATAGTTTTTGCCATGGTACGAATTTGAGAATATGGAAAACAATGGGTGCTATTAAATGAGATTGGTTGAAATATGCTATAATTACGCAATTTTGGAATTTCGGACGATGTTTATAAAAGTTACTGATCCATGAAGTCGGAGCTTGGTAAGTCAACATTAGCATGATGGCGGAACTTCTTGAGACATATCGACAGAGGAGAGAAAATAATAATATTGACCTACAGGTAATGTAACCTGTCGTCAATTAGCGACAGCCTTGATAGAGTACCATGCTTGCCCTCGCCCGCTTCCGTTTGAGGCTTATCTAGGTTCTAATGCACTACATGCGTTATCCAAACATGCTTGCGACACGAGATTTGTTCTCACACGGTAGAGCATCATTCAATTAGAAAAGTACAGTTGTCAGTACTTATCGATTTTAATTCTTAACAGATAAATTACATTGGTAAGTGAAAAATTGTTAGTAGAGTAGTAAAATAAGTAGACGGGCATTTATAAGTTTGCCGAAATGGGGCCGGGGCACTGAAGGACGTCTTTCTCGAAGAGGCACAAAAAAGTAGTAGCTACTAAGAAGGTGAATTTAAAATCGGTGTGCCGTTAAGATAAGAGCGATCCAGACATGAATACATAATACTTATACACATAATACCAAGACATTTAAAAGATAATATGGTTTTACATATCTGGCTGTATTGTCGCTCAAGTAAAATCCAATTTCTTAAACACCTCATTTTGTTAGACACACATAAGGTCTTTACTCTGGTTTACACATCTAAAGTAAATAGGAGTTAGAGCACCACGCAGTATTTAACTAATTACGGAATTACCGAAATATTGTAAAGACACACATAATTCTGGGTTTATGTCGCATTTTGACGATCCTCACCTGACGAGTGTCGGGTGGTCTAAGCACGTGCTTTTGTGACATTCATCAAAAGTCAACATGTTTTTAAAATGTTACAACGTCAAATCTTGTCGAGTAACTTGCGCAATTTATCATAGTCCAATTTAAACGTCTAGATAAACCATGACTAATTAGGCCCATAATTTACTCTAAATGAGCAAATATCTTTGAATTTCTATGACGCACGGAAGAAAGTCGCAATGAGGCGTATCGTATGTTTGACAGCCAAACAACACTGCCAAACAATACTAAGCACTACATAATAAGTTGTCGTCTGACGTAGGCGCATGCAAAATATTATCTAATAATAAAATCCAGGCTCAAGTCGAGTGATTTCGCGTAGACGTGAGCCTACGTAGGGCGTGGGGCCCTACGTAGACGCCACGTAGATGCTGCGGCGGCGCTACGTGGGAGCCGCATAGGCGCTTCATAGATATAGCTCTCTACGGATACCTCGCAGACCGATACGACGTAGACGCAATGCATACGCTGCGCATAGGCAGCGCACTGAGACAATACAATTATGCAGGCCACATCTTACATGCGAGTTGCTACTTTATAGTGCAAGCACGAGTACCTATACAATTTTAAGAAAAAGAACAGATAAAATCTAAGGTTACCTTCTCGGGCACTGAAATTGTGAAATTGTTGTCCTCAAGTAAATAGTAGCTAAAAGTTTAATACGATTAGCAACCTATTTATTTTTTCGTGATTCTTTCCCAATTTGCAACTTCAACACTTACTACCCCCCCCCCCCCCCCTTATAGAGAATTGCCTCACAATAATAATGACAAATTATCATACCTTGGTGACTGTACGGATATCATAGCATACCTAATTACCTGCTTGTCTATATCATTAGTGTAATGTACATTAAGAGAGAACAATCACGTGAGATGACGCGGCACTGTTGACAAACACCGAGATTAACCCTGCCTGGTGCCGTTTATGTGCTTATTAGCCTATTTATAACAAGACAATGCACTATAAAATTAACTAAATATCCTGCACCTTTTATAGACTCTTGTAACAATGTTTAGGGCCTTGTTCTTGTTATAGGTTCCTAATGATCCTACTTGATTATGTGCTGAGGATGGATATGGAGTTGTAAGTACTTCGAACAATTCAACACGTGTAAGGTACCTGGCAGTCCTGGCACTGTTGTATCTGAAGATATTTGGTGGATGATTCATATTTTTTTGTTATATAAACATATCATCACGCCTGTAATCCCCGAAAGGTAAGTCAAAGCACTAACATGCATAATACACGAAACAACTTTTATAAAAGTGATTTCTAACTATATTGTCCTACTGTATTGATTAACGTTTTACGTTTAAACGAACAGTGTTTTGGAGCCATACTAATACGAAAAAGGTTTTATCTTAAAGTAGCCTAGATACCGTTATTTCACGACAAAATCGTTGAATTTTGCTCAGTGTTTACATTACATATTATTGCTCGTGGATGTACTTGATAGTACACGCACATCTCACCTGTTATGTTTACGTCCCGTGTTATAGGGGGCGAGCCTATTGCCATCAACCGGGCACAAATCCAAACTCCGTGGCTGCTTCCAAAAAAATCGTGATGGAAAAGCTCAATACATAAAACTTTGCCCGACCTAGAAATCGAGCCCAAAAGCTCATGGTCAGCTGCAGTAGCCCTTGCAACCAATAGACAAACATGGCAGGTAGGGATATAAAAGTATGAATCTGTCGTAAGGTTGCGCGTGCACACTAGGCAGATCAATGCACTGTGAACGTTTTGTATCAATTTGTGCACACGTTTGGTATGTGGTAATGAAGTATTGTAAATGTAAATGCCCGTATTAATGTTTCTTCTTAAAAATCAAAGCAGTTCGCGGAAAAAGACTTAGATTATGAAAATCATGAATACCTCAAACTGTGAATAAGAAGCGATATTATTGGTTAGTTTCACACACATCCCTCGCTATGCATCCTCGCTCATCTCTGGTAGAAACGCAGCCTGAGTACTGCTTGGCTGGAAGTGCTACGCAGTTAATTATTTTTTTCGAACGATTGTCTTTTTATTATGTTTGGCGTGGTATGTTTATTTATTTTAAAAGACAGTGGTATTCCACTACCTTGGCCCAGTAATATTAGATAATGCAATTAAAATATACAGGAACTAAATCTGTCTACTGATAAACTATAAAAATGACGGTTTTCCGTATGCTACGGCCCTTATCAATTTTATCTCAAAATTCAAACAACAGAGGGAAACGTTAGAAGGAGATACTGGTAGCGCCATCTATTACGGTAGGTGGAAACTATGAGTACAGTCGTTTCGAAGAGACTACTACATTTCAGTGACTGTAGCCTCGTATATTACAGTACACTCAGTACCCGTCACTTGACTTCGTCATTGTGATACCTTTTCTCACCGCGTGAGGGCGTGGTGACGCTTATGAGTATTGTTACTTGTTAGAGCCACGAATGGAAGCAATTTATTTTTTAGGATTACCAGAGATAAATGATACGAGACATGACACGTAAATAACGGGCAATAATAGGTATTAAGAAGGATCCTTCAGTTTTTAATGGCATGCGGTATAACGTAGGTACGGTAATATAAGGTACAGACAACAGCACATCAAGCTACTACAATCTGTCATTTTTTTTTAAATAGATTTTCAACTTTCTCGTTAAACTATTAGGTTCAAGGTTGATTGGAAAAAATTGTCAGTTTCGGGTAGCTTGATGTGCTGGCGTCTGTACATACGACTGATCTAAATCGAGATTGGTAGTCCTATTATTCTAAACCGTAGCATTAATCCGTATTCGTAACATCGCTCTAAAAGTTTTTTTAGGGTTTATTACCTACATTGTGTTGAATACCTACTTAAATATTTTTATTTCTGCATCAGTATATGCGATCATTAAAATCTAAACAAATGAACACTGGAAGAAGAACTTAATCTAATAAACCTATCTAATAACCTACTCCTCAGTTCCTGTCACCTCACACCTCTTAAAATATTATAAATCAGATCAACTAACCTGATCAGCTGATGGTGATGACTAACAATACCTATATGTTAAGAAAAGCATTTCTCACCTCGGGCAAACAATGATGCTGCAGGCAGTAGTAGTCTTGATTTCCGTCATTGTGACACCAGGTGCCGTCCGGGAAGTAAGGGTCTAAGCCAGCATCGTTGAGTTCAACGCGTGGTGCGTAGAAACCTCCTCCCGAGGCTCGTCGGCAGAAAACCGCGCAACCCATCCACATACGAGCTAGTCAAGTGAAAAAGCAAAATGTTTGGTAGAAAAAATACTGGATTAAATACGGGGTGGAGGGGACGTCGCTGCACAAACTTACTACCACGTCTTCAGTACATCATTCCGGACCAGCGGGGGTCCGTAATGATGTAAAATTTCGATTTGGACGATACTTAAATAAAATGGTAGTAAGTACTTATTTAATACATACTTACAACTATAAAAAATAATATTACCAAAAACAGACTGAGATAATACTTTGATTTGCTATTATAGTATCAAAGCAATGAGCTAAAGTGTATTTTTGATTTCGATTGGCGATTTCAGACATAAATTAACTATAGGTCTATATTTCCTCACGATATTTGGCCCTCACCGAAGTCACTGATGTCGAAGATGAACTTAGAAAGTAGGTACTCGTATGAATAGAAAAAGTTCCATTGGTACTTGCCTGGATTTGGAACCACAGTCGTGTGCGTGCATGAGATGCAAGGCTTTAACCACAGGGCCATCGACATCTTTATAATCTTTCTCTTTTCTTAGAAACACATCACAATAACTCAAGAATAAAACGTGAAATGCCTCACTAGAATCATGCGGCGCCTGCAGGCCTCCTCCGCGAGAGTCCAACTCCGGCAATAGAGCTGCGTATTCTGCACACTTGCGTGATGCCAGTTCACTTGATCCTACACGGGTCTTCTTGCCGCAAACCTTGTTTAAAACAAATAGTTATGATTTAAACGTGCACTTATTAATGAACTCATATCTCCAGGCGAACAGATTTTCTCATTCCTAATCCTTAATCGATCTTTTCTTTAACATGATTTATGATTTTTCCTTATTACAAGATTTAAAAAAATTGAAAAGTTGAAAGAACCTTAGTATCATCACAAAGCACAACATCATAAGACGCTCCTTGGCAAGCGTCGCTCGTTGGCTTCGTGCACACTCGTCGTCGCTCGCGGAAGCCTCGGCTTCGCTCGGAACAGCCCGACTGGCAGTTGGCCTCCCTCCACGGACTCCACCCGGCGGCCGCCGAGGTGTCGCCAGCACTGGGCTTCGGTGGAGGCGTGCTCGATGTTGGCAGAGCGGCCGCAGGGACACACTCGCCCCCTTGACACCACTAAATCGATTTCAAATTTTTAATAAAAAAAAGGATGATAGAGTGGAGTAATGCTGTAATTAAACGTTGCATTATAAATAAATACTAACTTTCTATGACCAAAAATCTACAATTCTATAGGCATGAAAACAAATAAAAACTTAATCATACAAATCTTGCGGAGTGAAATATACTACATACCATTTAGTAAAATGTTAAAAAGGCAACTGTTGAAATACAATCAATACAAACGTGACCACGTTGGGCGCCATTTACTTAAAATGGTGCCCAACGTGATCGCGTTAGTCACCACGTGACCGCGCGAGTCGTGCGTTATTTCGACAAGAGTCGTTTTCTGTCTTCATGTTTAAATTTTAACCTTTTAATGCTTAATAGCTTTAATAATTTAGCATAACATATATGTATATAACAGTAAATTGAGACAAAGATCTGACCATATGCATTCCACAGGGAGTGCCGGGTAGCGCGGGCCCGGCGTAGTAGTACCCTGCTCGGTGCGGCGTGCGGCACGCCAGCTGAGCGCAGTGCTCGCCCACCGGACCGCTGGGAGACGGGGCAGCATCAGCGTCACGCAGCAGGATCTTGCACATGAAAAAAATATCATTAATCAGTTCAGAACCTAATATTCTTGACCAATAAAACGCAGCACTCAAATCCTTTACTATCTGCCAGCAATATCTCATAGTTTACCAATTTATGTGAAAAGGGTGCTATACACATATTCGAGTCGGCATTATACGACAGCCGGGTGGCAAAATCGAATATAGTAGATATATGTACGTTGGGGAAAAGCCGATGGTAGATGCTGAACTGAGTTTGCCGATCGGTAAGCACCGAATATGTGTAGGTAATAGGGTTTTTATATATCAATGAGGTAATAGTAAACACTTGGAGTCGGCATTGTTATTCAACAAATGCTGCCGAATCGAACAAGTGTTTAAATTTCCTAAGGACCAATATTCCGTTACTCACCTCACACTGCTTCTTGGCACTCCAGATGGCGCCAGGCGCTCCGCCAAATCTTTCATGTTGGAGTTCACTAGGCGCGTCTAAGTCATCGGAACCGTCAAACAAGCAGGTCGCCCATCTACACACAAATTAATGGTTAGTTTTAAAGAATTCAAGAGCTAAAGGCCCAGCAGCTGAGTTCTAAACATTTTTTTTCTTTTTTATCGTGTGGTTAGTGCCTAAAGTGGTGTCAGAGTTTTTATGCCGCTCATGGGCCTCTGACTTGGCTTTACATGCCGTCAAGCAATATCTCTCAGGCATAATGGTTTCCTCACGAGGTTTTAAACATTTTGTATCTTTGATTATGTTGCAAATCTAGTGTCGATATGAGTAGCACCCAAATTATCATTAACCTTACACAACACGCTATGTGCATACGAATTTAGCTTATGCAACATCCTAAAAGTGTTTGCTTCCATTATCCTATTCGTTATTATGTTACTAAAGCTAAGGTAAGTTCAATCATTAGGTTAACGTAGACATTTCGAAATGTTGTTTAAAGAAACAGGACAGGTACCTACTTATTTTCTTTCAGTTGATTTCCTACAGTCAGCCGTTAACTGATCACTTACACGTAGATATAGTACTTAACAGTTTTACATGAAAGTGGCTAAATGCTACAGCTATCCGTAGCAGCCTTAGGGTGAATTTCAGCTATGAAACTGAACGCGTAAAGCACATTTAAAATGCATTCAAGGGACTGTCAGTGTCATAATGGCAGTTTAAATGTACTAATGGCCCTTAGTGCTCTTAGTGTTAAGGTAATAAACAGATGGTAAAGAAACTATACTGCAAATCAGCCACGACTCTTGCGCTGCACGTGGACCAAGAGGCCTCGCCGTTGGTGCCTCGCGAGGGTGACATGATGTAGCCGTCGCGGGCGCAGTTGTTGCCCGTTCCGTCGTGGTGCATACCCAGGCTGGAAGAGTGAAAATATACTTAATTATTGACCACACCTTAAGAATTAATTCATTAACGAAAATCTAGAAACACTATTAATGAAGATGCTTGAGAATAACTTCACGAGAATTATTATTTTGCTCGTTATTGGCTGATCAAGTAAAATTATAATACTGTAACTTTATAATTTCATGCTACATTTATTACAAAATCCATAACTCTTAGTAATAAACCGTTTTACGACCCGCATAGTTACCATACCAAGATACTACTAGAACGGAATCGATTCCAAGTTAATGACCTCACGGAACATGCTGGTTTAGTAACGAAAACTGCCATGCGCTCTTAACAAGCATTAAGAGGGTGGCTTCATCCATCATGTAGTGATTAGTTAAAACCACGTATTGAGTAATATTGGCCAATATGGGAGTAGGAGGAAAGTAAACGGGTTAAGACAGACTTGTGTCCAATCTCGTGCGCGAGGATATAAACGGAGGTGAAGCCAGCTGAAGGATAGGGGCGGCCGAGCAGGTCGGACGTGCCGAACTCGGAGACCACACACGCGTGGGCCGGCAAACACACGCCACCCACCGGCGCCAGGCCCATCGTCACCCCGTTCCGACGACCGCCTTCCTCCGAGTAGAAGTCCAATCTGGAATAACAAAAGAGGCCGCTTTATCTTAAGACGTCATAATTTGATACTTTGGTGAAACAGCTAGAGGACGACCCCAAGGCCAACAACCCCGTCGGAATCTGACAAGTTTTCTGTTGACTCAAAACCTTACACCAACAATGGTAATTAGCTTTTCGTAGCCTTGGTATTGAACAATATTTGAAGAATTTATTTTTTTCCCCAGAATGACTCACCAGGCTTTTTACAAAATATCAGTAACGTGGATCATGTCTGAAACCACAAACCAAACCACAAGAAACGTTAAAGCACTAACTCGTATTTGTAAATTTTTAGTGATGCATGCACGTTTGATTTACATTTAAATACAATAGCAGATTCATCAGTTTTTTTACTGCAAGATGTTAAGTAGGCTAACGGTTTTAAAAATTGGGTCACGCACTTCTGCTTTGTCTTTGGCAGCAACACAGTAACTATTGCTTTGAAGAAAATCAACATTTCCTACTCACTCAGCTAATGGTTATTGTGTATAGTTACCCCGAGAGCAGCAGCGCCATGTCCCAATGCTGGGGATCGTCGTCATCGTCTACATTCAGTGATCGTTGGTACGCGCAGAAGGAGTCGAGCAGACGTCCTCGCTCCGCGTGTGCAGACAGGGATGATGGTTGCGAGCGGAGTAGCGTCAGACGCACCAGAGACAGCTGGATGCGGGTGCCAAGGGAAGAGTGCTGGTACAGAGCTTGCACCTGGAACACCGAATATACATTTGACAGTAGTTATAATTTATACACGTTTGAAAGAACTCAATGAACAGAGAATGTAAAAGCAACAATAAAAATCAGAACTTACACCATTTATATACGCCAACAGCATATCACGTAAGTCTGACTCGCTATAGTTGAGGTAAGGGTAGAAAATTTTGTAGGCAGCTTCATCAAGGAACAAGGCTATCTCAATTGTATAGTTGGGTGGACCCGGCTTGTATCGCGGCGGGTAGGCGCGAGGTCTGCGCACGCGCGGACGCAGGAGGCGCGCGTCGTCGCCGGGAGGCGCGGGCGGCGGTGCGCGCCGGATCACGTGTGCTGTTCGCCCGCTGCCGTTCTCCGCCCGCCCGCTGCCCAAAGGCAAGGGTCGCACTTCGTAGGTGGAATTGTCCACAACAATCAAACCGTGCTGGAAACAGAAAACGAAATATGCCTTTAATCAGCTATCTGCTTTGCTATCCTGTTTTTCAATTCCAGATCTATCAAGGTTTTAAAGTTTTTAGTATTTTACGATCAAGGCATATTTTTTTTGGTTTGTAGAAGAAACCTCGGATAGCATGGCCTGTCCTGCTACAGGAGCGCAGGTCGCATTGCACGGCACGCCAGCATTAACGACATGATTCGTCGAGCTCTTGCCAGCGCTGGCGTACCAGCGGTTTTAAAAGCGGCTTGGTACGTGACGATGGGAAGAGACCAGACGGCATGACGTTGTTGCCTTGGAAGGTGGGTAGGCCTTTGGTGTGGGATGCAACTTGTGTCGACACGCTTGCGCCATCTCACGGCGGGCTGTGCGGGCGCTTCTGATGCGGCTGCTGAGATCCTCAAGCGGCGCAAATACTGTAACCTTATTGGTAACTTCAGTTTTGAGCCGTTTGGTGTCATGGGGCCCGAGTGCGTGTCTCCTTTTTAAGGAAATCTCTCGCCGACTGGTCGACACTTCGCGTGACCAGAGGGCTGGCTCTTTCTTTGGGCAAAGAATTAGCATTGCCATTCAACGTGGCAATGCTGCCAGTCTTCTGGGCACGTTTCCAGATGACAGCGCTGCGGAGGAGTACTTTGACGCCTAAGACGTGTCCTATTGTCGTCTTTGTATATTTATAGGTACTTTATTTTAGTCTTCTTTTTATCTTTATTTTAGTTCTATTTGTAGTCTGTATATAATGTACATTTGTAGAAGAAATAAAAACAATCTAGATAAGTTTCTGACCATGAACAAGAAGAAAAGGTTTTTCATTAAATTCTGATTCCAAACTGGTGTCCCTCAGAGTACCATAATTATCATACCTGTACTATTTACTGAATGAGTATTTTGACCCACAGTTTAGCAAAGTTATTTATACCTAGTCGGTTTTACGGTTAGACCACAAGTAGATTCACTGTTTTTAATAAGAAGCGAGATACAAATATCTGTACTTACAAGAGCGTGATCCCTGCAGGCTGAGAATGCTGCGACTGCATTGGGTCCAGAGTGCTGGAAGTGGCACGTGGGGTCCACGGTCGACAGTGTGGCCTCCTGACCTTGGTCGGACCATACTCGAAACTCGGGCGAAACCAAGCGACGATTTGGTACTAACTGCAGCTCAAAATTTCTAAAAATAAATTAGTTTCGTTACATACATACATAGATTTAGTTTTTGTTAAATCCCGATTTAGACCCAATCACTTAGTCATCTAATGCCTTAATGCATTTACATACGCTTTCTCCCATACGACAAGATTGATTGATCACACGAATATATCTAACACACTAAGAACAATAACGTTATATCTCAAGGTCAGTGAGTCGGTACGTTCAATGAAACCAGTTTTTATTCAATAGGCGTCAATATTCAACGAGCACGTTTCGCGTAGTCGCGTAGAAACGTATCTAGATTTATAAAATAAATACAATGCCGGCAGGCTTTGTCTTGATGTTTTATAAGTGGCGACCGAAAAATCTCATAATGACGTGACCTTTTTCTGGAAACGATAAATTTAAACTTAGTGCAAAAAGTCTATAGGTATTTATGCCATAATAAGGCCATGTAGGTATATGTTATGAGGAAAATACGAATGAAATTGATAAATTGAATAATTCTTTTATATATACGTTCATATAATCTAATTTATTATTACAATGTTATATGCATTTATAAATTAAAATAACCTAAAGTAATAAACTAAAAAATGGCGTCAAAAAACTCCTCAACGCTGTCAAGTGGTAATGTCCCCAAGAGCCTAGCTCTGGCCAAGGTAAACCCAACCCATGGGTCATCGGAAGTGTGTGTAAAGGCCTACCTATCTTCCATGGAAACAAAGACATGCCTTCCGGTCTTATGTATACTATTAACTTTACTTCTTGTAGCAATGCGAGATTTCCTGGACAATTTTGAAAAATAAAAAGTTACCTTCCAAAAGCGTCAAAGCTGTAGGGCATTGGGACATCATCTGTAGGTTTATCGGAGGCGAGCTGAGCCTCTCTTGGCAGTAAAGCTGGTAGGTACACAACCTGGATATCCGGGCTGTCGTGTTCACTCTCCGCATTCGTCCACCAGCCGTGCAGCGGGAGTAAATCCTGAAGACGGAATTGAAAGATATATAAAAGGAAGAGAACAAAGTTATCTTAAAATGAGACGTAGGCATTATAGTCACCAGGACAATCAAAGTAGACTGGATAATCTTGTATGCTTCACCATGAGCTACATGAGAATAAATCGAACGATGTTGTCTGCGGGTACTACTATGTCTGTTTACAATATTTTCTTGTCGGTTTCCAATGTACAGAAGACGTGTATTGATGTAATTGTGTTTTTCTCGTAGCACATTGCTACGCCACAGTCTAACGGCTACGAAATTAAAGTTCTTAAAGAAATTAAATTATTTTAGATCTAATATGTAAATAGATTATTGCAATTTCAGGAGGTTTGATGTAGGTACGTGGTGTGGATGGATGTAAAATGTACCCCATGCATTACTTTTCTGTAAACTTTGTGTTTCCTTATAAAAAGGTCGCCTGTGGTCTGCGCTACGTAGCAAGTGTAGGTGTGTTGTGTATACGCAAAATAAATACTACCTACAGTCAGCGACCCTCGAGCACACCTCGAGCCTCGACATTCTTTCTTGCGTCGCCTGCATTTTTTAAGGCAGATACATTTCTCTGATTTGTTCCTGGGAAAACCAGTCATACTTGTTGTTTGCTTTGACATCAGAATTTCGTTTAAACTATGTTTTTTTGCCATTTTGGTGGTGTGTGACATACTAGATTATAAAAAATCTTTTATTAAGGGTGTCCTTGACTCAGTACATCCTCAATTTTAACGCAATAACTTACTAAGTTTATAACTGAAAGAGTAAGAAAACTCACAGTTTCCATTACGTTAAAAGGTATCAAGTTACTATTGATACTAGAACTATTTGTTATTTCTACCTTCGCTATTTAATGTGCTTTTATCTTTAAGTAGGCATAGGTATATTAAGATATTAAGTACTGTAAGTAAGATAATATTATGATAATATGATACTTCATCAATTGTTTGATGAAGGATCATATTATCATCATTAAGAGATTATTATCAGCTTTTCACATAAAGTTAGCTTACGAAGACGTCTGAATTCTGAAACGTGCTTAACATCAGCATCACTTTAAACATAATTTAATTTTCCAAAATACTTTGTTTATTATTATAATTAATGGTATTCGTATAGAATCTCATCTCCCACGAATGAATTGCGATGGAGAAACGTTTTATAAGTTGAACAACAAAAAAACATGCAAATTGTATATTAATGGACGTTCTAAGCAAAATGAGCAACACAGTAACGACCCCAGGGGCTCAAGCAGGATCGTTCACTCGTATAAAGGCCGTACCCTGTCGTCACCCGGCCGTGCTCTGACGAGCTTCGCTTCAACCGGCTTGTAAATAATGAATAAACAAATAAAACGTGTAATCGATACATAAACAGCTACGCGATTCCACCATAATAATGAATAGTTACTGTAACTACGACTATCGACAACAACCTGTTACTATACGAGTAAAGGTACTTATGCAATAGATTGGTCATTAGCACAGGGTACTTATTAACTGTAAAGCTACATATTAGCTCATTATGTGGCATAACATTACTTACGTAATAGCCAATCTATAGCTAGTATCTAAAATTACTGGTTATTCCGAAATTGCAAGCTTGCTCACTGCGCTGTTTTTGAGAGGGTGATACTGAGCTAATGTCTGTCGCGTAGACCGATCGATGTTTGGATGCGAATGTTCTCTACGCGTCGAGACCCTTTCGCAGCTCGGAGAGCACGATGAACTGTCTGATGTCTTTCGGTCAGGTCAATCGATAGTCACAAAAGTTCATTTATAAAACCATCTATAGTCTATACCTACTAATATGCAACCGTGTGAATGGTACAAAATAATAAAGCTCTACGTGACTTTCGTAACAATTATTTCGACTTCACTTATGTCTGAGCGCTATTGTAAAATTGTATGTAGATAAAGGCATATTATTATTAAAAAGTGAAACCCCATAATCAACTAAACAAATGTCAGCCATTGACAAATGCAATTTCTAACAAAAAGCTAGACAACTAGATGCCGCCCGCCGGAATGACTCGAGATATCATTCATTGAAGATTACTCAGCTTCCGTACTATTAAGAGAGTATATTACAACAATACAATCAATTTGGGTATCAGGAACATCGAAATAATCCGAACAACTGAACAAAGCGGTGATAAATGCTGTAACGAAGTAGGTCGAGGAGCAAGGAGCGCATGCGGTCGTCTGGTGGGCGCTCGCCATTGTCACGAGCATGTCGCCTGCTCCACGTTCTCACACTACTTTTATTGCTCTCATTAATGACTAGACCACACTTTTATTAAACTCGTTAAATAATCGCAATTATAACACGCCACAATACAGGCCTAGTTTTTACTTCTGTCTCGCACACCACCATCTTTTTCAAGTTCACCACTAACTCACGTTACGTTATGGTTAATTGGTTTCGCGGTTCTCGTTTTCAATACAGCAATGTATGCATGTTAATCCGTCTGTAAACACCAACTGGGTCAACGATCTCTTCTAATTCTCATGTTGACGCTTTTGCTCGCGGCTAAAAATTACTGTGTCTATTATAATGTCATTAGACATTTTATGTGATGATGAACACAAAGCAACAACATATCTGACGTATTTCAAAGAACATCCTGGTTTCTGACGATACCAGGAACACATTTGTATTTAAGTCAAGACAAGATAAGTTATCGGTGAAAAGCTTTTGTTAAGTATTTGCTGGTCTGGTTTCATTGTTTTCACAATTGGAATGATTGATGATAGCGGCCTAACAAGCGTCTGACTCAATGAAACTGTAAGTTGGTACTGTAGTTTAACCTTTGTAGGTATATGTATGTAGTAAATTTTAGCATGTCAGTCAAAGTGATGGAGAACAGTGAAACCGAAATCAAGTCCACATGAGTCAGCTAAGTGTAGGCTCGATATTAGCGGATGCGAGCGAACTAAAGGGGAAAGTAAAACTATTTGTTTTTCCTTTTCTTCTACGCGAGACAATGCGCCTTCCGATGAATTAGCGGCTTTGAATAGGACGCAGGGTATAATGGCACCAGTAATTACTTTAATTTTGGCATTCAATTGTGAGTGTTACGTCGGTAGAGTCGGTATGTGCCGATGATGAAAGTTACTGGTATCGATCTCAATTACACGGAGGCTGCGAGCACGTCGCGACGCCGGGCCACAATCAAGACACGGTATGATTCATCGAGAGCGATTGAAAAACTCTGCTTGACTTTAGCGTTGTGTAACTTTGTACGTGATCCAGTACGCGAAACACCTGCATTTTTATTACGTAACATAATTGTCAAAATAAAATCGTATCGTAAGGCGTTGTTAATGTTCCATAATTTGGTGAAAGTTTTAATAGTTTCGGAAAATGTGCATTGTAGGTAACCCGTTCTTGACGTTGCCTTACATAATCGAGGGCTGAAAAGTAGCGTAAAGCTATCAGCGCAGCCAGAGTTCCACATAGAAACACAGATAGACAAATCCTACTAACAAAAGATAGTGAAATCGTGTGTTCAGCCCTTTCTTGTTATATTACAAACTAAAAGCTGTTTTAGAGATCTATTCGCCTACTTGGAAAAGCTATTAAATGGCAAAACAAACGAAGATGCCAACATAGCCCATGGCACCCATTTCTTTATTTTTAGTTAAAGGTAGGTACGTAACCCGAAACGTGACGAATTGGCACAATATTTTAAAACAAAATCTCGTATCATGTAAAGGAATATGAGGATCCTGCTGTCATACCATGAAGAATTGTACTCCATTAATCAATTTGAGATCCATTCAGCCCCTGTCGCCTTCGCACGTTCCTATAAATCAAGACCGTGTGTCGAGCCCCGACGAATATTAATATTGCGAATTTTCCCTCGTGTATATAATATATCTTCAAGGTAAGGGTTGTTAAGATCAGATTTACGTAGGTAGGACTAAACCATATTGTTATTTTATCCTTGTATGGGTGCCCTTCTAATGGCTTGGCCTTTAGTCCTGTTTGAGAGAATTCTATTTGCAGGCTGATGCTGATTTATCATAAAATTACGCCTGTTATCCTTGAAGGCTTAGGCAGAAGTGTACCTAACAGTACCCCCGGTGCTGATATAATATAATGATTTAACGGTTTCTATCACTGATCCTTGTTAAAACGGCTTTTTATTATCTTAAATGGCCTCATAATATTCCACAGTATGTAGATTGGTCTTTGTAGGTTTTCGTAACCTTCAGACCTTTTGGGATAACGAGCGTTTGGGTTTAGGTTGTTGGTAGTGGCACCCACACACTGTCTGCGTAGCAAAGGTCAAAAAAACAATAGCTTAAATGTCTTTCCCTAAATGGTTAAAATTCATCTAGAGCAGCTATATTTTTATGTTTTAACCTATTTTTCTGCTAATCCAGTGAATGTAAACGATAAGTTCATGATGAAGAGGAAATTAATTGAGTTTTTATTTTTTATATTCAAACTTTTGAAGTTGAACTTGATTACATTTTTCTACTAATTCTGTTCAAGAGAAAACTTGACCGATCATAGACAACATACAAGAAGTGGTAATAAGAAGAGCTAAGAGAATCGTGTCAAGCACGCTGTACGCAGTGGGGCAGTTGTTACACGACACATACAACTTTTGTGTATTTCCACAACTTATTATCATACATTGCTCATATTTATCGTTGAAAGTGCCAATACCAATTTCTCAAATTTTCTCACGTTTACAACCCTTTGATTCTAAAAATTTCACAATGATTGGGAAGAAAAATAAGAAAGGGTTTTTCATGAGACGAGATTGATTTATTCGTACAGAGAATAGTTTCTTTTAATATGAACATCTACGCATACGAATGTATTTGTAAGAAAATATTTCTTGGGATATTCTAGGAAAATTCAGTTTCATAATGAGTAGACACGAACCCCTCTGTTCGCTGAACCATAAAATGTAACGAAGAGGTAAAAGTTAAAACAAAACGAAAAAAAGAGCTTTTTTCCAATAACTCGGACACTTTTCTGGTTTGTAGGCAAAAGGAAACTTCAAATAAATAAAGAACTGCTGACTGGTGGACCTTAAGTATAATCTGCCCTTAGTTTTTTAGGATCGTTTGATTTTACGGTCTACTAGGTAGTTTAAAGAAGCTGTTTTCGGCATGTTTGATTATTATTATTAGGGAAATTATGTTTAAATTAAATAACCACCTAATATTGGTGGTTATTTGATTTAAACATAATTTCCCTAATAATCAAATATGTTTATAAGTATTTTTAAATTTACTAAGTATTTTCTTCTTTCAGGAATTTTCTTTTATAAAAAAAAACAAATTGACAAATGTAATAATTACTTGGGGTTGAACTCGAATTTTTAGGGTGAAACTGATCTATAATAATATAATAATAATAAACCGGTAGCTCGGACCCTGTTCCCGATGCCGCTGGTGGGCTACTATTTTTTACATTTTTAAATGTTTTTATATAATTTTTGTTACTAAAAATATTTAACAATGTAAATAATATGTTAGGACAATGAATAAAGAGATAATAATAATATCTTGGGACAACCAACACACCGCCATCTGATCCCAAACTAGGCAGAGCCTGTACTATGGCTATCTATCAAATAAAATTTTGTATTTCACCCAATATTTTAAACGTTTATGCATAAATATGCAACTGGGAATGTGCTAGCAGCATCCATGTTATACATAATAAAGAGAAAACAAGCACACGGTAGTGTAATAAATCAATAAATAAGATATGAAGGCGCCGCGCCGCCCGCCCTCGCGGCGAGCAACAGCGAGTACTCACGGGGAACCGCGCAGGCGCACCGCCGCCGACCACGCACAGCAGCGTTACTAATACTATGGCATTTCTTGAAGCCATGACTGTCTCACATTGCTGGCCAGCAACAACACCGTAAGTTACTTATTCACACTCGGCACACTGCTTATAAACAACAGACTCGGAAGTGGCATGCAGGTGCTTTGAATATCTGAAGCACGCGCGATGCACCGTGGTCCGTAAGACGCGAGCGAGCGACCGTCGTTGCGCGCGATTAGAACGCGTACACTTATGAGGCGCCAGCTACCGAATAAGCATTGCGAGCCCCCGAATGAAGTGAACACCTTTCGCACCTCCAAGAGAAAGTCGAAGGAAAGTGCAGATTTTGGCTGTCAAGGCACCGCCCACACGCGTCCCCTGAGGAGCATTGTCGCGAGTCATCCATCACTCGACCTCGCCGACGCTCAGCGGCTTCCGCTAATCAAAACAAATGAACAATATCGAGTGAGGGACACGGCCAGTAGCACGCCGCACGCAGGCCGCGCGCTCCCTACCGATACCCGCCAAACTATGACATAAGTTCGAAGTAAACATATGCGTGTCAAAGTCACTATAACTCTATGTAAACCTACCAAACTAACTATGACTACTTAAAAATACTAAAATCCTCGCTGCAAAAAAACTCTAAATTCTGCGAATTATTTTCTTCAATGTGTAAGTGCACTTTGAGTCTTAGGATAGAACCCGTCTTTTTAAGCTACATTACTCAAGTTGTCCATATCTTATCATGCTTTCGCTGATATGTGGAAGACAGCCCGCATTCTCGTTATCAGAAAAGGGTCGACTGAGTCATGAAATTATTGATCGACGTGTGAGTTCATTCATGTTTACCTAAGTATGTTATGGAAGTTAGCACTACTTAAGTTTTTTTTAATGTTCTCAATTGGTCCCTTGTCAAATGATAGAACACTTTTAAAAAACTTTCATAAAATGGAATAGAAAAAACAACTTAGGTATTTTTTTCATTTAGCCCGACTTAAAACTGACTATATTGACAATTTTTACGTGAGGTTGTGATCATAAAATATAAAAATACTTGTTATCGGTAACCAAGTAGATAGTAGCAGTATAATGCCTTATATGCCTGTCTTGGCACTGCGCGTTTATACAGCATGCATGCAGGCATAGTCGCCGCGTAGATACTGAGCATCCGCCCATCAAGATGACGCGAAGCGCGTAGCGCTTTGTAGAAGGTGCGTAAGACAATGCCAAACCTTTTCCAGCATATAGAGAACATTTTAAATTAGAACAAGTTGAATTTATACCCCGTTTCTTGAAAGAATCATCAATACAATAGTTCAATCAATATCAACACAATAGTTTGCTTGCATCAAGCTAAAAGCTGTGATTTGTTGAATACATTTTTCAGCAGCCTAATTATTTTGACACGTAAATGTTTTTTTTCGTTCCAGAAATCAAATTTCAGACTGTTATGCAAATAAAATGTTCCTACAATTAAAATTGTTGTATTTAATAAACTGAACCAGTTACCTAGCTCGGTGGTTTAACGGTAGCCTTGTATTTCTGCACCTCAAACCAATAAACATTTCGGGCTTCTGCATAAGAACCGCCTCTCACCACGAATAACCCACTTTCAATAGAAAATGACACGATGATGAGATTCTAAGAATATTGCTCGAAAGAGACCTTCCCGCAAAAGCTGAGTCTTCCCTTTGATTTCAGCAATTTGCATTGCCATTCAACGCCGCCAAATACAATACAAAAGCAATCAATAAGTATCTATAGGTATAAAGTTTAATTATCTTTTGAAGAAAAGGTTTTATTGTAATCTGGAATAGGCACGGACTGGCAAACAGTCCCTTGTTCACAACAAAAGGTATAAATTTGTTTTGTTAGCCGGAGCTACCCAAAAAGGTTCTAATGAAAATAATTTGAAAGTGTACCTACGTCTTATTAATCAATGGAACCTGGAACAACAGGAATACCTTAGGTACACTAACAAGATTAATTTTAGAAAAATCATAACTTAGTAGGTATTATTTTAATCAAAACTAAATATTGCGTTTTCTTTAATTAGTGCGTCAACATCACCCGTTCCAGGTCTTGAGTTCGAACCCAAGTATTACTTTGTGTTATAATATGTATTTCATCACCACTGCTCTCAAAACGGTAAAAAAAACATCGTGAGGAAACCGGCATGTCCTACTGTCCTAGAACCAAAAATTCGAAGACATAAGTATGACATTTACCAACCCGCACTGGGCAAGCATGGTGGATTATAGTCATTTCCCTCTCATAGAGATGAGGCTAATATGATTATGTATCTCCATGCACTGCTGCAAGATTTCCTCGTGCTCTGTTGCCAGGCCTGTCCTGTACCCGGCTGCAGATAAGGTTACCATCTGTCCGTATGTCCGATCATGCCTCCACATTTGTTAGGCCTTTCGTTTAAGGTGTAAAATGGTATTTTGTTGAGAAAACTGGCTACTACGACATTAAGACACAAAAATGCATATAAACTGCTTATCCGCCCTCTACATGTATGTGAAATCAATTGGGTAAGTAATACGAGACAGTAGCACACGCCATATTAAGATTGATAAGAGAGAGAATTAGACAGTTTTAGTAGGTGCAGATTAGATAATAGATAGACTGTATTTATAAGGTTACGAAGGTTGACATGTCTCTTGTTCGAAGTTATGAATATGATCACATTGATCACCCACTTAAAATACCTAAGTCCCTCGAATATTATTTTATTGCTTAAACACAAACTGCAGAGGTATAAAAACGCCATGGAAAAGGCTGTAGTGACGCACCGCGTAGTGCCAAAACAAAGGACCTTACTGAAATACTCGTACCATCATCTGCCTAGCCTTTTCCCAAATATGTTGGGGCGACTTCCAGTCTAACCGGATGTATTTTACATGGAACTACTGCCTATCTGATCTCCACAACCCATTTAGTACTGGGTAATACGATTCGATATACCACTTGGTAAGACTAGTTGTCAGACTTCAATACTCAATACTTTATTGCATTCCATAATGTAAAATAAAACAGTTGGTACGTATGTTAAAATATTGCATCAATTATGGACCCTGTCGGGCACAGCAAAGTTGGGGCCACTGACTGTAACGACTGTCAAAGATCTACAAATGACACCCGGGACTAACGGATTAACGTGCTTTCCGAGGCACGGAGGAAAGTCTTTATGTAATGAGTTGTCTCCCATCCACGGACCACCCTAGGCAAGCGTGGCTTAACCTAAAGATCGACCTAAGCGGCTGTTATTATTTATCCACGAACTACAGAAATACCAAGAAAGTATAATTATGCATATTTATTGTGAACTCATAACTATAGATAGGTACTATTTCATCTTTTACATACTTAGTATAAAACAAAGTCGTTCCCGCTGTTTGTATGCTTAGATCTTTTAAACTACGCCACGGATTTCAATGCAGTTTTCAGAAATAGATAGAGTAATTCAAGAGGAAGGTTTATAATATGTACATATACATATTGCACCCGTACGAAGCCGGGGCGGGTCGCTAGTTTGATTATAATTTATTAAAGCCAAGAATAAATTTTAGCTTTATGCTCAAGACGTCTGACTCCTCGTTGCGGGCGCCGGTAGTTGTCTGCGAACGCAGAATAATAATGAACTTACACCACGCGTACGCGGTTCTTTTATTACGTTATTTGCACACTTGGTAGGCGAGAACAACATACGTACTTAAGGTGACCTGTTGTATAAAATAGGCCTTTTAGATAAACTTACAATTAGAAATTGTGCATCGCAGTCTGTGAAACTAAGTGTTAGGGGCATAAATACCTCGAATCGCTATCATTTTCGCGCGCCCTCGTGTGCTGCACATGTTCGGACAGCGGTGAATCACTACTGAAAAAAAAAACTATCGAGGGACGGCGGAGAACGCGGGTGACGCAGCGGCCGCGAGGCGCGAGTCATTGATCCCGATACAGTCCCGGACGGCCGACGCCATGTCGGAGCCCGCGCACGCCGAGCCGCTCCTCCCGCCGCTCGCGCTCGCCGCGTACGTCGCGTGCGTCGCCGGCGCTGCCGCCCTCGCCAACTGCTCGGTGCTCGCCGCGCTCTTCAAAACCTCACGGAGTGGTAAACAAACTTGTTTCGTTATTACCTTTTCGCTAATTCCAGGTCCATTTACCTGTTCTTTTAATAAGGCGTTAAAAGATGGCCAACTTTCTTTAGTTAAGTTAACATGAATGACCATATTCTTATTTTTTATACTTACTAACAATTAAGTCATGTTGATATTTATAGTTCTTATAATAACGTCCTGTCTTATGAATGCTTTGTATAACAACAATAATGGTCCTACATAACTTTATGTAGTCAGTCCGTCTCCGTACGTTCACATTGGATTCGAAGCATATCCACTACAAAGTTTAGCCCTTCAGTTTATGCCATTAGGTTCATTGACAAGCCTCGTAAGCTCTGCTCTAATTGACTTGTTTGTATTGGTTTCTTGTACTTTTATGTATGTAGTTAGCTATTAAACTAACTGATGATATTTGTTTTCTTTTCAGGTTTACTGACCATCATTTTACAGTTGGCTCTAGCCGACCTTATACTCGGAGCGTCAGTAGGACCCGAGTTGTGGTCTTACAATACCAGATCGTGGCATTTTGGTGACCATGGCTGCGTAGCCTATCGAGGACTAAACGTGTTTGCGTCGACGGCGTCGTCCTATTTAGTGGCTACTATTGCACTACATTCACTCGCTACCATCAACATTGAAGAGAAGGCTATCGCAAAACGAATTAAGCGAAACGAACAGGACGAAGATGAAGAAATAAGATCTTCACGTCACAGTTTAGTCACAAGTAGCGACTCCTCAACTCCGCCAAGAACTATGAACCTAGATTACAGACTGACAGATCGAAAAATCTCAGTGACACAACCATCAGTGTTTGTGTGGGTGCTGGCTATATCATTAAGTGTTCCGGAGTTTGTGTTGGCCACAACAGTGCACCTCGACAAGGATGTCGTATTATGCACCATTGTCGACACCAGTCAACGTTTGCACATGTACTCAATTCTCGCTGTTTTCAATTTGTTCTTACCACTTATTATTATGAGCGTTGCTGGTGTTCTTGTCATCATTAAGTTGAGGATAAAGAAAATTATGTCGCAGATTGAAAGCTTCGAATCTATCGCAGCATTGAAATTGTCCCTCTGGCTTATAGTGGTTTACATTGTGTTGTGTACTCCTAGGTCCTGTATAACTGCTTATAATATTTACTCCAAATCAATGCAACGTAATGAAACTTCCTTAATTCAAAATTATGATATGACAACTGTGAATGTAGCAACCAGCAGTACTTACATTGTTTCAACTTTAGTTAGGCCACTACTCAGTATATGTTTACTGCCGCAAGTGAGGAAGTCATTTTCTTTCGGATCATATACCAACACAGACAATGTGTGATATATTATGGAAACGTTTCAAAAGTTGCAAATTCGAAATGAGGTGTTATATTTTAAGCGCTGCGTAGGTACGTAGCATTTCAACAAGGTTGCTTTTGAATGTAAGTGAAAAGTTGTGGTATTTAGGGAGACCAAGCATTAACATGACAAACACAATGGTTTGCTATGCAGCGAGTATAGTGCGAGAGAAAAGGACATTGCTAGTGTTAAAAGTGCCATAGCGGGTAAATGAGTATAGGTACCTATAGTCTACTAAGTATAAATTCGACTAAATAACACACATATAGGTAGGAATGTGTGTTATTCAATTATACTCACAAGTGGTCATAAACATAATCAACTAACCTACATCATAACTTTTCCTCAGGTAATAAATAAGGGTAGGTTACAACTATGTAGACTTCGTCACGGTCCCAGTTGAAAAGCTTTGACTGGATTTAGTTATAGACCGCTTGGATCGAAAGCCTATAAGAAAATAAACCTGATTTAAATACCTACCAAAGGAACCTTTACACTTAGTTTCTAATAAAACGTCTTTTAAAATCTTGTCATATTTATGTTACATAAAAATGACAAGATTTTAAAAGAAATTATATAAACAAAACATTTGTAAAGTATTTTTTTTACTGTTTTATACTTAATAAAGTTTGAAAGCCTAGTTTTTTTTTTATTTCTTTCAACGATTCAGAGCTAAGCGTTAAATGTAAAGGTACACATATTAACCCGGAAAGGGATCGTCACCGTATCGCCTTTCGCCTCGCAGTCAAACAGGCGTCAACCTAACGTAAGTACGTAGCCAAAGCCGACCTGCAGCTCCGATACGCCGACTCGGCTACGGCTAGGTGACGCCGAGCTTACGGCTCACCGACCGCTGCTGGTTGACCTGGCTGGCACCAGATCAGTTTGAATCCGAACGTAAAGTGTAGCGTACGGTTATGTCTCTGTTCTCAACACGCGAGATGGCTATCTTAGCCATAGCACTGGACGAAAAAATAAAACCGACTCCAAAAACACAAAAAAGTCAAAAATAATTTTAGCTTGAGAAGTCGGTGACTTTTGTTTGTTTGATTCAGTTTTTTGTCACCGACTTCTGAAGCTAAAATTATTTTTGACTTTTTTGTGTTTTTGGAGTCGGTTTTTTTTTTTTTGCAAAAAAGTTTTTTTATTTTTTTATTTTTTAGTTGCAATATTCGATACAAATATTTTTCATCATCAGACCTGTAATGGCACTTGTAACCCAGATGGGTGCAAAGTTTTAATTAATATACATGAATTAAGTCCAAACGCAAGGTAGCTACTGTAAACAGTTGAGGAGTTCCCTTAACTGTCCTTCGTCTTCATCATCAGACCCCTTTTGACAGTCACAACCCATCTAGGTGTAAATTTCTCATCAATACAAATTAATCAAACCCAAACACAAGGTGACTGCTGTAAACCGTTGAGGAGTTCCCTCGACTGTCTTTCGGTTCCATCATCAGAGCGACTCCAGACCTTCTTTAAATTGTAGTGCTTTAAAATACTTAATCAAAAAATTTACAAACGCACTAGTCGCCACTACAATTTTTGAAAGCTCCCCTCAATTTCTCTTGGATGCCATCATCAGATCCCGGTTTCCTTATCATGGGACCACCCTTGAAGTATCTCCATTCCAACAAAAAAAAAATTATCAAAATCGGTTCATAAACGACGAAGTTATCCGCGAACACACATAAAAAAAATATATATATATATATACGGTCGAATTGAGAAACCTCCTCCTTTTTTTTTGAAGTCGGTTTAAAAAGGAAAAAGAACGTAGGTAGAAGAGACGTAAGCGCGGGGACGACGAGCCGTGAACGCGGGAACTGCAAGTTGCTGCAACCGCACCGCGGTTCGTGAGCTTGTCCAGAGGCGAGGCGATTACGTTACAATTCCGATTAGTGTGCGTTACAGTAGGGAGTTTCATACAAAGAATACTGAATGGCTCAAGTTGATACTGTGACGATCCCTTTCCGAGTAGATTTGTGTGCTGTAACCTTTAATCTTAAAAGTTGGTTGGTTTTATGCTACCCCGATTGAACGCTTGTAGTACTCGTAACTTTAAGCCCCAACAGAGAATGGATACATTAGTAAAATGCCTGTCCTATATTATTTTCGTTGGTGGACATGACTGCGAAGCGAAACTAATTGATTTAACGATTAGCCTACAGAATATGAACCTTTATCATCTAATGTAGTGGCCAGACAATGTAATGCACTCCGCAAATAAGCGCAACTTGAGGGTGAGTGGGGTGGGTCTGTCTCGCCCGCTCGCCCCCCTCAGAACCTCCCCGGGTGATGTCATGCAACAAACACTAACTACTGCTACCAAGTAGCCATTTTATGGGCCATGGCTTTATTGATTTTAATAGGTACCTACCGAACTATTTTGTTACTTAAGTATTTGTCAAAGGGTCAGTAGGTAGGTTGGTATTAGTGGAACTTGGTGAATGACTTACCTACCTTTATAACATAACATAAACATCACGCCTGTAATCCCCGAAAGGTTAGGCACCTTTTTAAGAAAGTAATTTTTTGACTAACTGCAGTCTAATAATGTAATAGGCATCAAACAGCAGATAATATAAGTAGGTACCAAAGCAGTTGCAAATCGCGTACAATCGCTCACTTTACCTTCTTACATTTTTTTTATTTCGACAAAGTTCAAAAACCGGTCAAGTGCTATTAACACCAAGCATAATATTTCCGTAAAGTAAATAACTAGCAGTATTGCGCATAGCATTAACCGACTTTAATCATTTTTTTTTATCACATAGAATAGACTGACAGTGACACTGAACTTGTTCAAAATTTTCATATGTGGGCATATAATACCTAAGTACTTAATTATGTATAAGCACCTACCAACATACATACAGCATGGTAGTGTTCCGAACAATTTAGGTACTTCGATCAAGTAGAATAGGTATAACCAAACTGCAGTTCCTATATTCGTGCGCTTTCATATTACCTACCTATGTATATATTTTTTAATTATATTCAGTCAGTCATCGCAACGATGCAGATGGTGCCACGTGATTCGTAACTACAAATTAAATTCAATTGGCGGAGCACAAAACGCTGTTGGGTATCGCAGTTGTCCGTACAAGCCCTTGGCACATCAAATCGTCCATCAAAATAATTCACAGGGGTGAAAAGTTCAAGCGGGCCCTAGTGGCGAAGTACCTGCTGCGGTGCTGCCTTAACTTTTACTCAAAGGAAACATACGATATTATAAAAAACGCATGCTAACATTTTTCAAATATCGTTTGCCTAAACCGGAAACGAACGGACCAACACAAATGTGAAAAAAAAGACGGGTTGCACTCCGGGAGTGCCGGCAGAAGTGAAAACTTGATTATTAACGTTGAGCATGTTTGATATTTTGGAATGGTTAGGGAATAATTTTGCACCAATTGCTTTATCAGTATAAAGAACAGGGTGTACTATTCGGTGCACCCCTGCCTGAGCCTTCGGGGATTACAGGATGTTATGTTATCATTGAATCCTGCCTAAAGAATTTGTAATTAAAAGTGTGGAAGTAATCTGTCGCACATAAAAATGTGTGCGATACATCTTTTCACAGGCGCTTAGTAAGCACGTAAGCAGGAACGTCACATTCGATCTTACTACAGAATTAGCTGAGAATTTATCGGTTTCCTATACCAATAACACTCGTGCTTTTTAACTTACTTGTAAATACTTGTAATCAAATCATTTTTAAAGCAGGTTTTTAAATAAACTGAACTTTATTTTACCAAACAACAAACGCCTTAGTGAAAATGTTTAGCAATTTAATACTCGGAAGGTACTTATTGCGATTGAACGATTTCCTTTTTTATTTTATTGTCATGATTGTGCTTGCATCTTAAAAGCCTTCACAAGTACTTTTAATAGCTACTAGATACTAAGAAAGCTGCAAACTCAAAGACAACACTGTCTTATTGATTTTAGAATCTCTTGTCATTATGCGTCAATCAATAAAATTGCAAGGAAATACGGAATTTTAGCTACACTAACATACCTACAGGTACGTAACGTTTGTAAATAGCACGTAAATTGCCTTCGTAGTTAGCACGGTGCGAATCCCCCAAAGACCACGGTTCTATCACAATCTTAAGGACGATGAAGATAGCCAGAGGACTAGGTTTCGCGGCGCTGCGCCGGCGCGCGGCGGGTGGCAATTTATTTAATAGATTTGTCAGCTTTATCCCTAAAGCATTAGGTTCAAAGTTGATTGGAAACATTTAGTTCAAAATCGAATGAGAAAATTTGTCTTACGCTTTTTCGATCAGGGTCACGTGTCCTGACGCGAGTTTAAGATTTTATACCCATTACAGAAAAAGTGCTCAACGCCGCTAAAGAAGTTTTCACTTCAAAAAATACTGTGTGTGTAATGTGTGTTTTGACACCAATCGATAGGGAAGGTCAAGGTAAAGCGCAAGGATAAAATAGGTACCTAACTACATATGCCCTACAAAAGTCTTAAATTGAATTCTGTTTCCACATTTTGACTTGCACCCCTGCCCTCACCTTTGCCGCAGTGAGCGGCCTTAAGCTGAAGTCAGAACATGGTCGGAACTAACACCGCCATCTTTTTTTTTCGAATTTTCAAGACAGCAACCTCCTGTCTCAATGTGACTCTGCCTCTGAGAGGCTGTCTCCACGAGCGAGAGAATCGCGACGTATTATCGTCGTTGCCACGTATTTCTATACACTCTCTTAGAGTGGAACATTCTAGACTCTAATCTTATAGACATGCAGGTCCTTACTAGAACATTCGAGACTCGCACGTAATCTAGAATGTTCTCGTAAAGCAACCGACGTAACAGTAATATAGGTAAAATTGCAAAGGAGCCCGTAGACCACAAAGGCAAAACCACCGTAATGAGTAATGACTAATGACAGACCGCAGCGACAGGACTGGTTTCTATGCAGTGAATCAGCCCACCGCTTTGCGAGGCCTCTCCCGATGCGACGTCCCTACGCAAGCGTCGCGGCGGCGCGCCCCGTAGTGTAGGCTCGGTGGTACTTACTCTTTACTAGCCTATCCCTGGCCGCAATGCCGCTGCCGTTATGATGCGTATAAGAGTGCGATGCAGTTTGTAGTAACAGAAAAACACTCGGCGATACTGATGCACTGTGCAGTGCCTATACATGTGGATTGACCTTTTTCGGTCGCCGTCTGGCAGCGAAATAAAATGAGATCACTACCTAACTAGCACTAAGTTAGTGTCCGACTTGGGATTTTTAAATCTTTTGAAAATTAGCTATCACTACGTACGTGTTCCTATTCATCCCCTTTTACATATAGGTATTATATGATATAATTGATAAGCATAACAAGTACAGATCTTGGTTACTTCCTTCCTTCAAAAAAAAAAACTTTCATGATGGTGTCTATCCGTGGCCTGTCAGTCACAAAACTAGATGCAAACACCTAGTATGATTTTGTTTTCATCTATCTATACATTTAATAAATCTGTAGACTTGGCGTTTCTGTACATTGAAAATATTTAGAAAAAAAGTAGTAGGGGTGTTAAAGGAGCACTAACAGAAGCCATTTCTACCATTTTTAGAATTTTTGTCTGTTTGTCGGTTTGTCTGTATGTTTGTGCGCGCATCACGGAAAAATCCCTCATTATATTCAAAATCGAAATATTGAAACATAAGAAGCATTGTTCCGAGTAACATTTAGTGTTTATTTCATCAAAATCGACCAACAGACGCAAAAGATATTAATGATTAAAATTTAGTTAGTAGTAATCTCAACACGCGATTTCTATGATAATTTTAATTATTTATGTAAATAGGTTTTAGTAAAAGTGTAGTCGGAATGGCTGATAATGAATTTGGTTTTATTTTTCCTTTTGTGTTTACTCTTTGCATGGAAGTAATAAGTACTACGTACAACCCATTACGAAAAAAAATCTCTAAAAAATAAAACAAAATTAAAATTTGATAAAATCCACGACGTTGTGTGTGGGCAGCGCTGCAGTCAATTGCTCAGCCACTGCGCAAACCGTGCCGTCACATAACTGTGGTTGTGACTTCGTCGGGCATTGATGCAACTTTGCTTAAGGTTGGCCGGACTGCACATTCAATTTTCAAATTGCCGCTGAATCTTGCAAGCGAAGATACTCCAACATGCAACATCACCAAAAACGGGGGAGTCTTTTTGCAGCAGTGGAAGTTAAGCCTATAGGACGAGTGCACAATGTCGCAGAAGCATGCATTAGAGGCGTTGAACCGCAGCTTGCAGGACATCCGCGGCAACCAGGCGCTGATGGGTGGCGTCGTTCGGCCTCTTTAAATCCTGTGGACGGTGAGTAATGGGCTAGCTCGCCGTCCGACCGTCTTATGACGACAGAACACTGACACACTAGACACTGTGATGGCTAATGACGATAGTACTGCCTACCCCGTTGAATTTTTCAACTCCGTGGAGTTAAAAGGCGAGGCGTTCCATCAGCTGGAGCTTAAAGTTGTCGTTCCAGTTCTGGTGATGCGAAACCTTGATGCAACCGATCAACAGATCCCAGGGCCAAACCAAAAAACCGTGAAAAAGTGACCGGCATTCAATTGTGCACTCCATGCTTTTCAGACGGTCAATTATGTGTTGGTTGTTCAGTGCCCATAATTTGCACGTGCTTGCGGAAAATAATAAGTCATTTAATGTTGTATACAAAACGGTACTAAAATAAATAGTGCCCAACAAGGCGTGTGATGGTTCACTTTGAAAATAAAGTTGTATAGCGCTAAAATAAACGGTTTTTAATTTTGTTTGGGACTTCTTTTTGTAGTCATCACCTACATTATCACATTTTGATCAGCCAGTCAGTTCTCACACATCACGCCATGTAATCCCTAGGTTTAGGCAGAAGTGTACCTAATCGTACAGCCACATTTCGCCAGTTATGTTGAACTCCCATGTGATAGGGGGTACAAATTCAGATTCCGTGGCTACTATTGCAAAATTCCTGATGGAATAACCCAATAACACTATTATTTATAGTATTTTTTTCAATTGCATACATTGTTTAATGTTAAGTGGAAGAGCGGAGTCGCACAAGCATCGCCTTGCTCAAAAGGTGATCTCTAAAATCATGTGCGATATAGCTTTATGTAACTAAAATAAACGTCGCGGGCAACAGCTAGTTGGTAAATATTTCTGCTGTACTATCAGTCTACAGAATAAATGCCAAGATTTGTTAGAGATGCCTCCAATGTATCAATTCTTAAACAATAGAATTGCGGAGGAACCGACTGGATCGAAACAATTTTTGTCCTTGCCTGCTGTGAAGACCTTGTGAGAGTCTACACCGGTCTAGTGCTGCTGCTCAGCAGCTATAGCTAGATATAAAACTCATAACATAGGTACGAAGGATAATAATAATTGCTGAAAGCTCGAGCAATTAGGTACTGTATGTTTTAAGACACCGACAGATATTTCAGAGAGATAATCGGTAATCTTGCTATTTTCATAACAATTTTTATACCTACCCAAGATTTATTCAAGCTTCCTTGCCCTCTAGCTCAACCTGCCACACTGCAGATTTCCACCATGTTCTGTAGTTTTAAGTTTTTAATTAAGGACACATCATCGCGTAGTTAGCGTGTGTTTACCCTTTTATTTATGTATCAAGGGCTTTTTGTATAATTTCAAGTAATTTTAGACAAACATCTTTTTGGGGTTAGGTGGCGGTTTATTTAAATATTGGTTCTAAAACTAAAAATTGTATTTAATACAAAAGTTTATTGGTGAAAACATGAAAAATATAATAGATTAATGGCTGATAAAAGGCAGCAGAAATGTTACAATATTGGCCATCACAAAACTATTTCGCTAATAAATGCCTGAAAATTCAGAATGCTATTTTTAATCAGTAAGGGGCACAACAAAATGGTTAATGTCAACAATTAAAGACTTCCTTTGGTAATATTTAAAATGTTAGAAGACATCACAAAAACCACGAAAGACACTAACCAAGTTTTTGTGCCCTTATTTGATACAGCCATTGTACAGGTGGATTTATTATATTTTACGAAAATCTAGATTTCATAGGGTCAGTTTTGGGCGCATTTCAACAAATTTTAAATAACTAATAGCATAATTTTAAACAATATTCACCATCATGATTCTCCATTTCACTGCGGACATGCGGCGAAAGGAATGTTAATTTGGGGCCGACCAGACTGTTACGTTTTATTCTATATAGAAAGGAAAACACTTTTAACTTAAGAAACCGTAATTTTAATAACTTAAGTTATAAATATTTATATTCATCGGGTCAGCTCGATATCTGTAATCCAGTGTAAATACAGAAATACAAAACCGTCAAAGATGACACATAACATTTAATTTTAGACGGAACGTGAAGGTCCGCTGCGAACGACATTTTTAACATTTTTTTACAAGCGACGGCTCGCATCAGCGGCGGAGGACCCGCGCCGCGCGGCGTTCTCGAATGTTACTCGTTTTCTTATAAAACACCAATGAGAACAAATGCGTGTGCTGGGAGTGAGCGCGGCGCGAGATTAGTTGTCGCCGCCCTCGGCGGGCTCGTCGCCATCGCCCTGCGTGTCTGACGTCCACAGAGTCAGGTTGTCTCGCAGCAACTGCATGATCAGTGTAGAGTCTTTGTACGAGTCTTCATTCAGTGTGTCTAATTCGGCGATCGCGTCATCGAACGCCTGTAAAAAAACAATGACCAACATTAGTTCTCATCTATCCTAGAGAAAAGAGAAACAATATCAAAATATTCATAAGTTTTTTTTTATCATTCCCTTTGTGGGGGAGATTAACTCTGTAAGAGTCATAAATAAACACTCTGATGCTGGCTGGATCGAGGATTAAGGGTTAATTGCTTTACACACGGCCATGCTAATATAATTATTATTAGTGGTTGATTTTTTAACTATCAGATTATTTCTAATTTTGAATTACTTTTATCTTCATGCAAATTGAACGAGGAGAATGCACTAGCAAGAAAATTTACAGTTAGTAAATTATAATTGTGTCATTATCACACATTAATTTTCTTTTTGATTAAAAAAACCTGTTTAGCTAAGTGGCACGCTCGCGCAGGGGAGTTGATTATCTCGTAATAGAACACGGAAAAGTTGAGCGCAAGGCCGAGTCTGATGGGGTGGGTCGGTTGCATTTTGGCTTTAGCAATGTCGAATGCTTCCTGGTAGGCCTTCTGCGAGTCCTCCACGACGGCTGGGGACAAGCGAGTATATTAATATGCCTAGCCTGAACTTCCCTCTCGTGCCAGCCAGCACAGAGCCTATGCATAACTGACACTAATAATGACCTGTTTGGCGAGCTGACACGCTTTGTCTGGTGAATTTAATATCTCATAATAGAAGACGGAGAAATTTAACGCCAGACCCAGCCTTATTGGGTGTGTGGGCTGCATTTTCGCCTTGCTGATCTCAAAGGCGTCTTGGTATGCTTTCTGTGAATCCTCTACAACAGCTGTAAGGTAAAGTGATGTTAGCTTCTGAAACTATTGCATAATAAATCAGGTATAATAATACCTTATAATCATTGATGTAATTATTAATAATATATAGACATACAGATTGTCTCATCATCGTTAGTACTTACAATTTCTGGTTTCTCCTGTGGCCACTTCTGCGAGGTACCTATAGTAATCACCCTTCATTTTAAGGTAAAATACTTTACTTTCTGGATTACTAGCTTTAGGAATAAGGTGCTTGTCAAGTAAACCCTGAAACAAAAAAAAAAAATATTGTTTAGAATCCATCAATAATTTTTAATCAGGGGCTTGAAATAATTTATTTAACAGTAAATCATTATATCGCAGAATGAATACATAAGATTTGAAAACAGGGCAACGAACGAAATCGGGATAGCAGCGCGCGCAATGACGCGGCGCAATACGTCACCCCACCCTCCCCGCCCGCGAAAACTCCGCACCGCGCCCTGCATGCTCTCACGTGCTAACCAACATTATAACGCCCATGATTAACAAAAACGTTATGACTGCGGAGGAAATGACCACGGCTACTGTTAGCTTGCATCACCCCTCAAATTGGCGAGGCGCAAATATCATGACGTCATTCGCGTAGGAAGGCAGCAACTGACGTTAATCTTCCTTAGTTTGGAATAAATTCCTCGATCCAATGGACTAACACGGTAATGAGGGACTTAGCTTCAGTTATCAGTAGAAACCTGAAAAACACAAGTTATAAAGAAGGATTCTCACCAAAACGTCGTAGCAGATTTCTCTGAGCTCCTTTTCTACTTTAACCCTATATTCTTTTGCCATCTGTTGTTTTCTTTCCGAGCCTTCGGTTTTCTGTTCAATGGAGGAGATGACGCGCCATGACGATCGTCGAGCGCCCACCACGTTTTTGTAAGCAACGGAAAGCAGGTTTCTTTCTTCGTTGCTCAGCTCGACGCCGGTTTCCGTGACTTCTTTCATCGCGGCCGCCATGTCGTCATATCGTTCAGCCTGCTCCGCCAGCTTGGCGCGTTGCACCAGTTCCTCCTTGTCGACGGACATCGTGGACGATGGGAGAGGATTATTTCACTGATGCCCCTGCAATTAAGTATGAATCACGGATAAACTATTTGAATCGACAGCCAATAACGATTCACTGCGAGTTAAATTTTATCAGAAAGACTAATCGTTAGGCGTCACTTTCACCGAAGCGAATCGCTTATAGGGTATTTGTCATCATGGATGAATGTGGATAGAAGTCGCACCTTAGGTAGAGGCTCGCGAGCGCACTAGCGCAATATGAAAATTCAACGAAGCTCAAAGAGCGCCTCTCACGCCAAACGCGACATCGACGCGGCGTCCGCTCGGTTTGACAGCATCTCACAGACTCAAGCTACTAGCAGGCTAGGCACGCGCCGTGTAGCCGCGCCGCCGCTTGGTCACCGCCACTGCGCCAACAGTATTGATCCGGCGACGCGGGATAAACACTCCAGACGAAATACGACTAGCGCGACGATTGCACACACCCCTCACCCTCGCGTACACCCCCTCCTGCACCGCGCCCGTCCGCCCGGCGCCTACCTCACGCTACCCTTATCTACCTACCTATAGCTTTTTACGCGATTCTCCAGTTACTATGCTATTATAATTTGCCAAGCAAATGGTCATATTATGTAGGTACTTTGGTAAATATTCCAAAAGTGAACATACTTTTATTGAAGCACACAAAAGACCTACAAAATTAAATTCTAACCAGATGGTCATGTTAATCAAATATATTATAATTAGCATATAATTAACCAGACCTGATATTTTGTCAGTAAGATAATGCAACTATAGGTTATTGAGGTAATATCTTTCTCCTTAGCAGATCTAAATGGAAGTTTTGTTCTAGGCATGTAGGTATTCTGCTGCAATTTTCTGATTTCTTATAATTTATAGTCTAAAAGATAATACACAAAATTAATTTGTTAAGTAAATAGGAGGTACTACCCAGAGAATGCAGCAACATACACCTTATAAGTTAACCAAATTTTTCAGATAAAGTAAGGGTGGGGTCATGACCCCTGGAGTGCCCCCCACCCCCCCCCCCCCCTACTCCACCCTAGACACCTATTTCCATACATTTGCCTATAGCTGATGTAATAGCTAATCATTTTTTAAGGAATTAAAATATAGTTTTGCCATCCAAGTACAAAGCTGATGAACAATTTAAGTTTAATCCAGTTTAAGATTGAAATACATTACCATTTAGCTCTCTAACCATAATAATTATTGCCTTCTTAAGAAATAACATAATTATATTATTATGTATCACACATTGAGCATGATGTCAATCTTTGAAGGGCGATGTGTCATGACAAACATGGCAGTTACAATCTCTATCTAACAGGAGATTTATTCAAAATAGCAATAGCTTAGTACAGATTTAGAATTGGCATGGCAAAATATCACAAGAGATCAGACTCCTGCACATTTATGCCATACATATAAAACCTCAATTATCACTAACATGCCAAGTTATGTCCCAAGTCTAGCCAAATGTTGTACTTAGCTGTGACTCGGCACACAAGCGCTTGAAGACAGCTGATATTTTTACTGTCAATTTCTTTTTACTTTACAGACAGTACTGAGGCATTGGTATGATTTCTATAACCCAAGCAAGTTATCTTAGTAAATGTAGGTGTAAAAAAATTGAACTCCCTGAAAGAGGCATTGTCGATAATGTTCTGAGGATGAGGAAAACTATTAACTTAATGATTAACATAAGCCTTGTAATAATAACGGGTACATTAAAGGTATGTCTAGTATCACATACACGAGAGCATTGTGCTGTCGACTCAATGTCACGCACGTGCCTATCTATCTGAAAAGCGATGTAAGTAAATCGAAGGTAAAGACAATAACGTTAGATCAAATACCAACCTAATGACGACCTATACCAAGTTACACAACGTAATTTAAATTAAGTAGGTATTATTAATTTACTACACAAGAGGAGTGGTGAAGGAATGTCATCCAAGCTTTGAGGGCTGTAATTATCTCTAAATACGTACTGGGAATACCTCCAATGTCCAATGACATTACATAGTTATTGAATTGACCAAGATAACGGCATGACTACGCACGGCGAAATTACGACGCACTAGTGAGATCGCTAGTTCCCTCTATGAATACGCCAACGTTCGACATACCCACGCACTCCAAACAGAACTAAATGGATTATAGTTTAAAATATATATCAGTTTACAATCTATCCCTTTGATCCTGTTTAATAATCCCAAAATATAATTCAGTCACGTATGAAGAAAATGTTAAAAGAGCTAAAAAAATCAACTTACGCGGCCGAAGTCGTTGTAAAGAACAAGTTATTACACCTTACGAATTACAACGTACGTAATAAAAGTAAATCCGTTGAGCAGGACATAAATCCCGATTACCAAAATTTAGAATTATGTCTAACCGCACCGCGAAATCGTGTCGCCGGCTCGGGCAAAATGGCTGCTGCACAAGGGGCACTCCTTCTATGCGTCACAGTCACAGATTTGTGAGAAAACGAATTTTAAACATCGACACTTCGTGCGAAACACATAAAATTGCATTCACTTAATATAATTTTAATGCACTTACTTGTTGGAAGGGAAAAAAAGTAATTAAACCAGCAAATTACAACACAATATCGGTTTTTGTCTTGCGGTGAACGATATACTACACTGACGGCAGCGGGGCCAGAGGGGAAACAAAAACGGAACAGGGTTCACATTACGAGTCGGCCATCTTGGATTACTATGAAGGAAGCGTAGCACGATGCTACGTATTCTCGTTCACGTTGGTATCATCGAAAGTATTGCGCACTCTTTCTAACATACGGTCAACCAATGAAACGGAAACATTATTTTACACGCGCAAAGTACTTAATAGGTCACATTGAGTGGTTACAGGAAGTCAGTGTTCTGGCGCGAAGTTTTTGAATGATTAGATAAGAGATTGGCCCGATTTTATGAAATCATCACTCAAATTTGCGCAAAGTACTTGTTTACGTGTTTATATTTAAAATAGTCAACAGTTGTATGAAATTCTACTGCTTAGGCTCCAACTTGGATGGGTGACTCTAGTCACCTACTTATTTGTGAACAAAGGCGTTTACGAATCCTGATAAAAAGAATGCCCTTACCCGGGTCGGCTCCACACACTTCACAAATTTCGACAAACTGTCAAAAATGTCTACAAAATGCGTTGACAAGATGCTTGAGTTTGCTTGTGGCCTGAGGTGGCTGTGGGCTTGCAATGTTACTTGTAACTTTGTAAGCACTCCCGATCCGATGATCTAAAAAATAAAAGGAAACTATCGGCAACCACTAACAATGCATCTACAGGATTGTGCGTTGGTCTTCAATTCACGGTAAGTACTAAGGCTAAGGCCTCATTAGTGCGTTGCGTTGCGTCGTCGCAACAGATCAACGCATTGTATGCCACACCTGCGCTGCGCTAAGACGACGCGCGACGTCGTGACGCAAGAAGGCGACGCACGCCATCGCAGCGCACTAGCACAGCGTCTTTGTGTGGATTTCAGGCTTTATTCGACAGTGGCTCGTTCCATCGTCGACCTCATCTCTGTCCTCAGGACTAGATGGAGGTCAAGAGTAGGCCCAATTAATATATATATTAAAAAAAACATGGATTTGAAAAATGTATTCTATTGTTGCTTTTTTTACGCCACCACTGAAACTAACATAGAAACAATGTAAGATTCTGGGTATCTATAATAGTGATGATCAGTTTAATAATGATGTCAGTCAGTCATCGCATTGGAGTTCCGACAGTGCAGCGCATCACCCTCCCCCCGCTTTGTCTCTCGACCATCGATCCGCTGAAACATCGCGACGCAATGCATAATGTGGCATGTCACTAAAAAATAAATGTAAAACGACGCAGCGTTGACGCAGCGACGACAAGCGTAACGCAACGCACTAATGAAGCCTCGCTCTAAGTCGCGGGTGTTTGTGCAAACCTCAAACCTGCTTAGTTTGTCACGTTGCGCTCCAGGCTTTAAGTAGTCTGTTATTGTGGCAGAAACCAGACTCTCAACTCGGACCTTTTTGAAAAATCGCCTAAAATATTGTTTTTCTGTTTATGCACACTTAATAGTGTTTCTGTGAAGTCAAAGTCATCTACTAATGTCTCTGACTCATTTTATTTTTTAGCAGCTGTCACGGTGTCAGACAGATGTGCTTTGCAAAGGCTTTGCACTATGAATAAGGAATCAAAGGAATAGTATTCTTACCTCTATGGCTTTGTTGCAGCATGGCGCATCTGTCAGACACTGACAGAAATGACAGAAAGCAAAGCCTTTGCTTTCTTTCTGTCATTTCTGTCAGTGTCTATCTATGTCACGTTGTTTGTATTGTGCTAGAGGTTAAGTATTGCGGTATTTTGTCTTTTAGTTTCTGAAATAATCTGATTTGTTGATTTAGGACAATACATGTAAAAAAATACCTACACAGTATAAAATAAAATAGCAAAATGCCGAAATCAAAAAGGGATAAGAAAGGTAAGATATTATAACCTATAATAAAATGTATTCGAATTACCATGCTGGCTATTTTTATTTTGAACACTTCTAGCAAAACAACTACTCATATTAAATCAACAACAATCAAATGTTCGTCTGATATTCATGACACCTCTAAAACGGACATATCAAAGATACATATATACTTGATTGGTGCCAACTTATTTGTAAATTTTCATGTAATTTATTTTGAATGTTTGCAACTAATTATTTAATATTACAGTTTCTCTAACAAAAACAAACAAAAAAGGACTACTAAATAAACAGAAAATCATAGAAGAAATAAGAAATTCACTTTCTAAATATGAACACATATTCTTGTTCACGGTTGATAACATGCGCAACACAAAATTAAAAGACTTGCGCAATGAGTGGAAAGACTCAAGATTCTTTTTTGGTAAAAATAAAGTTATGGCCGTTGCACTTGGGAGGACTAAGAGTGATGAAGTTGAAGACCAATTGAATTTAGTAAGTTTTCATCTACAGTCATAATGTTGCACCATGTTTGGATATTCAAATACAAGTCTTTTTGTGACATTGATTTAATTTTCCAGCTGTCCAAGAGATTAAAGGGCCAATGTGGTTTATTGATGACAAACAAGGATGTACCTGAGGTTCTAGAATGGTTCAAAGAATTCCGTGATGCTGAATATGCTCGTGCAGGATTTGTAGCTAGTAAGGATGTAGTACTCCCACAAGGTCCCCTTGCTGACTTCTCCCACACAATAGAACCTCATTTGAGGCGCCTTGGTCTGCCCACATCACTTGAAAGAGGTGTTGTAAACCTTGTCAAAGAATATCAGGTATGTAAACTATAGATACAACTTATTATTTATACCTTATTAATTTTATGAGACGTTACACTTGATTCTTGTTGTTAAAAGAGCATTTGTAATTTTGACTATAAAACCTGGCTAACAACTAAATCACAAGAAATAAGAAAAAAAACTTGTAGGAAATCAATCAAGTTACATATAATACATATTTTATTATTATTTTAGATCTATTGTAAATAATGTACATAGGTACAGTGTAGTTTATTTTAATTAGTGCCCAACCGAAGGTTCCAAAAAATCTAGTTTTGGCCAATAATTAACCCAAACTTCTGCCCTGCCAAAACTTAATATTTGTGAATTTTCGCACATTGTTCATCTATCTTCAGTTGAGTTCGTTGCTCATGATCACCGCCATTCTCAGCTTTAAATTGTCAATATATATAATATAATAGTTTATATTAACACGCCATAATTTTTTTCAATTTTGATTTCGCCCGAAACTGACTAAGGACCGATGGTTCAGTTAAAGCAGAAAATTCTGTTTCAGTTGGACCCTAATTTTAATTTCATAGCAGCAGCTCCTAAACATTTTTGAAAAATATGTCTGTATGTATGTTTCAGGTTTGCAAAAAAGGTGCTCCATTAACACCAGAGCAGGCAAGTATATTAAAACTTTTGGGGATTCAAATGGCTAAGTTTAAAGTTGTCATAAAGTGCCACTGGACTAAAGGGAAAGGTTTCCACAAAGACCTGGATATCGCTGATGATGATGATGATGTTAATGATGATGAGGAAGAAGAAGAAGATGCCATGGAAGCAGATGAAACATAGTGTTTAAGGATAAAAATAAAAATTTCACATAATATTTTCTGTTTTACTTTGACTCTAGCAGTACATAAACTTAGTATTAAACCTTAACCCTAAAAACCCTACTAGGTTGATGTGGCTGACTTGCTATTAAGGCTGGACTCCAACGAAGCGGAGAGGAGATGTGTTGTAAACCACCAATAGAATTTCGTTTTTTACACTTCTGGTCTCCGCTTAGCTTTAATGGAAATGGTTTTGCAGGGAAGAGAGATGTCTCGGTATATGTTTAGGTTAGCGGAGACGAGGAGCGACGTGAGTGGGGTACGGTGAACGGTGTGCCGAGAGCGGCGTGCCGCTTTGCATATCTCTTCTGGATACACACTAGCTTTTACGCATCTCCTCTCCTCTCGTCTACGCTATAATGGAGTCTGGGCCTTAGCCTATGTTATGTCCATTATGCCCTTGTTCTTACGTATTTTTATTTCCGCACTCAATCTAGTGCCACTTAGACGCAAGTAATCTCAAAGTTACTGAATGATAGTATTTTGTTGTATTGCCGCTACACTGATGCGGCAGTCAGCACGCTATGAACAAATATTCTCGTATACCTATATCCTTTTTTTTTAATTTTTTTTCGGGTGGGAAATCATTAATGACCGCTTCCTGCTCAGGGCGGAGCAGAAGGGAGTGCCAGATTAATTGAACTAACTAAAACCTACCCATGATCCTTCTTAGCCCTTTGTGTTCCAGGGCTGCGGTATCTCTTTTGATTTTTCGAACAGTCCCGCAGCCCCGGCAGGCATCGGCCATTCCCAGGGGCGTATTTACCCTAGGGCCAAGGGGGCCATGGCCCGGGGCGGCAGGATGCGAGGGGCGGCAAAGCCTACTTCTCTGGGCGCCTTTTATTGTCAAGCATAACTACAAAAATATTTTATTTCACATTTAGTTAGAAACAAACGTACGCTTTGAACCCAAAACCCAACCAATTTTATTTACAATATCGTCAATACCTACTAATAAGTACCTAAATAACATTTGCGTTCAAGAATTATTATACAATTATTACGCGGCACGCTTCGGTTGGTTCTTTCGGATGATGAGGAAATTAAGGATAGGTGGAAGGGGTATTTTGAAAAACTGATGAATGAGGAGAATGATTGGAACGGTGTGCTGGACAATACACCAGTGAATGAGGGGTTAGTGAGAAAGGTTAGTATGGATGAAGTGAGAGTAGCAGTAAATGGAATGAAGAATGGTAAAGCGTTAGGAGCTGACGGTATACCAGTTGAAGTGTGGAAGTTATTACGGGTGGATGGATGGACGTGGTTAGCTTTATTTTTCAATAAGTTGTTACTGGAAGAAGCCATACCTGACGAATGGTGCCACAGTTCGCTGGTGCCCATCTTTAAAAATAAAGTGGATGTGTTGGAGTGTCTATAGAAGAATAAAGCTAATGGCGCATAGTATGAAAGTTTGGGAGAAAGTTATTAAAAGAGAAGAGAGTGAAATTTCACGAAATCAATTCGGTTTTATGCCTGGTCGGGGAACGACGGATGCCATTTTTGCCATCCGCCAGCTGTGCGAGAAATACAGAAGTGCGCACAAAAACTTGCACATGGTGTTCGTCGATCTCGAAAAGGCATCGACCGGGTAATTCGTGAAGTTTTGTGGTGGGCCCTGAAAGAGAAAAGTATGCCTGGAAAGTATGTGCAGTTGATCCGAGCGATGTACAGTAGATGTAGTACCCAAGTCCGGTCTACAGCGGGCACTACCGGCAGCTTCAATGTGGCTGTTAGCTTCCACCAAGGGTCGGCTCTACCTGCCAGGGCTGCGGGACTGTTCGAAAGAGATACCGCGGCCCTGGAACATAAAGGGCCAATGAAGGAACATGGGTGTTTTTTAGTCAGTAAGAGTCTGACACTCCCTTCCGCTCCGCCCAGAGCGGGAGGAGTCATTTGATGATTTCTCACCCTCCAAAAAAAAAAAAAAAAAAAAAGGGTCGGCTCTAAGCCTTTACCTCTTCCTGGTGATAATGGACGCACTTACGTCGGACATCCAGGAAGAGGCTCCCTGGTATATGCTGTTTGCCGACGACATTGTCTTGGTTGCCGAGATTGGCCTAGAGGTCCAGAGCAGATTGGAGGTGTGGTGGCATAGACTGGAGAATGTTGGCCTGAAAGTCAGTAGGACCAAAACAGAATACCTATTCTGTGATTTCAGCGGTCTCTCCAGTCCTGTGCCCATAACTCTTGCCGGAACGCCCATACCGATCTGTTCCGATTTTCGGTACCTCGGGTCGCTTGTCCAAGGGGATGGCGAAGTAGACCGAGACGTAACACACCGGATCAACTCAGGATGGATGAAATGGCGACAGGTCACTGGAACAACTTGCGACCCACGGATGCCCCTCAAGTTAAAGGGGAAAATATACAAGTCCGTGATTAGACCTGTCGTACTATATGGATCGGAATGCTGGACTGTGAAGAAGATGGATGAAAAAAGATTGCATGTAGTGGAGTTGAGAATGTTGAGGTGGATGTGTGGTGTGACAAGAATGGATAAAGTAAGGAACGAGTATATTAGAGTAAGTTTAAAAGATGCGCCAGTTACAGAAAAGTTGAAAGGGAGTCGACTGTCTTGGTATGGACATGTGATGAGGAGGGACGAATCACATGTGACTAAAAGAGTGATGAATATAAACGTTGATGGATGGAGAGGGAGAGGAAGACCAAAAAAACGATGGATGGATTGTGTGAGAAGTGATACGAAAGATAAAGAAGTAAATGATAGCGTGACGGCTGACAGAGGAGAATGGAGGAGGAAGACGTGTTGCGCCGACCCCAAATAACACGGGACAAGGGCAGGAAGATGATGATTCGCGGCACGCGGCAATGCCTATAGCTATAGCATGAATTTTGTCAACGCCATTTATCGTGGTAGGTACCAATATTTTCAAAGACCGGAGCACACAGCGCGGCGCGGGTGACAAAAGTCGTGTTCGTGAAGTCGTGACGTGACCTCACTCACTTATTTCGTTTCAAGTTAGCGAATCAAATTAACGAAATATTCAATTCAATTCAAATAGCCTTTATACAGACATCTTATACATGCTTATCTCTGAAGACCAGCATCAGATATCGCTGAGAGAATCGGTTCAGAATTGGCGAAGATATCGCTGAACATACTACACAAAAAATAAATTCAGACGTATTGATAACCTCCTCTTTTTGGAAGTCGGTTAATAAGGACTTAAAAGAAGCTTTCCCTTATGTAGAGATTGCATTACGCATTTTTCTTTGCACCGCAGTGACGTATTGCAGTGCAGAACGTTAGTTTTCTGTACTCAAAAAGATAAAGAATTATTTACGTTCCACTATATAATAAGCGAAGAACGCTTAAATAGCTTAGCTGTTCTGAATAACGCTATACCTAAGTTATGACAGCGTCATTGACGATTTTGTCAAACAATTTGTACACAGAAAAAAAATGTAAATATTTAAGTACCTATTATCACTATATAGTATAAAACAACTCTGTCCCTATATCCATAAGTATGCTTAAATCTTTAAAACTACGCAACGGATTTTGAAGCGTTTTTTTTTAAATAGATAGTGATTCAAGAGGATGGTTTTTAAGTACAATACATGCACCCGTGCGAAGCCGGGGCGGGTCGCTAGTAGTGAATAAATGATTAATTTTAAGTTTTTTTCCATTTTTTAATTCACACCAATAACAGGTTGTTTTCTTAAATGAATGGGGCGGCAAAGCTAACTGGCCCGGGGCGCCAAATCTTTAAATACGCCTCTGGCCATTCCATTTTGCTGGCATCTCTTTGAGGCGCGCGTGGAACACGAACGTGCCGTCGACACGGCAGATCTACCTACTCTTAGAACACGAGGACGCGGCCCTTTTCACACAGGGCTGACTTGTTATGTTCCGCGGGTTAGGATCCTGCAGTCCTGCTCCGAAATTATAATTATTTATTGACCACCGACTAGAAGTAGGTAGGTACGTCGATGGTAACAAACACACATCTCTTTTACTATTGAAACTTAGCACTATACGCTAACCACGAAGATTCAGGTCAAATGGAAGACTATTGGTACCTAAGTCAGAAGTAATGTGGACTCATGAAAGTATGGTAACTCTTTATGTTTTTCTACTACTGTGACGAGGCAAAACGAGTATGTAAGGATCGTAGCAAGTGTCGTTCTGTGATTTCAGCCTACCCCCATGAGAAAAAGGCCTGAGTTTATGTATGTATTACTGTGTCTGTGCCTCGTTGGTTGCAAGCGCTACTGCAGAGCATGAGGTACGATTTCCACGTCGGGCAATGTGTCATTGGGTTTTTTCATAGGAATTTCTCAGTAACAGCATTTTAATGAACAATGATCTCTACATATTGTTGTCAATAAGGCTTAAAATGACAATCAACGCACTAATATTATACTTTAATGGATCTAGAAGCATTAAATTTTACAGAAGACTTCTTTTTTCAATGAAAATAAGCATTAAAAAAGGATTTTGAAAATTCTATACCCTACGTATTATAAATAGACGCATCATAGGTACATGTGTCATAGAGGGACAAAATTTTAATATCGTACGGCTAATCGACACCTTTGAAGATAGAAACCTGAAAAGTTGGTATTTACTTGATATGAGTCAAAGTTCATGATTTGTTGGTAAGACTTCCCCTGGCTGATGGCTCCTGATAAGTTGCCGATGGACAATCGGGCACACTGCTTATAAATAGTATCATTAAACTAGTTTGATGGTAAATTGTTAGGACATTACCCTCATGATATATCGTGTAAGTATTATAACTTTGTGTTTTGCACTTTGTATTATATTTGGTTGTTTCATGCTAACGAGGACATTAATTTATTAGTACCTACGGCTGAATAAGAGAGGGAGCTAGTATATAATAAATAGATCAATTTATAATAAACTCCTTCGTAATCTTATCTAGGTAGGGGTCAGCGCAGCATGTCTTCTTCTTCCTAACTTCTCTATCTGGCCCGGATTCCAACAAAGCGAAGACATGAGGAGATTTGTGAAGCGGAGAGGAAAGGAGATGCTTAGGAGCTAGGGTGCTTCCACTGAAGCTCTACGGAGATGCGTACTGGGTAGACCGGAGGCTGGCCTAAATAAATCTCATATCCTCTTTGCTCACCCGTCTCCACTAAAGCTAAGCAGAGACGAGAAGTGTAAATAGCGAAATTCTATCCTTGGTTTACAACGCATCCTCGTCTCCTCTCGTTCGTCTCCGCTTCAATGGAGTCCAGGCCTCAAACGTTATCGCGTGAGTCACTCCTTTTCTATCTCTCACACAGTCTGTCCATCGTTTTTTTGGTCTTGCCATATGCCTTACGAGTTTATAATTACGGTTTCATTATGTGGCCAAATAGAAGGCCGGTAGTATCTTAATTCATTTGCCTATAACCTGTAGACAAAGCAAAGATTACGCAAGTGGGGGCCACGTGCACTACGTGTGCGCTGTTCACGTAGCTGACCATGTGCACGTGAACATGATTAGAACGTGATGATAAGCCGCTGATATGCCTTGCACCTAATTATTGGCATAGATAACTTTAATTACCAGCGAAATAAACAAGACCATTCAAACAATATTTAGTTATTTCTGAAAATATTTATTGAAACAATCACAGAAACAACAATAAATTATTTTAAAAAATATAGCAAATTCTAATTCGACATAATATTAACTATTACAAATCAATGTTTCAAAATCATTAATTAAAGAGCTGTTGATTACAAAGAATATAATAAATCTATCAGAAGCTAAGCCTCTGCATTTTACGAATGTGTATTGCTTTAACACAAAAATATAACTTAGCACGTACAAATAGGTAATCACAGTATAAAAATAAAGCATCGTTATCAGTCGACGACATCACAGCTTACATAATCGACGAAACCAAAACTTAACTTGATTCCTTGTAACCTAAATCTGCAAACCATTTACCATCATGTATACACAGTCTTCGCAGAGAACTAATAGTAAATCATATTAATCTCCCTCATCAAGTCACACATTACTGCAAAAAGTAAATCAAGATTTTACAAAACAATATTCCGCTAGACACATCACAGGACAACAATCAAACGTACTAACACACATGAGATACTAGAAGTTAAGCATTTCATATTGTTTTTGGTATTCACTACATTCTAGTTATCTCTATATTTTAACTAACGGCGTAAGAAACTAAAATCCTATATCTAAAGCAGCCCAAATGAAACTATCATTCCAGCAATATCTACGCAACACTCTAGTTAAATAATGGAATAACCAAGTTTCAAAGGTTTGCACTTTCCATTTACATCGTGGAGTTAGCATAGCCAAGTTAGGCACGTTGATATAATTGAATCTTATGTTCAAAGTAAGAATAAAAGAAGCGACATAGTTTAGAGTTGGAAAATATATCGTAGATGTGTAGAAGGCAGATGATCAATTGATCAATGATGTTTGAGCGGCGGTGGGGATATGGGAGGCAACTGGACCTCAAGTAGCGGCTCGCGCCAGAACACGGTCTGCGAGAACTCGTCGCTGGGCTCGCACTGCGCCGGCGGGAACACCTGGTCCACCAGCACCGACATGTGGGAGTATCTGCAGGGAAACAGTTGCATTGTTATCATCACACTCACGTAAATACTTGAAAGATTCAGCAGTTTTATAAGCAAAAAAAGTCATCTTTAATTTCTTGTGACATTTAAATTCTCAGTTGGATACCCGTTTAAGGATTGTCCTTAAAATTCCTTTAAATTGCTAAAGGTTTATTCCTCCCTTTATTCTATTGGGAGCTACAACTATCGTCTTTGGCGGACGTAGTGAAAGTCTTCTGGTTTTCATTGCATTCAAAGATAAGATACCTTAGTGAAATTGTTTCCATGCTCAAAGAATTAATAGAAAGTTTTCAAATTGTTCTCCTAGTTCAGTTTGAAAGTAACAATAATATCAAACAGTCTTCATTAAGATTCAGCTAAAAGTTTAGTTATACATTCACAAACATTTAGGTAGCGCATTTACACATACAAATATGGTTTGTTGGTAGACACAACAGAATGATCAACGCTTCTTGATGTGATTTTTTGTCTCTTGACAGAATTATTTTTGAATGATGATGAAACATTATCAAGTTAGAAGAATTTTGTGCAATAAAGTGAAAGATTATTATAAAAACCCCGAAGAATCCACAGCACCATGAACACATTATAAACAAAAAGCCGAAGACAAAAACCAACACAGAAATAAGACAAGACAGATGACATGTCGATGATTGCAAGTTATTTGTCAGTATTATTTTTAGTATCCAGCTAGTTATGGCGTTATAGAAAATTTTGGTTAAATGGTTTTTAAGATAATTTTTGAAAATGAATGAAATGCGGCCGCAAACGTGATCAAGCCTTACAAGTCATTACATTCGGCTTACCGGCTCAATATCGAGTGCTCGCTAATCTCATAACTAGACTTATATAATTTTGTCACCTAAACCTTGCGCTAGCTAATAACTATTTCAGTTTTCTGTTGTGGGAAGAAATCATCGACCATGTCACTTTGCACGTTGTAACTGAAATAAAAATATAATACTCAGTACAGTGAGTAAAATATGGTGTTAGTGACTATGCAACGTGAAACAGAACGTGACGGAAAGCTTACATAGTGCGAGAATACTTACGTGGATTGGAATGTCTGAGTCAGTTCATGTTTTAGTTCGCCCTTATAATTGATAGTGAAAATTCTCACGATCGGAATGCCAACTGCTTGATATGCGCATACGTCCTGCAGATAAAAAAAAAACATTTATCATTTCCTGTCTCATAAAAAAACTTAATACTCAAATGATTTAGTGTTGACAATCCGCTACTCACATTAACTCTGTTGCCATAACCCGCATAGAAGGGGTTGGAGCCTTGTGGGAAGAGCGCCTTGATATCGGCGAGGCACTGGATCTTGAACTCCTCAGGCTTCTTCTCGATGACTTCGCGGTGGAAGGCGCGCAGCAGTGACGTCGGGTTCAGCAGCAACGGGCCGTCCGGCAGGCATACCTCGCCCTGTCTGATCGAGCGGAGGTACTCGCGGGTCACCTGACAGAAGACATTGAATTTTTATTATTTATTGAGTGCCTAAAGCGTATTGAAGTTGAGCGCTTCTGTCATGGACTGCTGTCCAAGGTGTCAGTTTCTAGACATCATTTGTGTAGTAGTGCAAGTAACCGGTGATACACTTGGTATGGGAAGTGTTCACAATGCGGACGAATCGTTTCCGTGCTCTATGTTTTATTGTACTACAAAGTTAACCGCACGTCAAGACAATGGTAAATCTTGAAACTGTGAAAACAATCCTTATTGCAACCAAATAATGGCGCTATTATCTTTCGTTAGTCGTGCGGATGACTGAACTCTATTGCGGAATTTTAAGCCGTCTGGATGTCACACAATATTACTTTTGTTTTTTGACTTTGATAAATGATGAGCGAGAGCAGTGTCTCTGACAAACAAACCACATCAGACAATAACGTTTTGTAGGACTCACCCTCGCTTGTCCGATAGCTCTCGCAGATAAGTACAGCAACTGGTAGCCATTATTCTTGATCTTAGTAAATAGTTGTGCTACGCCCGACTGCGCCCAATCCTTTCCCACCAGTGGGAAGATGTGTCCCAGAACATCGGACCTGATCAATCAATCATAATATTATGTCTTATCTTTTAAGAAGTTATTATTTTTTGTGTTAAAAATACGATTATGAAATGCGTCATACTTGGTGATTGTCCCGTCGATATCTGAGATGACAATCTTGTCATCGTATCGCCATCGGAACACGTTACATTTGCACCTCGTCGTGCCCTGGTACGCTGTGGTCACACTGAACACCATTTCATTCATGCCTTCGCGGAGATTGAGATTTTTCTACACAAAGAAAAACATACGGTATTAGAAAAATCACGTATGACGTATCTAATCGTAGATAACCTTGTTTTATTGTTCGTAAGTTTTGTTCTTACAATTTGTTCCGAAGATAATCGGAGAGTTTTTCTAAAGGACGAATGTCTGCGACTAGACCTCTTGACTTGTCCATCTTGATCGGAATCCGACGAGCTGTGATCATGTCGGTCAACTGTGTACAGAAAAATATATAATTATAAAATGTGAACACAACATAACTCCATCTGGTTTTTTTTTTATTTTTAACATCATTTACAATTAAAATTATTATGATTTTGCGCACAGTAAAAAATATAGAACCAAAATGATTAAATATCCAATTATGAAGTTACGTATAATAGGTTATTAGCATGATAATAATAATGCTGTTTAGAATAAAATATATTGAAAAAGTTGAGTAAAATTATATTGCAAGTATAAATTACCTTGATCTTGGGTGTCGACAATCTGTGGTAGTGATTGTGGCCCGTCTTCAAGGAACTCTCTGGAGTCCAACTCTTCAACAATATCTAATTCTCGACCTTCATCTGGTTTCTCTTCTAAGGAGTTCTGCTTGTCCTCGAGCGGCTCACGAATGGTCACCGTTTTAGGTTCCGCCACCATCTCGATTTGTGCCACGGTTTCTTTTGGCATGACGTCATCTTTGGGGGGCGAAGACTCGGTGCTGAAAAATGAAGATTGTGATAAGTATCAGTAATTAGATTGAGAGAAACAAGTCTATGGCTGCATGTGTTAAGCTAGCCAGTTTTAAAAGGCCAGTTTCGGAATTTCAGTTTCAGCTCGCTATCACAAAGAAAGTGATATGATTTTTATGGCGCTTGAATGACATTTGTGAAATTGTCTGTGGGAATTATATCAAAAAAACAAGATGGCGGCATTAGTACCAACTTATGCCACGCACCCAAAGAAGTGTTCTAGTACTCACTGCTTGGCGTCAGAAGTGGAGCGGCGCCAGCTCCACCACGAGTAGCCGCGCGGCTTGGCCGTACTGTCCGACACGCGCGGCTGCGACTCGTCCTTCTCAGAGCTCTTCTCTAGGGACTCTAATACACGCTGCAATGGGGAAAGAAAATATTTCTAAATAAGTTATGGTTACAATGGAATTTTAACTTTGTCATAGAGTTTGGGGATGCAAAACTTGACAGTAGGCTTGTATTCATAGCCGGTTCCAAGCTTCGTCATTTTATATTTCAAAAAGATAAATCTCATTGGTCAGATTGGGACTTAGCTACGGTCACGCCATCTACAATGAGCTTAGACAGGTCTTCCCAATTATTATTGTAAATGAAAGTAGGGTTTACTCACGTTAGGCAGCGGTCTCCTGTATGCGAGTAGCGACAGCAGCAGCGGGCCGGCGCTGCGCCAGGGCATGGCGCGGCCGCCCAGGCGCACCACCAGGCGCCCCTCTGCAGCTAGGGCTCCGCCCCGCTCACAGAACTCCTCGAACGACAGCGCCCGGGAGACGTGCTCTTCTTGCACGTACACCCCAACTTGACCCCTGAAAGAAAACGCAGCGGTTATAATCCATTTCTATTGTCCATCATTGCGTATTCCTGCCCTTATCCCAATTTATTTGGGTTCGAAGCAGTGTCTTCTTCTTCCATACATCTCTATTAGACGTCAACTCATAAGTCTATCTTGCACGTACACCCCCTTTCTAGTCACATCGTCTTTCACACAGTCAATCCATCGTTATAGTCTAAAGAATGGATCACTTAATTATTAGCTACAGTGAAGAACCGATTGTTTAGCAAATGATATATTGATTATCTATATATTCAAATCACAACTATCATTATTCGTATGAAAAGTCTATAACAAGATGAATTTACGTTACGTGTCAATGTCGTCCATAATACAGTTCTCCGATTACAATAATTTATACAACCATATTTCTACTTACTTAGCTAGAAGTTTCTCATCGTCATCGGAGTCCAAAGTAGGCGGTAGCGAGGCGGGTGACTGCGGCAGCGAGGGACCGTTACCGGACTCGTATTCCTCCTCCGTGGGGCCGGTGGTGGGGTGTGTTTCACCTGCTGTACCTGGGTCAATGAAAAAATGTTATAGACGTTTTAAGGAGCAGCAGGATCTAACGAAATAATACTAAAGTGTACATTTTCGCAGCTTGGTTCAAGAGTAGCGGGAGTCATTGTTTGGCTAACTTTATAATTATTTTTGCTGTCATTGTTTGGCTTATATTATGATTGCTTTTATGTGGCTATGTATTAATAGAACAGTTAACTAAATCACGTTATTTGTAGTTTTATTGCGAAACAAAAACGTGATACGCCAAAAAAAACACCTTGACACGGCTCGGACCAAGCTACAGATATAGAACTTACAAATGATCTCACCAGATCGATATCTGTCAGCGTGATGCTTCGGGAAATAGAGATAGGGGTCGACCTGGCCCCGGTCGAGATCGTCCAGGTAGACGCCTTCGGAGGGCACGTCGTCGCGCGGCGACATGAAGCGGAACATGCCGCTGAGCACGCCGCGCCGGCCGGGCCGCTCGTCGTCCTCGCTGGACCGCGCCGCCGGCGCCGCGTCGGGCGCGCGCACGGGCGGCTCGGGCAGCTCGCCCCAGCGCCACGACTGCGCCGCCTTGTCGCCCTGCCGCCCCGCCAGCTCCACCTCCGTGTCCGACTGCACCGGCGTGCCGCTGCGCGAACCTCTGATGTCACAGAAACCATGAGCTTAGTTAGACCCACGCTTAACGACAGCAGAACAAACACACAAATGCCTCTCTAGTCAGGAAACATGCCGGATGCGTAGCCAACTAGGAGAATGAAATGAAATAAATTCTGGCCTTAATAATTGAGATTAAGTTTTTTTTGTCAGATTCTACTATTAATTAGCCAAGCATCGCTCTCTTATAATAACGTTAATACGTAAGTGCAAATCGAGGCCGGCCATCCAATTATTAAATAATCATTTTAAAATTGCATACGAGCGACTTGGACACAGAGGATTGTACTTTAGAACATCCAATTATTTATGAATTGGTGACTCATCTCCACCATGACTCATATCTTAAATAAAATCCTGTGATTAATATCTGCTGTGTGCGACAAAAAACATTATTGGCATACTTTTATCAAATATTATCTTTTTGGGGTAAAAATAGATTTATGCATTTGTTCAAAACTAGTCATAGCCATAGGCTTGTACGGAATGTCTATTACCACTAGAATGCTTCAAAAAATATAAAATGCGATTTAAAGGATGTACAGAATATCTACTGTGGTGGCGAAATAGTTAGCACGACACGACAAAGCGAGAACATAAATATTTTAATTAAGACAACACGAAATAGTATTAGGTACCGAGCGGTGCACTACACTAACTACAATAAAATAATAACGACAAGCGTGTGCAATGCGTACAACTGACGGTAGCTACAACGTTGGTTGGTCTCAATAGGACATACAGTTCGTTTAGGTGTGAGCAATAAGTTTTGACTATACTAACGATACGATGAAGTGGGTCGTGCTTATTGCAAGCGTGTAAGTGAACGGATGTTATTCATTATTGATTATTACGCGTTTCTGGGGGCGGCGTGCACCTCAAACGCTGTGTCGGACAACGCCAGCGGGATGCGGTTGTCGCCGTTCAGCTTGAGGTTGGACATCTCTTCACTGAAAGGAGGCCACTGGCTCAACAACGGGCTTGGAACACATCTCACTGGACACTCAAATAATATCGTCAAATGTCATGAATCACGCGGATGAGACGAGATCAATCATGTAACATGTTGCAATAGTTACCTAAGCGCGGCAGCGTGAACCTCGGTGTCACTGTAGAAGTTGATGTCGGTGACGTTGGGGATGGCCGCGGGCTGCGTGGCGCGCTGCTCAGAGCCCGCGCGGTCCGACTGGCTCGAGATGGAACTCGTCGACGACTTCCTTTGGTGTTTCTTCGAACTAGTTTTTCTAGTCTTCTTCTTTTTCTTTCCATTGCCACCATTCGGTTTGACTTCATCCTGGTTGGAGGGCACGGCCTCGATGGGCCGGAAGTCGTTGTGCGCGCTGATCTTCTGTACCACCTGGTGCGCCTCGCTCTCGGCGCCGCCGAGCTGCGTGGCTGCGAATGTCCGCGGCGCTCGGTCTACCTTGTCTGTCGCCTCATCGAGACCGTCCATTTCAAATAAAGCATCATTGTCATTATTTGTGTTGTCCTCTTTGGTAGTAATTTTAGTTATCTTACTTAAGTCAGGTTTCTGCATTGATTGTCCATCAGCTGTGTATCTGTGGAATAAAAATAATATTGTTATGCTTTTATGATAATTTGAAGGCGTCAATGATAGAGTGTGGATAAGTTAGTTATATTATAGCTGAGTTACAATTATCGTAATCGCTAGTGTGAATAATGTATGTGTGTATATTGGAAAATACGCTTTCGAACAGTTTGCACGCAATGTAATTGTGATATTTAACAAACTGTCACTTTCTATTCTAGCCATAATATTTGATGTTGTTAAACTAACATGCTATGAAATCTATGATTAGATTTTTTTATCTGAATTCTACTTTTTAACTCTAATTAAGTGCGGAGGTGTTATGAATTACCTTCTCTTCGTATAATCAGAAGCTTGTCCATGGTCGGGTTCAACGACGGAGAGCGAGTTCCTTCTCCTAGGCTCGTACAGATCTTCAAAGCGCGCTGCTGGGATGGGCGAGGTGGCCAGGTGCGCCGAGCATTCGGCTTCGTCTTCGCCTACCTCTTCCACGAAGAAGGCCTCCCCCGACTCGCCGAGCTTCATGTGGATATCCAACGGTTCACCGTTCAGCTCTAGATCCACCTGTTCATCAAAGTCATAATTGTAGCCTAAATTCATTACCACATTATATTCTTACTTAACACATCAGTTTTTGCATCGTGGTATTTTAATTACTATGTTTCACAATCTAAAATATCAAGTAATAACGATACCTAAGAAACTAGCGAGTCTAAAATCTTTTTTACGGTGGAAAATTTCAAACAGATTTAGATTTTAGGAATACTACAAGTCGGCTAAATATAGTAAAGATTTTCATTCAATATTTGAGCTGTAAACTGAGTAAGATTTAAAATATGTAAGCTAATACATACATAGCATTTCTAAATAATTAGCATCTCATTCATATAGTGGCCGGATTCAAAATGCTACATTATAAATATTCAATAAGGTACAACTGTATAAGACCACGTTCGCAACGTTCAGAGTTAATTAAACAAAAAATTCAGTGATTACAGAATATAATGCAAATGAGACAAGTTTTTTATCCCATTTAAAATTTAACAGGTGCCCGGATGAAGAAAATATTTGTGCCAAATTTTCTTCAGACTCTTGGTGAGAATTGTATCTTACTTTGGCATTATTCCAATTTTCACCCGAAACGAGTACCTAAGACGCAGATTCTTCAGCTCATTTGGCAATGTACCCTAAATATACCACTAAACAATGTAGGTACCCACTAAAATATCATAAAGATATTCACTAACGACTTTATTAGTAATAGTTTTCGATCGTTAATATCCATAGGTACTTAGTTATCTTGTGAAGCTTACAAGACATTATTTAAACATAAATTAATAATACATTATCTTTCTTATACCTTTAATACTTTTCGTTATTTTACTCTGACGTGTCGGTAAACACGTTGTTTTCTAAGGTTGTTTGATAAAAGTAAGTATACATTTGTTTGCTAAATGCGAAAGGTTCAGTTTGTACGTGTATTATCATCAGCGAATAATCTAGACGCAGACGCGTGCATTGAGTGTAAACTGAGAGAGCATCGAGAAAGAATGTAGACGGGGGAGCTCCGTCCACAGCCAGATTAAAATAAAATTAGTGGGCATATTAATATGTGGACTAATATGTGGCTATTGGAGCGAACGACTAATGAATGCTGAAATTATCCATCAGGTTTTTATAAACTATGAATCACCGTGGTGATGATTGATTATTACCAAAGTATGAGAGGAGTTCAGTTTACATTTCAGTAATTGTTTCAGCAATTGTCGTTATTGTACTAGCGACTGGAGGACGTCCAAGATAGATAATGTGACTAATGAACTGTGAAGAAAAACTAAAACTTTCCTTTCCGTTCTTTTATGTCTGACCCCACTTTACAATACTTTTTTTATTGCCGTAATCTTGACTTCTGAGGAACCACTTTTCAACTGTCACCACCAGTTCAGCATATAATGATTAAGTACCTATATAACAAAAATAATGTTTCTTTGTCATCGCACATGATGGACGACTCGAGACATTTTCGGTTAACAACTTTTTGCTGCGAAATTCAAGAGCTTGCGAATGAAAAAATCTACTTGTCATTTCAAATAATCATTACCTATTTACGTATAAGAAAGGCTGGCATGTCCTCCATGTAACTTTAATAACATTTATAACTGGTTAAACCAAACTGTTTACATTCTCATAGATGAACTCAGATAATCCCAATAAGTACGTCCACTCTTTGCGGAAAACATTATTGAATCACTTACGTGCGATACATAGCCAAATGCAAATGAGATTGGAACCGGCGACATAATATTGCAAAAAAACGTTCGTTACGTGCCGAATACAGACAGAATATACAGAGGTGTGGCTTGTCGCTAGGTGTCGCAAGTTTTGGAGATGCTTCAGTTGGATGACTGATTTGAAGGCCAAACAAGTCTTTACTGTTCGCGTGGGCATTTACATTCAACGTGCGGCTTGCTTTTTCCACCGTGACGCAAACAACGATCCAAATAGTTTTCACCTTAGATACCAAGACTGCATATAAATTTAATTGCAAGACTTGCGAGTCATTTACGTACTTATATGTAGGTAATTATTTACCTTTATTGTCGCCTATAAAACAGCTGATACATTACTTTCAGCGTGCGCACATGGAGACCTAAAAAGCACAATTCATTCAAGTACCAGATGCTATAGTTATTTATAATAATTACGCGACACATTCTTGCAGTCTCCACTTGAGTCAATAAGATCTTTAACAAAAAATGTACGACTGTATAATTATGACGTAGACATTGTGGAAGAATTTGGATTAACGGGAAGTATATAAAAGTCCTCCTACGCGTCTGGCGAAAATAAAATGTCTCTTATCATTCCACAGAAGTCCTAGAAGTTAATTGTGGGAGAGAGCCACTATCTACTTTACTGGCAGATTGCTCTTGCTCTGGTTAAGAGTAATGAAAGTATCTTACCACTTTAAATCTGGAGCGCAGGACGCCGAGTTTCCCAAAGCGCACATGGAAGGGCGAGCACGTGTAGCTGCCGTCCGGCTGCTCCACCACCACCACGTCGATGGCGCCCGTCAGCGTCGCGCCGTTGATCTCGTTATAAAACTCGCGAAAGTTCGCAATGAACTTGCCAATATAGTTCATAGAATACATGGCTGCTGATTTGTCAGTCTCTCTTGTTCAACTATATTCTTCACTTCACTCAATAAACACGGTACTCCAAATCACTTAATGTCTTATAAATTACCCCATCTTGGGGCTGAGATCAAAAAACATTAGGCTTCCTGAAACAAAAAAAAATAACAATGTGTTAAGTGTTAATTACAACTTACAAACAAAATGATGGCTAATTTAACTAAAGCAAGAAAAACCGACCAATCTGGGGTAAGTATTGGGACCGTTATATAATTTATACTGTTTTTTTCCTGTGTTTAAGCTGTAGATATGAGGTGACAAAAACATTTTGTTACGTAGTAGATTGTGATTAGCAGCGATGTATCTCACTGATTAGTAAGTTCTAAATATAACAATAAATTGAATCATAATCATGGAAATTCATGATTCTTAGTATTAACAAGTAGGTACCTACATAGGATAGATTAAGAAAATCTTATCCGTTTTAAATACGTAAATACAGATAAATCCCTTATTTATGCGTAATCGAGTATTACAGTTCACCTTCTGTTGTAGATAACTGTCAGTTTGATTGTGAAACAACCACGCCACCAGTACCAGTTCTTTTATAAGTATAGTCTCACTATCTAAACAACCACGTCCATTCTGATTTAGATCGCATCAAGACATTCTCGTCCCAATTCTGCGTAATGTAGATTGTAATGTAACTGGAATGATTTACAATGAAGTCGGTACATACATGGACATAAATAGCGCAAGTGTTCATTACTAGAGCAGATATGAGGCGGGTTGTTGGGTTCATGTACTATAACTAGGCATCTTGTATATGCAGAATTACCCAATGTTGCATGTTTCAGTCGTGTATAATTAAGATTTCGTAGAAACTATTGAGGTCGCTGACTGACACGGTATTCTTAGCTTATCGAAGTAGTTATTACATACTATTTGAAAATTCTGTCGGATTGAGAAAATTCGAATATTTAACAAAATATTCATCATTCATTACATGACATTCACTGTTGGGAGGAGTTACCTAACAAACGATAGAAACAGACAGCACGCGATTACAGCGTGCTTGGAGGAGCGTTAGTAGCCGAGGCGTGCGGAGCGACCACGCGCCGCCGGGGACTATGCCCCCAGTATCTGCTTACAATGACTAATTTTTAAGAATAGCGAGACAAGTCGAACATTTTGTGTATGTATGTCCTACAGGAAAAGTTGGCAAGAATGTTTTAACTACATATGAAACTATAACAAATAGCCATCATAATTATTAATCATTTGACACCACAATCAGTGACAGATATAGAGGGAAGGTACAGCTTGTAAAATAATTTAATAACATGCCGAAGAGATATATTTGATTTGAATGTATTGATGTATCGCGGACTTTGCCCGGCTTTACTCACTGAGTGAGGATGTGACAAGCAGGTGATACCCGTTTCACCGCTTGGTATAAATAGTGATTTCAAAGTGACGTTGTCGCCGGCAGCTAGTTTGTGAAGGTTAGATTGCCGGATGGTGAAAATGATAGGAAATTACCCTCTTCAAAGGTTAGAGGAAGTATACAATACGTATACGTGATGAGTTACCTAAAAAGGTATCAGTTCCTTGTTTTGATGGAAATAGACTGCTTAGCAGCATCCGTATTATTTGAGCTCTCTATATAAGATTAAAAAACAATCATAATTAGTTGAAATTGCGAAAGACATGACGCATTAAATTAAATTACAATGGCTTACAAAAAGAGAAACTGACCTTGGATATAACAAGAAACGTTAATAAAATATTTAGCAGTGTTTCAAACACGGTAAATGAAAATATATTTTCAGATGCACAGTATATACACCAACCAACGCATGAGACAAGGTGGCAGGTGTCCAAGGAGACCTGAATGACCGCTGAACTTATTCTTAGTTCCAAGGGCTTCAAGTTCAATGTCTATAGAGCTAAACGGCAGGCTGCCATTGTAGTTAGGGTCACACACCTCTACACGGAAAACGGAACTCGTAACCGACCAGAATGCCGGTTGGAACCGTTGGAAAATGAAGTACGTAATGACTTTAAACTGTTTGACATACTTATTGGTTAATCATACTTTCAGATTCCATTGTTTGGTTTAAGAAATGGCAGCATAAATTGGATGATTTGTATTATTTCATTTTATTTATACATATGGGTAAAATAAAACAATTCGCTTCAATAAAAAGGTTTCACGGAACATAGTAAATGTAGCTATTAAAGACTATGTTACGATAAAAAAGTCGTATGACCGCGACCGCCAAGGTTGGACTTGTTTAATTCTTTATTGAACACCTCATCAATATTCTACTAGTTTTCGCGAGACAGTCAAGTTCTTATTTCGCTGAATTTTTATACCTATTTGTTGTTTTGCCTTTTGATTAATTAAATTATCAATAAGCTCTATTATTGTTTTGTACCAACTGTGAACTGTTATCTTCGTTTATTGGGTTACGTCCGACCACTGACCACTTCCTCTATACTAAAGAGTCTATAGTGAGTCGTTCCAGTTCATATTTTATCATTTTTAATAAGGTGTCTCTACCTAAAATTTGCGCTCAATTTAAATTTTATCAATATTGAAAACTGGAACTGAACTCTTTGACATAAATAAGTTATTCATGCCACACGATAGTACCTTTGATACTAGGTGTTTGTTTTGATTTTATATCTTCTAAGTAGGTAGTCTGAAAACCTCAACAGAGGCTGCTGACTCTACTGAAACGTCATTAGCGGGCACGGCAAACTGACCTATAGTTCATTCAGTTACAACCCAATATCGTTTAAGACACGTGAACGTGTGAAAAACGGATCGAACGCGACTGAGGAAGAAACAACTGTTTATGAAACCTTATCTGTTCGCCAGTCGAGCATACCACGACTTTTCACGTGTACCAACAGACATGAGTGTGGTGTCGTGACTCCACACTTGTGTGTATTTAATATCTACATTGGTAAGTTGAAACATAGATCATACCTACCTAGATCTCTATAACTGAGATACACGTTATTGATCATGAGATGATGCTGAGGGCTACGTGTTGCAATCGATTTAATGACAGTGAACGTTATCGTATCAGAACTATGGTTTTGACTGTCGACTGACGTATTAGATAATGATATGACAAAATAGCATTAGTGCCTGATATATGTAAAAGTAAATGTGTCTTTGGTGTGAATATCACTAGTGTCACATAGTAAGCACGTTACAAGGCCATAAACAACTTTATGGAGTCAGCAGAAGTAGGCACAACCAGAAGAGGATTTTTAAGTTTTACGAAGACCTATCGCGTTAATGTCACAACGATACGGCTTCACTGAATCGATTCCATGAAAGTCCATATTAATCATGTGACGACACTTAATTATACAGACATTGTCCTCTTTTTATTTTCGCATTAAGTAGAGATTAAGCACCATTCTGTGCCATTGTTTGCAAAAAAAGGAAATTTAGTTTGTATAGACAAAGAAATAGAAAAAATACCCGGCCGCAAGTTTGAAAGGTACAGTAAAGAATTAAAGACAATATGGTTATCACAACTGCGATAATTGAATTATCGATAGACGAACGTAATGTAATACCTACGTCTTATTTATATGGCATGATCAAACTTGCAAATGAGTTTTATTTTGTATTATGTAATACAAAAAGTCATACTTACTAAGCGTATGTATGTTTACGAATATTAAGAAAATATATAGGTAGGTACTTAGTAGAAGGGAAAATCAACGGCAGTAGTTAATAAAATGCTAAAAACGTTGTTGGAGACTCAGTACTTTGCTTGGATCCTCAAAAAAACTGGTGCAGAGGTTAGTCATGCGAGGAGTATCGGAGTGTAAGGAAACGAGTTTCAAAGCCAAGACCGTCGAGGTGAAGGATCAATTTGCGCAATATTTGTGCATCTACAGACAGTGGACAACGATATAAAAATAAGTAATAACTTCCAACAAGTTAATAAATAAATTATGTCCCATTCTAGGTACTATGTATGACTCACATGGGTAAACATGCAAGCGGCGAAGAGAAAAACAATGTCGATACAAACAACTGTCATTATCTAATACATTCAGTTTCAACAAACAACAAAAATGAGTTTGTTGTTTACTGAAATGCAACAAAAATGAGTTTGTTGTTTACTGAAATGATTTGAGTTCGGTATTTTGAATCTTAAATGACTTAAATATCGGAAGCATAACAAACTATCTACGTATTATAAAATAACTCAAAGGTTACGTCCTAAATATAAATAATTTTATTTAAAAAAATGTCGGGAAATGCTTACTCTCTCGACCGGCAAGCAAAGTGAAAACATGAAGATTATAAAAGCATGAAGGCCTGTGTGTAAGTGAAATAAACATTTCAAAACCAACAGTAGACTACAAACAGTGCAACAGCTATAAGGTAAATACTAGTGATTTACACAAAAACACGTATGTGTCAAACAGGATTTTGTTTAGTAATTTAATTAGAGTCAATTATAGAAAACAAAACAAAATTACAATCAAGTTGAATGCAGTTTATCAATGAACTGATTAGAATATTTGAAACTATCAATAGTTTCAAAAAATCTCAAATTCTGAATTCAATAGTTAATTTAGTAATTACCAAATTAGTAATTCAATTATATAAAAATAAAGCAAGTACAGATCTAAATGCTAATACATACTGAAATTGAAAACGTACGTGCATTATAAATCCATAAACTTCTAAACAATACAACGTTATGAATGCAAAAGCAATTAAATTGTAACAAGTATAACAAAAAAAAAATACCTTAGTAAGGAATAACTGGAGAGGTTTTACTTCACTGTCAACTTTCTAAGGCACAAAATGTTTCATAGGTAAATTATAAACAATATACAGTCGGCTGTAATTTTCGAACACAATTTCAAAATACAGGTAAGATTTCGACACGTATTGCTCGCGCCGACTCTACCAGTAAACTGCCTGTGAGTGGCTGGTGTGGGTGGGCCGATGCGAGAGCGTCCGAGACTCGTCCATGGGCTGACGTTGCGTGACGTAGCTCGGTTGTTGATATGATACCGCACATATCAGTCGTACTGAGTCGTACAACTCACACCACTCACCATGTGCTTTGGTTGTTTTACTGAGAACGCTCCTTGCACTAACAGCGCTGGGTCGATCGCGCGACATGGCGTGATGTCGCGCCATAGCGGTTACGAAAGTTACTCTACCTCCAAGTTTACGGACACGCAATGCAAAAGGAAATTAATTGTAGATGTTGCAGATGTGAACAAGGTGCCCGACATGGTAGAGCTTAATGATACTGTCGTTCATCTGATGGAAATGTTATGTGATAAGCATAACTCATAACTTGAAAGATAATATGAATGACTATAGACCCATGTATCAAGTCAAAGCCTGTTTATAGCTGGGCAGTAAGAGAATGCTATTTAATTGACCTTGGTTTTTTTGAAGTCTGTAAAGAATGACAGAGCAGGTACTCTGTTTATTAGACGCTTATTAAAAACAAAAGGTAAGTCAATAGTTTGTTTACACAGCGGTTGAAAGTATAATTATAGAAATGTAAACAACAACACATTGTCACAGACTCCCAGCAGTTAAATTTACATCTACATAATTTACTGTGCAGCGTACACTCTACTCTACCTAGGTGTTAGTCACACATGTGACCGAAATATCGTAAACAAAAACATTACTTGTTTGTCAGCTACGAAACGCATTGCTATAGCCAAGATGATCCCACACTGTTCATTATTATTGTCCTATATTTTATTGTTTATTATTTTTCAATGTGTTGCTCAATAAAGCTATTTTTAGGGTTCCGTACCCAAAGGGTAAAACGGGACCCTATTACTAAGACTTCGCTGTCTGTCTGTCTCCAGGCTGTATCTCATAAACCGTGATAGCTAGAAAGCTGAATTTTTCACAAATGATGTACCTACTACTATTGCCGCTATAACAACAAATAAAATTCAAAAAAAATAAATATTAAGGGGGGCTCCCATACAACAGATATGATTTTTTTGCCGTTTTTATAGATAATGGTACGGAACCTTTCGTGCGCGAGTCCGACTCGCACTTGGCCGTTTTTTTTGCTATTTTTTCTGTTCCTTTCTTCTTTTCTGTTTTTAGTGTGTACATAAACAAACAAGTAAAGGCTTCACAAAGATGCAAATTTTCCTTTGGAAAAGAACCAGTTTAGAGAAACTGTTTTGTTACTTTGGCAAACTGGTATAGCCAGGAAGTAAATATTTTTAGTTTCAATATAAAATAAGGTACATTTATATTCAGGGTTAACTCTAAGGTATTTATTAGTTTCCATGATCTGTGATAGATCATCGATCTTAAAACAAGTTTATATCCATGCTGCCACTGTATAAACGTAGAAATTATGGCTGTGGATCAGTTTGTCCTGATCCACAGTCATAATTTCTGGGATTAGGAAAGTATTGCAAGCTCTTGACCAAGAATGCGGAACTTGGCTTAGCTTATTGCTTCCAGCAATCAAGTTATCTTGGAAATTAATTGTTATCGTGATAACTTTGGCATTTACGTTTTATTATAACCACATCTTGTATTATTGGAAGTCACTTTTCCAAATATTTGGGCTATACCCTATTTAACTTGACCTATAAAATCCTTTGCCTAATTGCTTGTGACCGTTTGACATTTGTGGTATTTACTCAGGAGATGATATTATATGCTCACATTTTCATACGCATGTGTCGAGAACTAGCGACGGAAGTACCTTGGACACAAGACATGATATGTACCTGCTAAATTAATCTAAGATCATGTTCATTCAAATTAAGTAATGCTTATCTTGAATCTTTCAGGTTTTGTAATAGACGACGAAAACAGTAACAAAAGAGTATCACGTAATATAAAATGAACATGTGACCTACATGTTTATCTGTAAAGATTGTTTTGATACTAATATAAATTCTTGAGATACAAACAGGAAGCTCTCATTTAGCTTCTAATTAAGTTCTTATTTCCAATATGTGTTTATTGGAGGTGTGGCTGATGACTATTTATAATGTCAGGACATAGCTTAGTTATTAAACATGCGCATTTAAAACTGAACATTAACATTTAAGACAAGATCAAATTATTAGTAGTAGACTGTAGATGATAGCGACGTAACAAAATACAGCCACCTTATTAGTCTATGAATGGGTGTGTCGCGTGACGTGTATTTACGAATAGCTGAGAGGACCGATGCGATGGCGCCATACGATGCCTGTTGCGTATTATTTAAACCACAAGGTCAGGCTTAACAGGCGGCTTGAAAAAATACTAACTCAAACGAGGTACTTTCAACCGTATATCTAGTAGCCTAAACAATATATTCGCATTTGCAACATTATCGCGTCAGTGGCCTTCGACTTCTTGTAATACGCACGCCAGTGATAATATGTGAGTCGTAATATGCGGAAAAACATGTTTTTTTTTCGAAATCCGCTTATCAAGATGAGATACACACCCCCCGGTATTATTTTTAATCCCAATTTTCGTCATGATCGTAAGATATTATGTAACTAATTAATGATCGTTGACATTATGACACGGTTAAAGCACAGCAATAGCGTAATGCTATTCAATGCAAGCGCGGTCCCAGCCTAAGACTTGGTCACACAGGGCCGTAGCCAGGATTTGGTTGGGCTGGTTACCCCGAATAAAAAAAAAATTGGCGGTGAAGAAGTGTTTGAAGCGCTTCGAGAGCGAACAACTTTAGGCGGCTTGGGCTCATCTTAGAAACACAGATTGTGGATTGTTGAATGGAATCAGGATCGTAGGCACAGATTCAAGATTCGTCACCACTGATGATGCCGTAGACGTGATTTGACTCTCCTCGGTTGACCCTTGGAAGAGTTTTCTTACACCAACTGACGCGAGCCGCCTTATGATCGTCAGAAAGCAAATGCGGGATCCAACGGCAAATTAGCTTTCTCACACCAAACGCCTCATGCAAAATCTTCTGAAAGGTTGTCCCTGAGATGCCTAATAACGCCTCTATCTCCCGAAATGTCACATGACGATCTTCGAGGATTAGTTGTCTCACAGCATCGATGTTATCTTCAGTGAAGTCGGATTTTGGACGTCCTTCAAGAGATTTGTCACTAAGACTGGTCACGCTGAAATTCTAAATACCAGCGTTCGACAGGCCGCAGACATGGGAACACAGATGTTAGCTCTTCGAAACACTGAAGCCGTGTTAGGCCTCTTCGGAAGTAGTAGAAAATTAGCACGGATATTTTCCTTAGGGGCTGTCTCCACGAGCGAGAGAATCGCGACGATATAATCGTCCGTGCCACGTATTTCTATACACTCTCTTAGAGGCCGTCTCCACGAGCGAGAGAATCGCGGCGATATTATCCCATACAAATACGTAATATCGCCGCGATTCTCTCGCTCGTAGAGACGGCCCCTTAGTGAGATTCATTTTCGTACGTGACCTGACACTCCTGACAGATTCAAAACAACGCTGTGACAATTGCATTAATCCTAATTCCTTCAATTGTTTTGATATTTTAAATTCTAACAAATTTGGAACGGTTCTATATTCAAAATTGGCGGCAAATATTTAAACAACAGAACTTAAAGAACTCATTCAGGAGTTATACATAGGTACCTACAGACGCAAGAGCGAGCGAAGCGAACTCGAAAATTTCTCGAAATTAAGTAGTTTTTGCTCATTCATACAGGAATGAGAATAGGAGGAACTCTGTCAACTTATGGAGAATTGAAAAAGTGCACGATGTATTAGCGAGTAAAGCGAGCTGGAAAATTTTTGCACCACTCCTTTTGTTAATTTATACAGAAATGAGAATAGGAGGGTCTTGTCAACTCTTGCAGAATTAATAAAGTATAATATTATATAATAAACACCTTTTTTGTGGGAAATATCATGGATTCATGGCAGCATTGGCAGCGCTCAATGTAACGCACTCATAATATAGTGCTGATGGATGCATTTAACAGTACAGGGGTCATGGACGTTTTTAAAGTAAAGTAATATCATTTTAAACTTGTATTTAAAAAAAAAACCGGAACAATAAAAACATCGCCATGATGGGAAGAACAAGTGCCTTTTGGCTTTGTTAAGGGTGTTTTTACACCCTTTATGAATGCTTGTACATTTGTATCTATTCACCACAGATAAAAAACTCACACCTTTTTCTTCCAGAGATAGGTAGAAACTATCACATAACACACATAATTTCTGTCTGCTACGAAAGTAGTAAAACTGTTTTTTTTTCTTTTTTTTTATTATTTTTTTATTTTTCCTTTTTAGTAGTAATATTATACATAAAAATATTTGCTATGCATTTATTTATTTGCATTTTTAACAATAGAAGTCATGGTAATAGCCTTATCCCCAATAAAAAGGAACTACACACATCTAACTGTCGAAATGTGGGTGTAGTGAATACATCTGCGTACCCCCCCAGAGCATACAGGCGTGATGTTATGTTATGATGTTGTGTAAACAATAAACATCCAAGCGATTGCAGCAATCACGAAAGATGTCCTGTCTATTATTGAAGAGTTCCGTTCCATATCCGAAGTCCATGATCAGATCATGACAATATTTCTATGGGACCAACTTAGGAGTATTCGTAATCAACAGGTTTTAACAGATTCACTGTAGAGGCCTTCTTTTAAGTATGGAAATACCTGTAACAGCAGACCTCCCTCTTCCATATTTATGTGCAAACATTTTACAAAGCCTGTAGCCTTAAAAACAAAGTAGGTAAATAAAAACGTGTGTGTGTGAGCGTGTATGTATCGGAGTGTATATGTGTGTGCAAATAGGACTAGTGTGGGTGTGAGCAAAAGGAACTAAAACCATATTATTTTCAATGTGAATACAGTAGACATTCGCTTTTTAATTCGGCCTAACAATAATTCAATGTGTAAAGCAAGTTTCTGATAGGTGTTTTTATTATTATATATCCGGATGTAGCAGAGCCTCAGTTTCTTCGTATGTAAGGATCTGCCATGCAGTCAGGGTTTTCTTACATTCGTGATGTGTTTTTTGGTAGATAGCCAGTTTTTTGTTTATAGCATAATTATTGTAAACAAAAGTAGTTAGGGCAACATCTTCGTCCTGCCAATGCAGTACGAATCCTAACCCCAGTTATACAACCGTGTCTTCTTCTTTTTTAGGGTTCCGTACCTCAAAAGGTAAAAACGGAACCCTTATAGGATCACTTTGTTGTCCGTCTGTCTGTCTGTCTGTCAAGACCTTTTTTCTCAGGAACGCGTGGAGGTATCAAGCTGAAATTCATATCAAATACTCAAGTCTATGGTCTCTTGGAGCTGTGAAAAAATCAAACTTCTAAGTCAACGCGATCAAAAGATACTCCCGTTTATGCCGCAAATTTTCGACACTCGCAAGGGAATCAAAACCTACAGGGTACTTCCCGTGAACTCAGAATCTTGAAATTTGATATGAAGCAACGTCTTATAGCAGAGATATAGGAAAAATTGCGAAAAGTATACATTTTTAGTTATATCATATAATAAAAATATTTTTAATAATTTTACGGAACCCTCGGTGCGCGAGTCTGACTCGCACTTGGCCGGTTTTTTATGAGTCAAGTCTGTTTTTTAATTTCAGAGACTAAATTGACACATGCAAATGTCAAACTTACAAATAATGTTGCCTGCAATGCCTGCTCTTTTGTGTAATGTTGCCTGCTCTTTTGTGTACCTACGATACCGGTTTGTTGAATCGTAACTTTTATATTTATAAGACGATTAGAAAAAAAATTTCAGATGTCACTAAAATAATAAAACATTCAAATTGAATGGAGTACGAAGCCTTTTTGAAGAAGGGCTTCGTCAAGTGACCCCGCAGCGGACAGACAGGCATGGCGAAACTATAAGGGTTCCCTGTTGACTACGGAACCCTAAAAACGATGTTATTTCAAGTACTTGCAAGTGAAAAGCGATTCCGTAAGACTTTTTATGTGATTTACTATATTTTTACAAGTTTTCACAAGACATAATTCAATTTTTTATCAATGTTATCTAGACGACGACTCGTGACGTGACGCACTATAGCGATGAGTATGGTTTTAGTGTAGGTGTGTGTGTGAACGTGTAGGTATGTTTACTTGCAGGAGCACGGTTTTGTGGCTTCACTTTTATGTTCGCGGGGTGGTTGGGGGTGGTTCTTCCTTTTTTTGTTGGTCTGAGGCCACAATAGTCCCGTCAGTGATGATGGATTAATCCCAATACAATGTGATTTTCCTACTCTCGAGAACTGGGTCGGGCGCATACCTATAGTACGGCACTTCAGATTCGACAAGACAGTACTTTAGAGCAAGTTGGTGATGAATAATCCTGGCTACAAGGTTATGTTTATGCAAGAACTCTCCGTTAGCTAAACGAGAACACCCGAAGATAATGAGGATTTATTCACCCGGACGGTGCAGCGGTGGCATGCCGTCATAATTATGTCAACCGTGCCATCCTTCACAATGATAGTTATTCGCCATTATAACTTCATCCATAATTGCACAGACAAATCTTCGCTTTCTTCAAGAGTTCCCCGGAACGTAGCCAGGCTACGGACGCTGATAGGTTTACATCGCGACATCGGGCCCATACAGGGCCCGGAAAAAGGGTCCGTAAAGCTCCTTCTGCCATACCTCCCTTTTTTTTTTTTTGGAGGGTGGGAACTCATCAAATGACCCCTCCCGCTCTGGGCGGAGCGGAAGGGAGTGTCAAGACTCTTACTGACTAAAAACCACCCATGTTCCTTCTTTGGCCCTTTATGTTCCAGGGCCGCGGTATCTCTTTCGAACAGTCCCGCAGCCCTGGCAGGCATCGGCCCTTGCGGGCCCCTCCCGTTCGCTGACATCTCTTAGAGGCGCGCGTGGAACACGAACGCGCCGTCGACACGGCCTGTCGTCATACGACGGACGGACGGCGAGCTAGCCCATTACTCACCGTCCACAGGCCCGCGCCTACGGTGGCCGAGAGCCATCACGGCGTGGCCCCCGACGCCCGGTGCTTCTCCTCCCGCGGCGGCTGGGACGTGAGGCTCTCTCCCTCTCACGTTCCGCTGCCTCCTTCGCTAGCATGACTGCTTCGCAGAAGGAGGCGACGGCTTCCCATTCCCTCTCGCCCCGGACCATGGCTTGAACCAGTGCGGGACGCGAGAGGTCGTCGCCGCCAATCGCCGCTACGAGGACACGGCGGTGCTCCGCCCAAGCGGAGCAGACCTCCACGGTGTGCTCCACCGTGTCCTCCGGGCGATTGCCATACCTCCCTGCGGTCGTTAATGTCAAGCACTACAGGTTTGCGCCAGTTTAGCCAAGGAGAGCAGGGTGAGGCATTTGGTCGCGGTGGAAGTCGGTTTCTAGGAAATATTACCTGAGACTGCATATCCACGATTGTGGAGGGTCTGTGTTTAAAGCTTTGACCTCCACACACCTCCGCACTATATACAGTCTCATAACCGAAGAACGTGGGTGATGCATTCGATATGCCGTCAGTTATGTTCGAGTCCATTTGAGTATGCCGAAAGATTACATCAAAACCGGTATGACCCAACCCATAGTGGTTTTATAGTCTTTGACCCAACCGTTGAAGGCACACACTTTATTTCCGCCTGATAAAAGACTATAATATACTTTTCACAGGCACTATAGCGATGAGTATGGTTTTAGTGTAGGTGTGTGTGTGAACGTGTATGTTTACTTGCAGGAGCACGGTTTTGTGGCTTCACTTTTATGTTCGCGGGGTGGTTGGGGGGGGGGGTTCTTCCTTTTTTTTGTTGGTCTGAGGCCACAATAGTCCCGTCAGTGATGATGGATTAATCCCAATACAATGTGATTTTCCTACTCTCGAGAACTGGGTCGGGCGCATACCTATAGTACGGCACTTCCGATTCGACAAGACAGTACTTTAGAGCAAGTTGGTGATGAATAATCCTGGCTACAAGGTTATGTTTATGCAAGAACTCTCCGTTAGCTAAACGAGAACACCCGGAGATAATGAGGATTTATTCACCCGGACGGTGCAGCGGTGGCAGCGGTGGCTTGCCGTCATAATTATGTCAACCGTGCCATCCTTCACAATGATAGTTATTCGTCATTATAACTTCATCCATAATTGCACAGACAAATCTTCGCTTTCTTCAAGAGTTCCCCGGAACGTAGCCAGGCTACGGACGCTGATAGGTTTACATCGCGACATCGGGCCCATGCAGGGCCCGGAAAAAGAGTCCGTGAAGCTCCTTCTGCCATACCTCCCTTTTTTTTTTTTTTGGAGGGTGGGAAATCATCAAATGACCCCTCCCGCTCTGGGCGGAGCGGAAGGGAGTGTCAGACTCTTACTGACTAAAAACCACCCATGTTCCTTCTTTGGCCCTTTATGTTCCAGGGCCGCGGTATCTCTTTCGAACAGTCCTGCAGCCCTGGCAGGCATCGGCCCTTGCGGGCCCCTCCCGTTCGCTGACATCTCTTTGAGGCGCGCGTGGAACACGAACGCGCCGTCGACACGGCCTGTCGTCATACGACGGACGGACGGCGAGCTAGCCCATTACTCACCGTCCACAGGCCCGCGCCTACGGTGGCCGAGAGCCATCACGGCGTGGCCCCCGACGCCCGGTGCTTCTCCTCCCGTGGCAGCTGGGACGTGAGGCTCTTTCCCTCTTACGTTCCGCCGCCTCCTTCGCTAGCATGACTGCTTCGCAGAAGGAGGCGACGGCTTCCCATTCCCTCTCGCCCCGGACCATGGCTTGAACCAGTGCGGGATGCGAGAGGTCGTCGCCGCCAATCGCCGCTACGAGGACACGGCGGTGCTCCGCCCAAGCGGAGCAGACCTCCACGGTGTGCTCCACCGTGTCCTCCGGGCGATTGCCATACCTCCCTGCGGTCGTTAATGTCAAGCACTACAGGTTTGCGCCAGTTTAGCCAAGGAGAGCAGGGTGAGGCATTTGGTCGCGGTGGAAGTCGGTTTCTAGGAAATATTACCTGAGACTGCATATCCACGATTGTGGAGGGTCTGTGTTTAAAGCTTTGACCTCCGCACTATATACAGTCTCATAACCGAAGAACGTGGGTGATGCATTCGATATGCCGTCAGTTATGTTCGAGTCCATTTGAGTATGCCGAAAGATTACATCAAAACCGGTATGACACAACCCATAGAGAATATAACCACTAGAGAGCTTATAGGCCGATTTCTTCTAAGAACACGACTCACCATCGCGGGCCGGGGGACGGGGAAGAATGCGCGGCTGCAATTGGTCAATTTGCGTAGGTACGCATATCGTTAGGGCTGCTCTACTTGATAAGGAGAAAATAGTCGATATTGATAAAATGGATTTTAACATAATGAAAACTACTCGAATTAAAATTGTATAGATGATATTTAATCAAAATCAATCAATAATTATGTGTGTGACAAGTGACAACAGGATCGATGTAGGATTTCGTTAGTAGTTCGTCACTGGCGGGAAAGATGGCGTTGCTGTTTTTTTTGTTGCCGTACAAATTTCGCTTCGTTACTTTTTCTTGCGGCATTGATGGCCACGACACTTATTGATTTTTAAAATGAATTATTTTGGTATATGTTTTTCGAATTAAAGTTTTACGGTCCTGACTAGTTCTTTGTAAAAAATGACAAACGAGCGTCTACATATTTCTGAATTCTGCATCTTGCTCAATTAAATGATTGGTTGATTCTATTTCAAATTGATAAAAAATAATATCCGGGAATAAATTATACCCAATCAGAGATTTTAAAACCGATCTTATAAAATAATCGGTATTATATTTCGAAGACAAAACTTTCGAACAACTCTCGTTGATCGTCCTCTTAATATAAATTTCACAACAACGGCAAATTTCTATTACTGTGATGGATCCGTATACCAATCAGCGCCCCAATGCAAGTTTGCCAATGGACAATGTAGCCCGCCATATTATATTCTACCACTTTTTTTTTCTTCACTTTTACACCAAAGACCTCAAAACTATAAAGTGAAAAATAGCTACACAAAACAAGAAATAGAACATTATCAAATTCAAGTCGGTTAAAAGTAGATAGGTATTTTATTGCAGTATTTGAATTAAATAAATATTATTTTAATTTTACTATTTTCGATATCGACTTCAGCTATTAAAGGTAACAGCACTGATTTTTATGATAAACATACAAAGGGAAAGAAAGGGATAGACGTGTTAGAATTGCCTGATGAAAGAAGAAGACAGTTAAAAAAGACATCAACGAGATACTCAAATGTGCTCTTTCACCCAGCCACCATTTTAACTAGACCCTTGCGGTGGCTCATAATCTGATTAAATCAAACATAATTTTCTTTACTGTGTTATTACCTATGAAAAGTAATACCATCCTTTTTGTAATTCGATGTCTTGGAATGTTTCCCACACCACTTCACCGCGCATGAAGGCATTTTGATGCGTTAAAATTGCATAAAAAGTCATACCTATTTGTAAAAATTTTGCGTGCACACAGGTCTAACAATTGGACAGAACTAAAATGGTTACTCGTACCGTAGCCTATACATAGGTGCAAAAACACAAATAGTTTTCGAGCGCCGGGGCACTGTATGCGCAGTCAAGTGGTTTTAGAGTCTTTGACCCAACCGTTGAAGGCACACACTTTATTTCCGCCTGATAAAAGACTATAATATAGGTACTTTTCACAGGCGACCAAAGAATTGCTGCTTCAACGATTGCTTTATGACAGCAACATTGATGCCCAGCGCTTCCGACATACCCGAATACTTATAGGTTTCGGTTGCTGAGAGGGCTAGATTTATGGAATCCGAGAGCTGGGTTCCCACAGATTCCGCACATTTGTCCACACCAAATTCCATACTGATGGCGCTACTGAACGTTTCAGTTACCTTCAGAAGCTCCATCAGTTGCAAATCATCGGGGGCAAAGAGTTTCAGATCATCCATGTAAAGGAGGTGAGATATAACCTGACCACCTCTCCTCAATCGATAGCCCAGAACTGGATCCTCCAGCAGCATGCTTAGAAGATTCAAGGCTAAGCAGAACCAAAGTGGACTCAAACTATCGCCCTGAAATATACCACGCTCTATCCGTGGTCGAGAGCAGCGGTGGCCCAGTGCAGGCAGCCCCGACTTACGTACAGTAAGTCGTGGATTCGAACCCAAATTCGAAAACATGTGACATCTAGCAACCCGCACTGGGCCCGCATGGTGGATTATAGCCCATTTCCTCTCATAGAGAAGAGGCCGTGTGTCCCAGCAGTGGGAATATTATAGGCTGATTATGCTTATGCTATCCGTATCGGTTCGCTATTCCTCTGGATATGTCGACATCCTGGATAGCGAAGCACTGTCCTCCATTGCCCATACACGACATCAGGAAGGTGCATCAACTTTATACAACTCCAGAACCCTCATGAGTCATGTATCTGGCATCTTTTTTTTAAAGTCTATCCAACATGTCGTCAGATCCCTTCGGGAACGTCGAACTTGTTGGCTAACGGCCGCGGAACCCGTTTCACTACATCCATTCTGCGAAGCACACATGATACAATTGTCATCAAAGTGTTTGCTAATTTTAGCTATCAAAATGGATATAAAAACTTTATAGACTGTTCGTAGACAGGTAATAATCGGTCTATAATTTTCGGGCACCACAGTATCACCTGATTTATGGACCAGATGGGTTATATCTGTTATCAGGAACTCAGGGAGCGACCCTAGGACGATGCCAGGCGACTGTGGGACCTTAAAAACCATTTAATCCAAAGCTTGTGCTGCCCGTCCGTCCTTGGAGATTTCCTGTTAGGCAACGGCCAGACTGCACGTGCTGCGTCTTGGGAGCTGACAGTGATTGCCCCCATTTCTGATACTGGATCGCACACTCGCTCGACCTCCCGAGTCCATTCACCCTCAGTATAGCTGACAGGCACTGACCTAATGCTGCGCCACAACGTAAATATGGCGCCATCTTCCGGCAGTCGCGTTTCAACCACACCTTGATCCACTCGCTCCCAAGGCCTATAAACCCACCTTTCATCTCTTTGGAATGTGTGATTCTGAGAGTATTATTCCACCCGCTGCTTATATCACGGTTGTTGCTGAATTATTGTTGTCGCAGTCCTTTGTTTGAAAATATAGAGAACAAAGAAATTCATACAGTAGGTTGCAAGTCATTGTAACTTATTAACCAGAGACTAATTTGTGACTTGTAGTGCATGATTATGACTATAATGAGTTACTGTATAATTATGAATAAAATTTAATGATTATTGTATTGCATAATGGGCTGGTGTCTGCAACTCCACATCCAAAGCATTTGTATTTTGCATTCAGTTAGTTATTGTTGTTCCTCCTAGATTTTTTTAGGACTTCTGGAAAGTTTATTAGACAACTTTTTTCTCAATAGTTAGTTTTTCCCGAGATTATTCAAACATAGAAGTTTTGATTTTGGCATAATATTAGGTAGCAATGACACACAGATCATCATTCAAGACCAATAAAACGTTTATTTTAAACTTTTAACTCTTTTTTTTAGAATTCATTCTTTATAATTTTTATTAAAAGATAAAGTCCAAAATTTTCGAAAAATATTAATACTGTCCTGTCCTGTGCTATTATTGTGTGAACCAAACTTGATCTTGGTTTTTTTTAAATATTGTGCATTTGGTTAGTTACAGACAATGCAGTACTCAAAATGTGGCAATCTTTTCTTTGTATTTTGAATTATTAAATGAAATCATTAGTAATTCTCATTGCTCTAAAGTTTACAATGAAAAAAAAATGTTCTCTTGCTTTCAGCTCTGTGTTCATATACCATACTAAACAAACAGTTAGTTAGAAAGTGAAAGTAGGATTAAATCAATTACTGACAAATTATATTTAGCATCATTTCATATTTATTAGCCTCATTATTTATCCTTGACTGCAGAATCAAGTTGAAGGATGCTCCAAAAATTCCCAGAAGTATCCTAGTCATTACTCTGAGCCAGTACATTTTTAACTATTTTGATTTTATTGTGATTTAGCAATAACTTAAGGGGATCAATTAAATTGCGGGTAAACCGCAAATCTTACTCATCCTTTGTTCAACTGTACACATTCGTAATTTCATATATACAGTTGGACGTAAGTCGTAAAATCCACAATCTGCCTTTTATGTTTTGACTCTATGTCATATATGTGATTAAACATCAGGCGATCTAAGGTGATGAAGATTTCGCAATTTTGAATAGTATTTTCTTCATGCACAGTTCAAACATGTTGATGGGAACGAAATTCAATATAGTTCTATAAACGAACTAGAATAGCACTTACCAAAATCTTCCAATATCGATAAAGACGTTGTACAGTGTAAGGATCAATAACACTTCGTACTGCAGAGAAAATAAATTATTTTCAAAGTAGGTGCAACCATAAGCTCAAATAGAATAGCAAAGTACAAACAAAAGATACCTACTATACAAATATTATTTTCCCGTGATTACATTGACATTTAGCAGAATGGCACTAGTGGTGCAACTTTTTCAAAATGTGTAGACAATAATTTAGGCGATTTTAATAAATTTTATTTCGTATAACAACATAGTGTAAACTTCAGATGAAATTTACAAATATTCTCCCTAACACTAACAAACATGAAATATTTAAAAATCATTCTACCTCCAAGTACTAACAAATAAGATCCGAAGTTGCTACTTTAAATCTTCAAGTCATAATTAAACAGGAACAATCTAGACCACAATTTTATTGTGATCATCATCCATCTATCGTAACGACTTAAAAAAGTTGGTCGACATTGTACTTAAATAAAACCATGTTAGTGCATATCTAGTACTCACATATGAAGTGGTACGGAACACAAGGGTTTTGCAGATTTGCAGTGGCAGATTGTTGCTGCTCAATTGACCATTTCACGAGAAAACTTGTTTACGGCATAAAATGATACACAATGGCAGACGTCAGCGAATGAACTAGTTTTATAATTATAACGTCTATCACCTTATGGCCAATTTACTGACGCCAGCATATCAAGCTACTATCATCTCAACTATCATGTCAACTTTAATTGATTTTCAACTTCATCGCAAAATTATTAGGTTCAAGGTTGATTGGGAAGATTTTACAGTTTCGGGTAGTTTGACATGCAGGCGTCTGTACTTAGGCAGAGGGGTACCTAAGTCCAGCTATGCCAACTCTAGAGCTTATTCCTCGATCAATCAACTTTATCTGTAAACTTTGGACACTATACACATACACCGCTGCGCCGCCGCACGGTGGGCCGAAAATCGGCTTTCATAGACTTAGGCATTTTATTTTGCGAGTGCCAGTTTTTATGCCGGATATCACTTCTATTAGTTATAACAATATACAAAAATGACACCAGAATGGGGTGAAAAACTGCCTTTTTATCCCACCAGATGTCGCATAATCAACTTTGCCTAATTGTGTTCTGTCACCTGTCAAAATCCATACTAATTTACGTAGACAGAGTATCCTATAGACACCGCCAAAGCGTGTCGCAAAAAGAGACAAAAAATAAATACGTCACGAATTTAGGGTTACCGGGTGAGGAAAAATTTACCCCACAATTTATGAGAATTGGAAATTAGTACGTAAGACAAAGCCTGAATATGCCAATGACATATCCGTTACCATCGGTACGCAAAGGCATGCGATGCGGAGAAGACATGCTACCGAACTCAAATTAATTGCGATGAGGGCAGGAGTGACGATGGATGATGATGATGTGGTTCTAAATTACTGTCATTTCTGATGTGATAGTAGGTTCTGGGTTTGTGGGTAAATAATAGAACATGTTTATTTTTAATAAGCTTTTATTGATTTAACACATTATTGTCCTTTAAATAAAACAAGCTTCGTATGTTTCTAATTTTTTGCTTAGGTTCAAATCCTTTTGTTGCGTGATGTATACGCAGTTCAAAATAGTGCATGGCAATTGCCTTAATAAGTAAAACTTTGTGGTTTCCAATAAAAGGTTGACTTTCAAAATGATTATTTATGAATTCTTCTTTCTAATTAACTTATATTCTTCTTTTTAATTCTTAAAATGTTTGCTGCAAATTTTTGATGACGGTTTTGGTGTCCAATCTGTTCGTCCTGTAGCTACAATCCAATTCTGACGTAAATTATCAGGTTCAGGGAAACTGCAAAAAGTCATTAAATATTTCAGATATTTAATTAGTACTCACTGCAGAAGCCATCATATTATTATTTCCCATAATAGTGGGTAATAATTTATAGAAAAGTTGGCAACACCAACGTTTTTAGGTTAGAATTTATAATTGAATAATAATTGTTATTTTTGTGCTTTTTAAGGATGAATCGTACGTCTAGCGTACATTATACACAATATATGAACATAATAAAATGTTACTGAATGCCTAGAACTGATAAAGAGTGGCATACTTACGAATGAAAAGACAATCCTGGGATTTTCGTTCCACTATCACTTTTACACCCTTTAACGCTACACCACACCATTTTTTTGTATAAATGGTTGAAATAGTAAGTCTAAATTGTTCAAAACAAAATATAACATAAATTACTTAACATATAACACGTAAAAACTGTATTTTAAAGGTAGACGATGGCTAGCTGCACGTCAGCTGTCAAACTTTGTTTAGCAAACTAGTGTGCTGACCTTGAAAAAACGTGGCACGCTCGATGAAACAAAAAATTTTATCGTTCTGTTTCATTTCTTTACACGACATCGGCATAAGTTGTTCTTTTTCTTGTGTGAATGCGACAAAACATATCAATTAGTCTATAGCATTCTCTGTCTACGCTAATTTACGATTTTTATATAAACAAATATCGAAAATAATTAAATACTATAAATATGACGCAGTGTTGTGCTCCAGACTGCAAAAATCAAGGAAGACATATATTTCCAAAGGATCCAAAACGCCGAAAAGCCTGGGAAAAACCGTTGAGAATCAAAAACTTTAAAGCAACCGAGCACTCTGTGTTGTACCCTGCTCATTTTAAAGCTGATGATTATTTTGGCCGAAGAATATACCGGTACGTGTGATTGATTCATAATAACTCGTGGATAATTGTAGATCATTTTGCATAGAAAGTAATGATAATAATATGTTATTTATTTCAGTGTATGAGCCTAAGGCTAAATTCTTAAAGAAAACTGCAGTGCCTTCAATCTTTTCCTTAATTTCTTCAATTACATTGTTCAATGTTGCCTTCATTGCTCAACAGAATATTTACAATATAGACAACTTTTTTCATTTGTGCTTAGCATTGGCCCTGTATGTATGTGTATGCACCTTCAATGCTATACCGTGCAGTCAACTCAACAAACACCTGGCTTCATACATAACCTGTCCTTTCGGCTGAGCATTCAGAGCATTGAATCTGAAAGAAATAGAATAGCACTTTAGGCACTTTATAAATCATGTAACATAGAAGGTACCTCCTATAATTTTAGTCCTAAGGTCTAAATATAAAGGTATCATTAAAGAGATGCTACAAGAGATTTTATAAATGAACTCACCTTTCGAAGTACGTACGACTGTATTTCTTGCCTATTTAGAGCAGGAATCGGCGAATCGGCATTGATGTCTTTGTAAGAAGAAGTTGGTGCTCACCGATATTGTGGGTCACTGAGAGATGTGCCAGGCTCTAGGTTGACATTAAAATTAAAATTTCGGTCGTATGCTTCTAATCTGAAAGTCAAAAACATACATCATAATAGATTCGATGAGAAAATCGATTATTTATCAATATAACCTTAAAATTATTCATTGATTACCTTTCAATCAAAACTGCTTTTTTCCCTGCTGTTGATGCATTTCTTTTACGTAACTCCACTTTTAATTGTGAAACAGTCCAAAAAGAATACATTTTAAATATAAAATTATTCGAAAACAGCAATAACAAATTCACTAAATCGTCAACATTTATCTGACAAGGTAGGGTCGATGCTAGCGATATCTAAGTCGACCTTTGAGTTTTTCTCCTCAAAAAACGAAGGAATTATATTTTTTTTACGAAAAATTTGTATGGAGCTAGTATGAAAAATCGAAATATCTTTAAAACGGCAGGGATAACCGTAATATCCTTATAGGGGGTTGTAGTACTAATTATTTGTGATTTTTTGACATAAGTTACATAATGGTTGTGAATGCCGTTTTGGTCAAAATATTTTCATTTATTTTTACATATGAAACGTTCCTTTTAGTGTTAAAGTTGAAGATTTCAGAGCTTTAACAACTCTTAACATAAAATAGCATGACCTCTATAGACCTGAAGGACTAGACAGAGGTGAAAGAAAAGTTATTTTGTAGGTTATTGTACCCTTTTTTGTGGTTGTTTTTGAAGGCGGTTATATTTTGTTTGAAAACTCGGTGTAATCTGTTGATTGATATAGGTAGTGAAACAAGGCTCGGGAACTACCAATGACGGGAATACCGCAAGGAAGTTTTTCGAGTTTCCCAATGAAACTGCAGCTATTACTGGGTTGGATCAAGACCTGATAAAAAGATTTGCTGTTATTTTGCAAGCAATAACATCTGGTGAGAAGATAGATGTCATCAAATTTAAAGATTTTGCTCGCAAAACAGCAGAAAAGTACGTGGAATTATACGACTGGTACTACATGTCATCAACCGTACATAAACTATTAATACACGGTACTGACATAATCGAAAAAAATGATATTGTCCCGATTGGGACTCTCTCGGAAGAAGCCTCAGAGTCTCGAAACAAAGATTTTAGGAGGTTTCGGGAACATCATTCGCGGAAAAGAAGCAGGCAAGATTCTAATCAAGATATCCTAAATATGCTTGTTGTTTCTTCGGATCCTTTCCTAAGTGCACAAAGGCCGAAGTTAGATGCCAAAAGGAAGACAACCTTTTTTGCTGAAACTCTCGACCTAATACAGTTTCCGAAATTTTCCCAATCGGGACAATATCATTTTTTTTGATTATGTCAGCACCGTGTATTAATAGTTTATGTACGGTTGATGACATGTAACGGGTGATTTTTTTGCTGGTATCTTTTTGGAAACACTGTTTTTGACAGACCACGCGTGAATCGTGTCTTGTGCCATTGTCAAACTTGTTCAGTTTGGTCTATAATTTAACCATGAATCGACTTACGAACGAACAACGCTTGCAAATTATTGAATTTTACTATCAAAATGCATGCTCGGTTACGAGAGTGCATCGCGCACTTCTTCCAATTTATGGGCAGTTTGGTCGGCCTACTGAGGCAGCTATTCGGAAGCTTGTGACTAAATTTCGAACCCAGTTTACATTATTGGACATTAAACCACGAACACGCATACGTAGAGTGTGGACCGAAGAAAATATTGCGGCTGTATCCGCCAGTGTTAGTGATGACCGTGAAATGCCGATTCGCCGCCGTTCGCAGCAATTGGGCCTCTGTTACTCCACTACGTGGAAAATTTTGCGAAAGGATTTGGGTGTAAAACCTTACAAGATACAGCTGGTGCAAGAATTGAAGCCACACGACCTCCCACAACGTCTAACATTTGGTGAATGGGCATTGGCAAAGTTGGAGGAAGATCCACTTTTTTATCGAAAAATTGTGTTCAGCTCATTTCTGGTTGAATGGATATGTCAATAAGCATAATTGCCGCATCTGGAGTGAAGACCAGCCAGAAGCATTGCAAGAGCTACCACTGCATCCCGAAAAATGTACTGTTTGGTGTGGATTATGGGCCGGTGGCATCATCGGGCCGTACTTTTTCAAAGACGACAATGGCCGAAACGTTATTGTGAATGGCGAGCGCTACCGTGTGATGATTGGTGATTTTTTTTTGCCCAAAATGGAAGAATTGGACATGCCTGACATGTGGTTTCAACAAGACGGTGCCACATGCCACACGGCACGCGAAACAATGGCCCAATTGAGAGCCGCCTTCGGTGAACAGTTTATCTCACGTTTTGGGCCCGTCAATTGGCCGCCTAGATCGTGTGATCTAATGCCTTTGGACTATTTCTTGTGGGGCCATGTTAAGGCTCATGTCTACAGGGATAAACCAGCAACGATTGACGCAATGGGAGCCAATATTGAAGCATTTATTCGTGATATACCGGCTGATATGTTGGAGAGAGTGTGCCGAAATTGGGCCTTGCGAATGGGCCATCTAAACCGGAGCCGCGACCAGCATTTGCATGAAATCATCTTCAAACATTAAATTATATTGATCGTTCTATCGATTCCAATAAAGATTTCATCAAATTTTCCAAATTTTTTGTGTTTTCTTTGAAAATCAAATCCTATACCTCTTAAAAAATCACCCGTTAGTACCAGTCGTATAATTCCACGTACTTTTCTGCTGTTTTGCGAGCAAAATCTTTAAATTTGATGACATCTATCTTCTCACCAGATGTTATTGCTTGCAAAATAACAGCAAATCTTTTTATCAGGTCTTGATCCAACCCAGTAATAGCTGCAGTTTCATTGGGAAACTCGAAAAACTTCCTTGCGGTATTCCCGTCATTGGTAGTTCCCGAGCCTTGTTTCACTATATCAATCAACAGATTACACCGAGTTTTCAAACAAAATATAACCGCCTTCAAAAACAACCACAAAAAGGGTACAATAACTTACAAAATAACTTTTCTTTCACCTCTGTCTAGTCCTTCAGGTCTATAGAGGTCATGCTATTTTATGTTAAGAGTTGTTAAAGCTCTGAAATCTTCAACTTTAACACTAAAAGGAACGTTTCATATGTAAAAATAAATGAAAATATTTTGACGATTTTTAAAAAAAAAACGGCATTCACAACCATTATGTAACTTATGTCAAAAAATCACAAATAATTAGTACTATAACCCCCTATAAGGATATTACGGTTATCCCTGCCGTTATGGAGATATTTCGATTTTTCATACTAGCTCCATACAAAATTTTCGTAAAAAAATTATAATTTATTCGTTTTTGTGCAGAATCAATTCTGGTGTCATTTTTGTATATTGTTATAACTAATAGAAGTGATATCCGGCATAAAAACTGGCACTTGCAAAATAAAATGCCTAAGTCTATGAAAGCCGATTTTCGGCCCACCGTGCGCCGTAGGGTCTAATTCGAGAAAAAAATAATACATTATACTAATTTTTCAGACTATCTATCTTCCCACGTACCCGAACCGTACTCATATTACCTAAACGTAGAGCCAATTTCATATGGATATTAAAAACCATCGTTACCCGACTGCACGACGCAAAGGAGGGTAATGTGTTTATCAGTCTATGTATGTATGTTTGTTCCTATGTGACATTGTAGAGACCAAACGTGTAGGCCGATTTTGATGATTCTTACGTCAATCGATTCGTCATAACCTTGCGGCGAGAGTCACTAAAGACATGACAGTAATCAAAATTCACCACAGCGACAACCAGCTAGTCCAGCTACCATATTGTCAAAATGAAAAACTCGACAAACTACGTTGAAAATGTATTTAAAAATGATAGGGATAGGTTCCTTTCATCATTTTAACTAACAGTTTAGGATATTTAACGATTAAAGTTGTTAAAACAACCATTCTCGCTAATTTTAAATATACTCGTGTTTCGTATTCTGCTCTTATTACGCGGGGATTAATGTAAAATATTTATAATATATTGATCAATTTATTGATAAAAAAACTTGAGGAATTGTTTTATATTTGAAGATCGGTTTAGGATCACAAGTGTTATAAAGAAAGGAGAATGGGCAAAATTGCTCTAACGTCCAATAGCGTTAAGATAATATACCAATGGATGGGGGAATGTTCGAACCAGCCCGCGAAATTCAAAACTTCTTGGGTTTTTTGCAATTTGCAGGCCAGTGCTAGGTTGTATGTTGATTAAAATATTATTCGCGGCTGCCCATTCTCTTTTGAATGTTAGCCACGGTCTTATTAACGGAGCAATGGGGGTTATATGGAAAATTGACTCGCCAGCTCTTCGGAGCCGAGGGACCATTTGGAACCCGGAGAATTACCACAGGCTGTTTATAATATGACGACAAAACAATCAAAAAGGTCAAGCATAATTATGTAGCTTTGAGCCGGGTTAGGTCTCTAGAGGGACTAATAATCAGTAGTTTAGACCACCGCAAATTACTGAATAATCCCCTGCCCACGATATTAACTTTCTAATGAAATGACAAGATTGCGAAATTTACCGTCTTATAATCCTAATAACGAAGTCAATGAATCCTAACTAAAAAGTATAAAATAAAATAAATATTAAAAAAAAAAACAAAAAACCAGGCTGCGTAAAAAAATACCTGAAATTAATCATAACTAAAAAGAAAAAAACAAGCCCAGTAGTTTAGAATATTGTTAAGAGCATGATACTGAACGACTACACCATTGAAATAGTTTTATAATCGATACAAAACAAATCATAAATACTTTTGCAGAATTTAACAGACCCATTTAAAATTTACGTTCGTTACGTGTGGTAAATAAAAGAATGGGTCCCGACTGTTAAATCTTCTGTTCTGCAAAAGTATTTATGATTTGTTTATGTACATGTATCGATTATATTTTTATCATAACAGCTTTTTGGAATATTGCTTTTTTTAAGTTCTGTGCATCCAATGTATCCTTTACATAAAAGCTGTTTGGAAGGAAATTTAAAGTAAATAAAAACTGATAGGGTGTCGAAAATTGGAGGGGTGTCAACAATAACTGAATTACCCTACTTCGAAAATTGGTACTACACTTCTCATCAAAAAAATCGAAACACCTCGCAGTTTATGATTTGATAAGGATTATCAGAAAAATGTGTATATTTAGGAATAAATGTAAAATGTCATTTAATAGTGAGTAGTATGAGGTTTTTAAATCCTAATGTTATTGTTCTAAATTCAAATTAAGTCTTCATAGGTTTCGTATTTTGTATAATGAGTAATTTTTACCCTGTATGGAATATGAAGGAAATGGGTAAAACAACACGCGTAAATGAAAAAAAAATGTAAGAAACGTTTATTTAATAACTTGTATTCCCTCCGCGAGCTCTTATTACTGCTTCCATACGGTTCTTCATCGATCGGATGAGAGTCACGATCACATGTTGTGGTATATTATCCCATTCCTCTTGGATTGCATTTTGCAGCTGGCTAAGTGTTTCTGGGGCTGGATCTCTTGCTCGAATTCGTCTCTTTAATTCATCCCATAGATGTTCAATGGGATTCATGTCCGGGCTTCTTGCTGGCCATACCATAATGGAGATACCGACTTCGGTAAGATAATCTCGTACGACGCCCGCGGTGTGAGCTCTAGCATTGTCGTGCATGAATATGAAGTCGTTGCCAATAAAATGTGCATAGGGCATCACATGAGGTTCAAGACACTGTTCGATGTACCGATGAGAGTTTAGTGCAGGCAGCCGTGGCCCAGACACAAAGGCAAGTTCTGTCTTACCGTCGGCGCTGATTCCTCCCCAAACCGTCCACGAACCGCCACCATAGCTGACCTTTTCTTCAATGCAGCATTGAGCAAAGCGTTCTCCATCTCTTCTGTAGACCTTGTTCCTTCCGTCGTTACCATACAGCATAATTTTACACTCATCATCATATGTATGTATTTACAAAAAAAAAAAATGTATATATGTAGTTTATCAGCCATCTAGTTACCATAACACAAGCATTAGGTTGCTTAGCTTGGGACTAGATGGTGCTGTGTGAAATGTCCAGGGATATTTATTTATTATTTTATCAGAAAACAGTACTTTGCTCCACTGAAGGTATGACCAAGTTAGGTGCTCGCGTGCAAAGTTAAGGCGCGCTCTTCGATGGTCTGCAGTTAATTTCGGCCCATTCGCTGGCTTATGCGGTGCCAATCCGCGTTCCTTCAACCTTCTTCTTATTGTAGTCACTTACAGCTACTCTTCGTACAACGCGAAGCTGCTGCTGCAGTTGAAAAGCGTTAAGGCGTCGATTTCGTAAAGAAGTTGTTACAATAAATCAAGGCCCATTTAAAATTAAACAAACAAGTAATAACATAATTATGCTCTTTTATTCACATACTTAATGTTATTTAAAAATATAGTTACACATATTATTATTATATTAAGTTTGCAAAAATGTGTCACGGTGATATGCTATGGTAAATGGGTTTGTGAACGGTCGGAAGCACTTTCTGTTGAGTCCGCGGCGCCATTGGGTATGGGTTCAGGAGTAGCCGATGCTGCTCTGGATGTGATTGCATTCTGACATTTGTTGCGTAACTCAAACACCTGCGTTATTGCGTCACGGAAGCACAAGAAATTGTAGTCAATCACGCCTGAAATAATAATCAAAATACATATTTAGCACAATTTACTACACTTTCCTAACTATATTTTTACTACCAGTAGATGGACCCCGTCTGCAGACAGTTCACATATCGCTCGTTATTTGCGGTGCAAGTGTAGCGTTATTCCTTACAAACGTGTTTTCAACAAAATCAGCATAGTCAGAGCATTTGAGTTCATAACAATGAATTCCACCAAAATTGGCAGGAGGAAGCTCGGGCACGCAAAGGGGATATAAAATAAACTGTTATAATATAAAATTATCGAATTACCTTGTTTTTGAAAGTTTTCTTCGCGCAGAATACAAACAAGTGCAAGGAATTTGTTGACCTCACGCAAGTATAAAACAGTCCCATTGTTCAGTTTTATTAAACTTGAGCTTTGGCTGTTGAATGTATTCACTTCTGTTTCATCCACCATGCTGAAACAACAACAATTAAAGGAACAATAATTCCATCTAGTAATTTATTGCAAAAATTTAATCATTTAGAATTCATGAAGATACATGAAGGTAAAATGACAAACTAGCAGTAAATATTTATGCATGTTATCTCAATTTGGTAACAAGCTTGCAAAACTGAAGGATATTCTGATTGAACCATTTTCTACTTTCAAGGTAAAGCTTGAAATCAAGATGATAAATATCTTACCCATAAATACAAGATATATCAATAACAACATCAATCATATCACAGCACAATTCATAGCTCTGCATATCCACTGGAGAGCTGTCTGTTGCAATGTAGATTTTTGACACCACATCAAAAAGGAATGCTTTCTCTATACCAGAGTTCTGAAAAAAAAAAACATGAATATATTTATTCTGCCCCAGCAGCAGAGCAGAGGCATATTTGCGCCTCTCTTAGCATAAAAGTGTGTGGTCTTATTAACTATCATAACATTTTTTTTGACAAGGCATAAACTTTATCAAAATTTTCACTTTACTCACAGATATGAGGATGTTCAGAAGGTTTTCTAAGGTTGGTAGCTGTGGGATAAGCTTTTGTACTACTTTACTGAATGCTTCAAATATGGAGTGATCATATATGGAGGTCAGGTGAAACGACAGATGAACATGTTCCAATCCAGCTTCCGCCAAGTCTTCGGTTGCTCGGTGGTGAATATCTCTTTGGGATTCCATCTTGTAATCGTCATTAAGACCATCAACCTGAAATTATTATGAAAATTTGATATTTTACTACTTATGCTTCAAAACAGTTTATTTGTATCTGTGATATTCTGTGTGCTGTGTCACCCACCAACTTCTTGTAAACCATATTATGAATAAAAACCGGCAAAGTGCGAGTCGGACACGCGCACAAAGGGTTCCGTAGCACCAGCGGATCACAATTTTTACGACATTAGAAGCTCATCACCTACTGACTTAAGAAAAAATCACTGTAGGATCTTCGATATCATTTTTTAGGAGCTCTCGATAGGCACACCGCATAGTACGTTTTTTTTCGACCTGTTTTGTGTACGGCCTATGGATGGCCACCCTCATTTTTTTAAATTCGTAATCCAACTTCACTTATGTACCGATTCATAACAGCAGTCTCGGAGTATAATAGTTGTGACATACAAATGGAAATATAGAGAGGATGAATCTATAAGTGTTCCGTTTTTGGCATTTAGCAACGGAACCCCAAAAAGACATTTTTCATGGGGTATATTTATTAGATAATGTGTTACATGCTGATATGATTATTGAATACTCTATACATTTATATTTCATTGATGAGCAATATGAAAATATCAGCCAAGACTGAGTAGGGTTCCAAAGTTAACTACATTGAGCAGCCTGTGGAATGGTTACTAGGCTGCGGTAATTATTGTACTCCGCAGAATGAATAAACTAGCATAGGTTACTTAATTATATGTATAGGGAAGATATTTTTTTGAAGTGAAAACTTCTTTAGCGGCGTTGAGCACTCTAAAAAAATTGTTCTGTAATGGGTATAAAATCTTAAACTCGCGTCAGGACACTCGCGTCAGGACACGTGACCTAATCGTAAGACGGATGGAGAGTAGACGATTTTGAACTTAACCTTCAACATTTTATGGTTTAAAATCATTTAAAGAAATTTGGAAAAAGCGTAAGACGGATGGATAGTAGACGATTTTGAACTTAACCTTCAACATTTTATGGTTTAAAATTATTTAAAGAAATTTGGAAACAGCGTAAGACGGATGAAGAGTAGACGATTTTGAACTTAACCTTCAACATTTTATGGTTTAAAATTATTTAAAGAAATTTGGAAACAGCGTAAGACGGATGAAGAGTAGACGATTTTGAACTTAACCTTCAACATTTTATGGTTTAAAATTATTTAAAGAAATTTTTAAATGTTTTGGAACATGATCGTAGTTTTATAACTCCTAGCGACATCTTGTAGAATGTAGTAGAAAGTACATTAGCAAATGCAATGAGTAACTGTTGTGAGAGACCGCTGGTAGATGGCGCTAGCACAAAGCGCCATCTATCTTTGATATTGAAAACTAAAATGATGCATTGATACAGAGAACACTGTTACTGGTAGGCGCGACAGTTTTTTTAGCTGCTACTAGAGGGCGTTGTTATAAAAAACGTTGTTATAATCAAGTTTTCACTTCTGCCGGCACTCCCGGAGTGCAACCCGTCTTTTTTTTTTTGCAAATGTTGAGCTGCATTTTCAAGGGTGAAAAAAGCTCTTTTAAATGATATAAAACACTATAATATACTACTGTTCCTTACAAGTTACCTATTACACTTTTTTTAAACTAAGATCGGAATTTTATTAACCCCCAATTAAATAAAAACTAGAAATATTTTATTAGAAGTTTGAAATATTTCCCGAATATCTTAGATATCTTAGACTAGCCAACAAGCCCATATATATACAATGCGATGAAATTGTTGTCTACTATCGTCCGAGTCGCCGGTTTGGGCTGTGTGTTGATATATCACCCAGTCAAATTTCATTTAAATCCGTTCAGTAGTTTGGGCGTTATTGCGTAACACACAGACAGAGTTACTTTCGCATTTATAATATTAGTAACGATAAGGATTAGTACGGAAGTAAGGATAAGTAAGGATTTTTACCCCCTTTAGAGTAAATTTTTTACAAACTTTGAATGTCATATTTATTTATATCTAATCAAAAGCAAAAAAATCAGATTCTAGCTTCTACCTTTAAAAATGACGTAATTCCCATACAAACTTTCATCTATAAAGACCTAACCGCCTTTTTTGCGCATTAAAAAGTAGCCTATGTCCTTTCTCAGGCTCTAGACTATCTTTGTACCAAATTTCATTTAAATCCATTCATTAGTTTAGGCATGATTGCGTAACACACAGTCAGAGTTACTTTCACATTTATAATATTAGTAAGGATAGTATAACTAAATGCGAATATTTAGTAGGTATAATTTTCCTTTAAGTCAGAACAGTTTACAATACAAACTGAGCTATGTGGAACTGGAATGTTTCTTAGTCAGTATCACATATGTTTATTTAGTTTCTGATTTTAACATACAACCAAAACAGACCAACTGCTCCTAAATGAGTCATGCTTAATCAAATGTTTGTCCCAGATAATTGAAATTAATAGGTACATGATATTGTTATGTAATTAAAATAATATAAATATCTACTGATTGTACTTACTTTATGTATAAATACTTCAAATTTTATGTTACTGTTCACTCTATATGCTTTTGTGACTGTGAGCTGTAATTTTTCCAGAGCATCTTGGTAGTCATCCTGAAAAAGATAGTGTGCTCATATTCATTAATTGTTTCTTTGGAAACTTAGTTTAATCATAAGTTAACAACTGAGGGAGGACATCACCAGCAACCATGGTTAAGGTGGTGCGACAATCTGATGCCAACATGACATCATCGCAAGAATGAGAGGTTTGGAAGAAGAAAAGGGAACCTTTGTGTAGCAGTGGACAACAATACAGACTTTAAAAAAAGAAAAAAACACACACCTGAGCATCTATCACAAACACCAAGGCACCACAGCCACCAAATATTGTGTCAGAATCAAAGGTGGCATCAAAGAAATCAATCTGGCCAGGAAAGTCCCAGATTTGAAACTGTACAAAACTACTGTTATTTATGTCATCTTTAACTATTTTATTTGTTGACTCCAGGAATAATGTTTCATTTGGAGACATTTTGTGGAAAACCACTTTCTGAATGGATGACTTTCCAGATCTAAAATTGTAAGAGAAAAAATAAGACAATATATTAATTTATTTAAATCATTCACTAGGTTCAAGCAGAATATTGCTTTGGCAGGCTTTAATATTGGGCTATACTTACATGATAAAATATAGGATTCTTATAAGAATTTAATACAAACAATTAATCATATAATTTATATATGAATTAAATACCAACAAGTAAATGGTAAAAGCCATTATGATCAGTAATACTAAATTACAGAGCCAATATGTAAATCTGACTAATTCGGTGAGTTGCGCCCTACACTTGCGCCATTATTTTATATTCATGGTTGTGTAAAAACTTCTGCTACAAATACCTTCGAAGTCCCATTAAAAGAATTCGTGGCTTGTGATCTTCTTGTAATGAAGTATTGTCGCCCTCTCCATTTTGTTCGAAAGGCCCATAACTGAAGTCCTTGGGGAAGGAACCAACATAACAACTGGGATCGTCTTGATAACTCTGAATCATAAAGTTGATAAAAGCTAAATTGTTGTTTCGTAGTTATTCCATTAAGCAATATTGTAGAAATGGTATTTCCACTTACCATTTTAGTAATTAGATTACAGAGAAATTATATACAAATATTTATAATTACATATATCCTATTATATAAATTTATTACACTTTTAACATTTTAAAAAACACTGCGTATTTATGAACAAAACATGAATAACTTTCCAAATGCCCATTGACATAAAACAATGACAATTGACATGAAATTAATGACATGACAATAATAACCACAGAGTAAAATAATTACATGGCACTAATAGTTACTAAAGAAGGTTCTTGAGTGTATTTTCTCAACAGCAAGAAGCAATAACACAGAGGAATAAGCAAAGGATTTGGCATAGCTGGGCTTATCCCTCTGCCAAAGCACATACATTGGCGATTTTACCATACACCATTTGACCAGACGCCTTTGCTTATTAGGGGTGGGCGTTGCGACAACGAACCGTTTTTAAAGACCGTTTTATGTTCTGCGACGATGGAACCGTTTTACGTTCTGGGTTCAAACAGTCTTCGTTGCTTCGTTGGTTGAGTTTCAATTTAAGCATATAAACCCCATCACAGTCATTAAAGCTTTTAAGGAAATCAAAATCAAATTAACTGAAGATCTATGGGGAATGTCCATTAAAGTTTGTCAAGCTATTATTGAGACTATAGCACCGTTCTTAGCCTTAATATTTAATTTATGTGTGGACCAAGGAGTCTTACCGGACCTTATGAAATACAGCAAGGTAATACCACTTTTCAAATCCGGGGACAGTAAAGACACTAATAACTATAGACCCGTATCCGTGTTGCCGGTTTTCAGCAAGGTGTTTGAAAAGGTAATGCTTAATCAAATGCTCACACACTTTAACACCAATAAAATCTTACATGAGAAACAAAATGGTTTCACCAAAGGACGTTGCACGACTGACGCCGGTGTCACCTTATTAAAACACATATTTACGGCGTGGGAAGAGGCACAAGATGCCATAGGAATCTTCTGTGACCTCTCGAAAGCATTTGATTGCGTAAACCACGAAACCCTACTCTTGAAACTTGAACATTACGGTTTAGGGAAACTTGCGCTCAGTTTAGTTAAATCGTATTTAAACGATAGACATCAGCAAGTACAAATAAATGGTGTCAATTCAATGGGTTTAAAAGTAAGTATGGGTGTACCGCAAGGTTCGATATTAGGTCCTTTCCTCTTTTTAGTCTATATAAATGATCTACCCCATTTATTTAAAAACCAACCACAAATGGTGTTGTTTGCTGACGATACCTCTTTAATATTTAAGACAAACAGACGTGCCACAAATCTTGACGACGTAAATAACGCCCTATTGCTGGTCCATAATTGGTTCACCGCGAATAATTTAGTATTAAATGGGAAAAAAACGAAGTGTATAAGATTTGCTCTACCGAATGTCAAAAGTAGTGATAGTGACATAGTATTGAATCAAGAGAAACTAGAATTCGTCGAAAAAACTGTTTTCTTGGGGATCACGCTCGATTCAAGGCTTCAATGGGGTCCGCATATAACTTCTCTTGCAGGACGGCTGAGTTCAGTAGCATATGCTGTTAGAAAAATCCGTCAATTTACTGATGTAGATACCGCGAGGCTAGTCTATTTTAGTTATTTTCATAGTATTATGTCATACGGTATTTTACTATGGGGACGGGCTGCAGACATTGAGTCTATATTTATTCTGCAGAAAAGAGCTATCAGAGCCTTATATGATCTACGTAGACGCGATTCTCTAAGAGAACTGTTTAAGGAAATTAACATCATGACAGTACCTTGTCAATACATCTATGAAAACATCATGTACGTTAGGAAAAATTTGCATTTATTTAGTAAAAGAGGTGACCGACACCACTATCATATTAGAAATAGGGACCAACTAACTCAACCAGGTTTCAGGCTAGCTAAAGTAGACTCATCTTTCATGGGGTACTGTTTAAAATGTTACAATAAAATACCTCCCCACATTCTACAACTGAATGAGACGAAATTTAAATCTTGTATAAAACGCACACTATGTAGGCAAGCATATTATAAGTTGGGGGATTACATTGATGATAAAAATGCTTGGCTCAATGCTGGTACTGCTCCACAACCATAGGGGCAAACTAATTGATTACCATGTGAAGTTATTGTGGAAGCTGCAGAAGATTGTAAAAATATCTTTGAATTGTATAGATTCAATCTCTTAGTATTATATAATCGCATAGCACATGTGTGAGTACTATGTACGGTAAAGCTACCATTAACATTTAGTTATCTTCATTGACTTGAATGTGCCCTGGTGGCTGAGAGAATGTCATGCTCACACAAATGTCTCGCTGATGGTGGCGGGTGTGTCGGGTCATTTAGTTCCCTTCAATGTGGTTGAGTTGAATGGTGCTGATCCATGCGTCATGTTCGTGAACGGGCGCTGTCAGTTGGGACTGGTCATCTCTTAGCTGTCACGGTTTATTTTAATTACTTTATTTTTAAATTGTTAGTTTAATCTTTTACTCTGGACGCTCTTAATGTGCACGTCTTTGTACATCGTTCTCACATATATGTATAATCTCAACATGAATGATGTAACCAAGATTTTGTAACAATATTTTGTTTAAAAAGAGTGTCCATGGAGTTTCTTGCCCATTCTTCTCCATAGAGATCTACGATTTGGAATGTGCAACTACAGTACTTTCGCAAGTTATTATGCCTTGTGAATGTGACTGTAGCTTAGCTATTTTGTTTTTGACTTTCAAAAGTGCCTGTAATGGTCTAATTGAAATAAATGCTTTGAGTTGAGTTGAGTTGCACAAACTAGTCTTCCAATTACTTGGTGCGATTTTTTATTTTACGCCTATGAAAATAAAGTCGAGAACGCAATGATGCAACTATATTTCTTAATAAAGTCATTCGTCGTCGTCGACGACGCGACGACGAGGAACTGCAACTATTTTACTCGACGAAAACGCAATTTTATTCCATGAAATGCGGTTGTCGACGACGAAGGAGAAACTTGGATAAGTTTCTACTTCGTCGCCGTCTTCAAACCAGTTGCAACAACGACCGTTTTCTGCAACCGTTTTCGTCGTCGCGAAAACGGTTGCGTTTCGTCCGTCTAAAATTCGACAACGACCCACCACTATTGCTTATCGTTTTGTGTCGCCAACAATTAATACTCTACTCAAGAAATATAAAAGCTCGTGGTAGGTTGGTAGCTCAAACGTAGTACAGAGGCTAACTGGCAGGTGATTTGGTATAGGGCTGGGACAACGCGAATGAATGAATGATAAAATAATTGGATTTCAGTTGTTACTTATTCCTGTCAGTAAATATATCCGAACTTTCCAACTTTAACTTTTTTTCTCGGTATGTTCAGTAGGTAATATAGTTTTCTTGTGCGTCTGAACAAAAATATAGAAGTTAGGTTGAAATAATTAGTAAGTACGTAGAGTACAAACTTCTGTAGCGTCGTTCTAATTTACTTTCCTATAAGAATACACAAAACAGAAGCTACAGAAGCTTAGCCCCGTAGCAGGAGCATGTTTTAAATGAAATAGTGTTACACTTTTGAACGCCAGAGCATAAACGCACGCCCGTGCCCTACACACCAAGCCACAATTTCACCTGTCATTTGGCATACAGGTCATGCGCTTGCTTGTCATGTACATGTGACAATGGCATTCTAAAGGTTAATAGCGTTTTAAAAAACAAAAAAACAATCGTTATCGTACATAATGTCATTATTACTAACCTACGGAGTTTCACTGATTACTTATCATATTGTGTATTTAATTATTCGTGAAGTTAATACAAGAAAACAAAATAAAATTACAATTCTTTTCATCAATTCATTCATGGACGACGAATGAAATACCACTTATTGGATGTGATGTGTCACATCACCAGCACTTTTTGTTTGTTGTCGTAGGAAAATTTTATGGATAAATGTTAATTTGTCAATGTGTCTCCGTTTCTTTATTGTGTAGTTGTTTTTTCTTCGTATGCTTATAAAGCAAAAAGATACAAGTCTCCATATGTGGTTGTCAAGTTCCCGTAGTGTACTGTGTGTGTTTACAGCAGAAAAGGTCGGCAATTCGCTCCTTGCTGCCTCCATAGCTTGTTCCTCTATGAAACAGCGTGTGAAATAAATGTTAGTTTGTTCATAAAGTAAATACTTTTTAAATAATCATGTTGATTTATGAGATTCTTTATACACCAGTATTTTTAGGTCGTTCTGGAGCCGAATACCACGAACTCGATCATCGAACTCGAAACGATTGGGACTATTTTTTTTCAAAAAATAACAATAAAAAAAAACACGAAAGAATAAATTTAATGTTTTTTTTTTGTGAAATAATGAGAATCGATCGATGAATGAATTTTTCAATGGGCATCGTTCGCATGTCTTCTTTGGAAGATTAATACATTGTCTATAATAAAGTCTGTTAGCTCTGCATGCTATGCAATTAGAACCCTGAGGGAAGAACTAACTTTACCTCAACTTAGAAGGGTGTATTTCGCTTTAGTTGAGTCTAGGCTCAGATATAGTATTGAGTTTTGGGGCAACAGCTACAAAGACAATATCCAGTCAGCATTTGTTATTCAAAAAAAGAGCTTTATGGACAATGCTTCGAATGAGACAGACAGAATCGTGCAAGGAACACTTAAAAATTCTAACAGTGCCATATTCTTGTGTTGCTAACCAACTTTGTTATGAATTTGCACAAATTTGAAACTGAAGTGCAAAGACAGGCTAGAGGTAGTACTCGTAGGAAAGACTTACGTTACAAAATTCAACCAAAATTGAAAGTGGTTCCACAGAGTCCCAGATATCAATCCGTCTTGCTATACAACAAGTTACCGTTGGAATTTAAAAGCATATCCAGTGCAAATTTATTTAAAAACAAATTAAGGACATATTTATTGAGGAAGGGCTAATATAGTATTGATGAATTCGGTAGTTGACAAATGACAATGAAGTCATTCAGTTTCTTTATTAAATGACTATTAATTTTATTATTGTAAAAAATGAGTTATTGTTAATTTTTATTTTTATTATTACTAATCCTATTAATATTTTGTTAAGAAATAAATGACTTACTTATGACAAGATATGCTTTCTTCGAGCAGTTTTTATTTTACAATTTAAGTAATTAATATTGTTTTATTAATATTCTAAATACATAACGAAGTGAATTAAAAATATTTCACTTTATTACACAAAACATTCGAAGAAATGAACACCGCAAGTTATTTAAGTTCATAGACACCTAACATAACAATCAAGCAAATGAACTAAATGATTACAAGAAATAAAAATACTAATACAAATAATACTTACATGTTGACAATTTTTTTTTTTAAATCTTTTGGCCGTTGTAATAAATACCTACTCCTTTATTGAGCTTCTAGAGAGCAAAATAAGGGACATTACACTTATAAGAGCAGTCGTAAGAGCGCTCTAAGGCCCATTTTCCCTAAACCATGCCATTATAAACCATTATAAGTTATTTTGGTATTACAACAGCAGTAACAAGATTATTGTAAGTGTAAAGTAATCTTCAATACGAGGGGTATAAGTGGACTCTAAGTGAGAATCCTCTTATAAAGTGCGCGTAAATCGACACTTACAGTTGTTTGTAAGTATGCTTAAAGAGTAAAAAAATATAGGGCTTGGGACACAAGTTCAAATTTTGCTAGTAGAGTAATTTCTTGGCATTTGTATAAACATCAAGCTTTAGCCTGTGATACTTTGAACTTTCACTGGGCGAAGATCGTGATAACATTTTAATAGTAAAATAAAAGCTAGGTTAATGTTTTTTCCAAGCCACTCCACTCCTTCCATTTCCCAGGAAAAATGTTTACATGGATAGGTAGGGTAGGTAGGGTAGGTAGGGTAGGTAGGGTAGGTAGGGTAGGTAGGGTAGGTAGAGTAGGAAAAGGTGCATTGCAACGATTAGTCTGTGTTCTATAAAGTCGGGTTAGTTACACTACACCACACACGCCCCGAATAGCTGAACAACTATTAAACTACTTATCTGAAAAGTTCACGGAAAAAAAATTGGTTTTAAATAAATTAGGTTTGGCATCTTCAGCAATTGAAAGCTCATGTCACGCAGGTAGAGTAGGTAGGGAAGCATTTAGAGTGGAAAGTTAGAGAACCGCTATTTCAATGTTCCTCCGGTGGGATAAGATTAAAAAGAGAATGCTCATGGAAGTATGGAATCCCGTACCATGCTGCATCAAAATCAAACCTTGTTTTTTATAGACTACACTGATCGTATTAACTCCTACAAAAATTATTTTTGAAAAAAAAACCCGCGTTTCAGAGTTATTTTATAAAATCGAAACTAACCTAAACAGTAGGTCTATTTTTTCGACGCTACCAACGACGTATTTTAACACACATACATTACATTATTGCTCTAAAAACAGCGTAATACACTAATATTAGTAAGAATTACGAGTTAAAGTAACATCCACAGTATGCTTGACTGAAACTCGATTTTATTTTAGACCTTTACATTGCCAATAGTCAGTCAGTACAGTACAAATGTCAGATGCCACAGATAAGATAACTATAAACCATAGAGTATAGTAAGTGCTATAAACTAGTCGGGATTTAGGGATGTAATCGATAAATCAAAATCTTTAGGCTGAGAAAATCTATTTTGTTGCAAATAGCAATAAACCAAACTAAATCGATTTGGTGTACTGATCTTACTTAATTGTAATTAATTTTAGAGTCCGCTCGACAGACAAGGGTTTGTTCAATTGAAACGGAACGTCATATAAAGGGAGTAAAACAATATTCATACTTTTAAACTCGAAAAGTATATTTCCAGTTCAAAAATCAAATCCCCGACGCGTAATGCCGTAAAAAAATATGAAACTAATTACTATAATATTTTGGTTTTGAGGCGCGAGACTTTTTGGTACCAACTTTGGTCATTGTCCTTTATAAAATAAAACCGACTCCAAAATCACAAAAAAGTGAAAAATAATTTTAGCTTCAGAAGTCGGTGACTTTTGTTTATTTGATTCAGTTTTTTGTCACCGACTTCTGAAGCTAAAATCATTTTTCACTTTTTTTGTGATTTTGGAGTCGGTTTTATTTTTTGCAAAAAAGTTTTTTTATTTTATTTATTTTTAGTTGCAATATTCCATAGAAATATTTTTCATCATCAGACCTGTAATGGCACTTGTAACCCAGATGGGAACAAAGTTTTGATCAATATACATGAATTAAGTCCAAACGCAAGCTAGCTACTGTAAACAGTTGAGGAGTTCCCTTAACTGTCCTTCGTCTTCATCATCAGACCCCTTATGACAGTCACAACCCATCTAGGTGTAAATTTCTCATCAATACAAATTAATCAAACCCAAACACAAGGTGACTGCTGTAAACCGTTGAGGAGTTCCCTCGACTGTCTTTTGGTTCCATCATCAGAGCGACTCCAGACCTTCTTAAAATTATAGTGCTTTAAAATACTTAATCAAAAAATTTACAAACGCACTAGTCGCCACTACAATTTTTGAAAGCTCCCCTCAATTTCTCTAGGATGCCATCATCAGATCCCGGTTTCCTTATCATGGTACCACCCTTGAAGTATCTCCATTCCAACAAAAAAAAAAAATCAAATCGGTTCATAAACGACGAAGTCCGCTAACACACATAAAAAAAAATATATATATATACGGTCGAATTGAGAAACCTCCTCCTTTTTTTGAAGTCGGTTTAAAAAAAGAAAATTATCTTTGTTTCAGAATAAAAATATCTTGACAACACAAGTAGTTCTGACTGTTCAGGGCACTACAAACTATAGACTAGTGACCATCAACAACGTCTGATAGCCATTTAAACGAATTTAGAAACTATATCGATCTTACCCCATCACCCTTTCGTCTTTTTCCTGTTTCATTAACGTGATAAAAACATTTTATTTAAATTTTGTTTCTGCCTTGGAACAGATTTATCAGGATGTTATCAATATTATTGAAAAATATACTCTTAACTCCTTACTCATTACAAATTTAATTTTAGCATAAGCTAATATGTACTCTTCTACAAGACTTCAAAAACAACACTGCTCAGCTCATCAAAAAACCGTAAAACCCACTCATCTTATCAAAATTACATACTTTCACTACGACTAAATTACTTCTAGATATTTTAATATAAAATATGATTAAAAACATTCTGCAGTAGGTACAAATTACACAAGTACATTTTTTAAAAAAGAAAACGGGTGTTATAATATAAATTATCTGTAGGTTTTCTACTACAATGTCCAGTGCATTGTTCAGTGCTAGACGAAGATCTAGTGGGTACAGTAATTAAAGGAACTCGCATTGGCGGCGAGGCCGCAGCAGTCAGAATATCGGCACTGGCACACGGTTCCTGGGGTCGTAATATGCGCTCTCGATTAGTTCGCTGTCTTTCGTGGCGTTGTGCATACGCCACACCGGCCTGTAAGATCGCCAAGCTATCCGTGCGAGCTGGGAACCGCTCTAAACTGTTCGAAACTTCACCCAGTTCAGCAGTGTCGGTATCCACAATTTCTTTATGGTCTAACAGCATACCGATGTTTAGCTTCATGTTAGTTGTACCATCCCTATATATGAGATATACTGTTGCTTGGTCTAATATTTTCAGAGAGAAATGTTCGTTAATCTTCATAGCTTTCATTTTGATCTGAAAAGGTTGGAATTTTTGGGATAGCTTCTTGGTCTTCTCTCTTATGAAGTTATCAAATTCTATGGCTAACATATCTTCATTTTCTTTAGGAATTTTCTCATCAGGTCCAAGTTTAAGAATTTTTGGATCCTTGTGTGATATTTGAGTATCTATCATGACTTGCTGTAGGACTGGCGGATCGTTCAACGAATGCCATTGCCAGTGGGTAGCGGGACCGAGCGCACGATCAAGCACCACTCCTTCAGTCTGATTGTATTTAAGCCTGAGAAATATAATATTGTATGTATTAGTTTAGTTTGGTTTATGAAATTAGTTAAGTTTTTAAATGTACTGTTTATGCACATAGGCAGATCCTCTTTTGCAAATCTCGCAATTGAAGGTGTGCTGTAAGAAAACTCAATTCTGGGTTAACCTCGCCGTTGTACATAAGCTATACATATATTGCAATTTGTGTGTATATCTTTTAATTTTGTGTGTAAGTAGGCTACTATCTTAGATTACAATTAATAGGTATAAGTGTCTTGGTGTAATGGTAGTACTAATTAATCGTAAGTGGTCGGAAAAATATAGAATAGACCGATATCTCACCAATCTGTTATCCATTTACATGAATTATCAACAAAATTATTGTTGGTAATAATTACCGTATCTTGCCAGCATGATCGAAAACTATACCATTGCCTAGATAGTCAAAAGTGGCAAGTATCGTAACAGGGTGAGTGCGGCCACGCTCATCGGGCTCCCCGCTGCTGTATATCACGAAACGCTGCTGAGCATTTGTCTCTGCAATTCATATCATAATAACTTTAGAATAAAACCTTCACACAATATTTCGCAATCCGATATACTCGTAACATTCAGAAACGAGCCGTCGCATTTGCAGAGCTCAAGATATTGCTTGCACGTAATTACATATTGATACTAAATGGCCACTAATATCCATAGAATTCCCGGAGATAACCACCTTCAGCATCATAATAATCTAGTGCGAGTCGACCATTTCTGTAATACCAGCGACCTCGTCCGTTGTCGTCAAACTCGGCTAGCCTTTCGCCGGTGTCGTAAGTCATCATTCCTTTGTTCTTGTTGTTTTCGAACCAGTCAAACTCGGGGTGTGCCGGACGCATACGATAAACATTCATCTAAACATAAAAATAAAAAGTTACAAGAAAATCGTATTGAACTAAACACACCAAAGAAATCCATGCCGGTTGTGTCGGATCGGAAACTTGCGTGTTCAGTTGACATGCTGCCGACATATTGTGTGACCATGACTTAGGTGTGTAGAGCTAGCGCCCATTACTTACTGTACCGAAATAAATGCCAGATCTTCCATAGAAGGTGGAAGCGCCAAGAGTAATCACAAGATACCCGATCGTATGCCTTTTCGAGGTCGATGAACACAATGTGCAAGTTTTTGTGCGCACTTCTGTATTTCTCGCACAGCTGGCGGATGGCAAAAAGTGCATCCGTCGTTCCCCGACCAGGATAAAACCGAATTGATTTTGTGAAATTTCGTTCTCGTCTCTCAGTCGTCTTTCAATAACTTTCTCCCAAATTTACTATGTGCCATTTGCTTTGTAAGTATAGCACTCCAGTACGTCACCTTTGTTTTTATAAATGGGCACCAGCGAACTGTTGCACCATTCGTCAGGTATGGCTTCTTCTAGCAACAACTTAGTGAAGAATAAAGCTAATCACGTCAATCCAACCACCCGTAATAACTTCAAAACTTCAATTGGTAAACCGTCAGGTCCCAACGCTTTAACATTCTTCATTCCATTTACAGCCACCATTTTTTTCCATTTTTTTTTAAGTTGCTATTCTCACTTCGTCCATACTCACTAACCACTCATTCACTGGTTTATTGTGCAGCACACCGTTCCAGTCATTCTCCTCATTCATCAGTCTTTCAAAGTACCACCATGTGCTTATATGTAGGTACTGTATCATTTTTATTTCCGATTATCTCATATTATTATATGGTCATCCTACTGCGCTTTTCCCTAACAAAAAATAAAAAGTCCATTATCTAGTAAATCAGTTATTGAATTCTATGTAAAACTTTAGTCATAAAGTTGTACAAAAATTAATTGTAGTTTGTGTACATCAATACGAAACAGGTAAGTTACCTATAAAGTATGTATTACATAAGGATGACTCAGTTCAGCAAATTTAAAAACTTTGAATTACTCATAACTTTTTAACAAAAGGTATGTGTTATGATATTTATTGTATAAAAAAGGGTGTACCCTTAACGAAGCCGAAAGGCACTTTGTCTCCCCGTCATTGCGATCATTTTTTTGTTCTAGATCATACCTATCTCCGTAACTAGGGAACCTTCTAGTTACGGAGATATTGGGGGTCAAAGTTCCAACTTTTTCACGTTTTTTTTGTTTAAATACATGTTTTTAATTAAAGATTTTTGCGTTAAACGTGTCTGCTTCATTTGTCCTCAGGGCTAGATTTGGGTCAAGACTAGGCCCATTTGATATAAAAAACGACACCCGTAATAATTCAATACATCAGCACAATGTTTTGAGTGCGTTACATCGAGTCCTACCGTAAAACGTGATTTTTCACCTAAAAAAAAGACCTTTCCCAGCAATAATGTTTGCGTAAAGTTACTTAGTTTGATGCATAATGCTTGGTTGACGGCTTCGTTAAGAGTCTAGTTACAACCCTGTATATTCGGAACATACATCTTCTATATATATATATCTATACATATAAAATTCAAAGTCCTGACTGACTGACTGACTGATATATCAACGCACAGCCCAAACCGCTGGGCCTAGAGCAATGAAATTTGAAGGGTATATTCTTTGTAAAGAGTAAGTAAGAAAGGGTTTGTCGAAATTCTACCCCTAAGAGGGTAAAATGGGGTATTGAGTTTTCTATGAAACTTTTTAGTCTCGGGGACGATTGACGAGAAACGTGTATCACAGTTTTTCCAAAATCGTCCCCCAACATAAAATTCAAAGTCAAGACCGAGTTACTGATATATCAACGCACAGCCTAAACCACTGGTTTTAAAGACATGAAATTTGAAAGGTGTATTCTTTGTGATGCATAGGTATCCTAACTGAGAACTAAGAAAGGGTTTTTCGAAATTCCACCTTTAACCACTCGTATGCCGAGTATATAGACACAATTAAAAAGTGATTGTGTCTCGTGTAGATATACGTTAAAGTTACGAAAGGTTAAGTGGGTCAAATGGGGTGTTGAATATTCTGTGTAACTACTAACAGTCTCACCCTGAAGTTCATAGGCAAGCTGCATCTCAGTACCATCAGATTTACTCAGAAGTTCATAGAGAATCAGTTGGCAATTATCAGCACGCGCACCCTGAACAGCACCGAATAACACAATATCGATATAAACAGAGAAATGCAGGACAGCGAATAGCTAGATGTGCACGACTACGTCCCCAAATTATCAAAACTACTCTATTTTTGAATCGGTAATGGAAGATAATTTAGCAAAGCTTGCAACTGGTAATAAATCACTGGTAATCTGTGGTGACTTTCATGTTAATATTTTAGATCAAAATTCAAATAGCAGTAGATTATTACATCTTTTTAAATCATTTAATTTGTTTAACGTGTTTTCGGAACCAAACCGAATTACTACAAATACTGCAACATGTATTGATAATGTTTTTTGTTGCTGCGACTACTTGGATAAATCCATTGTAAATTACCTTCCTTCTGATCATAGCGGTCAAACCGTTGTTTTCGAGTCCTACACACCATTACAAAAAATTCAGATAAAGTCTAGACAAATGACACCCAGTAATTTAAATAAATTTAATAATAACTTAATTAGTAATTTAGGTATTCCGGACCATATTATTGAAAATGTAAATCACTTTTATGAGGAATTCTTTTCGGTAGTTTACACCGAGTTTAATAATACATTAAAAATGAAAACTAAATCTATTTGCCCAAAGTTTATGTTCAGTGACTGGGTAACTAAGGGTATTAGAAAAAGTAGGGAGCGATTATTTGAACTGTACGGCCTTAAGCCTTACATCAACTCAGAAACTTTTAATAAATATGTTGCAAGTTACTCTAAAAATTTTAAAAACACTTGTAAGGTAGCTAAAGCCTTATTCATTAGCAACAAGATTAAATCCGCCGATAATAAAATAAAGACGGTTTGGAAAATTATCAATAGTGAAACTAATAGACATAAAAATATAATAATGATATCACACTAGATACTTCACGTGGTCTTATAAGCTTTAAAAACGAAGTTGCTCAAGAATTTGTAGATTTCTTCACTAGTATCCCACTTAAAACTACTGAAACCTTAAATTCCTCACCCTTGGTTTCTATTGATTTGTTAAGAGCGAACGTTTCAGCCTGTCCGGTTGAGTTTCAATTTAAGCATATAAACCCCATCACAGTCATTTAAGCTTTTAAGGAAATAAAAATCAAATTAACTGAAGATCTATGGGGAATGTCCGGGATCCTGCCGTTTTGCTGAAAAGATTTTGCCAAATTTTCATTACCCAAACAAATTTTAGCAACCTTTTTTTATACCAATGTAATATTTGGAATAATTTTAGTACGCAAATTTTCATTTGGTCAAATGTTTACTTGGCAGATTATTACCAAGGATAATGTCATTAAGGCTTTTAGTCTTTAACCAAATGATTTATTACAGCAAACAAAATTAAGACAATAAACGTTTAGTCAAATGATTTGTTATGACAAAAAATATAAAGGCAAAAATTTTGGAATGAAGACATAACACAAATTGATTTAATGTAACGTAATTGAAATTTAACAGATGCTGACAGAAACCCTAACCCTAGACGGTCGACGTCAGGGGCACCCCGAGGTTCGGTTAGTTAGGTTCCTGTAAACCTTGCAGACAGAAATTTTATAGGAGCCCCGCGCAGCGGGGATCCGTCGACCTGCTGACGGAAACGCTAACCCTAGACGGTCGACGTCAGGGGCACCCCGAGGTTCGGTTAGTTAGGTTCCTGTAAACCTTGCAGACAGAAATAGGAGCCCCGTGCAGCGGGGATCCGTCGACCTGCTGACGGAAACGCTAACCCTAGACGGTCTACGTCAGGGGCACCCCGAGGTTCGGTTAGTTAGGTTCCTGTAAACCTTGCAGACAGAAATAGGAGCCCCGCGCAGCGGGGATCCGTCGACCTGCTGACGGAAACGCTAACCCTAGACGGTCGACGTCAGGGGCACCCCGAGGTTCGGTTAGTTAGGTGCCTGTAAACCCTGCAGACAGAAATAGGAGCCCCAACCGAATCCAAATAGGAGATTCCAACTAGTTAATAGTGCTTTTGACTGAAATGGTAAGTTTAAAATTGACGACACCAAATATTTGGCTTATTTAATTTTGCGTAAAATATGTTATACCAACTGAAATATTTGACTAGATAAAAAATGGTAAAAGTACTAGTTGGTGAACAAGTTATTGTTCAAACGTTCACTTGCCAAACATAGGTTTTCGTAACAATTATTTGTAAAGAGATTTTTTGGTAAGTAATAATTTGGCAAATGAAATTATGCGAAAATTTGTTTGGGAAGTGATAATTTGGCAATTTCTTTTCGGTAAAACATGGGAGACCCGGAATGTCCATTAAAGTTTGTCAAGCTATTATTGAGACTATAGCACCGTTCTTAGCCTTAATATTTAATTTATGTGTGGACCAAGGAGTCTTCCCGGACCTTATGAAATACAGCAAGGTAATACCACTTTTCAAATCCGGGGACAGTAAAGACACCAATAACTATAGACCTGTATCCGTGTTGCCGGTTTTCAGCAAGGTGTTTGAAAAGGTAATGCTTAATCAAATGCTCACACACTTTAACACCAATAAAATCTTATATGAGAAACAATATGGTTTCACCAAAGGACGTTGCACGACTGACGCCGGTGTCACCTTATTAAAACACATATTTACGGCGTGGGAAGAGGCACAAGATGCCATAGGAATCTTCTGTGACCTCTCGAAAGCATTTGATTGCGTAAACCACGAAACCCTACTCTTGAAACCTGAACATTACGGTTTAGGGAAACTTGCGCTCAGTTTAGTTAAATCGTATTTAAACGATAGACATCAGCAAGTACAAATAAATGGTGTCAATTCAATGGGTTTAAAAGTAAGTATGGGTGTACTGCAAGGTTCGATATTAGGTCCTTTCCTCTTTTTAGTCTATATAAATGATCTACCCCATTTATTTAAAAAACAACCACAAATGGTGTTGTTTGCTGACGATACTTCTTTAATATTTAAGACAAACAGACGTGCCACAAATCTTGACGACGTAAATAACGCCCTATTGCTGGTCCATAATTGGTTCACCGCGAATAATTTAGTATTAAATGGGAAAAAACGAAGTGTATAAGATTTGCTCTACCGAATGTCAAAAGTAGTGATAGTGACATAATATTGAATCAAGAGAAACTAGAATTCGTCGAAAAAACTGTTTTCTTGGGGATCACGCTCGATTCAAGGCTTCAATGGGGTCCGCATATAACTTCTCTTGCAGGACGGCTGAGTTCAGCAGCATATGCTGTTAGAAAAATCCGTCAATTTACTGATGTAGATACCGCGAGGCTAGTCTATTTTAGTTATTTTCATAGTATTATGTCATACGGTATTTTATTTACTATGGGGACGGGCTGCAGACATTGAGTCTATATTTATTCTGCAGAAAAGAGCTATCAGAGCCTTATATGATCTACGTAGACGCGATTCTCTAAGAGAACTGTTTAAGGAAATTAACATCATGACAGTACCTTGTCAATACATCTATGAAAACATCATGTACGTTAGGAAAAATTTGCATTTATTTAGTAAAAGAGGTGACCGACACCACTATCATACTAGAAATAGGGACCAACTAACTCAACCAGGTTTCAGGCTAGCTAAAGTAGACTCATCTTTCATGGGGTACTGTTTAAAATGTTACAATAAAATACCTCCCCACATTCTACAACTGAATGAGACGAAATTTAAATCTTGTATAAAACGCACACTATGTAGGCAAGCCTATTATAAGTTGGGGGATTACATTGATGATAAAAATGCTTGGCTCAATGCTGGTCCTGCTCCACAACCATAGGGGCAAACTAATTGTTTACCATGTGAAGTTATTGTGGAAGCTGCAGAAGATTGTAAAAATATCTTTGCATTGTATAGATTCAATCTCTTATTATTATATAATCGCATAGCACATGTGTGAGTACTTTGTACTGTAAAGCTACCATTTACATTTAGTTATCTTCATTGACTTGAATGTGCCCTGGTGGCTGAGAGAATGTCATGCTCACACAAATGTCTCGCTGATGGTGGCGGGTGTGTCGGGTCATTTAGTTCCCTTCAATATGGTTGAGTTGAATGGCGCTGATCCATGCGTCATGTTCGTGAACGGGCGCTGTCAGTTGGGACTGGTCATCTCTTAGCTGTCACGGTTTATTTTAATTACTTTATTTTTAAATTGTTAGTTTAATCTTTTACTCTGGACGCTCTTAATGTGCACGTCTTTGTACATCGTTCTCACATATATGTATAATCTCAACATGAATGATGTAACCAAGATTTTGTAACAATATTTTGTTTAAAAAGAGTGTCCATGGAGTTTCTTGCCCATTCTTCTCCATAGAGATCTACGATTTGGAATGTGCAACTACAGTACTTTCGCAAGTTATTATGCCTTGTGACTGTGACTGCAGCTTAGCTTTTTTGTTTTTGACTTTCAAAAGTGCCTGTAATGGTCTAATTGAAATAAATGCTTTGAGTTTGAGTTTTTGAGTTTGACTATGGACCACCAAAGCAAAATCAGGTTTGAAATATGACCTCAATATTGCGTATGAAGATGACAAAACTATTGCTTTGGGAACTATGATACACAAGTTTCAGTGGTGCAAAGCTTTAAAGTGGAAGGAGGAAACACCTGGCATGCGTTGTGATGCAGGAAAAGTCCAACTTTAGCCCTATGAACGTCTACTTGATTCATTGTACAGTTTATTGATGGATCTACACCCTGTTCATTATCATTTTATGAATCTCATTCGTAAATATAACAGTTCCTTTCAAATGACGTCTATTGGTGGAAAACAAACGGCATCCACAGGATTTATGCCAACTTTTAAAGTACAAGGACAGGTATACCATTTAATTGGAAGTTTACTGCCGTCATCACATGAAGAACCCAAATTTTTGCAAATTTATTTCATGGGTGAAGATGATAGAGAAGTGAATTTGAGGTGCTCCCATTTTCCAGATATTAAAAAACAACTTCAGAAAATGCTACATGAAGTTAATCCTCATATAAAAGATTTGATAATATGTGGGTGGTCCCGTATAATCAGGATCTTTCACGCACGTTCAATGCTCATATTAATGTTGAATTTTGTAATTCTGTAAAATCCATTAAGTATATTTGCAAGTATGTAAATAAGAGCAGTTACCAGGCGGCTTTTGCCCTTAAAAATAAAAAGGACGAAGTGACATTGTATGAGAGTGGGCGCTACTTGAGTAGTTCTGAGGCAGTGTGGAGAATATTGGGATTTTCAATACATGAAAGGTTTCCCCCAGTTATACATTTAGCTGTTCATCTTAAAAATGGCCAACGCGTTTACTTTAATACAACCTTGCTGATAAAGTTAATAACCCACCACAATCAACGCTGTTATCATTTTTTGGAATATATTTCAAGACAGATGATTTTGCCAAAACTCTTTTATATTCCGAAGTCCCTACGTATTTTGTATGGCAAAAAAATAAATTTATAAGAAGGAAAAGAGGAAAACCTGTTGATGACTGGCCGGAAATTAAAAAAGAACACGTTCTAGGTAGAGTGTATACGGTTCACCCGAATAACACCGAGTGTTATTCGGGTGAACGAGGATAGGGGTCCATCATCTTACGACGACTTGAAGACCGTCAATGGCGTCCTCCATTCAAGTTTTCAATTAGCTTGCATGGCACTTGGCTTGCTGGAGGAAGACAAACATTGGGATTCTACCCTAGAGGAAACAGTCTTATGTGAATTGTCGTTTAAAGTGCATGGGCACTTGGCTTGCTGGAGGAAGACAAACATTGGGATTCTACCCTAGAGGAAACAGTCTTATGTGAATCCCCGTTTAAAATGCGAGTACTTTTCAGTATAATGCTGGCATTCTGTCAGATTAAAAACCCACTTAATCTTTGGGAAAAATACAAGGATAGTCTATCAGAAGATTACAAACGACAAGTGGAGAGACTTTCCGGCAATATAGATCAACTAGCAGATGAAATCTATAATAAGTGTGTGGTCTCAATAGAAGAAACTGTATTAGTATTGGGAGGTCAAAAGCTACAGCAATACGGGTTGCCTCAGTTTCAAAAGTCTGAAAGCTTGCACAACCGAGACTACCTGAGGGAAACAAGTTACAATACCGATTCTTTAGCAGAAGTGATGTTAAGTAGTGAAGGATCTCTAACCCGTGAACAAATAGATGTCTATTAGAAAATACTTTGCAGTATTGAGACAGGGGTAGCTGAGATATTTTTCTTGGATGCTCCTGGTGCAACAGGAAAGACTTTTCTAATTAACTTGTTACTGGCCAAAGTGAGAAGCAATAGTGGTATAGCCTTAGCGGTTGCATCTTCTGGAATTGCTGCCACGCTGCTGGAAGGAGGCATAACTGCACACTCTACGTTTAAACTCCCTCTCAATTTAATAAGTACAAACTGAAACCCCACTCTGCAATATTCCCAAACAAAGCAACATGGCCGAAGTACTTTGTAATACTAAATTAATTGTTTGGGATGAGAGTACTATTTTTCATAAGGGGGGTTTCGAAGCCTTAAATAGATCTTTATAAGATATAAGGAGTCATGGCCCAGATATGACCAATGTGTAATTAGGGTACGATGGGACTGACATACGCATTGCGATTATAAATGTCCCTAAATAAATAAAGAAAAAAAAAAAGGTATAAGGAATAGTAGTAGGCAAATGGGGGGAGTAACTGTATTGTTAGCAGGTGATTTCTGGCAGACATTACCTGTAGTGTCTAGGGGAACGCGAGCAGATGAAGTCAAAGCGTGTGTGAAACGGTCTCATTTGTGGCCATCAGTGACTAAACTTAGTATCACAAAAAATATGAGAGGCCACCTGAGGGGAGATGTTTCTGCTGGACAGTTTTCAGATCTTTTAATCAAAATAGGAAATCGTGATTACCCAGAAGTGGATAATAAAATAATTCTCCCTATAGAGTTAGGCACAATTGTGACCACTGTAGAAGAGCTTATAGTTAGAATCTACGCAGATATTAATAAAATCCACGATAAACCTGCAGAATGGTTGTACGAGCGTGCCATCCTAACACCAAAAAAAGCGGCCAAGTGCGAGTCGGACACGCCCATGAAGGGTTCCGTAGCAGCAAGTAACTTTATATAAAAGTTCTTGTAGTTCGTTGTAACTTTGATCGATGTTTTAATAATAGAAATAATCGTATTAAAAAAAACTACTTATTAGATCTCGTTCAAACCAATTTTCGGTGGAAGTTTGCATGGTAATGTACATCATATATTTTTTTTAGTTTTATCATTCTATTATTTTAGAAGTTACAGGGACAGACACACATTTTACCACTTCGGAAGTGTCTCTCGCGCAAACTATTCAGTTTAGAAAAGAGCAGGAGGGTCCTGTCAACTCTTGCAGAATTGAAAAAATATAGGATATATTGGCGAGCGAGAAAATTTTAGCATTCCGCCTCGCATAGTTGATTTCTTTATAGTTTGTCAGAGATTTCGGGAGGGTTGAATCCTGCCCCTGAGATAGTTATATTTTCATGTTTTAAGATAAGGAGAACGCAATGAGCCTGCGAAGCAAGCCGGCCCTATATATTTAAATCAATGAGTTCAGAAACATGATCACGGTGGACATAACCCCAGCCCAGGGCGGAGTGGCTGGTTATGGCGCCCGGCTATAACATGACTACCCCCCCCCGATCCGCTCTTCGTTCTAATAAAATGCAAGAGCGAGAAAAGAGAGCTACATTATTTAAGCAGTTCGCCTTCACCCAGTGTATTAGGTTCTTTTTGTTCATTCATACGAGATGAGAATAACCAAAAAAACCCAAAAGGGCAGGATTCTAAAATTTTTGCATTTAACCATAAATAGAAAGTTAATAATTTATGTCCGAAAAAAGGAATTTTAAGGTTTGTCAATTTGGCGTGTATGATTTCTGCGCCTGAGTGCAAGCTAGGCGTTAACAATTAAACTCATTTTTATTTTCGTATCTGTTTCTGGCTGTATAGAATCTTTTGGCGCGATATGGAATTACTTATACCAATGTAAGACAATGGAATTTTGGATTCTTCCTTGGGTGCGGCGGACTGACCGGCGAACCGGATTATTATAATCCGGTTTAATTATGGTTTATACCTCCCAACAATCGAGCATCATCTCAGCTCTCGAAGTCTCGTAATTACTATTAGGGTTGAACCACATCTTCCAGCACGGAATCGCATTTTCCTATGCTCCTACCCTTCTCGTGTCACTCAGAATCGTCGTTACATAACAACACAACAGAAACACAACACACAAACAGAGCGGGAGTGCTGAAGTAGAGTGGAAGGGTGTGGTGGGTGGTTGTGCGGCACATTAAGTACATCATAAGAGCGTTTCTGTAAATCATACGGTGATTTTGTAAGTGTTATTATTACCTTTCGCACTACTTTTTCGGTTGGTAGCATAGTCCAACCCTTGTCAATGAAGGTGCGGTCAGATAAAGCGTAGCGTATAACACCTTTACCAGGTTCCACCTGAAATTATAGCAAGACATAGATTAACTTACGTAGCTATTTACGGAGTAGTAAAAAAGTTGCGCAACATTCTTTCAGCAACATGTCCTAATAAGTGTTGTGGGATGAAGTGTATACTATGTTATCTAAAAGCGGCGTAATAAGTTCCAATGTACGAGCTAACGTATTAAAAAATGTGAAGCCGCTCGCTACCTGCCGCGAATGGTGACAGGAATCAGCAATAATATTGTTACGTCGGTTACTTTACGAGAAAATTCTAGATTACGTGCGAGTCTCGAATGTTCCAGTAAGGACCTGTCTAGAAGAATAGAGTCTAGAATATTCCATTATAGAACTGTTTAAAAGATTTGGGAAAGTTGTACAACTTTCTCGAAGGATAATGTTCTACTATGGAGCTGTCTAGAAGATTCGAGAAAATTGTGGAACTTTCTCGAAAGATCGGTCGGCATATAAATAGCCGTCGTGTTTGCGGGAGTAGTCTGTATGATTCTGGCTACACAACGAAGCGAATCGAAATGAACTAGAAGTGCGATATCTAAGTGAATAGTGATCAGTAGTGTATTTGTGATTAAGTTTTAAGTGTTTTGTAATTATAAAGTTATTTTGTGTTTAATCGGCAGTATCTAATTTATCCCATACCCAGCTCGTAACAATAATATATGTATAACTTAGCTGCTGCCCCGCGACCTTCGTCCGCGTAAAATGATTATAAAAATATTACTTCCTCATTTGAATCGAATTTTTCTAAATTACAGTAGCCAAAGTTACTCCCTATAACATCAGCCATCTGCCAGTCAAAAGCTCGTCTAAATCGGTCTAGACGTTTCGGAGATTAGCAGAACAAACAGACAGACAGTCAGACAGACAAAATTAAAAAAAAAAACTGTTTTGTTATAAGTACCGTTTAATTTTATTCAGTAACTAGCTGTTGTCCGCGACCTTCGTTCACGTAAAATTATTTAAAAAAACATATAAGTTCCTCCTTTTGAATCGGATTTTGTTACCAATTTCAAGGGTTTTAGTTTTTTTGCACGGAACCCTAAATCAAATTCTAAAATAAAACTAGCCTATGTTAGACCTTATTACATCAGCTGTCTGCCAGTAAAAGTCCCGTCAAAATCGATTCAGCAGTTTCGGAGATTAGCCGGAACAAACAGACAGCCAGACAGCCCGACAGACAGACAAAAATTAATTGTGTTTTTGTTATAAGTCTATATAGTTTATATGCATTCAGGAAAAAGTTATTTTTTTTTTGATATTACAAACAGATACTTCAATTTTATTTATTTGTATGTATGTATGTATGTTTGTATAGATATGCGTTTCAAACTAAGTGTTCGTGTAAGCAGTAGACACGTGGGTGATGCACTTACCTCAACAGTTCCTAGAATTTGTTTATGTTGTTCAGTTTTTGTCTCCTCGGGAATGATTTGCACTTCCTCCTCGGTTCGATGGTCAGGTTCCGCAACAAAATCCTTTTGAAAAAATATAGGAACACCTTCTAGTTTCTTAGTTTTATCAAGACGTGGCAAACTTTTGAAAATTTTTTCGCCAATTATAATTTCTGTTTTCTGTTTCGGTGAATTTCTTTTCATCTCTAAGCTTAAAACATCTAATTCCAATTCAGAATCAAGGCAAAGCGGACAGAATGGTGACTGTTGTCCACTTTGCTTATGATGATATTTATGAGGCATTATGTCCCAAGGGTGAACATCAGAAGGCTTCATTTTCGGTTTTGTTTCGTGTAGTCTAATTAATTTTAAAAATTCGTTTGAGTTTCTTTTTTTTATTTTGATGTTACTAATTTTTAATTCAAATTTTTGTGCTTTCCGAGAAGCTTCTTTTTCGAGTTCCTTTGCTTGTAACTCAATTTGTTGCCTTAATTTTGCTTTTTGTCCTTCTTCTTTTTCCCTTAAGTGTGCAGCTCTTAATTTTTGAAATTCAGAGGCTGTGATTCTAGGGGGTTCATTAATTGTAGATTTTAGTTTAGATTCTTTTTTCTTTTCAGAGAACTCATTTATTTCTTTACTTAATGATTTCTGTTTTTTTGGCATAGAAAAGTTTGTCTCATCCGATGAATCCCGTTCAGTCTTTTTAGTTCGCGTAGCTTTCTTGGATGTTGCATCTTTTTCTTGTTTTTCTTTCTTGGAAGTTGCATCTTTTTCTTGTTTTTCTTTCTTGGAAGTTGCATCTTTTTCTTGTTTTTCTTTCTTGGAAGTTGCATCTTTTTCTTGTTTTTCTTTCTTGGATGTTGCATCTTTTTCTTGTTTTTCTTTCTTGGAACTTGTATCTTTTTCTTGTTTTTCTTTCTTGGAAGTTGCATCTTTTTCTTGTTTTTCTTTCTTGGAAGTTATATCTGTTTCTTGATTTTCTTTCTTCATGAGTTCTTTCTCTTTAGAGGCCTGTTTTTTAAGTTCTTCCATTAGCAGTCTTTCTTTTTTTTCTTGTGTTTTTGTTTTTTGATCAAGGTCCGCACCCTTACCTGTTTTTCAAATGTTAATTTAAAGGACTAGATATACATGTTTAACGCGCTAACTTTAATGCCCGCTTTTACTAATACTAGACAACTAAGTTTAATAAGTGAACATTAAACATACATTATGTTTAACTAGCGACCCGCCCCGGCTTCGCACGGGTGCAATGCTGATACTAAATACACTACAGAAAAACTGTGAACGTTGTATATAAAAACATAGCGGCCCACTTCGGCTCCGGGTGTAAAATATATAGCCTATGTCACTCACTGAAAAAATGATTAAAATTGATCCAGTAGTTTTGATTTATTCATTACTGCCCGTGGCCCGCACGCGTTAAATTTGCCTCGCCGCGCCGGCCGGTGCCGGCGCAAACGCTACGTCCCGCAATTTTTAAATCTGTAATATCTTCGAAAATATTCATTTAAATCAGATGCTGTAAAGGGCCATATAGATCTATATTAAATCAACAATGTATTTAAGGTATTTAATTGGATAAGGATTAATGCCGTATTGGTTAAAATCGCTTCGGAAATTAGCCATTATTTGGCGTAAAAAGTAAATGACAAAAACATGTTATTGTGGGATATCCATAAGAGATAGACATATACCATCGCGGAGTTTTCTGTAGACCTTTTTAATGTGTACAATACTTAGTACATTATTTTGATAAATCTCGTAGGGTTCAGCCTGCGTTTGCAATGTAAGCGGAAAAAAATGAAATTATTTACGACTTCACAATAGAAATCTTGAAATTATCAGTGGTTCTCTAATATATTAAGCATGTTATTATACATATAAACCTTCCTCTTGAATCACTCTATCTATTAAAAAAAACCGCATCAAAATCCGTTGCGCAGTTTTAAAGATTTAAGCGGTCAAAGGGAAATAGGGACAGAAAAGCGACTTTGTTTTTAAACCGACTTCAAAAAAGGAGGAGGTTTCTCAATTCGACCGTATATATGTTTTTTTTTTTTTTTTTTTTTTATGTGTGTTCGCGGATAACTTCGTCGTTTATGAACCGATTCTGATATTTTTTTTTTTGTTGGAAAGGAGATACTTCAAGGGTGGTCCCATGATAAGGAAACCGGGATCTGATGATGGCATCCAAGAGAAATTGAGGGGAGCTTTCAAAAATTGTAGTGGCGACTAGTGCGTTTGTAAATTTTTTGATTAAGTATTTTAAAGCACTACAATTTAAAGAAGGTCTGGAGTCGCTCTGATGATGGAATCGAAAGACAGTCGAGGGAACTCCTCAACGGTTTACAGCAGTCACCTTGTGTTTGGGTTTGATTAATTTGTATTGATGAGAAATTTACACCTAGATGGGTTGTGACTGTCATAAGGGGTCTGATGATGAAAACGAAGGACAGTTAAGGGAACTCCTCAACTGTTTACAGTAGCTACCTTGCGTTTGGACTTAATTCATGTATATTGATCAAAACTTTGCACCCATCTGGGTTACAAGTGCCATTACAGGTCTGATGATGTAAAATATTTCTATGGAATATTGCAACTAAAAATAAAAAAATAAAAAAACTTTTTTGCAAAAAATAAAACCGACTCCAAAAACACAAAAAAAGTGAAAAATAATTTTAGCTTCAGAAGTCGGTGACAAAAAACTGAATCAAATAAACAAAAGTCACCGACTTCTGAAGCTAAAATTATTTTTCACTTTTTTTGTGTTTTTGGAGTCGGTTTTATTTTTATAATATGTAGTGATAGTGAAGTGATGATGCAATTTAAACATACAGTATGTTTAATGTTCACTTACACGCACGAAAATGTATCACTTAAAGTTACAACTCTAATGCGTCCTGCAAAGTTTTGGTTGACGTTGGTGAAAACGGGCAATGTTCGTCTATGTCGGCCTAAGCCCGTAATCTAAAATAAGCGTCGCGCGAATACGAACACATAATAGGGTGACTGGTAATTAGTGACCGATACTTATACAAAAAACAGAAACATTTTTTATAGTCATTCACTTTTATCGGAATGTCAGCCGTAAGAAATTCGCGCGCGCGCGCCTGTGGACACTACCCACTGTTTCACGGTACGATAGTAATGAGACAGAACGGCGTCACGCGGCTAACAGCTGATAGGTCACAGGCGAAAAAAATATTTCTTTGGGAAACTTGTTTGTTCTCATGAGTATAATAGTCACGTGTTTAAGTATCGGTCACTAATTACCAGTTACCCTATACATATGTATATTAGGACAGTCATAAATTTTACCGATTTTTGTTTTTTCTTTTGTTCCTAAGTCTTCAGCATCGCTCTTCGCTTCTCCATCGTCACCTTTTTCTTCCGGTTTGGGTTCTTCCCCAATGCCCTGCTTGGTTTTACTTTGTAGTTTAGAGATTGATTTCGTGTTTTTTTTAGCAACCACAGGTTCTCCATCTATTTCAGATTCCAATTCTTTGGATTTGTCCTTTTCGGTTAGTAGTTTTTGCTCTTCTGCGTATTTTTCTTTATCTTGAAGAGCCTGGTTTTTTTTATCTTCAAGTGCCTGCCTTTTTCTTTCTTCGGCTTGTAGTTTTTTCTCTTCTCGGGCAAGTTTTTTCTTTAGAGCTTGTTCATGTTTTTCCTTTTCTCTTTCAGCTTTTAGTGCGTACTTTTCTCGAACATCTTTTATAACGTGCGAAGAAGTCGGACCGACTATACTTTTCTTAGTTTTCTTTTCTTTTACTTTTGGAAAAGTGAAACTAAAGTAGGGCTTGGGAACGCCTTTCCCAGTTTCTAGAGATTCAGTTTTTGACAGTTGTTTTGTTTTTTTTATTTTGCGACTAATTTCTACTTCACTGCGTTGAATTTTTAATCCTTCATCCTTTTTTAATATTGTATCGTGTTGTTTTTTGTCGAATTTACTTGGCTCAAAATCCGAATCTTGTATGTTCCTTTGCGAGGTTTTTGATAATCTAAATTTTAAGTGCCTAATTGGATCATCTAGATCACGAGCGCTAGGATCCAGCTTTGATTTTGATTTTGTTGGTATTTTTTTTATATCCGTTTTAGACCTTACATGATCTTTTGTTTGCATCTGCTCCCATGGACTCATTTTTGGGGTTTCATATACTTCAGGCCTTTTTGAAATAGAATGTGGATCGTCAGTATCCTTGTTAAGTCTCATCATTTGTCTCAAGCTAAGATCATGTCTTCTTTTCAATGCTTCTTTAGCATCCAATGAAGGTATATCTTCGAGGATTTCTTCTCGTTTGTGATCTTTAAGAGCAGGTCTTGGGATTTTTTTGACTTCTTTATATGTATCCTTAAGAGATGTGTCTGACTCTAATATCGAAGGGGCCGGAATTCTTTCATGTACACCTTCATGCGGTTTTGAAGGTTGATTAAAAGTAAAAGATTGTTTTCTTTCTCGTGAATCAGTTTCACTAATTTCTGTCTTATCTGATTTAAGATCTGTGTGTGAGTAAAACTTTGGTTGACCATCAGGCTCATGCCTAGAGGGGGAGCTGAGGCCAAGATTGATTTGTTTTCCATAAAATACTCTTGAATCAGTTTCACTAATTTCTGCCTTACCTGATTTAAGATCTGTATGTTTGTAAGACTTTGGTTGAACACCAGGCTCATGCCTAGAGGGTGAGCTGAGGCCAACATTGATTTTTTTTCTATAAACTTCTCTTGAATCAGTTTCACTAATTTCTGCCTTATCTGATTTAAGATCTGTGTGTGAGTAAAACTTTGGTTGAACATCAGGCTCATGCCTAGAGGGTGAGCTGAGGCCAAGATTGATTTGTTTTCCATAAAATACTCTTGAATCAGTTTCACTAATTTCTGCCTTATCTGATTTAAGATCTGTATGTTTGTAAGACTTTGGTTGAACACCAGGCTCATGCCTAGAGGGTGAGCTGAGGCCAACATTGATTTGTAAATCGGAGTGTGTACGAGCTTTTTTTTCTTTTTTGAGCGTTGGACCTGTCCGAAGAAATCCAATTTCAGGCGGAAATAGTATTTTAGTATATTTTTTTGTGTCTTCATTTTGTTCACCTTTAATGTGCATTATAAATTTCTTAACAATTTGGTCACAGTCACAAAACGTCTTCTCTTTAGTCTGTGATTTCTTACGACAGTGGTCGCATATGCCCATTACGATTTTCCTATCTATTGATTTTACATCCTGCAAGAGTTTTTGAGCATGCTCAAATATTTTTCTGCATCGTGGGCAACTTATATTTTTCTTTTCTGGAAGCAATAATATACGACTTATTAGATAATGTAACTTTGCGGAGATTTTATGTTCCACGACAATATGGCTGTAAAAACACCCTTAACGAAGCCGACTCACTTGTTCTCGCGATATATTTTTTTTTGTTTTGGACTATGCCTGGGAATCTTCTAGTTACGGAGATATTAGAGGTCAAAGTTCCATCCTACTCAAAACAAAATAGGGCCCACATCTCGAATCAGTCACTATTTTGCTCTAAATAAAAGTTATCTAAATAGTTGTTGACAAAGTTATGCATTGTACTGTCAACCTGACATGTTTAGGAGCCCTTATCAATGTTTATTCCGACAACATTCATACTGGTTTCAAAAGGGTAGATAAAAAGTTGAAGTACTCGAAAAAAACATCGAATGCACAAATTCTCAGTCACTTAAGTTTTCACTTTTCAGTCTACACTAAACGCTGTTGTGGAATACGCACACGTTTTTAACCATTTTGTTTGGTTCCCGCCGATATAATGGACATGGAAACCGCTGCAAGAGCAGTATCTTTGCTTCAAGAGGGACAGTCTCAGAGATTTGTGGCTATACACCTCGGTGTATCGCGACGAGCAATCCGAAACGTTTGGGAACGGTATCAGAAGACCGGAAGTGTAGCTAGGAGACCTGGCACAGGAAGAGTTAGGGCTACAACTGCCCAGGAAGACCGACACCTAAGGTTAACCGCACGTTCCTCGCGCGCCTGCACGAGTGGCGCGCGGAGGTACAGAGCCGGGGGGTAACTCCGCTGCCGCGGCATATTGTCGCGCGGCGGACAGACCTCCGCCGTGATCTCATGGCGACATGGAGGGAGCGACTATCGCAACCCCGTTCAGGGCACGCCACGATAGTGGCGATAAGTCCCCTCTTTGAGGAGTGGCTTGAGAGGCGCCACGGCGCCCTCGCCTTCCGCCTGACGCAGGTCCTCACCGGACACGGTTGTTTCGGGAGGTACCTGCACCGAATCGGGCGGGAGGAAACGCCCGGGTGCTACTATTGCGAGGATCGACCGGAGGACACGGTGGAGCACACCGTTGAGGTCTGCTCCGCTTGGGAGGTGCACCGCCGTGTCCTCGTAGCGGCGATTGGCGGCGGCGACCTCTCGCGCCCGGCCCTGGTTCAAGCCATGGACCGGGGCGAGAGGGAATGGGAAGCCGTCGCCTCCTTCTGCGAAGCAGTCATGCTAGCGAAGGAGGCGGCGGAACGTGAGAGGGAGAGAACCTCCTCACGTCCCAGCCGCCGCGGGAGAAGCACCGGGCGTCGGGGGCCACGCCGTGATGGCTCTCGGCCACCGTAGGCGCGGGCCTGTGGACGGTGAGTAATGGGCTAGCTCGCCGTCCGTCCGTCGTATGACGACGGGCAGGCCGTGTCGACGGCGCGTTCGTGTTCCACGCGCGCCTCAAAGAGATGTCAGCAAACGGGAGGGGCCCGCAAGGGCCGGTGCCTGCCAGGGCTGCGGGACTGTTCGAAAGAGATACCGCGGCCCTGGAACATAAAGGGCCAATGAAGGAACATGGGTGTTTTTTAGTCAGTAAGAGTCTGACACTCCCTTCCGCTCCGCCCAGAGCGGGAGGAGTCATTTGATGATTTCTCACCCTCCAAAAAAAATAAAAAAAATAAAGGTTAACCGCACGTTGGGAGCGTTCTGTAACCGCTCGGACCTTACAAACTCGACTACGGCTATCTAAAGGGACGAGAGTCAGCGATCAAATCATTCGGAATCGACTTCACAAAGATGGACAAGGCTCCAGAGTACGTACTATTCGACTGAACCGACGAGGGCTCATCGTGCAGCACGCTTAAGGTACGCCCGGGAACATTTGTAATGGACCATGGATAACTGAAGGAACGTGCTTTTACGGACGAGTGTAAAGTGAAGTTTTACAGTGACGACAGACGGATACGTTGAAGATAAAGGGAACGTTTTTCTGGACCACGACTTCATGGAACAGACCGATTCGGGGATCCCAGTGTTATGGTATGAGGTGGAATTTGCTTACACGGCAAAACAGAGCTGGTAATTCTGAATGAAGATACCGTAACCGCCGCCAGTTACATCGAGCAAAGCAAGTAATCCGGCCACATGTCATCCCATTTTAACAAAGAATGGGCATAACTTTGTCTTTATGCATGACAATGCTTGCGCACACACAGCCCGCACTACACAAAGAGCACTCTCTGAAGCCAATATCACCGTTTTGCCATGGTCAGTCACTATTCCTGAATGCTCTCTTCTAACTTGTACATTCATAAAACTTAGGTTCAATTTTAAATTTCAGCAAATAACATGGTCATGGCCCTATTTAGTTTTGAGTAGAGTTTTTTTTTTTTTAAATACAAGTTTTTAATATTATAACTTTACTATAAATACCTCCACGCACTATTCAATGAGAAATGTTTTGAGTGCGTTACATTGAGTTTTAACTTGAAACGTGATATTAGACCCCAAAAAAAGTCGTTCTCCAGCAATAATTTTTCGGTAGTTACTTAGTTGGATGTACAGATTGCTGGCTTGACGGCTTCGTGAAAGGTCCGTTTACACCTTGTATGAGCTTTCCGCCATGATCTAAATAAATTAAGTTTACCGAATTCTGAAGTTATTTCAGAAGTTGATATTTTCACATTTTTCTTATTGAATATAATAAATACTTCTTCGGATGGGTTTACTGCGCCTCCAATCGCTTCGCCTTGTCTTATCTGTTGATTCAGAAGAATTAAAGAGAAAAGTTCAAGAGGAAAACTTAAAATCGTGAAATTCAAAATATCTTAGATTTTTCGGAAAATTAATTTAAAAAAGTAAATTTGGTGGGCATATATTTCTGTGAATACAACTTCACGTCTGTAATCTGCGAAAGGTTAGGCCGTAGTTGTACCTATTGTAGGTAGGTAGCAGGGCCGAAAGCACCTAAGAAGCCGATTCCTGCCGGTTTCCCTTCGGGAACAAGGTACTATAGTCAAATAGTATATTACAACACATCTGTGGATATCACATCACAGTACAGCCATTTAATCTACTGACTGACTGACTGATATATCAACGCACAGCCCAAACCGCTGGACCTAGAGACATGAAATTTGGAGGGTGTAGTATTATTTGTGAATAGTAGGTATCCACTAAGAAAGAGTTTTTCGAAATTCTACCCCTAAGGGGGTGAAATGGGGTGTTGAATTTTCTGTGAAACTTTTTATGCTCAGCGTCGATTGACTTGAAAGTCTACATACTCTTCAGTTAAAATTATAAGAAACGTGTGTCACAGGTTTTCCAATATAAAATTCAAAGTCCTGGATGACTGATATACGAGTATCAACGCACAGCCCAAACCGCTGGTCTTAAAGACATGAAATTTGAAGGGTGAAATCTTTGTGTACCTAAGAAGCCGATTTCCACCGGCTTCCCTTCGGGAACAAGACGCTCAGACGTAGTGTCTAGGTGTCTACTGTAGTCAAATAGAATATTACGAACACATCTGTGGGTATCACATCACAGTACACCTATTTAATACATCATAGGATTGAATTTTTTTCAATCCTATGATGTATTAAATAGGTCAGTTTTCAATCCTATGATGTATAAAATTTCAAATGTCAACAAATAAAGCAACAGTTGGCTCCAAATACGGTGCTCGGGTGTCAGAATTCAGAACCAAAATCGTATGGACGCGTACACGTGACTTTGCGGCCGGCAGTACCGTTTTGTAGGGAGCTCGGTAAGCCGAAGATTATCGAGTTATTACAGGGGCAGAAAAAGAAAGCATGTAGGGGAGAACGAGATGGAATTAGTTATGGTCGATATCGTATTTGGTACCAAAATGAGATAAATCCACTTTTATTTTTTTCTGCATTTTATTCTTTTTAGTTTTTTTTTTGTCATGGGTGTCATTTTCGTGGTTTTTGGGGTCGCTTATGACGAAAATGTGGTCAAAATGAAATTTCAAAAAACATATAAAATATCATTCTCATTTTTTTCTTCGGCTTCCCCTGACTCAATTTTCCACCTTCGCCACTGGTACCTACCAGTGGCAAAGGGTCCACTAAGAAAGGGTTTTTCGAAATTCCACCCCTAAGAGGGCAAAATGGGGTGTTGAGATTTCTGTGAAACTTTGTATTTTAGGTGTTGTTAGACTTGAAAGTCTACATACTCTTCAGTTAAAATTATGAGAAATGTGTATCACAGTTTTTCCAAAATTATCCCGCAATATAAAATTCAAAGTCCTGGCTGACTGACTGATATATCAACGCGTAGCCTAAACCTCTGGTCTTAATGACATGAAAAACCGGCCAAGTGCGAGTCGGACTCGCGCACGAAGGGTTCCGTACCATTATATTATCTATAAAAACGGCAAAAAAATCATATCTGTTGTATGGGAGCCCCCTTAATATTTTTTTTTTTTAATTTTTAGTATTTGTTGTTATAGCGGCAATAGTAATATATCATTTGTGAAAATTTCAGCTTTCTAGCTATCACGGTTTATGAGATACAGCCTGGAGACAGACAGACAGACAGACAGCGAAGTCTTAGTAATAGGGTCCCGTTTTACCCTTTGGGTACGGAACCCTAAAAAGGATGTATTCTTTGTGAAGACTTAATATCCACCAAGAAAGGGTTTTTCGAAGAGGTTGAAATGGGGTTGAATTTTCTGTGACACTTAATATTCTCTGGGTCAGTTGACTGAAAATTTCGTGTACACATCACTCTTCAATTAAAATTATGAGACACGTGTATTACAGTTTTTGATGTAACACGATATAGTTTACAATTTTTTTTAAATTTGTTTATTTACAACACAAAAGTGGCTCCCATGTTTAAAATTCATTAATTTACGTTACACGTCCGTCTTTGGATCACTGACTTACATAAATGTGTACCAAATTTCAATTTCATCGGTCCGGTAGTTTCAGAGTAAATTGGCTGTGACAGACGGACAGGCAGACAGACAGACACGCGAGTGATCCTATAAGGGTTCCGTTTTTCCCTTTGAGGTGCGGAACCCTTGGGCTGCGGGACTGTTCGAAAGAGATACCGCGGCCCTGGAACATAAAGGGCCAATGAAGGAACATGGGTGGTTTTTAGTCAGTAAGAGTCTGACACTCCCTTCCGCTCCGCCCAGGGCGGGGGGGGTCATTTGATGATTTCCCACCCACACCTATACTAATATTAAGTTATGTAGATATCTTACATTAACTATTTATAAATGCGAAAGTTTGGATGAATGGATGTTTGTTACTCAATCACGCCAGAACGTCTGAACAGATCTGGATGAAAATTGGCACAGAGATATATTATAGGTTGATACAGATAGATATAGATTACTCCCCAGAAGTAGGCAAGATTCTGTGGACAATTCCCGAACTGCACGCGGGCGAAGCCAAAACACAAAATAAAGCAACAGGTGGCGCCAAATAAGCCGGTCTAAAATCGTATGGACGCGTACACGTGACTTCGCGGCTGGCAGTACCGTTTAGTGGGGAGCTTGGTAAGCCGAAGATTATTGAGATACTACAGGGGCAGAAAAAAAAAGTATGTAGTAGAGAACGAGATAGAATGAGTAATGGTCGATAATTATCGTATTTTATTTTGTTGACTTATTTACATGAGATAAATTCAGTAATATTTTCTTTACTTTATTTCGGTTTTTTCGTCATGGGTGTCATTTTCGTGATTTTTTGAATCGCTGATAACGAAAATGTGGTCAAAATCAAAATCAAAGATGGCGCTGACAAAATTTTCCTTTTTTGTCATGGGTGTCATTTTCATGGTTTTCGGAGTCGTTGATAACGAAAATGAGGTCAAAATTCAAATCCAAGATGGCGCCGATGGTAATTTTCTTAAAGGATACTTGCGCGACAAAACTTACGCGAGCAGCGCACTTATGATCGCTGTTTTTAGGATTCCGTAGTACTTGTCCGCCTGTCTGTCTGTGTGTACGCAGCTTAGCTCAATGACTCTTAGTTCTAGAAAGCTGTCATTTGGCATGTATATACAAATTCATTACACCGACGAAGTGGTAAAATAAAATCTCGAAAAGTATTTTTTTTTTAGGGTATCTCTAGTACCTATACGTAAAGTGGGGATTTTTTTTCTCTCGTACCCCATAGTGCAGGATGTCGTTGGTTAGGTCTAAAAAATATTGAGTGGTTATTCGAATACTTTTTCGATTAAGGGATTCGTTTGTGAAATGTTAAGCTTTAAAGTGCAAATTTTTGTTAGCTTCAAGCATAGATATAATAAAGAAGGAGATATGGCGTGGAGTTCAAAATGTATACAAAACCAGTGAAGCCACAGTTGCCCCACCATGACGCTAATATTGCACACACAGTTCTGTGAAAACAATACTACGAACAAGTGCACACACGCGCCAACGATAACTCTGTCATTTAAATATAAACCTTATTCTTTAAAACACAGCGTACTTTTCCGTATAATTTACTCACACTAAAACAATTATCATTGTGTGTCGTCGGGACACGGGGGCGGATACGACACAGTGCTTGACTAAATCGAAGAGTTATCGATAAATATATCGATAATTTTTTTTAGAAGGTTTTGGAAATAAAGTATATAAAAACAATTTGAAACCAACAAAACATTATTCAATTAATAAAAATATTTTGGGAAACTGAAACGGTACAATTACAATTTGTTAGTGACATACTGAATTATAAACGAAGCTAATCATAAAATTGTAAGTTAAGCAGGCTCTTAAAAAATCCCTAAGCAAGCAGTATTTTTAAGAATTTAAATTCTTCTTTCTTTAGCAACTAGGGGTTTATGTGACACACGCATGCATTATAAATAAATAGCATGAATTTTGACCCATTGCCAAAATTTGCATGACGTCACAATATAGCGTCTTCAAACCCTCTTTAGAAATTCTGCGGCATAGTACATAATTAAGACTAAGTATATAATGCTGATTATTATAATGCATACGAAGTTAATGGTGCATTTATGAAGACTTCAGTTAAATACCATAGCCATAACAAGTGACGAAGTAGCTTATAATTCAAACCCAAGGACATTCCATAGATTACTTAACTAAACGTTAATGAACTTACTTTACGATCTTTGGTTACGCACTACTACGCTGTAAAATAATAAAAATGGGTAAAAATGCATAGAACCACATCTGCCTTCCAACTGGATTACAAGAGTTAACAAATTGAAGAAAAATCTGAAATAATAATATACTAACTCGCAGTCGACTTTCTTGTCGATAGACTTTGTCAAACCTCCACGAGCACATCACTGGCTCGCGCTCAAATACGGCGGACCGGAGCAGCGGACGCACCATGCGACATTACGGCTTATTGATATTTCGTTATGTCAGCTTTACATTGCTTGTTCAGTCACTCAGTGACAGACTGAGGTGGTTGTAAAAGAGCAATGTATTTAATGCAAACATAATACAGTCGGAGTAATACAAGAAAACAACAATAAAGTAGTACAAGTCAGATATATTTTAGGGATTGTTGTTTTTCGTGATTTTTAAGACAAATATTGTAAAATACTTGTACTTTCCTGTGGAAACAGATGCCATGACTTCTAAAATGTTTGTCTTGGCTTCTATTTTTGCTCGAAACCACCGAACAAGACGGCATAATCGTTGTTTTTACGAACGTGGTTGACAACACACTAACTCGCGGTGACGGCCATTTTTTCAATAGCTGAGCGTAAAGCTCAGCACCGCGTGGTCGCCGACACGCCCCCTTGCCACTTCTCCTGTTTTTAATATTTCTGTGGCTTCAAGTGTGGGTACACTTGAAGGAAAACTATCACAGCTAAGTTCGCTTTACAAAGTTTACGAGTAATAGTCGACCAACTTATAAAATGATCTTTGAAAACTCATTCTCCTAAACATAATGTATGGGTGCACAAGTTTTTCAACTGCAAATGTACTTATTTTTCACAATAAAAATCATCGTTCGGAGGCATATCGGACCGTAGAAAGTGTCCGCACAATTTGATGGGCAACTACGGATTTTGATGGGCAATCGGGTCCAAAACTATATCTAATGTAGCCTATATATTAGTTAAGCATCTAGCAGTAGAGCAGTGAAAACCGTGTTCAAATCCATGCAGTAGTTTTTGCGTGATGCGCGTACAAACATACAGACAGACAAAAATTCTAAAATCTGTTGTTTTGGCTTCTGTTGCTCTAGTAAAGACCACCCCCATTTTTTTTCAATATATTGAATGTCCTTTTGATCTTGTTACAAATTTTAATATATGTATAGATTTTAATAGTCCTAGTTTCGTCATCAGCGTCCTCGAAAACCATGAAAATGTCACCTATGATGAAAAAATCGTTCACGCAACCATCCATGGGCGCAAATGTCCTAAAATTCCCCTAAACAGCTAGCGTTTGCAAAAAAACAACGCATTGTAGGTATAGTGATAATTAGGAAATACAATCTGTCCACAAGAGTTGAAGCGCACAACGCGTAAGTAATTAAAAAACATATTTTTGTTGAACGTTTTTCCACCTGGGCTAAGCCAAGCCGAGCCTAAGACACGATATGAAAATTAAACATTTAGTTGATATCATTCAAGGCATGGTCTTGTTTGGTGGACTACGTGACATTTAGTCGAGTACCTACCGTCTACCGAGTGATCAGTATCAACTGCATAGCCTTTTCCAACTATATTGGTATTTTTTCTTCTTTGGCTTTCAGTCTTACCGGATGCAGATAAGTACCATGATATTGGTATTTTGAATAGAGTGACTGCCTATCTGACCTCCCCCGTATTCATCAAACGCCCGGACCAAGATTGAGATTCAATTTACTTTCCTAATCCGTATACCGTATGCCATTACTTCCTAGAATTTGGTCCTAATTTATTAGCGATACTATCGAATGGTGTGATAATAGTGCTTTTATTTCTTTAAAATCAATGTGATCGATTCCTGGCTAGGAATATTGATTTTTCAAAAATCCAGTGATGCTTTGAGTAGTTTTCATAGACATAGATTCAGTTTTGGCCATCCACTCCCACTTGAAATATCACTTAGTGTACATGTATCTACTACCCTCCATTCAATAACATAAACATGTACTATTAAAATATCTGAGTACTAACCAAAGATGGTCCACAACCATCGTCTGCATGAGCATGTGGCCTATGAAGATAGACCACCGGGCCGAAGTTCTTCAGTTCCAAAAGTTTTTGGAACTCTTGGCACTCCTTGGAGCAGGGACATGCCTGCTTTTCTCTGCACGTAAGAAAATGTTGTAGAAAGTATTGTATATTTAGAATAATGTTTGGTTAACAGAATAAATCTTATGAACTCACCGTCCAAACACGTCCTCCATAACTAAATAAAATTGAAAGAGTAATCTAAAATGCAAGAAAACCAAATTAAAAAGAGTTTTATTCTTTCTTTTGTCAGTTTGACAGCACATTGCTTGTATTTAATTACTTATGGAATGGAATTAATAAGTACCTCTATCTATCTACTCTTGTAGTACTTAATACCGTATGCTATTCTAGTGCTGCGTGGTATGTTGACGCGTGGCCATACGAGGAACTAACGCCGCCATGAAATGCGTTCTGCTTTTGAAATGCTTATCAACAGCGTAATTTTGCCAAAAAATACCATTTACGCGACTGTTGTACTTAACTGTAAGGTTGGAAACGAAAGCCAACGGCTAGCTGTAACTGCCTTCGCTGAACAAGTGATGGCAACGAAGGAGACAGCAGAAAGGGTTATGGGGATGTTTTCCACACTGCCTATCCGCGCCCGAATAGTCTAAGAGCCCACGACACTAAACCTAGTTAGATAAGACTATCAGATGATATATATATATATACAATAACTAGTCACGTCATTAACAGGACCAGGACCTTGGAACAGGGGAGGGGTAGGACTATACGATAATGCAGTGCTGCAAGCCCCAGTATATTGCATTATTGGACTTATCAGTGGCAGCAGCATAATAAGCGACGACTCATACTTAGGTATCTAGTATGATCGATCTCCTCAAAAAACAAAAGTTCATCTAAAAGATCATCAGTTTCAGTGTAAGAAAAACCACTGCTACATTTTCCAAACAATGGAGAAAGTGGTTGCTGCAGCGATTGGAGCTCGCCCTCGGCGCAGCTGGATTCGGCGTTTCAATTGAGTTTTGTCAGAAATCATCCGGTGCCTTTCGATTGTACACGACATTTTTAGGGTTCCGTAGCCCAATGGCAAAAAACGGAACCCTTATGGATTCGTCATGTCTGTCTGTCTGTCCTTTTTTTTCATCAAACCCATATGTGTGGGGTATCTATGGATAGGTCTTCAAAAATGATATTGAGGTTTCTATATCATTTTTTTCTAAACTGAATAGTTGACGCGAGAGACACTTCCAAAGTGGGAAAATGTGCCCCCCCCCCCCCCCTGTAACTTCTAAAATAAGAGAATGATAAAACTAAAAAATATATATGATGTACATTACCATGCAAACTTCCACCAAAAATTGGAATTGGATTGAACGAGATCTAGTAAGTAGTTTTTTTAATACGATTTCTATAATTAACACATCGATCAAAGTTACAACGAACTACAAGAACTTTTATATTATGTTACTTGCTGCTACGGAACCCTTCATGGGTGAGTCCGACTCGCACTTGGCCGCTTTTTTATTTTTGAAAAAAAATAAAGCCTGACTCGAGCCTCATACCACCATGTTTTCAAAAAATATTACGTACTAAATACGTCACTAGCATGTGACTGAGTTCAACTTCACATTGCGTAACGCTCCATTACATCTCCATTACACAGGTCAACCGACGCCACTATTCGTGGACGATATATTAGCTATTCATCATCATATCATAGCTAAGTAGGCTTTACAAGTTTACAGGTAATAGTCGACCAACTTGTTTATAAGTTAGTCGACTATTACTTGTAAACTTCTACTTAGATAACATATTTTCCTAAACATAATGGCACAGGTTTTTCAACTGCAAATTTAAGTTTGTTTTTTTATTCTTACAATAAAAATCATGGTTCGGAGGCAAATCGGACCGTAGGAAGTGTCCGCATATTTTGATGGGTAACTACGGAACCCTACATTGCGCGTGGTACTTGTGAAATAAAAAAATATATTGATGAAATGATCAAATTATTTGAATAACCAATCTTCCTTCTTGTCCTCATCCAAATTTCAGTACCATTCCACGTTTCATGGAATATATAATGTACTAGCTTTTGCCCGTGGTTTTGCCCGCGTGCTGTTCGGGAATTGCCCACGGGATCTTGCCTACTTCTGGAATAATAAGTAACAAACATCCAGTCATCCAAACTTTCGCATTTATATGTTGTTTATGTAAGATATAATAATTTATGGGAAAGAAAAAAAAAACTCAGTATTTATGTTCGATAACAACTGCATTAGTATAAAACTGTATCGCAGTCTTAATGACTGCGACACAGCGTTAATCACCCACCTCCAATCAGTCGAGGCAAATGCAAAAATGCAACTAAATTATAAACTAAAAAAAACAATTAAAACTTATTTAAAATTAACAATATTATTTTCAATTCGTAATTTTATATGAAATCTCATACATAATCATGTGTTTGTATGGAAAGATTGTGTATGTTTTTGTGTGTATGTGTGTGTGTGTGTTGGAGAGGAGTGTAGAGAAGAGTGTTTGTGTAAGGGGTGTGCGTTTGCGCATGTTTTAATAAAGGGCAATCAGAAAGCACTAGTTTTCTAATTCTTCATACGTGAGGGTACGTGGTATATCAACTGACTATAATATAGTCAGTTGATATACCACGCACATGTGGACATTCACATATTATGTGAATGTCCACATGTGAATGTTTACATATAGTCAGTTGATATAGTATATTGAGCTGTTTATTTACTCTATTATACAAAGTGGAGCTGAGAAAATGATATTGCCGCCGTACTTGAACTTGAACTGTGAGATTTCACCTGGCAGACTCGTGTCAGATCTACGTTTTTGGTTAAAGATAGCAGGATAAAATGGAAGGTCAGAGTGTTTCCGCAGCACCACAGCAAGATGAAATGCGTGTCTAACTGTTGTTAAATCGCAAAGAGCGTACAGTTCAGTAGTTGGAAATCGAACCGGTTTGTGAGTCACGACTTTAAGCACTGCCTTCTGTGCCCTTTCCAGACGGAGCATTAAGCATTTCCCAGCCGCACCCCAAGCTGCAATACAATATTTTAGGATAGAATGTGCCAGAGTGAAGCATAGTATTCGTTGTGTGGCAAAATCAGCAGATGTTCGCCGGTTTTTAAAACCAAAGATTAATTTTCTGACCCTGGCTACCAGAGCCTCAATTTGCTCTTTCCATGTCAGCGTACTATCTATTATAACACCCAAGATTTAATACTATGGGTGCGCGTAACTTAAGCACACCCGCTACAATTATTCGATATTAAATTACACATTTGTAGGCCGTTAGGGTATAGGGAGAAACTTTATTTTTTCTGCCATTGAGGTTAAGAAGGTGTTTATTCAGCCATTTCATTGCAACAAGCAGAGCGGACTCTGCATATGAGCTGGTTTCCAACCAATCTTTGCCATGAATGAGCATGACGGTATCGACCGCGTAGGTTATAATTTTAGTGTCAGTTAGGGCCAGATTACATAGGTCATTTATGTATATAAAAAACAGGGTACGTCCAAAGACACTACCCTGCGGGACTCCGTAGGATAGGAATTGTTGTTTGTTAACGTGATTTCTTAACTTAACGGTTTGAGAACACTCACTAACACCAATCCATTCCAACTTTTCAAGCAAGAGGGGAACAGAGACTGTTTCAAAGACTTTTGATAGGTCTAAGAAAATTGCTGATGTTTTGAGTACTCTTTATATTTTTTGCTTTGGTTCCGGTTACTTCTAAGGATGAGAGATATACATATATGCAATATTAGTATTTGGGGTTCCGTACCTCAAAAGGAAAAACTGAACCCCTTATAGAAACACTCGCGTGTCTGTCTGTATGTCTGTCGGTCTGTCACAGTCAATTTACTCCGAAACCCAGACCGATTGAGTTGAAATTTGGTACACATGTAAGTCTGCAGGGACCCAAAGACGGACGTGTAACGTAAATTAATGAATTTAAAACATGGGAGCCACTTTTGGGTGGTAAATTAGAAAATGAAAAAAAAAAGTTTTGTAAATGATATCGTGTAATATCAAAAACTGTGATACACGTATCTCATAATTTTAATTGAAGAGTGAGTGTGTACACAAATTTTTGAGTCAACCGACCCAGAGAATATTAAGTTTCACAGAAAATTCAACCCACCATTTCACCCTCTTAGGGGTAGAACTTCGAAAAACCCTTTCTATGTAGATGGATACTAACTCTTCACAAAGTATACACCCTTCAAATTTCATGTCATTAAGACCAGCGGTTTAGGCTGCTCGTTGATATATCAGTCAGTCAGCCAGGACTTTGAATTTTATATTGGGGTATGATTTTGGAAAAACTGTGATACACATTTCTCATAATTTTAACTGAAGAGTATTTAGACTTTCAAGTCAATCGACCCCGAGAGTAAAAAGTTTCACAGAAAACTCAACACCCTCTTAGGCAGTACCCTTTCACCGGGCGTCGGGGGCCACGTGGTGGCTCTGGGCCACCGTAGGCGCGGGCCTGTGGACGGTGATTAATGGGTTAGCTCGCCGTCCGTCCGTCTTATGACGACAGGCTGTGTCGACAGCGCGTTCGCGTTCCACGCGCGCCTCAAAGAGATGTCAGCAAACAGGAGGGGCCCGCAAGGGCCGATGCCTGCCAGGGCTGCGGGACTGTTCGAAAGAGATACCACGGCCCTGGAACATAAAGGGCAAACGAAGGAACATGGATGGTTTTTAGTCAGTAAAAGTCTGACACTCCCTTCCGCTCCGCCCAGAGCGGGAGGAGTCATTTGATGATTTCCCATCCGAAAAAAAAAGGCAGTACCCTTCAAATTTCATGTATTTATGACCAGCGGTTTAGGCGGCACGTTGATATATCAGTCAGTCAATCAGGACTTTGAATTTCATATTGGGGGATGATTTTTGAAAAACTGTGATACACGTTTCCTATAATTTTAACTGAAGAGTATGTGCACAAATTATAAAGTCAGTCGAACCCGAGAATAAAAAGTTTCATAGAAAACTCAACACCCCATTTCACCCTCTTAGGGGTGGAATTTCGAAAAACCCTTTCTTAGTGGATACCTACTCTTTACAAAGAATACACCCTCACAATCAGAACGTTCGGCCAGTCGAGATAGGGAGCTGGCTGCTACTCCAGTTTCTAGTGACGATTATGTGACGCATAAAGATGCCAGCCAAAGAATTTGTGACAGAACAGTTCGAAAGTTGGAAGCATTTATTTATGGACGAACGACCGGATATCAGAACGTTTGGCCAACCTGAATCTCCATAACTAAGGACCTTATAGAAACTGTTACTGAATAAAGATTTAGTGACGATTTGGTGACAAACAACCACTGCTTTACTTTTACTCGTAATGCCACCGGTTAAAAGTAAAATTAATTTTATTTCCTGGAACATCAGGACGTTCGGCCAACGTAATCTCCGTAACTGAGGACCTGAAAGAAACCGTTAATGAATAAAGATTTAATGACGAGACTGAAACGAATTTTTATTGATTTTTTGTAACGAAGTTCCCTATGGCGCGTTGCGAAAGGAGGCTAGACGGAAAAAATTCTCACGAAAAGTTGTAACGACACTTTTACCCAACTGCGCGACGCAAATACTTGTTTCGTTGGAATCCATGGTCACCCTATTTCAGTCGCCATCCGCCATAGTGCATTTTTATAGATTAAAAAAAATACTGACATCATTGCACTGAAAACCTATAACACTTCACGAGTTTTACGAGTCTTCTAGGCTTCTTCGTTGTGGAGGAATCGTTAATTCCAATGTTTAGAGGTTATATGTTAAATTTTCAATTAAATATAAAAAGGGGCCGTCACAAAAAAAAAAACAATAAAAATTCGTTTCAGTCTCGTCACTAAATCTTTATTCATTAATGGTTTCTCTGGGCTTCTTCCTTGTGGAGGAATCGATAATCTCAATATTTTGAGGTTACCTATAATATGTTAAATTTTCAAATTACTATAAAAAGGGGCCGTCACAAAAAAAAAAACAATAAAATTCGTTTCAGTCTCGTCACTAAATCTTTATTCATTAACGGTTTCTCTCAGGTCCTCAGTTACGGAGATTACGTTGGCCGAACGTCCTGATGTTCCAGGAACTAAAATTAATTTTACTTTTAACCGGTGGCATTACGAGTAAAAGTAAAGCAGTGGTCGTTTGTTTGGCACCAAATCGTCACTAAATCTTTATTCAGTAACAGTTTCTCTAAGGTCCTCAGTTATGGAGATTCAGGTTGTTCGAACGTTCTGATATCAGGTCGTTCGGCCATAAATAAATGCTTCTAACTTTCGAACTGTTCTGTCACAAATTCTTTGGCTGGCATCTTTATGCGTCACATAATCGTCACTAAAAACTGTAGTAGCAGCCAGCTCCCTATCTCGACTGGCCGAACGTTCTGATATACATGAATGCAGCTGCGCGGAGGGCGAGCTCCAATCGCTGCAGCAACCACCTTCTCCACTGTTTGGAAAATGCAGCAGTGGTTTTTCTTCACAGAAATTGATGGTTTTTTGAGGAGATCGATCATATTAGATACCAAAGTACGAAGTGTCGCTTCTCATGCTGCTGCCACTGATAAGGCCAATCAGGGGGGCTTGCAGCACTGCATTATCATATAGTTCTAGCCCTCCCCTGTTCCGAGGAACAAACGAAACTTGGGAGTCTTATCATACTAGAAAACCGTTTTTTTTTTTAATAGCTTTGCCAGGTTTTTTGCATTGCAGCATCGCCATTTCGTGTTACCCCATTAATGATGTGACTAATAATTATATATTTATGTATCATCTGGTAGTCTTATCGAACTAGGTTTAGTGGGCTCTCCCACTAGAAGATTTGGGCGTAGTAGGAGGCCCGACAATGCCCTCTTCCGCCCCCCATAAAATGGCCTGCTGGCGATGTACTTGGGGAACTCCGTCGCCTAAGCAAATAGGCCCGTCTTGGCGTAGCGGTGGTGTTTCCGCGCGCCTCTTACATGACAGGGCGAGGAGCAGTTCACTCCCCCTTTGCCTAAGACGGGGTTTGTCGCAAGAAAGCTACCATTGCTGGGGTGATTGTAGAGGACGCAATTGTGTCCCCGCACCACAGCCACAAGTGACGAAGAGGTACACCGCGTGGTTTTAGTCGGTAGGAGTCATCAGACTCCGATTGCTCGAGAGTCACGGGCGTTTCTGCGAGGCCTGACGCCGGTCGCAGTCAGCATTCGTCATACTCATTACTCATGTCTGGCCATAAAAACCAAACAAAAACGCTACTGAGGGTAATGTTTTTGATGAAAACTGTTCAAAAAACAGTAGCGTTTTTGCAGAGCATGACACAAAGAACCTTATGTTTATATATTAAGGACGGCACGGTTGGCGCAGTGGCTGAGCGATTGACTGCTGTGCTTCGTGTTGCGGGTTCGATCCCCGCAGGGAACAAATATTTTTATGGCCTACAGATAGTTGTTCCAGGTCTGGCTGTTTGTGTATGTGAGTTTAAATGTTTGTAAACGCACCCACGATACAGGAGAAATTACTATACTCCGTACGCTGTAACATGGTGCGTATGACAGTTTCAGTAACATTTCATTTCACTCTTGAAAGTTGCCGCGATTTACAAATTATGACTTAGTATTTCAGCTGTACCACATTCGTAATATATTAAATCATTAATAACTGTAGTAAATTAATTTAAACCCAACCAGAATGTTCTAGTCCACAAATAAAATCAAATTGAATGAAAAATTAAGCAAAGTGTTATTCGTATAACGTAACGCCATAGACGTATTTAGTGATGGGATGTACTGCTACGATGGAAAGTCGATATTTTATATAATAAAAAACGTATATTGTGTGTAGGTCAATTTTTTACTGTTAAAAGCTATATACCCTCCAGATATGAGTTTAGATGAATGCGCCATAGAGCAAAAATGTTGTCACAAAAAAAACATAAACCCGATTTTGATTATTTTATAAAGGTACAAAGATACTTATGTAGCCATAATACATTTATCTTGACAAGTTTATACACGTAGTTACACTGCACAACTGAATAACACACTAATTTTCGTAACAATATTAAAGAGAACTAGATCTAAGCTGCGAGTATCGTTATCGAAAAAATGAATTGCATAATGTCACATCCCTAGTCATGTGGTACTGACAGACGTCAACGTCATACAGGCACCTGTCATACGGAGTATATAACTTTCTTAAATATATATACATATATATATATTAAGGTTTTTATGTTTATCATTCCTGAGTACATGTTCTGTGTGGCTCTGCTAGAGAGTATGCTCTCCAGCCACAATCAATGTATATTTTATCATTACCTATTGCACGTACAGCGATAAAGATTATGTACGTTTGACGTACATCCTCACTACATAGTATAAAACAAAGTCGCTTTCTCTGTCCCTATATCCCTATGATGCTTAAATCTTTAAAACTACACAACTGATTTTGATGTGGTTTTTTTGATAGATAGAGTGATTCAAGAGGAAGGTTTATAATTTTATATGTATAAAACATGCACCCGTGCGAGGCCGGGGCGGGTCACTAGTTTTAAGATACAATTGATCGGTTTCTAAAATGGTGGCTCTGCGGCAGGGAATGACACGGTTCTTTCGTTTCGTAAATGAATATAAATATATTTTCATTGACATCATTAACCAACTTCTCGTTGTCCCCAATCTCTCCTCCCTAGTCCCTCAATGGTGCAGGGTAACGGAGACAACCGGAAAAATAAAAAACCACCACCATACTACGTGAGAACTACAATTTAAAGCGCTGCACCCTGGTAAAGTCAAGCACGACCCTATACTGTTCATGACGTTGGGGTCGAACGAGTTAACTAGCTCTAGAAATAGCACAAAAATAAGTAAAAATATTAATATTAAAAAAAACGTATTTACATAATATAAGACTAAAAAATAATCATTTATTGTTTTTTTTTAATTTAAATTAACAAAATAAAAATTTAATAATAAAAATAACTAGCAAGCGCAAACAAATAAATTATTTAAAGAAGACGGGTATTATAGTACAAATTGTATGAAGGTTTTCTACTACAGTATCCACTACATGGTCCAGTGGTAGACGAAGATCCAGTTGGCACTGTTCTTAAAGGCAGACGCATGGGTGGGGAAGCAGCAGCAGTCAAATGATCGGCACTAGCACACGGCTCCGCGGGTCGCAATAGTGCGCGCTCTCGATTTGAACGCTGTCTCTCATAGCGTTGTGCGTATGCGACACTACGCTGTAAGCCCGCCAGGCTATCAGTGCGAGCTGGAAACCGCTCTAAACTATTTGAAACTTCGCCCACTTCCGCAGTGTCAGTATCCACTATTTCTTGATGGTCTAGTATCATGCCGATGTTTAGCTTCAGGTTAGTTGAGCCATCTCTAAAAATGAGATAGACTGTGGCTTGGTCTAATACTTTCAGAGAAAAATGTTCGTTGATCTTCAAAGCTTTCATTTTGATCTGAAATGGTTTAAATTTTTGGGATAACTTCTTGCTCTTCTCTTTAATGAAGTTATCGAATTCTATGGCTAACATTTCTTCATTATCTGGATGAACACACTTATCAGATGTTGGTCCAAGTTTTAAAATATGAGGATCCTTGTGTGCCATTTGGGTATCTATCATGACCTGCTGTAGTACTGGCGGATCGTTCAATGTATGCCATTTCCAATGTGAAACGGGACCAATTACGCGATCAAGTACCACTCCTTCAGTCTGATTGTATTTAAGGCTGTGAAAAAAGGCTGTACTTGAACAAATCTACAATCTTAGGCTAATTATACACATTTACACATTTTATTTACTGACTTCTGAGACTGAACTTTGACTTCCCTGTAACTTGCACTGCACAACTGCAGCAGCTGTCGCTCAGATCTCTTCGACCAAGGGAAAACTATTACCTATTGTTAGGCACCTGTCCCGCCTCTGCCGCCGATTGGCGAGAAGAGCTAGCAACAAAAAACTAGTTCGCGAGCAACGATCAGCGTGTTTGTTGTGTAGTTTGGCATAGAGTATAAACTCGGATGCAAAGACTAATCAATTGGCGATTACTCGCACTTGCAAATATACGCTTGTATCAAGCGTGAGCCCTCTACGAGAGTCGCTGAGAGCATTTTTGATAGCTATTGTCGCTGTGACTGTGACACACAAGTGGAGAGAGAGTATTCGCTGGCAGTGTAAACTCAGCGATCTACTAAAGTCAGCGATCAACTATTAATATATTAGCACTTTTACACCCGTTTTCTCGTGGTCCTACTATTTTGTCCTACTAGTAGGACCACGAGGGAGACCGTCGACCTGCTGACGGAAACGCTAACCCTAGACGGTCGATGTCAGGGGCACCCCGAGGTTCGGTTAGTTAGGTGCCTGTAAACCCTGCAGACAGAAATAGGAGCCCCAAAGGTCATAGTAGGACGAACAGAAACTGGTCTCCCTCGTGATCCTACTAGTAGGACAAAATAGTAGGACCACGAGAAAACGGCCCTTTGAAGGCTGGACCGATTTGGTTGTTTTTTTTTGTTGTATTCGTAATTGTCACGATAAGGTTTGTATGAATGATCGTTAGTGTTGTATTAAAAGCTTAAAAAAAAGTTGCACCTTTTTTAGCAGGGGCGGGTCGCTAGTTAATAATAATTACCGTATCTTGCCAGCATGATCGAAAACTATACCATTGCCTAGATAGTCAAAAGTGGCAAGTATCGTAACAGGGTGAGTGCGGCCACGCTCATCGGGCTCCCCGCTGCTGTATATCACGAAACGCTGCTGAGCATTTGTCTCTGCAATTATATCATAATAAGTTTAGAATAAACCCTTTTTTTTCGGATGGGAAATCATGCGCGGAAGGGAGTGTCAGGCTTGTACCGACTAAAACCCACCCCCGCCCGAGGCGTCTCCAGCGGCGGCTGAGATGTGAGGCTCTCTCCCTCTCACTTTCCACCACCTGCTTCGCTAGCATGACTGCTTCGCAGAAGGAGGTGACGGACTGACGGCTTCCCATTCCCTCTCGCTCCGGACCATGGATTGAACCAGGGCCAGACACGACAGCTCGCCGCTGCTAATCGCCGCTACGCGGACAGTTAGAATCAAAGACTATATTCTCTATGGTTAGAATAAAACCTTCACATAATGTTTCGCAATCCGATATAACATTCAGAAATGCTAGGCTATAAGTTAACTGCAGAACTGTTACAACCCCATTGCATTTGCAGAGTTCGAGATATTGCTTGTACAGACGCCAACACATCAAGTTATCCGAAACTGTCAAATTTTTCCAATCAACCTTGAACCTAATGTTTTAACGGTAAAGTTGAAAATTTATTAAAGAAATTTGACAGGTTGTAGTAGCTTGATGTGCTGGCGTCTGTACATAAACATTTTGACACTAAATGGCCGCTAATATTCATAGAACTTCCGGAGATAACCACCTTCAGCATCATAATAATCTAGTGCCAGACGGCCACTTCTGTAGTACCAGCGACCTCGTCCGTTGTCGTCGAACTCTGCTAGCCTTTCGCCAGTGTCGTAAGTTAGCAGTCGTTTGTTCTTGTTATGTTCGAACCAGTCAAACTCAGGGTGTGCCGGACGCATACGATAAACATTCATCTGGAATCAAAGAAGTGCGTAATTTATACAAAAACTTAGGTACAAAGTAACCTTGTTTAGAAAAAGATCCACTCAGCCGATGATTCGGTTCAAAACGTAAAAACATTAAAATTTTCTTGTTATTCATGTGGATGCTGCTGCACAAAGGTAATTATGAATATTATGGATAAAAACGGGTCAGAGGTCTGTGCAATTTTGATCTTTGGTGCTCTAAAGTGGCACCGGTAACTGAAAAGTTGTGAACTTGTGAGATATAATCGGTAGATAGTCATGGTAAATGGTATGAACATTTGCGATGCAGAGAAATGAGTAAAATGTCGTGAGGAAAGTTTTTGAGTATGAGTGTGGACTGTGGATGGCTAGTTGGGGAAGACCAAAGAAATGGTGGATGGATGGACTATGCGAAAGATGATATGGCTAAAAAGAGGGTGACTACTGAGATGACCACTTTGCACCGCTTTGCTTGGCTTTGCTTTTTTCCTATTGGTGAATGGTAGTACAAGTTCCTCTTCCTAACCTTTTTAGTTTTTGAAATTATCTTATTATATTATAACATAACATGTCTTGATAATTTCAAAATTTTCATTTACCTTTCGCACTACTTTTTCTGTTGGTAGCATAGTCCAACCTTTTTCAATGAAGGTGCGATCAGATAAAGCGTAGCGTAAAATCCCTTTACAAGATTCGACCTCAACCTGAAATAAAAGGATTTATAAGGGAAATGTGTTTTGCTCGCAACTGCCTCTCGCATGGAAATAATACTGTACCTAAGTGGTTTTATGAAAACATTTGTTTTTTTTTAAGAAACGTTTAGTGTGGCAAAGGAGCGCGATCGTTGTTTTCTTAAAAACCGGCCAAGTGTGAGTCGTATTCACACGCACACAGGGTTCCGTAGCACCAAACAATATAATAAAAATATTTTGAGGGCTCATTGATATGTTGTATTGTATTACATTCAACAGCAAAACTAAATTTGTTTTTATATTATGTTAATGAAAAACAAAGTTACAGCTGCAGTTTGCTGAAAAAGTCTTATATCTCAAACACTACACGAAGCCCCCCTTAATCTTTTATTTTTGTTTTTAAAAATCGGAAAGTGGTTTACAGAATACATTAAGTTTCAACTGTGTAGTCCTCATAGTTTCGGAATAAAGTGGCTGTGACATACGGATAGACAGACAGACAGACATGACGAATCTATAAGGGTTCCGTTTTTTGCCATTCGGCTACGGAACCCTAAAAGGGGGAACAATACTCTTTTAGAACTACATACCAATTTCAATTTTTTAGCCACTTAGGATATAGCCACCTACGTATACAAATTATTTTTAAGAGCGGCTCGTCTAGCGCGAAGATTCGACAAGTTCCAACACTTATTAACGAAAGTGAGTACTGAAGGATTTACGATAGTTCATCCCGCTTACACGGTTAAAGAGGAGATGAGTATAAGTTTTTTAACAATTTACAAATCCTATCGGGCAGGCTTGTACTCAATAAAAATGCAATTTGAAAAGTCTTGTGTTCTCTCTTTTGACATCCTCGTCGAGCTAAAGCAATAATACTTACATGTTTTTCAAACAATTCACTACAGAACTTCAGCAGAAAAAAAGTACATAGGTCATGCTAAAAAAGCAACACAAGTGGTCTATTAATCAATCGATTCAACGTATGGCACTTTATTCACTGCTGGCTGGATTAATATTAGGCCTCTCCCAAGGTGCGCCTCAACATAGAGTTCTTCGCCATCACTCTACTTACCGGTTCTGCTGCATGATGTTTCTTTTTAGACATAATTGATAACAAAATGAATATTTATGGGAAACACTTCGCAACGTTTAAAATTGCAAATTAAGAAAATATAGCTAACCAGGATATCAGGGTACCTATATTTACATAAAGGTCTTTGTTTGTAATACGTAACTATGTCAATTATATTCGTAACGTCAGTTTTTATAGATGATTTTCCGATTGATTGCAAACATTACAAATGGCCAGTACCTACAGAGTAGGGGTCGCAAACCGGGATCCCGGATAAGGAAAATACCGGGATACCGGACCGAATAGAAGCCTTCACAATACCGGTATTGTATTTTTGAATACCGGAATTTACGGTATTTTCGGTATTCATCACAGAACGATGCAAATCGCAAATCCTCCATGCGAGTGGTGGCGACACCGCCAATCGCGAACAAACACGTTTCAAACACAGCATTAATTTTCAACGTAATGGTTTTTAACACGTTTTTAAGTTATCATATGAGTCTCTTATTTATACAATAATAAGAATAAGAATAATTTAATTTTTTTTTTCTCGTTTATCAGTCACCTGTGGTTTTATCATCGAAATTTTTATTTTAATATAAATATTAGTTTTATTAGAAAGATATTTACAGTTCACATATAGTTCTTCAAAAACATTTCAAATAGACCTTTTTTTAATGAAGCAAATACAACAAATTTGGAAAATCACAAAGCAAAAAAATTAAATATGAAAATGACGTCTGTCAACGGCGTCAACAATAAAATACGGAACAAATCAAGAAAAAATTAACAAGACGATGATCATAACCAAATAATGATAACGAGAGCTGCATCCCGACGTGCACGCCTACCAACCCCGGACTCGTCGCTCAGCTCCGCCTCGCCGCCGCCGGAATCCAGCCCCGTCGTGAGTGCTGTGACACCGGCCGTGGCAGTTGCGTCGAGCTCGAGTGATGAGTATTTCTCGCCGCCGACGTCGCCAACACCTGTGCGTCGGCAGGGGAGAGGCCGGCCACCGAGGAGCTTGGGACTTAGGGGCCATCCGGCCCCGAGCCGGGTCCCCGCTGCCGGTGGTTGTGTGCAGCGCATGAGATGGACTCAGTCCATAAACGAGAACGTCATGCGCGCATATTACGGGTCTACAGAGGGGGGAACTAACCTCACTGCGTACCGTGTTAGGATGCTGTCTCTGTTCCAGGAACTTGAACCAACCGTCAACGTCTCGGCCCAACGACTGTCGGATCAGGTGCGGGTCATCCAACGCAATCACATGTTGGACGACGCCGCACTTGATAGGCTGCGCTCAGAGGTACTGAGCAACCTTATCGTCTTGACTCCGTCACAAACCGCGATGCGAGCGTCAGCTATTGGCGCAACCACGCCGCGGTCCAACCCTGCTGTTGTAGAGGAAGATGATAGGGTTGTCACGGTAAGTAGCCAGTGCAACGACCGATTGAGGAGGAGCGCACTGGAGGATGCGCTTCGTGAGTATCGATCGATCCACTCCTACCGAACTTAGGCCCCGATTACCACGGTTACCCATGCATAAGAAAAATAGAGCGCTGGTGTGTGCCTTGGACTCGCAACTCAAGAATATATTCGAGAGTAGCGAGGACCTCGTTGATACGCACTCGATCCTGTACTGTGGAGCTGTTGCGGCATGTCGTCTAGCTAATGTAAAATTCCCAAATTGTGACTTAGCTAGTCGACCAAAACCAGCCGTACCAGTCTGGCAGCGCAGGATCGAACATCGTATCGACGGGGCCAGGGTACTCATCGGCAAACTATACTGCTTCAGGGAGGGCAATACACGACCACGTGTGATGCGCTTTGTGAGGCGGGCCTTCTCGGGGACCGAAATCAGTCCTCAAGAATACATGTCCCGTGTCACAGAGCGCATCGACTTCCTGAAGCAGAAAGTTTATGCATGGGCGAACCGTATTCGGCGGTATAAACGGCGGGTTGATCGATACTCACAGAATCGCATGTTCCAGAGCGATGAGAGGTGGGTATACAGAGCTTGGGAGCGACCCAAGCAAAATATGACAGACGTTTGCCACCCAGATGATGCAGCTACGAGTTCTTTCTGGCGCAGCATCTGGTCAGTGCCCGTCTGCCATACTGAGGCTGACTGGATGCGTGATGTCGAGCGAGTGTGTGAACCTATCCCAGAAATGGAGCCAGTTTCAATAACACCAATAGATGTAGCCAGAGCAGTTCGTCCGTTACCAAATTGGAAGTCACCAGGACCGGACGGACTGCACAACTTCTGGCTCAAATGGCTTAGTAGTTCACACACTTGCCTGGCATCCCAATTCCAGTCATCCTTAGAGTCTGGGTCGCTACCGCAGTTTTTAACTACAGGCGTAACCCACCTGCTCCATAAGTCAGGTAGTCCCGCGGAACCCAAGAATTATAGACCGATCACGTGTTTATCGACGGTGTATAAGCTTCTTACATCCATTTTGAGAGTGAAAATTAATACACACATTGACAAAAACTCCATTATGTCTGCCTCTCAAAATGGATGTAGGAACGGGTCCCGCGGTACTAAGGAGCTACTCCTCATCGACATGGCCATTAGCCAACAGGTTCGTCGATCCCGCAAGGATCTTTCGACATGTTGGATAGATTATAAGAAGGCCTACGACTCGGTGCCACATACATGGCTCATGAGGGTGCTGGAGTTGTACAAGATAGATGCAACTCTACGCGCCTTTCTTGAGTCGTGTATGGGGCAATGGAGGACGGTCCTTCGATATCCAGGATGTCGACAGATCCAGGGGAACGATGAGCCTGTATGGATTAAACGGGGAATATTCCAGGGCGACAGTCTGAGTCCACTTTGGTTCTGTCTAGCCCTGAATCCTCTAAGCACATTGTTAGAGGATTCAGGTCTAGGTTACCGGTTGAGGAGAGGTGGTCAGGTCATATCTCACCTTCTTTACATGGATGATCTGAAACTCTTTGCCCCCAACAAATTGCAACTGATGGAGCTACTGAAAGTAACTGAAACTTTTAGTAGCGCCATCAGGATGGAATTTGGTGTGGACAAATGTGCAGTCATGCATGTAAAGCGAGGGGAGATTATGGAATCCGAGGGAATTCAGCTCTCGGATTCCATACACCTCAGATCCCTCTCCTCATCCGAAAGTTATAAGTATTTGGGTATGTCGGAAGCGTTAGGCATTAATGTAACTGACATGAAGCAATCGTTGAGGGAGCGCTTCTTTGGACGCCTGAAGAAGGTATTAAATAGCCTTCTTTCAGGCGGAAACAAGGTGCGTGCCTTCAACGGTTGGGTCATGCCGGTTTTAATGTACTCTTTCGGCATACTCAAATGGACTCAGACCGAACTCGATGCCCTGGATAGGAGAGTTCGTACACTGCTGACCGCAAACCGGATGCATCACCCACGATCATCGGTGATGAGGCTGTACATCTCGCGGAAGTGTGGGGGTCGTGGCTTTTTAAACGCGAAGACCCTCTACAACCGCGAGGTGTGCAGTCTCAGAGAATATTTTTTAAAAGCCGAAGTGGGTATGCACCGAGATGTGGTCGCAGTGGACAAGGGACTCACCCCGCTGTCCATGGCTAAAGAGAACTGGCGCAAACCTGTTGTACTTACTAATGATGACCGCAAGGAAGTATGGCAAGGCAAGGAGCTTCACGGGCGCTTCTACCGGGCTCTTCATGGGCCGGATGTAGATTTCCTAGCGTCCGTGTCCTGGCTACGTTTCGGCGACCTCTTTGGGGAAACTGAGGGTTTTGTCTGTGCGATTATGGATGAAGTTATGTTAACGAACAACTACCGGAAACATATTATGAAGGACGGGACGGTTGACGTGTGTCGGGCATGCCACCGTCCGGGTGAGTCCATCAGACATATTATTTCTGGTTGTTCTCGTCTAGCTAACGGCGAGTACTTGCACAGGCACAACCAAGTAGCCAGGATTATTCACCAGCAACTTGCCTTGAAATATAAACTTGTGGAATCTGAGGTACCGTACTACAAGTATGTGCCCGACCCAGTTCTCGAGAAAGACCATGTCACGCTGTACTGGGATCAGTCTATCATTACTGACAGGACTATTGTGGCCAATAAGCCTGACATAGTGGTGATAGACCGATCAGCGCGCCGCGTAATGATAGTCGATGTTACCATCCCGCATGACGAGAACCTCGTGAAAGCTGAGAAAGAGAAACAAATAAAATATCTCGACTTGGCACACGAGGTTGTCGACATGTGGAATGTGAACTCGGCTATCATTGTGCCGATTGTCGTGACGGCCAATGGCCTTATGGCCAAGAGCCTCGATGACCATCTATCGAGGCTCTCCTTAGGCGGTTGGATCAAGGGCCTGATTCAGAAGGCAGTACTCCTCGATACGGCTCGCATTGTGAGGAGGTTCCTATCTCTGGAGCCCTAACCACCGGTAGCTTGGACCCTGCTCCCGACACCGGCGGACCACTATTTTTTATATTTTTAAATGTTTTTTTTTATGTTGTTTTGAGAAATATTTAAAAATATGTAAAATGTGTAAATAGATAAATAAAGGAAAGAATAATTTATTTCAAAAAAAGTAGGTATTACAAAAGTGTACATTTAGGTGCAGTAGTGTTATTTCTAAACAATTGTATAATTAGTGCTTATAAGTAAACTATAACTAAAATATATATAACTGTTGCAAGTTACGATAATGGCGAAATCAAATGTTAGGTAGCGACCTGCCTGATCTAGGTTTATTTAAACCTGTGTTTCAGGCCATCACTTTACAATGAAAGGATACTAACCTAAACAGCATAGGGTAAAGTTATTTCTACCCCTACAGTAAAAGTTCCACTAAATGTAGTTGCTGCTTTCTATTCATGTGATATAAGTATTATTTCATTTATTAATTTTTTTAACATATTATTTACATTTTTAAATATTTTTACTAACAAAAAACATTTAAAAATATAGAAAATAGTAGCCCACCGGCATGGGGAACAGGGTTCTAGCTACCGGTGGTCAGGGCTCTTCAGAAAGGAACCTCCTAACATGACCCACCGTGTCCAGAAGAACTGCCTTCTGAATCAAGCCCTTGATTCTGCTGTCCAGCGAAAGCCTCCTCAGATGTTGGTCGAGGCTATTGACTATTAAGCCATTGGCCGACACGTCTATCGGCACATGACTGCTGTACACACGTCGCACAACGTCGCGAGCCAGATCTAGATATTTGAATTGTTTATCTTTCTCTGCTTTCATGAGGTTCTCGTCATGCGGAACCGTAATTTAGCAATCAATGCGCAACGCTTCAATCGATCAATCACCACAATGCCAGTTGGCAACAATAGTCCTGTCAGTGAGTATAGGTCGATTCCAATACAACGTGATATTACCATCATCGAGAACGTCGGGCACATACTTATAGTATGGCACTTCTGATTCCACAAGGTTGTACTTCAAAGTAAGTTGCTGATGGATAATCCATCAGCAAAGATACTGACGCTAAGAAGTCTACATCGGGCCCATGTAGTACTCGGTAAGAGCGTCCGTGAAACTCCTTGCCATGCCATGCCTCCTTGCGGTCATTAGTGTCTAATACTCTAGGCTTGCGCCAGTTCTCGTTAGCCAGGGACAGCGGGGTGAGGCCCTTGTCCACTAAAACCACATCTCGGTGCATCCCCACGTCGGTTTCTAGGAAGTATTCCCTGAAACTACATACCTCACGGTTATGCAGGGTCTTAGCATTTAAGAAACCACGACCCCGCACTTCCGCGGGATATACAGTCTCATCACCGACGACCGTGGGGTGATGCATTCGATTTTCGGTCAGCAGTGCGCGGACCCACTTCTCCAGGGCATCAAGTTCCGTCTGAGTCCATTTGAGCCGAAAGAATACATCAAAACCGGTATGACCCAACTGTTGAAGGCGCGCACCTGGTTTCCGCCTGACAAAAGACTGTTTAGCACATTATTCAGGCGGCTAAAGAAGCGCTCCCTTAACGATTGTTTCATGTCGACAGTTTTGATACCAAATGCTTCCGACATACCCAAATAATTGTGGATTTCTGTTGAGGAGAGGGATCTAAGGTGTATGGAATCCGAGAGTTGAGTTCCCACGGATTCCATAATCTCCCCTCGCTTCATATGCATGACTGCACATTTGTCCACACCAAATTCCATTCTGAATAATCCTGATGGCGCTACTGAAACCTTCTTCTGTTACCTTCAGTAGCTTCATCAGTTGCAAATTGTTGGGGGCAAATAGATTATTAATAGTATATTAAACTTAGAGATAAAGAATTAGAGATTTTACTATATTATAATGACTTAAACGGAAAGAAAAACTAATAAAATAAATATGATTTCTCTAAATGTCGAAAATCCCGGAAATACCGGAATCCCGGTATTCTCCTAGACTCAATACCGAGAATACCGGTATCGGAGAGAGGGACCGGTATTGCGACCCCTACTACAGAGTAGAAAGAAAAAAGATAAACAGAAAGAAGATAGAATATCAACCTTTAGTTTTTGAGATATGGGCCCTTTTTCGTCAAACTGAAGCAGAAACTTTGTTTTTCACTAACGTACTATGAACAATTGATTTAGTTTTGCTGTTGAATATCAATTTACATTTGGATGAGCGTTAAAAATATTGTTATTTATTAGGTACCTATGTTATTTGGTGCTACGGAACCCCGAATATGGAAGTACGTCTCGCATTGCCGGGTTTTAGGGTTCCGTAGCCGAATAGCAAAAAACGGAAACCTCATGTCTGTCTGTCCGTCCGTATGTCACAGCCACATAATTCCGAAACTATCAGCACGCGTAGCATGACCACCGTAGGAACGGGTTCTGTCGACGGAAGAATCGACAAAATGACAGATTTCTTTTGTTCATCTGTCATTTTGTCGATTCTTTCGTCGACAAAGCCCGTTTCTACGGTGGTCATGCTACGCGTGCTGGACTAGGTACACGGTTGAAACTAACTTGGTAGGCAGATGTATCGTGGCAAGTCTCATCCTGGCAGTCTTATTGAGACTTGTAAAATCCACAGAACAGATTTAGAATATGACTAAGTTTTTTTGAAGTGAAAACTTCTTTAGCGGCGTTGAGCACTTTTTCTGTAATGGGTATAAAATCTTAAACTCGCGTCAGGACACGTGACCCTGATCGAAAAAGCGTAAGACAAATTTTCTCATTCGATTTTGAACTTAACCTTCAACATTTTATGGTTTAAAATCATTTAAAGAAATTTTTAAATGTTTCCAATCAACTTTGAACCTAATGCTTTAGGGATAAAGCTGACAAATCTATTAAATAAATTGCCACCCGCCGCGCGCCGGCGCAGCGCCGCGAAACCTAGTCCTCTGGCTATCTTCATCGTCCTTAAGATTGTGATAGAACCGTGGTCTTTGGGGGATTCGCACCGTGCTAACTACGAAGGCAATTCACGTGCTATTTACAAACGTTACGTACCTGTAGGTATGTATAGTGTAGCTAAAATTCCGTATTTCCTTGCAATTTTATTGATTGACGCATAATGACAAGAGATTCTAAAATCAATAAGACAGTGTTGTCTTTGAGTTTGCAGCTTTCTTAGTATCTAGTAGCTATTAAAAGTACTTGTGAAGGCTTTTAAGATGCAAGCACAATCATGATAATAAAATAAAATAGGAAATCGTTCAATCGCAATAAGTACCTTCCGAGTATTAAATTGCTAAACATTTTCACTGAGGCGTTTGTTGTTTGGTAAAATAAAGTTCAGTTTATTTAAAAACCTGCTTTAAAAATGATTTGATTACAAGTATTTACAAGTAAGTTAAAAAGCACGAGTGTTATTGGTATAGGAAACCGATAAATTCTCAGCTAATTCTGTAGTAAGATCGAATGTGACGTTCCTGCTTACGTGCTTACTAAGCGCCTGTGAAAAGATGTATCGCACACATTTTTATGTGCGACAGATTACTTCCACACTTTTAATTACAAATTCTTTAGGCAGGATTCAATGATAACATAACATCCTGTAATCCCCGAAGGCTCAGGCAGGGGTGCACCGAATAGTACACCCTGTTCTTTATACTGATAAAGCAATTGGTGCAAAATTATTCCCTAACCATTCCAAAATATCAAACATGCTCAACGTTAATAATCAAGTTTTCACTTCTGCCGGCACTCCCGGAGTGCAACCCGTCTTTTTTTTTTTTGGTGGGTGGGATATCATCAAATGACCCCCCCCGCTCTGGGCGGAGCGGAAGGGAGTGTCAGACTCTTACTGACTAAAAACCACCCATGTTCCTTCTTTGGCCCTTTATGTTCCAGGGCCGCGGTATCTCTTTCGAACAGTCCCGCAGGCTGCGGGACTGTCATTCAGGGCTGCGGGCCGCAGCCCTGGATGACTAAGTACCTATTGTTAAGTCATTAATGTCATGAAAATAACCAATGTTAGGCAATGTTACAAAACAACCATTGAGAACTCGAAGCCTTGATAAAGTTTAACAAAGCTTGGTTGTTGAAGCGGTTTCATTAAAATCTTTGTAATGTAGAGGCGATTGCTCTTACCTTTCATTACACAGGATAAGCAAAATGAGTGCCGAATTTAACATTCGATGTTGTGTAACGGGATCACCGAATGTCAGAGGCCCATTGCTAGTGCTTTTAGTGCTCTAAGCTGGATCTGGATCATGAGCCCACAAAAGCAGAACTGGGAAACTGTAACCAATGTTAAATTAGTGTGCAGTTTCACTGATCACAATTTTCCAGCTCCGCTTTGGTGGTCAAGTAGTAGTTATTGTTTAAATTAACTTAAAAGGTGAATATGAAACAATTGTTGCTTGTATAAAAAACTTTGAATTTTGACAAAAATCACAAGTTTGTGGTTTATTTTGAAAAAAGTCAAAGCTTCTTATTAGTATTTATATAATGAAAACATTAGTTTGTCTTATAAGTCAGAAGTACTTTATTATAAATTACACAATAGGTATTACAAAGCTACATATTTAGTATGGCTCCTACAGTCCTACAACCCTTCATGTTTGAAAACACTTTTTGAATCGCAATTTTTTGTGAAATTTTTTGTATCGCAATATTATTTTTGCACATTGAAACAAAGAAAAAAGGGTTAAATATCATTTTTTAAAGCAAATTGCACACCTTATTGTTAATTAAAATATTTTAAAATAATATTAATCCAGAATCGCGAAAAAAAAATCAGCTGTTCCCTACATTTTGACGAGTTAATCGATCATAAATGTAGGGAACAGCTGATTTTTTTTTCGCGATTTCAGGTTTGGTCCCATAGTAAAAGTTGTTCATAATAATGAGTACAATGACCTCTTAAGAGATTTCTGGTGTTTTACAAATAACCCTGTAGAGATGGCTTCAACCCTGGAGCTTTACATAGGATACTTTTATCTGGGTACATTAAGTGCTTGCCTAAAGATACAAGTAAAACTGCGGGGAACAGCTAGTGACATAAATACACATTATAAGTACCTACATAATACATTCATACTAAATTATCTATATTGTTATCTTCAATTAAATCATAACACTGTTATAAACTGGTATCCCAACCAGTAAATAGTTGGCACCATGGGGGATAGATCGCGCTAGTTTCCATACAAAAGTTGAATGCAGGCTCCAATGTTCTTAAGGTGAATGCTCCAACCAGCCCGCGAAATTCAAAATTTCTTGCGTTTTTTGCAATTTGCAGGCCAGTGCTAGGTTGTATGTTGATTAAAATATTATTCGCGGCTGTAAGACGTATGTAGTTACAGAATTATAATCATCAAAATCACCAATACAACCCTCCAAGTTCATAAAGGCGTAGGAACAAAAAAAAAAAACAGAAAAAGTCATTAAGTCGCCTACAGCTTTATGAACTTAGAGCGTTTTATTGATGATTTTGATGATTATAATTCTGTAACTACATATGTCTTGCAGCCGCAAATAATATTTTAATCAACATACAACCTAGCACTGGCCTGCAAATTGCAAAAAACCCAAGAAATTTTGAATTTCGCGGGCTGGTTGGAGCATTCCCCTTAAGAGAGCAAAGGGGCTCCCTTCAGATTTTTTACAGTAATCAATGCAGTCATTTGGTACAAGTTTTACAAAAACGATCCACAAGTTTCCAAAACTTTAGTGCAGTTAAAAGATTTGATTTAGATAATATGCGTAAATGATCTTAAAAAGTTTGTCTACATGACCACATTATCCTAAAAAAAAAAAAAAATTCATGCAAAACATACAATTTTATTGTTAAGTACTTAAGTACAAAAACTTGCAATACAAAATAGAAGATATCAAGAAATAAATGCCTATTTAATTAAAGTTTTCGGAATAAAAATAATATTCTGTTTACTTTATCGCCGTGATATTAATGACAATTTTAGATTAGACCATGAATTGTTTCTTAAGAATGACATTTTTGGTATTTCTATTTTAAATAGATATATTCATGTGGCCTGAATCAGTACAGTTCTGTAGAATGTTATTTGGAATTGAGTTAAAATGATTCTAGGTTATTGGAACATTTAAGGAGAATGATTTTTGTAATATTTTCCATATTGTATACAAAGCTTAATAATTGTTCGAAGTAGTTTGAAATATTTTAGCAAAAAAAAATTGCATATGTCAGGGCAACCAAGAAAATGCAAAAATTATTCTAACAGCTTTAAACACTTAAGCATTTTTTAAAATGGTCTTTAACATGAAAATTGTGGGTTGGATCATATGGATTTTTGACAATTTATTAACATAGAGTTATGAGTCTTTGATATGTTAAAATATACCTTATTTGGAGGACATAGGTCACAAAAACTCGAAATTGTTGAGGTTGTGGGTTGCATTTTTGCTTAAATCGGTACAATTTCATTCAAGATTTCGCGGATTTCGGATTACGGGTTTTTCCAGGTGTGCTGCACAAATTTCCTAACCCAAATCTTGAGAGAGATCGCTTCAAGAGATGGGTTCGAAGTGTAAGATATTCCATCAAAGAATTGGATGATGTCTTCATCTATAACAACCGAAGAGTATGCCGAAGACATTTTGCAGCAGTCTTCCAGTACCCTAAGAATAGACTATGTAAATTGGCTATACCTACATTGTTCATTCAAGGTAAATAAATACATTTTGCTTGCACAATATACCCACCTTGTGAATGTATTTCTTACTTATAATTGTATTTATGTCACTAGCTGTTCCCCGCAGTTTTACTTGTATCTTTAGGTAAGCACTTAATGTACCCAGATAAAAAGTATCCTAAGTAAAGCTCCAGGGTTGAAGCCATCTCTATACTGATTTTCATCAAAATCAGTTGCTGAAGTGATTTTAATAGTGAAATGTAACCAAACAGAGTTACTTTTGCATAGCTAATATTCATTTCATTTTCAGGTGTGTACTTGGGTCAAGAAGAGCCTGTTCAAATGTTAAATATTGAGCAACCAACAACTTCAGCTCTATTAGATGTAACTAACCTTAGCCTATCAGGTATGTTGTATTTAATTTTATTACCCTAATTTGGCCCGCCCACCACTAAATTGAAAAAGTTGTAAACAATAGAACTAAGAAATAAACATTTCACCACTAAACTGACTTATTGTAACAATGATTTAAGTAACATAATTTTTATTGTTTTTCTAGGTCCTGGAATTAAGATTGGTATTGCTGATGGTAAACTATCCACATCAAGGTCATGTAAAGAAAACACAGTGCCATGTGGAAAAGCACCACTAAGTAATACAAACGATGCTATAAAAGTTCAGGCGTGGAACCACCACCAAAAATATAAATTGAGGAAGAGAATGAGGCAAAGTGGTATTGAGGTATATGTTTGAAAAGTATCATAAGCATCAGATTTCTTATGATACTTTTCAATCATACATTACATAGAGCCTTATGTTGACTGCTTAGCAGAAAGCTTTTTTGTCACAATGTATTTTTAATTGGTTAATAAAACGCGCATCAAAATCAGAAAATACTTTCAAGAATTTTGTAAGAATCATGAAAGTTAATTTTTATTTTGATAACTCATGTATTTTGCCCAAGCCTGCAAAGTATAGGATGTAAGTATATCAGGATCATAGCAAGCAGAGATTTGCATTCATTGCCTACTTATTACTTGTTTATGTATTTAATTAATTAATATGTTGTAAACCCTAAATTCATAAGTTCGAAAATAAAAGTGTGTAAGTAATTTTAAAACGTTTTTTATTCCACATACATTGTATTATTTCCATCTAGATTTTACTTGCTACACCATGTTTTGTCACACGTTCTGACATATTTTTATGTAAAACAATATTAGCACCACCAGCCAACAAAACAAAAATGACATAAATTCCCAAATAATGTTCCAAGAAACCGCAGCCGATGTAGAAGTCGACGTGAAGCGTATGACAATAAGTACCTATGGTACCAAGTGCCAAATAAAAGGAACAAAATGAATTATTCATTTTGTTACTTTTACTTGCACTTGGTACCATACTTATTGTTTGGGTACCGTTGGTAGCTGTATGTATAGGTATAGATTATGGATTTAGTTCGGCACCATCACGGATAGATGGCGCTGTTTTTATGATGACGGAAATACGGTTGAGAGTACCGTCTATCTCCATTATATATATAGTAGTCTTTGGTTATATGATTATCTTTCTAGAGTTAATAAGTCCTTTCATACTTAATTAGCTTCGATATCTGCATCACTGTCAAAACACGGTGATCTTTATTTTTATTATAGACTAGCTGTTCCCCGCGCTGTCAAAGGGTCGTAGCGTAATGTTAAATAGCCTATAGCCTTCCTCGATAATTGGACTATCCAACACAAAAAGATTTTTTCAATTCGAACCAGCAGTTCCTGAGATTAGCGCGTTCAAACAAACAAACAAACTCTTCAGCTTTATAATATTATAAGTATAGATTATTATATGTAACGTTGAGTTGGTTTGTTTTTTGTTACACAGGTAGACCATGACCTGTGTTAGGACTTAGGAAGCCTTTCATCCCAGTAGTATGTACTTTTGGGATCATTTTCGACCGAAGCCGCGGTGTACGTTACCCCAGCAAGAAAGTGTCTCCTAGAGTTATATGAGTCGAACGTATAGTTGGTGCCTTATCTGCTGTAAATGTGCCCCCACATAAAAAATGTGTGCCCCCTGTCGTTTTGGAAAAAAACGGAAAAAACGATTCTTGCTGGGGTAACGTTTTTCTAGCAGAAAAATTCTAAACGAATGATCGGAGAGAGAAAAATTGTGCATGGCCAGAGAGCTTATATGTGTGCCTTAATGTGCCCCCAAAAATAAAATCTGTGCCCCTTCAGGTTTCCGAGATATTGCATTTCCTGCTGGAGTAACGTTTTGATAAATCGTATATCTCTAAAACCATTGCATGTGCCCCTGTATAATAAACATACACGAGTAGCTCTTAAGGGGCACACCTTAGTGCCCCATTTAGATTTAAGAAAATATTTATAGTTTTCAAGTTATCGCGGTTTTATGAAAACCCGAAAAAACATCGCGCTGAATATTTTCACCATATATTTTTGACTAAAGGCACATGATTTTGGTTTACACCTACACATCTGGGATTGAGCCAGTTCCTTGTATTTTGCCGTCAAAAGTCGTTTAGACTTTTAGCAAGATTATTCAAAAACGCATGCATGAACAGTTTTGAAACTTTGTATGGTTATTATTAGCGTCAAGAAGGACCGAATACAGTTTTCAGCGAACTTGTACCTTGTCTCATTTAAGCGCTGCGATGTTTTTTCGGGTTTTCATAAAACCGCGATAACTTGAAAACTATAAATATTTTCTTAAATTTAATTGGGGCACTAAGGTGTGCCCCTTAAGAGCTACTCGTGTATGTTTATTCTACAGGGGCACACGCAATGGTTTTAGAGATATACGATTCATCAAAACGTTACTCCAGCAGGAAATGCATTATCTCGGAAACCTGAAGGGGCACAGATTTTATTTTTGGGGGCACATTAAGGCACACATATAAGCTCTCTGGCCATGCACAATTTTTCTCTCTCCGATCATTCGTTTAGAATTTTCCTGCTAGAAAAACGTTACCCCAGCAAGAATCGTTTTTTCCCTTTTTTTCCAAAACGACAGGGGGCACACATTTTTTATGTGGGGGCACATTTACAGCAGATAAGGCACCAACTATACGTTCGACTCATATAACTCTAGGAGACACTTTCTTGCTGGGGTAACGTACACGAAGCCGCGGGCAAAAGCCAGTTTCAAATAAAGGTGAGAACTTAGTGAGCACGAAATTCTCACTTTGCAATAACTAATTTGTTTTGCACTTATATTCGACTGCATCGCGCGTCTGCGGTAGTGGTAGGTGCCACTAAGAGGACCAGTTCCTCTGGCTTTGTTATTACTTTGAAAACAGAAGTTTCAATGTGAATGATTTTCATAGTTATCACGAACAACTATTATAAGCATGAATGCTAATTTTCAGATTTTTTCTTATGTTCTGTACTTCTGGCGAACCAGAAAAAAGGTGATGTTAATTTCCTATTATAGATCACAAAATACAGTTAACTGTTATTTATTCAGTTCACTACTTAATTTAAAATACTTTTAATACAAAACAAAAATAACACTAACTAATCTTTCTTTTTCTTAAATAAGTTTAAAAGTTTTTGGGTAAGTGAGACAGGTGTACCCAGGGGCTTCAGAACCAGCTCTTTTGTGCAAATGTTATGTAGTGGACCAAATGCCAATGCCACCACAGTACAGGCAAGGCAGATGACATTGTATGGCATACTGAAGTCTGGGGTGGGCAGCGATACCATGGCACCATTTGTCCTGAAAACTATGGGATACCCTGAAAAAAAATAAGATAATTAGCCTTTAGTTTAGCAATATGTAAAAAATAGTCCCAGTGAGCATGCTACTAAGAGTTTTTATGAAATCACATGAGTGACGGAAAACATTATAACCTTGAATGTTATTAATAAGCGACTTTTCTTATCCATATAGGCATTTTTCAATAAAATTTCCCATAAAAAGATGTAGGAGTGATACTTATCACTTGCTGGTAAACATGCAAACTATATCTTTATATTAATTTAGATATAGTTTCCTTTTTGATAATGCTTTATCTAAATCCTTTTAGATTGTACAACATTTTAAATATCAGTACTTCTGAATGTTAACAATTAAACATACTTACATATCTTTGATGCATTAACAAAAGAATCAAATGCAGTGCCTGTAATAGGAACACTAGTGTAGTTTCGGGCTGTAGGTAAATTTGCTGAAATTAATGCTGAGCCAACATAGAAGCCATGATTGGCATCAGGAGGATATTCCTGCCATTTCAAGAAGACAAATTCAAAGTCTATTGTGATTGTGGTGGTAGATTTTGGAGGCAATTTCATGAGCAGTTCTAAGTGGTATGGCTTCTGTCTGCTACGGCCTGGTGAATAGTACTGAGACATAACTAAACTACTTTCAGCTTCACCATTTATTCTTAGTGAACTCAGTTGTATTGGTAACCACCATGGTGCATTCTCTAAAACAACCACATTGATAGAAGTCCAGCAGTTGTTTGTTATCTCTGTCACAATACCTCCAAACTCTTTCCCGTAACCAAGGATATAACGGGTAAAGTGCAGAGGTGGAGGTACGGAAACTAGTAAATCTAACTTAGATTTATATTTCACACCTATGTTCATCATTTGACCATCAGGGTTTATGTTATAAACTGCTAGTTTAGTATCACTTCCACCTCTTTGTGACACTATGACATTGTCTGGTGGTGGAGTCAATGTAAAACTCTGTGTGTCGTTTGAGGTAACATCAACATAAATCTTGCTGTCTGAAGACAGTGGACAGGCTCCAGGCAGACCTTGCCCAAACAATTTTCTGAATGACCAGTCATTGCTACCTATTATATCATAGTCATAAACTAGACCCACAGTTTGTTTGAATTCTAGTTGAGTCTCCAAACAATCGCTGGATTTACATACTTTTCTGACGTGAACTCCAATTGAATGATAGTTGGTGTTGTGGATCATTCTAGAATTAAGCAATGCTGAAAAACCACGACTTGATTCACATGGTAAAAGTTTCTTCCATGGTGTTAGATTCTCAGTGCATACAATCTCTCTGGGTAATGATGCATATCGCAGTTGTGAGGTTACATTTTGACTAGATTTCACTGCTCCCATAGGCCATAAAGCCATTTGAGGCGTCACTGTATTAAAGTTATCAATAAAATTAAGTGAAGCACAAAAGAGTCCAGAGAGTGTGGCAGTTAGTTTTTTCCATTGTGTATCTACATCTACCACATCAGGTGAGAACCAGGCATAGACCTCTGCCCCAGGCGCAGCATCCAATACTGGATATCCCCATTGGTTGTGCCTCCATTGTCCTTCGGTTAAAGTTAGATGTAGCTCTTCGACTTGGAATCGAGATACAACTTCAGCCAATGACCGAGGGGCCAAATGAGAATGAACTAAAAGAAAGGAAACATTGTATTATATCTTACTTCAATTAGATTTATAGATAGACAATTTCATATAGTAATCCTTACATGAAGATGATTCGCTATTGACTAAAGTGGCAAATTGAAAGTAGCTGTAGAGATGGGTCGGTGGTAGAGGTTTAATATATAATTCTTCTTTAAAGTCATCACAACGAACACACAGGAAATATGTGAGATAAATACTGTAGTATAATAATTTACGAGGCCCCATTGATAATGCCCCAGTAAGTCGCTTTTGAAACAGACTACAATAGGTTAAATTTTCGTTGTGACAGTAAAATGACAACTGAACCAAAGAGTAGAATACTTGCATAGATTTAAGAAAAATAGAATAGGTACTTGTAGCGAATTGACAGTGACAATGTCAAATGATTTAAGCATGATTATGCATGGATTTTAAATGTACCGGATCGAATCACATGAACACTGACAAGTGAGCTTAGGTCTGGCAAAACGTGCCAACAGCAATGGTAGACTTTGCATCAACTCACTTTAATACTCTCATCAACCAAATTGTTTTGGCGATAAATTTTTGATGCAGTGTTGGTTCCCAACGTTGCGCATTACCCACAGTTTGTTTGCACAGAACCTAAAGCTGCACCGACTCTACTACCCGACCCGTGCTCGACGAGCCAGCACGTACCGCTGAGCCTGTAGCGCTAAATTCCCCAAATAATAATTCAACCCAGCCTGACCGTAACTGGCCTCCCCTCAATGACGCACTAAGCCGAGGCCCGAAGGGGGTGCCCTTATTGATCGTCCATTTAAGGTAGAAGCGTCAACAGTCACGTGACGGTCTATCCATACATTTTTCGTTGGGTTATACTCTAGACAAGGACACTTTTTGTTTAAAACGAATCATTTTATCACTTTTCTACAATGAAATGTGGGCGCGTGCCCCTTTTTACGAAAATTATAAATAACTATTATATAAAAAAATTGGTTGCCTGTAAAGTCGGTATACGGGCGAAAGTTTTACGTGACAACGACTTTGAGTGGTAAAACACTTTTTATGTCTGTCTCTCTCGCTCTTAGGCGGGCTAACCATGCCCGAGTGGAAGGGACGCGTGCCTCTCACTCGCTCTCATTGTGAGCGCATAACGTGAGCGGAGCGTAACGCAGTTTCTTGAAGTGTCACCCGGCAAACCAATTTATAAGACGTTGTCACGTCAATAATAATTAATTAATTAATTAATTTTAAACTAATAATTTACTTAACACTATCAACATTTATCAATAGTATGACATAACCTATAAACTCAGTTTCTCAACTTTTGTGTCAATCTAACAATTAATCAATCAATCATAGTTTACGATAATGAAATATCAGTGTACAATTATTTACCTTTATTGTTGTAGTTGTTGTAAATGACGAATCTAAGCACTCCACATTTTCACTACAGACACAGCTGACGATACTTTAACCACACGTGTGAACTTGTATTATGACGCTTTCTTGTTTTTCCAACGCCAAGAACGTTCGAGAAAGACAAAGACAGAGACACAAGCATGCGCCGATTCAATGCGCCTAATTCTCTAGTGCTGCGCGCGCGGCAGACCGATCATAGTTGAGTGGGAGAGAGACGCAAGGCATTCGGCGGGCCTCTCTCTCGTTCGGTGACTCATCGTAACGTTACCGAGCGTTACACTTTTTCATAAGTGACTCCCAGCCGCAACCTAATTTAAGACGTTGTCACGTCAATAATATATAACTAAGTATCACAAATACGCACAAATAAAGAGCAACTCGTGTATGTTTATTCCACAAGCAAACATACAATGGCTTTAGAGGTACACGATTCTGCAAAACGTTACGCCAGCATTAATCGTTTTTATCCAAAACGACAAAGCGCACCAATTTTTTATGTGGTGCACATTCACTGTAAATTATACACTAATTATACATTGCACTCATACTACTCTAGGAGCCACTTTCCTGCTGGGGTAACGTACACCATATTCTCAGATTGTCGGGAAAAGGTTAAGTAGTTTTTTTTCTAGGGACAATTTTTGACGTGACAACGTCTTAAATTAGGTTGCGGCTGGGAGTCACTTATGAAAAAGTGTAACGCTCGGTAACGTTACGATGAGTCACCGAACGAGAGAGAGGCCCGCCGAATGCCTTGCGTCTCTCTCCCACTCAACTATGATCGGTCTGCCGCGCGCGCAGCACTAGAGAATTAGGCGCATTGAATCGGCGCATGCTTGTGTCTCTGTCTTTGTCTTTCTCGAACGTTCTTGGCGTTGGAAAAACAAGAAAGCGTCATAATACAAGTTCACACGTGTGGTTAAAGTATCGTCAGCTGTGTCTGTAGTGAAAATGTGGAGTGCTTAGATTCGTCATTTACAACAACTACAACAATAAAGGTAAATAATTGTACACTGATATTTCATTATCGTAAACTATGATTGATTGATTAATTGTTAGATTGACACAAAAGTTGAGAAACTGAGTTTATAGGTTATGTCATACTATTGATAAATGTTGATAGTGTTAAGTAAATTATTAGTTTAAAATTAATTAATTAATTAATTATTATTGACGTGACAACGTCTTATAAATTGGTTTGCCGGGTGACACTTCAAGAAACTGCGTTACGCTCCGCTCACGTTATGCGCTCACAATGAGAGCGAGTGAGAGGCACGCGTCCCTTCCACTCGGGCATGGTTAGCCCGCCTAAGAGCGAGAGAGACAGACATAAAAAGTGTTTTACCACTCAAAGTCGTTGTCACGTAAAACTTTCGCCCGTATACCGACTTTACAGGCAACCAATTTTTTAATAATAAATGAAGTAATTAAATGTACAATAATTTACAACATTTAAAGATCATATCTTTTTCAATATTTTGGATTTGTATTTAATTCACTTTAATTTTTAGGCAAACAAACTAAAATAAATGCACTTTAGAATAAAAGTAAAACTCCCAAAGTAAAATTGTAACGAAACCCCTTGATAAATTGTATGAGCCATAAAATGATACTTCATGGCATAAATGATACTTTTTCTTCAAGCGCTTTTCTGATGTAAATATAATACACTTTTTCTTTAATTTAAATTACAGTTTTAAAAGTATAATAACGATTCAAACGTAGTCGTACTATATCGTATTAAAATTTTGTGTGTTCAGTTTAAGATCACGCCGTGTGTTTTTCATCAACTGAATAGTAGTTGTGTGTGGTCCCGGCATTTTGATATCAAAATAACGGAACCACTTTCTTTGTAGAATATTTTAAAATTTTATGGGTGTAAGAATTTTAGTATGAAAGTATGAAATAGTAGAAATATTTTTAGTATTTTATCCTATTCACATGATATTCGCAAAACCCGGCGGGGTCCGCCATCTGGACGTTTATGAATTTCTCGTGCATCGTTGGTGCATTTATTAAACATTGAAATTCACAAACACAAACAACCACACCCGGAACAACTACCTGTAGGCCATTTAAATATTTATTCGGTCGGGAACTAAGCACATATTTAAATACGCTTGGTTGTGATCACTGCAGAGTGTCACTGTGCTGTGTACTGATTCAGTCCATGGTCGAGAGTGAGAGCGTGGGAGGCCGTCGCCTCTTTTTGCGAGGAAGTAGTGGTCGCAAAGGATGCGGCGGAAAGGGACTAGAAGAACACAACCCCCCTCTCCGTCCGCGGCAAACGCTTCAGGCGCCGGAGGGCGTACAACGATCTCGGGCTGCCATAGAGTGTGGCTTGCGGGTGATAGATTTGACGCGTCTATATGAACTAAAAACCATCTACCCTCTTTTTAGTTTCACCGCAACCTCGACAAATTCAGTTCACAGATAAACCTATTCCTACCTATTTGTTACAAAGACTTTAGATCCAAATTCAGTCACCTGAACAGACACAGGACCCGGACATCGCCGCGCCGTGTTTTTTGTATGAGGTATTGTGGCCCTGTACAGCCATAGAGGACGGCAAGGGTCCCATATGTATGTGGACCATAACTTGGTCCGGGGAGCGTGACGAACTGGGCAAGTAATGCAGCACCCTAGCCCAAGGTAGTGAAAGACACTGTGTGGATTTAGTGAGTAGGAGTCTGACAGACCTCTTTGCCAGTCATAGTGAAATATAAAACAAAAAAGAACAGACAAAAATAATTTAAGGTTAACACCCGTATCTATAAATAAGTCAGTGATTACTTGAGTAAAAGTAATTACATAAGGTATGATTTTTATTCTGTAGTTTACCGTTTAGTAATAAATAAATATTTTTTATTTAGTATCAAAACATGTACAAGGCACTGCACTTTTTTGTTTCAAACATGACAATAATATTTTTTCAAGCTTAAAATAATATGAAGCATAGCTTGTTAATATGTGGTTTAAAAACTAATCCTCACATGGAAACTCAAACATTAACACATTAGTCTGAAGCTGTGAGTGCCATCACTGTAAAACGAACTTCATTTGGATCACGAGCCATGAACTCCTTGCATATCTTAGCAGAATCTTCTAGTAAAGAATCAGGTGTAGTCGGCCCATGGTTCACAGGAAAAGATTTAAGACTTCCATCCAATTCATACAGAAAGCCATCTTTGTGAACAAAAGTAATGAAATGGTGATTGACAGGCTCTTCAGCACTCGGAGTATTAGTTTGTCCTTCCTGGGCTAATTCCTTGTGGGCTTTAATAATACCTTCAGATTTTGCAAACAATTTTCCTCTTGAGGGAGCATCCATATCTTTGGCTACATTTAAGAATGACTTCATGTGCCCATCAGCCAGCTCTATTTTATCAGTATTATTAGCAACACTGTGCACAAGAGCTACAGTGCCACAGGCATTACTTACCAACTGTTTCATATAAAAAATATTGCTGGAAACTTCTTGTCCTTTAGACAGAATATCGCTTTGCTGTTTTTGTTTATGGTCTTCATAAGCATCAGAAATTGGGAAGAGTAGCATGACAGACAGTACAGGACGAGGCACCCAAGCAAGCATGTCTGGTTCTAAGCCCATAACATCGACGACACTCCATTGATTAGGTACTCCTAATTTCTGCAGAAACTTATTCATAACCTCAGGATTTGATTCTAATGGGATTAAGATTTCACTCGCCATTTCGGTTTTTGTTTGTCTGAAAATAAACAGGTGGGTTACCGGTATTTCAGAAAGTGAGATACCAACTGAATGTTGAAACCAAAATATATTAACAATGTTAACATACCTACCAATTGCTGGTTTCCACAATAATATACCAATCTCGAGAAGTTTATTCCAATTCAGTTATAATGAATGAGTCAGGCTTTTTGAATTTTGAGGCTAGTTGTGAATTTGTGATTGTGAATGGATGTTAGGGTATATTTATTCTGTGGTTGCGATTGTCATCAGTGACAATGACATTTTTTTTTTACGAGGCAATGACTAGTGATGTTCAATTGCGCTATAAATTATGGAAAACATTTTTATAGCGCGCTATTTTATACGCTATTATTATAACACGTTATAACAAAACTCTGCAGCAATCAGAACGCTGATGTTATAATTATATTCAGCAACAAGCTAAACGGGCGCAATGATGCGCATTGAATGTTATCTCGTAACGTACTGTACACGAAAGAATATATTATAATCAGAAAAGAATATATATCTCATGAAGGGTTTTAAATGATCAATGAATGAATTTTCCTTCATACTTGGCAGGCTTAAGACTGTCTACAATAAAATTAATTAAATGTTATTAGTACCGTTTTGTGAGACCATTACTAATTATTTTTATAGGCGTAATTAAAAGTTATCGTTGATTTATAGGACAATTCTCGGCGACAATAGTTGCACACGCTTGTTTTACTGCCTTCAGAGGACTTCTCAAAAACGTTCCTAATAGGTAGATCACCACTGCGAGGCATTTTCTTATTAACTATTTGATAGATAACTGCACAAAAGTCCTTATAGCTTAACTACCTAATCACACTCTCACTATCACAAAGTACCAAAACATACTATTCACAGGTCTTAAAAAAATAACTAATAATACGACTGTTGTAGTCAATATGTTCCTTATTATAATTTATTATTAGTTATTTGTTACGCAGTCGCGTTTTTTGTTTTTTAAATTTCTTTTTTTATTTTACGGTTTTTAGTTACGATTATTAAAATTAAAACATGGTCATGATATACCATTTTAAAATCCTCATAATGATCCCTTTAATTTGATACAAGCACATATTGCAGTATACAAAAAAAAAGTGTTTTTACTTTAAACTATAGTGTTTGACAGTCGTCATGTTGGTTTTCACGTCACCTATCCAAGAACACTTAGGTTACCAAGATGAATCTAACGGTATTTTAATTAAATAAATCCGTGCAGCGTTTTGGAATATATGAGTTAATAAAGAATATTACACATGCATTATTAGATACGCGCGAAAAATATAACCATTCCTTGGCAGTCGGGTAAAAACTGAAACAATATTTACAGTTTAAGATAGCACGACGAACATGAGAATTATTATATTTACAAGAAGTTATACTTCACAACAATAACATTGCGATTCACAATCACAAAACGACTTAATATTCGAAAAAATATTTAAAAGAGCGCGATTCGCGAGCGCCGAGTGAATATTACTGTTAACAAACAAACAACTCGGAGCTTATAGGTTCAACCCGATCGAATATACGGACCACGCTACCGCGCTATGTTGCTATTCCGTTCTGACCCCGCTGTTGGCTTAGTTTGTTATATCGGCTCTGTCTTTGCGCTATAATATTATTATAGCGCAAAGACAGAGCCGATATAACAAACTCTTGACGCTATGAACAAGTAGCATGTTATTTTTTGGCGCCATACGCTTTATTAACCACCACTGACAATGATAAGCTGACAACCACAGGGTAGTTTTTTCAGTGACTTTTCTGACAACTACTGACAAGAACATCATATAAAATACTGGAGTAACAGCAAGGGCTACCCGGTTAGGGCTCCAGAGACAGGAACCTTCACACAATGCAGGCTGGATCGAAGAGTACTGCTTTGAATCAGGCCCGTGATCCAACCACCGAAGGAGAGCCTCGGTAGATGTTCGTTGACGTTCTTAGCCATCAGGCCATTGGCCGTTACGACAATCCGCACAGTGATAGCGGCGTGCTATTGGTCTATTACTACTATGTCAGGCTTATAGGTGACAATAGTCCTGCCAGTGAATATAGATCGATCCCAGTACACCGTGACATGGTCTTTCTCGAGAACTGGGTTGAGCACATACTTGTAGTACGGTACCTCAGATTCCACAAGTGTATATTTCAATTCAGCTGGACTTGCTGGTGAATAATCCCGGCGACTTGGTTGTGCCTGTGCAAGTACTCGCCCTTAGCCAAACGAGGACAACAAAAAATAATATGACTGATGCACTCACCAAGTCACCACTGGACGGTGGCATGCCCGATCCCGATACACGTTAACCGTCCCGGCCCTCATAATATGTTTCTAGTAGTTGTTCCTAGACATAACTTCGTCCATAATCGCCATAATCGCACAGACAAAACCTTCAGTATTATTGTTTATTTGTGAAATTGGGTATTTAAATTATAATTTGATTTTGATTTCATTCATTCATTCATGGATGACGAATGAAATACCACTCATTGGTTGTGTTACATCATTAACACCAAAGATTAACACTTTTTGTTTGCTGTCGTTGAACAATAATTTATAATAATGGTATAGATACACGTTAATTATTTTCAATGTGTGTGTGTGTTTTGTTAGTGTTGATTGCCAAATTCCCGTTGCGTGCAGTATGTTTTTACCTCGCCTCCCGCAAAAAGTAGCAGTATAAATTTTGTCTCTCTCAAGAGCTTTTTTCTCCATGATCATAAGTAACAGAAAAGAAGTAAAGTAAACGATTGTGTGACGGTTGACAGAGGAGAATGGAAGAAAAAAACGTGTGGCGCCGATCCCAAGTAACATGGGTCAAGGGCAGGAAGATGATGATGATGATTTTAAGTACAGTAGATGATTGTAACAGAAATGTTATTTTTAAAGGAACAATTGTTATTTAGTCAATATCAGTCAAGAGAAGCACGCCCACCCCTAGAGCGTAGTGATGGGTGACAACCTGAGTCTCATCCATAGTTACCGGTACTTTTTTGGTTACTTTACTTTTTGCTCTCGTATCTCGTCTCATCTGTCTGTCACCCTCATAGATAATACACTATATGTCACCCTGTTACAATCACAAATTCACTACCGGTACCTAAAGTCCGTAGACAGCTGTCTACGCTAAAGTCTGTTTTTTTCGTAGACAGAGAATGCTATAGACTAATTGATATGTTTTGTCGCATTCACACAAGAAAAAGAACAACTTATGCCGATGTCGTGTAAAGAAATGAAACAGAACGATAAAATTTTTTGTTTCATCGAGCGTGCCACGTTTTTTCAAGGTCAGCCGTAGACAGAGAATGCTATAGACTAATTGATATGTTTTGTCGCATTCACACAAGAAAAAGAACAACTTATGCCGATGTCGTGTAAAGAAATGAAACAGAACGATAAAATTTTTTGTTTCATCGAGCGTGCCACGTTTTTTCAAGGTCAGCACACTAGTTTGCTAAACAAAGTTTGACAGCTGACGTGCAGCTAGCCATCGTCTACCTTTAAAATACAGTTTTTACGTGTTATATGTTAAGTAATTTATGTTATATTTTGTTTTGAACAATTTAGACTTACTATTTCAACCATTTATACAAAAAAATGGTGTGGTGTAGCGTTAAAGGGTGTAAAAGTGATAGTGGAACGAAAATCCCAGGATTGTCTTTTCATTCGTAAGTATGCCACTCTTTATCAGTTCTAGGCATTCAGTAACATTTTATTATGTTCATATATTGTGTATAATGTACGCTAGACGTACGATTCATCCTTAAAAAGCACAAAAATAACAATTATTATTCAATTTTAAATTCTAACCTAAAAACGTTGGTGTTGCCAACTTTTCTATAAATTATTACCCACTATTATGGGAAATAATAATATGATGGCTTCTGCAGTGAGTATTAATTAAATATCTGAAATATTTAATGACTTTTTGCAGTTTCCCTGAACCTGATAATTTACGTCAGAATTGGATTGTAGCTACAGGACGAACAGATTGGACACCAAAACCGTCATCAAAAATTTGCAGCAAACATTTTGAGAATTAAAAAGAAGAATATAAGTTAATTAGAAAGAAGAATTCATAAATAATCATTTTGAAAGTCAACCTTTTATTGGAAACCACAAAGTTTTACTTATTAAGGCAATTGCCATGCACTATTTTGAATTGCGTATACATCACGCAACAAAAGGATTTGAACCTAAGCAAAAAATTAGAAACATACGAAGCTTGTTTTATTTAAAGGACAATAATGTGTTAAATCAATAAAAGCTTATTAAAAATAAACATGTTCTATTATTTACCCACAAACCCAGAACCTACTATCACATCAGAAATGGCAGTAATTTAGAACCACATCATCATCATCCATCGTAACTCCTGCCCTCATCGCAATTAATTTGAGTTCGGCAGCATGTCTTCTCCGCATCGCATGCCTTTGCGTACCGATGGTAACGGATATGTCATTGGCATATTCAGGCTTTGTCTTACGTACTAATTTCCAATTCTCATAAATTGTGGGGTAAATTTTTCCTCACCCGGTAACCCTAAATTCGTGACGTATTTATTTTTTGTCTCTTTTTGCGACACGCTTTGCCGGTGTCTATAGGATACTCTGTCTACGAGGTCAGCACACTAGTTTGCTAAACAAAGTTTGACAGCTGACGTGCAGCTAGCCATCGTCTACCTTTAAAATACAGTTTTTACGTGTTATATGTTAAGTAATTTATGTTATATTTTGTTTTGAACAATTTAGACTTACTATTTCAACCATTTATACAAAAAAAATGGTGTGGTGTAGCGTTAAAGGGTGTAAAAGTGATAGTGGAACGAAAATCCGAGGATTGTCTTTTCATTCGTAAGTATGCCACTCTTTATCAGTTCTAGGCATTCAGTAACATTTTATTATGTTCATATATTGTGTATAATGTACGCTAGACGTAAATTCATCGTTAAAAAGCACAAAAATAACAATTATTATTCAACTAGCTGTGCCCGGCATGCGTTGCAATGCATGTTTTCCTGCCTACTACTTTCACTACCCTACCTATCTACCCTATCTACCTACCCTACCTACCTACCTACCCTACCTACCTACCTACCCTACCTACCCTACCTACCCTACCTACCTACCTACCTACCCTACCTACCTACCCTAGATACCTACCTACCCTACCTCCCTACCTACCTACCTACCCTACCTACCCTACCTACCCTACCTACCCTACCTACCCTACCTACCGTACCTAGGTACCCTACCTACCTACCTACCCTACCTACCTACCTACCTACCTACCTACCTACCTACCTACTCTACCTACCTACCTACCTACCCTACCTACCTACCTACCCTACCTACCTAACCTACCCTACCTACCCTACCTACCTACCTACCTTACATACCTACCCTACCTACCTACCTACCTTACCTACCTACCTATCATTGGGTTAAATCGAGTAATATTTTTTCCGAGTTGGCACATCACTATCACAGATTACCACAGATTTTTTTTATAAAGCCAATGTACTACCACAGATTACTAAATAGGTTATGCGAAGTTTGTATAATGCGTTCTGAAATCAAACTCATATACTCAGACCACACTTAGGTACGCCTGCCTATATTTTACCTTAGTAACTTCATAAAATCAGAACATTTAATAATATTTATCTTTACATAACTATTCCGTGGCGAGTTATTTTCAAAAATTAATTAGAATTTAATTAAGTAACCACGTTTCCGAACAAACAATGCTCTTTCAATATAGTCTATAGCTGTGAATGACATTGACATTCGTTGCGCGCGTTTTTTTAAATATGCAAAATTAAATGTATATTTTTCAATATTTCTGACAGATTTTCTTAATATTTTTTTCCGTAAGAACCTTCTCCTAATAATAACAAATACAACAAAAAAAGAATTAGTGAAATCGGTCCAGCCATTCGCGCGTGATGCCGTGACCAAGGAAAACGGGTTTCATTTTTATATATATATATAGATAGATTATAAATTCTAACCTAAAAACGTTGGTGTTGCCAACTTTTCTATAAATTATTACCCACTATTATGGGAAATAATAATATGATGGCTTCTGCAGTGAGTATTAATTAAATATCTGAAATATTTAATGACTTTTTGCAGTTTTCCTGAACCTGATAATTTACGTCAGAATTGGATTGTAGCTACAGTACGAACAGATTGGACACCAAAACCGTCATCAAAAATTTGCAGCAAACATTTTGAGAATTAAAAAGAAGAATATAAGTTAATTAGAAAGAAGAATTCATAAATAATCATTTTGAAAGTCAACCTTTTATTGGAAACCACAAAGTTTTACTTATTAAGGCAATTGCCATGCACTATTTTGAACTGCGTATACATCACGCAACAAAAGGATTTGAACCTAAGCAAAAAATTAGAAACATACGAAGCTTGTTTTATTTAAAGGACAATAATGTGTTAAATCAATAAAAGCTTACTAAAAATAAACATGTTCTATTATTTACCCACAAACCCAGAACCTACTATCACATCAGAAATGGCAGTAATTTAGAACCACATCATCATCATCCATCGTCACTCCTGCCCTCATTGCAATTAATTTGAGTTCGGCAGCATGTCTTCTCCGCATCGCATGCCTTTGCGTACCGATGGTAATGGATATGTCATTGGCATTATTCAGGCTTTCTCTTACGTACTAATTTCCAATTCTCATAAATTGTGGGTAAATTTTTCCTCACCCGGTAACCCTAAATTCGTGACGTATTTATTTTTTGTCTCTTTTTGCGACACGCTTTGCCGGTGTCTATAGGATACTCTGTCTACGGTTTTTTTTAATCTCATGACACATGCAAACTTACAAATAATGTTGCCTGCTCTTTTGTGTAGTGTTGTACCTACGATACCGGTTTATTGAATCGTAACTTTTATATTTATTAGACGATTAGAAAGAAAGAAGAAAAAAATTACGTCACTAAAAATGATATAACATTCAAATTGAATGAAGTACGAAGCCTTTTTGAAGAAAGGCTTCGTCAAGTGACCCCGCAGCGGTGGAAAGACTGTGTGGCTCATGTTATTAAAATTGAAGATTAAATGTGTCATCTGAGCCAACATTTCTGATCGATTTAATAAAGAACACCTACTTCTCGATTCTGATGATTCAGGCATGAAGTCATTATCGGAATCTGATTATTAATAGTTTAAAATATACATAGATTTAAAGTAAAATGACATGAATGCATGATTAATGAATAACTGGAATTAATTAATTAAAAATGTATGTTTCACAATATATATATGTATACCTAATTTTGTATTATTTCATTTTAGATAACTACCTACACCTTTTATTCAGGATAACTTATAATAAAAAACGATACTACTTGATTTTATAAACGGCAATTTACGGTAGTGGCTCATCACTATTTAATAATTACAAAAAACTGGCAACCCACGTAATGTCAATTTCGTCTCTGAGATTAAACAGACATACCTACTGTCAGTGGTTCACAGGATTTACAGGCTACATGAAAACAAAGCATTTTTTTATTACTGGGGACTCTGAGTACGTCATGATCATGTAATTTAAAAGATACGTACCAATTAAACCTCCTACTTGAAATAAAAAAAATCCCCTAGGCTACTGTCAATGGTGAATTTTGAGATAGTTATTTAAGAAAAGTGTGTACCTATGTTTGGTAGAAAGAACGTAATTTTCTGTTTAAGTTAAAGTTATTGTTAGATAATAATAACAAAATGGATTCTGAGTTCGTGCACATATCCACCAGTCTTCGGTTACAGCTTGGCTATGGGATTGGTCATGTATTAAATGATGTCTGTGCAAGTTTATGGTTCACATATTTCTTAGTATTTTTTCATTTAGTACTTGAGTTTAGTGCTTCGCAATCGGGTAACTTGATGTTGATAGGTCAAGTTATGGATGCTTTATCAACGCCTTTTGTTGGTTATCATTCAGATCACACAGACAATCATATTAGTTCAAAGTATGGTAGGCGGAAACTGTGGCATTTGTTTGGTAAGTGAATTAGAGATGATGGTCAGTAATGCATTATAAGCAATTAATCTAAATATAGTATAAGCAATGCAAAAGTGGTTTTGTAGCTTTCCTAAAAGATAATATTAACATTTGATTTATATTTCAGGTACATTATGTGTCCTGGCATCATTTCCGTTCATATTCACAGAATGCATTGGTTGTTCGTCAACACACAAATGGGCGCAAATGTATTATTATGCGGCATTTATTGTTATATTCCAAATTGGATGGGCTGCAGTGCAGATATCCCACTTAAGTTTGATTCCAGAGCTTTCGGACGATGATCACACTCGGACACATTTGACTGCCATCAGGTAAAAAAAATTGGAAAGCTCGAATCAATTGAATACCCAAGTAGACCGCAAACATAATCTGGCAAAATGGGGTATTTTTGGTTCCCTCCAACACTGAGAGTGAGTGTCCGGATCAAACTATTTACCTGTACTCTTGACGACCTGAATAGCGCCTCTGCTGCTACAATAAATGTGACCACCTAGTGGATCCAAACGGTGTAATATGGAAGGAACATCAATACGATAGGAAGAAGTAAATAGTGTTATAGAAAATTTCAATTTCAGCACTTCCTTTGTCCTTCCGTCCCCTCCACTCAAATTCATAACTTTTTTTTGTATTTAATCAGATGTAACCATACAAATACTAATTATGTTAATATTTGTATTTCAGATATGGATTCACAGTATTCTCAAATCTATTTGTTTACATTATCACTTGGATCATATTACATTTGACTGGGGAATGTGATAAGCATGTATGTTGAAATCATTAAAACTATTTATTTTGTATTCTTCATTGTAATGGCATGTTTCACCTCTTCCTGTTTTTATTTTGTAAATATTTTCAACAAATTCTATTCTAATTTTTACACAATTACCAGAATGGTTATGTTTTTATGTTTCATGTATTTAATTAATTTGGTGTCTATAAAAAGTGCATAGATTTTTAAATATTTATTTTTATTTTATTATAGCAAGTGGGGCCTTCTGATGCTTGGAAGTTTAGGCATGTTGTCTATATAGTATTGGGAGTAGGAACACTAGCATCAGTAATATTTCACATTTCTGTAACGGAAAAAAACAACTACCGTCATGAGCAGCTCTTAGCTGAAGGTGAAAGTGGCGCCCACCATGAATTCTTACGAAAACCACTTATGTATCAGGTAAATTGAAAGCAAACCTATTAGATAATTGTAACTTTAACAGATGTAGAAGTGGAATAATTATGTAACAATAAATAAATATGTAATATTATGTTACATATATTTTGTTATCAGCAAAATTCTAGCACACAAGATAACAGATCTAATTAATTGTATGTTTCAATTTATTATTTACTCGTAAATATGACTGATTCTAGGTAGCAGGAGTGTACATGTGTACCAGACTTGTGGTGAACATATCCCAGGTGCTTATCCCCCTGTATCTGCACCGCACGCTAGGCCTGGCCGCCCGCGCCCTCGCCGCCGTCCCCCTCGCCCTGTACCTCGGCAGTCTGGCAGCTGCCGGAGTCCAGAGGTTGGCACCACGATCCTTCACCCGAAAACTTAATTATTTGACCGGTTCCGCATGCGCAATAGCTGGTTTTGTGTGGATTTACCTTGGGTCAGATGATGATTACAAAGTATATTTCATTTATGTGGTTGCTGTGTTAATAGGTTAGTACCTACCCACATGTTACATAAATAAATTGTATTATATCTACCTATGTACAATGTACATAACCATCTTTATCAACATTTTGTGTCAGTGTTTCATTTAAACACTGTCAAACTTTGTTTCAAACATTGACCCCCATGAGTTTGGTTCCAAATACCTAAACTAGCTACAATAATGCTGAATGAGCTGCGTTCACGCACGCTTTGTCGATGTAATAACAGTTATTATTTGTGTATTAGTCACTCTCTTTCTGTGAAATTTCTGTTGTACTGTTGTAGATTGATTGTTTTCGTTATTGTCAGGTTTTGGCGGCGCAGTGATGTTGGTGACAAGTCTGGCTCTGACGGCTGACTTGGTTGGTGCTAGAACAGAAGCTTCCGCCTTTGTCTACGGCCTCATGAGTTTCACTGATAAGCTCGCGTGCGGCATTGCTATAGCTAGTATACAAGCATAGTGAGTTCATCTGTGATTCATACTCCGACAGTCGATGTTCTTGTTGTAGGAACGCGATTCGCCTCAGTTCACTCATAGAATGCTATCTTAATACATCATTTTAGTCACGTATTGATAATGCTTCCTACTTTCGATAATGAGCGGTGCTAATTGGGATTATATTCATTGTTGGGTATAGTTATCAAAACCCGTAAGCTGATGATTTCTTTGACAAAAACTGAATATTACGTTCAATTAACGCCAGCTCTTCAGACGCTAATTGAAGTCCTAAGACCTGAAACTATAAATGCTATAAGACGCAATAAGTGTCTATACCTACCTGTAGTATTCACTTGTAACCGAGCTAATAGGTTGATAACACAATTTACTACTTATATCACAGGCTCACACCAACCATTACCAACCAGTCCAGGGTACGCTTCACCTACCAACTCTCCGCCATTCGTGGAGACTGACAGTTGTCCTACGTGACAGCTACCCGACTGCTTGTGGCCGTGAGACAGTGTTACCATATCTATTAAATAGATACACTACATCCCTTCCTTATTTTATTTGTTTTAATGAAAATGCTTTACCTTCTGAGGGTTTACCCAGTTACCCTATTAGAACCTCCCCTCCGATAGCCTCCACTAAATGTGGAGTAGGATTGAAGTTGCTTAATAGTTTATGAAACCTTTTCATGTATTTTCTATAAACTTTCTCGTCTACTCTATCTTCTGGGTCTGTATGAATTCGTCTTCCTATTTCTATACTTATTCCTTTCCTATTTCTGTCTTTTTCTTAATATATTCTTTTACTAACCTCATTAGTAAAATTCTCTGCGAATATCTCACTGTAACATCTTTGTGTTTTGGATCTAATATAACTCTATTTTGTCGTTCAACTTTTCCTTCGTCTGGGCCAATAGGTAACCGTATTAATATTACAGCACCGTCGAATGTTACATTCTTTACAAAACGTCTAAAATTCCTTGCTACAAATTGTCTTCCCATTGTCAGCGGTCATCAACCCGGCACAAGGTTTAGACTATATAAGGAAATTTAACTAAAACTCCAATATTTTGTGATCGGTAATCAAATCAAATTGCAAAATAAAGATGTTTAAATGATCGATAGCCCAGACAAGAGCAAAGGCATCTTCCTTCTCTATCTGGCTATATCTTTGTACATCATCTGAAGTTTCCAACTATACCAATACTGTAAGCTGAAGAGCTTGTTTGTATGAATGCGCTAGTCTCTGGAACCACCAATACATACCACATGTTTACATTTTGTTTATTAATTTCGAATGTTTTTATTATACTTTGTACGCCGTTGACGGCAAGACATAACATTCATTTTATTATTCTTGAGATCTGTACTTTTTGTTTACCTACATATGTATGATCTTCAATAAAATATTGAAATGAAATTTGATAGCACAATTCTTGAAGAAGGCCGTAGGCCACTCAACATCACGCAACGACCCTAAGGAGCCGGAAAGAGAAACGGTGGGTGAAACCACGGACTACAACTAGTTTGCTAGAATTCTGGAACCAGTTCAGTTCAGTTTGTACTAGTACTGCTTCAACCCCAACTGGATTGGCATCAGCGATGACTTGCGTACCGTTCATAAGATCCAGGAGTTTTTTATCTTTAGGTTGCTTGATAAGATTGACACTGGTGCCCAATTTCAGCACACCTAATTGTAACACTGTGTCCTTATTATTAAGTAAGTTTCTCAAACATTGTACGATACTAGGTTCCTTTTTACCATTTATCTTTACAGAAATACATATCAAAACTTCCTTCGACAATGAAGGAGTTTTACTGCCGTAGGCTACAAAAGTTTTATTCGGTTCTTTAACCTCTTTACAACTTCCGTTGTTACATTTCAAATAGTTCAAAACTTCGTCAGATATTATATCTAATTTAATTTACAACCCCAATCAATTAACATCTTTCATTTCACTCCTGAACATCACATTCTACCTCCGTTTCATCGTTAATTATACTTCCTCTTTTTCTAAAGAATTTAACTGCGTTTCCTTGACGTGGTCGTTTACTATTTAGTTAGTTCCTACAGTTTTTTGTTTTGTTCGAGTTTCCGTTAGTTTTGAGGTTTCCCTACAATCGTGACACTTTTCCCTTTAGCCGGACAAATCTTGAGGTCTGTGTGCACTACTCCCACATTTAGTCTACTTAATTGTTTGTCGTATCTGAATTCTTCTCTAGTCTCCAAAATCATAATATTTTGTTTCACATAGGCCCACATGGCCACCCACAAAACGTCGAGAAAAGGTGCACGGTTCGCGTTAGTCGTATCTTATGGAGAAGAACCGGCGAGAAGCTCCATTGTTACTGGTTTCTCAATTCGTCTAATTTAATGGTTGTTCAATTCGTCCAATTTAAAGGTTGTTCAATTCGTCCAATTGAATGGATGTCCAGTGCTTCCAATTTAATGGATGTCCAGTGCTTCCAATTTAATGGATGCCCAATGCTTCTAATTGAATGGATGACCAATGCTTCCAATTTAATGGATGTCCAGTGCTTCCAATTTAATGGATGCCCGATGCTTCTAATTGAATGGATGACCAATGCTTCCAATTTAATGGATGCCCACTTTGTCCAATTTAATGGATAACCAATGCTTCCAATTTAATGGATGCCCATCGTTCCCAATTTAATGGAGCCCATAGCTTCCAACTTAATGGAGCCCATTGCTTCCAACTTAATGGAGCCCATTGCTTCCAATTTAATGGAGCCCATAGCTTCCAACTCAATGGAGCCCATTGCTTCCAACTTAATGGAGCCCATTGCTTCCAATTTAATGGAGCCCATAGCTTCCAACTTAATGGAGCCCATTGCTTCCAACTTAATGGAGCCCATAGCTTCCAACTTAATGGAGCCCATTGCTTCCAACTTAATGGAGCCCATTGCTTCCAATTTAATGGAGCCCATAGCTTCCAACTTAATGGAGCCCATTGCTTCCAACTTAATGGAGCCCATAGCTTCCAACTTAATGGAGCCCATTGCTACCAACTTAATGGAGCCCATTGGCTCCAATTTAATGGAGCCCATAGCTTCCAACTTAATGGAGCCCATATCCTACCACGCGAAAACAGTGCGTGGTAGATGTCACATGTCTTCGAAATATTGGTTTTCGGACATGCCGGTTTCCTCATGATGTTTTCCTTCACCATTTCAGAGTACCTATTGGTGATGAGTGTCAACACAAAATGCCTGCCTGGTTTCGAACCCACGACCTAAGTCGGGCTAGGCCATCACCACTCTGATTAAATTTAATATTAATGAGATACATACATATGTGTTATTGCTACTTATTATATTTTAAGTTTACCTATATTTTGTTAAATTAACTAATTATTTCAACCTTTAATTTGTGTAATAATATAATACATATACATTAGCTCCACATTAAAGTTACATTGTACCTACTTGTAACTTAGTGACCTGTATAACCATATTAATTTATTCATTAATTAACAGGCCTCTTCACTTAGTCCAACTTATTAATCCAATTAAAAATTGCAATTTTGTCAAACAGTACTCAGGTATCTTTGATATTATTTAAGCCTTATTTTCTGTATGAAAAGAGACTCTTGCCCATCAGTGAAACAGTAACAGCTGGTATTATAATTTTTAATGTCCACTTTACATTACACCCATTTATCGCACACTTATTATTCTTGCATAGTATCTACATCACATAACATAACATGACATCAAACCTGCAATACCACAAGCACCAGACAGAGTTGCACACAATAGCACATCCACATTAGCCAACCATATTCAAATCTCGTGCACCACGGGCAAGCCTAGTTCCATCAACTCTGCATAAATCCAGACTCCCTGGCTGCTACCGAGAAATTCCCAATGAATAAACCCAACAAGGCTCTTCTTAACCTGGGAATCGAAACCAGGACCCCACACCAAGCAGCCATGCTTGTGACCAATGTGTATCATCAATATGTATCTTCTGCCCTTATCTCAATTTATTTGGGGTCGGTGCAGCATGTCTTCTTCTTCCATACTCCTCTATTACTAGACAACTCTTTAGTGTGTCACCCCACTCACTGGCGAGCAGTCCACAGAAAGACTAAGCTGTGGCGAGGTAGTGCATCCTTACCTAACCCATTCATTCCGTCTACTGAAAATCTCCCACCTGAACATGAGTTGCCATAGCTGACCTGGCAGTCTTTGAATAGTCTCCGGACCCAGATTGGTTGCAACAAGGAAAACTTGCTCAGGTGGAGATTCATAGTAAATGTGGTGCTGTTCTACAAACGATGGGGCACTTAAAATAATAATATTGTATCTGGTTGTTTGTTCACTACAGGAACCGATGGACGCTACTGAAAACACCAAACTAGTAGCTCAGTCCTGGCTGACACAATTTAGATTGCCATCAACATGCTAAGAAGAAGATTAGACACACAAAGTCTTAGTAGCTAACTAACTACTTACTTTACTACTACTTTTTTTTTTTTTTTTTGTAGGTATTTTGTAGGACATGAAGTCACTACTTCACTTTTCCCTTCTTTTTTTTTTACTTTTGTATGGTAACAAATAACCACCAACATTTAAACTAAAACTAAATTTCGATTGTACGCCTAATGACTACACAAAATAAATTCAATCAAACCACTCAGCTTATTTTACAGCAATGTCTGTAATTACTTAGTTGGATAGACACTGTCTGAAGTGAATTGTCAAATAATATAATCATACCAACAAAAGAATAAGTAGGTTACCAATAATTCATACAGTCCAAGTTATTACAACTGATTAAAGGAACTAGTAGACATTATATTTTAAAAGTAAATATGACTTATTTTGGACTGGTCTTGTTAAAGTGAAGCACTTGATGATTGTTATACAAATACTTACTAGTTAGTTCAACATGTTCACAAGCAATTGTAGTTCAACACTGTTGCCATCTATCTGGTAATAACGGTGAAGTGAAATTCAAAACCATTTCATATAGAAATATTTTAGATCCTGTATCTAATAATTTTTGTCTATGAATACAAATTATAAATCATCAACTTGCCCTTATTCTAGTGATTAAGGGCCTACCTATTATTTTATTTGATGTGCAGATAAGTATGCTTAATTAATTAATTTCAATAATAAGTTGATGAATGTAGACTTACTCATGTAACATGTTGACATATTTACCTGTGTAGGTTCTTTATTATATTGCATATCAAATTAGTTTTATCAAGATGATAAAAACGCCATGCATGCGTTGTATTATGAATTCATTAATTGTACTGTGGGATCTATGACCTATCTCATCTATCTCTTCCAATAGTTCCAATGCAACCCATAGTTTACAATGCAACAATTAGGTACAATGCATGATAAAACAAAACAGAATTGTTCCTTCAGCTTGAAATACTTAATACCAGTAGGTATATAATAATTTACATGAATTATGTTTCAGCATAGTCCGCTATCTGTACTTACAACAATTTTTTTCATTGTCGACTACTTGTGAACTTCCACTAAGTATAATTATTTGAATTTCTGACCTTTATCCTCGTCGCCACTTGTAGTATTCACTTGTAACCGAGCTAATAGGTTGATAACACAATTTACTACTTATATCACAGGCTCACACCAACCATTACCAACCAGTCCAGGGTACGCTTCACCTACCAACTCTCCGCCATTCGTGGAGACTGACAGTTGTCCTACGTGACAGCTACCCGACTGCTTGTGGCCGTGAGACAGTGTTACCATATCTATTAAATAGATACACTACACTACCTAATTAGGCTGTCTCCGTTGAGGGTGGCTGGTAGGGCCAGATTTGCCACGTAGTAGGTGTAGCAAATGCTGAAAAAAGATCGGTCATCCCGAACTTCCCACACTGATTGAGAACCTGCCGTCCAAATCGAAACTATCTTATCTGCATCTCTATACATGGGCATTATTATTGTATTAATGCCATGATCCAAGAATTCCAAGATACGGGTGTTATAAAAGGCAAGGCATTTTTGTGATACGCCCCGCATAATTTGATGGCCAATACTCATTACTTACCTAGTTGATGTTATTCATTTTGTGCTTTTTATGTCCGTAGTGTAATTTCAAAATAATACTTAATAGGTTTTAGTCCCGCCAAAATTAGCCAACCCACAATTCCTATAAACCAACATTTTAAATGTGGTACTTATATTAGTATCTAGTGAAATAAATCCCATACCTATCCATCCAAAACATCGGTTTAGAACAGGGGCATAACAGGGGGCATAAAATGGCCGCTTTAATCACGGTTAATATTATCAAATCAAATCAAATCATTTATTTTGCTGAATATGGGTACATACAAGGATGAAACACAACAATATAGCTCAGGACCATATCCTACCCTAACAGGTGTCCAAAAATAGTTCATTATTATAATTAAAATTAAATAGAAACTTAATTAAATAAAATCAAAATTTAAAAAAAAAAACAAAATTAAATCAAAATTAAAAATCATAGGGAATTGGAATGTCAATAATTAAAACAAATGACACCTTACATACTTTACATTACATTCCATGCAAAATACATACATTACAATATGACGTCAAAAATTATAATAAATTATGAAAATAAAAAACTAACATTATTAAATAATTCTAATTCAAATTGTCAACACATTAAAAAAAATAAAAAAATATGCTAATAAAATATAAAAATTATAAATTCTAATATAACAATGAAAACAAAACAAACAAAAAAAAAAACAAAAGGTAGTTATAATGTGTCAGTTAGGTATTCGTTCACCGTATAATACGCTTTTTCAAATAATATTTTAAGGAAAGCCTTTTTGAAATCGTGTATGTTTTTAATTTCTGTAATTTGTTTTGGGATCTTATTATAGATCCTAGGTGCCATTCCCAAAAAACTTTTTTTTAAAAGAGCAGTTCTATGTGGCTTAGCGCATATCTCTCCGCCGCGTCGTTTTGATCTCAATGTTTCAAACAGATGGAAGTTGGATTTGACAAATACTGCTGTCTCAAAAATGTACAAACAGGGCAATGTTAGGAGTTTAAATTTTTTGAAATATGGATTACAGCTTTCAGTTGGTTTCAGCTTAAACACAGCACGCACACATCTTTTTTGGGCCTTAAACGCAATTTCTTTGTCAGTGGAATTTCCCCAGTATATTATTCCAAAACGTAATGTAGATGTAACATAGGCCTTGTAAGAAATTAGAACAACGGACTCATTTACTAACTTTGTTAGATTATAGAGTGCATATGAGTACTGGTTAAGCTTTTTACAAACAATTTCTACATGACATTTCCAGTCTTAAGTGTGTGTCCAAGTGAAGTCCTAGGAATCTAGCACAGCTTGTTTCAGCTATTGTTTGATCTGCATAAGTAATGTTTAAGTTAAGTTTTTTTGTTCTTTGATAAAATGTCATAAGCTTTGTTTTATCTATGTTAATTTTCAGTTTATTCATAAGTAACCAATTTATAATGCAAAGGATGGACTTATTTATGTCATCTTCGTAAGTTTCTATATTTTTACATGGAACAATAAGTGTACTATCATCGGCAAACAAAACAGTTTGGTGCTCAGTGCATTTTGGCAAATCGTTAATATATATGAGAAATAACGGGGGCCCAAGGACACTTCCTTGGGGTACACCACATGTTGTTTCTCTAATTGATGACACATGAGTAACTTCATTTTTTGATTTAGAGCAAACTCTATTTAAAACAGTGACTTGCTTTCGTCCAGTGAGATAGGATTTTACTAGATTTAATATGTTCCCTCTGACACCATATCGTTTTAACTTACCCAGTAATATTTCGTGATTTACGTGATCGAATGCTTTAGAGATGTCCATAAATACTGCTGCAATTGGTTTTTTTTTGTCAACATTACTAACAATTTCTGCAAATAATTCATAAACAGCTTTATTTATGTTTCTGTGTGAATTGCAATTTTACGAATATTAACGTGATTCATATTATTATCCTATTATGATTCTGCTAAAGCGGCAATTTTTGGCCCCCAGATTTAGTGGCCCCCAGATTTAGTGGCCCCCAGATTTAGAATGACTCCGCATTTCGTAGATAATAACTTTCCAAAATCCATACAATTTTCATTTTGTCAGAATTATTCTCTTATAAAAAAACTACCACCTACCACCTACCTACTACTTCTTATAACTTACTATTCTATAAAAAAATAATATTTCCAGTGCAGACGGCGCGGGTCCGGCATACTATGGGAGCGCACTTGTATGGGTGTGTGGCGTTGCAGCCATCATAGGACTAACTCTCACGTTGCTACTGCCGAGGTTCAGACCTGATGCTCTAGTGAATAGTGGTAAGCATATCGCGTGTTTATACTTTAGTTAAAACCGTTGCCAGTTGTAACACTGTTGACCTATTGAATGAAATGAAAACTTTCCTAATGCCTTGTTGTGATTAAAAGAATAAGGCTTTCATAATATATTATATAGGTAAAATAACATAACGCCTGTATAATACGTGAAGGGTTAGGTACAGGTGTACCTATCCACATTCCGTCAGTTATGATAAGTGCTACGTAACAGGTAGCGAGCCTATTGCCATCAACCGAGCACAAATCCAGACCCTGACCAAAACCCAATAACCCGACATGGGAATCGAATCTCAAGCTGCGAGCTGATCGAGCCTCATAATCTGCTGTCGCCCTTGCGCTTTTCAATTAATATTAAACCGATAACGATAACGCCAATGCATCATCATCCTAGCACCCTATCATCGCCTAGCTTTTCCCAATGCTTATATTCGCGTGGGCGGTGCGCCTTCAAGTAAAAGGGGATGCTGCTGAAAATTAATACGGAGCGCGACTGCGTATCTGGCCTCCTTCGCCCAGTTAAGGACCATGAAAGATCAGGACTCAATCAAAGAATTACAAATTGATTTTTATTTTTTTACTTGAAAATTGCAAATATACTATTTATACATTATTTAACAAATCTGCCCTTGCACATATCGCTAAATCACATCACGGCTGTAATACTTGTTCTACTTAGGTACTTATGCTACTAAATATTAATTGCAAATAATCTTATTGAGAAAGTTGATCAATAACAATGTTAGTCTCAAATCTATCTATATGTAAAAGTATATAAAAATCAATGTCTGTTTGTACCCTATAAACTCCTAAACTGGTTTTGATTAAATTTTGCAGTTGTTCTACATACGCCAGAGGTTTCTGTAAAAAAAGGCATTGCAACGCATGCAACAACTAGTAACTGATAAAAAAATCTTCTGTTTCAGAAGACTCATCAATAAACAATACAGATGTGAATACAGCAGAACAAGTTCCTGCACCAATAGAAAGTTTATGAAGTTAATTTTAGTTACCCACTTTAGAAAATAGAAGTATGTACCATTAATGATATTATTCACTGCTGGTAAGACTGGAAACAAAGTGTAAAAACAACAAAAGGGTAATGTTTTATTCAAATCAGGAGCTCTCTGTCTCATCATTTAGTAAATACAATTGATATTGTTAAAGTACCTAAGTGTTCCTAAAAGTAAAATAAAACCAGTGCTTTGTTTACATTTTGTTTCCCGTCTCTAAACAATGTGACATCCCAGTCCAGTCCGTGCGCCTAAGCTGGCTAAGTATTTGAACCATTGCTCAGCAAGGCAACTAGGAAATGAATAGATCTCAAGTGACTGCTGTGATGTCTTAGGGGATGTATAGCACAAATGACGAAGTTTATTTCATTCTATTGACTGTTATGAATACATATTAGTAAAATTTATTCAATATACAGGATGGAAGGGACACCGACGCCCAAACGGGTTACCGTTTTACGTACCGGGTTACGTGTTGGAGGTGGTGACCGTTTGTGCGTCGGTGTCCCTTCCAGTTCAGTATATGTATGTATAGGTACATTTTTAAGTTTGGGCTTCTGGGCCAAAACCCAATCGGTTTTTAACTGTAAGATCAAAGTGATTGATTTTAGAGAAAACGAATCCTACATTATTTGTTTTAATTTTTTTAAATCTTCGTCCAACAACGTTTGAACGAACTTAATATTAACAAGAAATGACGTGCCATAGAGCCAGCCCTGTAGTCTCAGCTCTAAAATACACTTTGTATACATGTTAAGTTTATGAGTAGGCAATTTTAAATAAATAAAATATTTATTTGTTTAAAACACATACCACTTACCTAATACAATAGTGTAGTTATCAGCGGCGAAGGTTCCATACAACTTTCCTACCGGCTTGAAAAATGGCACAGTCAGTATTCTATAGACAAATAAATTATGTACTCCGGCTTACCTCTTACAAAAATTGACCCTTCGCTACTGGTAGTTATAGTAAAAGTTATAATAAACTGTTAATATCTGCAAAAGTAGGTGCTTGCTACCCAAGCAGCAAAATTTTCCTATAGTGCAGATGATATAGGCCTCCAACACTTATAATATTCTCTTAACGGTTCTAGTATTTTCTGCCACGCATATAATAGCAAGCACGGAGCTAGTTGGGCCTTATAGTATATCTGATCTTATACATTAACTTATAATTACTTATAGGTAGAAATTAAGGGTGCAATATAAGCATGGGTGACCTATAAAAGTAATGCGAGGGTGTAGATACACTCAAGAGTAGATAAACTGGTAAGCTATTCTAATAACTGCTAACAAGAAGCATTATAGAACTACTATAAGTAAAGTACGCCAATAAGAGTGATAAACAGAAGTAAACATACTGGAAACTATTTGCATTTATTACTTGGTTTTATAAGGGTTTATAAATTCACTTTACAGAACAATTATAAAGTAAAATGGAGGGGTTTTATAGTGGTATAAATCAATATTATTATAATCTTAACACGATTATAAAGGCTTAATATAATATACTTAGTATCCAAAACTATATCCATGGTGTCCTGTACAAGAATACATTGGTTTATAATGGTCTTGCAAATGCTGTTATAGTCTCAGTACGGACATTTTGATTTTATTCGTTACCAACGTTCTGTTCTATTTACTTTTCTTTCAAAAATGGATCTATTTAATTGGAAAAGACTAAAAAGAAGTGGTTATTACAAACGAAAAGTTCAGAAAACCTATAAACAAATAATTCAGGTGTCGGGTTCTAGAGCAGCTATGTATCTGGCAAAGAACAAATCGTAAAAATAGGAGGTTCCGTACAAAATAGTTACTGTGAAAATTTTAAACAAAATGATTACCTATATTAATAATTCTGCACAATACGATGTATTATCGATAAAAAGCGACTTAAATTATTTCGATTTAAATTTAGACTTAGAAGATTGTAATAGTGAGGAACCTGTGCAAGAAGATGAAAGCGATATTGAAGACTAATCCAATTTTCAACTACATAGCGATCTTAGAAAATGGGCTGTAGAATATAATATACGACATTCGGCATTAAATTCTTTATTACAAATTTTGAATAAGAAGATTGAAGTTGTCCTGCCTAAGGATGCTTGTAGTATTTGAACGAGTAACTGCTTCTTGAGAGGCTGTTGGCATCATCACACAAATTTGGTCTTGATCACGATTCTGTGAAAAAATAAACATTGTTAGCAAGGTTAATCACAAGAAGTGAAGTAGAATATTTGAAACAATTAAATGACTTATAAGTAGGAGAAACTAAACATACACGAAATTTCGTTTAGTCAGAGTTACGTTCTTACCTCCATCAAGGCTTCTGCCATATCGTTGAACGATTTCTCTGGCAAGACGCTCTTTTTTTTGCGAATCGATCGGTTCGACTGCACATGCTGACACCTAAACAAAAACATTAAAATAAGACATAGACCGTACCTAATAGCAATATAAAATATCCATCCGGTTATAGAAATATTTGCGGAACTCTAATTCCAAACAATATGGCCAAGCAATTGTTCTGATATTTACCATTATTAAACAAAGTACGCCTATAACGGTTTGTTAATGTATTTGGGAAAACCAACTTAGTCAAAATGGCGAGTTTTCATTGTATGTCTTACCGAAACCAAAATAATTTTAAAATTCAACTTAATGAAAATACAAATTTCAAGGGGCGAGTAAAAATTTTGATTGAAAACATATTAAACTTCACCGAAAATATACGTGCGCCATGCACATTCAAACACATCATACATATTGACTTATTGTTAACTAACAACACTCATACTTGATATTCTAGATAATATTTATAAGAAATGGATGAAAAACTTACCTTTATCAATATTAATCTTTACAAAAATGTCCGCAGCAACATTCACCAATTCACAACACTTTGAATGAGCTTCTAAGAGATTCACTGTGTACGTTATTGTCTTATTTGGTTCCATTAAGCGCTGCTAGATAGCTTCGCAAGAGCAAATAGTTCTACGTAGTCTAACTATAAGGTCGTTATTGGTCAAAGTGGTGTTTACCAAATCTACTACAGATATTTAATTAGGTAAAATATGCCTATAAATTGGGCCCTTTTCCGTGGTTATAATTGCTTACTATTCCGTTATAGTCCTAATGAAATGGCGGTTCCAGGACAATTACTAGACCACATTTTGCTACTTGGGTATAGTGTCCCTATTTATTGTTGTAAATTTTCATGTACCGTTAATAAGGAGTAAAAATGACTTGTTATAATCGTAATTAAAATATTTATAAATTGTAATTATTATGAGTATGCAATATTTATTCTGGAAGTAGCAATGTTAATATTTAGTTTGGTACTAAAATTTAGTACCTATCAACCAGAAGTTTAAGTATTTATCATAGTATAAAAAAATATATTTTTAAATGAGTTTATAAAAATACTTTTTTTTTTCAAGTTCCATCTCTAAAACCCATCCTGTTTAGAACCTAACCTAGGCTTATGAATATCGGGGTGGTTATCAGGTTATTGTCTGAAAAGAAACTGGGTACAATACAAGAACTCGTGTAGAGTCTAATATGGTGTAATACATAATTTATGTTGATTTGATATACTAGGATTATCTTGTTTGAAAAAAAGCCCGACACGCACCGGTGGCGATAGCACTAACCTATGTTATTTTTTATTTAAATCAAAATTCTGACGTGGACAATGTTCAGCGGCGCGCGACACCTCTGCGCAGCCTATATGTAGGTACCTACTTAGGTACATACCACAGTCTGTCTGCACCCGCTCGATACATTTTAGCGTAACTGCGTAAGTCGTTTGAAGGAGAAAAGGTTATTTGACTTACGCAAAATAGTTTTCGTAAGCTGCTTATTATTTATACCATACCATAATAAGATTAGCAATTTTTGAAGACTTAGATTATTCAAAAATTGCTGATCTTATTGATTACTTCACAAATACTTAAGCCAATAAAGAAGATATTCTTATGGCTTCATTTTTAGGTTTACTTGTTACCATACCATTTTTTTTAGATTTTTACTGCATGTGACTCATGAGTAGTTATGAGCCAAAGGTTGAAAATCCTACATTGACCTTTAGCTAAGGCATTTGTTTATGTGTGACCTAAGTGTTAGTGTGGGTGGACTGACATTAGCGGTTCTTGACTAAATCACTACATTATTAATAAAAAGACATTACATTTATTGACAAATTTATTACGAAGTCTATTTCAAAATAAATACTTTACATTAAGTATCACAAAAGCTTGCATTGCACCTTTTTGTATCAAACAACAATATTTTTAAGCTTGAATATAAAGCACAGCTCAATATAAACTACAGCCTGCAAACTGCTGTAGTGTGCTCAAATCTAAACATTGACACATTAGTCAGAAGCTGTCAGCGCCATCACTGTAAAACGAACTTCATCTGGATCACGAGCCATAAACTCCTTGCATATCTTAGCAGAATCTTCAAGTAGAGAATCAGGTGTAGTAGGACCGTGGTTCACAGGGAAAGCTTTACGCCCATCCAATTCATACAGAAAGCCATCCTTGTGAACAAAAGTAATGAAGTGGTGATTCACAGGCTCTTCAGCGCTAGGAGTATTAGTTTGTCCTTCCTGGGCTAATTCCTTGTGGGCTTTAATGATATCCTCAGACTTTTCCAATAATTTCCCTCGAGAGGGAGAATCCAGATCTTTGGCTTCATCTAAGAATGACTTCATGTGCCCATCAGCAAGCTCTATTTTATCAGTGTTGTTAGCAACACTATGGACAAGAGCCACAGTGCCACAGGCATTACTTATAAACTGTTTCATATAAAAAATATTGTTGGAAATATCTTGGCCTTTAGACAGAATATCGCTTTCTTCTTTTTGTTTATGTTCTTCATAAGCATCAGAAACTGGGAAGAGGAGCATGACAGAGAGCACAGGACGGGGCACCCAGGACAGCATTTCTGGTTCTAAGCCCATAACATCGACAACACCCCATTGAGTAGGTACTCCTAATTTCTGCAGAAACTTGTTCATTACCTCAGGATTTGATTCTAATGGGATTAAAGTTTCAGTCGCCATTTCGAGTCTTTCTGCAAATACGAACAAGTGAGGTTACCGGTATTTCAGTGAAACTTACTAATTGCGAATAAATTCATAAATGTTAAATGAAATAATTATTCATACGTACCAATTAATACTGTTTTCCACACTAAAAAAATCCCAGACTATGGGAGACAAATACAGGTATGTCTTGCCTTCGAGAAATTCAAATTATGATGAGTAAACCCCGATCAATACAACCCTTGACAATACCACATAGAGTTGACCAGTAAGAAATCGACTAATTTAAAAATTTATTGAAAAAGGTTTTATAATAGGTATGTATGTATACCATACTTAGAATTTATGCTCTAATGTACCTTAGTTACGCAATGACTTAGGCATGATCAGATTATAATTCTTGCACTATAAGGTCACAGGCCTGGGTTTAATAATTAGTAAGTTATTGGAAGATCCATCGCGCATACACCGGACACCGAAAATTTAATTGAAATTATGTTTCTTCACGACGCGGACGTTTGTGAGTGGTAAAAGATAATAAAAGATTAGAAGTAAAATAGCTTCTATTGAAACTTTACAATACCTTAAATCACAGCCTTAAATCAAATTATTGTTAGACGATTTGTTGCTTTATTATCTGCAAATTTCATGACAGTTATTTTAAAACATGTTACAACACTATTTGTAGTGAAACTTCTCTTTGATGGACACAGGACGAAATTATTCTAATCAAAATAATGTTTATTTTATAGTTTTTTGTATTAAAATGAAATAAAGAAGTGAATATTTAAAATGTGCCCACATGTTTAAAGAAAAAATACAAAAAGTAATACGATTCAGTCAAGTATCGCATCGAAATGGCAGTTTGTGGTCTAAGAACGTTATTGTTGATCGTCTGTATTTTAGAATTGGTATGTTTTCAGTTCGTTATATTTTGTAAGAATTTACTATAGTCAACATAATATGTTAATTCATCAATAATCATACTAACTTCCTTCTAAATGTCGATTTATTTTTCATTGCTGATGACTTAGGGTTAAGATGACTTAGATCATATAAAACCTAGAGACTGATGACCTCCAATGGGTACCTTGTAGAGTCTGATCATATGATATCATGAATGATTCATCTATTGCGAGTTATTCCGATTACTAATGCCATTGTTGTTATTACAGATCATCACAATACAGCGGCAAGTATTTGATTTCCTGGGATATATGTGGCTGCCAATCATTGCAAACTTCACTAACATACTTTTGATAATATTTGGATCATTTGGAGCAGTTCAGTATATCACGAAATATCTATTAGCGGTAAGTTTATCAATTATCATTATGGTAGCCCATGATGTTGAAGTGACCTACTTTGTTCCTTTGCTTTCACCATGTGTATAAAAACAACATTATGTAACTTATAGAGCTTGTTAGCTCTCATACACTTTAACATTCTTTAAAGTACCTACAAGAGAAAGCTTTTTAATTAAGTATTTTTCTCTAGTTATTATTGTTTGGTCCTTGGCTCAATTCCCGTGTTGCAGGTTTTCAATACTTTTTACTCCAGTTAAAGAGATTCTTGAGTTTTTTCAGTTGTCTTTGTTCTTTACTATAGAATAGAATTTCTCTTTATTCGAGTATCCATGACTCCAAAACTGTTCGTAAAACTTACGACAATGTTAGTTAGTACTGATTAAATCAACTAATAACGGTGAATCACGGCTGCGACAACCCATGAGCAATTGCACAACAGCGACCCACATAAACACAGGTCCAGGCGATGTGCAATCATGCTTAAGATACTGTTGGTGCTGCCTCACACCCTGCGCACCAGGGAAGCGCACCTTTTACGCATTGTTGGGGAGGGGGGGTGGGGTGCGGGCTTTGCGTCCATGTAGTCACTATGTCCACAACTAGATATTATAATTTTAACCATAATCATAATGCTTCAATAACAGGCTCTGAGATCTAAACATTATTGTTTATTTTACTTATACAAGGTTTGACAATAAAATTCTATTAAACAATTAAATTATAACTACAAGAAATAACAATAGATTAACAGTTCTGATGATCTCATTGTTTATTAAATTCCTAATGCACTATAAATCATACAAATACTTCAGTACCAGGTCAATGGTATTCAAGCGTTTAATTAGGTGCTTATTAAACTTCACCTTTACTATAGATACTTCTGGCCTAACTATAGGGTTAAACACAGATCTTGATATATTTGCAAATGAATGGAAGGTGATCCTGTCTGAATGTTTTAATTTTTGTGAGAAGAATGCATGACTGTGTTAAATAAATTAAATAGTGTTTTTGCCTTTGGCCTTCTATTTAAATAAATGAATAAACAGAATAAGCACAATACCTTTTAGTTGATGATTGCTGGCCATTAAAGTGGAAAACTCTTCATAAGAAAGAAAAGGCCTCTTCATACTAATTATGTCAGCCGATTCAATATTTTGTATGGGAATTCATTTTTTTTTCTCGACCGGTTTTCCTCAGGTAAAGTTGTCCTGTTTGATGGTCTATATCACCACATAAGATATATTGTGCTTATTCAGTTACACCAATGCACTAATGCTTACCACGTTATCACTACATAATTCTGAAGAGGGCACATACAAATTTTCATAAGTAATAAAAAAAAACAGCTGTTTCCTACAAAGGTGTATTGCCTAACGAATAGGCGTTTTTTTTAAATTACCGATTAAAACGATTCAGATGTGTGGGGGGGGGGGGCGTTTACTTCAGAATTATGTACTGAATATGTGGTAACACTTTGTCTGTTGTTGTCCCTACCACCCTGTATGTAATTGTAATGAAATATATATATAAATTAAGATGCTGTTAATTGTTACAGTACGCTATATGGAGTTTTATGTGGCTGGTTTGGAACATATTCCTGATTTGCTACTACCTAAATTTGGGATCTTTGAATCGGGTATGTATATTCAGTTTATTTGAGTTTATATTGGTTTGCTATAATATTATTATCAATGAAAGGTTTTATTTGACTGTTCATACATATTTGCAGGACAGTGGCTTGTTATCGTTGGGTACCGGCAGTGTAAGTTGGTGGGAGAGCAATGGTTGGGGATGTCAGCCAGTGTGGGATGAAGTGGACGGGCCAGGCACATGGCGGCCCACACGTGTCGAAGGCTGCTTCATGCAGTGGAATCATGTCGAGCTGGGCCAGTCAGCTGTTGCCGCTATATTTGCTGCCACGGCATTACCTCTCGCGGTAGTCTTGGCTTATCGATCATTTAAGAAGCAAAAGCCATTAGCAGGTATTATATTAATAATCTGATCTGCTAATTTTAATGCAATTTAATGTGACACAAAAATCATACTCACTCGCATAATATCTTCACAGATAAAGGAACAATGTCGCGTCGTCCAGTTTACACGATTGAGTTGAGTCCTACAGAGACAAATATCAGCGAAACTTCAATAAAACCAATGACACCCCGCCGAGTGAAACGTCGTTCAGGTTCCCGGGGAAACAACTCCTCAGTGCGCAGATCACGTCGATCATACAGAAATGCTGGATATTTATCGTCTAATGCTTCGTTGCCGCGTGAGGCGAGAGCGTCGCGTCCGACGTCGGCACACTCGTCATACTCTAACTTCCACGCGGCGCGACCAGTTTCATATCACACAGCAGAAAGGGAAAATTTCCCTGGTGTAGAAGACGCTTACGACCCACCGCCTCCTGTCGAATCTGTTCCTATAGTTACTAATAATAGATATAACACCATAGGACGCAGCAGTATGAAATCTGGCTATGACGTCGTCGGGCCGTACAACGAACCGAACCCACCGAGGAAGTATGAATCGAACATTCCGTCCTATGATAATATTGAACGAAATTATGAGGCGGCGCCAACTTATGATAATAGAGCGGACAATATAACTCCTTGCGAGTCTCCGTCGTATGTGTACGGGGGCGCGTACGGCGCGGGCGCCTGGCCCACGCCGCCGCCGCCCGCGCCGCCCTACAGCGCGCGCGCCACGCCGCAGGCGCCCGGCCCGCCCGGCCCGCCTGCCTACCAGCCAACTAATGATCATTATAATTGAATGTAGCACCACACTCAGCACATGTCCTAAATACTAGCAGAGTACTTAAGTGCCTTACTCTTGTGATGTTATTCGGTAGTCGAAAGTTGAAACATTAAGCCCTTTTATTGTACGTAGTTATTAAGTTCTGATTTATATTTATAAGAATATCGAAAGAATTGCCATCAAGTGGTGTGTTTATGAATGAATGAATTATAATGTGAATGTGATTTTATACGAATTACTCTTTTATACCAATTTTGAAACTGTTCAAAAATGCTTATTTTTAAATTGGGTTTTAGGCGAGGATATTTTAAGTCATTGTTATTACTTCATCAAGACATTAGCTTTAATGAATTTGTTAGTGTTAAGTTTCTGCCAGAAATAGGTTAGTGTACCATAATATCACAAGAATATTGTCATTCAGATCTGAGACCAGATTTAGATAATATTGAACAGCAGACCATTGATATTACTGTCCACTGGCGCAGTTTATACCCAGTGGCTTAGTTACTTAATAACGTTTGCACAAGTTTATTTGCATATTCCAGGTGACATTGTACACCCCTGTAACATTCCAGTGGTAACATTCCTGACGAAAGCTGCAAAGCATAAAATATTATTTTAGAAACATACCTATTCTTATAGTTCAACAGTGTGAATTCAGTAAATTAGGTAGGTACATAAAGATGGCGTGTGAAAGCTTTTTTTTTGTCAGAAAGTACGATACATTATTTGATACTGTTGTGGGAATTTACAAGGTTTTAGATTCCGTCCAAGCGTATAATCTAGAATCTCATTATTATATCTATAAAATATGAACTTCGAATAAATCTATGATTAAAATAATCGAATTTTACGAAACAGTCTTGATGATTATGGACCAATTTTGTACCTAGCAATTAATTAGATTACAACGAGCTTTATTAGGTTAAGAGAATAAGTTATAGGTTATATTTGAACCAGACTGTCTGGTAATTTTTATACCAAATATACACCTACTAAGGAAATATTGTATTTTATTTGAGACACTTTCCATATAAAAGTAGAGACGAGCAAAGCGAAGCGAAACCGTACAGGAATCGACAATTAACGGCTGTTGTAGATTTCAGCCAATGTAAACAGGTATCCGGAACGGAGCTGCGCATCTGCTTCAGTGGAAACGCTCCCTAATATATTAGGACTTGTTCCTGGGAACAACAAAATAAGTGAGACACTTCAGAAACCTATCAACCACCTACATAAATCTACCTACTACTTACGCAACATTTACAGAAATGGTACAGCCGCAATAAAATTACGAACCACAGGTACAAATTTTAAGATAGAGAAAGGAGTCAATCATGGCGACGCCCTATTTCCCAAACTGTTCACCAGTACCCTCGAAGAAGTATTCAGGAAGTTGGTAGCCAATTGGAGGGAAAGAGACATTGTCCTCGGCGGGACGAGACTCAAATTTTCGTTTGGCCGATGAAATTGTTCTCTTTGCATTCTCAGGCACAGAACTTTAGCAGATTGTTCTAGATCTAAGTGATACAAACCATGAGGTTGAACTGAAGATGAATGTGTCGAAGACCAAAGTTATGTGCAATGAAACACCTAAAATAATGAAAGTAGACAGAGACAATACAACTTGTTCAAGAATACCTATAATAGGCCAAGCAGTCTCTTGTGCTCTAGAAACATATAAAGAGGAATGTTTTTGTAGACTGCCTCGTTGGTCGAGTGGTTGCAATCGTGACTGCTGACCATTAGGTCCTGGGTCGGACAGTGTTATTGGGTTTTTTCATCAGGAATTTCTCAGTAGCATTCACGGGTAGGTATTATAGGTATATGATGCTCTGTGAGCCAGTCTGAATTTGTGCCCGGTTGATGACAATAGGCTCGCCCCCATTACATGGGACTTAAAACATAACTAGCGAAATGTAGGTGTACTATTAGGTACATCTCTGCCTTACCCTTCAGGCATAACAGGCGTGATGTTTTGTATGTATGTTTTTTTTAGAACTGTTACTACATAGTATATACCTATATAGCTGCCTGCTTCTGTACAGAGGGTTTTTGTAGCGCATAAACGAGCGACACACTAGAAGTGGAAAGAATGGAGGGAGCCCAGGAGTGGGACAGAGCATGCTAGTAAAAGACACTTCACATCGAGCATTGGAATTTTATTCTTAATATAAATCTTAACAGACAGATATAAGATCGCAAAAATATATCACAAGGTATTATTAAATACTGGTTCCGTAATAACCAATAAACTTAAGTTAAAATAAGTCACTTTTTTAGTAACGTTGTATAAAATTGACCGACTATACACAGAAAAATGATATAAGAAACATTAGTTGACTATTTACGATTAAAGTTAATGGATAATGAAATTGTTAGTGACATTCAATAAAAATGCATCAACATAATATACAAAATCGACTATTAACTTCCAGTTCACGAAGTTACGAATAAATCAAAACAGATCTTTATCACGACTAAGACTTCAGAGATAAAAAAGAGATGTACGAATAAAATAAATTATAACGTGTAAAGGAGATTCACTAAAATATTCAAAGTTACTTGTGCGGAACCAACGTGACATTAAATGCTACGTAATTTATCGTCGTTCAATATTCATTTAAAATTGACTAGTTTCTTCATTACGACAATTTTAAAAGTATTAGTCTTGATTCTTACATAAAAATACTCTTTCACGCTGCGATTGGTTAGTCGTACGCTTATTCTACTTGATATGGGTACGGTAAAGGCGCGTGCACACTGGCGTGTCAGGTCATCAGATGGGCGGCAGCGTGCGGCGCTCGGCGGGCGTGAGCGCGGGGTGCCACACGTCCACGATGAGCACTAGGCGCGTGCCCGTGCCGTTGTGCCACACTTCGTGCTCGAAGCTGTCGTCGAACATCAACGTCTTGCCCACTTGCCACTGTCTGTGAATAAAAAGCTCTCATTATTATAAAAAAAACTTGTAAACGATAAGTACTTTAGTGATCGCGCGACAGAATAATGGAACTGGTAAAAATTGGTATTCAATCGATCCCCCAATGATTTCCATTTAAAAGAACAGTTGAGCCTCTTTTTCTGTGTGCCCTACCCTAGTAACTGTGACCAACTTCGAAAAAGCGCTCAACGGCCGCAGCCGGGGCTCCGCTCGCGCGTTGTTGGTCGCAACCTTAACGGTGCAGATAGTTTAAAACACCAGAAAGCTAAAAGAAGATCGTAGAGTAAAAAGCGATCATCACTAGAACATCAAAAAGTTTGTAAAGAATCAATAAAGTGTTACTTATAAAAAAAAAGAATCACCTGGTTTCTTGATCCACTCTTATGTAAGTATCTTTGGTATTGCTGAGACCTAAGTGCATTCGTAACCGGCAGTTGGTGGGTCCGACGTGAGGTCGTACATGTGTGCCAGCTTCCATGGCACTGAACTTGACCTGTCCGCGTCGACAGCCTGCCGCGGCGGCCTCAGACCGCACGATAGAACACGTTACCGGCGCCCTTTTACATCTATTTGGAACTTCCTGCCCCCGAACGAACAAGTCCAGTTGCGACCATTCGCCTCGCTCTTTCAACCCTTCTTTCTCCTGTTCATACAAAGCTTTGGCAGTTTCTCCTTCCTTTAAAATTTCCTTCCAGGATTTTTCTAGCGCACGAGCCAACTTTGAGTATGGAGTCTGTCCTATATCCCACCACGGTTGACTTTTTAGTCGTTCAACGTTGTAGAGTGAACGTTGTGCGGAAGACAAAAAGTATCCCAGTGCCGCCCCTCGCTTGTGGACTTCATGGGCTTCTGAGAATCGACCCAGTAGGATGAGCGAGTCTCCCAGATGGTAGTAGAACCGGGGTTCGGTCGCGGGTCCGATGTCTCCCTCCAACGCTTTCTGGAAGGCGTCAACTGCCTCCTCAAGACGGTTATGTTTAGTTTTGAGAACGAAGCCGTGGTGTGCCAGGGCAAAGCGATCTTCGGGCCACTTTTGAAGAGTTTCTTTTATGACCTGTTCTGCGAGGTCAACCCTGAAACAGAAACAAGAATTTCAGTAAGTTCAATATTTTATCGTACTTTAGAAATATACAGGGTGGAAGGGACACTGACGCGAAAATGGTTACCACGTATTCAGTACATCATTCTGGCCACCTGAAAAATTTCTATGTGGGAAGGCTCAGAATGATGTACTGAATACGTGGTAAGCATTTTCGCGTCAGTGTCCCTTCCACCCCGTATAGGTTTTAATTATTTATAATAGCTACCTGTTAGCCATAAGGAAGGACACCGTTAAGTTGTTGTGGTAGTCGACAACTTCAGGAAATCTTCTGATCAGCAACCTGTAGATGGGTTCCGCACTTAAATAGTTACCTGAGAACAATCACACATGACCATTATGTACATACATCACAGAATCGTTACAAAGCAATGATAATAGCGACTGGTAGGATCTTACCTCTAAATCGAATTCTGTCAAGTGTTCGATTGGCGACCTCGAGTAGCCTCTTGTCGGTGAGACGTTCGTTCATTTTGAGCACGTTCAGGTAAGAAGTGATGGCTTTAGTGAGCAGTCGGTTGTCCCGCCGCGCCTCGGCCTCCGCGTCCGCCGCGCGCGCCAGCTGCCAGCGTGCGCGCGCGCTGCCCGCCAGCTGCGCGGCGCCCGCGCGCTGCTTCGCCGCACTCCACTCGCCCTCCGCACGTTAGTACACAATACACTCACACACGCACACACAACAGCAGCTCACCCGCATACAACAAAGTAGAAAGCAAATTCAATCAATTTCAAAACTGTTGTTGCACGAGTTTATGGCAGACGATTGACCACACAGTCTGTTCATTTGATTCCCACTTCGTGTTTCAGGGTGAGCAACCGCTCCTACTCTAGGGGAAACGATGTCATCGGGATAAGCCGGGCAGGCCACGCGGGGTGCGGGCGCAGCGCGGGCCCGGCTTGACCCGACGAGTCGACAGGAAAATGGCACAACGAGCAAAGTATGATGGATGCGAATATTGGATGCAAAAAATTAAAAATAAGTTAGTCGAGCCACTCCTGTAATTCGATTAAATTGTCTCATAAGAATTGTTCTCAATGTTCACAAACCTATCCAGTTTTTAATTATTGTTGGTGTATTCGTAGTAATGTTATGAGATGCGAGCAAAGCTATAAGCTTTAAGAAAAACCACATCTAAGTAGCATGCTAGTTAAAAAACACAGTTACGTGCACGTCAAATAATCTAGATATTTAAATCACCAAATCACACCATTCGTAAATTAAATTCTGAGAATACACCAACAACGACCTATCAAGTTAAATAATTATTATAGTCGAATAAAACATAGTATAGAATCGATATTGTAAGCCTCTGCTGTACAGATTTTTCTCAGAAATATTCAACTTGAGACTCACCTGGCGCAACTCTTCTTCGGCTTGGTCGAGCTGCTGGCGCCAGTACTGGTCACTGGGCTCTCCCGGCCAGTCGTCCTCTATACTGTTCCCACCGTCCTCTGAAAATGGAGAATGTAAGGTTTTAAAATCTATCCATAGAAAAAGCTACATGGCTTGGATCATGAATCAATCCGGAGTTATTTTCTATTTGACTGAAATTCTCATGTAACAGATAGTATGATCGATGGATCGTAATGTTAATGCTTTATTCGAGAACATTCTCTTATCTATGATGAATTGTGATACCATCTTCGCAGGATTGAACATCTATTGGAAGTAGACACAAATATTTTCAATTAAAATATCGAACCTATTATATTTTCTAATAAAAGAAACACTTAAATTGTGGACAGCAAAAAAATAAGTAAATAGGTACATAATAATATCAAAAATTAATACTTCATATCCACTCACGTTACAGTTAGTTCATGCCAGGGAGTATTAATTGGTTAGAATGATGAAGCCAACAGCGAGTCTACACGGGCAAGCGGGCACGCGCATACAGTCGTCTTTACTATGTTTTTGTCCAGGACGCTCCGGCTCGGGCAGACGTCCATATTTAGCTTCAAGACGACTGAGAAGTTCTGCATCATCTACGTCCGATATTTCTTCTTCCTCATCATCTTCCTCTTCTAATTCTTCCTCAATTTGTTCTTCGTCGATTATTTCTACGTCATCAGGTACATCGTCGTCAGGCTCTGGTGCGGCTGCCTTTTGTACAGGCGTGCTTTGTGTCGGAGGCTCCTTTACTACTTTTTTCACAATTTCTTCTTCTTCCTCTTCTTCAACTTCTTCGTCGTCGCTGTACAATTCTTTGTCTTTCGTGGGTTCTTTTGCAGGTACATTCTGTGGGGATTTTCTTATATTACGTTTATTTGTAAGCGTTATATTATAATGTACAGGTTTATTATATCAGTTATTGTCTTACCTTAGTGTCGATCACTACTTCGTCTTCGTTTTCTTCTTCTTCTTCAACTTGCTCCTCTTCGCTTTCTTCTTTGTGAGGTGCAGCAGATTTAAGCACAGAAGAAATCTTTTCATGTAAAGTTTCTTCCAATATTGGTTCAATTTCTTCTACAACTTCACTTGGTATTGCTGAAGCACGTAAAACAACTAATTATGAAGGGTTTGAGGTGCTGTTAGTGTGTGTAATATCTGTTAAAAATAATTCCTACCAGCTGCGGCTTCTTCTTCGGATATGAGAGTCATACGTCGGTCAATGACTGGTGTTTCCTCCCTACTAGCGTGCTCGTCACTTGCTGCAGTATCATCTGTTATGGAAATTACATTTCATTTTCTGACTACCATATTGTGAATATGCACTTCGCAATTCCCAAATGGCTACGTGTCAAGACTGAATAGCTCCATCATTTGGAATAATAGTTAAAGAGAAATATGCTATAATGTTGAATAAGTTTTCAAGGTTAAGATTTGGTGTATTTTTGTAGCAATTCAATTGTAACTGGGTACCTAATATATTGTCTAATTGCTGTTAATTTATTACACTTGTCAAATATAAATAGATGCGGTTTATTGGAATAGTTCCAAATAATAATTATTGGATTCTAATAGAGCAGTAAGCATTTTTAAAGTCGCCGACCCATTTTCTTTCAATAGGAATCGCAATAATTCAGTTTTTTTGTTACTACCCAAATAACAAAAATAGATTTGAAAAGACACACATAATTTTAAAAAGAGCATCTTTAACAGTTTCGTTGCATTGCGTTCTATGAATTCCTCTAAAATGGCAATTTAAAAGAATCTCCAATACCTTGTCACCCCAGAGACATAGCTAAAAGATCTCGTAAGTCGACATGTTTTATTTGGTTGAAAGTGATGATCAATTAATAAGGTTGTTCAGTTAGTATATACAGTCCTTTCACAGTTTGTTTAACCTCTGACTTTGTGTAAAAGCACAGTGGACTTTATTCTTGTAGAAATAAGGTTTCTGTTGAGCTGCCACTGACAAAATTAAAGTGATCTTTATTTCCGCAACAATAAGGTTGCTGTTGTTAGAGGTAGAATAGCTGTGCAAGGGCTGTAGTGTACGCACCACGCGGGGCAAAGGCGCGGCGCACGACCGCGTGTGTGGCGACGAGCAGCGCGCCGCCCACCACCAGTTTCAGCCACACTGCAACACACGCGGCACTCGCGTTAGCCGTGAGCCACACGCACTAGGCACTGACTCGTGCAGTCGCAATAACTGGCCGAAAGATAAACATAACCAAGTACCCCTAGCGCGAACATCGAGGAAAAATTTTAGTGTTGCCATCATTTACGAATTATAGCATATGTATGCGGACAAACGTCTGGGAGCGCTTAGCGAGGAAAACGTTACTACAACGTTGCAAAGACCCATGTTGGTGCTAGAGGTACAGGTTATTACGACAACACAATCTTCCGTAACCCCTTCACGGTTTGTATTGAACGTTAAGCGTGTGTTGTTTCGTAAATAAAAGATGAGGGGAATGGGCAATACACAATGTATTCATAAAATTTAGTTTAAGTATGCAAAGGTCGACACGGTTCTACATTTGTGTTGAGTATGCCATCTTTAAATAAATAAAGTCTGTTCTGCATTTAAATACACGAAAAACATTACATGCTAAATGATGTCCTTTGTCTTTAAGATATCTTTAGGAAACAGAAACAGCGCGCCGTAATGAGAACCGCGGAATTCTATTTTTATCTCTGGGCTTATTGCAAAGTCCTTTTCACCTCCAAGAGTTCCAGACGAGCGTGGAGCTTAAAGCTAAGATAAGTTTGTTTGCCTTATTTAAATAAAAACAAACGAATAATGAGTTATATGACTTTTGCTTGGTTAACTTACTGATGGATTTAATTAAAAGAAAACGAGAAATGTAATATTTAATTGAGTTTGTGTTACAGAGTTAACAACTAAATTGTTGGAAAATTTAAAAAAAATATGAGAATATACAAGTAACAGTATAAATGACCTGTAAACAATCGTCTAATATCGTATATCGTTTTATGATACAATTTTACGGTTCTTTACTGATCCAAAAAGTATTTGGGAGTAGAAGAATATACTTTGTTAAGCTTCACAATACAAACCTGACTTTGATCCCATTTGTTTTGAATAACGTTACAAGCATTACAACACAGAAACAAAAAGTACAAAACAAATAGAAAAAGTAAAAATTAATGAAAATAAATCATGTGTTTGTGAGTCCCGTGTCATAATAACAAAAAAGAAAAGAATCTTATCTTAGCACGTCTAAAGCGAATGGGTCGAAATAAAAGAAATTAATTTCAACAACATTTATTTTTACATAGTTTTATGAAATAAAATTTCAGTTGTTAGATCTATTGTTATTTCGTAAACGTTTTTAAACCAAAAACTTATTAGTAAGAGTGGAAATCAAATATGCACTGTAAAAATCTTTACGCGGGGGAAGTTAGACACAGGGGTTAGTGCAAATAAAACTGTGATTTTGTACAGCAAGAATATGATTGTAAATTAAAATTGCCTAAAACTGAGTTACAATTTATTCCTTAGGTGTCGATATGTGTTAGAGGATAGGCTGAAACCGTCCAGATGGTACAGCAAAACAAGCAACATAAAAGCATTATTATTATTATGGGTAATTATGGCATGCGGGGAGCAATGATCATCAAATAACTTACTGTGGGAAGCCTGTTCCTGCTCACGTCTCAATTCTTCTTGTCGTTTCTCGTATTCTTCTTCGTCGGCAAGCGTGTCTGCGGGCTTTATTGTTGACGGTTCCTCTTCAACCTAGAGAAAAGGTACAGAATTAGAAAGCTTAAGAATAAAGCAAAATAGTAGTAATAAATCCATTGAACTGTTTTGCTTTATTCTAAAGCTTTCTAATTTACTCGATAACAAAATCTAGTCATTGAAATCAGGCTAAAATCAACAATCCACCCAAAAAGTTGAGTGTAACCGATTCCCAGTGTTAAAATTGAAAGACCAAGCGGCTCAATAATCTCGAATCGCGATCTAAATAAAATTACCCCAGAATTTGGTGACACGCTAAGAAGAAGTGTCAGTCTTGGTATCATAAGTTTGGTGTACATCATGACCTACCTCAACTAAAGGTTTTCCTTTGGGTACAACAATGGCCTCCACGACGTCGTCTGCATCCAAGAATTCCTCGTCTTCAGCAACTTCATCCTCAACGTCATCGACATCTCCGACGTCGTCGGGAGTTAATTCACTCGACATTTCTGAAATCAATTAACTAATTTTAACGCGAAGAAACAATTGATTTACGAAAACCATTATTATTACTACGAAAGAAAGGCGTTTTCACTGTCAAATTACTACATACTGGTTAGTGTTGATAATATCGCCAAAAAGCCATTCAACCTGTAAGAAAAATATTTACTGATGAATTATGTTCTTTTTCATAGGTATACCTTCGCTCTTATCGTCTTCCTCCGCTTCGGCTGGAGGTAATTCTTCAGATAACGCATCTTCATCAGAAACCTCTTTCTCTAGCCTCTCTACTTCCACTCCTAGATCTTCTACTTCTTCCTCGTGTTGATCTTCTTCCTGTAAAATTCTTTGACTGTTAACCAAGGGGGCTAGGATGGTTGTACTTTGTGTCACAAAAGTAACAACACGGTCTACAAATCAAGGTACTGGATTGGAAATGTAGACCAAAAGCCAAATACGATAGAAGATGTTCAGGCGTGTTATTGTCTGTTCACCTTCATTTGAAAGAAATTGGCCAATAAATTATGTATGCAAGTCTGAAAGTGATCAGGTTAAGATTCTAAGGTGACAATTTCTTCATATCCGAAAGTTCGTGCCCTTAGATTAAATTCGATATTAATAAACAAGATCCAAATGAAAACGAAGCATCTAAACACATTACTGTAAAATGAATTACGTTTTACACAAACAATTAATGTTAATTTTAAATAAAACTAAAAAGACAGTAATAAGCCATACTGTAGTCTCTCGATACATTTTTAATATTGACAGAGGCAATACAAGTTAATTGTTATTATTTATCATTCCCTAACACAAAACGTATTAACAAACGCACTGCAACTTTTGTGTAATAAAGTAAAATTTTGAAAAATAAATAAGCTTAAAATTGTTAGTGCCAATCAAATCAAATTTGTTTATTGTTGCCAAGCATCACACTTTGCACCTCGTTTTCACGTGTTTCATTGTCATCTTGTTCATTTTCTTCACTATCATCATCACCTTCCACATCATTGTCTATACTGTCATTTTTTGCTTCGTTTTGTTCATTATCATCATCATCTTCTGCTGTATCGTTTTCGTCTACCCTCTGTAAGTCGTCATCATCATCATCATCTTTTTCATCTTCACCACTTTCTTCATACTTTCCATAACTGTGTTCTTTATTATCACCATCCTGTTAAAAGTTGAATAAATACAAGGATAGTGATATAACTTGAAAGTTGTAAACCATCACGCAAGTGATATGACTGAAAAGAATCACACCTCATTTGATTTGTCCAAATCTTGTTCTTCACTGTTGTCATCATCTTGTTGATCGTGTTCGCCTTCATCATCGTCGTCATCATCATTATCAGGCTGATCATCAAGTTCATCAGCATCGTTTTCATCATCATCTATTTCTTGGTCGTCATCATCATCATCTTCGTCATCATCATCGTGATTGATATCATCTTCATCATCATGATCATCAACTTCGTGTTCATCATCGTCATCTTCATGGTCATCTACTTCATGTTCATCATCTTCTTCATCATGATCTATTTCTGGGCTATGATCATCATGATCTGTTTCTTCATCATCCTAGATCACAAGCTTAACATAAAACACTGCACATCATTGCAGATGAAATTAATAAAAGTTGCTTTTTCCTTTAGCTTCAGAAGTAGGAGTAGTGTTACTAAGAAGACAAATATAATACTTCCAGAATTTGAGGACGTAAGTGATATTTAGAATCCCTTCTCATTATTAAGATCATGTTTACAAATTTTGATAAAAGAACTTTTAAAAATGTACACAAATACCTTAAATAATAAAATCTATTGTTCCACAAAGATATGATGGGTACACAATTAGTAATCTGAAAACAAAGATTACTACTAGGAATTCTTATGCTTAGTCATAAAAAACTCACATGATGCTTCAGTTCTAGAGTATGTTCATCATGATGGTCATCATCGGGTGCATCTTCCAGCCATCCCTCCAGGACTCCTGAATACCGAGACTCCACTGAATTTGCTTCTACTGTAAAGTTATTATATACCTAGTGAGTAATGTGTCATAAGTTAACTAGTAATTCTTTTTCTCAATAAAATTGATTATTGATAATGAGGTAAATCTAATTAGGTCACTTAAAAACTGAATTTAAGATTACCAAAAATTTGCATTGGGCATAAGTGAAATAACTATACTCAGTTTTATGCAGTTTGATAATACTTACATTCTGAAAGACCTCTGTTTTCCAGTATTATCAGTCCAATAAGAGATACAAGTATAGCGAGTAATGAGAAAAATATGATCTTGGCACACCAATGTCCACCAGTGCCATGTTCATTAGGAGAATGCATAAACACGTCGCCTTCACCAAGCGCTGCAGCCGTGCCACGAGGTCCTTCTTCTACGCCTAACTCATCTGTAATGCAAATTAAAGGCCATTTAAATCTCATTGCTATGCATCACAGGTCTCTTCACTTTTCTGATCATTTCTTACCTTTCTTCCTTTTCTTATCTTTACGTTTCCTTGGCTGCACGTCTCCTGACATGGTTCACAAAGACTGGCGCTCCCGAGGCGACAGAGAACCTCTTTATTGTTTCATAACCCTGAGTAAACAATGAACATACAATGAACTTGCATTTAATATATGACACGAACTTTACAATTATCCAAATGCGCAATTTTCATGAATAAAGAAATGTTTGGCGCACGATGTAATTTTAAAATAACCTACGTACTAAAGTATGTACCACCGCAGCTTTCTTCAATTTATTTTAGAATTTTAACCTAAAAATAACCGGCAAAGACAGCTGAGGAGGGAGACAGGGATAGATAGATGAGAACTGACGTTTAGAAATTCTATTGTGTCCAGTTATTATGAAATTGGATATTCCTGTGAATATTATACTAAAAATTCATTTGTATTTTCTTAAATCTTATATTTTCTTGTTGAGTTAACATAACTTTATCTACGCATAACACATTCTGTTGCACCTAGTTCAATAGAAGATTCTATTCAAGTTTTAACAAAAAGTAGCAAGACAAGAGTTCTAGAACGAATAACAAAACGTCATTTTTTGACGTCTGATTGTTCCAGTGTCAACCAACTGCGATTTTATTGCATTGAGAAATTGTCTAAATTGTATTCTATCTCTTTTACATGCATGGGGATCATATAAATTTTGCTCAGCTATCCTACACACTAGATTGTTAAAGCCTCTTTTATTTACAACAACAAATACCTTACCTTCCTACTCATTAACTCATCTGCTAGCAGGTAGATCTGGTTGGTGTTATACCAGGTTTACGAGGCTTGACTTACTTTCAAAAGACAGCCTAGTAAACATATGACCCAAAATGAGTGAAGTAATAGTTTTGTATGATGGTTATTCCGTAATGACGGGAAAAGATCAGATGTCAGCTAATTGCAGTTGTACACTATTAAAAGGACTACACAATGTTATAATAGACACAATGACTGCTTGGGATTCCCAGAAAATAATTACTGGTAAGGACATCCCTGTGCAACATGCTTCAGAGGAAACATCCAATTGCTTTTAAATTATTAAATCTGTGGTTTCCTTTTGTTTTGTTACAGCATTAGCTGGAAATAATGTAAGGCCAGAAGATGTAAACTACGTTATTTCCACTCATGGACATTCAGATCACATTGGTAATAATAACCTGTTCTTGATGGCAAAACACATAGTTGGCTTCAGTGTTTCATTCCAAGATGAATATCACATGCATCCTTTTGATAAAGGTAATAATTATTTAGTGTTTGCATGAAACAAATTGGTGACAAAAAAAAAACTCAAATGCTACTACAATTTTGATAAAATTAAATATTATTTTATTAAATAAAGTTCATACTTACCTTATTTTCAGGAGAAGAGCTCAGAATTGATGAGAATGTGAAAGTGGTTCCCACACCAGGACACACTCTTTCTGATGTCACTGTACTGGTCACATCAAAACAAGCTACAACAGTAGCTATTGTTGGTAAGTATCAAGTGAGACATCACTTTTATGATGTTGATCTTAAGGTGCTCCTTAACTTGGAGCATTAGACTGTAATGTAATGTTACAGAATCGAGCATTACATCAGTGAGGAAGGAGAACCAAGCATTACAATACGTGCTCTGTAATGTAATAGATTCGAGCATTACATTGGTCAGGGAAGAGAACCGAGCATTACAGTGACTTGATGATACTATGTGTACTATTTTGCCTTTTTTCTGTAAATAACAGTCGTCAGTCAAACAACAATTAATATTGCCGCGCTCAGCACGACTGCTTTGTTTGACATTGTGGAATCAACTAAATGCTCAAAATAGAATCTAATGTTACATTACAAGTGAATGCTTGTCAGTCAGGGAGGCAGTATTGTAAAGTTGTGTTCAAAATCGAATCTGAAATGCTGTATTACATTACATGCGAAAGCTCTTACAGCCAGTTCACACCACCCTGATAGCTTATAAAATGGAACAGTATTTGAGTGAAACTTACTATTAGATAAATTTTATTAACCAACACTTGTCAGTTGGTGGTGGAAGGGATTATAAAACGTGTAAAATTTTACAAATAGAAATGAATGTTTTCAGGTGATCTATTTGAAAGATTTGAAGATATTCAAAATCCAAACATCTGGTTGGAGGCAGGGAGTGAAGATCCCGTACAGCAAATGAAGAACAGGGCAAAAGTAGCTGAAATAGCTGATTGGATTGTACCTGGACATGGTCCCAAGTTTCAAGTCAATGAGCAAATTAGACAGACACTAAAAAAACAAATTGGCCCTGATACTCCTTCATAAATCGGTGACTTGAAACTTGGGACCAATCTTAAGACTTGTAGTTTTCTACATTTGTATTTAGATTTTAAATATAATAAGTTCTAAATCAAGGATGTTTTATTTTAATCCTACTAATATTATAAAAGCGAAAGTTTGTGAGGATGGATGTTAGATACTTTTTCACGGAAAAACTACTGAACGGATTTGGATTGCATTTAGCAACATACATAGGTTCTACCTGATCTACTGTGTAGTCATGAAACTTAGGATACGTTTTTAGGGTTCCGTACCCAAAGGGTAAAATGGGACCCTATTCCTAAGCCTCCGCTATCTGTCTGTCTCCAGGCTGTATCTCATAAACCGTGATAGCTAGAAAGCTGAAATTTTCACAAATGATGTATTTCCGTCGCCGCTATAACAACAAATATTAAAAATAAAAATATTAAGAGGGGTCCCCATACAATAAAAGTGTTTTTTTCGTATTTTTTTGCTCAATATTTATAGATTATAGATGGTACGGAACCCTTCGTGCGCGAGTCCGACTCGCACTTGGCCGGTTTTTTCTTGTGCTTCTATGCAGAGTTGATTGATACAATAGGAATAACAAATAAAAGTCGAGTTTTAAGGTCAGATTTAATACACATAAAGAAATTCAATTTGCTAAGTTTTTAAAACGAAGCAGATTTATTTTACACAAAACAATGAGGATACTTTAACATTCAGTATAAAATTTTGGAAAATACGGCATTCTTCGACATCTTTTAATCCTGACAATTTGAGATCAAATTAATTTATTCAGTAAAATGCTGTCATACATAATAATTATAAATACGATGATATGAGACACCTAAAAGCAGTAAGTATACTAGACATTGTTAAAAGTAGGTATATATACATATACCAATTTTTTTTTCGAACATGAAATGCAAAAAAGTGAAAATATACATATGATGAAACCTGAAGTTCCTCTTCATTCTTTCAAAAGATCTAAGTAGAAAATAATGATGTGGTTTTAGAAACCTTTTTCTTGTAATAATTAATTTCGTCAATAGAATCACGGACACATACATGAAAACAAATCAAAATAACAAGATTAACTACCCTTTCCCAGCAACTTAAATAAAACTGTCCATTTCATGGTCAAAAAATTAATAGATCTTAATCAAATTGTTCTAAACAAGCCCGACATATTTTACAGTATTCAGTAAGTAGGTACATAATAGTAGACTAGATTGTTTAACATGAAAGTGTATTACTTAATAGGCGAGAAGTACATAACAGCGTCGCGCTTTCACAAATGAAGTACGAACTTTTCGTGAAGTAAAATAAAGCTATTGCTACATTTAAGACAAAAAGTGCTATTCATTCGGCTAAATGACGACAAAGAAAACTTCAAATGTTTTTTTTTTCACTTTCTAGAAAGAATGAAATAAGATTGCTACATTATAAAGAAAATAAATTGCATTACCTACATCGGGAGTGCTTTCTATACGACTCCCGAGTTTTAAAACTTTATAATTATTTGCATTGCAGCCATGGATTCGTAATTACTGTTTGATCAGATCTTACACTCACGTCTCTTAATTATCACATTAAAATACAAATTCATCTTAAACCCAGATGGGTAGTGAATTCGTGTCCACATTAGGTTTTAAGCACACACTGGCCATAACAACATTAATTTACTAAAACTTTAACTGTTTATATATACCTATCACATCAGGCATAGAATATTTTGTATGCTTTGGTTGTTAACACATAGAATGATTATACATCCAATATCCAATCCATCCCATAACCCCATATTATAAATTTTATAAACAGTTAAAATCTTATATTTGCGCAGAAAAAGTCATTAAATGGTTAATATTTATACAAAAATTGTGACACTCAATTTTCCAATTTCATTATTTATAATCAAAGTAATCAACTGTCGTTAAATATTTAGATGTTGCTACCAGTGATACCTTCCACAGAAATCCTTGTGTCCACCAGTCCTGGCCATAATTGCTGCGTGCAATAATTAAAAAGGAATTTCCTATTAATCATACATTTTTCTATATGCTATTAGAGCAAATTTCATATCACAGCCGTGGATCACTAATGCTACAAAGCTCAAACATGCCCATATCCATTCCGAACGTTAATCGATAGCTGCAACCAAAAAAAGAAAATATATGAAATACTTACAAACAAATACGTACGTATACATAATATTAATATTATGAGTAAAATAAATAGAAGTAATATGTTATTTATACAAAAAAATGGCGAGAAAAATATACCAATAAGAGAACGATTTTTATTTTTTATGGAAAAATATACCAATAGAATTGTAAAAATATACTGACAATTTCATTTTCTTTTATTGCAACACCTCATTGTTTGCGACATGCCAATAAAATTGGAAGCTTAAAATGTAAGTAAAGCTTGACAATTACAGCTGACATAATTACGACGTACTTGTATAATCAAGTTTACAATATGAAGTTTACCTGTGGGTCAATACTCGTAGGTATGGGATGTTGTTCATCGATGCACAGGTCTGAATCAGAGTCGGTCCTACGCAGCGAATTATCCTGTAAACACAGAGAGTACTGTTTTACTTATTTTTATAAAATTGGACTATTGTAGCAGGGTGGAGAGCATCAACGCACAAACGAATACCACGTATTCAATACATCATTCCGAAACCCCCACAGAAAATTTCCATCGCAAATTAGGAAATCGCGTTAGCAAACACAATTTCTTATCTACGGAGTCCAGCAGGGTAGTGTCTTTGGACCTACCCTCTTTTTAAATACATAAATGACCTATGTAATCTGGATCTGGCCCTAACTAACACTAAAATTATAACCTACGCGGATGATACCGTCATGCTTATTCATGGCAAAGATTGGTTGGAAACCCGCGCATATGCCGAGTCCGCTCTGCTAGTTGCGATGAAATGGCTGAATAAAAACCTTCTGACTTTTAAAGGTAGAAAAAACAAGTTTATTACATTTTCTCCAAGTAAAGCCTCTCAACCTCCTTCTCCTATTCCCTGACAGCCCATAAATGCGGTTTAATTTCGAATTAATCGGTCATGCTTAAATTACGCGCACCCATAGTACTTATTAAAAAAAAATACTTTGGTGTTATAATCAGTGATCGGAGTAGGTAGAGCTATTTGATAGTACGCTGACATGGAAAGAGCAAATTGAGGCTCTGGTATCCAGGGTCAGAATCTTTGGTTTTTAAGCGAACATCTGCTGAATTGCCAAACTGTGAACAGTAGGTAGGTATACTTCGCTCTGGCACATTCCATCTTAAAATATTGTATTTCAGCTAGGTGTGGGTCTGGGAAATGCTAACAAACCGGTTCGATTTCCAACTACTGAACTGTACGCTCTTTGCGACTTACCAACAGTCAGACACGCATTTCTTCTTACTGTAGTGCTCCGTAAACACTCGGACATTCCATTTAATACTGTTATCGTGGGAGAAAAACGTAGACCTGAGCCTAGTCTGCCAGATGGAATCCGCCACAGTTTAAGTTGTACGGCGGCAATATCGCTTTCTTAGCTCAATTTTGTGTAATAGAGTAAATAAACAGCTCAATATAATAATATCCACTGACTTTACGAGAATGTCGTAGCAATTAGGATCACGGCAACGGATGGCCGTATGAAGAATTAGAAACCTATGTGAAAACTTAAACTCCCTTTCTAATTGCACTTTGTATATAAAACACACTCCACGCACAAAACACAATCCTTTTATACAAACACACATTATTTAGCTTTCATTTTTATTAGTTTTGCTTATGTCTCGACTGTTTTGAGGTGGGCGTTAATGACTGCGACACAGTTTTATACTAATGCAGTTGTTATCGAACAGAGTTTTTGTAAACTGACTGTTTTCTTTCCAATAAATTATTAGTTATTAAAAAAAAGCAGTTTCCTAAAAAAGTGTAATACCTACACGGTTAATATGTTTGGAATTTAATAATATTTAAGTAGTTTTCGTGGTGTTCGTTTGTGTTTCGATGTCCCTTTCACCTTAGAGGACAGAGGTTGTCCATTATTTTACATGGGGGGACTGCTTATCAGACCAGACGAACCCTCTGTGGGAAAGAGACAGATATATACAGGTCGTCTAGCGCCATCTCTTTCTCACACTAGAATTACACCTGCTTTAAGACGTCATGGTAGGCCACCTGACCTGACCGCAGCAGCAGGCGCCAATTTGCCATCTACGGAAGCCTTTTCATAGAAACCAGTATCGTCACTGTCACTGCTGACGGCAACATTACCGCTGCGGTTTACTTTCGGAATTTTATCTAAAAACTTAACTTACCCCCTGCGTATACTGGTGAGTAGTGGTAAGTACCCTCGCCAGTGGCCTCATGAAGCCTGGCAGGGTCTCCGTCAGCGGTGGGCGCGCGTGGGTTAGCAGGGGCTTCAGTAGCTTGGAGTCCACAGCGCCCCACAGCCGAGCGAGACGAGCCTTTTGGCCGGTAGCTACGTCACCCTGGTCACGGGGTGTGTCCTAATGATGCAGAGGGGAAAATTCGATATAGTTTTGGATTAGACAAGTAAGTTATATAGAAAAATATAATATACAGATACATTATGTATGTACAGTGCGTACCCAGTATTGATAAATACCATAGTCGTCATTGTATTTCAGGATAATTAAATATTCAATAAGTATAATATAAGTTTATAGATTGCATAAGACTAATTGAAATCAATGTTAAAAACAACAAAACAAGTATTTTCAATCTCAATCCAAACAGTGAAGGAATTTACAGTAAATACCAATGAGAATTAACAGTCGGCATCAAATGTTTTTTTAAATGTTAATAATTGTATTGTATTGTATAACGGGCTGGTGGCCGCAACTCCACGTCCAAAGCGCGTATTTTGCGTGCGGATGTTAATAATTATTATTATAAGTAAACGTTTAGTGATTTTGTAAGTGTCAGCAAATAGCAGAAACAAAACAACACATTTTGATACCTTCTGTGAAATTAAGGACACACTATAAAACTGTACAGGTATTTTAATAATGTGGCACTTGGATAAATAGGTTTTTATAATCATGAACTGAATGATACTATTGTAAGAACAAAATTCAATAATATGGTCAGTAAAAATATGATAAAGTGTCATAAAGGAAAGGTTCATATATTATGCCAAATCATTTTCACATATTGTATCCAAGCACCGCTCAAGTTATTGTATTATTTATTTTAAATTATTAACATTCACCAAATACATGCATAGATCACTGGATGTGCTGTTATTTGCATAATGCTCATGTATTTCATGCATGTGAGTGGTAAACAGTTCCATATAAATAATAACATAATAAAAAATATTAACATACTTCGATACCGCTTAGTTCCCAAGGCATAATCACTTCCTTCGCTCCATTAGCCCATTTAACTACCATGCGGCCTCTCTAGATATTAAAAGAAACCAAACAAAGCAATAAAGTAAAGGTAAATTTCATGCACGACACAACACTACATAAATTTTGATCTTTTTATCTGCATTTATTTTGCCTTTTCCTCATTAAGTGGCGTGAAAATTCAAGAATATGGAAATAGTGATAGAAACTATAGAAATATTAATTGAAAATTATTGTCAAAAATTCTTTCAGCCACGGTGCATTATTGCAAACTGTCCCCGAAACCTTGTAACTAAGAAAGTTAAAAAAGTCGTTATTAAAATTTGTTAAAAGTATGAAAATGTGCTGTCAATCCCTATGGCAATTAGGTGTAAAAACGTAATGTGATACATAAAAGTTCCGTTTGGTTAGTATGTATGTTTTAGTAAGACTCGTGCAGAATTTGTAATGCGTGCATGTATTGATTAGTCTTACTGTTGCCCTGTCGCAACTGGCTGGTTGCGTTGAGTCCATGTTACGGAGGCCGAAACCTATGTCAGCGGGCTGAATAACAAAACAGTTTTAGTTACGTGTTAATGAAACGGTAAGGCCAAAACGCCTTTACGGCAAGGACAAGTTATGTTAGGATGATTTCTATGAAACTACATTAACTGTATAAAACTTTTCGTTTTTGCCGAAGATTTTTAGTTAACGAAAGATTTTTGCTAATTTCGGTAACGGTTGTAGCATACAGTTTAGTAATTTCAAAGCTATCCTCCATTTTATAACATGTAGACAGATAGGTACACAAAAATAACATTGATCTAGTGTAACATTCATCTAGTGATATGATGATTTCCCTGTAACTAAAAACTATAAATCTTCTCCAAAGACGTTATTCTCTTGATGTGGGTGCTGGTAAGTAAGTCATAGTATTTGAAGAAGATTTTAAAATCACTGTTTCTCAACCTGTGGAGCTCACATTTGCTTAGAAAAAAAGTAATACGAGAGTGAGTAAGTTAGTGTAAGCAAAAAGTTGCTTGTAGGTACGATTATAATTAGATACCAAAAACCCTTTAACCCTTAAACACAGAGCACATTAAAAGATTGAGAAACGAATGCCAAAATGATGGTAAGCGCGATGTGTGAACATCCAAAGCTCCAGTAAAGTGCAAACATAGCGCTATGAATACGTACCGGTCCAGCAGAGTCCGTGGCCTGGTACAGCTGCCACAATAATGTCTTATTAATCACATGCTTGCCCGTAGCACGCGCTTCTAACGTGCCTTATGTACATACGAGCCAATGATATGTGCGCGTCTGCGGCTGCCCTACTGTGCTCCGATGACCGCCATTATTTACTTTCTTTATACAAAATATTACTTACTAGGGATCTAGTTTTGGGATTAGTGTTTTGTGCATTTGTGCTCAATTTACAATTCAGTGTAGTTCTTTTTTGTAAAAAGTTACAGTCAGTTATTTTTTTAACAATTTATCGTCGTAATAAAAGGATCAATATCAAATTATTCTTAAAGAAATTATAAAGACCAATGTGATCTTGGTAATATTTTGTATAAACTTATAAAATCAATCATGCCTGATAAACTGCTCAAAAAGCTTAAGTAATGTAACGATCGGCCAAAATTATTGTTTTTGTGATCGTCCTTTTCAAAATATAAAAAATTAAACCTAGCTTCAGTTACTTGAAGTTCAAATAATTTGTTTTAAGTAATATTAAAATATTATAGTAGAAGGGTAGAACGGGAGTTATAGATTGTTAAAACAGAAAAATAAGGCACACAGAAAGCAGCGGTTGAAAATAAAGGAAATACAAGGGAAAGCAATAAATAAATTATTGTACTCTACGATTTGTTAATAAGCTGTTGACGTAGGTACTCATTTTAAATAGAAACACAAGAATGTTTACTGTTCAACCCTTTGCCTGCATTACGTCTAAAAAAATAAAATGTTTTAACAAAAGAGAAGTAAAAACATTCTAGCAGGACGTTAATGGGTTAACAAATACAAATGAATGTATATGAAATGCTTACTAGAAAAACTGTTTTGCCAATCGATAGTGTGAATGATTTTGTCTACTACTAGTAGAAAAAAAGTGTAATTTCAGCACTACTTTACAGAGTGTTTTAATTAAAGTTTCTTATGCAACCCAAAGTTAATTTACGATGCTATTTACAAGGTGATGAAAAAACTTACGCTTCTGACATCCCGATATGGTAGAGCATCGTTTTCGTCGTTACCCGATGATTCCCTGGAAAATATTGGTTTTTGTTAGGGATGTTATAAGCCGCACAAAAATCGGTCTTAGCTTCATCTTTTGGAATCAGGATCGAACCACTGGACTGAGTTACATAGCCCTCAGGTCATCCCGTCAGAACGCCACTATACAGGATGGAAACTTTCAGCGGGGCAGTAAGGAACTATCTTAACCGTTGCAGCTACACGAAAATGGACTTAGAACTATCCATAATCTTTCGTGAAATTTTGATCCGCAGTCACCGATTAAAAAATGTACAGTTACCAAGAAAATGGCCGTTTTACACATAACATTTTATTAATGCCAATCGATCCTGTTTTTAATACTGATGAAAAATTTATATAGGACCAACCCAGGTTGGAGTACTAAAAAAGTCAGAAATTGTAAGACTGGTAAGAGAAGCCATTGAGATTACCAAATATAAGAACTTCAACCGTGAGGATGGGTTTCAACTGTCAAGAGCCTGGAATACAGTGGTTCAAATGTTTAAACACCGAATAAGTGCCGAAAACAGTTAGCGAGCGGACACAGTGAGTTTCGTATGTCGGGAACAGAATCGAGTTGTGAGTGACAGTGGTAGCGCGTAAAACGAACAAGAAAGAGGGTAGACCGATTTGTCTGCTTATAAACACCCACCCGCAATAATTTCAGTTTATCCGTGACTGTTGCAACAGCCAGAACTCAAAACAAACAGTAAACATTGTAAATATCCCGTTTTCAGCGTTAATGATTATGTTATAAGATTGTTTTGAAAGGGCAGTCGAATCGAGAACAACTGGAAAACGGATAAAGGCTTTCATGTGGTTGCAATTGCTGCCAATGCAAAACTACAAAAATACATTTGCAGGTGCACAGGCTAAAGTGTAGATACTAGGATTCTTTGCTCTGTCATTGTTCGATTAATAAGAAGAATATTTCGATTCGGAAGTAGGGGCCTTTATCAAGCTATAAATTTAAGCTGACAGGAGGGCGCTGAAAAACGTCAAGTTCGCGGCGTTCGTTCCGATTATAGCCACACCCACTTTGAACCATGCAGGACTATATCCACCCATACCGAAACGTCCATTAACGCAGGTAAGATTATTAAAGGAAGTAATGGAATACATACCCAGTAGGTATACGTAGATAGGCGAGCGCATGCGTGGCGGCGCCGCCCTGCAGTACCACGGTCGCTATCACGATCAAAGAAGTAGTCGTCAACATGGCCTGCCGGGCTTCCGACACTGTATTACGAATGGCTAGGGCGAAGGACATGGCTCCTCGAAGACCTGCAAGTGAAAGATTTTGGTAGGATAATTTAAGAGTATGGACATCGGTTAATAATTATTATTCATTACAAACCTGTAATGTCTCACTGTAGGGCGAAAGGCCTCCCTGCTAACCTTTTACATCTCTCTCTCTAGGGATTTATGAATATAGATAAGTAACGCAGTAAGTCCTAGGTTGAGAAACCAAGGGTTACTTCTGCAATACCATCAATTATCACCAATTTCTAAAAGGTTCTATAATTGTATTCAGTTTTTGTTTGAGCCAGTTTTACTGACCAGAGTTTTAGAATACGACGGACGGATGGACGGGCTAATACGTGGCTAGTATTTCTGATACTGAATACTGACAGTCGTTATAATCAAGTCACAAGCAGTATGTGACATTAATTAATATACCATAAGGTTTAAATTACAATACCTGAGAAGAACAGCATGTGCTGGAAGTTCATCGGTATCGGTGGTTTTCGTCCTAGATTGAGAAGGAACGACAGTGGGTATATGTTGATAGCGCGCCCAAGGACTGAAGTTACCTGTTTTATGGCTAAGGAATATTATCATAGCATAATATGGATAAAAGATTAAGATTTTCATAAGTGGTGTAAGGGACACCGACGCGCAAATGTAATCATAAAAGTACATCATCGTAGAACCCCAGCGAATAAATTATATTTGTCGGTTATTAAAAAAAACAGCTGTCATACCATAAGTTCAATATCTACAAGATTGGATAAGGAACAGTATTTTTTAATAAAGAAAGAAATTTTTATTCTCTGTGGTCTACAATCATGTATTTATGGTTAAAGTTGCGCGTCGATACATCTTGTATAATTATAGTATAACGTAGCTAGTATACTTAAGAAATATTCTACGGGAAGATTGGCGATTGCGCAATGGAATGCGAGTTCGATTACAGAACGAATCAAATATTTGTTTCGTCTACACTACTTAAAGCAGATGCCTGATTAAATGTACACAAGCAGTATCTATCTTCTGGCTGTTTTTTCATTTGAGTTTACAGGAGAATTTTTCTAGTGGAGTTTACATAAACAGACACGGTTTCACGGAAGTTTAAACAAATTGACGGATCAGTAAATATCAAGAGGCTGGCGCCTTAGCTAGTAGTTACTAGTTTTATAGCCCCTCTTAAAATTAGATAAAAATAGACGTACCTAGCTCTTGTAGCACGATAGATATGATGATACGATTCGAATTGACGAACACTTTATGTAACGTCCGAAACATATGTCACGCGAGTGAGTAGATAAATACGCCTTTATGTTAGACTGCTGTTGCCGCGACCATCTTTCGCGTGAAACTATTATAAAACATATTACTTCGCTTTGAATCAGATTTTGTTAATTACCAATTTCAAGGTTTTTTTTTTTGCACGGAACCTTAATTCGTATTCTAAAATAAAAGTAGCCTTGGTTACTCCTTTATATAACATCAGCTATCTGTCAGAAAAATCTCGTCAAAATCGGTCCAGCCTTTTGGAAGATTAGCCGTTTGAACCGGGTTTTGTTAACAATTTCAAGGGTTTTAATGTTTTTGCACGGAACCCTAATTATTTTTTTAAAAATAAATGTAGCCTATGTTAGACATTATAACATCAGCAATCTGCCAGTCAAAGTCCCGTCAAAATCGGTCCAGGCGTTTCGGAAATTAGCCAGAACAGACAGATAAGTAGACAAAAATGTATAAAATTGTGTTTTTGTTATTAGTGCCAGCCGTTTATTCCCATATGCATTCAGTAAAAAGCTGTTATTTTGATATTGCAAACACACACTTCAATTTTATTTATTTGTATAGATTGCACGTGACTTAAAGTGGCCTATTACATTTCGACCGTGATTTTTGCATTAAATGGCCAACTTTGGCGTTTTTAGTCTGAGAAACTGAAAGACTTCGACAACTTATTACTAGAATAAGAGAATAGTTATAGCATTCCCCCTTTTCCAATTTTTTCCTTATCTATTTACATATACCTATAAAGCCAAAATAACGAAGCAAGTTTGTCATACAATGCGCGATAGCGCTTTTTCGAGCTCGTGGATTAAACTATTGTACCTACATAGCAAACGAAATTAAATATATAATATAATAATATCTCTTAAAATGGTTTAGTTCTTAATGGCCTCAGAATTTTGAAATATGTATAGAATATCTATTAAATGGTCCCGTTCCGTTCAGTTCCATTTTTTTCAAAACGGCCATACTTTTGGTTTCAGCTAAACAAAACGTTTACCAGTAAATTCCCATAGCAATCTTTTCCGCCTCACAATAAGATAGTCAGTCGATAAATATTACCTTTTCCTCTTAAACGTCGGGTAGCAACATACTACAAAAACAATTTTAACGATTCAGCCTTCTTCTGGTCACTCATTGGTTATTCAATTCGCTCAGACATACTTTTAACATTAACATATTATTACGTGTTTTTTCCAAAGCGTTAGACAGACTAAGTTATACCTACATTTCGTCAGTTATATTTACGTCCCATGTAATAGGGGGCGAGTCCGGGCACAAATCGAGACTTCGGACTTCTTAACTTATTCTTTAAACACATTGTAATTCACAGTATTCGTTTCGACTGTAATCTTGTCATTTTTATTTATTTCGAATTGAAAGTGATATACGATTTAAAATAATACTTATTTTATCAGCGATTTGTAGATTACAAGATTAGGTTTCATAAAGGTAAGTGCTGCATCGCGATGCGGAAGTCTTTTATTTTATCCTTTAGAATTACAACACCGTTTGACCGATCAGTGACAATAAGCTCATTTACATATATATTTCTTGACGGAATACGATCTTACAGTTGTTTTTATCGACTTAAACTAGCTTTTTCCTGCCACTTAGGCAGGAAAAAGCTAGTTTATTAAATGTTATGTAAAATATTTAGTTTTAATTCCACGAAAAAAAAGGTAACGGGTTTTTCGCGGAATAAAAACTACATATATTTTGCATAACATTTAAATGTCATGAATTTCTGTAACGCCTGATTCTATAACTGAGCTAGTGTATTATACAGTGCACTGTGTGCATAAAACTCGAGAACCACTTTATCCTGTCTACATGTTTATTTTATAGATATTATCCTCGACTGAGTTTTTATACAATCGGGGATATTCTCTGTTAGATATATTGATATACTGCATAATGTTGTACCGTGTTTTAGTTGCAATTTCATAAGACTGATTAAGAATGATAGATGCAATGTGATTTGATTATACGGCTAATGTTAGCTGATAATTAATCAATTTGCTAAGCCAACCATTTTTCTGACTGTACATTCCGAACGGTAGAGAGGATATTAGATATTTAGGTCCTTAAACCACATAACAATTTTCAAATTTAAACTCTAAGTACTTAAAGTTTGATTCAGCCAATCAAATGACTTTAAATCTATGCTTAAAGGGAGATCTGTTCTTGAGTATCGTTCTCTAATACCGACCTTAGTCTTTAAATACATTGTCAAAAGGATACAAATCCAGCGATGATAAACCAGGGGTCGAAGTGATGCTTAGGAAAGGTGAACATAGACACGCCGATGTAGGTGAAGATGAAGTTTTCGGCCAAGAAGTTCAGTAACTCGAACAGTTGCTTCGTCCGATTGCGGGAGTCCGACGACAGGTTGTTGTACGTGTAGTGAGCCTGGCATATGCCGCAGAATAGGACCGCCACCACACCTGGAGAGAGATTTATTTCTTTTATTTGTATAGGAAAAAAAACATTCGTCATCATCTGCCTAGCTTTTTCCCATGTATGTTGGAACGGCTTGGAAAAAGCGAATCCCTCTTACATTCATCAAAACGGACTTCCACTAAGTAGAAAAAAATGGACTCTTCATACTAATTGCGTCAGCGGATGAGATATTTTGCATGGAAGTCCAATTCAAAATTTCCAAAGAACATGGGTTAAAAAACCCATGTTCTTTGGAAATTTTGACTAGTTGGATGTTTAGAGGTGATGATTTTTGGGTGGTCACTTATTCTGTTAAACCCTGTATAAATAATAAACAGAAATATTTTGAAATGTACTTAAACAAATATACGGTGGAAGAGACATCGACCCACAAAAAAACAGCTGTTCCATACATTTTGACCGTGTATGTACATTGTACTTTTGTAAGTGCAAAAGTGCACTCACACGGTGGGGGGATTCGGAATGATGTACAGAATACGTGGTATTCGTTTGTGCTTTAGTCAGGGAAAAGATGAAGTATCAAGATAGGATAAGGTTCTACCGAAATACCGTTTTCCTTTCAAAGAATACAATATCAAGTAAACCAAAGTCCGCTCGTTTTTTACTTAGTACTTAGTGGGTTTGTGTTACCGTATAACCGTAATGAAACTACTTAATGTATGTACCTCTACCTATTCAGTTGATTCTTTGAGAGGATAATTATTTACATGAAAGAGAGAGCATACGCATTTATCGCTACAATATCTTTAGATAATAAACTTATTAAATTCACCATAAAATCTATGGTACCGGTATACTTTAATTGCGGTAACCACGACGTAGCGTTTTCTTTACCGCAGAACGGAAAGAAAATGTTTAGTAACGACGACGCCGTCACTATCACAAACCGAACTAGGTTATTCTGGTTATTCCGCAATTTGTATACAACTCAGTACTTGGCTTGACTGTTTAACGAAGCGATAAGACGGGACAAAAGATTTCTTTCACCGTTATGCTTTTTGACGACTTTGGCTTGAACTCATGAATAACAATGTTGGTTTTGTTTGATTGTAAGTATTACGTTTTTGTTAAGTACCCCCGTACCTACTTGTTGTCAGGCCTATACTACTGTTCTCACATAATAATTATGTATTGAAGTAATATTAGACCAGGTTCGACAATTTTGACAACCAAAAAAAATAATAGTAGGATGAAACCCATTGGAAAAGGAAGAGAATATAACAAAAATGAACGGAAAAATAATTTACGGGCGATCTGAGGTCGGGAAGTGGAAGGGGGTGAGTTTTTAAGGGTAAAAAAAGTTTTATCTCGATTTCCGGCAAAACTAAAAGTCCTATGCATTTAAGTTAAAATGACAAAGTTGTAGGTAATAAAAAGATCTACAACTTACGTATTTATACTTTTTTCACATAACCTCAAAATTTATGTAAGTAGGTTATTGTTACTTTGTGAGTGTTCGTTTTTGTCTGTGCTTGTTAACCTGTCTATATCGTTTTAAGTATCTGTATGTTATGACGTTATGAGTCTTGTTACTTAAAATAAACTAATTTTATTATTTTTTTTTCATGTGAAAAATTCAAATAACCAAGAACCAATAATAACCAATAACCATGAATTGTTTTTTTATTTTAATCTTTTACAAACAAATTTTTGCTCACGAAATTTGGTGAAAACTTAGGTACTTACCTTTTTAGTCCCAAACACACTAATTTTTTTGATTTAAAATATTTATTTATATCGAAAAAGCAGCCTAATTTTCAATCGAAATTACTATTCCTTTTAGTTATGTCGTTTGTCCCACTTTGTAGCAGCCAGTTATTTTTAATTATCCATTCAAACAAGCGGAAATACGACTTACTTAGCCGCAATGCAATTTGGATATCCCGTTTCATTTCCTTATAATGGCAACTGCCCTAATTTAATGCAGGCCACTAATAATGTTCTTTGTATTTCATACATTCTGAACTAAAACGTCAAAATAATTAGTTTAATTAATTAAAGTATGATTAGCTTTATTTTGTTTTTTCGTGTGATATATCGATACTGATTACGTCTGTGAAGTTTACGCATAAGAAGTTTTTTTTAAACTTATAAATTCAAGTAAATATAACGTTAAATACCAGTCTTAATATACAATGCAAAAAATTATATAAGAAGAAAGTTTAAGTTAGCTGTAAAGTTTGGCAACTAATGTGTACCTAATTAAAAATCTATACGAAAACACGAAGGCTTGCGCTTTACATTTATCTATTTAAACAACGACAAGACTTTGGATTTTATATTATGCTTTGTAAGATTGAGGTGCAGATTAACACCCGCACTCGTGTATAGAGTCACAAAACAGTATTATCTAAGAGTTAAATGTATCGCATTTTGTGTGCGAACGAAACATACCAAGAGCGAAGTTGCAAATCAAAATGAAAGGGAAAATTCCCAGCTGCATTTTTAAATCAAACCACCAGCTCATTTTGCATGGGATAACGCGGCGGGACATGTGACGACGTCTTATTACAAAACAAGTACATCTTTAGACAGTTTGCATTTTTAACCTTATACCGACTGCAATATGATCAAATATTTTAATGCAAACTTTACCTTTCTTCGAAATACAAAAATTGGCGCGAAACCTAAGCTTGAAATGAAATGAGATTCAGATTTGTAATGAGACGGATTCTGAATATTCTTTGGTCCGTTTTCACTATCACTACGTGACACCTAAATATAAATGCACTGATGGAATTCAAACGCTCGGTTCAGCGCAGAGAGTTCAAATTACACCAGCAATAATAAAATTAATTAATAAAAATAAAATAGCAGGTAATTATAAAATTACCTGTCAACTCGCAGACTTCAGCGATGAGGAAGGCCGCATAGGACATCAACACGAAGAGAGCCGACTCGAGCAGCGGCCACTCACGAACGTGGGTGAACTTTGTCATGTACACATTGGTTAAGGAGTCATTATTATTTGCTATTAATTATACGCTTAACATTACGCCTGTAAATGTAATCCCCGTAGGTTAGAGGTGTGCCTAATAATAGTTAGTAATAGTAATGAAACACGTTAGTATCAAATGCTCGATTCGACTAACATTAAGGGTAAGTACGCACTCTCAGGTGTCATGCTTAGTACCTAGAGCCTAGGGAGTTCTCTTGCGAGTAGAGAAGTGAAACGCAAATTTTATAATCTTGGCCTCCGGCCGCACTGAGAGCTTTGCGCCTTCGCTAGTCGCCTCACAGTGCGTACATGGCCTAAGCGACACCTGAAACAATGTCTAAATAGAACTGCATTTTTGGATAGTCTCATTGCTGAGCTTAAATTCAAACAGTGCAATAATGTTTAGGCTATCATTTAGGTGTCGCGTAGTATTAGTGAAAACTAGCAGTATAGTCAACCAGGATCTTGGTAACAGTTTGACTTTGACTGCGCCTTTATTTCGTAGCAATAAGGGCGGTTTTCGTTGTTCAAGTTCGAAGCAATGCTTAATGATAATCTTACTGAACACATGGGACATCGTAAGTCACTCAGCTAATTACTGATTAGATACTAGACAGCGGATGTGTCACGCTTAATATTTCGGGGTCATCTCTTATGATTAGCACTTGTTATTTTTCCAAGCCATCCATGACAGTCAGTTACAAAATTAAAATTACATCAGATTAGTTTTACACGTGGCTACGCCCACGCGGAATTCGGAAAATATTCTACGAGAACATACCTACTACTAGAATAAAATGTCCATCTTACCCACTCATGATCTACCTAACTAAAATAACATCGAAATCCGTTCAACCGTTAATGCGTGAAAAGATTACAAACAGACATCATATTAGTATGAAAGGACGAATTTTACTAGAATAGTTAATATAAATCTCACACTTTTTTTGGGGTTAGGCAGAAACTATAGAACGCTATCTGGTACACACGACGACACCTCAAGCTATACATTTCCAGTATAACGTTTCTCGCAATGTATAGATTTCCCGTACAATGAGAGATCTGAGGTTTTGTATACCTTGATTGGTCGTCGTGAGTACGATCCGCATATATACTCCCTTTGCTTCGTCCTGCTTTTAGAATGATTAAATTAATGTATTAAAAAGGATATCAATGCTGTCATGCACCCCATTAGAGCGCCAACGAGTAGGGATAAACTGAAGATCCCTATAAAGTCGCCAATCGCTCCCAAGAACGCAGTGATTTCAAATCCGCCATCATTGGAATACCTCAACTCATAGTTTTGTATAGCTCTGTAACAATATAGGGAAAAATGTAGCGATTGATAAGTGTATCTTTCTATTAATAATACACATAGATATGGCTATATAAATATTTATATAACGATTTACACGATAGTTTAGCAATATTTGCTAAAATATTACAACAACATTTAACGTAAACAATTACGTTAACGCATTACGCTCCTGTAGATTTAGACTAAGAATAGTTTAAGAGACACAAACTTAATCGATTGTGTATCTTATACCTACCTAATACGCTTCTAATCACTTAAATGATTATGCAGAGATCTATTACCGAGTTCACTGACGGTCGACCACTTTTGAACCATATAACTCAGGACATAAGGGTGAAAAGTGGTAGACCGTCAGTGAACTGACTGTGAGCGCGGTAGTTTCTTTAGTACACCCATATTTTAACCACTTATAACCTCATCTTTCCTGATTCCCAGCCAAGACCCATTTAATCAGGGGCGAACCTTTTGCCAGGGCAATCAATCTGGCACTATTCTATGGGCTGCTACTGAGAAATTCCTAATGGAAAAACCCAATAACACTTTGTCTGACTTGAGAATCGAACCGAGGACCTCATTCTCAGCTGTGGCGTTTGCGACCACTAGACAGCAAGGCTTTGTTTATCTATACTCACTAACTAATAAAGGCCCCGATGAATGGCGCCCAGTTCGATAGGTATCACATAATTTGACGATCATACTAATGGCAAAAAACGAGTGGAGCAAGTTTAGTCAGTATATTATTAGCTAATAACTACAACAAACATGATATCGTGCACACTAGAACAGATTCACCGTATGATTATGTCTGATATAACATAATATCACGCCTGTTTTCCACTAAGAGATGGGCAGAAATGATTACTGCTACTTTTCTTCTTTGTGTCGATCTACTTAGTTACACTCCACCTTTCGCAAGTTATGTTACAAGTCTCGTATAAAAGGAGAGGATATTGTAAACCAGACACAAAATCCAGTCTCCACATTGATACTGATAACTTTTGAATGAAGACCCAATAATGCCTAGCCCAATTCTGGGACGAAACTAGCGTTAAGCCGACTACAAGACCTAAACGTAGTAGATAGACGAAATTATTGAGTATTGACCAAAAGGGATAACAAGGGACCAGATTAAAATGGCGAAGTGCGAGTCGAACTCGCGCATAAAGGGTGCCGTACCATCGTAGTAGGGGTAGGGGTACAAATAATAAAAATAAATTAAGAGAGCTTCTTTAATTTTTTATTTATTTTTATTATTTGTCAATATTACTAAATACACTTTCTGTGAAAATTTCAACCGTCTATCTATTACGAATCATGAGATATAACCCACTGACAGACTGACGGACGGACGGACCGCGATCGCTTAGTAATAGGGTCCCGTTGGTTACACTTTGGATACGGAATCCTAAAAATGGAACTTGAAATCAGTTTGAGTATTGTAATGAAAATTGTTATCATATTTACCCGCTCAGTACTAGAGCCACTGCGTCATTGAGGACACTTTCCCCGAATATCATCGCATACAGATTAACATCCACCTGTAACAATATTGACATATTTCTGACTGTATGACAATGGGAGACACCTTGAAAAAAAAACAGTTAATTACACGTGAATCAGCAGATCTGAGCGATATGCAATGTGACATGGCATCGATAATATCGTTTTATTCGACATTGATATTAATGTATAATACCAGTGCATTCCTTTCTTCGTATATTTCAACGATAAAAATAAAAACATAGTGCTTAATACATTCGATGTTTTTGCTAGTAGCAGTTTTTGTGAACTATATTTAAGCAAACGAATTATCGTATTATCCTGAGACAATTTTAGAAATATTTTAACTAGATAAGAAGAATTGTAGATAATATTCAAAGGTAACAAATGCACCTATTGAATAACTTAAATAGCTACTATGTTGCTTCAGTTTAGTCAAGTGGCACGACAAGAACTACTTCTTCAAATGGAAATTCCCTTTGTTCGATTCTTTCTTCCAATTATAGTAAAAGTAACCTTTCAATCTTTGCACAAGATATCTTTTCGAATAGAAAAGCATGACTAAAAATAACAAGTAATAAGCTTAGCCTCATCATTAGTTAATCATAATCAGCAACACGTTTTCGGGTTTACTAGCGATAGATAACCCCACTTATCTATCGCTAGTAAAAACTAATATTACACATATATCTTACATAAATAAACTATTATAAATGCGAAAGTTTGGAAGGATAGATGTTTGTTACTAAATCACGCCAGAACGGCTGCACAGATCTGGATGAAACTTAGCACAGAGATAGATTATAGTCTGATATAGCACGTAGATTACTTATTATCCCAGAAGTAAGATCCCGTGGGCTATTCCCGGCCTCCACGCGGGCGCAGCCGCGTGCATAAGCTAGTTTGATTTAAAACAGTTTTAGCTTTTGTACGGGTGGAGGTCAAAATCTATCTCACGGCCAGCAGTGCATTATAAAGAGTAAAGAGGACATTATTGTAAAGAGGACATTATTTAGGGCGAACTGCCAGCCTTTTTATACGTGTAGTTTGTGGACTAGCTACACGCAGCGAACCGCCCCAGTGCCCTGCGGGTCCAATACAACAATGCTTTCAGGTTGCTGATGGGATTGCCTCGCTACTGCAGTGCGTCAGCGATGTTTGCTGAAACTCAAGTGGACGGCTTTCACGCCATTATACGTATGAGAGCAGCATCGCTGATGCGAAGGGTGAGAGGCGATCCTAACAGCTACCTGAGTGTAATTGCAGACTACATCCATAGTCCTATTTGGAGGCATTGGATTGGGCTACACATATTGTAGGGTGACTGGCGCTTTTTTCTCTTATTTGTTGTATTTGTGTAATTACTAACATAGTTTTAAGTCATCTTGATGTACTACTAACACTCTATGAACCGAAAAGTCTGAAATAAATGTTTTGAATTGAATTGAATTAAAGACATACAAATCGCTTGTAATTGAGACGTAAAATACTACTACTAATTAGTAGTATGGATGAAAGTATTTTTGTTATTATCTTAATTCGTAAATTGATATCTGATACTAGTGTACCTGAAGGACTACAAACGAACTTATAATTATCCTTATATTATGCACTCCATCACAATAATATGAATCAGTTAACATTATCTGGTGTTTTCCGCACTTATCTATCGCTAGTAAACCCTAAAACGTGTTGCTGATTATGATTATAACTAATGATAACGCTAAGCTTATTACATGTTATTTTTACTCATGCTTTTGTATTCGAAAGAATATCTTGTGCAAAGATTGAAAGGTTACTTTTACTATGATTGGACGAAAGAATCGAACAAAGGGAATTTCTATTTGAAGAAGTACAAGAAGAAGTTCTTCGTCGTGCCACTTGACTAAACTGAAGCAACACAGTAGGCAGAGGCGTATTTAAAGATTTGGCGCCCCGGGCCAGTTAGCTTTGCCGCCCTATTCATTTAAGAAAAAAAAACCTGTTATTGGTGTGAATTACAAATGAAAAAAAAATCTCTTAAAACTGGAACATTACGTTTAGGGAAACTTGCGCTGTTTAGTGAAATCGTATTTAAACGATAGACATCAGCAAGTACAAATAAATGGTGTCAATTCAATGGGTTTAAAAGTAAGTATGGGTGTACTGCAAGGTTCCAAATTAGGTCCTTTCCTCTTTTTAGTCTATATAAATGATCTACCCCATTTATTTAAAAACCAACCACAAATGGTGTTGTTAGCTGACGATACCTCTTTAATATTTAAGATAAACAGACGTGCCACAAATCTTGACGATGTAAATAACGCCCTACTGCTGGTCCATAATTGGTTCACTGCGAATGATTTAGTATTCAATGGGAAAAAAACGAAGTGCATAAGATTTGCTCTACCGAATGTCAAAAGTAGTGATAGTGACAATCAAGTGAGTGTGATTGAATCAAGAGAAACTAGAATTCGTCGAAAAAACTGTTTTCCTGGGGATCACGCTCGATTCAAGACTACAATGGGGTCCGCATATAACTTCTCTTGCAGGACGGTTGAGTTCATTAGCATATGCTGTTAGAAAAATCCGTCAATTTACTGATGTAGATACTGCGAGGCTAGTCTATTTTAGTTATTTTCATAGTATTATGTCATACGGTATTTTACTATGGGGACGGGCTGCAGACATTGAGTCTATATTTATTCTGCAGAAAAGAGCTATCAGAGCCTTATATGATCTACGTAGGCGCAATTCTCTAAGAGTACTGTTTAAGGAAATTAACATCATGACAGTACCTTGTCAATACATCTATGAAAACATCATGTACGTTAGGAAAAAAATGCATTTATTTAGTAAAAGAGGTGACAGACACCACTATTATACTAGAAATAGGGACCAACTAACTCAACCAGGTTTCAGGCTAGCTAAAGTCGACTCATCTTTCATGGGGTACTGTTTAAAATATTACAATAAAATACAACTCCACAACTGAATGAGACGAAATTTAAATCTTGTATAAAACGCACACTATGTAGGCAAGCATATTATAAGTTGGGGGATTACATTGATAATAAAAATGCTTGGCTCAATGCTGGTCCTGCTCCACAACCATAGGGGCAAACTAATTAATTACCATGTGAAGTTATTGTGGATGCGGCAGAAGATTGTAAAAATATCTTTGCATTGTATACAATCTCTTAGTATTATATAATCTCTTAGTATTATATAATCGCATAGCACATGTGTGAGTACTATGTATTGTTAAGCTACCATTTACATTTAGTTATCTTTCATTGACTTGAATGAGCCCTGGTGGCTGAGAGAATGTCATCATCATGTCAAAACGCTATGGAAAGGTGCATGATGGGGAAGAGACTTTCGTATAGATTAAGAACCACCAATATAAAGAAATGTACTAGAACAAAGGATGTCACGGTAACTATCAGAAAGCTCAAATAGAAATGGACAGGACATGTCATCAGAGGTAATGAGAAGTGGTCGCAATCTGTAATGCACTGGTTCACAAGCCATAGGAAACGGAAGCGAGGCAGGCTACCAAGAAGATGGGTGGATGAAATAAAAGCTATAGCGGGTGGTGGATGGACAACAACAGCTAATGTTAGAGATAAATGGAGATAGTTGGGGAGGCCTTTTTTTTTTTTTTTTGGGGGGTGAGAAATCATCAAATGACTCCTCCCGCTCTGGGCGGAGCGGAAGGGAGTGTCAGACTCTTACTGACTAAAAAACACCCATGTTCCTTCATTGGCCCTTTATGTTCCAGGGCCGCGGTATCTCTTTCGAACAGTCCCGCAGCCCTGGCAGGCACCGGCCCCTCCCGTTTGCTGACAACTCTTTGAGGCGCGCGTGGAACACGAACGCGCCGTCGACACGGCCGGCCCGTCGTCATACGACGGACGGACGGCGAGCTAGCCCATTACTCGCCGTCCACAGGCCCGCGTCTACGGTGGCCGAGAGCCATCACGGCGTGGCCCCCGACGCCCGGTGCTTCTCCCGCGGCGGCTGGGACGTGAGGAGGTTCTCTCCCTCTCACGTTCCGCCGCCTCCTTCGCTAGCATGACTGCTTCGCAGAAGGAGGCGACGGCTTCCCATTCCCTCTCGCCCCGGACCATGGCTTGAACCAGGGCCGGGCGCGAGAGGTCGCCGCCGCCAATCGCCGCTACGAGGACACGGCGGTGCTCCTCCCAAGCGGAGCAGACCTCGACGGTGTGCTCCACCGTGTCCTCCGGTCGATCCTCGCAATTGTAGCACGCGGACGTTTCCTCCCGCCCGATTCGGTGCAGGTACCTCCCGAAGCACCCGTGTCCGGTGAGGACCTGCGTCAGGCGGAAGGTGAGGGCGCCGTGGCGCCTCCCTAGCCACTCCTCAAAGAGGGGACTTACCGCCACTATCGTGGCGTGCCCAGTTGGGGAGGCCTTTGCCAGCAAAAGGCACACAGACGGGTGTAATTAAGATATTATTAGAATTGTAAATAAAAGTTAAATAATCAATATATTATTAATATCAAAATTAAGCTATGATCAAGATTTTGGGTTCGAAGCGTTCGTTTGTTTTTTAGTAAATGTAAAAAAAAAATGTAGTTAAGCTTGACAATAAAAGGCGCCCAGAGATGTACGCGAGGGGCGGCTTCGCCGCCCCTCGCATCCTGCCGCCCCGGGCCATGGCCCCCTTGGCCCTATGGTAAATACGCCCCTGACAGTAGGTATTTAAGTTATTCAATAGATGTACTTGTTATCTACAATTCTACACAGACAGGTACTTATTAAAACTTGTTTAGTTAATGTATTTATTCGTTAAATGCAATATTTACATCAACGTTTCTCCAAGAAAGGTGCTGTATGAGTACTTGCATTAATTAGACTATAATAGCTTTAGTCCGCGGCGTCGCCCGCTTTGATATCGGAAATTATCAATTTAATTATGAAAAATTGATTAAATTATATTAAGACGTGAAAAGGTAACAGACAAACCGACAGTTACTATCGAATTAACAATATTAGAATGTATCTTTTGCTAATTGATACAATTACTTAAAAATAACGTTACATTACCTTCAATTGCGAGAAAATAGCGAGTACAGTCAGCGGATCGGTGGGTGAGATTAGCGCGCCGAAGTACAAGGTGTCTAGAAAGGTGAAACTCGTGGCAAGTGATGCCGGCATCAGTTGTACGCAGCCATACATCAGAGACCCGATGACCAGGGCCGATAGCGCCGTGCCGACCATCGCGAACGTCAATATCGCTCCCAGGTTACGGAAGAAATATTTCTGCAAAATTGTACATCGTATTAGCTGAAAATGTTCCTACAGCTTGGAGTGAGAAAAGAAAAAAAATGTCGTCTGAGATTTTTTTTCTTTTTTTGATAGTCACTTATTTCTTATTTATTTCCAAATAAATCCCATTTAGTTGAAAAGTCGGACCAAAAACCAGAGCATGTCCGGACAAATCCTACTGGATGGTAACCCTAGTTATGGTTCACCATGCGGGGCCAAGTAAGGGTTGTAGCCGTTCTACTTTCTAGGCATATAACTTGTGCAAATCCATTGACAATTTATGTGGTTAACTGTAAATAAATACTATCAACTCAAGAAGTTTAATGATATAATTTTCCCGTTCAACCACATTAGGTATCTTAATTGTGTAACATTAATGTATACGCGTATTAATTAAGGAAATACTTGTTTAAAAGTTTTCCAGTTAATAAATGATAGTGTCCATTAATAAATATTTTTTTTTACTTCTTTACCAACATGCTCAGGTTTAAGTCATCATAATTTTTACCCATATTTTGAAAAATTGCATGGTTTTGAATTTATGATATTAATTTGCTACAAATTATATTAGGTGGAAATTAATATAACCTTGTGGGTAAAGTATATTATTTTAAGTCAGTTTTTTTGTCGTCCCACTTACCCTTTTCAGACAGTATCCAGCATGGAATATGATAGGCGGTAGAATAATGTTAAAAAATATTTCAGGATCAAATGTTGCCTTAAGATCAATCTCATTTTGCTCCACATTCACTATTTCTCCTCTGAAGCTATATGCGTACGTCTTGTTAGGTACAGGAACATCTGTATAAGGAAAAAAGATAATTTAGCTACTGGTTGGAGTTTTGAGAACCCCATCTCAAGTTTTTATACATAAATTCAGACTATTTATAAGTTCCACAGTGAATATGAGTAGATTATAAAATAACTAGCTGTTGCCCAAGACTTCGTTCGCGTGGATAATTTGATGTTTATGTACATAACACTACGCCTGCCCCGAAGGGTTAGGCAGAGGTGTACCTAATAGTACGTCTACATTTCGCCAGTTATATGTATTTAAGTCCCATGTAATAGGGGGCCATTGCCATCATCCGGGCGAAATTCCAGACTCCGTGGCTGCTACTGAGAAATTCCTGATGAAAACCCAATATCTCTTTCCGTCCTGGGAATCGAACCCAGGACCTCTTGCTCAGCAGTCGTGCTTGCGATTGCGACGACTAGACCAACGAGGCAGTCATAATTAAGCTACTAGTTGGAATTTTGAGAACCAAAACAAAAGTTTTCTATACATAAATTAAAACTATTTACAAGTTCCATAGTAAATACAAGAACATTATAAATAACTAGCTGTTACGTCGTTCGCGTGGAAATTTTGATGTTTATGTGTGAGAAAAAAAAGTCTATGTGCTATTCCAGACAGATCTATCTCTGTGTCAAATTTCATTCAGATCCGTTCAGTCGATCTGGCGTGATTGAGTAACAAACATCCGTAAGTTGTAAGATGTAGTTATTATACTAAGGAATTCAAGACACACAAGAAAAAAAACATACAAGGCCATATTGTTTGGCCTACAAGTGTGTAACTGTTAAAAAAGCTTGAACAAAAACTCGCAATCAGGCTGATTGCCAAACAGTCACACCATTATTTTACATAAATTATTATTATTATTTTTTAAAACGGCCCATTGCGAGGCGGAGTCGCACGAAAATAGAATAGCACCAAACAATATATTTTACCTATAACAATACTTTTTTAACGCTCATTTAGAGGTGATTTTAAGAAAAAAAAACTATTTATGGGACCGCCATATCATTTCTTAAGAGCTGTCGATAGACACCCTTTACAATACATATTTTTTTAACGTTCAGGAGGTTCAACGGAGGGGAACCCCTATTTTTTAATTGTAATTTCACATTACTTTTCAACAGACTTTTGCCAAAAGTCTTGAAGTAAAATCAAAGCATTTATTTCAAATAGGCCAGTTACAGGCAATTTTGAACTGTGGAAACAAAGACAACAAGGAAATGTAGAACTGTGCAAGTACTGTAGTTGCCGATATCAAAGCATAGATCTCGATAGAGAAGAACAGGCAAGAAACTCCATGGACACTCTTTTATATTAGAATATTGTTACAAAACCTTACATCATTTATTTTATAAAATAGCTGTGACAGACGGACAGGACGAATCTGACGAAGGGTTCGTTTTAACCCCAAAAATAATTTACTCATACAAAAATAAATAGATAAAATCTATGGAGCATTTTACGTTAAAGGACTGAGCTTAAAAAAAAGTCAAATAACAACATTAGTCATTCCAAAGATGATTGTTGAACTTTAACAATTTTTCTGTTATAAGTACATCACTGAGGAACATTATGTAGGTGTATTGTGTTTCTTATCAACAGGTATTTGAAGATATAAACAAATAACATTATACTTCAAAAGAGATTCAATACCTGTCATAATTATGATAATATCTGATATTATCAAAGATTTTTGGCTCTGCATTACAGTTAATGCAGAGCCAAAAACCTATGAAACTTTAAAAAAGAGAGTAACAAAAGGACCGGGGCTTAAAATAGCCACTTGAGCAGAATCTTAATAGGCTAATAATATGAATAATGTTAAAATTCTTAAATGGTCACAGACACAGTTAATATTATTAATTCTCACTTTGTGGTCACAAAGTGAGAATTAGAAACATATTATTAACCTATTATGATTGTGTTAAAGCAGCCGTTTTAGGCCCTCTGGTATTTTGAGGAACATATCGGACACAGCTTTGAGTACCTGTCCCAGCACAGAATAGAGCTTACCTCCTGATGACATCATTTTATCGGGGAAGTGTAGACGTAGCATGTCAGGTGGGACTGATAGATTGTACTTTGTTTCCGGTACAGGATGCACATTGACGTAAGTAACTTGGTTTGTACTAGCTGCATAGCGTATTATTGCTCCTACGATTAGACCTGTTAAGAAAAAAATTGGTTTTCATGTGCCGAAATAAATATATGAACGAAAGGCAGTATGATCAAAAATGATTATTTATTAAAACATTATTAGCTTTCTTTGGGATGGTCCTATGAAATAATTACATAATTAAAACAATAATTAGGTAATTGAGTCATTTAGAATCATATTTTGCCAATTTATTTCTATGACTTAATTTTAAAATGATGTATGAGTATTACTTAATAGTTGGGATAATAGTAAGTAGTTCGGCAATGCGAAGAGGTAATTAGGTAACTTTTTAGTGTATGAATACATAATCAATGTTATGTAAACAACAACAAGAAACTGCATTTCTGTAAAATATCTCACAAAGGTTAGTTGAAATATTATAATGTTTTGAATTGAAATATTCTGTATGCAAAACATGGTTTTTCTGTGCTAAAGTTGAAGTTACAAAGATGACATTTTAAACTCCGACATTATAACTTTTTATCCTAGTTTATTTGTAGACAGTAATTTGGTTAATTAAAATTTGTGATATAATCATAGGTCCCCGAAAAAACATCAGTTAGAGTTTTCAGAATTTCATTAACCATTGAATAAAATAGATACCAAATAACATGAGTACCTACTAACACACAAACAGTAATTTAGCGGCAGATAGGTACATAAAGGTAAATAATTTACGTCAAGGTCTTGAGCATCAAATTGCTGAGTGATCACATGACTACTCACAGTTATTAAAAAAATAATGCTGTAAAAGGAAATAAAAAGTATTACTTACCATATATTACAGCAAGTCCTGTTTCGTGAAGCCAACTCACTCGACGATGTTTAAATACCCAAATAGTAAGCACAGTCAGCGTTAATAGACAAGTGTATATTAAAAGATTCAAGCTGTCTATACGATGAAGAAGTGTAGCTTTTGCGTCCAGCGCGATATCTGTTCCTGAACCTTGACATTGTGCCACCAAATATAAAAGAATCGACGCGAAATTCAGGAATATATTCATGATTTTTTGTGTAATAAAAATAACGTCGTCACATCACAAATACGCACGCTCAATGCATACGAGCCACCCTGTTGAACGATATCAGAACATTCAACAGACACGACAGTAGGTGCACATAGAAATAAAATACCTAATAACTCCGAAATAATTTTCGTTCTAGAAAAATAGTCGATACATTTTTTCTCCACAAGAATTAACCGTACAGACAACCGTGAGTGAGATTTAGAAATAGCAACTGTCAATTCAGAGTGTCAAAAAGAAAATGTCAATACAACACACTCGTTCCAAACTTTTCATTTTGTAGGTAGTTTAGCATGCTAAAGCATGTCAACACTCAATTATCACGTTTTAGTATTTTAATTTAATAAATAATTATTTGCTAACATTTTATGAAGACCTTATTGAGACCTAGATTTTAGAAAATGTTTGTTTCAGAAATTAGAATCGAACTTAACTTAGTTTTTGCGGCTTCCGACTTCTATTTCTACTAATGCTAAAAATATGATTTTATGCGGATCATGAACAAACCAAATCGTGAATTGAAGTGGTTGGTTGGTTGAACCGTTTATTGGCGACTATTTAGGCGGTTTTATTTAAAAATAGGCTTCACTTTTCGCATTGAACTTTTTTATCTGTTATGCCATTTTACAGACATAACACTATTGGTATCAGCGATGTGTGATATTGCAACATTAATTCTGCGTCGTTTCGATGAAACTTAACAGATCCGGATGATATAGTAGTACCACGCTTCGATTAATGTTGTATCGTGTTTTAATATGAATTGAATTCACAGACTAGTCTGTGATTGAATTCAACATCGTCAGTCGTGTTCACAAGTCTCACAGTACCCCGGTACTGTGAGACTGTACTCGGATAGAACATAATTATACACTTACGTACCATTGCCACTTCAGCTTACCTATTCTGTGGGCTATGTCGACAACTCTGGTTCTCTGTCGAATTACCTCGTTCCGAATGCGATCCCTCAGCGAAACTCCAAGCATAGCCCGTTCCATAACTCGCTGAGCGACCTTAAATATATGGACTAGCCGTTCCGACAGTGTCCACGTTTCGGCTCCGTAAGTCATAACAGACAGGACACACTGATTGAAGACCTTAGTCTTTAGGCTCTGTGGAATATGCGACGAGAAGACCCGGCGAAGCTTCTCAAACGCTGCCCAGCCCAGTTGGATTCTTCTATTGACCTCCCTCTGCAAGTTGTTCTTACCAAACTGCAGACTTTGCCCGAGGTAAACATATTTTCGAACAACCTCGAGAGGACCGCCATTGACAACAATAGGTCCTGGGGTGACGTGTTCGTTGAACATAACCTGGGTTTTGTCCAAGTTCACCCTGAGACCAATGCGTATTGAAGAATCAACTAGGCCATCTAGCATCTGCTGCAAGTCGTGCAGCGATTCAGCCAGTATGACGATGTCATCTGCAAATCTCAAGTGTGAGATGTACTCGCCGTTGATCTTAATGCCACGTCCTACCTATTCCAGCGTCTTAAACACATCCTCCAGTGCGTTGGTGAACAATTTCGGGGAAATTACGTCCCCTTGCCTCACCCCCCGACGCAATGGGATATGCTCCGTTTGCTGGTTTTCAGTGTGGACGGTCATTGTGGCATTCTCATAAGGATTTCTCAAGACTTGGATGTATTGCCAGTCGACTTGGCATCGCTGCAGAGACTCCAGAACTGACCAGGTCTCGAAAAGCCTTCTCATAGTCCACAAATGCAAGACACAGCGGCCGATTATACTCTTCGGACTTCTGTATGATCTGCCGCACTGTGTGGATGTGGTCTATGGTGCTATATCTTCCTCGAAACCCGGCCTGCTCCGGTGGCTGGAAGTCGTCGAACGTTCGCGCTAGACGATTCGTGACGACTCTTGAGAACAGCTTATACACGTGGCTAAGGAGCGAAATGGGTCTGTAATTCTTTAGTAGGGTCTTGTTCTCTTTTTTAAAGAAAAGAACGACCACACTCCTTCTCCACGCTTCTGGAGTTCTCCCAGAGAAGAGGACCGAGTTGAAAAGCCCTCGAAGCTCCCTTAATATAGGACGTCCTCGCGCTTTCAGGAGCTCAGTCGTTATCCCATCCTCGCCAGGGGCTTTACCATTCTTAAGCTGTCTAAGTGCCGCCTCGATTTCGTCTGGCAGGTCTTCTATGAAATGGCGGGTTAAGGTAGCTCTGGAAACCTCAGTTTCGGGATCAGGTCGAGATGCATGCGATGCGTACAACTGGCCGTAGAAGTTTTCGACTTCCGAAAGAATCTCCGGCTTCGAAACGACGATATCCCCACTAGATTTGGTCAGCTTTATCAGGTGGCTCCTCCCAAGTGATTTGACGAACACTTTCAACTCCCGATTTTGCTCAATCGCTTTTTCTATTGACCGTGTGTTGGAGCATCGAAATTCGAGTCGTAACAATTTTCTAATTCTTTTCCGTTTTCCGGTTTTCCGTCGTTCCGTCATAAGCTCCAGAGTCTCCTCCGAAAGTTTGAACTTCTTGCCCTTACGCCGCATGTTACAAAAACGCGTCCATTCCTCCCTGAGGATTTCCACCATTTGTTCGAGCGCCTGGTCAACGTCACTTGTGGTTTCCACGGCCGCGAATCGGTTCTCCAGATCTGACTGGAACGCTTCAGACCCTAGCATGGTTTGGAGCATATTTGGACGGAGCCTAGACTTCATCAAACGGGCTCGCTCCAGCTTGAAATCAATATTCAGAGTGCCTCGAACAAGTCTGTGATCACTACCGGTGTTGAACCTGTTGATCACCGAAACATCTCTGAATATATACTTTTTATCCGTTATGATGAAGCCTATCTCATTTTTCGTCATAGTGTCGGGGCTTCGCCATGTCCACTTCCTTTGGCACTGTTTCTTGAAGCCGTATACATTTAGTCAAATGCCCAAAAAAAAATGGCCAAAAAGTGGATGTATGGAAAATTCAAAACACCGTTAGCCACTGAAATGTCCCGTATTAAAGAATTTGCTTAGTTTTGTTAACTGAATTTATAAAAGGTTTTGGTGTAGGTAGTAGTAGCTTACCTTTAGGTACCTATTTTAACGGAATTTATAATACCTACCTACCTAAGTAAAGTTTATCCAATCAAGAATTGTTATGACACTTCTGTCTTTATTTCCGCTTGCGGTTAACGTTGAAAATAATGCAGTAAGTAAAACTAGGCTTTAGTTTTATTTTCCGGCTGTTGTTGTTAGACCGTTGAGGTTTATTGGCGCAGTTCTGTATGTAACTAGGACCAACCTATATATTATCTAAGGTCTAAAGTCTACTCGTATTGTGTACCTACCTACTCTAGGTATTCATGACTGTTCTTATTTGAATTGCAACGGAGTTTGTCTACATAACTAACCTACCATGGTGCGGCAAGACAACCTGGGTGGTGAAACACTTCGATGCGGAGAAAGACGTTGTAGCCACCACGACGACCGAAGCTGCCAAAGACCTCAGAGAGAAGCTTGCGCACCGCCTAGGAGACCGAGTAAAGACAAAGGTGCGCACTATGGCCTCAATCTTAGCCAACGGGTTCAAGAAGGAAGAGAAATGCTACCGCCTAACGGTAGACGAGGCTCTTATGAACCATTTTGGGGCCATAGTTATGGCAGTGAAGTTGTCCGGAGCAAGCGAGGTTGTCCTCATCGGAGACGTAAATCAGCTACCATTTTTGGACAGAGAGAACCTTTTCGAGTTAAGGTATACCCGTCCAAACCTGGTGGCTGGTATCACCCAGGAGCTGCTTTGCACACACCGCAACCCGATGGATGTGGCATTTGCACTGAGCGAGATATACTCCGGTATATACTCCTCCAAGTCGACGCTGTCGCAGGTCCATTCACTGGGTGTCAAGGGGTACACAGGAGCGCAAATACCGAGAACTGCCCAAAACACCCTGTTCCTGGTTCATACTCAAGAGGAGAAAGCTTCTCTCGTCAGCCAGGGATACGGGTCCGGCGAGGGGTCGCGCACCCTAACCATCCACGAGGCCCAGGGCCTGACCTTCGACAGCGTAATTATCGTCAACACCAAGTCCAGGAGACTCCAAATCCACGACAGCATCTCCCACGCGGTAGTGGCGGTGTCGAGACATACAGTCAGTTGCGTCTATTACACCGACGACGCCGATGACGCCACGGGCCGCTTTGCAAAGAGAGCGATGGATGCGCCTACTAAAACGGTCGTCGAGTACAACCTGAAGACGGCCATGCAGCATCGAGACGCGGTTGTTGTGGAAGCTTTGCTCAGGCTAGCGAAGTCCCTGGTCAGTCGACCCACGTAAAGGATAATCCCCATCCAAACCCCAAAACCCAACCCAAACCCGAACAACGCTAACCCAGTCTAATCAAAACACAGATTATGTAAAACTGCATGGCAGAGTGAGTCTGTCATACTCACGAAAAAGCTTTGCCGATGGTGGCGCTGCGCATCCGGTCGTTAAGTTCCCTAAAAAATGGTTGAGCTAAGCGAAGCGGATGTGCAGGTCATGTCCGTGAACGGATGCTGTCGGTTGGAGCTGGTCGGCTCACATTGCCATGCAGTTATTAGCCCTGTCTTAAAAATAATGTAGTGTAACCTTAGTTTACTAACCCTAACTTGTAAGTAGTATATGTAGTAAATATAAAAAAAAAAAAAAAAAAAAAACTTTTGCATGAGCATGTATATTAGTATAAAAAAAAAAGATGGACTCACGTAGATTCTAAGTTATTCTAATAAGTTTAGTATAATGTAATGTGTCCAATGTAGGAGCACGAATGTAATATTAAGTAGTAAACCATGCAAACAAAAGAAAACAATTTCAAACAAGGGCGCGGACCACCATGTCTGCGGTAGATAAATCTTAAATAAAAAAAAAAAAAAAAAAAAAACCTACCATGGTGAGTAGTCAAATTAGACAGTAGACATTAGTGTCTACTGTCTAAAATTCCACAAGAGTGTTTTCCAACATTTACATCTCTTTGTCATGTTAATATTAGACACTTATTACTTACTTGTGTATTGTTAACGTGTTGCTTGCCGTAAAGCCTGTTAAGTCACCTATTTTGTAAAAAACCGGCCAAGTGCGAGTCGGACTCGCGCACGAAGGGTTCCGTACCATTATCTATAAAAACGGCAAAAAAATCAAATCTGTTGTATGGGAGCCCCCCTTAATATTTTTTTTTAATTTTTAGTATTTGTTGTTATAGCGGCAATAGTAATACATCATTTGTGAAAATTTCAGCTTTCTAGCTATCACGGTTTATGAGATACAGCCTGGAGACAGACAGACAGACAGATAGACAGCGAAGTCTTAGTAATAGGGTCCCGTTTTACCCTTTGGGTACGGAACCCTAAAAATAAGCCAAAGAATAGGTATATTAAAATTTGCTAAGTTTCTGATGACAACAAAATTACTAAAACTAGGTTTTAAAATCAATCAAATGTAGATCTAAAGAAAATTATGGACTAGCACAGACGACAAGATTTGTTAATGGCTAGGGGTCGACCAGATTTCGGTGTTGGATCACAACATCCCGTGGAGCGTATCCAGACTACATAGACCCGGTGCAACCCTTCTGCTGGCTGGTGGAAGAGGATTGCAGCCTTTTATTGTCTGGTAAGTACCTATCTTCTAGCATTTTTTTAAACTTAAAGATTGCTTCAAAGCTTGTCGTGTATGGGTTTTTCCTTCTCTATACCTACAAGCGACAAACTGAAAACTATTCTTTTTCGCTATCATTTTTACTCCAAGGTTTATTATTTTATTGCATTTTATAAACTTGTTTTTATAAAGTTTTTTTTTACGTTTATTTTTATACAAGTAAGTAATCCTTTTTAGTTTTCTAAGTTGGAAATACTTAACGCGTCGTTATTTCAAGGTCTCTTTCTGATTAGTTTTGTAGGTACAGACGCCAGCATATCAAGCTGCTAAAAATCTGTCAAATTTCTTTAATAGATTTTCAACTTTATCGCTGAAGCATTAAGTTCAAGGTTTATTGGGACAATTTGACAGTTTCGGGTAGTTTTACGTGCTGGCGTCTGTACAATCCTATTCTTAAATTATTTTAGTAGTTGAACGCGTATACCAAGTACCTATACATATCGAGTTTCCTCTGTGCCTCGGAAAGCACGTTAAGCCGTTGGTCCCGGCTGTCATGTAAATCTTTGACAGTCGTTACGAGTGGCCCGAAAGTCTGACAACCAGTCTTACCAAGGATACTTAGATATCGTGTTACCCAGTGGACCAACTGGGTTGTTGAGGTCAGATAGGCAGTCGCTCCATGTAAAATATTAGCATTCAGCTACATCCGGTTAGACAGGGAGCCGACCCCAAGATAGTTGGGAAAAGGCTAAGAAAATGATGATGATGAACGCGTATACAAAACTTCATGTCCGTGTTATTAACTGTTAAGAAGTTCTTTCATGAGGAGACAATTCCGGCTAGCAGGATGAGTTCATGATATAAAACATGTTTAAGTACCTATCAAAATTGAACGCGTATACAAAGGTTCGTGTACTTGCTATTAATCGTTGAGGAGGTCTCTCGTGAGGATACAGTCTTGGCGATCCTGGATCAGGTTATGTCAGGCTGAGCGCAGACTTGAGTCACGACAGTTTTAAGACAGACTTTCCTCACATAGACAAGTCTGTCTTAAAACTAAAACGAAACTGTTTTGCCTACGACACGTCCCGCACCTAAAACGAAACTGTTTTGTCTACTACGACGACGACGTGGCGCACACCATTCAATTCTTTCTCAGTATCAAAATGGACTTCATCAATACTGTTCTAATAAGCATCCTAGTTACGCGCGCACTTGCAAAACGACGCAGACGAAAATATTGGGTGCATCCCATATATAGTGAAAGACTGATAAAAGGAAAAGATTACAAGAGAGAAGTGACGTCGCTAGACTGTTTTGTCGTTGATGTGCGCGCCCGCATACATACAAAAGGGAAGCCGACAATCGTTAGTCAGACTTGTCGCTGTGCCGCAGTCTGTCTTAAAACTATCGTGTCTCAAGTTTGCGCTCAGTCTAAAGTCGTAAGACAGACTATTGCTGCACAAAAAATATGAAGCCGCGCAAACTTCAAACAAAACGTCTCATAGACGGTCTAGTAGCAGTAGTTCGGTTGTTAGTCCGGTTGACCGAACTACAGAAACTTTCAGTTGCGATAGTTCGGTTCTAACAAAGCACCGAACTACTGAAACTTAAATATTATGTACCTACCCTCCCTTTAGTTCGGCAAATAAACTGCCGTTTTCTCGTGGTCCTACTATTTTGTTCCACTAGTAGGACCACGAGGGAGACCAGTTTCTGTTCGTCCTACTATGACAGACGGTCGACGTCAGGGGCACCCCGAGTTTCGGTTAGTTAGGTTCCTGTAAACCCTGCAGACAGAAATAGGAGCCCCGCGCAGCGGGGATCCGTCGACCTGCTGACGGAAACGCTAACCCTAGACTGTCGACGTCAGGAGCACCCGGTTCGGTTAGGTTACATAGGTATTTAAGTTTCAGTAGTTCGGTCAACCGGACTAACAACCGAACTACTGCTACTAGAGGTCATAGACAAAAAGAACTGCACAGCGACAAGTCTGACTAACGATTGTCGGCTTCCCTTTTGTATGTATGCGGGCGCACACATCAACGACAAAACAGTCTAGCGACGTCCCTTCTCTCTTGTAGTATTTTCCTTTTATCAGTCTTTCACTATATATGGGATGCACCCAATATTTTCGTCTGCGTCGTTTTGCAAGTGCGCGCGTAACTAGGATGCTTATTAGAACAGTATTGATAAAGTCCATTTTGATACTGAGAAAGAATTGAACGGTGTGCGCCACGTCATCGTAGTAGACAAAACAGTTTCGTTTTAGTTTTAAGACAAACTTGTCTATGTGAGGAAAGTCTGTCTTAAAACTGTCGTGACTCAAGTCTGCGCTCAGCCTCAGTCAACAGAATCAAAGGTGTGTGAAAAATTTCAGCTCAATCGGAAACCAGGAAGTGGGTCAAAATTAAGTTGCATGCAAGATTTCTTTACTGACAGACTTAATTAACACCGGGACACGCGAAACTAATAAATAATAAAAAACAACGGGTTGCACTCCGGGAGTGCCGGCAGAAGTGAAAACTTGAATATTAACGTTGTGCATTTTTGATATTTTGAAATGGTTAGGGAATAATTTTACACGAATTGCTTTATTGCGCTATCGGACACAAACATGACAATTTATATTACATTAAAAATTTAACACTTCAGAACTCCCTCCGTCTTACGCTTTTTCGATCAGGTCACGTGTCCTGACGCGAGTTTAAGATTTTATACCCATTACAGAAAAAGTGCTCAACGCCGCTAAAGAAGTTTTCACTTCAAAAACTTTTAATAAAGTCATTGGATTTCATGTAGGTGTGTTAATTAAGTAACTTCAATACAGTTTATTTTTATTTAATCGGTCTCGATTCCTTCGTGAAATCGTGACACGTTCAGGCTTAATAGCCGGATCTACACCAGACGATCCAACGCGCGCGACTGGAGCGCGCTCCAGCGTTTGGTATGGACGTTCCTCGCGCGATCCAAACTGCCCGGCAGGAGCGCACCCTACTGTCGCGAGCGATCCGTTGGTTGTTGGTTTCGGATTAAGCACAAAGTGCCTCAGATTCTTGGCACGCGTGGCGTGAGCGGTTGTGTGTGGAGCTCGCGATCAAACGCAAGTCTGTAATCAAAGGATATGGAAAATTTTGAAAGTCGTCGTCAAATATCCCTTTACAAACAACATAACTGCTTATGAGATCCAAATAACAGCAAATTCACCAATATAGGAGCGAGGGAAGATGCATGGTGACATGGTGAGGTATTAGTCGCGAAATTAACTATATCCAAGTTGAAGAGCAGCAGTGTGGATCGGCTGTAGTGCGTTGGAGCTGCGAGGCAGGATCGCAAAAAAATTTAAGCCGTCAGACGAGTACAATCCGTGATCCATGCTCCACGCTCCAGGATCGCGGATCGCAGGATCGGCGATCTATAATTGGATCGTCTGGTGTGGATCCGGCTATTTGCATTTGTTATTTATGTGACTGAGTACTTTACCTATGTAATGTAACTAATAATAGTACATACATAATGATAGCATTGTATTATTGTTAACATACTTAACAGAATATGGGCGTAGACATAATGATGTACTTAGGTAGGTACTGTAGGCACTTATGTAGGTAAATATGGTTTTTATTGAGGTAAATAAACTCAATTAATCTGTGTTTATTTAACATAGGTACTTATTATATTATGCAGTAGATATTAATTGCTGATCCACTTGATGATTTAGCGCTTATTGTATAGCTAAGCTGAGTAGACAGTAATTTTATTAGCCTTGCCTATAGATAGCAAGGATAACTCTCTTTGATGTAAAACATACTTACAATCTTTCTATTTTCAATCTACGTAATTTCCTACTCAGTTGAAATTGTACAAAATGTTGAAGAAAGCACGGTCAAAACGGTACTGATAGATTGCGATCCGGATTCCGGGAACCGAACTTTCACGGAAAATATCTTGACTTACTGAAGTATCTGTCCAAGTAGGTACTGAAGTATCTTTCAACAGCCAGTCCGTACCGGTTTGAGGTACGTAACATGTTTCTGATTCTGAGAACGGGGCTAATGTCTTTCAACCCTTCAGCAAACTTTTGCAATAGGTAGTCTGTTTAGGTTATGCCACTAGACTAGACCAGTGGATGTAGAATATCGATTTACCGCAGCTTCGCCATATAGCCGTCACAAATAGATCGCCAGTGTCACAAAATTTTCAAGGTACTAAGGTCGAGGCCTAATGCATCTGCAATGAAAATGATGTTGCGGAAATAAACATAAATATGGTATAAACTTCCTAATAAAATAGAGATAAGGTCAACTAGTGACGCAGATACCATAATTTCGTAATCTGTGGTTCTATAAACAAGCTAGTAAGGTAGGCACTACTTAGGTCCTGTTTTATTTAAGTACCTAAGTATGATGCAGCATATTTTACATGGAGCGACTGCCTACGAGTATCTGACCTCCACTCCACGACCCAGTTAGTACTGGGTAATACGATACCCCTTGGTAAGACTTTCGAGCCGCTGATAGCTGACGCCAACGGCTTAACGTGCTTTCCGAGGTACGGAGGAACCTTGGTATGTAATGGGTGGTTCCATCCATGGACCAGCCAAGGCAAGCACGGCTTAACCTAACGACCCAAGCGTCTGATATTATTTTACAATATTATATATATTGAATTTATATGTATCTAAAGACCTAAACTTCTAAGCCAGGACATGGTCGTCCTGGGTGTCAAGTTCCGTCGAAATTTGTTCCGTCCGCGTCGTCGTTGAGATGTGAAAAGGCAGCAGAGAGCCAGACAAAGTTAGTTTCGTGTTTATAATATTGTTTTTTTTTTTATAATACTTAAATTAATAATATTATACCTATGTTGTTCCTGCCTTGAGGTTAATTGCAATAAGTATTATTGTTTTGGTTTCGTTTGCAAATTATGTTTACTTGGCATCGCGCAAAAAAATGGTCAGCTCCGCCCAATATATTCTGAGAAATGATTAGTTTACATGTTATGATTACGTAACAGATAATCGAGCCAAGATAATTATGATATGAGTTCGAGCTGAGTGAGCGGGGAATAAGAAATGATTACCTACTTTTAAGACGAGAATGGCACCGAGCGGTAATCTACGTAGCACGTATCTAATGGCGCAAATTACAACGCAACTTTGTTATGATTTTACAATCAACTTTATTAAAGCTCTGCATATTATTTAAACTAGGTACGTAGCAACAAATTAAAAGGCTAAAAGCATTTGCAAATGCATAAAATAAAATGCTATTTTTACAGCGTATTGTAGGTATATTTTAGTACTTTTTCGTCATCTCAGTATTGCTCCAACCAGCCCGCGAAATTCAAAATTTCTTGTGTTTTTTGCAATTTGCAGGCCAGTGCTAGGTTGTATGTTGATTAAAATATTATTCGCGGCTGTAAGACATATGTAGTTACAGAATTATAATCATCAAAATCATCAATAAAACGCTCTAAGTTCATAAAGCTGTAGGAATGACTTTTTCTGTATTTTTTTTGTTCCTACGCCTTTATGAACTTGGAGGGTTGTATTGGTGATTTTGATGATTATAATTCTGTAACTACATACATCTTACAGCCGCGAATAATATTTTAATCAACACACAACCTAGCACTGGCCTGCAAATTGCAAAAAACGCAAGAAATTTTGAATTTCGCGGGCTGGTTGGAGCATTCACCTTAAACGCGTTTCATTTGAGGTTTTTTAAATAAACTCGGGGCTTTAAGGAATAAAGGTAGTTGACGCGTACATCAACGGCATCGGCCATACCCTGCCTGAAGAGGTTTCTGCACAAATAGAGACAAATTTCAAGTTTTGTCCAGTAACGTCAGTTGAGAGATCATTTTTAGCCTACAAATTAATAATAAGCAACAAACATCACGTAAAGTTTGCTCTAGAGAATCTAGAAAAATATTTAATTGTGTTTTTTCCACAAAAATTACAACTGATTATTATTAATATAATATACCTCCTTATATATTTTGTTAAAATAAACCAAAATTTTAATAACAAATTGCGTTTTGATTGTGCATTTCGCCCTTTTTTAATGCATCCATATTTTGGCCTTTTAGCAGTGCACATTTAATCAGATATCTAGTTATAACTAAGTAAGGGTGGTTGTATAGGGAAATCTAAATTCAGTTGCAGGTTGCAGGAGATGACGCTTATTCATACGTTATTAACTTATTAGCACTATATCGATAGACTGGTTGCGCGGTCATCAGTGGTCTAAGGACAGCTACCTAATTATCTTAATGATGAAATACTTACAATATTTGTTTACAAACTCAATAGGTACGTTTTATATGCTATTTTTGAAAGCTCTATCGATGCCATGAAACCTCGACCTGCAAAAACAGTTGATAATCATTTTTTTGACAGAGTACAGGCTACAGGCTGTGCAGTGTGCATGCACTTAATTTTTGCGCACGGGTAGGTAGGTACACCTCATTATTTTTCAACAGAAATCGTTTCATCTGAGTATTTCATGGTGTAGCCTAGATGTATTCATATTCGCATATTTATTTACATTCCTTATTGTGTCAAGATCTTACAATGGGCTTAAAGCTAAGGTAGGTACCTACAATTTATTATGGACCCTGTAGGGCACAGCAAAAAGTATAAATATAAAAACCCATTCGTTAAATACCTAACTGTAAGCAGAAGATAATTTACAAAGTTTCTAGAACTCGAGTGAACTGTATCTAATCGTTTATAATCATGTGATCTTTTAGTACCTAAACCAACTGGAATGTTGCATCATTTGGGTACAGACGCCAGCACATCAATTTACTACAATCTGTTAAATTTATTTAATAGATCTTCAACTTTATTGCTGATCTACGACTAGGTTCAAAGTTGATTGGGATAATTTGACAGTTTCGGGTAGCTTGATGTGCTGGCGACTGTACATTTCCACTTTTTTTTTCCTGTCTTTCGGTAACAGATAAGTAGGTACCTATAAGTCTCACCTTTATTCTTTAGCCGTACGAAGAGGTGCGCTCATTGGAGTACTTATCTACACCTTGTGTTATGTGGCCAAACACAAGTGTAGTACAAAAGGGGCATACATTTTGTACTAACACTGGCAACACCCAAAAAAGCAATTTTGAAATTGGGCATCCATTTTGGTATCGCATAGCATTAACGAAACGGACATTACTAGTTCATCAACTCAGTTATATATTACATGGCCCATGTAATAGGTAAAAGTGACAAATTGACCTGATGAAGGTTTCGGGGGTCCGCTGGATGCGAGACGCACGGGACCGCTCAATGTGGCGACACTTGCGGGAGGCCTATGTCCAGCAGTGGACGTCTTTCGGCTAAATGATGATGATGAACAAATTGTTACTGACTTGGCACATAATGGGCAGTTGATTTTACCCGGTAAAAAATATACATCTGGTAAACCCAGGATAAACTACCTACAAGGCAAGGTAGGTAGGTCTAGGCGCCTACTCATTTGTAATTAAAGCTGCTGCTGATTCAACACCCTCAATCATTGAGACAAGATTATTCTGAATAGATAAGTAGCTTAGGTACCTACTACATAAAGGCACAGGTAGGTAAGTACTTCCCTTTTCAATCCGACCATAAAACAAGGAAAATTCAGTTCGATGGGATTTAACACTGTGACTGGGCTTGTAAATCAGCATGCGTAAATAATTATGAATTCAGGTAAATTCCCTTCAAACTGGTCATACTTTTAGTGGAAACTTGAATATGTAGCGAACAGGGAATGTTTATTTCAGTGAAACAAAAACTTATTGGTTAATCAAAGAGATATCAATTATTGCCACCAGCTCATTATTTTACGAGGAAGAAAATGTGAAACTCATTTAATTTGTGGTAAGGGGGTTTCTTCTTAAATAATGAATGCAGTTTCTCTATGCACATTTTGAAAACAATAGCAGGGAAGGCGGCCTGAAAAAACCTGCCAAGTGCGACTCGCACACGAAGGATTCCGTAAAAAGCGCTGAAAGAAACACCTTTAATTTTAACCTCTTTTAATTTTATTTAACTTTAATACTTATAAGAACTTTATATTTGTTGTGCTGTCTTGTATGGATCAGAATGTTGGGCCACAAAAGGGATGAATGAAAGGCCTGTGCATGTGGTTGAGATGAGAATGCTATGGGGGCTGTGTGGTATTACGCGAATGGATAAAATAAGAAATGAGTACATAAGAGGAAGTCTGAAAGTGGCGCCGGTGACTGAAAAGTTTTGTGGTAATCGGTTATTGTGGTACCTATGGGCATGTGATGCGGAGGAATGAGGAACATGTCGTGAGGAAAGTTTTGAGTATGACTGTGGATGGGTATAACAGCAGAGGAAGACCAAAGAAAAGATGGATGGACTGTCTGTTAAGAATTACATGGAACGAAAAGAGGTGTCTGATGATATGACGAGTAATAGAGTATGGAAGTAGAAGACATGCTGCGCCGACCCCAAATGAATTGGGACAAGAGCAAGAGAATGATGAGCGGCCATAAGGATGATTTCCACCAAACGACTCGCATCGCATCGGATCAGAACGGATTTTCTTCAAACTATATATAAATATTAAATCGTGTAGACAGCATTTAAAGTCTATAATATTACCAAGTCGCGCTCAGCAGCTTGACCGCGGGAAAGACCACCTTGTTACCTTGTTTGTTTACCTACCTTAAATTTAAATAAGTTTGGTATAGGACAGAGGGTGCATTATGTAGCGTTTTTATACGGTACAGGTCCAAAGATTTCAAACATTATTTTGACGTTTCTTAATACCTCCATCCTCCTCTCCTCCTCCATCTATTATCTAACTCATTATCGTTATAATAGATACAAAAAAAAACTTGCTTGTTACTTGATACTAATAAATAATAATCGGTGTTTTTTCAAACTGGTTTGAGACCAGAGGTTAATATGCCAATAACCTTACCGGTTTTTTGGGTTCTTAAAAAATTCGCACACCTTTAGGATGATGTGATTTTATCTGCAGAATATATTATGAAAATTCTTTAGTTTTGTAACTCAGCTTTCTAAAACCCATATTGACTTAGGACTACCATCTTTGTATGCTGAACACATAAGTTATCAAGTACACATAGATTATCTAGGCATCATTGTCATCAGTGTTCAGTGCATTTCTAGACATAGGCCTCTCCAATTGCACGCCACTCAGTTCGATTCTTGGCTCTCATCCAGCTGCTACCAACCACACTACTAGCTTGAAGACCTTGCTTCCACTCAAGAACATATGTCTACCCCACCCCAACAGTCATCGATCCTACGGCTAACATGGCCGACCCATTGACACTTCAGCTTGCTTATTCAGTGAGCTATGTCGACAACTTTGGTTTACTGCCGGATCCCCTCGTTCCAGATGCGATACGTCAGAGTCCAATCTATGCATGATGAATAAACCTATCTAGACTAGGCATGTTGTTCAGTAATTTTATAATATCTACTGTTTAAGAGGGAAATCGTTCTCAGGACCCTCAATTGTGACGGTCAGAAGGTCATTGCAGTGAATGTCATGCATGACTGTATGTCGCAGACGAGGTAATAGTCTGGGTTAATGACATTACAAGGAGCGATACCTTGACCACCTTATTCACAATATGAAACTAAAATAAATAACATATAACAACACGCCTGTTTTCTCTGAAGGGTAAGGCAGTAGTGTACCGTTAGTAGGTACCTTAAGTCCCATGTAATAGAGGGCGTCCCTATTGCCATCATCATCATCTTCCTGCCCTTGTCCCAGATTGCTTGGGGTTGGCGCAAAACGTTTTGTTTCTTCCATTCTCCTCTGTCAACTTTATTGCCATCAGCCACACACAAATCCGGATTCCCAGACTCCTACTTAGAAATTGACGGAAAAATCCAACACCACTTTGTCCGATCTGGGAATTGAGCTCAGGACCTCAAGTTAAGCAATAGCATAAGTGGTAGTAAAACACATAAAAAACTGTTTTTCTGGAATTCATAGTCTGTAGCCGTTTCGTGTCTGTAATGTTTCGCTAGTCAATTAAATTTGACCCCGTCATTAGGGCTGGTATTACCTGTTCGACACCCAACCGGGACAACAATACAAACTAAATTTCTTCGAATTGTCACAACCTAAAGCGGTTAAACAATCTCTTCTTTAGTTCTTTGGTATTTTCTTTTAAGATGCCTTTGCTCGACTCGAATCTCCGTGCCTCGGAAAGCATGTTAACCCGTTGGTCCCGTCTGTCATTTGTAGATCTTTGACAGTTTGCAGCTAGTCAGTAGCCCGGAAGTCTGACAACCATTCTTACCAAGGGGTATTGTATTACCCAGTCCTAACTGGGTTGTGGAGGTCATGTAGGTATTCGCTCGATGTAAAATACTGGTATTCAGCTGCATCCGGTAAGACTGGAAGCTGACCCCATCATAGTTGGGTAAGGCTAGGCGGATGATGCTCGACTCGAATCTACTGGTAGGAATTGCATTGTCTATGGACGCAACATAAGCTACAGGAAGTTGCAATAGTGGATTCATTGAGCGAGATGACTTCAACCTTATTGTGTTAGATCAATCGTCATACAATTTTATCCTGTAGAAGGGAAATATACCTACGTTGGACTTAAGACGGGTTCTACAGTCAGGTTCCAGCCGTCTACGAGTTTCATAGACGTCATACGATGGCATTACTAACGAGACCTTTATCTCGCCACCTCTCCGTGGGTTCCTTCGAGCGCTCTAAGCTGCGCCGACGCATTCAGTGAGCGTTGGATTTTGGCGCGCCTTACACGTCTGAGCTTAACTTTATTATTTTATTTACGTTAATTTACTAACTTATCCATATTTTAAGCAATGTTAAGAATTCTAAGATAAATTATTTCCGACTCGCAGTGAAGATTAAGTGATACTTAATTTTTTTTTTAAATTTGTTTGGATAAGATTTTACTTTGTGATATTTTGAATTATGGAGTTACACAAACTTTTGGTGATATTTGCAGTATTGTGCATTGGGTAAGCATTACAATTTATTTAAAATATCAATCAATTTGCACTGCTTTACAATTTATACATATAGGTAGTTCCATAGTAGGAAAATACGGATAGACAAGATATAAAGTCACGTTTAATGAATTAGCGGTATGAAAAGATAATTAGTTTTACTACCACCTTAATTTCACGACATTACTTTATTACTGTCGATGACCGGAGCATAAAACATTACGTAGTTATTACTTACCTGCCTGTTACTTACTACTACTAAGTCAGTATTCACCTCAGAATTTGCACCTATATTTTTCCTGTTTCCACAAAGAATAAAATAAGTAGGTACCTACAGCATCCACTCTTCATGTAGACATGAAGAGAGAATGTTTCACATGACTGCCTACGTCACTTTTACAAATCTGTGTAAATGATCTGAAACACAAAAATGTTTTACAAAAATAAATAAAATAATGAAGTTTTATCCAAGCACAATCTACCTTGAACTGGCTATTGTCTTAATACAAACTGTAGATTTTATGATTATTAAGTTAATTATTCCAAGATTATATTAACCCATACAAAAACTGCTAGGTATTTTCAAAACTATATTCCCATATAAATAAAGTAAAAATAAGCGGATTAGGTACTATTGGACACTTAAGGAATGTCTTACAGAATCGTAATGCTCTAAACTACTAGAATCAAACACCGATAGGTATATTTATTTTTATTTAATTTTTTAGGGTTCCGTACCCAAAGGGTAAAACGGGACCCTATTACTAAGACTTCGCTGTCTGTCTGTCTGTCTCTCTGTCTGTCTGTCTCCAGGCTGTATCTCATAAACCGTGATAGCTAGAAAGCTGAAATTTTCACAAATGATTTTCACGAATGACTTAAATAATTAAATTTAAATAATAAACGAATAATTTAAACAAACAAAATATACAAAGTAAAGAGAGTTAAAATTCATACTTAAATAAAGAAAAACAACAAATTAATTGTGGGACGAGTCTGCCAACTTCTTATGTAGGTCCTCCTTATCGTCCTTCCTATATCGTTATGATATTATTGTATATAGTAGACACCACTTTTATACATTACTAGGTGGCCCTACAGACGTTGAACTGTCCCAATAGTTTTACAAATGTCATCAACAGCGCCACCTACCGGAACATACTATCACCACTCAGCATCTGCTTAGGACCCCCATAAGTAAAAAAACAATCATCAAAATCGGTGAAGTTTAGGAGGAAAAGTATTTATTACGAACACACTTACGGAAATTTTATGAATAAATATTAATTTTGGGTCTTGAGTTCTTGATTCTCGTTCTAAATATAAATAACTGTTTATCTCGTCATCATTATGCCATTAAATAACTAAACATTCGCAGAAAAAGACAGGATCTCTACAGTATTCCACAACGAGTAGGTATGCACTCATTCTGGAATACTCCTATTAACAGAAATGATCCATACAACAATGACCGCCCATTGTGTCACCCTATGTGAAATGTTTTCTTTTATCAATTTTACTTCTATGGTATACATAATAAAGAATATTCTACTATATTCTATCCAGATCAGGCAAGCATTCAAAATATTACATCCAAAGTTGCCCAATAGGTGTTATTTAAATTCGGAAACTACGTAGGTATATGTGCACCGGTTACACAAGGAAAAACAAAAATCCCTAGAAAATAAAAGAGTTTTCTGTCACTCAGTCAATAACCAGTTTTATCTTAATTCTTGCTGCGATAACTGATGTATTTTGCATTTCGAATGCAACAAAATGTTTTTCTGCAGTGAAAATCGCCATTTTGTCACGAGTTTTTCACAAATAAGTTGCTTCGTGATTCGGGTATAGCGAAAACTACAAATAAAATAATGGTAAGACTCAGTCTAGTAGAAAAGTAACTAAACAAATATCAAAGAACACAGTTTATCCTTTAATTGGGAAAGAAAGTTTCGGCTTTTCACTAAAAAGATCACGAATTTATATTGTTGCCCGTTCGTCGTCAGTTTGTTTCAACATAATTCTTCAAAATTTTTAATATTAGTTCTACCTTTGTGGAATTTCTCTTATTAGGTAACTTATCAAGTTATCAGTAATCTTATGCACTCGAATTGAGATAAGAGTAATAATATTATTTACGCTTTGTTAAGGATTACTTGCTTTGTTTTATCGCAGAAACGACAATGGTAATATATGTACCTACTAATTTATAGAAATAATTAAGGTTCCGTGCAAAAAATTAAATCCTTGAAATTGTCAACAAAATCCGATTCAAAAAGGGAAATAATATTTTTTTTAATCATTTCACACGAACGAAGGTCGCGGGCAACAGCTAGTCACAAATATATTTAAATCGTGCACCCTGATTAAATAGAAATACAGATTTATTTAATACGCTAAAGATAAGCAGTTAAGTAAGTTTTACTTATAGCATTTTGATCATTTTGATATAAGTGGGGAAACTTTGTTATTGCATTTGAGGCGGAATTCACACCCGAGCCGCAGGCGGTTGGTTTGGTGCCGAGAACTGCAGTAACAAATGCCTAAGTCTATAAAACGACGTTTTTCAATACACTTTTGAAGAAATAAAATAATAGAGCGAAATTTATTTTTGTCATGAGTTAATCTTAACATAAAACACTGGCACACACTCAAACTCTCACTCACACACACATACACCCCCCACACTCCACACAAGCACTCACAGCCACTCACCTACACACTCCCCCTCATACCCACCCACACACACACTCCCGCACACCCCCATTAGGAAACTTGATACTTATAATTTGCGTTTGTTTCCAAGCTTTGATTTCGCCAGGTTGAAGAATGAGCAAAGGTATGAAGGCGCTAAACAGCCTAATATGAAAAATAGATAATTAAAATATTTTTGAATTTAGAACACAAATAATTGTTAATTTGTTAATAAAAGTAAAAATATTTAAAAAAATATCACCGGTGACTATAGGATTTGAACTAATTTGGACTTCGTATGTATGGTGTGATAAATGAAAAAATCCACGTGTGTGTAATGCAATGTATGTTGAACCTAATCGTAAGATGCGATAAGAACCAGTTTTCAAGAAAGTGTATTGAAAAATAGCTTTTCCTAGGTACGTTACACATTATTTGCAAAGCTGAAGGACTAACTTCTGGTAAAGATGAATACCCACTTCCCCAGCCCAAACACCATTGGAAGAACACCGTGTATTCGTTCAACGCTGTGTACTGTGTGTAGTGTGGTTTGTCGCCGTAACTCTCGATTTCAGTCACGAAAATCACCGCAAAAATTATTTAACAAATTGTAAAGTGCGTTGAACTACTATGATTGGTTTAATGAATTTGCTATCGGCAGCCAATTGCCGCACTTGATTATAAAGGGAGTAAAATACCCTTGACGAAGCCGAGAGTCATTAATTGTTCATCGAATCCTGTCATTGTTACGTTCATTTGTTAGATTTGGACCATACCTGAAGTGATAACTTTCTAGTTATGTAGGTTTTTTTTAAATACAACAAGTTGTAACTTTACTTTAAATTAAATACCTCAATAACCCCTGTTTCAATGCATTCATCTGCACAATGTTTTGAGTGCCGTAAATCGTAATGTTAGGCTCTTAGTTTGATGTACGAAATGCGTTTGATTTGGGTTACGTCGTCCGTTAACGTCCGTTAATGATTATCTTATTACTATTCAGTATAACCAAGGGCATTAAAGTCAGCAGTAAGAGGTTGACGAACCTCCGATTTGCCGACGACATAGTCCTTTTTGCCCCCACAGCCCTGGAACTACAGACTATGCTCCAAGAATTGAGCACGGCTAGCTTTAGGGTGGGACTTACGATGAATAGGTCTAAAACCCAGCTTATGAACAACAACACTAAGCGTAGGGTCGAGGTTGATGGGCAGGAAATACATTATTTCGTTCGATGAGTATATCTACTTGGGCCAGTTAGTATCTTTTGAAAACAGGCAAGAAACTGAAATCGATCGCAGAGTCGAAAACGCTTCCGATCTTCCAATCGGGTGAAAACTCATCGACATGTGCATTCTGCCGTGACCTGACCTGTCACTCACCGAGACTTAGATGTTTCGCCTTGGAATTTGCCAAAGGGCAATAGAAACCAGCGTTCTGGGTGTCAAAAGACAAGACAGGGTTCGTAACACCACGCTGCGTTTCAAAACGGGCATAGTGGACGTTGGCAAGAAGGCTGCTAGGCTAAAATGGGATTGGTCGGGTCACGTCAGCCGCGTGCACAATGACCGCTGGGCAAAAGTCTCAAAGCGATGGTTGCCGGAACGGGCGGACGGCCCAGAAAGAGGTGGCGAAACGATCTGGAAGGAATTGGGATAGGAATAGTCTGGAATAGCACTAAGGCTGCTGTTAAGTTTTTATATAACGCACTTGAGTGAATTCATCTAGAAAATCATCCATTCAGTCATCCATTTAGAATCCACATGAGGTAAAGTACAGCTTCATGTTGGAAAAATGCAGAATAAATTCTGTAGGATTCTCCAAGTCCAATCCCAAGTCTTTTCGTCCTGGGCATGGTTAGATAACCAGGCTGGCAGTAAGAAGGGACGTGGCGCTAGTCAAGTACGTGGCGAGCGTACTGCTAGGGTTGCTGCACCCCCCTGAGGTGCTGGCAGCGCTGGCCTCAGGGCGCACTCAGGGCAGGCTGCGACCAGCCCGCCTTGGGGTCTCCGTGAGTCATGGAGCTACATGTATACGTAAAAAAGCGGTTTCAATGAATGACGTCCTAAAAGATCAAGGTACCTAACCTACCTACTAGTCATAATAGTGCGTCATATGATGCGGTTTAGTAAGGTCGGCCAAACCGGCACGTACAAATTGTGGACGCGCCTCCGGACACGGACACTGACAGACACTTCAGTAAAAATTTGTATGGAGGTGACTGTGACCGGAGTTGCGCCCGCAATTTGGCAGTGATAAAAGAAAATGTTACCGTTCTTACCAATCCTCAGGACAAAATACATTAAAGCATTTTTACATAAACAAACACTTCTACCAGCTTAATAACGAATCGAAGTCACTTTCCGTCTCTGTAGACCTTGTAAACAAATATCAAGACCTTGATAATATCCATGATCCTAGAAGAATAAAATTATAAAACGAATAAATGGTAAATTTAATAATAAAAAGCCTTTTCATTACTCAAATGAGTAGATACCTGTTTATTGCAGACTTCTTTAAAGTTAAACGTGCATAACTGGTTGTGTGTTGTTTCTCATAGGGAAAAAACAAAAACCATTGTGTATAGGTACCTACTACTTATGTTCTGAGGAAAAAATATTATCTACATAAATATTAGCTAAAATCAAAATGTAATAAGGAGAGTAAATCATTGCAACAATATGTTATATCGCAATTCAGTATTTATGTTTTAGTAATCTAGAAAATGTTAGTGTCATATTTTCTTTAATAAACCTTTGACTTAAAAAAAAATTTTGACTGTATTAATTCGCTGCTTTGCTGTTTTGTACTTGGATATTGTATTTCAATACCTAGGTACCTACATTACATCATAATTTAACCGATTAAGTTCGTATTATATTTTTAAACGATTAAAAATACACACTGTGGTCGGTAAACATGTTTATTCAGTATGCTACGCTGCCGCTGTATGAGTTGTGCGAAGTCCTACTAATTTTTTTTTTTTTTTAGAAGATTACCCAAACAATATTATGAACAATTTATAAAGTGATTATTGTAGGACACTTTGAATTAATGACAGGTGTCATTTTAATTTAAAGTTGTAAAAAATGTTGGTCTCTGCACTTGATCTCCTAATTGTGAGCCAAAGACTTCGTTGATTTTGTTAGTGTCTAAAAACAGCAGAAAATAAAATATTTTAATGTTGAAAGTCTCAATATCCTCCTTAGCAGAAACTAACCCGGTCCGCTGGTCCTACAGACAAAAACTTAAAAAAAATATTTAAGAATAGGTACTATGATGACCTTCAAAGTGAAAAAAAAAATACTTTAGTAATTTGGTAACTATGGAACCAAATGTACCTCACACTGGACAAAATTCAAACTTGCCATCCTTGCAAAACAAGCCCGGAAAAACCACTCGACTTCGAAGTTTCTATTTAATTTAATTACATCAAAACTGTCTGAATGATTACTAAACCAACTACTTTTCCGGAGTAACTAGATTATAAACCTTACCGAGCGCGTTCGAATGCGTGTGTGTGTAATGTGTGACTGTGCGCGGTTTTCCCCCTGACAGTGGGAAATGCATAAAGTATCAGTATGTAAAGATGTTGAAACTAAGTGAGGTTTCTGTACAAAAAAATAGAACTTGCTGCTTCAGGTAGGTACTCTTGGAATACCTGCTCTAATTTTTAAAGAATACCTACTATATAGGGTACGAACAAATGAACAGACGAACAGACGTAGGTACATACGCTAGACGAATAGACATTGATTTATATAAATATAGATGTCCAGAATTGAAATATTCAGACTGACAATAATATTGCTTTTTAAAATATGTAGATGCGACTGGTTTCACATAAAAAGAAGGTGCGTTGTATAGGCGAATAGGTCAACAAAAGTAGTGTTATTCTTTTTCCCTAAATGTTTTCATGAATCATTCTTATTTATGGACAAAACTGTCTGTCTGCTGAGGCGCTCGGCCAACAAAAATCAAGAGTCGACATAGCGGGACTAATTCCTATATCTACTTTCGTATTATTATAAGTAACTTAGATGTTGTTCGAGATTCACGGTATTCATACAAAGATTCATATCCACACACAGAACATTAATTTAATGTTCTGTACTACCCCGCACTAGGAACCCATTCCGCTAAATTGGACTAAACAAGTTTTGGGTTAATGGATCGGTTTATCACGTCCGCGTCACCTTGAATTAACTGCGACACTTGTCTTTACCACATAATACCGCATAAATAGGGCTTACTCGGCATTTTGTACAAATTATTGAACCAAAGACAAATATTTACATTTTATTGCATAACTCCAGCCTTTACGACTATAATTAGTAATTACTCGTACCTTTCAAAACCTTGCGCTTTTTATCACTTAGCATTAAATTGAAATTGAGTGACTGTCAGCTATTTGTTACAGTAGGTTACTTGGAAATTATGAATGTACTTTGTGCTCCGTAAAATCTCTATACGGCAAGCACGAAGGTTTTCCTTGCGGAAACCGGGTAGCAACTTCACATTGACAATGACATAGTTCTTCGATTTATTTTAATAATTCAAGAAAGGGCCGCACGCCCTTACCTTTAAAGGTCTTACGCAACTAGCTTATCAAAAGGCATTGAACAAAAGGGAAAGTAAAGTCTTTAGCGATTTATTTTATTTTTATAGTCGGTGTCTACTTTTTATATTCTTCGGAGCAATGACTTTTATTCTTGAGAAGTGGAGCAAGATTACCTTCATTGTAACATTTTTTCAATGAAAATAGGAACGCACGGCGAACAATCAAGCTATACAAAACTAGTGTATGCGGATGTCTCATTGTACGGGATATCTATACACAGGGAGGCCATGTTATACTGGAAATGTATAGCTTGAAATGCCGTGTGTACCTACTGCTTTTTTAAGAAGAGTACTACGTGGATTAGTCTTGTCATATAATATCTCTCTATCCAAGGTAAATATTTGTACTCCTGTCACATAATTTGATAATTTATCGATAACAAGGTTTTCGTCAGCTATCATAGCTATCGCTAGCAGATAAATCAGTGTGCGATATGGCTGGTCGCTATACATATATGCAATAGAAAGATAGGTATATAAACATGACCTTTTATGTAAACATTATTGAGGGTTATGTTCCATTCAATATCTCATATGGTATGTCTTGCAATACGTCTATGTAAAAAGGAAGTGTCGTTATGTATCTTAATATCTTTATATGCGGTTACCTCGAAAACCGATGTGCAAAATTTGATATTCTACAAAGTTTATTCAATATGATTGAAAATAGGAAATACTTACTGGTAAAAAAAAAACAAAATTCACACAATTTCCATGATAGATGCTATCAGAAAGCACTAAAATTATGTTTTTTTTTTACACTCGAAGCTTGTAAAAACGGCCAATATGTCGGATCATCGCTCGTCACCTGTAGATTTATTAGTTTGTCTATATAGGCCCCAGATCATGCAAAAAATACTGGTACCTACTTCTACTATACTGGTATCTACTACTCCCGTTTGGTAACTTTCCCGATTTGCCAACTAAATAAAAGACGTGCAAAACAAGAGAAAGAAAGTGCCCTTTCGTAACTACTTTAATCCGAGTCCCGTTTCGTCAACCATAACCACAGTTTTACATGTAGCGACCCTTTTTTTAATAAACGGAAAACGTCAAAAAGCATGATTATGTTATTATTATTAATTTCCATTATGATAATGACTTTGTTTTCATCTCAATACAAAGGACTAAGGACAGCGGCTTCGTGTACAAAATGAGACCACTTTGGTCAGGAAATGCGTGTTTTTTCAATAAACATGGTGCAAGTCGAGTTTGATAGAGCAATTAGACAACAGCGCATTTATGTGCAACTGTTTTAGTACGTAGGTACAGACGCCAGCACATCAAGCTACCCGAAACTGACCCCAATCAATCTTGAACCTAATACTTTAGTGATAAAGTTAAAATCTAGTAAAATGTAGCTTGTTGTTCTGTACATAGGTAGGTATCGTCGTACCTAGCTTTGCTGAGACCTAAGTTGGTCTTGCGAAATGGTTCAATTTAATTTAAATGTTCTTATTTACCAATACTGTTAGCGAGCTCTGTTTGCATTGCTGAAATTATTGGAAGTACGGTTATACATATACAGGTGCGCACCAGAAAATGTATGTGCTCTAGTAATATTAGTGTTTCCAAAAAGTAAAAAGTAGGTAAGTATGCACTTCATCCAATATCTTTAAACTTTGGAAAAACCAACGCACGATGATGACATCTAATAGGTATAGAACTGTTATAGCCATGGAAGTGTTTGCCTGTTCTGTACCTATCTGCCAGAACCATCTATCAGGACAAAGCGAAGATCGTCGAATATCTTGTTCTGGTTTAACTTTGCATAGGTTTAATCCATTTTAATCATTTTACACTGTAACACTAAGACATGGTTAAACTAATTAGCTAATACGGCGGTACTTACTTAACCAGTTTCACACTCATATAGACAACACTTACCTGGTGGTGCTTGTAAAATAACATTGTTACGTAGTTTTCTATGTGTATTTACCTTCAAGCACATAATAGATAATAGTATAAGCTTCAAGTCTATTTGCGTCGTCTGGTCTAGTAACTATAAGAGTCAATAAGGAAAAGAGCGAATAATCAATGAATTTCCTTCGAGCCAATCGTAGATAAGTATTTCTTATAGCTTATGCCCACGCCTTCGCCCACGTGAAGTTCGTAGTAACTGTCCCACGGAATCATACTACCGGGATAAAAAGTATCCTATATGTTAATCTAGGTTCATCCAAATCCGTTCAGTAGTTTTCGCGTGAAAGAGTAACAAACATCCATCCATCCATCCTCACAAACTCGCATTTATAAATTACCTACTTAGCTAGCTTAGTCAAAACTTGATGTTAAAAGCGGATCCTGATAAAACTTTTATTGTGAAAACGCTTCCATTTGACATCAATGACTTTGACCTATTATTTTTAAAAAGATGCTTGTATACATATTGTAAGTATTTTTTCCTCAATAAGTAGTTATTAGAACAGGTAATCTGAGGTGACCCTTGATTACAAACTAGTATTAGAACTCAATTTAATACTATCGATATCTGATAGTTGTAGGCTTTGTTTACACATAGGTAAATAACTGAACTAATTCTAAAGTCCAATATCCCTTTCTAATCAGAATCCTTTCAGGACGATCTCAAACTACATTAGCGTGTAAAAGCAAAAATCGTTATTATTTGTACATTGCGATCTTATTTATAAATATTATTTTTGTCATCTTCAGGGTCCAAAATAACTATTTTCAAACCTCTGTTAGCCTTGAAAAGGTTGAACTCTTATTTGTTTACTCAGTCGGATTCCCCGGTGCATCGCTCACCTTTGGGGAAAACCCAAGATTTCTCCAGATAATTTAATCGTTTGCTTGCATTTTACTCACAGTATACGTCATCAATCATTCAATAATTCGTCATGTAAATAATTGTAAGGGTAGGTGTCAGTGGCGAAGGTTCCATACAACTCGATTCCTACCGGCTTCCAGACGGTACACAGTCGGTCACAGTCAGTATTCTATAGACAAATAATATAATCACATTAAAGAGATACCAGAACCAGAGTTGCCGACATAGCCCACAGAATAAGTAAGCTGAAGTGGCAATGGGCCGGTCATATTAGCCGTAGGACCGATGACCGTTGGGGTAGACGTGTTCTTGAGTGGAGACCGCGAATCGGCAAACGTAAGGTGGGACGCCCTCAGGCTCGGTGGAGTGACGATCTTCGCGGGGTGGCTGGTAGCAACTGGATGAGAGTTGCTGAGAATCGAGTTGAATGGCGTGCGATTGAGGAGGCCTATGTCCAGCTGTGGACTGCTATAGGCTGATGATGATGATGATGATTAAAGAGATGTACTCCGGCTTACCTCTAACAAAAAATGACCCTTCGCTACTGGTAGGTGTACAAGATCTAAACCCATTTAGGATTTATCTTATTTCTGTGCAAAGTTTTATCTTTGTGTAATAATATTGAACCATTCTGCGGTGACCAATATAGCTCGCCGAACGCCAGTAGTAATAGTACATTACGATATTAGTGCGTTATAACCAATACGCACGTATATCGTACGACGTTTTTTAACACATTTGCGAGGAAACAGACAAAAAGATATTCACAATAAAAGTACAAAGAAAAGAAAATTTGAGAAAAATGGCGCGAGGATTATTTTCTGCCGTGGCTGCGTGAAAATGTTGGCAAAGACGCTAGAGCATGCAGCCAAGTTATTAAATTACCGAATGAACTGTTTTTTTTTTTTAAATAAACTCAATCTGTGAATGCACACTGTTGCTTTCCCGCCATTTTAACAGCGCGCTAGCGCTGCCTACTGACTGGCGCCGCGCGGCGATTAGTTCGGAATAGCAACAGCGCGCTGCTCACTAGCTGGAGTCCTGCGGCGGCGCGCCGCCGCACGACTCCAGCTAGTGAGCTAAAAATAATGCTGTTATGGAATAGAAATAATGCTGTTATGGAATTTATATGGACTATAACTTAACTATTTGCTTTAATAACACACGCGTTTTTTATGACCCGCTTTACATATTTAAAACCGGTGGAATTACATGAGCTTTACGAGCAAGGGTGTTAAAAAACTATTAAAATTATCATTTTGATTCATCATCATGTCCCATGTTTCTTGGGGTCGACGTCCGTCACGCTATCATTTACTCTCTTTTCTCTCATATCCCCATTCTTTTCCCGCACACAATACCTAGCTACATCCATCTTTTCTTTGGCATTCCTCTATCCATCCATCAACGTTCATATTCATCACTCTTTTGGTCAAATAAAATAATTTTGATTATTAAATCAATTGATTCCAAAATGCAATTACCTATTATCTATTATACATTTATTATCTATACATACATCTATTATCCGCAATCAATTTGTAGTCTATAATTGGATAAGTAAGCTTATTTTGAATTGCTTGATAAACTATTTATTAGGTAGATAATGGTCTCTAAAAAAACTATAAGGCCTATTTGACATATAAATATAGTGTATGTTTGTTAAAGTTCCTAATGATATTAGGTACTAAATATGATACTGGTAATGATATTGATAATTTAAACTGTTCTTTGTAAGTATATTCTAGTCTTAAGTTATTTTTTAACACCCTTGCTCGTAAAGCTGATGTAATTCCACCGGTTTTAAATATGTAAAGCGGGTCATAAAAAACGCGTGTGTTATGAAAGCAAATAATTAAGTTATAGTCCATACAAATTCCATAACAGTATTATTTGGCATTTCAAATATGGAACTGATCGCCGCCGCACAACTCCAGCTAGTGAGCAGCGCGCTGTTGCTATTCAAATTTCGAACTAATCGCCGCGCGGCGCCAGTCAGTAGGCAGCGCTAGCGCGCTGTTAAAATGACAGAAAGCAACAGTGTGCATTCACAGATTGAGTTTATTTAAAATAAATAAAAAAACAGTTTATTCGGTAATTTAATAACTTGGCTGCATGCTCTAGCGTCTTTGCCAACATTTTCACGCAGCCACGGCAGAAAATAATCGTCGCGCCATTTTTCTCAAATTTTCTTTTCTTTGTACTTGTATTGTGAATATCTTTTTTTTTCTGTTTCCTTGCAAATGTGTTAAAAAACGTCGTACGACATACGTGCGTATTGGTTATAACATGCTCGGCTCAATCACGCCCTCGCCTTCGGCTCGGGCTGAAATTCCGCCTCGCATGTTATAACCATCTTAACGCACTAATATCGTAATGTACTATTTTAACACCCTTGCTCGTAAAGCTGATGTAATTCCACTGGTTTTAAATATGTAAAGCGGGTCATAAAAAACGCGTGTGTTATTAAAGCAAATAGTTAAGTTATAGTCCATACAAATTCCATAACAGTATTATTTGCCTTTTCAAATATGGAACTGATCGCCGCCGCACGACTCCAGCTAGTGAGCAGCGCGCTGTTGCTATTCAAATTTCGAACTAATCGCCGCGCGCCGCCAGTCAGTAGGCAGCGCTAGCGCGCTGTTAAAATGGCGGGAAAGCAACAGTGTGCATTTACAGATTGAGTTTATTTAAAATAAAAATAAAACAGTTTATTCGGTAATTTAATAACTTGGCTGCATGCTCTAGCGTCTTTGCCAACATTTTCACGCAGCCACGGCAGAAAATAATCCTCGCGCCATTTTTCTCAAATTTTCTTTTCTTTGTACTTGTATTGTGAATATCTTTTTTTTCCGTTTCCTCGCAAATGTGTTAAAAAACGTCGTACGATATACGTGCGTATTGGTTATAACATGCTCGGCTCAATTACGCCCTCGCCTTCGGCTCGGGCTGAAATTCTGCCTCGCATGTTATAACCATCTTAACGCACTAATATCGTAATGTACTATTGCTACGCCTTAACAGGGTAATGGATTCATTTGTTTTTAAGCCAAGCTTGTAACGGTGCGGGCGGTGTGTACAATGTACATTGTGCAATAAATAAATAATTTATATTGTTAAGATTTAACGATTATAATCAACGAACCTAATGCGAACTAGGTTTTATAAGAACAATGCAAAATAAAATTAATATGTATTTTTTATTACCTATAGTAAAAGAGCTATGTGTATGTAAATTATACTTTAGCAAATAAGAGAACAAACCATCATGTTATAAAGATAAAAAAGAAAAAACGATGGAAGCATATTTTGTAAGGCCCGGACAAAGTATACGAGTAAACGGGTATTTGAAGATGTTATGGTCTAGCTCGAGAAGCATGCTTGAAGCATATAAATACATAAAAAATCCATTTGTATCCAATCATAACAGAAATAATATAAAAAATTCAAAGGTGCAGCGAAGTCGTACGACTGCTTTGTCAAGATGCCTTAGATAAATATGTAGGTTAGGTGTCTCTGTTCGATCTAGCCTGTTATATTTCCTTTAACAAATTGTAATAATACGGCTGTAATTGAAATAACTCTTAATATTTCAACCGTGAGACAACCAGACAGGTTGTTATTTAGCTATTACACATATGTTACTAAGTACACATAGTATATTTTTATATATTTATTATCATGGAGTCGAGGAGCTCGTGGCTAAATAATAACAGCTGCTCGGGGTCGATCTTTAGGTTAAGCCGCGCTTGCCTAGGTTGGTCCGTGGATGGGTCACCACCCATTACATACTAAGTTTCCTCCGTGTCTCGAAAAGCACGTTAAGTTGATCGCGGCTGTCATTTGTAGATCTTTGACAGTCGTTACAGGTAATCAGTGGCCCCAAGGCAAATTATGATTATCATGGAGGCGAATTGGTTTGCTATGAAGTTTTGTAATGATGGACAATGCTCTTTAGTTTTTCAACTGATGCCCGAACGTAAAGATAATATTTGAAGTATTTTGAAGCTAAATAAAGGAATTTTAACGATACGAATGTCCTTCGTCGGATAATTATTGCGTTCCTAGATCGATGGAATTAATCGTAGCAAGGTTTTAGTCGTGACTTGTCCCTACCACTTACGGTGGAACTGTTTATTATTGAATTAATCATTTTTCATTGACGATAACCATGGTCTCACATATTTTTTGTATCCGCTTCCTACTTTATAAAATAATGGATAATCGAATAATGAATATCGGAAAATCGGTAAACAGATTAAAAAGCAACACACCACCTTATAAGAGTGAAAACTTATAAGTAAATGTTTTGTTTACAGAAATGCTGAAATTCTCAACTTTTCCGGGGGTTTAAAATCGAATTACACATTCCCAGAAAAATTCATATTTGGAGTTTCTACGGCGGCTTACCAAATTGAGGGGGGATGGAACGAAGATGGTACGCTACTTGGTTTGGATTATACTGAAGTTTTGAGGTGTCCAACCAAAACAAGTATTAACTACAATATTTTCTGTTAATTTTCAGGAAAATCTGAAAACATATGGGATCATCTAGTACACAACAACAAAACATTCGTGAAAGACGGTACAAACGGTGATGTAGCAGCAGACTCCTACCATCTCTACGAAAGAGATGTTGAGATGGTCCAGGAACTCGGTGTTGACGTCTACAGATTTTCTATATCATGGGCCAGGGTCTTGCCTACCGGTCTCACAAACAAAATCAACCCTTTGGGGATCAAGTATTACAACAACCTTATTAATGAGTGTATAAAGCACAATGTTACTCCTATGGTGACTATTTATCACTGGGACTTACCCCAGAAACTGCAGGATATTGGTGGATTTAGCAGTTCGCACATTGTTGACTACTACACAGATTATGCCAAGGTTTTGTTCGACAATTTCGCGGACAGGGTGAAGTACTGGGTGACTTTCAACGAGCCGATGCAGACATGTCTGGAAGGCTACGGCGGGACGTACCGAGCGCCCGCATTGAACCGGCACGGAGTTGCTGAATACCTCTGCGCACATAACCTATTGAAAGCACACGCGAGCGTCTATCATCTCTTCAATGAGAACTACCGCCATATCAATCAAGGTAATGAATTAATGAAATGTTACATCTGTTAACTTGTAACATATATCCTGGCAACGAAAATATAATTCATGAATTTTATAATCTTTCAGGTAAAATTGGGCTGTCCTTGGATTCCAACTGGGCTGAGCCAAAAGCAGACACGCCACAAGACAGAGAAGCTGCTGAATTGTACTTAAAAACACATGTAGGTATCATTATCTAAATCAGCCTCCAGTTTTTGTTATTTACTAATTTAAGACTACTTAACAACGACCTTCTTAAGAAATCATGTCATTCTCAAGGAGCTTCCAAGGTCAGTTTTCACTGAAATGTTACCGGAGAATACTTACCTATAAAATATCCTATTATCGTCATACTTAGGTAATGTTGTTTGTTGTGTATTCAGAGTATTTTTAGATATAATTGTGTAATGTAGCTGTTACTGATTGCTATTCTACACTGCAATGGGAGTAAGGTTGTTGTTTGATGATTTTATAGGTTGCATTAACCTATTTTAGTCCTTATGTCCTTCCGTGTGAATTTCTTTTTTTTGTGACTAATTATCATGTGTTTGGCTACTCATCCAACAAACATACCTACATAATATCTCCTCAGTTGGTTTTTGTCAAGCATAATTTCTTTTTAGGTTGCTGTGTCTTAACTTTTCTGATACCTACCTTCCGGAACCAATTTAATAATGCAACATTGTCTTTGAATTCCAGTTGGGATGGTACGCGCACCCAGTCTACTCGAAAGAAGGCAACTACCCTGCCGAACTTATAAAGCTGGTTGACGAAAAGAGTCTGCAACAGAACTACACTCGATCCCGCCTGCCCAAGTTCTCTCCTGAGGAGGTGAACTACATCAAAGGAACTGCTGACTTCTTCGGTTTGAACCACTACACCACGTACCTTCTGTCTATGGCTGATAAGCCAGTAGGAGCTATACCTTCGCACGAAAACGATGTTGGAATTATCCGAGTCCAGGATCCGAAGTGGCCTTCTGATTCGTCTTCGTCTTGGCTTAAGGTGATAGCACAATTTCTTAATGCAATACCTACTAGCTTTTGACCACGGCTTCGTTCGTGCTATGGTAGGAAATTATCTCACGGGAATGACCTATGACCCTCCCCGATAACATAATGTAGGTTTCCAATGAGAATATTGGGATTAGGATCGGTAGTTCCGAATTACCTACCCCTATATCCAAACTAGTACCTACTAGATACTAGATGGAAATACCTTTTTCATCGTGTTATAAAACGAGATTTAATTCTAGCCCGTGCTTTAATCTTCAAACCAGTTTTTGTGTTTTGAACTTTATAACGGCAAGGATAAAGTTCTTAAAATATAAGTATTCAATGTTGGCACGATAGTTTAGTGAACCTGGGTCTAAAATTAACCTGGTTGTGTAATAAAACAGTCGATATGTATTAAGGTATGACTCAATGGCCCTGAATTTTGGGGCTTAGTACCCATGATTATCACCCCACTTTTTGTTTTTTTTATTGAATTAACCTATCGCGCCAATTTCAATGTATTTAAGAACTTTATCTTTCTTGAAATAAAGTTTAAAATACAACAAAAAGTTATTTGAAGAGTATCTATCTACTTTGTGAAATTCATGTCACGTTTTAATATTTGTCTTTATCTCATTCAATGGTAACATTGTACAAAGAAAGAAGGCTCGATAATAAGCATTCTGACAACAGAAACAAATCCATTTAATCTTGTGACAAGATACAGTGCTTTGAGTACCATTGAACTATGTATATGATAATATGATAGCTATGTAAATTGATGGGACTTATCTATCCTGCCATTATTTTATTACGACCTGAAGAATGCGAGATAACTTGTAAATGCGAGCTAAATAATTCCAAACTGTATAGGTACCTGCACACTCTAAATATTTGAAAAAAATACTTTTACTTACCACTAATGACTACAGTTATTTGTTATTTCGCAACCACAAACGACACTATTCATAAACAACTAAATATCGTCTAACTACCGTCTTTTGTTCAGGTGGTGCCTTTCGGCTTCAGGCGTCTTCTCAAATGGATCAACACGACTTACAACAATGTTCCTATAATAGTCACTGAGAATGGGTACGCTGACTTCTCTGGATTGGAGGACAAGGCTCGAGTGGCGTATTACAGTCACTACCTGAACGCATTGCTTCACGCCATACATGAAGACAAGGTCAATGTCCAAGGTTATTTCGCGTGGAGTCTCATGGATAACTTCGAATGGGATGACGGTTATGTGTAAGTATTGATTTGTAATTATTCCTACGAAATTATCAACATCACCGTTTTTCGGTTGAAGGACTCGGTAAGATTCCTTGAGCGCATACCTAGATGAAGCAATGAAGGAAAAATCTATTGGATTGACATTAAGCTGCTACCTATTGATAAGCCACCTAGGGGTCTAGACAAACTGACATTCTTAAGTGATAACGACGATGGCAAAGTCAAAAATATTATAGTTTAAAAAAACCAAAAAACACGCTTTTAGAGTAACGTCATTTTATTTATCGTATTCTTCTCAGCTAGGTAGTCCTTTCATTTTCATAACATGGGAATACAAATCTAGTCTGCCATCTTTGGGAGCCCGCCATATTGTATTAAGAATGACATCTTGGATAACCATGCATTAAGTCATCCAAAATCGGGAAGTGGGTCAAAAACTTTTAGATTTTTTTACATAATTAGTTATAGATGAAGCTAATAGAAGGGTGTTAAAAGTGTAGTACACACAGCGTTAGTAAATGCTAACCCCTCAAACTTTAAAATATTAAAGCTCGAGGGGCTAGCACTTACTGACGCTGTGTGTACCTATTGGATGGACGTAAGATATCGAAAGAAAAGCTTAGTCAATGTGTTGACAGTCGTAGAAATACAGAACGCTTTGAAAGTGATTGCCACTTGCTCGTAGGCTAACAAATGAAGTGTCGGCCATTTTGTTTCTCAATCATAAAATTTTCTAGGACCCATTTTGGGCTTACACACTGCTTGTACCTAATGATTGTTAAGAAAAGAAGGGTTGAGTATCTTGTATGAACGTAAAAGCTTCGAATCCGGTAGTAAAAATCGATGAAATATTGATGTCAGGATAGTAGGAGTAGCAATTTACTGTCGCCTTCAATCGTTTCATTGAACCAATTACGTGGAATCGATTGAATGGTACCGGTCTATGTGTGTCACAAAGTAAGTAGGTAATTTCAATAACTTATATTTTATCTTTGCAAATGACTCAATTAATGGAAAGCTTTTTATGTTTATGTTGAACTGCAAAGGTAGTAAATTTATTGTATAGTTAGGTAGGTAGGTACTAAGTATTGTTATTTGTAGTGCAGAGTCACGGACGATAATAACAAAGATCTCAATAACCTTGGGTTAATAATCATGCAATAAATAATACGAAACTAATTGCAAATTGTTTTATAATATCTCGAATTTACTGATAGAACTCAGGGGAACAATGGTAGTGTTGAACAGTGACATCTATTGGCAAATTCTTGAATCAAAATCGTTCTATTTAGAGTTGTGTGGTTGTCATTTTGAAATCATTCTGTATACTGATACTAGATGGCATTGTCGGGTGTGTACAGGTGGTGTATGTACTGTTGGATTATTACAGACAAACTCATTTGGTTCTTAGTTATGCCTAATAAAGCCTTCTTATCACATTGATTGGTAATGTTTATAATAGTTGAAGTGAGAGCTCATTGTCCCATTCTTGAAGCAGTCGCAAGAGGTGTTCTGGGTTTGACTCTCAGAAGGGGGTTTCCACTACCCACATTAGAAATTAGTACTGACTAATTAAGAAAGTATTAGCTAGCCTTTGATGACAAATTAGATAAGGTTTAAAAGATCTCCTATCAGCGATATTGAAGATAGGAAAGTCAAAAATGTATTTTTCATCCCCTTGAAAATCATTGTATGTAGAAATATAAAACACTTAGAACTTTCGTAATCTTGTAGGTCCAATCATAACTTTTTGGCCTCATGTTCTATCAACTCACGTCCTCGACGTCCTTGTAAGCCCATAAAAGTGAATCATATTGTTTTTAGGTTTTTTAAATAACTTATCGCCTTCAATTTGATCATCTTTATCATTTAGAAAAAGATGCATCATCATGAATTTGCAAAGTTATAGATTAGGCGTCTTGAAGATTTTGATAACTTGGTTTATATCTGCACATAATGGTGACTTGGGGTTTATAGAATCGCTATTTTAAGAATTGCCGAGGTGTCTCATATTTTATGCATTTATGTACTAAGTTCAAATGGTTCTAGGATTATAAATGTCCTGTCGAATGAGAAGATATTCATAATTTCATATGACATTATTACTAATATACTTTGCAAGGCTAAAAAATCTTCAATAAGCTTAGGAGATAAGATGATGAAATATTCATGCCCGTAATCTGAAGCCATATAGCGATGGATCTGAAAAGTTTTAAATTGGTAGGCTTCGTTTTAAGATTAATATTTAAGGATACCTTCTTCTAAAATGCCAAGTCAGGTGCTAAATGATCCCATTTTGCTCCAATTTTCGACCAATTAGCGAAATATAAGAACGTTCAAAATATATTCCAGTAACCCAAACTACTTTCTCTCAAAATGGCCTAGCTTAGCCGCTGTTTGCGTCATAGGCCACCTAAATTCGAAACTATTTTTATCGACCTATATCTCGAACAGTACAATTTCTCTTTAATCAACTTCAAAAAGTCTATGTTTTGGAGGCACGTTCCGTATGTTATCAATAATTGATGAGTTTTATCTTACGATTGCTGTTTGTTTTATTATGTTTATCTACTTCGTATAAGTATTGAATAGTTTAATACCATCAATTCCACAGACATCAAAGGGAATCTTAGAAGGATTTATTAAGCTTATTAAGATAAAATTTCTAGATTGCAGCATAAAAGTTCAGAGCAGAACGTAAAATTTTAAAAGCTATAAAATATGTTTATATCAGATTTTCTGCATTCAGGTCTCTGTTGTTTCGTTCGCTTAGCAATAAACAACAGTAGATTTATTCTGGTCATGAAAATATCGGCGAAGCTAATTTATCGAAAGCGATAGGGTAGGCTACAATGGAAATCAATGATTCAGTTAATTGGACTTTATTAGCTATTTATTACATAATGTAACTAGCTAGTATCGTAAAGTCGGTACTATTTACAAGTATCTATTTATAAAATATCAATAAGTTATAGTCCAAAAATGAAATATTTACGTCGATGCTTTCCGTTGTCTTTTTGGTGAGGAATAAAACTCATACATCAGTCAGAAATGTCTAATTTCACTCATTTCACAGTTGTAAATGCATTTGCAGGTCCCGCTTCGGTCTGTTTCTGGTTGATTTCAAGAGTCCGAACAAGACGAGGACGGCGAAGGATTCGGCCAAGCTGTACGCGAGCGTGATCCGCTCGCGCGCTCTGCCCGCCAGCTACGACCCCGAGGACTTCACCGCCTTCTCCGGGGCCGCCCTCCTAGCCCCCTCCATACTCCCTCTACTGTGCATACACAGGCTACTCTTGTAATAGTGTCTACAATACTTTATAGAAAACTGTACGTTGTTACACTATTCTACGCTAAAGTATTTTAAGCTTTAAGTATCAATATCCTTAACTGTCATTCCAACTTGCTTGATCCCTTAAAACACATTAAAGTAAAGCTTATGCTAAACTAGTGAGAAGTTCTCCGGTGGACGATGTCTCCGGAGTTCAGTACTCGACGGTGGCCAGCTTCTTAGCGTTGTCGCGTGCAACTTCTCTCTTCAGCTGCGCCTGGATGCACGCGAACGACTTGCCCTTCGTCTCTGGCAACATCACCAGCATGAACACCAGGCCGAGGAATGAGAACACGGAGAATCCCCAGAATACTGTGTATATTTCGTATGCGTCTTTGACCACCTGGAATGACAATAGTTTCGTATTAGAGCAATGATATCGTGATCCAGTTAGGCTGGATTATATTGGATAATTTATTAAGAGATTTGCAAAACGTAGAGCTTTTATAATAGTTTTAAAACATTTTGTTTCGTATTTATTGCAGTGACTGTATGTACAAAAATATTTGTAAAATAAATGGGATTATTGTTAGAATGTGAAGTTTGCTTTTATCCGAATTTTCAGCTTTGAAAACCAATATCTAGTTAGTGATACTGTGATGTGAACAGCAATCTCACCTGAAATAGTTTTTGAACTGCGAACATGGAGATGCCAGTGTAGATATGGGCGATACAGGAAGCGTACAGCTTGACGTTGGTGGGGAACATTTCTCCTATGATGACGTAGGGGACAGTCGACAACCCGATGGCGTAACACACGATGTAAACGAGCAAGGAAGCTAGAGGCAGCCAGTGAAGATGTGACACTGTTTCTTTGTTGACGTGATCGAAGTAGAAATATGTTCCGATCGTGGCATTCATAAGCCCTACTCCAAGAGCTGATAGCAACAGAAGGGGCTTCCTTCCGACACGGTCGACGAGTATTACTGACAGGACACAGGTGGCTACTTGTACACATCCAAGAATTATAGACTCTTGGTAGGGTTCTATGCCGCCAGAGGTGGCGGTGGAATTCTGCAGCGCGGTGACATTGACGGGAGAGGTGGTGCAGTTGAAGATGACCTGCGCATATGCCACCACGGCGGCGCTGCCACAGAGCTGTTGTATCGTGAACACGCCTAGCGTGATCCACATTGCTTTCCTGTTGGTAGCTTCAGAGATCAAGTCCCCCCACGTTCCTCGGTTCTTCATGTCCTCTTGGACATTCAGTTCTATACTTTTGAGTTCAGTTCTAATGTCACCACTACGTAGATTCCTGAGGGAGCGTTCTGCTCTCTCACTTCGTTCAAACTTTAAGTAGTAGTAAGGAGATTCTGGCAAAAAGATGAAGGTGATGACGAATGTGACGGGCAGGATCAAGTTGATGGCGGCGAGGGTTTGCATCGAGACGAACGGGCCGATGCAGTACTGGGCAAGAATTCCGACCTGGAAACAAAAGAGAATCATTCATGAGTATTTTGCTATGCCTGTATCAAGTAAAATTTTAAAGTATCAAAATTGTATTTGTCTCCAAAGAGATCATAAAACGTGCTTGGGTAGGGAATTACAGATATCTAGACAGTTATATTATGCCTACGTTTTACGGACGAACTCGTATGATACCGGGGTTAGTTGACTGCAACCATAAACAATGGTTTTACATCATTATTTGTCAAGATAAGCCAGCTTAGTGCTAGTTTACGTGAAGATAAAAATCATTACAATGATTAACTGAATACAATGGCAACACGTGAATTCCAGGTATATCACAAATTCACAATCAATTTTATTACAAGCAAAGCTGTTTTCAATTAGGATTTGGATTTATGATCTGTACTTCAAAAGATTAGTTACAACGCACGTCAGTACTGAGCTCTTTGAAACGTTTTTAAATGTAATATTTTCTAAACAGTATTGTGTATGTTTCAAGTTTCATATGAATCGCGGGAAACCATGCGCGCTGCGTAATTGAGGTAATGAGTCACGTTTGAGCCCCGCGTCGCGACTGCTCGTGTGCTTGCTGCCTTAATTACTTGCAAATACAACACAATGAGAAATAAATTGTTGTCATAGAAGATCTCGGTGAATAGCTTTTCATTAAACCCATGTACGCTGACGATGCAAGCTCTATGAAACGACACTCCAATGTAATTTTCCCAGTACGTTGAGTCGCGAGACGTCCTCAAGAGTAATTTAATTTTCTATAACTAATAGCGATAGTTGATGTACGTACGTACACATAATGTGTTTTATGGTTATATCACTGGCTTATCACGTGAACATTTTATGACTTGATAAAAAATATTACTAGGTATTTTTTGCTGTTTAACTGGTTTAAACATCAGATTATTTACGCAAGTTAGGAGTAAAGTCAGTCTGTGACTAAGTAACATCTTTGCTTTGATGTTGTTGGTACCTTCAATAAAGAAAAAACTATGCTTATTTTTACAGATATAAGTATAGGATAAGTAACTATTCCTCTTTTAGAAAAAAAAATTGAGACTTAGGTTCATTCTTTTCTCAATTTAATCGAAATATCTCGTATGACGTGGTCGATGTAACAACATGAGTATTATGTATGTAGTCCAATGGACTCTGACAAAGGAAACCGTACACCTGTTGGTTGCACAAGTACCTACGTGCACACTACACACCGTGCGATTCTACGAATATATCATTTAGAAATCGCATATCTAACTCTCAAAGCAGAAAGCGAGCTTATGAAACAGGCAACAGAGCATGGAATATGTAAATATTCCGCGATAAGGCAGAGCAGGCTCCGCGAGACATAATTTATAATTGGAATTGCCTCTTACTCTGCAAAGGATATCGCCCATTAGTTGAACTTATCCAGAGTGAATAATTGCAATGAGATGGCATTATACTCAATTATTTCATTGAACTTGATCAATTGTGCGTCATTACACCAGACATTGATCTATCACACAACCGCAGCTTCTCACATGACATTATGATCGGCCTTCTATCAACTTGCATCTCATTTTATATCTCAATTAAGTGTTACTCAAATGTGTTTATCTGTGTTCGCTTATGGAACTAAGCTAACCAATTTAGGCGATGAATAGGTAATTTATTACATCTGACTGGTATTGGCTCATGTTTTTAATGTGTCTCTAGGTTTAAAACGATTCACAGACGAGATAATGTGACGGATTGTGTCGATTTCAACAAGCAAGGTATAAACGGGACATTATGTTCGCTTTGCATTAGTAGTGGGGAATGTGCGTTATGTACTTACTTTATTCATTAACGTGATGAGTGTAGAGAGTGCCCCTCGAACTTGATTGGTGGCGATCTCTCCTGTGTACATTGGGGCAACTGTGTAGACGATGCCGTAGCCCAGACCGGAGAACATGCGCGCCACGTATAGAAGAGCGACAGAGTTGGCTACGATGACCAGCACCCAGCCGATGATGAAGGGAACCGCCCCGAGGAGCAGCGTTGTCTTTCTGCCGAACCGGTCAGCGAAGTAGGCGGAGGGGATAGGCGTCAGCGCGGAGCACAGGATCATGATGGAGACTATCCATGATCCCTCGTCGGCTGAAGTTGGTATCTTGCTCTCAGGTGACTGTAGGTACGGTAATGTAGGTGAGGGCCAGCCGTAGCAGGTACCCGCTGTAGCGGTGATAAGCGTTGCTGAAATAGAAACAAAACAACAATTAGTTTCTGGCGACATTTATGTAAATTAAATCGCAAACAATGCCAAAAGTGCCAATAGAAATGAACTGCTTTTGGCAAAGCATTTTTTGCTAAAGTATTAGATCACCTAAGAGAATCAACGATAGTTATTGCATTGCTTATAAAAAGTGCATTGCCCTCGATAAGGTGTTAGAAGTAAGAAATATTAATGTGAAAATGTTTAGAGATGAAGATAATGTCGGAGTATACATAAAGCACTATGTTCATAAGAGTATGTGTTGTGTGCATACATGTATACAATATGCGTGTTACAATGATGTCTACGACGCACGAGACCTTGACGCTAATTATCGCGGCTAAACATTTTCCGGACATCGATAATAATCATAAATTAGTCTTTTAATTAAACCCCATTAAACTGTGCTATTGTTTACTGAAAATTAAGTCATGACAAGATAATTTGAACTGTCCTGTTTTTCAAAGAACCTTGCTTGTCTAGAAGTTACAGCTAAATAAAGTTGTTATAAAAAATATTAATGAAGTAACGGGAATGTTACTAATGATGATCGATCGACCTTCCTTTATGCAAAGCGGGACCTGGCAGAAGGCCAGGAAACCATAAGAATGATCAAGAAAAAATTGCACATAGGTCTACCTTCAACTATACAACTATTGTGGAAAGAAAGGAACGAAAAATTTTCAAATAATAAATCGAATACAACGAAGATCTAGATAGCGGCTATAAACACGTACACGATTAAATAGAACGAGATTGGTCTGCAAAACTACATTTTCTCACATGTAAATCTGCTCGGATGATTCAAGTTGAATAGAATTAAATATAAGATATTATGTTCAGACGTGTAGGTAACATTAAAACAGAGCAATACCTGTTTCCTGCCTATATTAGCTCAAGATCGTAATCTGAGTACATATTTGTATTATCAAACAATTGTAAACATCGTTAATCTAATTAAGTAATAGGCAAGATTAGGATCTCCACATGACATGTCATATTTTGGATAATAAGTACATGCTGTATAGATGTCCTACTTTAAGTTAAAATCTTATTGGAAAATGATTTATAAGGGAAATGAAAGTGGGCACTTATCATAAATCAGAGGATTAGTAATTCAGAAAGTATGTTAATTTATATATCTTCCGAAAAGCTGTATATTGATTTTCTGGTATGTTCGACGTTTGATAATTTACTGCACATAAAATCGTCTTTTATAACTCCTGACAGGTTTAGTAGTTTAAATTTGTGTCGAGCTAAAGCACTAATAGAAATGCGTGTTTGGCATGAAAATATTGGATCAAGACAAGACTGCAAGAGTAAATAATCCACTGAGTTTAGCTGGCTCGAAGAAGTCGCTCTATCCATCTGATATTTGACTAAGAATATTGAGGTGTCATCTCAGTTGTACGTAACAATATACCTATCTATAGCCCAGGAATTATACTAACGCGCACATTGTAACAAACTTCCTGTCAGTGTAGTAAAAACAAGTTTGGGAGTGGCGACGCTATCATGTCTTATCGCGCGTTAGTGGAAACTTCTGACCACTCCAATATACTCGACATGTTCCTCGACCCTGTATCTGATAATTAATACGACAGATGCCACAGTTTCATGACAATATGAGATTAGAAAGTCGCCGACGCAGACGCCTGTTTGCCGAGACGAATATCACTTTTTCCCGTACCACAGCCGACAACAAATTGGTGTGATGATGTTCGTTTTTATCTCTTACTCATAATTCAAAGACGTACTAAAGACATATTGACCCTGTTTCACTATTATCAGAATCTTATTTGAATAGGTTTACTTACTGAAGTTGTAAAACACTGAATTGTGTTTTCAGAGTGCCTGAAAGTGGGGCAACAGATCATAACATTATTTTATGAAGCAGTTTTATTTGTTAGATTTTGAACTACTCATTCAATTGAATTTCATTTATCCGTTTAGTAAAGCACCCATAACACGTACTCGAGTCTCGAGTGGCTATCTTACCGCGCAGGTTGTTGAAACTGCTTAATATTTCAGTATATCTGGTGTACGTGCGCCATACGAAATGCAGAAGCGAATTCAAGTCTGTACGGTGTACCTAAGTTTAATCACAAATATGTACCTACATAGGTAGTTAGTGCAGAACAGAATCAAACTGTGGTCTACGGGCTAAAGTTTACATGGTGGCGTGTAGTGGTAGTAAGATAGAGGACCGCCCCGCCCACATACACGTAAATACTAAATAGTTTGCGCCTACGAAGAAGCTTTTCATGAAACGGACAACAACACGTGAGTCAGACTCACTCGAGGAAGTTAACATTAAGAGAAACATACAAGAGAAAATATTTTACGACATGATAAAACTCATTTAATGTGGTGAGGCAGAGATTGCAACATTTAACTAAGAAATGAGAAAAAAACGTTTCTCCGACTTCGAGACATATTTCAGGAAAGACAGTTGCGTCTGCTGAACGCGGTTGAAATGTTTCGTACGTCAGAAGTGTAAACAGAGGAGCCACAGTGGAGCTGTATAATTTATATAGCAACAGATTCAGGGAACGAATGCCGTATGCCAGTTGGCACAATCAACGGGTCGTCAATGTGTAGTTATGTACGATACATCGGTGGACGCTGGCTTTAACGTCACACGTGTACTTACTTTTCTTGCTAATGAGTATACACAACTTTTTGATACGATCTTAGTCAGTGATACTGATTTGAACGATTAATTAATTTGGGTACTGTAAGAAAACTGTTTATATTTGCGTTGGCAAGGCATAGAAAACTATATGATGTAAAACTATATGATGTAAAACTATATAATATGATGATATAATACGATGTAACACTATATAAAAAAGACTATATGAACTTTATATTTTTTTGGGCTTGTCTTGATGGGGAACTGAAAACTGAAAATTCTTATGCGGCTATGGCTTAGGTGTAATTGTCGGTTCTTGAACATCACACCTGCAACGTGCTTTAGTGAAAAACACTTTTCTCGTGAAATTTCAGTGATTTAAATAATTTAATCTGACGATCAATCAGGCAATAACATAATAAAGAATTCGTATCTATGGCAGACATTGAAAAATTAGTCTGGGCGTTTGAAAAATCGCTTTTGGTTGTGAGTCGGGTCGAGTTTAAATTAAAATTTAAATAGAATTGATAGAGTTGGTACTCTTTTGATAAAATCTCAGAATAATATGATTAATTTTACAGTATTTGATACGCGAATGAAAAATATTTGTCTAGTAACAGTAATAATGCTTTAACAGAATACTTACTGATTTATTAATAAAAGGGAATACAGATATTTTTCAAGATTAATTTATTATTTTTCCAATGAATGGCAATAAGTATATTTGTCTCTGTGTTTCGGAAAATGTCAGCAGTTCAATTTGAACTTAATGGATTAAATTCATACTAAACTACATTTACTAGTATATTCTCACACAAGCTGCGCGTGTCACCACAAACTCATCTCGCTTGAACGCTATTTAGAGATAACGAACCTAATAAAAATGATACTTGAGGTATAATTTAATGAGCGTGGTATAAATGGTCTCGTGTGAGGTACAGAGGTAGGCGAGGTCGAGGCGCGCGCGATGCGGGGCGCCGGCGCCGCTCCGCTCCGTTCGCCATGGCCCGCTCGCACTCGCGCGGTGACGTAACGCGCGAACCGTCATTCAAAGGGTGCGTTCAAACTATACTCGCATTTAATTTGCATTTTTGTGTAGCTAAATAGTACAGCTAATTATGCAAAGACATACAAGTCACAATTTAACATCTGTTTACATAACCGACAGCCGATAGAGGCCTTGGTCGTAAAACCTTATCATTTGTTTTTGTTTCGAGTTTTTGAGTAAACAAGTTTTAAAAGAAAATTAAACATTCCACAAAATTCTGTTTCAGGTAATCTGGCACAGCTATGCATAAATAGCTTTCGGGAGAGTAAAAAGTTGGCAATACTTTTGGGGAAAAATGTAAATGTAGCAGATTTATATTTTTGTTCGGGATGTTTCAGGAGGTGGAAACGCAAATCGTGAACGTGTCCTAATAACACACACAACACATCGCAGAATAACAATAATTGTGATTGAGATATTGTTGAAACTTGTATCGTGCGACAATGTGCCCGTTACTGAACTTGTACAAGTAGCATCGTTTGTGTGCGTGATTGAGTCGCAACCAAGTAGAACAATGGCTATATTGGACAGCTTTATTTGATGGTAACAAACATGTCCAGTTGACTTGTCAGTTGATCAATGAAAGGAATTATTACAGGCGTCGCATGAACTTGGCGTGTTTTATTTATAGCTTGCAACAATTACGTTCAATGTTGAAGGAAAATAGATTTATTGTGAATTATGGTTTGCTCAATGAGTTTTTATTGTCAATCTCAGTATTTTCTTGAAAGTGTTTGATTAGAACAATTAAGAGTATGCATCAAAGAGAGGTGTGTCGCTAAAAGTCGTGTGTTTGATTTATAGCACTCTTGTGTTGACAGGATGTAGACAATCCCACTAGTACTACAAACTTCAAAGAAAACGGCTTGAGTTGACACTCACGTTCTGATTATGATAGCTGTTGATACACTACACGTTTTTATGTACTTAGCACTTTTTATCAACACTGGGAATTTTGAGATAAAAAGTTGAGAAACATTTTTATTTAATGCATATTTAATTTATTTACATCTTGAATTGTTAATTTATGTCTCAGTCTCAATTGTATCTAAAAGAAGAACGGCTAAAACAACCACATGTAAATACCAGGCTAAAATAAGATTGGTCGCGTTTGTGATCGACCTTTGAAATGTTCCATTCGCTAATTTAACCTCTCACCCCGTCACTTATTTTGACGTTTGTACTTATAACGTCCATGCAGTACGGAAATAGGAACATTGCCTTCTCAGAATAAATCAATTGTTTGTTGACCTATTTCTTTTATTAAAAACTTATTTGTCGTAATCGTATAACACTATAAGGTTAATAGGAATAATATCGCATCTTTTTCACAGCTTGAGGTATTCTAGCTGTGACTGGTTGGTTCCACACACATCCCTCGTGACACATCCTCGCTCATCTCTGGTGAAAACGCAGCCTAAATAATTATAACTTGAATCAGACCATTGTAGCCATCTTGCGAGATTCTTTATCGCCGGAATGCCAATATTATGCTTCTCCGTATTGAATATTACGATTGGTATCGATAAACAAACTCGTTGTATGGTTAGTAGCACAAAGTACGTTATATTGTAGCCATAAGTAAGACTTCGTGATTGGTCGTCAATATCGATAAGGTAAAATACCGCAATATACATATAAACGGTCGAGAGCGCGTGAACGAATCTATAGAATTGTATTTTCATAGAAATAGAACAATAAAATAAATTATCACAAGAAATAAGAATCAGACGACAGTATCAAGCGAACCTGGAAGTAGCTATTATTCAGTTCACAAAGATTGAGAATTTCAATTTCCGTGTCCACCCGGGATATTAAGTAATATTGGGTTAATTAAATACCTGATCTGATACAGTGAATAGAAGGCAAATAGCTCTGTTGATGGAAAATTTGTGTTCACATTTTCCATAGATAAAAAAAATTAAAACACAAACAGCATGTTATTAAATTAGGTACCAGTTCGTGTTAGGTGACGATAACATAATAATAAGTACTTTTTTATTATCATGTAAAGCGGAAATAACATGCACATACGTTAGAGTATTTTAATAATCACCACGTGATATTAACGGTTTGGCGATTGCAATAAAATGGTTATTATTGCAATAAAAGGACGCTGCCCACCTCTTGACTCGTAATAAAATTATTCTTAGCACTTAAAATAATAATAGTTCCTACATTATAATGGAACAACATCCTCATTCATCGGTTTAGGTATACATATATATCTATGTTTATTAAACACGTGTCGAAAGCACGTGGTGCCCGAACACTAGCGCATCTATTGCCCCAGCTTAAGTTCAAGACCTCTCTGACGTCAGCAGTAGAACAAACCCACGCTGCTATACTATGCCGTAGAGATTTCCACGAATAACTTAACTCCATTTGTCATGGTATGAATAAAACAAGCCTGCTAATGTTTTTTTTATCTGGCCGCTTAGTCATAGGACCCAAAAAAGTGTTCGTGGGTTTTCTGACGCATAGTTTGTAAATGGAGCGATTGGTACCTATTCAGTTTTTGTCTTAATAACAACGAAAAAAAACATGTGCTACGTAGCGTTTTCATATTTTAAGCTATTTCTGCACATAAAGCGTTGCTGCATTGCATAACAAGAATTACCTTCTAGATAAGAAGGTAATTCTTTTACGTAATTTTAATTAGGTATGTTCTGCTATTATTTGATTACTTTTATACTCATTCACCTTGACCAAAATTTAAACACAGAACTCACTCATTTATGTACCCGGCATTTTAATTTACTAGGTGTAGAGGCGCTCTATATCTTATTGCAACCCGCATTTCTTTTTTATACATCTGTTTCCCGACGATTTGCAAATGGAAGTAGGTAAAGCAATGGCGTACCAATTGTTTACCTTCCGTGTTTATTGTTACAACGTTTTCACAGAAATGGGTTATGGTATTGTTTTGGGAGCTTATTAGCGGATAACACCAACCTTTTACCACCAACCTTCATTCTTGGATAAAATTCTCGTAGACAAAACAGCGTAAGTCATTGTTTGTTTGTTTGCCTACTTCTAGATACCCATTTATGCGAACAACTGTTTGATCAATAGAGCAATTCGATCGGCACTCAAACAGTGAGTTTATTTCTCTTCTCGGATGGTCTGACCACTTTTCCATAGACCAAACATCGCTCTATCAAAAATCGATTGAACCAACAGCGATATATCAAAAGCTTTATTGCTGGTCAAAGTTTTGCTTAGCTCTGCAAAATAAGTTAGAAAGCTCTTTTTTGTTGAAAAATTGCATTCTTATACAGCTGAACGTAATTACAGAAATCTAATTATTGTCACGAATGCATGCTTATCATTGCTTAATCAGTTTAACATCTCCTAAATTCTTTCACGTTAAGCTGAAGACTTCACAAAAAATTTTGATTTAAAGTTTAAAATGTAAATTATCACAGTGTGTCGTCTTGAAAAACAGCATTCATTTTAACTTTGGCTTCGTTAGTGACGGTTCGGTGAAGAATTCAACGTTGTAACTTGTAAGATAAAAACATAACGATCCACGATAAAAAATAAGTGTAACAAGTCTTTATTGGGATAAGACTGTTGGTAATACAATAGATAATGTATACAGATTGGCTATGGTTTCACTGTTTGAGAAGTGTTTTGTTATTCTAGAACAAAACCTGTCGTAATGAGTGATCGTCATGGAAATCCAAATTACGTTGTGATGAAGTCATGACAACATAGTCCAAACATTACAGCGGTGACATCCAAATGCGAAAGTAAGTTTGTTTGTTACACTTTCACGCCTAAACCACTGAACCAATCATCCTGAAATTTTGCATACCGTATACGTTTTTAGCTGTACAGAAACGGACATTTTTCATCCCAAAAAAAAGTACTGTTTCCGAGGAAAACAACAGTAACATTATTATGAAAATAAGATGGAGAGAGATGGCGCCACGTGTCTACCGAATTATGATTGAATTAAGCAGAGTACAACCTAAATTCATTGTCAAATTCTAAGTTAACTCGAGCGAAGCCGCGGGAAAAAGCTAGTTAATTATAATTTCGGTAGGTACGAGTATGTGCTTACATAGCGATAGACGTTAAGATAGTGCCAGTGACACCAGTCCCGGCCACAAATAGACATATTCCTTTGGAATTTATGGTTGGCGTCAGCAATGCATTCACCTGATCACATCAATAACACACTAATACCATCACTGCAGCTGTCAAACGAAGGGATTTTGGCACAGTCCCACCCAGGTGTGAATGTTCAACTATGGATGGATTTGCAGTATGAGGAGATAGATAGTATATCCAAAACCATAGATGCATTATCTAATGAATGTATAAGTGGCGATAGTGGAACCGGTGTGTTATGTTTAGCATGGCAAGAAATGGTGTTGTTATTGTTCCTTTGTATTAGGTGCCTACATAATTCAGCGAAAACAAAACTTGTATTTTGTTGATATTGTCGAAAAGTTTTATTATTGTACTTACGTTGCATTGGCTGTTTTTGATGCAAATGCATGTTATTGTTTACAATGTTTACATACTTTGTGTACCGGTAATTTGAATATTTAAATAGTGATACCGATACGCCATGTACGTCATATAATAAACTGTACCCGAAGGTATTTCAAATTGTATATCATGGAATTTATGATTATTCTTCGTAGCAACATGAACTAAACTCGTGTAAAGATTTAACAATGTCGGAAATTTTTTGTAGAAACTTGTTATCACAATAGGCTTGTGTTATTTTATTTATCACCCGGAAAATGGAATTGATATACGATAATATAAGCTACATGAAAACTGTTTTATTTAGCTTTACCAAAATTGACTTTCCAAATATAAACAAGCAAATGCATGTATGAAAATACAGTCACATTATGACTGTATTTTCATACATGCATTTGCTTGTTTATATTTGGAAAAAATTATGTGTGAATTAAATTTTCGTACATTATACGAAAATTTAATTCACACATAATTTTGAAAATAATTGATGCAAGACGCGTTTAGTTTTTGCCATCATTGAAAATATGTTGATGACGTCAGCATTAAGAGTTGTGTGAATCTGGTCGCAAGCAAAAAAGGGACACAGAACATTTTATCATTACGTGTGATTCCAAGAAGGTGCCTTTGAAGTGGAACAAACGATGGCTGGCTATTGTTTATAAACATGGGCTGTCGTCGCCGTGTCGCCAGCGTTTCCACCGCACTCTCTCCGCGAGTGTTAATCGCAGAAAATCGCAATGCAACTGTAAACTATCGGATGTCGATGTCAATGACATTCGAGTTTAACTGGAACTGAATACCTGAGTTTATACTAAAAGCCCGTTATTTACCTAAGTACCTATAGCACCTTGTACATACATACTTACGACCATTACAGCTTTGCGTGATAAGACGTCATTAACAATATTTTGGGGTACAAACTGAACTTTTTTAAATGTGTCTGTGTCATTGTATGGGGGAAGGGAAAGACGTCGTTAACGCATGTGATGATTCATTTCAATTTGATAGATAAATCTGGAAGCGTCTGTTTTCTATAACGATGAATATGAAGACTTGTTCACAATAAAACAAATCCTGCTTAATGTTTTTCGAGAAAAACGTGTTAGGTAGAGAAATTTCCATTCATACAGAAATAATATTTTTTAAATAAAGTAGAATACCTATTGACAGTACCTTGTTATCAGTTATTCATTAATTAAAGCGCGATAAATTCTATTCTAAACACTAATGGCGAATTGTATTAGGTAACGCAATGTGGACTCATGGTATTGATAAAACAAAATGTTTTTGGTATTATGTAATATTTATTATTTACACTTACGGTCATAATTATCAGGGGCAGTCATATGACAAAATGTTGTCCTATAGATACGAGGGTGACCTGTAGGTCTAACTTGAATATCTCGTCTCGAGTTTGATAATGAAATCTGCTCATGAACATTGTATGGTTAAACAATGTAAGTACAGGAAGCCTTGGCTATCAAAATATAGGTACTCCTGACGTTAGAACGTTACATGCACGAAGTTGTCTACAAAGTTTCAGGAACTGCCTCATTAGCTACCAAGTTAGCTCGCTAAGTCGAATCTCAACGATAACAAGAAAATAAATTGCAAATTGCTACACTTGCATGCAAAAATACAATGACAGAATATGGAGCTCTTTTAAACAGTCATTATTAAACAATAGGCACGTGGGCAGTGTAATGTAAACTAAAGTGGAAGTGAGTCAATATTTTTCATTATATTCTTTCATTTGCAGGATACTGGATGGATGAATTGGCATTCCCCTTAAACTTAAGGGGAAGATTTATAAAACAATGGTTAGACCTGCTGCCTTGTATGGATCAGAATGTTTGGCCACAAAAGCGATGAATGAAAGGCTTTTGCATGTGGCTGAGATGAGAATTCTAAGGGGGATGTGTGGTGTTACGCGAATGAATAAAACAAGAAATGAGTACATAAGAGGAAGTCTGAAAGTGGCGCCGGTGACTGAAAAGTTGTGTGTTAATCGGTTATCGTGGTATCGACATGTGATGCGGAGGAATGAGGAAAATGTCGTGAGTAAAGTTTTGAGTATAACTGTGGATAAGAGTAGAGGGTTTAGGCGCATTAGGGCTAATTCTCATTTTGGCAACCGACTCCCTAATGGACTACTTCTCATTATGGCCACTTCTGATTAGGGCTACTTCTCACTTGGGCTACTTCTCATTAGGGCTATTACTCATTAGGGCTACAATTTCATTTGCGATACTTGTTATTCGATATTTTTATTATTTATTTCCCTTTCGTAATTTTATAAAGTGTAAAGTTGAAAACAGGAAGAATGAGGAAATGAGGACGATGTCGTGAGGAAAGTGTTGAGTATGAATGTGGATGGGTATAAGAGTAGAGGAAGCCCAAAGAAACAATCGATGGACTGTGTGAAGCATGATAAGGCAAGAAAGGAGGTGGCTGATGAGATGGCGAGTATAGAGTATGGAAGAAGAAGACAAACTGCGCCCCAAATAAATTGTCATAAGGAGAATGATAATGATGTTTTTGTCTGGTTATTTTGGCCATTGCATATAAGTCATTGTAAATAATCTAATTAACGGTACGTAAACTTGTAGTCACAGGGTGTTGGTTGCATAATATATTTAAACTTTCTTGTTTGTAGAGTGACTAAAGATATCTAATTATCCAAAGTTTATAAACTTCACCATTATATTTTCCTTTAACTTTCAACTGTGACTCATCTGGTATTATTTGATTGCTATGATTTAAGTACTTAATGTATCTATTGTTTTCAAGAACATCAATATTTAAGTTTTGGTTCCTCAACTTTTTAATAATATTTACGTTACGGCAATTAATGAGTATGATTAAAAAGTAAAACAACATAAAAGTAGATAAAACACAGTTATTACTTTATCTACTGACGCAAATTACCCAGCGGCACCTATATACTCCTGATCATGTACTGTCTATGTTACACTGAATTGTTTACATTCGCCGATACACATTTAAAATATTGGATTACTTTAATCTTAATTGACAAAGAGCGATTATTTTACAGATCTTTATAACGTTAATAGGAGGGTACTCTTGAATTACATATAATATTATGAGATTAAAGTTATTCTATCTTTAAGTGGCAGGAAAAAAACCCTTTGGAATAAAACACGTTGAGTATATGCATACATTTTGTTTTCCTTTTAGGTAGGTACTAGGGAGGGACTTTCGAAATTCAACTACGAATGTATACATTTGTAAATTAATTAAAGACGTTTTTGTGTTGGCTGTTGTGTTATGTGATGATGGCACAGAATACAATCATAACAGTACAAGTGGTGATGGTGAAAACCGCATCAAAAACCGTTGCGTAGTTCAGCAGAACAATGCTGTCACAAAAACAGACTCGAAAAGCTACTTTAATTTGTAATAGGTAGAAGACAATTTAAATTCGTACTCGTGTGAAATTGTCTAATTCTACGGAAGCTACCATACCTCCCTACCTGCATAATAATGTTGAAGGCTTAGCCAACTTTCGGAATAGGTAGGAATCTAGTGTATAAAAGTAAGTCATAAGTCATTTATTCATTTGTTTAACATAGGTACAATAATAATGGTATATCAAATGATATAGTAATAAAGAGTGTGCTATATTATGCCAGACGGCGTACTAATGTTTGTTAGAAAATCATGGTAGACTAGTCTCAATAATAAAAAGGGAGAGGGGGGGTAGTAGGTATTTCTCAAGACTTGTGCAAAAGTCCACGGGACATTCATATTAGTCATTATGTAGAGGAAGGCAGATCTGAACATTTGCAAGTAGGAAAAAACCGATGTATTTTAATTAGTTCGGTGGATATTCCGCGCGTTATTTAATTATGTTATGGTCATAGACTTCAGCGAAAACTATTAATACCTGTGTATCATTGGTGGTTGGGGTTTGAAATTGAGGTACGTAGTTAGGATGTTAACCTGTTTATTTATATATAATTGCGGTCTAAAGGTCGAGTAAACAGTCTGGTTTATTGTTATTTCACCGTAAAAGATAAAGCGATACTTTTGATAGTGAATGATGTTGAATTAGATAAATTGAATCATATTTTATTTGCACATTTTACAATATTACTGTCGATTTTTGTACTTGAACCCTGTCAGGGCACTGCAAAGCACAATGCTGGTTTGCTGTTGATTTTATGAACATTAAATTAACATAATAAATTGAGTCTAAACTTATCAAAACACAACACAATACATTTCAGAAAAAATATGTCAAGAAATCGTTATGATGTCCAGTTTAGTCCAGCAAACAGTAATGAACACTATAAAATATAATTACACGCATAATCATATTTAAGTCAGATCGTGATATTGGGTAGGGGTAGGTAGTAAAAAGTAAGAATAAAATAATAAGGAATAGGTAATAATTACAATCATGTCATGTCAATATCGCAAGTGGTTAAATTGAATTATGGCGTCATTTTACAGAACAAAATTAAAATTAAAATGTCACTGAAATAAACAATATTTATGTCTTTGATCTGACCGGATCTTACAGAAATTTTACTACTTTCATTCCTATAATTGTAGTATCTATAGTTATTTATGGCAATCTCATTATCTGATGCATTTTACCTGTTTTTTTTTTGCTCCTAGCGGTTAAGTTCAAAACAGCCAGCACTTATCCCGTTTTTAAATTCTTTCTACCTGATACTTCGGCATTCTTGGTATGAATGGAATTCCCCACAGGAGATACAAACTAAGGTTGTAATGGACGCTTCTAATAAATGTTTACAAATAGTTTTAGAGAATGTTCCATTAGCTTTAAGACGCATCGATGAGAGATATCTTCTAGAAGGATTTAACTCGTTTTTTTAATTACTTATTATTTATCATGTGGTTAGTGCCTAACCTGGTGTCAGAGTTTTTATGCCGCCCATGGGCCTCTGACTTGGCTTTACATGCCGTCGAGAAATATCTCTCAGGCATGCTGGTTTCCTCACGATGTTTTCCTTCACCGAAACAAGTGATAATTATACAATACGCACATGAATCCGAAAAATCTGAGGTGCGTGTCTTGGGTTCGAACTTGAGATCTATGACTTGGCAGTCCGACGGTCAGACACTAGGCTATCACTGCACACAAATTTATTTAATGATAATGTCATGACAGAGTGTCTTATTATGGTACATAGAGGGAGTAGAGTATGAAGCTTATGGTACTTTACATTTTAATGACTAATAAATCATTCGTTAGCGACAAGTAACAGCGTGGTATTGGTATTGCTTTCACGATTTCACGACGCACTAGAAATACTTGGATATACGAGGATCATTTAATGATCAAAACATTTATTTCATAAGTATTTATATTTGAAAACTTTTAAAAATATTCGACAGAGCATTAACCCTACGGAAAAATAAATACAAACTTATTCGTTCTTGAAAAATGTTTTTCCAGGCGAAAATGTTTCAGGAATGGGCCAATTTCACAAATGAAACAAAATCATTCAAAGCGATGAATGACGCGACTCATTCCAATGTCCACTTAGTAACATGTCAATAAAGAATGAATGCTTATGAGATAGTTCAAATGTTTATTTGTTTTCTTTTTTATTTTAAAAAATCATGTGTAAATAAGTCTTGTTGAATAGGCAATCATGTTATAGTTTTACGATACTTTAATTTACCCTGTCGGAAGAGCAGATTGATAACCCATTCACCCACGGTTTGTTGTGGCGAATTAACTATCAAGTGACACAAGTAATTAAGTAAACATATTAGGGGTACCAGATATCCAGTACCTACTTTTAACAGTATGCTATTGGAACCTTTAAAAAATCTTATGATACAAATAAGGAAAATCTATGGCGCATTGGTCATCATAATACGTTAGGTACTATTATAACAATCTATGGAACAGAGCTTATGTAAGTATGCCAGCAGTATGTAGTTTCATGATTTTCCTTGCACTGTGCGCAATTTGACGCCAAGTTTAGAAATAACTTGCACAGGATGTTAATAAACATGAGGCAAAGACGCTATTTGTAGGCCATCATGCAAACCATGCATGATACTCAGGTGTTTATATCCTAAAACTTGTCAACAGTATTGCATAACTATAATTTATATTTCAGGTCAACATTGCTTGTTCAACTTTTCACCACAAATATTGGAGGCTGCGCAAACAAAGCCAATTGAAGGTATTCGCTCGAAAGCTTCAATTTGAGGGTTTTAGAGCTAAAATCTTCAGGCTTTATTCAATGAATATTGAGACCAGCACGTGCGGCTGGATTGCTACTTCTACAGAATTGTCCTCGAGTAAAACCCGAGGCGTATTGCAAGTTCTGGTTTTAAATAAAAGGCAATACATGTTACAAAATAGCATACGTGGAACGTGGAATGTACATTACTAACAATGCCAACGGTAATGGGTTTTAACTTTACCGCTGTTTGGTGATACTGACAACCAACAGCGATATGCTCACAATTATGACATTCGGTAGAGTCATTGTTGTCATTAGGGAGCAGAATTGATTGGCACTGGGCATGAATGCCACATTAAAAATAGCTCACTGCGTTAACTTGAATATTATGTGGTTCTTGGTGAAATCATGCAGCAGTGGCTTTCACAAAATAATTTTATAGACGTGGAACAACAGCGACGGCCCGAGGTAAGCCAGGGTGGGACAAAATGAAAATGGCAGGGATTTACTGAGTAATTAAGTAGTATTTACGGGTAACTAAGTATAATAAATGAGTATTTACGTCATCGCCGCGGCTGGCCTGCCGCGGCCGGTCACATACATACGGACACATGGCCGACGCATGCGATAATGATAGGTTAGAAAACGAACTCACCACATAGTGCTGTTCCATATTCCTTCCAATGTGAACGAGTTTTTGCTGTCATCGCAATTCTTGTAGCAAGACTTCTAGTTAATTACCGCGATTTGGAATGAGATTATCTTGAGCACTGAATTTATTTTATATATTAAAAATAATAATATTAAATAAAGTAAATTGAATTCATCGTAACGATTATAAATATTAAAAATACGGAGAACTAACTAAATATCACAATAATTATATATATTCGATCTAAATTAAAATTGGGTTTGTTAACAAAACGTTATAACCGATTAGGCTTCATGTTGATGGTTTATGTGTTGTTGGCTTGCTGGTTCATTGCGCGGGAAGTACGCGAGAGTCGTGGTAGCGCGGCGGCGACGAGTGAGTAACTGAACGAAACGGCGCGATAGTGAGGCGAACGAACTAATCGCAACGCACCAAGTGGGATGGAATGAGGCAAAACGGCGCGGGCGCACGCTTTTGCTCCTTGTTTATCGGGCGGTGGAGTAGTTCTTGTTGAGATAAGAAGAAGGTCGATAACGCGGCGCGAGTCGCGACACGCGGGTGACGCGGGTGGAGCGGTGACGCCGCTGCACTGCCGTACACTTCGACTCTCCGAATATTTTGTTAAGACAACATATAAATAGACTTTACAGGACTAAAATAACACTGACAAACGTTAGACCCGTGCGATGCACGAGACCAGTTTTACAAACGACTTGACTGTCCACTGATAATAATCTCTACCTAATATTTGCTTATTTTTAAATAATAGGTCATAGGTGTTATAGGTACTTATTTTTGTTACCGCTCTACTGCCCTTTCCTCGTCGTACAGAAATAGAAATAATGAATGGTGCTTGTCCAATGGTGCATTTCATAAACAACGGGATGAAAACAAATTAGTCTGATTCAAGTTCTAAGTCTTTGTGAAACATGTGTGTCAGTTGTATTGTGCTGACGCGCCGTCGTGCCCAATGTGACACTGATACCTTGTTTTCAGAACATCCGACAGAATCAGCTTCTTAAAATAACTTCAAGATTATAATTCTGATCTGACATGATTTATTTTACCGATTACTTTTCCAATATCTCCCAATTGTGAATTAATAAAGTAGGTCAATGATAAGACCAGACAGACGGGACTCACATTTCATTAAACCTAACTTTTTAATCTCTTGCTATATTGGATTTTTTCATGTTTAACTTGCCCCAAAAGTCGATATACTCATACATATAAAGTTAAATGGGCCTTTCAACTTATATTGGTCTTTCATCCCTTGCTCTATGTGCCAACTTGAGAATAGCATATTTTTTGTTTAGAGAACAATTTGTTTTCAGCGGAGGTTATATTGTGATGGACTATAGTTTTAGAATCGACCCTAATTGCATATATTGGAGTCTTTGAATAGTTTGTTTCTATTATCGACTCGTAAACGTTGATACAAAGAATCGAACAAGATCGGATAGGTAAAGACTGAAACATTAAGAAAAAATTGTAGCTAACACAAATCTAATGCACTATCTGGTATGTAGGCCGGGAGTTGAAGAAATGCGAAATAGGTTTTAGATTATAATTAGGTCACATTTTCAGGAACGCTGTTCTAAATGTTGTCCCGCAGCGAACTTGCCCTGTATCTCTTCCCTTAGCTTTTTTAATTGATAATTCTTCCGCGTATGTTTCGTGAACATCCAAAGTAGGTACATAGGTCAATTTATTTACACCACCAAGGACACAGACACGACCGTTCTTTAACGTTGCCTCGAAAACTGGAAGCCAATTATTTAACGTTAACGTGTCGTAGTAAATGTACGAATCGTAAGGTCAGTACCTATTGTCTAATGAAAGTATAACATTGATAGTGAAATTAAATCCGACAAGGTCAACAAAAAATAACAAATTACTGTTTTTATTTACTTTATTTATTCCGTATCCGTTTGCCGAAGTGCTCTGACATTATAATTTAAATAGCGTTAAATCTTACTAGCACATGTACGCTTTTGGCTTCATTCCATTGATTAGATATATTAAACACAGAGGACATTCGCTGTTAGGATGCAAGGGCTACAGTTGCATATTTGGCATAAGTGACTTGTTTTGAAACTATTTCTGTAATTAAACATATTCCTGAAACAGATTTATGGTATGACGAAACGGTAAATTCTGAATCTTGCAGTAGTACAAGGACTATGTATTAATATTAGGAACCATAATGAAAACTCTTTACAACTCAATCGCTGTAACATAATATTGCTGTCATTACCTAACCTATTATAAAATTTTAATTTTATTCTTCCAATCACAAAAAAATGGCCTGCATTGCTGCTTGAATATTGTTGAACTGATAAATCGCTTTAAAGCGTTACACAATTAATTTCATTTATTATGTAAGATTTACTGTTGCTAAAATAATAAATAATATATTATTCAACATCGGCTTAAAGAAAATTTATTCTCAATAAAGACATAATATTTTATGTGATGTGTGCTAAGTTGAGTTTTGAATGCATTGAAAGAGTGTAGATTTCTTATACAGGACGGTAACTTATTATAGAGTTGTGCTTATTCAAAAGTTAGCATTTTTTTGCCATAGTTATTCCTTGTTTTAGGTAAAACTAGCAAGCTTGCCCGCCGTGTGCTGCGTTGACTAACTTGTTTACGAGTATATTGGGTGAATGTTAAGTTTGAGTGAACGGTTTTTGTTAAGAATATTTCTGAAGAAAAAACTTGTGTTGTAATTATACAGTTGTTTTGTATTCATTATTTTTGTGTCTTGATAAATTTTACTGGTTGATGTTAGATATGGATAGCCAACATTAGTCATAATGGGAATAATTATGGTAACCAAAGAGGCTTAACATTCTCTAGGCTTCGTGTAGGTATAAGTTATAACTGAAATTGTAGAAACGATTTTCCTGTTGACATTTGCACGATTCGCTTAGGTATGCTTAAGCATAATGGTAAAAAATTTCAATACATGATTACTTCAACGTTGAGGTATACAATACAGAAAAAAAGAAATCGTCCAAAAACACGCGTTTCTGGTTTACTTATAATTAAATAAAGTTAAAAAGGTTTAAGGTTCATTATTTTTTAACTTTAAACACATTTTAACACTACACACTGTGAAAATTTCAAGCTAGACACTTGATATTTTCACAGAGTCTATTACGGTTCAAAAGATACAGCCTTGTGACAGACGAACACATACACAGCGGAGACTTAGTAATAGGGTCCCGTTGGCACCCTTAGGGTACTGAACAATAAACATATTAAATCAAATTAAAAAATCGAACATTCAATTATTTACACTTATTAATTGGAAAAAGCTAGCTAGTAGCTAGCTACTTATTTGTTGGTTTAGTTGGGAAAAGGCTAGGCAAATGACGATGATGAATTAATTTTCAAAACGATCTTGCTATTCCTGGCAAGGGATGGCTTTGAAATAAATTGAATGAATACCGAAGTAAATAATAAAACAGACACAAAATGCAAAGGTGAAAGTAAGATTCTTGCGAACGGATAAAGACTGCAAAACGTCGCTACTGAGGCTTCCAAATAGTGCAAAATTACCTGCCTATATGAAGAGAGAAAGCAAGAAGATATGCAAACTTGTCTGATATGCTCACCTTTCTCTATGATTGATCATGATCAGAAAACAGTTGCAATAAGTAAATATCGCCTATTTTCTAGCAGTTTGGTTGTTTTTCGATAAATAAAAATAGTTTTGTGAATAGAATATATTATATTAATTTCGTTTATTCTTTTTTACTCATATCTTTTCATATTTTTGAAAATTCCTTAAAAAAAAAACAAAAAAACATTTAAAAATATTACTATAAACATTAATTTAATTATTATACAAGGTTCTATCAGTAGATCGGAATTTAATCTTTCCACTGAGAATCAAAATATTGCGTGTACCTATACCACTACAAAAAAAAAACATATTTATTTTCTAAATAAATATTTTTTTTCCTTTCTTTTCTTTTCTTTCACTACCTAACATTTGTTTCAAAATTCATCATCTGCTCTCATGATGGGTGGTTTTTAATATAATTGGTAGATATTATGAAGTTAAAAATACTTTACCTTAGTCAATAATTTTATATTCTTGTTCTCACTTGTAACGGTGTCTTGACACTTTTCAAAAACATCGGTATTTCCTTTCGGCACGCCCCCAAGTGCTGATTTTCACGCAATTTTATGCTCGTAATGGTTGATAAGGTTTTGGAGGAACTGAAGACAGTTTAGGTACAATGATGTATGATGTGGGCTCGGCCTGATCGTCATGACATTCAGATAAAAAATTGTGATAAGGAATAAATAATTTTAATCCCTATCTTATTACATCAGATTTTATTTATTTCTTCCCACACGTCACTTTATGCTGATTTTCACGCAATTCGGTGTTGGTTGATAAAGTCTCGTATGCTGTCTTAATCATACCGCTGAAAGAAATGTATGAGTAAGCGTTCAATGGCGAAATGGCTTCAGTTATCAGCAGTTATCTGATAGTATGTGCAGTGACAGTTTTATCGCGCCCCTGCTATAAATAGTACAATATTGTTTTGCTTGGGATTGAAGAGATTACTTACGGGAAAATAAACTTTTCGACGTACCATTGCGACATAATTGTAATTAGCTTTTGCACGTGACTTTACACGCATGGATTTTGATAAAATAGGATATTCAGATTTTTCTATACAAAGTTCAATACTTCACCGGAGGTTTTAGGGGTTGCTTCCGAGGGATCATTCCCTAGAGCAACCCCATTTACCCAGAAATATCTATCTTCCAACTTTGTCTACAAATTTCACATGATTTCAGCATCTTCTATGATGTATGTCGTGTCGTTTCGTATTGTCTCATAGCCAAGCAATCAGACGGTCTGTCAAAGTAAACACTATGGGTGACAGATTCAACAGAGTTTTATAGATTTAAGGTACAGAAGCCAGTACATCGAGCTACTATAATCTGTCAAATTTTTGATGAAATTTGACGGATTACAAAAAATTACAAAATTAAAACTGTCAAATTTTCCCAATCAATCTTGAACCTAATAGATTCAACGTTGATTTGGAAAATTTGACAGTTTCGGGTAGCTTGCTGTACTGGCGTCTGTATTTTGACAGTTAGGAACTCAAAATCCAGTGACGGGGGGTCCGGTCTGGTCGGTTTGACCGAACTTTAGTGTGCATTTAGTTTCATAAATTAATTACGCAACATCTTAATGTCATTTAGGACCTTTGTTGTTAAGAAAGCAAGTACGAACGTACCCATTTCGGTTTCAGGACGGACGAAGTTCAATGTACTTGTTAAGACTTAGGTTTATTTATATAGGATCATTGGCGGTATCAATTTTGAAATAACGATAACTGCTTATGAGAAACTTATCGTAAATATCTATGGCCCGTATACAGCTGCTATAAATGGTCTCTTGACACTGGATGTAATAATAGAATAATACTGCTACAATGTTGTGGTTTATTTTTATGACGTACATATGTACTAAGCCTCGACGATCTTGAAAGGCGTAATTAGAACAATTTTGTTGTAATTTGCTATTTACTGAAGCATCTTAATGTTGGTTTAATATCGAGATGTTTCATCATGTTGGGTTTCACCTTGGCAGTAACAGCAAAGCCTTGGTATAAAACAATTGAATTGTAATTTATTTATTCATTTGGGTTATTTTTTTTAGTACAAGAAACTGTAGCAAGTAGATAATAAGGTTACATCAAAAATTACCTTAACCTGACAAAACGTCTAAAGACTAGAAAAGCAGATCATTTATAAATTGCTATCTCAAAGCATTTTACTTGAAAGTGTTCTTATCAAGAAAATCCTATTGTTCATAAATTATTGGATAGAATCATTAACAATTATTATTTTCAGAAGCTGAAAGATAAAGTTTATTATTGAACAAACTTTATTACATTTATCTACACAGAGCACCAATGTAGGTTTCATACCAAAAAAGGAAAAAAAAACAAAGTATTTCGGTAGGTACTTTAGGTGGGTATATAAGTACCCACATGTTTTTTTTAGACTCAAAGATTATGATGTCAGTTTAGCTCATTGGCGCTTGCCTAACACCTATTAATACCTACTGATCCAATCGATTCATACAATTTACGTGGGAAGAAAATATTATAGTCTATTTATTGATTTCAATTATACAGTATACACCTTATAAATAAAGGCATATTAATACTCTATCATCAATCAATGAGTGAAGTGATTTATGGTGCTTTTCTTTGTCCAAGAGTTCAATGAATAATTATGCTGATTTGTATCACGTAAGGAGTTAAATGGGCCTCAATTACTGCGAATCATTTTGTGTAGGAGTCGGCTCGACTTTGGACCGATCGTTTATGTCGAAGGTATCATTGTCTTCGTGCGTACAAAAAAAGCTTTATCAAAAAAGGCCAGTCGAAGAAGAAATTGATAAATGGATTAATTAGATTAAGTTTTAATAAACAAAACATCACTCATCATGCCGGATAAAAGAAGGAAAAAAGAGACATTTTCCGGCGCCAGATAATAGGCAATGCGATGGAATGTAGTCATGATATGCAAACACGTGCAGGCAAACGTTACGGTCAACACAAAATTCAGCTGAAATCGGGTTTCAGATATCTCTCATAAAAGACAAATGTCAATCTAATCTAAGCTGCCTATTGAATTTCGCACGATTGAATTCTTTGTATGTATCACGCAGACGGCAGGTGAGATAAAATCCATTTACACAAAAAAAATGTGTCGAGGACATACTCTCGTTTACCAAGAATGGAAAATAATTTCTGCTGGAAATTGTAAGATTATAATTTCGCATAATTTCGGGTTTGATATTGTAGCTCTACATAATTACGTACGAAGGATAGGAGCCCTAGAAACTGCGGAGTGAGCGGCCTTGGAAAACTTTCGGGTACGCTCAGTAGACTTGAAACTAATATCTTTGTTAACAAAAGGTCCACTCCTTTGGGAGTTCATTACATAATGAAGTGAGTACGTTGTTAGTAGGATTCTGAAAAATTAGACAAGTAATTCCGCCTGTCGGTAGAGAATGTTGTCACCGTCGCCTGTCTCTTCTACTCGTAGATACAAAATCGGCGCGTGGGCATTAAGTGATGATAGCTTACGCAAAGGAAATGGTGAATTCAAGAATGACATTAAATGGTGACAAATCTTCGTAACATGTTTAACTGCATGTGTCGTGAACAAACTGGATGTTAAACTGGATGTTATTAATGCCAGGATTGGTTGCTTCCTCCGAAGATCAGGCAATTTGCTTGGTCAGCCTCTGTTTAGAGTGAACTATTATTTCATATTGAGTCGCAGTCTGAAAATAAAACACTCATGATAGGACCACGTATTTTATAAAACTGTGTCTCGTTAAGTAAGTATAAAAGTGTGACATAACGCCATACTTTCTGGAGGCACTTGTTCAAATAAAGGTACGATAGTGAACATCCACTCAAACGGAATGTTTACTGATATAACTGAAGTTTAAAATAAATAATCGTGTAATATTCCATTAAACTTTCCATAAACGACAGGGAATTAATGAAAATGGCTCTCCGCTGTATACTTAAGTCGTCAGTTGAAGGGGGGAGAACAGGTTGCTGGTTTACGACGGAATAGCAATATAACGCGATGTCTACACTATTCATATAAACCATCGATAAATAACCTGCGCCATGTTCACTAGGGTTTACCCCAATAGGTTCAGAAATGAGGAAAATAGATAGATAGATATTCCCTTTTTGCTAGAGTCGTAGGTACTAGGAAGGTATCGGCCTAATTTTAAAGTGTCATTCTGCGGTAATAACTACTGAAAGACTCTTTTTAGAAGATTTGTCTTTTCTTTTTCGGTTTTTCGTCATCAAAACCAATGAAAAAGTGTCGCAATGAGTGATGTAAAGTCACCTTTTGTTTGAAATACTTGGAGGTTTGCCCACCTTGTAAAAGACAAAACAATGATTTATTAATACCTTTTTCCTGGCCGGAAAAATCTGCACGAAATATCATGCCACTGTTGTCAGCTAGCTCTTTGTCAATGTTATGAACAGTGATGCATGTGTCTTTTGGCGCTTGAATGACATTGACAGGCAGGAGGGCGCTGATGGTTAACATTTTTTTAAAATTGTATTGATAAAAGCAACTTAGTGGCGTTAGTTCCGATTTAGGCCACGCGCCAAAAGAGTCACATATAATAAAATTATATATCAAATAATAGTCACGTAGTACCTACAGGATGAAGAGGTGTCCTCTAAATGACAAAATAGAACCACTTATTACTTTTTCCGCAGTGGAAAAACCTACAGGCGAATGGGAAGAGAAACTAACAATAAACATTGTATCCTGAATAGGGAATGCAATCTCGACTCGAGATCGCAGATTCAAGATCTCGCGAGATTAGAAATTACAATCTCGCGAGATCCGAGATCTCGGATAGTTTTCAAAAAAATATTGTTAAATTCGGATGACTAAAAATCGATGATAACTGCTTGGTTGTGATTATGGGGTTAATTAAGATAACATATTAATTGGAAGAAAAAAAGCTTTATTCTTCAATATTACTCACTAATTACCCGCACTTTTTTGGAAATCAACAAAAACAATAAAATAACACTATCAGTCAAATGTGGAAAAAGTCTAGTTCTAGGGGTGATTTAGGAAATAGATTCTTAAAAACAAAGAATATTGAGGGTGCTATCTGATAAGCGGCATCTTTTGTTAGTCGCTAAAAACCAATCAGCTGAAAATTCCCTCTCTGATTTAACACTGGTAGGCACCAGCGTGAGTAAACAGTTATAATCGAACTGTAAAAAACTAACTACCCACTGTTCCTCCACACTCATATAGAGCCATCTCTTTCTTTATGGGTGACTAACCTATCTAAACTCGTAGATACAAAAAAAAAGGACTATAGATTCTTCTCGATGATGCTTTTGTTTCTTTGAATTCCCCTTGAAGGGTCATGTTAGATTTTGCAGTAGCAGCACGTAAATTTAAATCCTCTGCAATCATTGAAAAAGGCAATTCACCTTCGTTTTCTATATTTGCTACTGTGGTATTAATCTTATTCGTCATCCGTCGCTAATATTCGTAAATGCTCTAGTAGACACTCCCGGCCGTCAGTCAGCGCATCCCTCGTGCGTACCGAGTGGACGTGTGTAGCGTCGCTGACTACTGCCGCCCAATCCCATCAATGTCGACTTGTCGAGCGAGATCTCGTCATATTATGCTTCGGGATTGATCTCGAAAAAGGACACGAGATTTCGCGTGATCGAGATCCCGGGAGATCGGGATTGCATTTCCTAATCCTGATCGCTCGGTAAAACGAGAAATAAACAGACTAAAGAAACGGATCTTTTGCTAACGAGTGCTCTAGTTTCTTCAAGTAAACTAGACCCTGGCGAAAAGCCAGAGAACAATAACACGAACATGAAACAAGTAAGCATACCTAATGATTTGTAAACCAAAATTTTTGATTAGTTACTCTAGCGTATGGCCAATTTTGGCAAAAAAAGTGTTTTTCAATACGTTACATTCAATAAATAATTATAGAAATCGCGACAAAAAAAAACAATTTTAGCTAAAACCATAATCGTAGGAAACGAAACAATCGTTGAGGAAAGAAAAAGTACGCTCACAGTGGGCGAGGTCGATAAGGAATATCAAAGGAAACAAAATATAGCAATCGGTACATAATGTATAATGTAATATTGCCTCAATCGTTTCTTAGAAAACATAAAAAAAAGATAGGAGCAAACAAACACGGCAAGGTTTTTGGGATTATTCGAAGGACCGAATGGCGCAGTTAGAGACCAGCTTCGTTCTACGGCGGACGCTTATGCTAATCCCGTCCAGAATTCCAGATAGAAACTTACAGCAACTTCATGACCGTGTTATGAAATCCAAATCGAAAAATTCTTATGAAACATCATTATTCAGCATTTAATATTACTTATTTGTCACCTCGACCATGCGCCACGATCACGTCATTTATAATCAAGATACGGAATGTAAAGTGCGAAGTTCATTTTCACATTTTCTGATTTCTTGACTACCTTCTGATACTAATGGAAACATTTTCACAACAATGTCGAGGAGTATTATGTACTCGTACATAATACTCCTTCCGTCAAAAATGCATGTAGTGTGCTTTTGCACAGCGGTTCCAAGCACGTTGGAATGTGAACATTGATCACGCGTCCAGCACGTGAAGTCTGCATACGCACACAGCCCAACAAACACACACATCACATGTGTGCCAAATGCCAATGTACGCATTGTTGGCAGCTACGCATGTGTGAGCGCTCTTTACAGAGTCACTCACACAAGCAAGTCCAGCGAGCCGGCCATTTATTTTCAAATCCGCGCGATATTATGATTCGGGTCAACTTGACATTATAGGGTGAATTTTTTGTTTACTTTCAGGACGCTTGACAATATTTTAATGTAGGCGGTGCCCGTCAAATATGTATTTTCAGCTTATTTTATTTCGGCGTTAAATTTACTCTCGAAGGACGTTGACCCGCTCACTTCAGCTGACATCACCGTTTTGAGTGGAGATTTGTCAGAACATTAGCTACGCACTGATACTAGTGGAATCTTTGGATTTGGGTTCAGACGTCGTTGATAACCTGCGTTGTTACTACATGACATTATAAACAGTAGATATTTGTCATGTTAAAATAATGATTACATTTTAACTTAACCTTTGTAAAGTTGTTTGAAATCTGTAATTCCTGAACACACGTTGTTGGTCACGTTACATTCACATCCTGTGACATTGTTTGGTAGTCACCTTCACGCAAGAGCAGGCTAATTGTGAATAGGCAGTGCTTCCAAGCGAGCTGGTATTTAGTGGGGTACCTACTAATGTGTTCTCATACGAGTACACAGTGAGTCAACAAGTTTGTGACGTGCAGCGAACACACCCACGGAGATAATGTCAAATTAATTAACAAGCTAACGTTATCGCCGCCATTATTGTGTACTAATGTTTAACTTTAGAGTGTATTAACTATAGTAAGCTAGGTTGATGTGTAAAAAGATAAATAACGCTATAAATTGCAGTACAAACACGTAGGTCGTGCGTCATAGCGGTTGAGTGTGCGATGTGCACAGTCGCTGGTGTCAATATTGTACTGAGATAAGTTGTACTTCTTAAGACTGACAGCTTACGTGGGTACCAACGTTCTTAATTATGTTTAGCGAGTCAATGGGGTTTTTTTTTTTTTCTGCCGGCAACCAACACACCGCCATCTGATCCCAAACTAGGCAGAGCCTGTACTATCGCAACCAGACAACTGATAAACATACATATATATTTCTAAATATATACATATTATACATAGATAAATTACACACCCAGATACAGAACAAATAATCGTACTCATCGCACAAAGATTTGTCCTGTGTGGGAATCGAACCCACGACCTCCGTCCTAGCAGGGTCAGGGTCACTAACCACTAGACCAACAAGCCAATCAATCAATTAAGAATGAGTTGTGTAAAACTCGGGCAGATATTCTAGAAATGGATGTTGAGGGGTCGGCCTGGGTACTTATTTACTTATATTGTTGCTGAATACTAACACTATATAATTATTGCAGAAATAAATTATAGGTACATAGGGCGGTCAACAAAATATAAAATAAACAGATGAAACTTCAAAAACGTGCGTGTTTTATGTATTTGTGTTTTTTCCAGTTTTCATCATTCCATTTGTCTTTATTGAGCTCTAAGAAAAAAAATTAAACCGTGACATCTTAGAAATTCGAGTGGCTTCCATTTTGAAGAACCTTTGTTTATTTGCTTATAACAACTTTCAATGTTTCTGATTTTTTTATTCATTACCATGTACAATAATTTCAAACTATAAATGTATAGTTCTTTAATGGGTAGGTCTTGGTGTGAGATGAAACTTGCGTCCCTAAGGCCCTTGCCTACCCAACTTCTATGGCATTATGGTCATACGACCTGGGCCTCAATTCTGCTATTTTTATAAAATTCGACATTCCAACACGATCCCATTGTCATTTTGCTTAAAGTTCGTAATCTGCTAAATTCATAATGGTCGATCATTGGTCGGTCAGTGGTCTCGTAATAGAATTGTGTTATAATGACATTGTAGTATTGCCATTATTATAAAATTCCTTGGTAGAAATGATTTTCGAAAAACTACTACTAAATTTGAACATCTATTCATGTGAGATTTTATTTATATATATTTTTACATATTATTTATTAGTATTATAAGCAATCTGAAGTAGTAAGAAGTTCGTAAATAGCAAAAAAACATTAAATTTATGTCATGTTTAGCTGTCAAAGTCAAATGTGACATTACTTTGACGTTTATCTGTTTATTTATTTCTAGCAGCCGGTGTTTTGTTATGTTTTTACATTTAAGTGTTTTTATTAGATTTTTGTTTGTATATTTAAATTCCCTTTACAGAGAAGCCTATATTTATTGATTTTATACAAAATGGTGCTAATTGAGCAAATTTCGACTCTTGGAGGGCGAAGTTCATCGAAACGATATTGTATGAAGTGCGCCCAATTTTTAAATTGGGTATCGGTGGACTGCCCCAATAAAACGCCGGCAGAGTGGCGCACAGTAAGTACCTTAATACAGTATAATTAGGTATGCATTATAAAATGTATCATTATTGTAATATTTACACTTTTTTTAGTTCTAAGTACAATGAATATAAGAGTAAAATGTTAAAGAAAATTAAATCACAGAAGAGTCACATAAGTGCAACAGGTTACTCATTGTATGTACCTACAAACATACCCACAATAAGTATTAAGGAGCATTGAAAACAATACAATAAAAATTAATATAACCCCTCCAGCTAAGCTTAAAACCTTTGTTAGGTGTAGACTCACATCAGTGGTAGTACATTGGGCAGAATTTGACATCTTGATTGTAACTCAGATCAGATACTGAGCGCTAGGTTACACATCCTATTGAAGTGTTGTAACTATTGTATTAAAGTTAAATTTGTTTTCATAGGAACTCCGCAGAATTATAATGTCATCAGATTCTGAGTCTGACTAATGTTTTCTAAAGTATGCAAGAGGTTTTGTCAGATTATTAAAAGATAAATGAAATCTATTTAAGGAGGAGTCTATGTCCAGCAGTGGATTCCAAATGGCTGTAATGATAAATGATTAAATGAAACAGTGTTTATAAAAATAGTATTAATTTATTTTAAATCATATTTAGTACAATACTGTGGATCTGTAAAAAAGAATTAAATCATTTTAATAATAATTAGAGCATTTTCGCACTTCACTAGAATATTGAGGTGGGTTTACATTACATATCTGCTAATTTAATTTATGTATTTCTCCACAGTCTGTCAACAAGAGCCTGCTGCAGTGCCCGACCTTCAAGAAGATCCCGATTCACCCTTTGATGGTCTTGATGATTAGGTGCTGCTTAATTATTTTCCTCCTAAATTAAACGACTGATTAGTGATTAATGACATGACTGTTATTATTTTCATTATATATTATGGTAAAATTTGTTATTTGTTTTTGAAATGATGATTAAAATATTATGATAATTTAACTTGGATTTGTTTTATTATTTAAATGATTTTCAAATTTTTCAATTGGCTTGAAAGTCAACTTAAATATTGTTATATAAATATTTAGTTTATGATAAATAAAAAGTAATTTAAATGTTGATTTTTTAACATAGTAGTAGTATCATTTAAAATTCCAATAAATTCTGCATAAACTTCATCAGGCAGGTGGCAACGGTGCTCTTGCCATGTTTGCAATATTGTGCAATATGCAACATGCATTCACAATCTTGCCTGCAGTTGTTGGACTATAACATAAAGCATGTGCTGCAACGCTGCAAGCAAACACCTGCAAAAAATAAATTTACTTTTATACAACCCCATTTTACTGAACGTCTTATTACTTTTATATACTCACTGTTCTTGACATATAGGTACAAGAACTGTTGCATCTAAAGTTCTCTAACAAGAAATTCATTCAATACCTCTCTAATGCCTGTTACTTCATTAATTGCTCCTGATACAGTAATTTGTGAAACATTATGGAGGGCAATCTGTCCAATCAAATTTTGGTAGGACCCTGATGCATAAAATGCAAGTGCTATTAGAATCTGCAATAAAAAATATAACATTAATCAACCTATTTCGTGTATATAGCTATAGAATAATAAATCAATGTCAAATTCAGTTTTCTCACCTTCATTTCTGCCGTTACGTCCGTCATAAGGGGAATGAGTTCTTTAATTAACCCCCTTACTGAATCCTTTCAAAGGCGAAAAGTTTTTACAAATTCCGCCTCGGGTATATCATGGGTTCGTATTCATTCTCGTCAAGTTATGGGCTGACAACGTCTTCTGCATTCCACCCATCTTCTTTATCTAACATCCACTGCGTTGGCTAGCTCGAGAATACATTGTCTCCATTCAATATTCCACAAACACTTTACTCGTAACTAAATAAAAGCAATGACTGCACGATGACGTTCTAATGGTAGGTCAGTGATCAAAGGAACTGTCAAAATTTTAGCAGATTACCGCCTAAGTCAGTCATTCATTTGTCATTATGTACGAGATTACCATTCTATGCCATTTCTTTCAATGGACTGTCAGTGGTTGACCATTGGAAAGTCATAATGACGCCATTATATTAGTAGATTACCAAACTTGTCAAAATCAACAATTATGAAATCAATGACAGACCATTCTGACACTATTGTAATAGCAGAATCGGGCCCCTGGTCTCTTGCCATCGTCGCGTGCCAAGCCATTGGGTTCTAAGACAGCTGACAGCTGAGCTGGTGATAAGAGCGCGACGGATGTGATCATTAATTAATACTAGCGTGCCGCGCAATCCGACTTGCACTCTTACTGCCGGAAACTCCATGCTATCCGAGGCATCCGACTGCTGCCTTCACCACATTTACAGCGATGTGGAGCCCTAATCACAGAGTTCACAGACGTATAGCGAGTCGGAAGGTTGTGTCATGTAGCATATTGCCTTTGTTAGGTGACGGTAGCGCCTGAAGCCAGAGGGCCGACTCCCACTCACTTACAGCCAGCAGGCGGGTACACTTAGCAGTATTGGTGCACGTATTAATAAGGTATCAACGTAGAGTTCAAAACTTTTCAGTGCTGTGGACAGAAGACAGGAACCTTAGTAAGATAGGTAAGCTTATACTTGAAATTTTGCGAAGTCTGAGGCCGCCAAAACGAATTGGTTGCGCCACGCTGGGTAGTTCAGGGCCACATTAAGAATGGATGCGAATAATTTGGTCAATTTTGTTCAAAAGTTGTGGTTGCTTCTACAGAGGAGAATAACGGAGAAAATACATAAGACAAAACATACATACCATGTTTCTGATTGATGGATATTCACCAAATACCAACTAAGTCTGAACGAAAAACTGTAGTCACAAGCTAATCACGCGACGAGGATGTGACTGGCACGTCAAACTTTAAAGTTGCGTAAAAATCTTAAACATCAATTAATCTCTTATCGGTTAACTACTGTTTATTCTGCGAAAATCAAGAGACAACATTTTCGTAGAATAAACAATAGTTTTTATAAGTTTTCCGTAAGGTCACGTTTATGAAGAAGACGAGAATGTAAACGAGTTTAAATGGCGATATTCTACGCGTTTGATTCGCTCAGATACGTTTCTTTGCGCATTATTACTTCTATGCTGTATTTTGTGTAGGTAGGTACTAATTAGATCTTTCCACGCCTATCTTGGAGTCGGTCAGTCTAACCAGATAGGGGTGAATATCAGTATGAGACAGGGCGACTGCCATCTGACCTCTGCAACCCAATTACTGGGGCCCTGATATATACGAAGGTTAGACCGGTTATCTTACTGTCGGGGTTTTGAATTCTTGTAGTGTCGTTGGTATGACAAGGTCCCATGTTCTACGGATGTTATCAGCCATAATGCGTATGGATCCATGGGTAAATAAAGATGCCAGTAGATTAAGAGCCTCTTAATAGAAATACCCTCTTTCTAAAGAAACAAACAGGAACACTTGGTGGCTGCAGATCGACTAACTGAAAGATTATTCACAATCCAATGTACCTAATAAAGAAACATCAATACATAATTGTGAAGAAACATTTATTCTCTCGAATATGTAGGGGTGTCTTCAGAAGTTTTTCCAAGACTTACCTAGCCAAGAGTGAAGTTTGTTGGCAAAATAATTTAAGTCTTGCTATAATACCTGTCCAATATTTTTAGTCAACGTCATGTCATAATATTTCTGTCTAATATATATTCATGTTAGCTACCTAAAATTGTACCGTACATTGTTTTTCGCCTGTGCCAGTAAATTATACGTGGCTTTTTGTCCTGTGCTCGACAGCGTAGCAGCAAATAGACGAGAACTGTTACAAAGCTTTGTCCCACCAAAATTATTGTGTAGGTGGCTCATTTTATTAGGCCTTTACGTCCGGTTTTCTATACCTAATAAAAGTGTTTCATTCAATTTTGTTTTCAGGTTGAATCTAATTTTGACTTACATTAGATAACTATGTAGGAACTACCAAATGAAATATCTCTCTTGTTTTAGCTGTTCTCTCTCAGTTAACGGAGACATTGAACCACAGAAATATTAAAAACAGCATTGAACTCATAAATAAATATGCTCCAAATGAGTGATCATTTTCTACGGTAAAAGATTGAAACCGCTCTTAATTTTGTGAACATAACTTTACAAATTTCAGTAAGTTGGCGGAAATAGTCAGTGAGTATGAGAATCAGATGTTTATAGTTTATGGAAATACGTAAAACGTAGTTGTGGAAACGTACGTCGTCCGTCGGTTGGAATAGACAAACATTGCATGTTATGAGACGGAACGCAGACTACAATCCAGGTTATTAAGACCAGACTTAGATTACCTACACATTGTAAAACATTTCTCATGTTTAAATGAATAAAGTCAATATGCTTATTATAGTAAGCTACTACTAGATGCAGGTTGGTAATTTATTTGATTATGGAGATTAGATGTGTTGATTATCGAATATTTTTTCGAAACACCAGAAATTACTCCATCTAGAAAATATTACGGTGTCAAATTATTTTTTAATACACTCTCCCGAAAACTGGTTCTTATCGCACTACGATTAGGTTCAACATGCAATGTATGTCACACACGTGGTTTTTAATATTTTTTCGACACCTCGGAAATAAATATTTCCACAGAACTATACTTATACTAAGTCCAAATGGGTTTAATGACTTTGGTTTTTTTTTAATCTAAAAGAGATATGAGTCCTTACGGCGTAAATATTTTGAGGTTTGAGTATTTAAATTGTGTTTATAAATAGAATATCATAGATAAACATGGTTATTCAAAACAAATATTTACTTTTATGAACAAATTAACATTTATTTATGATATACACCATTATTTTTAGGTCGTTCTGGAACCGAATACCATGAACTCTATCATCGAACTCGAAACGATTGGGACATTAATTTAAAAAAATAGCAATAAAAAAAACACGAAAGAATAAATTTAATGTTTTTTTTTTTAAATAATGAGAACTCAAATGCGTGTGTAAAACGTATCCACAATCAACACACATGCGAACGCTACCCATTTAAAAATTCATTCATCGATCGATTCTCATTATTTCACAAAAAAAAAAAACATTAAAATTATTCTTTCGTGTTTTTTTTAATTGTTATTTTTTGACAAAAATAGTCTCAATCGTTTCGAGTTCGATGATCGAGTTCATGGTATTCGGTTCCAGAACGACCTAAAAATAATGGTGTATAGATATGATATATAATTTAGAAAAATTAAAAAATACTTGAATTTTCTATTTTTCTTAAGAGGCAAAACGCGGAAAAAAGCGAATTAAATCATGGTTTTCTAATAATTCCTGAAAAATATTTTCTGTTGTAATATTTTATTTCTTCGAAATTGTATTGAAATGAAAAACGTCGTTTGATACGCATAGGGATTTGTTACTGCAGTTCTCGGGTCCATAACAACCTCGTCTGCAGGTCGGTTGTTAATTCCGCCTCGAATGCAATAACAAAACACAACATAATATCCACGAAATTACAAAATACGCCGATATAACATTCACAAGGAAAATAACACTATCAAAGCGAACTTTATTCAAATACTTGATCAATCTGACATGCAGCATACCGTTAGAACAGACGTGTTCTCAAGTGGATCTGATCTAATAAGCGTAGTGTAGGCGACACCCAACTGAAACAAGGCGACAATTTGTAAGATTGGATGCCCAATTGAATGTAGTCAAAGGCGAGAACAGGCCTCGGTAGTGGCTTGCAATTAGACTAGATTTATAGTGGGTAAGTTGACCTATTAGGTGAACTCGCCAGCCACGAAAATGTTTCTCAAGAAAGCAAAAAAAATCATAATAAAAAGTATAGTTCACATATGCCTCTATCTAAATAATCTGAAAATTAAAACAAACTATGCAATTACTATTTATTTATTTATATGATATATGCTGTCGTATTAGGAACAAGCACATTAATAAAGGACTCACTTTCTTTTTGGTCCTTCGAGCCGGATTCCAGCCTAACTTGGAAGATCTTTTTCTGTAACGCCATTTTTAAACTTCCTCTAATTGAGTATATTAGAGGGAGTTTAAAAGTGGCGATCCTTAATAAAATTTATACCTTTTCGTCACTCCACACATCCCTATCAAATTTTAAATACGCACAACTAATTTAAATACTCCCATCGTTATTACCGGTATAAAAACATCGAGTTAAGAGACGTATAAAAACAACAATATTTCGATAATTTCAATGAAACAAACAAATATTGGTATATTCGTAGTATTAATATGTAAACAACAGATATCAGATAAACGGAACTTAAGAATTTTCCAGTGATATGTTATGTCCATGAGTTTACTTTTGATAGCAATACTATCGGACTTTCTAATACCTATAGCTCTATTGTTTGAAGAAACAGGTGAAAACAACAACGGTAAAAACGTCGGTATATTTCCATGTAGAAGGTATTTATTTTAAATCCCACTTGATCTGTTTATTTAGTTCAACTGATGGGCACGTTTCATGTGATTGGTTATGTAGTTTGTAGGTTCGCATAGGTATTATTACCTTGTGATGTGAATTTAAATTAGCCGTGACATGAATTAAAACGGAAGCCTGAAACTTATTTAGAACCCCCACGAAAGAATGATTAAGATTAATTCATATGGTGGTGGTGGGTGGGTGTGAACTTTTTGTTCGGGCTATAGCCCGAAAAAAACGTTTAGATGGTGGAGAAATGTGGAACTACATATTTCCTACCTGCACACGTAGCATGACCAATTCCACCAATTCCGTTTTTTACTAAGAATAGACAAAGCTCTTTCTATTCAACTCGACGTCTCTTCTGCCCGAGCATGGGGCGACCCGTAGACTCAAAGGTTCTGCGAAGACAAAGATATAGAAATTATTTCCATAGCAACGGGGAAGTAGCTAGTGATGTGTGTGGTCTACGAATCTCAATCGTCGTGTCACTTAGTGTTGGTGAAAAGGGGCATTAGGCACTGAGTTATGTGTCACTTAGGGTTGGTGAAAGTGGGTATTAGGCATTGAGTTAGGTGTCACTTAGTGTTGATGAAAACGGTCATTAGGCATTGAGTTAGGTGATACTTATGATCTTTGCCGTACACAGCAGGGAGATCAAGAGCCCCGGTTAATGCTCTTACATCATTTCTTTTGCAGTTACTTTCATTTTTCTCGTCCTTAAAACTGAGGAGGCGGCGACGATAGAACCAAAACCAATATAGGACAATTAACACAAAGAATAGTAATAAAAAGAATCTTGTCTAGGTCCGATGTGATGTAGACTATTTGACATTTGTTGAAAAGAAATGTTTCGAACCCGAAGTGTCAAAAGTAGAGGAAAAATTGTCATCATGCCTGACGCTGTAGACCGCTGTAGACCCGTTTTCTGTCAAACTCGGCAATGTCATTGACTTGTCACTGCCCAGGGTTGCCAAAAACGCTGACAACGCCCTCATTTTTCGATACTCTATTTTTCCAAACTATATTCTACATTCATTTCTTTTATGATGAAAAATACCGGTTGGCCAGCCTTAACAAGCTACAGTTGTTGGAAAAAACAAAGCAGTTCGAGACTTAACCACAACTAACCTGCGGCTTTACCTACGTGGATTTCGGTAACCATCGTACCACCGGTATAAAAAGCAGCTTATACCCTAACACAGGTCGAAGTCTACCCGAATTCTAAATTTCATCAAAATCCGTTCATCCGTTTGGTAGTGTAAAGGTAACAGACAGACCGACAGACACAAAGTTAGTTTCACACTGCATTATATGACTGGACATAAAAACCATTTCTAACTTAATTAAATTACTGCCACATAAAAAGGACTTAGCCTTTGTGTAAAACAGTAAGTACTTACCTAGCTCATACAAATAAGAGAGGTCATCGAACCGCTACTGAAACAGTGCAAGCTTATTCATCCCCAGCCAATAATTAGGATAATGGCGATAGCAAATGGCAGAGACAGAAACTAACTGTTACAGACAACACATTAATTTGTAACTGTACAATGTACCTTTAACAGTTTGTTTCAAGCTTTTTGTGTTTACTTTTTCGAGTTGCTAATGGATGGACTGACTGGATTTTACAATGAAAGGCGCTGTTTTAGTTTTAGGATAGACAATTAGACACTACAGACTTCTAGAGCACAATCAGCCATAATCCACAACGTGAGCCCAGTGTGGGTAGGTGGATCTATAGATAACATATGACCTCTCAGTTACATGTATGGAATTAAGCCACCCCGATTTCGATTTTTTTTTCATAATTTCACATCACTTTTCTGTAGCGATTTATAGAAGACTCTCCAAATTTCAACTCTGTGGTACCAACAGTCTCGGAGTAAAATGGCTGTGACATACGGACGGACAAACAGACAGACTGACAGACGGACAGGGCGAATCAATGAGGGTTCTGTTTTAGCCATGGTTACGGAACCCTAAAAACGGGACAGTTTGTTTGAAATTATCTACAGATGACCTAACCTTACTGGAACTTGTATGTTAGTGGTGAAACAGGTCAGTTCAGTATAATTACGTACTATGCTGTCGGTGTTTCTACTACTAAGCGCTTGGTTCTGACTAGACTAGACGAGTTTTTTCCTTATTATTCATCATCTGCCTAGACTTTTGGCCAACTTTGTTGAGGTCGGCTTCCAGTCTAACCAGATGCACCTAAATACCTGTATTTTATATGACTGTCTCGTTGGTAAAGTGGTTGCAAGCGTGACTGCTAAGCATGAAGCCCTGGATTCGATTCCCGGGTCGGGCAAAATGATTTCCATCAGGAATTTATCAGTAGCAGCCACAGAGTCTGGGTTTATGCCCGGTTGATGGCAATAGGCTCGCCCCTTATTACATGAAACTTAAACATAACAATAAGTAGTGCATGATGCCTGTAAGAGGTTGATACACTTGTATGTGACTCTATTGAATGTATCTTATATCATTGAAGCAGTGTATTCAATTGTTGGTGAGCCAAATAAATAAAATAAAATAACTGGCGAAATGTGGGTGTACTATTAGGTACACCTCTGCATAACCCTTCACGGATTATAGGCGTGATATTATGTAAGTTTATTAAGCGACAGCCTTTTTTATTTTTTTTTGGTGGGTGGGAAATCATCAAATGACCCCCCCCGCTCTGGGCGGAGCGGAAGGGAGTGTCAGACTCTTACTGACTAAAAACCACCCATGTTCCTTCTTTGGCCCTTTATGTTCCAGGGCCGCGGTATCTCTTTCGAACAGTCCCGCAGCCCTGGCAGGCACCGGCCCTTGCGGGCAAGCGACAGCCTACCACTGCGATACCAGTTGGACTCTTTGTTAGTCTTTGGGGCTACCGACTACCGGTAACGACTGTCAAAGAGCTACAAATGACAGCCGAGATAAACGGCTTAATATGCTCTGCTAAGCACGGATGATATCTAATGGATTGGGATCAAAATGAAAACTTCGAAAATAAAGTTTAGTTATCACAATAGGTTTTAATCATACAAATATTTACTTAAAAAATAATTAGAGATGTTCACAAGACATTGCATTCCGACTTAACAAAATAATTTATTTATTTTTATATTGTATAATGGCACGAGGATCCGTGAGACATTCGGAATGTTTGTATCATCACAATTTATTTATGTATTAATAAATACAAGGTAATATTTAAGTGTTGCTTACACCTGACAGCTTCAGCAAGTTTTTAAAGTAGCCTGCTCATACAACATGGAGTGTTACATTATTTTACAAAATGACAACTTCCTAGAACTCAATAGTTTAATGATGCTGAAAAGTGTGAAAGGTCCCTTAAACCCGTAATTGTCGCGTGGGGTGTAACACACCCCAGCGCATCTGTGAAGGTTTAGAACTTTTGTAATTCTGAATAAAGCGCGCTGAAGTTTCCGTTAGCTTCATGAAAACACGTGTCCTCTATGATCAAGTATGTATTTCGTAGTTTATTTGTATGACCAGGGTCTCACGCACCCCACGCGAGCGTTTACGTAACATTTTAGGCTCAACTAAAAAAGGTATAAATCATTTTTCACGTACACTTAAATATTGCCTAATATTAAATGCTGTGCGGCCTAAGTACGTACAAAATCTTACTTACAAATAACAATATTAGTAACATTTTATTAATAAATAATTTTGTGTTTTTTTTCATAGTACATAAGTTTAGTGCCCAAAAGGAACTTATTCAAGCTTTGTTAAGAATTATTCTATTAGGTAATAAAATGCACTATAATTCATATTATATCCCCTAAATAATGGCCCACAATATTCTTGTTTTAATTTCACAAGGGTTGTTAAATTGATGGGACCCAAACAGACTGAAATATCAAAAGAAACTTTACTGCGGTAAGACATTTACAGATGTTTGGTAGTTTATCTAATAACTTTAGGAACCACTTCAAAACAGGAATTCTACTAAGACATATCTTATTAACAAAGCCAAGTAAATTCAATGCATGAAAAGCTTTTAAGCCAGTAAAGTGATGTGTACTCAAAACCAATAAGTACGATACTTTATACGGAGCAAAACCGCAACAAAGCGTAGCCATGCTCTAAAGATTTCAGTACAGCAATATAATCCAAGACAGTATCGGCTTAGAGCCACCAAAATATTGAGCTGTTATCAGCAAACAAGTTTGAGAGGGAAGTTGGGTGCAAAAAAGTGGCGAAGAGCCTTATTGAAGTGCTGTTGTACTGACTGCTAGCGTACGAAACTGTCTGTGAAGTTCTAAAAAAACAAAAATAATAGCCAGCACCTGTTTTACAACTCCTTCTACAGTCAATTTACCTACCGTAGCATCGTTCTCAGAAACACTGTGATCTTTAAGGTCTTAGCACTAAGGTCTTTGTTAGATTGCTATCACTAATAATAAGTATTTCAAAATTAAAATGATCTTTATTGACTTGACAGGTTGCTGTTGCCTGTTGTCAAACGTAAAATAACTGTGAAAGGACTGTAGTTACCAGTCTGTGTCAATTTGGGAAATACAAAAAATATGTCACTTTAGTATAGTATCGTACAACACATAAAATCTTTACGCTTAGAACTCGCAGAGTGGTTGCGGGGCCCGCAAGCTGTGCTGATGCTAGTTTGTTTTATAAAAAGCTACTGAATAGGCTAAAAGTTAAGGTTCAATGTTATGCACTCAATTGGTTTTTTTATCATAATTCGGTTGTAGCTCTCTTCGATTATTAGATTTATACAAAGTACTGCAGAGCATGCGGGGACCGCATTTGAAACCGCACGAGGAAACTAAGCGCACCCTTCTCACACATACGCTTCTCGGATACATACAATGTAAGAGATTCGATATAACATTCGTTTGTTATTTCCAAATCTTAAAGTTTAAATTCCTTTACAAAAATCCCTGTGAATACTTACGTCCTTTTAACACTTGGCGAGAGTTTACAAGAACTTACATTACAGTAACTTACACATTATGTTTGTACTTGTTTTGTTATACGGATGTTCTTTATGTATATGTATAAAAGCACGTTTAAACTTAGCTTACAATAAATATCTTCTGTAATAAATAGTATCTTGTGTATTTATAAAATACTTAAGTAAATCATGTTACAAACTTTACTTCGGCACTTGTTACTTTTAGGAAGTAAGTAATATATCATTATTATTATCCATCATATATGGATGGTTAAGTAGATGCTCCATGTAATATTGTTGGCACATGTAATACTCATAACAAACTTAATACGAAAACTTATACGAAATGATAGATCATGTCTTCTTTTGCGCTCACTACTGCCTTTAAGGAAGAGGTGAACGTCCATTGCAATAATAAAAAATGTTTGTGAATTCGAAACCTGAACTTTCGAGAACGAGAAACCTTAATTTCGTGTTCCAACACTTAAAAGTGAATTCTTTGGTCTTTATAGCTCTCGCTGTAACAGTAACAACTACAATATATCACAACAAAGAAGACAGCCGACAAATTAGGTTCTCTACGGAATGTCGCCACGTAGCGGACGGAGAATTAAGTACTGCATATCATTATAGTACTATGTATAACAGACACCATAAACTGTACACTTTTAAATTACTTACAAAATAGTTTAAAGATAATGTACTTTGTCACAAAGTGATCTTTACCCTAGCCATGTGATCCTCACCCTTTTCATATATAACTTTATCCGACGAATACAGTTTCTCCTGAATCGCCGCGAAGGACTGCCCTTTAGTTTCAGGCAGTTGTAACAATATAAATATAACCCCGAACACCGACAACACGCCGAAGCCCCAGAAGGCGACATAGTTCCCTAAATTATCCGCCACCACTTGATACAACTTCGTTACCGCGAACGTCATTAACGCTACAAATATCTGGATTACACAGGTCGCCTTTGATTTAATATTCGTTGGAAATATCTCCGACGTAATCGCGAAAGGCACTGTAGCTAAACCTATGGTGTACGAAAATATAAATATGGGTATCACAACGATAGGAATGAACTTTACACTGACGAGGTACTCGCTGTTGTGGTGCTTCATGAAGAAGTACGCTCCGATGATGACGTTGGCTAGTCCGACTCCACACGAAGATATTAGAAGTAGGGGTTTTCTTCCCAACCTGTCTACTAGTTGCGAGGACATCGCGGACGTGAGGAGCTGCACAGTACCGAACAATATACAGGACTCCTCAGCTCCCATTCCTCCGTCAGCTGCTCCGAATATCTGCTGCGCGTACGATATGATCGCGGTGCTGCCGCAGAACTGTTGCGTGAAGTAAATGCCCATCAGAATGATGAGGCCTTTCCTGTTCCCCCCTACGGTGTACAAATCTTTCCACCTACTCTTCTCCTTCATGTTCTCTGTGACCAAGCTGCTCATGCTCTCCAATTCTTCTCTGACGTAACTTCTGCCTCGGAGCTTCTTGAGCGATGACTCCGCTTCTTGCTTTTGTCCCTGCTTGATGTAGTAGTAGGGTGATTCCGGCATGGTGCTGAATGTCACCACGAATAGAATCGGGATGGCGATGTTGAAGCTCGCCAGCCCTAACATGGACACGTACGGCCCGATGCAATACTGAGACAGGATACCGAACTGAAACAGAATTATAATCATGTTAATATTTTTATATTCCTATTCACTAGTTTTCCGCCCGCGGCTTCGCCCGCGTCGAGTTCGGTTGTATCGCGTTTCCAAGAGAACTCTTCAAAAGTCCGGGATAAAAACTATCCTATGTTCTTTCTCAAGGTCTACTCTATCTTTGTACCAAATTTCATTAAAATCAGTTCAGTGGTTTAGACGTGAAAGCGTAACAGACAGACAGACAGAGTTACTTTCGCATTTATAATATTAATAATATTAGTAGGGATTAATTAAGAGATTATCTGATCTGTTCCTAGGTCAATATTGTTAGCCTATTACAGCTAACAGTGCAATCTATAAGGCTTAGTTATTAGAATGTTTGTGTGCAGGTGCTGCATCCTGCATCCCTGGATGCCTGCAGGCCTGGATCTTTTTCGCGGAATTGAAACTAAATATTTTGCATAACATTTAATGTCACGGATTTCAGCAAAGTAACACCTGATTCTGTAATTATTTTTAGAATTTCAATCAGCAGTAGTGTTAATCATTCTAGCAATAAAAAATTGATGTAGGTGTCAGTTTTTCAACCTTCAACCCTGAACACATCCCTTTCATAATATCACCATAAAGCATGCAATTCCTGGAAAGCCACAATGAGTTACACTGCTTTGGCAAAGGATTCCGAGAGTGCATTAGTCGATATCAAATAATTTTCTCTGTAGATTCGTAGTGACTAGTGACATTCTGTGGGTGTTTCCAAATGTGGACTGGAGACACAAGCTCTGTTACATATTTTGAAAATAATAGTAGGAGTTTCTTTGCGTGAATTATGGTTGCAATGATTTAAGTATTACGACAAGGTACTAATTTTTTTTTGCGTCATTTTTTTTTAATGTGGTCACAGCTTCAATTTAATTAAGATTTATGACTATCACCTGAGTCTACTCTAATATTATTAAAAATTGTTAACTTTATAATAATATTTCTTAGCTTATAAAAATTCCTTGAATATCGAATAGCGTAGGTAAAACAAGCTACATACTAATTAAATTCGTTTAAGCAGTTCCAGATATTAACGCTTGCATACAAAGTGTCTCTAGATGTTCGGATTATACTTCACATTATCTTCAAGGTTGAAAAGACTCGTTTTTTAATTAGTCTAGAAGGAGATCAGTGACAAGGATTTACTTTAATTATTGAATTTTATAAATCCTAACAGCAAATCATGCTAATTCAAATATACACTTATTAGGTAGCGTTTATATTTAGAAATAAGATACGCGCAAAAAACAAACACTGTATTTTAAATTAAGTAAACGGTAAAGTTAATTTTTGTTTGATTTAGTAATATTTTATGGGCAATGACGTTTGACAGTGCTAATTGATTGATTCTATACAAAAGTTGCCTCGAAATGATTTGTTGGTATAATAATTACTGTAGCGCCCATTTCTGAGCAAAACCTCTATTGTGTTTAATAAAAAAGGAAACCGCAGACACGCTAACAATGATTTATTGGTGAGTGACAAATACGTGGGTTTTACGGCCTGTTATCAAAACGAAATTAGCCGTCTGTCTCCAGAAAAGTACTTAAACGTCATAATAAAGTAGGTGTAGAACCCAATTACACGCGAGCATTGTTGACCTTGAGATTGTAATTTGGGTAGTGACTGACCTTCGACATGACAGTGATGAGTGTTGCCATGGCACCTCTGACGTCATCGGAGGCGATTTCGCCGAGATACATGGGCGCGGTGGTGTAGGCGATACCGTAGCCGAGTCCTGAGATGAGCCGAGAGGCGTATATCGTCGGCACATTGCCTGCGAACATCACTAGTATCCACCCGATGATGTACGGTACTGAAGCGAGGAGTAACGTCTTCTTTGTGCCGATCCTGTCTGCCAGATACGAGGCAGGAATGGGGCTTGCGGCTGAAATGAGAAAACAATGGAATGACGCACAAACAACGTAATGATTTGTGAATGTTATTGTTTTGTCTAGACCTATCCCAAGTTGTGGTTGACAGTGGCCGTGGTTATAAAAAAGAAAAATATTGTGACGATTCTTGGTCATAAGTCAACTTAATTTTGGTACGTTTCATTCTATGTAAAATGAAAACTCACAATGTAAACCCCACCTCATCATAACGGCAAAATTTTGCCAAGCAGTTGAATTGGTGATCGCTATTCATTTGGTATTAAAAAAACCAGATACCCTACTACCCTTGAAAAACCATGACGAAAGCTCTTAATCACCGCTAACGACATCCATGGGCGGAGAGGGTGATAAATGACAAGTCATAGGGACATCAAGTGGAATAAGCTAATTACGCACTTCTTCTGAAAGGGATGGAGCGATATGTACTACGAGTACGAGTCAATAAAGATTCACTCTTTAGTACCTCTACCTACCGATAAGTTTATAATTCAGCTTAAATATAAATCAGCAGTTAACCACAGTGGTAGGCACTGATATTTCAACACATACTCCTTTATATTCCACCATGAATATAAAGTTATTAATATACTTCAGCGTAAATCAAGATTCATCAGACATCCGATCATCCTCTTCAGTAGGCACATTTTTATATTATCAACAAAGCTTATCAAGTTACCTACTAAAGCCGACCCCATCATTCGGGATTACCAAACAAGAACAGAGAGGGACAGAAACGCGATCATGTTACGACTCGGATTAATGTGCTGACTAAATATGTAATGCCTCTGGGAAACTTAATTTATCGTGTAATTTGAACGAGATGTTTCCACTTTCCCGTGTGTGTGTTTGATATCTGACCTTGTTGGAAGGTCAGAAATCAAAATCACTTATAAAACGTCGAGAAAAGGTGCACGCAAGTGGCGGTACTATCATACATGCCTACAAGCTTGGCTTGCCCTTATAACCTACTAGTCTTCATGACTTTAGGGTTTCTGAATAGTCTGCTTGCCTTATGGGCTTGCCGTATTGTTATCCTATAGACAAGAAACTTCATGGTTACTCTTTTAAAATGATTATTATGTTACAGCTTTAGTACAGGATAGCATAGGCCCGACAATAAGTCGTTGCTAGGTGTGCAGGTAAGGTAAATACTTTGAGAGCCTCGATATGGATTGCAAACGCGACTGTATTTGCTCTTTATATGTAGACCTGATTTATTTCTCATCAATCGAGATTGAAAGTCACATGACGTTTAACTTTCTATCGGTGGTGGTCAAAGTCCTTTGAAACATGAAACAGGGCGTTCGTTGTTTGTAGTGTTCAAACATGGAGTTGTTCACCTGGCTTCGAATAGTCATCACATGATATCAGAGATCGTGATTTAACTGTAAAGTGGTCATAAAATTTAACGTGTGCGAAAAGTGGATATACCTAAATACGACTATGGTTTGGGCTAGAAAAAATAAAATTCTTTAGCTTTTTATCTGAGTTACGAGTATGTTTGATAGATTTAATCACAACATAGGTAATTCCCTTGCTGAAACGTTTTAAGTGAAACGCTTTCATTTTTGAGGTCCTCATGAATGCTACTCATGCGATTTCTCCAGGTTAACCGCTTATTGTTCCCATGTACATTGCACAGCATCATGCTGAGTGGTAGCCTGCTTGTCGCAGTCACGACGTGCAAGCTGTTAACTTTTCTTTTACTGTTTCTGTCCTGTTGTATTAATGCGCCTTATGATTATTGTAATTATTTTTGTTTTTTTTTTGTATGCACGTCATGTCCCTGCGACAAATAAATATTTTTTCTTTCTTTCTTTCTTTACATGTAATAAAAAGTACCAATTCTCATTGGTACTTTTTAGAATAAGAATTGAAATTGTACCTGAACATAATATCATAAGTGAGGCGATCCATGAGCTCTGGTCTGCTGACGTCTGTATGGGCGAGTCTGGGGCCAGCAGGATGGGCAGAGTGGGCGAGGTCCAGCCGACTGTGGTGCCTGCCGCCGCCGTGATCAAGGTAGCTGAAAACATTATAAAGGGAAATTTGAATAAACGTATAATTGAATTTGTGTAAAGCAGAGAATTGCCCTATTTGAGTATTCCAGAGTGAGTAGATATCCTGTATTCAGGGTGGAAGATTACCACGTACATACATATTCAGTATTCATTCTGAACAACCCCACATAGATATATTTCACAGGTAATTTTTTTAAATGCACCTATACGGTCAAAATGTATAGAACAGTGGATTTTTCCAGTTCTTCCCTTCCTTATCTTTCACCCTTCTTTCATTACTCTGGAATAAGATTGAAACAATTCAATTTAAGGGGCTTCTTCTCGTTAGCTACCTATGTGAAAAAGGATTCATGAAACCAAAAAAAAAATATGTCAGCCTACGCCATTATGAATTTCAGACTTTCATACCGATACATTATGGAAATTCCTGAACAAAACGGTATTTTTGAGCTCAGGTCGGATCGATGCAAATGTGCCGTATATTGATAAAGCTTATCTAGCAAGGAAAAATGGAGCGTAAAAATAAAAACGGCCATTACGGCTTATGTTATTTTTACACCTTTCAGCGTTCACCTAAAAAGGATAAAAAATAAAGAGCAATCTGTATATTAGAAGATACCTTCTAGGTTCAGACGGCAGCATATCAAGCTACTCGAAACTAGCGATAAAGTTGAAAATCGTTTAAATAAATTTGACAGATTGTAGTACCTAGCTTGATGTGCTGGCGCAGCACTTGTTCAGTAACTTTATGCTTTAACAATAGTATTCTGGAAATAGGTGTAATCTCAACGTAGCAATCATTATTCCACGAGAAAATCGCATGCACATAAGGGCATACACATATTTCTACTAATGACTGTTCGTCTAGATAACATAACATAACATCACGCCTGTAACCCCCGAAGGGTTAGGCAGAGGTGTACCTAATTTAGTACACCCACATTTCGCCAGATAAGTTTAAGTCCCATGTAATAGGGGGCGAGCCTATTGCCATCAATCGGGCAAACCCAGGACCTCCTACTCAGCAGTTGCGCTTGCGACCACTAATCAGTGTATAATGTTCCCACTGCTGGGACACAGTCGTCCTCTCTATGAGAGGGACTGGGCTGTAATCCACCACGCGAGCCCAGTGCGGGTTGGTAGTCACATGTCTTCGAATAGAAAATAGAAAACATAAACAAAACGTAAATGTATAGTGTTTTTTTCAAGAATGTTCTCGATGCTGAAATCTGAATCGTTGCCAATTAGGATTTTGAACTACCTGAATCGCCAAGAATCACTTTCCATTCTAAATATAAAAACCCGTTAACCTAAATAAAAAATCTTCCCTGATTGTGGTTAATTGGTTAACCTCGACCTCCTAGTTAGTTGGTAGATGATTAATTATCGTTTCTTTATTAGGCTTCCCTGTTTTATCATTAATCATATTTCTGTGGTAATCAGGAATTTTGGATACCGACGGACTTCTTTTCTATAAAAAATATGTAAGTACGGTTAATTGGTTAAAATAAATTATTTTTAGAAAATTACTGAAAGATCATTTCCATTTATAACCAACTAGCTTTTGCCCGCGGTTTCGCTAGCATTAATTTAGAATTTGACAATCAACTCGGGTTGTAGGTACACTGCTTGTAATATGTGATATAATCCTAGCATGATTCGAAAGACACTTCTATGATAATAGGAGTGTCTTTCGAATCATGCTATAAGAACGTTATTGTTGTTTTCATCGGGTACAGTATTTTTATTCGGGATGATAGGATGTCCATTTCTGTACACCTGACAACGTATGTATATGAAAAATTTCATAATGATCGGTTTTGTCGTTTAGGCGTGAAAAGATAACAAACTTACTTTCGCATTTATAATATTATAGTAAGGAAATAAGGATAAGGAAACGTACCCAACGTTTATAAACGCTTCGTGAGAAATAAATAACAAGACAGAGTCAGTGACTGAAAGAAAATTGTATCGTAACGTTCTATGCTTCGAGATATTATTCTCATTTCTCATATCGATGCTCAACTATTTATTTATTAGGAAATAGTGTTATGTATGTACTCGTACGTATTGATGTAGGATTCAAGGTAATGCTGAAGATGTGCCAGTGTTTTGTTTACTCTATTATTCTTAATCTGGTGGAAATCGGAAGAATATTATTTACAAGTTCCCGTAAAGTCAAGAGGTCCTTAATCTATTCAGATTAACACAGGTAATTTAAATGATCATTTCAAACAACATGTTTACAAAACTAAAATATTTATTTATTTAAAACAAAGGACTGATACGGAGTTCGTGTCTCCTTTCATAAACATTGAGATACAGAAGCAAATATACAAACATTCAGATATGCTATTATTGAATGTTTTAACAAAACTATGGCTGTGTTATCTATTCGTAATAATTCAATATTCCTGCAAAGACACGACCTATGGCTTTTTCTCGCATTATTACCATGTTTGAATAATACAGGCTGAATGTCTTTGCTAACGGTATTTATCAGTCATCCTTGTGTTCAGATGAATATATTGCGAGAAAATTTATACAAAGAACTGAATGTGAAGAGGAGAACAATACATAGGCAAGTAAAAGGAAAATAAAAGTAAGACTGTAAACAAAATCTATTCAACGGTGTCGAGCTTAGTAACAGCAGTCGATGTAGTGTCTACTTGAAGATCCTCCTAGAGTCCTTTCACAGAGACCCGATAGAAAGTACCATGAATTAAAAGAGCCGCGTTTTCCTAGAAATAAATGTAATTATTTATGAAAATCCGAGAAGAGCGGTGTCCCGGTAAGTGGATTTTATATCGTGATGAATTAAAATGAAGGCTTTCCTTTCCTTAAATAAGTCTACTATTATCGTTTATAGCAACTGTTAAATAAACAACAAAATAAAAAACAGGGCTTCATTGATCAGGTTTCACTCTTTATTAATATCGTAATTTGTTTTTATATTAAATGGTTGCTATGTCGAACTGAACAACGACACATATGTATTATGAAAAAAAAACTCAGCAAAAAGTTCTGAAATAAAATTAGAACCGCTTTACGGCTTCTTTCTATTTTTATTGAACTCACACAGAGAAAGGAACTTAACATTCATTCGGAAAAAAAACTAGATTTCTAAATATATCTATGCTTGTACAGGTGATGCCAAAAATATATGCCCAAGTAGTTTGCGCAACCATTCCAGGCAATTACATTCAGTGGAGTATCGATGTTCTACTAACGTAAACGTAAGTTTTTGTAAAGAATTTAATTTACCCGAAATTAAATTCTTTACAAAAACTGTTTTTATGATCTAAAAGGACACCACCAGTAACCTGCTTTTTATTCGTTCAGGTATACGTTTTATCCTGCCAGGGCTGCGGGACTGTTCGAAAGAGATACCGCGGCCCTGGAACATAAAGGGCCAAAGAAGGAACATGGGTGGTTTTTAGTCAGTAAGAGTCTGACACTCCCTTCCGCTCCGCCCAGAGCGGGAGGGGTCATTTGATGATTTCCCAACCTCCAAAAAAAAAAAAGGTATACGTTTTATTATAAGTAGGCATGTTTTTTGTCGTCTCATTATCCATGTTTTATTTGCAATAATAAATCAGAACTGTCAATGAAGTGATATGTAAACTAGTGCCTCGTAAAACAAGTTTATATGTATTTTTCCTTAAAAACCAGTTAAATCAGTTTTAATTCAGAAATAATATCTATCAAGAGGAATTTTTAGACTGATTAATAAAATTCACTATGTTCTTAGTTCATTATAATGTGGACCTTTTATGAAAAATAAATGAAACAAAGCTCGCCGTTGTACATTAGCTACATATTGTAATGGTGTGTGTATATCTTTTAATTTTGTATGCAATATAGAATAAGAATAAACAAAAGACTGCCAAAGGAAGCTATCTGACAAACCATATGCAGTTGCTTAAACGACTGTTCTATCAAAGGATTCGTGCTAAGTGCACCATTAGATGCAGTGACGCGACTTCCTGGTACAAATCCATAGGGGACATCATGACAGATGCGGAAGTGACCATCTGGACTATACATAATGGATATTAAAGCATAGTTACTTTCGCAACCTACTTACACAGTGTGAGCGTACACTCAGCAAGTTGACTTGCCAACTAAAACTTTCAAACAGTTAACTCCCGGAAGGCACTTGCTAGCGGACATGGGGAATGCCGTTTTGCAAGACGACACAGACATACTAGTATTAAGTGACACAAAATAATCGTGCATTTCATTAAAAGTAAAGTTTTGTACTAGCCTCAATAACGACATCTGTCTATTTATAACTTGACTTGCTAGCTTTTAAACATTCTGCGAATTTCAAACTAGGTTTCCTATTGCAAGTAAAACTGGTTTTAATATTATCTTTCTACGTTGAAATTTTCACGGAAAAGATAGTACGTGTTGCTATGGCTTTTATCAAGGTAAATACATATTAATAAGAAGTTAAAGTTTAAGTCAGTCCTGGCCTGTTTTTCTCTTCTGTTTTTATTCTGAAACTAATTTCGCAACGATTAGAAAAAAATGCCATACCTAGTAATAATGAGCGTCCATGCATTTTTTCATCGACAAAGACATGGGTCGCCGGACAGTCTCTAATGAAGTAAAGTGACAGGCGTCAGCTTTTGGCGGGAAAAATATTCTTTGTCTCCCCCCCTCGTTTAGTGACGAAGCTAATAACAGTATATTAGATAACGTGTGTTGATAGTACATCAGCCTTTATTACTTTTTTCATATACCTACATTATTTTCCTCGTTGGTCTAGTCGCAAATGCGACTGCTGAGCATGAGGTCCTAGGCTCGATTCCCAGGTCGGATAAAGTATTATTGGGTTTTTCCATCAGGAATTTGTCAGTAGTGACGACGGAGTCTGGATTTGTGCCCGATTATTGCTTAATCATAAATGGCGAAATGTGGGTGTACTATTAGGTACACCTCTGCCTTAACCTTTGGGGATTACAAGCGTGAACTTCTGATGTTATGTTATATTAATTATTTTACTATGGTAAAAGGTAAAAGTAAAAGGTGACTGACTGAATATCTGACTGTCATATCGACGCGACACTCGGCCCAAAGGATAATGACCAAATCATGACTAACAGGATTTGCGAAGGACAGAAAAGGATTTTTGAATATTTAATTCGAAAGGGTTCACGTTTATTGGATTTCTTCTTATTTCTAACGGAATAAAATATGTCACTGCCTCGTTGGTCTAGTGGTCGCAAGCGCGACTGCTGAGCATGAGGTTCGATTCCCGGGTCGGGCAAAGTGTTGTTGAGTTTTTCCATCAGGATTTTCTCAGTAGCATCCACGGAGTCTGGATTTGTGCCCGGTTGGCAATAGGCTCGCCCCTCATTACATGGGTCTTAAACATAACTGACTAAATGTTGGTGTACCTACTGTCAGCACGAATTTGTATACAATTTCCTAAATTTCAAAGCAATTTTCGCGAGAAATAACGATTGTAACGTAGAGAAAGGATCTTTTTCACAAAAATATGAGTTCCAAAATACTATGTTCGTAACAACGTGAAATTTTAATCAGAACAGTAGGAGAAAAACGCTTTTAAAAGTTGTTTACATTACATATTGGTGCTCGTGACATTACTTGTTAGGTGCACCTCTGCCTAACCCTTTGTGGATTACAAGGCGTGATGTGATGTAAAATATCTCACTCATTTTCAGGTCCGAAGTCAAACCTGGTTAAGTTATAAGTAGACCTTTATTTGTTAGGCAAAAGGATTGAGAGGATAGGATAGAAATTAGCTTTTTTGACATTTTGTTACGAAACTACAAATCGAAAAAGAAGGTTTTTTATGTTTAATGGGCCTACTCTTGACCTCAATCTAGTCCCGAGGATAGAGATGAGGTCGACGATGGAACGAGCTAACCCAAAAGAAGCCTATTAACTCGCGACTTAAATAGATTGGGGTCATATGAACTTGGGAACACCGACGAAGGCAGGGAATTCCACTCCTTGGCTGTGCGCATAATAAACGATGTAGCAAATCGGTTCGTGCGAATGTGTGGAACATCGACAAGGAATGGGTGATAAGTGTGATAACCTGCAGTACGAAGGTTTTTGATTTGGGTCATTTTTTTTTTTAAGTTTTAGCTTATAGGTCCTTTTTTGCTTGGCTTGTTTATTAAAAGGTTTTTCAAAAGGCACATTTGCAATACGCTACACAGTTGCCAAATGATAATAGAGGACGCGCTTTGGGGTCGGCTTCCAGTCTAACCGGATGCAGCTGAAAACCAGTATTTTACATGGAGCGATTACCTATCTGACCTCCACAACCCCGTCAGTACTACTGGTACCCGTGCCGGTGGTAATACTGGTTGTTAGACTTTTGGGCCACTGGACAACCTTAACGACTGTCAAAGATCTACAATTGACAACCTGGACCAACGGCTTAACGTGCTTTTTGAGACACGAAGGAAACTCGGTATGTAATGAGTGGTCACCCATCGACGGACCAACCTAGGTAAGCGCGGCTTAAAAATCGACCCGAGCGGCTGTTATTATTTAGCCATGAGATCCTCACAGTCACAATCAATGGATATTAACTAGCTGCAAGTGTAGCTAGTTAATATCCATTTAGGTATTGATTTTAACTTCCAGATGGTGTTAATATCGTTTAATGTCAGTGCGATAATATTTATTGCTTTTTCTGATAGATAAATTCTGCTTGATCACGATTTTTATCCATTATTGCATTGAACGAAGTATGTAGGAACTATTTGACCCCCTGATAAATACCAATGATCCTAAACCGTGCACAATGGTGTCAATTTAGGCCATCTATCACGAGGTTCAATGAACTCACCCAATTGAGACGAAAGTTAGATTATAATAATATAGTTTTTACACGGACTTTGACCATGGGCCAATATAATCATCAAGGAATTACGACATGGAGTCTTGAAGAACAAAATAATATTTAAAAAAAAATATTGAGTGTAATTGAGAACCTCCTCCTATTATTTCGTCGGTTAAAAAGGTGTTTACTTGGTGTCTTTGATCCTTAAGATCATAAAAACGTTAATGTTAGCGTGAATCATCCCACGGCCAGGCAAAGGCTTTTTCCACTGCTTTTTTTTAGGGCTAATCTTATTTAAGTGGTTATTGTGGTTATTTTAGTTCAATCTTAATAAAGTGGTCCACACCACTTTATTAAGATTGGACCATATTTTATTAACTTTGTTTCAGATACGTTTTTTATAAAATATCCTGTCGACTTCATATTGTTTACCTTCTTAAGGGCCACATTGAGATCAGTTTACTATTTCAGGCCAAACACTCAAGATGTCAATTTAATTTCGAGGCGTTGGGCAAGGCGTTCAAAGAAACCGTTTTGGCCGCACCCAGAGGCGACAAAACATTGCCTAGTTCAGCTGTGTACGTAGTGAAATTGGATGTTACCATCGATCAAACTTGCTCAAACAAAATTGATCCTATTTCTTGTCCGCACAGTAACAGCTAGTACCTACCTACTTTACATATGTACCTACGTATGTGTTTACGTACAAAACACTGACGCAGCACTAGTTAATATTTTTGACAGTAGTCAATGTAAAAACTTTTGACGAACAAAAAATCATTGTCATGGAGAGGCCCGCATTTGGCATTGGACACGAATTTATTAACATGCATGTGTAGTACTAAATCGTTTTTATTAGCAGTCTTTAGTCTAGAAGGAAATGAAGAATACGTATTATTTATACGTAGGTATTTCACGCCTCAGACGCTACTTCATCATCCGTGAACCATGTGGCAAGAGGCGAACCTATCGTCATTTATCAAATATTATTTGAGTTTCATATTTTTCCACTAAGCATTTTTTGTTAAAGTACCGAATTTCCTTTTTAGATGGAGAAATAATGTTCGTTGTTAATCTATCTTTTCAACGATTACTTTTTTTGTCTTAGGATTAACTAACTGGAAGTTCAAAACTATTAATAGGTAAGTATACCAATGTTTTTCATAAAAAAAAATAATCCATTTTTTGATAAATAAATATTGAACTTTCGTGTGTGATCGAATCAGAAATGAAGACATCCGCAAGAGAACCAAGGTTACCCACGTAGCCCGAAGAATCAGGGCAGGGCACTTAGCTCGCAGAACGGATGGTGGATGGGGCCGAAAAGTTCTGGAGTGGCGACCGCGATCCGGAAGATGTTGCGTTGGAAGGCCTCCCACTAGGTGGACCGATGACCTGGTGAAGGTTGCGGGGATCCGCTGGAAGCGAGACGCACGGGACCCGTCAATGTGGCGACACTTGAAGGAGGTCTATGTCCAGCAGTGGACGTCTTTCGGCTGAAATGATGATGATGATGATTGAAATTTCATTTATGGGAAATGAAAGTTTGTGTGTAATAATAAGTTTAGTCATTTTTGCCGATGGAAAATCCCATTGGACAAAGGTTGGTTAACATAATACCAGGAGGTATTATGTTAACCAACCTTTCTTTCTTCAGCAAGTATGAGGAAAGTGGCCTTTGCTTTGTGCAACGATTAGTATGTGGCCGTGGCTTCATGGACATTATTCAATTAAAGGTAATTTTAAGTAAATCTCTTTATCGTAATTCGCGTGACTACCAAAGGAGCCATGAAGTGTGAATATAAAAGTGATTGTTATGGAACAAATTGCAAGAAAATATATTATTATGGCAATTGTTTGGGTATTTTGTTTTCATAATTTATAAACAAAATAATCATTATTTTTATAGTCAATTTGTTTTTATTGCACTTCCTTTGTGTATTGTTAAGGACAGTAACAACGTGTCCTGAGGTACCCATATATTATTTTTATAATTATGTTTTATGGTGCCCGTCAGTTAAGAATGCATAAATATTTGTTTTTGTTTACGTTTATTATTTTTGAAAACTGAAACCCTTAAATATTATCAGTTTTAATTATAATTTTAATAAATCAGATAGTTTGCAAAAAAGATAGAACACATTCTAGGAATTTCTGCAGCGTAATGGTACTGATTTTATAATATCAAGCATAGCGGACTAATCGCAAAGCACAATTTGCCTTGCAAATACCAGTAAATACTTTGACGGTTTTGATATACTTAGTGTAAAATACCCATCACAAGATCACAGTGCGTTTCACAAATGATTGATTAATTTTACTTCGAAACTGACATATATGAGACGTGTTCCGTATAATTTGCTCCACTTACTAACGATCAATGAAAATAAGATTATTGAACAAAATTACCTTTCCATATTTTTGTCAAAAACAAACATGAGAACTGGTATTTCCTCATAATTCTTGGATGTTGACATTCAGAACCTACCGCTTCCGCTATTTTTGTATGCGATAAACGTTTCGTGAGCAGTATGAATTTAAATAAGAACAATAACGTATAAGTATTACCAGTTACGTTACCTATACGGGTTTTTCCCTGAGGAATTTCTCGATACCAACCACGGTGTCTGGATGTTCCACATTGATGGTAATGGGCTCGACCCCTATTACCTACATCATCCTCATCATCATCTGCCTAGCCTTTTCCCAACTATGTTGGATTCGGCTTCCAGTGTAACTGGATGCAGCTGAATACCAGTATTTTACATGGAGCGACTGCCTATCTGACCTTCACAACCCAGTTAGTACTGGATTGTGGAGGTTGTCGTGGTGGTTGTTGTCACCCCCTATTACCTACGACTTAAACATAATTGGCAAAATGTGGTTGTCCTATTAGATTCAAATCTGCTTAATATTCGGGGCATTAACAGGTGTGATTTTATGTTATGGGTCATTGTTGTACATAAATAATTCAATATATTTTTGCCTGCTGAATTTTTCTTCGTGTTGTAGGTAAGTATCATGACTATCATGGCACAATAGCATAAAAATAATAGGGTGAAAAGGTATGAGGAAAACAAAAAGATCTTACGCTTTAGTTATTCTGAAGTGAGTTATTCGATTACTTTGTCACACTGAGGCGTAGGCAGATTTTCGCTTTTTAATAATAACTAGCTGACCCGCGCAACTTCGTCTGCGTCTTGATCATTATTTTGCTACGGAGTTACATTAAAACAGTAATTACAAAATTTATTTATTTTACACATTCCCGGTGGACCAGCAGGTACTCTATACAATCCCTAGGAATTGTATTCATTACCTAGGTAAATTAATGGACAATAATATTCATAATATTTCATACATTGCCTGGACGCCCCAGGTATTCTATACATTGCCTGGGTATTGTATAGAATACCTGAATTATACAGATTGCCGGTAACATCTATACCTATTATAATTAAAGTCGCCTTTCTTGTCTTTAAGTGTGATCGCGTTTTTAATGGTACATACTTCATCTGTAGAGCAATGACACACAAAAATGTCCTAAGATGGATCAGAACGTAAATGGCTGAACACTATCCCTGAGATACAGGTTCCCGTCTAGTTCAGGGGGTAGGGTCAAAACTCTGTGAACCTCATTATAACCACCACACAAAAACCATTGTAAAGATTTCATTTATGTATGTACCCACTAAATTGTAATTTGTTTTTAATGGTGAGAATTAAACATTTTTTTTTATCGCGTTTTTCTACTAAACTACGCTACGGATTTTGATGTGGATATTAACATCGTTTAGAGAATGTATTCTGGAATATTTATAGGTATCACACATTAATATTAGACTTTTTGTGTATCTACTTACGGTGGGAAAATCATTCGATCTACTCCCTGCAGTTACTTATTTACTTACTTAAACTTAATAAAAAAAGTCATAAGAAACCGTGAAAAATAGAAGCAGAAAGTGCAGTCTACAAAATAATAATAAAATAGTCACCAGTGGGCTGTGTGACGGAACCCTAACTTCGCCCGAGGCGATGTCGCTTCTGAATTGATATTACCGTTTTTAACGTTATTTTTTTAAAGTGTAGAATTTAATTACACGATCCCTTTGTTCTTTTAGAGACGAAAAACCTTGTAATTGTCGTGTAAAGAAAGAAATAAAATGAAAAAGTTAATGCTACAAAAAGATTCGCTTTCTTTTTTCGCTTACTTCTTTTTCCAACAGTAACGTGCTTTTTTGTTCGCTGTCCAGTAGGTATTAAAGTAGTTCAACGTGTTTATATATTATAATACAACGTTACATAAAATGGATGTAGGTACCTATTAATCGTGTTCCTTTATAATAAAAATAAGATCCTTTTTGTTTTTAGTTAATTTCCATGACGTCAAATGAAATATTTTGTGCAATAAATTCTTGCGAAAAGTGTTGTTTATCCAGATGACAGCTAGCGATGAAACTACGAAGAACCGCAGAACATTCGCAAAGGTTACAATATTTATTTTCTGTCTCTGTTTATAAAGGTTTAACTTTAATTACCTACTAAGGAGAAAGTGATATTGTGAAACATTCAATTATTTTCTTCTATGCATAGGTATGGAATCGAATCGAAAAAAGAAATCGAAAGAATCGAAAGTTAAAAAATATCACTCGAGTAAAAATAACAATTGAAAGTAATTCTCTATGTCAAAAGTAAATTAGCATGATTATTATTATTGCCAATAGGTATTCCTGTTATCATTACGTTCTACATTCAAACAGTTCCATTAGTTCCATTGGAGTATTTTATGTTTATTAGCATAATATTGTAATACCTAGGTACAGCTACATTTCATCGCAATCAATAAAATTTGTGTAGTAACGAGTTTTTCATTTGACTCGAACGTTTTTTTTTTAATTATTGTAGGTATGTACTGGTATTCAATAAAATTTAATCCGGTAAGACTGGAAGCTGGCAAGAGAGCTCAGCTGATGCATATCAAGATGATGATGGTATGTTCAGCAATGTCATCGCTAATTTTAACTTGATCATTCTTTTACAATTTTAGTAAAATGCAAATAGAAAATAAAATGGAAAACACAATTCTTTCGGCGATATTTTAGTTACTGTTGGAAATATTATTTGGTATACATGTATCTAAATTAGATGGATAGGATTTTCGTCTACTTGGGTATATTGGGTATTGAGTATAGAACAGTTATCGTTTATTTCTTTAACTAAGAAATATACCGCATGATAATACATTTTCAGCATAGTTACTCTGATTGGTATAAACAATGATAACATTATACTTGCTGAGGACAAATCGATCATATTGATTCTATGCAGATCTATTTCCATTTGCAAGAAGCTATTATAAACGATGAATACATTGTTGATTTGTTAGGAGCGCGAATGCTCAGCATGAGGTCCTGGCTTAGATCCCACTTCGTTTGGGCACAGTGGTATTGGGTTTTCCTAAAAGGAATTTCTCGGTAGCAGCCACGGACTTTGGATTTGTGCCCCGTTGATGGTAATAGGCTCGCCCCCTATTAGACCTAGACTTAAAATATAACTGGCGAAATGTGGGTGTACTATTAGGTACACCTCTGCTTAACCCTTCTGGATTACAGGCGTGGTAATATGTTATTGTAATGTTCTTATGTACAGATAAATACATTGTTATTATATATAAACAGTTAACTTCTATCATAATCGCCATTGACCTGTGAGCCCCTTCAATTTCCTCGTATCATAATGAAACCCAGAAAATGAGGAAATGGTTCAGGATGTCTTATCTGCGGATTCTACGGTTATTCCCTGATATGTTCTGAATATTATTTAAAAATAAAATATTATTATATATATTAATATTGAATCATTGTTTGTTTGCTTACGTTATAACTGTTGTGTGCGATGAATATAGCAATCAATCGGGATGACTTTATTCGCGTACTGTTAGTAATGTAGAAACGTTAATAGTAGTTACAGTGCTACCACTGTAACTTTTAGCATAAAAAAAAAACGAAATTAACATAAAATCATAAATACACCGTTTCTTTACAGCATTTTACCTAATACTTGTTAGTGGTACTTTAGTAAGACTTATCACTTTTAACTATTTTTGTTTATAAATGTATTAACAAAAATAGGTAAACGTGAAGAGAGAGAATGAGAGCGATGTGTGTGTGTAGTGTGATGTGTGTGGTGTGTATGAGCGGTGTATGTATGGTGTGTGTGATGTGTGTGTGTGTTGTGCGGTGTGTGTGTGTGTTTGAGCGAGTGTGACTGAAATGTTTATTTTCAATTATTGAAATACGTAGCGGACTTTAGTGTCTGATTGTTCATAAATAAGAATGTTATTATTTGCATTGAAACATGGTACAATAGTGGTTTAAAAATATGTTTTGATTTACATAACTCGCTATGGTTTGGCACAAATATTTTAAAGAAAACACGATATAAGCTCGCTTTTGTACATATGCATATAATTGCAACTTTTATGTAAATTTCGTTAAATTTTGGTGCAATAAAGAATAAGAATTATATTAGGAATGTGGAATCAAAGTCATAAATCAAATCTTTGAATTCTGCAGCCTAATGTTAGGTCAACAAATTTTTAAAAATAACACGAGAACCACACGCAGGTTTTTATCGTAAACGAACAGCAGTTATCAGCTAACAATTCAATAGGCCAGGGTCGAAGTTTTATCGTCGGTATCGTTAAAAGTAAATAAAGGATTATGTCAAAAGGATGGTTACCAGTTTCTTGCGTGGAAACCTGCTGATCGCATAAAATCATCAATCCTTTGGCATGGTTTTTAGGGTTCCGTACCCAAAGGGTAAAACGGGACCCTATTACTAAGACTCCGCTGTCTGTCTGTCTGTCACCAGGCTGTAGGTATCTCATGAACCGTGATAGTTAGACAGTTGAAATTTTCACATACTTATGATGTATTTCTGTTGCCGCTATAACAACAAATATCTAGGTACTATAAACAGAACAAAATAGATAATATTTTTTTTTCCCGTTTTTATATATAATGGTACGGTACCCTCCGTGCGTGGGTCCGACTTGCACTTGGCCGGTTTTTTCTTTGACTTACATACTTTTCCGCCATTTTTCCCATGGAGACTGAAAATGCAGAACGCTATCCTTTTAGCTCCTCGCCTGGTCCATATTAATTTAATACATCTGGTCATTAGTCTTCATACATGCACGCTGGTTACGTTACGAGTACTCTTTTTACAAGAAAAAACTCAGTCGACCAATGAGTTTATCTATTAAGGCATCAGATAAATTTCAATCATAAAGTATTAAGATAAAGCTAGATGATGTAATGTATTAGAAGCGCGAAAAACAAATGTTTTTGTTACAATTGTAGAGAGGCAAGACGATTGATTTTTATTTCAGGTGTGTCTGTCCAGTAGTCCTACTAATGAAATACAGAATAACATGACTTATTTGACTTAGCATTGGTAATTAATTGCATTATACAATACTGGCGATTTTAAATATGACATAAACTACCAAATAAATTAATAACAAAGTTACAAGTATTACCTATAGTTAAAGACAATAAAAGTGATAAATTTCATAATTTACGGTGCTTACTGGGTCAGCTCATACTTACGTGCTATTTTTATTATCTCTACTGTATCTGTGATGATAAGAGATAAGCCGTTATATTGAAATACTACTAGTTATGACATCAGGTAATCCATCACTATTGACGGTCCTGACCAAGGTAATATAAAGAACATTGAAGAAATATTTAAGACTTATCAGTTTTGGTTCATAAATTCGTAGGGTACCGAATCTTTATGTTATTTATTTCAGGTTATTATAAGTCTCAAGTTCGAACCCAAGACATGCACCTCTGATTTTTCGGATTCATGTGCGTATTGTATAATTATCACTTGCTTCGGTGAAAGAAAACACCGTGAAATCAAACCCGCATGCCTGAGAGATATTTTTCGACGGCATGCGGCATGTAAAGCCAAATCAGAGGCCCATGGGCGGCATAAAAACTCTGACACCAGATTAGGCACTAACCACACGAAAAATAAAAAGAAGATTCATTTCAGGCAGATCAGAAGAATGTGCTTCTCATTTTCTTGATAAAATCATTTAGATATTCATCTTATCGGGGAATTAAAGGATAGTACATTTTTATCGCTTAACAACCGCAACGATATGAACACCACAAATATTAAGAAACACTGCCTAATTCTAGCCTCGATACAATCTTAATTGAACTGAGTCATATCTTAATAAAACCCATTAGACTGCTGAAGTTTCATCTAGATCTTAATAACGTCTAGACAAAATGACGCGTAAGAATGCAGAAGACACTCCTTATGACCAGAAACACTAGACAAACGAACGTTTCCTATGTTCAGATAGTATTTTTATAATGAAAACTGGCTTATGTTAATATTTCGTAAATGTACAGAATATTTCGGAAACACGTGTCGAGTATAGCTTTGGGTGCATATGCTATTTATTATTGCTTTTCCTGCATGCGCATATTTTTTCTCTCGGAATGGCGGTTGCTGCATCCTGCATCCAGGCCTGGATCTTTTTCGCTGAATTAAAACTCCATAATTATTTTGCATTGGTAAAATTTTTAATGTCATCGATTTCCGCAAAGTAACGCCTGATTCTATAACTTACTAGCTTATGTCTGCGGTTTCGCCTGCGTGGAGTTCGATAATTGTCCCACGAGATCATACTACCGGGATAAAAACTATTCTATATGTTAAACCAGGTTATAAAATATCTGTGTGCTAAATTTCATCCAAATCTCTTCAGTAGTTTTTGCGTGAAAGAGTAACAAACATCCATCCATCCATCTTCACAAACTTTCGCATTTATAATATTAGTAAGATTTCGCAAATGTAACTAATACAGGACATTACAGTTTTATAGAAATTGTAGAAAAGCATGCGGTTTTTTTTAAATAAAATACGGCATACATTTTTGCCGTCGATTGTATCTTACGAATTTATGTATTTTTTTATGCTAAAAATAATCAGCATAATCCAATTACTTTATGTAGGTGGGTCAGTGATAAAAAAGTAGCTCCAAGCACGCGAAAAATAAGGTTGACGACGAAGTTACTACCTACTTTTTTTCAGGTAGGCTTTGATTTTTAAACCACCTACGTTGTGTGTGTTATGTCATCTTTTTTTTTATCAAAACGTACAAAAAATGCCAAACATTTATGATGCAAGAAACTGAATTTCAGTAGGTATTAAAAATAGTTTTCATAAACCGGCAAGTCATCGGGCGCTTGTCTGATCATCTGCTGTCCAATATCAAGATTAAACATGTTGCAACAAGTTTCAACATGTTTTTGTTTTCTCATTTTCCGGTACAGCAGTTGATTAGACCAACGTCAGGATCGATCGCTTTACCAGGGATTACTTAGTCTCAAGAAGGAAAGGTAGTCGAAAGAATGGTCATTCATCTAAGACCATAGGTAATTTCACAGATAGATTATTATTGTTTTGTATGTTGAAATACACTTTTTTTTATAAATGCGAAAGTAACTCTGTTTGTTTGTTACCATTTCACCACTAAACGGCTAATCGTATCGTTATGAAATTTGGCAAGGTGATAGATTATATCCTGGGGAAGGACATATGCTATCTTTTTGTTTTGTCATACGTACACATCAAAATCTACGCGAACGAAATCGTGGGCAACAACTATTTGGATAAATTAAAGATATGGCAATAATGACACGACGAATATAAAATGTAAATATATATTTAATATGTTAATTTATAATATAAACAGTATGTAACATACTTCCGCATAACCATTGGGTACTAAGTATAATTTCAGTTGTGTACTTAAAATAACGACATGTAAACATTTTAGCACATGTGCGACAATGAACAAAAGGTACCTAAAAACGAATTTTATCATTGACATATCAATGTAGATTCACTAGAGAATTTTGTATACGAACTAAGTACTATTGCCATGGCACTACCAAATCGATTAAATAACACGATTAACGATTATCAAGGAAACATTAGGTCACCGGTATTACAAACGATAATATGGATAATGTTTTTGCCTATGTATGTTCATGTGGACATGGCTAATTATGAATGAAAATTAAAATTTATTTCGCTGATTTGCCTGAACAGTTTGAAAGAAAAATATATCAAATTACTGTATAAGCCACTTTCAAGGTAGGTCATTAGTTCATTTGTGCTTTTATAACTATTTATGTACTGTAATCGCACTAACTTCAGCGAAAACATAAATAAATGACATTAAAGTGCGGGGGGGTGTGCACAGTGTGCAAAACTCACAGTGTTGCCGGCTGTAATTTACGCGCACGAAAAACATAAATACTAACAAACTATTCTAAATGACACTCACTGCACACGTGATAAATAAAAATAAATAGTACGAACCACTGAGTGCCGTGACATATTCCCTCCACTTGCGGTTGTGGCTCATTGTCGGTGTTGTGGCGCACTTCGGGAACTAACATGAATGTTCTGTGACAGCGCGGCGCACGCATGGGAGCACACTGTGTCGCACGGTGAGACTCTGTGACTGGACTGGAGCAGCGTGCGGTGTAGCATGCCGCTGTCGCTCTAATATAACTCGCCACGTGTTGTCCGCGTTTCGTCGTAAGCGTGAATGGTTTACTGAACGTATCGCCAGTATCGTGCAGCAGACAACACAATAATATACCAGTTTTGTTGACGGTTTCAGCTGTCAATGTATAGCGTGCAGTCGACCGCGGCGGGGCGCCTCCGACCAGCCTGTGTGTGTTGGTAACATAGTTTCAGATACTGCTCTTTTGCTTTATCGTTCGTTAGTGTGCGACCCACAGACAGACAACGTCATAATGTTCGAGAAAAAATTCACAGCGTTAATTTTTGTTGTGTTTTCTGTTTACACGATAACTTAGAAGAATGATAATATTTATTTAGCAATGCCTATGCATTGAAATCGCTCAATATGACACACATATAAAACCGTGACGTTGACCTTGGGATTTATTAACAATTTTTTTATTTATGATTATTTAATCGTCAATAAGTAATTATAATTGAATTAAATTCCAATAAGAAATAGAGTAAGTAGTTAAAATAGAAGAAGCCAATGACGTGTTTATAAATATTTTAACTAGGTACGCAAGGTTACGACATAACGATAAGTATATAGCAACAGTTAAAAATAGCTTATCGCCTGGTTTTTGTGACCGGGAAATGTTCTGTAAGAATATTAATAGCTCGTACAAAGATGAAAATGTATAAGTTTTTATCACGAACGGGTCGCCTGATGGTTACGTACTAATTATCATATGGTACAGAGATCTAGTCTGTAGGTATATAAATAAAGACTGATTGACTGACTCACTACTCTGAACATTGGACTTATGAAATCTAGTGCAAGAATTGTTGTCACTATGACGACGCTTTAGATTTAGAAGATACTTCTTAATAAATTGTTTAAAGTTTTCGACGTAATCACACCATAGGTTCCGTAAGATTGTATTAAATCTTTATTAGATTATAATTTCTCGATATACCTATTATGAAAAAATCGTTTTGTTTCCAATAATTCCCATTTAAATTCAATAGTTTACAATATGTCCGTGTCTAAATAAGAAAAAATAGTTTACAATTTCACGCGAAATTTTAGAATTTTACGGCGTTTACAAACGACAAACAAACAAAGAATAATTTATACAAACAAAGAATAATTTATACAAACAAAGAATAATTTATAAAATAGAAATAATATTTTTAAAATTAGCTATGTGTTACGCAATCAACCAACGGGAATTGTCAAGAAAAACTAATTCCCAAAAAATTTAAAACAGTTTAATTAGTTGATATTAACAAAAATATAACACAAGACTATTTAGAATATCCAACAATACTTTTCTTTATAAACAAACAATAACATTCTTTTGATTCATTCTTTTTTTCACTGAAAATTTTATTATTCTTTGTAGGTAAATAATTTATCCTTCACACCTACTCGCATAATTATTTAGTTACAAAAACAAAAGCAATGCGAAATTAACTGTTTTTATTATTACAATATAATAGGATTTTAAGTGTATTGTGCCATACTTATGCCATAACCGGCATTCTTTGTAAAATAAATGCATTTTTTTGCATATTTTTGTCCACTTTTGCAGTGCTCGGTGCATCCAAGATGGCGGTTGTGTAAAACGCGGGAAACGTTAATTTTACCTACTTAAATTACTATGTAGTTGTCATCGAGTACTATCCTTTGTGTCCACTTTTCTTTTTAAGTTCGGCGTTCATTAAGCGCCTTTGTTCTTTGTGCTCGACTCGATTACTTTTCAATAGACTGTTATCAGCGGATCTTTTAGTCACTTTAACAATGTACTGGCTTAATTTCCTTAGCAATAAAAGGTAGGTAGTACCTGAAAAACTCACCCTTATACCCTAAGTAATAAGGTTGAAATGTGGTCGACAGGCTGTGAACTGTATTATATATCAGGTTGGTACTTACATAGATAATTATTTCTTAGAATTTTATAGAATCTAAGTAATTCATTACTAAGAAAAAAATATAGCAGTTGTGTATCCACAACATAATCCATGCAGGCATAAAGAATATAGAAAACTGAAAGGTATATCAAGCTTGTCCGGCCGTTATCAAGTGTTTTGTTTTACACAATTGTATTCACACCATTACTAAATAAAAGGATTATGTAAAGAGACTCTCAGAGACATTTTAAAATTGCATGACCCCAATACTTAGGGCTTTGGGTGCTAAGATGTGTAAAGCTTTACGTAAGTAACTTACTGAAAAAGGTATAAAGTTAGGTACTTGGAAACCAGGCGTCTGTTCAATCTCAAGCCGCGAACAAATTGAAGATTTGTTGATCTGATACTTCAAGGTGTCAGAAAGCTAAATTACTATTTGATTTGCAAAATGTGTTCGAGAAGTTACGAAAACTTATCTATTTGCCGTTAAAAGTAAAACACATTTTTGGGCTATGAAATTACTGAATAGTTCTGTCATTCGATTTGAATTTTGTGTTGTTCTTTTCTGTGTTTAAGCCCCATAATGCTCATCGGAAGCTATCTTAAAATACTAGATTTACAGTGTTACCGTTGCGTCTACGAGTCTCCTATGCAGCCTCTACGCGGGGTCTACGCAGAGGCTACGACGTTTCATTGCATAAGCTAGATAGACGTCAACTTGTAATTTGATCGATGTTGAGTAAAAAAATTCGCCAAGTGCAAGCTAGACTCGCGCACCGAGGGTTTCGTACAAACTACATAATGCAGACCGGTTTTTCTAAATTAAACTACATATTTACGGTTTTCATATTTTTTCCTTTGCAAGTGCTGTAAGACATTGCATCTTGTCAAATTTTATGATTCTAGGTCAACGGGAAGAACTCTATAGGTATGATTCCCTTGTGAAATCGTAAAACACGCGAAAATATGCGATATAGACGGTCATGTTCTTTGATCGCGTTGTCTTTGTCTACTCTGAAAGTTTGATTTTTCAGAAAGAGTAAGAGTTGATATAATTTTTCAACTTGATACCTTTACGCCTTTCTGAGGAAAAGGGTTCTGACAGACCAACAGACAGACGGACAACAAAGTGATCCTATTTCCTTTTGAAGTACGGAACCCAAATAAACCAAATTCTTCTTCATATCGCGTCGATGATTTATATTTTATCAAACTAGTATGAATCAGAACCAATGAATAATCCCTCGATCCCACTTTTCAGATATGGCAGAAAGGTGTTAGTTCAGCCCCTATCAAATCGACCTTTCAGTAAATAACAGATGAATTAATTTACATAGTTCTATGCTTAGCTGGAATACATTTTAACTCAAGTAGATTACCGATACCTTGATTGAATAGGATTAGATACGACCACGTCCTGAATAAATAATTATGTTGTTGTTAAAATCTAACCTACTATGTATTAATTGTTGGGACGTAGTAATAGAGTGGTACTATTTTATCGCCTGTCTTGTTGGTCTAGTGGTCGCAAGCGCGTCTGCTGAGCATGAGGTCGTGGGTTCGATTCTCAGGTCGGGCAAAGTGTTATTGGGTTTTTCCATCAGGAATTTCTCAGTAGCAGCCATGGAGCCCGGATTTGTGCCCGGTTGGTGGCAATATGCTCGCCTCCTAATACATGGGACTTAAACATAACTGGCGTAATGTGGATGTACTTTTAAGTACACCCCTGCCTAACTCTCCGAGGGTTGCAGTGCAGGCGTGAAGTTATGTTATATTATTTTATCGCCTTTGCTTCATTTCAACCTAATCGTGTATTTTAGAGATCACATTCTTTGTTTCCTCAAAATAGGTCTTAATTGATTTGAAATAAGATGAACTAGATTTTCCCCGAGGCTTTGCCCGCGTGATGGTTAAAAAACATACTACAGATACTACAGGAATATATCTACTACCGAGATAAGAAGTGCCCTACGTCCGTTTGTCGGGATTCAGCAGAATATCAGCGTCAGGTACATGCCTCCCAGAGCGGGAGGAGTCATTTGATGATTTCCCATCCGAAAAAAAAAAGGTACATGCTTGACACACGCTGAAATGGACTCCCATTTGGTGAGACGCACACCGCACCTTGTATACTTTTTATTTATTTTTTTATTTAACAGTTTATGTACACACCAAAAAATAGGTATAAAGGTGATGCTTATTCTAAAGAAATCTCTTCCAGCATACCTGCGTTATACTCGTTTTTTTATTTGAATTATGTCATGGTGTAACTATATTTATTTAGTAAATATGTTTTTCTTTTTGTATATTGGCACCTTGTTTTTATTTAAGTTATGTGCTTATAATTTGTCTTCATTATTTTATTGTGCTTCTGTGTGTTGTGCTATGTCTTTTGTGTGCACTGAATAAATGGTTTATCTATCTATCTATCTATCTATGTCCAAACTCCGGTCTTGAGCGTAAAAAGGTAATTAATTCATAGATCGACTGACTACTCTACTACATATGAACATTACATACATAATAAACCCACGCTTTTTTTCCCATGGTGGGCAGAAACCATAGAATGCCACCTGCTACGCTACTTACATACTCCTTTCGCCTCGTTTAAACATGTGGTCACACCGGTAGCAACTGCTTACTACGCACCTAAACCATCTGAAGAACCACACCAATAAGGTCAGGATGTGTTCTAAGGCGTTCACTCCATATGGAAGAAGAAAACGAATTGCGCCGACCCCAAATGGAATGGGACAAGGGCATGAAGGACGATGATGATAAAAGTATGAATCAATAAAAAAAAAAAAAATCTTTGCCCAAAAAAACAAGACCCTGTGCTCATGAAAATAAAAAATAGTTATAAACTGGAAAATAAAATGTCATTTAATAGCACATCGTAAACTGAAATGGTAATTTTCAGGTTACTTCAGTAACATAGTAATTAAGTGCTGAAAATACGAAGGCTTCACGTTTTCCATTATTTATTAGTTTTTTAGAGTACCTTTAATATGTCCACATTAACCGTACAATTATTACTGAAATTATAATACCAGTAATAATACCTTAAAAGCTTTTCGTATTAATAATTTTACGCATTTACCTATGTTTGTGAGAATAATGCCTATTTTCAGGAATAATAGGCGACATCTATATAAATGCTTAAATAAAATCCAACTGTTAAACAAAAATCACACAGATTTAAAAATCAAACGGTACAAAAATATTAAGGCATTCATTCATGTGACGCTAAGTAAGTGTAAGTGAAACTAACCATCACTTTACTTAGAATATTTTTTTTTTCTGTCAAGTGTCGCACTGCTGGGCAGAACCCTCCCGTTTATCTTTCCAAACCTTTCCACAGTGTGAGATCTCCCACAATGTTCACCCCGCAAACAAGATCAGATCGTCACACCACCTTAGCTACAGCACACGTACCTATATTGCATAACTACCACTTATGTATATTTATTTTTAATTGACGTACCAAGAACGTCACTACTGTTTAAACCGTGAATTTAAATGGGTAATAAACAACATCGTTGAAATTAACTTCTAATTGGATGTTACTGTCAGCTTGCGCGATGCCACTGCTGGGCAAATGATCCCCCCCTTTTCCTTGATTTCCAATTCTGACGATCCAGGGGCTAATGTGACACTGGCCGTTGGTTATTCAGCTTGTCACCAAATCTCCTACCAGATCTCCTGCGATAATACTTTCTTGCTTCGTCAGAAGTAATCTAATTGGATGACGAAAAACATAATTATTTATGTAACTACGTGGGTCTTTATCGAAATATTTTCATTATGAACTCGTTTCACGCTATTACCTATGTTTTAGTTCTGTCAATTTTCATGCTATAGTTACATATGTGATTGTGCATTCAATGAGTTACGTTGCGTCTTGCTTGTTACGAAGAATTATTATTATCTACTCGTACTTATACCGAGTTAGAATAGCTACGATTGTAGTATAAAACTAGAACATTGCCATGTTTGAACATCTTTAGTATTTTTCCATTTCTAACTTTCTAAGTAACTAAATCCCCATTGTCGTTAATCAATATTAATCAAGTGAATAGAGACGTTTCTTAGCTTTTATTTATTAAAATAATATATAATAAGATTACAGCACGTTACATAATAAACTGTCAAAAAATTGTTTTTAACAAGAGTTTTTCTAATACGGCATACAAGTAAGTCACCAAATACAGGGTTCCTACATTTGTTTCAGTTAGAAACCAGAAAAAAAATGTTACGATCGAACCGAAATGCTAGCCGACGTGAATGTGTTTGATGACCAAGACACGACTAGAATACTCGGGCAAAATCACTAAACGTAGATAATACTTTTTTACTACTCTAGTTCTAAGAGATGCTTGCTGCTTGCCTGATTTCCGACGGTATATCAGGAGTTTTCCATCATTAGATTATGTTTTACGTAGAATTCTTTTTTAGGGTTCCGTACCCAAAGGGTAAAACGGGACCCTATTACTAAGACTTCGCTGTCTGTCTGTCTGTCTCCAGGCAGTATCTCATAAACCGTGATAGCTAGAAAGCTGAAATTTTCACAAATGATGTATTACTATTGCCGCTATAAAAAAAAAATATTAAGGGGGGCTCCCATACAACAGATATGATTTTTTTGCCGTTTTTATAGATAATGGTACGGAACCCTTCGTGCGCGAGTCCGACTCGCACTTGGCCGGTTTTTTTCTCTATAAATATATGCAAACTACTAGGGCTCATCATTAAAAGACGACCATTGGGTCCGACAGAATGGCTTACGTTAGAGCGACATGAATGTCTGTGCCGCGGCAGCGGCCTGCGAGCTATACTTACATCCAAGTTGGTCACAGTTTAATTGCTATTTGGTATTCAATTGAACCTGATTAAAGGAATTCATGATAATATTTTTAATGTAGGTGATTAGGATGAATTAGTGACAATCTAGGCCATTCGATTTAGATGATCATTATGTCAAACTCAAACTCAAAGCATTTATTTCAATTATATCATTACAGGCACTTGTGAAAGTCAAAACAAAGCGAAGCTAAGCTACAGTAACAGTCACAAGGCATAATAACTTGAGAAAGTACTGTAGTTGCACATTCCAAAGCGTAGATCTCTATGGAGAAGAATGGGCAAGAAATTCCATGGACACTCTTTTAAATCAAAATATTGTTACAAAATCTTGGTTACATCATTCATGTTGAGATTATACATATATGTGAGAACGATGTAGAAAGACGTGCACATTAAGAGCGGCCAGAATAAAAGATTAAACCAGCAATTTAAAAATAAAGTTAGTAATGAAAATAAACAATGGCAGCTCAGAGATGACCAGTCCCAGTCATTATTAGCGATCTTGAACTACTGTATATATAGAGGACTTAAAAATGTATATCCTTTTGGTTGATTAAGAGTAATCATGGGTTTTTCTTTAACATAATTTCTAGAAAACCAATGCCAAAGCAGACATAGAACCTAGAAACCAAACCAAACAGCGGTATATAATTTCACTGTCTCGCATTGTTATGCACTTAAGACCATTAATAGCCGCCATGTAAGCGATTTATCTCGTTCCTCACCCACACAACAAACCTTGACTGAAGTGACTATGCATTATCGATACCTCGATGACTCGAAATAAATTCTGTTAAAAATATAAGCACTAAAGTTACTATAGACAACCCTGTCAACTGTGTACATATGTGTACATTTATACGTATATAATTACTTCCTGTGTACATTAATAAAAATACATCCTTTACCAGTATCTCTTTAATAAAATATCGTTCAGGGTTGCCTCCATAATTGGTAAGACCAGTTGTGCACGAGTTTGTGCTCCAATGGTTTTATTGATGCAACTCGTTACAACAGTGCAAGCGCAAGACGATTATATCAATACCGACGGAGACGCACACATGCAGAAAATTGTTTGATTTACTATGAGTATGAAAGATATGTTTATTCATAGATACAATAATAATATTTCTGTTTATTTGAGCGATGGTTTTATCAGTAAAGGTAAATGTTATTTGCTACTTAAATATTGCTGTTTAACTTACCTAGTGGCGTATTTACTTTCATGAATCGCACATTTTCCAATGCATAATTGAAAGTTGCTTTGATAATATTATATTACGAGTACATATTCTAGGATAGGAAATCACTACTACTACTAGGTATTATCATCAAATGACTCCTCCCGCGCTGGGCCTAGCGGAAGGGAGTGTCAGACTTTTACTGACTAAAACCCATCCATGTTCCTTCTTTTGCCCTTTGTGTTCCAGGGCCGCGGTATCTCTTTCGAACAGTCCCTCAGCCTTGGCAGGCAAACTACTACGTATCCTTGATCTTAACCTAAACAAACGCCAGATGTTTATAATGTAGAGTAAAAAGAATTTTACGTAAAACAAATAAGATGGACAACTCGTCAAGTACCGCGGCAAAGGGTGTCTTCGATACCTCGTAAAACCAACATAAACAAAGTAACACTCTCGTTAATATGAATAAGAAAAACAAATACATTTAAGGATTGTACAGATTGGATAAGAAAAGCAATTCTTTACGTTTTACTTAAAGTACTTATCTATTTAAACCAATTCTATCAGATAGTGTAATTCAGAAGTTTACGATGCCATCCAATAAAATAACTGCTGTAGCACTACGACTCATAAATTTTAGGGACGTCGCAATAGGCGATCCTCCGTTTTTATCGGCCGACGTATATCTAAGTAAAGCCTGACGGATTTAATACATATCTTTATGCTATTTCCTTTACAGGATTTAAGCAGAGGTATTCGAAATTTCTTCTTTAGCCGAAAATCAGCTGTGACTCTAAAGAAAAGCCTTTGTCCCTGATTGACAGAGAAAATAAGGGAGACTCTTTAATAGTTAGAGTTTAAAACTTCGTGATAGTAATTGGGGAAATCAACTGGCTCAGTTGACAGTTACTGAATAATTCAATGAGATAGTTGCCATAAGCGGATAGTTTGTTGTTATTACGTGTGCAAAATGAAACCCAAATTTAAATGATTCAAAAATCTATTTCAAGCACATCAATTTACTTATTTTACCAAAAAAAAAGTCATCAAAGTTATGGCGGTCCACAAACAAGACGCGACACCAATTGCATTTTTATAAGGCACCTACTCAAATAGGCACTCACAGAGGTCGGAGTTATTTCTTCGTAGATTTACGAGTACTAAAGGAACGGATGTCCGTTGAGAGACCCACAGGCTCCTGCGAAGACGGCCGTTTTGAATAGACGACCTTTGTGTACCTGTACCATACCTACGGGAGCGGATTGAACGCAGAATGTCCCATTTTGAACGTGCAAAATATTTTCAAATATGTGTGAGTTAAATATTTGCATATAAGATTTGATGGATGGAGAGGGAGAGGGTGGTTACAGAACAGATATAATATAATAATAATATAATATAATATCTTGGGACAACCAACACACCGCCATCTGATCCCAAACTAGGTAGAGCCTGCACTATGGCAACCAGACAACTGATAACATACTTTATACATTTCTAAATACATACATATTATAGATAAATTACACACCCAGATACAGAATAAATAATCTTACTCATCGCACAAAGATTTGTCCTGTGTTGGAATCGAACCCACGATCTCCGTCCTAGCAGTCAGGGTCACTAACCACTGGACCAACAGGCCTATCAATGGATAGATACTGTGAGGAATGATTAAAAGAAAAAGACTTGTTGCGCCGACCCCAAGTACCTAAGACTAGGGTAGGAAGATGATGATAATATGTGCTCACACACAATTCTTTAATTGAATTCCTACATAAAATCTCTCAATCATAGTGATGTCTCTTGAAATGACAGATCTTTATTAGTCTAATTTCTTATTTGAACAAGAGATGAGTCAGGTCAGTACATGGAAACGTACTCAAAATGATGAAATTGTTTCGAGATTACATTGTTTTGCGTCCAGTGATAAATCTATCGAAGTTGCGTCATCGCTTCAATTGAAAATTACAGCACCAGTTCATTCAACATTTAGGAATTTTAAAGTATTTTAGTAAATGCATTGTTTACTTGTTATTTTGATAGATTCCATTTAAATCGTCAAGTAGCAATGGTTGGTTGAAAATGTTCAGTTTCAGTATTTGATTTTTGGATAGTCTGGTGTAGCAGCGTGCGTCTCCTAATATTTATTTTGACTGAATTCTGATTCGCATGGCACCTTTCGGATCCAAAACTTTCCTGTCTATCAAACTGGAACCAACCATACACATTCACAAAATTTTATTGAAATCTAACTCGACAAACGTCCTATCAAAATCGAGGAAAAAAAACACAACACAAAACAACAAAGCACACAAAAAAAACACAATTCAAAATTTAAAACACACATAAACACAAAATACACAAAACATTCGAAAACAACAAAACATCAACAACAACAACACCACACAACCAAACAACAACAAAACAAACAAACATCTACAACATACAACAACACAAACATCAACAACATTCGAACATTCAAAATTGGGACATTTCAAATTTTTTTAAATGATGATGTCTTTTTTTAACGAACATTTAAAAAACATATAAAATCAATTTTTGGTTCTACAAAAGTGCTATAACAGTGATTTAACGATGTAAGCCAACTATACCGTACCGTAACTAACATTTTCTAACCGTAAAAGCCTGTGTCCTCGTATCCTAAACCGATCGGATATCACTTCTCTATTCGGAAAAGTCGCACTCTGTTAGGGCGAGCACGCGATCGCGTTCACCGAACAACATGAACGCGACAGTCACGTGTTCGCGCGAAGATCGCTTAGGTTAGAACGCGGCCTTTTAGTGCACACAGACAAAACAACCAGAGCCCGTCAATGTCATTTCCATCAACTCCAATACAAAATAATTGAACTGATCGCCTTTTTATGATATCAGGTCTTAATAATAAATCAGAAAAGGATATTATGGTCATCAAAAGTGAATACGGCAATTTATAAGTTCTAATATCGTGATTATTTCGTAAGATCAAGTGTTTAAATAAAATGGTACGGGAGAATGAGATAAAATTCTAGATCATAATCTGTAAATTAACGTTATACAGGATGTATTTAATGGAGTTTAAGAAAGATCCCGATGTATCAGATAAGATTTAAAGATATCTGAAAATAGAACATTCTGGTGTCGACCTAATTGATATGCCCGCCACACCGGTTGGTCCGATAAAGTTCAGAAAACTCTTTGTAACTTAGAAAATATGCAACAAAGGAATAGCAAAAAATCCCAACGGTTTAAGTTCCTCGTCTCATCTAATTTTTTCTAGGATCAAGATGCTGGGAGGGTAACGATATTGTTCTTGAACTATGCTTAACTTATTCTGTGTAATCTCAGGATGCTAGCGTCTGACGTCTTTTGGGGATTGACAGAACTGATTATCGTATTTCGAGTGACAGTTGCAGTACTTATAGTAGGAAGATGTCGTGGTTAAATACAACAGCCTCTCGGGCCGATCTTCTAGTTTAGCCGCGCTTGCCTAGGTTGGTCGGTGGATGGGTGACCACCTATTACATACCGAATTTCCTCCGTGCCGCGGAAAGCACGTTAAGCCATTAGTCCTGACTGCCATTTGTAGATCTTTGACAGTCGCGTCGTTATGTAGTCAGTGGCCCGCAAGTCTGACAACCATTCTTTCCAAGGGGTATCGTATTACCCAGTACTAACTGGGTTATGGCGGTCAGATAGGCAGTCGGTCCATGTAAAAGACTGGTACTCAGACGCATCCGGTTAGACTGGAAGCCGACCGCAATATAGTTGGGAAAAGGCTAGGCGGATGATGAGTTGCAGTAGGTACTTATAGTACCAAAAAGTAGTATACATTTGGATGAATATGTAAATGTATGTACCAAACCGCCCTGGGCTAGCGTGGTACATAGTGGTCTACTCCCTCTCATAGGTAGAAGGCCTGTCCCAGCAGTGGGAACGTTAATTTATATACAGGTTTAAACGGACCCTTCATGAAGCCGTCAACCAAGCATTCTGTACATCAAACTTAGTAACTCAACGAAAAAAACATTGCTAGAAAACGTTAATTTTTTGGGGTCTAAAACCACGTTTTTTGGTAGGACTCAATGTAACGCACTCAGAAAATTGAATATTAAAGGGTTTATGGAGAATAAGAAGAGAAATTTGTCCTCCAATAGTTCCGTAACCAGAAGGTTCCTAGGTATGGTCCAAAACAAAAAAAAATCGCAATGCCGGGGAGAACAATTGCCTTTCGGCATTATTAAGGGTCTTGTTAAACTAATTATGATAATTGTGATGTTAATATGTAAGAGTGATATATTCAGCAGTGGATGTTTCTTCATTCTTCCATATAATATCTTTAACGATAACTTAGATAGACTGTATAGATCTTCAGCTCGTAAACATGGGTCTTCTTGACCCATGAAAAACACTACGCCTGACTTATGCATAAGGAACAAAAAGATACGCCGATAAAGTTCAGAAACGCAAAAGCGAGCGTCACTTTAGGCACTGCAGTCGTAAAAATAGATGCTTATAACTTGAATGTTTGCAAAGTTCATTATGCTAATTAAACTACCTACTATAATAATATAATACTATAATAATAATACATAAGATTGTCGTGAGTATATACAACATGTGCATGCAACATAGTCTTAATTAAAGCAATACGGAATTATTATTTCCTTCTTCTTAGCGAGATTTTATTTCCACTGTTCTTTTAATAGAATACAGTATTTTGAGTAGGAATTATGTATGCTACGTGTAAGTATGGCATAACATCACATAACATCACTCCTATAAAACTCAAAGGGTAAGGCAGAGGTGTACCTGTTGTACACCCACATTACGCCAGTCATGTTCAAGTCCCATTTAATTGGAGGCGAGCCTATTGCCATCGACCAGGCACAAATCCAGACTCTGTGGCTGCTACTGAGAAATTGCTGATGGAGATACTCAATTACACTTTGCCAGACCTGGAAATCAAATCCAGGATCTCATGCTCAGCAGTCGCGTTCTCGACCACTAGACCAACGAGGCAGTGTTTTGTTTATGTGAAAATCTTTAATTCACTAATTGACGATTGACACTGATGGAGGACCATGTACAGCCTAAAGGAAGAGGTGAGCACTGGTGGGAGGTTTAGAAGATACATCCCCTAACCCATAAAGAGGGGATAAAAGTAAGTACGGAAATGCATACTTTTGGCGATGAGAAAACCCATCGGGCACACGCGACGTGTTTAAAAATTATAGATTTATGTTTTCATTGTACCCATCCACTGAAAGACAAACAAATGGTGTTCCAACGGACTGCTTCGATCACGAAGAAGTATTAATATCTGAAGATAATTTGTTATGAAAGTAAATGATATCACTAAACCAAGAAAAAGAGATGTAAATGCTACTTGTCACTATAGTGCAACTATATCATGTGTGGTGTTGAATATCATATAAATAACGTTGACAGATCCTGTGTGGTTCCAGAAAAGTTGAATAAGACATAAAAAGAAAATGATGGATATGTACAAGCGCGGCGCCCTCCTGGCTGCTCATACGAACAAACGGCAACAACAAATATGGTAATTTTTCCTTAAATATAAAAAGTAACTGTAGCGGCACTACAAAAAGTACTACATCAACATATAACAAAAAGTACTACAGCGCCATCTATGACGCAGAAGATGAACTAAACATCGAAATACATCTAAATCCTGCATCGCGCAAGTTAAGTTATTCGCGACTTAAGACTGTATAGAAGAACCCGACAACAGCTGTCGGGCAGTAGCCCACCAGACATACCTATCACCCGTCTGGTCGGGGGATCCTCGCTTTTCTATGGGGGATGAAGAACTTTAAACCCTGTTCTCCATAGCCCCAAATAACAATTATACACGGTGTAGAGGACATCGACTAGTAAAATGCTATCATGACTTCAGCATATGATTCTATACCCCCACTATGAATTATGAAGTAGCTGATTTCACATCACTATCTCAGGTCTAGTTCAAAACCAGCGTCGGGCATTAACTGCTTGGCAGTTTTCTGAACTGGGCCTATTTGGCGCATCCGTGAGACACACAATATTATCATTTTTGTTTGAATTGAAGTTCTTCGTGATTTCTTTCTTTCATTTCTTAAAAAAAAAACCGATGAACATTTTCAAGGCTGTCGGTTTACAATCATGTAAAGTTTGCGCGTCGGTGGCCTTAACACCCTTAGAATATATATGTCTTGTTATAGACGTTAGTGTGCTGATAAGATACGATGAAAGCTCTAAAATACATGGAGCTGCAACTACTGATAAGAAGTTTTAATTCTCAAAGAAAATATATCTCCTTCGTAAATAATTAAGAAGACGTTGGATAGTTCGGCCGAGACCACAAGTTTGTTGACGGCGAGGAGTTCCTTCCCTTCGCAGCAGGGGACTGGCAGCTGCATATTAATTCAGCCACCGCTTTCTTCTCTTTATGGAGGTAATTATTTAACTACTATTAGGAAGGTCTTGGGAGTAAAGGGGATGACCTGAATGAGGGCGCACATAACTACTGGAGAATGGGACCTTTCAACCTTTGTTATGTGGGACTGTGTTCAACAATAATTTGTGAGTTTACCTACAATAATATAGGTATACCTCCTACTCGTATTAAATCTTTGATATTTCTGCTTCATTATCAATGAGCCAGGTAAGTGTAGACAACCGCACAGTAGCTTAGTGTTAAAAATTGTAACCTACCATAAATGAGTTACCAATAGGGAAGTTATTGAGAAGCTCACTGCTTTGTCAGCAGTGAGCTGAAAGGCAGTCATTGCAGCATGTATGTATAAACTAGCAACATACTTATTAACCTTTTGCCATCTTACTACACTCAGGATACTTACATAATGATTCCCAGTACGGACAAGACGAAGCGGTTCTTTAAATTACAATTACAAGTATCAAGTCATTGATATATGTAAAGACACATGAGCTTACTCCTGTGTGTGAGACTAAAAAGAGTATGCTAATATTATGTAATGTTTGCAACTGAATGAAAATGTTCCTTATCTCGTGCGAGTATATTTTATCTTATCGTAACACATTTACTATTTTATTTATTTATTATAACCAACTTATACTGACAGTTTATACCACACATACAAGTTATTGGTTGAACATAGAAATCAAGTAAAATCACATAAAATTTGACAAATTAGAATTAAAATTAAAAGTAGTTATAATATTAGGAAGTAAACAATATGGTAGATGTAAAAATAAAAGTAAACAAAACATTTTTAGTAACTAGACAGAAATTAGAATAAACACAAGAGATTACAGTAAAATGAACAAAACTAGTATCATCATAATCATAAAACTACATTATATCTATACTTACTATAATTATTTCAGTACAATTTTCTGTACAATTAGGTAAATACAACCTGCATTGTGAGTTCCATAGTACTCAACAAAGAATAATATTGCAAATTAGTGGAATTACAATGTACCTTAATATAACATCACGCCTGTAACCCCCGAGGATTATCCTCATTTCACCAGTTATGTTAAGTCCCATGTAACAGGAGCCGAGCCTATTGCCGTCAACCGGGCGCGAATCCAGACTATAGCTGCTAGTGAGAAATTCTTGATGGAAAAACTTAATAACACTTTTCCCGACCCGGAAATTGAACCCAGGATCTCATGCTCAGCGGTCGCGCTTGCCAACACACAATCGACCAACGAGGCAGACAATGTATCTCATGTGTACAATATAGGTATGGTGTTACATAATAGATTTATTGCATAATGAAGCCATCCCCTGTTCCGTACTGGTCGCTCTCAAGCCGAACGTCCGGCTAACTCGCAGCTACCTTCTCTTTTCTAACTAAGCACATCCTTTTCCTCTGGGTATTTTTTGTGAATCTGTAAGTGCTACTTTGTACCGTATTAAAACCTCTTATTTTTATGGAGAACGGCTGCGCGAACAAAGCAATGCTTGCAATAAACATGAGTGCCGTCTACAGAAATTGTGTCTTAAAAAATAATGTTTCTATACCATCAAAGCTTTCAACGAATAAAAATTGCATGTTTCAAGATTTTACAACCACAATGGCTGGAAAGTGAAAAGTCATCTTATAATATTTTCACATGGCGAAAGTATTTCGCGAGGCTTTCTGCGAGTTCGCGCGAGGTTAGATCACAAAGCCGCAGAGCAGCTCGCTTGGGATGCATTAGAATTTATTTTGTGCTCAACCGCCAACTCAAGCTTGTTCTATCTGGTAAGATTACACTAAACGACATGTTGTTCAAGAACATATCATAATCATTTTGAATAACGTCGCCGAGATTATTCTCTGAGGAGAGATGGCTTTATGATTAGGTTTGCGTAACTATGTTTGGGGAAGTTTGTTCCGCAGCAATCACGTGGAACTGAAAAGGGCTAATATGCGTTGTCGTTTGTTTATTTTTGATCACGTCACGTACCGTACCGTACAGCTGACAATATTCAACTTGACGCTCAACATTATTATAATAATCACTACCTAAGCTGCCTCATTAGTCGCGTGGTCGCAAGCGCGACTGCTGAGTCTTGGGTTCGAGCAAAGTGTACCTATTTGAATTTCTCAGTAGCATCAACGGAGTCTGGATTTGTGCCCGGTTGTTGGCAATAGGCTCGCCCCTATTACATGGTACTTAAAACATAACTGGCGAAATCTGGGTGTACTATTATTAGGTACACCTCTACCTAACCCTTCGGGTATTACAGGTGTGATGTTATGTTACTACTTAGGCTTTTTAACACCTACATATTTACATAACCTCACGCTTGTTCCCATGGGGGTAGTCTAGGCAGCAACTACAAAACGGCCTGTCTACGAAGCTCACATACTTCTTAAGCTTCGTCCACCAGATTAGTTATCAATTATCATGTATGTTTTTGTAAACCTTGTTAAACTAAGTACGTATATATCTAGACATAAACAAGTTCCAGCAGTAACAAGTTAGTAATTTGCTATGAATAAGAATTAAACGCATGTCATCATGTAAAAGAGCTGTCATGAATATTCAATTCCGAACGAGTTAACCTTGCCTGACCTTTCAGAAATGGCGGATTATTTTCATAATATTATGTAATCTGTGCCGCGAGAAGTAATATGATTCTAAAAACATAATAAACACGTGTTTCCTTTTTCTTTTTGTGTCTGCTATGTTTTAGTAATACTGTCTTTTTTTTCTTAATATTAATTACGACCTTCATGGTCCATTTAATTTGCAAATTGTATTGTTGTTTGCAATTGTATTGTTGTTTGTATGTGTTGTTTTTTTGTAAAATTGTATTGTTTGTAATTGTATTTGTTGTATTGTATTTGTATTGTATTGTTGTATTGTGTTGTTGTTTGTGCGATTCCTACGATATAAGGTCATTGGACCAATTAATCGATAGGTACTCGCAACAGATCTTGTGGTGTCGACGGTGATGTCCTATCGAAGCTTTTACATGACACATTTATCGAAAGTTTGTTATGTTTTGTGATTCGCTTCCATTTCTATTTCATTCCTCAGCAATGTAAATTGAACCTAAGAGCCGGTCGTCAGATAGCTAATAAAATAACTGAAGAATACATTTTTAGGTTTGACATATTCTTTGCTAAAGTTGTGTCAGACTACAATTTTCATTTCTCAGACGAAAGCTACCTGAAGATTGTAACCTAAGGCCATGAATAAAGTTATTATTCTAGTAGCAATAAAATAAGACCTTGGAGGCTTCATATTAATTATTGTAGACTGAGAAACTGTAGAATGACGTAAAATCGTCCCATAAATAAGATAATTACGACAGACGACAATCTACCAGAGATAATAGCATAAGGCACAATACCTATGCGCTTTTTGTTCTTGTCAAATTGGTACAATGGACGTCAGTGAAGTAGCGAAGCGTGAGGTGCTGATTTCGTTCTGTAATAGCTTCTAAAATACTACCTATTATATGAATAAAATAATGATGAATATAAATGTGTGAATAGGATGAAGGAGGCGAAGAAGACTAAAGAAAAGATAATGTACTTATTGTGTGAAGAATGACATGGAATGAAAAGAAGAGAGTGATAGAGTGACAGCTGACAGCGAAGAATAGAAAAAATCGTATTGCACAGACCCAAACATGGGACAAGGGCAAAGCAGGAGGCAGAATAGATCCGATTTAGAACTGCTATGAACATCTAGTAGCAGCAGAAAATTCAGAATAAAGGCGTTACATTATGGCAAATAAAATTGTAGGTGTATTTTAAAGCCTATTAGTTGCTTTCTGAAGATTCGATCACGTCGAGACGTCTTTAAATTTGCATTCCATTTTCCTTCCCAAATTAGAAAGGGTGGGCAATTGGGCATATCACGTATTTTTCTCTGTTATCATCTGAGGAGTACCTACCTCCTTTCTAGCCATGATCATCTTTCACATCATCTATACTTTTTTTTTCCGTCTAAGCTGAGAGCCACCTTCATACTCAAAACTTTCCTGACAATACTTCCCTCATTCTTTCAAATCGCATATCAAATGATAGGTCCAGTCGCAGTTCATACATCTAAGTTCACATTTGATTCCCACCACATTAACCCTTTCTATATGGATACATTTCCAAAATCCATGAGTATTCAATAAGTTCATCTGATCATGGATAATTTTACGCATCAATGGACGCTCCAACGATTTAGGTTCTAATTAGGTTAAATCCCTGATCCATATCATTATTTAGGTATCCAGTGTCTGCTCATTTTGGCCAAATTGTTATTTTATCTTAAACGGTTGGTAGATAACGTAATTGGTGATCATTGGAATGGATGGGTACCTATAGTGTTGGGGGGAGGAGGTATATTTAAAAGAGGCCTAGCCTGTTTGATGGTTATGGTAAGTCGTGAATAGTCCTATTACGTGGCCTAATAGTCAGGCTTTTAATAAAGGTGACATAATATAAGAAAGACCCAAATATAAGACCTATGTTCTACAGCGCAATTATGTATAAACATACATTTAGGTGTAAGTATCTTTGTTTGGTGTATATTTAGGTGAATAAGTATCTTGATTAGTCTTCATAGGAAAAGTTTACGATTTTCAATGCACTTTTTCCACTGTCATTTTCCATTTGCATTTGGCATGAACCATTCATAATGGGTCCCATAGGTGGCGTTAGATGTCAGTCGATATTCGGCCCTGTTGGGAATTTGTGAGCAGTGCGGTCCCGCCGGGCTCATGGTTTTAATTAAAGTGCTAAACGCTGGCTGCATCTTTTGGGGTCGGGCTGGCTGGCCCTAGCCACCATTCTCTTATTTTGCACACCCAGGGCACAGCCCAGGGTAACTTAATTGATTTACTTTTTTCAACTACAGCGCCGGACAATAGCGTTTGGAAATGCAATTTTAATTTTGTGCCTATTCTTTAACTAAATTCTCGTTTGTACGGCGAATAGAAATATTTAAAGAAACGTTACTAAATATGATGCAATTCGAGGAGAAGAAAACCTGTTGCTTTGACCGCTGCCTTGCCCTAGAAACTGGTAAGACCTAGGTGTTAATGGAATTAGAAAAGCTATTGACATTTCAAATGTAGGTATAAAAAGTCGCTACAATTATTTGCGATAACTACTTTATGTTATCTGATACTGATCATGTAAAAGTCAGTGGCCTATATTGTTCGAAATCATTGCAGTTCCGTTGACCCCAATCAGTAACCTAACCACCCAAATATAAACAGATGTATCAGATATTCATTAGCAAAAGATAACAGAGATTATCATCAAAGATGATAACAATAACGTTCTGTATCTTTTGCATTGATGTTTATCTTAATGCGCATTAGTTTTGTTCCAGTTTGATTAGAATATTGCAGCCTGAATAGGTCCAATGCGATTGATTCGATAATAGCATCATGGCTGCCTAGGTGTTGTTCTAGATCTCTGCTATTGATATTCACAGAGGCGGAATAAATTCGTTCCGTATTGAGTTGGATATGAATGGGCATTCGAGGAACAATACGCGATAATCATATTACTTCGAATTAATTACTTTGTGTAGCAACACGTGTAACATGTAATGCTGAGTTTTGATATTTAACACTCGTTTGTTTCATAAACAAAGGTTATTCTGCGGTTTCATTAAACCTTCTCATTCTCACCCCTCGAGATTAATTCCAAGTTTAAAAATACACGTGCGAATTCTTCGGTTCAAAGTTCGGTTCAAACGAAATTAAACGGACACAATGCCGGCCATTGTTTCTGTTCCCCTTTTTCAAGCAATAATGGAACTTGAAAATAGAAGCGAAGAACACAAACGTTGGATGGTGTGACTTGACACTTAATTTCGAAGCTAGTGTTGTTTGCAACATGGAGGAATGTGCGACGTCTAGTACACCGTCTGTCGAACTATTTATGTTCTTAATGTTATTAGGAGAGGCGTAATATCGAACCATAAGTTATGGATAGCCTTGTTGCTACGTGTGCAAGACGACGGAAACTTACTGAGTACTTTTGCAAAGCTAACACATATATATAATTTTAATAGAAATTATTCCTCGTGCGTACATTTTAGCAACTAACATGAAACATCATGGAAACTTTATGGATGCTATTTTAAACGGTTCACTATCCATTTGCATAAAATGTTAAGACCTAATATAACTTAGCATAATTTTGTTTGGCATAATTATATTTTCGCATAATATAATTACGCATAACAGCTTACGCATAATTTTTTAAGCATAATTTCTCTAACCATAATAATGATGAAGCATAATATTCTAAAGCATAAATTTATTAAGCATAAAGTTCTAAAGCATAACTTTTTTATACGCCCTAGCTTTTTTGCCCGAAGAGGATAATTATCCTCTTCGGGCAAAAAAGCTAGGGCGATCCAATTTATTTCGACGATTGGAAAAAAAGCCATATCTCCTGAATCAGGTAATAAATAACATATTAATATAATATACCGTATTGAACAATTTTGTGGGTTTTTTTTTCGCTGTAGGAAGCATGAAGCAAGCAAGCATACAGCATGCAAGCAAGCATACAGCATGCAAGCAAGCATGCAAGCAAGCATGCAGCAAACAAGCAAGCATGCAGCATGCAAGCAAGTATGCAGCATGCAAGCAAGCATGCAGCATTCAAGCGAGCATGCAACATGCAGCAGGCAGGGTTTCTGTCACGGCTCCGGCGCTGCGGGCCTCCGGCGGCCCCACGCATGCTAATCGTCGCAGACGGCTTTCGCTCACCACCGCAGCTTCGGCTTGTTGGCCGGCTTCGCCGGCCAGCCTCAGCCACGGCGGCTCGCTCGCAGCCACCTGCTCCTCAGCCCGCGGGCCGCCTCGCCCCTACGCGCCTACGCGATTTTAAATTACACTCTAGGGGTAGGACAAACAAGACTACGTGGAGTCGGTTTTGCCGCAATTCGGTTCTGTCACTAACTTTTGTTGCACAGCATATTAAATTTTTAACCAACAATATTTTGTATGCCTAAATATTATTATGCTAATAGTCATTAGGCCTACTAACGTTATGCGAATCAAATTTATGCCAAAACAAATTAGTTTTTAAGATGATTATGCCAACATAAAATGTATGCCTAAAAAAATTATGCCGAAGTATTATTATGCCAAAAAAAATTGTGCCAAAAGCGTTATGCCGAAGTATATTAGGACAAAGAACATTATGCGAAAAGAAGGGATCCCATTTTAAACTTGTTTGTATAATTTTCCACAAACAAGCATTATTATCGATCCAAATACTAATGTTATCTACCTAAACACCACCATCCTTTATGGCATTAGCCTTTTCCCAACTTTATTGGGGTAGGCTTCCAGTCTTACCGGGTGTAGCTGGAGGCAATTCGGTTTGTAATGATGGTCACCCATCCATAAACCGACCTTAGGGCTGTTATTATTTTGCTACGAGCTCCTGTCCTGTAATGTTATCTACCTAAACAGCAGGACGAAAAAATATTATGAAACATTTCAACAAGTACTGTCTATCTTGTTCTTCCTTTCCCATTAACTTTTATAGTTACTAGTTACTTATTCGTCCTGTTTAATCCACATTCCTTAACCAGTACATAATACCTTTGACCTTTGAAGGTAACCAATGCATAAATTACAGAACAGCAGCGTTGGATGAAAATGGAGTTTTCATGCACGCCCGCTGTCAAAATGTTCGCGTAAATAAAGCAAATACCATCATGGCGGCCGAAGCTAACAAATCATACGCCACTATTGTGAGTGCGATACATTTGGGCTTATCTACTAGCTGTAGCTAGCTCGTATTGTTCCCAACTAATTTAACATCTAGATCTATTAAACGATTATAGATTAGGTTCATTATTGTGTGTCTATCGAGGCTAACAGATCCATTAAATGATTTAGCTTTGTTCGTAAACGCAATGTTTACGCCCTTGCTATCCTCAGTAAAGTAAAACTGAAATCTCTCAACCACGTACAGCTCAAGTCGGTATCCGTTCAGAATTTCCTGCACAATAAAATAGCCAATACACAAAAGCGTTCCCAGTAAATGGGCATGTATGATTCGAATCAAATCCAATAGTCAGAATAAATGCAAGACGCGCTTCCAGGCTACATCGCTTTCGGCAACTAACTTCGTTTGAGCAAACACTCCGGCTAAGAACTCTTTGCCCACTTGGCTCTCGCTTCCACTTGGTTTGCAGAACCTACTAAGTTCTATAAGAATATTCGCTGCCGTTTTAGTGCTCTCAGGCTTAATTAAAAACTTCGACTTCGAGATGCCTTTTCAATTACCGTTAATTATTTTAATCTCTAAGTATCTTTAGAGGACCGCCGTTCATTTTAGTTGGAAGTTTGAATGAGGTCGATACGAGTGAATCATGCGATGAATAATAAGGTAACACTGAAGAAGTGCTAAAAAATCTTCATCTCACGGCTAAACGCAAGTGGACAATATAGTTTAGGGATGTGGCAAAATTTATATGCAATCTAGCGCTGTCGCCTGAAGTTCAGAGCGCCAAAGGACGAGGCCTCTAAGTTTGTTAATTTCACATAGTGGTTGGCATGCAACAAACTTTATCAATCTATGCGTCGCTAACTTTCTAATTCGACTCTAGTAACGTCGTATTCTAGAGTGGCTTTAAACAAGATACATAGTTGAAGTCTTTCGAGTACTTTCGACAGCTTCTATTGCTACTATTCATTTTCTACTGAATTAAAAAAAAACTGGAGAACCATTTTAAATCTCTTTTCTGTGCTAGTTTTCTGTAGTGAAAGGCAATCAAAAGGCTAACGGCTTCTTTTTCAAAAGCTAGTACTTAGGTGCTGGAATCGGATAAAATAAAATTCTTTTCTGCTTTCAAGACTGTGGAATAGATGCGCGTTATATAATTTTATAGCATTGCGTTATTTTTTGTTTTTAATTAAATATGAAAATGAAATACTGTTCAGGTAATACGTTTTATGGTTAGGTATATGGGAATCATTATATGTGCTAATACATGCAATTGTAAGTGAAACCGATTGAAAAGATACGGGCTTTGTAAAGCGGTTGTTTGTTTACACCTTCATGAATCCGCTAAATGGCGACGCAGAAAAATACAATAAAGGCGAGATTTACGATACGAACATTTTTACATACGATACCAGATCTGCTTACGAAAATGGAGTAGCTAGCATATTTGCATAATATTTCTGATACGGAGCCGAGGAAGTATCCCTTTTGCTCGTGTGTGCTCGGAATATTATGACCTTCGCCTTAAAACCGTATAAGTGTTCATATCGACACAAAAAGGTACGATGTTCTCCCACAAGTGGGAATACCGGGATTAGATTAGGCGAGATACGTGATGTGATTAGCGATACGGATTATTTTCTGCTTAATGACGAACATTGGTTAAACTTGGGGCAGCCGCTGCGGAGATTATGTTTGATACGAAGGTCGGGAAAATGTTATCGGGTTTTGTTATTAGAAAATTCCTGGCAGTAGCCCAGGGTTGGAATGCACTGGCCGGTAAATGAGCTGGCTCGCCCTTATCAACCTCCATGGACCAACTATGGGAAAACAGTACATCTCTGCCTACCTTTCCATGTAATGTGTTATGTACATGGGGTAATTTGTTGCGTAGCCTGCACTTGTATGTCTCCGGAAGGACGCAGGTAGCGACGAAGCCGTCCATTCCCTCGCCCGCGGGACTTATTCTCGCAATTTATTTTTCTCCGTGACGTCGGGACTTACATTCTGAATAGTTTCGCCTATCGTCGATCCCATTTGTATCGTGTGAAGCGAAAACTTTATTCCCTTAGCCATAACAGAGTAGTCAGTCAACGAAATGTGAAAAGATTCTAAAGTTGTCTTTTCCTTTTGAGTCGTGACTCGTGCTGTTGGCTTTACCCCTACATCAACTGTGAAAGCTTCCTGCCTGAGGAATTTAAACTTCATTTTATTTATTCTCCGTTGACATTTAAAGCAACCAATAAATCCAGCAGCCCATCGGATAAAGTGGTGATACTTTTATTTTTAAAATACATCAGTTGACGTACTTTTAAGCGTATTGTACATTTATCGCAATCGAAAAAAGTCGAAAATAAAAATCTTCGACACAGGAACAAATTAATTCGGAAAATAAATTGACAGACCCATTTAAAAGCGTTGTTGGATGAAACGAAAAAATGTACTGACATAAATAACAATAAATCTAATAAACCACTAAGCCGGGCTCAGTACAGCTGGGGGTAGGTAGCTGCGCCACGTCGTGATGGACGACCCGCATTCGTTTCCCGCACACAGATAAGCCTCAGGCGGGGTCTGCCCACCATGTGCTTGCTAGATTGCCTTTGTCAGTCCAGGCCCGTGAACATCGGGCGCATACGAATACACTGGAGGTAACTTATCTGTCTGACGCAAGTTACTAGTTAGTTCTAGTGAGTTTAACGCCACTGGTACATAGTTGTGTTATTATCAAGTGAGACCGCGCTGGAACAAAGGCGCCACCTGCCCGCGAACTGCTTTCAACTTGTCTAACTAATTCGAAATGCCGTATCGTGTCGTAGTTTTGACTTTGGGGTATCAAGTTTCTGTGATTACTCAGCCAGCAACTACCTGCTTCAGTCATTTTAATACAATGTAGTGTCTATTACCACTTAGTGTGACTGTCTGAAACGTTCCTACGATTAATGTTATCGTTATGAGTCAAACAGATGTTCGAAGGCATCGCAGGGAAAGCGAAAAAGGTTGTACTAATTTATGGCTGTAGCCCGTAGATAGTCTGGTATCAGGAAGGCAGGTACATATTTCTTGGCGTGACAGTATTATATTGTTCGTGTGATCAGATAATTCGGAAGTGTTTGCTGGGCGGCCGGCCGACCACTCGTAAATTGTACCTTTTATGAGCCATTATATTGGCGATAATTCCGGCGGGCGGACCATTACATGAACATTTTGGACTGGAAAATATCCTACTTTATATCTAACAAACATTGTTATTTCTAAGCGGCCCCAGAGTTTTAAAAACATCGGTGTTTATGGTGATTTTAATTACAAAATGTCCGGTGGGATTTATATTATATAAGTGTTTACACAACAATTGTTTTCAAGCACAATATGTTGTTTTCCAACTCATTCTTGGCTATATAAAAATACAGCATGCAAAGAAAAACAGGAAAACTTACGTAATCATGCAGTTTATTTAATCGAAATAACGGCGGAACCCAACGCTGACCTATATTTCGATCAAAGAGCGGACCCCTGTCACTACTACTCGTATATTTACTTGAAAAATAGACAGCTATTAAAACCAGTTCTTAACAGCATGGGACTGAAAAATATTTCCTTGTTGCTGCCATTATTCTGAAGGAAAAGTGCGGCCAGTAAATTGCGGTCTTAAGAGCTGCCATCAACTACCTAGCTTTTGATGTTTGTCATTCGCGAACTTAACGGAGCAGAATCTATTAAAATGAGAAGAGGTTGTTGTATATTTGTTCATACAAATTGTAGGCGAGATCGAGGCTCACCGGACAGGATTAACAATCCGGGTCGCTAGTAGATCTCGCTTTAAGCCTACTATTAAGTATATTACGTACCTTAACTACAATGTCCCAATGTGTATTAGAGTCACAATAGTTGCCAGCCAAGCCGTTAGGAGTCTAACAGCAAAATGGTATGGTAATGAGAAAACAGTCGCGGCGCCGGCGATTACTCTAAGATCCGATAATGCCGTCGTTTTTCTTCTATAATCCTGAAAAAGTGATGCAGCCCCGGCATTACGAGAATGGCTACAAAAACGATTCCCTGACTAATATAAATAAAACCTTTTGGATTCCTGTTTTAAATCCAATTGTTAAAGCTTGGGAGAATTCGGTATTGGATAAATTTATTATCAGGCGCCGACCAACCATTTTATACACCATATTTCGAATAAAAACGTCTATTATTATTACGTATGAAATGTTCCGATCATTTAAAATGCGAGTGGGACACATTCTAATTTCTTTGTAGCTAATATTAACGCTTTTCCAAATGAATATCTATCGTTTTAAAGAATTCCATAATGTAGTTGTAAAAGTCGGAATTTATCAGTAAAAAACAGGATAAAATTAGGTCAGCAGCATTCCAGCCTTTTTGGTCGTGGCTGGTTGAGAAACTAGGACCAAGCGGAAATAATAAAACCGAGTAATTAAGTAAGCTAGGGAATTTCACTTAATTCATTGATTAAGTCCATTTCAGTATACACGAGTATTAATGGGTGAAAACTTTCCTTTTACAGTGAAAGCGAATTAGAAAAGTAAAACCTACTCTAAATTGAAGTGTTTATTTAGATATAGTACAGTATTTAATGTTTTAAATGGTTTCTATAATAATTATTTATCTACAAACTAGTTTTTAATTACATTTTAAAAGTTTTTGGTTTTAATTTTGACTTTAATAGCTCACAATGTTACCTCTTACATTTTTTTGATATCAGAGCTGTTTTATATATAGTCTCACAGCATAGCAAATACACTCAAAATTATACTTCTACCAAAAGTTTCATAAAGAATGTAAATTACTCCTTGACGTCCTAAGCGAATGGTTTCCTAAGCGACAAGTTGACAACTAGGATCAATCTCAACTCATAGTTCAATGTCCTGAACAACAAATGAACATCGCAAATGCCTTCAATTGTTATTCACAAGCACAACAAATGAAAAAGGAAAACCTTGACTAATTTTATGATCATTACTGACAGCCCCTTTCCACTTTATTCTGTAAATTGGCCTCCTCGCTTTTCAGCCATTATTTTTTGTTTGAGCGAACCGCTATGTTTTTCCCTTTTTCATTTAAGATGGCTTAGCAAACAGGCCGACAGCAACGGCCCACATGATGGAAAGTGTTTGCCGCTGGCCACCTGTAATAGCAAGACCTTATAGCTAAGCCAAAGTAGGACTTGCACTGTGCCTGTTTTTATAGGCTCTCTTCAAACTACCAATTTGCTACTAATCACCTCGTTCAAATGCCGATAATCAGCAAACCAAAAACAGTCTAGTAGTCGTATAGAGATTTCCAGTTAGTTAAACTCCCCAGTTTTCGTACACAAATCAGTCTTGAACCCAAAAACACAACATCACGCATCCTGTTTTTGCCTGAAGGGTTTGGTAGGAGTAAATCTTTATAAGTTTTTAAACTAACATGGTCACTAACACTAATTAACACTGAAAACGGGATAGTTACCATGTTTAATAATCGATTACTTCGTTCCGTGTTGTTGTTATATATCTGTTTAGTTTACCCGTGATCATGGTGCTTGTAACAGCGCCGAAATATCGGGAACTCAAAACCAACAGTAAACATAGTGAATATCCCGTTTTCAGTGTTAATGATAGTGAATCTTTAGTACACCCACATTTCGCACGTTATTTTCAAGTGAACGTACTAATGGCTTTTTCCATCAGGAATTTCTCAGTAGCGGCCACGCGGGTCTAGTGCCGATGTATCTTCCTACTACAAGGTATAATATTTCTCCACTAATCACCCCGTTCTTACGCCGCCTATCAGCGATATAAACACAGTTTAACAGTTAAGCGTAAACCAATTTTCGACCACCATTCGACCATAATTTATGCAGATGTCTGTATATACAATATTGGCACATATGTTCACGTCGTAATCACGGCGTATTAGCATATAGCGGAATTGACAAAGGCTTCCTAACTAGTCTCATCAGCTAGTAGATCTCATTTGTACATCAATAATGAACTTGCTATTAGGTTTGTTTGAAGTTGGCTTATCAAATGCGCCCTCATTATATTGCTATGGGACATTTAGTGGGTTTAGTGGTGTTGTCCTTTGGCTTAGGGTTTTAGGGCTTTGTGGCATTGATGGGTCTGTTTGTTGGTTAAGTGGACCATAAATAGAGGCCGTTTCGTGTTGCAACCAGAGTTACTTGATAACACATAAACATAACATCACGCCTGTAATCCCAGAAGGGTTAGGCAGAAGTGTACCTATTAGTACCACCCACATTTCGCCAGTTATGAGTAAGTTACTCGATGTTGTAGGTATGGAAATTGTGTTAGGTTCGTCAGATGTCGTGTTCTTTATGTGTGTTTATGGTATAATCATGGTATTTTCATGGCAGCCACGGAGTCTGGATTCATGCTCGGTTGATGGATGTTTTAAAAATAACTGGCGAAATGCGAATGTACTATTAGGTGCATCTCTGCCTAACCCTTTGAGATTTACGGGCGTGATGTTGTATTAGTAAGCAAAGTAAAGACTCCATCTTTAGTCGGGTATCAAGAAGTAGGAACTAGCTAACACTTAGTTTTAATAGACAAGATCAAAGAAGCCCGGTCTCACTAGCCTTTACCGCAACAAAAAACACAAAACAATCTCTTTGTGTTACTATATAAGTCTGGTAACTAGTTTAGCCAGACAAAACTTCATTCATTTTCGTAAAAATTGAGCCAATTCCATCCTCTTTATTTGGTACAGCGGTCTGAGTACTCTCACGTCCCCTTCGGCTCCACGATGTAGTGGTTATAGAGATTTCCAGTTAGTTAAACTCCCCAGTTTTCGTACACAAATCAGTCTTGAACCCAAAAACACAACATCACGCATCCTGTTTTTGCCTGAAGGGTTTGGTAGGAGTAAATCTTTATAAGTTTTTAAACTAACATGGTCACTAACACTAATTAACACTGAAAACGGGATAGTTACCATGTTTAATAATCGATTACTTCGTTCCGTGTTGTTGTTATATATCTGTTTAGTTTACCCGTGATCATGGTGCTTGTAACAGCGCCGAAATATCGGGAACTCAAAACCAACAGTAAACATAGTGAATATCCCGTTTTCAGTGTTAATGATAGTGAATCTTTAGTACACCCACATTTCGCACGTTATTTTCAAGTGAACGTACTAATGGCTTTTTCCATCAGGAATTTCTCAGTAGCGGCCACGGAGTCTGGATTCGTGCTCGGTTGATGGCAATAGAATCGCCCCCTATTACATGGGATTTAAACATAACTGGCGAAATGTGGGTGCACTATTAAGTACACTTCTACCTAACCCTACGGGGATTACAGGCGTGATGCTTATTGTACGAGCACGCTCGACAACTTTATGCTGACGCCCGCGATCACATGTACTTACGTTTGAACCTTATTTCATGCACATTACTTTATTTAAGTTAGTTCAATAAAGCTGCTTGGTGAACACACATGTCGGGGTTTTCTTCCACATTACCTACACATAAGAATTCTCGGCACACATTGCACCTCAGCGGTAGGACTCCACATATTTTTGGTCCTTCGAGGCTATAAGTGAAGTGTGACAAAAGGTGTCTTCATCAATAGCGAATCGGCTTGGCTGGCTTCCTACAAGCGGGTCTCACCAGTCAAGTTGAGAAGGCGCACATATTGGTGAGGGGCATCTGCTCACGCGGAACTAACAGAACCAGTGGACACACAAGTCCACAACATACTCTTCTATCAGTGACAGTGACTACAACAGACGACTAGTTTCTTCAACACATCTACTACAATGGAAGGGCTACTACAACGTCAACAAATCATTGCTGAAACTGTACAGAAGATTTCTACAAACATTAAGAAAGATTCTGCAATTCGGAAAACTGCCGAGTATACAAGAAAACGGCTAGAGACACTTGAAGAATTGTGGGGTGAGTTCGACAACAATCACATAAAACTAACAGTGCTTTGTGATAACAAACACGATTACATTCAGTCTGGGGCTTACCTGTCCGTGAAAGAGCTCTACGCAGCTACATGTGCTCTGCTGATAGACATAACACAGACCGAAGCCATGGCTAAACAAGGTACAAGTAGTCAAGGTGACGAACAACACAATGTCAGCACGGAAGAGAAAGGTATGTTGTCCAAAACTGATGAGCTGATTAATCAACAGCGAACAAACTTTCGAGCCTTTTCAAGAGTCGCACGAGGTATTGACATTAACACTATCTCTGAAAAATGGGAACTACAAGACAAACTGCAGATATTACAGGCGCGCTGGAAAACTATTGACGATCTACATTGGCAAATAGATAATCTACTCATCGGCACGGAAGTAGATTATGAACAGGAGTATGCGGAGCATGAAAATACTTACGAAGCCATCAAGAGGCAACTAAACCAAAAACTTAGCCATACATCTCACGAACAACAAACTATGCCGAAATTGGAGATTCCGGTATTTAATGGCAACTATGCTCAATGGCCAACTTTCATGGACCTCTATTCTGAAGCCATCCACAACAATCCCTTGCTGAGTAAAACTCAAAAAATGCAGCACCTCAAGGGCAAACTGAAAGGTGAAGCGGAGCGTCTAGTGCAGCATCTCAACGTCTCAGCAGAAAATTACGACACATGCTGGGATATACTCACCCGAAGGTACAACAACGTACAGCTACTGTTTACAAAGCAAATTCAAATTTTCTTAAGCCAGCCAACTGCGCACAAACATTCTGCTCAAGAACTAAAAAACCTCCACGACACGACCTTGGAAACGATTCACGCCATACGCAATCTCGGAGTCGATACCACTACGTGGGATCCGTTTTTAGTGCACATACTTACAGAAAAAATGGATGCAGAAACCTACAGTTCGTACATGGAGTGCCGAAGAGCACCACGTAATCTGCCTTTGTTCGACGAGCTTATGGCTTTTTTGGAGAGCAAATTCACAGCTCTCGAGCCAGTCAACAGAAAATATAACAAGACTAGTTCCACGAATCATGAGGCAAAGAACATGAACAACAGTGAAGACAAGGAATTTTCTTCCAAACGTCTACCTAAGAAGTACAACAACAGAGCAAAGACTTATCATGCTCGATCTGAAAGAAAATGTCCATTATGCAAGTCAGACCACATATTGATAACTTGTAAAACATTCCAAAGTATGGCGCCAGAAGATAAAATGAATACAATTGCGCAATTGAAAGTCTGTGAGAATTGTATGTACTGCCACAACGACAAACAATGCAATTCCGCGAAAACATGTAAAGTGTGCAATAACAAGCATCATACGACGTTACATGATGCTTTACAACAAAGGGCTCAACATGCAATTCCTGCTAATAACATGACACCTAAAAGCGTTCCGCAACATAAATCACATCACGTCGGTGGGAACGTGAACGAAGTTCTACTTGCCACAGTTGAACTGTATGTTATGGCTGAAAATGGAATGCCTACAAAACTTAGGGCTCTACTTGATCAAGGTTCCCAAATCAACTTGATTACGGAATCAGCTGCTCAGCGATTGGGACTTCACAGGCGAAAACAAGATGCAATCGTCTCAGGAGTTGGCATCACGAACAACAAAAGTCATGGAACCGTAGTACTTACTTGCGAGTCCATATATCAAAACTACAACTTCACCATTGAGGCGCTGGTCATGACAAGAATGCTGAATAATTTACCCAATTACACGTTTGAGCGCCAACAGTGGCCACATTTAGAAAACATCAGCCTCGCGGATCCTAACTACAACATTTCCAGGCCAGTTGACATTTTACTGGACGCTGAAGTTTACGCTCAAATAATCATGGGTGGGATTCTGCGAGGACCAATACATGCACCAATAGCTCAACAGACTAAAGTAGGATGGGTTCTATTGGGCAACACCACAACATTTCAATGCCATGCAGTGCTTAACAACCTAGAAGACATTTCGCGTTTCTGGGAAATGGAAGAAATAACTGAACAGAGTACAACGCTGACATCAGACGAACAATATTGCGAAACATTATACGCAACTACAACTATCAGGAAGTCTGACGGCAGATATGAGGTCAAAATACCCATGAAACAGGCATTCGAGAGACACTTAGGTTCTTCAAAATCACAAGCATTGGCACAATTCCGACAAATGGAAAAACGACTAGCCAGAGACCAGTCTATTGCTGAAGGTTACAAGGCATTCATGGCTGAATACATACGTCTCAATCACATGAAACAAAGTTTAAGACCACTGGAACCGAGTTGCTATCTACCACATCACGGTGTCATGAAATTGGACTCCACTACTACAAAACTCCGAGTTGTGTTTAATGCCTCAAACAAAACAACTTCGGGCCACAGTCTTAATGAGCTAATGGAGTGTGGGCCAAACCTTCAACAGGACTTACAGGCATTAATCCTACGATGGAGGGGGTTCCAATTTGTTTATTCCGCCGACATTGAAAAGTTCTACAGACAAGTCGGAATACAGGAACAAGACCAGCATCTACAGAAGATTCTGTGGAGAGATTCCAAGGAAGACAAGATCCAAGAGTACCAGCTGTGCACCGTAACATACGGTACTAAGTCTGCGCCCTTTTTAGCGATGCGCACAATAAAACAACTTATTAACGACGATGGTGCTCCATACCCGCTTGCTGCTGAAACATTGGACGGTCAGCTATACGTCGACGATCTCCTCGGCGGAAGCAATGATATCCAACAAGCCAAAACCACACAACAGCAATTAATCGACCTACTCAAACAAGGTGGTTTCAACTTGCGCAAGTGGGCGAGCAACGACGGACGCATATTAGAAGATCTCAAACCCGATCAGATTAGTCAAAACATGATAGACTTCAAGCACGCTGAAACAAACAAGACATTGGGAGTTAGATGGAATCCCTCTACAGATCAATTTACATTTCATCATCCAGTGGAAACAACAAACACATGCGCTATCGTTACAAAAAGATCGCTGCTATCTCAAATGTCGAAGCTATATGATCCACTAGGCTGGCTTTCACCTGCTACTATAAAGGCCAAACTTATTTTCCAACAACTGTGGACTACAAACCTCAACTGGGACGATCCCGTACCACAACGTGTACAGAAACAATGGGAAGAGTTCAGGAACGACCTCAAATATATAGGTCAGATCGCTATTCCTCGATGGATGGGGGCTACACACACCCCAGTTGAATTACATGGGTTCTGCGATGCATCAGAAAAGGCATACTCATGTGTGATTTATTGCCGAAGTATCAAAGACAATGGCCAATACATGACTCGAGTAGTAGCAGCGAAAACGAAGCTCGCACCGGTTAGAAAATTGATGACACTGCCCAGACTCGAACTTTGCGGCGCACACTTATTATCCAGACTAGCAAAAAAGGTGATAGAGTCATTAAACAAACAGACAGTAACAATACAAGCTTGGACTGATTCAATGGTCGTTCTGGGATGGCTACAGGGCGACGTGTCCCGCTGGAAGACATTCGTAGCGAACAGGGTTACGAAAATTTCAAACATTTTGCCGCCATCGTGTTGGAGACATATTAAATCCGAGGAAAACCCGGCGGATTGCGCTAGTCGTGGCTTACTTCCGTCACAACTAGTTAAACACGAACTTTGGTGGGAAGGACCTACGTGGCTGATACAAAACAACATCCCAGATCATTCGACAGAATTCGAAACTCCTACATTAGAACACAAGTACAAGAAGCAAGTCTGTGCATCCCAAACATCAACAACGATTATCGAAGAGCTTCTATGCAAACATAGCTCTATTACACGTGTCGTCAGAATTATAAGTTGGATTTTACGAGTCAAGGCCAACAAACACAATGCGCGATCGCCTTACTTAACTACAGTTGAACTTGAGAACGCATTGAATGTTGTTATCAGAGCAGTGCAAGATAAACACTTTGGCGAAGATATTGCACATTTACAGAAACATGGCAAGGTGCATTCAAAGAGTTGTCTACTTAATTTAAACCCATTATTAGACAAACAAGGTCTCTTGAGAGTCGGGGGACGTTTAACAGAATCAGCCTTGAAGATCTCACAAAAACATCCAATTATATTACCACACAAGGCTCGGCTCACAGAACTTTTGATCGACAAGTCACATATTTCGACACTGCACGGGGGAGCAAGACTTACCCTGACACATTTGCGAAACAAATACTGGATACTCAGAGGTGTGAGGACAGTAAAAGGACACATTCTCAAGTGTATCAAATGTCATCGTTTCAAGACAACTACTAACAAACAGCTGATGGGAAACTTAACAAAGCCCCGGGTCACACCATCGCGTCCATTTACGCACACAGGCGTAGATTTTACGGGACAAGTAGAAGTCAAGGCCAACAAGGGCAGAGGGATTAAGACGTCCAAGGCCTACATTTCAATATTCGTCTGCCTTGCAACAAAGGCCATTCATTTAGAATTGGTCTCAGACTTGAGTACTGCAGCCTTTCTCGGCGCTTTCAAACGTTTCTGTGCCCGGAGAGGAACACCAAAGTGCATGTACTCGGACAACGGCACAAACTTTGTAGGCGCTGCCAAAACACTCGTACAGGAACACAAAGAGGCGTTAATGCACTACATCAACGAAGAACTCTTGAGTGAGCTAGGGAACCTTGGAGTTGAGTGGCAGTTCAACGCTCCAGTTTGGCCGTCAGCAGGAGGACTATGGGAGGCCGCAGTCAAAAGCATGAAGCACCACCTGAAACGCGTCATTGGCGAACAGAAGCTGACATTTGAGGAGTTTTACACACTGATAGCCCAGATTGAAGCGTGTCTCAACTCTAGGCCGTTGGTTCCTCTAACAGACGACATTGACGATCTGGATTGCCTAACGCCTGCACATTTCTTAGTGGGAGGGCCAATACTGTCAAGCCCACTCTCACCAGACGAGGACATCAGAAACATTAAAACTAGATGGCAGCTACTGGAAAAAATGCACAAAGATTTCTGGAAGAGATGGTCATCTGAATACCTTCAAACACTTCAAACGCGCAGCAAGTGGCATTATGCAACAAAGAATCTTGAGATCAACGACATCGTATTGATAAAAGAGGATCACTTGCCGCCTTCTAAGTGGCTCTTAGGAAGGGTTATGGAGACACATCCTGGTAAGGATGGACACGTACGAGTGGTGACCTTGAAAACAAAAAACGGCACTCTGAAACGCCCTATCATCAAATTATCACGACTACCGGTCGAAAAGAGTGATACAGGGTGCGTAGAGAGTGAAGGTGACACAACGCCTATCGAACAACAGAAAACTGAGAGACCGAAGCGGAAGAAACCTGCTCAAAGATCCCTAAACAGTTACGTTTGCATATTTTTCACGTTTGCCTTATGCATAACTACATCACTGCAACAGACTACAGTGAACGTCACCACATTATCGTCAGCAAAATTAGTCTATTTCGATAAAATTGCTGAGATGCAAATACGACAAGACGACTGGAAAATGGTTGTGTATTACAATATGACAACATACTGGCGAAGTTTACAAAACGTGGCAGACTACGTCACACATTTGAACAGTCTGACTAAGGAAGAGTCAGCCTTGATATCCATCGCCTCTCAACTAGAACACGAAATCAAAGAAATACAGCACTATAACGATGTCTTGCGATCGGAACATGGAACGCGCCAGAAAAGGGGTCTGATAAATGGAATTGGCTATGCAGCAAATTATCTATTTGGAGTCCTTGACGAAGACTTTGCCAAAAAATACGATAGTGATATCAACCTCATACAGACAAACGAAAACCATTTACTCAACCTCTACAAGGAACAAACATCGATAGTGGAAGGCGAGTACAATATTTTAAAGAGAAACGAGGATATCATGAACAAGCAATTTACGCTAATAAACAAACGGTTCCAAGAAACAAACGAGCGCATACACGTGGACCGTAGCAATGCACTCAATGTGATGTCATCTGCCTTAGCTGCCAACTTAATAATCTCCAACATAAGGAGAGTTCAACAATTACTGCTCGACTTAGTGACTGATGTAAAGGGCGGACGCGTCGATGCACATTTACTGAAGCCAGATCAGTTACAAGAACAATTAAACATAATATCCGGACAGTTACCAAGTGACCTGTCGCTACCCTGCACAAACAGCCATCAGTGCATTCGACAGATGTATAAATTGTCCCGAGTACACGTCAAGCTAACGACAGACTTCTTCCTTTTTGAAGTTAAGCTGCCTTTGGTGAACAATGAACAGTACGAGCTAAGCCGAGTCATACCTATACCTTCGATACAAGGACAAACAGAGAAGCATATCATGCCTACATCTGAATATTTGGCAATAAACCTCAAGAAGGATGTGTTGATGCCTCTAACATACGACGACCTAAGCACATGTATACAACTGAGAAAACACCAATTACTATGTGCACTGAGTTTACCGGTTTATGACATAAAGCAAGCCACAACGATGTGTGAGGCACAAATTATAGTAAACAATAAGAACTTATCAGCGTGCCACACGACTGTATCAAGTTGCAGTGATAAGTGGATACAGTTACACAATGATGGCGCGTGGCTCTACACCTGTTGTAAACAATGCTTGACTCGCATTTTCTGTCCATCTGGCACATTATCGAAACAATTAAGTGCTACTGGTATTATCTCACTTGATCCTGGATGCATGCTGAAAGGAGATAACATTATAATTCGCTCACATAACAACTTCCACAGTGAGATAAGCGTGACTGAAGATGAGCTTTACTTGAGAGAATCGACTATAAATCACTTCATAGCAGACAACAACTATACTTTTGAAGCTGAGCATCATGAAGTTATGATGAAGACTTTGAAAGCCAGGATTGAACAGGTGAAGATGCATCAGGATACTCTAAACGAGGTGGCAACTTCCCACGACACACATCGCTATATCTTGTATAGCTTTATGCTCATCGTTGTTGTTGGGGCTTGTCTATGCATCAGTCTCAAACAAAGGAAACGCTATGGTGCAGGCCTTCGAGTTACCTACAGAGCTGATAACCCGGACCAGGAGCAAGCCATCAGCGAACCGCAACCACGGATGAGCCAGGACACCAGCTGCGCGCTCAAGGTCGACAGAGCTACCTCGCCAGCAAGCTGTTAGATTTAGATAATTATAAGCTTCGAACTTAGTATCCTATATTTACATTGTTTAATTTACTATTTACTTTTACGTTTCTTTTACTGTTTACATTATTTTTACATTTTGTTTATTTTTTGTGATTTGGGAGCATGTACGAGCACGCTCGACAACTTTATGCTGACGCCCGCGATCACATGTACTTACGTTTGAACCTTATTTCATGCACATTACTTTATTTAAGTTAGTTCAATAAAGCTGCTTGGTGAACACACATGTCGGGGTTTTCTTCCACATTACCTACACATAAGAATTCTCGGCACACATTGCACCTCAGCGGTAGGACTCCACACTTATGTTATGTCCAAGTGTCATGTAGGTATTAGGGGTGAGTCTTTAGCCTTCAGTCGGGCGCAAATAAAAACTAAGGGTGGCTACTTAAAATATCCTGATTGAAAACCCAGTAACATTTTACCCGACCTGGGAATCGAACCCAGGCCCTCATGCTCAGCAGTAGCGCTTGCAATCAATAGACCAACGAGAAGAAAGAAATCTGGTGAAAAACAAAACAAAGGTACTTCATAAAGGTTCTATTGTAATCCGTTCGTAATAATGAATTAACAATGTAATTTGTCCATAGAATAGACCCGGGGTGGACCGCTGTGGTCTACCTAATGACCGGCGCAAGCGTTACGCTTCAATGTACCGCCACAAACCAATTTATATTTTGTCCTCAAAATAAATGAATTCAGTTTCAGTTTATGTGCCCTACCTAATTAAACAATGTGAATTCAACATTATCTGGGCGACCTAGTTCACTTTTATTACTTTCGCGGTTTTTCGGAGTGAATTCTCCATTGCGTTTCGTGTAGTACGTTTCGTGTAGTTGTTGCTTCTTGAAAAACAAAAATAATCCATTGGTATTAACTGCAATGATGTATTTTGAATGTTTGTCTTGTAGTAATAAATAAATCAGTTATGTGAAGAAAACGTGTGTTGATTGATGCCACTGCACTTCTGTGCAGAATCAGAATTTGAACTCCAGCAAGCGCCTGGCTAAATAAGAACTGCCGCTCGGGTAGATCTTTGGGTTAAGCTGCGCTTGTCTAGTTTGGTCCGTGGATGGGTGACCACCCATTACATACCGAGTTTTCTCCGTGCCTCTTGGTCCCGGCTGTCATTTGTAGATCTTTGGCAGTCGTTACAGGCAGTCAGTGGCCCGAAAAGTACTCTGCTGCATCCGGTTAGACTGGAAGCCGACCCCAACATAGTTGGGATGGGTTGTTGATGGACATTCAATGTACAATGGCTGTGTATGTCTTTATTAAATTACTGAGACATAAATTTGAACTATGTGTTATCTCAATTAAACATGAAATTATTTTTCTTTTTCAATATAATATTCTCCTTTAAACCTAATACACTTTTCAGACCTTTCAAAATCCCCTCTGATCCCAAAAAACTAAAGTCATAATCTTTCTGGGCGATTGTTTTTCAACTTTTTCAACAATGTCTGAAGATGTTGCCTCAATCGGCCGACCAGAGCGCTGATTGTCTTCACTCGAGTCTCTGCCTTGCTTGAAAAGACTATGCCACTTGTAAATCATCGATTTTCAAGGGCTAGAGTCTCCATAAACAGATGACATCTCTTCCATAATTATCTGAGGCGTTTTTCCTTGCTTAGTAAGGAACTTTATTACGTCACGATACTCAGTTTTCTCCATACTTAGTCAGTCTTAACTTCCCGATTTACGTTTTTATCCAGCGAAATCTCAAAGGTTAATGAACCAATCGGGCTGAAAACTAATATTTTTGAGTCACCAAGTAGTGACAGGTAAAAAAAGTCCTCCCCTCCCTACCCTAACTCCTCCATTCCGCGAACTTTTTGACCCACCCTCGTATCTCATCATTTGGTATCAATAACCCTATGGTCAAGTCCCCATAATGGTCAAGTCTGTATTTTTTGACCTTTAAACAAAACTTTTTTCCGAAAACAACTAATAGTTAGGTAATGACTTGAATTCTACATTGAATTGTGTAATCCGACGAGAATGATGCAATATCAAAAGATTAGCGAGAAATCCTTTTAGATAAAGTTATATTGGTATACATCATAAAGTACCAAAACGAAAATGATGAAACCAACTCACCTATTACAGTCACATCCATTTCCTAAAATAAAAATGATACCTAAACAATTTTATGGTGAAATTATGTTCTGGTTGCAAACTTCGGAGATAGGACCCCTCTTATCTCCAAAGTTACGAATTGTATAGAAATGAAACATATTGTGGTCAAATCATTAAAAACTATGCGGTGGTAATGAAAAGAATAAGGTATATGATAACGTGCAAAAGAAGTCTTTACTTAGCATGGACAGTCACGGTACGGCTGGTCCATAATTTCAAAGTCCCTCAGAGAGCTATGGGAAGGGCTATGCTTGGAGTCTCTCTGAGTGATCGAATCCTGAACGAAAGATGTGATCCGGAAGAGAACGAAAGTTGTCAACATAGCTAACAGAATAAAGAAGCTGATGCGGCAATGGGTTGATCTTATAAGCGCGATAAATAGAATTGATGTCGGTTTATTTATTTGTTTAACAATGGTTATAGCATAATACATTTACAAGACAATGGTTATAGGTACATTTATAAGTGCAACAATTAATAACAGGCTAACACCACATTCACTATTTGTGGTTATATATATTATTAAAACAGTTTAAATACCTTAAAAAAATTATAAAACTAAATTCAGCAATAAATAAAATCACATTACAATAGACAACAGAAAAAAAAAACAGATTGATAAACAAAATTAATTAAAATACATTACGACACAGCAAATTATTAAATTAAATAAGTAAATCACAGCAGTAGTCCGTTGGGATACATGTTTTCTTTAATCGAGACCGCAAATCGGCAAACCTACGGCAGTACATCCGTAGCTCCAGGTTTGGTGGAGCGACGATCTTCGCAGGGTGGCTGGGAGCAGCTGGAGTAGAGTTGCCGAGAGTTGACACTCATAGCGTGCGGTTGGTGCGGCTTATGATAATGAAGTTTTTCTAATTACCCCAATCAAATTAGGTAGGTTAGGCTCCATCGTTTCGGCTCTCGTTGCAATGAAACTAACATATTTTACTTAGTTTTCCAAACAAGCCGATAGCAGTAGTTGTTACTGAAATAAGCAGTAGACCGACATGATGTGGCATCATCGGGGTTCCTTTTTTACGAAACGCGTAAAATGAATTCCCCATATCGACAATAATATCTCGAGCATAAGAAGGCATTACCTAAGTATGAAATGACTCAACATAACTGTGTTAATATATAAGAACTATAACAAACTAAGTATACATTAGTAGATGACGCATCGAAGGCTTTTAGCTGATATTAAATATAGGATAAGGTCACACCTCTTATGTTATGGCGTGTAATACAAACATTTAATGGGTTTCTTATTACGACTTTTGTTCCCGACAACAACGGGGAATTTCCGGTTTTGAAACTGGTACTGTCATGCCCACTTAGATGTCCCTTTTTTACTACCGAATTTTCTCAACGATTTTCATGATATATTTCTTCATAGTCGGACTGAAACGTAACCTACGAATATTATCTTTACGGAGATTAAATTAAGGAAAATCGGTTGGGCGGCCTGAAATAGACACTTCATTTTCAATTATCAAGATTTGTAATTATCTGGTGGACCTAGATTATGCATAAAAAATACAAGTAAGCTTGGAGCACTTCGATATCATTCCTTTGTTTTTCATGAGAAAGTGACCATATACATATGCACCACCTTCTGTCCAGTCTATCATGCACTACTATGGCCCACACCTGTATCTTTCAGGATTTAAGAGATCGGACAAAAATTATGTCAAATCGACACGTAAATAAGAAGAAGGGGAAATCGAACATTTGGCACTGCGTGAACAAGTTCATAACAAAAGTTAACCTAAGTAGTAAAATCTTTTTCTTCTTCGTCGTGTCGATGACCAGTACTCTGCCACATCGATGGCGTTAGTAGAAGCTTGGGAAAAGTCCCTTAAAGTAGTAAAATATTTAATATCCTTAAATTATCTTAAGACCTATATTTTAGTACCTTCTAAGAACCCCATAAAATATTTTAATGATTGCTGTAAACTCAGTGGGATATTCGCGAAGTATCCGGTCAAGTGGTACAGTCGCTCGCGCCAGTAATGCCCCAATTTGTAGAGTGCTTCAGGCAATTTGAGGGCCTCAAATAATTAAATTATGTCCTTTTCGCCAAATTATCTATGAATAATTTTATTGTAGGATTTGATTATGAATTTTGCGTTTAGCTGATGATTTATAATTTATGATGGAATAAGGTGAGGATCTAAAGAAGGTTACTGGGGTTAAATGGGAAGTGTAGCTTGTGTATTTGCCATTTTCTTACTGAAGAGGAATACGACAGTTAGAAAATATTTAACTTATGGAAATAACGGCAGTTATTATTTGTTTAATAAAGCTCTTTAATCATGAATCTTGGTAAGAAACGGACACAATATTTCCAAGAATGTTTTCCAGAAAGTTAACCAAGTATGAACAAGTTTAAAATCCTGAACGTTAACGTGAACAAGATTTAACACGTTTAGCTGCATCATTTTCATTCTTGAAACTGATATCATACAAACGTTCTGTTATCAGAAACCTACACTTATCAACCCAGATTGGGAAAATATCTTGCTCATCTTTCAAAATAACCATTTTCTCGTGTAATAGATAAAAGTACAAGTGTCTACCTACTCCTCTTAAAATTGTGCTTTATTGTGATTGGTATGAATCGGCACCGTAGCCCTGAAACCCCTTATCTGTAACATTAGTACGTGCGAGCGCCAGAAAGATAAAAGAAATTACGAGTAGAAGGGATGAACACGAGACGTGTAAGAAAACCCAGAAGGAAAACTTGTGATAAGAATCTAAATAACTTGTAATCAAAGGCATGCGTTTTCGAATTTTTTGGTGAACATTGACATTTTTTGGCTGCTGAAAAGGAAACATATTTTGACACAAAAATCGTCACCAGCAAATATGGGTGCTGTTGAATGTGGATAAGGTTTTTTGAAAACCTTGTAGAGGCATCTACAGCTTAAGTTTATTCACTGGTGGAGGTATTCAGGATTGACGAAACTGAAAGTTTGTTAAATTATTTAAACCTGTGCAGTTACACAGCAAACAAACTATTTTTACCACCGAGTATGACGGTGACACGGAAAAAGATGAAGTGGTTTTCAGAACTGATTTATTGTCATGATAAATGTGTGACTTTACTTCCTGTATTTTGTTTGAAGCTTCTGCATTTGTTTGTGCAGTAAGGTTCACAATGTTGGGAAGTCTCGTCATAAATTTGGCGGCTCGGACAGGCGGCTTCCTTCCGTCGACGCATGCGCTCTGTACTCGGGAGCCACAACTTTTTATTTTAGACTTCCGTAAACCCACACACGCTTCAGTTTTCAGCTAACAAATGAATATTTTAGGTTTAACCATCGCAGTTTCATCCTGTGACCTAAAATTGAAGAACACTGTGGGCTAGTTAACCTGTGCTTATTAGTTCGTGACAACCGTATACGTTGAGCCTTGATGAGCTCATAGTAACAGTTTTGAAGTACAATCAAAAGGAAATATTGTTTTTTGGTTGTTCCAACAAACTTAATTATCCTATTATCATTTGTTCCCAATCTACTAAGAAAATTAGCTTGGGAGGAAAGCGCTATTATTTCTTGATACGGTTCAAATCATAGTACCTACAAATTAACCGCCAAGTCAATGCCACGAATGGTAAAAAATGAGGTTTGATATTTTTATTTTAAAATTTTTTCCCACACTAGGAATTTCTCTCTGAACATTTAAACACATTTCATAAATCATGAATGTGTTCAAAAGAAAATGTCAAATTTATAATGCTAATGAAAATTAATACCGAAGATAGAACACACATTATTAAAGGAGTTCTAGTTTGGCAGATTTGGCACAAGCATTCAGAATTCAGGACGCTCATGTGGTCACAAAATCCCTGTGATACCAAACGGTCACTACATCGTTGTGGGTTAAATGCTCAGCGGTTAATGCAGCAGGTGATGATCGTTAGTTCAACCACACGTTAGGTACACTTAGATCTTGAGCGGGCTTAGACTTCTTCTTTGCGTGTCGATAGACTCAAATAATACCCAACCAGTATATTGCCACCTGGACAGCTCTGTTGGCTTCGTTTAAATTCTGGAAGGTGCAGGTGGCTGTGCAGGATGGGCAAGAAAGGAGGTGGGACATATCCTGAAGAGGGGCTCCACACTGTCATTGTATTTGGGACGAGTCGATGATACCCCATTTGGCCAGATTATTTCTACAGCGGCCAACCTGGGCCCGCAAAACGGTTAAGAGAACGGGCCTAGTGTGGTACAGAGTTTCAATACAAGGCATTTAATTTTGGTGTAAAAAGACTCATAACGAAGCCGAAAGGCACTTGTTTTTCCCGTCATTGCGATTTTTTTTTTGTTCTGGACTTATACCTGTATAAATATTTTTTTTAAGAATCGTTCCTAAATAAAAGAAATTAAGTACGTCTCCCGTCGCGCCCTCACTTCTTGTTTGAATTCACGCACTTACTATCACCATACTGTTCGTCTAGCGATGTTTTTCATATTTCTATTTTTTTGGAGTGTCCGGGAAAAAATCTGAACGTGATTTGATTCACAGGTCAGGCAAAGTATTATTGGGTTTTTCCATCAGAAATTTCTCACTAGCAGCCACGGAGTTTGAATTTGTGTCCGGTTGATGGCAATAAGCTCATCCCGCATTACATGGAACTTAAACATAACTGGCGAAATGTGGGTCATGGGTGTACTAATGTGTATACCTCTGCATAACTCTTGTTTTTACAGGCGTGATGTTAAGTCTAGCATTGGTAGGCCATCATTCACTAAGAGTGGGTCTGTTGAGAATACCCAGTGCTAACTACTGCGTATTCCCAGCATGTGTTGTGGGCTTAATGATGATGAACAATGGCAATTGAATGTTACGTTGCTTGATGATTGAATTGTTAACTAGTTGCAAGATATGTAGGTAGATCAATACCTGCCGTCAGGTACCGATATCACTTACTTCAGTTTCTCAGTACCAACTAGTTACTTGCAATGTAACGTTACAGGAACTGCTTCGTTGCAGTCAGCAGTTTGCATGCACAGGAAACATCCATTAAAAGTTCCAATTGACTTGAACATTGGCACTAGAGTTGGGATTAGTTCCGCGAACTAAATCATTTATCTTTCAAAAGTGTGCTCTTGTACGTTCTTAGCAGTTGCAGTTGCTACGTGCTCGCGTTCCGGAACTGTTTCTAGTATATATATAGTATTAGTTTTTACGTAACAGTATGCTGCTAAAGATTTCCTTATTTATATTTATTAAACACTTCAATGCAGCAATTTGGCCAGTGGTCACAACCCCGGCTAACGAATTGTAGGTCGTGGTTGGAGTCCAGGCAGCCGCGGTACTTCGTGTTATTAATTTCGTCACCTCGACTCAACTGCCTCGTCTAGTGGTCGCTGCGACTGCTGAGCTTGAGGTCCTGGGTTCGTTTTCCGGGTCAACCAAAATACTATTGGGTTTTTCTATCAGGAATTTCTCTATAGCAGCCACGGAGTCTGGATTTATAATGAGTTGATGGCGTAGCATTCTTGTAAGAGTTCCATTTTAAAGAGAACCATTTTTTTTCTCATGGTACTATTCATCTCCGTTCTCAGGACTAGATTGAGGTTAAGAGGGGCCTGCTCTTAACCTCAATCTAATTTAATATAAAAAAAAGTTTCACAAGACTTTCAACTTTGTCTATAAGGACAAGAACACAATGGGGTGATCCCCTGGGATAACAGGCAACCGTAGACTATGGGTAGGTGGTGGATAAACCAAACTTAATATATTTATTTTATTTTATTATTTTCGGAAAACTTACAGCTAGGCAGACACAATAGCTTCGTTAATAACAACAATATGGCCAATTACCGGTTTACACAAATAGCTATACAATAGTTTAATAAAACAAAAAGAATTAAATCTAAAGACAGTGGTAAGGATTAGTACATACACACAAAAGCAATAAAGAAAAAATTCGGCTAAGTGCGAGTCGGACTCGCGCACGAAGGGTTCCGTACCATTATCTATAAAAACGGCAAAAAATCATATCTGTTGTATGGGAGCCCCCCTTAATATTATTTTTTTTTTAATTTTTAGTATTTGTTGTTATAGCGGCAATAGTAATACATCATTTGTGAAAATTTCAGCTTTCTAGCTATCACGGTTTATGAGATACAGCCTGGAGACAGACAGACAGACAGACAGCGAAGTCTTAGTAATAGGGTCCCGTTTTACCCTTTGGGTACGGAACCCTAAAAAGAATACAAATTGACACAATACAATGGTTATGTGTTTACGAAGAAGTGATTGCAAAAGGGTCTTCTTCAATTTAACACGCTTGTATTAAAGATGTCGATCTCAACCTCCTGGCAAGTCGGATTGTACACACGGCTCGCTCTAATCATGTACGAGTTTTGTCTGTAATTACTTAAAAGTCCTTGTGGTTGGTATGTGCAACAAACGAGATTTACGCTGTTACGCAGAAACGAACAAGGTACACGAAGCCCAATCTTGCTCAGCAACTCGGGGACATCACTGGATCCGTTTGCAGTTTTAATTAGAAAGGCCGAGTCGGAGATTTTTTTTTGTTCATATATAAAGGAAGAAAGAAGAGGGCTCGTGGCAAAATAATAACAGCAGCTCAGATCGATCTTTAGGTTAAGCCGTGCTTGCCTAGGTTGGTCTGTGGATGGGTGACCACCCATTACATATCGGGTTTCGTTGGTTCCGGCTGTCATTTGCAGATCTTTGACAGTAGTTACAGGTAGTCACTGGCCAGAAAGCAAGGGGTATCGTGTTACCCAGTGCTAGCTTGGTTGTCGAGGTCAGATAGGTAGTCGCTGCATGTAAAATACTGGTATTCATCTGCATCCGGTTAGACTGGAAGCCGACCCTGACATAGTTGGGAAAAGGTTAAGCAGATAATGAGTTGTTTTTATATTCTTTTTTCTTTGATTTTCTTTGTGACAGAAGGCGCTTTGTGTTAACCACCAGTATACTTCCGTCAGTATTCATTATTCCAAGAGGCTTATATGTTATTTAAGCTCTTTTATTACGTATAGTCCTGAATAATATAGCCTTAATGCTCGTACAATTTCCTTTCTGGGACAAAGGTATTAAACTTGTGTTTGTATCAAGTTGCTATTATGTGTTTTGTGTAATTTCGTTACTGATTCATGATGCATACGTTTGCTGAGTCTGTGTTATTGTAATTTGAATATATTAATGTTGGCTGGGAACGTGTTCTTCTTGGGAAGATGTGGGTTGCTAGGGAATGGTTTATATTCAGTTTAAACTGTTTTGTAACTGAAACACAATGCGTAGATCATACAAGCCACTTGCTCACAATTTAGATAAGTTAAGGGCATTTGTCAGTAATTGACGCAAACGAAATAGCATTTTGAAAAAATGCCATACCTAGCCGATACTTGGTAGAATCTTTCTTATGCAATAATTATATAATTTTAGCAATGAATTTCCAAGTTTCCCACCTTTCAAAGAATATACCTAAATCATGTTTTTAAGATTCAAAGGACCAAAAATAAGACAACTAACAATTTCAGCAAAACACACTCTTACACGTGATCCTTCCTTCTCCCTAAACCGCAAGGGCTGCGTGGTGGAATTGATAATCACGACACGGTGTCACTGGGTCACAGGTAGGGTAGATGCCCCAGTCCTTGTCCCTGACATAATCCCTTACTTCGTCCTCACGACACCCTTGGGAGCCATCAGGTGCCCGGCATCCGCGGCCTGTTGTGTGGCAACGGCTGGGCTAAAAACTTGGACACTTTTTTATGTATCGAGGCAATGAATTAAAGTAGCGTTGTTTACATAAAGAATGGCAATTGAATGTGTTATGTGTCACGTGGAGGTTTTTTTGTTTTTTTACGAGTGTAAGTTGGGGTTAGAGACGTACATTTGCTGTAGATACTTTTAAATCTTCGCAAATGGTAGAACATGCATTTCCGATTCTAAGCATGTGGGAATTATCTTTTGAACGGATAAGATTATTTATTTTAACTTCAAATAAATTACTATCCAGGTATCCTTTAGTGCTATAACGAGAGAAAGTAAGCAATTAACTCCCTAAAAGAGAGCCAGTGTACAAATTGAAAAAAACTTACTGGCTTTTTTGCCACCGACTTCCGAAAATAAAGTTATTTAGATTTTTTTCAGTGTTTTTTTGGAAGTCGGTTACCACACGAATTCTTGTCATGAATTAATTTTTACATTGTAACTGAAAGTTATTAAGAGATCATCATGTCATCAACACAGCCCAAGAAGAAAAAATACGTATTAACACGTTCATTGCCAATCCAAAATGCTGAACTTACCTAGATGGCCAAAATAGAAAATTCCTTGAAAGTGTTCCCTAGCGGTCTAAACAAATACCAGAACCCAATACGCTGCAGCCGCTATCACACGACGTCGCGTGAACGGCCATAGCATAACAGGCCCTTCACGAGATGTCGCGTGATGTAGCAATTAACGTGAGGAAGAAAACAAATAACTGAACCGATTTTGATGAAATTTCTAAGGGACCAATCGGGAAATATATCCTTTCATATAAAATAATTTTTCAAATCGGTGTATAAATGACGGAGTTATGAGTCTTATGAGGTGACAAACATAAAAAAATAGAACCGAATTGAGAACCTGCTCCTTTTAGAAGAAAGTCGGTTAAAAATGGAAAAAAACATTTCAAGGAACAAAACTGAAATAAAATTGGTTATCGAACAAATGAAAGCCAAAAAAAAAATGAGGTAGTTTTACAAAAGTTGTAAAGCCAAACAGTGTAATACCGGGAATATAATAATTTAACGGAGCCGTAATTGCACCGCGCGGTGTTCTTTTCACCTTTCCGCAACAGTACCCCGACTAAGTACTCTATAAATTGAATGCACAACTTTAAAATTGTTGCTTTTCGCTCGATAGGGCTTCCTGCAGCCATAAAATATTTTAAACTCGCATATTCCACGTTGCTCTTTACAAAAATGATATTAAAATGTAATATAAATAACAGTAAAAGTCGCTAGAGAACGAGCTCTGTTAAGGTGGTAGCGCCAGGGCAACCCGCGAAACTCAAATCTCCTTACGTTATTTTGCAATTTGCATGTCAGTGTCAGGTTGTATGTTCTCAATAACTATTTCATCAAAAAGTCAGTCAATGGGGTCAAATGTACTTAGAGGGTTGTATTGATGATTTAAATCATTATAATTCTGTAACTACATACGTTATACCTGCGCGACTCAATTTTCATCAACATACAACCTGATAGGTACTGGCCTACAAATTGCAAAAAACTAAAGAAATTTTGAATTTCGCTGGCGCTTCCACTACAAAAACTTGGGAAATACATAAATAATATCCGGTGCATGAGCAAGTTACACGGAAGTGACGTTGTGCCATCGTAAACGAACGTTAGGAGGTTAACTTTTAGAGAAACTGTCGTTTATTTTATTTGGTATTGTTTATTCATAACTCAGGTAGGCACTTAAGAAGTTCAAACGACACTCTTGCGGTATAACTTCTTCATAGATTATCATACAGTTAAAAAAAAAAAAACATTTTATTAATTCTCGTTGAGCACCCAAACTCAACCATGACTCTTCAACTTTATTGAAGCCCATCCTAAAAGCTACTACGATGATGCTATACAGTTACACTAAACTCTTACTTAAAAAAGTTGCTTAAAATTAAGACAAGCTTAAATGTGAAAAACTGTATGGTTAGATTAACCAAACATTAAATTTATGCAACGTTTAGAAGTATGAGAGAACGTATTGAGCAACTTATTGAGAGTATATACAGCAACCTTTATTTTTGTACAAATCTGTAGGTATACGTAAAACCACTGTAGGGTATCAATTTTTATGCCGCCTCCTGCCTCGTCTCAAGTAAATCACTTTACGCGCTTTTTGGCGCACCGAAGCGTTTCCTAGGTTATCTTATCAAGAGCTACCCACGTATTGATTCTTCTTAAGAGCACCTTTTATAACGTATATTGTTTTATAAAACGGTGCCCGACATGTTTGATCTTCGCGGGCTACATGGGAGGAACCATCTTATTGTTGCTGCTCCTGGTTCGAAGTCCAGCATGTACTGACTGCCAGTCTTAGATCAATTAATTTTTAGTTATGGTTCATACACATTGAAGAAGAATAGTTTGGATGCATTCAAACAAGGCACAAATTATGGTCAGTTAGGCCCACTGCCTTCCTGTCTGAGTAGTTCCAACTTCCTGGGGGGCAAAAATGGCCGCTTTAGCAGAATCATAATATGAATTACATTTAAATTCGTAAAATAGTCACAAGGTGACAATTCATAATAGTAGGTACGTCTATGACCATTTTAAGGATTTAAACGTACTTAATTCATAGTATTATCCTATTATGATTCTGCTAAAGCGGCCATTTTAGACCCCCTGTTCTATTGAAGGCCTTCTTCAGAAAATGAGTACTTCTAAATAATACACTTCGCGCACCTATATTTTAAAGAAATATTATTTCAAAAGTAAGAAAGCATTTTGTTATTGCCTGTAGCACTAATATCTTACAAAATGTCAGCTCAACACAATTTCCAGTGACCCGCGTCCCGGCCACAGACAACCAATATTTTCGTTCACGAAAATGTCAAAGAAAATTTTATCGCCCCATAAATGCATGGTATTTTTGTAAGAAAATATTTATTGACTTATTTATACAACGCATTGGCTTCTCGGAGCTCAATAATAACGATAGTGACATGTTTCAGAAATGGGATAATTTACGAGTTTCAATCTTAATTTGACTTTTATACATAACTTATTTTACACACGGAATAGTTTTGCCTGTGTAAAATAAATATGGAATCTTTTGAGTATTGAGAAAATATTAATATTTTACGAAGTCAGTCTGGTGCAAATGTAGCATTTTTATTTTATTACTAAAGTAGGTTTATGTTTGTTTTACTTTCAGTGCAGGATGAGGTTCAGAAGTAAAAAATCCTTGTGGAAAGGGAATTATAAAAGTACAGGAAATAAGAAATTCATAAAGGTACAGCGGATTTCACTTAGAGCGAGTCAAAAGAGCGACTCGTTTTACTCACGTGAATAAACCACGCGATGAAACTCGTGATGTAGGCTTGGGATACGAAACAAGCATGTGGGTATGTATGTACAATACAAGCTACATATGTGTATTAATAATTTCTCCTTCCATTTGCAGCTCATTGCGAAGCTGTGCAACTGGCGTAATAATCAGAAATCAATTAGTAGCGACGATATTCAGATATACTATCATTATTTTTCACTTTTTCCACCCCGAGTAACAGATAATGAGCTTGACCGGAACTCCTTTGTTCGCACATTCCGTCCTTATTGCGATGATATCGGAATAATAATAGAAAATGTTCATAATTAGGTATATAGTATTGACCTGTTAAATGTATGACCTATATATTCGGTGTTGGTAGTCGGTCAAGAGAGGTAAGATCGTAAATCAAAAGTTAGCGCGGCGGAGCTGGGCGGCTATTCCTCAATACTTCCCGGGAGAGCACGCTCACTACATAAGTAATTCCTGTCTGAATATTTCCTGTGTTTCGGTAACAAAAAAATGGCGCGCCCTCGAGGCAAAAGTTTCCGTGAAAACGTCGTTTTGAAGATATTGGATTTTTTGGTTACCCGAGACTTATAACTCGCCTCAAGGCTTATCTATTTACGATGAAAGTGATACAATATACGTCCGTACTTGTGCCAGTATTATTCAAATTCTGGTGTCTTTTAACTTCCAATTCGTATCCTTTAGCGAGATAAATGGAAGCTATAAACTTGGAAAGGCAACATAATATAAGACTAGGGTTATCAAAAGACCTAACCAACTATTTTCGCGAATAAAGTTAAGTAAAGAGTGTAACGCCTCTATTAGTACAAAGCTACCGGGACAAAGGAACCAACGACCGTCGCTGTGGTAATTAATGAATTCATTATCTTTTTTAATTTCATCTTGAGCAGATATTAATGAGGTTTGTACCTGTTTTATGTAAAATTTGCTGAAACTCCCGCGTCAACTCTTTCGTCGAGGTAAGTTCGTTAATAGATGATCGATGGACTGTCGTGATTCGGAATTTTATCGAAAAATTCGAGCATATTTTAGGAACGTTAGCGAGGGCCCTCATCCTCCTTCGTTAGTTATTAAAAAGACTTTATACAGTTTTGTTACTCAAATTGTTGAAGGAAAATTTTACGGCGCCCTTATTGGAATCGGTGTGGGTGATTCAGTACCTATCTAATTAAAATGTGCAGCTTTTTTTAAAGGGTTCTAATTTCTAACAGGCACATTCATTAATTTATATCGATTTAACAAATCTGTGATGACTAACCAGTAACCACCAAACGAAAAAAATACATTAGACTCCACATAACAAGAATATCAGACAAGTTTTCAAGTTATAATCATTTTTAAATAAATTCATATTTTTTAACCGCGGTGAAGTGGTGTGACGATCTGATCTTATTTGTGGGATGAATATGGCTAGAGATCGTACAAGGTAGAGAGGTTTGGAAGGAGAAAGGGGAGGCCTTTGCCCAGCAGTGGGACACTAGACAGGCTAAAAAAGAACAATTCTTGACAACTATATGGGATCCGCTTTAAATAAATCTATCTTTATTTTTACACGGCTTTTCACATTTTTAATCTAAGCAAAACTAAATGATTTCGAATTAAAAAAAAAACGAATGAGTTTTCACCTAACCTTACTTAAACTTAAAAACTATCAGTAATTGCGGAACATGGGGTACACATCGCGTACAACATGGGGTATTTTCTGATCCCCGGGGCATCCAAAAATACCCAATGAGGAATATACCATTTTTTTATTACGTCACTATTTGGAACACCGTTTTTTTCTGAGATTGTACTATTACTGACACATATAATAATATTTTAAGGAAATAGCACTAAGCAATGTGAAATATCCTACGATACACTGAATTCGGATTAGGTAGTAGTGAAAGAAGTGATTTTCATGAAAACGCCATTGATTTGATTTGCATCGCCCACCAATCGCTCGCTGCCCGTTTGCCAGCGCGGAGAGCACTAGATTTTAACGAGTTTTGCTCCAAGAGTCTCCAACAGCAATTATAATTATCCTCCGTTGACTTCTGTTAAGTGAATTTCCTCTTGTAGGTTTTAATTGTTCATTTTACAACAGAACTAATGCAAAGAATACGCAGTCAGTATTTAAAACTATGTATAGACCCGACACCCCTCTAAGTACTTTGGGCCTTTTGTGTTAAAGGCGAGCAAAAGTCAAGTATTTTCAAATTCTTTCGCAGAAACGAGTCCGTGGTTGGTGAGAGTTTATAGGGAAAGTTTTCCGATGCGATGGCACAGTGAAATATTCAACTTGTTAGAAAACCGCACGCGACACCCGCCGTGGAAATGTATGTACGAATCAATAAGTCGTCTACGTATCTCACTTTTTAAATTTTAATGCTTTTTTTTACATTTTTAGCGTTCAGTCCCCGAAGGGTAACCAACGTGAGCCTATTACTAAGTCTCCGCTGTCCGTCTGTCTGTCAGCGGGCTGTATCTCATGATCCGTAATAGGTAGACAGTTGAAATTTTCACAGATTACAAAAAATAATAAAAATAAATTAAAAATCAAAGGGAGCTCCCCTACTACGATGGTACGGAACCCTTCATGCGCGAGTCCGACTCGCACTTGGCTAGTTTTTAGGACAATGAACTGCTTTATCTAAGGCGTCTAGGTTTGAGATGAAATCGCCCGATAAGATTGAAGTAGACTTAATTGCTCAATGAAACAAGATCGAAGCAAAAGTGTGAACTTGATAAAGAAATGAATATTTCCATGTTGCTCAAGTTAAACTCGTCGTTCGTTATTCTTCACTGTTCGGCTATAAAGGGCTGTTAACAAAACACAGTATTGCAGCGGAAATTGACAAAATAAAAATTGAATTTTATGTTTTGTTGGTATCTTTACTTGTTTACGTGCGAGCGGCGTTTTCAATCCATGTCCAATCAATTTGCATGTGGCCTACATCGACGCTCTTCAGCGACAAACTTCCGATGGGCGACCCTTTTTATTCTCGAGTTATGTGATTGAACTCATCGGTATTCCTCCCACAGCTTCTCAAGTTTTATACATAATAAAAGACACGCACACGGTACAAATAATGCGAACGCTATTTTGGTCTCTAATAACGGTTTTATTCCAACTAAATAGTTTAAACAGAGAAACGAAGGAGGCGCATCGAAATGAACGCCATGTCATCATCTGCCTAGCCTTTTCCCAACTATGTTGGGGTCGGCTTCCAGTCTAACCGGATGCAGCTGAATACCAGTATTTTACATGGAGCGACTGCCTGTCGGACCTCCACAACCCAGTTAATGCTAGGTAATACGATAAAATGAACGCCATGTAATAATGTTTATATTATCAGGTTTATTTTTAGATGCTTTTTAGGTTCTCTGGCAGAGAAATGTTTATTATATCAAGGAAAAGCTCTTTTATGTCATACGTGAAAGGCGACTGCAAAGCTCAAACGCTCCTTACGAGAGAAATATTAGCTGTTTCATATGATAAAACTTACTGAAGTAACACAGGGTACATATTCGCATATTTAGATTTGCTATAAACTTGACTGTCGATGTAGCGTGTAATGTAGGTCTTCGACATATCGGTAACGATGTATTTATGTTTACCGACCAAGATTGTGACTGCATTGCTCTGACATAAATTTTATTATAAAATAAATGATATGCAAGCTGTTAATATTACAAAGTTGGGTCATTTCCTATATCTAGAAAGTTGACGATTCTGCGCGACCTCTCCTTTGTTAGATAAGCTGAGGGTGTTTTAAGGGGAAAAAAGGTAAGCAAGGGTACGGGTCAGTCAAAGAAATACCAAAAGGACAAAGAGAAGAAAAAACAACGATGAAGGTATACTTATTTTATTTATCTATTTGGAACTCCAACAAAAGATACACAGATACAATATTAGTCACAGTTATACAAAGGTTCTTTTAAGTGCGTTCCTTCAATTATAGGAAACCACAGCATGCACATAAAACTAGGTCTTAACAAAGAAATTAGAAAAAAAAAACAAATTATGAACCAAAATAATAAAAAGCGGCCAAGTGCGAGTCGGACTCGCCCATGAAGGGTTCCGTAGCAGCAAGTACCATAATATAAAAGTTCTTGTAGTTCGTTGTAACTTTGATCAAGGTTTTTTTTATATTAGAGTTGATTGAATGAAAGGTAAATTGCGGTTTACGATTTATGACGTTTAAAAAAAATCAATTTTTGGTGGAAGTTTGCATGGTAATGTACATCATATATTTTTTTTAGTTTTATCATTCTCTTATTTTAGAAGTTACAGGGGGGGGGGACACAGATTTTACCACTTTGAAAGTGTCTTTCGCGCAAACTATTCAGTTTAGAAAAAAATGATATTAGAAACCTCAATATCATTTTTGAAGACCTATCTATAGATACTCCACACGTATGTGTTTGATGAAAAAAAATAATTTGAGTTTCAATTCTAAGTATGGGGAACCCCCAAAATTTATTGTTTTTTTTCTATTTTTGTGTGAAAATCTTAATGCGGCTTACAGAATACATCTACTTACCAAGTTTCAACAGTATAGTTCTTATAGTTTCGGAAAAAAGTGCCTGTGACATATGGACGGACAGACAGACAAACATGACGAATCCATAAGGGTACCGTTTTTTGCCATTTGGCTACGGAACTCTAAAAAGTATTTGATGTCAAGAAATCATAAGTAATAAAATTGTTTCACATAAAAATTATACTTAATTATTATTCTACATTTAGTGCAGTGGTATTTTTTTTGTATTTAGAGATGGGGAGGTTATGTCCATGTTAGATTGCTTTGACAATTCATTGTATTGCCAAATAAAGGTATTTATCAAATAAAGGGTTTACAATAATAGCAAGAAGACATCGTCAATAAGTTAATTTATTTCAATTTAAATGACAACGATCTTATGGCGTAAATTATAATACCTGTGAAGACAGAAAATAACGCCAACAAGACCACCAGCAACAACAACAAACTGTGGGCTGCTCCTAACAAAAACTAAAACAATAGATCGATCAAAGGAATAAGTCCCCGTGGCCGTCCGCTTCGCAACTGTAAGCCAGCTTAGACAACAATTCTTAAAACTTGAAGAGGAACACACCATGAAGGTACAAAGGTAATAATATCTCGTCTAAGTACATAAACCGCGTACAATTTGCAAAATGGAAAACGAGCCAATTTAAATTTTACGCAACGCTCGCGCTCAAAAACGTTTCCTACGGACACGAATTCCCTTTCTGCGAACGTCATACGAATGAGCGTAAAAAGGAATTACATAGTAAAGCGATGCTTACTCTTTTACGGCCCAAAGATCGGGAAAATAAAGTTCTTTTTATTGCCCTCTGTTTTACAGCCCTGGTAATAGGTGAATTCGGTGAACTCAGCGTTTGAAATTCCGTAGTGCAAGTCGTGGCGTGCAATGCACACTACTTCTATCTTATGTTATTGGCGAACACTCTTCTGTTTGAGATTGTGGGGTAGATTTTAGTATCAGCAACTGTAGATGGTTTTATCTAGGTCGGGAATAACTGTACTGTTGCCTTCTTTTATTGAAGCTTGCAACTTTCTTGACCTCTGCCCTCAATACGTCGCTTTCGCATTTAGTGGAAACCGTTAAGGCGAGGTTTATATTTATTTTCTTATTCGATTAAAACCGACAGAAGCTTGTAGTTGTTTAAATTTAAAGAGTAGATAAACAAAATGTCATTTGGTAATTTTCTCGGTTAGATAAGCTACTTGATCAGAATAGCACAGCGTCTTGGGTTTATGTTATGATTGCGCTATTACATTTAGTTAAACAAGTTGTGTACAGTAAAAGAACACGGCCCGTAGTAAACAATCTAGATCTACTAGTTAGGATGATTTGAGGAAATGGCTCATTATTCCGTTCGCATGCGACGAGTTAGGTAATGGCGACGCCACTTCAGTATTATGTAACGCCTGCCGTTTAGCTCCATAGATTATTGTCATACATGATGACAGCTGAAATGATGCATCGTTTATGGCGGATGTGAACGTTATTGTGTGTAAACTGTTTCTAGAAAATCCTACGTAGCTAATATATGCTTGATTAATAAAACAAAATTCAAAAGCACTGAACCATTTAATTTTAAGCTAGCTTCTTACTCGATGATCCATATCAAATATTTGTGGAGCCTAAACTTTAACAAACAGCGGTTGTTGACTCTCTAATAAGTAACAGTTTATTATCATAGTTCAGATGGATTTGGGAACAGTATAAGCATAGCAATACAACAATGTTATTTCAAATTATCGAGGCAACTTTAGCGAGTGCCGGGGGCGCAACACTAAAATTAAATTCCAGTAGGTACTCATTGGTTTCCAACAGACCCGTCATAATCAATACAAGAGGAAATAAGTTTCAGCTCGAAGTCGCGGCTAACAGGTCAAAGTTCGTTACTTCTTCCTAGAAAGTTTTATCCTAGTTATTTTAGTTTTTAAAATATCGTAGCGGGCAAAGAAAATTAAATTAGGAGTTTTATTTGTCGATGCGGGTCTGCGGGTAGACGTGACTAGGGCTACTAGAGCTGGGTTCTCACTAGAAAATAGTTGACATAGTTATTTTAGACTTCTTGATCTGGTTCTACGTATCAACAGCGAAATAATCATACCACTTTAAATAGTGTTTGGCGGGAGCTTGATTTATCAAAAATACAGTATCTTCTATACATTAAACAATACAAATAAATAAAATTGAAGTGTTTGTTTGTAATTTTAAAATGGTAACTTTTTACTGAATGCATAAGAAAGTATACATATAAGGCACTTGTAACAAAAAAAAACATTTTTGTAAATTTTTGTCTGTCTGTCTGTTTGTTCCGGCTAATCTCCCAAACGGCTGGACGAATTTGACGGGACTGGCAGATAGCTGATGTTATAAGGAGTAACTAAGGCTACTTTTATTTGTGAAAAAGGATTAGGGTTCCGTGCCAAAAAAATTAACCCCTTGAAATTGTTAACAAAATCAGATTCAAATAGGGAAGTAATATTTTTAAAGTAATTTGACGCGAACAGAGGTCGCGGGCAACAGCTAGTTTTTAATAAATCAAGTGGCTCACTGTTACATCAAATGGTTGAATTAAAATGGTAAACGAGAAAAATAATTTACTAAATTGTAACACGTGTTACTTAGTTTAAAAAAACCGCCCAAGTGCGAGTCGGACTCGCGCACGAAGTGTTCCGTACCATTATCTATAAAAATGGCAAAAAAAATCATGTCTGTTGTATGGGAGCCCCACTTAAATATTTGTTTATTCTGTTTTTTAGTATTTTGTTGTAATAGCGGCAACAGAAATAGTAGGTATTTCTGTTGCCGCTCATCTGTGAAAATTTCAACTGTTTAACTATCACGGTTCATGAGATCTGGTGACAGACGGACAGACAGACAGCGGAGTCTTAGTAAGAGGGTCCCGTTTTACCCTTTGGGTACGGAACCCTAAAACAACAAACACTTCGAAATTCTACGTACACATGCTCCATATACACCCAAACGCTTCCAAATAGTTAGGAGTAGCAGTCTTTAGACGAATCCTTTGGTAGGTTTCGTCATCCGTCATCAAAGGAATTATGCGGCCAGTAGCGGAATACCTATAGATATTCCAATCTAGTAGAGGCCGGCAAACACAGTTCTTGCTTTTGAGTAAGGCACAGGATTCTGTCGTTCAAGCATATAAGGTTACCTGGCTGTGCTTTATATAACATTCCTTTTGTTTATACCCTGCCAAAACTACTAACGGAGTTTATAACTAAATGCAACTACATACTTTTTCAATTTTCCATGGAACTAGTCCCGTTTACTATTTTACACTTGCCCATATCAGCCAATACACAATGCATGTAAAATAAATAATAAAAGGTGCACTTTTGTTGACTCACAATAAAAACAAGCATTTTCTTAAATATATATAGCGTAATAAATGTAATAACATACAGAAGAAATTTATTTGTTTTCCCCAATCTAATCTCAAATCTATTAATTACGTATCCTCATTGTTTAAAACTACCAACAGGGCTCTGTTTTCGATCTATCTCCGATTAATCTAAACGCGCCTTTACAACAAAATGGTTCTCTCTATGACTCTGGAAGGTGATGGGCCAGTAATTTATAGCTAGTAAAATCCGTAAAGGAAAGTAGAAGCCGTAGCTGAGTAAGTAGTTCTGGTTGATGCGAGGGCGAAACAGTCGAGTTACTACGTGCTAAAAGGTATGGATAGTGAGGTTCCTCATAATTGCTAGTTTGTGGTGAACGGAGCATTTGAGTGCTTGCCGACGGAAGATTTGAGTTTGATTTGAAATTTAATTAATTTCAGTAACAGTTATTGGTTGGTACCAAAATAAATTCGATTGTTTTATCGAGCTGGATTTATGATCGTAACTTTATAGCTTACAAAATAAATTCATCGATGCTTTGAAGTTGCAACCTCAATCATAAAAAGATCTATAATAAAGATACCTCATATCAACTGCATCCATAAAACTAAAAACAGATTTGAGCCAAAAATGTAAAGGTTCGTAAAGCTTTTATCTCGTTTACACGATGTTTTCTCAGTAAAAACGTATCTGACATCGACGCCGACGCCATGTCGCGTCTGTTGTCGAGGGATTAAATAAATCTTTTATGAATTTCACAGTAAAATATTAACTACCCACGCCATTGAATAAATTATTTATCCACGGACGGACAACGAACGCAATTATTGAGGTTATATTGAAATTCATTGAAATAACTTGAGCTGAACGGTTTTGACATGAGACCTCTTGTCTTGTCCGCAAAAAAGTTATTTAAAGGGTCCGCTAACATTACTCTCGTTACTGAAGGGGCAATTTTAATGGCAAAGGTTTTCTAAGTAATTAATTAGATTCTTCCGATGTCTTCCCACGAGCCTTCAAATGTTTCGTTTTTATGTAATTTTCCTGTGAAAGGTCTATCATAAAGTATCTGCAGTTAGCGTTTGTAATAGGCATGAAAATGGAAAACTTTAAATACGCACAATATTGTGTTGGCAGTGATTTAAAAAATGGAGTCCAGTAATCCCCGAAGAGTTAGGCTGAGGTGTAATAACGGCCACCCTATACAGGGTTATTTGTAAAACACCAGTAACCTCTTAAGAGGTCATTGTACTCATCATTATGAACAACTTTTACTATGGGACCAAACCTGAAATCGCGAAAAAAAATCAGCTGTTCCCTACATTTATGATCTATAAACTCGTCAAAATGTAGGGAACAGCTGATTTTTTTTTCGCGATTTCAGGTTTGGTCCCATAGTAAAAGTTGTTCATAATGATGAGTACAATGACCTCTTAAGAGGTTTCTGGTGTTTTACAAATAACCCTGTATAAACTTTATAAAGATTTGTGATTGATTGCAAGATTTATTTATAATTTAGGCAAAGAATCGTCATACATAACTACGATAAAAGTTCTACCGTAAAACATTAGATATAAATGGGCTACATGTTACTTCGCAAATACACGATAAGACCGAGAAGAAAATATTATTTTCCCTGAAAAAAATAACAGTAATAAAAATAGTCCCTCAAAAGCAACAGATGAGAAATCGAAGACTTAAATCACAAAACTGAAATTCAGATACACGCAACAAAATTCGTCCAAGTGGAAATGGATTGAGTATCAAAAGATGGAGTCGAATGTTTGGCGCTCTCTTTCAAGTATTTGCTTTCAGGATTAAATCAATTGGAAAACATATGAGGGTCGAAATGTGCGTAATTGGCTCAACGACATCTTATTCTAAGATTTTTACTATTGTTATTTTCATATAGGTACTTTAGCTACCCCTTTATTTTCCGGCAAAAATATTGAAGAACGACAGGGTTTGCCTGGACTCTGATAGGCTGAGTTGATAATACCACAGCCCAGTAGATAAGCAGTAACACCACCCTGTGAAGAAAGTACGATTACAAATCCATCATCAAGGCGTGCTGTGACAATGCTGTTTTGTCAGTGAAAAAAAAAGTTTAATATTCGTTTATTCGTTATTATAAATTTTTGACCAGTAATACCCGTATTCCAGAAGCCGACTCAAGTCCATTTTAGAACGGTCCTCCGGTAATATTGCACACTGGCGCTGCGGGCGGACGCTTTTTCGCTTTCAATCGTTTATCGATTGCATGATGAAACACGACAGATGGCGTTGCTTGATGGAAAAAATGGCAATTTTTTAAAGTACTATCAGCAGCACTTTTATTGTATCTCTTGATGCGTAATCAAACGGAGTTTTAATTGAATAAGAGGCCACTTTATACGGGTACTCTTATCAGTAATGTGCGGCATACTGTACCTACACAATATTTATATAACATAAAATCCCGCTTGTAATTCCCGAAGGGTTAGGCAGAGGTGTACCTAATAGTACACCCACATTTCTGTAGTTATATTAAAGTCTCATGTAATATTGCCAAGCCTATTGCCATCAACCGGGCACAACTCCAGACTCCGCGGCAGCTTCTACAAAAATAGGCATTTACCAAATAGCAATTTGCCGACCCGGGAATCGAACCCAGGACCTCATGCTCACCAGTCGCGCTTGCGACCACTAGATATACCAACGAGGCAGTCTATGTTATATCAGTCCATGTTAAAGCTCTGATAACAAACTTTTTTAATGTCTAAGCTTCTAAATTCTGTCTCATTCATATTCACGGGCCAAGAGTTTAAAGGCTACGGTCAGAATTATTTTAAATCTCAAGCAAATTACAAATCTCTTAATTCTCTGAGAGTTTATCTTCTTTAATCTCTCTGAACAAAATTCAGAAACAACTCCTTTTAAGTAGCAACTTAGTTAAGAGACGAGATCCAATACTAAAAGGGTTTACTTTGTGACTCCTCGCTTTGTGACTTAGCGACAACATTTTGATGTAGGTAATGTTAAAATGAACATCTAAATATAATATTATGTAAGTAACATAACTTTGAACTTGGGGGGTTAATACGTTCCTAATTTTGGGCCGGGCTCATTTCATTTCTATTTATGGGTTGAAACAAGGAAACACGGATAATATGTTGCATGTCCTCTAAAAACTGTCATAACACAAAAATGTTAGGTTTTAGATAATACTCTACCCAACACTTCAATTAACATTACTCTATAATTGAAAAAAAAAACCGAAACTTAAGTGTACTGCAAAAATAAGTCACCAAATAGCACAAACGACAGTTTTTTACGAAAAAGAAGGCATGGATAAGCACACAGGAATCTTAAAAATGCGTAAATTTGAAAACTACTAATTCTGTCCCTGTAAAGAGTGTAAGGCCCGGCGCCCAATAGCGGCATCGGCACGGCTGAGGATTTTAGGTGATAAAAAGCATTATACATTAACATCATGGCAATAAAGTAGATATTTCCATGATATATGATCGTAGTAACAAAAATACCGCTTCGGTATGCTTGAGGCTACTGCATCGACAGCTTTGAGGCTGTTTCGGGATCCCGAAGTGATCCTTCGGTACGCCGCGCCGTCGCCCGCCGCGCCGCCGGCGCCTAGGCAACACTGTTGAATTCACCGGACGTATATCGTTGCTTCCAAAGGCTGTTCACCCAAAATCTTCTCCTTGTTTGATTAGATTTCTCTTCTTCTTCAGCAAGAACTGCTATGAGCACTAGATCCCAATCCACCATATTAAATACGTGTCAGGCAACTAGCTTGTAACAACTCTGAGACTGTTTTGAAGAGAAATACGATATTGAGACGCTACGGCAAGCTTGAGGACGGTGCGGCATGCTTTAAGGACGCCTCATCATCCCTAAGAACGTTGCAGCATGCCAAGACATAGTTTCTGACAGTGTACGCTTGCATGTAGGAATGCCGACGGATCCCTTTTCTTGCCGATGCCGATAATGAGCGCCGAAATTAAGCTTTCACGGTTTATAACTAAACTTAAACTGTCACTTACGGGATATCTTGTCATCCCGCGGTCATGGCGCTTGCAACAGCGTCGAAGTACAGTGGACATGGTAAATATCCCGTTTCTAGTGTTAATGATAAAGTTAGTGACCATGACAGTTTAAAAATTCGTATAGCTTTTTTAAAGACGTGCGAAGTAGGTACATCGTCCTTTGTGTTTTTAATTGTGATTACCAATGTTTGTCAACTGCTTGATTATTGTTATTGTTACTGCTTGATTGTTGTTGTTATTGTGTTGATTATTGCTTGCGAGGGCAAAGTACTCACTTTGCCCTCGCAGAATAGAATTAAGAAATCACTATCATAGTCTATACTTAATAATATTATAGATATAAAGTTTGTGAGTTTCTGAGGTTGTAGGGAGTTCCCTACAACCTCAGAAACTCACAAACTTTAGATACCTCTTTATCTCTGGATCTACTGAACCGATTTCGAAGCCAGTGTGAGTGTCATAGACTATATATTAACCCGAAAAATGAAAAGACTTTTTCGTGGTAGTCGGATTTGCAAAGTAAGTCGGAGAAAAAACGGTCGAAAATGTTTAGCGCCCACCGAAGTAAGCGCGGGTCAGCTAGTATTGTATAATACCTACTATGGTAGTGATGGATGATTATTAGAAGTATTTGTAACCTGTCGTGTCGTGTTTAGAAGTATTTGTAACGTGTCAAGTTTACCCACGTGTGAGTGTCAGAAATTTGAGTGTGTTGAATGTGAATCAGTTTAATTTTAGAAGAACGCTCGCTCACCGCGCCTCCTTTGATTTCCCTAGAGTATGAAGTTAGTGGAAACCTGAAGGTTTGTTATGAGTTCCATACGGAAAGTCTGCGAACTTTAATATACCTAGTCCGCCTTCGATATTGTTTCAGTTATAGCACTTGTTCAATATGAAACTGTTTGCTCTTGCTTGAACCCTTTTTAGTTTCAAAACTTCTTTCAAATTTTTGGCTAAAAACTTTTTACTTTGACCTGAATTAGTTTTGAATACGGTAGGCTTGAATTTAGAATTGGAATTGAAAGTTTAATTCAAAGTTGTAGTTGTTAGATTGTGTTAGTTGTTTCGCCGTTACTTTTGCTACTGCGAATTTTATACTAAGAACACTTTGCTATTAGAAAAATATCAGGATTATAAAAAAAACACAGCCAAATACTCAAAGTCTTTGACACAAGTCGCTTGTGGCAAAACAATAGAGAAATAGACATAATGATTATAATCTAAACATAGAGACACTTCATGACAGCACTAATTACAATCCCTTCCAATCCTTGACCCTCAATAATGTCATTGACAGGTTTTGTTGGTAAAACATTTGTGAAGTTTTTCGTGCCATTGACAACAAGACTAGTTCCAATTTCTGTCACGCGACAGAAGACGTAAGACTTTTGCAACTACGAGTATATTTAAAAGATGAGTGGCAAAAAGGTTTTTATCTAGCTGGCTTACACCCAGATCTGCTGCTGAGGTCGACAGATTCCAGTATTCTTTAATAATATTTAAAAAAAAACAGAATTACACAAAGGTTCCTTCAAATGAAAAGTCAAATAGAAAAGAAGAACAAAGCTGATGAGGTTATGATTAAAAAAAAGAAGCTACACAAAACGTAAAGCTCACTCTAACAATATCTCTGCAATGATAAATAAAGAATTAACTTTGAAGCTCCTGAAGTAAATTACTTTATTTTCATTTTAATGTAAAGAAGCGAGAGTACAAGCCGCCGGAAAAATATAATAATAAACAGTTAAAAAACCACTTCTGCTAGTAAAATATTATTTTCTTGTCCTAAAATAGTTGGTTTTTCTCACGAACTTACGTAGAGAGAACGAAATCAACTTAACGATGAAGGCCTTTTTAGAGGCTAGACGATTCCTAATAAGATCGAATTACACAAGGACAATTTAGGGAATATCGAGTTTGGCCTTTTGCAGTAAAAGCATCGTATACAGTATAGTCGACCATTCCAGACTGTTCGAAAGACAGAACGTGGAATCAGGGGGTCTAACATGACCGCTTTAGCAGAATCATAATAGGATAATAATAATTGATTGGCCTGTTGGTCTAGTGGTTAGTGACCCTGACTGCTAGGACGGAGGTCGTGGGTTCGATTCCCACACAGGACAAATCTTTGTGCGATGAGTGCGATTATTTGTTCTGTATCTGGGTGTATAATTTATCTATAATATGTATGTATTTAGAAATATATAAGTATGTATATAAGTTGTCTGGTTGCCATATTACAGGCTCTGCCTAGTTTGGGATCGGATGGCGGTGTGTTGGTTGTCCCAAGATATTATTATATTAATTATAAATTACGTTTAAATTCTTAAAATGGTCATAGACGTACCTACTATTATGAATTGTCACCATTCATATTGTTCATATTATTATCCTATTATGATTCTGCTAAAGTGGCCATTTTAGACCCCCAGGCTGCGTGCGCCTGCGGAATCGGGGTGGGAACGAACAATATTAATACCACTCGTGGTGGTGAAAGTGCGTTCAGTACACAACTTCTATCAATGTCCCTCAGAAACTTCATCATCATCATCATCATATTAGCCCGGAATCACCCACTGCTGGGTATAGGCCCCCCCTTCCTGCCATACTTCTCGGTTCTGTGCTTCCCTCATCCAGGTGTTTCCCGCGACTTTGACGATATCGTCGTCCCAAAGAGCTTTAGGACGGCCCTGGGGGTCTAAAATGGCCGCTTTAGCAGAATCATAATAGGATAATAATATGAATTACGTAAATATTCGTAAAATGGTCACAAGGGTACAATTCATAATAGTAGGTACGTCTATGACCATTTATATTATTAGCCTATTATGATTTTGCTATAGCGGCCATTTTAGACCCCCAGGTCTCTGAAATTTACGGCACATTAAACATGTTCCCCGCAATTTTTTCCTTAGCCTATATAGTCCCACTGCGGGGCAAAGGCCTCCCCATAGCCTTCCACTCTTCTCTCTGTGCGTTTTACTCCGCATTTAATAAGATAATAATCAATTAATAGGTACAGAGGTCGAAAACCTTTCAGCAGATTCACCCTCAAAATAAAAACGTTTTCTTTTTTCTTACACTTTACAGCTTTTCGATATGTACTTAAGATTTCAATTGAATCCAATAAGCCGAAAGCAATTGCCACCACTAAACAAAGAATCCCTCTCAGTTCATTCGTGGAAAAATAGAATTAAAGTCTTAACGAGTCCCTAGGTAAGAGTAATAAAATTCTGAAAACTATTAAATCCTTTTAATTGGGTTTTAGAGCAGAATAGAAGCGCTACGGTTAGCCAGAAGCAATGCAGGATTATCCTTTGTGAGAAATAATAATGCAAGGATATTATGAATTAAATTGAGAATTCCGCGGAATAATTTACAAAGCAATAACCAGTTTCCGTCGAAGAAGATCATCCGGCCTGCTTTGATGAAAGTTAACGCTTCAAAGTTCATCTTAATAATTTCATTTCAAAGACACTAAGTTTTGTAAAGGTCCTTTAACAAGTGACCTCCTGCTCGGGTAGGGCTTAAAGCCAGCAAGGTGTTGGCTCTTAACAACCCTCCCTAATTGCCCCATTGCCTTAGATTACATCAATTAAAATATGAACATGGAGTTACTTAAAACCTCTGATAATGTAACGCGTGTAATTAGCGCTGTTAGAATTAGTGAGGCGGGTCCGTACTCCGTGCTTATGTGAATCTGGCTTTAATGAACTTGGGAATGGCTACTTATTTCAGAACTGCTAATTTGTTTCACTTGTTTGGGCCGTATTTAGGGACGTTGATGTAGGATAGAGTGTAAATATCACAGAGTATTTATAGCTGCCTAAATATACCAGACCAAGCTGATACGTATTTAGCTTTTGGAAGGATGAACTTTGGACGTTATTTGGAGAGGCCTGACATGTTAGTAAACTTTACGCCTATGGCTAATTTATTCATTGATATATTAACTAAGTATAAACCTAAACTGAACTGACTGCCTCGTTGGTCTAGGTCACAAACGCGACTGCTGAGCATAAGGTTCTGGGTTCGATTCCCAGATCGGGCAAAGTGATATTGGATTTTTCCATCAGGAATTTCTCAGTAGCAGCCACTGAGTCTAGATTTGTGCCCGGTTGATAGTTGGTCCCATTTTACATGGGACTCAAATATCTGGCGAAATGTGGATGTATTTACTATTAGGTACACCTCTGCCTCCTTCAGGGATTACAGGCGTGATGTTGTGTAATAAATTTAAAAAAATTAAAGTATTGGAAAAAACTTTATAACGTAATGAAATAAATCTATCCGACACAAAATAACCCCATAGAAACCACGAGACTCCAGTCAAAGTGCAGACATTTTTTTCCCCACATATTTTGCCTGTTGCCCGGATGTTTTACGAAGCGTGCGCGAAGTTCCGTCATCCATGCTGCCCGCCACCAAACAGCATTAGTCGGGGACCACACGGAATTACCCGCGGGCAACATGGCCTTAGGAAAGGATGTACTTTTACCACACTTTTTTCCTGCTTAGGCGGTGGAAATAAAATACAAGGATCAATTTGTTGAGGGATGAGGTCAGAATGTGTACCTAGGGGTTATTAAAGATTTTGAATGTTTATTTTGGGTTTGTGCTACAAGAATGTCAGTCAGGTATTTATCAGCGTTTTAAAGGATTTACCCAATTGTGTCGATTTTGGACTGAGACAGAAAGTCAGATGTGACAAACGACGGATGGACTGTGTGAAGGATGTTAAGGCTGGAAAGGAGGTGACTGCTGAGATGACGAGTGATAGAGAGGTATGGAAGAAGAAGACATGTTGCGCCGTTCTAAATAAATTGGGATAAGAGCAGGAGAATGACGACATAATGTCAGATGTTTGATCCCTTCTAATTGTTTGTTTTATTCTCAGCAACCCAGAGTCTGAATTTGCCAAACCTATAAGGGTTGAGCAAATTCATGGGAATTAAAAATAACTACCACAATGTGAAAGAACTATAGATCAACTGTGCCTAACTCTTCGGGGAAAATAGGTGTGATGTTATCTATACTAATATTATAAAGAGGTAATTTGTAAGCTTGCTAATAACTAAGTTTATATGTAAGGATAACCCCTTTTTTTGTGATGAGAAATCATCAAATGAGTCCCGGTCTGGGCAGAGCGGAAGAGAGTGTCAGACGTTTACGGACTAAAACCCTTCCATGTTCCGTCTTTTTCCCTTGTTTTCCAGGGCCGCGGTATCTCTTTCGAACAGTCCCGCAGCCCCGGCAGGCATCGGCCCTTGCGGGCCTCTCCTGTTTGCTGACATCTCTTTGAGGCGCGCGTGGAACACGAACGCGCCGTCGACACGGCCTGTCGTCTTAAGACGGACGGATGGCGAACTAGCCCATTACTCACCGTTCACAGGCCCGTGAAGGATAACCCTCTTACATATAAAATTCACTTACTCTAGTTTATATGTAAGGGGTAATCTCCGGAACTAATGATTCAATGGAGAAGGCTGGTCAAAGCTGATTGTAGATGGCGTGTCCATAGCTTAGTCCCAATCTGTACAATGAGGACAAGCTATTTTGAAATATAAAATGACATTGACAGATTTTCAACCAATGACGATGCTTGGTACAAGCTATGCTAGCGCCATTAGATTTACAGTTGCCTTCCCCATTAAAAAAAAACTCACTGATTGAAAGCTACCATTATTCGTGGGTGCTATAGGCTATAAATTATTTTTACAATCTATATATTAGCCAAGCTATAACACTTTTTGCGGACGAAGTCACGGGCGAAGTGCTAGTGTTGAATATTCTTATAATTTTACACACGAGATGGTATGTTAAATGTTTTAAAAGTTAACATGAAGCCACCGACACAGCTAGTTAACAAAAATGTCCACTGATCCCGCTGCTGTTTAACCTGTTTTATCAATTCTGATGATAGTAACGCCATTAAATTGGTTTTAATGCCAGGCTTCCATTTAAAAAAAACAATTTAAAACGTAACATGGATCTGGAATCCATCAATTTTCTGTGCGCTCATTCGCTTGTGACAAATGAGGGTTGTTTGATTAATATGTTGCAGCTAGGACCAATGTAAATACGGAAAAAGAATTCAGTTGGTAGCTACGATATTTAATGTTGGTACTATTTTCATTGGGAGGTCAATAGTCGCATATTTCATCACTGACACAGCTGAACCAAAATATTTATTGATGACAGGAATTATTTTCCATGCATAACAGGAAGTTTTTTGACTGCCTCTTTGATCTGGTGGTCGCAAGCACGACTGCTGAGCATGAGGTCCTGGGTTCGATTCCCGGGTCGAGGAAAGAGATATTGGGTTTTTCCATCAGTAATTTCTCAGTAGCAGCCACGGAGTCTGGAATTGGTTGATGGCAATAGGCTCACCCTCAATTACATGGGAGTTAAGTTAAATTGTCGAAATGTGGGTGTACTATTAGGTACACCTCTGCCTAACCCTTTGGGAATTGCAGGCGTGATGTTATGTTATGTTTTGATAGGATTTTTCCATACTGATTTTCAAAACAACAGAATTTCCTGAAAATGAAGTCATTCATAATTTAATACTTTAAAATCGTTAAATACCTAATAACATGTTTAAACTTATTGTTTGACGCATGAATAGATAATTAACTGGTCAGTTTGTAAAGTAAGCTAACACATAACAGCTGTCGTTTAGTAACTTGAGTACTTGACCTGTGGTTGATTCCACCAATAATTAAATCTAAGTAGGGTAAAGCAGGGCTTCTCAGAGGTCTGATAGCCAGTAATAAACCCTACACTAGGATCATTTTACTGCGAAACTCCGCTAATCTGAGATTACAAATATCGATTAATCTTTCAAAGTAAACGGTAGATTAAACTGTAACAATGCATTGGGAAATTCGGACTTACTTTAGCAAGGAATATGCATTTTGTATATTAAAATATTTAGTATGGAGTCCTGGGTTCGATCCCGGGTCGGGCAAAGTGTTATTGGATTCTTCATCAGGAATTTCTGAGTAACAGCCACGGAGTCTACATTTGTGCCCGTTTGATGGCAATAGGCTTGCCCCCTATTACATGGGACTTAAATTACTGGTGAAATATGGTGTAGGTACTGTTAGGTACACCTCTGCCTAACTCTTCGGGGATTACAAGTGTGATGTTCTGTTATTATATTATTGTATGGTTAGTATATATACCTAAGTTTTGTTTAATAAAACATTTTACTATAGCGGTCGGATGTTTACAGGCTCATCGGGGAATTCACTGGAATTCTAAATTAGTATATTAATGAGACTTTTATTATTCATCCCTTTTGTGAGCTGTTATTCGTGTTAATTGGTGTACATTATCATTGCTTGTTTTTAGTTACTAGGCAAGTTAGCAGTTAATTAATCCTTTGTGACAGTTACTTGGACTGAGTCAATTGTGTGACACGTGTACGTTTGTCGTAGAGACATTTGTTTAATCGAATTGAATTATAATACATATGTATATATTTCATTTTACTTATCCTCTATTGTCCCACTGTTGGGCAAGGCCTCCCCCATAGCGTTCCACTCTTCTCTCCGTGCGGTTTTCTCTGGACAATCTCTCATAAACGCCTCTAGGTCGTCACGCCATTGTTTTCTATGCCTCCCTCGGCGACGACGCCCGTCTTCTGGCACCCACTGTGTGACGACTCCATCGGTCCTGATGCATTCTATAGACAGGGTCCGCCCAATCCCCCTGTTGGTCCCCACATCAGCAATTCCAGTTTTGAACCGTATTATGGTATTGCGAATTCCGTCGTAATATAATACACTAGCTTTTGCCCGCGGCTTCGCCCGCGTGCAGTTCGGGAATTGCCCACGGGATCTTGCCTACTTCTGGGATAATAAGTAATCTACAACTATTTGTATCAGACTATAATCTATCTCTGTGCCAAGTTTCATCCAGATCTGATCAGCCGTTCTGGCGTGATTGAGTAACAAAGATCCATTCATCCAAACTTTCGCATTAATAAATAGTTTATGTAAGATATTTAAGTAATATTAGTATTTAGGGTTCCGCACCTCAAAGGGAAAAACAGAATCCTTATAGGATCACTCGCGTGTCTGTCTGTCTGCCTGTCCGTCTGTCACAGCCAATTTACTTTGAAACTACCGGACCGATGGAGTTGAAATTTGGTATATATATGTAAGTCATTGATTCAAAGACGGACGTATAAATTAATTTTAAACACGAGCCACTTTTGGGTCGTAAATTAAAAAATGAAAATAAAAATATTTCTAAACTCCATCGTGTTATATCAAAAACTGTGATACACGTGTCTCATAATTTTAATTGAAGAGTGATGTGTACATTAAGTTTTGAGTCAACCGACCCAGAGAATATTAAGTTTCACAAAAAATTCAACCCCCATTTCAAAACAAAGAATATATCCTTCAAATTTCATGTCATTAAGACCAGTGGTTGATATATCAGTCAGTCAGTCAGGACTTTGATTTTATATTGCGGGATGATTTTGGAAAAACTGTAAGTAGAGTATGTAGACTTTCAAGTCTATCGACACCTAGAATAGAAAGTTTCACAGAAAACTCAGCACCCCATTTTGTCCTCTTAGGGGTGGAATTTCGGTGCTATCATTGCGAGGATCACCCGGAGGACACGGTGGAGCACACCGTGGAGGTCTGCTCCGCTTGGGCGGAGCACCGCCGTGTCCTCGTAGCGGCGATTGGCGGCGACGACCTCTCGCGTCCGGCCCTGGTTCAAGCCATGGTCCGGGGCGAGAGGGAATCGAAAGCCGTCGGCTCCTCCTGCGAAGCAGTCATGCTAGCGAAGGAGGCGGCGGTACGTGAGAGGGAGAGAGCCTCACGTCCCAGCCGCCGCGGGAGGAGAAGCACCGGGCGTCGGGGGCCACGCCGTGATGGGTCTCGGCCACCGTAGGCGCGGGCCTGTGGACGGTGAGTAATGGGCTAGCTCGCCGTCCGTCCGTCGTATGACGACAGGCCGTGTCGACGGCGCGTTCATGTTCCACGCGCGCCTCAAAGAGATGTCAGCAAACGAGAGGGGCCCGCAAGGGCCGATGCCTGCCAGGGCTGCGGGACTATTCGAAAGAGATACCGCGGCCCTGGAACATAAAGGGCCAAAGAAGGAACATGGGTGGTTTTTAGTCAGTAAGAGTCTGACACTCCCTTCCGCTCCGCCCAGAGCGGGAGGGGTCATTTGATGATTTCCCACCCTCCAATAAAAACAAAAAAAGGGGTGGAATTTCGAAAAACCCTTTCTAAGTGGACCCTTTGCCACTGGTAGGTACCAGTGGCGAAGAGTGAAAATTGAGTCAGGGGAAACCGAAGAAAAAATGAGAATTGTTTTTTTTTCCTATGTTTATTTGGACCTCATTTTCGTTATCAGTGACCTCAAAAACTATGAAAATGATAACCCTGATGAAAAATCTAAAAAAGATGGTTGGTGCCATTTAGAATTTTCATTTTGACCTAATTTTCGATATCAGCGACCCTGAAAATGACATCCATGACGAAAAAACCAAATATTTTCGTCCGCACCATCTTGGATTTTCATTTTGACCACATTTTCGTTATCAGCGACCCCAAAAACCACGAAAATGACATTCATGAAGAAAAACCAAAAATTTTCATCGGCGCCATCCTGAATTTCATTTTGACCTAATTTTCGTTATCAGCGACCCCAAAAACCACGACAATGACACTCATGACGAAATAACTGAATTTTTTTGCTGGCGCCATCATCGATTTACATTTTGGCCACATTTTCGTTATCAGCGACCCCAAAAGCCATGAAAATGACACCCATGACGAAAAAACCTAAAATCTTCATGGGCGTCGTCTTGAATTTTTATATTTTGACCTCATTTTCGTCATTGGCGACCCCAAAAACCACGAAAATGACACCCATGACGAAAAAACCGAAAAAAAACAGGACTGAATTTCATACTGGGGGATGATTTTGGAAAAACTGTGATACACGTTTCTCATAATTAATCTCTTCTTAACTGAAGAGTATGTACACAAATTTTCAATTCAATCGACCTCGAGAATAAAAAGTTTCATAGAAAACTCAACACCCATTTTTACCCTCTTAGGGGTAGAATTTCGAAAAACCTTTTCATAGTGGATACCTACTCTTCACAAAGAATACGCCCTCCAAATTTCATTTCTCTAGGACCAGCGGTTTGGGCTCTGCGTTGATATATCAGTCAGCCAGGACTTTGAATTTTATATTTGGGGATGATTTTGGAAAAACTGTGATACACATCTCTCACAATTTTAACTGCAGAGTATGTACACAAACTTTCAAGTCAATCGACCCCGAGAATAAAAAGTTTCACAGAAAATTCAACACCCCAATTTACCCTCTTAGAGGTGGAATTTCGAAGAACCTTTTCTTATTAGATATCTACTCTTCACAAAGAATACACCCTCCAAATTTCATTTCTCTAGGGCCAGTGGTTTGGGCTGTGCGTTGATATATCAGTCAGTCAGGACTTTGAATTTTATATTGGGGGATGTTTTTGGAAAAACTGTGATATACATTTCTCATAGTTTTAACTGAAGAGTATGTAGACTTTTAAGTCAATCGACCCGAGAATAAAAAGTTTTACCGAAAATTCAACACCCCATTTCTCCCCTTTAGGGGTGGAATTTCGAAAAACCCTTTCTTTTTAGTGGATACCTACTCTTTACAAAGAATACACCCTTTAAATTTCATGTCTTTAACACCAACAGCTTAGGCTGTAAGTTGATATATCAGTCAGTCAGTCAGGACTTTGAATTTCATATTGAGGGATGATTTTGGAAAAACTTTGATACACGTTTCTCATAATTGTAACTGCAGAGTAGGTACACAAATTTTCAAGTCCATCGACCGCGAGAATAAAAAGTTTCATAGAAAACTCAACACCCCATTTTACCCTCGTAGGGGTAGAATTTCGAAAAACCCTTTCTTAGTGGATACCTACTCTTCACAAAGAATACACACTCCAAATTTCATTGCTCTAGGACCAGCGGTTTGGGCTGTGCGTTGATATCTCTGTCAGTCAGTCAGGACTTTGAATTTTATATATATAGATAATATAATTCAGAAACCCTTTTTAAAATCAATTTAGAGCCAAAACTTCTTTTACAAGATAACAGTCTTGCTCCGAGTGAAAAACAAATAAACACGAGAAAATCCAACCTCCCCAGAATCTGTTCAAAATATATGAACGTGAATCACAATCAGTAATTACGAGGCAGCTTTAAAGACAGACTTCGACCAGTCATTGCTAGCTCAGCTATGATTCAGGGTCTTTTGTGCCAGGGGGCGACAATTATCTACTGCCACCATTACAGGTGAATTCGCCCCCACAAACCTCGCCAACTCAGCTTTAGTCCAAACTAGGTTTGAAAGCAACGCAGGAAAAGGCGAAATCTTTTTCCGAATTTCGGACTTTCCTGCAATAGAGGATAGATTTATTTTCATTTGTTCTTTTCGAAACGTGTACAGTAAACATAGCCAGAAGCTGGAATATTGCTCAGTTATATAGTAAACTGGTCATTCTGAAAATGTTTGCGAAAGCATTTTTATACCACAAAGGAGACGTGTTTGTTTTCTCAAAGTAACGTGTTTAAATTAAAAATGTAGTATATCTTGTTGTAATAAAGGTAGGGTGGTAAATAATGTAGGCGTTACGTAACGATGACTTATAAAAATATTTGCTCTTAGAAATTATAATTTGGAGAAGTTCATGGCTAAATAATAACAGCTCCTCGGATCAATCTTCAGGTTAAGTCGCGCTTACCTAAGTTGGTCTGTGGATGGGTGACCACCCATCTGCTATTTGTATATCTTTGACAGTCATCAGGTAGTCAGTGGCCTAAAAGTCTGACAACAAGTCTTACTAAGGGGTAAAGTAATACCCAGTACACTACTAACTGGGTTGTGAAGGTCAGATAGGCAGTCGCTCCATGTAAAATACTGGTTTTCAGCTGCATCCGGTTAGACTAGAAGCCGACTCCAATATAGTTGGGAAAAAGACTAGGCAGAATTATAATCAGCATAGCATTTTCCCAAACATGTCTCAATTCGTTCAACACAAATAGCGTGCCACAGAAATATCTGATAATTTAATTAAACCACGATATTATTATTATTCGGTATAAAACAATCCATCATTATCTGCTTAACCTTTTCGCAACTGTGATGTTCTTTCGTTTCATTATAAAAGAGAATGCTCATGGAAGTATGGAATCCCGTACCATGCTGCATCAAAATCAAACCTTGTTTTTTATAGACTACACTGATCGTATTAACTCCTACAAAAATTATTTTTGAAAAAAAAACCCGCGTTTCAGAGTTATTTTATAAAATCGAAACTAACCTAAAAAGTAGGTCTATTTTTTCGACGCTACCAACGACGTATTTTAACACACATACATTACATTATTGCTCTAAAAACAGCGTAATACACTAATATTAGTAAGAATTACGAGTTAAAGTAACATCCACAGTATGCTTGACTGAAACTCGATTTTATTTTAGACCTTTACATTGCCAATAGTCAGTCAGTACAGTACAAATGTCAGATGCCACAGATAAGATAACTATAAACCATAGAGTATAGTAAGTGCTATAAACTAGTCGGGATTTAGGGATGTAATCGATAAATCAAAATCTTTAGGCTGAGAAAATCTATTTTGTTGCAAATAGCAATAAACCAAACTAAATCGATTTGGTGTACTGATCTTACTTAATTGTAATTAATTTTAGAGTCCGCTCGACAGACAAGGGTTTGTTCAATTGAAACGGAACGTCATTTATATTCAGTTGAAACGGAACGTCATATAAAGGGAGTAAAACAATATTCGTACTTTTAAACTCGAAAAGTATATTTCCAGTTCAAAAATCAAATCCCCGACGCGTAATGCCGTAAAAAAATATGAAACTAATTACTATAATATTTTGGTTTTGAGGCGCGAGACTTTTTGGTACCAACTTTGGTCATTGTCCTTTCCAAGCCTGCGCTGCGCCTGCGCCGCGCCTTCACCTTACGCCGTTTCTGTATAATTCGCGTCTTTATCTTAGGGGCCGTCTCCACGAGCGAGAGAATCGCGGCGATATTACGTATTTGTATGGGATAATATCGCCGCGATTCTCTCGCTCGTGGAGACAGCCCCTTAGGCAAGCGCGGCTTAACCAGAGGATTGACCCGAGTGGCTGTTGTTATTTAGCCACGAGCTCCACAATATACAGTAAAACGGTATAAAATGAAACAACCCGAGACAGCTTTTATGAGATCAGTCAATCTTAGATTCCGCCTGAGTGCAACCTTGCACTTCAGTTCATCCCCAATGGAATAATCTCACGATATCTTTCATAATCAACATTCGGAACAGTAAACTTTTCTCTGTTAGACTAGGAGTAATACTAATATTATAAACAGGTAAAGTTTGTGAGTTTGTAAGGTAAGGGGGTAAACTCTGGATCTGCTGAACCGATTTAAAAAATTCTTTTACCAATAGCAAGCCACGTTACTTGTGAGCGTCATAGGCTATATAATATTAACCCAAAAAAATGAACAGACTTTTTCGTGGTAGTCGGATTTGCAAAGTAAGTCGTAGAAAAAATGGTCGAAAATGTGGGCACGGGTCAGCTATATATTGCATAAATAAATATTTATGCATTTTGTTTTAGTTCCTGTGGACTATGTATTAAACCAGTTTGTTACAGCTGGTTAGAATTGGTAGGAACTGAAATAATTTAAGAACGAGTGAGGTTTTAATTTTCTGCACAATTTGGGATTGGCTCAATTTTTAATACATACAAGAGCGTGATGTGAAAACTGATGTACCTCGTGCGCCCATATCCTTCTGACAACATTGCAATCCAAAATCGTGGGATAAGTTCATGTTAGATTAGGGATTGAAAATTATTCAAGCAGATACTAGCACAAAGCACATTATTAGTTCAGACATAAGCTCAACATTACGTAATCTTCTCTGCTTCAGAATATCGAACAACCTCTTTTGTAGTCTTTGAAATCTATTCAAAGGGTCGTCCTTGCTCTGACGCAGTATTATCAGCTTTGCGTTTATACAGTACAGGACGGTATTCAGGCCCAAGGTAGACACATCGCCCTGCCTTTGTAGGATTAATTTACATGGATTTGTGGACGTCGATGTAACGCCTGGGTGCTTTAATTGTACCGTGATGTCTTGTTCGGTATTCGGGCCAAGTGTAGCGTGACTGTGCTGTCTATGTTGAATTTGGAATAGCTAGTAACTGCTTAGTTTGATTGACAATTTACGGTTTTCAATTTTCAATGGTCCATACGTCTGTCAAACTTTAGTAAATTGATTGTTCAGCAATTGGATTATCAAAAGTTAATGGCCAGGTATTTCTGAAATAGGTCAGCCATTTCTCAAGATCTAAAAGAAATGCAATCCTTCATAAAGCAGTCACTGAAAATTGGTTTCAATGGATTAAAGAATATTTGTGCCAAATATTTGTTCACAAGTATGTTCTAGTAATTTTATTTTTGCAATAACTGTCATAAAGCGGCATACAAACGGAACACGGGAAGTAGATTAGCTTTATCGCTGAGTTTCATCGGCATGTGTCATCCGTAATTTTATTTTATTTTAGATTCAGATCTGTGATGGGAGGCTCGTGGCTAAATACATAATAACAGCCGCTCGGGTCGATCTTTAGTTAAGCCGCGCTTGCCTAGGTTGTTCCGTGGATGGGTGTCCACCCATTACATACCGAGTTTCCTCCGTTAAGCCGTAGGTCCCGGCTGCCAGTGCTAGCTGAGTTGTGGAGGTCAGATAGGCGGTCGCTTCATGTAAAATACTGGTATTCAGCTGCATCCGGTTTATTCGGTTAGACTGGAAGCCGACCCCAATATAGTTGGGAAAAGATAAATACGTACGGTGTATTGTTGAAGATCCAGTGCGTTTGTGTTGTAATTGCGCTAGCCCAAGGTAAGTTGTATTTTCTTAACTTTCTTAGTCGGATCCTAAAAATGATTTTTCGTGTGTGAACGGTCAAGGAATGATTATGCTACGCTAAAGCTAAAACTAAAAAGCTAAAAGCTAAACCTAAAGATGCTGAAAATTTATAAGTGACAAAATTGTGTATGATTTTTATTTATTATTTTGTGCGCGAACCATTTTGTGACCTTGATTTTTCTTTAATATTCGTAAAATCTGATTAGGGAAGCAAGATTACTGTCAAATATGGTATGATTATAGGCGAAAAATTTCACACGCTCTCAAAATATGACTGGCTGGCTTGAAATTTATAAAATAAAATAAGTTGATGATACAAAAAAAGCTAAAAATCTCTTTTTAAATGACAAGTAATTTGACAATGAGCTGTTTACTTATAAACAATTGGTATCTTTTTAACCGACTTCAAAAAAAAGGAGGAGGTTCTCAATTCGGCAGGTATATATTTTTTTTTTTTTTTTATGTATGTACACCGATTACGCCGAAGTTTCTGAACCGATTTACGTAATTCTTTTTTTGTTTGATGCGGAATAGTTTCGAATTGGTCCCATAAAAATTTGATTCAGGTAGGCCCATTAGTTTTTATTTTATGAGCATTTGACTCTGAAGTCTGTTACTTGTTTGTTGTTGTGGAGTTACTTTCGCATTTATAATATTAGTAAGGAAGTAATAATAAGCCTATTACCACTGAAATGTATGGTTTACAATGTAAAATGAACGCATAGAAAATATTTGTATAGGATATTGCCACTAAAAATGAAAAAATAAAAAAACTTTTTGCAAAAAATAAAACCGACTTCAAAATCACAAAAAAGTGAAAAATTATTTTAGCTTCAGAAGTCGGTGCCAAAAAACTGAATCAAACAAACTAAAGTCACCGACTTCTGAAGCTAAAATTATTTTTCGCTTTTTTTGTGATTTTGAAGTCGGTTTTTTAAATCTAGTAAAAATTAATTGTTAGTATTATTACAATAAATAGGTTAGGACCTGAAAAATGGCGGACAACCAATCTGCACCGCATTAATCACAATTAAATGCTATGTGCTGTATAAGAATTCACGGTGGTACATAAATCCTTAACAAGCTGACACGAGTAGTTTTGGTGTCGCACAAGTCAGTCACAGATCCATGTAAATCTTAATGTAGTCAATAAACAGGCGAAAGCGTAATTTTCAGCTTTTGCAATTCGAGTGAACTCTAATCTCTCTGTTAAATAAAAAAACTCTTCATAAATGCTAAAGTTACCGAAGTTATGTCAAAAATCAAAATCAAAATCAAAATATTTTTATTTCACATAGGCCTACATGGGCACTTATGAAACGTCGACAAAAAGGTGCACGGTTCGGGTTGGTCGTTTCCTATGGAGAAGAACCGGGAAGAAACTCCATGGTTACTCTTTTAAAATGATTAGTTTTACAATATTATCATGTTACAGCATTAGTACTCAAGTATGGGGGGACAGCATAGGCCCGACAATAAGTCGTTGCTTACTACACAAGAAAAACGGAAAACAAGATAAGAGGTTAACAAAAGTTAACACACATCTAGGAATCTACAAGGCCTACACTGTTCACACATTCACAAACAATCGTTAAAAAGAATCTATACAAAGGCAAGAAAATATTATAAAAGACTAAATTAAACAAGTGACAAAAATATTGTCATCAGTGCTGCAACTATTCTGAACAAAGGGTGTTTAAGTGATGTGATAACCATTGTAAAAAAAGAAAAAAAAAACCATTGTAAATTAAAATGAAAAGAAAACAAAAAAAAAATTGATTGAGAATAGTTAGAGACATCCACATATTTTTGCTGTTTATGAGCTACCAGGGAAGCCGCATGCGCAGAAGGAACTAAAGCCAAACCTCTTTATCTTCAACGTAGTCCTTGATTTTGTAATATGCTTTTTTAATAAGGACACGTTTAATGTAATTTTTGAACTTTCCATCGGTCAGTTCTATAACTGACTTAGGTAATTTGTTATAAAAACGTATACTGTTAATAAGAAAAGACTTACTAGTTTTTGTTAACCTGAATTTGGGTATTACAATTTCGTGTTTACTGCGTGTATTAATATTGTGGAAGTCGCTTCTAATTTTGAAAAGCCCTCGGTTTTTGCGGACATATAAAATACATTCTAGGATATAAAGGGAAGGCAGAGTCAGTACATCGATCTCTTTAAATTTTTCTCTGAGGGACTCGCGAGGACCCATTTTATAGATCGCGCCGACTGCCCGCTTTTGTAAAATGAAAATTGAGTCAACGTCTGCCGCCGATCCCCACAGCAGAATGCCATAAGACATAGTACTGTGGAAATAAGCATAGTATATTAACCTAGCTGTAGCTGCATCAGTTAACTGCCTTATTTTCCTTATTGCATATGCAGCTGAGCTTAACCTACACGAAAGAGTTCTAATTTGCGGTCCCCACTGCAATTTTGAATCGATAGTAATCCCTAGGAATACAGTTTCCGCTATAACATCAAGTTTTTTGCCGTCAAGATTTAAATTTATATCCCGTTGAGGTACATTTGGTAAAGAGAATTTTAGACATTTTGTTTTGTTCGCATTCAGTAAAAGATTGTTAGCTGCGAACCATTTCGAGAGAACAGTTAGACTTTCGTTGGCATGTAAGACATCCGTATCCTTTCTATCTATTTTAAAAATTAGCGAAGTGTCATCAGCAAATAGAATTATATCCGATAATTTGGCCATCATGTAAGGGAGATCATTAATGTAAACAAGAAATAGGAAAGGCCCGAGAATTGAACCTTGGGGCACGCCCATCTTTACTAGAGACCCGGAGGATGTCGCCCCATTTACATTTACTTTTTGCTGCCTGTTTGATAAATATGAGAGAACAAGATCAGCAGCTTGTCCACGAATTCCGTAGTGGTGTAATTTACAGATCAGTGTGTTGTGGTCGACGCAGTCAAACGCTTTTGAGAGGTCACAGAAAATACCAATGGCATCCTGGGACTTCTCCCAGGATTCCAGAATGTGACTGATGAGTTTTACTCCCGCGACTGTTGTCGACCTACCCTTCGTAAAACCAAACTGTTGACTGTATGTGACATTCAATAATGAAGTTTAGCACCAAACTTAGGAGGTAATTCATATTTTTTCCCCAATTCATGTTTTGAATAAGATAAAGATAGGTATAGACACATACATAGACCTTGGCTTATCAATTCTCCCATTTTAACCGAAGTGTTTTTTTTAGGGTTCCGTGCCTCAAAAGGTAAAAAAAGAAACCCTTATAAGATCACTCTCTTGTCCTTCTATCCGTCTGTCTGTCCGTGTGTCACCACCGATTTTCTCAGGAACGGATGGACCTAGCAAGTTGAAATTTATACCAGATACTGAGATCTATAGTCCCTATTAGGTGTATAGAAAATAAGGTAAAGGTGGTGTGTAAATAAATAAATAAAAATTAAGGTCCTGAGTCAACACGATAAAAAGATATGGGCAAATTTAGATTTTCGCGAAAACTTGTAAGTACCAAAATTTCCCTTTATTTGTGCTGTAAGACCTTGCTTTTAACCAAAATTGACAATTCTAGGTCAACCGGAAGTACCCAATAGGTTTTGGGACGAAAACCTATATCCCGTTGCCGTTGACCTAGAATCATGAAATTTGGCAAGAAGCATTATCTTAAAGCACAAGTACACAGTAAGAGAAAAATCTGAAAACCGTAAACATGTAGTTTAATAACAAAATACCTATAAGTTTATACGGAATCCTTGGTGCGCGAGTCCAACTCGCACTTGGCCGGTTTTTTGTTCATGTTCAGCGATAATTCCGAACTATTTCGGCGGATTTCGAAGATTCTTTTTTTTATCGGGAATTGATTAAATTTATAAAACTTGATGAACTTGATTAAATTGATATGCGGAGGTGGTCCCCTTGAGATAAGAGACCCCTGATGAGTAGTTTTTGAGATAATTTCGTTATTGCGTATTCAATCTACTACACCTATGTTGATGATGTTATGATATCATTAGTTGTTGATGTACAATAATCCCATGACAAGAATTTGTGTAGGATTGTTGGCAAGCGTACCTACTCTTCCGAGGCAATACCATTTATGAGGATACCTTCAGAGACTTCCCTTCCTTGGAGACCGTCAGAGATAGACAATGGAATTCTTCAATCAATGACAGCAAATGTGCCGAGATTGCTGCAACCACATGGTATACAGGGTGTAAGGGACAGCCTTCCGCAAACTGATAGGGTGAGTTCAGTACATCATACTAAGATGACTGACCGGTACATGAAATTATTTCAGGAACGTCATGGGAATCCAATAAACCTGATTTGTTTATTACCTCACACACACTGTATCGTTACCGTGGCAAACCGCACGTAGCGAACGGCAGCGCAGCAAGCCTTCGGCCGCCCCGGCCCTCCCTGGTGTTTTATTTACATAAACGGAGTGCTGCGTACAGAGAATGTAATTTTACATTGAAATAAAGAAATATTAGCCGAAGAAACGGTGAAAAAAATGAAAATTTTCTGGAGAAAATTTCCGGTGGAATATGATTCTGAATAAGGAGCTGAATGCACCCTGTAAGTTTGCGGAGGGCTGTCCCTTACACCCTGTATATATGTATTGTATAACTATTCCTTTACACAACATCACGCCTGAATACTCTGAAGGAGTACGCAGACGAGTACACCCACATTTCGCTACATATGTTTTAGTTCCATGTTATTATGACCGCCGAGTCTTTTCTGTCCGCTATCATTTACAGCATCCTGAAGATGATAGCGGACAGAATGGACTCGGCGGTCATGCGTCGCTTCACTAACCTGTATGTGACAGGTGGAGGTTAATGCAGAATCATATTATTTTCAACTTTATTCCCATTTTTATTTTTATTGTACTAACACAGTTTATAAAATATCTGCTACTAACATATTCTATGGACTATGTAGTTGTCTGAGAATAAACAGTTTGTTTTTTTTTTTATTAATTTTACAATGGCATGTTTTAACAGACTTCTAAAATAGGGGAATTTTCTCAATTCGTGGCAATCTTTATTTCAATAGGAAGGTGGTACCTTCTTTATGGGTATCCCTATAATGTTCAAGTTCCGATGAGTGATTTTGGGTTAGCATCTTTAAATTCGTATTTAATTTATTTTATTATTTATGTTATTTTTGATTTATTTATTTATAATGTCATTAAATTGATTTCAAAATAAAAAAAACATCCAATACTAATTAGCATACTACCCAAACAAAAGTGAAACAATTCCATTTTGTCCCCTCACATAAAATTCTGTGGGCTATAAATAATGGCCCGTCAGTTTACGGGTCACATCGTAACTGCATTTTAATGTGACCACATGTCTGTGGGCCCTACGTTTTATTGTTGTATTCTCGTTACTGTCTATGTTACTGCAAATGTCCGAAATTGTTGACTATTAGGATGCACCGGAGTATGTCGGCAATAAGTAATTTCGAAGGTGTAAGTATAATTGATTTACTTGAATCGTACATATACCAGCGTCTTTGTAATTGTGATACAACTTGGATGTAGCATTCCAAACAATAGTAATCTCCCTCATGGTGAAGAAAATGAGGAATGAGGAAAATGTCGTGAGGAAAGTTTTGAGCAAAGAGGTGACTCTCAGAGTTGTAGACCAAAAACACGATGGATGGATGGACTGTGTGAAGGATGATATAGCTAGAAAGGAGGTGACTGCTGAGATGACAAATTAATAGAGAAATATACTTAAAGTGTATATTTAATAAAAATGTTAGCAGAATTCTTGGACTTATGAACTCCACACGCCACAAAACCGTTTTCACGGTTTGCCTGTGGGAACGGAACAAACGGTGGGTTACTAACTGATGTTGAAAAACAAGCATGTTGCGCCGACCCTATATAAATTGTGATGGGCAGGAGAATGCTGAAGATGATGACAATGAATGATGATGATGAAGATTCACGTCGTCATGGTGTATGAAAACATTCATTGGTTCGAAATCGTCATGAAAAGATTACGGTCATTCACGAGCGAGCTTAGTGAATGTTAAGGTAGAAGCGGGGTAGCCCGCGAAATTCAAAATTTCTTACGTTTTTTTTTTTGCAATTTGCAGGTCAGTGTATGTTGAGATTGTGATAAGGGCAAGAGAATGATGATATCAGGTTGTATGTTGGTTAAAATATGATTCACGACCGTAGCAAATATGGCTTAACAATAGTCATTAAAATCATCAATACAACCCTCGTAAGTTTATAATTATAATCCCATTTGTAGTCAACACTTGTAACAGAGCTAATAGGTTGATAACACAATTTACTACTATATCACAGGCTCACCTCACCATCAAGTTCCCCAGTCCCGGGTCGCTTCACCTACCAACTTCCCGCCAGTGTGGTGTGTACGTGACTTTGGATTTTCTCGTGTATTTATCAGTCGTTTAAGCTTTTATAAGCGAAAGGTTTACGTAAATAGAAAGGACACAAAACATTTGAGGTTTATTGTTTTTGGGAGACATGACACACCATACATCTTCCCTCGAGATGGGTAGACGAATGTCTTGAATGTTGTGTTTCTGTAAGAGTATGAACGAAAGATGTTTTTTACTTGTGCTTGTTCTGTGAGAGGATGCACCAAAGATGATTTTTGCTTGTTATTTTTATTATTCCTTATTGTAAATATGTTTCAGTGAACTGTGCAATAATAAAACTTGGATTTGTCTGGCTGTAAGGACATGTTCTTTATAAGTTTTTTCTGACATTGGTAATTCTAAAATGCAATAATGTTCTGACATGGAAAGGAAAGGATTTACCACCGTCACGTCATGTTCCACGAAAATAATATCCACATTAATTCAAACCAATTACTTTACTTTGTGGCAAATAACATTGTAATTAATAATTACAATATACATACCTACACATGTATTCGGTACGTGAAACTCGTTATAATTATATGCTTGTTAACATTTTCAGACTATAATTTGTAGTGTTTGTAGCTGAGCTATTTAATTTTGCTCATTTATTAGGCTCAAGTACTATAAAATAATAATTAATTTAACCGTATATTCATTATTATTTTATAGTACAGTACATAATATACATGTTAATGTTATGTTGTTGTTATGAGGATAACTGTGTGTGGTTAGTTACAGGTATGTTCTATTAAATCAACTTGAAGAAAAAATAATTCACTGATGAAACAAACAGACTGATGTCTTTTATACATTAAATATCGCCATTGCAGTACCTCACATACTTTAATTTCCCATGTCTATGCAGGGTGACTTTGAATTTTTTTAAATTATTCATGAAATTTTTTTTTTCGTTTTAACAAACGTAGGTATTATAAATTTTATTCGTTATTCAGTACTGCGTACATTGTAAAAGTTGTTTATATTTATGAGTAGTTTACCAGAGGGTAAACAACAACTTTTAACTATTAAATACAAAGACGCTGAGATTGTATCTTGAGCTTTTTATAATTCAAATGCCCTTTATACGCTTTCATATCAGTGCCGATGTCGAAAGCAGGGTCTAGACATTCTATGACCGATAACGATTAATGAAATGTCAAAAATATATTTGATTGACATAAGCTATCGAAAGACTTACAATCCTGTTGAAAGTTGTTGTTTAAATATAAAATACTTTAAAAGCGATTGACAAGAAGTATCTAATTGTCCACGTCCTGTAGATATTGTTCCCCACTTAGCTCAGACGAAGAAATCCTTTACAAGTGTTTACCATTTACGTTTACACAAGGAAAACTTTGATTAAACCGTGGAATGTTTACTGAAGTTATTAGAGCTCTTTATTTTTGTACAGAACGAGCGCGCAAAAAACAGAAACCTAATAAAGTAACGTCCACAACAAAGTAAGTGCGCACTGCGAACGATTGAGAATACTTCACGTGGTCTGAAAATGTTGCTACGTACTCGAGGTTTTAGTTGTTTACTAGCTTACAATGCTAACTAAATAAAACTGTGTAAATAAAAAACACGTGCAATGTACTTCGTTACCCGTACATTTGTGCCAACTTTGTAATTTTATCAATATTCCCACTTCATATTCCGCACTAGTGTATATTTGTTATTGTTTTATTAGTTTCTCTCTTTCTTTGTTTAACCTGTTTCTTTTAAAAATGTCCGCGACAATCACGTTCGGTTAATTTGCCTTCAAGGCACGTCTCACCTGAAATGTTTTATTGAGTAACACGCTCCCACGTTTCAGCTGTTTTCTGAAAAATCGCATCTCTCCAACCGGTCGGCGATGACCCAGAATTTCGGGATGTTCAGTGTAAAAGCAATTTGGAATGACCCTATTTGGGGAGGCGTGAAATGTAGTACGTTTCCTGTTAATGCCCTGAAATCAATCTGGATTCAGGTATTTTGTAGGAACAGAGATTTTTGTATTCCAAGCATGCTGAGTTTGACCGTCTGTGTATGATATTTCAGACTCAAAAAAGTATTTATCTAGTTACATCTACTATTACAGGATAACCCAATGCGATAAATCCTAACTTAACTTACTTATCCCAATGCGATAGATGCTAACATATACAGGTTGAAACATAATAAACACAATACTTCTCGTGTGGTGTCTCAGACCAAGCTAAACAATGTTCTGTGGCTTTTGGAAATTCATAACTTTTTTTAGTTTTACCATACATGTTAATAAACAGCTGATCGCGTGAGTTCCTTGAAATTTGTTTTTTTTTTGCGAATTTCAGGAACTTGTTGAACGGTTGTTATGTTGTATGGTCTGAGAGACCACACGGAAGGTCTTGCGTTTATTATTTATATTACACCTTGTATAGCTAATTACAAACAATGCATTCCTTTTGAAATCAAGGAGTACAACAGAAAAAAAGTCTATCTCACTCGCTATGAGGTCGAGTGTGCGGAGTGCACGCGTCAGCGGTGCCCCCCTTAATATTGGTCCGAGCCGAGCACGCGGTTGATGTGATACAATCCTAACATCCCTTTTGTTTTATTTTCTGCCGTTTGTGCCTAACCTGGTATCACAGTTTTTATGCACACCACTAGGCTATCACTGCTGATGATGTGTTACATCACTGAAAACTTACAACAGAATTGAATGATGATGCCATTATATTCTATGAAGGATGGAAATGGATACTCTGTTGATCATCTTGTGTCTATAAACAGACACGTGTACTGTTACTGACAAAAGCAACGCGTGTGACAAGATAACACAATGAAAAATCAAAAAATAACAAGTGAGAATTAGTTAATAACGAATATTAGATTTTCCTCACAATTATGCGCCAAATAAAATTCCCAGCAATACTATTTTTACATATTTTCACGGTTTCTTATCAAACATATTTATTATTACAAAAAAATGAAACTATGCAAATGACGACACTATGAACAGAAGAAACTTGGTTTATTCTACATACAACATAGGGGAAATATGAATAAATAATCGAATAATAAACATAATGCTCTCCCAGATTTGATTGTTCAAGTCGAAAGCCTTTTTCGTTATACAGACGCTGAGCTGTAAAGGAGGACACTTTAGCGGGCTTTCTTATTCATATATAAACCGGAAGAGTTCAGGAGGCCAGTGTATGTTTGTGGGTAGAAGCGGGAAGAGTGTTGTGATAAGAAGCCGGTTGATAGGACGCCGGCTCTATGGAATTTTGTCTTCCTTAAACAAAATACAGCCGCACGCACGCATTCGTAGTGCCGATCTACGCAGAATTCAGCGAGAAAGTACGGGGAGATCTTGCGTTCGAAAACGTAGAACTACGTGAAAGCGAGGTTTGCGTATGTGTGAGTGCGCCTGCTAGTGAATGTATGGAGAGTGTTATCAGTGGGGGGTGTTATCAGCCGGGTGTGTTATCGCGGCGTTGCGTACTGGCGTATGTGCGTAACGACTGACGCCACGCCCCCCGGCGTCTTCCCACGGCGGCACTGTTAAGATGCGCGCGCATTCCTGTTTCAGTGTTAGGGTGAGATCAAAACTGGACGGAATTTTGCATCTTTTTAGCATTATGTTGCCAGTTTGGGAGAGTGCTGTTTATTGTTACAACGATTTATTAAACGGATTTATGGGTTGCCGTCTTCTGTGCCCATTGCTTGTGTCCAGAAAATATTAGTTGAGTTAAATTACGTAATTTCAATGAATTACTAGATACTAATTAAATTAAATTGTGTTCAAATAGCACTTACGAATACAACAGTTTCTGGAAACTAAGTACAGCAAAAGATTGTCCAAAAAAAGTTAGAAATTCTTAGGATCTGTCAAAATAATTCAAAATATTTTTGCGTTGGTTCTAAATTTGCTTTGCAATAATATCTATGGCAATAAATTCTTCCAGTGTCTAATACAATACACACCAAACTAAACTCAACGTTCCGGAATCGCAATATCAACGGTATTAAATTTCTGGCTATAACAGACGCGTTTTCATGTAATAAAGAAGCTAACTCATAAAAACTAATGGTGCACCCTCAGCTGTCGTAAATAGTCGTTTGTACTCGAGATCGCATGTGAGCGAGGCTTAACATCGTGTCGTTCGCGTGATGCGTTGGAAAAATCTGTAGCTAGAATCAGCAGCGCAGCGCCGCCGTTCGGTCGCCGAAACTAAACGTAGCTACGTCACGCGTGCGCCGCCCGCGCCATCTAGCGGCTCGCTGCCTGCGCCGCATCGCCTCACCTGCCAAGAGCGACATTTCTCCGTCGCGCTCGCACCAGTGGCACGTAGAAATAACCTCAAAACTCTCGCGTACCAACCAATCACCAAAATATTGCCCCTCGCAGTATTAATAACAGTGACTACAATCTGTAAGACGGCTAACAGTGTTATGAATGTGACGTAATCCTGTCACGTTCCTGGATTTGCCCTGCAGTGTTGCTTTATAGTGATTTTGCGTAAAATCGAAAGTTTACAGGACGAATGTTCCTTTTGGTGGGCTGTCATCGGGCAGCCCCTAAATTTTGTGCCATAATGTGGTGGTTAATATTTTTATGTGTTGTAAACGTTAAAACATTTGGTGTACTAGCGTCGAATAGCAGTGGAACTGTGTCAGAATGTGAGTATTATTTTTCGGTCTGTTTTCAAATTGAATATATTATTGTTTAATTGCATGAATGGAACAATATAAGTGAGCTTAAAATGGAGTGATTTGTTAATGTAGTCTTGATGTAAAAACCAAGGTAGAATTTGGTAAAGTAAACAAATCCGTTTGGTTTTTTATGTAAATGTTTGATCGCGCGATCTTTTTAACAGCTGGGAACACCTTGCCCGCGGCTCGGTGAATGCGTTAACTAGCTTATTCATAGTACAAACAGGTTTGTTACATACTACTTGACGTAAACACGTGTGGTTTACTTTTTCTAGTAATGTTTATGTTTTTACAGAAACGACAGATTGAAAAATTGAGATAAACAAGACAAGATAATGCCAGACAAGTCACGCCATACCTTGTGATATGACTAAATTGACATAAACACGCCCATTATGGAAATAGGTTTCAAGTTTAGCTTTAGTTGACTATCAAAATGTCATTACCTATTGATTATGAATATAATAATACCGTTTTACTGAGATACCAACAGGAATTAACGCAATATTAGTCACTACAATAATTAAGTTATTGACAAGGTCTCGATTTATTTTAGAGTTACTGCATGTTTTGTGGATAGATTCAACGTATCATTACGCCAGAATTTCAATAATCTACAATTAATTACAAAAATTGTCGAATTGAGCAAACGTAACATTACAATAAATAATGACTGAACTGATATCAAGGATTATGAAATTAAAAATGGAGATGGACAACGAATGCGCATCAATTGTAGCACTTGTAGCAGCTCAACAGTTAACGCGTAGTTAACGGTATTCATGTAGGTATGTAGTAGGCAAGATCTATGTACCTACCTATTTCTTGGTCTATTAACACTGTATATTGTGATAATGAAATTAAAAATGGAGATGGAGAACAAATGCGAATCAATTGTAGCAGCTCAACAGTTAATGGTATTCATGTAGGTATGTAGTAGGCAAGATCTATGTATTTCTTGGTCTATTAACACTGTACCTATATTAAAGTAAGTAAGCATCTGAGATCTGCGTCGTTCACGGTAATTCTCCATTGTGTTTAGTATAGCCGCTCAACATCAACACTCATACAACAGCAATTTTGATTAATATATGGATACCTATCAATTCCAATACCGTTGTCACATACAAAAGAATCGATTGTCCAAATAAGAATCGTGAGTAAGACGGAAAATCGCGGTTGTAAAGCTATATGTATAAAGATTTATGGTATCAAACAAATCTAGGTACAAAGGAAATACGTACTTACGCGCTACGGTTTAAGGCTTACAACAATAACAACCTAGGTATTCAAAAAATATCTCAAGAAAATATTGAGAAACCCTTCAAAAGTCAAGTGCTCTCTGTTCGACTAACCTAATTATGAGCGACAAAAGAAACAATTTTACATATACATATTTCATTAACAAATAAAATATATCAGGACCTTAAGATTCAGATACTAAACTTAATGATTACGATTTGTTGATACATAAAACAGCGTTTAAAACATTCAACGACTGTGTTTCTACCAGCGATTCAAGGTCTTATGTGGTTGCTGCGTCTGATTCGATCTCGACGGAATATGTAGCAGTAGCAATATTACCTAGGTATATCAACTTGTTTGTCATGCAGCTCATAATTAATACAGGTATCCTTAGAATGTTTACCACGGATAGGTTCATATTCATAACGGCTTGAATGTGATACATTGGTGCATCGGTGACTATCTACATTTACCATCTCATATTCACAGATATTGGAATGCCAAGCGGAAATCTACCATCTACCATAACATAACCTTTAATGATAGCTATCGTCTCGTATTTATCAGTTTACGATTTCTTGCCTTATAAACAGAACTTTGCTATGCACGTCATGCACCGTATCATTTTTCTTGATTTAGGTATGCGATTTGTACGGCTTGTGCCAAAAGCTGAAAATAGACGGAGTAAACAGATGAAAGTGGCTGAAGACACTACGTTTTCCTGAATCGGTACAAAGTTCAATAGTTGTGGCGGAAAGCCAATGTTTCCATCGAAGCAATGCCATATTGTTTACTATTTTTTCATACACGTAACCTTCATAGAAGTTCATGCTCATATTTACGCTGCCATAGCGGTCAGTTAATGTGACAAAGAGCTGCAACCGCTAAATGGGTGACCGGGCGAAAGTAGTTAGTTATACCTACTGTCTCAATTTTGGCGTCCCGCAGCACAGCTGACGCGACGCCCATAAAAGTCCCGCTGATGAAAGAGCACAATCCCATTGTGATGGCTATAAAACGGGCTTTGTGCCCGAAGGAGGCGTCATTATATGAAAAATGAAAAACGAATCGCACTTGTCACATTGAACACGATTTTATTGGAGGAACAGCCTAAGATCCGAGAATTTGTCAATCGATAGAATTTTGTTTATGATTCTATTCTTTTGGACGGTCCGGACATTTACAAATTTTGCGTAACTGAAACAGACGATTTGGCACCATTATGTTGCTATAATTTTTCCAGTCTTAGCGAAAATCGTATTTTTTTATGCAAGAGTGCCTGACTGGGTAGAGCGGGAAAAATCCCGGTCTACCACAGTGCGTTGATGAGGATGATGGTATAAAGAGAGCGTGATTTGATTGGTCAATGAGCGCAATGAAATCTATACAAAGTGACGCTGGAGTACCCAAGCTAACAGTTCGTCTAATTTGTCCATTCTTACACATATTTCTGTCACTTTATCCTGTTTACAATATTGTTTTGATGTTCTATATAAACCACCACAAAATATGCAACGGAATAAAACAACAAGAAGAGCAAAAATAAGAAACAATCAATATGGCGATGCTACTGCTAGTTATGGACACTTGTAAACCGAGCAAAGCCATTCATAGGGTACCTATATACCATATTCATTAAATCATTTTGTTAGGCCGATGAAGTTTCGACAATGATTTGGCATTCCAGAGATTCCAAACATGTAGGTACCTATTTCGTTTTGGTCAAAATCCATTCCTAAATTAGCAGCACAGATTTACGAGCACTACACTGCCCCTTAATTAACTTTTATGACACGCGCGAGTGTTAGCTGATTCACCATTTTCGTTCTATCATGACAACAATCCAATTTGGGGAAACGATTCAACCATTTTTAACTACGAGCGAATTTATTTGGGCAGTAGATAAAATTGGGGTCAAGTTGTACGGTACCAGCTGCAAAGCAAGAAGGGACAACTGCAGATTAGATAAGGGCCCACTTTTTACCTTCAAGTTTAATGAAGGGCCCACGATCTGCAAACGCAGCGCGTTGCTCCCAAAACCTTCGGGTGAACTATTTTGTAGGTGTAGTTAGTCGGAGGTCGGGCGAGCCGTTTAATTTTTTTTTCCATTAGTAAAGACTCCCGCGGCTACGTCTGCTCTTTGTGTCGTGCGTATGTCTTTCGACGTCTAGATTTCTTAACAACTTGAAAAACAAGAGAATTTTTTATAACCCGAAATTTGTTAAATTATTTCGAGATTATTTTAAAAATATAGAACATTTTTTTGTATAACGTTCGCTCGTTGTTTGAAACAGAGTTCAGCGCTTTTGGTAATTTTGTGTCCCGGAGCGTATTAAGCACTAGTTGTTTTAAGTTTAAATAAATTCAGCATTAATCTCTCCCGTATAATATTTTAAAAGCCGAGTAGGTACCGATATTTTTTTTTTCTCTGGCGTAGCTAATACCTACCTACTAATATGTTCCTTACGTTTATCTGACGTAAGTAATACCTGCTACTATGTTCCTTACGTTATACAAACTATCAAATAGATAATGTCGTGATAATATTTATTTGTCAAATATGAAGATACCAGACAAAGGGCCCCAGCTAAAAGATAGCGAAAACTGTAAATAGTAGCAGCAAATATCTACAACATGAAAAACAGTAAATAAATATAGATTGTTTTTATGGCGTTTAACAAAGAATGTGAAAATAGAATTCTTTTAACTCGACAAAACATGTTAAACAGCAGGACGGTATTGTTTTAAAATTTGATTCCTAGTTTTATAACTAAAAGTGTTTAAAAACGGAAGCTCTTATATGGGTCTGCAGTTCAATAGGTATACATTTCAAAATTTCTATTTTAACTTGCTTGACATTATTCGAGTAAGTACCTATTTCATTATTTTCCGTGACCGATATATCAGAAATCGTCTGAATACTTAATTTAATTTGTCGGCAAGAAAAGATGTAGGTATCTAAGCAAGAATAATGGTACAAGCTTGTTTAAGACAGGTATTCTCTAGAGGACTTTGTAATGGATGAAGCAGACACGGCTTGAACTCCTGGATTCTTTATATCTGAGAAAGAATGAAGTACCTTCGTACATAACAGTGTTCACAAGTCTACGATTCACGTGTTTTTGCGAATGATGTCAGTGACGTAATTGTTTTGTTCATCAGCTGCTTCCGGCTATACTGAATACGGTTTTTTTAAATGGTTACGAGCTGATGACAAAATCATACTTGTTTTAAGAGTAAAAATACTCTGTTGATTGAGAACATTATTAGCGGCTTCCATTAATTTACTCACAAGCATATCCAGGAAAATTCCCCTGATTTCTAACTCACGCACGTACACACGTCCCAAAAATCACTTCGCAGCGTTATTCCTTACATTTCGGAGCTACAGGGAAATTTACAGGGTAATAGCAAAATATAATTTTTTCCCCGTCCAATATAACCGCAACAGTGAGCTCAGAGCCATCCATTACCTCGTGACGCGCGATGAGGGTCCCCAAATTGGTTATTTTAGCGACTGCGTACCGCCGGTGTAGTCGGACAAATTCACAAACGAGTTTCACACGATGGGTGATGGAATTCTCTTCTATATTAAACATTTCCTTACTTCCTTGGTTTACCTAAAAATATTGAAAGACGCTAGTACCTAACAGGCAAAGATGAATGCCGAGAAAATATTGCTCAAAGAGATGGACCAGACAGGTGTTGGAGGAATTGGAAATGCTGGTAAACTTGACACCATTAAGACTCATGTAGGAATAAAATTCCTAAATTACGAAAAAAAGAGAAGCCATGGTCCTCAACAATGGACTACTAAGGAGAAAGAAGAATAAGGGATCGAAACATATCTAACGGATACACTTAAGGCTCTAATACTAATATTATGTCAGCAAACGGGAGGGGCCCGCAAGGGCCGGTGCCTGCCAGGGCTGCGGGACTGTTCGAAAGAGATACCGCGGCCCTGGAACATAAAGGGCCAATGAAGGAACATGGGTGTTTTTTAGTCAGTAAGAGTCTGACACTCCCTTCCGCTCCGCCCAGAGCGGGAGGAGTCATTTGATGATTTCTCACCCCCCAAAAAAAAAAAAAAAGGCTCTAATACCTATAACTGTGATCTTCAAGTCTCTCTTAGGTACTATCATCATTATACATTACTTACCATCTGATGGATTAGACGTCAAACGAAAGTCTATCTAATTTAAAGAAAAATGAAACAAATCAGTTTGCTAATGATGGATGCTGGCGATAAGGCATCCTAATTTTTAAACGACGATAAATGAACATTTTGTTCGGTGACCTTAATTACAGGTATGTGATTAGCACCGAGTAATATGATTAAAAATAAAGTTCAAAGTCATTGTGCTTCAGGTGAATTCGAAATTGCGTTTTTTTAAAATCAAATTGCGATATTTTCGACCACATCTTCAAGATCTCTTCATTTAATTATTGGCTAGCTTATGCTCGCGGCTTCGCCCGCATACGGTTCGGGAATTGCCCACGGGATCTTACCTACTTCTGGGACAATAAGTAATCTATGTGCTATACTAGACTATAATCTATCTTGGAGCCAAGTTTCATCCAGATCTGTTCAGCCGTTCTGCTGAAAACTGAAAACTTTCGCATTTATAATAGTTTATGTAAGATATAAATGTAATATTAGTTTTTAATTTTAAAGTTGAAAAGGTAATAAATAATAGTTAGTGTAGTTTTATTTGAGTAATGCAGACACAATCGAGTTTTTTGCATGTACTTACTTATAACTTGCAAATATTAGTTCATAGTAATCTCAGTTACATTAAATAATATACCTTAGTTTTAGATTGGACACCGGTGACGACAATCAAATGATTCATTAGGAATTTATATCCCGAGAATAAAAAGTTTCACAGAAAATTCAACACCCCATTTTACCCTCTTAAGGATGGAATTTCTTTCTTAGTCGAAACCTACTCTTCACAAAGAATACACCCTTCAAATTTCATGTATTTAAGATCAGCTGTTTAGGCTGTGCATTGATATATCAGTCAGTCAGTCATCAAATTTTCAAGTCAATCGACCCCGAGAGTAAAAAGTTTCACATAAAATTACACACCCCATTTTACCCTCTTAGGGGTGGAATTTCGAAAAACTCTTTCTTAGTAGATACCACTATCCACTAAGAAAGGGTTTTTCGTGTGTGGACAGCATCCAAATTTCATTTCTCTAGGACCATGGTTTGGGCTGTACGTTGATATATCAGTCAGTCAGTCAGGACTTTGAATTTTATATGTATAGAATTGAAAGAAAAAATCTTGTTCTGAATGTCAGCGCTATTTTATGAGTCTATTGTTCATTCTAATCAGTGGCTTATGAAGCCTGTCTTTTGTTTCAAACGTTAATTTTACAAACATATAAGATTCAAAGACGCTACATGATGTGAGCTTGAATATATACATAGTTCTAAACGAGTTAGTCTTCAGACTTAACCCTTCCATTAATTGCAAGCAAGTTGTGTCTCTGCAAGTTTCGTTAAACATGTGTGCTGCGAAGTTCTTGTTTGTGATTTGTTTTCTAAAACGTATTAGTTTTCAAAGACTTAGAGTGTTCAGTTAAGAATTGATTATGTTGCGAGTGCCATTTATCAATAACTTTGTCTTGGGAATTTACAAGTCCATTTCTGTGTCTTTAGGGCTTATATTCTCTAATCGAAAATCTTGGCATAAGGTTCCAATTAGATATGAGATAATTATAATAGATTGTTTAATCAAAGGTCTGTTTTACTGATAACGTCTGTAACAAATTGAGATAGTTCTTCGGCGTTATAGATCACGGTTTTCCTATAAGCAAATTTATCGATACTGCGAAATCCGACTTAACTATACATTCCGAATAGAAAAACCCATACGCGATATTCAAAAAGTAGTTTTGGGTCTCATACTCGTACATCATTATCTTCTTCATGACCCGCCAATATCGTTATGTTGTTATGCATATAGGTTCATTTCTTTCTAATTTTGTTTCGCCGAATATCTATACAGCAGTGGACAAAACCATGACTTCTCGGCAGTTTTATTAATTTTATTTGCCGTTCCGTTTTTGACCATACGATAACCGCTCAATTAAGGGTCCGTGCCAAGTCCAATGCGACACTTAACGTTGACCTCGATTCTGTATTGGTCCGTTGTCATTAAACCTCACTGCTGCTGCCCTTTGCTATGGCGATGATACAGATAGACGATTCTATAGCAGGGGTTAGATCGGGAGCTATTCCGTGACAATCGATACTAATCCCTTCAGCTTTAAAAATAAGTTCGAGTTTTCAATAACCAGCAACACAATTTAAGCTATTTTACTCGTGAGCATGTATTAATTGTAGCCGACTCGGACGTTCAGTACATTTCCGATCAATGGTTTATTTTTGTCGCTCGCAAACTGTATGTGGTTGACATTCTAAAAGACCCCAACGACATTTTTACACTTTATTTAGAAGTTCTGTGTGTTGGGAGACAGAAAGCCAATTTGTGTTCTGGTGTATGAGTATCATTTCCAATATATTACTCCTTTGTTATCTTTGCTCTCCAGAAATTATTCGATTGTGACGTAAATAGATTCTAGAATTAAAACAACTTTGAGGAAAATCTCGCAGACACAGAAATCTAATTCAAATTCTGAGGAACTTAATAAAATTGAACGTCATGCACGAAAAGTCTTTAGAGACAATTTTACACTCCTCAAGAGCTTGTTTAAATTCGCGTCTTTGAGGGAGGCCGGAGCTCTTTACCGCGAAGTTGTTGTTACAATGATCAGTGATGACTATGTAAGGCCGCTTCAGACCATAGTTAACAAAGTTCCGAACAAGTTATTCATACTCACTAATGAGCCAACTCATACTAGGTTTCTCTCGGCATGTTCTCGATTACGCCGATTCAATTGTAGCGACGACGACGGTAGGCGCTTTCATTATTTAATTGTCTTAGTTCAGCATTCTTTGTAAAATTAATAATTATGGCGTAGTTTCAAAATTTCCTCTGCTACCGCAGACGAAAGCAATAACCAGACTAACTATTTTAGGAAAATTAAATATCTTTTATGATTGTGCCCAGTGCACACCAAAACTTCGTATGAAATTTGTGGAAAATTATTTCAATGAAACTGCGCTATGCAAATAACCATTCCACGTGTGTATTTAAATACGGGGAACGTTACTGCGAACTATTCATTAAAATACTTTAAAAACTGTGAAAATTGTGAAGCATTTCAATGTAGAAAGGAGAAAATTGCATATGGAATGCTCGTAACCAGCGCGGAATCGTTTGGTTCTGCAGAATGGGCCCCGGGTCGCAGAATAGTGGCGGAATGGAAAAAGTAAATGCGACTAACACAGATGCAGACGCAATCGTGATAACATATACACAGTATGTTGACGTTATGAGCGAACACTCATTGCAACATTATTGGGTCCTGAATCGCGCGATTAAGGATAACGATGTGTTATGGTTATATTTCATTCACATGGTTCCTGATATTATCAATAAGGAAATTGGATATGGTGGAACTATAGTCGGTTTTATGATTCATACTGCAACACCGTTTGTGAGTGTTTCATTAAATGATTACTGTTGTATTGGTACAGAAATCGAAATTACTATTTTGTAGAATTCATCAATCTTCAGAACCAATTTCTCAGTCGAAATCAATGCAAAGCCAAATGCAGTTGGCGTTTTATTTTGCTAATTTTCTGAAACTGTATTCACTAAGTCCTAGCTTCGAGACGATTTCTTCTTTCATAATTCTGTTGCTATTGATACTTCCTCTATAGTCAAGTTAGCTACTTTTTCGTGGATTTTCATGAAATTTTGAACAAGCCACTTCGCAAGGCGTGTCGGCGTATCTGAGGAAAGTTTGCGCATTAGCGGAACCGGAAAAAGGGGATGAAAAAGTTGACGACAACTTCTCGCAAAGACACTAAAATCGCGAGGAGTTTGCAAAAGTTACGCCCAAAGTTAATAGCGAAATGATTTGGTCGGTTTTAGGTTATTTATTATAAGTATGGATGTTAAGGATTCGGCAACAACTTTAACAAGGACTTTTACAACTGTCTTTTATTGAAACCGTTTAGGCGAATTTCGTGCTACGGATACAGCAAAAATAAAAGATTAACTGTGGGACGAACTGAATTCTATTATGACATCTAACAAAATAATTAACATTATCAATCACCACCACAATCGAAAGGATTATATTTCAGTCAAACTGAAAATGCAGACGTTCCGAAAATGAGCAACTAACGAGAATAGTTAAATGGACCTGTAATTTGCATACAGATTGGCTTTCAGGGATAAACGGTCCATTTGTATTCAAACGCAGGAACCCAGCTCAGTGGTCGAGGAGCATTTATCCAGTTTAGGATTTAAATCGGCCACAGTATCATCTGCTTATCGATATCATGTACTACTAAGCTCTCCCGAAACTTTACTGCTGCACAATATTTTCCTTTCTACTTAACCTCATTCTGGCAGTTCGCCAGTTTCCGTTTTTTAGGCACCGAATTTGGCAGGCAGTTGATTCTTCGCCGATTTGTATTATTTATCGATTATGCGATTACGGAAGCTTTTTATCCGATTTTGAAATTATGCTGTAGTGTTTTTATCCCTAACTTTAACCTTATTCAATGACTGCGTTTCATGAAGTTTTCTTTGGCATACAATGAATCAAAACATAAAATTTTCTTTACATTTCTTTCTTTTAAAAAACTTGTTTGCTTTCGACTACATTTCTGCACTATTATAGGAGTCTTCTGCAGTATTGTAGGATAAACTGCCTTTCGGTCAACCAGGCTTCAGCAGAAACCCATCTAACTTGTACAAAATCCTTCTGTTTGTCCGTCCACAAGATGCGAGTATAATCCTCTTACGGTGGCCGAGAGACACCACTGGCATAAGTTCATTGGCTTATTCTAAGCCGGAGACAACTAACTTATTGAAACCTTTGTCTTTTTCTACTAAACCTGCATTTTCCTAAATACAGGTAATAAAATAATAATCATATAAACTGGTACATATACCACAGATAGTCTCTTCGTTCAAATGACTATCATAACACGATCTATCCACTGCGGGACACAATACATAGTGGAGGTGAATGACATACGACCGGGCCGAGACAGCCGATGCTGACAAGCGTCGAGGGGAGTGCGAAAATAGACCAATCTGGTGAACATGACGTCATTTCAAGCGTAGATGGGCATGGAAACTAGTAGTCTGCAACATGGTAACATTTTAGCTTTGACAGCGTCTTTATTTCATAGCAGTTAGGGTGGTTTTCGTAGTTCAAGGACTCGCGTTTGATTGTACTAGCCCGAATTTTACACCCAATTATTCCCGAGTTCCGATAGTTTAGAAATTCCGGGTATTCCGGTTATAAAATATTGTTTCGCGTTACTCGTCCATTGTTAAAATTTTTAACGTTCCCAGTCATAGAAGAATTTCCGATAAATTCTGAATTTGAACCAATGTATTCGTCAAATTTATTTTAGGTTCAAGTTACAGGAAATCCTGATAAATGGAAATCTAAGCTTAAAAGCAGTTTTATTTTTGGTTCGTTTGAGGTGCAAACATCTTATACCGGTATTATCAACATTGGAAACGTATGAAGAGGTTGCAGTGAGATTTTGTAGATACTTACATATCTAATGCTTGTAATTCAGTGTGAGATAAGAAGGAGAGTGAAGGAAAGGGTAGCAAGTAAGGGATAGCAGGGGCCTGCAATTTGCTGCTATTAATGTCCTCGTTAAACCCAAAGGTTATCGTTGTACGTGTCTTCGATGAATCTCATGGCAACCCTTAGAATATAGAACGCGGCGATGAATGTACATATTATGAGTACATAGTCATAAAATCTTTGTATGATTTCTGTTTATCAAGACAGCTACTGGTGTTGTATCTTTTGTTGGTATTGTTTTCCTGTTTTGAATTTATCTTCAGTTAGAAATTGTCTTGAATAATCAACATATTTTTATTGTTCTTTCTTTAAAAATAATGTAGGTCAACAATGATAAATATGGAATCACACCAAGCTCCATGAGAGAAGATATTATTTATTCTACGAGGTAAATTGTAGGTATATCCTTGATGAAAATAACACTCATTCATCCTTTTCCGCGAAAGGAAAGTGATATTCCTATCATATTGCAATAGTTACCCCTAAACGAATTTCCGAAATACGAGCCGTTTGATGGGGTGGCGTAGTTACCATGGCAACTGTGGTCCATACTGAGAATATTCCAAATAGCATGGATAGGAAATCAATAACGGACTTTGTGGAATATTAAAGTGACGTTTATATTAATGCTTAAAGTATGAAATTTCCGATTTGTATGGACAATTTCGTGAAAAGTGAGATTTCCATTCTAACATTTTTTTTATTTTCTTTGAAACGTCTGAACCGATTATGTATGATGCAATTGCCAGCTATACAGTGAAAAAAGCTGCCCTACACTGGGTATCTTAAATTCTCAAAACACAGTCTATGACAAAAATATACCTACTTGAAGTAGTGAAACCGATGGTACATTGAAACAGGTGTTTTGACCACACTTTGAGGTATTATGCAACTACTGGTACGGGTTTTAAACTCTAAAAGGTACATAATTTAAAAATTAATCAAATAAAATTGGAATTAGAAAAAAATATGTAACTATACGTCAAAGTTACAAACAGAACAAAATGTGAGAAAACAATGGCAATTTCATAGTTTAGGTAAGACCTATTATGAAAGTCGCCTATATTAAATCGCACATATATTTTGTTGTAAAAGTACGTAAATCTCTCGTTATAGCGTCACCCGTGGCTCCAGTGCAGTAAACTTCTCGAAGTAGGGTAGAGTAAGATAATTCCTTCTGAAGTTTAGACAGGAAAGCAAGTCACGGTGTGCGTAACCGTCACTAACTATACTCACCACACCACGCCTCCCCCTTTCAAAGTACTACAAACATTAACTACATAGTAATTTAATATAATAAGTTTCACTCAAGTATAATTTGATTAAACCCTACCAAGCAAATAATTAGGAATGCCCACCTCCCTGCTTCCTTTCCTCAGTTTTTTAATTAAAATAATTTTGCGTTCGTGCAAATTCTTGGTTGGGTAGCGATGGAAATATTTCTTGCCTAAATGTTGCCAAATAATATCTGAAACTTTTTTGGAATAGTATTGTAATTAGCCTGGGTGGAGTTTGGGAACTTTCAAAACGGTTAATTGTATGCTTTCCAAGTTTTTGTGGTGTTTCATATTCAAAGCTCCTACCAATACTCGACGAAACTGGAATTGTTGTTTCCAACCAGACTGAGGGTTATAAAGCAATATAGGATTTTCAGAAAAAACGTGAAATAAAAACGCGTTTTGTTAAAACTCGGCGCAGAAAATCCGATCTGCTGTGTACCGATTGGCACTTTTAAGCTGATGGTCTTGAAAAAACAAACTTAAAAACACAAACGTCAAAGAGACCAAATGGAAAGGGATAATTTAATGTACACTAGAAATAACAAGGACAGAAGGGTTCAGCGAGACCTAAAATGGCGCCAAACCCTTGTCTATACCGAGAGTCAAATCGAATAACAAATAAATGTATTAGTTCTAGTTGGGGTCACGAGTTTCTAATGCAGTAAATTCCAATTGGGATATTCCAATATATTCAATCGGTGGCACATAAGGGTTAATTTCGTAGTTAAAGCGATCGTGTTGGTAATTTGGAGCTACATGATTACTAACGTGCGCCATTTAGCTAAATGAGTGAGGTGTCGCGATTTAGATAAATTACTCTGCGCTGTGTTACAGTATGTGTCGCTTTATGCAGCTTAGGTAAAAGCTTGGAACAAAACAACATTAATTTGACGTGTAAAACATATCGACCGTTGTGAATTTGTCGTTTGGTTTAGATTAAAAAAAAAACTCTAACCCAACTCGGGCCTCGGGCACAGTGTTATTTTCTCATACCATCTTAAAAAAACGAAAAGATGAGTCTGCTGGTTGTTATACACTATGACTGATTAAACGGAGGATACGATTTAAGGGGGTATAGTCCTCATGGAAATGAACAGCTTTTATTATGGGACAACTTCTTCAACTTTTAAATCGGAATTTTGAAAGAAAAATCGTCTTCTCCATACATTTACGTTCACATAATTCGATGAAATGTAGAGAACAGCTGTTAATGTGTTACCACAATAATAAATGAATGTATCACACTAGTGAATAAAGCAGATCACCTTCGCATTTAACTTTACAAATGTTATAATGCAACAACACTAGCCTAAGGCAAATTATTCACAATGCCGATTAATCGAAACAGAATTAATCGAAAGCTGCACAATCGCGCTGCTGGCGTCACATCACGTAGATTGGAAGCTATTGGGCCGCGGGATTTCCGACCCTAAAACAACTTCCAGTGACGGTTACCGTATTGGACAAAAAAGACAGTGGGCAAAGATGTGTATGGGATCCGGTTCAAATGTCCGTCACTATCGAGACTATAAAATAAAGTTTACCTTTTACTAAGACACCCAGAAGATGAAATCCATCAGTAAAAAGTTATTACAACTTTTTTGATATATTGAAATGAAAACTTTAGCGGCGTTGTGCACTTTTTTGTGATGGATAAAAAATGTTAAACTCGCGTCAGGACACGTGACCTGATCGAAAATTCGTAAGACGGAGGGAGTTCTGAATTGTTAAATTTTTTTATGTAATATAAATTGTCATGTTTGTGTACGATAGCGCAATTAATGAATATTGTATTTGATCACATAAATGATAGTACTTTTATACTGATAATTATAGCAATTCATGCAAAATTATTCCCTAACCATTCCAAAATATCAAAAACGCACAACATTAATATTCAAGTTTTCACTTCTGCCGGCACTCCCGGAGTGCAACCCGTTGATTTTTTTTCACGAGTGTCGTAGTAAAAGTAACTCCATAAAATATTCAATGACATTTATGTCCAGTTAGTGATGGACATTCAGACCAAACGCACATTTTCCCCAATGTCCTTTAACGGGTCAGTCCTGTAGGCTCGAGCGATTTGCTCTCAATGAGACAGACATGAGGGCTCTCCACACAGATTGGATGTCAGGGCGAGCGTGCCCCGTCACACGGCCGGGTTTTACTACAGCAACCCTCCTAGAGTAATGAAATTAAATTAGTGTCCCTTTCAGACCACTTAGACTTCATGAACGATATCACCTATACCATTAAAATTCAACGAATTTGGCCTCGTACAGACTTAGTTTTCTGTTTCAGTCTAGACGGACGAGACGTTTTAAAGAATTAAACATTGCTGTAAGTTTTGAGAAATAGTGGGTAGTGCTTACAGCAGCACGTGAGTTTCGAGACGAAAAATGTCGATGGCAATATTACACACATCATCATGATAGCCTAGCCTTTTCCCAACTATGTTGGGGTCGGCTTCCGTTGTAACTGGATGCAGCTGAATACCAGTATTTTACATGGAGCGACTGCCTATCTAACCTCCACAACCTAGCTAGTACTAGGTAAAACGATATCCCTTGGTAAGAGTGGTAGTCAGACTTTCGGGCCACTGACTACCTGTAACGACTGTCGAAGATCTACAAATGACAGACAGGACCAACGGCTTAACGTGCTTTCCGAGGCACGGAGGAAACTCGATATGTAATGGGTGGTCACCCATCCACAGAACAACCTCAACAAGCCGTTTGCTTCGTCATTCACGTACGCCGCTTCTTAGTACTACCCACCTGACCCTTCTGAAGAACATCACCAACGAAGTGATGATGATAAAATGATTTCGGTTAATCTTTTTAATTGATAAAATTGATCTACCTAATGAGTGCACTAGGCCATGCTGAACGCACTTGAATAGAGACAGATCGCTAAATGAGCGCACGAGCAGATACTTTTAGCAGAATCAACACTGGCAATGAGCCGGGAAAACGGCACGGTGAAATATAAGCGATGTGTGTTCACAAATACTACATTATGCTGTATTTTTGTATACAATAAGTAGATAGATGTTAGGAAAGTTGAAATCAATATCACTACATATTATTAAACAAAGTCACCGCCGCGACTGTCTTTATGACTGTTTGTCTAAACGCGATAAGCCTAAAAACTACCGAACAGATTTTGATTCGGATTTAAAATGAGGAAGGTATAGATGTATAATTCTGTATAATTCATTAAGGTTTTGTGTGAATTGGCTGAATATGATATTAATTGTTGCATACACCGGAAAAAACCAAGTTCTAAATCTACTGAACTGTAAAACACTATATTATGTCAACAAAAAATAGGCATAGGTATATTATGTTCTTGTGATGACGGGACGGGTTGCTACTTCTTGATAATTATTAGATTTTGAAGCAATTTCAGGTTTTAAGTGGTACTATAGCATGGCACTTTTACTGTGTTTCAAATTAATAAAGTCAATTAAGCAAGGTATAGCACTGCACAAACAAAATTTAAACAATATGTTAAAAAGGCCCTGTCCGACCTCTGAGGGTATTATTAGATAACGAGATTAGATTCCATTTATGTAATCCTTTTTGGAGAACACGAAAAAAAATATACCCCAATGAAAATTTACAAAAATGTACTAAAATGAGGAAACTTATATGGCAACACACGGGCGCGACGTCTCTTCTCTTCTCGGGTAGTCGTAGACAGAGAATGCTATAGACTAATTGACATGTTTTGTTGCATTCACACAAGAAAAAGAACAACTTATGCCGATGTCGTGTAAAGAAATGAAACAGAACGATAAATTTTTTTGTTTCATCGAGCGTGCCACGTTTTTTCAAGGTCAGCACACTAGTTTGCTAAACAAAGTTTGACAGCTGACGTGCAGCTAGCCATCGTCTACCTTTAAAATACAGTTTTTACGTGTTATATGTTAAGTAATTTATGTTATATTTTGTTTTGAACAATTTAGACTTACTATTTCAAACATTTATACAAAAAAATGGTGTGGTGTAGCGTTAAAGGGTGTAAAAGTGATAGTGGAACGAAAATCCCAGGATTGTCTTTTCATTCGTAAGTATGCCACTCTTTATCAGTTCTAGGCATTCAGTAACATTTTATTATGTTCATATATTGTGTATAATGTACGCTAGACGTACGATTCATCCTTAAAAAGCACAAAAATAACAATTATTATTCAATTATAAATTCTAACCTAAAAACGTTGGTGTTGCCAACTTTTCTATAAATTATTACCCACTATTATGGGAAATAATAATATGATGGCTTCTGCAGTGAGTATTAATTAAATATCTGAAATATTTAATGACTTTTTGCAGTTTCCCTGAACCTGATAATTTACGTCAGAATTGGATTGTAGCTACAGGACGAATAGATTGGACACCAAAACCGTCATCAAAAATTTGCAGCAAACATTTTGAGAATTTTAAAGAAGAATATAAGTTAATTAGAAAGAAGAATTCATAAATAATCATTTTGAAAGTCAACCTTTTATTGGAAACCACAAAGTTTTACTTATTAAGGCAATTGCCATGCACTATTTTGAACTGCGTATACATCACGCAACAAAAGGATTTGAACCTAAGCAAAAAATTAGAAACATACGAAGCTTGTTTTATATAAAGGACAATAATGTGTTAAATCAATAAAAGCTTATTAAAAATAAACATGTTCTATTATTTACCCACAAACCCAGAACCTACTATCACATCAGAAATGGCAGTAATTTAGAACCACATCATCATCATCCATCGTCACTCCTGCCCTCATCGCAATTAATTTGAGTTCGGCAGCATGTCTTCTCCGCATCGCATGCCTTTGCGTACCGATGGTAACGGATATGTCATTGGCATATTCAGGCTTTGTCTTACGTACTAATTTCCAATTCTCATAAATTGTGGGGTAAATTTTTCCTCACCCGGTAACCCTAAATTCGTGACGTATTTATTTTTTGTCTCTTTTTGCGACACGCTTTGCCGGTGTCTATAGGATACTCTGTCTACGCGGGTAGTGGTGTCATAAAAAAACAATTGACGTTCGAACATACTTATGCCGAAGATGGTGTTGTCATGTTTTAAAAGTTTGTTAGAGTTTAGGGAAACGGTACCTAGTAATTTGGGAAAAAAAATCAAGCATTTTAAAATTCATAAATATTTTTCCTTTTATGAATATTTTATGTTTCTTATTTTATTTGGCAATGTCATACTTAGGTAATACCTATATGCCCCTTTCGGATACAGAAGTTTATAAATACAAGGTAATTTAAATAGCTAGCGAAACTCCACAGACGTGACGGATATTAATATAACATAAACACCAATAACTTAAGGGGATTTTCATTGTAAAAAAAGTCGGTAGTATACTCAATAATGTGTAAAAAATATCTCCATTTATCCCAAGAGCATTGTATTCATAAAAAAAACATAAAGAGCCTTTTGTTTCACAAATATTTATAGAGAATAATGCAATCTGCTCTGTTTCGCTATAAATCAATAGCACGTATGTAAATCATTGATTGCAATATTCCGTATAAAGCGGAATGGGTGGTTCTTCTCGAAAATATTACCGCATAAATCAAGTCGAGCGGACAGGCAAGATAGTCTCACCGATTGTATTGACCGTCTGATTCCTCGCGTCCATTACATAATGGACTTATAAAAGGCTGTTAAGGATCATGGTAATGTACGTCCAATCGTATATTGTAGGAGCATAGCCCCGTTTGAGTTATACGCCAAGTTTTGATAGGCTATTTTCCTCTATTGTGTGTTTATCTTTGAAATGTGTGTGGGGCGTGCCAGTGTTATGAATGTAACTTTTCCTTGGACACACATAATTGAGATGTTAACAGAAATAGTTTCGGAGTTATGTGCTGGAGGGAGAAACCCACAAAATAAACTTCGTACTACAAAAATGTTTCGGCAAATGTTACGTCAATTGTTTTGACCGATTTAGGTTACGGTAGAAACGAAACAAACAGTTAATCAGCACTGATTACTTTATCATCATACGATACTTTATTTTTGCAATCTTATCATTGTTTAATTGATGATTATGACTCACAAATTGAAAATAAATCAAAATCACGCATGATATAAGTTATCAAAGATTAATGCTATCACTAATATTCATCAGGTTTTTGGCGTAGAAAATTGCGGTATTATTGAAATAATTCCGATGTAGGTATATCGAATGAATTACGGAGCATAGAACATTACATATATCAGTCGCATGTCATATTTAGCGCATAAGATGTTATCTTATCATTACACTTGAACGTTTTATTGTTTTCGTTCGCTCGAACAGAGGGAACATTGTTTTCTTACTCAATGAGTCTTTAAAGATCTACGTTGAAGGCTATCTCAGTATCTCAGACTGTAGGTAATGCAGTTCAGACCAGAGAACATAATTTAAATAAATCAACTAAAAAATACTTGACTATTACAAGGAGTGGCAATGCCGAGAGGGGATGCCCTAGAAGGACATACACTGACCTTATTGGTGAGATTCTTCTGAACGGTCAGGTGCGTAGCTGTAATCGCAACCGGCGTGTATGACCAGATAGATGATGGTATGAACGTGGACGAGGCAAAAGGAGTATGTTAATTGTTTGGTTTCTGCATACCCCATAGTTAAAAGGCGTGAAGTTATCTATGTATGTATTTAGAAATACGATAATAATGTGCAAAGTTCAATAGGTTTTCAAAGTAATAACCTATTTTTCCGATCTACACATAAATGGTAGGGCGACTTCTTAATGGTTTCGTTAGGGATTAACAAATACATAATATCACGCCATATTAAATACATAACAAATCCATAACATCACGCCATATAACTAAATGTATATTAATTAGATATCGACCATGCGTGGTTTTCCGTACCGATGCCTCTTTCCTGTTATTTTTCATTCAAAAATCATTATTATTTTCATGATTAGGTGTACAGACGCCACCACATCAACCTACTACAATCTGTCAAATTTATTTAATAGTTTTTCAACTTTATCGCTAAAGCATTAGGTTCAAGGTTGATTGGGAAAATTTGACAGTGTCGGGTAGCTTGATGTGCTAGCATCTGTACCTACGTATTCTTTCCGATGTCTTTAAAAATAACTCATTCCCTCCTCCTCTTTATGCAGCGTTAATAAGCTTCCTGAAATGACCTACGACTTTTACTTTTTTCATGCATCCTGTAAGGAAAAAAAAGCTTAGCTTCTATACAAAATAGGGTGCATTAATGATGTGGTCAAAGCAGTATTGGGTTTTACCAGCCAGCTATTAGCTAGCCATTCTAGGACGTTATTTTAACTAGGTTTTGTGTTATTTAAATTTAAAAGATGCAAGTGTTACCTTCCTACATTTCTTACTACGTGTAACACTATTTCGTCGGCTTACTGCAAGGACTCATTAAGTGACGGTAACATAAACCGTGTGATGTAAATGATTTCTTGAGATCAAAAGTAATTGAATGATTACTCAAAGTTATGTTACGTCACTTAATGAGTTCTTGCAGTAAGCCGACGATTTGGTACCTACCTACATGTTTAAAAATGCTCAGAAAATAAAAATTGATCTGAATTGTTCTGTAATAGAAGCAGATACAAAGTAAGGTAAAAATGCAAAACCACTGCGCCTCGTTACACCACCAATAATTCCTAGCATGTTTGATGCAGAATTGCAGATTCACCATAGGTAATTAGAGTTCCGTGTCTGACATGTCAGATGCAAATCCATAGTCACTTAGTTTGTGGGCTGGGGTATTTCACACCCCTCTGTGTCTGGTTTGGGAGGAGCCTGGGTAATCATGTAAAACCCAGTTTATTTCTATAAATACACACCTGCTCGTGTTTTTGTATTTTAAATTGCCTTTAAAGTGCAATAGTTGAAGCGTTGACTTGTGAATTTATGAAGAGTTTTTCCATTGAAGTAGGAACTTATACTTACTTGAAATGCTTTGAACTGTGAGTTGAATAATGTAAATGAATTTAATGTGAGTTAACAGTATTTTACACATCATATTTTGAGATTATTTATTTTCATAACATGTGTAGAATGGGGCAGGAAACTTATCACCGATTCCTATTCTTTAAAAAGTAATTCCTTAACGAAAACATGCCATTGGACTGACAGTTTTCGGCGTAGAGACGAATGTTAAACTTCTCAGTTAGAGAGTGAAGTGAAAACGGACGTTTAAGAAGTCCCTAATTGTTTTGTTTTTTGTTCCAGCAATATGTTCCCTGAAGCAGTTCCAGTGTGCCAACGGCAAGTGCATACCCCGCATGTGGGTGTGCGACTTGGAGAAAGACTGCGAAGACAACTCCGATGAGGAAATTGAAGAATGCAAAAAAGGTCAGTTTTTTAGCTTATTTATCAATAGGAAACGTGGACAACAAACCGGAATGTAGTCATTAAACCTTTGGATATTACGAGTATGTCTTTGAATAAATGTTTTGTGCGATTCCTTATATCTTTTCGAGGTCAGGTCTGTTTTACATTCTGATAAACATGTTTTCCATAGCAAAGTAACAGCAATAGACACTAAGACGTTCTTAAGCGCCTTTCTGCATGATACCATAAAAATCCCCTTTTAATCGTAGTCGAAACAGTGAAGTGTAGTATTTAGAGTTGGAAAATATGCTTAGTCTTATTTAGGGTTCAACGTCTTTCTGTCAACTGTAGTGTGGTTTGAAAATTCAGTAGTTTTAGAACTCGAAAAACAATCTAGCTGAGCGTAGGTAGACTGAATTTTGTACGTGCGATGCCCCGTGTCTGTGGTGCATGGGATCCTAGTAAGAGTACCTAATCCCGCAGCTTTGTACCTGCACGAGTTAAAATTAATGATGTAGGAGAGCCGCTCTGTTCGTGAATTAATTCTCTCTTGGACGGGACGATCTGCTGGTGAAATTGACTTTTCCAAATGCATGCAACAACCGGCTGGTTTAGGGACAGGGATGAAAACGTTGGTTTGGAAACGATTGGTTGTAATTAAGCTGGTTGCTGTATGTCTGCTGCTGCGGCTGGCAGTGGCTAAGGTTCCATACAACTCGATTCCTACCGGCTTCCCTTTGAAAAATGGCACAGTCAGTATTCTATAGAATATAAAAATTATATAATATATATAATATAATATAATCACATTAAAGACATTTACTCCGGCTTACCTCTTACAAAAATTGACCCTTCGCTACTGGCGGCTGGTATATATGAGAGCAGTGGTGGCCCAATGGTGGCGGCCCCGGCTTACGAGCAGTAAGTCGTGGGTTCAAAACCCAGCAGGCGCATTACTTTGTGTATTTTATTTCATCACCACTGCTCTCAAAACGGTGACGGAAAACATCGTGAGGAAACCGGCATGTCCTAGAACCAAAAATTCCATGCCATGTGACATCTACCAATCCGCACTGGGCCCGCGTGGTGGATTATAGCCTGTTCCCTCTCATAGAGAGGAGGCCGTGTGTCCCAGCAGTGGGAACATTACAGGCTGATAATGATGTTATGATGAAGCTGGTACCTGTGTCTATTTCGTGGTCCTTGTGCCACAACAATGTAAAAGATGTAGATTTTTCTACAGTACTACTATAGTAACCAGTTTTACCTAGGAGTATCGTATTACCTAGTAAATTAGCTACGGAGGTCAGATAGGCAGTCGCTCCATGTAAATACTGGTATTCAGCTAAATCCGGTTAGACTGGAAGACGACCCCAACGTAGTTTGGGACAAGGCTAGGCAGATGATACAGTAGCCACAAACTATTATCGTCCACGGCTGTGTATCAAATTCAAAGCACCAAAGTCTCGCTAGAACGTCGCAGCACTAGTATTTTAATGGCGGTTCGTACACACGGCGACACGACACTTCAAACTACGAATTTCCAGTATAACATGGGCCTCGCTTTGTATAGATTTCACTTAGAATGAGAGATCCGCATAAACTGGATTTTCATAGTTTGATTGGTCGCCGGCGTACATGCGATACTTATTGTGATTTTATTCTTTAATACGTTACTTTTGCGTCATAGCCTCGGTTACGATCTCGTAACTGAATCATTGAAATAATTTTAATATTCCTGAAGACTGGTTTTTCCAGTCTCTCGTCGAATGAAATAGGTACTGTACGTAGTTTCATATAGTGAAACAATAGTAGTTATTAATTTAATGTTGCTAAGAATAGCATAGAATATTCTTTATTATGTACGGCATACAAGTAACATTCATAAAACAAAACATTTCACATATGGTGATACAATGGGCGGTCTTATCGCTAAAACGGGCTTCAAAAGACCAACAGGCAACCTTTGTATGGATTTCAGGAAGAGGGAGAGACAATACTGCAGGTAGTCTGTGGTAGTACGTACATACATAAAGCATATAAAAAGCCATATATTTAAATACAATTATACATAACTAATAATCATGTAACAAGAGCAGAGAACCATGTATAGTGATGGTTGTTATCAAGACGTGGAAACCATGGACGTCAAATGGTTCCAAGTAAGTATAAACAATAATTCCGTCCAGTTTCCTTTTTAATTAATATTGTTTACATTCCCGACCTCCCTTGTAACTAATTATAGTTACTTAGGTATCCGTGCGTCATTGATTCAAGCGCATTTATTGTGTTATTTGCAGTTGGATTTATTTCAAAGATTATTAAATTATTTATAAACTACAAAACTACAAGTAGAAAAGGGTTACAGGGCGTCCAAAAATTCGTCCGCATCGCTGTCAACAGGAAAAGTGCCCAGAAGGCTGGCAGCATTGCCACGTTGGATGGCAATGCTGCTTCTTTGGCCAAAAAATAGGCCCGCCTTCTGGTTACGTCGACCTACCGCTTGGCGATTTCCAGAAATACTAGGTGGGCACTCGAACCCCATGGCCCTAGTGTTTCAACCCCAAACGGCTCAAACACATAACTACCAATTAAATTATTGTATTTGCGCCGTTTGAGGTTTTCAGCACCTGCAGCAGCCGCCCTGGGGCGGCCCACTGTGCTAGGAAGATGGGATGGCGCAAGGGTGTCGACGCAATTTGCGTCCCACACCAAAGGCCTACCCAACTTCCATGGCATTATGGTCATACCATCTGGTCTCTTCCCATCGACGCGTGCCAAGCCATTGGGTTCTAAGACAGCTGGCACCCCGGCGGTGGCAAGAGCAGGACGGATGAGATCATTAATACTAGCGTGCCGCGCAATTCTACCTGCACTCTTACTGCAAGAAAGGCCATGGTGTCCGAGGCAGAGACAGCGATGTGGAGCCCCACAAGGAGCGCCCAATCGCAAACACGTAGCGAGCCGGAAGGTTGTGTCACCTAACATAGTGCCTATATTAGGTGACGGTAGTGTCTGAAGCCAGAGGCCCGACTCCCACTCACCCACATCCAGTAGACGGGCACGCTCAGCAGTATTGGTAGACGTATTAATAAGTTTATGTTTAAGTTTGTGTTATTTTATTTTAATTGTGATGTGTTCCATGATCTAAAATATCAGAATTTGGAATATTTTCATACAACAGTATAATATTTTTTAAAGGGAAATTAAAAATATGTCGAAACTAGAAAGTAAAGTTTTGATTGATGACACAAAACGAGAAGTCATACAATGACGTAACAACAAAATGACGAGGGCCACCCAAATGACTAAAGGTTATTTAATTGAGGACAGAGACCCATTTATAATTTAATGATGGAGTGTGTAAGATATCGTCTTCACTCGCTACTGACAAAGGCATCTTGTATTGACGGCCTATTAATATTTATTGAGGGAAGTAGCTCCAGTAACTTGACGGCCTTCCCCTAATTTTAGATCAATTGCTTTCTCTCTCAATTTAATTTCCAGAAGCAATTTACGAGGATGGCAAAATCAATACTTTGCAGCTTTATGTGAGGGTCGTAAGTCGTGACGTAATTTAATTATTAATTTAACTGCGTGGTAGAGTAGGAGCTCGTGACTAAATAATAACATCCGCACGGGTCGCTCTTCAAGATTTAGCCGTAAGTACTTGCCAAGGTCGGTCTGTGGATGGGTGATCTTCTTTACATACCGAGTTTCCTCCGTACCTCGGGAAGCACGTAAGTATCGGCTGCCATTTGTAGATCTTTGACAGTCTTACCAAGTGGTACTGCATTACCCAGTACTAACTGGGTTGTAGACGTTGGATAGGCAGTCGCTCCATGATTAATACTGGCATTCAGCTGCATTCGCGCCGCGTCGTGATATCAAACGTTACTCTTGAACGTGGCTCGTGGAACGAAAGCCTCACATTCTGTCAGCGGCGACGATGATGTAAAATACAGAATTTTTGTGGATGAACATAGGTTACACTTTAACCAATTTACCTGTGCAGGCGGAAAAACACAGAACTAAAATAATTCTACCAAGTTTGACATTTCGATCCATATTTTCTTGACAAGCAGCGCCACCTTGAACTGCAAACTTAAAGTGGTCATACTGTACTTAATAAATGCGATTGTGACTCCAGTTGAAAGTCGTAGAAATACAAAACGCTGTGAAGGCAATAGCCACTTGTCTAGCCCCTTTGGTTTAGATCATAAGCTCGGATAATGAGGCAAATTATTGCGTTTTTGTATTAGAATTCTTTCAGTAGCAGCTAGCTTGGGTTTGGGATTAATCCAATCTCTTTCCCTTATCCCAATTTATTTGGGATAGGCGCACGCAGCATATCTTCTTCTGAACTTCTCTCAGCATTCAATAAATAAATTAAACTTTATTTTCAGACTACAGTCCATAGTTTTGTTAGTATTTTAGCGTTAGTAACAATGGCGATTGTGTAACTACTGTAACTAGGTTAGTATTGTTAGCGTTTATAACTCAATTATTTATTTAGACTGTACTTATGATTGTCCCCACCCAGTGTCTCTGGAAGAGGCAGTCCGGTCTGGCAGCAATCATCTGCAAAATGCTGTTGTCACTACCATGCAGGCGCTGTAGTAAGGAGGCCGCTTTCTTTCGCGTGATATAGCGTGTACCCACCTCCTTATCAGTATACGCTTTCTTAGCATTCACCTCCTATCTAGCCATATCATCCTCCACATAGTTCCATCTGCGCTTGGGCCTTTTACATGGCACTTTTGACTATGCTTTCGGGGTAGTACAACAGTATTAGCACATAATGTCATGTAATCTAATTATTTACGGGTTTTAATTTAATATGTTCTGCACACAATAGAACGGGGAATGCTTTGTAATAAACAAAGCTAACGTATAAAGCAGGGTCATAAGTTTTACTCATGGTATTACGACCTTAAGTCGCACAACTATTATTTTTGCGCTTAATGTTCGTAATTTCTCCTGTTTTACTCTGTTTTCCTCATTTGTAAGAGATATAGAAGTCATTTTCTTACGTTACCTACAATGTTTACCAAGTTATCTTTTTAGGTTAGATATAACTAATCTCCACGTTTTGATGTTCCCTAAACTTGATGGTTGGCACAATGTTTGTATATTAGGGGAACTAAAAGTAGGTCTACAATATTTTTTTTCGAATAAGACTAAAAGTATGGAAAAATAAACTCGCTTCTTTGTTGCAAACATAAGTATAACGTCACACCTTTTTCCCGTGGTGGTAGGTAGAAAAAATACATTTAGAAAAGTTTTATTGAATAAATTAAACATTGTTCTCAAATTTAATCGTTTTGGTGCTAAAGGAAGTCCGAAAACCAAATGATGATAAACATAAATATTTACGTTAAATTCCAACCCTTTTAGAGGGAGAAGCGATGTGAAAATAGAATTTCCATCTGACACGTGCCGCTCATTGAAATCAGAGAGATACGAGAAAGACGTCATCTTTTGTAGCCAACAGTACCTACCAATAATCACCCATACAGCATGACGTTTTGTGTAGTCATTTTTCATATGCTACTCTCCACATACCTACTATTGTATGGTATGGTTTTATTGGTTACTAGCTGGTACCTGAGACCTTCTTCGTCCGCGTGAAATTATTAAAAAAAAATATTACTGCCGGATTTTGTTGACAATTTCAATGGTTTAAATATTTTTGCACGGAACCCAAATCTTTTTTCTAAAATAGAAGCCTTTGTAACTCCTTATAACATCAGCTATCTGCCAGTAAAAGTCCTATCAAAAGCGGTCCAATCGTTTCGGAAATTAGCTGGAATAAACAGACAGACAGACAGACAAAAACTGAAAAAGTGTATTTTCATAATGCATTCAGTAAAAAGCTGTTATTTTGATATTACAAACATACACTATATTTTATTTATTTGTATAGATAAATACTCATGTTGTTTTGGTTGCACGCAGCTGGCACTGTACTTCGTACCTGGCTGGCAAAGTTCATCATCATCATCATTATTTCAGCCGAAAGACGTCCACTGCTGGACATAGGCCTCATCAAATTGTCGCCACATTGACCGGTCCCGTGACTTCTCGCATTAAGCGGATCCCTGAAACCTTCACCAGCTTTTCGGCCCCATCGGCCATCCGTTCTGCGAGCAATGTGCACTGCCCACTGCCACAGTTTGGCAATTCTTCAAGCTACGTGGGTAACCTTGGTTCTCTTGCGGATGTCTTCATTTCTGATTCGATCATGCAAGGAAACTCCAAGCATAGCCCTCTCCATTGCCCTTTGGGTGACTTTAAGCCTTCTGATGAGGCAAAGTTCGGATTTGTAGAAGTCATGTTTGTCAGTCATACTGTAACAGTTTCTGTTTAAAACTCTTATCTGCTAAAAATGCTTACAGCGCTTTATGTTGTTTTGTCTATTAATTCAACACTATTTTGTCCAATAGTTTGTTTCATAAGTTGACACTGAGTGCTGGCACCTTATTATCAATCTGTATCAATTTATTAGCGACTGATTGCATGCGCCCACTTGATTGCTTGGGCTTCCTTTATTGATGAGAGATGACTTGCCCCGTCTCGTTGGCGCCATTAGACAATGTTCACTGCGCATGCTTCGTCCCTTTATAGACAATGAAATTATAAGCTTGATACGATGAACTAAGCCTTGGATATTATCAAACTAGAATAGTGTGGCACTAGTGTGAGCTTATCACTGACAAAATCTACTCGATCGCCATAAAAAACTTAAAATAAAATTTTCATGGAAAGTTTCCCATTTTTGTCGCTCACCGGATAGCGCTAGTTTAATTTCAGTGCAAATTGATATTTACGATAACATGTTTGAATAGGTATAAAACTCGCACTAAAGTCTCTGGTTTCAAATATCGTGTTTGTCTTTAAAATATCAAGTTTAAAGGTATGGAATTTTATGTGATAATTGATAACACAATTATTATGAAGTCTACCATGAAATGATTAGCTGTAGTTCTAGTGAATTCGAAGAATGCTAAATTGCAAACAGGAACATTTATAGCATATTCGCAGAAAATTTACGAATCATATACGGACGAAGTATAAACAAAATATCATGATTTTACGCTCATACTTCTTTACGTGTTTAGATAGGGGCTCGTGGCAAAATAATAACAGCCACTCAGATCGATCTTTAGGTTAAGCCGTGCTTGCCTAGGTTGTTCTGTGGATGGGTAACCACCCATTACATACCGAGATTCCTCCGTGCCTCGGAAAGCACGTTAAGCCGTTGGTCCCGGCTGTCATTTGTAGATCTTTGACAGTCGTTACAGGTAGTCAGTGCCCCAAAAAGTCTGACAACCAGTTTTACCAAGAGGTATAGTATTACCCAGTACTAACTGGGTTGTGGAGGTCAGATAGGCAGTCGCTCATTGTAAAATACTAGTACTCAGCTGCATCCGGTTAGACTGGAAGCCGACCCCAACAGAGTTGGGAAAAGGCTAGGCAGATGGTGACTTCCTTACGTGTTTATATTGATTTATGTTTATTAACATCCTATATTGAAGAGGACAGCAGTGGACTGCTGTAGGCTGATGATGATGATGAAGGTGAACAACATATAATTACACTATTACACCTCAAGCGATTAGACGAGCACATATCAAAAGTAAGAAACTAGATACACGGTATGAATTGGTTGTCTCATATGGAGAAGGACTGATAAAGAAACTGACGGCACGGTTGGCGCAGTGTCTGAGCGACTGGATGCTGCACTGCGTGTCGCAGGTTCGATTCCCGCACGGAACAAATATTTGAACGGCCTACAGGTAGTTTTCCGGGTCTGGCTGTGTGTATATGTGAGTTTAAATGTTTGTAAACGCACCCACTACACAGTATAAATTCCTAGTGTGGGGCAACATTAAAAAAAAAAAACAATAATAAGAACTCCGCGGTTACTCTTTTAAAAATATTTGTCGTTTACAATGTTGACATACATTGGTCCTATTACCCAAACGAGTTCACAGAATCAAACCATAAGTGCCACTGTGTCACATTAGCAAAAAGGGTATTGTAAGGAAACCCCGCACTGTTTAAAAGTTCTCCAAACAAAGCTCGGCCATTCTGGTTTCATTTCTCGTTATCTTTATTTAAAGTTATTTGGGAACCGCGCCCGGACCACGATCCTCGAATCTTTGTTCTTACTAGTCTGTAATTTTAACCTATAACTGCAAATACGCCTAACGTCTTTATGTTTATTTGTGAAAAATTGAGTGTGGGCTGATTTTTTTTTTAATATTTACATACTTAGAGTTTTTCTTTTGCTTGTTATGTGTAATTGTGTTTGTTAAAGAAAACGGGGGTGACGTTATTATACTTATTGGTTCTTTTGTACTTTCTATGGGACCAAGAGAAACAAAAAATAAATACATCTCCTATAGTAAGAATTAACGTTATAGCTACTACCGTGCTCACTGACGGTCGATCACTTTTCACCCTTATGCCCTGAGTAATAAGATTGAAAAGTGGTCGAGCGTCAGTGAGCGCGGTAGTCCATAGGGCTCACACAGCATTGCATAAAACTGAATGTTTATTTTAATGAAGTACTAAGAATGATCGATAAAATCATTCTTAGCACGTCAGACAAGTCGAGCATGTAAAAAATTTTATCCATAGGCCAAGGGCTTTGAAAAAATCAGTGTAGCATTACTAAAAGCACTTCAACAGTTCTAAGAAAAACGATTAGTTTTCTTACTTTGAAACGGTGTTAGTAAGAGGTTCGAAAATAAAACCTATTATTCTATTGTTGTCGAACCAGTCTGATTTTATTCATAGACTAGACTCGAGGTAAAGCTCAGACCGCACTTTGACCTTTGGGATTAATATTACATTTAGGGCTTTGCTATTTCCTCGCTTCCAGAAACTACCTATTTTGTGTTTAGTAGAAACCTGAGCTACAACAGAAAATAGCTGAAAATATTTTTATACATTTCAAAATAGGTACCTACAATGTTACATACAATTTTCTATAGAAACGTGGTTATATACAATAGTGTTGCTTACAATTGGACATAGGTCATGTACTATCTAAAGTTGAAGAATTCTCAGAAAAAGAAACGCCAAAACTAAGGAATATTTATAGGTAAGCTAAACTAAACTCAACCACTTCATCAATCGGGCTGTCAAAATGAAAAAGAAAGTCAAAATAAGAATACGGTTTACGAAAGAGGGATGGCACACAGGGGTAGCTACTACCCTTAAACCAGTGTTCAACATTACGGCAGTCTTTCTTAGCGTTAATTTTATTTATTTGTGTTAAGGTCGAAGCGCCAGTTTCAGGCTACCTTTGAAGGCGCATGTTCTTCTTAAGGGGGAACCACCAGGGTAGCTCGCTGAATTCAAATTTTCTCATGTTTTTTGCAATTTTCTTGTCAGTGACAGGTTGTATGTTTAATAAAATATGATTCACAACCGTAACACGTATCAGAATTATAAATAATTTAATCCTATTGAATGACTATTTCATGAAAAAGTCATTCGATGGGATTAACTCAGTAATGCCATATTTGTTAATCATACTTTTATCAACATAAAACCTGACACTGACCTGCAAAAAACGTAAGAAAATAAGAAATTTCGCGGGTCACCCTAGCGCTTCTCTCTTAAGAAGAACAAGGCTCCAAGATAGCCTAAAACCATCATTTAGTAACTAGTAACAATGTTCTATTCACTTTACGAGCCAGCCTTTATGCAGGTACCGACGAAATTCTCCCGGCTGTCGACAACCTTATCTTTCTCTACCCAAAGACCCGATTGTCTTATTATCACAAAGCAAAATCATTAATCATTCTTCAACCAATTTTCTTTACTCTCATTGATGTTAATTTATATTTTCAGTGGATCAGTTTGTTTATCTCATTCATCTTGGCGATTCCCTGAAGTAATCAACTAACTTGCTAAGAACTGGTAAAACAAAGTAGACGTGATTAAATTACGTTCGTATTCGCTTTTAATACTATATTGTGTATTGTTATGCTTTCATGTTTTATTATTTTCTCACTCTGTGACGCGGGTCGGCCGCTTTTTGCTACTCTGCGGCCGTCAAACGGAAAGGTTATGAGTTGGCAGTTTGTATTTATATCGAACTTTCGTTATAGTTCACTACTGAAATTATTTCAGTTCTCTCGATTCATGTTACGTCGTATTTTCCGTAGACTGGATTTAATTTTCATAATAGGTACTGTTTATTTCACAGCCTCGCCGCGTGATATTGTAAGAATAGGCCTGTCCATCTATTTTAATGGGACCTTATATACAGAGAAAAAACACTTTTGGGACTGAGCTTAAAATTATTTAAACTAATTTTAAAGATTTTTTCTTCAAACTTTTCGAATAAATAACTAGGTATACAATAAATGGTTAAAAGCCGAACATGTGAACAACCTACAGGCTTTGTGATTGTAACGGGGAACTGGAATTGTAGTGGTGGTTACTAGGTCACCGCTCAACTTATAATATTTCCTCCCGGTGAGACGCGCGGAAGGCAAGCGCCCTGTATATTCTGTATTATATGGCCGAGCCCGCTAAAATGTTTGAATTATATTCTCTAAAATATGTTTTTAGGTAGAAAATGAAATGTATATTGTAGAAAGTGTAAAGTAGAACAGAAATGAGACGGAGGATCTCAAGATATGTAGAAACAAAAAGAGAATGCTCATGGAAGTATGGAATCCCGTACCATGCTGCATCAAAATCAAACCTTGTTTTTTATAGACTACACTGATCGTATTAACTCCTACAAAAATTATTTTTGAAAAAAAAACCCGCGTTTCAGAGTTATTTTATAAAATCGAAACTAACCTAAAAAGTAGGTCTATTTTTTCGACGCTACCAACGACGTATTTTAACACACATACATTACATTATTGCTCTAAAAACAGCGTAATACACTAATATTAGTAAGAATTACGAGTTAAAGTAACATCCACAGTATGCTTGACTGAAACTCGATTTTATTTTAGACCTTTACATTGCCAATAGTCAGTCAGTACAGTACAAATGTCAGATGCCACAGATAAGATAACTATAAACCATAGAGTATAGTAAGTGCTATAAACTAGTCGGGATTTAGGGATGTAATCGATAAATCAAAATCTTTAGGCTGAGAAAATCTATTTTGTTGCAAATAGCAATAAACCAAACTAAATCGATTTGGTGTACTGATCTTACTTAATTGTAATTAATTTTAGAGTCCGCTCGACAGACAAGGGTTTGTTCAATTGAAACGGAACGTCATTTATATTCAGTTGAAACGGAACGTCATATAAAGGGAGTAAAACAATATTCGTACTTTTAAACTCGAAAAGTATATTTCCAGTTCAAAAATCAAATCCCCGACGCGTAATGCCGTAAAAAAATATGAAATTAATTACTATAATATTTTGGTTTTGAGGCGCGAGACTTTTTGGTACCAACTTTGGTCATTGTCCTTTTAGAATTTATTTGATGTCTCGATAAGCTTCGAGCGTTTTAATTTTTTACCAAACGAATCTAGAATTTATAAGGCTAATACAAATTCCAAAGAAGTAGGTTCCCGGAGTATGTCTAGATAAAAATGTCTGAGAAAACTCTCATTTAATTGTGCCTACATAACTTTATGTTTGACTTGTCTCCACTTATGTGAACATTTCAAATAAGTCGAGATGTCAATGAATATTTATCAAATTGTTTTGATGTAATTACGTGTTCAAAGTTAGCAGCATTTCGTAGAAATAGGGACTATGAGTTTTTGATTTCGCCGAGCAATTTATTTTGGGAATTTCTTTACGATTTCTTTTCAAAAAGTCGCAAAGTTAGCAGATACCGTTAATTGTCATTATTTTGACGATGGATTAAGAGCGGCTCGTTACTTTTCTATCAGACGTTTTATTTTCCGGAATCCATTTTTTGTGACCGAAATTTTTGTTCATTTGATTCTGGACTTCAATAAAATTACTGTAAAATATCTTTTATCAGCCTTAGTTAAGTAAGTAAGTTATGCATAAAGTTTTCATAATCATTTTTTCGTAATTCATAGTTATCATAATATCACAGGACCGCTAATAGTAGATATTTCTAACAAGCTGTACCCGGAATGCGTTGCAGTGCCACGTAAAATTATAGATATTTTGGGCCAAGAACCATCCAAGGCATACATAAAATAAACCCACCACAGTATCTCACAATCGGATCAATGGTTTAGGAAATCATGGACTTTCATTTTTAGTTATGCATATAGAAATATATGATTCATTATTTCTGTCGTAACTTTTACAGTGATCAATGATTGATTTATTTATAATTCACAAATATTGATGCTGATTTAACATGGTGGCTTTTCTAGGTAGATAATAGTGTACCTAGAAAACTGGTAACTACCAATATTCTTATATATATATTTCATAGGTCCCATGTGTCACGTACAGTAAATAACTTATTATAGATACACAACGATAAGGTTCCAAATAAGGTTATGAATAAATTCTGTACATGATAACAATATACAAAATATTCACAAATAGTGAGAAAAATCGCGTTCGGAATATTTCTCGCTGGATTCTGAAACTGCTTTCTCTCACCTAAGGACTTGCGACATATGGCAACATATTCGCTCACATTCCTCATTTTCTAGTTGATAGGTATAAGTGGGTGGGCATAGAGGTGTAATACGTCGACGTTCCGAAATCTGGTCACGCACGTCCCTTGATAGCCTCGGCAGCAGAAAATTGTGCGTACATCTAGGACTATTCATGAATAACGGCAGACTGCTGCGTTCGGCTACCTGTTATTTTGTACGGACATTTTGTTACATCATACTCATATTATACAGCCCAGGTTATTTGCTGGGTACCCACTAAAAATGGGCTTTTTGATGTAACGTAAAATCTTTATGTTGCTTTCTAGTGTCTCGGTTTTCACATGAATAATATTCAGCACGGGGTAATGTCCTGAAAATCTCAGTTTCTCTCACATATAAAATTGTTGAATTAATTTTCATGTTTTCAACACAGTGATATTTTAATATTCAGCGAACGTAATTATGTGGCTGAAGGCTTAATCATATTTCAAACGTACGTTCCAAAGGTGTATATTGTAGAATTTTGATTATTGGGGTTCCTTTGATCTCAGGGCAATGGTATTTACGAAAATTCACAAGGAATGTTACTAAGAATCACATCACGATCAAATAGTTGTGTTCCAAGATTTGCTGAAGAGGGTTGATGAAAAAATGAAAAAGAAATATTCGACATTGTTACACAAACTAAAGCTAAACATAGGGCTATAATTTCTTAGAAGTAAAACCAAATCCTTTGTTATATTAGATAAATGTCCAACGAAAATATCACGATAACCATAAGACTGAGAAGCAGAAATTTCGTCGGCAGGTAGTCGAAGGGTGAAGGGTAAACCTCAAAGAGAAGGACAGTATCTCTGTGACCGTATTGCCAACGTTGAGTGAGGTACTCCATTGATTTAGTGAAATGACAGCCTTGTAGATATGTAGCTACATAATTATGCCTACATTTCATGTGGGAATTATTGTTTGGGCTTGGGATTGAGGAAGATTGATTTTTGTACCTTTTGAAAGCTGACGTTGGCATACCTTTACTGTAGCAATCACATGTGTGTTACATAAAAGTTTGTACTCACCTTAAAGCTGGCCATAGACGATAGGTTATGCATGTGGCAACGTGTGTAGGAGAAAACTGTACAGTTATCCTTGCCTGTACATGCAACCTAGAGAATATCGAAATAGGTGTTTTTCCCGGTTGATTATGCCTGCGCCGTACGACTGCGCAAGCATAACCGAGCGTGTACGACAGGTCGCATGCTCAGCTCTCAGTTCTCAGTTGTTTTCTATTTTTATACTAGCTGTTGCCCGCTACCTTCGTTGGCTTGAAATTAGTAGGTACTTTCATTTTTTAATCAGATTTTGTTAACAATTTCAAGGGTTTTATTTTTTTGCATGCATCCCTAATTATTTTTCTAAAATAGACTCAAACTCAAACTCAAACTCAAAGCATTTATTTCAATTAGACCATTACAGGCACTTTTGAAAGTCAAAAACAAAAAAGCTAAGCTACAGTCACATTCACAAGGCATAATAACTTGCGAAAGTACTGTAGTTGCACATTCCAAATCGTAGATCTCTATGGAGAAGAATGGGCAAGAAACTCCATGGACACTCTTTTTAATCAAAATATTGTTACAAAATCTTGGTTACATCATTCATGGATTATACATATATGTGAGAACGATGTACAAAGACGTGCACATTAAGAGCGTCCAGAGTAAAAGATTAAACTAACAATTTAAAAATAAAGTAATTAAAATAAACCGTGACAGCTAAGAGATGACCAGTCCCAACTGACAGCGCCCGTTCACGAACATGACGCATGGATCAGCGCCATTCAACTCAACCACATTGAAGGGAGCTAAATGACCCGACACACCCGCCACCATCAGCGAGACATTTGTGTGAGCATGACATTCTCTCAGCCACCAGGGCACATTCAAGTCAATGAAGATAACTAAATGTAAATGGTAGCTTTACAGTACATAGTACTCACACATGTGCTATGCGATTATATAATACTAAGATGTTGAATCTATACAATTCAAAGATAGTTTTACAATCTTCTGCAGCTTCCACAATAACTTCACATGGTAATCAATTAGTTTGCCCCTATGGTTGTGGAGCAGGACCAGCATTGAGCCAAGCATTTTTATCATCAATGTAATCCCCCAACTTATAATATGCTTGCCTACATAGTGTGCGTTTTATACAAGATTTAAATTTCGTCTCATTCAGTTGTAGAATGTGGGGGGGTATTTTATTGTAACATTTTAAACAGTACCCCATGAAAGATGAGTCTACTTTAGCTAGCCTGAAACCTGGTTGAGTTAGTTGGTCCCTATTTCTAGTATGATAGTGGTGTCGGTCACCTCTTTTACTAAATAAATGCAAATTTTTCCTAACGTACATGATGTTTTCATAGATGTATTGACAAGGTACTGTCATGATGTTAATTTCCTTAAACAGTTCTCTTAGAGAATCGCGTCTACGTAGATCATATAAGGCTCTGATAGCTCTTTTCTGCAGAATAAATATAGACTCAATGTCTGCAGCCCGTCCCCATAGTAGAATACCGTATGACATAATACTATGAAAATAACTAAAATAGACTAGCCTCGCGGTATCTACATCAGTAAATTGACGGATTTTTCTAACAGCATATGCTGCTGAACTCAGCCGTCCTGCAAGAGAAGTTATATGCGGACCCCATTGAAGCCTTGAATCGAGCGTGATCCCCAAGAAAACAGTTTTTTCGACGAATTCTAGTTTCTCTTGATTCAATACTATGTCACTAACACTACTTTTGACATTCGGTAGAGCAAATCTTATACACTTCGTTTTTTTCCCATTTAATACTAAATTATTCGCGGTGAACCAATTATGGACCAGCAATAGGGCGTTATTTACGTCGTCAAGATTTGTGGCACGTCTGTTTGTCTTAAATATTAAAGAGGTATCGTCAGCAAACAACACCATTTGTGGTTGGTTTTTAAATAAATGGGGTAGATCATTTATATAGACTAAAAAGAGGAAAGGACCTAATATCGAACCTTGCGGTACACCCATACTTACTTTTAAACCCATTGAATTGACACCATTTATTTGTACTTGCTGATGTCTATCGTTTAAATACGATTTAACTAAACTGAGCGCAAGTTTCCCTAAACCGTAATGTTTAAGTTTCAAGAGTAGGGTTTCGTGGTTTACGCAATCAAATGCTTTCGAGAGGTCACAAAAGATTCCTATGGCATCTTGTGCCTCTTCCCACGCCGTAAATATGTGTTTTAATAAGGTGACACCGGCGTCAGTCGTGCAACGTCCTTTGGTGAAACCATATTGTTTCTCATGTAAGATTTTATTGGTGTTAAAGTGTGTGAGCATTTGATTAAGCATTACCTTTTCAAACACCTTGCTGAAAACCGGCAACACGGATACGGGTCTATAGTTATTGGTGTCTTTACTGTCCCCGGATTTGAAAAGTGGTATTACCTTGCTGTATTTCATAAGGTCCGGGAAGACTCCTTGGTCCACACATAAATTAAATATTAAGGCTAAGAACGGTGCTATAGTCTCAATAATAGCTTGACAAACTTTAATGGACATTCCCCATAGATCTTCAGTTAATTTGATTTTGATTTCCTTAAAAGCTTTAATGACTGTGATGGGGTTTATATGCTTAAATTGAAACTCAACCGGACAGGCGGAAACGTTCGCTCTCAACAAATCAATAGAAACCAAGGGTGAGGAATTTAAGGTTTCAGTAGTTTTAAGTGGGATACTAGTGAAGAAATCTACAAATTCTTGAGCAACTTCGTTTTTAGAGCTTATAAGACCACGTGAAGTATCTAGTGTGATATCATTATTATATTTTTTGTGTCTATTAGTTTCACTATTGATAATTTTCCAAACCGTCTTTATTTTATTATCGGCGGATTTAATCTTGTTGCTAATGAATAAGGCTTTAGCTACCTTACAAGTGTTTTTAAAAATTTTAGAGTAAGTTGCAACATATTTATTAAAAGTTTCTGAGTTGATGTAAGGCTTAAGGCCGTACAGTTCAAACAATCGCTCCCTACTTTTCCTAATACCCTTAGTTGCCCAGTCACTGAACATAAACTTTGGGCAAATAGATTTAGTTTTCATTTTTAATGTATTATTAAACTCGGTGTAAACTACCGAAAAGAATTCCTCATAAAAGTGATTTACATTTTCAATAATATGGTCCGGAATACCTAAATTACTAATTAAGTTATTATTAAATTTATTTAAATTACTGGGTGTCATTTGTCTGGACTTTATCTGAATTTTTTGTAATGGTGTGTAGGACTCGAAAACAACGGTTTGACCGCTATGATCAGAAGGAAGGTAATTTACAATTGATTTATCCAAGTAGTCGCAGCAACAAAAAACATTATCAATACATGTTGCAGTATTTGTAGTAATTCGGGTTGGTTCCGAAAACACGTTTAACAAATTAAATGATTTAAAAAGATGTAATAATCTACTGCTATTTGAATTTTGATCTAAAATATTAACATTAAAGTCACCACAGATTACCAGTGATTTATTACCAGTTGCAAGCTTTGCTAAAGTATCTTCCATTACCGATTCAAAAATAGAGTAGTTTTGATAATTTGGGGGTCTGTAAACGCACACTATAACATGCCTATCCAGCTCAACACAAGACAGCTCAATATTATGTTCAACCGATAGATCAACAATATCACTACGAGTCTTAAATTTAATACAATTTTTAACTAAGATTAATGAACCCCCACGAATCTTAGCTTTCCGGTTAAAGCAACTGCCCACACTGTAATTTGCGTAATTAATTAGCATTTCATAATCTTTTAACCAATGCTCAGTGAAACAAACAATTTCAATCTTTGTTTTTTCTAAAAACAATTCAATTTCTAGTTGCTTTGAAGAGAAACCTTGAATGTTTTGATGAAATAATTGCATGGAATTCTGCTTAGCCCCTTTTTTACATTTAGCTATTTGAGAGCAAGAAGATACAAGTATATTGTTGTTGATCGGTGTAACATCAATGTTACCGGTACCCTCTGTTGTCTTACTAACTAGTTTAAATGAGTATCCGGAGTGAGCCCCAAGACTCCTATGCCATCACAAGGCAATGAGATCCTACTACTAGTGGACCCCACTCCAGGATCTCCTATAGTTACACAATTGAAAAAAGAATTATTAGTATTATTACTAATAGTCGCAGTGTTAATAATTGAAGTAAACATTGACATACTACTTATGTCTGAGTGAATATTATATACTAATAGCCTAGCTATTTTGTGTCTACAACTCATAGGTAGATACACTTTACCCCGTGTCGACTTAAGTTTACCAACAAAACTGTTGATATCTAGATATATAAGCCTGTCACTATAGTGACCTACTAGAAAATGAACATGCTTATTCAGCATGTGAATATAATTGTTTTTCCTGCTTGACAACTTTTCAAAATATGGGAAAGCACACAATATTATTTTACGACAATTCAACTTTAACAACTCCGTTACACTGTCTGTGATATCTTGTTTTGTAAGTTTTGAACTGTTTCCTATAAATATTGTTATATCGGTATTAACATTATAAACATTTCTAGTTACAGATGCCATTATCTGTTGGTATGTTGACCCTGGCATACAATGATTTTGGTTGGAAAAACTCAGGTTATTACTTACTAATTTACCTACACCTCTTCCTATACTATCTGAAAACATTATTGAGTTAGAACAGTCATGACTATCATGTAACTCAGGCTGCACCACATGTAAATAATCTTGTGTAATATTATTTGTTTCTTGGTTGAGTATACAGTCCTGAGATAAATTTTCAGCCTTGGACGGGTCCTCCATTACCTCAGGCTGGACAGTATCATGGTTGGTAACTGTTTGACAACTACATCGACACAGTACCAACTCACTTGCCGCAAGAATATGTTCCCTTATTTGGTTCTGAGAACTCGCATACCTACTAGAAAGGGAACTAAGTGAGTCTTGAAGTACCTGTATTTCAGACTGCAAATGCTGAGTATCAATTTCATAAATTTTTATACTGTCTTCTAATTTTATTTGGTAATTATCTAACTTATTAACTAAATCTACACGCTCTTTCCTCATTGGAATATATTTAGAAAAGCGTTTATGCTGTTTCCTAAATTGATTACATTTTTTAATTATTCTATTCAGTTTTGCATATTTTTTAATTTTATTATTGCTTACTGAATAATTCTGTTTATGAAAGGAATCTTCAGTCAGATCAATTGTTATTAAGGAAGGTGGGATACAATTACTATTTAATAATTCATTATATAAGAGGTTTGTTTCTTTAACCTGAGTAACTTCTTTTTCTTTTTGTAAGTTCAATATACAATTATTGGCTTGAATTAACTTATCTTCTAGGTCCCTAATTTTATTTAAAGCCTCCTCATACAAGTTACTACAATTTGTAAAACCAGCTGTGACAACCTTCAGTTGATCCCGTTCATCAACAATGTCCAAGTATTGCTGATGTAGGTCTACTAGCTCTCGTTTTAAGCTACAGATTTTGCTATTTACTTTATAGACTTCCACTTCACTCTCTTCTCTCTCCTGTAACAGTTGTTGGACTTGGAGGTTTGATTCTTTAAGTTCATTGAGAGCCGTTCTTAATTTTAGCTCCATATCTTGAGCAGTAGCCTTACGGGTCATCACAGGCATGGTTTCAGGATTGGTAACTGAAAATTAGAAGTAAAGAAACGGTGAGAACTAATAGAATAGACTATTAAAGAAAAGTTAGCGGTGAAAGGAAAAAAATAAAAAATAATAATATATAAAACAGAGAAAAGCCTTCAGTTATGAAATTAAGTGAGGTAGGCTGCTATATTAACTTTAAAAGATTATCTTTATATTGAATGTATCTAATTGAATATTAAATTTTACTGGTTTTATTGTCTTAGGGTTTCACTTTTTCATAAGAGGGTAGCTTGCTTATGAAATAAAAATTAAACTTAGTTTATTAAGATATCACTACAAGACAATAATGCACAATAATGATCATTAAAGATGTATGAATTAATATTGAAAAGATGAATTAAAAAAAAAAAAAAAAAAAGGGAATCTACAGACATGGATTTGTCAACAAAGCGATTTAGAACCGGTACAACGTAATAAATCGGCAAAAAAAAAAATACACTAGCAATTAGCATGGATGTGTTTTAAAGTTAAAGTGAAGTTTGTGTGCTGTTATTAAATAAAAGTAAACAATACTTCCCCTGAATAATCCGTATATAGCCGTAGTTAGAACGTCAGCTGTTTTTAGGTTACCGGCAACGTTGTACTACCGAAATCTTTATTAATTATCAAGAAAACAATTTTCCTGAGTATTTACGCGTTTATAATACGTTCACACAAATAATTACACCTTAATATAACTTATTTCCTAATTAAATTAAATTTTAAAATACGGAACAAAAATTTTACATGTCACTCGGGCAGTGTTGCCACTTTTTTTTTCGAAGTAGTCTAAGAAGTAGTTTTAGAAGTAGCCTAAGTTAGACCTTATAACATCAGCTATTTGGCAGTTAAAGTCACGTCAAAATCGGTCCAGCCGTTTCGGAGATTAGCCAGAACAAACAGACAGATAGACAAAAATTAGAAAAAATGTGTTTTGGTTATTTATAAGAGCCGTATATACTTTCATTTGCATTTAGTAAAAACCTGTTATTTTAATATTATGTAATATAATATAATATATTATACAGACGCTTCAATTTTATTTATTTGTACAGATGTACAGATAACAAACCCACTAGCGCAACCATATCGCCGTGTGTTGCCGGTGATGCCCTGCTTGCAAATGAGCCAACCGACACGCTTCACAGGTCCTCTATGAAGGTCCCTTTTGGACCTGTCGTCTATGGTCTGCTTAAGGTAACACCTAGAGTCAAACATTCGAAGACATGTGTGTTATCCACCAACACTCACGGGCCCTGCGTGGCAATACCAGTCCCTCTCACAAAGCGAAGGCCTGCGTCCCTGCGAACAATAAAGGCTGACTAAGGTTATACTACGATAAGACATGATAGTTTTAAAGACTTGGTATTTTCTAAACAAACTTGAACTTAACAATGGAATGCAATAGTTGTAGCTGATACAAAGTTAGTGGTTCTATAATGAAGCGTTTTAATTAATTACAAACTTTTGTAAGTTTAAACTAAACCTATACATATTGGTACTCTGTAGGATGTGTGCAGGTTGTAGGTGTATTGTATCTACAGCTTTTAGCTTAGTAATTGTAAACGCGGCATTGTGTAAGTCAAACATCAATATCAAATATCTTAACCTTCAATGTCTAGATAGAAATAGACTACGGTCTAGTTTCAAAAGGAGGTATGTGTTTATTTAACATCAAGTTTGAGCATATTTGGTTTAAGTACTTTATGCTTGCACGTTTTCCCAGCGGAAAATTTTTACTGCCTTGCGAGGTCTACGTTCTCACGTACGCTCCTATTCAAAATATACGTTACGCACGCCACTTGAGAGCTTAAAAGACGCATTATATAACGTATCTTATTATTCCCTTATATACTTAGGTACCTACCTTTACATAATGCTTATAATTATTTTGAAAGGAGAAATTGCACAGACAGGGCATTTCTACACATAAATACCTGAAATTACAGTACCGTAAAATGATTATACTGTGTCAGGCTTACTGTGAATTTTATGCGCCATTAACTGTCGTTTGCGGCCACGTCAGCTTTATATAAAGTGACAACCCTTTCCGAGGACAGCCCTCTAAATGGCAGGCAACATTAGCCTTTATATAACGGGTGATAGGAGTGAATTTTCTTTCAAGTGTCGCTTTAAATATATGAGTTGCTTCCTTCCAATACAGCTTTGGCGAGGTGAGGTACCTACAAGTAATGAGGCAGAAAGTAAGCACTTCTGTTGATGATACGGTCAACACTCACCTAGCTACCTGACGTAAAAGAAAGAAAATGAAATACTTTTACCTAGTTAATGAAAAAAAGGATCATAATAATTATGATCCTTTTGTTTTACTTGCTATACCTACTCTTCTATTTTTAATATTAGGTATCTACGAATTTTGCTGCTATCGAGTATTATAGATAATAGATGACTTATATTATAAAGAGGAAAACATTGTATGTTTGTAATGAATAAACTCAAAAACTACTGTGGCGATTTCAAAAATTCTTTCACCATTGGAAAGCTACATTCACCCTGAGTGCAAAGCCGGGACGTGCCGCTAGTATGATAATAAAGCTGATAGTAACAACGTTCTAACCGGCGAATACATTTTAAACAAAACAACTCACTCAATCATTTATCGTAATATTTTTTTTCATACCGATGAAAAATGCCAATCAGCACATACACAAACATAGGAAGTTAGTTTATTTTAAACAAACATGTAAACTGTAGCGCAATTTGTGCTGAAATTGGATATAAATGATAGGAGAGGAATTAATTTGTATAATAATGATATCGTTCTGCGACCACCCGAGCGCAAGCAATAGGCTTTGCTTGCTACAATGCCGCGATGGCACCTACCTAGGTATAGGGAGTTACATTATCTAGAACACTACACGTTTACCTACGATTTCATGAGATATAAGAGAAGTACTGGTTTGTCAATTACTTCTGGGTAACTGAAGTTTTCTGAAGCTTAGTCGTGGTGAAATACTCTACTTGTCTATAGCCAAATTGACAAATCTATACTTACATTGTAAGGAGGTAAAATTTGATTGTATGTAAGGGGTAATCTTCGGAACTACCGGGAGCGAAGCCGCAACCAAAAGCTAGTTTTAGGTAAATTAATGAAGGGCAAAAGTGTTATTGAGTTATCTGCTGAAATGTGAGTGTACCACTGGTACACCTTTGCTTTACATGTGATTATTATGTCTTCTTCTTCTTCTTAGCGTATCGATGGCAATCTCTATACCATTCTCGTTTGAGCACTTGGTGGATAGTATGCTTACGCCGGGAGCAGCAAACACTGCGTTATCGTGCTTCGAGTGACAGATCTCGGCGATAAGCGTAAGTCCATCGATGCGTGGTCGGCTTTGGGTTTCAGTTCGGTGGGTCTCTTGGACGCAAAGAATGTCGCAGTGAGTTTTGCGGTAGACATCGGAAATAATTTCTGATTTGTCTTGTGAGAACCCTTGGCCCATGTTATGTTTAATTAATAGATTTGGTAAAGTCAAAATTCCTCAAAAATCAAGAAACGAAATTAAATGAACATTGCTTTGTTTTTTTTAGGAAAGCTAGATTCACAAGCTGTTCCATTTTTTATTTATATACGTGTAGACGTACTAGTGGTGAAGCTCGGTGCTCGGTTGTGTCTACCTCATAGATTTAATAAAAGTAGACAAACAAAACCTACTTCAGAGAAAAGCTTAATATATCTAAGATCTAACAATACTATATTGAGCAAACTTCATACATAATACAAGAGTAATATCGGAATTATAACTTTAAACCCTGACCTCACAGATCTGAGAATCCAGTGTAATTTATCTCTTTGATACTGCTTGTTTCAAATACTTGGAACTCTAGAGATAAAAGACTTTGTTGACGTCACCATCGTCGGTTTAATATTTGCGAGTCACAGAGCCCGGAGACGACTCGGTGGCCACTGTTGGCTGTACACTCATGCCGAGACACTTCGAGGCAGGGTGAGTGCGAAAGTGTAGAGCCAAGTGAGGAACACCGAGTCTAGACAAGCGCTTTTATATCGGAGTGTCTCGCGAGGTATACAGCCAGATTTAGAGGCAGCATCGTTAACTTTCCCATACAATATAAGCATGTCAATAGGTATCTTCGATCGCTTGCTATGACTCAAATGACCTGTGACAGAAGTACTTTTAGAGCCACGAATTTTATTAGTGTTGACGTCCCTAGACGCTGCCAGCGATTTAGTGCTCTGTGGTTCTTACTTACTTACTTGCGTTTGTCATGCTATTGGTATCTGCTAAAATCTTGTACCAATCTCTGAATGACACAGTCGAGGTATACAGATTTAAGTTCAAACGTCTAAGGGGTCTAAGTTCGTCTAGCAAGATCGATTACTAGAAAAATGTCTAAGACATTTAAGACTCTATTCTAGAAGCCTCCACATGAATCTCAACCTAAAAACAACTTAGATAATAAGAGTCGAGATCAGTATGAAATAATGTCAGTAATAAATTCAGACTTATGTCTGAGCATCGTTTTAAAATGCAAGCTTAAGAGTGTTTACATTTTTTGGGCAACCTTTAAAATATATTAGTTGCGTGTAATGTAATGTAATTAGTCCCCGAGCCAGACATATGCAAATGTCAACGAACTTGTAATATGTTTGTACACGTAGACAGAGTATCCTATAGACACCGCCAAAGCGTGTCGCAAAAAGAGACAAAAAATAAATACGTCACGAATTTAGGGTTACCGGGTGAGGAAAAATTTACCCCACAATTTATGAGAATTGGAAATTAGTACGTAAGACAAAGCCTGAATATGCCAATGACATATCCGTTAGCATCGGTACGCAAAGGCATGCGATGCGGAGAAGACATGCTGCCGAACTTAAATTAATTGCGATGAGGGCAGGAGTGACGATGGATGATGATGATGTGGTTCTAAATTACTGCCATTTCTGATGTGATAGTAGGTTCTGGGTTTGTGGGTAAATAATAGAACATGTTTATTTTTAATAAGCTTTTATTGATTTAACACATTATTGTCCTTTAAATAAAACAAGCTTCGTATGTTTCTAATTTTTTGCTTAGGTTCAAATCCTTTTTTTGCGTGATGTATACGCAGTTCAAAATAGTGCATGGCAATTGCCTTAATAAGTAAAACTTTGTGGTTTCCAATAAAAGGTTGACTTTCAAAATGATTATTTATGAATTCTTCTTTCTAATTAACTTATATTCTTCTTTTTAATTCTCAAAATGTTTGCTGCAAATTTTTGATGGCGGTTTTGGTGTCCAATCTGTTCGTCCTGTAGCTACAATCCAATTCTGACGTAAATTATCAGGTTCAGGGAAACTGCAAAAAGTCATTAAATATTTCAGATATTTAATTAATACTCACTGCAGAAGCCATCATATTATTATTTCCCATAATAGTGGGTAATAATTTATAGAAAAGTTGGCAACACCAACGTTTTTAGGTTAGAATTTATAATTGAATAATAATTGTTATTTTTGTGCTTTTTAAGGATGAATCGTACGTCTAGCGTACATTATACACAATATATGAACATAATAAAATGTTACTGAATGCCTAGAACTGATAAAGAGTGGCATACTTACGAATGAAAAGACAATCCTGGGATTTTCGTTCCACTATCACTTTTACACCCTTTAACGCTACACCACACCATTTTTTTTGTATAAATGGTTGAAATAGTAAGTCTAAATTGTTCAAAACAAAATATAACATAAATTACTTAACATATAACACGTAAAAACTGTATTTTAAAGGTAGACGATGGCTAGCTGCACGTCAGCTGTCAAACTTTGTTTAGCAAACTAGTGTGCTGACCTTGAAAAAACGTGGCACGCTCGATGAAACAAAAAATGTTATCGTTCTGTTTCATTTCTTTACACGACATCGGCATAAGTTGTTCTTTTTCTTGTGTGAATGCGACAAAACATATCAATTAGTCTATAGCATTCTCTGTCTACGTTTGTACATAATATTTCGTTGAAATTTACACACAGCGTGCCACACGTAGGTTCCAACTTAATAAAGCACCAAGTTTTTCAAGCCATCAACCCTAACGTTAGTGCCACATAACAATTTCAACTGTATTACGCAGTATTAACCCGATCGACAATGTAAAGAAAGATCTTGACACGAATTGATCCAATCCAGTTTGGCTTTATGTCAGTTAGAGCTTTCCGATTTGTCGCCAGCGCCGACGTAATTCCAAAATTATTGGAACACTATAAAGAAGTTGGAATAATCAATGCAGTAACCCCGATTCCCGAAAATCCATAAAAGACAAACCAATCTTCGACATTACGGAGATGAAGGGTAGTAATTGCCGCCATAAAGTGTGGTGTCCCCTCAACTGCTAGCGGCCGGTATTAAATTTTAGTGCTTTCCCAAGTTTTGGCCTTAAATCCTTATCGATTCCTTTGTCCTTCACATTTATTTTTAAACTCGATTTCTCGGAGTGCTTCGAGCTATTTGAGAGATTAACTGGTGACTTAAAATTATTGCTGCAATAATAATTCTGTCCATCGATACTGAAAATGGCAAATACCATTTCAATTATGGTTAATAACACCTTAATTGATAAAATATTAGAAATTATTTCTACCTCCTTAGCGCTATATTAAACCGTTTAAATACAATATAATCTGGCTCGACTACCTTTTCGCGACTGTGAACTCAATAATGGAGCTGTCATAAATAATTAAAGAGCGTTCCCAGCGTTTTATTTCGATTAAACTTCACAAACGCTAATGAAAATCGTTGGAATAATGTAGCCGAATAAATTGAATAGCCGTAATTAGTATTATCATGAATATTGTCAAAATTACACTGGTAAGGGGTTCGCGTAAAAGCTTTTTGTGTATTAAGTAAAATTGTTTAGTATTTTTTCAATTAACGACACGAATGGTTAGCAGTTAGCGCCTGTTTTCATCCCCAAATTGGTGATCCGAATCTTAATAAAAACATAACACTTGTTTATTTTTTTGGACAGTCCTGTAAAGCACTCTGTATTAAAACGACTTCTTCGAATCGCATGAAAATTGTTGTTTCACATTTGCAATCACAAAGAAAAATGAGATTGAGAAAAATTTATGACAGGCTCTTTTTTCTCGGAAAGCGTTATTTTTTAAGAACTTACTCGTACAATAAAAGTGGGGAGGTAAAATATTCGCGAGGAGTATTAAAACATCTATTTTTAAATAGAGAGGGAGGAGTAAACATGCTTATAATAATACCCATTAGTAGACTTTGTCATAAAAATCATAAGAAAATACCCCTGAGTGATAGTTCGCAACTGTGCTTTGGAAAGCTCCGTCGTGGGAATTATGAAAAGTGTCACTTGTACTGCGTAGTACCTACATGTGCTCCGTACTTGAAACAAGTATGGAAGTAACAAGGCGTTGAGTCGTTGAGAAGCCGCCGCGCCGGTCACGTCCCACGACCGGCGCATCATCGCATTGTAAAATGTACGCAGCCATCCAGGCACGAGACCGACCCTATTCTGACTAGGACAAAACGTAGATGCCATCAATGTTTTACGAAAATACCCCATATGGCATACAGTAAATGGCTCAGAATGATGTCATACAGTAAATGATACCATACAATAACTACTGTGTCAGAATCTCATAACTCCTGAATAAACTACAACGAAATCTCGCAGATATCATAAGAAATAAAAAGATGCGAAGACACGCGCCCCAGAAAAGGTCACTTTTCTCGACTCGTTTAAAAATATTTCATAAATAAAAAGCACGGTTGCGACCAAATTAACTGGCTACGGTGACAGATCGCTGCGACTGCAATCACAATAAAATTGTGAGTAGGTACAACGAAAATTTTAAGAAAGCAAGAGGCGCGTACTTCACCCAATTTACATGAAATTTCCGTCATGGAGAATATTTCTTTCTTTTCTCTTCGCCTTCAAATGGTAATGAGGGTCGGTTGGAAAATTTCAGAAGCAGATTAGATTTCCCCGCTTCTATATTGTCTGTTCAAATGAACGGCATTGAAAGTTGTTCACTTCGTTCGATACGTTTTGTTGGCATTTTGATTGTGCTCCTAAAAATTCATTGAACCCGTAAATTTTGTTAAACGCTACGCAAAATTTGTTTTTGTATGTAGGCTAATTACGCATTAAAATTAGTGTTTTGCTAATAAGTGAACGAAATTTTGTGTAATAATTGTTGACGTTATATTGACACTTATTTGTTGGTAACTAGCCTAAACAATGTTTTCACAACAAATCGGAAATGTCCTTTATCATATTATTATTTCAAAATAGTAAAAAAAAGTAACAAAAACAAAATAAATGATTGCTCTAGGACTAAACGCATGACCTTAGAATAACAAATTGAAGAATGCACTATAAACTAGACTCGCTATAAACACAGGTTTTAAAGAAACAAAGCTATAAAGTAAAGTAAAACCAGACGTCAAACGGGCTATATATAGAAGGACTTTAAGACCACATTGAGGAACGCTGTCTTGGCTTTAAGATCCGCTGCGAAAACTCACCGGAAAGCAGGAAGACAAGGATTAAGCATAAACCCGGCCCCGGACGTGGTCCTTTATACACTTAAGTAGAATTTAGTCTATTAAGAAACCTGCACTCGACTCGGGAATATTCTACAAGCATATTTTCGTAGGCACTGGCAGAAGTGGAAAAGTTATCTAGGCTACGAAGTCTGCCGTAGTTTCTTCCTTCACTTTTTTCGTCACTATTTTGCTCGCTAAAACGTTTGTATTTTTAATACTTTACTACGCTAAGTTGCAAAAATGTTTTCTGCAGAATAAAGACTTATATGAAAGAAACTCGCTCAAGTGTAATATAAAATCCGCACCCGACGCGCATAATATTAGCGTGAGCGACACAGGTGCATATTTAAATTTAGTTGGGAGACAGGAGTCAAGAACCTTCACTGTAAATAATTTAATATCAATTCCAATGCACAAACCACTAGTTCGGTGGCCGCTCTATCGTGAGCCTGAAAATTTTCAGCGTCATTAAACATGGTTGGCGTTCTACAGCCAACATAACAAAACAAACGATGCCAAGCTTTGTGTCATAATTCACGGTAAAGTTGGTGCACCTGCTTGTTTGGATCACATCGCGTTTGGATTACAAGGACAGAATAATATGGTTTCTTTATGTCAGGTGTTTGTTGATTTTGTTATAGTGTCTTCTGTTACTTTGAGAATTTTGTGGGTTTACATAGAATATAAATGTGTAAACTGAGTTTAGATTGTGTTGGGTCTAGTCAACAGCTTACAGTAGCATAAGATTACTAAGATGGGCCAGTAATCCATACTTTTGCGGAAAAAGAGTAAATTGGCACAATTGATAAAGTAAATGCATAACACAAGCCGGATACACACTGAGCATAAATAACCGAATTTCCCAATTTTAGAACGGAATACACAATGTTTCTGATTGCTTTGGAATCTCTGTATAATTTTCTACTCCCAAAACAGTCCGAGGCACATACGCAGAGCAATCGAATACGCGCGAGGCTTAGATTAGTTCGTTTGTATCCTGACCTCACTAGGTTCAATAACTTTCGCCTCACGTTCGCAGCGGCTGAAAAAAATCGCTTGTCTTCGTACGATTTTCCGCAAACACCGTCGTCGCCGCGATTGGCTCCGAACGTCGTCGTCTAAATTAAGTTACATCTACCTGCCTAAGTTTTGCGCTAGCTCTTGATAAGCTCGGGGACATGCCGTGTAATTTTAGTTGTGCAACTATGTGCTACTTGGGTTTCTTTAGTTGGAGTTCTCCGCATTGTTTAAATGTACTGTAGAAATGTTGAAAAGTCAAATAAAGACGTTTAAATGGTTTCCTCTGAGTAAGGTTACTAGTTCTACCTAGTTTTATAACAGTTTTCTCCGAGGGATGGAATTACCGGGAGTTATTTATCAACGTAACTTTTTGCGCGCTCGTTTAAAAATGACGTACTTATCTAAAATATGATAGAAAATCTCGCTGATGGTCGAGATTTCCATAAAGTATAAGAAAAAGCCTCCCAAATTACCTGACGTTGAGCCAGCTGAATTCAAAATCAGTCAAAACGCTCACAATTTCAGCCTTGGTACGCGAAATGTTCGTGATTCCAACGTGAAGAGCCGTAAAAAATGGTTTGACTAAGCTGAAAAACTGCGCTCGACTTGTGACCTTTGTTCCTTCCGAAAAAAATGTTGTTTCATTCAAAATATGAATGTTAGGGCCATGTCAAAATGTTCGCCACGGAATTTGTGTTTCAGTTACGTTTTGCTACATAATTTATAAGCGTATGAGCCGTCCACTCGTATTTCAGTAACGGCCAGCGAGTGGTCTTTTCACGATCCCAATTTTTAGCTTCCATAACACTATCGTATGCTAATAAGCTCTCACTGAACAGCATGGAACATGAAAATGTAGTTCCTTCATTTTTACAGCGCGAATAATTTGGAATTTCATGAAAGATAATTAGGTAGCACTTCCACCATCTACAGTTCCCTATTTAAGTTATAAAGCGCTATAAAATTGTTAGCAGACATGTTTCAGCGAGTCACTTTCCACCAATTCCTTTATATTGCTTGTCTGCTTGGTCGAAGACTGTTACTTATAGTTTTATTTGTTCGCCGTCTTCCTGACAGTGATCGAAGACTTTAATGGCGTGACTGTGTAAGTGCGGTATACGTAGCGCAGCGTGCGAGTTTAAAGAGAAGTAGAGCATCTAGATACGAGGTGACAGAAAGATATTACAGGAAGCGGAGTAATCTCAGTGAAGCAAATATAAGAGGTTAGGATGTTTGTCGTGTAATAGCGCTTATTTTGTCACATTCGCGTCGCATAAACGTGACGGAGCGGGCACAATAACGCGTAGGCTATGCCGTAATGGCCGACGCCTCTGATTTATACGTATTTCTTTTATGTGCCAACCAAATGGCTTTCTTTATAGAATGTTTCTTTTTCGGGCGCAGCCACAAGTCAGTGTCGCGGTTGGCCGTCTCTAAGTGAGTTACGGTGGCGGCAATGCTTTTAGATTAAATTAAGTTTAACCTTAGTAGTACTCCCGAGTCACGATGTAATAATGTTCTGTCGGATCGATGTATCGAATAGAATCTATTCCATACATCTATTCAATAGACGTAAAGATAACTCGAATAGAAAAGTAACAGCCGTTGTTTTGTGCCAACATTATTATTTTAAAAACTAAATAAACATAATCCCTTATGACAAACTACCCGAATATAAAACACAACATTAACATGCATACTTTAACAAACCCATCAGGGTAGGCTATAAAACAAACGAGATCCCGCCAACTAATAAATAAAAGTTATTTTGAGCGTCAATTCAGACTAAAAACAAACTCTATTATGAGGAGAATTTAATAGAATAATAGATAGGCTTCGTATTCTTTCGACACGGCAGTGCCGCTATATATCAGGGGATGAATAGCAAGCTCACGCGACGCAGATAACAGGCATGGAACAAAAGGGTTCCATAAATCGTTATTAACTACAGTCTCCTGGTCCCTTGTTCAGGGAGTACCGATAGTATGCGTCACAAGCCAGTAAATTAAATAAGTTGTGAACTGTTACAGCTCACTTGCATGCCATGTATCGGTGGCATAGTATCGGGGGACTTATGCCGTTGTCTATGTATACATTGTCGTGCATGGAGTGTACTGTAGGTCGCTATGAGAAAATAAGTAGTGTAACAAACTTACAGGGTTGTACCATGACAACCATAGCGTACTGCCCGTCTCGCGTCTGCACGAAACTTACGAAACTTAAACTTACGAGTTTAACTCTCTAGAACGAACTTAGCCATTAAAATGCATTACACTAACCTTGAAGGGCTGACGAATATCCCTACTATCCCTACTAAGTAATATTATAAATGCGAAAGGAACTCTGTCTGTCTGTCTGTCTGTCTGTTACGCTTTCACGTCTAAACCACTGAACTGATTTTAATGAAATTTGGTACAGAGATAGAGTTGACCTTGAGAAAGGACATAGGATAGTTTTTATCCCGGACTTTTGAAGAGTTCTCTTGGAAACGCGATATAACCGAACTCGACGCGGGCGAAGCCGCGAGCGGAAAACTAGTATGTGATATTTAGGATCAACTTAGTTTAAGAGTTTCTTAGCTAAGCCCTTAGGATAAGTGTGTCGTAACTACTACCTCTAGGTATAAATATAGGAACTGTTCGTACAGAAAAACGCAGCACTTAATTAGGACATCAACCGACTACCTAGCTAACCTTAAGAACCTTCATTTGTCTGAAGTCCTCCAAAGATCTTACAAAAAATATTAACAAATAAAAAATATCGAAATCTGATTTAAGTCGTATTATATCAAAGATTGGTCTGAATATAATAAGTCTAAGCTCAAAGGGAAGGACAATAAATTACGGGGAACAAAAGAGGTTAGCTTAGGACTGTTTCACACAGGTTCGGCTTGGCATGATTCGAACATAATCGAAAAATTATAGTAATATGTAGACAAAGCCACTCTTATCTGCATTGTCCTCATATGACTTTACCAAGGTTCGATGTTTGGTATTTAAAAGTATAAGTCTATATAAGTCTAGTAAGTCTATATCATTTTATAATTTCACTCAGCGGTAGATGGCGCACGGAGTTAGCCGATCGGCACGGGCCGAATGAAAGCCTAAGACGTGTAGTAATTGGTTCAGGTCTGCTTTATTGTTCAACGAATACAGCCGAATTGAAAGTGACGATAAGTGTATAGCACCCCTTACATACAGGGTGTAAACGGACCCCGTCAAAGCCCGTCAACCAAGCATTGTGCAAGTTCATCAAAGTAAGTGACTTTACGCAAAAAAAAAAATTTGGTTTGAAAAATCACGTTTTACGGTAGGACTCAATTTAACGCACTCAAACCATTGTGCCGGTGGATGTATTGAATAGTACGGGGGTCGTGGAGATGTTCAAAGTAAAAACCTTACATTAAAAACATGTATAAAAATTGTGAAAAAGTTGGAACTTTGACCCCCAATATCTCCGTAACTAGAAGGTTCCCAGGTATGGTCTAGAACAAAAAATATATTGCAATGACAGGGAGAACAAGTGCCTTTCGGCTTCGTTAAGGGTCTTGTTACATCCTATAAACTACGAGTACCTTTGCCTCTTGTTAAAAGACTTATTGCTTTTATACACAGACGGTTCAGAAATATGTTACTTACTAATAAGTTTTTATAAGGCCATAAATCTGTAAGCAATAATTGACAAGGCAATAAATAATAATGTTATTATAGATTGACACTCTATTGAATCGATTCTCGTTTTATACCGTGTCTATTCGATATTTTATGAACAACACTATCTACAATGAGGTGTTACTAAGTGGTAACTAGAGACGATGATAAAGTTCTTAATCTTAGTTTGTACTTATTGATGGTATTAGGAAGCTCAACTAACTTTAACATCAAAATGTACCAATACTTATTGCAAATAAAATGATTATGATTATGAAGCAATTCTTATCGATTGCTAATTGATCGTTGGATTTCAAATTACCTTGTATTATTTTAGGGTCTTTGTTAGGTGTTGTAGAGGTTATTTCTGGATGTCTTGGCTCACCGACCTCCACAATTTTTATCTATAAAATTCAATGGCGTATGCTCGAGCGACTTTGATGATTTTTTTTTGTACTTAGTTGGACTCTGTAGTTTGCGCTATTGTCAACATCCGCGGGTCCACTAGTTATTTAATAAGTTGATGGCATATGACAACATAAACACTAATTCGTATTTAGAATAGGAAAGGGTGGACACACCGCGCGCCGTGAAAACGATCATGTTGATTTAAAGGTGCATATCCTTTGCATAAATGCATAGATGGTTTGGATGAATGGATTCGCTTAGTGGTGTCGGAAATTTCTGGGAAACGCGTCGATAATTTCGTTTTAATTGAACTGTCCATGCATATCACGAACAGACGTCGTGATTTAAAATCAATGTTTGTTTAAATGCAAAATATGAAAAGCTAATTAATTTTGTCTATTTAATTCTGATACTTACCCTAAAAGATATGTTCTTGCCTTATGTAGGTGTGTTACTAAGTATTCAAAAGAAACACATGTTTTTTCGCTTGATCATTTCGAACCCTGTTTTAAACCAAACGCAACGCAAACATTTGCACCGATATCAATTCTAAGAAAACAACACCGTTCTATATTCTCGAATAAATGATGTAAAAACAGGAGATGGGGGGGGGGGCGTAACATAATTCTGTGTGTTCCGTCACGGGCGCGGAGATAAATCTAATGTAAACACCATCGCGCCGCAGATAAGATGTGAGGAACAAACGAGGGAATGAATCACTATTTATTATGTCTTAATATATCGGCAGGGGGGGATTCTTCATCTCTATATAAAAAAATATAATAGAGGAAAAATAAGTGAAATAAATCCTCTTTAAGAAGCTTTAGGATATGGGTTCGCCACATTGACAGATCACCAATACTTGTGCTTAATACTAAGTACAAACATTTTTCTTCTACCTACAACCGAATGTTTCAGGAAGTAAAAATGTCATAAAACAGCACTCTGTGGGCATAGTTGTCACACCAAGAAACACAATAGAAGCTCCAACATTCGACTTTTACGATATGCTCGACACGAAAACCAGCTCATAAATCTTTCTTCTTTGTACAGAAACCTCTAAGAAATAAAACCGAAATATTCCCTGACGTATTTCCCGTACGTAGTTTGGAATTTTACACGCAAACGATCGTAAGTGAGATAGGCAGACATAATTATCGGATTTCAGTAGACGGCACCGTGCTGAAACCCGCCACTAGAGCCAGGTATGCTAGGGATGCGCTGCATTTGCGGATATGCGCATATTCCAGGTAAAATGGTACTACGCAGCAGATTGCGTTTGCTCACAGCGCTCCCTGATATGTTGGTACGGTCGTTTTGGTCAGTTTGCTCTAAACAGATTCGGTAATCAAAGCTTATCGAAAGCGTACATTTAATGAACCCAATGAACCCTTTTGTTTCGTATGTCGACTGGTTTCGAACCAATTCGTATCAGACTCTATAAAATAATGCATACTCGTATACGGCCATACTTAACTACTTAAAGTTAATAAGAATTTTTAAGTTATCCAAAATTGAATTAATTGCAAAATGCAAGAGCTTTCCAATATCGAAAGATTTTTGAAGAATAAAATTCCTCTTCAAATTTTTTTCTCACAGTTTCAAGACCAATCTCTTAATGAAAATAACAAGCAATTGTCCTACAAACATTATAATTGGGGCTTCTGCAGCCAAATGCGGGAGTTACACACGCAACCCAACTAACGGACACCCACATCACCATCACAATTCTTTTAAACACGCGACAGAACAACCAACACCAGAAAAAAGTTCGACACTTAACACCTGCATAATATGTTTCATTTCTGAAAAACTCCTTGTAAAAAACAAAACACTGCAGTAGCTCCCGTTTTCAGCACTGATTGTAGCCCTCATAACAATACACACGTCACCGTTTTTGTTGGCAACCTCGGTTCGGTTCCCACTGTTTAAAGAAAATGTACTGCAATAATGAACCAACTAAGTAGTATTTAATGATCTTGTTTCAAGCAAGAACATAGATAATAAATTAACTCTTTTGTTAAACCTGGAAAATATCTGTTCGATGGAATAATATTTACAGTATTACATCATGATCTGCTTAGCCTTTTCCCAACTGGGGTTGGCGTCCAGCCCAACCGGGTGCAGCTGGATACCAGTATTTTACAAGGAGCGACTGCCTATCTGACCTCCACAACCCAGTTAGTACTGAGTTAAACGATATCCCTTGGTAAGACTGGTTGTCAGACCACTGTAACGAGTGCCAAAGATCTACAAATGACAGCCGCGACCTACGGCTTAACGCGCTTTCCGAGCCACGGAAGAAACTCGGTGTGTAATGGGTGGTCACCCATCCACATACATACATCCAAACCAAGACCAAATCACGAGTCAATGTAAAGAGATTCGACATAGCGGGAATGATTCCCACAGACCAACCTAGTCAAGTGCAGCTTAACCTGAAAATTGATCCGGGCGGCTGTTATTATTTAGCCACGAGCTTCTCCGAGATTTATAGTACTGTACATACAAGTACCTATTGTGAATACATGTATGTGCACAGCCCACTGTAAAACAGATGTGATATAGAACTGTATACCTATTGGTAAACAGATAAGTAACCTCAAAAGACGAAGACACAATTATGAGACAACACAGCTACTTACTAAAGGACATCAACGGTATTTTTTCCCCGAATTTGTTTAAAGGTGCTCATAAAATATTCGAAATAAAGTCGTACAATTTAATTCAGCTACATAAATGTGAATAGACGATACCTCGTTGCAACTCACGGATTGCACTTCTCATTAGAAAGCGTCGGTAAACTGCAAAGCGCCTAATTATCAACAAACTGAAAACCAGAACTCGGAAATTCGGTAACTACGAGTAAGTACTTCAAGCGAAAGTCAAGCACTAAAAGCTAAAAGCCAAAGCTTTTCTAAATACAACTAAAACTAAATACTAGATTTCACGGAATGTGTACTGAACTCAACCCAGCCAGGAAAGTGCAATAACAAGTTAAACGAAGAACTACTATCGATAGAACAACTCCAGGTATTTTGCTGTCATGTAAGATAAAACAAGGAAAATAGGAAGAGACCGCTGTGAACCAGTCTTTAAAATATAAACCACTACTCGTATGTACGAGTAGCTTTATTTATTTAGTGGTTTGGCTCTGGTAAAGTTTGGAATTTATTTGAAATCATACGGGGACTTTCTACTGGGATAAAAAGTATCAAAGTCAAAGCATTTATTTCAATTAGAGCATTACAGGCACTTTTGAAAGTGCCTATAATGGTCTAATTGTAATAAATACAAAAAAGCTAAGCTACAGTCACAGTCACGAGGCATAATAACTTGCGAAAGTATTGTAGTTGCACATTCCAAAGCAAAGAAGAATGGGCAAGAAACTCCATGAACACTATTTTAAATCAAAATATTGTTACAAAATCTTGGTTACATCATTCATGTTGAGATTATACATATTATGTGAGAACGATGTACAAAGACGTGACATTAAGAGCGTCCAGAGTAAAAGATTAAACCAACAATTTAAAAATAAAGGAATTAAAATAAACCATGGCAGCTAAGAGATGACCAGTCCCAACTGACAGCGCCCGTTCACGAACATGACGCATGGATCAGCGCCATTCAACTCAACCATATTGAAGGGAACTAAATGACCCGACACACCCGCTACCATCAGCGAGACATTTGAGAGAGCATGACATTCTCTCAGCCACCAGGACACATTCAAGTCAATGAAAGATAACAAAATATAAATGGTAGCTTTACAGTACATAGTACTCACACATGTATGTTATGCCATTATATAATTCTAGGAGATGGAATCTATACTTTGCAAGGATATTTTTACAATCTTCTGCAGCTTCCACAATAATTTAACATGGTAATCAATTAGTTTACACACACAATGTAGTTGTAGAGATAAAATAAAAAAAATATACAATTCGAACCCTAAGTTTCCAGAAGAGATACGAAAACAACAATTATAATTAAAGAACTAGAGGAGGAGGAGCATCTCTTCCAAACATTAAAATCTTAGTTCGTGAGCCCAAGTGGCTGTGGAGCAGGACCAGCATTGAGCCCAGCATTTTTATCTACGAAATAGTCTTCCAACTTATAATATGCTCGTTCACATAGTGTGCGTTTTATGCATGTTTAAAATTTCTTCTCATTAAGTTGTAGAATGTCAATGAGTTAACTCACGTCCTACCCCAAGTCATGGTCTGTGTGCTAAATTTCATAGGTATCCGTTCAGCCGTTTTAAGGTACGAATAGGTAACAGACAGACCGACACAGTAACTTGCGCATTTATACTCCAGAGCTTTCAAAACACATGTTGCAACAAAACATCGCCGTGTTATAATATTACAGCCGCAAATACAGACAACACAATAAAGAGAAACATAAAAGCTATCAAATACTCAATAACATCGCTTTTAATTTACATGAAACATTTCAATAGGTACGAAATTGAGCATCGAAATAATCTTCTCATTTTCGTCGTATAAATATATCAACTGCGCGTTCGGAGTATTATGTGTGGGTTAATTGGATGAGGTCTAAACAGTCGGTGTAAACGCATTCATGTGTTTTGACAATCATTTATGACGCTGTTAATTATAATTGAACGTTGCGCTAATAATTTAGGATACGCAATAATTGGAGCCGTGAGCATAATTGAAAACATTCCGGAATAACGCGAATATTTTAATGCTCTCACACTTCAAATACTTCGGAATATTGATTCGTGTTGCGTTGGTACACGTAATATCAAAATGTTGAATTTCAAACAGATTATTAAAATGGTGGTTGCGCGTGTTATTAATTTATTATGAACGATATTAAATATAATTTATAAATCATAATTATTATGGAAAAGCTTATTAATGAAATAATTTAACAAGATTTTTCATAATAATTATGAGGGATTAGTTAAATTAAGTAGGATGCTCATTTTGAACAATAATTATTAGAGAATTATATTAATATATATTATACAGGGTGTAAACGGACTCTTCACGAAGCCGCCAATCAAGTATTATATATATACATCAAACTAAGTAACTCTAAACTCGCAAAAAATATAGCTGGGAAACCAGTTTTTGTTGTGGGGAAAAATCATGTTTTACGGTAGGAATTAATGTAACGCACTCAAAACATTCCGCTGATAGATGCATTGAATAGAACCGAGGTCTTGAAGGTATATAAGGTAAAGTTATATCATTAAAAACTTGTATTTAAAATAAAACTTGTGACCCGCAATATCTCCGTAACTAGGTTCCCAGTTATGGTCTAGAACAAAAAAAAATGCAATGAAGGGGAGAACAAGTGCCTTTCGGCTTCGTTAAGTTAGGTTAGGTACTTTTACACGCATTACAAGCCGAGTTATTTATCAATGATTTTCATTTTTAATAATGATTAAAAATGAAACAGAACTGTTTCAATGATGAGTGTTGTCAAATATTAGCACAAATGCTATTTATGCTGCTAATTGTTTACAAAAGCTGTCGTTGGTTTTCTACTCCTTGTATTTCAAATTTCTTAATTTTTATAACCACCTTCAGTTTATTTGTAGTTTGTCGCGTTTAAAATAATTTTGTTGTTTAATGTTCAAAAGTTCCCTCGAATGTCAAGCTACTGGCGCTTCGATTACACCAAGTATAATCAGCAAATAATGTTCCCATTGCTGGGACACAAGACTTCTCTCTATGAGAGTGAGTGGGCCATGATCCAACAAACGGGCTAAATGCGGATGGATTTAAGACTTCTTCGATGTTGATGTGAATTCACATGAACGTCTATTCGCTGGGGATGCATGTCAGAAATGTGATTAAGACAATTTGACTGTTCTTTGCGAGCTTTATATTTCGAAACGTATAATAGATGGCGGGACGGGAGTAGTACCATCGTATAAGGCGTATGAGCCAAAACGAAAAAAATTCGGGTCCGGGACCTTGACGCTCGAGGCCTAGCATCATGTAAAAGTGGACACAAGACCTTTTACATACGAATTCACGAAACAGTAACGGCAGTGTCGACGCTGGCATCCGATTTTTTGGTTCAAGGACATGCTGGTTCCCTCATGATGATTTCCTTTATCGTGTTGAGAGCAGTAGCGATGAAACATAAGTATGACACAAATTGAAAGTGCCTGCCTGGACTCGAACCTAAGTTCTACGACACGTAAGTCAGAGCCGTTACTACTGGACCACCTCTGCTTTCGATTACACCAAGTACCTGATAATCATCATCTGCCTAGCCTTGCCTATATTAAGGTCGGCTTCCAGTCTAATCGTATGCAGCTGAATATCAGTATTTTACATGGAGCGACTGCCTATCTGACCTCCACGACTCAGTTACTACTGGGTAATACGGTACCCATTGGTAAAACTGGTACGTGCTTATATATGTCGCTGATTAAATTTTAATTATAAGACCGCACAGCACCCCTGATTTATCGTCAGTAATACTGAGTCTAGGTAATTGAAGCATTACTTTGAGGTGGGCAGGTTTACTAAGCAGCTTAATCAGTGTCGGCAGTTTGTTATTATGTTTAATGACTCGTTCTAATTCTCTCGGCACCCGGCGAGAGCCCCCTGACTAAGTTCTGCGGGACTCCGCGGCGCTAAAACAGACAGACACAGAAGGTTGACTGCAAGTAATGAGCGAAAACGCTCGCAAGATATACACGTGTTTAACGTTTCCTATGATTTAGATTATTTTCTAATGCTATTTCAAATTAACATCGTTATTGACATCACTGTAAATGTGACTTAAAATTTGGTGAAAATATGATTCTGTGTTTGTAAGAGCTTTTATTAAGGGTGGTATTTAATACTTTAACAGTAAATCCCCTTTTTTCAATCAGAATATTCAAAATTACCACCAAAAATACTGAATTGCACACTAAATTTGCTCATCAAATAAATAAATTATACTATACTGTTAGATCTTTAAAGATTAACTGTTTTACTGAATGACTATCTGTTAAATAAAAGTAGGGTTTACAGGAACCTAACTAACCGAACCTCGGGGTGCCCCTGACGTCGACCGTCTAGGGTTAGCGTTTCCGTCAGCAGGTCGACAGATCCCCGCTGCGCGGGGCTCCTATTTCTGCCTGTAGGGTTTACAGGAACCTAACTAACCGAACCTCGGGGTGCCCCTGACGTCGACCGTCTGTCATAGTAGGACGAACAGAAACTGGTCTCCCTCGTGGTCCTACTAGTAGGACAAAATAGTAGGACCACGAGAAAACGGGTTTAACAAACGCGTCGTCGACGGAGCCCCGCTTTTTGTTATGCAGTTTTAGAAAATAATTTTGGAAATTTCGTTGTAATATTGAATAATTTGTGTGCAAATCATTATTTTTGTTTTACGGTGAGTAATACTTGATGATCAAATTTTGATGAATTTTAAACATTTTTTAGTACAACATGTTTAGGTAATCAAGTAGTTAATTTGTAGTACAGTCATTTATTTGATATGCAGTAGGTTATTAGTGGAGAAATTTTGTTTGCTTAAATTTCTAAATAGAGGTGCAGTTAAAAATTCCCCTTTTATTAATGTTTTATTATTGCCGTAAATTCAAAACGTAAAATGGCGCCGCAATGTGTAAAAAATCGTAATAAATAAACATAATAAAAAGTTACGCAGGTGACGTGGAAGGAATTACCTAAAGTAAAGCGATTGCAAGGAACTGGAATTCTTTTCACAATGCAGTTTGAGATTCCTGTACACGCAGTCACGAGCACTAATATGTAAACTTGTAGTAAGATTCAAAAGCGATTTTCTCTTGAAATATCGATAGAAACTTTGAGATCAGATTTCGTACTCGTAATAGTATGGGTTCCAAATTCTATACAGGGTGTAAAGGACAGCCGTCCACAAACTGACAGGGTGCATTCAGCTCCCCATTTTGTAATCACATTAATTTTTTATCGTTTTTTTTCATTTATAGTGTTTTCAGTTACTATTCTTTTATTTCAATGTAAAATTACATTTTCTGTACGCAGCACTCCATTTATGTTAATAATACGGCTAAACTAAAAAATAAACCAACTATGGATATTGAAATACTCTGTTCAGAAATCAGCTGTTCATTTCCTGCCTAGCTACACAGTTCATCGAACTCGTCGTCGCACTTGCCGATCGCTACGTGCGTTTTGCCACGCTAAAGATACATTGCGTATGAGAAAACAAAACAAATCACATTTATTGGATTTCCATAACGTTCCTGAAATAATTTCTTGTATCGGTTATCTTAGTATGATATACTGAATTTACCCCTTCAGTCTGTGGAGGGCTGTCCCTTGCAACCTGTATATTTTGTCACATCATAAAATTACAATCAACACAGCAGGAGAAAATCACTTGCAAAAGAAGGTTTTAGTCAGTAAAAGTCTGACACTCCTTTCCGCTCCGCCCAGAGCTCGAGGAGTCATTTGATGATTTCCTATCCCAAAAAAAAAGGACAAAATCACTTTTTGTCATTTGCTGCGTATATAGTACGAGTATACAATATACCAGTGCTCATAAATGTACTCGTCCGTGTGAATGCTCTCGTTTTCGCCCTTTGTATGCAGTCAGCCTTCTGTACCTCGGTATCTATTCTGTGCCGCAGGTTCGAACCGACTGCATCCATAATGAAAGTTTAATGTGTAAGAATCTAAAGTTCCTTAATGGTACGGTCGACCGAAGATGAGCTATTGAGTTAAATTGCCTGCAGTTAGGAGTAATTGTTGGATGAAGTTATTTGTGGAACATGTGATCGTGTGTTGTTAACTTGTTAACAGTCAGTGTGGGTGAATTATTGTGACCTTTAAAGGTCGTGTGTTGAACTGAGGTGGCGTGATGTCGTTTCAAGTTCGGGTTGAATTATATAGCTTTGGGTAATGGAATAATATGTTTACCTATATTACATATTAAAAAATAAAGTTTCTAGCTTAACTAATCGTTGAGTGTCAAAACATGAGTACTTAACTATGTTAAATTGTAGACATATGCGATTAAGCAAAGCAAACGTTTTTTTTTTTATTTATTTTTTTCGTTTTTACGTCATGTCAAACATATAACTTTTATTATAACATAACTTTTAATTGATGTTACAAATTACAGTCAAGTAAACACAAGTTTTTTTTTCTGGTATTTTCTGCTGTTAATTGCGCAGTATAAACTTTTACGTCCAATCCATCTTTATTTTCGTAACAATATTCTCGTACACATTTTTATACATTCATATAATCCGCGCAATAATTCGGCACCATGTGTTATACGAGTCACGTTATATCCAAACGAACGCTGTATCATTTCAAATGAATTACACCGACTGTTAACATGATACAGACTGTGAAGGTTTTGTTAATTTTATTTTCGCCGCCGCTCAATTCCGGCGCCCTTGTTTTATTCAAATTTGATAGCAAAACATATTTCATGCCGAAACTCAGCTTTCTAGGTCAAGCGATGTAAGCCAGATGATGATGCTGTTCTTCAGAACGGACGAATAAGTGGATTTCTGAATAATGAAGCTTGAATTAACAATAGCCTCAATTTGCGACAAGTTTTTTTCAGTCATGCCTGTGCCCTTATGTAGTAGCCTATATGTCGCCCACCCGAAATCGTTTGAATAAACAACACCTTGAATTTATGCAAGCCTATTACTTTTTTGGCCAAAAATACAATTTAAATGAATATTTTGGAGAACTGCCTTGTTCTTTAACTGTTAGAAAAAGTTATAATTTGTAAAAAAAACATGATTTTATTTGTAAATAAAATCGTTTCAATTTTTGTTAAATTATAACTTAATTTTTTTAAAACAGATGTCTTTTGTTTCACGAGTCCACATAGCAGGAATCGACATAGAGGGAATGATTAATTTTTTCAAGATCTGCTTACGTTAACATCCTTTCGTAAAGCTACGATCGACGAGGAATGGAAAGGGATCTTCGGAAAAAACCGTTTATTCCACCGTTTTAAGCAATTGATTGAAATCCGGATCGGATAAACACTTGGTGATAGGTTAAAATGGAGATTTCTTCTTCTAATCTTCCTGCTTGCAAATTGAAAGTCGGATGTAAAGACGTATTTATTAGAGGCACCTTTGTAATGTTACTTTCGTGTCGAGCCACGAGAAAATTTCCTGCAACACAAATATTTACGACATTCTCGTTACTTTGTCACTTTTAAAAAGCTTGTTAGTGAAAATAACGCTATAAAAACATTCTTGATAATTCTGTATTTTTAGCAAACTTCGCGTCGGATCCTTGACGCAAAGATTGTTATTTCTATAAATACAGCAATTCGTCGTTTATACTTTATCATTTTTTTTTCCAATATCAACAAAAACTAAATTGCCTAACTGTAATATTCAACACTAGCTCATGCCCCGGCTTCCCCCGCGTAAGTTCGGTAATTGTCCCACGGGATCGCACAACCGGGATAAAAAGTATCCTATGTGTTAATCCAGGTTATAAACTATCTGTGTGCCAAATCATCTAAATCCGTAGTCAGTAGTTTTTGCGTGTAAGAGTAACAAACATCCATCCATCCATATAATATATATATCCTACTAATATTATTAGGATAACTCATTGGATAACTGCCACCAAGTTTCGAATCCGGTAGAAATCTAAGAAAATAAGCGGCTACATTTGAAAGCGAGTGAAACTGCCTTCCCTTTATCCGGCTACCTAATGGTACGTAAAATTTGTAACCGTTTCGAGTACTACGGCCGCGGTGCTACGAGCGTAGTACTTTCGTAGACCGTAGCGCTACGCTGAGTGGGGTTACTCGTTACGCCGAATGTGAGCTACGTATAATAAAATCGGTCGTTCGTAGCAGTTTAGTAGATGTAACTAGAAACGCTACGGATATTGACGTAGTTGCGGAAGGCGTTGCAGAAAATGTGGAACTTTAAAAAGGAAATGTGTTTTCCAGGTGGCGGGCTTGCTGCAATTTATTGTCACTTATGCAGTTTTCTGATATTGCCTTCTGAATCAGGTTATTCATCAATCGTTTATATATGTACGTCCAGTACTGGACGAAGGGTTCCCGTTAGTAAAGTTATGTCAGCTATCAATTTAACTTTAAAGTCAGCTACCAATTTTACTTGATATTGCCATATTAACTGCGCTTGAACTCGGTGAGTTTCATTAACCTGGACATATACAGGCCGGTGCAAAGTTAAGATAATTAAAAAGCCAAGCCCTAGATTACGTGTTTGAAAGAATTACGTACTCTTTAGGGCTGAATAAATCCTACGTTATTATTATAATTGAGAAGAAGGAAGTTACTTCATTCACCTCTGCCCTAATTCCCAGGTGTCATAAAATTGAATATAAATCCTTTCCCGTGGACCATTCTGGGGAAATTCCGCGAGTTATAAATAAAGACAGAATTAATATTAGTCCTTTCACGATTCGTTCCGAGTAATAAATTACAATATTACGAGTTGTAATTAACGCCAAGTGTTCGGCTTTTATATAGTTTCTTTATATTAATAAAACTGGTCGGCAATTTAGTGTTTTATTAGGTACTCGGTTATTATAGGTCACAAAATGTTAGCATTGAGGGTAATGGGAGATTTTAATTGAAATTACCCCTTTGGGTTCAGTCAACATGGAATCGTTGGACCCTTTAGAGAATACTTTATTTAAATAGGTTTATTTATGTAGTAAAGCAAAATGATGGACTTAAAATTGACCCCTTGTTAATACAGTATTGTGTGAGCTGGGAATTCTGCTTTTATTTAAAAAAATAACACATATATTTCGTTTTCAGGGTTCCGTAGTTCAATCGAAAAAAACGGAATACCTAAAGGATTACTTTATGGTCCGTCTTTCTGTCGTCTGTCAAGACTTTATTATCAGGAACGCGTGGAGGCATCATAAATTAATATCAAATACTCAAGTCTGCTACCCCTTGGAGCAGTGAAAAATTCAAGCTTATGAGTCAACGAGATCAAAATATATGACCGTTTATGTCGTATACATATTTGCGATTTCACAAGGGAATGAAAACCTATAGGGTACTTCCCGTTGACCTAGAATCATGAAATTTGGCAAGAAGCAATGTATTACAACAAATGTAAAGGAAAAGATCTGAAAATCGTAAATATGTAGTTTAATATCAAAATACCTACAAGTTTATACGGAACCCTCGTTGTGCGCGAGTCCAACTCGCGCTTGGCCGGGTTTTTTTGCTCGTACCAACATTGTTGTAATCGTTTGTTTCGGGCTTTAACCATCTGGTCCACTAAACCCGGCTTTCAATACCATCCGGTGTCCCCACACAAACGCCAACGATCACCTATCCTATTTCAATTTGGTCCTAAAGTACTTAGTAGTACAGTACACTATCAGATTTCCGCGCCGTTTCGGTATTGTCGGTGAGGCGCGCTATCACATCGGATCTCATTTGGATTTCAAAGTTTGCATGGCTACGCAGCATCCCGTCCCCCCATTTTAGTCCCAGGGGTGAGAGGGGGTGACTCTGGAACCTGTTCCCGTAATTAACTGTTCTACTGTCATGGGCTTCGTTTAGATACGCACGATTCAATAATAACAAGGGCCTATCGCATATTGCGTTTTGTGTTTCAACGTATTATCTGACTGGCTGATAGCAGGATTCTGAATAGATGAGGTGAGGAAATATTTACATCTTCTGTTTATCATAGGTAATTTTTATAGAGAGATTGTTGTTAATTTTTTTTTTATTTTTTCTCGTTTGCTTAAAATATTGTTTTCAACAACATAAGATCACGCCTGTAATCTCCGAAGGGTTAGGCGGAGGTGTCACTAATAGTACATCTACATTTCGCAAGTTTTAAGTCCCATGTAATAGGGGGCGAGCCTATTGCCATCAATAACAATTTGCTCTACCCGGGAATCGAACCTAGTATCTCATGTTAACAACACTTGAAAAAATATTGATTTTTGTAAGTGGCCATATTTTGGTTCAGTCTTAAACCGGAATTTCAGATAACCTGTAGGTAGCATATACTTATGCCTTGTTTTCTTTGTCTTCAAAAAGAATATTTGGGATAGGAGGAAAACGTGACGTTCGCGAAAACACAGTAACGTGTTGCGGCAGTAACGTTTTAGTGACGTTGTAAAGAAAAGGTTCGTTTACGCTTTGTTTTACTTCGTGGTTATGCTGAGACGTTTCCTCTCCACATAGATATGTGTTCTACATTCATGTAAATACGAGAATATTCTACACGTCACCCAAAGATTGACTGGTAGAAAATGCCTATGGCATTAAGTCCGCCTCTGTACCTACTTTGTGCTTGTTAAATAAATAAATATTCCTCTGTGAAGGTAAATGGATGTATGCGGATGAAAGCGACACAGTAATCAATATCGTATGTCAGTACCAGTTATTCCATGCAGAAAAATAGGTATTTAAAACAGCGTGATTTTCTGTACACACACCTAAATGTATGTATGTTGTTTGCAAGATATTGTTCACTAACATTTTATTACTTACCAACTACGTTGTGCTTATTGTTGTAGTACTTTCATTGTTGTACTCATAATAAAGATTGCAAACAAAACTTTGCATTCTCCTCTTCAGTCGTCGAGAATATTCAGACTGCATAGTTTTTTGTTCCAACAAAATAATGTGTTCATAACAAGAGTTTTGACATTGTTACGGAAAATGACACGGAAACGCAAATTTACTGGTTTGTTTCACCCTCCTGCAGACGACGAACGAGTTTCCGACAATAAACATTTCTTGTAAACTGCGCCTTTTCTTAAACAATTATAAACATTTGCGACTTAAAAATAATTTTTAATTATCTCTTGACTTTTTAAGGCGAGAGACCTTAGTTACATAACAGATACAATTGTGGATTCTTATCTCGTTGAAGGATCTCTAAATTGGGTCACATGGTGTCATGTTTGGGGTTCTTTATCGTAATTACTTTTGGTATGTGTTTGCATTAGTTAGTAGAAACGGTCGATATAATCGGGCACCCCTAGGATTAGATGTCCGTCGTCTGCATAATAAATTAGAATCAATACCCCATCGCTATTGGACTGCGTTGTTTATTATACGGCTTTAGTTATCTCGTCTTTGATATATTTGGTATTTAATCAGGGCTGTGCCTTTCGCCTGCCTATTCCTCAAGTACATTAATAGAAAGGGATCTGGGAGTGGGATTTGATAGAGCAGTCGAGAGGTTATAAGTGAGGATAGGCGATACTTCACTAGACAGGTATTGGATGTTATTCATTGCCATTCTCAGTTGACTGTAGACTTTAGGAGTTAATTATTGGGTATTTACGCAGGCGTTGAAATGTTTTCCGACAACATAAACGAGGGTTATGTATCTGTAAGTAAAACAAACGTATTTCCTTCCATATGCAAATACAACGAGTAACATTTATTTATATCGAACAAAGCGAGACAATGTACAAAATACGAGCTCCTGAAAAAGTTTATTTTAACCTGGTTACGTTTCCCCGTGGGACAAAGGGGAAGTTTTTTCCGAAAGGTTTCCTTGGATTTTATTTCAAATACCCTGATTACTTACCATGGTGCTTCACTATGAATACATTTCAATATTTTTACACAACTCTTTGGTTAAGGGCTTCGTTGGCAGGTATTGTAACTTGTTTCACAATACTGAAAGGATTTAACTTTTGAGTAGCCATTGCAATTGTTATACTTTTGTTGTATTTTTTGGGCTTGGTACAGGTTTTTTTAATCAACACAAGTAAGACATGCGTTTGATACACAAGTCGGGTTAATTTCTAGAACTATCGCTTATAGTGACATAGGCACATTAGGCACCTACTTTTGTTTTTAATATACCTACATAAACACTACGTTATTCTTAACATTAATTACAAAATATAATTGAAAACGTAAAACCATTAATTTAATGTCAACACCTACTAATTGGATTTTTACTAATTAGCGACACTCTCCACATTGAAAGGAATTTATTATTAGCCAAATTAATAAAATGCGACTAAGTATTTTGAGGAGGAATTTCATTGTATTCTTATTTGGCATATACATTTTTAAGACCATACATAAATACCGATGATTTTCAAATTAACTGATACAATTTAAAATTTTGTTTAGTATTTTTTTAACTATTTATGTCGGTTAAATGACCAAGTTACAATTACTGTAAGCTTTTACAAATAAATTTATTTTACTTACAAATAGTAAAGCCAGTAAAAATAAAAAGTTTATTGGCACAAAAAAAAGCATTCCACATGTACATTGAATACAAAACACAAAATATTCGGAAACAAAACACAGAATCCGTCCAAAAATAACAACGCCATCAACGAACCGCTTTCAAGGTAATAAAATTCACAAATGTATGTGCTAATAACGGAATGATTAAAATTAAGCACCTAGATATTTTTCCCTCATCACGAGTGTCTTCGCTGTTACGTGACATGGGAACCCAAGTTCATAAAGATACCGTGTTCGCACGAAGACCATGTCTGGGGCAAATAACAAAACTTATTTAACGTTCGCTCGACCTATTATTGAACAAAGAACTTTCTGCGGTAATTAAATATAACGTAGGATCAAGCCTAGACATATTTTTATTACAACATTTCGAGTAATAATCAAAATAATTGGATTTCGAGAAGATTGGATTTTATTCGAAGAAGAGCTGAATTAACCGGCTGTTGTCTGTTGCCAGTGACTCGTAGCGTCGGCGACGTTTGCTCGTTTAAAGCGAAAACAAATCAACAAAAAGCGCTGAAATCGTTTCTCAATGCTCGATGATGTATGAAATGGGGCTTACCAAGCAAAAGACAGTTTTCCTTTCATTCCAAATGCGTTTGCATCTGTATACAGATGAGGGTTATTGTTCCAAGCCGGTGATGCGGGCGGGTCGGGCTCGGTTTAAAGCTTGACAGTGATAAATGTTTCATTTATTCTCCAGTATGCACACTGCCGTATTCCAAATCTGCCGCTCGAATTTTATTGTTTAATTATTTGTTGCTATACGCTCGGGGTTTTCCCTTCATTTGGTTTGCGGTACAACCGTTTCATTTGTATTTTCGAGGTTGTCCAAGAAACTTTTTTGTGTCTGTAATTTTCCAGCTTATACTAATATTATATTTAAGCTAACCCTGCGGCCGTTCAAAAAGTATTTTCAGCGAAATCACAAATCTACTCGTAATTTCAACAACAGTTGTGCAAAAACATGTTTTAATCTAATAAAAGTTTTCAAAGAACTAATCCATTACTTTTTCGTTTCAGGTAAGAGTCTGCGTATGTAGCGTTAACATGACGACAAAAGGTTGGTATTATATCACTAAAAAGCGAGAATTCGCGGGACCTATATCAAACAGAAAAGGTACAAACTGTCTGTGGTGCTATATCATATTTTATCGTAAAAGTGTAATTGCAAAATAGAGGCTCTGGTTGTAAATTATGTGCGAACAGCTAAAATAATGTACGCGGCGCAATACGAGTGGCCGCCGGGGACATATTGAGACACCGAGCCCTTCTCACGGCTTATTTATTGTCTATTTTTACTTTATATTATTTATAATATTTACAGCTCTCAAGCGTGGTTCTTATTAATTATAATAGAACTGCGCTCCTGGTCTAAGTAGGTATCGACTTTGATCAATAAGGGTAGGTTTGAGGACAAATAAACTAAAATATACATTTTCCTGAAATTCCAATTAAGGACAAAGTAAATATTCTATATTAACCGCTGGTTTGGCGGTCAAATTGGATTATGTTAGTCTAGAAAATTACCGAAAATTGGATTATATTTGTGGCCTTGTTGCTATCAGCAAAAAGATAATGCTCTAAAAGTAGTCGTCTAATCTTCATTACTGCGGTGGTTTTTTAAGTAACAAATCTCCAAATACGTCTCGGGCAGGTTTAATCAAAATGAAGTGGCAATCCTAGTACGTAGCGTTGGAAACATAATGGTTTTTCCATTTTGCTTTATAATTTAAAAGGCGGGTCGGGTGGGCCTGCTGGATACAATAACGCGTCGACGTCGCGTCACTGCGGGTCCATCGTCATAATGGAAATAAATAACTCGTAACTACACTAAGGGATTAGCCGTGGCCATAAATACGGATTAATCAGGTTTAATTATATAGCCTTTTTACGTCTATTCTGTCGGGTTTGGTTTATATTTCGGGGCACGTACGCGGAGTGCGCGCTCGCCCGCCACGCAACAAATGAAGCCTCCAAGTGCCTCCAACTCAGATCAAACTTCCGACCATCGATTGTGCTTAAACTATTCGGTTTGTTTACTTATAGCTCATGAAGTTTTACTGTAGAGGCAGCTGTTGTGTGGTAAACTGGTCCTTTAAAAATAGTCAATAGTAGTAGTAAAGTCACTGCAAACTTAAACGAATATTTATGTTTTCCATATTTGAAGAACGTTTAAAATCATCTCTTTTTAATGTGAAAAAGAGATCTCTCTTAAGTATATAGGTTCTCTAGGACATTATCTCCTTTCAATTTTCATCGCTGCATGATAAAATTAATACCATACCTAACTACGGCTAGAAAATAAAAACCTCAGTTGGATAAAAAAACGGCTGCTCTATTTTCACAAATAATTAAAGTTTCCAATTGGCCTTTGTCAATTAATTTAGGTAATTGACATTTGAAGTGGGACATAATTAATTGTTTAGTGATCGAACAGAAATATCTGCAAGCTTTTGAAAGATTTGTGTTTCAGTGATCTAAGTATTTAAAAACCCATTGAACGTTTAAAACGTAGAGAGCCAATGTTTTTTAGCTTAAATTATTCGCAAATTATTTTCTACGTGTAGTGTCTAGTATAGTCTCTCAAAGGAGTTATCTACTTTTGCTATCGTATGGGAATACAGATCTCAGTTTTTGTCAAACAAACATTACTTAATTTCGGTACAATGAAACTGGCTCACACAAAGATAACTCAGTAAAAACATATTATTTTAGTTTAAAGCCTTCATTGGATAAACGGTTTTATCTAGACTATTTTTGATCTGAATTTCAGCATCTAGTATGTTTGAACTAGCCATCAGTCAAGTAAAAGATTTAAACCCGAAACCATCAATAACATTCGAAGCTTATCCTATTTGGTATCCTTTTACTGAACCGTATTGTGTTTCATGCAAATATGCGGGCTTTGAAAAATGTGTAGGCAGGAGGTGCGCTTTCAACGTACGAGTAACTCAGCGAACATGACTAAGAAATTCAATTCTGTTATTTCTCACATATACTTAGGTACGTATGTAGGGAGGGATCGCTCTAAGTGTAGCACACATTCATCGTATAGTGTTTCACTCCGAAGCATTTCTTCGGTTACCCGTTTAACCCCATTCTACGTTCCTACCCATTTTAAGTCTCTCTTAGCCTCTCTTTTGGCAAATTCGACGCGCTATTTTTGCTCAACAAAATAAACAAGGGCTGTTATGCTTTATGAAATATGTACATATTAATGCTTTGTTTTCCCCGTTATAACCTTTTGTAACAAAGTAAATGACCCATAAGCTATCAAATGGACGTCTAGATCCTGCGAGAAAATTAGCCGTAAGGTATTAATGGTGATTCAGATACATTGTGTTCTTCCGCCAGCACACAGTAGTAATAAAATAGCTTTTATCATGAAACTATTTATTAAATGTTATTATATTCAGGCTTTACGTTAAATAAACTATTGTTGCTATTTATCTTTCATCTTTATGTTGAAAACGGAATTGTAATTTCAGCGGTAGCAAGACAAAAGTCATGAAAACTGTTGTAAAACGAAAATACAAAGCGAAATGTGTTGAGCCAATATAATAATTTTGTGGAAACACGTGCACCATGTCTCCATAGTAGTTTTAAACATTTTGCAACTACAAAAGAATTTACTATACAATAAATGTCGTGTATCGTGTCACATATTCGGTGTAAATTAAGCGACGGCTGCGGCCATAACGCGCGGAATAGAGATGAGTGTCCCCAACACTGGGATTTGTTTGAATAAAACTTTATTTCTGACAACCTCTTGAAACAACTATTTCAGTCAGAAAATTGCTTTTTTTGCTCTGTCAACTGACAAAACTTCCAAGAAAGGATAACATAGTACGGTAATATTAAATGTCGGAGCCCCTCGCGAACGCTCAACTTGTGTATAATGTTTTTCCAGGAGTAATTTTTGTGAAAAATACGTGCCTATTAAAGTAAGTTCACGTTGTTAAAAAGGTACATTACTTATAATTTAACGGAGAAGTTATATTTGCGTTAATAACCAGGTAAATGAGAAATTGTTGACTCCTTTGTCTAGTAAGAACCTTAGGATGTAGCAATTAAACTTCACTGACTGCTTGTTAGATTGTCAATTTGACTTTAACGAGTGAGCGTAAAGATTCCGGTGTGTGCTGACAGTTTTATATTCAAGATGAATTATTGTCGATCTGAAAGCCTTTGCTGGATAATTGGCCATAAAATAACAGGTTATCGGTAACACTGGAATAATGGAGTTGTATCTAACGTTCATAAGAGTCTGGCAAGGTGCTTGTTCCCCGGAACTAATCAGATCATTATCAGACCCTTGCCACATTAATCATCTCGTAAAGCGAGTCATAAACGTTCGCCGAGCGGTCAACCCGTGACCGCTAGTACGGAATTCTTCTGCGGCCAGCTGGCAGAGATTGTAAGTGGTTTAACTACGGCGAAACTTTGCGGTCAACCCTTATATTTTACAGGAATTGCCCAATAGTAGGTAATATAGCATCGAAACGCATTAAACACTTGAAATAGAGCTTTTGTTTTATTTGAAGGTAAACCTGTTTGGTACGCTGTTTAACCTACTTTTTCAATTTAAGAACAAACGAGTAGATATTATTTTGTTTCTTTTAGCTATTGCGGTTACTAAGTTAAAAAATATATTTTCGGTTGATAAAATAGCAACAATCTAAAAAACGTAAAAATCATGGAAGCTAAACGGTATATGATGGATATCTCACGCAGTAATGAAAATAATATAGAACAGCTAAAATGTTACTGTTTTTTAATATTCAAATAGGTACACTAGGTTTTTTCAATCCCTTCGATCAAAGAATATATTCATATTTATTTATTTGCGTAAAACAAGGTATAATATAAACAACAGAGTAGGATCTAATAACCGTGAATACGGTTTTTGGGACATAGTTCAAGAATTTTGTAAACATTTTCATTAAATAAACCAAAAATATAAGAGATGATATAAAGGGATATTTACGTACAAAACGATATTTGTTTGAGTCCCCTAAAATACAGCATAAAGATATGTATCAAGGAATTTGCTTACATCAATAGAATATTTTATTATTTTGATATAGGTACTTTCCTACTACGGTAAATATGAGAATTCAAAGAAAAGGGAGGATGAAATAAATGATGCATACCTGAGCAAATCGGTTCGATTAACTTTCTTTTAGAAATAAATTAGACCTTTGAACTGAGCCAGACCTTTCCAAGGTACCTACCTATCTAATTTTGGTTTCATTGAACATTACCTTCCCACATTTGGGCACAAAAGAATCGATTAAGTAGAAAATCTTATTATTTAAAGAGTAAAGATTAATGTGGACCATTTGTTTTTATTTTATTAGAACATTTTATCTTCACAGTGGGATGCCTGATGTATCTATCAGATGAAAATGTCTGCAAAAAAGTTGAGCACTTTATTTTTTTGGGAGACAATAAAACCTTTTTATTGTACAATTTTTTATTTTTTATTATTATGGCTGGAAAATGCGTACCATAAAAAAGTGTCAATTAGATGAAATGCTCAAGTGTTTTTTTGTAAATCACAAAAAATAAAAATATATTTTTTTAAAGCATTTGGCTAACTGTTCTGTTGATGGAAATCTAATTTAATCCTACGTGTTAGCCTGAAAACACGAACTGAAAGTGATTAGCGAATGGAACGCATTATCCCTAAATTTAGTTCTCTCAAAGGGAGGCATGTAGTTAGTGATTGGTAACCAACAGGAGCCCAGAATTCTGCGGGCCACCAACGCTATTATTGGAATGTCACCGCAAACAGGAATGCTGCCTAGTAGGCGTATAATAAACAAATATACCTAAATCTATTGAAACTAACCCTTAAATTCAATTAAGTAAGTAGGTATGGGTAGGTTTGTTTCCAAGAAAAGTCATTGAAAAAATCATTCATCTTCTTTTATCAGACCAATATGTAGCTTTATCGTTGGCTTCGCTTAAATCCTGAAAGCAGCAGGTTGTTGTGCTGGATGGGCAGGAAAAGTGGTGCATATCCTGTGAAGGGGCTCCACACTGACATTGTGTTTCGTATGCTTGTATGGAAAGCTGTATAGACAATTCAATGTAGGTACACTTTTTTTTTGGGGACACACTTCTGCCTGGCTGTTCTAAAACTTTGTATTTACGCTGCTTTTTAATAATTGGTCGTCCTTTCAGTCTAACAATACATTAACTTAAAGAAATAAATCTTTCATAACGAAGAGTTCACTGTCTTACATGAACCAGAGATAACAAAAGATTTTTAAATTAAGTGAATTCGAAGGGCGTAGAATATTTATATGTATTTATACTTGCGAAAAAGAACAAGGTGCACATAATTTATCTTTCATGCATAATTTATTTTATTCCGATTTTTCTTTCCAATAGCTCCACCTTTCAGTAGACATGAGAACTTCAATGAAATCGACTTTTAAATTATTTATTTACATCAATCATCTTTCGGTATTTGCCTCTCTTTTTTACCCATATCTCGTTGTTATATTAATTCGATGCTTGTCAAGAGCTTTTCACGTCACTAATTTAATTTTTCTTCTAAGTTATGTTGCTCGATAAATAACGTTAATTTTAACGCACGTTATTTTTGTTTTCCTCGGGAACAGTACTTTTTTGTTAGATGAAACGTATACACCTGATAACATACCTATATGCAAAATTTCAGGATGATCGGTTCAGTGGTTTAGGCGTGAAAAGGAAACAAACAAACAAACTTACTTTCGCATTTATAATATTAAGTTAAGATAGGATTAGGATAATGAATCTGGTAACATGCGCTTGTTCAGGGGTTAAAAGACAAAGGTTCTTTACCTAAATTGTTTTGACGTTGTGCAATCTACATCTAAGTGAATCCGCCGTTTCACGATATGTATGGGATCTTTCTGGACCTTACGATCTCCCTTCGCATACATAATACGTAAACTCAGTGAATTTCCTCCTCAGCGAATATAAAGTTACGACACCAGAGCGAGTTACACCGCCTTAAAGTCTGATTGAACGTCTTCCAATGGAATATACTTCGCATTTGTTTAGATTATCCCCAGTAATGGCGGTATAAACTTACCGGCTCCCAGAAATTGGTCGTATAAGTAGTTTATTATTTGTTCCTTCTGTGCTGGGTATAAAACAAACTGAAATTGATGTAGTTGATATGTATTCAAATATATTTTATTGGTTCTACGGATACCCTATTATTTTTTATGGTTTCCATTTCGAGCCTAAGTGTGCTTGACCATTCTGTAACTGTATTCAAGACTATCATTTATTGCTGCATGTTTCACTCGTGTCATAAACTCGAATAGTAAAAGAACCTACTACTAATCCGCCATCTCTTTCGCCAAAGTTAGATAACAATAAGTAAGTAACATCGATACCGATCAAAGTTTTAAAGCCTGGTGGCATTATCTCGCCATTCTGGCCAAATGGTGGACTAAAGCGAATGTGTGAGACGTGGGTACAGTCTATAAATCAAAAAGTTGAGAACGCGACGAGTTTCCTAACAACTCGAGTTGGAGAAAGGCTGTTGTTTAGAAAATAACAAAAAAGAAATTTGATATTTCCTCGCCTTCCAGCAATGAGTTGGTAGGTATTCAAATTTCATTTTCGGACCAAATTAAAACTCTTCTACTTGTTAACAAAGAGAAATGGACATTTTCTGTCCTCATAATAATATTTTCCTATTATTTCCCATGAAATTGGTTGTAAACTTTTAACTAGGTCTTTTAACTTTAAGTCTTGTTAGTTCCCAAACAAAGGGCGGACATCTCATCTATCTATTAAATTATAAATCCGCTCTAGTCCCCACATCACGCTTGGCGGCCGTGTTTAAGTTGGGGCTTTGTCGCTGTTTGCATCGACGACCAAGACCAATGACCGACGCGCAACTAAACCTCATTGTTAGCGCACATGAAAACCGAAGCTTTGCACAACCACCACATGTTTATACACCTACTGAAACTCACTGAAATCCCGCGACGTTTTTACTAAACACGTTACAGAATTTACTGTAGCCATACCTCGAAACGTTACATTGTTAAATACCAACTCGACACACCAACAGGTATATCGCGGGTGTCTAGGGACACGTAAAGTGTACAATGTACGGTCCAAACCACGCTCCCAAAAGGATGTCCTGAGGATTAAGAGAGTGGACAGATGGAGTAATTTCAGCGAAGGATTTGTGTCCGCTTTTTGTTAATAACGTAGGCGAGTTCCGTTACAATATGCATGTTGTGTTTTGAAATTCAACTCAGGTAGTAAACAAGAGCAATGTTAGCGTTTATCTGGGAACATTATGTAAACTAGGATGCAACAAATGTCGGTATAAGCGTCTTGGTTCCCGGGCTCCATGTAGCGCCGTAGTGCCGTAGATCCGGCGGCGTGGCACCTCAAATAAATCTTGCTTTGTCCGAGGACATTATGTATGCTAACGTCGGCCATTCCTTTGCTTGGTGAGCTGAGCGTTGCGGCATCATTGTCTTCTAACTGAGAACTCTGTTCAGAGCCCAGATTAATACAATGTTGTTGAGCATGCGCGAACTTTTTAATAATGAAGTTGAGCGCCTTTGTTGCTGACGTTAGTATTTGTGGGTGTCGTAAAAGACGACTTAGGGTTTATGTCTAGGGGAAAGACATAAAGTAGGGATAAAGTCTTCTTGCGCGATGACAGCAGTCTAAGTTTGAACTGTGATCCGCGATTTGTCGTTCGAAGAGGCGGTAATTGTGGTGCCATTTTTTGTGGCCACTTGTGAGGCCAATGTTCAGCTGTCGTAGATCCAATGTACCTACGTGTATTTCAGATTAACTAGCTGTTTACCTGTTTACTATCTGTATGTATGTACCTAGCAAGAAGCTATGGTTACCCTTATAGCCCGTGTTCTGTGTAATGTACTCCCCAGGGTAGTAATGTTAAAGATCAATGCTCTGTTTGGACGTTTACAAACTGCTGTCGATACTAACTGTGTTACTCTGTTATGTCAACGGCCCAGGCTAACAACCGCCCGTGTGTATTTCTGGATAAAATAATATTAGGGTGCGTTTACTCCCACACGTTATCCTTCCTTTGAGGCCTTGATGAACTTTGATCGTGTAGGTTTAAAATAGCTTGGCAGAATCGATATTTGCGACTTATAAAACAAGTCGAACGACAATCTATCAAACTTGCATTGATCATGCAATCATGAGGCAGGCGACGGATCGATTGATATGAAAGCACACAACGATCGAAATTGAACGGTCTATTTTCGATTTTGATCGAAACCATTGAGCAATGTCGATCGTGGGTGTTTTTTTTTAATGAAAATTTTCATTAAATATATTTGGCCCTAAATTCAGCTATGCGAACTCCGCTCGATGTTGCAGTCAATTGATCGTCAAGTGCGCAGGTGTCCTGGCATGCAGGGGCATAAGGGGCTATTGTCTATGGAGATACGTCGCATACACCATTGAGATCTGAGCCGTCCATGAACCCCAATCTGAAGAGATGAGAAGCATCAAATAAAACTCATAATTAAAACACGCCAAAGTTTAGGTTTCTGGGCAGAGATCGAGGATGAAAGTGTCATAAAATATTGTTAATATTTTTTAATAAACTTTTTCAATCTACCGATACGATTTTGGTACAAACTTACCTTTTCACCGTAATCGGATCGTAAAGAACTTGTCTGTCAGATATCTAATAGTATAAGAACCGAACTGTTTGAGCAGAAATAACTTTGTACTTATCGAAGCCAATTATCTGGAGTTGAGTATTGAAATCTCTTCTATACGGTTACTAAGCGTTCATTGGTCTCCTAAATTATCAGTTCTTAGAGTCTTTGAAGAAGATCTATATTCTTTAAGTATTGTGAATTCAGAGTATTCCCTTGCGATGCAGTCGTTCACCTTATTAAGTTTCAGGATAACAATCGAGAATGTTATTTTAGGCGAATGAGATATTATAGATACGAACAAATTGCATTGAGTCAATATTATGCATTTACACTTATGATGTCCAATAAAGAAATTCTGTTTCTAGTTTATGGAAATTACTGTCTAATTATATATGCCTTGACACACGGGTACCTACACCTCTGCCTAACCCTTCGGGGATTATAACCGTGATGTTATGTTTGAATGTACGTAGATACTGACTTAATAGACACAGAACACGTTCTAATGAGCACCACTCCAAAAACACACTCAGTCTATGAAACAAACCTATATCTATACCCTCGAAGAAAATCACCAATCTAAGCAAGCCAGACGTATATTAAAGAAGCTCGTCCTAAAATTTCCCGTGGAGTGGTTGATGTGGTAATAGTGCGGACGGGCGCGCGATCCGTCGGCCGCACGACATTTATTGGCCCGCCGTCCGACGACCGACGCCGACATTGACGGACGATCGCGCCGAATGCGAAACGAGACTTATTGGCGACTATTTTTCAAAGTCACCCGATGCACGCTTGATACGGACCGCTTCCTCATTTAACTAGTTTTACAAGTATTTCAAAGTTGTCCCTTCTCTTGAACACATTGTGAAGGCCGACTCATTATGTTCAACAAACAAAACTGGGGCTATAAAGATATTATTTTCGTAAAAATGAAATTATCCGACCGACGTCCATGGAAGATTTAACAGAAAGTAATGTTTACCGACTGCTACCGACTCGTAATCCCTCATTTTCTCACTTTCCTTGAGTCAATGTTATCCGACGTGCCCTAACGATTTTCCTTTATTTGTAAAAACTGTAATATGGAATGAAATCGGTTGTTCAATCACGCGTGAAAGAAAATGATGATGGTAATGATTCGGAATGAATTGAATAATCGTTAATCGACCAGAATTCAGTATTGTGCCTTTGTTTGGAGAAAAAACATGATTTATATTTGGCCACGTGCTGGGTTGGTTCATAATACTAGCTTAGAAATATTTTACAACTTACCAGATAGTTAATCGGATCTTCTAAATTTTTGATCGATTTATTTACTTAGGTACTTACTTATTATGATGACAAAGCCAGTCTTACTTAATAATGGTAATCATGCCATTAACATTTTGCTTACTTGGAGAATCGGTTAATACAGACATAATGGAGGTACCAGAAGCACTTAGAACGCGGATGCTACTCCGGATCACATAATAAAAACCCCTACGACACCATCTAGTAGAACCGGAGTGTCCTATTTTATTGCTCTGGGACCCTTTAAAATTCAAGTAGTGTACAAACAGACAGATTTCAGAGTAATTGCCTTAGGATTGGTACCATTAATTAACGCATTCCCTGGAGTAAACTTTTAGGATTTACTTTGGGAAAAGTCAACCTTTAGGTTGGTAAAAATAAACATTGTTTTGGAATGTTTATATACCAATTCTAACATAAGACGAAATAAGGCATAATAACAATTTTCAGATGTAACCTTTTTGATGATACTGGCTTTGGATGCGGAGACACACATGGTTACTTTGAGTTTAATTTACAAAAGCTAAGACGGAAAAGTTATCTTAAATCCACAATAGGTTTCAGGTTTACACGAGCATAACAGCAACAACTGTTCCGTAGGATACGTAAAAAATAGATATGTAAGTTAAAACGGGATTTCGGTCTACCGAACGAACCATTATCCTGTTTCGGGGATTACCTTTTCCTATCCACTTTTAGCGGCAAAAACATTATTATACTTTTTCCGTGTTTCCAACTTCGTATGTTTTGGTTTCGAATAACATTCAATGGCTATGTTAAAGCCTCCTGTTATATACGTTTTATTCATTTTATATTTTACATAAGTGCTTGTAATGGTTACCTCATCTAAAATTCCATTTATTAGATACAGAAACTTACTTATAATTTGAAAGTTAACTCAATTTTGTGAAAACTTATGCCTAGAAAAAAGAAATATGAAGGATGAGTTCTTAGAAACGATTTCTATGAATCCCAATTGGTAGGTAGTCGACCTACTGTAACTTAATTACAGAAAACACGAAGTTTCGTGTTCACTGACAAGATACAGTCACATAATTAACAGATACTGTGTCCCATTAATTCAGTATTGATGGGCTAGCTGCTGTTGGGCTCTACACCTACATACGTACACACATACCTACATGAACCTAAGTGCGTGTCAGATCGCACCAGCTAGGAAAGAACTGACAGAAATAAACATAAGCAAATAATGACTATGGGAAAAAAACCGGTCAAGTGCGTTGCGGACTCACACACGAAGGGTTCCGTAAAAAACCGCTGAAAAAAAGTTTCTTGTGGGGGACTCTCTAATTTTTATTATTTGTTGTTATATCGGCTCATTATGTGAAAAGTGACTCTTATTTACTATTAAATTACAAAAGTTTCAGCCCTATGGCAGAAGGACGGATCGACGGACCCGGCAGACAGCGGAGCCATAGAGGCTGTCTCCACGAGCGAGAGAATCGCGGCGATAATATCGTCGTGCCACGTATTTCTATACACACTCTATGAACGCGTCTCCACACGGCGATGTTATCGCGGCGATGCTACGAGTGGCATTGTGCGCACGTAACGTCGCGCGTCGTTGTATCGCCGCGCGCTGTCAATTTCGTCTGGCACCTAACTGAACTCTTTCAACAAAACTATTTCACAACGCCTCGTCGCGGGCACGCGGCGATTCCGTTACCAGTCGCGACGATACGCTGGCGGAATAATGGCTCGTTCGTCGAGACGACCCGACGCGACGATAGAAGCGCGGATCCGTCGCGATTCTCTCGCTCGTGGAGAAAGCTCCTTAGTAATCGCGTTGGCACCACTTAGTTACGGAACTGGTACGGATATTATTATTACGGAACCCTAAAAACACGGGAATATTAATTAAATTGGACATAGTCTTCATTACATAGCCTTTTTAATACAGTAATTATTGCTATAATTACTTTGATATTACACTCGCAATTAATAAATGGAAAATTGCGAATATGTTTGTGGAAAAGTATCATCATTACTGTGTGTTCATGATCGTGTTACTTAGCTTTTAGCTAGGATAATTTGATGTGTATCAAAATAAATAAATAATATTATGATAATTTGATTTAATTATAATTATTAGATATGAAATGTGGGTCGGGTAGATTATAATTATTTTATAATCATTTTGATGGTCAGTTATTATAATAATTATATGGTTTTCTGGGAGTTTTAGTACCTATTTGTGTAGACGTAGATTACGTATTTATCCATGTATGTTGGGGTTTGAGCCACCCAATACTTAGTCTAATTTTTAACGGATCTGGTTTAGGTAATATCAGTCTATTGGTGTGATTTGATCTCAACAGATTCGAAAATGGAATAACCCTATTGTACGTCAAATTGAAATAGCTAGCAAATTCACAAAGACTTTTATATGAGCCGGTGTCCCACCTAGTACACACCTGCACTTTCGATGCAATTGTCGCAACTGGCCGCATTAGGTATTTCGATATCTGAACATGATAAAACTGTTATTAAAATAACTATAATACCCGTGCTTGTCCAAATAGCGTATAATATTTTTGATTGATGATGATGATTTTACGATTACGGAACTCGTCACGACTGTGGTGGAGTTTTACTAGAACATTTTGTAAAAGAAATATTTCATTTTATCACTAAACAGGCGAACTTACGACTTTTAGTCTCTTCCGGAGGGATACACTTAATAACATAACATAACACAAACGCAAAACCTTTCTAATTGATTTTATTACAAGACACCACTTTAATAGCATCGCATGCACATAATGCAACCATAATAAATATCAAAGTGAAAAATTATGAAGCAATTTACGTCTAACCAACAATCAATTAAAAACATCAACTTTTAATACAATATCCGCTTGAAAAACAGAAAGAAAACAGTATATTGTGAACAGCTTGCTTTACCAAGCAAGTGGGTTAAGGGGTGCTTCATAGCGATGGGCGTCACTACCTCGCTACTGAATGCATTAAACCATATTCACAAGCCTTTATTGCAGTTTACGGAAACTTCTGAATAGCTTTATTATTCTCTATAGCCTATAGATGTTTGACAGGAGGAGTGTTATTTGAATAATGTTTACAAGGATATGTGCGTGTTTTTGGGCCAACGAAGGTAGGTAAGGATGTTTTCAGTTTACTTACACAAACACAACTTCGCGCCTGTAATCCCTGAAGGCTTAGGCAGAGGTGTAGGTACTTTATTATGTACAATTCACATTTCGCCATCTTTGACATTCTTTGAAATGAATAAAAATAATGCCTATATGCTCAGGGCTGGACCCAAGCGGAGATTAATTAGGTATGTATTTACACATCTTAGGTATTTATAAAGCGATGTTAATAAAGAAAAACAAATTTGAAGAAATGAAGAGCAGCCTTGGCTCTTTATTCGACTATAAAATATACTTCCAATGTTCCTATACCTAGCGCCAACTTCGTCCCGGGTCGGAATTCACCGACATCCCATAGTTTCACCTCGGAATTCGCTACACAAAATCGTCGGTCCCTTACAAAGCGATCATGTTCTTGCTCCATCGATCGGACCTAATGAAAGGATATGACTACAACTTGTTAACTATGTGATGTCGAGCACCGTATAAATTCAGGGTTGGCCCGCCTCCCCCAAACCAGAACCAGTAATTAAACTGTAAATTACCGCTAAGTGCAGACCCGGACTGAAGGTCGTATCGGCACTCTCTCCCAAGAATACCAATGAACCTGAGGCCGTAATCAAAAATTTATTCGACTCTACCTACAGTTCGAAACATATACGCACAACTATTTTCTAGCCAGTTTTATATAGGCACGTCTCACCACTGAAACGTTTGAATAACTTACGATTCTTATTCTTCAAAAGACATCTTTATTTTCTTACTGATTTTCAACTTCAAACTTTTTAAATTTAACTCTAGCAAGTTTCACTACTAACTAGAAGTATTTAATCTTAATTAAACGTGAAAGTTTTTTAAATATTACATTATTTTAGTTATTAAATTTTTGAGCAAAGGTAGGTTTGTTTACTGAAAATATTATGCTTTTAACATGCACAAATAGGCATCATTTATATTTTTCTGTGAATTTTCTGACAATGACGAATGAAGGGAGACGTCCGATTCGATCCTTTACAATTTACTTGAGTGGTATTTGAGGTCGCACCAACAGAAACACATTTGCGCTGCACAGTGTTTCTCAACAAAGAATAAGTCACCTAACGGTATCTTAAAGTAGTCTCAGGGATAGTGGGGAATACCTAGCAACAGTACCCTCACTTTTATAACTTGTTTGTTGCCATTCATTGCCCTACTGCTATCAATCTGTAAGCCAAAAGTGTACTAGTTATGGTAATATCCCAAATTACTATTATGTAGGTAATGTGTGAGCTAAAGTCGAGAATAATGGTATTGAAAATTAAATAGCAAACTAATCCTTTCAACAAAATTTTCTAATAAACTATTTAGTTTACATAAAGCTATACATACATATTGACATGCCCTCTATATATACGCACTACCCAGTCTAAGAAATTGATCCAATCACGCGGGCCGATTGGTATGGCTACGTCGAAACTACACAAATGTACCCTTTATAATATAATCCCTGGAGGTGAAAGGTTTCAAATAACATTGTGGAGGATTGATGAAACCTCAGATAATATAGTTTGGAGAGATTATCGTAGCATTAGGCAAACATTGGCCTTTACTAGAAATGTCTATAACTGAAGGTATTAACTTTCACAAAGGAAAGTCATATATAAGGTCCCATTAAAATAGATGGACAAATTTTAACACAGCGTTCAGTACGTCTAACCAAAGATATCCAAGCAAAAAAACTTATTAAAGTGACTGTGTTTTGGCCGTTTTGTGGATGTGTTTATTCTAGAGTGCCGGCAATTTATTATTTTAGGTCAAAATAAAATCACTTTAATCAGTGTTTTTTTTTTTGCTTGGATATCTTTGGTTAGACGTACTGAACGCTGTGTTATTTGTCCATCTATTTTAATGGGACCTTATATAGATGACAAAAACACTTGTCGTTTTAGTCACCTTTGCTTTCGTGTCACAAGCAAAAAGGTCTAGATTTCCTTTGATATGCGACATTATTTATGTCCTTACAACTTATAGGAATGTAGTAAACGAGTGCCTAAGCGAACTACCTGCTGTCGGGTAAGCTGAGTGGCATCATTATCACAACTTTGGGAAGTTACACACGTTAAACACAGATTGCGTGCTTCTGTTGTCGGTGAACAATTAAGTCGCTTCAGAATGTTCTTCAAGATATTAGCAAAGTTGCGACAAGGAGAGCGCGACGCGATCCCGCGACCGAACTTCTCCGGTGCCGTTTAGCTCGTAAAAGAACGTAACTGCCGCTGTGAATAGATAATAAGGATTTTATTAAAATTCCTTGTCCTTGTTTTGCCATTCGCAGGGCTCGCTTCGGCGGTCTTTTGTTCTGGTGGCATGCGAGCCTAAAGGCTTGCCAAATTCTCCCATCGTCGACTTCAATGAAATTTCAGTGCCACATTTATAGTCCCCCCCTTTGTGTTCGTTTTTATATCAAGTCTTGTGATGATAAGACAGAATTTAGAGTGAGTTTATCTTGTCGCTATAAAACACCAACGCCTGTGTTAATTATGTAAATAGTGTCTGAAATGTTTTCAACTTTTGTTTTGGAATAAAAAGAGATATTGGAATTGAACATTTTGCGTTCACAACAGGCTGTACTCCCAGTTCATTTAAATCGTTAATACGAATCAATGTTGCACAATATGTGAGTTGTACATATTATATGATTTACTACATTGACGATCGCCATTTTAATTAATCTCTCTCTACGCGAAATAACAACGAGGATTCAATTTTCTGGTCAAATGGATTGGTGCTGCCAAACGTGCGGGCTGCAGACCCTGTGCGCTACTCGTTCACTTTTTATTCTTCATACGTGCATTCGTGTGAGTCAATACAATCGATTGCCCTTGTCTGTAGTCTAGATCGAATTATTTTTAGAATTGTTTTTTTCTGTGATAGATGGCTTTTTACGTTCGAAATATGATCACATTTTCATTAAGAAAATCTTCAATACATCATTATATTCTGAAGGGCATGTGGTACAGTACATAGCCGTAAATATGTTCCATAAATCATCTCAGCAGGATCCGCCGATAGACTGTGTCTCCCATAGGAGTCGTTGAGGGAAAATTACTTTCTCATGGTTTCGGTGGTAGGTGTTTTATTGCTTCATCCCAATGAATAATGTTCGTTGAGTATTCAGGGAAAAAAAAACCGGCCAAGTGCGAGTCAGACTCGCGCACCGAGGGTTCCGTACAAACCTGTAGGTATATAAGTAAAAGTTATGGTATTTTTATTGCTAAATGAAATCCATAATAAAATTATTAAAAATATTTTTATTATATGATATAACTAAAAATGTATACTTTTCGCAATTTTTCCTATATCTCTGCTATAAGACGTTGCTTCATACCAAATTTCAAGATTCTGAGTTCACGGGAAGTACCCTGTAGGTTTTGATTCCCTTGCGAGTGTCGAAAATTTGCGGCATAAACGAGAGTATCTTTTGATCGCGTTGACTTAGAAGTTTGATTCTTTCACAGCTCCAAGAGACCATAGACTTGAGTATTTGATATGAATTTCAGCTTGATACCTCCACGCGTTCCTGAGAAAAAAGGTCTTGACAGACAGACAGACGGACAACAAAGTGATCCTATAAGGGTTCCGTTTTTACCTTTTGAGGTACGGAACCCTAAAAATGTGCTAACAACAGTTCCAAAACTTTAAATTGGCGCTCTGTTTGGCGGTTTCGTAAAATCCCGACGCTGATTCGTTTAAAACATTTCAACAACTAGGTTTTTAATAAAAATGCAAAGCTTATGTTGTGTAGTTTGTATTCGGTGGGTATCCAAGCACACCGCTTCGGTTTATGCTCGTATCTTAGTTCAAACACGAAGCGAGCCAGCCGTACTGTTGGCTTGCGGTTCTGCGACTCCAACTTGCGCATACATTTTACCAAGGCGCGACAATTTAGGATAGAAACCATTTGTAAATCAAAGCTCATTCTCGATAGTCGTATTTAATCCGATGTGGTGTTGGTTCTACAGACGAAAAGAGAAATACATCTCGACAAGATTTTCTCAAAAGAGTTAATTATTTGGCATACAGGTAAGCTGATAAAACCTGAAAATGTTTTAAGGTAACTAAACTCCAGCACCTACTAAGCTTACATTATCGTTAAGTCTGACTTATTAATCTTTAGGTTTAGTTCATCCAATCTTCAACCACAAGTCACATTTAACTTTAATTTAACACATAAATCCAGGTTATCTTTATTAACATATTTATTGACATAATTGTATTGGCAGTTCTACGTTATGTACACATAGAAGCAATATGCGTATCCAATTCCGTTGAATGGTTCCCGTCAGCCGTCGGGCGCGGTCGCATCACCTGTCATGCTCCCAGGATCGACGGCTGTTTTACATGCTACCCTGATCTACTAAACATGGCCTACATAATGCCACTTACTTACATTAGTAGAGAGGGCAGAAAACAAATCATTTGAAGTGGGGAAAATCGGCACGCTAACGAATCTAATTATTTTGCAACAGGCAGTCAGCAAGGTTGAAGTGGGGCTGACTGCCTATAAAGCGTATACTTATAAAATCGAATAGTTCAATGTCTTCTTTGAATAAAGTTAGTACCTGCTTATCCGGTACCTAGGTTTATTGATCTCAAAAAAAGAAGTTGCAAGTTCTCATAAAATTTCAAGCGAGAGGGAACATTTTAATACAATACTTTTTCCACGACTTCTACCCGGTAAACTATAATTATTTTCAATTCAACAATTTTTTGAACGGTTTCTAGTTGGTATTATATTCCAGCTGCATTGTACTCTAAGGCCAAACGTAACCCCGACCCGAGAAATATCAAAGCAATAAATGGAATTGTTCATTTTAGTTTGTCTATAGAGCCCCGCCCACTGAATTAACCCTCGCTACGTCAGTTTGATCGATTTCGCTGTTATTTCATTGAATAGAAGTTGACATCTGAAGCCAATCCAAAACTATGTTTTGACTGCCCTCTAGTGCGTTATGTTGGAAAGCAGCTAAGTTTCAGATTAATCGATTACATTGCGGGTTAGATTGGGCAAGTTTAACAGGCGTTTGGACGGGCCAAGTTAACCCATTTGTCTGAAACATGCCTTTACCCTTGACAAGAAAGATTTGACGGGTTCTCCACGACCTTACCGATGTAGTAGACAGTAGACGGCCATCGGGATTAGTTTACGCTTCCATGGGTTGTATGTCATGCAAACTTTCCTAACTGTATTGGCAGGACACGTATTGTGCGTAAATTACGAGGACAACAATGTTACGAAATGAAACATGAACGTCGAAAACTGGGAACTGGTTTAACAAAAGGGACAATGTTTTACACTCCAGTGTGGACGAATATAATATTACTCACATTAAATCCCGGGCGCCAATACGGGCGTTCATTAAAATACATTGAAATAATCCTTTTCTATTAAATTTAATCTGACCTCGGACGGCTTTGTCTGGCGTCATTAATCTTCATAAATGAAAATGATATGTGCTGCAGGAAATCAATTTTCCGCTCGACTTCATTGCATCGAGTATTCGGTGGCCCGTGTTTGCCATTTGACGTTTAATATTCCTCAATGGGAATGAACGTTTTTTGCACGATCACCGTTTTTAGGAGGACGATTCGAGGGAATTTTTATTCTAATATGAATTTTTCGAGTGAATATTTTACGCCAAAACGGAGAAAGCACATCAAAGTCTTTGTTTAGATGTGCTTTTCTTTTTAACGAAACTCTGCCAGGAAAGTTTTCATTATAAACAGACGTTCTTTAGTTTTATTAGTAGCAGCCAATTAAGAATTTTTGATATATTTCTTAGAGTAACAAAACGAATCATTTTATTTATTAGTTTATTGTTATTCTTCAACCATAATATTTGGTGCAAATATTTATTTCCAAGGTTTTCAGGTCCAAAAGCGAAATGCTAATAACTAGAAAGATTATATTAATTACTGTAATAAATATAACTACGTAACAATTCACCATTTTGACTCAGCCAGATTGCCTGCGTCCAGATACGGAGTTAATAGAACTGTAACTTGACGCATTCAGTCTTGCATAGTGCATTACGGATTTCGTCGATGCGTTTATACTCTATGGCTTGAATAGCCAATATTCAACCGATTCTCATAAATGCTAGCATTAATAATGCTTTTGGCTTATTGGCATGCCAATCTTGTTGATTAGGTAGGTATAATTATTTTGTAGCTACGAGTATTTTGAAATTTATTAACCGTTGTCGCTCATGTTGTTGATTCAAATCCATTTGTGTAGGTCGCTGGAGAGTTATTAATCAAGCAACAATGTTTCAGATGTCCCTGTGTTGAGAGTCGAAGATTTTAATATATCCGCATCCACTTCATATTGTTTCTTAGGGCCAGATTGAAAACACAATGAATCCAGCTGAAGGTTATTTGTGTCAAAGAATTTTGTAATTAAAGTGTAAGGCTTCTTCGTCTTATAAAAGCTTTAATTAGTGTGACTTAATCACAATTACTTTGATACTAATTTGTAAATAAATTTCTTTGACGATAAAGGCAAGTTTGTGATGGCCGAATAGGAAGTAGGTATTGGATCCCGTGCCAACTTTGTGTGTCAAACGCTACGAGATACATCTGACTGACAGATAGACATCGGCGTGATTCTATAAACGTTCACTCTTTCCAATTTCGAATACGGGATTCTAAAAAGAATTCGAAATTGCGCTTTGATTTTGAATTTTCCGCTTTTTTAATTCAATATTTTCTGTCGAACATCTGCCTTTTATAAATGAGTTGCCATTTGGTTCAACTCGGACGCGAAAATGTTGCCATCGAATATAAATGTATGCATTTTTTCCGAATATTCTCTCTTCTAATATCCCCGAGTGTTATAGGCATTCAAAACATTCCCATGGGTTAATTTCCGTAGCTACATATTGGAGCGAAGCCGCGAGTAAAAGCTAGTCCAATGTAAACAGATGCGCTAATCGCTAAAAACTTACAAATGATTAAATCAAATATCTTTGAAGTAAGTAGGTAGGTACATATACAACAGTTGAACACGTTGCACGTTTTTTTTTTTCTAGAAAACACATTTTTTTACATTTATAAGCTCTGCACGTCTCCTAACGATCTTGAGAAGGGTTAAAAATGACAACAACCGATGGAAGCCGTCTATTATTCGCGATTCTAAAGGATTTTTATCCCCATGTCACTATTAGATCCAATATAATCGTTTATTGGTTCATGTCGATACTTTTAAGTAAACATTTAAATACTTGAAACGATATTTCGAAAATTGTTTTTTTTTTAATATCGAGAAAACATTCTACTAAAAACTATTTTCGGTCCATGAAAATTATTGATGTACGTTTAATAAATAATTCAAATAAATTACTTTTCTGTGTATTGATAGAACTCTTAAGTATTTTTTTTTGTAAAATATAGAACAGATTATTTAACATGGATTTAAATATAAACAGATTCTCGTTTAAACATAAAACTAAACGCATATTGAAACTTGTGTTTCAAAAACTTTTGAAAATATAAAAGCGTTTTTCGCTCAACATTTAAATAAGTATACGGGAATGTTAAGAGTTATAACATTCTATAAAACTCTCGTTTATGCTATATCGCTGGTAGGTTGTTGAAACTAAGCTAAAACTAGTTTCTGAATTGAAGACAGTTTACAAGTACGCAAGTAAGAAACTGTGTAAGTACATTTCGAAGTCATATTGAACTCGATTCTCTTCGGATATTAGTTTTACGTGTGTAAGAAGCACTTTATAACTCACCCTATCTTTATAGCTGTTTACTGAGAACAGAAAAGCTAAGGATATCAAGAAAACAATGCATTCGAAATCGCGATCCATTTTCAGGTGCGCGTCGCCATAAATCATTGTAGATGCTATCAAAACAGCAGTAAAATCGTGCTCTATCTTTGACTGAGAATAAATTTTAAACAAGCTGATATAAAAGCCTCGTTTCGAAATACATTGCCGGTGCCCACCTCAGCAAAGAAGAATTATTACATTCACAAAAATGTATACAAATACAAACAAACAGCGTTAAGAAGGTATATAATTAACGAGGAATGTACCCGATTCAGATGTTCACGTAATACACGCAACCTGTGGGTGGACCACACATTAATATTAGCAACAAAGCTCACTTTAGAACCTGCTATTTTTGTAACAAAACAAACAAAAACATAATTTTTGGAACCAGCGAGATGTTTTGATAAATGTCTAACAATGTACGATATTATGGCGGTGAAAATCCCAGAGGGATCCCAGAGTTGTTCGGGCGGGTTTGAACGCGCCGATTAGACCTTACAAGCAAACATAACAGCAAAATCTCTCGCTCAAAATACTAAATCACATATTCAAACAAACATTATCTAATATTCTGGGCTATTTACGCGTGACCTATTTATGCTTGAAGGGATCTGGGTACTTAGTAAATAACTGGAGGGATGACAATTCGAACTCGAACGTGGGTAGGACGCATCGGATAGACTTGACAGTTGAACCGTCCTGTCCCTCGCCCTGTCCCATCCCATATTCATCTATAGATTCAGAAAAGAACCCTGAATAACAAATAGTAAATACATTTTAAAGTAATAAGTTTATTTTCTTTCCAGACTTGTGTGAAGGATCGTTAACCTTGGAAGGAATTGTACCCTCTATATGAAAATACGAAAACAAGTTGCGCTGCACTCACGATACGGATATTCTAAGAGCAGTAACTATGAATTTGTGCGACCTTGTCTTAAATTTAGATCTATTTATGTACGTGTTGACAATTTCAAAGGAGAATAGGTATTTTGTTTTCTATACACAAAACGGTAGAGTGGAGCTCGTGGCTAAATAATAAATTAATAACAGACGCTCGTGTCGACCTTTAGGTTAAGCCGAGCTTGCCTTGATTGGTCTGTGGATGGGTGACCACCCATAACATACCGAGTTGCTTCGGAAAGCACGTTAAGGTGTTGGTCTCGGCTATCATATGTAGATCTTTGACAGTCGTTACAGGTAGTTAGTGGCTCGAATGTCTGACAACCAGTCTTACCAAGGTGTAACGTATTACCCAGGACTAGCTGGCTTGTGGAGGTCAGATAGGCAGTCGCTCCATGTAAAATACTGGTATTCAGCTGCATTCAGTTAGACTGGAAGCCGACCCCAACATAGCAGGGAAAAGGCTAAACAGATGATGATATTCAGTAGCCATAGAATCCTGTATTTCGATATAATAGATCCTTGGAGGTAGTTTCTGTTTTGATTTTTCTAAGCACTTTCACTTTGCAACACACTACTAAAGTAGAGTAATCATCAACAACGGTTTAGGTAGACACTCTAACAAATAACTTTGTTGTGGAGGATAAACGGACGGCGGGAACTTAGGGAGCCCCGGAGGCCACTTAAAACTTATGTGGCTTCGTTAACCATAGTCCTATATTCCTACTGTTGTTCAGACAGACCTTCCAGAATTATATAACAAGAGCCGTCTTCAAGTTTAAATTTAGTGTTTCGTCTCGTCATTGTGGTTTCGTTGAATTTAATCAGTATATCACTGAGACCCTAGTTTGTTTGGTGGAGTCGAGCTTAACTATCTGGAACGGTTGAATATTCAGTATCAAAAATGCAACGACAAATCTGAATTGCAGACGGCTTTGTGAGATTTTGATGACTGGATTTGATTGGTGAAATTTATGCAGATGTAACGTTATGGGGGCTGGAAATATTTTTCGATACTGTTCAGATAGTAACAATCTTGTTTGGATTTTATAATTCTCTTTGATATCAGAATAAGGTTCAAATCTCAATGGTAACAATGGCAACGTTATCATAGTCGTATCAGGGATGCTTGTTATCGATATCCTTAGAGAATATCTTAAGTCCCTCTGACGTATTTTTGCAAATCTCTGGATCTCTTTTATTTCAAAGCTTCGTACCTTTTGTTTATCGCCTGCCGTTTATTTTGAAGTAAGTAGGTCAAAATAATATGGATTAGAATATTTCGCTTCAATGGATTCAATTTTATAGAAGGATGTATAATTTAAATTAAATACATGGAAAGATTTAGAACACTTTAATTACAATTCTGGCATTAGCATTTTAGTTATGTTTGATATTTTTGTCGTAATTACTTGGGCAATTTAGTTGACCTGTAATCCTTTGACAAGAGATAACGACGCCTTAAGTGTTTTTTAAGAATTAGCTCTAAAGGAAACCTTAATTATTGTTATGGTGGACTGCTTCTTCTAGTGTTTTGTTATGGTATTTACTAGATGTTGCCCGCGACCTTAGTCCGCATGAAATTATTATAAAAATATTACTACCCTACATTGGCGAAGGGTCAATTTTTGTTAGAGGTAAGCCGGAGTACCTACATATCTTTAATGTGATTATATTAATTGTCTATAGAATACTGACTGCCATTTTCCAAAGGGAAGCCGGTAGGAATCGAGTTGTATGGAACCTTCGCCACTGCTTTAAATTGGATTTGTTAACAATTTCAAGGGTTTTAATTTTTTTGTTCGGAACCCTATTTTTTTTTTTTAATTTATAAAACTTTAGTTACCCCTTATAACATCAGCTATCTGCCAGTAAAAGTCCAGTCAAAATCGGTCCAGCAGTTTCGGAGATTAGCCTGAACAAACATACAGGATATTTTTTTTGTTATATTTACTGTATAATTAGCATTCAGTAAAAAGCTGTTGTTTTGAAATTACAAACAGACACTTCAATGTTATTTGTTTGTAGGTATAGATGATTTTATTATTCTTGTTTTACTGTTTTGTCTTTAATAGAAGCCAATTGACAACAATGGACTATATTGATTTATTTTCAACGGGTCTGCGCTTACGATAGGACAGAGTAGGAGCGATTCAATCATTGGAACGTAGCTTGGTTCGTGTATAAGTAGGTAGGTACTACCGCGCTGCCTGATTGTCCACCACTTTTCAACCTTATTACTCAGGGCATAGGGCTCAGGGTATCATGAAAAGTGGTCAACCGTCAGTTATTAGCGCGGTACCTAGTACCTATCAATTTAAATTCATGATTGAAAGTATTGATTCTGGATAATTATATCGATCGAGTTACAAAACAACATTAAATACCTAGTCTCGTGTAGATGGTACCGAAAAAGGGAACAAAAAATCATGGCTGATTAAGAGTTTAATGAGTTGGTAGTTGTAGTTTCAAAGAAGATGGTATTCCGATTATTTTTCTGCAAAAATCTATTCGGAACATACAAAATAAGTAACTACGTCATCATCATTCTCTTGCCCTTATCTCAATTTATTTGGGGTCGGCGCAGCATGTCTTCTTCTCCTATACTTGTTTGTTGGTCGTTATCTCAACAGTCAGTCAGTCACCTTTCTAGCCATTTCATTCTTCACACAGTCTATACGTTTCTTTGGTCTTCTTCTACTCCTATAGCCATCCACATTGAAAACTTTCCTCACGACATTTTCCTCAAACCTCCGCATCACATGCCCATACCACGGCAACCGATTACCAGACAACTTTTAAGTCACCGGCGCCACTTTCAGACTTCCTCTTATGTACCTACTAATTTCTTATTTTATTCATTCGCGTTACGCCACATAACCTTCATAGCATTCTCATCTCAGTCACGTGCGACTGCCTTTCATTTATCGCCTACACAGGTTATAAGTAGGTGTGTGTGTAGAAATAAAGCTCAACCAAAGAAAACTTATTTTTCCTTGAGGACGACGTGTGCTTATCAGGGTGTCTCAGGTGGCGAGTTGTACGTGTAATAATGGAATAATTATAACGAATAGGTGTTACGTGTAACACGGAACGCTAAAACATGAATACCTACCTAAACAGAATTATGCTGAAAATCGAATAAATTATGCTGTTGTTTCCCTAAACCAATAAACATAGCAAAGACAATTTCAAACGGTCCAATATTTAAGCATCTGTTTAATTATTTTCAGATATCTTTAATCGCGTAATCGTCGACAAAGAATTAATCGATCACGGTCCCAACAAACTGAAGAGTTCGACGTTGTTTATAAATAGAAAATTTCCTGCTATGCAAATACTACCCTAAAGCAACGTTTATCGTCTATTCAAGAAGAGCTTTCGTAGGTACTCATTGTACTGACGCTCGGTTCCATCGCTTTGTGGTCGAGCAGCATATTTGTCAACAAAAGACTTGCAGGCACCTAGTACAGGACGGAACGGGTCTTGCATATTTTAGAAATCGGTATGCGCCGACAATCTGTACGGATTCCACCGGGCCGGAGCCCGAGAGCCAGGCAAACACTGTATCCGAAGTGGTTCGAATGTTTGTCTATTGATCGAAAGCTAACGAACTTACTAGTAGCTTCACGTCTAATAGTTCCTCAGACAGATTCCACTCGTTTCGACTAAAACCAATAAGTCGAATACCCCGATTGAAAACGTCTTTACAGAAATAGTAGGTACCTACCACATTAGACGTTCAATAGCTCGCTGCTTTTATTGTATTCATAAGATTTATTATTGAACCAAAATTACATTCGCAATATAGTATCTTCAATAAAAATTTCTACAACTCATTGTTGATAAAAATATAAGAACATTTCGTGTCTATCATCATATCGCCAGATATAAACAGCTGTCACGAACAGTGGTGACAACTCCACGAAATGATTTTAGAAAATGCAAAACTAATTTAATTTTGTAGTTCTTAGTAGTGTACTTTAAAACCGACTAGAACAACACTAGACGGTCTGCGGGGAGAAATTAATTTGATGGCTGTTCTGTTTTGCTGTTAAATTCATAGCGGCGCAAACAACGCCTGGCTTGAACAGCAGAGTGTGCTATTTACTTAAACCAAGAACTAACTCGGTGCAAAACTGCAGGCGTTTCATAGTACACTCGCACGATTGCAATGTTGGCATTCTTGTGCTGTAATTATAAGAAAGTTGGTGACGCCTGCGGCTTTGCTTCAGCGGGAATTAAATAAACCTCTTATACTTAGAAATAGGTTGTGTCGAGACTTGCGGTTGTTGAGAAAATGGAAAACCTCTACAAGGGAAATGTTCACACTACGTTAAGGTCTATTATTTTTTAGACATATTATAACACTAACCAGCATTTTAATTTCCGAGCTGTCACATTTATGCTCATTTATGTCCCTATCAAAGGTGGAGTGCTTATTTCTCTTGTATCTTTTTATGAACTCCTATGGCTGTGATAGTATTTTCTGGTGTTGTGTGCGGGAATGCCTCAATAACAGTTTACGACAGTGCCCGCTATATATCAAGTTATTTAAGCACTTCAGAAAGTTTGCGTGTTCTAGTACTTCGTCGAAATACGAAATAATAACTTGTTCAAACATAACATAATTTAGTATGTTATTTGAATTTCCTTTGATTTCCCACGCGGTTGAAACCAAATTGCTCAGAATATAAATTTATCAGGAATACTGAATGAACTAATTCTGTCTAGATCGCAATTTCACGCAACGAATTTTCACTTTTCATCTACACCTTTTTCTTCAATTAACATATATTTGATTTTCTTAGGAAACTCTTTTCGTTTTTACTTATCACGGCATTGGAAAAAAATAATTGCTTTGAACTAAATATTTAAATACAATTATTAAGCTTATTAAGTCCTTATACACCATTATTTTTAGGTCGTTCTGGAACCGATCGAGTTGATGGTATTCACCATTAACTCGATCATCGAACTAAAAGTAACAATAAAAAAAAACACGAAAGAAAAATTTAATGTTTTTTTTTTGTGAAATAATGAGAACTCAAATGCATATGTGTGTGTAAAACGTATCCACGATCGGCAACACCCATCGGATACCCATTGAAAAATTCATTCATCGATCGATTCTCGTTATTTCACAAAAAAAAAATATTAAATTTATTCCTTCGTGGTTTTTTTATTGTTACTTTTGAAAAAAATAGTCCCAATGGTTTCGAGTTCGATGATCGAGTTAATGGTATTCGGTTCCAGAAAGACCTAAAAATAATGGTGTAGGTATAACAAGTAAATTCAAAACGAAACAGTACTTATCTATTTCACATGATTATAATACAAAATCTTCGACAGGAGTTCCTTAGTAGCCTCCCGGAGTCTGGATTTGTGCCCAGTTGATGGCATTAGGCTTGCCCCTTTATATGGAACTTAAACATAACTAGAAAAGAAAAGAAATTCCTTCCGGAATTACAGGTGTGTTATGTTCTAATATAAAATCATACATAGACATAAGAGGAAATGCCTATGCATTATAATTACGTAATTAATACACAGATTACGTAATTACGTTGACAATACATATTTGATGGGAAACCATTACCGCCATCATTTCAATTAGGAACGAGTGATATTACCATACCCTAGTTAATTATTATTTTAATTAATTATAAAATAATGTGAATGAAATTATAAATGGCAACTAGCTGTTAAATGTGCAATTACCTATTATAAAATAATACTTCCCTATTTCAATCGGATTTTGTTAATAATTTCAAGGGGTTTTTTATCACGGAACCCTAGTCCTTTTTCTAAAATCATCAGCTATCTGCCAGTAAAAGTCGCGTCAGAATCGGTCGAGCCGTTTCGGGGATTGGCCGGAATAAACAGACACACGACACAAATACACAGACAGAACGACAGACAAAAAAAAAAAACCGTTATATGTGCCGTATATGTACCTACTTTCATATACATTCAGTAAAAAGCTGTTATTTTGAAATTACAAAAAGTCACTTCAATTTTATTTATTTGAATAGATATAGATACGTACCAACTAATTATTTTAGTAGGAGGTATGTACAGAAAATCAAGACTGATTGGTAGTAGTTTGTAATACGAGGCTAACGACGCCTTTTCCTAATGTCGCAGTTACCTAACACTAATTTATCGATGCTGATTGAGGACGTACGTCAGCCCCATAATCAAGCCCTTATGATTAACATCGTTGGATTATCTGAGGGTAGTTTTTTCAATCATAGATACACAGATATCGTCATCCTCCTGTCCTAGTCCCATTCTACTTGGTGCTGGTGCTTGGCTCGGCGCAACACGTTTTCTTCCTCCATTCTCCACTGTCAGACGTCACGGCAATATTTACTCCTTTCTCTTTCATGTCATTGATCCTCACAGAATCAATCCATCTTTTCTTTGGCCTTCCTCTCCCTCTCCACCCATCAACATTCATATCCATCACTCTTTAAGTGACATGCGTAGACATAGACACAGACGATTATAGGAAAACGTGGAACAAAAAAAAACATTAAATTTCACGATATTTTTTAGACTAAATCCTAAACATGTGTAATTATTTATGGGTGCGTTCACAATCATTAATTAATTTGTGTCAGATTTCCTTTAATTTGAAATGCTGCGGTCGAGTCTACTCTGTGTTGTTTAAAATCAGCGTAAAAAGAGCAAAAAAGACACAATTTCAAACTGTGGTAGTTTGAAATTGTGTCTTTTTCGCTCTAATATTTACTTGCATGTCATTTATTTTTCTGAAATTGTTTGACTGCCACGTTAGTCGAATGGCCGCATACGCGACTGCTCAGCATGAGGTCCTGGGTTCGATTCCCGGGTCGGGCAAGTGCTATTTCACAGTCGCAGCTACGGAGTCTGGAATCGTGTCCGGTTGATGGTAATAGGCTCGCCTCCAATTACATGGGACTTAAACATAACTGGCAAAATGTGGGTGCACATTAGGTACATCTCTGCCTAACCCTACGGAGATTACAAGCCTGATGTTAATAGATGTACGTTTCTTATTTTTAACAACTGAATTACAGCTGCATTCAGTTGGGTTGTGGAGGTCAGGTAGTCGCTCCAAGTAAAATACTGGTATTTGCTTAGATTGGAAGCCGAACCCAACAAGGTTGGGAAAAGGCTAGGTAGATGATGCAGCATTAGGTAATTAATTTATGCTTTTAATTTGTTTCTGTTTTCGGGACCTTGGGCAATATAGTTTCTTAGAGTTTTTATTTCTGTGACGTTTAATTTCCAGTAATATATCTTCTTAAGTCTAGACCAAAATAATAAAATGTCAACATATTTGAAAATAATTATTGTGACAATATATATACAATATTGTGAATAATTTACCAAATTCTGTTGTGAAATTCCTCGTGTATTGGCGCTTAGAGCTATTAATATCCGTAACGTTTGCTGAGCTATTGCGGTTCGGCCCGAGGACGGCTTAGTGCAGCTGATAGAATAGACAACTATATTTAATCCCTTGAGAATCTCCATAAATACAGACATTTGTCTTTGTAGCTTATGAAATCAGCATAGACAACATTCCAAATTAGAACGTTAAAAGAACTATCTACGAGAATTGGTTTGAATAAGATTCGATATTTAGTCTTTGAGTTATGGGACTTTTTCGTGAAACTGCAGCAGTAAATTTAGTTTTCCTGTTGATTGTAAATTGATCTATGAATGAGCGTAAAAAAATTTTGTTATTATGTTGTTTGGTGCTGCGGAACCCTTTGTGCGCGAGTCCAACTCGCACTTGGCTGGTTTTTTTTTTCAAATAGGGTTCTGTTTTTTGCCATTTAGCTACAGAACCCTAAAACAGGCCGTACATCTACACCTATTTGTATAAACTAAGTACCTTTACAGATAGGTATTTTGGCCTTAAGAAAAATCTAAAAACAAATAACTATTTTGAGCAAGTAAAGAATCCAGACCCTTAGACATTATTATTTAACTTTATAACTTTGGTAAGTTACGAAGAGGTAACAGTTTTCTTGAATGCTTAAAATAGTTGTTTGGGTATTTTATAAGACAACAAATATATACCTGGGTATTTTTATTATATTTCAAATTAGTACCTCACTGTAGGTAGTTTTATTTAACAATATAATTATTCAAATTACTTATAGGGGGGTACCTACCTATTCGTTAAACAATAGTATGGTCAATACTTTCATACCTGCAACGTACATATCATCATCATCCAACGACTTCACGCACTGCTGGGTATAGGCTTCTTTTTACATATAAGTACGTAAGTAAAGGTGAATCATTATCAATCAAAATCTTCAAAGCGAAGCAGCTTATCTAAGAGATCGTGGTGAATTCACCAACACAAGAACAAAACATAGTTATTTCAGGCTTAATAATAACATTTAAAAATGTAATTCACTTTCGTTGGCCGTGTTGGACAAAGATAATTATTCTCAAAGTAAACAGTGTAAGAATTCAGTAGCTGACTCTAATTAGGTTCAAATATTTAGCGTATCTCTGGAACTGATGGTTATAAATGCGGAAGGGAAACTCAGTTAAGGGTGCGGTCTCAGAAAGTTTGATTTCGGTACCTAACGAAGCGAAAGGGACATTATTTTTTATTTAACTAGGGGATTTGAAAGAAAGGGTAGATTTTACTGAATTATTTCAAGAGCTGGGTTGAAAAGGTAGGTACATTAATATTATTTATACGTAGAAAGAGGTTTAGGTAGTCCTAGGTTTCGTTAGTACGCACCCTTGAGTTCTGCGGCTATTTCGAAAGGTGGGTACTTTAGTCTATGTGGTTCCTACGTAGGCATGTGTTTTTTGAGATGTTGTACCTACATGAAGAATGAGGACGACTTTAAAACATACTTTTACTTTTTGCGCCTTCTAAAAACTTCAAAAATCGTTCTTTTTAATGTAGGTTTATACGTATTTTATTTAATAAAACATAGTTACGTAAATTCGCAATACTGCAGGTTTTTCTCCCCTAAAAGATACGACAGTATGAGAGCTGTATACGCTACGTCCTTTGACAGTCACACTTCACCGTTCACTGTTCCATTTGTTTACAAGACACACATCGATGTACCAATTTATATAGCCATGTACGTAGAAATTGGTTATTGTAGGCTGTAAGTAGGCTTTTTCCGAAAAAAAAAAGGCTGCAAGAATCTTTTAGTGCTCGAATGATGTTGAATGGAAGAAGCTGTTGGTATTTATAATTGTTTTGGAAAATTTTCAGGAATTTCACAGTTAATTACATGAAACTTATAGTAATGTTTAAGTTTAATAAATAGCCCCCTATTACATGAAACTTAAACATTACTGGCGAAATGTGGGTGTACTATTAGGTACACCACCTCTACTTAACCCTTTGGGGATTTCAGGCGTTATGTTCTGGAAAATGTATTGGTAAAACAAGATGGATGCGTATTGTCCATGCGTCAAATGAATCCATGTTCAATTAAATAAATGATCGGCGTTTGCACTTTGTGAACAGTGTAGGTACGAGTACATCAATATTTGCAGGATTACCTTTATAGTTGAAACTAACGCACCCTCTTTATATTTTACGATCGCTTCGATCTATTTTGGTAGTAAAATTATAGAAGACTATTGATAATCGACCATCATTCGTGATATTTTCGGGTTAAAAGTTTACCATCCCATTGGCGTGCAGCAGATTTTTTACGACACTTTAAAATTTAATTTAGAATTTAGAAAACTAAAGCAAAGCTGAACATAGCTATAAAACCGTAATTTCTATTAAAACATTTTTCTGATTTGGGGTTTTAATATAGAAAACTTCTTAAATCTATACTTTTAGATACTATCTAATATTATAAAGAGTAAATATTTTTTGTTTGTTTGTTGTACCGAATAAAGTACGAAAGTACTGGACCGATATTAACCATTTTTCACCAATAGATAGCTAAATTATTACGAAGTAACATAGGCTATAATTTATTTAAAAGAAAGTAAGATATCAAAACTTAAGCGGGTGAAACCACGGGGCGCAGCTAGTACTTAATCTATAAAATGCAACCTCCATCGTCGATCCTTAGACCTTCGAAAAGTTTGAATAGAAAATGGGAGAAAATGTCACTCTAAGCAGAAAGGATGACGTATTCAAAATCCAGCGACTTGTCCCTTAAACTCTATTGATCGAGTTCTTACCACCCACGCGTCAGAGTAGACGAGTAGGTAGGTAGAAAGTCTATTCTTAGTTACCAAGTTCTGAACACTTTTACTTCGGAGACCGACCTAGACTGCTTAATTATTTGTCTTGCTATTCTCCCTTATCGATCTCTAATGAAACTGCAGCTCTGGCTTGTAGCCACTCGGCGCAGAGGTACGTGTTGGTGCTCAGAGATACATATTATATTAAGTTATCAACCACTCGGTACTTGCATGAGGCTTGGGGTAAGAGAAAGGCGTTATTAGATATTGTAGGACTCATCATTCTTTTGCCCTTATCCCAATTTATTTGGGGTCGGCGTATTCTTAGGTATTGTAGGAAAATAAGAAATAGTTACGGCATGAATCTTTTCGCTCGTCTGTCTAAGATTTCTCTTACTATTAGAAGGATTTCATCCTGGTTACAACATAAGATTTGCTAGCAATGCCAATCCAATGCAATCCTCTCAAATCCCTCAAATTTCAAATCCAGTTCTTTAAAATCTACTTCCCTACACCAACTTGCCAAGAAATACTGGTCGCTCTCTGCGATAGCCATAAAATGCTGCGTGACATTTAGCAGGGGCCCGCAACATTCGGGCAGGGGCTCTAAACTTTAAAGCGATGATAAACGCTATAATAAGCTCGTGAATGGGGTCCATTACGGTAACTCGTAGCAAACTCGTAATTTATGTTGTATAACTTGAAACTACCCACACCCCGCCCTCAGGATTAACGTGCCAGCGAACTGTTTAATTGTACACACAACCATGGATTAAAATAAGGTGTAGATACGTTGTTAAAGTTTCCTCTTTATCATAATTTTGGGCTCTAGGATCTTGTTTATAGTGTTGATAGTTTTAATACTCGTACTATCCTTTGTGAGAAGATGGGTGTAAAATTAATTATTTCAGTGTATGCTCTGGTCATTAAATATTCAATGGTTTCTCCTCATTATTCTTGCCCTTTTCTGGGTCCGTCAAGAGATCTTGAGGGTTCGAGAAAAAGTCTCGAAATTTACATGCAGCAAAAGGTAAGGGTTTTTGCTTCCTGACGAAAATAAAAATCTAGTGTAGGTAATGATGATAGTGTTGGTATTATAATGCTTTTAATGTTATTAAAGTTTAGTATTAATCAGGATTTTTACCTTAACATATTTAAGCGAAAGTAAACGATTTTATTTACTTACTTTGTTTAACTTCTCCAAAGCTAATTAAAAAGTAAAAGAAAATCGCAAGTTCTATTTAACGTAGGACCTACTTTAAGTTTTAATTGCATAAGAAACTATGTTTAATAGACGTATAAGAAATATTAATGAGCTTTCGTAAAGTTTTTCAGACTAAGCCCGTAACCCGTAACTAAACAAATAAGTGGGTAGATGTAAAATATTAATTCTGAGCGATAAAAACGTGTTTATGAAAAATAATGTACTAGATATTAAAAAAAAAACAGAAATATATCTATTAAACTTCAAATCAAATTCATTTATTTGCCAGAATGTAGGTTTACAAAGTGCGATCTTAAAACCATAAAGGCTCCTTTCATTTTACCATTCTAAATGGTGTGCAAATATTTAATTATTATTTTATTATAATTTATTTATTTTTTTGTTTTTTTTTCATGTTCCTGGAAATTCATTATATTTTTATTTCTCTTTTCCATTGTTAGACTTTCTTTTTATTGAATCACATGTTAAAGGACTCGATTCTTCGGCGTTTCTTGCATCGACAAATGCCTGTGTGCTTCCTCTTTACATGTCGATGAAACTCAGATGGTGTTAGATCAGTATCTATTCTTCGATTAAATCCTGAAAAGTGCAGGTGGTTGAGTAGGATAAGCAGGACAGTATGTAGGGCATATCCTGCAAAGCAGCTCCGACTAGCAAATGTATGGTATAAGCTAGCAAGTTATTGATATTTAATTTAAAATTACTTAACCTAATCAAAGCAGCAGGTAAAAAAATTCCACACTGCTTAGAAAAATTTACTAATGAGCTGTGGGCCAAAATAGCCACTTTTCTGGAGCCCTGACACAGCCAGAAGGCGTCGCGACAGACCTCGTAGAAGATGGGACGAGCTGGACAAGACCAGCGACCCCTGGGTTGAAACAACTGGAAGTCATGACGTTTGCCCAGGAGTTGGATGACTCAAGCTTTCAGTATCAGTACTTAGAAAAAAGATTAAAATCGATACACATGTTGTGATTACTTGTATTGTCTCAGTATGAGAAGAGTCATATTAGACATGCACACTCCAAATCGAACGATATATACGATTTTCAGTAACAGTGAGCGAGAAAATACATTAAACAAAAAAAAACCTGTCCAATTCTACGATTTAAATCGTTGCATATCTACATAGGTAACAGGTTACTCTCGTACTCAAGGGACCCTTTTTTTTCTCTTCGGATGGGAAATCATCAAATGACTCCTCCCGCTCTGGGCGGAGCGGAAGGGAGTGTCAGACTTTTACTGACTAAAAACCACCCATGTTCCTTCCTTTGCCCTTTATGTCCCGAGTCCTGAGTCCTGACCTAATTAAATCTCACGCAGTTAAAACCAAATACAATGTCCTATTTAATAATATTTCTACTTTTGTCGGTACCAGGTAACTTTGTACAGAGCAAGTCCCAGTTAATATTAACGGGCTTCGCAGCACGAGTTTGCTTCGAACAAACATGCTGCACGTTAGCAAATTCACAAGTTCACAACGTAGGTATATGTATAATAGCTGAACAAGAAGGCCGAAGCTTCTAGACAGCGGACAGCGGCACATTATTGAATTTCAGTTTAAAACGACGTTTACAAAAGGCCTTCGAGAGAAGTTGAAGGAAAATAAACTGTCTTTTAAGTTATTCACATTTTGACGGCGTTCTATTTTTGGCACGTTTGTGTGGTGATATTTTAAGACGCGTGGTACTGTACTGGGTCCTTACACCCTTAAAATATTTAAAAAAAAAAACCTACTCTTTTATGGAACAATCCATAAACAAACAAACATCATAAAAGTAGGAATATGGCTACAGTTTCCATACTCATAGAAAATAACAGAGTTTATTTTATTATACATTTCTATTTTTTGGTAAGTACCTATTCCTTAGGTATCTCCAGTGCTATTCTGTTATACAATTCAAAGCTTTATTTGATTTTAAACTATTATGCTGTTTAGTATTGGTGTTGCATTACAGTTTGTAAATAAAAGTTTATTCCAACGAATTTATTTAAAATACTGAGTACAACACTTGAACCTGTTTGGTTTGTTCAGAACTACTAAAATCTCAATTTTTATGAATATAAAGTGTTAACATTGAAGCTTATACACTGTTTTAAGCTTTCACGGTTTATAGGTAACACTGCATGTTTATAGCAAGCACTGTCACTTACGGTATATCTTCCGTGATTACCAATTATTGTGAGCTTCCAGGGAACTCAGAATAATTTAATTCCAATTAATTAAAGTTCATGCAATCAGTCTCCTTGAGATTTCCAATAGCAACGAGTATCGTTAGCTCTGCGTGCAGTACATTGTTACTGCACTATCAGTGTGTGGTCTATGGTACAAGTTTTGAAATAAGAATGCGTTTGTTTGGCGTTCCCTTTACAAAATCTTAGCTTATAGATACTAGTTTTAATATACTTGTTTCGGGTACTAACATTTTTCATAGCTTTCACATGGGTAATTTTATTAGTTTTTTATTTTACACTGCAGCTTAGTTTAATGAAAATAAAGTGCCTATAACTTTATTTCTAGTTAAGCAATGAAGTAATATTCCGCGAATAAAAACAACAAAATTCATGGAATAATTATATTACCCAGAAATAAATGGAACAACAAAATAGATTTCAGTCGAAATGACAATTGTTATAAATTGCCACAGGATAGTTTGTTTTTATTATCTCAATAAACGAAGTTTAGCAAACAAGTTTTGATGATAAAAAAATCTAGGAAACTAAATGATTCCCACACCCGCCGTAGGGCTTTCATTTACTTAATCTCTCAATTAGCATTAAGTATCTTCTGCGGATTGAGTTATCCCATGTTTATGAACAGATTAAAAAGTCTGGTTCCATACAATTGATAGTACACCTTGTACTGGTGGTGGGCCCATAGCATCTCTATCTGCTCTATGGCAATGATTTCTACTAATCCTGAAATCAATACGTAATTCATTTGCCAATTTAAGTTACCAGGAAAATGGAAAACATTTTCTCGTTACTCGTAACCCTCATTACAGAGTATTCACATCATTAGTGAATTCATTAAGTGAGCTTCGTTAAATTTAACAATGGTAAAAATATGAAGTAGGAAATAAAATATAAAATGGAAGTTTCAGCTTTATACACGCATATTTTTCCTCTATTGAAGAGCTTTGCCTGTTAGGCTCATTGATGTGTTTGTTTTATCCCGATTTCTGTAACACACTTGCAGAAATGACATGACAATTTCATAGTCGGTTATGCTCAGATGGTTTCACATTTTCGAAAATATAAGAAAGCGAATATAAAGGAAAACATTCGACAACATCACAAAGCCAATTCAAAATAATTTGCCAAAGAAATCTGATATCGATGCGAAGGCACTCAGAAAGCGGGGACCGAGAACACGTAATTAGGTAATAATGACATCAGTCAATGAGCCAATTACAGAACGGAGCGGATCGAGCTTCAGCGTAGAGGAATGCCGACCACAAGCACTGACGAACAATAACTTCGTTACGACTTCCCTCCCCCTCGTAAATAAACAAACAACATGGAAAACAAACAAGTTTCAATTATAGTCTCGCTTTCATTCGACTCTTGATTTTCAAGTACGTTTTTTTGTTCCCGACAATTTGTATATTTAACTTCAAAGATAGGAAATAAAATGTCGTTGCTCTTTTGAACTTTCCAAATTATGAAACTCTTCAGCGTTTATATTGCGTTCTTGCGGCAAAGATTAAAGTGCCTCGTGTTTTTCATCGCTGTCTACCTGTAGTTTAATATTTTTGAGTTTTGATCAATTTTAATATCAGATCAGTTTGGATTTTAGTCAGTCGTCTTGAAAAATAATAATCTTTACGAAGAGGGATGAAGAAAGAAGAAGCTCTCAAATTAAGTAACGAGATCTAAACTAAATTTCATGCAATACGAGACCAACATAATCGAATCTACTTAATGTTCTAGTGCTTAGTTACACAATAATCAAAGGCGACTTAATAGTAAAGCTGATTATAGGCTTTAGCTAGATCTGAGCTCAGAGCCTAGGCATTAACCTAAGGAATTGTTACTTACAGCTAACAGAATTGGAACAAGTGTAAATCAAAGCAAGCAAACAGTGAAAGAACCAGAAGTACTTTGTTGACAACTTCACCTATTCATTCATAGAAACTATGAATCCATTGTATGAGGTCGTAAGTGTAAAGTCCGTCTCGTCTTTTTGCGGAAGCTGGATCGTCGCCAATGTTCATACAATGTTGTTATGAGATTGTACTGTGAACGTGGAATTACCGTAACAATGCTACTACATTTATGGTGGCAGTGGCACCCACAGAACAATCTACGGGACTCACTAAATCTTTACAGCCATACGTCTTTATTGCGACACACGATTTGTTTCGTCTTTGTTTAAGACCACCTCGGGTTGTTTGTGGATTGTCTTTTGAGCTTCAGACACTCGTTCTTCAAGAAGCCTGAAGTTCAGGCTTTAAACGATTTTGTTTATCACGACACCAATTTTCGTCAGACGTTTACAAGATTATTCGCTCAAACAAGTGCCAAGTACAGGCTTCCTCTGCTTTTTGCCAACTTTTCGTTTAGTCATTTTAATTCGAATATGACCTTCGTCTCTGTGTTTCGTCTATCTTATTAAATAGTTCATCATTTCGTATCGCTAAATCCCCCTGCCATCTTCAAACTTCCAAATACTAACAACATCAATTTGCCAACTCTAACTTTAAGATCATGACTTATGCTAATTGATGTCTTAGTGGTGGGTAGGTAGGTACTCTACTCTAATGCCTCAGTCTTGTACAAACTCGATTTACCGCTTACCTAACCGTATTTACTTAAATTACTTAGCTTATGCTGGCTAGTGGAATAACTGGGTACTTATCTTCCGCCTTTATGTAGACCACTATCAAACTCTCTCGGTTCCCTATGTACTTGTTCTACATACAGAGATTTTCCGGTTTATATGGTGTGCATTAATTTACAGCATTGGAAATGTATCAAATATTATGTAAATATATTTAAGAATGAAACACGAATACGTATGTAAATCTGTTGCCTGCGCCATAATTTTTACAAGTCACATCCCCAATCCATAAAAGCATCGAGCGGTTTTTTCCCTAACGTTTTTTTTAATACATTGGCTTTGCCGACCAATTCGAATCCAATTTACATTTCAATCGGGAGCTTCATGTAAAAACATGAGACTCAGAGAGCATGCCGCTGCGCTGTGGAGGGCTTATGAAATAATGTAACATTGGGGCGTAAATACTACTACACATTTATAGCAGGTTATTTTGTGCGCATTCACCGAAAAATTCCTCATAACTCACGTGGAGACATAGGTAGGAGGTGAGAATTATAAATATTTCTCAGCAAAATTCCCGGTAGCCTTGCCATAGCGCGAGTGCCTCGGGTATGTTGCTTACGCTCATGAGATTTCCAGCGTTCAGACTTATCTGTTTGAATTATTGCTAGTTTTTGTGTACTTTACCTTGTTTTGCTTTCTCAGCTTTGAAAATTCCTGAACATAAATTGTGTAGCGTTATTGTTTTATGTTGGAAGTCCTTAAAGGCTCATGGATGGAGTAGCAGTACGTAGCATGAACCTAGATTGTTGATCGCCAAAAGTGCAGCTCAGAATGAAATATATATAAGATAGATCAAGTTAAGAAAAATAATTAACAAGAATAAAACAAGTATGAAAAGCAACAGGCACTTTCCTTAACACGAATTTAAATGAAAATATATAACCCCTTTGAACCTGCAATACACCACTCTCTTTCAGAATGTCTGGGTATCTATAATCCAATATGGATCCGAAACAAGTTGGCATCACGGCCGGTTTCTGTTCGCTTAAACATGCATGACAGAAAATACGTGGGATGTTTCTACGAATATTTTCAGTGCACATGAACCGCTGCATCGGGGAGTTTAGGGGTGTCACTTGTAACCTTTGATTTCAAATTGGAGATACCACCTTTATGTGTGAAACCGACCTAGCAATGATTCTTATCTATCTAAGTATAAGGGAGGTGTTACCTAAACGCATTATCGGCAGACGAGTCTCTTAGGGACCTGAGTTATCAGCCAAAACGCGGAGGATTTAATGTTTCGAGACTTGGAAGCTCTGAAGTCGTAGATATGTCAAATGCGTGGGGACTACAGGTTTTAGTGATAGCCCTGTGCACAGATAAAGTTGCTAAGCGCACAGCCCGAGTGCACGCTGGAAACTAGTTTTATTCAGCCAAAACAATACTCTCGTGGGATGCCAGGATATGTCCCCTATAACTCCAACCTTACCCCTTCTTTTTCGTGTAATTTGCGAAACGATGGCTTTTATACGTCGTTAATTCAGAGCTGTTGATGTTAATGCCACTGATGCGAGCTTTTGAATTGTCTGTTTGGTTAACGTTTCGTTATGGGACGGGTATGAATTATTATGTTTACGTGTAAACCGAAGCTTAGTATGTGTTATGAATATTTGTGAATTTCATAATTAGGGACTCTATACTATATTTGTTAATGATTCTGTTCCGTATTCATGCTGTTCCTGGAATCATTAAAAGGCATTTGTTATGTGTTAGCTTCAATTATTTAATTGGTATATTTAAACACATTTTGCACACCTACTTATTCACTCAGTGTAATTGGAATATTTGCGGGTTTCATTAATCAAATCTGGCATTTACACAATCGCACTGAAAGAAATAGCTTCAGTGATAACCGTCGCTTAGAATGAATAAGATAAAAGTAAACGCATTTATTTATTCTCAACTTTCAACTGATACTCAGTTGACTTGGAATATTTTTTCATGGATTATGGAAATTTGTAACCGAAAAATTTAAATTATCTGTGAAAAGATAAAATTTGCACTAGCTTGTAGTAAATATTCACAGCCGGCTTATCACATCAACAACAGCCCCTTTTGATCTTTTATCACTCTTCTCTTCTATCAGAAATAGTACGAGCGACCGAGCTCTGTTCGGGTAAAAATAGAGAAAACAATATTTTCCTAGTTATGAGACCTAGCTAGATCGTCGCCCTCGTAAAGCCCTATATTGCAACTGTCATCGAAATCGTTAGAGCCGTTTTCGAGAACGTGATTTCAAATACATGTATACAAATATTGCGCAATTAATAGTATAGGATAACGATGTAGGTACAATTATTATATTCAATCGACACGTGACAAAGTAAGTGTATGGAAACATGTGGAAAGATTTAAAAGGGATGGGTAATATTTATTTATCCTCTTCTACCCCTTTTAAACCTATCCATTTTTTTCTTTTTGCAAAACTAGAGCTCGGGTTGATCGACGCACTAAACGGTCTCTACGTCCACCGATATTCGAAATTTAATCGTTTTTCATTCTACCGGTTTTTAAACGTTTGGTAAAACCGAAACCATAATGTTAATGTCATCTTTAATGTGTTTGTACTTCACAGTGTGGGTGTCCTGCACCTTCGCTACTGGGTAGTCCGTAATTGGGGTGTCTTGTTCTTATCTTAAAGACGCAGAGCATTTTGATATTCAATACCTTTGGAAGCAGCTTAAAGTGTTATGGGGAATTCGAATTTGCTTGCATTATACGAGGAGAGCAGCGGTGGCCCGAGAGTAGCGGTAGCCTGAGAGCAGCGGTGACCCAGTTGTGGCGGCCCCGACTTACGCAGAGTAAGTCGTGGGTTCGAACCCAGGCAGGCGCATTACTTTGTGTAATTTATTTCATCACCACTGCTCTCAAAACGGTGAAGGAAAACATCGTGAGGAAACCGGCATGTCCTAGAACAAAAAAAAAATTCAAAGACGTGACATCTACCAACCCGCACTGGGCCCACGTGGTGGATTATAGCCCATTCCCTCTCTAGAGAGGAGGCCGTGTGTCCCAGCAGTGGGAACATAATAGGCTGATTATACTATAAGCTATGCTATACGAGTAGAGATTCTATGCCTATACTTTTACGTATTAAGTCATTTATTGGTTCTCATTAAACTATTTGCCACCTTGGATACCTTCTTACACGTCATCAGTTTATTTGGGTTCAGCGCAGCATGTCTGCTTCTTACATACATTACTTGTCATCTCATCAGATATCTCCTTTCTTGCCATATCCTTCACACAGGCCATCCATCGTTATTTTGGTTTTATTTGGTCCAATCGACACATCGATAAATGATATTAATTTCGTTTATTTTAAGTCTAAATGTGAGCAAACGAAGGTACTCACAGGTAGGTAGATAGTTTCTAGGTACCTCATTTCTGAGTTCACGATATTTCAAGGTACATAACTCAATGGAACGTCCTCAACATTATAACTAATTTAAATTTAGACTCAGACGAGGTTGTGACGAAAAATATTTATTTGTGGTTTTTAAAGAAGAAAATATTGTAAAAAGTATTGGATAGAGTATCTATTTGTTTGTCAAGGTTGTCTAGTCCTTTAAGGGTTTCAGTCCTACCTGAAACCTGGTTCTACCTGAATTATTTGATTGTAAAAGGAAAATATTCTAAACTTACAAATGACAGATATTTTCATGTGATTTATTGAAGCATAACATTGAAAAAAATGTGAATACAAAATAATTAAATATAAATAAATATCCCTGGACATTTTCACACAGCACCATCTAGTTCCAAGCTAAGCAACCTAATGCTTGTGTTATGGTAGCTAGATGGCTAATAAACTACATATATACATTTTTTTTGTAAATACATACATATTATAGATAGAAAAACACCCAGACCCGGAACAACTACTTGTAGGTCATACAAGTATTTGTCCCGTACGGGAATCGAACCCGCGACATGCAGCGCAGCAGTCAATCGCTTGACCACCGCGCCAACCGTGTCGTCAATTATAATCATATCGTACAACAAAGACAAAGATACACGAGACACAAGAGACAAAACAACTCATTTTATTTCAAGCGTGCTAATTTATTCCTCCAGGACGTTTCTGTTCCTGTTATAACAGACTTCCAAAACATTTAATTTAATTAATTCTATCAGTATTATGGTACGTACTGTACATACCTAGCTACCTACTAACTAGATTATCAGAAAGTCAGAAACTTAATGCAAAGTAGAACAGCTTGACACTGTTCTTGTAACGTTGAAGTTCGCTCCATGAAGACTTAAATATATAACAGATTAACTGGTTTAATTAAACGATAACCACCCGAAACTGCATGATGTTATAGTTTTAATAAGTAATAGTTATACGGTGCAGTACTACTAAGAGAGGATTTCACCGATGATACTGAACGCGATTAGTACATCTAAACGGCATTCAAGAGCTGTCCGTGTAATATTACATCGCACGAACTGCTATGGAGTATGTAAATGTAAACATTAATCTATGTTGATTTCGAAATCAATTCGGAATTTTAGATGGCGTTTATTTTAAAATACTTGAAACCGCTTGACTTTCATTACAACTCCTAATGACGTCACTCGTTGGGCTGATTCATCATCATCATCATCATTTCAGCCGAAAGACGTCCACAGCTGGACATAGAACAGTCCCAAGTATCGCCACTTTGACAAGTCCCGTGCGTCTCGCATCCAGCGCATCCCCGCAACCTTCACTAGGTCATCGGCTGGGCTGATTGAGGTTACCAAACTTCATCTGACTAGTGTCAAGTTTGAAGTTTTAATTAAAAAGCATTAAACGTCTTTAGGTGTTTTATTCTTGATGTATTCGTGGCAAAGACATCGAACTCTTCAACCTCATCTCTGACGTCATCACGAGTAACAGTTTGGAGCTTTATTATAAACAGCTACAGCTTGGAATACAAAAATATTGAAATTAGTTGCTTAAAGTGACCCAGCCTACGAAATACAAAATAAAAATAATACAAAATAAAAATATTAAATATACCTTTACATACAAATTATGACTTTAGAGTCATAATTCGGTATGTTATTTAATTCGGTATGTTACTAATAATATTAAAATTGAAGAGGTTGAAGAATTCAAACTATTAGGTACCTATAACACTAGACTCTCATTTAAATTGGAAAAAACATGTCGACAAAACAAAAATAAAGCTATCACAATTCTCATATGGACTTAGTGTGCTAAAATCTAACACAAAAACTCAGTGTGCTCTCTCTGCATACTACGCGTATGGCCTACGCATGGCTACGCTATGGTATCATCTTGTGGGGACACAGTGTAGATGCAAACGATTTGTTCATTGCCCAAAAGAAATGTCTACGAATAATATTTAATATTAAACCTAGAGATAGCTGCAAACCCCACTTTATAAAGGAAAAACTGTTATCCTTACCCTCCATTTACATACTAGAAGTAGCCACTTTTGTTAAAAAGAACATAAATATGTTTAATTTTGATAAAAACGAGCGCCGCAAAACTAAGTTAGTCTTACCAGCACCTAGACTACAAATGTATAAAAATAGCCCTGAATACCGAAGCATTCAAATATATAACAAATTACCCGAAAGTATACGGTCCACCAAAACAATTCCTGTATTTATAGCTAGGTTAAAGTCACTACTCTTAGAAAAATGCTACTATAGTATCGAAGAATTTATGGAAGATAAATTTTAATTATTCTAAATATTTTGCTGTAATTTTTTGATCATTGATTATTTTGATTATAAAGCTAGATAGATACTGTAATATATATATTATAGATACCATATAAATATAGTGTATGTTTGTTAAAGTTCCTAATGATATAATGTACTAAATATGATACTAGTACCTACTGATATTGATAATTTAAACTGTTGTTTGTAAGTATATATTCTAGTCTTAAGTTATTTTGCTGCGCCCTAACAGGGTAATGTATTCATTTGTTTTTAAGCCAAGCTTGTAACGGTGTATACATTGTGCAATAAATAAATAAATAAATAAATAAAGTAAGCATTATAACTTAGGACTAAGGCCCTAAGCTATAATGCTTCATAAAACCACTTTTAATCAAATTTTTATGTTCTCGCTAAGGACCGTCGCCGATGTTCGCATTTGCAGTAAAATAGGGTTTATCGTTTGACACAAACACTAACTGCCTATTCTTGAAAAAGGATTTGCTAAAATATCTTGCTCTATGCCCTTTGCGATGTCATAACCCTGGTCAAGAATTCATAACAGCACCTAATTTCAGAGTCACGAAGACATTTTCGTAATTTTCCCGAACGAACTCCATTTTCTTTTTCTAATTTCGGCAAAATATTTTCAATAGTCCTAAAAATGGAATGAATATAAGAATGTCCAAGGACTAGTCAGGTCGAAACTAAGATACAAGTTTTTATTTACGAAGATACTTATGTATTCTCGGTAGCACCTCCACAGATAAATAATCCTTAGGGTGGCCTGTAGGTATGCACAAAAAAGGTCATGTCGTCTAAAATGCTGGCATACAAAATTTATACGCACGTAGGGTATGTGCTTTGTTTTCTCATGTCGGCTGGAAGAGCTCTTGAGGAGTTATTGTTTTCACATGTCATCCGGGAGATATATCGTCCACGTTCCACCGAAGAAATGAAACTGCTCTTCGCCTCGCAGTTTGGATCCCAAGTTTTCATTTACATGTTGATTTTATTTGCCGCGAATGTCTGCGAGTGTGGAATATCAATGTGACAATTTAAATGTATATGCTGATATTCCATCCATATAAATCACAGCCCTAAATATTCAGGCTTAGCTCCTGTTTATTTTTTCACGATTCACTTTGGTGTGAACTGGATTGTGTCTTTCTTATTCGAAGACACGTACGAGTTGTGATGGCATTATTATGATGGGGTTGGAATGCTTTATTAGTACGTTTACTGTTGGTAAATTGTTCTAGTGTAATTTGCTAATATGAATTAATGTTAGTGCTAGAAATAGCACTACCATGCATACAATGAGAGCATTTCTAATGTCAAAAGTGATATAAACTTTAGTATTACCTACTATTGTTATTTCGTTCAGTGATAACGAAATATTAACCTGTGTATGCAACATTAAATGACTAGAAACTTTGCTAAAATACGCAAACACTGTTGAAATAAAGAGAGTTAATGGAGTTAATACGATTAACAGATAAACTCGAGTTATAAAGCTCCAAAATCCAATAAATATAATTGACGAAGCTATAAGCTTGTTAGAACGTCTAATTACATACTCAATATTCAACTTTGCGCAGAAGTTTTCCGTTCATTTCATTGTTGGTACCAAAATATTATTGTAGGTACTCTTGTGGGTCCTCACTTTATTGGATGTAATATGCGTCAAAATAATATTGATTTAGTTTGTATAAAATGTCACCCAGACTATAATAACGTAACGATTCGACCACTCATTCATCAAAATTGGCTTAGTAGTTTAGGTGTTATGGTGGAACATAACGTAGTTACAAACAAACATACACAATTTGCTAAAATCATAACCTTTCATTTTGGCTTTGCCGTAGTAAAGAAGAAAATATCTTGAAAAGTTAATAGAATTTTATCTGAATCCACAAGATTTTTGCCACGAGACGACGATTAATATAACTTAAACTTACTGATCAATACGAACCACAGCTTAATAAATCTAAAACTTCAGTTCTAACTTCAAATGTTAACTTTATAACTTTGTAAATCAAATGAATACCTATTCGGACTTTGATAACTAAACATTCGACTACAAATCGAAACTTGGTTCGAGGATGAAACCCAATGAAATCGATAATGTTTCAGCCACTCGTACCGAATACGGTGTTACGTTTCGTTATTGCACACAGCACCCCTGTTTATGTCTTGGCGAATAACCGCCTCGTAAATTTTACGAACTTGGGGGTAATATTGTTTGCTTATTACAACGCGTTTCGTTGGTAACGCAACATATTAACCGCTCACTACCGCTCGCTGAGACTTATTTGCATAATTTTAATTTTGTTATGTATGATATTAAGTCATTGCACGTCGCTCCGTGCCCTGAAATACCGTCATATTTGAATATGATACAGGAAATTACCTTGAAAAATTCGTTATGCAAAATACCTGATATGTCTACTTTTTTTGTGGGACTATCGAGCCAAACCAATAAACTAGACACAAGAAAACAAGAACATAAACAAAGATAACATTCAAAACTTGGCTTGGCGAACGAAGCGAGGAAAAATATGACGAAATCTTCAGGTAAAGGAACAGCAATACAATAAAGAAAACTTAAAATATTCACGAGGCACACGAATAACAAACAGAACCTCGCAATCGCAAACTTACGTAGGCTTCAGCGGAGTAAACTGTGAGCTTCAGTGGCAAATGGTGGGGCGGGCCGGAGAGACCTGGCCGACTGCCAAACACACGTTTAGTGGCCACACGCGTATAAAAACTACGGCGTTTAACACGCTCGATCTGTTCGAAGCTCAAGGGGCGTTCTGTATTACTTAGCATTTACATTATAAAGCACATTTTGATGAGAATTAAATCTGTGACTGACGAAAATATGAGACATTTTCTCATAAATCAAGTGACGTCATGTCATTTCAAGTTACAAAATAACAATTTCATTGCACAAAATTGAAATTGCTACACAGTTACACTTACTATGTTGTATAAATTCGAAGAAATATAATATCTTTTCTTCAAAGAATCTCAAACACTGAGTGGTCTTGGCTATTTTAAAATTATATAATTTCATAAAAACTTCATAAAAGACTCTTCAATAATTAAATACCACCCGGTAGAGTGAAGCGCCAATGCCGCCAACGTTTCCGCCGGAAGAATTTTTAATTATTTTCTCATATTTAAGTACAAAATATAGCTACAACGGTGAAACACGAAACTTGGAACAAAAATAACTGAATTATGAAGTTGTTCTTCATCCATATTAATACCATGATATAAAGTAGATGGTTCGGTCTTAAATAAAGAGCGTCTAGAATTAATTCACTTGCCACATTATAAATGGCTTTCAATTTAAATGTGAAACGCAAACCATCTATTTCCTTAGCTTACTGGTTTCTTGTTTAGCCCTGAAACTATTAATATTATCTAGAACTGCGACTTATAAAACGGTACATAAGTAGATACGTATTTCTACTACGAGTATAAGTTCTTGTTTTTATCAGGCGTAACTTACGAAGTCGTTCAGAAACGAACTGAACTTTGCTATTAGCTACTTTACTCATGCTTCACACTTAAAGTTGGGAAGTGAATGACGATATTCGATGTTTTATTATTGATGTTCGATATTGACATTATATTCCTATTGATATTATATATACCTAGCCTTAGAGTTATATCCGAAGGCAGCTATTACTTTAATGCTCAATCTACAAATTGATGTCAGAATCTCAAAGATAATTGTAGATATTAAAATCCATTAGAATGTTAACTGAAACTGCACGTTGAACTAAAATTTCAACCATCTTATACCTAAAATTTAGAGGCTAACTAAAGTAATAAATGTGTTTAGTACTAACTAAACCTGTAAATTTCAACGCACTAAGAAAGCCATCTATTTGAGTAACCAACACTTTAGTATAACGTGGGTATAATCTACCTCCACTCCAGAAAAGCGTTTGAATTAAGAGGATTCGTTCTGTCTAACGTAAGTACGTACGTAACTTTTGACGTGTAAAACGACCTGATATTAGCTTTATATTGAGGGCTCATTCGGACTGAAAATTTTATATTATTAGTCTTTACAGAAGCAGAAATAACTGTTGCCAACTAAATAACAATCTAATAGGTATTCGTGGTCGATGTTGCCATAGCACCAAAACCTTTGTCGGTCGTCTATCATTGAGTATCTAAGATGAAGACCTCTTACTAGAAAAGTATCAACTTGATAGTTTCAGTGCTAATTACGTAGGTAGGTAGGTACTATTAACAAAGGCATTGAATATAATCTGAGCAATTTATTAAAGTGGTTAGAAATAGGTAAGCTTTGAACAACAAACGCCGATATCCGACTAGGTAGGGAGATATCTTTTCAAGTAGCACAATAATCTTTAGATCCGATACGGTGCCACTGTTTTTTTTTTTCGGATGGGAAATCATCAATTGACCCCCCCCCCTCCCGGGCGGAGCGGAAGGGAGTGTCAGACTTGTACTGACTAAAACCCATCCATGTTCCTGCTTTGCCCTTTGTGTTCCAGGGTCGCGGTGTCTCGTGGTTTTAGGCGTTATATACCAGTGCATAGGTTATGGCCACCTTTGAATTTCTGACTAAATTGTAAGAGAAATTCTATGCATGAAGCATAGAAGCTCAATCTTCTGTTTGCAGTCAGTTTGATTCACTAACATTACTATGCAAAGTCTAGTAAAAAACATTACATACGTTTTTTTTTTTACCTGCATACCTAATTTCATAACCAGACTTAATAATATGGCTCCCTGACGAATCAAAGCTCTAACATAATGAAACACAACGTCTAGGTTAAAAAGGTTACGATCCAAATAAATTGAGTCCCCTTTAAAATGTTTATTAGGTTTAAAAAAGCTGTATAGCTCGCGGGTAATTTTGTTTTGGGGAGTTTATTTTTTGTTGCTCCCCTCGTTGGTCGTAGGCGCGCAATCGTGACGTAGGTCGACATACAATTTCCTGTCTATGGACCGCTCTGACCGCTGCTCTTTCCCGGGAGCTTTAGCTTCGTCTGACAACCTGGAAATGTTTGCCGGATATAGGATGTCAAGCAGCCAACCTTTGCTCTAGGGCTACCGAAATTGCTTCCGACTAACGCTCGACTTTGTATCGTTGCATACTGCTGACTTTCTTGAGATTGCACTACAAATATAATTTTAAAACATCCTTGTTGAATGTCAATAAGTGTTGGCAACTGTTTTCATTGTCGCGGGTCATAAATAGCTCTTAACGATCATTGAGACGAAGCAGATAGCAATGCAATTTAAACATTGCAACAATGCTGAAGTAGTAAACATGCTTTTATTCTTTATGTGACTTTTATTTTACGACAGATGAAGTGATTGAACGTTTTATTTCTAGACTTATTAAATAATGGTATCTACCTGACTTATATTTCAACGGCAACAATATTTTTATAGCGCTGAGACATATCTGAGAATGTCTCAGTTCTAATTAGTGCGTTCGTTAGCAGAATTTATCCAGCATTGATAATAATAGAAACATACTTTAAAACAAGAAAATCTCATTTATTTTAGTAAAATACACAAGTATTATGAAGTCATTCGCATCCTGTCGTTCACACATCGGTGGCTTCGTAGGAAGCATGAATACGTTTCTTTCAATCTATTCATGGAATGTCTCAACGTTCTAGCAGGTTCTTCCATACACGTTCTCATTAACACCAGGATGCACCTATCTTCTTCTTCTTATTAAACAGGCAATACCTAGTAAATACTGACTTTTCAATGGACTAATTGTGACAGAAATAGGCAGGTCAGTATAGAGGAGGTGATTACTTTCTTAGAAAGTTTTTAGGGTTCCGTACCCAAAAGGTGACTAACGGGACCCTATTACTAAGACTCCGCTGTCTGTCTGTCCGTCTGTCTCCAGGCTGTGTCTCATGAACCGTGATAGTTAGACAGTTGAAATTTTCACAGATTATTTATTTTTTATTTTATTTTATTTAACAGTTTATGTATCATATTTAAGTGGGGCTCCCGTACAACAGACATGTTTTTTTTTGCCGTTTTTATAGATAATGGTACGGGACCCTTCGTGCGCGAGTTCGACTCGCGCTTGGCAGGTTTTTTTATAAAACAGGTGGGTTGATATTGAATTGATGTTCCGGAAAACGGAGATGTTTATTTTAAGTTCAACTGACACTGCTTTTTCTCGATACGTGAAACTTTTACTATTTAGAGAAAATTATGTTTTTATTGGGACATGGGAAGAGCCTATGTACCATGTGCGTTTACTGATTGTCGACCACTTTTCACCTTTATGCCCTGAGTAATAAGGTTGAAATGTGGTCGACCGTACCTTCTTATTTGTACATTACCTAATTAATTCACTATAATATAGGTAAAGTTTACAGAATAATATTGTACTAAAAATAAAACTAAGCTAAATACGTAGTTACTATGACACTCTCTGTCTGTGTTGCCGTTTAGTCTTTTTACTAATCGGAAAGTTACAACATCCACTTAACAAAAATCTTAAATACACCGACAGACCGGCCCAACTGCGGCTCCTAGAACAATTTAATTTTTCTCATGATTTCTTCAGAGGCTTTTTAAAAATTCACCCCTAGAGGGGACTAATAAAAACTGAAAGTTTGTATCTTTGTAGATGGAAAATCCTATCGGGTGCAGGGCTTGTAAACCATAAACTCTTAGGTATATTCATTAATTATAAAAAAAACTTGCTCTACAAACGCTTGTAAAAATCTTAACGCTCGAATATGCTGTTATCACGGAAAAATATTAAAGCGCCTTGTAAGTGAATGTACACACAATTATAAAAGTTAAAAGAAAAATCATACTGTATTTTTCGTTGTAGATAAATATAATATTGGAAGGTACTGTAATTTCATGGATACAGGAAAAAGAAAGAAATAATACTCACGTTTTTCCCCGTATTAACATATGTACATTATACCTTCATATGGATTTGTAGGTGCCAGAATAATAGACGAAAATTCATCAAAATACATATTTTCTTCATGGCCTTCTTCAAAATAACGCTTTTGATACTTCTGAGGATTTTCAAAAGTTTTTTATTGATCACTCACAAAATGTGTCGAAGTGGAAAACAATGAACGATTCCACTTTAGCCAACGTATAATGTAACGTAAATGTGAAGCTTACACCCACAACTGATGAACACACACAATTATTCAATAACTATTAATCCATGGATAAACAAGCCTCGATAAATTATATTAATTACGGAAACATCCTAAAATAATTTGTTCATTTAGCAATTACGTTACATTACATTCAACATTCATACCGATGTTTTCCTTTATGCGTTCGATATCGACACGCATTGTGTACAAGGCTGGATACATACAAAGTGCTTTTTTGTGTTACATCGTTCGTTTTCACAGTGAAGGTTTGGTTTTCGATAGGCAAACGCATCAGTGGAAATGCGACATAAATAATTCAATGGAAGTCGATCAGATGCCTCGACGAGACCCTGGGCGCACACAAGCGATACAGAAATAGGCAGGCATACTAAAGTGATTTCCTTATGATGCCATATTGAGAGAGCACCTTACCAGTTTGGTATTATTTCGTAGCTCTAATGGAATTGGAGCAAATGTACGCACTTATACATTTTGCTGGGAAACGTGTAACAGTAAGTGCTTTCAGGCATACCAAGTACCGAAGTCCAATTCACGAAAGCGTACCACGTGTATTATTCCTATTCAACACCACTTTTATTACTGTAACAAATCAAACATCTATTTAACATCTGGGAATAGGGCAGTTGACAAATTGAAACCTAAATCGTTGGACGAACGATAATCGCTAGTCATTAAGTAATTCAGGTCCCAGCATTGAGAGGACGATTGAACTCGAGATTTCAGGGTAGCAAGAAAACATGTGGATTACATACCTACATACTTTTGCGCGAACAAGGAGAAAACGGGGGTAACAGCGGGTAGCAAGCATCACAAATGCATTTTAGATGCGGACTCAGTTGCGGAATAAAAGGAGTGAAGAGTTTCCGGAACGTTCACATATCTATAGGTTATTTGAAATAAGCACTTGCAGATATTGTAACGTGCAGTCGGGTGTATGGACATGTTTTATTCGTTCGTACTAAAATGTAGGTCAACGACACGAGTAAGCTGATGCAATAAGTGTGAGATATTTTAAGTTCAAGAGACAGATCATTAAAACCAAAATACTGATGAGGGTCAAAAGTTCAACATTTATTTTTTATTTTGGAGACATGACACGAAGGAACTCCAAAAATTGCGTCAGTAGTATGTTGCTCGCAGGTCAATTTCTACTTGCTCTCTGTACATTATTTTCCTGACTTTGCTAAAAAGTCGAAAATGTGAAGATTTATTAAAGGTCGGCACGACTTTCTGTAAAAATTTGGGAGCTTGGTATACTATCTGCTACATGAAAATATTATCGGTAAGTACTTAGCTAGTGAAAATCTGGCGTTGCAATGAATTTAAAGCTGAAACATAAAGTAATTGATTTTATTATTGAATTCTGATAAATTGCAATACGTATAATGTAGTTCGTTGCACAATTAAATCGCGGGTCGAAGTTTATTCTGCCAATGTTCTATTTATTTGGAACGTAATAAATAAAGTTCAATGTTTACATAATATTCAGCTAAATAACAACGTCATTCAAAAATGTTTATATAAACGCAATGTTTTCTTTGTGTTCGATCACTTCTGTTCTAAAAGTGCCTAAAAATAGGAAAAATAATATCAATACTTATCGAATTGCCAATTAAAACAATTACTTAGTGGCTACTTATGAATGCTGTTAGATAAACAATGAACTAAGTATAATTGTATTAATATTATAATGAATATTATATTTCCTAAATCTTATAACAATTCCATAATACGTACAGTTATTGATATAATTATAATAATAATCATCATTTGTTTCGAGCAACCAGACTCTTAAGGATTCTTATAAGGACATTACACCGAAAGCGAGAAAAGAAGTCTCGGCAAAATAAAAAATATTAGGTAGAGTCTAAAATAAACAAACATAAAACAATCCAATATACAAAAGTAAGTCTAAATGTTAATGTAATGTTATATTTACTCCTTCTTCCTTATAATATCAGCTATCTGCCGGTAAAAGCCCCGTCAAAATTGGTGTAGCTGTTTCGGAGATTAGCCTGAACAAACAGACAGAAAGACAGATAAAAAAAATTTTACACATACATTCAGTAAAAAGCTGTTATTTTGAAATTACAAACAGACACTTAAATTTTATTTATTTGTATGGATGTTTATAAAATGATAACGCAACATAATATTTGAGAGACAAAACACTAAGGACCAAAGTAATGAGAAAAACGATAAGGAAAATCGGATAATTAGTTTGGAGGGGTTAGTGCACTAGCTGAGAGATAGAGACGTTACGTCTTGCCTAATTAAAATTAAAGGAAAAAGATAACGCTCATTTTCTCGAAATTAGGGTTAAAGAACTGCCAAAAAACGGCATGCATAAGATAAAATAGCTTCCACGTTTTGAAAGATAAGCTTAATAATACGTATTTTTAAGGAATTTAATTAATTGGAATTAATTGGGAAGGATGGCACGGTTGACATAATGTCGGGCATGCCACCGACCGGGAGAATCGATCCGACACATTATTTCTGAGTGTTGTCGTCTGGCTAACGGAGAGTACTTGCATAGACACAACCTCGCTGTTAGGATTATCCACCAGCAACTTGCTTTGAAGTATAACCTTGTGGAATTAAAAGTGCCATACTATAAGTATGCGCCCGACCCAGTTCTCGATGATGGTAATATCACGTTGTATTGGGATCGACCTATCGTCACTGACAGGACTATTGTTGCTAATAAACCTGACATTGTGGTGATAGATCGATTAGAGCGTCGTGCAATGGTTGTTAATATTACGGTTCCGCATGACGAGACGTCGTGAAAGCAGAGGAAGATAAGCAATTTAAGTACCTTAAAGCTTAGTTAGTAAAATTTAAATCATTGTGCCGATAGTCGTGTCGGCCCATGGCTTAATAGCCAATAGCCTCGACCAACATCTGAGGAGGCTTTCGCTTGGGAGCTGGATCAAGGTCTTGATTCAGAAAGCAGTACTTCTGGACACGATGCTTATTGTTAGGAGATTTCTCTCTCTCAAGAGCTCTGACCGCCGCCGCCGGTAGCTCGGACCCTGTTCACGTTGCCGGTGGGCTACTATTTTTTTATATTTTTAATTGTTTTTTGGTGATAAAAATATTTAAAAATGTAATAAGTATGTAAGAAAAAAGAATAAACGAAATAATAATACGTATTTTCTTTCAAAAGATATGTAAGTGTAATAAAAATGAAAAATTCACAATCTTTGCTAAGGTCGGCTCTCGATGTAATAATAAATGAACTTTGATCTCGAACAAAGGAGCCCGCGGAGATTAGCTAACCTAATAATGTGCAAACGTTGTGTGCAATTACAGTGAGGTTTTAATAAGAAAGGTCAGACGCTTGATAAAGTTGTGATAATAATATTGAACATCGCAATAGAGTGGAATGTGGCTGAGACGTAATACATTACTGTTTGTTTAATTACTGATAGCAGAAAACAAACAAACGAAATAGGTTCTGTATTTCATTTTATTGGTATTTTTGTTTTATGCACTATGTCACATAAAATGAGTTACACCATGCATCATAGATAAAGTTGGCCAACAAATATTCACACAGCTACCAGTTTGTGTATCTCTTTGTTTACTTCATAGTCACACGTCAAAATGCAGCATTCTTTTCGTTCCGTTTGAAATAAAATATGAAGTTCTGAATTATTACCAACCACTTTTGAATGCTGTAAAAATAAACTACTCGTAGTTGGAGAGGTGTTTCTGGTAAAAGGTAGCTTTACTGTTTTTTCTCCGTTGCTCAGCTTTTTTCCGTTTCTTTAGATCTACACAGAAAAGGAATCCTCCCCAGCTCATGGTTTTGCGAACTAGTAAGCAACTGTTGTTCAACTTTGTTGTTGTATTTGAGCAAATATTTAAATAAAACTTCACAGCTTTATTCAATGAACTAGATTTCGTTAAAGCCAATAGTAAGTATAGGCAACAAGACTTGAAGGCTTACTTGTTTAAGTGAATAGAAATAGTGGGACTTTGGCTTTTCAGAAAAACATAAAACTGTATTACGGTTCTTTATCAGCAAAGCGCAGTAAAATAATGTCAGCTTCTTACAATTATGCAGATGAAGCGAATTGTAAAATAATTCACCAACATCTTTATTTTTCCCCAACTACATTTACCTACTCATAACAAACAGACACAAATTCTATTTGCTCACCGAATACAAAGCAACCGTTGAAATCCTGTTCGATCCCTTTGAATACACATTTGAAAACATGGTTGTGACGCTCGCGTTCAGACACGTTTAAGTTAATCTGGCGGGCTTTGACGCAATCACTACCAAATCATATCACATGTTCCCATTATAGTCCAGCAACTCGGTCATCCGTACGATTTACGTCTACTTCGTTATGCACTAATTATAAATTGGGAACACAGGAAATATTCCACACAGTTGCAGTGTGAGGCACATGGTCAGCTTTAGTTTGTTCGTACCACCAAATAAAATAAGTATGACCAAAACTAAATAAATAATAAATAAATATCCCTGGACATTTCACACAGCACCATCTAGTCCCAAGCTAAGCAACCTAATGCTTGTGTTATGGTAACTAGATGGCTGATAAACTACATATATACATTTTTTTTTTTGTAAATACATACATATTATAGATAGAAAAACACCCAGACCCGGAACAACTACTTGTAGGTCATACAAATATTTGTTCCGTACGGGAATCGAACCCGCGACATGCAGCGCAGCAGTCAATCGCTTGACCACTGCGCCAACCGTACCGTCTGCGGGAAAACTGCGAAATGAATTCGATTAAAATTCACGTCCAATATTAAATCCTGTCACGAGTCACAATAAACTAACTAGTCACTATTCTGCCGAATCCCCTTTAATCCGCGTGGTTTGGAACGCAATACCAATGGCAATATGCCGAATCTGTATCGAACAATTGAATTGGCACTGATCAATTTTTTCAACAAACCCAATTTTTTGCACAGACTTTTTGTTGATTGTGGAATTCAAATGAATGTCAAATATGATATTCAATCATTGCCAAAATATAACCGTATGTTTTGGTATGTGACATCTACCATTTTGTGTCCAATTTGCATTTCGACAAAAACCATGTTTTGGTTACACAGCTACCTTTTATTTAGATGTAGGACACAGACAATCCTAGTTTTGTTAAATTCCAGTTGCAATCAAACCTAGCTGTACTATGCAGGCTATATTTGTTAGATACAAGAGTAAAATCGTGCCCCGAATACGGGCCATCGGCGTAATCGAACTGGGCTTTTTAACTTGAATCCAATAGATTTTGTTACTTTATTATGCTTGTGCACATGTTACCTTTTAGATCTGAAGCTAAGTAATTTAGTCGTAGTCCTGTCTGTATAATAGAATAAATTGACGCCGGCTTTATACAATTTAGCCAATTCAATAACGCGTCTGTGAGGATGCATTGTGATGTTGAAAGAGGCACGAGTGTCTCCTCCATTGTACCTACATCTGACGTTTTGGCACGACCTTATTTGAATTGAGAACACCTCCGAGCGATTCAAAATGGAAGCCGAAACGATTTTTTATATATCGTGTTCATGGCACTTAAAAAGCCATAAATTAACGTTGGTCGGCCGCAAGCGGGTGAGGTGGGCTTTTACTTGAATAATGACCCTAAAGCAGTTCGCTGAAGGTATCAAAGTGGCTCCTTGAACAAAAATGAACATTTTTTTTTGTGTTTCTAGAAAATTCAAATAAAAGTTAAATTAAGGACCCTGTTTTAAAGGAGTTGGAGTAGATAACAAAAGCTTTGTCTGATTAAAGATCCCGAATTTTTTTTTCAACATTTACCTAATATTCTCAAAAGCCACTCATGCATAGTCATTCGGTTTATTCCCATCTCGGCACCTTCCCATCTCGGCACCCATGAATTTATTTATCTTGTCTACGAAAAATTCCCATTTCGGCACCCTCTCATGAATCATTTTAAGGTACACAAAAAGAAACGGAAACACAGTATCAGTATAGTAAGTAAATCAACTTTATTATTTATTAAACCATTTTTGTTTCTTTTTAAATTACCATTTTCACAGACAAGCCCTTGAATCGCTTTTTAGAGGCTCCATTATCTCTGCCTTGCCAGTAACATAACAAATTTTAAAATATATGAAAAATTCACGGTTCGTAGGAATAATTGTTTTAAAATCTTTCCAGCAATTATGTAAAAACATATTACAAAAATCAACAGTTATCATGTACAATTAACGTTTAATCAGTAACCGGGACGTAGGCAAAAGGGCGTCCATACTTTGAGGACTTTCATACTGGTACTAAATGATACGAGTAGGCTTGATTACGCGTTCACTGTACAGTCATAGCAATTAGCTGATCCCCCTTTGCAATTCTTTTATATTTTATTTACTTCGCTCAAATAAATAAAATATAAAATAATTGCAAAGGGGGTCAGCTAATTGCTATACCTCGCTGTACATTCATTTTCAGTCTTAATTATCACGTTGGGACTTCACATAATTTAGCACTGATCTCCCATTACTTGGTCCTGCACTCATTATTATTTCGTAACTCACTTGAACTTAAAACGTGACGATCCGTTTATCTCTAAAAAACTAGAAATACTGATAAAATGACTGAAGAGTAAACACAGTATGCATAACGAATGTAATTGTACATTAAACTGGCTTGGCACCGGCCGCATTGCTAATTGTCTCTATATTTTATAGACCGTACTTTTTTACATTTTTTAGTTTTGAGTCAAATTGATTTACTCACTAAACTGATACAGTGTATCCATTTTTTGATGACTGTACTTAGCAACGACTAATGACGGAGTGCCGAGATGGGAATTTTTCGTAAAGATGATAAATTAATTCATGGGTGCCGAGATGGGAAGGTGCCGAGATGGGACTAAACCAGTCATTCGCTACAATAAAATACATGTTAAGTAGTTATTCAAACATTAATCAGCATAATTGTATGGGTAAGGAAACAATAAGGTCGGATATCGTTTTGATGTGAGGGCTCGGTTTGTTTCTAGGTTTCGTCCAAATTGCCGCGGTGCTCCATGTCGGAGGCACTTAAAGGGCCATAAATTAGTGGTAGCTGCCCACAAACGGCAAGGTGGGTGGTTTGCCACGTGAATAATGGCCGCGGCGAGACCACCGAGACTCGTAATGTTAAAAATCCGCAATAAACATAACATTATTCGTAAATATTTTTTAATGTTTGTGGCTGAAATGTCTCCATTAATTTTGCTCTTGTCATCGCGGTTCGTGTTATTTCAATGACAGCCGCCTGTTAAATAAAGCAAACCGTACAATAATGTAATTGATGAAATATTTGTTCGGCTGTCAGTTCGAATATGCATGTAATATTTCAGATGCCTTTAATGACTATGAATTCGAATTTCAATTATCACATAAATATTATTATTTTCACCAGTACCTTGTAGCGAAGTAATAATAACAATGACCATAGTTGCTTATAAAAAAAACCTAAGTATTGGCTTTTCTGGCTAAGGATTTTCGTGGTAGGTAAAGGAAAACTAATAATTGTACCAACATCCAAACACGCATTTATGAAGCTGTTTTGTCCAAATGTTTGGATTTTAGTTTGTAATAAGGACACAAAACACGTAACGTAAACAAACTGATATTATTAAAAGTTACTATCCACCAATTGTAATAATAACAAAGAGGAAAGTTACAATTCGCAATGTTACAATATGTTATTATTTTACTAATTAATTTTGTTTTTGTTGCAGGTAAGCTTTGTTTGGATACACGGCAACAACGCGATTGCTCGCTCCGCGTGAGTATATTATGTTCAAACGTAACAATTCATTTGCAGAACTATTGCGATACAGATACAAGATCATCAAAATAAATAAACTTTAATACGTAGAAAGAAGGTCTAGATTATATCCAGCATTATCGGTGCCAAGGTTGTGTTTTCACCAAAATCGTTTTAATAATAACAAAACAAAGAGACGCGAGTGTCTTAGTAGATAAGGAAATGGGTCAGACGCGGGTCAAGTCTGGTCACAGCGATCTGCTGATAACCCAGCACGCGTTCCACGACGTCACATCTTAATGCCGAACACGTATCTCCGTTATTATATCGAACTGCCGCATCACGATGTGGCTGGACGATGGCGCAAATTAGATTGGGCCAAAATGTGTGCATATATTTCTTCTTTGATTAAGTCTGACCATCTGATGCTCATATCGTTCAATCGTAGGTATTCTCGAAAGAGCTGCAATAATCAGCACTTTTCATTTCTTGGAAAGCTAGTAAGTACTAGAACATTCCGCAAAACTAACACGCAGGTACTTCGCATTTTTCATTTTCCTTTAACAATTTTCTTATAAAAAGAAGGTACCGAATCACGGTCACTGATAAGATAAGTGAAAAATAAGATTTTTTCATTCATTGGAATGACTCATTGTAAAATTCAAAAGCCTCCGGTCGAACAACAAGGACATAATTTTCATTGTTTTAGTTTTCAAAACTTTTTTTCTGAATTCCTGAAAAAATCTTCTAACAATATTCACTGTTTACATTCGTCTCCGAACTTTACTATGGAACCAATTTAGGTTGAAATATTTTAAAGCGTCTTTTTTATTGGGAGAAACATTTTCTTGAGGGTGTGGTGCAGTTAGTGTGTCTTTTAACTTACCGTACGTGCGTTATTTCAGTTGGTCTAGTACAAGGATTTATCTTTGTACCTAGACCATTCCACACTTGACTTTCTATTTCCGGTGGATTGCAAACGGTATCCTGCGGGATCTTCGTTGCGATAAATGAGGAAACTGACTTCCCGTCGGCTTTGTCTTAGCTAAGTGGGATGCTCACCGATTGAGAGTTCATTCCGCACTTGCGCTCTCAGATCGAATGAACGTCTCTGTGTTAATTAATAGACATACTTGATTATTAAGATCTTTATAAGCCATTCACTTAGCTGTTAGATAATATAAAAACAGATTGTAGTACATGTAGATTTCACAAAGTAGATAGTATTAAATCTCTGACAGTCAAGTGGCTGACGTGCTGTTCTCCTAGCTAGGCTATGAAATAGCCTGTATTTAGAAGTAACAGTACCGATCCACTCTAGTTGTGTTACTACAATTTTATTTTTACAACTTATTTTTAGTATATTGAAGCTGGTAACTGAATTATAGGAAGTTTAAAGCAAAAGTGCCTACTTACATTGACAATTACCGAGTGCATATTTTTACCAAACACGCCAGCACTTTCAGAAGGAAAGTGTTTTATATGTTTTAATACTTTATCGTTACGATACCGTATGTGTTTCGAGGAAAGCAATATTGTATTGTGCTCAAAGAAAAATATTGCAACGCTGTTCTCGCGCAATTTCGCAGCCATTGCTATTTCATATGGTGCATATTCCATTCATTTGTTCTGGTTTTTTGCAGATGCTTTCACGGCTTGAATATTCATGTTCAGAGGCTGTCATAAATATGTAAACATTCTGAACTTCTCGCCTAGGTGAGCCGTGTGTTTGAAGTGTTGCAGATAACATCTTTGCCTAAGAATATCAGAGCTTACTGTTAGTTTATTCTGAACGTAAGCTTTGACAAGTGATAAGAATTTGAATTGGGGTTCCCAAAGTTATTTTCCGATTTATTGAAGTGGTCATTGAATCAAAATTTGAATCTAGATACCTACTAGCGTGAAGATGAAAACATGCACTTGGCTTATTGGCTGTAGATATACAAATAGTTGTATAATTTTTTTAGTAAACATTCCAAATATTCCACCTTTTTTTGCAACTCACCAACAGCCAACAGACAATAGGGCCAACCAAGCGGTTGACCCTATTTATTACAAATATTATGTACGAGTACAATAACGGAAACCATAATTAAATAAACAAACGGTACCAAGGCAATAAAATAATTGTGAGCTTCATAAACACACAAACTGAGCATTCTAAAAAATAACCCACTTAATTCAACTCCAAAGGAAATCTGCGTGATTACGTCACACTCATTTCATTATCACATAAAGAAGAGCGGAGCGCGCTTGGCAACTTTAAAGAATAAAAGTTTCAGCATAAATTGAGAGTTTCCGAAATAGGGGCGCGCTAACGGCAACTCTATCAGAGCACCTGCGTCCAAGATTCGAGAATTTAGATTAGTGCATCACGAGTTGGCGTATTCGCGGAAAAGCAACGTCTCTCAAAGTTTCCTCCCGCGGAAATCGTATAAATGTTAATGAAAGTCAGACGTCTCTAATGAGATTACCGTTCCCGTGAAATTGGATTCGCGTGGGACTTCTTTAATTTTCATTCAACGCGAAAATTAGGTAGATTCGGGCGCGACTCGCTGCCATCTGACTGATTCACATTGAAGGCCTATGGGCTTATTATAGCTGTTAGGAGTGCTTTATTCATGTGAAGTCACCTTTGTGCGCTTGAAATAACATTTGAATTGCTGAATAATGATATCAATTACGAGGGTTTTGTCGACGGTTCAATATATCGCGTTAATACGATTTTCGTAGTAAAGATTAAAAATAAACACGATATAAACATTTATACATATCATCTTGAAAATTTATAGAGACGCAGTCAACATATTCGCCGGTTCAATCAGTCAGAAGTCCGGGTACACGTCATGAATATAACAGAGGCATGCTGTGCAATATTCACCCCTATGTGTCGCAACACCTACATTTATAGAACGTTTTCCGGATGACGTAGATACAGAATGGAGTTACTCCGCATCCAAAGTGTGTTTTTAATACTTCTTCGCCCAAACTTTGATATTAGATAGGTACCTACTGTTTCAAATTGTCGAGCTTTTCTTTTGTATTTCATGACTCAACTCAAAGTCATAAGAATAACTGTTTCAGGAAAGTTATAACTTATTTACGTTTGTACGTACATAAAAAGCGATGCGTAACTGCGTTAGGAATATTATTATAGGTATTTGGAACGAGGATTTTCAACGTTATTTGGCTAAACTTTGCTGGATATTATATGCAAATAGAAGTTATTATTAAACTTCAAGCCGTCAACATAAGATTACCTTAAGTTTTTGGGATTATTATGTAGGGACAGTGTACAGAAACGCGGAGAAGCTTGGCCATTGCGGCGCTAGGTGATCGCTCTGTGTGCCGCAAATTGAGAGGCTACCGGCTCAGTGCAAATTGAAAGCGCTCTCAAATTGCAGCAGACCTTTGTATTTGTAACCAGGGCCAGAGCGTCGAGAATCAATCAGGGTAATGGGGGTTTGTCCGAATCTGCCAGGATTAGTCGCGGTGAACAACCCTCGCCCACTACGGCAACAGACTTTCCAATCGACCAATGGCGGCCCTTTGTCGAATTGATTGAATGGCCTTTATCTAGTCCCTCATTTGAATTTCGAACCGTGATCGTAATAAGAATCAGATACATTTTAGATACCCACTAAAGCTGCAGGTTTCGCAAAATATTATTTTTACAGAATTCCATTATAATTTGCAACTTTGCTTGTGAACTGCAAATTTTGGTAATTTCGTATTCAGTTATGAGGGTTGAAAGTAAGTTTTCGCACACCTGGGTTAGGTTTGTTTTAATTCAAAATAACGTTTGTTTACTTTAATTTCATTTAAAGGTTTCAAATACTATCAAAATATATTATTCACCACGAAAATACCGAGGTACTTTATTCAATTCATTGCATTTTAAATCTTCAATTGAATGCAAAGCTCCAAACTCTACACTTGATTTAGTAACTATCGACTTCACCCGGTACCATAATTTTGCGATAGTAACGGTTAGCGATAGAACATGAGAGAGTAGAATATATGCGACAGCTATAAAGTGAGTTTCGTGGTACAGAGGTCACAATAGACCGTGGATCAAGCAACAGCCGTCGGATCTAAATCTAAATGTTAATGTGGTTGATAGCTACAATGAAGTTCATCCTCCGTCTTCATTAACACAGTCTAATATTTTGTTTATAGCCAGAATTATGTTGGAGGTAATGCCATCTATTGTGGAACATGTTATTGAAGCAGCTTACTAAAGCTTCTACCACGTAAGCCCATAACATGACCTACACAAAGCATTTACAGATTGCGAGCGAGGCTGCGGTGCACCACAGCGGGGCACAAAGCTTTGCGAAATGTTCGTACTCACCGGGCCTAACAATTAGCGTAATAGACGTTGACCGACCACCTCTTTTGCATTTGGCTATTGTAAATCACTCCAAGCACACATGCGCTCTCAATTAGTTTTTGTCTGTGCTAAGGATTCGTTTAGTCAGACTGCTTTTAGCCGTGCACTTTCTGGAATAATAAAAATCATTCGCTTGATTTTCTGAGTATTTTATACAAAGTTACTCGGAGTAGAGAGTACGTTTCCGCAGAATTAGCTTGTACTGAAATGTAAGCTAAGAAAAAGCAGGAAACGAGCTAACAACCTCAATGTTATAACGAGGTAGATACATAATTGTGTGCTACAGAGCCAAAGTTTCCTTTGTCTAAAACAATGAGTTTCAGTGAGGCAACCTGCGTCTGTCTAGACTAGGGACAGCTGGTATTGGGGACAGGGCAGGCAGCATACGAATGAAGAATGGTGGACTGGGGACAACACGTACCTACGTATCGCTTTGTCACGTCACTATTGTACCGCTAAACTGTAACCGACGATATTTTACACTCGGAAATCTTTCTACTTGTTCGTTGGGACTGTTGAACAATAGGTGGAATATATCATACGAGATATTTTCAAACGGAAACGGGAACTCTCAAGTACTTCAACTAAAATAGCATTGAAAAGAATTCTATTTATGTGATACTTTTCATAAGTTGTGGCGAAAACAGCAAAAATAAAATCTGGGAATCAAAGGTTTTGTTAACATGCACCAGAAGCATTTCTTTTTGATCAGAATTAAATGGGCAGGCACGTTTTTCAAGGAGATTAAAATATGACAAAACAACAACACTAAGCTTAACCCTCGTTCTCATTATGAATACTGGACATTCCGCCTTTGAAACATATCGCGTTGAAAGCAACCCTCCACTGAAGAGGTCCTTTTAAATACCACGATAGTGCTAATTAAGTGTGAAGTGTTGTACTAATTACCCCAACTATAGAACAAAGAGCGTGTGTACTCCTTTATTAAACGGAGATGGGAGATTGCACCTAGTTTGTAAGCTAATATATTCTCGACAAGATTTATAGGGGGGTAAACTTAAAACCGTTAAAGGATCTGGCTCACGTTAGCTTGGCTGCGAGGCCCAGTTAGAAATTGCGAGATTCTAACAACAGGAAGTGTAAACGGCGACGGTCGTTGAAAGTTTATAATCAATTCAATCCCGTGATGTTACGTGTTTGTTCAGCTTGTTGTTTAGCAACAAGAAAAGTTTACTGTTGGCGTTTTCGCTTCCCGCAAAAATGTTGGTAAATGTTTTTAATAAACAGCATGAGCAACCGAAATTATAATTTTACTCATTCGTTTAAATTATGGCTGGGTGTAAATGTCTGTGGGAAGCCTCAGTTTTTGGGAGATACGGGAACATGAATTTTGAAATTCCTCGAGTAAAGTTGTAAGCGGAATACCGCGTTATTTATGTGGAGTTAGAAAGAAATACTTGTTGCTCAGTTGTGGGGGCTACCTGCGTGAAACATGTCGTTGCGAGAACAAAAATCTACTCTGTTTAGTCGATTGTTTGTCCCAGCAAAGTTTTATTCTAAAGATCCCATTAGAAGTAATTTAGTAGTTTTATTATTTGATACCTATTCGAGAATTGAAGTAACGTGCTGAAGAATACCTACCTATTTTCTTTTCAACTAGTTTACTTATTGTTCGAGAATTTCACAAAAAAGGTTTATACTTAGGTGTTACTTTGTTCGCGTGTTGATATGATTATCCAGAGCTGTGTCTCTTCGGGGTGAATTTATTGACTGATTCGCTTAAATCGAAACGAAACTCAATTTGTCTTATCCTACGCTTATCCCAAGGGTATTATTTTTTGTTTTATAAGCTAACGCTGTCTGTTTTCTTAGAAAATAGTTTTAATATTCAAGATGGAATTTGTATTCGTTGTTTTGGTGGCCTACTAGCGAAAATTAAATTGTCTCTATTTTTGTAGACTTAATAATGAAATGGTCAATGAACTCCCTAAGTCAACTGGCTCTGGTGCTGTTGTTTTTTGCATTTTAGGCCAGATTGGATGAAATTAATATAATGTATATTTCATGTCAGCTTTTATCAAAATAAAACAAAGTTTCTAACATAAGAAAAAGCAACACTTTGAGAATATACTGAGGATTATTTCCGCCTTATTCCCTACAGCCTAAAGTTTGCACAGTGAAAAAGGCAATTGTTTCTCCACGCCGACGCTCGAAACATTTTTACGTTTTGAAAATCAACTCGTTCCTTCCCCACGGGTTAGTCGCTGAAACTTAATATTTTTGCTGAAATTCGCAGCGTTTTGGGAACAAAGGACTGTCGTACATAACAAACCCAGCTGGACCTTGCGTTTTGTGCAGGGTTATCGAGTTCCAATTGTTGCGTTCCATGGCGAGATGGAATCCTCATCAAAATTCCTATTGCGCTATTAATAACATTCTGCAATATGAACGTAATTTTGGTTTATATTTATCTACCCAAGTACTTGTAGTCCGCGCCAGACATAACAACTACAATATCTAAATTATTTACTTAAATTAATATTAAATCGAGCTTCAACCATTACTCGGAGCTGCCTAAAATACTTTCCAAGTTAATACCTTAACTCAAATCAAATTTAGTTCCTCGTTTCTACATTAATTTAATTTTCTCGTAGGTATCCATTGAGTTCGAGTGACATGAAGTGTTAATCAATTAATTAATGTACAAAGTTCTTGAAAGACGTTTGTATACTAAATTTCTAAGTCAGGTAAGTAGGTAGGAAGTTGGTGCTATAGAAAGACGTACCTATAAATGGATATAGCGGTGACAAATTCAAGATGTTTTGGTCTTTAATTAATATTGATACGGAGTCTTTAGGGGCATCTATGGGAGCTGATAATATTAAGACAACTAATTAAATCTACAATAATAGACGTTATTCCCAGAAGGGTAGAATGCCTTTGTAGTTTGGCTAGACAAAGCGAATGTAGGTTCAAGACTCGCGCTAAGAGTTGCTTAGCAACTTTAGATAGAAAAAGCGGCAAGTTCTTGCTATTTCAGCTAAAATTTCTACTGTATAGAATAATATTCTAAACTTTATATAATTCTGGTTGTTTGAATAAAGTGTAGGGTGCCTGAAATTCTAATGTTCGCAGTGAGCATGCAAATTTTGAGGTCAGCTTATCCAAACTTTGAAACTATTAAATACGTTAATCACGTACCGAAATTGGTTCTGGTTTTCCATTATAAGTAATATAATCACTCTATGGGTTTGTTTGTGAAGACATGTTCAATTATTATAGGTCTCAGCTTTTACTGTATTTACAAACGAGTAAAGATCTGGGCACTTAAGGACATCACCATAAAATGCACGTTTTTGTACCCAATTTATTCAAAGTTCTCAAGTAACTCTTAAATCTTCAACCGCTGACATCCTATCTCTGCAGTACTAAGATAATATTGCTATTAAATCAAACATCACAAATCAAGATGTTGTCATTATGCGTCACTTATGATTAATTCCGACCATTCCTCCCCTTCTCCCATTCCTAGCCTTAATTATGCAAGGTTTAGTTAGCACTTCAGGTTATGTACCGACAACAATAACGTAATTGCATCTAACTACTAAGTGCCAATCAATAGTGCATAAGTGGAGACATATTATATGATTGGTTTGCTTACCTGTTGTGTATATGTGACGAATTATTTAGCTCATATACCCGTCAATGTGTTTTTGTTACACAAAACAAAGCTCAAACCAACATTGAAATGGAAAATAGCGGTATAATAATATGAGAAACACTCAAGGCTACAAAAAGCTTACCCTTTGTCGCTGAAAGTTAAAGAGCTTCCATCGTTTTACAAATAACGTTATTTGTCCACAATGCTATACGTAAGTCATAGCTGCAAGTTATAAAGGGTCGCTTGTTAACTACAAGCGGCAACAAAGAAGCAATGCACACCAAAGAAACAGCCCCAAACAGCGCATTTCACGTGGTACTGGCCAATTTATTTGTGGTTAAGTGCACACAATAAATTTCTCAAATGGCCCGTGCTTACACCGACGAAGGCTGTCTGCTATTTATTTCCTAAGTCCGTGGTTTATCGTCGAACCTACGGACGCATTGTACTAGACAATGGAGCTTAGATTTGTCGCGTGATGTGATAATAAAAACCACGTATTACGCTCTATTTGTCGCTGCAATATACGCTTTATAGCGCTTTTATGGGCGCGCGTAAACTTAAGCCACTGAGGACGAAACACGTTTACCGTTGACCTTTCTAAATGAAAAGAATGGACTCATCGAAGGGAGCGGTTTTTACTTTCCAATTTCGCTTCAACTCTCCGAAAATATGGTTTGCAGAAAAATTATTGAAGAGTGAATTTTCATTAAAAATCCTAATTGTTTTGGCGTAGAATCCGATGAGCCGATTCGGTAAACAATTAGAGCTCAATCAAAGTAAACAAGGCAGCGGCGAACAACGGGCCCCTTAGTAGGTACTGAACGTTCCTTGAAAACAAAACAGAGCGGTCCACAAATTGATTAAAGATCTCTACTTTATTAAAAACTTGCGGCTCGTTCCAGCTTTGCACGGGTAGACATTTAAAAGACTATTTTACTCAGGAATAATATAACATTCTCATGATAGGCCTGTTGGTCTAGTGGTTAGTGACCCTGACTGCTAGGACGGAGGTCGTGGGTTCGATTCCCACACAGGACAAATCTTTGTGCGATGAGTACGATTATTTGTTCTGTATCTGGGTGTGATTTATCTATAATATGTATGTATTTAGAAATATATAAGTATGTTTATCAGTTGTCTGGTTGCCATAGTACAGGCTCTGCCTAGTTTGGGATCAGATGGCGGTGTGTTGGTTGTCCCAAAAATATTATTATTATATTATTATATATTATATTCTAATGGCAAAAGAATTTTTGAAATCGGTCCAGTAGTTTTTGAGTTTATTCGCTGAAAATATACAAAAATACAAATTTTTCCTCTTTATAATATTAGTGTAGATAGATACCCAGAATTATAAAGTTTTTAGAAACTTATTCCATTCGAGAAAATGGAATAAAAACTGAATAAAGTTGGGAATAACACCTGCAGCGTCGGGTTCCTATGACGACAGTAGATGTCGGGCTATCAAACTGTCACGACAGTTGCGCTGGCGATTTCAGCTATAAAACCGCAACTAAGAAAAGTGGAAGGTATTTAAAAGGACGAACTTACTTTTCATTTTCCAACGCGAAATAATTGGCTAAATCTGTTCGTATAAAGTAGGTAGGTAGGCTAATTTTCTTTACAACGTTTATAACTACCCAATACTGTATTTCACAGTAACTATTCTAATAAAAGCTAAGGAAGACGAATTTAAAAGTTAAACTTACAATAACAATAAAATCTTTCAGCTAATCTCAATAGCATTTTCAAAGAAAAGTAAAAGCCAATGAAAACAGACACAATAGAAAAAGAGAGGACGAGAACACTGTCTGGCAAAAGAATCTACATTAATTTATTTTAAATATGCAGTTTCTTCTTATTACCTGTGGGTAATAAAAATAAGAGGGGGGTTCGCAAAGCGTTAATGGCCGGTGTTAACGTTCGTATTTATGCACCGGCACGGTAACAAGACAACATTACACTGCAGTGCAAACTTCGTGTCTCAAACTTTATAATTAATGCCCCGTTTTATAATTTGCCCACCGTGCGAGTATTAAAGTTGCGAGGTGATATTTCGGCCACACGGTGTACGGGGTACCGTACTAGATTAGGATAAACTTTTAGAACTAGCGCATCAAGCTTGGTATAATCAATACCAAAGTGCCTACCTGCCTAATTAGACTTTAGTATAATATTGGAGCTTATGGAAATATGATAGCCGGATTTAATAACAACGAACGCAGCGTTATTTTATTTTCCATTTATTTCTATTTGAAAATTTAAAATGTTCGTTGAAAATTTTACAATGATAATGCAGTAATCCGAATAATGTGTGTCAGAGTCTTTGAATATAAAATATCATTTGTTTAAAGTACTTAATCCGACTATAACCGTTAATTACAACCAGAAGAGCCTCTTCACGTCACAACAAGGCTAGCGTTTTCTCTATTCTCTCCATCTAGTCTGGGAGGACAATAGAGAATTTTAAATTCCTCGTAGTCATTGAATTTTTGAGTGGCCTCTCTTTCGTATTTTTTAAATCCACACGCACAATACCGTAGCAATTTACTTGAAATCGAAAACACCCATGACAGCTGTCGTCGCAGCAGTAAACGGTAAAATTAAATTTAAAGATCCATTTTTAATCATTTTACTGGAACTTTTCCTTTTGGTTTTCGATGTGCCATTTTACTTATATTTTGTGATTAACCAAAGCATCGTTTGGGTAAAAATGAACGGACCGTTTGACTGCGATTTCAAACGCGCGATCAAACATAAGCATTTACTGCAACATACTTTTCCGTGTCCTTATTTGCATTAAATTGACAGAGGGATAACCCCCAAACACAAACAGTGCTAGAAATATATTCCATAAAACTTTTAGATGTAGAAAAAGCACCGAACATGAATTCAGCCTAGAGCTTACAGAAAAAACAGTACTCAATAAAATAAACAAAAGGCTCTCAAATTGGAAGTGTAAAGCTTTGAGTCGAACTGGGCAACATTGCCTGTAACTTGGTGGCATTTTTTTAACTCTGCCACCAAAAAACTGTAGTATATCTGTGTTAATTTGCTTTTGAAGCTGGCCGTAACTACACGTTTAGTGGGCAAGCTTAAGCTTGTAAATGTTGTAAGCTTTGGTTGCAATTTTATTCTTGGTTTTTTAGTGTATTTAATCGGAAGAGCGAATTTATAGATACGTAAGTATGAATTAATAAAGCTTTATTATTATTATAAGTATGTATGTACCTATCTGCATTTTAAACTAACGTGTAATAATAATACTCGAGAAGATACAAACGTATCAATTTGCATTGTTTATTTTTCATAGGTTTGAAAATAATAGCTTTTCACGTTATTGGATTGTAAGCCCACAGACAAAGGATACCTCGACAGAAAATCCTTTTGTATTTTTATCCAAATGCCAGCAAAAGAAAATTCAATAGTATTTTCACCCAGTACTAAAAGAAGCCCAAATTACAATTAGGTGATTGCAAACCTCTATGGTTTTTTATTATTCACTTTGACTTATATCTTTTCATACATAAATGATTCTAAGAATACATATTTTCCAACCCACTGATCCTACAGCCCATTTACGTAAGCTTATTCTTAGCATTATACGTAATTTTATTTAAATAAGCCGTTTTTCGGAATGCCTAATGGTACGTGAGGGTACAATTTGAAAATCCTAATAACTGACGTCATGTAAAAGCGCACTCCACTTTTCCCGGCGTTGGATTCGAGGGTCTGGCATATACGGGCCCACGGGAGTCTTTTGGACGGCAAATTGCTTCAGATGACTATTCAATGCGGTTTGCCTTTGGGTCGAAACTGCCTGTCAGGAACTCGCATAAAGCTCCTATTCTGTGCAAGTTCGACAACTTGTGTTAGTGACGAGACATGTTCCTCGTATAACGTAGATAGTAGGAAGCGCTTTCAAGCTCAAAGATAATACTTGCGATAACAGCCACGAAATTAGATGTGATGTGTGTTCAACGAACAAACTTTTGGAGGGCTAATTGCCTTAATTTGGGTGAGGCTTCCAACTTTTTATTTACTAAAGAAATCAAATCACAACCAAACTGTCGTTTTCATAAATTGACGGCGATTTCCTAACAACTGCCGCGAAATTTCGCCAAGTAAATAAAACTTTTTATTCGATTCTCTTTATTGTTTTGAATTTATTAATTGGTGAAAGTTTTCAGCAGTTAGCAACCGCGACATTCAGTAAATAATCTCAGCTACATGAAATACGCGACAAGTTTCTGGATCCTAATTGGAAATCAACTATGTACGCGAAACAACAGCACTTAACCATCGTTTGGAAGTTTTGAATTACGAGCCTCGTAATTTATAAAACAAATTTTATTATTCTCTCATTAGGTGTATTCAACAACAACACGCGTTAGGCCTGAAAGTGTCGAGTAATTGACTTTGAAATGGGTTTCTTTCATTTCGTTCAAGGCGGATTTCTGAGATGGGTGCAATCCAGTAGAGTTGTAAGTACATAGTAACTTTTATTACCTACTTCAAGGTTCATGTTTGTGCTTACTTACATACTTACTTACATAGAAGTACTGTTTTAAGCTTTCACGGGTGAAAACTAAACTTATACTGTCACTTACGGGATATCTTCCGTGATTGTTCATAACGCGCTAATTGCGCTTGCAACAGCGTCGAAATATCAGCTCAAAATTAGGAACAATCACGGTAGATATCCCGTAAGTGACAGTATAAGTTTACGTAGAAGTAATCTCTGTGGGAAATCATATGAGGGTGTAACCTATGTAAAATCCGATTTCAATTAATATTTCATTGACATTCAATTCAATGTTCATTGTATAAGATAAAAATAATGACAGATAGGTATCGTCCAAAAACTTTTAGAAAAACGTGTGCGTTCCAAACAAACGCATTACACCCACAACAGCCAAACAACCCCTCGAAAATTCAATCCAATTAGCATAAAACATCTGGCAAAGAATTTAGAGTTGACTAGTTACAAACGGGATTGGAGACAAATGAAGCGAGGACAGCACTCGGCTGGGTGCTGCGCCCCCGGCGCACGGAGCTCCACTGATGAAATTACACAAATGCTAATGAAAGTCGCGCTGCTCCGGTGAGATTAGCGTCGTTGCTGGGAAATTGGACCTGTTTAGAGGCCAATTTCACTCCGATCCGGGAATTAGTTCCAACGTTTTTATTCTCAGATCTTCTGAAGGTAGTCTTTACACGTCTGTAGTGAATTGTCCCCTTTATCACGACTAAGGTTTGATAAACAAACGCGCTAACGATTGTCAGCTTTATTGTAGTCACGTTCAATTGTCTACAATAAAACGAGCGAGACGCTTTATATCACAAGCCTTCATAAAAGCCACTGTGAAATAATATTTTACGGGCACAGTTATTAAACATCGAGTAATTATGTTTACTTTACCGCTTGACTTGTGTGTGTACTCGTATCACCAACTATATTTAGGGTATCTAGTGTATAATTACACGCCAAAATAAATTATCTCCTACATAAATAACGTAACTTAATTATAAGCACCAAGATGGCGTCTGATATCATAGTAGTGTTAATAAGGGTAGAGAGTTCAAGTGATGGGTAAAGTGTCACAAATAAGGGCTACCTTGCATGCTTGACCGCGCCATCTTACACATGACTTGTGCATGGGGGATATAACGTCAAACAGTTTAATATACCCCATATCTGTTTGCTGCCTAGCCTCATCATAAATCCCTAACGTCAAAATTCTGTTGGCTTAATATAAGTTGAGAGAACATTTGAGGGAAGATTAAAGTGATTTTGATATGATCAAAATTAAATTGCAGTAATTATTTGCTTTGACATAACATTGATAGGTGTCTACAATAATGCGAATGAACGACGAAAATAAATTATATTTGACAACGTGTTTAATATCAGCCACAAATTTTGCAGTTACATTTACAGTTTTGTCGTTTTTGGTATTCATTATTGGTAGGTAATTGGATGCTATAAAGCTTGTGGTTTATATTACTTTACTTAATGTGTAATGCATTGTCATACCTGTCCCGATATTGCCATAATGAAACCGCAATCGAGTTCGTAGAAATATTATTTCAAATTTTGTATACAAATTCTGTATTATTAAATCCATTGTCTATTCTCGATACAAAACGTTAATCCTTTATCATTCACTAGCCTTTGCCCGTGACTTCGCTCGCGTTAATTTAGAATTTGACAATTAATTCGGGTTGTACTCTGCTTGTAATAATATAATTCAATCACGATTCGAAAGACACGTGGCGCCATCTATTATGATTAGTAAGTTATTGTTAACAACAAAACTTTCTAGTTTCTTTCAGTACTTTTTTTCGGGATGAGAGGTAAGGTAGGTATGTCCGTGTCTAGAAACTTGATAACGTATGTGCAAAATTTCAGGATGATCTGTTCAGTGGTTTAGGCGTGAGAAGGGAACAAACAAACAAACTTATTTTTGTATTTATAATATTATACATACATTTATGTAGTAGTTAGGATAGTTAGGATTAGGATTACACACATTTAGGTCCACTTGCACCACAGATCACTCAATGCATTTAACGCTAAACGTAATTAAGTAAATAGATTATTATGTCTTTGTCATCTAAAATAAGAGATAGAAAACGACGTTTAACGCTAAACTCATTTAATCACTCGTGGTGAAAGCCTTACTTACAGTCAATCATTATTATTATACACATCCGTGAAGCGAGCAACTGGCATCTGTGAGTTACAACTATGTATGTATGTGCTCGACTCTTCACGCAAAATTAAACATTTCCCCACAACTGGGCGTCAACGACGTATCCGGATTCCGAACAATCTGATGGTGTCCCCTGTCTAATCTCCGATTCCGGGATCCCGCGTCGCGCGCCCCCTCTAATCCAGCTCTATGAGCGCTTATTTCATATTTATCCGGGTTGTCGCCGTCGCGTTAATGAAACTTTTCTTCTCTTTGTTTTCATTATGTACTTGTATTTGCCCATTACTATAAATATAAGAATTTATGTGGGTTTATTATAGTGGGGTTTCTGTAGCGTGAAATTACTTATTGGTACTTCGATGGAAGTTTTTTGTGCGTAGGTGTGAGAACGAAGGCAGTAGTGAACTGTTGCTTTATAGTAGAAGAGGTGTCACCTAACCTAACAATTAAGTGAACCATTTCTCTTCGGCAGTATTTACAGGTTGTTGTGTAAAACAAATATTTGTAGGCGGTAAATAGCTGGGATGTTTTTCTTTCATTGCTGGTTTAAGAACGATAACAATTTGTGTGAAATGCCTTAAGCTTAATATTCATTGGTTTTACTTGACATTTACACAAAATGAATGTTTTCAAAGGATGATGGGAAACAAAATGGATAATCTAACTAAAGATAAACTTACACTATGTATAAATAGTTATGGTAGCTAGTAAGTAAGAAAAGTAGCAAAAAGTAAAAATTTACTGCAGTAAGTCAAGGAATACAGTTATCTGCGTACCTTAACTTAAACGAGTATGGTAGAGGAAAGACGCGGTTCGGGATTGCGTTACTTCTTTTTCCTGAGTACATTAACACAAGTGAATCTACAGGAAATTCAAGCATGAATAACGTAGTCTTAAGAACGTACTGAAATATTTTAGGAAGCTCATTTAATTTTCAAGGAAACTTAATTAAAAGCTGACGGAGTTGACTACATCGTGCTTCACGGAAAAACATATTTTAAGAGTTGAAAACTTCTATCCAATTAATAATTATTTTATCATAATTATAATATTTTATTATATGGTTCTAGGTTGTTAAATTATAAGATGTAGCTCACAGCTCACTGAACTTGAAACGACGATGGAGTTTCAGGAAATTACTTCAAAAACTTCAACTTGTTTAGCATCGTGTTAAAATATTTTGTTTAGTGCTTATTTGCAAATGCCTTTTATCTTGAACTAGCGACCCGCCGGCTTCGCACGGGTGCAATGGTGATACTAAATATACTACCCCCGGCCGGTTACGCCACAACCGCTATGCCCCTGCATTTTAAATCTGTAATATCTTCGAAAATAATCATTTAAATTATATGCTGTTTAGGGCCATATTGATCTATATTACATGCACAATGTATTTAAGATACTTAATTGTATAAGAATTAATGCTGTGTTGTTTAAAATCGCTTCGTAAATAAGCCATTATTTCTCGTAAAAAGTAAAGGATAGAAAACGGTTATTGTGGGTTATCCCTCAGAGATAGATATATACCATCGCGGACTTTTTTGTAGAACTTTTTAAGGTGTACAATACTGTAGTACATTATTTTGATCTATCAAAAAAATGTTTTCGACATCAAATTAGAAACCTCTAAAATTATTAGTGTTTATGGGTGTTTTTTCTTATAATAAGCATGTACCTATTATACATTTAAACGTTCCTCTTGAATCACTACGCAACGGATTTTGATGCGTGATTTTTTTTAATAGACAATTAAAAAAAATCACGCATCAAAATCCGTTGCGTAGTTTTAAAAATCTAAGCATACATAGGAACAGACAGCGGGAAACGACTTTGTTTTAACTAAGTAGTGATTTAATGTTGTTGGTAATGAAGTATACGATTTCAGAATAGGTATTATATAATAGTGTTTTGTAATTGGAAATGTGAGAGAACGGACTGAATTATTTTCAGCGCTCGATAAGTGCTTTTAACGAAACAAGAATTGAAAGTCACTTGAATTGCTTTAAGTGCTAGCCACTGGTTTAGGTTAACCTTTTTTATTGTATAGTAACCTATTCAATGTAAGTGCTGAGAAAACTACGTAATTAGATTTGTTACGTTTTATGTTTTATATAGCCGTGACGTCAATCGAAGCTACAATAAAAAAATAGCCAAGTGCGAGTTGGACCCACGCCCCGAGGGTTCCGTATAAAATTGTAGGTATTTTGTTATTTAACTACATATTCACGGTTTTCAGTTTTTTCCTTTACATGTGCCGTAGGACGTTGCTTCTTGCCAAATTTCATGATTTGGGGGGGGAGGGGACTTTTCGTTGACCTTTTGATTCCCTTGTGAAATCGCAAAATATGCGACATAAACGGTCATATCTTTGGATCGCGTTGACTTACAAGTTTGATTTTTTCGCTGATCCAAGGGGACTTGAGTATTTAATATTAATTTCTGCTTGATATCTCCACGCGTTCCTGAAAAAAAGTGTCTTGACAGATGGACAACAAAATAATCCATCTATAAGGGTTCCGTTTTTGCCGACTGAGGTAGGTACGGAACCCTAAAAAAGACTAAATAAAATCAATTATTAAATATACTTTTTCTTCAATCAATGTCCCAGCCTGATCACAAATCTATTAAGAATTACTTTTACCTACTGAAATAACATCTACGTGTATGAGTACATCTCTTCAATTGCCTAAGAGAAAAGATGACTGCATTGTTTTAGCAGTGGGCGGGCTCTGAGTTCATTTATCTTGTAATTATTTAATTTAGTGACAAGCCACTTGTTATTTGGAGTTTGACGTATGACATTGCGTGTAGGTGAACGATTAGAAGATTGTCTAGCGAAGATTAATAAAATAGTGACGGGTGGACACTCAAAATATGAGTGAGAAGATAAAATAATATTTATCTATCTACTGTTTTTGTTCGCATCATAAAACGATTAATATCAAGTTATTTTTAAAACGAAAATAAAATTCTAAATAAAAATTCGAGTTGGTTCACCCTAGACAGGACAGAAAAGCATCATGGTTGTTAAAAGCTCGCTTACAGACTCTTGGCGCACAATTTATCTTCTTAACTTCAGTTGACTGAAGGAAAAATGTTGCTATATACGAAGTATTGTGTGCTAAGCGAAGTGCTTAGCGACCCGTCACAGAGTAACACTACACTCCACACGTCTTCTCTAAATGGGTCTTTTAAGACGACAACTCCGCATTTATATTACCGACCGTACCACAACACAACTGTTCGGAGGGATCCTGTTCACATGTCTGTTTCGCGGCATGAACTAGGTACAAGCCTGAACAAAAGTGTTACTGTTAAAACCAGGGATGTCCCTGCAAGCGCCCGACTGTCATCGCCAAATAAAACCGTACAACTTAGAAGATGGACGCGAATTATTTTCCTTTATTTCTATTTTACGGCAAAACCTGTTCGGTCATGTTAATGTTTCGAAGGTAGGTGGAATGAAACAACAAAACCCACACAGGCACGTGGGTTGGGCGTTTTAAACGAGTATTTCAGTTTGCCAACCAATGACTATGACCTCACAAATCATTTTACTTTACAATTGAAGTAGATATTTAACTAAATTAGATCAAAGAGGGGTAATTTAGGATGACCAAAGCTAATTTTAGCAAATAAAATGAGTTCATGATCTGATGTACCTAGATGAGTCTAAAATCTAAGTGTCTAGATACGAGCGGTGATTCGATATTGTTAGAATATATCCAAGAAGACATGTTGATGTTATATAATGAAGGGTTAATGAATCAAAATGAGTATGTTGACACTTCCATATACAATTATACACAGAAGAGATATTTCTCAACGGCCCATTCTCTTGATTTATTACATCTAGAGAAACTTTGTTTTCTAAAATAAGGATAAAAATGTTATAAGTCTCATATTTCACTGTGTTATTGTCCGGCAAGGTGGTACAATTTTATCGAAAAACGCTCAGTAATGCAAGTTACGTGCATAAATCCAGAGTAATGGTAACATTGAGCATGTAATTAAAAAATTAATTGTTTTCATAAATCAATGTAAATGTTTAGTTTCTCGTTCGGTCTCACTATAAAAAGTGTCATTCAATTATATTGGTTATCGCACCGACCAATAAATTATTCATTACGGTTTATTGCATTACTTTTATCTTTTACAACAACAAATGATAATGCTGTCACACGGGTGCGAGTTGGACGCTTATTGAAAACGACTGTACTGAACGCAAAACAAGTTGGTATGCTCCCAGACAGAAGATATAAGGTATTCCTAAAAATGTTCTTCGCAAACTGATGTTCACAAACTAAGAGGTCAAACATCCCTTTCAACTGTTTATCATTATTAAAATGAGTAAACACCTACTACAGGGTGAGACAAATAAATTCATTTGAACCAACAAAGGGCGTCCAAGCTCGGATAATGAAGAAGGACGTCTTGTTTAATTACCTTTTGTAATTTTTCTTTTAAGCGGGCCAACGTATAAATTAATTTTCTTTCAGTGGCCCGTCCATGAGCACCGTTATGAGGCACTAAGTGAACCCTCTTTTGTCTGATATAACCTGGCTGGCTTGTTGGAAAGACTTTAAAAATCTTGCTAACAAGGCTAATTTACGACGAGTACACTATTTCGCAGCTTTTACAAGCAAAGTTGTAGTATCAACATATATTCTTGTAAGCTCGCCCTCTTTTATAATGGGACTTAAACATAACTGGCGAAATGTGGGCGTATTTAAAGCACACCTCTGCCTACCCGTTGTTGGATTACAGTGACGTTATATTATGGTATGCTGTGTAACAAGAATTTGTTTATTTTGACGCATCGAAAATTTTTTCTTGCTAGGTTCAATAAACTCATTTTTGACTGAACACGAACTCAAAATTTGAATTGCGCTGTGACTAGATAAGATAAGATAAGATAATTTAACTAATACTTATACTAATACTTTTATAATTTAATTTTTTTTTTTTTTTTTTTTTTTTTTTTTTTTTTTTTTTTCTAGATAACGAACTCATTGAATAATGATTGTGTCGTAATATATAATAAATATTGTCAACGCGATACTGTATGGTGTTATCGAAAAACGGAAGTCCGATTAAACATTAATAAATTGTAAACAAATAAATTATTAAAAGTGCGATTGTTGTTAAAACAATGAGGAACTATTTACAGAAGAATTAGTCATGCTTTAGTCATTGTTGATCATAGGCTAAGACAGTGATGCATTGACACGGCCAACAAGATGCATTTTATATAACATAACATCATGCCTGTAAGCCCCAAAGGATCAGGCAGAGGTGTACCTAATAGTACACCCACATTTCGCCAGTTATGTTTAAGTCCCATGTAATAGGGGGCGACCCCATTGCTATCAACCGGGCCTAAATCCAGACTCCGTTGCTGCTACTGAGAAATTACAGATGGAAAAGGCCAATAACAATCATTATCTAAAGATTAAAAAGGGAAACAATAGTTCAACATGGCACAAAAGAAGATTCTTAGCAAAAGCACTTAGCTGAAAAGCACTTACGTGGATCTGCAATGGAAATTCTATAGTGTAGAAAAAAAAACTTGTTCAATATACTTACCCAATGATTGCAGTGCTTGGATAGTGTAGATTGGCATAAAAAAGAGAGGCCTATACCAGCTGTGGGCAAATTCAGGCTGTGGAAGATGATGAGGATACTTTAACGTATTTTTAAGAACGGTCGCATTGCTCCCAGTCTCGACCTATTAAAAAAAACTTGCTACATTTATGACACTGATGAATTGAGATTCCGACTTGAATTTTAACGTTTTTTAAATAAGTACGAGATCGATCTTCAGATACTTGCTTATCAAAAATGCATAGTCAGAAATAATTAATTTTAGGGTTCCGTACGTCAAAAGGAAAAAAAAAACTAGAGAGGTGTCAAGGGACACCCGGATGGAACGAAGTTCCTTTCGATGAAGTAGTGAAGGAATTGTATAAAAAAAATTGGCACAAAAAAAACCTGGATCACCCATCCACAGACCAAAGACGAAACGAAAATATCTGGCTTGCTTTCTATAACATGCGCACGCCGCACGGCTTACAATAGCTTACTATAGCAAAAACACATTACCCTCCTTTGCGTCGCGCAGTCGGGTAAAAGTGTCGTACACACTTTTCGTCTGAATTTTTTCCGTCTAGCCCCGCACCGCGCGATAAGGAACTACGTTCCAAAACGGAACCACTTATAGGATCACTGGCGTGTCTGTCTGTCTGTCCGTCTGTCACAGCCAATATAATCCGAAACTACTGGACCGAGTTGAAATTTGGTACATATATATAAATCGGTGACCCTAACGGACGTGTAACTTAACTTAATGAATTTTAAACATGGGGCCACTTTTAGCGGGTAAATTAGAAAATGAAAAACAAAGTTTAAAATAAGTTTTTTTTTTCATACTATATCGTGTTACATATCATTGAGAGCATCTCAAATGTTTCTTTTTTTTATAATTTTAAGATAAATATTTTTGAAGTTATTTAAGAAAATTGGCCATTCTAGGGCCGAAAATTAAAAAAAAAAATACAAATTAAAATTCATTGCCTATAGATTACAGGATAACCTATAACAAATCTCAGAATTAAAACAACTTCCGTAATTCAGATAATAATTAACGTACGGAACCCTCTCCACGCGAGTCGAACTTGCACTTGTCCGTTTTTTTTTATATTGCATTTCCGAGCCTGTTTTCGTAATTTTTATTGAAATCTGTTAGAACATCATAGGCTTCGTTTAAAGAACTCGCGTAGAAAACTTTTCCAATATTTTTTTCATCACGTTTGTCAACTTCCAGGGCCCGTATCACGTCAACAAACAAACAATATTTCCACAGTGACACGAGTTTTTCGAACTCATTTCCATTCGGCTCGTGTTGCGAAGAATTTATTGACACCGCGAACTTGTCACGAATAGGCAAGGGACTATTTTGATGGACTAGTTAATTTAAGTGCTTATTAGGTCGATATTTAAGTGATGATCGTTTTCTAATGTGACGTAAATACATCAATCATTTCAAATACTCCGGAAATACTTTTCGCGGAAAAGCACGTACGAGCATGAACATTTGTATAGGTATTTTTCTTCTAATTAGTATTTTCCTATTTGTTGTGTAACTTGGAAAAGTATAAGTTGTTATTGGCCCACAAAAAACTAAGTCGCATTGTTACCTAATAGTGACACATTCTATCTTCATTATCCGCACATCGTTTCTCATTAGCAGTTAACGGTGACAAACCAACTTCGGTAAACAAGGAAGAGTGACCAACTGTCCAGGGAACTCGCTAACATATCCCTCAACTTTTTGTGCGAGAATTGGAAACCTTTCCGATGCGAAGACCCTCGGGAATATTTTATTGAGATTAGAAAATAATCTCTTTCTTCTGTTTATATTTAGGCTTAATGTTTTAAGAATGAATCAGCTTGGGGAATACGTAGGTAGTCTTAGGTTATTTTAGAAATATAACGCATCAATTATTCTGCCTACGCAGCTCCATAGCTACCACAAAAGAGCTGGATTGGTTCAGTTTCTTGCATGACATATTTAATAATATTAGTTATGATTAAAGTCGGTCAGCTGTCCACTCGTAGGCTCGTAGAACGAGTGTCGTATCTGCGCATTTGATAGACACAGATATAGATAGGTACGCTGTAAGTGGGTCGTGCGTATCCGGAGGGTCGCTATCGGCAGATATTGTCGCTATTAGTGCATTAAACTGTTACTGTTATTGCACTCGAGCACTATTAGAAAATCTTTATTAACGCGAAATGTTCGACTCAGTACCGATAGCCTTTATTGAATCTGTAAATGAGGACGGCACGATCCAGAATAATCTTGTTAAAGATGTCTAAGCCATTGAACTTATTATTACTGACTAAACATTTTGATTGGATAAACCAATAATGAGCACAAATAATTCCTAAGTGTGAAATAAATTGTGTAGTAACAACCGAATTCCATTACTTTCCAATTCATTCTAAAAGTAATCACAAACCAAAGTTCAAGTAGTTTCAAACCCGATGTAAACAAACGATGAAATCGCTTAAAACTTTTATCCGCCGCGATGCCAACAATAAAATTAAGGTTTTATGTCCCGTTTAAGGTCTGAACTTTTAACGCATTACATATATATTTCACGGGGAATAAAAGGCGACTTTGGTATACAATGGTGGGGACCGAGGGATCCTTAATAGTTCTCAATCTTCTATTGGAAGGTCTGTGCAAATCTTTGGGGAGCGAGCGGATTCGGCGACAGAGGCTGTCCCTAAAATATCAGCGTATTCCTGGATGTGACGGGCCGGACGTGTCGCCTATTGAACGCACTCATTAATGATTCATGTGTAGTTGACAGGCCGCCATCGATTTTATAACTTCGAACAGGAATAATGCCAATTTGATATCCTTCGTCGGTATAAAAATGTGCGCGAATATTTTCAATCCGCTGTGTATTTGAGACGATCTAACTAGGAGCGACATTTCAGTCAACAGAACTATCGTTACTTACGCTTTCAATTTAGCTAATGCTTACGTATTTTTTTCTAATGCTTTTATGATTATGCCTGTTTCTAATATAATGTAATCTCGAATTTCGTAAGAACTTACTTTACCTAATTGACAGAATTTAAGAATAGCTAGGTATATTTTTTTTTAGCCAACAGTGTTTTCTTGAGACCTAACATTTGCGACGTCAGCATTTCTTTAAAATGACAGCATGAATATTTTTCGGACAAATTACACTAAGAGCATTTACGTAAACGTTTTTCTAGCTTCGGAAAAATTACACAAAAAGGGCGAAGGGCGAAAACGTCCAAAAGTCGTAGTTTCCGTTTTATACAATTTCGTCTGTCACGTCTAGTTAGAATAAATCTGCGTTACTGTCATACTAGACGTTTTTATCTCAAAAGTAAACTGTGAGCAATAACCGAACCGAGTTTAGGAATTGTGCGTCGCCATTTTGATTTTCGTGCTTCTGGAATTGTGGTTCTTAGTTTAAATGTATTCGCTTACGGATGAATATAGGATTTCTGTTTCAAATTAACGAGCGAGTCAGTCAAGTGTCGTGTCGTCGAGCCTCATTGCTCCAGTAACGTTACACGTATGCGGCTGACACCTACCCTCAGTGTGATAGGTGTAAACAAGCGTCACAATACAAGATATATGTCGAAATTACAAACGAAACATTTCGGTGAACTAAATATCGTGTTTGTATTTGACACTATCAGGGTATTTCCAGAAATAGCTCTTTAGGAGTTTAAGGAGAATTTTGTGAAAACATATCAAATCTTTTCCTGAACTTCAAACGAAGGTAATCAAATTCGAAATACGAATTTTTGGTTTCCTAAAATATAATATTAGATACACGAACTTTATTGTTTGATTCAATTCAAAATTAATAAAACATACATATGTACAGGCAGTTTAAAACGCTACACAAAAAAACTCGATTCCCATGAGGCACATAGAACGATACATACGTAACAAAACAATCATCAAACAGAACTCGTGAGAGCATTAAAACCTCAGTTGAAACCAACTTTTTAATTTGAATCGCCAAATTCAAAACGGACACATTTTTGCAAATACGTAAAACGTTATAACTCCGGGATATCGCTCGGTGGCTATTTCCCTGATGCAATTTTCCACCCACAACGGATATTATATTATCGGTTATTATTTAGACGCAGTAAAATACAGACAGATGTTCATCCTGATGTTTATATTTATAGACGTTTGTGACGACTTATATTATTATCATTTTGTGTAATAACATTTGATTGTTAGAACAATTGGACTTTAGACTGTGTTTCATCAAGTCATCGAATTGAATGTACACAAAATGATTGCTTGTTTAACACGTAGGTTACCATAGCCAATAAATTAAATTCAAATTAAATATAAAACTGAATATCTTTTAAAATAAATGTAAAACTGCCGTCAAATAAAAGATAAGCGATTAAATAATCTGTCTACCTGGTTTTTGCTTTTGCCATCATCCATCGCATTTTATATTTTATCTCCGCTTACGCTGAAGGTACAACGAGTTGTTCCTCTAGTTTTCCTCACTTCTGTCGTACGCAGGAATAAAGAGATCTTACCTTTTCTTGTCTCCATAGATGCAGAACTTTAAAACAAGCAACAAAGTAGTGGATTACTCATTTAAATTTTCTGCGTCATTATTACTTATGAACTGACGGAAAATACCGCAAATAGGCGATTGTACATTTATCTATTGACCTACCACAAAGACCATTTAACTGCGATACATATTAGGTACAAAGTTGCAATTTACGTCCAACGGCATCATATTTATTCCCTGCTCAGCTATTGATTTTCATAAAAGCTGCAGCAATCATACGTTCGTCAAAGGATTCCAAAAGTAAATACCAGGCAATATATTTGCAGATATTGATATCCATAAAAGTAGATGAAACTCTTTGAAATGGGAACCTTTTTTTAAATAAACTACATGAGCGTAAATTACGTAACTACAAGGCTATTCCGGTAGATCAGCTTTGATAAATGATGTGTGAAATACGTTTTCTTAAGTAACCAGAGAAAACACAGGCCTAACAAAAAACTAAATTGGAAATGTTGGTGCCATATTGTTTTCTAACTATAGTTTTGCGAGTGAAATAGGTTTCGTGACTACTTTTTATTAATAAAAAAACAATAGTGACAGGGTGTTTATTCCTTTTTGGTTTTTGAACAATACTTAGAAGCTAAAGCAAGTTATTTTTAACAAAATCTTTACTTTATTCTTTCTGTGAGGTGTTTTTAGCAAGAATCCCTAATTCTGAGAAGGCTTACATCAAAATGGATAGGTTAATTGGATGAAAACTCGTTTCTTAGCTTTTTCGTTTATAGGAAATCAAGTTTTTCGGAAGTTGTGCTCACACGCTCTGTGCAAGCGCAAGTTTTGATCACAGTACGAAACAAACGCGTGAATTGCGTCAGTGTCACTCACACAAAAGCTTTCTGACCTTGAGAGATGTCAGTACCCCTGGAAAACATACAACAAAGAGTTTAGTACTTATTCGATCGTATCAACATAAACTTAAATTCGTACTGAAACTAAATTACAGCTGTCTGGTGACAAAATTGAGAAACACAATTACTCCACACAAGTAGTAGTAGTAGGTACTTAAGTTTTTAAAGACGATTCCTTCAATATTGTTTGACTTGCATGAAATTTTACAAGAATCCTGTATCATTACGAGATATTCATAAACGAAAACCATTCATGTTAAAGTCCAGCATTAGGGATAACCATTTTTATTATCATATCTTTGTTTATACACGCCTTTGCGGGTTTTTTTTTCGCGGCTGCCCTAACGATGTTTTCCTTTGCTCTGGAGACAGGAGCACTACAATAAATATATTTTGTTGACGTTTACAAAACTCTAGCTCATTTACACTGCTGGGATCGTTAATCAATGTTATGTTTTTAGCAGCACCCTGCATATGCGGTACTTAAAAGGTTTGTTTTTTTGCTTAAATTTATTAACAAGAACAGCAGTTAATTGCCTGTATATTTCAATGTACTGAAAACAGCGAATAATATTGGATTCAAAAATGGAACTGATTGCTTCGGTTTAATTGAAATCGACTTCAACAAGGCAATGCAGATACGAGTATGTATGCGTTTAATAGGAACTAAAGGGGATAAACGGGAATCCGATGATTCGATTCGATGACGATAGGCCTGCAAGCACTAGGCCATTAATTGGAGAGGGCAAGGCTTCACTCCCAATAACCTATAGTCGACTGTTTAGCTTATTACCAATGTCTGGTGACATAATTATCCTGCAAGATGCTTGTGTTTCATCAAGTGTAAAGAGCAACATCACAAGAAAATATGTTTTATATTTGCGCATTTATTAATACAGACTGATTAGTAATTTAATCGAGGCTTTCCTTGAAAAAGGCTTCAATGGAACTGATTTACAATAAATTCGGCCTATAAACTAGTATTCGAAACTTAAGGACTATCGATTGACTCGATAGTTTACTAATAGATACATGGATTTTCGATAAATGAGCCTTTTGACACAGTAACAGAGGTAAACAAGACATTTTGCGATGCACAACAAATATTTTGTAGTTTCAGTCTGTGGTACACTTAAGAATTAATTTATCGAAGCTCCTCGTCCGTTTGTTACGACCTAAGACGGCAAGGTGTGCAAAGTTAACATTACCGTGCTGACTTTGCTAAGCCTCTTGGCGAAGTCCAAAATAAGCAAAGTTAACAGGCATGATTTGGTATTATGTTGCGGTCGTGGTCCTAACCACGACCAAGACAAGATTGTATTAACTTTGTTGACAAAGGAACCTCATCCGTACCAATGATAGAGATTCTCAATTTTTTATTCGAAAACGTATTTCAGTCAATTAGGAATTAGTGATGCGGGAAGAAAGTTCCATCAAATAATGTCAATAGTAAGGTAATTTTAAAGGATGTATTTAACGGGGCGTTAATATAGGTAACATAATAAGTTTGATGTGATATTAATGAATTATCGAGAAGGTAAGGTTTCATATTTGCTTAACACAAAATATTGAAGTAAGTACTAACTTAGCAAGTAAACTTACAAATGAAATGGTGATGTTCTTCTAGGAAAATATCTAAATTCCTAAGTACTTTCACTGTGTGTACATGAATTTTGATACTTAGTACTAATATATTTTCCAAGTAACACAGAATACTATTATAGTTACCTACTTTAGAGAAATTCAGAATTAGTGTTGAAAACCCAAAGGCTTAAACAGTTTCTTGGTAAATAAGGTGAACGGCTTGTGTTAACAAAATTTGAAAGTCAATATAAGTATCTAAATTGCATTAATACTACAAATGAATTAATAAAACGTTTAAAATGTCTACGTATCTTATTACCATGCCAAATTGCAATTAATTAAACAGAAATTCTGAGAATTTCAAATGTCGCTCTCGAACTATCTCAACAGACTGAAAACATTCCAATTTTACTACAGAAGTCACTATTTAAACAATATAATCAATTTGACAAAAAGGCTATCAAATAAGTTATAATTATTCAAGTGGAATCTAATCAAAACGGAGTGTAAATGAAATAAAATTTCGTCAGATGTAATTAAGTTCACTAGAAAGGATCTGGCAGTGTCGTTCACTGACGCAATGTAAGCGACGCTTGCGCAGAGCTTCGGGTGAATGCGCGCACCATAATTATATGGGAAAAGGGAGTTTACTGCCTTTCTGATGTAATAACTCATTATGTCGTATCAGTAAGTGTTTTGTTTTTGTGGGTTGCATCAGATTCAGGTGTAAAATGGTTACCAGTTTCTGACGTATTTTAGGTATGAATTGCATTTAAGAATTTTGTGGGAGGACTCTCAATATTTGTTCAAAATATCGCAGAAAAAAATAACTACAGCTAACGGGTCTAAGAACTCTTTACACATAAGCTCTCAGCTTATTTAATGGTGGTTGATTTAATGTTGTAAAGAAAGAACTGGTGAACAACAGGAATGATAGTTAGAGTAAGTGCCATACCTATTTACATAGTCATATGATTTCTTCAGAGTATAAGTAAAGTAAATCATTACTGTTGTATCTCTAAAGCTAAACGATTAGCTCATCTGGATGCGCCAAGCAAGCATTTTCGACATCAATGCAAAGAAAGTTTATGTGTTAGTACTTATGTGAATATCTATCTATTTTTTATTCTTCAGAAGGAAGGAGTCTTATTTTTGTTAAAAAAAAAAACTCTTGTTAAGTAGTTTATGACAGTTTTTGTATTTAATTGTAGAGATCTTTTTAGGGAGTCCGAACCGTATCTTCAATTATTATGTTACTACAACGCGATCTTAACATTTACAAAGCTTACAGTGGCGAGCAACGTTAACATTCTCGGCAGCGACACGACTTGATTTCGTAACATCTAATAGGCGATAAAACATCGATTTTCACACAAAGAGAGGTTAGTGGCGCAACACCGACCCCTTTTCAATAAAATTCACATTTTCTTTCACAAGTCGGGTGTTGGTGCCTAGTAACATTCATGACGGAGTTTAGTGACTTCCGAAGTAGCAGGTTATCAGACGTGGGGGTGCGGGGGGCGTGTGGGTGCGCGGGTGGGGGGAGGAGGGAAAAGCTGGATGCTGATGCTGGTGGTGTATTCGCGCCCCCGCATTCTAGTCCCGGCGCTCGGCGCGCTCGCTCGCGCCTCTTTCCCGCGCGACTCATTACGCGACGCTGTTCTTATTTTTATTTACTTACGCAGCATCTGATTGCTTCTTTCTATAACGTGTGACGGAGGTTTGTTGTGACTGTTGCAAAGTGACGGTGTGATTTTTACGGTTCCTTTTGCCATGAATTTGGGTAACAACTGAGGCTATAATTTATGGGAATTTTAAATCGTATTGTAATTATTTCGGAATTTATTTTCGGGTTGGAATAACAAAAACAAATTATTGAACTTCGATTCCTTTCTTTAAACAATATTACGATATTTTAATATTATTTTGCGAGTGTTTATTGGTTCAACTATGGTGATAATTATTAGAATATGACTAAATACTAGAAATACTTGCTAGGTTTATTTTATCTTTGTTGTGGCAATGCTTGACTGTTTATTATAAATCTATAATAATTACGTGAAGCAATTTCCTGCATAATATGTTAACCTATCTACTTATTCAAATTGCAGTTTATAAACATGAGTCGATATGCAGCTAAATCCGGCTGGGTCAGTCTGTCTCAAGTGAAAGAGCTACCTTGATCGACCGCCATCTAATAATACACGTGATATCTACTAAATAATCGAAAAATACATTCAACTAATCGGGATCACATCGTATATCCTGACAGATTCCGATTTGTATTCAATAGCACGCCAACGTCGGAACGCCTGTCGAACGATATATTCAGTAATTTAGTGCGAAAAACAAACAACACAGAATTAGGTACGGTAATGAAAATACGATTTTGTTAACAACGTCATTACAACAATTCGTAATTTAGTCGCATTTTAGTAAAATCTATTTAGAAAGCAATAGGTAGATCGGTATCGTCGTAATTTAAATTCCTAGTTTCAATAACATTTATGTACCTATATAAAGTTTTAACAAGCGTAACAAACATGGAACAAATAGGAAAAATAGAACAAGTGAAATTATTTAATTTGCAACCTAAACAAATGTAGGTCGGGGCCAATGAATTAAACATACTGAAGATTTATTGTTCGAATATGTTAATACTGAAAACCGCCAAAACCTTAGATTTAAATCTTAGATATCTATTTAATTCACTAGCTTAGGTATGCCCGCGGCTGCGCCCGCTTGGAGTTCTGTGATTGTCCGTAGGGATCGTACTACCGGGATAAAAGTATCCCACTAGGTATCTGTGTACCGAATTTCAAGTGTTTGCGTGAAAGAGTAACAAACATCCATCCATTCATGTTCACAAACTTTTGCATTTATATTAGTTGTAAGATACATAAGTATTGCTGCGAGACATTACATGTGACGAGAATCGAGATAAAATATCAATCCGTCGTAAAAGTAAAGCGTAGTTCGAGAGTATGGGAAGTGATTCCCATGTTCCGTCCTACTCTACTTGTCGGGCACTCGCGCAATGTGGCCTCAGTGCCTCACACGCATAGAAAAACCATAAAACTGCGCTTTCGATCCGGACCCGAGCCTCGTGAGCGAGTTTCTATCTAGGATGATAACCAAGTACAGTCGCGTACGAAACCCCATGCCCTTTTTTACACCGAATCTTAACTGAGGTCGCAATATAACATCGCAGTTTTTTTGTTACCCGTCATATAGCTATTTATAAACCCATTATATTCAGGTTTTCTTAAATAACTTTTCAATTTATTTTCTTATTCCAGTTTTTAATTTGTTTTGCTCATTCAAAAGAATGTCAAGTATCCCACTTCGTTCGGAAAAGTTCGCTATTTACACGGCCCCTTTAATGTTTCCATTGTCCAACATAGACGCCTCATTAAAAAGTAAACATAAAAAAGAAAAACTTAATCGAAATGAAACTTGGAGACTTTCCAAATTGTGCCAATTTTAATCGCCGTATTATTGTGTATCATCTCAAATAGATTTTATTTTGTAGAATCTTTCCTTACCTTTTTATACGCAAAGAGGATCCTGAGTTAAAAATGATTTTAACTTTTTTCTTTATTCAAATGAATTTCTAAAATTAAGGGGTATACTTTGGAGTTATTTTTAAAGTTTAAGACGTGACAAAAATTATAACTGCGGAATGACTAGTTAATCGTTTCTACAGTACCAACTTCAAAAATTTTATTTTGTCTAATTGGCTCGCATCAAAGATTCTTGTGTAAATTGATCACCGCTGAAAAGTTTCTTGTCAATGTTATTGTTAAGAAATTCTTGTTCTGTAAATTAGTTCCGGCAACGATGCTACCGATCGATCATACAAATTATACGGATATTATTCACAAGAAAAGTGCTTCTATGAAGTACTTGATCGCAAGCCTAAGCTGGATTGGCAACTTTCTTGATATGTCCTTACACTACCATCGCTCTTGATGTCTGGTCGGGCCACTTGAGCACAAATCTATAATAGAAAATTAGTCTCTGTGGTTATAAATCGTCGAAGGTACAGAATAATAACTTTAAAAAAAAATATCTTGTAACTGCAGAGATTTTCTTTTTAGTGTGTCGCGCCGATATTATGTTATTATTTTAGTTAATTACCTTCGACCTGAGCTCTGCTCCATCGACAGTGATGGTAGCAGCTTCGGACAGGTGAAGGACAAAGTGAAGGTTTGTGATGAGGCTTCGCAATCGCACTTTTTTCGACAGAATGCTACCGAATTAAATTGTTGTAGAGATTGTCAATTGCTACTTCATTCAGTACATCTCGCTTCCAACAGAAAACGAAGCAGATAACCCATAAAAAATAATATAACATCGGGAAATCTTCTTATTTTTAAGACTGTGATTAGTAACTTTCTGAAGGATAGAATTCCAATCAATTCCGACAAGGTCTATCGAAGTAATCGGATTGTAGATACACGAACTTGCTGTCTAAACCGATTTATGTTACGTTTTCATATTTCGCAATTTACTCGGCAAATATAATAATTTATTCTATAAGGTTTCTCATTATAAATTTGATTATGAATAGCTGAGGTCAAACGGTGGGGGAACATAAACTAAAACTAGAATTTCTTATGAAATTCTGGTGTTTTACCGAGTTAATTTTGTTTATGAATCGATAAAAATAAAGCTTTATTTCGGTTGAATATTTCTTGTTTACTTCGAACATTAAATTCAGAAGTATAATTTTAGCCCCGGAATGGCGAAAGTTTTAATTTCTAGTGCGGAGCTAGTTGGGGTAGATGTTAAAACATCTGTCGTTACTTGTGTCATAACAATCGCGGTACCAATTTATTTAGTCGTTATCTTGTTATCTATTGTCATGAGTTCCTATTTTCAGTTTTGTACATAGTTAATTTTGTGTTCAACTTTTGTTAAGTTATGATGCCTTTCGTTTTTCTTCGTTGAGTAAGTACTGGTTTAGTTTAGTTGTTCTAGTTACAAGTAGGTACAGATTTACAGGTCTTAAATAAGATTCAGAGGTCAGGAACTACGTTCTCTATTGGATAGACCAAGTTATTTTATTGTCATTGTTTACTATAAAATCCCAGTTTTAGCTACCAATGGACAGGTTCATACAAAGGTAACCTCTGACTGCTTAATCAGCAAGTACAAGTACGCGAATATTGCTATTCATGTATGCATATACGATGCGTCTCCATACATAGAATACATAAATAACGATCCAGCTCAAAATCGAATGTGGATTTAGGATAGAACTCCAATTACATTCTCTAACAAAGCCACGAGTAAACCATTGTATTAAAATATTTTCGTTAAGGAAAGGAAGTTTTTCATCGTCTACGTATAGCCTTGACATTTCTGCTAACGGACGAATACCTACCTTATGTAATATGAAGGTGCTTAAGAATCCATCTCAGTGACATGCAAAATTGTTCGGCGGATCATCCTCGGTTTCATAAACACAAATGTAAAAAAATATAACAGAGGATCAGAAACGTTTTTTGAATATGATTACTGAAATGTTTCAAATCTACATACAGAAAAACAGAAGCTAATAAAAATATTGCCTCAACTGCGTTAACAGAAACGTCGGGGATTAATCCGCAAAGAGTGAAGCAATTCTTTATTTATTTATGTTTTAACTACTGGTGTCTTTGCCCTGTGTTACGAGACAGGTCGCAAGTTTAAGAGTTATTTGAACTTTGACATTGGCATAGTCTAGCAGTGATTTTGCGAAACTAGATACGCCTTTGAAGATAGCTACTGATTTTGTAGCTTTATTTTACACTTGCGTAGAACAAAAAATGATTAATGATAGTTTTTTTTTGCAACACTGGCTGTAATCAGCAGTGTAATGCAACTTGGTATCTCGGACGTTGACCGAACATTAAATGTAGTAAGTGACAAACAGTATAAAGTCCATCTTTGGATTGATTGTGCCGCTATCACTATACATCTAGGTAATTGCATGTTGCGAATTTGCGATAGATTAAACCAAACCCTAAATATTTTAATACTATTTTAAATCATTTGTGAGCTCGACTGTATAAATATTTCTGCGAATAGGTAGGTACTGTAGGTACATAATTCTAGCCGTAAATTGAACTCGATCAATAAAAGACAAAACAAAATGTAAAGTCGAACCGAACTGGACGTCCAATATGATATCAGATGCAAATGGATGCACGAGTGATTTGCATATTGTGTTGTAAAAGGGTTTGAATGGTGACCAACTGACCTGCGACCCCAAATTCTTATTTTCAATTAAAAACGTCGATAAATTCGACGTGGCAGGTGTATTGTTTTAGTTGCAATGGCAATGGTTGATCGAGCTGAAAACGTAAAATATACAATTAAATACGGTAGGTACATCTCTGTCTAACCTTTCGGGGAAACCAGGCGTGATGTTTTGTGAAATTCTGTACTCAAATAAAGAAGCGTTTCAGGCATGAGAGGCAGCAATCACAAATATCGGTCCCACGTTTGCATTTCACAAGAATTTCATAAGATTATAAAAATAAGTGATCCTTTTCCGCAAAATTGCAAACGTTGGGAGAAAAAAGTAATGATTGTCATACCCTTCGTTTGTGAATTGTGATACATAAACTGAATTTGAATATTTTCCTCATTCGTCGGTAGAAGCCAAGATCAAACGGATTAGTAGATATGTAAAATGTTTTAAATTAAGTCTTATTTGGAAAGCAAAGATACCTTCTTACATGTGGAGTAATTTTGAGTAATGCGTGAGTAAACCTTTGAATATTTTTTCAGTAACGAAGCTTAACAAGGTCGATTAACCTACTGCTTTAGATTTCTGCGCTGAATTATGGTTTCAGTCCAATTTATCAAGACTTGAGTGAAATATTAGGACTTGCTGAATATTCAGCACCTAACAAATTAGTGATAGAAACTTTCGTTACAAATTCCAAAAAAGAAACTTTCTTTTCAAAAAATAAAAGAGTAAATTATTCAACCACTCGATCACCATTACACCACGTGATTTTTTCTAGGCGATCCTAAGCCGCTGAAAGTGACACCTAGTTCTGTTCCATTCAAATAAGTAAAGGGGGCGTGGCTTAAAGGAGACGGATGGGTGTGAATTTGACAGAGGTTGTTAATTATATGGTCGTCAGTGTCGATCGCGAGCTCCTTGCGGTTTCAAGGAAAATTACGAGCCACGTACATGCCTCGTTTAACACGCGTACAGTTTAATGAAGTCGTAAAAAAGGAATTCAGAGGTCTGACTGGAAGATTTCTTTCTTCATGTTCAATTTGTTCTTTCTGCGTAAATGTATCTATTTTATGGAAAACGTGAAAGAGGAAATGTAGGACTAATAAGAGATGACGAATGATATGATAAGATTTTCAAGAGAAAGTAGGAAAATAAGCGTAAATATATTTTCCAGGAAGAATGAAGCAGCCGGAGTGATTATTACAACTTTTAGGGATTCCCAATTGTGGTTATTTTAATTACTTCCGTCGGCTATGTTTACCTTTTAATAGAGGAGAGCAAATATGCTTTTCCCTCTCTGACCCAATATTCCGGAATATTGGGCCTTGTATTGATTTACTTGTTAAGCTTTAATTACCTGCTACTTAAAGATCTAAATGAAGGTGTAATTTAAAATAAAGCGAGAAACACAAGTACTTATTTAAGTATCTGAACAAAACGTAGCATGTCTAGAAACTTTACACTATTTAATTTTAAATGAAACTTTAAATGAAAAAGTTGTGAAAGCGGTTTGTACCGTTTTTTCTTTTCATTTTACACTTGTACTCGTCAAGTACATATAATTCCAGTTAATTGTCTGCAAAGTTCGAGTTAACGTGTTTTGTTCTATAACTCATTTTTCCAAAGCTTTTCATGACCGATCCATAAACAACTTTAAAGTGAGTTACACAACTTATAAGTGCGAAGTTATAAACGTAGGTATATAACTAGACTGGGACGAATTAAAATTGTGGCTAGTTCTGAGTATTCTGATTGGTCGATAAATATTTTCAACTCTCTGTAACAGTTGGTCATTATTTGTACAATCAAACTCGTTTAGATCAGCCCTCCCGCAATGTGGGGAGAGTCCGAATAGAATAATGGCGCGGTGTAATTGACGGTTCCCTGAAGTTCGGGTAATTAATTTTCGACTCGCTCCGATCTATCAGAGTTTACATGGAATTAATAAGGATTTTGGAAGGGCGATAAGCGTGCCTTTTTAGACAGCGGCCACACTTGCGCGCGTGGTTCCGACAGGGCAGACCCCGCTGTCGAAACACGCCTAATTTGCATGCAAAACTTTTCATCAAAGTTATAATCCGCGCCACAATATTGGCAACTGGGCGAACAAATCACTTCTCGGTGTTACCTAACTCTATAATATAACGTTTCAATAAGCTGTGATTACGTCAAGGTAAACGATAGGCACATGCGCTCAATTATTAGCTGTGTTAGTAACATTACAAGCTAATTAGCAAGTCAAAATTACAGTTTTAAAGTTGTGGTTCTGAAATGTTAAGAAAATTGATTAATTATATTTGCAGCTACCCTAGTTACAAGGTATAAACTTGCTGCTTTGCTTGCTTGCTGGCTTGTAGGTGTATACAAGGTTAAAATTATAATATTTCTTACTAAAGTCGGTATATAGGACTACGTGTTGTCCATTGCTTTTCAAAAAAGTTTTTTGTTTGTATACTACCGGCGATATAGCGCGGAGTGGGCTTAAGTTTTAGAGGTTACTTGGCAAAAAAAAAATACAAAAAGCTTTTCCAAGGCGCAATAAATTATTGTTTAACTCTGAAAACCCGCAGCAACCGTTTCAGACCGTTTACTTATTTCTTCATTTCTGTCTCACCGCCTTGGTTATCCTTTAATGTAGATAAAATAAAACTGTATCTTCATAAATTTTGTTTACCTGCCTTGCGTCCAATAATATTTTGTATTCGGAGCCTTTCGTTTATCTTATTTAATATTTTATTTGATAAATGTAGGTAATTTAGACTGCTCGTACATATTTAAATTCGTATGTGCGGAGTTCAAGTTAGCATTCAGCGCGTTGAGTTATTCAGAAGCAGAATTTTGCGAAACACAGTGGACCGCAAACCTGTCCAATTCCATACGCTAATTCGAGTCACTGTCTAAGAATTAAATTAGGCTGTGACGCTTGTTGACTACCCACAAGTAACTGCGAGGGCGGGATTGCAGTTTTGGCGCAGAAATCCTTATCAAACTGATTGCTCAATCAAATAGCTCGCCCCGTAGAACCGGCCCTGGAATGTTAGGAATTATTAATGCACTAGTTTGCTTTGCCGCCTTAATTGTAACTGACAGTTGTTGTTTATTCACGTCTCACCTGTCCATTTACGAAATACTTCGTATGGAAAACTTCTAACGTTGCTCATTATGTCGGTTTTACTAATTCGTTTACAATTGTATTTAGCTCGCCGAGTCTCGTTTGAATTAAACGGTAAAAAAATCAATTGCAGTCTCTATTATTTAGAATCTGTAGGTGTTTTAGTGATTTACAAAATAATTGCAAACAATCTTTTTTATATTGAGCATAAATAGTAAAAATGAAAACCACTATTTTCAATTGCTTAATGTCGTTTCAAAATCGAATGAACCCTGTCTTTTGGTGTCCCTGCAACATGCAGCATTTAGGTTACCTACTTACACGTTCATAGAATAAAAGTATTATCCGATAATACGGTCGTTTGTGGCCTCGTATAGCTCTTACATACGGGGCAATAGTATTAGAGTGCACTTAGACTATTCTAGTCGGCGATCTTCGCAACACATTTACTTACGTAGGTAGCTACTTAAATAAGTAGAGCTTATATCCCGTAACACAAGATTATCCTAGCATGAGTGCCATTAATCTTATTTGTGTTCTCTAGCTTGTTCCTACTTTAACTATTAAAATAATAATATAATAATAATAATAAATTTTTATTTCTCAAAAAACTTAGTAATATAATACAGAAAAATAGTTTGGCAGTATTAATTTCTAATAAGTGGATGTAGTCACTGCAACCGAACTAGGCAATGCCTGTATTTCAGTTTACAGTGCCTTTTCCCTCGATATTTTAGCAATAAAATGCCAACAAAGAAAATATGGATGGTTGTACTACTAAAAAATTTCAAACAACTTATAACTAACTTAAATGCTACAATGTTTAAAATTAAATTACTTATAATATAACAAGCAAATGGCCTATACGTGAGTGAGAAGTGTTTATGAGTGTGTGTTTGAGTTATTGTGTAGGTGATTTATGAGAGTTTGAGTGATGTGGGTGCATGTGTGTGTTGGTGTATGAGGGTATGTGAAGGTGAGTGTGTGTGAGTGTGGGGGTGAGTGAGTGTGATTGAAGTGCATGAACATAGTTTTATCTTAGGTTATTTTAACTAATTCGAACCTAGCATTCCAATTACTGTTCAACGTTTAGTAATAACTCCGTTTCTTCGTAATTTAGTTGTTGCAAATATTCACTTACTTTTAGTTTACATTTAGATTTAGTAAGTGGGTAAATATTTAATTCTTTATTAATTTTGCTGTAAAGGAACGGACCAAGAAATTCAATAAATCTTTCACTAAATTTGGTTTTACTAGTGATCCGTTCCAAACAAACTTTTTTATTTCTTCGATTTTGCGCGAGTGGGTCGTAAGGTAGTTTTGTATGTTGTTTAAGAATAATGTTGAGGATAAAAAGTTGTCTAACGGTCAGAACCCCACAAATTTGATATAGAGAGACAGTAGGAAAAAGGATAGGTTTAAATATACACACCTTAAGAATTGCGCGCTGAGCGATTTCGATGGACCTCATAGTGGTTTTAAAATTACCTCCCCAGGATGAAATGCAATAATTTAATAATGACTGAGCTAGAGCATAATAAATTTGTTTTAGCAGATAAGGCTCAGCAGCGTGCCGCAAATTTTTAAAAACATATATGAGTTTGCGTACTCGTGCACCAAGTAGCTTGATATGTTCTTTGAAATTTAGATTTCTATCTATAGTAATACCTAAGTACTTTATGGTGTGGACTCGTTCCAGTGAAGAACACGCGCAGTTGACTTTCAGGTTACACTCATGAGAGATAATTTGGTGGCCATAACTGAGACTTGAATAATTTTTGATGCTGAACGAAATGTACTTGGTTTTTGCCTCATTTAAAGTCAGAATGTTCGCCTGAAGCCAGCTTCTAGCGATATTATAGCCTTGCTGAGCAGCATCAAATACCTCATTCCAAGTACTGGCGGCAAAAACTAGAGCAGTGTCGTCTGCGAAGGAGAAGATTTCGCCTTGGGTGAGTTTAAGACTCGTGAGCTCATTAATATAGATAAGAAATAAGGTGGGTCCCAAGATGCTGCCCTGTGGTACTCCATGTGTAACTGGAAGGTAGGTACTTTTGTATTTACTCACACGAACACACTGATTACGCCCAGTCAAGTAACTCCTAAAGAGTTCTAGCTGGGAGCCTCTGATTCCTATCTTCTCGAGTTTAGCCAATAAGAGGGAAACAGAAATCGTATCAAATGCTTTGGCGAGATCGAGAAATATTGAAATGCATTTTTTTCCTTTGTCCAAATTTGAGCTAATAAAACTTGTGAGTTTGTTCACTGCTTGTTCTGTGGACTTACCATGCCGAAAACCATACTGATTTTTAGACAGTAGATTATTTTTTTCCAGATATTTAACCAGGCGAGTGTTTATGATTTTTTCCAAAATTTTAGATAATGGCGGTAGTATGGATATTGGCCTATAATTTATGATTTGATTTCTGTCTCCGCTCTTATAGATTGGGCACACTTCCGACCTTTTCAGGGAATCAGGGAATAAGCCCGTCTGTAAGCTATCATTGATAATTTTTGTAATAGGTGGTATAAGAATATTTTTATGCAATTTTAGAAATTTACTACTAATCCTATCACAACCCGATGCACAATCAGTTTTTAAACCATTTATAATTTGTTCAACTTCTTGCTCATCAGTGTCCATCAAAACAAATGAATTACTCTTCTGGTTACACTCGTCTATATGATATAGAGAATGTGCATCTGGTGTGTTTGTTTTTTGATAAATTTTGTCAGCCAGTGAGGCTCCTACATTAATGAAATAACTATTAATTTTATTTAAAGATTGCTCCGGAGAAGAAGAGAATGTTAGGAGTTCTTTTGTGCGTTGCATAGGTTTTGTTGTGTTTGCGATGATTCGAATAGCTTTCCATAATTTTTTACTGTCTTTTTGTGCACTTTGAATTAGGTTTTTATCGTACTCTCTCTTTATTTTTCGTAACAGCGCGTTACAAAAATTCCTGTAACGTCTGTAAGTAATTTGAAAATTTTCGTTTTTCGGTGATAGTTTAGCTTTTCTATGTAACTTGTCCCTGTTTCGCATGCACCGCAGTAAACCCGGAGTTATCCAAGGCTTTATGATTTTTGACCGTCTTGGTAAGGTTATTGTTTGAGTATTTTTTTCGATAATATTTTGAAGCGACTGCGTCAAATAATTTAATGTAAGGTTAGAATCTGCCGACGAATAAATTGGATCAAGATCAAGTTGTAATAGGTCTTGTACTATTCCCTCATTGTTAACTTTAGTTATAGTTGAAGTTGAATATTGCCATGCTGTTTTTAGCTGAAGGCATAGTAAAACCGGATAATGGTCTGTTAACGTTGAAAATGGGACTATAGCAGTGGCAGTACTTATAGTTTTTATTAAGGCGTGATCCAAGCAAGTTTCACTTTCACTACGAGTTATCAGGCTATGTGCTGGTAGTAAGCCGTGTGTAGCAACCAATGTTAAATACCGTTCCCCGTGTATGTCAATTTTGTTTGGATTTATTGGTATGTTTATGTCACCCATTAACACAATATGTTTATAGATAGATACTAGTTGAAGAGTTTTGTCTAGGGACGAGAGGAATGGATCTATGCTGGTGTATGATGGCGATCTGTATAAACCTATAATAGCAACTTGCTCCTCAACAATAGCCACCAGACAATTACAATCCTGAAAGTCAGGTTCTTCTATGCGGACATTAAGATGATCTTTATAATACATAACTACACCATCGTTTTGTTTATTGTTATTTTTAGATGCTACATGACAATATCCGTCTAGTTGAGGAATTACCGATGCACAAGAGAGCCAACACTCTGTCAGTATTAGAATGTCACATTCTAGTTTTAATCTACTTAATAAAATCTCAAAGCCTGACATATTGCAGTTTATACTACGAATGTTCTGCGTTAGAATAAGTATTTTATTGGAAGTACTAGTGATGATAGTGTGACATTCTTCTATGTCAGCAGACTGCGAATGGGATACGGATAAGCTATCAATGTTAGCTGTAAGGTCAATTATGTCAGTGAATTTTTGATTCAAATATAATTTTGTAATTAATTTTTATCGGGCATTGAACGTTATTATAGAAAGCATTTATAAGTGTAGCGGAGTAAATTGTTTTTATGTGTATTGTGTATTTGTATAGTATATTTATATGTATGTTTGTGTGTACTTTGATTTGTAGTATGTTTATTACTATATGTGTTACAATAAAACTAGAACTAAACGTATTATAAGAGAGGTGTGTTACAAAGTTAAAGGTGTAACGTGAGTGTGTTCTAAAATGTGTATTACAATAGGCAGGAAAAAAAGATTTTACATTAAAACAATAAAGGAAAGCAGGCATTAAAAAAACTTCAAACCATTTGAACAGACAGATCGTAACAAATAATAGTCATATTGTGTTTCGTATCTTTTCTAAGTCCGCCGCGTCGATGATACGAATATGTGCGGAGTCTTCGTTTTTTTTGAGGTACACAATCCCATTTGTTGTCCAACAAAAATTGAAACCATGGCTATTCTTGAATTGTCTCGCAAGGAAATAAAGTTTTTGGGTTTTGTACGTAAGGGTTTCCGCTACATATAAAGGTTTAGCCACGTACTTGGGGTTCAAGTGAGTAGTATTCAATTTGTTGCCTTTGGTTTTCGATTTATTGAAACTCTTAACGGCCTTAAGCAACTTGTCTTTCAGAAGTACGGTGGTTAGGTCCACGATTACCGGGTTTGAGTCATCTTTTGACTTTAGTCGATAGATATCTTTTATGCAAGACCCGTTGATATCGATGTTAATCGTTTTACCCAATTGCATAATTTCTTTACACAAGGTTTCTTTCGTCTCTCCATTTTGTTTCGGTATATTCCGAATTTCAAAGCCAGTTCCGCAGGTTTTTCGTTCCATTGTCTCCAGTTTCCCTTCCAACTCTTTAATCAGCAGAATATCGGCCTTTCTTGCCTTCTCAAGAGTATTTATCTTTGACAAAAATATATGTTACGTTGTCTTAACTGGCTAAATGTGAGTTTGTACTATAAATTGATACATCTCTGCCTAACCGTTCGGGGGTTACAGGCTTGATGTTGTTTTAAAAGTTCTTGGCCCAAGAAAAGTCGATGATTGCTAGATAAGCAATAAATTACAAAAAAAAAACAATTTTATTTTGTGGGAAATTAAGGCAATATTTGTACCTTTCGAGTTCGACAAAGTAAGCGACATTTATTAGATTTTCGGTGTCCGCAGAGAATACTTCACGAGGTAATTACTTAGATATTGCTCGAGTTTTTTTGACTTGCTACCTACACATGTGCGTAGCTGGAGGCGGAAAAGACAGTCGTAATTACTTTTACGATGCCACTTCTCTCATAGGCAATTGCTATTGTAGTAAAGCTGTTTTATCGATGGTTCCAGACACTTAATTGACAATCTAACCGAAATTGCATGGACATCAAAGTAAGTCCTTGAAAATCACAGAAATATACCTATAATGGAAATCATGCAACTTATTTTGAACAATGGGTTTCTTTAAAGGTTTCGTGCTCGTTTTCCGTAACACTAAGGGACCCTATTTACCTACAACGCGACCAAGGCTTGTCACGTGACCCGCCACAATTTTGAACAAAGCTGGTAGGACGCCCGGTTGTGCAACCAAACTCTCTTCCTGATTTCGTTCGACCAAAAGCAGCTTCTAAGACCAAAAGTCGTGGCCGTGTAGAGCGCAAAGCTCTAAAGCGCCACATAAATCAATCTTACTGATATTATAAAATACGAAAGTTTGTGAGGATGGATGGATGGATGTTTGTTACTCTTTCACGCGAAAACTATTGAACTGATTTGAATGTAATATGGCACATAGATAGTTTATAACCTGGAATAACATATAAGATACTATACTAATTTTTATTCCGGTAGTATGATCCCGTGGGACAGTTACCGAACTTCACGCGGGCGAAGCCGCGGGCATAAGCTAGTGCTTAAATAATACCGTTGAATTTTCAACGCTCATCGTCTATAGTTGATTTTTTAACAGTACGATTTTGTTTATTAGATGTCTCTTAACTATAGTTAAATCCGTATATCCGTATATAAGTATCTACGCTCAGCTGCTGGTAACGAAGGCAATCTCGTTACAGTGAGACCCTGTTATGTCATGTTCGTAGCTTCTCCATGCTTCAAGCCAATTACGCGCCTATCGTCCTGAATATTTCAGATTTAATTAAGCTCAATTTTGTCGTTAAAGCAATTTTTCCCATTAAAATGCAGCATTCACTTGTTCATCCTTACGTAGAGTACCCGTACATACGAGCGCGTTGAGCTTTTTTAAAATGTTGGTGTTCAATAACCTACCTAATAGTCTGCCTACGTATGTATACGAGTTTTATTGTATCACATTGGTCCCTGGGTAGGTTTTTGAATCTCTATATTTCGTGTATGTTTAGTACTTATTATAGAACACAGCTATTAAAATAACAGTACAGATTAACTTTTAAATTAAGCCAGCTTTGGTAACTATACAATCATCCCGCACGAAGGAACCTAAATCGAAAACATCCATACATTTTAGATCAAAAGCAATAAGTACGTATAATTTCGCGGTGAAACTATAAACAAACAATTCCATACATAATCACTGACCCCATTTAGGGGAGCGCCCCCGAATCGTAAATAACTAGGTATCACGTGGTTCGGAATCACGACGTGAATAGAGAAATTTATTACAGTCACATAGAAAAATAAATGCGTCTTTATTACCAGAGAAATAGGTTTTAGATTATTTGTTAATGAGAACCTTTGCTGGGTGCTGAAAGCCTAGGTGGAGATGGGTGATGAGAATAGAATAGAAATGGAGTCGTAGAGTGTAAATAACTATCTAAAAGCACTACTCCACTGGACACTTGTTCATTTTTGGACTGCCGACATCATTTATTTTACTTTCAGTCACGCAAAGTTAGGGTTTTCTCAATTCATTAAATTGGTTTCAAAGGCTATACAAGCAGGAATACCAATACCAGTCCATAGAATATCCGACTCATGTTCTCGGTATTTGTATAAATAATTCCCAACTATGTCAGGCTGTCCAGGAATGACTGCGCTGTCATCGAGTCACTTTCAATGAGGAAAATCGAGTGTATCGGAGTGTTTGCAGAGCGTATGTGCAACGTATCGATGTCACTGCCCCCATTACCGATATCGAGTCGGAAAATGATCGAGTTTTCAGGTTAGCCGCCACTAATGTGCGGTAGGGTGAGAACGCCTCTTTTACCTTTGTTGGCGTTCCGAACACTCTCGCTCAAGGTTAAGGAGCTACTTTTATAAGTAGATTCCAACACTTCAATCTTGTAGCAAGGATTTTTATTATATGTTACCCAAATCTGGAAAACCTGAGCCATTTTCGCCTTCATAGAATAATTCTACACAAACATTATAGTACGAACCAGTAATATTTTACGGTCAACTTTCAGAAAGTGACCTCCGTGAGACAAAGGGTCGATGGGATTATCCCAACCTACCTGCTTTTAATACAGGTAGGTCCCAGTGGATTCATAATTTAACTCTAAACTTCTGATACACTAGTTTGCACACTGTTCGTCTGTCGGATTCGTTCATCTTTATTATCTGATGTTCAACATTCGTTAGGTATAAGTTTATAACTTAAGTTCGAATATTCCAGATTTATTACAAAGATGTCTGTAGCTGTTGGACCTACATAAGTATTGCGAAATCGCTTATTTATTACGTTTCAATTAGAATTGTCGCGAGTCTAACGCGATAAGACCCAGTAAACAAATTAGGTCGAGTACCGAACAGCAAATAGCCTTTGCAACAACACTCGTATAGGGAATCGACTACCTTGTTGATTTTTAAACGTGTTGTAAGTTAGTTATCACTACACGCGCGTAGGGCTGGTAACGACGTTAAAAAAGGAACCGTGAAAATCACTGAACGCACGTGTGTGCTTGGTATTATAATTCTAATTCTTTCGGTTCCTCACTTGTTTACATTTTATTTTTTAGTGAATTAAGTGCTACAAGGTTTACAAAGACTTTAGAGTAAAGAAGAAAATATGGCGTTTTCTTGGATCATTTGTTTCGTGGCTTTAACAGTGACGGTGGAAGCCACGCTGTATGACGACGAGTACGACACCTACACAAAAGCGTATGACTACAAAAATGCAGGTAATTTTAATAGTTTCGCAATTTTACTCGGAACTCCAACTTCAATGGGACTGATTTGATTTTCACCGTTATGCCACTCAATCGAACGGAATGGAGTCCTCTCAAATTGAGTTTTATAACGAAGCCTTCAAGGCAATAGTCGTCGGAGCTTCTAACTAGATTTTCGAAACTGCCTCATGGGAATAGATTTGAACAATGCCGCTATATTTAGTTTTCACTAGGTACATACATAGTACACTTAACTCGATGGAAAACTACGAGTGTGTAGTTATGTAAGTATACACAGCTTAGTAACAAATTATATTACCTATTCGAATACTGTATAAAACATCTACGACCTAACTATTTAAAAGCTAGTCCTAATTCGGAGAATACAACAGGTTTGAATAATACATGTGCCCGAGATGTCTAGTTAGACTAAAACCATAATACGCAGTTAAAACGGAGCTCCGGTTTTTAATTCGATTTAGTACAAACAAGTCTGTAAACTCACTCATTTACATAATGTACATATAAAATGTAATACAATTTAAAATATAGAAAACCTAGTCATTTTCTTTACAGGATTATTCTGCTTACGCTGTCCTACATGTCACATTTTTTTACTCGGTGTTTTATTTTTAATAAAATCAACGTTTACCTTATATCACACACAAAAATATTATAACAACATGTTGACAGTACGATAGCACAAACAGCAAAATTCGTAGGCGATCCGCGTCGTAGCAGATGTGACGCTCACCGCGTTTCCGTAGCTCTAACGTAGCACGCTACGCATGTAGAAAACCAATCCCAACTTTTCGTAGAACTTGGTTACGCGCACAAACTCAATTTCATTTCTGATGGGTCAACAAGGTGTCGATGTTGTTCCGCTTTGTTGTCCACCTTAATTCAGACAACATAATAGACACAGCGCGCAATATGTAAGTTGAGAGGCGAGTAACATATGCAAGTGCGCTCCAAAGCTCCCAGTTACGTCGGTAACGAATGCACTCATCGCTGTTGGCTGCAAGTAAGGCCCGGTAATACAATTTCTCGCTGCTCTGACGCTATTGCCATCTTGGGGACAATTTGGCCTAATGCTTGTGCATCTCGCGTTCGCAACGAACATTGTTTAAAATATTTCGTGGAGCTGTAGCCAGCAACGAGTTTTAAGGAAATGTAAACTTTTAATACCGTTTTTAATTCCACTTTCAACACAATGAAAGTGTATTTTCAGCCGCAAACACATACAAATGACCTCGTTTACAACAGTTCGGTATGAACACAGAACACGCACGTATAAGCTCAAAGAAATTTCACAGCGACAGAAAAAATAGGTACCCACTACGTACCCGTTTTGAATACAAGCGTACACACCATACATACACAGTTTGTTACAAAGCTCTTTTGAAACATAAAACCCTTGTTCAGTCACCTTTATTCTTTTGAAGCTTGCTCATAAAACCTGTGATATTTTAACTTAAGAAACACAGGTTAGAAGTCACAAGATCAATAATCCGGCTTTACAACATCCTATATTTTGATTTATTCGAGTTCTGAAACAAGAATTTGTGTGGTATACTATACCAAAAAAAAACCCGACTATTGAAAAATCACATTTTAATTAAATTCGGGGTTTACAAGGTTAAATTGACTCCTCCTAATGTTGAAGTCGGTTAAAATATTATGTGTTGTGACTATGTTACCCTAGCCATAATAACATATTTATCAAAATCGGATGAATAGTTAAGGCGCTACGGAGGAACATATGTACCTACGTAAATACAAACATACATACATAGACTGCTAAAGTCATAACTCTTCCTTTTGGCTACGCCGCGGCCGTAGTCGTTTAATCAAATTAAATAAAACTAGTAAGTAGGTACTTGATAACTTGATTTTGCCCACAAAACTGTTTTTCGTATCAGGACTGTTACAAACCAAAGACCCAGTATTGAGACTGAGGATTTTCAGAAACTTCAAAAACACCTTCATTCATACTAGAACGGTGTTTAATACCTCCTGCAATAATTATAAAACCCAATTTCAACCGAACTGTCACGTTTACAATTCGAATGAATTCGGTATTCATTTCATCTTTGGCAAAGCCAGCCATGAAACAGTTATTATTTATTAACCAGGATATAATTATTTCGATTAAACCACAACATGGACAACGCTTCATTGAAAATTTAACGTGTTACAAGCATTTTAAGCTATGAAGTCAAATTAAGTAACAATATTGGGAGCATTAACCCTAAACCGACATATTGTTCTTAGGAACAATATAAAGTTATCGGCAAACGAAACTCGAAAACCGAGTGTGTGCGATTGAATGTGAACACGATATGTCATTACATCTATGAGAATCGTAGATACGGAGGGTTCCAGAGGCAATTTCGCGGACGGCAATTTTTGTCGCCATTTCGCGTTAGAGTGATTTCATTCCACGAGAAGACATAGCTGTCGAACTAGCTTATCGGACGGGCCCAGCTCGACGTATCTTCGATTTACCTACTTATCTGGCTGCGGCTCAATACCAAAGACATTTATAGCCTTTTCTTGCGGACCCGATTAGTGATTCACATCTCTATCGTACAACAACTGCGTGTCTAAATTGCGCCTGACAGGACCGTTCGGCTAATGGGACCGTACCCAACGGATTAATTAACTGTACACTGTCGAATAAACTCTTTGTTCTCTAGTAACGACTTGAATGGATACTTGCACAAATGTTAATCAGCAAAATTAACTGTGATAATTGCCTATTAAATAATTGATGACACATTCTAGTTTGGCTTTTGTGAAATGTTTGGCTTTGCATAATGAATTTGCGTTCCTGCATAAATTCAGTGATATCTTTGGGAGCATAAAGGACACAGCAATGTGTCTAACAATGAAGAATAATTGCCATGAGCTAAGTTAAATAGCTATCGCTAACTACATTCCAGTTGGAAATCTCACGTAAAACATTAATGAGAAAGTTGGCGCGATAAGCGGGCTTCAAACAAGGATTGAAGCAGGACGGCTGAGAAGAAGCTCCCATTAACATTCCAGCGTGAAGGGGGCAATAATGTGGGTGTTACACGGTGAACGTTTCACTCGAGCAAATGGCCGCGCTCCGGGGATATGGGTATTCTGTTACGAATAGACGGGGAATACCGCTTCGGTTACTGTTATCGGGGATGCCAAAGTTATACTTTTGTTGCATATGGGTATATCCTTCAAACTGCAAAGACAGCAAAAATGAAGATATTGCCCTATTTTTAGTACGCTCTTCGAGGGTCTTCGAAATAGGTTATAGTCGCTTGAAAAATCGTTACTTTAATAATATTTTCCGAGAAATAGCTGACTTTATACCCAAACCATTTCATGAACTTTATTTAGCAAATGCTTATGTATTCTGTGTGTTATTAATAAACAACTATCCAAGTTAAAAGATAAGTCTTCTTAAGTGTAACGTACCTAATACTAAGATTCCTATATGTTCATTTTCGAAAAAAAGTATTACAGTACCATCCAAACAAAATATACCTAAAATAGCTAAGATTCCAAAGGAACCACAAAAGTTTAGATGTGGTAAGAAATATAAATGTAAGGATACATATAACATCATAATTAATATGATAAAATTCAATGCACGTAGGTACTTAGTACATCGTAGAACAAGGATATCGCGAGAAGTTTTATACTTAACGTTAAACGTGAAAAGATTATAAAGACAGAATGAATATAAACTGAAACGAGAAGACTACCTATTGCACACAAAGGTACAAAAGATACAACCTAATATGACAGGCGTAACACAAAGTAAACGTTACAGTAAATTCAAGGGTAAAATTAGTCAACAGTTTGTAAGTGAAGTGTATACCTATTGTTAGTGAAGTTTTTTACGGCGAGTACGGTGCGAAATACCGCTTTACGTTCCAACAATCTCTGATGGTACACTTGAATTTATCGCGCGGGTTACACAGTAAAAGGGCTACGTAGTCGGCGGTGGCGGCAAGGCGATATTATTCGGCAGGGGTGCGTTTTGTTTACAAATTGCTTGGCGGCGCGTGCCCGCCCTGCCTCGCCTCGAATCACCCCGAGATAAAGCGGCTGCTGCTACCCGCCGATAATTTTCTTAAACCTTGTTTTATACGCACGTTGAACGGTGATTTCAGTCGTAAATGGATTGATCCAGTTTACGGCATCCCCTGCCTCGGCTAAGGAAAATTAGAGCGATGCTGTAAAGTGGATATAATAACGGAATTTTTCTAAAAAATATTGTTTTATTAATGTTGCTGTTCGATTTTATTCGGCTTATGAAAGATTGGGTTTCCACTCTATTAGTTCTCCCAATAAGGTATTTGGAATTATGACAGTGAATACAAAAGTTTTGAAATTGTTTCTGAAATTGCTTGTACTAAACCGAGATTAATATTAAATTATTCGTCTTCATAAATATTCTAAAGTGGCAGATGTATGAGGGCACGAATTATACGTATACGCCAAATATACATACTTTCTACATAATGTAGCTTAGTTCAATACAAGTGGAGATTAAAGACCCTCGGAAAAGTCAATATGGTCCCTGTCACATCTTCCAAATAAATTAAAAAAGGAGTAGTAAGATCCTTCACGGGGTGTCACCTCGTTAAATATTAACATCTACAAATGTGTACTTAAGGTTTATTTTACTTTGACGTTTAGGAGTTACAAAAATATTTATCAGCAAAATTGCGTTTGGCCGAGAAGTAATGAAAAATTCACCCTTGGCGCGACCTGAGTAACTAAAGCTTTAACGATATTGCTGGATACTGTTGTCTTCTGTTGGATTAAGTTTATACTTTGTGTTCTGAAGCTGCTCTACGGTTTCATTCAATTAATTTAATCTTTTTTCTTTACAGAGAGTCGCACTTGTACGCAGTCAGAGTTCCGATGCAAGACAGGAAGATGTATTCCGTTGTCCTGGCACTGTGACAATGAAAAAGACTGTCCTGATGGGTCAGACGAGGAGCCCGGCACTTGCAGTCAGTATCAACTTTATTGCCCACACTCACACGTACACTCGCACGAGTAAACTTGCCAAATAACATACACTTTTATAGTCTTATTACTACTTTTGAAACGAGTCATTTTGGTAAAATATGAAACTGGAATTGAATAACAGACTTCTAGTCGTATAAACATACATTAATTAGAACATTTCGAGTACGGGAAGTTACGATGTAGACATGTTTGTAAATAAATTCTATGAATGAGTTGGTATTAAGTTTTCTTGCTAACAGTAAAAGGAACGTCAACTTTGCCTGGCCGCCCACTTAAGTTTATATTTGTGTGTGCGTATATAAGCAAACACTGTTATTTTGGCAAATTTACTTTAGGGTCGAGTTGGCAGTCAGTCGCCTATTGTTTAGACGTAGAACAATGAAAAAACAAGGTCGCAAAATGACAAAGCCAGCGAGGGTATGAAAACTGGACGATCCTGTGATCCCAACCCGAGTTATCCCTTGTTATTAGAAACCTAAAAACTTTTTACTAACCGCGATTCGGAGTTAAACAATCTGTGTCTTCTGCGGTGATGACCATTTATCATTCAGATCTATTTTCTAGTCTTTAAAGCATAATGGACCGTTATTTTATGTAAAATAAGATAAAATATATCATAACTATCAGTCTAAAACTCATTATAAGTACAGTTAACAAATCCTAAGGCCTATTATATTAAAAAGATTTTTAATTTTACACCGCCGTATAATCTAACTGCAGAAATTGCTTGGTAACCAACATTTAAACCGTACATTTGAAGCCAGGCGGTCAACGTAATGGGATGGCATCAATTCAAGAACTGAAACAGTAAAAAATAATTATCTAACGATTTATGGGTAAACTTTTGATATACGCGTATTTTGTCCTTAGCGGAACTCCCAACGTAGATTAAAATCTTAATTACGACCAAGTTCTCAGGATTAAGTTTATAATCTTTGCCTCCTCAACCTCACCTGCTAGAAGCAGAAAAATCAAAATTTAGGATTACATTTCAATCAAAATGTTTCTGTACCTATCAAAGCAGTACTTAATCAAATATTTAAATTGTATTTTACGGCTAACGAGAAGGCTCGTATCCTTTATGTAAAATGTCATTATAGAAATGTAAATATGGTGCTATAAGTAAGTCGGTAAACGTAATGTGAAAAATGTGAATATTCACAAAGACGGGAGGGTCCCCAAATGAATTTTTGTCGAGAGCCTGTGGTATTTAAATAAAACACGTAATACGAATTTAAACATTCCATGGGGTGCGTAGAGGATCGCGTTAATTTATTTATGGTTGACACATGAGATAACGGACAAGGAAGGGAATGTCTGCCACAAATTGGACTTGTTCACGTTGAGCCGACGGGTGAACTGGCATATGTAGGTAGATACTGAAAATTCAGTCTCTAATAAGTTAGAAATATCGATCGATTCAGCGGTTTCCGCTACGGTGGCGACCATGGAGTTCGGTTGGCGACTGACGTAATCCCCGAACTCTCCACCTTGTCACAAGTTTGAAGGCGCGTAATCCTCTTTATGTGAAACACTTGTCTATGCTTTAGCATTTTCTTTGAAAATACCTTCTTAAAAATATATGAATTTTCTTTTCAATAGGTTTAAATATGTAGTTCAGGAACATTCTAGCTAAAATGACAGGAATGATATGAACATTTTACAGTTTTCATATCGGAGCTATGATGGATCTAGCTGAAAATAGTGGCGCCTTAGGGATTTGTGTTCTTCATATGAAATATGAGTACTGATAGGTATTTCGCTCCCACAAACCATATAGGTAGAGAAAATGTCTCAATGTGTTTCGGTTCATGTTCTAACGAATTATAAATGGAATGTTTAAAAATAGATATGCCCGAAAAGGACAGTGTATGAAATAAACGACTGCCCATCCCATTATTCAAATGTGAAACGAGTAGAAAATTGCGCGTTCGCTTTTTTTTCGTATGTCGATCCATGGGAGGGTCACGCTATAAATTGCGATTTTTATCACTGCCACTTTTCAATATAAGTGACCCGTAAAATTAACATGCCTTTTCACGATTTAGGATATGTATGTAGGTAGTTATTATGATAGATAGCACCGCCAGAAATAGTATCGTTCACATGTTCTTTGAAGTCGTTACCTATGAAGTATATTCATTCGAACACATTTTCATTTATGGCAAAATGCAATACTTAGATAGATTACATACATATAGATAGATTATTACAGATAGATAGATTACGTAGATTGCATTCAAAAGTAAAGAAATCCAATCTCATAGTCAACCATAATCTGTTTATTATGTTTTAATGAAAATGTTAGTAGCTTATTTATTATCTGTGCTAGCTTTGGAATTATCTTTTGTAATGCAAGCAAGCATTGTCAACAAAAGTCCTTATAAAAGAGTTGATCCGGCGTCAAAGGGACTTTTAATTCCTTGTTTTCTCAAACTGCAACGGTGTGTATAAAAAGCTTGTGAAAGTTTGCGAAGGTTTTATTTCAGCGGAGGTGGGGTTATGGCAACCGCGGGCGTAACTTTGTACACTTAGAGCCACTGTAAGTCGTCCCACATAATGGAAAATCCTTTTTTATTTGGCAGGGACACGCAATGTTTTGTAGGCGACAATGTAGAAGGTGGTTATATATATCAAGTTTATATAGGTAATCTGGCTTTGTTGTCCTTGTTGACAAATATATTTATCACCGAGGCTTCAACTGGAACGTTATTTTCCGGGATAAGTAAGCTTTATGGTGTCATGTCCCTCGTGCAGTAGAAGCCAGTCCTAAGCGTGTGGATATTATCCATCTGGATATTATATCTCTGTCACTCGGTGTATTTAAGTTGCACATTATTTACTTATAGTATGACAAATGCTATCCAATATAGAGTTTACGGCAACAACATCAATCATGTTTAGAATTCAAAATCTTTTATTATAAAGGCAATGCCCTCGATGCCTGTTGCAGTTTATAAAGACACAAAATATCATCATACATTCTTTCATTTCAAAATTAACTAGGTAGATGAAAAATGTATTGAAAAATATATCTAAAACTCTTTTTTCGCCTGCTTTATTTACACTTTAAATTCATGGGAGATTTGAGAGCCAATTCTTTCTACTTTTAATTTAACCGCTTCACTCTTTCAATGCAACTTAAATGCATTAAACTAAGTAGATATACAGTCGACAGAATCCCCAGCAAAAACTTTTGAGCGGGAGTCACTAAAGCTTTCTCAATTTGCGTCTGTTGAATTTCGTTAGCGACGTCGCAAAACAACATTACACTCTAATAAGGGGACTGTTTAGAATCATTAATTACGTTTTAGCCGTGCCCGTGCTTAGCATTACCATTTATTATATTGCTAAAGCACTTGGCTAGCATTTTAAACGTGTTTGCTGTGTCAACTTAAGTTGCTACTGATAGCCTCGTTCCAAGTCAGTCCGTTTGCCAAGATTAATTACATCAGTGTAAATTGTTTATATTGTGAGCCCCCTGATTTATTTGTGTCTGATCGCAGATAGTTTAATGCTGTTAAATTGTTTGCTCTTCGACTAAAGTTCTGCAAATAGTTTGCAAGTAAAGCGCTCAGGGCAACGCTAACAATACTTAACATTGCAAAGTTACTTTACTACGCGGCAAAGACACTAAAGGAGATTGCTCTAGACCGCCCTATAACCAACAAACATTTGACGTGTACGTTAATTTTAATTATATTTTAATATACTTTTTAAAAATAATAAATTCCAGCGGACACTGTTTAATTCATAAAGGTTTTTAAAAGTGACCTCATTGATTTTATTACCAACCAAACCCGCCATCTTTCATGGAATTGTCATTGTGAATGTCACAAAAGATTTGATAGTGTCGCTCTCGCTCATATTACATAAATATCGATATCGACGACCATGTCCATAATATCTAGTATTAAAAAAAATGATGTTCGATATTTATCACTTCCAAAACATTGAAAATGTGCAACATAAAAGTTTTTCATGCATATTTTTTTCATGGAATTAGTTCCGTGAACATTTTAATGGGACTTATGATGAATATGGCCTAGCACGATTATGATGAAAATATCATGAATAAAGCAAACTCACAAAATGTACTTACTAGTCGAATGAGGGATTTTCTGACAAGGAGAAAATATTTGTTCAAAAGAGGCGTTGGTAAAAAATACGTCACTCTCTCTGGTTTTTGATATCAATAAGCTTTCTTACGGATCTTATTTTTGTTATCAGTAGCCAGTAAAACAAAGACGTATTTTTTAGCCAAGCCATCTGTTGAACTATGTTTTTTCAATTGTCAGAAAATCTCTCATTGAAATCGATTGAAATATCATTTACGACGCAACTCTAGTGAATTGTTCTCATAACGATTCCACGACTTCAATAGCCATATTTTTACTTTTTAAGTACAAAATATTTTATTTTAGCATTAATTTAATGTGAAGTTGAATCAAAACAACAACGTGTTTATGCTTGAAACGATACAAATTAATTTACATTTGACATATTGATCTGTCATTTTGGTCTCCTAAATTAAAACCACAGATTAAAATAGGTGGTCATTGATAATCGATATACAATGATCGATCTTCGAGAGAGCATCTCTACGTCACTACGTCAGTCGGTTCATATATAGATGCTCTGTGGTCGGTTCGTCTCACGCGCTGGCTGTGGTTGTGTTGTGAACTTGTGACTACCTACCTATTTGGCGATTTCTTTTGGCGTTTTTGATTTTGTTTCTGTTTAACGGACTACGATTTGGATTGCTTTCAAAGTGACCTGGCTTCGAATAACTGATTCTGTGATCTGCTTAAACGACACCTTAGCATTTTGACAACGGATAACGGACTTTGCTTACGAAATGGAAAGTGGATTATTATTGAATAATAACTCTACTTATAAGGCATAACAAAACTGTAATTACAGTAATATTTCACTGTATTTGAAGTTTAATGCTTTTTTGAAACCAAAAATAGCGATTTTAGAAGGATATACTTAAGTTTTCTTTTATTAAAAATAACCTCAAAATCTGTTCCTTTTTTTTAAATAAATCTGTTCGCTGAAGTGTCCGTCAAGAAACCTTGTTCTTATGGGCTACTAAGGGCAATTTACAATTAGAAAATTATTTTTTCTATGCTGTTGGCTCCAGGGCGAACAATGTATGGGCGTAGAACAATCTCCTTTAATAACATAAAATAACCCTAATAAAAAAGCAGAGAAAGGGATTCATTGTAATATGAGAAATTCGATATCAATCAAAATTTCGTACACAGCTACGGAAAGGCGTTGTCCGGAGCACAAATTTGTGTGCACGACCGGCCAGTGCATACCACTCTCGTGGAAATGTGACGATGTGGCAGACTGTATCGACGGCTCTGACGAACACCAGTGCGGTAAGAGCATGGTCTCGCAACGGATAAAAGCATGAAACCAGCAACAATTGGCATGTCGGTATACCTGGATCATATTTAGGATCGACATAAGCATACATAAGCATGCGAGTATAAAAAGCACAACATTACGACTGCTATAAACTTCTTCGTTTTTTTTTTCAAAATTATAGTTGCGATTTTCTATGATACTCGCGGTTACTTTATATCTTTTCTATTTTATTACCGATTTGATTGCCCGAATCGATTACTAGACACAAATAGGTGAACATAAAACAAAGAGAACACGCAATTACGGTTGAACTTTACGAAAAATAAAAAAGTAAAAGAAACTTATTATTTTTACAAGGACATCAAAGTAATTGGTGTCCTAGTTAGAAAGTTTTTTTCTTGGATATATTTAACGAAAAATAGAGCCAAAGGACTTAGAAGAAAGCAGGAAGGATAAGACGAAAATGGATATCAGGAGATCCCTGGAGGGATTTGTGTTACCGTATCGTGTCGGTTTATATTCGCATCGTACTTAGCATGTGCATGAATGGGTTGACAGAGGTGAAGTCGTGCGGGCCAGAGGAGTTCACTTGCAGAGGAAGAGATGGCGAGTGTGTGCCGCTCACGTGGATGTGCGACGACAACGCGGACTGTTCCGACGGATCTGATGAGAAAGCATGCAGTAAGGGATTTAACATACAATGCAAGAGTAATTATGTAGATAAAAAGGCTACTTAAGTCCTATTTGCAGGTCTCTTGAAGTTAGTCTTTCGCTTTCTTATTTTATTTCTTATTCACGAAAGAGATAGCGATACCTTGACCATTTCACAGTGCTACCATTTCAGCGGTGACTCTTCAAAGTTAATTACGTCAGATGCTTTTATAATTACTCCTGAATTGTTTATTCACATTACACTTCACATTTTATACCTGGGTCAGCATTTATGATGCATCAAAAACAATATTGACATCGAAACATTCTTCACTCATTGGTGACCATTATATTTATGATATCTAAATTTTGTATTCGGCTAGTTATATTGTGGAAATCGCATGATGCCGACCTAAATATATTATCTTCTATTTTAAGTTAAGATAATGTAGTACAAAGAGCACATCATGATTTGTTTCTAAAAGCGTTCTCAGATATCTCTTTTGTCCCCTTTACCTAGATATTTCATTCAATGTTATTATTTCATTAACAATGTGACATGTCGTGTACCACAAATTATTTAATATCACGAATGGTCACAATTGCAGCTACTACACATGACGTACTAAGTTAGATTCCCAAGTAGGTTAGACTAGATAAGACTTTTGCCTTAATTCTGATGGAAACAAAATCTAGGATAGTTACTGGAATATCTCTCTGTAGTCCACCTCGTAATTACTTTACCACCTTTAGGTTGAATATCAGTTGCACGTCAAAAAAAGACAAGGTAGGTATTGTCTATTTGTCAGGAAGATGTTTGAAACATCACGAAGTTTTAATTTTGTAGGAATTGCTAACAAAGGTGGAATATAAAATACTGGTATTCAGATGCATCCGGTTAGACTGGGAGCCAACCCTAAGATAGTTTGGAAATGGCTAGGCAGATGATGTTAACAAAGGTACAATATCTTTGTGGTGGTATACTATACCTATAAATGTTCAGAAAATACTTGTTTTGCCACGCCAACATCACGACCAACTTTTAACTATTCGTTCTCAGTATCAGCAGCACCAATCAATCATGGGGTCGGACCCAACTAAACTCTGTGTATTCTATCAACGCTCGACTCATCCATCTATAAATTCTTATCTACCCACACTGGGCGGGCCGAGGCGTGAGCGATGATGTTGCGTGCCTACTCCAATACACGGGAAGGTTTCCTTACGCCCGAAAGCCTCATCACGATTATGTCATCGTTTATCTTATTAGGTACTTGATTCTTCTAGAAATTATGGGGCAGTACAAATAGGCCTTAATGTTCAGCATCTGTTTTAGGTTGTAGCCTTGTAGCCCTTTCATATTTTTTATGAAAGAAATAATAATAGGTAGGTACTGATAATCTGAAAAGTATTAAAATCCGAAAAAGTAGTACAAATTGTAGAAATTGCGTTAAAGCGCAACTTTTCACAACTAGAAATATCTGAGAAAAATGGAACACAAGAGAAAATTTTAATTTTTCTAGTTAATAAACTATAAAGTATTTACCACAAAATATTTTTGTTTTCATAATAAATTAGTAATAAACTACTTCATTAGATCTGCTTAACAATAATCGAGAAGACTTAATTGCGGTGCATTTTATACGCAATTCCTTTTAAATTCGATGTGCTCTGGTGCTCATTGTGAATTTGAAACTCCACATCATTATATTTATTGCAATGTACCAGCGAATTGGAAGCATTTAATTTCTATTTGAGGATTGAGATTTCATCATTTTACATTGAGGCTAAAGTACCTGATTTTTCAATTTGCTGTCAGGCCGTATTTATTTAAAATTTTACGCATTTCAAAGGATTGCTGAAAATATTAGTCCAGCCGTCTGTGCAAACTTAATTAAAATTGTGTCTAATGATTGAGTAACATCATTAAGGGATGAAAACTTTAATTGTCTTTTTAAAGATTTAATTTTGTAGCTAGCCTTTACAAATTGAACTTTTTAAAATAGATTTTGACACTCAAAGGACATATCTTTAAAGATTTAGAAAGCATTTTACCAAATTTGTAAAATGATAACCAAATGTTTCCATTTCAGCTGTTACACTATTCTGTATCTTTATTCGAATCTATGTGTAATAGGGCCGGGTTATTTTCAATGAAATTTTGTCTGTCGTCCTGGAGGTCTCTAATGCCCATTGGCTGCATTCAAAGTTTAATAGAGGACGTGGCAGAACAAAACTTCTTGTTGAAAATCTAACCCATACACCAATACTCTCACAAATAAGTCTTGACCTGGCCTACCAGATGAGACCTGTCGCTCGGACGAGTTCACATGCGGGAATGGCAAGTGCATCCAGCTACGGTGGGTGTGCGACGGCGATGACGACTGCGGGGACGATAGTGACGAGGTCAAATGTCCTGCGCCGACCTGCCAACCGCAGACACACTTTTCCTGTGGAAATGGACACTGCATATCGGCTTGGTGGCGCTGTGATGGAACTGAAGACTGTCCCGATGGAAGCGATGAAGTGGTAAGTTTGTATAGTAATGTTAAGGTTCATTAGAAGTTAAGTAATATAGCGAAGAGAAGGTGTTTTGAAGCAATCAATGCAATTAAAGAGGCTAGGTTAAGCTGGTTTGTCTATTCTGTAGTCATTACACAAGCTTCGAATTTAAATATTAAAGCAAGAGATGGTCACTTAATGTGGCTCTTTCTTCAATAAGCGATTCTTGGTCAATGAATAGTTGATAAACATAAATAATTGTTGCTTACCCTCTTGATTTAATATATCAGTCAATAATTACGACACTCACCGGAAGCGATAGTGTGGTCTACTCGTAGCGGAGACCACCCCACAGCGACTTTAATTACATTCATAAACCGCTTATCTGAAACTAAACGGCATAATAGTTGTAACAGGGTCTAATCTAATCAATGGATTACAAACATCAAATTATAATGATTCACTCAAAGCTTAATGTAGCGATGAATAAAATGTAAATGATGTAAGTGTGGGCACGGCCACCCATAAAGGGATCCGTAATGAAAGCCAATTAAGCATATTTAATTGAGCAAATGATACTAAAGCGCAATACTAGAAATGTTTTCGAAAACGTTTATTTGTCATGCATGATCTAAGAAAATAATCAAAACAATGTACTTTCCAGGGCTGCACAGCTACTCCAAAGGTCCGTTCACCGTGCATATCATCAGAGTTCGAATGCAAGGACCGCATGACTTGCGTCCACAAGGCTTGGGTGTGTGATGGCGACCGGGACTGCCCTGACGGTGGAGATGAAGATCCTACGCTGTGCCGCGGCAACGTCACCTGCAGACTGGACCAGTTCCAGTGCAAAGACCACAGCTGTATCCCTGGAGCGTTGTACTGCAATGGAGACAAGGACTGCCCTGATGGCAGTGATGAACTTAACTGCAGTAAGTATTCTTTTATTAAAATATGTAAATACCTAGTTGCAACATCATGTGAGTCTTAAAGGTACAAACGATTCCTAAAAGTCTACCATCTATGATCGTCTGGCACATCTATTGTATAGGTTTGACTTTCAGCAAGAGTGCAACACCCGTCAAGATATTCTACTGACATCTTTATATTCCCGCTAATTATGAAGTTTAAAGCTCAAACGCTGTGTATCATTCAAAACAAAGTTTAACCTTCCATATATCCTAAACGTTAAAAAGCATATTATTTAGTTGTCATCTTTTTACGAGGGTAATCTCGCCAACTTGTTGCCAATTCATTTGGTTAACGAACTTATTTTATCTAAATTAAATGAAAAACTTTCGTTACATTTCAGCAATACTGAAGACCGTATGTGACAAGAAAACAGAATTCGACTGCGGAGCTGGCATGTGCATCCCTCTTTCGAAGGTCTGCGATAACCATCCAGACTGCCCGAACTTTGAGGATGAACCTCGGGACAGGTGTGGGGAGAACGAATGTGCGAAGAACAATGGAGGATGTACGCAGAAATGTGTGGACACCCCCGTCGGATACTACTGCGACTGTGACAAGGGATACAAGCTTGTGGATAATAGGACTTGCGAAGGTGAGAACCTAATTGAAAAAATGATGGAATTTTGCAATAAGGTTATGGAGGCAAAAATATTCCCGAAGAAGTATTTGAAATATGAAAAGTTTCTATAAGAAGTTGTGACATATTTGCTATTTCCCGTTCTGCTAACTACTATCCTTCCTACCACGAACTGTCTGCAGTCCTAAAATAGTTTGACGCTAAACGAACTCACTCGTCTAAAATGTTCCCTGTAGGGATTATAATTTACTAGCTCTAGTTAGATTTTACATTTTTACTGATGGTTAGGTATTCATATTCAAGGCTTGGTGCTGTTATAAACAAAAAATGTCATAGGCAGGAATACCATGCAAATGGAGCGTGACACCTGTTCCATATAATTAAATAAATCGTCAAGATAGGGTAAACCAAATATAACGGAAAAGATTAATTAATGACTCAATGGATTAGTCTGTTTATATTTATTTGATATGATGACTGTACGCATAACCGAGTACCTAATTTATAAAATAGTGTCAATCAGATTAAGATTACCTGTTTCTATTAAAAGCACAAGTAGATTTTGATGATATAATATCACAATTTATCGTAAATACCATCGATTTCTTTGACATTTTCTACGGATTTGACAACTATATAAGGAAAATGTGTTCAATCTAGCCACTTTCGTAGTGGGTATTAACAGACGACGATAAAAACAAGCATTGATCTAAATCTTGTTGTTGCTTTTAAAATGTTTATTAATAGGTATAAATCCTTTAAGCGTAGGTTGAGTCATGAATAAGTCAGTTCACAAATTACTTATTGAGGACATCTCCTTAGAGATATTTTCCTGTTTACAATTGACGACTCCCACACACCAGGAAATATTTATATTAGAGAATCACTCAACGACGGAAATCTATAGTTAAAATATTGGTGGTATAAATATTTCTTCCAAAAGTATCAAAATATTTCTTTTTATTGCCGTTTTCGTCCTATTTAAAGCCAACTAATAGATCACTAAGCCCGCTGGCTTAAGGAAGGAGTGGGCAGTATCTACCACGTTTGGTAGCCCATACTGCCCACTCCCTTCTACAGTCCTCACTGTGGGAAGGAGTGGGCAGTATCCAGAAGCCTGCGTCTCAGCAAGAATCTCTTCAGATTCGTGCTGAGACATAGGCCTCTTCTAATAGGTAGGAGTGAGGTAGTAGGAATATTACCTGATTATAATTTAGATAACTGTGAAACCCAAGGCAATCAAGTATTGAAAACTACATCACACCTTAATTTTCCAGACGTGGACGAGTGCTCGGACCCCGGCGCCTGCTCCCAAATGTGCATAAACGAGAAAGGCACGTTCAAATGCGAGTGCCACGCAGGATACGCTCGAGACCCTCGGGATCGTACCAGGTGTAAGGCCACGGAAGGTCACCCGTCACTTCTGTTCGCAAGGAGATTCGACATCCGCAAGATTAGCCTGGACCACCATGAAATGGTTGCGATAGTCAATGACACGAAGTCGGCGACTGCGCTGGACTACGTGTTCAGGACCGGAATGATCTTCTGGAGTGATGTTACAGATGAGAAGATTTATAAGTTAGTATTTTAAATATATTTTAGTGTTTTGAATCAATGTATCACTGCTATGGTGAATGGTAATAACTATAGAAATAACCTGAATGGTTTGACATTCCTTTTTGATACACGTCTGTCCCAAAAGTTTTTCTACAATCATCGCAACGAAGGAAGGAACCCCAAGGAATCAAATGAAATTCATTTGATTCCTAATTGAGAAAAACAATCCAAAGATGGTATTTTACCACAACTGGCCATTACCGTATAACCGACGTCTTTAATAGTTGATGTAGTAAAAGATAATTTCGGGTACATAAGGTTCAATTAAAAAGACAATGGACTCGCATGATACTATTATTGTTTGCATTATTACAACAAGATAATAAATTACATAAGTAATCATTTTACAAGGTCATAAAAAAGTATTTTTATCGTGTGTCTAAGAATATGAATGATGTCATATAAAATACATACATTTACCGAATGTGTACAAATGATGATGATAATGAACATGATTGCATATGTGCCTACTATTTATAATACTAAGAGAAATTAACACTTTAACCTAAAGATCCAAGTGTTTTTTTTACACGGTTTAGTTTCACGTAAATTTAACTGACCTTTAGTCCTCTAAAATGTTAAATTGCAGTTCAAATACAGTATTTACTGACGATCATACACCAACTTCAAATGATGATCGTTTGTTTTTTTAACTAGGTACTTGACAAAACGTGGCAGTGCACGTGATTTCTGGCAATTTTAGTTTTGGGAGTATCATCCCGCTTGAACTGAAAATTACTAACGCATTTAGTGCTAAACGAATTTAAAACATTATTACATTTCTGTCCATCGTTTGTATCCATATGTTCGATGTTTTATATACGTTCAGCGTTAACGCGCAGACAGTGATTTTTGGTGCAAATGAGCCTTACTTTCACAACACTAATAAACATAATTTAAAACTTATATCTACCCACTTAAGTCTCTTTATGTTAATCATATTTTTATTACCCAGGGCGCCAATTGATGAGGGCACACAAAGGACAGTGGTGATTGGCGACCAGTTAATCACATCAGACGGTCTCGCAGTCGACTGGATCTATAACCACCTGTACTGGACTGACACTGGCAAGAACCACATTGAACTTGCAGACCTGCAAGGAAACATGAGGAAAATCCTCATCAGGGACCAGCTGGAAGAACCTAGAGCTATCGCGCTTAACCCTCTAGATGGGTAAGTAATCACTCAAATGGACTTATATGGTCGACACAGAACTGTGCACTACAGTTTGGTGCGTAGACATAAGGCGTAAGAATCAACACTTTTTTACTGGGTAAAGTCCAAGTCACTTCCGCCTTAAATAGTAAAAAAAAACACTCTTGTGCTACTGTTTCCACAACAGATAGCGTGGCGAGTTGGTCTCCTACCTGAAGGAGTGAGCTCAATACACTTAAGAGAGTAAGAGAGAGAGAGAAATATCTTTGAACTGGGAGTCAACAGACTCATAGTAGTAATACTGTTAGTTATTAGGACTTTGTTCCTTGCTTGCGTTGATTGAAATCTCACATACATAAATCATACCTTAAACAATTAACTGAAGCCAATCGAAATACATTACACGTACGAGAATCGAACCTGCGACACGTAGCGCATCAGTCAGTCACTCAGCCACTGCGCCAACGTTACCGCCATTAACACGCTCTCGGTAGCTGAAAAGATAATTTGCCTACAATGGACACTAAAGAAAAACGATTCGGTTACACCAATACAAAGTAGGTACTTTAATATTCAAGAATTTGAACAGAGCAGTTGATAACACATTAGGGTACATTAAACTATCTTTAGATACCTACTTATCAACACTACAATAGTACCTACTAAAACTTTTTTTGCCACATCACAGTCCTACATAAGTATTACATACAACTGCGAAGTTACATTGACATAAATAAAATACTTATAAGTATACTAGACTTCAAACAATGAAGACTAAAATAATAAACAGTACTCACCTCCTTTTCCCAACTATGTTCAAGTTGTCTAACTGGATCCAGCTGATACCAGTATTTCACATGGAGCGACTGCCTATCTGATCTTCACAACCCAGTTTATACTGAGTAACCTACCTAATACCCCTAGGCAAGACTGGTGTCAGGCTTTGGGGCTTCTGACCCGTAACGAATACAACCGTCATTCACGAATGGCAGCCGGAACCAACTGCTAAAAGTCCTTTATGAGCTACGACCTTTCATCATTCTCCTGCCCTTATCCCAATTTATTTGGGGTCGGCACAGCATGCCTTCTTCTGTACTTCTCTATTACTCGTCATCTCAGCAGTCACCTCCTTTCTAGCCACGATCCCTCAAACTTTAATTTAGGAATGTATGTGGACAGTGTAACTATTAACATAACACTTAAACATAACCAGCGAAATGTGCATGTTTTATTTGGTACACCTCTCGCTAATTCTTCGGGGATTAGAGGTGTGATTTTATTTTGTGAAATATTGATAGAAGCATGAGTTAAAATATTTTATTTAATAGTGCAAGTGCACTGTAGAGACAAGCTATGTAGATTGTAGGTATAGGTACAACATGATTTTATGTAATTTTCCTTCCTCGATACAGGTCAGCAACTATGTTACTTTAAGGCTACGTACGCACTGGCAGGTACCTTGCTTTGCTCCTAAAGCCTAGTGATCATACATGGCGCTTCCTAGAATACACGGTGGCCACACAGGGGAGCATTTTATTTCTATGGAGAGGCGACCAGCGAAGGCGCTAAGCGCGCGGTGCGGCCGGTTGCGAAAATTCTAGAACGTTCGTTTTAATTTGCTACCCGCAAGACGACTCGATAGGCTCTACAGCTACAAGCTTAGCATCTCTAAGATCTGTCAGAGCGTATGTCGCCTTAGATGGGCATACAACGCCAATGTATGTAAATCTAGTGCAATACACATAGGTACAATACTTTAATAAATGCTGAACAAATCTGATAATTAAACACACATGACATACCTACCTACATATACATAATATTCATAACACTTAAATTGATAAATATTTTCCCAGAGATATCACTTTCATTTGTATACAATTCAAGAAGAAGTTAATTATAGACTACGATAGATGCACTAAAATTTTTAAACAAAACTTTTATTCATTTTTCTTACTTATTTTTTACATTTTTAAATATTCATATATCAAAATCAATATAACAAAAAACATTTAAAAATAGTAGCCTATCGGGATCAATGATAATAATGTATTAGTCCCAGTACAATGTGATATTGCTATTTTCGAGAACTGGGTCGGGCACATGCCTATAGTTCGGCACTTCCGATTCCACAAAAGGCTGTATTTTAGAGCAAGTTTCTGATGGATAATCGTGGCTACAAGGTTGTGTCTATGCAAGTACTCTCCGTTAGCTAGACGTTAGTTATCAGTCATATCATAAATCCAATAATATTTCCTACTAACACTACAATTAAATACTGAATGGCGATTTCCTCACCAGCGTCCGTCAAGGGGGTGATTCTAACTGTAAAATTATGTTTAACTACCTAATTCTTATAGAACAGTAGGCAAACAATGGCAGGCAGGCAGGCACTGCATGTATGACGAATGCAGGTGACTAATTTGCTTCCTTGTATTATTGATTTTGATTTGATTAGATTTTTCAAGGTCTTAATTTATACATGATTAGAATACAATCTGCTTACAAAATGATCTTATTCTATTTGTTTACAAGTCAGGATTTATTTTGTTACATAGGCTAAATATATCGCCTTTATAAACATCAAAACATGTTAATATTACCTTATTTAAGTAAGTGTTGACTTAACTTATACATTGAAATCGATTAACTAAGTATGTGCAGATCTTAGTAAGGACCCACATAATATTTTGTATTATTACACCGTGCTGTATTTTTCGCAATAAAAAGAAACGTCAAAGTCCCGAAAAACCTAAAGACAACTTTCAGATAGGTAGAGGATTTTTGATTTAATCAATATAGACAATTCAGTTAACCTATGTCGTCCACGCTTTATTGATTAATGATGATTTATTGTCAGTGAAAACTTTTCATTGGCCTTTTGTCACTAACTGTCTACTATGTGTATCCTAGCAGTAAGTAATAAATTAAAAATAATAAAATAAAGGGTTAATAAAATCATTAAAATCCATACTCTGCACTGCTTCTTGAGGTTGTTGGCTTGTTTAATGGGCGCGCCCGGACTCAGACAACAGGCAAGCCCGTGACGTAGGCTCGCCTCTATTACCTACTTGAACTATGTGAGGTTTTATTCCGTGGTAGAAATATTATTCATTGTACGCGATACTAGATAACTACCTACATAGGACAGCACCGGATGTTCCAAAATGTATGAATCACAATTGTGAGGCTATTTTTACGTGCAGTTTTAAAATTAAGTCGGTTTATCATTTTTATGACACATCGTTTCTATAAATAGGTGTATATTAAATAATAATAGGTGATTATCAAAGGCGATAAACAATACTGGATTAAGCAATTAGTAACAGTTGTCATTAATCATACCATGTTTTGTGAAACAACAGTTAATAACAATTTTCCTGGTAGGTATAGGGACTATATTGTAGAGTTGTAAGTACTTATGCCTATAGTATTATTAGGTATACAATGTGGTGTTGTAGATATATTACTTGTTAGTTAAAAATTATAACAGACAGGTACCTAGGTACTAGTAAAAGACAGACTCTCCGCAATATCGACAAATTCAGACTTTCGAGATGATATTGAGAATTTCCTGATGGAAACACTAACATTGCTTTGCCCGACCTAAGAATCGAACCTGAGGCCTCATTGTGAGACCACTAAACCAACAAGGGGTACTTTGAAATATCAACAAGCATTTCATACAACTACTTACGTCATTCCAAAACTGATCCTACACAATTTAAAACACGGCTGGCTGTAATCAGCTACATAAATATCATTTGACTGAAGACAAATTCGATCAATTGACGAAAGAATGTCGTTTTATTCCGGGTCGTCGCAATGTATTGCAATAAGTATCGTTATTCGTTGATACAATTGACGTAAGTCGAGTTTTTGATTGTATTTACCACTCAAAATGTCACGTACACTCGGTAGTAGAATCAATAGATCAACAATTTGCCATGGCAATTAGAGCCTTCTAAGTTCCGCACCGTACCGTACCGCACTTCTAAAATTCCGCACCGTATGTGGATTTAAATTACTCATGTGCTCAGGATCACCTGTAAGATTGGCATCTCTTAGTATGGTAGGCTTTATACACTTCTCATCAAAAAAATCGAAACACCTCGCAGTTTATGATTTGGTAAGGATTATCAGAAAAATGTGTATATTTAGGAATAAATGTAAAATGTCATTTAATAGTGAGTAGTATGAGGTTTTTAAATCCTAATGTTATTGTTCTAAATTCAAATTAAGTCTTCATAGGTTTCGTATTTTGTATAATGAGTAATTTTTACCCTGTATGGAATATGAAGGAAATGGGTAAAACAACACGCGTAAATGAAAAAAAAATGTAAGAAACGTTTATTTAATAACTTGTATTCCCTCCGCGAGCTCTTATTACTGCTTCCATACGGTTCTTCATCGATTGGATGAGAGTCACGATCACATGTTGTGGTATATTATCCCATTCCTCTTGGATTGCATTTTGCAGCTGGCTAAGTGTTTCTGGGGCTGGATCTCTTGCTCGAATTCGTCTCTTTAATTCATCCCATAGATGTTCAATGGGATTCATGTCCGGGCTTCTTGCTGGCCATACCATAATGGAGATACCGACTTCGGTAAGATAATCTCGTACGACGCCCGCGGTGTGAGCTCTAGCATTGTCGTGCATGAATATGAAGTCGTTGCCAATAAAATGTGCATAGGGCATCACATGAGGTTCAAGACACTGTTCGATGTACCGATGAGAGTTTAGTGCAGGCAGCCGTGGCCCAGACACAAAGGCAAGTTCTGTCTTACCGTCGGCGCTGATTCCTCCCCAAACCGTCCACGAACCGCCACCATAGCTGACCTTTTCTTCAATGCAGCATTGTGCAAAGCGTTCTCCATCTCTTCTGTAGACCTTGTTCCTTCCGTCGTTACCATACAGCATAATTTTACACTCATCAGAAAACAGTACTTTGCTCCACTGAAGGTATGACCAAGTTAGGTGCTCGCGTGCAAAGTTAAGGCGCGCTCTTCGATGGTCTGCAGTTAATTTCGGCCCATTCGCTGGCTTATACGGTGCCAATCCGCGTTCCTTCAACCTTCTTCTTATTGTAGAGTCACTTACAGCTACTCTTCGTACAACGCGAAGCTGCTGCTGCAGTTGAAAAGCGTTAAGGCGTCGATTTCGTAAAGAAGTTGTTACAATAAATCGATCATCTCGCTCAGAAGTGACCCGATTCCTGCCAGATCCTGAACGGCGCGTGAACGAACCTGTCTCCCGATAGCGTTTGTAGACTCTATGAACAGATGATAAGCTTAGATGCAATCTTGCAGCCACAACACGCTGACTAAGTCCAGAATCCAGCAATGCCACCACTTGGGCGGCTTCTGCCGATCGATTACCATTTATTACTCCTCTTCTTAAATTAATACAATGTCTTTTATAGCATAGATCTTACTTCTACATACATACATACTACATATACCTCAGGCGAAGTATCCATATGTTTTAGAAAAAAAAGTTTTTTCAGACGTCCCAAAGTCACAGTAAATGAAATAAGAAACAAAAAGTTTAAAGACAAGCGCTAATTTTTAGTTTTTAAACGAGAAACGTACTCCAACCCTAAATACACATTTGTCTCAAAACAGTGATTAATTTCATTTATAGGATAAACAAATGAAATTCTAATTTCGAATTTTGATTTTTTTCTTCTTACTGTAATGACCAAACTGCCAGCTACACAATAATGTTTTTTTTTTCATGGAATTAATTCTCTTTTGTAAAAAATTAGGACAAAAACAATAAAAACGAAAGTGTTTCGATTTTTTTGATGAGAAGTGTAGATTAGGGCCGGAGTATTCCACTATTTAGCGTCTATTAGCGAGCAAGCACAAAACTCAATTCAAACGGAATCAGATCTGAATACAACCATGTTTACCACGTAAAAATGTGATCATTGTTACAAAACCACACCAAAACACACATGAATTCGCTATGATTTCAAACTGCCTAATTTATTTGGTAACCAAATATAATTTATGTGCATTAGTTATGTGTATATTGAAATCCTTCAAGCGACATTTGTGCTAAGCCGACGGTAAAATTATTCTAAGTAGGTAATTAAATATTTTACCATTTTGTTTCCTTTAGCTGGATGTACTGGACCGACTGGGGTCAGGTACCGAAGATTGAGCGTGCGGGTATGGATGGCTCCCACAGGCAAACCATCGTTTCTTACGACGTCAAATGGCCCAACGGCCTCACATTGGACCTAGTGCGCAAGCGTGTTTACTGGGTGAGTGTAAAAATAAGCCTTTTTGAAATAAAAGAAGTTGAGACGTGCCTCAAAGAAGAACGGTCGTCTACCCTAGCCTTCCCTTTTTATTTATAAGGACCTTGGGGAATTTCCTTTCAGCTTAGCGTTCTTATGAAGTTACTTACTAGGTAGGTAACCCAGAATAAATTTTATACAATTTGCCTGTTTCGTTTTCTACTAAAACAATGGTTTTAGATAATAATGGAATAGCAACCTAATTAGCGGTTTGTGAAAAACAAATGACGTTTGAACAACTAGATCTCATTTGTCATAATTAAAGTATTACCCACAAAAGATACCGAATCAAACGTCGCTATAAAATTGGTTTTTCCAGCACAAAATATTAAACACACCATACTTAATTTCGTCTAATGGCTAATGTCAATCTAATGATTATTTTAATTAGTGCTATCTTTAGTAAAATCAAGTGTTCTGAATTAATTAAGTATTACAGAGAGATAGGTTCTAATGGATTATAAAAATAATTCGACCAATCATTTAACTTTTTAATTCTAAATGATTCATCGATCTGTCGATAAGTAATTCTATAAACAATACTACACCTCTACAATTTACAACCTATTCGAAAGTTTGGAGTCACTGAACTTCAATATTTGTGCAGGTGGATGCTAAAATGAACATGATTTCTTCGTGCAACTACGATGGAACTGGACGCAGGGTTATCCTGTACTCCACAGACGTGTTACGTCATCCATTCTCCATCACCACGTTTGAAGACTGGGTGTACTGGACTGACTGGGACAAGGCAGCTGTCTACCGCGCTAATAAGTTCAACGGAAAGGATATTGAAGCTATTACTCCTACTCATAACGTAAGTTGAATGTGATAAGGTAAGGAATTCGATATAGACTAAAGCCTGAAAAAAATGATTTTGGAAGATATTGTTTGAAATGAAAACTGAATTCTGTTAATGAATAAATTAATAGATCGCATGCGCTACAGACGACATGTCAAGTCAGACTTGTCGTTATCAAAAACGGCATGAACAACGAGAATAAAGACATTGGTTGTAGGGTACTAAGGCCTTGCGCAAATGAACCTAAAAGTAAACTTTTTGTGATTAACGAGTTTAAAGCCAATTTTATGCGTTTTTGGCCATTACCGAAAACGAGATATTGGATGGCCTCCTTGACATCGAATCTTTAATTGGCACTTGTATATTATTCAAAATGGCAAAGATAGAGTGAGTGGAGGAGTAAAATAAGGAAGTATAGGTTTGACCCTGTCATCATTATGGTTATTGGTGAGGACCTTGTAAAATGAATATTTTAATAAACACCATGCTGATTTCCGATTCATACAATAGCTGCACAGTATTTTTAACCGAATTATAAAAAAGGAGGAGGTTAGTATATCTTATAATATATATATTATATATAATTATATATTAGTTTTTTCTTATCTCGATATCCACAACTAACCGTCATTTTAAACTTCACACATCCATTTAATTCAAATAATATCAAAAATTAATTGCCTGTAACGATCGGTCGGTGTGTTTTTGTTATGTTCTCGCCCAAATATATTGGGCGAGTAGTTTTCCACCAGTTACGAATAATTTACCACTAGCCAAATAAGTCCAATAACAGATTTTATCAGCACTTTAATAATTGCGTTAACACGTGCGCATGCGAATATTAACTGGTTTAAAAAAAAAACAGAATCAGCGGTTTCTAACCATTTCATGGAAAAACTGAAAAACATACATCTAAAATCATATGGCTGTTGTTTTCATTTTCCATCTCTAAAATGATTCCTAACATTGACAGCTCCAAAACCCCATGGTGATCCACGTCTACCACCCATACCGTCAACCCGATGGTGTGAACCATTGCGCTGCCGTCAATGGGCACTGCTCCCATCTCTGTCTTCCGGCGCCGCGCATCGGGGCCCATTCACCGCGCGTCTCCTGCGCTTGCCCCAACGGACTAAGACTGCTGCCCGACAACCAGATGTGCGTCGAAGACAGTAAGTGTATTTTCATTATTTGGATAATGTTTTACGTTTCTTTCAGGCACGGTTATTATTGCAAGCGAATCGATGATTGGCCTTGCCCAGTCAATTTCGCATAAAGCTCTTGCATCTTTTATAGTCGTTTGTCGAAAGACAAATTAAACGCGTTCAGCGTATACTGTACGCGTTTATTTTACTTCTCTTGGTAGAATCTCTACTCGGGCAGACGCAAACGTCTAACCGGCCTTAACCAATGCCAGACACCTAACAAATATCTACGGAGTTTTTAGTGAGCATTTGTTTGTCTGAGGTTGTAATAACACAGAAAGATTTATGAAGCATTGATCTGAGTACTGTATTATGTCAGCGTCAACGAATATACCAAAAAAATGTACAAAAGAAAACATTAACACAATGCTGCTGACATGATGTTACCCAACACAGAGGACTGCACAACGTGTGATATGTTATGAGTTATGTATGACTTATAAACTTTAATCACCTAGAATAATGAACGTCTAAAAGTAGGAAAAAACTTAAACAACGTATTTTTCACTGTTTCTTGTCATTAATATGGTAATCTAACTTTTTACTTCAGTAGCTAATGATTTTTTTTTGTTTTTTTGCTGGCGGCAAAGTATGACTGCTGCGTGCCGCGCCGTAACTGTGTTTGTATAAAATGATACCTACGCTTATTGTGTTAATTATTTTTCATAATGGGAAAACATTCCATGAAAAAGACGAAAAAGACCTAGATAGGTATGTCAAAACACGTGAATTCTTAGATCATAAAAGTCATGTGTTTAATTAAAAGTTCCAATGGTACAGACGCCAGCACATCAAGCTATTACAATCTGTCAAGTTTCTTTAATAGTTTTTCAACTTTATCGCTAAAGCATTAGGTTCAAGTTGATTGGAAAAAATTACAGTTTCGGGAAGCTTGATGTACTGATGTACTTTCGAATCGCGGCAGGACGTTATGATTCATTTTTCGGAAAATTGAGATATAATTTTCAGGATGGTAAAAGTCACCTTCGTAGAAATACAGATTCAATTCAATGGAAAAGCAACAACGTTATACGCATTTGTAATTCGGCTACTATTTTTATGACTGCTGTTGTTTGTTTATATGAAACCTTTGTTGTTTTTATGTCTAAAATTAGCACATACTTACGACACGAGGCCTCTGTTAACTAGAATGTTTGGACAAATCAGGGATACAGTTTAAAAAAAAATGTTCCTGCTGTTCCTAGGCTATTTGGCATTAAATCAAGAATTTAGATACCTCGGTATTCAAGAACATAGGCAGTCTGGCATTTGTCTGCGTTCTGTTACGTAAACCGCGACTCTTTACTTCACCTGCACGGCATTTTATAGACAGATTACGTTTCATATGATTCCGTGGCAGGCAATGTCTGTAGGTACTTGAAACAATGTAGGTACAGTAAAACAATCGGAATACGCTTGTTGCTGTTTCGATTGTCTATCACACTGTCAGCTTGGAGACGCCTTGGTGGGGTCTGCTAAAGACGGCATTGTCAAAAATACAAGTTTGTCATCGATTAGGTACTCATACTATGACACCAACGACTTATAGAATCTGACGGCTTTGTAAGCGGTTTATGACTAAAGTAGAGCGTTTGACTCACTTTTCCAAGCTCAGTGGTCTATCACAACACAACCATATTATAGACTTACACTTTTGGCTTAAGGTGAATGCGACCAACCAACCCGCGAAATTCAAATTTTCTTACGTTTTTTGCAATTTGCAGGCCAGTGCTAGGTTGTATGTTGATTAAAATATTATTCGCTGCTGTAAGACATATGTAGTTACAGAATTATAATCATCAAAATCACCAATACAACCCTCCAAGTTCATAAAGGCGTAGGAACAACAAAAAAAAACAGAAAAAGTCATTCCTACAGCTTTATGAACTTAGAGCGTTGTATTGATGATTTTGATGATTATAATTCTGTAACTACATATGTCTTACAGCCGCGAATAATATTTTAATCAACATACAACCTAGCACTGGCCTGCAAATTGCAAAAAAACGTAAGAAAATTTGAATTTCGCGGGTTGGTTGGTCGCATTCACCTTAAGGTGGAAGCGGCAGGCTAGTTCGCGAAATTCTGTTTTCTTTTACATTTTCATTAAAAAAAATAGTCATTCAATGGGATAAAATTACCTTTGAGGGTTGTTTTAACAATTTTAATTATTATAATTCTGTAAACATACGTGTTACGGTCGCGAATCATATTTTGATGAACATACAATCTGACACTGATCTGCAAATTGCAAAACACGTCAGAAAATTCGGGCTACCGTGGTGCGTGGCTTCTACCTGAAGTTATACAGCTTTTTTCGAATTCGTGACTTCTGCAGATATTTCCTAAACAATGGAAATAATTTAAACACCTGGGTGTTTTACGTTACATTTGCGTAATAAAAGCAGGTGGCGAAATCGTAAGCAAATTTCACTATCGTAATCACTTTTATAAGAAGATTATTTTTAATGCGTATATTATGTGGCGTGATTTCGGATAGATGAAACGTGCGTAGTGTACAAATGATAATTACGATAAGCTATTTTCATTAGGAATTTTCATTCAATCTTCATTACTTCGTTATCTTCTTTATTTTTTTTTAAACATTTGTCGTATTGACGTAAGAGCGTGTTAATAAAAATTATACCGGTATAAACCAGTTTTGGATTGTCGCTTTCCTTGAGCAGATTCGGGGGCCGATATCTTTTTTCTGTAAGTAGATACCTACTTTCTTTCGTTTTTTACACCTAATTGTTAAAAGAAAACCCGTGAACGCTGCACTTGAAACATACTTGATTGATGTCAAAATATTCTCAAGGATGAGCATACAAATTAAAGTCCATTACATTGTGACTGAGATTTAAATGCTTGCATGTAATGTTAAGATTTTTATCAAAGATATAGCTTGAGTGGTTAACTCAATGTAACGAACTTGCAATGCACCATGATTAGGCACTTTATACGGTCTACTTTACATTTATAACGAACTACTCAACATTTCAGAATTGGTTTTTAGATCGATTTTGTTACTAGGCTTTTTACCCCACTGCCAAGGAAGGGTTATGTTTTTCGCGCGTATCTTGTATGTTTGTAAATTTCTTTAAAACGTCGTACGTTCTTAATAAGTAAATAAGTACCTTAGTACCTAACAGAAAAACCGGGAAACTCAACAAAGTTGCAAAATTGCAACCGTGCGTGATTTAGCACTTTGTGTTTTTGTATGGATCTATTCTAAAGTTCAAATTGCGTTGGCATGCCCAAAAATGCTAATCACATACACGCAAACTTTAGCCTATTAATTAGCAAAGACAGAGAAAGAGCCTTTATAATTGTAGACATTTCCCTCTGGGTAATATCTAAGTAATTCTAGATCTAGACGCCAATTATCGGATAAAGGAAAAGATAAAAGTAATTGACGGCGAATTATCATTAAAAATTTGGTACGTGCTGATAAGCTAGAATTATTATTAACACTTGGTTATTTTAATAAATAAATTGATTAATGGAGCACTCAACATAAGGATAAATAATAGTTATAAGTATTGCTAGCTATAATGAGGCGTGACTGCCTATTGTAACATGGTGTGATTTGGGGAAGGAAGTTACGATTCGATAAAAACCGTAGCATGGGAAAAACCTAATTATTTTTTACTAGACTTATCATTTCAAAACCATATTTAGCAAGACTTAATAGGTACTCGTACCTAATTCACGAAATATCGTCTTTTTTTTTAATAGACTTCAACAAAGGAGGAGGTTCTCAATTCGTCGGAATCTTTTTTTTTTAATTACGGACGGATTTCTCGGTCAGTAGGGAATATGCAAGAAGTACAAAACATAACAAATATTTATAAAAAAAGGCCTTGTAACATTTTCTAATACAACACTTATTTTATAATTTAATATTTTATGTAACGTAGTTTCACAAAAATGTTAAGTATTATTATTATTTTTTATAGTTATTGCAATTTTTGCTTGAAAAAAGACCATACAATTAGTAAAATAATTATATTAAGGTGAATGCTCCAACCAACCCGCGAAATTCAAATTTTCTTACGTTTTTTGCAATTTGCAGGCCAGTGCTAGGTTGTATGTTGATTAAAATATTATTCGCGGCTGTAAGACATATGTAGTTACAGAATTATAATCATCAAAATTATCAATACAACGCTCTAAGTTCATAAAGCTGTAGGAATGACTTTTTCTGTTTTTTTTTTTGTTCCTACGCCTTTATGAACTTGGAGGGTTGTATTGGTGATTTTGATGATTTGAATTTCGCGGGTTGGTTGGTCGCATTCACCTTAAGGGTTAAAAATTATAGATGTAAACCAGACAGATAGAGGTAAATGACAAACATGACATGACATGAATGGCCGCGAAAGTCACGGATGTTTGAACTTAGAAAATTGTGGGAGTATATATATTTTTTTTTTGAGCGACAAACAATATTTGAACTTAACTTTTAATTATTTTCTTGGGTTGACAGTACTGTATTTTATTGATTTAAGTGAAGAAAAAAATACATGTATATTCCCTATTGTGGATCGATTTTGAATTGTTTTTTTGTTTGAGTAAACTCCTAAGTTGGTCCCATATAATTGTCATGATTTAATCATGGACTTCGGAGATATGGAGCGACACTCTTCAATAATATACAGCAATTGTTTACACAACATCTGAGGGGGTACGCAGATGTGTACAGTACACCCACATTTCGACAGTTAGGAATGCTAAGTTCCATTTTATTGGGGATAAGCCTATTACCATGAAATGTTTTGTTAACAATGTAAAATAAATGCATAGCAAATATTTTTAAGTATAGGATATTACAACTAAAAATGGAAAAATAAAAAATAAAACTATTTGCAAAAACTAAAACCGCCTTCGAAAACACAAAAAAAGTGAAAAATAACTTTAGCTTCAGAAATAGGTGGCAAAAAAAAAACTGAATCAAACAAACAAAAGTCACCGACTTCTGAAGCTGAAGTTATTTTTCATTTTTATGTGTTTTTCCCAAGTTACAGTCTAGTACTTATGTAATGAAAAGTAGAAAATGTAACTTAAACAATCGTGAGCTACAAGGTGCAATGATGAAATTTCTAGCATTCACGTGGACCAATAAAATAATAAACTTAGTTTATATTGTGTAAATAATGTATTGTATAATGACTAGTTCAATATAATGACGAGGATTATTATAAATCCTGGTAGAAAACGGTAGCAAAAACCCCATAGTTGTACCTCTTCCCGCAAAATTTTCCGGCTATCGCGGAAACGGCGTTCAATTTGTCTACTGCACTTGTACGATCATTCAATTGGTGGAAGATTACCACACGCAGATAAATCAGATAGCGTATCTAGATCGGTTTTCTTATTCTTAAGATTAGTAGGGAAATAGTGTACCTATCATGTCGAAAAGTCAGTACTGTCAGTGTAGTATAATTTCAACTTCATTGGGTTATGTTATGAACATAAAAAACTCCAGATCATCTATCTACAATGTAGGTCTGTCTATTGCATACATTCATCTGTTGATTAAAGTACAATTGAATGGGTCAATAAAAAGACATTTACTACGATTGGTAACGTTTAGTAATGATTGATTGTGTGCTCTATCAATAAGATGCTACGAAGTACATGTTACGTACCGTTTTTAAACGAGGAAGCTGTTTATAACTACCAATTTGGAACGTTCTTTAAATATATTCTGCCGTATATGTAGCTGCACATGGTTTTCGTTTTTTCAAGTAATTTATAACATTGAAAGATCAAGGTGAAAAGAATGTAACACTGATACTAGGTTCCAGTGTAGGTTTAATCGTTTATGAGAGTTTACCGTTGAATGTTTGTAACTTTCTTAATTAAAAGGTCATCAAACGCATTTAGTCACACCATCACGCCATTGTATTGCGTCAGATGGCGTGGCGTGGAGGAAAACAACCGAGACCCGCGAATTTGGTCCTTGTGACGATCGTTTTCGTAATATCATTGCGGTGACAAGGCCACTAGAACATTGGTGTGCATTTTAAAAATACTTGGCCGAATCAGTTAGCGGGCCGAACCGCCGAACACGTAAGGGGCCACGTCACTAGATGACGACACATCGTACGATATTTTTTATCACTACTAATTTTTAGTATGACTGATCTGCTACGGAGAACTTCCATGTTTTGGTTGGAATATACCGCGCCTACGCATTATCTCATACTTTTAATCATACGAGTATAATCATACAACTTATTACTCATAATTGTTTATAATCAAATCGTTATCATAAGAAATGCTTTACGTGTAGATATCGCGTGTTGCGGAGATTTGTACCTAATGTGTATTTACCTACATAAATCACGTAACAGAAATATTGATTAAGTCGATAATTTTAGCGTGATTGGCGGATTTACTATAAATAAAGTATTGCGGCTCTTTCTTTTTGGTTTTGTTTCGTAGACGGACCACCAAGGTCACGGAGTGATTTTATTAATCACTAGCTAATTTTAAAAGTAATTATAAGTAGGTAACTAAGATAGATAAGCTTTGAGTTTAACAGGAAAAAATATAGTCCCAATCTGATTTAAACTCATTGATAATCATGGAATCGATATCAATGAGTCACTATAGTAATGTTTTTATTACCCTGTGGGGCTTGTGACCTCACACATGGTCGGGTGCTTATGCACCGAACAGACCTACTTGATGTGTTCGTGCTCGTGTGGAAACATAGAACGCCCAATAGTCTAACAGTTGGCGAATAAGGCGACGTGACGTCACGGCATCACGCCACCTTTTGTTCAGTGGTTCTACCTGCGATCCGGCACACCGCATGCGCATGCTAGCAACAATGTTACCTCATACCTGGGTTGCTTACTAGAAATATAAAATAATACTTTGGCACGAAGGTATTACTGAATGGAACTGAAATGTATTGATATAAAATTACACTTTGACACGAAGGTATTACTGAATTAAACTGAAATGTAGTGACGTGAATGCTAATAACAAAATATAATTATAAATAAAATATATTTTCCATAGAATTAATTAGCCTTAGCAACCCATTGATTATTACTTAATGTGTAGGTAAGGCTTAGGTGTAGGTACGACCATACCTACGACCATAGGCTAATATATATAAAATGAGGTACCACTTTGAGTAGCCAGTCTCAACTTTGATATTCTACAGTTATTGAGTAGAAGAAAATGGTTTGGAAACGTTCACGGGGACCAAGAATAAGTATTTTTGGGCAAAATGGAGCAGTTAAAATTAACCAATGCATGGTTTGAAGGCGCGAGCCTGATCGCGTTTAGTTAAATTGACAGAACGGCCCGGTGGTGGGACGTCAATGGCGGTTACACGCGACCGGTTTTCGGCCTGTCTCATTCCGATTCGGAAACCCGTACGTGTCGCGTGTGTCGTGCCTATTTAAGTGAAATTGTTTCGCTGTGTAATCAATTTACAAAAATACCTCACTTACGGAAAATTAAAACAAGCATTTGTCAATAAGGAAGCATTTTAAGTTGTTTATTTCATAAAATCTACAGATGCAATAAAACCAGATGTGGAGGTGCATAATAAACCGACCATTGGTTCAAATGAAACCATAGTTACTGAAGAAAAACCTGTAACCAGTGAGTATTTTGGAGACATACATTCAATTTATCGTTCAACCAGTTTACCCGTTGATCTATCTCACATGATGTTTGTTAATTAATCAGAATTGTGACGTTTGAAATGTTGCCTGTTAATCGAATTCACCGAAATGAAAGTGAACGTGGTACCTATCTAACCTTGTTTCAGTAGTAGCTAGAGAAAACGTCCATAATTTCAGTATGTTGATGTCGATCAAACGCCACGATTTTGATTATAGATTGCTTCATGGATGGGTTGAATCATTTAATCATATCGTTTGATAAGATAAACTATCGCCCATATATACATACGGTAATGGGTATCGAACATCACTAATACTCATCAGGCCATCAAACTAACAACAGTTCATTGTGATGATCAATCAATATCTGTGTGTCTTCAACTTGGGATTCCTTGACTGATTTGCAGGGCATGTCAAACTGCTAGTTGTCAAACAGATGTATAGCTATTTTGAATGCGAATGATTATCGGGAAAGCTTGACACATATGGTGAATTACAAAAGAGAAGGGCTAGGCCTTCTCTTGAAGTTGGGACGTGGCCTCCTGAAGAGTGAAGATACGACTGACGAGCCTGAGGAGGCAGAGGGACCAATAACTGCGGCCCTGTCAGACCCTGAAGCTGAGCCAATGAAGGCGTATTGGGAAGCTGATAAACGAGATCTGGGAAAAAGGAATCAGCCATTTATAGATCTGTTCTTGAAAGGAGAGGCGCTGGAGAGGATACCAGACGCCACGGAAGAGCCCGTCAAAGAATCTCATTATAACTTTGAAAAAATCAGTTTGGTTAATTTACCAGACGCCCTGAAAAACTTAAAGATTGAGGGTAACGTATTATAACTTTATTTTAATTTTGTGCTAAAGTCGGAAACATCACACTTTCGACGACGGGAAGACACACAGATTCATTATGAGCTGGGTGCATGTCGCATAAACTTCCGTTTGTCTACTAACACTAACCAATTTTATCGCAACTAACACATTATTCCAGATGATTTGGATATAATAGTTTTAAAATACTAGCTATATTTTACTGAATACGATTACGACGATTTGTATCTTCAAATAAACAAGTTAAACTAAATTGTCATTTTAGAATGTTCCAGCATTATTTGAAATAATACCAAGTCACTCAGCATAAAGATGAACTTGATATCAACATTATGATGTATTTATTGTGCCAGGTTTCAGGGTTTTGTTATGTAAATATCAGAACACCCATCCTGTCGTGTATTATTTGATACGATCAGTCCTTAATTTATTACAACATTACTCATAACACCAAACAAAAAGAAAACATCTGTAATGTGTAAGTAGGTTAGGATATTTCAGTTAAATAGTATTAGTTGGCACGTTATATTGACACTAGCAGCTGTAAATAGAACGTCTAGTGCGATCGGGTTAGGCGCCCACACAAATATAAAGTTAAATTGACAATTAGATGTAAGGAAATTGATCAGAGGCGCTCCCAGCCCTGTGTATTCAACATGTCTTATGTGGAAATACGTCAATCTATAACGCTATTGTCGTCATTCTTCTTCAATGTTTTTAATTTGTTGACAATGAACTTGTCAACGCGAACGGACGTTCAATATTGTGTTCTTAAGCTATTTTACTACCAGGAAGCTTGCTCTTGTCAATGATTTTTTCTTCTATTCGAAGCCTAAATGGACTTGTATCATTATTATTCGCACCTTTTAGTTAACAAAATTGGTTTCTATCATTTCTTCACTTGTTTATGTTCTTCATTTGTTTCTATGTTGCTTTTAATTTAACATCTTCACAAATCACCTTTTCTCTGCTTTTTGGTGAAAGTTTCATTTTGTTCATAAAACCAACGCAACAGTTGTAATTGACTATAACTCCTAATTACTTTTAAAAGCTTTGCAACGTTTATTTAGTAGTCAAATGTTAGTAATCAAACAGTTGTATGGTTCATTTACAATTTAATTTGTGCGATCAATTATCAATACACAGCTGACTTCTCTTTATTTCTTGCATATCAATGAAAACGTTGCAAGGGTTTAAAGAACTGTAAAGCGTGTCACCTAACAATGTATTAACTGTTGTTTTTTTATTAATTCTAGGTGTCCCTGAAACACCCAAGATTGGTACAGGAATCTCAAGCAGCGGCCGCGATGCTGGCATGGTCGCAGGCGTTGTTGTGGCAATAATCTCTGGAATTATCATATTGGCAGCACTGGTAAGTACCTAATTTATTATCTAGAACTTTCTAGCAACCTTCCGGTAATAATAACAATAGTCATCGAACGGCGCCCAAATAAATGGGCAGGTAAAAAATGGGACACCGAAATGTACCGTTGGAATGTGTTAAAAGAACGAAGCATGAAACTGACACTCCCGTTTTGCTTAATACTAATTCCTAGATCTACCATAGATCATAATTGTCTCGTATAGAATTTCAGTGATGTTGCCACCCAAGTTCAACACACAGGCATTTTGAAGAATCTGCAAGTTATGTATTATGCATTTACAATTCTAAGAAACGTGTGTGTAGTGAGTTCTTTTATCTCGAACATTCCAATACAATACGTATGCTAGTTTTTTATTTCTGAATTCAGTTGTGTTTGTCTGTAGTTAATTTTATTTTAAACAACGTCCCGATTCGGCGAACTCAGTTCTTCGCGTTTGTCGAGTTGTCAAATCAAGGATCGTAAATAATAAATGTTTAATCTTTGCAAACCTGGCCGTGGATTTATGTCCATACAATACATATTAAGATACATCGGAACATGAAAGATCACATTTAAGATAAATACGTTAACGATGAATAAACGTACTTAGGTCATACATACGAGTACGTCAACGTTTACAGGGACATCTGTCGAATATTACCAAAAATACTTCGCCTAAAGATATTTCTAGTAAGATATCTAATCAATTAAACTTATCTCGCGTAAAATGTCTTTATAGTACGATAATGGCTCTAATTGATTATGATTAATGTAGTACGCCGTACGCACTGGTTTGAATAAGCCGTTCGCGGTTACACGCAAATGTAAATTCCAACCTGTACCAGTCATGTCATGACGTTAAGGAAATTTGTTGATTGTGACACTAATGAATAAATTGCTTTAGTTAATGTCTCGGTAACGTTAAATTGCATCTTAGCAACTGCTCTAATAGACATCAATTGGTTATACTTCTTTGATGATGTAACTTTTTCGACCTCTCTCGAGGTCTTGCCCAGATGTATCTTGTCTATTAAAAATCACGTGTAAAATTAATGTTAACTACTCGTTTCAGATCGCAGTGCTTATGTATAAACATTACGTGAACCGTAACCACACATCTATGAACTTCGACAACCCGGTGTATCGCAAGACGACAGAGGACCAATTCGCGCTGGAGAAGAATGGCTACGCACCGGGCAGCAAGCTGTACCCCAGTACCGTGGGCGAAGAGGTGAGAGCACTAACCGCTATGGAGTGTACGCTTAACATACAAAACAGTCTAAGATAAGTCGCACGAGGACGCACTGCCCTCCGCCAAGCCAATTAACGAGCTAGTGGCTCATACCACTAACTCGCTTCTTCTTGTCATATATTTTTACTGTAAACTAAGAACATTATTTTCAAAACATCACTCTGACTTCTTGTGTAAAATGAATTATATACCCCGTGTAACTTGGCCAAAGTCATAATTGTTGTAAATATCAATGAAAACTAGCATTATTTTACTATAGTAAAGATTATTATAAGGTCTGCCTAAGACATTTTAAACTTGATGTATTTAGAGTTATTATATTTACTAGAGATTGTTTTAAGGATTTATAGGAAATATTTTCGTTTAGATTTAAAAGATTGTGGCAATTTATAATGTGCCAACATTTTTACCGCATCAGTATTAAATTATAGTTGCCAAATTATTGGCTCTAAGTGGTAGGTGTAAAATGCTGTAAATAGTCCCTTTTAAATAGCAAATATGATTTTTGTAATCTGCCTAAAGCTTAACATAGTCTTTACTAATAATATTTTACTGCCGAAATATTTATTTTTCATGCGTAAACATGCGAGGGCATTAATATTGGTAAGTTTTAGTAGAATGACCTTAGGCATTAAAAACGTTTACGTGACAGTGCGATTTAGTTGCATTACGTTGTTTCTTAGATGTTTTGTTGAGACTTTTAACTATTGTTGACTATGTTCTCGCTTACTAATGTGTATTTTCTCTTTCCAGGCCCAAGAACCTCTCAACACAACGGGTACAAATGACTTTGTATAGTGTACAAGCTGGAAGTAAATACAGTATAATGTCATTGAATGTGAAACGAAAGAGAAGGACATGTGATACTTAAAATAGTGTTATCCAGTGAATGGGACTTAAGCTAACATTTTTGTAGTAAACTCTAAAAATAGTTAGCGTTAGTGCAGTGAAGTGAAAGCTTATTGGAACATAGTTCTGTTCGCTGTCATGCCTCGCGCCGGGATGGATCTCAAAATTACGATTATTTCATCAGCTGTCATATCACAAGTTTCGGTTTTTTACACGGATATAGAGAAAGATAGATGTGTACGAAAGTGTATGTAACCAGAGTTTTAATTTTACATCTATACGATTACTTATACCAAATGCGACATTATAGTGATAGCAAATCTAAATTTGTTGAACGATTTGCGTCTATTGATTTGTAATTCGGACACAATCATTTTGTTCGATCAGTGAGGAAATGATTCGCCAAAGATGGTTGATGCTGCGTTGGTCAGCTTGCACTATCTATCTGTTTTTATATCTGTGTTCTGTACGTAAAGAGATCTTGGTAATGCTTTTGTACTATCTGTATCACATTATTAGACGTTAGAAGGGACATGTTTGCTCTAATTTTCTCTTTACACTGTGAATAGTATAAACATTCTTAAATATTGCTTTATAAAATGCCTGGTGCATTGTAATTATTTATATAGAGTTTACAATTTTTTATTCCACTTTAGTTGATAATGATAATATTATACACCTATACCGCAATCTTAAACTCTAGATTTCCGCATTCAGAGAGAATGAAAAGCTCATGTTTCATAATGAAATGTACTTAGTTAGTAATTTGTCATGTTTTCCTAAATATTTTTAAAATTGAACTGATTCTGCATATTTGAATATTAAAGTATCCAGGTAATTGACCTGGGTTTTTAAATTAAAAAATGATTTATTTATTGCGATAACACACTAGAAAAATGTAGGCTAATATAACAGTATAATGTGCCAATTTTAGTAAAATTTACAATTGTGTCGCCAAATCTTATTGTACTATATTTGATAGTAGTTGAATTCTCATACGATATATTTGTTGCGTCGATAATTTATTTCTACTATATGAAATTGTTATTATTAGCATAGTACAGTTTTAATATGAATTTATATTTTATGTACCAGTTGAGTTTTACCATCGAACATTTTTATGTATTTATATATTTAATAGCAATGAACGCATAGTATTTGGAATGTGACTTTGTCAAGCAAAATCCTGCCAAATCCTCTAAATATAAATTATTACTCTATTTGTAATGTAATTCAATTACATTAATACATACTTGATGCACATTTCATACAATATGCCTAGCTCAATAAGTGTGGTCACTAAAATAAATTATTGTGTAAATATTGTCAGTAAAATATATGTAAAAGGTGTTAATACTATGTCTTTTATTTAATACTGTCTTTTTATTTGCCTCTATCTTCGAAACATCGAAAGCTTTGCTCTACAACTACACGATACCAAAAAACATCTGGTGGATGAAATCGATTGTTTGAACACACTGCACTTAAATACTCTAGAATATCTTTTCTCAAGGAATTAGACAGCAAACAGGCCCATGAAAAAGATGCTGTTTTACTATGGAACCAACCATCCAAAACTCACTAGGCCCTGGTGGCTTTTAGCTCCTTTTCACCTAGAGGTCTGTCCCAGCAATGGGATAACGTAATAGGTTGTTTATGCTGTTACATAGTTCGAAATTGCTTTAGATGTATAGTAAACTTTGGATAGTATTGTCGCATACGTGTAAGTTGCGACCAAATCCGGCAAGACTTTGCCGAAGCAATAAAACAACTGTTTATCAAAAACACAGTATGGGAGATATGTTGATAGAATATTAAATTAAACAACTGCCTCCTGGTCATGAACTGTAGCAGCTTATAAAGAGATCTAAGACACAGACTGCAGGCTTACGCCCCTGGCCTTACACTCAAGGCACCCACAGGATAGTCTGGTTAAGCAGAAGCCAGCTTCAAAGGTCCCTATCCCAAACACAGAACGTCGGAGTCGTCACAAGTTTTGCCGCATCTTCTGCCCTGCCCGTCGTGTATATTACCTGGACCCTCCAAGACTTAAATGAGGTAAACCACAGCTTTCCAGGTTGCTACGTACTGGTTGGTCAAAATTTATGTCATCGATACGAAAAAAGAAGAAATTAAACATTTAGTAATAATCACGTGGTTTATTTATTGTAAGATAACAACTAAGCTACATGTACGGTATACAGGCGGAAAATATATACGATGAATATTCATCACGCTATAACCATTGCGGGGTAAATCACGAGCTGAATCCCTGACATACCCTTTTACGTCATATTAATTAGCATCGTCACTTTTCATCCAGCATATCGTTATTAAAAGGAGGTCTTATAAATATTAATAAACAATATAAGTTATTAATGCTAGTTACAGCCACACTGTTGTGAACAGTCCTTTGTTTTACATACCGTACATTTTATGCGAGGTTATTAAATTAAACTTAAAATTATTTATTATTGAAATTGATTACTTAAAATTATTTTAAAGAGTAAAATTAACTAAACGATAACTGGGTAGTGAGCGAAATTAGGTAACGTATGTAAACATACACTCCGTGGAAATATTTACTAACAAACTTTAACAAGCCACAAATGTGCGGTATCACACGAGGATGAAGCTTAACTATTTACGTGCGGAATACAATAACGCCTGTAATCCCCGAAGGGTAAGGCAGAGGTGTACCTAAAAGTACACCCACATTTCGCCAGTTATGTTTAAGTCCCATGTAACAGGGGAGGGAGTGGAGGGACTCCTTTGACAAGCAGTGGGACAGAGCAAGCCAGGAAACAGGAGGCTAGCCTATCGCCATTAACCTGGCACAAATCCAGACTCCGTGGCTATTATTTACATTTCCTGACGAAAAACCCTATAACACTGCCCGATTTGGGAATCGAATCCAACACTTAATGCTCAGCAGTCGCGGTTACAACCACAACCTCAAAGAGGCAACCTTAAATTCTTAATTAGAAATCTTACTATAAAGAAACTTAATTTGAATGATGTGATTAGTGAATACGCTTCGTATAAACTTAATTAACATAGATATTTTATGTACCTACGCGATTCATATGGAAAGTAGGCAACAAAACGAATTATTTATTTATTTTGTTGTGTTTTATTGTGTTAGACTGGATAAAATACGTCAGTATTTAACTTGTACTATGCTCGGTAAATACTTGGTCAGGTACATTTAAAATTGGTTGGTTTATTACATACTATCAATGCTCTTATCTATTTTATATTTTCACTATCAATGCAATCGATATCTCGAAGTCTCGAGGTAGATAAACTTAATGCAATTTATCTATGGTTTCCGTGTTATTTATCAAGGTTTAAATCGTTTGGTTTTATGTTTCGATGAAATGACACTTAAAAATAACAACATAAAAGATAAAAATAACGCAAGGGATCCAGATAGGCAAGGTACATTTTACTATTTTATTTCATCATCTTTGAATTATTGAGCAAGTATGAAAAATGCCAAATACTAATCATAAACAACCACGCCATACAGATTTTCAAAAAAAGAATTTCTTTTTAATTTTCAACAATCAGATAAAAAAGAGAAAAAAAATTCTAAAGCCAACATTATTTTACGATCACAAAATCAGTGTTAGTTTTTGGTTCGAAATCACATTATTATAAATTAAATTAACAACTTATCACGACTTGCAATTCGTATTACGCACGATCACTGTTTACAAGTGATGTGACTTACTTAATATATTTCTTACATAATTACTACGCTACTATTTTACTCCATACAGCCAACTATCGTACGCGATAAGGATGTTATCATGTCATACGTACATATTTTGCTTAGAAACGGGGGCTTGGCCCGCAATGAACCTTTTCATCATCATTTGTTTGGCGGTTTTCCCAACTAAGTTGGAGTCGGCTCTCAGTCTTAACCGGATGCAACTGATTACCAGTAATTTACATGGAGCGACTGTCTATATGATCTCCACAACCCAGCTATTGGGTAACATTATTCCCCTTTGGTAAGACCGGTTGACTGACGATGACGTTCGGGCTTCTGACTACCCATAAAAGTACTAGACTACCCTGTCAAGGATACACAAATGACAGCCGGGATGTTTTCATTTCATCATGCGGCGGAAAGCGAGGTGGCGATTCCCATAATCAAGTCTACATTATACCACCTAACGTTTCATATTCCAAAGCAATCAATAAATCGAAAAAATTGCACTGTCATGATGACCAGTGATCAGACAAAACTAAATACATACGATAGGCGACTTTGGAGTGAACGCCGTGCATTTTAAGTGGCCAGAAAGTCATTCAAAATATACATTATCAACAGCAAAACTTACACCATTTCAATATTGTATGGAAACTGAATTATTAATTTACTTTAATTAAAAAGTAGTTGAACTGGAAAGATCTTCAAGTTTACCAACAATATTTCTTGCCAGTCACTAAAAATACACGGAGAACTTTTCTGGAACTAAAGGCTAACTAAACAACGCTATTACAGACTACCATTAACTAATTGACTAGAATGAATCTCATCGTCACTCACGCGCAGTCTTTTCTTTATGTAGTCACTTCCATTCATTTGGATGTCAATTTCTTTGATATCTGTGTGTCCATTGGCTGAATGAGGTAGTTTATATGCTTCATACTGTTTGGTGATGTGGTTCTTGTATTTTTGGAATGTGTTCGCTGCGATGTGCTGTCGGGCGTGGAGGAACAGCTGATCAAAGTGATGGAGATTGTGGCTGAAAGGTGAAAATGGCGAGTTCAAAATATACAATAGGTAAAAACTGGTCAAAGTATATACTTGGATAGCCTCTAGTCAGGTAGATGAAGCGAAGGCCTTAAAAATGTGGCTGGGTCAGACTGTTTGCAAAAGGCGGGGCCAGGATGTAATTGCGCCGCTTGTGAGAGGCCTTCGTCCAGCAGTGGACTGCAATAGGCTAATTGAAGTATGTATATTAATTTGCAGTCAGTCGATTTTATAAAAGCCTCATATTGTATTGTCTATGGTTACAAAGCTGGGATAATGGTGACTGCGTCAAGGCTGATTACACCGATATAAACAGACACAATATGATCATTATTGGTTTGAAGTACCTACTTGAGCGGACGATTTGGAATGTATCTCCGGCTTCCGGTCTATATTAGTCATCAGGACATACTTTGAATGTTGATTTTTGTGTATTTTCGAGTAAACAAGGTCAAACCTTCATATTGACGTCAAACATAACCATGACTTACACTGTAGTTATCCGTTTCCCTAACAGCCTATTTGTGAAGTTCGCTTTATCTTTGTAAACTGCCTTGGATTATTAAAAGTACCTCATTTACGAGTAAGAACACGCCGATTAAAAACGATGCGATAAAGTTTATGATCAAAATGACTAACGTCATAATTTCATCACAATAAAAAGCACATAACTTCACGCCTGTAATCCCCGAAGGGTTAGGCAGAGATTCACCAATAGTTAGCCACATTTTTCCAATCCCCATTCCAAATCCTTTGATGGAAAAACCCAATAACACCTTGGCCTTCAGCTTAACTTGAGGATCCAACGTAGGATCTCTTGCTTACCAGTAGGGCTTGCGACCATTAGACTAACAAGGCAGTAGGTTAAATGAACGTGTGTTAATTTAATACTTACATGCTCAATAAAACAGAAGAAAGCATTTCTTTAGTATTTAAAAGATGGCGGATGTAAGCCCGCGTATGCTTCTTACAGGTCAAACATTCACAGCCTTCTAATACTGGGATGAAATCTTCTTTATACCTGTAATTTAAATATTAAAATGCCTTTAAATTGGTTTACGAAGATGATATATAGACGATAATTGTGTTTTTTTTTGTGGCTGGTACCAACTTTTTATCTTTCCAGGAAATACTTTGTAACAAAAAGTTAATGGTAAGACATCAAACAAAATTACCTAAAAAAATCAGTGATGTTGTTGGATTCAACTTACAAAAATGGAATTCAATAGATAGGTTTTCTGTATTTTATTATATTTCATCCCCAAAAAAGTTTTTTGGAGTAACATCGCTCACTGTACGCTTATCTACACAGTCGCTTGTGCGAGTTACCGAGACCTATTCATATTTGGGTCTCATCAGCCTACAGCAGTCCACTGCTGGACATAGGTCTCCTCAATCGCACGCCACTCAACTCGATTCTCAGCAACCCTCACCCAGCTGCTGCCAGCCACCCTGCGAAGATCGTCACTGCACTGAGTGACCCAGAAATAAGACTGTTCCCTGTACAGGAGCGTGTCAGTTCTTTTCGACTTCGATCGCTTAAGTTTATAACATTTAATCACTAATTCATTCAAGCTATGCGTTTTTTTTCGAATTCTATCACTACCGTTGCAATGGATTGCTGCCAAACCTAGAAAAGAGAATGTCGCATCTCGGGGCGATCACCTGCTCACAAAACACGTGAGGTCGATCTCTCGTAGACCAACACGTGCGCACCGCCGTAAATTTTGAGGTCTTACCTCAAAGTTTAGTCGGTGACGAGATGCAACAAGGCCGTATAGTTTCCGTCGGAACATCGCCATCGTCTGAACTTTGCTCCGAAGTAGGTTTGTCCGTAGGCGTACTCGTTCGATATTTAAACCTGTTCTTTACAGAACAAGTTTAAATATCGAACGAGTACGCCTATGGATGGACAGTTCAAAGTTCGAAGTCCAGTTAATTTTATAGAGCCAGTAACAACAAATAAAACCTTCGACATTATTTAAAAAGATACTTGAGGAAAACGTTTAACAATAATTACACCGTTCATATTATTCAAATGAAGAAGATCAAGGAAAAAAGGCTAAAAGATTAAACATACCTTTCGTCATTGAGATCTAAGATACACGGTTCAGTACAGAGTTGGTCTGGGTCAAAGTTTAGGGTCAATACATGTCCTGCGTTGCTGAGTTTAGTCGGGTACGACCCGTCGAAGACGTCCCAACCGTGTTCTATTGCTGCTACTATGATTGCCGGATTCCAACAGCCTTCTACTACCCGTAACAAGTCTTTGGGTATCGCGTCCTGGAATCATGCAATTAAAGATTGTCTTAATACTCTATTATTCGTGTAGATTCCGTTCCCACAGCTGTACCGTACTCACAAAGAAGAGGCTTGTGTCCCAGCAGGCCTCTTCTTTGTGAGAAGAATGTGAGACGGGGGAGTTGGTCGTAAGCCACCACGCAGGCCTAGCGCGGTTAGTGAATGTAGATCCTACAGGCATCAAAATAAACAACCTTAGTATGCCAGTGTTTTGTTATTGAGATGTGACGTCAAAGGGAGGAGCTGACCTGTACTGGGTTGAAAAAGGTTGTATATGATATTATTCGTACAAACAAATTAAAAAGACACATTTAAATTATGTTAATTCTATGATAATCAGCAGTTTGCAGCATGTTCCTGTTTCCAGTGATAATTACTTAATAATTATGTAACTTAAAGATAACTGACCCATCCCAAACATTGTTAACCTATGTAATGGGAGGTCCAAGTACGCCAGTGGAATTTTTATGGGCTGATAAGTACATTCTACTACTCTACGAAGGTGATAACAGTATATTCGGTAACGTGGTACTTTTTAATCATAAAATGCGAACGTAGTGTTTAATGTTTATTCTACATAGGTACGTAATAACATACGTTTTTACATGTCTGCTCAAGGTGAAAAATGACGAATTATATGCGTTACGTAAACTATTTGCTTACTATGTGTGTTTTTAGAACAAACTGACTTGCGTAGACTGGTTTGGTAACCGTTACTTTATACTAACACGCAGTTTACGATGAGTCCAATGATGAATTGTTTACGGAGAAGTCTGATAGATATATCTAAGATTTTTTTTCCATAGAATTTTTTCGATGTTTGAGGATAAATCTCAGATTCCATAAGGATGAATTAATTGTTTACGGGAAATTACAGTTTTCTGTAGTATTTTTCCCATGTTTGTTAGTGAGTTAACAGATAAATGTCACATTCCTAAACAGAACCCAGAAATGATGAATATACTACAAGACGCCATTGCATATTCAGCATTCATTACACGATTAAGAAATAGGTCTATAAAACCAATAGATAATTCGATCAATAGCATAATCAGCCTATAACGTTCCCACTGCTGGAACACACGGCTTCCTATCTAGAGAGGGAATGGGCTATAATCCACCACACGGGCCCAGTGCGGGTTGGTAGATGTCACATGTCTTCGAATTTTTATTTGTAGGACCTGCCCTTTTCCTCACGATGTTTTCCTTCACCGTACTTGAGAGCAGTGGTGATGAAATAAATTACACAAAGTTATGCGCCTGCCTGGGTTTGAACCCACGACTTACTGTTCGTAAGTCGGGGCCTCCACCACTGGGCCACCGTTACTCTCATTCGATCAATAAACTTTAAACATAAAAGAAAAAGGTTTTATTACCGCTGACTAATAAGAGGCGTGGGATTAAGCACAAGCCATTCTGCTGTCAGCAAGAACACGAAATGTTGCATCATTTCTTAGGAATGTCAGTGATGATGTGTACGAAATAAAATTACGTTCATTTTAATGACTGATTTTCTGGTATTTCTCCAGCTAAGAAATGAATTATTAATTCATCTTTTACTTGTGTTACAATATTCAAATTCATTATTATTTTGTCACTATTCAAATTACACAGAGGAAGTGTTGAAATGTTTTGCAATGGAGGTTTATGTAGGCGTCGGAAATCTATATTTCAAATTGCACCGGCAATACTTCATTCTAATGTTGACGCAAGCTGAACTTTGAACATGCTACGTAGGCAAAAGCATAATTTATGCAAATATTTTTAGTGATCTACTAATGTCTTCTAGAGTGTAATCTGTCGTAAAACGTAATTTTTCATCAGACAACCTACTGATTTGAAATCTAATTTAAAAATTGTCTTACATGCTTTCATGTCATCTATTAGGTATATTAAGAACACTATAAAATATTTTGTCAAACTAAATAAATTTCTGAATACTTACACCAACTGTCTTAAAAATATCATTTAAATTCTGAGCCGCCAGCTTGTCAGATTCATCTGTGGCATCCGTTATTCCTGCCAAAGCTACTCCTGTCAGAATATCTTTATGTTTCAGTACGTGTTTGATGGATTCATTACTTTTTTTAGGCATCCCAGTGGCTACCACCACACCTGAAATATTTATCAAGAGATTTTAGATTACTGCCTCGTAGGTCGAGTGGTCGCAAGCGCGACTGCTGAGCATAAGGCCCTGGGTTCGATTCCCGAGTCAGGCAGTGTTATTGGGTTTTTCAATCAGAAATTTCTCAGTAAATAAATAAATAAATCATTTGATCAGAATCAAACATTTTATGCACCCACCAAACTGCACAGTACTAATCACGGAGTCTTGACTTGTGGCCGGTTGATGGCAATAGGCTCGCCCCCTATTGCATGGGACTTAAAACATAACGGGCGAAATTTGGGTGTACTATTAGGTACACCTCAGCCTAACCCTTCGGGAATTATTATGTTATTTTAGAGCTTTTACCAACAACTCAATACTTCATCCCTATATCAGCATGGGTATCTCTGTCAGTATGCCAACTAGAGGGGAACATTGAAAAGGATGTACTTAGGTACTAACTACATTTAAAATTACCCTTTGAATGTGCAAAAGAAAAGAAACCCAAAAGAAGGCTACTGTCAACTAAGCAAGCAGAAAGATCTCTGTTATACATAAATTGTCCTATTCTATTTAATGAAAAAGATACCAAGATAAGTACTACCACCCTCACTGACAGTCAACCACTTTTCATCCTTGCCCAGTCATAAGATTGGAAAATGGTCAACTGTCAGAGAGTGCAGTAGTACATATGTAGTTATGGTATGTATGACAAACATTGGATGAGTCAGTAAGTTCTACTTGCATATCAGGCTCATTTTGTAATATCTGTAGTAGTAAATATTCATACTAACCGATGAGAGCACTATCTCGAAGCTGCTTTGAGGCCTTATATCGATACACACAAGTATCCAACATATTGCAGGTCCTATCCAATGACTTGTGGACTCTCTTGTACCCCTCATTGAGTGATGTGCGGCCATCTGCAATCGCCAAAATTATTTCTGGTTTGTACACTTCCATCAAATCCATATATCTGAAAATTCATTCAATTTCAAGAAGTGAGATATGGATTTTTCAATCGCAAGTGTCATTATTCTTTACTACAATGCAATGAAAGTTTCAAATAATTATAAAATATTTTATTTATTATGTTTTAAATAATTGTGTAGTAAGTACACTAAAAATGAACATATAGTTACAAAGCTTGGTAGTTTTAGACAACCTGTTTGTTTATTTAACTTATAATTTTTGTTTTCTTAAATACAAATATGTAAAACTCCATCTACCCTATTTTAAAGTCATGTACCTTTCTTACCTCTCCGCAGTAACCATTTTCTTTCCATTCTTGGTCCAAAGAGGGACTTTATCAAGCTCAAAATGTCCAGAAGGGGTTGGTTCACTCATATTATGTGAGGTCACACAAACCAGATGGTCTGGTAAACCAGCAAACTTGGCTACCCCTTGCCCTTGGGCTTTCATACCTAGTTCTAATTGTAAAGAGTTTGACACTGGCACCCATAACAGTTGTGGGGTTAAAAACACTTTCGATAAAACCTCTGCGGTGAGATGGGATACACTGCCACCCTGAAAAAGTAAACATTCTATTTTTAACCTTGACAGAATTGTTCTTCATACAAATCATGTAAGTAAATAATACCTTATTGACATAATTACAAGCATTTCTTTTTGTTATCTTTTATCTTAAGAGATATAACATAACAAAAAGAAAAACCTACAAACAAGAGTTGTACAATCATGTTATGAATTCCATTTGCTTTGATCAGTTTCAGTAATGCAGTAATTAAGAGCGGATTCAAACAAGGAACTGAGGTCTTATCCCGAGCGTATCTAGAAGGCAGATAGGTACTGGCTGGTGAGGATGACGAAACTTAGTACAGAAGACTTCAAAGGAAAATGCGGTGGGAAAATACTATTTCAGATATGGGCTTAAACATTATAATTGGGACTTAATAGTGTTACATAGATTGTTAAACTAATGAGACTGTTATGTTAACATGGACCACATTCAATAATATTAAATCAATATTTTTTTGCGAAGTACCTGAGTTAGTAAAGCTGCTGTTGGAGTTTCAATAACAGTGCTCGGAGATTTAATAAATCCAGTCAGAGTACCAATCCGTTCGCTGCCACAGCTTACTTGTTTGATTGCGAAACGCATCTTGAAGTTATTAGGAATATTTATTAATGTAGCTAACTTTATTTACACTTATTTACGCGCTTTTGGTGCGTAGGAATAACCTCCAAAATAAATATTACCGTCTGTCTTGCCGACTGTCACAAACGCTGCTATTGCCAGCATTCAAAAATAAATTATTTAAATGTTGCCATCAAGCATGATTATATATTTTTTGAATACGCCAACTACTTACTTGTTTTTTTTGTACATACATTTACAAATAAATAAAATTGAAGTGTCTGTTACTGTTAGTAATATCAAAATAACAGCTTTTTACTGAATGCATAGGAATTTTCATATATCCCTGTATATTTATACAGGGTGGAAGGGACACCGACGCGAAAGCGGTTACCGCATATTTAGTACATCATTCTGAAAACCACTTATAAATTTTTCAACGGTTATTAAAAAAATACACCTGTTCCATACATTTTGACCGTATAAGTGTTGCACTTTTGTAGGAAACAGCAATAAAATTAAAGACGATTACCTAAATAAAAATAATTAAATAGAAATAGTTAAGTTTGGTGAGAATAACTAGACAAACTAATTAGATTGTTGTATATTAATTAGTAAGCGTTAAAGTAACCGGCGAAATTCAAATTTGTTGTGTGTTGATTAAAAATAATTATATGATTCGCGACCGGAACAAATATGGTTTTACTGAGTTACAATCATTATTGTAACTCAGTAAAACCATATTTGTTCCGGTCACAATGATCAAAACAATCTTCTAAGTTCTTAAAAGCATGACTTATTCATGAAATAGTCATTCATAGTCGGATTAAAATAATAAACTTGAGAGGGTTGTATTACTTGTATTGATGATTTGAATGATTATAATTCTGTATTACGAACGCGTATCATATTTTGTTGAACATAGAGCCTGCCTGGCACTGACCGGCAAAGTGCAAAACATGTAAGCCAATTTGAATTTCGCGGTCTACTCTGGCGCTTCCCTCCTACTAACGGATTTGTTTAGAAAATAATTTTATCACTACTGTGTTGACTGGCACTTCCTCTTTCGTATAAGTAATAATACAGTTTTTGATGCAGGAAAACATTAGGGTTTTACAGTCCTCAGTAACCTATCCCGCCAAGCACTAATGTAACAGATAGTCGCCAGCTATACACATATGTATGTATATAGTAGTCTTTGGCTATACAGTCGCTATCAATGTACAGCCCGCGCCAAACTTTGTGGCCGCCCCGAAACTAGGCTCATTGTATTGCGCAGAACACAAAATGTACTACTCGCGACTATATTCAAGGCGGTCACGAAGTTTGACGCGGGCTGTACTCACCTCATTCGTCAAGAATACGAACGAACGGCTAACGCCATCTACCGGCATTGAACGCAACTAGTATAACAGTAGCCATTAAGATTTACTGATGCAATCTACTTATAGACTTAATAGCGCCATCTATCAATTTATAAAGACACTATAATGTCTTGTCCTTTTCTCTGAGCATTTATTTATTATTTTGTAAATCTTACTGTAAATCATATTCAATTGTAAAATTCTACTTTATAAAACTTATAGCGATTCTTATGATTATTGTAATGAGTATGTCAAATTATGAAAGTGTTACGAATATTTTACAATAATAAATAGGGGACGTTAGTTTGACTTCCTGTTGGCGGCTGAACTTTTTGCTAGCGAGACTCAGGTGGATAGATCTTTTGGGTTGGCGGTCTGATATCTTTGTGAAAATACAGAATAGAATAGAGTGTGTGCTTCTCATTTCCCCTTCTGGACACCCATTACACTAACACCGATGTTGTGTTTCATTTGAAAAATAGGATTCTCATTTGGGTTATAAGCACAAGCACATCGACAGTGGTCAACTTTGCCTCTGGCCTTTTGGGCAATTACAATTACACGCCTTCAATGCGGAAAGCATCGAAGGTGTGTAGTTGCAAAGATCCAGTGTTGCAAATTTGCACAGCTACCTACTACCTACTTAACTACCAGATAAATGTGTGTTTACCACCAATTTTCTTAAAAAGACAAATTAAGTTTAGAATTTTGCGCAAATTGCGTTCACTGTCTGCAGCTACCAAAAAGTTAAACTAGGTAAAGATTTCAACTTGACAACAGAAGTGGAAATTCACACATCTTCACACATTCAGGTACCTACCCAAGTAACGCTGTACAAGCTTGCTGAATAAGAGCGTTAGCAGCGTCCACAAAAATGCTATAATGTAGCTGACAGTACTATTGGTTACTAAATGCTGATTAACACATACCTGAACAACTTAACACTCGCAACATTACAATGTTATATCGTCAATAAACAGGCGAAAGCGTAATTTTTAACTTTTATAGTTCGAGTGAACTCTAATAAGTCTTCATATATGCTAAAGTTACCGATGTGGACCATAAGTGACATTCAATAATGCAGTTTGGTGCTACTTGGGTACCTATTTACATATTGGATATGGGAACGTAATTATTTATCGTTCCGCTCACAAAATAAGCTTTTCAGCGGCCATTATTGTAAGTAGGTACTCTTCAGTAGGGTGGTCCTACAGAAGGGTACCCACCCTTTTACGTCTCATTGTTTCAAAGAATGTTGCGAGATCTAATGGATATATTAATTAAGTTTGCTCATTTACGACGGATACAGTACTTTGTAGAATTAATTATAACTGAAAAGCCCCTTTGAATAAGTGGGTACCTACACCGCAGGAAGTTTATTTTAAGAAAGTCATACGGGACTGCAATTCGCATAATTTCGTATTCCATGCCTTCGGGCATTTATTAATTTTCATATCATTTTAGAGGGGAGTGAGAGGATAGTATTTTATAGCCCGGTGGAAGTTTATTTGCAATTTAGTTGGTAGGTAGCTATTATTTATTGTGAACCTAGCTACTTTGGCTAATTGTAGCCCATGTTTTTCACATTTCGTGCCACTAGGTACTAATCTAATGTCTTAACTAGGTAAATAATTATAAACGTAGTAGAAGCGTTTATGTGGGCAATTTATTAAATATGCATGAGGCTTTAATTAGAAATATTACCTCAAGAACATGGTTTTCACTCGCAGGTAATCAACTAATCATGCCGTACAGGTAATTTTGTTTCTTTAAAGTGGCTGAAGCTCAGCTTGGGAGAGGCCTAGGTATGACCAGCAGTGGACTACGATAGGCTGACTTGATTTTGTAAAGATGAAAGCTCTGTAAAGTCTGTTCTACTGGCTAACTATGGTCAATGATTTTGGGCTGTCTTCGTTTTCTTTTAATTTTGAAGTCTACATTTCGAATATAAAGCAAAAAGACTAGATAGGACTAGCAAACCTAGTACTTAGGTACAATGCTAGGACCTTATCTAATTTGTTTATAACCGCTTTGATTCAGTTTATCGAAGTACCGTAGGTACCTAGGTAGCTATTATACTGCTTGTTATAATATTTGTAATGCGTTATTAAATATGAATGCACTAAATATTTACTTATTTGCGTATTTCATTTTTAGGGTTCCGTACCCAAAGGGTAAAACGAGACCCTATTACTAAGACTTCGCTGTCTGTCTGTCTGTCTCCAGGCTGTATCTCATAAACCGTGATAGCTAGAAAGCTGAAATTTTCACAAATGATGTATTACTATTGCCGCTATAACAACAAATACTAAAAATTAAAAAAAAATATTAAAGGGGGCTCCCATACAACAGATATGATTTTTTTGCCGTTTTTATAGGTAATGGTACGGAACCCTTCATGCGCGAGTCCGACTCGCACTTGGCCGGTTTTTTAGTACCAGTAAGCAGTGCTGGGGCTGGCTGCCGAGTTGGGGGAGTATGGAAGAGTACCACGGAATACTTATTATTATTTATTCATAACCGTTTATTTTAACTTCAGACCGTATACCGGGCCACTGCTAAGATATAAATTTTGAGCTCTAGGTTTAAATGACTGCCCAAAAGCTTTGTTAAATACTCCGGATTTCTTGTCGTGGTAAACTTGAATACGAAAACGTTATGAGATTCAGTGTTTAACGAACATTTCGATGGCTGTATAAAACGTTGTACAACTTGGAAAAGGTAATCTTGGCATTTGGTAGCTTCTGCTATGAAATACGAGGTCATTTAAAGCTGAAATTCAGTTTTAATATAAAACTTGAGTAACCTAGTAGGTAAATTACGTCAAAGCGACTAGAAACTTTTTAGAGACACGAAATTTCCTGGAACCCTAATATTAATGTATGCAAGCTAATTTGTGAGTCACACTCAGGATTTTAATGCGGGCGGGAGTGGAAACACCTAGTTTACGGCAGAAAAGCTGGTAAAAAGTTGGCATAATAAGTTTCTCGTATGTGCTGGCATGGTCATGCCCCGCGCGTCGGTGCATTAATGCCTTTACAACTTAATGCTAGCTTGCATGCGGACCACTCGTGCCAGTAACGAGTCTTTGCAAAGATTATCATGATCACGTGTGTGAGTTTTTGCCTGCGTTGGTAGTGACTCTGAGCGGCTGCCGATTCTTGTAAGTTTGTATATAAAGGCAACCTTGTCTTTTATGAAATAAAATTGTAATAAGATTATAGTTGATATTTTGTATCCATCTCAAAACATAATCGATGTTCCGGGCTACTGCTGCATTGATCCCAACGGTCGATGCCATCGATCGGACGTAAAAGTTTTGTAGTAGGTACCTAATGCAGTTGCACCTTCAGCTTCTGTTAAAAGTGTGTAGGTACAGACGCCAGCACATCAAGCTACCCGAAGCTGTGAAATTTTCCCAATCAACCTTGAGCCTAATGCTTTTGCGATAAAGATGAAAATCTATTAAAGAAATTTGACATATTGTCTGTACCTAAATCTATGTATGTTCTAAAGTTGAGAATTACTTGCCAACCGTAATGTTTTTTAGGGTTCCGTACCCAAAGGGTAAAACGGGACCCTATTACTAAGACTTCGCTGTCTGTCTGTCTATCTGTCTCCAGGCTGTATCTCATAAACCGTGATAGCTAGAAAGCTGAAATTTTCACAAATGATGTATTACTATTGCCGTTATAACAACAAATACTAAAATTAAAAAAAAAAATAAGGGGGGCTCCCATACAACAGATACCTATGATTTTTTTTGCCGTTTTTATAGATAATGGTACGGAACCCTTCGTGCGCGAGTCCGACTCGCACTTGGCCGGTTTTTATAGATAATGGTACGGAACCCTTCGTGCGCGAGTCCGACTCGCACTTGGCCGGTTTTTTGTAGATTATAAAAGTCAGTAGGCACTCACTGAGCTACGCTCTCCAAACACCTACGAGAATTATGGCAACGTGGTAAGTAGGTATTTTAAGCGCCTTCCTTCAAATGCAAATGTCTGTCGCATCTGCTTTAGTTTACCTACCTAAAGTGGCTACTCTTCCAGCAGCTGGTGGCGAAAAGTCTGAAAGCCTTTGTGCCTCGGTGGAATCTAGGGCCACTTGCACAGCGTATATATACCTGCGACTCTTTATTTTTGTTTACACTGCATTATGTTTGCATGCGTGGATTATTTTAAGGTAACCTACCTACCTACTCTTGAGAAAAGCAGGTGTAGGTAATGTTAATGTGCTGTCGTTTTATTTTCACGTTTCATGATTGCACCTTCCACAGTTAATTGTATTTTCACGGATTTTCAATAAGTAGGATACCTATTTTCTATCTTTACATGATTTTGACCGCGAAGTTCTGATTCTTAATCCTATTATTCAAAGTACGATTTAAATACCTTTTTTTTTTTAATTACGTTCGATAACAATGACCAAAAAGGATTAATCGTCTGTTCAAATCTAACATCTTTAACCTTGTCTACTAAACTAGCACAGAAGACTTACCTACCTAGTACAGTGTGTACAGGACACTACACAACTGTCTGGGCCAGCAGCCATACTTGTGTGAACAATGACGAACGCAAGTCGTTCCCCAAGGACCGCATACACGTCAGCTTTACATAATAAGTTAGTATGTATCAAACAGTAGCCACTAATTTCTTTAGGTCCTGGGCCAAATAGTCCCACGTGACCCTTCCATATACATTAATCTTATCATAACTCGGTTCAAAACCAACATTGCTTGATATTTCATTCAGGTACCTACGTAGGTAAGCCATACACGACAGGTCCCTTATGTAATGTATGTAACTTTATAAACATGTTAACTTGTCGTCTTATTTACAAATGTAATATTCAACGTTTCTCACGAGACTGGTTTAGACGCCATATTAAAATTGGGTACTTCTCTTAAAACGGAATTACGTTTAGCCGAGGTTAAGAGGCATTTCATATAATTCTCTCTCGCATCTTGTAATTTCTTTAACTTTACCAACGCAGTCGGCTTCACCCTGCATTAATACTTTCGCATTAACTCACGTTGATACGACCTACATCGCAAAGCCTCGAGAAAAATACATTTTATTTATTTACGTAGAATGACGTTGGATGAGCATCCAGATTGTAATAAGAAGATAACCATGTTGTATTTACCTATTTCGTACGATGTTAGTCGTTTACATAATCATTTTAACACCGGTATTTATTTTTAGGGTTCCGTACCTCAAAAGGAAAAAACGGAACTCATATACCTAGGATCACTCGCGTGTCTGACTGTCTGCCTGTCCGTCTGTCACAGTCAATTTACTCCGAAACTACTGGACCGATTGAGTTGAAATTTGGTACACTTATGTAAGTCGCTGACCCTAATACCGTCCGTATTAGGGTCAGCGACTTAAACTGTAACCTAAATTAATGAATTTATAAACAACGTGTGGGCCACTTTTGTGTGGTAAATTATAAAATGAAAAAAAAAGTTTTGCAAACTATATCGTGTTACTTAACAAATGAATGGGCTCATTATGAAAATCTCAAATATTTTTTTATTGGATTTAAGATAAATAGTTTTGAAGTTATTTATGGAAGTAGGCGAAAATTTTGAAAAATATTCAAAAATTGGTTTTTTGCCTATAGATTACAAGAAAACCTATAAGTAATCTTAGATTGAAAATAACTTATGGAATTTAGATATGTAACGTACGGAACCCTCTCTCCGCGAGTCGAACTCGCACATGTCTGGTTATTTTATTTCATGCTAAACCATAATAATAATATAATAACAATAAATTTATTTCAGACCATAAGTCCATAAAACACACACACATTACAATTTTATACATAATGCCCCATTGCGTACAGCAATAAAAACAGGCACCTAACTACGAGTAAAAAAGAGAGTAAAATGATGTCAGTCATCTATAGCTACATATAGCTTTAAATACTTATATTAAATCTGTAGATGTGGCGTTTCTGTACATTGAAAATATTTAGTAAAAAAATTGTAGGGGTGTTAAAGAATCACGGACAGAACCTATTTCAACCATTTTTAGAATTTTTGTCTGTTTGTATGTTTGTCGGTTTGTCTGTTCGTTTGCGCGCGCATCACGTAAAAACCCCTCATTGTATTCAAAATCGAAATATTGAATAACAAGAAGCATTGTTCTGAGTAACATGTAGCGTTTATTTCATCAAAATTGACCAACAGACTCCAAAGATATTAAGATATCCAAAAATATGATTTAGATTTCAAAAAATAATCAACATGGTTCGCGAGTTCGACCCCAACCGGTTTTCACTTTTTGTAAGTTACTGTTGCATGAAAATTAAACAAAATACCTAGATTTGTTTTATTTTCATGCTTTATGATTTTCAAATCATTACTAAATAAAAAAAAATAAAAGTAAACATTAATCTATTTTAGATTAATGTTTACTTTTATTTTTTTTTTATTTAACCATTCAAAAGACAGTAATAATGACTGGAATCGGACGCAGATGGGAAAATTTTATTTTCGGAAGAATTTTCCCATCCAGTGGCTACAGAGGATGAACTTATCATGCACGTTTTTCTCAATAAGGAAGATAATATAAAAAATTAAGAGTGGTTGTGTGAGTAGGTAGTGCTGTCGCCAAAGAACGAGTGGGTCCACGGACCCACTCGTTCTTTGGCGACGTTACGAAACGAGTGGGTCCCCGTAAGTACCCGTAAGTTAAAGGGCGTGCCGTACCATCAGTTCCAGTTCTGGTGATGCGAAACCTTGCTGCAACCGGACTGTGCAATGGCACCAGGCTTCGTATCACAGAGCTGAGCAGTAACATTATAAAAACGCCGCCCCGCATGCCCCATTGCCATTTCAATTAAAGAGGTTACCATTTCCCTTATTCTTTTTTGGCTTTTACAATGACGATCAGCAGATCCCAGGGCCAAACCATAAAAGTGTCGGGCATTCAATTGTGCACTCCATACTTCTCACACGGTTAATTACCTATAAGTTGGTTGTTCAGTGCCCAAAACTTGCACGTGCTTGCGGAAAATAATAAGTCATTTAATGTTGTATACAGAACGGTATTAGAATAAATAGTGCCCAACAAGGTGTGTGATGGTTCACTTTGAAAAGAAAGTTGTATATAGCCAACATAAACGGTTTTTAAGCCATATCTTCGCCATTTACTTTTGTTTCGGACCTCTGCCGCCCAGACTTGCAGCACCCAAAAGGACCCCTTTTGTAGTCATCACCCGCATTATCACATTTTGATCAGTCAGTTAGTTCTCACACATCACGCCATGTAATCCCTGAAGGGTTAGGCAGAGGTGTACTTAATCGTACACCCACATTTCCCCAGTTATGTTGTCCTATGTGATAGGGGGCAAGCCTATTTCCACCAACCGAACACAAATCCAGATTCCGTGGCTGCTATTGAGAAATTCTGGATGGTATAACCCAATAACATTATTATTTATAGTATTTTTTTCAATTGTACATTGTTTAATATTAAGTAGAAGAGCGGAGTCACCTAACACAAGCATCTCCTTGCTTAAAAGGTGATCTCCAAATCATGTGCGTTAAAACTATGTAATTAAAATAAACATTTTTTTTAACACTGTCGGACAAGGGAATCGATCCCAGGACCTCATGCCTAGTAGTCACACTTGCGACCATTCGACCAACGAAGCAGTCTCACACATACACACCAAAATTTCCTCGCGAACGCGCGATTTATTTATTACTAGTTGTTGCACGCGAACGAAGTCGTGGGCAACAGCTAGTAATAAATAAATTCATTATTGTTACAGACATAATATCTTATAGTACCTACAACCCACAATGTACATAAATTGTGTTCCACAATTAAGTCCCCTGGTTCCCAAACTAAGATTACCTGCAACTTAGGAGACAGTTAAAATATCAGTAAATCTATCCATGTCTTTATTAGTTATAGTATGTTGTAATATTAATACCGTTGAAATAATCTTGGTGTAAGTATGTGAATTTTGTCTACACAAACATCTAATTTAATGTAACATTAGAATTGTTCATTCAATTACACTGAATTAGGTACATCGTTCCTATTGAACTAACGAATAACCGAAGCAGGTGGTAACAACGACATCGAGTAATTAGTAAATGGAGTGATGTTAGTTACGTCAAAGTATTCAAACTTGTGAGGTGTTTAGTGAAAAATAATGCGATGGGTGATTCCGCCAGGATTACGTGTAGGTAGGACAGTGTCCCAAATACTCGTTGGTGTTACATTTCGGGCTGTTCAAATGTTCTAAAAGTCATAATCCGGTACTTTTATTATTTATAATAAACTGTTGATGGAAGTACCTGTAACCACTTCTGCAATACTTACACTGATTTTTGAGAATATTGCTCTAGTACTCCATTGGCTAACTACTCTGTGACAAATTATAACAACAATTTGTGCAAATGGGATTTAGAAAATTAAGTAAGTGCTAGATCTGGGTACGTCGTTTCTCTCAAGGAATAGCCTTAAGCCAATAGTTACTGTTGGTAATTTCTATTTGATGTTAATTATGAAAAGGCATTTGAAATTGTTTTAGCTTTGATAATGTAACATCTTTTACCGAAATGAGCACTAGATATTTCTATTTTAAACCAGTTTATATTTGTACTTACGTACCTACGTTCTTCTTCGTTTAATCAAATATTAAACTAAATTATTTCCATTATTTCTAAGTAGTAGGTAAATTCAGTTTATTATTACTATTAGATAATTAAGATATTTTAACACTGCTTACTATTCGCTACTTTGCATAAATTATAAGATGAGAGAAAAAGGTCAGGAACGTAATCATGAATATCTAGAAGCACTCGTAGACAAAGCTGACCGTACTACCGAGTTCACTGTAGGTCGACCAATTTTCAACCTTATCATTTAAAGCTTAAGGGTTAAAAGTGGCAGACCGTCAGTGAACTCGGGAGTACCTACCAACCTCAAGTCTAACGTTAGAGAAGGCAGAAATAATAAAAAGAAAAGATTTTTCGTAACAACACCAGCGTTAATATCTACCTACTTGGTTTTATCACATAAACATTTATGACAACGAGTTAATATTTTACAGAGATCTCGTTTACGTGCTATTGTCCCAGAAAATTATTTTGTTGCCTACTTATTTTTGGTCTCCATTTTTAGTTGGTAGCCTGCAAGACAATTTTCGAGTTCAGTGAAAACTCTTCATGTCATGTTCAGCCACTGAAATGTTTTACAAATCCCGAGCCAGCGAAAATTTTAATTTTTGATGAAGGTTTATTTTTATGGTCTGTTACGGACCCACTGGGGAATGTTTAAAATAAAGTGCACATAAATTATTCAAAATTCGAATATAAAATATCCACTACGAGGGAATTGTAGGTAATAATAAAATAAAGAACTTAAACTTTTCTGTCTAATGTTTTTATTGTATTTTTATTTATGCAAGCAATATTTAAACAGCACAAGCTTCTTATAAAGTTAGTTTTACTACTATTTTCTGTACAATTCCACCTATAAGTAAGCCAATATTAAACTAGAAGTGGCCGTAAAACTGTAGGTAAGTCTACGAAACGGAAAGGCCGAAATAAAAAGTTACGGGCCTGAATCCGACAATGGAGTAAAATTCGTTCCCATAAAACGAAGGTCGAAACGCATTACTATTAAAAATTTACGCGATGAAAAATATGTCTGCGGGCTAAACCAACCTTGACTAAATATTTTATTCCCATTTATCAGCGAGCGTGTTCCATAAACGTCAGAAAAAGCTTCAATGTGTAATACATTGGGGACACGTGATGTGACGGCGGCAATCGACAGGACTTGGAATCCCGACATCAGAGATAAATCATGTAAAACTCGAGTAAGCCACTCTCACTGGTTATAAAGTAAAAGTCAGTCGTTTTTATATTGCCTCAAATTCAAATCTGCTATTTCAGATGAAAGCTTTCAGTTGGTAATTTTACAATCAAATCCAGCTGAGTTACATTCTTTTGGTTTTTTATGGTAATAAAATTTTTGATTGATATTTTTGTTCAAGTGGATTGTTTTCTAGCCAGCGTTGCTGGCTTAAGTCATAAAAAAACAGCGTCATTGAGCTCTTATTTATGTTGTTTAAGTACGACTAAGCTGGTCACATATTAATTTCCTACTAAAAGATTTAGTGATGCAAGCTCATAAAATACCGAATAAAAATAGAAGCTCATCTCTGCTAGTAATAAAATACGTTAAATTATAAGATTACCGTCAAATACGTACAAAAGAAGCCAATTTCTCTAAGAGGTTGGCGTCGACTGCGTATACAAAGTCAATATACTTTATGTGCTACTCATTTCATATGCCTAGGAAATGTGCCAAATGTCCTTTCTTACTGCGAGCCTGTTCTACAAAATTGTACTAAGTAAATGAACATAGTAATATATATACATTTAAAATGGTGCTGCTCTCTTTATTTTCGTTACATATGCACATAAAATATTGTGTTTTGTTGTTCGTAACTTTAGAATATTTGTGTGAGACATTTACTTTATATGAATGTTTTTTGGGGTATTGTAGTTTCATCTAGTGGGTTTGGTTGAACTTAGAGGCCTTAGAGGTTTACGGAAGTAGGTTTAGTTGAATTTAAAGATTTATAGTTGTGTCTGTTATAACTATTTAGGCTTTTAGTTAAGCTCCTTATGAAATACTTCATTTGTCTGGGCAATCAGGCGCCAAGCGGCCGTATCCAATGGGATTTTCTAAAAAAAAAACGATAAATTTTCAGAAATCCCGCTTACGATCACCTTCGTTAGACTAGGTGTAAATGGGCCGTTCACGAAGCCGTCAAACCCGCATTCTATTGTTCAAACTAAGTAACTCTATGCAACAATTATTGCTGGGAAACTACTTTTTATTTTACAGCGAAAAATCACGGTGCACTGTAGGACTCAATGTAACGCACTCAAAATATTGTGCTGATGAATGCATTGAATAGTACAGGGGTCATGGAGGTCGCGGGCCTGTGGACGGTGAGTAATGGGCTAGCTCGCCGTCCGTCCGTCTTATGACGACAGGCCGTGTCGATGGCGCGTTCGTGTTCCACGCGCGCCTCAAAGAGATGTCAGCAAACAGGAGGGGCCCGCAAGGGCCGATGCCTGCCAGGGCTGCGGGACTGTTCGGAAGAGATACCGCGGCCCTGGAACATAAAGGGCAAAAGAAGGAACATGGATGGTTTTTAGTCAGTAAAAGTCTGACACACCCTTCCGCTCCGCCCAGAGCGGGACGAGTCATTTGATGATTTCTCATCCCAAAAAAAAAATGGGGTCATGGAGGTATTTAAAGTAAAGTTATAACAATAGAAACTTGTGTTTTTTTTGTACTTGTGAAAAAGTTGGAACTTTGAACCTCCGTTAGAATAGAATAGAATAGAATTTTATTTTGCAAACATGGGTAATACACAATAGTTGTTATGAAATATCAAAGCTCAGCCATATTTTACTATTCGGCATGCAAACATTTACATTATTTATGAAAACTTGTGCTTACATTATAAAGATCAAATCGATTATATTATTATTGCTACAGTTATCATTCAATATATTAATTAATAAATTATCATTTTCATTACAATTATCATTCAGTATAACAGTTAATAAATTATCATTTTCATTACAATTATTATCCGTCCGTCCGTTATCTCCGTAACTAGAAGGTATGGTCCAGAGCAAAAAAATGTCGGGGACCTTTCGGCTTCATTAAGGGTATTTTTACACCCACTTTAAGAAACTTGTGCAAAATGTAAAGCTTCTAAGCACAAGCAAGCAGTGTGTGGTGTGTGGTCTGGCAGTACCAGTCAGTTTCATCATCATAATCATCATTCTTCTGCCCTTTTCACAATTTATTTGGAGTCGGCGCAGCGTGTCTTCTACACTTCTCTATAACTGTGACGAGTCGGTATACTCGTCATCTCATCAGACACGTCCTTTCTTGCTCCTACACACATGCACAGTAACATTCAGTATAATGAGTTGGAAAATCAAGGAGATATTGTAGTTAAATTGGCTTTGGTTATTAGTTGCACTTTCAATCTCCTAGCCACTGGGGCAGGCCTGTGGATGGTGAGTAATGGGCTAGCTCGCCGTTCTATGTTAGTGATTTTGGTTTCCGCACTTAGTCCTTAAAGTGGACTATTGTGCGTGCCTAGCTCGCCGTCCGTCCGTCGTATGACGACAGGCCGTGTCGACGGCGCGTTCGTGTTCCACGCGGGCCTCAAAGAGATGTCAGCAAACGGGAGGGGCCCGCAAGAGCCGATGACTGCCAGGGCTGCGGGAAAGAGATACCGCGGCCCTGGAACATAAAGGGCGAAAGAAGGAACATGGGTGGTTTTTAGTCAGTAAGAGTCTGACACTCCCTTCCGCTCCGCCCAAAGCGGGAGGAGTCATTTGATGATTTCCCACCCTCCAAAAAAAAAAAGCCACTGGGGCAGAGGGCCTGCGTGCGTGGCAACGTAAAATTAAAAAATAATAATTCAGTTTTAGAAGTAGAACTGACTTAAAAGAAACTGAACACTTATTTTTTTATTTAAAAACGTTAATCTTTAACTCAACCAAGATGGACTCATACGTTAACTGCCATCCCTTTGAAAGCTCTATCGGCCTCTGATATCTTCCTATTGATAACATCTCTAACGACCGAAACCCGGTATAAAAAGGTAAATGTCGGTTTTGTAAGTAGGTCAGGATTTGTGAATAAATCTAGATTGGGCGTAATGTGTGTCGACATTACCCTTCGGGGGGTGGGTCATGTCTGTTTGGGTCGATAGATAACATTAGACTGCTGTGTCGATGGAAATAAATCTGATAATAGTGGCCATAATTACCTACAACTATGGGTCGGATTTGTGGCGTATGTAGTATGTGATAGTGGGTCTAGCTTTAGGATTTCGATTAACGCCTAGATTATTGGGTGAGCTTTTGTGGGTAGAAATTGTTTAGTAATATTTTTATCTATTTGAGAGTGGCCAAAGTTTAGAGTGGATTCGTTTTATAACATAACATCACGGCTGTAATCCCCGAAGGGTTAGGCTGAGGTGTTCCTAATAGTACACCCACATTTCACCAGTTATGTTAAGTCCCATGTAATAGGGGGCAAGCCTATTGCCAACAACCAGGCACAAATTCAGGCTCCGTGGGTGCTACAGACAAATTTCTGATGGAAAAACCCAATACAAATTTGCCCGACTCGGGAATCGAACCCAGGACCTCATGCTCAGCAGTCGCGATGGCGACCACTAGACTAACGAAGCAGTCTTCTTAGTCGTTTTATTTGAATTTTAAGGTTACAGTCACTGAACTTAATGGCGTATAAAACTAATTGGCCTATTACCTATTACTCGTAGGTATGTTGCATCGCTGACATTATTAGCATAGATTTCATAAGAATGCATTTTGGGGTTAGCTCCATACTGGTGCTGGCTTATTATTTCCGTAACAGGAGAAGCCCATTTTAGCCCATTTTTTTATTGGCAAATGTGTCTGTTTTTGAGCTCGATCTCGCCTGATGATATCTATACCAGGAAGAAGCCTGTTCTTGCTTAAAAGTAGGACGGTTCATATTATTATAGTTAGGAACATCATCCATACAAGCAGTCAATCACCCATGTTAATAACTACTAATGTTGGACAATCAATTAAGTACGTACCTACATTAATTAGACCCAAAACAATTTACCTAATCGCGACTACCTACCCACTAATAGTTCCCGCGTACCAGTCCATCATACATGACAGTAAGTGACAGCTTAGGCTCTCGTCACATAATACCCTTAATCCTCCGAAACATAATCACTTGATGTTTTTATTTCATTACTGTACTACAGAGAAAGCTTACTTCGCTGTTTCGCAATCAGTCTTTATCATATTAACTTTTATTATGATTCTTGTTCATGTTTATATTTCTCTGAAATTATAAGTTGCCAGAATTGTCTAGTAATAAAAACATTTATGAAATGATCTGTAACACAAGATACGCCTGAGGCAACTAATGAAAATCTCTTAACTTTCCACTCTGACATGATAAATGAGGAAAAAGAAAAAATAGAGTTAGGAAAACGTTTGTGATAAATATCTACGCAAGCCCAAGGCAATTTCTATCTGCGTAACCTCAGTTAGAACCCATCCCTCATAACTCCAACAAAAACAATTCCCAATCAACAAATTTTAAAACAAACATCAATATTAAACCCCACAAAAAGCAGCATCAATCAATGTTCCCAATAAGTTACAGAACCGATCATTTGTCACGGAGTACATCAGAAAACTTTGTACCTACGACATTTATACACAGAACCAATAAATTAATATCGCCATGATAAAGGGGTTTCATACGACAGCCTAACCAAGAGGTTATATCCGGCCCATCCGTCAATGTGAAAGTACTCGATTACGACGTACGTGCGATTTATAACTTTACATAACCACATTAATCATTGAGGAGATTTGACCCAGTATAATGGTATCAGTGACGAGGAGTTTGTGTAGTTAAGCTTTGATGGTTGGTTTTTCTCTTATACGGGTAAATACCGCTTCGATGCATGGAAATATAGACGCGACATAGCCCTTTTGATTGTTAATTGTATAGTTAATCACGGAAAATGGCCGTTTTTTAGAGTACGTACGAGTACACTACATCGGTTTGCTCTGTTATAGTACAGTCATTATTTTATAATTTAGGGTTAATTTAAATTGAAAGAGGCGTATATCTAGCAGTGGACTGCTTTATGCTTAGTTGATTGACAAGTTGATCGTTGATCAGCTTGAAACGACTTGATTGAACAGGACAATGATTAATCATCAATTACAATTTCGAAACTTGCTAAAAAGGTGCAGTTATCCTATGTAGGTGTACCAGCCGACTAGGGAAAGCTCAAAGTTACCCGGATACTATCCACACAGGTGGTTAGTTGAATGTTACCCGGATACTTTCCACAAACTTCAAAATATTTGCGACACTCATAACGCGTTAGTTCACTTATCTTGTCATATGGCCCGTTTAAGAGTGCATTAGGCAGTGATTGAGCTAAGTGCGCGACGCATTAGCGATGCGACGCCGGCGGACATCCGCACCGCGCTATACCGGGTCCCGCCATGTCCCGCCACGTCCCGCCACGTCCCGCCGCGGTCCCGCGACGTCACTTTGCGGCCATATTGTAATGTAAACATAATGCAAGCCTTTGGCTATTTGACAACAACACTTGTTTGTGAGAAGAGGAAATGCGGAGAAAATGTCTGGAATTGAAAACTGAATTCTTCGGAAGAGACGTTGCGATAATATTCCAATAGTGTGGTCGGACTTGAAATGTAACCTTGAAAATGAGAGCTAAAACCAAAGATTTCTCCTCTTTGCACCTGCTTGCTATGATTATTCCAACATTTATCATTGTTACACATTCTACCAAGAAGAAAACTAATACGAAAACGAGGTTACGCAATTAATATTTCTTAGCAGCAAAACCACTTGTAATATCGGAAAGATTGTGAAGAATATGAATGAAAAAGTTAATATGGAGGACGCAACGCGCGTGCGGCCGAGAAAAAAAAAGATGGATGTCCGTGAATAATGTTCGGTCGCGAACTGTAGTAATGGACAGCACTAAATATTGCACCAAGGGAAAATAAATTACACCACTTTTTCAGAGGCACAAAAAGAACTCTTCGTTTTCTCTTTCAGTAAAGCGGTGAGCAGAAAAAAGTTTAATATGTTAGAACGCCGGACACTGATTATGTAGGCTGAGTGGTCGTAGGCGTGTGCCTCCGATGGCTTGTTTACTTTTCTATATGTATTTACTGCTATTTGCAGTCTGCTAATATGGGGTATATATAGCGTTGCTGTCTGCATTTGTTCGTTTTATTTGAGTTGGCTCTATTTTTTTACCTTTATGAATTAAAAGTCCTACTGAACAAGAGCTATAAAACTTCATTGCAAAACCCTTTGTCGTAGCTAAATAATTGAAATCTATAAAACTAATTAGATAAATCCAACCACCAGAAAGTTATTAAATCCGCATCGCAGTGCCAATTGCAACTCAATCTGGTGGCATTGTAAAGAAAAATTAGCCCTGACCGAAACCAAATTCACAAATTGTGTAGTCAAACTAATTTCCTGTTAATAAGGTTACGGACAGCTGCATGCGAGTGAGAAGTTTAAATTGGTTCATGACCATTGCCGCTTCGGTTTTTGTCGGAGGAATCAGCGGCGCCTTCAGAGGTAAATGGATTTATTACACAACGCCGGTCAGGTGTAGTCGTAATTACTCTTATTGTGCAGAGAGGATTGTTTATTGTTTGCAGTTGGAAAATTGCAACATATATTTTATGTTCGACGCGCTCGATGTATGAAATATTACGACTGCAATTCGATATATAATTCTCTCTCAATGCGGATTTAAACGAGGATGCTGTAGCTAATTTATCTATTACAATAATGCATGTTATGGCTAGTAAATATTAAATGTGCAATAACGTGGTTCTAGCTTTTCATCCATCATAGAAAATTAAAACGCAGAATAGTGGTCCTTTTATTCAGGTGCAATGTGGTATGTTTTAAGCTGATAGCTGTAAAAAATAAAAACACAACATAATGAGAATTATTTTCTTCCGTCTTCAGATGACCCCATTGTTTTAGAAGGCACTTTAGTCCACGCTTTTTAATGAACAGCAAACTCAATTCACATAAAATATTCACGCCGCTAACCAATCACGTCGCACAAAGATTCAATTGTACAAAGAGGTTAGTGATGTGTATGTGTTGCTACCTACCTAAGTTAGAAATATATTTTTTCATGTTCAAATCTTTGTTTCCAATTGTTGTTATTTACATTTTAACAAATATAAACTTTACATTAGATTATATTCAGATGATAAAGTAATGAAAGATGTTGTAGCACGAACTGAAGTGTGAGTGTGCAAGTATGTTTTTCAAAAACGAATAGGTTCGAATTCGTTTACATAATTGGAACACAGAAGATAGCTATACTCTGTCTTTTAAAAGGAAAATCCTCATGTATCGGTTGTTCCAATTTAAATATCCTAATCCCCGCTGTAGTGGCGGGCAGTAATCAGTCGACGGTAACCGGCATCCGAAGGGATTTAGTTTCAATCACGCCGGTGGCCGAGAGCTTGTGATTAATGCATACTAAACAGGGCACACGCAGACGATTTCCAGATAATTTACTTTCCTGTATAATCGTCTCGTACGTTCCGTTTTAAAGTTTTTCAATTTCAGAGATGCGGTTGAGAGTTTTGAGATGCGATGGAAGTTTTGTTTGTGGTTTTGAATTATGAAGATGTATTTTTGTTTGTATTTCAGACTGGGGAAGCACACCTTAAGGGTAATTGTATCTACTCTTATGTTCAATAAGAAAATTTCTGTTTCATTGTAAAGCTATATTCGTTACTTAATACAGGGTGTCAACGCACTCTTCATGAAACCGTCAACCAAGCATTCTGGATATCAAACTAAGTAATTTTTGGAACTTTGACCCCCAATATCTTCGTAACTAGAAGGTTCCCAGGTAAATTATAATTAACATTAGAAACGGGATACTTAGCATCGGGATTGTTATCCCGTTTCTAGTGTTAATTATAATTTTAGTGACCATGACAGTTTAAAAACTTATATCGCGAACCGGTTCCCAGGTATAGTCTAGAACAAAAAAAAAAATACAATGACGGGAAGAACAACTGCTTTTTGGCGTTGTTAAGGGTACTTTTACACCATCTAACAATAAGTAAATAACTCTATTGATCACCAAGGATAGGTGTCTGATATTGGTTCCGAAAATTTGGTCATACTTTCGATAAAAATAGGATAAGGATAGCGTGTATTAAAACTGAATCATATTAAACGTATTTCGACCTCCATAACCTAGACACAATAACTCAACAAACGCACTTAATAACAAAACTCACTCCTCACGTAATCAAATTAATGAAACGCAAATAATGTTTCGTTATTTTATTTTTGCTTAGATTTCGTTTTATAAACTCAAGTGGGTAAATAAAGCGTTGCTGATGACAAGTGACTGACTGGCGGGCAATTAGCGAGTGGGCAGGCCAAGGAAACAAAAGGGCCTCTTAGTTTCACTTAATTAAAAAAGAGGAAGCCGGCGCGAGGCAGAGAAAAATTGCTGTGGAATAACGCTGTGTTTGTGAGTATATACGAGACCGTGTGAAGTTATTTTTTTTAAGAAATTCAGGACAAAGCTTGGTAAGTTGATGAAATCTGATGTATTGGTTAAGCTTCAGTAGCGAAGGGTCAGTTTTTGTAAGAGGCAAGCCAAAGTTCATTTCTTTAACGTGATTATATTATTTGTCTATAGAATACTGACTGTGCCATTTTTCAAAGGGAAGCCGGTAGGAATCGAGTTGTATGGAACCTTCGCCACTGTTAAGCTTTCTATTTGTATGTAAGTTTAAGCGGAACACGCAGTGTATAGTGTAGTGTAAAGTGTGTGTTTTGTTGTTTTATGGTTTCACAGCCCCGTATTGAAATGAGGGGTTGACAGTAAAGTTAGAAAAGATACCGTACGTATCTGCTACTATTCGTATTCAGAAAAACAGTTTTAGCCGGTTCCATTTTCGACAAAATCATTATAAATAATGAAGTAGTAGTTGTAATATTTAATCACGTAACCTTTTATTACTGTCACCGTTCCAAACCAGAATTTAGCTCACAATACAATAGGTGGAATATTTCTGCAGCGCACTGCTGAAATTTAGTTTATAACAAGCTCTGTAACGTCAATTGTATGTTATTCCACTATGAGTTCACTTGAGGAGGAATCGTTAAAAATAATTTTCAATTTTTCCTGTTAGCATGCGAAAAAATCCGTCGGCTCGAAGTTTGCAGCGCGTGAAAAACCAAATTGCCAGTTGCCAGTCGACGCGCGAAATTCTAGCAAGTTTAGTTACTATAATTTTCCGGCACGGGTTCCGCACAATGTTGCGACGCCCGCAGCCATCATTAAGGTGTATATGCGACTCCCGCGCCGCTTCTTTCATCCTTATTTCCACTTCGCGAACTTTTCCGTGTGAATGTTTGGCCGCTGAATTCAGACACATATCGTAATAAACAGTCGCCAAGTATTTTGTCTGAGAAAAATGGAACGATATGCTTTGGATATTTTTTATTTGCGAAACAAATGTCGATAAGCAGTAATTTGTTTTGTTTTTTATTTTGCTATTATGAAGTTAATCTAATGTGATGGTTTAATGTATCAGGGTATACGAATACAGTGTGCATTAATTTTTGCGTCAGTATGTTTGCAAATTAATATTTCAGGATATAATTTAGTACTGAACAGTGGCATACAATTATATATGCAATACGATTATCAGCTAGATAACAACACATTGCGCTACACAAGCATACAAATATACATCAAGCTCAAATAACAGGCATTAGTAACTCACACAAAGAGGAGCTCGTGGCTAGATAAATAACAGCCACTCGAGTCGATTGTAACGTTCAGCCGCGCTTGCCTAGGTTGGTCCATGGATGGGTGACCATCCATTACATACCGAGTTTCGTTCGTGCCTCGGAAAGCACGCTAAGCCGTTGGTCTCAGCTGTAATTTGTAGCTCTTTGTCGTTAGTCGTTACAGGTAGTCAGTGACCCGAAAGTCTGACAACCAGTTTTACCAACGGGTATCGTATTACCCAGTACTAATTGGGTTCTGGAGCTTAGGTAAGCAGTTGCTCTATATAAAATGGAGGTATTCAGCTGAATCCGGTAAGACTGGAAGCCAACCCCAACATAGTTGGCAAAAGGCTGGGCAGATGATGAGTTACACAAAATTCTACCTAGGTCTATGAAAAGTACTCTTACAAAGGCAGTAGGGGGACGCCTACTGTGTCTATGACCAAAACTTTTTGTTCCTACTAGTTTAGTTAAGGTATACACCGAAAAAGCTTGTTATTTACCTTACTAATTGTATTGATTTAGTACATGTCCAAAAGAGTCGAGTTTGTCCTAAGTTTTGTTAAAGTAGAAAGTTTTACCGTAGCCAACAGATAGTAGTTAACAGACTACTAGTAAATAAATGATTAATGAGACGACCACAGGTCGAAGCGTGTAATTTCTTTTTTCGGTAATTAAGAGATGAAAATGTAGGTTAATTATGAATTGACCAGTTTTATTACATTCTTAAGAATGTGTTCAGTTGTTAAATTAAACTTACAATAAGTATCGACATAAGACGACCATTCTAAGTTCATTTAACTCCATTCAATAACTATTTCATGAAAAAGTTATTCAATGGGGGTAAATGAATTTAGAGGGTTGTATTGATGATTTTAATGATTATAATTCTGTATCTATACGTGTTACTTGCGCGACTCATATTTCATCAACATACAACCTGATACTGACCTGCAAATTGCAAAAAACGTAAGAAAATTCGAATTTCGCGAGCTACCCTGGCGTTTCCACCTTGAATAAAATTCACAAGGCACACGTCGTAAAACGAAACGCAAGATTGACGCGTAGCATCGAAACGCGTAGCAATGCCGTAGCATTGACGGCTACGCCGTAGCAAAACGCGTAGTGCTTCAACATAAGATTCGTGAACTAATGTCGATAAGAGGAGAAACTTATAATTATTATATCGACTCGTAAACAATTATTAAAGGAAATAATCCTATTACGCATTTATTGAATTGAAACACTAAATTCCAATTGAGTTCTAGATCACAACACATATACAGGGTTATTTGTAAAACACCAGAAACCTCTTAAGAGGTCACTGTACTCATCACTATGAATAACTTTTACTATGGGACCAAACCTGAATCGCGAAAAAAAAACAGCTGTTCCCTACATTTATGATCGATTAACTCGTCAAAATGTAGGGAACAGCTGATTTTTTTTTCGCGATTTCAGGTTTTGGTCCCATAGTAAAAGTTGTTCATAGTGATGAGTACAGTGACCTCTTAAGAGGTTTCTGGTGTTTTACAAATAACCCTGTATAAATAAAAACTACTCCAAATGTTGCGAATGGTGGGTTGACATTAATTTAAAAAAATACGATTTAGAAGATCAAAATTATGATTGTATCTTATTTCAAATACAAGCGTAGTTTCTAGTTCCTACTTTGTTTGTTCAAGGAAAACTAATTTTTAGGTATTATTAACATCATGTAATTAGTGGAAGGCTGTGGCTAAAGATGCCTTCAAGTATATTTGTGACTTTAACCACGATGCTCCCTTTTATGGTTATTGCAGAACGAATTCTGAGACTCGAGCAAAAGTAGAGTGAAATTAAATTGAAATCAACGTTATTTCTTATTGTTCCCAAATGTACGTAATGCGAATTACGCAGTTAGTATTATTTAATTTAATAATGCGATTAGCCATTATCTCATGTGAAATTAACTTTAAAAATACTTATTAATGTTTAAATAAATGAAAGCAGAAGAATACATGATCATGCATTACATTCTGACATAAAACAATTACTTTGTATAAATTCTGTGGTACTTTAATACCAGCGTCACCTTAAAAATATTCCATCTTATAATCCCTGGAGTACAGACACTAACCCATAAAACACGTTAAAAACAAACCCTTGTCGTCTCCAGTGAAATTGATACCCATCAAGTGGGCTATCCTATCAAAAGTTATAATATCAGTATGCATTAAATGAGCCGTGTGCGGTATCCGAGGCTTCCAAGAATTAAACGCTGAAGATTTTCGTGCCAGCGGCACTCCCCTCTGAACAACCCCTGCAATTAAAACGCACCCGAAGGGTTGCACCGCTTTCCAAATTGCAAACACGTCCATTGTTTTAATCTACTCCTCTCTCAGAATCCTGGGTATAATACTGGAATAAGGACTTCTAGTTTACTTTGATCCCCTCTTCTTCAACACTTACGTACTATTATGTACTAAAAGAGGGCTCTATATTAGCTGGATGGCTTCATTGGTGCGGAATTCACCGATGTATACTTGATTGAAATATTAATTTCAAGCTTCCTTATTGACAGTGCCGCGGAATAAAATATTAACCATCATCTTAAGTAACAATTTCATAGGAAAAGGATGCTGTTCTTTACAAAATGGCAGACAATAAGATCTGAATAATTGAAAAGGATAAAATTTAAAGACAGGTCTTTTATTTTTACGAAGAATAATAAATAATACGTATGTAGTAAGTTGAAAGAAATTACATTAATTCATAGTCGACACACCCAAAAAAAACTATGGTTTGTGCACAACCGGTTACTGCACAATATTATAAGTGATGTCACGTACCTACATTTGCCGTAGAGGATAGGTGTGTAATTATTTTATACATACATGATAGAAAAAGAATTGAATTATAAGAAAGTCGTAATAGGGGTAAAATACATAATGATACGTCTTTGCACACTTTATATATTTTTAAGTGGAAAGAAAATTAACGCTTGTGACATTATAAAAGGACCTTACGTACGTAATGTTTTAAACATTTTCCTTGCTAAGCCGTTCAGAACGTATCATGCCGTCCAATCAGTCAAGCATGTTCAATAGAAATTTTATCTGTTTAAAAATTTTCGGCATTTGGTCGGGAAACACGCCCTGGAAATATTACAGATACTACTCATTCATTTACCTTTTCGTGACTTTTGCGTGTTACAATTTACTTCTCACTCTGAATCTACTTTATACTCCCCGGAAAATCGAATTATTACTTCGCGAAGTGATATTTTATTTCACTGAAATAACAGTTGCAACGAAAGTTTTGACGATTCTCTTCATGCGTGACAAAATAGTTGACGCAATTAAATTTATTGATTGCGATGAATTTGTAGGAGATTATGAAAATAAGGACGGAATTCTGTACAAAACTAATATGGGTTACCGACTAGGTTGGAAATTATACGCCATTTTATCAAATGCGGCTTATTCGAGCCAAGTTGTCGTCCCAATATTCTCGGATTTGATACGAGGAACCAAGTCTGAATTGCCAATATGCAAATATTACTTCCTCAGTGATGAAGTGCGGGAGTCCCATTTCCTTTTTTGGTTCATATATCAATCTGTTGGGATGTACGGACATATGATGTATAACGTTAACATTGATTCTTTGATCGCCGGGCTGTTGGTTATAGCTATCGTTCAGTTGAGATTACTCAACAACAACTTGACAAATTTCAAATTATCAGAAGAAGAGACTAAACTTCCCATCGAAATTCAAGACAAGATACAAAAGACGAGGCTCAACAAATTCTTACGACATTATGAAATTATTTTGAAGTAAGTGCTAAGTTCTAAAATCTGAGATTGGTAGCTGTTCCGATTGAATAGAGGTGCGACAAAATAATTACAATAATTTCACTTGTTACAGTTATTGTGAAAGAGTTCAAGACATGTTGAGTGTAACGCTATTCTTTCAATTCAGCGTGGCATCTGTGATTATATGTGTAGTGATGGCCGGACTAATTTTGGTAAGTACGAGTACCTACACTAAATATTTCTATAACTTAACTTAAACGTTGAAAATGTTAAAAATCGAACGTTGAAAATGTGTGAAAAACCCTAGAGGGTTTTCCACACATTTTCAACGTTCGATTTCAAGGAAATTTTCAAGGGTCGTTAAAGGCTCGTAAGAAAATTTGATCCAATAACTACCCTGTTACATTATCTGATGTGTAATTTGTTTAATTTCCACGTACTTGTTGAAAATCTGTGCTGAAATTATTCATTCGTATGTCGTGGTGAACAATAAATGAACAATTTTTTTTTTTTTTGAATGATTCTGATTCTGATTTTGATTCAAAATTCTATTTTTTTCTTTTCAGCCATCATCCACGGAGACCCGAGTCTTTTTAGTGATGTACCTTTTCACGATGACACTGCAGATTTTTGCTCCAGGATTTTTAGGAACTCAGCTTTCTTACGAAGTAAGTATTTTATGTCTTCAGGTACCTACTAATACTTAGTTCTAAAACGAGAGGACGAATACCGAATAGACTATAATAGAAAAGATTTTTGACCATGCTGTCGACATTCTCCTGCCCTTCAATTTGCCTCCTGCCGTTCCAATTTATTTGGAGTCGACGCAGCATATCTTCTTCGTCCAAGTTTGACCATGCTGTACCAAACCTACATAAATTAGGATCAGGGCACAAGAATGATACTGACGTCGTAGTTCTAAAATTATTCTGTTTTTTCTAGAGTCAAGAATTAGTGACAGCAGCTTACAACAGTGAATGGATAACGAGATCCGAATCGTTTAAAAGGAGTTTGAAACTATTTAGAGAACGCGCTGCAACCCCGATCATGGTTTCAGGTCTTAATATGTTTCCTCTCTCACTCATCACTTTTACTTCAGTAAGTTGTTCTTTTGTATTAATTGCATGTAGACCGACTTTAGATTTAACAGTTTCTCTAACAATATCACGTGTATATCTATCTATAGTCAAGTTAAAGTGATTACTTGTGTAAAAGTAATAACTTAAGATACGATTTTGACCCTGTAGTTAAGTAATTGCTTGAAGTTAGAACTGTCAAAAGTTTTCTTAGCTTTGCTTTTTTGACGGTTCTTACTTCGTTCAAATCCTTGTTGATTGCATTAAAAAGGTTCATGAGTATTTACTTACACGCAAGTAATTACTTTAGACTGTAGATTCCAGAGTAAGTGATATCTAAATGATTTTCGAAGTATTCCCAGCGCTGACTCGAGCATTGGAAAACCAACAACGATCATTTATAAATGTGTCGCAGTTTAGTGTTAATAAAATCGGGCGTTAGATTGAGTTAACAAAACAATACTAAAAGATTTTAAGTAAAATCTTTCGTCCATTAAACTTAACTTTTAACACATTCCTTGACAGATTACAGATAAAAAAAACCGGCCAAGTGCGAGTAATATTTTTTTTTTTTAATTTTTAGTATTTGTTGTTATAGCGGCAATAGTAATACATCATTTGTGAAAATTTCAGCTTTTTAGCTATCACGGTTTATGAGATACAGCCTGGAGACAGACAGACAGACAGACAGACAGACAGACAGACAGACAGACAGACAGACAGACGGACAGACAGACAGACAGACAGCGAAGTCTTAGTAGTAGGGTCCCGTTTTACCCTTTTAAACGTGCCTTGTCTCTTATATTATAAAGAAAGTATCGTGTTATATACTGTGGTAATCTATTAAATCTTAATTAAACCATGTAAGCAAAATCTCGTAAATGCCAGCTTTAAACAATTAAAATACTTCATATTTTACATTCTTTTTACTCTTTTTACAGATTATGAAGACTGCTTATTCTTTCTTTGCGCTAATTAGAAACGTTCAAGAACAATAGCAAAGGGGAGGAAAAGAACATTATTACAAAACTCACAACTTCATCTGGGAAAATGGAGTTGAAACTTCAGGCTTTTTCTTTATTTTATTGCTTGAATATAGCTTGTATAAAATTTAAGTTGCAGTAATGAAAAGTGTAAACAGAAATAAAACATTTAATTGTAGTTTTAATTAATCACTGGTTTAGATAATGAACAAATCAATCAATTTGATTAATGGATTCGACCTTCCAAAGTTTAAAATGGCGTCAAATCTTCACGTTCCAAACAAGGACAAACTTTAGTTTTAGTTCTGTTCGGTCTCCAGATCCATAACTAGGATTTCCAGAGAAAATTCCGGACATTTGAAGAAATTACAGACTTTTCACTCTGCAGTACCCATAACTTTATTTTGTTTTTTTTTTTACAACGATTTATAAATAAAAGAAAAAACGATTTGTTGCAGAAGATTACGTACGGTGTGCTTAAAATATAAATTACAAACTGTTGGTTGATGTCATTAAAAATATTTTTATATTATCATAGATGGTTGTCAAATTGATTTTTTTAGATTGTCCGGACGTTTTATAATTCCGCCCGCACTGTGGACCTGTCCGGAAAATTCTGAACGTATGGAACCCTAGTCCTGGCTAGTAAGTACATTCAACTAAAGAGATTGGTGTGCAGACAATTATCAAAAATCTATCCACCACGCGTTCTAACTTTTTAAATGTTGAACACATTTAAGAAGTAGTAGTAGATTACTTTATTACTATTATTATATCTGCCTAATTATCACTTTGGATTGCTGAGGGGCTCAGTATCTGTATTGTGGAAGTCAGGGGGTCTAAAATGGCCGCTTTAGCAGAATCTAATTCGTAAAATGGTCCCAAGGTGACAATTCATAATAGTAGGTACGTCTATGACCATTTTAAGAATTTAAACGTAATTCATATTATTATCCTATTATGATTCTGCTAAAACTGCCATTTTAGACCCCCAGATAGGCAGTCGCTCCATGCAAAATACTGGTATTCAGCGGCATACTGTTACACTGGTAGACGACCCCATCATAGTAAGGAATAGGCTATTCAGATGATGACAACTTTTCCCTTTAGCTATCAGTACCAAGAAACCATTACTCGTAAACGATTAACGAATAAGATTTCACGTATCGCTAATAGGTGGCGCCACCTGCGCTAAACTCATTAGTGACGAAACTTCGAATTGTCGTCGATTAGAATTTACTAATATCGTTTTGGTTACAAAGGGTATCACGTTGCTTTTGGCACGTGTTAAAAACAATTATAATATTATATTAATACCTGCGTTAAGGATATTAAATTAAAGTGGATTACATAATGTGTTTTAGTTGTGTGATATATGTAGAAGTCTAGTTGTAGGGCCTAGGCTTAAGCAAATCGGAGATATAATGTGTCTGATTCTGAAGCACTATGTTTTTAAGGTGATTTAGAATCTGAAAGTAGGTGAGTATTTTACTCTACTGTTTTTCGTTTTCCAAGGTCAGAAATTTCTAATCCAACACACAGACAGACTTACAGACTGAAAAACCCAAGAAATGTTAAACCCGATAAATACCAATACGAACATTTTTTTATTCATTCTTTGTCAGTGGGAAAACGCTTTTGTCTTGCAAGTAAGGCAGTTACAAATAATCATAGTATTGTACCTACTTTTTCCCCAAGCATAATTTAAATATCTGAAGGCATAAGCACAGCATAAGTAGATAAACGAGTATCTTTGGACTTTGGGACCGATAAACCAGAAGTTGAAAACCTTTGGTGAATGCAATGATCGTTACCGCAATGCCGAAAGGAATTTCATGAATAAATTCATATTTTTTTCGATTAAACTCACTTTATTAGTTTCATTTCACTTTAACTGCACTGAAACTGCTGACGATTAAATTTTTATCGACGGCATAAAATATTTTTGAGTTTAATTTGGTCGACGATTTTAATGATTTTTGCCAAATAAAACGTCAGTTTATGGGTTCAACTGATGAATAAGCTTCATAGACGAAAATGATTTGTTAAAACATTTTATTATTTGTCGTGATTCGCCTTTGGTCATTGCTTTGATCAGCGTGATAACACCAAGATTAACACATTTTTGCAACCAAATTTATAATTTTAATCTTTTCTTCGATATCGACAGTTCTTAAATGGCTTAGAAATTTTACGACTCACAACATAGGTAATGTTGGTATCTAAGTTAAATTCAAACTTAGTAAATGAGATCAAAACGGCTCAAAACTCTACAATGCTCACACAAAACTCCTTTTAAAACTCTAATGCACAAAAAGGCATATTTACAAGATGCCGTCATACAAAACGAGTAGTACAACAGTCTGGAAACAACGTGAATGTGTAAAGTTTGTCTATTTACATAGTTATCATGGAGCGTTCGCATCGTCACTCGGGAGCAACGGTAATGGCTCGGCTCATTACACGACTCCTTACACACATTGTTGGCAGAAAACAATTAGAAGTCAGTGCGAAACGGCCTGCTTTTAAAAAAGAAACGTGGAGAAATAACTACAGGAACGGCAAAAAATAAACTGAAAAAAATATTTTTGTAGCCAGATAAATAGAGCTGTCACTTGCACTGTGATAAGAGATCAGAAATCTATACTAAAATATAATGCTAAAGAGTTTGTTTGTTTGTGTGGTATAACGCGCTGATCTCTGGAATTACCAGTCGAATTTGAAAACTTATTTTTGCATTAGCCCAACTGTTCTTGAGGAAGGTTGAAGGCTATTCAACATCACACTACGACCCTTACAAGCCGGGCGCAAACGCATAAAGAGAAACGGCGGACAAAACCGCGGGTCGCAGCCAATAACTAAATATGTTTTAAACAGATAACTGTAATTTATTCGTCATAGGCTGAAAAACAATAACAAAAGTAATTTAATATTGCAGCTGATACAATAAAACATACTCAGCGCTCAGACCGCGCTTTTTTCTATTCAAGATTTTAAAATCACTTTTACCCAACAGATTTTAAATTCCAAAGTACAACAACAGCACTTAGTAACAAAAACTCATTTTGCCTTCGTTCAAACAGTAGCCATGTATATTGTGTGGAGGCTAGACAAGGGCTCTTCAGTTAGTCTTAATGAGCTTGGTCATTACCGAGCGTGCGTGCTCCGGAAACCAGTATCTGTAAGGAAACTAAAACACCTTACAGAATAAACAGGAGTATAAGGTCTAAGAAATCATAAAAGATGACGTGTAATGTAGCTTGTAAGTGAGGTAGCATCTTGTCTTTGATAGTGTAAGCGTTGTGGAAGTGGACGGAAAATGTTGGCAATGTCTGGAGGCAAATGAGTCTAGACCGGAAAAATATGGTCCTTAATTTTTTGTAGCAATCATATTCTTTTCTTCGTTTTTTGTTTATACAATTTTCATTTTTCCTAAATAATGTTAATATTTGTATTAAGTTTGGTTTCCCACAAATAGTTATGTGTACAATACAGTCTTATTGATGAATGGAATACATATTGAGGAATAGTTTAAGTATTCAATCAGATTAAATCGTTTCAAATCTGTGAACAATAAAATATTTACAAAAATTTATATAAACACATAAAACCATCATAGCCTACTGCAGATAGCGGTATTTTGCTGCTATTGAGCTATTTTAATTATGAACTGTTCGAACCCACCGACTGCCTCTTGATCTAGTGGTCGCATGCGCGAACTGAAGTTCTGAGCCGGTCCTTCTCAGAACGGGCAGAGGGTTCGGTTATTCCATCAGAAATTTCACAGTAAGTAGTACCCCGGTGACGGTATAAATGTCCGGTTGATGGCAATAGGTTACCCCAACTTGTACCCGTCAAAATGATACACCGCTGCCTAGTTCTTTGGGGAAGACAGAAGTGATGTTATGTTTGAATCCAGTGAAATAAGAAAACAAACAAAAATACTAACTAATCATTGATGCTAATGATATCAAAACATGGCGGTCGCATTCGTATTACTTTGTTAATTACACAATGTCAAACTTCATTAGTGCACACACAACAAAATTTAATTTTGCCGAGTCTGAATTTGCGAGTTCGAGTTCAAACATTGAATAACATTGTGCTTACTTTATTTGACTGAGTAATGTGAGTGGTGTACTAACTTCTCCCTGTGTTAGGGGCGGTTTAATGCAGGTTTGGTATTAGGCAAATCTATTAAGAGTGTTCTCGGTAAAAAAATTCAATAATCATAAATTCGGGGATTTTTAAAGTGAAATTACTCCATTTTGCCTGGGATTTGTAAAAAACTAATTTCAGTATCACATTAAGCATATCTTTAAATTGTATTTGTATAGAATAAAACATTGAAAAATGACAAAAGTTGCGCTGCGTTATTTATTAGTAACTTTGGAATTTTATATTGTCGATGTACTAATGTAATGTATAAATTTTTTTTTGGTTTTCTATTTGCCTGAACCCCACTTAGAAATAGTGTTTTTTTTTTTAGTTATTTCTGCCGTAATAAAATATAAAAATGATGTTTTAGAATGCAACATTTAAGTAAAGGAAATGTTTTTTTTTAGGGAGTTTATGGATTAAAATTACTTTTCTATTCTATACAATAACATGAACAGTATCTTGCCTTCCGCCATGATTTTTTCCAGACTTCCACGACTCATTGTTGATTCACAATTTCATTCCGAAATTCAGCCTTCTCGCAAAATTCCAAAAACATGTGTTTAAAATAAGCTTTATTTTTGATAACTTTTGTCTTTTTTCAATGTTTTATTCTATACAAATACAATTTATAGATATGCTTAATGTGATACTGAAATTAGTTTTTTACAAATCCCAGGCAAAATGGAGTAATTTCACTTTAAAAATCCCCGAATTTATGATTTTTACCGAGAACACTCTTAAGTATTTAATTTTATACATAGATGACCAGTTTCGGTAAAGTAATCCGTTTTTACAAAACGCTCATGTGAGGCATGTCAACTTTTCGATTCACAGATTTATTTATTTATTTAAATTCCTTAAGCTATCATTACAGGTCTACAACCAAATGCAATAGCAGAACAAACCCCAAGTTTCTGAATGCATTTTTGCAGATCTTATGACCGCGAAACGTCATTTCAGGAGTAAGAACAACCCCTAAATTACGTACCTGCGTGACTCGTTGCATCGGTACTGCACAGATACATTAATTTGATTAGCTTGTTAGTTTTGTATAAGTATTTGATTTTATAACATCACTTGCGTTTGCCCGCGGCTTCGCCCGCGTGGATGTCGAAAAATATCCGACGGGAACGTACTGCCAGGATTAAAAAGTAACCAATACGTGTAATTTTACGTTTTAGTTTTTTTTTTGTTACTTTAGTTTTTAATTTTAGTCTTGTTTTCTTTCTTTTATTATTTGTCCTGTGTGAGTCCAATAAATACTTTTTCTTTCTCTTTTTTCTATAGGCTCCACGGCCCGATAGCGTTATTTCTGTGAACAAGTCTATTGTAAAGATATTCAAAAAAATTAGTACACCATTTATTGATTACTCAAAAAAAATTACAATTAAGTTACATTAAATTTATTAATAAATCCAGTAAGCTATTTCCTTTGAAAAAAAAACCTCAGCATAAACCCGAGTAACTGAGATAGGACAAACAACTGACTAAACAAAACCAAGACCTACCGCTCCCGTTCTACAAACAGAAAAACAAAAGTCTTTTTGTTCTTCCATTAAATTAATCCATTACAGAAATAGTTTACCTACCCTATTAATTTGGAAAATCACAAGTCGCATCCCGGCTTTCAAGTATAATTTAAACATTACAGCGAGATTCCCGCAGGGTCGGGATTAATCACTGGCTGTTTAAAAATTCAAATTATCCATTCTACGCGGCTACTTTCCGAATTCGGTTGGAAAACGAGAATTAATATTTAAAATTTTAGATGCTTAAACTTGGTTGTACTTACAGATCTCTTCGTTGTTTCAAGGGGTATTTATAGCTCAAGACATTTTCCTTGTGGTATAAATTATGGGGTTATAGTATTACGAAAGAAAGACTCATGTTTTATTTATTTAGAGGAAAATCTGTGAGAATTTTCTTTATGTTTGAAGTCGAATACTGATAAAATACATATAGTACAAGATCCATTCACAACAAAAGAGTGACAAAAAGTGCTTTTTGAAAAATTCACGCCATCATTAGTGCTCTATATCGCCTGCATTTTAAATAAAGAACCTCACAATGCCTTCACACTTACAACACAAACGCAATGCGCCGTAAAACGCAATCCGAAGTACACTTCACACCAGGTAGCCCCACAATCTCAAGCAAAACAATAGAAGGTAAAGAGCTTCCATCGGGAGCGGGATGATGTGCTCACGTAACGAACCCCTAGAGGCATGCTTTATCCTCTGAATAAAAATAACACATACAGTCGAACAAACTATTTGATATGCCGCCTTAGTTTAAGCTTGTATGGTCAAAATATTCATTACTTCAATGCCTGTATTCATTTTAATAGTGTGCCTAATCGTTTTAAGCTTATGGCATGTTTAAGAGAGTGATGTAAAATAATTGTGTCTACTCATAAAACTATTTCAAGGTTGCAAGTTCGATGCCTGTTTCCCAAACAGCTTGTTCGACTGTACATAAAAATAACACATACGTACGCAATCAGTTGATGCTACCTGTAAACGTCTGCCTTTGGGCGCCATACTTTTACCCGACAGAAAAACAAATGACTATCTAGTTTCTGTGGATTTTCTGCGGGCTTTCTGATAATGGATTTGGGCTTATAGTTGTACAAAAAAACAAGAAGCTTTTACGATTCTATATGAAATAATAAAGTAAGCAAAGTCAAGGTAAGGAGATTTCATTTTGGTGTAATGTTTATGTTCTCATGAAATATGTGGTAATATTTTGTTTGTTGAAGTAAATAGAGGTGTTGGAGATAAAAAATGTAGATGTGGTAAATTATATTATAAAATATCTTGTAACAAGATAGCGCAAAATGAATATAGCTGAATTCAAAACACATTCTCTTTTAGATCCAATGATGGAATGGTGGATAGAATAAGAAAAAAGTACATAGTAATAGTCTGGTAGTAGGGGTACTGCCTTTTCACCAAAAAATATTTACAATTTTTAATTTGACAAGCAACGATTACCAAAAACATGGTTGGTCATTTCATCATTTTACAACAAGTTTGGCAAATAATTCACTTGAAAAAATATTTACCCGATAATTTTTATTTGATAACGTAATATTTGGCAAACAATTCATTTTATGTTCATGTCATCTCGTAAAACAACGTTTGAAATAAAAACGTTTTACATTTTTTATTGCATTACATATTACGCAATATATTGCGCTGGTATTCAGCTGCATCTAGTTAGATTAGAAGCCGACCCCGACATAGTTGGGAAAAGGCTACGCTACGGCTACATTATTTAAAAAAAAAAACATTAAATTTATTATTTCGTGTTTTTTTTATTGTTATATTTTGAAAAAAATGGTCCCAATCGTTTCGAGTTCGATGATCGAGTTCATGGTATTCGGCTCCAGAACGACCTAAAAATAATGGTGTATAATTGCATAGCACATGTGTGTCGATACTATGTACTGTAAAGCTACCATTTACATTTAGTTATCTTTCATTGACTCGAATGTGCCCTGGTGGCTGAGAGAATGTCATGCTCACTCAAATGTCTCGCTGATGGTGGCGGTTGTGTCGGGTCGTTTAGTTCCCTTCAATATGGTTGAGTTGAATTGCGTCATGTTCGCGAACGAGCGCTGTCAGTTGGGACTGTTCATCTCTTAGCTACCAAGGTTTATTTTAACTACTTTGTTTTTAAATTATTGATATAATCTTTTACTCTGGACGCTCTTAATGTGCACGTCTTTCTACATCGTTCTCATATAAATTTATAATTTCAACTTGAATGATGTAACCAAGATCTTGTAACCATATTTTGATTGAAAAGAGTGTCCATGGAGTTTCTTGCCCATTATTCTCCATAGAGATCTATGCTTTGGAATGGGCAATAACAGTACTTTCACAAGTTACTAAGCCTTGTGTCTGTGACTGTAGTTTCGCCTTCTTTGTTTTTCTGACATTCAAAAGTGCCTGTTATGGTTTATTTGAAATAAATGCTTTGAGTTCGAGGGATCAGAACAGGTAGTAATATTTTTATCTGCCACTGTAACACAGTCACAATTGAAAGTGCTCCAACTATGCCGAACTGAGCATCACTAGTTTTCGTGCAACAATTTTCATTCGACGCTGAAAGTTACCTGTTGAGGCCGAAGTTCATCATACGTGAAAACAACACTGAAACTTCGCAACTTTGCTACGGGACAACAGTTTTCACCTCTATTATGCATGGAGCAAAACCTGTTATACTCTTTTATTACATTACTAACAAGTAACGAATGTTTTGCACGGATTTTGAGATTTTATAAAACATTTGGTTCTCTTTTTATTTTAAGAACCTGTTTTGTTCCAGTGCTAGGCAAAGGTTCTCTAGCAGCCTTTAACGTTTGCCCAGCAGTGGGACAAAACAGATTTACTCGGTCCTTAGTGTGGCCATCTATGTAAGTTTAACATATTATAAACATAAACTGTTCGGACTCCAAATGATGAAAACCGCATTAAAATCGATTTTGGCGATGGACACGAAAAGCTTCTTTACTTTATTATAAAAGGTACCTATGTACATATCTATATAATTATATAGGTACTGCCTCGTTGGTCTAATGGTTGCATGCTCGACTGCTGAGCAAGAGGTCCTGGGTTCGATTCCCGAGTCGGAAAAAGTGTTATTGTGTTTATCCATCAGGATTTGTTTTTTCTTGTAGTAGGCCGGAGTCTGGATCTGTGCCCAGTTGATGGCATTAGTCTCGCTCTCTATTAAACGGGCCTTTAACATAGCTGGCAAAATGTGGGTGTATTATTAGATACAGCTCTGCCTAACCCTTCGGTGATTACAGGCGTGATGTTATGTTATGTTGTAAATCTTGTTGTAAATCTCATGAAAAAACCACTGGAGTTTTACTAAATAATTTACCAAAATTAAATCAATCATAATTAAGTTAATTGTGTAATCTCGACGAAACAGCATAAAAAAGTTGTAAAAGCATTTTCGGTAATCAAGTTATCGTACCTAACGGAAGCTGTAATTCCGTATTCATAAAGTTTACTCACCATGTTCATGAATATTAAATAAAAAGAACAAACAGACAAAAACACAGATGCAATGAGGATATCCCAATATCCCTGCAGACCGGAAAATGCCCGAAGGCTCAATAAAACAACAATCAATTGTGTTTGATTAAAAAAAAAAGGTTATTTACTAAAAAAAAAAATTGAATGTATACGCAGCGCTATAGAGGAGAGATTCAGAAAAATGCATCATTTCATAGACTACAGTGAAAATACATACCAGCGACATATTTATTACCAGGGAGACTAGACAGCGCGGGCCTGTGGACGGTGAGTAATGGGCTAGCTCGCCGTCCATCCGTTTTATGACGACAGGCCGTGTCGACGGCGCGTTCGTGTTCCACGCTCGCCTCAAAGAGATGTCAGCAAACATGAGGGGCCCGCAAGGGCCGATGCCTGCCAGGGCTGCGGGACTGTTCGAAAGAGATACCGCGGCCCTGCAACACAAAGGGCAAAAGAAGGAACATGGATGGGTAAAAGTCTGACACTCCCTTCCGCTCCGCCCAGAGCGGGAGGAGTCACTTGATCCCAAAAAAAAAAAAAAAACAGGGGATTGTATGTGAGTTTAAATGGTTTGTAAACGCACCCACGACACAAGACAAACCTAGAGGGGTCGGGGGGGGGGAATTTAAAAATAAAAATGAAAAGAAATCTATCAGCGAAAACGATAATGGAAAATAAAAAATGTAGGTAGGTACTGATTTGACAAAAAAAATCGAAAGCGAGTGACTGTACAAGTTTAATCTAAAAAGAACTTGTTTTGAACAAAATAATATTACATAAAATACATTACCGGAGGATTAAGCAGACATACCCAAAATCTCAAACATAAATGGCATAAAATTTTCAGTCAAATAAAGTCAATTTCTCTGACATTAAAACCGTTTTCTATGTTTTATTTCAATTCAAAGTTCTCTGCCCCTAAAAAAACCCCTTTATATATTTCGCACTATGTATAACAACTCATAAATAACCGCAATAGTAACTGTAAAACTACTTTAAAAGGTAATAAATAAAGATGTATTTTCTGCACTAAAATGTGAACGTAGGCATCCTAACGATTGATCCGGTAAACACAAAGGTAAAAAACAAAAGAGTAGTACGGAGTCCCGCATTCAATTTATGAATAAATATTGACATGCAAGTCGGGGTGGCCCGAGGCGATTGATTGCGATGCGACGCTTACCTAGGCATTCTGAGGAAACACGAAAATCAAGAGCAATGTGCAAATATAAATATACTATACTGAACATTGAACACAGTATATTACTAAATGGAAAAGTCCCAGGTAGACTAGAAAGTAGAAATACGTGTTCATGATCTGCCTAGCCTTTTCCCAAATTTATTGGTATCGGTTTCGCGTCTGCCTATCTGACCTCCGCAACCCAGGTAGTACTGGGTAATACGGTACCCCTTGAGAAGACTGGTTATTAGACTTTCGGGCCACTGACTACCTGTAACGACTGTCAAAAAAATCTCTAAATGACAGCCGCGACTAACGGCTCTTTTGATTCCCAATTTTATTTCGTGGTAATCTGAAAAATAATTATTAAAACAGTGTAGTATTTCCGTTACGAACGTATGGACTCGCGAAATTATGTGTTTTCCGAGGCATGGAGGAAACTCGGTATGTAATGATGGTCACCCTTCCACAGACCGACTTTGGCAAGCGCGGCTTGACCTTGAAGATCGACCCGTGCGGCTGTTATTATTTAGCCAAGAGCTCCTCCACTAGAAATTTGTCTTATAACAGTGAAATTTTACCCATTAATAACGATTGGCGATGGGCTAGCGGTGCTTCGCCCATACACGTTTGTATGGGCTGGCATTCTCTTGCTATTCCTATTCCGCTGTTTTCTCCCTGGAAACTAGAACAATTTTTTTTTCTAAATAATCTTTATTTATCCCTGCCATGTCTCTATCTTTCGAATTTTTTCATATTTTTTTTTTGTATAAAATCCTACATACAGAAAAAAATCCATATCAAATATAAAAATGTTGTTGTGTGTAATATATAATACCGTTCCGAAGATAAAATGTCACAGTAAAGTAGCTATGACAACGTAAGTACGTTGCGGCCGTAAATCAAACGAAGGAAATTGGTTGTTTTGTAGATACTCGAGTTATCGGCAACCTGTTACTATTTGTTAGCTATCTTCAAACCTAATATATTATACGCCTGTGTTTGACTGTAAGCGATCTTTTCTCTGAACAATCAATTTCATGTTATTATAACCATTTACCGTAATTTCCGTAGTATAATAATATTATAGTAATCGTAATAATAGTACCAGTCTTAGAAAGGGGTATCGTATTACCCAGTACTAACTGGAGGTCAGATAAGCAGTCACTCCATGTAAACTACTGGTATTCAGCTGCATCCGGTAAGACTGAAAGCCGAGCCCAACATAGAAGGGGAAATGCTAGGCAGATGATAAATAGTATCTAAAAGTTAGATGGGCGCGAGCATTGCCTTTAACTGGCCACAAATCCAGACTCTCCACTTTTACTGAGAAATTCCTGATAGAAACACCCAGTGAGTGTTTTTCCCACCTTTGAAATCTAATCCAGCACCTCATGCTCAGTAGTAGCACTTATAATCACTGGATCAAGGCAGTTAACCGTAGTAAATATACCAAAATATACAAATTCATTCCCTCGTTTCTACCATGCAGAGTTCGCTCTCAGCTACAGCATGATTTGTTAACTAACTTCAATCATCATTTCCAACCATCTAGGTTATTCTGATAAAAATGTCTTCATCTACTTATTATAATTGAAATGTTTCATTTTAGTTAACCCCTTGCCAGTGCTACTTGCTTAAATTCAACAAAAGGGTTTTGGAGGCCTTTTTAAATATTTTTTAGACTTTCTTTAGTTTCATAGTCTCTTAATTAGAACGGATCTCTGGTTCCGTTTGCAGATGGACGAACGTCACCTTCGCTAATTGCATCTCATTTAAAAAGTACGGAACTCTCAATTAACCTACATCCTTTCCCAACGGCCCCTGTTAAGCAGAGAAGGCACTTATTGTAATTTTAACCCCTTTGAAAAATACCCGTGAATTAATAGCTCCACATTCACTTTGAAGAAACGTTAATGTAGTAGTTTAGTGTGGGTAGTCTGTAATTATAAATAGAACTGCGTTTTTGTAGAGATAAAAGCTAATAAAATGTCAGGGTCAAGCATAGAATGAAGCTGTTAAAGAATTTACAAAATTTTAATGGCAATAGAATGGCTAACTTAGGATCTTTCGATTCTACAATTTTGATCTCTCTTTCTCTCACTGTCTTTTGAACCCAATATCAGTCAATCTCAAAACCGACAGAATAATATTATGGTCTTCTCCTTTGCACTACTCCATTGCACTACTCCATTTATTAGGATCTTCCTAAAAAAGTACCATCAAGTAGACTGATTAAATAAACATAAGGTTTTGAAAACTTTTTACCATTTTGGCCAGAGAACAATTTCAGCTGTTATGACAACTATAAGAGTTTTCAAAAGTAGTTCTTACTATCTTCGTTATTGTCTTCTATTTACTGTTTTCCATAAACTTTTATATCTTGCCGAGACAATTGAACATTTCGTAGAAGAAATGATATTTTATTTTACCGATCTAGCCATGTCGTCTAAACTCTGACCTTTGTTTTTATGTGACAAAATAACTGAGATATTCGACGTACTGAAAAGTGAAATAACCGAACCAAACGATGTTGAAGGTTTGGCTGTAATAGTAACTTTTTATCATCTTTAGTACTGCGATCTGAATCCTAAATTAAGCAAATATATTCGGGAGTACCTGAAGGTAATGTCTTAGGTCCGGTCCTGTAATATTATTCTCCTACGCAGACAAAATCATAGGTACACTGTTAAGTCTCGGTCATAAGTTTGTAGTTGAAATAATGTGAAGTATTTTCAAGGGGTCTCCCTTGTTTTACCGAAAAGAAATTGCCAAATTATCACTTCCCAAACAAATTTTCGCATAATTTCATTTGCCAAATTATTACTTACCAAAAAATCTCTTTACAAATAATTGTTACGAAAACCTATGTTTGGCAAGTGAACGTTTGAACAATAACTTGTTCACCAACTAGTCTAGTACTTTTACCATTTTTTATCTAGTCAAATATTTCAGTTGGTATAACATATTTTACGCAAAATTAAATAAGCCAAATATTTGGTGTCGTCAATTTTAAACTTACCATTTCAGTCAAAAGCACTATTAACTAGTTGGAATCTCCTATTTGGATTCGGTTGGGGCTCCTATTTCTGTCTGCAGGGTTTACAGGCACCTAACTAACCGAACCTCGGGGTGCCCCTGACGTCGACCGTCTAGGGTTAGCGTTTCCGTCAGCAGGTCGACGGATCCCCGCTGCGCGGGACTCCTATTTCTGTCTGCAAGGTTTACAGGAACCTAACTAACCGAACCTCGGGGTGCCCCTGACGTCGACCGTCTAGGGTTAGCGTTTCCGTCAGCAGGTCGACGGATCCTCGCTGCGCGGGGCTCCTATTTCTGTCTGCAAGGTTTACAGGAACCTAACTAACCGAACCTCGGGGTGCCCCTGACGTCGACCGTCTAGGGTTAGCGTTTCCGTCAGCAGGTCGACGGATCCCCGCTGCGCGGGGCTCCTATTTCTGTCTGCAAGGTTTACAGGAACCTAACTAACCGAACCTAGGGGTGCCCCTGACGTCGACCATCTAGGGTTAGGGTTTCTGTCAGCATCTGTTAAATTTCATTTACGTTATATTAAATCAATTTGTGTTATGTCTTCATTCCAAAATTTTTGCCTTTATATTTTTTGTCATAACAAATCATTTGACTAAACGTTTATTGTCTTAATTTTGTTTGCTGTAATAAATCATTTGATTAAAGACCAAAAGCCGTAATGACATTATCCTTAGTAATAATCTGCCAAGTAAACATTTGACCAAATGAAAATGTGCGTACTAAAATTATTCCAAATATTACATTGGCATAAAAAAAGGTTGCTAAAATTTGTTTGGGTAATGAAAATTTGGCAAAATCTTTTCGGCAAAACGGCAGGATCCCATTTTCAAGATACTTCATGAAAAATAAATTAACTGTAATTTTAAATTCCTTTGAAAAACACTCATAAATTAAACTCTATTTCAACAAAGTGGTAGTCTAGTGTATGTATGCTCTTTAATTAAAAAATAAATGCATTGTTGTAGAAAAAGTGCTAATAACAAGCCAAACTCATGAATATAACAAAATGCTATGGAGATGTACTTTGTCTTTAACTGTCGTAAATGAGAGTAACATTTTCGTTAAACATCTAAAATAAATATCCTCATAATGGTTATGAGGGACCCTATTAGCTAATTGGGTACTAGGATTATATGTTTGTGTGTAACCATTGTTGACTTTAAGTTTGATGCAATCAGAGTTACATAAAATAAGGACAATAATACTGAACACTCGTATTTTTTTATCAATATTAGAAACCTAATTTTTTTAAAGTCCCATGACTCTTTGTAAGTCAGAATACAGCTATCTAAAAAATAAATGCAGTGCAAACTCGACTCCACTCCACTTTAAACGTTATCTACTCTGTAAGTCCTGGCTACTTTGTCATTGCGGCGCGACTATCAGATCCACACACAGGAGCAACATAGTCATACCTCACTCGCTCGCAATACAACAATTTGGATAATGGAATTGCATCAAGTAGACTGCTTTAAAATAAACATGAAGTTTTGGAGGTTCCTTGCTATTTGGCCCGGTGACGATACAAGCCGTAGTTACAGCTACTATTCCAAAGTATTTCTTATGACCTTCGTTTTCGTCTACTATGTCCTATTCTCCATAAACTTCTATTTCTTGCCGAGACAATTGGATATTTTCATTGACGATTTAATGTTTTATTTCACTGACTGTTCCGTATTATCTAAAGTTCTGACGTTTCTTTTAATGCGTAAGAAAATTATTGCGATACTAGATGTTCTAGAGAGTGAAATATTCCAACCTGACGATGCTGAAGGGAACGCCATTATAAAAAGAGCCAAAAACTTTAACAAGTTATATTATAAAGCGGTAGCATTTGTGTCGGTTACATCAAATGGTACATTACTTTCGCCATTGATAGTGCATTTTATTAAGGGAACACAACTATTATTTCCCGTCTGCAGTTATGGTTTCTTTTCTGAGTCATTCAGAGATATGTTTGTTTATCCTTTATATTTCTACCAGAGTGTCGGTATAACTTTTCACATGCTCTACAATTTGAATGTTGATACTTTTTTCTTGGGATTGTTGGTTTTCACAATAGCCCAACTTGAGGTACTTGATGTTAAGTTAAGGAAAGTAACAGATGAAAATAAAGTTGATGACGTAGATGGTGAAATATCTAAAGAACCAACCGACAGAAATAAGGAAGCTGTTAAGAAAATTAACAAATGTATTATACATTTTGATGAAGTGGGCAGGTGAGTTAATAAACTCTCTTCTTCTTTAAACTTCTCCATGTATCCTCATTCCGATGCCACTAAATAAGTTTGTGTTATGTTTGCTCCCAGGTTTTGCAGTCTCGTAGAAGAAGTTTTCAGTGTGACGTTATTTGTACAATTCAGCATGGCATCCTGTATTATATGCGTTTGCTTGATGAGGTTCACCATGGTAAGATATTTCAACTTTTGTCTTTGTGTTAATTTAAATCAAATTCAACAACTAAATAGATGTTTTACATTTTGTTGTATGTTTATTTCAGCCAGCACCATTGGATTATTACTTATTTCTTGGTACCTACATGATTGTGATGATCCTACAAATAATGGTTCCTTGTTGGTTTGGTACACGCATTATGGACAAGGTAAACTAAATTTTTTATTGTGTATTTATATATGTATATCAAAATCATTATAAAGTTTATGATGAAGTTCGTGTACAGTGCACGAATATCATTACTGAGTTGTGGCTGACAAGGTAAAAACAAGGCTTTTAAATTTTGCCGAATTTACCAATTGGTAAAATCGGCAATATTTTTACGTGACGTCTGTTGGGGATAGTGCATTGTATGTTTAAAGCTTCGATCGTATTTCACTACATATTTTTATTGATTATTTTTCTCAGAGCAACCTACTAGCATTCTCCGTTTACAACTGCGACTGGACTGCTAGATCGCGACAGTTCAAGAGCAACATGCGCCTCTTCGTAGAGAGAACTAACAAGCCTCTCTCCATCACTGGAGGCAAGATGTTCTGTCTTTCTCTTCCCGCTTTTACTTCTGTAAGTATTCTACTTCATTTTAATATTGAAAAAAATACCAACCCGCTTCAACATTAACTGTACCTGTTCGGAATTGTACCTTGCAACACTGTTGTTGCAAGGTACACTTCCGAAGTTGACCGCAACCGCAAACTACAACGGCAAAGCTGCCCAAAACAAGCAAAAAAACAGGCGCACAGAACAAATATGTGTATGGCCTACAGGTGGTGGTTCCGGGTCTGGTTGTTTGTTTTTTTTTTAACTTGTTTACAAGAACGTTTTGGTTTCAGATCATGAATTCCGCTTATTCATTCTTCACTCTGCTTCAACAAATGCAAGACTAAAATTATTATCAATGTACTTTTAACGAGCTTAACACACGCTCTGATGGTGGGTGCAGGTAGGACCTATTAATATATGGAAAAGAGTGATTAAAGCTGAGGAAGCTTAGATAAATCTACCAACGGATTTCGAACGCTATTACACCTGCAAACCGATTTTAGCCTATTTAGAGATACACTCGTTACCGAGCCTGAAAGTGTGAAAAGGGCTTTCAGAATATAGTGTACTTAGTATTAATTAATTAAAATTAAGACTAGCTTGCCATTTTCAAAGTTCCAGTCTATTAGGCAATGCTTGCTGTTTATTTTGTTTGACGTTACTTTAATATTAGACTATGTTATTCATGATTGATTACCTTTCAAGATCAAATAAGTTAATTTTCAGCTAAATTAATTCGAAGCACGGACTTTTAATTACATTTTGAAAAGTAAATGTCTTGTTTTATTAATGAAAAGCGATATTTATATGCAAAATACAATTTTAAATCTGCAGCAATTAATTTTTGAAAAAATAATGCCATTAAATTCTTTACTTTATTAAACGTAGTTTTAATTGGCACCTTGTTGTCTATGATGTTTGAACTTCGAACTTAATTTTCAAATATTTTTTTATTTAGATCAAGACATATTCTTGGCTTTATAATGAACTATTTTAAATGGCCGGAAGCGCGAATCGTTCAGAATCCAGTGCAATTCATTTAGGATACCGCCCCCTTTACAAAAATCTACAGCGATGTGAACCCATTGCTGTAGGTTTTCATGCTTAAAGAATGATTTCCTGGATCATATTGCGGCTGGACGAACGTCACCTTCACTAATTGCATCTCATTTAAAAACCACGACGGGAGCAATTAACCTACATCCATTAAAACCTCCATATACTTAGGCCATACATTAATATTTTATACGTCTTGGAAATATACCTGCAAATTAATTTCTAGAGGCTGTTAATTTCCTTTGAACTAAAATGGGTGTAAAATAGAAATTTCAAGGCGAATGGAAGGTGCGATGCATTTAAGCACCTCTAGTTATTAATTAAGGCTATACGTAGTTTTGGTGTGGCGAATGTAATTACAGGCCTTTTCCTTGCCTAAATGACCTCTTGGTATAAAACCCAAAACATTCCGAATTCATATGTAAAGCAAAGACGACTTGCATTGGTCAAGGAAGGGCTAAAAAATGGGACACTATCAAATTGACTGTTTCAATATACATCTGACCATTCTAAGAATCCTTGGCGTTTGGTCCGAAGAAAATCCAAGCCTGTATTATACCTATTTCTCCAGAATATTCGTGTTTATCTTCACTGTGCTATATGTCGCGATATACACAATTAACTTTTATTTTCTACCACAACAACTGGAGATTTTTGCTGAAGAACTAATATTTTATTTCACGAATGTTGGAGCTCTGTCTAAAGCATTAGCGTTTATATTTTTGCATGATAAAGTTAAGAAAATGCTTGATATGTTGGAAAGCGATATGTTCCAGTCAGATGACCCTGAAGAAGTAAAACTAATAGGAAAAGCCAAGGAGAAATCTTTGTTTTACTGGAAGATCACTGCTGGTTTATCTGTATCAGCAAATACAGTAAATGTGTTCCTCCCATTCGTGGTGCATTTAGTTTTCGATGTGAAGTTGGAGTTTCCAGTGTGTAGATATTCTTTTATACCGGAGCAATATGAGGCTACGTTTTTGTATCCAGCATACTTGTATCAAAGTATAGGGATCACTTCTCACATGTTGTATAACGTGAATATTGACACGTTTCTTCTGGGAGTGATGTTTCTTGCTATGGCGCAGTTGGAAATACTTGATAGGAAGTTGAGAAAGGTAACTGATGTTTGTGTCAACGTGAATGCAGCTCGTGGGTCTGTTGATAAGTTTATAGATGATCAGAATGCTGTTTTGGAAATCATTAAGTGTATTAAACATTATGATGCGGTGTCAGAGTAAGTTCTTGTTTTTAAACAACTTTTGAACTAACATGTTAGAAGGTATAACATACAGGTATAATATTAATACTTATGTTTTTGTATTCTTTCAGATATTGTAAATTAATTCAGGAAGCCTTCAGTGGGATATTATTTGTGCTATTCAGTTCTGGGTCCTGTAAAATTTGCATGTGCCTATTCCGATTCACTATGGTAAATTCTCTTATTATGTGTTTATTAAAGCTTGACTTTAAAGAACAATTATTTAGAAATTGTGTGTTTATTTTTAGCCTGCTGAGACAAAGTATTTAGTATTTCTAACTTTGTATACAGTTGTGATGACTCTGCAGGTGATGGTTCCTTGTTGGTTTGGATCTCGACTCATTGAAAAGGTAGATTTGTTTTGCATTTTTTTACTAGCTATAATTGTTTCTTTTTAATCCGGATGTGAGATGTGAGAAGAACCACCTGCTGTGGTACTATTGATATCTTAACATGATAAAAAAATCTATTTTTCAGAGCAGTAAAATAACTTTTGCAGTATACGATTGCGATTGGACACCGCGATGTCGCAGATTCAAGAGCAATATGCGACTTCTAGTCGAACGAGCTAACAAACCTATTACCATTAAAGGAGGGAAGATGTTCCTGCTTTCGCTTGGGACTTTCACAGCAGTACGTAAAAAATATCATAACTCAACTACTATTTCAATCAATCACAAACGCCCCATGGTTAGTTCCAAATGAAGCTCTACACCACGATCTGAAGATACTTTCAGTCAAAGAAGAAATAAAAAGCTACATCACGTACAAAGAAAGAATAACTCGTCACCCAAACATCTTGGCAAACCATCTCATGGATAAAAAGGAATCCGCAGGCTAAAACACAAAAATTCCACAAGATTTTATCGGACAATCTTAGCATTAGGCTTTTTAAGTAAGAAGTTGTGTCATAGGACGTATACCAAGCAAGCCATTTAACACGCCATAGAAATTACTTAATGTCCTAAAGAATGGTGACAGATTGTAAGCGAAAAGAGACAAAAAATCTACTATTTCAATTGAATGTCGAATTTTCTCCATTTATAATAATATCGAATCCACCCATCCTCATTCAAAGATGAGAACCCTCTTTGACTCTGTATAGAAGATATTGCAAGGCCTAACCTTTTTAGGACCTTTCTTGAAATATTTTGGTATCAACAGATGTGGAGACGCCTGCCATCAGTCTTTCGTCCTCTCAGATCTATAACCTAAAAAGAACCTTCGGGAAATGGGTCATTTGACCTTTAGAAGCCTCCATCATCAATTCTTGTTCGAAGTATAGAAGCAATACCTTTGTAGATTGTCAATTTGATTAAGATATACCCTCTTTTGTTTCAGATTATGAATTCTTCGTATTCCTTCTTCACTTTATTACGTCACATGCAATCCCGTTGATTAGATTGCTTATAAACCAAATGAAATAAAATGTATAAATGTATAAGGTCTACAGTAGGTACTTTGAGTAGACAAAAGTATAATTTGCTGATAAATTAATTTCTGAGCAATTAGATCTGTTAATCACTTTTATTTGGACCGATGACGGAGCTAGGAGCTCTATTAAGGTAAAGGGCCCAGTAACCGTTAAGTTTTGAACTTCACTGACTTTGCAGGTCTGCTATGCTAAAACTAGAAGACTTACAAAAAAAATAATTACATGACTAGACAGATAATTTAAACTAGTTTTAGTGTAATATTCTTTTTTTTTATTAGTCTATATTTTCTTTAACAATAATACAAAAAAATTAAACAAAGGGCTAATTGTACCAGTACCCGGTAGATTTGTACTAGTAAACGTTAAATTGTCCCTGAATCCGGTAATTTTCACCGCGAAATTGAACTCTATTGCTTTACGTTAAAGTTCACAGAAATGCTATTTTTGCATTTCTGTGAACTGTGTAAAATAAATAAAAAACGGCTTATCCAAAGAAGAGACATTTTTTTGTTCTCCTAAGCGCATGCTTGGAGAGAGGCCAGTTCTCGCTTCGTTGGAAGACGGGGAAGCTGGTCTTCATTCGGAAGCCGGGGCACCCTGCGGACTCTCCGTCCGCATACCGGCCCCATGTGTTCCTCGACGAGGTGAGCAAGCTCTTTGAAATAGTCATTGCAAACCACCTCGCCGGGCACCTTGCGGGGATGGGGCTGGATCTTGCGGACCATCAGTTTGGTTTCCGCAAGGGGCGCTCGACGGTAGACGCCATCATGCGCGTGAGAGCCCTCACGACGGGGGATGCGGTTTCCCGGGGTGGGGTCGTCTTGGCGGTGTCTTGACATCACCAACGCCTTCAACACCATGCCCTGGAGCTGCATTAGGGAGGCACTCCTGACGAAACGCTGGTGCTGGCAAGGGAGGTTGCACGAGGTGGCGGCCGAAATTATGACACGCGGGGTTGCGATAGTCATAGAGAGGATCCGGCAATTGCACAATGCGCCACCGTCATGATCTATGCTGATGGTAGGAGGGGTTCCCATCGGCGTCGAGTCGACGTTGAAGTACCTTGGACTCGTCCTCGACAGCCGGTGGAACTTCGTGGAGCATTTCCGAAGTTTGGCTCCCAAAGTGGAACGGGCCGGGGTTGCCTTCAAGCGGCTCTTGCCCAACCTGAGGGGCCCAAACGCCTCCTGCCGGAGGCTCTACGCGGGTGTCGTGCGGTCCATGGCCCTTTACGGGGCCCCGGTGCGGGCGCGATCCTTGAGGAGGCGAGCCGCCCACTACCTGAACGCGCCCCAAAAGGTGGTAGCCGTAAGGCCTTACGATCTCCAGCGAGGCGGCGAGCCTCCTTGCCGGATTGCCGCCATGGGATCTGGAGGTGATAGTCCTCGCTCGCCTGCACGAGTGGCGCGCGGAGGCACTACGTCGCGGGGAAACTCAGCTGCCGCGGCAAATTGTCGCTCAGCGGACAGACCTCCGGCGCTATCTCATGGCGACATGTAGAGAGCGACTGTCGCAACCCTGTGCAGGGCACGCCACAATAGTGGCGGTAAGTTCCCTCTTTGATAAGTGGCTAGAAAGGCGCCACGGCGCCCTCACATTCCGCCTGACGCAGGTCTTCACCGGACACGGTTGTTTCGGGAGGTACCGGCACCGAATCGGGCGGGAGGAAACGCCCGGGTGTTATCATTGTGAGGATCGCCCGGAGAACACGGTGGAGCACACCGTGGAGGTCTGCTCCGCTTGGGTGGAGCACCGCCGTGTCCTCGTAGCGGCGATTGGCGGCTCGCGTCCGGCCCTGGTTCAAGCCATGGTCCCGGGCGAGAGGTAATGGGAAGCCGTCACCTCCTTCTGCGAAGCAGTCATGTTAACGAAGGAGGTAGCGGAACGTGAGAGGTAGATAACCTCACGTCCCAGCCGCCGTGGGAGACGCCCTGGGCGTCGGGGGCCACGTGGTGGCTCTCGGCCACCGTAGGGGTGGGCCTGTGGACGGTGAGTAATGGGCTAGCTCGCCATCCGTCCGTCTTATGACGACAGGCCGTGTCGTCGGCGCGTTCGTGTTCCACGCGCGCCTCAAAGAGATGTCAGCAAACAGGAGGGGCCCGCAAGGATCGATGCCTGCCAGGGCTGCGGGACTGTTCGAAAGAGATACCGCGGCCCTGGAACTCAAAGGGCAAAAGAAGGAACATGGATGGGTTTTAGTCAGTAAAAGTCTGACACTCCCTTCCGCGCCGCCCAGAGCGGGAGGAGTCATTCGATGATTACCCATCCCAAAAAAAAAACAACGAAAAAATTTGTCGGGTATCCACAGATCGAGTCATGTAAGTTTGCCGGTCTGAAGTTTGCTTCAAATTACTGCGTGGTTATCAATATCCATACTAAAAAAGCAGCGCGCCACACGATGCGCATCGAAAAGCCTGGTTTCAGAACAGCAGAGCAGTAACGCGAAACGTGCAAAAATTTGAAAATCATAAAGAAAACTAAAGAGGCAATCGAATCCAAGTGATTACAACACAAACAAGGAGCATAAAAACCATTCTATTGATTCGAAAGAAAAGAGGACTTAACACAAGGCAATAAGGACGCTGTCGGGTTTAAATGCAACTGTTATTTGAAGTTCCAATATCAGGCAGAAATGTATTCTACAGTTTTAAAGGAAAATGAGACCTATTTCAAGGCAATAAGTACACAATAACGGGTTTCGGTACAACGTGTATTACCGGGTTGATCGTGTACCAATATCCGGTAAAAAAAATAGGATTTTAACGGGTACTAGGTCAAGTAGGGGTTTGTTAGTACCAATAGATGTGAACGGCAAAAATATTTATTTCTCAATTAGATTCACCTCGATTTATAAGTTATATCGCAAAACAATATACTTAAATATCTTAGAAAATTAACACTCTTACTTTAATTTTATCCGTCGCAGTATGGCTAGCTCATGAATGCGACGTGGTAGTTTCGTAGTTCACTGACAGAACTTTGAACTTTCGTAATATTCAGTTACAGCAAACTTTTGTTATGTCATGGTTTTGAGGCCATTAAACTTTTTGGACAATGATGCCATTACAATTGTACAAAATATTACCGAGAAGGTATTGCCCTTCACAAACTTTAATTTATTATTGGTAGAAAAATGCAATAATCAAAAAACTGACTTGTTAACGGGTACTGGTACACTAACGGGAATACGTACTTTTACCTTATTAATGGAATATTATTGTTAATGAAGCTTTGATAAATAATTAACAGCAGCCGGATAAATTAGACGATGAACACAAATAATTAACATGTAATTCTGGAACATTTTCTTTTTTAACATTAATATGTGGATTAACTTTGCAAATGAATTTAGAATAAATAATTATATTGACACTAAATAATGGTGACTGTAACTTAATAAAAATAAGATTGTACGGTAGTGTAAATTGACTGTCTACTTGCGCAACTCTCGGTAGCTTTCCTTTTATTTTACTTCACGAGCAGAAAAATAAATATACTGAACACATGAATAAATAGTCGTTTCTCAACGAGGGAGTACAATTTTTTCTTCGCGTCTGCGAGTAACAAACGTCACACACAAGGTCCGGGGACAATGGTGCTGTTCACCAGTTCATCTGTTACCCGGTGGCTGTAATAAGGCGTGTTTTTGCCCGAACACACAACGGAAAAGGAAACAATGATTTTGCTCGTGACTAGATAAATAAGATGTCCGGACGTGACGAGGGTACCATTACAGTTTTTATGGATTCTTTCAGTGGGTACAGCACCAGCCGCTCCACCTGCCTCTCTTTGTTTAGGTCTCACTACATTGACAATAGCAAAATTATACCGAATGTCGATCGCACAACGAGGTCACAAGCTGAATCGAATTCGTAATCATTAGCCCCTGACATTTGTCGAGAAAATGGTAATTGTAATTATGGACACAATGGCAATGTATCCATTTGTTTCCATCGATGAAAAATGGATAAAAATTGCGCCCGCACACGTCCTTCCGCCGCGCGCCGCCGCCTGCAAACGATGATTTAGTGGCGATCCCTGGATTTATAGAGCGGCCCGCCCCGCCCAGCGACTTCAATGAATAATAAATTGAAGATCTTTTTCGATATTATTGATACTTCGGGTATCTTCGAGTGATGTATGTTCGGGTGAGAATTGAAACCCTTTTATTAAAACATATATTACAGGACACGTCCCGACGGTGACACTGAATAATACGCTCCTTGTTGCGACTATTCTTTCGCTCTCTCTTATTTCGGATTTTATTACACTAGGATTATTTATAGCATTGTCTGTACACTTTTGTAGAGATTCGTCGGGTCATAAATCCTATGACTTTATTATATTTTGCTTAAAGTGCACGCCAAATGGGATAATATGTAAGTAAATCGTAGTTGTATTCAAGTTTTTTCCATGCCAAAATTGAAATGTACGCATTAACTTAACAAAGTTAAAGTAAACCTGCGCATTGCAGCGTAAATGTCTTTAGAAAACCTCATGCAAAACATTCTCCTGCAAACTGCGCTGGGTAATCAAGACTGTACGTTAACTTGGTGGCTTTCAAAATTCTGACAACAGCTATCGTCGCTAGTTGTCAGGCGTACAAGTGGAGGAGTTCGCTGTTTGAATTTGCCGAGCTAATTCCGAAGGGCGTTTGTCTTGCCGAGTCGCGCTCTCGGCACTCACAAGACGTACCCACGACGAGGCAACGCAAACATATGCTAGTGGAGTTAAAACTTGCCCCGCATGTAAAATTAGTTAAATAACTCCCCGGGAATCTTCACTCTCTATATGGAAACACGTCTTTGCTCTAAACCCGAGCAAATTAGACTAGTGAACTTGCACACATTAAGCTCGCTTTCTAAATTAATCTACGTACTGTGGCTAATTATGAAAAAACATTGTTCGTGAACTGGAATTTATGTTTGTTTGTGTTACAAATTACTAAAGCATTGTTGTTATTCAGTGTTGAGCTGTTGAGTCTGTGCCAGAAATAAGTTGTGTAACAATATCAAATGAACCGAGTCTAACATGAAGTAATACGTATTTATACTATTTATACTGTTAATAACTGAGTGAGGTTTTCCACTTCTGTTCCAGCTATTAAAAGATGTGTTATACCCGTTATATTTAGAAAATAGAACTTTCAAATGGCGTTAATTTTACATATAGGTAGTTATGATTGAGTAGACTAGTAGTAAGGGAACCGTCTGGAATCAAGATCAATTTTTATCACTGAATGAGTAGACAACCGTTTGTTATACCTTCTTCTCTGTGCACTTAAACAACAGTACTTTATATAAATAACGAAACTCACAAGTAAGTAAGCTTTTAGACGATTTATTGACATCCATTCAGTGAATGAATGGCTTGCTCCGATCATTCGAAGTTTTTTAATACAAAAACAATGTTATAGACTACCTACCATAGGAAAAAGAACATTTTTGGTGTCCACCATAAAGTTTATTTGAAGAAAGCAGTTGAGTTGCGTTTGATTGTGTGAAATAGAGTTTTACATATTTCTGACATAAAAAAACAACTAATGATTAATGTTTAGACAGATATTAGAGTATCTACTTTAATTGTTTAATTTAATAAAACACCACACCACCACCTCATTCCACAATATAAGTGCATTTATTGTAAAGTAGAACATTTTCAACTTTTTGATAAGATCTTTTCAAAATATTCGATTATTGAATATAAGAAACATTAAAATTTAATAAATTTTAAGTACAACAACTTCAACAACAACCTTTTGAAAGAAAAAATGTATGAAGATATTGATTCTTCTTAACTTCTTCTGGTTCTTACCAATCATCATCATCATTCTCTTGCCCTTGTCCCAATTCATTTGGGGTCGGCGCAGCATGTCTTCTTCTTCCATACTTCTCTATTAGGTACTCGTCATCTCATCAGACACCTCTTTTCGTGCCATTTCATTCTTCGCACAGTCCAATCTATACATTTAAAATTCAAAGTACTGACTGACTGACTGATATATCAACGCACAGCCCAAACCACTGGTCCTAGAGACATGAAATTTGGCGGGTGTATTCTTTGTGAAGAGTAGGTATCCACTAAGGAAGGGTTTTTCGAAATTCTACCCCTACGGGGGGAAAATGGGGTGTTGAGTTTTCTATGAAACTTTAATCTCTGGGTCTGTTGACTCGAAAATTGGTGTACGTGTGTACACCAATTTTCGAGTCAACAGACTCTTCAATTAAAATTATGAGACACGTGTATCACAGATTTTCCAAAATCATCCCCTAATATAAAATTCAAAGTCCTGACTGACTGACTGATATATCAACGCACAGCATAAACCGCTGGTCTTAAAGACATGAAATCTGATTTGAAGTATTCTTTGTAAAGAGTAGGATCCACTAAGAAAGGATTTCTCGAAATTCCCTAGGAGAGTGAAATGGGAGGTTGAATTTTCTGTGAAACTTAATATTCTCTGGGTCGATTGACTTGAAAATTGGTATTCACACTCTTCAATTAAAATTATGAGACACGTGTAACACATTTTTTCAAAATCATCCTCCAACATATTTGACTGTGTCTGGGTTTCGGAACTCATGTAGACGGGTCCATGGCGCGCAGTGTTACGCAATGCGTGCGGGGCGCGGGAGTATTTTCCTATTAGTTAGTAAGTAGGTAGGATTCTTCTGGGGTAGACGTGTCTGTAAATATATCCCGATTTACGCGTTGGCTCTGATACACGACATTGATATTAAATATTATGTAAAAGTACTATGTCTCTAAATAGATTCTTAATTATCATTTGATTGTCGTCACCGGTGTCCTATCTCAAAACAAGGTATCAATATTTCACTGTAATGTAATTGATATTACTATGAACTAATATTTGTAAGTTATAAGTAAGTACATGTAGAAAAACGCGAACGTGTCTGTATTACTCAAATAAAATTAAATACTTACACTAACTGTTCTTTATTATCTATTCAACTTTAAAAGTAAAAACTAATATTACACATAATATATCTAACTTAAACTATTATAAATGTGAAAGTTTGGATGGATAGATGTTTGTTACTCAATCACGCTAGAACGGCTGAACAGATCTGGATGAGACTTGGCACAGAGATAGATTATAGTCTGGTATATCACATAGATTACTTATTATCCCAGAAGTAAGATCCCGTGGGCAATTCCCGAACTCCAGCGGGCAAAGCCGTGGGCATAAGCTAGTACCTACTAAAATAGTCCACAACAGAGCAATGATACTAAGCGCCGATCCCAACATGGCCAAGAAGAGGGTAGGCAGATGATGCTGAGTCCACTATAAATAAAATCCTTTCCGAACTTCACAATAATATACCAAAAGGACAAAGTTCGCTACAAACACATGTTTATACAATAAAGCGACTCTAGAATTTCAATGTAGTCAGTTCTCACTAATTCTGGAAGCTCAAAGCGTCGACATGTTGTTTGAGCCATTTGTGTGACTTGGCCGTCTAAACACTTGGTCGGCTAATTTCTTCAGTCTGCCCTTTAGACTGCTCAGGCGTGTTTTAGGAGAAAATGGTTTAATTTAATATAGGTGGGTGGATGTAAGGAGGTTATTACGTCTATGTGAAACTGTGAAGATTTAATAGGAATGTGAATGTCTTAATTGATTCAAGGTCTAGCCTTTCTATTTTAGGGGCCGTCTCCACGAGCAAAAGAATTGCGGCGATATTATCGTCGTCCCACGTATTTGTATGCGAAAATATTGCCGCGATTCTCTCGCTTGTGGAGACGGCCTCGTATAAATACGTGGCACGACGATAATATCGTCGCGATTCTCTCGCTCGTGTAGACGGGCCCCTTAGAAGCACACAATACATCTTCATTTTCAGACTGTTGTGTGTATTAGATAGGTAGCTAACTGTATTACTTTTAATTAAATTATTTTTAACATGACGTTGGACTCGCTCACTTATTTTCGGTGAAAACACGTCATTCCGATTATTTTTACCAAGGTTACAATGAAGACCACCATGTATATATATATATATTTTTTTATTATAAGCCTATATAATAATCTATAATATAAAAATGAATCGCAAAATGTGTTGGTAAGCGCATAACTCAACAACGCCTGGACCAATTTGGCCAATTCTTTTTTTTAAATGTTCGTTGAAGTTCAAGGATGGTTTTTACGGCGAGAAAAATTTAAAAAAGTGCCTGGATAAGTCTAAAAACAACACTAGGATACCTTTTTTTTTGGTAGGATTAGGTTAGGAGTAGTGTAGAAGTAGGTTAAGAATAGGGTAGGAGTAGTGTAGGAGTAGGGTAGGACTAGGGTAGGAGTAGGGTAGGAGTAGGGTAAGAGTAGGGTAGGAGTAGGGTAGGAGTAGTGTAGGAGTAGGTTAGGAGTAGGGTAGGAGTAGTGCAGGACTAGGTTAGGAGTAGGGTAGGAGTAGTGTAGGAGTAGGGTAAGAGTAGTGTAGGAGTAGTGTAGGAGTAGGGTAGGAGTAGGATAAGAGTAGTGTAGGAGTAGGTTAGGAGTAGGGTAGGAGTAGGGTAGGAGTAGGGTAGGAGTAGGGTAGGAGTAGGGTAGGAGTAGGGTAGGAGTAGGGTAGGAGTAGGGTAGGAGTAGGGTAGGAGTAGGCTAGGAGTAGGATAAGAGTAGTGTAGGAGTAGGTTAGGAGTAGGGTAGGGTAAGGGGTAGGACACCACGCGAACGAAGTAGCGCTGGGCAGCTAGTAAATAAATAATAATATCTTGGGACAACCAACACACCGCCATCTGATCCCAAACTAGGCAGAGCCTGTACTATGGCAACCAGACAACTGATAAACATACTTATATATTTCTAAATTCATACATATTATAGATAAATTACACACCCAAATACAGAACAAATAATCGTACTCATCGCACAAAGATTTGCCCTGTGTGGGAAACTGGGAATCGAACCCACGACCTCCGTCCTAGCAGTCAGGGTCACTATAACCACTGGACCAACAGGCCAATCGAATATATAATGTCCTACTGCAGGGCAAAGGCATCCCTTCCCTCTTTCCACTTTTCGCGATCTAGTCTGATTATAGGCCGTGTTTCTAGATATTCTTTATGATGAACATCATTTTTACCCACGATCAGAATCAAGATGTACTCAGCTAAAACAAAACCTTTCAATGCCTACCCTAGACTAAATTCTACTACAATGATCGCTCATGAGATATTACTGCAATCATTTTTCAACTTGGCAAGCAAACTGATGATAGAAAAACATCTTTCTGAACTTTTTCAGGTTTGTTTTGTCTAGTCTAGCCTTTCGCCGGATACAAGCCTGTGACTAAATCCTTTTAATGACAATAAACAGGTTTGTTTGCACGTCGTCGTCGTCATGAACGGACGCTGATTAGTAGCGAATGTCTGCGGTTGTGGCGCTGCAACTCAGCTGCACTGGCTGGTTTGTCGCCCCGGAAGTCGAAGGATATGGAAGAAACTTTAGTTGGTTGAGTCAAAAAGGTGGTATTTTGAAAAACCAAGTCGTAAGTAGAGAGTCTGTCTATTATTAGTCCAAGAGTCTGTATATTATTAGTATTAGTAAATTTATTTATTTGAGAGAAAGGGAGAGAGCATCAGGTTTAATACAATAAAATATATTAAAAAAAAATTGCGGACATAGACAAATATACCATTACAGCCACTGACTGTTGTTGTCGCATAAGCAATAATGGCCCTAATGTTAAACCGTGTGTGTGTTTGTGTGTGTTATGTTAGGTCCTAATGTTAATGAGAGGTTTACAATGCTGATCTGATCTTTTCGACACTTTTCAATCCAATTGAAATGAGAGTAGGTACACATGGTTTACTCACATTGGGTAAATATATACCAAGAACAAATCGTATCAAGAGTAAATAAAGTCCACCACCTTTCAGGTACATCATATACTTTTAAGGCTCCTGCCTATTAACCGTGAAATAACTAGACCAAAGATAAAACCTAAACAAATAGCTGTCCCATTATTCTCCTAACCCTCCTTCCAGTGTCTTTATATTCTCGGTCACATTTGCTGGGTCGAGTGATCGCGAGCGAGTCCAGTCGTTGGGAATGAGTTTTCTATTTATCTAAAGAGTCAACTAAGCTCAGTCGGTTAGTTAGTTGTGGCAATGGATGGTTTAGATAGTTGCGGCCATGTTTGTGCTGTGATCAAGATTGCTAGAGGAAATTGGTGACAGATTAGATGGATGCTACTACTTGGATGCAGGTTTGTATTTGTTGCAGGTCTTTTGTTTATGTTTGCTGACTTACAGCAACGCAAACGTGTGAGCCTTCTACTAACTAGGCTATTTTATTCAACCACTACGTGAACCTATTTTGTTTAGTCAGATGATGAAATGTTTTGCTTGGTACATTAATTTTAATTATGGGGACCAAGGAGGGATAGTGTTATATTTTCTGGGTGTGCCCAAAAGTAATATGTCGTACCGTTTTGATAGCGACTGTGTTAATGAGTCCAAGTTCATCTAATATCGATTTGCAACAGTGTTATTCTAGATTATGACGTTTCGAATCTACTTTCTGAACCCAATTCTAATCATAGAGTTGAGAAACCGTCTAAGAAAGGAAAAAAATGCAATCACTATTGAAAAGAAAAACCATGGTTCTCACTAAAAATGTTTAGAAAACTGTAGATTCGACTGAACTAACTTAGAAAACTATTTGTATGCGAACAAACAGTAATATAAAAGTCCCCGCTCAACATATTCCCACAAAAGCCATTGAACAAGTCCATTTATTCAATGTTTTAAAGACACATGGTCTCTTGAAACTGTTGCGGGTAGAAGGGTAGAAGAAAAGCTTTGAGTTGATCCGTTCAACTAAAAGTTTTCAACAACAGTTCAAACATTTTGCGGCACGACATACAGGGTTCCCCTTTCAGCGAGGAGTCTTTGTGCTTGGTGCATTAGATCGATTGTTTAGTGCCACCAATTGCTGTAATGTGTTGCTAGACGAACGGCGGTTGTTCTAATCGCTGGATAAGGTCACATTGTGCACTGTTTAAGAGGATTTTGTTGTATTGAATAGGCGATGGTGTAAAATCACACAGAACAGGGTGAGAACTTCAAACTCATGAAACTAAAAAAAAACAATGTTTTTTTTTATCTTCAACATGATTAATTTTATTATGTGGCTGCACTTATTAATATTTAAGTAAAAATGTGTTTTATTGAATATTTCCCGGAAGAAAATTTACCTCCCTAGTTATTTAATCAGTAATAACCAGATAAGTGGGCCAGCGAAAGCATACGCTTATCCATGCTCTTAGTTATGAATAAAATTAAAATAAAAGCTATTATAATTTTAAACAAACATAAATAACACCCGCAAAGCGATTAGCAAACATCTAAAATGTCTATAACAATAAACAAATTATGTCTTTGCATAATTTTGTTCTCGAAAATTAACTTTAATTATTCCATAAATTCAAACGGACACCCTTCACATTATTAGCATTCACAACGTAACTACAGACGAAATAAAAGGGTCGAAGTCCAAATATTTCAGGTCAACTTAATTTGCACGAAAATTGCAAGTTTAATTTCTTCATGTTAAGAGTCCATTTCGTCTGTTCCCTGTTCGACTTTGTCTTCACAATTAATTTAGTATGAGGAAATCTCCCTTCCGTGACAATGTCACAGCATTTACTTTTCTTACGGGCCTGACTTTCATTTATATTTCAAAGGGACTAGCCGCTGTAATGAAATTGTTTTAAAGGCCGGCTTATGATTTATTTATTAACATAGAATCCGGTGAATTATGTCGTTATGGCAGCCTTTATTATGATTAAATAATTATGAAGTAAACTGTTTTGCTTTTTTGTTGGATGTTTTAAACGTCAAAGAATTTTTATGAGGTGTTTATTTGGTTCAGGTTTTCATAATTTAGTAGGTTTAGGTCAGAAATAAGTGGAAAGACGAAGCTTTCGAATTTGATTAGGATTTTTTTTAACGCTGTGCTTTTCCTTGCTTGCGTCTTTGTATCTTATTTTGAGTGAATACACATGGGTTGAGCTGCTTTGTAGTGTATGGTTTCCACAAACATGATGTGTGTTTGCTCTATGTTAAACTTTTCTGAAAATCCAAAAAAAATACTGCTAAATAATAACTTAATAACATCCACTGGTCAAGCCACACAAAAACAGCACTAAAGCGACACAGCGCTGTAATGTAAATAAAAAAAGCTAAAAGCACTTTATTATTTTAATAGCGGATCATTTTTCCACACTCCCCCTCGTTTCATGTATAAAGAAATAGCCACTAGTGCGATTTTATCGGTAAAAAACTCGCCCCAACTCACCCTCAGTTAGTTGACCTGTGGCGCTAGTTTTTCAGTGGATAAATACGACTAGCATCACCCTAGGGAGTAATTCATCACGACGGTGAGTAGCCTCTAGGATTCTTCTCTTAAAAAAAGTGTATTATACTTACGGACTATGATTTTTCTGTTTGAGTTATTATGAAGCTCAGGTATGAAGTTTATGTGATTGTTTTAGTTATTTAAGAATGTTTGGGTTTTATAGAAAGTTGTTTTATGTGGAGAAACGTCAGCGTTAGTATAATTTTGTTTTCTTGTTGACAAACAGTCTTTCGCTGGATCTAGTACTCTGATGACTCTTATGAGTTATGATTGTAAATCGACTAAATCATATAAGTATCATATTCATCATTATATTCATTAGTCATCATATTGTATTCGAAAGATGAGACGTTCGTAAATAGAATAGAATTCGATTTTAGTTACATCCCACCTAAAAAGTACTTCGTTGAAAATAGTCATCCGCGTATGTCATAACCAACTTTTTTATACTAGGTAGGCGTGCGTTTGGCACGCTTGCCTAGAAGAAACCGATTCACTCGAACTTTGAATAGATCCAGATTATAATGAACAGGGAACAGAGGACCTGGCACCTAACTGCCGAACTACATAATAGGTAACATTTTAACCAATGTGGACGCACCTAATAATATCATTCAATTAATCAATTATTTAAACAGCACATGACAATATCAAATCACAGCAGATTATTGAAACGTGATCCTAACTCAACATTAGTCTAAACAAAATAATACACGAACTGAAGCAGAGTAAACTAAGTAAATATTAATAAATGCAATCCAAATAAGTTTGTTACCGAAACGTATATTGACTACGGCTCTGTCATCGTGATACAACTAATTGGACGTGCAACTGTTTGTTTTAATTTAGTTCTAATGAAATTGTGGCTGGCTAGGTTGAATAAAAATTGAAATAAATGGTACCTAAAGTTCATCTAAGTAAATAATTGGTGTTAGTAGGTAGACCAGAGAGGGTCTAGACAAAATGACATTTTATCAGCGATAACATGGAAAATTTATTTATTTATTGGGTTAATAGCATATGTCAATCATATTGAAAGGGATTTTAGAAATGCGTCTTGTTTAGTCCTTCAGAAGAATGGCTGGTTACAGTCAGGGTTTTGGGTTCAGGCATCTACCATCATTGAGTATTCATCATCTTCCTGCCCTAGTCCCATTCTATTTGGGGTCGGGGCAACACGTTTTATTCTTCCATTATCCCCTGTCAGTCTGTCAGACGTCATGGTATCATTTACTCCTTTCTCTTTCATATCAGTATTCACACAATCCATCCATCTTTTCTTTGGCCTTCATCTCCCTGTCCATCCATCAACATACATTTCTATCACTCTTTTAGTCATATGCGTTTCATGTGACTAAAAGACAATACCATCATTGAGTATTCGTTGATCTTGAATAATAGTAAATAGTAACAACGAAAAGAAAGAAAGAATAGGGGTTAGCACAGCAATTACTAAAAATGTAGCTCATTTGTGTCTCACCGATGCGTCAAATAGGTTAATTTCAGCTATAATGCCAAGTGTTTGTGGCAAAGTAGACGTTTTCAAAATGATTCTTTATAATGTTGGTAATAGATGAATACGCTATTACAAAGGTAACAAATGAACACTAAAACTGTTCTGCTTTTAGTAAAATAATGTTTCAATGTCACCTAATGGTGAATGATCTACGTCTAAGCCTACTTATTCTCAATTCTAAGAGTCGTCGTAATTTATTGAATGTACTGTCAGACACTAGACAAAGACAAAGGCTTAGCCACTCAGTAGGTGTACTTAACTGCTTGCTTATCTTCCCTCATCGTACAGTACACAAAAGTTGCGAGGAATACCTATCGTGCAAGCGCCGCCGACTGAAAGTGTTTGCTCTAATGAAACGCGATTGTTCGCGAAGCACACCTGATGTCGTCTTTCTCTATGCTCACAAAACTCCCCTCGCCCGGAACTGGCTGAGATATGAAAATGTTATTCTTTTTTAAAATCGGAATTGTGTGTTCTTTGCTGAGTTCTTAACGAGGTAGGCAGAAAGTGCCAGCGGCGATTCGGTTTGTGTATTCTTGTTTTAGTTTGCATAGTTATCCTTTGTTTATTCTGTGAAGGTAAAAAAATACTGACTTTTATGTAATACTTAGGTGCTTCTAATTAAGAAATGCATGACTAAGAGAACGCAAAGTTTATTAATTTTTTACACGACTGCCCAAAAAAAGGAGTGTTTTGACATGGATTTAAAGTATTCTACGTCCTTACCTAGATCTACCGGCGGGCGTGCCACTTTGAAATCCGTTCAGCCGCTAAAAGGTGCTTGTGAAACGCTAACAGAGAGACAAACCAACACACAGGGTACTTTCGTATTTTTTGAATTTATACCTTATTATTATAAAATATCGTTTTGGTTTCCTTTCAACAATCTTGATACTTGACATTTATTTTCAGGGCGACGGCGGTTCTCCCTAGTAGAGGTGCTAGGGAGAACCACCAATAGAAAATCACTGAATTTAACAGTCTGTGTTTATATCAGAAGGTACTAACTAACCATCTATGTACTTAATGCTATGGAGCTCTTATAAAACAGGTACCTACGTATTTATAGAAAGTTACTCCTGCAATATCAAAGTTCTTTACATAACAGCACTCAAATGCCATTACAGTAATCACAACACGTTTCATTTAACATTCTACATCACGTTAGTACATATAACCAAACTAATTTGTTGGGCAAACAATTTCAGTTCTAGTTAGTGATTTATTTAAAGCGCATATAGTTTAATTAGATTGGTCTGCACAAAACTGAATGTGATTTACGTATTTATTCACGCACGCGGCACAAATCTGGCTGTGTCGCTTTGATAGATACGTAATAGTTAGATGATTGATGTCATAAAGGTGTAAGATTTAAAAAGATATTTTTTTCCACAAAACGACACATGTAAATATTATTATCTAAAACGAATACTGTTACTGTTAACCTGTGTCATCCACAGCTGGGCAAAGGCCCCCCATGACTTCCAAATTCTTCGATCCAGGACCAATGTGGACTACCGGTCGTTGGTTTTGTCCAGCTCGTTCCGCCATCACCTGCAAGGTCTACCGCGTCGCCTTCTGGCTGTGTCAGGGCTCCACATCGTGGTTATTTTGGCCCACAGCTCGTCGAGCATACGGTACACATGGCCAGCCCAGTCCCACTTTAGCTTAACGGCTTTTTGAGCAACGTCAGTAATTTGTGTTTTGATGCGCAGTGTGGTGTTGCGTACATGGTCGGTAAGTTTGACGCCTAGATTCCTCCCCATGACAAAACGCATACATATTATTTTTAAACTAGGTTTTGCTCGCGGCATCGCTCGCATTCATATAGAATTTGACAATCCATTCGGATTATACTCTGCTTGTAATAATATAATTCAATCATGATTCGAAAGACACGTGGCGCCATCTATTATCATAAGAACGTTATTGTTGTTTTCCTCGGGAACAGTACTTTTTTTCGAGATCAAAGGTAACCCTATGTTCGTTTTTGTACACCTGATAACCAGCAAATTTTCAGGATGATCCGTTCAGTAGTTTAGGCGTGAAAATGTAACAAACAAACAAACTTACTGTCGCATTTATAATATTAAGGAAGGAAGTAAAGATAAGGATTACAAAGAAAATTTGCAACTCTGTGAGGTCTACAATCATGTACTGAATCCATGGTAAAAGTTAGTATCGCAATGTCCCCTTACACTGCTTAATAATCTTCTATGTTGATTAGGTAGGTTTTAATTATTAAGCTGAACGCATTTGAGATGATTTTAGGACTTATTATTGACAATAAATTATTGGAATGCACATTTAGAGACTATCAGTAAGAAAATAAGTACCTAAGCATATGCTCTTTACAAACTGGCAGCAGTAATTAGTTTAGATAGAAATGGTTATAACGCCATTTATCGGTCGTCAGAGCCTTGTTTGTTGTTCAGCAGGATGCACCACGAGCAGGTGAGGTTGACTTGGGGCACTGAGATGGTAGGTGTGCCCCCTTACGTCCCTCATTATTTACAACAATATAGAACACATCATATCGAACACATCATAGATTACATCATCTACAACAATATAGAATGGCGTTTATACGAAAAAATGTCTTTTGCATGGCTTCAAAAATTTATAATAAACTTCCGAAAAACTGGAAGCAGTTTAGTGACATAGCATTCAAAAAGAAATTAGAAAAAATTCTAGCAGATAAGGCTTACTATAATTTGAATCAGTTTTTAGATGAGAAATTTTTGTTATAAATCATTTTTTTTTTTTTTTTTCAATTGTTTCACTCAGTGACATTATAAATGATTATATTTGCATGCCATTGTTTAAGGCAAATGTGACGATCTGTTTTTATACTTGCTTTAAAATCTCTTGCATGCTGACAATTTGTAGTTGTGTGTATTGTACTCATGTTTGGATGATGATGGTGATGATGATGCTTAGACAGTGTATGACGATACTTATGTTTGTCCAATGCAAATGGTTTTTTTTCTTACCACTGCATGAGTCACTCCTGAAAAGCTCTTGCACGAGAATGGAATACTTCATCATCATTAATAACTTCAACAACAATATCACATCACGTATATATCTAATAATTGAAGGGTTAAGCAGAGCTGTACCTATCTAAATACCCACATCACGCCAATAAAAATTTTGATGATAAGAATTCAGGATCTGTTTTTGTTTTGGATAGTTATGAAAACATCAAAATATGAAATCAAAATGGCGTCGTGCATTTATTAAAATATTTGACTGAACCAAATGCATTAATACACGAAATTTTTTGGCCAAAGAATCAGCATTGCCATCCAACGTGGTAATGCTGCCAGCCTTCTGGGCACTTTTCCTGTTGACAGCGATGCGGACGAATTTTTGGATGCCCTGTAACCCTTTTATACTTGTACATATTTATTTCTATTATAGTTTTGTAGTTTGTAAATAATTAATACACGAAAACTATTTCTAGATATTTCGAATCAAACTACCCATAATAGTGCTCATATCACATGAAACTTAAATACTAACTTGAAACAAGATCTTAACGCGTCATCGTTTAGGCTGGGTGTTACTGAGAACATTATCTTAGGAAGGAACCACGTCGTTAGTGTATCTACAATGGAGTAATGGAGTCGTAAAGGATCATAATATTCAACCATGTTGGCTACTTGGCAATTATCATGAAATTAATTTGGCTGGAGATGATATTCCACCGAAGTAAGTAGTGTAACAGCTGTATTAAGCGAGTAGGGAAAATTTTGGACTACGGGAATAAAAAATGTTTTAAGGTCAAATTCTACGAATGGAACTGAATTGTCTATGTTTTATGCAAAAGTAAAGTACCTAAACAAATAAACCGCCAAAATGACAGGGTCCATTTAGACATAAAATTATATTACGGTCGGTTACTCGAGACTTACTTCTTTTTGACGGAGACTAAGTTAGCGACCCCGTTAGACGTGGCGTACCTCAACTACCCAGGATACTCACTTGAACACAAGTTTAAGAAGCAGGCTGGGGTCTGTGTGTACGTCCGCGATGACATATGCTGTCAACGTCTCCGCTGCTACGAGGTTGCGGGTTTTCCCACTCTGTGGCTACTGGTGGACACCGGCTCTCTTAAAACAATTTATGTCGGTGTTTACAGGTCGCACAGCGGTGATCAGGAGACAACAAGACTCTTTGACCATCTTACAGAGGCAGCTGAACTGGCCCAACACAAATATCCGACAGCGGAGCTTGTCTTTCTGGGGGATTTTAATGCCCACCATAAGGATTGGTTGTTCCCGTATCAGAAAACTGACCATGCTGGAAGAGAGGCGCGCAAGTTTGCGATATCGCTAGATCTCCACCAGCTGGTTGGTCAAGCTACCCGCGTTCCGGATATTGATAGCCACACACCCAACTGCTTAGACCTTCTGCTGACAACAGATCCGGACAGGCACTCTGTATCGGTCTGGGCTCCGCTCGGATCGTCGGACCACTGTCTGGTGAAATCCGTGTCTTCCTGTTCTCCCCCAGATTTAAGCCCTAGAGGCACGAGGCGAGTTTGGAAGTACGGGTCGGCAGACTGGGACGAGATGCGGCACTTCTTTGCATCTTATCCATGGCGGCAGACTTGCTTCTCTTCGCTCAATCCTTCTGACTGCGCTGACTCAATTGTCGACGTGATTCGCCAGGGAATGGAATATTTTATCCCATTCTCTGATGTTTTACTTGGCTACGAGGCTCAACCCTGGTATAACGCGTCTTGTGCGCAAGCCGATTTGCTCAAGGAGCAGGCATACCAGGCCTGGGCTTCGGCCCGTAGTGACAGGTGCAATAGTCAGCGTGCTCGTGAAACAAAAAAAGCGTACAATTCAGCCGCCAGGGATTGCAAACGGGTGTTACGGAAGGCGCGTTTCGATCATGTTGGACGAATTGGGGCTAAACTGGCGTCCTGCCCCTCGGGTAGCAAGGAGTTCTGGACTCTGTCGAAATCGGTCGAGACGAACTTCTGCCGGCCTACGCTGCCTCCTATGCTGAAGTCTGATGGAACGCTGGCTCATACGGCGCAAGAGAAGGCAAATCTATTTGCCTCCATCTTTGCCGAAAATTCACGCCTAGACACGGCCTCGAATATACCACCTAATATATCTCACTGTGGCTCCGCAATGCCGATGATCTCAATCCACTTAAAAGAGGTTCGTAAGGCCCTATGCAGTCTAGACGTGAATAAAGCCAGCGGACCTGACGAAATACCTGCAAGAGTCCTGAAGAGCTGTGCTCCTGAGTTGTCCCCTGTCTTGACGCGCCTGTTTCGCCTCTCTCTAAAAACCGGAGTGGTGCCGGAGTCTTGGAAGCTTGCTAATGTGCAGCCAGTGCCCAAAAAGGGTAACCGTGCCGATCCTGCTAACTATAGACCAATCGCCATAACCTCCATACTGTGCAAAGTGATGGAAAGGGTACTTAACAGTAAGTTGCTGGCATACCTCGAAGACAATGAGCTCCTCAGCGATCACCAGTATGGCTTCCGTCGTGGTCGTTCAACTGGGGATCTTCTTGTGTATGTTACGCATTGCTGGGGCGAGGCCATTGAGAAACACGGTGAAGCCCTTGCTGTATCGCTTGATATCTCAAAGGCCTTTGACAGGGTCTGGCACGCTAGTCTGTTGGCTAAGCTTCCTGCATTCGGCATCTCTGCCGACTTTTGCAACTGGATTTCCGACTTCCTGAGTGGACGATCGATCAGAGTGGTCATAGATGGCTGCTCATCAGATCATAAGGCCATTGATGCCGGTGTTCCTCAGGGGTCGGTTCTTTCTGCGACTTTATTTCTGCTGCACATCAACGACCTGCTACAGCTTGGTGCAATCGGGTACGCTGATGACAGCACAGTCGCAGAAAGATACCTGTCGAGTGCAAGAGCCAGTAGAGAGGAAACAGCTACTCATAGAGAGGCCATGGTGGAGCGCATGAATTTGACCCTAAATCTTGTTTCCCAGTGGGGTGACGACAATCTGGTCAAATTCAATGCTGTGAAAACACAGGCATGTCTCTTCACTGCAAAAAGGAGCCAGTTCCAGTTGTCTCCTGCTTTTCGAGGTACAGTTGTACCAGTTACCGACCGCCTACAGCTTTTGGGCATGGAGTTGACATCGGATCTCAACTTCGGCTCAACCATCGAGTCAAAAGCTCAGACCGCAGCTAAAAAGCTGGGCATCCTGAATAAGGTGAGGCGATACTTCACATCTGGACAGCTTTTAAATTTGTATAAAGCACAGGTCCGTTCCTGTATGGAGTATTGCAGTCACCTGTGGGATGGCTCAGCAAAATACCAGCTTGCTGCACTTGATTCGGTGGAACGCAGAGCTAAAAGGCTCATAGGCGACGAGTCTTTGGTAGCAACGCTTCACAGCCTAGCTCATCGGCGTAATGTCGCCTGCTTGTCGGTCTTCTACAGACTGTACTTCGGAGAGTGTGCGCAGGAGCTCCACGATCTAATCCCACCATCACCTTTTTACCACCGGACTAGCAGACGCACTGCGGCGTACCATCCACACTTGGTTGATATCCCGACAAGTCGTACTCGGCGCTTCTCCTCCACGTTTATTATGCGCACAGCCAAAGTGTGGAACTCTCTGCCGGCATCTGTGTTCCCTCCTACATATAACCCGTCTGCCTTCAAAGCAAGAGTGAACAGGCATCTTCTGGGCACGCTCGTTTCATCATAGACCTCATCCATCGCTTTCCACCAGGCGTGATCGAGGTCAAGAGCAGGCCCTTTTTGTAATAAAAAAAAAAAAAAAAAAAAAAACCGTCCTAAAAATATTAAAAGTCCAGTTGACGACTTCGTAAACTTTAATATAATGTGCACATATAGCATTCCACTATCCCACGGGCTGACAGACTGAATAACACTGCACTTTTATACATCGTACTTTTGCGTGGTAAAAAAATAGTTTCGTACACAGTAATTTTTCCATTGAATTGGGTCACAGACGTTATACGCAGTTATTGGCCCATTCTGCAATTTTTGTACTGTCAAACAAAAATATTTATTGTATTAAGTCAGACTACAGGATTGGTTTTCAGTCGAGCGATGCCCAGCCAAGCGTCGATATTATTTTCCCCCTATAATAAATTGAACATAAAGGCACCGCGTGCGGGTCACGCATACCATCTCATGGATTTATATCCCACACTTCTGTCCAAATTTAGATTTAGTGTTATGTTTAGCTATAATTCAAGTTTATTCTAGCCACCACTTACGTTTTTCGCGGAATTGAGAAAAATAGGATTACGAGGGCAGTAATTATTAATATTTTATAAGGTTGCAACGGAACACAAATTGAAAATAATAAAGCACCCCGTCGCAGTCCCACGGATGCTGCGGACGTTTTAGATAAGCGCTGTAGTTAATTTATTGCAAGAGAAGCAGTGACTTGTGTATAATATTTTATTATTCAGTTTGCATTTTCATAATAATGCGTCTAGACAGTAGACCATATGGCGTACAATAAAAGTGCTCTCAACCGTGCACCTAGGCAAGTGGACGATTCATCCAAAAATGCTGCGGATTCATATTCGGGCGTAATATCCTGCAATTACCCAGCTTTCCAACTGACGGAGGGGCTTAATACATCCAGGGGTCCGCCGTAGTTATTCGTCGCTCAAACCGTCCGCTCACATATGAGTTTTACGTCATTTGGGCAAATTTTTCAAAGCGGAACAATTTTTCCACGAAACGAACCGACCGGCCCGGTTTAAATAACACTCGTTAACTTTTCCGCACAGTAACGGGCTTCGCGATTATTTTCGAGAATGCGATTTTTTAACGGGTTGATTAAAACGAGCGTTTTTTTTTTCTCTGAAGCACGAGTAATTTTTCACGTTAATGCACGGCTGGGCGAAATAGGCACTTATTATGCTAACGTTGTTTACGTTGAGTTTGTAACTGAAAGTAATTAAGTTAAAAATATTGACGTAACAATAAAGTATTCGTTTTGATGTTAAAAACGTTGGCATTTAAACTTTTGGCTGGAAAATAAATTATATTGGTATGTGACTCGCGTTTATTTTAAAACGAATGTAAAAGTAACTGGTGTGGTCATAAATAAAATGCTTCTATATAAATATAACAGGATTAAATGTCAAATTAGTATTCAAGAGCATATCTATTCGGAGCTAGCCGGTACCAGGGCAACAGTGCCCTGGGGAGGCTTCGGTATCACCGCGCGGCTATGTGAAAAATTTAATTCATTGCCAGCAAATTTATATGCATACCGCGATTGCAGTCTATTAAGAATGCACCGTTCGCCGTCGCCGGGAGCTCTAAAATAAAACGGTCAGCTTCATTTCATCCGTCATACCTATCGAGGGTTAGAAAAAATTAAATCTGCTTTTCCTGCTATTGGAGTTATGAAGTGCTTGTTTGCATTACTTACCAGCTTTTTATAGCGATTTCACTCGTGGTTGGCTATGATTTGCATTTAGTAGCTGTTTGGTTTGTAAGTACTGAAACTAACTGAGAAAAGTGAATTGCATCAGAATTATGGTTGAAAGGCTTCTGTTAAAAATATGTATTAGGTTACTTTTGGTTCTCGTTATCCAGCTTTATATTGATCGTTAAAGTCTCATCGTTCTAGAAGCCACTGGTGTATCAACTTACTCCGTAAACCTAACAATAAGGGCTGTAAAAATATCATTAACGAAGCCGAAAAGCACTTGTTCTCACCGTCATTGCAATATTTGTTTTTGCTTTAGACAATACTTTAGAAACCTTCTAGTTACGGAGATATTGGGGGTTAAATTTTCAACATTTTCACTAGTAATTTTTTAAATACAGTTTTTAATGTTATAACTTTAATTTAATACCTCCCTCGTACTATATTCAATGCATCCACCAGCACAATGCTTTGAGTGCGTTTCATTGAGTCTTTGGGGGTATGAAAAACAGGATGTAAAGTTCTTCATCCCCCATAGAAAAGGGAGGATCCTCCGACCAGACGGTGTTAGGTCTGGTGGGCTACTGCCCGACAGTTGTTGTCGGGTTCTTCTACAGTCTTAAGTCGCGGATATCTTTACTTGCGAGATTCAGGATTTAGATGTATTTCGATGTTTAGTTTATCCTCTGCGTCATAGATGGCGCTGTAGTACTTTTTGTGTTGTTGTAGTACTTTTTGTAGCGCCGCTACAAGTCCTACCGTAAAGCGAGATTTTTCAGCCCAAAAAAATGTCTTTTCCCAGCAATGATTTTTGCGTGGAAGTACTTAGTTTAATGTACAGAATGCTTGGTTGACGGCGTCTTGAAGAGACTGTTTACACCCTGTATGTTCTTTGTCACAAAAACAAAAGAAATCAATCTGTTATTGCTCTTCCATTTTCTGGTCCATCAGCCAAAAATAACACAACACCAATCTCCTTAAAGGCAATCGCCTAATTTCAACCAAATGCAGCACTTAAGTGCTAGCTTTACACCACAGAAGTTGTTTTATGCGATCTCTTACAAAGTAAATGTCGGGTCTCCATGAAATATGCATTAAATATTTACTGAGCCTCGGGCAAGCCATTCCCTTGAAGTTGACTGAACCGAACAGATTTGCAATTCACCGAACATCCTTTAAGAAAAAAGAGCCACCGAACAAAGGGGAAGTAGAATCGAAATGAACCACTAAATATCAACCGGCTAAGTGTTCGCTTGCCGAGAAATGGCTTATTGTGGAAACCTTTTGTTTTTTTGCTATATTTTGCTACTGCGCCTTTTAGACGTTTGAACGCAGTCTTGCTCTAAATGTTTTGTCGAAGATCTTGTGAAGGTATGCCAGAGAGAAATCGTTGTGGAATAACAGTTTAAAAAGTAAAGCTAAGGACACGTTTAACTACCTGATTTCCAACTATCACGGTGTATAATATATGGTTTCATTGCATATTATGCAATATGCTCTAACGAATTCGATACATTTTAAACTCGAAACTTTTACAGTCATAAGAATAATGCAGTAGTCAGTGGCCCAAAAGTGTGACAACCAGTCTTACCAAAGGGTATAATTCACTGGGCTGCGGGACTGTTCGAAAGAGATACCGCGGCCCTGATACATAAAGGGCAAAAGAAGGAACATGGATGGTTTTTAGTCAGTAAAAGTCTGACACTCCCTTCCGCTCCGGCCAGAGCGGGAGGAGTCATTTGATGATTTCCCATCCGAAAAAAAACCTATAATTCACTCGAAGATCGAAGAGCTACCAGTTTGACAAAGCGTAGGTAACACGGACCTCTTATCGGAGGGCCTTCACAAAGTGACTTTCTATCAATGATAACGATGACAGAAAAGTAAAAAAATTAAGGGACTGACAGAAGCTAGCGAAAAGCTTATACCAAAGCTATCGACAGTCACTGTCACTTATTTAGGCCCTCCAATCGTCCATCGATGTCCAATAAGAAAGAAAGAAAAGTATTTATTACATTAATAACTAATCGACACTAGTCAAAAAATTGAAATTCACAGATCACTGAAATCAGAAAAGAGTGTATCTAAATATTGTCCTGCGTGCCCTGATGATTGGACACTATCAATGGATGCACCAATCGCATTTCTAAAATCCCTAAGTTCTGTACCCTCCCAGTATGAATTGTCATTGAACCATAATTACAAACAGATACTTTTTTTTTGTATCTAACCCATACTGTCCTACTGCTTGTCCTTCCGAGAATAAAAAATAAATTGTTAATTTGAGTCCTACTGACTTCAAACTATAAGAAGGAGAACATTATCGTTGTGAACTACTCATTTTATGAACGTACAGTAGAGGTTAGTTTTATGCTGCAGTATAAGACGTTATTTGAAATCAATGAACACTTTATCTTCACGCTCTGTTTCGTGAGATACTAAAGCTTTAACGTTTTTACTGCTACTGCTTAACTTCGTCAGGCATCAAAAATGATTGAAACTGATATCAAAAGATCTTCACATAAAGTAGGTAAGTATAGTCGTACCTATTACCTGTATATACAATACTTTATTGGTACCTGATTAGAGGTGTAAATGCTCGTATTCAAAATATTTTGACGGACAAAAAGCTATTCTCCTTAGCTGTTATTTGACTAAAATGTGTCTATTCTAAAACTCAAAAAGACTACTTTTGTCCGTATGAATAGTTATTTCACAGTCAGCTTATTTTTGTACCTACAGATGCATTAATATCCCCCATGTAAGTACCAAAAGACAGGCAGATAAAATTCCATGTCACATAGGACACAGCGAGACGATTGTCATCGAAAACGGCCCTATTCCGAACGTAATAACTTTTGATTTTTCATATTAGATCGGAAACGGCAAACGACATCGATTGTTGGGGACATTAAAGAATCGCTGGAAGACTGTTACGTCCCCGCAGGCATTCTAATAGAGTTCGCTACTGCCTGTGGGATGTTGATATAAAATCTTACAGAATAGGGCACTGGGTATTTTGATAAGGGGAGACTGATTTGCAAATTAATGTAAAAGCAATAGAAGAAATGGAAAAGGTAGAATAGTTAAAGATAGAAAATGATTTAAAAATAAGTGCTACGTCATTTTATTCCGTAGCTGCTACGAACGTAATTCTCGTAGCACATGCAACTACGCAGCTACGTAATTTAAATGGTATACAATTCGATTCTACGCAGCATTAAGAGTCCACATTTGTAAGACACTGTGAGTTTATATAAGTAGCCTAGCGTAGAATGGGATTAATGATATCCAGTCTAGGCAAAGTTATTTTTTTATCATTCATCATTTCAGCCGAAAGACTTACACTGCTGGACATAGGCCTCCCCATGTGGCCAAGTCTCCAAGTGTCGCCACATTGACCGGTCCAGTGCGTCTCGCATCCAGCGGATCCCCGCAACCTTCACTTGGTCATCAGTCAGTTAATTTATAGTATCTAACTATCAACTTAATTAAAGGTTTTATAAGTTCGATTTTGTTTATCTATTCATACTCACAATCCTTTTAGCAGAGGACCAAAAAACCTACCGCCCACGTTCCTCTCCAACAAAATAGATCGCACCAATCTAAGACTGTCTCCGACCTAAACTAAAATATCAATCACCCATGACCCGCTGCCCCATCCAGTTCTAACAGTTCCATTTAAGAAGCGTTGCCGTTATTAAACGCATCAATTCGACGGTGACAAGAGATAAGGCGTGCACTCACGATCTGAAGAGACAGTTATTACCCTCTAATGTAATGCCAGCTTGGCACATCCATTCAATTACAGCTTAACTGTTTGTTACTAAACCGTTGGAATTTGTTCCATGTATAATTGTATATATGTACAGAACATTGTTGCCATGTTAGTTGGAAATAGATTGGATATGGGAGGTTGATTTTCGTGACAGAGAAAAGTGTTATAACTAATAGTACATAACAACATAACATAACGCCTGTAATCCCCGAAGGGGAAGGTAGAGGTGTTCCTAATAGTACACCCACATTTCGCCACTTATTTTTTAAGTCCCATGTAATAAGGGGCGAGCCTATTGCCATAAACCGGGCACAACTCCAGACTCCGTGGCTGCTACTGAGACATTCCTGATGGAAAAAACCAGTAACGAAACTAGGAACTCATGCTCAGCAGTCGCTTGCGACCACTCGACCAACGAGGACTACTACAACGACAACACAACGAGGACAGATAGAATACATACTTAAATTATAAACCCTCGCTTGTATATCTTTGGGGTAGGCAGAAACTTCAAAAAGCCACCTGCTACGATCCTTACACACTATACTCTTTTTCGTCCACCATCATACACGCAAACCGGCTGCTGAAAAACAACACCAGTCCTTGTACATCTCGCGGGCCTGTGGACGGTGAGTAATGGGCTAGCTCGCCGTCCGTCCGTCGTATGACGACAGGCCGTGTCGACGGCGCGTTCGTGTTCCACGCGCGCCTCAAACAGATGTCAGCAATTATGAGGGGCCCGTAAGGGCCGATGCCTGCCAGGGCTGCGGGACTGATCGAAAGAGATACCGCGGCCCTGGAACCTAAAGGGCAAAAGAAGGAACATGGATGGTTTTTAGTCAGTAAAAGTCTGACACTCCCTTCCGCTCTGCCCAGAGCGGGAGGAGTCATTTGATGATTTCCCATCCGAAAAAAAAAAGTCCTTGTATATCTATGAAAGTTTTGAAAGAAAAATCTGTAGTACATCTTTACACCCTCTAAATAAAAATGTGTTTATTAGATACTACTTATAATGTTGTCTGTCAGTCATACTTGTGTATATCTATAGTCAAGTTAAAGTAATAACTTGAGTTTAAGTAGTCACCTAGGCAACCATTTTTATGCAATAGACAAGAATTTGAACGAATTAAGAACCGTCAAACTATAGCTAAGAAATCTAACTTTTGACAGTTCTAACATCAAGTAATTACTAAACTATGGAATAAAAATCTTCGTAACTTAAGTTATTACTTTTACTCAAGTAATCACTTTAACTTGCGTATATAAGGGTGTACGTCATCTAAATTGACCTAGGTCTGAAGCCGGTTTAACGATTGATCTAGTTGATTATAATGGAAGTTGTAAGTTTTGTAAAATTTTATAGAACAAAAACTCGTAAAAATCGTTTTCCGTCACGAGGATTTTTTTTTAAATCGCACAACCCATAAGCAATATTAGTTTGAAATTCCAGTTTTAATATTATACCGTTTACGATCCAACTTTTGTTACCGTCACGTTAAAATCGTTAATGACTTTAGCCGTTTTATGAAAGGTTTTACGATATAAGTTACGTGTAAACTGTTCCTGAACTGTTCTGTAAACGAGAGGTGAGATTAGATAGAGTTTTGTGTGGACGGCTTTGGAAACCGACCAATACGAATGTAGTTGACGATATAACTACTAATCGACGCTTCAACGCAAGGCATGGATGGACTTGCTGTATTATATTTATTTTATATGTAATACCTTTATTATGTATAATATATACGTATATATATTAATGTTCACAAATAAAGAATTTCATTTTCATTTGAGCTTAGTTCTGCCAACACGTACTAACCCACATCACTTCTTCCATTGTCCGAAGTAATGATTTCGCATCGTTGACGCTGATTAATTTTTAATCTGTTCTGTTCTCAGCTTCTAAATCTTTATACATAGTTCCGTATGATTGTGTCAAAAAACACGAAAGTAGTCGATGAATTGAAGGACTTGAATTTCCATATTTTTTTGCATTATTGTATAAGAGTGTTTTTTGTACTTTTCTCCTAATATGCTCGAGTCACAGAGAAACGTTGTCGGGCTTAACTTTTTAACCCAAAAAATAAATAGAATTTTGAAAAAAACTTCAAGTAGTTTACATAGTCGACTGACTTTTGAATGTGAAGACGACTATATTACCTTTACCTTTTTTACGCAGACACGTGCAGACTTTAACTAGTTTTGTGTTTAATTAAAATTGTTACCATGTGAAAATTGCTAAGTTTGATTGTTAACTAAAATCTCTGACGACGTGTAGTATTTTAGAAGCAGTGTTACTGATGTCTGATCTTTCTTGCATAACTAATATACAAACTGCATTTGTCATAACCTCCTGGGCAGAAATTCCTGTATTTTTGAGAAAATTGGCTTTTTTTTTGCAAGCATTTGACCTTTATAATTGCCGCTGGGATGATATTACGATTTGAATTCGAATGTTTTTTAAGAAGGAAAATAGGTCTTCAAGTGTCTAAACTAAAAAAAGTTGGAAATAAAAAAAGTAGTTGAAAAAACTAAAAAAGAACCCAAAGAAAATCTGGAAAGCAAAAACAAGTACATTTTTTATTAAAAGTAATAATTTTATATTCAAATAGCCCCCCCCCCCACCTGCTTCCTACTTTTGTTTAATTTAAAATGTACTTGTTTTTTGCTTTTCCAGTCGGTTTTTTTAGTTTTTTCAACCAGCTACTTCAAAAAATTGTTTGACCTAGAATCCAAAGACATAAACATTTTTACCATAAATTGAAGTAAAACAAATGATGCTCCTAACAGAAACTATAACATCTATAACGAAATCTCAACTCTCACGTGTAACATATTGATTAAAGGACTCGCAAGTAATTATCTGGTCAAAAGATAATTAAGTCCATTCACATATCTGTAGAAAATAACGTGATTACAACCTACAAGCAGATAAGGAGGGTCAAAAAGAATAGAGGATTAAAAGCTATTGGCTGACTGCCCATCCAATTTTCTTTGTTGACGTCTCCTGGGAGCAGGCTAAGATAATCTTAACAAAGCGAAAGCGTTAGCGCCAAGTTCGGCCTCTGAAACAATGTTATCCAACATCCCAACAAAGAAAACAATTACAACTTTTTTACAGATAATTCATCACATTACTTTTGTGTCTAAAATACTCGTACTATGTGTTGGCGGAGAAATATCGCGCCCTTCTTTTGTTATATCTGTTTTTGTTTATGCTAGGTTTTTTTTTTTGTTGGAGAAAAATGTGCGGTGAATATTTTTTTATTAGGGTTTGTTGTAACCAAATAAATGTTTGTTACATTTTTATAGAAATAAAATTAACGGTCAGAGCTGACAAATCCAGACAGCACGCACGCAATTCATCATCACAATGAATGTAGCTGTATTGGTAATGACCGTTGAAAAACTGAATCACAGAACCCAGTCGTACGACTGTTTCCTGACGATCACTCGATAATTTCAACCGAGCGACGAGACGTAATGTTGGGAGCAGTCTTGCTATCGACCTACGACCGTCCGTTTACTGATGTTCGCAGTATTGAATACTCCTGTAATGTATCGAGTTTATATTGATTTTCTAATACATGGAAAAAGAGATTAAACTATAATATAATATTAAATTGGTGGTACAATGTTGTACGTAAGGAAGATTCTAAATTCTTTTTATGTAGATTTAGTGGCTTCGTCTAGACACGATATTTTTTCTTTTCAGTTATTGTAATGTTTGAATATTATATTTAAATGTCCTTGCTCGAATATTTGAATAAAAAAAATTCAATAGAGGTCTTCTTTTCTTTTGATTTCAGCCAAATTCATTATATTGACCACAGAAAACTTGCACCTTATAAATATATGTCTATTATTGACTGTACTAACTAAATCCCATTTAAGTTAGCTAATTCCCAAGACACTAATCCTCAGAACCTCAATTCTAATTACAGATAACGATTATAACTTACAGCCAAACTATTTGCGGCCTATAAATATCGGTTCTCAATTCAATAGACCTCCTGAAAACGTTTGGTACCCTGGTACCCTGATATTGATGGTCGATATCAGCACATCCTGCAGATTTCCGTTCACTGAGTAATACGTTTGCTTTAACGACTGTATAGCTGTATTGGTTTATGTGAGCCTGGTGACTGATGTGACGGCGCCATTTGGCAAGAGTTTTTTGGTTCGTTTGAATTTTGAACTGTGAGGTTTTTAGTGATGGATTTTGTGTTTTAATTAGTAGAGTTAAAATTTTCTCACTTTCTTTATTTTTCTTTTCTTTCTTTCTCTTTTTCTTTTTTTCTTTTCGTCATGTCCTTGCGACAAATAAATATTTTTTCTTTCTTTTCTTATCTTTTCGTTCTTTAAGGTTATACTAGCTTCTGCCCTTGGCTTCTGTCGGTAAATATTTCACGGGAATATTTAAAATCCGGATAATGTAGCTCCCATTAGTGACAGAATTTTCCAAATGGGATCAGTAGTTACCTACGCAGACTGCCTACCCCTTTTTTTGGGATGGGAATCATCAAATGATCTCCCTCCTGCTTTGGGCGGAGCGGAAGGGAGTGTCAGACCTGTACTGTCTAAAACCCATTCATGTTCCTTCTTTTGCCCTTTGTGTTCCAGGGCCGCGGTATCTCTTTCCAACAGTCCCGCAGCCCTGGCAGGCCTCGGCCCTTTCAGACCCCCTCCGGTTGGCTGACATATCTTTGAGGCGCGCGTGGAACACGAACGCGCCGTCGACACGACCTGTCGTCATAAGACGGACGGACGGCGAGCTAGCCCATTACTCACCATCCACAGGCCCGCGCCTACGGTGCGGTGGCCGAGAGCCACCAAGTGGCCTCCGACGCCCGGGGCGTCTCCCGCGGCGGCTGGGACGTGAGGTTCTCTCCCTCTCACGCTCCGCCACCTCCTTCGCTAGCATGACTGCTTCGCAGAAGGAGGTGACGGTTTCCCATTCCCTTTCGCTCCAGACCATAGCTTGTACCAGGGCCGTACGCGAGAGGTCGCCGCCGCCAAGACTACCTACCCCTAACATCTAAATATAAAAATAAACATACAATGAACGTCTTTATACATAATATTAAGTATTGTATTGTATAACGGGCTGGTGTCCGCAACTCCACGTTCAAAACGCGTATTTTGCGTGCGGGTAAAAAGCTGTTATTTTCAAAATTACAAGCAGACACTTCAATTTTATTTATATATTGTATTTAAAGTAAGAATTTGTTCACTACTTATTGAATTTACTCTTCTTGTATGGAAAAGAAAGTATTGTTAGTATGTACTACAAGACATAACATAAATTATGTAGCTTACTTAATTTATTTAACTAAGGTTAATAGTTCAAAGAACGTTGAAATAGATCGCCGTTAATCATATTACTAGTCGGGAAAGTTTGCCAAGTTCCAAATGCGTTGAAAATCTCAATAAAATAACTTTTGGCTAACTTCAAGTCACCTCAATCAGAATTACTAATAAAGTTATTAGAACATAATAAAACGTGACTTTAGGTGTGTATTTACTGAAAGTTTTCCATGACTATGTTGTTCACTGTTAAGTTTAAAAGTTACTACTATGTTACAGGGTTTTATCAAGATTTGAACTAAAACTCGTAAGGCCCATAACTGTTCATGAAGGAAGGCGTAGTTTCATAGATGCGTATTCATCATAGCACGTATTGTTATAATGAAATTTATGCTTGGTTTTATCCATTATTTTTTAATGCTTGTGATTTTTATAAACTAGATCTATGCCTCATATTATTTTTTGTTTTATTCGTTTATAACATTGCTTTGTTAAGTTTTATATGCTTAAATAGCTACTTGTAAACTTTCGTTCCAGCGCCCCTAATAACACGAGCCGTAAGGATAGAATAATAAAAAATAAGGATCTACCAATACTATCCTTACAGTGTACAACATAACATCACGCCTGTAATCCCAAAAGGGTTAGACAGAGGTATAGGTACTTGATAATACACCCACATTTCGCCAGTTATGCTGATATCCCATGTAATAGAGAGCGAGCCTATTGCCATCAATCGGGTACAATTCCAGAGTCCGTGGCTGCTGCTGAGAAATTCCTGCTGGAACACCTCATTCATTCATACGCAATCCCTGTAATATAATTTCAGCACTAACTTCACAAACGAAATAACGCAGTACCAAAATGATCCAGCCAACCAACACCTCGTAGGCTTATTCAGCACTCATTAATTTTAATTCTAAACGTGATTAATACACAGACTTGTTAGTACAAATCGGTCTACAGATGGCTGAACAGACTCGGGTGACAATTTATCACTTCATCTAATAATAACGCGTCTGTCTTGTCGAAGAACAGATGGTGGAGACACGCTGACCAGCACGATCATTTTTGTGAGATGATTAATTTTCTCTTGTGAAATTAGGTACACTGTGACACTTTTGGAAAGACGTGTGTGAAATGTTTTTGTGACGAAGGTTTTAAGTGGTGAATTAACATGGAAAAATTAATTAAATGTGTTTAAAAATAAAATAAAATAGTCTTTATTGCTGTTTCTTTCCTAACAACTAATAAATGCCTACTTACTAAAAACTAAATTGATTTAATCAATTAAAACTTGTAATTAAATGATTGGCAACTGGATGTTTGTGTGGAACAGCTTGTCTGTCGATAAAGGCTTCTAAAGATTTCCACGTATTCCTGTCTCTTGCTAAACGGGTCCATACCGGACCAGTTATTTCCTTGAGGTCATCTTCTCATCTTTTGATTTGTCTGCCTCTATTTCTTTTGCTATCTCTTGGCTATTAAATGTGTTAATCTATACTAATAGCATGTAGTCAGTGGCCCGAAAGTCTGACAACCAGTCTTACCAAGGGGTATTATATTACCCAGTACTAATTGGGTTAGACTGGAAGCCGACCCCAACATATTGGGATAAGGGTTAGGCAGGTGATGGTGAGAGATATTATAAAAAGGTAAAACTTGTTTGTAAGTTTGTATGTGGGGGATAATTTTCGGAACCGACAATTCTTTCACTAACAGGAAGCTACTTAATCTCAGAGTGTCATAGGATATACACTCGAGAGCAATGAATCCGGGTCACTTAAAGAATGTTAAAAATCTCGGAAACTAAAAATGATAGGATTAACCTATCATTTTTAGTTTCCGAGATTTCTGCCAAAGCCCTTGTCTTGTTTAAGTGAGTTTAGTTGTGTAAAGAGTGAAGTGCATTGACACTGTTAGGGGAGATATATTTGATGTACTATGATGGATGGGACTTGTAGGGGTCAGGAGACAAATACATAGGTATAGGTAGGTATATTAAAATACACTCGAGAGCAATGAATCCGGGTCACTTAAAGAATGTTAAAAATCTCGGAAACTAAAAATGATAGGTTAATGCAATAAATTGTATTTAATAGACAATGTAATACTCCTTAAATGAAAGTAAAAAAAATATGAGTCGCCATACATTTTATTAACACAAAAATACATAAAGAAAAAAACTGCTGATCTCTCCTTAAAACAAAAATAGGAAACATGAAATTTTTGAACTTTATTACGATTTTCTTGAATTTTAATACTTCGTATTGCCTCCTCGTGCTTCCATTACTGCGTTTACGCGGTTTGGCATGCTGTACGCCAAGTTCCTTATACGATTTTGGGGAATATTCTCCCATTCCTCTGTGAGAGCAATTTTGAGCTCACGAAGCGTGATTGGGGGAGGGTTTCGTTGTTTTACGCATCTGCCTAGCTCGTCCCAAGCATGCTCAATCGGGTTGATATCCGGGCTGCGCGCTGGCCACTCCATACGAGTAATGTTCATCTCTTGAAGGTAGTCATTCACAATCCTACCTGTATGAGGTCGGGCATTGTCATGCATAAATATAGCATCCTCACCTAAATTGACCATAAATGGACCAACGTGATCATTGAGGATTTCTTCCACATATCTTACGCTAGTTAAAGAGCCGTTTTCTATGATCACCAGCTCTGTGCGACTTTCAGAAGAAATTCCGGCCCACACAAGTACAGACCCACCACCGTAGGCTACTTTTTCTTCGATGCATGCTTGCTTGAATCTTTCCCCTGGTCTTCGATACACTCTGTGTCTTCCATCGTGCTTGTAGAGCATAAATTTTGATTCGTCGGAGAACATAACTTTTGACCAATCTTCAATACTCCAATTTACGTGGCTCTGGGCATATCTTAGTCTTGAAATACGATGCCCACGCTCCAGTTTAGGGCAGTTTGCAGGTCTAAGGGGTTTTAAGTTAGATTCAGCAAGCCGACGTCTTACTGTCCATGCACTTGGGTTACTTCCTCCGAGGCGTCGAAACTGATTTGTGAGTTCAGTTCCTGTGAGAAAGCGATTTCGAAGCATGGTGTTCACCAAGTATCGGTCTTCTCGTGCTGTGGTACACCTGGTTCTGCCCGTTCCTGGTCTGCGTAGGTTAGAACCAGTTTCTTCGTAACGTCGGAGAACTCTTTGTACTGTTGACAGCGACACACCGACAGTCCTGGCTGTATCGCGCTGACTCCGGCCGGTTTCCAGCATTGTAAGTATTCTGGTGCATTCTTCAGGCGTAAGCGACATAATTTCAGCTTGAATAATGAATATAGAGCACTATCAACATGGTTTATGTACCCACATAAATGACAGATTACAAACAAAAGCAAAACCAAATGCTGTAATTTCGTAGTTCCATCTTCGAAAGTGGCCCTTTTTCAAATTTGTTTTTTTTTATGATATAACTTTACAATAACTAAGAAGTTTTAATACCTTCATTTAAGGAGTATTACATTGTCTATTAAATACAATTTATTGCATTAACCTAGCATTTTTAGTTTCCGAGATTTTTAGGATTCTTTAAGTGACCCGGATTCATTGCTCTCGAGTGTATTTTAAGTCCCCGTGGGTTAATTTCAGTACATAACGGGAGAGCAACGCGAGCAAAAACTAGACGTCGTAGATAAATTTAAAAAAAAGTGTTGAGTAAGAGAATAGGCAAACAAAATACAGGGCTTATAATTTTGTTTTGTTGTAAATTTGACCATGTTTAGGGTTCCGTAGTCAACAAATAAGGAACCCTTATAGTTTCGCCATATCCGTCTGTCTGTCTGTCTGTCCGCAGCTTAGCTCAAAGATTCTTAGTCTAGTACTAAAAAAGATGTAATTTGGCATAAATATACAGATTATTAGTATCTCCAGTACCTGCACGTAAAGTGGATTTCTTTTTTCTCGCGTACCCCATAGTGTGAGATGTCGTTGAATAAGTCTTTAAAAAATATTGCGAGTTTGGTAAGAACAAAGAAAATTTTTCGATTAACGGATTTGTTTGTGAAATATTAAGCTTTAAAGTGAACATTTTTGTTAGCCTCATTGTCCCCCCCTCTACTAGCTAAAACGGTTGTGTTTGGGTGCGTGAAAAAATTCACGGTGACAGTATATAATTATAATGAAATTAAGTAGGCTTTACAAGTTTACGAGTAAAAGTCGACCACCTTATAAAATGTACTTGGATAACATATTTTCCTAAACATAGTGTATGGGAGCACAGGTTTTTCAACTGCAAATGTAAGTGTGTTTTTTATTTTTACAATATTTTACAATAAAGTCATCGTTCGGAGGCAAATCGAACCGTAGGAAGTGTCTGCATATTTTGATGGGCAACTACGGAACCCTACATTGTGCGTGGCCCGACACGCACTTGGCCGGTTTTCTTGTTTTGTGTGAGTTTAATAAATATTTTTTCTTTCTTTATGTCAAAACGTTACTAAACTAATTAATGTTTAACGTCAGTTTAACCATACGTTTTCGACGTTACTTCTCTCAGCTTTAATTTAAGCAACGGTTATAATTATTAAAACCCACAACTTCTTGATTGTAATAGAAACAGTTTAAAACATAACATAACATCACGCCTATAATCCTCGAAAGTAAAGGCAGAGGTGTACCTAACGTCCCAGCCGCCGCGGGAAGAGAAGCACCGGGCGTCGGGGGCCACGCCGTGATGGCTCTCGGCCACCGTAGGCGCGGGCCTGTGGACGGTGAGTAATGGGCTAGCTCGCCGTCCGTCCGTCGTATGACGACGGGCAGGCCGTGTCGACGGCGCGTTCGTGTTCCACGCGCGCCTCAAAGAGTTGTCAGCATACGGGAGGGGCCCGCAAGGGCCGGTGCCTGCCAGGGCTGCGGGACTGTTCGAAAGAGATACCGCGGCCCTGGAACATAAAGGGCCAAAGAAGGAACATAGGTGGTTTTTAGTCAGTAAGAGTCTGACACTCCCTTCCGCTCCGCCCAGAGCGGGGGGGGGGGGGGGGTCATTTGATGATTTCCCACGCACAAAAAAAAAAAAAAAGAGGTGTACCTAATAGTACAGTCACGAGCACCAATATTATACACTTTCATAAATAAAACAGTAATTTTCGCGAGAAAAAGCAATTGTAACTTGGAGATAGGATCTTTTTCATAAAATATGAGTTCCAAAATACTATATTCGTAACAAGATGAAATTTTAATAAGAACAGTAGAAGAAAAATACTTTTAAAAGTTGTTAAGTATTTACATCTTGGTGCTCGTGACTGTACACCCACATTTCACCAGTTATGTTTAAGTCCCATGTAATAGGCCCGGTTGATGGCAACAGGCTCGCTGTTGCCATCAACCGGGCACAAATCCAGACTCCGTGCCGGCCACTAAAAAATTCGTAATGGAAAAACCTAAAAACACTTTTGCCCCACCTGGGAATCAAACCCAGGACTTCATGCTCAGCATTCGCGCTTGCGACCACTAGACTAATGTGCCAGTCAAAATAGTACAATAAAATGGAAAAAAAAACTTATATTTTTTTGTCGAAACAGCTGGCTTTATCATATTTAAGGTAAAATGCAAGAGGGTGAAGCGATAGCATTTTCATTATCTCTAATTTTAAAACCCGCTCGAGCAAAACTGAGCACAGGTGCTCGACCTGAATGAATGGATAGAAAACAGGAGACAAAAGAAATGAAAATACTTCGCTTTACTATCTTTTACATGTAAAACACGGTAAATTAGACTTTTCTAAAGAAAGAAAAGACTAGAAAATATGCTCAATTCAAATTTTTACAGACATCTATAGGTATTTTCTTTTTGTTGTCGTTGTAAAATATTGCTAGCGTCTCGGTGTGCTAGCAATATTTTTAATTCAAGTAAGTAAATGGGCTTGGTTTGAACTGTATGTGATTGTAGGCTTCGGAATTTACAAGGAAACATCATCTTTGCAATCCTGTGTTAATGCAGGTTATACACTATCTGTGTGCTAAATTTCATCCAAATCCGTTCAGTGGTTTTTGCGTAAAGAGAGAGTAACAAACATCCATATGTACATCCAGACATCCATACATTCTCACAAACTATCGCATTTTAATAAATATTAGAAGGATTTGTTACAAAACAACATCATTACAGAAACGCTATACTCGTATAATACAGGGTGGAATTTTTCAACCTCACCTGGAGGGAAAGTACTCTAAATACTGGAGATAGCAAATTCTACTCAAAGGAAACATTCCTTTATTTTTAAAAAGAAACAAATCTGCTTTCAAAGTATTTCGAAAATTCGTTTGCCACACTCGGGAATCAAACCGACTAAAATTCTAAAAATAACATTCTGTAAATTTATGACATCAATTGATAGGATCAATCATATGGATCAAATCTCTCTAACATCATCATTTACCTAGCCTTTTCCCAACTACCTTGGGGTCGGCTCCCTGTCTAACCGGATGCAGCTGAATACCAATATTTTACATGGAACGACTGCATTATCTGACCTCCACAACACACTGGGTAATACGATTATATCCTTGGTAAGACTGGTTGTCAGACTTTCGGGCCACTGACTACCTGTAACGACTGTCAAAGATTTACAAATGACAGCCGGGACAAAAGGCTTTACGTGCTTTCAGAGGCACGGAGAAAACTCGGTACTTAACCCTTAACCACCTGCCATACGTCTCACAGACCCTGCCGCATATAAAACCGCAAATATTTTTGCGCCGGAGTTGCGTACGATATTGTGCGTTCCTGTACCTTTTCCCCGCGTCCCTCAGTGCCACGCAACCGCTTGTCGACGCGAAAAGTGCGCCCGTTTGTCTCAGGTGAGTAAATTACTGCTACTTTGGGTCTGAAAGACGTATGTCAGGTGGTTACGTGACTTTTTGATACTCGTTTTTTTTTTTGTTTTAGTTAAAAATGGATTTCTATGAGAATAATATTGAGCGATAGTGGGAAGAAAATCTGTTAGATGATGAAAATATACCTAACGATGAATGTAGCGATGTGGAGTCTGTTGTAGTTGTAGGGCCGAATAATATTTTGGACGAAAGTCGTGGATCGGATTCAGAATGTGAATTGCCGCCATTGAGGAGGAAAATCAAATTACTCGACAGGTCGCCGCACTCGCAGATGGCCGTTGGCAGTATTTTATCGATTGCATGATATTTCTGCCTCTAACTACTATATCGTGAACTTATCTGTCAAACCCCAAGGACACAACTGACACAAGGTTGAATGCAGGTTCAAGTTTGTAAAGAAATTAGCTGAACAGCTAACAAGACCTCTCAAAGTCCGTCATGTAAGCAATGCCAAATTACAACGTGACGTGAGGAACGCCATTCGACGCATCCTTGAAGGAGACAAGGTGGCTACTCCATCAGCTGTGCCATGCAGCAGCAGTACTGAAGAAAGGTTGCCGGTCAGAAAAAAAATTGTTTGACTAGCGATTGTAAAAAGAAATGCAAAAAGCAATAAATGTGTTTCGAATGCAAAACACCAATTTGCCTCGAGTGCTCGAACAAACTGTGTTCGCTGTCGCGAGAAACTATAAGTTAAGGGCCTGCAATTTTGTTGAATTTTTCATTGTAGATAAGTTATTTTCTTTTGTTTTTATTTTTTAGTTCATAAACAATTGAAAAAGAGTAAACAGAAGTTCCTACTCACTGTGATTATTTTCAGGGATCTCAATTACCAAATACGTTAATTTGTAAGCTTAAAAAAGCAGTTAATTTATTTGAATAGTGTTTATAAGAAAAAAAATATATTTTTGGGTGTATTTATTATTCTAATAAATAGTTTATTAAGTCCCTAAACTGGTTTTTCATTAAAAATAAACCATTACTTAACAAAATGTTGAAATAAGTAATCATTATACTCTTGGGTCTCATAGACGTATGACAGGTGGTTATGTGACAATAATGTATAGGTAGTCAAGGGTTAATACGGTCACCCATCCACAGACCAACCTAGGCAAGCACGGCTTAACCTTGATCGAGCCGAGCGCCTGTTAATATTAAACCACGAGCTAAATCTCTCTAACAAACATGATAAATTAAATGATAGGAAAAACATGAAATCTAAACTTATAAATTCAATGGGATGAGATAAAGCACTTGCTCAAAGGTCCATCCGATTACTTAAGTTAAGTATACCTAATTAAAAAAAAAAAGAAAAAAGTACAGGCTGTTATTTTTCCGGATTTGTGGCAAGCGAATTCTCGCAATTCTTTTAATGCAGATGTGTTTCTTTTTTTACCTCCAGGTAAGGTTGAAAAAATCCATCCTGTATGTGCATGTTATATTTTTATTTACTGTTAAAAGTAATCGATTGATCAGATCACTTCGTACATTGTAGATATTCTTGTAAGCACTTTCAGTCATTCGTCTTTGTATTAAGTACCCTTGTACTTCAATTATACATTCAAGGTTCCCAAACTGTAGACGAGAAAGGGTAGTTTGAATTTCGTATTAGTTCGAAACCAATCACGGAGCGATGAGGTCTCTTCAATTAACTAATCACATGTCGTTAAAGCAAACTCTATCAACTTTGTATCACCCTTTGGGTCGATAGGTTATATAATATATATCTTGGGACTGTTATACAATAGCTATGTACTTATGTGATACTACAAAGCGCTTGTAACTGGTAATTAATCAAAGAAAGTATCTGTATTTACATAAAATGGAAGCTGGTCACGAGCTTGTCTTGCAACTGCGACTGTGGAACAATCAACTGAAGGTTGAGAGTACTTGCAGAAAGAAAATACTTGTGAAAAGTCGTGTCGCAAGTCGCAACGCTCGAGTCCGTGGATGCGGACTCGCCAGACTTAAATACTTAGTACAGTTATATACTTAGTACGTACATATGTACTTACTTGAATTGTCGATAGATTTTTCGTATATAAACTGTACGACGTTAATTTTATTACACGGATTAAAAAAACTGACTTTGGTTAAATTCGTCACCATCAATAATGTAGAAAAAAAATGGTTTTTAGTTTTCCATGCAGATAGCAGAGAATTTTGTAGCTACCATAATTATTCTCATAAGCAATACAAATCCTATGAATAAGTAATTTGTTGGTCTATCAAACGTAGTGATGTTCATCTCTTTTTCCAAGAATTAATAACCTTATGAACAGTCTTTAAAGAAACGGTTATACGGGTACCTATTTACCTTACTATTCTCCGAACTCATTATAGAGCTGCACATAATATTCAGTCGGCTAAAGCTATTTCTGTAACACTCACCCTTTCATAACAGCTTAGGTACGTACTTATATTTAATGAACAACAAAATTTACAAAAGCTCTTAAAACCAAAATTATGTAACCACTAATAACATAAACATGTCTATTTATATAATTAAGAGCATAACTGTTAGGGTTGCGGACATTACATACGGTGCACCCCTACCTTAGTTCCGGGATCTCGCCCCAGTTTTTCGGGAAAACTTCTCAAATATGCGCGAGGGAGATAGGGTTGTCACCTGCATCGGGACCTAATGTGCCATTAGGTCGGAAACGGGTAGCGATGGGTTAGACACCGCGTGTCGGCAGCATAAGGGTTAAGTGATATGGACCAACTTGCGTTTTCAATTAGAGTTTTGTTTCGTTCTTCAGTATTTATTTGTTTTAAAATTTGGTGGGTAGTTTTATGGTGGTATATTTACCTACAGCTACGTTTGTGTTAATACACTATTTCTTTCTAGTGATAGATATTTTAATGTTGTCACTTTTCATAAATATTTTGGAAATCATAGATAACAAAACGAAAACATAATTTGGGAAAAAAAATAACCTTACCAAAAAGGTACCTATTTCAAAACATCTGATTAATTATCATTAATAATTATAATCAGATGTTTTGAAATAGGTATTAGTAGGTATAACCTATTTCAAAACATCTGATTATTATTAATAATCAGATGTTTTGAAATAGGTTACTGACTACCTTTTTCTATGACAAAGTTAAATTATTTTTTTTCCAAATTCTGTTTTCCTTCAGTTAATTAAACATGCCTCTAAATATTATTACAGCACTTCCTACAGAATCTCAGAACCTCTTAACTTTTATTAATTAGCTAAAACAACAACCAGGCTTAGCCAAACTAAATCCTAATAGATGCGTTGTTTAATATTTACAAATGCAAGGCAGCAGGTGTGAGGGACAGGCCGTCCCTTCTAATTTGTTAGCTCGTCTGGTAGATCCCTTATCACGTGACGTCATCTGTTTTCAATTATACAACGTGTATCTATAGCTTTACTTATTGTTACCAGCGTAACTATTTCAGTTTCCAAAATTAAAATATCGTTCTTGTTTCAGATTTAGGTCGAGGGTAAAATAAAACTTTTCGTGATTATTCGGAGGTATTCGGAAAATGTTACCGTGTGAGACAATGTGAAAATTCTATGCTCGAGTCAATCTCGAGTAGTAATGAACAATTCGAATAGAATTCTCATTATTACTAAGTCCTCTTTCAAATTATGTTCAAATAGTGACTGTATTACGTTTTTTGGAAAGAGTTCTAAATAATAAAATAAGCATATTTTTTCTATTTCATACATAACATAACATCACGCTTGCAATCTTCCAGGGTTAAGCAGAGGTGTACCTAATAGAACACCCACATTTCGATAATTATGTTTTAAGTTCCATATACTTGAGATCGAGCCTATTGCCATCAACCGGGCACAAATCCAGACTCTGTGGCTGCCACTGAGAAATTAGACCCAGTAGACCCACTTGGCCCGACCTGGGAATCGTACCCAGGACCTCATGCTCAGCAGTCGCGCTTGCTACTACCAGAACATATGCAACGAGGCAGTTTCTCTTTCATTAACATTATTAATGTTCCAAGACATAATCCAGGTTACGGTATCAAACATAGTTACATACATACCTTCATCCCCCTTTTTAACCCTTCTGGGGAAGAATTATGTTTCATGTTTCTAGGACCAGCGGTCTGGGCTGTGTGTTTATATATCACCCAGTCAGTCAGTCAGTTAGTTTACCATATCATATAAAAAAAAACATATATAAAGAAGATGACTCCGTAATTCTCTGTATTTCTTCCGGGTCGTAAGCTTTTTGCCGTCGTCATCACACAAAAAAAAACAAAAACTTTCATCCCCTATTTTTACCCCCTTTACAGTAATTTTTTTACAAACTTTGAATGTCGTATTTATTTATATCTAATCAAAAGCCTAAAAAATCAGATTCAAGCTTTTACCTTTAAAAATTACGTATTTCCATACAAACTTTCATCCCCTATATAAACCCCTTACAGCCTTTTTTTACATTAAAAAGCATATGTCCTTTCTCAAGTTCTAGACTATCTCTGTACCAAATTTCGGCAAAGGCGTGATTGCGTAACACACAGACAGACAGAGTTACTTTCGCATTTAAAACTAGTTTTCCACCCGCGGCTTCGCCCGCGTCGAGTTCGGTTATATCGCGTTTCCAAGAGAACTCTTCAAAAGTCCGGGATAAAAACTATCCTATGTCCTTTCTCAAGGTCAACTCTATCTCTGTACCAAATTTCATGAAAATCAGTTCAGTAAATAAATAAATAATAAATAAATAAATATCCCTGGACATTTTCACACAGCACCATCTAGCCCCAAGCTAAGCAACTTAATGCTTGTGTTATGGTAGCTAGATGGCTGATAAACTACATATATACATTTTTTTTTTTTGTAAATACATACATATTATAGATAGAAATACACCCAGACCCGGAACAACTACTTGTAGGTCATACAAATATTTGTCCCGTACGGGAATCGAACCCGCGACCTGCAGCGCAGCAGTCAATCGCTTGACCACTGCGCCAACCGTGTCGTCAAAATCGTCAGTGTTTTAGACGTGAAAGCGTAACAGACAGACAGACAGAGTTACTTTCGCATTTATAATATTAGTAGGGAAGTAGGGATATTTGGTAAGGATAAACGTACATATAATACCGATCACAGTCTATAGCTGTCTCACTGCGGGCCTTTTTTCAAACAGCCAATAAAGTCCCAACTTGCTTGACAAAAATCAATATTGATGTCCAGTTATATAGATCATATTTTTTAGTCACTGTAATCATAGAAGCACATGAATAAATTCCCACCACCCCAAAACATTAGAAGTCAATACAAAAAGAAGCTAAACACAAGTATATTTCACAGGCATAAAGTTCGGAAGCGGGCCAAACAGATCGTTACCCGAAGTCGTTTTGTGGGAACAAGTCTCATTTATCGCACGCGTTGCACTATCCGATATTACTGAGAGTGCCTCTTATAGATTTTATAGCCCAACGATGATTGCCCATGGGGTACGTATATCACTGTACATCTCTATAATTTATGGAGTGGATAATGATGTTGAGTGCTATATGAGCTGGGAAGCTAAGAGGATTTTTATTGGAGAAGTGATCGATTTTATTGAAGGTGCAGAAAATTGATGAGAAAACTGCTGAAACGAAAACTGAACTATTATCATAAGGTAAATAGGCTACAATATATATTTCTGTTAACTCATATAAGAATATAAGAAATGAGAAAGTTTGGATGTACAGAATATTTTCATTTGCTAATGAATTGGCATAATTATATTTATTTTTGTAAATAAGGTTACTATGTTCATTATATACAGACTACAAATAGAACTAGATAATGATAAAAGAAGACTAAAAGTAAGTACCTACATATACAGTGTGTTTGGGAACCGGATACCGATACTTTAAGGTCATATTATATACTCATTTCTATCGACAAATACACATTTATAAATACTCCTTACCCCACACCCCGCGAATGGCAGCCATTTTATTTTTTTAATCGGCTGATCTAGGTAATGTTTAATGAAATGCTAATATCTTTGAATTTAAGAGACCTAGAGACGTGCAAATGATGTTATTGCAAGGGTAAACGACGAAGCTATCAAATTATTAAATAAATTTTCCTGAAAAACGACGACGACAGAACACTTAGGCGTCAAAGTACTCTTCCGCATCGCTATCATCCGGAAACGTGCCCAGAAGACTGGCAGAATAGCCACGATGAATTGCGATGCTAATTCTTTGGCCAAAGAAAGAGTTGTATGGTTGGATATTTCGCACGTCCTCTAAAAAACTGTCATAACACAAAATATGTAGGTTTTTAGATAATACCCCACTCAACTTCAATTTATTGTCCTTGCTCTATAATTGAAAAAAAACCGCCATAAGCATACAAAAATAGTCGCCGAATGACACAAGCGAAAGTTTTTTACGCTAAGTATCATTAAGAACACAAAAAACTCTAAATGCGTATAGGTATATATCTCAAAACTGCTATTTTTGTGTTAAGACAGTTTTTAGAGGACGTGCGATTTGTTACTCAATCACGCCAGAATAACTGAACTGATCTGGATGAAATTAGGCACAGAGATAGATTATATAGTCTGGAATAGCACATACATAGGCAACTTTTTTTCTCACTCTTACACATCAAAATTTCCACGCGAACGAAACCGTGGATAACGGCTAGTATCTAATAAAAAAAAACACAAGATTTTCTCCTCAGAAATTATAAACGGATTGTTTCTTCTATTTTGCAGGCAATTATTACTTTTGTCCTTGTCCCGTAACACTTTGAGTTACTAGGGTCGCATCCTCCATCAGGATGTCACTTTATGCTATACACTTGTCTCCTTTCTTTATTTCCTTGCTGAAACTGTCAATATATGAAGATTGTTTCCCTAAATTCAAATTTTTTTGAATTCCTTTTTGATGAAATAGTCATTCAATGGAATTGAAAACTTAGAGGGTTGTATTGATGATTTTATAGTAATGTTAATACTTACGTGTTACGATCGCAAATCATATTTTGTTCAATATACAGCTACCCTATCGCTTCCACCATAAAACACAAAATAATGTACAACGCCTGCCTTTTACAGAAAAAAAAAAATATATTAAGGTATACCTACCTGTAGATAATAACTAAGCTTAAGCTTCATCTAAATTCCCAGCAAACTGTCAATAACCTTTAAAACAACAGACGAGGTACTAGGATCGCACCGGTCACAGAACGTCACTCCCAACAACTATTAATTAGGAGCCCCGGGGTCATTATCCGGTAGCAAGACAGCTGTCTACCCGAATTGCCACGGACCCTCCCAAACGTGTTGCTTGCAAATGACGGCTGGGCGTTTTTTTGGACTGCTTTAAAGTTTGTTTTCCACCAATAATGCGATGCAATAAGAGAAATAGGTATTTATTGAGGAACAAAAAAATGCTGTTGCTTTTCGGGCTACCAGATGACGTTCAACCCGTCTTTTAGGTCATTTACTTTGAACTCGCTGTTGTCCGTTGACGTTTGCGTGTCATTTTACCATGCAAACATTTTTATGCTATAGACAAAACAAGATGAATAAAGTAAGAAAACAAACCTTTTTTTTTTTTTTTGGTGGCTGGAAAGTCATCAAATGACCCCTCCCGCTCTGGGCGGAGCGGAAGGGAGTGTCAGACTCTTACTGAATAAAAACCACCCATGTTCCTTCTTTGGCCCTTTATGTTCCAGGGCCGCGGTATCTCTTCCGAACAGTCCCGCAGCCCTGGAAGAAAGCAAACCTAAGAATTCTAATTTTTGTCAGTTCTAACTTCAAGCAATTACTAAACTACAGAATAAAAATCGTATCTTAAGTTATAAGTAATAACTTAAGATAAGATTTTTATTCTGTAGTTTAGTAACTTACTTAAGTAATCACATTGACTTGTTTATTGATAGATACGGGTATAATATAAGTCATTTTCTGGGTGCGAGGCTTTCTTTTTGTCTATTTATTTCTATGGGATCAATGGTTTACACGTGGAAATATTAGTAGATAAGTATTTTTATGGATACCAAAAATACTTTTGTTACTTCTAGGAAAGCTTATCGTTTCTGACGACATCTTCCGTAACTTTAGAGATCCCTCTCTCTTTTTCAGTCTCTCTCTCTCTCAAACATTGATTAAAGCAAGTCCTCTGCTTTTCATGTGCTGCTGTCTTTATTTAACACAATATAAATAACGTTAGAGAGATCAACGATGTTTGGGTCTACATCAGCTAATAGTTTCGCTGTTTGCTATGTCTCAAGTATATTCAATTTAGGTGCGTTTATTGGCATTCACCCACCTTGGGCCCTTAGATTTAGGCATATCAAAGGTAAAAATAAAACGAACCTATATAAGTAATCAAGAAGCTGTATAGTTATGTCTTTTTGTTTAAAAAAAAACCGGCCAAGTGCGAGTCGGACTCGCGCACGAAGGGTTCCGTACCATTATCTATAAAAATGGCAAAAAAATCATATCTGTTGTATGGGAGCCCCCCTTAATATTAATTTTTTTTTTAATTTTTATTTATTGTTATAGCGGCAATAGTAATACATCTTTGTGAAAATTTCAGCTTTCTAGCTATCACGGTTTATGAGATACAGCCTGGAGACAGACAGACAGATAGACAGCGAAGTCTTAGTAATAGGGTCCCGTTTTACCCTTTGGGTACGGAACCTTAAAAACGTTGCCCCAGCCTAAGAATTTCTCCTGTATCATGGGTACGTTTACAAACATTTAAACTCACAGACACAAACAGCCAGACCGAGAACAACTATCTGTAGGCCAAAAAAATATTTATTCCGTGCGAATCCGCGACACGCAGTCAATCACTTAGCCACTGCGTCAACAGTACCTACAGTCAATTGAGAAACGAGGAATGTTTGAATATAATGGATGATTAATAAGTAATTCTCAACTTTCGATTATAATATTATAGCTCTAACAACAATTTATTAGTTATAAATAAATACTTTGTCATGTGCAGAAATAATTACCTACCCACGTAAGATAGTATAGACCAATTGAGGAAAGATAAACAGTCAAGATTTTACTAAACGACGTATTAAAGCGACTCTTTTACGAAGAACACAATTCACACTCCATTTCATTGTTTAAATAAAACTGTTTCTATCTATCTCCCACACTTACTAACAGTAACTTATACGTATCAAGCTAAGTACGTGACGAGATCCAGCAAATTTTTGTTACACTCAATAAAGGTGATACCGAACAATGTTTGACGACTCGAAACAATGTCTCCCGATCCTCCCCTATCACCTTTGACGTACAGAAATTCGCAAAAACATGTAGACGATATCAAGCGTACGTGTTATGATGTACGGGGGTTTATTACTGACATTACATTAGAAGCGAGTATGAGTAGATTGTTAGATAAAATTGAATTAAAATGCCGTGATCATTATAATCGGAATCTATTCAAAGCTCGAGTGAATCGGTTTCTTCTAGGCAAGCGTGCTCCTTCCTAGGGCGCATCTTCGCTTCACATCAGGGCCTCAATTCTGCTATTTTTATAAAATTCGACATTCCAACACGATCCCATTGTCATTTTGCTTAAAGTTCGTAATCTGCTAAATTCATAATGGTCGATCATTGGTCGGTCAGTGGTCTCGTAATAGAATTGTGTTATAATGACATTGTAGTATTGCCATTATTATAAAATTCCTTGGTAGAAATGATTTTCGAAAAACTACTACTAAATTTGAACATCTATTCATGTGAGATTTTATTTATATATATTTTTACATATTATTTATTAGTATTGTAAGCAATCTGAAGTAGTAAGAAGTTCGTAAATAGCAAAAAAACATTAAATTTATGTCATGTTTAGCTGTCAAAGTCAAATGTGACATTACTTTGACGTTTATCTGTTTATTTATTATTTCTAGCAGCCGGTGTTTTGTTATGTTTTTACATTTAAGTGTTTTTATTAGATTTTTGTTTGTATATTTAAATTCCCTTTACAGAGAAGCCTATATTTATTGATTTTATACAAAATGGTGCTAATTGAGCAAATTTCGACTCTTGGAGGGCGAAGTTCATCGAAACGATATTGTATGAAGTCAGAAGTGCGCCCAATTTTTAAATTGGGTATCGGTGGACTGCCCCAATAAAACGCCGGCAGAGTGGCGCACAGTAAGTACCTAAATACAGTATAATTAGGTATGCATTATAAAATGTATCATTATTGTAATATTTACACTTTTTTTAGTTCTAAGTACAATGAATATAAGAGTAAAATGTTAAAGAAAATTAAATCACAGAAGAGTCACATAAGTGCAACAGGTTACTCATTGTATGTACCTACAAACATACCACAATAAGTATTAAGGAGCATTGAAAACAATACAATAAAAATTAATATAACCCCTCCAGCTAAGCTTAAAACCTTTGTTAGGTGTAGACTCACATCAGTGGTAGTACATTGGGCAGAATTTGACATCTTGATTGTAACTCAGATCAGATACTGAGCGCTAGGTTACACATCCTATTGAAGTGTTGTAACTATTGTATTAAAGCTAAATTTGTTTTCATAGAAACTCCGCAGAATTATAATGTCATCAGATTCTGAGTCTGACTAATGTTTTCTAAAGTATGCAAGAGGTTTTGTCAGATTATTAAAAGATAAATGAAATCTATTTAAGGAGGAGTCTATGTCCAGCAGTGGATTCCAAATGGCTGTAATGATAAATGATTAAATGAAACAGTGTTTATAAAAATAGTATTAATTTATTTTAAATCATATTTAGTACAATACTGTGGATCTGTAAAAAAGAATTAAATCATTTTAATAATAATTAGAGCATTTTCGCACTTCACTAGAATATTGAGGTGGGTTTAAATTACATATCTGCTAATTTAATTTATGTATTTCTCCACAGTCTGTCAACAAGAGCCTGCTGCAGTGCCCGACCTTCAAGAAGATCCCGATTCACCCTTTGATGGTCTTGATGATTAGGTGCTGCTTAATTATTTTCCTCCTAAATTAAAAGACTGATTAGTGATTAATGACATGACTGTTATTATTTTCATTATATATGGTAAAATTTGTTATTTGTTTTTGAAATGATGATTAAAATATTATGATAATTTAACTTGGATTTGTTTTATTATTTAAATGATTTTCACATTTTTCAATTGGCTTGAAAGTCAACTTAAATATTGTTAAATAAATATTTAGTTTATGATAAATAAAAAGTAATTTAAATGTTGATTTTTTAACATAGTAGTAGTATCATTTAAAATTCCAACTTCATTATATTCCAAAATAATGAAATAGAAATCACATACCTATTGCAAGCCAAGTGCTTCTGCATAAACTTCATCAGGCAGGTGGCAACGGTGCTCTTGCCATGTTTGCAATATTGTGCAATATGCAACATGCATTCACAATCTTGCCTGCAGTTGTTGGACTATAACGTAAAGCATGTGCTGCAACGCTGCAAGCAAACACCTGCAAAAAATAAATTTACTTTTATACAACCCCATTTTACTGAACGTCTTATTACTTTTATATACTCACTGTTCTTGACATATAGGTACAAGAACTGTTGCATCTAAAGTTCTATAACAAGAAATTCATTCAATACCTCTCTAATGCCTGTTACTTCATTAATTGCTCCTGATACAGTAATTTGTGAAACATTATGGAGGGCAATCTGTCCAATCAAATTTTGGTAGGACCTTGATGCATAAAATGCAAGTGCTATTAGAATCTGCAATAAAAAATATAACATTAATCAACCTATTTCGTGTATATAGCTATAGAATAATAAATCAATGTCAAATTCAGTTTTCTCACCTTCATTTCTACCGTTACGCTATCGTTTCGGCGCGGTCTGGCCATAAGGGGAATGAGTTCTTTAATTAACCCCCTTACTGAATCCTTTCAAAGGCGAAAAGTTTTTACAAATTCCGCCTCGGGTATATCATGGGTTCGTATTCATTCTCGTCAAGTTATGGGGCTCGACGACGTCTTCTGCATTCCACCCATCTTCTTTATCTAACATCCACTGCGTTGGCTAGCTCGAGAATACATTGTCTCCATTCAATATTCCACAAACACTTTACTCGTAACTAAATAAAAGCAATGACTGCACGATGACGTTCTAATGGTAGGTCAGTGATCAAAGGAACTGTCAAAATTTTAGCAGATTACCGCCTAAGTCAGTCATTCATTTGTCATTATGTACAAGATTACCACGATTCTATGCCATTTCTTTCAATGGACTGTCAGTGGTTGACCATTGGAAAGTCATAATGACGCCATTATAATAGTAGATTACCAAACTTGTCAAAATCAACAATTATGAAATCAATGACAGACCATTCTGACACTATTGTAATAGCAGAATCGGGCCCCAGGCGAATTACGGCCAAACGCAAGCTTATTTAGTATGAGAAAAAAACAGATTAAATTAAATAGAAAATATTATTCATTGATGTCATATTTTTGGTTTTTGCATTAGGAGTTTTCAAGTTACATATGTTTAGTAAATATGTCATGTACTACACATAAATACAGACTGCTAAAATCACAGCCCTTAATTTTGGCTTTGTCATAGTCGGGTAAAAATAACGTTTAGACAGACTGAATTTGGAAGGCTAAATACCTTTACCATTTAGTGTATCTATCGAAAGCACCTTTTTTCTTTCTAATTCGAGAAAAGTCTAGAACATGGCTACGTCTTTGTAAATGTAGTGAAATAAACCTGCCAAACAAAATAACAGACAAACGTCGTGCCAAAGCGACTAAAAACAGTCCTACATACAATATTCAAGATATCGAACGTTGCCCGAATAGCATACCCGGCGTCAGCGTTCCCGATTTCGCGTGAATTGCTTGTTTAACATATTTTTTCGTCTCTGTCTCGTTTACGTTTAGCGTAACGACTTCGAACGCGTTATGTATTTGAATTGGAAGTCGGTCCATTGTGATTGCTCTTTTTATAACAACGTATTCTCTTCAATGCAGATTTGGGAGAACACTCCAATTTTTCAAGTATTTTAGCTGTTGATTTTCAAGCCAAATGGATTCTGATTTGGGTCATGTGTTATGTATGTGGGTATGTGTCGACGTTTCCTCATGCATACGTAATATTATATGCGGCGGCAGTAGCAGGGAAAGCTGACTGACAATTAGTGGTATTGCAGTACTTGGAAGTATATATTCGCCATGGATACGATGGGTTTAATTGCTATATGCATGGTTATGTATTGTTAGACGACGCGACACAAACACGCGACGTAATGTGAATTTGAATAGATATTTGTATCGAAAATACAAAGCTCGCATTCCGTTTTTTTTTCGCGACGACTATTTTATTTAGTACAAATATCAGGCCTATAATCCCCGAAGGGTTAGGCAGAGGTGTACCTAATAGTACACCCACTTTTTGCCAGTTATGTTTAAGTCCCATGTTATTACATGGGACTTAATGGGGGCGAGTCTATTGCCATCAACCGGGCACAAATCCAGATTCCAATTATTTAGTGGTCATATTTATCTATATATATAAAATTCAAAGTCCTGACTGACTGACAGAGATATCAACGCACAGCCCAAACCGCTGGTCCTAGGGCCATGAAATTTGGAAGGTGTATTCTTTGTGAAGAGTAGGTATCCACTAAGAAAGGGTTTTTCGAAATTCTACCCCTAAGAGGGTAAAATGGGGTGTTGAGTTTTCTATGAAACTTTTTATTCTCGCGGTCGATGGACTTGAAAATTTGTGTACCTACTCTGCAGTTACAATTATGAGAAACGTGTATCAAAGTTTTTCCAAAATCATCCCTTTTTTTTTTTTTGGGGGGGTGAGAAATCATCAAATGACTCCTCCCGCTCTGGGCGGAGCGGAAGGGAGTGTCAGACTCTTACTGACTAAAAAACACCCATGTTCCTTCATTGGCCCTTTATGTTCCAGGGCCGCGGTATCTCTTTCGAACAGTCCCGCAGCCCTGGCAGGCACCGGCCCTTGCGGGCCCCTCCCGTTTGCTGACAACTCTTTGAGGCGCGCGTGGAACACGAACGCGCCGTCGACACGGCCTGCCCATCGTCATACGGCGGACGGACGGCGAGCTAGCCCATTACTCGCCGTCCACAGGCCCGCGCCCCCGACGCCCGGTGCTTCTCCCGCGGCGGCTGGGACGTGAGGAGGTTCTTTCCCTCTCACGTTCCGCCGCCTCCTTCGCTAGCATGACTGCTTCGCAGAAGGAGGCGACGGCTTCCCATTCCCTCTCGCCCCGGACCATGGCTTGAACCAGGGCCGGGCGCGAGAGGTCGCCGCCGCCAATCGCCGCTACGAGGACACGGCGGTGCTCCTCCCAAGCGGAGCAGACCTCGACGGTGTGCTCCACCGTGTCCTCCGGTCGATCCTCGCAATTGTAGCACCAGGGCGTTTCCTCCCGCCCGATTCGGTGCAGGTACCTCCCGAAGCACCCGTGTCCGGTGAGGACCTGCGTCAGGCGGAAGGTGAGGGCGCCGTGGCGCCTCCCTAGCCACTCCTCAAAGAGGGGACTTACCGCCACTATCGTGGCGTGCCCTTCCAAAATCATCCCTCAATATGAAATTCAAAGTCCTGACTGACTGACTGATATATCAACTTACAGCCTAAGCTGTTGGTGTTAAAGACATGAAATTTAAAGGGTGTATTCTTTGTGAAGAGTAGGTATCCACTAAGAAAGGGTTTTTCGAAATTCCACCCCTAAAGGGGAGAAATGGGGTGTTGAATTTTCGGTAAGACTTTTTATTCTCGGGTCGATTGACTTGAAAGTTTGTGTACATACTCTGCAGTTAAAACTATGAGAAATGTATATCACAGTTTTTCCAAAATCATGCCCCAATATAAAATTCAAAGTCCTGACTGACTGATATATCAACGCACAGCCCAAACCACTGGCCCTAGAGAAATGAAATTTGGAGGGTGTATTCTTTGTGAAGAGTAGATATCTAATAAGAAAAGGTTCTTCGAAATTCCACCCCTAAGAGGGTAAATTGGGGTGTTGAATTTTCTGTGAAACTTTTTATTCTCGAGGTCGATTGAATTGAAAATTTGTGTACATACTCTTCAGTTAAGAAGAGATTAATTATGAGAAACGTGTATCACAGTTTTTCCAAAATCATCCCCCAGTATGAAATTCAGTCCTGTTTTTTTTCGGTTTTTTCGTCATGGGTGTCATTTTCGTGGTTTTTGGGGCCGCCAATGACGAAAATGAGGTCAAAATATAAAAATTCAAGACGACGCCCATGAAGATTTTAGGTTTTTTCGTCATGGGTGTCATTTTCATGGCTTTTGGGGTCGCTGATAACGAAAATGTGGCCAAAATGTAAATCGATGATGGCGCCAGCAAAAAAACAGTTATTTCGTCATGAGTGTCATTTTCGTGGTTTTTGGGGTCACTGATAACGAAAATTAGGTCAAAATGAAATTCAGGATGGCGCCGATGAAAATTTTTGGTTTTTCTTCATGAATGTCATTATCGTGGTTTTTGGGGTCGCTGATAACGAAAATGTGGTCAAAATGAAAATCCAAGATGGTGCGGACGAAAATATTTGGTTTTTTCGTCATCGATGTCATTTTCATGGTTTTCAGGGTCGCTGATATCGAAAATTAGGTCAAAATGAAAATTCTAAATGGCACCAACCATTTTTTTTAGATTTTTCATCAGGGTTATCATTTTCATAGTTTTTGAGGTCACTGATAACGAAAATGAGGTCCAAATAAACATAGGAAAAAAAAACAATTCTCATTTTTTTCTTCGGTTTCCCCTGACTCAATTTTCACTCTTCGCCACTGGTACCTACCAGTGGCAAAGGGTCAAAGCGGAGCAGACCTCCACGGTGTGCTCCACCGTGTCCTCCGGGCGATCCTCGCAATGATAGCACCGAAATTCCACCCCTAAGAGGACAAAATAGGGTGCTGAGTTTTCTGTGAAACTTTCTATTCTAGGTGTCGATAGACTTGAAAGTCTACATACTCTACTTACAGTTTTTCCAAAATCATCCCGCAATATAAAATCAAAGTCCTGACTGACTGACTGATATATCAACCACTGGTCTTAATGACATGAAATTTGAAGGATGTATTCTTTGTTTTGAAATGGGGGTTGAATTTTCTGTGAAACTTAATATTCTCTGGGTCGGTTGACTCAAAACTTAATGTACACATCACTCTTCAATTAAAATTATGAGACACGTGTATCACAGTTTTTGATATAACACGATGTAGTTTAGAAATATTTTTATTTTCATTTTTTAATTTACGACCCAAAAGTGGCTCCCATGTTTAAAATTAATTTATACGTCCGTCTTTGAATCAATGACTTACATATATGTACCAAATTTCAACTCCATCGGTCCGGTAGTTTCAGAGTAAATTGGCTGTGACAGACGGACAGGCAGACAGACAGACACGCGAGTGATCCTATAAGGGTTCCGTTTTTCTCTTTGAGGTGCGGAACCCTAAATACTAATATTATATATCTTACATAAACTATTTATTAATGCGAAAGTTTGGATGAATGGATCTTTGTTACTCAATCACGCCAGAACGGCTGATCAGATCTGGATGAAACTTGGCACAGAGATAGATTATAGTCTGATACAGATGATGATGTCAGATGTAGATTACTTATTATCCCAGAAGTAGGCAAGATCCCGTGGGCAATTCCCGAACTGCACGCGGGCGAAGCCGCGGGCAAAAGCTAGTATAATTTAAATTTAGTCAACATTGCGTAAGAAAGGAGTTTATTAATTTTAAAAATACGTTACTATACTTCGCGTTCGTCAAGCTAACGTAAACTTAAAATCTTAAAAATTCTACATTGCAGTTAAGTAGCTCAAATTTATTTGTGACGACAGTTGTCTACGAATTGTTTTTATTTAGGGATAAGCACGACTCTGTAAGCTTTCAGAAATACACTGCTACCTCGCTGCGTTAGATACGGGTCCCGGGAAACGGTTAGCAGCTGGGACTCTCTATTTATGATCCAAGCTTCAGTGCTTCGTAGACACGTGGAACTGGCATGGAAATCTACTTATATTTTTGCTGTTGTCTGTTAAAGTTTAGGAAGTAGCCATGTGGCATTTCGTATTTAAGATAGTGTTATTTTTACTGTCAAGAATCTTTCTACTTTTGGACATTTTGATCTGAATTGGTTGACTCGACGGCCAATGCTTCTTATCTTTTTTAATAGTCGTTCTTCTGTTCGCGAGTTCGTTCACGTTAAGAAGTTTTAATCACTATTTTCAAGTGACAACGTCTAATAAATCGATGAACGCCGGCTGCATGCACGAAAAAGGATGACTCATTGTCCCGTTACGCTCATTGTACGCTTGCGCCGCATGCAATTATGCAATCATTTCATCAATTTTTTGTTATGACGTTGTCACGTTAAACTATCGTCCGTAAACCAACTTTACAGACAGCCAATTTGTTTTTTCCTCTGTATAATATTAGTCTAGATATGTCGGCTCGGGTTCTACGGTGTACGGTGATTGTTCCACAGGCTAAAACTATACGGGGTGGAAGGGACACCAAAGCACAAACGGCTACCACGTTTTCAGTACATCATTCTGATGTGGGGGTTTACGTGGGGGGGCACATAAAATTTTTATTTCGTTATTAAATTACCGATGGAAAATTTTGGTGGGGGTGGGGGTCAGAATGATGTACTGAATACGTGGTAATCTTTTGGACGTCGGTGTCTTCCATCCTGTATTATTTAACTAAATTCTGCAGGTGAAAGTCGAAAATTATGCCACGGGAACGAACTCGGTACATGGTCTACCTGAGTGAAAAATTTCATCGAAATTCGTTTCGCTGTCAAATTTTGAAAAGGTAACCGACTAAGAGTTACTTTCACATCAACATTATCACCTATTACTAACTAAGTCAGTACAGTAAGTATTAGTTGGTATGAACTGAGAAATTTAGCAAGTAAGTATAAGATAATCGTATTACGCAGCTGATGTAACAGTTAAGTAGACATCAAACTGAAGTAACTACGTAGTCTAAGATAAGTAAGTAGCAAACTACGTAAATCATATTCAAAGCGATTATTCACGGCAGCGATCGCATAAATTATGTTAAACTAAAGCAACTAAAATCGTACAAGACGTTCTATGCCTGAGTTAGTGGATTAGATAATGTGTGTCTACTTTTATCTATTCTGCAAGTTAATTAATTAGATCCTGTCTTGTCCCTTTAGCTTGTTATATAGTGGAGCTCGTGGCTAAATAATAACAGCCGCTCGGGTCGAAGTTCAGCCGTACTTGCCTAGGTTGATCCGTGGATGGGTTCCATTACATAAAGAGTTTCCTCCGTGCCTCGGAAAGTACGTTAAGCCGTTGGTACCGGCTTTCGTAGATCTTTGACAGTCGTTATAGCTGGCTTGAAATTCTGCCAAACAGTATTACCAAGGGGTATCATATTACCCAGTTACTAAATGGGTCGTGGAGGTCAGATAGGCAGTCGCTCCATGTAAATAAAGTATTTATATTCAACTGCATCCGGGTAGAGTGGAGGCTGACCCCAACATAGTTCGGATAAAGCTAGGCAGATGATGAAGTCTTGTTCTTATAGACTACGAAACGTTTTAAGTGAAATTGCGATTCGTATCTTGGTCAAGTTGTGTGTTTCTATGATTTTTGACAGTGGTTACGGGAGTCTGCCAAAAATTCTGACAATCATTTTGTATAAGTAGTATCGTGCTGTTACCCATCATCTTGGTTTAGGAGGTCAGATAGGCAGTCGCTCCATGTACGCTCGTCCATGTCGCTCCATGTATACATGTTTTCAGCTACACCTAGTTAAGAACATATTGTTAGGAAAAAGTCACAGCAGGTGATCTGTGTGTTTTGTCTGGAAAAAAGTCTGATACAGATTTCAAGACAAGACAGTAGGAGTTTCTTCACTTTGTTACTAAAATACAGCTTTCAACTTATAGGTTTATTTTATAGTTTTATTTTAACTACACCTATGTACTGAATAGCGTATATAGCTGTATGTCTTTAGCAGTTTTATTATCATTTCTCTAAAACAAAGGAGTTTCCATTGTGGCATGTGTGCTACCAACTTTTGCAGTATTTCTAAGCATACGACAGCATTCATTGTCATATTAGAAGTTTAGACTGCCGAATTGTATCATAACCAGTTTTATGTTAATGGATTAGTTGGAAACTTTCACCTAATCATACAACTCGCAAATTAGCTTAGAGTTCATGGCATATCTAACTGCCATCTGAACTATTCTGAAGGCTGACTGCCTAATACAATTTCAAACAATACAGTTCCGTGGCTCCTCCATCTAGTTTCCAGCTACTTTGCTCTTTTATTTATTACTTGCACACTGAACGTGCTCAACGCGAATTTGTTTTCATAATATTTCTCACAGGCGCCGCTCCTACGTTATATGCTCATCCTACACACAATACTCAACTCTAATCTAAAGATACAAGCTCCAAATTGGATTGTTAACCTCCGGGAGCTTGTACATTTGTCTCTTTATTTACTTTATTGCGACGTTTTATAATATTCTACGTTTTGTGCGATAAGGCGCAAGACGCTCAACCGTTACAAAGTGCTTCTTGTTTTGAAATCATAAGGAGTTTTGCGTGAAAACTTTTCATTAAAAAAACGTTTTTCTTCGTATACTTAATTTCTGCGGAACACGAAGGTGGGTGATAACTGAAACAGGCCGGTAAAACGATTGTGTGATTTAATGAGCTATTAATTTTCTGTTACTAAATAATAAAACCAGCCTATTCATGAATAGGCTATAAAGTTCCCACTACTGGGACCCAGGCTCTGTGAGAAGGGTGGAGACGAACTGTGTCTATAAAGGTTTTTTTAGGTTCGTGGTTGGTTAAATAAATGGATAACAAAACCAAGTACCGCTCTATATTACAGTTTGAATTTTGGAATCAAGAGGCAAATACGAGCAGTTCAACAAAAGCCAACGGTACAACTTGTACAAGTAATATTTGGATTAAGATAGGCATACATTTCTATATTTTATCTACAACATCCTTTGTTCAAAACTTATACTGTCACTTACGGGATATCTTCCGTCATTGTTCATGATTTTGAGCTCACGATGAAAACAAAACAAAGATAAAACAAATAAAAAGAAAAGAAGAAGAATGAAAAAAAAGAAAAGAAGGAGAAAGAAGAATAAAAAAAGATGAAGAAGAAAAAGAAAGAGAAAGAAAAAGAAAAAAGTGAAAGAAAGAGAAAGAGAAAAAGGAAGGTATCCCGTAAGTGACAGTATAAGTTTAGTTTTAAAAAAGCTTAAAACAATGATCCTCTTCACACTTAAACTTATACTGTCACCGCACACATACACACACACACACTGTCACTTATACTGGTCCGGTGTCCGTCTGTCTGTGTAAACTATGAAAGCTTAAAGCAGTGTTTGTTCACACTTGTACATAAACTAACGACTATTAACTAACAGGGATGGGCAGAAATAACGTAACGCCACTTGCTTCGATCCTTAAATACAAAATAAAAGTTAAGCAAAATCCAATAACTTAATTATTAAAAGATTCCAGTTAGCAGACTTTAAAACTCGCACCTGCCGCTATCCGACGATTCCGTTCACACAAACTTTCGTTTTCAATGAATGTTGGAAATCTTTTTCTTTTGTTATTGTTTTCGATTGGTGAAGTTCAAGGGAAATGGCGGAAACTCTGAGATCATAACATTCAACTTAATGTCTTCAGTGCGACCTTTTTAAGCGAGTTTGTTAAGTAAATGTCGGTTCGTTTTATAGACAGGAAAAGTAATATTTTGTTCTTATGAAAATATTATGTTTGGTACGATGGGTTATTTTGAGATGGCTTTGTCAATTGAATTTAAACCTATTTTGGTTATGCAATAGGTACAAGTTGTAATGGTTTTAAGGAAGAGGAATAATTAAAAGGTTTTTCTTAAGGTTTAAATCATTAACACAGTCTTTGAAATTAGATATAAACTTTCATAGAAGTACAGTTATTTTCAGTACTAAGTTGTCATTAATTGTGTATGAAGAAACTTTAAAATATCTATACAAATAAATAAAATTGAAATGTCTGTTTAGTATTTAAAATATCAAAATAACAGCTTTTTACTGAATGCAAATGAAAATATATACGGAACTTATAACAAAATCACATTCTTTTTTCAATATTTTGTCTTAGCTTTTTTAATATTTGTCTTTCATTAGCCAAAACAAACAGACAGACAGACGTCTGTCTGTTTTGGCTAACTTCCGAAACGGCTGGACCGATTTTTACGGGACTTTCACTGGCAGATAGCTGATGTTTTAAGGTCTAAAATACTTTTATTTAGAAAAATAATTAGGGTTCCGAGCAAAAAAAAATTAAAACCCTAGAAATTCCTAACAAAACACGACCTTCGTTCGCATTTTTGAATCGGTCAAAAATACGAACGAAGGTCGCGGGCTACAGCTAGTTTGAAATAAATTACAAAATCCAATAGTTTAGGCTAGAAGTCAACTTACGTCAATTAGTTCTGGTGGAAAATGACTCAACGTTACACATTATAAATAAATAAAAATAAAATAAAAAAATAAAAAAGCCTTTATTATTTCTTGTGGAATTTAAGTTGAGGTTTACATAGTATTTTCGTACATAATAATAGTGAGAAGCTATTCCGCAAGAACCCCTCTGCAGGTAAAGGCCTCCTCCAAAGTGAACCATTCTTCCCTGGATTTCGCTACTTGCATCCAGTTTGGCCCTGCTGTGTGCATTATTTCGTCTTCCCATCTGTTACGGGGTCTTCCTTTTTTTCTTTTCCCTACTGGCCCCTTCCACGCAGTCACACTTTTTGTCCACCTCTGGTCTTGAAGACGTGCTACGTGCCCAGCCCATTTCCATTTTGTTGCAAGTGCTTGTGCCAAGCAGTCTGTTGCTTTTGTGGTGTTTCGTATTTTTGCATGTCTTATTTTATGTATTTTTTTAATATTTAACATACTGCGCTCCATCCCGCGTTGGCACGTTTTAATTTTGTTTCTTATGTTATTGTTGAACTTCCACGTTTGGACGTTACACATTATGCATTTGATAATAGTAGTAAATCAAAAATATTTTCACCACTATATATCAAAGTTAGAAAAGGGAAAAATCTTCCCTTTCTGGATAAAAAGTCTGTAAAGTTTTGGCTACAAATCTAAAAGTTGGTCACTAATTTTCGCCTAGAATATGACAGTACAAATATTGTTCACGTAGAAACCATCGGTACTACTGTACTCTAATATTTACTTATCTTCTCGTTGTTATAAGGTTTATAATTGAGGTGAATAACTTGGCCTTGATTCATAGCAATTACGAGACAGATCGTAATCAAATTGTTTTATACTTTTCCTTAAAAGTCAAATGTCATCATCAGACTGGCTTTTTCCCAACTATGTTGGAGTAGGCTTCCAGTCTAACCGGATGCAGCTGAATAGCAAAGTAGTAGTAGTGTATATAGTATTTATTTTACATTTGGCGACTGCCTATATGACCTCCACAACGCAGTTAGTACTGAGTATTGAGTATGACCTCCACAACGCAGTTAGTGCTGAGTATTGAGGAATACGATATCCCTTAGTAGCACTGGTTGTCAGACATGCAGGCCACTGACTACCTGTAACGACTGTCTAAAATCTACAAATGACAGCCGGGACTAACGGCTTAACGTATTTTTCGAGGCACGGAGGAAACTCGGTATGTAATGGGTGGTCGCTCATCCACGGACCAACCTAGGCAAGCATGGCTTAACCTAAAGATTGACCCGAGTGGCTGTTATTATTTAGCCACGAGCTCCTAAAATCTATCAAAGGGGTTTGGGTAAAGTTGGCGTCGTTTTTAAGTTGAGCGGCCAGTAATGAAACTTAGATATTATGAAAGAACAGAATAAAGCTATCAAAAGCTATTATGGACACATTTCTCTAAACCATATCGGAACGGAGATATTTGGTTTTGTATTGATAATTGAAATCGAAAAAGTTATTATATGTTATTGAACTCTTTTAGGTTTCTGCCGTATTAATGATTTTTCGGCGGAAACATATAACTGGATTGATCCGTGGCTTCTTAGAGGCAGGATCCAATGTAGACATTCATCTAGACGGACATACCTACTACGTGTATATTCTCGTAGAAAGACTGGAAGCGCAAGATGCACAAGGGCTGGATGCAATATTGGGCCACTATTGCTCATGGATAATCGGGAAACGGACCTTATGTCCATTATATTGTACATGGGATGGGGCAGATATCAAAATAATCTGACTCCGCCGGCACAATTTTTAGATACCATTATTCGACAGAAAATTGAGAACGAAATGGACGAAGAAAGTTAATAAATGTGTTTTTACATGTCATATAATAAATGCAATAAAGTATAATAATGTGTTTTTATTATTTTTTGAGGCCCAACTAACGTCACATTGACAGACGGTCGTGAAACAGTAAAGCCAATATCTAATATCAATCTTCTAAAAAGATTTTTTTCACGCAGGACGGTAATTGAAGTATATAAAGAGACTACATTTTTAAAATCTTCAAATGCAAATATCTCAGCTTCGATATCACTTAGGATAAAAATAATTGAACATATATGTGTACTTAACACAGCAGAACAAAGTAACATGAAAATTATTGGTGGCCGCTGAAAAAAAAAATGACGCCACAAGTCCATACAAAGTTACTCAAACCCCTTTAAAATATTTAGTCTAGTTCTAATGCCATATCTTTGCGTTGATGGTGACGAGTACGTATGGACCACGCTTAAAACCTTAGCAATCGAAAAAATCATCCAAAACACGCAATTATGATGTTACAAACATTTTAAAATAATCGAATGCTATTAAAACAAAAGCCTGCGTGTTATTTTTTCTATTAGCAGTATATAACTCATAACACAATCTCAATCTTGTGCAAACAAGAGCAAAATAATTAAACGAGCCGTCGGCCGCTCGTTGCTTACTTCCTATAAATTCCACTGAAAATATGAACGGTGTCGCAGTATTTCAAAAGGCTATTACTTATTAAAGAATTATGCACACAGTGTGGTAGCTTTACGTGGCTTAAGACCTCGCTTATGAAAAGAATTTAATAATAATGTCGCATTTTTATGCCTGTGATATCGTTTACTTGGCTTACGTCGACGCGCTTATTCATACTCTTTTATTAACAAGTGAGTTGTTACTATTATTTCCTTTTATATAAGAGCTTTTTAAAATTTTATTGCAATATTCTTTTAAAAGCAACGACCGTGTAGTCTCGCTGTCTTGTCCTATATAGTCTGTACATTTCGGCATCTAGTTTCGTACCCACTCGTGTGTGCCAAGACGCCGTTCGATGCGAAACTGAAACAACAAAAGCGCAAACAAGGAACGGCCTTGCCAAAGATCCTTGTCAACTGGATTAATTCTGTTAAACAAACCACCAAGTAAATGCTTGCAGGTTGAGGTAGATAAGGGCTCCGGAAATTGCCTTAGAGTAGGAACCGAGTGGCCATTGCCAGTGGCACAGGGCAAGTGGGTGATGGATTAGTTGCTCGCATGACCAAGTAATTGTTACTTGAGGTCCGCTGACCGCCCCACGCTCGCGTGCCAACACTCGGCCTTTCTTTAAAACATAATCTGTGGACCATTTATTGTTGCTTTTGCTTTAAGTGAGACTTTGTGAAGTGACGCTTTCGAATGGAAATGGTGGAGACGTTTTCATTGCGTGTAATTATGTAGATAGTGTGATAGCTGCCGACAATGAGGTTATATAATACTAGAGGAGCAGTGTCCTACTAACAACTCTTAGAAAAACGTAGCCACTTACGAATTTAAAGTCGTAGCTTTGAAACGGATACATAAATTATGTCATCTGTCAAAATAATATGTTTGTCTCATTTCTTCTACCGTCAAACTATGACATTGGAAAGAGCCAAGACATTGTTATCGGACGAACGGGCAGAGTTGCCAATGATCAACATAATTTCCCCAGAATGACTGAAGGTATTTATTGGATCAATTACTATGAAAGGTTGTATTATGTATCTTTCAATTGAGAATTAAAGAAATGGATGAATGGATGGATTATGTAGGTACTCAAAGGAAGAAAAAAATGCGTAAACGTAAATATTTTATTTCAAGACTATTAAGATTGTGTAAAATAACTATTGTTCAAAATGGTTTTTTTTTATCTTGTTTATTATATTACAACCTAGCCTAATAAGGCTAATAAGCAATTTTAATCTAACTTAATTTGCTAAAAGTAAAATTATATCAAAGAGAACGTCCATTGCGTTTACTTGTCACTTTGTTCTTGTGTCCATATAAATAGATAAGGTCTGTTTTGTAGAGCAGGATTTTGTTAGGAACTGACAACGCGGAATGCCTTTCTAGTGACCAGTTCATGCATCTGTAACGAATTATTATATTAAAATATTAATAAGAATAATTATATTAAAATACCTTTGTTTAATCCAAACAGACTATAATAATAATTAAGACTTACAGGAACATACTTTCGTCATTCACTAAACTCCCAAGTCTCTGGCAAAATAAAAATCGGTTTTACTGGTAACACTGATGACAATAAAAATGTTTAAAAATTTGACTTCATTTCGTCATGTTTTTATGGTGAATCTGAAGAAAATTTAGCTAACTTACCTGTAAAATGTAACACCACATGTTTTATTCATCTTTTGAGACCGTGACATGCAAATTTTAACCGCACATTTCCCCATTTTGTAATTTTTTTAGTTATAAGCAATCGCTCACTTGACGTCAACTTGACAACTGAAGTCAGATAAGGCTGTGGCCATCTACGACCCGGCAACGCTTTGGCGGCGAGCACTGCTGATCTAGTACTATATAACATCATTGGCTGCCGATGTTTTAGTCTGAATTGACGGCATCGTAGTCATTATTACTACATAATATAAAACAAAGTCCTCCACCGCATCTCTGTTTCGTCTGTCTGTTCGAGATAAACTCAAAAATTACTGAACGGATTTTCATGCAATTTTTACCAATAGAGTGATTCATGAGGAAGGTTCAGGTATATAATTTGTCTAGGTTTTACGTAAATTTATTGAAATATGACGATCATTGTTGGAAGTGTCGAAAAAAGACAAGTTGGCTGACTCTACTCTACCAGTGCGAAACGACCCGTCACCGCGAATAAAACCTTTTTCGTGGGGTTAGGCAGAAACTAAAAAACGCCGTTGCTTCATGATACGATCCTTACATCCTCCCTTTGCTTTGTCCACGTTCGTACATCGGGCCAAACGCGCTCTAGTTACGGGTTCCTACTAGGTAACTAGGCACATAATCTTTTATAAGGTCATCACCCTTATGGTTACTAAGCTGTATGTAGAAAACAAACGGTTATAAATAGAAAAGTTTTCGATTTTTAACCGGTAACATAACATCACGCCCGTAATCACCGAAGGGTTAGGATGAGGTGTAACCAATTATTGTACACCCCCATTTCGTCAGTTACGTTTAAGTCCATATAATAGGGGGCGAGCCTACTGCCATCAACCGCGCATAAATCCGGAGTCCATGGCTGCTACTGAGAAAATTCCTAATGAAAAAACCCAATAAAATGTTGCCTGACCCGGGAACCCAGGACATCATGCTCAGCAGTGGCGCTTGCGACCACTCGACCAACGAGGCAGTCGATATTTATAACCGTTAAGCTTAGTCAAACCCAACCTAACTTAAATCTACTGTCCAAGGAATTACATTAATGATAAAATCCACTCACTTGACAAAAGCACAGCAAAACATTATCCAGTAATTTAGCAACCGTACGATAGTGCACGGACAGGTAATCTAGATGAAACGACAAAACTTTTACACAAAACATAATGCTCAATGGTCCTCAAAGGGAAAAAAGCGAGTCTGCAGCATATCATATGATATTCAGAAAGGCAGAAACACACAGTTACACAAATAGGCCGTCGATGTGACGATTGTCAGCGCCGTTTGTTTTTGATTTCATTCAACAAAGCGAGCTGGATGCAGCCCGTCGCGTCGCAGCGTTTGTGACACATCACTGGCTTTCTGTCGAACTAATAAATTCTGCGAAAACGCTGTGTTTTTTTTTTTTTTTGTGAGAATATTTTAATGGAAATCATTAATGACTTAGCGATGAGTTTTAAACTCGTACAAACTGTTATACGTCAGCAAAATTGTTACCTAATGAATTTTGTGAAATTAACAGAATTTTGTTGCATCTTTATGAACGTGATTTTGACAGAGGATGTTGTTGATGGATTCATTGTCAGAGATAAACGAAGATAGAAGAATAAACTTTTTCATCTAGCAGTTGTTTTTACCCAACAATCTATTTATCTTTGTATGTGGGATACACCCTTCGAATCCTATTGACTGGGCCAAAAACGTACGTAGCTGCCGTTAGAAGTATATACAGGGTGTTTGGCGCATGGACCGACACAGACCAATGACCTCCCAAATCCCTGGAAAAATTATGTCGGTCCATGCGCCAAACACCCTGTATAGTTTAAATCTTTTGAGTAGGTATTCTTTACTTTCTACATAATGTTTGTTTTGCATCTTTAAAGTTCGCTTTTATGCAGTCGAGCTCTTGATATTTTTAATTTGTTCACAACACCAAATAAATGATAACTATGAAAACTAGCTAGACCTCACTATACAAATAAAATTCATAGTCAAATGAATTAACCACATAATATTATATTAGAGCTAGCCCATTTTGTTCCACTGCTGGGCAAAGGCCTCTCTCCATTTCTTCCAACAGTCACGTTTCTGTGCTACTTCTTTACAATTCTCTAGGAAGACATCCAGTTCCGAGTCCGTGACCCCGTGTCACTGTTTCAGGACACCAATCTTGAGTTTTACGGGCAAAATTAAACAATTTTATAAATGAACAATACAAATAATACGAGGTGATCCATACATTACTAGCTCAATGAAAGCGTGTCGCAGGCTGCACGCGATTGCCTCCGCCTGGCCACTCTCGGGCTTAATACGGCAACTGTAAACTGTTACCGAGTTTACACGATTATTGCGCATGAATGGGCATCACCCTTTATTTTTGGATTCGATTAATTGAATCTGGAATTGGATTGGTTTTATTTCTTCTTGATTGATTATTAAGTTCATGATTTTTAAAAATTAATTTGAAGTTTTTTTTCAGAATGTGTGTGGCTCATTTGGTACTATGCATGATTGTATATAGATAGTTTCGTCTGTTTGTTTTAGGCTTGCTGTATTAGACTAGTAACCAAAACGATGAACTTTTTTATGAGCTTATAACAAGTAAGTTTAAGAACTTTTCTAAATAAATATTGAGTCGCAACAATGAATAAAAGCAAAGAAATAACCGAGATTTCGAATTTCGGTTTGAGATTTTCCATACAGCACTCAGCAGAATAACTATGAGGAAACTAATCCTCTTATCCTTACAAATTGACATGCAAATAGCCACCATTCATCTTAAGCCTAAATAACGATCGACTCTGATACACACTCACCACTTCATCAGCTAACATACTACATTCAGTGGAGATGCTCGCAGATTATTGCTAGCACCAAACATGTATTATTCATAGTTGTCAGTCCGTATTACAGCGGTCATACATCACAGGATGAGTTCCCCTTTTATCAACAATGTGTTATTCGGTTCCTGCGTCAGTAGTCAATACTTGACGATAATCAGATTGCACAAAAATTTTGTGTGAAAAGGGAAACTGATTTTCATAATTGGAAATTTTAAGTAGTGTCGGAAAAAAGCGATGGACCTGGACCACGGTAACATTTGCGCCTAATATTCACCGTAATTTCGAGTACCTATGAATTCAAATCGATTTCATTTTCAATACCAGCATAGTTCAAGTCTTCATGAATTGAGAAGGAACACAGGAACTAGAGTAGTGAATTAAATGGAAGGACACCTTTGCCCAAGCGTGGCGCTGTTTAGGCTAAAAGTATTGCCAACTAGTCAAGAAGATAATAAATCAAAACTTGAATATCTGCATCATTTAAAATCGGTAACTATAATGCAAGCTACGTTTTTTTTTTTTCACCAAAACACAAACATGACGGAACGTATCGCGAGAAAATTAACATGTCCAGAAACTAAAACTCCGAAAACTTGTGACATTCACAAACACTGGACTGTGTTTCAGCAGTGGGCACGTTAAAAAGCTGATAATGCTTTATCGTGACTAGAAAATAAATGAGCATTTCCGCCATTTTCAAAGCACAATATCTAACAAAACCATGTCAAAAACTAGGGCACGGTACCACATGACGGTAAGATTAAGCGGTATTAGATTAAGACCTCAGTCCTGCCCTATTACTTTTTTGCTTAAAAAAACAATAATGCAGCAACCGCTTTCATAGCTAATGCAAACTTAGCGTGAGAGCAAAGCTTTCGCTTTGTTCTGAGGTACTGCAGTTTATTCTAGATTCTATAGGTAGGTTGGTTTATAAAGTCCAACTACGGTGGTTTAATTAGGTTCTTATGTCTGGCCGTTTTTTGTGGGTATTTGGTACACTGTATTATCTATTTTTCACGAGAAGGCACATAAAATTACATAAGCCACCTGTAGTGTATAGTTTAAGCTTTAATGTAGTTTGTCGACACAATCGACTAGATTTTATTCCTTCATATCCATGATACGCAATCTCTGGTTGAACAATGCGCGGGAAAGTGCGGCGTGGTCAAGAGTCCTCGGTCAAGGGGTGTGAGGGCTGCGGGACTGTTCGAAAGAGATACAGCGTCCCTGGAACATAAAGGGCAAAAGAAGGAACATGGATGGTTTTTAGTCAGTAAAAGTCTGACACTCTCTTTTTTTTTTTTTTTTTTTTGGGGGGTGAGAAATCATCAAATGACTCCTCCCGCTCTGGGCGGAGCGGAAGGGAGTGTCAGACTCTTACTGACTAAAAAACACCCATGTTCCTTCATTGGCCCTTTATGTTCCAGGGCCGCGGTATCTCTTTCGAACAGTCCCGCAGCCCTGGCAGGCACCGGCCCTTGCGGGCCCCTCCCGTTTGCTGACAACTCTTTGAGGCGCGCGTGGAACACGAACGCGCCGTCGACACGGCCTGCCCGTCGTCATACGACGGACGGACGGCGAGCTAGCCCATTACTCGCCGTCCACAGGCCCGCGCCTACGGTGGCCGAGAGCCATCACGGCGTGGCCCCCAACGCCCGGTGCTTCTCCCGCGGCGGCTGGGACGTGAGGAGGTTCTCTCCCTCTCACGTTCCGCCGCCTCCTTCGCTAGCATGACTGCTTCGCAGAAGGAGGCGACGGCTTCCCATTCCCTCTCGCCCCGGACCATGGCTTGAACCAGGGCCGGACGCGAGAGGTCGCCGCCGCCAATCGCCGCTACGAGGACACGGCGGTGCTCCTCCCAAGCGGAGCAGACCTCGACGGTGTGCTCCACCGTGTCCTCCGGTCGATCCTCGCAATAGTAGCACCCGGGCGTTTCCTCCCGCCCGATTCGGTACAGGTACCTCCCGAAACAACCGTGTCCGGTGAGGACCTGCGTCAGGCGGAAGGTGAGGGCGCCGTGGCGCCTCTCAAGCCACTCCTCAAAGAGGGGACTTATCGCCACTATCGTGGCGTGCCCTGAACGGGGTTGCGATAGTCGCTCCCTCCATGTCGCCATGAGATCACGGCGGAGGTCTGTCCGCCGCGCGACAATATGCCGCGGCAGCGGAGTTACCCCCCGGCTCTGTACCTCCGCGCGCCACTCGTGCAGGCGCGCGAGGACTATGGCCTCCAGATCCCATGGCGGCAATCCGGCAAGGAGGCTCGCCGCCTCGCGGGAGATCGTGCGGTATCCACGAATGAGCCTTACGGCTACCACCTTTTGGGGCGCGTTCAGGTAGTGCTTGGCACGCAACCTCAGCGAACGCGCCCACACCGGGGCCCCGTAAAGGGCCATGGACCGCAAGATCCCCGCATAGAGCCTCCGGCAGGAGGCGTTTGGCCCCCTCAGGTTGGGCAGGAGCCGCTTGAAGGCAGCCCCGGCCTTTTCCAGTCTGGGAGCCAAACGTCGGAAATGCTCCACGAAGTTCCATCGGCTGTCGAGGACGAGTCCGAGGTACCTCAACGTCGACTCGACGCCGACGGGAACCCCTCCTACCGTGAGTATGGATCCCGACGGTGGCGCGCTCCGAGGCCCATGAAAGCACATGGCCTCGGACTTGTGCAATGCCACCTCGAGACCCAATTGCCGGATCCTCTCAACGACTATCGCAACCCCGCGTGTCATCAGTTCGGCCGCCGCCTCGTGCGACCTCCCCTGCGCCAGCACCAGCGTGTCGTCAGCGTAGCAAACTACGCTGACGCCGCTAGGGAGGTCGGCACGCAGCACCCAGTCGTAGCCGATGTTCCACAAGGGCGGCCCTAGAACCGATCCCTGTGGAACACCGCACGACATCTCTCGCCGGTTCCATTCTCCGTTGTGACCGGGATATATGACATACCTGTCCGTCAGGTAGTCCCCGACCACACGACGAAGGTAGGTCGGCACCCGGTGATACCGGAGTGCCTCCCTAATGCAGCTCCAGGGCATGGAGTTGAAGGCGTTGGCGATGTCGAGAGACACCGCCAAGACCACCCCACCCCTGGACACCGCAGCCCCCGTCGTGAGGGCTCTCACGCGCATGATGGCGTCCACCGTCGAGCGCCCCAAGTCTGACACTCCCTTCCGCTCCGCCCAGAGCGGGAGGAGACATTTGATGATTTTCCATACCAAAAAAAAAAAGGGGTGTGAGACAAGTAGGCATAAGAAATTAATTATAAGACGCAATGCTTAACAGGCGAGTCGATATAGTAAACACATAGGTATACTTCACCACCGAAAAACTTGTGTCAATTCTGATAAATTCGCGTTGAAAGCCATTGTCTCTTAGCTAGTTAGTCTTCAAAACCTCCACGAGAGGCGGAATATGTTAGATAAGTGGTCTTTTAATTTGTCAATTATTCAATAAATTTAATCACTTTTTTTACCTTTTCTTTGGCACCAGGCAGATTAGACAATAAATAAATGAAAGCTACCTAATCAATTACTAGATAAATAGAAGCTGTATCGGGGAGTATTAAAGACGTGAGTTTGTACTACTTTGTCACTAGATGACGCTGTTAGTCTAAACATTTCTGTGACGTTTAAAAAGTGAAACGTCATTTGATTGGCACGTGGCGCTCTTTAATTTCTGTCTACCCTCATTAGAAAATGTATTGAGTTTACGCATGTACATTACATCATAACGTTACTCCCTCCCTATGGTGTAGTCCCATGCATGTAATATTGGGGGCGATCCTATTGCCATCATGGTACAAATCCAGACACCGTGGCTGTTACTGATAAATTCCTGATGGAAAAAAAAACCATAAACCGAATCCAGGACCTCATGATTAGTGGTCACAAGACCATTGCTTCCTACCTAGACTGATGATGTACTCGTATACGAAGTATTGCTCACATTGGACTGTCAATGTCCTACCTCGGGCTCGGCCGATCTTTTGTAGAACAAACACATTCAAATATTTACGAGCGATAGACTGGATAAGACGAAAAAAACAAAAAAACAAAAAAAAAAAAAAACAATACTGGTATTCACCTAAATCCGGCATGACTGGAGGCCGACCCCAATACAGTTGGGAAAGGCTAGGCAGATGATGATGATGAGACTGGATAAGACGAAGAAAATCGTAATACAATTCTTGTTACTAATTACTAACAAATCGGTCTGTATGTGTCACACCGCTTGTCAGGTAACATTTGTTTGTCAAAATCAAACAGTTCGGAATCAATATTTTTGTATGAACATATTCCCAATGTTCGATTTTGAATCTTTTAAATCTCTTCGTTGTAGAATGATAATCTTATTACAATCAACATTTCAATGTCAAAATGACACCTTATCTACACAGTAACAGAAACCACAATAAGCTATAGTTTTCATTAAAGACAGAATAGGTCCCTACTGCTCCACCTTGTTAGTTAGTGTTTTGAGGGTGCAGATATTGCGTAAAGTTTCTACCCACATCCCAACAATATGTGTTCAACTATTAGTAATCTACTAACATGTTAGTACTAAATACTTGCTAGATACGGGGTGCTAGGACTAGAACTTACTAATTTAATATCAATTAAGGAGATGAAAATAATATTGATAGGAATTTTTCCAGCAGAGTTTTCGGACACAATATTTTCATAATTGTCACTTTACTTAATTAATTACTAACAAAACATTTCGTTTAAATAGCTTTGGCAATCTCATTTTGTTTTTACATAACCGATACCAATGTATAAATGAATGGACCTGTTCATTCATGACACTCATGACAGACCACTGCCGAAGAGGGGTCTCTTACAAGCTGACCTCATCATCTTTCATTTTCTTCTACTTTTTCGTGTGGTTAGTACCTAACCTAGTGACAGAGTTTTTATGCGCCCATGGGCCTCTGACTTGGCTTTACATGCTATCGAGAAATACCTCTAAGCCTTAGAGGAACGAAACCAGCATGCCGTGAAGTCTAAGGCATGCTGGTTTCGTTTCCTCACGATGTTTTCCTTACCGAAGCAAGTGCAATAATTATACAATAGGCACATGAATCCGAAAAATCAGAGGTGTCTTAGATTTGAACTCGAAACCTATAACTTTCCTCGGACTGACCTCATTATGTACTGATTTAGATACCTACATAGTTTCTATCTCCCGAACTCAATTCTATTACCAATTTCCTACCAATAAAGAGAAAAAAGCAACAACAAATTAAAGCTAGATCGGTTCGCTACCGCAGCAACGCGATAAAGGAACCCGTATACGAAACAGACTATCGTGCGATGTTACTATACGTATTAATCACGAGTTTGCGGACCAAGTGATAAATTAAACCGGAGCCTTATATTTTAGGGTTGCCATCCTAATACCTCATTTTACCTATTTTTTTCCCTCTTCTGATTATACATATTTATTGTAAGAACCCAGATAGTTCTTCTTAAAGGGTAGATATTTGCTCTGATTTGTTTGTTTGGTAAATATTCAAAATTTCTGTGGTTGGTGTGGCGGGTGACATTTTTTGTTGGCTGAATAATGATTCTATTAACTTCACATGAGTACATCATCATCTTTATACTTTTCTCCGTCACGTTTTACGAAATGCAGAGAGCTTTAAATTTTCATCTTAGATTGGGAATCAAATTATTATTTAGCGTCCTATCTTTTCCTAAGACTGTTGTTTTCTGGTCATTTACTTGCTAAAAGTGGGTACTGTGGCACTATTTTAGAAAGCTAGTAAAATAAAAAAGTTGGCCGTGTAATTTGCACTATAAGTGTCACACATTTATTTTGCGAAAACTGCATCGAAACACAAGCGAAGTTTCGAAAAAAAAATCAGAACATGACCTTATGGGGCTTAATTTTCAAAAGCAGATGTACTTTTTTGACAAATTGGTTTCGAAGGATTCATTCATTCATGAGCTATCAGAAAGTATCAGTTTAACATTTTGAACGGCGTAAATTTCTCACAATCAACAGTTTATGGTGTACTTAGAGGTGGAAAATTTTCAAAAAACTTTAAAAGTTCGATATCTCAAAAATAATCCAGTTTGGATACCAAATTATCGGGGTCAAAATTGTTGCAAATTAGGTCTAGTATCACCGATTTTAAGGAATGAACCCATTTACCAATCACCCTGTATTTGGTAAGGCTACATTTATTTATTTTATTTAACATTTCAAGCACAATGTACAGAGGCGGACTTAATGCCCTATGGGCCTATGGCATTTTCTACATTCAGTGTATCCTCCGTGTAAGCGTATGATTTGACTCTAGATGACGTTAATAAAGATTGTCTGCCCAAAATAACCTCTAGTCTAATTAATTAAAAGGAAAGCCCCGATGCCAACCCTAGTCGTATCGCAAACGTGTGATCTAAACGCCGCGTTTTTGGTGCCGCCCGCTCACTAGCAACGCGTTATCATTAATCACGATGATCTGACTTCTATTTATTTTATTTTAGCTATAAATAAAACACATGTGTATGATTTATTTGTTGCATTAGCTCTAATGTTTTGTGATGTATGTTTGTCCTTTATGTGTGAATAATGGACAGGTAAAATCTAGTCTCTAGTTCATCGATATGGTAGTAGAAAATTAATAATGTGTGTATATTTAACTCCAGAACCGAACTGAGAAGTATCAGTAGGCCACTCAAAAATGTCTCTATCTAGGGATGGAACCTGATATTTGGTATCAGATTCATGATCGTATTGTATAATATCACTTGCTTTGGTGAAAGCAAACATCGTGAGGAAACTAGCATGCCTGAGAGATATTTCTTGACGGCATGTAAAACTAAGTCAGAAGCCCATGGGTGGCATAAAAACTCTGACACCAGGTTAGGCACTAACCACACGATAAAGAAGAAGTGGTGAAATTAAAGAAAAAAGAAAACGTTTTTAATTGATGTCATGGAAAATATATAAAGATTTTCCAATAGTTACTATAGACATAGATTTAATCCAAATACCATATTAACTGTGTAGTGTGGTAGTGTTACTTTACTGCTCTATAATTTATCCGCTTTTTTTTTTTTCGGGTGGGAAATCATCAAATGACTCCTCCCGCTCTGGGCGGAACGGAAGGGAGTGTCAGACTTTTACTGACTAAAAACCACCCATGTTCCTTCTTTTGCCCTTTATGTTCCAGGGCCGCGGTATCTCTTTCGAACAGTCCCGCAGCCCTGGCAGGCATCGGCCCTTGCGGGCCCCTCTTGTTTGCTGATATCTCTTTGAGGCGCGCGTGGAACACGAACGCGCCATCGACACGGCCTGTCGTCATAAGACGGACGGACGGCGAGCTAACCCATTACTCACCGTCCACAGGCCCGCGCCTACGGTGGCCGAGAGCCATCACGGCGTGGCCCCCGACGCCCGGTGCTTCTCCCGCGGTGGCTGGGACGTGAGGTTCTCTCCCTCTCACGTTCCGCCACCTCCTTCGCTAGCATGACTGCTTCGCAGAAGGAGGTGACGGCTTCCCATTCCCTCTCGCCCCGGACCATGGCTTGAACAAGGGCCGGACACGAGAGGTCGCTGCCGCCAATGGCCGCTACGAGGACACGGCGGTGCTCCGCCCAAGCGGGGCAGACCTCCACGGTGTGCTCCACCGTGTCCTCCGGGCGATCCTCACAATGATAGCACCCGGGCGTTTCCTCCCCCCCGATTCGGTGCAGGTACCTCCCGAAACATCCGTGTCCGGTGAGGACCTGCGTCAGGCGGAAGGTGAGGGCGCCGTGGCGCCTCTCTAGCCATTCCTCAAAGAGGGGACTTATCGCCACTATCGTGGCGTGCCCTATTTATCCGCTTTCAAGTCAAGATTTACTTAAAATATCTATGTCAATTATTAGTAATTATGTTCATAGCAGCTACTAGCTCTATTATAAAACAGTGTACACAAAACAATGGTTAATTTTAATGAGGAGATACGCTAAAAGACTCAATCCATATTCAGGCGTAACTGCAACAACATCACACGTTTTGTAACGTGTTACAATGTAACGTTGGCAATTTAAACCTACTTTATATGATAACGCCCAATTAAGTGCTTAAGTTCAAATTAATTTGAAACTTTGAGGTGCTTTCAAGTTACGGGCCTAGTTGAATTATTTATGGACCTTAGCCTTGGTTGAGGATGAACAAAATGAATCGTGTGCATGTAAATTATAAATTTAAAAACGGCAAAAAAATCATATCTGTTGTATGGGAGCCCCCATTAATATATTTTTTTTTAATTTTTAGTATTTGTTGTTATTGCGGCAATAGTAATACATAATTTGTGAAAATTTCAACTGTCTAGCTATCGCGGTTCTTAAGATACAGCCTGGTGACAGACAGACGGACGAACCGACGGACGGACAGACAGCGAAGTCTTAGTAATAGGGTCCCGTTTTTACCCCTTTGGGTACGGAACGGGATAAAAAAAGAAACTGATTAAAGTATGCCACTGCTGCACTGGCTGTGTCGTTGTTGGGGATAATGATGTTTACAAAACCATGTTTTTTACCTACAAAACATGAATGTATTAAAATGAAATCTTGACTGTACTTTAGTACCGATGACTAATCGGAAATATGAAAAAAACAATATTTCAACAGCTGTGAAGGAACAGCGGGAAGTCGGGCGTAACTTTGTAGATCTTTGACAGTCGTTACAGGTAGTCAATGGCCCAAAAGTCTGAAAACCAGTCTTACCAAAGGGTACGGCTTACGTACTAACTGTGTTGTGGAGGTCAGATAGGCAATCGCTCCATGTAAAATACTAGTATTCAGTGGCATCTGGTTAGAATGGAAGCCGACATCAACATAGTTGTGAAAAGGCGACACGATGGTACTCACGCAGGAAACAAGTGACACACGCACTTGCCACTTGATGCAAGTCGTGTTGAGGTCGTGACCGGGCAGTAAATCAGTAAGACTACTAAGTAAAAAAAAAAAACCAAACCAAAACCCAGAAAAAAACCCAAAACCAATCCAATTTTTTTTATTTTGTGTGCAATAAAGAATAAGAATAAGTAATACCATTGCTGATACTACCAAACTCTTGTATTAAACAACCTATGCCTACAGACAGTATACCAGTGTAATTTCTATTTAAAATCGCTCAAAAGCACAACAAATACTCCACAGAATAGCAGTAGTATCTTTTCGTGATTAATTTCAAAAACTCCGTATTGTGAAAACACAAGGCACGTCAATTCGGAACTGGAAACGCAATCAGGAGCACAATAAGGTAGCCGAGCTGACCAATGCCCGAGAATCGCATCATCTGGTGGTATTGAAAATGTAATAAAACGATGCACAGTGGACCCGATTCGGAGTTTCGTAGACAAAGATACGCTAAGGATTATATGAACCACAAATATCTGATTTTCGCTTAGTCCCTAACCATGCTACAATTGTACTTGCATTTGATTTAGAAACTAGTAAACCATAGCACAAACCAATCTGCCTAGCCCTTTCCAAACTATATTGGGGTCGGCTTCTAGTCTAACCGGATGCAGTTTAATATAAATTATTTAACATAGAGCGACTGCCTGTCTGATCTCCACATACCAGTAACTGGGTAATACGATACTCCTTGATAAACTACAGAAAAAATGCAAAAAAAATGTAAACGAATATTTTAAATGTATCTTTTTTTTAATGTATGCTTATTTTTAATCAGCTGATTATTTATCGGTGTATTTTTCGTAACTAACTAATAACTCCAAAAACATGATGCAACGACAAATCAAAACAAAAATTATTTAAGTCTATCTCATTTTTTTTGACCTTGGTTATCTTTATGTTGTCGTTAGCTTTCCTATAGATATTTAGATTAAGTGGTGAGTATAGTAGACTGGAATCACTGAAACCCACAAACTATTAAAATACCTACGAATGTTCACTTCTTCATAGATGTTAGTTTTTGTCTGCAAAACTCTTAATCGCGCCCACTGTGCGCCAGTTGCGCTGTGCACTCGTGAATTTTGTTCCAACTCTCTGATAGATTGTTAAGTCCTTCTTCTGTGCAGTTTGCTCCTAATGCTGCTTTTTACGTGACTTTGGCAGACCGGATGCTTCGAGTTTTTGTACTGTTGATCTCTTGATCTGGAAATAATTGAAATGAATCTATGTAACCGTTACTGGAATGGCCAGGTCTTTCTAAACTTATAATCAATACATGATGTCTGGAACTCCAAAAATAGTGGTATTGAAATAAAAAAGCAGTGAAATGATAGCCTATTCTGGTTAAAGACATTTAATTCTCTAAAGAAATTACATTTCACTTACATGAGAATAGCCTATTAACATTTTATTCATTGTGAATTTTATTTTTTATTTTTTAAAAATGTTGCCCTCCACAAGAATTTCTCCTGTATCGTGGGTGCGTTTACAAACATTTAAACTCACATACACAAACAGCCAGACCCGGAACAACTATCTGTAGGCCCCCTGCAGGAATCGAACCCGCAACACGAAGCACAGCAGTCAATCGCTCAGCCACTGCGCCAACCGTGTCGTCAATTGTATTACCTATGTTACAAAGAAAGTTACAATTCCTACGCTTACTTAAACGTTTAAATAGTTAGTAGCAAAACTCTTAGAATCACTCTATTAAACTAGGAATTATTCTTGGAAAGCTGTGTAAAAAGTTTAAATGCCTGAATATAAAATTCAAGGTAAGCCACATAGCAACGTGTCATGATTGCCGCCGACAGTGACACATTACCCTTGCATTCACTCCCCATTCTCCCCTCTACATTGGTTAATAACCACTATGGAAATTACCATGTTCTAACCCTACTTTAATTCATTATTAGCTTAGGTACTACCTACGTCTGGGAATTTTTACTGTGGCATGAAACGTTATTTTTGTCGGTTTGAACGGGAAAACTGACATCTCTTTTTAGGGACATTGTAAGAAAACCCAATTCTGGGTTAAGTTCGCCGTTGTACATAAGCTTTATTATTGCAATTTTGTAAAACACACAACAACAATATTTTGTTTTTGTGTTTTGTATTTTTATTTTTAATGTTGCATGCCATTAGAATAAGAATTATTGTTTCGTTTGTATTATTTCCTGGTTTACAATGCTTATTAGTTGAGTTTTCTTTAAACATGTTTTAAATTTTGTTGTGGATATTGAGCTTGGAATCTAAAATAAAGGATTGACAGATACTTACGAACTACACATCAAACCTACATAAGTATATAAACAGCTTATAATGTACCCACTACTGGGACACACCCCTCCTCTGAATGAGAGGGAATATCCTAATCGGAAACCCGATAGAGGATGAACTGTAATCAGCTGGATTAGCAGCCCATCATCAACTTCGGGTAGTAGGTAGGTAGGTAGGTTCGATTCAGACTGGTTTATAAACTACAAATAACTTTTCACGTTTTTCCAAGTATTTCTGTAAGATAATTAATAATGGCATGGTTGAGTGACTAGATCTAAGGGTCGTGGTTATAATTTTGAACAGATACAGCTCTGAACTTACATGAAAAAAACTGCAACGAAGTTCCGCCTTGTGAATCCTCATACGTATTATTTTAAGCAATATTTTGTTGAAATAGTCATAAATTATTACACGATCTTCCTATTGCCTTTTGTAGCATAATTCTACATTTTGCAGGATGTATACAGAATTCAAGCTATAAATTACGTCCTTTTGAGGTCAGCGGGAGCTGCGAATGCTAATCTATGAGAGCACTTCTAGACAAAAGCCGAGAAATAGCCTAATTTTACAGTCAACGGTTCTGAACAAACCTGCATATAAAATAAATTATGGAAGCATGTTTTGGTTTAGAAATAATTCACCCACGTCGTTGGCGTAGATTTCAGCTATAAGTTAATCAGATTTTGTTCACAAACCACAATCGTTCAGGGATTTATTTTTTAAGGAACGTACTATCATCATCAAGCTACACTAATAATATAAAGAGGTACAGTAAGTTGCCAAAGACAGAGATAAATGGAAAGAGGGAAGGGAGGCCTTTGCCCTGCAGTGGGACACATCAGGCTCATAAAAAAATAAAAATTGTAGAGGATCTTTGTCGTGATGTCACCACTGGCGCGATTCATTTTAAGTCCGTACCAATGACCGGATCCGGCGTGTACATGTTTAGCCAACATTGTTAGCTATAGAAAACCGCTATCACAGTAAAAAATCACGATTACCAAAGTAATTGCCATTATGAAAATACACTCAAGTAATTATGTTACGTAAACGGTGATCTAAACACCGGTAATTTCCCGGGGAGATTATCCGCACCCACTCTCATATTGAAATCAACGAAATGCAATAGTACTTAGGTGTTATCGTAATAATAATAATGGTTAATTGAAAAATAATAGCAGTAAAATGCACCCCTGATGTAAGGAACCCTCTAAAACACACGCAACCCGTCAACTTGTCACTCACTAGAATATTTCGAGCCTTGAAACATTTTTCTTTTATATTTATTCAAAATAGCCTGCTATGTTTTTGTGCAATTATTTTATGGGTGGATGGAAAAGGTGATTTTTTTTTTAATAGTCGTCATATTGTTTGTTTTTTGGAAACAGTAAGTAATCTCCATGGAATTAAGAAGTACTACAATATATTAAAACTACGTGGTAATTTCCTTTAGAGAAAATGTTGTTTTTTTAGGCTCATCGTGAGCCTTTTCCTAACTATTTTGGGGTCGGTTCCCAGTCTAACCGGATGCAGCTGAATACCAGTAATTTACATGGAGCGACCTGCCTATCTGACCTTCATAACCCAAAAAAGACAAAGAAAGACTAAAAGACTAATATAGAAAAATACTACGTCAGTAGGTAATTTCTTAAGAATAGATTAAAATAGTTTTTTCAAAACGAATAGTGGAAAAATGAAGTACCTAATTGCTTCATACGCTTATGATAGAACACAGAAAGAAAAATAAGTAAAATGGGAATATACTAAGAGATAACTATGTTTTCTTTGTAATACCACAAAAAACTAGCCCTACCTATTAAATTATGTTTGTACAAAAAAAAACCAGACAAATACTATCAAGACAATACAATCGTTTAAGTCGACTCAAATATAATAACTAGACAAAGAAAAATGTGATATCTTTTGTGGAGACTAAATTAGCAGTCTAAAGCTAATTTTTTGGTCTGCGACCTCGACGGCTTCCAAATTGTTGTGGATCGATGAACAAGGATTTTAATAAAAGTCCGTGTTTTATTAAAAGAAGAATTATCGGAAATGGATATTATGGATCTTGTAAAATATGATTTATTGTTATTATTTCAAAGAAACGGTTAACCATAATAACATTGTCTCAGCAGCTTTTGAAGAAAATGGTAGTTCAAATAATGATAGCAGATAAAAAACGGTTCAATATTTTAGTTTTAACGGAGTACGATAGTAAAAACACTAACATGAGTAATTATAATAATAATTAGTCTGGAGTTTCCCACTACGTGGCAAAAAGGGCAAACCATGGGTGATGTAAATGAACAATAATCCTACCGCTGCGCGATAATTAGTCTGATAAAATAAAAAATATCTTTACGTTGGTACATGTACCGACCACAAACCATGAGCGTATGTTAAATGTTTTTTTTTTAACGGCTCCTAGACTTGCAATATATTTTTTAGTGTTTTAATTTAGTGCGACCAAAACTTGGAATTCCCTGGTATTGTTCAACTAATTCTTAGTAATGAAAAGGGTACGTGACTGGCGACGAAAAAAAAAACGAGAAAACAGAATTCATTCCCTGAAATGGCGAAGGTCTTTGATCTTTCAAGAAAATGTTAGTATTATTGAACACATGAATTTATAATCAACTTAGAGTTGCACCTGTTGGGTAATTCAATAAATGCAAGTAATTGATCTCTATTATAGAAGTGGAAGTGGAGTGGAGTGTATCTTTATTAATTCGCCTTAATATTTAATAGGCAGAAACTACGCTCATGTGGCTTAACATGCACTGTTATACGTGGTTGGATCAAACATATAATTATTTAATACGTATGCAAATTACTTCATTGCCCCCGTACCGTGTACAATGTAACGGGTACAGATGAGTACAGTTTAACTTTAGGGTGATATACCTTCCACAATCGTATTGTTTTCTGTGCTGGGGTCCTGACTTCCTGATGTGAATATATTATTACCTCTTATTTGAGGTTTATAGAGGAAGATCTTAAATTAGTAGTCTTCATGACCGATTGCAGCCAATATTACATTGCACAAGTGTGTGTAAACACAAGTGTCTCTCTTCCCTTACACCCACTGTCCGATGGGACGGCACTTCGACTCAGTGATCAACTGGGCGGCAATAAACTGGGCCACGTGGACCAGTTGTACATAATTAATTATGCCTACTATTTTTGTGGCCAACTGGGCCGAACGCGCTTTGATCTTGCGGACGTGATTTTATTATTTAATTTGCTGTGGTTAAGTGGGCCGACAATAAAAATTTAAGGCAGTTTGGTATAGTTACGAACACAAGTGTATCAAAATAAATTTGTCAAAAGGTAAATTGTGTTGGGACTTTGAGAGGAAAACAAAACATCATCAATCAATGTATATATTTCAAAAATCAACAAAATGTAGTTGTATAGACAAAGCTTAGCTTACAATAAAATGTTTTATATAACATGTAAATAATTTTTCTTATTAATCTAAGTTTTAAAATAAGGAATATAATTTTTAAAAAACAGTACTGCAATCACAAATTGACATATACACGATAAACATTCATATAACACAATACAAATAAAATTGGTTAATCCTAAAAATCACAGATCAGTTCAGTATAATTTTAATAGAACTACCTTAGCTTAATATAATTTAAGTCTCAATTCAAAAATTATGAGCATAACAGGATACAACATTGATTTTTTAATAAAAATATTTAAAATCACAGATCGGTTTTGTACAACAGTAATTATTAAAATCTTATAATTAATAAAAAAAAATCACAGTTTAAGTAATTTCCAATTTAAAAATAAAATCATAAAACAAGGCGCTCTATGCATAAATCAATATTAATGTCCCCTCTAATAAATTCCTCAATCGTCTGCGATATATGTTGGTCTATTTCTTGGGTTTCTGGAAGTTTTTTTCTAATACTAGTTCCGTTGGTATATAAAACTTCATAGTAATTGTTTTCCTTTTCAAGTATTGTTAAAAAATGCGCAATGTTTTTTGGTTTACTTGAAATTTTTTTATTTAAAATCGAATGCCAATTTTCAATCATATTTGTTGTTCGATGCAAATGATTACTACACCATTTGTCTGCAAAGAATGACTTATCATTCAACCACGTTTGCACAAAGTAATCGTTAAATAGCACGACATTTTTGTTTGTAGGACATTGTGCCATTATATATAGCCAAGCATTGTCTATAGCCTCTCTAGGCAAATGAGCCATAACAGTGCATCGTTTAACATGTTTTCTGGCTAATTTTGATTTTGTGATATTTAACTCATCGGCTTTTCGCCACAAGCTTTGCGCAAAATGAAAATAGCAGCCATTGATTTTAGTCTTAGGGAAAACATGTTTAATAGCAGACATAGCTGCTTGTTCAAAGTCAAGTATAAATAATTGGGGTGAAAATTGGGGAATTTGACTTTTTATTAATTTAAACATAGTTATGTACGTATTTTTGTTTTTGTTCGACAGTAAGGCATAAATAATTGGTATAATATTATTGTATGTGTCATTACTACCTAAATCTACATGTAAACTATATAATTGATTAAATGGTTTTAAACAAAATTTGAACGTCCCATCACATAAAATTGTTAAATTTGGATTAGTTAATATTTTTTTACAATCTCGATTAGCGAAAATTATAATTCTACTGGGTCCATTACTGTAATCAGCTAATAAAAAATGTTGATATCTTTCGGGCACAATTATTTCTTTGATAGAATTAAAACATATTTTTTGTACACCAAGTGATTTATTTCTTTTACGATGGAGCTTATGCTTAATATTTTCCAATGTAGGTATTTTTTTAATGAAATCAATGCCACTATCCACGAGTCCCGCAACAGTTTCCCGATAAGCTCTTGGAATTGAAATAGTATAATCAGACTTGATTTGTTCACAGCACTTGTTAAATTGTATTTCTAATTCGTTTGAAGCAAAATCCGGCTCGCAGTCATGTTTGTCATCCCGTGTAATGGTATTATTATTGGCAATAATTAATTTAGCTTTACATTTTTTTCTTTTAGTGCAATTCCAAACACAGGAACCATCTTTATTTCGCCTTTTCTCATGGTATCTATGGCCTGCACGAAGAAGCACTCGTTTGCCTCGTTGCGATGTTACTATTTGCCACTGGATACAATTTTGTGAATTTGATGGCCCTGGTTCACCTGTAAATATTTTCATGGCATCTATATATATATGCATCAGCGGCGGCAGCCTAATTACACATTACGCTACTAATATGAACCCATTTCTAATAAAAGCCTTTGAGTTTTGCTGGATGATTAAAATAATTCTAGTAATTTGAAATCTAAATTGCTAGTAATCTTAAAATATGTGCATACTATAGCGCATACTATGTGCAACAAAACTTTTATATTAAAAGTAATGTTAAGCAAAGCAGAAGTATATTCTTCATCAAAAAGGTCGTATTGTAGAGTATTGCACAAATCAAAAATATGTTATCGCAATTATTGTATAAATCTAGTTATCCAAAAAAAAGAAACAGTAAATTTAGAGTAATCAATTAAGCGCTATAAGTTAAGCATATATTTTTAAGGTTTAAGAACAACTTTATTTCTCATAAAGAATACATAAATTCACTTACTGAGAAACAATTTAGAAACTAAAATTAACAATTGGAGTGCACAGAGGTACTTATATTAGCACGAACAAAAATATAAAAATAAAAACGAAAATGTGGGTAAACCGATAACAAACTCAAACGTAAGTTTTTAACCAAGCATAACACATAAGCACAAATAATGTAAAATATACTTGGATAGTAAAACTGTGAAATTACTAAAATTATAACCGTAAAACATTCTTAGTAATTCTTAAAAATGTAATGACAATGTAATAACGACGCCACAAAATGGCGGCCGCCAATAAGAGCAGATATAGCTTCTTATTGAAATTTCTTTAACGTAATGAATGAAGTTTGTGATATTTTTTTATGCTAAGAATATGTAATTATATAAATCTTACCTCCACTATGTTCCATTATTTACACTCTCCACGTTGAATAGCATCAATGATATATAAAATTATCAAAAACACATTCACGCCACAGGAACATGAACCAGACTGCCGGCAAAGGGCAGCGCAGGCGCGCGCGTCCCATGATACAATAGTAGAAAGAGACAAATATATCGGGACCTTGTTGCCGTCTTACTTCTTTCATTGTAATCTGAGAGTCTTGTAGTAGCTTTGTTTATTTTCAAAGAAAGCGCACTCTACTTTCGTAACGGCTGTAGATACTGTATTTAAGTAAAAACAAAATGGTACCTACAAGGTAAATATTTATTCTATTTGAAATTACTGAAACAATCTGTATCTGACTGTACTGTATACTTTCGGCCCACTTAACCACAGCAAATTAAATAATAAAATCACGTCCGCAAGATCAAAGCGCGTTCGGCCCAGTTGGCCACAAAAATAGTAGGCATAATTAATTATGTACAACTGGTCCACGTGGCCCAGTTTATTGCCGCCCAGTTGATCACTGAGTCGGCACTTCAACACTATCAGAGATAGATCAAGCGCATGACCAACTTTTTAACGTGCTTTCCATATCATATCACCAACTTCCTTACTCGCGGCTGCTACTGAGAAATTCTTATGAAAACACACAAGAGACACGAGAACACTGCGTGGGACAGTTTTCTCAATCCGGTAATGGAATCTAGGCCCTCACGCTCAGCAGTCGCGATACAACCACGACAGTTAAATCATTACGTTTATTAATATGTGTAACTGCGATTCTAGGTGTCAAGTACGATTACGGCTGAAACCACACTAAGAATGAAATTACTCACTGGCATACATGACATGTTGCAGGTTTCAGGATAGTATTGCATGTTTAACAGCCGATGAATGATGATTCTTCATTTAAATGGAGGGACTCTCAAAAATGGAATATAAACCGGTACTTATCCATGATCAAATTGTTTGGCGAAAAGTAATTTTGTTCTTTTATCATTATTTCGAAATTGGAACGCTTTCGTGGTGGGTCCTCGACAAGACTTCTTGACTTTGTAAAAAAAACAACTATGATTGTCTTGTTGGTCTAGTGGTCGCAAGTTTTTCTGCTGAGTATGTGTTCTGGATTATTGGCTCATAGATGGCTATAGGAACAGCTCATGACTAAATAATAACAGCCACTCGGGTCGATCTTTTTGTTAAGCCGTACTTGCCTAGGTTGGTCTGTGAATGGGTGATCACCCATTACATACCGAGTTTCATCCGTGCCTCAGAAAGCACGTTAAGCAGTTGGTCTCGGCTGTCATTTGTATATCTTTGACAGTCGTTACAGGTAGTCAAGAGCCCAAAAAGTCTGAGAACAGTCTTACCAAGGGGTATCGTATTACCTAGTACTAACTGGGTTGAGAAGGTCAGATAGGCAGTCGCTCCATGTAAAATAATGGTACTCAGCTGCGGTTATACTGGAAGCCGACCCCAACATTGTTGGGAAAAGGCTAGGCAGATGATGAGATGGCTATAGGCTCACCTTTACTTTGACTTTAACATATTTGGCGGAATGTGAGTTTACGGACTATAGGGTAGACCTGTGCCTAACACTTCGGGGATTACGGGCTAATGCCAGTATTCGTCGAGATGCGATGACCAATGAATCTGATAAGAGGATAATGATGATAAATCATTTCCGAGTCGAAAGTGTGTTGTTCTTTTTTTTTATTGGGACGCCCGCCACTCTATTCCCAAACCACTGCAACTCCTGAAAGCCAGAACAATGACTCCACCAGAAAAGCGCCGAGAATGCCAGCTTGATAAAAACTTGTCCCAGAGAAAAAAATTAAATTAATCAGAAAAGAATAGCGGAGGAGTAGGAAGTGTGAGATTCGATAGAAGTGAACTTTTCAGAAACTTACCACATTGGTAAACAACCTTTTCACAGATGTGTGTGACTGTACATTCATCGCGTGATCCCCGACATCCCATGTAACACAGAGTTTACTTTCCGTGATACAAACAAAATATTGCAAAACGCAATAATTTGCATTACACTTGCCCAAGGAAGGGCGGGGTGGAGTCGTCATTAATAATAGAGTAAAGTTAGAGGGCGTTTCCTTCCCTACAGGACGGGGTTAACAACCCTTGTTTAACTGTATAGTCTGGATTCATTTTCCGCTACAATGACTAGTGCATATTTATGCTAAGTTTCTTTACCAGAAAAAAGTTTAATTGTTTTTTATAAAAAAAAATACCTTTGCTTGAGACGTTCTGATAGTTGGGTAAATGGAATTCTATTTCTGTTGATTGCGTCTCTGTTGCAGATATTACTTTTGTAGAGAACAGATTATTATGCAATTAATAGGAATGATATTATAGGATTTTCAGTGAAAGACCCTTATTATGTGCCGACTTAGACTTGGAATTTCATAAACAAGACTTACTGGTGTTCATAACTTGCATTTAATAAGTTATAGCTACAACAGAGTTGCCAAATATAAAACTTATTAACTATCATAAAGTATTGATCGATTTAAATTCTATGATTTTTTTAAACAAAACTATCCCAACCGGCTTTATTTAACATCCCGATAGTTATTTTCATCCGCCCATCACGTCTTTATACATCTTTTTATCCCCAAAGAATCCCCATAATAATATAAAAAAGTCTCGTTAAGCCCAAGAAAGAATTAGTGATTGCAAGTAATAATTCACTTCTGCCCTGTTGGCGGCCCGACTAGCGGTCGCAATCCGTGAAATTGGCCACAGAATACTCTAAAAATTGTTCGCATATTACTCTTAAATTTAACCGCATATTTTTTTTTAAAATGGCCACAATTTTTTTTTTATATAAGCGACCATCAACGCTTTTGTTTTGTGACTTAATTATCTTCAGTTTTTCAGCTGTAATCTACTTAGTTTGAAATATTAATGGCGACCAGATCTGGTCCTGTAAGTAATTGAATTGGCTGTTTTGTTGTTATCTTTATTCGAGGAAAATTACATGAAATAAAATCGGTGATATCCTCAAGTATTGCTATCATAGTGGCTCTTTTAAACTATTATCGGATGCTAATATGCAGGATGAGAAATAATCAAAGAGTTACAAAAATACATAAATATAGAAACACAAAAAATACATAGAAGAACTAAGATCCTATGGAACTAATAGATGAGGAGTACTAAGAGCTCCTTGGTGAGTTCAATAGCAAAATGATTTAATTGCCAGGTTTGACACATTACACATTCGATTAATTGTGTGATTTGGTTCGCTTTGTCCTGTATATCGCCAGTAGGTACATATATTTAAATGCCGTAAGAACGAATCAATGTCGTGAAATATTAATTTATTTTGATTTAACACTTAAACAAATTACTGCGTGAAGTATGCGTGGTCAGTTCGAAACTCTAACATCAAATTAAACGTTAATTCATTTTCAGTTCTTAACGAAACCTTCAAACAATTCACGCAAGAACGCCACTAGAAACCTAAAGCCTGCGGCTTCAATAAAGTACTTTATAATTAAATTACATTAATATTGATGGAGGCTAGAAAGTACGTAGATAGCATTACATTGACGGGACCGAACCCTATTCGTAAGCCGATTAAAGACCAGCGCACACGATACCAATTCGGCACCACTCTAACCTCTTGGCCACAAACTAGACGGGTCTTGCGACAGGGACTGCACAGAAAACAGATGCATGATTTTTTTTTCGAGCATGCCACGGGTCTTCTCGATGTAACTCGCGGAGCGACGGTATATTCGCTCGAAGGACACAAGTGACGCGTGTTCGTATCACTTTACGTGTACGTCGCAAATCGCATCAGCCGAGGCCATGGGGCCTAATACCATCTCAAATCCAACTTTCAGTTCAACGTCAATGAGTTATCAACTCGGTGTCCACTTGTAGACTGCGTGTGCTCAGATTGAAAACACGTCGTCCGTCAATTCGTCGACTTTTCAAAATACTATGTGAGAACTTTATAAGAAGTGACTCGATACGAAGCTCACATTTCAATGTTTATCTTGAAAGCGAGTTGCTGTCGAAGTTAGCTGTGCGATACCCTTTATTCAACCTAAACAACTGGCAAAATTAATCTGAAGACCATTATTGTTGACATGTAAAACGCATTAAGCGCCCAAAAGCCTCTTTGGTAATAAAATAGTCGATATCGATAGTCGAATCCGATGAACTGACATACGGAATAACAATGTACGTTTACTTTTTAAACAGCTTTTGGTCTGTGGAATATTATTTTTTGTGTAAAAAACTGGATTGAAACGTTTATTTTTACTGTAGAATTAATTGGGGATGATTTTTTGCTGTGTCGAAAGGATTTTATACACGTGTTTTCTGAACTGAATAAAGCCCAAAGTTTGAACTTCAAGGCCTTAATTCATTACTCTGTTAATAACATTACCTAACTAATGAAATTATATTATTTTAGGCGCTTATTTCAATTTCAAGTGTTCAGGTTTTCAAAAACAATGCTGAACCTTTTATTACATTTAATTAAATAAATGTTCCAGCTTTGATTCAAAATAATAACATAAATAAGTTTTCTACTACTTATCTTTAAACATTGACTTCCAGAAGTCGCAGATGAAAGAACATTTTATAATTTATCATATCAGTTACCTTATAAAAGCTTGTATTGTACGTGTTCTGAATGTTCTTCCGTTATAGTGCAAACTCAACACACTAAACCAGCATAATACGAATGTTGTTGAGAGTTTCTAGCTTATTTTAAAAAGAATCAACAAAAGATAACGTTTAGAAGAGAAAATATTAGGACTCTGACTTATCAAAAAAGGACCAACATTTAACTGGGTTACGCAACAAAATTACATTGTATATTTTATGAAAATCACGGAACACGGGAAGGATACGCTGATTTGCCCTGTAAAATTTTATTATAAAGAGGCAATTAAAACGAAAATTAAACGTGTGTTTTTCGTGCATACCTTAATCAAATAAAGCGACAAAATTAATCTGCGCGATTCACCGCTCCCTTCCGAGCGGCTCCGATCCCGTCCGATCCCGTCCGGTCTCGTGCGGACCCCACCAATTTCATACAATAACACATCACGTATTTGTGTTGCCGTAATGGAAACGTATACATACTTGTTTTGTTTACTCCCGTTATTAATTCATCGTATTCATAGAAAGGGTACCCAAAGCATATCGCTCTGCCATTTTGATTGGATTTCACAGAAAGTACATTTTTATAACTCGAGCACATACGTTTGATTCAATAACCGTTGGAGATTCCTTTGATTACGTTGTACGAACGTAATATTTTTCTCTACCCTTTCAATAGGTATTTAATTTCGTCGGAGGCAAACCAGGTTATCTCAGAAAAGTAATATCCACGTGAAATATCAAGACGATGACTTTGTTTTACAAAACTAATTTCTTTTCTTTTATATTAGAAAAAGCGGATAAGTCATTAAAAGTGTCGACGAAGCGTAAGAATAAAGTGAGACGAGCAAAAGTGGTCGAATCCAAGCGAAGCCGCGTCTTATCGAAAACTTGAAACTAGTATGGTTCGTATTCAACGAACGGTTATTAAACTTTTCTTTACTTTAACGAGTCGAACGTCAAATTTCTAGAATAGTTACCGACTTCGTATCTCGCCGTAACAGTTCCATCTTTCTTTTCGTCCGTATTTAATTCATTTAGTTAAATGAATGCCAATTGATAGCAAGAGTTATAGACTCATTGATTTCTTGGAAACTTTTTCTATTTCCAGATTTTTCTGGAGCATAGATAATCGTTCAGTTGGGACACAGAATTATAACATAAAATTTAAGCAAGATAAAATAACAATCAATAATAAATAAATGACTGCCTCATTGGTCGAGTGGTCGCAAGCGCGACTGCTGAGCATGAGGTCCTGGGTTCCATTCCCGGGTCGGGCAGTGTTATTGGGTTTTCCCATCAGAAATTTCTCAGTAGCAGCCATGGAGTCGGGCTTTGTGCCCGGTTGATGCAATAGGCGAGCCTATTACATGGGACTTAAAATATAACTTTCGAAATGTGGGTATAGTATTATCTATACCTCTGCATAACCCTTCGAGGATTACAGGCGTTATAATATAATGTAATAAAATAAAAACTCTAGGTTATTTGAAGCTGTTTATTTTCATTGCTAAACTACGATAAATTGGGAAAAGCGTTCCACACTAAAAGGCAACCCCTGAGACAAAGCAGAATTTTCTAGAAACGTCTTCAAAATTACTTCTCTCCAACACGTAACGGAACCAAATAGACCTGTCCTCAACAAATAGGTCAGCGATCCTTGTTTTCTTTTTCAATAAACAGGTCAAGCTTAAAATGTCTTATCCAGTAGATAAAACCAGATTGGTCCCACGTTTTTTGTTCGTCGAGAGTCGGTAATGAGTCGTCTCAGTGCTTCGATTGACCGTTCCTCCACCTTCCGAGCCAATTCACTCGCCTTTTATATACTTTAAAACCCTCCGATCTCACTTTGAGAAGGAAACTGTTGCCAAGTACCGTGAACAGAAATAGAAGTGTATATTAATATCTGAGCTATATTTGGAGATTGAAGTCGAGTTTTGGTAATTTTGAAGATGTTGAGTAATAATTTTGGAGGCTTGTTTTATGTTTCTATACCGCTATGAGTAATAAGGTTTTATATGTAGTTGAAGGTTAATGAATCCTAACTAATATTATAAATGCGAAAGTAAGTTTGTTTGCTACCTTTTCACGCCTAAACCACTGAACCGATCATCCTGAAATTTTGCACACACGTTGTCTACCTGACACACACATACAGTAACGGACATAAGGTACCTTTCATCCCGAAAAAAAGTACTGTTCCCGAGGAAAACAATAAAAATTTCTTATGATAATAGATGGCGCCACATGTCTTTCAAATCATGACTGAATTATATTCTTATAGAAACTTTAGTGGTGTGTTAAGAGTTTAATTGTCAAATTCTTAAAACGAGCGAAACCGCGGGCAAAAGCTAGTAATTTATATATGAATGAGGCAACTAAGGCGTGTGTATGCTTAGCATTCGTATTATAAACTTAGCAATAACTCTATTATGTAGGTGTTTAAAAAGATTGGCATTAGTTATTTTAAACTGAAAAAAAAACGTGTTTACTAGATACGAAGGAAGGTACCGACGTTAAGTTGGCGATTGAGCGCTTTTGAACCTTCGAAAAAAATACATTTTTTGCAAAAAAATAACTGAGTCGATGACTTTTGTTTGTTTCATGGACTTTTTAGCCACCGACTTCCGGAAGTAAAGCTATTTTCCACTTTTTAATGTTTTTTTTTTGGAAGTCGGTTATAATTTTTGAAGTAAAAGTTTTTTATTTCAACCTTTTTAGTTGTGGTATAAATAGACTCGACAAGAATCTGTGTGAGATACTATAATCTCACACAAATTCTTGTCGAGTATTTATTTTCTATTTTTACTAAAAGTTATAAGCAGATCATCCACATAGACATAGAAGAAAACATATTATGTATTATAGAAAATAACTCATAAACTACCCAAGCAATGTGAATACAATTCATATGGGACCACTGCGCAAGTGTTCTCTACCAAATGAACATAAAAAGGACCAATAATCACGGAGTTATGAGGTAACAAACATTCAGAAATTTTAAAAATACAGCCGAGTTTAGAACTTCATTCTTTTTAGAAGTTGATTATAGTAAAAAAGTAGTCTACCGTCATTTTTGTCGAGTGTACCTACGTACAAAGACAGAATTCGTTGATAAGTGTAAAAAGAAGTAAAATCATACTTAAACGAACTCATAGTACATTATAATAAGAACGTAAACCAGAAAACCAAGACCATTTTCAAGTAATATAACTTGAATAAGAACGCAAGGTGCTCGGCTTCGTGGATGCACTAAGAAAACACACGTGATCCAACTTTAAATTAAACTCATACGTGGCTCATACATAGATATCTACGGGCATCTACATCAGTATAAGCTCGGAGACAAGATTGTTCCTGGATTTTATAAAACTTTTTGGATATTAGACGACTGTCAGCTTGGTTGTCCCTTAATACTCTTATTATTATTCAAAAGGCACTTTTATTCTCTCATTGCGATTTTTTTTTCTAGAATATCCCTAGGAACCTACTAATTATGGAGATACTCGTATTGGAGGTCAAATTCCAACTTTTTTTCCAAGTTTTTTTTTGTATGTTATAACTTTACTTTAAATACCTTTACGACCCTGTACTATTCAATATATCTATCAGCACAATGTTTTTAGGAAACGCCTAAAAAACGCATAAAAATGGCGTTTAAATTTTTTTGCGTTTTCTTAATTAATTTGATGTATAGAATGCTTGGTTGCCGGCTAAGTGAAGGGTTCGTTTACACCTTGTATGTAATTACGTAGACTTTTAAAATAAAATAGGGTCACCGCACCGGTTTTTTAATTATGAACTTAATTTAGTTACTAAATTATTAAAAATACACATCTGCAAGAAAAAAAAGATTGAATAATTATTTTTTAATGAACATTTTTATCTTTAGATGACATGACATGGTCTTGACCGAAACTACAACATTATCTATAACTTGACCCCGATAATAAATTACTATGTGCCACTGTCAACGGAGACATTAATTTCAATTTGCAAGAACGAATTTAAACATATTTTTTTTTGACACTACATTGAATTAACATTTCACAACGATTTATTTGATGCGTTTTACATTAATTATCTTGTTCTCATTAAAACACGTAATTAATTTTAAAGAAACCTCTGAGTGATACTTAATGTGAATTCAAATTCATATTTGCAATGCAAATATTCGTCCTTTGCAAATATTGAAATTGAAATGTGCATGCATGAATTATTATAATATTCTATATTGCATTAAATGATTATATCTTTAATATTTGAAATACGATAATCCATCTACGGCAATGACATAACTTTAATTATATTTTGACAATAGGCTTAATATTAGGAGTTTAATAAATCATCTTTTTATCGGCCCTGAGTAAAATTGGATTAAAAGAAAAATTACTCCCAATTATTGAGCCAATAAAAACTTTTCTTTTTTTACAGACATTCCTAAGGGTACTATTAACTAAAAAAAAAATACTAGGAACTACGAAAAACATCCGTTGAAAAGTGAAGTCATCACCATCATCATATCAGCCCAGAATCACCCACAGCTGGGTATAGGCCTCCCCTTTCTTCTGCCACACTTCCCGGTTCTGTGCGTCCCTTTTCCAGGTGTTTCTTGCGATTTTGAAGATAGCGTCGACTTGGGTCGGCGAGCTTTAGGACAGCCCTAGTTTCTTTAGCCTAACCTTGGCCACCAATCAGTCAAAGCCTTAAAAAAGTCCTGGTATCTAAATACCAAAGTAATGATTACTACTAATGAAATATGGCGACCATTCCTTACAAACACAAAGGTAATTAAATTAGGCAGCTAAAATAAAATAAAAGCTTAGGGAAAGGTTATTAACTATACTCACGACCCCTCTCTTAGTTAGCAAAGTTTTAATTCTGTTTTGTTTAATATAAAGTGCAGTAAATTATTACGCATTAAAGGGTGGGCTAATAACGCCAACTGCCTCGCTTATGGCTGCTGTAGAAATTAATAGCGCTAATAGTGATGTGAAATGGTTTGGGTTATCGATACGTTTATTTTGGGATATTAATATAAACAAAAAAAAAACTCAAAACACTATATCCCTACTAATATTATAAATGCGAAAGTAACTCTGTCTGTCTGTCTGTTACGCTTTCACGTCTCAACTGCTGAATTGATTTTAATGAAATTTGGTATAGAGATAGAGTTCACCTTGAGAAAGAACATAGGATAATTTTTATCCCGGACTTTTGAAGAGTTCTCTTGGAAACGCGACGAGTTCGGTTATAACCGAACTCGACGCGGGCGAAGCCGCGGGCGGAAAACTAGTAATTAATATTTTATATTTATGTTAATGTTTTGATTTGTCTATGTTTGACTAAACAAATCTAAAAATAACACTGAAACTAGAATCATTTTATATTTAACACCTTGACTGTTTAAGCTAAAACAACTTAAATTTTTCTTCTTGTTTGACGTTGCTTTGATGCGGGAAATGACACATCAAGCTTCAAAAATTCATTTATTACCAGTTAGTTTACTCTTGTACATCGCACGATACTTTTAATTCACAAAACCACTCCAAACTATCGACACCCAAAACTTCCACCACAACCCATCACTAAACGTTCTTTAGATACGTGCTAGGGCGTCGGCGGGGGATTTCCGGCTCTCGGGTGGGTCGCTAATATAGCTATCCACACTCGGGGCGAGCGGGCGATGTCACTGGCCTAGCGAGAAACTCATTAAAATTACACACAGGCACAAAAGCATACAGCAACACAGCCTCCCGCCGAATACGGCCTTTGCCGTGTCAATTTGTCGTGTCAATTACTTTATTATAGAGGTAGGTATATTGCTGTTCGGTATTAGATTCTGTTAAAGATTCATGAACGTTTGATTTGTCTGAATTATAATTGGGCGATGGAAAATTTGACAACCAGTCTCGCCTATAGTGATGATGTTTTCAAGTAAATTTTGGCCAAAGCGGCTGCATTCGACAGCGCTCTATGGTTTGTTGTTGTTTTTGTTGGAGTTTTGGTGTGCTGCTCTTTCGTGTGCGCCAAGGGTATTGTGTTATCCAGTAACCGAAAAGCAGTCCCATAGGCAATCGCTCCATGATAACATAACACCACGCCTGTAATCCCCGAAGAGGTAGGCAGAAGTGTACCTAATAATACACCCACGAAAGTTATTTTTAAGTCCCATGTAATAGGGGGCGAGCCTATTGCCCTCAACCGGGCACAAATCCAGACTCCGTGACTGCTACTGAAAAATTCATGATGGAGAAACCCAAAAATGCTTTGCCTGACCTGGGAATCGAACCCAGAACCTCATATTTAGCAGTTGTGCTTACGACCATTAGCCATATTCTACATCATTTGCTTGCTTTGGTATTTTCTGTCTATTTTTCAACTTAAATGCTTCACTTTTTATTTAGATTTAATCTTATAAAGTGCCAAAGACGTCTATCATACTTTAGCGTAGGCCTAAAAAAAACTTACTTATCCAAATTATAATAAACCTAACCGTGTAAAATAAATTGGGCCGAAACACTTTGTTTATTAAACCTGTAAAATGAAAATAAAATAAAAAAGAAACCTTGTTTAAAATAAAGCCTAAAATCGCGTAAAATACAACAAGGACGGAAGATAAAGCGTCTGTGTTTAATTGTACCTAAAACCCATATTTCTCCATGAGATATACCCGGAGTCTTTACCAAAAAATAGATGACAGTTAAATTTTTTACGGGCGTTTGCTCGACCGCATTGGACAATAAAACTCAGGCAATCCCAGGAGTATTTCACGGTAGCCCGACGCTTGCAATGAATTCGTTCAGAACAAATTTTAAATATTAGACTGGTAGAGAAGTGGAAATATAGTTCTTTGTACTCTGGTCGTTAAAGCGTAGTTTTACTATATTGTGCTGTACTGAAAGAAAAGTGAAATATTAGGGTTTTTTAATATATCAATGGGGTTAAAGTATGAAATTGCCGATATGTATGGACGATTTGTGAATGTCATATTTCCATGCTAACGATTTTTTTTCTTGGAAACGTCTGAACCGATTATGATGAATTGCAAACTATAGTTAGAGTGAGAAAAGTTGCGCTGCCCTGCGTATCCTAAATTCTTTAAACACAGTCTATGACAGAAATATACCTACTTGAAGTAGTGAAACCGACGGCACATTGAAATAGGTGTTTTGATACACTACCCTATGAGGTAATATGCAACTACTATTACGGTTTTTAAACTCTAAAAGGTACGTAATTTAACAATTAATCCAATAAAAATGGAATTAGGAAATAATATAACTATGCATTAATGTTACTAAAAGAACAAAATGTGAGAAAAAACGGCAATTATGTATTTAAATTGTACCAATATTTATGGCATGTTGGATTTCTGAAAAATAATCGTCCATCTTTAAGTACGTCGATGAATTCACGCGATTGTTGGAAAGAAGTCTGCGTCATTGCTCTGCAGAGTACAGGGCAGCTCCAATTCCATTCTGAAGACTATAGTGGAGGTACGATTCCCCGATATTTGGGGCTATTGTTTGTAGATGCATCTCGGACAACAAGCTTGTGTCTAAATAAATAATAAGTTGTAACTAACATAATAACACAATTTACTAATTAACTGACATAATTTATGTTTCTTTTACTAACGTTCTATATCCCCGTGGTTGTGACGTAAATATCTGACGTCTGTCAGAGTTGTGGGGCACTTCACGCGCGATTACGGTGCGTATGTTTAAAACGTTTTTTCTCTAGGTGGCTCTCTACAAGTTTGTCGCCGCTTTTTAGCTTCGCACGGCAGTATAAAAGGTAGTCGATTTTGGCCAACGTCTTATGTCCACTAGTGTCCATGACTATTGCGCATCTCTAACTGATTATGATGAAAACCACAATATTCTGAAATTACCAAGCCAAGTTGTTGATATTATTCCTTTACGGCTCTTTTAAGCTTTTCTACTTAATTTTTGGCTTTTATTGTTGTTTATATTTGGATTTATGGGCATCTATCAAGTTATGCCAGAAGCACAAAATATTTACAATCAAGTTAGACCAGAGGCACAAAATAGTTAATTTTCTATACATTTTCTTGGAAATGAAATAATATAATTTTGGAAATAATGGCTTTATCTTTTAGCTACAGGCTATATCGGGACTTCCATTTCTGTTGTCTACTTAATAACCGATAAAAGTCTAAGCAATGAATTAGATTACTATCTACTTACAAAGTATAAGGAAGTCTATTGGAAATTGAGACAGCACGGAATTATTTTCATTGAGAATTAGTTACTTTTCAGCTGAATGTTATTATTAGGGATCTGGTAGGTAAATAGTATAGGTATCTTTATAAATAGCTAAGCCTTAACGAATACAGGTGTTCAGTTGCAGTAAACTCCGTCACCTTACAATCTTGCTGTTTGATTTCCTGAGGAACTAGTCACATGAGGCCCTTGAGCGTTTTGTATTTCCTACTAAGACTTTCAATAGAATTTGTATACCTTTTTCTTAAGCTTTTTGATAAATTTATATCAGTGCAACATTTTGCCTTTTATAACGACACTAGCTGTTGCCCGTGACTTCGTTCGCGTGGAAATTTTGATGTGTACGTGTGAGAAATAAAATAAGAAAAAAAGTAGCTTATGTGCCACTTCCACTCCGCCCAGAGCGGGAGGAGTCATTTGATGATTTCCCAACCCAAAAAAAAGGAACGCCTATATGTTCATATAATTTCTCCATCTTATCACTCACAGACAACCAATAACCTATATCCCAACACAACGCAAACTTAGCACTAAATCAACATGACGTAAATCGCGTCACCTAAAGGATGGAATAATTAATGAGGTGCATTGCTCGTGACAGTGGCGGAGAATCATTTGGGCCATAATTAACATGTTCTGTTCCACACAGTAGGCGGAACCGCGGGACAATGGCTAACATGTTTAGACCAGGTCAGTCTATTGTCCGCATACAATTAACTGACAAATGGACGTGCTCAATACTTGATAGATATTATGAATTAGTGTTTTGATTTATTGTTTGTGGGTTTATTAGTGATGTAGATGGTAGGTAGGCTATAATTTGGAATGTATTGAAGACGTTGATAGGATATTGTTTTTTTGCGTTGTATCATCAAATACGACTCATGTTTTCTGTAGAATACACACTTAGAATGGAAGTTGGTGCTTTTGTACTATTTATTAATGGGTAAGAAATTGAATGAACACGTATCTTTCGATATTTTAAGCATGATACATTATTGGCACCGACTTCCGAAAGTAAAGTTTCTTTTTTTTCAAAACTGTTTTTTTTTATTATTTTACTCTCTTTAGTTAAGACTAGCTGTTGCCCGCGATGTGTGAAATTATTGTATAATAAAATATAACTCCCCTTTTTTAATCGGACTTTATTACCAAAATTTCAAGGGTTTTAATTTTTTTCACGGAACCCTAATTATGTTTCGTAAAATAGAAGTAGCCTAAGTTACTCATTGTTACATCAGCTATCTGCCAGTGAAAGTCCTGTCAAAATCGATCCAGCCGTTCCAGAGATTAGCCGGATCAAACAGACAGACGGACAGCCAAAAATTGTAAAAAAAATATTTTTGTATAATATGTACCGTATATACATTCATATGCATGTAGTAAAAAGCGGTTATTTTAATATTACAAACAGACACTTCAGTTTTATTTATTAGTATAGATATCCACAAATTTGTGTCATACATGACGTAACGAGAAGGTATTATGACGTCATCACGTCATCAATATAGACGAATAAAAAAAAAACGTATTATAGAAGATAACTCTTAAACTGCCCAAGTAAAATAAGGTAATACAATTTATATGGGACCACCGCGCAACCTTCCTCTATCAAATGAAAAAAAGACTCACGAAAATCAGACCCGTAATCACAGAGAAATTGATGTATTTACATATTTTACATACCTATCCTCCTCTTGTAGAAATCTTTCTATTTTTTAAAAAAAAAAAAAACGTTGCCCCACCCCTAGGAATCGAAATCGGATAAAAAAAAGAAATCAAAATAAAAAAGAAACAAAAATTATATTATTACATTATTTATTTTTATTGAAAAAAAAACAAAAATTATATTATTTATTTTTATTGGAAATTGGTTAAAAATAGGGTACAACATAACGAAGGTAAATTATTAATTATCTAGAATTTACGGCTCCCTAGAGACCGTCATGCGTCACCAAACGGCATTTTTAGAGCCCGAATACTTAAACCCCAAAAATAACTAGTCACGGACTCGACTACAAGAACAAGAACCGTTTTTCCTAAATAAAACTTCCGTTCACACTAAAGTTCTCAGAAACGATGCCAACCGCGCATCAGTAAAAAGTACGAGTACCATAGAGCTAGACGAATTATTTAGAAATCAATTTCGGTCGTGCAGCGCGCAGTCGAAACGTCGGCTGGCAACGATATTGGGAACGTAATAAACTGCTCCAAGATTATTTCCACTTGATCCAATACGTACTGGTTCTACGAGAATTCTCGACCAACGTCGGTATGTGGATGTGTTAACACAAACGGTTTCAATGGGCACTTGTGAGCTTGGCTACGATCAACAGACTTTCAATCTGGTCACATATTAAGGATTCATTATAAGGTTCGATATCGGTTTTTTCTCATATTTTTATCGGTAATCTTGGTTTATAAAGCTTTTGTAGATCTAACGCTGGCTCGCGCTCACCTCTTCACCGCTTGGTTGAGACTTACAACAATGAGTTTAGCTTAACTTTTCCTCAGTAAAAACATATTCAGGAAGCAAATCCGTGCAATTCTTAAGGATCGGCAGTCGACCATTGTGATGTAATGTGTAATTGTGTATACATATTTAAGTGTATATAGGTATTGTGTGGCCGGTTTATGTAACTTTTTGTTTATTGTGCATTACATATCAGTTATTTTTTTAATTTTCTTTTTTTATTGTTTACATCTTATACATAATTATGTCTCTCTAGTTATTTAGTATATAAAGTAATCTGTGGAAAACGTAGTGGGTAGTATATTTGTCATAATTTAGAATGTGAGCCTTATTATAAACCCATAATAAGGTACTGTTTGTTTTTCCTAAATAAATAAATAAATAAATATAAACAGGCAGATACTGCATTCAATGTTGCAGTTTCATTTTCCGCGTAGCGCGTAGCACGTGTCGTACGCCGTAGGTTTTCTTTCGTAGACATCTCGTAGGCGACACTTACATTCCTGGTTTCATAATCCGTGTTCCATTTTTAATACATGATTATTACACAGAAAATAAGAAAGATTTTGACGTAACACTTCGAGTAAACCCATGCGAAGACTGTAGACATCCCGGAGACGTCGCTTACTCTCTTTTGATAAGTCTGAGTAACGTTCATTTTAAATTGAATACCGATGTTTCTACATAAATAATAACAGCCGCTCGGGCCAATCTTCAGATTAAACCCCGCTTCGCGGGCCTGTGGACGGTGAGTAATGGGTTAGTCCGTCCGTCTTATGACGACAGGCCGTGTCGACGGCGCGTTCGTGTTCCACGCGCGCCTCAAAGAGATGTCAGCAATGATAAGGGGCCCGCAAGGGCCGATACCTGCCAGGGCTGCGGGACTGTTCGAAAGAGATACCGCGGCCCTGGAACATAAAGGGCAAAAGAAGGAACGTGGATGGTTTTTAGTCAGTAAAAGTTTGACACTCCCTTCCAATCCGCCCAGAGTGGGAGGAGTCATTTGATGATTTCCCATCCAAAAAAAAAAAACCCGCTTGCCTAGGTTGGTCCGGGGATGGGTGACCACTCATTACATACTCATAACTGGGTTGTAGAGGTCAGATAGGCAGCCGCTCCTAGTAAAATACTGATATTTATTTGCATCCGGTTAGAGTGGAAACCAACATAGTATGGAAAAGGCTAGGCAGATGGTGACAAGTAGGTACGTACAGAATTAACAGTGATAAGAATAGAAGTAACGTGAAGATTTTTTATTGGAAAACCAAGTACAATTTCACCTTTTTTAAATTCTCCTCTAAACGGAACAAGCATACATTTCCTCAATAATCTAGTCCCATCTGCCTAAACAGTTTCCCACATTTGCACGTGTAACTCAAAGGGTGTGTCGTTTTAATTTGAATATTTGCGACACCGGAACTATTACCATAATATAGTGGTCTGTCTGTGATGTTGGTATTCTGGTTAGAATGATTTTAACCGAGAGATGGGTTGTGTTAGTACGTTTTGAGTGTTCTATGTTTGAAAACTTGGAATTCCTTTGAAATGTCTACATACGAGTACATTCGATTACCAAACTACTGAGGATCTTCTTGTAACTTTAAGATAAAATAAAAACTCAACTCCCGTCCATACAAACACTACACCCACAACACAACACTCACAATCACCTCAAAATACACACACAATTTTTTTTTAAATTATTTGTTATAAAATGATTTGATTTGATTTTGATTTATTATTTCTGTATACAAAGGAAATTAACTGAAACGTGATTAACTGAAATGTCCAACCAGTTAACAATGGTTGGACATTTCAGTTAATCACGTTTCAGTTCCGCTCATAACTTTGGGAAAAGAACTGTGACCTGAAATACAGGCTCGGCCTAACTCATATTTTGCAGTTGTTCTTTGTACTTAATTCTAACTGCATTTAGATACTGATTAACATGTAATATTTTTAAGGAGCAATAAATAAACTTATTATTATTAAACTAATAATAATAAGATTAAACTTTCTTTATTCATTTTTCTAACATATTCATTACATTTTTAAATATTAGATTCTAAAATCTTCTATAATATAAAAATGAATCGCAAAATGTGTTGGTAAGCGCATAACTCAACAACGCCTGGACCAATTTGGCCAATTCTTTTTTTTAAATGTTCGTTGAAGTTCAAGGATCGTTTTTACGGAGAGAAAAATTTAAAAAAATGCCTGGATAAGTCTAAAAACAACACTAGAATACTTTTTTTTTTGGTAGGAGTAGGTTAGGAGTAGGTTAGGAGTAGGGTAGGAGTAGTGTAGGAGTAGGGTAGAGTAGTGTAGGAGTAGGGTAGGAGTAGTGTAGGAGTAGGTTAGGAGTAGGGTAGGAGTAGTGTAGGAGTAGCGTAGGAGTAGGGTAGGAGTAGTGTAGGAGTAGGGTAGGAGTAGTGTAGGAGTAGGGTAGGGTAAGGGGTAGGACACTACGCGAACGAAGTAGCGCTGGGCAGCTAGTAAAATATAAAAAAAACATTTAAAAATATAAAAAATAGTAGCCCACCGGCATCGGGAACAGGGTCCAGGGTCCGAGCTACCGGTGGTCAGGGCTTTTGAGAGAGGAACCTCCTTACAATACGCGCCGCCGTGTCCAGAAGAACTGCCTTCTGAATCAAGCGCTTGATCCAGCTGCCCAGCGAGAGCCTCCTCAGATGTTGGTCGAGGTTATTTGCTATTAAGCCATTGGCCGACACGACTATCGGCACAATGACTGCTGTAGTCACGTCCCACATGTCGACAACCTCGCGAGCCAGATCTATATATTTGAATTGTTTATCTGTCTTTGCTTTCACGTGGTTCTCGTCATGCGGAACCGTAATGTCAACAATGATTGCGCGACGCTCCAATCGATCTATCACCACAATGTCAGGCTTATTGGCAACAATAGTCCTTATTAAACTTATCATTATTATTCAAAGAACACAAAGAAACACCCAAAACGCAGTTACACAATCCACATTATCAGTCAGTCTCACGTACTATTTATAATCTGTTTTGTTAGCTGTTAGTGTTCTATAGATGATAATAAATATGTAGGTAGCTCAAGTCACAGAATCTTTCGGCTAGTAATTGGGATTGCAGGATTTTTCATCGCGTTAATTAAAAGCTATGACAAAATATGCTGTATATTTTTAACAAAAATCATTCTCTCTTGAGGCTTTCAAACAGTCGCATTAAACACACTCTGTCGTTTTATCTTTAAAAAAAAACAGCCGTCTTTTATACCTGTTTTGAAATCCAATTTAATCTCCCATAGCAATGGCGAGAAAGTTCATTGAACCAGATTCAATTTCATCGAAAACACTCTAAAACCAGCCCATCTCATTTAATATTCCCCTTAGACTATTCATATCCTACACCGAAGATGCATTCGCCGCTGAAATCTATATGAATATTTCGGCGCGAGAATAGTGCTCAGTTGTGTCCGTATTCAATGAGGCAGTCGCGATTCACTGAAGAACTGAAGTATTTCATATTGTGCAATCTCTTTCAACCAGCAGACAATGCGATACGCGGTGGAACGCATCACTCAAAGTCACCGCTAGACGTGTATTTTTACATCCTCACAATACTCAAGGGGGAATAATTCCTATTGTCAGTAAACAGAGCCTTACGATCGGCAACTACGAGGTACCTACTGTTTATTTTTCGAGTAAGAAATTCTGAGAATTTGTAATACATTCAGCTGTGCGTTATTTTGCGTCAGTCAACTGTTTCTGTGTGTTTAGCAGTTATATTGCTTTTCAATGTTTCGGTTTTAGGTTACTTAGTTGTTTTCAAAAACGTCTTATTTGTGAGTACGCCAAAAATCCAAAGTTCACTCAAACTAGTTTTGAAACTTCGCGTGCGTGTTTGAAATAGAGTGCTAAATGTTAAGCTTTGAAGCGTTAACAGTTAAAGTTAAACAGATTAGTTTTTTGTTTATTACATACATAACATCACGTCTGTAATATCTGAAGGGTTAACCAGAGGTTTACCTAATAGTACACCCACATTTCGCCAGTTATGTTTTAGTCCCAGGGTCCCCAGGATGCGGGCCTGTGGACGGTGAGTACCTAATGGGTTAGATCGCCGTCCGTCCGTCTTATGACGACAGGCCGTGTCGACGGCGCGTTCGTGTTCCACGCGCGCCTCAAAGAGATGTCAGCAATGATAAGGGGCCCGCAAGGGCCGATGCCTGCCAGGGCTGCGGAACTGTTCGAAATGGATACCGCGACCCTGGAACATAAAGGGCAAAAGAAGGAACATGGATGGTTCCAGAGCGGGAGGAGTCATTTGATGATTTGCAATCCGAAAAAAAAGAAGGGTCCCCAGGATCGCCCCCTATTACAATCAACCGGACTCAAGTCCAGACTCCGTGGCTGCTACTGGGAAATTGATGGAAAGTCCCAATAGCACTTTGCCCTCAGGCCCTCAGGACCTCATGCTCAGCAGTCGCGCTTGCGATCACTGGACCAACGAGGCAGATTCTTGATTACTAAGGCCATTAATCCCAGCCTATTGTCCGATATGAGTTTACGAGGCACAAAACCAAAACTGCAGTGGCAGGATGAACTTCAATACATTCTGTAGCAGTGCACAGCTGGACATACGCCTCTCCCAAGACGTGGCACATTAACAGGTCCTGCACCGAGTTTTAAGCTCCTGGGTTCATCTATATACGCTTTTATTTATTTAAACTTCATGTACAATAGTGGTACATAGGTGGACTTAATGCCACAGGCATTCTCTACCAGTCAACCTTTGGGTTGAATAAGAAAACATACCTATAGCTTTCCGCGATAAGCGATCTTCAGTTCAGGACTCGTTAGTTAGGATAACTGGTCTTTAGTTGTTATAAATGAGATATTTCTCCAGAAGAAAGAAGTGAGATAGTTCAGATAATTGAATACAATCATCTTGATCCGATCTGGATTGTGTGAGGAATGATATGAAAGAGAAAGGAGTAAATGAAGCCATGACGTCGACAGGGGGGAATGGAAGAAGAAAACGTGCTGCCCCGACCCCATATAGAAAAGGACAAGGGCAGGAAATTGAAGGTAATGATAGAATTTATTTGTGCAATAATTAAATATGATGGATATTATAATTACTATGACCTATGACATTATTAATTTGTATGACATTATTATTACTTAAAACTAACTAATTTTAATTATTTAATTATGTGTAATGAAATTGACCATTTTACATCCTGAATGACGTTGTAATTTAAAAACTACTGAATATGAATAATTATAATATCCTAATGTTCATAATATATTTGCGCACCGACATTTGCACACCTCGCATGGTTATAATGCAGTGCACCTTATGAACCTTTGTAACATCATCTGAACCTGTGTTATGCAAATAAATGATTTATTTATATTTATATTTGATGATTCGATCTGGACACTTCATTCGATTGCAATATGCTGTATCTATTTATGTACACTGTTATGTCCTGCAAAAAAAGCAACGACTTTCAATATTCACCTCAAAATTCACTCTAACCATTTCAAATCAAGAAACGAGTTCAACATCTACAAACGCAAATCATTAATCAGCTATCAGGGAGCTGTAGCAGAAAATAAAATATGGCAATTCGTAGTCCACAGAATCGTGCTGTCAGCTCCTATGATGTATTTGAACGTTTTCATGGGAACCAGCGAGCGCTTTGTCAACGTCCTCCATTAGGGGTCATCGCTCATAGCGACCCCTACCGTCGGACCCTGGTTTTCCTCAAGATTTATGAATATCGATTCGAATTATTGTAGCTATTAAGTCTGTGATAGAAACAAGACCCCAATTATGTTGGAAGTCAATTTTCTGCAGATATTTGGGTTGGTTTTGGTGATAGTAGGTACGCGTGTTTATATCGGAAGAACTGTATGAACGTGACAGTGGAAATATAGAGAAAAATAAAAGGAAGTCACTTTTCTATAGGTAAATCTTCTTTGCTTACTTACTGAGACTGGTTTTTATGTAGGAAACTAAGTGAATACAATGGCAAGCGAAAATACTAAGCAGTAACATCATTAAGCAGTTGCAAATGGTTAAGTATTTTCGAACAAGGAACTGGTCCGAGTAGTTCAAACGATTTTGTGAAAGGAATTTTGTAACGACGACAAACTCACAATTTCGAAGTAAGTACTGAATGTAACCCCTGAAAGTTATTGCCATCGTTAGGAACATAGTTCCATTTTATCACTTTGAATGTAGACGATAAATACAAACGAACGGTTGAGCGACGCTCATTACCGGCAGCACTCAAAACTCCTCGTAAAGCCGCAGAAGAGTGATGCAACTACCAGTAATGGACGGACACAGAACGAGTGGCGGATCAAGCATTACTCCCACTTTGAGCTCGCGCACATCTAAGCGAGCTACTCCCGTTTATGTGCACCTAGTACTCATTCCTCCCCACGCGAATAAAAACGAAAATTCTCTCAAAGACAAATCCTCATAAATCCCTCTCGCAATTTCTCACTTTTAATACAGCCCTACTTCAATAATTATTTTCATTACAGAGAAAATGAAAGCCGAATCCGGCGTCGCACGCACGGCAGATGGCAGCCGCACCTGGCTTCACAACTTTCCTTTTCAATAAATCCAACCGACATTCGCGCGACATTGTTCTACCAAAATATACTCAAATTATGATTTATTATTATGAAATGTTAGTTCTAGTAATAAGGGGAAGTTTGCACGGTTATTCCGAATGTTAATTAGGGGCGAAATGAAAACCGTGTAGACAATGTAACGATTATCCGGCGGTTCGTATACGAACCACAGAATACAATAGAAAAGTTTATTACAGTACCCGCGGGTGAAGTCAGGTTTCTCGTTAAGAGGTAAATATTTGCAGAGAGCGAAGCAACGTGTGAGCACGAGTAAATAATGAAGCCTACGTCTCGTAACGAGATGAATGTTTGCGGACTACCAACGAAAGTAATTAAGAGTTTAACAAGAGTTACAGAATAAGACAATTTTGTCAAAAACTCGTCAACTTTGAACCCGACTCGCGAACGCTGATTATGTAGCTTCTGAATTATTATTTTTTAATTATGTCATAATACCGACAGCAAGAGCCACAAGCTTTAATTAAGTTGATATTGGCAACCTTGCTGAAAGTATCAACAATAATATTTAAACGTTTCAAAACTTAATTTCATTGGACTTGTTATCAAAAGTGAAAAAGATTTTCAAATAAAATTATCACTAATTGAACTTTATTTAGAATTAAAATTGCGTACAAAGAAATTGGGAATAAAAACTTTTGAAATGTTTTCAGACACGAAATTTAATCATCAAATAATAAACAATTGAGTTCTCGCGTGCAAATAATAGAAAAAAAAATAGTAAAAAGGTGCGTTGGTCTTTTATTAAATTTCTTTAATAACAGGCCAGACTATTGCCTTCTTATTTGTACAAGCATAGCAGTAGCAACTGATAAAATTAAATAACTTTTCTTATGGCACTCCCAAATACTTTTAATAAGAACTAAGTTTTATATTTGAGCTTAGTATCACGGTCACTGGTTTTTTATTGCAAAAGTAATTCTTACTGTGTCTATTTTTTCATACACGCGTATGAAAAAGTAGAAATTATTTATTTGTAACCAACAATAGGGTCTCAGCATTTAGATTCAGAATTTTATTAAGTTTAGTAATCTCAAGATACAAGGATTTTTTAAGTAATGTTACAAAAGAAACACAGTTTTTACTTATTAAGTTGATGTACACACTAAATACAGAAAAGAAGAAAAATACAGAAACATAGGTACAAAGGTGATGCTTATTTCTAAGCAAATCTCTTCCAGCATACCTGCGAAGGTAAAGAAGATGAAAAAAAGATGTAGATGAAATTTGACACAGTGTGTTAACGAAGAAGAGAAAATAGAATACATAAAAACATAAAGCAAATCACGAATTTAAATATAACATACAATATAAGAACATACTTACATACATAAAATGTATAACTCAAATATCATCTGCCTAGCCTTTTCCCAACTATTTTGGGGTCGGCTTCCAGTCTAACCGGATGCAGCTGAATACCAGTATTTTACGTGGAACAACTGCCTATCTGACCTCCACAACCCAGTTAGTTCTGGGTAATACGATACCCTTTGGTAAGACTGGTTGTCAAACTTTCGGGCCACTGACTACCTGTAACGACTGTCAAAGATCTACAAATGACAGCCGGGACCAGCGGCTTAACGTGCTTTCCGAGACATGGAGGAAACTCGGTGTGTAATGTGTGGTCACCCATCCACGGACCAACCTAGGCAAGCGCAGCTTAACCTAAAGATCGACCCGAGCGACAGTTATTATTTAGCCACGAGCACCTCCGATGTATAACTCAAATATAAAATACAATATACGGTAGGTACACGATACTCGCAATACCACAAAATACTTAATTAAAAAACCCCAAAACACGGAACCTTTCGTTAAAAAACCAAGCATTTATCTTAATAAAGAAACATAGTGGCGAGAAAGACGGACAGTCCCGATAAAGTAATCCCCGACCCATACTTCGTCACTGTCCGATCCTTCGATGCCACCCATCTCCGGCTTAACGAACGTGTACAAATTTAAGGATACACAGCCATGTGGTTACAGCCCTAAACCGAAGCTTAATCCTCGGTTACCGAACAAAAGGTTCGGGCGTTAATTCTTAACAAGCGTTTGTCTTAATCCTGATTGTATAGAAATCCTATTTAAGTTTTAATGCTGCCGAAAAGTTTTGAGGCTTTGGTATGCGGAGCGAAGTACCTACTTATTTACTTAAGTTGGCGCTGTTTTTCGCTATGGGTCGACCGGAATTCTATACGTTGTTATATTGTTCATAGATTTTACCTAAAATGCTATTGGAACTATTGCACTATTCCCGGGCTGTCATGTCATAGATTTCCGCAAAGTAACGCCTTACTTTGCGGAAATCTATAAAATGTACAATAAATGCTATGCTAAACAATGGGTGAAAGGACCCAAAGGAACGAAGCCGAAAGGCACTTTTTAGGGTTCCGTACCTCAAAAAGAAAAACGGAACCTCTTATCGGACCATTCGCGTGTCTGTCTGTCTGTCCGTCTGTCACAGCCAATTTACTTCGAAACTACTTGACCGATTGAGTTGTTTGGTAAACATAATATATAATAAACATAATATATGTTCTAAGGTTTTTAATTAAAATATGTATTAGTTTATCTTTGTATAAAATTATTTTGTGTATTTTATCTATGGGCCTTGTTGCCTGATAATAAAATGATTATTATTATTCCGTTTATTCATTTATAAACATATTCTTTACATTTTTAAATATTTAAATATAAAACAATATAAAAAAAACATTTAAAAATACAAAAAATAGGAGTCCGCCGGTGTCGGGAGCAGGGTCCAAGCTACCGGTGGTTAGGGCTCCAGAGACAGGAACCTCCTCACAATGCGAGCCGTATCGAGGAGTACTGCCTTCTGAATCAGGCCCTTGATCCAACCGCCTAAGGAGAGCCTCGATAGATGGTCATCGAGGCTCTTGGCCATAAGGCCATTGGCCGTCACGACAATCGGCACAATGATAGCCGAGTTCACATTCCACATGTCGACAACCTCGTGTGCCAAGTCGAGATATTTTATTTGTTTCTCTTTCTCAGCTTTCACGAGGTTCTCGTCATGCGGGATGGTAACATCGACTATCATTACGCGGCGCGCTGATCGGTCTATCACCACTATGTCAGGCTTATTGGCGACAATAGTCCTGTTAGTAATGATAGACTGATCCCAGTACAGCGTGACATGGTCTTTCTCGAGAACTGGGTCGGGCACATACTTGTAGTACGGTACCTCAGATTCCACAAGTTTATATTTCAAGGCAAGTTGCTGGTGAATAATCCTGGCTACTTGGTTGTGCCTGTGCAAGTACTCGCCGTTAGCTAGACGAGAACAACCAGAAATAATATGTCTGATGGACTCACCCGGACGGTGGCATGCCCGACACACGTCAACCGTCCCGTCCTTCATAATATGTTTCCGGTAGTTGTTCGTTAACATAACTTCATCCATAATCGCACAGACAAAACCCTCAGTTTCCCCAAAGAGGTCACCGAAACGTAGCCAGGACACGGACGCTGGGAAATCTACATCCGGCCCGTGAAGAGCCCGGTAGAAGCGCCCGTGAAGCTCCTTGCCTTGCCATACTTCCTTGCGGTCATCATTAGTAAGTACCACAGGTTTGCGCCAGTTCTCTTTAGCCATGGACAGCGGGGTGAGTCCCTTGTCCACTGCGACCACATCTCGGTGTATACCCACTTCGGCTTTTAAAAAATATTCTCTGAGACTGCACACCTCGCGGTTGTGGAGGGTCTTGGCGTTTAAAAAGCCACGACCCCCACACTTCCGCGAGATGTACAGCCTCATCACTGATGATCGTGGGTGATGCATCCGGTTTGCGGTCAGCAGTGCACGAACTCTCCTATCCAGGGCATCGAGTTCGGTCTGAGTCCATTTGAGTATGCCGAAAGAGTACATTAAAACCGGCATGACCCAACCGTTGAAAGCACGCACCTTGTTTCCGCCTGAAAGAAGGCTATTTAATACCTTCTTCAGGCGTCCAAAGAAGCGCTCCCTCAACGATTGCTTCATGTCAGTTACGTTAATGCCTAACGCTTCCGACATACCCAAATACTTATAACTTTCGGATGAGGAGAGGGATCTGAGGTGTATGGAATCCGAGAGCTGAATTCCCTCGGATTCCATAATCTCCCCTCGCTTTACATACATGACTGCACATTTGTCCACACCAAATTCCATCCTGATGGCGCTACTAAAAGTTTCAGTTACTTTCAGTAGCTCCATCAGTTGCAATTTGTTGGGGGCAAAGAGTTTCAGATCATCCATGTAAAGAAGGTGAGATATGACCTGACCACCTCTCCTCAACCGGTAGCCTAGACCTGAATCCTTCAACAATGTGGTTAGAGGATTCAGAGCTAGACAGAACCAAAGTGGACTCAGACTGTCGCCCTGGAATATTCCCCGTTTAATCCATACAGGCTCATCGTTCCCCTGGATCTGTCGACATCCTGGATATCGAAGGACCGTCCTCCATTGCCCCATACATGACTCAAGGAAGGCGCGTAGAGTTGCATCTATCTTGTACAACTCTAGCACCCTCATGAGCCATATATGTGGCACCGAGTCGTAGGTCTTCTTATAATCTATCCAACATGTCGAAAGATCCTTACGGGATCGACGAACCTGTTGGCTAATGGCCATGTCGATGAGGAGTAGCTCCTTAGTACCGCGGGACCCGTTCTTACATCCATTTTGAGAGGCAGACATAATGGAGTTTTTGTCTTTTTGTTTTTTTTGTTTTTTTATTATTATTATTATTATAAGTCGGTGATCTAAAGACGGACGTGTAATGTAAATTAATGAATTTTAAACATGGGGGCCACTTGGGTAGAAAAGATCAGGAAAAAAACCATATTGTGTTACATATCAAATGAAAGGGCTCACTGTGGGCATCTCAAATATATATTTTTAACACAAATGTTTTTTTTAAGTTATTTAAGATAATAGGCGAAAATTGACTATTCTTCCCCCCCCCCCTTCCCTTCCCTTCACTCTGAAACTACAGGGCCGGATATCTTGAAAAAAAATACAGGTAATAGTTCTATGCCTATAGATTACAGGAAAACTTATAAATCTTAGACTTAAAACAACTTACGGAATTTAGACAATTATCGAACGGAACCCTGTCCACGCGACTCGAACTCACACGACACGAGTCATTTCCCAGCATCATTTTTTGAATATTTTGCACATTTAGTGATCGATATAATCAAGACCACGCTTATGTACCTACCATATAGACCATGAAGAGCACGCCTATATCTCATTACTTACAAGGTTGAACTACAACTAAGTCACACAAACAAGCCCTCAAGAAGTATAGAGTTTCAATCAGGACACTGTTTATTCTGTCTAGGCTAAATCTAATCTATGCCTACATGCGAACATTCCTGATGTTACTTACTACGCAGTTTGTAAATGGAGTTACAAGTTCTGTTAGCTTTGTCTTGGAATAGAAGTTTCTGAAATAGGCGGCCATTTGTAATGGAATACTGTCATGAAGTGCCTATCAGTGTACTGCTGTAGAAAAAGTCGTTGTCATAATATTAGATTATAAAGAATAACTATGATTATTGATGCGATTTGTAAAGCCCTGTTCATGACCTCATGCAATGCGATTCACGACGCGGCAACCTGCGTCTAGCGACACGTGGGTTTGTCACTTGGTTCCTGCTCGCTTGTGAGCACAGTTGCATGCTCTAAGCTAGATCTAAGTTTGCAGTCGCTGACGCAATAACGTATCTTTTGAGCGTGTAGCGTGACCAAGTGATAATGGTGCAACCATAGCCAACATATTAATTTAATATTGGACATAGTTTTATATAAGTACACTCATAAAAACTACACATAAATCGCCTGAAAAACTATTACCAAAAAAAAGACAAAAAACATTCAATTTCCACCCAAAATAGACGATAGTCCAAGCCGTCCATCTATCCGGGCCATCGTGGTCACATAACTCACATTTACGTGTTAAAAATGTTTGTCTATTCGTCTTAATAAAGGCGGATCGGTCCGGTTCGTTCGGTATCGTCCGAGTTCGGACGAGATCGGTCGGGATCGGATACTAATCCTACCCGCTCCTCAGTCAATGTTGTGACCGTTCGTTCGCCCATTGCCGCCCAATGGCCAATGGGATTATTTGACACATGTTTGGATTTAGTATATTCGGTGGCGTAATTTGTGGATATTGGTCTTTTGCGTTATTTTTCGGGGCAAAGGTTCGAATTAAGGTTAGGTTTTGATGAGAGAGATTTGTACCTTACTGCTCAGGTCACATTTTATTCCGTTGTATAGCCATATTAGACCAGGGCTAAGCCTTTGAAAATGGTACCTAAAAGGTGAAAAAAAAAAAATAGTAGGATGAAACCCATTGGAAAAGGAAGAGAATATAACAAAAATGAAAGGAAAAACAATTTACGGGCGATCTGAGGTCGGGAAGTGGAAGGGGGTGAGTTTTTAAGGGTAAAAAACGGTTTATCTCGATTTCCGGCAAAACTACAAGTCCTATGGAAAAAAGTTAAATGGTAAAGTTGTAGGTAATAAAAAGATCTACATCTTTTGTTTTTGCACTTTTTTCACAATACCTCAAAAGTTATGTGAAACCAAAAACACCAAGTTTTTGGTTTATTATATTTTTCACATAATTTTTTTTCTTCCATAGGACTTGCAGTTTTGCCGGCAATCGAGATAAACCGTGTTTTACCCTTAAAAACTCACCCCCTTCCACTTTCCGACCTCAGATCGCCCGTAAATTACTTTTCCTTTCATTTTTGTTATATTCTCTTCCATTTCCAACGGGTTTCGTCCTATTATTATTTTTATTGGTTTCAAAAATTATCGACCTTGGTCTATCTTAAGCGACAGTTCAGTAGTTTATTATCTACTCAATATATTCATCGAGTTTTAGGTGATTGTTACACGCTACAAGTTGCATTGGCTTGTATAAAATCCGTTGATAGCCAACACACGTACACCGCTGGACCGCGCGGGCGAGCGGCGCTCACGTCCTCTCCACACGGCGGGCGCACTGCTCGTATATCCGCGCGGACGAGCGGTGTCGTGTGAGAATCGCTTTAAAAGGAATCAGTCACATGACACAGCTTTGAATGACAGAAATGACACTCTATAAAGCCGAACCTTATCTTGTCATATTAACGTCCATTTAAACAAAATAAAATCTAACATACAAAAAAAACTTATGTTAATCATGTTTCTTTCAAGAAGTTCCCTGTATGTATGAATCTACTCTTTTCATGCTCCTGGCTGGAAATAGGTTGGCCCATTCAGGCTAGGGATCAAACGAGGCATGAATATTTTAAACTAGCTATGGTCCCGACTCCCCCTTGTAATTTTCCGTGAAATAAAGAACCATAATGTTCTTTTGGTAAAAAGCCATCTCTTACAAAAACTTTTCAGCAGATAGTATTATCGACATACAGAAAGATCATCGAAAAGCCTTCAAAAAAGTAGGTAGTACTTATCAAATTTAGGAAGTACAGCGTGATTTTCAAAAACCAAAGTTTGTGTATTTTTAACCTACTTTGAAATTATAAAAAAGTAACTGAGGTACTTATACAATTAACATCAAAACACTTTTTGTGCTCATGATTGATTGACACAACACACAATTATTTTCCATGGCCACTCGCGTGACCACGCTCACATAATTCCCGTGTTTTAATACAAAATACACAGTTTATTTTATATAAATTCTGTGCAACGTTACAGAAAAGGTCGTCAGTAAAGTTTATATAAAGAAATCTAGGCACGTGTGGCATGAAATAAAACAATTTGTTTATAAGAAATCGTCAGGGCGAAAGAGCGTCGTTGAGGCAGGCGACCGTAAGTTATGGAGAGGTTGAATATTTGTCCACCGACCCTCTACAAAGTCCTTAGCGCATGAAATTTTCATCAGGAGCATAGATTAGTACAGAAGGTCTACTTCTTATAACGATTGAAAACGCTTGACGTAATGAGGTTCGGCATTTAGCTGGGACAGTTCTCCTAACTGCTGCCATGGCTGCTAATTTTAACGGAGATTATAGCCATCGATGTTGGAAATATAATAATGCACTGTAACATCGTACGTTGTACATCGTTCTCACATATATGTATAATGTCAACATGAATGATGTAAGCAAGATTTTGTAACAATATTTTGATTTAAAAGAGTGTCCATGGAGTTTCTTGCCCATTCTTCTCCATAGAGATCTACGCTTTTTTAATGTGCAACTACAGTACTTTCGCAAGTTATTATGCCTTGTGACTGTGACTGTAGCTTAGCTTTTTTTTGACTTTCAAAAGTGCCTGTAATAGTCTAGTTGAAATAAATGATTTGAGTTTTTTTTTTTGTAAGTGCGCAAAAAGTACAGGTCTCTCAGGTATATCTCTTTCGTCACTATTTAAGTTCGAACGGCAAGACACAACCGGAGAGAGATCAGGCGCAGCACAGAAGTAAAAAAAGTTGATTTCGAGACTCGGAGGTCTCAAACTCCGGGTGCTACTGAGAAATTAAAAAAAAAGTATAATAACACTGTGCCCAATATGGGAATCAAACCCTGGACATCAGCAATCACGCTTGTGACTACGAGACTTACCGGGTTGTCAAAGGTGTTAAGCAACGTTTAGGTATAGATCTCAGCCTGGGATCGCGGGTGCGTGCAATGCGCTTGGTATCCTACTGCCTTTGTATGGAACCGACCTTCTGCCCTATTACTCCGAGTCGGTTCACGATCCTTGTATTGTACTAAACTTGAGAGGTGTTGCTGCCCATTGACGCTTTAAGCTTTCATGTCTGTTGCGTCTTTGAGACGTCTATCATTCTGTTACGATTCTGGGTCGGGTCAAGTTGCCTTTTGTCTTATATTGTGGTATAGAATTTATACAGCTACATGTATCTAGAGGAAATGGTTCACAGAATAAGGCTTACTGCCCTGAGTATCTTGATGATAACGGTTAATATGTAACCTTCGGAGGTTACAGGCGTGATGTTCTGTTTAAGTATAAAAAAACTTATTATTACGCCTGTAATTGCCGAAGGGTTAGGCAGAGATGTACCTGATTGTATACCCACATTTCGACAGTTAGGTTTAAGTCCCATGTAACAGATAAAGGGCGCGCCTATTGCCATCAATCGGGTGCAAATGCAGACTGCTGCTACCGAAAACTTCAGATTTAAAAACCCAATAACACTTTGCCCGACCAAGGAATCAAACCCAGGACCTCATACTCAGCACTACTAGACCAACGAGACAATCTCATCTGCCTAGCCTTTTCCCAACTATTTTGGGGTCGACTTCCAGTCTAACCGGATGCAGCTGAATATCAGTATTTTACGTGGAGTGACTGCATATCTGACCTCCACAACCCAGTTAGTCCTGGGTAATACGATACCCTCTGGTAAGACTGGTTGTCAGACTTTCGGGCCCCTGACTACCTGTAACGACAGCCGGGACCAAAGGCTTAACGTGCTTTCCGGGGCACGGAGGAAACTCGGTATATAATGGTTGGTCACTCATCCACGGACCAACCTAGACAAGCGCAGTTTAACCTAAAGATCGACCAGAGCGGCAGTTATTATTTAGCCACGAGCTCTAATATAATTAAACACAGGCACATAAATACTAAAAGAGCTGTCAAACACTTTTTTGCAACTTTTCCTCAGTCTGGTAAAAACGCTAGCGCTTGTACATAATCAACGAAAAAAATCGTCTAGTTGAATCATAAAACAAGAAATTGGACAGCGAGAAAACCATTTTACGTAGATGTATTAGTAAAACGCAAAACGGAAGCAACTTAGAAAATAACCTCCCTCCCCTCCAACAAATCAAAGCAAATAGTCCAATAAAATGGGACCACCCGAGCGTATCGTCTAGATGTCCCCTTAAAAAGTTAACTTCATATCATGCACCTGGACACACAAGAAAAGTAGAATTAGGGAAGAGACTAAAATAATTTCAGTCATAAATTCAACTTTTATAACAGCCGCGTTACGCGGCGAGGTCTGACTCGTCAGACATCGACATAATTTAACTTTTTCCTATTATCTTTATGCTGACGCGGTTAAGTGCCTCACTCACATATTGCAGAGCGAGCGTTTTTGTTATAATTTCGAATTTACTCCGCCTTTTCATGCATTTTTACAAAGTTTAATTTTATTCGAAGGAGGTAGGGACCCGAAGTTTGACTCCAATTATTACTTTGGAATTAAGTTACACACTGTTAAAGAGATGCCTAACCACGTACTAAGTTAGTTGGTTTCAGTTACTATGGACGATGAGTAATGAAGTTTTTCTGTACAATAAGTGGTTAGTGGATTTCTTTATAAGATTTGTGTCTCTCATTTTTTGTGGCAAAAATACTTTTATATCTGACATGTTTCAGCTGTAGGCTTTCGTATTTCGTGTTATATGTTATTTGTAGCCTCGGGCGTGCGTTAGGCTCTCTTATACATTTTATTTGATAGCAATCTTTAGGGTGTTCCCTAAGTAGAATGAACTACTTATTTTTTATAGTATTGTCTTTTTATCTCAGCTCTTTTCTTTAACTTTATTCTGCAGTTAAGCTTATACATGGAGCGTGTACCATCCTATTTCTAGACATTATTAAATGAGCAAAAAGTATATGAGTCTACTTTTCCTAAATAAGCTAACAAATCGGTTTTTGATTCGTAGTATTTCTTGGTACTGGCATTTTATTCTGATTAGGATCCTGGTTCTCTTGTCATTATTTTCGGGCCGTGATAGATACATCAACATCCGTGAATATTGTAACTAAATAATAAGAACAAATAAAGTAATTTTAAACTATATTTTCATACCATATCCTTTACAAAATGTTTTGCAAAAGACCAATGTAAATGATGGAGAATCTTTGAAGGCATCTTCCACAATTGCTAAAGTTTGTTTATGTTTAGATGGTGCTTATAATATTTTTACCTAAAAACTAGCACCACAATATATCTCCAATTTTTTTTTAAATTTTTTTTTTCAAATCAATTTAGGAATCACAATTTTTTCTGTCTGTTATATCAAACCTTTGTACGTAGTCTTTCACCTCTCAATGTATAGGCGATGCACATAATTTTAACTGCTGTAGAAATAAAAATATTAATTATAAAATTCTAATTGATTGTGAAACGATACCCGTCGATTACAGCGCCCTCTCCGGCGAACTTCATTCTACAAAGCTATATTGTATAAAGTACGATCATATTTCGCCAAAATTCAATTTATTTTGGAACATAACCAACAAAACGAAACTCACTAGTAAAATCAAAAATCATAGTCCTATTACTTCCTATCACAAAATATCCAATTCGTCCTCACAAATGCAAAATACCGATACATTTAACGTTTCCTGACGTCACGTTAAGTACAAACCTTGAACGGCCCTAGGCTATACACTACACATTCGCATCTTACCATCGGAACACCGTTTTGCTCTCAAACACGTCGTATCGCGACTGCAACGTCTCTGCTAGCCAACTTCGAGTCAAAGTTCCCTCGGGCCAAATCTATAAGACTGTTTTGCCACATGATCGCTTTCACGATTTGCCAAGAAAATAAAGTAGAATTGAACAGGAAACTAGTTCCCACCACAAGTGAGTTGATAAAAGTAGATATCTTTGCAGCGTTCTAACTTCGGCAGTGAATAATAATGTTACGGTTTGTACGTCGATGTTTAAGTTTTAATGTAAATGCTTTGCGTATTGGTTGTTGTAACAATAAATGTAGCAATGAATACCGTCGTTTGCATTTGTTTCTTCTTTAAACTGTTCCGCGTAAGAAGTAACCGTTTTTTTCTGTAATTTTCTCATATATTCTTTTGTACTTTTATGTTTTCAATTTACATCTATAACCAAACTTAAAATAATAATAAAAATAACATAATACAGAAAAGAAGTAAAGCATTAAAGGGCGTCAAAAAATCGGTTAGTTAAATTTTGCAGATGGAAGACGACATAAAAGACGTTTATTCATTGTCTGCTTAGCCTGTTGACCGCAGTGTCGAGGTCGGCTTCCAGTCTAACCAGACGCAACTGTATACCAGTATTTTTCTACCAAATCCACAACCCACTTACTGCAGGTAAAACGGTTCCCTTGTGACTGTTTTTCAAATTATCTGGTTTCTGTCTATCTGTAACGACTGCGTAAGATGTATATCATAATATTAAAAATCTCTATTAGCAATTGTTTCGTACAGGTTTTCTTGGGATATGAACAAATTTTGTTCAAAAAGCACCCGCTGTGTACGTAACCTTATGAAAACAATTTGGAAAACAACAAGGAAAACTCAGTTTTAATTATATTTATAATATTTGTCTCAAGAATAAACACAGTGTCTTGTAGAACTTTGTTCATACAATTAAGAGAGTACACAAGTAATTAACAGAGTACATAATTGAATTTATAATTATGTATCTACGTGCTGTTTTTGTTTCCTCGCAGAAAGAAAATAAAAAAAAAAAAAACATTTACATGTTATTGGTCGGAATGTCTTTCAAAAACGGGTGTTGTACGTAATGGAAACAGTAGTATACTAACCCAAAATACATGCTTTCATATAGTAGGCAGCATAAACCATCAAATATTATAACGAATAATAATAATGGGGTGACTACACTATCGACGTGGAATAGATAAGTGTCATGATAACACTATATTTAACTAAATTTAATTACTTTATAGATCATAAACTAGAAAATCGGTGTATTATTTTTGAAATTCACCAATAAATGATTGAGAAATAGATTATAAATAAAAAATAAAAAACACAGTATTGGACGTTTTTTGGATTTTAAATCCGTCTTATGTTAGTATTGAAATAAAAAGGAGTTTTCCAAGTAAGTACCTACTTCATCTACATTCTCTAGGGTCTGCTTCGTAATTCACATATCAAGAATAAATAACGTAATGAGGTAAAGTGACGTCAATTTACCACATTGCAAGCGCAACTTAAAAGTCTCATAACTTTTTGATTTCTAAAGATATTTTAATGATTTTTTCAAATTTTTGTTTCTGTAATTTAAATTATTACATTTAATACAGAAAAATAAACAAATGGAGACTTCTTCATTGGCTCGAGTAGGTCAAAAAGAGTTTCACGTGCATGCAATTTTGTTACGAATTATTCCGTAGTTGTTCGATGCAATGATTTCATGAAACTTAGCCTTAAGTCTGGCATGACATCCCTGGAATAAACCGCTAGAGCTTCATGAATATATCGCTTAATTTTAATTAGATTTTGCTTAATAAGATTCTTTTTCCGCGGCCAAAATTTGACTTAGGCTAGACAGGGCACATAGAATGTTGTTTGTTCTCTCTCTCTGTGTCTCTGTGCTATGTACCTCTAAATATAGATGGTGGTGTATTATCAATACAGTCTCTAGTAACTATAGAATCAAAGCAGCTGACATTGTACCGTAATGGACTATAGGAAACGTACATAAGTACGTTTAGAGCGTATAAACGCTCTAAAGATGAACAGCCAAATACCATCATGATAGATTTCGTCTGATCGAGTTTACCGCAATACAACTAATTTTAACCGTTTTGAAGTTCAAAATAATAAATAAATAAAATATAGGTAATTTCAACGAAACGAACGAACGAAGTTTTCAAATTATGTTTCAGCCTGAAAGTGTTAAATTCTAGCCGTCAATTTGAATGTCTGGTTTCATATTAACTGTAGATGGATTATTAATTTCAGCATATAACGTTAACTATCTCTTCAGTCAACCGTTTCCTAGACTAAAACACTACAATTAAAATATTTCGCTATCATAATAATTATCTCTTATCCATCCGTCTATCTATCACTGAAAACATAACTACAACGTCTACCGCTTGCTTACGTATACGAGTGCATGCTAAGAGCCGCCAAACCTGAATGATGGATGAAGGCGGAATCCCGACAGTTCAGATAATGTCTGCGCCAGGGAACGATCTCCGGGCCTAATGAATTTTTCATATAACTCTTAATGTGCCCGGGTTTTCTTTGATGCAGTTTCGGTGATAGATGTGTGGTTTTGCTCGAGTGAACTTGGTCAAAGAGGTTTTTATCTGTTCCTTTGAATAAGAAGCAGAGAATGTTGTAATAACAAATCCGTAATTCTTATCTACAATTTTGTTTCTTTTTCTGTCAGATATTGGAGATTTTTTGCCTAGGGCTTGAAGCTTAGTGTGTATATTGAAAGTTATTTATTCTTTATGAATGTCTTAGCCTAGGAAACTTTAAGATAATTGATAACGAACTGCAAGAACTGTAGATAAATTATTGTTCTTCGTAACGTAGTGTAGCTACCTGAAAGTTGATAAAAAAACGCAGTTCCTAAGCAATAAAATGAAAGCGTTCATATCCAAATCGAACTCCGTATGAAAATAAAGAGTAAGCACCAATGAATACCAAAATCGAATTACAAAAAGACTGTGCAGAAAATCGCAATCCAATTCACAAATCGTATGAAAACAGTTTAGTATTCCTTTCACAATCTCCCTTTACGAAAACAAATGTATGATTTACGGCGAAATTTTACTCTCGTTATCAGCTAGGGGCGGTTGATTTACACGGCGCCGAACCTACCGTTATCACTACACCGCGAAAGTAATCGGAGACGTTTATCTCTTCACTCTTAACTCACAAAGGAAAACAAAACAAGAGTCGACCCTACAGAAACAATCCTGATAAACAATATTTTAAAATTATGCGCATGCAATGTTTATGATATTTGCTCGCGGTTTTAATCGCATCCTAGGGAAATTACTGCGTGTAAGATAATAAAAAGTATCTTACGCTTTAATGTAGGTCATAGTCTACCAAGGTCTTAAGTTTCATCTAAATCCGTTCACCCGATAAAGCCTGATTAATTGACTTACACACAAGCTTGCAAACTTTTCCAATAACACTGTATCATCATCATCTGCCTAGCCTTTTCACAACTATGTTGGCCTGTCGGACCTCCACAACCCAGTTAGTGCTAGGTAATACGATACCCCTTGGTAAGACTGGTTGTCAGACTTTCGGGCCACTGACTACCTGTAACGACTGTCAAAGATCTACAAATGACAGCCGGGACCAACGGCTTAACGTGCTTTCCGAGGCACGGAGGAAACTCGGTATGTAATGGGTGGTCACCCATCCACGGACCAACCTAGGTAAGCACGGCTTAACCTAAAGATCGATCCGAGCGGCTGTTCTTATTTAGCCACGAGCTCCTCCAATAACACTGTATGTAGGTACTAAAAAGTGAAATTACAATCCAATTCCGTCACAAAAACAGCTTTTAAAAACACTGTTGTGGACTAATTATGAATGTAGATATAACTTCGTCGGGAACCTGTCCTTCCCCATTAATCTTTCGCTACAGAAATTGAAAATCAAGGATGGCAGGTCGAGGAAAAAGCGAACGTTTTTCCACGACGAATTAATTAGGGAGCTGGGCTGGCGCTACATTGAATTTCACAGCGGCCTTTCGATTCCTTTTTAAACTGCGCTATGTGGGTGAATCGGCGGTAAAGCAATCTGTGACGTGACACTGTAATTTTCTTTTACTGGAATTATTCTCTTTATGGATGATGCTGTTTTTTTTTGTGGGACAACTTATTCACTTCAACTTTTATCGCACTATTTGTGGGTTTAGGACAGACAGAGAGCTAAAATGTGTGCGTGTTAAATAAGAGCATATTAATTAAACCATAATATTTTGGGTAAATCGGCTGGATATTTTAAATGACACTTAAAACATCGAAACATAATGGACACATTGTTGTTTCAAAAATATAGGCAGCATTAAACATAATATAGATGGGTCAATCCATTCAATAAAGCTGTACCCTTTTTTAAATCCGTTGATCAGAACCCGACCGTATTGCAGCCTTTCGTTGACACAATTTTGTGACACAACAACCTCAATGGCTTTGTCCTATCAAACAAAACCCGAAAAATAAATAAACGGGTACAATATTTTATCGACGAAGCGTTTCGCGATATTAATGCCCAGTTTTACGTTATCAGTACGTGTTTCGGGTTTTCGGGTTGTCGGCTAGTCACATTCATCAATCAGGGAAGTGAACTCGTTACCGAGTTTCCCGAAACGGCAATGAGGCCGAATATGTTTGTGAAAACTTTTTAGATCATTCACTTTCGCGTGAAAAGGTCCGAAAGTTGGAAACTATCTACATAGATGCGTAACTAGTGGGCTACGTGACTTATTTTCTTAACAGCGGTTTTCCTTTTTGTTTGAACTATTGGTTTTTCTTGTGGAATGATTGTTTTATTGATTGTGTGGCATATGTGGGGAGAAGAACTGTTTCTATTACGTTTATCAAGTTAGGTCTTGCTAAACGTTATGTGAAAATTCTGGTTAGCTAAATGTCTAAGAGAGAAGCGGTGGCCCAGTGGTGGCGGCCCCGACTTACGAACAGTAAGTCGTGGGTTCGAACCCAGGCAAGTGCATTACTTTGTGTAATTTATTTCATCGCCACTGCTCTCCACAACGGTGAAGCAAAACATCGTGAGGAAACCGGCATGTCCTAGAACCAAAAAATCGAAGACATGTGACATCTACCAGCCCGCACTGGGCCCGCGTGGTGGATTATAGCCCATTCCCTCTCTAAAGACCCTCGTCTGTGTCCCAGCAGTGAGAACATTTAAGGCTAATATGCTAAATGCCTTAGCATTGCCACCGCGGGATCAGGATCAGGCTGGCACGATAACGTGGAGCTTGGCACAAGCAAAGAGAGGCCAATACTCAGCCGTGGGTGAAGTCGGGCTATGGATGATAATGATGTTGATGTGCCTAAGTAAGAGATTTTAAAATATAAATATAAAAATATTTACTACTAATAAAATGGGTACAGTAAATCTCCTTAAATGCAAAGGTCGAATATAATGTGCACTTAGGTGTCAAAGGAATGCTTTGGTATTCTTACTAGGTTCACACTGTACACGAATGCCACCCCCTTCTTCCGGACCAGGTAGGTAGTACGTAATACAATTTTATTAAAAAAAAAAAAAACTGTTGGTACTCTGTATAAAAATCTGTAATCGGTAGATTACTTATTATTTAGATCCGACAGCTAGACAAAAAGAGACTTAATGAGAATAAAGATAACAGCTCATTCAACATCCAATAGACTTCAACTACAAAAAGATAAAACTTCACCAGGAAATCTCATTACCATTCCTCCAATAATTCAGCAACAAAGCAGATTGACTGGCGTTTTACGTCGTATCCGGAACATTATTAACACGTTCCGAACCCCGCTATAAACAAAAGGGATTATTTAATATAAATTGAAAACAGGAAGTTAATCAGAGTCGGCAACAGACGGCGAAACTAAATGGGTCAGTCGTGCCTGAGACTCGAGCATCGAGCAGCAGACACGGCCTTTCAATTGCTCTAAATTAGGTAAATAGTCGACCCTTGTTGAATTAGCTTTTATTAGCTCAAGATTTTCTCTTGCTCCGGCTTTTGTTGCCGGTGATCGACAAATTATGTGTTTCAAGTGTGCAGAAAATGCTCAGACCTTTTTTCCGCATTATTTTTAAATTCTATTTTACATAGGGTTGCAAGAGCACACTTTAGATTTTATTCTCACAACTCTTCTTTATTTTTCGTGTGGTTAGTGGCTAACCTGGTGTCAGAGTTTTTACGCCGCCCATGGGCCTCTGACTTGGTTTTACATGCCGTCGAGAAATATTTCCCAGGCAAGCTGGTTTCCTCACAAAGTTTTCCTTCACCGAACCAATGTAAATTAATAAATGTGTATGCGTTTGTGAGTTTAAATGTTTGCAAACGCACCCACGATACAGGAGAAATTCCTAGTGTTGCGAAACGTTTCAAAAAAAGAAAAATAATAGAATATGCTTTTGTCTAGGACACAAAGCTATGATAGGTTGAAATTAAATAAGTAGGCCCGACTTCGCACACATCACTAATACAGCTAGAATAAACGTAGAAACATCATCATCTGCCTAGCCTTTTATATCTATCTCTCAACTATCTTGGGGTCGGCTTCCAGTCTTACCGGATGCAGCTGAATACCAGTATTTTACATGGAGCTACTGCCTATCTGACCTCCACAACCCAGTTAGTGCTAGGTAATACAATACCATTGGTAAGACCGGTTGTCAGTTTTGTTGGGCCACTGACTACCTGTAACGACTGTGAAAGATCTACTAATGACAGCTGGGACCAACGGCTTAACGTGCTTTCGGTATATAATGGGCGGTCACCCATCCACAGACCAACCTAGGCAAGCACGGCTTAACCTAAAGATCGACCCGAGCGGCTGTACGTACGCTATTCTTTGTTTAACGTAGAAACGTTAAACAAAGAATAGCCACAAGGATTTAAATTGCTCTAAATAAAATAGTTGGACTTTGTTGAACGGGCTATAAACTCTAAATTGTCTGTTGAAAACAACAACTTTAATAATTAAATATTTCGCAATAAAATTAGAGCAGGTACAAGGTCGTCTGCTCTCATTTTAAATGCGAAATATTTCAATTTGCGTCAGCTGTTTGTAAACTTAAACTTGTTTTTCTTTTTACATATTTTACACAAGCAATTAAACACCGGCTATTAAAAAATGTTTTATATAAATACATTAGGTGTACCATATTATCATAATGTATTGGTAGTTAGTACATTATATTATGAATTAATGTCACTTTTCGTATCTATCTGTTGTTGCTCTTCTAAACTGCGCAGCGAATTTTGAAGCAGTTTTCACATTTTTTTAATTTCTGTTATGAATTTAAATTTCGTTAGTTTATCTATATAAAAGGCTAGTAATTAACTGTAAATCAAAAAATCTTTCTTTATTATATAAAAAAAAACCCAATCCCAATCAAAAGTACTGATTGCACAGCTAAATTTTAGCAACAATTAGAGTTCGCTATTAGTTGAAAAGTGGAGCTTTTTTTATGAACGGATAACTAGCGCACAATAAACTTTGTAATTCATTTTTGTTTAAACAAAGCTTCTATTTTTTTATACGTTTATGGCAATTTATTTAAGTGAAACCGAGGCAGACAGAAATAGGAGCCCCGCCCTGCGGGGCTACGTCCCCACAGGGCTGGGCTATTCTATTTGCTATTATCTATTCTGTCTGCAGAATGCTATTTCTGTCTGCAGGGTTTAAAGCCGAGTCGGGGTGCCACAAGTCCCGAGCTCGCTTCGCTCGCTCTTGCATCCTATGTTGTCCTTGCCGCAATGCTTTTTTTACGATGAAAACATGTTGCAAAAATATTTGGTTATATGTAATAGGTACTCACAAGTATTATGTTTGTACGCTCTGGTTTCGATGTGCAATCAGTATTTTTGACGTAAAAAATATTTAATTGATGTGAATAAATTAACGGGTGATAAGTTTTTTGATGTGCATTTAAAAATAAGTCTATCTATAATACATTTTTATATATACAGGGTTATTTGTAATCGACTGTTCCCTATATTTATGATCGATTAACTCGTCAAAATGTAGGGAACAGCTGATTTTTTTTTCGCGATTTCAGGTTTGGTCCCATAGTAAAAGTTGTTCATAATGATGAGTACAATGACCTCTTAAGAGGTTTCTGGTGTTTTACAAATAACCCTGTATAAGGTCCCAGTAAAATAGATGGACAAATTTCAACACAGCGTTCAGTACGTCTAACCAAATTACATTTTGTACTTATTTTGACCTAAAATATTAAGTAGCCAGCACTCTAGAATAAACACATCCACAAAACGGTCAAAACAAAATCGCTTTATTCAGTGTTCTTTTTGCTTGGATATCTTTAGTTAGACGTATTGAACGCTGTGTTAAAATTTGTCCATCTATTTTAATGGGACTTTATATATTCATCTCCGTGTTTTGTCGAGTCGTAAAATCCTTGCAAAGCGCGGTCACTAGTTTTTGTATTAGGTATGCATCGAAACGCTTTATCCGTATCAGTCTATCAAAGTATGTTATACTTTAGAATACTATATAATCATAATTATATAAGTCTACAACACCAACTTTCCTTGTCAAGTTGTGTAGGAATTCGAAGTATTTCATCTCATTAATAATGCCAAGGAGGATGCTGGTGCGTGCGCCCATTCTTGACTTCTTATAAATTTATGATACCAATATAAATACTTCGTAACTTGCTTATGATCAAGTGCTCAAACTCAGGTTGTGGGATAATATAAAGTATGTGTTATATCGCTCAATGTATCGGAGTTTTGGCAATAAATATTGCGCGAAGTCTTCATTGCAAATTAAAGTGAGATGTGCTCAGTAATTTATGTTTGAGAGGGAGGTTATAAATCGTTGTATTGAAGTTGCTCTTTTGTTTTTATTTCGCGATGTAGCGAGCGGGGCGAGTTAAAAGCTTTCAATTTTTATATGAATTTAAATCGAAATATCAGATGGAAAAGGTTGATTACTGAAGCTATACATTAGCTTTTGGTTATTAAAATGTAAAATTTCAATTCGAAAAGAATACCAGAATTTGTATTTAAAATACAGAAGCGAAAAAATGTCACGTTTTACATGATATAGAAGCGCACAAATAATGAGACGAAACGAAGACTTTGTACCCACAATAATAAATGCTTGCATGGGACTATCTAGTAAAAAGTAGATGAACGATAGACTTACATATCTCTAACAAGTTTTGTGCTGTTTTGTTATACAGGGTTATTTGTAAAACACCAGAAACAGCTGTTCCTTACATTTATGATCGATTAACTCGTCAAAATGTAGGGAACAGCTGATTTTTTTTTCGCGATTTCATGTTTGGTCCCATAGTAAAAGTTGTTCATAGTGATGAGTACAATGACCTCTTAAGAGGTTTCTGGTGTTTTACAAATAACCCTGTATAATAAACAATAACTGTTTAAAAAATTACACATTAGGTTAAGTTGCAAACGTGTATTGTTGAGCGAAGTTGCAAAACCCCTCAAACATCTCTATCATATCTCCGTTTAGCCAAATAGTCACTTCACAAACCTCTAATCTGAACATACACGTACAAATCAGAACATTCTAAGCTCATGTACACAACCGATTACTTACATTGAAGTAGCACAAACAATAGCGACAATCCCATTCAATAAGCAGTTGACTATCGATCGACAGTCGATAGTCGAGCTGAGCGATGTCCATTGCAAGGCCGACACAATGCGATACAGTAAGCACTGGACCTAACCAAAGCTGCTTATGTGTACAGTTTGGTCACAGAAACAGATGACCGAATTTTCCGACTGTAGTTTTGGTTATAATTTATTGTAATTAATTGCTCAAATGTTATCTTGTTGAACAAACGCAGGTACATTGAACGAACACACACTATACTAGAACACATGTATGCTGAATCTAACAATCAAGAAAGCCGGTGAAAAATATACTCTTTCAGATCACGCAAAAAAAAACTGATTACTCTAGCCCAAGTAGCTGATACTTGAAAGGTGACGTTGACGAAAGTTGACATGATGACTTAATGTTCAAAGATTAAGTCATCAAATCAAGTTTATTGGTAAATGTAGGTTTCATTACAATATGATCAGTTCGCTCAACTCAACGGTCAACTTAAAGGCGTTCGTGGTACGAATACCAACGTGTTATCTGTACCTCGTCTTCAAAATCAAAATATTTTTATTTCACATAGGCCTACATGGGCACTTATGAAACGTCGACAAAAAGGTGCACGGTTCGGGTTGGTCGTTTCCTATGGAGAAGAACCGGCAAGAAACTCCATGGTTACTCTTTTAAAATGATTAGTTTTACAATATTATCATGTTACAGCATTAGTACTCAAGTATGGGGGGACAGCATAGGCCCGACAATAAGTCGTTGCTTACTACACAAGAAAAACGGAGAACAAGATAAGAGGTTAACAAAAGTTAACACACATCTAGGAATCTACAAGGCCTACACTGTTCACACATTCACAAACAATCGTTAAAAAGAATCTATACAAAGGCAAGAAAATATTATAAAAGACTAAATTAAACAAGTGACAAAAATATTGTCATCAGTGCTGCAACTATTCTGAACAAAGGGTGTTTAAGTGATGTGATAACCATTGTAAAAAAAAAAAAAAAACCATTGTAAATTAAAATGAAAAGAAAAAAAAAATGAGATTGAGAATAGTTAGAGACATCCACATATTTGTGCTGTTTATGAGCTACCAGGGAAGCCGCATGCGCAGAAGGAACTAAAGCCAAACCTCTTTATCTTCAACGTAGTCCTTGATTTTGTAATATGCTTTTTTAATAAGGACACGTTTAATGTAGTTTTTGAACTTTCCATCGGTCAGTTCTATAACTGACTTAGGTAATTTGTTATAAAAACGTATACTGTTAATAAGAAAAGACTTACTGGTTTTTGTTAACCTGAATTTGGGTATTACAATTTCGTGTTTACTGCGTGTATTAATATTGTGGAAGTCGCTTCTAATTTTGAAAAGCCCTCGGTTTTTGCGGACATATAAAATACATTCTAGGATATAAAGGGAAGGCAGAGTCAGTACATCGATCTCTTTAAATTTTTCTCTGAAGGACTCGCGAGGACCCATTTTATAGATCGCGCGGACTGCCCGCTTTTGTAAAATGAAAATTGAGTCAACGTCTGCCGCCGATCCCCACAGCAGAATGCCATAAGACATAATACTGTGGAAATAAGCATAGTATATTAACCTAGCTGTAGCTGCATCAGTTAACTGCCTGATTTTCCTTACTGCATATGCAGCTGAGCTTAACCTACCCGAAAGAGTTCTAATGTGCAGTCCCCACTGCAATCTTGAATCGATAGTAATCCCTAGGAATACAGTTTCCGCTATAACATCAAGTTTTTTGCCGTCAAGATTTAAATTTATATCCCGTTGAGGTACATTTGGTAAAGAGAATTTTAGACATTTTGTTTTGTTCGCATTCAGTAAAAGATTGTTAGCTGCGAACCATTTCGAGAGAACAGTTAGACTTTCGTTGGCATGTAAGACATCCGTATCCTTTCTATCTATTTTAAAAATTAGCGAAGTGTCATCAGCAAATAGAATTATATCCGATAATTTGGCCATCATGTAAGGGAGATCATTAATGTAAACAAGAAATAGGAAAGGCCCGAGAATTGAACCTTGGGGCACGCCCATCTTTACTAGAGACCCGGAGGACGTCGTCCCATTAACATTTACTTTTTGCTGCCTGTTTGATAAATATGAGAGAACAAGATCAGCAGCTTGTCCACGAATTCCGTAGTGGTGTAATTTACAGATCAGTGTGTTGTGGTCGACGCAGTCAAACGCTTTTGAGAGGTCACAGAAAATACCAATGGCATCCTGGGACTTCTCCCAGGATTCCAGAATGTGACTGATGAGTTTTACTCCCGCGTCTGTTGTCGACCTACCCTTCGTGAAACCAAACTGTTGACTATGCAGAATCCCATTTGAGTTGAAGTGAGACAGCATCTGGTACAGCATTATTTTTTCATAGATTTTACTCAATGCTGGAAGCACAGATATAGGTCTATAGTTAGAGGGGTCACCCTTACAACCTGATTTGAATATTGGTATTACTTTACTGTGTTTCAGTAAGTCAGGAAACTTGCCGCTATCCAAACATTGATTGAATATGCCAGTTAGGAGAGGAGCAATAGTCAATAATATCCCCAAGAACTTTGACGGATATCCCCCATAAGTCTTCAGTATTTTTATGTTTAGGCTTTTGAATGCATTTATAATTGTATCAATACATATTGGTTTAAATTTAAAGTTTGGAATGTCCTTAGTAAAGTTTTCTTTAAGAAGTGCTTCAGCAAATTTGGATGAAGAGGGGAGAGATTTCGTAACCTCTAACGGAATATTGGTAAAGAAATTTTCTAGAGTCTCAGCGACTTCTAGCTTATCAGAAATAGTTTGATTATTTATTTTCAAAGACAATTCATTCTGATCTCGTTGTTGTGTCTTTCCGGTTTCTCTATTAATCACCTGCCACACGGTTTTTATTTTATTATTAGAGGTACCAATTTTGTTGACTATTAATTGAGATTTTGCTTGAGCGCAGACACTTTTGAAGAGGACTTTTGGCCGCAGGGAGTGGTGTTCCGTCGTTTCCACGGGCAAGTGACACTTGACAGTGACATAGTGCACAAGTGAAGTATTACTGATATAGTTTTAAGGTTATATTTATTAACACAATTTGTACTTTATCATAATTATATATATTATGTTAGTCTGTTAGGTATATATACATTTAAGGGCCAAAGTTGCTTGAAAATAAATGAATATTATTGTTGTTAATACCCACCAGATAGTGAGACACATTAAGTGTTACTTAAAAAAGGGGGAAAGAGGTATTCAGCTTTCCTTTTAGATGCTTGTAATAAACCTTCATCATGAAACAATACAAAACTCAAGCAATTACTCCAACAACAAGTCAACAAATTGCTTTAATCGCACCAGAACCAATAAAATAAAGTTACACACGAATAGATAGCGTTAAAATAAAGACATAACTCAAAGAACGGTAAAAACCGAAAGGGTATTCGATATTAATTAATTTCGCTTCCAAAGGCGACGAAGACTAATGTAAGGGCCTCCCGTAATGTATTTTTCCCCGGCAAACTTGGACGAAACAAATGATAATCGGGAAAGAATGAAGTCAACATTAATGAGGTTTAATTAATTATAGGTCGTATACGAGAAATGGGTGGAGCAGTGTGGTAAGTAGCGGTCGTTATCACTTTAAATAAGAGCCAAAGGGACAGGGGACCGAGATTGAATGGAGATCTGGAAAGATATATGAACGTTTTTGTATTGTTTTCTTTGTTTAACAAAGGAAAACAAATACATATACGCCCTTTTGGTCCCATATATGTTGGACACGACACACCGTCTAGAGAATTACGTCTCTTTGAGTACTTGAGGTACATACAAAGTGAACAGTATACTAGAGAGGAGAGTAGGAATTCCGTGCGGCATTGAAACTTGATACCTTGAGCGACATGCCCTGGAGTCTATGTTGCTGTTTGTTGTCTCTGACTGGATAAGAAGTTTTGGAATATTTTCCATGGTAAAATATAACAAATTTTCTTGCCGTTATTGAGATCGAGATTTAAGTATTCATTGATTTTATTTTAATGAAATCATCCAAATAATTATAAAATTTAAAGTTTTGTAGGGTCCGACCGAAAGTCGATTTCTGACCGAAGCCGATTAATCGGGTTTCGCCATAACCTTCGCCGAAGCCAAAGCCGAAGGTTTGATAACCCTAAGAATTTTTTTTCCAAGATTGGTTAAATGTGAATAATACAATATTCTTTTTCCTATAAATTAAAAGTTTATGTTGAATTTATATGTATTAAGTATACCTACTACTTTATGATAATATTAAAATTTTAATTATCTTGTAACTTACCAAAAACAATCGCATCGCCTTTTACATCGCGCATTCCTAACAGTTCGTTATATTTTGATACTTGCTGGACACCTTCGGCTTGGCCAAAGGTGACCAAAGCCGAAGCCGTTTGGTCGGACACTAAAGTTTAGATACTACATTCACCCCAAACAAACCCAATTTAATACCCATTTTTAAATCTTAAAGTTATTTAATCTGGATAATAATCCAAAACAATAATTTGAAGGTTTTCATAGGTATCTATAGAAAATAATACCTACCAATTCTTCATAATTACTTATTCAAAATCTGAAGATTGAAAAATCTCCTCTTTACAAATAGAACGTAAAATAGAAACAGACACAAACAAAAGCGAACCGTTCCAAAACTAAATCAAAATAACAAAACAATATCGCATTTATAACTCAAGGAACGCTATCTAATCTGTGGCAGAAGTTTACAATGGACACCAGTGCCAACTTGATGGATGGCCAATGGGGATGGTGGTGACGTCAGTAGGGGAATCTTAAGGCTCGTTTTCAAGAGTAAAATTTCTTGCTCGGAATAGGTGATTACTGAAAAGAGATACTAAGATTAAGTTTAGTCCTATTTTATTAAATAAAATATGTTTTGTGTACCTATGTTTATTCATGTAAAACTGTAAACAACACTTCTTTGTTGAAAGACGAATATTCTCTCGCTTTTCAAGATTGTAGTGAAGTGTAAACAAAAAATCATAGGTATTTAGAGTTTCCATATGACAGTTCAAGAAAATTGCCGATTTTTTTTTAGTTTATCGTCATACCTACTCAAGATTTTGTTTCTCGAGAAAAACGTCGAGCGATAATCGGCTGGCAACTCTCACGTTATTGTCTTGCCCGACAAGCGAGAAACTCGCCCCGTGTAAATGAGCCTTAATTGTGTTTATTTCTTATCTGCTCGCAATTCCTTAAAACTTCCAAATAAACCGCTGAAGGATTAGAGATAAAGGGCTTATTGTGACGTCACAAAGGATAGGACGAATCAATCTTCGAATTGTCTTTGCAGGGAATTGATTTTCCAATTATAATACCTATATTAATGATTTAAAGTGTAATTATTGTTGGAATGAGTTTTCGATGAAAATTATATTGATTTTCGTAGTGTGCCTGTGACGGTTTTATTGTGACTATATTAAAGGTTTATTTAGTGTTTCAGTAATTTTAAGACCTCATTGTTCTGTTTGTAAATGTTCTGAGAAGCTAAAGATTTAAGTTTTGAAACTGACATGGTCACTTACAATATCATTAACACGGGAAACATCCCGTTTTTAGTGGTAATGATAAAGATTCACTATGTAATTCATAAAAATGTAATTAATCCTTATTCTGAAATATTTTCCAGCTTCAATGTTAATGGTGTAAGTACTAAGGTACTTATATACGAAATTATTTCGTCAACAATTCAAACAATAATAAAGGAATGATTAATATTCTTGAATTAAGAATCACAATTCGCAGACTACAGTAATTGCTTACTGCAAGCGCCTATTTATTAGTGAATAGCAACGAGCCGCGTTATAATTGCGGCACAAGTTTTTGTAGGCGCTTTCGGCACGCATCTGTATCAGATTGCGATAATGATCTTTTGTAGTGCTTAACAATCTGTTTCGTTATTCGAGTTTTAAGCAAACAAAGGATTTGTTCGTAGAAATTATAGTTTACTTTTCATAATCAGCAATTCGAAATATTTTCATTATTTTAATGTTTGAATTTACAGAGAATTATTAGTTGTTTTAACGCATCCCTGCGGTCATGTTAATGTACCGTTTTACTTGTTTCAGTCAGACACCACCAAAATGCAGCTTTAACAAAAGGGAGTACGTAAAAACAAGGCCTCATTGCGTGCCTCTACACGTTTTATCATTGTTAATTTTTTATTTAAATTCCCACCATGGCGACGAAATTCCCACATGAACCGACGAAAACACCATTTGTTTGTCCTAAGTCCAAGTCGTTAATTTCCTAATTACAGTTTCAAAATAAAAGCGTGTTTTTGTTCGGTGGCGTCCGCGTCCCTTCCGTGGGGCGTACAATCCCGGGCGGAAGGTTAATGGAAGAAAAAATACGCTGTACAAATTTGCATAACATTTTTCTCTGTCTTCTACCAAAATTAAGTCCTCTGGCCCTGCATTGGCTTTGTTTAAATTACTGAAGTGAATTCCGTGATTCGCTTGTTATATTCAATTTTATGTTTGCTGCCCCTGCTTTCCTTCTTTCCTGGTCTGAATTATTTTGGATTTATATTTTTTTTGTGATAAAGCTTGTGGTGACATTATTTGCTTACCTCTGTTTATGCTTACATTTAACTAAATAAACGCCCGGTTTCGCGCTGAGCTAATTTACACGTTTTGTGCTGTTTCTTTTTATTTTAAAATTTGTTTTTCTTTACTTATTTCATTTAAGTACATTTAGGATTAACTTACCATAAAAACGGAGTTGGCACGAATAGCGTGAAATGATTGAATAACTCTTTTAAAATGAAATTTGTTATTTCTGAATTAAGCGAAACTGCCTACAAAGGAGTGTGTACAGGCACTACAAAAAGTACTACAGGAACATAGAACAAAAAGTACTACAACGGCATCTATGACGCAGAGAATGAACTAAACATCGGAATACATCTAACCCCAAAATCGCGCAAGTAAAGTTATCGGCGACTTATGACTATATAGATACTATGTAGTGTGTTATCTTCTATATTATAGAAGAACCCGACAACACCTGTCGGACAGTAGCCCACCAGACATAACACCCGTCTGGTCGGAGGATCCTCCCTTTTCTATGGAGGATGAAGAACTTTACACCCTGTTCTTCATACCCCAAAAGTGTATTAATACTGACTGGGTGGGTACTGGCTGGGTATGACTTTCAAATATGATCCCATCCACAATTTGAACCACATACGATAATAAATAACTAAGCGAGTGTCAGAGGAAGTTATCGATATAGTCTGGCAAGTTGAAACTGGCGTAGGCCCTATGGGAAATCTGCAATCTTGGCCTTCCGCTAACAAAGTTTTCAACTAAAATCCTATTGTGTTCTCTGTCGTGGGGGAGTGTACTTGATTAGTACTATGAAGACTTGAAAACTGATGGGAAACCACGTTATCTGAGTATCTGAGGAAGCCTGTTAAAAACTTGCTAAGTAGCTCTGATTAATTAGTCGAGAAAGTTCCAAACACGTGTGAAGTTCCCGTTTGTACGCTTTTTGGTAAGTTTTCGGAAAGAGGGTTTTTGTACGAAGACCTAGCTAGGGTAATCATCAAAAAGGAAACTTTTTGAGGAAGCTATGTTGGTCGAGGAGCAAAACTATTTGGCAGCTGCGTTCATGTAGTGTTCATACCAAAATAATTTTGTTAGACAACTTACATTTGTGCTTTCTTACGGGCTTAGGTCTTTAGTATTTTAAGACTAGCTGTTGTCCGCAACCTTCGTTCGCGTGAAGTTATAAAAAAGGAAAATCATATTATAAAAAAAATATTATTTTCCTACTTAAATCGAATTTTGTTAACAATTTCATAGTTTTTTTTTAGCACGGAACCCTAATCTTTTTCTAAAATAAAAGTACTAGTTAGTTACTCCTTATAACATCAGCTATCTGTCAGTGAACGTTCCGTCAATATCGGTCCAGCCGTTTCGGAGATAAGCCGGAACAAACAGACAGACCAAAATAAAATAAAAAAAGTTTTTTTATTATAAGTACCGTATATACTACCTACTTTCAAATGCATTCGTTAAAAAGCTATTATTTTGAAATCAAAAACAGATACTTTAATTTTATTTTACCTTAGCTTTAGGTAGATACGACTGGATTTGGCAAGTTTTAGATACAAATTAGTCCGCAGCATTGACACTTGACAGTCTTGGAAACTGAAGCCTTGTGACTAGCACATAGTCGAGTAGCCTATCCAGACTTAGTGCAACCATAGATTGAAGGGGTCACCTTCAAGGAAAATCCAGCGTGTGATCTTTTTACCAAAGAAACAGATAGGGCGAATATCCCCAAGCAATGAGCTCCCTCTACAAACATCAAAATATGAAAGAGCGTGAAGAAAAAAAACAAATCAGTTCTTATAAAAATTCTTAATATCTGAGTGAAGGGAGCCAGTGAATGATCTCTAAATGAATAGGGTCTGCCGAAGAACAAAGCAAGGCTGGATAAGAAATCGTAATAATCGCAGCGAGCTCTCATTTTTACTACAACAGTGAAGATAAGGACTCTGTTGGTGCAGACATCAAAGATCAAATAAATGGTAATCATTTTCAACGCATAATTTTTTTTTTTTTTTGTTAGAAACTAGCTTCTGTCCACGGTTTCGCTCGAGTTAATTTAGAATTTGACAATCAATTCGCGTTAAATTCTGCTTGTAACATTACAATCATGATTCGAAAGACACGTGGCGCCATCTATTATCATAAGAACGTTATTGTTGTTTTCCTCGGGATCAGTAATTTTTTTTTGGGATGATAGGTACCCTATGTCCGTTTCTGTACACCTGACAACAAGTAGGTATGCAACGTGTATGTACTTTTTTTTCAGGATGAGCGATTCAGTGTTTTAGGCGTGAAAAGGTAACAAACAACCAAACCAACTTACTTTCGCATTTATAATATTAAGTATGGATGCCTTTTTTTTGCTACCACATTGCTCATTTTTTTTTTTGTAATTTTATCATTGTTGGTAGTCTGCCTAGTTACTCCCACAGGTTCATTCATAGATTGACGGTCGACCACTTTTCACCCTCAAGCCCTGAGTAATAAGTTTCAAAAGTTGTCCACCGGTAGTGAGCGCGATACCTGTTTGTACTACAAACAGGTATCGTGTAGGACATTCCCGTGGGAACTATGAACTCCCCAAAAAGTTCCATAATAACAGGACAATCGTAAAACAAAATGATACTATCACCCTTCACCCACAAATAGGTCAAGCCCGCTAAGATCCTAATACGCGATAACTAAACCATTTTATTAAACAAACTCATGCATCGTACTATAATGATCTCATAACCCTCATTAATAACGACGGTACTAATTCCTATATGACCTTTGTTTACCCTTATAACCCCTTGCCGTGCGATTTGTCATAGAATAGATAGGTACAGAAGGTCAACTTATTACAACGAGTTATAACGCACGCACACATAGACACGCTTCACGTACGATGTGTGGATACTCACATGTGGAAAACCTGAACAACCTAAATCACGCTGGATTTAGAAGCATTACATTTTGCACAAGATTCCTTCATAATAAAGAAGATAATTATAATTAATTAGTATCAATGTTACTGACATGAAGCAATCGTTGAAGGAGCGCTTCTTTGGCCGCCTGAAAAAAGTATTTAATAGTCTTTTATCAGGCGGAAATAAGGTGCGTGCCTTCAACGGTTGGGTCATGCCGGTTTTGATGTACTCTTTCGGCATACTCAAATGGACTCAAACTGAACTAGACGCCCTGGATAGGAAGGTCCGTACATTGTTGACGGTATATCGAATGCATCACCCGCGTTCTTCGGTTATGAGACTGTATATCCCGCGGAGGTGTGGGGGTCGAGGCTTTTTAAACGCCAAGACTCTCCACAATCGCGAGATATGCAGTCTCAGGGAATATTTCCTAGAAACCGACGTGGGGATGCATCGAGATGTGGTCGCGGTGGACAAGGGCCTCACCCCGCTCTCCTTGGCTAAAGAGAACTGGCGCAAACCTGTAGTACTTGATACCAACGACCGCAGGGAGGTATGGCAGAGTAAGGAGCTTCACGGACGCTTTTTCCGGGCCCTGCATGGGCCCGATGTAGACCTATCAGCGTCCGTAGCCTGGCTACGCTCCGGAGACCTCTTCGGGGAAACTGAAGGTTTTGTCTGTGCAATTATGGATGAAGTTATGATGACGAATAACTACCGGAGATTTATTGTGAAAGACGGCACGGTTGACATATGTCGGGCATGCCACCGTCCAGGCGAATCCATTCGTCACATTATCTCCGGATGTTCTCGTCTGGCTAACGGAGAGTACTTGCATAGACACAACCTTGTAGCCAGGATTATCCATCAGCAACTTGCTCTAAAATACAACCTTGTGGAATCGGAAGTTCCGTACTATAGGTATGTGCCCGACCCAGTTCTCGAAAATGGCAATATCACACTGTACTGGGATCAATCCATCATCACTGACAGGACTATTGTAGCCAATAAGCCTGATATAGTGATGGTGGATCGATCAGAGCGGCGCGCAATGATTGTTGACATAACCGTCCCGCGTGACGAGAACCTCGTGAAAGCCGAGAAAGATAAGCAAATCAAGTATCTTGACTTGGCTCGCGAGGTTGTCGACATGTGGGATGTGGACTCAGCGATCATTGTGCCGATAGTCGTGTCAGCCCATGGCTTAATTGCCAAGAGCCTCGACCAACATCTCAGGAGGCTCTCGTTAGGCAGCTGGATCAAGGGCTTGATTCAGAAAGCGGTACTCCTGGACACGGCTCGTATTGTTAGGAGGTTCCTCTCTCTGGAGCCCTGACTGCGTAGCTTGGACCCTGTTCCCGATACCGGTGGGCTACTATTTTTTATATTTTTAAATGTTTTTTTATATTGTTTTATAGTTAAATATTTAAAAATGTAATGAATGTGTAAAAAAATGAATAAAGGAAAGATAATTACTAAAGAAGTTTTTTTCAAAATTCGTTCTTAACCCCTGTCAAATAGGAGTTAAAAAATTGGCATGGATTATCCGAGATTTTTACCGACGGGAAATACCATCGGGGAACAATGTTTGTAAGTTTGAAATCTTCGTACGTTGCGTGCGTATGTATGTGAGATGGACTGGCCTTAATTTGTTTATGATAGTTTTAGTTCTGCATGTGCACGAGACATTGTATGCGTGCGCCTGTAAATTGAACTTCTGTACCTAACTATTTTGTGGTTTTGCGAAACGGAGCGAACTTGCGATAAGCCACGATACGAATCGCGCCAAATCAAACGCTCCCCCGACGCAAGCAGCGATTTGGCGTACTACGAAATATGGCCGCGATACGAAATACGTTTACAGTGCGTTTGGGAATTTTTCTTGTTACCTCCAGATTATATCTTGCGCAAGGCATGTTAGCAATTACGTTTTTCGTTTAAGGGTGTCTTCGGATGAGACGAGAGGTCGTTAATGTTGTTATAGCGATTATATACTGCAAATACTTACATGTAAATTGTGATTTTTATCTTCGGGAACGAAAATTACAAAGTAGGAGGAAAATTACTAAGTTATACTACGTAATAAACCTGTAACATAATATTCCCACTGCTATGAGTTTGATTGCCTCTCAGAGAGAATAAGCGGTAAATGTGTGTTAGGCATCAACAGATTTCATACAAGCCAATGCGACTTGAAATCCGCTTCACCGGTCGACTGCGCGGACGTGCGTTGTAGTGTTTTAACCGCCTTATTAGATTTTTTTATGGGAAATAATAAAAATTCCGAAAAACAAATTAACTTCTAACGATCTGTGGTTGACTGTAATGCTAACCTTGGTTAAAAATAATTAACCGAAAAAAAATTGTATTTAACAAACAAACATGAGCTTACTCAAATTACAATTCTACGAAAAATAATAAACTAAATTTCCAAAAAAAATATCAAACTTCCGAAAAACATACTAAGTTTCCGAAAACATGTTCTGCTAAAATAATCGTTTTCTTAAGCTCTATAACTTAGGATGCAAGAGCGAGTGAAGCGAGCTCGGGACTTAGGGCACCCCGACTCCGGACAGGTTACGTTCGAAGAGGATGGCGGGGTCTTGAGAGCGAGCGAAGCGTGCGAACTAAGACCCCGCCATCCCCTTTGTGTTAGGTTACTTTATACCCTGCAGACAGAAATAGAGCCGCATAGCGGGGCTACGTCGACTACGCCTTACGTAGTTTTCGGCAAAACGCAATTTAAGCTGGTGGAAAAATATTACGTGAAATGGTCTTTGCTAATGCTGTATTGATTTTTCGGAATTTTCAATATTTTTTTCGGTCGTTTCTTTGTCTTTTCATCTATCGGAAAATTAGTATATATTAAATTACTATAATTATTACTAGAATTTGGACATGGACAAAAAAGTACATTCCATATACACTTACATAGTCAATATATTATATTAAGAAAAATAGAGAAGTGAATTGTTGCGTAGTTTTTAACCTCTCTGCACTTGTCAGTATTGATTACAATATAATAAGTAATGCAAGTTGAATTCAAAGTCTCATTTGTCAACTTTAGCCATTATGGACCATAGATAAAGATAAATAGAATAATAGACGTTCTACACCACGCATACTACTTGTAGATAATTAAGTATGTCATGTGAAATGAACGACAAATACTCTTACCTGAAACATTTTGATTTAAACAAAACTGTTTTCATTGGTATTTCTTACATGTAATTAAATTATATTTTGAAGTGTTGATACGTAAGATATATTTTTTTGACACAATTATAGTAATAACGTAACCGTACCATAAAACGGAACGCGTTTTACAATGTGTCATTGTTTATGTCAAAATGGCGGTACTGCGATTGCACAGATCCTCCGTTGCGTACGAACTGTTTGTTTTTTTGGCGATTATCTTCTAATATTTTTGACTCCTGTTTATCTCTACGGAAAAAAATATTTTTTCTTATTTTTACCAAGAAATGAGTAATTATTTATAATCTTTTGTTTTATTTCGTATTTCCCTTGTTAATTAGTAGTTAAACTGTTGAAGAAAAACGTCACTTTCGGAGTCTCAATAAATGTGACAATAATAACATATACTTTGTCTCAGTTTTCTGTCAGACTTTCTCAGTTCAGTAAATGTTAATCAATATATGGTTAAAAAACCTTAGTTCAGGTAGAATGACCACCTGAAATAAGCAGATTTCACAGCACTTCGTTATTTTAAAACGCCTTGAGGTTTTTAATAGCAAAATCATTATATCATACGCTTTGCCAGCAATCTGATAGAAGGTAACATGAAACTGTTTACGTCTAGTTATTTGGAATGAGAAGTTCTTTGAGCTTTTTATTTTTTGCAATTTAATATGGCAATATTCACGAATATGAAACACCAAAAATTATCGTTGTACATTAAATTTGATAACTATGCAAACGCCCATACAGAAATTGGCCATGTCCTTTACTATTTCATATTTTGATAACTCATATTTTTTTCGGAGCTTTTATTACTATCCTTTTTTATAAGCAGTGATAGCCTAGTGGTGTGACATCGGACTACCAAGTCATAGGTCTCAAGTTTGAACCCAAGACATGCACCTCTGACTTTTCGGATTCATATACGTATTGTATAATTATCACTTGCTACGATGAAGGAAAACATCGTAAGGAAACTAGCATTCCTGCGGGATATTTCTCGGCGGCATGTAAAGCCAAGTCAGGGTCCCATGGGCGCATAAAATTCTGACACCAGGTTAGGCATTAACCACACGATAAGAATATTAGAATTTTGGGTTCTAAGTAGGTATTCACATTACCAAAATCAGTGATGGAAAACATCGCCATTTGACAAGGATATCACCTTCGTATTCTGCCATGAAAATAATTGCTTGCTTGCATAGGTTCCCCAAGAGGAACATGTAGGTCAGGTAGGAGTCAGTTGTCGTAAGTTTTAGTCTTGTGTTCAGTTTCTACGTCCAAATCACATTACGAGAGGGATTTCCTAACTAAGTTTTTGTAAACACTTCTGTTGACGAAGATACAAGTGTGTTATTTTATACAATTTGCTGTACCTAGGTTAGGTAAAGACTAAAGAAAGGCGTGACCAATGCTCATAGCACACCCATAAGCACGGACCATAACAGCATCACCTCATCTATTTTTACTAGCTGTTCCCAACTCGAGGTGATAGCGTTACGTGTCTATAAAATAAATGTACTTTGCATTATGGATGGAGTATCATTGAAAATATCCCGTAAGGCTTGAGTTGAGTCACTGGTCTCGTGCAGTGCTCATAACTGTGCGTTTTTTGATATTTTTGTCAAAATTCTGAATCAGGATTTTACACATTATTAGGCATGTGATGCTTATGTGACACATGGAAGCACAGGTCGAATTATACAAGGTGTAAACAGACCCTTCTCGAAGCCGTCAAACAAGCATTCAGGGGGCTAGCTCACCGTCCGTCGCGCGTCGGTCTTATGACGACAGGCCGTGTCGACGGCGCGTTCGTGTTCCACGCGCGCCTCAAAGAGATGTCAGGAAACATGAGGGGCCCGCAAGGGCCGATGCCTGCCAGGGCTGCGGGACTGTTCGAAAGAGATACCGCGGCCCTGGAACATAAAGGGCAAAAGAAGGAACATGGATGGTTTTTAGTCAGTAAAAGTCTGACACTCCCTTCCGCTCCGCCCAGAGCGGGAGGAGTCATTTTGATGATTTCCCATCCGAAAAAAAGGGTGTCTAAAATGGCCGCTTTAGCAGAATCATAATAGGATAATAATATGAATTACGTTTTAATTCTTAAAATAGTCACAAGGTGACAATTCATAATACGTCTATGACCATTTTAAGAATTTAAACCTAATTCATATTATTATCCAATTATGATTCTGCTAAAGCGGCCATTTTAGACTCCCTGTACATCAAACTAAGTAACTCTACGCAAAATTTCTGGGAAATGTTTTTTTGTGGTGAAAAAACACTTTCTACGGTAGGACTCAATGTAACGCATCCAAAGCATTGTGCTGATGAATACATTTAATAGTACGGTGGGTAGAAGGTACGTGGAGGTATTTAAAGTAAAGTTACAATATTAAAAACTTGTATTTAAAAAAAACTTGTGAAAAAGTTGAAATTTTGATCCCCAAACTAGAAAGTTCCCAGGTATGGTCAAGAACCAAAAAGAGGTCAGAATGACGGGGAGAACATGTACCTTTTGGCTTTGTAAGGGTACTTTAAACCCATTATTATCAATCAGTAACTTAGCTAACCAAATATTAATAGTCCCTAACATTTATATTCGATGCTGGCTGCTAACATTTAGCTCATATTTGACGAATGTGTTTTAAATTCAGAACGTTCAAATTTTACACCCTTTTTACCACCTGTAAACTAGATGGATACTGCCTTATTTCACGTATTTGGCATTGAGAATAAACCCCTGAATATTATTTCAGACACCGTCGAACTTCCGTAACACAACTATAAATTGGGGTGCTGCTCCTAAACTGGCGCTCTCGCCCCAAAATCAATTTTTCACTAATTAATTAGTTTATTCAGTTCAGGAGGGTGTTTATTCGCTACCTAATCAGATTAATAATACAATCAGGTTATTTTAGCCACGTTAGCTGTTTCGTCAGTATTTGCCATGAACAATATGCAGTTACAATGTTTTGTCATGTTGGCACTTTGAACAATGAGAATCCAAAGTTTTAATAATTGTACGTTCGTTATTGTATTGTCTGTAAAAGTGGAACAGGTAATAAAAATGATTTTATTAATGGTTCCTTATCTTAACGATGGTGTCTTTGATTCTCAGAAAATCGTCGGTATCATTTTTTGCCAATGATTTCCATGTATCATTATATTTATATTACTGGCACATAGAAAACATTCGACACACGGAACACGTTCGTTGTTTTTATTTTGTTTACAAGATAAAAAAAAAAACGAACGTGTGCTCCCAGACCACACGCAGCTAGGCTGTTGATATAATATATAATAATTAATTTATTGGCCTAAACATGTAACTTATATAGTAGTGAATCACTGGTGCCTGTGGTAGGTAGTGAAACACGTGTATTGCAGATGATGACCTGATGACATAGACTTTTTGTTAGGAATTAGAGGTACGCACAAAGAAGGCCAATTTAATTTCGGTTTTAACTGGGCCCGAAGGATAACTAACGAGACCCTATTATTAAGCCTTCGCTGTCCATCCGTCCGTCCGTCCCTCCGTCTGTCTGTCTGTCAGCGGGCTGTATCATCTCATGATCCGTAGTAGGAAGACAGTTGAAATTTCCACAGAATGTGTATTTCTGTTGCTCTATAATAACCAATAATAAAAAAGGGGACTCTACTACGATGGTAACGGAACCCTTCATGTGTGAGTCCAACTCGCACTTGGCCGGTTTTTTATTATTCTGTATCTATGGTCTGCTCTGTTATGGTTAACTTACAAAAGAACGCACTTTAGGTATTTGTTAAACGATTTTTATAATTAATGTTAATTACGTTACATTAAATTCACAAACTCTCATCATTTTGACATCGATATCTAGAAAAAACCAGTCAAAAATGTCAGATGATAAAAAAAAAAGATTTTACTAGGGAGTGTTCACTAATAGCTATTTTATAAGCTAGTTTCCATAAAAAGATGACCTGCCTGAAATAAGATAGTCTGAATATTATCAAGACACATTTCTGCATAGGTTTGGTTAATTACTACTGCATTCTTGGTAGATTTATTATTCGAATTTCAATATTAAAGGTGAAATTCTGAGTCACGTTTGAAATATTCGTAACAATAGACGAGAATATACCAATTTATAGCATAGGTATTATTAGTCTTAAAAACATGTGTTCGTTACGTAATGGTTACGAAAAAATAGAGTGACAACATTAATGACACTAGGTCGAATGAGACAAATGAGGTAAAACACCTCGGAATTGTCCTTTATTTTTAGTAATAGGCGGATAAACAGGACGAATATTTACCTGATGGAAAGTGATACTAGTCACCTGATTACTTCAAAAGTTGGCCAATTTTGAATTTCCTCGTCTGTTTTTATTTGGTCAGAACCCAAGCCTTACTTAAAAAGCTCTTTTAGTCCCATAGGTAAGTAGGTACTGTCAAGTATGGGCAAATGAAAAAAAAGTGCAAGTCGGAAACGCGCATGACGGATTCCGTACCATCGTAATAGGTCCCCTACTACCCTTTAATGTTTTATTTATTTTTATTATTTGTTGTTACAGCGTCAACAAAAATACACATTCTGTGAAAATTTCAACTACCTTTTACGGATCATGAGATACACCCCGCTAACAGACAGACGGGCGGACGGACAGCGGAGGCTTAGTAATAGGGTTCCGTTGGTTGCACTTCGGGTACGAAACCCTAAAAAAGAGCCTTTCAGTCAATCAGCTTTCCAAAATTGTTCTATGGAAACTTATAAGTCAGGCAGAACCTTCTTGTCGCCAGCTAAGATCTAGGATGCTTAGATCATTTTGCTACAGTGTTTGGTTCGTTGGGTACCTACTAATATAAAGAGTCGAATGTTTCCTTCTTCTGTCGCATTTTTACTCTCTACAGAATTAAAGTAAGAAGTCCAAAGTAAAATGGAAATTCAAAATATAAACTACACTCGAGAGCAATGAATCCGGGTCACTTAAAGAATCCTAAAAATCTCGGAAACTAAAAATGCTAGGTTAATGCAATAAATTTTATTTAATAGACAATGTAATACTCCTTAAATGAAGGTATTAAAACTTCTTAGTTATTGTAAAGTTATATCATAAAAAAATCAAATTTGAAAAAGGGCCACTTTCGAAGATGGAACTACGAAATTACAGCATTTGGTTTTGCTTTTGTTTGTAATCTGTCATTTATGTGGGTACATAAACCATGTTGATAGTGCTCTATATTCATTATTCAAGCTGAAATTATGTCGCTTACGCCTGAAGAATGCACCAGAATACTTACAATGCTGGAAACCGGCCGGAGTCAGCGCGATACAGCCAGGACTGTCGGTGTGTCGCTGTCAACAGTACAAAGAGTTCTCCGACGTTACGAAGAAACTGGTTCTAACCTACGCAGACCAGGAACGGGCAGAACCAGGTGTACCACAGCACGAGAAGACCGATACTTGGTGAACACCATGCTTCGAAATCGCTTTCTCACAGGAACTGAACTCACAAATCAGTTTCGACGCCTCGGAGGAAGTAACCCAAGTGCATGGACAGTAAGACGTCGGCTTGCTGAATCTAACTTAAAACCCCTTAGACTTGCAAACAGCCCTAAACTGGAGCGTGGGCATCGTATTTCAAGACTAAGATATGCCCAGAGCCACGTAAATTGGAGTATTGAAGATTGGTCAAAAGTTATGTTCTCCGACGAATCAAAATTTATGCTCTACAAGCACGATGGAAGACACAGAGTGTATCGAAGACCAGGGGAAAGATTCAAGCAAGCATGCATCGAAGAAAAAGTAGCCTACGGTGGTGGGTCTGTACTTGTGTGGGCCGGAATTTCTTCTGAAAGTCGCACAGAGCTGGTGATCATAGAAAACGGCTCTTTAACTAGCGTAAGATATGTGGAAGAAATCCTCAATGATCACGTTGGTCCATTTATGGTCAATTTAGGTGAGGATGCTATATTTATGCATGCCAATGCCCGACCTCATACAGGTAGGATTGTGAATGACTACCTTCAAGAGATGAACATTACTCGTATGGAGTGGCCAGCGCGCAGCTCGGATATCAACCCGATCGAGCATGCTTGGGACGAGCTAGGCAGATGCGTAAAACAACGAAACCCTCCCCCAATCACGCTTCGTGAGCTCAAAATTGCTCTCACAGAGGAATGGGAGAAAATTCCCCAAAATCGTATAAGGAACTTGGTGTACAGCATGCCAAACCGCGTAAACGCAGTAATGGAAGCACGAGGAGGCAATACGAAGTATTAAAATTCAAGAAAATCGTAATAAAGTTCAAAAATTTCATGTTTCCTATTTTTGTTTTAAGGAGAGATCAGCAGTTTTTTTCTTTATGTAATTTTGTGTTAATAAAATGTATGGCGACTCATATTTTTTTACTTTCATTTAAGGAGTATTACATTGTCTATTAAATACAATTTATTGCATTAACCTATCATTTTTAGTTTCCGAGATTTTTAACATTCTTTAAGTGACCCGGATTCATTGCTCTCGAGTGTATGTTGACAATGAAGATTAAACATAATTGCGATAAGATAAGTAAGCGAGGATTCAAATATAATTAAACACATAATTATACAGGATTGTGACACAAAACAAGATGAAGTACATACACACAAAGTCTGCTTAACGAAGAAGTTATAACAAAGATATGACGACGTGTCACAGTTAGAACATGGATTCAGGCTAACAATGATATAACTATTTTGTTCTTTAAAATTAGCTTCTTTAGCTTATGCCCTCGGCTTTGCCGCCGTGTAGTGTGGTTACTGTCCCGCCCACCACTCCGCTACCAGGATAAAAAATATCTGTGTGCCAAATTTCATGCAAATCCCGCCAGCAATTTTTGCATGAAAGAGTACAAACGTTCAGATATCCTGACATCCAGACATCGTCTCAAACTTTGGCATTTGTAATATTAGTAGGACTGAGTCCATTTGAGTGCTTTTTAAGAGGGAATGCGTCATGCTTGTGTCACAGCTATAGAAGAATACGAGTAAACCGATCATGCTACACTTTGATCAAGTTTTAAACATAAAAACATTCTATTCATTCTTTATCATTCTTAATGGCATACAAATCACCACGCTAAGAAAGGAAGCAGCTCTTATAAGACACTCAAAAATGTGTATCGCCGATTCAGATATTCATAAACACAATTTTCACACAATCAATCAACCCAGCCTATTAAGTCCACTGATAGACAAGCCTCTACCACGCTGCAGCACCAAATCCTGTCCCACGACTTCTGCACTCAGTCCGTCTCAACCACCTTTAACTGCACACGCATTATGACAAACTAGCTGTTGCCTGCAACTTTCGTATCATTCGCGTGAAAATATTATAAAAACATATTATTTCCCCTTTTTGAATCGGATTTCGTTACTAATTTCAAGGGTTTTAATTTTCTTACACGGAATTCTAATTATTTTTCTAAAATCAAAGTAGCCTATGTTAGACCGTATAAAATCATCTATCTGCCTGTAAGAGCCCCTCAAATACGGTCCAGCCGTTTCGGAGCTGGAACAAACAGACAGACAGACCGACAGACAGACAAAAATTAGAATAAATGTATTTTTGTTTTAAGTGCAATGTATATTTTCATAAGAATTCAGTAAAAAGCTGTTATTTTGAAATTACAAACAGATACTTCAATTTTATTATTTGTATGTATAGATTGTCATTGCATGTACCTACATACAAATCTTCAGTCAACATTTGAGTTCATTCAAATTTGAGGCTACTGATGACATTAGTTATGTATTATGAATCTTATAAAACTTTCCCTAAAACTACAGCCGAGGAATTTATTATTTATCAAATTGACACACTACGTCAATAAATAATTTGCCAAATAATAACCGATTTCGATATTCGAGTCGATTTGATAAACAACGAAGGTCCCATACGTTACATTAATTAAATCATATTATAACAACCATCATAGATAAGCACACAGATATTCCATACAAACACAGAATTACAACCCTAACTGCAACGCTCGTAAAGACTATAATTCCGATAAAGTCACAACCGCGAAAGCTTTAATGCCTACATTTGTAATCAGGACCGCGTTCTAACATAGGTATTCTAATAACTAAACTTGCTTGTATACGTGCAAAATGAGTTTAAATCCGCCAACTAAATTAAACTTGCTTTACCTTGCGACTACTAATTTTATTCAGAAATACATGTTTAGATGAAATGCTTTGTTTTCGTTGTTAGGAGTCTGAATTTCAGATACTGAAAACAATCTAACAAAAAAATACCTTGATATTCAGCAGTAGTGAAAAGGGCCGCTTTGATAGATGCGATCAAGATGCGATTCTCAACTGTCTAAATGAGACAATTAAAAATCGCTTTGATCACAGCGTCTCGATTCCTACCAGCGCTTTCAAGAGGATTGGCATGAGCTTTTCACAAAGATTTTGTAAATTCCATACGTTTTTCAATATGCTCAAGTCATCGGTAAATTAGGTATTGCTAAATATCACTTTGTAGTTTTTGGGGGTTCTTCGTCCAAAAATTGTAGCATAACGAAAAGGTCTATAAAGCCCTGCACAATGATCCTAAGAATCATTATGATTTAAAAAACAGATTAATGGCATATTTTTCGAATTAAAAAAATAAACCGAATCTTTTCCTCACAAAGTGATAATTCAGAAACGTTTAAAATGAGGTTAATCAGGAACTGAGAAGCGTCTAACTCTGGTCAGAAGAAATAATTGGTTAATAGGCGAATAAATTAATAAACTCATTAACAAATTAACGATGATGCCAACTAAATTGCATATTCATCAAATTTTAAATTTAGCAACCAAATTGGAGTTATTATATGGCAATAAAGTCATTTTACGAGTTACGTCTGACTGTTTTTTTGTCTTTGGAATTTACGAGGAATGACATCATTTAAGAGATCTTCTTGTATTGTGTTGTTGGTTCCTTAATACCTATGTATTTACTCCAGTTATATAGCAAGAATATCAGTCCACTGCTGGACATAGTCCTCCTCAATCGCACGCCACTCAACTCGATTCTCGGCAACGCTCATCCAGTTGCTACCAGGTACCCTGCGAAAATCGTCGCTCAAGAGAGCCTGAGGGTGTCCCACCAAGCAAAAACATACAAGAAACTAATCGATAACGCTCTTGTAAAATTATCACCCATTTGATAGTGCTGCTGGATAAATTGTTCATTGAGATACCTATATGCTTTCAATTAGAAAATTCGAAATGATTAATGCTTTTACCTTTGAAGGAATTTATAAATTAGTCAAGTGTTTCCTGATATAAGATCAAACACCGATATAAAATAAATGAACAGATTCCAAAATATTTAGTCAACAGTAACATATAAGGTACAAATAATTATATAATATATAATATTTTCGGTTTTTACGTTGCAAATGAAATATGATTTATGATTTTACACGGCCTTGCACTGCACCTAAAAGCATATTTTACATTATTCGCGGCTTTTTATTTGGAAGCGGCTTTTTTGAAGTTCCAGTTTTTATTTTAAACGTTGTCACGTTTAGTCATCTAAATCTTATTGGTATGTGAAACAATAAATTCGAAGATAATTGCCATAACATGTTAAGCCATGATATGCTTCAAATTATCTGAGATCATTAGTCAATCAGTATCAAGAAAAGGAAAATATTTGTAAAAACTTTGGTTTCTTTGAAAAAATGTAATGGTTCAGGTGGGGGTCTAGTGTGTATTTATCGGTCTCTCAATGCATCTGGTTTGTGCATTGTTTGCCCAGCAGTTGTTACTGCCACTACCAGCACCGACTTACGAATGGTTAGTCGTAAGTTCGATCCAAGGTATGCGCTTTACTTCGTGTTATTTATATTATCAGGGTCCGCAGTCTCGTCATAGATACCGACACTGTCGCAAACTTTCGATCGCTTAATAAGAACGAAAAAATTCGGTTGCAAATAACGATGCTTGCGAGAAATGCAAGTCTCAACATCCAAGATGCGTTTCTCGTCGTGTGTATCTATGTCGAGACTGCCAGCCCTGCACTGCTCCCAAAACGGTGAAGTAAAATATCGTGAGGAAACCGACATGTGCTAGAATAAAAAATCGAAGACATGTGACTTCTACTAACCTTCACCGGGCCCGTGTGTCGGGTTATGGCCCACTATTTTTCTCATAGTGAGGATCTTGTACCCCAGCAGAGAAAACGTAATAGGTGTTGATTTTGTTTGTCATGCCGTGTGTTCCTCCAAGGTAAAATGTGTGCAAAACATTTAGACCTACTGACCTAACAAAACTTAGATTACATAAACCCACTACATATTATCAAAAGTCTAGATCTATATGATAAACGATATGGTTGAAAATTTGTGAAAACCACTGCCATTTATAACAGAAACTTATGATTTCGCCCATTTGCAACAAAGATGACATAACTCTGAAAAGATGTTTTGATGTTGTTTTTAGCTGAATATAAAATTAAAGAAATTTAGTGTTATTAAAAGGTTTCTCTGCAAAAAAATATTGGCAGTATAATGAAAAATGTATATTTAGTTTAATCTATAATAATAATAATAATTTTATTTCCTTCACAAAAAAGTACATATTATTATTATAATTTACAAATAAATGCTACGAACAGTATTATGTACACAAAAGTATTAGCATCTGGAGCCGAACTAGGGGGAACCTGTATTTCGGCTTACAGCGCCAACCCCCTCGAGATACATTAGGTTACATTTCTTATATGCTTGCATTTTTTTAAAAGGTTTATTATTTAAGGTTTTATAATAGTGGTGGTCTGGTCCTCTCTTTGAGTGTTATGGTAGGTGAATGAGTGAGTGTGAGAGGGTGTGTCTATAGTTGAGTGTGAGTGTGTTATGTGGCAGTTTATGAGTGGACATATTCCTGACTGAGATGCGGTGTTGTGAGTATATATAATAACAAAGTGTGTGTTAGCTGTCTATCTTGCTACGGTTAGAAGCTGCTCAGTCTCGTCATAAGTGAGACTTTGTAGGTATTCCAATACTTTTCTCTTACAACGATCTGTACTGAGTGGGTATATGTTGAGAAGTTTATTAATTTTGTTGTAAATATAGGGGCCAAGAGAATTAAAGAATTTTGTTATAAATTTTGTGTTAGAAGATCTTTGTTGTGTACAAACCGTGTAATTTCTGCGTTTATTCAACATCTGGGGGTTGTACATGATTTGTGAGTGTTGCATAGTGATTATTTTTAATATGAATAATTGTCTCACAGTTAGTACTCCACATAATTGATAAAGTGAGGCAGTAGAGAAAAGGATTGGTTTGAAGGTACTTACCTTTAGTACTGCACGTTGGGCAACTTCAACAGATTTGAGCGTCGTCTTTGGAGCACCTCCCCAGACGGATATGCAGTAGGTTATGAGTGACTGGCAGAGGGCAAAGTATATAAGTTTCAAGACAGGTGGATCGGCGATGTGTCGTATATTTTTAAAGATATATATAAGTTTTCGAACCCGTCCTATTAAAGTTCTTATATGTTCCTTAAAGTTAAGGTTTTTATCTATACTAACGCCCAAGTATTTGATTGTGTCAACCCTCTCCAGTTTAGTACACGAGCAATTACCATGAGGTGTACATTCGTGTGGGATAATGGCATGACTGCGATCAATGTCCAAGTCTGATCGAATTGTGAAACAAATGTATTTGGTTTTATCGACATTTAGCGTTAGAACATTGTCATTTAGCCACTTTCTGACAGTATCAAAACCAGACTGGGCAGCATCAAAGACTTCATTCCAATTATCGGCGGAGAAGAGGAGAGCAGTATCATCAGCAAAGGAAATGATATCGCCTTGGGTAAGTTTTAGGTTAGTGAGGTCGTTGATATATACGAGAAACAAGGTTGGTCCTAGGATGCTACCCTGAGGGACTCCATGTGTAACTGGGAGGTCAGCGCTAGTAAAGTTTCCCACACGGACACACTGATGGCGATCATTAAGGTAGCTTTGAAAGAGTTTCAACTGCGTGCCCCTGATTCCCAGTCTTTCCAATTTAGCCAAGAGTACCGAAACAGAGATTGTATCAAAGGCCTTTGCCAAATCTAAGAAGATGGTCAGGCATTTCTTTTTCCCATCCAATTTATCACTAATGTAACTAATAAGTTTATTTACAGCTTGTTCAGTAGATTTCCCGTTACGGAAACCGTACTGGTTTGGTGAGAGCAAGTTTTTACTTTCAAGATACCTTGTTAGTCTCAGATTAATTATTCTCTCAAGGATCTTTGATATGGCTGGAAGTATAGATATAGGCCTATAGTTGGTGATGCAATCTCTGTCTCCACCCTTATGAATTGGGCAAACCACAGACTTCTTTAAGGATTCAGGGAATATACCGTTGCGTAGGCAGGAGTTAAAGATAAAGGTGAGCGGAGTAACTAAAATATTTTTGTATTTTTTTAAAAATTTACTGCTAATCCCATCGAAACCCGTTGAGCTATCTATATTTCTTATTTTTCGAGTTAAGTCATTATTGTCACAAACAAGCGATTTGTATTGGAATTAGCAAAATAAGTAGCAGTAGCTGCAACATAATGTGTGTGTGTAAGTAACTTACGGGATATGTTCCGTGATTGTTCATGATTTTGAGCTCCCGATCATGAACAATCACGGAAGATATCCCGTAAGTGAAAGCTTAAAATAGTGTTCAGAAACATTATGTTAATTTATGTTATTTATTTGATAGCTAAACAAATTAGGTTTACATTGTTTAACTATAAATTACGAGACCACCTTAGGTTATGAGTTATGTCGTTGTTTAAATATGGCTAATTAGGTCTCTTGGCGTGGGCAACGACCTCCCAAGAAGTGGACTTCTCCTACTGCACTCTATGTAGACCGATCCTCGAATTCTTTCATCCAGCTGCTACCAGCTGCCCATCGAAGATCGTTGCTCCTAGTTTCTACTCTGCTTTTGCCGATTACTTTTTCAAGGTACCTAAAAAGTATGCCAGATGATCTATCTCTACGAATAATGGCGTAAAAACCTCAAGGCAAACTTACCCATTTAGATACAATATTAGTAAGAATTAGCAGGAATATTCTATGACTCGTCATAGACCACAGCCTAGACTACAATCGTCATCAAAGTGCAATGTCACTTTACAATGATACGAACAGCATCCGTGAGTGACGTTCGTGTAATAACCATGCATCTAAATTGACATTAAATGTCTTTCCCTATTGCATAGTGTTGTGCGGTTGCAAGGCTATGCATAGCCGATGATGAAGTGGCTTGTTAGAAAACAGAATAGTGTGAAAATGATAGGGTTTTCTGGATAGAAAACTATATTTTCCTATGGAATATTAATTTGTTGTCAGATGATTAGTTTTCCTGAGGAAAGAAGAAAATGTACAGAAATATTAAGCAACTTGTTACTTTCTTCCACTATTGTTTAGAGTAAGTTGTGTAGAGTTGAATATAGTCATCATCTGCCTAACCTTTTCCCAACTATGTTGGGGTGGAGATCCAGTCTAACTGGATGCAGCTGAATACCAATATTTTTGTAGTAGAGATGAATATAGCCTGCTTGTCTAATAAAACAACATAAATTATAATAGACAACATGAAGAAAAAACATGACATCGTATTAGGTTTTATTTCATAATGAAAGAAAAATAATGTGGGATGACATTTAATGCAGATTATTCAAATTCAAATTTATTTATTTTGGGACAACTAGATCCAAAGGTTAGTATAAAGAAACTTAGGAAACTATTGTTGTTACTTAAATTCATTTAAAAAGGACAACAACCATCATAATATACACCGTGACTTTTTAGTCGTCTTACAACGGCAGCCCACTTCATGTAACCAATGACTACTAAACATTCACGAAAAAAAAAATTCGTATTTATGTGATTTTAATAATTTAAAAATAAAAATATTAATCAGTATTATGACGCATGACGTTGTTGAAACACCCTGTTGCGAGCGACGATCTACTCGACTCGTGTCCTCAGTGCTGGGTAGGTATGTTCTACCGTTTGACACAAACATTATTAACAGGATGTTTCATAATTCTAATGTAAGTATTATTTATTTTTCTTTGTACCTAATGTCATAATTATTAAAGGTTAAAAAAAATCGCGCCTATAGGTATTTTATGTCGGATACATTGAGTGTACCATCTTTGTAAGACGACTAAAAAGTCACAGTGTATACATCTAATTCTATTCCTACACAAAAATACCCCTGTGCTGAGACACTCTCCATTTTTATTTTTTCGGATGGGAAATCATCAAATGACGGCGCGCGTGGAACACGAATGCGCCGTCGATACGGCCTGTCGTCATACGACGGACGGACGGCGAGCTAGCCCATTACTCACCGTCCACAGGCCCGCCGTAGTGCCGCCACGCGCCACTCGCCGGCCGTCGTGTGTCTCAAGAAAAATAAAACAAAACTTACTGACAGCACAACTCGCCATATACAAGAGCGACAAAATATAACATATCAATCTGTGGGTTATAGGGATCGAGACAGAAAACTTAAGAGAAGCATCAGAAAAGACTTATCGTACCATAACACACAACTTGTCTATGCTGCACTAACAAACGACCGATGGTATGGATTGTGGTATGGATGTAGGCAGGGAATCACACACTTGAAAGATAAAAATAGGGTTAAGCAAGGAGATAGAGCAAAAATTATTGGGATTACTTATCCGAGTTTTATCAATCTCTATATTCCAACGATCAAACATCCCAACAAACAACCGAAGTATACTCATGTCCTGAAGAGGTCCTATGACTATGAAGTACACAAGGATCTCAGAGGCATGAACTACAATAAAAGTCCCGTCGAAGATGCTATTACAACCGAATCACTTCGAGCCGCGGAGCCTATCTTGTTGCCATACATCTGCAACTTATTCAACACAATTTTGCAAACAGGTATTTTTCCAAGTAAGAAAGAAAGAAAACATATTTATTAAACACACAATAACACAATATGCAATATAATAGATAATAATATTGTGTGTCTCACGGCTGCGCCCTATTTGGGCGCAGACAAAATATTTATGAAAATTATTGAAAATTGCATTTCTGGCCAAGTAGGAACAAGCCAGATTCCGCCGCTGCCTCTCCACTGCCGACCATTTACAGTCCCTTAATCAGGTTATAGACAAACATCTGGAATTCAACTTACCTATAAACATCGCATTTGTCGACTACTCTAAAGCATTTGATAGTTTATCGCACAACGCTACATTTGAATCTCTTTAAAATCAAAATATCGAACCTACATACATTAACTTACTACAAAAAATATACCAAAATAGCACAGCAGCCATCAAAATAAACACCACAGGACCATCATTCTCTATCCAAAAAGGGGTTAAACAGGGTGACTCTCTTTCTCCAAAGCTCTTCACAGTCACGCTTGAGGAAATCTTTAGAAAACTAAATAGCAATTGGAGGGACAAGGGCATTATCGTGGGCGATAGAAGATTAACAAACCTCCGCTTCGCCGACGATATTGTCCTTTTCACCTCCACGGCAGCCGAGTTAGGCCTAATGCTCAACCAACTGAGAAATGCCAGCCTTGAAATCGGACTCGCGATGAATATGGCGAAGACCAAGGTGATGACCAACAGCACCAAGTGCAACATAGACATTGGGGGTGTGAATATTGAACATGTACATGAGTACATTTCCCTCGGCCAAATAGTGTCTCCTTCCAGGCAAGACAATATATTTTTTCTTTTTTTTTGGAGGTTGGGAACTCATCAAATGACCCCTCCCGCTCTGGGCGGAGCGGAAGGGAATGTCAGACTCTTACTGACTAAAAACCACCCATGTTCCTTCTTAGGCCCTTTATGTTCCAGGGCCGCGGTATCTCTTTCGAACAGTCCCGCAGCCCTGGCAGGCATCGGCCCTTGCGGGCCCCTCCCGTTTGCTGACATCTCTTTGAGGCGCGCGTGGAACACGAACGCGCCGTCGACACGGCCTGTCGTCATACGACGGACGGACGGCGAGCTAGCCCATTACTCACCGTCCACAGGCCCGCGCCTACGGTGGCCGAGAGCCATCACGGCGTGGCACCGAGAACGCCTGGAAGAGCTATTGGTCGATGAAGATAATGAAAAGACCTCTCCCTCTCTCACTGAAGAGAAAACTCACGGATATGTGCATTCTTCCTACCCTCACCTATGGAGCGCAGACATGGTCACTAACCAAGCGTCAAAAGTCCGCACTCGGGGTCTGTTAGCGAGCAATTAGAGCATAGTATCCTTGGAGTTAAACTTAATGATCGTATAAGGAACTCGATACTACGTTCCAAAACTCAAATTGCCGAAGTAGGTCACACGGCTGCCAAGCTTAAATGGAACTGGGCTGGTCACATCTGTCGCATGCCGGAGGAGTTATGAGCTAAAGTAACTACACAACGGGTCCCAAACAGCAGCAAGCAGCAATGCCCAGAAGGAGATGGCGGAACGAACTCGACTCTTTTCAAAAGGATTGGCAAACAACAGCACTGGACAGGGATAAGTGGAAAGAGGGAAGGGAGGCCTTTGCCCTACAGTGGGACATAAATACTGATAATAATAATAATACTCCGCTATCATTGTGACGATTGTCGTAACAGCCAATGGCCCTATGGCCAAGAGCCTCGATGACCATCTATCGAAGCTCTCCTTAGGTGGTTGTATCAAGGGCCTGATTCAGATTCCTCGATACGGCTCGCATTGTGAGGAGGTTCCTGTCTCTGGAGCCCTAACCACCGGTAGCTTGGACCCTACTCCCGATACCGGCGAACTACTATTTTATTATTTTTAAATGTTTTTTATATAATAACATTTTCGTTGATAAAAATATTTAAAAAATGTAATTAGTATGTAAGGAAAATAAATAAACGAAATAATAATACTACTATTGATTCTGCACTGCCCAGAGGTTGCAACATACAGGGAAAATTACTTTGGTAACAGAGGTACTCTCCGTGAGATTGTCAACAGCATCAAGGCGCTCCTGGCCTTCCTCGGGGAATTGGGGTGGATCGAATAAATTTCCCACCCGCACGTAAAATACGCGCTTAGACGTGAGTTGCGGACATCAGCCCGTTATACAATACAATACAATAAGAATAATACGTTGTAGATATATACCAAGATTTATGAATGCATATTTGTTAGTAGTGGTAACAGTTGTTGGCAGACCTTAATAAATGAGCACAAAAAGATTTTGGAGACATTTTCCCACGTATTAAAGACTCCTTCGCTAAATGCGGGTGTTTCATCAACGAACGGAAGAAAGGGGCCTTCCCTCTTGTCAAATGTCTCATGAGAAAAAATACGTCATCAATTTTACTCTTCAAGCATTTATCTTTCCTTAAATAGATGAGGAAAAAAGTTCATCGATCTAAATGGCTTTTTTTTATTTTAGAAATATTATGTGATTTTATAAATATTTGCACTATTACAGAATAGTAGATTTGAAAACAGGTTAACACGATTTTATCACGTGCTCTATTTGACATAAAAATTTAAAACTGAAGAAAAGATCTTCAATGGTTTTATCTAATAGATATTGTGTCACCAAAATGTGTTTATCAGTCATTAGGTGAATTATGAAAACGGTATTCTAGAACCACTACTACTATTATTAGTCACGAGTTTTAATTTAAAATTCGAACAGAAATCGGTTGAATTCAACTCAGACAGTTTAAAAAAGTGATCATTGACGAATCATTGGTCTAGGTATCTACAAATCTGAAATCTTAAAATAGTCAACGTGTAGTATTCGTTTACTTTATGTTTACGTTTCGAAGACGTAGATAATTGAAAGTTACTGAACCAGCTGGTTTTTAGAGGCCAAATATGTAACACTAATGTTGTGATTTCCTTAATTTGATTACAAAAATGTTTGATTTTTCTATAGAATTATCATGTTCACTGTGGCAACACTGTCAGAATATGAATTATTTAAACAAATTCTTAAACGTAATTTCAATTGGGACATAAAATATATTTTTACGTTGACAACACTTTGAAATAACGATTATGAACTTAAGACATCCATGTAATCGTTATATCTAGGTGGGGTAAATGTCATTTGAATTTGTAAGCTCTAATGGAGAGTCAGTCGTTGTTCGATCGTCAAACAGTGCGAATAAACGCGAGTGCGTGTTTTGCTTTATACTTATACCTAAGTAAGTAATTAGTTAGATGACCCGAAGGCACCTAACAAATCGATTCCTGGCGACTACCCTTTACAAAAACGACCACTATACGTAGTGTCTAATTTAGACATAGTTAGACTATAAATACAAAAAAAAATACTCGGTTTTATTGGCTATCAATCACCGGTCATCATTGCCCCAACAATCAGTAAAGCCGCAAACCACTAATACTCGTATCCACATCACTAAACTCGATGACTGCACACGTTGCCTCGGTGGACACGTTATCTCATTACCGGCTTTATTGCAGTGTAAATGTAAATAATTGATACTGAGCACGCAATGGATACGAAATGGAGTGTTGGCTGGATTTGTTTGATGCACGGGTTACGTTAGACACGCGTATGGTTTTGTCTATCTCCTGTGAGAGTAAGCAATAAAAGGAGTAAGCAAAATAAAAACTGAAAAACTAAAAATTAATAGTTTTACTGTGTGTGTTTACAGAGGTTTAACGATAAATTAAGCTCATATAATATTTAGAATGTTACTATCGGAAGTCTTATGTCACAAGTAGGAGATTCGTTGCAGGATTCAATACAGTTGAATCATTTCTCTGGAACTTGACGAACTCTATTAATTGTCACCAGTATTGTAACAATATAGATACAACAATACAGTTCCAGAGAGTAATAGTTAATATAATCCACGACAACAATCAGACAGTCTTTGTTTCAAACTACCAAATCTCGATGGAATATACACATTGTAACTCTATGTACTAACTACTCTGTGACACTCCGTATTACTGAACTATTCATAGAATACGCCACAGCGAACAGGGCGGACTTAGTCCGCTGTCTGCGGACTTAGACGGCCGTAGGCGGTTTCCCGAACGTCCCAAACAATTGTTCACTAATTGTTCCTACTTGCTCCCGTCAGTCCCTATAACAAAGATGTTACAAGAATTCTCAATACCTTAGTATTCGAACTCGATTATTTCATTGATTTTGTGAATAGGTACATACTTTAGTACCGATTTTTAAACTAGGTTAAACAAGAGAGCCGAACGCGTGACGACGTGAACGTTACGTAAATTGAAACGGTTTTTTATTCTAAAATACAAATATCTTGTAGCAATTTGTTTTTAGGGTTCCGTACCCAAAGGATAAAACGGGACCCTATTACTAAGGCTTCGCTGTCTGTGTGTCTGTCTGTCTGTCTCCAGGCTGTATCTCATAAACCGTGATAGCTAGAAAGCTGAAATTTTCACAAAAATATTAAAGGGGGCTCCCATACAACAGATATGATTTTTCGCCGTTATTATAGATAATGGTACGGAACCCTTCGTGCGCGAGTCCGACTCGCACTTGGCCGGTTTTTTTTTTACTTTTGACAAGCACATTTTGTATCACCCACAGATTCGAAAAAAAGTCTTAATTTAGAAAATATTGTATTTCTTGCGAAATGAGTACCTACCTGTTTTTCAAATTAATACCATTCGAATTTACGTTAAGTAAGTAACGTTATTTACTCCGGCGTCGGGCTGGCCCTAGGATATCAAGAATAAATGGATTTATATAATCACCTACCTACTTGATCCCCAACCTCGTTCATCAACACCGATGGACTAGGTATTCGAGTTCAGACTACTAGGTAAACACCTAGTCTTTAAATATAGATAATATTAACAGCATAATTCTGAGTAAATACTAAATTTTTATTAAAAACAAAAATAATGATGAGTATAAAAGTTATACCAAGCAAGTACTTAGACTTGGAAGGTACTCCTATCCTATAACTTTGCTAGTTTCTTTATTTTAAAGTTTTGAATAAAGTAAGAAGTTTGTTCGCGTGCAATCCTGCCGGCTTAACGTGAATCCGGCTGAAGCTCTGCATTTCCTGCAATGAAAAGAAAATGAGGGAGATAAGTGTTTTGCATATTGTACCGGTTTTAAGTTTTGCTAGGTCCATGGGTACAATAATTATCTATACAAATAAATAAAGTTGAAGTGACTGTTTGTAATGTCAAAATAACAGTTTTTTACTGAATGCGTATTAAAATATATACGTCACTTATATATAACAAAAACACATTTTTTTAAATTTTTGTCTGTCTGTTTGTTCCGGCTAATCTACGAAATGGTTGGACCAATTTTGACGGAACTTTTACTGGCAGATAGCTGATGTTAAAAGGTTTAATTTAGATTAGATTTTTTTTTTTTTTACTTTTATTTTAGTAAAAAAAATTAGGGTTCCGTGCAAAAAAAATTAAAACCATTGAAATAGGTAACAAAATCCGATTCAAAGAGAGAAGTCATATTTTTTTATAATAATTTCACGCGAACGAAGGTCGTGTCGTGTGCAACAGCTAGTAAGAAATAAGAAGGGAGTGCTGTATCTTAATAAATGTTTGGTAATCTCTAGTTCCTGAGCATCTGATAACAGTATATTTGTGTATATAGATGACAGGCGTCCAAATCTAACGAATCTTTCTTGTTTTGTGTGTGTGTAATGTTCTAAATACCTTTCGTGTTAATTTTATTCACGGCAAGAGAATAACACCTGTGTTTAAATAATGCATACAGAAATAAAATAAATATGGGACAAACAACGCAGTGTCCAAATGATTTGATAAAAAACAATATGTCTAATTTAAGATTGTTTTTTTTTTTAAATAATCAAAATATTCCTACCTATAGTGTACAATTATGCAATCTACGTAGAATGCACTAATGTTTATCTATATATATAAAATGGTAAACTGACTGACTGACTGACTGGGTGATATATCGGCCTAAACTGCTAGTCCTAGAGACATGAAACTTGGACAGTGGGTTATTTGTGAAGAGTAAGTATCGACTAAGAAAGGATTTTTGGGAATTCCACCCCTAAAGGGGTAAAATATCGTATGGAAGTTTATAAGAAAGGCCGTCAGTTTTGAAGTTAGGATCTTCAAAATTTGTGATTAGGCTGACGATTGAAAATTATTTTATTATGTATCTCAGCGTTTTTGATAACTACCCCCAAAAGATTTAAAAGGGTGATGAAGGTATGTTACCGTAACCTGGATTATAGGTTACTTTCTAACCCCAGTAGTACGTTTCCGTCGGATATTTTTCGACATCCACGCGGGCGAAATCGCGGGCAAAAGCTAGTGTTTACAAAAAGTTTTATTAAGAATGGACTATCTACTAAAATAAGCATGATGAGATAAAATTAAAAAGAAAAGAAAAATATAATCATTCACTTAGTAGTGTACCTAACGACCTATTTTTCCTCTGATAGGTGGTGCAATACCTGATAGGAAAATGTCCTTTTTTATAGTTTAAGTTTTGTTTTGAATATAAAATCTGCCATTGAATAGGTTAGCTTATAAGTTCTTTATTTTTCTTTTCATCACATTCATTACATTTTTAAATATTTCTATACAAAAAACATAAGAAACAACATTTAAAAATGTAAACAATAGTTGTACGGCCGGTGTCGGGAGTAGGGTCCAAGCTACTAGTATTTAGGGCTGCAGAGACAGGAACCTTCTCACAATGCGGGCCGTATCGAGGACTGCTGCTGCCTTCTAAATCAGGCCTTAGTTAAGAGGACTACAAGAGCCAACTGATGCACGCACACATTAACGCACGTCCGCATTGTAACAGGCGTTGGCCAGCATTGTCGGTGCACAGGCGTTTACGCACACATGCGTACGAATTATATTGTGAAATAAGTAAACGCGATTTACAGAAAATCTATTGATTGGAATAAAAAACTAAAACAGTATTATGTTAGTATGTTGTTTGTTGAATGTTTTGTCAAAAAATCAGAACGATCGTATGTATTTTATTTAATATGGTTTTTGTTCGTTAAAAGATTTTTTAGAGGTATCTTTGTGATTTTTTTCTATCGATTAAAATTAGTTTTATTATGTTTTCAGCACACTACTTAACTAGACTATATCCTGAAGAATAACATATATTTTTTTGATTGTGTTAACTGCAGTGAATCATAATTATACTTTTAAGCATTATAAAACTCGCGTTTAGCTCTTGTAGTCCCTAGTTAAGTTAAAAAAATTAAGGCATTGTTTAATACAATCCAATCACTATAGTTGGTCAAAGATAGGCAAAACCCGTACAAATACATTTCCATCACTGATATTTACATAGTTAACATAATATTTGATTGTTCTCATATCATGTCATGCTCACTCAAATGTCTCGCTGATGGTGGCGCGTGTGTCGGATCATTTAGTTCCCTTCAAAATGGTTGAGTTGGATGGTGCTGATACATGCGTCATGTTCGTGAACGGGCGCTGTCAGTTGTGACTGGTCATCTCTTGGTTGCCACGGCTTATTTGAATTAATTATTTTATTTTTGAATTGTTCTTGTACTATGGACACTTTGTGCACATCTTGCTACATTGCTCTCACATAATGTACCCTTTCAACATGAATGATGTAACCAAGGTTTTGTAAAAATATTCTGATTTAAAAGAGTGTCCATGGAGTTTCTTGCCCGTTCTTCTCCATAGAGATCTACGTTAGGGAATGGACAACTACAGTACTTTCAAGTTTTTATGCCTTGTGACTGGGACTATAGCTACATTTCATTGTTGTCTTTGTTTCGACAATTCAAAAGTGCCTGTAACTGGCCTACTTGAAATAAATGCTTTGATTTTGATTTTCTCTTAAACACTAATATTATATTATTGTCTTTTACTCCCTATGTTAGATATCGGTCAGACACATACAATATTTTATTAGTAATAAAATATATGACCTTCTTAGAAAGTGTAAAGAAAAAAACGACACACAATAGATTGGCATAATTTATCAAAATTTTAATTACCTACTCAAAAATTCCAAACATCTAAATTGTAAAAGGTAGCGTGAAATATGTTATTAGTCATCCACGCTTTTAACCTTTCAACCTCAACCGGTACTCAACATCATTTCTTATAATAGAATATAAATTGTTTGTGTGCCTAATATGGCAAGATGCAAGACTACTAATAATAACTTGTTTAGGCCAATAGACCAATGGAATAAGAAGACATTATATTCAGTTTATTTATTTTTGAACACATTTAATACAATCAAAAAAATCCTTTAAAAAAATAACCAATAGTAGCCCGCCGGTATCGGGAACAGGGTCCAAGCGGTCAGGGCTCCAGAGAGAAACCTCAAAACAATACGTGCCGTGTATAGAAGTACCGCTTTCTGAATCAACTCCTTGATCCAGCTGCCTAACGAGAGGCTGCTCATGTATTGGTCGAGGCTCTTATCAATTAAGCCATTAGCTGACACGGCTATCGGTACAATGATTACTGAGTCCACATCCCACACGTCGATAACTTCCCGAGCCAAGTCAAGATACTTGATTGGAGTCACGAAGAGATTTATTAGTATAGAATACAGAATCAAAACAAACAATGCTTATAAACGTAACCGTAAAAAAGATTATCATTAAAAAGTCTGGCTTTATGAATGCAATCTCAGAGAAACAATAATCTTTATTCACAGATTGACCTCTTAAGCGTTAGGTAAAATAAAAGAGTAATACCGTGACATTATTTCACTCCTCAAGTCGGTATGATGGATCATCATTCACTGTTCGTGCTGTGCGCCTTTGGAATTCACTTCCACACTCCTTGCAGGTTAGCCCTTCGTTAGAGCTGTTCATGAAAGGAAAAAAAGGAACATTTCCTGTCAGCATGATCAATATGTATGTATGTCTATATATAGGATTTTATAGGTATGTATTTACATATAATGTATGTATTATGTATTTTATATTGTATATTTGTAGTTTAGTTTATAAAATTAATTAATTTAAGTTACATAATGTAATGTTAATGCACTTAAGTTTACTTACATTTTTATATTATCCTCTTCTGCAAATCTCGCAGTCAAAATTAGTTTTGCTGTAAGAAAACCTAATTCTGGGTTAAGTTCGCAATTTGTACGTATATTTGTTATCTGCCTCGTTTACCTCTCATGAAGTTCAATTAGACCATTACGGCACTTTTGAATGTCAAAAAAAAACAAAAAAAGCGAAGCTACAGTCCCAGTCAAAAGGCATAATAACTTGAGAGAGTACTGTAGTAGTTCTAGGTTGGATTCGCTGGTCGAGCAAAGGTGCAAGATTTTATTGGCGTTGTGGACCTGAAATTTAATGTACCCCGGGCGTCTGCATTTTTACCCGGTTGATTGCAACAGGCTCGCCACCTACAACATGGGACTTAAATTATTTTAAGGGCGATATGTGGACAGGGGATGCCTAACAGGCTTGATAATGTTACGTATTCTGCTCAATTCTTTGTCAAGAGTAATTTTAAAAGAACAATTAATCAAGTTAAGTAATAAGTCTTGATTTAGACAGTTTGGTATTTTAAAACAGGGAGTTGGCACTCCATTTATTAAAATCTCTTTAATTTATCAAAGTCGATTTACAACTGAGACAATTACTGCTAAAGATACTCGTACGTCTATAGAATTCTCACATTGTTATTATATCTCTACAAAAGATTAGTACTGATCCCTAACCATATTCCGTAGTTGAATCATTTGTAAATAGTTGAAGGAAATCAGAAATCCCGCTTAAAACTCTTCTTACTCTAGCTTACCTTGTTCTAAGTCAATCCATCCAGCAACATGTCAATTTTCTCATGACAATATTATATATGCGCAAGTAACTCGGTCTATACTGATAGACCTTCAGCCGTTAAAGCATAAAAAGTATGCTTTAACGGCTGAAGTTGTAGATATGTTTGCGTCCTCTGCTAATTTCCGACCTCAATGCGAACGAGGCCGCGGTCACAAGTTAGTTAATATAAACCTAAGGCAATAAGATGATCAAAAAGACACCACATGACACCCTAACCAGCATATCCATTGAAGAAATCAAAACAGAAGGAAGTGCCAACATAATAGTACACGTTCACAGTTGGCACGGCTGATCCCGCCGGAACCGGATGCCGTGTTAATTGGATATGTCAGATGCCTCTGGCTTTCTCGCCCCAAGATAGTTTCCCTAGTTGTGCTTACTAGACATTAATTATTAGGAAACTCGTCTGTTCGCTGTCACTATATGGCGAGAGGTAGCGTGTGTTATGTGCGAATTAAAATTTTAGTTGGGGCTGATTACTTGTTGAACGAAATTTTACTGTTAAAGGAATTAAAATTACATACTCGTAACATAACATAACGCGTGTAATCCTCAAAGGGATTATTACCTAATAGTACACCAACATTTCGCCAATTACATGTCTCAAGTCCCATGTAATAGGGGGTGAGTCTATTGCCATTAACTGGGCACAAATCCGGATGGATGGCGGGCGTGATGTTATGTTATGTTATTATTTCTCGGGAAATAATGCCAAACATTTGAATCTACTAATAAATTTCAATATTGTTTTTCTACCATATCCACAACAATCGGAGGAGCTCGTGGCTAAACAATAATGGCCGCTCGGGTCGATCTTTAGGTTAAGCCGCGCTTGCCTAGGTTGGTCCGTGGATGGGTGACCACCCATTACATATCGAGTTTCCTCCGTGCCTCGGAAAGCACGTTAAGCCGTTGGTCCCGGCTGTCATTTGTAGATCTTTGACAGTCGTTAAGGTCGAAAGTCTGACAACCAGTCTTATCAAAGAGTATCGTGTTACCTAGTGCTAGCTGGGTTGTGGAGGTCAGATAGGTAGTCGCTCCATGTAAAACACTGGTATTCAGCTGCACCCGGTTAGATTGGAAGCCGACCCCAACATAGTTGGGAAAAGGCTAGGCAGCTGATGATGATCTACAACAATCATTTTCTGAGGGTGTTTAGGAAACATCCTATTGAAAAGTAACCCAGTTAAGCAAATAAGGTGAATCCCTGTTTATCAAAATAAATTGCGAGATTTCCAATGAGCATAGTCATCATAATGTCAATACACAGTTACCACTAACTGATCTTAACCTACTAAATACAACAAAAGGAGAGTTCGAGTGGTGTCGATGTACTGTTTGATAAAGATTTCTGTCTACCCCGACAGCAATACATTAGATGATCGCGAAGATTATTAAGCCATAACCTCATTTCAATAACTTCTAACAGTAACAAAAAGCTATCATAGCTTAATTAAGTGGGTAGTACATTAAAGACAAAAAATTAATCATACAGATGTGACCCCTCGATACGAACGGAATCATTCGGAAATATATATGAAGAAAAAAAACTTGATGAAATGAATCTCGAAGTTTAAATAAGAAACGAGATCTTTATCAAATCAAACAAAGATCCATTCACCGCTGATGACTCGCGTTCGAACATACGTCACGTGGCAATACGAAAAAGGAAATCAAGTTGGCGTTTCATCTAAATGTCTTTAAATAAACGAAAAGTGAGGAAACCTGCTAAAGTAATATTTCAGCGTGTATCTTAAGTAAGGATCTCCTGATATACCTAAAAGTAATTCTGCCGCTTAAGACTTGTGACAAGATTGATTGATGGCTGAGTAACCGACAAATTCACTCCGTCTCCTAATGCGAAACTTTAGAGGGAAACGGGAGAGCATTTAACTTGGACCATTTTGGAGACTTATTTTATGCAGAATTTGGTTTTTAAGGTTCCGTACCCAAAGGGTAAAACGGGACCCTATTACTAAGACTTCGCTGTCTGTCAGTCTGTCTGTCTGTCTGTCTCCAGGCTGTATCTCATAAACCGTGATAGCTAGAAAGCTGAAAATTTCACAAATGATGTATTACTATTGCCGCTATAACAATACAAAAAATTAAAAAAAAAAATTAAGGGGGGCTCCCATACAACAGATATTATAATTATGATTTTTTTTGCCGTTTTTATAGATAATGGTACGGAACCCTTCGTGCGCGAGTCCGACTCGCACTTGGCCGGTTTTTTTTCCTATTTCTGTTCGTTTCCTGGCAGGTGTTGAAAATGTTGAGGATAAAGAGAGTTTTAAAGTTAGAGACAGTGAAATGTGGTGAAAAATGAGAGAGGATTGAGCGGAAAGTGACTATTTATCATGAATCATTTCGTGATTGATAAAAACAGAAAAATCCTTAGAGCCTTTACAGTTGCAATAAACGTCATCATGGTTGTAATCCCCGAAGAGTTAAGCTGTGTACATAGTACACCCACTTTTCACCAGTTATATTTAAGTCCCGTGTAATAGGGAACGACGTTATGGCCATTATCCAGGCACAAATTCAGACTCCATGACTGCTACTGAGAAATTTCTGATGGAAAAACCCAATACGATTTATTCATTTTGCCCGACCTGGAAATTGAACCCAAGACCTCAGTCGCACTTGCGACCACTCGATCAATGAGGCAGTTACCACGGTTATAATATCACCACAAAAGACACCGACCCGTGACAACAGAAGATAAAAGCACGATTTGGTACAAAGAAAGCACTGGTAGAGAAAAAAACAAAAGAGAATCATCAAAACTTATCGGTAAAAGAGGTAATGAATACTGATTTGAAATATACCTGCACAAGGTTAACACAGCCCTATCAACAGTAGATCAAATAATTGCCAAGGGTGCTCCAAGTCCAGTAAAATAAGACTCGGGTCAATTAACAGATGAATAGTTTTAATTATAAGACAGTTCTCGTAAACACACAATGTTATCATTCCTGCATACCTTTAAAATGATTCATCCAAAGCCAATTTCGATAAACATGACAATAAGTCATTCTTTAAATTATCTGAATGTCAATATTCATCTGTCAAGTCTATGTAGATTTTATTTTCGTCACCATCTTTAAAACGTCATGGATGACCTCAAAAATAGCGGCATTGTGACGTCAGAGATGTAAGATCCTACGCATCGACATTATGAACGGAGCTGCTACTTGAACTGCCTCGGAGAATCCATAATATGGAATTTCCTAATGAACTTTATATCATTGACTTCTGATTAGGATTAGCATTTGTTGTGTACGACCTACAAATACCAACCTACCAAAGTCAGTAATTTTATAATTCAAAGAACATCTCTGACTCACTGTGAAGGAAAACCCGTTAGGTAGTTAATCGATTAATATAATGTCATGTCCATTGTCCATGTACACTGACATGTGTACTGATATTCAAGGACTCAGGGTGTATTCCCGTTGGCCCCATTGCCATGTGCCCACTGGTGGGGCCAACGGGAAAAATTAAAACCGTCGTTTCATTGTCCCCACTACCCTGTTCACTGGTGGGGTCAACGGGTGGTCTACGCTATGACCCGACTCTTATGCCTCGATGCCTCTTGAGCTGGTGGCTAAATAACAACAGCCGCTCGGATCAATCTTCAGGTTAAGCCGCGCTTGCCTATGTAGCTCTGTGGATGGGTAACCCATTACATACCGAGTTTTCTCCGTGCCTCGGACGTTGATCTTGGCTGTCATTTGCAGATCTTTGACAGTCGTTACAGGTAGTCAGTGGCCCGAAAGTCTGAAAATCAGTTTTACCAAGGGGTATCATATTACCCAGTACCAACTGGGTTGTGGAGGTCAGATAGGCAGTCGCTCCATGTTAAATACTGGTATTCAGCTACATCGAGTTAGACTCAAAGCCAAGCCCAAAATAGTTCAGAAAAGGCTAGGCAGATGATGACGACCCGTCTTATAAGCCCGACTAAGCGACACCTAAAAGATTGATAACATAACATTATAACAGCACTGTAGGAACTTAACTTTCAGCGCTGATTTGAGCGTTGAAAATTCAACAGTGTGATTTTATTTAGACAACGTCGCCAAGTTTTTGTGAAAACTGGTATATTTTGCGCTTGTAATAATTATTCCAGTGATTATTTCAGCAGATTATTTCCCCTTGATTATTTCAGCAGCAGGACAAACGGTTAACCAAGGTATGTGCTAAGTTTCGTTTAGAGATCTCGGCCGTCCAGGACCGCAAATTTGAAAGTCACCAGCTCCACGAACTGCTCTATAACCCAGCTCTTACACGTGTTTCTTAACATCAATACTGTTTGTAAACAACGCCACTAACTCACTAGGGAACTATTACGTTACAAATTAACAATTTTCGTGTATCTTTATAATTACTTTCGATTTAATTGGTTTCACCTGTGTTATGATTACAGAGGTTCCAGCATTAACATTCATGTTGAACTACTAATCGGTATTGAATCAACGATAAGACAATCTTTGAAGCCATAGAATTAGCAATATTGTAAAATAGCTATGTGACAAACAAGCCTGTACAATTAGTATCTATCAACCATAAATACGAATATAGTTTTAAAACTAAGTAAAGAGGATGTAAGAAATGAGTATTTTCAATTTTATAACTGCTCTAATTTACGTGCGTTAACTCCACGTTTTTGTGTTAGACCTAAAAAAATGTTGTTACCCTAATTATTCAGTGTTACGCCAACGTGAACTTGTTTTCAATGTTTACCGAACGAGTGGAATCGAGTTTAATCCTTGTTGTACATAATTAGTAGATATTGATTTATTATTCTTAGAAAGAGGTTATGAAGTTGCCTATATTAACAGTCAAAGATTGATTTTTATCAGTCTTCTTTTACTTTTCCCGTAAAAGTATGAACTATTTGTGAACAGCGAAACATATTTTCAAAATTGGTATAAGCCACTTAGCAACTTTATAATTTTTGGTTTAAAGGTTCGTTTTTGAACATTAATTATATAATGTAAGCATACCATCATCAATTACAGCCTGGCTACAGACTGCCACTGCATATACCTCTCTAATTTTCTTGGCATTTTTCACGTTCTTGTGCCAGCCTCGTCCATTACCGTAATAAGCACATACCTCACCAATGTGTTTGTGATGCAATACTAAACAGTCATGCAAATGACCTCTATTTATGACTATAATGAGTAGTTGTAACAATAGAGTACCAATTTCTTCAGTGGTTTGCCAGGCGTGGAACATTATACAGGTGCTGGAGCTTTCAAAAGAAACTTTTTTCTTGCTGTTTTAATATTCACTTGAAACTACGACCATATCAGTCTTGCTCGCAGCTATAGGTGTAGAAATGTTAGCAGAACATGCAAAAATATTTAAAAAAAAAACAAAATATTTAAAGCTTTGTTACATACCTATAAAAATATCTACTACCTGCTGACAATGTGGTGGGAAAGACGAAAAATTATTGCATTTAGAAATGCACTACGAAGAAGCAAACAGGATACGTTAGGTCCATATTAATCTTAATATCTACTTAGGTATCTTCGTTCTTTATATAAAGATAAAGAAATTTATTTCTCAATAAGAAATTACAAGGATTTCACTTACTTGAGAATATTTTTGGAACTTAAATAAAATATAGTATTACATGAACTTTGACATACAAGCTAAGCAGGTAATGTTTTTCTTTATTTTATTTATTTTCGGCGTAGACTAGAGTAGGTACTCCTTTCAAAGGAACTACCTAATATTCTCTAGTATATACGTATAAACGATAGTGAATTATAATAATATTGAACCAATTGTGATGAAATTGATGGAAAAGTCTCTCTGTATCTTGAAATTTTGGTGTAGTCTCCGTTACATTAGCCTTGACAGTCCTTAGTCGATTCTAGGACCTCGCCGGCCTAGCTGGGCTTGATTACTGTGTGCTTAGCTTAAGCACAATTTTTTTGACATATTAATGTACTTTAAAAATAAATGACTGTTGTTGTCAAATATTCGACAAAATACAAGACAACAATTGAATTGATCGTTTGATAGCTCTGGACTCCGGCGACTTTGCTACTTGTCGCCATAGTATACTTTGGATAAATTGGTGTAAGCAATGATTTGAGATATTATTATACTCTCATTTCTGTTAAGTTGACATCCATTTTGATCAAGACACTTAATATTAATAGGCGTAGAGCCTAAAATGTAACTTTTTATGACTGTTTTAAATTTTTACTAGACCTATTATTTATATCCATTAAAGAGCAACGCAAGGAAGTATTGTGAGTAAGATTTTATTTGAAGTATGAATCACATTCAGTAATTTAATGTGAAGTTGCAATGCAATAGAACAGGTCTAACTACAAATTGAATTCCGTCGGTTGAAGCCGACTAATAGTTTACCATCGCCACGCTAGGGAGAAGAAAGATAAACATTAAACATTCACAAACTCCTTAGAAAACATAGCAATCCTAATCCTAAGTAAACCACCGATCATCCTGAAATTTTGCATATACGTTGTCAGGCGTACAGAAACGGACATAGGATACCTTTCATCCCGAAAAAAAGAACTGATCCCGAGAAAAACAACAATAACGTTCTTATGACAGTAGATGGTGCCGTGTATTTCGAATAATCGATTACAACCAGAATTGAATTATAAATGTCATGTCTAACATTAACACTACCATAATTATTACTCTTTTATTGTTCTAGGTAGATTTAAGACATCATACACAACACATACGTTTTATACTTATTATTTTAAAACCAGACGATCCAGGATGCGTTCTAATTAATACATTTATAATCAAAACAGCCTTATAAATAATAATCTTAAGTATATGATAAACAGTAATATGAAGAAAACTCACGACATAATATATGACATGATAACAATAAAATTATTTACTTTATATCATAATAGGATTTTAAACTCAAAATAAGTGTACGTAATAATAAGCAAATCAAGTATCTTGACCTGGTTCGCGAGGTTGTCGACATGTGGGATGTGGACTCAGCCATCATTGTGCCGCTAGTCGTGTCAGCTCATGACTTAATTGCCAAGAGCCTCGACCAATATCTGAGGAGGCTCTCGTTAGGCAGCTGGAACAATTAATTAAAGTACTGATTCAGAAAGCAGTACTTCTGGACACGGCTCGTATTGTTAGAAGGTTCCTCTCTCTGGGGCCGCCGCGGCCGGTAGCTTGGACCCTGTTGGGTTACAATTTTTAAAATTTCAAATGTTTTTTTTAAATTAATATTTAAAAATGGATATTTATAAAAAGATGAATAAAGGAAGTAAGAATTGGAATTCAGTATTGTAATTCTTTATTACATAACGTCAACTTGTCAATAGACTAAACGTTATCGTTTTTATTTCAAGAACATTTATTAAGAGCAGAATTTTAACAGAATAAAATTAATATTTTACGATAATATTTTGTCGGTGTAACCGTAGAATCTATACTATAATATTATACTGATTCGAATTGAAAAATTCTTTAAGTGTTCATAGCCCATTTATCGAGGAAGCCTATATGCTGTATAACATCACACTACAACCAAAAGGAGCGGAGCATCAATGAAAAATGTGCAAAAAAAACGGGGAAATTTGTAATTGTTATACCAAAACGAAGGTCGCGGTCGACAGCTAGTAGAAAAATAATAGGTCTTTGGAACTGAGATTGGAAAAAGATCTCTGTTATAGATCGGATAAAGATCTCTGTTATATCTCATGTCCTGGAATTCCTGAAGGCATTGAAGTGGACGCCAAACATCATTGGCAGTTCTCCAATAATTTGATTGCTATTTAAGTCCAAATATAATCACCCTTGAGTCCACCCCAGTGGCGATAACAGTGGCGCTCTAGTTAGCACTTATAGAAGAGTTATAGCAGGGTGCTGTAAACACAACTTTTCAAAATGGGGTATGAAAGATCCTTCTGACTCACATGAATGTGGATTACGGTGCTTCCGACCAGACTACGTCCCACTGCTGGAATGTCCGAAGTGTCCCAACACCTGCACTTTAGAGGATCAAAATAACGCCACGGACGCCGCGATTAACGTGGGCAGGAATTGGGCTCAAGAAATGTAAACAAGTCGTACCATCGACACGAAGGAAGAAGCTGACGCCAAAGCCTTCTCTTAAGTTGTGCATAACAGTCAGTCGTCTGCCTAAACGGTGGTTCGAGGGATGTGTATTGTACCGTTTTGCACCGTGACACAACCTTTTCCTATGGATTTAGTTGTATATTTTGGCGGTATTTAATTAACTACTTAAAGTTAACGGTATGGATTTAAAATTATAGACTCACGAGTGTTTGATAAAATTTTGGGTTATACTCGTTAAAAGTCTGGAGTACAAAATATTTCAAAATGTAAGTACTTAGTTAAAAATTCCAGGGCACTTCAGTCGACCTTCTTTTGCGCAGCATACCTTCTTTTTCCATACACTTCTATTTGTTGTTATCCTAAGAGTCAACTTTTTCTACCCATAAAATAATCATCTGTCGGCACGGTTGGCGCAGTGGCTGAGCGATTGGCTGCAGCGCTGCGTGTCGTGGGTTCGATTCCCGCACGGAACAGATATTTGTATGGCCTACAGGTAGTTCTTCCGGGTCTAATTGTTTGTGTATGTGAGTTTAAATGTTTGTAAACGCACCCACAATACAGGAAAAAATTCTAGTATGGGGCAATGTTTAAAAAAACTTTCATACAGTTTATCCGTTGATTTCCAAAGGTTTTTCTATTGACGTTTAGATCTTTCTGAAAATTAAGCCAGGGCGATTGATTAAGCCAGTCGAAATACTTGTTACAACTTACAACTCCCAATTTAAAACTATCTTAGTGAGTAGATTACGTAAATCGGAGGTCGGAGTCTAGTCATTGAATTCTACCCACATGTGGCGCATAAGTTCTAAATGCGATATTAATGCAGTTATCTCAGAATTAATGCCTACATTTCTACATTCCAGTAAAACAAGTATAATCAGTAGTGATTCTAGTTGCGTAAGGAGCCGCTAAGTTGCAAGGATGTCTTGAATACGTGAAGAATTTTCATTCTATGATGTTACTGATTTAAACTTAAACTTGAGATTTTTCTATTCATACCAAATAACATATTAATCTTTCTTGTTATAGGGAAACTGACTGCCTTGTTGGTCGAGTGGTCGCAAGCGCAACCGCTGACCATGACATCCAGGGTTCGATTCCCAGGTCAGGCAATTTCCATCAGGAATTTCTCGGTAGCAGCCACGGAGTCTGGATATGTGCCCGGTTGAAGGCAATAGGCTCGCCCTCTATTGCATGGGACTTAAAAACATATTGACCAAATGTGGAAGTACTATTAGGTACACCTCTGCCTAACCCTTCGGGGATTACAGGCGTGATGTTATGTTATATTGTGTTATAGGGAAAACGGTAATACTAGTGCATTGAACTGTCAAGCCCTAAGAAGGCTTCAAGGGGTAGGGATAGGTCACAATTTCCTGTAAGACTATGAAATTCAGTTGCCAATCGGTTGGTTGATGCACTAGTACCAAGTTAGACCAACTAAGTTAGGTATTTAGCCCCTGAACTAATATAAGGTCGGAATATCATCGACTTAATAGATCTGTCCTAAATGCGCGTCAGCAATGCCATTGCCCAGTGTAGAGAATTCTATATTAATAGGTATCCATTACTACTAATCTACCTATTGAGGAGCTCGTGGCTAAGTACATATTATCAGCCACTCGGGTCGATTTATAAGTTAAGCCGTACTTGCCTAGGTTGGTCTGTGGAAGACCACTTATTGCATACCGGGTTTCCTCCGTGCCTCGGACGGCACGTTAAGCCGTTAGTCCCGGTTGTCATTTGTAGATCGTTTGACAGTCGTTACAGGTAGTCAATGGCCCGAAATTCTGACAACCAGTCTTTTCAAGAGGTGACATATATTACTAAGGCTGGTTTTATAGTCACGCCGCTAGACGCGCCGTTGGGCAGCGCGCTGTTGAACAGGAACACCGAACGGCGCTGCTCAAGCGCGCGAATTTGAAACGCTACTACTACCCCAATACATATCCGAGCGCGCGCGCTCCGAACGGCGCTGCTGAAACGCGTGAGTATAAAATCAGCCCCAGTGCTAACTGGGTTATGGAGGTCAGATAGGCAGTCGCTCCATGTAAAATACTGGTATTCAGTTGCATCCGGTTAGACTGGAAGCCGACCCCAACATAGTTAGGAAAAGGCTAGGCAGATGATTACTTCTAACTTAATTAAGTATATAGATTTTTGGAAGCTGAAGAAGTATTGCTAGTTTTCACTAATACTAAGCAATACCGAAGCTGGGAGTAGATAGTAACTACAGAGCGCTACCTTCTACGATCCATACATACTCCTTCGCCTCGCCTACGTTCACACATGGTCACATGGTCACACACGGTTGCGAGTACTACGCACCTGACCTTTCTGAAGCTTACTTCTATAACAATAAATTGCACCAACTTATTGCTAGAGACACTATACACGCGATAAGATAACCGAATAATGTGTGCAAGCAACAGTATTGACTTGATGACAATATTTATACGACTTCATATCGAGAAGATTATGTATAAACAGGTACCGTGTAATGAATTATATATATACCTAAGTAGAAATTATAATGAAAGTGACTAATAATTGCATTTAGCCTTAATTACGTAATACATTAACTAATGATAAATGATGATTTATATTCTTCGTGTGGCTGGTCAATAAAACGCTTATTTACAAGGTGTCTAAGAAGTAGCTCAAGTATAATTAATATTTAATACATGAACAGGGGGCTGAGCTGCTTTAGCAGAATCATAACAGGATAATAATATGTTTCACACGTCTGACCCCCAGGAACGTATCATTTCATACGGGTATACATGTAGGTAGCCATGCCAATTCGCAATGTCATTATCAAAAACTTGAATTAGTTCGCGAGATCGTTAATATAAAGAATTTAGCGCTTCGACCCTCATCTCGCGATTCTAAAAAAAAGGATTTAGTGCTCGATTTGGCGACCAATAGCGTCTCGAAGCAATTTAATCTTAGGACTCTTAAACCCGGATACGAATTCCCCAATCAAGGGAGTATTCAGGCTTGTTCGGACGCGTGGGGTTTGTACACTAAAACATGGCGGTGTGTGCAAATGGAATGCTCGTTTGCATATATATTTAGAAGCATCTGTTATTAAAAAGTCACTGAATTGAGTATGGCTTAATATTTTTACCTTAATTTCTAGTCTGCAATTTCTTAAAAGATAGCTACCAGGGCTACTTTCCCTCAGACATAAGAACGACAACGACGACAGAATAGACGACTTTTTCCTCTTCTTGAAACACGATTCTTTTTTTTCGTTAAATATCTACGTAGGTACCTGAAATTGCGATCAATCCGAATTTTAAATCTGGATAAACATAGACAGATGATTTCTGGTCTGACTGAAGATATAGGCAATACCATGTGGTCACATATTTCCCAACACAACATGATCACTCCATTACCTCCCTACTCCGTGTCTAAAATCATAAATCACGCATTTATTTTGTGAGGCACGGACCGTTGCGGCAACGGGACGTGCTTATCTGTTATTTGCAGCGAAAACGCAGCGTTCGCCCGGCGGTTTTCACCAACATGTTGATAAATATTGGGCCACACTAGATATAATGGCGGCGGTTGGTTGATTGTCCGTCCGAGTACAGTAAATCTAACGCTAAGTGTGGTACGAATGGGCAGTGTACACGAATTATTGCTTAATCGTCTGGATTTATGCCAATAGATTGCTTGTTTCGAACAAAGCGCGCTAGTTATGAAACACTGATCCGGGGTTTCTGTCAGTTGTATAAAATTTTCCGGAAAATGTGGAGCATAGTAGGTACTGCTAATAGCTTCCCAGAAACGTAGAGGCTGTAGGCATGTGTGCAGGGCGATAAAGGGATTACCTTCAAGCGTTGACCATTTGATTTATTTTTCGTACTTACAGGCAATAGGCATGATGTTTTGTTGTTTTTAACCGACTTACAAAAAGAGGAGGTTATCAATTCGTCTTTTAATGGGGAAGATCTGAGCTGGTCTTCAGAGATAAGCAATGGAACTCTTCAATAATAGACAGCAAATCTCAGCAAAGCCGTGATTGCTGCAATCGCTTGCATGTTTATTATTTACACAACATCATAACATAATATCACGCTCTGAGAGGTACGCAGATGTGTACAGTACACCCAGATTTCAACAATGGGGATAAGCCTATTACCATAAAATGTATTATTAACAATGTAAATAAATGCATAGCAAATATTTGTATAAGATATTACAACAAAAATGGAAAAATAAAAAAAAAAACACTCAGACAAAAAAACTCAATCAAACATACAAAGTCACCGACTTCTGAAGCCTAAGTAATTTTTTTTGTGTTTTGGAAGTCGGTTTTATTTTTTGCAAAACATTTTTTATTGTACTTTTAGAGAGGTCTGTTTACTATGAGGATAAAACCATTTAATAGGAAAGAGATCTTGTTTGTTTGTTTGTTATGAAGAATTTTCTTCGACAGACACTAGACACGAGGAGGAACTCGTGGTTGAATAATAACTGCCGCTCGAGTTGATCTTCAGGTTAAGCTGTGCTTGCCTAGGTTGGTCCGTGGGTGATCAGTGACAACCCATTACATGCCGTTTCCTCCGTACGTGATTTGTCATTTATAGATCTTTGACAGTCGTTACAGGTAGTGGCTCGAAAGTCTGACAATCAGTCTTAGCAAGAGGTATCTTATTACCCAGTACTAACTGGGTTGTCGAAGTCAGATGGCAGTCGCTCGATGTAAAATACCCGTGGAGGCCGACCCCAATACAGTTGGAATAAGGCTAGGCAGATGTTGAGACACTAGAAACGATCTAAGCCAACAGTATCAACAGGATGTTACGTAGCTCCTATAAAATCTTGAAGAATGTCGTTTGATGTCTCAATGTCTGTTATCTTTCAATGATCTACAAATTAGTATTTGCTTATCTAGGAATTTTGATCACTAATTAATTGTAAACCAGTATGATTATAGACGATAGATAGGACATTTAAATCGTAGTCAACTGATGAGATGTCACTTGCTTTAAAAATGTTAGTTCTAGGACATGCCGGTTTTCTCACGATGTGTTCCTTCACCGTTTAGAGAGCAGTGGTGATGAAATAATTGATACAAAATAATGTACCTGTCTGGATTGTTGATGACTGATGAGTGATGTCCTACGACAGGCTATTAGGAGCAGTTACTAAGGACTGATCGTCCTGAAATACGGGACTGATGGATAATTGTAGCTTTTCAAAGCTGGTGGTGATCTATCTAGCAAGTTTACACTAATCTTCACAATAATACATAGTTATCGATGAACCTTATGTGGTCCTAGTCATTAACACGCTTCTATTAGCTCCACCCGTAACCACCAAACTATGTAAAAAAATCTTTGAAGTTAAATTTAACTCACTTCCCGGTTTCCGATTGAGCTGAAATGCATACATGTTTATTTTGGATGACAGTGCATGGTTAGCTAAGTGAGGTCATTTTAAATCTAATAAAGTGGGCTCCCAAAACTGGCGGGCTTGTTATTATTTATGCATTCCCATGGTATCAAATACAAGAATTTTCTGAGAAGAATACGAGAAATAAAATGACGTCACTCTAAAGCGTGTCTTTTGTTTTTTTAAATTATAATATTACAAGCTTTTGCCTGAGGTTTCGCTCGCGTAGATGACGAAAAATATCTAACGGGAACGTACTACCGGGATTAAAAAGTAACCTATAGGTCAATCCAGGTTACGGTAACAAACATAGTTACATACCTTCATCCCCCTTTTTAACCTTTCTGAGGTAGAATTATCAAAAACGGTGAGACACGTATAAATCAATTTTCAATCGTCAGCCTAAACACATAATTTCAAGATCCTAACTTCAAAACTGACGGACTTTCATATAAACTTCCATCCCCTATTTTACACCTTTAGGGGTGGAATTCCCAAAAATACTTTCTCTAGGACCAGCAGTTTGGGCTGTGTGTTGATATATCACCCAGTCAGTCGGTCAGTTTACTATTTTAATATATAAATACGTACATGATAATATTATAGACGTACATCCTGTATGCTAGACCACTTTTCCTCACCGCTTCGAAGAGTTACGAGTAAATTGACGTTCATAGGCGCTAAGTTTTTCTATCGGTCATCAATCATCAGGCTATCAGCCGGTAAACGTGCGACGGTCGTAAATCCCTCCGTGCCTCCCTGGGCCCGACTTAACATGGCTGGTCATATCGAACCGCGATATTCCCGAGAACATAGATTTGCCAAGTTTTGTAGACTACATTGTGAGCTTGATCAAAATCTAAGCATTTATTTCAAATAGAACAATTACAGACGCTTTTGTTATTGTCAAGAACAAAAAGATGAAGCTACAGTCCTAGTCACAAAGCATAATAACTGTGAAAATAATAAAATAAATCTGATCAGAATGCTCATTCCCGTATTTCATATAAAAGCATTTCAGACATAATCGCAATATTATTTCAGCCAGTGCATAATGCATCCATGTCAAAGTGTGCAGGTAAATCAGAAGTATTTTTAGGAAAATGAAACTGCCAATAGTCTGCGAAAGTTCTTAAAAGTACGGGATTGCACAATGGATCAGACTATCTACTTTACAATTTTACGGCGTATGATACGCCCAATTTCGCTTCTGTACGAAGCATTGTTTTCTTTATTCAAATAACTTATACGGCTAAAGTATTACAGTCCTTCACGAAACCGTCAACCAAGCATTCTGTACATCAAACTAAGTAACTCAGCGCAAAAATGATTGCTGGGAAACGACGAAAATCACGTTTTACAGTAGGACTCAATGTAACGCACTCAAAACATTGTGCTGATTGATGCATTGAATAGTACGGGGGTTGTAGAGGTATTTCAAGTAAAATTACAACATGAAAAAATTGTATTTAAAAAAAAAAATACTTGTGAAAAAGTTGGAACTATGACCCCCAATGTCTCCGTAACTAGAACATATCCAGGTACGGTTTAGACGAAAAAAAAAATTATTGCAATGATGAACAAGTGCCTTTCGGCTTCGTTAAGGTTAATTTAACACCCGTTATAATACAAAATGACAAATCCAACGAAACTTACGTCTTAAGCAATAAATTTAATAACTTAATCACACCCCAAAGGCACATAATCCTACCAAATATACCTGCACACAGACAGACGACAGCAACTCAATTTCACACTCAGATTTAAATTAGGTGTTTAGATTCAATAATGGTGTTACTACAGGCATATAGAGGTGATCAAACAAGGCGAGCTTATGGCAGTTCTGTAAACAGCCAACGCATCCATCAGCGAGGCTTAATGGCTTATCCAAATCAATTAGAAACTTGACGCTTATGTTCAGTATCATCGCTTGTGTATATATTTTGGGGTAGGCTGTGGGAGTGGTATGCGTAGGAATTGCTTAGTGTTGTGTAATAAGTAGATAGGGCTTGAATTGTAGATATTTGAAAAATAAGTAAAGGAAGTAATACGGTCTATACCAGTACGAGGAAGGGGCTCTAAAATTGCCACTTTATCAGAATAATGAATTACGTTACAATGCGTAAAACGGTCACAAACTGGCAATTCATAATATTAAATGCGTCTGTGACCATTTTAAGAATTTTAACGTGATTAATATTATTATCCGTTATAATTTTGATAAAGCGGTCATTTTATACACCCAGAGTGAATAAGTTCCGTTCTAACATTCATGATAATATGTACGCCAGCAAGTCAAACTACCCGAAACTGTTAGATTTTCCCAACCAACCTTGAACCTAATACTTTAGAGATAAAGTTGAAAATCTATTAAAGAAATTTGACAGATTGTAGTAACTTGATGTGCTGGCATCTGTACATAACAAACAAAAATTGTAACTGACCCTAGTGCTTCTTTGTAACTTACTTGAACTGTGCAAGGTTGTTGTGTGTTTTTTTTAAGTAAGGATTAAACACACAATATTGTTCTTTGAATGTAAAATTAACAAAATCAATCAACGTTGCACGAAAATAATATATTAAAAAAACTTCAGTTGTTAAGATGGGAGCCTAGGAAACAGTATCCAGGATATTACTTTGGCTGATTGGCTTACTTTTTCAGTTGCAAAATGTGGACTATTCCCTCTTATAACTTTCCTATCTACTACGCTGGGAAGATCAGATAAGTTGCTCACAAAATGACGGCGTAGTTTATTGTTAACTTAACAAATAACTTTGATATATCGACATAAGTAGGTAGACTCATGAATTGTCATAAACTAAATCAAAAATGTAAATATTATTAGTGATTATGGCGCCTGAGCGTTTAATCTTCGTCGAGACAACCTTTAAAAAGACATCATAAGGTACCATAATAAACATATTATTTACAAAACTCTTAACGAACTCATCATTGGCTCACAACAAAACAATCATCAACTTTATAATCCACAAAATCCGTTGCCAATAATTAATTTATAGAATATTGCGTCAAAAATGTGATAGATTAACATAATATTGACATTTGTCACTATGACACTTGTCACAGAAAGGTTGTCTTCCTTGATCGTTTAATAAATTGGGCAAGTTAAACGTTTTTATATAAAAAAAAAACAGCTCATTGGAATGTGATATTTAGAACATAATTATTCAAAATATCTATCCAATCTGTATGAACTAACACGACATTGTAATAACCTATATTATTTTTATGATGTCTGCTTTTGTTATGGTTTCCTATATTTTATAGTTAGTCACAAAAAACAACAATGAGCGCATCCTTAATGGGATCGTTTATGTATCTGTCTGTCAAAAGACTTGTAATAAATAAAAATGTTTGGTAACGTTTAAACCAAATCAATTTGCGCTTTAGTGGGTCTATCAAAATATATGGGACCAGTATGTAAACCGTATAAACTTAACGTGAAACAAAATAAAATAACATCAAATCTGTAATCCCAGAAGGGTTAGGCAAAGGTGTACACAAATCCAAATTCCGTGGCTGCTATTGAGAAATTCCTGATTAAAAAACCCAATAACACTTTGCCCGACCTGGGAATCGAAACCAGAACCTCATGCTCAGCAGTCGCGCTTGGGACCGAGGAGGACGAGGCCGTCAAAGAAAATAATAAGCACTAATAGAAAAATATATCGGTGTATAATCAGTACCAACGTAAAACTATGGTTTACCTCAGTTATGTATTCGAAACCTTTGTAGTCTGGAGGTAAGGTACTGGAAAAGTTTTCTTCGCGGTAGAACTTTCATGCAATTTATATTTTACGTAGAAACGAAGTTTGTGATTATTACAATCTTTACAGGTTATGAGGAGCTCGTGGTTAAATAATAACAGTCGCTCGGGTCGATCGCTAAGGCCTCAGCCTCGAATTTTGCGGGCAGCGGGGCGGCGGCGGCGGCGGCGGCGGCGCTCGTTGACTGGAGTGCACCGCTCGTTGCCCGCTCCCGCGCCGCTGTTTTCGAGAACCGGTCCTTTTGATTTTACGCATAAGACCCTGCCGCTCCCGAAAATTCGAGGCAGCGGCCTAAGCCGTCTGTCGGCACCTCACATAATGATGCGTGGACAACCGCGGGAAGGGTGCGGGGCTCGGGCTGCGCGAGCTCCGCAGCGCGCCCTACCACTCACTGAGCACACATACACTCCGGGCATTTCTTTGTACGGTCTTCACAGGTTTAATTATTGTTAATTATGGTATTACACCTATATTTAAATACAGTCCACTAGTTTTCTTATAAAGTCCCAACCGAGTCTATTCACTTCTGCTTGCCTAGGTTGGTCTGTGGATGTGGATGACCGTATTACATACCATGGCCCGAAAGTCTGACAACCAGTCTTACCAAGCATATCGTATTACCCAGTGGACCAACGGGTTGTGGAGGTCAGATAGGCAGGCGCTCCATGTAAAATACTGGTATTCAGCTGCATCCAGTTAGACTGGGAGCCGACCCCAACATAGTTGGGAAAAGGCTAGGCAGATGATGATGACAGGTAAAGTTAAATGCGAATCATTCTGTGGAATTATTTCATATAGCACAAAGACAATTAGACTTCATAAACATAATTTTCCTTCATTGATACAGTGTCGAGTTCTATTATTAATTCACGAAAATAAGCTTTAGTACCCTGGGATTTAAAACTAACCGATCCACGCGATTCCAGTCCGTATTATAAGCGCTTTTAATTGAATTAAATTTCACATTCTCGAAGTCGTAAGTTCTACTAAATGACTGTTCATGTTTCCGGAACACCAATAGTTATTCCATTTTAATTGATTAAAATAGATCTATAGAATGGGAATTTCAATTAAGTAATAGAAGTTGATGAAAATGAGTTATGAAAGTAGATCATTGACCGTAGCCTAGTTCCATAATTATGTGGAAATAACGATATGGTTCAAGATTAGGTTTTATTTGAAAATAGGAATTATATTTGTGCAAATACGGTGATATTCCGATAAGTTATGTTATTTAAGTGCTTCCCCGAAATTAATTCTGAATAACTATTATTTATTTTGTAGTTTTTACTAACGAACTAGCTTATGCCCGCGGTTTAGCCCGCGTGGGTTCGATAATTTAAGAGTATGTATAGCAATTTTAAAAAAACTGTGATAGTCTGTACACAAATTTTCAAATCAATCCACCCCGAAAATAAAAAGTTTCACAGAACATTCAAACCCCGATTTCACCCTCTTAGGGGTGGAATTTAAAAAAACCCTTTTCTTAGTGGATGCAGACTTTTCACAAAGAATACACTTTCCAAGCCGCACGCTCTGCGGCGCACTGCGCGCCATGAACCCATATGCGTGAGTTTCGAAGCCCTATTTGACTCTGTTGGGGGATGATTTTGGAAAAACTGTTATACACATGTCTCATAATTTTAATTCAAGAGTGTGTACACCAATTTTTGAGTCAATCGACCCAGAGAATAATTATGAAGTTTCACAGAAAATTCAACCCCCATTTCACCCACTTAGGGGTTGAATTTCGAAACATCCTTCCATATCCCTTGTTTAAATTATGAAGGAAAACTCTGTGCAAAATTTCAGTACTCTAGGTCTAAGGGTGGGCTGGGCGTTGATGAGTCAGTCAGTCAGTCAGGACTTTTCTTTTTATTTAAATAAAGATGTGATTTCGCCGAGTTCATAAACATATTTTAGTAAATAGACTCATCAAATGAAAATTTGACAGGATAAGACTTAGATGAGCCTTGTGGCTGAAAATCAATAAAAAATAGAGCATCATAAATAAACCATAATAACAGAAGCATATGTGATACTTTTGAATGACATTGCTGAAATTGGTATGTGTCAATGTACGCTTTATATCTTGCCACACAACACAAACATGAACATAACATCACACCTGTAATACACGAATTGTTAGGCAGAGCTAGCTTACCCACAATTCGCCAGTTGCATTTTAACTCCATGTTATAGATATAGACTCCACTGCTGCTACTGAAAAATTCCTGATGGAAAATCCTAAGAATGGAACCCAGGACCCCAACCTTAAATAAAATATTCGCGATAAATTAAAAAAAAACGCATATAAAAAATACAACATACGACCACTAAAACCGACGATGGAGATAAAAAGAAGTGTTAAAATTGAAGCATTAAACTGAAATAATGAGAGGATACTTCGCAACTCTCTCGGGAAGTCGTAAAAAAGAGCTCAAACTAACTTATATGGAGACCATCTGTTCTACAATGTATTGGATTAAAAGGTCTTATAAGATACAGAAGTACGCCCAAGGGGATGGGAAAACACCTGACGTCATGACCTAGTAGGAAAAGTCAATTACCAAGGGATAAGTTGGCAATGTTTTGGTCTATGTAGTTAGTGTTTTAGTAGTTGAACTTTTTTGAGTAAAGTAAGACCACGATGTCTATATAAAGCCAAACGACATTGCGCGTGGTTATGTTCAGGTTTGATGAACATGGGTCCCAGTCCCATCGCCTCTAAAAAGCCACACATCCGTGACGTATTGCAGGTGTCCATATGCGTTGGTAACCACTTTTCATCAGGCCGTGCTTATTTAATTGCCAATGAATGTGATTCAAAGGCAAGACGCCTTATTCAGACATGCTCACTAAATACAAATGCTATTGGAGAATAACTCAAACCTAATTTTCTCGAAACAAAACTCACAAAATTAAAGCTGCCTCTAGTTGAAGGGTAGTAAAATACAATTATTCCCAGCTGCGACTCAATTATAATTAATCCTAAATAGTAATTTCCTCCCAAAGCCTAAGTTTTTGATTAATATGAATCTTAATGCACTAGCCCTGGAATCTATAGTCAAGTTAAAGTAATTACTCGAGTTTAATAATTACTTATGCAACCATTTGTATGCCATAGACAAGAATTTAAACGAAGTAAGAACCGTCAAAGACAAAAGCAAAGTTAAGAATTCTAACTTTTGACAGTTTAACTTCAAGCAATTACTACAGAATAAAAATCGTATCTTGAAAAAATACTTTGACTCAATTTATCACTTAGACTATTGTTTATAGGCACGTGTGTAAGACTCCGAAACCATATTAAGACAAGAAACAGTAGAATGTTCACTAACATTCTTGGTAATAGAAACGCCACTAATAGGTTGAGGTACCAAAATAACTTTCGACACAATGCCCATCTAAAGCTTCAATGTGTCATCAATATATTTGAAGCTGACTTTAGAAAAATGTGAACCTAGGTGGGCAGTTCTCCTTAGATGTCATTTTATATTACAAGACAATGGAATGCGAAATCGGATTAAAAATACCATAAAAAATAATGTAAACATGTTATAATGTTCATAATATTTCAACGCCTACGTAAGAGGATTGTTTTGAATTCTGCTCTAGTTTTTAAGTATTTTTATTGGCATGTGTATTTCAAAATACAATGTATTTATGATGGAATGAAACATATAGATGTCATATGCAACATCAGGGTCGGTTAGAACGTCCGTCCTTACCCAAATCTCGATCTTCATCAAAAATCTTGAAATCTGACTTTGGATTATTTTTTATTCGACATAGAATTCCTGTGTTTAATGCCTGTGATTTATCTCGATGTCAAATTAATTCTTGATAAGTGAAATCTTTTAGCAATGACATTAATGTTTGGTCGAAAATCCGGTAGATAAGCTCCGAGATGATTGGTCAAGAATTCCTTCGAATTCTTCTATGCAGTCACGTCATTTGATTGAGCCATCATTGTCAGTTTCCGCATACATTCAACATTTTACGACCAAAAAATGATCAATTAACATTCCTGACAAGGTAAAATACAATCTATTTTGAAAATTGAACTAAATGTAATTTGCGATTGATCGTGTGTGAAAAAAAAAGTAGCTAAAGGTTTCCGCAGCAGAAGATTGGTTCTGTTTTTTTTTTCGAATCACGAGTCTGAGGTCATCGCTTTTGCGGCGGCCTTGCCCGGTCGCCGACCAAAGATGACACTGCGACCCACGACATTTGCAGCCAAGAGCTCGAGTTACAAATCATTCGCATTCAATACAAAACACATTTACACTCCGTGGCATAAGGTATAATCTTGAATGGGACTAATGTCAAATTTTGAGACGTAGGCGCCTTCGTGCTAATATTTATTCCACAAAACACCTAAGAGGCATAAATTGGAGCAGTGTTTGGTAAATATTTCCAGTTTTTGTTCTAGAACGCTTAAAAGAAATCGATTCAATATTGTGACTCTGTTTAAATAATAAGCTTTTGAGTTCTTTTGAAGCTATGCTTACAAGTAGTTTTCTAGGTTTTTTGCCTTAGAAGTAATGATAGAGTTATTTGTTAAAACAAAAACAAATAAATCATAGGTTCTACCGAGTTCACTGACGGTCTGCCACCCTTATTCCATATGTAATAAGGTTGAAAAGTGGTCGATCGTCAGTTAGCTCGGGAGTACATCTGATCTAACTGTGACTATCGCGTCATAGATTACAAAGCATTAATGTTATGCAGCTGCTTCAGATTTCACGGATACAATACCTACTTACAAAGTTTCGTCTTTCTTTATTTAAAGAGAATACGCATAATACTAACGTTTATAATGTTTAAACGGAATCCTTTTCAAAAACATAACACCGCACGTGTTAAATTACAATAACTTATAATAAATTGCCCATTTGAAACGACTGCTACTCGATTATGTAACGAAATCGATTAGTAAACCAAATATAGATATATTTTAATATGAAAACTAGACTAGGTTTTGAAACATCCTGTACTTTAAATGTCAAACAGTACAGGTAGTGACGATTTTCAGAAGAGGAAAATTTTCGCATTTTAATTGTTATTCAAACTGATCAATAATACATAATGTCACAAGAAACATTTAGGTTGTTAAATTTATTGAAAAATACAATGTGAAAATAGATTATTATTGTAAGACTGTTGACCAACTACCAACAGCGTATAAAATTATACATGGTTATATCGACGCCTCGGACTTACATGCGGAGCTGTGTCAATTATTTGTTCCATTATTGTTTATAGTTTGTTCCATTATTGTTCAACTATTGTTAATAATCATAATCACTCAAGAAAGCATAAAATTATTTAATGTCTCATTTTGTTGCAATGTAGCTCGATCCACCTCTCCTATACTGCGTGCTCTTACGATGCTCAACGCGCTCGTGGAGACCAACGCTGGATTGGTCTTGCTTGCTGATGAATGGAAGACGCTAATTGTTAGAATATTTGTGGTTCTGTGAGAAGACCGAGTAAAAAGATTACTTAATCACTACATAGTATAAAACAAAGTCGCTTTCTCTGTCCCTATATCCCTATGCATGCTTAAATCTTTAAATCTTTTTAACTTTCGATTTTGATGCGGTTTTTTTTAATAGATAGAGTGATTCAAGAGGAAAGTTTGTATGTATAATACATGCACCCGTGCGAAGCCGGGGCGGGTCGCTAGTTTAGTATAAATGGCTGTCATCATCTTTTTTACCTCAAACGACGCAAATACAATAATTTAATTGGTAGTTATGTGTTTGAGCCGTTTGGGGTTGAAACACTAGGCCGTGGGGTCCGAGTGCCCACCTAGTATTTAGGGAAATCGCCAAGCGGTTGGTCGACTCTTCACGTGACCAGAGGGCAAGCCTATTTTTTGGCCAAAGAATCAGCATTCCCATCAAACGTGGCAATGCTGCCAGTCTTCTGGGACTTTTCCTGTTGACAGCGATGTGGACTAATTTTTGGACGCCCTGAAACCCTTTTGGTCCTTTTACATATTTTATTTCTATTATAGTTTTGTACTTTGTAAATAATTTAATTATCTTAAAATAAACCACGATTTTTTTGTAAAATTGTTACTAACCCTATGGAGTCGGTCTGAAATAAAACATTTCTATTCTAATCTAAAACGGTTCACGCTTGACCAGTTGTCTAACTTTTGACCTAGACCTTTGTTTGTATGATTCTAAGTATTGAACTTAAAGACCTATTGTGATCTGACGTTTGACGTACAATGTTATAATATTGTGATGTTAGTGCTTCTTTATTATATCACAGACTAGGTGGCCCGCGAACTTTGTCCGCGCGAAATTATTACCTACTTCCTCATTCGAATCGGATTTAGTTAACATTTTATTTCGCACGGAACCCTAATATTTCTTCTAAAATGAAAGTAGCTTAAGTTACTCCTTATAGCATTAATATGATTTTTGTTATAAGTACCGTATAATATATTTTAATACGCATTCAGTAAAAAGCTTACAAACAGACACTTAAATTTTTATGTATCTGTATATAAATCATTGAATCTTTGTTTGCATTGAAATCAACTATCTCCCTTATAAATTATGGGATTAACAACTTTTGCGATATGTTTTAGAATCAAACAGGGAGTTTAAATATTTCTCAAATGGGGTGTCAAAATTGCGACAAAACCATGATATATTCTACTGTAGGGCTCATTAAAGTAAAGTATTCAATTGTTAGTAATATATTGCTGGACATAATTGAAGCCTGGTATTTACGTAGGCTACACATAAAACCGAAAAGATTTTCCGAGTGATTTTGGATGTAAATTAGCGACAGAGATAAACATTATGCTAATATAAAAATAGAAACTTAAAAATAGCAAAAAAATCCAGCTCCTATATTCGATCCGAGCTCTCTAGTTTAGAGATTATCAAGGCCGTAATTTATAACTACAGAAGTTTTGAACAAAATCATTGATTTTATGCTTTTAGCAATCTCGAGTAGGACGTAGAACATAAATTCAAGAAATTATGACCGCATTTCTTATTTAGACTGAAGTCATTAGTCACTGTACACGAATGCATTTTATTATCAAGTCCTGTTCTCTATCAAACCAAAAGTTTTGGTTCAGTTTGGTACACACGGCGACATTAAGCCAATATCCAGTATAACCTGACCTCGCTTTGTATGAGCTTCCCGGACAGTTAGAGATCAGCGTGTTCTAGTTAAGCATTTGATTGGTCGTTGTGCGTACATTAACACCTAACGGGTCCACGACACGAGTGCAAGCATATTGATGTCAGAAAATAAACATGAGCTTATAACAACACTCCGATTAATTATTTCCACATCTGACACAGAAACAATGATTGATATCTCACTTACATCTGACTAATCCAGGCTTTAGTGAATTATGTTTGTTCATTTATGTTCACTCGCATCGAATGCTGCGTTAATCAATGTTTACTGTTACCAACGAAGGTTCAAACTTATAATTATCGCTCATTCAAACACAATAAATTACTAATACGTATGATTGATATTTTAATTTCGGACGCATAACTGTTTAGCGAATGCGATGACCCGACGGTCTCAATGTTTTAGGAATCGTCGTAACTCAAACAATGGAGGTTATTCTAGGCTTTTTTGGACAAAAAATGAATGGCCTATTATTGGTTGTAATAAATCGGCCACATTAATATTTTCTATCAGCAAAAACTGGGTATTGTTCGATTTGACACGGATGATAGAGAATCTCACCGTTATGTTGAGGTAGGTAATATTCACTGATCTTTGTCCACTGAAGAGGTGATACACCGTTAACTATTGTCGATTGTATCCCACGTAATCCGTTTCACTGACCACAAACCAGTGATTCGCCACTGCCGATAAACTAAGAGACGGAATTCACGTCTTGTTGTAAATTCTCCAAATATGGAAACAATTTCCGATGAAGATATTCCTTGGAATTACGAACTCATCCATATTCGATCCACGTTCGGGTCCAGGAGCATCATAAACAACAATTACGGAGCCATTACGAATTTCGATCTTGCAGAAATGTCCACAAATTACGGGATATTAAAACGGCTAAATGAAATCACTATTGCGAAATGCGAAATTTCAGCGTTCGATCGGTTTTAATGCGCGGATCCGGCGTCGGACTAAATATCAAGCTTGGTCCATTACTAAGAACAGGAATCTGTAAGAATGTTCGGAATGTATCGGCTATTAATTTTGTTTCGCGGGCGGATGTCGCGAGGCTTGACTGCGGCTGGCGTCTCGCGCCCGGCGCCAGTGAAACCGCGACGCGCCGCTTGCGCATAAAATATAGCAGCCTTTTTGTTGCACTCCGCTAAAGAAGTGAAGAACGTTGGTAAGATTCCGGGGACTGGCCAGTTTTGGTGACATATTGAATAAATATTCCACATTCCATCAAAACCAGTTGATTAAAGTTTGTCTTTTTTCTGATCACATTAATTTATTTCGATTAAAAACTAGCATTTTGCGGGCGCCTGTGACTTAATTAATTTTGAGGTGTAGTTAACACCTAAAATCCAACCGTTAATGAGATAGTAGGTAGGTATATTAAAAAGTTTAAACAACAAACAAACAAACTTAGATCTTTAATCAAATTAAACGCAGCATTTAATCGCCCACACCCCAGGATTACCGATGAGCGTTGTACTTTGTAAGTTTATACCAGGAATTAAATCTTCGGATTAACACTGCCTGAATTTTGCACTGTCACGTATTAAAAAAAACAAGAGGTTAAAGGGCTTTCGACGTCAATAACCCGTGTACTCACTGGAAGGTTACTTTGTCAATATTGACATCAAATTATTCAGAAGTTATTGCTCAACGATGAAGCCCATATTTCGCCATAAACGGTCCTTTGAACAAGGAAATGACAAACATATTAATCTTCTAATAGATATAAATATCACTAATGTAAATCTAAATGGCAAATTAACAAGACGCAGTTATTCATTTGATTGTCAGGCCCTTAATTATCACATTCTTATCTTTACATTTATAATCGCTGACGCAATTCGTTTTTAATCAATTGATTTGTAAGAAGAAACTAATAATGCTATGATAAATCAATTAATTTAACAAATAGGCGAACAGCAGCATTCTTTCGAGAGGTCATTTATTGTTGATACTTAGAATTCACAAAGTTAACATTGAAAGCTTAGAGTTTGGAACAGGAAGATGTGTGTACACAACTCTTGAAAAGGTGACCTCGACAGCGCATCGGTAGTACCTCTGGATACATCCATATCGATTCGTAGAAACCTTTACTTTATATTTTTGATTGAAACCGCATTTATATGATTTTGGTAGAATGTTCTGAGCCAATGCGCACGATTTGCTTTCAATTGTGTCTTTGTATCTTTTCATATCTAGTTACTAGTGAGCAGTTGTCGTGTTTTAACAGAACTTCCGTGTCATAAAATTTACCGACGTGTGCTTTTGATTTTTTAAGGGTTCTGTAGCTCATTAGTTTCTTGATATTTTATCTATGGTAACTTAATCAGCAACCAGTAAACCAGAGTTATACAGCTTGAAATAGGTGTTTAACCACCACTACTTTGTTTGGTGATACCACACTGAAAGGTAGGAAGGTACGGTTAGACATAACCATTGTTTTAATAACCGTTAATAACCGTTTTTGATTTATGGGACTCTTTAAAAATGTCGTTTTTTTATTAGATATCTCGTATTTAAAATGAGATCCTATCCACCTTCTCTAAAGAAATGAAAACAGTCCATATCGTCACTTAATCTAAAGAAATAAATAACTTGAAGTGTCTGTTTGTATTATCAAAATAACAGCTTTTTAGTGAATGCATATGAAAATATATACGGCACCTATAACAAAAACTCATTTAAAAAAAATTGTCTGTCTGTCTGTTTGTTCCGGCCACTCTCCGAAATGGCTGGACCGATTTTGAAGGGACTTTTACTGGCAGATAGCTAATGTTATAAGCTCTAATATACTTTTATATTAAAAATTGGAACCCGTGCAAAAAATTAAAACCTTGAAACTGGTAACAAAATCCGATTATTAAAGGGAAGTACCTAAAATTTTTATAATAATTTCACGCGAACGAAAGTCGCGGGCAAGAGCTAGTATTATAAATATTTTAATGATCATGAACTTCGAATAGTTTAAAACTAGAAATTAAAAGTGTTAATGATATTTTTAACTTTATAACATGTTTGCAAAATAGAGCGTTATAAATAGCATGTTATGTTAAATAAATTGACCGATTAACTTTGTGTGATGATTTCAGATTCGAGTATTTTAACAGGTTAATTATATATTAAAATAACAATACATAATTTCCATGTTATTGGTGAGTTATAATATATTTCCTTGATCTACTTAATTGATGTCCCTTCATAAGCTGCTTATGAAGAATGGAAAATCTTAATTAAGGTCAAAAATGATAATAAACAAGATGGATGCTCAATCAATATGTTTTTTTTTAAACGCAAATTAAAAAATCATCCAATTTAATGCCTATAAAATAAAACGGAAATCAAAACGCCAATTTATCGCCGAAAAACATTATTATAAAGAATTTGCAATCAAAACAGCAGGAGGTGTAATTATTTTGTAATTTTGACTCCTCTTAAATGATTTTTGACAAAGGAGCTCCGTTATCGATAACGCTATGGCAAATATGTTTTTAATTAAAAATTATTAATTAAAACTGAATTGAGTGATACATTTTTAAGGTGATTTAAACTGAATCAAAAATAAATCTTAAGATTAATCAGTTGTTGGCCATGTGAACTTGAAAAACCACATGATACCTATCTAACAGGTAGTAGATGATTATGTAGGCAATTTAGATACGCTGAGAATGGATAAAAATATATATGAAAAAGCGTTTATTCGTGGTGACACCCTAAGTATTACAAAAAATGTTACTTCTGCCAAACTGTAAAGCAGTAAATTGGGAAAAAAAATGTATGTTGGGTATTTGGAATTGATCCTTCTTCTTCTTATGGCTTTATCACATCTTTATTTCGGCTCTCCTAATCATTCTTCTCCAAAGATGTAATATTATGATAACACGTATGTGATCCCCGAAGGGTCAGGCAGAGGTGTAGTACTAGTAACACTCCCATATTTCGCCAGTTATGTTTTAAGTCCCGTGTAATAGGAACGACCCTTTTGCCATCAACCGGGCACAAATCCAGACTCCGTGGCTGCTACTGAGAAATACCTGATAGAAAACCCAATAATACTCCAAAGATGTCTTTTCAGAATTATTATTTAATTTAAACCGTTTTGATAAAAGCAAAATAAAAATGCTACATGCATTACTAAATATACCGACCTAGATATTGTTACAAGCAGCGGTAGATATTGAATCGTTATTTTCACAAAATCGGTCAAGATTAATTTGGTCGCATATTGTTCAACATTTAACAAGATTTGATTGCGCATTATCATACTTCATATATCACAGATCTCGATGTATCTTTTTTTCCCAAATAACTTAGCGGTATTCTGACAGCTTCATAATCAAATCGACAAGCATGAAATGTACTACTTCCAATTTACTTTTGAGTGCACAACGATCGTGCAGACAAGAGTTCCGTGCTGTCTTCGTCTTTTTTGAAGACAGAACCCTAAATTTCATATAAGGTATATAGAACAAAAAGAGGAAGACTTAAAATAAATGTCATGGTTGGTGGGCGCGACACACGGTGCCAAAATCTCGAGTAAGGACACTCGCGAAGGTCGCATTCCGTTGTCAAGTTTCCTTCTTTTTTTCTAAGTGGCATTGCACCCTAATAAAATGGCGGGTTGAGGGTCGATCACATTGGGCAACATTCTGGCAGTTTCTGATGAAACCTGTCCAGGCACTTGCTTCAACATTAAATGTTAACCTAAATTGGTGCCAAACAATAAAATTGTCATTAAAATGATGAGGCTTCTTTCCGCTAACCTCAGATTGTGAGAAGATGAAATTCTTAATTTTAAGTGTCGCTTGTTCAATTTGTCAAACTTGATCATGAATTTGGATATAGGTTCTTGACGGTTCTTCTCCAAAAGAAACGACCAATTATATCCGTATAATTTGTCTTTTGACGTTTCTTAAGTGTCCATGTACGTTTATGTGAAATAAAAGAATTTGAATTTTGATTCTGTTAAGGAAACAAAGCAACAATAAGAACGGCACTAGAACAAGATAAACATAGACATGAACATGTTTAAGTTGGGATCAATATCTTTAAAGACATCGAATGGTGCATCTTACTTCGGAATTTTAAACGATATTTGGTTAGACATTCTCTATATTTCAGATAACGATCAGATATCGATGATCGTAAAAAAAAACTAATTGAATAGCAGTTACTTTTAAGTCAATCAATTTTTTATTCGGCAAGATCGGTTTTAGGGTCTCTCATTCCGATATTTTGATGCAATGTCATATCAATAATTGTATTTTTATTAATATTATACAGATTACATGATAGCGGTGCGTTTTATCTTGATTTAAAGTTAAGTTAAATATATTTAATTGCTGAATCCTAAATGCAAATGGCAGTGACTTGAAAATATTATTCCATTTAGCTATTTAAGGCATGTTATCATTTGAAGATCGTTCTTAAAATATTATTGCAAATTTGATTGCATCAAAGCAGCTAAGTTGCTTCATATCGTGAGTTTAATGTCATTAGCTTAGCTGAATCGAGATCAACATTAAACTAACTCTGATAAAATATTCTGCAGAAAACGTTTGTGAAGCTTATGCATTACATAAAAATATAGAAAACTTTAGGAATCCATTAAACAAAAATTAAAATGATGATATCTGTATTATATAAATATGAGTATTTATTTTACTTTGAAATACCTAATGAGGCTAAAACTCACAAAGTTCCCTCAAAGGAAAGATTATTAAAAAGGTTGGTGTAATTTCCACAAGTGATGGGATTAATGAAGTTAACCCACTCTCAATACGACAAAGGAAAACATCGTAAGGAAAACCGGCAATTAACCGAAAATTTGAAGATATGATATGATACACTATTGACTACCTCCGGCGCCCATTACATAGTCCACCCCAAGGTCCTCTAAAACAAATACTGATACTGTTACTGCTGGGTAAAGGCCTCTCCCCAAGACTTCCAGTTGTTTCGATCCAGGGCTAATGTGGGCCACTAGTCGTCGGTTTTGTCCAGCTCGTCCCACCATCTTCTACGAGGTCTGCCGCGACGCTTTCTGGCTGTGTCTTCAGGGCTCCAGAAAGCAAACTCTAAAACAAATGTGTTTCAATTTTGGTGTGTGTATCCTTTTCTATCTACCAATCTGCACTAGGTCGGCATGGTGGAATACGACCTAATTCTAACAGAAAGGAGGTCTGCGTTATTGCAGGCGGAACATTACTGGCTGATTATACTAGGGACTATAACGGCTTTGCATAGAACGACAATAGTGGATCTTCATAATTTACAATTTTCAATAATTCAAGTTGGGAAAAGGCTAGCCTTTTCCCAACTTTATTGAGCTCGGCTTCCAGTATAACCGGGTGCAGCTGAATACCAGTATTTTACATGGAGCCACTGAGTGGGTCATCATTCTCCTAACAAAACAAATGCAACACCAAATATCATGAGTGCATCAATAAGGATTTGAGCAAAAAATCTGCAAACAAAAGCTGTCAACATTTGAACAAATATTAGTTTAGGAAATCATATTTTAGAGTTATCGGAGCAAAAACGATTAATTTGAAGAGCCAATTGAAGTCTTGAAATGTTTGCATAAATCATCAATAATGTCTTTCGGAAATGGGTAACAAAAATAATATGTAACCAATAAGCACTTCAATTTTAGGTAAAAATAAGATCCTTCGTGATACCATCTACCTACAAATTATTTTTTTTGTTTTAACCTTCATCATTACTGCTCTCAAAACGTGAAAACATCGTGAGGAAACCGAAGTTCCCTAGAACTAAGCATTCAAAGACATGTGACAGACCATTGCTCACAAAGCCAGCAGGGTGGATTGCGGACCACTGCCTCCCCCAGATATGAGGCCTATGTCCCAACCGTGGGAACTTTATAGTACTGTTTGTGTTATACCAAATGGGCAAACTACGCGCTCCGACTATTAACCCGTTTCATAGCAACAATGCAAAAGGATGTCGTATTAATTTTGCAATCGGCCGCCTGCCTGACACTTACCTTCCTTGGGAATGCTGTTGTTGGTGATTTACCGTTACCATTCGGGAACCCAAGGTGCTTTATCGTATGCAATGGGTCTGGATCTTGTGTAAGGATTATATGAAGGAAAACATAGTAAATGATAGAGATATGATAAAACGTGTTACGCCGAACCCAAATAACATGGGACAAGGGAAGATGTATATTATAGCAACAATGCAAGATGTATATTATAGTGGTTATGAAATTAACATCATATGCGTAGCGAAAGGTTAATTTTTGTAAGAGGTAAGCCGGAGAATCTTTAATGTGATTATAATAATCATCTTTAGTATACTGACTGTGCCATTTTTCAAAGGGAATCCGGTAGAAATCGAGTTGTATGGAACCTTCGCCACTGATATGCAAGTTTCTAGCATTACCTTCATAGAAAAGACAGAGGTTTTAGACAAAAGTACATTATGCATTGCAGAGATCTTTGACCTATGGATTACTAACAAATTCCGCTGGTTTTAGTTAAAAAACGACTGTCTTTTGAGATATTCTCTAACTTAGAATCGATTTAAATTCCTTTTATTCGTCGACAATAATTTCCAATTAAACGTTAGATCAATATGCTACTATAACTGTCATGGCAACCGTCGTGCAAAGAATCAGAATTTCGAAAACACAAGCAAATACCGTATAAACATCAGCTAGAGACCACACAATATAAACATAAAGTAATTTTTTCAACGTTGCCCCCGCATTAGGAATGTCTCCTGTATCGTGGGTGCGTTTACAAACATTTATACTTACACATACATAAACAGTCAGACCCGAAACAAATACATGTAGGTCAAACAAATATTTGTAATGGCGGAATCGAACCCACGACACGCAGTGCAGTAGCCAATAGCTCAACCAAACGTGCCTTCAACATTAACGATTTGAAACAATTGATAGTGTGAAATTCACCGACGATCGACTCTCTATTTTCTACAGAAAATTAACCAGTAACCAATTAAAATCACCGATAACCAGTCAGATGCAATTAATCACAAATTAGTTATTAAGTCGCTTCCGGGCTGCCGCCCTAGCGTAGTGGGCTCATGTACGATAAACTTTATTCTCTATTTAAATTTCGAATTTAATGGGACTACGCAAACGCGACTGCTGAGCACGAGGTCCTGGGTTCGATTCCCAAGTCAGGCATATTGTTATTGGGTTTTTCCATTAGGAATTTCTCAGTAGCAGCCACGGAGTCTGAATGCTTGGTTTATGGCAATAGGCTCGCCCCCTATTACATGGGACTTAACCATAACTGGTGAAATGGGGATGTACTATTAGGTACACCTCTGCCTAACCCTTTGAGGATTACTGTCGTGATGTTATGTATTCTGATATGATGATTGGCTTCAAGATAAATTAATTCCTTTTCAAATTCAGTTTTGTCACTTAAGTGAGGTTCGAACGGAATTTTACAGAATACTTACCCTCCCACAGGTTGTAAACACATTACACAAGTATTTATGATCTTGTGTAGTTCCTTAAATCTGAGGGTCGTGACCTAATGAGGTGTCACCTTCTTCACGACCTTAAGCCACTATCGCTATATTGAGCGAAACGTATGTAGTTTATTGTTGATGCCTTTGGGAGATGTACTGATGAACTTCACCTTTTTGTAGGACAGAGTTCTCTTTTCTAGGTGAAGGACCTTCAAGATGAGAAAAGAGGTTGAAAATGAGTCACGTGATACGTCAATCGTGAATAATCGTGACACGACGTGTCTGGTAAATAAAAGTTTATATTACAAAAGATTTCTTTTGCAAGATGAGACCAAGTATTTGATAATAAGATTTATTATCAGCTAATTATTTCATAAACGAACCAAAAAATAACACTCATTCTTTAAAAAAATAAACTGCTACATATTTGTTTTCAGTAAAGTAAATAAATTATTATTTATCGCACCTTTATCTGCCAACAAAGGTTTATAAAGACATCAAATATTTAACAAAAAATATGAAGGACAGTATCTTCATTACAAGACAGGCAAAATTATGGTGATCCGACAATAACCAGACACAAGAATTTAATACCAAAATGCGCACAAATAGGTACTGCTAAAAGGTGTGTCAATCGATGGCCCAGCTAGCTCATGGATAATTGGGCACATCAGAAACAATATTCAACATAAACGTGGTCTTGACAAATGGAACAGAAGACCATCAATTCAAATTTCGAGTGCTATTGAGAAAAATGCTAAAACACATTGAAAATTATCATACTGCTTATCATGACCAACAAATACAGTTACTGGATATTGTTAGCCTGCATGATCCACAGCTGGGCAAAAGCATCTCTCCATAACAACCCGTTCTCTCAATCACTAATCTTGTCGTTGGCTTTGTTCAGCTCGTCACGCTGTCTTCTACGAAGTCTGCCGTGTCACCTTCTGACCCAAAAGCCTCTTGCCTACCCGCACAGTACATTCAATAGGTACTTAGATAACCCCGAAGGGTTAGGCAGAGGTGTACCTAATAAGTTCACACTTCGCCAGTTACGTTTAAATCCAATATAATAGGGGGCGAGCCTATTGCCATTAAACAGCCAAAGAGGCAGTCAATACTTACCTATATTAATATAAGCGTACCTACGTATTAGTCATTCTAAAATACACTCAGTGTCAAAAGTGTATTGACATGAGAACGCAAAAGGAAACACTGAAGCATCATCACATCTCGTACATTAGTACGAATATGTGATGACAAATCTCGATCAACGATATTTTATGCTGACACTAAAGCCTAATTTGTTAAAAGCACACAAAACAAATAAGTACATATTTTGTTTTTTATTCCAGTTGTTTCGTTAAGTACTTCAACTAATTGACTTGTAAACTTAGTAGCTTGAAGTACTTAAAGAAAAACTAGACTGGTGGTTGGAGATTTTTTTTTGTGTTGTAAAATTTATAAAATAACTTTTCTTTTTTCTTTTATTAGTTTTGAAAGTCGGTACAATGATTATATAATATTGTATTAGCTCGAGTTTCTCAGACACTTCAGTAACACAAAATTAAGTATATTTACGTTGATTTTTTTATGTTGAAAGCTTTTTTAGGGAATAAAAGAAAAAAACACTGGGGAGACCTATGATCAGCACGGGATTACGCTTAGCTGTAATGACTAATTGGGGCATCCCCGTTTATTACAGAATCACTACGCTGGCTGACCTATAGATGATATTTTTAATCTCGAGAGTAAACAAGAGCATACTTCTACGAATACATAAAAAACAATACTAAGCGTTAAGGTGACATACATTATGAACAAAATATCTACATTTATAGGAAATAATGTTTATCATAATATTTTGAGGAAAACTTTATACCTAAACAGTATGACTGTAGTTCAGAATAATTTAATTGTTGGCGCCATTGAACTACTAATGGCGACATTTTTGCGGTTTCGTATAATATGAATGTTATACACTTAATGGAACTGTAATAATAATAATATTAGAAATAAGTAATCTAGTATAAGTTTAATTATCAGCATATTTGTTACTGTTGTAATTATTTTTGTTATGGAAGAGCGGGGTCTTCTAACACAGGCAAAAATTGCTTAAAAGGAGTCCCCAAACACAACCGCCCATTACTGTAACAAATTTTCTTGAATAAACTTTTTTTGGTTTTTTTTTTGTATTTGTTGACAAACGAACAAAGTAGGTATAATTTTTAGGGTTCCGTACCCAAAGGGTAAAACGGGACCCTATTATTAAGACTTCGCTGTCTGTCTGTCTGTCTCCAGGCTGTATCTCATAAACCGTGATAGCTAGAAAGCTGAAATTTTCACAAATGATGTATTGCTATTGCAGCTATAACAAAAAATACTAAAAATTAAAATAAAAAAATATTAAGGGGGCTCCCATACAACAGATATGATTTTTTTGCCGTTTTTATAGATAATGGTACGGAACCCTTCGTGCGCGAGTCCGACTCCACTTGGCCGGTTTTTTATTTTCATCGGTGGATACCTTACCCTTAGTTTTTTTTTTGTTTTTTAGCCTATTTTGTCTCACTGCTGAGCAAAGGCCTCCACTATTCTTTTCCAACTTTCTCGGTGTTTTGCCTTCTCTGGCCATCCAGTCAGGGACGTGTCCAAATTGTCACGGTCACGTTTCCCAAGTCTGCCTCGGTGACGAGGACCGTCTGCAGGTACCCACTGTGTGACGATTCTGGCCCGTCTGTACTGACCCATCCTGGAAATGTGATCCACTGAGTCCCATTCCTCGTAGACTTATCGCCAACATCGGCGATGCCTGTCTTGGAGCGTACTGTGGTGTTCCGCATTCGATCCATACTTATTAAGTACAAAAATATTTTTAAGCTGTTTTATTAGGGAATCGAACACAGAAGCTCACGACCTAAGCCCTTAAATATTGACGTTGTGGTCTTCGTTTGCCCTTTTTTGATTGCAAGAACCGTCTCATATTATTTTAATAATTGTCCAGCTCTGAAGATAACGTTTCGAATTAAATACCGAAAACCTTAAAAGGGTGATGACACTTTTATTGTAAGAACATTCTCGATTAGTGTTCATTTATCGACTTATAAAGTACTAGCTGTTGCTCGCGACCTTCGTTCGCGTGAAATTATTGTATAAAAAAATATAACTCCCCTTTTTTAATCGGATTTTATTACCAAAAACTTTCAAGGGTTTTATTTTTTTTGCACGGAACCCTAATTATTTTTCGTAAAATAGAAGTAGACTAGTTACTCCTTATTATTATTATCAGCTATCTGTCAGTGAAAGTCCCGTCGTTCCAGAGATTAGCCGGAACAAACAGACAGACACCCAAAAATTGTAAAAAATGTTATTACAAATGATGTATATACGGTACATATACCAAATATGTACCATATATACATTCATATGCATGTAGTAAAACGCGGTTATTTTAATATTACAAACAGACACTTCAATTTTATTAGTTTTTAAATGTATGTATAAATACATGCATTTAAAAACTCAACATATTATGTATACAGATGTATCGATGACTAAAGACTTGGCTTAAAACCAAAAAAGGGTTTCACGAAAACCCTTTTATTAATCAACTGTTAATACTTGAACACATGTCAAATCATTGTAAGTTTAAGATTACACAACAAAAAGTAAGTAAAATTATTACAAATCACCCTAACAAAATGTAAATATTGCTTTCAGAGGTATTCTTGGACTTAAGGTGGAGACCCTCAATAAATAATAACCATTTTATTTCCTGCTTTAAGGTTGACGACTCCTGTTAAGGATAATAAAAATGGTGTGAACTCTTACTTCAATATTTTATTGAAGAAAGGCAGGAAATATGAAACAGATCCAAAAAAAAGTGTAACTCTATACAAAATGTTTATTAATGGACATGAATTCAGTTAAATGATTTTAGACCGTTGAATATTTTCATAAGTTACTAAACACCGTACTTATACAAAAAGACACATTTATATTCGTAGGTGTAATTATATTTTCAGTCTTGGGGTTAGTGAACTTTATCTAGACCGGTGCAATAAAGCCTTTTAGGAAATAATACTGTAATTTTCTTGTTGTTGGTCACTAAAAATAGAGTCGTTGAATGTTTGGACTCGGTCATATTTTCTTCAACCGCGAATTTTTAAAAAGGACATAGTTACCATCAAGAAAAATGACATCCCCAGGTAATGAATGATGAATGAACTATACAGGGTGGAAGCGACACCGACGCAATAACGATTTTCACATATTCAGTACATCATTTTGAACCCCTCCACATAGAAATTTTTCATCATTATTAAAAAAAAAATCTGCTGTTCCTAACACTTTGACAGCAGTGGCGAGGTTCTTCAAAAAAACACCTGCAGAACCAGCGAAACGTAAGCCTACGCCAACGAGAGCCGACAAAGGGCAAGTCAGCCCGCCTGTCCTCGCAGTGAACTCGGGCACCACAGACCACGTGAAGAGCGCTTTCCTCGAGTACGTAGCAATCGTGAGGGCGACCAGAGAGGTCAATCTTATGACATGCAGGAAGATCCTGCAGACCTTCCAAAGGAATACCGAAGGACTGCTAGGTGTACTACTCGAGGAGGCAGAGGCAGCCGTGTACGACAACGCCAGATCCCAAGTCATCAAAGGGGCAATGGTGGGGTCGTACATGGCAACAGAGGAGGAAACGGAGCGCGTGTGAAAACCAATATTCAGAACACCAAACGACAACCCGATAGTGGTTACCGCCAAATGTACCAAGATCATGCTGGACGATAGGATCCTTGACATGGCACAGTCCATTTCAGGGATCCCGGATAACACAGCATCGCAGGAGCATTGGACGGTACCCAGTATCAGGTGGGTAAACGGAGTCCCGGGTTGCGGCAAGACAACCTGGGTGGTGAAACACTTCGATGCGGAGAAAGACGTTGTAGCCACCACGACGACCGAAGCTGCCAAAGACCTCAGAGCAATTTTTAAACTTATACTGTCACTTACGGGATATCTTCCGTGATTGTTCATGATTTTGAGCTCCCGATATTTAGACGCTGTTGCAAGCGCCATGATTGCGGGTTGACTGGAGAATGCGGGTGGATGAAAAATAAATTGTTAGGAGCAGACAAATCTGTCTACCCTCTTTCTTTGTCTTTTGCTACGCGCACTACTGGAACTCAACACTAAGTTCCTTAGGAAATAAGCAGTACCTTTGTGCTCTTCTATGTTAATATATTGTCCTGTTAAGTATCTGTGTGTACATAAATAAATAAATAAAATAAGTCACGGCAAAACACACTCATCACTGGTGATACTGATCACCAGGTTTTGTGGATTCCACATTACGATGCCGGCTGCTGCTTAACAGCCGGCTTTACTTGCTTTTTTGTAAGTGACAGTATAAGTTTAGGTTTAAACCGTGATAGCTTAAAACAGTGTTTGAACAGCATTTTTTTAAATTACCGATGAAATATTTCTAAGTTCAGAATGATGTACTGAATACGTGGTAACCGTTTGTACATCGGTGTTCCTTCAACCCTGTATTGGTATACCGTACATTGTAAACCTGACTGATTGTCACCCTGACTGGTTTGTTGCACTAGAGGTTGCAAGCGACGTTGCTGTGCATGATGTCCTGGTTTCGATTCCCAGGTCGGGAAACTGTTATTAAGAGTATCCATCAGGAATTTCACAATAGCAGCCACGGAGTTTGGAGTTGTGCCCGGTTGATAGTAATATTCTCACCTCTTTTTACACGAGACTTAAAACCTAACTGGCGTAATGTGGGTGTACTAAACCAGTTTTGTAATAGGAAAAATTCCACGATTAAGTTTAAATATTCATTGACCGATCTCGTGAATAAACTTTTTTTTTTAATATTATATTTCTGATCCTTACGAGAGTTGAGACCTCATGTGAGGTTTATGTTGTAAACCACCCTACCTATTCTTTAATTCGATGGGGCTGGTTTACTATCATCATTCTATTTACTCATCGTTAACCTGATAAACCAATATTTTGCATCAAATTATTATTATAATCGAGTTTGATGTTTTTAAATGGTTTATTTATTAAAAATGTATAAAGCTATAAAATCTAGCTACTGTATAATTACGTACCTCTCCAATTATAACGATTTTATTTTTCCAATTAAATTGACGAACGGACATAATTATAACGTTGGACATGATCACTCTTATGTCAATATTATTTGATGTATTAATTAGTAAATTAAGCAATCATAGATTCACGATAATTTGCAAGTTAAGCTAATAATAATTAAAATAATGGTGAAGTATAATAATATATATAATTCGATATCATTTATAAATTAATATTCAACGATGTAGCATAATTGTATAGATAGATGTAGACAAAGCAATAATTTTGTGTCATACATTTATACTCGCCCGAAGTAATTGGCAATTCGTAGGTCAGTATCAGGTTGTACGATTAACCACCAACCAATCTGATATTGACTTGCAAAAACATGAGAAAATTTAATGTCACGGGTTACCCAATGGAAAAAAATCGTGAGACACATTACTATCATCCTGGAACCCAACACTTTGAAGACATGTGACATCAACCAATCTGCATTGGGCCCTCGTGGTGGATTACAGTCCACTCGCTCTCACAGAGAGACCCGTGTCCCAGCAGTGGGAACATAACAGAATGTATATGGGCTACTCTATGCGCCTTTGCCTTAATTAAGTTCAAGTATAACTAACAGAGACACAGGCAGCTTTATAAGTAGTTGTTTCTCTCAGTGTACTTTTAAACTCTGCCGGACACTGTGCAGTCTTGTCGAATATCTAAGAAGTATTTTCAAGACGGATACATATTGATTCATATCAAACAATTCTAGATGCCTCAGATGCTATCTGTCAAAAAGGAATCTAGATTTATGCACACCAGCAATAGGGAAGTCGTTGCTAAGCAACCGAAATGTCAATAAATGAAATATATATTATTTATCTAAATCTAAACCCTGGCATTTAATTTACTAATACTACAAATTTTATCAACAATGAGTATGTTAATACGTAAAGGTGAGAATGGGCTAAAACATTAACATACTTAGAATCACGCCCGTAATGCCCGATTGCCCAAAATTCATTTAACTCTCATTGCTTTAGTAGTTTTCTATGAAAGTAAGCACTAAAATGAAAAGATAAAAAAAAAAATACGGGGCGATCCTATATTGCCATGAACCGAGCTCAATTCCAGACTTTCTTCTGAGAAAGAAGCAACCACGGAGCGTGTTTCTAATGGAACAACCCAAACCCAATACCAATTGACTCGATATGGGAATCGAACCCACGATCTCAACTGAACAATTTGTGTAATATTTATTTGAGCCAAGACACACGATCCAAACGTATCAAGGAAAATATAAATAACTGTTACAGGTAAAAAATGCCCACACGCATCCGTCAGCATAACTCCGAAAACCGTGTCTAGCATTCACAAGAATGTTACATTACAAGTAAAAGATTTTTGAAATTGAGCTTTTGCTTGTATTGTGGCAGTCCTAAGAACGTTCCTGTAGTATTCACTCGTAACAGAGCTAATAGGTTGATAACACAATTTTACTAACTATATCACAGGCTCACAACACCACCAAGCCCCAGTCCAGGGTACGCTTCACCTTCCAACTTCCCGCCATTCGTGGTGACTGACAGTTGTCATTAGTGACAGCTACCTGACTACTTGTGGCTGTGAGACGGTGTTGTCATATCTATTAAATAGATATATTAAAGTTATATTACATGGAAATACTCGAGAAAAAGCTCTAGTGTATATTCACCTTAACAGAGTCTTATTATTGACACGGCACTAATAATAATTGCTAATTTTACAAAGATAACCTACTTTGTGACACCGCCGTGACCTCTGATTTTGCTTTATTGATTAACAAACAAAAAATATTTAAATAATATCATTTATATTTTTTTAAGACGCATTTTAACAATTCTTCATGTTATCAAAAAATAATCTTGAATAATTAGTATTTGTTGGAAAATGTCAAGAGTAAAGTAATTAAAGCTGTTGGTTGCAAGCGCGACTGTTCAGTACCTTTTTATTTGGGGAATCATCAAATGACTCCTCCCGCTCTGGGCGGAGCGGAAGGGAGTGTCAGACTTTTACTGACTAAAACCCATCCATGTTCCTTCTTTTGCCCTTTGTGTTCCAGGGCCACGGTATCTCTTTCGAACAGTCCCGCAGCCCTGGCAGGCAACGGCCCTCCTGTTTGCTAACATCTCTTTGAGGCGCGCGTGGAACACGAACGCGCCGTCGACACGGCCTGTCGTCATAAGACGGACGGACGGCGAGCTAGCCCATTACTCACTGTCCACAGGCCCGACTGTTGAGTACCCTTACTTCAATCCCTAGGGCGAATATTTCCAAAGGCGAGCGATTTGAAAATCTTTAATTTCTCGGATAATGTGTATAAATTTGTGCTCAATTAATGGAAATAGGCTCGCTCCCTGAACTTACTGAAATATCGATGAATATAATCATATACTTATTTTCTTATTTTTTATATTATATATATATAGCAATGGACATATAAGCAATGGAGGGAGGCCTTTGCCCAGCAGTGGGGCAGTATGGGCTAGCTATAATATAATAATAATATATATATATATATGTCGTGAATAGCAATATCGTTTTTAATAAAAGTTGCTCTTTTGATTATTGTAGTAGTGGGGCAAACGCTGTGACGTTATTTTGTAATGGCGGCACGTGGACAGAGTCGTTTTGGGAAGTGGAGATTGTAAAACGGACACTTCGCATCGAGACGCGGACCAAGTCACTTCTCCAAAACGAAACTGTCGGTTTGCCTAATTAAATTATTATTGTCGATAGTTATTCTGATTAAAAGTGAGGTTATATTAACATTTCGTGTTATTCGTGCACTTCAACGACACCTACGAAATGGACCTTTTACCACCGAACCGAGATGATGACGTTCCTATCGCTCCGCCGTCGCTGACGTCGTCATATATATGTAGTATTTTATATGTCCTTGTAGTTTATCGTAGTTTTCATTAAAATTATTTTCAGAATACACCTACCACTTCTTGTCTCTGCATCACCCAAAGCTTGACTGGTAGGAAATGCCTATGGCATTAAGTCCGCCTCTGTACTTTGTGCTTGAAGTGTTAAATATAGTAATAGTTCTATGATTACTATAATTTTATTCTTAACATTCGGGAATATTTTAAATAATTTAAGAAAAAATAATTATATTAATATTATAATTAATTTTTCTTATCTATTTTAGTTGAAATGTCACCATTTCATACGTCAGCAAACAAGGTTTAAGTAATTAATTAATTTTCAAGAAATTTCCATTTTAATTTCCGTTAATAATACACAATCGACAATATTATGCATATGCAAGTATTGATTCTTTTTTTCCATGAATACTTACATAAATCAAATTCTATTAGTAAACAATCTTAATTAATAGTAGGTGACAAGGTTAACCTCCGAACATATTATTTTTCGCTTATTTTTTCCGTTGCTAATAACTTAAAACCCATAGTAATAATGATCAGTCATTGGCTATCACAACAGGCCTTAAAACGTCCATGAGCCCTGAGAATTCTGCATACCTTTAATTTCTTAATCGTGGTGATTAAGTAATTAAAGACTTGTGAAATAATGCCGAAATCTGAATTGATTAATTTGAACGTAGACCTTATTCTTCTTCGTCATTCTCTCTCTGCTGAGTATCGCACCATAAAATATGACACGTCTCCAAGCTATGTCGTCTCCTGCAGTACGAACCGCTCGTTACAGGCTGCCTCCAACAGCTTTCTTGATTGCGTCTGACCAACTTGCCGGTTCTCTGCCTAGCGCGCGTTTCTCTTCTACACGGCCCAGTATCATTAGCCTTTCGAGATAATGCCTATCGTACGCATAATATGTCAGAAAAAGCAGAGGGCTCGCTCCGGTTAGAATATGGAATTGAGGAGAACTTTCTTAAAGAATTTTTTTAAAGAATTTCGAGTGCTACATTACATTGAAAACCTTTATTAGAGTTATACTCGTAATCTATACTAATTTTACCTCTTCTGTAATCTTCGGAACTACTAATACGATTCGAATATTCTTTCAATAATGGTAAGCTAAATTATTCTAGAGTGTCATAGGCTATATTTTAAACGTCTCGATAATTAACGATCATAACTCATAAGGCAAGCGAAGCCGTGGACAAAACCTATTAGTTCTATAATCAAATACTCCAATCAGAAAGTGTGCAATAGTCACCACGTTTGGTTCAAATATTGGCAATATCAAAAACTCTTGGTAGTCTTTCAAAAAAAGAAACCATTGTTCGCGTTTTACGGTTTTGCGGCATCCGAAGACGAACTAAAGATGATCTATATTTTACCACAAACTACACGGAAGTATACAAAAGAACAAATGCATTCAAAACCAGACAAGATTATAATTCCAATCATAATAAAAATTGTATCACATTTTAATAATATAACCATCAATTTTCATAATCCATAAATACTACTTACAATCAAAGCTTCCTCAATTTGTAATAGACTCAAAGAAATCATACTTTAAATTAATTTCCTCACTATTTTAAATGTAGATCTCTCATTAGAGTCAATGTAATAAATTGTTATAGGCTTATAAAACTGGTATGAACGAATAAAGCATTTAGTTAGAGATAAATCATTTTTTCATCACCTCGTATTAATCTTTTGGATGAAAGGGAGAGTGATACAAGTTTATACTAGGTATTATAGAAGGTGACGCTAATAGGAATCTGTTGGCTAATTGAATCGTAATAGGTCATCAATTAATTAGCAATCAATCAATTTTGACTACCACAGTTCATAGTCTCTTGAAGATTGGTTTCTTTCAAATTCATATAAATTTTATTTTGCGTTCAACAAGTTTAAAAAGGTTACAAAAGGCTTACAGCTAATAAAAATTATGGACCCTGTTTGGGCAAAGCAAAATATAATATTAAAATTAAATAAAAATAATAAACAACCTAAATTACTTACTATTTACAAATGGAGGGTAATACATATATTATAACACCATAGTATTATATTATAGGCATTCAAATTGGATGATTGAAGTTTCCATACAACTCGATTCCTACCGGCTTCCCTTTGAAAAATGGCATAGTCAGTACCCTATAGCCAAATAATATAATCATATTAAAAATATGAATGTACTCCGGCTTACTTCTTACAAAAATTGTCCCTTCGCTACTGGGATATTGCCTTTTTTTACGATGGAAGAAGAGTTTGAGCAGCCGGAGTTTATACAGCATACCTTGAAATCTCTATTTATGGTCTTACTAGAATTATATGGTACAAAAGTAAGCTATAGGAGCTAATAGTATAAGTACCAATACCTCGAGGCAAACATAAACATTACTATAATTCCTCGCACAGTCCACCCATCGTTGTGGTCTTCCTCAACTCATAAAGTAAGTACGTACTCCTAATATACCGCTACAGTGATCTTAAAGGACCGATGCCGTTTGACAAAAAGATTGGTTAATCACCTTAGCTGGACATGGGCCACCATCAAATATTAATAATACGTCGAACAATGTTAACCCCATTGCATCCAGCAATCAGCTTTCATTGAAATCTAGTTACAACAAATCATTGGTTGGTTGGTCTTCTTTGAAGTGATGCAAACGAGACTGCTGAGCATAAGGTCGTGGGTTCGATTCCCGGGTCGGGCAGTGATATTGGGTTTTTCCATTATAAAATTCTCAGTAGCAGCCACGGATGGCATGGTTGATGGCAATAAGCTTGCCCTACATGGGATGGCTATTACATGGGACTTGCACATAACTTACGAAATGTGAGTGCACCTAAATACCCACATCCACATTTTGTCAGTTATGTTGAAGTCTCTGCCTAACACTTCGGAGATTACAGGCGACATGTAAGCGTTCAGCGTTCAGCGTTCGTGTTCCACGCGCGCCTCAAAGAGTTGTCAGCAAACGGGAGGGGCCCGCAAGGGCCGGTGCCTGCCAGGGCTGCGGGACTGTTCGAAAGAGATACCGCGGCCCTGGAACATAAAGGGCCAAAGAAGGAACATGGGTGGTTTTTAGTCAGTAAGAGTCTGACACTCCCTTCCGCTCCACCCAGAGCGGGGGGGGGGGGGGTCATTTGATGATTTCCCACCCACCAAAAAAAAATAAAAAATAAAGGCGACATGTTAAGTAGTTACAACAAGCTTTCGACAGCGACTTGACTCACGAACGAACTACGGAGATGAAAAAAAATATTCTAAGTCCTAATCCAAGCCAAAGAGTACCTGGGTTCCATCGACATCAGATCAGCTATTTACGCATGAAAAGGTAACAGACACTAACAGTTACTTTCGCATTTATAATGTTAAGTATGGACCTACATCACGTTCTGACACTAAATTCTAACATGTTATTATTTATTATTTTCGAAGGAGTGTAGGAGGCAGATCACGAATCACCGTTACTGGATCAGATATCCAAGCATCTAAATACCAAAGTAAAACAACAAATTATGGTATTGTCCTTGTGTAAAATGAGACTAAACAATGAAGTTTAGTCTGTTGTTTATTTATTTTGCATTATTGACGTTAACATCTAGGCGACAAAAATCATTGTTTCGAGTCCAAAAGTTCCGATACGGTCCCGCAGAAGTGGGTCAAAGTATGATGAATTGTGAAAGCTGTTAATTGATTTATTTGAATACCAATAAACGTGTAATTTTTAAAAGCTAATAATAACTTTTAAAAATCTTTATCATCTAAGTCGCTTACATCAAAGTCGATTTTTTGTCTGTTTGTATGAACGCATTGTTTGGTCTAAATTACGCATCAGATTTTAATGCAGTGTTACCGATTTTTTACAGAATTAATACCGGAAAGTTTGTAAGAATAAAACGTTTATATAAAACTTACACATACTAAAGAAATCTCGATGTTTTGAAAAGTCGTATAACTCGGGCGAAGCAGGGCTGGGTCGCTAGTATATTATAAGACTAGCTGTTGCCTGCGACTTTCGTCCGCGTGAAATGATTATAAAAATACCTATATATTACTTCCCTATTTAAATCGGATTTTGCAAACAATTTCAAGTGTTTTTTTTTTAACAGAAATATTAGGATATTTTTCCTATGTTTAGCTTAGCCTAGTTACTTCTTATAACATTAGCTATCTGCCAGTAAAAATCCCGTCAAAATCGGTCCAGCCGTTTCGGAGATTATCCGGAAGAAAGACAGAGACAGACAAAAAATAAAATAAAAAAATTTTTTTGTTATAGAATATACTTTCATAATATTATGCATTCCGTAAAAAGCTGTTATTAAAATTTAGAAAATACAAACAGACACTAAAATTTTTATTTATTTGTTTCGATTTTTTTTACAACATACTGTGACATTTCTTCGAGATTTTTACCAAGCTATAAAACCAAGCAAGCCATGGTGCCCAAAAGGTTTCTTTTGTCCGGATTATCGCCGTGGATTCTAAGAACTCTAAAGTTTAGGGGGATTTTGTAAAATACACGAACTCTAACTTTCTTATACAGAAAAAAGCACTTAAGTTTGTTTTTTTATTTGAACAGACGAAGGAAACCAGTGGAAAGATTTATGATTATGACTGAGGTGTTATTTATTGGACCAAATTATTATCTTTGCCTATGCAACGGCGCTTAATGTGAGATCTTTATTGTTATTAAAGAATACGCCCTCTTAAGACTGGTCCACATCGTCCTGTTCCGATTTATGCCCCGATCTAACCTACTTATCTCTGGGCGCATTTAATTTCGTTGTTTGGTTTTCACAATTTTGCTAGGGGGCGTTATGATATAAATCTTTGTTGGTGTGGCTAACGCTTTAGAGCTAATGTAGAGGATTTAATCACTTAGTACGTGGTTTGGTTTTTTTATGATTTATTCGTATATTTGACTTACTTTTCACAGTTTATACGCAAATCCAGTAACGGTATTAAATAAAAATCAGCGAAAGACGAAAGCGGGCCTATTAAAATCTTTTTTGCAAAAACAATACAGCACATACATAATATCACGCATGTAATCCCCGAAGGGTTAGGCAGAGGTGTACCTAATAGTACACCCACATTTCGCCAGTTATGTTTAAGTCCCATTTAATACGGGACGAGCCTATTTCCATCAACCTGGCACAAATTCAGACTCCGTAGCAGCTACTGAGAAATTCGTGATTGAGAAACCAAATAACACTTTACCCGACCTGAGAATCGAACCCAGGACTTCATGAAAAAAATAAAACCTACTTCAAAAAACACCAAAATGTGTTGAATTCTCATATACACCTAGACATCCTGATTAGCATCAAGTTTCAGCTTCTTGAATACATGGGTAGTTTACTTCGGACAACCAACGCTTTAGTTAGCTGAACACCCCTTAACTTCAGTGCAGTGGAGTAGGCAAGTCTTCTTTCAGTCAAACATTCAATTGGCCATGAAATCTCAGTTGTTAGGGTTCTAGTGATAGTTAGTTATAGTTTCGCCATGTTCGTCTGTCTGTCTGTCCGTGGCTTAGGTCAAAGACTCTTAGTACTAGAAAGCTGTAATTTGGCATACCTAATGTATGGGAGCACAGGTATCTCAACTGCAAACATAAGTTCCTTTTTTTTAATTCTTACAATAAAAATCATCGTGCGGAGGCAAATCGGACCGTAGGAAGTGTCCGCATATTTTGCTGGGCAACTACGGAACCCTACATTGTACGTGGCCCGACACACACTTGGCCGGTTTTTTTCTTAAGTTAAAATGCATCATGAGCAGATTTAGGTAGACATCACGGGACAGCATTTTATGTTGATGTTCAAAATATTGTACAAGGCCATGTTTGGTGGCTCTATGTTCCGTGTATTATTCCAAATAGATAAGAAGCCTCGTAAAACAAGATTACCAGTTCATTTAATAGCCGATTATCGCCGGTTTTCACTAATATTAGGCGAATCCTAAACTAATGCCTAAATAAAAACGTATTGTTGGATTTTCAACGCTGAGGTCAGCGCTGAGAGTTCCAACCCTAATATTTAGTTTAAGTGTCGCTTATGAACACGATCTCGAGATACATTTTCGGAATAAAAACATGAAGTAAAGCCTAATTAATAAAGCAGTTTCACACTTTAATAGCCAATTAAAATAATTTTCACTTCCAGAATACTTTTAAAATTTATTTCACTGAGGGCGTCGCAGCGCCGTTAAACAGTCGATATAAAAACCGTAAAAGTAACTGTTTTACTATCTACTTATGAGATCCAATTTTTTTTGCTATTATAATAAAGTTAACGCCTCGTTTAATAAATAAATTGAACGTGCCTATCTGCCTGCCTTGGGATAATTTTCCACCTCCTCACGGGCAAAGATGTTTGCAAAAGCTAGTTATATTATATATAAATTAATATTATAAATTCGAAAATAACCTTTTTTAACGTCAAGGATGAACGGATTTCGATAACATTTGGTAAACAAGTAGATCATGATCTAGGTGAGGACATGGGATGCTTTTAGTCCCCTTTTTTTTTTTTTTTTTTGGTGGGTGAGAAATCATCAAATGACTCCTCCCGCTCTGGGCGGAGCGGAAGGGAGTGTCAGACTCTTACTGAGTAAAAAACACCCATGTTCCTTCATTGGCCCTTTATGTTCCAGGGCCGCGGTATCTCTTTCGAACAGTCCCGCAGCCCTGGCAGGCACCGGCCCTTGCGGGCCCCTCCCGTTTGCTGACATCTCTTTGAGGCGCGCGTGGAACACGAACGCGCCGTCGACACGGCCTGCCCGTCGTCATACGACGGACGGACGGCGAGCTAGCCCATTACTCGCCGTCCACAGGCCCGCGCCTACGGTGGCCGAGAGCCATCACGGCGTGGCCCCCGACGCCCGGTGCTTCTCCCGCGGCGGCTGGGACGTGAGGAGGTTCTGCTTTTAGTCCCCTTAGAACCATTTCAGATTTACAAACGGGCGCAGCTGGAGGCAAAATCTAGTGAGTATATTCACTAGATTTTGCCTAATAACGAACTATTACAAGATTTTAGCGTAGAAACAAAATAAAACCCTATTATGTATATAGATTAGAAATCAAAACAGTATTGTTATTAAGTACATTATATTTACATAATGATCTGTGTTATTGTATTGATGGTATTATGAAAGTCAAATGAGGGAAAGGATCCCCGTAATGGTTCCGTAGACCAGATTTTGGATTGTTTGTTTATAAATCACCTGATTACGTTTTGCTAGCGATGGGTCTGTCAGGAATTCAAGACAAAATTACTGAGCAGTATTGCAATATAGTCCTTAGGTATTTTTTTTGGAAGTAAACGGTAGATGATGGACTTCACCACCGAAGCCGGGCCAGAAAGATGTGGCGTACCTGGTAAGATATAGCGGAGACCTTGGCCCAGCAGTGGTAAATTCGTAGCTACTAAATAAAGACTGGTAAGGAACGGTGTAATAACTGCTTAGATTCTTGAATAAATTCACTGATCCGGGAGACAACAGGAGCGAGAAACTTTTTTGGTTAAATGAAACAAAAGTTTCCCATCAATTGTCCCAGGAGTGGGACCTTTATAAAGTTCCCACTGCTGGCTCACAGCCTTCTGCAGTGAGAGAGGGAGTGGGCCACAATAAACCGCGGGTTGGTGGATGGCACAATTGTGGCTTCAAAGTTTTGGTTGTAAGACATTTCGGTTTTCCTTTGTCGTTTTGAGAGCAGTTTTAATGAAATATTTTAGATCTACAAAGCAAATTGCGTGCTTGGGTTCGAACCCATATCATGAAGCCGTGACCACTATTAGATTGTTAATGATTATGTAGTTTAGGCTCATACATTCCTGCTCACAATTAGTCAGGTAAAAAAATGTATGGTCAAAGACCCGGGATCGTGGTTTATGTAGGTATTGACTTACATAAACCATAATCCTTTGCTTCGGTCATTTCAAACCCTTTGAATTTATGCTCTCTGCGTTTTGCACCTACTACACACGTCGTATTGAACCTGCTCAGAATTTAGCTCACATAATAAGGAAAACGACAGGGCCACGTAAAATAACCATTTGAAAATAAAAAGGAGTAAAGTGCACACCGTATTTGGGCAAAGTCCTGTTCCGTTCCTTCCAAAAATTCCTTAACGCATTAAAAAGTATACGACTGGTTACTGCCCCGATATATTTAAAAGAAATTGAACGCGTACATAAACCTCCGACGATTTAAAGTACTCCCTGATTTGTATACGACGACGCTAAATACATATGAAGGATTTTAATGCGATTATATGAAATTTTAGTGTTGTGCGACGGCATTTTGTCATTACGATACGAAGGCCGAGGTGACCCGAACGGCAGACTTTATGATCTACCCAAATACGCATTCGGGTGCACACTAAATAATTTTAGTTCTTTTTGTTATTGAAAAACGTAGGCGTATTTTTATGTAAGCAATAATATTTGACTATAACTCAGCCACTAAGGAGGCGATAAGTGATACTTGTAAAGGTTTTGCGTGATGGGCAGTTTTTGGAGCCGAAAATCTGTTTACTCATTGTTGTGTCGCCCTCTCTTGTCATAGCTTAATATTTTATGGCTCCTCACTAGTTGTGTCGGGGTGAATAAAGTTATTTTCGTGAACTGTCAGGAGGCACACTGGGTGTTTTAAATTAATATTACTCTTTAAAAAGCGGAAAGACTTTTATTATTCGGATCCGGTTTTGGAAGGTGAATTTTATATGTTTTTGGTAGAGGCATGGAGGAGAATCATACCTAGTATGAAAACAATACTGGGTTTAGAGTTTGACATTTTATATCAAAATGTTCAAGTACTCTACACGAACTTTTTCACGAATTTAGCGTACATTTTCAATCTGATAACTTCGGATCGGAAAGATAGATGTTTTAGCCTTCGGCGATTAGAAGTCAATGAACCCGATCGTCATTGTCCGTTTAGTATGAACAATACATAAATTAAAAGTTTTAGTACTTCCATTAATTTATAGCGGTCAACATATTGTCATGTTACTAAAAACCGCAAATGATGTCCGAATTAATTGACAATGCAATTAATATTTTACGACCTACCTACTTGATGCTTTGATCCACATTTAGAGTAGGTATTTGATTTGATCAACAAAGAAGAGGTGACATATTAAAATTCTGAAAAAAATACCAAATAAAATCTAGGAGATTATTAATTTAATTAAGTGCTAAGTTTTAATTATTCAGTTTTATGGTGGTTAGCAAAAAAAAAGGGTTTTATCTGCGGAAAATCTGTGTGACATTACTATGTTTATTCGGGAATAAAGCCGAGCTTTAAGTTCGTATACATCTGTATTATTTTCCGGTTATTGACCCGCTGATTAAGGATCTTCGACGAAATCACAATGATTTCCAAGGACTTCCAGATAGGTTCGACTGTCATTGTTAAAAAAAACAAAACCAAAACGGGGTTTGTACCCGGACAGGAACCTGAAGACTTAGGTCACATAATTATCTACCAATGTTGAATTTTAGAGCTAAGCGCATGATAGCCTCATCGGGTTGGGTTGCAATGTATCGTATTTAAATACAAAATCCCAAATCTTCGTAGAACATTATTTTTCCTCTCATTCACGACGAAATGGACTAATGTTGTAAAATACCTCATTTATACTGGGTAAATATTTATGTGTTCAGCATGATGTACCGAATACGCAGTAGCCGTTTGTTCGTCGATGTCCCTTCCACTCCGTATATTAAAATCAAAATCAAAATCAAAGCATTTATTTCAAGTAGGCCCGTTACAGGCACTTTTGAACTGTCGAAACAAAGACAACAATGAAATTTAGCTACAGTCCCAGTCACAAGGCATAAAAACTGTGAAAGTACTGTAGTTGCCCATTCCCTAACGTAGATCTCTATGGAGAAGAACGGGCAAGAAACTCCATGGACACTCTTTTAAATCAGAATATTTTTACAAAACCTTGGTTACATCATTCATGTTTAGATGGTACATTATGTGAGAGCGATGTAGCAAGATGTGCACGTTAAAAGTGTCCATAGTAAAAACAAGGAAAAGAACAATTCAAAAAATAAAATAATTAATTCAAATAAGCCGTGGCAACCAAGAGATGACCAGTCACAACTGACAGCGCCCGTTCACGAACATGACGCATGTATCAGCACCATTCAACTCAACCATTTTGAAGGGAACTAACTGATCCGACACACGCGCCACCATCAGCGAGACATTTGAGTGAGCATGACATACACTTAACCGCCAGGGCAAATTCAAGTCAAAAAAAAAAAAAATAATGACGTAGGTTTCCAACGAAGGATAGCTTTCTATTACATAGTACTCACATAATATGGGCTATGCGGTTATATAATACCAAAAGAAATTGAATCTATACAATGCAAAGATAGTTGTACAATCTTCAGCAGCTCCAACAATACTATTTAATGCTATCCATTAATCAGTTTATGCGCCCCTGTCCATGTGGAGCAGGACCGGCATTGAGCCAAGCATTTTTATCAGAGATATAATCGTCCAACTTGTAATATGCTTGCTTACATAGTGTGCGTTTAATGCATGATTTAAATTTCGTCTCATTCAGTTCAAGAATACTTTGTGGAATTTTATTATAGCATCTTAAACAGTACCCCATGAAAGATGAGTCTACTTTAGCGAGTCTGAAGCCCGGCTGAACTAATTGGTCTCTAGTTCTCGTACTGTAATTGTGTCTGTCACCTCTTTTATTAAAAAGATGTAGATTTTTTCTAACGTACATTATGTTTTCGTAGATGTATTGACAATGTACCGTCATGATTTTGATTTCCTTAAACAGTTCCCTTAGAGAATCGCGCCTACGAAGATTATATATGGCTCTGATGGCTCTTTTTTGCAGAATAAATATAGACTCAATGTCTGCAGCCCGTCCCCATAACAGAATGCCATAAGACATTATACTATGAAAGTAACTAAAATAGACCAGTCTAGCGGTATCTACATCAGAAAATTGACGGATTTTTCTAACAGCATATGCTGCTGAACTTAGGCGCCCCGCAAGAGATTTCAAATGAGAACCCCATTGTAGCCTTGAATCAAGCGTAAGCCCCAGGAAAACGGTTTTATCTACGAATTCAAGTTTCTCTTTATTCAATACTATATCACACTCGTTACTTTTAACATTTGGTAAAGCAAATCTTATGCATTTCGTTTTTTTTTCATTTAATACTAAATTGTTTGCTGTGAACCAATTATGGACCTGAAGTAGGGCATTATTTACGTCATCTAGATTTTGGGCCCGTCTATTTATCTTAAAAATTAGAGAAGTGTCATCAGCAAATAACACCATATTTTGAGGTTGGTTTTTCAATAAATAGGGTAGATCGTTTATATATACTAGAAAGAGGAAAGGACCCAATATTGAGCCTTGCGGAACCCCCATTTTTACTTTTAAACCCTGTGAATTAACACCATTTATTTGAACATATTGTTGTCTATCACTTAAATAAGATTTTACCAAACTAAGTGCAAGTTTACCTAGTCCGTAATGCTCAAGTTTCAAAAGCAATGTGTCGTGATTTACGCAATCAAATGCTTTGGAGAGGTCACAAAATATTCCTATTGCGTCTTGGGATGCTTCCCACGCAGAAAATATGTGCTTTAATAAGGTTACACCGGCGTCAGTTGTACAACGTCCCTTAGTGAAACCAAACTGTTGGTCGTGTAAGATTCTGTTGGTGTTAAAATGATTGAGCATTTGATTAAGCATTACTTTTTCAAACACCTTGCTAAAAACTGGCAACACGGATACAGGTCTATAATTATTAGTATCTTTACTATCCCCGGATTTGAAAAGAGGTATGACTTTACTGTATTTCATTAAATCAGGGAAAACTCCTTGGTCTACACACAAATTAAAAATTAAAGCTAAGTATGGTGCTACAGTCTCAACTATGGATGTACAAACTTTGATAGACATTCCCCAAAGATCTTCGGTCAGTTTGACTTTTATTTGCCGGAAAGCTTTAATAACTATCATAGGGTTTATGTGTTTAAATTTAAATTCAGCCGGGCAGCCAGACACATTCGCCTTTAATAAACCAATTGCTACTTCAGGAGAGGAATTAAGAGACTCCGTAGTTTTTAACGGTATATCGGTAAAAAAATTCACAAATTCTTGAGCTACTTCCTGATTAGAGCTTTTAGGACCACATGCTGTATCTAAGGTGTAGCTAGTGTTACGTATTTTCTTCCTGTTAGTCTCGTTATTTATGACTTTCCAAACTGTCTTTATTTTATTTTCTGCTGTTTTGATCTTGTTGCTAATGTGCAGGGCTTTGGCAACCTTGCATGTATTTCTAAAAATGTTTGAATACTTAGCAACATACTTATTAAAAGTTTCAGTGTTTATATAAGATTTAAGGTCATAAAGCTCAAATAGTCTTTCCCTACTTTTTCTGATACCTCTAGTTGCCCAATCACTAAATATAAATTTAGGGCAAATACTTTTTGTCTTCTTTTCAAAAGTTTTGTTGTACTCAGTGTGAACTATTGAAAAGAAATGATCATACAATTGATTTATATTAATATCGTCTTCGTCTATCGTCTTTTATTATTATAGATAAATTTCACACCCAGATACAGAACAAATAATCGTACTCGACGCACAAAGATTTGTCCTGTGTGGGAATCGAACCCACGACCTCCGTCCTAGCAGTCAGGGTCACTAACCACTAGACCAACAGGCCAATCGAAGTTGGACATCGTACCTGCATATATATGTATGTATTTAGAAATATATAAGTATGTTTATCAGTTGTCTGGTGGCCATAGTACAGGCTCTGCCTAGTTTGGGATCAGATGGCGGTGTGTTGGTTGTCCCAAGATATTATTATAGATATTATATATTAACTAAGTATGGTAAAAGTACATAATAAAAAGATTTGATAGACTCTTTGGTCTAGTGGTCGTTAGCACGACTGCTGAGCGTGAAGTCCTGGTTTTAATTCTCAGACCGGGCAATGTGTTATAGGATTTTTCTATCAGTTTCTCAGTCACAGCCACGGAGTCTGGATGAATCTCGCCCCCTATTACATGAGACTAAAACATAACTGGCGAAATGTGGGTGTCCTATTTGTTAAACCTCTGCCTAACCCTACGGGGATTACAGGTGTGATGTTATGACGTTAAATATTTTGAAGAAAATTTTACTTCAAAATATTTAACGTCATACGGTCAACGGCTAAGCAGTTGACTCAATGAAATTAGTCAGAGACTCTTTCCTAATTGCCCCCATATACTTGCCATAAGAATCTGAAATACTTGACAGCAATTAAATACTCCCATCGTCATTAATTCCTTTTCATACGAAGAAGGCTGCATTGTCACTGCACGTTTATTGACCCTTAGGTACAATTTTTCACAGACAATAAAAACGATTCACAAATTTCAAGGAAGCGAATGCACAAAGGTTATGATTTTGCCCGTTTTCATTTATACTAGGCGCCACCTGAATTTAATGCTTAAATAAAAGTTTGTTGTTGGATTTTCAACGCAAGGTTCAGTGCGAAGAGTCGAAACTCTCATAACAGTACAATAAAACTTAGGCGACGTTAGAGGAGGTGCCCGTAAGAGGAAACGATGAAAATATTCGTCATACAAAACCAGTCATTTTAATTGTAATAATTTTATCAATAATGTAATTAATTTGTTTTGTCGGGTTCGTTGTAAATGGTTTAACAATGACTAACCGGTGAACTATGTCCGGTATTCGTAGGAACTGTTACTTTATTTTACAACGTTGTCTATTATTATTTTCATGAATAACTTTACTGTAATCATGTGTTTGCGTCGTGTTTTATTTGGATGTTATTAATAAATTGGTCCTGCATTCATGTTTGTTTATTTATATCTCGTTCTATAATATTGGGTGTAAAAATTGAGACCTGTTTTGTGTTCAAGACCATACCTGGGAACCTTCTAGTTTCGGATATATTGGGAGTCCAAAGTTTTTACTAGTCCAAGTTTTTTTTTTTTGTAGATTAGTGTTTTGAGGGCGTTACATTGAGTCCTACCCAAGGGCCGATGCCTGCCAGGGCTGCGGGACTGTTCGAAAGAGATACCGCGGCCCTGGAACATAAAGGGCAAAAAGAAGGAACATGGGTGGTTTTTAGTCAGTCTGACACTCCCTTCCGCTCCGCCCAGAGCGGGAGGAGTCATTTAACGATTTACTACCCGAAAAAAAAGAAAAAAAAAGAAAAAGGGCGTTACATTGAGTCCTACTGTAAAACGTGATTCTTCACCCCAGATTTTTTAATTTCTAAAAGGATTATTGCCATTATTTTGTCGAAAAGCCCGGATAAATGATGGAAGGCAAATAAGCTAGACATAATTATAACCCTTACTAATGTTATGGCTTTTATCTTCTATTGCTAGTGGCCTACTATTAAACCGATAGGTAGGTATCGTCATCTGCAACTTGCAAGCCATCGATATTATGATAGTACACTTTTACCAAAACCGTTATTATATCGACAGAAATTCAGATCAATAACAAACAATTGAAGATAAGTGGATCCCGTTTTAACTTTTACGAGTAAAGGGCAATGACCGACATTACATTTTGAAAATCATAACTTTGTCATACATAATCGAAGTATTGCCAAAATGAGAGCTTTATCAGATGTGAAATGAGGGATTGACGTTTGACGAACCGTTTAGTGATTGCAAAAGCTCCAGCTGACCGTGAGGTTTTGGGTTGGATACCCAGGTAGGGCAAGATATTATTGGGTTTTTCCAGCGGGAATTTTACAGAATCAGATATGTCCTAGATTTGTACCCAAGTGATGCCAATAATCTCGCCACAATTACTTGGGACTTAAACATAACTTGTGAAATACGGGTGAAGGTGCCTTCTTTAGATACATATATGTACCTACCTCTGCCTAACCCTTCGATAACAGCCGTGATTGTATGTTTGAATGAGAGCCTTGTATAACTCTAAATGATGATTCACTGTGGTATCGAAACACTAGCTAATTCATTCATAATAATCGATAAATTATTGATACCTAATACCCAAAAACGTAAAAAAGTCATTTGCATCAAAAAAGGGGACTTTTTAAAGAATGTATAGGTACGTCACCTAGTTCGACAATCATGTAAACATTGTCTTTTATAGCTACATAATTAGGACTTTCCGATTCGTGTCTATGTTTTCTAAGTAGTATGTAAACAGAACACATCCAGGATATCCAGTTCTTTTACGACGAATTATCAATGAGATAAATACAATGATTTGTGTCAATCGAAAAATATGAATACCACATTTTTCTTGGTAAAATAAAGGTAGCTTACGCGTAGACGAAGGTGGATTTAAAATGATTCAGACGGGTGAGGTTAGGTAGAGGATTATAAATGCAGGTATACGTGCAGATGTTCACGAATCGATGGAATCGATTAAGCTCGATAAAAATGCGTAATCGATTTATGATCGAAGCTTTACTGCACTGTCAACTGCTTGCGAACCAATGAGTGTGTTTCAATGAATGCTGTAAGTTTATGATTACTATGGTTTTACACTACTGGCGAGTGGCGCATTTAAGCGCCACCTTGTTGGTGTTAATTAAGCCCGTGTTAGACTGACTTATGTTAGGAGGTCCCGGAGCAACTTTTCTGTCTGTTATAAAAAAATAATAATAAGAAAAGTGGTGACTGCTGAGATGACGAGTAATGAAAAAGTATGGAAGAATCGACCTCAAATAAGTTGGGATTTGGGCAAAAGAATGATGATGGATTTTTAATAAAGTTCGATGTCATTCAATTAAAACTGTTTCTAGTAACCTGTACTTAATCGGTGTCGTAACTTAAGTCATTGCCTAGTGATTGATGAAATGTCATGTGGCGCTAAGGAACTGCTTAATATTTAAGCATCATATTCAAGAGTCGCCTAAAATTAGTGAAAAAGGACAATAACTGCATCATTTTTGTCCATGTCGAATAGATAATTATAAAATTCTTGTATCGCCTTACTCACACGCGAAGATCCTACATATAAATAATTTGGGTTTTTTAAGCAAGAAAAAAGGGACAAAACGCTGATTTTATATGATCTGAGAAATCAATGAGTCAAAAATTAACACTACCTCTGATACCTACCAAAATTTAAAAAAATCTTAACGTACCACAATACACGAGTTCCATAAAAAAAAACAATTTATTTCGATCCATATAGATTTACATTCAATTAGATTACATTCCTTTAAACCAAAGGATCCGGGTGACAAAAGTCTAAACATACTAACAGAATGCTAAAAGAATGTTACCAGAACAAATTATTCGATACTAGCGATCTGCCCCGGCTTTGCCTGATTTTGAAGGCTTGATAAAACATTGAGATTTGTTTATTACATGTAAGATTAATATAAAATGTAGAATCGAAAGATTTATATGTGTAAATTGTAGAAATAAATCTTCCACTTCTACTTTTTTTGGAGTCAATTCCCTTAATATGTTGAAAATCGCATCAAAATGCGTTGCGTAGTTTAGTATAATATAGCGGTCATACAGACTGACACGAAAAGCGACCTTATTAATATAATTATGAATATTTTATCTATTTTTAACTAAGTTTAGACTCAGCCATTCAGTGTAGACATTAATAAATTAGTATTCTTTATTTCGATATTTGGTAATAAAAGATATATATTTAAATTCTAAATCAGTTTGGCTCCGGTGCTATATATTTTGAAAATGACAAAAATGTCTTTTGGGACGACTAATAGAGCATAGCAAGGCATAGGTCAAGCTACTGTTTAATAAATTGACTCTTATAAAAATAGATTAGTCATAAATTCAGAACGTAGCGTAATCTATATTAAAGATTAATGTAATGTTAAATAAAAACTTAAGTAAGTTCTTTTTAAACGGAACTTCATAGTGTTGTACCTATTGCAAAATAATATCACCAAATAACATAATTGTAGTACTTAGATACCGAAACGTTTACCTTACATGGAAAAGCAATGCTGAGATTTAATTACCAAAATAATCGTCTCGTAGCTCGTTGGTCTAATGGTCACAAGCGCGACTGCTGAGCATGAGGTCCTGGTTTTGATTCCTGGGTCGAGAAAATTGTTATTGGGTTTTTCCATCAGGAATTTCTCAGTAGTCTGGATTTATGCCCAGTTGATGGCAATAGGCTCGCCTCTATTACATGGGACTTAAACATAACTAGCAAAATGTGGGTGTACACCTCTGTCTAACCCTTGAGGGTTATTTAATGAGGAAAAGCCCACCTTACACTCCTTCCATTCCTCACGGCCTAATTTAAAGTATTTTCAAATTTTCGATAAAACACACTGAATCAAATAACATAGGCTCACATAACAAAATTCCACAAATATTGTTTTGACTGTCAGCACCTTTTAACATTCCAAAATTAAATTAAAAGCCCAGACGACTGCTACAGTTTTGTACCAGATGTTTAAGTCTTGAATAAAAAAATAATTAAATAAATTATGTAAAACCTGTATGGCCGTTGGCGCCAAATACACTGCGTCATCGGCAAAATTTTCCCAGGAATGTCACATAATTTGTGGTATTTGGCAAACAAACAAATAGGGTTGATTCGTTAATTCGACGAAAAAACACGTTAATATTTGACTTGTTATCAATCGGACACAAATAGAAACATTAGTATAAATTAAATTGTTCAATGTAATCAAATGACGTGGGAATCGGAATGTTATGTTGAATTATGATGACGAGTCTGTTCGCTTTAGTTTTGATAAGCGCTGTTTTGTACTCGGACCTTTGAACCATGGCTTCTTGAAATCAGTCTGTTGTTTGAGTTTTTAGGCCTTCCCCTTGGATACAATTCTTAGTACAATTCGAATGATACATTAAAAAAAATATCACGAGCTTTGTGACGGCGCATTGCTTGATACCGTTAGTCCTTTCAACTTGGATGATATTTTTGATGTTATGAGCGGGTTCACGTCAATCATGACCTCTCTATTTTGATATTTATGATGATCTTTAGTTTAGGACCTTTATGTCCCTGCTTTTACATACATAAAGTCAGACCTTTTCCATATGGGGGTAGGCAGAAACTATATTACATAATTCCTTTCGCCTTTACCTGCTTTTATCTACCATAGTTTTTTGTTATTTTAAGATCATCATCCTTTTCCCAACTCTGTTGGGGTCGGCTTCCAGTCTAACTATCTATAAGGATGCAGCTGAATACCAGTATTTTACATGGAGCGACTGCCTATCTGATCTCCACAACCCAGTTAGTACTGGGTATTACTATACCCCTTGGTAAAACTGGTTGTTAGACTTTTTGGGGCACTGACTACCAAACGACTGTCAAAGATCTACAAATGACAGCCGGGACCAACGGCTTAACGTGCTTTCCGAGGCACGGAGGAAACTCGGTATGTAATAGGTGGTCACCCATCCACAGACAAACCTAGGCAAGCACATGTTATTTTTGTTTTAAGATCGTGATTATTATTTAAGTAAAAGCTTAAATTAAGAGCACTCTGCCATCACCCATTGAAAGGTCATGTTGACTTACGTCTGAGAAGTACTTAACTGTCATACTGGACCTAGGCCGGGTTTAATACATTATGCATTTATCCATGAAAAGCAAAAAGGTAAGGTTAACAGTAGTTTTGACCTTTGACCCAGCGTTACTGAATAGCATGTGGAAAAACACGCACCAAAAAGTATTTATAAATCTCTTCTATCACGTTATTGTGTTAAACAGAGCAAACACAAACCACACAATTATAACCACTAATACTGCTTTTTTTGGAATCAGTTTCTATTGGACTCTCATATTACTACTTATATTTTATTATTTTAACGTCAATATAATTTGCACTTAATTTTTAAAGTTAAAAAGTTAAATTTTGTCAATAAAAAAGAAAAGAAAATACAATAAAAGTGTTTCGGCCTTGACTGACCTTACCCCAAAAACTAGACATGCTACCATAAATAACTTTCTTCGGAAAACTACACAGATTAATCTTACTGACAAATAAATGTAAAAATCAGCTTCTTCAATAAATTAACTTATAAATTGATTTTATTCAATTTTGTTCACTTAAGTTACGATAAAAAGAGAAATGTACAAAATATTGGAGTGCAATCATTAATCTTGTTTCTTTAAATGGTTTTGATATATCACAGCTTCTCCCAATACGATATTTATTGTTGTTTTTTTTTTCAATATTAGGTATGTATTTTTAGCTACGGCTTAAGCATGGGTAAACCCACCTGTTTACGATGCGTTGTAATATGCAAAACAGAGACATTTATTTAATAACGTGAAATTCTGTAAAGCAATACAAGGAATGCAACTAAATAAACAAATATTTTAGTCATAATATCCGGTTCGATGTTTTTAGCCTAATCAGTTCAATTAATCAAACTGTTTCTTTTTGGAATGGCTTTTACGAAAGACTTTTATATTACAAACTTAAAGTTTATCAAATGCCTACTTTGCATTCTCTTATCAGAAATTTGAGAATGGACTTATTTTGTCAACAGATTTTCATAACATATTTTGATCTCCAGTAAACTGCAGCATAAATGTAAACACATTTTATAAATCAAGTATCATTAAAATAATAGATAAGTTTTTGAAAAACAAATAAAATTTACATAAAACGTAAAACCCATGGCGATAATGACTTTTATTTTTATAAAACGTCGTTTATTATTGCGTATCAAAGACAAAAGTTAAGTAACAGATTCCATTTAAAACAATTATGCACATAATATTCAACTATAGTATAGTATATAGTAGTAGTATAGTAGTATTCAACTATAAAATATAGTTGCCCGAGATGGTCTGATGTCAACACAAACACAAACATACGAACTATACTTCTAAGTCAGATTATTACCCACTTACCTTCCACAAGTCAAGATTCTCATTATATACTGCATAATTATAGAATTAATGTATATTATACATTAGAAATTAGCCCCACTACTTATCCATACAAATATGATGTAAGCTCTGTATAAAATCGCATTTTATTTAACACTTTGAATATTACGTTGAAAGAAAAGAGCGCACTGCACTACGAAAAATATCGCACTAATTTTAAAATTTGTTGTTTTTAATTAAAAAATAACAAACACGGTCCAATAACACTTTGATTTGATCACAATGACATTGCCTTATTCATAATTACTTATTCAAAACAATATTAGAACCCAACAATAAATATCACATGTGTAAAAAAAAAACATTTGTTTATTGTGATATTCGTAATTGAACAAGTTTTCCGATAAGGCAGGATTACGCGAGAATAACCAAATATTTATCTCTACATAGGTGAATCATGTAATTTGGAAAAACATTATTTGTCAGCCGCATTAAAAAAAATGTTTAGAAACCCCTTACAAATGTCACTTGCACTATGGTAATTTTTCATGAAACTTCACCAAGTATAATTTGACGAACATCCGTGATTAGTTAAGAGCTTTTAAAGCCGAAGATAATTTTCTATATGACACCGATACCCCAATAAAGTAACTCCGACCAACAATGGTATGCAAAGATGATAAAAAAATGCGTGAAGTGTATGTGTGTGACGCCCGTGTATGACGCACGCTCGCGCGTCTGTGTGTGTATTCCTGCAGAAGAGATGACTTGATGTTGCAAAATGTATAAAAGCGAAGCGTGGATTTCGAAATCAACACAACGATTTGAAATCCTCTAAGGAGTATACACACGGAGAACAGTGTGACCGTGAAATAAAATTTCCGCATTGTGATACCAAGTTCAGTAGCAGTGACAAGTGGCCTGAAGAACTGTAGCGTTCGAAGTTTAAAATAATAATTTTTTTAGTCAATCTTTCGTGAAGTGTCAATCCAGGATGTGTTCTTTAGAGGTACGTACCAAAAAGGATTTAATTTAATTTGATTTTGAACCTTATTTATTTAATTTAAATATTGTTTATTATTTTCTTCATTTTAAATATTTACTCACCCTTTTTATATAAAAAAAAATATATATTAATTAGTAAATACCAGTGATAAAAAATAACACAAAATAATATTTACAGATCGTGCTTGCATTGTGCATCGTAGCGGTGGCCAGCTCTCCCATTGAGAGTGGCAAATGGAACCCCTACAAATACGGCGACGATGGCAAGTAAGTAAATGTCAATGCAACTTGTTTATTCATTTAGACATTTAATCCGCACCGAGTAGTCTTGCAATAATGATAACGATCAAATAGCAAATTCAATTACGAAGTCTTAAATACCTACATTCAAATAGCACTGATTTGCCCCGGATTTTAAAACCGTTCTTGATAATCCCTGGAAGGTTCCCACAGTACTTTAAAATTCGAGTAAATAAAATATACCTCTACTCGGCCCCAACTAGGCCAAGTCTACTTTACCCCGGAGCAACAACAAAACTTCCAAAAATACCTCGAAGTTAAACGAGAATCCAGATTTCATCTAAAAGTGGAGCAGATTTGGAGATTTTATTAATTCTCGGTGACCTATTACCGTTTCATTTAAAAGAAAAAATTTAGAGCACTATGCTAATATTTTGCATTAAATTACGGTTAAATAGCTAACGGTTTGTTTGCCATAAAGTCGAAGAAAGTGCATACTAAAAATATCGATAAAACAAACAGTAAAAGAAAGACAAATATTTAACAGTCTATTTCTCTTCACAGATACATTCCCAACAACGAAGGAAAGTACATCCACATTCCAAACCCCTACATCCACATCGACAATCCTTACGATGGTGGTTTTGGACCTTATGCCCATGACTATGAGCCTTACGTCGGAGAGGCGTCCGTAGATCAGTACAAGCTCGTCCAGTACCAAGGTGAAGACAACCCCTTCTACAAGGATGGGTACTACAAGAACAATGGCATTAAGATCATCAAGCAGAACCACAACTACAACGAAGACAAATACGATTTTGAGTGAGTATTTTTTTAAAATAATAACATTAACGCGATCAACGCTCGCGGATCAATCTAGAATACCTACTGACGCCTAAAACAATGTCAACATCAAATTCGATTATTAAATTGAAACAAGATAGTTATAAAGTCTCAAAATGATTTAAAAAAAAAGATCGAACAAAAGTCACTGACACGCAAAGAAAAAGAATGCACCAAATATAAATGAAAAAAAAAAATTAAGTAACCTTAAAATACTCAGCCGTTCGTAATTTGAAATCGTTTTAGTCCTGTCTCAGTTATTTAACCTCCAACCTTGCATCACTGTCAAAGTCACAGTGATGTTTACTGGCGTAAAAATAAGGTTCCAATTGGACTACGGCTGTCAGAGGTAAAATAATTGTAGAAATACTGTAAACTAAAATAGATTCCCCGCACTGTATCAGAATCGATCACGACCTTTTATTCACAGAATTCGTTTTCGTACCCGAGATACGATATTTGCATTTATATATTCAGCGATTGCAATGAAAAATAACAAAGTGCCAACTGCAACGTTTTACTTTGTTTTGAATCGGAATTTAGAGGGCGAGATTTTAGATCAATAACATTTTGATCTAAAGGAATCCTAATACTTCAAGTAAAAATAACACGCTTGTGTGTCTGTATGACCCAAGTGGCTAGGCACAAATCTAGCCTGTTACTAAGAAACTCCAAAACAATCATATTTTTCTCCACCTAGGAATCAAACTCAGAACCCCATGTTCAGCGATCGACCTTGCGACTACCTAAGCAGTCAACTTCAAAACATTGAACAAAATACGAATCACCTACTAAAACCAAATGAATTCCGCTCTTAATAGAATGCAAAGTTATTTTTAAAGAACATTAATTCTCCAATATAACGTTGAACGAGCTTTATTCTTAAACTTTAATTGATTTACAACTTTTTTGAAGAGCCAACTTATGGTAATAGAAGCATTAACATACTGGAGAAGCGTAATGTATAGATTTATGAGCTTCCCGTCTCCTACACAGATTTTAGCCTTGCATCGCTGAATGTCAAGCTTATCAGGATTATTTGAATATGCAAGACTTCAGAGCCAGAATATAAATGAAAGTAAATAATGATAATATTCCATACGATTATGATGTTACTGCAGAACCGCGGGGCGTTATCCAATAACATTGGGCGTGCGTATAAAAGTATATTTCGCTTGAGTATAGCTATAAATATTGTGCGCTCGTATTCCGGTTCCGACGTATCTTTTTACGCGGCGATAAATCTAATCGTCGGATTAATAACATCAATACAAAAACACATACAATTACTCCTTTAAATACTGCATCTTCTTTACAAGTCAAACACTTCATTAATCAAGTAATTAATGATACTGACGATATAATCAAGCAATCAAAGGGGTACTAACAACTTTTGAGTAAAGTCCTTGGTTACACAATAGGGATAAAACAGATCGATTCAACACTACTAAAATCTGCCTTGACCGACAAAAACGCCGGCGGGTCATAGTTCAAAACAATTTATAATCATTTACGACAACCAAATTGACATTATACGAGCTTGTTATAGTATCTGTGACGAGGGATTGGTTTAGCGTTGATTGAAATATTGTTAACAATGACCCAGTAATATCAAACACAAATCAGATAATAATTACAGGAAACGATAAAACCAACATAACAGACAATCTAAAAAACGCTGGAGAACACAAGTATGTCCTACTATGAAAATTTGTTTTGTAGGAAACCAATACTAATTCCTATTTTCTTTAACAGTTTTGAGACGGAAAACAAAATTCGTGCTGAAGAAAAGGCAGTTCTGAAAAACCCGAACACCATCGATGAAGGCATTGCTTCCAAGGGCTTCTACGAGTACATTGGACCTGACGGCTTCATGTACCGAGTAGACTACACCGCCGACGAGAAAGGCTTCCGCCCCTCAGTCAAGAGATTAGAAACCCCTTACTCCGGCAAATGGATATACGAGAAAATCAACTAAATTAATAATATCATCATCATCTTCCACTGAATCAGTATTTTGAATTAAGTAGGCGGTGTTGCATTTTCCATTGTAACCTCATTCATCTTCCGACTGACTGCAATTTATTTAACAATCACCTTCATTTAGTTCAAGATCAAAATATTGTTCACGAATATGACATTTGAATTTAACATAGCCAGGATATCATTGACGCATTTTGATGTACAGACTAACCTCGATCACCATTTGTAATGTATAATTCTTTCGGTAATGTCTAAAGTACAAAAGTGGGTCAATTTGGACATCACTCGGTCTAAGAAAGTGTCTGCTTAGATAAATGTAATTTATACTTTAGTTTTAAGTGCTTAGATATTTTTAAATTTAGATACTTATTTATGAAATGTGATAATAAATTTATATTGCAAAAAACGTATTTAAATCATTTTACAAATCTAGTTATAAACTAAATCAATCTGCTGCTCCCCCTACACACTAATCATTTTAGGACCCATCTGCACAATATATGGAATAAATAGAAGCTAGTAAACACAATGAACTACGACTATATCAAAAGAATGCAAATACTCGTAGGCCTAGCCAGACCCTAAATATTTGTCTGAATTGAATGGCATTCCGACCTTTTACCTCACAAGTATATATAAATACAGCAAGGTACGTAGGTATATTTTAATACTGAATTCGAAGACCTTTTCATACAGGGTGTAAATGGACCCTTCGTAAAGCCGTCAACCAAGAATTATGTACATCAAACTAAGCAAATTTACGCAAAAATTATTGCTGGGAAATGACTTTTTTTTTGAAGTGAAATATCCCGTTTTACAATAGGACTCAATGTAACGCACTCAAAACATTGTGCTGATGGATGGATTAAATAGTACGGGGGTCGTGGAGGTGTTTAAAGTAAAAAAATTACATTAAAAACATGTATTTAAAAAAAAAAACTTGTGAAAAAGTTGGAACTTGGAATATCCCCGTAACTAGAAGGGGGAACCTTCTAGTTGGTAGGTATGGTAACAAAAAAAAATCGCAATGACGGGGAGAACAAGTGCCTTTCGGCTTCGTTATGGGTCTTGTCACACCCTTTATAATTACTTAGCTTTACAATTTTAGTCTAGGTGATATGGGATGGTCTAGGTATTATGGAAAGAAAGAAGTTGTCTGTTGAGATGACGAGTAATGGATGAGTATGGAAAAAGAAGACATGCGTCGCCAACCCCAAATAAACTGGGATAAGGGCTGGAGACCGATAAAATTTTTAGTCTAGGTCTGTCCTAATACCGTAATTAAATAGCAAAGTCCTATAGTAAGGTTCAGGCAAGCCGACTAATTGCGGTCGCGACTCCGTGTGTATTGAAGTTTCTGTCAGTGTCCGGGGTAAACAGATACAATACGTCGGTGCTGGTATCGTACATAGGACGGGTAGTCCCTCTATAGAGTCATCTCAAACATCACCAGAAATACGTCCTACTGGTCCATTTGTCATAATTTCATCAACCAGTTTGTTAGAGAATTTAGACAGATATTGTGGATTTCGTCATTCGGTTGGTTTCAAAGCTTTTTTACTGTTTGTTTAGCGGGCCAGATGACATTCAGACTTTCGGAGACTTTGGGAGTTCTTTATAATACTTCATAGTAAATGACTGTGTCTAACACACATACATAAACTCGCACCTTTTTGCCCATGAGGTTTTTCTATAGGCAGAAATAATAGAACATAGGTGATATTCTGTTATTTCTTTACTTGCTACGATCCTTAACATACCTTCTCCTTTACTATTTGTCTTATTGCTCATAAAGTGAAATCCTGCTGGATTCAGTCTGTGTTCACTATTTGACGTTCTTCTTCCAAAACCACTAGATAAGATTCTTCTGACTCTTGAAGGCGGATCAGTATATGATTGTATATTGATCTTATGTAATATTTGCTAAGGTCCCGCCTCTACAACCAGTGTGTTCTGCCCACCATGACGTTCGGTGCTGAAACAAGGAAGCTCACGTAGGAGACAGTGTACAGACTGAGAGTTGCACAGAGAGCCATGGAGCGTTCCATGCTCGGCATAAAGCTGGTAGATCGAGTTCCTAACGTCGAAAATCCAAAGACGTATAAAAGTTTTCGATATTGGAAATCGCGTTACGGAACTCCAATGAAGTTGGGCAGGACAGCTAGCAAGGCGCAGTGATGACAGGTAGACTAAGGCTGTCACTTAATGGCGTCCAAGAACGGGGAAAAGAAATGTGGGTCGTCCGACGGCGAGATGGGCAGACGACATAGTTGCCATCGGGGGCAAAACCTGCATGAGGCTGGCACAGGAACGTGGAGATTGGCAGAAGAAAAGAGAGGCCTATACTCAGCAGTGGGTGAATTCAGGCTGTGGATGATGATGATGAATATTTGTATAAGAGGATTAGTTTTTTTTATCGTTTGATTTAGCCACGTTTTGTCAACTTCTGTTTGATAAAAAAATTGGGACATCCAAAGGTTTGTAAAAATTAAAGATTATTATAAAAAGCTCTTCTAAAATAATAGGTCTAAAAAGACTCGCTTCCTAAGCTACTGAATGTTTACAACAATAAACTAAACTTGTGGAATTTCGCAACTATTTGTAGAAAAATCTTTACAATAAATTCTACACTTCTATTGTGTGAATATAAGATACGGAAGTACATACTAAACACACAAAACATCGTTAGGTGTGCCATAATACAATGTGCACAAGCGTCGGAAACATAGCACCTTTTGACCTCACGGCGCCGAGGTCCCTAAGCCAACCCATATCGCGTTGGCTTGATGAATGTTCGGTGTAGGAATCAATATAATTTATTGGCGGCATATTTTTTGTGGGCCTGATTAATCGAAATCGGTCCATAACTTAGACGAGGCCAAATTTTCTGCCATTTGGAACATATCGGAAGAATGAGGGGTAAAGGGAACCATTTATTAAGTAGGTCCTTGTATTTATTGTTCTCATATGAGCCAACGTTCAGAGGACACATCATTTTACTCCGACTTAATACTAAGCTTTTTAATTTGAAAGAATGTTTTGCCTAAAAAGGTAAGTAAGGTTGGTAATTAATTATGAAAAGGATTTTTTGTTCCAACTTGTGTTCAACAGGTAGTCCAAGACTGTTCGATTTAGAGCGACGGCGGTGTAATATCTGCCTCATACAATAATATCAGAAACAATCATCTAAAGTGGCAGCTTTATCGAAAATTAACACTGTCACAAATTATATGATTAGATTAACAGGGTCACTTTAAACAATCTTAAGGTTAATGTGAACATAGTTAAGGCGTCCAACCCGGATTAGCAATAAACATCAGGATGTGAAGGCAATATTCGATCTGATATCGCGATAAATAAATACCGAAGCGCGTCGAATTTCAATAAAAATATCACGAGTGGCTCGACCAAAAATAAACGAGCCCATCCAGAGGAGAGAGGAGCGCAAGGATCGTAAAATCATGCGTGTTAGGGCACTGGCAAGAAATTTGGCGAAATTGTTTTGGCTCAAGCTTGTGGAGGCTTTTATGGAGGCAGAGGACGTTGACCGAGAGCTGTGCCAAGTGGCCGGCGCCACTCTGCCCGACGCACTGCGAACCCAAGGATGCTGCACTGCGCACCGCCTTATCTTTCTCCAAGCTTCCTTCTCGAAATAATTTAAAACATTCGATACACTGCCAAATAGGTCCCGGCCAGGATATCTCCGTACATCCCCGAAGCTAACCGGAAAATACGATCTGAAATCCGAGGTGCAACGTCCTTTCAAATATTTCTATCGAAGGACGTCCCAAGGCAGACGATATAAAAGTGACCTTTTTTTGTAATTATATCGCCGAATGATATCGAATATGGAAATCAGGCGGAGTTTGATTAGCGTGTCTTGTCTTCGAGACGTTTATTGCTACTCTGTTACGCGAGCTTGAAATATAACGTGGTGACCCGAAATGGGGCTTCGACTCCGTCTATAATGGGATAATCATACAAATTAGTGTTGTACCGTATTGTCAAACAAATCGATTATGATTATAGCTCGTTTGTTTAGAATGTCTTTAATGCATTTTTATGGCTGTATTAAAAAAAAAATGTAGCTGTTCTATGACCGTGCTTCGTCTTTTGTTTTTCTAAAAGACAGAGCCTTAACTATTCCAGTTTTATGAGCCATAAAAGTAAAAGAGAAAAATAAACTTTATTACGCGTAAGTTTAAGATTTGTCTTAGAAATCGACAAAAACACTGTGTTTTAGCACATTGCCACTTTATTTGAAGAGACTGAATTTTGTTTTCGTGGAAAATAACTCTTTTTTGCTGCAATAAGTTTAAAACTGTCCTGCCCTACATAGAAGATTGGTAGCTTGTCCTTCCATGCAATTTAAAAGTCAACTAGGGGAACGGGTTTGCATTCTTTTCGTGGTCAATGGGGCGGCTCCCTATTGTAATCTTTGAACTCAATTTGGTTTCACTATAGATCATTTCAAGCGACACTATCCCTTGTGCAACAAGACAAAGAGTCCAAAATTATATTCTTTGGGTTTTATTTCTTTGCTAGTTGATTATATCAAGAGGATGGGTAGAAGTACTATTGTGTGTGATGCTAAAGTACAATTATTAGACATGCCTTTAGTTGTAACACCAAAATTAAGTATATTTGAACTTTGATTATAAGTAATCTGAGGGCATTTGTGCACTCAATAAGTGGGTGACACTGGGCAATCTAAAATACAAATGACAGCCAACCGAAAGCTAATTTCTCCATACGGAAGACAAAAGTATGTATCGGTAATTTTGTAATTCCAATTAAGTTGGTAAGACAGGCGGTAGGTGTGAGATTACGAAAAGCAAATAAAATTAGACCTAAACGCCAGTTTAAGTCCTTTGTCATGAATCGACCAAAACACCGCGCTGTTTGAAGTTTGTGGTGGAAAAGCCTAATAGCACTTTGATTTTTTTTTTTTTTGGATGGGAAATCATCAAATGACTCCTCCCGCTCTGGGCGGAGCGGAAGGGAGTGTCAGACTTTTAGTGACTAAAACCCATCCATGTTCCTTCTTTTGCCCTTTGTGTTCCAGGGCCGCGGTATCTCTTTCGAACAGTCCCGCAGCCCTGGCAGGACTTTGATGGACCTGGGAATCGAACCCAAGACCGCATGCTTAGCAGTAGCTCTAGCAACCACTAGCCCAACGAAGCAGTCAGAAAACATAATAAGGCATTTTAAATCAACCAAACATAATTTCCAATTCATTATCCATTTCAGTCCCAAAACTGAAATAAAATGGTCAGTGGGCAACTTTCACACTTTTCCCAATCTGGAAATCGAACCCTCACCCAGAACCTCAAACTCACCAGTAGCGCTAACGATCACTAAGCCAACAAGCCACTCGAAAAAATAATAACACATTATTTTTGGTGGATCCAAACAAAATTTCCAATTCAATTATTATCCAATCCCACCCAAAACTGAAATAAAATGTTCAGTGGGCAGCTAAATTCGATGTAATTCATACAATAAAGATTCGGCCAGCGATTTGTCGGTGAACCACCGGAAGTTGGACGATGGCGCCTGCTGGCTTAATTGGAGCCCGACCAACTAACCAAAAAGATACCCAGGAACGTGATGCGGTTAAAAGAAAAAAGGATGAAGAAACTATATAATATTCGCTACTGTTTTTGGGTTACGTAGGTTTTGAGGAGAAACGGTTTGGTTCTGGGAATTTTTGAAAGGACTAACGGTGTAAACGGACCCTTCATGAAGCCGTCAACCAAGCATTCTGAACATCAAGCTCTACGCAAAAATGATTTTTAGTTTTATTTTTGGGGTGAAACATCACGTTTTACGGTAGGACTCACTGTAGCGCACTTAAAACATTATCAGTCTTATTACAAAAAACTAAATAAACCTTGGTTTAAACCTGGACTATCAAGTCCAGGCTTATCTGCAAAACCATGGTCTAAATTTGTTCGTATTACAAAACCTAAATAAACCGTGGACTTCTTAGTACCGTCATTTAAACCACTGTTTAAATATCAACCACAGATTAATACAAATATCATTCGTTCACCATGACATCATTCTATTACAACGTTCCGTATGCCCAGAAAAGAAAACGTTTTGATAATACGCTAATGATTAGATGATGTATATGAGTGTTAAAAATATTGAGACCTGGTTATTTTGCATGGATATAAACATTATTTAGTTATTTCGTCGATTACAGTTTTGTTTAGGCACATTACTTAATGCCGTATTAATTTCTAAAATACATCTAAATACGTATAACGAAACGTAACATTCTCGCGCGTTATATGAAACCATAACATTAAACAAAACCATCACAAGTTGAACAAAGTTCATTTAGCTTTGGAATTTTAAGTCTATATTAGAACAATTGCCTCTTTGTTTGCCTTCTTTGTTAATTTTAATAATTTAATGTGATGGACCAAAAAAAACGATCTGAGAATTGGAATGTCAAGGAAAAAGTAAGTAAACATAAGTTACTTAGATGAACTTGAAATCCGTCTTTAATTTATTGATTTCAAGCTATTTTCCATTTTCAAGTTAAAACAACACAAAACAATGAAAAAAATTGATAGTGGAACCTAAAAAATAAACTTTGAAAAGGTTGAAAGACCCGATTTAGTGATTTAGACCATCGTTAAACTAGGGGTCGCCGAGGTTTAGCGTTAGACCATGGTTTAGTCTATGGTTTATCGCTAAACCACGATTTGTAATACCATTTTTGTTTAGACCGTGGTTTAGAGAAGTTTAAACCAGGTTTATTAGTTAAACCGCTTTTTGTAATAAGACCGTATTAGTCTTATGGATGCATTGAATACTACGGGGGTCGTGGAGGTATTCAAAGTAAAGGTACCTATAACATTAAAAACTTGTTCTTGACAAAAACTTGTGAAAATTTTGGAACCCCCAATATCTACTCGTATATAGGTACGGTCTAGAACAAAAAAAAAATATCGCAATGGCGGGGAAAACAAGTACCTTTCGGCTTCGTTAAGGTACTTGTGGGATGAGAAGTTGCAAGTTGTTTGGGTGGCTTGTGTATTTTGTTGAAAACCTATAAACGCAATTAGAATGTCAAAGTTTAAAACACAAAGCCCTAAAATTCTTTATCACTTCCCAGTGTGTCGTTGTTTCTTGAAAATATTTGGATTATTTTAGGAGAGAGAATACAAAGTATCCTATAGCATTTTAATTCAGTTATTTGCAACAAGCACAATCAGTAACATTCATATATCATCTGCCTAGCCTTTTCCCAACTCTGTTGGGGTCGGCATCCAGTCTAACCGGATGCAGCTGAGTACCAGTATTTTACATGGAGTGACTGCCTATCTGACTTCCACGACCCAGTTAGTACTGGGTAATACTATAGCCCTTGGTAAGACTGGTTGTCAGACTTTTTGGGGCACTTTGTAGATCTTTGACAGTCGTTACAGGTAGTCACCTGTAACGACTGTCAAAGATCTACAAATGACAGCCGGGACCAACGGCTTAACGTGCACGGAGGAAACTCGGTATGTAATGGGTGGTCACCCATCCACAGACCAACCTAAGCAAGCACGGCTTAACCTAAAGATCGATCTGAGCGGCTGTTATTATTTTGCCACGAGCCCCTCGAGTAACATTCATATAATGTGAATACATTCTTAAAATTATGAAATATTATCTGTGACGGGTATTTTTAATTTAAAAATCGCTGCATTAACGTTAAGTTTACACCGCGTGCTCGTGGTAGGGTCTCAGGTTGACCAAGAACTACTACGAATCCTATTTGACATAACGAATAATAATATTTATTTTAACACTAGAGTTATTTTTATTATTAATCAGTTTATTTCAGATCAAAAATTAATCCATACAAAATAAATAAAATAAAATACAAAGAAATAAATTAAGAATTAAATTATTACAATCATTAATTAATTTTACCAAAACGGAGGAATTTTACGAAATTACACAAAAGCTCCTATATTTGTACGGAATCCTTTACAGTTGCAAACTTGAAATATACGAACCCAATTATTACCGACACCACTTTTTTAGGTCTGATCTCTCTGATTTGCCCAAAAAACAGGATAAAAGTTTTTTTCATAATATTTTTGTTTCATTTGAGTGCCTACGATTGTTTTTATAGGGTTCATTCGGTCCGGCCATAAGTAAACTTACAGTCTAATAATGCGGCAGAATAAATTTTGAGGTTATTTACATTTATCTCCGTAGGGATCTCCTGATTTTAATTAAGTATTTGGATGCTATAGCTGGTTTCATAATACCTAATGTTTACTTTTTGAAGATTAAAGGAGTTTGTAAATTGAAAGCTTAGTCCCACGCAATGCATTACTTAAAATAATAAAGGAACTTAAAATTACGATATCGTCGCTCAAGTTCTAACACCATGTAAGTTAAAAATAGCATATTTTGTGTTTCAAATTAGATAGAGAAGTTGCTTGTTTCTGATTGGCTGCAACAACGCGTCTTTCTATTCTCTAGTAAACGGCATCCAAACGTCAAAACTGCCAAAAATTGATTTACGTGCTGTTACAACTTAAACGACAATGTTATCAATTTGAAAAATCGGCTTTATTTAAAAAAAACCTTGTTTGTTTTCTGAATACAATGTATTTAAAGATGACCAAGAGCCGAAATTACTTCTATAGACATACAGGGTCAATGTAAGAACAATAATTTTCTGTAATTTGAAAAATTGCAGTTGGTCTTCCTTTTGCTATCAAATACGCATAAACATACTCGTACCTAATTTTAGCGTTAACCAAACCAGTGCAATTATTTTAATGTATATTTATCAATCAAACATTTGATGGCCCTATAACGAGGTAACAACGTTAAAGTTCCTAATTTATTTTTTATTTTATTTTTATGGCCATACTTAGCTAATGAGCGATCTAAAATGCGATCACTCAAAGGTTACTAGATTAATTTTACAGTTTATAGGCGTGTTGGTCCGCAAGACATATGACTTGGTACCTATAATTATGCAGATATGAGTGTTTTCTGAGCGTAGGCTGTGGACCGATATGGAACCAGATAGCCTTAGCTTTAAATAATATTGCTGACCAAGACGGTGATGATACAGAGAATTTCAACAGTTTACCTATATTTATACTCACTATCTGTGCCACAGTTTCGCCCGTCGTTTCTCTTTTTAAAGGTTGTATGTGTTGTGCATGGTGTTAAATGGCCTATAACCTTAAAAAGTGGGCTATTTTATTAGTATAGAGACGACGTTTGAGTGATGGGAAAGGGCCGGATCAATAACCCAAATGGGCCCATAGACAACCTATCGCTATTACATTTTTAAGATTTTTTCTCAAATATAAACATAATTATAAAATAAGAAACTTTGGCGCTTCGAGGTATAGAAAAAATCGGCTGTGTAAAACGTCAAACTTGTGATATTCTGTCCAATGTTCATCCAATGTAGGGCTCCTTGAATGAACCTCCGTAGAACTAAATAAGTGCTCCTTCGTATAATTAAATACAGCTTTAATGTACTCACAATGTATGTCATAAGGATATAAGTCTTATTATTTCATCATCTCCCTAGCCTTTCCAAAGTATGTTGGGGTCGGCTCTTAGTCTTACCAAATGCAGTTGAATACCTACGTATTGTTTGCAAAGATATTGTGTTTTAGATGTCCTACAAACATTTTATCAACCTTTTAGTTAAACTTTAAATTTATCAATCACGACATTAATTAGTAAGGGCTGATAATTAATTAATAAACTTCAAGGCTTTTTTTCGCGGGTACAGTATTGGTCCCAAAGCAAAAGTTATTTATAGTGAAGTGTGCAGTCAAATATTTAATTATCGGTCATTAATTAATTACCAGTAACCCTACACACCCCATGCAAAGCAACATGAGCTAATAATTTTTGTAGTAGGAAATTCTTCAAAGAAGCTCTCGTACTACCACTGTACTTAAGTTCTAATTTCTGACGGAATGCAGACGGGGTAAATACTGGTACGAGCGTGTTTCCGTTTTGTTTCTAGGATCGCTGCTTTCCATCAGGCGACCACCTAATAACATGGCAAAGTCAATTTTTATTTTAGCATAGTTGCATATTTGATAAATTTCTATATATGACGCTGACATACTATATTATTATTATCTTTGCATATCTTTGCAATGACTAGACGAATCTTAAAAGTCAGACAAACAAAGAGTGTGTCAAAGTTGATGAATTTAATAATCAATATGCGAATATCCAAGGTGATTCAGTTATTCACCTAATTCTTATAATAAACATGCATATTATTATATAACAAAATTAATCTAAAAACCAAATAACTTCGTAAATTATAAAATGCCAAATGTTCCTAAAAAGTTGTTTTAGTCTTCCGCAAAACTACTCAGATCCAAGGCGTGGCAAAAAGATCATTTTACGTCAATTATACAAAATATGTCTACGAATTAATCTTTGCTTGTCTTCTAAATATCACGCCTAACACGTCACCACAAATTACGTCAGTTACAGAAGAATTTTAATAAACTGCCACAAATCCATAAATCTGCATAATGAGAGCGGTCTCTTTGGGTTGGCTCCAGAATAAAGTTTAATAACAAAGTAAGGGCCCATCGGATTTCAAATGCAATTCTTTCAGTTAAACCGCATTGAAATAACATAAAAGTTTGCAGGGTGATGCTGGACTGAAGCCAAATAAGGTGACTGTCGTGAACATCCGCTAGGGGCAACACGGAGCAGCAAGTTTTATCCTGGATTTCCTCTGCACCTTACCACCTGTCTCATAAAGTCCAGAATCTATTACCCCAATGATCACGTAACTTGGTTTCTGGTCAACTGCTCGGTTCCGGAGTCGCTGGCTACTCGTTCAGTTTTATTGCGAACCGATTGAATTTGTTGGTGATTATTACAAAGTTTCAGACCTAGTTTTCGATTCGGAGTTTTTGTTTTGTTTCGTAAAAGTTTAGTGGAACTGAAATGTGGGTTTGGTAACTGTTTGAAATTGGTCAAATATTAACAAAATAGAAATACACGATGCAACAAGAAGGGGAATGTTTTGTGTTGATTGCATAGGTGGTTACCTGATATGGGGAAAAACTGAATTGTGGGTACATTCACTGTGCAATTAGGCAGTAATAAATCAGGTGATAAATGCAACGGACACGTAATTATAACCTATCATTAAGTCGTCAAAATTAATAAACAGATCTACTTCAAAGTCACTGAACTGTCGACGACCCAAGTAGATGGTGGGTAGATGTAATACCAAATTGGTAAAGTATTTCTCGACAACACGGCTAAAGGATGGGCATGTGGAACTGCATGTCAGTACACGTATACCAGAAGCTGCAGTCAAAGCGGCTTTTATGCTGTTACTGACAATGCCACAGAAATGGCGAGGTATTGGGCCAATAAAATTTAATACCAGTGTAAAACCTATCTATTTTTGTGGGTAATCCTTTTAAAGGATGACCCACAAAACAGATGGGTTCAGAACAATTCAAAACCGCAATAGAAAAAATCTAAACCAAAATTAGATTTCCAGATTGTATGCCACTTAATTCGACATCATACGTGTTTCAAAAATCACGTTGAAAAAACCTGTTAGTTATTCAGTGCTAGTCAATATTTAAAATGCTTTTGACTGTATAGCGTTATCGGCGAGGTTAAAACTGTCCATTAAAATATTTTGAATAATAGAGTCCTCTTCAAAGAGAGTACTGTATTTTTAAAAGCCATTAGCTGGCCAGCGGATCTTTTTCAGTTTTTCATTTTAAAAACTTGATTGAGTATTTACGCTGGGAACGATGCAGGGACACAAAATTTTTGACCCTTTTTTCAATTTTGTGGATGTGGTGTTTAGGCATGGTTAGGGGTGGTCCTAAAGAGAATGAACTGTTTTTCCTGTGGCAGATTTAGTTAACTGTTTATCTTCAGTCTATGGTAATCGACCTGCTGGATATAGGCCTCTCCAAATGCCATTGAACTTGACCTTCGACTAGCTATTTGGATCGTCCTCCTATCTGGTGTAAACTCCTCAGAAAAAAAAGGAAAATTTTGAAGATGGTCCTTGTCTCACCACCAACCAATAGACAAAAATGAGGCCGGTGGGTGAAGTTACTCAAAATTGACCTAGTTAATCAATTGGTTTTGATTTGGCAAGAAAATGCGATACACAATACGATTAACCGTTTAACCCCAATGAACTTTAATTCAGAATTCAAGTTTTTTATTTTATTGTACCCAACTAAACCAATTAATACTATGTTTGCAATTTTATACCACAAGCAATTCCAATTAAAGCAATATTGGGATATTTATTAAACCACACATTTTATGAAGCTTCGAAATATTAATTATTTACAGTATTATCATTAAATTAACATTAATTATTTATACTCTACCTGTTGGGACCTAATTACTTATGCAAGCGATGCATCGTTAGTTTCCAGGATTTCACACGGCGCTCGGAACACACCTAACTCTGAATATGTTACTAACATAAGAATCATTATCTGCGTAGCATTTTCGGTCGGCTTCCAGTCTAACTGAATGCAGTATTTTACATGGAGCGACTGCCTTGCCTATCTGAACTCTACAACCCAGTTAGTACTAGGAAAGGGTTGTCAGACTTTTTGATCACTGACTACCTGTAATGACTGTCAAAGATCTGCAAATGACAGCCGGGACCAACAGCTTGACGTGCTTTCTGAGGCACGGATGTAATGGGTGGTCACCCATCCACGGACCAAACTAGGCAAGCGCGGCTTAACCTAAAGATCGACCCGAGCGGCTGTTATTATTTAGCCACCAGCTTCTCTAACATAGGAATATCTACTACAATAGATACTACACTTCTAATTGCTTTCTTTACTGTTATTGAGATACCTACCTTATCACAAAGAATGTTGATGAAAAGATCGATCTGAAACCTATCTCATTTCTATTTCAATTAATATCTCTATAGAGAAATATTATCTTCTTCTTCTTATTACCTAAAGTCAAGAGCTGAATCTATCGAAAAACGTACCTTATATTGATAGACTTCCAATTGAATAAACGCAAAAGATAAATGGGGACCACTAAAATAAAAATCCGCAATTATTCCCGCCCTCTACCACTAAAACTCTCACCTAATTCACTTAAGTGTTATAACAATGAGTATAAAATTCAATAAATTCGCGGCCGTAGTGCGCCGCTCAAAGGAAATGGTTCCCCTAAAACTACAATCGTAAAACGGTAGTAGAATTCTCGTCTTGGGAGTAACGTATGCTAAAAAATGCAAACAGGAAAATTTAATGGTTCGTGAAGTAAACTCGCTACGCAGAGCACCCCGGAATTGCCTCCCATGTTCTACTTGCGACCCCTACTAGTGTAATTTTTGTAGATAGAGAAAAGTCGAATGGAAGTTTTATTTTTTCATAAACGCATGTAGCTGCCTACTGTACTAAATTCATTTGTTGTATTTGTTGTCTACTTGTTTACTTTATCTGGGTTAACACAAGGGTCTGTCTTGTGCGGAAAATATTATTCATGAATTTCCGCACACAGTCAAGAAAAAAAATTACGTCTTTGTTTTTTACAAGCCGTATTCACGATAGGGTTTCTCATCGACCAAAATGACGAACTTGCATACAGACTGTTTAGAAGATGATTTTTAAATGTCTTTCCGCAGTGATTACATTCGTTAAGAATTTGTGCAATTTCTTGCGTTTAGACGTTAGTTTAGACTGTGCATCGCCTGCTAGTGCATGAATGTAAGGTAGATTTAAGTAGAAATACACGTTCAGAAAAACGTTTTTATTATGAATACCTATAATACTTTCCTTCAATCAGTGCAAGCGAGAAAATTATGAGAGCCAATGTTAACGCTAAAGAATATAAGGGGACTCTTATGTGGATTTCCCCAATATTACTTACTATCACTTATTATTCTAAGCTATTGACTTGAGCATGAAAATTGCTCTGTTTTGTTTATGTAAGGGTGTATCTAAAAGGATGCATGTCTCGACAGATAAGAGCATAAATATAATAAGACAAGAATTTGGAACACACCGTATATTATCATAAATCTTTGAAAATGGGGTGTATGATAATAGGTATCGTGTGTAGTTTAAGATATTGCATTGCATGTAGTTTTTTATTAGGATTGTGTAATCGGTTGTGTCAATTTATATTTACTGTCGCACCCTTCATAATAAAAATAACGCGAACAAAAAAAACCGTTCCCTAAACGGAATCTAGTCGACCTAGTTTAGGTAGAACCCAATTATTGTATACTTATTGTTTTTAAGGCCATATTGTAAATATTTTTGTATTTCAATAAACAATTTTAATTTCAATTACAATTTCAATCTGTTACACTTTACGAAGTGCTGATGATTATTATGTAGTCAACACTGACTGATGAGTTAATGACGAATGTAAATTCGTGAGACCTGAACTCTTTAGCCTGAAAAAACATTGATAGAACCTTGAAAGCTATAAACTGAATTCGGATCCATATTGACCGAAGCAAGAAAAACCTATTTCACATAGGCAGAGGTGTACCTAATAGTACACCCACATTTCGCCAGTTATGTTAAAGTCTCAATTAAAAGGTGTGGCTGCTACTGAGAAATTCTGATGGAAAAACCCAAAAACAATTTGCCCGACCCGGGAATCGAACTTAGGACCATAAAGCTCAAGTTCGTAGCTAAATTCAGGGGTAGCTTAATTAAGATTACCGTTAAAAAGGAATAGAAGAATCTACCTAGTGATCCTTACTAATAAACTAACGTCTCATTATTGGTCAAGGTCAATCCATAAAGTATGTGTAGTCTGCTTGTGTAGTTACTATCTATCAAATGTTAAGTAGGATAAGCATCCCTACTCAAGTGCGGCCCTTAAAAACATTGGCTGACCCATAAGGCAAAAAGTTTGATAGGGGTAGCCATAAATACAGGGGATTTTATTCATCATCTTGTAGCTTAAACGTTAATCAATCCTTCTAGAATTCAATGCTTCAGATCTTGCGTACAATGTCTTGCATCCTGTTAGTTAAGGCAAAAGCTCGAGGGGGCCCGCGAAATTCAAATTTAAATAATTCGTATGTTGATGAAAAATGAGTCGCGCTAGTAACACTTATGTAGTTACAGAATCATAATAATTAAAATCATCAATACAACCCTCGACATTCATTTAATCCCATTCAATTACTATTTCATGAAAAAATCATTCAATGAAGTAAAATGAACTTAGGGGGTTATATTGATGATTTTAATAATTATAATTCTGTAACTACAAACGTGTTATTAGCGCGACTCATTTTTCATCAACATACAATCTGACACTGATCTGCAAATTGCAAAAAACGTAAGAAAATTTGAATTTCGCTGGCAACCCTGGCGCTTCCATCTAAAATCAAAAGTCATTTGAAAAAGATGGCAGTTTATTGTCCAACCGGTCTATGACGTGCCCACAGTTGGGGCACAGACAGTAAATACAAAACGATGATATTAGCGTTCCTAAATAAAACGGTATTAATAATGATTAGCAGACTTTAATGTCTAATCGCTGGACAAAAGTGTCCCCATACCTATATCTAGTTTTTAAACTATCGATATTTTTAAACAATGTGGTGTTGTGGAATACTTTTCGTGCTCATACAAGTGTGCTCTTATTTTGCGCGCTCTCGATGGAATACCTCAAATAAATTACACAAAGTAATGGGACTGCTTAGGATCAGTCCCACAATCAACAAGTCATATTATAAAGTAGGGGCCGATAGCACTGGGCCGTTACTGCTCATGTGCTTCCTGTAACAAACAAAAAGTTTTCGAAAACTGCGCAAACTTTTTGTCTCTCTGTACATACACCCAACTAAAACACCAAAAAATATCAAGAGTAATTAATGAACAGAACAGTACAAAACGCTGGGCCGTGAGGCCACTTCTGTCCAACATGCCTTCGAGTGTCACTTCAGTATTTAATTAAACGTAAACGAAAAGAGAAACGGAGAAGGTTGGGTAATTTGTCAAAATTAATTAAAAAAGAAAATGGAAGAACTGAAAAATAACAAGGAATCTAACAAGATGATGTTTAACTGAAGAATTTGTTGTTGACTCTGTTTACTAAGTAGCTATTTTGTAGGTTTCAAGTGTACCAGAGGACAGGGCAATGAATCTTTTATTTTGGTTGTTATTTTCAATGTACAGAGCTTCAAATTACTGAATCGTTGGTGCCTAGGTAACAAAACTCTAATAAACATTAAAGATTTTTATTGAGAGAAGTAAACGATCGAGTTGTTAAAACCAATTTAAAAAGTTTGTATTTGTTTGCGTAGAAACTTTCCTACAATGTCAGATCCAAAATGTTTTTACAATTATTAATAATTTATTATTATTATTATTTCATTTATTTATGTTTATACACATTAATTACATTTTTAAATAATTCAATCCTAAGTAATACCTATAAAAAAATAAAAATATTAATATTAATGTGTCTCCGTCGAAGATGTGCACTCGAATCCTCGATGTTTGTCTCTTCCGTGCCGTTTTGTGGGAATAAACTAAGTACTATAAATTAACAATTTTGCAGAATGACGCACATTTTTTAGTCTAAACATTCATACATGCTTTTTCAGTTCATCTTTATAAAATATACAGTATTTGATTGTGTTGTGCTATATTTACAATTTACGTTTATTTGTTTTTGTTGAAAATAAAACATTTTTTTTATAAACTGCAAGAACTTTTAATAGCTAGTTAACATGTACAAAAAAGCCAAACTGTAAACAAACTAGATTTGTAGGTACCTACTATTTCCTATAATAGAATTTAAAAAAATATACCTTGTTGTTTGTAAACGAAAACATTGTTTAGATTGCGCGCAAACAGGCGATTTATTATAAAATACAAAATTTTCATAAATACTCAAGTAACCTTTCCGGTTTGAAAGTGCATTTAATCTATTCTTATTTTTAGTTTGCCACCCAGTTTTCGAACTCCACAAAAACTGAACGAAACTGCTTACTATTCCCTCCTCCCTTTCCCCTAACTACAGGAGATAACCACAAAAACAAAAGAAAGACAGTTTCCTACAAAAAAATACATCAAAGAAACATCCATACATTCGATCAGTCACCTTTACAATGCGGAGACTTGCAATCCAGGCTTGGCAAACCCCTGTGTTCGTGCGGTCTTTACATACAAAAGACCGAATTGCTTCGCCTGATTGAATTATCTACCTTCCTACATTGGGTCACGGCTTTCAAAGATATTTATATAAACCTAGTTTCCGTATAAAACAGCTTCTTTGTAGGGAAGTCAATCAGTAGTGTTTGCTTCGAATTTTGTGTTCGAATATTTTTCAATGCAACTGAAATATTGGAGCAGGATTTGGAGTAAGTCTGTATGTGTCAGTGACGTTTGTGAAGCAATTTGTTTGACGTTTTTGTTGCTCTACCTGATAGATACGTGCATTTGTAGTTAATGGTGGATTAGTGTTATTGTGGTGGTGCCATAATGTTGTATTTAGTCAGGTAAATAAGGTGAGTTTTCTGTCTAAAATAAATTAACGAGCCAGTTAGTAGTGTTGTAGTTTATACATTCTTGTCCTTTTATCAAACACTGAAAATAAAACCAAATACAAACAAAAAAGCCCAGAAAAGGGTACGTCATAAATACTTGACACGTCGTTATAACACAAAGACACGGAGTTTTGAAATTTATGTTTCCCCGAAAATAAAAATCAGTATACAAAGGCTAGACAAAAAAATCCTTAATAAAAAGGAAGCGAACTCGTCAGCAATGTGTCGACCCCGAGCCAATTGAATTTCAAAGCCGACAACGTCTACCACAAAATTTATTCAAAGAATAAATCTGAAAATTTGTAGATCTAACGGCATAAAGGCAAAGTGGCGCCGAGACGTCGACAAAGGAATTTCTAAATTTCACGGCTTCCGCCTTGGCTGTTTGTATTTATATGAGGGCGTTGTAAGAGATGACAAACGACTGGGGGGTTAAAACTGTGGCCAGTAGTGTAGACAGGCGGCGGACGAAAGGGTCATACGCGTTACTGCTTGGCCACAAGTTACGAGGTTCAAGCGACATGCGTATGGCGTTAGTGAATGTGGAGAAAACAAATGAAAAAACAATGGCTGAGAACATGCCACTTGTCATAGAAACGTGACTTGCGACGCGATGGTACTCACGAAAATGAAACAGTGAAGCACTCACTTATTGCTTCAGACAAATCACATGGTCTGAGCTCGTGAGCCATGCTCGCGGGTTACTGGTCTCCTTTGAGTGAGTACCGTCATGGATTACACTTGGTCGTTCCCCCAAATTCGATTGTCTATGGAATTCAGGCAAACGACCAAGTGTAGGTAAATGAACGGGGTCGAGTCTTCGCACAATCTCGTCCGGCTTCAACGTTCGACTTCATTCACGTTTTGAATGTCATTGTCTCATATACGTGACAAGCAAGCGTGTACCCTGTACGCTCGATGACACAAATACGTGACAAAATGGTAAGTGAAATTGTGGCTTGGCGTGGAGGGCACGCGCATGCGTTTATGCTCTGGCGTTTTAAAGGTTACTACTCGTAGTGTAGAAAATGCATCGGGTTGCCGAATTCGCGTTAAATCATTCGAACACCCGAATATGGTCAAACGACTAAGTGTAATCGCGCCAGCACTCCGCAAGTCACGTCACGGCGATTTATGATATTGGATATTTTTTTTTTAATTCTTCTTCTGTCATTAGTATGTTGTCACAATCGCACGACGCATGTCGCTTGAGCTTGTAGCTCGTGTCCAAGAGGTTATCGCAGGGGCATGCAGTGCGGTGCAAAAGTCGCGGATCATTTTCATAGTGATGTATTGTGTGGATGTGTTTCCCCTTTGTCTATTTTTGAGGGCTTTTGTGATCGTTGAAATAGTTTGCGTAACAAATCATCGTGATTGTGCACTTATGAGAACAGGTTGTGTGATACAAACTTCATGTAACAATCCATCAAACATAATGCATTCCTTCCTTCTCTCTTATTCAACACAATATTTCATTATTTACCCGAAAGGCGAGAAGGGGTATGGTAAGACTAATCTTACCAAAGGGTGTCGTGTTACCCGTAATTGGATTGCAGAGCTTAGATGTGCAGTCGGTCCTTATAAAGTACTGGTATTCAGCTTCATTCGGTAAGATGGAAGCCGACGCAACATGGTTGGAAAAAGAATAGGCAGATGATGACTATTTATATTTTTTTTTTTAAATGATGTCTAGCTACTAAAGCATTTTTACTTACGGTAAATTTTACTCAGGTACAAAGAAAATGTAAGAAAATCATTTGGCTGTGTTTTTCCAATATTTTTGATACAGGACCTATTTTTGGTCAAAACTGAGTACTTTAGATCTTGCAACAAGGCTATAAAACAGTACCTTCCCGAACTACATGCCGGTAGAAATCAACAACGAAACATACCTCAATATTGCCACATAGTATCACCTATTCAGAAAATACGCAGCTCCTCAACGTCTCGCTGGGTCGAGTATTAATGCACGTAACCCATTGTTTACTAGCTCCTACACTGAGTGACAAGTTTGTTAGTGCATACTCTTCACGGGAACAACTTCACTTTGAGGCTGTAGTACTGTAGTGTGAGACTGTGTGGAGTAAAAAGTTTTTGTATCATAGTTCGGATTATGATGAGAATGTTGGATTTGTTTGAGAATTTATATTTTTTTGGAAGGTATTTATTTTTATACAAGGTGTAACATAATAAAAACAACACCTCCTGTCTCTGACAACGAAACTGAACAACCGTTGTTTTAATAGATTTTAAAATTCGCAACTTGACTGTCTATAGGAACGGACGCAATCAGCTAATCAACAAGTATGGAAAAACTAAAAAAAAAAATTATGAATTTCCAAAAGTCATAAAAAAGTTGTTCGGTTTCATGCTCTGAGACACCACATCAGAGGTCTTGCGCTTATTATGTTAGGTATACCTATATATCGTCCGTCCGTCTTATGACAACAGGCCGTGTCGACGGCGCGTTCCTGTTCCACGCGCACCTCAAAGAGATCAGCAAACCAGAGGGGCCCGCAAGGGCCGATGCCTGCCAAGGGCTACGAGACTGTCCGAAATAGATACCGTGACCCTGAAACACAAAGGGCAAAAGAAAGTACACCTGTATATGATAATCGCTCCATGTAGAATACTGGTGTTAAGCTACACCTGGTTAGACTGGAAGCTGACCCCACCATAGTTGGAAAAAAGCTAAGAAGGATGAAGAAAACATAATTAATTAACAAATGAACCTTCAGCCTGTCTCAGTTAAATTACAAGTGTGATTGTTTGTCATAAATTAATAGTAGGTACCTACTTATTCGAACTATACCGACATTTTATTAAGGGGAAAGCGCCAGGGCAACCCTCGAAATTCAAATTTTCTATTTATTTATTTATTTTACTATTTATGTACACACAGTAGACAGCACAGGAAAATAATATTATAATACATGAGTACAAAGGTACTGCTTATTTCTCAAGAAATTTCTGCCAGCAGACCTGCGAAAGGAGAAATGAAAAAGAAATGTAGACAATAGTGTGTGAGAAAAGGAAGAGAAAAATGTGTTTATGTGCCTTATCTAACTAGCCTAAAATATTAAGTATAAATACACATGAGTAAAAATTAATATATACTTATATAAATACATAATGCTAAGATATATAAACTAATAAAAATATATATGTATATAATAAATTATAATTGAGAGGAAAGGTAATGCTCTTTCACTCTGGTTTTGAATAATATAATTTTATTTTAATTTTTTTTTCTTACGTTTTTTTTCAAGGGCCAGGGCTGCGGGACTGTTCGAAAGAGATAGCGCGGCCCTGGAACACATAGGGCAAAAGAAGGAACATGGATGGGTTTTAGTAAGCAAAAGTCTGACACTCCCTTCCGCTCCACCCAGAGCCGGAGGGGTCATTTGCTGATTTCCCATCCCAAAAAAAAAGGCTATGTGAATCATATTTTGTTCAACATACAACCTGACACTGACCGGCAAATTGCAAAAAACGTAAGAAAATTTATATGGCGTTTCCACCTTAAGTAATATTAATTACCCAGGTAACAATCACTATCCTGTAAAGTTATAAATTCGTGCCGTCATAACAAAACAAAAAAATAACACCAATTAAAATTGAAAACATCATAGCCAATTATTTTTGTACCGTCGTTAGCTAATTGTTCCTCGTGCCTGCCTCAACAGTAATTTCACTGTGTATAACGAAATTGTGAATGTGACCTATAAAATAATAAGGCCTAGTAACTTGATACTTTCATACTAATATTATAAACGGGACTAACTCTGTCTCGCAAAAAAATTAAAAAAAAAATTGGCAGACATGTAGATCATGCCATAGGTTAGGACATAAGGTATTTCTTAACCCGGAAAAACCAGCGTTCCTGTGGGATAATTAATATCCGAGATCCACGTACACTAAGCAGAGGATAAACGCTACATCTAATTAAAGTAACCTCATCGTCATCATCATTATTTTCCTGCACTTATCCCAATTTATTTTCGTCGTCGGCACAGCATGACTTCTTCCTTCATATTACTCGTCATCTCATCAGACCCTTCCTTTCTTGCCATATCACCCTTCGCACACTATCCATCATTTTTTTTGTTCTTCCTCTACTCTTGTACCTATCCACATTCACACTCAAAACTTTCGTCACGACATTTTCCTCATTCCTCCGCATCACATGCCCATACCAAGTCAAGCTACACACGACTTTTCAGTCACCTCAGTCTTTTCAGTGACATTAAAATGTCAAAGAAGTGACTTAGAATATTTAGATCTCGATTGGGCTTACAGCTCTTACCATAATGTCTTTTTGTTTTCTTGACAAAAAGCAGCTATAGAAATTGTTGTAATCCGAAGACCAGAAAAATAATAAGGTACTCACAGAAAAAAAAATAACTTCAAGATGTTTGGAAGGAATTTGGGCAGGCCTTTGCCCAGCAGTGGGACTGTACAGGCTAAAAAAATGCTCGACATTCCAATTCCTTGACTTGAAAATGTTATCACTAAGAACTTTGAAAGTTCAGTCAAAATTATATTTTGTTACGAACTGCGTGGTTGGTCTACTGATGTAAGGTTCGATTCCGAGGTCAGGCAAAGTGTTGATGGGATTTCCTTTAGGAATTTGTTACACGCAGACCAGAATCAAGTCTTCTGGAAAAATGCACATTATGATAAATATTGGAAGAATATAACATCCTTACCTACCAGCCTTGTAATCCCCAAAGGGTTAAGCAAAGGTGTACTTAAGATTAAGTACACCCACATTTCGCCAGTTATGTTTAAGTTCCATGTAATTTCTCAGTAGCTTTCATGGAGTCTGGATTTGTGCTCGGTTGATGGCAACTAGGCTCGCCCCAAGCCTAATTACAATCAACCGAGGACAACTCCAGACTCCATGGAAGCTACGGAGAAATTCCTGATGGAAAAACCCAATAACATTTTGCCCGACATGAGGATGCTCAGCAGTCGCGTTTGCAAACACTAAACAAACGAGTTAGTTGGGAGAATATAAGTATAAGGTTATTCAAATAATAATATTCTTTCATCTTTAACTAAAGAAATAGTTGTTAGTTTATTTGCTCCAGTGCATTATTTACGACTATGTGACTTCTAGGTAAACATTTTAAACAAATACTAGTATACGTAGGTACTCTAACTAAGTTACAGTACGAAGTGTTGTTTAATTACTTATTATGAGCTCCAAATTATGAGTTTCCTGGAACTAAACTCAGTTAAAGACAGTCGCGGCAATATTTGCTCATGGCTGTTGCAGTTTGCTTCAGTGTAGGCGCTTTAGTTTACCGCATTACTGTGTACTTAGTATTAGTACGGTAGCTATGTTTACTTATGTAATGTTATGTAAAGGTTGATACTGTATTAGAGAGGTGTACTGACTGCGAAGAATATAATCATTTTTTAGTTTAGGATAATGTTTTGGGGAAGCTTTTGATAATAATAGGTTAGTGATGATACAAAACCAAAGTTTTTGTTATACTTATTTATTAAGACTAAACTAAGTGATAAAGTCATTAAATATGTGACTGCTGCTGTATACAGGAACTGTTATGTAGATTTATTTCCAAAAAAGTTTAAAAACGCCTTCTTAATTTTTGAATGCAATACGTACCTACAGAAGTAAGCAACTATCAACAACAAAATTCAAAGATTGAAGGGAATTTTGATCGCAGCTATTAAAGTGTCATCGAATTAGCCCTTTATTAATTCGTAAAAACTACTTATTTAAATTAATATTGGAAATTAACATAATGAGTATACTGCCTACTGTCGATGGTGAGTAGTTTCAACCTACTCAACTGAATTAACAAAAGTCAATTTAGCTACCACACATCTCAGCATATTAATGCTAGGTTTAAAACTTTTCGAACTTCACCAATAGGCAATAATAACAAGGACCCTTGGCCTTTTTATCACAGAAACATATTTATTCAAAAAACTAGCGACTCGCCCCGGCTTTGTACGGGTGCATGTATTATACATATAAACCTTCCTCTTGAATCACTCGATCTATTAAACAAAACCGCATCAAAATCCGTTGCGTAGTTTTAAAGATTTAAGCATACATAGGGATACAGGGACAGAGAAAGCGACTTTGTTTTATACTATGTAGTGATAATCGACTTCCAAAAAAAAAAAACACCAAAAAAGGTGAAACTAACTTTACTACCGGAAGTCGGTGACTTTTGTTTGTTTCATTGACTTATTTACCACTCACTTCCGGAAGTAAACTTATTTTCCACTTTTTAGTGTTTCTTTTTTTAAGAAAGTTGGTTATTTTTTTTTTTTGCAAAATAGTTTTTTATTTCTGCGCTTTTAGTTGTGTTATGATAATATCTCACACACATTCTTGACGAGTATTAATTGTCCATTAAGTACTACTTAAACTTAGCAGATCATCCACATAGACATAGAAGAAAAAAATGGTATCATAGAAGATAACTCTTAAACTGTCCAAGCAATGTGAAGTAATCAAGGAGTTGTGAGGTAACAAAAATAAAAAATAAATCCGAATTGAGAACCTCCTCCTTTTTAGAAGATAGTTAATAAAATAAACTACACCCACTGAAACAATAACAATAAAAATTTGAGCTAGGAATAGTGCCACATCAGAAAATACAGGCAAGAAATTTAAACCTGTACAGTTTGCCGCTTGCAAAGCGTAGGCGCTATGGCTGCAAAGGCGTTATAATATTAAATGTTATTGAAACTCGTATATCATACCTCTAATATGCTTGAACTATAATTTTAGTTGCACTAGACAGTAGGTTAGTAGGTCAAACTTGCAATTTCAGTGGGCATATAAGTAAATGAGTTTGAATTAACTTTAAGAGGTAAACATTGTGTGTAATAAAGCTAGCAATATTTTACTTTTATTTTACGGTTTAGCTCATTTTGCCCCTTAACAGGGCATAAAACATAACACCTGTAATCCCAGATGGGTTAAGCAGAGGTCTGAGAAGTGCCTCATACTAAACCTACCTTTCGCTAGTAATGCACCAATCCAGACTCCGTAGCTGCGTACTGAGAAATTTCTGATGGAAATACCCAATAACACTTTGCCTGGCCTGGGAAACTAACTCAAGATCTCGTGCAGAGAAGTCACGCTTGCAATCACTCGATTGAGAATTTAAATGAAAGTTTACTTCTCACTATTAAATAGTTACAAAAATTAAGAATGTCCAAGGGCCTGCGCAGACAAGGGACTTTTGTCCGTAAATCTCATTGTCAACGAAATAGAAACATTGAACATTTTTGGCCTGGTCTATGGACAAAAGTCCCTAAAAACTGCTTAAAACTAACCTTAACAGCACCCTATGTATGTGTGTCTGTCTTGTAATCGGTTGCGATAGACCCATCGAGTTAACCCATAGAACAGCAGCACTCCACTAAATACTCAGTTGTATTAATTACACTGAATTTCACTCACACTAATCATCCAAAAACCCAGAGAACTATTTAAGAACTTTACTACCAGAAGAGACATTAAAAAGAGCCGTAAGTACCCGCCCTAACATTTTCCGCAACCGTCTAAATTTCCCACATTTACATAGGTTTCCCGTATTTATGTCAACCGGAAGATTCTATTGTCGTTCATTCTACCTGAGGATCGGATAAGAATCTACTTCCTCACGTAATAAGAATAAATAAGGGTTTAGAACTGTTCCTTTCGGGTTCTTCCTGTGATGTTTTTACGTTTTCGTAGTGAAAAATACGGCGGGAACCAAATGTGGTCTGTAAACTGAATTAAGGGCCAAAATTGAAGGAAAAATAAGGCATTAGAAATAATAATTCAATAACATCCAATATGGGACCTATGCTTGGTCTTAATAATTGAAAACAAATGAATGTAACAACCACTACATTGGATTTAATTGGATTAATATCTCACTTCTGACGCTTCACAAAATAACCCAATGAAAAACAATCATGACAATTTTATTTTCAATGTAAAAGACTATGTGAACAACGCATTCCATTATATATTCGAAAAATAAAATTGAAATACATTCAACAGATTTTATATAAAAAAAAAAATTGAAACAAATAACACGACCAATTTAAAACCTTCGTGTACAATTTCAAAATAAAATGTTCCTGTTTAGAGTTCCGTGTAACTTTCATGTCGGAGTTAAAACTACTGTAAAAAGCTGGTTCCGCAGAAAATGGCGGCGTTATTGCTACTACGGTTGTCATCTGTTGAAAGTTGGAACTTTATTAGTGCACTTACTATTATGATCTTAGTTTATGACCTGCAGATGGCCAGGTGCTATTTGAATGAGGAAATTGGCTTTGTTATTTATGAAGGAAAGGTTTTTGTATGTAACCATTTTCGAATACATTTTATTACATACCAAAAATGATTTTATGGTAATTGTCGGTAGATTATAAAAATAAGTAATTTAGATGATAGTTCCCAATTCTGGTTTAAGCTCGTCATTACATAAACTATAATATTGCAATTTGTATGTATATTTTTTATTTTGCGTGCAAAGAATAAGAATAGGGATCCAACTTATTATTTCTAGCTAGCTAGTGTTAGTGCATTTTTAACTTTGGCTGTTGACAGTTACTGCTGAATATTTTCAAACCGCATTTATCGCGAATTGAATAACCAATCAAAATTTTCGCACCCTTCGTAATCTCTTGCACACAATAATCTTAAAACACGTACTTACAAGCACAAAGCACCAACTAAAACCAAGCCCTAAAACAATCGACATTATATTGACATTGTTGTTATTTTGTATGTTATATCGATTTTTTTTTATATTGTATGTGTATTGTATAATGGGTAGTTTTTTGGGTTACCATAACCATGACAAGAACTACTGTATCACAAAATATCACACAAGTAGGTAAATACTATGACTTTGAATCTAAAGTCGTTGTAAAAGTTACATTCTAACTATCCTGAGTACTAACTGGAAGCCTGGCCGACTAAGCTCTCTTATACTCTTTATAAACATTTTTATAGTGCTGTAACAAATAAAACAAACGTCAACAGCCCTATCCCCACCCTAGACGGAACAATAAAATTGTTACTTTCCTCAACTACTAAAGGCAGGGGCAACCCTGTAAATGAAACATCGATTTTTCTAGTTAGAAATGTTGTACCTAGCAGTAACAATCCAAGAGACCTAGTATTTCTGAATTTCGGACTTTTATAGAACTGTCTAACACAGGCATAACATTATTATCACGCTTGTAATTCTCGAAGGGAGCAGAGGCGTACCCATTAGTACACCCACACTTCACTAGTTATGTCAGTTGTGTCTGTATGTGTGTGTGTATGTTGTGCTGTCTTACCTATGTCGGTATTAGTATTTTTGGTCTACGTGATCAACGTGAATTAAGCCAGACCTGCAGATCAATGTTGACAAATTATAAAATATTTTATGAATATTAATAAACCAAGCTTGGGGATTGCCAATCCGCAAAAATTGCGAGCTTACATAAATATAAAGTTTCGTCCCTTATTTAATCCATTTAAAGGATATTTTTTATCCTTCTGTTTATTAATGTTATGAAATTCTTGTGCTTAATTTGTTTCTAGACCTGCTTTAGGCTGTGTGTTGTTTTTAATTTTATTGAATTTGTGATTTTTTGTTTAAGACGACTGTTGTGAAAAATAATATGTATAATCATCATTTGACTGTTAGAAGTAGTATGTTTATGCGTCTGCCTTACCCTTCGGGGATCACGCCTGTAATCCCCGAAGGGTAAGGCAGAGGTGTAACTAATAGTAGGTACACCCACAACTCGCCAGTTATGTTTAAGTCACGTGTAATAGGGGAACTTATTGCCATCAACCGGGCACAAATCCAGACTTCGTGGCTGCTACTGAGAAATTCCTGATGGAAAAACCCAATAATTCCGAATTCTGATTTCCGATTCCCGGACCCCAAGATCTTGTTGCTCATGTTGTGAAACTTTCGTTTAGTAAATTATTGTTTTTATATTAATTAAAATGTGTTTAATTTTACAGAGGCACACACAGAGTATCGTAACTCACAAAAAAACCTCATTTTCGAAAACCCACAAGCTATTCCGGCATTATCATAAATTCACAAACAAACAATGTGTCATTTAAACTAAATAACCGTCCGGTTTAAAAAAAAAAACAAAAGTAGCTCAACCCGTTTCATAGTTACGACATTTAAATCATCACAAACGAATAAATAAACAACAAGAAATCAGCTTCAATGACTCGTTATTTATAGATCTTTGATAATCATTTTTAAATTTAGAATGTGGCTAGATCATTCACAAAAGAAGCCGCAGTGATCAATGTTGCCGCGTGAGAAAATTTAGTTCGAAACTTAAATTTGAAATTAATTTAAGCCAGTGTTAATATCTGTTGTACCTACATGTCAGGCCAAATGGAATGCTACTAAAAGAGATTTAATGTTGCTTTTTGAATTGTACTGTAGAATTACAATGCATCTCTTATTTATTGCGTGTCGTGGTTTCGTGGATGGTGTTAATCTGAATTTTAATCCAGGATTAATTGTTTCTTTTTTGTGTATCTCAGTAAATATTGTTATTTTTCTAGATCTAGCAAAAGCTTAAAGCTTTGCATAGAAGCTCTTGTTAATTATTATCTGCTAGCCCTTTCCCAACTTCGTTGGAGTCGGCTTCCATTCTAACCGGATATAGCTGAGTAGGTATCAGTATTTTACATGGAGCTACTGCCCATCTGACTTACACGACCCAGTCAGTACCTACTAGGTGAAGATAGAAGACCATAGAAGCTCCAGTTAATGTCGATTACTAAATTAAATCATATGAAACGCACAGTATTCTACTTAATTTAAACGTTTTTCAAAGTTTCAAATTATTTAGTTTGTTCGGAGTCCATACATCGTTCGCCTAAGAACCAACAGAGACGTGAATTTACTTTTTATGTTCTAAATAATGCGTTAATACGATTTAATCTAAATTAAAATCACGGACACTTTTGAGAATTGTAAAAAAATCCAAAACATTTTCGGTATTTGAGGTTATAATTAGGCCAATAGAACCGTAATTAATTGCGAGTGACAAACTTACAAGACTGTCATTCGATCATTACTATTAAAATTCAAATGTCATCTGTCAATTCATCGACTTTCAGTGTCGATGTTGCTCTTTTCACATAGCGCTTTCAATCGCTTTATTCTGTTTGTAACTAAAAACCTCAACTCAATTCAAAAAAATAATGGCACCCGCACCGGGGAATAAGACAAAAGGAAGTGGATTACTTTTTAAAATGTTTTTGAAATTATGATGTGTCCGTTCTATTGTAATAATTGTAATGTAAATTATAAAAAGAACTAGTAATTATTGTAAAGGTTTCACACGTGTTGATGCATAGGCCATTTTTTACAATGTCCTTTGATTTGTATTTGCTTGACTGGACAAATAGTTCACATATAAATTTTGCAACCGCATCATCATCAATAGCAATTCAAAATAAACAGAAAAAAAAAATCAACCTTTTTATTCCTTAATCCCTTTCGATTCGCGCATACTGTCCCCATATCTCCGGCCAGCAGTACACAGATCTCTCGCCGAGAGCTCTTTGCGTTTCAATAAATCAGAAGAAATGACGGCGCGCGCGTTAAGCAGTCATCGTCCCACTGGGTGGTCGGCTACACGACGCCTTCACGGCTATTTCACACACAACAAATACAACAAATAAAATTCGACACGGAAACAGTGAAACTAAAAGAGAACTCGCACTTAAAGTGCGAATGCGTGAAGAGTCGGGAATTGATGAACGCGTTCATAGAAGTGTAATGTCTTGGTGTTTCATATCTGTGTTTTGGGTTTCAAGCTTGATTACCTGCTTTTGTTTTGTCAATTGATTTCGCAAGCGTTTTCTAAGAAAACTTTTACGTCATTTTCATTGTGATAACACACTTATATAGGGTGAACAGGACACCGACGCATAAAGGGTTACCACGTATTCAGTACATCATTCTGAACCCTCCCCCAGTCCCCCCTCACATAGAAATATTTCATCAGTAATTAAAAAAAAAACAACCGTTCCAGACATTTTGACTGTGTAGTTTTAAATTAACAGTGAAACATTTCTATGTAGTTGAAAAATCAGTTTATTTTTTGGATTAAATACCATTTAACGATTACAACTTATAACTACTTCTAGCTGTGTTAAATAACGACGAGTTAAAAGTCTATGACGAAAATCAATAAACAAAAAGGTCTTGCCTTATAAATATTAAAATCCCTTCTAGCATTCATACTACATATCTTGTTCCTCGATATTAATACTGAAATGTTGATTCCAAATCCTACCACGGCACTTTAACTGACAAATCGATTCTAGATCTCATCGGGCATGTACTTTAAATAGTTTATAAATATGAAGTTCTGAGCATTATATGAAATACTTTGAATTTACATACCTAATACCTACTTGGTATTGAGATAAAACGAAATTTACACGGACAGCAAAATATTTGATAATGAGACGAGCAACTGCGCACAAATCACACAAAAAATGCGTTTAGCTCCAAAATAATTTAAAACAACGTTCTGTTGCTGTCAATCAAGTAAACTTGACAGAAATAGGATGATGTCTAAAATAAATATCATTAAAGCTAGAAATAGAGATTTATGCTGCACGAGGGCTCTTCAAGTCTCAACGGAGCTTTTGATTTTAAACTCAAACCTATTCGCAATAATAACCTTTTTAGTCAAACTTGAATAGTATTTGAATCATTCAGAGCCCTCAATCATAAGCTCACTCTATCAGAAACAAAACGCGCTCAATCAAGTTATAATTGATCTTGACCAATGCAATCAAAAAATCAAAAAGAAAAGTTACTACAAAAGTAACTTGCATAGAAAATTTTTGTGCTAAATAAAAGTTAATGAAAGAAATATGCACAAAACAACGCAGCTGCGAGCCACGATGGTTTCGAAACAAGATTTTACCGAGCTATCCTAAAATTCTCCCCTTCCGTCTGGTTTGAGCTCATTCGCAATAGATACCTATTGCGAATGAGTTCCTCGCCAGTTCATTCCGCAGAAGAAAATTTTTAATTTCTTTCTCTTCCTTATATTTAAATGCCATCTGCACGTAATACGAACTACTTGAAGCGGAATTTCAAAGTTCGGCGCCATATTTTTATTGCCATACAAACTCATAAAGTTGAGCTACGAGTCGTATTTCATTAAATGTAAAAGCAATACTTCATTAACTACAGCAGGCTTCCAGAAATTGTAAAAGTTCATTCCGTACAAAATCGGATTTAACGTTATTGCAAAATGTTAATTACTCCTTGTAATAATGCAAACTTTAATCAAAAATTGGCGTCTGCTGCGAACCCGATTAACAAAAAATAAGTAGACAAATAAACAAGAACGAAACGAACTTGAGTTTACCTCCAATTGGAGAGTAAACGAAGCATAAAAGTAAGGTACCTACGAAAACACAATAACATTTTTTAAGGTAAACGGAACAGGAACACAACAGCTTAAAACAATTTGCTGAAGGTGCCACTTGAAAGTGTTAACTGAATTTGAAAATGTTAAGATGCCTTTACAGCGAAGTTACCGGGAACCATGTTGGCGGAATGTTTGCTGCTCACATTGTGTTGGTATCGAGTGGTAATAGTGTGTGGAATATATGTGTCGTTGACGCTTTTCTTCTTGCATTAAATGTAGGTCACATTGCCATTTTGTTAACAACTCTTTTCTATCACTTGTGTTTATTAGTGGACCTGGCTCTGTCACTAACTATTGCCAGTGATATTTAAAAGATGACTCAAAAAACAAATGTCAATTCCAGTGTTGTTAAAAATGTAACGTTCACTTTAGAAGCACCCTAACAATTGGAGCATTCGGTTGTTCAAATTGAGTCAAACAAACGAAACTCATCGACAAGATTCTATCGTAGAGTTTAAGAGCAATTTTTCTCTTAAAGCCAAACAAATGAGGCGCCATTAGATGGAGTGAGAGAGCTTAATCTATTTCTGACGAGTTCAGTGACGCCGACAAAGACAAATCGACGTTAGCCTACCCACACGGCGCAAAGGCGTTCCACTTCTGTTTCAATTCCACTTTTATTTGCGGATTAACTTCTTATTAGTCATTGTGCCGGGACGGGCCCCGGACCGCTATCACGAGCCTTATGAATGGCTCAATTATTTTGCAGACTCAGTACGCATTCTGGCGAATTTGAACAGTATAAACGGTAAGCGTGAGTTATTTGGGCCCTCAGATCTATTATCTTAGCTCACCCTCTTCGTTTCGCTTGCATTGACGATAATCATAAACACGCTAATCGACAAAAAAGATAATAAAGAAGTACCGTTTGTTTAACATGTGTACGTCTTTAGTAACTCATGTAACACGGGTATTAATAAACTGACAACATATTTATGCTCTCTCCATGACAGATATAATGGTCTCAATAAATTGTACGTGATTAAATATTCACTGTTGGACTGACATAGAAATATTATTTTTCGTCCTATCCAAATATTAATCTCTCCGACCTTTTAATTCCCACTGTAGCCCAAAACTTAAATTTTCTTGTTTACTGAAGTGATACTGTGTTAACTAATTGCCCACTAACCCGTATCGGTCACATTAGCGTGTTCAAGAATTAGATTTAAACTGACTTTTTGTCTGCTCTTATTAAAGTGAAGGGTGTTATGTAGAAAATAGCCAGCCCGATTGCGCTGAAGCACTTCAATTTAGACTTTACGGCTAAACAATAAGTTACAGAGTTGTATTTTTTTGTTGGGTGATTCAAACGGTGACGAGCAAAAATAAATATAAAAGGGCGGTGCGGCGTGTATTTCAGAAACGACAAGTTGAAGAATGTCGAAATGTGTCATCTGTCAGTCGGCATTTAAAACGATATGTTATTCTGAAAGTGTCGTCCCGTGTCCGCGTTCGTCGTGTATCTAAATAGTTAAGCAGCTGTCTCGTTGTAAAGATTACACATTTTCTTAGAAGCCAATGAGAATTCCAAAGTCTTTAATGCGTTTTTCGACTTAAAATGAAGCATAAATTATTAAAAAATAGTGTTAACTGTATCAGGACTAAAGTGATCTTAAAGTGTTGTGTCTCCTTGAATTGATGAGCTTCTTAATATAGCAAATGCCACCGCATGGTTGTAATCCAAAAATACACGATCAAATGCATTTTTTTTTAGGTATTTTTATACATTATCTGTGTGACAGTTTGTATGCACTACTTATCGTTACTTATGCTACTTATCAAATAGTTCAGTAGCCCATTATTAACAAATACTTAATATTATATATGTTTAACTCAGGTACTCAACGCTTTTAACGGCATGCATTTTTTGCGTCATAATTTCCAATTCAATAAGTCTACATTAAGAACGGCTGGCAGTTCTTATCTTACCTCAAAAACGATCTTCCGGCTGCAGACGACAAAGACAAACAAAATTTACGCCGCAATATATAATAATAGCCAATGGAATTGCAAAACTGTAAAATGCACCCCCAGTTTCCGTCGAAAATGTCCTAATATTTCTTCAGTTTGTAAAGATATTGTTTTTGCAAAGCAAAGTCGTGTTCAAAGTGACCACTTCCACCTTCAATAGAAAGTATTATGTTGCACGCTCAGCAGTTATGCTCTTGAAATACCTAGGCCGCTACCTTAGTGGTGGACTGAGCGGAAAAATAATTGTTTTTACAAACCAAATAGTTTCACTTTATTAACAGTGATTCTTTGGAAAGTTCAAAAGAGATTTAAAAGTTAATAGAACTTCACCATTTTATTACTGTTCAAGTACCTACCTACCATATTTTATGTTTGTTCTTTCAAAGCAATAAAAAGAAATAGTATCCACAATCCGTTAAAACAAGTTTAAAGCCAAAAAATCTACAGAACAACATTCAAAACTAGATTCATCATCATTTTCCTGCCCTTATCTCAATTTATTTGGGGTATGCGCAGAAAGAAAGAAAGAGACAAGAAGACATGTCTTCTTCTTTCATACTTCTCTATTACTCGTCATCTCAGAATTCACCTCTTTTCTAGCCGAACCATCCTTCACACATTCATACTCAAAACTTTCCTCACGACATTTTTCTCATTCCTCCTCATCACATAGTCATACCACGATAACTGGCTGATTACCACACAACTTTTTAGTCACCGGCGTCACCTTCAGACTTCCTCTTAAGTACGCGCGTTACACCACACATCACAAAACTATTTAAAAACAATATAAATAAATAAATAAACCACAACCTGAAATCCACATCCACATAAACAAAACACACTACAAACAAAATCTTATTACCGGAAAAATATACGTATCCAATTTACATTTCGGCACCGTAACCTTACCCGCTTTCGGTGAGCAATAACGATTTTCCACAAACTCCGGGCAGGTAATAGCTGCTGCGATGTTATATCGAGTGCATCGTGATTCCACCTCGTTACGTTCCCTGTCGAGAAAAAATGCCTTTTTATTTAAATACTTTGTACCTTCTGTGTAAGACCGTCCCAGACTTTCAGGGTGGTGGTGGCGGAATAGTTTTAGGGGAGGACCGGTATTTATTATGTTGTTTAATGAGTTTTCTATCAAGGCTGGATACCGGGCGGATTGCTGTGTGGTTTGATGGGAAAAAATAAACTTGAAGCAAGAATCTGTCGACTCGAGGTATTGATAGAAGATAACGAGCAAAATAATTAAAAGATCATCTTCATCTGCCTAGCATTTTCTCAGCGAGATGCAGCTGAATACAAGTATTTTTCTTGGAGCGATGTCTATCTGTAATAACAAAATATATATATATATATATATATTTAAATAAATATTACTCAGTTTAGTTCAATTTAGCGCACCACCTTATACCCAATTTTACATAGTTACTAATAAAATCTATGGTGCCAGAAAGACAGCAACAACATACTGTGACCGCTAATCCAAAGGCCATGTTTATATTATGGAGCGACTGCCTATCTGTAATAACAAAATAGATATATATATATATTTAAAATAAATATTGCTCAGTTTAGTTCAAGATTATTAGTAAGGTACCGGCGTACCTTACACCCAATTTTACATAATTACTAATAATCTATAGTGCCAGAAAGACAGCAACAACATACTGTGCACGCTAATCCAAAGGCCATGTTTATTATGGTCATTTACATTTATGTGTCTTGGGCTGGTCTATAAGGACGTTACTCGGAAGAGTCTATTTACTTGAATGTTAAACATCAGCATAACACCGTCCCAGACGTTCAAGGGTGTTACTGGCAGAATAGTTTTATAGACGCGTATTTTATTTAAACAAGATTTTTAAAGTAAGATAAGAAAGTTTTGTGGTGGTTTTCGCCATCCTCACCGTGTGTGTTATGGAGGTGGTTCACAGGTGGATTTGTCATGTAAATATGAATTTAGTTCTTGTATGTTGTGACTACGTTCATATAATTATACCCTCATCAACTCCTGCCAAACTCAATTAAAATAACAACTTTTGGTAGGTAAGTAAGTAAACTTCTTTCAATCAAGGCCACTGCGTCGACAGTGACCTTGAAACTCCATATCAACTTTTACCATCAAATATTTCCGTAAATATTCCCATGAGCAATAAACACAACTTAATAAATAATTATCGGCTTTAAAGTTAACTAATAAAAGAATTTAGGTGGAAGCGAACAAGTTGGAAGGCAAAATGTTTGGGAGTTCAACAAAGGTCTGACAAGGGTCCAACAACGCCTGACTGTTGGCAACTTTTAAAGATTACGTAACCCTTCTTAAAGTTTCGCTTAATAAGGCACCTTTTAAATTGTAATGCCTTATTTAGAGCTATCAACTGGTTTGGAAATATTGATAGTTTGACTTTAGGTGATCCGGCAGAAAATCAAATTTGTCGACATACATTGATCACAGAATAAGCAAGCTGAAGTGGCAATGGGACATATTAACCGTAGAACCGATGACTGTTGGGGTATACGTGTTCTTGAGTGGAGACCGCGAATCAGCGCCCTCAGGCTAGTAGGAGCGACGATCATCGCAGGGCGGCTGGTAGCACCTAGATGAGAGTTGCCGAGAATTAAGCTGAGTGGCGTGCACTTGAAGATGCCTATGTCCAACAGGAAACTGTTCTGGGCTGGTGATGATGACGATGATGACTTCAGGATCATTCCAACTGGTACATTGCAGAGGGGCTGCGGACCTCACTGACAGATACTTCAGTAAAATAATTGTATTGAAGTGTCCGTGTCGGCGGCATGACTGAACGGTAATTTCGCAAACATGATCATCAAATATTATTGGACTACCTTTCGTACGCTATTACTGTTGAATTACAATCCTCTTCTCCACTTTTATACAGTATTAAAATTTCATGAAGCTTAAAATCAGAGCCGTTATGAAGAATATCAACGATTATAAGAATAGATACTTTAAGTACTTTACCTAAAGAAGTAACCAAATCACTGTTTTAAATCAAAAGACAATTGCCCATTTGATCCCAAATTGGACTGACACCGACGTAAAAAGTTTTATTCGGAACTTTTTCCAAAGTAAAGACCAAGATGTTAGCGGGGCTTGTCTAAGTCCTATCAGGTTCCGACGTCAGTGGTCGAAGTTCAGGATTTCAGCTATTTATTGCAATCCCCGAGGATTCGGGAATTTACGCGTCGAACGATAAAAGACCGTAGTTTTATAGGGATATGCGGTAAGTTCCCGCTATCACGCTATTATAGCAACTTACTCTATTTTATAGGGCCTAAAGAAGTTTTTCTACAGCCATTACATTTTAAGATTCTCAATTCGGTTATCTAGATAGTAGTTGAGAGTAATGGCTGAGATTTACTTTGAGATCTTTCTTTATTTAAGTTTATGTCGTTTAGTTGAATTGGTGTGAATTATACAGCAGATTATTTATTCTGTGAATTGCATTGTCTTCGAATGTAATGTGAGTAATGAGAGAAGATGGGTAGGTACTTAATTATTCAGCCGGGTAATACTAGTTTGGCTTGGAATTTTAGAATTAGTGACATTAATTAGAACACGGTAGGTTCGCGGATAGTAATTAATCCTAATCTTATGACTAGGTACTTTAAATAATTTTGACTACTTAACTGTACTTACTAGTCGGTTGGCTTGGTATGGGCAAGTGATGCGGAGGAATGAGGAAAACGCGAAGAAAGTTTTGAGTATGAATGTATAAGAGTAGATGAAAACCAAAGAAACAATGAATGGAGTGTGTGACGGAAGATATAGCAAAAAAGGAGCTGGGATGACGTGTAATAGGAAGTAAGGCGCAGTTTATATAGAAGAGACGTGGCGAGGACGCGCATAATCAAAGAAACCTAAAATGAACCTAATAGTTATGTCACATAGCGTCGTTTTTGTCGGAAAGAGATTTGCGCCCGCGCTTCCAGGCGACGCAAGACGCGACGTCACCGCCACCAAGTGACTCGCCCGATATGGAAGACATGCTGCGCCGAACAAAAATAAATTAAGATAAGGGCTGGAGAATGCTGATGTGCTTACTGTACTTACTACTGTACTAGCTGTTTGCACATTTTGGAAGTGATAGGTACTCATTGTTTGCTTAAAATACAGATTTTGTTAAAACTGTTTAGATGGAAAACTTTCAGACACTTAGTTAAGGCCCAAAACATTTCTGTGTATGGGTAAGTCAAACAGGTAAGGACAAATTGCAGGCACGACTCAGAACATGCACATTGACAGATACTTCAGATTGCCGATTATGTACCCACGATTTTTCGCTTAAGGTCGTTTTTCCAACGAAAACGTTCGCGAAGTTTCTTCAAGTCACAACCGCTGTATGAAATCGATTCCTCGAACTATTCCTTGCATGATTGAGTAGCTTGTTGCGAGCTTAAGCTGAACGTATTGAAATATATAACGTTACGTTTAAATTTAGTACATTTCGACCAGGTTTTCCAGGAAACTTGGCCTGAGGAATAGGTATTTTTATATATTTATATAGTCTGTTTTAATATCTATGATGTGTTGTGTGTAGGAACTAAAGTAGGAAACCGTTTCTTCAACATTATCGTTCTGCCCTTTTCTCATACTACATATGTTACATAATATTTCAAACGAAATTTATACTGTAAGAAAAACTATACTGAACACAGAGTCCACGTATAATGTGTAGAACTTAATACGCATTGAAAGGAAATATTTGCAACATTTATAATGAGAGAGCTAATAATGAAATAAAAACATGTTGTTTGTTTTGCCGATGAGCACACAAAGGGCTAACAACGGCTACCAATAAATTGCGCGTCACGCCACGCACGCTTCTTAGCACACAGGGCTGTTACTAAGGATATTTAAATACGGCACGGTTGGCGCAGTAGCTGAGCGATTGACTGCTGCGTTGCGTGTCGCGGGTTCGATCCCCGCACGGAACAAATATTTGTATGGCCTACAGATAGTTGTTCCGGGTCTGGCTGTTTGTGTATGTGAGTTTAAATGTTTGTAAACGCATTCACGATACAGGAGAAATTCCTAGTGTGGGGCAACGTTTTTTTTTAAAAAAAAACAAACAAATTAAAGAAAAAAATGGCGTGTGTCAGAAAAGTGTAGTCGAATCTAAGAGTGTTGTATATACCATCACAAACTGAACAACTCTTTCCATGGGACGAACTCTGACCAGTTTGATGGTCTGTACCACCTTTATATAATAACAATATGAAAGCAGTACTTCTGGACACGGTTTTGTTAGGAGGTTCCTCTCTCAAGAGCCCTGACCACCGGTAGCTCGGACTTTGTTCCCGATGCGGGTGGGCTATTTTTTTAAGTGTTTCTTTATATATTTTTTGTAAGAAAAATTAATAAAGGATAAAACGTCAGACACTTGTTCTATAGATCTTTGTCAGTAATACAGCTTTCGTAACTATGTTAGTACCTATACTTAATTACAATTATTCTAATTCATATATTTTCCTGCAGCATCAGACCCCCAGTTATGCATACGGGTCCAATACTCCAGGAAATCGCCGTCTGGCCTATCCCCAATCACCTTCAGGATGCTATTGGTACTACCCCGAATCCTGCTTAACAATTATGACGATAGTTTTCGCATAATTGCTGAAAATCTATCGATAGCCGATTCAGCAATAATGAGGGTTTGTCTTCACCGATCGCGGTATCAGTTTGAATTGGCCACGAATCACGGCGACATTCTGATACTAGTTAGTATCAGAATGTCATCATATTATACTACTAACTGTGCCCCGTGACCTTCGTGGTGTGAAATTATTATAAAAATATTACTTCCATATTTGAATCGGATTTTGTTTCAATTTCAAGGGTTTTAATTTTTTTGTACAAAACCCTAATCTTTTTTCTAAATAAAAGTTACTCATTATAACGTCAGCTATCAGCAATAAACGTCCCGTCAAAATCGGTACAGCAATTTCGGAGATTAGCTGGAACAAACAGACAGACAGGCAACAATTAAAAAAGGAATGTTTTAAGAACCGTGTATACTCATATCTGCATTCAGTAAAAAGCTGGTATTTTAAAATTACGAACGGATACTTCAATTTTATTTATTTGTATAAATTCTATACCTACGATGGAGGTGAAAATTCCCACAAAATCATAATCTATATGCAACCGACTGGTTGCTGTCTTAGCAATTCTGTCATGTTTTAAAAGTGTGGTCAAACTGGACTCTGGACCGGACTGCGGACATCGGACATAGAGTCAATAATGTACTGATGTTTCTGAGAATCAGAATAATTTATTCGTAAACATAGGTAATAATTACAAACAAGATATTAAAAATATGACACACACATTATAAAAAAAAAACGGTTATATGAGTGGGTTTACAAAAACTATATATTATATTAACACATGCAAACAAGTTACATTTTATTATTCATAATCAATTTCATTTTCATTTCATGTCAAAATTTAAAGTCAATTCAATTCGAAAGTTTTAAAGATTAAGATTTAAATTAATATTAAAATTCATGTCAGTTACAGAGATTCGTCATTAAGAAATTCGTCTAGAGTATAATAACATTTTTCAAGCAGTAGGTAACCCGTTAAGCGTTTTTTAAACTTCTGCAAAGGCATACATTTTATTTCATCGGGTATTGTATTAATATTTGTGGTGCAACACCAAAGAACCTTTTTTTAATATATTGAGCACGCATCGGAGTTTTTTTTACTGAACATAGTTTTTTGAATAAATGTGGATTTATTTTTACAAATAATGCATTTTCCAGGATGTATAGAGCATGTAAAGGTAATATTTTAAACTTTCTAAAATATGGAATGCAACTATCAGTTGTTTTTAAACCACACATACATCGTAAACATCGTTTCTGCATCCTGAAAACAAGTTCCTTATTCGTTGATTGTCCACAAAAAATAACACCATACCGCAGAACTGAGGTGATTAGTCCATGATATGCCGATAATAGTGTATCAGTATTTACTTTCTTTGAAATCTGAGATAAAAAAATATGCTGATTTACTTAATCGCTTGCAAATTTCCTCCAAATGTGGTTTCCAGAACTTCGCAGTACTAACTTCTCCTTTTTCATTATTTTATTATCATAAGCCACATTAACTAGTGATTTCTCAAGCCGTTGGTGAAAGTGCATTACTTTGGTTTTATTTAAATTAATTATAATTAAATATAAGAACCTAACCTGAAAATTTACACTGAGGGTCACTGAGACAGGAATCACATTTTTACAAATTTCTTCTGGCTCCCAAAGACAGAATTGATAGATATACTAGATTAAACGAAACATGATATAAACATCAAACGACACCATTTCTTCACTGATCTTTGTCTTAACAAAAGGTCGATCTAGAAGAGTTAATAGAAAACCGATAATTAAATTAAACGCCTGCAAGAAACAACTTTGAAAGTTAATCATTGAAAAGATACGGCTTACGATGTCTTTTTCTTCATAGTATAGTTTTATATTTTTGAAGAACTAAAACCAATATATCTGATGTTAATAAACAGATATAATAACTTTACGTACCGTTTAGAAAGGTATGTCAAGGACCCCATCAAAAAAACGTACAGTAAAAGACTGAAAAGATAAATAATTATATCACCAGAAAAAAAAATGCTTCTTAACAAAAATTCAATGTGTTCTTAACAAATGCTTCTTAACATAAATAACGGAGAATAAAATACTGGAAAGCGAAATATCTCACCAGAAAACAAATGCTTCTAAAAAGTAATTTTATTCTCTCACGTAGTTTTGCAATACACAAGTATATATTAGTGTGTGTGTGTGTGTTAGTATATATTAGTTTTTAAACTTTAAACAAAGTTTCCTGGCAACCCTGCTGTCTATTCGTAACAATAGCTAAAACAACAATTTTAGCAGCGTAACTAGTAACAATACACACGCATAATATAAGGACAATGACCTTATGTTACTCTAGCTCCCGCACGAAAATTATCTTTAGTACTGGAAACGTCTAAACAGGTGTTGTTTATTATGCACTAAAACCAGATAATGTTTTATCGCAACTCAGTCTTTGTGAAACGTTCATTATTTAGCTTAGGTATCATGTTCTTTTATCTTTTGCCCACGGCTACGCCCGCATGATGAAAGATCATCCAACGTACTATCTGGATAAAAATTATAAACATAACATATCATCACGCCTGTAATTCCTGAAGGGTTAGGCAGAGGTGTACCTAATGAACATCACATTTCACCAGATATGTTGAAGTCCATGTTAGGCTCACCCCCTTTGGTGAGCCTAATCCAAATTCAGATTCTGTGGCTGCTACTGAGAATTTCCTGATGGAAAAACCCAATAATAATTTGCCCGAAGCATACCCGAGTCCTGATACTCAGCAATTGCGATTACAACCACTAGGAATTACGAGGCAGAAACAAATAGTTAAAAATCATTTATGACAAAATCCATTTAAGCGTCAAAAAGACAGACTGTCAAACAAACGGACAGACAACCCAATATAGCAAGTTACTTTCCCTTTTATAATATTAGTAACTATGGAAACTATGGACACGAAAGGATTGTATTCTTAGCCACATTATTATTCGCAGGATCCACATTTCACTATGACTTTAGTATCTGAGTTCTGTATTTATCTCAACCTTTTGTGTTGGTGATGTGTTTATGTAACTGTTTGCTTCCTGATTGTCTTGGCGTACTTCAACACTAGATCATCCATGTAATGTCGTGTTACTGGATTGGCAACAATACTTCTTAAACTTGAAAACACCTTGTAAAATAGTTATAGAAATATTGGTACTCAAAATCAATCATTTATTTCAATTAAAACATTTTTTATTTTTATTACAATGTCACAACAGACGTATGAATTTCGCGCGCGCGCGAAACAGTACACTTTGGGGCACATTTTGCCCATCTTTGGTAGACAGGCCTGTCATGACCTGTGTGGCGACATCAATTATTATCCTGAGATAAATTATCGTGGGATAATTTTTGACCTCCATTGGGGCAAAGCCGGGGACAGAAGCTATGTAGTAAGCAATGAAACTACATTGCTTAAAAAGCTCGTAATATTAACATATTTCTAAATTAGTTCTAGCTTAAATACATATTTACAGTGTCAACTTTTAATCTTAAATAATGTTTATATTATGTACTTTCAGTAATGGTGTTTAATTTGCATTTTGAGTAACAGATTTTCATTTGAGATAGTTTCGTTTTAAACGAGAGTAAATCTATCACATTTTAATATAGCACATTGTTGGAAGGTTTTGGTTGATGGATTAATGATGAATTTACTTTGAATTATCCTTGCCAACCTATATATTTACTTTTCAACAAGTTCTTGTTTCTTTTTCGTGTCGTTAGTGCGTAACCTGGTGTTAACCGGGTTGGGTGTACGTAACGGGGCACTGAGGGAAAAAGACAGAATTTTTTAGCCAATTAAGTGTTAGACGCAAGAGCGAGCGAAGCAAGCTCGGGACTTGGGGCACCCCGACGTAAGATTAGGTTAGGTTACTTTAAACCCTCCCGCAGATGCAGGCGCCCACTAGCCGGGGGTCGTGGAAGGCGCACTAGTTCCCATGATCCCCTGTGCAAGTGTGGGAAGGGAACACCGGGGTGGTTTTTAGTCGGTTAGAGTTCGACAGATCCCTCCGCCCGCCCTAGGGTGGAGGACATCCGTGTGGATTTTCTACCCCGGGAACAAAAAAAAAGGTTACTTTAAACCCTGCAGACAATAGGAGCCCCGCGGGTTACGTCGACTTTTTCATGGTGCCCCGTTTCGTATCCACTGACCGTCAGCCGCCATCAGCCGCCCATGGACCTCGGGCATGACTTTACAAATGGCTATCAGGCACGCTGGTTTCCTCACGAAACAAGTGATAATTATACAATACGCACATAAATCAGAAAAATCAGAGGTGCGTGTCTTGGGTTCGAACTGCAGACCTATGACTCGGTAGTCCGACGGTCACACCACTAAGCTATCACTGCTGTAAAGTTCTCGTTACTGGTAAGTTCAGCAAGTCTATTTTTGGACTTTTTTGTTGTTATCATCCAAACAAAACATGCTTCCAAATAAACCATCCAAATCTCTTTAAACCCAATTCGTTCAGCTTCCACAAATACGACAATTTACTTTGATCGATCGTTTATTTTTGATCACAAATTAGAAGCAAGGGATTAGCCTCCTCAGCGACACGCGACGTAACAAAAAGGAGTAAAGTGTTGGAGACAAATAAAGTATGAGAGAACAATGCGACGAGTCAGTGAATAATTTTAGCCCCGACGCGATGTAGCTGCTACTTACATAGATGTACAGTTCCTGGAAGCGGCTGCCGAGTCTTTTGTGGGATTGGAGCGTGGATGCGGTATTAATAGTGCACTGAGCGTAGTTGTACCGTAATACGTTGCTTTTTTTTCTATTTTGGGAGTCTTTGTAGATTTAGCTCTGCGCAGGTTCAATTATTTTCTTACTGTGAAGTAGAAAAGTGTATAGTAGTACCTTTGATTTTGCATAACTGTCAACATCATACTGTGCTTTATTCTCGGTTAAGTGTTAGCCTCGCTTTGGGACTGTTGGACTGCCAAGTCATAGGTCACGACTTCGAACCCAAGACACGCACCTCTGAATTTTCGGATTCATGTACGTATTGTTTGATTATCACTAGCTTTGGTGAAGTAAAACATCTTGAGGAAACCAAACATGCCTAAGAGATATTCCTCGACGGTATGTAAAGCCAAGTCAGAAGCCCATGGGCGGCATAAAAACTCTGACACCAGGTTAGGCACTAACCACACGAAAAATAAATATTCTCGGTTCAGAACGGTTCCTGTGGTCAGACTGAAGTTACTTTTATGAGCGAAGCAATGGCGAATGGGTACATACAAATGCACTGTCAACACGATCCTGTATCCTGTAGATCCCTAATTTTAACGTAGAATTTTTATTTAATAAGCACCAAATTATCTTCAAACCTGTCACTTTACAAACAAACCCAAACCCAATGTCAACCATGTCCTTTCCCAAAAACGGTCAAAAATAACTCACACTCATTTTAAAAATTCAACGATTCCAGTAAAATTTTCACACATGTACCGCGCGCGCTATCTTTACCGCCCTCCAGGGAAATAACGTACTGTCACGCAGAATATACTGGTCCACACCACAATTAGAGAACGCCAGAAATTGCGTAATTAGGGGGCATTAATCGATCTTGCATAGTCTCGGCCACTTCCCTCTTTGCTGGTTCCCTTCGGTTTGTACGTTGGACGACAAATTAGTTTGATATATTTGTTCTAGTATTAGTTTCGCAGTTCTTGTTACTGGCCAGTTTATTGTTGAGGAAGAGTTTTGAGTTTATGGTTTTTGATTGGGTGTCTCGTTGAAGGAGAATGTATTATGTGCTTTATTTATGAGAGTTTTATGTCACAAACTAATTTAAGAAAGCTACAGATCGGTTTGGCTAAATCATTTTGTTTTTCCTGTTATTTTTTTAAATTGTATCCGATTTAGTATAGTAGTTCCAATTCTTCCAAACTTATTAACTTTACTGCTTTTTAATAGTAGTTTAGATCTATGAGTACTTATTTTTACATATAAATTATCTCTGTTATAATATCTTAGGTATATGATAACGTGACTTTAATCAACACCCCTCGACAAAAGGTCAACACTTACCACAAAATTGAGGTAGGCAGTCCGAACCTCGTCCTTTTCAACCCCTAATTTCTATAAGTACACCAATTTCAGTCCTCCAATAACTGCCATGTCCGCCCGATCTCTTCAATAATAGTTCAGACAGAAATTCAGACGACGGAAATAGTGGGCGAAAAATTCTAAAGAATTTCTATGACTGTACTTTTTGTGTGGTCACCCTATTAGATGATCATGGGGAAGAGTAATGATAGTAAATGGCAGGAAATTACCGTGGCACCTTATCGTCCGATTCAATAATCCCGTAGACCAATGGGTGTACACTGTAGGGGAGGTAATAATGAAACTGCACGCGCAGACTTTCTGGCTGACATGCGGCAGAACGCGGTATGTAGTCTTCATTTTCGTTTTTTGTTTGACCGGCTACATTGTTAGAGGCACAAATAGTAATAAGTCATCTTTACACGCAGCAGTAAAATTCTTGAAGGGTTTAGAAATAAATTATATTTTAAGTGTACTTCGTGACACTGTTTTTTTTTTTAATGTTCAGTTGCTTAAAGTTAACTTCATATTTAATTCTCGGTATAAAGCTAAATACTGTGTATACTTATTTATTTGGTATGTTAGCATAACAAAAATATTTCACAACATTATGGGCATTTAAAAATTCAAGAATAAAACATCAAAAAGTTTGACAGAACCTTCTAGCATCTACATACAGAATTACACAATAAGTGACATTGACGTAAGTCGAAACTAAACAAAAAGACAATTACCACGTGTTGATAGGGGTCAGCCGATTCGTCCGCTGTTACTATACACTATACAGCCTAGCCGCTTCAATGGGTGTAGTTGCCGCCTTCGAGATATTCTGACCGTCAAAGTGACGTATTGACACGATTCTTTATTTAAAGGCAATCTTCATTGTACTGGCAATTTTAAGTGTCTGTAACTTATTTTGTTTAAAGTGATATAAAAATATTATTTATTGTTTATTAATTTTAAAAGTAGACGAACTAACAATAAATTATTAATTAAAAACTAATAAATAAACTAACTAACAACAAACTATAAAACTTGATTTGTTAGATAGATAGATTTCGAAGAAACCATTTACTAAGCTGCTAGCAGCTGAATTTTCTCTTTGATACCGGACCTAATTAAAATAATGATAGAAATTGTTTGTTGAATAATTTCATAGCAACTTTGTGTGCTAATTCGTATCAATATCAACTTGGAATGTCCTTATTTACCTATAAGCTTTTCTTTGAAACCTGCTACCAAATTATTGAAATTTACAGTGAAGTTACAGTAGGTATCTTTAAAAGTGTGTGGTAGTCTGTAACACTAGAACCTATAGTAAATCAAATCATTAAAGTTCTAAAGTTATCGCTCGCCGCTGTGAAGAGGCGCCTTTACTTTATAACTTGGCTGTTGGTATGGCTGTCTTCAGAGTCATTTAACGCTTATCATAAATGTCCATTCTCGGAAAGGAATCTTTGTGTCTAATAGTATATTTCGTAGCACAAGAAATTAGTAGTCATCACTCAGTAGGTATAAAATAAGCACGGCCATTATCAGTCCATTACAATTTAACAAATGCACTTTTACACTTTGGTAACCATTTGTGGATATCAATCTGCGAGTTATATTTACTGCAGGACTGATTAGCGTTGCTTAACGTACTTAGTTCTGATCACTGACTACTGCTAAGGCATCTACACCCGTAAAAAGAAACAAAAAGGTGATCAATATCAGCCTAGCCTTTTCCTAACAACGTTGGGATCGGCTTTTAGACCAGATGCTGCTTAAAACTGGATTTCACTTGGACTGATCCGTTTGACCTCCACTACTCAGTTACCGGATACTCTAGGAAATCCTTGTTGTCAGACTTTCGGGCTTCTGACTAATCATGTTGAGTGTCAAAGATCTACGAATGACCAAAAGCTTAACATGTAACAGCAAGATCCAACGGCTTAACCTGCTTTAAAATTGTTCAACCATCGAAGTACCAATCTTGAAGATCTACCCATGCGGTTGTTATTATTTATCTACGAGCCCCTAATAAATACAAATAATCTTTTCTAGTCTGACTTATCATCTGCCTAGACTTCTCCCAACTGTGTTTGGGGCGGCTTCCAGTCTAACCGGATGCAGCTGAGTACCAGTATTTTACATGGAGTGACTGTCTATCTGACCTCCACAACTGTGGTAGCACTGGGTTTAAAGATACCCCTTGGTAAGAATGGTTGCCAGACTTTCGAGCCACTGACTATCTGCAATTACCTACTGTCAAAGATCTACAAATGAATGAAGGAATGAAAGCACGGTAAGCAATTGGGCTTACCGTGCTTTCCGAGGCACGGAGGAAACTCGGTATGTAATTGGTGGTCATCCATGGATCTATCCACGGATCAACCTAGGCAAGCACGCCTTAACCTAAAGATCGATTAGCCTCCTTTTCTAGTCTGATTTATACCCAGCCTAAATCTAGAATCAGATCGAAAGACCGGTTTTCCCGATTGCTAACACCTAACTAACGCATAAAACACAATATATACGAGTTAAGATTCACCACGAAATAAAACGTGCGGCACATAAGTTAAGCCGAATCTTGAGGGAACATTTGTTCAGCGAGACGCGTGACAAAATTGTAGCGACCTACGTTTTTCGATCACTTTCGGCAAAGAGTAAGAACGTTGTGTAGAAGTGACACTCATGGACAGCAGAAAGAAATATAGAAAAAATATTTATTGGGATTATAATCCTACTAAGATTATAAATGCGAATGTTTGTGAGTATGGATGGATGGATGTTTGTTTCTCTTTCACGCAAAAACTACTGACCGGATTTGGATGAAATTTAGCACACAGATAGTTTATAACCTGGATTAACACATAGGATACTTTTTATCCCGGTAGTGCGATCCCGTGGGACAATTTCCGAACTTACGCGGGTGAAGCCGCGGGCATGAGCTAGTAGGACAATATTCACGCGCCGAAACTGCCCGTTCCAAATGTAGAATGGTCGCGTCTATAGATCTACAGTCTATGCCCCCGCCCCCTAACACTTAGCCTTCCCTTTTTACCAATTTCAAGAGCTTTTTTCACACATCAATCTCGTTCAATGCGAGAGTAATATGATGTAAAAGCGTCATACTACGTGAATGCCGGCCGTTCCAAACCGTTCGTTAAATATATTGGAGGTTTTTTTGAAAGTGAATATTTTGGAAAGGGGCCTGTGAATGCTGTGATGCAGTTCCTTTTTGAAGGTTCTTCGTTTAAGTATTAGGGTGTTGGGGTTTGTATTTTTTAATTGGATGTTTTGATAAAAGAGGGTTTTAGATAGGTAGATTCAATCTACCTATCTAAAACCCTCTTCTGAACAACCTACTAGGTTGTTCAATAGAGATTGATTCCCAATGTTTTTTATTAATTCTTATTTAAATTTGTTTATAGTAAGCGATTTCTATTTTCAGCAGCTGTTTCTTTTTATTTTTCAAAATTCGAGCTGAACCGACAAAAACAGTTTCAGAGAAACGGTTTTATATTTTCCGCAAAAACAACCACAAAAGAAAAATCTGAAAAATAAAAATCGGATTCAGAAACAGGAATATCCAAATGTTCGGTATTGTTTTGTTATTTCCAAACAGTTTTCACGTATCTATGCAATATTGTTGAATTGGATTGTTCCTGGTATTTTCACGAATGCACTTTTTTTCAAAAACATTGCAACTATAAAAAACGTAAAGGTTTTGGTACTAACACTATTTTCAGTGTTGGTAACACTTTTTAGCGGGAATCGCTGCGAACTAGAGGTGCTTTATCATTTGGCTATTAGAAGTAGTAAGTCTATGCGTGCAATAATGAACTACATTGAAAATAAATGTTTCAATATTACAAATAATCCAATAGATTGTGAAATAAAATCGATATTTACAAAAGCCTTTAGCTTTTAGGCTGTTTACCCCGAAGAGTACACAAACAACACAAAATGCCACAATGCTGTCCTATTTGACCCAAAGGTTGACTGCTAGAGAATGCCTTGTGGCATTAAGTCCGCATAAGTACCACTCTTGTACATGAAGTTTAAAGTTATACAGAGGTGTAATAATAAACTCACTTTTCGTCCGTGTAGTTTTCATTTAGTATAGGGGACGAACCTGGTGTCATCTACTGGGCACGATTCCAGAATCTAAGCTGCTCCTAAAAAAAAACTGAGCGCAAAAACCTAATAAAACTATGCACAAATTGAGAATCGAACCCAGGAACTCACGGTCCTCCATTATTCTTTGTGCACTTTATCTACTCAAGTACCTACACGCATTCATCAAAAAAGACGTCAAGATTAAGCCAGTAATTACCAAAACATCATTATTTGTTGCCCTATATTGTCTTATCTGCCCTCAACAAGCACATTATCCTATGTAAGTTGGCGTGTATAGAAAAAGTTACAGCCACCGGAGCGGCGTCGGTTGATTAGGTCGGCTTCCAAATGGTCGTATGTGCCGTAAACATTTTTGGGTAAACGTAATATGGAGTCGTTAGGATAATAGAATGGACCACAACGCGCCCGCTGGGCCGTTAGGGCGGTATCTGCCGATTTGCTTCATGTAAACTGACAGATAAAGAAACATATCCCTTGTAGTTTTGGATGTTTGCTCGGGTTTAGACGTCTTTTTTTTTGGGGAATATGGTTTGGGTCTGGTCTTTAGGTTTTGAGTGAAGTTGTGCCTACAATAAAGTCCAAACTATGAATAACCCCCTTTTTGCTTCGCCGTAATCAGGTAATAACTACAATAAATGATTGATACAATAATTGATTACTTCTTCCTGGTGATAATGGACGCTCTCACGTCGGACTTCCAGGAAGAGGCACCCTGGTGTATGCTGTTTGCCGATGACATTGTGCTGTTTGCCGAGAGCGGCCATGAGGTCCAGAGCAGATTGGAGGCAAGCAGATGATTGTTCAGCATTTTTAAACCGACTTCAAAAAAGGAGGAGGTTTCTCAATTCGACCGTATATATATATATATATATTTTTTTTATGTGTGTTCGCGGATAACTTCGTCGTTTATGATCCGATTTTGATAATTTTTCTTTTGTTGGAATGGAGATACTTCAAGGGTGGTCCCATGATAAGGAAACCGGGATCTGATGATGGCATCCAAGAGAAATTGAGGGGAGCTTTCAAAAATTGTAGTGGCGACTAGTGCGTTTGTAAATTTTTTGATTAAGTATTTTAAAGCACTACAATTTAAAGAAGGTCTGGAGTCGCTCTGATGATGGAACCGAAAGACAGTCGAGGGAACTCCTCAACGGTTTACAGCAGTCACCTTGTGTTTGGGTTTGATTAATTTTTATTGATGAGAAATTTACACCTAGATGGGTTGTGACTGTCATAAGGGGTCTGATGATGAAGACGAAGGACAGTTAAGGGAACTCCTCAACTGTTTACAGTAGCTACCTTGCGTTTGGACTTAATTCATGTATATTGATTAAAACTTTGCACCCATCTGGGTTACAAGTGCCATTACAGGTCTGATGATGAAAAATATTTGTATCGAATATTGCAACTAAAAAATAAAAAGCTTTTTTGCAAAAAATAAAACCGACTCCAAAAACACAAAAAAGTCAAAAATAATTTTAGCTTCAGAAGTCGGTGACTTTTGTTTGTTTGATTCAGTTTTTTGTCACCGACTTCTGAAGCTAAAATTATTTTTGACTTTTTTGTGTTTTTGGAGTCGGTTTTATTTTTTGCAAAAAAGCTTTTTATATACGTCACGATTGTGAACTGTTTAGCAGGTTCTGTGTGAAAGAATCAAAGTAATAAGTTTGTCAAGAAAGGCATGCCAAAAATAACTATTAGTGTAATTATGTTATTGGAACAAACACATTTATTGAAGTTGGTAATTTAACAGGCACACCAATTAGTGAGAAAATTAAGCAATATCATAACAATTACTGTTATTTTATTGCTTATTCGTCGCTACCGAGATATATAGAAGGTGAAAGTTCCAACCTTTTCACACGTTTATAAAAATGTACAAGTTTTAAATGTGACAACTTTACTTTAAATACCCCCATGACCCCTGCACCAATCAATGCATCAATCAGCACCATGTTTTGTATGCGTAACATTGAGCGCTACCGTGCACTGTGATTTTGGTGTATTCCCGCTGTCCCCGTAGGCCAAGTCCCCGTTAAAGGGGACAAAGGGATTTTTACACCAAAGTTGTTTGCCAGAAATATTTTCGCGCAGTTTGATGTAAGTACAGAATGCTTGGATGACACTTTCGTGAAGGATCCATTTAGACCCTGTATAGTACATTCTTACAAAATCATTGTCTTTACTACTCAAGATGATCAAACAATATTTCATTACATAACATACTCGTAAACGATGAAAGTTCGACGACCTTAGCTCTAAACGTGGCAGATATTAGTAAGGACGTCTGAACTCAAGGGACATATTACGTCATACGTCTTAGAATAAGATCGTCAAGCTGATTTATTTATTTATTTAAACTTCATTTACAAGAGTGGTAGGTACAAAGGTGGACTTAATGCCATAAAGCATTCTCTATCAGTCAACCTTTGAGTCAAATAGGGCAGCATTGTGATAGAGCACAAAAAATAAACGAAAAAAATACCATTTTGTAAACATAAATTGATTTACATAATTATTATATATAAGTACATCTACTCTATACAATATACAATACATACTACATAAAAATAAATTAAATTGAAGTGGCTGTTTGTAATATCAAAATAATAGCTTTTTACTGTATGCATATGAAAACATGTACTTCACTAATAAAAAAAACGCATTTTTTTTTTCAATTTTTGTCTGTCTGTCTGACTGTTTGTTCCTAAACTCCGAAATGGCTAGACCGATTTTGACGGAACTTCTACTGACGGATAGCTGATGTAATAAGGTTTAATTTAAGCTACTTTTATTTTAGAAAAATAATTAAGGTTCCGTGCAAAAAAATTAAAACCTTTGAAATTGGTAACAAAATCCGATTCAAAAAGGGAAGTCATATTTTTTTTATATAATTTCACGCGTACAAAGGTCGCGGGCAACAGCTAGTAATACATACAAACAGACGAACATACGAGAAACCGTATAATAATTACTGTGACTACTAGCTTGTGAGTAATTTAGTCTGATTTTAAAAATTACTTCGGAACTGTTCTTTTGAAAGTCATTTTGCTTTCAGCTTTTATAATGCCAAGAGGAGCGCGTTCCAGATCTTTACAGGTGATACAGCGTAAGAATTGGACATAAAACCATAATCTTTCAAGCAATATTCCTTTATCTAAAAATCGTTTAGTTTAGTTTGCTGAGAAACCATACTAGCCAAGCACCTTTTTCAAAATAAGTAACTGAAATTATTCATGCCAAGCTTGATTGAAAACCCATTGCAAAAACCAAGTAAAACGAACAGAAAAATTACGGTACTGCGTGCTAAAAGCCAAGTGCAAAGCACGGTACCTACTCACTAAATAACTCCGTGAGCCTAGCCTTGTCCCAGCTATGTGGGGCTAGCTTCCAGTCTAACCATTTGCGGCTGAATATCAGTATTTCACTAGTAGCGACTGCAATCTGACCTCCCTAACCTGAATACTGAGGGAGACCGAATTCGGTCAGTATACTCGTACAAGCATTGTGCATATTATGTTCTATAGTTATCAATACCTGCCTAACCTATTGAAAACCTCAAGCGTATCAATTACGTTTGTGTTGAGTTACTAACATGAATTTCTGCATGTAATCGAGTCATTTAATATGAGTTTATTTCAATATATAGCCTACTATTTTAGCTAATGCCGTGTCTTTACTGCCGTTGGTCTCGTGGCTGCAAACTGCCACTGCTGAGCATGAGGTCCTGTCTTCGAATGCTAGGTCGGGTTAAGTGGTATTGGGTTTTTTCAACAGGAATTTCTCAGTAACAGGTCGGAGTCTGTATTTGTGCCTGGTAATGGCAATAGGATCGCCTCTTATTATATATAGGACTTAAAATAAACTGCAAAATGGGGTTGTACTATAGTACAACCAGAGACTAATAGCTACACCTCTGCCTAACCCTTAGGGGATTACAGGCGTGATGTTATCTTTTTTTCAACTAATGTAGAAAAATTAGGCAAAAAATTCGTTGAAAACCCCGTCCCAACAATAATCTAGTTGACGCTGAGTGAAATCTGGTAATTTTACAGTCACAAACACTAATAAAGCGTGTTCCAAGAGTTCTTTTTTAGCTTTTTAGTTTCATAGACTCTATAAGAGCTAATCAAATATGTCACAATGTTCTTATTCTACGTATGACTTAAACTTTATGTCAGGTGCATGTACAGATAACTTTGTTGACTTTTTATAGTACCACTAAGCAACTGTTTATAGTACCGCGAAGTACCTACTTCGATTAGTAGAAATGGGTTTCATTGTTGCCTGGCCGAAGCTAGTAAATAGTTACTTCAGAACTATTAAAATGTTCAAAGTAATTCGAAAATGTGCATGACGGACGGTCCGTTCTGGAAAATCGTGTTTTATGTACATGTTACACAACTTACTGTGGTTATTCAGAAAAAGTGGTTCTTAATCATAAAAAAAGTCTAAACAGAAATGAAAATAAGAAGAAGAGTATAAGAATCCGTTACTTGTCATATGGCTCTTTCTTCTTTATCGTGTGGTTAGTGCCTAACCTGTTAACCTATTGTCAAAGTTTTTATGCTGCCCATGGAGCTCTGACTTGAATTATGGTTCAAGTGATAATTATACAATACGCACATGAATCAGAAAAATCAGTCTTGTGCTGGCGTGTGTACCTACTTGGAAAAGCTAGTGTTTGGCATAATTCGACAGCTACTGGGTTTGACAGCAAATGAAAAATATAATGATATACACCTGAGTACACCGTCAACGTTTTTTGCAAACCGTTACTAAAAAATCTTTTTAACTTAAATCTTAACGACCACCCAAATCTTTCCCTGAAAACTATAAAATTATTTAACGTCCATCAACTTTCAATCTAACTGAACTATTCGGCCATGTTGTTCAGATAGTCTGGTCCCTATGCTCCTATCAGATCGAGGATCTAAATTGAATCCTGGTGAGGGGTGCATAGTCCGTAAAATACCCTCAGCCCGTAACCTATCAGAAAGAAGTTTATCTCATGGAATATCTCAGATTAGGATATTCGAGAGAATAAGGAAGCCATTTTATGGTTTCTTTTGAGGTTTGAAATGTTATTTTGCTGTGTGAATTGGATTTATGGGATGTGAGAATGAAATATTACTTTTATTTCTGTAGCTTCGTTATGATTTTAGTTGGCTAGTTAAAATTAATGTTACCAGTCATCTTTTAGACCAATATCTGTAAAGATTCGATCTAATTTACTTATTTATTTAATAGGGATGTTCTATGCCTCACATGCTCATTTGTGTCCCACTGTTTGTGTTTTTGTTAAAACGAAATTTCTTCTATAGTTTGGTTCCAGTAGTTTTTTTTTTTATTAAAAGAGTTATAATCTTTAGATTGTTCATGTAATTTTTACGGATAACTAAAATCTCAATAATACGACGAAGTATGCCAAATAAAATGTATATACTAACATAATTTTTAAGTTGTTTTGTTACTAACACTATGTTTTTGGGCGAAATAAACAGTTAATAAATAAATCAATAAATAAAAAATAATTTATACTTCTAAACGCATTCTTGCCGCTGAAAAGTAAATATAAGTCGGCATCAGCTGCATTTTAGCTAGTGCGATTTATAACAATCAATTTAGGGGGAAAGGGTAGATTAAAGTGGCCTTTAGCTACGGGTCCTGGGTAATGTGTTGTCTACCTAAATTCATTGTTATTTGCTGACTATCTGGGCCAACCATCTGTTATTATCCGTGCTCCATAAGTGCATTACTGTATAGAGGAAAACGGGTACAAATTATGTTCACTTAATGGATCAGTGCAGCTGAATGGTAACTGTATGTATGTACAAATTATTGTGTATATGAATAGGTATAGTTTAGCAATGACGTATACATTCGATTTAATTAATTAGTTATAGTTTGAGTAGGAATTCTAGTCGTGTGAAATTTTGAACATTTTATTTATTTATTTATACTTCATGTACAAGAGTACATAGGCGGACTTAGTGCCACAAGGCACTCTCTACCAGTCAACCTATCCAGTTTTACCTTCATAAAAAAAGTCACGAAGATTGTTATGTTGTCGTTAAGATTTTACTGATATGTTATTCGTTTATTTTAAGCTACCAGTAATTTATCGATAAAAACTGCTTGTCAAATCATAAATATTAAGTAAAACTTTTATCTCATGTGTAACCACGGATCACCGAAGGCGCTAGGCCATTCAGCTGAAATCAATGTAGACCGTTATCGTAATGACAATTATCCTCTTTGTCTTTTTTTTTGTCTTGTCTTCCAGGTGCAATAATTTTCTCCGGTCGCTAAAATATCTCAAAATCGTAAAATTTCCCCGAATTATCGTTATTCCGAAATACCAAACCCTACAAAAAAAATGACGTCACAAAAAAAACAAAAGAAAAGCGACCTAACTGAAAAGTCGTAATAGGTAGAGAGTAGTCCCCATCAGCCTCCCTCCATCATTTGTTACAGTCGCCGCGTTAGATGAAAGCTTGCGATACAAACGTCTCGTTCACGAGTCACTAGCCAAGCGGGACTGCGGTATCGATAGTGGGTCCATGCTGCACTTATTTGCAGTGACGGGTTATAGTAACGGTTTTTAAATAAAGAGGAAATTTGTTCGTTGGGAGGGAATTTTTTGAAGTGCTTTGTGTTTGACGACGGGCAGAGATGAATTTCTGTATAAAAATAATTATTATCTTGCAAACAAAATTCTTTTAACAAGCTTTTATTTAACTTGCAATGTATGTTTAGTTCAAATCTTGCAACCGATTTTTAAAACAGTTATACCCAATCGATTGAGCTGAAATTTTGCATACATGTTTAGTATGGATGACAATGCTAGTTAAGTGACGGCATTCTAATTCCAATATGACGAACTCGCCCCTGCGGGTTACAGGCGCCTTTGAAAGAGCAGATTTAATTCACCAGGTGAGGCACTAACCATACAATAAAGAAAGAATTCATTCACAAAAAATTGAGGAATACAAACAAAATATTTATAAATCTACTCACTGACTAAATCATTCCTGATAAAGGGAAATCACATTTATACCTATTTCTCTTACACTAATTTATCTGAAACTTACACAATACTGCGACAAAACTACGCAATTAACAAAACACCACTCAATTTCCCAATTTTCCTTCACAATCAGTGGACCAAAACAAATGCGTTTATTTCCCCCAAATTCCCGAAATTCCTTTTACCATTGTCCCCACTACTTTATCGGGATATCGGGAGATTTCCGGTCCATTATTGTAGAGATCAAACTTTGATTCGATACAATATAACTTTTGACGACAAGTTTGTTTGCAACGTAATGGTGTCTTTTGACTCGGTAAAAGATTTTATGATCGTATTATTAAATTTTTGAAGAATAGCTTACAAAATAGCCTCTGATACAATAATCAATAAAGAACTAGGCACAGCACGAGGATGAGCAGACTTCTGGTCCTCGCTTTGATGGACGGAGACCATCCAATTCGCAGAATAAAAAGAGTGCCTACTTAATTTATAATGATGTTCAAGTATTTAAAATGTTAAAGCAACACGTGAAAATAGGAAGTTTTTTTGGAAATGAAAGTTCTGTGAATTAGGTGATTTACGAATCGGACATTCTGCCAAGCGTGGTGATTAGTTTGGTATCACCATAACCGATCTTTGTGGAGATTATCGGTATCTCTGGAGGAGGAGCATCCACTATTTTGATGTTGCTGACTAAAATGTTGTCGAGATCATGGGTCAACCTGCTGTTTAGTGTTGCCTCGTGAGGAAAAGCCATTCCGATCAGAATAAAACAAATGGAATTTTAAAACTAACATAGAATCAAGGGTCTGTCTATATTTTATTTAAACTAACCTAACACGATTCCTATAACTACATACATCTCCTACTACCCATATGGTACCCCTATTTCATTTTGCAAATATCCATCGTTAGAAACTTGTAGAGGCAACAAGTTTTAATAACTACCAACTACCCACAAGGTTTGCGGAGTTGGCAACATTTTATAAAGCACCCGGTCCTCTGGTTGATTGATGAGCTGAAACTTTCGGAAGAACAATACAGGTATCATGTATTATGGGCACTGATTAGTTATAGGCGTAAAGGGTGGGGTAATTTTGAGTGGGCTGAAGAGGGTTATGTTTAGTTCATAGTTACTATTAGTGATGACCTATATTTCATGGAGTGTTTGCTGTCTTTTTTATTGAGTTTTCTTGTTACTAAGCGGAGGGGAACGGTGAGTACTATCGCAAAGATTTGGACTAATTCAAAATAGAACAACGAGAGATAATTATCTTCGGCCTAATAGTCTCGTCGTTGAGTATTAATTTATGGATTTAAAATTAATTATATGATTCTCTAGAATCCTTATAAATATCACGCTGTTTCAAAATAATGTGGATAAAATTACCTACCTAAACTATTATATAATTTTGGTATCACTGCCAAAAGAAAAGAACAATATAAATTATATAGAAAATCTTACACTATCTTAGCTGACTCAAAACAGACACCACTACAAAACCAATTTCGTCTCAAAACACATAAACAAAAACAAAAGCACATCATATTTTAGATAAATAAATACCCCATCAGCTCTTTCTGTCCGATATGAGATCAACATTATTTGCTAGCTTTGTTACATAGTAGAGAGCGTGGTTTATAGACATTGGCGAAAGGGGGAGCGAATGGAATCGCGTTTGCGGGATGTAGCTAAAATCGGTTTCTTTATTAAAGTGCGACACACTTGGCGACTTTTTGTTGCTACGACGTTGCTGTAACTGGTCCATTTTTTGTAGGTAAAGCCTGAGCCATACCAAATAAGGTGCGTGTTCTGTGCCATCTGGTCTAAAGTTCATAATTCTTACATTACGCAGACATTACAGAGGAGTGCAATGATATTCGATGCGAGTAGATGACGCAGGCTTCACCACAATACAGTATAGAGTTAATAGTGATAAAATTATCCTAAGTTACTCCTTATAAAATCAACCATATGCTAGTAAAAGTCCCTTCAAAATTGGTTTACTGTTTCGGAGGTTAGCTGGAACAAATACTGTTTTTTAAGTACGATACTATGCATTCAGTAAAAACCTGTTATTTTGTAATTTAAAACCGACACTTCAATTTTTTTAATGTATACTTTGCATTAGCCTTCCCCGATCAAGTCCAAATTGTTCCAATCCACATTTGTTGTTCAGAAAATATAGTTGCGGAACAGTATCCCCACAAAAAGTTGCCACGTTTGCAGCTATAGTTCAGGTTGTGATAGGTGCGTCTGTAGTGCCATAACGCGGTCGTCCCTCAGGAAATAAGAGACACTATAGGTCGAGCTAGGTCCCAGGCTCCCAGTCCCACCCCGGGCCAACACCACTCGTTTTATTATTTTCCTATTATTTCGTATATTGTATGGATGATTTGATTTTCTGTTCCGCTGTGGTTTTATGTGTGAAAAAGAAGGGTGTTTTTTCAGGGGGTTGTATCTCTGTAAATTTATATGGGTGAGTATACTAAAATATTTCTTTTATTGTTATAAATAGTATCTATAGGGGTTTTCGCCATGGTCACGCATTTTTTCTAATTACTATAAACCTTATTTTGAACTCAACTGGTTTTCAGGTAGGTACAAGTCACTTAAATAAAATGGAAGTTGTACAAATTACCGTTAAGTAAAATAAACCCAAAAGCCTGAACAAAATGAAGTTTCGTGCATGCAATATGACTCAAGTTTTCCTTATTCGTCATCATACTAATAGTATTAGTCATAAATACGAAAGTTTTGCTCATTTTATCACCATCAGCTTAACCAAGTGACATGATTTACTTACTTCGGATTAGTGTAGCGGCTTGATTGACACGGGATGTTAAAACAAAGTTTGTTTGGTAATCCTTTTATTAGGCAATAGTGTTGGGGCAAGCCAGTTAAGATCATCGCACACATGTAAGCGGCTAAAAACAACCGCTTACATGTGTGCGATGATAATATGAAATATTCATAAAATTTAACATTTTTCTTAAGTTTGCCGTAGATATTATGTCATTATTTCCCAGCATTTAATCCTTATTAGCGACACTATCGAATGGTGTAATAATACAGTGTGTATTTTTTTCCGAAATCAATGGGTTCGATACCTGGCTATGAATATTGATCTTTCAAAAATCTAATGGAGCAGTTTTAGTTTTCGTCAAAATCGGGCTCGAGACTCCTTTGAGTATTTTTCGCTATTCCTCATAGTTTCGGATTTGGCCATCCATGCCTACTTGAAAATTTCAACCTGTGTAGTTAGTTTTGAAATGTTATATAATATTAAAATGTCTGTAATTGTGATTCGTATGTTGTTAACGTAGATTCAATTTTCAGGTTACTACATCAGTCAGTGCTCACGAAAATAAGCCCAAAATTATGTAATCACCTCCAAAAAACCCAGCTTCATAATTTTTAAATTAGGACATCCTTTTGAAATAACTAAAAATATTTCCTGTATAGAACTCATTCATACCACGCAAGCCGCGACTCACAAAGAATTTGAGGTTATTTTTCTCATTTAAAATTCTACGTGCGAGGAGTGGAATCGTAAAAAGCGGATTATAGTCGGTGTGCTGGCGTGGCGGATAGAATTCGTGAGAATAAGCCGAGTCGGCAATATGGGCTGCTTTATTTACCCGTAGCTACTAAGCTGCATATAATGAAAACGCACTGTCGCGGGGCGTCAAACGACGACGAACAAGTAAAAATGTCTAGTCATAGCGGTGTGAACCGTCAAGATACTTGATTTATTTTTAAAAGACTTTTATTACGTAGCTTCTCTTGTGACTTTATAAAAATGTTTTGTTGGAAACAAGTTAATGTAATTTTTGTAGCTAGAAGCTATTTTGCTGTACAACATTGAAGTTTTATTAATATTTACCGAAAGAAATTTTGAAATATGTTCATATTTTAATAAAAATACTTGTTGCTAATGGAAAAAAAAACTGTGAGAATGTACGAATTTAATGGCTGCACAGATTTAAACGAGGCTGAATTGATACTTCAACAATTATAATATTATACCTTTCCTACAATTTCACTACACTAACTTTTTATGTGTGTGAAAGGTATTTTAAATGCACACCAACAGTACATTGAACGGAAAAGGTTGTAACAGAAGTGGGGCATTAATGTAATTTACAGATTACAAACGCATAGCAAACACAATCAAATTTATTTTATGAAGCCTCGTTTATGAGCTTGTAACACGTATTACTGTTTTACGTAATGCATAATTCCCCATAGACATGCAATTGCAAGCGCTCCGCCTATTTAACTTCGTGATAACATGATTTGTAATTTCATGATACGCGCGAATATGGAGTAACAGGTTATGTTTATTGTTTCTGATAGTGAAAACTATAATTAATATGTTAAGTGAATCTTTTGGATCAATTTGTACACTTTTCCCCTCTTTTTACCCGACTGCGCGACACAAAGGAGGGTAATGTGTTTATCAGTCTATATATGTATGTTTGTTTTTTCCTATGTGGCGTTGTAGAGACCAAACTTGTAGGTCGATTTTGATGATTCTTAAGTCAATCGATTACACATAAACAAATCATAAATTATTATGCAGAATAGAAGAACCTATTATTTACCACGTAACGTACGTAAAATATAAATGGGTCCCGACTGTTAATTCTTCTATCTTTGTGCCGATTATGAAAACTATTTCAATACCTAGTGTAGTTGTTCAGTATTACTTTTAACAACATTCTAAACTATTGGGCTTGTCTTTTTCTTTTTAGTTTTTATTTATTTCAGGTACGTAGGTAAGTATTTTTTCAATTTTTTTATAATAAATTTTAATACGGTTTAGTATGTAACTTTTTCAAGATCTAGAAAACTTTACCTTAACTGAACTTTTTTGTAGCAATTTCCTAACAATAATAATTTCGATTCTCCCAATACCAAATCGATTCTGAAACACGATATATCCCTCCTTTCCAAGAATTTGAAAATACAGTATACTTTCAATAGTTTCCGCCATCATAGTCGCAAGTATCAAAACCACAAGCTCGCAGTACTTCATCCTGGTGGTTGCTTATCCGTGCACGTCGCGACTTGTCACTTGTCGCACGCCATGTCGACTCCCCACTCCCCACTAGCGAGATACTGAAACCCTATAGGGGTTTTCCTGTCCTTTATTCAAAATGTCTCTATGTCTAATTGGAAGAAATTGTCTCACGAACTGACGGTACAATTGGGGAAGCAATAATTACCACACTCTTCTCTTCTCGTTATTTTTGTGGTGGTTGTTTGTTTTGATCGTGGTTAGAAATTGTATGCAGCGGCTGGTGGTTATGGCTTTTTTTAATAAGTTTTGTTTCAAGGAGCGGGCCCCTATACGTAGGTATAACATTTTTTGTATCTTTTGAAGAGATCCAGCAATGTTACATAAGGGATAACGTTAAATCTTGACAAATAATTGGAGTCTGTCGTTATAACAGAAATTCACAAAGCAGTATCACTCCGAAAAATGCTTACTGAACAGAAAATCTGACATACATATCACGAATAAGCAAAAACAAAGCAAAACGTTGTGAAGCAATACAATTTTATATTCGTCCATAAATCGTTTGTTCTTATTCCGACAAAGAGCTTCCCAACTATTGTGAGTCTCATATCACTTCCCATAAAAATGTTTTATGTTAGTGGCTAATAAATGACGTCGGCAAATTCAGTAAGACAATATGAGGAGGCTCTGCATCCGTTACTTTTATTCCCTCCCTCCCCTAGTAATCATTGTTTCGGCTGAGGGGCGCCAACCCGACAGACGGCTACAGCTAATATCCCCTTGTTTCCTCTTTGCCAAACAGAACATCATGTATGTATGTATAATTGGAATCGCTTTACTGAATGGGTGATAAAATTTTATTAAACCGCGGCAAATTAAAACGTACTGTATCGGTGGCTAGTGGCCGCGGGGATGTTTTTTCTGTTATTTAGATTTTGTCGTAGCCTAGCAGTGATTGTCGGGTAACGTGATAAAATATTAGTATGTGAATTAGATGGTGGCTTCACGAAATAAATCAAAGAATCAGTATCCTTTAGTTTTTGCATAAAAACATTGCGCACTGATATAACACGACCCAGAAATAATTTAAAAAAGATATTTCATATACAGTGGAACCTCATTAACTCGAACCCCGTTAACTGGAAATCTTCTCTAAGACAAAGACATTGATTATTCCTTTTCGTTGAAGTACAAAAAACCCTTTAACTCGAATTATGGAGACGCTATAACTCGAACTGAATGTGGCTTTCCTGTGATGTTACTACATATATTCATACATGTATATCACGTGCTGTAACTCGAACTACAAATCTAGCTGACTTTATTTCTCGAAAAAGGGATACGTAAACTTTACGGCCTCTGTAAATTGAAATTCTGTCCATAAGCCTCTTTATCTCTAAATCACTATACTTAAGTGGTATTTTTAATTTCTCATGACTCTGTAGCTTGAAGTCAAAGTCAAAGTATTTATTTCAATTAGACCATTACAGGCACTTTTGAAAGTCAAAAACAATAAAACTAAGCCACAGTCACAGTCACAAGGCATAATAACTTGCGAAAGTACCATCCATAAAACATACTATGCCTCTATTAGTCGAAATTGTCAGTTTATAAACTCCTTATCTCGAAGTACACGATAAGTTGAAGAATCGTTAACCGAGTTAAAGAGGCTCCACCGTATCAGATTTTAATGAACTAGTGTATAGGACTATTTTTTTCTCCTGTATCACCACGAACTATTATGAACAGCTCATAAAATGAGAGAAACATACTTAATATGAGTTTAATTAACGTCGCAATGCATGCTTTCAACACACCTAGCTAAGTATACCTTTGAACAAACTAGTGTTTGTCAAGTATTCATAATCACATTAATACCCTAGTTCAGAACATATTGCAACCGTTGCAACTTCAGTAAGTTGGTCTAGTACTATTTGCAGTGTAAGTTTGCCATATTCGTATGCACGCAGTGTAAGTTACTATAAAAGCTACGAATAACTAATAAACGGCGAACCTTCAGTTGATCACAGTTCAACAACTTTTCAGCTTGCAGTTTCACACGTGGGTCAATTCACCTTGGTTATGATTTTATATACTCCGTTGTTGAAGACGCGAATTTTTGCTTTATCGACTGCCCATCTGACCTCCACAATGGGTGCGTATGCGGCGTCTCCCCACAAACAATGGCCAACCTTCCAACTTGCACCGCATGCCCTATCACCTGCGCTCTTGATGATTTATTTACTGCATAAGTGAGCGGGGTTCGCGTGGCTGAATTTTGGGCTAAACATAATTATTTAATTTTTTTGCCATCGATACGCTAAGAAGAAGAATGGGTATCAAAATCAAAATCAAAATATTTTTATTTCACATAGGCCTGCATGGGCACTTATGAAATGGTATCTTTTATAAGACTACCCGTAACGAACGATTGACAAAGATCTACGAAAAATATCTAATCTACCACTGGCTATATATGAAGGACGTAGAACGATTTCCTCGTGTACCTAATAAGCTTGGCAGACGGACAAGATTTTAGTTTCTCGTTATTAGAAGACAGGAAGACGCCACTTCTAGACGTAATCCCTCAGTCGCCTTTTATGACACATACTGTTACAACTGACGAGTTTATTTCGTAGTACAAACCACTCAGTAAACAAGTACCTACTTTCTTGTTTAGTTCAATCATTACTTATCATCTGGTGGAAAAGAGATGGCGCTAGACGACCTGTATGGCATTGTCTCTTTCCCACACTGGAATTGCTCTTGCTTTATGACGTCATAGTAAACCCCCAGACTTAAAAAAAAATCCATGACAAGGCCAACGCAGCATTAACTGAAATGCCGTTTAATCTTCAAAAAGCTAAGGCAATTAGATTAGGTACCTACTTGATTACCTTCAACTTCGTTGAAAGAAATCTAAAGACAAAGAAAAACCTAACGTATCTAGCATTAACATAATGGTTCAATTCGATAAGTGAATTCACTTGATTGCCTTGCACAGGATCAAGTCACAGGTCAAGACCATTTATAACTTGGAATAAAAGTTTTATATTTTCTTAAAACTAACTGCAAGACAGGTTGGTAGATTGGTCGAGAGTCCTGCCAAGGTTAGTCAGTAGTCATCATTTTTGTGGACATTATGCACTTAACAATCCACATTTCTTGGATTCAGTTATCACAATACTTACTTAATTAGTAGTTTGTAGAGGTAGATATTATGTTAGTAGTGTTTATCATTATGTATGTTAGTCTGTAAGGTATATGGTGTGTGTCTATGGGCCAAAGTTGCCTGAAAATAATTGAATGTTGTTGTTGTTGTACATTATGGCGATCGTATTTTTTTTTTGTCGCGTAAAATGAGTCGCGGAATTTACGCTGCATTCGGTTTCATACTAAAGCTACATAACTAGCTGCATACAAAAAATTCTGCGACACATTTTATGCGACTCATAGATCAAAAAATTACGCTCGTTTAGCCTCAGCCTATTGGTAACTCTTACCAAGGTGTAACGTATTACCCAGTACTAATTGGGTTGTGGAAGCCAGATAGGCAGTCGCTTCACTTTAAATACTGGTATTCAGCTGCATCCGGTTAGACTGTAAGCCGACCCCTGTTCACAACAATACATGCATACAACAGTGGCCAATGTAGTGGTAAATCATTGACTAGCACAGGCTTTATAATATTTCGATAGTCACAACGCTCTCTAAAAAGTTATTGACCGAACACGCAACTGTAGATTTGGCAACATAACCAGTATCTCTAATCAATCACATAAATCTTCGCACGCCCACAAAAGATAATAGAATAGCTCCTTTATAGAGAGCAGACAGCAAATTCAAGAATTATTACGCCATTAAACTTTTATTCTCTGAAGAAACTAACCCACTATCTCCGTCCCTTCAGAATCTGACACATGGAACAAAGTTGCGTTCGCATGATTCAGGCAGTTTGTCACTTCGGACTCTTTTGTTCGCCCCCCTCTAGCTTTAGTGAGATTGGTTTTACTCTTTTGCACCTAAAGTTATTGTTCTAGGCCCACATGTCATTATTCAAAGTCATATATTTCAAATGGCAACACTTTGAGGGGACTGAAGTGTTTTCTATGAAACATCGAACCTCTTTTATTTTAGAGATTGTTTTGTAAGATGAAGAGTTAACACGTTTGTTTGTGATTTTGAGCCATTATAAGGAAGAAACACTGTCTGATCATGATCCAACGGAGCGTGTTTTAACTTTAACACATAATAGAAGAATGAAAGTTCGCTTCACTGACACTTTATTCTCGGTACCTCAACAAAGAGACGTGAATAAAAATTCTAATACACGTTAACCTTATAACGCCATTCAACGTCAACGTCAACTTCAGCGTAGTTGTGAACTCCAAAACAGCTATTCTTACATCAAAATCTAAAATGATAACCTTAGACCCACACCACACTATTCATGAATAAAAAGCATATATATGTGCATAATAAAATCGTATATGAAACCTAATATCGTTCTCTACATACTCAGGTGCTATACACAAGGTATACGTGATAAAAATTCAGTGCACATCGCGAAAAAATCTGTGAGTGAGAAAATAACCAAGATTCCATCCCCAGTGTTTGCTCTTCGTGGTTAAGCTGCATCTAATGAAATCCCCTGTCAGGATATTCTTGCACCATATCTTAATTCGATTGTGTAGTCTTGATACTTTATTAATACAAAAATTAATTATGTTGTAGAATACATTTCAATGTTGGAAAACTATTTTTACATGTTATTTTATTATAGTTGTATCCAAATTTTTAATTTACTGAAACTTAGAACAACTTTGCAAATGTTGGGTACTTAATTGTTTGGAACAGGATATTACTGTTTATAAAAGTCAATTTGAACCATATAGCCACGAGAAAGTTAAAGTTTTAATAACGTGATTTTCAAAATAATTTAAATTGAACGTTTTTTAAGATATCGGTCATTTTATGCTGTCCTATAAACACTCTACAAAATGACTTCATTTATTATTGAAAGTATCAAGAATATCGTCCCCTCTGCCGTCGCCACGTGGACACTGAGCATTTTCAGTGTTGTTACGTTTGCCGTCTATTTTTGGGGCGTTATTCCGGACACGAAGACACTAATCTTCCTTATTTCATAAATATCCATTAACAATATCATTTATTTAGGGAATATTAGGGGCATGCTGATTAGGGGATCAGGGAAAATGTTATATTATCAACACCTTGACACCTTGAGCAGTAAGCCATAGTTATAGGTACGTATAGACAAAGTGAGACGCCTGTAGGGAAGCAAACAACGTCTACATTTTCCTCAATTTTGTTGTTCTTTTTGAAATCAATAAATTAAGATCGGCGATATTAACCAAACAAAAGATAAGGCCATAATTCAATCAAGGCTGGCAATTCAAACTTTTGTGCGGCTAAGGGTGCTTCCTAAGAAATCTTCGTGCGTAGCCAACTGTACATATCTTTGAATAAAACCCCCTCTTCAATTGAACAATGGGACGGTTCAGCCTAGTGGACAATAACGCTTGACCAATTTTCTTTTGTGCGAATGCCTACGATTGGAGAATATCAAACGGGGTGGCCAGACGGTGCGCTGATTGAGCCTCTTTTTTTGTTGAAAAACCAATGATTTTGACAAATTCACTGAACAATATTATAGGGTAACAGCCACTTTGAGAGCCAGAATGTGTGATACATGTGTGACTTTTGAATTTTACGAAGCGATGCTCTTGAGAGGCACTTAGACGATATTTTGAATTCGCTTAGCTCTGTCATTTGCAACAAATGTGCTGTTAAATCTTTTTTATTGTGTTCTCATGTTAAATGGAAATGTGCTTGAGGCAATGTAGCATAGAAGTCTCAAAATATAGAGAAGAATTCAATTTCAGGGGATCTTTGGACACAGTGAGACATATTTTATGCTATATAATATATATTATTTTTTATTAAAATCCTAGAAGGATATAGGGGAGGCCTTTGCCCAGCTTTGGGACTGAAGGCTACTGAAAAAAAAAACCTTTTCAGGGCTCAACCAATGGTTTAATGGATTTCGTTGGAAGGCGAGAACGCAGACCATGACCTAAGTTGGGATAAAAGGTAACCTATGTCACGTTTTAATCCCAATTGAACGTTACCGATGCATAATTTCCGACTCGGCGCAGGCGAAGACGCGGGCCAGGTATACAGGCTGTCGTTTTGCATCCTAGTCAAATTCAAGGAGGTATCTATACGAATGATTCTTGACCCGAGTCGATAATGGTAGGTATTCTTTTTTTTCTTATTTACGGAAAACGGTAAGTGTAAACCACCCGTATTAAAACGCAGCCCGTCTGTTCCTAGCCTATAACCGCGCCGTCACACACACAAATGCAAACGTTTATTCGCTATTGTATTCCCGTTTACTTTAGTATGATTCCGAAATACTGTCAAATTTAAACAATTTAAAATAGCAGCTTTATTCATTATTGACCAGGTACCGTAATTTAAATTGATTATTTATGTCTTTTGTGACAAACTCCTGAATTTTGACTAGGATGCAAAACTGAACCTTATATAGGGAGGCAACTAATAAACCAATCACCAATCGAACGAAAAGTCCACTTCTGATTCCACTATAATTATTATAAAAGCTGTCTAATTACACATGGCGGGCATGTTCACCCCATCTTGGAGAGCAAGTTAAGCCTTGTCTTGGCAGATATCAGCGAGCGCCTTAATTGGCTTTTATGGCGTACTGAACACCTTAACACAATGGTGAGGGAATGGGAAATTAAGTCCGGCAATTACTGGCTTTGTCATCTCTGTGGTAGGTTTGTTTTGTATAAAATGATTGAGGAGTTTGTTGTGAGGAGGACATGGACAGTGTTTTGCTGGCCATGTACTTTAGTGTTTTTTTTTCTCAGTATCTGGAAAAGCGTGGCCGGTTTTAACATAACATGAAACTGTTTAGAATACTTTCTTAAAACATTGAACAACGTATATCATTGTTTTTTGGAAGCATGTTGTGTCCTCCAGCTTTAGAAAATATGGTTGAGTCTGTAGTTCCTTTCTTTTTCCAAAGAAAAATGACTGTGTCTTTGATAAACTTTTGCCTAAAGGAATAATGTCCTATTTCTAACATTTCCCAACAACGAGGTCTTTACAAAAATTCACTAACAGCCCAGTTAAAAAAGGTTCTATTGAACAAATAGCCTTCAGAAAGCACAATCAATTTTCAAAGGAAACAATCTTTCGCCAACAAAATAGACTTGCCAACCTACTTTCCAAGAATTCGATAATTTATAGCCACAAATAGAAAATAACTGTTTCGGCGGTGAACCATCTAATTTTCAACATTGTAGCTCCGTGTATTTATTTTCGTGGGCTTTGTTCTTCTATCCGCAAATTAAGCTGGGATCCGCGAGTCGCCGAATGATTTATACAAGCCACGCTCATCCCGCTTTATTTACGACTACCGTTCTACAGAATAATTACAGGGCGGTATAAACGTTCGCAGATGTAAAAAGGGATTACCCTTTAATGATTACAGCGTAATTGCGCAAAGAAAGTTGAGAGAAAAAAGGTTTTATTCACCTCCTGAGCTCGAGCTAAATGTTAAAGCACCGCCAACTTTAAACGAAGAAAACTTTGTTATTTCAAATAAAGGAGAGCCTTTCCTTCTCTTTTTAATTTACAGAAATGATGTTAGAAGAGTAAACCAATTTAATATTTCCGCACCAAAGCTCGGAACACCGAAAAACATAAACATTTTCTACATGCGTTAACAAAAACAATGGAAGAGCGATACCCAAACATTTCTGTTTATGTTTCCCACAAAAAGATAAAAAAAAACTTTTGGTACCCGGTTGGCCGCATTCAGCCGGTTACCGGGTAGCCGGGCATTGTTAGCGCGATCAGGGTCTATTCATGCCTCCCCGGGTAAACGGAAAGCTTGAAAACATTCAAATTAGTCTATTGTGATTTATTTTTCTTGCCATCACCGAATAATACGGCCGAAGTTGATAAAGGTCAATGTCATGAATTAGGTTTTAGGCTCGTTCTAGGTTGGTCATTATTTCTGCTCGATGTCTGGGTCTGTGTTCTTTTATTTGATATATCGTGCCTAACTTTGATAAATGGTTACGAACTAAACGTATTTCCTTCAATGTAAGTCATTCTTTATCGTGTAACGAATTTATGATTTCTGCAGAAAATATATGTCGAGATTCACTGTTTCCGATTTAAATTTCTTTTAAAAAAAACCTTCACGAATGTATGAAGTTTTGCAGAAAACAGGTATAAAATGTAAAATCACAAAAAAATATCCAATTATTTAATCCTTAACCACCTGCCATACATATGATACATCTCACGGGTCTGTGAGACGTTTTTGCCACCGTGATAACCACCTGTCGGTGGTTATGTGACTATAATGTATGATAGGTAGTCAAGGGTTAACATAAGCTCAAAAAAGCAAAAGTAGGTTTCCGCGAAAAAAGTTTCAAAAGAAATATTCCCAAAATCCGCAAGCAGGAAATGCAACACTGGTGGAAAACAAAACAAGCCGGTTTCCCAGCGATTTCACTCCCAAATCCCGGCAGAAACATTCGAGAATTCTAAAACTAGAAATAAACCAAACATTTAGACAGGCGAAAATTCATTGCATATTTCTATCTATTGAAAGAAATTCCATAGCAGTTTGCAATTCATAGCGGGGGCGTCGAGTGCATTAGCTCCCGCAACCCGACGCGGGCATGTAATCGTATTTGCATTATAAATTTGTTCGTACACCTAATGGCCTCCTGCAAGGCTGCAACTGAGAGTAAACAAGCCGCGAGCAATGAAAACACTTGCGGTATTGGCAGTGATAGAACTTTACCGTGCGACAGACGCCTGCGTCGTTTGACTACCACCTTGTAGGCTAGTGGCATTCGGACTCAAGTTGGCCTTTTGAGTGCGAATTAAGAGTGACCTAGTTATGGGCCTTTTTTGATTGTTAAAAATAAACATTTTCTTGAACCCGAGGTTCCCAAAAGGAGGAAGGCCCGGACTCCACCAAAGCGGAGTCGAGCGGAGATGTGTGATGCGGAGAGGAAAGGAGACGCGTAAAAGCTTGGTTGTATCCACCGAAGCTGTGCGGAGAATTGCAAAACGGAGAGCAGAAGAGATGCACAAAGCGACACGGCGCCCACTGCACACCGCACACAGCACACCGCTCACCGCACGCCGCACACAGCACTACGCTCACTGCTCGACGCACACAGCACTCCGTTCACCACACGCCGCTCACCGTAGGCCGCTTACGTCTCTTCTCGTCTCCGCTAGCCTAAACAATTACGAGACATCTCCTCTCCCCTCTGCTCAACCGTTGCCACTAAAGCTAAGCGAAGACGAGAAGCGTCATCATCTTCCTGCCCTTGTCCCATGTTATTTGGGGTCGGCGCAACACGTTTTTTTCTTCTATTCTCCTCTGTCAACCGTCATGCTATCATTTACTTCTTTATCTTTTATATCATTCCTCACACATTCCATCCATCGTTTCTTTGGTCTTCCTCTCCCTCTCCATCCATCAACGTTTATATTCATCACTCTTTTAGTCACATGCGATTCGTCCCTCCTCATCCCATGTCCATACCAAGACAGTCGATTCCCTTTCAACTTTTCTGTGACTGGCGCAACTTTTAAACTTCCTCTAATATATTCGTTCCTTACTTTATCCATTCTAGTCACACCACACATCCACCTCAACATTCTCATCTCCGCTACATGCAATCTTTTTTCATCCATCTTCTTCACAGCCCAGCATTCCGATCCATACAGTAAATAACGAAAAAAGTGCAAATAGCGCGTTAAGTGTAAATAACGAAATTTCATCGGTGATTTACAACACATCTCCTTTCCTCTCGTCCACGATTTGGTGGAGTCCGGCCCTTACTAGCAACGTCAAGAGCTGAGTCGACAGTATTGATGAATAACTATTTTATCCAAACTATTTATCTCTAAAGTTACTCTCAGAGATTACCAAATAAAATAAATAAGATAAAGAAGAAGCAAGCAAGCTAGACAGTTGATAATACAACCAGACAGTTTATAGAACAGAAAATAAGTTAGAAAGGAATTGTGTAATGCCTGAAAAATGTATGTAAGGCAAGAATATTTTTCCAGCTTTTCCAAACATAAAAGAACTTACTTTTAAAGACGATTAATGTCCTAAAGGAAGACTTAACAAATAATAGTAGTCTTAAAGACCTCTTCGCCCAAATAACTTAGATTAATGAGTAGTAATGACTAGCAACTATTAAAATGGATGACAGCCGTGTAATCAATCATTAATGAAATCTTGAGAATAACAATTGGCGAAAATCTTGCAAGCTTTCTCGGTAAAAAATATTTATTTGTACGTACGCCGACGACAGACGCCAAGCACATCAAGCTACCCGAAACTGTCAAATTTTTCCAATGAACCTTGAATCTAATGTTATAGCGATTAAGTTGAAAATTTATTAAAGAAATTTGACAGATTATAGTAGCTTGATGTGCTGGCGTCTGTACATAAGTGTTACAGCACCATGCTAAATATTGGCTTCGTACAGGACCAATTTCGTTAATTTTTTTTTTTTGTTTACTTTTATATAAATTTGTTGTACCTACTGTTAATTTAACCATTTTTTTGTGTGCTTTTGTCCTGTGCAGGCTAATTAATCATTTTCTTTCTTTCTTCTTTCTTTATACAGTTTATAGAGTAGGCCTTTACAGTTTATAGAGTAGGTTTATGGAGTAGGTTTATAGTATGACTAGCTAAGATTATAAGTAACTTATTTTTAGGGTTCTGTACACCAACGGGACCCTGTTGCTAAGCCTCTGCTGGCCGTCTGTCTGTCTGACATCGGGCTGTATCTCATGATCCGTAATAGGTAGATAGTTGAAAATTTCACAGAATGTGAATTGTTGTTGACGCTATGAGATCAAATAATAAAATAAATTAAAATTTTAAGTGGTAGCCCCTTTTAATTTTTCCCCTACTACGATGGTAGGGAGCCCCTTTATGAGCAACTCCGACTCGCATTTGGCTAGTTTTTTGTTTAATCATTGATCATCAAATTCATTTAATTCCATGACGAATTACTGTTGATGATTCATCGTTATAATTCTGTAGTGGTACGGCTGCGAATCATATTTTGTTCAACATACAGCCTGACATTGGCTTGCTAAAAACGTAAATAAATTTGAATTTGATTCGCGGGCTACCCTGTAGCTTCCATCTCTAATCAATTCAAGGAAGTCAGTTTTTGTTACTAGTGATGTTTATATTTATGATGATAATGATACCAGTATGTTTTACCTGTCTCATTATGTCGAACACTATACCAACACTAGCTTCACTTATTCATGTACAAACTAATGTGACCCGTGAGTTATGGGCCATAATCTGGGATATGACAGCCATAATACTGGATTACGACGGCGTAACACGGACATTATGTGTAAATAAACAATGGAATTAGTATTTTATATGTAAAATTTCTAAAATAAAATGTTGACCCTGGCCAGTCGAAAAATACCTATGATTACTGATGATTTGAACAATAAATGACGAATAAATCCCTGAGCCAGGCAATTTTCAAACCAAAGTTTTTTTTTTCTCTTTATTTAAAGGCGCTTTTTCAATTTGAAGATGTCGCCCAAACCAAAGTTAATATCTGGATCTCATAGCGTCAACAGCAAAGTTAATATCATGGGCACAAGAAGTAATCATCATACTCAGTTTTTTACCCTTATCCCAACTTGTCTGAGGTCGGCGCAGCATGTCTTCTTCTTCCATACTTATCTATTACTCGTCATCTCATCAGACACCTCCTTTCTTGCCATATCATCCTTTACACAGTCCATCCATCGTTTCCTTGGTCTTCCTCTACTCTTACCCATCTACATTTATACTCCAAGCTTTTCCCACGACATTTTGCTCATTCCTCCGGATCACATGGCCATAACAATCCAACCGATTACCACACAACTTTTCAGCCGCCGACGCCATTTTCAGACATCGTCTTATGTACTCATTCATTATTTTATTCATTCGTGTAACACCACACACTCAGCCCCTTAGCATTCTCATCCCATCTCAGTACCCAAGAAGTAAATGGTATTTATAAAAAAAGGGGAGAGTCTGATCACTTGCACCCAGTTCATTGTTTTGAAAAGTTTGTTGGTAAATATTATGTATGTGAAATTGTATTGAAAAAACAACATGATCGGCTTAGTTCTGATTTCGGTTTTAGTATTCAAAAGTTTGGAACATATTTTTATCATCGAACTCAAGTATAAAATATACTCTTTGCGTTTTATATTTCATTCAGACCAAAGTGTTTCTAAATACAGAAGCGCCATAGTTACTGCACAAGAAACTAATTCCATCCCAAAAGGCCAAAAGATCCCACACGAATATAATATCAAGCTATTTATAGATAGCTCCGTAGTTAAGCCATGCCATTCGCATCGTCGAGATTGTTGGCACAGGGCGGCTTGCGGTCAGCCCCAAGCCCGCAGCCATTTTACAAGTGGTTGTTACGCTGTTATACTCAGAATGCTGTATTGTACACATCATATAATTAATAATAATCTTTGCGATACACCGTTATTATGCACGATTGTTGGTTAGAAATACAAGTTCAATGGGTAAGGGAGGAATTAATTGTAGGTACTGTGTGTGAGTATTCATGATTGTTACATTAATCTAACCCAGACAGGAATTTGACTTTGTATAATATATTTGATTAACACTGAGACCCTTGCTCGAGCGCACGGTTGTACGTCTATTTTAAAATAATAAGGGAACCAATTTTTTGAGCTGTTATTTAAATATTCGAGATGTTATTACGATCAGTTGAAAAACACATTGAGCAGTTATTTAATTTAATGGCGGTTGATTAATTATTGCTACAGTAAAACATGGACAGTAATAAAAAAACAATTAGTCGGTTATTTTATCATACAATGTCAATTCTAAAAATAATTGAGCAGTCCAATAACTGATTGAGCGGTAAAAATGATAGAATGGGCGGTTTGATAAATAGTTCGGCAGATCATAGCGAGCGGTGACACTCGGACTTGGGGTACCCTGACTCGGACACGTTAGGTTCGAAGGGGATGGCGGGGTCTAGTGAACGAGCGGAGTGAGCGAACTAAGACCCCGACATACCCTTCGTGTTAGGTTACTGTAAAACCTGCAGACAGAAATAGGACCCCGCGTAGCGGGGCTACGCTCACTACGCTTTTTAGGCGAATAACTGCGCACTCGTAACTGCCCATTTAGTTATTTTACTGCTCAGTATAATTATTAAATGATCCATTTTATTATTTTTTACGACTCATTTTTGTTTACTTTACTGCTAAGTTTTAACTGCCGACCTTGTTAATAAATATGCATTTTGTAATTTTTAACTTACCAAAACCGCTATTTACAACTGCCTCTTTAAATCAGTGCCAATTAATAATACTTGTTTCACATATCGACGCCTTAGAGTGAAAACCTCGCAAGTGTAAAAGAAGTAACTTTTCAGGAGGAAGAAAAAACTGCGTGCCGTAAAATTTTTGTACGGCGACTTTTATGCTTTTTTAATTAATGAATATGGAAATTTAACCCGCTTATAAATCCAGAACTGTTCGATACTATAAGATTGTCCGAAATGCATAAAATGCTACTTACGAAGTATTAGTACAAACAACTCGACCGAAAGCATGCAAAGTTCTCATTTAGTGTCATAGTTAGCGATACGAGTATCGAATAAACAAATTAGTCGTATCAGGATGTGCGTTGCGAGGTTTTATTCCTAGAAACGCAATAAAATAAATCTGAGCAAAAATGTATTCCCGAGGTTTTCACTCTAAAGCGACGATATCATATTTTCATAATTAATTTATGAACTGATTTATATAATATTGATGAGACTCGATATGCTTGTTGCAAACAATTTAACTAAAGCGCTATAGGGCATAATTGTATTTTCGATTCAAAAATCGGTATTTTCTCTAAACAGTGGTACAGAACAATGTGAGAAAATAGGCAGGTATTAAAGCCAACAAATGGAAGACATGTAACATCCACTAACCCACACTGGACCAGCACAAAGAGGCCTAGTGTCCCAGCAGTGGGAACATTCAAGGCTGAGTATGCCTCTAAGAGTAATGAGAAATGGTCATAATTATTGTCTGTAAATGTTCAAGATTGATACTTTCTAGATTTTACTTTTGTTGCACATAAATGTTTTTTTCGCCACATTTGAAATAATGGTAGCATCGTAATAAGCACTTTTACAAAGAATAAAAACATGTTGCGATGAAGTGTTTAAGGGTTGCTGCACACAAATGTTCGGCACAGTCGGGCAATATGTTCCCACTGCTGTTACACACGGCCTCCTCTCTAGAGAGTGCGGGTTGGTAGCTATGTCAAATGTCTTCGAATCTTTAGTTCTAGGACATGCCGGTTTCCTCACGATGTTCCTTCACCGTTTTGAAAGCAGTGGTGATGGAATAAATTACACAAAGTAATGCGCCTGCCTGGGTTTGAACGCACGACTTATTGCGCGTAAGTCGAGGCCGCCACCACTGTTCCACCACTGCTCTCATATTTGACATACGTTAGGGAAAAAGCAGTTTGGTTTAGCCGCCAATGTGTCGCTCGCGAGCTGCTTGCGAACTGCGCACGTGTTGCTCGCGAGCGGTTACAGCCTACGTGTGGTGCGCCGCTCTAGTGCAACTCCGGCAAGGCTCGAGTGGGGCGCGCGTGCAGCTCGTGCGCACATAGCTTCTTTCGCGTTTGAACTATGAGCCTCAGTTGTCAATTCGCGCGCACCTCCTGCGCCGCTCGAGTACGGCACGTAGCTTGCTGGCTGGGCTGCGTACGGACATGAAATGCACGCGCGCAGTTCGCAAAAGGCTCGCGAGCGGCGCATTCGCCAGGTCTGGACACACCTTTACGAAAAGAGTTAATACGTTAACAGAACTTATTTTGGAATGCTTGTACAAGCATAAAAAGCTGAGCTATTTATTTTAACGGCACGGTTTCTTGCACCCAAACAACATTACTGTAATCCATACATTTCACGCGAAATATATTTTATTTCTAAAGAAAATTCTCTTTCATAACAAACACATTAGGTACAAACCTTGTTAAGGGTGCAAAAAGGTAAGAAACTCGTGAAGTGTGTTTTAAGAATACTATGAGGGATCCGTACTCTTTCGAAAGTACGATTCGCACCGTTATACAGCGTGTATCAGAAATAAGTGGTCATATTTGAGGATGTGAAACAGACTATCAAACTGTACATCTTTCTCAATGGGACCAACATTGTAATCGTGAAAAAGTGTCCAGCTGTCCCATACATTTGGGTCAAGTAAGTATCAAGGTGTAGGTATTTAAGTTTTGTACATAAGTGACAACTTTATTTTCAACTTTAATACGTTTCACTCAATAACCACGGTAAGGTCTCTTGAATATACCATATATAGGTGGATGCATTAAGGGATTCATTTCCATCAATCCACAACCCCAAAACCACTGTCTATTCTGCCATTCTGTCTAAGTACCTACCTACGCCGTCGGAGTGTTTGCAACGGGTGAAAGAAGCAAGGTCATTAATGCACCCTCCTCGCTACCCTCACAGTCTGATAAGTAAGTAAAACAACTTTATTTGATGTACGCGTCAGTGGACGACATCATGACACTGGGGGACGACCAGACGTGATAAACCTTGGGTGTTAGTACTCGCTACTGAAGATGTAAATCCTTAGATTCACCCTACTGCGATAAATGATGGTCAAGTACATGTTTTGTTGAGAATGAGAAATCCAAAGCAGCACTCATCAGCCGTAGCTGACAATCTGCGTCAGGTAGTATTCCTAGTGTTGGCGTTGCCGCGTTGTCATCTGTCATTATGCTGCACTGATGCCCTTTTGGCATAAGTATTTTCATTATATTACTTTTCAAGAGCTGAAAAAGTATTTATCGTCATTTATACAATGACAACTACTGATGATACTGTTTTGTTGTTTCAAATTTAATAGTATTATTATTCTGAAAATCATATCAATGTTTCCATGCAGTATTGCGAGTTTACTCTTTTCATTGTGTCAACTCAAGTCATCTAACGGTTTAAATCTTTGCTCGGTACTGAATTATGCGACCTCATATTTGCGTGCTAGAAGGAATTTAGAATGGTATGTTTTTTTTCTGAGGGGAACGTTTACGCGTTTTGACTGATGCTTTCTTTGTTTATTGGAGAGATTTAGTTAATTTTACGTCTGTTGAATTGTTTGAGTACCAAAATAATTTGATTCTATAACAATGTTGTCACTATATTGAAATAAAGAATTTATTTATTCACAATTCGGTGTATCGTAGCTTTTTGGGTAATTGATAGTTTTAAATCAATGATGAAAGACTATTAGCATTATTCTGATACGTAAATCGTGTTATCGTGCATCGTGTAGCGAAAAATATTCGATGCTATTTTACTGAAAGTCTTTATCATTAATAGAAAACGTAGATATTTCAAAAAACTTTCAGCGAAACTCGAATCCAACTATACGCAGCAGTTTTCAACATTTTGAACTGAATAAAACACTTACAAAAAAAAACGTAATTGAGAAACTTAGTTTGAAAACATGCAGTGATACTTCACAACTAATTGTAGGTACCAACTACAACTACATGACGTGTACAGTCTAAGGCAAAAATATATAGTAACAAACACTTACAAATACAATTACAAATCATTTATTTGCATTACACTGGTTCAGAAGATGGTACAAAGGTTCATAAGGTGCACTGCATTATAACCATGCGAGGTGTGCAAATATTGGTGCGCAAATATATTACGAACAGAGATTATTGTTATTCATTAGTTATTAAATTACAATGTCATTCAGGATGCAGATGGTCAATTTCATTACACTTAATTAAATCATTTAAATTAGTAAGTTTTAAGGAATAATAATGTCATAAAAATTAATAATATCATAGGTCATAGTAATTATATTATCAATCATATTTAATTATTGCACAAATAAATTCTACAATTAAAATACAACAAATTTCTCCCATAGTTTTGATTGAAATCATTGTGATTTTTGCACAGTTTTGTAGGTACCTACACGATACATCTTCGTGCACATACCTTTTGTAAATCGTGCTTATCACAAATCAACAATTATCCTGAACAGTCTAGAGCAGGTTTCTTATAAAGTCAAATACCAAGCTATTACCAAGCAAAAAAATATTTGAACCTAAACATGTTTTTGAATTTGACGGTACCTAATACGTACAGGTGACTGCCTCGTTGGTCTAGTGGTCGCAAGCGCAACTGCTGAGCATGAGGTCCTGGGTTCGATTCCCAGGTCGTGCCAAGTGTCATTGTTTTTTTCCATCAGGAATCTCTTTAACAGACACGGAATCTGGATTTGTGCCTGGTTGATGGCAATAGGCTCGCTTCCTATTACATGGGAATTTAACATAACTGGTGAAATGTGGGTGTACTATAAGGTACACCTTTGCATAACACTGGTGATTACAGGCTGTTATGTATATTAAAAAATATGTGTACCTAAACATATTTTTGCTTTTGACGGTACCTTGTAAATTCAGGTATAATTTTCAAACGTGCACGATTCCCGTGCATTAACAAAAGTACCGACGTATAACGACCTCGTGCTCCTGGCAAATGGATCGCTCACCCGATAGCCTATTGCCGTCCAAACTGAGCCAGCTCTGCATAGAGACAATAGTTCTTAAAGCGGCACTCACTTAAAACGTCCCATTTAGCCCCACAAAGGAACTTTTACGATTGCACTTTCTACATTATGAGTTTGTGAGTTGCCATTAAGTAAATTCTTTGTTGGATATTGTCATGGAAATGGAATTTCTTGCTAAGTTCGTCAGTTAGTGGAAATTACTTTTAATTTATGTTTTTGAAACGATACATTTTGGTAGTAATAGTCGATAATAATAATGGTTGTCGTAATATCTGCTTAAAATTCTCGTCATTGGGCTGAATAAAGTTAACAAAAGCAAATACCACTGTTGGGTTTAGTCAGTAGCGTTTGTCTTTATCTAAAATCAAACTGTCAGCACCTCTGCGCTTCGCTGCATTTTACAACTACACACACACAGTGTTTCCAACTGGACAAAAACAATCTACACGGACACAGAACGCTTCACCCAATTTAAATCTTTTATCAACAACGGAAATAAAAATGGAGGGCCAACGCAATCTAAAGCTGATCCCAAAAATGACAAAATAAAAAAAGAACGTTTTGAATGCACGATTGGAATAGGCACATGAATTACATAATTTACACGAGCGATGTCAGTGTAGCGTCCCAATCACTTTTCAACGGAGGCTACGGCTGCGGCCGCCAGATGGCGCTGCGAAATCCGCGGTAATCCCGAATTTATTATCTGTTTGCAACCATTTGCCGTTGCGATGCAATCCGACGAATGCCACGGACGAAATGAATGTGAGCGAATTCGCACCGATACCGTATTGAAAAGCGGTTAAAATCTGTCCATAGAATGTAGTGCAAGTTGGGAAAATATTTGGAATAGCACTAAATTGCGAGTTGAACGAACGTGAAAATACATGGAAAAATTGTCCATGGGTGTAACGTAATAATTAAATGCACGAGTTTTTTTGTCTTTTAAAAAAAATCTACTATCAGAACTGAAAAAAGAATCCAGAATTGCTAGTGTGAGATAAATATTGGTACATTTTTATTTGAAATATTGATGTGAAAAGTCCGTTGTGTGATTTCCATTCGTTGACAGTTGGTATAGAAAAATCGGGATGTAACTTTATGAACAAAACTTTTCGTTGAAAAGGCTTTGTTAAATCTGATGTTTCCGAAAACCTTTTACTCAATAATTTGTTAGCGTAACCTACATTTACGCTTTGTATTTTCACCTACATATTCCACACGTTTCGTGTACACTACACTTATTTAAGAAAATTACTAGCAATTTCCAACACATATTATTCTCAACGACCTTCGACACTTACGAAAAATAAGTTCCGAACCTAACGCTAGGAAAACACATTAAGGAAACTAGAGCATACCAAGATTTTAGCAGAAACCGGATCCAAAATCCGCTAAGACGCCTCAAAACCGAGATTAAGGTTACTAAGTGACGATAAACAGCTGAACACACTTGTAACACGTTTACCAGTTTCTACCGTACAATAAGTGTGGCAAGTGGGATTTTAATCACCTGCATCGGGCCTGACACAGATGTGCCTGCAAATCCGCGGTAAGCCGGGACTTAGTTCACGCTGTTCATGTAATCAGGCCGGTTGAATTATCGTCCGTTTTAAATACAATTGTTTCATGTTGTGTTTCTGTTTCGTATTGTTAGACAATGACGAGCTCGTGGCTAAATAAAAACAGCCGCTCGCATTGATCTTCAGGTTAAGCCGCGCTTGCCTAGATTGGTCCGTGGATGGGTGACCACCCTTTACATACTGAGTTTCCTCCTTGCCTCAGAAAAGACTTTAAGCCGTTGGTTCCGGCTGTCATTTGTAGATCTTTGACAGTCGTTACAGGTAGTCAGTGACCCGAAAGTCTGTCCAGTCTTACCAAGGGGTATCGTATTACCTAGCGCTAACGGGGTTGTGGAGGTCAGATAGGCAGTCACTCCATGTAAAATACTAGTACTCAGCTGCATCTGTTAGACTGGAAGCCAACCCGAATATATTTGGGAAATGGCTAGGCAGATGATTGAGAGACAATGAGGGGTTTAGTGATCGATTTTGGAAGCTTAAAAAGACTTTTTCAAATGTAGGTTATGTTATGAAACAGTTGTAAGGTTTCTTTTTCTAAGAAATCGTTTCTGTCTAGACAATGTTTGTTTATTCAAATGAACGAAAGAACATCTTCAGAATACGTTCTAACATCGAGTAATTTTATTATCCCAAACTTTCAGTGAACAATATAACATAGGATCAAATTCTAATGAAACATTAATTTCACTAGAAGTACAAGGCCGTAACTTTCAAGTTAGAGTACTTGCTGGAGATACAATATTAAGTAACGATGTATTCGCGGATCTATGTAGCAATAATGACGTCAATTTTGAAGCAGGTTCAGGAATATTCAGCCATAAATCTCAACCTACACTACGCTACGTTGAGAATGATTTATACACTTACTTTTGAAATGCCATATAACGAGAAGACCTTGTCTCGAACATAGATAGATACTGTGCTTCTAAAATGTGAATATTGGTAACTTGGATGATATTTTTGATGTTATGAGCGGGTTCACGTCAATCCTGACCTCTCTATTTTGATATTTATGATGATCTTTAGTTTAGGACCTTTATGTCCCTGCTTTGACATACATACAGTTTCGCCTTTTCCCTATGGAGGTAGGCAGAAACTATATTACATAATTCCTTTCGCCTTTACCTGCTTTTATCTACAATAGTTTTTTTGTTATTTTAAGATCATCATCATCTGCCTAGCCTTTTCCCAAATATGTTGGGGTCGGCTTCCAGTCTTACCGGATGAAGCTGAATAAGTACCAGTGTTTAACATGGAGCGTCTGCCTAACTGACCTTCACAACCCAGTTAGTACCGGGTAATGCGATACCCCTTGGTAAGACTGGTTGTCAGGCTTCCGGGGCACTGACTACTTGTAACAACTGTCAAAGATCTACAATTGACAGCCAGGAGCATCGGCTAAACATGCTTTCTGAAGCATGGAGGAAACTCGTTAGGTCGTGGTGGTCCACGGACTAACCTAGGTAAGCGCCGCTTAACCTGAAGATCGACCGAAGCGGCAGTTATTATTTAACCACGAGCTCTACTTTGGTATCTTGTATGTCTCTTGTAAGTATCGGTACACAAAATCAACTGTCGAAGGGAAGGTGGTAGCTCAATGCCAGTCAAAGATGTGACTCTGACTGGCATAGCAACTCAAGGGCTTATGGTATTCTCTTGAAAAGCAGAGATGAACATAGATTTTTATTTATGAAAATTCTGTTCGGTTACGGTACGACTATGGTTATCCCTAATCATGTGGACACGTTTAAAATTCGTTACCTAACATGAGACTTAAAAAAACTAGCATGTTTTATATTTCCAATATTTCGTAAAACCGTAAAACCAGACAAAAGCAAGAAAAGAAATGAAAATACATACATTAAAAAAAAAACTACCAGTCATTCCAATTTTAAAACTCCAATATTTATGAGCTGCAGTTTTTACCTTTATTAAAATCCCGACATGGTCTTTATACGTTGGTGCATCTGCGATCCTACTCCCTCATTCCCGATATTGGCTGGAGATGCAGTAATCCAACACCTGAGACTGTCCTGGGATTAAAAGCAGCATGGCGGAGGTATGAACTTCTGGTTACAAATATGTAGATACAGGTTCCTATAAGACGATGATTGCATACTAAATTTTGTGGCGGATTATTGCTTGCTGCTTGAATTATTATCTCTTAAGGGGAGCATTGGTATGTTTATGAAACACTTCAACGCACTCAGCCTTTGAATGGGCTGAATGAAAAAGGAGAAATTTTAGTAGTAGTCATTCTTCTATAATAAATTTTCAATTTCAAAGGTATTTTGATACCAACTAGGCAATAGACATGTAACTGTCTCTTTGTCTAGTCTCAATTTGGTACTTAAAATTTTCTATTCCCTATTTCAATTTGAAATGAAAACAGATGCCAACTAAATATGTATATTTCTAATCCTATTTCTTAGAAATGAAGACAATTGCGGAAACATTTGAAAAGAAAAACGATAGTTTTATTAAAGTTTTATAAATATTACAGAGCTGTATTTTATTCGTCATTTCAGGGGAAAGCCAAAGTAAAATAACTTAATATGTTTTCAGTGTGAAGAACCCAGATGTTAATTTTGCTAGCCTTTGTCATTGTGACAAATTCAATGTTACAATGATAATAACAATAGGCATTCAAATACTGAATCATTTCATTCGGTGGTCATATTTCTGAGTTTTATCCTCGTCATATTTTTCCTTAAAAAATGTTCGTTTGGCTGTGAAATTGTGGAAAAATGTGTAACAAAGACGTTAAAATAAAGAACCTTCTAAAGAAAACATGGAATTTCTTTGACCTTTCCAAAATTTTTCTCTCAAAAAAGAAAAGATGAAAAGAGAAAAATTGAATTACTATACGAATTTGAAATCTCTGTGATGTTTGTTTGTGGGAATGGAAAAAAAGTGAATGCATTAGATGTCCCACCCCTAAAAAGGTGTCTCACACACAAAGGTGAAATTCTTGGACCCTCCGCTTGCACTACTCATGAATATTTTAGTGACGTTCTTACGATACGTAAAGTGGTGAATATGCTCTCAGATAATATAACCGAGTTTTTTCAAATAACGTAATGTACATTTCCTGGATATGAGGACATGAAATACCTACAGAACAAAATCAAATAAACCACTCTGAGTATGAAAGGAAAACGGTGAATAATTTAAAAGAAATATTGTGAACTGCATGCAGGCTCTTCTCTCAATTGAACCAGTTACCTATTCAAACGATATTGAACCTTGTTTTAGTTCCTTTTGGATTGCAATAGATGTCTAATTGTTCTCGAGGAAATCGTGATACGGAGACATATTTGCATAAATATATCTTTGCCTCGGTTTCTTGAGCATGTTTCTAATAAGTAGGTTAACTATATTGGATTTTCATTCGCATGCAAATACTGTTAGCTGTACGAGTATACATACATGTTCAGCAGATTTGTACAAGGAAGCTGTTCAAATATAGATAGGTCAGATCGTATATACAGACAAACATATTGGAGTTGCCTTGGGTATTGCCGAAATTCTATTTTCTGTTATTCTTGGTAGAAATAACGGAGAATTTGATATCTGAATATAAAATTGCAGGTTTAAAGGATATAGACAACTGGGAGTTTAGAAAATAAAGCTCGAGGATTTGAAAATCCATTGAGTGTCCTGTAAATTCTATTACTTTATGAGAGTGTGTTCCCGGCTTATCTTTTATCGTATCTATTTGTAGTTTGTTTTTCAGAGACTAATTTGTTAGTATTTTTTATTTTGTTTTGAATCCATCCAGAAAATTTATTCCTATGTCTTTTTAGGTTTTTCATTGTCTAGATGAAAACTGCTCGGGCGCGAGCGGCCGTCGAGTCAACACACCTCCTGATGATGTCCTGTGGAGGGGCGAAACACATGTCGAGTAGGTTTGGGTGCATGGCATGCTGATTATTAATGTTTTTCCGGCATGTGCTTATTTTTGCGAGCGGGATGGCGGTGCTGGATCTTTTTCACGGAATGAAAACTAACTACATATTTTGCATAAAATTTAATGTCATAGATTTCCGCAAAGTAAGGCCTGATTCTATAACTTGAATTGCAACTAGGCTATTTACAGGTAGGTATTTTAACTTGGGTGATTAAAATTATAATTTCAAACACTCAAAAACCACATCAATTCAAGAGAACCTTTTGATATCTCTTAATAACAAAACCGCAGAACAATTTAACATTGCGCGATTAAAAATTGGTATATCGTATGTTTGTGGTAATAACAACCTTGGTAATTAACCACTGAAGTTCGGGAAAATGTATGGTTAACATTTTATGCTCAAAACTCTTGCGATTTTTCTTCCGAAGCTCTCGTTACGCTGACCGCATTTCTGTTTAGATTTCTGTGAATTATATTTTTATTACTGTAGTTGGAAACTGGAATGGATGTTGTGCTTGCAGCTTAAGTTGTCTGAATGGCTTTTATTATTGTTCATGGAAATTTAAACTTTTATAAAAAAATGTTTTTGTTTTTCAGTTCAGTAGCATTTAGTGGCGACGGTGAAAGAAAACATCGTGAGGAAACCGGCTGATCCAAGAACTATTTTTTTTTGTTAATTTCTCCCCACACTAGGAATTTCTCCTATATCGTGTTTACTAACATTTAAACTTACATACACAAACAGCCAGATCCGGAGAAATAATCTATAGGCCAAAAAAATATATTTTCTGTGTGGGGATCGAACCAGCGACACGCAGCGCAGAAGTGAATAGCTCAGCCACTGCGCCGTAGCGTCAAAAAAATTTGAAGACTTGTGTGACATTCACCAACCCACACTGGGTATGGGTGGTAGATTACAGCCCATTCCCTTTCACAAAAGGCAGGCCAGTGTACCAGCAATGGTAACCTTATGGTTGATAATGCTTCCTAAAAGTTCTCATCAAATATCAAGGTCGTGGTCGCAAACAAAAAAAACGAATTTAAATTTAATCTAACATAACATCACGCCTGTAATCTTTTAAGGGTTAGGCAGAAGTGCACCTATAGTACACCCATATTTCGCTAGTAATGTAAAGCTCACCAAATAAAAAAAAAGAATATTGGAATAAGAAGACGGTCCACATACGCTCTCTGTAAAACTAAAAACAAGCCATGAAACTGATAAAGAAACCGATTGCACAATTGCTAATTAACACACTACAATCTATTTTAATCAAGTCGGTCCGAAGCAAGTGAGAACAAAGAAAATGTCCCAGTAAAAGAATATAACAGTGATCACATACGTTAATTTAGCTCCTATATACTGGCCTGTTTAATTATTCATCTCATTAGAGAAGTTCTGGGCATACTCCTTTGTAGATAGTTGGATCGGGTGCACTGTCGATAGCCTAGTTCCCGACGAACTTCCGAGGTAAAGTTTTGAGAATATGTGTCGTACCCAACTTAATGCTTCTCCAATTGAGAGTCAAAGATAATATATTCGGAGTATTGGAACTGCCGAACGCATTGTTCGCATGCTTATTGTTTTGAAAGCGCATTTTGGAAGGGAAATATTAATTATGGCTGTTGTATTTTTGGATGCTAAATTTTAGTGGAATATTAATTAGTATAGGATTGAATAGTGTACTAAATTCCAAAGCGGCATGTCATAATTTTGGTCAGAATGGTTTAGGAGTTAAGTTGTATTTTATCGACAACATTTATTTATTGGTGTTCATTGAAAGGCTATTCACGCTATTGTTATCGATAAAATACCTAATTCCTTTAAATTCAATGACTGAATAATTATGAATTTCACAAATAAATAATTTAAAGTCCATATTTTTTAATCCATTAACCCTTTCACAACCCATATATCAGTTATTAAAATGATTGATTTAAATTAAAAAGTTATTGTGACTTACTAAAAATTTAATACGAAAATAAAACTCTATTGAAATGAAAATTGATTGTAGTAACAAACGCTTCATTTGCAGTAATTCCAATAATATCAAAAATAATCTGTGAAAACTTTTATTATAATAACACGCCAAAAATAAAATCCAGACATCGATATCAAAAACAAAACACGTGACCATTCCATGCAACCTTCAATCAATTTAAGCGGAGAGCACTGTCAAAGTTCAGGCGGGCATAACATATCGTGTGTCGGGGACAGACAGACGGACGGACGGACCATAGTGGCGTGACGAGGGGTACGTCACGAGCATCCCAGTCAATTCTGTTTATAGCAATTCATTTGTTATATCGCACAATCACAATAACTTAGTAACGTGATCGCGTTGACTTTCTTTTGTTTGGGATGAGTGTTCGAGAATCAACGCGTCGTGTTTGATGGATTTTATTTTGGGATATTATTGTCTATAAATATTTTTTTTTGTAGTCACGTAAATTTTTTTTTTGCGATCGGTAAAATACACTGCTTGAATTTTTCTGTTAGTGCATGGACTCTTGCGGTTCGGGTAGCAATTTTTTTTTGTATAAAATCTTAAACTTAATAACTATGAAAATTATTATAATTTCTTTTAGTTAGTCAACTAAACCGTGTATATATTGAACCGCTTGGGTGTATAGGTAGTTCCAAATATTACTTTTAATCAATAGTATAATACTTCAAAGAATAACATAAAAGCGAGGTTTTCACTGAAAAGGAATAAAATAAATAAATCCTTAGACGATCAGATAGAAGTACGATTAACCCCTTCAACAACCTCTTCTATTGTTACACTCAATTGGATTCATCGTCTGTGCTATAATTACAGTATTGAAGCACCTTTCAACGTCGCACAATAGATTACTCAGAACATTAATCTTAAGGCATTGAAAAGTGCACCGTTAAAGCCCTTCACGAAATCGCAAAACAATTTAGCGTGAAAACAGAGGGAAGCAGTCGACAGGTTAGACGGGACAGAAGCAAACAAGTTCAATATCGTAGTGAAAGAACAATAGGGAGTGTGACGTGACAAATGACGTGCAGGTGTCACGCCCGTGTTATCGGCACGCCGCAGCCGCGAGACGCCGTGATTGTGAATACGCTATGATTAAATACCGTAGACTAGCACACGCCTAAAATCTGAAGCGTGTAAAAGAGAGAGATGGGTTAAATTGGGAAACTTTGGTTTTTGGGATCAATTAGGAGAGAAGGAATAACAAGGAGTGTGACGTGACAAATGACGGCAGGTGTCACGCCGCGTGTTATCGGCGCGCCGCAGCTCCGAAGCTCCACCGCGTTAGTGAATATGCTATGATTAAAGAAAAATACGTCTAAAATTGTGTGGCTCCGCCAAATCAAAAAAGCCGATATTTTCACACGTGCTTCAGTCTTTTGGCTTTTGTTGTAAAGGATAAAACACGTCACAAAAGCTAAGGGTTTAGGGTTGCGTTAATCCAGCCTTATTATTATAGGCGAGCCTGTCATTCCTTTGAGCCAGAGTTGAGTACATGGCTACTACTTTGCTGGTTTGATAGCACAACACATAACTTATATTAACATAGCTAATAGACAAACGTAAATGGTTTTAGTACTTCAGCAAAAAAGCGGATAAATCATTGTCAGATCATTACCCAAATACTCTCAAAGACAGAAAATCAGATACGTCCGTCCGAGATAGCTTAAACTCCAACTCCTCCGAGAGAGCGTGACAACTGTCACGCGGTCGCGACTTTACAACCGTCTCGTTCTTATCAGTACGCTGAAATAAAGCAGTAAGTATAGGCTTGAGGCATCCTTGTTTGCAAACCTGTCGCAATGAGAATTAACATTGTGTAAATGCGATTTGCCGTGACACCATGACGTGACACGACCGGTTTAGATAAGTTGGCGGTAATGTTGTTATTATTGTAGCTAATCCGAGGCGGATTAAAATGAAATATTGTTGTTGGTATTTTGAAATGATACTCCAGTAAAACAAGGCAAAATTATTTAAGGACTTTGTTATTTAATATTACAATCGAATGTGATGTGTGTGTGTGTGTGTGTGTGATACAAGGTGTGAACGGACCCTTCACGAAGCCATCGATCAAGCATTCTGTACATTAAACTAAGTAACTCAACGCAAACATTATTGCTGGGAAATGACTTTCCTTTGCGGTTGGACTCAGTGTAATGGTCTCAAATCATTGTGTACATTGAGTAGTACAGGTGTAGTTAAAGTAAAGTTATAACATTAAAAACTTCATTTTTATAAAATCGTAAAAAAAACGTTGGTTAGACCTTCAATATTTCCGTAACTAGAAGGTTCCAAGGTATGGTCCATAAAAAAAAATCGCAATGACAGGGAAATAAAGTGCGTCTCGGCGTTCTTAAGGTTGTATTTACACCTTGTATGTTTATTAAGTGTACTTAGGTATGTCATATGTGTGTTATGCCCTTTTTTAAACATAGTTTGTAAAATACATCGAATTAGAATGTAAAATCAGGACTGGCAAGAAAGGCAATCAGCAGAATGATTGTGGAGAATGGACGAGAAAGAACCATTATTCAGTTATGGAATTTTGACAAGGCAGCTGATAATGAAGGCACTGGTATAATCAGTCAATAATGTTCCCACTGCTGGGACACAGTTCTCCCTGTGAGTGGGTGTAGGTTATAGTGATCCACCACATGGGTGCCACCTAGTCAGGTTGGTGGACGTGACAATCTTCGATTTTTTGGTTTTCGGACATAGCCAGTGTCCTCATTATGCTTTCTATCACCGTTTTGAAAGCAATGGTGTTGAAATAAATTACACAACGTGGTTGCTCGGGTTATGGAACTCAAATGGAGTGGGGCAGGACACCTAGCCAGGCGCGGTGATGGCAGGTGGAGTAAAGCTGTGACCGAGTGGCGTCCAAGAAATGGAAAGAGGAGTGTTGGTCGTCCGGCGTCGAGATGGGCAGACGACATTGTTGCCATTGCGGGAATATCCTGGATGAGGCTGGCACAGGAGCGTGGAGCTTGGCCCAAGCAAAGAGAGGCCTATACCCAGCAGTGGGTGAAATCGGGCTGTGGATGATGATGATGATGATGATGGTTGCTCGGGTTCGAACCAACGACCTTCGACATTGCATTCAGGACCGTATAGATAATAAAAAGAGCTATTATGACCATTTTGCAGCTGATAAGCACAGCACTTGCACCGTGGAATGGAAACACACCACACAAAGCTTACTTGTTTGCAAACTTGTTCGTTGAAACCCTACTACGTGTAAGCGTGATTTGTAGCGACACTGATGGTGTTATGTAATTGTTATTGCGACATTTATCTGAGCATTATTCAGGTTGAGGTTACACTTATTTCTGGTGCTTGTTTCTATTGAAATTAAACTTGTTTTACTGTGTTGTTGCTTGCGATAAAGTGTTGAGAACTGCTTGAAATTTCGAGAAAATCGTGACAATGTAGGTTGTAACAAGCTGTGTGCTCTGTCGGCAAAAAACATCATAATATCAATAATCACTAAAAAGAAACTACCACAAACAACACTAATCATTGGAAACACGATAATAAAAATCGGTTGCCTATCAGCCAGCCTTCGTTGTCGGCTGGTCACGCAAATGCCAGCTCATAAATGAACAGACACGGCTGCAATGTACCAATGAGGTTCATTGTTTGTCAACCTGTCTGTGAAAATGAAAACATGCTTTGCCCACTGTCCGTGTCCATTCAGACGCGCTGTGCGAGCATTGCAACTAATTCAGATTAGTAAAATCATTAATTTCAACGGTTATGAATAAATGTAGATATTAAAAGATTTTACATTTCTGTTTCACTCTAACACCGGGATCTATGAATGTTATCTTAGCACACAGTTTGGATTACAGAGATTGTGCTTTCCGAGGCATAGAGGAAACTTGGTATGTAATACGGTCACCCATCCACAGACCAACCTAAGCAAGCACGGCTTAACCTAAAGATCGACGCAAGCGCCTGTTATTTTTAAAACACGAGCTCCTCACACACACTACACTACACACACACACTTCTACACTACACTACACACTCAACACTACAAAAGTAAATGCAGACATTATATTAACGGTACGGTTGGCGCAGAGACTGAGCGACTGGCTGCTACGCTGCGTGTCGCGGGTTCGATCCCCGCAAGGAACAAATATTTGTGTGGCCACTAGCTGTATAATTGTTTGTCTGGCTGTTCGCGTGTGCGAGTTTAAATGTTTGTAAACGCACCCACGATTCAGGATAAATGACTAGATTTGGGCAACGTTTTTTTGAAACACGTAACAAAATCTTTGTTTTTTTTTTGGCAATTTTCCCACACTAGATTGTCTTAAGATTATAATCAAAAATAAACCTAAAGAAGCGAACTAAACCACAACCCACAAAGATATTCCAACTTTTAAAAAAGACAGAAACAGTAAGTACAGCAATTTTTAACGCACATTTTGTTCTAGAATGAATCACGTTGGCTCACGGTGTTATCAGTTTGTCGTCAGATAAAACTTTACAGACGTTTGCAAGGAACGTTTCGGATAAATTAAATTCCTTCGCGTTGAAGGAATAGTCAAATCGACGGTGCACCGCAAGGAGCTTCGGCGAATTTTCAAGAGGTATTTCCTATATCTTTATACGTACTCTGTCGGTATTTTATATGCCTTAAGGATGTATATTCTAAGAGTTGGCAACGTCACGTCGAATAATTTGCTGTTGTGATTAATATAATACTACTTGATGAGACTGCCTCGTTGATCTAGTGGCCACAAGCGCGACTGCTGAGCACGAGGTCCTGGGTTCGATTCCCAGGTCAAGCAAAATGTTATTGGGTTTTTCCATCAGGTATTCTTAGTAGCAGCCACGGAGTCTGGAGTTGTACCCGGTAGATAGCTATAGGCTAGCCTCCTATTACATAGAACTTAAACATAACTAGCCTGTAATGCCAAAAGGGTTAAGCAGAGGTATACCAACAGTACATTCATTTTTTGCCAGTTCAAAATGGTAAACTGACTGACTTGACTGACTGACTGGGTGATATATTAACACACAGTCCAAACCGCTGGTCCTTGAGATATGAAACTTGGAGGGTGTGTTCTTTGTGAAGAGTTAGTATCTTCTAAGAAAGGATTTTTGGGAATTCCACCCCTAAAGGGGTAAAATAGGGGAAGGAAGTTTATATCAAAGTCCGTCAGTTTTGAAGTTAACTAGGGTCTTCAAATTTTGTGTTTAGGCTGACGATTGAAAATTAATATATACGTGTCTCAGCGTTTTTGATAATTCTACCCCAGAAGGTTAAAAAGGGGGATGAAGGTATGTAACTATGTTTGTTACCGTAACCTGAATTAACCTATAGGTTACTTTTTAATCCCGGTAGTACGTTCCCGTCAGATATTTTTCGACATCCACGCGGGCGAAGCTGCGGGCAAAAGCTAGTTTGAGTATTAAAAACATCACCGTAAAGATAGAATAACATAACCCGGCAAACTAATCCGTTTAGACCCACTACCAAAGTCACATCTGTTTTCGCTTTCTGCCGTGATAATTAGAAACGCAGTAAGGAAGGATTTTTGGAAAATTGAGTTTTTCATATATTCGGAATCCTCGTAATGAGCTCTGTATGGTAATTTAATCCTTATTTTGATAGCTGTCCCAGAAGTGGGACTTTTAGTAAGCCAAACTGCAGTATGTTTCTTGCCGAGAAGTAAATTACTAAGCACAACTGCAGTAAGACACATTACTGCTCTTTGCCTTCCAGTATTTTTTTGAACATAATTTATTTCACTAGTAAGAAGCGCAGTAAGGAACACTTGCTGATATTATGATTTGTTAGTAATAATGATAAATAATAATGTTTAGTGAATAATTTTAGATAACAAACGCGACAAAGATCACGTTATTTTGTGGATGGATAATTGTTCAGCCCAAAACAAAAATTGGGTGATATTGTCTTTCTTAGTTAACATAATTAACAGCAACTTGATTTCCGCACACTTAAATGTATATCTGCTGACAGTTTTCATAACAGAGTCGACCAATATTTACAAAAGAAAGGAAAGTTTACGACTTTAAAGATTTTATTTAATGTTTTCTGTTTTAAGATTTAATTGGAATACATTTTTTTAATAAAATAGTTGTATCATTTACCTCTTTTTGATATTATTATAGATATAACCAAGTTATTGTGTTTTTTTTACGTATGTACACGAATTGAAAAGCTATAAGTCACTCTTTTACTGCAGTTATGGTTTGTAGTCAGTCTAAGCATAGCTTTAAGAAAATATTATGTCACTAATAAAAAATGCAGTAATTGTGTATGATTAAGAAAGTATTATTTGTCATTTCAAATAACGTATTTTTTAATATTCATGTCGTTATATTTAATTAGGAAATGGTTAGGATAAATATAACCAAATAAGTGTACTTTTGTATACTTAAATACTATTTTTAATAGCTTTTTCTCACTACTGCACTGCGTTTTTAATTTGTAGTCGAAGTGATAATAATAATTGAATTAAATGAAATAAGCGCAGTAATCTGTATTTGCTAGTAGAAAGCGCAGTAACTCCAAACTTACTGCTGTTATAGCTTGTAATACTGGGTTTAGTCATGAAGACCCTGCTAAGCATAAATAGTTCTTTTTGTTTTAAGATAGTTGTATTAAACTTATAGAAAATAGGGTTAGTTCTTACGAAACAATGCATATTCAGCTATACATGTAACTAAAAACATTTTTGCAAAACTTCAAAATCATACCTAAAAAAGCCAAATAAAAGTAAAAATGTTTAGGCGCCATTTACTCGAAACTACTAATAACCTCCTTACTGCACTTCTAATTAGCACGGCAGCTTTGCACTCTATCTTTACTGCAATCTAGAAGATAGCTCAATATTAATATTCTAGGAAAAACCACTGCTGTTTCTCTAGTTAAACGTAGAATGGCTTTTTATGATTCACATAACATAACATAACATCACGCCTGTAATCCTCGACGGGTTAAGCAGAGGTAAACCTAAGAACAGAACCACATTTCACGAGTTATGTTTAAGTCATTGCAGAGATCAGACACAAATTCAGACTACGAGGGTGCTAATGAAGCTAGCTCGCCATCCGTCCGTCTTATGACGACAGGCCGTGTCGACGGCGCGTTCGTGTTCCACGCGCGCCTCAAAGAGATGTCAGCAAACAAGAGGGGCCCGCAAGGGCCGATGCCTGCCAGGGCTGCGGAAATGTTCGAAAGAGATACCGCGGCCCTGGAACATAAAGGGTACAAGAAGGAATATGGGTGGTTTTTAGTCAGTAAAAGCCTGACACTCCCTTCCGCTCCGCCCAGAGCGGGAGGAGCCATAATGATGATTTCCCACGCGAAGAAAAAAAAAAAAAAAAGGGTGCTAATGAAAAATTCTTAAAACAACACTATGCCCAACCTGGGAATCGATCCTAGAACCTCAAGCTTAGCAGTCACGCTTGCAAATACTAGATACACGAGGCAGTTAATCATTTTATCATTCCTCTTCCGCATTTAAAACAACGATTAATTATTAAATAATGTGTAACCCGCAATCATAAATTACACCATCATCCACAACACAGGTCTATAATTTATATATTATTATTCGAACGCTCCCTTAACAGCCGTAAAATTCGTAGCGGAACGAAAACACGGTCCGTGTGTCATTGCGGTATAATGCATATTATTTCAAGAGGTGCCTGAAACAACAGTTTAGCGGTATCTGGGGCTACCACGCGTTTTGTTGCCTTTTGTCCGGTACTGTAGAAAATGCTGAATGTGTGTTCAGCTGTGCAGGTGCAAGATAATGTGGGTTTTAGTGCAATTATGTGTTCTGTTATTCTTTATGGCCCGTTGTTGGACAATTTAGAGATGAAAATTTTATATCGATGGTTCTCGGACATCTGTCGGAAAATATAAATATTTTGTGGAGTAACACAGTAACCAATTAAAATCATTGAAAAGGAAAATGGTAGTTTTCAGCAACATGGAAAATTAATTCGCAAAAAAAACGATTTTCCAACCGTTCGTAGGTCTATTTCCGACTGAAACATTTTCTGCTCACTTAAGTAAGCAAATACAGTTGAGTACTATTTACCACTTCACTAAATCCCAGAGTATTTTCCTAACACTTTACCTGAACACCAACAGGTTGACAAAGTGCTCTCATTTCGCCTAACCTATTTACACCTGTACAGAATCGCGCGTTGATTCGATATAGCGCTAATGTAATGAAAGTGCAAACAACAGCCCACTAAAAGAATACACGCCAGGGTTAATACGAGCACGTGTTGTATTCCTCTCACGTACCACGTAAGTAACGGCGTCTTCGCACCGAGCGTGTGACACCTAGCGTTAGGTGCCGTGAAAAATGGTCCATTTCCCGACGCGAGGATAAATTTATCTTCCCGAGGACTATTGCGACGCGCCGCGTTATTCCTCTGTTAATATTCATTGTGGCACAACAATGTGACTTTTCCAGTCACAACCTCTTCTTTCTTTCGCATAATCAGCCTATAATGTTCTTCACTGCTGGGACACATGTCTTCTCTATATGAGAGGGAATGGGCTATAATCCACCACGTGGGGTCCACGTGGTGGATTATAGCCCATTCCGGGGTGGTAGATGTCACATGTCTTCCATTTTTTGTTCTAGGTTTCCTCGCGATGTTTTCTTTCATAGTTTTAAGAGCAGTGGTGATGAAATAAATTACACAAAGTAATGCACCTGCCTGGGTTCGAGCCCACGACTATTTGCTCTTAAGTCGGGGCCGCCACCGCTGGGCCACCGCTGCTCTCTTTCGACTTTCTCCTATTCACTGCTTCAAACAAACACGACTCTTAACTCTTCTCGTTTGCAATTCATATTTACTCTTCGGGGAAAGTTAAACTCGTTACCAATTATATTTATTCGTTATTTAATTCGCAAAAATGGTCCCACCAAAATTTTAAACCGATGACAAAGGCAATGCACCGAAAATGTCACGCGACCGCAACGCCAAACCAATTAAGCGTATATCTGGCTATAATTCGTCTCCACAGTGGGGTGGGTGGAACGGAATGAGTCGAAAATATGACAAAAATCGCGTTGAGACCAGACGACATTAATTCAATTGTCGCCGGTCAGAACGGATCAGCGTTAGACAGATCAACGTGAAATCTGATATTTGGCGGGGACGCACAATTTCCTTACCGGCCTAATGGATTGCGAGGGGCTGGCTTATGCGATTATTCATATTATTGCCATGTGTGGGGACATCCACTATTTATAGGGACATATATTGGGTCCACGTCCACGCCTTCTGCTTATCGTCAGCTTTAGTAGTGACGGGCGACCCACAGTCCAATTTTTATTGATATAGATATTGATTTCTGATTATATTGATACGTATTAAATGAACTAGATGGATCGACTGCGGTCAAAGTGTACCCATAATTACAATTCGATCGTTTCTCGATTGAGTTCTCATTAACGCAAAAAATTCCTGTGGGTTTTAATTTAACTTATCAACGACCATTTTTAATTAAAGTTTAATTTGCATCGTTATTTTCAATGGTTAAACAAACAAGTACAGTCATGGCAGTAGCGAAGGGTCAATTTTTGTAAGAGGTAAGCCGGACTACATATCTTTAATGAGATGACATTATTTGTCTATAGAATACTGACTGTGCAATTTTTCAAAGGGAAACCGATAGGAATCGAGTTGTATGGAACATTCGCCACTGAGTCATGGCATATTTCAGTATACTTTATCTAGTTTTTTTTGGTGACAAGAATCTCTTTGAAAAATTAATACATACAACCTACTTTTTCTCATGCAGAAATCTTCACACACAATTGCTTTAGCTCTATACGAATGTAACAATGTTGCAAAACCAGACTAAAATAATTAATGCCTTATCTACACAATACGAAGCCAATATCTTGCTTTATGTCAACTGTCAAAAGATCATGGCTGCTTCGATGCGTGCACTGCAAGTGTATGTGACATTTAGCAATACTGTGTACTGTATCGCCGAGGTTCCCGACGCGTGCAAATTGAGTTTTCTGCTTCCTAGCACCGCACTGATGTCGACTGACAAGTGAACAAGCCTCTTTATTAATTAATGTGGGTGTGCGGAACGTGTTTTATCTGGCGCGGGTTTTTTTTTTATTCGCGTGAGCCTGCAGAACAGTAACCAATGCACCACCAATGTACCTCTACTAAGTTACTATCTATATATTTATATTAAAAAACATGTCTATTCTTACCCTATAGACTTATACGAGTACACCGAACCGCCATTTACTGAACCGATTTTTATGATAGTTGTTCTACATAAACCAGGGAAGATTTCTGAAAAAAAAGAGTACCTAGTATTAAATAAAATATTGAATTGACACAAGCAATCTCTTGAAAATCTTTGTAAATAAATACGAAACGCTCTGAATACGATGGCTATTAAGTCTAGGGCCCCTGATAGCGTACCACTAGGTGAGGGTTTGAAATGGAGAGAGATAATAGTTCCTTAAAGGATTTTTATCATTATTACGCTGAGCCTATTGTGTCCTACTGCAGGCAAATGCCCCCCTTTCTTTTTTTCCATTTTTCTCTTTCTAGAGCTATTTTAGCTCAATCCTTTAAGTAGGAGTCCAGCTCATCACGCCATCACCAAGGGATAAAAAAAAATCTTAGCATAGCCGATTTCAGCACAGCGTGTGTGAAAATAATGCTTTAAAAATGGATCTCGAGAATTTTATTAAATGACCTATTTAGTGCGTTATTTCCACTTTATTAAGATTTAAATTAACTACAAGCTTCCGTCAATAAATATTGTCTGGCAAAACTACGTAAATAAACCAAGTAGCTGCTACCTACTCCGGTCAAGATAGTTATGTAGGTTGAAGTGCAAAACAGTGCCAGCATTGATAGAGCTTGTATTACATTGCACCTATCTATTGGAATAGTTATAGATGTGTAGTACTAGGAGACCACCGGCGAAGTGCAATGAATATTTACGACTGGGTATTCAATTCTTTCTTACTGGCGTTTAATTAATGACATTGTTGTGGTAAAAGATTGGCCTTCTGTAGATCAGAAGGCCGGACGCCATTAAATGAGAAAATTAAATAGTGTTTTTTCGCAGTCGTTCGATTTTTGAATCGTCGTTTAACATTTTATTCCAAAGAAATATACAACGGGAACATACTACTACTACGACATAAAAGTATTTATATTATATTGTTTACATTTTATAAAAGCTTACAGACTAATAACATTTTATTATTAAAATATATACCTAAATTGCTAATAACAAGCCTCCAAAGATAAATACAAAATTGATTAGTTTTTCCTACTTACTAGTTACTTCCTAAATTATATATTTTATTGTATCACAAAAAGAAGGTTCTATGTGTCCAACCTGGTCATCATCTACCTGGATACTGTTAAAGCCTGAAAAGATAATAGACCGACGGGCTGAGATACTTAGGTACTTTCACATTGAAAACTTGGCCCCTTAAGGTATTTTACAATCGGTAGACAAAAAAGCGAGTGGCCCTACCATACGCAGAAACAGTTAAAAAAACTTTTTCATTCAGAACTTTGCGAACTTTGTATTTAAAAGAAAAACACTTTTACGATAGCTTCTAGTCAAAGTTATCGCAGTCATCCATTGCCAAATTTTATTATTACAGGCCTATTAATCCGTTTATAAAACTATATTGTTACTCAATAAAACTTGCGAAACGCTTGTGAAAGCAGCCGTCGAAATGAGATATTAAAATCCTATCAAAAACTTTGAGTTTAAGTTTAAGTGGCACACAAAATTAAATGGCTACTTTGACTTCTAGAAGGGCAAATAATAGCTTAATTTGTCACGTTATTTTGAAATATTGTTCATTAAAAGGGCTTTGAAATCGATTTGAAAGACTTAGATAGACGAAGATATTTTAGTGAAGTTAAACCTATGGTAGGTAGATACACAATATATAATGACTTGCATCTATAGTCTACTAGAACCGTCAAAAAAAGTGAAGCTAAGAATCCTAACTTTTGACAGCTTTAATTTAGCTCTAAGTTACTAAACTACAGAACAAAAATCGTATCTTAAGTACTCATAATCACTTTGACTTGTTAGTATTAGTAATAGATAGATGGATCCACAAATGAAAAAGTTCAAAAAATGGAAGTTAAAATAATAATTGGTTAAATAGGTGACTCTTTCATGCTCTCATAAAGCTTGTCGTCGACAGCTGGATAGTGTATAGTCAAGCATTTAAAATAATAGCTTAACTACATAAAAGCGATTAAAGAACGATAAATAAAATCTTACTGGGCCAGCCGGTAGTCTCGACATAGATACCGACGCTGTCGCAAACTTTCGATCGTTAAATAATATCGAAAAAATTCGGTTGTAATAACGATCCTTACGAGAAACGCATCTTGGATGTAGTGACTTGCGTTTCTCGCCAGCATATCGGTATCTATGTCGAGACTGCCGGGCCCTGAAAAGGAAATGTCATACTTACAACAACCACAAAGCTTTTTGAAATGTAAACAGTCTGTTCCCGATCGTACTTAAAGACCGGTTTTCACAAGCGGAGATGAGTAGACTGAAGAGAAGACATACAGGAATGCGCCTATCACGTTTGTTGAAATCGCCATCGCGTCTCTCGCCCCTTCTGTGATTGGTCGAATGTTGCAAGTCTCCGCACAGCAAAACCGGGCCTCGAGACTCCGCTTTATCCAGCTACTAACATTCACAATTTTAAAGGTGTTTACCTAGTTTGTAACGCTGTTTACCTCATCACAGATTTTCTAAGCGTAATGTTGTGTACAGCAGCTAAGTAACTTACGGCCTGAGACATGTTGATGATATAAATAAACTTAATATTTAATACACATGAGCCGTAAATCCTAGAACAACAAAATAAGGTGGTATACTTAGGCTTTGTTTGTGTAGGCTCAACTTAAAGCGAGCTATTATTAAAGTAAGGAGGTTTAGCGCCTTACGACGGTTTGTTCACTAGACGCAAAATAATTTTGCCTTTGTTGGGACAAGTCATCATCTGCCTAGCCTTTTCCCATCTATGTTGAGGTCGGCTTCCAGTCTAACCGGTTGCAGCTGTATAACAGTATTTTACTTGAAGCGACTGCCTATCTAACATCCACAACCCAGTTGGTACTGGGTAATACGATACTTGTATATTGGTAAGACTGGTTGTCAGACTTGCCACTGAATAATGACTATCAAAAAAATACATGACAGCCGGGACCAGCGGCTTCACGTGCTTTCCGAGGCACGGAGGAAATTCATTGGTGATCACCCGTCCATGGAACAACCTAGGTAAACGCGGCTTAACCTGAAGATCAACCCGAGCGGCTGTTACTATTTAGGTACGCGCTCCTTGCTCCTCGTTGTAAGCCAGTGATTGAATTAATATAAGATATTTATTAAGTAGGTAGAAAATTGTTATTAATGTGTGTACATAAAAAATCACAAAAGTAAGATTTTCCTTTTTCGTATAGAATCTCATAATAAGCAATTTTCTTTGAAGACTTTTCTTATGAGCATGCGTTATTTATATAATTTAAATGTTAAGTGTGCTTATGAAAAGTTCACTGAATCAGCAAATAGCATGTCTGTGGCTGTTATTTTGATATAGCATCGTCTGTTTATGATATAACATTATTATAATTTAATTTTATATATAAATTCTATATTTAGTTTCCATATTTACCGTTTTTCGGTCGACCTTTACCTTATACCATTTATTTTATGTTAGACATTTTTTTAAAATATACTATGTTAGATACGTCCATTCGTCTTATGGTCGCAAGTGCCAATGCTGATTATGAAGCCCTAGATGCTATTCCCAGGTCGCTCAAAGTGTTACTAGGCTTTTGCATCAGGCATTTCTTAGAAGCCATGGAGTCTGGTTTTGTACCCCGTGTGTTGATGGCAATAGGTATGCCTCCTGTTAAAAAATGTGGGCGTACTTTTAAGTACACCTCTGCCTAATCCTTTGAGAATTACGTTTACGTGAATTAATGATTAGTTACTCTTCGTCATCATGATCTTCCTGTCCTTGTCCCATGTTACTTGGGGTCGGCGCAACATGTTTTTTTTCTTCCATTCTCCCCTGTCAACCGTCACGCTATCATTTACTCCTTTTTCTTCAATATCATTCGATTGGTTACTTTTATGAAAATATAACAGAGATAAAGAGGTGTATTCCTAAATGATCACAACTTTCGTACCTACTTAAAATATAACTTCGCTGTTAATTAAATACTCGCCACAATAATTTATGTTGCTAGCAGTTTCGTCACAATGTTACTGTTTTCCCCATTATTTGTCTTTTTATTTTAGTGTATCCGTGTAAATGTCTTTTTACATTTATATATATTTTGATAAAATATTTATAGTATTTTATATAAGAGGAGCTCGTGGCTAAATAAGAACAGCCGCTCGGGTCGATCTTTAGGTTAAGCCGTGCTTGCCTAGGTTGGTCCGTGGTTGGGTGACCACCCATTACATACCGAGTTTCCTCCGTGCCTCGGAAAGCACGTTAAGCCGTTGGTCCCGGCTGTCATTTGTAGATCTTTGACATTCGTTACAGGTAGTCAGTGACCTGAAAGTCTGACAACCAGTCTTACCAAGGGGTATCGTATTTCCTAGCGCTTACTGGTTTATGGAGGTCAGATAGGCAGTCGCTCCATGTAAAATACAGGTATTCAGCTGCATCCCGTTAGACTGGAAGCCGACCCCAACATAGTCGGGAAAAGGCTAGGCAGATGATGATGATGATTATTTTATAGTATTTTATATAATTATCGTAGTATGAATTAAAATTATTTTCAGTTTACATCTACCACTGTGTGCCTCTGCATTACCCAAAAGTTGACTGTTAAAAAATGCCTATGGTATTAAGTTTGTCTCTGTACTTTGTGCTTGAAGTGTTAAACCAATAAATATGTCTTCACAAACAGGAACGGCTCACTAATCCTTTTGTTTCGTAAGAACCTTCATATTACTCTTAAATACTAACGATTCTTTCACCTATTTTATCTTTACTCCTCGAACTAACACTACAAAGGGTGTCTACCTAAATTATTACTACGACGTTACGTAACTTACGCAACCTCTACAAATAAACAATTACGAATAGACAATATTATTGTGCTAATTGTTTCATCAAAATCAAAGGCTCAGTTCCATTAAAATGTTTTTAGTTATCGAACTTTATAGAAGCTTGTTAGCAAATGTTTGACAGCGTCACTTCTTGATAACTCGTCCGTATCGGCTGAGTACGACGGGACGCTAAAGGGAGATGAATCAGAAGTTCAATAAATAATATTATTTTACCATAACATCAGCCTGTAATCATGGTTAATCAGAGGTGTACCTAATCAAAAAATGCCTAACCTAATAAATGGTTAGTGCCTAACCTGGTGTCAGAGTTTTTATGCCGCCCATGGGCCTCTGACTTGGCTTTACATGCCGTCGAGAAATATCTCTCAGGCATGCTGGTTTGGTTTCCAAACGATGTACTTATTAACATTTTACGTTTTCACGAACATAGTATTTAGGAATATTATGAAAAAGGTCTTATTTTGAAGTAGAAACCGTTATTTCCCGAGATTACGGCTTTTTAATTTTGCGCATTACGCCAGTTATGTTAAAGTCCCATTTAATATGAGCCAAGTCCAGACGGGCCCAAATCCAGGCTCCATGGCATTATCAAGTGATGAACTCGACTGCAATAGCCTTTACGTGTAGGTACTTAAGTTATATGAAACAATGATAGATGAAGAGTCTTTAGAATTGACGGCGCTATCCGTAAATTTGGCTGACAACTACGCTACCGACCTGTTGACCTGCTCCGCGAATCACAAGAACGTACTACAACGATAAAATGTATCGTATACCCTTCCTATGTCCTTAGCCAAGTGCCAGTTGTCGGGTCTATCAGTGTACCAAATTGAGCCCTGGGTTTACTTGAGTATAACAAGTTGAAGCTACAATGGGTTGGTTGAAATCCAAAAAAAAAAAACAATAAACAATCAACAACAATTAACATCATTTTAACATAACTATCGCTTTGCTGCATTTCAAAACTCCTGCTTCTATCGTAATATCAGTTTGATATGAAACAATAGATACCAATAACAGTCGCAAATCACACCAAAACACTGATCTATATCAAAGGATAGTCAAATACAATGTACTCATATTGCAGGTAGTAAATAACAGGCTTCCATAACTACCAATAAATCTAACTGAGGCTGCCGAATATTCCATTTCCCGAATATATCACGGCCAAATTGAGTCAATGTCGCCCATGTTAGTTTTTTTTTGTGACTTTCATATTTTTGGGAAACGCGTTTCGATGTATTTTTGGAGTGATAGAAAAACATTGAACGGTTTTCCCTTCGTATTACTAAAAATATCATAGTGCGATCATCAATTTTGTTCAGCTGTCAAATGTGATGATTACCGCAGTTTCGCCCCTTATCTTTTGTTGGTGCAGTGTAGGTACATTGAAAACTACGTCGTGTAAAAAAAAACGAGTTGTTCATTTTACGAAACAGATATAAACGCCCGTTTGCGCCAAAAATGACTAAATGTGTTTATCTCAGAGCGAAATTAGATCTTTCTGTCATTCCTTTCAAGGTGACAGAATCTGAATGATTTTTTTTAAATATTTTTGGAGGTTGGACCTTATTGTGGGGCTAACAAGGCTTTTATGTGTTCTGTATACATTAGCTATTGTGAGCTCTCCTTCCTATCAAAGGTCAGAATACAAGTTAGAGCTAATTTCTTTATTTAACTGACGTCGAAGTGTAATCCATCATTTTGCCAGCGGCATCATACCTAAATGCTTGGAGCTCACGTAACTACATGTCTTCATTTCTTCAAGTATTAACTCACTAGAGAGAAATCAAAGTATTAAAGTTCTGCTCATATTTCTGTTAGGCGTCCCGTTTCTAGTCAGTACGAAGTTTGATGGCATTGCTCTGATCAAATTAATGCTCTGTATACAGATGTTTCGCTTACTTCATCAGAATTTTGATCATTAGTACGCAGTTCCTTGTTTACAGTTATATAGCTTTGTTTGATGTTACGTTATTGGTGAAATTTGAACTAACTGTTCGTTAGAAGTCGGATAGAATGACGTCAAAAAGTCGTGCAAATCATCATCGGCCTAGCCTTTTCCCAAGTACCTATGTTGGGGTCGGGTTACACTAACAGGATGCAGCTTTCGTGCAAATAAGGAATCTCAAAGCATACTCGAAATATTTAATGTTGGATATAACTTAATTAACCACTCGTATGCCGAGTACACAGACACAATTAAAAAGTGATTGTGTCTCGTGTATATACATTCCGGCATACGAAAGGTTAAATCAAAATTGATGAATTTAAGGAATACTTGAAAAGGTCAGACACGTTTTCTTGTTATACATTTTTATCAACTAGAGTTTTTAAACAACAATTACCAGTTAAAAGCTTACTTTCAATTTCAATAACTGATGACTAAGCTATTGGATATAACCCCTAAAGTTAATGAAGTAAGCCCTGTTGAATTAGTTTAAAGGGTTTATGAGATAGTAAGGGATGTAAATATTTACCAGAGGGAAATTAATACAGAGCTCGTTCAAAAACTTGTTAATGTTACGTAAACTACAGTTAAAGCTGTTTATACTAGCTTAAGTAGGTCAGGAAGTGCTAAAGTGCTTATAATATGTGCACCTTCCATTTTGAACTTTAGTTCAACTTTTACTGAAAATGAGTTGAAACGAATTCACTTTGTTTACTGCAAAACTAAGCAGAACATTATACTTTTGGCTATTAGTACCCAAAGAAAATGCCAATCTGTTAGTATTGAGCCTTGGTGAATAAATAAATAAGCTTAGGTACTTCAAACCGCTGTTATCTCTTCACTGTATGAGTTCGTTTGATTATACGCAAGAACAGCGAACGGAGAATTATCATAATCCAGCCTTTATACAATTTGTTACGAGGGACAATGACTCAATACTTGATTTTCTTCCATACATTTCTGTCAGCCGCCATCACATTGTTCACTTCCTTCACCACATCATTCTTTGGGTTCCGTACCCTAAGGGTAAACCATCAGGACCCTACTACTATGCCTCCGCTGTCCGTTCGTCTGTCTGTCTCTCAGCGGGTTTTATCTCCCTATCCGTAATAGGTAGACAGCTGAAATCACAGAATGTGTATATCTATTTCCGCTGTAACAAAAAATAATAAAAATAGATAGAACCCTTCATGCGCAAGCCCGACTCGCACTTATCCGGTTTTCTCACTATCCATCGACCGCCACATTCAAAACAAAACAGCTGAACATTTCATGAAAACTCTTTTAAAATGGGTCAAGACAACGATGGCGCCATTCCCTTGTACCTATACATTGAGTAAATAGTTTAAACAAGACTAGCAGAGATGTAATCTTGTTATCTAACAACGCGCGGTCTAAGGACTCTCGTAGCAGAGTTGAGGCAATTTCCTTTACTTACAAAGGAGTTTGCACGTCGAGATACAGTTAGACCAGGAAAGGGATGCGCTCCAGTAATTTTTGTCTTCGAATTTGCACGAGCGTTGTGCTCCAGGGCCTACGGAGGCCTATGCAATAAACTTCTAAGTTTCATACAGCCGTGTTTTTCAGTATGGCGCCAAAAAAAAAAATAAAAAAAAAGAATTGCACCCATCATTGTGCGTTTTAATGAAGTTTACCTTCCGTATTTCCTGGTCTAGTTGCAGATCGTTATTTCTCACTCAAAAGTTTTTTTCTGGCATTGCCTTGATTTAATATTGGATTTTGTAATCGTGTCAAAAACCTAAAACAGGCAAATATTTCAATGATTGTGATAGCTCTATATTATATCTCATGATATCATAATGGTACTTCCAAAGATGGTTATGGATTTCCGAAGCGTATAAGTTTTCTGAGACACCTGTGTATACCTGTATTCAAGATATGATGTGTGGAATCAAAGGTTTGATACTAAGTCTTGGTTAGAAATGGTTGTGTTAGATAATAAAGTTATAGACTAGAGTAGGTGTATTTAGTGTTTACTAAGGTTTGAATTAATATTTATGCTTTTGGTATAAGTGGCACTAACGTATTTTGAAGTTTCAGACATAAGCGGGTTTGTAAGACGGACATTTTGTACATGAATTCACCAATACTACGTTATTTAGATAAACATTACCTACATCATTTCTGGATTGCAGATTCCTGGCGATTTTTCTCTATGAGTACGTTGAGGTCGATAAAATTAGGCTACTACTGTCCCCATGTTGTGACCTGTTTACTGTTTACGTACCTAAAGTAATGAAGGAAAAAAACGTGTAGCAACTATTATGGGACAGGGGCAAGAAGACTATGATGATGAATTGATGAAATTTTAAATGATCACTGTTTTTTTTTGCGGTTTTATATAAATAAAAGTAATCACATAGGTATTGCAAAAATAAATCCTATTTGGTTGTAAACTCAGCTAAGATCTGAGATAACTCGATTTGCTCCAATGTGCAGGTGTCAAAAGAAATCTGGCTTTAGTCCAATAGCTCAAACTAGGGGAGCAAGTTTTTGTCCACTAGGCGTACCTATCTATGGTAAATGCATACAGAATTTTAAGCTGTTTTTATTCAGTAATGTTTTTAAGCCCCACCACTCGAAACCGCGATGTAGGAATTAGAATTTATAGGTACTTTGTTTAAATTTTTCTGTGATTTTTGTCAATTTAGTGAATACAAATAGTAGTGTTTATTTGAATATTTTAAATTAAACGTTTGATTAACTCCTCTGGGAAATACATGTCATGATTCGTGATTTTTTACTAGTACTTAAAATAAAAACAACTGAGTAGAGTCAAATCTATGTTTTAATAGGTACTAGTTGTTGCTCGCGTTTATTTTTCCTAAAATAAAAGTAGCTGGTAGACCTTATAACATGGGCTATCTGCCAGTAAAAATCGGTCCAGCCGTTTCGGAGATTAGCCGGAACAAACAAATAGATAGACAGAGACACAGGCAAAAATTGAAAAAATAAATGTGATTTTTGATAAATACGCTTTTATATTTTCGTATAAATTCAGTAAAATGCTGTTATTTTGATATGGGAACTAATTTTTTGAACTGTTATTTAAACATTCGAGAGGTTATTATGATCAGTTGAAAAAAATTTGTGTGACAGTACAACATAGACAGTAATAAAAAAAAACAATTGGCCGGTTATTTCGTCTTACAATGTCAGTAGGTACTAAAAATACGTAAGCAGACTAATAAATAAATGGCCAGTAAAAATGCTGGAATGGGCAGTTAGATAAACAGTTCGGCAGTTCGTAAGGAGCGGAGATACCCGGACTTGGGGCACCCCAACTGGGTTACTGTAAACCCTGCAAACAGAAAAGAATTTTGAATTACGCTGACTACGCTTTTTAGGCGAATAACTGCCCACTCGTAACTGCCCATTTAGTTATTTTACTGCTCAGTATAATTATTAAATGATCAATTTAATATTTTTACGACTCTTTTTTGTTTACTTTACTGCTAAGTTTTTAACTACCGAACTTGTTAATAAATATGCATTTTGTAATTTTTAACTTACCAAAGCTACTAGGTATATACAACTGCCGCTTGAAATCAGTGCCTTTTGATAATACAAACAGACACTTCAATTTTATTTATTTGCATAGATGTATAAATAAAACACGTTGAATCAAAAGAAACGACCTAGATTCTACATTTTACAAGCAGAATATGAAATAAAGAAAGAATTAGAGATTCAATACTATTATGTTATATCGTTGCTAAAAATTTCTATTAAGATATTTTCATGCAGATAAAGTTCTAAAATTCAAAACAATGTTCCAACAATCTACTAAAAAGCCGTATCACTAGGTACAATGGTAGATTTTGTAATAATGTAGACAGACAATCGCCTAAAGGGTGACGACTAGACTTCATTCAGCCTAGGGCTGTCTGCTACCCACTTCATTTGAATACAACAAAATGTTTTCATAATACCTAAACTCATACTAGCTGTTTTCCGCAGTTTTGTCTGCGTATATTTTATTTTTTAATTATCTTTATAATATCTACAATAAACATGATAAATGAGAACACTAGTGGTAGCCAAGTGGTAACCGCCCCGATTTACGAACTGTAAGGTCGTAGATTCGGATACAGTCAGGCAGGTTTTTGTAGAAATACACAAAAATAAAGAAAAAAAAAATAATACAATTTATTTCATTACCACTGCCTCTCAAAACGGCAATAGAAGAATTTCTTGGTTAACACGGCATTTCCTGAAACTAAAAGATCACATGAGACATCTACTAATCCGCACTAAACCTCGCCCTCTCTAAGATAGAAGACCTGAGTCCTAGCAGGTGGTACTCAAGGTGGGTGTAGAAATAAAAACTCGAAACACTACGCTGCATTCGAAAGCGGGCATAGCGGACGTTGGCAAGAAGGCTGCTTGGCTAAACTGGAATTGGGCGGATTGCGTCAGCCGCATTCACGATGACCGTTGAGCCAACGTCTCGATGGGTGCTGGAATACGGACGGCGCGCGGCCGCCGAAGCCGGTCCAGAAAGAGGTAGCGAGTCGATCTGGACGCGTACCGCGAGGACTGGTTTGAGGAGGCACGGGACAAGAGCAAGTATAATTATATAATGTGTAAGTGTGTGTGTGTAAGTGTATGTGTTTATATGTGTATGTAGTTCTTTCGCGCGAATTTTTGGAGTACGCGAATTTTTGGTGTGCGCGAATGTACTTGTCCCGGGCCCCCGACACATTTTTGTATTAGGAACAGTGGGTTTTGAGTCGGTCCGATATAACCTTCACTCGCCGTAGACGGAGCATATAATTGAGGATTTCCCACACAAAAAAAAATAGATTCAGATATCTGTAAGGACTATAAGCCAGGACAGCTTTTAGTCCTATATAAAGCTCAAGTTCGGTCCGGCATGGAGTACTGCGGTCACCTTTGGGATGGCTCAGCCAAATACCAATTAGCCACACTCGACTCTGTTGAGCGCAGAGCCAAGAGGCTCATTGGTGACGTTGAGCTGGTGGGTACCAAGCTTCATAGTTTGGCCCACCGGCGCAGGGTTGCATGTCTGTCGGTCTTTTACAGGTTGTACTTCGGTGAGTGTGCACAAGAGCTCCACGAGATCATTCCACCACTCCCTTCTTCCATCGGAAGTCCAGACGTACTGCGGGTTATCACCCATTCCTTGTCGATGTTCCACACATTCGCACGAAGCGCTTCGCGACATCGTTTATTATGCGCACAGCCAAGGAGTGGAATTCCCTGCCTTCGTCAGTGTTCCCAAGTTCATATAACCCCAATATTTTTAAGTCGCGAGTTAATAGGCTTCTTCTGGGTAAGCTCGTTCCATCGTCGACCTCATCTCTGTCCTCAGGACTAGATTAAGGTCAAGAGTAGACCCATTTAATATTTTTAAAAAAACTGTCTATTCTCATATCCACCTATTATTACTAATGACAAAAGTGGTTTAAGCGTGAACAGTTAACAGACAGACATACAAAACAGTAACTCTGTTTGCATTTGTAGTACTACATAGTATGGAAGTTTGGATAGTATGTGTGTACTAAGGTGGGTACTATGAAAACTTTATTAAAACCTCTTTATGATGTAGCAAGTAAAATACTGTAAGCGCTTGGAACAATGTTGGACTTAGCGTAGCTCGTAGGGACCCACTGCGTAGAACTGTTTATGTTGTAGAAAAATGAACACGGAGCGACCATTTTGCATGTTTATCCAAGGTGAGAAAAAATTCGAGGTAATTTTTCTTTGGGCGTGTAGGTGTGTGAAATGTGGCAAAGTGAGAAATATTTAAAGGTCACGTAAACGAAAGCAGGAGATATGCAACGTTATTTATAACTTGTGGAGTAAGACCGACTTTTTCAAATTAATAAAAAACCAGATATAATACGCCAAACTGCATAGTAGATCTGTCTTAGGACGTCACACAGTCACACTATACTTCGTAGTGCGTAGCGAGTATCTTTTACGATGCCCGTCGTTGATTTCCACGATACGTCATATTGGAACACGATGTCGCAGTCATAGTCGGAAAAATAATATCTTCCTAGAAAAACGTAAATATACCCCTTCGTTTATTTTTGCGGTAAGTATATATGCGGAAAATGCTTTACCTAGGTACTCTTTGGAATTTGCACTCAAAGATAGTATGAAACATCTGGTCTTCCGCTAACCTAGCCAGCGATAAAGTAATAGTTTAGTTAAAAATTCAGCTCACATTTTATAGACCTGAGATCGTTGCCAACTGCTGGTCTTTGAACCGCGCAGGCTGTTGCCATTTGACACACTTACTATTGTGTTTTTTATTAAAGTAAAATGTTTTCCCCTTTTATTACTGAATAGTTCTGTTTTATTGGATCTGGGAAAGCCTTTGTAATCATTCGCCTAATATAATGTTAGTTTATTAAATTTCAAAGAATTGTTTAGTTGGTTTTTAATTTTGCTTAGTTTTCCAGGTCTGACTCTTAATAGGACTTCACGGAATATCCACTTTATAGAGTACTATAAATTATAATTCCATTTTGTACCACGTAGTTTCAGAGCCACAGAAACAACTCTTAACAGCAAAACAAACTCAATCAACTAATGCACAAAACGTATTCCGGAAAAGCATTCAAAAGCAAATATCAATTAAAACGTATCTAAAAAGTACAGTGAGCATGTCACTCAACCTGTTGTAACAAAATAATATTTCAGTGCAGTGAAACTTTTCAATTGGCGTAAAGTTGCGCGGTGCCCGCGCCTGCTCAAATTATTACCATGTTGCGGTTCCGACTGCGTCAGACTCCTACATCACAACCAAAAAGTCCTATATAGCCCTTTCCCCCACTTAAAGCAAGGACGTTGGAACTACAAACTAGGTTCACTCAAACACGTCCTTTTGAGTTACGACGTTATAAGTCCCGTCTTCGCTTAGTTGACAGGAATGATTACAGACTATGTGTGGCAACTTCTTAATAAGTCCTCTCAACATTTGCATCAGCAATGTAGACTTCCACCGCTGAAATGTACACCAACTTTCTTCTTGAATCTTCGAGTTTGTGTCGTGAACTAAAGTTTCTCAGTAAAGTGTCGAAGCGATAAAGAATGCAGGTAAGTACTGACTTTTATTGTTGTTTACTTTATTCACGCATTTTTCGCGTGAATGAAGTTCTGAACAAGTATAATAAAAAAGTATTTTTCTATTGTGTTGTGAAGAAAGTTTTTCAACTGGAAAGGGACAGTTTGGAAGTTCAATGCACGCGTTTAGGAGGTGTTCATAGAAGTATTTCAATATCAAATGAGTAATTTATTAACTGACTTGTGACTTCGATCTCTGGTTATGCAAAGAGCTTTCGGTTTTTTCTGAAAAAAAAAAAAAAATTTGCAGCGTCCCAAAATTTTGCCCGCTGAATAAAAATCACAAGATCCCTGCCTACTCTCGTGAATAATACGAGCGTAATGTTGTTATTTTGTACAGTAAAAATATTCCGATTGCATATTCAACATTGTATGTTGACGAACGCCGCACAAGATGTAGATGGCACTGTGTAGGTGTCAGATGATTGAAGATCTGTTTTATTTTCAGAAATGCAAGCAAAAGTCATATGCCAGCTAAGCTTATTTTCTTTTAACTTAGAAGGTTATAAGTTACGGGATAATCTCTTGTCGTAGGTTTTAAATTGATGAAAGTATGGCAGTATAGCCACGAGCAATGATATATGGGTACAGTCACGATGAGCACCAATATGTAAACACTTAACAACTTTTATAAGCGTTTTTCTCCTACTGTGTTGATTAAATTTTCATGTTGTTACGAACATAGTATTCTGGAACTCATTATTTTTATGAAAAAGATCCTATCTCCAAGTTGCAATCGTGTTTTCTCGCGTTTTTGTGTCTTATTGGTGCTCGTGACTGTTCATACCCTTAATAAATTCGAAAGCGATTTCGAAAACTCCTTAATAAATACGTATTGTGAACTTAATTTTATATAGAGCGCCAAGAATTGACTCAAAATATCCCTCCCTATAAGGGTAAGTTTAATAACGAGAAAAACAGTACTCGTAAGGGTGGAAAATTTCTGAGATTAGATATTCTATTTTGCCAAGGTTAATTTTACTCTTTATAAGGTCATCGCCCTTTACGAAGGTTCTAATAATTATTATTATAATGTAGAATATTATTTCTAACGTTTAGCGAAATTCCAACAACAATATTGTCGCATAATCGTTTACTTTTACGACTACTGTTGCTTACTCCCTTCTATGTACATTATAAACATTGTTGTATATTATTGTGTTATTTCAGTGTATGCTAAAATTCTTTTCCTTTGCTTTTCATTAAAACGAATACTCACTTGGTTATTAACTGCGGACCGCGAGTTTGTCCGCGTGTATTTATTTGTATTTAATTTAAAATAATTTATAAGTAGCCTATAGGCTCCAGGTCCCAGCTTACCTTGCGACCCAGAAGCAAACAAACCGAGTTGCAGAACTGTCGCATTATTTGAAAATACTTAAATAAGGTGGCCCGATTTTTTTACCCGATACAGCCACAAAAGTCATTTTGGCATTAAACCCGCCTATGTACCACTATTGTACACAAAGTTTAAATAAATAATTTAAAATCTCACTCCTTTAAAATTAGACATATAAATTGCTGAGTCCGTTACGTAACTTAAAAGGAAATGTGACTAACAAGGAACAAAATCTCGCTTTTCCGCATTTTCTCTGACGTTAAACTCATTTTAGTTAATTTCCCAGATTTCCCAAGACACACGTTACGATGAAGCTCCAATTTCGAGGCACTTTTAAACCACTTCAAAATGCGATTAACGAAAACTAATCCCGCTGCCGACACTCTTTTCCGATAAAAATGAAGCATTGGACTTTCAAACACAATCGTGTCGTTTTAAAAATTTTGCAAAAGATTCTGACTGACGTGAATAGCGCTGTAAATGAACTTTTTATTTTGTCGCACGAGAACAATCGCGTTCCTCGGCGGTCCACCGGTCATCAGTCACATGAAGTGGCCACTAGACTGCACAGACAAGAGGATTGTGGCCCTCTATGCACTTTTACTTTATGAATTTATAGTCCGCCACTATTCGCTAACACCGTCGTTTGTCATATTGCGATGTCGAAACGAATTTGGAATTATTCGAAATCTGCCAGTTTATTCAATGTTATGAGATTGTTTGCTGTCAAAATTAATTGTGTTACTATTTCTACACTTGGTTTCAATCATAAATATTACAACAGACCAAAACGCGTTACAAGAAATCTAAAAAACACCATGACATGTTTGAAAACAGTTTTCAAACCACGTAGTTCGAATCCATCTTTATTTTTATTATATTTTTAAAGCTGACGTTCTCTATATTAATTCGACAAGCGAAAGGATTACTTTTAAGCCAATATAGCTCGCTGAATTTATTTCTACACAGCATTGTGTCAACTAGATTTTATAACTTTTTTCGAAATCAATTTCGTAATATCTTTAGGTTAATATTGAGCTCCAAGGCTTTATTAACTAAAAGTAGAGATGAGCTGTCAATACAATTGTTCTTAACTTCTGATCAAAATTAATTTGAGGTTTTGACGCCAAAAACCTGGTTAGTAAAATAATAATTACATTATTTAATAAACCAGATAAGTAAGTTGGTTTTTAAAGCCTTGTTATAATATAGCTATAGAATAACATTTTGATGTTATAAAATTACACGGCGTAGAGATTTTTCTTAAAAATTTACATTCATAAAAACAGTAGATATAGTTCTACCCGCTCATGCAATAATAATGTCTTAAAAATGATCACACAAGTGAGAGAGCAATAACTAGGCCATTAAAATAAAATGACTGTAACGAAGAAAAGAGTTATAAATAGTACATTATCTGTCCCATGTGTGTGTCCTCTTTCTTAACCCTCTAAAACTCTCGTTGGTTTTCCACCGCAGGTTTCAAATCAAATAACTCTTGGACTCTTGGTGTCCTAACCTCTTGGCCACGACTTCACGCGGCAACTGCAAGAAAACAAATGAAAGACGTCTTGCCATAGAGTCACCGAGACGCGACTTGTGGACCGACGACGGTACTCGCGCAAATTAAACAACTGAAGGAGCCATCAAAGTAGCTTGCCTATGGGGTAACAATACGGTAAGCCCCTAGGGGAAACAGGCTGTTATGAAACACTTACAATGTAAGATATTTCAGAACATTATCTGTTGCAATGAACTGCAACAGATAATGTTCTGAAATATCTGTCAGTCTGGTATCCGCAGCCAGTTCGGTCCGTTTATCCACTCCTTGACTCGCACGCGTGTCCCTTGATGAAAGTCGGATCGCCTGAGGTCATGAACAGGGCGTAAGACAGTGGAAAGCTCGTAAGAAGTGACGTCATCAGTCACGAGAAGTGGCCACGCTCCATCGCCTTGACAAAGAGATGGTGAAATTCATTTCAGTGCAGTCCCGCGAGCTTCCGTGAGATATGACGTTCTTTATTGCACTACACTGTTTCATTTCAAGTTGTTCTTCAGTTTATTATGGTTTAATAGTGCGGAATGATACTTGAAGACTGGGGTTAGAACGTTTTGTTGTAGAAAAGGAAAAGATACGGGAAGTTTCTTTTTGAAGTTAGAAAAGAGAGTTTTTTAAGGTTTTGGTTTTATTTTTCTAGATCGTCCCCCTCTGTTGGGGTAATAAAGGGTGTTAACTAGCCATTTATCACCTTGAAAAAGTGGCTCTTATTTAACGCCGTTCTAGAAAAAGTATCTGATTTATGACCAAATATTCAGCAGCCATTCACCCCAAATAAAAAATACCGACACCCTCGACCTAGTACATTAACCTGTCTGCACATTAGCATAACAATAAACCAGAAAATCATACCATTCCAAATTTTAACTTGCGCAAAATTACATCCAGTACATAAACACGCGGTGGCGTAAACCTCTCTGTATTCGCATTATTACCACAGAATAATAGATGCAGAAGGTCGGCTACATACACTATGAGAAAATGGATGCACACATAGCGATACACTTCAAGCATACTCGGAAGTCGCATTCAGTCGAGATATTCTGAGATCACCGCATACGCATCTACAGATCCTCCAGGAAAACTCTGCGCTTCGGTAATTATGGTTCATCTTCGGAAACATGAACTTGCAATGATGAGATGTAATATAGAGCTGTTTCCACCATAAAAGAACTTTCCTATTATGCATTACGATGGTTAAAAAAATAAAGATTAAAAAGTCGATGTCAAATCTAAAAGATTTTTGAATGTCAGTTGACGAGGTGCGACTGGAGTAGATAAGAGAAAAAAGGACAGAGAAAAACTTCATACAAGCCCGGTGTGATGGGTGCATCGCTACAAGACGTGGCAGTAGAGAACTTACAAGCGTTGGCTAGTCACAGTTACTCTTTGGCACGATGTTCGTGCTTTCGGAAACACGAAGATTACCGAAGCGCACATTTTTTCTGGTTTGACTGTATGTGTACCTGCCGGTGCGGCGCCTGTTTTCGTTTGTTGTATTAAACCGATTCCACCTTCTGTACTATTCTGTGTCATTACATTGTACTGTGACGCCATCCTATTCGCAAACCAAATGTTCCAATTATCATAGCTAATGTGCCGAAGAGATGGCGAACAGGCCGTAAGGAAACAGACGTCTTTAACATATTCCCGGCGCTTTTTGTTGATACGTTCTCCTCTGTTTTGTGACGGAATTACGTATGGAATGAGGTTAGAATGGTAACAATTAGGAAAGTTAAATGTGCAGCTTAGAGGAGTGAAATTGATTTAAATATCAAAGCGACTGGAATAAATGTGGGACTAAGATGTTTGTGAGAGCGATCTCTACTCATTCTTATATTCTTTCTTTCTTTTTTATCGTGTGGTTAGTGCCCAATCTGGTGTCGGAGTTTTTATGCCGCCTATGGGCCTCTGACTTGACTTTACATGCCGTCGAGAAATATCTCTCAGGCATGCTGGTTTCCTCAGGATGTTTTCCTTCACCGAAGCAAGTGATAATTATACAATACGCACATGAATCCGAAAAATCAGAGGTGCGTTTCTTGGGTTCATTGTTCTATTGATGTGAAGGTACTCTCAAGTGCTAGGCTTAACTTCCTGCACACAAAAATATACGCAAAATATGCTTGATTGTTAGACCATTGCTTCCCCAGTATCATGTTGCTGATTTGCAAATATTCGGTTTATTATGTATGATTTGCTTTTTATACCCACATTTCATGTCATACGAAAGATGAAGAAGACGAAGAATATTACTGAAAAAAACTACTTACTTTTTTACTGTAGTTCGTGAGTTCAACTTACTTCCCGTTGCACGTATTGACGAAACCCCACCTATCATCACAATTGTTTTGTTTGTAGAGCATAACCCGTACTACTTTGCACTCAAATATAAATTCTAGATTGCTTGTCGAGTTTCAGCTCAGATCAAATAAGAGACTATCATGCGTGCCACCAAATGGAGTGATACATGATAAATTAGTTTGATGTCACACACAATTTGTGCACTAAAAGCAGTCTCAAAAATATCTTTTTTATTTCAATTCGTATTCGCTTTGCGAAATTGCAAGACGTGTGGGACACACCATTTTCAAATGTAACATGAAATATTTATCACATCACCGAGACATTTGTTCGATAGATATCTTAAAGTTTTATTTTATTTGAACGTGTTGCATTTTTTTGTGACTTTACCCAGGAGAGAGTAAACTAGTTTTTTTAAGAACATGTCTCGTGTTTTTTGAGGACACATATGTCTTGGTTGGCACAGAGATATAGATAAAATCTGATATGTAGGAAACAGTGTTTTGGATTAGCACGAATTGTGCGGAGCCGACCCGAACGTGATACACTGATGAAATATGTCGAACGGAGTTTTACCGATCGGCACGAGGCGAATAAACGCTATAAAGATATTAATTGCTTCGGGTCAGCGTTTATTCACCGAATACTGACGAATGAAAAATATCCAGTTAAGACGTGTGTAGCACCCCTGACGTGTAGAATAAAACAGTTGTTAAAAGTACATGAAGAGTTACTTACTAGGCACTATTTTCTGAACGAAGTCTAAGTTCTTTCTCTTTATTTTACGAATATTGTAATTTGTAATACATAATGTATGAAGCTTCGACATCTTTATTCTGCCAGTTCCAAATACATGTAGATTATAAACATGGAGATCCAATCTCACGAAACCTCGATTTTTTTAGATCTCTCCAAGGCCTGAATCCAGGCAGAATGTTTATCTTGCTACCAAGACGTTGAATTAAGTTTAACTGCTTGCGAATAAAGATGTCCTTCTCAGATAAAAATATCCGATGGGGGAAAGAATTTTCTAGCTTTCTTTGAAACGTTCTCAGTGGCAGAGGGTTCGACGGACGTCGGCGAGTGACAATAAAATTAGATAAGTACAGGATAGCCCCGATCCCGCCCGGTCCGTCTTGCGGACGGAATCAATCGCAGTAAAACATGGTATAGGGGAACCAAACTCACTACCGTTCAAATAACAAAACACAAAGCATTATAAACCTTAACTCCCGAAGTTAAGAACTGGTACTTTCAATTCCAGCAGCCAAATATAACTTTGCCGATGTGTATATCAGTCCGCTTTTCTGTAATGACACGAAACGAGTGGACTTTGAACGAAACGGGGATATCAGAATGGATTACAGAAATCTCCCTGTGAATCGGCGGGACGAAAAATGCGCTAGACGCTTTAAAGTGCTACGTTTTCGTTGAAATTTTAAACGACGCTTTTTGGGGTGAAATGTAACAATTTTTCAGGACACTGTGTTTGTGTATTAAAGAAAAATAGGCACTTATAAACAGATATAGAAAGAGTTAAATTTATTGTGCACCAAAATTGTTACACAGCTTTTCGGCAATGATTGTTTTTACTCACTAGAACCGATATCCGGGGGCCTAAAATGGCCGCTCCAGCAGATAATAATAATATATGAATAATAGTACAAAGTGACAATTCATATTAATACCTGCGTCTGTGACCATTTTAAATTATCCTTTTATGATTCTGCAAAGCTGCTTTTAGGCCCCAAGTCGTAGTATAAGATTGTCTTTATCAATATTGTCACTAGCACTTTATGAAACTGTTTAACTGATTAAACAGTTTGATTGCAGACAGTGCGTGCATGGAATGCACTTTGAGATTTACATCTTTAGGCTTAAATGACTGGATAGCCTTGATAGAAATATCGATTAAAATAGAATAATTACGATTCTCGATTTTGCAATTCACCTACGCAGAATATACGCTACACTTGTTGGTAATACTTAACATAAAGGTCAGGTGCGTAGTACTCGCAACCAGCTTGCGCAAAGTAAGATTTGAATTGAAGATTTGAATTGAAGATTTGAAAATAGAAAACACGGATAAATAAAACAAAATGAATCATAAAGTACACCGAATGAGGTCATGTATGGATAAGCATGTCGGATAAATGGCCTTCACTGCTTTGCTGGGACTTACGCAATATTCTGTCGTTTTCCATGACCACTTTGCATAAACGCAACTGAATTTCGTTGATGCAGTGTTGAATCTCCTCATTCAATGCACGGCTGTTAGTGGGCTTACTGGTAGAGATATTTGACTTCAATTAACTCCATAAAAAGAAATGTAGAAGTGTTAAATCACATGATCTACGCAGCCAATTTTGATCACCGAAACGACAGAGATCACGGCAAAAAAAAATCTGATGCAGTTATGAAAATGTTTTACTGGCTATATGACGTTGTTCTCTCGTGCATTTCTATTTTTACTAACCCTAAACTGTCAGCTGCCTATCTGTTTTTTTTTTTGGTCGCCAACCCTTTACCGCCCAAATGGCGGCAAATTAAATTTTGTGTAAGTTTTGGAATACCCGATATAATATATTATAACCAGATGTAAGCTCGTGGAAGAAGCAAAAGGAGTGTGTGAGGATCGTAGTAAGTTGCGTTCTGTAATTTCTGTCTACCCTCATGAGACATAGGTCTGAGTTTATGTACGGCTGCATGTATGTACATACTATGCAAAGAAAAACAATAATGTCACCGTAAAATGTAAATTTAATACAAGGCTTGTCGATGCAATAAAATACACCCCTACAAAATCATTATCACCACATTAATAGACAATTTGAACACCTATACACATAAATAAACACCATTAAATAGGTACTGACGCCAAGGCAAATGCGGTTTCAATCGCCATAAAAGTAATGCTTGTGTCGAAAAATGAAATTGATTTTGCTCCCGCTTCCGTCTTCGTGCCGTATCACGGCGTTTCAAGAGGATGGGGTGGCGCTAATAACTAGCAGCGAACCTGCCAGAGATGTTTATTTAATGGCGTACCCTATAGACGCCTCTAATGGGGATTCGTTCGCGATACCATAGAATAAATAGCACCAGAATCTCCGCACCGCACGCACACATGACATTACACGGACAACTAGTGCGAGCTCCTAACTCACACTGTTCACTTGTTTGAGATCACTGGACTTATCTTCTTAACTGCCCCGCATTACCCTCGTTTGTCTTTTCTTCTTCTTCTTAAGATGGGCCAAGTAATGCAGCAATATAGCGTCAAGCATGGATTAGCAACAGGATGCACCTCTGTGTGCGCATGAGCCTATATTCGTCCGTTATAAGAAGCTGGCCTTCTGTTACCAATCTATTCTGTGCCATTTATGGGGAATCGCACTCGGTTCTGCGGGTCTCGCGTATCTGAAGCCGCAACGCGACGAAAATTATTTTTCAATGTGTTGTGATTCTTGTGTGCAACAAAAATGAGATAAGGGGAGAACAATTTGGATGTTTGTTTGCTTTCCAAATAAGATGTGAATATGTAGCGTGGAATGAATTTGGAGGCGGGGTCTGGGAGTGTTCAGTTGGTGCTGATAAGCTAGGGTGCTTGATTTTAGAGCGAGCAAACGTGTTTGAAGATGTGTAGATAGGTAGGTACCCTAAAACACTGAAAACTCGATACATTTTATTATAATCTATTCATATTAACAATATAAATATTTTTGAAAATCATAGTTATTGACAATAACAAGAATCGAATCTTGTCTAAGTTTTCATCAGCAACAGTGCTCTATTTTTGAATTTATGTATTTTCATAGTATTTTTATTTTTGTATTTTCTTATTAGTTTAACTTGTAAATGATTTAAAAAAAAATCGACGAAATACTTATTAAAAACGCTGCTTTAAATGACAAAAGTAGAAAGCGAAGTAGTTCCAAGACATTCAATTATTTTTTAACTCAAAAGTAAAAATAGAGTGATTTAATAGTCTTATGGGTCCGTTTCAAAATAAGCACTACCCAGCAGATTATCAAGAATCGAGAAAAAAGTGCAAGACTTAATCAGCCAGGTAACTTAACTGAAACTTGTGCAAAGGTGGTGAAACCTAAATACATATTCTGTAATTTAAGGCCCACCAAACACATCATCATTTTCTCCGTCAATTTGACAGCTATGGTGTGAGACTAAGGAAGTGTTCAGACATTGCGATTAAATGTGCACATTCACCTACATAACGCGACGTCAGGTAGCACGTGTAAATCAGGCTAATGTGACATTTCTGGCATCGGCCGTGCCCGCCACGTATTACGAATGAAACTGAAAACATCTTTAGGTTATGCTACCTGAAGATTGGGGAATGCGAAAAGTGTTTAGATAGGTTTCTACTAGGTAGGTATCTACTGTTTGTTGTTAAGAAAAGCTTATTTATTATAGTTGTAGAAAAAAGGATTAAAAAGTTCTTAATTATTATTATTTGTCATTTTAAAACGCTTTTATTTGCTCGCAGATAACCATCATTATGCATGAAAATTACATGTCTACTGCTTCTTTATAGGACAAGATGTTCACCATATGACCGGGCGATGATATACCTTGTCAAAGTATTATAATTAAAATCATTAACACTGTAATTTATTATGGTTGTCATCAAAACAGTATGGCTGTTCAAAGCATAAAAATAATAGAAGCGTAATCCAAGTAACACATATTAAATTACACTATCAAATGTGTGCTGCATTATAAGACTGACAAGTAACCGTATCACAAAACTTTCCAACATCTGCTAAACACATACCAACTGCATTAAACTAAACTTACAACGCGCATAACTTAGAGTACGTCTCAACACTGTCATATAAACGCATTAAAACTAATGCAACTGACATCACAGACGTCATTACTTACGTAGTGGCGTATAGTAAATGTGTTCGCAGCTTAATTCGCAAAGCGTATGGTGAGATTATCATTTGAATGTGCCCTCAGACGATTGTCGGATTTCGTGACACTTGCACAATGGGGGGGTTGGCCTGAAGCAAAATATTTTTGCCGAATAAAAACCCGGTGTTTTCTGTGTACCTATATGAGGAAATTACATTTTTATCACGAGTCACATTTTACATTTTCCCTGTTATCTCACACTTCGTTTTTATCACACGTTATTTTTGTGTTTTGTTTTCGTATCAATGTGTTTTTTGAAAGGTTGCGCAGATTGCTTATTTGTTGCTCTGTTTTTCGGTCGTTTTGATTTGCGGATTTTATTGATGACTACTTTTTTACTGTTTAATTTTATTTATGCTGATGCTGCTTTGTTGATTCTAACAAAAATCCCCTACCAATCAACTAATGCAGTCTCTAATTAGACTTTCACGGTCAATTTTATTTATCGTCACTACCGTATTGCGTTCCTGTCTTCCCTGGGGCCTAAGGGCCCTATTGTGCAGGTTCAGGAACGATAGTTGGTGACTTAGGGCCCATTCTCACGCGATACACCTATGCATCGGAGCATAATGAGCTGTTAAATCGACTGTACTGCCTATCGGAACATCTTTGTTCATTTCCGTGACAATGAGTGTAAATAACATGTTTGTTGGTACGTGTCTTGGTAGCTTAATGGTTTATTTACAGTAACATTATTTTCTTTGTACGGATTTGCACGTGGCTTTAGAAAAGGAAGCCATACTAATATTATAAATGAGAAACGGGCTTTGTCTGTCGGTCTGCCCTTCTGACGTCTTAACGGCTGAACGGATATAGATAGAATTTGGCACAGGGATAGACCATTACCTGGGTTACATTACATTACATTTAATTGCTTTATTTTAAAACCACCTACCCACAAATTTTTTTCACCTTCTTTTCAGTGGTAGGTCATTATTAGTTTACTGATGATCGATCAATTTTCAACTTTATTACTTAGGCAATAAGAGTAGAAAGTGGTAGACTGCGTGAACTCGGTCTAAAAATCTCAATAATCATCATTTGCCTAGCCTTTTCCCTACTATTTTGGGGTCGGCCTCCAGTCTAACCGGATACCAGTATTTTACATGAAGCTATTGCCTATCTGACCTCCACAAGTTCCACAACCCAGTTAGTTCTGTGTAATACGATACCCTTTGGTAAGACTGGTTGTCAGACTTCCAGGCCACTGACTGCCTGCAACGACTGTTAAAGATCTACAAATGACAGCCGGGACCAACGGCTTAACGTGCTTTCCGAGGCACGGAGGAAACTCGGTATGTAATGGGTGGGTGAAAAATCTCAATATTTATGCTAAATCTGGCTAACATTTCCACAAGTCACTAACAATCATTATAATGGCTGAAGAGCGTCCATTTTCCAACGAAAAACAAATTGTGGAGTGATAAAGCACGAAATATGGAAGCAGAAAATTAGATTTAAAAGCAATTAAGTGACGGTGTACTTTTAAAAATGAAAATATCGTTCGGGTCAGTCGGTCCGGCAAAGTGGATGAATTCGGTACTTTATGCCGTGGGAGGAGGGTTCAGTCTATTCTGTGTAAGCATCTCTGAAAAGAATTGATGATTGTTTTAAACGTTTTTAGATATATGCCTAATGAGGTTGTTTCTTACTTATAACATAACATCAGGTCTATAATACCTAATAGTATACCCACTTTTCACCAGTTATGTTCAAACCCCATGTAATAAGGAAGCCGATTGCCATCAACAGGCCATAAATCCGGACTACTTAAGAATTCCTGATGAAAACCCAATGAATAATACTTGGACCGACCTTGGAATCAAACCCAGGACCCCATTAGCTGTCACACTTGCACTCCATCTGACCAATAAGGCAGTTCAAATTTATTTAGTGACTAGAATAATTCTGAAGATAGCTAAAGGTCCACGCTGAATTTAAATGAATGAATTATGAACTGGTTAAACTCATTGAAAAACGAACAAACTAAAGTTGTGATAAATTATTAAGTTAATTTGCATCTCTTTAGGTGCAGGTAGATGCGTACTTATTAAAGGTAAACGCACAAGTGTGTGTTTATCGCGCCAAAAGAGTCGACCACGCCGAACGAAACCTTCTATCATACGTATTATTAGGTAATACGCGTACACGTTATCTATTCGTTCGATTCGGCGCGGGTAAGTGTGCGAGGTTTCATAGGATTGCCTGCCAGGGCTGCGGAACTGTTCGAAAGAGATACCGCGGCCCGGGAACATAAAGGGCAAAAGAAGGAACATGAATGGGTTTTAGTCAGTAAAAGTCTGAAACTCCCTTCCGCTCCGCCCAGAGCGAAAGGGGTCATTTGGTGATTTCCTATCCCAAAAAAAAAAAGGTTTCTTAGGATTTCATTGAAGTAATTAAAAAATTGTATTGTTTTGGTTCCTTCGCTTCCTCCGGTTCTTAGTGTGCATTTACCTTTACTCTCCAAATAATTTTAAAGGTTATTTTTAGCAGGTGTCAAACAGACAAATCAGCCACCACATTCTTCCATAATTTGGAAGGAATTGATGCAGGTTTAAAATCATCATTTAACAAGCCTTTCCCGAACTATGTTGGGGTCAGCTTCTAGTTTAACCGGATGCAGCTGAATACCAGTATTTTACATGGAGTGACTGCCTGTCTGGCCTCCATAACCCAGTTACTGGAAGAAAGAAGGTAGGTATTTTTGACGCATTGTGTATTGTAAGGATCTACGAGTACATATACATGCAAATCTAATTGTGTGGAAAGCCCCTTTGTATCTTAAGATATTATCTGCGGCAAATGTATGAAGGCACAGAGAATTGTGCCGAAATTGATTTTACTCTTAGCCAGAGGCGCTGCGACCTACCATACATATTAGGAATCCGTGTCGAAACGGTGAAATCGAAATATTATTTACGGAAATATTATGAGATAGGATATGGAATAAAATTTGTCCCACTTTTTATGTCAGGAACAATGTTTTGAATAAGGTACGCTGATCATTTTTTTACGTAGGTATTAGATAGAAGTGTTGCAGTTCAGAAGACACATTTTTTTGCAGTATTTATTAAATAGATTTGTTTTATTACTCATAAACTTACACGTTTTTCCCATGGAAGTCAGAAACTACAGAAGACGACCTTTACATACTTCTTTCGCCTCGTCCACCCTCATACATCTGGACACAGAAGCATGCAGGTTTAATTATTGTAATTGAAAGAAAATTTAAATTGTAAATTGTAAATTTCTCATCAATACAAATTAATCAAACCCAAACACAAGGTGACTGCTGTAAACCGTTGAAGAGTTCCCTCGACTGTCTTTCGGTTCCATCATCAGAGCGACTCCAGACCTTCTTTAAATTGTAGTGCTTTAAAATACTTAATCAAAAAATTTACAAACGCACTAGTCGCCACTACAATTTTTGAAAGCTCCCCTCAATTTCTCTTGGATGCCATCATCAGATCCCGGTTTCCTTATCATGGGACCACCCTTGAAGTATCTCCTTTCCAACAAAAAAAAAAAATCAAAATCGGTTCATAAACGACGAAGTTACCCGCGAACACACATAAAAAAAAAAAAAAAAAAACATAATTATATACGGTCGAATTGAGAAACCTCCTCCTTTTTTTGAAGTCGGTTTAAAAAGAGCAACAATTTCGTTTTGATCGGACACTAAGTAAATATACAAACTAGGTAAGAACCTATAAATAAATTATTGTAACGCAAAGAATTACTTTCAAGGTCTTGCAGAATACAAAATTAATCTAAGAACTTGTTTTCTTAGCAATTCATGATTTATTCAGGGTTGGCTTAGATGTTAGGTTGATAATTATAAATTATTTAGACATTTAGTTGGTTTCCAAAATTATCGTTTTACTTTGAATATTGAGATAAAGGGTACAAATATTCAAAAATTAAAGATAGCACACACCTTTGAAAGCCTCATATTTACATATTTTGAAACATACAATAAAATCAGCAAAATCTCACTCTACGGAATAATTCATAAGTTTTTGCAACTAAAAGTAAAACCGTGTTCTACACTACGTAATGAAAATTTAGTATCTTAGAACATTATTTTCTATGTAAATACGACCCTCTTGTTCTAGAAAATTAAGTAACTAGGTAATGTTGTTACGAAACCAGTAGATTCAAAATTTCTATAAACCCTTGTATGCCTTACTAGTACGTTATTTCTCTTTGGTATGTACTAACTAAACTACTTTAACTTAAATATATTTCATTTTCAAAGAATGTGGTTAGGGTACATCAGCCATCAGAAACTCCAAAAAACGACTAATGTATTGACAAGCTCACAAAAAAAGCAGGTAAGCTACACACAGCTACTGTTCCTGATGGCTGAAATTACACCCTCGTTCGGAATTGATCTGCGTCAATTTTTTTTAATTGAATGTCTCGCAGGTTAACTGTACTATCCTGTAGGAGCCTTGAGTATAGGGTCTCCAGTCAGAGGCTTCAAAACTAAAAACTAAGCGACTACACGCTAAAGGCACCCCTTGTGGGGTACGAGGCTCGGCTTAGGGTGTCGCTGGGGGAGGACACCAAGGGACAGGCCTGATCTGAACAAGATTAAAAGTCTAAAATATAACATAGCATCAGTCTTTAACTATCCCACTAGTGGGACATAAGCCAACCTTAAAATACTCAACTCAACACTTTACAAAATATTGATCATAGTTGATCATTTCATTCACAATACTTAACAGAACATTCTAGAATTCAATTCCAAAACATTCCTCGAATATTCTTCACATTTTCCCGCGCCCGTAATAACATTTCTCTGAAACGTTATATTAGGCGTAGTTGACACTATCAGATTCTTCGACACACACCCGATTCTCACGTGTCACCCAAACGAAGTTATGGTAAACAGCCCCCTATCGATGGAATAAGTAAACTAAAGTGCTAACAAAACCGTTGTGTTGTCTAAACGTTACCTTTTTACTGTATGCAGTACGCGTACTAACTAGGTTTCCTCTACAAATTATGCTAAACGATTGTGAACTGTAACACGTCGGAATAGTGACGTGATTGGTGTTGGGAAATCAGGCCCATCCCTTGCCTGTCACATCGGTTCGTATTCAGATTCGCAATTTCAAATTACTGGCGAAGTTTTCGTTTGTTATCAGTTAAACTGCGGCGTAGTACTAGGCGTTATTGTTCGTCATGGTTAAACAGAAATTGTATTTCTGTCACATTATGATATAAATGAAGACATCCGCAAGAGAACTAAGCTTACCGACGTAACCCTGAAGAATTGACAAACATCAGTGGCAGTGGGCAGCACATTGCTTGCAGAACGGACGGTCGATGGGGTCGAAAAGTTTTGGGTGGCAAACGCGAGCGAGACGTTGCGTTGGCAGGCCTCTTACTAGATGGATCGATGCCCTGGTGAAGGTTGCGCTGGATGCGAGACGCACGGGAACGGTCAATGTGTTGACACTTTGGAGAGGTCTATATTCAGCAGTGGACGTCTTTCGGCTGAAATGATGATGATGATGATATAAATAAATAACCGGGCAAATTCGTGTCGCGCCACAGTAAAGAGTTGAAGAAATTTATTGACAATAATAAGGGTTCCGTTTTTTGCATTTGTCTACGGGATCCCCAAAATACGTTTGTTTATTAAAAACATGCTTTGCAAGGTTTTTTTTATTGCTATGAAAAGCTCAATGAAAAAATTTTACAATTTCTTTTTACCTTTCATTTTCACTGAATATTATTTTATTTTCCCATTTTAATCGAATCAAACAACACCTCACTTGTCAAAGGTTTCGTGAATTCAATACCGAGGAGATCTAAAAGCATTTTTCGATTTTGAGAAAAAGTTGTGATTGATCTGTTTCTAAGATTTTAAAGGCTTTCGAACTGTCTTATTTGTAAATAAATACCTATATATTACTGAAATTGTTTACATCTTCAGTTGGTAGAACCGAAACGTCGTAACTGAGTGTTTGCAATTTTGCTACCTATACTGACGAGATGATCAGGGGGTCTAAAATGGCCGCTTTAGCAGAATCATAACAGGATAATAATATGAATTACGTTTAAATTCGGAAAAAGGTCACAAGGTCAATCCATAATAGTAGGGACGTCTACGACCATTTTAAGAATTTAAACGTAATTCACATTATTATCCTATTATGATTCTGCTAAGGCGGCCATTTTAGACCCCCAGAGCAGACTGATAATGTGAAAAATTATTCATTAGTGCACTTATACATCTAGTTTTTCGTAAACGTATCCACGATCGGCAACACATGCGAACGATACCCATTGAAAAATTCATTCATCGATCGATTCTCATTATTTCACAAAAAAAAAACATTAAATTTATTCTTTCGTTTTTTTTTTTATTGTTATTTTTTGAAAAAAATATTCCCAATCGTTTCGAGTTCGATGATCGAGTTCATGGTATTCGGCTCCAGAACGACCTAAAAATAATGGTGTATAATCAACAAAATAAAACCGACTGTCTTTTTGAAGTCGGTTTTATTTTTTTGCAAAAAAGTTTTCTATTTTTCCATGTTTAGTTGTAATATCATAGGATACTACAGCTAAACATGGAAAAATAAAAAAAACTTTTTTGACAAATATCTGCCATGCATTTATTTTACATGGTTAACAATACATTTAAAAAAAAAAAAAAAACAAAGCATTTATTTCAAGTAGGCCCGTTACAGGCACTTTTGAACTGTCGAAACAAAGACAACAATGAAATTTAGCTACAGTCCCAGTCACAAGGCATAAAAACTGTGAAAGTACTGTAGTTGCCCATTCCCTAACGTAGATCTCTATGGAGAAGAACGGGCAAGAAACTCCATGGACACTCTTTTATATGAGAATATTTTTACAAAACCTTGGTTACATCATTCATGTTTAGATGGTACATTATGTGAGAGCGATGTAGCAAGATGTGCACGTTAAAAGTGTCCATAGTAAAAACAAGGAAAAGAACAATTCAAAAAATAAAATAATTAATTCAAATAAGCCGTGGCAACCAAGAGATGACCAGTCACAACTGACAGCGCCCGTTCACGAACATGACGCATGTATCAGCACCATTCAACTCAACCATTTTGAAGAGAACTAACTGATCCGACACACGCGCCACCATCAGCGAGACATTTGAGTGAGCATGACATACACTTAACCGCCAGGGCAAATTCAAGTCAAAAAAAAAAAAAAAAATGACGTAGGTTTCCAACGAAGGATAGCTTTCTATTACATAGTACTCACATAATATGGGCTATGCGGTTATATAATACCAAAAGAAATTGAATCTATACAATGCAAAGATAGTTGTACAATCTTCAGCAGCTCCAACAATACTATTTAATGCTATCCATTAATCAGTTTATGCGCCCCTGTCCATGTGGAGCAGGACCGGCATTGAGCCAAGCATTTTTATCAGAGATATAATTCATGGTAACAGGCTCATCCCCAATCAAATGGAACTTAACATATCTAACTGTCGAAACGTGGATGTACTCTACACAGTGCGTACCCCCTCAGAGCATACAGGCGTGATTTTATGTTAAGTTTGCTGTCTATTATTAAAGAGTTACATCATATATCTCTGAAGATCAGACCTTCACCAAATTTAAACGGGACCACCGTGGAATAGTATTCTTCCAAACAAAAAAAGAATCATAGAAAATCGGTTCATAACTGACGAAGAATTATCGCTAAAAATAACACAAAAAACTGACGAATTCATAACCTCCTCCTTTTGGAAGTCGGTTAAAAGACCCAACCACTTTAGAAGCTTTAAAATAAACACAAAAAATAATTCAAGTAACGGGACACCCCACCCTATAGAACTGTATAACGTAACCATATGAGAAACAATCGGGTGGCCGCACCAGTCTGCGGTCTACGAATTCATTTTACAAAATTTATTACATTTCGATAATCTGTTATTTTCAACCAGCAAACTGAATTACATTGAGGGCTATTGGCCAGGATATACGCAGTTATTCATAGATAAAAACCAATCATTTTTATTGTTGATTGTCGGAAGCTGTAAATTCTGACCCTTTTGAATAAGGTTGGATGTAAAATTGAACTTCCGAGCGATATATTGTGCTTTAACAAAATGTAAATGATGAGCGAGTGATCGTCAAGGGTGGTTATTGTAGCTGCGGTAATGTACAAAAAATGTGTTTTCAGTTGAGTGTCCATTTTTAAGTTCATTGATGTTCTTGGCTACTCTGATTAGTCTTATGTTTTATTAACAGTGGAGTGATGCTTTACAAGCTTTTATTAAGTGAAGTCATTCTAAATCCAATATGGCGGACTCCCTTATGCACCCCCACGATATGAGTATCAATTAAAAGGGCTGCTGAGAGGAATACGCAAAAAAAATGACGTCACACCTATATTTAGAAGCCTTGATCATCACCTTCACATTTATCATTACCACCTACATAATATTGTGTATTACCTAAATAATATTGTGTGCTATGATCGAATCGAGTAGAAATCTTTCCCTTGATGAGGAATGATTGGTGTTCATGTGGTGTTCACTAGAAACTAGTTAGGGTTTACAATAAAACCACCAAATTATCAGTAAGTAGATGAACTACTTTAAGGGTACGTGCAATCGCTGCCCAATAAATGAGGACTGGTTGTAAGCTTAAAGCTCACGCTACGTTTATTAGTACATCACAGTACTCATTGAAAATTCTACTCCTAAACTAGAGTACCATCATACTCTCCTTACACAACGTGTGCTTCTGCTAGTTGGCACTATTAATTTACATTGTAATCAACATGTCAAAGGAACTAGCTGGCTGGAACCAGAAACAAATGAACTAAATGCAAATGCCATTGTCAAGTATCTATCCAAGGGTTTAAGTGGGCTTAAGCCAACAATCGTTAGAGATCCAAGCCGTGGCCGACATTCCAATGTTTTCGTATGCTAATCGTCGGAAAATAAAGTCGGTATTAGATGTTATGTATTTATTTAAGAGACATCTTCAGGCTGTAATTTTGTTAACCTTAAACTACAATCTCCTATGTTATTGTGGTCTTTACTTAACAAATATAATTATGTACAAATGCCAGCACATCAAGCTACTACAATCTGTCAAATTTCTTTAATAGATTTCAACTTTATTGCTAAAGCTCAAGGTTGATTGGGAAAATTTTTGATAGGGAAAAGGTTCAAGGTTGATTGGGAAAATTTTGCAGTTTTGGGTAGCTTAATAATTATGTTGGCGTCTGTACATTAAATCTAAAATTGTAGATATTTCAACATTACTATCTTTTAGAAATTAGACGTAAATAGGTAGTCTATTCTTTACCCAAGACAGGCCTATAAAATACGTTGGTTCACAAATCTTTTAAACGCAGAATCTCCTATCCCTTGAGCGAGACAATACATCAAATAGGCGACAATTCCAACCTGAAATAACTATTGGAATTGCAAATAAAGCTACAAAACTCAACACGAGGAGCCGAGACAACGTTCCAGTTTACTGAGCGAGTAACTTTACATAGAATCAGCGAAATACATCGAACGACGTCCACCGAGTCTGCATGTAAACAATTTCTCATGCCGATAAGATAATATTGTTCGCAGAAAATCATGAATTATTCCGTTGAAGTGTAGAAATATTTTCTACGTTCTTAATCTATGGTGGTAAGCGGATCACGTCGGCTTATTTGTGTTTGTTATGAGATCTGGGCCCCCGGGCCCCTTCTGCAGTCTTGTCTTGCACCCGCCCTCTATTGTGCAAATTGAACTAGTTTGTTAGGGTGAATGCTCATTGATTGTGATGCAAGACAACTGGCTGCCGATTAAGCGGACGTACGACGGACCAGTCTGTATTAGGCCCTGAATTGGTTAATCGTTTAAACATGTATTCTGAACACAGGTTTTGAATTGCAAAAGAGAGTATTACCTAAACATGTTGTGTTGCTTAAGGTTTTCTTGAAATACTGACTCATATTTTAAAATAATGTTTAGGGACTGAATAATTAAGACAATGATAAAATAAAAATAAAATTCTTAAACTAATAAAAGACTAAAATAAAAATTATTAATTCGTAAACTTTTCTTTAGTAACATGTTACACATAAATGTATAATTGTAAGACATAAAAGAGCGGCGCCTCCTGGCACAGGCATCGATATGCTTAAAAGGAGGCCACCAACTATATAATGTACAACGTATAATAACGAAATAAAACATTTTTGATTTGATTTTGATGCTTAAAACTTACTTTAAGAAATGCTCGTAAAAATCATAATACTTTGCACGTCATCGATCTTAATATTCGTTGATTTTATAGCTTTTATTATAACATACTAAAACATCACAATAAAGCTAAAGACAAAATAGTTCTCACATTTTCGCATGTACGGTCCCCTGTGACTCATCCAGTTATTAGGCGAGAAAGGGGCTAATATTTCATCCATTTTCGCCGTTATTCTTGCAATCTTGTGTACTAGCTGCCTAACATCTACCTGGCAACTGGTTCGCAGAACAATACAGTAATTTATGTTTCACTCCCTGGAGTAATGATAAAGCTAACAAGCCGTTGAATAGTAATGTACAGCGTCAAACAGAAAGTAGGTGACCGATGGTTCCGTATCGCATATTACGAAGTACAGTCAGGTACGTATTTGCTTCACCACTCGAAAGAATTCTGGCCACTACGCCGTACCATACCATGACCGTACTAAGAACGTATAAAGCCGCGTGCCATGTACGTAGCGTATCGGCACCGGCTAAATATTCTCGCCCGCAAGTGTTTGCCCTCCGTGGATGGCACACGACGACGTGACGATGACTGACGGGCTAGTGGGCATAGTCTCATACTTTTCAATACAAAGAATAGGGTGTAACCGCGTATGATGGATGACCGTTCTAAACCCGTTATAAACGGGTATGATACGGAGTAGTCGGCATAGTAGTCCGTGTCGTGTTTCTATCCGTACCTGATGCGTTCATAGCACGGTACTAGTATGGTACGGTGTAGGTAGTGGGGAAACTCCTTTAGGTTCAATTTTACTTGCACGTAATAAAACGTCAAGAAATGATTAACAAAATAACATTTTCTCAGAGATAACGAAGATGGAATAGTCCAAAATGTATTAAATTGCTACCGAAAATCTTAAAATAGTCCAAAATGTATTAAATTGCTACCGAAAATCTTAATATGTCATATAGTCTATCGTGATGAAAATCCTTGGAGAGCACGAAACGTCTATACTTACAACTTACTACTACTATCTTTAGGAGTAATGCGACGGTTCGATATACATAACGTCGAATTTTCAAAAGTAGTAAAGCAGTTACGAGGTTGACTATACTCATGTACTTGTATAGTACCGGTAATACCCAGTTTTATTGTTGTACTGTACAATATTATAAAGTTTATTAATGCAGTTGTGTGGCAATTTTAATATATAAGTGGGGAATATTTTAATGAACTGGTATGTCATGTGTTATGAACCGTTATTTTAGCTTTTAAATCTTTTAATGCATTATATTTTAGTATTAATAATATGGAATTGGTTTAATTGTGTTACACATTTTGTGAAATATTGTAAACTAGCTGTTGCCCGACCTTCGTTTGCGTGAAATTATTATAAAAAATATTACTTCCCTTTTTTAATCGGATTTTGTTAACAATTTCAAGGGTTTTAATTTTTTTGCACGGAATTCTAATATTATTTTTCTAAAATAAAAGTAGTTTGACCTTATAACATCAGCTATCGTCAGTAAAAGTCCCGTCAAAGTCGATTAAACCGTTTCGGATATTAGCCGGAACAAATAGACAGACCGACAGACAGAAAAAAATGTAAAAAAAATGTGTTTTTGTTATATACTTTCATATGTTAAAAATATTAACGATATAAAAGCTTGTCGCGAGATTTGCATATTTTATTGGAAACATTTTCTTTCATGGAATTACAATGAGTATGTCAAGCAAGACTAACACACACATTATTACACAGGTAAATCTCGCGACAAGCTTTTATATCATTTAATAAATTTTGTAATACATGTACTAAACTGATTGGTTTGATTTAATTAATAAAGTTTAGTTTAACCTTTTCAGCGCATTTAAATAAAAGCTTGTTTTAAAAAAAAGTTTTTAATTAATCATTTTATTTTTCAAATTTTTGGATTTGTCGTAATCATTTCTGATAACGAATAATTATTTTAACACTTTTTTCGTATCCATGTTATTAACTGTTGATGAGTTCCGTCGTGAAAAGACGATCTTGGCTGCAGGTTATGTTAGAAATCATCTTTATTTATCAAAATTGAACGCGTTTACAAGATTTCGTGTCCGAGCTTTTAACCGTTCATGAGTTTCCTCGTAAGAAGACAATCCTGGCTGCAGGAAAATTTCATAATCAAAATCATGTTTATCTTTCAATAGTGAACGCATGTACAATGTTTGGTATCTACGCTATTAACCGTTGAGGAGTTCCCTCGTAAGAAGACAATTCTGGCTGCAGATAAAGGTCATGACAGAAATCATCTAATCTATCAAAATCGAACACGTATACAAAATTTCGTGTCCGCGCTATTAACCGTTGAGGAGTTCTCTCGTGAGGAGACGATTCTGGCTGCAGGATGAAGTAATGTCTGTCATAAAAGTGTATTGTCATCAGAACCAAAGGTGTGTGCTAAATTTCAGCTCAATCGGTTGAAAATAAGTGATTTAAAATTCAGTTGCAAGATTCCACCCGGACAAAGCTCGTAAAAACAGCAACAGTAAAAGCTGATTCCGAAAATACAAACAGACACTTCAATTTTATTAATTTGTATTGATTGTTATGTTATGTTGGTGTACTTACCTACCGTTCACGTTAAAATTATTTTAACTAGAAAATAACACGGTCGTTCCTACATATTTATTTAACTCAGTATTTTCTGATAAAAGTTAAGATATAAAAACATAACTCTCCTTTTATACTCCACCGAAGTCGGTAACAAGATCAAAACAAACCCTTGTAAATAAGTTAGTCCAATGTTACATCTGTTCTCAATACACACAAAGATTAACATCACAATTATTAGCGATGCTAACGAAAACAGCGCAGTGCAACAAAATAGGCGTCCAGACATGACAACTGTGCAGTTTATGGCAAAACCTCAAAGCTATAAACAAGAAAACTGTTGGCGAACAATAAGTTTACTATCAGTATCATGTGGGCAGTACAAAGCAGTTGGGACGAAACACGGAGTAGTCAGCACATGGAGTGCCAATGTACGGGAGAATAACGCTGAAAGTTCACATACGCATTCAATTCAATTAACTAGTCCACATAAAGAGGAGCCAGATTGAACTCTATTTGTAGGTACCACTTCCTACAATGTACAGTTTAATTAGCACACTTAAACAAACAAAAGATGTCGAGGGACACAGTACCCAAAATTGTCACGGGATAATTAGAAGTGAATTTCTTATAAAGCAACACAAGCAACTCACTAACGTGCCACTTTAGGGCATCAATAATTAGCAGTTTCATCGTACATCTCGGTACTTTGAAGAAAAATCAAAGCAACGATGGGTTTACGGTGCCACTTTGGTTTCATACTCAATGAGAAAATTCCAAATTAAATAGTAAATAGTAAAGTAAGTAATAGAAAATTATAACCCGTTTTTAAACTACATTTTTTCGGAAAAGATTATAATTATTCTTAAACATGCTGACTGCGGGTTCTGTCATAAATCCGTATATCTAGTGTAATAACTGAGTATTGCTTCCCATGTGTCTTATAATACCACGAAAACTTTTATTACAATAGCACTAGCGCTCCATTTGTAACTAACTCCGTGTAATGGGCAGTACGAAACAGTCAGTATAAACGCATTCAAGTCACACATGCAGTGTTAAATTTATTCAACGTAAGTGTAGACTGTTCGCTTTGTGTCAAAGTTAGTCCGCTGCCTAACTTAGTGCGGACTACTACAGACACAACTGACTGGCATTTTCAACTGCCTGGATCAACGGCCTTTGTCGGTAATATTTTATTTTATTTTATTTCTTTGGGAAAACAAACAGTTACACATTAAAGTATTACACATAATTCTAATACAAGGGGTGTGATTAAATGTATAACCAACGACATTAAATATAACAATGACAACAACAACAACAACAAACAACAACAACAATAACAACAACAAACAACAACAAACAATTATAACAATTTATATATGTTATATTAACAAGTTTTGTTTGTTATAATTTTAACAATTTATACTATATGTTATATTAACAAGTTTTGGCCATTCATGCATTTATTGGTAAATAGTAAATACGAAAAAAGTAACGTATCTAAACAAAATGTTATATACATAATATGTACTCATTTTTTATTTTTAGGAAACTGCTTCTTCTTTAAACTCTATTTTTTGCTGCATTCTTTCATTTCGTTGAATTGACATTAGGGAATTGTTAATGTTAATTTAACAAAGAAATAATAATGTCGTAATACCTATAGCATGTATCAAATATTTGTCGATCTAGGTCTGATAGGGAAGATGCAAGAAATACAAAAATACAACACTTATTTTACAATTTAATATTTTAACGCAACGCAAACTCATAACTCATCGTCCTCGATAACGCCGATAGTGGCATCAAATACTATGTGTCATAAAAGCACTTTTATTTGAAAAGTACTTAAAGTTTTACTATCGTTTTATTATGGGTTGATAGTACTATATTTTATTGATTCAAGTGAAGAAACAATGATAATTATGCATATTTCTTATTGGTCCCTATATAACAAATGCCTATTTATCGAATTATTGGGCCTTAAATTTTTTTAAGCTACAATAATAAAAAAAAAACTACAGCCATTTGGCTTTTGGTGGTATTTTTTAATCTATTCCTTACCTTTGATACCAAATTAATCTCCTTCGCAACGCGAGTGCCGTCCGAATTTCCTGTTTTATATTTTCAAATTCATGCCCCTGTCCATACAGCTGACATAATCCTTTATCTTTTGTTACGACATCTACCGGAAGATATGTACACGGCTATTCTTAGCCGAGAACCACACGGTAAGGGACAAAGCGCATTATGTTGCTGGTGTATTTTTCCTCGCTGATCATTTCTTTACTGATACTTATGCTGCTAGGTACATTGCCTCTATCCTCCATGACTTCCTTTGACTTCATTTCTTTGCCCGGAAAAATTAGATTAGCCCAATCATGATACAAATTAAGTAGGAGTTTATGAATATGCTTGTTACTTCATCACGGATTAACGGTTGAACGAATTGAAATAAAATACGTTGCGCTGATAAACCATGTCCTGAAAATAAACCATAACCTTCTTGAAATGTTTGTAATAGTTTACCGTTTTTTTTTTGTTTTTACGTGTTAATCTATTTATTTGTTGTTCATTATTTACAAACTACAAATAGATTTTAAAAAATAATGAAAAATGTACAAGTATCAACATTGGAAAAAAATTGCAGGGAGTGAAAATATTCATCCACATCGCATTACCACGTTGGGTTGGCAATGTTGATTCTCTGGTCAACCAAAGGCCAGCCCTCTGGTCACGTGAAGAGTCGACCTATCGCTTGGCGATACCCCTAAATACTAGGTGGGCACTTGGACCCTAGTGTTTCAGCCACAAACGGATCAAACACGTAACTACCATTAAGTTATTGTATTTGCGCCGTATGAGGTTTCCAGAACCTGCAGCAGCCGCCCCAGCGCACCGTGCTAGGAAGATGGGCTATCGCAAGGGTGTTGACGCAAGTTGTATTTATCAATTGATTCTGATTACGTTCTACTTACGAACAAAAATTTAGGAAATGCTGGAAAACGTTACAGCCGATTTCTTGTATTATTTTCTTGTTTTTTAGGGTTCCGTACCTCAAAAGGAAAAACGGAACGCCTTATAGGATCACTCGCGTGTCTGTCTGTCTGTCACAGTCAATTTACTCCGAAACTACTGAACCGATTGAGTTGAAAGTATATGTATGTAAGTCGGTGACCAAAAGACGGACGTGTAACGTAAATTAATGAATTTTAAACATGGCGGCCACTTTTGGGGAGTAAATTAAAAATGAAAAAAAAAAAGTTTTGCAAACTATATCGTGTTACATATCAAATGAAAGGGTTCCTTGTGAGCAATTTAAATATATTTTTTGAATATTTTAATACAAAAAGTTTTGAAGTTATTTTAAAATAGGCGAAAATTGACCACCCCCTTAACACCGAAACTAAAAAAAAATGAAAACGAAAAAAAAATAGTTCTTTGGCTATAGATAACAGGAAAACTTATAGAAATCTGTGGTAGGTAATAAATTTGGGTCAGATCTAAAACAACTTACGGAATTTAGATAATTAACGTACGGAACTCTCTCCACGCGAGTCGCACTCGCATTTGTCCGGTTTTTTTTGTTAACAATTCACACAGATGCCATATGGACAAGATAGCCTATGACCAATAATGATCACAGAGTCATTAACTATTTTCTCTTAGATTAGCCAATCAGTTCAGAGTATAGTAATTATGTATGTAGATGCTGCCGGCATCCATTGTAATAACACTGATTATGCGCTAATTGACAATTAATTATAGAGTTAAGTGATTGCTAGACATAGTCAATTACCACGAAGCGTGATTTGATTGTAAATGGTATGGCGATTGCCGTGACTTCTTATAACGAAACGTTCAGAAAGCTTTTTGAAATGAACACTTACAGATTCAGGAAAGCTGTTTATTTACAACTATTAGGTATGATGAGCAATAAAATAAGTATTTTTGTTTTCAAGGTTGACTATCCAAAAAATTCGCAATATACCAACGGATTATTTTTATTGTAAGCTACCCTTTTCTGTCGAATTTTGAAATAGTCAATTGGTAAAAGTAGAGTAAAAGCTTTTCTTTTATACTCTGCGAGCCCGAAGGCACCGAACAAACCGATTCCTGCCGACTTCCCTTCGGGAACAAGGCACTCTACGTAGTGTCTGATGTAGTCAAATAGTATATTACATACATACACATCTGTGGATCACATCACAGTACAGCCGGGTAACAGAATTCACAACTAAAATTGTATGGACACACTTGGTTTCGCGGCTGGCAGTACTGTTTTGTAGAGCTGTGTTTTGGGAGCTCGGTAAGCCGAAGACTATCGAGTTATGACAGGGGCAGAAATCGTATTTAGTACCAACTAGTTTTTTTTTTTATTTTGTTGACTTATATTAAAGATAAAATCACTTTTTTATCTATACTTTTTTCAATTTTGTCAATCATAACGAAAATGAGGTCAAAATGAAAATCCATGATGACACCGAAGAATAGTTTCGGTTTTTTTTTGTCATGGGTGTCATTTTCTTGGTTTTCGGGGTCACTGATATTGAAAATGAGGTCACAATAAACATAAAAAAAATACAAAAAAAAATTGAATTCTCATTTTTTTTCTTTGGCTACGCCTGACTCAATTTTGTCCCTTCGTCACTGATACTATGACTACCGTAATATAATTATAGTGCCAATGTACAGCAAGCCCAATGCCAATGCCAGCGCATCAAGTTACCACAAACTGTCAAGTTTCCTTATTCGATTTTGAACTTAACCATCAATAATTTATGGTTTAAAATTTAGATAATTTCAGTTGGAGAAATTTGACATTGTTTGTTATTGATGTTGTGCTAGCGACTGTACCAAAGTATAATATTCTTAAAGAATTTGATAAAGTAGAATGTGTTGGACATACTACTCTATCAAATTCTTTAACACGTTAAACGGTTTCATTTATTTAACCCAAAACAAATGATACAAAGCTCAATTGTTTCTTTTGATAAATATCTTCACCAACTTTATTTATTAGTTGAATGCTCAGACAAATGTTCTTAACGCGAATAAATGAAAAAACTTTCACAATGCATTTAACGTGTAACTCAAATAGTTTAGTCTAAATAAATGTCATAATGGTGGAATTTTTTAAAGTTTTTTTAAGTCTTTTTTTGCAAAAAAAAAATCGTGCGCCTTATTAATTTTAACACATATTATTTTACTTAGATACTCGCTACAGCAAAATGTTTTTCAAATAATTAAGTCGGTTGCTTGTTCAAACAGAAGCTATGAAAATAATTCGTATTGCTGCTAGAATTTCTGTAAACGGAATGCCTGGAATTATCAAGTAGATACTTATTGACAGAATGTCATGACATAACTAACAATGCCCCCTAAAAGAAACTCGTGCTCCTTTGGTATACTCGTAGGTAAAATTTCAGTATAAAATTGTAGCAAAACTTAGTTTTGTTGGCCTCAATTTTGTTCTATTTGGCAAATATTGCTAGAATTACACAGTTATGGTGTAATTCTATTGAAACTTAGGATTAAGAAACTAAGCAGATATTAATATTAAAGCTATACTAAAGAACTAAGAGTATTAAGAGAATTCTTATGAATAAGAAATTGTTTAAATAGAGTGTTTCAAAAGCTAGCTTCGAAACAAAAAAGTATTTTTTTTTAAGTTTATACATAAACCTTAATGTTCAATCAGGCATAAATCGCATCTTAATACTTACTCTGGATTTGCGTGAGATCAAAGCAAAAACTATCTTTAAAATCTTTCATTGTGAAAAGTAAAAAATCGAAGTACATTTGTCATTACTTTTGTACCTCCGCAATCTATACAAAATTCATTCTTTCTGAAAATTTATCTTTCATTTTGAAATACAAGAGTGAAAAGTAAAATCACCTAAGCGTTAATGCAATGCTCGACAGAAATAGGACTTTTAGAAGGTATTCGAGTTATTCGAAGCATGTTATTGAACTTCTTATATAACATGAAGCATTTCTAGCATCATCATTTAAGTACTTATTTTAGTCAAAAGTTATGGGTATTACAAGTGTTGTTAAATTAGTAGATACCCAGGTTTATTTCAAGGCCTTGTTAAAAGTTAGACGTACAATGAACCTTCAAGTAGTTGTAAAGTTAGAGATTTTAAAATAAATTCACAAACACAATAATAAAGCGGACTCTCTAGTGTTTAATTTTACATGAAAATAAATGTTATGTTCCTTTGTCCTTACTTTGGAAACGACCTAAATAAATTATATAATTTTGTGATCTATGCTCCACTGACTTGGCCAGAATACAACAAATAAGTATGTTTCGCGTTGCCAACTACATGCTGTGTCCTGAAAAGTGTCTTCATGTTGTTCTTTATTTATTTGTTCCGCGTTTAAAATCTATGACAACGTATTTTTGAAATAGGAAAAAAGAAACAACTTTTATTGAAAAAATGTTTCGTTGAAATTAATTTTAAAACACTATTTTTAGGGCGTTAAAATCAGTTGAATGAATATGAAACAAACTGGTAAAGAAAAAAAATACAATTTAAAATTCTTATGCAAATGAGCAATCGTCGAGCAAACGGCACAAACGGGCATAGAGCACAAATGTGGCTAACACAGGTAATGGATTGGTGCACAAATATGTAAATTATACAATTTAGCCATTATTAAAACGTTCCGCAAAAGAAAGATCATTATTCCATAGTGTTTTTGTTCACAGGGTTGGGAATAAAATTATGAAAGGTTGATATTTGTGGTATTTTAGGAAATATTTTATAAGATTTAGCTACCCTAAGTTTCCAACTTTCCCAAGTAAAATGTTGACAACCTTTGAATGGATTACACGAAGAGGGAGAGACAATACTGCAAGTAGTCTGCGGTGTACCAATTACATAATAATATACCTACATATATACACAAAGCATATACAAATCTATATAAATATCTAACAATCATATAACAAGAGCAGAGTACCATGTATTGTTTAAGGAAAGCGGTAGTCGCACATATTTTTTTCCAACTGAAAAACCAATCGTACCAACCAAAATGGCGTCCACGGATGCGTTAAATCGAATCGAATACATTACATACAGTTTATTAAATCAAACTAAATGCAAACTGGGACCAATTAGCGGTGGACAACCCTAGTTGTTGGTGGCGCGTAAACACAACTCGCTAACGAACCGAACGGGCCCCCTGCACAAATTTGCAATTTCGATTGCTACTGTTTGCGTGTACCTGGCAACCCTGCGTGTGTTGCGGAAAAAATTCGAAAGAAAGGAGATCGCAAATCTGCGATACTAATCTAGGACGGTTCAAGCATGATCTAGAGAGAAAACTTGGGGAAAAAGGTTAAATCTAAACAGTAACTTATACCATTCACTCACTGAGGAGGGTGAATGGTAACTGCATGCGCATTTCTTCAAGGGTGAGGACATGTCGGGAGCCCTTGAAGAAATGCGCACCAGCTCGAACCACAACGGTATGGTTTTTAAAATTAATTTACAAAAATCAAAAGGTATCAGTGTAAAAAGGACAACACGTATAACTAACCTGATTTGATCACAGCCCTGGGCAAGATGATGACGATATCTTGTAGGTCAGGCAGGCAGGAGTAGGTATCTCATTAGAAAATCATTGCAGTGTTTGTCAGAAAGAAACTCATGACAACCGAAAAACCGTTCATGACGAATATACTTACGCAAATAAAAATGCACTAGCCTCGTTGCTCATCGAGTGATGCTTACTATCCGAACTGGAACTATATGATATTTGTATGAATCTCATACAGATTTTAAATTAACCTTACACATTTTTCATCGCGTTTCAAAATAGTTTCCACAGAAAGTATTTTATTAATGAAAAAAATATGAAATGAATGATGATGAAATGTGTTACTTGATAAAATGTGGTGCTGTAAGAAAAACACCTCACAAGTGATTTCAGTTCCAGTGTTTGCGTGCCCTACTAATGTTCAGAACGTGTGACTCTTGTAAGGCAAATATAACCGCAGTAATTTTTCAAAGCCTGTTGAAATATGTAATTGGATAAAAGCGACGATTTGCATGTGTCGCGAACTTTTATTGTACTGTAAAATGGGGTTAAGGAAAAGCTTAATACCTGGTTAATTGTGGCGGAGAATATTTTCCTGAACTATAGAAAAGAATTTGCGATTTTTAAAAAGGCTTCCTGAAACGGATTTCTGTGAAAAGGCCTTTCTTTGATGTTCATCGTTTAGTGTTTTAGCTTGAAAAGGACTGAAGAGTTACAGATTACGTTTAGGTGCATAATTGAAAAACGTATTTCTTCAGTTTTAACAGAGCTTAACTTTATATCGAAGGTATGGTCAAGTAATATTACCGTCATTTTCTTCCAACTGCGGTGAAGCCCGAAAGGAGAGTTATGTGTTTGACCTGTATGTATGTATCTATGTCTGTTTCTTTGTTCCCTTGTAACTCCTAAACGGATGAACCGATTTCGATAAATTATTGAATTTTTTTTTCTTTATTTATTTAGGGACATTTATAATCGCAATGCGTATGTCAGTCCCATCATACCCTAAATACACATTGGTCATATCTGGGCATTATTGACATTGAATATTGTCAATCAATCCCATGTATCTAAAAGAAAATCGATCATACGTTCTGAAACAATATGAGGAGCTCGTGGTTAAATAATAACAGCCGCTCGGGTCGATCTTTAGGTTAAACCGTGCTTGCCTTTTGGTTAAGCCGTGCTTGCCTAGGTTGGTCTGTGGATGGGTGACCACCCATTACATACCGAGTTTCCTACGTGCCTCGGAAAGCGCGTTAAGCCGTTGGTCCTGGCTGTCATTCGTAGATCTTTGATAGTCGTTACAGGTAGTCAGTGTCCCGCAAGTCTGGCAACCAGTCTTACCAAGGATATCGTATTACCCAGTACTAACTGGGTTGTGGAGGTCAGATAGGCAGTCGCTCCATGTAAAATACTGGTATTCAGCTGCATTCGGTTAGACTGGAAGCCGACCCCAAGATAGTTGGGAAAAGGCAGGCAGATGATGACATTCTGAAACAACAAGGTAGATGTATATCACAAACTAAATTACAATGTAACTTCACTACCGATACATTAAATGGAAAATACATTCTATCTATGTTTTATAAATCAACAAAATGCACAATGGACCACTTTACAAACAGTTTTTATGTACTTTTTATTCATAAACCGGCGCACGGAGTGGGTTGTTCTGATAGAATCATAAAATCATTTTTATGTGATCTGAAACATGTCTGCTCCCATAGGATTTTTGTCACAATGTTGTCTTTACGATTTGAATGTAAAATCGCGTCGAGGTGTGCCAGGCTATTCCAAGAATTGGGTTAAAAAGATGGAGACACCCATAAAACGATTTTATGAATCGCAATCGAATGTTTCAGGGAAACATAGATGGTTGCTATGGAATAAAATAAGTAGGAGTTACCGACAGAACAAAATCTTGGAATTAAATGCTATCTCAGTCTTCAAATCAAGCCTTGAATCTTCTCTATTCTAGACAATAAAATGAAGTTTTTAGTTTTTAGAATTTACTAGATTACATATTTTTTTGACGAAAACTAGCTTTGGTCTTATGGTCTAAAAACCCAAATAGATTATGTCAAAAAAGTATTTTGATTTAAAAGTATTATTTATGTTTAGTTTATGTTTCTCGTAACGTCCTACTACCATTTTCTTACTTTCTTGTTGGTAGTTTCTTATTGAGTAAACAGTAAACATACATTGTAACATTAAGACTCAGCCCTGCACATTTAACTACAAATACGTGGGCAATGTTGCCACACCTAGACAGTCGGAGACTAATTCAGTCACAGGGGAAAATACGTAGTGATCTACTTACTTGTCATAAGAGCGATGACACCCACCATAATCTCTTTGTGTGCTACTCCTCCTCTTTCAATGGATAGAATATTAACAGCACAATATATAAATGCGAAAGTTTGTATGTGTACACACATACCTACAAAGTTTCGCAAACACAAATTCCTTCTTTATCGTGCGGTTAGTGCTCAACCTGGTGTCAGTGTTTTTATGCCGCCCATGGGGCTCTGACTTGGCTTTACATGCCATTTAAGAAATATCTCTCAGACATGCTGGTTTCCATCACCAAAGCAAGTGATAATAATACAATACGCACATGAATCCGAAAAATCAAAGGTGCGTGTATGTCACATATATGTATTTTTTTATATTTTTAATGTTTTTACGATTTTTTTAAATTAACATTTTAAAATATAATGATTGTAATGAAGATGAATAAAAGAAATAATATAATAATTTAATTAAGGTACATAAAAGTCTTGTAGTACATGAGGGACTTACAAAGTATGCATTAATATTTACATGTGGTAGGTTCAACCAATTGCTGGGTGAGTCGCTGATCTCTTAGCTAGATTCCTGAACAATCTGTATTTAGGAGAGACAGTTTCAAGCCCCTATTGGAGTATCACAATTATCATGTATAGTACTTTTGGCACTTATAATTTAATATAATACAAAATACAAAACCAAAAATCTTAAAATTTAAATTAATTAAAACAAATTAAAACGAGGAGTGGTGAGTCGAGTGAGTGCGTGTGTGGTTGTGTTTGAGTTTAAGTGTGTTTGCATTTGAGTAAAAGGAGATAGGGCTACTATCTTAATTAATTTTTAATTAATAAATAGGTTTCTTACTATTTCAGCCTGAAACGAGAGAATAGATTTAGGTAACATTGAAATAACACCAGGAACAATAAATAGGCTACACAATACTAAGTACAAATATACAATTTAAAAAGCGGGAAAAACTTAGTATGCTGAAATTCCGAGAATCTTAGAGGTTGCTCGTAATATCACACTGAATTGTATACATAATCGCCTCAAAATCACAGGAATTCAAGCTTGGCTGAGATGGATTGATTTTCCAGGAAACTGCAATTTCGCATCAAATTCGGAAAATAGAGTGATTAAATGCCTAACACTTGATGAAAATAATTCATTATTGGGAGTTGGGGTCGGTTTTCAGTCTAATGTTATGCAGCTGAACACCGTTTTTTATATCGTATGACTGATTATCTTACCTCCACAACCCAGTTCGTGAGTAATATGATACCTCTTGCTAAAACTGGCCGTAATGACTGTCGTCCAATCGATCCATGTGGCTGTTTTTATTTGGCCTCAAGCCCTTCCTTAATTTCTTATACCTTTAGTAGAAATTATATCTAGACTGGAACCGCAAGGTTTAAAGAGTACATATTATTAGTTTGTATCAGTGCGAAACTCAAGACTGCACGAATGCAGACGCAGACAATCCGCAGTTGCGCCACTCTCGTCTAAATATGTCTTTCCAAAACTACATCGGTGTAATGGCTCTTTACAGACCTTTCTGCAGAGTAGAAAAAAGTCTGTAAACGATCTGTGCTTTTTATAGACCCACGAAAACCTGCTTGATAATAGTAATCAATCAGTATAATGCTTTTGCATTAAAAAAAAATCGGCTACACTTTAGCAGTTTTTTAATTTTTTTTATTGAATAATGCGATTATCGCTTTTATTTTATTCGGTGACCAGACCGCGTGGTCGTGCCAACGGAGGGCGTCTAACGGTTTTCCGAACGAATCAGTGACATATGAACGCGAAGATCGCGTATTCGCGCAAGCGATCACTTTGGTTTGGACGCGGTTAAGTGTGGTTATTGTGAGTGTCGTAGTAAGTTGTTGTGTCGTAGTAACCAAATGACGGAGGAATAATGCTCATTGCATTACTTCACTAAATACAATGTCGGCAGCAAATAATGGTGGAATTTATCTACTTCATTTTCATGTCAAGTCCACAACCCATTCATGCCAGTGACAGTGATGGGCTATTGAAGTAGACATATCCTCAGCTATTTCGCATAGAAAATCGATACTTGTATCGACTGCAGGGTAACGGGCATCACTCGTCCGTTTTGCAAGTTTAACAATATTTCAGCTGGCCGTCATACGAACAAGCCAGTTTTATTTTACTGTCGGAGCACGATCGGCTGTTGTCGTTTTGTTTCGTTATGCGTACCAATATTTTTGAAGAAGTTTTGTAGTTGCAAAATGCAGGAATAACTTTTAGAATGTCGATTTTAACCGTTAATTTTAGATAAAACTTTTTCATCTTAATTCTAACTTAATATTATAAATGCGAAAGTAAGTTTGTTTGTAACCTTTTCACGCCTAAACCACTGAACCGATCATCCTGAAACTTTGCATGCACGTCGTCAGGTGTACAGAAACGGACATAGGGTACCTTCCATCCTGGAAAAAAGTCTTGTTCCCGGGGAAAGTAACAATAACTTTCTTGTGATTATAGATGGCGCCACGTGTCTTTCGAATCATGGTTAAATTATATTATTACATCAGATTACAACCCGAATTGATTGAAAATTTAAATTCTAAATTTACGCGAGCGAATCCGCGGGCAAAAGCTAGTATTTTATATTTCCACTAATATCAACGGTTGCTTACTCAAATTAGGCTGGGAATTAACGCTTTTTAGGGTTCCGTACCTCAAAAGGTAAAAACAGAACCCTTATAGGATCACTTTGTTGTCCGTCTGTCTGTCTGTCTGTCTGTCAAGACCTTTTTTCTCAGGAACGCGTGGAGGTATCAAGCTGAAATTCATATCAAATACTCAAATCTATGGTCTCTTGGAGCTGTGAAAAAATCAAACTTCTAAGTCAACGCGATCAAAAGATACTCCCGTTTATGCCGCAAATTTTCGACACTCGCAAGGGAATCAAAACCTACAGGGTACTTCCCGTGAACTCAGAATCTTGAAATTTGGTATGAAGCAACGTCTTATAACAGAGATATAGGAAAAATTGCGAAAAGTATACATTTTTAGTTATATCATATAATAAAAATATTTTTAATAATTTTAAACTTACTACCCCTTTCCTCATGAACGCGTAGTGGTATTATATTGAAATTCATATCAAATACTCAAATCTATAATACCTTTCAGCTGTAACAAAATCAAACTTCTATGTCAACGCAATCAAAAGAAACAGGAATTAAAACCGCATATTTTGAAACTCGCCACTACTCGCAAGGGAATCAAAACCTACAGGGTACTTCCCGTGAACTCAGAATCTTGAAATTTGGTACGAAGCAACGTCTTATAACACAGATAAAGGAAAAATTGCGAAAAGCATAAATTTTTAGTTACATCATATAATAAAAATATTTTTAATAATTTTAAACTTATTACCCCTTTACTCATGAACGCGTAGTGGTATTATATTGAAATTCTTAACAAATACTCAAGTCTATAATATCTTTCGGCTGTAACAAAATCAAACTTCTACGTCAACGCAATCAAAAGATACAGCAATTAAAGCCGCATATTTTGAAACTCGCAACTACTCGCAAGGGAATCAAAACCTAAAGGATACTTCCAGACGACCTGGAATCTTGAAATTTGGCATGAAGCAACGTTATAAAGTACACATATAGGAAAAATTCCGAAAATCTTAAATTTTTAAAATTATGTCTATCACTTCTCTTCTTAAAGAGATGAAGATTTTTCCGAACATACATAATGTTTTCATATATGTATTGACAAGGTACCGTCAGCTTTCCACATTGTTATGTTATGGATTTCATTTAGCAATAAAAATACCATAACTTTTACTTATATACCTACAGGTTTGTACGGAACCCTCGGTGCGCGAGTCTGACTCGCACTTGGCCGGTTTTTGAAGTCAAATTTACTTAAAGAAACTCCCTGAAACGCTCACCTTTTACCAGTTCCTGTATTTTAGCAAGAGAGTTGGAATAGAAGCGGTGGAATGAAATCCTCGGCATCATATTTTTTTGTCTATATCTTGCCGTCATAATATAGCATTATCTTTTAATTTATTACATGAAATAACATCATGCTTGTAATCCCGAAGGTTTAGGCAGTAGTAAATCGATATCTCGCCGCTTTTCCTACTCTCGTCCTTCTGATGCACCTTGTAGGTCGCATCTTTGGAACCTCCTTAAAATCCCTCCACTCTACGGACTTCTACTCCTAGCCCTTCACTGTACACGCTGTGTGGTTATGGAATTCACTTCCACCTGACATTAGGGCCTGCCAAAATGTTGAAGTTTTCAAAAGAAAAGTGAGAGAACGTTATCTTTCCATTTCGTCTTAGTTGCATAAGTAATTATTATTAGTTATTTTATTGTATTTACTATATTTTAAATAGTTATTTGCTTTATGTATTCCATTTTCTTTTCAACTTTTACACACTATGTCTACATCTCTTTTTTAGGATCTCCTATCACAGGTATGCTGGAAGAGATTACTTTAGAAATAAGCATCACCTTTGTACTATTTTCTGTTCCTTTTTTCTTTTCTATATTTAGTGTGCACACATAAAAAAAATATAAAGATGTTTCTTTACAAACAAAAAAAAAACTGAGTCGAATTGTTGGCTGAAGCAGGCGCTTTTTCAATAACTCTCATAAATTCGATTTTATTGTTAAAGACTCAAGTCATTATGTGGCTGGCGAAACAAAAAATATCACCTTCTGGTGAAAATATCACCAGAAGGTGATATTTTTCCAACCTAATTAAGCTGGTACACACCAACTTATTTTTATACCTCTTCACTGCATCGTAAGTACTTAGTAACCTTTCTACTGCCATAAACTAGAAAAATACCCGCATACCCGTGTCATTACCATAACACTTATGTGCTTAGTGCTTTAAGTGCATGTTGATGTAGGTACAAGGCCGCTAGAGACTGCGTCCTTGCATATATTCATGTACGTTTTCATCTATGAAATTATAAAGCCCAGTGGCTCTAACGTATATACACACTAAGAGTTACGGGAGGACTTGGCCTTAAATATTTTTTTTTCTTTTTTTTGCATTTTAGTTTGAATGTAGAATGGTAAGATTTAAAAAAATACAAGCCTCGAAAATAATTCGAAGATTTTCATTTGTTTTACATTCCAGATACGCAAGTCACTTATCACTCAGATATCTACAATTAAAATCCATTTGATGAAGCACTGAGATGGGTTAGATACAAATCAACATTTTTTTCAGTATATCATTGGCCCAAATACATCGTTCAGCAAAGCTTAGAAGCAAGATTTAAGTAAATTCTAAAATATGTTGATATTAATTCCAAAAGAATCTCAACATCGCGTCAAAATCAGATACAAAACGTACCTACCCCTAATAAACCGCTATCTCAAAAATTGGCAAGCCCGAAAAAGTCCCCAAACACTGCGTAATTTAATAACAAAGTAACTACCAATCATCGCTAACGCAGACGATAATATTAAATCCAATGACGGTTACCACAATAACCATTGACACGACGGCATAGTTCATCGATTAGCCGAAGCGAGTGCGACCTACGATACTTGTAATTAAAATCCAATATTGTCTAACCAAAATTGATTGCCAGAAACCACGTTCGATACTACACCAGCTTAATCTATCGTTTATTGTGAAGTAACAAGGTGGAGAAACGAAATTATGAACTGCAAATATTTGGAATAATGTCCCAATTTTATCGAGATTTTATGGCGCTTGCTCTGAGGATTTATCGCTTTTTATTTTGTTTTATTTTACGGTGTAGTAAGTGGATGTTAAATTAAGTTTTGGTTGTTTACTGTTGGGTTACTTTGATAAAATGAAAACAGATTTTCCCGTTGGAGTTTTCAGCAGAACTTTTAGTAGCTTAGAAAAAATCTCTCGTCGTTTTGTCAAGTATACGCTCAACTCGAAAGATAATGTTTCTTATAAATACATATTCTAACAAACTACATACTTCTCTTATCATTATCATTATCTTGCCCTTATCCCATTTGGGGTCGGCGCAGCATGGCTTCTTCTTCTTTTATTTCTTGTCATCTCATCAGACTCCTCCTTTCTTGCCATACACATACTTGTTTATTCTATAAATATAGTTTAAAACATAGACATTGAAATTTTCAATCCGACTGACCTCAAAAGACCCACACACCCCACAATTTCCATACAAGAAAAGTTGACCAACTCCCATCCATCGATAACCAGCAATTTGCAATCGCCCGAGCACGATACGGGCTCGAAACCTTGCTAGATTTACGACGTAACATGGTTTACAGGGGAACCCTCAAGGCTTACTTACAATGTGAACTCAGCTCACAGCATGCAAGATACTTAAACATGTATTGAACGGGATTTATTTGAAGTAACGTACCGTATTCTGTTTTATTGGTAGTTAGGTAAGGGAGCTAGGTTTGTTCGTAATAATTGTGAGACAGGGCTATCGGATTTAGTGCTAACAAGCGTTAATACTGGCTGGTCCTAGTTCTGAGATCTGGTTTCAGATAGGTATGTGGGTAGGGCTTAAGGAGTGAGTAGTTCTCAGATAGGTAAGTCGGTATTGTTCAGATTTAACATCATTTCTGCTGAAACTTTGTGAAAGGATCTAATTGATTTACCCTAAAGTTACTCTAGATATTCAATACCTATAATATAACGATAATAAATATCTGTATTTCCCAAAAATACAGATTATTGGATTTTACGTTTACAATTTTGAATTAATGGTAGAGAACACTTACCTACATTAAACATTTGGATGCTTCAGAAATCTGCACGAAGTAGATTAAACTCTGCCTCTTAAACTATGTAGTTATCCTGTATATTAAGAGACAGTGTTTCACAATGAGGTTCCAATTGGTTTATGTATGAGTGGACTGTGTCGATTTACCTTCAAAAGGGAAAAATGTTATGGATTACTTGCTATAGCTAGCTACGAGTATCTATGAACGGTTAACGCCATTTAATTTTGGAAATCAATAAAAAACGCTTAACTCCAAAGTTTAATTTGACAGACCATTTGAAACAAAAGAATCTCGAAAAGTTATCAGCGTGCATTCAGATAATAAAATCCAATTTTCGATTTCTATTAATCGGCTACAATCGGAGTGGGCCCAATTGTTCTTTGATATCGTTGGCACTGAATCGGCGGCTCGATTGCGTTGACACTGGACAGCAAATTAATCCAGTAGACAATGGCAGTCGTGACGCGGCGCGCGCCATGTTTGCGCAGACAATAACAAATTATTCATACTCGGTGATGGAATGTAAACAGAATATGATTGGCTATTAGCATGTGGGGTGTTGAGGCCTCCTAGCACTCCGGCCTCCGGGGACCAGGGGACCGCATACGGCCGCTCGGACCGACGGATCATCCCCTTACCTATTAACAAGTCGCCGGTAGCCACATCCAACTTTGTTCCAAACGTATTCTGAACTTAACTTAATTAATTACCTACCCTCACATCGTACTCCATTTCGTTAAATATTATTATTTTCAAGTAAAGGGGACTTAATAACTAAGATCAAACGAACGCACGGACGTAGCTCACATTCGTCATGTTTTAACGAAGAAAGTGAAATGGAATTATATCATATGTTTTGGAGGCGCGCTATAAAAGCTCTTTGGGATTACACGCGGTCGCGTTTGGTAGGTTTTATTGATCATTATTCATTATAAACGCCGACGTAACTGGCCAGTGCGTGTTGTATTAAGTTGTTAAAAGGGTTTATGGCTCGAAAAATAATTTACGTTGTACACCTACAGTGAACGTAATGGCTGACGCAGGACATGTCGGCTCTGGACATGAAATAATCATTATGAGAGCTTTATGGCTATAGGCATAGGATCGGTCGATGTGGTGATTCTTGGGGTAGGTCTTAGGTCCAGTGCAGTGGAATGTTGGTCTTTTGGTGGATAGGATTACAATAATGACCAGCTAAAAAAAAAAGAAATATATCATTGATTTTATACAACCAAAATCACGAATTAATGTAAAAGTTTGAAAATAAAAAAAAAAACGCCAATTTATGTGAAACCCGCTTTATAGCACAGCAAAATAAATGCCTTCAAATAACTTCGGCACTAGGTAAATACATATTTTTACTGGCGTTATTACGAGCGATAAAGCGCAAAATCTAGGTTTATTTAGACGTTTAGACTATCAAAATGAAAATCTGACATTCTTGGAGAAATGGTTATGTTTCTTTTATTTTCTTCAGGGGTGAGTTAAATATTCAGGGTATATTTTTATACGTAGGTTTTTATATTTTTACTACTACTATAGTAAACTATACCACTACTATTACTACTATATACGGGGTTGAAGGGGCACTGACGCGAAAACGGTTACCACGTATTCTAGATATTAAAAAACGGAAATAAAAAGTATCTACCTACAAAGGGCACACACAGGCAGGCAAGGAAGCAATTAATGGTTGAAAACTATCAGAATCAAGAGCCGTTTAATTAAATTTGGCTGACCATTTTTTGATTTTTAGGGTTTCGTACCCAAAGGGTAAAACGGGACCCTATTACTAAGACTTCGCTGTCTGTCTGTCTGTCTGTCGGTCTGTCTGTCTGTCTGTCTGTCTGTCTGTCTGTCTGTCTGTCTGTCTCCAGGCTGTATCTCATAAACCGTGATAGCTAGAAAGCTAAAATTTTCACAAATGATGTATTACTATTGCCGCTATAACAACAAATACTAAAAAATAAAAAAATAAAAATATTAAGGGGGGCTCCCATACAACAGATATGATTTTTTTGCCGTTTTTATAGATAATGGTACGGAACCCTTCGTGCGCGAGTCCGACTCGCACTTGGCCGGTTTTTCAGAATCGAAACATAACATAACAGGTATGCTGGAAGAGATTTCTTTAGAAATAAGCATCACCTTTGTACCTTTTTTTTCTGTTCCTTTCTTGTTTTCTGTATTTAGTGTGTACATAAACTGTTAAATAAATAAAAATAAATAACATCACGCCTGTTATCCCCGATGGGTTAGGTAGAGGTGTACCTAATATACCCACATTTCGCCAGTTGTGTTTAAGTCCCATGTAATAGAGGGCGAGCCTATTGCCATTCACCGGTCACAAATCCAGACTCAGAACAGAACCAATACTTTTAAAATTTTTCATGCCCATAAAAATCCAGCTCTTCACCACTTCCCAGTGTTTAGCTGAGAAAAAGAAGTGACACAACAAGCTCCTTAGCAACATCTATACTAACTTTCCTTAACGAGAATCGAAAAAAATATTTATCTCATTTTATCGCTGAAAGCCTTACTATTGTCCACACAGCAGCCATTTACCACTTCACCGAATCCTCACGGAATATCGAAACACCCGTTTACATTTTTACGAATGCAATGTAAAGACAATCTTGTTAATGCCAATTCGCATAGTTAACGAAGCAACGCTGAAATTTGCAATTTTGATTGGCGGTACAACGGTACCGGTATTTCGTACAACTGTTAGAGCTGATTGGCAAATTATAATTTAATCGACGGGTATTTCAATGAAAACACTGCATTTCATTGACACGGTTTGTCCGATAAAGTAATTAGTGTCCGATGGAATAACTATGTTCGTGTTTGTTCAACTTTACTTTAGTACCGCGACTTCGCCTTTGGGAAAGTAAAAATGTTTGTATAATTATTATGTCGGTGTTGGCGATAGGAATTTGTTTCGTACACGCTACCAATTCCCGTGGGCGCGAATAGGGTTACGTAAATGTTTGAAGTAATTTATAATTTAAATTAGGTTAATTTATAATTGGCATTATTAAATAACTTACGCTTCGAAGAATTGGTCCCTCTGAGACTTTGTAGTTCTTTGGAAACCTTAACTCGCATAAGCTTGTGTTAGAAAATAAATAGATCAGAGTCGAAAACCTAATAAAATAGTAAGATAAGAACAAATTCAATCACGAATATACAGACAAATCGTATTAGGGATCTATGTACGTGATCTATTCTTTATTCAAACGCCTTTTCATGAAAACAGAAACATAACTGAATCGTCTGCAGATACAAATTTCTAAACACACATATTCTGGTAGATAAACAAATTGTCTATTTACATGACTAGAAACACGTTCTTTAAAATAAATAAAGGCAAAAAAATACAATTTAAAAGTTACAAAGTTGTTAAGCAAAGAAGCTATTAATAAAAATTGCCGCAACCGAACTACACCCAAAAGCTGCACAAAATAACACGCTTATTTTTCCATAACGTAGTCAGCAGTGATTACATCGATAAATCATAAACAATTCAGAGCAGCAGGCAAGCACGTACGAGTATTTAAGTGCAGGGCCACCAGCCTGCGCCATAGAGGCACAGTCTCATTCGATTTATTTTATAGCTCGTAAACAAAGCTGCCAACTTCTGCTACTCTCGTTTGACACTTTATGGTAAATAAGATTTTACCGTAACACGCATTTCCAATACCTCCTTTTCTATAGCATTTTCTCTCTACATGCAAATGCCAGTAACCATAAAGAGCATTGTACTTGAACTACAATTGCTCCACAGACAATATAAATGTTGATTTCTGCGAATCCTGCCATTCCACAGCGTGCAAATCGGCCGATGTAATCTTTTGCGGTGTGTTTGTGCTGAGCCAATAACACAGGCGTCGTAATACCGTAATCGCTGAGAGCTTCACCTTGTTTTCGCCAATAATTAGATTTTGTAAAGTTTGGTAATATAAAAAGCAAACGACTGCAGCTGAACTTTTACTGCGGTTTCATGAAATCGAAGTCCTCGAGGCGGTACCACGACACCGTTTTTAATAACTGCGCCCGCTCAATGTTCGAATTCTAATCGAGTTTTAAATTGCAGCTATTCTTGTCTGGCGCTCTCGTTCGTCTCCCTCCCAGCTCGGGCTGAACTTTCATCTCTCATCTACGGTTCTATTCCTCGTTAGCTTCTCCTTAAAACTTTGCCGGCGACTTCGATAAGTTTTTTAACTTCAGTAGAACTCGCTTCTCATGATTAATTAATTCGATTGTGCGTGAGCTATTTGCGACGTGATCGCTTGCTGTGGTGTCCATTATTTCACGATTTGGGTCGAGGGGAGCCTCTATAGTAGGGGTCGATTCTGCTCGGTCACCGCACTAAACGGTCTTGTTACATTCCGTCTTTACAGTTTCGTCTTTTTATACGAAAAGTTGAAAGGGGAAGCGTGTTCCTTACGGGACAAGGACAGCTCAATTTAGACTATAATTTTATGAGGCGCATTGCAATTTTCCTGTCGTAGGCACCTGCTGTTTTTATATAAACTGGAAACTAAATAATAAACTTTTGTTTTGTCGCCCCTTCGATTGTAAACGGAAAAAAGGTATATACAGATTTCCCTGAAAAGCATTTGTAGAAAAAAATTGCAAATCAGTTTCAAAACACACATAAAAAGAAAAAACACCGCATTCAAACATACGCTTCCACGTTCCAAGCGTTGAAAATGAAAAATACAGGTTGTAAAAAAACACCATCAAAATAAATCATTTTAATTTCCACACGGCATTAAGGAAATAATCCGCTATATTTTAATAAATTTTACTACTCATAAAAACCTGAACAGAGCGTACGTTACACGTACGCGGGCGTTTGCGGCTTTCGGAGCACGCAATGTAATTTAATTAAAAGCGACGTATAAAACATTGGTGTGCGTTCGTACTTAAGACGGCGTTAATTCACGGGGGCTTGATGTACCCACGTGTAGTATCCCGCTAATGTTCGCATTACTCAGGCGGCGACGGGTTGATTGTTTATATGCGGATTCGCGGTCCTGTTGTTTTTGGCCACTGTATAACTGTGGGATCTAAGATAAATAGTTAAAGGTCCAGTCAATATTTTACGAAGATATTTGCGGATGATATTGGTGACTTCTATCGGTTAGTTAAACTTGGTCGCGGTCGGTCGTTGGATAAATTCGGAGATATTACGTGGCAGTGTTTTTATATTGACCTAGGATGAAAAGAAAACGTGGATTGCTATCTCATCGAACATATAGGTTGGTACTTTTTGATTTTATTTGACAATAAAATGTTAACCGGTCAATGTCCACTATTGTATAATATAGGGTAGGTTCAAACAGAAAAATAATTAACAGTCGAAAAGCAAATTGCGTTTATCACCGTTCGTGGGCAGCGACCTCAAAAGCCAGAAGAGCACCGTGACATTTGATCGCCGACCATTGTGTACTAGTAGGTGACTAAAAGTTCACCTGTGTGTGTGCACAGGTGTACTTTTCGTTGTCCCCTTTTTTAACCTCAATAGCTTCTTCTCGAATATTATAAAATTTTACAAAGATCTTACATAGTTTACTCACCTTACCGATATACCTCGAAAGAGCCTTTATACAGGCTTCCACTTGGCCAATTATAAAGCACGTATTATTTAAACGTGAAAGGTTTTCTCAATATAAACCGATTACGCAAAGGTAAGGAACATGAAAAAAGAAATTATGAATATGCAGGTAGCTTGATATTTTTCTTTCGTGAAGCGTTTTCCCCGATTTTCTCCGTATTTTATTCAATAAAGGCCTTTCAATAACATCCCCTGAGTCTTATTAAAATTATAAAAATTGAAGGGTTTTTTATTAATGCCGTCACTTAGAAATAAATTACTTTCATTTTTACATTACGGCGTGTTTTTAAGAAACCGCTTGGAAAAGAAATAATAACATTAGCACCTGTTATTTTCGCAGGCGGGAAAATATTTGACAATTGTTTTGTGAGTTTGGTGAAAAGATACCACAGAATTAGGCTAATCAAACCACGATTTGAAAATAAAAAATATTTTCGCATTTTGCTTCGGTGTCTGGAAAACCGTTTTTATAAAGGGGTGGAATTGGGTATTGGGTTTTGTATAAAGTTTTACTTTAAGTTGTTTTTGCCCGGTAAAAAGCTACCTCTTGTCAATTTTCTTTTTTCAAGCAAAAATATTTTGTAAATGTTGCCAAAAAAAATTCACGTCGCTGCAATAACTGTTTTTTCTGCCTGTTTCATTTGCCTAATATTCGACTTAGATAACATCGCGCCTGTAATTCCCGAAGGCTGAGGCAGGGACACCTAAACATTTGACATTTTTTTTTATTCAATAAAACAAAACCAGCCAGCACTACCACACAGAACAAAAATCTAAATCCATTTGCAAAGATTTCAAATCCAAACGCATACAGTGCAAGCTGACTGTATAATTGAACAGGCGGAACCCACAGCGTGTTCATAAATAAAAGATGGCTGTCGATAGATACAGGAAAGATGGGGGGACAATTAATTAAATTAAGACTGAATAAAGTTTGCTATCTTTTCTTTCATCCCGTCGACGATGCTAAGGGGATAAAACGAAACCTCGCTCCGAACAATTAAAATTTTACTTTCGTTATTTAAAAGTTAGGCATTAGGTCTTTTACAACACTTGAAGGAGATTTATTAAATTGTGGTGGACATTTTTTTTTGCTTCCAGAGTCTTTGAGAAAGGTGGGCAACGATGCAAATGTTTATAAGTTTTGAAAGACAAAAGAGGAAAAATCTCGAATCGAACCCACATTAGATAAATAAACAGGTGTTAGCAAAAATGACCATTTGTCTTTAAAGTGGCTGAAAATCTGTTCTAAAAACAGCTTCTGTCTAACACTTAATAAATTCTCATGCAAGCTGACCCTGAGTTTTCCAAGTACCTACATACTTGTAAGCCATCGTTACATATTACGACTATAGTGTGATTACGTTAAGTCTACCTTTAACAAACAAATGAACACTAAAAAGAACATCAGGCCTAAGGCTATGTGTTAACGTTCTTTTTTGGTAGACAAAACTATCTGTCCGTTCTGTCTACCGCAGACACAGGCACAGTCTGCGCACAGTCTAACCAATTATGAATATAAACTTTTTGCGAACATTGGACCATTTCTCTTAAATTGTCCATTTCAAATTCATGTTTATGTCATGACCTTTTCTCTTAGCTTGTCACGTACCTACCCTTACACACACGCTTCACAATATGCTTTTTATTTGACAAAAATAACTTATTTTTGGACATACCTCTGTTATTTTGAAGGGATGAATATGTTAAAATGGAGCGATAAGAGTACCTATGCTTCTATTGTGAGTACAAAAGCTAGCACGTCTTAGGATGATGCTGTAATTGGACTTTGAATAGAAAAATAAAATGGTGAAACTATAATTCTTAGGGATACGAGCAGTGAAGCGGGTCGAAGAGTAACCCAAGTTACTCCTTATGACATCAGCTATCGGCTAGTAAAATCTCGTCAAAATCGGCCAGCCGTTTCGGTGATACCCACCGACTGACAGACAAAAAATAAAAAAAGGATGATTTTTTTGTTATAAGTACCGTTTATACTTCCAGAATGCAATGAATTAAAATCTGTTATTTTGAAATTACAAACAGACACTTCAATTTTATTTATTTGTATAGATATTACCTACTTATCACTCTCACACCCAAAGATTCTTCTCTTATTAGTCACATTGGTTTACACCAAAGCTACTTAGCCAAAAAATCTGAACACAAAACAAACACTTTTACAAACCATAGTGGAAAACGATAGGCTGGATGCACACGACATAACTGTAGGTACAGTACACACTACCCGTTATATTGTGGTGTGGGGACGAGTCCCTGGGGTGTAACGCGCCCCTTATAGCCATATCCATCAAAACGTGTATAGATTTACATGTTATTACACATTACACTCAATTTACATATTCGCACTGCACTTTACGCTTCTCACTTTGAACAGCAAAGTTAAATGAAGGCTTTGGATAAAGGTAAAAAATATGATTGGGTGTAATACAACGTATGTTAAATATTCAGATAAAATATTGGCATGGCAAAAGTTGAAAAACTGGCTTGGAAACGTAGGAAATCGAACATTTGAGAGGGGAGTATTTCAACTGTCTTTTTTTTTTGGGATGAAAAATCATCAAATGACTCCTCTCGCTCTGGTTGGAGCGGAAGGGAGTGTCAGACTTTTACTGACTAAAACCCATCCATGTTCCTTCTTTTGCCCTTTGTGTTCCAGGACCGCGGTATCTCTTTCAAACAGTCCCGCAGCCCTGGCAGGATTTCAACTATGTCTGTTTTTTACGGGTGGTCTGCGTTGCTAGATTGCTCGATCAGTACCTACGCATCATCACCAAAATTTCACAAAGTTTTATTTTTTTAAATAATTCGGATTAATTTGGCCGATTAAATCATCTACATCATCATCATCTACAGCCTGACTTCACCCACTGCTGGGTATAGGCCTCTCTGCTGTTGCCAAGCTCCACGCTCTTGTGCCAGCCTCATCCAGGATATTCCCGCAAAGGCAACAAAGTCATCTGCCCGTCTCGCCGAACATTACGTTCTTTCAATTCCTTGGACGCCACTCGCCGTTTAAATAATCCATAATTATTATTTAAACTTTTTACATTTTAGCGATATGAAGTAAAGCGCGCGGTATGGGTGTAAAGTGGAGTTTCTTGCCGGTTCTTCTCCATAGGAAACGACCAACCCCAACCGTGCACCTTTTTGTCGACGTTTCATAAGTGCCCATGTAGGCCTATGTGAAATAAAAATATTTTGATTTGATTTGATTGATTTTGATTTTAAAGTTCTTCATCTTCATTCATTCCATAGAAAAGGGAGGATCCTCCACCAGACGGGTGTTATGGCTGGTGGGCTACTGCCCGACAGTAGTTTTGTCGGATTTTTCTATATAGTCCTAAGTCGCGGATAACTTTAACGGCGCGATTTAGAATATTGATGTGAGTTCTTCATTTTTGTCATAGATGGCGCTATATTACTTTTTGTACCATATTTTTGTAGTACTTTTTGTAGTGCCGCTACTCTTTACTTTTGCTTTATTTTTTCAGAAAAACACGTCTCGCTCAGTAGTCGACACCGTTACTTGTTTCTTACGATTACTACAGAAAACAAATAATTACTTCGCAAATTGTTGCTGTCATCGAAAAACTAACTAAAATTTACGAAAGCACTGACGTTTAATTATAGGGCATTCCCTCATACAAATTAGCAAAACCAATAAAACCAATACCGTAGAGTCTCCGGCGCAGACGAAGATCATAAATCTAAAATTGTATACATAACAAATGGCCGAACTTCTCCCAAAAGACCACCAACAATAATATCGTAAACAAGATAAGCTGTTGTATTTATGTAGTAGGACCTACATACCTAAACTGATGTCAAAAACCCGAGTGGGGTAAAGGCCCCAGGCACGGTCCAAGTCACAATATATTCCATAATATTATATGTATACCATTTTATTATAAACATCATGATGTACTCGTATGAAGGATTTATGTTCCTAATTCATCTTGGTTTATCATTACTTTTATACATTTGTAAATTTCAAAGGGCAAGTTATTTATTTTTCATTCTCATAACCATTTTGACCATGAAATATATCAGTCACTTAATATACATGAATAAGCCCCTCTCTCATGTCTGTTTTCCCAAAAGGGATCATAAAGGGTTAAAATCCACATTTGTAGACCCTCGGTTACTGATAAGTATTTGCGATTATTTCTACCATGATACTGCGATAATATTTATTTAAGAAAACGCTAACATTTTAATATGTAACATAGTTATAATTATTAAGAACTAGTTTTTGCCCACGGCATCGCTCGTGTTTAGGTCGAAAATTATCCCTATTTAATATTTTAAATGTAATAATGCGGTTTCCAATTAGTGACAGAATTTTCAGAATTTATGAGTTTCGAAGATTCCCTACTAAATCCAAACCTACAAAATTTACCTCTCTATAATATTATTAGTATATTTTTTTTACATTTTTATTCAACATTGGTTACTAAAAATATGTATCTCCGAAAAGATACAAAAAATATTGCGTTATGTAACCTAGATTTACACTGTCATGTTTCAACGTTTCAATAAATTCTGCGACGAAAAGTCTCGTTAATCCAGGCTTCCCTATATGCCTGGATTACAATAAATAAAACAACAAATAACACATATTGTAGACTGTGATGTAAGCGAAAAAATGTTTCCCTCACACATTACACATTTAAAAAATGAGAGAGTAGTACCTAATTTGTTTTATAATGGACATATTAATATAGCTAAGAACTTTGCCCATGAGTGGGACAGATCTGAAAGCTATAAATCATTTTCCATAGACGATTATTCGTTCCATAAACAATAGTCATTATCAGTTTCAGAGAATGTCTACAATCGTTTTAAACACGGCCACCTTTAAACATCTGGGGGGTTACTATGACGTCTTAAAGCAGGAGTAATACCAGTTTTGGTGAACTCGTGGCCTACCATGATAGACATCACCATAAGATAGATAGAGTGTAAAGTTTCAGTGGAGTGCCCAGGGATCAACAATACGGCAAGCTAGTTGAAATTATAAAGAATCGTAGTTTCAAAAGCTAGCCGAGCTTTTTGACTTGTTCAAAAGTACTGTTACGTGTATTCTATGTAATAATGAACTCCTTGGAGTTTCACATCCCTGAAAATGTATAGAAAAAGTTACGGGAAGAATACAGCGCCAAGTGACAGCCGTTTGCAGAAAATTTTGCACATTAGTCATTTGTTAGACGTGTGGTTTTCCTCGCGCTGTTTTCCTTCAGCGAGCAGTGATTAATTGATGGCACGGTGGTCGACGTAGGCTAATAATAAAGAAATTCTCTACGATGAAACCATTTCCAGTCTTTTTACACAATTTTATAAGCACAGTAAGGTCTGTTTCCGATTGAATTTCTTATCGGCAAAAATGACGAATATCTGTACGAAATTCCTTAAAAACTGAAATGTCTTATTCAATCCATTTAGGTTTTTTTTTTTTTCAAAAATCTTTCCTGAGTGGTTTCTCTCGTTGTGTTAGGAACTCTTTTGCGAAATTAGGCTTAGGCTGTACGTTGTATCTTAGTGAATTCAATAAGGTTCATAGAACTTCTATTTAAGTTCACCGACTTCCACGTATGTAAGTATTGCGGTAGATTTCAGTTGACCCATCTCCCATCTAATAAGTTCAACTCGAGCGTGAAGTGTCGCCTGGCACCCCGCCAGTATTACTGCCAAATAGATATCTTTTATTCAGTAAAGCTCAAACTTTTCTCAGCATAAATTCCACAACTAGAGGGAAGCCTTCATGTAAATGTAATGAGGAAGAACTATTTATGGCTAATCCTTTCGAAACAAACTGCACGAACCGTAGTCCGTTCGAGTTACGCATGGTCGTTGCAAGAAAGTGTCTAGTGGCATTGCTGGCGGCTAAAAGCGGTGGTGCGAGACAAGGATCGATATACATTTTAATGGGAGTGTGAAAGAGAGGGGTCTGCTAAAGACAGACGAATGAGCTGGAAGGCAGAGTGAATTTTTGAATTGCAAATGGGGGAAATGAAACCGCCGCCGCCATGGTCGACTCCGCCGCCAGCGTGCCACCCTCAGACCTCTTCCGGCGTTAATAATAATCGTTAATAACAGTGGAGTACTTTAATGAATTTATGTAGCGATCAACGTAAGAAGCTAATTCGAGTAAAGTTAAACTCACACGTTTCTATAGGGTTTAGGGCTTATTGCTTAATCCTCAGTTCGTGTTGAAGTTGTTTTTGCATTTGTTAACCAAAATAGACCAACTGAAATAGTTGAGAGCTAAGTTTGTTGCTTTATTTAAATAGAATGAATTATTCAAATCTAGGCATTTTTTTGTGCGCTGTCGAATCGTCTGGTGTACTAATGTAATTAAAGTTAATGTTAGCAATTCTGCGTTGGAATGCCAATTTACTTTCAGTCGGTGTGTTTGTAGTCAAAGCAAGGAGCTTTAGCGACAACACACAAATAAAGGATTCAAACGACCGTTTAACATTGTCTAACTAAAACACAAGGGACGGAGATTACAAATAGGCGGATTTAATAATAAACATGAGTCGGTGGTTATTTAAACTTACCCTAAAATGACCCCGTAGAAATTAAGCAAAGTTCCATGTTTACACTTAAACTATATTGTAAAAGAGCTAGGTAACAGTTTTAGTACTCTGTCTAATAACACTGTAGGCAATATAAAATATTGATAGAGATTGGGTTCTTACTTTTGTTTGAGTTTTTGTTCAATTAGTTTATGTAAACGAAACAAAAAATAAACAAACTTAGGTAATTTAGAAGCTTCTAGTTATCTCGAAAACTTAATTACAAACAGCCAATGGGACTACTAATACCAAATACAAAACTTTTTTTTTATTTTGAACAAAAAAAAAATGTTATTTTCATAAGTATCGCACGGAAAACAAAAGTTTGTATTAAAAATTCAATCACCATAAAAGTCATATTTAGGAATGCCTCGGGATCGTAAAAGAACTTGACTGATGCACTACCTAGCAAGGATAGCTAAAATTTAATTCTAGTGGGGAGCATTCCGCCGCAGATTGCATTCCTTTGCCGCCGTGGCACCCGCTCGCACTTGACGATCCCTGATGGAAGTTTAAAGTGTTCATATAGAGACGTTATTATTTATTTTGAGTCCGTTTAATTACTTTGTGTATTAATTTGTGTGCATTTTTGTATTTATTAAGATTCAATTAATAAGACGGGATTAAAAAAAAAAGTAGGAAATGTATTATCGAAAATGACGCGAATTAAAAAGATATGTTTTTTTTTTCTCACTTTATTAAATTGTGCACCGGGAATATTTGTCGCTACTTCTACTTATGCCTGATGAGTAAATTGATACGAGGGCTTTTGAACTTTTTGATTAATTGTTGTAGTTGATAGTATAGAGTTCTTTGGAAGTGATCTTATGTGTAAGAACTGCACAAGTTTAATATTAATAATTTCTTCGACTACCATCTCTATTTCCCCAATAAAAAAGTTTCTACCAATCTCTACGCAGGCTCTGCATGCAGTTTCTTTTCATCCCCAAACAGATACGCAAGCAATCACGAAGCTCATCAGTAAAATTCTGCTCATAGCATTAGTGCCACAAATGTCCTCAAATTAGCTGAACAAATGGCATGTCCGCGTGTCACATTCTCGACGATTGTTCCACCGACGGACGACAATACGGACATTTGTAGTCAGTTAAGGCCCTAGTAATAGCTTGATAAGAAGGAAATATTATTTTATGACAGTTTACTTTTGTTAGCCTACATAGTCCTGCTGGACAATATTTTCCACTTTCTCCTTCCAAACTTCTTGTGCGATTTCTGATCATGTATGTCACGCTACCGTCGCCGCAGCCTATACAGGGTTACTTGTAAAACACCAGTAACCTCTTAAGAGGTCATTGTACTCATCATTATGAACAACTTTTACTATGGGACCAAACCTAAAATCGCGAAAAAAAAATCAGCTGTTCCCTACAGTTTGACGAGTTAATCGATCATAAATGTAGGGAACAGCTGTTTTTTTTTTCGCGATTTCATTTGAAACTCTCTCGATTTTTTCTAAAATAAGTAGGTACTGCGCGCCTGGCTAATAACTTATACGTAACTTAATCATTCTTTAGGATTCCATATGATTCTCCTACAAAAGATATCACTCTTTGGTCGAAAGACCAATACTGAAATTGTACTTAACTGAGACCGCAATTTATAACGTAGTGATATATTGTGTATTGTGCCCTGTTGTTCGTCTTTCCAACTTACAACATAGACATGAATCTATTTATCTGAACTAAGCATTTTAGTGATTCTTTGAATTAATGTCCGGATACCTAAAGTTTCTAAGAAAATTAGCCAATATCCGTGAAAAATCTGTGAAAATGCATTAGTCAGATCATTAAGATAAGAACACTTTCATGTACTTAGGGATATCCCGTTTAATTTACTACCACACTAGGTAATAAGTGCCTACGATAATTGACTATTAAAATGTTTTTATCGGATTTTATGTTTAAGTTTAATAGCAATCGTTAAATAGAAGGCTTTAATGTATTATTTCGCAGCATAAACATCGAGCATAAACATCGCCTTACGATTATAAGAAAGCTAACACCTGACTTTCACAACTCCTTTGGTTCTTATTATAAGTGTAGTAAACTTTAAGGATTTAGTTCGTTATAAAGGCACCTAACATGCCATCACTGAATAGTGTATGCATGTTATACTTAGTGAACATGGTAAATATCCCGTTTTCAGTGTTAATGATAATGTTAGTGGCCATGTGAATTCAAGATCTTATCCCACTATCCTACTAATATTATATATGCAAAAGTTTGTGAGGATGAATAGATCGATTTTTGTTACTATTTCATCCAAAAATTGCTTACCGGATTTGGATAAAATACCTGGATTAATACAAAGAATACTTTTTATCCCAGTGGTACGATCCCGTGGGACATTACCGAACTCCATGCGGGTGAAGCCGCAAGCATTAGCTAGTATGCTATACGTTTTAACGACACTTCCAATTTACCAGCAATTTTACTAAATTCTGGAGCATTCATGATAACAATTTTAGACATCGTTTTTAGTCGTATTTGGGTACGTTTTCATTAATTTTTCTCTTATAATTAACATTTCTAAATATTAAAAAAAAAAACAAAAGTATACAAAACATTTAAAAACAAAAAAATTGATGACCCATCGGCACAAACAAGGTCCTAGTTGCAGGTGGTCAGGGCTCCAGAAAAATGAACCTCCTAACTATGCGTGCCGTGACCAGAAGTACTGCTTTCTGAATCAATCAGCCGCGAAATAAGAGCCTCCTAATGTGTTGGTCGAGGCTTATTGTGATCCTAGATTTATCGTTAATTGTTACAAAACACTCGAAATATTTTGGTAGATTACATCGAAAACAGCATAAATTAGTTGTTTTAAATTAGGGACTGGTGTTGTGTCCTATTCAAACATTTTGTGACGCACAAAATATAAGATGGAGACCACAATACACCCTAGTTTTCGAACATAGGCCGGTTTCATTCTTACAAGATGAATAGTCCCCCAGAGATATAAAATGAACTCGTACGGATTCCAAGTTTTTCTGAACTTCAAATACCAGTGAAACTCTATCCATAAGTGTCAAATGTAAATATGCGGACACATCATAAATGACTGCGAAAAGTGGAAAATGAAAAAATCATTAATATTAGTGAAAAAATAAATAATGTGATTACAACGTTGGTTAATAATTATTAAACTTTACAAAATTAGATGATTAGTAAACGCTGATAAAAAAACAGTTGTCATAGTACTGTCCTTTCAAATACTTTTGGAGCCCTTGGTTCCCAAGCAGCCATGTTACTTGAATATTTCCGTTAATTCTTGCAATGACTCCCCCAACACTAACCCCACACTTGCCATTAGTTTTTCACACTGCCAAAATTCAGTACAACGACCTTTATGCATGAACAAGTTTTTCCACTAAAATAATTAAAATAGAGAATTTCTCTAACACTAATATCACATAGTGGTGAGCCTCGAATACTTAAGTCAGGTATTTGGGTTTGCTCGAGACTTGATTAAAATAATAATTGCTTACCTACTGGGTCCGCTAGTCTCTGTCATTATAGCGCCACCCTAAATATTTTGACGCGAGCTGTTATTCGTGAACACGGTTCGCAAAACTAAGCCTGAACTTGTGAATGAATTTGTAACATTCTTTGGGAACACAACCCTGTGCAAGTAGAAAATATTTGATTTCATTAAGGATTTGTGTGTTTTGTTAATGGGGTTTGTAATTGAGCTGCGAGTGTATTATTTATTCAACTTACGGTTAAAATAATAAATTATTTAGTTTAGATATTTTTAACAATTAAAATTATGCATGTTTCAAAAATGATCAAGGAAAAAACTCCGTGATTCATGTGCTTGATTTAAAAAAATGCCATCCAGCTTCATCGTAACATTTTTTATTTCCACAAATAACATTTCATTCATTTTCAGCCCGCCAGTCAGTCGGACATTCCATTAAATCTTTCTCAAAGACACAAAATGAAGGCAAAAACGATTGTTTCAAAGGGACAACCCTTGAAATGCCCTCCATTGGAGTGCATGCAAATTGATATCTCTCTGGCATCGCGACAAAGTCGAGAGCCACGACCTCTGTATAAACTTACCCACTACACTGAATTTGTTAGGGAAATTATAAAGCGCAGCCGTTTGGACGGAGTGATATTTCAGTGACATTGTTTTAGTGAAGAGAACACAAGTCGACAACGAAATTTTTGGATGACCTAGTAATTATTAGTTCGTCGTAATAACTATGGTTTGATCTTGGGCTTAGTCTTAACTTCTCTACAGGGTGTATCAGAATAAACGCATGACCTCTCGTCTAGTGACTCAGGCCATGAAACTGAAACACTTTTTGGAACGTAGTTCCTTATCGCGCGTTGCGGGGCTAGACGGAAAAAATTCAGACGAAAAGTGTGTACGACACTTTTACCCGACTGCGCGACGCAAAGGAGGGTAATGTGTTTTTGCTATAGTAAGCTATTGTAAGCCGTGCGGCGTGCGCATGTTATAGAAAGCAAGCCAGATATTTTCGTTTCGTCTTTGGTCTGTGGATGGGTGATCAAGGTTAAGCAACGACTGCCCAGGTCTGCCTGTGGTTGGGTGATCCAAGTTAAGCAACGTTTGCCGAGGTCTGTTTGTGGATGGGTGATCAAGGTTAAGCAACGACTGGCAAGGTCTGTCTGTGGATGGGTGATCCAAGTTAAGCAACGGTTGCCAAGGTTGGTCTGTGGATGGGTGATCAAGGTTAAGCAACGACTGCCAAGGTCTGTCTGTGGTGGTGGTGGTGGTGGTGGTTTTTTTTTGTGCCAATTTTTTTTTTTACAATTCCTTCACTACTTGATCGAAAGGAACTTCGTTCCATCCGGGTGTCCCTTGACACCTCTCTAGTTTTTTTTCTATAAGATTTGGAAATGAGTAACTTTTTTTTAACTTTCCCACATACACACACATAGACTATACATTACTAAACACCGACACACATTGACTATAGATTTTGATCAGCTGACCACGTCAATTCCTATAGAAAGTTCGTGTTATTATTGCGAATTTAAAGAACTCGTAGAAGAATAGATATAGATAGTTGTTTAGTTTCATGGTCCGAGACACCACGCGAGAGGTATTGCGTTTATTATGTTGCATCTTGTATAGGTATATAAAACAGAGCCGCTTTCGTGTCTGTCGATTCGCTATAATCTTTTAACACTGGATTTTAATGCGGTTTTCAACATCGTTTAGACTTTGAACGCATTATGAAACACCAAAGTGGTCATATGCACATATTCGGAATGTAACAGAAACGGTAGTACAGAACAGATTTTTTCTAATAGGAATTTTCCCAGCAGCAGTCCGAGATCCAAAGTACCGACATGATGCTTGTATCATAATAATATTACCTACATGAGACTTAAACGTAACTAGCGAAATATGGGTGTTAGTTTAACACTTCTTTCCATTCCTTCAGGTATGATATTACGTCATTAACAAAGGTTCAAGGTGAAGTTATAACCTTCGTCAACCACCAGATTCACACTGTTGATTCTGGCTTTCAGGAGTTACAGTGGTTTGGGAATAGTGTGGCGGGCTTGTCCCAAAAAAAACCACCAGATTCCAAGAATTTTCTCACAAATTTATGAATAGGCTTCCCAGAAAACTTCATCCTTCACCCACCAAGGTAGGTACGTAAATTATATTCAATGATGAAAGTTCTACTATCACAGAAAACTCGACTAAAAACATCAACTTAGGTAATTTCGGCGTCAAAATCTTTGTTTTAAAGACCTATTCTGTTTGACGGCTTCTGCGAAAAGCTGACACTTAGAAATATAATTTTCTTCCAGCAAACTTTGGAGAATAAATAGAATTTACAAAGATTTCGTTTCCTCGAAGTATTAGATTTTATTATGAAATTTTGGTGACAGGCTCTTATTTATTATAACTAGAAGTTCATGTTCATTTCTTTTACAACATCTAGAAATATATTTTTCAATACACTTTCTCGAAAACTAGATCTTATCGCACTACGATTACGTTCGACATGCAACGAATTTCACACACGTGGATTTAAAAAAAAAATTCGCACACGTGCGGAAATAAAAATTTCCACAAATAACTGTACTTATAATAAGTCCAAATGGGTTCAATGACTATAAGGCTGATTTTATAGTCACGCGTTTCAGCAGCGCCGTCGGGAGCGCGCGCGCTCGGATATGTATTGGGGTAGTAGTAGCGTTTCAAATTCGCGCGCTTGAGCAGCGCCGTTCGGTGTTCCTGTTCAACAGCGCGCTGCCCAACGGCGCGTCTAGCGGCGTGACTATAAAACCAGCCTTATAGTCGGCGGTGATTGTTTTTTAAATCTTGGCAAAGAGGTAAGCGTCTTTACGGCGTAAATATTTTTTGAGTATTTAAATTGTGTTTATAAAGAGAATATCATAGATAAACATGGCGAAAGCAAAGCGCGGGAAAAAACAAATTAAATCATAATTTACTAATAATTCCTGTCAAAAATACTTCCGATCTAATATTTTATTTCTTCGAAAGTGTATTGAAAAACATCGTTTTATACGCGTGGGGATTTGTTACTGCAGTTTACGGCTCTATAACACCCTAGCCTGCAGCTCGGGTGTTAATTCCGCCTCGAATGCAATAACAAATTTCCTCACTTATATCAAAATGTACTATATATTTGTTTTCATTGTCATCATTCTTTACAAAGAATTCTCTCAATCCACGCATATTTTTAGGATTGTTTACCGTAAGGTCACATAGATATATTTGTTATTATTTTGAGTCTCCTTTATCGTCCGTCACGTGTAGATTGAGCATCGTCACAGGAGAAACTCGTCCTGGACTTTAGCCTCCGCTTAGGACTTAGGTCCGCCTTGAAGGACCTATTAGACCTGTGGAGACACAGTGCACTTGGGTTGCAGTTGGCAGCTGCAAGCCCAATTTAGCGAAATGGGCGATTATAGACCACACTGACACCCAGTGCGATTGCTGTGACCTTTTTTAGCTGTCAAATTTTTTTGTTCCATCCTGTTTTAGTTATAAATATTTGTAATGCGTTGTATGTTTATTGTTTTTTTTTTCATTTTGTATGCACGTCATATTCCTGCGACACATCAATATTTTTTCTTTCTGTGACCTAACCTGACCACGCCATGACCAAACCACGTCCCATTCTGAGGACCTCTAAAACGCCACTGACGCCATTGCCGTGCCATTGATTCGAAAAAGAAGAGAGAAAATTTTCGGGATTATAAGCGATCTTTATTTCCACCATTGATATGCAATATAACATCCCTTTAACGAAAGCATTCATATTATTTTAGTTATGTGTACGGAACAGAAATAGTTGGAGCAAGTCTCGGAATTATTTCTATGAAACTACCGACGCAACAATCTTGGCAACAACCAAGCTAAATTTCGCACAAACTTAACTATTATTATGAATATAGTTCAGTATAGAAGCTGATACGACTACAAGCTAGCACTATTGGAAAAAAAGAATATCCAAAATGTTTGGAACGATTTTTTAATAAGCGCCGTAATATTTCAGTAGGAACTTACTAGTGGAATTAAAATCAGAAAAATCCGTGGAAAAAGTTTGTGCCACGATGTCTCATTTACATCATCATCTGCCTAGCCTTTTCCCAACTATTTTGGGGTCGGCTTCCAGTCTAACCGGATGCAGCTGAATACATGAATTTTACAAGGAACCCAGTTAGTTCTGGGTAATATGGTACCGCTTGGTAAGACTGTTTGAAGACTTTCGGGCCACTGACTACCGGTAACGACTGTCAAAGATCTCCAAATAACAGCCGGGACCAACGTCTTATCGTGCTTTCCGAGGCACAGAGGAAACTCGCGTATGTAATGGGTGGTCACCCATCCACGGACCAACCTACGCAAGCGCGGCTTAACCTGAAGATCGACCTGAGCGGCTGTTATCATTTAACCATATTCAATGATTTTTAATAACAAGAAATTACCTTTATAATCTATGGCGCATTATTTTTGAATCGCAGAAGCTTTAAAATTCCCATCGTGAGGAGTCTTAATAATACAGCACGTTCGTATTCCACGCGCGCAAGGGCCGATGCCTGCCGGGGCTGCGGGACTGTTCGAAAGAAGTACCGTGGCCCTGGAACACAAAGGGCAAAAGAAGGAACATGAATGGGTTTTAGTCAGTAAAAGTCTGACACTGCCTTCCGCTTCGCCCAGAGCGGCGGGGGGTCATTTGATGATTTCCCATCCGAAAAAAAAAGTCTTAATAATTTTAAAATTCATTTTTAAAGTTACCTCCGTATTAAGGTGAAACTATTTATCGAAAAGACGATTTTTAAAAACAGGAGTGAAATGTTTAAGCTTCAATTTTGGCAGTGTCTTTGGGGATGAAGATAATATGTTGTCCAGTTTTCAAAACTTCTGTAAATGTTTCGTACCTACCTACCTTATAATAAAAATGAATTGTATAGTTAGTTCACTTGAAGATACTTTAGCACCGATGTAATATGAAAACAATTTTTTTTGAAACAGTTGTGAATCGTAAGCTGTTGTTTTTCGATGACGAATCGGTACAGTGACGAACTGGGCATAAGCTTTTGGAAGCAACAGACCATTTTTTGTTTGTTTTATAAAGTTTAAATCTATCCGATCTGCGGAGTTCTGGTCGCTAATTTAATTTTTCCCTGCATAATTTTAGTTAAACCTGAACAAAAATCTAAACTAACGCCTTAACACCGCCATAAATTCTGCTATAAACTTTTACATCAGCCAGTTTTCATACTAGCCGATATTAGCCTGTAAAGGTTATTCTCATATAATGAAATAGCCGCTGAAGGCAATGTGGCGAAATTTAGCGTAGCTTATTAAAGCATAATGCTGATGGAATTTCGTTGTCATGGACCTCTGCCCGCTTTGGTCGTATACCTGGTGAAATAATTTGAGAGTTTCGGTAATAAAATTAATTGTGGGCTAATATGTTTGTGTTGGCATAGTTGAGTAATCAGGGAAATTTATCATTGTTTGGGAGGTTTCCTTTTTTAATTTCACAGGTTGTAAACGGCGCAGGTACAATTTAGTAAGTATTACACGCTATTTATTGTCCGCAGCCACAATGGATGGCAATTTGGTTATGTATAATGCCAAATGCCAGCCGCTCTGTACGTGTGCAACCAACACTGCCTCAATACACTGCATCAAAATACACACTGCATTTATTTACATTTCTTAGAATTAAAACATAGCAACTTAAGTTTCTGGACGCGTCCCAATCTTTTTGTGATCAGTTTACTTTGTATGTAAATCTGACATCCTGCAATATTGTATCCGCCCTTAAAAGCGAAAAAAAAAAAACAAAAAGGTACCTACATATTTCTATAAAATATGTATTTTCGATGCGCAATTCTACGTTTTAGTAACGAGAATGGCGGTAAAATTCTGCAAATTAATAGAGTCATAAATAATAGCGATATAAACTGTTATGCCTTGATAATATCGTAACAGTTTACTATTACTACCTACATAAATAAAGGTCACTGACCCACTGCCTATAAACATAGTGCCCCATTTCTCCCTCATAATATTTTGAACTTGAGATGGAAAAACATCGGTATTTAGTTTTTATTTGATAAAAATTGTAACAATAAATGTTTCATGTTATTTTACCTGGAAAAATATCTGTCGAAATAAAATATCAGCGTACAAGGCCGCGCTTTTTATTTTGCAATACATTTGACAGCTTATCTGACAGTTGCTTTTTTTTAATAGCGCCATTTTGAACACAGATAAAAGAATAGCCGCTTCAACGTTTAAAAAAAATATCGCACATTTTGCGACTCGTCATTGTCAAAACCGAACTTTAAACATTTTATCAAAAAGGCTGTAAAAAATAATTTATCTGAATAAAACGTTGTCTCGAGAGACAGCGAGTCGTCGGTTAAGTCAATTTAATTAACATTGTAATCCCGATGAAAAAATCCAGACCGTACTTTTCCGTCTAGAATTTCATCCCGATATTACTCTTAAAATTGGGCCGACGTGGTCCATTTATAAATTAAAAACACGAACTGCAACTACAAGCAATAAAGTTATTAAGTAGAGCTGTAGTCGACAGAAAAAACGAGTTTATAGCTCCACAGAAGTTTGTAAACGCTGGCCAAAAAACATTAGCGAAATATATTGTCGAGAGTGTAGTGTTGCTTTGTAAATATCGCTTGGTTGTGGAGAAGTTAAATTGTATCTCATTGTTGGGGGACATTAAGTACGGATTGTAAATCTCCTGGTGTCCTATGTGCCGGGTTCCGCACCGGTTTCGACGGGACACGTTGCGGCCTGCATGTGGCGATGCGGCCGATATGTCTGTGAATTCGTTTGCGAATTTTCACACAGCACTGTTTTTAGTTTGTGTTGGGTATAAATCAGAATTATTTGGGAGAACAATTTTATCTTTGCCTACTGTATTTTGTGATGTTCTTTTTTAGGTTAAAACTAAGTTTTTAGCTTGGTACATACGTTAACTTTGTGATGTAACTGCACTTAGTAGATTCGTGGATCTTACTTAATCAAAATGAGGTAACTTTAACTTGTGTTTGTGTCTCAACTTCTTATAGTGAAGACCTTTTTAATATTCTTCAATCTATTTTATATGTAGAAACAATATTTCAAGCCATGAAATGTAATATCCTTCCAAAATACTCATATTTCTCCTAAGGCATAGGAAAGTTAGACTGTACACAGCAAACAGACTTTTTCATATTAACAGCAGAACCATAATATGAACTAGAACAAAACTAATATTGTTACCCGTCAGAAAAGCCTAGAAAATACAACAAAAATATTCAATAAAACTCACGCCACGCGCCGTTGAATGAACTTGATAAATATCCCTTTATAATGGAAAATGTAATAAGAAATCGTAATTTATTTCTTATTGAAATGAGGATAATAGACGCCCAGCCGCCCTAAGAAGTACCCAAATTGTTCCCCGTAGAGAGAGCACCCCCAAATCATGATATTAACATTATAATCCAATTTGCGGTACGAAGCGAGGTGAAACTCATTAACAAAGTTCCTGCATTGTTGCATCTAACGTTATAATTATCTGCGGAACGTCTAATTTCTGTCTCTCAAATGCATTTTATATCACCCGGACGTCAGTTGAACGTCTCCGAATCGCTTGGGGATGGGTAATAAGATTCCCTGCTTCCTATTACTGTCAGACCTAAATTGAATAAGTTTTGCAATTGAAAATTTAAGTAAAAATAAACGTTGAATATGTATGAAGAAGCTGGCGGTACAATAACAGTACTAAGGGAGCTTTACCTAATTTTTCTTAAGAGGTTGCGTAAAGCTGTGTAAAAAATTCTCAGGTCTTTCGGATATAATGGCTCGTTCGCGCGAACTGAACGAATTACTGAAAAATTTTCTGAGCCAGCCTTTTTACGGTAGTCTCTCGCTAGGTCGGCTAGAATTTAAAATTAAGTTGCTGAAATTGTTCCTTATAACACTATTTTTTGTAATCGAATTGGCTATGCTCCTGGAAAATTAGGACTATTTACTTGATGTGGATTTCTAAAAAAAACAGGTCCAATATTCTTTGTGTATATAATAAGTTGAACTTACTGTCACATTACTCAGCGCTAGAGAAATAAATATATAATCTTAGATGACCCACGTTCCGCAGCAATCGTTAATAGGTTCATAGACATAAATATAAAACCAAAAAGGTACGAAGTTAGGTAGGTACCTGAAAAGACGGAAACGATAGACTCTCAGAAAGTAACTTAGAAAATTTTTGCTTACAATATCATCGTCTGAATATCAGTATTTTACATGGAGCGACTGCCTATCTGACCTCCACAACCCAGCTAGCACTGATGGGTAACACGATACCCTTTGGTAAGACTGTCAAAGATCTACAAATTACAGCTGGGACCAACGGCTTAACGTGCTTACCGAGGCATGGAGGAAACTCGGTATGTAATGGGTGGTCACCCATCCATGGTCCAACCTAGGCAAGCGCGGCTTAACCTGAAGATCGACCCGAGTGGCTGCTATTATTTAGCCACGAGCTCCTCGTTTTCTTACAATATGTTCCCAAGTAATTTCCTTGTCTACTTGGAAAGCCGAAATACAGTCAAACGGGAAACTTTTATATTCCCAAAGCATGTTTACGACAAGTTTATAATGTGTAAAAAAATTATAATCCCATTGAGTCCCATGACCCGGTACAACTTTACATAAATACTTACGATTTACATAAGCGAGTTCACACATGTATCAAATATTATTTGAATATTTTACACCTGTCTTCTTTATAAGAAGTTTTAGTGAAGTTTTTAATATGAACCTTTATCTTCATAATACGTTTGGTATTAACCTTTAATACCCTTTAATGTTTTTACGTATTGCTAGTCCCACTATACTTCCCTTCTTTAAATAGTTGTTTTAGATTCTTTATTAGTTTACTGCCGAAAGTTTTTTTTTAATAGCCTTGTATGTCCCACTGCTGGGCAAAGGCCTCCCACATATCCCTCCAGGTACTCTTCTCCTCAGCCACCTTGAACTTTATCCTTTGTGACGCGCGTCAAGATGATCTCGCCACCTCTCTCTTAGCCGGCCTCGGCGGCGCTGTTCATCCTCAGGCACCCACCGTGTTGAGATCTTTGTCCAGCGATTGTTATGCATGCGGCGAAAGTTTACAGGGTAAAATTACCTTTAATAGATATCCATCGCAATCTTCAATGAAAACATCCAGACAAAACCAGAAATTTGAGTTTGTTTCTGGTTTCTAACCACAATCTCTGCTACATTATCTGATTAGTCCCCAATGAACATAACAAAATCCCACCTTCAATAGTCCATTTTCGTCAGCACTATCCCATAGACAACACCCCCCGAAAACAAGAAACAAGGACCAAGGACTTCCCGCTCACTACATTAAACCGGCAAAGGTCGATTGCAGAGTCCTCTTGTCTGTTAATAATAACCAAACGCAACTTATTTGGAAACCTGATTTATAAATGTACTCACCGTCATTTCACTACAATGAAAGGACACTACAATGGCAGAAATACAATGCGCATATCGACAAGCAAATGCCGTCAGTCAATCGTGATGATCGTGATTATTACAATATTTCTTACTCTACCTCAATAATTATGATAATCGTAACATAACTCGCCATCATGTCTGCATTGTGAATGCGGCGTTCCCAACCAGACAATGTCCCACTTCCTGAAGTGTCCGAAGTGTCCCAACATCTGTACTTTAGAGGAGGGGACCTAAAAGACGCCACAGACCCGGCGTATTAACGTGGCCAGATATGGGAACAAGAAATTTACGCAAGTCGTATCATCGACACGAAAGAAGACGTCTGCATTCTTTGAAGGGTTAGGCAGAGGTGTCATAATCGAACCCAAGTCCTCATGCTCAGCAGTGGCTCTTGCAACCACTTTACTAACAAGGCAATGCTAAGTAAAATGATTTCTAAAAGCCCCATATTTCCACAGCTAAACAAATCCATTGAAGCGTTAAGCTCATGCAAAGTAATGTAACCATTTCGACAACAAGTAAACCCTTTAAATATTAACAAAATTCAACTATTAACCTACATTTCTAGTACATAAAGCGACCAAATGTTACAATATTATTACTACATATAAGTAGAAACATGCTCGTCTCGTCAAATTTTAATCTCAGTACATAATTAATATGTTTTCAGAGCTCCGGGCAAGCGCAGGTGTGTAATAGCTTTTATAATATAATAAACAATAAACTGAACTAGTGTTTAATTAATTAATTATATTGTATTGTTGTTTGTGTAGATGTGTGTTTCCTGGTTAAATAGGTCACTATGTGTGTGCTCTATGATTGTCCATGCCCATAGATATCTCGTTCGTTTATTAGTCACAACTACTGAGCACGATGTCCTCATGGCTTCGATTCCCAGGTCGGGCGTTTATTCCAGGGCGGAATTTTTTAGTAACAGTGACGGAGTCTAGATTTGTGCCCGGTTAGTGGCAATAGCCCCAGTCCAGCCGACAGATGTAGTGGACATCTGTCGGCTGGACATAGGCCTCACCCAAGTGTCGTCGTCACATTGACCGGTCCCGTGCGTCTCGCATCCAGCGGATCCCCGCAACCTTCACTAGGTCATCGGTCCAGCTAGTGGGAGGCCTTCCGGTTCGCGGTCGCCACTCCAGAACTTTTCGGCCCCATCGGTCATCCGTTCTATAGGTATAAAACCGTTGAAAACTTTGGAAAAGTTTTGATTGTTGAATCCTAATTGTTTAATTACTAGACTGCCTCGTTGGTCGGTGTCTCGGTGGTCGCGATCGCGACTGCTGAGCATAAGGTCCTGGGTTCGATTCCCGGGTCCGGCAAATTGTTATTGGGTTTTTTCATCAGGAATTTCCCAGTAGCAGTCACGGAGTCTGGATTTGTGCCCGGTTGATGGCATCAGGCTAGACCTCTATTATATGGAACTTAAACATAATTTAACTGGTAACCCTTTGTAAACATATAGGTTATAGTTTGACACTATAATCTATGTATTTACTCTATGATTGTTGTCGATAGATGCAAGATATGGGTGATTTTATTATTTACGCTTGTCTATGATTTCGTGCCTGTACTAGTACTTGTGACCGAGTCGTTCTTTTAAACTATGCAACGGATTTTGATGTACTTTTCGCCATCATTTAGAAATTTAAGTAAATTTTCTAAATGATGGTGATTTAGAAAATTTATTCCGAAAGGTTTATGTGTGCTTTTGAACTTGTATACAATAAAGAAATCTCCAATTTGAGAAAATTCTCTCTTCAAAACCGCGCGATGCTAAGGTGGAATTAACTGGTGAAAAGACTTGTCCCTAAATTAAAATAATGTAATATAATAATTTAAGCTGGTGTAATTAGAGTTTTAAAGCTTGTTTTGCTTTATAGTTTAATTGAACTCTATTTAATTGCAATATGAGCATGTATGTAGGCCATTTTGACCTCATTTTAACGTGTGTGGTGACATACTTAGTTATTTTGTAGAGGTTTTGCATACAATGGAGCAAAGAATACTTAAATACGGTCATCGTGTACAAAAGCTAGATAACATAACATCACGCCTGTAATCCCCGAAGGGTTAGGCAGAGGTGTACCTAATAGTACACCATCTCGCCAGTTATGTTTAAGTTCCATGGAATATGGAGCGAGCCTGTTTCATCAACTGGGCACAAGTCCAGACACCGTTTCTGTTACTGAGCAATTCTTGATGGAAAAAGCTAATAACAATTTGGCCGACCCGGGAATCACAAGCTACATTTTCTTTTATTTTTACTTCTCTTTAGCATTTATTGCAACCTTATAAACGAGCAATCGTCAGCATGTCTACATCTTATTACTATTATAAAGGCGTTGGTGAGGATATATGGATGTTTGTTACTGTACTGACGGCACGGATGGCGCAGTGGTCAAGCGATTGACTGCTGCGCTGCATGTCGCGGGTTCGATTCCCGTACGGAAAAAATATTTGTATGACCTACAAGTAGTTGTTCCGGGTCTGGGTGTTTTTCTATCTATAATATGTATGTATTTACAAAAAAAAAAAAAATGGAAATATGTAGTTTATCAGCCATCTAGCCGCCATAACACAAGCATTAGGTTGCTTAGCTTGGGACTAGATGGTGCTGTGTGAAATGTCCAGGGAGGGATATTTATATTTATTTACTCTTTCACGCAAAAACAGTAGTTTTTAGACCGAAATTTGGCACACAGATAGTTTTTATAAACTTAATTAATAGGTACTTTATATAATAGGGTACTTTTTATCTCTCGATAGATACGATCCCGATGGACAATTACAGGGCTCCACGCAGGCGTAGTCGCGGGCATAAGCTAGTTTTATCATACATTTAAAGTCTAGTAAAATCTAAATCTGACCAATATTCCCATATCTCCGCACCGCAATCTCTCTTGCAATATGCCACTGCATTACTTCGTAGGTGTCATAAAATTCGACTTAAGGATTTTATCAGGTGGAATTTGTAGCTACCTTTTTACATCCACAGCTCACATGTTCATATCAGCTTGGAATGTTACTGGCTATCAATCTGAGGGTGGCGATTTGCGAATCAAGGGATAACGTGGTTTGTATCGTGGTATTACCAGGCGGTAATGACTTTCTGAAGAACTGTAACAGTTAAATACAAAAATTGCAAACTATTTCTGTGGAAATAAACATTTATAGGTAATAAACGAATTTGTCCTGAATATTTACTAGCTTTTATTGCCAAATGATATTAGTATCTACAAAAAGCTTTTCTCAGTCAGTATTCTTTAAAAGGTTGATAATAAATTATAATTTTAACTAGTCAACATATTATGTTGACTAGTTAAAATTGTTTTGGTATCTCATAGCAGCTTAGGTACATGAAAATTCAATCAATCAATCAACTTTATTTTCTCACCACAATATACATAAATTATTTTACATTGGTCAGATTCGACAATGATACACAATTCAGATAAGTATATATTGTGGGAGACTGGTGCCTAAGCTAGGCTCGTGGCCTGTGTTTCAGGACACCAGGAATTGTTAGCAGTTTGATCAGACATCAACATCATTCCCTGCGCAGCATGTCTCCTCCTTCTATACTTCTCTATCACTCGTCACCTCAGCAGTCACCTCCTTTCTAACCATATCCTTCACACAATCCATTCATCGCTTCTTTCCTCTACTTATTACTACATAACTTTTCAGCCACCGGCGCCACTTTAAGATTTCCTTTTATCAGATAGTCTTAGATAAAAAGCGAATCATGTCCTTCCTCAACCGACAAGAATACAAAAATAACTACACTTTGTCCTACCCTCAAAGTATTAGCTATAATGATTACGTACCCACAAAATCAACAAAAAAAATGAAGCGACGCATTTGCTTGTAATTTTTTCGTAACTTTAAGTGGATTACAATGTTAATTTTATTGATGCGAACGAAGGATAGATAGAGGAGTCCTGTAGACCCCAATATTAGTATGCCGATGGTGGAAAAAGATAAATTTGTTGGCGGAACATTTAATTTATGCGATTTTGTAGGGAGAAGTGCTGTTCTGTAAATATATTTTTGCTTAAGTCACCCTTGTCTGGAAGATGGGAGGGTATTTAGTTATTATGCATGATTTGAGCTGTTTTGGTAGACTGAACTCTAGGATACCTAACTAACCTCTGGGGTATGATTATACAATCTAGCGGAAAAGTTAAGCAATTACTCCATGTAGAAATAAGGCTACATTACTGAAATTACGAGGCACAAAAAACAATATTTTGAGAACTGTTACTGTAGTATTTTAGTTGAGCTTATTTTACATTGTAACTAGAAGTTATTATGATAGTTATCATCACGTCATTAACTTAGGCAAAGTAGAAAACATATGTATTGAAGGAGCCGAGTGTACCAAATGGAAGAAGAATGACGTAAATCGGTCTAGTAATCAAGAAGAAATCGGTGTACATACATGTAAAAGAAAAGAAGCCTGCTGACTACATAACCTCACACATAATTTGCGAGATTATTAAATTATTTACAAACTACAAAACTATAATAGTAATAAATATGTACAAGTAGAAAAAGGCTACAGAGCGTCCAAAAATTCGTCTGCATCGCTGTCAACAGGAAAAGTGCCCAGAAGGCTGGCAGCATTGCCACGTTGGATGGCAATGCTGATTCCTTGGCCAAAATATAGGCTCGCCCTCTGGTCACGTGAAGAGTCGACCATAAGTTATATGTGCGTGTAAGTTAATATATACTTTTACAATTAAATTTTGTTATAGAAGGAAATATAGAAAAAGTAGTATCATAGGATTTATAAGCGAGTCTCAATGTTTTAATTAGACAATTGGGATTCAATAATTAAAACTTTCCCAAAGTTATCAACGGTTTTAGCATTTCACGACAATGGCTGTCAATGTAGGGTAGGCAATGCGTAAAATTACTTTGGAAAACAAACTACCATCATAATGGATAATATTATATGTATTATAAAAAAAACATCTGTAGAAATTTTAATAACAAAACTGTTTTCATATTTTCTCTTAACTAACAGTAACGATAACTATTATTACGATATTACAATAATTATAATGTGGTATCTGCTAACTCTTTCATATTAAAATTGTTTTAAAAACATAGTTATTCAGATCCTAAACTAACATTAAAGATAAAGTAGAGCTAATTATCAAAATTTGATTAAGTTAGTTTATCTGACCGTAAGATCATTACATTTATCATATGTTTTTTGTTTCAAATAGGGTGCGAAATAGCTAGGGGCCTTAATCAACAGAGTGATATTATCTCAGTCTTTTAAAATTTTAAATAAGAAGCAACCATGATTTTGATTAAAAAATATTTTATTTATATTTTATGAAATAACTCTTAGTATAAAATGTTTTTTTTTTTGTAACTAATTTTAACAGGTCATGTGATTCTAATTCATTTAAAATCTACCAAGGTTTATTATAAATACTGGTTTCAAATTTTGTTAACTGTTATTAGATAAGGAAGGATCACATTATTTAATTTCCGACGCGGACCCGAGATTGGAACTCTCTACGGCATCTTTGTTCCCTCCCACATTTAAGCCTTCGAAGACTGAACAGGCATCTTCTGGGCACGCTCGTTCCATCATAGACCTCTTCCATCGGTGTCCATCAGGCGTGATTGAGGTCAAGAGAAGGCCAATTTTTCAGTAAAAAAAAATTGTACAGAAGCAAGCACATGAAACTACCCTTTTCCCAATCAATCTTGAACCTAATGCTTTAGCGATAAAGTTTAAAATCTATTTTAGGACAGATTGTAGTAGCTTGATGTGCTGGCGGCATCTGTACTTAAAATTCAGATTCAACTAAAACATACTTAAAAAAAAAAATGTTTTTATGTACTTATTCATTTTACTACACACTGTGTCTACATATCTTTTTTATCTATTTTTCTTTCGCAGGTATGCTGGAAGATATTTCTTTCGAAATAAGCATCACCTTGGTACCAATCTTTCTCTTTCTTTCTTCTTTTCTGTAATTAGTGTGTACACGGGGCAAAGTAGATCGGTTTGCAGGGCACACCACAAAGATGTTGGTGTGCGTAAAATCAACTGGTGTATTACTTCGCCTATTTGTTAGTGTTTGCTTCACTATAGTATATGTATAATATGAGGTAAAGAATATGAAGCATCAATTTAACCCTATGACTAACTGGTGTCGTGGCATAGATGTGTAATCATTCGGCTGGTAAATCAAGTGTCGTAGGATCGAATCTGCGCCGCTGGCGTCAACTTTTTGCATTATTAAAAAACTTTTATTTTCATTTTGTTGAATTTTTATTGTAATTTACCTGATAATAAGAACATTATTCGAAAAAAAATATGGAAGTAAAAATTAAACAATTTGTATTAAGAAATCAACAACATTTATTGACTAGGTTTTTTTTATATTATAATTACAAATTAAAAAGTTTTGTGCATGACAAATATTCTAAGTCGGACAAGAAATAACGTTACTTTTCTTATTCAAGTGGGTAATTTATTTATTAGTGAAATGAATAAACATGTTAATAAGATAGATATTAAGATACAGGTATCCTAAATTGTTATCTCACTAACAATAACATCACTCACATAAAACAAATCGAATTACCCCCTGATATTTTTATTAATATCCTATTGGTGCGCCTTCGCTATCTATGACTTATTCATGCACGAAGTAAATGTCTCCACTAGACCTGCATGGAAGAATATTTTTTTTTATGATAGCGCTCACCATCTTTTCGCCACAATATTTTGCGACCGTCCTTGTCTGATTTAAAACATTTTTCATCTCTAAATATAACTATATTATTGCACCAATCAAAATCCAAATATTCTCTTGCGAAGCGTACCCGGTTTTGCCTGTGAATATCTGACATTCAAATTTTCTTGGCTGGCCTACAACATTTCACACCAGCTGCTCGCAAGTGGTTTCGTACAGTTTGTAATGTCACGTCATGTTTAGTTGCCGTGGAACGAGTAGTGAGGAAGGGCTCAGCGGTATGCGTAGCAACTATATCAGATGCCAATCTGTGAATGCAAATCCAGCCTTTGGTCCCGGTCGGCAAGGATCAATGCTTCCCGAATCTGCATAACGATGGACCCACAATTGCACAGTCCTTCTCTGTGAACAATAATAAAATATTGTTACAAAAAACAACAATCAATAACATGTGGATTATTTAAACATATTAAACTTCTAAACATCATAATAACATTTTGTTACTCACCGATATCTTTAAACGTCTCGCAATTTCACTAATTGAAACATTTTGCTCATGCAAAAGAATTATTTCAGCTCATAAAAGTGTGGTTCAATGATTCATATTGATTCACAACTAAAAGCACTTCTCAAAAAACGCAGGGTATAATGTCTAAAAACGTAACGAAAGCCCGATAGTCAATAGCATTATGACGATGAACTTAAACTACTAATTTAAACATGATTTGTCATTTTTAGAGGGTAGACAACTAATACATTCTAACCCAAATATAAAGAGACTTGCTAATAGTTAAGCAATGAATTGAACAAACAAATGTAAAATATTTTATTAAAACATACAAAAACATTAAGCTGTTGGCAGTCGGATTCGATCCTACGGCGCCGGCGCAGTAAGTAATTATTTATCGCACGCTCGACTAATGCGCCACGGAGACGATTGTATGATAAGCTAAATTTATGCGTCATATTCCCTGCAACATTAGTGACAAGAAATTTTATTGTGTGTGCGTGGACAACGGGTTATTGTGAAGCAAACACTAATAAATAGGCGAAGTCAGACGGCCGTTGATTTTACGCACACCAACATCTTTGTGGTGTGCCCTGCAAACCGATCTACTTTGCCCCGTGTACATAAAATGTTAAATAAATAAATAAAAAAAACACTTTTCAACAACGTTCCTCTAGTGGGAGCAGACAGAAGCCGGCCAAAGTAAATAGGTTTTATCTATAAAATGTAGCGCTTATGGTGAAATCCTATAGCTCGGCAAGCTTTATCATTGAAAGCTAAGGCCGTCTGAAACCCTTAGATCCGACGCTGAAACTTTCAAACACGCCCGCATTTTTCTTTATGCTTTTAAAACAACGAGAAATTTGAAAATATCCTTTGTTTCCCTACCAAAACTTTAAAATCGTGTTTATTTTGAAGCAATCTTTTTTAATTTAATCTTATATTGAATTTGGAAGTTTTTGTTCAGTATTGGCCGGTTCGATGTTTTATTTGTTGTGGTGTTGTTTTCTTACGACTTTCTGTGAAAACAGTGTCAAGACTTTCTTTTTCTCTGATACCAAGCATCATCTAAATTAACTAATGCTAATCAAGTTTCGTCAGATCATTGATCGGGTTCAGTTTCCCAGTTTATTCAGGATTACATTTTCCAAATATAAAAAAAAATATTCAAAATTATAAGGTACAACTTTTACAGTTTTTCTTAAATCTATGTCAAGTTCACCCATGATGTGTGCCTGTACTAGGTAAACCTGTGTTCCAGACATCAGAGTTAACATCAATTGATTAAGTAATCACTGAAGAAACTATGACAACTTACAATACAGAGGTCTCTGTAACTGTCATTGCAACCCACAACATGGATACAGATATAGCTCCACACTCAACAACATATTCTGTACACTAGTTCAGCTCCGCATTTACCTCTCTCGCATCTACATAGACACTCAAAGAATAATCCCTCACACTCACAGCACCATATTGGTCCACACTCCACATCTCAGTACAAACAGACAGGCCGACCGTTTAACTTGCTGTCTGAGGCTCAATTACTGCGCGCCCTGGGGAGCAAATTTATTCATAAACCATAAAATTACATAGACTTTCTCGTTTGTTTACCGTTGCTGACCAAATATGAACCCCTCGACTTATATACGACTATGTATGGGGTCCTATGAATACTTATTTATCTACGTATTCTTATTCGCTGATGGGGTTCGAATGTATGGAAATGTTGGCGGTAAATAATAATGGAGAGAAAAAATAAAAAATGCACCAGAAAAGGCAATGGTTCTTGGAAATACTAACCGTGAACTTTATTTTTATAAATATATCTACACGTTAAAAATATATGAAACCTAGTTGAGGTCGGATTTGTGACCAATCACCAAAAGAAAACTTTTTTTACCATATATGTATAACAAAAATAAATTGTCTGCATGACCCCTTAGCCCAAACCCCAGCGAATAAAGATTTTCCTAAAAATAGATTTGTATGACATTAAGTGGGTATTTAACGCCGTTTATGTATTTGACAGGCCTCCCCCAAGATTCCATTTAAAATCCTCTTGGAATACTGAGTACATTTCAAATGACATTAAATAAATTCCAACGCCAGAGTATAAATAAAGTTTTAATAAACATTTCAAGATTTATTATGTGTGATTATAATTATTATGCGTTACAATGATTTCAGTTTATAATTTATTTATCGAGTTTTCAAACCCACACTACAAGTACTATCGATTTCACTGACGGTCGACCACTTTTCACCCTTATGCCCTGAGTAATTAGGTTGAAAAGTGGTCGACCGTCAGTGAGTGTGAAACATACAAAAATTTACGTCTTTTTCCTATGACGTTTGTCAGAAACCACAGAAAGCCACCTGCCAAGGTCCTTACTGTATACTTTCATCCACTGCCATCATGCATGCCAGTTGCAAGTACTACGCACTTAACTGACCTTTCCGAAGAACACCACCAGTAAAGTCAGTGTATTTCCTTCTAGGGCGTCTCCTCCCGGTGTTTTCACTCACATCTCGCTTTGTAAAGGAAAAATTAAAACAGAAATTTATTTCTGAAAGTTCACCTAGGTATATTATCCATCATCATCTGCCTAACCTTTTCCCAACTATCTTTGGGGTCGGCTCCCAGTCTAACCGGATGCAGCATAATACCAGTATTTTACATGGAGCGACTGCCTATCTGACCTCCATAACCCAATTAGTACTGGTTGTCAGACTTTCGGGCCACTGACTACCTGTAACGACTGTCAACGATCTACAAATGACAGCCGGGACCAACGGCTTAACGTGCTCTCCCAGGCACGGAGGAAACTCGATATGAAATGGGTGGTCACCCATCCACAGACCAAATTAGGCAAGCACGGCTTAACCCAAAGATCGACCCGAGCGGCTGTTATTATTTAGCCACGAACTCCTCAGTTCACCTATATTATCCACGCTATGGTAAAGCTGTGAACATGTAAACTATGCCTATTATTCTCAGTAATACATCATACTGTGCTTAAAGCAAACAATATCAAAACTAAATTTTGACATCTTGAATGGCAGCGCCTCCTACACAAAGCTTGTATGGCGTAAAATATTGGTTACGAACACAGACGTATAAAAGCGATTTGAAAGCACAAGATTTTAATAACGTAATACTTACTTTCATAAAAAAAAAAATTCTCGTGTATAAATGTAACAATTATCTCGATTTCTAAGCTTATCGCTTTATTTTTATAAACCTGTTTTAGTTCATTGGGTTCCCAGTAGCAGCCTGGAGTCTGAATTTTTACCCGCTTGATGGCAATACGCTCAATCCTTATTACATAGGAATTCAACACAACTAACGAACTGTAGGTGTACTATATACTTCTGCCAAACCTTTAAGGAATACATGCGCAATGTTTCAGTTCCATAATTGATACTAATTTTATTAAGCTGAAGAGTTTGTTTGTTTGGTTGAACGCGATAATATCAGGTTATGAAGAATATAAGGAGAAATGAGAGGAGACCAGACCCCAAGAAGATGAATTGGCGACATGGTGAAAGCACCAATTGCTAACGTCTTGTTATTATGTGACTTTAGCTGGTCAGTCACGCAACGCACGCGCATAATGCATGCATGTGTATAATACCCCGTCAGAAGCCAGGATTATTCCGTTAACATAATAATTCGGTATGCAATATTCGACGAACAAATATTTGTCTTAACTCTCCATTTTGTTATTATTCTGTGGTGGTAACATAGACTGCCTCAACCAAATTGCACTAGACGTAGTAGGTATAATAACATTACGTGCGGCAAATGAGTAAAACATTATTATTTTAAATACCTCTACCCCAGTCCTGTTTATTTTCCGTCTATAAATTGTACAGGCTGTGGAAAAAATAATCAGATTAGCTATTCTCTCGATAAGAATTGTGTATTTTTATTTACTTATTACAATTTATTTAAGTATTTTTTTAAACAGTGTAGAATTAAGCATGTCTTTTAGTAAAGTCAATAATTATAGCAACATGAATGAAGTCTTCGTCTTGGTCTTGAAGACTTCATTTACTTGGTACACTAGTCTATAAGACTATGTATCTCCTATCTATGTATCAGCGTATTCAATTGTTGGTGAGCCAAATCAATAAAATAAAATAAATTTGATCCAAGTTCTCTTTCACGAAAAATAAAACACCTTCATTCTTCTTTTTGAAAAAAATGGCAATGAATACAACAAACTCGGTCGGAGTGGTTACTTCTTGTCGTCTAGATTGAAAAATAAGGTTGCTTTAAAACTCCACCTAATGTCGGAACACCCTGTACTGTAGGTTATAAACGTCCCCTGCATAACGTTGCATCATTAGGGGAGTGCCTCTCGTAAACCACGCGCAATAGGTTTTATCTTGAACTATAAAATTTATTTACACATCCACGGCTGTATCGAGCCTGTAATGTGCTGAAAACTGTTATTTATCATGGAAAATGTAATTATATATGGGGTGAGGAATCAAGACTGCTATTTTCGACCTTAAAAACCTGCGATACTACATAGGTATTTGCGCTTTTGAGTGGCTCCGTAAATGCACTTCGTTTTGAGTGTGCCATTTGAACAGAAATCATTAATTGTTAGCTTAGTCGACCTTGTAATTGCTAACTGCTTTTTGACGACATCGTTATCTGCCTTTTAAAAACCATGTTGGGGTTGGCTCCTTGCCTGAATACCAGTAGTTTACATGGAGCGACTACCTGTCTGACCTCCACAACCCTGTTAGTACTGGGTAATACGCTACCCCGTGGTAAGACTGGTTGTCAGACTTTCGGGTCACTATTACTTACCTATAACGACTGTCCAAGATACAAATGACAGTCTAAACCAACGGTTTAACGTGCTTTCCGAGGCAAGGTGAAAACTCGGTATGTAATGAATGGTCTCCCATCCGCGGACCGACCTTGGAAAGTGCTGCTTAACCTTGGAAATCGATTGGAGTGGCTGTTATTTTTTAGCCGTTTAAATTAACTTTAAAAAGTTGAATTGTAAAGCTTTTATGAGGTCGACTATACCTATACAATAAATATTAACGACTTACAACTTTCATCATACTTCAATCGTATGTATCGAAGAGAGTTTATATCCCATTATCAAAACGTATTATGTACTGAATAAAACAACAGACAATACACGCTTCTACTAATTGGTAACCATTCATATCCACGAGACAATCAATCCATCGTATTTGTTAATCGTGACAATACAGGAACAATCGTATTCGATATCGAACAACAGACAAATAACTTCACAGTTTCGAAAATTTAATTAACAAGAAGAGAATGAAACTCGATCGAAACTCGTCCCAATTCCCACGGAACCACGGAATACGGCTCTGATCTCCCGATCTGTGGTCATATAATACAGGGATGGCATGTCCCCTTTCCAGGAGCGAACTTGTGTGGTTTTGGAAAAATCCCAATTTTGAATTGAGTACTGTTTGTGTTGAAGCTTTGTTTATTTAAGCAGTCATGTGGATACTCTCCTTTGAGTTCGTAAATATCTAATCCAAAGGGGTTTCGTGATCTTCCTTTATAGAACGGTTAAACATACATACATACATAAACACATCTTTTCCCATGGGGGTAAGCAGAAACCACAGAATGCCACCTGCTACGATCCTTACATACAACGATCATAACTTTGTTAAAGAACGTTTATAAACACACACCAATAGATAGCTATTTAAAGATCTAATTAACAAAGCGTTTGCTTAAAATGCCTACTTTGAAAGTGGCTTCCAAAATAAAACTTGATCATTTTTAAAATATTCTTACCCTACAATTTTAACACGAAGGCTCTTTTTCAAATTCGCCTCAACACATTACACCTACAATCAACGACGAACTGTTGTAAAACAGATTCGCGAATCCCAACGGCTATAATAAAAGTCCCGATTCGACGATCATAACAACATAATCACGACATTGTCACGAAAATTAAAAGAGCCCGGCCCTGTATTCTATGTTGCAGACCAGACTGCATTCTCCAACACCGTCCCTTTGGTGCCATAACGAGTACTGTCGTGAAATAAATCTTACCACCCTAGCTGTAACGCGCCGGTTCAGCCGCCTTTCAGGACGGGGATAAAAGGTCTTTATTTTTTCTCATTGATGCCCCTTTATGTGACATGTTTTGATTGGTTCTATTTTTACGACAAAAAGGCCTACTTTCTCCCTTAGATACAAACTAACATCACGCCTGTAATTCCTGAAGGGTTTGTTAGAGATGTAACTAATAGATCACCCACATTTTAGCAGTTATGTTTAAGCCCCATGTAATCGAGGGCGAGTCTATTGCTATCAACAAGGCAGGAATCCAGGCTCCGTGACGTGACTGACAAATTCCGATGGAAAACCCGATAACACTTAGTCTGATCTGAGAATTGAACCCAGGACTTAGGGCTTAGCAGTCTCACATGTGAAAACGAGACGAGGTAGTCTCTTTTAGATTAAATGACACTTGTATTAAACCTCTAATTTAGCCCCCTACTTGTTACTTCCGATTTATTGTCCGATTCAGGAACTGTGATTTACGAGTATGGGAAATTATATTGGTTAAGTTTCAGGATTTTAATTGTTGATCCCGAATAAAGATACGATTGGCCGGATACTGAATGAGAGTCACGTACAGGGAAATGGAATTTGTTACAAGGCCTTTTCACAGCGTCGTTATTATTATAATGATATCTTAATTCAGTGATAAAAAGAGCGAAATCACTGGGTTTGATCCTAAAACTTTTACTTTTATGTTTGAGTGACAATTATTATTTTCGCTATTATTGCAACAAAAATGTTGAATTTGATTAATATTTAAAATTGATCATTAACAATACACGACAAAAACAAATATGTTTACCAAAAAATAATGTGGTAGAAAACAAATTATACAGAGACACCAATTTCTGCATCGAATTACCGAGCCACCCTATTATCGAATTCATATTAATTAAACAGCAAGCAGAGCGGACAATACAGATACAGACAAATAAATTAAAAGCCAATAGTCTGCGCCGTCCGGGAAACAATTCGAAAAATCGGAATTGCCTAACTAACGCAAGCCAGACGGTATAAGGGTTCAAAAATTTATTTTCTACCTACAGTCCCTTACCGGGGCCATTAAAACCGTCAGTCCATCCGTTCGCAGATTTAAACCAAACGTTCTGGTGTCACGAATCTAAAAAACATTTATCACTCTCGATTTTCTGCCGGTCGCCGGTCGTAGCGTGGGCAAGGAGCGTGTAGTCAGTGTATTTTTCATTGAATGTTGTCGAGCAACCCTGAACGAGCCAACTTTATGGCTCACAGTACTGTAAGGCGGATAAGAATTTATGCTTTAATAGATACTACGTTTCGTTGGATAAGTATTTATGTTGTCTGTATTGCGATCGCGTTAATATTTAGGCTGGTTTTTCACGAGTCAGGAATCAGTGACACAATATAATGTTAATTTGATGTGATTCAGTGAGTCGTCGTGTTGTTTTATGGTGAGTAATTCTACTGAGAACGCAAATTCATATCATGACGTCACTTTTAGTTTAGTACCTACATGGATTTTATATGGAAATCAAACATAGTTTCAGTTTTCGCGAATATCTATTGTATACAGTCATTGCAAATCTAATTACACAATTTGTGTAACTTGTAATGAATTTTTTTTGTTATTTTTTTCAATTTATGTAATTCTTAATTGATTGTTTACTACAAGGTAGTCTGGAATCAATTAATAATGGAGAAGATATGGAGAAGGATAATCTTGTTTGGAGTTGGACGTTGATAGGTGCGTCGCAGTATTATACTTTCGTAGCTATCGTCGTTTCTATTGTAAAATTGTTAAACCTAAATGATTGTTCCAAATAAACGTTTTTATTTTTTTATATTGCAAATCTAATTGAGCAGTGAGTGAACTCATGAACTCGTAAGTCAGAGAATACCACTGGGCTTACCAGTGGTATTCTCTGACTTGCGAGTGCATGAGTTCGGTACCAAGAATAAACATTACATAATATCATACCTGTAATCCCCGAAGGGTTAGGCAGAGGTGTACCTAATAGTACACCCACATTTCGACTTATTTTAAAGTCCCATGTTATAGGGAGTACAGACGGGCACAGACCCAGACTCCGTGGCTGTTACTCGTACTAAACAATTCCTGATGGAAAAACCCAAAAACACTTTGCCCGACCCGGGAATCGGACCCAGGACCTCTTGTTCAGCAGTCGCTCTTGCGACCACTAGTCCAACGAGGCAGAGAAAAAATAAAAGAATAAACCTTTTGTCAAAAACCGCAGGCATTACCTACCGGTAACTTTGAACAAACAACAAAAGTTATCCAAATATTAGCTTTCCTAAACTTAGTTTAATTTAAACCCAGCTGCACAAAATAATTTCTAATCCTAATCAACAGCTGCATCTCGGGGAACGCAGTCAAATTTCGTACGTGACGTGCCGTACGACAACGACACGATACAACAGCGACACGATACGACACGACACGACGTGGACACACAATCTCTTAATTACTATCCACGCCGCAGTGTGCCGCAAACACGCTTGATTTTAAGTAGGGAATGAGCAGAACTCCTGGTGGTATTCGTGTTTGAATTACTAATGTTTGGGCTTTGTTCTAAGCTTAGAAGCGCAGGATTGTGCTGCTTAAACATTAACATGAATTTTTATCAAAACCTACAGAAATTACATTCACTCCACACATCCTTGAATGAAATAAATAATATTATTGTTTAATAAAACTAAGAAACACGCTTTGCGTCGTCATTTTATCTCTCGTATTTTTCTCAGCAAACCCTTTTATTTGATACGCATATCATGGGAATGCATAAAAAGCTAGTCCGCCATCTTTGATTTAGAAAAACGCCACTTAACTAACCATGCATTGTCATCATAACTAAACATGTCTGCAGAATTTCAGCTCAATCGGAAATCGGGAAGTGAATCAAATTTAACTTCTTAGATTTTTTTATATACTTGTAGTTACCAGGTGAAGCTAATAAAAGTGAGTTAAAATAGGAACTCCTCCAAATATATAATATAGACAGGAAAGTCCAAACCTTAATTTATCTTGTACTAGCGACCCGCCCCGGCTTCACACGGGTGCATGTATTATACATATAAACCTTCCTCTTCAATCACTCTATCTTAAAAAAAAACCGCATCAAAATCCGTTGCGTAGTTTTAAGAGGACGCATTGGAAATTTTGGCGCCAATGATCTCAATTTTTCTCAGTAAATACAAAACGGATCAAAATACAAGTTGGTTACCTGAAAGTACATGATAAAAACCTTATTTTGTTAGTTTTCAATACATGATTAGGTAACTTTTTTAACAGAGAAAAATATATCAAACACACCTCTTTTTAAAAAGAGATTCACATTTTATGGGCAAACGGGACCGATTTAAGCCTCTTAACTTTTTTCGTAGATGAGTCTATACATACTCTTTAAAATAGTAGAAGGAATATTTCTCAAATTATCATTTCTAACTAAATAAAATAACAAAACCATTTTGTCGCTTACGTCCTTTAATTATAAGCTAGCGCGCGTATGCAATCCTCGCCCCGCTCTGACGCTCAGTCCCCTCTTGACCATTGTCAGTTTGTTTAACAATTCGTCGCCTTAAAGATTTAAGCATACATAGGGATATAGGGACTGAGAAAGCGACTTTGTTTTGTACAATTTAATGATTCTCAGCTGATAAAAAAAACTGAAGAAAGCCTCATTGGTGTAGTGGTTGTATGCACTACTGCTGAGGATGTGGTCTTGAGTTGAATGCTCAGGTCACGTAAAGCGTTATTAAGTTTTTCCTTTAGAAATTTCTTAGTAGCAGCCCAGAGACTAGATGTGTGCCTTGTATACGTCAACACACTTGTCACTTTTTACACGAGACTTAAACATAACTGGCGAAAATGTGGGTGTGCTATAGGTACACTTCTGTCAAGCCAACGAGGTTACTGGCGTGACGTTTTATAAAGAAACCACTGATGAATCTCACTTACTAAACTTACTAACATCAGTCCCCCATGTCCCAAACAACTCCAAAGGCTATAGCCAATCATTCTACATAAACCTATAAAATCGCTACATCAAGGTTGACAGAAATAGTCAAGCCCTTGATGGTGATCGAACGCGAAGCCTTTCACGAAAAATCTGGCAATATTCCATGAAAACGTTTAGATGAAAAACACATTTCGCTCGCCAATTGCTTAGCGACAGTAATCCATTTTATACCGTGACATACAATATTAACAAAACTCTTTTTATGGGAATCTCGTTGCGCTAAAATGTTACGTAAATATAATGTTTAATTTTCTACCGCTTTAGCGGAAATAGCTGTAGTTGTGAAATATATTAAATTATTTGTGAAATGTATTTAGTTTAGGCCCGTTTTAGTATTCCATTCCCAAGAGCACAGGTGTCAACTTGTCAAGCCTAAGTTAAACGTTTACTAATTACTTAATGTTAGTATTTGTTTTAAAATCCAGTCTATCGAGCACTTATATATTAAAATTATGCACAGGAGAGAAGATAAATAAATCACTATATTTTATTCCAGTTCTTTTTAACGATTTTATTTAATAATAGAGTTACTTTTACACTTTAAGCTGACTGGTTAGCGTCCTTTGTAAAAGCTTTTATTTAAATTACAATGTATGTTGGTTTGTTTAGATCAAATCATGCAACTGAATTTTAAAACAATTATCCCTCACCGTTTGAGCCGAAATTTTGCGTACACGTTTAGTTTGGATGACAATACGGTTAGTTAAGTGACGTCATTCTTAATCCAATATTGCGGACTAATTATTTTTGATGCACCCCCATTATATGGGTATCAATTGTCTTTTTCTCTTGCTGTTCTAGAACGCATAATTCGACATAATGGCAAAGTCTAAGAATCACACATATCACAACCAAAACCGTAAAGCCTACAGAAATGGGATCAAAAAGCCTTGGAACCAGAGGCACGAATCCTCCCTTAGCATGGACCCCAAGTTCCTGAGGAACCAAAGGTTCTGAAAATAAGGTAACTTTAAACCCGCAAAGCAACTTGCCCATGCTGCAGAAAGGAAAGCCACACGTGGGGCCAAGGCCAAGAAATGAACATCTAGCTGTAAAATGGTTTGCTGAGAAGAGTACGAAAAAAAATGTCGGCACACCTAAGATATATAAAAACTTTTTACTTTATGCTTGTTTATAATTCAACAGTAAGTTTACGTTTAGTTTACGTCAAAAATATACCTATACTAGTTCCCGTAGTCTCAAACGGCCCCATTCCCATCTATTTTCGTTTGTACACATTAGCATCAAATAAGACTCTGACCCAAATTCTAAAACATCTACCCCTTTTAGAGATAGAACTCCAAACAATGCATATCTGACGTCCAATTAATGGCCTCTTATCTGAGCTTTAACTAATTTGGGAACACAAAAATATACACTTTTCTGTGCCGAGTCATTTAATAAGCCCGAATGGGGGTAAATTTAACCGTGGTCTAATTGAGAAACAAATGTCCTACACGCTTCCTCCATTATGCGAGTAACCCGGTGTTTTACTTTTGAGGGAGAACTGGGCGGCAATTTGAGTGCTTTGACATTCATTTATCTCCATTATAGATCTGTGGAGGTAACCGGCTGGGTAACGGGTCCCCGGTGTGTAGTACCCTCACTAGCCTGGATGAGGTACAGCGGTATTAGTGTAATGTTTGCTTGTGGGTGGGTGGCAGGTTTTAACTGAAATGTCGTGTGAAAATCTTTCTGCTGGATGAAACTGTATCTCTTTGAAATTAGGGTTCTAGCCCCGATAAGACTTACTTTCGCATTACCTACAAGGATCAAGGATTCTTATATTTCGGTTGAATAAATAGGCAAAATAATTATTTGTACATTCTGTTTTATGTGACAAATTGGGCTCTACGGGGAAACTTAGAGATTTATTTTGATTTGAATCTAATAAACTTAGGGATTGACCATTAACTGAAGCTAATCAATTACCATAACACTCCTTTTTTGGGCAGTCGTGTGATAATAAGATCACGCCAGTTTCAAAAACAAGTTTTTTTTTTAATTTGCGATCTTATTACACACTCAAATTATTACATTAAATATAAAGAACTTCAATCACAAAATATTCACTACGCCCTTTTACATCACAAACCGTTCGCATTTACCGATAATTTACATGAAAATTCCACACATTGAACCATTTAACGTCCCACTGATACGTAATTGTGCATGATAAAAAGGCGGACGGTGGCATTTTTCACGCACCCCTTGTTAGCCGTCAAATGACTGTCATCCGTCGATACTGACCGGGGAAAATGACTTTATTACTTATAATCAACTTGTTGCAAACGAAACGAAATTCATTAACAACCACATATTAACTATATAATTGTAGACGTTTTAATTGATGATTTTATTGTTTTTGGTTGAACGAACATGGTGTGGTTTGGTTTGGTAATATTTGTAGCATAAGTACCTAATGCATTGTTTGCTTAGCTTAGATAATTATTAGTTGACTGCATGTTGGTCTCGTGGTCGCAAGCACGACTGCTGAGCGTGGAGTCCTGGGTTCGATTCCCGGGTCGAATTTGGCGGTATGATACCCCCGTGACGTGATACGCCTGATCTCTCTCCGGTCGTGTAGGATTGCCGTCCCCTTTACTCTTATGAGAGTAAAGGGGACGGCAATCCGACACCCCCTACGAGGGTAAAGCCCACGCCCTATGAGGGTAAAGGAACAGAGAGTGTACCTGCGCCTGCGCAAACACTTATGCACTATAATATCTCCCGCGCCAATGGCTAATCTCCGCTAAGATTGGCAAGTTGTTATTTTTCAGAAAATGTTTACGCCCCAAAACCGTCTGACTTTCTCACATTGAGCCATCACCACCATTATTTATTTTAAAGATATAAAATAACCTCACTCACCCCTCAATTTGGATTGACGATGCATGGCTTTTATTGCTTCACCGGACAATGAGTTTTCACCCCTTCGGGCTTACCCAGCCCCTGCCCATCGTAAAAGAAAAATAACTTTTTCTTGATTTTTTTCTAAGTAATGGGTATGGTTTTCTTAGGTTTTATGAGAATGAATCATCTTTAGAAACTAAAACGCAACTTGTCTCTGTGTAAGTGTGTATGTGTTTGTTAGTGAACGTTTAAATTCAGAATTTTAATTTCACTCCGTTTTGTTCTATTTCATAACTTATCTCCTCAGCACGCGTATCATAACCAATTATATTTCTACTCTACCAAGAATAGACAAAGCTCTTTCTATACAACTCGACATACAGATGTCGAGATGCAGAAGAGTCTGCCCGACATTGGGCGAGTTTCTACTTAGACAAAGACATGGAAATTATTTCCATAGCAACGGGGAAGGAGCTAGTGATACTCTACGAACGTACTATACGTGTGGTATTCTACGAATCTCTATCGTCGTGTCACTTAGTGTTGGTGAAAACGGTCATTAGGCATTGAGTTAGGTGTCACTTGGTGTTGGTGGAAACAGGAATAAGGTATAGTTAGGTGTCACATAGTGTTGGTGAAAACGGGCAGTATGCATTGAGTTAGGTGTCACTTAGTGTTGGTGAAAAAAGGAATTAGGCATTCGGTTAGGTGACCCTTAGTGTTGGTGAAAACGGGCATTGCGCATCGAGTTAGGTGTCACTGAGTGTTGGTGAAAACAGGAATTAGGCATTTAGTTAGGTGACACTTGTGGTTGGTGAAAACGGACATTAGGCATTGTCTGATAAAATCTTTGCCGTGCACAGCAGCGAGATCAAGAGCCCTGCAGCAGCTCGTACAGCATTCCTTTCGAAGTTACTTTCATTCTTCTCGTCCTAAAAATTGGGGAGACGGCGACGCGACGGTAGGACCCCGACATGTTTTTAAAATCAATATAGGGCATTAAACACAAAGAATAGTAATAAAAATAATCTTGTCTAGGTCTGACGTGATGTGTGACTATTTGACGTTTGTTTATATAAACCGTTTCTTTCTCCAAGTGTCAAAAGAAGAGAAAAAATTTTATTGTCGTCATGCTTGACGTTGTAGACTTTTGTCGACTGAAAATAGAAACATTTCTTTTATACATTTTTAACATCGCCATACTTACGACGAATTGCCAAACTTAAGTGGCAATGGGCAGGGCACATTGCTCGCAGAACGGATGGCCGATGGGGCCGAAAAGTTCTGGAATAGCGACCGCGAACCGGAACACATTGCGTGGGAAGGCCTCCCACTAAGTGGACCGATGACCTGGTGAAGGCTGCGAGGATTCGCTGGATGCGAGACGCACGGGACCAGTCAACGTGGCGACACTTGGGGCAGGTCTATGTCCAGCAGTGGACGTCTTTCGGCTGAAATGATGATGATGCTTACAACAATAGAAATATTTCTACAATCTGCTGTCATTTTGTCGATTCTTCCGTCGACAAAACCGTTTCCACTGTGTTTACGTATATGTTTTCATTTGGTGAAAATCGGAAAAACTGCTTGGCAGGACCACCATGTAAATTGTAAAATAGGTTTACAAGAAACTGCTAACGTAAACAATGAACACTCAAACTTACTTTTAATTCTATTAAACACTCTATATCGACTTAATTAAACAAACAAGATGTTTTCAACTGGTTTTTACAAAACTTTTTACTCTAGAACTTCGATTAATTTTACGATTTCCGTATTTGCTTTTAGTAAGTCTTTTATTTCCAATGTTTTATGGTATCGATGTACATAAATTAGCTTTTATTTACGTATTTAAATCGCCTAATTAATACTGCAATAAAACTGAGGTATTTACATAGTTATGTATCGGTTAATGTTCAGATTTGTTCCCAATGGAGTGGTTTTTGTGATAAATGTAGCGGTTACTGATTTGTGTGTAAATGATGTTTGATACGCGATAATGCCATAGTTTATGAAACGCGCTGCTGGATTTTCAATATACAGCATGGAGAATAGAATTGAAAATAGAAGAGTGCGATTTTAAGTTCTTTATTAGATACAACTAGCTGTTTCCCGCAATCTTTGTTCGCGTGAAAATATTATAAAAATCCTACCTAACTAAATCCTAATCCTACCTTTTTGAGTCGGATTTCGTTACCAATTTCAAAGGTAATTTTTTGGACGGAACTCTAATTCATATTCTAAAATAAAGTTATTCCTAAGTTACTGCTTATAACATCAGCTATCTGCCCGTGAAAGTCCCGTCAAAATCTGTCGAGACAGTTCGAAGATTAGCCGTTGGAATCGGATTTGGTTAACAAATTCAAGGGTTTGAATTTTTTTGCACGGAACCCTAATTATATTTCTAAAATAAAAGCCACCTAAGTTACTCCTTATAACATCAGCTATCTGCCAGTAAAAGTTCCGTCAAAATCGGTCCCGCCGTTTCGGAGATTAGCCGAAAAACGTGAGAAGATTTGAATTACGCGGGTTACTGTGGCGCTTACACCTTAAGTCCTAAAGTTCAATCATTCAATTCGGAAACCAGCACTTAGCCTAAACTTCTTGATAACTGAAGAGACAAATAATTTACCAACAAATATCAGTGGTTTATTAACGTTTTTAATAATCTTGCTATGTTGTATGTTTGTAGATACAGTCTCGGTCTAATTTGAGAGCACTTTCATGTCCCGGCTAATTTGCAAGCTCCCAGAGTGCTCTCGAATAGTCTCGAATCATCTTGATTCCGTTGAGAATAATTAGGTAGATCCTTTTTTCAGCTTTGTGAAGGAATTTTGTTGTTAATATACATTTTTATATCGCGTGTATTTTTGTCCAGTGCTGGACTAATTGGCTACTGATACGTGAAAATGAAATGGTGAGGAGGAGCTCGTGGAGCTCGTGGCTAAATAATAACAGCCGCTCGGGTTGATCTTCAGATTAAGCTGTGCTTGCCTAGGTTGGTCCGTGGATGGGTGACCACCCATTACATACCGAGTTTCCTCCGTGCCTCGGAAAGCACGTTAAGCCGTTGGTCCCGGTTGTCATTTTTAAAATCTTTGGCAATCGCTATTTAGTCAATGGCCCGAAAGTCTGACAACGAGTCTTACCAAGGGGTATCGTAATACCCAGCACCAACGGTGGTCAGATAGGCAGTCGCTCCGTGTAATATACTGGTATTCAGCTGCATCCGGCTCAAGCCGACTCCAACATAGTTGAAATGAAGATGATGAAGTGAAAATTACATAATCTTTGCTTAGTTGATCTAGTGTTCACAAGCGCTATTACTGAGTCTGAGTTTGGACAAGAATTTTGGGGTTTCCTATCAAGAATTTCTCGGTAGCAGCTCGGAGCCTGGGTCGTTCCCTATTACATAGGACTTAAACATATCTGGCGACGGTTGTGATGTCATGTTACGATGACATGACTTTATTGTACTTAAGAGAATATTGTATACACCGTGTAATAGGTAACCTACAAAGAACCCATATCTGTATACTTTTATTTTTAAATAAATGATTATTATTTAAGATTTTTTTTTTCATTGTGTTGAAAATACTTGAACTTGACTTGCTCAATGAAAATTTTCTTCTTTTGACTCTCCTATTCGTTTTGTATCTTTTGCATGAAGTTGCCATCGATCTTTAAGTGCCTAAAAGTGTTTGTGTGATCAGTTTATATTTGAGGCATTATTTTCTTTTAGGTGCCATGCTATGCATAGGTATGCTACCTATTATGTTTACTTACTTAAGTGTTATACTTACTATCCTTTAAATGACAACATTTCTATTATTGATTTCAGCACATCGTACGGGGATATCCATCGCTTCTTCTCTTCTTCTTCTCTGCTAATATGTGTTGTGGATTTTCAGCATCAGGAACAGGTTAGGTTGTAACCTCTAGATTACAGGTAACTTTTGCATAGGACCTTATTCTTGCCAAGCCAAGTTATGCAGACAATCGTTTTTTTTTTAGGTCTAGGAGCTGCTAGCGCTACCCCTGAGCATGTGGTCCTGAGATCGATTTCCAGGTCAAATAGACTCAACCATAGAGTTATATTATGTTTTCATCAGAAAATTAGCAGTAGCAGCAGTAGGAGTTTGGATATGTGCCTGGTTGATGGCCATAGGCTCGCCCCTATTACATGGAACTTCAATATAACTGGGGAAATGTGGGTGTACTTTAAGCACATATCTGCCTAAACTGCGTTGTGTGGAAAAATACTGCAAAATATAGGTACAGTACCTACATAGATAAATAATTAATGTTGATACTGATGATGCAAACCATAACGACCACCCCATAATAATTGGATGTAATTCAAGTGGCCAGGCAGACATGTAGGTAGCTACGTATTGAAATTTTATTTCTCACTCCAATTATGAATTGCCTCAAAATAATTAATTGGAATGAGCGTTCAGGGTGCTTACTTCAATTAAAATGCAATTAATAATTTTAATTGTTTATTTGTCGTTTGTTTTAATGCATTATATATTTAAATAAGTTCCATAACAAAAGGTTTTTCTTTAAGTAGTATGTATAAATAGCCTTACACTATCGTAACGTCTGTAGGTTTCGACTGAATAGGTTGGTTATGAAGCAGATATATCTTTATGTAATTCGTATTAGACATTCTTTATATGTTATTTATATAAAAATTATTATAATTGCAGTGATTACTTCAGCTAGAACAATTTAAACTGTGGGCTCTAAAAGTTTTTGGTATTGAATCACGAACAATATTAACAGTCACATCTCTCCTTTGTGAAGTAATCTGAACTTAAAATTTTGATCCTTAGTGGTGGTTTCAGCTTGTGTTTCTATGTTCATTATTAAATTTAACATTACTTTGAACGTGTCACTTTTCTTAACAAGTAATAACACAAACTGAAACTTAAGTACCGTTAAGGTTTAAGGCACATAACGCACTAGACAGCCAGTACAGTCACTAACACAAATATGTATACATTTAGCTGAATTCAAACAACCATAGTACTGCCTTAGTATTTTTGTACCGATTCTATTATAAAATAGGTCTTATTTCAAAGTTACAATCGTTAAATAAGACCCATTTTAGAATAGTGGAGTTCTAAAATACTGTGTTGATAACTGATTTAAAAAATACTTTTAACAGTTGTTAAGCCTAGGTATAAATGGATACATATTAGTGCTCGTGACTATACAATGACACTTGACATTTCAGCAAACAATTTAACTTAGACACATCTAGCAGCTTAGCTAGTGCGTTTCCTGCCATAGCGATATTCACACAAGATCTAATATCGCTTGAAACATACAGTTCTAAAACAATTCTGGAAAATTTCATTTCATTATTCACAAATTGAAAAATAACAATCAAATTCTATCCTATTTAAATTTAGAAAAAAAAATACAAAACAGTCACACTGGTTAAAATTAAAACGAGTTTCATTTGAAATAATAGATCACTTCAATTGTCTTTTCATTTGAACAGTTCTTTCAAAAGTTGTCGCAGCCATTTCTAATTTGTATGCGAAAAAACTGCGACCAAACCCAAGGCATTTAGTTCTCCCGAAAACTTTTAGGCCCAACATTCACGTATTCACTAAGTACAAAAATATTAATTTCAGAATATCTATTAACAGAATATTATTAAAATAATTTCCATTGAAATCATTTTGTGAAGCCAATAAAACTGTATTTTGTACCCCTTACCATCAGAGCAACTGGTTTATTGTATATTCTATTTATTTATGTAGATAGGTAATTAATGTTTCTTAGCATTTACTGTCAAAAAGTTTCTTCTCTAAATACAACTAATAAGTATGCTATAACAATGTACCGAATTAAATTAACGACATGATAACATTTCAAATTATTCTATATTGCTCATATTTGTACAAAGTTTTCATCAAGTATTGGTGTTTTCAATTCTGAAAAATATATAATTGTATACTATATTATTATTACACATGAATATAATATTCATTTAATATTGAACATCTTAGAGAACTTTACAAAGCACTTAACAATAATCGAGTACCCATATAATCGAGGAACTAGTAAATAAAACAACTGAACGTCGACACTACATACAGCTGAATGTGACAATCAATATTAGGTATAAACATGACTAAATAAGTAAGTACAAAATCGAAAATGTCTATAAAGTAATGTCTTTATCTGTACTGAGTTATATATTTACACGTCTATATACAAAGCTATCACATATTACATTTTATTCATATCACTATATACATTATTGCAAATTCAATGTTTCTCGTCGTTTTGACGACAGTACACAACTTGGTTCATATAACTTAGCAAAGAAAATATACCCGCGATATTGTCCTTTGCGCACAACTTATGTTAGACGTACACTATGTGTGGTTTCTCTGGCGTCCTGTGATGAGGGATCGTCTCATAGGCAAACTGTTGGTAGATGTGTTCTTCACTGTCCTCCTGGTAGTAAGGATTCTTGTCCACACTATGCCAAGGAGGGTTCAACGAATGAAAGTTATTACTCACTGACGAACCGATCATTAGATACCGGTCTACGTCTCTCTTGGCATCCTGCTCCCTACTACGAGTTGAATAACCTAATCCGTTCCCCAATTTGGAAACGTCACCGTTCATCATGACACTCGTCATAACTTGTTTAGACTTATCACCCTTGCACTTCTTCAAGGGTCCCATGAAGTATAAAACACCACCCACCACGCTTATAACGATACTCACAGTCAGCACCACAACCGCTACTATCACCCATCCACTAGAGCACCCAAATTCCGACTCCGGAATCTGTACAAAGAGCACACCCTTCAGGTGCGCCGGAGCAGCACACTTCACGTCTTCATAGTCTATTTTAAGAATGGAACTCGCGTTCCCAGACTTCCTGCTGCTGATTTCACTCTCTCTTCCAAGTTTCCACAACCACAACAATGAACAATTGCAGGCGAACGGGTTCCCAGCAATTTCGAGTTCCTGCAACCTGTCTATTGGAAAGTGTGACGCTTCCAGAGTCACCAGTGCATTGTTCCTCATGTAAATGTGCGTCAGCTTCGGGTTTCCATGGAACAGTCTGGGAGGAACATCGCCAACTTTCACATTCTCATTCATCCATATCTTTTGTAAGTTAATGTTGTCCACAAAAGCTCTTGAGTCAATTCTCTCCAGTTCGTAAAGTCTGCTCAAGTGTAAATGTTTTAAATGGAAGAGACTTTGGAACGAAAGCGCCGTGACGTTTTGAAAGAAGTTTCCACTTAGGTACAGATGCGACAAGTTGGATAGCTTAGAGAGAGCCGACGTCGGGATTGATGTCATGTTGTTATCACTTAGATCCAGGTGGCGCAGCGTCGGCAGATTGTGGAATCCTAATTGATCCACACTTTCAATTAAATTATTGTTCAAGTCTAAATGTTTCAATTCCTGTAAATATGGAATACCGTGCTTTTGTACTTGCTCTATTAAGTTTTCTGACAGGTCTAAAACTTCTAGATGCATTATAAAGGCGAGATTAGCTGACGGTATGTCTAATATGGAATTGTTTTTGAGTGATATTATCTTCAGTGATGTCAAAGGCTTAAAAGTATCCGGCTCAAACTTCACTAACTTATTGTTGGATAAGTCTAACGTCTCTAGCGCAGACAAGTCTTTGAACGTCTGCACGTGTATGTTCGTTATTTCATTGTTTGCTAGATTTAAGTCGACAAGACTTTTCAGTCCAATAAATGTGTCCTTATCTAAGCGTTTTAGAAAATTATGGCTCAAATTGAGATGCGTCATCTCGTTGTTGTTTTCAAAGTTTCTACTACCTAAGTCTAGGATTCTGTTGTAGGAGATGTCGAGGACAGTGAGCTGCGTGTAGAAGCCGAAGGTATACAGAAGGTTGTCGATGGCATTGTGTGTTAGGTTGATGTGGGTAGCTTCGGGGTTTAGTTGTATGGGGACGATTTCGAGGCTGGCGTTGGCGCAGGAGGCGGCGCGCAGTGCGTCGTCGCAGGCGCAGCGCGCGGGGCAGAGCGTGCGCGCGGCCGCGCCCCACGCCCACGCCACCACCACCACCCACCAGCGCCACTTCGCTACGTAGGAGCCCATAACATCTCATGTATACGCCACAGGGGACCTGCAACAATCAAATAAAGTGTTTAGAAACTTCGTCGTAAATAATAAATGTGTCTGTAGGTCGACTTGAAGTTTACTTTGTTTATTTGTCAGCATAATTAACATTAAGAACTTAATCTTCTGAATTTTAAATAGAATAAGATTTATAAAAGGAATGATAACTATATCGTAGTTAGATAAACTACTCTTGGGACATTTTCAGTCTAATCTCTAAAAAGAAATTTAATTATTTATCTACAAAAAAAAAAGAAAATCTCATTGCCATAGATGTTATCTAGTTTATTTTTCGCGTAATTTATTGTTATCATAAATTCCGGCTCCCTCAGGATGCAGTGCCCTCCACGAGGAGAGTAAAAATATACAACATTATCGTAACACAAAATCTTAATATAATTTCTCCCGAAAAGTGCAGATAACAAATGTGCCTCTCCGCAATTTGTATGGGGGAGTGAAATTGTTTGATCCAAATTAGGCCGATAAGAGACGTGCCGCGCCGGCGGAATGGTAGGCTCGCCACAAAAACTTTTTTATTATCCTGCTACGGCATCGTAGACGCAGATAGAAGGCTGTCTCATCGGAGCATATTGCACAAACGCTGTTTACGTCGTTGATTTGTTATTCAATATAGCATTATGAGAACGACTTGTCATTTGTCCGCGAGCGCCGCGCGTGCCGGCGGGTTAATGCGTTCCATGGCGCGCGCCCACTAGAGCACACCCGGCGAGCGAGCAACCCATATTGCGCACCTTTATTTATCGTCCCGCATTTCCCCGCAAGACGAATGTTCTCCGTAAACGGGAAACTAGCGGGCAGCACTCTGCTGCTAATCCTCCGCCGCTCCAGCGCTTCCTCAACAATACCGCCCAAAATGCTCGGCGATTTAACAAAGGAGCCTTCGGTAGGTACTTTAAATTAAATGTTCAGCTTTACAATTCGACGGAATGTATAATGAATAGCACCGTAACATCTGTTAACGAAGGCGAACGATCTAGAAAGTTTTCACGCGCGGGAATAACTAATTGCGAAGGTTGGAATTCAATTTATGGTTTCTAGTGCGCCTCCCGGGAGATCACGTCATGCTGAAGTATTAATAATGCAAAACAGTGTCACGGAAAGTTTTCGATTCCAAATGCAAATTGAATTAGGAAACAAAGTTGTGAGTGTTGAACTTTCGCTTTGTCATCATCGGCTGTATCGCGATTAACATCCATTTTGAGTAATTAACATGGAAATCATACCCACTTTTCGTAATCTGGAATTCAGAATATTTTAACTCTTTACCCAGCGAACCTCACGCTTGGTGCGCAAACAACGGGCAGCCACAACAAGCAATCCATTTGCAGTTTGAATGCATTGGATCCTATCATTATGGACGACATTTTGCAAACCAAACATATTCAGATCCACACAAAGGAGAGGATAAACAGGCAGCATCTCCACGGAATCCCGCGTCTCGAGCCGCATTGTTCCACGCGATAGGTAGCACGAGCGAGTCCATATAAAGATGCGAGAAAACGGCACCTAGCCTCCCCCAGAAACTCGATATCGCTCGACGCGAATGGATTACACCGGCCCGCCTGAATTACAGAAACCATACATAGTCTTGATACATTGAGGATCCCGTATTAGGAAGGATTAATTCTGTTACGTTCCAAATGTATTCGGCATCGCGTCAACGTGAAAGATTGCATGTTTAATCATTTTGATACTCGTAGCGTGGAGAATGATTACTTTTAGTAGATAAGGGTCTTGGAAAGTAGAAGATTTTCTTGGGGGATTTCGTGTTAACTTTTATACGCGTTCTGATTATAGCTTACATTACATACATACGAAGGTACCTATATTCCTTTCAGCTTATATCACAAGAATTGATGTTGTTTCCTTTAATAAAGCTTGTCTACACAGCCCGTAGCCGTTATTGTTTTTGCTGTCGTGAGTAAAACGGTATAACCGAATAATCACAATATACGCCAGCACGGCTTTTTTAATATTCATACAGAGGTGGTTGCGGTTTGGCGCCGATGAAAAAACGCAGAGGGTAGGGCACGCCCTCCATTTCCGAACCTAAACTGCCCTGGCCGCCACTCTTTTGTCTTTTAATTTCCTGTCCGCCAGAGTGCGCTCCCATCGTGAATTTTGCTTTCGTGAGCTTCGTTAACTTATATAGTCTTTGTTGTTGCCCATTGAACTTTTCCATTACCGACGTCATCGATTGAAACCGCTAAATTCGTTGGAAAATTCTCGTCGCAGATATCGACGCCCCCTCCAAATAACAATATGAACAACGACTCCATTCCCGTTTTCCTTTTATAAATCGAGTATGTTTTCAAGTTTTTGTTTTGTTTTCGCTCCGTCGAAGCTCTTGAAATGGAAATTAAATATTTCCTTATTGGAAAGTTTGAGTCTATAACATTTAGATGCGGATTTTAATAATTGTAAGAGACTTTCTTTCGCTTCTGACTGACTGCAAATAAGGTCTTTGATTAAAGTTTATTCTGTTTTTTTTTTCTTTTTAAAACCGAATTACAAACTTGTAAAAGTTCGTTGGATTGATGTTTTCCTCAACAATGAGTCGAAGCTTGTACATTTACGTCACGTATCAGCGCTTATTATCGCTCGTTTTACTATTCGTGTGTCGCCACGTTTTAATGAACTCATTATTTTAAGTTAATATTCATTGTACCCCGTCGTTTCCTGTCCCAATTCCGTAACGCGTGTTTAGTATTAGTTTCACATTTAGAGAATATTAACCCGGCAACCGCTTTTGTAAAGCGGTTTCGGGTACTCGACCCGGCAGCACTGGCGACCTTCCTAATTACACCATAACATCTAAACACCGTTTAGGGCGCGACGCTAAGGGATGCCCGTAATTTATTATACAGTTTCGCTTACGAAATTCAATATCAAGGGTCTGAATCTCCGGAGTATTAAGTAGGACTGAACGTCATCGGCACCATTTAAATTATTACCAAAACTATCGGCTTACCTCGGCCTCTCGTGCTCTCGGACTAATTGTGTCGACGAGCCAATCGGACTCGCCCAAGCAAACGGGCCCCACTAAAGTTATCACGGTGTTAATACAACTTGAGACGTTACTAACACAAAGGACGCTTTACGAGGGGCTGAGACAATAAAACCAGTGTAAAAGTCGGCTAACCGCTCCTCTCGCCCTCCCCGGGAAAATATCTTAGCCCTCTCCACTTTTATGAGTTGCTTAAGTCGTGCTCTGCCGTTTTTAAAATAGTCTCCCGGAGTTAAGCCGAAAACTTTGGTGCTCAACATATTGAAATAGAAGACGTTTTACTTTGAGCGTATGGGTGGTTTTCCTGGGGGATGTTTCTGCGATAAATCCGTTTTGTTGCATTCGGGGGCTGTGCGTACGTGTCGTGTTTGACGCTCGTAAGTAATAGTGTGAGTGGCGGGCGGCACTAACGGCCATAATGAGAAAACTTGGCCGACTGAGGAGAATGTAGCCGGTAGTTACTCGCAGCGGGCAAGTCTAGGTACGCGGAGCGCGGCACGGCGAGCGCACGTTCACTCCTCACAATGAGTTCTATTAGAATGAATGCCTGCGCCTACATACATTATGAACTCTACAGCGAAGGTGCTTAAATATTTAAGTACTTTTAAACTTTAGTTCTCAAGCACACTCCAGCAAATTGGCAGCTCACTACCAAAGAATATAAAACTGAGTTCCCAATTTAAAAACAAACTCGAACGTAATTACTCAAATGCAGTCAGTCTAATTAGAACTACTAATTAAACTAACTTGCAAGTACACAAAAAAGTTTACAAATATATTCTCATTAATGGGTATTTAAATGAAAATCTCGCTGGTGCACGGTAAAGTGTTGAACTGTTGAAAGAAACTTTTAATTTGATCTCGGAAATTCAAATGTCCTTGACTCGGGAGTGCCTAAGTTAGCACGCTTTGGCGCACTCCTGTCTAGAGTCCTCGCCTTAACAATCTACTACCTGTAACCAGCTGCAAATGCAGTAAACTGCAGGTAGTTAAACAAGAAATGTTACTTCTTTAAAAGGGAAACAGTTAAAAGTTCGCGTAAATCTGAAATGACCACTATCAGTTTAAATGTAAATAAGGATCTCCAGGAAAATCGTAATGGCGCTCAACATTAGTAAAACTACAGTCGTTTGTAAGTTTATAGAGACTAGTAACTAAAAAAACTTTGACAACAAAGCTTTATCAAGCAATAAGATACACCATTACCATCGCTCTTTATCAATTGTATGGTGCCCTTACACCATTTCAGCTTACGCATGTGTATTGCAAAATGTTAACAACTTTGTGGTAAGGTGCTAACGATACCCATATTTATATTAACAGGTAAAACGAAATACAGCCGCAGCTTTAATGGAAGCATTAAGTAATTAAACACCCCAATGACGTCAACGTTTCATAATTATGATTAATACACCCAATTGACCTTCACCAATCACAGCGGGGTGCCTCTAATCGAAGCTGCAAATCAATTTAAACAAAGTGCCATCGATAAGCAGATAAACGCTGGCCATTGCCGGTTAGCAGCGTGCTCGCGCCCTAATCGGCTAGCGGAGCTGCTAACAAATTTTAATATCAGCGGCCAACACACCTGCCGATAGTTGCACGCCCCGCTGATATTGATTTTGCAATCAAAGCCCCGTTAGAGAACCACGCCACTTCTACTCAAAGCAGATTTATTAATATAAAATACAACACTCTTCCGAACTATTCCCAACACAGGAAATACATTTTTTAAACAAACATTCCCACATCGTTGCATGCGCTACCACATTTTTATGTAGCTCAAGTTTCTAACAGACTCCTAACTAGGGTTTCCTGTCCTATAAAAACTGGAGCCACCGCAACTCGGTACAGTGCGAATAAAAAGTAAGCTAGTTCATTAAAGCACAAAATAAAGTCACCTATGTGGAAAACGACGAGTCTATTTTATGTCCTCCTATTACTTTAATGTCTAACGTTAACTAAAGAACAGGAGAAACGTCACGTCGTTACGTTCACAATGCAGAATGTTGCCACAAAATATATTTCCTTCAGATACGCTCTCGCGACGACGGCTTACGGTAAAGAATAAAAAAGGAACTTTAGCGAACAAAACGTCTACACAATTCCATTTTCTCTTTCAGCAACAGAGCAAGTCTTAGTGAATCAGGCTCCTGTATGGGGCGCCTTTATAAACGCAATAATGAGGAGTGCTAAAGCGGTATTCAGGCGTGCGCCCTAACGAGAGGTGCCGATGAATCGCCCATGAGCCGAGCACAAAACTTGCCACTTGGGGCGGTAATGGCGAGCCAGGACGGCAGCCGCACGCGAATCGCCGCCGCGCCGCCGCCTCGCCACCGCCTCGGTACCGACTCGACGCCTCGCCAAAGGGCTTTTAGCGAGCACCAACTTGCTTTTGCTTTGACTTTCATCGCTGAGCGAGGATAAGGCGTGCCCCGGCGCGATTGGATGCGGCCCACGGATGAATAGTCAATGAATTTAGGCCAAGCAACGGCGGCACAAATTAAAAGTGTACTTGTTTACGTTTAACTCCATTTCAAAAAAAGTGTCTGGTCTAATTCGTGCTGGGAAAAGTGAATACATCGTGACTCGTGTTGTGAACTGGACTACCTAAATTGAACCGTTTGTTCAATAAAGCATTTAATTCCAGTGAACTCAACATGTTTTCAGAGCTTTCATTCAGTGTGTAGCAATAAAGCTTGCCTTTATTCCCGAGAGCTTTCAAGAATAGAAGTTTGCATCTGTTGGTACGGGATTTCCGTGGTGTTCGCCGCAAGTCTACGGATCGTGGTACACGTTTAGAAACTCCAACTTCGACTTTCGTAGACAGGAATAAAAAACAACAGTCATGAATTGTTTGGCTGTTATTAAAACTTTTCCTTTGAGAAATGTTCTCTATAATAAAATTAAAGTTACCGTTTGCATTAAAAGTTAAATTTAGATAGACGAGGAGGTTTGGGTTCAGAGAGGGAGTTGCAAACGACGTGCTTACGTGAGAGAGATATCGAGCGATCTCTTGCTAAGCCCGCAAAACGGTCTCGGCCTAAATGAAGTCACTACGCGGCGCTCATCTAAAGCATACTGCGAAATTAGTCAATCCTATCGCAGCCATCTTTAACGGAGTCGGTGAGGCTGAATAATGAAATAGCTCGTTGAGACGGCGGATCGACGGTATCGACACTGTGGCTCATTGGAACGCGATCGCGCGGCCGAGCATAAGCGAAAATCCCACGGATTCCGTGTGAGATATCTGGCTCCTCTTTTAGGGTTATTAAGTGAAGTGGGTTTTAGGGAAATGAGCCGCCGAATAAATCTACTCTCCCTTAGAATGGAAAAATCTGTGTTCTCCGTAAATAAGGAATGCCCATGAAATAAATTAGACAGGCTCATATATTGTCTTCATCGGGGCGGTGGGAAGCAATCCTGACAGATAAAAATCCGCGCTCGTACGGCCCGATTGCCAATAAGGCGAATGGGAGTGAAACAGTTATCGTTGATAAAACCGTTGTTCTTCGTTTATACGAGAGGAAGTCGAATGATAATATTGTGATTGTAAATAAAAATAGGATTTCTGATACAATGAAGCGACGTGCTGGGATATACCGCGGTGCACACGGATGAGAATTGTTTTAAACTTATAATCTCCCCTATGGTAGGTCAATTTTTAATTAAATAATAAACTAGCGGCCCGTCCCGGCTTCGCAGATTTGTACAAAAATTGAGTGTATTAACTAGCTATTAAATATTCAGAATTTAAGATGTAGCATTCAGTACGTACCTAGTGATTTTAATTAATGTCATGTACAATGCCAAGTAATAACATTGCCAATAGCTTCAAAGAAACAAAGGTTTAAAATTACCGACGTAGCAAATAATATTCTGAGTTCATAACTAGAACATTAATTGAGCCTAAAGTACTTCGTACTAATGAAAATCTATTTGATGTTGTAGTAGGACATTTAGAATTCTGTAAGCTTTGATTTTAATAAACATGACTATTACTGTGAGTTCTTTGATAAACAATAACACAGAAAATTTTAATAAATACTTTGACTGCTTTGAAACTAGGCCGGAGAGAGAATGATTAAAAAGTTGCGAAAAAAATTTTCAAAAAAAAATCAGTTCACACACCGAAAATCATCCCCCAATCTTCGCAAACTGACATATTCATTCGTTTCCTCCGGTTTTATTAAAGGCGAATACAAAACGCGGCGGCCTCGCCCGAGCGGGCACAAAGCCCGATGCACACCCAGGAGCTAAGCTTACCCGGGACTCCGCAAGCGTAACTTGCAACAAAATCCCGCGTTCACGTTTCCTTCCCGTATTGCAGTGTACCGAGGATCCCCTTTAACGTATTCCGCGTTGCAACCGAGACGGCGGGGTTAGGGCGCGCGGTGACGATAATGCGTTTTATGAATGAATGAACGAATGAATGGGAGGATTTCACTTCCAACTAACCGTTGGTTTGAGCAAAAGTGCAGCCGACGCACCGGTAAGATTTTTACGGTTTTGGCTGGAGCTTCCGCGTTTGTTTTGAAACGATAAATTTTGAATAGTTTTGCTGTAATGTCGTCGCCTGGAAAATCGCTGTAACACAAATATTGGCTCAATTTCATAGTCGAAGTGTCGTTGTGAGTACCGTTGCAGTTTATTACAGTGCATAAAGTTTGCGAGAGAATACGACACTTGAGTTAAGACAGCATAAAGAGGACGAGGTGATTTAGTGAGCATGTCTCGAGGACGGCATTCTTGTATTAAATGACTAGCGCACATAAATTTCGCTTAACCCTCTACTACAACACGTCACTCAAAATTGACTCTTGTAATAAAACCCTTTCTCACAATGGACGCTTCAATGTTGTCGCTGACTTGATCTAGAGACAAAGGACACACTTGAATGCTCATAGGGTATGTCAATAGGATATAGGGGTTACATCCCGTCTGGTAACTTTCCCGGTTGTCAACTACACAGAAAACGTGCAAAACGAGTGAAAAAGGTGCCTTTTCGTAACTATTTTAATCTTCATACATTGAGTCCCGTTTCGTCAACTATAAATTTCAACTGTTTTTTTACAGTACAGGGTTCTTTCGAAAACAACTGAAAAGAGCAAAGAGTAGTCCCAAAAGGTGTATTTAGTTTTTTTAGGAGGTTTTGCGGTAATTCCTGACCAACATAGCATTTAAACAATGTCGTACTTCTCTGATGACCTCATAGCAAAGTGGACATAACAGTATAGTTTTATAGTGCATCACTATAATTGCTTCAAAGAAGTGTGAAATCGACCTAACCAGTGGGGCGCACCCTGGCCAGGCTAGGTATTTATTAATGAATGCGCCTGCAAACGGTCGGCGACACTCAAAGGACAGATGATTCGATAAATTCAATTTTCCATTTGGACGCTTTGATTGCGAGTGCAACAAGACTGAAACTGTTTTCTATCAACCCACTTTGTTTGTGTTTCGTTGGACTTACATAAACGTAAGTCAGTGATAGTAGTGGGACTGAGACATGCGTTTTGCTATGACATAGTGTGACTGCCTTCCTCTTCTCTTTTCGTTCTGCATCTCCTAAAAAGTGGTCAGAGACAATGACATTTATTCGTTGAATACTGACTGAAAAGTTGTTTGGTAATCGGTTGTCGTGGTATGTATGGGGCATGTCATGCGGAGGAATGAGGAAAATGTCGTGAGGAAACTTTTGAAAATGACTGTGGATGGGTATAAGAGTAGAGGAGGACCAAAGAAACGATGGATGGACTGTGTGAAGAATGATATGGCACGAAAAGAGTTTCTGATGAGATGACAAGTAATAGGTACGTATGGAAGAAGAAGACATGCTGCGCTGACCCCAAATGAATTGGCAAGAGAATGATGACGACGGTAGGCACAAAGTTGTATAATAGCATGGTTCAGGAGTCAGGACATATCCGCCGCTAGAAGGAGCGTGGAACCTAAGATAGAAACACGCTTGTACGATATGACTACATACAGAATGCAAAGTTAATAGAAATCTCAATTCCTAGACAGCACGTTTCGCCGAAAACTTAGTTGATAGAAAACATTGTTTGTAGACATCTCGATACATAGGAAGCACTGTTGACAGAGATCTCTGTTCATAGATAGCACTTCTTGCCGTAAACTTTTTTCGTAGAAGCCACTTTCCAATCTCTTCTCCAATTTTTGAGAGATAGTCCGGTATGTCGAAATTAAATGTATTAGGGATTTTTGGTTGTCCTTTATTCCTTATGCGGTTCACAATCATTCGTGCTACTGCTTTATTAGGCAAGTGGGCAGCAGTCGTATTTGGAATATCGTCTTTGGAGCAAGTATAGTGGATGGTTATTCATATCACGTTAATAGGAAAGTGAATGATACATTCTGTATGTAGTCATATCGTACAAGCGTGTTTCTATCTTAGGTTCCACGCTCCGCTAGAAGTGACATACGAATATTACATTAAATTGGTTACACTTACAATACTAAATTAGGTCTGTGAATCATGTTGAAAAATCTAATAGACGTTTATTTATGTAGAAATTTTCTACATGTAGTATTAAAAGATAGTAGTTTCTTAAACAATAGGCTCACCCTCACCCTCTATTACAATGGGACTTTAACTTAACTGCGAAATGTGGGCGTACTATTAGGTACACCTCTGCCTAAACCCTCGGAGATTACATCCGTGATGTTAAAAAAGAAACTACATAACATATTATGTAGTTTCTTTTTTAATTATACTTTTCACTAAGAAGATTTTTAACTAAAACCAACAACTTTTTTTTTAACAAATCAGTAGACTATAATTATTTTTCAAACTTACACTTTTTAAGTACTTCCACATGTGTGTTACTGTCTCTGACACAATCACTAAAATGTTTTGCTACACCCATGTATTCAGAACATCTTCAAATGGTAGGTACTAAAATGAGGTGTGATGATAATATATATAGCAATTTATAACCGCGTAAGCACCCTTAGGTAGGACTGGAACACACGACACATTTGTACTTAAAATTTTATAACGCGTTCATAAAATGCCCTTCGCGTAGTCTTTCTGCTTATGTATTATAGAAAAATGTCTCATTGTTATAGCCTGACTAACTGTCGGAGAATTCAAGCCTTAAATACATTATAATTTTATTAAATTATTCAGCCGTAACGTCAACTTCAAAGGCTTTTTTAAGTAATAACTTTTAAAGTGAAGAAAGCTTGTGATTTCATTGACGACTTTTTCATCCTAATCGGATAAGATTTTCGCAGGAGTTGAGTGAACGTTGAGTTCTTGCTAAAGTCGTCAATAGTAGTGCCCTATTGAATTTTTAGTTCTATAAATTCAGAGTTTTATTTCTAGCGGCAAATCTAATTAAAATCCCGAATGCTCTAAAATGATAATTACACAACATTATGGTACGTACCATAATGTTTAATTTAAAAAAAAAAAAAAAAAACGTTATCGTACTCTAGTATTTTACCCTGTATCGTGGGTGCGTTTACAAACATTTAAACTCAAACAGCCAGACCCGGAATCTGTAGACCATACAAATATTTGTTGCGTGCGGGAAACGAACCCACGACACGCAGCGCAGCAGCCAGTCGCTCAGCCACTGCGCCAACCGCGCCGTCGTTATCTTTGATCACGCTAATCTTTCTCGAAACTGTCCCTCATAATATTTGCATAGGAATGTAAACTTAGCAATTTCACGGAAAAAACTGAACTTGTTTCTAACTTCTATGAAAACTCCTAACAAACGTCAACATTCCTGAGCCGCGCATGCGCCCTGCAAGTGGCGATTATAAAAACATCGCCTGCGCAAGTACGTACACACACCGTTACCAGGTAGGTAGAGGTATCACATTATATTATGTGACATTCTTGAGATTCCTGCGTTTTAAATAAGTTTATAAAATGATGATCAAAAATCCAGAAGCTTTTATTAAATATTAGAACCTTATTTATTATTAGTAATAGTAGTTGTAATTTGTAATAAAGAATTGTTCTATGTGTTCATGAAGTGTTCTTGGATATTAATGATGCATTGCCCAAAAATTACTCTGATCAGTCAGCTACTTTCTTAACAGGCCATTTTAAAACGACTTACTGAATTCTAATTTGCAATACCTGGTTAATGTACATAATATTTAGGACATAACATTATATTAACAATAAATCAATTTCATACCGTGGTATCCATCGAAGTGAGTCGGCAAATTAGAGTCAATTGTTTGTTTTTGACCTATTTTGTATGGCAAAACTGACAAAAACACAAATATTATAAGAGTTGATTCGTTCTAGTATGAAAAGAGGCCAAGTACGAAAGGTGCCACATCTCACAAAACACGGAAACATAAAATAAAACACTAACAACGTTTACAAACCCAGTTCTAGACCATAGCGGACATAATATTTTACTATGAAGGGTGATAACTCACGATCGGGAAGACGGCAGCCCTACGGTAAGTCGGCTATAGGCCGTTTTACAACCTGTCTTGTGACAGCTGCTTCCTTTCCATTACTCGTGATAGACGAGGGAATGTTACAAACGGTAACGTGCGAACAAAAATAACATTGAAGAAATTCAGCTGAATATTAAAATATTTGGTAGTTATATCATGCCATCTGTCCGGTGTCTGATAGGCTGAAAACCTTTAGCTTTCATGTCAGGATGGACCTGAAATTGGTAAACTTAAGTAAAATCCAACCACATCTTAAACATATAAACACATTGTAGGGATTTACAGCTCAGGAGTGTTTGGTCAATGCAATGGGCTGCATGGCTACAAAAAATTCAGCTGCTTTTTAAGCCGTTTAAAACTTAAAGCGTGACATAAAAAATATATACACGCTATGTCTCATTCTTCTCATAATAATTGTTATAAAAAACTAAATATTCACTGGTAATCACGAGGTCAAGAGTCAGAAACATTAGCTTAAGATGATGGTAACAATTAAGATTACGGTCCATATAAGAATCATAACGACGCACTAAAATTCTGTAGCTAACAGCGTTGAATCATCTTATGATTTCATAGGAATCAGAAGGCAGATTAAATTGTTCAACTACCTCTAAAATTTGAAAGTCACAACGAAATAAATTAAATCTACAGCGTATCCGACGATACAAAAAATAATTCTGGGAACGATATAACGTGGTCCATACAAAACATCTTATTATAATGGGCACAATCATAATATTATTCGAATTTGAATGCATAAGATAGATATCGCTTCGGTTTTAATAAAGTAAAGGCAAAGGACAGTAATGATCAGATTAAGATATCAGAATTTTAAAGCAGTATAAAATGAGAGTCACCTCGCGACCTCCACTAACCACATTAATAAACAAACTTGATTATGTTCATATTTAGATAATTCGAACTTTACTGTTGTCGCACTAACAAGGTTACGTGACTATATGCAATAAAACTTTTAAACCAGAGTCTGTTCACGTGTGAAATCGGAACTTGGTTCCCATGATACAATATTATACGTCAAAACTACATGCGTATAGGTGATTCTGAACGGTCTCCCACGAAACGTAGTGGCCTACCTCAGTGGCGGAGTTGGCCGTTATTCGAGGATATCTATGCTCAGTTACACAATATAGCGTATCGAATGTCGCTGTGACCGACTCGCGTAGGTACTCAAAAATGTAGATTGACGTGGGGCTTATGGACCGTGAAACCGCGGTTTTTCGGACCGTGTGAAGATACCCGAAAATAGACGAATATAAAAATAAAAAAACTACCATCTAATAACACCAAATACGAAATACTTTTAGTTGAAAATGTCAGCTTTTCAAAGGAACTTTATGCAACTTTTAATTGAAAAGGAAATATAAAAGACTCGGTAAACTAATTTTTAAAATATTCTTTACTCTATAACTTATTGACCTCATTTTTAAATCAAAGTGTTCAGCGTTAAGAATGTTTAAATACCGTTAATTAAAAACTTTAGTGCAGGGAATGAATCGGTAGTTTCCTTTAACTATTCATGTTTTACACGAGAATTTCTTCATTAAAAAGAAGCTGCGAGTATAGAATATCTTATCGGGGAACTGAACTTCCGCAGTATTCTCAAGTATCTAAACCAAAACTATGGCATATCCAAATACACCATTGTCACCTAAATAAAACATTCAAAGACAATAAACCCAATATTGCGGTAAAAAAACCACGGCCGTGTTCCGTTCGGTATCAAATGTAGATTAACAAAATTCAAAAAGTTCTCACCGTTGCGCTCCAATGCCCATCAATATAACATCTTCAAAACTTCCATAATTATTTTTCTCGTGAACCAATACAACAATTACACAATTCGACACGTTCTCTGTAATCCTATATATTACGAGCAGTAAAAAACTATTTCTTTTACATTTTTATAATTGTTAGAAATAGTTTTGATGGCTCGAATCGGCGTGAAGTAAAACAAAATGTTTATGGAAGTATGAAACTAGATACATGGTCGTCAATTTGCGTTTAATTATGGCCTCTATTAATTATTACGTGCACTTGTGAAGTGCAGGCTATTTGAAGTATTAATTTTTATGGGCACTGTTAACTGGGTAGTGATAGATGATTGGTATTAAAAAAATCTGTATGACTGTTTTGACCTAATTTAGCATGAGCATAGTTGTTGGTATACCTAAAGAGTACACTGTAGGTACTAGGTACCTACGTAAAACTTAGAATTTAGTCCTCAAATGCAAACAGAAACGAAACGCCAAAACGCCAATATCGTCGGAATGAATTTTTATAAATGCCGACGATAATTTGGGCGTTTTCTTGTTTTACACGAGATATTCTAGTTTAAAAAGAAGCTGCAAGTACAGAATATCTTATCGGAGACTGAACTTTTGACTATATTTTGCCCACGGTATTCTAAAGTCTCTAAACCAAAGCTATGGCATATCCAAGTAGACCATTGTCAGAAATGAAACCTCAAAATTATCGTCGAAACTAATAAATATATAGATTCGAATTATGCATTAAAGCCTCTAGAAAAAAGAAGAGTATTTCCACCGATTTTTTTCAGATTATACGGTAAATACTTATTTGTTTTCGCACAAAACAAAACCGTTGCTCGGATAAACTAACCTCCGTGGAGGCACAACCGCAGGCAAAAACAAATTATAAGTAGTTCAACAATACCGCAACAAAATAATCACTCGCTTGAACGATGAAAACGATTACCTACTTTTCTACAGAACATAAACTTTAGAACTAAAGCTACACTACCACTTAACTCAAACAAGTAAAAGAAAAAAGATTTTCTTATCAGACAGAACACTTGCTTAGGTGTAAACACGATAGCGAAGCAATTACGTGCTTGGAAAATTCAACGGAACCTCTACTTTATAAGGCAACGACTAAGCTAGTATAATATATGACTGGCTGAACTAAAGATGGGACATAGTAAAGGACATGGTAAAATATGGTCATGAAAAACGAAAAATAATACTGGCAGGTTTTTTTTTCGTTAGATGACTTTTACTTGAAAGATTGATTGAAAAACGGTAACCACATATTATATATACAGTGTGTAACGGAAGGGGGGTATCAACCCTGAAGGAGGTGAATGTGCTCATGAAACTCAACAACTTTCCCCAAAGAACATAGGTCGAAATATGAAAAAAAAATTGGCACTCCCATAGTAAACCAATCAGCTGGTAGTCAGTTTTGTAAGGGAGGGCCAAATTTTTTTTTCATATTTCGACCTATGTTCTTTGGGGAAAGTTGTTGAGTTTCATGAGCACATTCACCTCCTTCAGGGTTGATACCCCCCTTACGGTAAATACTTTTCACCAATCACACACAAAAATCTGCTGTTTTCTACAAAAGTGCAATTCCTACACGATCAAAATGTATGAAACAGCTGTTTGTTTTTTTATAACCGATGAAAAATTTCTATGTGGTGAGGCTCAGAATGATCAATACGTGGCAACCGTTTTCGCGTCGGTGTCCCTTGCACCCCGTATACATTTTGTAGCGGTTTAATATATTTTCTAGATACAAAACCTGTCAAAACGGACAAAATTGCTCACGAAAAATGTTATCTGTCGATTGAAAATTAGTAAACGACAAAGAAAACATCACAGAAAATATTTTTAAACACATATTTCCAAGGTTTGGCCACAGTTTACGAGAGGAACTGAACATTTACTGATTCTCTGATTCCGTCCGTTGATCTGATTTCGTGAACAAACAGATCATACCAAACAATTCTTCATAGCTACTGGCACAGATTAGTCCTACTGGGCTTACGATAGGCAAAAATGCGACTGTCCACAATGCCATGTTATGCTCATGATATATTCATTGTAAATAATTGAATTAAAGCTACATACTTAAATAATAATTAAAACTTAATATTTACAAAAAACGGAACTAATTTATACTCATGATTGTTATTGTATTATCAAAGAATTCTTTCATTAAAAGGGTTACGCCCATTACTTACATATGTATTTCTAACGAGAATCTAAAACTGAATTCCTTCAACATATTCCTCGTTTACCCAGTCGCCTTGTATAGCTAAAACATTCTAATTCATGTCAAGTCTTTCGTATTTGTAATTCAAGGCAGGGGCCCGGCAGTATGTATTGTTTCACCCACCACTACTTAGGCGCTACCGCAATTCCGACGAGAAAGCGACTACCTGGCAACAATTTTCTCGCTCAAGAAACTTACTAAAGATTATAGCATAACATCACGCCTGTAATTAATCCCCGATGGGTTAGGCAGGGGTGTACCTAATAATACCTACACCTACATTTCGCCAGTTGTGTTTAAGTCCCATGTAATAGGGGACGAGCTTATTGCCATCAACCGGGCACAAATCCAGGCTACTACTGAGAAATTGCTGATGGAAAAACCCAATATCACTTTACCCTACCTGGGAATCGAACCCAGGACTTCATGCTCAGTCGCGCTTCGTCCACTAGACCAACGACGTAGACTAAAGATAATAGGGCCCATGTTAATAAAATATACGTAAGTATAAAAATACTTAGTTGATCGCTCTCTGTTCACAATGCCGCGGGCGAGTATGTCGCAACGACAAGAGAGTACTCACTTGGTGGTTAGTACCGTCGCTGAAGTTATTAAGTCCTCCGTGCCTCGCAAAGCACGTCCCGGACTCCTGCCTGTCATTTGTCAGATCTTAGAAAGTCGTTACAGGTAGTGGCCCGACAGACAATCAGTCTTACCAAGGGGTATCGTATTACACAGTACTGAGTGCAGATAGGCAGTCGCGCTATGTCAAATACTGGTATTCAACTTCATCTGGTTAGACTGAAAGCCGACCCCAACATGGCATATCATGACTCGATTAAATTTACTAGCTCTTATCGCTTGTCGCTTACGGCGGAACATGTCCCTTAAGGCGACGTTCAGTTGTTCAGTTCAGAACGTTTATTGATAATCAGAATAGGCATTTAGACTGAGCGGTCGGTAGTTACGAATTAATTTGTGGGTATTACGCTCTGTTTATTGAATTGAATGGTAGTGGTGTGAGCTGTTTCAAAATTTGTGAGTTAAATTGTACAGGCTTATAGGCACATTGTTTATCATTATTGCTCCAAGCCTATCTAACGCGATAACGTTATGTTTTAGTTTTGCAGGGGAGGAAAAAAATAAAATGAAATCTTTATTTGTAAACATAGGTTATGGACGAGTGTTACAAATAAATATAAAACAAAAGAAAGAAAGAAAAAGAGAAAAAAAAGTGCTTGAGGTTTAATTAAATCAAATTCCTGGGGTATCCTAGCACTCTAAACTCAAAATTAATTTACAGATCTTGATATTTGTATGAAGTGGGTCCAAGTGTGTTAATATTTATTGGGTCCAGGTACTGCTTGCATAAGTGTCTAATAAAGATCGCATTCCGGTTTTATTTTGCAAAAAAAACACGCATAAAATACATATTTAAGTAACCTAGTTTCTTAACCAAAGTTGTCAATAAAACTATCAACAATAAAAACAAAAGCGCAACTTTTCAAAGCACCCTTTACCCCATAAGAACACGCAAAGACACAAAACACAAACTACCATATATTTCCAAAGTCACAACACACAAACATAAAAAAACAATAATATAAAAGAATCTTATATTCATAACCGCTTCACATCGTTCGTTATCGGATCCAATCAGAGTAATTAAAATAAACGTAATCGTTAGGATAATGGTCGGTAATAGGCCGAGCCGCAGTAAGTCAGTGAAACTGATTACAGAGTACAGACACCGGTCGGTTCCCAATAACAGTATAGAACTGTTAATTTGGTATAACATAAATTGGATGGTTTTGGACGGCTCTAGACTTAACTAGGTGGCTATAAAATGAAAACAAGGATGTGCCAACATAGTAGCGATGGAGGAAAGTTAAGTAATTTTTTCTACAAATATAAATGCATAAGTAAATGATTCTATTTTTTTTATCTTGCTATCTGCCTATTACCTTTCACTCCTTACCGTCTGAAATTTACTAAACAGGTAGAAATAGGTACCTGGGCTAGGACATAGCATTTTTAGGGTTCCGTACCCGAAGGGTAAAACGGGACCCTATTACTAAGACTTCGCTGTCTATCTGTCCGTCTGTCATCAGGCTGTATCTCATGATCCATGATAGTTAGATTGTTGACATTTTCACAGATGATATATTTCTGTTGCCGCTGTAACAATAAATTCTAAAAAACAGAATGAAAAAATATTTAAGTGGGGCTCCCATATAACAGACATGATTTTTTTGCCGTTTTTATAGATAATGGTACGGAACCCTTCGTGCGCGAGTTCGACTCGTACTTGGCCGGTTTTTTTTTTATTCCGGCTCTAAGTACTCGTGGATAGTGTAGGTTAAGTTGAACGAAACAATTCGTAATTAAAATTGTTTCAATAGGTGTCTCGTTCAACTTTTCGTTGGCTTAATAGATAATTAACGTGTTCGTTAACAGATCGGTACGAAAATAGAGATTATTGTTATAGTTCGACGATACGCATGATAAAATGCAAAAGTTACAGCTAGTTATTTCCATCACCAAACTTAATTCAAAAATAAGAAGAGAGCAGAGAGAGAGAGAAGAGAGAGAGAGAGAGAGAGGGAGAGGAGAGGAGAGGGGGTGAGTGAGAGTTTTATGTTAAGAGCTTATGATAGCGTGTCAATAATACTCAAGCCTAGTTCCACTGAACCTCAAAGAAAATTCGACCCAAGTCGAGATAAATAACCCACTTTTCCTTTACTACAGCGGCTGAAACTACAATACTCATAAACTTTATGTTATCATTGCCATAAAAATGCGTTGCTTTCGCCCGCTGATGAACTTAATCAAAGTTTATTCATTTGGGGTTATTTTTTCCTAAGAATAGTTAGTGTTTTTTCCTCGCAGAACCTTTGTTTTAGTATCGTACATTTTATATGGAACTTAAGCAAGGCAATTAATGTTTTTGAAAGGATTACTCCAGCTTCGCTTTATTCCTAAACGAATTACTGTCTTCAAAGCGAGACAAACCCAAAAACGTGTTAGTCTGGAATCTCGCTCCTAATTGCAACATGTATGCAAACCAATTTCGGGGCGAATCTAATTTCGTCATGTATCTACAGGCCACGTAAACCACTGTGGAGATGACGGACGTGGGCTTCCGTCCGAGATGCTCCTCTTCATTAAGAGTGAGGGGCGGGGCGGGACGGGGCGAGCGATGGCTTTATGGGACAATTTGCATTTACACGAGCTCCGGCACAGATTACGGCCGCACTTATCCGCCTGTCGAAATGAGGCGCTTGCCACCCCACGCCGAACAACCTACGACCAAACAAGCCTTTGTTTATATTCCCTTGTATTTTTCACCTGCCATTTGTTTTGACGGCCCATTTCTAAAACATGAAGGTTTTGAAACCCCGAAAATACTTTACGACGGCCACCGCGGGCACTCTTGATTTTTCACGACCGCTTTTATTGTTACCTACCCTGACCAATCGGATATACGTAAAACAATCGTTTCCAACGCCCAAACATTGAAATCTCATTGTGTTTGAGTATAACAATGGTAAAAAACGTCATGTGAACGTATTGTTGCGAAAAGTGGTAGTAGTTGCACAAAAATATTCCACGTCGTCGGTACAAAAGTCCGTATAAAACGGAGGACGTGAGTTCGTATAGGTTTTAGGTTTATATATAGTTGTAGAGGAATAAGTGTTAACAACAGAGCACGTTCACTAAATAGCTGTCGCAAAGCTAAAAGGACTAACAAAGAGCAGCCACAATCGCTGCAAGGCACATATAACTGAATACATCGAACGCAAATCCCAGCTGACCCACTTACGGACAACCACCTTTGAATCGCTCTGACAAAAGCATGTCTCTGCAAGAACATTATGTCCGGCCGCCGTCGAGCCTCAATTTAGAGCCCGCATGGACCTATCTAGAGATCACGTAGAACGACGAAGCAAGCCCTGAAATCTACATAGTAAAGGTAGCAGCTATCGAATCAAGTATCACGGTATCACCTACGAGGTAAATGTTGAGGCTATTACTGCAAACGATAGTGGAAACGAACCATAAAATTTTATCACGAAGCTGTGATTCGAAATAGGTGGTTGCTATTAACCTTTGTTACTACAAGTTAGTAAATTGCTAGAAATTGGAGATAGATAATTCGCCTCTTTGAGATACAATAACCTTTGGCGAAGTTCAATGTAACCTGAGATTAAGATTTGTTTTCAAGTTACAATTACTTTGTGATTCACGCTCCGTTTTATTCTAGAAATCCTGTAATTAAATTAACTTAGTTTAATTTGTCTGTGATATTAATTGAGTTCGCCGATTACGGTACGATTATTAAAAGGTTTCGACGATTTTGATTGCTACCTACAGCTTTTATCTTAGAAACAAAGTAATACCGCGCTCTCTGACGGTCGATCACTTTTCACCCTTATGCCCTGAGTAAAAGGTTCAAAATTGATCGACCGTCAGTGAACGCGGTAGTACGTCTCGTTGCCGGTAGAGTCACCTAATTTACCCACCTAGTGCTTAAAATATCTTCCGCGCAACGACTGAAAAAAGACTGTCAAATATACAGGTAACTTTTTATGCAAAAGCGCTACAAACGAACACCTTGACCTACTCAGCTTTAATTAAAATTCCGCTTCATCATCTTGGAAAATAAACAAGACTAAAGAAAATAAAACAAGGGAAAATAATCTTGTCTCGCATCAACATGATGGCCGTAGAATGATGAGCACATCTCACCAGATGCTAATGATATTTCTACGTAATTTTCCCAAAGAAAACAATGGGATTTGAAATACTTTCATGGCTTAAAGATTTAATTAAGTAATTATGTGGTCGGAGGTTTCAAACGGACGGCAAAGCTTGCGGTCAAGTTAAATAAATTGCGGACTAATCTGTAAAAGTAGTTTTCATTTCATTCACTTCTTGGCAAGCGAGATATCGCAGAAATGTAAATAGAGAGAGACTTTTTCCAGTAAGTTGCTTCTAGTCAACACGATGGAGAAAGAAACTACGTTTACTTGAAAAAAAAAAAAAAACTCAAATTGAAAAAATATAATTATATTCTACCTAACGAGTCACAAGACTTAACGATCTCGAATCTATTGCAGAATTGATTCAAGAAACCATGTACCAAAGACTATGTCCAATTTAAACGAACATACCTCATCTAAACGACATTGCTGTGCACATAAATATTCATTGTGGAATACCCAAAACCCGATGGTCCTATTTGCCGGTCCGTCGCTGTCGCACTGTGTGTACACGCCCTTAATCAGCGAGATTGCTAAGTAATCGAGATCAACCAAAGTATGATAATGAAACGCGACGGGAGACTGCGTAGCTTCCGCGGTGATTTTGAAATGTTGGTGTTTCGACACTCGTGTTATTATTTTTCTCGTGATTGTACATTACATTAATTATGTAATTACAAGATAACTAGTAGTACGGTGAAATGTGTAATGGGAAATTGGGTGGTTTTATCGCTTTTCTGAATTTTCTACATAGGATTTGGTATTTTAATTTATAATTAGTTAATTAGACTGAAATTTTAGATCTTTTTCACTTGAGTTTATTCTAAAAAGTTAGTCTAAATAACTTAGTGTATAAAAATTTAGGTTAAAACAGATTTATTTTTGATCTAAAAATTACGAATTGTCTCTTGTTTTCATTCGCGTATAAAAGTCAGTAGCCTACGTAACAATTTCCTACAATTTTAACCTTTACCTTTTTGCTAGACTGTTTGTCTAACTTTGTTAATGGTGTTGGTTTAGCTTAGGACTTAGTACACCATTGCTGCAAACATCATCGATTATTATCTACAACAAAAATGCCATGCTTTTTTTATCTTGAGTCAATAAAGCTTGACTTTTACGTACTAGTGCTAGATTTGTGCCCTTATTAATCAGGATAATATTATCTATGGTAAAAGACCGTAACCGTGAATAGATAAACATGGCTTTTAATAGTGTCACTGTTTCCAGGAAGGTTCTATGTTGGAAGTTTTCGTCTTACATGATTTATGAATGTAAAATATTTCATCAACTAACAACAGTACACTAAGACTTATATGTCCTGCCAGGGCTGCGGGACGGTTAGAAAGAGATACCGCGGCCCTAGAACACAAAGGGCAAAAGAAGGAACATGTATGGGTTTTAGTCAGTAAAAGTCTGACACTCCCTTTCGCTCCGCCCAGAGCGGGAGGAGTCATTTGATGATTTCCCATCCCAAAAAAAAAGACTTATGTGTCGATTAGGTTAACTTTTCAAATAAGTCATAGATGCCTGATTACTAAAGCCTAACCTCATTAATGCCAAGCTAAACTCTCTCTGATCAGTACACTGGCGGCCAACAATTTTAGACGAATCCCTGACGTACCCCACTGTACATTTAGGGGCGGCCATACGTGTGATTGACACATTGGAAATACGCGTCATTCAAACCACGCTTTAAATCTGTCTGAAAGCGAGTGTCGTTGAAAAATGATTGGTCATATATTTTGAACGGCAGTGTACGGGACAAACATGGTCCGTTGAATGCCCATAAAGAAATAAAAGGAAAAATATACGCTGTATCTTTAATATAATAGTTATTTTACTAATAGTAATTTATTAAGGCCAATTGACTGGGTTTGTCGTTGGTTACTGATGCGTTGTATTGTTGAACGACGTTCTATTGAGCGCTTTGATTTTTGACAGCCACATTAAAGTTTTTTTTTTCAAACGTTTTTGTGATATGTGTGTTGAGAATTTGAATTGAAGAGAGATCTGAAGAAAGTTATGTACTACCTCGCCTTCATCTTCTTATTTAAACTTTTCTCGTGAGTTTGCGTATCGTTTTACAAAGTAAAGGGCAACGTTGTTGCTGAACACGTATTACTTAAAGTATAGCTTATTTAACGATTCTGTAGAGCGTACAAACAAAAAGTCAATAATCTGCATAGGGGCGCAATACCAAAAAAAAAAAGAAAGCAACAAAAAAATATCTAATAGCCCGCTCAAACCTAGTATTATTCCAGCAATTACTACACAAGTCACAAGTCTAAAACTTATTACTAAACAACACAACAACACTAGCACGACACATGTTATGTACTCAACAAAAAAAGTAAATAAAAGAGCATCGTGACAAATAAGGCTCACTCCACACCACACCACACACTGTTGCGACAGAGAAACGAAACAGTTTTTCAATTCCGCTACAAATGGTGTTACATTTACAAAGCTTTAAGCTTAGAGGGAGCACAAATGGCCGCGGCACAGGTGTTGCTTTATTGAAAAAAAGATACAAATTACCCCTTTTTACGCAATTTGATGGCGGATTGATGCCTTCACAAGCAGAAGTTGGTAAACGGTCCGCAGATTGTTTCTTGTTTTGTCTTTTTTTTCAGGTTTTTCGTTCAAAGTCTTTGGGATTGCTTGCATAAATAAACATTTTGTTTTGTTTACTGAAAACGCTTGTTAGCAATAAGATTTTCTTTTGTTTTGACGGTTTGTTTTACTGCAGTTATTGTTTCGCAAGTTGAGATATTGCAATTTTTTTACCGAAAAGCAGATTTTTGTATTAATCTGTTGTGCTTACCTAATGGTGGGCAGGGCTTGATGTTATAACGCGGCGATACTTGAGTTCATGAGCTCAAAGTAAACACGGAAAATCCTGAAACAAAGAGAAGAAGTTATAAATAAAAGCGTTCATTTACATCTGTAATGCACTTAACCCACAAACTTTATTATCTTTCCGGATAACCGTTACATTATAAAGCATCGATAAAGAAGTCCTCCCTTAGGGCCCTATAAAACAGACCTTCATAAACAAGCAATAACTTTTATACACCCCCATAATTCGTTTTCTTTCCCATTTCTTTGAATATGATAGAAAAGGTCAAGTAAATTACACTCAAAATAATATTTATATATACTTTTCGTAAACTATATTTAAAAGCAAAAGGCCAAGACAGAAAAAGAAGAAAAGCATTACGAGAATTAGCCATTACGAGAATGTCAAGAGGAAATCGCTGATGAAAACGAAATATATCGCAGTGAAATTTCGTTTCTCGTTTTCGTTTCTCGTGTCGGGCAAAAGTCAAACGATGCCCGCATCGCGTCGGTCCTCAGCGATAAAACTTCGTCGGGGTAGCGCTCAGAATTCCAAAACAAAGCGCACTGAAAAGTCGGCACACAGATGGCGCAGGTGTCCTCGGCGACTCGCACGTCTTCTAATCAAGCGGAAATGTGTGCTTGGACGGCCGGCAGCCGGACAACCGGGCCGGGCCGGCGGCGGCCGCCTCACCGATCGCGCCCGGCGCCCGCCACGCTACACCTGAATGCTACAATCCCGCACCCGCCGGAATTTGAATCGAGTTCACATTCGGTCAATTCTAACAGGAAATTTAGATTCCGTTTTGAGCCATCTTTCTATTTATTCGCTTGAGGCGCTCCCCAAATGCTTTTACATCTTTACTTTTGTTACTTACAACGGTGAAGCAGTGTGCGGCAATAAAAGCTTTACGATAAACACAGTGAGTACAATCAATTTAACAATTCCAAACGGGTTTATATCATAGCCTTAAATTAATGTGGTCAGACAAAGAGCGGACTTGCCGCTTATCTGGGAGAAAGCCGGCTGTCGGCCATCGGTGCGTCCGACTGCATCATGCATCAATCTTCACGGATGTAGGTACTTAAAGTATCGAGTTTCCGACATAAAATATTTTACCAAAAAAACGTTTAAAAAGGTCGATTTTAATTTTGAAAGGCCATCTTTCATTTTCTGAGATTAAGATTTATTTTTAGCGCGGATTGAAGTTTGACAAAGTCAATTTAAAATACACAAGAGGTCTTTACGGGGTGGTTTATCAAATGACCTCTGATTTCATATCGAGCGCTTACCGCAGCTATTTTATTTCCCCCGTCCTGTAGCCGTGTAGACGGAACATTCTTTTGTTTCTACTATCCGTGCCTCGTTACCAAGATCCTGGTAAACCTTTTGACATTTCGCTAAAAGGTTCATTTCGGCTGATTAATGCTGTAATTCCATCGGTTGAGAACAAAAAGACACTACAACATTTGTACGGATACGGAAGCGAGTTGAGAGAAATGGTAGGAATTTATCTGGCACGTGGGGAATGGTCGGAGTGTATCTGTTTTTAACACGAGTACCTTAAAAAAAGTAACCCAGTTTAGTCACTGTAAATCTATCAAACGCGAATGAACAAATAAATAGGACCGTTAAATTGATGGATGAGTGGTTACAAATAGTTTTCATGACTGTTTGTGGTTTTGAGTGGTTGCCATCCCTCAATATGTGACTTATTTGCGATAGTATGTTTGGAATATTATATGAAACCTTTAATTAGGGTTAGGAATGTCATTACTATCAAAATATTTTCTAATTTGTTGTGTATGTCACTTCCTCAATAGATAGAAAAAAATACATAAATAATAGTCTAATCCCTTTTATTTGACGTTAATTATAACACTATAACTTATTATCTGCTACAGGAATTCACCTCATTAACTCTTGAAGATAAAAAATAATGGACGAACACCATGGACCATCTCATTATAGCGACCAGTTTTATAAAGAAATTATTTTAATAATAAAATGGCGCCTGCATTACAACCTCTTTGAAATAAGAATTCGAAAGAAAGTTCTAAAACCAAAAAGTGAACGTTTCAATTTCGTCCCTCGAACGCGTTCGGATACATTTCCCAGCTGACTTTGTTCTGCGACGCCATTGTTATGCAGAACGCTGTAGCAAAGTTGTAGATGCATAAATTATGTTATTTTGTCGTTTATTATTATAAGTGTGAAGTTTAGCAGATAGAGACACTTCAGCTTGTTTATGTAGACATTTGAATGGATGAATAATAGAGTGGGCTCGAAAAAAGTGGTCGAATTGGCCAGAAAGGTCGTAATTTTTCCGAGACCACCCGTATTCATGTGGTTAATAGAATCAGGGTAATATGTCCCGCCCGTTACAGCTGCTCCAATCGATAGTAAGATAAGCAAACCTTGTTTTGGGGACCAGCTACGAGCCTTTATGTCTTTATTACCCAATAACAACGGTATAAATCGCACTGCGGGGTTACTTTGACTGATAGACGTAAGCTGAAATTGAAATATCATGGTCATAAATGAGGTGATTTTTCAATTCAGCTTGTAGAAATGAAAGAAATGATAAGCAGCTGCTCATCAACATGATCTTATTGAAGTCCGACATGAAAAAAAGGAAAATGAAAATCTATAGGTGAAAAGAATGTTCGTGGGATCGTTTGGTTTTATCTCTGACTAGTGAAGGTTATATAAACCTTCTTTTCTGTTTAAACTTCTTTCTTGGATTCTGATTTTTTTACCCAGTAGCGTATCCACGAGTAGATACTGTATCAACAGAAATTACAAAAAATACAAAACAATGTTATTCACATTAATGAATTTTGCAGAAAGCTAAACAAATGCAGTTGCCACAAAGGCAGCGTCGGGCGAAGGCTAACAATCTAGCTCATTAGCAGAGGAATATCCTTTTAGGAAAAAAGCATCCTAGATTAATTTGAGTTTTACTTCTGTAATATTTCGTCGCGCCCGTTAACGAAGTAACTCACTGTGCCTAACAAAGTTACGCGATGCATCTCTTCGGCAACGCTTTCAAAACCACCGTCGCGTTGTCGCGATACTTAATTTTCTTCCGCAACTTTTAAATTTTACATTGCTTTTAAGATTCGCGACTCGAGTCTCGCGAGAAACTATGTCGATGGTCCTGACGTCTCGCCAGATGAATTTATTAATGATGTTTTTAATTAAGCTTTTCCATGTACGGGCGTTTAAATTATGGATCATGCTCTTTGCGTCTTTGAAATTTTGATTTATATTTTACTCTTTTAGTTTTTTTTTTATTAAAGTACTATCTAAAAACTTAATTGGCATTGCTTTAGAAAGCTGACATTAATTCGTGTATCCTGGGGATAACGAAATTAAAATGTCTGAGAACATTAATGCTATTTTCTGGGACAAAAGCGACAGTGTACATTCTCTCAATAAACCTAACATCAAGATTACCAACACTGGACTTTAGTCAAACAATAACGACATACTAGCACAAGTACCCACAGTTACGTTCTCTGATGTTCGAAATAATCTGATTACGGAGCACACAAACGTTGAATATTAGAAGCTTATCGAACCCTCTACATTCTCATACGCAAAAGAAGTTCTTAAACCTTAATATCGTGCTTAAATTTTACAGCATGTTTATAGTCAGTTATCGCATGGTCCATTGATTGTAGGTAAACATTTTTATTAGGAGATATTTTTATAGATTTATCCCGAGTGTTTTGTATGGTGTGGGAGGCTGTTAAGTTAGCGTGGGCAGTTTATTTATTCACATGCTTTTGTGTCCAGCCTTTGTGGTCCCTGCGTTCACTTTTCTATGCATAACAGGTAGTTTTTCATTGATTATATCGTTGATACAGGCCGTTTGTAGCGCCTCTCATACATTCCTTTCCGTAATGTTAATATAAATATCCATTGGTTTGATATTACTGTTCATATTGTAAAGTGTGTCTTTATTTGAATATGGTTCGGTAGGAGGAAATGATATCTCTTTTGTGTTTTCTTTCTTTCTATACTTTTTACTTACGAGTATATCTATCTATACTATATACATATGCTACTTTATTGTCTGACTTAGAATCTGTATCGATTTGAATGTTAACAACTTATCTTTGTAAGATTCTAGCAGTTGCGTCATCACTACTTCATCAGTAAGCACTGAACTAAAAACCAAAACTGGTACTATATTCGCAATGACTCAACCACATTAATAGTTCTTAAAAAAACTAACAGCAGGTCTTCTAAGAACTCATAAAACAAGCTGAGTTCTATGAACAACCTTATCTTATTAGCACTTATGAATCTCCTACAATTATACGCCCGTATTCACCATATACGTTGAGCAAGTCTTTAAAACCTGTATCAAAGATGTAATGTGGACAGCTGCGACTTGTTCCACTCAAGTAATGTGATTGCGTCTACCATAACTTGTTTCAACTATTTGACAGGTGTACCAACGATACTTTTTGTACGAATGTCTTATGTGATTATTGTTGTTAATTATCTAATGTTTATCGAGTTCCTAGACTCCAAACTGATTATAAACACCTGTCTCTATTAACGGACGAGTGTTATTTTTTAGAACTAGCGAAGAACTGGCGGTTTTATGTAGGTAAATGTAGTAACACAAATTCGAGCAGGGGGTCTGAAATGGCCGCTTTAGCAGAATCATAATAGGATAATAATATGAATTACGTTTAAATTCTTAAAATAGTCATAGGCGTGCCTACTATTATGAATTGTCACCTTGTGAACGTTTTACGAATTTAAACGTAATAAAATTCATATTATTATCCTAATATGATTCTGCTAAAGCGACCATTTTAGACCCCCAGCTCTGCACTAGTCAAATACGTAGAAATATTTAATTTTACATTATACAGCTTTCGTGTTTATTCGGATAGAGAGAGGTATTATTACAAAATACCTTTTACCAAGAAAATGATGAGTCTAGGTACTGTCAGGAGTTTCAATTTCAAGGAATTCAAACGAAACAACCTTTATAGGATCCTTATAAGTTTTAATAAAAGCAGGTACTGTGAAATATACAAGGTGTTATTAAATATTTCAGCTAATAATAAATTAGCGTCTACAAACTATTTTAATTAACAATAATATATCTTTCCTGCCGACATAATATACGTCAGTCTAATGTCTAATTCAACGCACAACATTCGAGCACTCGCAACAAATTCGAGCATTAAAACAATCACAAATGATCGAGACAGACATATTCGCCGCCATTTAATTTTATTACCGTACAGTCTGACGGCAAACTGCAAACAATTTATAATTTTGTACTACTTACGTTTTCATAATATACAACGTTTATTAATGCAGTAACTTATGTAACGTAATAGTGGTTGGTTATTGAAATTATTTCTGCTCCATTTGTCATTCTAGGTAGGTACTGCCCGAGGCTTTTCTAGTTAGAAATGTGAATGGTTAATTGTGTTTGTTCTGGGCTGTTATGTAACGAAAACTGGTTGCTAGTTAGTGATGTTGACAGTTGTTTACAAACAATCTAATCAACGAGATGAGACAGATAGCCCGCAGCTAAGCTACAAACTTTGTAGCTTAGCTCCGGGCAATCTCTATCAACGCTAGTCGTTGACATTCATGACGTATGTTGTAACCGAGAAAAAAATTGCATACAAGAACGTGAGCAGACGTCGCGACGCTTATCAACGTTAGTCACCCTGAAGCGGTGAGTTGACATGCAGCCGCGGTGACTTGTAATAACGCGGTAATATTATGTAGACAAGCGTTATACTTGCTCCCCCACTTCGGCGAGTCTACACGCGAACGGGGGCGACAGTACTGGGGTACTGGTGAGTACACAAGCTATTTTTATACCTCCCATTGATGTATTCCACGGCTGGATACAATTTATTTTATATGTGGAAGTGCTCGCAGGAAGCGCGGTTCCAGATTGTTTTAATTTCCAGATTGACAGCTGTCAACGTATTCTTTTTATAGAGCTGTTTATGAAATATTCCTACACATTTTTCAGACACTCTGTAATACAATTATGTAATCACATTTCCACCTGAAAAACGTTTTTAATATACCGTCCTACCTCAAAAAAGGTTTTCTAGCGGAAATATAATCAAAACATTTTTCATGAAAAGAACAACACTTTTACCATAAGTAATCCGACCCAGCCCCTATTTTGCATAAAAAATATTAAACGTTGCACAAATAAATATGTGCCTACCATTACTCTAGTGGTACATTTTATTATTAATTACATGGAGACTGACGGCATGCGGTGTTATGGCGGGTGAAAAAATGCAAAGTATACATTTAATTTCGACCCTCGTGGATAGGGGGCCACCTACTAATTAATTAGATGCCCACCTGCCGTAAAGCACCCAGTATTGTGGCGAGTTCGTGTTTAAATAAATATCTATGATTGCCGACCGTTATTGGATTAATAGCCGTTTGTGTAAAATAAACTTTAAACACGTTTTATTTGAAATTAATTTGAATTTAGCTGAACATTCATAATTAATTGGATTATTCTATCTGACAGACATTCGTTTCTAAATATGAAATATGCCAAACAATTTTGTTTGTAAGACGAATTGTAATTTAAAAGAGCTTGAACGCTTAAATGTTTCTGAAATTTAAGAGCTGCTTACAAGCAACAAGGGTAATAAAGAGTATTGAGTTCCAATTCACTCAAGTAGCAGCGCTGGTACACAAATAAAACAATGCATCATTGCATGTTCTCGCCTATTCCCGGGCGGTTGGCGGCTCTCGAGCGATATTTCCTTGAAAAATTGCCGCCGGCGTTGCTCGCTACTCGCTGGATGGGCGAATTTGTAAGTAATATTTATGAGGGCACGAGGCGAAATAATGATATGTATAATATTTGGGCCTCATCGCGGGTGCCGAGGGAGCGCGGCCTAACAGCAGCATTTGTCAATGCCGCCCAGGTGGGCCGCCCGTGATCCTGTTATTACTTTATTTTTTGGTCCATTTCAATAACCTACGCAGCTTCTTATAAATGCCCACGATCGTGCAGGCATTCGACGTTATAGACGCGTGTGTGGTCTCAGATTGGCCCTCGGGGAACATACGCATAATAATTATTTCTTTACAGGACCTCTACAAAAATTTAATAACATTACGAACCTATCTATTAGGTACTTGAAACAATTTAAAAGCTATATTTCATTCTAATTATGAATTCAAAAGGGTTGAGCCTCGAGAGTTGAGACAAGTGGACATATCAATTATAAAAGTTGATATTTTCATCCACTTGCCCTCGCGCCCTCATTCCGACAATTTAATAAATGTCGGATAAGTGAGCATTAATATCCAACAGTCAATGACCGGATCATAACCGAAAATCTTCAGTAAGTCAGTGCGAGAGAGGGCTCACGGTGCCCGACGTGAAAAACGACGTCCATTAAGGAAGTGAATAGCATGTGAATACATTTAAAATAATCGGCTTAGCCGTCCGACGTTGACGTATATTCGTACTTATCTCACGGAGATACCGGCACAGATATCCCGACTAATCCCTTACACAAACATCTGAAAAAGACTCCGCACTCCTTGTACGGTTGATCCGTAATTGAATGGGCCGCGAGTAGCTCTTTGACTCGAACAAAAGTGCCTAATAATTTATGCCTATAATCTGACGCGCGGTGCACTCTGTTCAACTCGTGTTCGTTTTTCGTATCGGACTTTATTTCCTTTGTGGGATTCAGATATTAACTGCGCTATGCCGGCGACAGTCACAATATTACCCGCATGCAGGTTCTTTATCCGATTCTTTAGTGGCTGTCACGCCCTCTAGCGCGGATATTTATGTACTGTTGGATTAAGAAAATATCAACAGGAATTTGACTTAACCACTGAAAGGAAATGCAAAGTTATAAGGAAGATTAAATCGTAAAGATGTTTGTGTCAACAGAAATAGACTCGGTAGTCTAAATACAACTCATACCTTGGATCTTTAGAGTAATCAGGATGTCTCCATTAATTTTTAAGGACTTCCTTTGAGTGCCGTCGTGTTTACTTCGAAAACAAGGAAACTTTTAATGGAGTTACAATTCGTTGACCCTCAGACACGGTTTTGGGAAGTAAGTTCCGAGTTCTGACACCGCTTTGATGACTATCACCTTTCATTAGTTGTTGAAACTGAAAGTTTGACTTTCTAAAACTAAGAAAATGTTTTACGACCCAAATTCTCTTCACATTCACATTCATCTTTATCTTAATATGTATTTCTCACTGAAAATCACACATCTAATTACTAGCGAGTAGGCAGTTAGTTCACCTATCAGAACATAATTATCGTCGTCACTTCTCAGAGTGAAGCCTACGTCCTAACTACGTAGGATTACACACAATGTAAATTCCATTAATTAAAGCAATGTAACCTAAGTATAGTGTGGTGTACATGTGGTACAAAATAGTAGGCTCGTTGAATATTCCCCCGGCGTGCAATCAAACACGACTTATCGATTTCCGAGCTAAAACTGTAGCCGTGTCGCCAATTATAGATAGCAAAGGAATACACTTAGATCATTATAGTTAACCCGCTGACAATTTTCCGTTTTGTTCGCAGGCGAAACGGAACTATCGTTACGATTTTTCTCGATTAGGAAGAGTTATTCTCGTATTTATGATCCGAATTCGATAAAGACCTATTTATCGAAGCCGAAATAAGTTTTTGCATCGTTTCCTGAAATAATTGATACACTTATTCCTTATTGGTCTACTTACACTCGATTTTTACGCACCAAAAAGTTTTGTTAATATCAATGTTACCCTTTTTCGCGAACACTTGAATATCGAAGTAACGATATCAATAACTAATTCGAACCTTCCACACAAAAACTGTCAAATAAAATATGTATGAACAGTAGTCCAATTTTCGCACAAAGAAATATTAAGAGAAATAACTTGGTGATACTGTCGAACCGTAGGAAGTCTTATAAAAATGATGTAAAAGGTGAGTCCCCGTGACTCTTAACAAGTAGTGAAGTGGCTTCCATCGAAGCGACACGACGGGACATGAATTATTATGAGGAGGCGACTATCTGAACTTCAAGTAGTGTTCCGAAGCACATCTCGTCGCCCTACCGACGAGTGTGTACAAATAATTATGACAGTTCTCATAGGAATGGTGCTTGAAGCACCTGTCGAGTACCTCAGGAATTTATAGACTTCATAATGAGACGCGACTATAAGAATTTATACAAGTTTATTAATGTGTTCTTGATGACCCCGCCTCATCAGTGCGAGGGGAAATTTTCATTTAAGTGTGAAAAGTTTTATTGGAGTAGAAAGTTTATTGCGATAGTAAAGTTACAATAACTTAATACTCTGCTCACGCGTCGGTACCTAATTATTACTGAAAATAAAAGTATCTATTTATGTGTACAGGAACGTTTCAAAGCTTCATTTTGTTGACGGCGATCTTGATGATAAATAATTTGGGCGGCTTGATTAATGTTTATCGCGGTTAGCAGTCAATTAGACGCGCTCTCAACTCAAGTAGTTGCCGATGTACACAAATCGTTCAACAGCCGCACTTTCAAAGCGAACCGGCGACGTCACAGCGTCATCCCTGCTCCCGCGCACCACACAACGCTTCCTCGGCGGCGCCTGCACATGTACTCATCCACTAAAACCCTCTTCCCGTCGCGTAGACTCTGACGAATTAAGTTATTAACGCTGCCAGCTGCCTCACACAAATCAAAGTGCCTACACCCGAACACTCCAAAAGCACGATCGTCACTCTTCATAGAGTTTACGACCGTTTTATGAGCCCTTTCATATTTAACTTTCAGTCGCAACGTTCTTAAGTGTGGACGAAGTGCGATTGTTTCTACGACAAAATAAATTAATGCGGGCGACTCGTAAACGTGTTTATTTTCCGCGCCGGCTCGCGATATCCTCGGTTATTGTTCTTTGAAGTCAGGCGAGAGCTCCATCGTTCGACACCTTTGATGTTCTCGATAGTGTTGACGATCTAATAAAGCTTCAAGTCGGATATTTCATAAATCATTTCCACATTTGTCGAGTCACGCGTAAGTTTGTTTAGGCGGTATTATTACTCGTCTAATGCCAAAATAGCTTTGATGTGCTCTGGAAACGATAGTGGAATTACAGACCCACAATCGGGTAGGTTTCCGTACGTTGTCAGCAATAATTCCACTTAGCGGCGATGTATTTTGGGCAATATCTTCGGCTTGGCCTCGTCCTGTCATCGCGGTGTTGGAAACATCGTAAAACAGGGCGGTTATAAATTATGAACAGTTTCCACGCGAACGCCGTGTATTTGTCACCCCGGGCGAAGGTGGGTATTAAGATATTGCTTGGTATTCCTGCGGGTCTCATTACAGGCTGGGGCGGGGCCGACACCTCTAATATTTCATCCTTAGCAAGGGCCGCGACGACGCTACTCGACGAAACAGCTTTTTCCGAAACGATACGCGAATACACCGAAGAGTTTTCTCATTTTCATAAAACGCTCTTGTTGAATGTGTTCGTTTTCGTACGTTTGCTCTTAATTTCATTAGGAGCAACGTTCCGTGGGAAAAAAACGGAGGAACGATTCGCTAAAAAGGTTGTTTTGATGGTAGTTACATTAAGGTAATTGGTGTACGGCTGCGAAACATTTTTATAGCCCCTCGCATCGGTCGTTTGGGGCTGTGCTAGGCCAATCATTGTCAATCTTTGCCGCCGGCCGAATTTAATACGGGATACAATGCTAATGGAACGAATTTAAGTATCAGCCAGATAAATTGCTTCTCAAGATTTATAGAACAACAACCTGTCGAACGTGTGTGTTTAAATTAAAATCTGGCAATTTAGAAACTATTGTCACGTTTATTTAATGGTATTCATGTTATTTTAATTGAGTATAAGCTAAACCAATATTTATAACTATTAATCATTGAAGCTATAATCGTACCAGCAGAAAAATGCCCGTGGTTCAATTAGATTTGTATAATTTGCGACCGCGCCCTCGCGGCGGAGGCTCACAGATCAATTTACTCTCACAATGACCTTAATATGGAGTCATCTCGGGGCAATGAATGGAGAGTAATATAATTTTCATGTGAGTATTAAAGAAATTCTATGTCGATGTTATCTCGAGCGCGGGACGCGTGTGCGAGAGGAAACCGAGTCGCGACGTTATTAAAAAAGCACATGTGGCTCGAGATGCGTATCGCAGCGTCTGTTAATTACTTTTGACACGCAGCATATGATTCAATTATCATATGATTTATTCGGAGCGAAGGGTCGCGACTGCGATGGGACAGGTTCGCCGTCGAGACCGTTTATTTAAGCGTTAACTATCGCATTAATTTCGAAGGATCGCATTCCTGGAACAGATGGGAAATGGTAGCAAAATCAAGACGGTAGCAGATTTTTTCGTCATACAAATTCATAAACACGCCAACTATTTGTGTGGGCCGGACCAACGCGAAGATATCTGGAACATGCAAAATATTTAGACTATTAACGATGCCGTCTTCTGAAATGAGAATAATGTGTTCGAATTGTTACGACTTCGAGGTTACTTGAACAGTGTGATACGAATCTTCAACACCTATAACAACATAAATTCTATGATTATCACATGCCGCATCAAGAAGTCCACGTAGTTCACATAAAAATAGCTTTAATTGCTTAACTCGTCCGTCCCGTAATCACATAATTCACATTAAACCGCTTTCACACTCGAAGATCGCTCCGAGATCAGACGCACGAAGCCACTCGGCAATAAATACTAATTACTAGTAAAATAACAAACGATAACATCGCGACCGAAATATTTAACATTATAATGCGGCATCGGTAAAAAAGCAGTCGTTACCCATACATAGTAAATCTTGCGTGACGCGTAATGGTCTTATGGAGTTTATTTATCGTCGTCGGTCGTTTCGAGTGAACCGTTTAATAAATATTATCACACTTTAAGTCGTCAACAAACGTGAGAAGATAGCCGTTGACCCGGTTCGTGATATTTGTCTCATTTCGGGGATTAAAAGTGATCGTTGTTGAACGGCAACGCCTTCTGTTTGTTCAATCTGTCTTTACAATAAACATCGGGGGTTGGTTTACGCGCGTCTTTCGTACGAACATCTCGTATAATTAGAGCCGGTTCTAAATGGCTTTGCTGTTCGAGTGTTCTCCAATGACAAAAGAGGACTTATAACAGCCTCCAAAGAAGGGATCTCTACCTAATTCTGAAGGCGGTTCAATGACATCTCGAACAGTATTCCGTTTGTAGAAGGCAATGTTTTTTAAATTCGCATCCGGTCCTACTTAAAAGGTTTTTAAAAGTTTTAAAGGCAAAAAGTACATAAAAAAGCTGCACGTGGATTTTGAACAGAAAACGTAAGTGCACTTGATCGGGGTATTCACTATTCATTTCAAATCAAATCTATCCGTCCGGAAACACGTGTCTCATTTGAAATCCGAAATGTCAAACAATATTTTCGTCATGGCTCATGAAAAAGTATGAGCTACTGAATAAAAAATAAATAGCCGTATAAAAGAGTTTATTTCTGAAACAAACACATTTATAACAACACAACAATGAAGTAACAAAGTCGTTAGTAGGACAACATCTTGGCGGGGTTCCCACATTTGCCACCACATGGCTCGCATTGAAACATATCTCCTACACTGCAGCCTACTTTCAATAAATCCGGATTATCATTTATTTAAGCATACCCAGGCACGAACACCACCTAATGGACTTTAAAAATGTTTTATATTACATTGTCACAAGGTTTATAATACATTAAATGCCGGTAACAAATGTGCAACCGTGGCCGGGTACCGTGCTTTCAGCCCGTAGGAAGTGCGTGTTATTGCAGCTTATGTTTCGTAGTCGCCCGCTGAGATATTCGAAGCACCCGTCCGTTTTTTGTGACAGACCAACCGAGTGCCATAAATAATAGGTAGGGGTTCCCGAACCAAAGAGCTTTGTAATAAATTTGATGCTCTTTTTGGTAGCAAAGGAACGGGCCACGATTGAATTATGGTGATGCGTTAAGCCAGCAAACTCGGCTGGAATTCCACGTTTTTATTTCCTTTACATTTGGCGCTAAGCCCTGCTCGCTGCAGTCGTGTCATTACATTCATATTCTTCGAAGTCTCTTCTTTGTTCAGTCAATACAATAAGTTTATTTTGCTACACACTCACTCATCCTGTGCGGAGTCCCGGATCAAGTTACTACTCCCGAGTCGGGACCATTTGAAAAAGACAACACACAGATGGTACCTACATCCGTATTAGCTTTCTCTTAAAACAGAAGACATTTAAATCACACGAGACCGTCGATATTTCCTTCCCTTAGTAAAACAAAGGCATTTGTCTGAGGCGGGCCGTTCTAAACTAAGATAGATTAGTGTTAGTCGCTGTGGCCGACGCGACGCGAGCCGCGACACAACACGACCGACTTGGACCATGTCGGAGATTTATTCTGTTTACTTGCTTTCAACTATTAAAGTCAACTTAACTCGATTCAAGCTCGTAGAATATGATATTTTCTAAAAACACATTGAATAAATTAAGCAACCATGATCTTTGAGATACGGCAACCGAGATGAGCTTTGGGAATCATATCTCTTTAGGAAATTTTACGCCCGGTCGACGCACATCCGACTGAATTATGAAATCCGTGATATATGTATCAGAGATATTTAAACGACCTTTCACTTTAAGATACCTGTCAGTGTTTGAGTTGTGTTTGTCGTCGGAGAGCTGGGATAGTGTTACAAGTGCAGAGTCGGTGGCGGCCAGCGAGCGGGCCGCGTCGGGCCGCAGCGGCCGCACGTCACGAGAGCCTCTCAAGTTACCCCCGGATAAGTCAATCATTGGAACGTCCACATTTACCCAAAATAAAACACCGTCAAATGTTACGTGTGGCGCTCGGCGGCATAATGCGGAGCGACAGCCGACATGTTTTGTGCGAGAAAATAAAAATGATGGCGCGCAGACCTAAATAGATCACTATTCGTGCTTTAGCTAAACGCTTTTGTCTATTTTATGACCGGCGTCGCATCTCTCTGTTTTCCTTTTATTTTCGTGTAACGTATTAGTTTTTCCGACGACTATTTCGTGTCTCACGGAAATTGTTCTGACACACATGTTTGCGATGAAACGTACGATGCCCTTTATTAAAACGAGTGTTCGTATTTAACAGTTAAACTGTTGAAAAGGAAGTAATTGGACAAGTGTTAGCGTAGTCGAAACCGGCAGCGTGGTCCAATTTCCTGCTCCAGCCGCAGTCTTCGACGAGCAAATAGCTCTTTGCAAATCAAACAAGGGACCGTCTGGCGAATCCACATATCAACTTCGCATTGTTTCTCTCCCATCATTCGGGCTAACCAGAGGCGTTTTCGATTATCCGCCCTCCGGAGAACAAAGCCTGCGACCGCAGAACCAAGTCAATTACATAGTTCAACAACTCAGCCCTTATAACTTTCATGGGCCACCACCGGAATACAGAAAAGGGTATCTGTTTTCAATACACTGGCCGAGCGATGCGATTGACCCTTTCGAGTGTCCGCATTGACTTTTAAATTACTAATCCCGCGGGGGCAAACAGAAAAAGCGCCTCCGGGTTCGCTTGTTTACACGGTCGAGTGTACTTGCATATCTTCATTAGCTGCTGTAACTCTGCGCGCCTGCTTGCTCAACACTCGTGAACTCGGCCGGCTTCTACCTGGGAACTCTCATTACGACTCTTTCATTTCTAAACGCTACTCGAATTTTGATGACACCCGTACAATTGATGACTTTCCACGTGAATAAATTACCTTATCACCATTAAATTACATAAACAGCGCATTACGCATACATATGCGCACTAATTTGATGTGTATCTTAACAAAACACACGCATAATGAATTTAACATTCTTTCACATCGTTCGAGTTCGGGTGTACGGTGCATAACTCGTTTTCCGGAAATAATTTAACTTGCCAACCGCCATTTTAGATACATATAGAATAGGGAATGCCTTAGGGACTTATTAATGTTTATCTAAACATCAGAATAAGAATGCGTCGGACGGAGAGTGAGCGGTGCCCGCCCATGGGGAGCAGCCAAGCGCACCCATTCCGACTGCTGCCTGTATAGAAGGTACCACTTTTTTCTACGTCAGATACAAACATTCTACCCTTTCAACCCGAATGAATTACTTAATTTTTCTATATTGGGTCTGTGCCCAACGATACTCGATGTCGAAATAAATTAGCGTTATCCATTGTTATACGCCATAAAGGAAGCGATGCTGTGAATTGGATTTGAGTGGTTATGCGGCTGCTGAACACAGAGTGGTATTATTATTTCGACAAACATTTGCTAATGGCCGAATGCTTTAAATATAAATCAGACAAATTGGGCTTTCTACCGTGAAAATGACTATTCCTTTTAATGATAGCAATAAGAGAAATTGGGAAAGAAGCATTAGACAAAGGCGGACGAGGTTAATCACCGTTATAATGAAGAGCATGATATCAATTAGAAGTTTTATATCGTACTGATGCAATAGCGGCATATGATCTGAATAAAACATTTAACATTATTAATGCGAGCGTTACCATCGAGTGTAACTCGAGCCCGCCGCTCAAATGTGTTCTCTTTCGCTCCAGTGCTTATTAATGAGATGAAATTGTTAATAACGACTACGGACATAAAGTAAAAAATAACGATTAACTGTGTTAAACTAGCGTAACCGATCGGAATTCGGCGCGCCAGTTTTAGTCCGCCATTGTACTCCGAATAATAGAAGTGTTTATGTTTGGGTAGATTTTTTCTAGCGAAAAAAAGTTTAATAATCACCACGTCTACCTGGCTGTTTAGACCATCCATCACGCGATATAACGAGAAATATTGTCCGTTTTATTATCCTTCCGAGAAAATACATCTTGCTGCGAAACAGAGGCTTGACTCTTTAGTTGCAAACATTCTAAGGCTATATTAATAGAATTGACTTGTCAGAATTATTCTATTTTGGACTCATAAATAAGCTGACATGACATTTGTGATAAAGGAGATGGAAAACGGTGGGCCCAAATGTAATAAGTTGAGATATGATCTAAAAAATTTGTCATATTTTTTGTATCTTAGAATATGAAAAATCACCTCAATTCTCAACCTGGAAGCGGAGAAATATGAGAAAATAGTTTTCGTGAGATAATCGATTGAGTAATCGATTACACAGTTACGAAAATAAAACATTTGCAGTACATAATTAACTCAAAGTAATTAAATGCACAAGCAATATAGTGCATATAATTACAGTCATATTATTAAATCAAATAACATTTAATTACTGAAAAACCAATATTAATGATTATCGATTTCATATCGATTCAAATCTCTCTTATATTTTTAGTCTATGTCACTGACATAACAGCTGACTGACATTGACACTAGACAGTTGCCGACTGTTTTTGTTTGTTCACTCGTTTCGTGTTTTCCGATGCGTTTTGAGTGCTTTCCCGATTATTGCTACTGATACTGCTTTGTATTTTACGGATTCTGACCCTGCCTACCTTGTACGACCCTTGCTTTCACCTTGGACACCGAAGATCGCTCACACGTTTGACTTGAAATTGTTATTTTGGATTTTACCGCCGGCTTTTGGATTGAATATTATTGAAACCATGGATCGCTGTGTGAATTGTGGGATATCCACTGGTCACTGCAATACACTGGGCCGACGACCCTTACACGATGAAACAATTCTGTCAGTGATTCGGCAATGGCTTGCACCTCAGTCTGTAAGTAAATATAACCTCATCTAACCAGCTACCATCCTGGCAGGTTTAAAATACATATAATTAGAAGGCCTATGGAGATTGTTTACAGTTATGGCAAAGAATTATTTATTTATCAAACAATGTTTTATTACCCTAATACACAGCCGTTAATTATGTATTGTTTATGTAGCTGAAGATTAATAAAAATGTTCCATTTTTAGGTAAGCAGTAGTGACTGTGTTTGTCAAGCGTGCTGGGACTTGGCTTAAAGCCCACATGTCGATAACCAAAGAAGACCACTAGACCACCGCAATATTTTTCTCCGCTGCGGACGCTCTCTTGCATCGCGAACCCATCACCTACTTTATAGCAACACAACCCGTGAATCAAGAATTTATAATGTTATACAAGAGTGGATTATACCTCGAACTGTAAGTTAAATCAGATTACAATGTGGTTTGGTTTCTAGACGACATTTTAATTACAAGAGAAGGCGAATAAAACACTATATTAAATGATTTTTTATTTTATTTTAGACATCCTTTCCCTATCTCCTTACCTGTTAACTACCTATCGCTTGAAGTCGTTGACGTTCATTCATTCATATGATTTTTCAAACATTTTCTAGTAAATATAATAACTATTAGAGCAAAAGAACACATTTTGCACTTCAGGAATCAGCTGTTACTTAAAGATTGTAACATAACCTCACTTTTACATAATCTTTTATACTTATCTCTGTTCTCAGATTGACAAAATCCGCAGAATTTTCAGTGAAAGGTTGATAATATATAAGCTATTAATTGACACCACTTTCATCTTCTTACAACTGGGCCCAAGATTGTATGTAATCATTTCAGTCTCCTTTATAAAAGGTAACGTCCTACTCGTGCTCACGTGACCATGAATAAAATACTTTTTACACTGCCATAAAATGTATGAACTCATCGCCGCTTCAAAATCAAGAACAAAGCACGCGACAAGGGAGTTTCCACGTTGCATTTTGGAAGTGAAAATTGTTGGCCTTTATGGTATGGGCATAAGGTTGATAATTCAATTTTATGATATAGACGTGTGCATATAATGTTTGGAAGTCCAATATGCAGATTAGTGGAGGGATAGTTGTCCGCGCCGCCCAACGCGCCACGTTTCGATTCACGGAACACACGTGGGCCCTTTGAAATTATCATTGTTTAACTTGTACACGGGCCGAGATCAATGTACAAGGGATAAACCGAAGCTAACATTTACTTTATTAACATAAAGATTTACATCGCATAAATTTAAGAGTACACGGAGTAAATTATTATGAGTATCAATTTAAATATCATTTATAATGTTTAAATGATGGTGGGATTACTTCAGGACATTTTATTGGTCGTAATCGCCATTATACAGAAACGTGACTTTCGTTCGCTTTTTGCTCTGTTACATTTCGTTCATAATAGTTTTGAAGTTTGTATTATTTTTTTCACTTTCTGAACTTTGCCAGTCTCTGGCACTAGTTGTAATGAGTTGTTATATTTCTCTTGGGCGCAAAACAATATAAATGCTAGGTACTCAACTTACACAATGCAATCTTACAATTGGATTTGAAACTTTTACAGCTAGACTAAAACAATACGTATTCCCCAGTCGTCATACTCGTGAATTTAACGAAGTTAGAATTTCTAAGTTCGATAAGTTCAACTTAGAAATAATCTAATAAAATCTTTTCTAAGCAGCTCCGAGAAATCATAATAGAACTACTTTAAATCATGACAAAAGATTGGCTACAGAAGACTACATTAAGAACCTTCGATCGGCAATAGAAAACCTGATGTAAGTTATAGAAAAAAAAGGCCATTAAACCAACAATACAGCAAAAGAAAGTCTCTCAATTCGTAGAAAAAAAAATGGACGATCGTTACTAAACTTTTGCTACTAAGAAAAGTGCACTAGACAGCCATAAGTCGACAAGAATATATACAATAACGCTAAGTAAGTACGCTTATGTTAAGTAGGCATAATAAACTTGACTGTATAAACAAGTTGAACAAGATTCTTATCGCGGGCAAAGTGCCAGATTCAAATGAAATTTTTAACTCTAAACAGTGACTGCCAAATAAATGCGTGGGTACATACAAACAAGTGGTTTATGCTAATATGAAAGACTTTTTATAGGACATCAAGAGTGTTTTATTTAGAAGTGTAGTGTTTGGCATAAAGATGTGAAGTGACAACAGTCAAACAGCTGTAGAATTAACTGGCAATCAAATAACTGTACGTCCAGCGGGCCCGAAGGCACCTATGAAGCCGATTCCTCCCGGTTTCCCTTCGGGAACAAGGCAATCTATCGTCCAGATTCTATTCAGGAACAAAACCACGGTAATTATGAATTTGGTCCATCCAAAAGAGTATTAAACCAACTCCAGCAACAAGAAAACATTGAATACTATAAAAGTCAATAGCCACAACTAAATAAGGAAATAAACCCTTTCACACACACTGTTGTTGGACCCGTGATTCCCATAAACATACTAGACAATAGACCAGAATACGCTGAGAACATTTTCTTTCAACAACACATTGTCCTGATATAATTTAAAAAGGTTTCCATTCCTTTCAATTAAACCAACAGCATGTATAGAATCAACACCCATGTATAAAGTGTATTACATTAACTTAAATAAATGTGCATATCATTAGAGCAGAGAGAGATACGGCGGTGTGTGGTCCCGCTAAAGTATTCCACATACACTCCTCCCTTTTTCATTCGAAAACATTTTATTCCTAAATCAATGGGCTACAAGATTCAACGCGTGTGGAGCATTTAAGTCATTAGGGTCGTTAGCAGAAGGCTTCGAATTCGGTACGGTGCCTTTAATTAATTAATAGCTATTACCCAAATGATAGTTATTAAACAGATTGTTGAAGGACAGCCGTGCCTAACCCAATGGTGTTATAATACGACCATTTCGATTAAAGTCCACAAAGTTATTAGTTTCGTCATCCACTATGGATTATAACATTTCTCTTGGTTTATCTGATAGAGTATTTAGATCGAGCCAATTACTTTGAATGAACTATAAACTTATCATTTTATCAAGCGCAACACTTCCTGCTTTCAATTCACCTGAATATCTAATTAGAACTGGTATATTGACCCAAAGTATTTCGAAGTACGGAAAAGATTATGCAAAAGAAAAATAAAGAGTAACAAAACCGGTATTCATCTTACGAACTGTTTCAGCGCCGGGAAATTAGCAAAAATTACTAGCTACATCAAGCTTTCATGAATTTTCTTATTTTCTTCCTTGCATCTCTTTCTTTCATTGGTAACTGGTGGTGTGTAAAAGAGATAGTGAGACAAAATACACTCAATGTCTCAAAGTTTTGTTCGAAACAACGCCTCCGCGTTTCCGCTCGTCTCAATGTTGCCTGGTGATTTAAATTCATTTGTTTTTCTTTGAAGCATGTTAACAATAATGCTTAGTACATCGTAAGGCGATGACTCGGCGCAATCAAATGGATCTCTTACACGATTAGAATGACTTTTGTTTGTTTTTTCTTCTTTGTACATCAAGAGTACAAGAATGTCTTTCTCTTAACCACTAAAAGTGCCTACAGGAAGGTTGTAACAATCTTGTAATGAGAAACTTTTATTTTAGATTAATGAGGTCTTCAGTTTTTTACTTACGAAGTCTTTTTTCAAAGGAATTATGGACTAAAAGAAACTTTCTTCAAAGTTATACTCATCTAGATCCTCCAAAGGATCCGTACACAAAGAGAACTTCACAAGCGTTCCCATTTTCCACTGTGTTCAAAATACCTTTTCTAATTGAAAATTAATTAGAATACATTACTAACACAAGTTAGAAAGTTACCATATAGGACGGAGTAATATACAATGTATTATAGATGGTATCAAGTTAAGTAACGAACTATGCTAATGCGTGTATAATGGGCTAGGAAACAATACTCGAGCACACTTAATAGAATTCCTAAGTAATATCAGGCGGAGTTCCATCAATCATCCGAGATATCGGATATGATCTTATCTGAAATGAAACTCATCATTTATAGATCTGTCCGTCGGCACTGTCCGAATGTTATTAATAGATTTCTATCTGGTCATCAACTGAATCTGGTAACGGTAATCCCGGTCATTTTGTCGGTTGGTGCTATCGGGAACAAATTATTACTCTTAGTCATTGCCTCGTTTCGATAGTCCATACATATGTGGAGCGATCAACGTTGTCGGTAAACAAAAATATTGACATTCTATCGACTAACTAACTTTCCAAAGTGGCTAAAAACAAATTGAAAACAAAACGTTTCTAAAATTTAATCAATAATATAAAAATGCTATATAGTTTTATAACACGTCTTTTATCTCTAGGCATTTTTGTTACTTTAATTTTATTATATGTTTGTCAATTTACTCTTAATAAAGATTATCTTAATGTCAAAGCTCTTTGACCTGGCCCTCAAATATTCGAAGAATTATCATCTTCCATTTTAATACTGCGTAACACAGTCACTGGACAATGTAATCTATTATATTAATAAGTTATCAATAAAATTCTCATAAAACTTATTAAGCATAAACTTTTATCTGGAAAAAAGATGTTAAAGTAGTCAGGTATACTTTTAGATAACAAAATAGCGGTTTAATAGAATAAGCTTAAGGTAATTTGAGCTTTGGTCCTAAGTGGCGCGGCTGTAAGCCAGTAAAATGTTACGACGGTGCATTAACGGGTAATAATTCGTCTAGTGACGATTTCGAAACGTCACTATCCGCCTATCCGGCCATTCCATGAGATGTCAGATTAGTGTTACTGACAGCAACGATAACTTAAAAACTTTTTCCTTGTATTACTATTATCGCGAGTACCGTATTGATGGGAGCGTTAGATAAAAAGAAATCTTGTCAATATCATTATACGTGCACCAAGGCTTACTTAACAAGATTGTAGGTTCGTGTACGATAATGGTTTTGTTTTATTAGTTCTATATGTCTTACATGAGTATCTCGTGTCTCTTATTGATTAGATGCTTGGATACTTGTTCTGGTTAATAGCGTCATCAGAATCTATTGGATTTATTGTGTAATCATGTAATACATGTGTTTGGAGTTTCTTTATTTTTACTTTCTATTTTTGTCCTCTCTCTGTGGTAATAGTATTTTCAGTGTGTTTTATATAAAGTTTTCACGGTTGATTTACTAAGCGAGTTTTGATGCAAACTAGACTACAAAAACCAGAGAGGCCTCGTGGCAATTTTAAGAAACTAGATATTTTCTTACTTGGTAATATATTATTAATATGAACAGTATGTTTTTACTTTAATTTAATACATAACTAGCGCTACGGGAAACTGCTAGTTGATTTACAAATTTATATGCAAAAATAATAAACAAGTCTACAATAAATTTGGACGTCCCATTACAATATTTGTGCAGTTAACGTCATAAAAAACTATGAGGGTACGTTATCGACCCCTACATCTCTATACTAAGAATTCCCTATTCATGTCGTTTAAAAATACTATTAAATACAAACTGTCGTACTGGGACCAATAATGACATCCAACTGCAGATCCCCTTTTCGTACAAATTCAGAAGGACCGAGCTCCTAATGGTGCGCAAAAAAGACCATTGTTTGTCTAATATGTCCAGTCATTACTCTCTATTGTAAACTAAACTAAACTTTTAGGGGTTTGCAAATAGAATAATAGAACTTTAAAATTTCGCCAAACTAGGAGGCGGTTTATTTCGCAACTTTAACTAATGATTAATCTTTCGTAAACTAGTGGTGAAATTGGAATAGTTTCTTATTGGTTGGGTTTGTTTTAACAAATTGGTGGACTTAACTTATTTTTAGGGCAGTGTCGACACATTTTAAATACCAATATTAGATGAAGTATCTAAACTATAAAATTTCTGTATTTGAAATTAATTTTGCTTAACTATTTTACAGCATTGTATTTATAAAAATATAAACTGTGCAACTCCATGAGTATACATAACACATCATAAGGATTTAAAAATCTTATTGTTCTCTAAGCTTTATCTTTAATTGTTTTTTAATTTTAGTTCTAGTTACTACACTCCATTTCAGTTACTCAAAACGACGAGGGCACGCCAGTCGCTCTTGTCATACCAATCAAGGGCCTGAAGATAGAAATAAACAAAGTACCATTATAATAACAAGTCCTGAGTAGTTCTCATGAGTTGTCACACGTTTATCCCTAGGCAATTTACATAACACCTCACCGCATCATACTGGACGGCCCATATTAATAGGTTTACACAGTCAAATGCACCCTATTGAGCATTCTCAAACACGCCTTGCGGACTAACGCTTATACAAATATATTCAGCAGGTGTTCACGTATTTACATACAATTTACGAAGGCACACACACGATAAGTTGGTATTTAGCATTAGATCCGGTGCGATCGGTTGCAGGCCTTTGTCGTATTATAATGACTGTAAACCTGTGGTTAATGTGATCGGCATTAAGAGGACCAGTCTACCGCATAGAATGGGTGGTATTTGCATGATTTTCTGGCCACGCATGCTGTACCAACAAAAGACTTTAACAACAACCTGTATTAATATTTCACAATGCTGAATTTTAATTTTATTCATCAAAATAAATCAAACTAAACCTCTGTAAAAGTACATGAAATAATACAAAAGACGCGTAAATAAATCATATACGAAAAAATGCTACACGTTGACAAGGCATTTCCATAAAACCTTATTTAAAGGGCATACAAAAGCGAGTAGTTAAAGTAAATTCTCTAGATGGAAACGACATTCGTATTCAAATACATTAACGTACATATTTTAAGACTACTTTGCGAAAAATCTAAAATCCTTCATTTTATATTCCGTACCTCCTATTCAAATACACGCATAGTACTCGGAAGATGTTTTATTTCGTTCACAGACAGTATTTCAAGTATAAGTCAGCTAAAATATGAGTTACCTATTTACTTGAAGACGGTTTATGAAAAGAAGGTTTTTATTCTCAGGGTAAAGGCTGTACGGTAACTACCTACATGACTATGTTTCTTTTATTTCCACGTGGAAAAGATTAAAGTAGAAGAGCCAGAATAGCCCGCGAAATTCAAATTTTCTTACGTATTTGCAATTTTCAGGTAAAAGTTAGGTTGTATGTTGATTAAAATATGATTTGCGACCGTAACACGTATGTATTTACAGAATTATAATCATTCAAATCATCAATACAACCCTCTAAGTTCATTTATAATCCCATTGAATGACTATTTCATGAAAAAGTCATTTCGCGGGCTACCCGCTTCCACTTTAACTGGAATGGATATCCAGCACACATTAGTTGTTATTATATTTTGAAAGAGTAAAACCAACCACAAAACACAAAACTCTATCTCAATTTTCTACTTACATCATCATTAACCTAACCCATCGTAGATATTCCAAAACAAAATTAACTCTTCACGAAAGTACTACATTTTAGCAAAAGTTCGACAATTTGCATGAACATCACTAATCGCCGAAGTGAACGATGCAGGAAACGTTAGACAAACAAAGCACAATGAATTGTGGGCCACCCTCAGACGATGCCGCCCGCGAGCGATCGTGACGGGTACTGCCTACTGCATCGGGGTCTGTGGCGTGGTATTAGTGTTAGCGGGTAGCGGGGAAGTATTGAAGCGAGTTTTCTTAATAAAATAAAGTGTGGAGGAAGCTGTACATTTACGGTACTAAAGTGACATTTTCACTGTTGTCGAACTCCTTTGACAAGCTCTGCTAATAAACGTGTTGCTTAGGTAGTGAAGCTAAAATCGACATCATAAAAGTGCTAAATGTTAACTATTCTCTAACTCCACAAGATTAGTTAACTTTTCCTATAGGAAGGAGAAAAAGAATAAAAAGACATATTTTCAGAATTAATCTTAGCTATTCATTAGTGCTTTGCTTCTGTTCAATTTCATACCGGAGGCCGGCTTTCCACGATTTTTCAGCGATAACAGAATGAGATAATTTTGATAGCTATTAAATCAACGTCAGTCAATTTATCTTTGTATTACGGATTAGACCATCTTCAGAAAATTAAGTACAGAGTAAACTTGAGCTAAGTTACAACAAATTGAAAGTAATTACTTCATACTAAACAATTACTAAAGGAACTTGAGCATCGCTTCAACCGAGACCGACTCGGGGCATTGTACTCATAAGAATGATTATGAAATTACGGAATACGACAGATGAATAGACAGAAGATTAAGTGAAATTACATAATATAAGATATCAATGCAGAGTTATTTATTACAGTGAGTGGTATTTTACGAACGAATTGCAATCAGGGCTTAATTTTTATTAACAAAAAGTTGATATTTGACTGGCGAAATTTTTCGTCGCATAGATCTCGAGAAAAATGTCTGTGACAGAGATGGACAAAAAAGTGCTAAAAACTTGAACCTTGCAGCTACACTAGCGTAGTACTCAGCTTCAATAAAATGGGAGGCCAGTTTATACTGGTTTTGGTACCACTGTGCGACCTACTCTAGAAAATCTCTCGCTCGACCAATAAAAGTAAAGCTCAATATGTAAATCATTTGTTTTTATTTACAGAACCGTGACGACATTAAAACTAAGCATTGATTGGTAATAAAATCCCAATAACCAATTTTATACTCTTAAATTTTTATCTTACATTAGATCATGTTCTTATCAGAGATCAAGCTTTAACTTTAGTGGTTTTCAATAAAAAAATAAATCGGTAATAAAATTTGTGTGTATTTCGTAAACTTGAATGTATACGGGAATGTTATATGCCTGCCTTTACATGTAATTTAGGAACAGGGTAACTGTAAATTAATATTAACGTTGGCAAACATTTACCGCGTCTGTGGTTCACTTGTTAGCAATGAACTCGAAGCACCCTGTATAGAGGTGTTGCCCGGGGCGAACCGCGGTTCATATAATTCTGCATGGTTCTTTCGGCATACTGGCTTACACTTCAACCAAGTTATTTGTGCAGGCTAGAACACACAGAACTAAAATAAATGTACCTAGTTTGGCAAACTGATGCATTTTTTTGACAAACAGCGTTATCTTGAACTGCACACTTAAAGTAGTCGTAATGTAATCGGAACTAACGCAGCCATCTTGTATTTTTAATACAATTTTCTACCAACTACACCCTCCTGTCAATGGTATTTACGCACTGAAACCAACTACGGCTTCCGACTTGGCTTTACATGCCGTCGAGAAATATCTCTCAGGCTGGTTTGGTTTCCTCACGATGTTTTCCTTGACCGAAGCAAGTGATAATTATACAATAAGGACATGAATCCGAAAAATCAGAGGTGCGTGTCTTGGGTTCGAACTTAGAACTCCAGACCTAAGAGTTAGCAGTCCGACGGTCACGCCACTAGGCTATCACGGCTGCAATAGGATAATATTATGGAACACGTTAACAATCTTAAAATATTCGCCGACGCAGTTAATATTATGAATTATAACTTTGTGAACATTTTACAAATGGTAACGTAATTCATATTATTATCCTACTAGGTATTTCCCGCGGCTTCTCTCCCGTGAATTTAGAATTTGACAATCAATTCGGGTTGTACTCTGCTTGTAATAATGTGGCGCCATCTATAAGAACGTTATTGTTGTTTTCCTCGGGAACAGTTCGCCAAATGAATTAGGACAAGGGCAAGAAGATGATGATGAGTACTTTTTTTCGGGATGAAAGGTACTCTATGTCCGTTTCTGTACATCTGACAACGTATATACCAAATTTCAAGATGATCTGTTTAGTGGTTTAGGCGTGAAAAGGTAACAAACAAACTTACTTTCGCTTTTAAAATATAAAGTATGGAAGTATTTAGTTCTTCCAAAGCTACCCTTTTAGGCCCTCTTAAATTCTCATGCAGCACTGTAATTCGCGAATCGCTGTCACTCGCGCCTCGACTCACACTCACGTAAAGTTTTATACCCACCCGCTGATATCTCGTCCGATGTGCAAGGAATATCAATAAGAAGCGCAAACTATAAATGAAATAGCGCACAATGAGAATTGCTTGGTTTTCATGTTGTTTTAAGAAACTGCCTCTATCAATATGTAATGCTGTGTGCTCTCTTGTTAAACGAAAATGAATATATAAATATTAGGAAAAACAAATTTCAGCCTCTGAAGACAGACTAAAATATGTATATATGAGGCCTTATTCATAAAACAACAAATTAATCAAACAAACTTAGTTATCAATAAAGTTTAACAAGTTACATTTATTATACTTTATATTACTAACCAATTTGTTATTAAGCAAGCAAATTACGATGTTTTTCGCTTTTTAGTGTCTTTTTTAAAGGTTGTTTAAATGTATAAGACTGAAAAAAGCTATGTCGTTAGAATGCTAGGTGTACATAATATTATGCTTAATTAAGTTAACGCCTAGTTGACGCTTCCTGTGACCCAAGGGCTGGCTTTTACCTTGGCGAGAGGCTAAGTGTTGCCATACAACATGGCAACGCCGCCAGTCTCTTGGGCACATTACCAGCTGACAGCGTTGAGGAGGAGTTTTTCGAGGCCCTTTTATAGTTGGTTGGTTAGTTTATTTAATATTTTTTAATTAATAATTTTAAAGTTAGTGTTCTACTGTGTATGGAATACATTAAGTTACAGTATCCAATAGATAACTTAACTTTTCCCAACAAAAATAACGATGTGCTTTACGTTGGCGTTCATAAATTTCATTATCGTAGTTATTAGCTTTATTATTGCGGGGAAGACGCCTTTATTGTGCTGTAAATATTTTATTCGACGATAAGAGCTATCCATAGATAAAGCAAATTGATCGGGGAATAGAGACTAGAGTTTTGGTGAGGCTACGAGATAAGTGGGCGGGTTTAATTGATACTGTGAGATTGTGCGATCGACGCCACACATAAATTAATATTTTACGTCCCTGTTTAGCGGCCTAATGCATAATTAGCAGATAAGCTCTCGAGCGCGTCCGTCACAATGAAAAGTTATACATTATAACGACTAATTTGAATTTACTATATGAACACGTCGTATACAAGGTGTAAACGGACCCTTCACAAAGCATTCTGTACATCAAACTAAGTAACTCAACGCAAATAAATATAGCTGAGAAACGATTTTTTTTTGGGGTTAAAAATCACGTTTTACTGTAGGAATCAATATAACGCACTCAAAACATTGTGGTGATGGATACAGGACGCATTGAATAGCACGGGGGTCGTGGAGGTGTTTAAAGTAAAGTTATTAGAAACTTATAGTTAAAAAAAAACTTAGAACAAATTTCGGAACTTTGACCTCCAATAGGTATCTCCGTAACTAGAAGGCCAAGTGCCTTTTGGTTTTGTTAAGGGTACTTTTACAACAATATTAAGGCCCACCTTTATTATTTTCCATGGCGTTACGACATAAGCGTAGGCAAGTAAACAATATCCAATATTGTCTCGAACATGTTACAGAAACGTAAAGCACCCAAATCAACATCGTTGTTATGTTTAACTAACTGTAATTCCGTCGGTTTTACCTCCACGTTAGACCTATCACGAAGTAGCCTGGAGCGCTTCCCGCAACTCCGCTGTACCCATAAAACATAACATAAAGACGCGAACCCATATTTTCCTTTATCTAAACATCAAGTATTCCCCCATTACTTGAGCACACGCGTCTTTTTATTAAGATTTAATTAACATTCGCTTACGGCTGCGCTATTCGCTCGTGCGCTCGTGCGTGCGATTATGTACAATCCCGCGATATTTACACTAACCCGCACCATATTGCACGGTAATAGAAAGCCGTATTAAATGTGCTTTAACTCTAATAGTAGGTTATCGAGCATCTTATGTTTTATTCAGTAGAGATTAGTGGCGGGTGCGCCGGGCGCGCGTGCCTGCTAGGATTTTTCTTAATGTTAATATCCTACACAGTATTTCAATATGAAAATCGGCTGGAATTGAGCGCAGCGGGATGCCAGCCGCCACTGTTGAAGCAAAATTATTAAAGTGTCTGATGTTGATTAATTTATCGTAGAATTGATTTCGGTGCCCTCGCTCGGCTCACCTCTACTAAATTCAATTTATTTGTGATTTTCTGTCTAATGGGCACACTGACTAAATAAAATATTGTTCGTTACATTTTAGGTAATTCAATAAAGTTTCCAAATTGCTCGGCGGGGTTTATTAAAATAGTAATGAAAATTATATTTAGATAGTCTGAAAACGAGTTAAATGTAAACAGATAGTTCTGGTTGAATGCTTAAGAACAATTAAAAACAGTAGAGGGTGTTATTATTTTCTACCGTGTAGACAAGTGTATATTTACTGCCCAATGAATACTAAGTGGAACCTAGTTTAACTTTTATCAAAAGCCACCATATATAAATTCAATTTGTTTTTTTCAACCCACTAATCCACATTATTTCAAACTGCTACATTAAACAACGAAAGGCGATTCTAATACGAGCCAAGTATGGGCGCATAATCTAAATCAGGGTTAATTTTACATTGTCGAACCAACTAATAACGAAAATACGGAACATTTTCACGTACGTAAAATAGCTGCGGTTTGTAACACAAACCTAGATATATCAGTTTAGCGAGGGCACGCTAAAACCGTTTAATTACTTAACATTTTATACGATAAGCGTAACCGAATATGTTCAAATTAAAAATAATGATCGCCTGTAATATTTTTGTGGAATTCGTTGCTACAATGTTATAAAAGGACGGTCGGAGCCGGTTCGAATCGATGCTCGCTTGACGGGCGACGGGCAGCTGCAGAATGAAATTATGAGCATTTATGTTTCCCGCCTCGGACTCCACCTGCCTACCTCAGCCGCGATTGACACCTACCCCATTATACACCAAGATCCACTCACACACAAAAAATAACACAACAATAGAGTCGATCGCAGACGCATGGGAATTTATTATTAGCTATTTATAAGATAGGCCATTCATTTTTACATCTTCATACAATCCTGACCATTAGCCGAGGCGTGTGGGCAGTGGGCTCGCAGCTAAATAAAACTATTGTTGCGCCAAACAAAACGAAGTGAACATCTTCATAAGACGACATCTCCATCTATTGTTACGAAAGGTTGAGTTCTAGTCGACAGGGCGATATTTTAGACGGGAATTTATTGCCAATTTCAGAAAATGTTTACCGAAAAGTGACGGAATGGAAGGCGAGTGAATTACTTATTGTAATGAAATAAAGGAAGGCCATATTGAAAGCGTCCGATGAAAGCCGACGTCGTCGCCGGCCCGGAGTACTGTTTGATGATAATGATTTATGGCGACAGTAGCACGACACGATTTTAGCGCGTTAATGCTGAGAAAGATAAATGTTTCGTCTTTGTGGAGCTGTGAAAAATAAATGTTTTCATTATTAAGTCACAATGGGTAGGTGAAGAACCATTTAGATGTCCGCCCACACAGATATGACTGCTCAAAATTTCCACAACAAACATAATTATTTGGAGTGCGGGGCGGGAGCTTTCGCGCGGAGATCTCATAACTGGAGATGACCGCAGGTGTGAACAAAAACGCGCAACCGCAGAAAAGCCGAACAAACCGCAGGCTCGTTCGCAGCGAGTACAATCATCTCCACACACGTTCTATATTTAGAAGATCGCTCCGGACTTGATCAGACACGGTGCAAGGTGTCTGTCCCCAGTCTCACCGCACACGCGACACGTATTACATTATTACGCTTACTGGAAGCTACAAAATTACAATGTATCACGAACTACTTCGAAGAAAAGTCGTAGAATCCGAACACGCAACTTAATTAGTACATAATCTGAAATGTACAATGACGGTCATTACGACAAGAAGGGAATTAAATAAAGGCACCGAATGTTCTGTGCTCGACGGTACTGCGTTAATGATTTCGAGTCGTCGCCGTATTCGGGGGCGAAACTGAACCTTCCGGTTATGAGGCGGTGGCGGCGCGGGACGAGCGACTTCGTTAGCCGCTCCTGTAATGACTCGCTTAATTCGAGATAATTACGCTTCCAGCAAACGGAAACGTGGGCCAAGGAAATTTATCGAGACTAGTCGACAGAACTTCCATGTTCCTCTTACTCCAAGTGTAGGCAGTTTACATTCATGTAACAAGATTCCATAAATCAGTGGCGGGCTGTAAAATCTCGGCTAAGCACTCACTTTATTCGATTTTAAGAGCACACCCTAATTTGTATGCACGAAATAAGCGGGCTCTTCCTATCACGAAGTTAAAATGTCCGTTCATATTTTAATAAACAACGTTATTCCTCGAAATCACGTGCGCATCAGTCATCCTGTCCAAAATCGGTTCTCTTTAATCAGAAGCGAGTCGAGCGGTTAATATTCGCGATCCGGCAGCGACTTGGCACGACTCGGAGACATCCTGCCATTTTAATATTCTTCGCCAAACAAAGAGTTCTCTTTATTCGAAACTTTTCCCCTTTAGGTAGCCAACTTATTGTTTTTTTTTTATCTGTGAGTGTCGCTTAGACATTCTGTCAGTCAGTTTGGAATAATTCAGATTAAATACACCTACCGCGCGCGGCCTCCCTGTGAATGTTAAGGAGCGGCGCCGCACTCGCTGGAATTAGAAATGAGTGCGCCTCATGTTTTGTTTTAATAAACTCACATATTTCTCTTCAAAGTGAGAGCTTTTTATTTGATTTGTTCTCCCGCACCGAACGAGTTCCAGTTATGACTATTAGGGATCGCATTAACTTTGTCACACACAGAAAAAAACATCAATTCAGTTGAATTCGACGCATGCACTTGGTCTGTTAGCATTCATTAATACAAACTAATGCTCCAGTCAAGTGCATAATACTTTCTCGTATGCCCAAAAAATATCAGATGACATCAAACAGTCTTCTTGAGCCAGCATTTACATTCCAAAAAGGACTTGAAGCTGGAAGACGGACAGGTCGATAATGGTCCGTTACAAATTATACAATATGTCTGCATATTGCTTAGAAATATTACGTCTAGACTGTTGGAACGTAAGGAGAGCAAAACGACTGCGGGGTACGAACTATGCAGCCCAGTCCGGCCTATTGTTAGCGTGATGTGGCGCTGTAAATCCCTAACCATCGCCTCTGGCGGATCTCACTGCACTATAATTACTTAATATAATTATGCTATAAATAATTCTGGCTTTCGCGAACAAATTAAAGATGTACATTTATCCTAATTTGTGGCTTTGGGAACGGCATCTAAATTGGCCATTGTATATAACAAATGGTAAATTTACTTTGACGCATACTCTATCATGTTCTAACTTGGAGAATTGTTTTAGTATTTCTCAGGTCCTAGTTGTGAGAAATAACAGCCTGAGAAAGACGTTCATCGAACCGTTTACCGCGTGGGACTTAGAGATCGCAGAAGTGCATAGGTGACAGCTCCACGCCATCGTGGCATCGTCTAAGTATACCGAACGTAAAGATGAAGATAATGGTAAAACATTTAACACACAATATAAACATTTTTATAGGCTTCTCGTTTTTAATAATACCCAACATCGTTAAACTAGACATAAAGCTCGCTGAAATAAATTAATTGTTAATAACTTGAGCGCCAATTATCCGACTTTATCAACATCAAAATTGCGAGCATCACGTTCACAAGCGCGTTCGTGACGCATGAGAATTATTTTTCTATCCTTCAGTCACGGCATGTGCCGAAAAACTACGAACGTCCTTTTGGCAACATATATTTTAATCCTTTCTGTGTCGCACGTAAGCTCTAATTCATTACTTATTAACACCAGTGCACGTGCTCAACTTTGATTTCCACTATTTCCTCCACAAAGCAAACGTACTCGGCTTTAAATTATTGATTGTCCCGCAGGAACGTTTATAATTAAATAATTATATGGTGGGTACGGCCGTAAGTTCTGACGCCGTAGTTACGATTTAATTAAGATGTATTGTTCATCGAGCCGAGGCGTGACTTTGCTTTTAAAAACTCCGCAGCGTTTCACATCACTCCATTAAACATGCGTCAGCGTAGGTAAAGGTACGTCCTTCCGTTACTTAGATAATGTAACTTTTGTATTAAGTTTTGTAAGCCTCGTCAAGAATACCACGCTTTATTATTCTATAAGCTCGTACTTACATTTTGTAGGTTTATATCGCCCCCACTGTTTAATTTTCCAAAGCTGCTTACTTAGCTAGAGATAATTAACCTATAAGGTAGATTTTATGCGAAATTATAAGTAATTAGAATGACTGACTTAATAGGATATATTTATAGTTGCTTTATTCCACAAGCATCATAACATTTTAACTTTTACTATTAACTTAACCTAAGTTATGGCGAGTGAAGCGCCTGAGAGCGCAGTAATAAATCTCTTAGATTAAAAATAATATAGTGTACCGTTATTCTCCGAATGAGGCTCTCAGTACAGACACGCTTCTTTATTGATTCGATGTTGTGATATTGCGACCCGTTGGGATGCCTATTAATTCTACAACACAATGACTAAGCCCCAAGCAGCGCCATGTTTTCCATCTCGCACTCTATATTGTTGTTTATAATTGATTTTTTATTTGTCGAACTGATTGTACGATTAGCTACGAGCACAACACGAAAGAATGTTAAAAAGAGACGGCGAAATCCAATCTAAACTCCGGAGTAAACACCGCGAAAGACGGCCGAGACGAACCGTAGACAGAAGAAAAACAAAACTCTGAGAACACGATCAATGCTACCGAGGGGCGAAGGCAAGTGAAAAATCAAAACTCACAGAAAAAAAGGATGAGAACATCCCATAAATTACACCTGCCTCGATGAAATATAAAGCGGAGATATTGTTTTAAAAGTAAGTCCCGGGCGGGTGATTACGGCTGGCAGCTAACCCAGACTTGAAATTCCGATAGTTTTTGCGCCGGTAAAAACTGATATTCCGTTCGGCCGCGTTCCGTCCGTCGTATATTGAGTTAATATCGGTCGTGATTGTGCGGCCGTCCCTTTTATCTATGCGAGTGTGAGTGAGATGAAGCTTTGTTTCAACGGGGTTGGTTCGAATCGCATTTTATGGTAAGTTGGCGGGCCGGGCAGGTGTACGCGGTGCACCTGCGGCGCGGTCGAGCGAGATGCGATCGCAAGGACGTCGACCCGCCGGCCGGAGCTACTCGGACGAGTATCTCAGCATAGATAACACTGGCCACATAATTCTGAACAGAAAGCAACATAAATTAACTAATGATACGTGGTGAAGAAACCAGAGCGGGATAAGAGCGTTTCAGACGCTAGATCTGCGGTTGAGATAATGCTTCTCGCGGCGGCGCTACGTACTGATGCAAAATCGTATCTGTCAGCTAATATCTACTGATTCCATGTTGATTCGCGGTGAGGCCGAGGCAGGGAATTGCGAGATTAATTCACGTGCTAACAGTGGCGAAGGTTCCATACAACTCGATTCCTACCGGATTCCCTTGGAAAAATGGCACAGTCAGTATTCTATAGACAAATAATATAATCACATTAAAGTTATGTACTCCGGCTTACCTCTTACAAAAATAGTAATAGTGAGATATACTTAACCAAGTGGGATCGAAACTGGAAGCTTTGAATTCGTGGTTAGGTCAGGGCCGTAATTAGTAAGCAGAAAGTTTTAAAAAAAAGGTCAGAGTATGCATGAGAAAGCACCTGCTCCGTAGATTCGGATAAAAAAGACAGAATAACATCCTTTCACAAGGTGGACTCGTGAGAAAAGGACAATAAAAGAGAAAATACGCTTAAATATATCCAGACTGGCTTATAAGGGTTGCTCCTTGGAAATAACTCTGGGCAAAATTAAAAAGATAAATAAATTTTAATATCGTCATTTAACATGAAAGACATCACAACTAAAATGAGAACATATCATCTAATTCCGTAGGCAAAGTACATTCTAGGAAAATTATGATATCTAAACCATTACTAAAATAATAGCTCAATACCTAGTACTAAAACATACATATATGCTTCATACTAAGTTAATAATAATATTACCTTGAAATAAGATATAAATAACGAGAACTGAAATAGTTTCCTTCAGAATAAACGTCTATAATAAAATTAAAATTACTTAAACATATAAATATTTTAAAAGTGCTGCTCACGCCTCTGGCTTCTTAAAAATTCCCTATTTTTGTTTCGAGATACTATAAGACTTTGTTAAGAAAAAAAGCGACGATTTAATTATTTGTTTTCGATAATTTGAATTTATTTTTCTTTAAAAACAAACACTGATTGTTAAGTTTTATGTTAACTTGAGTGCCTATTATTGACAGCCCTTGATAACTTTACCCATTGAATAATATATTCTAAGTAGGTAGGTTATATAATTATACGACGAACTATTGATAATTAATTATTAATATTCGATATGATCGTGTTGGCACTAATTACATCAAACATTAGTTTAGCAGCACAATGGATGATATTTATTCGTGTTACGTAAATATTATTTGTTTATTGTGTAGTTAATACATATACACATAATTATACTTACGCCGTTTTCCATATTGAATGGTTAATTTCAATTTGAACTAGCTTACCCCTGCACTTTCTGTCTCCAGATTTCCTTATTTCAATGCAGCTTACCTGAAAAAAAACATTACAAATTTTATAAAAAAAAAAAAAAACTTTCTTCAATACACTTTTCAGCTAGTTAAGTTGACGTAGGTATAAACTTTCGTTCTCAACGTTATTAAGTTTGTATTTAAATAAACGCTCTTTATTGGGATTTTCAAGAGTAGAAAGACTTTGTATCCCAGGGAATATAGTAATACCTATAGCTGTACAAATGGGCAAGGATATTTTGGCACGTAACCGAATTCAAAACTAACGCCAGCTAGTTTTCGTATAATACAACAAAGTTTACTTCAAACGCATCTGTCTGTGATTATTATATATTCAAGATGAAAATTTAGGTTGGTTGGATCATCCTACAATTTTCACCACATTCGGTAGCTGAATTATAACACGTACGAAGCCCCTGGCGTTGTGCTAGCATTTCATAATTAAAGCTAAAAGTATTGCATGTTACGAAATCCTTAGTCATGTTATAAAAAGGGGAGAGTTTGCCCGTCTGTCTATTTGTTTATACTCGCAGTCGTAACACAATGTATTTCTGAATAAATAAATAAATAATTTTGCACATTAACAATATGTCCTTGTCCGTCTTGGCGTTAAAAAAGTTAACAATATGTCCACATAATTTAAATTATGATGATAAGTACCTACAGAGTTACTTTTGCAACGTGTGATTCAATCATAATTACCATAGAGTGATGTTATTCGCTTATTTAGTCACACATGTAAACTCAAAATCTGTCTCTCTCACTCATACACACACAAACACACACGCGCGCACACACACACTAATACTATTGATCTTTTTGTTATTTCCCTATTTGTTAGTATAGTTAGTAGTGAGTTTATAATGTAAGGGCACAGCGGAGCCTTCAAATACAGGCATTTTCTGTACCTAAATAGGGACTCCTCGACAAGCAATGAGAGCCAAAATTATATGAAATAAACTTTTTTTTAATAAATAAAATTATGCTAAACATAAACCATGAAAAACTTATAGTTAATCTAAAAGTTGTACCGTCCTTTTTGTAACCTTACTCCAATCAACAAGGGATACAGGGGGGTTGTAGTGTGTCTACAACTTAATCAAATTAAGTTGTAGACACACTTCTTTACATATATCGCGATCAAAACGGTGGCGGGTAAAACGGACTAAAAATAAAAAACACACCGCATAGGAGCAGCTTATCATGTGCAATATATAAAAGTCAGCTGAAGGGAAACTGGTTATGGGTTTGTCCTTAGACGATGGGCTAGCAACATGCTACTTGTGCAGCTATACCTATAAACCTTACAGGTTATAGCCGGACGTGTCTCTTGACGATACTGGAGTAAAAATAGTACGTATGGTTACACAATTTTGAAGGTTTCAGGTAGAACGTTCTCCTTGATACGAAAATAATTTCGGCTTCACTGAAATTAAAATGTATAGGAATATTTTGGCACTCTAAAGGACCTTAAAGTCTAGGTTATACATTTTTAGCTGACTTGTCCAAGGTTCTAAATAATAATTAGACGAAACCTTTGTATAAGCTAAAAATTCACATCTATAATTATTTAATAAATTAAACCTTTGCTTTATGATCGCGGGTCGCCTAATAACCGCTCCTTTAAAAAACGCTCATAAGTTCAACAAATAATAAAATACGCCACCAAAACACAACAGCCTCCTAAAAGTCCAGACAGTTCGCTAAAAAATGTTTTCAACAAAAACCAAAATGGCTTCAAAAAGGCTACATTATTACAGTGTTTTAGATTGATATAAGAGCATACGTCACTCAGGAGACTGAGTGAGGTCAGTTTGAGTTAGCAGAGGGGATTTTTTTGCCACAGATTCCTGCATCGAACTAAAAATGGGTCAGATGGCTAATCCCCCGCCGTAACAGTTTCTAACTGGCCCTCCCTATTGCCTCCTCGTCGAGTGGTTAATGAATTTAAAAATAACAAAATACGAATGTGGATTCTACGTATCGGTTGTTAAAACCATCACGCCTTGATTTCTGATGGTGTGTCCAGAGGTGATTAACTCGCATTTCAGTGAATTTATTAAAAGTCCCGCTGAATAAGAGGCTAACCTAAATACTACATAAAAAAAATAGGATAGGAGGAATAGGAATTTGAGAGTTGCCGATTTTCAATAACACTTTTCCCGATCAGGGGACCAAACCTACGCGTGCTAAGCAGTTATGCTTTCGACCACTAGTCCAAGTAGGCACTCAAGTCATGGCGGTTGTTCGAAGATAATTTGAATGCAACAACACACAATGCCGATCACGATCCAAGATTGCGGACCAAATATCACGATTCCTGATACCCACCATGTTTATTAACCGTGTGGGTGTTACCATTGCCACCATAGATTTGCAATTCCACTTAACATATCGCAAAATGTTTCATAAAGTCTCTACGTTGTGGGTCTGTTATAATGTATTCTACCCATACATTTCATATTAATATTATGAATGCGAAAGGCTGACTTTTTCTTTCACAAGTTTACCGCTGCCTCGTTGCCGCTATTGCTCTGTCTACTGCCTCGTTGGTCTAGTGGTGGCAAGAGCGGACTGGAGAATGGGGTCTTGGGTTCGATTCCCAGGTTGGGCATAGTTTAATTGGGTTTATCCATCAGGAATTTCTTAGTAGCATTCACGGATTCTAGATTTGTACCCGGTTGATGGCAATAGGCTCGCCCCCTATTACATCGGACTGAAACATAACTGGCGAAATGTGAGTGTACTATTAGATACAATTCTGTCTAACCCGTCGGAGATTATATGCGTGATGTTATGTTATGTAACCGCTAAACGAATTTGAATGACTTTAGGATAGACCATGTTAGGACAGGGTAGGAGCTGCCTTCAAGCGGCTCCTGCCCAACCTGAGGGGGCCAAACGCCTCCTGCCGGAGGCTCTATGCGGGGATCTTGCGGTCCATGGCCCTTTACGGGGCCCCGGTGTGGGCGCGTTCGCTGAGGTTGCGTGCCAAGCACTACCTGAACGCGCCCCAAAAGGTGGTAGCCGTAAGGCTCATCCGTGGATACCGCACGATCTCCCGCGAGGCGGCGAGCCTCCTTGCCGGATTGCCGCCATGGGATCTGGAGGCCATAGTCCTCGCGCGCCTGCACGAGTGGCGCGCGGAGGTACAGAGCCGGGGGGTAACTCCGCTGCCGCGGCATATTGTCGCGCGGCGGACAGACCTCCGCCGTGATCTCATGGCGACATGGAGAGAGCGACTATCGCAACCCCGTTCAGGGCACGCCACGATAGTGGCGATAAGTCCCCTCTTTGAGGAGTGGCTTGAGAGGCGCCACGGCGCCCTCACCTTCCGCCTGACGCAGGTCCTCACCGGACACGGTTGTTTCGGGAGGTACCTGTACCGAATCGGGCGGGAGGAAACGCCCGGGTGCTACTATTGCGAGGATCGACCGGAGGACACGGTGGAGCACACCGTCGAGGTCTGCTCCGCTTGGGAGGAGCACCGCCGTGTCCTCGTAGCGGCGATTGGCAGCGGCGACCTCTCGCGCCCGGCCCTGGTTCAAGCCATGGTCCGGGGCGAGAGGGAATGGGAAGCCGTCGCCTCCTTCTGCGAAGCAGTCATGCTAGCGAAGGAGGCGGCGGAACGTGAGAGGGAGAGAACCTCCTCACGTCCCAGCCGCCGCGGGAGAAGCACCGGGCGTCGGGGGCCACGCCGTGATGGCTCTCGGCCACCGTAGGCGCGGGCCTGTGGACGGCGAGTAATGGGCTAGCTCGCCGTCCGTCCGTCGTATGACGACGGGCAGGCCGTGTCGACGGCGCGTTCGTGTTCCACGCGCGCCTCAAAGAGATGTCAGCAAACGGGAGGGGCCCGCAAGGGCCGGTGCCTGCCAGGGCTGCGGGACTGTTCGAAAGAGATACCGCGGCCCTGGAACATAAAGGGCCAATGAAGGAACATGGGTGTTTTTTAGTCAGTAAGAGTCTGACACTCCCTTCCGCTCCGTCCAGAGCGGGAGGAGTCATTTGATGATTTCTCACCCCCCAAAAAAAAAAAAAAAAAAAGGACAGGGTAGGAATTTATATCCTAGTAGTGCGTTCCTGTGGTATAATTACCAACCTCTGGGCAGGCGAAGTCGCGGGCCAACGCCAGTGCTTCATGAAGTCCACATGTTCTATTCTAATGTGAAATATCTTTTATATCTAACTCGTATCTCCCCTACAATTTATAGTGACGGAAATGTAGGTTACGATGCTCGCTGGTGATGCACTGGCAACCTGTGGCTAATGCTCGCATTATACTTTAATCTGTCGGTTTGTTGTAAGTACTTTTGTGTCTAGTTTTACCCGAAATGTGGACCTGGATCATTCCTTTATAAGGTATTGCAAAATGCTTGATAGCCAGGATCAATTTGTATTTTATTCTTCTTCCTAATAGTTTATGGCAGTTATTATTACCGAATGTTTGCTCCAAGGGTCTTATCAGCAGGTATATATTTAATATAAGCAGTTCAGGCAGTTCAGTGCACTCTTCGATCGATTCACTTTACAGACGACTACAGGTTTTACGAGAAAACCCGTATCATCAGAGGCTTATGTTATGTAATAATAAAACCAGCATATCTTACTATCCCACTGCGGGGAAAAAGCCTCTTATTTAACCCTAAATATCCGACCTTCAAATCAGCAATCTAAAACTTAATTCCCATAGCAACAAAGCCCTGAGCACACGATTACCGTATACCCTAGTTGGCGTACTAAAAATAGGATATTACGTATTCAAACCTCCGTAGAAAGTTTGCATAATCTTTTATTACAGTTATTTGTCACCGAGTTAATCTGGGAAAGAATTTAAAAGAAAGTGTCGACTTCTTATCGTAAGTAAGCGAAGGGAATTGATTACTTAATGGCGCTGTTGGTCAACTACCTCTATTATCATGCTGGCCACTTACAGTTGCAGCTGCATAGCGTTAGCTTCATTTGTTATTGCGTTATTTCTTTGTGTACTTGTGCTTTTGCTTGATTTTGGCTGGCGGATATTTGGGAGGGATGTAAAAGGTTATTTCTCGTGGTTGTTAAAAAGTCACATGTTATAATGAATATTAGTCACCAATCAGTATGCTAATCAAGGTTGTGACAGAATTTCCTCCAGAGAGTTTCTTGTATAAATGTACAGAAATTCGATCGACCCGTTTACTAATAAAATACGATAGCCGGAAAACCCGATGGTCAATTCGGTTTACACACGTGAAAATACATCAATATTTTCACTTAATTTTAACGAGTGTGCCACAGATAAATTCGGTCATGTAACTAGTTAGTATATCCGGAGATCGGAAGAGGCGAATTCTAGCCGGATATTGAATATTGATCGTATACCCTTAACCCTGATGTATCGGGTCGTTACCGGCCCTTCGGGACGATAAAAGGATATTCTGCGATTATTCAATTGTGCCCGGTAAAAAATACAATAATAGAAAAACGAGTGGTTATAATAAAGCCATTGGTTGCTTGTTATGACTTCTTTGATCGTTTTCGTGTATCGGATTAGCTTTGTGTTGTAATATATTTTGTTAATCCGGTTTGGATTGAGTTTCTGGATGTTTGTTACTGTTAGATTTTTCATGCATTGATTGGTTTAAATTGGCTTAAAAGCTCCTGATGAAAATAATAGTTTATAATTTTTAATAGTCATTCCTAATTTTTGCAAAAATATTTGTAAAAACTGATTTAAGATAAACCTTAACATCAATCAATTTTAAAGCAAAATGCAGGTAGCCAATATATTAATAGCGTTAACCCCTACGGATTCCACCCATCCCAACAGTCTATAATTACACCTCTACATATTCTTTACACTAACTTACATAGGTATAGGCTACACAGGCCTCTTCCCTTATAATCTATAATTATAAATTAAAGACGCACAAAACAGGAGCGAGTCGAGACTTAGCAGGGTTATATTTCTACTTGAAAAATACGGCCGAATCAAATCAGTTTTCCAATAATTGTATTTGTTTTAATGAAGAAGTAAAAAGAAACCGTACGTTTATGTCTGGACCTTAAAATAGACTATGACCTCTGAGTTTGTTTCGGCTGTTTCTTCTCAGAGTAGTCAGATATGAAACACCAGCCTCATCTAATTAAAAAAAAAAGACGACGTGTAAAAGTGTTTGTAAAAACCTATTTGCAAAATAAACTTCATTTATCATTTACCAAGGTGGAGTTAATGCTTTATGCATGTCTACCAGCACAAAACATGCCAAGCTAAAGATAATTTTCAGTTAGATAATATCAGTATTTCTAACCAAATACTGACACTGAACTACATTTCCCGTGTGTTAGCAATCTGCTAACCGTAGCTAAGTCTTACTCGGCTGAGCTCTAGTCCTCTATACAGAACTTAAAGCCAACACCAGATTGGCTGCGGTATGAGTGCGATGTGTTAATAGGGGTTCTTCTGTTCTGTTAGGCTTAGGAGTTTCATAGAAACAATAATTATTAGATGAGATCATCATCTGCCTTACCTTTTCCCAACTATGTTGGGGTCGGCTTCCAGTCTAACCGGATGCAGCTGAATACCAGTATTTTACATGGAGCAACTGCCTATCTTAGTTATTAGATGAGATATTTTCGTCTAATTCAACGTGAACTAGCTTTTTTGTGGAGGTTGGAAATTGTCCCATGGACATCACCTGAATAAAAAAGTCATAACCTGGTGGACTAAAATGGTCATAGCATAAGCATAATCAGCCTATGATGTTCCCTCTATTGGGACACAGGCCTCCTCTATATGAGAGGGAATGGGCTATAATCCACCACGCGGGCCCAGTGCGGATTGGTAGATGTCACATGTCTTCGAATTTTTGGTTCAAGGACATGCCGGTTTTCTAACGATGTTTTCCTTCACCGTTTTGAGAGTAGTGGTGATGAAATAAATTACACAAAGTAATGCGTACGTCGGGGCCGCCACCACTGGGCCACCGCTGCTCACAAGTGGTCATAGCATAGATGCAGTTAAAATTATGAATTGTCACTTCATATTTTCGTTGAAATCCGTTCAGCAGTAAAAGCGTTAAAAGGACGCGGAAGTAAAAGAGGACGGAAACAGACCGAATGATAGACACACTTACTTTTGAATTAAGAATAGATAGAATAATATGGATACTATCTTAGTATACATGGTTGGAATGGTTAATAGATCGAGCTTACAGCCACGTGAAATCGGAGAATATCATATCTCTTCAGGTATCAGTAGCATATCAGTATATTCTATTCATTTAAACCATCGCTCTATTAGACCCCTCCCACATAACCATAACATACCAAATTTATCCATAACTTCTGTTCCCTCCTACGACCAGATGACAGGAGCCGATAGTACACATTTCGGGTCAATTTTTACGACCAAAGTTAACAAAACGGTGTCCAATGACCATCAACTATGCAAAATGTCCGACGTTTACGTCGAAAGATGTTATCGTTAATATTTTTACGATGTAACTTGAGCTAATAGGTCATCCTGTGTTTGATTTATGAATATTTTAACGACTGGAGAAATTTATTTGACCCACATTAAAATTATTGTTCTATGATAAATGATGTCTAAATCCAACTCCAATTCAAAAAGTAATTAAATTCAAAATTTGCTCAATTTAGTCTCTCTGTGTTTCCAATCTATATTGTCAATTTATAAAAAAGACAATATTTTCTTTGTATTTTATACCACCACAAATAAATACAAAGTCGAATGAAAATAAGGCTAACTTATCCATTTCAAACATTTTCTCTCTTTCTTTCAACTTTGCTCTAAAACAAGCAAAGATCTAAATCCTGAATATAAATGTCTAAACGAGCCACAAACGTGTTGCACATAGTTTTGCTCTGAAAACAGGAATAAACTATTAAAATCCAGCAGGCCGTAAGTACAGGCCACAGCAGCCTGGCCTAGGACTGTGTGTAAATAACTTATTCATATCGTTCATGTGGGCCCCCGTATGAACGTGAGTTGTGTGCAAATTATATAATATACGACAACTTTTCGTACTTTCTTGTTACCCCAGTACCCTCTACCCCACAATTTCGTTGTTTTTTGTGCAATAAATACTTTATTTGAGGGTAAGGGGCGTAAAAGTAAGATGTCGTGTTTTATGTTATGACTTTGAAGGGTTAAGTCGGTTGCAATTTCAGTTTAATTGACTGGTTTGAAGCAGTATTTTAGGCTACACGTAGGTATTATTAATCTGCCATTATTTTCCGACATGCTTTTAATTGGAATTTACTCTCTCAATCTTTAGGGCGATTGTTTTAATAAACTTATTCCTCAATATGAGTAAAGTGACGCTTCTTGTCTAATATGAATATAAAGGCCCCCCAATACGCAAGAGCCCATAAAAGATCCGCCATACAGATAGGGCATGAACTCTAAACGCCCATAGACACTTCCGAAAACTCTTAATACCCGGCCAAAAACTTTCAACAACCATAAATTATTAAGACTCAAACATTCAAAACGGCGACAATTCAGTAAGAACAATATTACTGGAAAACACGTGCTATAAATGTAAAATATCAAGTAATACAGTGAAACAGACCTCGACACGGAACTTGCAAAAGTAAAATGTTTATGAATGTACGAAGAAACTTCGTTGGACGAACTTTTAACGCTTTCGTGGAGCTGGGATTACATGAGAACTGCGTTACTAGCCTCTCACTCGGCGTCCGATAATGGAATAAAATTGTGAACTTTCATGCCGCATTAATTCTCTACGCTGAGGATAATCTCGAGTCAATACACTTTGACCTTACCTAGCAATGCTGAGATATGAGACCTTGTTAAGTCATATAGTTATAATGTAGTTTAGGCTGCCGTTTAAAGTTGTGCGTTTTATCGGCTTTTCGAATAAACTTTTTGAAAAGTTTGGGTGTTGATTGACAGGTAGCGTAAAATATTATCAGAATCAGAATGTTTATTTGTCAACATAGGTAATTACAGAGTGTATGAGATGTTACATTGTCGTATGTGCTCTATGTTTTGCCATTTGGCTTATAAATATTATTTTCAATTTAAATTAAATTCAGTTAATTACTTGCAACAAATACCTACATTATATAAAATTACAACAATACATTAATTAAAATTACAAAAATCAAAGCAAGTCGATCAATAAATATTCTCAGAATGTCAACAATAAAATTTAAGAAATAACAAATGATAAACGTCAGAAGATACAAATGTAGTAGATAGATGTGGTTGTTTTTGTGTTTATTACGAAAATAAAGATTTATGAATACAAAAACAAAATCTAAAAAGTATAGGAATGCGATTTGTTACAGTGATATTGCAATTAGGCAGTCGAAACAATCAATTAAATACAGCTTCATCTTCCGAAATTTCTTATACAGATTTGATTTAATGCCTCTAATAATATACAAATACTTGATAGATTGTAATTTCTACATCGTATTCAGATACTTCCGTGCCACCGTTAAGCGTACTTCTGTTTAAAACCACGCTATTAGCTTCCACACCGTGTAATTTTCTCAACAAAAATTACGTACATATAGAAATAATCTGTAGGCCGTAGATTGCCCGGGGCGACGTCTCATATATTAGACTACACTCGAGAGCAATGAATCCGGGTCACTTAAAGAATCCTAAAAATCTCGGAAACTAAAAATGCTAGGTTAATGCAATAAATTGTATTTAATAGACAATGTAATACTCCTTAAATGAAGGTATTAAAACTTCTTAGTTATTGTAAAGTTATATCATAAAAAAATCAAATTTGAAAAAGGGCCACTTTCGAAGATGGAACTACGAAATTACAGCATTTGGTTTTGCTTTTGTTTGTAATCTGTCATTTATGTGGGTACATAAACCATGTTGATATAGTGCTCTATATTCATTATTCAAGCTGAAATTATGTCGCTTACGCCTGAAGAATGCACCAGAATACTTACAATGCTGGAAACCGGCCGGAGTCAGCGCGATACAGCCAGGACTGTCGGTGTGTCGCTGTCCACAGTACAAAGAGTTCTCCGACGTTACGAAGAAACTGGTTCTAACCTACGCAGACCAGGAACGGGCAGAACCAGGTGTACCACAGCACGAGAAGACCGATACTTGGTGAACACCATGCTTCGAAATCGCTTTCTCACAGGAACTGAACTCACAAATCAGTTTCGACGCCTCGGAGGAAGTAACCCAAGTGCATGGACAGTAAAACGTCGGCTTGCTGAATCTAACTTAAAACCCCTTAGACCTGCAAACGGCCCTAAACTGGAGCGTGGGCATCGTATTTCAAGACTAAGATATGCCCAGAGCCACGTAAATTGGAGTATTGAAGATTGGTCAAAAGTTATGTTCTCCGACGAATCAAAATTTATGCTCTACAAGCACGATGGAAGACACAGAGTGTATCGAAGACCAGGGGAAAGATTCAAGCAAGCATGCATCGAAGAAAAAGTAGCCTACGGTGGTGGGTCTGTACTTGTGTGGGCCGGAATTTCTTCTGAAAGTCGCACAGAGCTGGTGATCATAGAAAACGGCTCTTTAACTAGCGTAAGATATGTGGAAGAAATCCTCAATGATCACGTTGGTCCATTTATGGTCAATTTAGGTGAGGATGCTATATTTATGCATGACAATGCCCGACCTCATACAGGTAGGATTGTGAATGACTACCTTCAAGAGATGAACATTACTCGTATGGAGTGGCCAGCGCGCAACCGGATATCAACCCGATCGAGCATGCTTGGGACGAGCTAGGCAGATGCGTAAAACAACGAAACCCTCCCCCAATCACGCTTCGTGAGCTCAAAATTGCTCTCACAGAGGAATGGGAGAATATTCCCCAAAATCGTATAAGGAACTTGGTGTACAGCATGCCAAACCGCGTAAACGCAGTAATGGAAGCACGAGGACGCAATAAAAAGTATTAAAATTCAAGAAAATCGTAATAAAGTTCAAAAATTTCATGTTTCCTATTTTTGTTTTAAGGAGAGATCAGCAGTTTTTTTCTTTATGTAATTTTGTGTTAGTAAAATGTATGGCGACTCATTTTTTTTTTACTTTCCTTTAATGAGTGTTACATTGTCTATTAAATACAATTTATTGCATTAACCTATCATTTTTAGTTTCCGAGATTTTTAACATTCTTTAAGTGACCCGGATTCATTGCTCTCGAGTGTATTTCCTACAGTTTTAACGATCAGAAACAAAAATAAAGGCTCTGACTAGTTTCCAATTAATCGTAATAATTGGTAGTGAGCGTGGCTATGTATTGGGCTATGTGGGGCTATTTATTTGAAACACACCTGGTGTTCATTGCCCGCGGGCTGAGCTCAGGCCGTTGTTCAGAACAGCCATTCTTTTGGTAAATAAATGAACGGATATTGTTCGCTCGGTTTAAACTTTAATACGTAGCGTGTGTTTGTTGTAGTACATTTTAAGATCCTTTTGGAAATATGGTTTGCCGCTGTTGAAGTGACTTTGTTTTGATTGATTTCGGTGGGGTTATTTAATAACGATTTTATTTTTCAATAACTGTTATTTTTTTAGCAACTTTGATCGATGTGCATTTGATAGATTTTACAAGAACTTCCTTTCTTCTTTTACGGTTGATTTTTTGTTTTAAAACGAAGTCGGATCAGGAAGAAATAAAATACACACTGATAGAGCCAACATAAAACAACAACTTTGCCTCTAAACTGACCAACAAACAAGCCGGTTGAAGCAAACCAAATTGAACACGATTGATGGCCATTGATCCACTCTCAAAATACTTTGTGCATTCAAATAAAACTACACATCATCTCCAAGGCGGTCCGGATCAATTTTCTGTTTACAACCCAATACCATCAAAGAAAACCGACTGCATATACTAATTGATCGTAATAGTACACTTATAAACCAACTTAGTTCGGTTTACAACCCGACATACTGGACATACAACTTTTTATATGCCAGTATTAGACTTAATTAGGACGACGAAGGTTCCTTTTATAAGTATTTAAATTAGGAACTTGTTATTTTTTTATATCGACGTTCGTCGTGTACAGTCAGCTTGAAAATTTATAGCCTCCGCTGTAAAAGTTATTTTCTAGTATTGTAAAATGTGTGGAGTAAATTGACGGTCGATAATGACATATGCATTTTTAAAACCTCGGCAGTAAGGGATTGTCGCTGCATAATGATGACCTAGTTGAAATTGTAGTTATTAGACTACATGGTTATAATATACGTACAAGTGCTACTTTATAAAAAAATATTACTGTTTTTTAATGTAGTTGTTGTTATTATGTCTAGGTAATGATCTGAGAACGAAGCAAAAACAAGGAATATGCAATAACAAAGTACACTCATTTGCAAGATCTCTAGAGGGTTCTAAATGGTAAAGGGAAATGAAATGTTCTTAAATGGCCTTGGGTGATAGGGTTGCCAAATGTCATACTTACAAATTGACACCCCGTAAGGAAAAAAGTTTTAACCATTTTTCGTAGCTTTTACAAGTTTCTGGTTTTTTATTTACTGAATAGAAATAAGTAAGACCGACCAACATGCATAAATTGCAGTAAATCCAATATACATAGCGTAAAATCAACAAAAAGCGGTGTAAATCTCACGTCGATGCGGTCTTGCTTAGGAAACCTGTTTATCAAATATTACTTCACCGTCAGTACATAATAAGCAATTTAATACTAAATAATCATTCAATATTTTGACTTCGTAAGTTCCTGTTTGGTCGCACCGTTGAGTCAACTTTAACGAGTTTAACAATTAAATTTTCGATTAGTAATGAATGCTGGAAAAAGTTTGTCGAAATCGTCTTCGAATATTGTCGTCAAACGCATTACTTGGGTACATAGATAGTGCATCGCACTTTATTTTGCCGCGGAGTGTACAATTAAATTAAGCTGTTGGTACACTTGTTTGGGTACCTACCTCACCAATGCAGTTTTTATATTCTCTTGTTTAAAATAAAGTGTAGATAAAGAAATTCGGTAAAAAACGAACAAAGGTAGGTATAAGTTTTTATTTATTTTTATTTTTAGCAGTAAAATAATATAATAATACGTAAAAACTAAAAGCCATCATCTGATTTTTCACAACTATGTTAGGTTCGGCTTCCAGTCTAACCGGATGTAGCTGAATACCAGTATTTTACATGAACCAACTGCCTATCTGATATCCACAACTCAAAATCAAAATCAAAGTATTTTATTTCACATAGGCCTACATGGGCACTTATAAAACGTCGACAAAAAGGTGCACGGTTCGGGTTGGTCGTTTCCTATGGAGAATAACCGGCAAGAAACTTCATGGCTAAGTCTATGATACGCATTTGATAAAACTAATGTAACAAAAGAAAAAACTAAAGTACCGTAGTAAATTAAACTTATACTGTCACTTACGGGATATCTTCCGTGATTGTTCATAATTTTGACCTCTGATTTTGAACACAAAACATTCAATAATTATATGAATATTTTTTTATCATTATTATTTTAATTGAATTTTTGGGAGCTCAAAATTATAAACAGTCACGGAAGATATCCTATAAGTGACAGCATAAGTTTAGTTTTAAACCGTAAAAGCTTAAAACAGTGTTTTCCGTAGTAAATTATTTTACACTTTATCATTTAATTCACTACCTAATGAATGTCAAAGTTGTATCGTAATTCACACTCGGATGCTAATATTACTTCGCTCTACATATATTATGTAGGATTTTATTGCTACATCATATTTTTGGAACTTGATTTGAATAATATGAATATGGAAGATATTGAAAAATACTAACACTACAGTGTGAACTGGCCACTTATGTGTGTCAAAACTTACTTCATCATAAAGCAACTTATACATAATATTATTAATACGAAAGTAACTTTGTCTGTCTATTTCTTTTAAACATTACGCCTTAATGGCTGAACGAAATACAATGAAATTTTGCACCCAGGTAGGCCATGACCGAAATCAAAGGAGATAGAATATATTTTAACCCGGGAGAAGTCGCGGCTACAAGCTAGTTATAAGTTAAATATTCAAATCCCAAAATGTAGCCATCAAATAATTTTCATCGGAAGTGTTTAAAATAATCCACTATTTATTTCAGTTAGCCCTTCAAAATTGAATCCAAAACTAGATTTTTTCCCCTTTTTATTGCAAATAAAAATTTATTGTATATTTTTGGGGCTGCGGCAAACATGAAAGCTACTTGAAGAAATAACAAATCGCCGAGTGAAATGCTACTACGCTCCCAACGATTTTTTGCTCCAGAAATTCTGTCGAAAGGCAACGCTCAATAATACAGAGGGACCACATACCTACAGTCAGTTATTTATATTCTGTTTGCTGTGTTTATCCCTCATATGATTGGGTGCTTGTTTATATAGATTTATTCATGTTTTAGGGAAATCTTTTTTTCAGGTAGAAAAATTAAGTAACTTAAAAATTAGTAACAAAACTACTAAAAATACTTACTACACCACCCATCACCAGCCAATGAAAATAACTAAAAAAAATATTCCACTACCAGACCTTTCCATTAAATGATTACAAAAAGTCGAACCCACAAACTTTCCCAAACTGAAATTAAAAAACAGTATTACGTGAAAACTTCAGCATGATCGAACATCACTTACATGCCTTTCAAAATCGTAAGTAAACACCGCTAGACCCCTTAATCTGTTAGTTATCCAAGCTCTTAGCTCGTAGTCAAAGCTCTGTATGTCGAATATTTCCGGCTACTAACGTTAGCAAAGTGGAAATTCCTAACGTGAACCACCTGAACAACTCGCTGACCGAAAAGCCGTTTTAACATGTTAAAGATTCGCTATTAAACAAATAGAAGCCTTTGAAGCTATTGCACGGTTCGGGGAAATTCTGACTGTTAGAAATGTGAAAATATCATGGTTGAACTTTGAAACCTAAAAAGAGATTTTAATTGACATTAACTCATGCTTTTTGCTATGATGATAAGTAGCAACTACAAAATGTCATTTTGCTACGATCCTTACATACTAGTATGTAAATATCGTAGTGTCTCTCTTATTTAAAAGAATATTAAAGTTAAATGAGCGTCTAAAATAACATAGTTACTTGTCCAATATGGACAGAATAAATAATAAGCAATTTCATAACACAGTGTCCTCTAACGAAGCAAAACTTTTCTTCCAAACAGTATGTAAGATTCCCAAATGACAAAAGCTCAATTCTGAACTTTGGCAAAGTTCAAACTCAATTTGAGCGAGTTTTTCATCAAAGATTTCTAAATACAATGGGGCACTTAATTCCACTTACTTAGATCAACAAAATATAATAATAGAAACAAATAATTTAATAAATCAAAGCAACTGGAATAAGATGTCATGATAAAATGAAATATATAGCTTATCATTGACAATAACTCATTAATATTTGATGTCTGGTCTACTTCTCGAGACGTTAAAATATCCATCTGCATCGTTTGTTATCGTACTGAATACTAAACAAACTGTTATTTTATACGATAAAATATTAAAATTGTAAGAATTTACATAGAAACTAGGTTGATTTTTGAATAAAACGAGCTATTTTATTATCATGAAAACTATCATAGCGGCGTTTAGTAACCGATTCAAAGCCGCTGCTATATTTTCTTATAATATATCCGTGTTTACAAAATGTGTCATATTTATGTGACAAATACTATAGTTATCATTAGAAGTAAATTATTTTTTAATTAGATATTTAATTTTCATTTAATGGGAAATGCTAAAAGCGTTGCTTTTGAGAACAGATTTCAATTAAGTTTTCATTTGAAGAGAAGCTTTTAACTTTTATGGTGTTTGTTTATTTATTCTAATCACATTTTTTTAAATATCAGCCAGAAGTTTAAGTTATTGAGATACATTTTAGTGCTATTTCTAAATTCCTAAACAATATTTGTGATTAAGAAGAACATAACATGGAGTCATTCCATTTCAAACACACATTATCAGACGCATTTAACGACCAATTTTACACATACTAAAACAATTCTGATAGTAAAGCAGTTAATATGTAAAAAAATATTATCTCCCCTACTAATAAAGCATTGTTGTTAGTGCCGACGACCCAGTAAATTAAAGTCGTATCACTTAATTATAGCCTGCAATACCCAGAAAGGGTTTCTACGAACAATTAAAAAATGAATAGCAATTATTTCCCATACCTTGTATCGAAGAAACGAAGTCAATTTTTCAATAAAAGTCCATTCACGTTAAAGATGCGAGTAGTTATTAAATAATGATACAGTCACTGAAAACCGGAAAAATATTCTGATAGTCCACAGGGTAGCACAGGGCACGATCAAATCCAGTTCGGGGCACACAACACACCAGTAATGCTCTATTAATTAATTTCAATTTATGTTAATTACGGAATCGGGTACGATGCGATAGCGAAAGGGGAAGACGGGGACGCGTGCGCTCGGTTCGCGCGCCAAGCGTGGACTGCCGGCTGGCTGGTAGAAGCATTTCTAAATATACACCCCCCGAACGTTTCCCGCGCACCCTATGGGCGCAACGCGTGTACCATGCAATTTTCTATAAATTTTCGCATAAGCTCCGAAGCCGCGCTGTCAAAAGCTGTTTTTACTGAAGCTCGCCCCCAAACGCTGTGCACGTTTTAATTGAATTAAGTGTAATGCGGGGTTTTGAAGAGTAAATTGAAAATAAGCACACGTAAAACTAACCGGTGCCGCATTAAGAATGATTTTAGATGCTACGACGATTTCTTGTTGTGTAACTTTTTCATTTTGAAAAATAATACTAAAAACCGTAAAGTTAAACATCGTTAGGAAACCAGCGTGTCTTAGAATTAAAATATCGAACAAGACGAAGAAGGATGTTTAATGCTATTCCGTGATTATAACCACTGCTGGAACGAGTTAATGGTAAAGGCTTCTGAATGACAAATTACTTAAAGCTTTAAATTATGGTAATGATCGTTAATTTGCTACGAGTAAATTGCTACATTATTCCACCTAATATCATGGGTCGTAGCGCTACGCTTTTTCGTAGGCCTGGCGTAGCATTTTTTCGCGAACTCCCAAAAGTCGTTAGACAGAAGTTGTTAGCAGCTGTAACCCTTAGAACGGAATGTAAATCGTCAAAGATCAGTCGCTTTTGTTTAAAATTGTACGAGATTCCTGTAAATAAAACATCGTTTCAAAGTTTTAATTGAACAACACACCTACTCGGCCGGTACTGAGCTAAAATTTTGTTTTGTTTCGAACATTTTCTTTACTGTAAATTGAAATAGGAATAAATTAACAGAAATTACTTTTCAAATGTTTCAACGTTATTGGATATAGTAAAGTTTAAGATACCTTACTGACGATTGCTACGTCTGACAAAAGGCTCACCCTTGTAGCCCTAAACAAATAATGAAAAGCATAAACATTGTTAGTAAAACTGAGGGTTTACGATAGTTTACGTTGGGATCAATCATATCATACCATTATAACTGTTCGCTCCGGAGCGGTAAGCAGAGATGTAGTAAACTCACATTTTCCCGTTATACGGGGAAATATAGTGACCTCAACCGGGCACAAATTCAGACTCCGGAGTGTTCTAATGGCAACCAAGGGATCAAAGTTACGAACCCATGCTTAACGGACACTGTTTTGATCACTACACCAACAAGGCCAGTCAACTAAATAATTCGATATACATATTTTAAAAAACTGTTCTGTGTCATGAAATTTCGATAAAGCGGGATTATCGATATAAATACCCACTTGATTGCCATGTATATTTTATTACAATTAAACGAACACTGAATAAAACTGTTTTGATCGTGGGATTCGTTCGTTGATACTATTTTACGATCTCCGAAACTATACGATCGTCAACACAATAAACTTGGAATATAAAGTTACAGAAAAATATATTATCATGTTACTAATTAAGTCAAATAATCAGATAAAAGTTTAGAGATGTTTTTCTTTAAAAATTTTAAGGAAAAAACACAGAGATCGAAAGATATTTCCCAACAAGAACAAAATGCAAAGCAATACAAGGTTTACGCTGTTTATTTTTACGTACACACGATCCGTTTTTTGGTCCATTTAAATAAACACAACAAACACACCATCACTACATTATTATCATTCTCCTTCCCTTATTTCAATTTATTTGGGGTCAACGCTGCATGTCTTCTTCTTTCATACTTCTCTATTACGTCGTCGTCATCTAGGCAATCAGCTCCTTTCTAGCCATATCTATTTATTTATGGAAAAAACAAACAGTAGCACAATAAGAATTAGTAATGATATCTTAAATATAACATTTTAAAACAATTATGCTACCCACTGCGTTCTCCGCAGATTACAATTTAAAGTATTTAAAACTAGTAACAATACAAATACAATACCTATACAACGGTCACTATCCTGGAATTAATATCTGGATTTTTAAATATGTATACCTATATAAAAGCAAAATTAATATCATTCTTCGTACAGTCCATCCATCGTTTCATTGGCCTTCTTCTACTCTTATAGCCATCTACATTCATACTCAACATTTTCCTCATTCCTCTGCATCACATGTCCATACCACGATACTGGTGCACTGACACAGTGAGTCGGGGTCGCGTCAGGCCGCGAGATGGCGGGACTAACTGGACAAGTTCACACGCGGGTTCGCGAGAAGTGGAATAATAATTGAAGGGAGACAACTTTTCAGTCACCGGCGCCACTTTCAAACTGAAAAGTAATAAATACACTGACCTTTTTTTTTTTTTTGTTGGGTGGGAAATCATCAAATGACCCCCCCCCCGCCCGGGGCGGAGCGGAAGGGAGTGTCAGACTCTTACTGACTAAAAACACACTGAACTTCAGTTATGTTCTTCAGGTGCGTAGTAGTTGCAGTGCCTCATGCGTGTATGAACTTGGATGAAACTAAAGGAACGTATCCTCCATGGAAAAATGCGTGAGTATAATGTGTTTATGTATCTATGGAAATATAAATAAAAGACAATAATCGAGACACACTTAGAGTTGGTTAGTATTGTTCAATCATTATATCATAATACATAACAATATCATAACATAACATCACGCCTGTAATCCCTGTAGGTGTAGGCAGAGGTGTACCTAATAGTACACCCACATTTTACCAGTTATGTTAAGGTCCCATGTAATAGGGGGCGGGGCTATTGCCAACGACCGGACACAAATCCACTTTGCCCGACCCGGGAATCGAACCCAGGACCTCATGCTCAGCAGTCGCGATTGCGACCACTAGGCTAACGAGGCAGTCAAATAAATAAATCATCGACTAATTGAAAATAACAACGAGGCACTCCTCGTTATTCAGTTACAGTGTTTTAGTTATATGTATTATCATAATTTTTAATTATTGTCAATCTGTAGCCGTCCAGTATTGCAAATCGGCCTTCCAATGACCTATAAATGTTTAAAGGGATGCTAAAATATTCACAGCTTCCAACAACACTTGGCAATCGTATTGGTCGTCGCAATTTGTGTATTCACAGACAGTTGGACGCTACAGCTCTTGGCATTATCCTTTACTTGCCCTTTTTTGATACTTACGAATTTCTTGTATTCTATGGTAAAAGTTAAAAAAATAATGAAATTTGTTCAAACTATAAAGCTTATTATTTAGTTTACTTTCAGGTATGTTTTTGTAGGTTTAAGCTCGCCTACTCTTCTTCGTGTTACATGCGGAGATTTATTTATTTTACCTTTTTAAAACGTATTCATACCTAAGAATAACTCTTTCTCTCAGACTGTTACCCTTTCACTTCGTATCACAATAGTAAGTTTCCGTTAGATAATAATCTAACCAATCTAGCATTAATTAATTAGTAAGTTTTTCATTTGTATTTTGTATATCGGATTTATGTTACACTTAACAATTAATTGTATTTATGTACCCAAATAAGTAAAATCTGTTTTGTAACTACATTTCCTACTCCTATGATCAATGCCGTGGCAGCCTTTAATTAAGGCTACACTATAAAATGTAAAAATAACATGAGTACTATAACATGTATTTTTGGTGTATGCTTTGTTGGTTGTCCTTAAATAAATAAATAATTTCCGACCGCCACGCAGGGTAAGATCGGGACTCCACCAAAGCGGAGACGATCGGGATGTGAGAAGCACTAAGCACAGAGGAGATCCGTAAAAGTTAGGGTGTATCAACGAAGCTGTGCGGAGATCTGCAAAGCGGAGAGGAGATCACCGCACGCCGCTCACAGCACTCCGCTCACAGCACGCCGCTTAAATCACACTGCTCACAGCACGCCGCTTACATCTCTTCTCGTCTCCGCTAGCCTAAACAATTACGAGACATCTCCTCTCCCCTCTGCTCAACCGTTTCCACTAAAGCTAAGCGGAGACGAGAAGTGTAAATAACGAAATTCTATTGGTGGATTACAACACATCTCCTCTCGTATCATCTCTGCTTCAGTGGAGTCCGGCCCTTAGCCGCGGGGAAAAGCTAGTCAAACTATAAACCATGATTTACAATGCAAAGAAAAAACAGCATTATAATTATCGTTTTTAAGGTTCTTATTAAAGTAAGCCCGACAGAAAAAAATAGAAGCTTCGCATTAACTGCCTATCTAACTCGATCTCGTTTCGGAGTACAAAAGTTTTGGTTCTGCAAATCATGCGCAGCTATTTACGAACACCAATCAAACAGGTTCGAAAAAAATATTTGTTGTGTGTGCTCGACTTGTGAAATTAATCATTCATTTCTTTGATCGTTCGTAATCGTGTGTAGTTGAATTAAGAATAATTATTTTGATACAAAAGTCGCTTAATTTGATTTTATGTAACTTATTTAGTACTTACTTACTACCTCGCGAAGGTATTTAGATAGGTTCCAACCTACCAAATCACGTAATGACTAACTCAAATATAAGTGATTTTTTAATTGTAATTATTCTGTTACTCGAAATATTTATTTGGTTTAATGCGGTTTGGTTTAATTCCTAGTGTGGGGCAAGGATTAAAAAACGTGTAGGTAATACAATGAATGCCACAAGCTTAGCTTATTGTAATTAAAATGCAAAAGACACTTCAACCTAAACTTCACTCAAATGAACGATGTAATAATTACAAAGTGACGAAATACTAAAAATATGTACGTACAAACACTCTAGGTACTTACTCTACAAACAAACGCCTCCTGCTAACATAAACATCTCTATGATGTCCATTCACAAATATTTTGGGACGCCTTTTTTACGGTCACAACTCGTCAGGTAGAAACTGACCGCAGTGAGATTACATCTGTAGACGGGACAGGTGTATTCCTATACGTTTTAACTGATAAATGATCCCAACTCGCTCAGTCTGAATAAAAGAAGCGTAAGGGCAGGTGTGTTCTCCATTTTTTTGGTATTCATCACATATTGATAGGTACCAAATCCTGTTTAACAAAGACATTTTAAAATACTTAGAACTGGCTGTTGCCCGCGATCTTTGTCAACGTGAAATTATTATAAAAATATGACTTCCTTAATTGAATCGTTGTTAACAATTTCAAGGTTTTACATTTTTTTGTAAAGAATCCTAATTCTTTTATTAAAATAAATGTAGCCTAAATTACTCCTTATAACATATCAGCTATAACGTCCCGTCAAAATCGGTCCACCGTTTCGGAGATTACCCGGACAAAATTAAAGAAAATGAAACACTGCTAAGCTTTCACGGTTTTAAACAAAACTTATACGTACTGTCACTTACAGGATTCCTTCCTTCCTTCCGTAATTATTAAATATTTTGAGCTCCTGATAAATAAACAAAAATTGTTTAATTTTTTATAAGTACCGTACATGTATATGCATTCAGGAAAAAGGTATTATTTTAATATTACAAATAGACTCTTCATTATTTTATTTATTTGTATAGATAAACAACGCGAGCAAAATCGTAATCAAAACTTTATAGTTGTTGTCGGTAATAGTGTTACAATTGGCAACCAAGTCATTTTGCTACAGTAAAATCGCTTTTAGCTTTAATTTGCAAACAATAGCTGTCGCTACCCATATTTACTATTAGCTATATCATATCGTACGCATATCACAAAACACAGGCCCTGTATTATGATACGTGTGAGAAATTACATTTAGCAACAATTAGTACGGTTATCGATAAATATCGTTTACAATTTTGTGTTTTTGGTACAAGTTCACATTCAATTGTTTTGCCAGCGATTGGCTCTCTGAGACATGGAATAACAGTTTTTCCATTGTCATTTCTTCTGGTAGCCTCTTTCAATGATCTATGACCTCTCTATTATCATCATCATTTGCCTAGCCTTTTCCCAACTATCTTGGGGTCGGCTCCCTGTCTAACCGGATGCAGCTGAATACCAGTATTTTACATGGAGCGACTGCCTTATCTGACCTCCACAAACCAGTTGGTCCACTGGGTAATACGATATCCTTGGTAAGACTGGTTGTCAGACTTTCGGGCCACTGACTACCCGTAACGACTGTCAAAGATTTACAAATGACAGCCGGGACCAACGGCTTAACGTGCTTTCCGAGGCACGGAGGAAACTCGGTATGTAATGGGCGGTCACCCATCCACAGACCAACCTAGGCAAGCACGGCTTAACCTAAAGATGGACCCGGGCGGCTGTTATTATTAACCTCTCTATTATAGTATCTCATATCTTGGTAAGTAGATTTTTCTTTTAACTTTTTTCGTGGCGAAATGAGTAAGCTCTGAATTCAAATACACATTTAACTATGTTACCTTGTAATACTGTGACGAACACTTCCGATAAAAGAGTAACCGTGGAGTTTCTTGTCGGTTCTTCTTCATAATTATGTTAAGGAACCGTGCACCTAGCTTCAGATGTTTGTAAGTATGCGACTTACTAAAGTCTATGCAAAATAAAATATTTGTTTTTAAGCTCATTTTATGAGGTTAAAAATGACTAAACATATTATTTAAACAAGCAAAAAATAGGAGAGTTATCGAAAACCAATTAAATCTAACCTGAACATTGATGATTGTTTCACGATGAATTCAAAATATTGCCTTAACTCTTCGCAGAAGAATACCAATAACAATCACAGCATTAGAGGGTTTTTAAATCTGGACGTTTTGAAGAAAAGTACTTACCTTTTTGCACTCAAGACTGTTCAAAGTAAGAAGGTACTACGTAAGTATTATTTCCATTATTTACATCCAAATGAAGCGAAACAACTTTGGCAATTATTTCGCCCGTAGCTGTACGTAATTTACAAAATCTTCGCATTCTTAAACAAAAATAATGGATTGCACGATCAACGAAAAGTTAGATTGGAAACGAACTTGTTACAACTTCGCTAAGGAATATTATTTTGTTAGTGACAATGCTAGGAAATACAAAATTCTTTTGCTCGAACTGTTTACTGCAAAATCTCCTAATTCCAAACAAATGAAAATAAAATTGGTCTTACAATTAAGGAATCTAAAAGTGTTCAAAATTGCTGTTGCCAGACGGCTGGATTGGCGCAGTGGCCGCCTTGACTTTCAGCGCTACGTGACGCGGGTTCGATTCCCGCACGTAACAAATACGTGGCTAAACGGTCGACCGTCTGTTGCCACGGCTGAAGTTCTGTGCAAGCTAGACTTTTGTCTGTGAACGCATACACGATAAAAATGGAACTTTGTACGTCAACATTATAAGAAATTGTGATTCCGTACCTACAAGAAAATGTTCACAAGGACGATGGGAAAATCTAGCGATTTTCGGCTTCGTTATATGCCTGTTCTTACTAACACAACAAAATGAGTGCCTGAATATAATTGTTATTGCAATATTTTTGGAATTTTCACTCTCTGAGCTCAAGCGTTGAAAACGGTTGGGTCGGTTACTCAGCTCGTAGGAGGAAACCTGTCGCTGCCGTCTGTTTTTCGCTCGATGGCCGGCAGCGCAGAGTCCTGGGACGCGGTGATGTCCTTCTTCGAAACCGACATGTCGCAGAAGGAGGCTGCGAAAAGGGAGAGGCAGATGGCCCGCCCATCCCGCAGCAGAAGCACCTGGCGTCGGCAGAGGGCGGACAATGCCCTATTCTGGCTCCCCCTAAATAGGTCCCCCATCACACTGGACCCGAGATGGCAGCGCATAGTGTAACACGCGCGCCTCTCTTAGACGTAACGGGGAGATTTTCACACCTGACTCTCCCCTGGGACGAGGCCCGCAGGTCAAGCGGGCCGGCACTAGTCCGGGGCAGCGGAAGTCGCATCTGATCCCGCTGCCTCTCGACGCAAGTGTGCGAGGGAACACCGGTGTACTTAGCTCAGAGAGTTGAAATTCAATTCAACAGTGCATTTTTATTTAGGTATTCAATTAAGTGTCAAGTGAAAGTTTTCTTTTTATTTAATTTTGTTTTATTTCTTTGTCCTGTGCGAATCAAAGAGTCTTTTTATTTCCTTCTTTTCACCTACTATACCACCAGTAAATCCAAAAATGTTACCTAACAAACGAGCCCTAGGCTAACTCAGCTTGTACATTGTAAGACTAAACAACACCGCGCTTGTAGCCTATACACAAATGGATGTCTGGTGAATTATAACAACAAACACTTTGATCATAATTTTTAGACTTAGAGGCTACTTCAACCCGCTCTCTTGACTGTACTGCTGTTTAGCCTGGAGCGCCATCTAGAGCCGATTTCTCGAAACGTATACCTTCAGTAACTTGTAACTGATATCATAGACAACGGTACCTATGAAAACCGTCAGAGGGCAGTTTTATAAGTACTTTATTCTGGGGAATCACCTAGTATATTTTGAGGATTTAAATAGGTTTGAAACTTCATTTAATTTTTTATTACAAACACCAAGCACTTTTGTAAATTGAGTTTTCATGGTCTGACTCGGAATCCGGTTCTGTAAATCTAAGTAGCAAGCTAATATATAATAGCTTTTCTTTATGGTGTAAGTATTTAAATGTTTTGTGCTGATGCAACAGTATTTTATACTACAGATCATGTCTTAACATCGACTCTATTTTCTTATCTATAAGGCCTTTTTCAGACTGTCCAGTCTCTCAAAAAATTGTCAATAATGTATTTTTTTTATTTTCAGATGCCGCTTTTCTTGGTCTACATCTCGGTCTACGATCGAACGAGATGCCAAGGAGGTGCCTGGTTATCTTGCTTCGAAAGCTTTAGCTACAGGTGATAACAAGACGTTGGCGGGAAGTTCCAGACTTGTATAATTAGGTATTCTCAAGCCTTGTCGACAGCAGACTGACTGAAATAGTTCAATACAATGGCATTAAAAAAAAATTACATATTTATTTATATATCCAATTAGCATACACGCAACCACACAAGTACGACTCATAACTGAACATAACGAAGTAAACGAACTTCACAGTCAATTAGAGGTATGTGTGTTCATCGTGGTTGCAGTGAGCTGTTCTCACGGGTGTGCCGTATTATAGACATCGATCTGTTTCTATTTTCGTTTGATTAGGGGTTTTATGATTTATTTTTTTATTTTTCGCCAAAACCTCTTTACTATTATTGTTAGTAAAGGGTTGATCACTGATCTTTAAATAAAGAATTTGTTTTTTATTCATTATCTTTGATTTTACAAAATCTAAATTCACTCACTGGCAAAGCGAGAACGCTGGCTAGCATGAGAGTTTCATGTATTTATTTTCTAAGGAAGAAATTTTAAAAATTCATCTCTTATAGGGGTTAAATAGAGCATAAAAGTTTGGGGAATCCTGGGCCTGTCATGTTTTGAAAATATTAAAAACACCAATATGTAATGAAAAGAAGATTATGATGAGCCATTATGAATAATTTAAGTATGCACTGTCAGTTTTAAAAATAAACTTATCACAATCTTAACGTTGTAAACCTAATCAGTACTGATTCGGTTCTAAAAATTTCATCATTATCGCAGCACTTTTTGACGGAAAATCATTAACAAAATTATCATGTCCGTTTCGACACTCCTTAGATCTGAAATTCTTTTAATCTTCTAGTTGGTGGTTTGTGCTTCCATACATTGATGTTAAGCTACCGATTAAGACCGATTTATCAATTCGGTGCAGACAGTATAGTAGGCAGCACACCGAATAATACTGGGACCTTCAGCTAACTTAACATGGTATGGAGTTCCAATAGAAGCAGAGGCCTACTTATGCTGGTTTGTGACCACAGACGTGAGTGAGTCCTACTGTATACGGAAATGTCAATAATGTACTGAATCATAAAAATTACATCCAGCATTTTAAGTTCAACAACTGCATACATTTTTTTTTAAATTATTTACTCAATATTGTTACGGTTCTCATTAGTTTGATAATGATGAAAAACCGCTCTCTCTCCACTTTCATACTAAGCTACAGATGCCAGCACATCAAGCTATGCGAAACTGTCAAATTTTCCCAATCAACCTTGAACCTAATGCTTTAGCGATAAAGTTGAAAATCGATTAAAGAAAGACAACTGACTGTACAACAGTTTTTGATACTTGCTTACAACAGCTGTGCCATTTAAACTAATAAAGAATTGGCAAATACAGAAACGCAACCCACTTAGTTAGAGCCTACAATGGTTTTATTGTGTAAACTAAAAGGTGTTAGTAATATACTCGTGGCATCGTCAGTTGTTTCTAAGTGTTCAGACAAACTATGAGTGTGCTCGGAAAATTAGGATCCGTTCTGTTAGAAAAGTAGGGTGGTGCAAATCGTGTTTCAATTACAGGTAATTGTACTTTTATTTTGAAAACACGTGTTGTGCAAATTGGGTTATGAAAACACGTTTGAGTTTAGATACATAGGACAACTATTTGAGTGTTAAACTTATAGAATATGTACGTAAGTAAGTAACTATTAAAGCTTCGACACGTGTTCTATTTTGAGTAGAAATCAGTATAAGGCATGTTTAAAAAAAAGTGTTTTAAAAATTTTTTGCACTTTTAACCGTCGATAGTAAACCAGCTCATTACTCACAAAATTAAGTTTTCACCGATTTAATTAACGCAGTTTCAAAATAGCACACACTACAATTTACAATTTGTTTTAGAAACAAACAAATACCAAAACACGTCTCAGATACGAAAAAAAAAACAATCATCAAAATATTTCAGTTCCCAATTCATGCCAGATTGAATCACATAAGTATAATATGATAATCGCCGCCACAATCAACTAATATTAATCTTTGGCCGATGAGTGGCGCTTATCAAAATTAATCATACGCCTTAGTCAGTCAGTGTCAGTGGTAGCTGACAGTGGTTCGTGCTTGTGTCCGTCAGTGCGTGCTATGTTGTGTTTGTTTTGTGCATTTTCTGTGATAGTGCCGTTTTGTTGACAAATATGGTGAGTGTTTATGTTATTTTTTAATTAATTCTGTGCGTTTAATAGCGTCTGTTGATAGTGCAATGGATTTTGTGTGCGATAAATGACGGTGCAGTGTTTTTCCCTGATAATTGCGCGAGGTTGTCAACTTTTTATTTTGTTGGTTGATAGTTAGGTTAGGTCAGGTTGTATTTTTTAAATCTCTACATACTAAGATATTATTAGCAAGAATTTAAAAAAAAGTTGTGTGCTGTATTCATTAATAATTAATAAGTTATATACTTTTATTATAGAAGCACCAAACACCACCAAGAGCGACGTTTTAATCAATGTAAACTGATTAACTTTCAGTTTGAATAAAATGGCAATCGTACGCATTTATACGAAAAGCATTAATTCTCGACTACTATTATATATATTATGGATGTTTGTAACTCTTTCACGCAAAAATGTCATCCAAATCCGTTCAGTAGAAACGGATTTGGATGAAATTTGGCACATAGATAGTTTATAACCTGGATTAACATATAGGATTAGGACTTTTTATTCCGGTAGTACGATCTCGTGGGACAATTACTGAACTCCACGCGGGTGAAACCGTGGGCACAAGCTAGTAAGCAATATGTGTTGCCCATCGAGGTTATTGGGGTAACGTTTTACCCAGAATCTGGGTTATGGAGGTCTGATTGGCAGTCGTTTATAAAATACTGGCACTCACCTGCATCCAATTAGAATGGAAGCCATCCCCAACACAGGGGAATGGCTAGGCAGATGATGATGATGTTGATGACGATTAGACTAACGTTAAACAAACAAAATATGGATCACTGTTGTCTGAATTAAATTAATTGTATTTATTTATTGAAGCCAATTTTGTATTATATTTTGGTCGACCTGTCTGCATGGTAAGGTAACTAACCTACGGTTTCTGCTACCACTATCTTGTATCTACAACCTTGAAGATTCCTAAACAGTTAGTCATCGAATCTTACGACAGTGAAAACTAATTGACTACATATATGTGACATGCTGTAAAACGCATAACAATCAAACAAAAAATATTTTATTTGTGTGCAGGTACGTTGTACGATAAAAATCTAAAGCTGAGACTACAATAGCAAAAGTGCGACAAAACGGTTTGTTTACAATCGTTTTTCGCTAAATTATTTTGCTTCAAATTAGTTATTGAACACACTCTCAAACCGCGATGCAACTTTTAGAATCCTCAACTGCTCTTATCCAATCGGGTTGATTAAAGGCCCCAAATAATTTTCCAATCGATTTGGACGCGACCTTAGACCCATGACATTGCAGAACTATGTTAGTGCTAACGTCTTATTTCTAGTAATCCTGTTATCTATGAAATAATTAAATGTGGATGGATAAGGACGGTAGTGCCTTGATATCGTATCGACTGATAGAAATCTGCTTCTATTGTCATGTTGTAATTACATCTAACAAATGTTTTTTTTTTTTTTATTGATTGTTGCAACACTTTCTTGACCAACACAGAGGTCTTGGATTCTTGTGTTTTTGTAACGTAATATATAGATATCTGGCTACAAAATGTGTCCCTTATATCCACTGAATTAAAAAAAACTAGCACTCCGGGAGTGCCGGCAGAAGTGAAAACTTGATTATTAACGTTGAGCATGTTTGATATTTTGGAATGGTTAGGGAATAATTTTGCACCAATTACTTTATCAGTATAAAAGTACTATCATTTATGTGGTAGAATACAATATTCATTTATTGCGCTATCGTACACAAACATGACAATTTATATTACATTAAAAATTTAACACTTTAAAACTATTACAATTATTTTACATTAAAAAGTTTATCTCTCCGAAAATTCAACTTTCATCCATAATTTCAACGACTTTTTCACCATCATCATTACCAGAACTATCATCGCCAATCTCTAAAACTGATACGATGGTTTATGGTAGCTGAAGTAAGAAACGAACAGTTTTGATTCGAACCTATTTAAATGTCTAATAAAGACCGCATCAACTGATCACTACACAAACGGTCGAGCCATCAGCTGTCACATCATCCATGGATGCGCGTGGCAATTTATTTAATAGATTTGTCAGCTTTATCCCGTGTTTATCCCTAAAGCATTAGGTTCAAAGTTGATTGGAAACATTTAAAAATTTCTTTAAATGATTTTAAACCATAAAATGTTGAAGGTTAAGTTCAAAATCGTCTACTCTCCATCCGTCTTACGATCAGGTCACGTGTCCTGACGCGAGTGTCCTGGCGCGAGTTTAAGATTTTATACCCATTACAGAACAATTTTTTTAAAGTGCTCAACGCCGCTAAAGAAGTTTTCACTTCAAAAAAAACATGATGGTTTTTTTTTTATATTACTGAATGACTCTTGCGATGTTGAGTGGGCCTCTAAGGCCCATTTTCAAATGTTTGATCGCTGTTGATCAACCCTGTAAGGCCCATCTGTCACTGTCATTGGTTATGTCATAAATTTGCTTATAAAAACTGCATCTATCTTGCTCAAAACTTTCACAGAGTCTAGGAGAAAGAACAAGAGAGATATACTGCCTCTGTCCAAGTTATTGAAAAGCGCGCGAAAATCCAAAGTACCCCACAATTATAGGGATATTTGATAAGGATTGATTTAATTGACTTGAAGCCTGCTATACAAATCTATTTAATAGTCAGTTAATCATGACTCCAGCGGGGCATTAAATGCGTTTCTTTGATATTTTGAAATAGTAATGTTTCATTTTTGTTTGATTGACTGAAGGACTGGAAAGAGAAGTTTGGTCGTCCGGCGGCGAGATGGGTAGATGACATTGTTACCACGGGATATCCTATCCTGGATAAGGCTGGCACAAGATCGTGGAGCTTGGCACAAGCAAAGAGAGGCCTATTCCCAGCAGTGGTTGAAGTCGGGCTGTGGACGATGATGATGAATGGTTATTGAATGAAAAATAGGAAAAATTAGTTATAATTTTAAAGATTCGGGAACTTTTTAAGCAATTTACATACAATCCAATCTATACTCACGGATAACACAGATTAATAAGCAGATAAAAAATGCGATAAAATAAAATATGTAATAGAGCTATCTAACTAGATAAATTCCTTAAAGACATTCCAATGAACTGACTGTTTGGGCACAACACATCGTTGCTTTCATAGAAGGACAGTTTACGATGTATTTAAGACAGTCTTGTTTCAAATCAAATAAAAACTTTGACTTCATAGTCTGTTGCATTAAATCATCATTTATCTAGTCTTTTTCCAACTAAATTGAGGTCTGCTTCAAATATCTCTCATCTTCAATTAATCTGACCTCCATAACCTTTGAACTTTTGACTGTAACGACTGTCAAAGATCTATATTCACAGCATTAAATAAAATACGAATAAATGTACGTCTGCCTTCAAAGCAAGAGTCAGTTAATTTTCTTAGTAGTATTCTAAAGCCAGATTATAATTGAAACGAATGATGGTAACCTGATATAATTGACAATAACAAAAACAGGCAAATCGAACGTCACTTTCTAATTTTATTTACGATTTTCTACGATAAATCGACAGCACATAATAATGCATACATAAAAGAACCTACCTACCTACATCTATATAGCCCACTTCAATATCTTCTTTTACCTATGAAAAGTGACTTAAATTTATTGTTTAGATATCTATCTAAACAATAAATTTAAGTCGCCTTTCGTGTCTGTTCGTGTGCCCGCATGGCCACCTGACCTGTTGGTCTAGTGGTTAGTGACCCTAACTGCTAGGACGGAGGTCGTGGGTTCGATTCCCACACAGGACAAATCTTTGTGCGATGAGTACGATTATTTGTTCTGTATCTGGGTGTAATTTATCTATAATGTATTTAGAAATATTTAAGTATGTTTATCAGTTGTCTGGTTGCCATAGTACAGGCTCTGCCTAGTTTGGGATCAGATGGCGGTGTGTTGGTTGTCCCAAGATATTATTATTATTATTGTTCTTTTTGAATACGAAAAGAATTTCGATGCGGTTCTCATCATTGCAAAAAATTATTTGGAATGGTTTATGTTTATCAATATTATAAATATATTCAATCTACATATAGTAAAACTCGACGTTATCAAGTCGTAAAAGCGGCAAACCGATTTTACGCGTAAATCATAATTATAGTAATAAACAAAGAAGACACTCCATAATATCTAGGTGTACCTAATCCTCAGAACGCATTTTTTAAACTCTGCCGATAACTCAAACACAAAGCTATTCATATCGATTCGATTTGTACCCACTATTGTAACTTAAAAGCAAATTCAACAAAAATGCATCAATTATAAGGCTCTTTGATAGGTGCTACAAACAGAACAATAGTGACAAGCGTGTAAATTAATAGTACTTATAAGTTTAGGGTAAACTTATCAGAACATTGAAACAACGTTCAACATCATCACAAAAGCACTGTCATTGCTCAAACCGGCTCAATTTTACAGGCTAGCCAATTCCATAATAGTAATCCTTTCATTCTTCTTAGGATAACGAATCTACTCGGACCATGGGGTCCGTAGTACTCCAAGTGGGAGCCCTGGAACTCCTGGCACGGTACTCCATGAACTCTGGCAGAGCTACCAGCCTTTTATCATCGTTACATGAGTTCAGAATGCAAGAAGTGGAATTAGCTCACGGTAAACAATGGAATTGGAAATACTTGAGGGTGAGTTTTTTGTTACGTTTCAGACGTGGTGATTTGGTCAACTGAATATTTTTGAGTAGATTTATGCTTTTAGAATGACGATAAAATGGCCAACTAGACAGCCAACTATACTCCGTTTTTTCAAAAATTCCAATTCAATAACATGAAGAATGTAAACGCCATAATCAATTAAACGCAATTAACAATGCTGGAAATGTAAAGATACAATTTTTTTTTTTAATTTATTCTGTATGCGACCGTAGCTTTGAACTGTAGCAGGAAAGCCTTATGATGCCTTTGATATCACAAAAATGATTGTAATCATTTAATTTAAATTTTACTTTATGTACAACTTAATTATAATACTACTAGCGACCCGCCCCGGCTTCACACGGGTGCATGTATTATACATAAAAACCTTCCTCTTCAATCACTCTATCTATTAAAAAAAACCGCATCAAAATCCGTTGTGTTGTTTTAAAGATTTAAGCATACATAGGGATATAGGGACAGAGAAAGCGACTTTGTTTTATACTATGTAGTGATTGTGTAGTGTGTTTTTGTCTCTGATTAATTGATTTACTACTAACATTATTTTTAAGTATACTTACTAACTAACATTTGGATCGTTGTGTCTGATGCAAATAAATAAATTAATTAGCTGCTCAATCGGAATTACAGTAGCTGCGACACTATTTACTATAATGTAAAACTCTATGAAAACAGCAACAGGCGAAAATCTCGATCACCTACGATAGCATTTTCATAGAAGTCTGTATAAAATTGTGTTGTGGCGGCTTTGCCACTATGGTTGGTGGAAACGGTCACCGGAACACGGAACTGCAGTTTCAACTTCATGTTTTTTGCTCGTTGCTATTTCCAGCTTTTGTTGGAGTCCCTTACAATAATTCTAGAACTATAGATGAAATATGAAATAAGTAAATCTTTATTTTTAGGACCAATTCGACCAGAAAGATTTGGAAGGCTTGTACAGAAGATATGATGACAAACTGAGAGAAACTCTGATTTATATTTATTTAACTTTATTAGTCGTTTTTTCAACCGTACACGTAGGCTTAGTTGTCGCTAGTACATTTTCTGAGGTAAGTTCCCTATATTTCTTTCGTTGTTTTGTGTTCGTCTGTTTTAGTATGTGGAATTTTTTTCACTAATTGGGACACAAGGCAAAAATGTTTGCAACTATAATATCATATTATTTTGCCACAAAGTTCATCAAACATTGTCTATTTAGAAGCCAGCCAGCGTAATTAACAATTTATCACATTGCCACAGTCCGCTAATTTACCGTGATATTGCTATTCCATATGACTTCTTCTTTATCGTGTAGTTAGTGCCTAACCTGGTGTCAGAGCTTTTATGCCACCCAAGGGCCTCTGATCGCTTTCCATACCACTGCCAAAGAATGACAGTATGATTTGAATTTACGGACAATTAAAGTTAAACAATTAGTCTCCCTTACTTTACACTTATATGCGGAGCACTGTCACTGTGCCTTTTGGTTGTTGATGATGACAATGTATCTGAAGTCTCGCGTTCCTACACATAGCAAGCAAGCTCACACTTCAGCGTTGAGTCTGGACACAGGGTGGAGGCGTACAGTGTAATGTTCAAACATTCATTCTTCGAGCTACTTTACAGGACGACATGGAAACCGAAAATATAGACGAGACATTATCATCAATCGAGGTTTTCTTCCAGCAAATACAATCAACATCAACATATTTAACAATGGGAATGTACATATTAAGGATAGCTATACCATTCATATCCCTTTGGAAACCTTTATACTATAATATGAAAAAGAAATGCTTCTTGATGCCTATACTTGTCACTTTTGTTGTGACTTTGGACCTCGTTTTTACCGGTAAGAGATTTTATTTTGTAGCTTACGCTGTTTAAGAACTTATATAATTGAGAGGCACATAATTATGTCTCATATATCTCATGTGTCCATAATATCCAGCCAACGAACTAATTTAATTCAAATGAAACACACATAGTAATGGCTCCAATACACTGCCCTGAGGTACACCAAAGCGAACGTCGTTCAAAATCGGACCTAAGATTTCTTAGGTCTTATAAAAATCGGAAGAATTCTTAGGTCCTAAGATTTCTTAGATTTATCTGAAAACACGTATTGAAATTATTTTTAAGAGTTTTTTAGGCCCATGTTCTGCAGTATTTTCAGTTTTACCTCAATGACAATATCATCTTATCCCGCAGATATCGCAGTAAGCATCTACAGCTCGTTCGAAGGCATCTCCTTAAGACCTGCGTACGCGACCATGGCTCTTCTCTCTAACTACATCTTCCTTCCCATGAGGAACAACTTCTTGGCAATATTCCTCGGCATCTTCGTCAGTGCTATCTATGTGCTGATCTTCGCTTTCTTCACATATGACCAGGATCCTTTAATCGGAATTGTGGTAAGTGATATAAATGCTAGATGATAATGGTAGGTGACAGATGAAATTCTGAAAATATGATGGTTTTTTTCACAAACTATTTATTATTATAGAAATAAAATATATACTATATAATACCTACTATTGAGGTATTTTAACGGAAGTATTTCGAAACTTTACCATAACTGCCAACCCATGAGCGCATGGGCATAAGTAAAGCTAACTTAATGAAAGATGCTTGTAAGACCTGTTAAAAAAGTCATTAAAGGTGACCGTAAACCGTAACATTACTATCAGTCTTTATAAATTAAAAAAAAAAAAGTTAATATCAAAACAGTATTACTAGCATATCATAGTCTTGTCGTTTCCATTTTAAGGTTTTGTATTATATATTGGGGCAATTGAACGAAAGAGAGTATTTTCAAGGTCCAAAAACGTTGCTTACGAGCAATATTTGGCTTGAAACTTACAGACAGCTGCGTTCAAATTTTTAAAAGTCATAATTTATTAACATTTCCGTGTCTTTACATTTTAGAAATTGCTCTTTTTGTTAATTAATGTAATCGGCAGCTAATTTTAAATTGATCAGAAAGCTGATATCGAGATGTAACTTTGCGATCTCGATACCAAAATTTGTTACGCACAGGTAGCTATGGGACTGCTTTGTTGAGGTTTTCCTCTGAGGTGTTTTTGGTATGGCACCGGCTATCTATAACCACATTCCTAATTCCATAAAAGAGGCACCAGTAACAACGTTCAAAAAGAAACTAACTGAACTTCTATTATATAAATGTTACTACTCCGTATCGGATTCTCTAGCTGATACATATTAGTTGTGTTTAAATGTTTGTATGTTTGATGATGAACTGCATCAATTTTAGCATGCCAAAATAGTAGAATGTACGTCACGAGCACCAATATTTAAACACATAAACCAGTTTTAAAAGTGTTTTTCTCCTACTGTTTTTATTAAAATTTCATGTTGTTACGAACATAGTATTTTGGAACTCATATTTTATGAAAAAGATCCTATCTCCAAGTTACAATCGTTATTTCTCGCGAAAATTGCTTTTGAATTTAGGAAAGTGTATACATATTGGTGCTCGTGACTGTACAAGGATTCTTTAATATTATTGTATCCTCCTTATCGTAAAGACCTACATTCTGAGCAAATAAATGAATATTCTATTCTATTATATTCTATATTCTCACGATAAACAAAAAGACTCAGTTTGAAATGATAGAGACTATTTTACTCATAATCGCCTTATTGGCTTGAACATTTAATCCTTTTGGGTTTTTCCAATAAATATTTCTTGGGATGATATTGATTTCTGCCATTTATTCATAATATTCTAATCGTTCGTTTATCGATCACGCCACTCACCGATAAAGTGACTTATACTGAACTAGCGACCAGCCCATGCTTCGATTTTTGACGTTTGATTATTACATTAACCTAAGTTAAATTAAAATGTACTTAGTATACATTTATAAACCAACTAGAATAAATAATTGAAATATTTAAAATTATTGGAAAACTGCATCCATTGCGAAGTTTAGAAGAAGCGGACATACAGACAGACACCACAAGCGGCTTTATTTAATACGACGTAGTTAGTCATCAGTACTTACGATTTGATGAAATATTCTAAAACATCCTGTTGTAAGCATTTTTGTTTTACGAGTAACTTAGCAATTCACCATAATATGGGCATTATGGCCTATTGCCATCAACCTGGCACAAATCCTAATTCCTCAGTATAAAATGGAATTTCTCAGTAGCAGGCAGCTACTGAGAAATTCCTAATGGAAAGACTAAATAACACTCTCCCGACCTGGGAATAGAACCCAGGATTCCATGCTCAGCAGTTGCGCATGCGACCCCTAGACCAACGATTAAGACTGATTGTTGTTATTGTGATACAGATACAAGAGATTTAGAAGCAGATTAAACTTAACAGAGACTTAAGCACCTATGCTATGTAATCCCGGAGGGTAGATTTCCGACAGCTCTCATCTACCATATTGATTGCTTTGAAACGTTTCTCTATCTTCTATATCGTATCCAGAACAACCTAGTAGAAGTTACAATCGCTTTCAAAACGTTTTAAAGAAATGCAAAACTCTTTAAATGACTTTAGACATGTTTTTCCTCTCCAATACTCTGATAGAATGAGGAGCTCGTGGTTAAATAATAACAGCCGCTCGGATCGATCTTTAGGTTAAGTCGTGCTTGCTTAGGTTGGTCTGTCGATGGGTGACCATATTACATACCCAGTTTCCTCCGTGCCTTGAAAGCACGTTAAGCCGTTGGTCCCGGCTGTCATTTGTAGATCTTTGACAGTCGTTACAGGTAGTCAGTGGCCCGAAAGTCTGACAACCAGTCTTACCAAGGATATCGTATTACCCAGTACTAACTGGGTTGTGGAGGTCAGATAGGCACTCGCTCTATGTAAAATACTGGTATTCAGCTGCATCGCGTTAGACTGGGAGCCGACCCCAACATAGTTGGGAAAAGGCTCGGCAGATGATGACTCTGATAGAATGTCAATTTGTCTCTGCCTTGAGTTACGTATGCAGCACTGCAGACTGAACTGTCAATTTCCAATTCGCTTTTATAGTATTTTCTCAAATCTTGAATTTTCCTGTTTCAGGTATCGTCAGATATAATTTATCTTATTGGTGTGAATCTTATGGGTGTGTACTTTAGACTGATGAATGAAATAGTGACGAGACGATCCTTCTTGGACAGAAGAGCGTGTGTTGAAAGCACATTAAGGCTGAAGTTTGTTAAGGATCAGGAGGTAAGTAACTACTTTACCAGTTTAACTGAAATTCATTTTAAAATAAAATTTTAGATAGTTATTTTATCAGACAAATCAAAAAATTGGTGAAAGCATTTGGACACGTCCATTTTCTGGATCTGGCTTGTCGCCATTTAGTTGTTTTTAGCCGTAAGTAAAATCCACAGAGCTGTATTCAGATTATCAGTTGGCTAATGTTCTCACTATGCCACGTCCTAACCAAAGCGAACATCTCGGGAACACGAGACTGGCGCGTTCAATTTGTTCGGCGAACCACAACCCGTGGTCGTGCTGACACGTGGCCTGTAGGTTTTGCGAACAAATGATGTCACGCGACTGATCGCAGAGACCAATAATTATTTAAAAAATCTCAAGAAGGTTTTATTGTCCTTGCAGTAATGAGTTTTCATTTGTTTAGGTTTTTTCCCTTTTTTAAATTACATAAAAACAGTGGTACGTTAATCTAATCTACTGATAAGAGACACTTACTACTTACATACATTTAGAACGATTATCCAATAATGATTGATAGTTTATTTTGACATGGGATTCGCTAGATTCGTACATTTTTAAGGATTTTCTATAAGTTATCAAACTTAATCTCAATCACTTTCCAGTCGCATAAGTGTTCCATTTAAAAACAATTAACATTATATTGGTCCAAAGTTCTATCAACCAAATTTAAACTGCTACTCTATAAGAGCATGTCAAACAATTGCTACAAAACCTTCGTTAGCTACTACCACAGATCAGTAGCATTCACCATAATCAGCCTCCCCGTTCTGCTGGGATACAGGCAAGAGAGACGGGCTGTAATTCACCACGCGGGCCCAGACCGGATTAGTGGATGATACATTTAATAACATTATTTGCATTTATCCCAACTGATGCTAAGACACCCTAAAATAAATCAAACTTTATACTAGTTTAATTATATACAACCATTTTTCTTTCAGGAACGTCTTATGATGAGCATATTACCAGAGCACATAGTATCCAAAGTGCGTCAAGACATAAGAAATATGTTTATGGGAATCGAAACACGCTCCATAAGTAGCAATTTGAGATCTTTCAAGTAAGTTCACGAAATCTTGGACCCATACTTTAGGCTAGGGACAAATCAGAAGAAAAAAACCCGATGTCTTTAACGCCCGTTATTTGCAATGATTGGGCGAAGTTACAAGCTCTATATTCCACCACATTTTTCAGCACAATTTCCCCACTGCTCGTTCACAGGCGTCCTCTCAGTGAAAGAGAGTGAGTTTTCATCACCGTTTTGAGAGCACGACTCGAGGTTGCTCCCACTGGTCTTTTCAGCAATATTTTAGTTGTGAACTTTTAGATAAAGACAAAGACAAAGATATCATTTGACTTACTGTGTTAATGCAATATCTCTTGATAGTTTGCATTTTTCGGGGCAATAACATAAATAATCCTCAAATACAGTTATCGATTGATTACAGCCAACTTTACGTGGAAGAGCATGATAATGTGAGCATTTTGTACGCGGATGTGGTGAACTACACGATGATTTCAACTACTTTGTCGCCAATGAGGATGGTGGAACTACTGAACGAGCTATTTGGGAGATTTGATGAAGCTTCTGAGGTACGTGCGTCTTTTGTTATAAAATATGTTTAGGTCCATTTGCACCATAAATTGCTAAACACATTAATTAAACGTTTAAAACTTCGTTTTGTTTCTGACAATCGTTTAATGAACAAATAAGGGTTTAAGAAGAGGTTTGAATTTAGAAGAGAAAGCCATGGCAGAATGACGGCTAGGTTAGGTAAAATATTGTCTCTGAAGTCGTCCAAAGTTTCTTGAAAAAGACGAACCCTATGTACGTACCCAAGGCTGATTAAAAAAAATGAAAATGAAATATAGCCAGAGTGATAGACCTAACAACTAAATATCACCACCATTTTCTTGGCAATCTTGAAGAAGTAATTTAGTTAATGCCAGGACATAAATATTGATAAAGATTATTTTCAGGAACATGACGTACTAAGAATAAAATTCTTGGGAGACTGTTACTACTGTGTCAGCGGAATTCCGAAGCCCAGCGAACAGCATGCCAAGAACTGTGTAGACCTTGGCCTGGAGATGATCCACATTATCAAAGACGTCAGGTATGGGACCACTTTCATTTAGGATTCCAGTATAATTGAACATTGATCGGGAAGTTCGCTAATCCAATGATCTAATTAGGTAGCATGAAGAAGGCATATAAGTGGTAGTAGAAGTGGCCATAATAATAACAGCCGCTCAGATCGATCTTTAGGTTAAGCAGCGCTTGCCTAGGCTGGTCTGTGGATGGGTGACCACCCATTACATACCGAGTTGCCTCCTCCTCTTAAGCCGTTGGTCCCGGCTGTCATTTGTAGATCTTTGACAGTCGTTACAGGTAGTCAGTGCCCCAAAAAGTCTGACAACCAGTCTTACCAAGGGGTATAGTATTGCCCAGTACTAACTGGGTTGTGGAGGTCAGATAGGCAGTCGATCCATGTAAAATACTAGTACTCAGCTGCATCCGGTTAGACTGGAAGCCGAGCCCAACAGAGTTGGGAAAAGGCTAGGCAGATGATGATGATGAGAAGTGGCCATATAACGCGTGGTGCAGGTACCTAAGTATAAGGACTTTTTACTACCTAGTAAATACCTTTTCAAAGCGAAGGTGAAGAAAAATATCTAGAGGAAACCGGCATGTTCTAGCACCAAATATTCGGAGATATCCGCCAACCCACACTCGGACAGCATTCCCTTTCACAGGGAGCAGGCCTGTGTCTGCCTGTGTGCAAGCAATAGAAACGTTACACATAGGCTGATTTTGCTAGGTAGGTATCACTTTTGGTCTGTATCCGTACAGACGAATCAAATGATTAGACCACTGCGTGTAGGTTTATCTTTCTAAAATCTTGTAGATAGAAATTTAAAATGCTTTTGATACTTTAGAGTTCAATAATCGAAAGTACCGACAGCCTCATTACATGTGTTTTTGATAAGATAAACAACCACTTTGTAATTTGTACTTACTTCAATCGTTAAATGTTTTTTGCTATTTGTTGCTTCCGACGTCAACATTCAACGAAGCCACTCCTACTGCAACTTGTTGTGGGTGATATCGTCGGAATCAAAGATAATGTTGCTTCCAAAAGAATGCATCGTAACAAGTAAATGAATTTTTCGGAGGTGACAACATTCGATTCAGTAGTATTTGTTGGCACAGTACAACAAAGTAGACCAGATACAATAATCACTATACGTATGCGGTTCTCATTTGGCTCGTGCCGATCGGTAACCTCAGTGCGGCATCTACTATCACTGAATGATGTTCGGTTCGGCTCGACACAATTCCAACAAAGACTATTGGGATTTTCGAGCGGACATTATATTCGGCTGAGCCAGGTCAAGCCAGAATGTTAGTGCAGTATCGCCATTTACAACTATGTATAAAACAAAATGCGTATTAAGTTTTTTAAACACATAATTATGATTGTGATAAAATTAAACTGTTTACATATTTTGCAGGGAAAAGCGATCGCTGAACATTGACATGAGAATTGGTGTTCACTCTGGGAAGATCTTAAGTGGCTTGATAGGCATCAGGAAATGGCAATTCGATATTTGGTCGAAGGATGTTACCATAGCTAACAAGATGGAGTCCACTGGTAAATCTGGGTATGTCAAACCACTGTTTTCATCTTCTCTAAATAAAATTCTATAAACAATCTTCTCTAATTATAGGATCCTATAAATAGAGAAGATTGTTGTTGAAATCCTTAAATAACGAAACTGGAAGAGGAAGGATTTTTGAAAATTTATCCTCCAATACGGGATGAAATTTCGTACTTTTTTCCGATAGGAAATACCATGAGCACACGGCTTGTCTTTTTCTAAATTTGGTTTATGGTAGAGTCCAAGTAAATAATAATAGAACATTAATACTTAGATACAAGAGATTACGTTAACAAAATCGTAAACAGCATGAACATTAAACATGACGTTAGTTAGATAAAATTTTTGTTATTAAACTCATTAAGGGGGAAGCGCCAGGGTACCCCGCGGAATTCAAATTTTCTTTCGTTTTTTTTTTTTTGCAATTTACAGATCAGTGTAGAAAAAAAGAAAATTTTAAATTCGCTGTCTACCCTGGGGCCTGTCTACCTTAAGGACACAAAGCACATGATAAATGTAAATGTAAAAACTCTTTTTCCAGAAAAGTACACGTGACGAAACAAACCCTCGAATTACTTGTAGAATACGCCAGAGAATACATTATTGAACCTAACTTTGAATCTCAAAATGATCCTTTTATTTCGAAAAATAAATTGGAAACATATCTGCTGTCGAGACCAGCAAGGGTAAATACCTGTGAAATTACATTTATTAAAAAAAAAGTGGAAAAATGTATGTGTGTGAACGAATATATAAACTGTTTATTTCCAGGCTCTTGAATACAAACCATTCAGGCGAGCATCAGTCGGTTTCAACAAAATAATAACAAAAACCAATACTTCTACTAGAGTAAGTACGATTCATGCATTTATTTATAGAAGACATTATCACACAATAATTTGCTATATTATTTATGTATTTCTAGTAGCGAGCGGAGAATAGAAACACAAATAACTTCCGAAGGACCACGACGTTCATGGATGAGAATTTGGTGGAATACCAACAGATGTTGAAAGCCGCTGACGCCCAAATGACAAAGGAAATTGAAGATATGACAAACGGCAAGTAAGTTCAAATTCATTTTGGCTGAGAGTTGTTCGTAGCTCTATCAATAAATTATATTGCATTGTATTTACGAACTTCTATTGGATATGAATATGTGAGACTTTTTGTGTACTAAATAACAAAAGCGATCAGATAATACTCTAGAAGAAAATGTCGTGAGGTAAGTTTTGAGTATGAAAGAACTGTGTTAAAGATGAGACTACTCACATGACCACTAATATAGAACACCTCGACCCTATAGAAATTGAGACAAGGACAAGATAATGATTATTCTGATATTATTCAAATTAGCGACTTATCAAATTGCATTTGTTTGTAGAGAACATTTCCGTAATGAGTCTAAGCTGAACAGATTCACACTAATGTACAAGAACTTCCAAATGGAGAAGACGTTCCTGCTGCTGCCAGACCCACTATTCAAATATTACATAACGTGCTGCCTGATCATTTTCTCACTGATGTTGTTGATTAATGGACTGACTACGATGTGGTAAGTAACTTGTACTACTAGTTTGGGAATTAGTAGGCACGATTTAGCCAGGTAATAACTGTGTGTTCGTCTTTCTAGGTTTCAAGGCTTCCAATGGTACGCTTGGACGCTATTAGGTTCTTTACTAGTGGCCCTAATCATAATGCAGCCCTTCACTTGGTTCCAATTCCTCTGGACCAAATATAAAGGCTATGAAGAGCCGCGGAATAAATTCTTACGATGGATCTACGACATTTCTGCTAAAATCATCAGATCAGCTGTTATAAGGACCACCATTTACCTAGTAATAAGTATTGGACTTGCTGCAACTTCTGTGGTGAATGTCATCGCTTGCAGAGAAGTTGAGGTGCCTGAAGGTGAAACTGTACTCTCCAACTGCATATCGTCGTGGGTAATCACATTTCTATATTTTCATTTCTATTGGTAACCATTGTTTCTTTAGGCTGTTAACATTAACTTTTTTTCTTTTTAACTTATTTCAGCATGTGACTCAGTGTTGGGGTTTGGCCTTGCTTTTGAACTTTTTGTTCAGCAGGGTTTTTTTCATCTTCAAATGGATCGTCGCTGGCGGTATGACATTCTTCTACTTATGGATTGTATGGGAGATCAAAACTTCGCTCTTTATCGATGACGTGACATGGAATGTTGGATTGGATCCCAGATTATCACACACTTTAGCCGTCATCGTTATAACTGTTACTTTGTACTGGATTGATAGAACTACGGAGTACAGGAACAGATTGGATCACTTGTGGCAATTACAGTTGAGTGCAGAGCAAACGGAGGCAGAGACAATGTTGAAAGTAAATAATATGCTTCTGGAGAACATTTTACCGGCTCATGTAGGTGCGTATTTAAAACTTTAACACAACCTGTCCTTGACTTAATAAATGTCTTTGACAAAGTAAAACTAGCTATAATATCACAATATGCTAATGAAATTGATAAAATAAGTAAAAAAATAAGAACCAAAAATTTTTGATGTTTAGAATACATACCATTATTTATAATCTGCCGAAATGTAACAATGAATAGGTATGGTAGAAGGACCTGGAGGTACTTGTTACCTAACTTGTTGAATAAACTCCCTAAGCAACTAAATAGTAAATTAAAATCAAAGACAACTTTACAAATAAAACGGCTAATAAAATATTACCTTACAGTGGATCAATACAAAGTTCCTCCAGATCTTTCACAAATCAAATAAATAAATAATTTAATCATTGTATTTTTAAACCAATATATTGCAATTTAAACAAGCGAGACGCCTCACTCGCACATAATCTTTCAGATTAAGATTAAGCGATGTGGGTTTAACCAAAATTAATGTTGTTTTTTTTTTGAAATAAAAAAAAATTTATAATAATTTTTATTTTTTGACATTTAAGGGAAGAAGTAATCAAATCTTGTTTTACTTTCAGTCCAAGTATATCTGAACTTGAACAGATCTTTAGACGAATTGTATAACGAGAAGTATGACAACGTCGCAGTTATGTTCGCGTCTTTAACTGATTACAAACTGGGCGTAGAAGGTGATGCTGATATGAGTGACAAATTCCTCCTGAGCATCCTGGATGAAATCATATCAGATTTTGATAGAGTACGTAATCAATTGCATGAATTTCTTGAACTAGATTTAGTGTCACCTATACATGAGCTAATTAAACCTTTTTTTGTTAGCTGTTGCTTGCGGGAACTTCAGATTACAAGGTGGAGAAAATAAAACTGGCTGGTTGGACTTACATGGCTGCTTGTGGCTTGGACCCAGGTAGGAGAGAGTCTACGGACTCCATATCCAACGCCAGTCTTCGTCAGAACAGTCCATACGGTCGAGCCGTGGTGCTGACCATGGTAGAATTTGCTGCAGCAATGATGATGCAGGTGCAGAACTTCAATCGAGGCTCGTTCCAGAGCTTAAACTTGCGGATCGGTGAGTTTTACCGTAATATACTTAACATTATTCTGGAATTATCTTTAGTGATAATTCTTGATAGACCCATATAGATGGCTGATTGAGATGTTTGTATTCATTTAATGTTCATATTACAGGAATATCAAATGGTGAAGTAGCGGCTGGAGTGGTGGGGTCACAGAAGCCCTTGTATGATATTTGGGGTCATGCTGTGAATATGGCGTCACGAATGGACTCCACTGGCGAATCTGGGAAGATACAGGTAAAAGCCATCTTCGGTCCACTTTTGAAAAACGGTCTTCTTTATCACACCTTTAAAATGTATAAACTGAAATCAAATACAAATTCTATCATTCAGTTGGGACTGTTTATCTGTAACTGCACCATACTCGTATATACTGGTTAAGAAGGTAGGTTGTGGTAAAATTGACTGGTAGAGAATGCCTTGTGGCATTAAGTCCGCCTACGTACCACTCTTGTACATAAAGTTTAAATAAATAAAACTGTATCTTATCAACCAGGTGACTGAAAACACAGCTATAATTCTGGACGAATGTGGTATCCTCACGACATGCCGCGGCGAAACCTTCGTAAAGGGAGCTGGCTACATCAAAACCTACTTCGTTCCCCTCAACGAGAACTTCAACCTCATCAAAAAGAAAAACAGCATGGACTTCTACAGAATAGAAGACAGGAGTCGGTACTTCGCTATCAGAGCTAGTAAATTCAGTAATAATTCTATCAGTTCTAGTGTCTATGGATACTCCACATTCGATGTACGGAAGTTATCGTTCAATAGTGCAGCTACTGATACCAGTTTGTATACTGAACATGCAAGAACGGCTACACCGGTAGATGACCCATTGGATGAACAGTTTGACGTGTATGAACCGGTTGGTTTCAATGAACCAGTTGATGTGTATGAACCAGTTGGTTTGTATGAACCGGTCGATGTCAATGAACCGGTCGATGTCTATGAACCGGTCGATGTGTATGAACCGGTTGATATGAATATACCAGTTGATTTGAATGAACTGGTTGATGTGGATAATGTAGATGTTACCAGTGTATCAACAACAAGCGAAGTCAAAGAGACTCGTTGCTGACGAATGGCTAGTTTAGATTTTTAAGTTATACGTAGTGGTTCGTTCTCATATTGACCAGCCAATCCATATGGCCGCATCCTGCCAAAGCGAACGTCAAGTGAACACACGAATGTCTCGGTTTTCTGAACAAATGAGTGACAAATGAACGCGACGATCGCGAGACCTATCACTTTGGTTAGGCCGCGGGGTAAAGAATATTTTTGTGTTGGTTTACGCCAATACTATTTTTCTCATAAAAAATGACGGGATTAGAGAATAATATAATGTTTTGATATTTTAATGTGGTTAATGTTATCTTTTTATATTAACATAAGTAATAAGTTTTCCAAAGTTTGACGTATTTATTTATTTAAGCAAATAATCAATATATTAAGTATTACTATTATCATCAGGTTTATTTTGTAGGTATTTAGGTTAAGATTTTATAGATTTTCTACTGTAAATCTTAATAGTTTGATCAAACGACATAGCAATTCATTCAATAATTTATAGCTCACTACATATTATTTTTGTTCAATAAAAATCTCATCCCATCGAAATTTAACGAAATATGAGACATTAAACCTTATTATACATAGATACCTATAGATTAAGTTTTGTTTCGAACGACTGACACATCTGTTTAACTAACTTCTGTGTGTTATAGACACAACAATGACATGTAGGTATTTTAGCTATGTTTTACAAACTGCAACCACCGACCGCCACAAAATTACCTCAGTTTATAAAGAATAAACATAGTATTATTATTTACTAATGTTTTTCACTACCCTGTACTGTCGTACTGTAGATCGGAATGCTAGGCTGTGAAGAAGATGGATGAAAAAACATTGCATGTAGCGGAGATGAGAATGTTGAGGTGGATGTGTGGCATGACAAGAATGGATAAAGTAAGCAATGAGTATATTAGAGGAAGTTTGAAAGTTGCGCCAGTAACAGAAAAGTTGAAAGGGAATCAACTGTCTTGGTACGGGCATACGATGAGGAGGGATGAATCGCATGTGACTAAAAGAGTAATGAATATAAATGTGGATGGATCGAGAGGGAGAACGAAGACCAAAGAAAAGATTCATGGGTTGTGTGAGGGATAATATGATAAAAGGAGTAAATGATAGCGTGACGAATGACAGGGGAAAATGGTAGAAAAAAACGTGTTGCGCCGACCCCAAATAACATGGGACAAGGGCAGGAAGATGACGATGTAATACATTATCGATTACATAAATCTCAACACATAAAGTATTTTTATTTTGTCCGTAAAGTCATGAGCACCAATATGCATACGTGTAGGTACACCTGGCAACTTTTAAAAGTGATTTTCTCCTACTGCATTGATTGGAATTTCGTGTTGTTACAAACATAGTATTGCAATTGTTATTCCGCCAGGGAATCGCTTTTGAATTTAGGTAAATGTATATGTTGGTACAACCCTACTTGAGCAAGCGAGGTGATCAATGCTAGTGCCTTTTCTGTATTAGAAGAGGACTTAGTCCAGCAGTGTACAGTAACAGGCCTGTATTATTATTATACTATATTAAGTACATAAACCTATTGGTGCTCGTTGACAGTACCCAAAGCTGGACTGGCCAATGACGTCAATCTATGATTAATTTTATTAACTATCTTCATCAACATGTGTAATTAAGTACAACAATTATCTAAAACTATAGAAGTGTTATGATAGCCCGAATAAACAAAATCAAAATAAATACGAATAATAAAAATAATAAAAAGGAACACAATTTTTCTCCAGTGTCTTTTCATTTTTCATTATTTATTCATTACAATTTTCGACAAATTCAAGCCTATTGTACTTAACTTTAAAGAACAGTCTTGCTGTTTTCGAAAGCATGATTATGATATTTTATATTTGGGCATACCTACATTGCAATGGTACGTATGTATAGGTATACTTAACTGGCATGTTTTTCACATACCGTACGACAAAAATATCATGAAAATGTTGAATCCGTACAAGTGGCAGAGAATGCCAACATTTGGCTGGAAAAACAAAATATTTGTTTTACAGTTCATATTCAATTTTATGTTTTTCAGATAATATGGATTAAATGCAATAGACCGTGACACAATTATATTGAAGGTTAAAAAGCGAATTTATTGACAGATAAGAATCCTCGTGCGGGACAAAACTGCAATTCAGTCATAAAAATGGATTAGCATTTCGACTGGTCCTAGTGGAAATAGGATTTTAGTAAAGCCGTATATTGTGGTTAATTGATAAGTAGTACAAGGTTTTGATTTTTTATGTTTTTTACCTTATGAGTCATTGAAATAAATACTAGACTTTCCTCAAACATATGCACGTAAACGTAATCCTGCGTCATAGAAAAGTGACTGAAAACCTTGAGAGTTGCTACTATCTACGAAGTCAATAGTTTATCGCATCTTCGTCGTCATTTTCCTGCGCTTATTCCAAGTTATTTCAGCTCGGCGCAGCATATTCCTACTTCCATACTTCTCTATTACTCGTAATCTCTTCAGTCACATCCTTTTTTACCCATATCGTCCTTCACACAGTTCATCCACCGTTTCTTTGGTCTTCTTGATCTAGCCATCCACATTTCTTTCTTAACGACGGTTTTTTGAGTTTTATAACAATACAAAAGCTTCAAAGTCAAAGTCAAATCAAACTCAAAGCATTTTTCAAACACCGCTTATAGACCCTTTTGAATTGGCATACCATACCTACCTAATAACTGTGGAAAAACTAGTTTCAGAACAAAAACAAAAGAACTCGGTTACTTTACTATCGAACACAGTAAAAATGTTACTCTCACCTGGTAAAAAACAGTGCAGATTAGTGACATAGGGCTTCGCTCTAGAGCCCGCAAGCGATCTACTTAGCCGCCACCCGCCCCAGTGTCCGCCCACCATTCATGGATACCACGTCATTTTACAAAATCAAGACGCGTTTCAGCAACTAGAAGATCAGCCAGTGTGGTTTTTCGAAGGAATTCCCATTTTTTGGTAAGCATTTTTTAATTATGTATCATTTATTATCTGCTGTAAGTATATCTTACAGCGTAAGGTGTTACTGTTATAATTAGTAACTAACGGACTTCAAGGCCGTATCTCTTCACATAACAAAGAGATTTCTGTAAACTTTCTCTAGTTACCACGTCTGTCAGTTCAACCGTCCTCTAAATAGATTTCTCAACTTATTAGATCTTCATCAACATCTTATTTCCCCATGTTTTTAGTTACAGATGGTAAATATGACAACCAATACCTGGTCCTATCGAAATTCTACTAACACTGTCCAGCCTTACATTTTACTCGTCACTTTCCATTTCAGTTACAAAACAATAACAAGATGGCCGACGAACCAGATTGCCAACTGCGTCGACGAAAGGTGTCTGGCAACCCTAATCTGCCGTTGAACCTCGATGTGGAGTATCTGGTCAGCGATGGTGACCCTGACCAGGGAACGCCGTCTCCTAGCAACATAAGGCGCCTGGCTCACCAAAAACAGAAGTCATCGTCTTCCGCACTCCTTGACTATAAGAATAAGCAGCTGTCTTTTGATATTCAGGTGAGTCATTTACCTACACACACATTATCAGCCTAAAATGTCCCGTAGTACCTAAATGATTCAAAGGTAAAGGTACCCGAAGTCATTATTCTGTGCTTTAAGCCCAATCTGCCTTGCCCATAGGCACACTACCCAGCAAAGTCGTCCAAATACATTTCAGACTCGAAAATAATAGGTAGATGAAACTTGTGTCCACTAGCAGTTGGCTTGCGATATTATGTTCAACCAATGGAACGGTTAAACACATTATCGCGACAGGTGCAGCACGCCACGTAGTACTGTTGACGTTATATATGGCCTTGGGTCCTAGCAGAAGTGCAAGGTGCAAACGTAACGTAAATAAATCGATACAAAATTAAAAATATTCGTTTCACACATAATACAGGGTGTAAACGAACCCTGCACTAAGCCGTCAACCAAGCGTTATGTACCTACATCAAACTACGTAACTTGACGCAAAAATTATTGCTGGGAAACGACTTTTTTTTGGGGTGAAAAATCACGTTTTAAGGTAGGACTCAATGTAACGCACTCAAAACATTGTGCTGATGGATGGATTGAATAGTACGGGGTCATGGAGGTGTTTACATTAAAAATCTTCCATTAAAAAAAAAGGATTTAAAAAAAACCTTGTGAAAAAGTTGGAACTTTGACCCCCATTTGTCCGTAACTAGAAGGTTCCGAAGTATGGTCTAGAACAAAAAAAATATCGCAATGACGGGGAGAACAAGTGCCTTTCGGCTTCGTTAAGGGTTTTGGTCCTTTATTTTCATAATTTTAAGAATATATTCATATCTATGGATGAAACTGATTGTGCTTGTTGCAAACAATTTAACTAAATTAATAAAATAATAAAGGATAATTGTATTTTCGATAAAAAAAAAACGATGTATTTACGTTGGGTTTACACTGTGCGCTACCCCCTCTTAGCGCTAGCTAGCGCCTCTTTACCAAGTTCACAATTGAGTAAAGACTATGCGAGTACATACTTATTTATTTTCCTTGTTTTTCTAGGTGGAAGAGTGTGAAGAAATAGATATCATAATAGAGAGTGATGACGATGACGAGGACAACGCTGAAGGTGGTGATAGTGACGACCGTTCAATCACGCCGACGCCTATACAAGACTTCGGGGCCAATACCCTTTATACTGAAACATGTAAGTTGTTTTACCAAAATTTACCTAGTCGTCGCCGTCGGTCTAGACTCAGGAGACTGGTTTATGACAGATATTTTTACACTGAAATATCTACTAGGGTCCGGTGTCCGCAGCCAGTACGGAATCTGGTCCGATCGGTTTGAGAACCTTCAAAATACGCCCAACCACGGGTCTACGACTAAGCAACCACTCATGCGTAGTTAGGCTTAGCTTCAATTTGGAAAATGTAGACGGTACCGTCCACTAGGCTGCGACACGCAGACTTAGTATGCTTGTATGCGTGGCTGGCAAACAAATGAACTGCGCAGCTAAAGTGGAAAACCTTTCCGTGCCCATCCTACGCAGCAGCGGGGCTAGATTTCCTTGATTCGTAAATGATTACGAGTTTTGGTGCTGAACAGATGTGCTCAGCTAATATTGCTGGTGTGAATAAAGCTGGAAGCTCTTGGCTTTAAGAAACGTATTGGAGATCCATTATAGACCCAGGTAGATTCAGAAATCTCACCTTCCTTAAAGCAAGAACTTCCACTTCAAATCATATCATTTATTAAACAGATAATACAATTTGTTAGTAATACATTCACGTCTTAAACACTAGCGTTAGTACATAATTATATTTGGAAAATTTTAGTATTAGTTACTAATAATGTCAAAATAATTAATAATAATAATGTCAAAAACACCCAAAAATAATTTGAGAAACCGTACTGAAGTTAGTCTTTTACTTTTTCGAAAGTTTAAAAACCTTACACTGAAGTGTTAGGTTTTTAAACTATTATGACTATGGTTGTTATACATGAAATGTTCAGAAACTGTGGCCTGTCACAATCTCTGTCCATATTGAAAACTAGGGCAAAGGAACAGGTGACGGCCGGGTTAAACGAAGGTCACGTGGACGTAATTGAATTTGAATGTTACACAAGGCTAGGTTTAGCTGTAATCCTATTATGTAGTCTGTCTATGGTATGAGTCATTACAGTACTTTGAAGGTGCGATAATAGTTTTTGGTATTTAAGAATTGAAGACTTGATCCTTTGGTAATGTTTTGACTTGGACTTGCCCGATGATGCCGAAGCATCATGGAAAACTTGATGCTTGTTGTGAGTTTACGTTGAAAATAAGTTTATCTACGACGACCAAAGATTACATTTTGCAACACAAATGTAACCCGTATAGAAATTTTAATTCTCGCTTCTAATTTCAATTTCAGTATTTGATGAATTTAGTAGTCCACTTCTGTAGATCTGATCTCAGCGATTCAATCGGTTCTGGCTGAAGTCCGACTACAGATTTACGACTCAAACCGGGCGGGCCTGTTTCTCATTCCTCATCCCTGACAAGTCATTAAGTTGGCGCCAAAAAAGCTCAGTCTCCATTTTTAACAAACACGCCAACAGACTGACCAAGATGTTGAGCATTGGACGGTGGACGGGGATTATCTATAGCATTTCACTGAACCTCCGAACTAGAAATATGGTACATTTGCGCTAAGATGTGTAGTCCTCTTCACAATATCCGGCAACAGCTAGTAGTGACCTAGACCTTCCTTCCTTCTCCTTCTCTGACGATGAAACGCGAAAGACAGAACTTCGACCGTGACCTTTATCAAAACATAATGTACTTACGAGACGCAAACTGTTAATCTAACAAGTTTTAATTTAGGCACGGGTTTTTCGTAAATATCTCAAAAACCAGAATTTTCAACTCCTGACAACCCCCGGGATGTTCGTCGACACATTTAGGAATGACCTCAAATTGACCTTTCCCAAAATTTTAGATGTTCATGTAAGTTCATTAATAATTCTTATAGCATCAATGTGAAAACATTCGAGGCATAGGTATGTCTAATGAATAATAAGTATAATCACCCATACTTTGATTCTAGGTCCAAAATCCAGCGACTTCCTGAAGGTAAAAGCCGCGGAGACCGACTGCTACACAGACGTTTCCGATGCAGACACCGACGAAGAAGATAACTAATAAATTATATCAAATAGTTACAAATTCTCTTCGAATACTCAATGAATCATTTAAAACATCACTATCTGATACTGTTTTAAACTAACATTTGTGAAATAGCGTTGAAAATATATAAGTAAATGCTTTGATATTTTATATTGTTTTTATTTTACCTTTGTAATGGGATTACTCCATATTCACCATGTGTCAATAGGGATGTGTACAAAATGGAATTAAGCGACTCTTGATTACGACGATAAATTAAATAGTTGATAATTGTCACAAAACAGAACTGGGCCGGCAGTCTCGACATAGATACCGACATTGTCGCAAACTTTCGATTGATTAATAAGAAAGAAAAAAATCGGTTACAATAACGCTGTTTGCGAGAAACGCATCTTGGATGTTCAGACTTGCATGTCTCGCAAGCATCGTTATTGCAACCGATTTTTTCCGTTCTTATTAAGCGATCGAAAGTTTGCGACAATGTCGGTATCTATGTCGAGACTGCCGGGCCTTGGAGTCTCTGTTCTGTTTTGTTGATTTGACGTAATTTTTTTTTTTTTGGTCTAGTGGTCGACTTTTGAGCATGAGGTACTGGGTTCGATTCACAGAGTACTTTTCATTCCCGAGTCGGGCAGTGATATTGTGTTTTTCCATCAGGAATTTCTCTGTAGCACCATAGGAGTCTGGATTTGTGCACTGTGGCACTTAAACATGGCGAAATGTGGGTGTGCTATTACGTAGATCTCTGTCTAACCCATCGGGGATTACAGGCGTGATGTTATGCTATTTTTACTTTTCACTGGGTCAGGATCACCCAATGCACAACTACGGCTCAGTGCCCCAGAGGCTGAAAAGTCGCAAAAGTTTTCTTGGGTGCGTGGGCCCGACTGGCCCAGTCAATTTCAACGCCTGCACAGCAAGATGCAATCTCTGGCGAGAGCAGTTTAAACCCCCTGATAACTTCGGCGATCCAATAGAGAGGCTTCCACCTGGGCACGAGTTGCCGTGGCCGACTTGGAAATCCCTAAACAGACTTCGAACCCAGGTCGGCCAAAGCAAAGACAATCTCTACAGATGGGGGTTCGTGGACGGCTCAGACCTCAAGTGCGTATGCGGTGTCTCCCCACAAACAATGGCCCACCTTCCATCATGCACCGCATGCCCTATCACCTGCGCTCTTGATGATTTAATTACTGCATCAGAGAGCGGGGTTAACGTGGCTGAATTTTGGGCTAAACATATTTGTTTTGTTTTTTTTTTTGCCATCGATACGCTAAGAAGAAGACTGGGTCAGGAGAAAGAAAATAAACGATTTTGTATCTTTTAATGATTTTTATTGCACATTTAAAAATCATCTTGATTTCACGTTTCTGTCTATACACACGTTAATAATTACAATAAAACAATACAAATAATTTACATAATGTTGCATTACCGGAGTTCATTACATAATCTGTACTTCAATAAAATATTCTGATAAAATTAAATAAACTATAGCGCGTAAAAACATCTTGATACTTTAAGCCTATGGACTTCATGACTACAATGAATATTCGAGACTTTGCCGTACATTATTTGTAAAATCAGTACAGAAATATTGACTGATTTACAAACTTACAGGCCTAAAACACTGTTCATTTTTGTTACCGAGCTATAGTAATCGTAAAAAAAAACATTTACATCGATATACATAGGTCATTTAATACCGACCAGTAAAATAGATGAAGAGATTAGCTAGACAGCTTCCTCCGTGTCAACTTGATAGCTGCTTTGTTCATAATCTAGGTTGCAAGTATCAATTCTTGAAATAATTCTCCTATTAATGTCTATAACTACACTAGTTTTATAATAGGAAAATGTCTATGTACTGAGAAATCAAATTCCGGGGGGACTGTCGAATCCCTTTTGTGTCCTCCAGCTAATAATTTTAATACTACGAAGTTTGTTTTGGCTACCTTCAGAAGATCTTGAACCTGAAAGAAAAGATAAAATTTTTGAAAATTTATTTGACACTTCAAGCACTAAGTACAGAGGCGGACTTAATGCCATAGGCATTTTCTACCAATCACAGAGACAAACAGTGGTAGGTGTACATAATTATCTGCATTTTTTTAAATCATTATTGTAACTTCGACTGTCATTCGAATACCTTTAGGGGGACAGATAAACAATATTTTTATTTCAATTGGACACCAATGAACACTTTTTTACAAAAATAAAGACAGACTTCCACTCTTCACCACACTTTCGACAAGTTTCAATTTTACATTGTAACTAACACACACAACGTGTTAGCACATAATCCACATAGGCGAGGAAGAAAATATGCATAATTATTATTGAGGATAACTCATATAGTACCGACGCAAAGATAATAAAATTTGCATGGGACCACCGCGCGAGCTTCTTCTACCAAATTAAAATCAAAAGAAACATTTAAATCGGACCATTTATCACGGAGAAATAGGTGTACATAGTCATGAAAAAAACGCTGGTGGAATACACAACCTCCTCCTTGTTTAGACATCAGTTCAAAAAATACATTTGAATTGACGATCTAGTTGTTGCATTACTTGTAAAGTCGTTGGGTCAATTCTTAGTAGCCCCCTTACACGGGCGAATTATTAACGCGGCGTGTTTTTTATCGTGCGCTGGATTTTTAAGACACTACTTAGCACTAACTTGAAAATCCAACAATGCTATTTTGACGCGTTGGCATACTACTCTGTTGCTCATTAAATGATTACCTGCGCTTTTTTCTGGGATGGGAAATCATCAAATGACTCGTCCCGCTCTGGGCGAAGCGGAAGGGAGTGTCAGACTTTTACTAACTAAAACCCATCCATGTTCCTTATTTTGCTCTTTGTGTTCCAGGGCCGCGGTATCTCTTTCGAACAGTCCCGCAGCCCTGGCAGGCATGATTACCTGCGCTTGAGTGAACTTAGTGAATATAACCCGGTGTTGATTACCGATACTTACTTCTTGATCCGGCGTTGTGACGGTTTCGAGTAGAGATCGAGCCTGCTGGAAATGTTTGCATCCACCGAGATACAGTATCACAGGGTTCTCATATCTGTAAGCAAATTACATAAGACGTAAAATAAACATACTGAAATAATACATAAAGAAAAGTGTTAAGGGACAGAAAAATGACTTACTGTTGAGGAAGCGAAACACAATTATGCTGTTAGTTCAAAACTAAACCAATCTGAATTTATAAGTTAGCAAAGCTTTTCAATGACAGGAACAAGTGTCAACAAACCGAAACAAAAACCTTTGACAAAAGATTGATAACGAAACAAACTGTTGATCTACAAAAATAATACCGCTGTTGGGAGGGAAACAAAACTGGGCGAGTCTTGACGTACCGAAATGAAAGTTTCGGTTGGTACGCGGGAACATTATGCAAAAAATAAACGGTAATACTACTAACACAATAGTCTATAAAAGAGTGAGCTTACTAGGAGCGTTGAAATTTAACTTAATTATGCCATAAACTCGAAACTCTTAATTATAAGGATGTATACAATATGTCCCCAAGAATTGTCAAACTTTAGTGGCAGTGTGCAGGGCAAATTGCTCGCAGAACGGATGGCCGATGGGGCCGAAAAGTTCTGGAGTGGCGACCGCGAACTAGAAGACGTTGCGTTGAAAGGCCTCCCACTAGGTGGACCGATGACCTGGTGAAGGTTGCGCTGGATGCGAGACGCACGGGACCGGTCAATGTGGCGACACTTGGGGGATGCCAATGTCCACCAGTGGACGTCTTTCGGCCGAAATGATGATGATGATGATACAATATGTCAAAAACCTTGTATACCTGCAGACTTTTAAGAATGGGCAAAAATGGAGGAAGGCCTTTGCCCAGCAGTGGAACAGTCGAGGCTAGCTATACTTGTCTTATAATAATATATAGTAGTACTAGCTGACCCGCGCAACTTCGTCTGCGTCACATAAGAAAGAGAACATAATATAAACTACCCTACCTACCTACCTACCTACCCTACCTACCTACCTACCCTACCTACCTACCTACCCTACCTACCTACCTACCCTACCTACCTACCTACCCTACCTACCTACCTACCCTACCTATCTACCCTACCTACCTACCTACCCTACATACCTACCTACCTACCCTACCTACCTAGCCTACCTACCTACCCTACCTACCTACCCTACCTACCTACCTACCTAACTACCTACCTACCTACCCCACCTACCCTACCTACCCTACCTCTCTTTTCTCGCTTAAAATGTAGCTTATATGACACGTTCGTAGATTTACCATAGCAGCGCCATCTATTGATTACTTACTCAACCCAGTCGAAAGGTATCGACATCTGTTAGAATCATTTGGAGGTAACAGATAATTGTGACTGTCAAATAATAACAGACAAATAATTAGCAATAAATTAAAATTGCGACTAAAATTTGAGATTTAAACTATCCATCTCTCAAGTTGGATCGAACTGCACATGGTGTGCGAATTTTATTATAATCGGTTAAGTGGTTTAGGAGTCCATTGAGGACAAACATTGTGACACGAGATTTATATATATTAAGATACTCACTGCAGCGGCTGTGTCATCTCGCAGAACTCATGGTAGTGCACCTGTGGCGGGGTGAGTACGGAGAGCGGCGCGAAGCGGTGCTTGTAGCGAACTGCCTCGTTGTCGAACTCCGACTGCGGCTGCCGGATCTTGCCTTGCAGCTTGAAGGCGACTAGAGCCTGGAAAATTAAGATATTAATTTTAAAGTTTGATCGCAAATATAAACTCAACACAGGAAATAGTCGATAAAAATAAATTACCTTAGTAAAACAATTAAAAAAACCCTAAAAAAATTGTAATGGACTAAAACTAAACGGTTGTTGGAAGAAAGTAAACGGTTGTAAGTCAAAAATAAAGGCTTAGGGTCCGAAATGAAACTGTATTTGTTTAAAACAAATCTTTTGTTGAACACCCCTCACATTTTACAAAAGAGAGTCTAACTCTGACTACAAGATATTCGATAAATCGTAGCAAAATTTTTTATTCAAACAAAAACCTCACCTTATAATACCCGCCGCACATATTCTGCATCACATTACACAGCAGCCCCTCCCGCGCATACGGCCGCACCTTCTTCTTGCTCTTGCGTTGTTTGCGCAAATCCCGACTATCTCGCCTAGCGGCGTCGCCTGCCAAGTTCTCGGCACGGCCTAGAGCTGATACTAACCAGCCGTATAGGAACTCGTAGAGATACCTGAAACAGTATACAATGGTAGTTATGGCCCGATTTACATTGGCCAAGGGCAGTAGCGAGTAGCGAGTACGAGTACAGAGTACTAGACACGACAGTGACTGACTCAGTACTGTCCGATCGGTTTACACCACTGTCCTTACCCACAGTACTTACCTATCTATTTCGATAAACACTTGCCAAATGTAAATCAAGCCTTAGAGGCGTAAAATAAGTGTAAGGACAATGGGGTTACAGTTATTTTTGTAGATTAAAGCTCTATTTATTTCTCTGAATAAAATCGATTTTATACTCGTGCTTAGACTGTATGTCACTTGAACGTTGAAAAATATACAAATAATTCGTCATTATCATTATGTGGTGGTTCACCATCAGGATGTTTCTGGGCTGAAATACACCTCGGAATCACCCACAGCTGGGTATAGGTCTCCCCTTTCTTCTGCCACACTTCCCGGTTCAGAGCGTCTCTTACCCAGGAGTTTTCCAACACTTTAACAATATCGTCCACCCAACGCGCTTTTGGACGACAACGTTTGTTAAAAAGAGTGACTTACCAGAAAATATAATGGTATTCGTGTACGCTGTACAGCTCGAGCTCAAGCCCGGACAGCAGATAGGCGATCATGACCCGCAGCACGTGGTACAGCACCCACGTGCCGAAGCACGCGCGAGGGCCCGTGCCCGCCGCGCCGCTCACTACCGCGTCCACGCTTTCCGCCTATTTATTTATATAATAATATCATGTACCACTGCGGGGAAAAAATCTCCTTTCATATAGACAAGGCATTGATCACCACGCTTGCTTATGGCGGATTGGCGATTAGACTTCATTACCATATGCCTAGCCCGTCCCAACTATGAAGGACTAGCTTGTAGTCCAGTATTTTACATGAAGCGCGGTTGCCTATCTGACCTCCACAACTCAGTTAAGGGTTATACCATACCACTCTGTTTGCCAGACTTTCAAACTCCTGACTGGGTAAAAAAGACTGGCCGTAAAAAATATTCAACTGAAAGAAAACCTCAAAATAGTCGGAATAAAACTGGGAATATCATGACATAAAACGCCATTTTGCAACACTAGTAAGTAATAGAAATTATTCATTGAACTTGTTGAACATACAACCCAACACATTACCTCCTCCTGTAGTGCGGCGAACTCGTCCAACAGTAGCGCGAGCTTGTCCCGCTGTCGCGCGCGGTTGTGGCCGCACACTTGTAACAGCACCGCGAACGGTCGTACGCAACGAGCCAGAAAGTTCTCCACGAACTCACGAGCCTAAAACAGGTCAAACAAAATTATAATTAACCTAGTAAGACTTTGAAAAAGTTTCGAGATATGGTTGGCACTATTCAACAAAAAAAGTAGGTCCCAAGTTCCTTTGAAAAAAAATCTGTAAGCTTGGCTTGTCCTTTTGCAACGTCACAAATCATAAATTTCAAAGACGTGACATCTACCAACCCGCACTGAGCCTGCATGATGGCTTACAGCCCACTCCCTCTCACCGAGAAGAACCTTGTGTCCCAACAGTGGGAACGTTACTGGCTTCCTTAGAAGAATATGTTAAGTTTTTGCCAAACAATATCATGTAGTTTAAAAAAACTTACTTGCGGCGTAGAGAGCATGGGTGACTTAGGCGTCAAAGCGGGCGGGTTGACGAAATTCTTGACGGATTCCCTCAGTATCTCCACGAATGGATGCACGGGGCGTGGCTGGCCTTGCGGGCCGTTCATCGCCGACTGCGCCATGGAAGCCGTGTTGGCCGGCGACGGGCTGAGGTACAGCAACTGTAGCGCCGAGCGGGATAGGATGCAGGCGCGTTGGCGACTGAACTCCATGAAGAAGTCCTGTAGAAGTTTATAAATCTTAGAAAATACTACAAATAACGCAAGCGTTTAAGGAATTGGATGTATATCCAACAGGCTGTACACCTGATGGTAGTTGTCACAGCCACCTTTCATCATCAGCGTCAGTCAGCCGACCAATGAATGCCTGAAAAAGGCCTCCCAAGGCATCGCCACAACAACCAGTTTTTCTCCCGCATCCAGTCGATTCCGTCACCTTGGTCCGCCGCCTGTGCACACCAGCAATACTAGAGGCATCGTACGTTTGTTGCAATCCCGCCTTTCCCAGTCGGATTGTCATTTTATTGAAAAACGGGAGTGAGAAGTGTTCAACACTTATGTACTAGCAAGTGCAAAACTTATTGTGCATTATAATGTAACACACACACACATATAGTGTCGCCCGTAAGAGCCTAACAAGATTGTAATAATTATTGTTTTTATTAATTAATTTGGATTGATTTCTATGTATATTTATTGATTTTGTATTTGTATTTTTTGCAATATGGGTTACGTACCTGAAATAAATGAATTTGAATTATAATATCCGTGAGTGACATTCGGTCGGGAGAAATATTTACTGCAGATCATATCATAAATAATAACGGCTATATTACCAGCGCGGTATGGAAGTTGGTGCAGGAGGTGATCTTCCAAGCGTGTCGCAGCCTGCCCACCAGCTCATCGAAGTAATGCAGCGCCTCGGCCCGGGGCTTGATGCGAGTGTAGCGCGGGAACGTAGGTGGGAGGAGGCGCTGGTTGATCATCGGCTCGAACCCCATTGGGTTTGGGGAGTCGGCTGCCAAGTTAAAGAAGTTTATTTGTAAATGGACAGTTTACTCTTGTAACTTCTAAAGTGGTCGTCGGTGTCCCTTACACCCAGTACAGAATAAGAATTTTTTTTTTTTTTTTTTTTTTTTCTTTATTTGCATCTGCTATCAGTCAACCCTGACTATGATCAGATGTGTGGAAAGATGCATCACATTTTTCAGAATCTGGACCTGTGTCCAAATTCTAATTAGTCAGGCAGCACAATATCAGCTTTCTTGAGTCTCTTATCATGGTTTGGCATCAACAGTGAACGTGAAAGGGGATTTGGATGGTTGGTTAGTCTATTTTTGTATTTATCTAGGTAGCGCTTCGCTTCTTCTAGGATCATTGGAATTTCCAGGTGCTTATGGATTTCTGAGTTGCGAGCGTACCAGGGCGCCGCTGCTAGGACCCTTAGGATACTATTTTGACTTCTTTGAATGCACATGATGTTTGATTTGCTTGCAGAAGACCATAGTTGAATCCCATATGTCCATATAGGTTTTATGATAGAACAGAATAAGAATAAATTTAAAAATTGCTACCATTTCCCTGTGCATGTATGTATGTCGTATGTATGTGCAAGGAAGTAGTTCCAAGACAAATAAGTTTATCAAAGTAGAAATGTATGGAAAATAACAAACTGCCATAACTCTGTTATCATCTACCTAGCTTTTTGCCAACTATATTGGGGTCGGCTTTCAGTCTAACTGGATGAAGCTGAATACCAGTATGCTGCCATTGCTCTGTACAAGAATTAATTTAAATCTACTAGGTACACTCCTTCAGCAAAACCTCTAAACAAAGAACAAAAAGTTAACACTCAAATTACCTTTAGAGCACATAAACTCTTTCATACAACTCACAATTTTCCACAGGCTGTGTTCCTTTCCCCGAAGTTTTGATAATGACCTTCATCATCTCAGTGCAGCCATTGAGCAGAGCGACGCAATCCGCTCCAGACTGGGAGTCCCTCTTGGTAATCATGAGGAGCGCTTGGAAGAACATTCTGGTGAATCTGATCCGGGCTTGTAGGGCAGCCCATTGATTGTCCTGGAAAACAAAACGGAGTAGTTTAGGATAATACATTGGTATTGGCATAAGCACAATCCTTAGCCTTTACCATTGCCATTACTCCTCTCAGCAAGACGGAGTGGGCCGTAACACATAATGCTGCCCATGTATGACTGTACTGCCCCATTGGGCTCGTGGTTGAAACCTCGACTACTGAGCGTGGGGTCCTGGGTTCCATTCCCGACTCGGCAGTGTCATTGAATTTTGCCTTTACGAATTTTCCAGTAGCAGCCCAGTCAGGAAATGGGCCCTAAGGCAACACTGACTGTGATGATATCATATAAAGACATTGGAACTGCGCAAGATCTCACCGCGGTCGTGTCGAATTTCTGTCCTGTCGGATTATGAGAGTAAAGAAAGAGAGACTGCACATACTAGTGTACTATAATATCTTCTGGCTATATCACTGGTCCCCGTTGAAATTGGCACCGTGGCCAGGCCTCCGTCACTCCATGTACTTGCGCGCTATAAGTGCCTACCGCCCAGCCGAGCGGTCTCGGTCCGCCGGCGGATCAAATTCAGTGCGGTTTTCGCAAGCGAAGCGCGCGCACGCCGTTCAATTTTAATAGTGCTGTTCGTTCGTACGCGTATTACGATGCCGTGTGGTGCCTTATGTGCTGTAGATGGGTGTAAATCAAGCAAAAGAAGGGATAAACACCTAACATTTTTCCATTTACCTGTCAATGATTTCCATTTACCGGTCAATTTTTTTAAGTTGATTAAATATTTTATAAATGATAAAATTTTTAACTGCCACATAAAAGTCAGAACATATTCACAGTTCTCAATAACATAGATAAAAAGTTATGTTAATTTAATTTTATCGAAGAGGCAGCCCTGCGGTTACTGTGGAATCGCGCGGTGCGAAGCAATCACTGCTGTACGCTTGAGCATTTAGGCGCATTTTAGCATACAGTGGTTGTTGACGCGAGGGAGTAGGCAATTATCGTAATAGGTATTGGAAATTTTCTACTGAGTGAAGTATCTGGACTAATCTGTGCCGTGGCCTAAACTCGGTCAGAACACAATATTTATTTCCTCACCTCCTCATCACAACTCTTAGCCTTCTTATTGAGTTTCTCCTCTTGCTCTCTAAGCATTAATACGCACTTCTGCTCACTGACTTCAAGACGTGCGTCATACGTGTTGCCTGACTGTGGGTTCGAGCCCAGACGATAACCGTAACCCATCGGTTGGAAGTCTTCTTCTTCAAATACTTGTGCCCTGGGAAGTTGAAAAGAAATATTATTTATTATAAACAGAGATAATCTGATATAAAGGTAAAGGGTTGAAAAATGGTAAAAAATTAAAAAAATAATTTACTTTTAAACCAATTTCAGTAATTGAGAAGGATTTCAACTACAAAAAGAAAGTAATTTGTGTCAAGGTACAGACGCCAGCACATCAAGCTACCCGAAACTGTGAAATTTTTCCAATGAACCTATAACTTAATGCTGTAGCGATAAAGTTGAAAATCTTTTAAACAAATTTGACAGATGTACCCTGCCCTGCGTCTGTACAATGCAACTCAAAGGTTTTTCATGATTTTATTAGGCCAACTTTCACCATAAAACACTCGACACCTTTAACGCTCAACAAATTTAAATCTTCCAATGTCAAAGAGAAAATAATATCATCAACTTACTTGTTAATACAATCTCTGATGCAATCCAGCAGTTTGTAGATGGCAATACAATATGCCTTCAAAGTCTTATCTCCAATAGAATGAGGTTGGTGCAGGTACAGGTTTGTGAAGACAGTCTGAGCCAGCGAGTGGCCTTCCAACCATGAGACAATGCAGGCCATTGTGGCATCCATGATGCCTATTAGCTCTGCTGGCTCAAGATCATCTATTTTCAACTTTCCAGCCTGTGAATAGGAATAAAACATTTTGATATTTATAATAACCTGTAATCGAAATTATCTGATGATGCACAACCTTGCTTTGTGATTCATAAAACTTGATTTTATTTAATCAAAGTTCAAATCGTTAGTTTTAAAATTAGATTCATCGAGAAAATTCACCTCTTCTATTTTCAGCTCTATTAAAATTAGAATTTGTTATCAGATTATTTATTGTGTGTTATGATAACTTTCACTTTTTAACTCTAGCGGATTGCAGTCAACTGCAGGACATAGGCCTTCCCCAAGCATCCACTCTAACCCAGGCACTTTCACTTTTTAATTATTATAAAATTGAATACTTACAGCAACAGCTTGGTGGAAGTTCAGCGGTTTAGGACTCCCTCGGTTGCAGAGCATTCCTGCATCCATTTTGGGATCCATCATCTCGATGGCAGACATGGCCTCAAAGAGACCAAATAAGTGACCATCGTGAAGTAACTCACCAAGTTGAAGATCTAAAACATGTCAGGTTTTAAAGCAATGTAGGTATTAGAATCCAATAAATATGGACGAGGCGAAAGGAGTATGTAAGGGTAGTAGCAGGTGGCGCTCTGTACTTCTGCCTATCCCCTTGGAATGTGAAAAAGGTGTGAGTTTATGTATAGAAGTTACTTCTATAACTAGTCAATACATCAGAACAAATATACGTGCAATCATGCTTAGCATCCCCATAGCGATAGGCCGACCCTTACCTATGGTATACCCACATTTTGCAAGTTACATTCAGTCCCAAGTAATAGTGAGTAAGCCTAATGCAGTCAACCAGGCACAAATCCTGACTGGGCTGCTCTGGAGAAAAATATGGTGCAAAAACCAAATGACACTGCTCAATCTGTGGTTCAAACCTAGGATTTAGCAGCTCCGCATTATTATACTTCTACCAATGGGTTTTGAAACAGTCAAGGAACAAAACAAATATGAAAATAAACAGTTTGTTCAATATTTACCTTGGATATGACTGAAGAAGTCTGAAGTTATGTCAACCCAGTTGTAGATGACCTCAGGTGTTGCCCCCAAGGAATCCATTCTCCTATATCAAAGATGTTTTAGTAAATATACTTAAGAGGTATTATGTTTAGGGTTCCATACCTCAAAAGGAAAAACAGAACCCCTTATAGGACCACTTGCGTGTCTGTTTGTCTTTCTGTCCATCTGTCACAGCCAATTTACTCCAGAACTATTGGACCGATTGAGTTGCAATTTAGTAGACATATGTAAGTCGGTGAACCAAAGACATGTAACATAAATTAATTAATTAAAAGTTTTGCAAGCTTCATCTTTTATTCTAAATCACATTTCAAATGAAAGTGATATGTGATTTTAAAATAACTTCAAAACTTTTTAACCCTTCATTGGTGTTCCCAAGTTCATATGACCCCAATCTATTTAAATCGCGAGTTAATAGGCTTCTTTTGGGTTAGCTCGTTCCATCGTCGACCTCATCTCTGTCCTCAGGACTACATTGAGGTCAAGAGTAGGCCCACAAAAAAAAAAACCCCTTATCTCTGAAATTACAGGGCCGAAAATTTTGAAAAAAAAAATACAAAATACTAGTTTTTTTGCCTATAGATTACAGGAAAACCTCTATGAAATCTTAGATTTAAAACAACTTATGGAATTTATATATTAGGTACGGAACCCTCTCGCGAGTCGAACTCACACTGTTTTTTTAATTAAGCCACCCTTTCACACACAATCAGCCCTCTCCTCATAAAAACTCTACAAATTTAACAATTATATTTTGGGTTATATTAAAGGGTAGTGGATGGAACAGTAATCCTTCTTAATTTTTAGTTTTTAAAATTCAACGGTTGTGTGTATACAATATTGTCCTTTTTCTCCAAAAAATAATACAAGTGGCTTGGTGGTTGCTTTACGGTTAGGGGTAAAATGTATGCAAAATCAAATTAAAATGTTTATTGCTCTGATGCCTCTAATGTGTCACAGATACTTCAATATATTAAATAAAACAAACACTCACTTTTAAATTCATAATATTATTGAATGTTTGAAAGCATAGATTCACAGTAAGAACAACAAAACACTGAAATACAGTTTTTTATAGACAAGTAATTAACAATGGTTCCATCTGCCTAGCCTTTTCCCAACTATGTATAGTGTCGGCTTTCAGTCTGAAGCGATGCAACTGAATGACTAACAATGGTTGATATAGTGGAAACTTTTATTACCTCTTTAAAAACTTGGGGCAAACCATACAAACCTGGCATGTTAAATTGCTTCACTGATAGATAAAATGAAGGAATTTATAAATATTCAACTACAAGTAGGTAGGTTACTCACTGACACAAATCAATGAACTTATCTAAATACAGTGAAGGTACATTCTAAGATAGTTGCCAACCAAGTCTACAGAAAGCTGGGCGTGACGACCATCGATTTAGTTTTAGAGCAGAAATTTTAATGTTTTCATTCCAAGCGATTGTTGAGCGTCGCGATGTATTTACGAAAGATAAGAAGTGTCAAATAAAAGCCGGTATAATATCACATTCCAACCACTACTCACGCCGAAAATACCAAACAAATTACGTGTAGACACACAGTCCTTAACACAAACTACGAGGATTAATCAATAATATCTACAGAAGTTATGTAAAATTATATCATAACACTATCTAACATGCAAACTGTACTAACCCGTCACCATCATAATAATCATCATTATCGCCCATTTAAAGTGCACTTCGGAATCTAAGGTATAGGAAGACTAAATTACCATTAAATTTGGGAAAGACTTGCTACATTTACAAATAGAAATACATCAAAATAAGTTAGAACCCTCAACTTTTCGGTTTCCACACCTTTCCTGCTTGCTTCGATTTTATTACAAGTCAATCAAATGTCAAAGTCATCTTTCAACTGTCAACTAACCACAGTGTAGAGCAATTAGTTGGTTTTTGTAACAAGTGCAAATTGTATAGTCGATTTCTTCCAATAATTTATCACAATGTACAAACTTTGCGACCCTACTTTCGCTAACACAAATAAATAAAGGTGCTTCCTCACCGGAGGGTTTGCATGTAATGTAACAATCCAAAATAATCAAAAAATTACGATTTACTCAATAAAGCGCAGGCTACACCGCCAGCTAGCGAGAGAGTGAGGTTCTTTTCAAACTTCGTTCGGCTGTTTCGTGGTGTGAACCGAAGTATGAAAAGAGGTGAAACGATGCCTACGTAGGATCGTCACGAAGCTTAAGTTAACCGACGAACCGTGGGAGGGGTTGGTCCGGTCGTGGTTTTAGTAGTTAGGAAGCCATGAGCTCCAACTCGCGTGTTGTGATGAAGTTGTGCAGCAGCCAGTGCCGGATTTAGGGCAGGGCAACAGGGGCCCTTGCCCCGGGCCTCCACAAAGAAGGGGCCTCCACAACTTGTTTAAGATAAAATTACATCCTTTGAGTCCATAAGTCCATAAAAGAGTGTTCAACCACCCCCCTAAATCTCGGATATCTACCTATCCCAGGCGAAATACTACAATTTTCGAGCTCGCTAATACATCCTAATCCTATCTCAATTCAATATTAGTTGACAGATTTACTCCTTTTCTCACATCTGAATGCATGAGCAAAAATAACGTAATTTATTCGAAGAGGGTTTTGCGGTTATTATGTTACAACTTCTTTATATATTTTTTTTCGTGTGTCCCAAAACAAATTTCGGTGCCTCCACTTCTAGATTGTCCCAGGGCCTCCACACCCATAAATCCAGCCCTGGCAGCAGCCAAGCGTTTTTACCATTTTACAATATACTTTTACTGTTTAACGTGCGTGAACTCATTCAATAGCCCAAATACACAACCCCCTGAAAAAAACTTTTGTTACAATATTATTTATTAGGTATATCATTATCTCGAATTGACTCTATTGACATTATCTATACGTACTCATTTTCAATTAAAGAATTGGTCTGCGAGAATATAAGGCTAAGGTAGAGGTGCAGCATAAAATAAGAGGAGAATTATAAATAATGTTTTTAATAAATTATTTAAATATATTTAACACTATTATTAAATACAGAGTGTTGCGTGGTTACACTGGCATTTTCGGTGACAGGGTCAAAAACATCTCCATTGAGCTGAGTTGGCTCGTTAGGGTCGCTGCCTCCAGTAATTTGATTTGTGTTTGGCTTTGTCAAACTTATTCCACCAAGACCCAAGTCCATGCAGTCGAAGTGAAGGATCTGAAATTATGCGAAAATACAAATGAATATTATGTGTTTGCAGTAAGGATTTAAATAAAAAGAACCTGGGATGACTGATCACGAATAGGTAACATCCAAAATATTCAAAAAGCGTTTACCTATTACGCAAGTAAATCGACTAAAACAATATTATAATGTTGTAACTTTTGGTGAGCCTTACGATAAACATCACGCTTTAATTTTATAAGAGATAAGCAGAGTGGTTTTTGAAGCCTTTTATATCTGCCGTTCGATCGGTCCCGATCGAAGTCTATACTATCTACAAAAATAAATCTGCTGTACTGCTTAAAAGGTAGTCATGCTGACCAGTTTCTAATGAGTGTCTAACATTATTTTTACGTTATTTATTATTTTAACGTGTTGTCCTTACCAGAACTGGTGCTTTGTCGACTCTAGTGTCCCAATCCATGCAGACGTGCATCTTGGTGAAGTCGATAGTGATGTCGAACAGTCGGATGCACATGTCCAGAATAGTGATGGGCACGTACGGAATAGGGATCGGGATGCAGAATGGCGGTGGGTTGCTGGCTGGAAATTAAGAAAAACGTTGATGATATTGTGAAGTGGCCAGTGACTTCCCATTCTGAGAAAAATCGTTATGACAATAGATAAGAAGACTCGAGTAGAATCACTAGGGGGTCCACTCTCGTGAGCATACGAGAGCTTTTGAGATTTCATCAGAAACTTTTTGTTCTACTCTAGCGCTTTATTTAGAAATCAAAAATATATAATATTCACATTATGTATTGTGTTTACCTGAATAAGATTTGTGGTAAATGCTCTCGTTGTTCATTTTCACATCTAGGTTCAAATATCCTTCAGTGGGGTCAAAAGTTAGCTCGGCGCAGGCTGTAAAAAACAAAGTCATTTTCATTATGTAAAATAACACTACATATACAGAGCAGATGTGTGTAGGTACTGAACTAGTACAAAAGTGGCCAACCGCGTTAAATCGCAGGAGACGCAAAATTCACCAACGTGGCTCCAGCCCACCAACAGCCTGTTGCATCTTCACAAAGACAGTCTTTTGTTTTTACGTATTAAATGAGACTGAGAGCCTACCCAAAGTTACATTTTATCAACAAAACCTAACAATAATAAAAAAAAGAAAAAGTCAAAAATGTATGGAACTGTCATAATCTATCGGCAAGCTTATGTCAATTGTTTTCGAAGTCGTGAAAATACGATACGCTTTAGAAGCTTAATAGCATTTGTCTTGGCCCTATAGTCTAATTCAGTTATGCTTTAAAGATAAAGTCCATGTGCTCGAATATCGATCGTGTTCATACTTACTTTGCCTATCAAAGTTAAAGGCTGGGATTCGCATTCCAGAGCAGCAGTTACACTTGAGTCCATCACAATCGCACTTCCCGCCTCTGAATGGCAGCCGTAGTCTCCAGCCAGGCTGGTACCAAGGACGAGGCATCATCTTTCTTATTGTCTGGAAGATAAAGAGACGTATCTATAGCTAGAAAGGCAATATAATAGGGTTTTAGAGCTAGGGGCACATTCATTGACATTAATAGATAGAAAACTACCTAGACATTAATTTGAGGGTAGGAATTTTAACCAAATCTCAAATCACTGTGGTTACTGTTTCTGTTAGCCTTTGTCATTCCACTGCTGAGCAAAGATGTGGACCAATAGTCGTTGGTTTTGTCAAGCTGGACCCAACGTCTACTAGGTCCGCGACGCCTTATAGCTGTGTCAGGGCTCCACATAGTGCCTATTTTGGCACATGGGTTCATTGGTAATAAATGTTTGTTCTATAGTTTTTCTTGCACTCTTTTTCACTGACAGACTTATATTTGTGTTTACTGTCTTATTTTGGTATTTTTATAAATGGATCACAAACGCATTCCTCCTGATTAAGCCGGTAACCTAAAAGCTAGTAGGAAACAACCACTCACCGTGTTCGAGTCTATATCATAGTAGATAGAAAAGTCAGTCACATCCATTGAATTGTCCTCTTTATTGTGGAAATGCCGATTGAGTCTTGATGCATCGCCTAAAAACGTAGAATACAAAGGAGTGATTAGAAACTCCCGCAAAATACTCGTCTAATTGCTTGATTCAGTAGTCAATGTCCACTAACATAGTAACTCAATTATTGAGTTAATTACCGTAACGTTATGTAAATTCAGTCTCAATATTATGCTAATAGAAAATTGCACGACTGACATTCTTATGATACACCAACTTAATTAACACACGCTTGTTAACGAATAAATTAAGAAAAAAAAAACTACACGTACCTGAACCAAATTGAACAAAACACAGAACAACAAAAAGTGCAAACATTTTCGTTTTCATTTTGACTAAAGTTCGTTCAACTCCACAGCTCTAGGGACCAAATTCAAATGATCGGTTTCCGATACCCTATGTCGATACTTCCAAAGGTAACCCAGTATTTGTATGCAAGGTATGCGATGCGCGAGCGACTGACTTGCGGTACTTTCTAGAGAGAAACTCCTGCGCATCGGATCGATGCGATACCACCACTGTTCGGATAATGGCTAGGTATTTTCACGTATATATTTTCACGCATGTTCATTAATGTGAAAATGAGTAATGATGCGCTTGACAAATACTGTTGTAAGTGTGTCTAATACCGCGACTTATACGAGTAATGCTGACCTTTGATCAGACATCGATCTGTCAAGCTAGACAGCCGCTGAAAGCTGCCAATTATGGGTAGGTACTTTCTTTATATTAATATCTTCGTACTTACTATTCAACATTATATTTTACTTAATGATGATAATTTTACGGTCGTCGCTCTGTAGGGGTAGGTAGAACTTAAAATCAAAGGGAAAAGATTCTTAATAGAGTGGAAGGCACACCGACGCGCAAATGGGTAACTGTTTCACGTATTCAGTACATGATCATTCTGATCTGGACTCTCCCACATCGAAATTTTTCATCGGTATTTTTTTAAATCAGCTGTTCCATACCTACATTGTGACCGTGTAGGTATTGCACTTTTGTAGGGAACAACTGTTTTTTTTAATTAGCGATTTTCCCCGGTATCCCTTCCACCCTGTATTGTAAGCAGTTCGCACCATTTTGGATCTTAAGAGTCCTTTCCATTTCCATTCATAATATTGGATTCATATTAATAGTCAGATTAAAATTCGATGTGATGAGTCCGCATACTGATATCCTACTAAATAACGTAAAATTGGCGGGAAAAGTGCAGCCTGAACAAGTTTATATATAATTGAGCCTGAAAGTCTGCAAGATTTGTTACAGGCTACAGTGGCCAGCTTAATACCTACCTATGTATCGATCGAGCATCATCAAGCATCATCTTGTTAGGGTTGGCTTCCAGTCTCACCGGATGCAGCTGCTTCCCAGTATTTAACATGGAGTGACTGCCTATCTGACCTCCACAACCCAGTTAGTACTAGGTAGGTAATAGGTACGATTCCCCTTGTTAAGACTGGTTGTCAGGCTGTTGGGCCACTGACTACCTGTGACGACGGTCAAAAATCTACAATTGACAGCCGTGTCCGAGGCACGGAGGAAACTCGGTATGTAATGGATGGTCACCCATCCACGGACTAGTCAAGAACGGCTTAACCTGAAGATTCACCCAAGCGGCTGTTATTATTTAGCCACAAGCACCTGTATGTATCTATATCAAGCATAGCATAGTTCAGCAAGGGAATGATAGACTCATTTGGAGTTTCATGATGCATTCTCTTTCAGATTTAAGACAAATCAATTTAATTCTAGGCGAAGAGTTGCTTGCCATTCTTTGATGATGATATACTCACATAGCCAAGTCTTGGGGAGGCTTCGTGTTTCTACCGCTAGAATATGTCTATGGTTAAATTGCCTGACTGCGTTAAAACCACAGCGACATTGTTTAGTTAGTTCGTCACCAGTTACCATATTTCTTACTTCTTCTTCTTAATCGTTTGGTTAGTGCCTAACCTGGTGCCAGTTTTTTTTTGTCGTCCGTGGGCCTCTGACCCTGAGAGCACCGACACTCCACGGCATGTATTGGCTTTACATGCTGTGGAGTGGTGGTGTTCTCAGGCATGCTGGTTTCCTCACGATGTTTTCCTTCACCGAAACAAGTGATAATTATACAATATGCACATGAATCCGAAAAACCAGAGGTGGAAGGGTTCGAACTTGAGACCTATGACTTGGCAGTCCGACGGTCACACCACTAGGCATCACTGCTTCCAATATAATATTTCTTACTGAAATATTCAGAATTTCATCAGTCTCCTGCCCTTATCTTGGAGTTGGCGCAGCATGTCTTCTTCTTCTTCGGTACTTCTCTATTAGTCACCATCTCAGACGTCACCTCCTTTCTAGTCATTATGATCTTTAACACAGTTTATCCATCGTTTCTTGTCTTCCCCTGCTCTTTTAATTTATCCTTACGCGTACTCAAAAGTTTTCTAATGACATTTTCGAAAATATACTGGATTTATGATCATGATTAGCGTTTAAAGTACTTATAATTTCAATTTCTGCCGCCAGCAGCTATTTCTACGGTGTTCAAGGATTGTACTTTAAAAAGTAAGAGCCACAAAAAATATGTATGTTTAGAAGATAAAATGAACAATAATAGTAAAAGTTTCCATCTCAGATTTTGTTAATTCCAGTTGGCTTGATAAGTTGTTTGTCTTGCATCCACATTTTCAGTTTATTGCATCGAACGGAACGTCATGTAAGTGGTAATCAAACTATGTATGTAGTCTGAATGGCAGAAATATAACTGTAGTGTGTTATAAACAGTCCATGTGTATTCACGGCGTCCATGCATAGTCTAGCCATTTACCTATCTTTATCTAAGGGGTGCCTCTTCAGGTCGGTACATTGGATTCGACACTTTTATCAAAACCGACCCGAACCAATTATTACACACATTCGGCAAACTCCGCTCGGTATCTACTATCGCTGAATCATAATTAGGTGGTACACACCTATATTAAATTCGTTTATACCCCCTAGGTGTGCTGATTGCCGAATCATGCTGACCCGAACATATTGCAGCAAATCATTTTGAAACAAATTAATGTCATTGAGGTTTACGTGTAAAAAATGCCGAGCGTACCTAGTATTATATGCTGATTCAAGGTTCTGGTTGACGAGAGGAATCGCTTCTGCAGATATAAGCAATTCATCATCGAATATTCATAAACTTCGGGTGAATATAAAGCTTTCCAAGCACTTCTAAAGTAATAGACATAAATGTTAATAGCTTGAATTGTTCAAATAGATATGGTAATATATATTTAAATTAAGTAGGTGACTGTAAAGTTGTGTGGTAATCGTCTTTGTGCTGCATGTGATGCGGAGGAATGAAGAAAATGTCATGAGGATTTTTTTCGGTATGAATGCGGATGGCTACATGAGTAGAGGAAGACCAAAGAAACGATGGATGGACTGCTTGAAGGATGAAATGGCAAGAAAGGAGGTTTCTAATGAGATCACGAGTATTAGAGAAGTATTGAAGAAAAAGACTTGCTGCACCAACCCAAATTAATTGGGATAAGGGCAGGAGGGATAAGCAAACAAACAAAACATTCAAAATAAATAATTTAATAAATAATTTAATAAATAATTCGGCCGCAATTCACATTCACAAGCATCAGAATCATTTCCATCATTACATTATCGGTCAAACAGACTCAGTATCGATCTAACAACGTTTTCGTCATAGTCTTCGATGTCATCCTCCCCTGCATCCACGACAGCGTCGACCCCACCTTGAGGGTTGGCTACAGGGATCCCCACGTCATCATATGGTTTCACCATCGCTATACCGTTGGCTCCCATTCTGAGGATAGAATATTTTATATTAATAGTATTTTTTTTTTGTTGGTGAACAAGTAACGCTTGACGTTATAGTTATAAAAGTGTGCTCAGAAATCTTGTTGAAAAGAAACAATTAGAAGACAAGCATTTTCCTTGTTATTGAAATGAATGATTTCAAAACATTTCTTCTATTTGTGTGGGAAGTGGGGCCTTGCCTTGCAAAGCAAATTAAAACCTTCACCATCCCTGCATTCGTTCCACTGATTACACTACTACTACTACTGAACCGATTTAAATGAAATTTGGTACAGAGACAGTCTAGAGCCCGAGAAAGGACATTTTAATGTGAAAAATGGACTGTAAGGGGTTGATATAGGGGATGAAAGTTTATAAATAAATAAATAAATATCCCTGGACATTTTCACACAGCACCATCTAGTCCCAAGCTAAGCAACTTAATGCTTGTGTTATGGTAGCTAGATGGCTGATAAACTACATATATACTCTTTTTTTTTTGTAAATACATACCTATTATAGAAAGAAAAACACCCAGACACGGAACAACTACTTGTAGGTCATACAAATATTTGTCCCGTACGGGAATCGAACCCGCGACATGCAGCGCAGCAGTCAATCGCTTGACCACTGCGCCAACCGTGTCAGAATTGTAGTTTGTATGGAAATTGCGTCATTTTTAAAGCTAGAAGCTTGAATCTTATCTTTAACCCTAAAGGGGGTAAAATATCAAACAGCTGGTCCTAGAGACATGAAACTTGGAGTGTGTGTTCTTTGTGAAGAGTAAGTATCCACTAAGAAAGGGTTTTTGGGAATTTCACCCCTAAAGGGGTAAAATAGGGGATGGAAGTTTATATGAAAGTCCGTCAGTTTTGAAGAAACATACAAACACACAAAATTTGACGATCCTAAGATAGTCAAATTTTGTGTTTAGGCTGACGATTAAAAACTAATTTATACGTGCCTCAGCGTTTTTCATAATTCTACCCGAGAAGGGTTAAAAAGGGGGATGAAGGTGTGTAACTATGTTTGTGACCGTAACCTGGATTAACACCTATAGGTTACTTTTTAATCCCGGTAGTACGTTCCCATCGGATATTTTTCGACATCCACGCCGGCGAAGCCACGGGCAAAAGCTAGTTAAAAATAAATCGTTAACATCATATCATCACGCATGTAATCCCCTAAGGCTTCGGCAGAGAAGTACCTAATAGTACACCCACATTTCGCTAGTTATGTTTATAATCCTATATAATAGTCCTATATAATCCATACTCCGTGGCTGCTACTGAGAAATTCCTGATGAAAAAACCCAATAACAATTTGTCCCACCTGGGAATCGATCCCAAGACCTCATGCTCAGCAGTCACGATTGCGACCACTACGCCAACGAGGCAGTCAAATAAATAAATCATCGACTAATTGAAAATAAGACAAGTGAAAAAGCAGTTATCGTTTTTTTTGTTAAAATAAGATAGGTATGAGAGACTTATGCTTATGACACAAATAATAATTTATTACAGATGACTTATGTATGTATGTGTTATAAATTATGAAGGACATTATAGATAGGTAATAAGGCAAAGCGTTCCGTACATTTACAACTCGGAACCGAGTCCATCGTGGTTTTTAGTCCAAGATGTGCTTACCTAAATATTTGACTTGCACTTATAGCAGAGGAATAACATACGCATCCTTTTCCCCTCCAAGAACACAAGTAAGGGATTACATAACGTTTTTATGTAAACACAACGCAACTTCCGTTTCAAGAAATAGTAAATATGAGGATCCTTATCGTTTATGTAATAAAACATTTAGGTATGTGCCGGCTACCCATATAGTGCGAATAAATTTTTCGCTTTGAAAAAAGAAACGTAGAACTTTCATATGTAGTGACAACATGTCAAAAAAGCATCGACATTTATTGCCAAGTATTAGGTAGTTGATCGAAGATTTATCATACAAAACTTACATTCCGAAGAAAGTTCACGTTTACAACAAATTACTAACTAGAAAGTGTGGTTAATTTATTTATTCGATACTTAAATAGTCGTATCACTCACCGGAGGCAGTCAAAGGCGAAATTAAAGAGCTCGAACGAGCGCCACTGTCCTGTCATTGCTAAACAGAAGTGAAAGTTGCGTCCAGGGAAGAATACGTTGTAGAACTTCGCGCACACTTTTAAATTGTTTATTCTTGGTGGGCTTATGCATATTGGTCTGGGGTTTTTTCCTGAAAAAAGTTTTTTGTTTCTAAATTAGATAATCATCATCATCTGTCTAGCCTTTTCCCAACTATCTTGGGGTCGGCTCCCAGTCTAACCGGATGCCAGTATTTTACATGAAGCGACTGCCTATCTGACCTCCACAACCCAGTTAGTACTGGGTAATACAATAATATCCTTGGTAAGACTGATTGTCAGACTTTCGGGCCACTGACTACCTGTAACGACTGTCAAAAATCTACAAATGACAGCCGGGACCAACGGCTTAACGTGCTGTCCGAGGCACGGAGGAAACTCGGTATGTAATGGGTACCCATCCACAGACCAACCTAGGCAAGCACAGCTTAACCTAAAGATCGACCCGAGCGGCTGTTATTATTTAACCACGAGCTCCTAAATTAGATAATAATATCATTAATTCTAGAAACAAGTACCTTGAAAAGTGTGGTTATCTGGTAAAAGGAAATAGGTAAACCCCGCCATTCATTTAGGAGTGATTGGGTTTATTCCTTGAGTCATTTATAGTTTAAAAAAAAATATTAACATTTTAGTATTTCTGTTAAAATGGGTTCGTTGCCATTATAAGCATTTTCAGACACAAAATAATTTACAGATAATTTATTAGATATATTAACCTATTAGAAAAAGTATTTTCATGAATAAAACCGCCATTAGGTATCATTATCATCTTCGGGAAAACCATTTCCAAGAATTAAACAGGTCATCGTTCTTTTAACGACACAATCTATAATAGACGAGTAGTATAAAATGTTAGCTCACCTGACAAAGAGTTTTCATAAAGCACCCTGTTGTTGAGGGACATAGCCACATCGAAAGCGAAGTCTCCAGGATGATACGTCACTCTCATGCAAGCCTTCTGATTCAGCAAGTCCAAGAAGTAACCAGTACAGCATTTACAGATACCCTTGTCACAAACACAGCGCCTGTTGGTCGAAGAGGTCCCGTTTTGAGTTTCCTGATTCTGCCTTGACAGTGTTGTTGCCATCAGTGACGAATTGCTTCTTAACTGATCCAGCATCAGCAAGAAGTCGTCTGGAACTTCCATTCCATTTATGTGTTGTGTTGTCACTTTTGTTTTGTTTACTTCTAATGTTGCTGCAACGAAGTCAGTTTCACTGTTAGAATTAATCCCAAAAAAATGCAAATAAGGTTTTTAGAAATTAGTGTTTGAGTAATCTTACCTCCTTGTATATTTTGGAGACAAAAAACTGCGAATAAAAATATCACTAAACAACACATTTTCCTTGAGTTTGTGGCGCGAATCTGCGCGTGCGCCTATCGTCTGAACAAGCCCGACACTCCAATTCACATGCACAACAGTGAACCGGTTCAACAGAGGCAGAGAAAGATCTGTTTATCTCATTATTTACACTTTCACGTTGAGATTTATTCAACCAAGTTTATTCGAATAAAAATCTCAGCGTTATTAATAAATTATATTTTTATTTTATTGGTAACAATAAATAGGCTTAGTATTTAACAAATTATTTGTACTTTTAACGTTCCTAAGAATACTGGTATGTAAAGTTACAATCACAATTGTCTAAGAGTCTCCGTCGAACAAGTCACCGAACGCGTCACCGATGCCATCGAAAGGGCCGTCATCGCTAGAGCCTCCACCTCCGAATAAGCCATCTCCACCGAAAACATTTCCAGCGGCGTTTTCTAAGAAACCACCACCACCACCGTCGTCGTCATTGTTGCTGTTGCCAAACAGACTGACGGGTTTAGGTCCTGATGAAACTGGCCTTGGTTTTAATCCTGTCTGAACTCCAGATGCTCCAAGTCTGTTAAGATAGGAGAAAATAACAATTAAATCAAATAATAGAATAGTTTTAAATGCAGTAGTAAAATAACATTCAGAGAAAAATGTTGTAGAAGTGTAGTATACAATCAATATTACCTGAAACATCTGAAGGACGCTGAATAAACTGGAAATCCACCAATGTCTGCATTGATGTCTAAACAGGCATGAGCGTTTCTGTTTCTAATTTGAATATTAGATATTTCGGCGCAAACACGAACGAATGGAGCTCTTCTAGGATTGAAGCAAATCGGCGGCGGGTCGCTGGCTGAAATGACTTTCTATTAACATCTTTGTCTTATAACATATGTCATTGATTTTAAATACTTGCTAATACTGCTTACTTAAGACTTTGTTGACTAGAAACCTTATTTGTATTCCAAACTACGTTTCAGTACAGAAGAAAAGAAACTTTCTAAAATGGAGGCTAATGTTCATTCTCACCTGAAACTCTTCGTCGTACAACAGTGTTATTGTTGATGCTCATCCTCACGTCGAATACAAAGTCCTCTGGTACAAAGGTGATGTTTCCACACGCTTTCATTCTGAATCGGTCCATTAGAGCACCTGTGCAACATCCACATTGTCTGCCTCGACAAGCACAAGGGAATCTAATGACTTGGCCAGGAACACCCCCCGCGGGTTGTTCACTTGCCACTTCATCTTGGAGAAGTGGAGCCTGAGTAACTGGTGCAACAGTACTGACGACTTGTACTGGCTCCTGTAGGACTTGGGTAGCATTTGCAGTTTCCACAACTGCATCGGCTACTGTTGGAGCTTCCTCTTCTATTTCTTGTTCAATCTCATCTTCTATTTCGTTGTCATCATGTTCTTCGTCCTGAACGTGTATAGGCACAGTAATTGTAACAGGAGATTTTAGAACGGGAGTTGGCTGCAACGCTTGCCTCCAAACTGTTTGAGGTACTTTGAATTTTATTACTTTGTACGCTTTGTCACCTGCAATAAAGTACGAAATAGAATTTTTTGTCAATACTAAATATCAGAATAATAAATAAATAAATAAATAATATCCCTGGACATTTCACACAGCACCATCTAGTCCCAAGCTAAGCAACCTAATGCTTGTGTTATGGTAGCTAGATGGCTGATAAACTACACATATACATTTTTTTTTGTAAATACATACATATTATAGATAGAAAAACACCCAGACCCGGAAGAACTACTTGTAGGTCATACAAATATTTGCTCCGTACGGGAATCGAACCCGCGACATGCAGCGCAGCAGTCAATCGCTTGTCCACTGCGCCAACCGTGCCGTCAACAATGTTAGATTCAATAATGTTAATATGTTTTAATAATGTGAATAATGTTAGATTTCCATTGAAAAAACACTCACCGAATCCCAAATGGCAAGACGATATCATTAGAAATATAAACAGTTTAAGTGAAGGGCCCATTTTCAATAGAGCAAGTAAAGTTGAACAGTTAAGCCTGACTCCTCATTACGGATTGTAGGCGTACCAAGTAACCGGGAGTATTTATCGGTCGACCACTAAACATTCAATGTTTATTTAAAGCTGTACAGTCAGTGACAGGAACAAGTTTCAAATTTTAATGCCAGTACAAGAGAAAGTTGAAATTTAAAACTATATTATGTTGCGTACTTTCAATATGGATACGTGAAAAGAATTTGTATTGATAAATTACATTAATGTTTCTTATTTAATGTTTGTGCAAGCTCAGTAATGAAAGTGATTGTGCAATAAGTCACTCTACAAAATTACTGCTAATACAATTGTTTATTTACAGACACAGATCAACAAACGTCTTATCCTTCTAAAAACTGATCACAAAAATGAGGAAAATACTGCGAGGTATTCGCAATTTTTGTTTTTAATATTACGTAAGCTGTGTTTACGCAATCACGCATTTTTTCAACGTCACGCATAGTCACCATGTTTTTTAATGCAGTATTTATGACTGATAATAAGGCATTTGTGGTTTTAACTGAAACTTAATGAAGATGGGGTCCTTTTCATGTTACAAGATGGGTAATTTAAATTTTCTTGCGATTACTGTATTATTATTTGTCGTTTCTTCGGGAGACTTTTCATAAGCATATTAATTCTAAAGTAAAAACATAGCAATAGCCGCTCTTCGTCTTCTTATTCCATACTTGTCTATTTCTCGTCATCTCTCTTTTTCTCCATTTGTCCATCAGTCGTTTATTTCGTTACCGCTCACCTATTATTGCTAAAAATATCTTTGATAAACAAATAATTGTAAAACAATAAGATGGTAGAGACTCGTACAGACTAGGGAAGAAATGGCGGAAATCGGGGGGAGGTGGTGGATATTCTTAGCTGTAGGTTTTCCTTTGCTTTCTATAACTTTGATTTGGTTGATCTTATAGTTTTATCTGCGTAATATTTTTTGGAAGCATTCATAAATACTCCAAAACTGAATTACTCATAACTCTCGGTACCTCACATCAATCATCCATCATGGAATATATTTGAATAATTAAACAGACCCATATAATTGAAAAAGTTTTTACTCACTCATGCAAAATAAATAATTTCATACAAAAATTTTACTATTTACAACACACACAATAAATAAGTTAAAGTACAAAATAAATAATGTCTAGAGCTACTTAGAACTAGCCTGACTACGACGTCATACTTGTGACCATTCGCGCATCATTTTATTCTGTCTTCTCCTGTCCTTCTTATTTTTATTGTTCTTATTGTCATTTGACTTCCTCGACATCAAAGCTAGTTCACTAAAATCATCAACAAAGTCATTGTATTCATTGCTATGATCTTTTTCACCATGTAGTTTCGTGTCCTTGTTGTCTCTATCCTGCCTCTTATTTTTACCAAATATTCCCAGTTCATCGCCCAGACTCTCTCCGATCTGACCCAGGTTGAGCACGTCTAAATCATGCAGGTTAAATTGTTGGTTCCTGTTCTTTTTCTTAGGGAAATTCAGACCTTCATAATAACTTTCATGGACAGGGGCACCAAATTGATACATATGAGCTCTACTTTCATCTCCAGATATTGGTTCTCTTTCGGGCATAGCTTCTGCAGATGCCACGGTTTCTGCGGAGTCGAGGCTTTGTACAATTTGAATCATGTCATCATTGACGGCTTCCTCAGAAGTGGGAATAAAGGAAATGGTTGATGGGGTTTTTGGAGTGATTGTAATCACTTTCTCGTAGTTGGCTGGTTCTTCTTCTTTGTTCATTACGTTTGAATCTTTGCCCACATTTGAAATCATTGGTGTAACAGGCATCGCAGATAATTGGCCAGTGATATGGGCCAATGACATTTCTAGTCCAGGATCTTCAAAATCAGTTACACTTTTAGGTGTAGTTACTGGTAAGATCGGCGTTGCAGTTTCAACCATCATAGATACTGGTGCAAGGGATTGTTCTTGAATAGTGCTCATGACTGGACTACGTTCTGTTGTTGGAATAGCAGCGGCTACTGAACTTGATACTGCTGGTGAACTTGGCTTAACCGTGGTAGTAGTGGTAGTTGTCGTGAGGATTGATGTAGAAGTACTTTCCGTAGTTGGCTTCCTAGACGGTCTCCTGCTCGGTCTGCGAGTTGGTCGCTTGTTTCCACCGGCAGGTCTAGTTACTCTTGCAGTAGTAGTGCGCCTTGGGCGTGGTGTTGTAGACCTGGTACCAGGTCTTCTTGTAGGCCTACGTGAGGGCCGAGGGCGTCTGGTAGTGGTCGTCGTTGTAGACGGGGCAGGTGCCTGCTTCTTCTTATTCTTGTTCGTTTTTTTTCCTCCTGTAGATCCAAACAGGCCTCCTAATATATCTTCTCCGAGAAGACTGAAACCTGTGTAATCAGCAGAGTCTACGTCGTTGACGGCATCGAGTGTTCCTGGAAAAAGTAAAATATCGTTGTTAGATAACTATAGTTTACTTAATTTATTTAAACTACTTTACTTTTTTTTCATATGACACCTACCGTCATCATCATCATCATCATCGTCGTCGTCGTCGTCATCGTCTTCTCCGGCTCCGAGTCCAAATGCATCATCATCTTCATAATCGTCATCATCATCGTCTTCAGACTTTTCATCTTGAGGGACCAAAGGCAATGGGTCAGCTGGTTCTGAGGTCACGCCTCTTGGTCCAAACTTGAAGCAGGAAACTCGAACAGCAGCTTCCACTGTTTTCTTCGATTGAAGCTCTAAGCCGAGACAAGCTCTGAATTCTTCACCAGCTCTAGCGATGTTGTAAACGCGTCCACAGAACTTGGAAACACCGCCAGGCAGTGGCATGCAGACGGGGCTGGGCTTGCGGCCTATGGAGAAAAAAAACAAGTAAATTTGAATACACAATCTCAGTGCCGAATGTACAGTAACCCCATTCCAAACACTAAACAAGACACTAAACGACATCGTCAGGTTTATGGCGTCCGTAAAAGTCTTAATAGCTTAAAAACAAAAGTGAAAATATCAACTTACTCGATAGGGTCCGGTTTGTTATGACCTTCTTTCCGAAACTCAGCGACACGGACATCTTGTCACCGTTGAGGTACATCAAGGAGGCACATCCTGGAAGTATACAAAACATATTTGAGGTCAACATTGATGCAACTCAGTTCATTATTGCCGAAATTCGAAGTATACTTTCTGTGAAAAGCTTTCTTAAAAAGGACAAATTACATTATCTAGTTTTAATTAATATGTATTTCATATTTCGTTAGCTTAAACGTAATTTCCAAGTTGAAAATCCGGTTCGTTTCTTCCATAATGGAAATGAGTCACTTCAATATTCCGGACTTTACCATCAGTGCAAGTGTTGAAACTGACCTCGACTTACTTTCACGAGTAGTTTCGAACTCATGAATGGCATTACATAACAGAGTTGAATGAGTAAAAGAATATACTAGAAGTAGTGATATTATATTTTCACCGTCAGCAACCGCACCGTCAGAAGGAAAAAAATGTGGATGTGAAATTAGTTTCGCCGATGAATATTTATTGTGAAGACGGCGCCGGCGCTGCTCCGTTGTATTCGATTTTCTATAGGAGCTTAAGACAATTTTCGTTATTGAATATTCATTCAGTATCACTTAGTAAGATATTATTCAACAGATTTCATTTAAACCTATTGCATACGATTTTGATAAGCAGTCCGATTTCTATTCTGATGGTGTATGAAAGCTGATGAGCTTAAGATTCAGATTATAACTGTCACAAGCTGCGATTGCTTTTACCAGAAACCTCATTCATCATGTTATGATGATTTCAGCTGGAAAATGTCCACATTTGGACATAAGCCTAGCGTCGCCACATCAAACGGTACTGCGCTTTTTTCCAGGACATTCCCACGGCCTTCTTCGGGACATCGTATACTTGTGAGAAGCTTTAAACCTTCAGATACATAACAAGATATTACCTGGTCCATGTAGTTCAACAACAGGCAGTCTGAACTCCCGGCAACAGTTGCAGTAAGACTCCACACATTTGCAGTATTTGTTGATGTCGTTTTGTTCAATTTTGTCGTCATCATTCCTATTCTGGATAACCTGGATGCCTTTCTTCACATTTTTCTTTTCTTTTTCTAAAAACAGGCAGATTACTTTAAATTTCTCATTGATATAATAAACTGCTACAACTAACCATTAATGTTGTTTTCACACAGCGTCAAATTGAGACTTTTATCGTTGATCGCGACTTGTCATTTATTTATTAAATAATTGTGGAGCACGTTTTCTGCTAAAATTTCTGATTAATTGTAATAAAGATTCATAGCGTTTTGCACTTGACAAGAGTAAAGATTTATTGTATCTTTGTAAACACATAAAGATTCATTACTTCTGTTCATAAATATAACACTTTTCATACAAGTGTTGATTACAATTGGGGACAAATTATGAAACAACACATTGAGGAAAAACGTATTTAAGTAATATCAGCGTAGCAATATCATACATTAGTTTACATATCTCGTTTACAAAAAAAAAACGGCTCGACACGCTACGCGATGTTTTATTGAAAGTAATTCAGCACAAAAAATTTGAAGACGACCGGTCGATCGTCGACTTTCACAGTTTTTTAAAAGGACACCTGTACGATGGATTGGGCATACAAATGTTACTACTATGTTTAATTGACTATATAAGTAGTGCGTTCGAGGTTCGGACACGACATCGATCAATCATCATTTCATCGTTTTTAGTTAGAAAATTAAATTCTGACGCTTGACTAATGTGAACATGGTTATTGACTAGTTAGTGCGGCATAGTCCAAGATACTCACTGACACTCATCGACGCGGCAAAGGCCAAGAGTATGAATATTAGAAGCAACTCAAAAACCAGGGAGAGCTTCATCTTGAAGACTGGCTCCCTGCCTGAAAAATTTTAAAAGATAAAATATACAAAAATGAAGACGACACTTTTTCTTCTTCCCCTAAAATAAACATTAGTTTATCTAAAAATAAGTATAGATTATTTGTTTAAATATAATTTTACCTACATTATTAGATACAAAATAATTTACTAACTATGTGACAAATTAAGTTTACATAAAATTTACATGTTCCATATTAGGAAGATATATAGAACTGATAGTCGGCATATCGCTTAAAAAACAACTGAATTGGAAAACATCATTTTCGCACAAAGTAGAGTGAGCAGCGCGTTGAAGTCTTTTTCACTGTGCTTTGCACCGACACTTATGAGAAGTTATGCATGCGTTTTTACATTAATATGCATGTTTTGCTATTGAACTTTCTTCCTTTCTGTACATTTTTTGACAGAACAATATATACAGGAATTTTCAAAAATACGTATTTAAAAAAAAAGCACTGAAAAATATTTTTCCAGAAAAATCTCGCCTTATGTTTAATATTGGAAACAAATATAATTAAAAATAAATTCTTACCTTCTAGTACAAAACTTCAATAATCAATCAGTTAATTCAACACTCAAATACATCCAACACCTTCGCTCCGCGTTCTAATAAATACAAATATTATTACGAGTTCACACTTTACGGATCTAAAAACGCAGACGACACCGTAGTAACAGCTACACTGATTTGTTGTAAGCCTCGAGTCGTACCGGGAGAAATGTGCAGTGACGTATAACTGTGGGCGAGAAAGGAAAACTGCCTTTCGGACCTCTCTTTCACTCTTGTACGGACGGTGAAGGATGGGTGAAAGCCGAGACGCAGTTGGTCGGGTATCTAGAATTCAGTGTCAAGTAAAGTCGGCATTCAAGTGTTGATTGTACATTCTACTTGGGAAGGAAATGATAGGTACTTAATGTAAGCTTTTTTGGGGTGTGAAAACGATTCGCTAGGTTAATTGACGGATGCAATTGTTTTTGTTTGTTGCTTTAATTGCTTGACGTTTTATTTTGTGTTTACGTTGGATTTGTAGTCTCGAGTTTTACTTTATTGTAGTAAACGTTGGTGTAAATTAAATAAAACAATTTACCTTTGTAAAAAAATCTGATAGCACTACCTATCATAGAAGATGTTTTTTTTGTTTTCTTAAATATTTTGGTAAATATTCCTTATGTAACTCAATCAAAATCACATGCATTAATAGTGGCATTTCCACGGAAATTATTACCGTGATTATTTCTCAGAAAGGCGTTTCATTTCTCCGTAACTTCCAGAACCGTCTCATACAGAACGATGCTCTCGGATATAACAGGGGCTCTACGCATTGGCGTAAAATTTATTTTTAATCAGTAGCTCCAGCAAGATAGTAAATTGTGCACGGTACTTTTCTTATATCAGCCTACTCTGTCCCACTGCTGGGCAAAGGCCGGAGAGGCCTTTGTAATTTTCTTTAACATTTACCTTCTCCGTTACCAATGCGTTAAGCATGAATCCAGATCGTCATGCTAGCGTTTCTTGGGCCTATGTCGGCTACAACGGCCGTCTTCAGGCACCTACTATGACTATCTTCGCCCATCTCTCCGGATTCATCCTAGAAACGTGACCCGCCCGATCTCATACTGTACGATACTAAAATAAAAAAACAGTTTCCCATGCCCGTACATGCAGGGTTTAAAATCATCGAAAACACTACTGTTTTAAGAACTAAAATAAATAGTATTATATCCAGTAGTCAAAATAATTCTGCTACTTAATAAAGTGTGATCTGCTTTATTTCCATTTCGTGACATAATATTACACCTGTAATCTTCGAAAGATTATATCGAGTAAATACGGTATAACTCGATCTAATCCTTCGAAGATGTGCGCCCGTGTTCCAGTTATGCTTAAGTCCCATGTCATAGGGGGCAAGTCTATTGCCATCAATCAATAACACGTACATTTTTGATCCATCGAGTTCGAATAGTTTTTATTGCACTATATATCTGGTAGTTTATTAAATAAATATTTCATATAATATGTATTGTTTAACAGAACAATAAAATTAAGTATTCCATCTAAAATCAACTACTGTGCAAAAATTCAGATAAAACCGCTTTAAACTACTTAAATTAACTATTTACACCCATTTACACAATATCCTTAGTCCAAAAAAAAAGGCAAACGGCACAGTGGCCAATTTACATCGTCCGTACTAAACCAGTTGGGTCGGTCACCACTGGCATTTGGTCCATGAGTGGTCACTTTCCCGCGGAGAAAGTGGACGCGATCAAATTCTGACCACTCACGTACACGTGTTTACACATTGGACCATCGTTGGGCCATCGTTAGCGGGCACATGATGATAGCTATGGTGTAACCTTCGTGGCGCCATAACATATTGTATTGTGTTATATGTTTGTATGTAATATGCGGATGTTAATATTTTGTGTAGTTATATTTTGTATGAGTTTATTTTTAGAAGTGAGAGTTTTTTAGACTTTCAATGATAATAAAATATATATTATGTAGTTTTGAGTATGAATGTTGATGGCTATAAGAGTAGACCTCAGAAACAATGGGTGGACAGTGTGAAGGATGATATGGCTAGAAAATAATGTCTGATGAGATGACGAGTAATAGAGAAGTATGGAAGAAAAGACATGTTGTGCCGACCCCAAATAGATTGGGACAAGGGCAAGATAATGATGAATAAATTATGAAATTAATGTGGTTGAGTCTTAATTTCAGTGTTTTCTATTCTTTTATTTTAAATTAAGAACAGCAATTAATTAAAACAAACGCTGACACCAGCACTGACTGTTTTAGTTTTCACATAAATGTCGTTATCACATAGTGTCGTGTGTTTACATATTGTTTGAATATTTTTGGTTATTCGCAAACAAAAATAATACTAAAAACAAACCTTAATTATAAATGAAATATATCTACACTACTTATAATAATGAAAAAGAATTTTATAGCGAGTATCTGCACATAGGTCATATTTTAGTACCCAGACTACGGTAAGTGATTTCGAAAGCAATAAAAATTCTTGAAATCCAACTATGGCAATTGAAAGCGGTCTCCATAATCGATATTCAACTTTTCTTTCTTTCTTTTGTAATTAGGCCACAGCTTCCTACAAACACACGTCGATTCAACTTCCCACGTAAAACTCTCTTTTTTATAAAAAAAACCTACAAGATATAGAATCTACAGAAACAAGTGGGTAACATGTATACATATAATACATTTTACCCTAGGAATTTCTCCTGTGCGGAGAACGAACTCGCGACACGAGGCGCAGCAGTCAATCGCTCAGCCACTGCGCCAACCGTGCCGTCAAATCAATCAAATGATTCGATTGATGAATTTTTCAGAAGCTTCCAGTAGCCAGTGGAGAAGAAGCTCAGAACGACCGCATGTTGAACACTAAATCAATGAACTTCTAATTCAAATAAACGAATCAATTTAATGCCAATTCATTAGTTACGTTTACCTATAACTACAGCATGTACGAATTTTGTTACAAAAACTAAGTTATGTCGGCTAGCACGGAATCAATTTATGTTCCATTAAATTCCGTACATAGGTTTGCGGTAGGTTTTAGTAATGAGCTAAACATGCTGCCGTTACATTGCTATCTTATCGGTGAAGCAAAAACAATATTTAACGTATTATACAGTCACCCTTCACTCACCCTGGCGATGGTGGTCCTAATCCCGCTTAAACGACGTTGAAACAGAATAAAATGACTACTTTGACTGTCGTATAAGATAGGTTAAAATACACCAGATAATGATAGATCATGCTTGATCTGATCTTGCAAGGCACGGCGGCGTATTAAGTTAAATAGCCAATATCACATAGTGGCAACATAAAAACTGGTGGAAGGCTCTCAGATGGCACGATAAAGCCAAGGTTTAAACAGCCCCAGAGATCGCATATTTCTCTGATGCTGATCGCATATTGGACTAACTGGTCCCACGCACCCAAGAAAGCTTTTCAGCCTCAGCTGAGACTAAGAGATGCATTGGGTAGCGTGAGTCAGTTTGTAGCTCTTTGAACCTTTGAAGGCGCCAGTCAATATTATTTTTATCTTGCTTATATTATAACTCACAAGGTACGCAGATGTGTTGTGGTGTTTTTCTTTTTTTTGCCGTTGGGCTGCCAAGTCTCAATTTAGAAGACAAGACATGCACCTCTCATTTTTAGAATTCATGTGCGTATTATATAATTATCACTTGCTTCGGAAGGAAAACATCTTGAGGAAACCATCATCCCTAACAGATATATTTCCCGATGGCATGACAAAGCCAAACGTATGAAGATGTCGACGAAGCGAAAGGGGTACATAAAGATCTGCAGCAGGGCGTTCTTTAGTTTCTGCTTACCCCCATGGGAAAATGGCGCATATGTATGTACTTCTAAAATAATAAATGCACAACCAATCTAAAGTTATTTACATTAATAATTATTCTAGTGGACTCTGCAATCATTGTACCAATTGTCGTTACGGTTAATGAACTAATAGCAAAGAGCCTCGACCAACACCTTAGGCGGCTGTCATTGCGCGGCTGGGTCAAGGGCTTGATTCAGAAAGTAGTACTCCAGGATACAGCACGCATAGTGAGGTTCCTGTCTCTGGAGCCCTGACCACCGGCACTCGGCAGCCAGGACTTTGTTCCTGATGTCGATGGGCTATCTGTTTATTTTTTAACATTTTCAAAAGTTTTAAATACTTTTGTTTTTACAATATTGAAAAATGTAATTAATAAGATAGATGAATAAAGGAAATTCTAGTTAATACTAGAATTTCCTTTCTATTTGTCTTAAATAACGTTTATATTAATAAACGTTATTTTTACCAGTCTCTTTTTTTAAGTCTCGTTTAAAGGAAAAATAGAAAGGAAATTCTAGTATTAACTAGAATTTACTCGTGTTTTTAAAAGCTGACTGACGATTAAGTTTGGTATTCAACAGCTTGCACGTTCATGAACTTCACAATACGTACGTGTACCACAGTGCATCAAATATGTCGAAAACGCACTCGGTTGAATTAAAATATTCTATACGATGTTAACTAGAAAAAAAACGATGAATACTTTACTGAATAAATAATAAATTGATTGATGATAAACATACCTATTAGTTAATTTAAGAAATGTTCAATAATATTATTTATTTGTCAATTCAAGCGCAAATGCTCAGAGGCTAACACGTTTTCTACCGGTCATTATTTAAGTGATGCGGAGTAAAACAGTGGTAAGTGTAATTTAAATATAAAAATATGGGATCTAATAACATATAGATGGGCTACATAGACCCCTTTGTAAACTATTATTATCTTAACTTCTAAATCTTCAGTTATATACTTCATCCATAATCAAAATCTTCTCTCACCATGTAACAATTATCCGCCATCACCGGTTCTATCACGTAACGTGGTCTACGAGACAACGACCCGCAACTGGGGCAGTGGCGCGTGCGCACCTGACTGTGCACACTGTGTACCGTCAGACAGACATGCAGACGAACCTGCTAGCAGCTTTCTATGTGCATGCCCCTTTTTTTACGTTATTGTTAAGAAGTATTGTTGTTAAAATGGAAATTATTTGAAAGGTGTTTTTGCTTCGAAATAAAGTAAACTTAAAAGAAAACAAGTTTTTATTAAAATGAAAAGAAAGAAAAATGATTTATCTATAAATGTTGAACGCGTATACAAAGTTTCGTATCCGTGCCATTAACCGTTGAGGAGTACTCTTGTGAGGAGGCGATCCTGAATCAAGTTACGTCTGTCATAAAAATGTATTGTTACCAGAGCCAAAGGTGTGTGCATAATTTCAGCTTAATCAAAAACCAACACGTGGTCGAAAAATGGTTTGCTTTTGAAGCGGACAGATTACATACGTACATTACATACAGTGCAAGTTAAATAAAAAGCTTGTAAAAAGAACATCTTTTAAATAATTACCATTATATAAGTAGTTTCTGCCAACCTATGATATGGGAAAAGACGTACGTAAAATCTGAAAGGAAATCGGTTATTATGCGGTTTAAGTTAATTTTCTGTCTCTCGTCTTCCACGATATTTTACACAACATCCCAAAGGGGTGGGCAGAGGTGTAGGTTTTCTACAGTATCCCATTTAATAGGGGGAGAGTTGGTTAGCTTGCAACATTTTTCGAAGATACAGTACAACCAGAGAACCTTGCCGTATGCGATTTAATTTAAACCATTGATAAAATTCCAGTCGCTTATATTTAGTTTTTTCTAACACGATCTTATTTGTTGGATATCCTATATTATGTATTTTTTTTTAATCAAAGTCAGATATAGATTATAATCGGTCTCCGTATAGCAAATACGCATACAGATAGATCATAAACAAACTATAAAATTCGAAAACAATTTTCCCACAGTCCAAAATGTAATGAAGCAAAATAAATGAACCCCGGTTGTATTACGAACTACTCGTCAAACCATCATCATTATAAGTAGAATGTAAATTGACTAATTAAAAACCATTATGCAAATTAAATTCACGCCGATATCAATATCAATAACGATTAAATGATTCATTTTTTTTTTAAAGTTCTAAAAAAAGAAATTAATCTCTTCTACAAATTGTTTTAATGCAAATTAATTCTAAAATTATACACAAGTACTAAATAAACAGTAGCTAGGTTCGTAAGTACGTACACTTAAATTTCTCTAAACATAATAAGAAACGTCACCAGAGTCACCAGCCACTTTTATTGTTTGCCTTATAAACACATCGAAGCGTCTATAACGTCTGAGAGAAAGCGAATAAACAAGTTTTGAGCTCCTACGTTATACCCAAGTACGTACTAAAATGCCCATAATACAAAACACTGTAATTTTCCCCAATATCAAAGACAAACATGGCTGAATTAGGGGGAGTGTGGATGACAACCGCTTTCTCGATGCATCTCGCTGATGCATGTCGTTATAATACAGCGTTATGCTTTATTTAAATTTCACCTTCTATTGTGAGCGAGGTGAAACGGCCGCAGCGAGATCTCTGGGAAGGAGCAGTGTATTGCCGGCGCTTGCGACGGTCGCCTTCTCCAAGCACACAAGCCAAGCTCCTTTATAAAACGCGGTATAAAATAAATCGACTTTTTCGTTCGTTTTACGTCGAGATCCGTGATAGTGACAGCTGATCGACATGTCGGTCAAACTCACACTTTCTTTGGTCTTCGCTGTACTTGCGGTTGCCCACTGTGCAAACATTTTGGGTAAGTACTTTTGATCTTGTATATAAGTACTTGATTAGAAAGTGTATGTATTAGGGCAACAATTGAGTTCCAGTGATTAATGTAAGCGTGATTGACAGCTGTGTGCGACAGGAAGCTATTAAGGTTGCGTCTAATGAATAACAGATTCGGTGTGAATGAATATTGAATGGATTACTTGTTTTAATTTAATGAACCGTTGTACATAAGGAACTTGGTAGATACATGTATGTAAATATGTGGTTGCTGAAAATGTTTCCAGGAGGTAATTATTGGAAAAAGTTTTTAAATAATTGTTATTTTAATACGTACTTGAAATAGCTTATACGAGTATGTGTCCATGATGTACACTTCGTAGTTACCGCTGCAATAGATCGTCATGCATATTAAACATAAGTATAGGAAAAATAATTGATTGACTTAATACTGTCCTCAATATCTGGCAAATGGAGTTATCCGCAGTTTTTTATTAATAATAATAAATAGTAAAATTTGTTTATTTCTCTGCTATTGGCGACTTTGAAGATAATACTGCTCACACAGTCATGCTCAGTATTTTCTTAACTTTTTCTTACGGACACGTTTTTAGGAGATGCCGCTAGCAGTAAGGCTTACCAAGTTTTAAAATATATACTCTTTATTAACAAAGTGCAACGTCAATACGTTTACTAACATTCTAACTGCAGATAGATTTCGAAGGGATGAACTGAAATTCTTAAACGCAAACGACCTCTCCATCTCAATTGCCTCCACGAGAAATTAGTGAATTCATAATACAGTATTTCCACATTATTTTTTTCTATTTCAAGTAGACGGCACACATCATGAGCCTACTTAATTTTTTTAGTTATGGCTCAGTTGAACTAAATGCTAAAATGTGCGGAAACAAAACGGTAGTATTCATTCACTCTTCCATACAGTAGAGAACGTATGTATAACATAGAAAAGTAATACATAGATATATAATAACAATACATTATGTCATCCTGGATATGGAATTTCTTTTAATTTTATTACTTATTGTGTTATTATCAAAATAGCCGCATGTCAGAAGGTCAGAGAGGCAAGTGCTCCATATAAAATAGTAGTAACTCCATCAGGGTAGACTGAAAGTCGATCCCAATATTGTTGGGAAAAGTCTAGGAGCATAATGAACTTACTATGGGGGAAATAACGCACAAGTGAGGATACCAAAGAAAATAGTAGTTTTTATAAAGTAAACATTCTGAACAAATTGAATAGATGCTACAAACCGCTCTTAAAAGTCAAGCGACTTCTTTCAGACAATCATCCAAAGACTGGTTAGTCGACTGATCGCCAGCGTGACTGCCGAGCATGAGGTCCTGTTTGATTCCCGGGTCGGGCAAAGTGTTATTGGGTTTTTCGATCAGGAATTTCTCAGTAGCAGCCACGGAGTCTGGATTACATAGGACTTAAACATAACTGGCGAAATGTGGGTGTACTATTAGGTACACCTCTGCCTAACGTATCGGGTATTACAGGTGTGAAGTTATGATGTCATCTAAAGAAACAAGAAAAGTCAAGAGAACTTAGGATGACACTGCACTAATAACAAAATTCAAAACAGAAACCGATTCAGCCATCATGCAGACAAAAACACTGACTAAGATTGATTTGATTTGATTTTGATTTAACTCTTGTCACGCTTTCATACGAGTACCTAACAACATACAATTTTATCTGCAATCCAATCAAAAACAAAAGAAATCTCTTACCTACCGTGACATACGTCTTACATAACCAGACAAAATAGACATTGTTCCATCATTTACAGTAACAGTGAACCATGAACCAAACAAAAGCGCAAGCGCAGTATTTGTGAAAGTTAGAACTACGCATGCGTGAAAGTGACGAACAATATTTGGACGTGATTTTTATTGGCTGTCGTCATGTCACCCACTGCATTTGATGGATGTTTTTTTCCTTATAACAGTTATGATTATGTATTAAACTGAAGTGTGGTTATTGATAAAAATAATATTCAGAAAAATTAAACTGTGTGGTAGTTGGTAGGCTTCTGTAAGGAAGAATGATCTTTTTGAAAATTTAATGTTTGGTTGTCCGACAAATTAACCTAGTACGTGATTTTTTATGTTTCTTCTTTCTTTATCGTGTGGTTAGTTCCTAGCCTGGTGTTAGAGTGTTTACGCCGCCGATGGACTTCTGACTTGGCTTTACATGCCGTCGAGAAATATCTCTATATAATTATACAATACGCACATGAATCCGAAAAATCAGAGCTGCGTGTCCTGGGTTCGAACTCGAGACCTATGACTTGGCAGTCTGTCGCTCACACCTCTAGACTATCACTGCTAACGGGCTTTTTTCCGATTTTCTGCTACGCAAAAGAAAAATCCGTTCTGTCTGGTTTTTACCTACGGCGTACGACTACGGCGAAGCCAAAAGGAAGGGTTATGATTTTAGCGGTCTATGTATGTATGTTTGAATTTGCGTATGTTCCTCCGTAGCGCCTAAACCATTCATCCGATTTTGATGAATAAGGTGTCAATCGATTCGTTATTATGGCCCTAGTAACAAGGCTAAGTATATTTAAACCGACTTCAAGAAGATAAGATAAGAGGAGTCGATTTTACCTTGTAAACCCCGAATTTAATAAGAGCGTGATTTTTCAGTAGGTAGTCGGGTTTATTACTTATAGTATACCATACAAATTCTTGTTAAACGGTTTTATTTCTGTTTGTACATTTCTCAACGTAGTGTATGTGGGCAACTGGTTCTGCCATTTCATCCCGATTGAAGACCTGTTTAGAACTCTAAAATTACACATAGACGTAAAATCTAGCCTGCACCTTAAAAAATTAATATGGATTTAATGATATTAATTTCAAAGTGAGACCTAGGCGGTAGACCTCGGCTCCTCCTATATTAGAGATCTACTTTCATTGTATGATTAGAAAGCGTAACAATACTAACAATATAATAAATCTAATTAGGATTACGTTCACCACTGTCGCATAATAATAAATTATACAGGTCGTTTGTTATAAAGAGAAAAGTTTTCAATCTAGATCAGAATCTAGTTCGAGTACCTTCCTACATCCACCATATTTAAGTTTAATGACTACCATTTCACATCGAAAACGCCTAAATGGATCCTAATAGATATTTAGATTTCTTTCTTTATTGCTGCTAGGGAAGCTGTACCATTTTAAGAAAAAAAAACCAGTGAAGTGCAAGTGGACTCGCGCACTGAGGGTTCCGCATAATCTTGTTGGTATTTCGTTATTAAACTACATATTTCCGCTTTTCATTTGTTTCATCTACATGTGCTGTAAGACATTGCTGTTTGCCAAATTTCATGATTCTAGGTTAACGGGAAGTACCCTATAGGTTTTGATTCCCTTGCGAAATCGCAAAATTTGCGACATCAACAGGGGTCTTTGGATCACGATGACTTATAAGTTTGATTTTTTCATTACTTCAAGGAGTAGCAGACTTACATATTTGATATTAATTTCAGCTTGATACCTCTAAAAAGGGTCTTGACATTCGGACCACAAAGTAATCCTAAAAGGGTTCCGTTTTTGCCGACTGAGGTACGGAACCCTAAAAATAAATGTTCGTGTAATTCAACTGCTTGCTACTTGCAAGCAGTTGAATTACACGAACATTTACAACAGCGAGATATTGCGAGACATTTCATCATATTTCTTTCGTTCACAGATTTCTTGAACCTAGAAGATGCCAAGAAGCTCTTAGACCCAGCAACACCAGCGGCTGCAGAGCCCCGTGAGGAACTGTCCTGCAAGTGGAAGTGCAAGGGTCCCGCCTGCGCCTGCTGCATAGACCAGAACATCACCTCCTATGATCCATCAGGAGCAAGTAAGTCTTCTTTATATTTGTGATGCTATAAATTAATATATAGCGAAGAAAAAGATGAGAAAAACTAAACAAAAATGTTATTTCCGATGCTGAATAAGGTTGTAAACTTTGTAACTTTCCATGGTCCATGATAAAATTACTATTCTAAGTAAATAAATGTTGACTTTAATGACTGGTCGACACCGCGTGACCAGAGGGCTGGCTCTTTCTTTGGGCAAAGAATTAGCATTGCCATTCAACGTGGCAATGCTGCCAGTCTTCTGGGCACGTTTCCAGATGACAGCGATGCGGAGGAGTACTTTGACGCCTAAGACGTGTCCTATATGTATATATAGGTACTTTATTTTAGTATTTTTATTTTAGTTCTATTTGTAGTCTGTATTTAATGATGTTATTATTTTGCTTTTCAGAATGCATCCACATGAGATATCTTTCCAAGGATGAAGGGTTCTTCGTGCAGATCTCACACGGAAAGAAAGTTGACTATGAAAAAATCCAAGGTACGTTTAGTAACATTTTCCACAATCCCTGTTATTATTTCCAAAGTAATTTTAGAAACGTAGCCCTAGTACGATAATGTTATTGAATCTATTGGGAACAGCACGTTCTTGACTTTAAATAATTTTCTAATTTGTAACCACATCTATTTGGTTTGTTGGAACAGAACTTTCAATAAGGGCGCTCACCCGCATTTCTATAGAAAGTTATTCCGCCAACTGAGCAGCTGCAATCACCTATATTTGCATCTAGAAGTTTCTCGGATAATCTCGCGAGAAAGTAGAATGTTATGCCTGTTACTCTCACGGCTCACACTTCCTTTTAGCTTTCATTTACTTCGGAAGCTGTGCGCCTATCTTATTTATAAAACAAAAATGTTTGATCCGAATGTATTTGAGTTGTTGCAGTTTCAAGATCCTTAAATTATTAATTAGTTTTTTGGGTTCATTTAAATTTGTGAGATCCTTTTAAAACCACATAGCAATTTGATGTTGAAGAACATCAGTTAGTTTTTCTAAAACACTTACTTTACCGCGTCTTTAGTCTAGTGGTCGCAAGCTCAACTACTGAGTAGGAGATCCTGGGTTCGCTTCCCAGGTCGTGCAAAGTGTTATTGGGTTTTTCAATCAAGAATTTCTCAGTTGCAGTCACGGAGTCTGGATTTGCGCCCGGTTAATGGCTGTAGGCTCCCCCCTATTGCGTGGGGCTTAAATGTAACTGACGAAATGTGGGTGTACTATTAGGTACACCTCTGCCAAACCCTTCGGGGATTACAGGCGTGATGTTATGTTTTGTTACTCAATTTACTTTTTCTCGAAAAAAGTGAAGTAGGAAAAATGTGTAAGCAAGATAGGTAGTTGTTACCACTAACTTTCGGTCTAGAAATAAACTTAAGGCAATCTCTGTGTAGCGGCACTACAAAAAATACTTCAGCAACATAGAACAAAAAGTACTACAGCGCCATCTATGACGCAGAGGATAAACTAGACATCGAAATACATCTAAATCCTGCATCGCGCAAGTAAAGTTATTCGCGACTTTAAGACTTTATAGAAGAACCCGACAACAACTGTCGGGCAGTAGCCCACCAGACAATAACACCCGTCTGGTCGGAGGATCCTCCCTATTCTATGGAGGATGAAGAACTTTACACACTGTTCTTCATATTCCCAACCTCTGTATTTTCATGACATTTTAACTCCAATAGTACGATCTATTCTATACTTTAAGGTTACAAATGTAGAGAGGCGGACTTATGCCATAGGATAATGTGATGTAGGAGAATTTAGTTTGACTGAGGCAAACATTCTAAAATTCGTATTATTTCTGTTACAGGAACCAACCCAGATCCATTGTGCCTTGTGATGGGCGTGCTCTTCCAAATGTGCGCCACCTTCAGCAACATGGCCCCTACCGCCGATGGTCTGCGCGGTTGCGTCAACCTGGAGCCAGGAACTATATTCCTGTCCCAGCGGAAAGTTCCGCTGGGCTGCTTCAAGGCCAACGAGAGTCTAATGGAAATGTCGGAACCACCGAAAGAAACGTAAGTTAGCAATATTTTTAAAGAAAGAAAATACCTATGTTTTTATTAAGTTATTACTAACTAAACGTGGACTTTCTAAAAGGAATATTGCTGTTTTATTGAGATAACTCAATAAATTATGAACATCACAACTCCGGAGTTGCTTGCAATAAAATTCACGACCAAGGTGTATTCATACATTGGATAAATTACTTAGTTATAGACCATTACAAAATAATGTTTTTTTTGGATTAGGTACGGAGGTGGCCTTGAGACTTCGTTTATCATTGTCAAAATCATTTGGAATGATTAATTCCTTAAATCTAAATCTTGGATTACCTCGATAGCATTGAATAACAACAAAAAAAATATTCTGAAATCCATTTTGGCGGAAATAAACATAAACATTTCCTCGAATAAAACCACAGAGAATACAAATATTTTGTTTGGCTTTTGTATTTTTATTGATGAAAAAAAATTTTGAAATGAATATTCGAATGTAATACTTAATTCCAGAGCCGTGGAAGAAGAAGACAATACCGATGACAACACTGAAGAAGGCGAGGATGTTGAATTTGATCCGAACAAGTTCTTTGCTGGAATGTATCAAACGGCACAGCAGAGCATTGCACTACTCAGCAGCCTCTTGGAGACAACGAACACTAATAGCACTTCAGTAAAACCAGCCAGTTCCACAGAACCAAGCAGTTCCTTGCCCCAAGAGAACCCAACAGAGTCTTCACAAAGAAGAGGACCCAAAAACTTGAAACATCCTAATCAATTGTGATAAAATACTTTGCGGATTGTTAGATACGAAAACGCATTTATCTTAGGTTATAAACTTCAGTTCTCATGCTTATAATGAATCAGTATCCTATTTATTGCTTTAAACTTTGTGATGCGAGTGACTAGTACTTAGTAATAAATGATTTTGAGTGTTAATGTGTTATTTTCTTCAATCTTGAGAGAATGGAGGAGAGGCGTTAGTTTCCAACAAGTATACACCAGTTTGTCTGAAAGATAAAACAAATTGTTGGTTTAATTTAGCATTGAATGATTTCTTTTTTTACACGAATAACGTTATTTATCACGTTTCCGATGAAAGTATTTACTTAGTGGTACTAGATTAAACAATTGTGGATTTGAAGGTAAAAATTAAAAAAGATTTTAAAATACTCACCCAATTTTAGGCCTTAGTCCTCCCATCTGCAGTCTACCAGGCAACAGATCACACGTGCCCAAAATAGCAGCAAAGTAGTTAACACATTGTCTTCCAGTGAATCCTCCAGAAGTAATAGACTCTGCAAAGTAGAAGTAGCTCCTTGCATGATCGCAAGCGTGGGAGTCGCAGCCCGGCATGGAGATACCACCGTTGGGGTAGAAGTCAACGTCACCGAGGTCTGCCAGGAAGCCGTTGATGCCATAGTTCGTGTGGATCACTTCGGTGTACTGTCCGTCGTTTCGGTCGAAGCGATCGGGGTGACTCGACCAGCCGACGAAAGCAGGGTCAAGGGCTGAAAACACAATTAAATTATTATAACTTCTATACTGAAAAAAATGGTTGACTGATTTTCTATATTGCCGTCGACGTGAATGCTAGTGCATTGCATTTTCCTTACACATACTCAATTCTGTAGGCCCTTCATATCACATTTATCATTCTATGATGCCTATTTCTTGTACCTTTGTTTTACATCTAGAATCCTTTAACTCAGTTGTTTTCTCACCTGTAATGTACGCAATATCTCCATCAACGTTTCTGCCAATAATACCGGCTTGGTGGCCGCCGGCGCCGTGTCCTATAATATGGTACATGACAGGAGTAGCACCAGACTCCTGGTTCACCCAGTTTATGAACGCTGCTACTGCTTCACCAGAAGCAATGGTGTTACGGATGATGAACCTGAAGTCAACAGCACTGGCTCCGACGCTCCAGTCTACCACGATAATGTTCACATCTTCTGCGGCGAGGAATACTGGAATGAGATGACAAAGTTGTCAGTTACAATTCATATGAATTGCCGAAATTCCTTTACAGCGAAATATTTACGTCCAATAGAGATTTTATAATAATTATGTCATTACATATTTGCTTTCTTTGAATATATTTGCTTATGATGTATTTCGTTGCAACATTGCCAATACTGCATCCATAAATCATCATATTATATACTAAGGCATTCCATTTTGGCATGCATTAGTATTGAGAATTAAAAAATGCTTACCTGGAATAAGTACACTGTTAAAGTTAGAAACCACTGATTCCATCCACCCATGTACAAGAACAATTGTACGTTTGTCGCTTCTGTAGTTAGTAGTCTGGAGAAGAGTAGGGTTGTTCAATATGAGAGGCTGGCTTACTACTGGATTATCCCTGAAAATGAATGGTGTGTACGTGAGTACTCGCAATTCTGTTAAAATGGGTACATCTATGATCATGGTGCAACGCACATGCAAAACATACGTGCAACACAATCAGCTATTTTTACAATACTTAAGCTAACTTTAGGGAGTAGCGGAGGTCCAGTGGTGGCAGCCCCTGTTTGCGAGCAGTAAGTCGTGGGTTCGACCCCAGGCAGGCGCATTACTTTGTGTAATTTATTTCATCACCACGGCTCTCAAAACGTTGAATTAAAACATCGTGGGGAAACCGGCATGTCCTAGAGGCAAAAATTCGAAGATATGTGACATCTACCAGCTCGCACTGAGCCCGCGTGGTGGAGTATAGCCCATTACCTCTCATAGAGAGGAGGCCGTGTCCCAGCGTGGGAACATTATAGGCTGATTATGCTAAGCTCACTTGTACCAGAAAAAACTACAACAGGAACACATAAGATTTTTGGCGCAAGCTGGCTTTAACATACACCATCTTCTATATACTAGCTACTAGAACTTACTACCCTCTAAAAACTTACCTCGTAAACAAGTGATAGACATTTGTCTGAACTGGATCGTATCTCATAGCTTCACTGATGTCACCAGCTATCTTCGATAACTCTACCAAATCATTTTGTCCAGGTGCATGGTGATCGGGTTGATTTAAATCAAGCAGTTGAGGCAGAGGATTTGGCAGACCTGAAGAACGAGAGAATATCAATCATAATTAAAAGTCATTAAGGTATATTTAGCAAGCGTCTCAATGCTCGTGCCTTCTCAGTATGAAAAGAGGCCTTTGCCCAGCTGTGGCAGCTGTGGGACAATAATGGGATGGTATTATTATTATAAGGTATGGGTGGAAGGGACACCAACGCGAAAACCTTTACCACAAATTCAGCAAATCATTCTGAGGAGCAAAAATTTTTATGTGGGACAGACATGACACATAGAAATTTTTCATCGGTTATTAAAAAAAAAAACTACTGTTTCCTACACAATTGCAATACACTACTACACGGCCAAAATGTGTGGAACAGCTGTTTTTTTTTTATTTATATGTAGGAGGGCTCAGAATGATGGACTGAATACGTGGTGACCGTTTTCGCGTCGGTGTTTCTTCTACCCTGTAAAACCAACTGCCATTCACTGACCCTATATATATGGGTCAGTAAACTGAGTATTTAAAAGCGAAAATATTATCTAATGACCTCGAGAAGAACAAAATATCGACTATAGATAGAGAAGAGGTCTACGGAATGAAGATACAACCTTCACAAAGAATGAAAAACCATTAAGTTGGAAATAACAAATAGTAGATGTTACAATGTAACTAGTACTGCTTACGTTCGTCATTACGTAACTTGGTATTGTTTAGCTTAATGTTGATGAAAATACGCAAAAAAAATGCTACACAAAAATATGAGATTAAAACCTCGTTTAAAAACTTCAATTAAAAAAAACTTACCATAGCCAAGAGCAAGTATCGAAAAAAAAAGTACAGCTGTTAATTTCTTCATGGTCACTTCACAAATGTATTAATTAATTATTCCGATAATTAATCATTACTGGTTGACCATTCTCAGCAAGATAAACACCTGCTCAATTATCTAACGGATTATTTCGTCAAAAAATTGTTTAAATCGATAAATGATAAATCTTTCGTTGTCTTTTCAGTTTAAATCGTAGATTAAGCTTTATTATTTAGATAAATACAGCGTGGAAGGGGCACCAACGCGAAAATGGTTACCACGTACTCAGTATCGGATATTTAAAAAAAAAATAAGGTTGCACTCCGGGAGTGCCGGCAGAAGTGAAAACTTGATTATAACAACGTTTTTTATAACAACGCCCTCTAGTAGCAGCTAAAAAAACTGTCGCGCCTACCAGTAACAGTGTTTTCTGTATCAATGCATCATTTTAGTTTTCAATATCAAAGATAGATGGCGCTTTGTGCTAGCGCCATCTACCAGCGGTCTCTCACAACAGTTACTCATTGCATTTGCTAATGTACTTTCTACTACATTCTACAAGATGTCGCTAGGAGTTATAAAACTACGATCATGTTCCAAAACATTTAAAAATTTCTTTAAATAATTTTAAACCATAAAATGTTGAAGGTTAAGTTCAAAATCGTCTACTCTTCATCCGTCTTACGCTGTTTCCAAATTTCTTTAAATAATTTTAAACCATAAAATGTTGAAGGTTAAGTTCAAAATCGTCTACTCTTCATCCGTCTTACGCTGTTTCCAAATTTCTTTAAATAATTTTAAACCATAAAATGTTGAAGGTTAAGTTCAAAATCGTCTACACTCCATCCGTCTTACGCTTTTTCCAAATTTCTTTAAATGATTTTAAACCATAAATTGTTGAAGGTTAAGTTCAAAATCGTCTACTCTCCATCCGTCTTACGATTAGGTCACGTGTCCTGACGCGAGTGTCCTGACGCGAGTTTAAGATTTTATACCCATTACAGAACAATTTTTTTAGAGTGCTCAACGCCGCTAAAGAAGTTTTCACTTCAAAAACAGCTGTTTTCTAAAAAAGTGCAATACGGTCAAAATGTATGGAACAGTTGTTTTTTTTTAATAACTGATAAAAAAATTCTATGTGGGGGCTCATCACATCGTCACCAACATCATTAGGCAGAGGTATACCTAATAATACACCCACATTTCACCAGTTATTTTTATGTCCCATGTCCATAAACATGACTGGCCATATTCATGGCCATTAACTGGGTACAAATTCATAATCCGTAGCTGCCACTGAGAAATTCGTGATGGTAAAACCCAATAACACTTCACTTTGCTCGACTCCAGGGCCGGCACTCTCGACATAGATACCGACACTTTCGCAAACTTTCGATCGCTTAATAATAACAGAAAAAATCGGTTGCAATAAGGTTGCTTGCGAGAAACGCATCTTGGATGTTGAGACTTGCATTTCTCGCAAGCAACGTTGCTCGACTCCAGGACTTCATACTCAGCAGTCGCGCTTGCGACCACTAGACCAACGAAGTAGTAACATTCAATCAGTGATAATGGTCAAGTCAAAAATGTATAGGACTGGTGAAATCGAAACGCTTTAAAAGCGATTGCTACTGGTCTAGGTCATCATCATTCTCCTGTCCTTACCCTCTGGGGCTAGGTGCTCTGTTTAAATAATAAAACAAAATTATTTTTAATGACTTTTCCAATCATACTCTTTCCAACATACACCATTCTTAGACTAAACAGTTGCATTTGATCGTGTTTATCACAACAAATCTACTCATTATTGTTTTGGTCTGATAAACGACTTATCTTTTTACTAAAACCAGAAAAAAACTTGTACAGCTTAACGTAACCAGATGACGCTGCCACTTATGTTTTTAAATTATTTATTTAGTACAGCACAAGACATTCGTACTAAATTAAATTGTTCCTTTTGCTCTGTCTTCTCACAGAACCACAAACATTCTAATATTAAAGAATCACCAATCTAAGGTTTAATTATACCGACTCGTATGTACGTACTAAAAATTTCTGGAAATAAGAGTGATTGGTTATTAAATAGTTCTGAATAAGTTCACTTTTGATAGGAACTCATTTTTATCTCATCTTACTGCTCCATAACTATGGAAAATGATCAAGTTAATAAAGTTATGCCTAAAATGAACGAACATTGACGATGACAGTAAATAAGTTTGGCGTACAGCCAAAATACATAGATCCTAGTTTTTTGTTAGTCTAGAATTTTTTGACTGTCCTTGTAAACTAAAAGGCCAATTTCAATAAAATAATGGGTGTTAAAAGGACAATGACCAAAGTTGGTACCAAAAAGTCTCGCGCCTCAAAACCAAAATATTATAGTAATTAGTTTCATATTTTTTTACGGCATTACGCGTCGGGGATTTGATTTTTGAACTGGAAATATACTTTTCGAGTTTAAAAGTACGAATATTGTTTTACTCCCTTTATATGACGTTCCGTTTCAACTGAATATAAATGACGTTCCGTTTCAATTGAACAAACCCTTGTCTGTCGAGCGGACTCTAAAATTAATTACAATTAAGTAAGATCAGTACACCAAATCGATTTAGTTTGGTTTATTGCTATTTGCAACAAAATAGATTTTCTCAGCCTAAAGATTTTGATTTATCGATTACATCCCTAAATCCCGACTAGTTTATAGCACTTACTATACTCTATGGTTTATAGTTATCTTATCTGTGGCATCTGACATTTGTACTGTACTGACTGACTATTGGCAATGTAAAGGTCTAAAATAAAATCGAGTTTCAGTCAAGCATACTGTGGATGTTACTTTAACTCGTAATTCTTACTAATATTAGTGTATTACGCTGTTTTTAGAGCAATAATGTAATGTATGTGTGTTAAAATACGTCGTTGGTAGCGTCGAAAAAATAGACCTACTTTTTAGGTTAGTTTCGATTTTATAAAATAACTCTGAAACGCGGGTTTTTTTTTCAAAAATATTTTTTGTAGGAGTTAATACGATCAGTGTAGTCTATAAAAAACAAGGTTTGATTTTGATGCAGCATGGTACGGGATTCCATACTTCCATGAGCATTCTCTTTTAACGAAGCCGAAAGGCACTTGTTTTCCCTGTGTTCTTGAACCTGGGAACTTTCTAGTTACGGAGATATTGGGAGTCAAAGTTCCAACTATCTCACTTTTTTTATACCAGTTTTTAACGTTTTAACCATATTTTAAATACCACCACGAACCCCGTACTTATTCAATGCATCGATCAGCACAATGGTTTGAGTGCGCTCCATTGAGTGCTATCGTAACCCGAGATTTTTCACCCCAAAAAAAAGTCGCTTCCCAGCAATAATTTTTGCATAGAGTTACTAAGTTTGGCATACAGAATGCATGGTTGTTTACACCTAGTTTTGATATAAATAGATAAATTACTACAGACACACTACACTAAGTGTACATAGTTTTTAAGACGCGTGTACTTGTTTTATTTTATTATCCTACAGTCTTTCCCACAAACTACCCAAGATCTAAGAAACGAGATTAATACAACACCAAATCTACTTTCATGCTAGCCAACCTAAGATACCTTCTTCCTACGGATATAACGATCTTATCGTAAAATGACGTCATAAGAAGAATATAACGCGATTTCGATACTTATCTACTTCTTATCAGTTCTTTTGAAAACAATTAATAAAGAAATAATTAAGGAAATTATAGATTATCTTTAGATATAAAGGTAAGGTGGTGGTTTTCCCAAAGTTTTAATGAGATGGTTTAGATTTCAGATACAATTATTCACATTTAGGGTCACGCCACATTGATCGACGGCATTGTAAGGTTTGTCCATACTAAAGAGCACAAAGTATGGAAAGCGTGTTAGTCATGTGCGTACGTTCCATACTACAAACCGTCAAACGTCGCCGTTTAATATGTCGTGAGTGTGACTAAGAGCTCACAAGACGCGGGAGCGGCTCGGGCGTACTCGACTAGACAGCGACATCGGTTGCTTATGTTGCTATCAAAATGCAGTGACATATCGATGTATTCAGACACGGACGAAGAATTTAAATTAGAAAGAAGAGCACGGAAAAGGACTTGGGTTCATGAAATTATTTTATTAATTAAATTATTGCTATTTAATTGTTAAAAGTTCTAAAAAATAATTGTTTTGTATTTAAGTTTTAAAAGCAGAGTAAGTATTTGAGGTTGTCTTTTGAGTATGTTATATACTTATCATTCCTTTCTAATAAGTTGTTAATATTAATCTCTTAGTTTTATTACTATATAATTATTTATCAATGTTCCACTAAAATCTTTTTTTCTTAATCTCAAAAAGTGAATAAATGATGTCTCAAGGTCATATCCCTAAGTGTACGCCTATTCGGGAATACTTGCATTATGATGCAATGCAAGGACGCTACACCCACTCCCACCCTGCTCCCGTCCCGTTCCCGACCCGCTCCCGTCCTGCCCACGCTCTGTATGATGTCATCCATAAAAGTACATGAAATTACACCCGCCGTACTACTGTGCCCGCCCTGTGTGTGTTGCGCTTTAATCTATGTGATTTATCTTGCCCCCTCACTGGAAATAATTATCTATACTTAGTTTTAAAGAGGTAAAGATTGTAAGATAGGATATAGGAGGTAATCTCTCAAACTACTCATCCAATAAAATTTTCGTTAACGTTTATTTATTTCACGTGGGCAATGTCGGGGTTAGAAGCTACTGTTAAATAAATCAATAAATCGCAAGAGAAAGAGGAGAATCTATGTAGGTTGTCTACTTTGAGAATCGTATCGGTGCAGAGTAGGAGATGAATCTATATAACCGATAAGGACTGAAATACGAACTGTAAAACTGTCCTCGACTTTTACTGTACGTGACTCCCGCTCATAGGGTTAAGAGGATGCTCTGAGTGTTGCCAACCTCGCAAATAGCTGCCAAATATTTCACTATTTGTTAATATTTATTTTTTATTTAATGTTGTCAATATTACTAAATGAAATTGCATTAGTAACACTGAATTGGTGTTGTCGCAATGATAGGTTTAAAAAGCATTGGATACTCAGCTGCTAAAATCAAAGTGAATTGTTTTTTTTTACGACTTAGATGACTATTCACTGAAAGCATTTCACAATAATATGAACATCGACGAAATTAACTCATGACTGAATTTAATCAATAATCCATTAAATACACTTAATCCATTCGTCATTCCCAGAAATACTAAAATGATTGTATTTGCTAAAAATCTTCGATATGAAGCTTCGTATCTCATTTTCCTTGAATATCCACGAGTTTCATAAGTCAATAATATAGAATAACAAAAACGGTAGTACTTCTTATCACTAGATTTCTGTAGTTTTATTGTACAAGTTTAACAATTATCTTTGTTGGGATTAACTGCCTTTTAATCGAAGATAAATTGTATTAATATAAATCCGTGGTTATTGCATGAAAGAGTTAGTTTGTGAAAAATGTTCGGGCTCGTGAAGTGTGCTTTTATCCTGTGCGCTGCTGTTGCAGGTAGGAATTTAATGTGTATTTGACCCCATCTATGTTGCATGCACTAGAATAACCATGTGCTTCCGTGTGGAGGTAGGCCAAGGTGTTCGAATGGCGCCCCAAGGTCGCAAATATTCACGAATACTTTTTGTGACCCATGTAACTTTTCCAATTCCGTTACGAAATGTGTCATCTTAATAGTCTCTGCGTCTTTGTTTTTCTTTAAAATCCCTTCACGAGTATTTATGTAATATAGTTAGATTTCTAACATCATAACCAAGAGGTACTTGTTTTAGAATTAGCAGTAGGTAGGTACCTAATATCGGATCATAGAATTCTCCTCTAATCTTATTATCAATAAATTGTTTGTTTGTTCTCCTAATTAATTGATAAAAATAATAAAAACTATGCATGCGGTACCTATCTGTTAAGTTTTCTAACTAAAAATTCTTATACCCGTAGGTATAATCGATCAACATGACATGTGTTCAATATTTTCGTGTAGGCACATTGCTTAGCTGATAATAATACCACAGCGTGTTATACAATACACCTTTTGATTTTACAAAAGATAGGCCGCCTCCTTCGTCACGAGATATACAAGACTTGATTGTCATGGATAATTAGCACAATATCAATTTAATATACGCGGCATAATCAGCCAATATAGGCCTGTAAACATCCAAATGACTGCTATGAAACATGAAAGTTTTGCCTATAACTTGTTGGTCAGATTTGTGATAAGGAGCTTCCTCACCAGCAGCATTCGCTTCTAAAATAAAAATGTATAGTCGAGCATTACATCAGTGAGTAAGGAAAACCGGCAATTCCAGTGTCTGCGCATAACACAGTTAAGACGAAGCCTCCGCTGCACCCCGTTGATACCTAAAATTGTGTGCTGCGCAGCTTTACGTTAGATGTTCCGAGCCGACATAAAGTTTGAACCGTTATGCCTGCACAGACCGTCACTTGTAGCTAACTTCCGGTTTGAGCAGAACTATCACAATCGTTTGTTTCTGTGCAAAATCGAATCCTGAATGGTTACATTACAATGCTCCGGTGAAGAAGCGCCTATAGTTGATTATCTGATAAAATCTAAAACTATGCCAATTTTTTTCCACGTTTTCAAAACTTTAATGTTGAGCAAAATTTTGAAATTGGTCTAGAAAAGACCAACCCTAATAGTGACGAAGACTGAATCATGATCGCCTGACTTATTTCTTGAACTTGAAATTACAACAAATATAATATTTTTATCAAGATACCTTACATAATCTACGCTTAATTTCTTCTTTTGATAAAAACTATCAGCTTCGTGCAATTTATGGTCACACGACTTTGATAAAAAAAGATTAATTATTACATAAAGGAATAAAGAGTTCCGTTATTTACGCATAAATCCATCAACTCAAATCAATTCAGAAAAAATGTAATTTTAAATATAATTTAAGACAGTATTTAATAGTTGTGTCAACGAATTAAAATTAACCATCACCTTCCCTATAATAGCGCCGTCAATAAAACCTAGACAAGGGGCAAGCATTTACAAAACGTTTCGTAAAACTTCAGTCAACTTATTTTTGCAGGCGATAAAACACAGAACTAAAATAAATGTACCAAGTTTGACATATCGATACATTTTTTCTTGACAAGCAGCGCCACCTTGAACTGCACACTTAAAGTGGTCTTACTGGTACCTATTTCTGCAATGACTTTTTCAACAGGTTTGACATTAACTTTTCGATAGCTTATGTCAATGCAATCGATTTTTGAATTTCGTTTAGATCATTGTTCTCGCTGGTAGGATACCACTTTATCTCAAGAAATAGCTTGAAATTTTGAACCATTTTTTGAGATCGAGATCCCATGGGACAAACAATTATATCTCTACCACATCGCTGTCAAACTTTAATCATTATTATTTTTCAAATAAAACTTATCTTTTCTGATGATTGAATAAATCAGTTCCTAATCTATAATTTTTACTTGATTGTTTTTTTTTTATTTTACAAGTTTGAGAGAAAATTCTCTTTCGTTACAAAATAATCAAGGTTAATCATAAATTAAAACCAATCTAATCTGTGTACATAATTCGCCGATGCTTTATCTACATAATACATCAATCCACGACAGTAGTTCGTATTATCAGCTTGGATTTCAATCCTTTGATTAGCTACCGCTGATTAAGCGCGACTCCATATTATGTATACTTTTTTTGGATTATATTATTATGTAGTACCTACCTAATAGCCAAGCCACGGGAAGTTTCAAAGCGTCTAGCTAAACAAATATACTAATTAATTCGTGTCCGACCGAAGGTCTCGGATTTCTTGTCGATGCCGAAGTAGAAGCGGAAGGATTAATAACCCAAAAAAAATGATATTTTTTTAAAACTAATTAAGACCTTTTGCTGACTTTATAAAAACAACTTATCGATTCTTACTCTTTATTGCACACAAAATAGCAAATTTATATACAAATTGCAACAATATAGCTTATGTACAATAGCGAGCTTAACCCAGAATTATCGATATGATTAAAATTAACTTTTTTTAGCTTAAATTAAGGTTATTAGTAGTAAAAATATGTACAAGTATCAAAAGGATTACAGGACGCCAACAAAAATTCCCCCCCCCCCCCCCGCCTCTTACATCGCGCTCTCGCGCATTTGTAAAAGTTCGTTCCATTTCAGCGCTTGCTAGAAATCTTAGCGTCGGTCAAAACCTCAGTGTATACATGTACATATTTTTAAGGGTGGTGGTGCATTCTGCATTCAAACTTAGATATTGTTATAGGCCAAACTAAATTGCATATTACATATAACAATTCAATAATCAATCAAGAGAAACCCGAGAAAAGTTTTCTATGTACCACAACACTTTTCCTCAATTTTTTATCTACACGACGATCTACAAGACGTTTCTGCACCTTGGTAATGCACTTACTTTTTTATTTACAGCGTCCGGGTCCAATTTGCAGGACAACGATGTCCAACTTCACCTTTTTACCAGGTTTGTACACCAAATAATACTCGTAGATTGAAATTTTAATTAAGTATTTAATATTGACGGCGAAGTAACAACTACTTCTAAATTTTCTAATTTATAAGTTTAACTGTCCGTTTTTTTAATCGAGAATTTGACGATGAGAACGTGTCAAACTCTACTATAGCAGTATACACGGTGTGAACAGCCAAGAATTCCGTATATCAAAATATGTAAATCTACGCAAAAATTATTGTTGGAAAACGACTTTCGTTTTGGGGTGAAAAAACACGGTTTTCGGTAGGACTCAATTTAACATACTCAAATATCTCCGTAACTAAAAGATTCTCAGGTATGGTCCAGAACAAAAAAAAATATCGCAATGACGGGGAGAAACAAATGCATTTCGGCTTCGTAAAGGGTCTTTTCAAACCCACTAGACGATTCCTTCCTTTGAAATTCAAAATGTAATGATAAAGCAGAGTTTGATAAGTTTTCAATTTCACGTTCTCAATTCAGAAACTGGATCATAGATCGATGTGGCTGTGCCTGTAGGTTATAGTTAATTTATTATAATTATGATTTACGTTTTAAGGGCTAATCCGCAACTGAGTATACCTCTGCTGATCACCCCTGGCTCCATCATGGCGTCCACATTCAATCCCTCCGTCCCGACCATCATCACCATTCACAGCAATGGTGAAGGCGTCACAGGAAACTTCAATGCCCACGTTGTTCCAGGTAATCGGTTTATTTACATAACGTCGCTTATACGATTTATAATCTTCATAAGTAGATCTTTGGTAGGATATACAAAATTACATCCTATATATCCATATTATAGCTATAGAAATATTTAAATAATGTCTGGTACACACGGCGAAATATCAAGCTATACAGTAAATAATAGCTTCGCTTTGTATAGGTTGCCCGTACAATGAGAGATCCGCTTAAACTGGTTATGCAAAATTTGATTGGTGATCGTACGTACATACGTACGATAAGCGGGATAACGCGAACAAATTCGTAAACTTATAGAGCCTAAGCCTAAGGTCCATCGATACAAGTCGGGTCAAACTTGGTAATATCGTGATATTCACATTATTTCTTGTAATAGCTTGTCTATAATATCTTATATCTCTTTGATTCTAGCTCACCTCGACGCTCAAGCCGTGAACCTTGTTGCTGTCGACTGGAGCGCGGTGTCCAGCATGTACACCCAGGGTCTCAGCTACGCTGTCCCTGTCGCCGAGCGTATCGCCTCGTTTGTCAACCTACTGTCCTCAACCTTCAACTACGGCCCCAATAACGTCCGCATCGTCGGCGTTGGCCTCGGTGGACATATCGCCGGCATTACTGCCGACCGTGTCAATGGAGTGATTCCTCTCGTTACCGGTTAGTTGATTTTCTCATTGCATTCTTAACTTGTTTTTTTTTTTGTCTGCTTTATTTTTCTTTGCGTCACGTTTAGTGTTAATAAATGTTTTTTCCTTTTCTCCATTCTCTTTCTATTTTATGTCCTCTAACCTTTTCTGTTTATTCAACAGCTATTGATCCTTCCTTGGTCGGCTGGACTCACCACCCTGAAATCCTGAAGCCTGGACAAGCTGCAGTGGTTGAGGTTCTCCACGCTACTGCTGGCAGCCTTGGTTACGACTATCCTTTGGGCGACCTTGACTTCTACCCCAACGGTGGTAGCTACCAGACCAGCTGCGGTGCCGACCCTGATTGCTCCCACATCTTGGCTTACGTCTTCTACGCCGAATCTATCTCTACTGAAGGTGGCAGCAGATTTGTCGGTACAGAATGTGCAAGCTACGAAGACGCCATTGCTCAGACTTGCGCTGGTGAAGGAAGCGCTGTCTTTGGTGGTCTCGGAGATAAGAGCGGGTAAGCATATGCGTAACTTTTGAAAATCAAGTCGGTAGCCAAATCGTTTTATACAAGTTTTGCTAATCTCAAGCTTGAGTATATTAAAGTTTCATTTGAAAACTGAATAATAAACATTTCTTCTCTTTCAGTCAATCCGGTATCTACAGTTTCCAGACCAACTGGCAGCAACCCTACGCTCAGGGCTAAGGACTTAATTTTAAGCGTTTTCGATCAACTTTAATAAATAAGAGTTTTATAGTACCGTGTTATTATTTGAAGTCCTTTGAAAAAATCAAAATCAAACTATTTTTATTTCACATAGGCATAGATGGGCACTTATGAAACGTCGACAAAAAGGTGCACGGTTCGGGTTGGTCGTTTCCTATGGAGAAGAACCGGCAAGAAACTCCATGGTTACTGTTTTAAAATGATTAGATTTTACAATATTATCATGTTACAGCATTAGTACTCAAGTATGGGGGGACAGCATAGGCCCGACAACAAGTCGTTGCTTACTACACAAGAAAAATGGAAAACAAGATAAGAGGTTAACAAAAGTTAACACACATTAGGAATCTACAAGGCCTACACTGTTCACACATTCACAAACAATCGTTAAAAAGAATATATACAAAGGCAAGAAAATATTATAAAAGACTAAATTAAACATGTGACAAAAATATTGTCATCAGTGCTGCAACTATTCTGTACAAAAAAAGGTGTTTAAATGATGTGAGAACCATTGTAAAAAAAAACCATTGTAATTAAAATGAAAAGAAAAAAAAATGAGATTGAGAATAGTTTGTGCCGTTTATGAGCTACCAGGGAAGCCGCATGCGCAGAAGGAACTAAAGCCAAACCTCTTTATCTTCAACGTAGTCCTTGATTTTGTAAATGCTTTTTTAATAAGGACACGTTTAATGTAGTTTTTGAACTTTGCATCGGTCAGTTCTATAACTGACTTAACCTATACTGTTTATAAGAAAAGACTTACTAGTTTTTGTTAACCTGAATTTGGGTATTACAATTTCGTGTTTACTGCGTGTATTAATATTATAGAAGTCGCTTCTAATTTTAAAAAGTCCTCGGTTTTTGCGGACATATAAAATACATTCTAGGATATAAAGGGAAGGCAGAGTGAGTACATCGATCTCTTTAAATTTTTGTCTGATGGACTCGCGAGGACCCATTTTATAGATCGCACGGACTGCCCGCTTTTGTAAAATGAAAATTGAGTCAACGTCTGCCGCCTATCCCCACAGTAGAATGCCATAGGACATAATACTGTGGAAATAAGCATAGTATATTAACCTAGCTGTTGCTGAATCAGTTAACTGCCTTATTTTCCTTACTGCATATGCAGCTGAGCTTAACCTACCCGAAAGAGTTCTAATGTGCGGTCCCCACTGCAATTTTGAATCGATAGTAATCCCTAGGAATACAGTTTCCGCTATAACATAAAGTTTTTTGCCGTCAAGATTTAAATTTATATCCCGTTGAGGTACATTTGGTAAAGATAATTTTAGAAATTTTGTTTTGTTCGCATTCAGTAAAAGATTGTTAGCTGCGAACCATTTCGAGAGAACAGTTAGACTTTCGTTGGCATGTAAGACATCCGTATCCTTTCTATCAATTTTAAAAATTAGCGAAGTGTCATCAGCAAATAGAATTATATCCGATAATTTGGCCATCATGTAAAGGAGATCATTAATGTAAACAAGAAATAGGTAAGGCCCGGGAATTGAACCTTGGGGCACGCCCATCTTTACTAGAGACCCGGAGGACGTCGCCCCATTTATATTTACTTTTTGCTGCCTGTTTGATAAATATGAGAGAACAAGATCAGCAGCTTGTCCACGAATTCCGTAGTGGTGTAATTTACAGATCAGTGTGTTGTGGTCGACGCAGTCAAACGCTTTTGAGAGGTCACAGAAAAGGCCAATGGCATCTCAGGATTCCAGAATGTGACTGATGAGTTTTACTCCCGCGTCTGTTGTCGACCTACCCTTCGTGAATCCAAACTGTTGACTATGCAGAATCCCATTTGAGTTGAAGTGAGACAGCATCTAGTCCAGTATAATTTTTCATAGATTTTACTCAATGCTGGAAGCACAGATATAGATCTATAATTAGAGGGGTCACCCTTACAACCCGAGAACTACTCAGATACTGTATTCTCTATTGTGCCACTATGGCTCAAGCTAACGGAATAAAACACATTCAATACATAAATGTCTTTTGTTTTTTTTTCGTGTTCTTTAGAACCAAATGCAACTTCCCGGAATTATTCAGGGAAAAAACCAAGAATAAAAAATTAACTCTCCACCCTACAGTTACCGCTCACTAATAAGATTGTACTTAAATGTTATCTTATCAGCAAGAGATATAAATATGAAACAGATAATTAACCAAACCCTCATGTGGATGCTGACTGTAACTACTGATTTGAATGTCCACTTTGACCTCGTCACCGTGATCCCAATTCACGTGTCTTCGGACGACCCACAACCCACGCACATTGATCGTGACCGTGATCGTTCACGTAATATACCATACTTTTTATAAAAGGCTAAAATGAATAGGTACTAATTAAATAATTAACTACTATTTTAAAGAAATCATGAGAATTTAGAATAATTATCTTTCAGCAGTTCAATTGATCATCTATCGAAACTACTTTCTAAATTCGAAAAATATTTCATTCCCATCGATCAGTATTAGAAATACCTTATGGCATTAACTCCACCTATGTACCATAACTGTACATAAAGTTTAAATGAATAAATAAACACATAGTTACTCAACTACTGACTGGCCAGAAGTTACGAAACTTTTTTTGTCAAATCGAGTAAATGTGTCGAAAAATTATTCCTTACTTCCTTCCTTACTTACTCGAATTCTAAAAGTTTTATATTTTAATTCATGCGCCCCGCCCGATAAAGCGGAGGCGGTGAGCGGTAGGGCAGCGAGCGGCGCTCCTCCGTATGGTCGGGTGGTTCGTGTGTTAGGCATAAACGGACATACAAGTCTACCACGTCGCGTCGGTGCGCGGCGTCATGTGAGAATCACATAAGACACAACACTAGTATGTATATCTACAAGTCATCGACCGTGTGCTTTGTTACATAAGAAATTCAGCACAAGAAGTGGTGGAAATCCACATGATACGGCTGATAGACTGTCTTTATACGGATTTTGCAAGATACTATATGAAGGATACCATCTTAGAGCCGGGCAAACGCCACCCCCGTGACTTACAGCTTTATCGATCCAGGGATAAAATTTGTAAAATTTGGGGTCGCGCAGTACATACTAACACTACTCGATTCAACACATTTTGTTAATCAGAAAATAAGTAACGTATGGGAGCGCTGGGATCTCGGACTACCGACCTACGGCAGACGATCACTGTCAACGTCATTTGGAAGAATGTCATAATTATAAAGATAAGAGAACAATTAATAAGGGCCGTGATATAAGTTCGACATCTTCATGCTTTATTAAATAGATAAATGATATTAAGTAGGTAGGTCGTTAGTTAAATTGTTATTTTGAAGCTTTTTGGAGTAGTCACGAGCACCAATATGTATACACTTTCCTAAATTTAAAAGCTATTTTCGCGAAAAATAACGATTGAAACTTGGAGATAGGATCTTTTTCATAAAAATATGAGTTTCAAAATACTATGTTCGTAACAACATGAATGTTTTATCAGAACAGTAGAAGAAAAATAGTTTTAAAAGTTGTCAAGTGATACACATTGGTGCTCGTTACTGTACAGTGTACACCCATCTAGCCATTCCATGCAGATCTTGGCTGGTATTTTTTCAATGGTAATCGCTTTCAAAGCATTTTTTGTTCTCACAACTGCATTCAACAGCAATGCCATAGGTAAGCTTGTCGGTAGGTTATGTGATCCCAACATATTTTTGACTTTTCCATCATCATTGATAATAGAATTGCACTTTGTCTAGGTAATCTGAGAATTCGAGCTCAGATTCGTCTCAGTTTACTTGTCTTCTTCTTGCTAGACTTTCATTATTTTATTGACATTTTATAAAATTATTATTCGGAGGATAAATTAATCACATTGATTGAAGCTTCAAAAACTCATTTTGTGAACTGAGATGGATACGAAACGTGAAAAAGTCAACGTAGCTCCGCTACGCGGGGATCCTATTTCTGTCTGCAGGGTTTAAACTAACCTAACTTAACCTAACGTCAGGGTACCCCAAGTCTCGAGCTCGCTTCGCTTGCTCTTGCATCTAACATTCCTTCCATTTGCTCTTTTCCCGTGCCTTCTCCACCAACCCTCGCGGTACGCGACCAAATAATCTCGCTACCTCTTTCTGGGCCAGCCTCGGCTGCGCTGCCCGGCTTCCGGCACCCATCGTCTGGAGACTTTTACCCAACGGTCATCGTGCAAGCGGCTTTAGATTAACTAAATGAATAATTTAGAAACATCAATTTAAATAGCAGGTCTTCACAATTTTTATAAATTAATCTCGCCTGAAATTCGCACAATTTATAATTCCATTCGTAATAATTTGATAATAACGATTAAACTATTGAAAACAACAAATAAATTAAAACGGATTTAATCCGTCTCTATCAAAGAAATGATATATTTGTTTAGATACCCTACACGAGTCAATAGAAAATCACATCAAATCATCAATCGATCAATGTGAAACGTACGAGTAGGTGTGGTATCCGGTACAGCTACCAATTACTGATAAATTATGTTATTCTGTTAAAGCACCACCACAGTGGTGGGTTTAGATGGAGCTCTCCTAAGTCCTCCTCTCCTAGGTCTCCAAAGATGAGTGGGATATAATGCGATAGTAGAAAATTAAGTAAAATAACAAAATGTAACACACACATTATTTTTAAGGTGTCTAAAAAAAACTATGAAGAATTCGTACTTTTATAAAACAGCCCTACATTTTGTTTCCTGGGTCTCTGTAACAACAAAATTAAATTCATTGAATGTATATTAGACTTCCAGTATTATACAATATTTGCGATGAGCAAGTTTCCATTGTTTGTCTGACAAACGATGGTGTAGTAGACATCGATCGCTATTCCACGTCCTAACCCGTTAAAATTGGAATTTCGTAGCCCTTTTCTCACTGTCAGTCAGTACCCAAATACACGTTCAAGCTCTATGAGCTATCCACATAATATTAGTCCAATGTGACCTGGTAAATGTAGTACCTCAAGGCACTGTGTTGTGTCTTGTGTAGTTTTTTGTTAAAGTAATAAGGTAGTTAAATTATTATTAATTCGGATCATCTGAATCTTAGTTACCAATGCACTGTTAATTGCTGATACAGTCTCCGTTATAATATTAATATGCATATGGTATTTGTGTCAAAATATGGCCTACATGTGTCAACATATTAAATAACCCAACGTATAATGGAAACAAACACAAGATTAAATTCCATATCTTTAAAAAATCTCATGTATAAACAGATTACCGTAATTAATTCCTAAATTATCATTTCGCATTCTCTAAACAGATAACACCATTTATAAAAACCCCTACGAAGTCGTCTACTGAAGTAGTGCATAACTACCTCGTCAACATGAAAATATTTGTGGTTGCTGCTGCCTTCGTAGCGTGTTAGTACTCAACATTTATTTACTTAAACTCTTGAAGCAGCTATAATATCCCAAAACAACTTTATTTTAATCCAGAAGTTATAATTATAATGTACCTCATATGCTTTGACTTTCCCAATTAGTTTTTTATTAATTTTATACCTTGGGCCATTTGGCCAGCTCAAAACAATGGTGCTGCACTGGTGCAATTGAATTATAATTCAGTGGGAGCATTTAAAAAAATCATGTTATTGCATTCTTAGGAACAAACCGGCCAACAGAAATGTGTTTTGAGACCTCTACATCCCGCGATGTGGCGACGAAAAACTCATGTCATCAAATATAAACTCAAATCATTAGGTTCAAAATAGAGAATAAAGTTTAAAATAGAGATATAAAACAGAGTTTTAAATTTTATTTCAAGTGTGCTCCGGCAACGCTCTTCCCACCGTCCCGGGGGACAATAGCCACTATGTGGAGGGAGAGAGCCGGTACATCTGGATGCCTGATGGTGAAGGCACACCTGTCCTGGTCGACCTCCAGGAGCCAGTCGATGAAGCTCTGCTGAACTCTAGAAACGGAGCCAACAACGCCTACTGGTTGTTCACCAGGTAAACGATGATTGGTATTCTTGGATAGTTTTCATGTTTTTCTGTTCAGATTAATGTCCCTGTTTGAAAATATAAGATTTTAAATCAGTGTTTTTACTCGTTACAAAATGAACAAAATAATGTTTTCTTATTTACTTGGAAAATGATGTTTTCTCATTTTCTTACAAAATAATGTTTTCTAATTTCTCGAAGTCCTTTACTTGCAGACCATAACATGATTAAGCACTGAACTGTATGAAATATTTTCAGGAATAATCAAAACAATGCCAATGTCATTGTCAATGGCAATGCCAACACAATCTGGTCATCCAACTACAATGGCGCCCGTCCTCTTAAAGTCATCGTCCACGGATGGAACAACAACGGCAACACTGCCATGAACCCTCTCATCACATCTGCATTCCTCGCAGTTCAGGATTGCAACGTCATCGTCGTTGACTGGCGCGCTCTCGCTAACAGCAACTACAACACTGCTGCCGCCGGTGTCCCCGGTGTAGGCCAGCACCTTGGTAACTTCATCAACTGGCTCATCAACACCGCCGGTGGTAACTGGAACCAGGTCCACTTTGTTGGCTTCAGTTTGGGTGCTCACGTTGTTGGAAGCGCTGGTCGCCAGGTCGGTGGCCGTCCTGCCCGTGTTACTGGTCAGTATTTTCTATTTTTAAGACGTGCATTTCTTAACATGCATAATATAACTTGATTGCCTGTGGAGATCAATTGCTTGGATATAAATAAAATTAATGTCAACTTATAAACTAAAATGGTTACAGGTCTGGACCCCGCTGGTCCTAACTGGCATAACAACGGCAACGCGTTGAACCACAACTCTGGTCAATACGTTGAAGCCATCCACACCGATGGTAACATCCTCGGTATCATGACCCCTATTGCAAACGCTGACTTCTACCCCAACGGTGGAAAGAACCCACAGCCTGGTTGCTGGATAAGCACCTGCTCTCACGGTCGTGCGACTGAGCTGTTCGCCTCCACCGTCCGCCACAACCACTTGGTTGGAAGACAGTGCGCCAACGTTTGGGAGGCTGAGCTCAGTACTTGCGGCGGAGGTTCCTTCCACATGGGAAATGGCATCGTCACCAAGCGCGGGTAAGTTATTTAAAAAAAAAATTGGACTTCCCATACAAGATATCACATGGACTAACGCGTTTTGTATAAAGAGTCCATTTTTTCACTCATTCCAGGTTCCTTAAAGTCATTTTTTAAATCATGTGCTGTAAAGATTTACTAGATTTTTTAAAGAAAGGGACAGACTTTGTGCTTAATTGAATCCAAAGACATAATTTATAAGTAGGTACTTTTTTTTTGGTTATTAACATCTTTATTTTCTTTACAGAAACGGTATATTCGGACTCAGGACCGGATCAGGCTGGCCTTTCTAAACTACGGACTACAACTTAAATTGATGCTGTAAACTGATTGCGAGTAACATCTGACTATAATAGTGTATATGTCGCAGGCATTTTGTATTGACACGGCATTATACATTTTGCCTTCGGCATTTTTCATAACAGCGAGCGTTTATAAATTGCCGACGCCGTATGTAAATGGCGAAATCATACAATAACAACAGAGAATCGAGGAGCCCCGCGCAGCGGGGATCCGTCGACCTGCTGACGGAAACGCTAACCCTAGACGGTCGACGTCAGGGGCACCCCGAGGTTCGGTTAGTTAGGTTCCTGTAAACCTTGCAGACAGAAATAGGAGCCCCGCGCAGCGCGGATCCGTCGACCTGTGTTTCGGCATATTAGATAATGACACGGCATTATACATTTTGCCTTCGGCATTTTTCATAACAGCGAGCGTTTATAAATTGCCGACGCCGTATGTAAATGGCGAAATCATACAAAATGCCTGCGACATATACAAGTTTAATAATGAATCTGATTATTTGGTTAAACCGATTAAATTGCTTTTCTTAATTATTAATATTCTATTTTTATTCTATCCTATACCTACAGTATTCTACATAACAAATGTATTTACATTTATAAAGAAAATGTATGAATTAATTCCGTCGGCATCAAGTACAGAGACAAATAAAGAAAGAAAAGCCGAAGCTTCTTTCGGACACTATCAAATATTAATTTTACATTGTAACTATTATTAGAAGATCATCAAAACAGACGAAAAGAAATAATCCGCATTATAGAAGATTATATAGATGATGAAGATATAGAAAATAAATGTGATTAACTTTGCTTGGGTAGTTCATGAGTTACCTCATAAACTACCCAAGCAATCTTCTCACACCAGTAATCACGGAGAAATCGGTGTACAAACATGAAAAAAGATACCGGCCGAATACATAACCTCCTCCATTTTTAGGCGTCCGTCAATAAAATATATTTATTTATTTGCTAACATGTAAAACACTGGTTAGTAGGCATACATTAAAATTTCATGACACAGTATTGAGACATGCACCCTGTAAGGGCACTGCAAATGTTATAATATATACATAATATTGATTCAAATTATTACAATCTATTACATTATACGAAACATTAATCAATAATTTATTACATTTTATTTGAAAATAAATCATTATTATCAATTCGTCCGTTCATTTTAGTCATATAGGTAATGTAGTATAGTGATTTATTACTACACATTTACGTCAAGTAGGTATATTATTACAAGATCTGTCGATTCACAATTTGTCAGTTTTAAATTCCTCAACATAGGTCTTACTTTATTAACAACGATCCACCCGCCCCGGCTTCGCACGGATGCAATGTAGATAATATACATGTAAACCTTCCTCTTGAATCACTCTACCTATTGCTGAAAATATCGTTGCGTAGTTTAAAAGATCTAAGCGTACAAACAGCGGGAGCGACTTTGTTCTATACTATGTAAAGAAGATTTTAACTGTTTCGAAAAAATTAAGTCATTTGGTAGGAATTTTATCAACTTTCCAGTAGCTTATTAAATATGTTAGCTAGTCTTGAGTATGGGCTCTTCTCGATAACTTTTAACTTTGAATACACAAAGCCAGCATGTTTGACTTCTGCACCGTCATAGTAATGTCAATAGTTACATGTTACATCATTGTGTGAGGCTTTATGGGAGAAATCCTATCAGAGATTATAGGTCCATGGTCCATCTCAATCAGTGCTTAGAAATAGACATGGCTGTTTTTGCTTGCTTAGTTGGACAAATACGTGCAGCCATATAAAAATCGTTCAAAAATAAACAAAAAAATGTTTATTAGTTTCACAAGAACACAACTTCAATTATTTTGCTTTACTTTGTTATTTTTTAATATGTGTTATAATTGCCTCTTTTATTTTTATAATTTTAGTTACTGTAATTGATTTGTAACACAACTGTTGTAATAAATAATAAATGAATGCCTGGATGTCTCTCCAGAGAGGTCCTGCTTTAGGTCGTTTGCTACTCATGAGGTTTCAAGAAACGTTCTTTGAGTCTCCTTTTGACAGTTGAGCGCAAATGGACAGTCCATTAAAAACACGAAACGGTAAATCGATCGTGTTGTGCTGTTGTGGGTCGATTTCGTGGTCCTCCTAAACAGCAGCGATCGAGTGAGTTGTTATTACTTACGTTTCAAGCTAAGCGCTGCACGCTGTACAACTGCATACCTGAGCCCCAATGATATTAAAAGCAGGGCTACCATATTTTATTACCTGGGTTACTGGATTTACTGAAATATTTTGAACTGTGTATGTACATTACTTACAAAAAACAATTTACAGGTATCAAAAGAGAAAAAGAATTACAAGACGTCAAAAAATTTATCCACATCGCTGTCAACAGGTAAAGTAGCCAAAAGACTGGTAGCTGATTCTTTGGCCAAAAAAGGCGCTCCGGTCACGTAAGAAATCGACCAACCGGCGTAGACTCGGTAGGGACTCCGGACTCCATGGCCCAAGTGTTTCAACCCCAAACGGCTCAAATACATAAAATTAGGTTATTGTATTTGCACCGTTTGAAATCATCAGCTTCTGCAGTAGCTGTTCTAGCATAGCCCGCAGTGCTAGGAAGATAAGATGGCACAAGGGAGTCCACGTAAGTTGCATCCCACACCAAAGGCCTACCCAACATCCAAGGCATTATGGTCATACCATGCAGTCTCTTCTCATCGTGAGTTTAAAATTAAGAAGAAACAATTTAACTGCTCTCAATGAGCAAAAAACAAATACTATTGAATTAGACATTACACATGAGTCAGGAGTAACTCTCTACGACTTCTTTTCTGTTTTCCGAAATCATTCATTCTAATTTGGAACAGTGATGACACCAAGTAAACGAGAGTTAAAGCATAGAATATAAGTCATTATTTTGATGATTTAGGCTAGGTGGGTCGATTCAGGAGCCCGGGGTTGTATGATAATTATGATACATCATCTGCCTAGCCTTTTCCCAACTGTATTGGGGTCGGCTTCCAGTCATGCCGGATTTAGCTGAATACCAGTATTTTACGCAGAGCGGCTGCCTACCAGACCTCCACAACCCATTAACTGGGTAACACGGTATTTCATGGCAAGACTGGAGTCAGATTTACTGGCTTCTGACTATCCGTAACGACTGCCAAAGATCAACCAATGACAGCCGGGACCAACGGCTTAACGTGCTTTCCGAGGCACGGAATCATCTTTTTATCAGACAATCAGGTGATTCAAGCCTGCAATGTCCTAACCAAACTGGAAACAACTTCACAAAGTATGCTTCCCGTAGGAATCGAACCCACGACCACCGGGTCACAAGGCAAACGCCTAAACCACTCGACCACGGAGGCAGATAATTATGATACAACAGATCATAAAATCAAAGACATGATAATATTATGTACACATTTATGGCCACAAAAAAAAACAATTACTAGGTACAAATGACATTAATTACGTGTCGTAATCTCCTGTAACTGAACAAGAAGTCATTATCTGTAAGGCTTTTCCATCGGATAATTTATCTTTCATCTACACAAAATATTGTTATCGCTTACTCCTAGTAAGCGATAACAACATTTTATAAAGACCCCGGTAGCAACCATTTCTACCTGTTAACCAGCGCAAATATGAAGTTTATCGTGTTGTTAGCAGCTTGTGTTACATGTAAGTTCTTTTGGTTTTATTTTTTGTGTATTTAATAAAATAAAATAAAAAACCATACTTGAATAGTATCGCGTTGACAATTTTCGATTTTGGATTTTGCACTACAAGCAATCTATATTCCGATGAGTTTATATTGAAGCTAAAGAGCTTACCTAATGTCCTTGAAATCATGTTTAAATTCAAAGTTACGTGTACAATATTTATTGAATTTTCTTTAAGTGTGCTACGGCCATGCCATTCCCATGGTCCCGGGTGACAACAGTCATTTCGTGGAGGGTGAAAGCCGATACGTTTGGATGCCCAATGGTGAAGGCAAGCCAGTACTAGTTGATCTCGAAGAACCAGTCGATGGAGAGATGCTAAGTGCCAGAAATTGAGCCAACAACCAGTACTGGCTGTTTACGAGGTGATTCATATTTTCTGCAGTTAGCATTTTTAGAGTAAAGCATTTGCTCGTTTTCGTTTCTTAGATTATTATTCTTTTTTTCAGACAAAACCAGCACAATGCTCAAGTTATCGTCACTGGCAACGCGAACTCTCTTCTAAACTCCAACTACAGAGCCAGCCGTCCCTTATATGCCGTCGTTCATGGATGGGACAGCAGTGGACATTCAGCTATGAACCCCCTCATTACGTCCGCCATTCTTGCAGTACAGGATGCCAACGTCATCGTTGTTGACTGGCACCTTCTCGCTGCCGATTACTACAGCATTGCCGCCCGTGGTGTCCCCAATGTAGGCCAGTTCCTCGGAAACTTCATCACCTGGGTCATCAACACCGCCGGTGGCAACTGGAATCAGGTTCATTTCATTGGGTTCAGTTTGGGTGCTCACGTTGTTGGAAACGCTGGACGTCAGACTGGATCTCGCCCTGCTCGCATTACTGGTTAGTTATATTTGTATGCGTTACCTCTTTTTTTCACAAATGTTTTATTAACTATAATAGATGACAAGCTACAATAGAACATACTTATTTTTTTATACTATTTCAGAATAAAATACGATTTTTACGCTGTGCTTGTCTGTAGGTCTGGACCCCGCTGGTTTATACTTTCATGGCAGCAATAACGCTCTGAGGCATACCGATGGTCAATATGTCGAAGTCATCCACACTGACGGTGCACGTCTCGGGATCTTGACCCCCAGTGGAGACGCAGACTTCTACCCGAACGGTGGAAGAAGCTCTCAGCCCGGCTGTGGAACATTAGGGAGCATCTGCTCCCACGGTCGTGCGCCAGAATTCTTTGCTGCTACTGTCCGCCACAACCACCTCGTTGGAAGGCAGTGCGCCAACCTTCAACAAGCACAGGACCAGAACTGCAGCGGAGCTTCCCTGCACATGGGCAACGCCATTATGAATAAGCGCGGGTACGTTCTTGTCTAGCTTATTTAATTATACCAATTTCAGAATTGCTTCATTGATATGGCAGATTGTAAATACCTACTAGACACTAGTGCTGGCATGTGAACCAAAGAACTGAACTAAATTCTGAAGGCAGCATCGCAGCTCGAACATCCAATATGAGGACGTGACATGGTTCCTAAAAAAGAGACATCGAGCAATTTGGAGAAAATAAATAGAGATCTAATGACCTCTATTTATTTTCTCCTTCCTCTCGCTTGGACAAAGTGAGAAAAATATATTACCTGTTACGTCATATTAGAAATCAATTGTTCTGTACAGTTTTTTGTTTGTTTCAACTTACCAAGTTACGACGTTTCCTTTTGATTTCAGATCCGGTCTCTACGGACTCAGGACTGGAGAAAGCTGGCCTTTCTAGACTATGGATACAGTTCAAAAACGTATTAATTCTTGATAAAGGTCCTAAAACCATTACCATCATTCAGACGCAGCCGGGCAAAATATGAGCGATGGCTCATTTGATTCGGAATGAGTGAATGACGTCAAAAAAATGTATCGATTTATTAACAATATCACGCGATAAAGGTTAATTATATACAGACTACAAATAGAGCTAAAATAAAAAGACTAACATAAAGTATCTATATATACATATATTCAACGACGACAATAGGACACGTCTTAGGCGTCAAAGTACTCCTCCGCATCGCTGTCATCTGGAAACGTGCCCAGAAGACTGGCAGCATTGCCACGTTGAATGGCAATGCTAATTCTTTGCCCAAAGAAAGAGCCAAGCCTGGTCACGGTTAAAGGTTAATTAAAGTTTATTATTTTGTTTATAAGTTTTTCTTAAAAAAAAAATGAAAAGTCCAAGAAATGTTGTTGTGATACCATAATTTATTCTAATTTTTAAATTAATATTTGTTACTAAAAAAAAAATTGCTAGTACACTACCTATATCGGCAGTGTGCCCATGTCATTACGGCTGGGCGGAGCCCTATTTTCGGCGTTGAATTAAAACTAAAAATACCTAATAGAGATAGAGTTCCGGGAGTCGGAATTTTTTGTGATAAATTATATACTTTCGATACATTTTTCTAGACGTCCTTCCGAATCGAATGAGCCATCGCTCATATTATTAGGAGCTTTATCAAGAATGAACATGTTTTTGAACTTGTTGACTAGCCCAATTCGGCTACATAAGATGAAGACTTAATGCTATTTTAAAACGTTTTGAGATAATCATCGGAAGTCATTGTATTTTTTACCTATTATATATATACTGATCTAAACTCTGAAGTGTAAATTATTTTTGTTTATGTTGTAGTACCTAATACATAAAAGCTTTGCTTGAGATCTTCTAACCTTGAGATCCATCCATAAGGTAAGAAGAAATGAAATTGAAGAAATGAAGTACCTACTTCTTTCATACTTAGATAAACATATCTCTATATTCTCATAAAATTAAATATTCTAGCATCATTTAGTCTTGGACTTAAACAGTCGTCAATTACTGGGTTACCAACATTCATTTTTTTAAACCTGCATACTGAACATGTAGGGTGTGTGATATACACTCATGTTACTCACATTTTGCCAGTTATGTTTATGTCCCAAGTAATAGCAAATATACCAAAACCTACAACAATATCATCATATCAATCCGAAAGACGGTCTCCCCCAAGCGTCGTCGTCACGTGTACCAGTCACACCACATTGCGCCTGTACCTTCACTCAACTGTAGTTAGCTACTAAAGATTTAGAGTATCAAAACCGGAGCCGCCAACCATTCGTTGTAGTGTGCGGAGGCGTAGCAATTTGATACGAATACACTGCCCATCTACTATGCTGTACAGCTTTGCACGCTGAAAGTGAAATAGCTTTTGCAGCAAACCACTCACATATAGGTACATGGTTCTACCATCAGAGGATCAATGGTATATTCTTAGAATAAGGTGTCGACGCAGGTGGTCCCGCACCAAAGGCCTATCCACCTTCCAAGGCATCGGCGTCTTGCCATCTGGTCTCTTCCCATCGTCACGTACCAAGCTGGTACTCCGGCGCGTACCAGCGGTTTTAGAACCTTACGACTAAAGGCACGCCAGTATCAACGACATTATTCGTCGAGCTCTTGCCACCCGCTCGACGAAAAATGTCGTTGATGCTGGCGTGCCATGCTATCTACCTACCTACACTCAATCAAATCAAAATATTTTATTTCACATAGGTCTACATGGGCACTTTTAAAACGTCGGAAACAGGTGCACGGTTCGGGTTGGTCGTTTCCAATGGAGAAGAACCGGCAAGAAACTTCTTGGTTACTCTTTTCAAATGTTTTGGTATTACAATATTATCATGTTAATCATGTTATAGCATTAGTACTTAAGTATGGTATATATTACAACAAGATAAAAAGTTAACAAGCATTTGGGAATCCACAAAGCCTACAATGTTCACACATTCCCAAACAATCGATAGAAAAGAATCTATACAAAGGTAACAAAATATTATAAAAATACAAAATTAAACAGGTGACACAAATATTGTTATCAGTGCTGTAACTATTCTGAGCAACACAAGCACTCCTGTAGTAGGACAGGCTATGGTCCCCGAGGTTGTCGACAGCTTTACCGTAGTAACACCGATGTGGAGCAACACAAGGTGCGCTTAAGTGAAGACTTGTGGCGAGCCGAGATGAAACGTCGCGGTCGTCCTCCAACATAGTGCCAATGGTGGATGACGGACTTTCCTATAGCCGAGCCGTAAGCCCGACTCCCATTCCCCACGACCAGCAGATGGGCTCCGCAGTGTTAGTTGATGTATTTAACAGAGTATTCCGAATAATACTGCAGACCGGCCTGATCCACCTTCTGGGAGGACAGCTTGTCGGGCAAATCAGTAAATAAAAAATAATATAAAAATCACAGCTATTAGTGTTATTAGGAGATTTGCCTAAAGAGACAATCATGTTTTCGGCAAAACCAATTGATAAAACAAATAATTAAGTACCTACCGAATTTGCCTTACCGACAAATATCGGAAACAATTTATATAATCCTTTGCTTATTATTGATTAACGTTACCTACACAAGTGTCTGAGATAACATATTTTTATAAAAACCTCTGTGAAGCTTACTATTGCACCAAACTCCAGCATGAAGGCTATCTTAGTAGTTGCAGCTCTCGTAGCTTGTAAGTATAATAATATTTATTAGTAATATTTCATTTTCTTTTCTCCGCGTCGCAACACGCGTGTTACTAGAGCTGGGCCGGCAGTCTCGACATAGATACCGACACTATCGCAAACTTTCGATCGCTTAATAATAACAGAAAAAAACAACGTACATAACGTTGCTTGCGAGAAATGCAAGTCTCAACATCCAAGATGTGTTTCTCGCAAGCATTGTTATTGCAACCGAATTTGTTCGTTATAATAAAGCGATTGAAGGTTTGCGAAAGTGTCGGTATCTATGTCGAGACTACCGGCCCTGGACCCACAGTCTCGACATAGATACCGACACTGTCGCAAACTTTCGATCGCTTATTAAGAACGAAAAAAATCTGTTGCAAAAACGATGCTTGCGAGAAACGCATCTTGGATGTCGAGACTGCCGGCCCTGGTAGCTCGTGGCCAAGCGGTATAGGCTTTCCCAACAATTATTCAGCTTGTACGGGGTGGAATGGACACCGGTAACCGTTTTCGCGTCGGTGTTTCCACCCCGTATGTACTTGGAATATCTAGCTTGATCTAGTCTGCCTCTTTGGTCTGGTGGTCGCAAACATGACTGCTGAGGATGAATGAGGTCTTGAGTTCGATTTCCCGGTTGCGCTAAATGTTGTTGGGTGTTTCCACCAGCAATTTCTCAGACAGGCTCACCCCGGATAAGATGGGTCTTAAATGGCAAAATGTGGGTGCAGGACAACTCTGCCTATACCTTTGGGACTTAGAGGCGTGATTTTATGTACAAAGAAATGTATATTTTAATAGTCTACTTTTAACCTTTGCATCACATTCAATTATCTGAAACTGTTCGCAATCACAAAGAGACTACACCAAGTGTCCATAATAATGATTTGCGAAAACTGTCATCGATAATGCGAATATAATCTTATCCTCTCCACTACTGTGATTTGATCATTTATGCATGTATACTGAGTACTGACAAATGCTTATTATTGAGTAGGTTATTTATTACCGTAGTTTGAAAATAAATGGTGACTATTTATACAAATAAATAAAATAGAAGTGTCTTTGGCAAGTTATTTTCTGTTTGATTTTGTATTATAGCTAGGTAATCGCTGACGACAGTCTCCTTTCCAAACTACGATTAAAACAATACACAAAAACAAAAATCTTTGTCTATAGGATACCATTCTATTTCGTATTTCGTCCATTTTTCTCTGTTCATTCTCATAATGTGAGGTCCAGTTCTGTCTGAGTTTATTTATTTTTGTAAAACATCTTTTACTTATTTTAGCCCTTTTCTTTACTTAAGCCTAAACCACTGACGTAAGTATTTTAATTTCGTAATATTTATAAAAATAATTATATCATTCAAGTATGCTCCGGCCATGTCATCCCGAGTGACAACGAAGGTGACAACCGCTACGTGTGGATGCCTGATGCTGACGGCGAACTAGTACTAGTGGACCTCGATGAGCCAGTTGACGAAGAGTTGTTAAAGACCAGGAATGGCGCCAACAACCAGTACTGGCTGTTCACACGGTTAGTTTATTTTTGAACTTCTCCTCCTTTGCCTTTCCGTTTGCCATTAAGGCATCATAAAATTATAAGAGATAAATTTTTGTTGTGGCAGAATGGTAAGGAAATGGTAATAAATACTAATGAAAATATAATGAACGAGCTCCTTTTTATTTCAGGCAAAACCAACACAACGCCCAAGTAATCGTCCATGGCAATGCCAACACAATTTGGGGCTCCAACTACAATGGCGCTCGGCCTTTGAACGTCATCGTTCACGGTTTAAACAACAATGGAAACACTGCCATGAACCCTCTCATCACATCTGCATTCCTCGCAACTCAAGATTGCAATGTCATCGTTGTTGACTGGCGTGCTCTCGCTAACGGCAACTACTACACTGCCGTGGCTGGTGTCCCTAGTGTAGGCCAGCACCTCGGAGACTTCCTCACCTGGCTCATCAACACCGCCGGTGGTAACTGGAACCAAGTCCACTTGGTGGGCTTCAGTTTGGGTGCTCACGTTGTCGGAAATGCTGGACGTCGTACTGGTGGTCGCCCTGCTCGTATTACTGGTTTGTTATCCTTTTGACCGTCTGCTGCCCGCGGTTTACCTGCATCCAAGGAAATAAATATTATCGGCCCTAGTCTGATCGATAAGAAGTATTCGTTCGTTAACATTAAATTAAAAAAGATTTTAATCGTGTGAAATCAAAAAATATGTTTATGTTGTTATAAGGCTTTTTTTCACCATAGCGATCTTTTCTTAGGAAATAACCTTCTTCTACATTTTTGACAACCTTGTCTTCAATATTACAGGTTTGGACCCTGCAGGCTACAGGTGGCACACTAACGCCAATAGGTTGGGCCCCAACGATGGTCAATACGTTGAAGCCATCCACACCGATGGTCATGCCTTCGGTATCTTCAATCCAAGTGGTAATGCTGACTTCTACCCCAACGGTGGTCAGCACTTCCAGCCAGGCTGCTTAGGTCAAACAAGCATCTGTTCTCACGGTCGTGCCACCGATCTGTTCGCCTCAACCGTCCGTCACAACCATTTAGTTGGAAGAGAATGCCCCAATGTTTGGGAGGCTTCGCTCGGAAACTGTAGCGGTGCTCAATTACACATGGGCAATGGCAATATTAACAAGCGAGGGTATGTTGCTGTCGAGAACTCTACTTGTTCCTTTTATTATTAGTGCTTCGTTCGTCTTCTGATCACAAATACGACTGAGTATGTGGCCCTGGATTCAATTCCCAGGTCGTGCAAGTGTGATTGGATTTTTCCATTAGGAATTTTTCACTAGCAGAACTAGCGAACTTTGGAAGTTGGCGGTGTGATAATAATAAATAAATAAATCAATTTATTGACATACACAAGTTAGGAAACATACAAACAAAACACTGATAGTAAAAAGAGTGCATAAGTAGAGGCAGCCGTGGGCTCCAAACTAAGCACAGCAAATAATTACCCTGTGCCGGCAAAAGCACGTTCAGCTGTCGCGCGTCTCTGGTCTTCACTAGGATTGGGCGCTACGAGCGAATTCGGTCGGATATCATTTTTTTATACTCAGCATTAACCCACACGTTTTACGTGTTCATAAGATAATGATGCATCGGTCTCGATACATGAAAATCCTTAACCTGTTTAACCCACCACATCAATTCATAATAATTAAAAAAATATTAATCAAAAATTCAAACAGATTCATTCCATCTGACTGTGAAACTACAATGTTTTATCTTTTATTTCCAGAAACGGTCTTTACTCGCTCAGAACTTCAGCAAATTGGCCTTACTAAACTACGGACGTCACTTTAAGATTCATGCTGAAGACGAATTCTGACATTAATGTATCTGAACCAGACATTTTGAGCAATAATATCTTCCACTTGTTAAAAACTTGAAAGAGTAATTAAATCAGTTTTCGTCCAATTTTGTCTATCTTTTTATTTTTATTTTTATGTAGATTATCTTTACGTGATACGGTGACCTTAAATATGTCCTTTCCTTTAATAGGTGCTTTGTAGAAACATAGCTGCTGACGTCGTAAACTAAGAACCTATTTAAATACAGCTTTCATCATAGAGTCTTTTGCCAACTAGTGTTGAAACTGGAGGATCAGGGAATACGTAACGTTCCACTTCAAAATATATGGAATACAGTGACCACAATATATGGAACAATGATGCCTTTTTATTTTTTCGCGGCCATTTACGCAATAATATAGATAGGAGATAATATGATAAACAAAATTTTGTATGACGGTAAGGCTGAAAACTCGTCCGAACTGAATTAAATCAGTGTATACCAGCTGAGTTTTATGTTAGCTCATTAGAGCTTAATCTGAAAATATAAGTGATTTCGGAGGAGAGTAAACATCCACCGCCTGCGGATGGTCTCACCTTCCCCGACCCGTTTTTTTTAAATAAAAAAACTTTTTATTTTAAAATAGATAGAGTAAAACACCCAATTATTAACCCTAAAGGGATTTCTAACTCACAAAATAATTTAATCTATTGGGCGTGCTGTGTGTGGAAATAAATGGTTTGGAAGATAAAATAAAATACTGGAGAATGTTACTAAACCATTATAGAAAGTCATATACATGAATAGTTATTGTCTCATTTACTTCAACAAGAGGAGCATATTCCCCCAGTTATTGTGAAAAGAATATAATTCGGGAAAGTGTGTACTTTCCCCAATTATTGAAATTCAAAGTACTAATTTATCCACACTCCTTACTGTTCGGGAATAACTTCTGATAATTTATTATGAATGTAATATGAGGTTTGGGTAGATGAAAAACTAATCTTGTACTACTCTTCCAAAAAATCCGACTGCTGAGCATGAGGTCCTGGGTTCGATTCCCAGGTCGGGCAAACACCACGTAAGTAAATTTTTGGCGGTTTGACATTTTTATTTTTGATGCCGTTTGCTAGAGAACCGGAAAACGCGTTGTTTTATCCAATCACAGAAACAAGTAACATCTCTATCTAATTTGAAGTGAAAACAAATTACAAAATGGTATTGTACCATTTCCTAGGTATAATTATGCACTTTTTTCACTCTCCTATAAAGTTGGTATTTTTGACTTAGGAGGTGTTAGAACTTCAACAACGAAATGCTCAATTTAGGCCTGAATTTAAATAGTTGGAATCCTTTGGCGAGTGGTCAAAATTGAAACTAATGTCGTCATATTGTTTTTTAAGCCAATTTCTCATAACAATTTCACAAATATTTACTGACAACACCTTTTTGTCACTTCCGTAATAAATACCTCATCACAAAACGTAATTTCCCGAAGCATAGATAAAATAAAACGGTATAAAAAGTTTTCCTGTAGAGGATCGAATCTATCTAGATAAAAGCATGTAAACACTTATTAAAAGAAAGTGATGACGTTATTAATTACTATTTGATGGTAAGGATTAATTAATCAACATGTTTTAGATAACATTGTTTATAAAAACTCCTACGAAGCTAACTATTGCGGTAAATACCAAAATGAAGACGGTCGCAGTAGTTGGCACCCTCCTAGCTTGTAAGTATCTTTGCAGCCGGTAAAATCCAGTATTTAAATCGAACCTAATCTTATCTTCTGTTTTTACGTGATTTATTTACGCTAGAATGTAATGTTGATGCAGCACATCAAGCTACTACAATCTGACATTTTTAGGGTTCCGTACCTCAAAAGGTAAAAACGGAACCCTTATAGGATCACTTTGTTGTCCGTCTGTCTGTCTGTCTGTCTGTCTGTCTGTCTGTCTGTCAAGACCTTTTTTCTCAGGAACGCGTGGAGGTATCAAGCTGAAATTCATATCAAATACTCAAGTTTATGGTCTCTTGGAGCTGTGAAAAAATCAAACTTCTAAGTCAACGCGATCAAAAGATACTCCCGTTTATGCCGCAAATTTCCGACACTCGCAAGGGAATCAAAACCTACAGGGTACTTCCCGTGAACTCAGAATCTTGAAATTTGGTATGAAGCAACGTCTTATAGCAGAGATATAGGAAAAATTGCGAAAAGTATACATTTTTAGTTATATCATATAATAAAAATATTTTTAATAATTTATAACTTTTACTTATATACCTACAGGTTTGTACGGAACCCTCGGTGCGCGAGTCTGACTCGCACTTGGCCGGTTTTTTTTTTAGTAGATTTCAATTTTATCTAAAGCAATAGGTTCAAGGTTGATTAAAGGAAAATTTTACAGTTTCGGGTAGCTTGATGTGCTGGCGTCTGTACATTGTGTCCGATTATTATTGCATCGTTTGTAAACCAAGCTTTGCGTACTGTGTGATCATGTCTCCGTCTGTAAGCCTGTCATTCCAGCACTATTCACTCGTCAATCATAGTTTTATGCGAAAACAGTGTAAGAAAACTTGAATAAAATAACCATAAAACATATTTAGTATGTTACGGCCATGTCATCCCGAGTGACAACGAGGGCGACAGCCGCTACGTGTGGATGCCTGTTGCTGAAGGCGAACCAGTACTAGTGGACCTCCAAGAGCCAGTGGATGAAGAGTTGCTGAAGACCAGGGATGGCGGCAACAACCAGTACTTGCTGCATACCCGGTTCGTATATTATTTAAATCACCGGTAAAGTGCTAATTGCTTTAGCAAACGTTCTTTCGTCTACCTGTATTAAAATAATCTTCCAAATAGATTGTAGGTTACCTGCTCGATCATCGAATAGGTTAAGCGCAGCTCAGTGCGTCGTGTCGTTCATAAATAAATTCTCCTTTTGCATCTTCATTAAAATATCCTTTATATACACAATATTTAGAAATTTAGAATAAAAATAAAATAGGAACTCCACTTATTTTTTATATACAGGGTTATTTGTAAAACACCAGAAACCTGTTAAGAGGTCATTGTACTCATCACTATGAACAACTTTTACTATGAGACCAAACCTGAAATCGCGAAAAAGAAATCAGCTGTTCCCTACATTTATGATCGATTAACTCGTCAAAATTATAACTTTATAAATTTTTGTTGTTATTATTACTGTATGAATAAATATTTTTCCAGTTTAGGCTGTCTTGCGACATAGGGCTCCTTAAGTTCGCTCCATATTTGTCGATCCCTTGCTCTGCCCCTCCTGCCGCGTCATTGCTGTAACCTGCTTTTTTATTTCAGTTTAAACCCACACTCTCCTCAAGTTCTTATCCATGGCAATACCAACTCAATTATTGGCTCCGTTTACGATAGCGGAAGGCCTTTGAACGTTATCGTTCACGGGTGGAGTGGTGAAGACTTAAATGCTCCGTCTTACGCTCTCACCACTTCGGCATTCCTCGCAGCTCAGCACTGTAATGTCATCATTGTTGATTGGCGAGCTGTCGCTAACAGCAACTACGTCACTGCTGGGGCAGGTGTCCCCAGTGTAGGCGAACACCTAGGAGAATTTCTCACCTGGCTCATCAACGTCACCGGTAGTAACTGGAACCAAGTCCACTTGATCGGGTTCGGCTTAGGTGCTCATGTTGCTGGGACCGCTGGACGTCACACTGGTGGTCGACCAGCTCGAATTACAGGTAAGGTTACTTATTTCTTTCCACCATGATCTTAGGTACTAAAGAAGTTTCGGTTATCATTTTGCGAAGCGTCATATTTCACTTCAGTTCTGATTGCCAGATATATTACCTATTCTTAAGTGTTAAGCTTTAGACAGTACCTAAATAAATTAGAAGGGTCTCGCCAACTGAAGTGGGAGTTAATAGATAAAATCCCTTTTCTTTTTATTTTCTCGCTCTTTCTCTTATTATCTAGTCTTATTTATAATGAATAAATCCATAATTAGGTCCATGTTAAAATAGTAAGTACTTTTAAGAAAAAATAGAAGAATGCATTATTTTGTAAGTTAAAACAATTTAAAAAAAATACAATACAAATACTCCTTTTTTTTGTTTTTTTTTTTTTGGAGGGTGGGAAATCATCAAATGACTCCTCCCGCTCTGGGCGGAGCGGAAGGGAGTGTCAGACTCTTACTGACTAAAAACCACCCATGTTAATTCATTGGCCCTTTATGTTCCAGGGCCGCGGTATCTCTTTCGAACAGTCCCGCAGCCAATACAAATACTCCTAACTTTATGATTGCAGGTTTGGACCCAGCGGGTCCTTTGTGGCGAACCAACCCCAGCAGGTTGAGCTCCAGCGATGGTCGATATGTTGAAGTCATCCACACTGATGGTCACGGCTACGGAATCCTCGACCCAAGTGGTGACGCTGACTTCTACCCTTACCGTGGCCTGCACCCTCAGCCAGGCTGTGAAAGAAACATATGCTCCCACAACCGTGCCACCCAACTGTTTGACGCCACCGTCCGTTTCAGCATATCCGGAAGTCAGTGCGTCGATCTTTTGCAGGCTTTGCAAGGAGCCTGCGACGGTGCTGAATTCCCTATTGGCAATAGCGATGTAAACAAGAAAGGGTGAGTCCCTGTCAATACCTATAGTTATATAAATGAATTAATTGTGTTTTTTGTTGCTTATCCTCAAAGAGGAGGCTTACGTTATAAACTGAAACCCTAAGAGAGCTTCGATCAACAGATATTAGTCGAGGATTGATCACACTTCTACATAACCAACCAATTTTTTTATTCTTTTTAGGGTTCCGTACCTCAAAAGAAAAACGGAACCCTTATAGGATCACTTTGTTGTCCGTCTGTCTGTCAAGACCTTTTTTATCTCGGGAACGTGAATTGAAATTCATATTCTGCAGTCCAAAGACTCAAGTCTACAGTCCCTTGAAGCTGTGAAAAAATCAAACTTCTAAGTTTACGTAACAAAAAGATACGGCCGTATAAGTCGCAAAAAAGGTATATTTCGACACTGTCAAGGAAATCAAAATGTATAGGGTACTTTCCGTTGACCTAGAACTATGAAATTTAACAAGTAATATCGTCTTATACTACATGTACAGGGAAAAATCTGAAAACTATACATTTATAAGAAAAAAAGGGAAAAGCTCAGAAAAAACTGCGACACTCGATTCCTGAACTATTCATAATATTCACACTTATTCATTACTTCTTGCAATTAGGGGCACAATGCGAAAAGCGCAGCCAAAGTCCGGTGTACTATCAAATATGGAAAAAAGCTATTATAAATTCCTTCTGGAATAATTATCTTCCTGCTCTTGTTATATATTACTTGAGGTCGGCGAAACAGGAGCATTTCCGACGTTTGGTTCCCAGACTGGCCGGGGCTGCCTTCAAGCGGCTCCTGCCCAACCTGAGGGGGCCAAACGCCTCCTGCCGGAGGCTCTACGCGGGGATCTTGCGGTCCATGGCCCTTTACGGGGCCCCGGTGTGGGCGCGTTCGCTGAGGTTGCGTGCCAAGCACTACCTGAACGCGCTCCAAAAGGTGGTAGCCGTAAGGCTCATCCGTGGATACCGCACGATCTCCCGCGAGGCGGCGAGCCTCCTTGCCGGATTGCCGCCATGGGATCTGGAGGCCATAGTGCTCGCGCGCCTGCACGAGTGGCGCGCGGAGGTACAGAGCCGGGGGGTAACTCCGCTGCCGCGGCATATTGTCGCGCGGCGGACAGACCTCCGCCGTGATCTCATGGCGACATGGAGGGAGCGACTATCGCAACCCCGTGCAGGGCACGCCACGATAGTGGCGATAAGTCCCCTCTTTGAGGAGTGGCTTGAGAGGCGCCACGGCGCCCTCACCTTCCGCCTGACGCAGGTCCTCACTGGACATGGATGTTTCGGGAGGTACCTGCACCGAATCGGGCGGGAGGAAACGCCCGGGTGCTACTACTGTGAGGATCGACCGGAGGACACGGTGGAGCACACCGTCGAGGTCTGCTCTGGCACCGGGCGTCGGGGGCCACGCCGTGATGGCTCTCGGCCACCGTAGGCGCGGGCCTGTGGACGGTGAGTAATGGGCTAGCTCGTCGTCGACGGGCAGGCCGTGTCGACGGCGCGTTCGTGTTCCACGCGCGCCTCAAAGAGTTGTCAGCAAACGGGAGGGGCCCGCAAGGGCCGGTGCCTGCCAGGGCTGCGGGACTGTTCGAAAGAGATACCGCGGCCCTGAAACATAAAGGGCAAATGAAGGAACATGGGTGGTTTTTAGTCAGTAAGAGTCTGACACTCCCTTCCGCTCCGCCCAGAGCGGGAGGAGTCATTTGATGATTTCCCACCCCCCAAAAAAAAAAAAAAAAAAAAAAAAAAAGGTCGGCGAAACATATATTGTTCTTCCATTATTTTTTTATTTCTCCTAGAATAACAAAAATCATTTTAATTGTTGTATTTTTCACAGGAGCGGTATTTTCGGCTTCCGCGTTGCTGCAACCTGGCTTTTCTAAATTACGGAAGACTGAGAAATCGAAACGTTAAACTTATAGATTTCTTTTCCGTTTTTGTTTTTTAGATTAAAGTTTAGTTTCGATATTGTATTGTCGATAAGAGTATAAGAGTAAGTACCTACTATTATAGTTGTATGAGCAAAATAAAATGTATTTTTTCCTTTTCTTTATAGTCAGAAATTGTTGTGTACATTAAAATGATTTAAAGAAGTGTTTAAGTAGTGGTTTTTATTTTTATTCAATATAATTATTAGTTTTGGTGAATTTAAACTCGCTCCATATTTCCCAAATATTTTCATTTTGATGCAGTGAAAGTAGATGTCGACATTATCTAGACATGGGTCGTAGACTACCAAAATCGAATAACAGGGCTTCCAACTTCTTCATGATATCAGTGCCAAAAACCAGAGCTTGAGATACTTTCAAGAATTTTCTTGCTGCATCTAAAATTGATCCGTGACGTCATACAAATAAGGAGTACAATCGCGTTTGCAAAAAAGGAAATCCAATTCCAACTTCCAAGCCCTTTTGAAATAAAAAATACCTTAACTTGCATAGGACATTGATTCGTGATATCCTATAAATAAGAAGCACGATCGCTTTTTCTTGTTTTAACTTTAATGGTTTGAATGTAGGAAGACCAAAGAAACGATGGATGAATTGTGTGAGGAATGATATGAAAGATAAAGAAGTAAATGATAGCGTGACGGTTGACAGAGGAGAATGGACGAAAAAAACGGGTTGCGCCGACCCCAAATAACATGGGACAAGGGCAGGAAGATGATGATGGTTTGAATGTAGGTATTCATTGGATTTATCCAAATAAATTCCACTGAATTCATTCCACTTCAAACTGCTTCGTGGCTTTTACTCATGATGAGAATGTTCGCATTTGCCAAAAATAACGTGATCGTTGAACTACTGAAGATCTGGTTGAGTACGTACGTTTGTAAACATCGCTACACAGGTGCGTCATAAAAAAATACGAAAAATGGAATTCTCTATCTTACACGCGATAACGTGTCACGTGTATGTCTTGTCATAGTGCTCAAAGTGACGATATTATTAATCATAATCACAATGTACTTTTGTTTCTTTTCTACTTGTGGAAAGCACAACCGAGCGAGAGCGACGTTTCATTTATTATTACTATGCTATTATGCATCCGAGGCCTAAGCGGGCCGAAGCCACGTCACGAACCAGCGTGGGGCGTATGAGCGTCGAGTCACAACGGAGTGAGTATTAGAGTAAAATAGTAAAATACTTGGAAGACTTACCACTCCAGGTACTTGGTCGGCGTATTTCCAAGTAAATACCATACCAAAAACCTGATGGCGTAAATACGCACCTTCCCTAATATTGTAGTAGGTACTATTTAAACATCATTAGCCGGTTAGTCTTTTTTCAATTATACTGGGGTCAGCTTTTAGTCTAACCGGAACTGAGTTTGTCAAGTGAAGAAGCACGAAGGTACCTACTGGTACCTATTCAGTCGATTCTGGTTAGGTCAGATAAGCAGTCGCTCCTCTACAACCCTGTTACTAGATAACTCAACATGATACCCCTTGGAAAGAAAGGTTGTTTCATAAACATAACATCACGCCTGTAATTCCCGAAGGGGTAAGCAGAGGTGTACGAGTACCTAATAGTACACCCACATTTCGCCAGTTATTTTTAGTCCCGTGTAGGGGGCGAGCCTATCGCCATCAACCGGGCACAAATCCAGACTCCGGGGCTGCTACTGAAAAATTCCTCATGGAAAAACCCAGTAACAATTTGCACAACCCGGGAATCGAACCTGAGACCTCATGCTCAGCAGTCGCGATTGCGACCACTAGACCAACGAGGCAGTCAAAGTTTCGGACTTTCATTTCTCGTAACAACGGGTTTTCAGGTTGACAGAGGTCTCGGTGTGTTAGGGATGGTCAGCAATCCATCCACTGACCGACCTCGGTACCGTTGCTTAACCATAAAGATCGGCTCTTGCGGCTGTTGCTATATAGCGATGAGAACCTTTCCAACATACCTACCCTTACATAATTATGTAAAGGTATGTTGGAAAGGTACTAGGATCTTATACTCGTATACCTTGCTTATCGATAAAGTTATGACTGGGGAATTCCGTGCACTGATTTCAGTGCCGTTTCCATTAGATTATATACTTATTTAATCCTTATTCAATCATTTAGGTATTATGTCAGATAACTTTATTTATCTATCGCGAAATTCATTTGTGTTCATGCCATTCGTTTCAAGGCGGCTGCAATTATTACTTGATCGCTTTGATTTTTAATCATATTATCAAGATAATTCAATGATGGATGGCTACGCGATTTTATGGGTAGTCTACCTTGATAAACATGATAAAAGATTATTATGCATTTTTAGACCACACATGTTGTTTTTCTGACGAGATTCTTACTCAAGTCGAAAAAAAAACATTCGGAAACGCAATAGGCGTTTGTTCCACTTCTATGATTTTATCTGCCTGGCCTTTTACCTTTGACCAATGGCTTAACGTGCTTTCGGAGGTACAGGAATAACTGGGTATGTAATAGATGGTCACCCATCCACAGACAGACCTAGGCGAGCGCTGCTGACTGGAAGACCGAACTGTGCGGCTGTTATTACTTAGCTATGTTGACCAAATAATACTCGGTACATTAGAGAAATGATAATATCTAGGAGTAGGCCTGTGACATGATGGTTCAGCTCGATAATGATGATCTAAACTGAATGGTATAATAAAAATGTTATACAAAATTACGGCTACAGCTCGAAACTCAATGTATGTAGTAAAAATGTAGTAAAAATCGTTACGAAAGGGCACTCTTGTAACAGTCATTTGTTAAGTTGGCTAATCGAAAGTTAAGAAACGGGATGTTGCCAAAAATACTTTGTTTTAATTCTGCAAAAGTTATTTTACGGCTTGGATGCTGAAAAATTATAGCAGAATACTCCTGGAGATGAAACGTCTAAAGTTCGACAACGAAGGATGGAACTGCGACAATTCTTACCTCCAACGAGAGATCTATGCCCGTTTTCACTAACCCTTAGAAACATTTAAATGAATGCGTAAATAAAAGCTGTCTGTTGGATTTTTCATGGTCGGCTCACTCCGGCAGAACTGGAAACTAACATACCAACCAATGTGTCCTGCCAACAATGACCCACGCTGCCGAGACATGGAAGCTCACAAAGAAGACTGTCCAACGAGTACGAGTGATCGCTATAACCCTTCTAGACCGAGTTTAACACCGAAATTCGTCGTCGGGGACCGAGCGATACGGCTCAAATGGAGTTGGGCAGGACATCTGGCTAAACGTAGTGATGGCCGATGGGGCAAAGCCTTGACTGAATGGTGGCCAAGGTTAGGCCAAAGAAACCCAGGGCCGAGACGATGATAAAACTAGTTAGACGGAAGTAGTTATGTTATTTGACACTAGCACGAATTGATTTTAAGTAAATTACCAATACAGTTTGACTTTCGTCCTGGGCATCCGTGACTGAGCTTTTGGTGTTTCAGTAACAGACTGCGTTTGAACTAGAAAATAATCGACAATGCATATGCAACTGTTAACCCGAAGAATGATTTCGTGTAAACGTGTGTACACGAAAACATTCTTCGGGTTAACAGGTATAAATCGTGGTTATATTTTATGTAGTATAGTGCATTTTTGGGTTCACAACCTTAAAACTTGTTAAAGTATAGCTTTAGATTTCACACAAAGGAGGATACTACAGGTTAGTGAAGCATTCTCGTCGAAATAAAGTCAAAATTTAAGATTCAAGTTTCCTTTCAAATTTCGCTGCAGGAGATCAGGCCTTTTCTTCGTGAGAATAAGTAAGTAGGTAAGCCATTATCTACTTCCAGGGCACAATCCTTGTTGGTAAATTTCACACGTTTTGTCATTTTTGGCTCAAGAACGTACCTATGCCGTCTTGTTTTTCAAGATTATGTAAAATACCCAACACAAAGAAACATAAACTTCATACATATCAAGAAGATAACACAAGACCTACGCTGCTACTACCACTGGGTTAACACTATTCTGTCTTATTATTACTATTTATTTTTGCGGAATTCTAATTTTTTTACTATAGGTACATATCGTAGAAATCAGTACGTGACCAATTAAATCGGATATATATCCATAAATCTAGCTTTCGCCCAGGGCGTCGGATGTCGGAAAAACACCAGATGGGGAATAGCAAAGTGTTTCCCTTTAATGCTTTAACAAATATAGTATCCTCAATTCCTTACCAAGACATTTTTTAGTAGCCTAGATATGCAGGGTACATTGTAAGTTTACTTATTATACACGTAAACCTTCCGGATAAACTTTGTAAACACATACCTCATCAAAATCCTTCACATAATTAGGGAAAGCAACGAGGTCACGCAGATTTGTTTAGTAATCTTGGAAATGATCCTAACAAACAAACTCACAAACTTTTTCACTGTGATATTACATAGTATCAATCAACTGCATTATCGCGGTCGTCATTATCATGCAACAAATCTTGTGTAAAATGTTGAATACATTTTACACAAGATTTGTTGATAAGGTAAGATTAAACGCATATAAATACTAATTTGTGTTCACCTGATTTAATTCTACTGAAAGCCATGAAGTTTCTGTTAGTGTTGGCAGCTTTGGTCGCATGTAAGTTTATTTATTTAAGATAGAAGCGCCAGGTAGGCGAAATTCAAATTTTCTTACGACTTTTTTATGAAACAGTTAGTGAATGGAATTAAATAAACTATGGGGTTGTAATTTTTATTTTAATGATTATAATCCGTAACAACATACTATACATGTTACGGACGCGAACCATATTTTCATCAACATACAACCTGACAGTGACCTGCATATTGAAAAAAACGTAAGAAAACTGGAATTACGCGGGCACCCTGGCGCTTTAACCGTAATTTTAATTTACGTATGTAGTTTTACCTAGCTTAGTAATTTATGGAAAAACCTGTAACTTAAAACTATATGCCACTTTCAGATGGCAATTGCATGTTTGAGAAAAATATTTGCCAAAAAATCTAATCCGAAATTGACAATGTGTTTTCAGTATGCGCTAGCAGCGCTATCCCTCCGATTCCCGGAGATAACAGCCACTATGTGGAAGGCGAAAGTCGCTACTTCTGGATGCCAGATGGCGATGGTGTTCCTCATTTAGTGGACCTGGAAGAACCTGTGGATGAGGCTGCTCTGAGCAGAAATGGCGCCAACAACCAGTACTGGCTCTACACCAGGTAACTATTATTTATTGTAATATTTACGCTTTTATACAGTTTTTTCTGCTTGTGCAAAACTCAGAAATTCACAGCAAAAACAAATCGTGTGTGTAGCTGCTATACTTGCATGTAGTTATCAAAATTATTTTTTAACTCAAAGGAAAATTATTCTGAATAACCAAAATTATACCTACAAGTATGTCTAACTGAAATTAAATTCATGTATTCAAACTAGGCTGAGAATCCGCACTTGTTGACGTAAAAAACTTACACAAGATAGTCCCTCGAAACGCACGCCCTTCACCACAGCTGGTGAGAAGAAGTGCCGGACCACTCCTAACCTGGCGGAACAAACTCTCCAAACGATACACTTGGAGAGTTTGTTCCGCTAGGATAGGAGTAGATAGGAAATATTAAATAGAAGCCCTCAACTGGGGATTTCCTGTCAGCCCTAAGCTCCTAATATTATTTAAAATGAAGTCTATTCACTTCATGAAAATAAATACGAACTTGAACACAATACGATGCCATTGCAATACTACTTCTCCTAACATATTTATCATTGATTTCAGGCAGAACCCCACCAACCCCCAAGTTATCGTAAATGGCAACGCTAATACTATCTGGAACTCTAACTACCTCAACACCCGTGGCTTGAAAGTAATCGTCCACGGATGGAACAGCAATGGAAACTCCGCGATGAACCCCTTAATCACATCCGCTTTCCTCGCAGTTATGGATGTCAACGTCATCGTGGTTGACTGGCGCGCTCTAGCTAACTCCAACTACATTACTGCTACCAACGGTGTCCCCGGCGTTGGACAGTTCCTCGGAAACTTTCTCGTATGGCTCATCAACACCGCCGGTGGTAACTGGAACAACGTCCACTTGGTTGGCCACAGTTTGGGTGCTCACGTCGTTGGTAGCGCTGGTCGTCAGGCAGGCGGTCTTCCCTCTAGAGTAACAGGTAATTTATTCATACTGATGAAACAATCATACCAATAAACATGTATTAATAAATAATTAATTACACATTGTATTTTCCAGGCTTGGACCCTGCTGGACCCAACTGGGGCGGAAACTCCAACGCTTTGAACGCCAACTCCGGCGTATATGTCGAAGCTATCCACACAGACGGTGGCCTCCTCGGTATCTTCGACAGCATTGCTAACGCTGACTTTTACCCTAACGGTGGCAGGAACCCTCAGCCTGGTTGCTGGATCAGTACCTGCTCTCACAGCAGGGCGCCCGAACTCTTTGCGTCCAGTGTCCGCACCAACCACTTCGTTGGCAGACAGTGCACCAACATCCAACAAGCCCAGAACAATCAGTGCACTGGTAGTACCCTCAACATGGGTAACGCTATTTTTTCAAAGCGAGGGTAAGTAGTTTGATAACTTGATTTTAATTAACCATTTTTTGTAAAGCATCCATTAATTTCCAAATCGAAACAGTGATTTCGTATGAAGGTATGTCTTACTCTGGAGTAACTACTTAGGTAGTATCTCGTGGAAAGTAGAGGCAAGGAAACTATGCCTTGTTAAAAACGATGCTTAAAATGTTGATGGCTTTTTTTAATATTGGTCTCTCTTGATTACAGAAACGGTATCTTCGGGCTCAGTACTGGTGCCAGCTGGCCCTTTTAAAGGACACGATGATTACGATAAAGTATTATAAGTATTAGTTATTAAAGCTTAATTTATCAACATCGCATTGTTTTGAATTAGCCTCATGATGTAAAAATGGTGAACCAATATGACATAGTCATATCGATAGATTGCATAGATAGGTTAACGAGAAAACGACAAGGAGTTGGCGTTACCGAAATTCTCTCTGCACATGCACATATGCACAGTAGTACACCATTGTTTAACATCGATACTTATTAATAAAAATCTGGAATTCATTCATTCACTGACATATACGCACAGAGCATCATATACATAGGTACACGCACAGTCTAGAAACCCAGCCCGACCCTAGTTGTCCCCTCAATGACGCACTAAGCCTAGGCCCGAACCCCACAGGGGGTGCCCTTAGTGTCTGTTCATTTAATTTGTATCCTTAGTTTGTAAGCCCTGGCTGGGGGCCTTAAAGTAATTTTTGGCCACCACAGGATTGTCCGGTTAAGCAGCTTCAACCTTAGTAGAGTTGTTGCGCTGCGAGAGGCCATTCAAAAAAAAAAAAAAAACAGTGTAGAAACGTGTTTCGCCCAAGAGTTTCGTAAATGCATAAAGAAATTGAGCACTAAGGTAGGATTTTCGAAAATTTATCCCGGGTTTAAATACTCGTAGAAGAAGAAAGTTTGTATGGAAGTTCGTGAGTTCCGAAGTTAAACATGTGAAAGTTGGTACTTACGAATTCTGTTTAGAAGCAAAAGTTAATCGTATTATCGCTTTTTTAAAATCATCGCCTTAGACTGGGGCTGCCATACGTCCCTGTACAGTCAGCCCCAAAAAGATGTAACCACGGACAAGGAACTAATTTGTTGTCTACAACCATTGTTCCATAATTTTGTATAGCTACATTTTTTTTTTTTTTTCCCTTGTTAATAAGAACAATGTTCTTAATAATTAATTACGATCTAGCCTATAAGACTAATAAGCAATTTAACTCTAACTTAATATGTTACGTGATAAATATGTTACAACTAAGAATAGTGTCCATATTCACTTTAAACAGCCCGCAGCACTTTCTTAGAGTCTGATAAGTTTTATAATAAAAACACTATGTTCATGTGTTATAAATACAGCAAAACATTGTTACTATTATTCATTCACTTCATACACTACACTAATTCAAAGGGTTTGGTTCTTTTTAGCCTACGCACTAAGTCTGTGTTGTCTAGTAGCTGAATCGCCTCAACATTCACGTGTCGATGAAGTCTATGTTCGTGGGCTTCAGCATATTTTTGTATGATGGTGGTGACGAATTCCATTTTAAGGTCACGGTGAAGGTCGTCATTTCTTATGTACCAGGGTGCATTCACAGCATCCCTGAGTACTTTATTTTGAAATTGCTGTATTATTTTGATGTTGCTTTGTTTAGCACAGCCCCAGAGTTGGATACCGTACGTCCAAATTGGCATCAATATATGCTTGTATAGGGTTATTTTATTATGTATTGATAAACAGGATTTCTTTCCAAGTAACCAATACATACTTTTGTAACGTATGTCGAGTTCCTGTCTTTTCTTTTTAATATGAGCTTTCCAACGCAACTTAGCGTCAAGAGTTATGCCAAGATATTTGGCTGTGTTAGCATAAGGCACTTGCATGCCATTTATGTAGATTGGGTGATAGTCCAGGTGTTTGTTTGTGAAGTCAATGTGAATTGATTTTGACTCATTCAGTTTGATCTTCCATTTTTGTGTCCAGTCGTAAACTTTGTTCACAGCTTGTTGAACTTTTTGTACTGCTTCTCTGTGGCTTGAACCGGTAGCCATAATTGCTGTATCATCTGCAAAGGTCGCAATGGTGTTGTTTTCTAGTTTTGGGATGTCGCATGTGTATAACAAGTACAAAATTGGGCCAAGCACACTTCCTTGAGGTACCCCGGCTTTTATAGCTTTAAGCTCAGAATATGTGTCCTCTTGTCGTATTCTAAACATTCTATTGCTTATATATGACTCTAATATATCTGAAAATTCTGGTAGCATGCGTCTGAGCTTGAATATTAGTCCTGTATGCCAAACTTTATCAAAAGCTTGCGCGACATCTAAGAACACAGTGGCGCAGACTTCCTTATTTTCAAGTGTTTTTTCTATGATGTTAGTTATTCTATGTACCTGGTCTATTGTTGAGTGTTTTTCCCTAAAGCCAAATTGGTGATTTGGAATAAGGTCTTTATCTTCTATTATTGGTTTCAACCGTTTCAATAACAGTTTTTCAAATAGTTTTGACAACACGGGCAACAAGGAAATAGGTCTATATGACGATGCTTCATGGGGTGGTTTCCCAGGCTTTGCAATCATAATGACTTCAGCAATCTTCCATGGCGCAGGCACATGTTTTAAAATAAATGCAGCATTGATAAGTTTGGTCAGCTTTACTATGGCTTTGCGAGGGAGGTGTTTTAAAATTTCCCCTGTTATGAGGTCGTAACCCGGAGATTTTTTAGAGCTGATGTTATTTTGAATTTCTCGTGTTACTTCCTTAGGAGTCACAAGCTTAATTCTATGGTTTTGTGATATTTCTTCACTCTCAAGTACTTCTGTCGAGCTTTCATTTGGTTGGAAAGTTTGTTCTAGGTGCTGTGCAAACCTTGATGCTTTTTGGTCATTGCTTATGGCCCATTTTCCGTCACTATCTCTGATGGGCGGTATTTGTTTAATAGGCCTTTTTAGATTTTTTGTGGCTTTCCAAAGGGAGTAGTCCGTTTTTTTGTCACCAGTTAGCTGCAGAAGGTTGGTATTTAGGGATTCATCCTCAAACTGCATAATTTTCCTCCTTAACCGTTTGGTTAAGTTATTAAGTAAAGTTTTATCTCGCGGGCACCTTGTTTGCTGCCACTGCTTCCTCTGTTTCCTTTTCTCAGATAGTAAATCCACAATTTCCTTAGGATATATAAACCCCTTATATTTACGTTTTAATTGTGGTGTGTTGTTCCACGCACATTGTTGGATGTTAACAATATATTTGTTTACTTCTGAGTCAAGCTGATCTGGCGTTTTTATCCGAGTTTGAAGGTCGATAATATTATCTAAATCAAGGGAAAAGCTTTCCCAATCTGTAAACTTGTTAACCAGGGTTGGGTGGCTTTCTTTTAATAAGATTTTCTGACTAAGCATTAACATAATCGAGGAGTGGTCAGAGTTCATATGAAAACCTTCCTCCAAACTGACATAATTCGTGGATATATTTTTGCATATAAAAAAATCTATAAGGTCCGGTATTTTCTGGTGGTCTGTAGGCCAGTACGTTGGTTTACCTGTGCTCATAACTTCTGCATGTGTATCTGTAACTGCGCTTAAAAGCTGCCTTCCCTTAGTTGTAGTAAGTCTTGATCCCCAATGCGTATGCTTAGCATTAAAATCGCCGCCTAAGATAAATCTCTGGCCTAATAATTCAAAGAGATGTAAATATTGCTCTTTTCTTATCACGTGCCGTGGAGGACAGTAAATTGATGCAATGGACACGTGACAATATTTGGTTTTAACAGATACTGCCACGACTTGGATGTCTTGTTCTTCATATTTACACTGCACATAATGACTAATGTTCTCTTTGATTATAACCGCGCTACCTCCTCTGGCAGAGTTGTCAGGGTGGAGCGAATTATACACCATGTATCCTTTAAATTTGATAAAAGATTGCTTAGTGAAGTGCGTTTCGGAAACTAAACACACGTCTATATTTTCTGTGTCTAAGACCACCTGCAACTCATTTTGATGTTTGAGGAGCCCGTTACAGTTCCACGCCATTATTTTAAGGTTGTTATTCATTTTTGGTTACTTAAAACAGCTGTTTTAGTGCTGAATTCCAGTTTCTCTAATCTCTTATCAAATGAGGTAATACACTGCAAGATTTGATTAATCTTATCCTCTAGATTCAAAGGTTGCGATCTTGATTTTGCAGCTTCCGCATAGGAAACAGTGTTGGTTACTTGCATGGATTTCGCAGTGGAATGGACATTTGCTATTTGTACTTGTTTTTCACGATTTTGTCGTAGAGGAAGAGACTGTTGGGTAGTTGGTACTACAAGTTTCTTTTTTATATTTTTATTTTTAATGTTTTGCATTTCTTTGGCTACTTCACACCCTCTGTAGTTGGCAGGGTGAGGTAGACCACAATGAACACATTTTGGCTTTTCTTGTGGAGATTTGGTACAGTTGGCTGTAAGATGCTTGCCAGTACATTTTACACACCTTGGCTCTTTTTTGCAGTATTTGTGAGTATGCCCATACGCCTGGCATCTCTTGCATTGGGGAATAAGTTTAGGATTTTTGAGTGGGTGTATTTCAATTTTACACCCTAAAATGTACTTTATGCCATAGATTTTATTGACATCTTCGTCATTAGTAAATGATAAAACGAACATGTTGAGTGGTTCTTTACTCTTCCAACTCAATTTGTAGTCTACTTTTTCTATCTTCAGTCCTTGTGTTGTCAAGTCGTCTTTGATCCGATCCGGTTGGCAGGAGGAATGTAACTTCTTCACAACAACTCTAATTGGTCTAGCCTGCTTATTCTCGTATGAATGCCAGTGGTATTCTTTTTCTGTCAAAAGTCTAGTCACTACTCTATAAGAGTCTTCTGTTTTGGCGTTAATTTTAACACAATCCCCATTCATCATTTTTGCGGTAAATGATTCAGCTGGTATTGTTTCAGTTAGCGAGTCGTAGAAAGTTTGGTAGTTTTTAACTCCGTCTATTATGATTGGCGGTGGTGGAGGCACTTTTTTGACGGAAGTCTCTTTCGCATTTTTTTGTAGATTTTCTGTAGATTGTTGGGCGCCTGTTCCGGGTTGTTGTTTTGGAGAGATAGAGGTGTTAAGCTTCCTCTTCTTCCTGCTCTTGGCCCTAATCCACTCAGTCTCTTTAGCGAGTTCATCCTCGTCTGTACAATATTCAACATCACTTTTAGTACGTTGAGTAAATATTGTTGACTCGCTTTCCCGTTTTTCCAAGGGCTTTTTAGATTCTTTTCTTTCCTTCAGGCAATTTAATTCGCCTTGAAGGGCTTGGACTTGTTCTTGCAAGGTATTAATATGATCGTTCAGTTTACGTACCATAAGTTGCAGGTTTTCTCTATCCGTTTTCTCCTGGATGTAACAGTCATACAACTGCTTTTCCAGGTCTGTTTTTATCTTAATAGACTGTTTAGCCATTATTTAATTTTTAAGGTGAGTTGAGCACCTAAACAATAAATTATTGTAAACACTTCATGATTTCCGCACTTGTAACTAGGTCATGACACTGACCGCAATAAATCGACGTAGGAGCACCGCGACGACAGTGATGTGCTGCGTCTGCAGAATACTCTTAACGAGAGCACGCGCGCGCGATCCGTACGTTCGTTCACTATAGTAGTTAAACAACAACTGTGATGTATAGCTACATAACATAGTAAACAATTATTCATTTCACCAAAACCACAGGGCGTACATGTATACAGGATGTTTTTTTATTTATTGTACAAATATAATTGTCACCGAAAATTGCTAAATCTGAGGTACAATGATATTCCATGCGGATGTCGAAAATAGACTAACGTGTGTTCATTTAGGGTTTAAATTCCAGTTGTGTTTAGGAAAATATGTTATTCAAGTACATTTTATAAGTTGTTCGACTATTACTCTTAATGTTGTAAAGCTTACTTAGCTGTGATAATTTTCCTTTTAATTTCGTTATATACAGGTTGGAATTTTTCAACCTCACCTGGAAGGAAAGTAGTCTTAATATTAGAGATAGCAAACTTTACTCAAAGAAACATTCCTTAATTTATAAAAAAAAAACAATCTGCATCAAAAGATTTTCGAGAATTCGCTAGCCACACTCGGGAATCGAACCGGCTAAAATCCGAAAAAATATCAACGTGTACTTTTATTGCATCAATCGATGGGGTCAATCATAAGAACCAAATCTCTCTAAAAACATGAAAAATTAAATGAAAGGAAACCATGAAATCTAAACTTATAAATTCAATGGGAAAAAAGCACTTTTACTCAAAGGTCCATACTATTACTTATGTTAGTACTTAATACCACCACTGTATACTACCACTGCGAATTTTTTCACACACCCAAACACAACCGTTTAGCTGGTAGAGGGGGAACTTGAGTGTAACAAAAATTGGCACTTCAGAGCTTAATATTTCACAAACGAATCCCTGGAAAAATATTTGAAGAAACTCTCAAATTTTTATAGAGACCTATCCAACATCCCACAATATAGGGTACGCGAGAAAAAAAAACCCCGCTTTATATGTACAGGAGATACCTTAAAAAAATAAATTTTGAGATTTTATTTTACCACTTTGTCGGCGTCCAATACCACTACCGTACCAATCTGTATATTCATGCCAAATTACAGCTTTCTAGTACTAAGAGTCTTTGAGCTAAGCTGCGGACAGACAGATAGACGGACAAGGCGAAACTATAAGGGTTCCTTATTGACTACGGAACCCTAAAAATTAAATCAAGTGTGAGTCAAACTCACACTTGATTTAATTTTCTTCGTGCTACGGATCCGTGGCTTAGTTTTTTGTGTTTCGATTCGAAATATTTCTGCAACGCAATGACAATTTTTTCAATTTCTTACTTATTTTTAAGATGTGGAAACATCCCAGCAAACATACAAGTTATACTTGTATGTTTATGTTTGTTATACTGTGTTTTATCTATAAATAATGCAAACATGTGCAGTGCACGTACACTGAACACATTCTTAGGGTTAACAGTTAATCATAAGTTAGTCGTGGTACGCAACATTTAATGTGTGTAGTGCATTTTTTGGTTGACAACCCTAACACTCGTTAGAGCGTAGTTTTAGATTTCACAAAACTCCCTCAACTAGGCCCCTAGTTGGTAACATGGTAACATGGTAACATGGTGGGAGCGACCGCGGCAGTCAATGGTCTTGTTTTCTTAAAAAAAGAAGAGGTTTTTCTTTGAAACGCTGCAGATAAGTCTATCTATATAAGTGTATCTTCAAATTTAAATTTCAAGTTTCCTTTCAAATTTCACTGCCGGAGTTCAGGTCTTCTCCCCGTGAGAGTAAGTGAGTGAGACATTATCCATTTCGAGGGCACAATCCTTGTTGATAAATTGCACATGTTTTGTAATTTTCGGCTCGAGACCTCCGCCGTTTTTTTTTTCAATGTTAGATAAAATACCCATTATAAATGTTAAATACGCATCAACACGAAGACACAACACCTACGCTGCTGCTACCACTGGGCTAACACAATTCTGACGTATTATTACTATCTTTTTAATCCTAAAATTTGTACAATACATTTCGTAGAAATCAGTACGTGATCAATTAAATCAGATATATTTCCATAAGTCTAGCTTTTTCCCAGGGCGTTGTGTGTCGGAAAAAAACACTAGACTAGGAATACAAAAGGGAAACTATGACAGTGGACCTTTATTTTTTTGTCATTGTAATATAGTATCCTTAATTCCTTACCATGACATTTATACATCGATTTGAGATTAATCTATTCTTTTGGTAACCTACGCTTCGCACACGGATATAATTTGTTAACACCTACCTCATCAAAACACCTTACGTAATTTCGAAAAACAACGAGCTTACGAAGATTTTATTATTTTGGAAATTATCCCAACAAACCAACTCACAAACAAATTTTTCACTGTGTTATTAATTATTAGAGTATCAATCAATTCCTTTATCGCGGTCGTCATTATCATGCCCATTCAACATTTTACACAAGATTTGTTGATATTTAGGTGAGATTAAACGCTTATAAATACTAATTCGTGTTCACCTGATTTAATTCTCCTGAAAGCAATGAAGTTTCTGGTAGTGTTGGCAGCTTTGGTCGCATGTGAGTTTACTTTCCTTTATTTTAATGTACCTGTTACCTTTTATTATTCTAGGCACAAAAATATTATTAGACATGTTTTAGAATAATTCAATCTGTATTGTCACTTTTCAGTTGTCAATCATGCATTGAGAAAACTATTTGAGGTACTTATAATATTATGCCTACAAATCTAATCAAAAATCCTGTTGACAGCGATGTGAACGAATTTTTGACGCCCTTTAACGCTTTTCTTCTTTTCTATCTGTACATATTTTTATTATCATTTCAAATTTGGTTATAGATAATGATATAAATTGAAAAAATAAAAGTAACTATCCAAAATTAAAAATTGTTTTCAGTATGCGCTAGTAGCGCGATTCCTCTTATTCCCGGGGACAACAGCCACTATGTGGAAGGCGAAAGTCGCTATTTCTGGATGCCAGATGGCGATGGTGTTCCTCATTTAGTGGACCTGGAAGAACCTGTGGATGAGGCTGTTCTGAGCAGAAATGGCGCCAACAACCAGTACTGGCTCTACACCAGGTAACTATTATTTATTGTTTTATTTCCACTTCTATAATGTAATAAAAATAAAAACTGCCATACGTGCATCTAGTTAGCTACATTTTTTATTAATTTAAAGGAAAATTATTCTGAATAATCAAATAATACCTAGAAATATGAAGTCTAACTAAAATCAAAATGCTTGTTGACGTAAAAAGATACACAAGTCAATCTCTCAAAACGCGCGCCCTTCGCCACAGCTGGTGAAAAGAAGTGGTTTGTTCCGCCAGAATAAGAAAGATTTATTAGAAGCCCTCAACTGTGAATTTCCTAAAGCTTAGGGTATGTTGGTCAGCTCTAAGTTCCTAATGTTATTTAAAATAATATTAAGTTTATTCATGTCATGAAAATAATTATGAACTAGAACACAATACGATGACATTGCAATACTACTTCTCCTAACATATTTATCATTGATTTCAGGCAGAATCCCACCAACCCCCAAGTTATCGTCAATGGCAACGCTAACAGTATCTGGAACTCTAACTACCGCAACACCCGTGGCTTGAAAGTAATCGTCCACGGATGGAACAGCAATGGAAACTCCGGGATGAACCCCCAAATCACATCTGCTTTCCTCGCAGTTCAGGATGTCAACGTCATCGTGGTTGACTGGCGCGCTCTAGCTAACTCCAACTACATTACTGCTACCAACGGTGTCCCTGGCGTTGGACAGTTCCTCGGAAACTTCCTCGTATGGCTCATCAACACCGCCGGTGGTAACTGGAACAACGTTCACTTAGTTGGCTTCAGTTTGGGTGCTCACGTCGTTGGTAGCGCTGGTCGTCAGGCAGGCGGTCGTCCCTCTAGAGTAACAGGTAATTTATTCATACTGAAGAAACAATCATTCCAATAGACCTGTATTAATAGATAAGTAATTAAACATTGTATTTTCCAGGCTTGGACCCTGCCGGACCCAACTGGGGCGGAAACTCCAACGCTTTGAACGGCAACGCCGGCGCATATGTCGAAGCTATCCACACTGACGGTGGTCTCCTCGGTATCTTCGACCGTATTGCTAACGGTGACTTCTACCCTAACGGTGGCAGGAACCCTCAGCCCGGTTGCTGGATCAGTACCTGTTCTCACAGCAGGGCGCCCGAACTCTTCGCGTCTAGTGTCCGCACCAACCACTTCGTCGGCAGATTGTGCTCCAACATCCAACAAGCTCAGAACAATCAGTGCACTGGTGGTACCCTCAACATGGGTAACGGCATTGTTTCAAAGCGAGGGTAAGAACTTATTGACCGTTCTACTGAAATAACTCTATGTGCCACAGAGAACAAGCTTCCATAAAATTTTCATCTCTGTAACAGTTGTTCCATGTGTGTGTTTATTTTTTTTCCGCTATGCTCTAAATTGCACCTTCTCAAGGAATTAATTATCTAAAACACGAGCCTAGGCACGTGTTTTAGATCATTAATTTTTTTAAGTAACTTCTTTTTTTAATGTTATTAACTATTATATTTTGAGATTAGGATAGAATGTTATTTTTAGTAGGCCAGACCCGGCAAGACTTTTCTAATATTGGTCTCTCTTGATTACAGAAACGGTATCTACGGTCTCCGTACTGGTGCCAGCTGGCCCTTCTAAAGGACACGATGATTACGATAAAGGATTATAACGATTAAAGCCTAATTTATCAACATTGCTTTGTTTTGAATTACCCTCATGATGTAAAACGGTGAACCATTATGACATAGTCATATCGATAGAATTCGGAGATAGGTTAACGAGAAAGCGACACGGAGATGGCGTTACCGAAATTCTCACAAGCTCTCTTGCACATGCACAAATGCACAGTGGTACACTATTGTTTCACATTGATACACATTAACAAATCTTGAATTCATTCATTCGCTGACATACACGCACAGTCTAGAAGCATGTTTTGCCCAATAGTTCCATATTATAATGTTTAACGAAATTGAGCACTACGACAGGATTTTCGCAAATTCATCCAAGGTTTAAATAAGGGGTTTTAATAACTTCCACGGAATTCACGAACTTCCATAGTTTGTTCAAGTTTCTGTGGAAGTTCGTGAAGTCCGTGGAAGTTTATGTGTGACTTCTGCTTGTAAGCAAAAGCTGATTGTATCATTGTTTTTTGAAATCATCGCCTTAGGCTCCTGCGCAGTTGCAGATGGGAAAACCTAACAGCTTATCATAAATCAGTAGCAACACACGCGTATAGCATTAACGTTTTTCGGTATAATCTGGTGTACCACCACAATAATAAGTATAAGATACATAAACAAGTAGATACTTGTTTACGTATCATTAATGTGTATCAAGAATGATTACGATGGTATATTAATGATTATAATTATTTGGCGTAAACAAGCGATTAGTGATATTCACGTCAGAGACATGCTTATAGATTAAATATTAGGTATATTATTTCACGCTACTGTTGACCTTAGTCGTGTCCTACTCCAGCACATGGTCGAGTGGTAACACTTTGATCTATCTGGTCTATCTGATCTAGCGTAATAAGTACGGAGTTTCAATAGAATAAGAAGCCAGCTTGTACTGGTTTTGTTAATACTAAAGTGCGGACTATTGTACTAGTGGAGTAGTACAATAGTTACAAGAGATATAACAGTCTTAAAAATTACTCTTACATATGTGATATGTATTACCTACCCTGATTTTCGGCAGATTTATTTATTTATTTATTGACACACCAACGACTTATTCACTAAATCATTGCTCTATTTCAACAACATATTCTATTATACATATACATATTTTATTATATTCTATTTTTTATTATATTCTATTTCAACAGCTTTGTGGTGAATTTTTCACTTATAGGTGTGCACAGCAATTGTATAATCAATAATAAAAATTAAAATGGAAATAAATTTACAAAGTTTACATTGAATTTAAAATGTCAGGTATATAAATTAAATTACAGTATAACTCAAAAATTTAAATGTAGATGCCCTCTAAATTCCAAAAGTAACCTACTGAAAAACACGCCAAGTCAGGATGAATGTACAATATTGCTTTTATCAATGGAAAAAATATAAATACACTCGAGAGCAATGAATCCGGGTCACTTAAAGAATCCTAAAAATCTCGGAAACTAAAAATACTAGGTTAATGCAATAAATTGTATTTAATAGACAATGTAATACTCCTTAAATGAAGGTATTAAAACTTCTTAGTTATTGTAAAGTTATATCATAAAAAAATCAAATTTGAAAAAGGGCCACTTTCGAAGATGGAACTACGAAATTACAGCATTTGGTTTTGCTTTTGTTTGTAATCTGTCATTTATGTGGGTACATAAACCATGTTGATAGTGCTCTATATTCATTATTCAAGCTGAAATTATGTCGCTTACGCCTGAAGAATGCACCCGAATACTTACAATGCTGGAAACCGGCCGGAGTCAGCGCGATACAGCCAGGACTGTCGGTGTGTCGCTGTCAACAGTACAAAGAGTTCTCCGACGTTACGAAGAAACTGGTTCTAACCTACGCAGACCAGGAACGGGCAGAACCAGGTGTACCACAGCACGAGAAGACCGATACTTGGTGAACACCATGCTTCGAAATCGCTTTCTCACAGGAACTGAACTCACAAATCAGTTTCGACGCCTCGGAGGAAGTAACCCAAGTGCATGGACAGTAAGATGTCGGCTTGCTGAATCTAACTTAAAACCCCTTAGACCTGCAAACGGCCCTAAACTGGAGCGTGGGCATCGTATTTCAAGACTAAGATATGCCCAGAGCCACGTAAATTGGAGTATTGAAGATTGGTCAAAAGTTATGTTCTCCGACGAATCAAAATTTATGCTCTACAAGCACGATGGAAGACACAGAGTGTATCGAAGACCAGGGGAAAGATTCAAGCAAGCATGCATCGAAGAAAAAGTAGCCTACGGTGGTGGGTCTATACTTGTGTGGGCCGGAATTTCTTCTGAAAGTCGCACAGAGCTGGTGATCATAGAAAACGGCTCTTTAACTAGCGTAAGATATGTGGAAGAAATCCTCAATGATCACGTTGGTCCATTTATGGTCAATTTAGGTGAGGATGCTATATTTATGCATGACAATGCCCGACCTCATACAAATAGGATTGTGAATGACTACCTTCAAGAGATGAACATTGCTCGTATGGAGTGGCCAGCGCGCAGCCCGGATATCAACCCGATCGAGCATGCTTGGGACGAGCTAGGCAGATGCGTAAAACAACGAAACCCTCCCCCAATCACGCTTCGTGAGCTCAAAATTGCTCTCACAGAGGAACGGGAGAATATTCCCCAAAATCGTATAAGGAACTTGGTGTACAGCATGCCAAACCGCGTAAACGCAGTAATGAAAGCACGAGGAGGCAATACGAAGTATTAAAATTCAAGAAAATCGTAATAAAGTTCAAAAATTTCATGTCTCCTATTTTTGTTTTAAGGAGAGATCAGCAGTTTTTTTCTTTATGTAATTTTGTGTTAATAAAATGTATGGCGACTCATATTTTTTTACTTTCATTTAAGGAGTATTATATTGTCTATTAAATACAATTTATTGCATTAACCTATCATTTTTAGTTTCCGAGATTTTTAACATTCTTTAAGTGACCCGGATTCATTGCTCTCGAGTGTACTTATAATCCTCAAAAAAAATTAAAAACAATTTCAGCGGTTGTAATAGAAAAAATCTCAAAAATGTATAATAAGTAAGTAAGTATTCGCAAAATATGCGCATTGGAGGTGGAGTTGCGGACACCAGCCCGTTATACAATACAAGTATTTGTAGCTGAAAAGGGAGAGCACATTTCTTTACTTCTTTCGAAGCGCTTATCTCACCAATAACATCATTAGTTTTTTTAATTATGGGCACCAAGAACACCTGTTTATGAGCAGTATTTTTTTTTTTCAAAAATACGAAAATTCAAATATTTTTGAACTTAGAACACAAATAAATGTTAAGTATAATAATCATGTTTATTAATGACATTCTATAAAAGTAGAAACAAAATTTAAATATTCAAAAAATATTTACGCCGTTAAGGTGCTCGTTGCAGAGTTTTAAAAAAAAACAATCACCGCCGACTATAGACATTGTATCTGTGGAAATTTTTATTATCGCACACGTGAGATTGAAAAAATTCCACGCATGTGAAATACATTGCATGTTGAACCTAATCGTAGTGCGATAAAAACCAGTTTTCGAGAAAGTGTATTGAAAATATATTAAATGGTGTTTGACTCCAATTGTTTTTTTTTTGTAATTCTACTACACAATTATTTAGTCGAATAAAATTAGTCTATAAAACTTGAAAGAAGTGGCACTTGTAGCATGGAAAAAGCCGAGTCCGTGCTGCCAGATGAAGTTCACCCTTAACAGTGACATCTTCAACTACCTAGCCTTTTCTCAACCCCATTGGGATTGGCTTCCCATCTGATCTGACAGCTGAGTAGCAGAATTCCAGTATTTTACATGGACCATCAATTTGACCTCGACAATCTTCTGGGTAATATGATCCCCTTGGCAATACTGTTTGTCAAACTTTCAAGCTTTCGACTACCCGGTACAACTGTCAGAAATTTACAAATATCAGCAATAGCGGGACGAAAACGGCTTCACGTGCTTTCCAAGTCACGAATAGGCTCAATATGTATTTGTAACGAACGCTCACACTTCCACGAGCCGATTAATATCACTGATAATATAACGAAAAATGCATGCATTCTTTAATCAGTCAATTCGATCGACAAAACCACTCAATCAAAATCAATTAACTGACTATTTATAAAGAGTCAGTTAATTGATTTTGATAAGGGTGTGTTCCTGCTACTGCTTATGTTCGATTACTTGATAAAAATGTATACTTTACGAAGAGGAAATAATCGATCTTCTCTTAACTGGACTAATGATCTACATAAAAAAGCGGTCAAGTGCGAGTCGGAATCGCCCATGAAGTGTTCCGTAGCAGCAAGTAACATAATAAAAAAGTTTTTGTAGTTCGTTGTAACTTTGAGCGATGTTATAATAATAGAAATCGTATTAACAAAAAAAACTACTTACTAGATCTCGTTTAAACCAATTTTCGGTGGAAGTTTGCATGATGGATGTAATATACTATAGTAGTCGTGGCTACCCGTAGTTTCACTAGCGCCCTAGATATATTACTTTTTAATTATAAATGTATGTATGAATCTGGCAAAAAGTAAGGACCCACGTCCGTACTATTCGTGTATAGTAGACAGAAGTGCGTGCGTGTGTCGTAAGGTGAAAGCAAATTTTCTTAAATGACTTTTACATGAAATAAGGGATTGCATTGATGACTTTAATTATTATAATTCTGTAACCACATTAAACACACATACATTTTACGGTCGCGAATCATATTTTCACCAACATAAAATCTAACACTGACCTGTAAACTGCAAAAAACGTGAGAAAAATTGAATTTCGCGGGCTACCCTGGCGCTGCTCTGAGCTAAATATTGGCAAAATGAGGCGTAACTAGCAACGAAACCACAAACAGACACACTTTTGAATTTATAAATTAGCTTACGTACGAAAAGTACCATTTGTGATGAGTTATTGACGTAGGTTTAGTACGTAGGTTTAGCACCTACGTCAATAGTATCATAAATTAACATTATCTTTTAATCGAAAAATTGGGCGCGTAACTTTTGTTCTGATTTTAAATCAGTGAGATTTTAGATAAGCACACAGATAAACATTTAACTGGTTTTTTCCTTTATTTTCCTTAAGGTGGATGCGCCATCCGCCTGACGCAGGTTCTCATCGGACACGGTTGTTTCGGGAGGTACCTGCACCGAATCGGGCTGGAGAAAACACCCGGGTGTTACCATTGTGAGGATCGCCCGGAGGACACGGTGGAGCACAGCGTGGAGGTCTGCTCCGCTTGGGCGGAGCACCGCTGTGTCCTCGTAGCGGCGATTGGCGGCGGCGACCTCTCGCGTCCACCCCTGGTTCAATCCATAGTCCGGAGCGAGAGGGAATGCGAAGCCGTCACCTCCTTCTGCGAAGCAGTCATGCTAGCGAAGGAGGTGGCGGAACGTGAGAGAGAGAACCTCACGTCCAAGCCGCCGCGGGAGACACCCCGGGCGTCGGGGGCCACGTGGTGGGTCCTGGCCACCGTTGGCGCGGGCCTGTGGACGGTGAGTAATGGGCTAGCTCACCGTCCTTCCGTCTTATGACGACGGGTTCGTGTTCCACGCGCGCCTCAAAGAGACGTCAGCTAACAGGAAGGGGTCCGTAAGGATCGATGCCTGCCAGGGCTGCGGAACTTTTAGAAAGAGATACCGTGGCCCTGGAACACAAAGGGCTAAGAAGGAACATGGATGTGTTTTAGTCACTACAAGTTTGACACTCCCTTCCGCTCCGCCCAGAGTCATTTGATGATTTCCCATCCGAAAAAAAAAGGTGGAAGCGCCAGGGTATCGAATCATATTTTAATCGACACTGCCCTGAAAATTGCAAAAAACGTAAGAAAATTTGAATTTTGCAGGCTTTGGCGTTTGACCCTCAATGAAAGAAATAATTGTCGATGCGAGGCGTCGACAACTTGATAATGGGACCAACAACGCAATCGTGATAAAATGATGGCCAGCACACCTTGCTGGTTCGTGCTATATTATGCCTAGGTATAGGTATACACTAGCACCTGTATACAATCCCATCTTATAAGAAGGAACCAAAATTTACCTTTTCATAATCGTAAGACTACCCACCAATTTCTACAAGCGTGTCAAGAGTCTTCTATACAGTATTATCACAATATTGTGTACAATCTAAAGGTTATAAGATAATTCATGATAAATATTAGTAGTACCTTTAACAAGAAAGACAGAAAAACCTACCATTTCAGAACTCATCATAATACTTGGGTGTCTAGTTGTCTACTTGAATGCAAAAATGACACGAAACTTTTAGAATACTAGGTATTATGCCCATAGACTAATATATTATAAATCATGCCTGAACAATTTAGTCTTCAGATTTACACAAAGTGAAATTTGGAATCAAGCAAGCTTAATACCTACCTAAAATTCGCAAGAATAACCAGGAAGTACTATTAATAAAGCTGATATCGTGCAGCGATTAAAAAATCAGTACCTGGGCGACCGAGCTCTGCTCGGGTGAAAATAGAGAAAACGAATTTTCCCAGATAATAGATCGATTTTACGCCCCCGTAAACTCCTGTATTGCAACTTTCATCGAAATCTTAAGAGCCGTTTTTAAGAACGTGATTACAAATATACAAATATTATTTTATAGGCATAAACAAATATTGCTCATTTAGTAGTATAGGATTTGTAAAAATACAACACTTAATCTGTAGTAAAATCTAATACGTATTGCCTACGTAAGTGGTTTTTACAGAGACCTCCCTGACAATATTGTACAAACACACCTGCTACATTTATAATCTAATCAACGAACCGATCAAACCAATAGATAACCTAATAAAAGGCCTCTGGTTTCAATCAATCAAAAATACTTTTACAATAAAATAACAAGTATGAATAACAGCAAGCCGCAACCCTAAGCTCTGACGCTGTTATGGATCAGTCGACAGCGTAGTGACCGATGAAACTAGCAGTTTACAGTTTTTTTTAACCTGCAAAACTGTAGAAGTTTATTTACAGGTTAAGAGGTATGAGGTGCTCGTATAAGGATCCAATATTTAAATAGCACAAACACTTTTCATTTAAACCACACAAAAAAATGACAGATAAATCATTATTCTAATCTTTCTTTTGACAAACATGGCATAACACGTGTTTTGTTTTGACTACTTTTTTTCTCCTCATCAAATACAACATCTTCTTGTTGACTAAAAGCAAGCAATTTTACCAGCTAACTAAGTTGCAAATTCAAAATCAAGTCCTACGTATGCAGCTCTTTATTTCATTTCTCACCTTTGGTGATAGATTTTCTAATCCGATTAATCATATCTAAAAATCTAATTCGTCATTAATCACGCCATAAAAAAATACTTCAAAATTCGTCATTAATCACGCCATAAAAAAATACTTCAAAGCCCTTCAGGCTTATCAGACCACGACACATGTCAGACACTGTCCCTCACCGTAAATAAAAAAATAACCCCTATACTGCAATGGTATGTTCTAAAACGAGACTATTCGCCGGACCACATACTTAAATTCATAGAATGCATCAATAGTCTCTCTTGGGCAGAAACATATGATCAACCTGACCTAAACAATGCCTTTCAAATATTTCATGATACGCTCACACTGTTCTTCAACCTCTGTTTTCCAGTAAAAAAAATCAAAGTTAATAAGAAACTAAAGAACCAACCTTGGATAACCAAAGGCCTCAGATTGGCTTTCAATACTAAAAGAAAGCTTAGGTATCTATACAATTGTAAATCATCACGTCAGTCTTATAAAACCAAGTATCGCACATATAACAAAATATTAAAAAAAAGTATAAACCTAGCACAGAAACTCAACAACGACCGATTATTGATGAGATCTAAGAATATCTGTCGCGATTCTTGGAAAATAATTAAAAGTCAAGAAAGCAATCAATATAATACGCAACAAATAAACAAAATAAATTTAAATAATAAAACTATAACAGATCCTGAACTTATATCTAATACCTTTAATAATTATTTCATTGGGCTGACAAAAAGTCAACCGCCGAATAATAAAAAAAATAGAGAACCTTTATCTAGAACACTAGAACCTAACAATGCTAGCATATTCTTAACTCCAGTTACAACATACGAAATCTACCAAATTATACTCTCCTTAAAAAACACAAAATCTGTAGGCTATGATAACTTACCCACTCAAATTCTAAAACAAACTGCACATTTAATAGCACCAATACTATGTTATCTCATAAATCTATCACTCTCACAAGGTACTTTTCCAAACAAACTAAAAATATCAGTTGTAAAACCGATTTATAAAAAAAGGGATAAAACCGAACCTAACAACTATAGACCTATTGCCCTAATACCTACACTAGCCAAAATTATTGAAAAAGTTATGTTTAAACGGTTAACATCTTTCCTAAATAAATTCAATATACTAAAATCCGAACAACATGGTTTTCAGAAAGGAAAATCTACTACATTAGCCGCCTTTAAACTAATAAAAAAAGTTTCGGAAAATGTTGACAAAGGTATTAACACCTGCGCAGTGTTCTTCGACATGAGCAAAGCGTTTGATTTTGTTGATCATGATATTTTGCTCCAAAAAGCCTATGCATACGGTATTCGCGGTATAGCACATAAATGGTTACAAAGTTACCTCACAAATAGGCAGCAATATGTAGAAATCAACAATATTAATTACGAGAATATAGAATTTGCTTATAAATCTAAATACGCATATAACAGAGTCGGAGTCCCACAAGGTAGTATATTAGGCCCACTTCTATTCCTACTCTACATCAATGATTTGCCTAACGTGACAAATCATCACTGTACCCTTTTTGCAGATGATATATCGTTAGTAATTCCACAAAAACCTAATACTACATTTGATGACTACAATTTAGAAGTTAATGAAGCTGTTCAATGCATTATCAAATGGCTAGAGTGCAATAATTTAAAAGTTAATATAGACAAGACTAGAATAATTCAATTTTACAATAGAAAGCAATATAATTACAAATTAAATATTTCATACGACAACAATAACATAGCACAATCCGATAGTATAGTTTTCCTTGGGATGTCATTAGATAGTCAGATCTCATGGAAATTACACATAAATAAAATCTGTAACAAAATAAACAGGTATGTTTACGCTCTTTGGCGTCTTACTCGAATATCCAGCCAAAAAACAGCTTTACAAGCCTATCATGGATATGTAGCCTCCAACCTACGATATGGTATACTATTATGGGGTGGCTCAGTAGAATTTAATAGAGTATTCCTGGCTCAAAAACAGTGCATTCGCGCACTCTGTAACGTGGATTCTTTAACATCATGCAAACCTTTATTCCAAAAGCTAAATTTACTTACAGCACCATCCATGTATATATTTGAGTCTTGTATTTTCGTCAAAACACATCAGTACCTATACAAATCCTTTGGTGACTATTGTAATTTTAATACCCGTTATCCAAATAGCTTTCCCTTGCCAAACATAAAAACTGATCTGTTTAGAAGAAACTGTTACCCCATGTCAATTAAATTATTTAACAAATTACCCAGTGAACTGAAAGACCTACCCATGACTTTATTCCGAAAAAAATTGTATACCTGGTTAGTCAATAAATGTTTCTACACGACCCAGGAATATCTTAGTTATAAGAATAGAAAATTATTATAAAATAGTGAAGACCATGTTCCTATTCTAGTGCAATAATAGCTAGTTAAGCTAGTATAAAATGAAAAAGAGTTCCTAAGAATAGTCATATCACCCATTTTGGTTCATTATAATTAAAAGCTTTTATTTAATGTTTCGTATACCAGAAATGGTTAATATGAGGAACGCTATTGTTATATTATGTAATGTAACATCTATGTACCATCTATCTACCCATATTATGCGAATAAATTATTTGATTTGATTTGATTTGATATTAATATATGTTGCGTTATCAACCAATAAAATAACCCTTAGACAGCTAAGACCAATACTCAGAATAAATACACTTCTCATCAAAAAAATCGAAACACCTCGCAGTTTATGATTTGATAAGGATTATCAGAAAAATGTGTATATTTAGGAATAAATGTAAAATGTCATTTAATAGTGAGTAGTATGAGGTTTTTAAATCCTAATGTTATTGTTCTAAATTCAAATTAAGTCTTCATAGGTTTCGTATTTTGTATAATGAGTAATTTTTACCCTGTATGGAATATGAAGGAAATGGGTAAAACAACACGCGTAAATGAAAAAAAAAATGTAAGAAACGTTTATTTAATAACTTGTATTCCCTCCGCGAGCTCTTATTACTGCTTCCATACGGTTCTTCATCGATCGGATGAGAGTCACGATCACATGTTGTGGTATATTATCCCATTCCTCTTGGATTGCATTTTGCAGCTGGCTAAGTGTTTCTGGGGCTGGATCTCTTGCTCGAATTCGTCTCTTTAATTCATCCCATAGATGTTCAATGGGATTCATGTCCGGGCTTCTTGCTGGCCATACTATAATGGAGATACCGACTTCGGTAAGATAATCTCGTACGACGCCCGCGGTGTGAGCTCTAGCATTGTCGTGCATGAATATGAAGTCGTTGCCAATAAAATGTGCATAGGGCATCACATGAGGTTCAAGACACTGTTCGATGTACCAATGAGAGTTTAGTGCAGGCAGCCGTGGCCCAGACACAAAGGCAAGTTCTGTCTTATCGTCGGCGCTGATTCCTCCCCAAACCGTCCACGAACCGCCACCATAGCTGACCTTTTCTTCAATGCAGCATTGTGCAAAGCGTTCTCCATCTCTTCTGTAGACCTTGTTCCTTCCGTCGTTACCATACAGCATAATTTTACACTCATCAGAAAACAGTACTTTGCTCCACTGAAGGTATGACCAAGTTAGGTGCTCGCGTGCAAAGTTAAGGCGCGCTCTTCGATGGTCTGCAGTTAATTTCGGCCCATTCGCTGGCTTATGCGGTGCCAATCCGCGTTCCTTCAACCTTCTTCTTATTGTAGAGTCACTTACAGCTACTCTTCGTACAACGCGAAGCTGCTGCTGCAGTTGAAAAGCGTTAAGGCGTCGATTTCGTAAAGAAGTTGTTACAATAAATCGATCATCTCGCTCAGAAGTGACCTGTTTCCTGCCAGATCCTGAACGGCGCGTGAACGAACCAGTCTCCCGATAGCGTTTGTAGACTCTATGAACAGATGATAAGCTTAGATGCAATCTTGCAGTCACAACACGCTGACTAAGTCCAGAATCCAGCAATGCCACCACTTGGGCGGCTTCTGCGGGCGAAGTATCCATATGTTTTAGAAAAAAAAGTTTTTTCAGACGTCCCAAAGTCACAGTAAATGAAATAAGAAACAAAAAGTTTAAAGACAAGCGCTATTTTTTAGTTTTTAAACGAGAAACGTACTCCAACCCTAAATACACATTTGTCTCAAAACAGTGATTAATTTCATTTATAGGATAAACAAATGAAATTCTAATTTCGAATTTTGATTTTTTTCTTCTTACTGTAATGACCAAACTGCCAGCTACACAATAATGTTTTTTTTTTCATGGAATTAATTCTCTTTTGTAAAAAATTAGGACAAAAACAATAAAAACGAAAGTGTTTCGATTTTTTTGATGAGAAGTGTATGTTCCTACCTTTACCTATAACAACAACATTCATTTATTGTCAGGCAACTTTCTCCCATAGATATATATCTTACAGACTAACATAAATATAACCTACCTACCTTACTACGACAGACACATTATCTTTGTTGAGATACCTATTCCATCCTGCGTACATTCAATGGTAGTTAGAAAGTCAATGCACCTTTGACTTTGAAGGTCGTCTTTTGGTGAATACCCAAGAAAAAGTACCAGACTTGCATAAATTTAAAGTGGTATTTTTTATGTCTGTACACAAAAGTTTTGGGCAGAAGCAGAACCTATTATCTTTGAAATTAAGGTTATGATCATCATCATCTGCCTCGCCTTTGCCCAACTATGTTGAGGCCGGCTTCACAGTCTAACCGAATGCAGCTGAATACCAGTATTTTACCTAGAGCGATCTGACCTCCACAACCCAGTTATTCCTGGGTAATATGCTACCCCTTGACCTTGTCTGGTTGTCACACTTTCGGGCCACTTATGTACCGACCTGTAACAACTGTCAAAGATCTACAAATGACGGCTTGGATCAGTACGTTCTGTGGCACAAAGGAAACTCAGTATCTAATGGGTGGTCACCTATCCACGGACCAACCTAGGTAAGCGCGGCTTAACCTGAAGATCGACCCCGAGCGGCTGTTATTATGTAGCCACGAGCTCAAAAAGGAGGAATGATTTCGATAATATTCATAAAATATGAATTAAAACTTGACGTAGTAACAGCAGCACCTGTCCCGGAACCTAGCGTAGTCCAAAGAAGAAATTGTGCAATTACACAACCCAACCAAACATACGAAGAGAATTTTGTAATAAACTGATCAGCGAAACATTTTTTCTCAACAAAAATTGGCAAATTAAAATAAAGCTTTTCAATCCGGTCAGGAACCTTTTCTTTTTTTCGGATGGGAAATCAATAAGTGACCTCCCGCTCTGGGCGGAAGCGGAAGGGAGTGTCAGACTTGTACTGACTACAACCCATCCATATTCCTTATTAGCCCTTTGTGTTCCAGGGCCGCGGTATCTCTTTCGAGCAGTCCCGCAGCCCCGGCAGGCATCGGCCCTTGCGAACCCCTTCCAATTTTCTGACATCTCTAGAATACAATATTACAAATAGTACAACGTCCAATAGCTTGGCACGCGATGATGGCAAAAGACCGGACAGCATGTCATTGTTTCCTTCTAAAATGTGTACATCTTTAGTGTAGGACGCAACACGTGTCTTGCGCCATTACATCTTCCAAGCTCATCGTGCTGTGCTGGCCGCCAGTCTCTTGGGCACATTTTCAGCTGACAACGTTGAGGAGTTTATTGATGCCCGTTAATAGTTTATTGTATAATCGTTTCTAATTATAAAAAAAATATATAGTCAGTTTTAAATAAGTGCAACTACATTAACTTCAGTAATTCGCTTTGGATATATAAAACGACTACTTAAATCATTAAACTATCCACTCAATAACGAATTTACCACAAATAACTAAAAAAAAATGTCCAACAACTGCAGGCCGAAAATCGAAATGTGAAAAGTTTGTTAAATCCGAGCAAACCACCCTGTAGAAGAATCATAAAGTCTCTGTTATCAAATTCTGGCTTTATCAAAAAATTTTAACGAATCAAACGGAAATATTAACTTATTAATCGTAGGTAAGTTTTGATTTGAACTACTGAGATAAAACTAGAAAAGCTGATAGCAGTTCGATAGACGATAAAGCATATAATTTTTGATCATATCACGATAAATGAGTTTAATCACATATAAAACACGGTGTATCAATTAAATACTTCAGAGTAATTTAGACTAGCTGATAGTGTGTCTCTCTTGTGTATTATGAAGTGCTTGTTACTGTTATCCGTCGCTATAGCAGGTAATTTTAACCTAAATATTATTATTTCAAAATATTTTTTAAAAAATAACCAACTTCCAAAACAACACTAAAAAAGTGAAAATCTTTTCTTTCGGAAGTCGGTGACTTAGTTTGTTTCATTAGCTTTATTTCCACCGACTTCCGAAAGTAATGTTTCACTCTTTTAGTGTTTTTTTGGAAGTCAGTTATTTATTTTTTATTTTTGTAAAAAAGTTTTTTTTTATTCTACACAAAAATAAATATAAATTCGCTTAGTCATCACGAAGAAATCGATGCTGTACATAAAAGAAAATACTCGTCGAATACAAATAACCCTGATAACCCACCCCTTTTTATATCGGTTAAAAATACTATACAATCTTTTAAAGTTACATTTTATCAGCCCATGTTATGTGATTCATATTTTTATTTTTATTAAAACATCGTAAACTCTTTCGAAAAGCAAGAGCATATAAAAATATTCATTTAATGTTAACGACAGTGCAAGGTTTTTTAAACATAACTCAAGTGACTTTCTATCAGCGATAACTATGATGAGGATAACCTATGCTAGCGTCCTACTGAAAAGCTTATCTCGACCCTATTAAAGGTTGCTGTAGAAACATAAAATAATTCGAATACTTACGATTGGCCCTTTTTGATCATCATTTCCTCGCCCTTATCCCAAATTAATTAGAGTCGGCGTAGCAAGTCTTTTTCTTTCATGCTTCTGCATTAGCAGTCATATTAGTAAAGTCACTCGCTTTCTCAGTAATCCCATAAATGCTCTCAGGTGTCTTAATCCTAAAATCCTAATTTACGCAAACTTCAGCTACCTATACTTTATAGATATTATATGACATAAAAGACCAAGATAAAAGTCACACAGTAAAGATGAATTAACAATATTTACTGATAATTGTGTTTAAGTAGAAATTACTTATTTCAGCGTGTGCTGCAAGCGTCCTCAAAGACCCTGTTCAGGGTTACAAGGAAGGTGACAGATACTTCTACTTCCCTGGAGATGGAGACGATACCATGCACCTTGTGGACGCTGAGGAGCCAATAGACTTTGAATTTATTGAAGAATTTACCAGAAATCCAGAGAATAACGCTTATTGGCTCTTTACTAGGTAATAAATTACAATGTACTACAAAAACTCATTAAGTACGTCTACGTTGAATGAGAGAAAACCTAGATATATAAAAACCATCTCGGAAATACAAAAATAAATGTAGATACCTCTACTGGCCTAACAGATCGTATTTTATTTATACATATAACTATCTAATTTTCAGGGACAATCCTGTTTCAGCTCAAATCCTTGGGTTTGGTGACGCACGCTCTGTGGCACAATCAAACTTTGATTTTTCAAAGGTTACCGTATTTTTCGCTCATGGGTGGAATGGTCAAGGCGGAAACACAATGAATCGATTACTGACTGAAGGTAACGTGAATTTCCTTCCTACCCTGACGCAAGCTGTGGTGTCTGGTTTAACAATGCAGGTTTTAAACATACACTGTCACTTACGTAATTTTCAATCATTGTGAGCTCCCGATGTTTCGACGCTGTCGCAAAGTCAGTCATCCCGCGATCATGGCGCTTGCAACAGCGTCGAAATATCGGGAGCTCACATTAATGGTAAAACGCGGAAGATATCCCGTAAGTCACAGTGAATGTTTAGTTATAAACGGTGAGAACTTAAAACAGTGCTTGCAATTTTACCATTTTTTCCAGCTTTTCTACAAGATGCCGATGTCAATGTTATCGTTCTTGATTGGAGTAGACTGGCCAACAGAGGTTACACTACAGCGAAAGGCGGAACTGCTGCAGTTGGCAGAGGGCTCGGACAATTTGTTAATTGGCTCGTTTCTTTGGGAGCGTCATACGAAAGAATACACCTAGTAGGTTTCAGTCTCGGCGGTCACCTAGTTGGAAACGCTGGCAGAGAAACGGGAGGTTCGGTCAGGAGGGTTACAGGTAAAGACTATATTCTTACACTTTTTAAGCTAAATACACTGGTTTATTGTACATTTGAAGCATTTAATTGCAGTAAGAAATTTATGTCAATCAAATAATTAAATCATTTATTATTTCAGCTTTGGACCCCGCTGGTCCTCTATGGTCCAGAGACAATGGTCGCGTGGTGCCTACGGATGCCCAATACGTAGAAGTTATCCACACAAACACTGGTTTGCTTGGATATACTGACCCTTGTGGTGATGCCGATTTCTACCCCAACGGAGGTTCGGGAATGCCTGGGTGTATCTTGAACTCATGCGACCACAGCCGGTCCTACGAGTACATGGCCAGCTCCGTCAAATATAACCACCTCCTCGCCAATACATGCGCAACTCTGAGGGAAGCCACTCGTAATAGATGCACTGGTGAACTTAACCCTATGGGTAACAGTGACCTATCTAAAGCAAGGTGAGAATACAGTGATCACTGCTTCTTAACAGTTTAGTTTGAATGATTATTAAATAAATCAGGAATTACGTACCTATCTTATCTTCCTTTAGGTTTTTTATGTACAATCATTTATCACTAGCTTCGGTGAAGAAAAACATCTTGAGGAAACCAAACATGCCTGAGAGATATTTTTCGACGGCATGAAAAGCCAAGTCAGAGGTCCATGGGCGGCATAAAAACTATGACACCAGTTTCAGCACTAACCATACGAAAAAAAAGATCCTTGAATGTACCGGGTAGCTGGTTTAGAGTGTGAACAAATGATTCATTAGATGCCTCTCGCCTATTGCTAACAGCCTCATTGTTAGCAATCGTTGTTGGACATTCCGAGATTTTCTGGGCCTAAAAATTAAGTTCAGGAAGTCTGGCGATGACTTCCCAATACCAACTTTTAAAAACTCTCATTGACTTGTTATTGACTGCTTACACGACATTTTTAACATGATTGTACGTTTTTCTTACAGAGCGGGTATATTCCGAGTGAACACAGACAGAAGATACCCATACTAAATGGAAAATAATTTGTTTGATCACTTAATGAACGCTATATAAACTACTACTATACACTATCCTTATCAAGAATGAAGTTAATTAGTTTCTAAGAACAGCAACTCAATAAAAAGGTTATTTATGACTATCCATATGTACTTCTCTGCTTTTATTTTGTACCTTAAACCCTCTCTTTCTCTTGAAATTATGAGCATTTTTAGAATTTACTTGTGATAGAAGAAGATATGTAAGTACATACCTACCTACATAAAAGAGGGTCGAAAATGAAACCTTGAGGTATCCTTCAATTCAAGTAATATAATTGATTTAGGTCGATTTACATAATTTTTACCACTGAAAGAAAATCATAGAGAAAAATGATTGTATAGCGACACCTATCTCGCAACATACGAACTAATGAACCTAAGAACCCGACTGCAACCGTCTAGCCGTAGCCCACCAGACATGTCTTGTCGGAGGATCCTCACTTTTCTACAAGGATGAAGAACTTTACACCCTATTTTTCAGTACCTTATGTTTTTTTATGAGGGGTTCCAAATAACACACTTGTCGTTCGATAGATCAAGCAAAACCCATCTGACGGGTCTTCCAAGGTACATTGGGAGCCAGGTATGAGTCAACCAAGATCCTATCATAATAAATAATTTGTGAAACAATTAAGTGAACACAGAATTGGTTCCCAGGTCGGGCAAAGTACTATTGGTTAACCGATTAAACAATTTTCAGTATCACCCCCTGGCGATGCGGGTGTGTATAAGACATTTTATACATTCTTAACTCCTCTCTGTTATATTTTATACTGTGGTTGTGCTGTGGTTGTGCTTGCTTATTTCTTATCTGAATCACTAAATGCATTTATTTCATTGTATCACTGTGATGATTAAAAATCACGGCCATTAGTTAGCGGCAAGTTATCTTTACAATCTCACAATTAGGCAGTTATTATTATCATTGAAAGATTCGAAAAGATACTGATCATCGATACAATAATCGCTTTCCTGTTCTTTCCATCTGTACAGTGGGCTACCCCTTTACTGATAACAAAACCAGTATAAGTTGCTCTCTTATACCATTGAAACTCCGTACAACGCTAGGCCAATACAAAGTCAAAGTGTAAGCACAGACGTGAAGTCGACTGTATCTAAAATGGTACTCTACTCCCAAATTTTGTCAGTTATGTTTAAGTACCATATTATAGGGGCGATCTTATCAACCGTACATGAATTAAGAGTCCTTAATGGTAATAGGAGTTAATAAGGCTGTGGTCAGACACTGTGCACAGTCGGCGGGTCTTTGCGGCGCGGATATACCGCCCCAAAACGGGTGGGTGACCGGTGGCATGCCCGGCATCAGTGTCGCCGGTAAAATGTATAGGAGCCTCCAGACCAGACTGATGTAAGTTTATTGCCTAATAAAAATTCCATACCTACGGTCTCTTTATCGCGATAAAACTTAAATAATCTTGAGTAAAAATAATATAAATATAATGGAACGTTATTAATTTGACTAGATTGTGTGTTACTATAGTGCGTAATGAAGTGTATTTTACTGTTGTTCGTCGTTACATCGGGTAAGCACCAAAATCGAATCATTGTTTCAAACCAGTTACAGGCACATATGAATTGACAAAGTACATAAGAATCAATCAAAAACTAAAAACAAAAATAACTTCCAAAAAAAAAAGTTTTTTTTTTTTTAATCGCAGTGACGGGGAGATCAAAGTTCCTTTCGGCTTCGCTAACAGTGTTTCTACTCTCATTGTAATAATATTTATGTCATTAAAACTTATTTTTACATCTTAATCAACTTAGGTATATCTTCTTTTGACCCCTTTAATAGTATGTCATAATTTTATCTTGCATTTGTACTTTTATAGCATGTGCTGCGAGCGTCCTCAGAGACCCGTCACAGGGTTACAAGAAAGGTGACCGGTACTTCTATTTCCCAAAGGGTGATGACGATACTCCTCATCTTGTCGACGCATATGAGCCCGCAGATTTGGAATTTATTGAAGAATACACTAGAAACCCAGCGAATAATGCATATTTTCTTTATACCAGGTACAGTCAGTTTGTGCCCTATGTTATCTTACCCTTCTTCCATGTTCTTCTTTGTAAGAGGGATCATGTTTTTTCACCTTACACATTTTCTCAGATACACCAACAACAAATTTTCCCAGTATTTTCCAACGATCAATATTTTCACGTAACGACATTGACTGCCCATACCCAAGCTTTGCAAGGCCCAAGTCTAAGTTAACGTAACTAAGCTTTGCAATGAAAAAATACAGGGCAACAAAATTTTAACTTTTTCAAACTTTTGTTCAATAATTTCGTGTGCAATCTTCAATACAACTCGAAACGGTCAAAAATCATTCCGCAATTCGCGATATTGGGCAATGAAATTAAGGATCTTACTAATCATCATTTAGCTGCCGTTATGCCAATTTATTTGGGGTCGGCGCAGCATGTCTTTTTCCATAATGATTTTTTCGTCTACATCTCATTAGTCACCCGCTTCCTATATGTGTCATTTTTTTCACAGTCCATTTATCGTTTCTTTGCTCCTCTCCTAACACATTCAGCGCCGGGAACCCACCTGTTGGGTTCACTCAAGTCGCAGTTTTGATGCCGGGAACACACCTGGTGGGCTCATTTTAAAAGTAGGTTTTTCTTAGCGGTTTCAAATAACAAGCATTTTTATTTTCAATACATTTTTGACCTCTTCCTAGATTCCGAGAACCCACCTGAAATAGGACCCACCCTATTTCAGGGGTGGAAAACCATTCGAACGATTTTAAATATTATCTAAAAATTCTATATTATTCTTACATTTTAGGACATGAGAATGAGTTCGAATTCGAGGCTTTTCGGGGTTCAGTATTAAAATAGTTAAAAACTAATACTTATTATGGTGCAACTTAATCTGCCTGCCCGTTTATCTCTCACAGCCACATATTTCAGAAAGTTCTAACGCTACAGACTTGATATTTTGAAGAAATAATGATTAGCATTTTTTAAGGTTAAATTAAATTGCCTAAAGAAACTTAGGCATGAAACTAAAAAACTATATTATTTTTGGGGTCAACTAATACTAATAGGTATGAGATGAGAATATCAATTCATGTTTAACCGACTTCTCACAAAGGAGGAGGTTATGTTTTCGGCGTCATGTTTTCTTTTTTAATGTACACCGATTTCTCCGTGTTTACTGATCCGACTTATATGATTATTTTTTTAATTGGTAGAGGAAGCTTGCGCTGTCGTCCCATTTGATTTTATTTATTTATTTTTTATTTGGGTAGTTTATGAGTGTTCTATAATACCTACGTATTTTATCATCTTCGTCTATGTGGATGATCAGTTAAAACTTCTATTTACAATGGAAAATTAATAGTCAAGTAGAACTTGTATGAAATACAAACTAAATAAAATGCCTAAAATAAAAAAAATGTTGCACAAAAAATAGTGGAAACTTACTTTACTTTCGGAAGTCGGTGGCAAAAAGTCAATGAAACAAGCAAAAGTCACCGACTTCGAAAGTAATATTTGCTTTTTTTGGAAGTCAGTTTTTAATAATAATGTAAGTAATAATATGATGATAATGTAATTTATTAAATTTTTATTTAGTTTGTATTTTGAAATTTATGTTGCTTGGAAATTGTTTAGAAATTTATCTTTCGTATGGGCTTTAAATGAATTTTATTATTTATTTATTTTTATGCAACATTTTTAATTGTATATCGTGTTTATAAACCTATCGGCCGTGAAGTTTAAAAGAGCGAGCTCATCTCAGTGTGAACACTTTTTCGCGCGAAGTACGGCGAGGGGACATCTATGATTTAAATCTAAGTTATATTTGAAATAAATGCACTACTAGTGGTCGTTAATCCAACAAAATGTCATCAAGTCGATTTTTTGTTTGATCCATCACGTCTGCGGAGAATCGCTAGCTAATTTAATTTAACCCAGTATAACAAGCGAAGGAATAGGATGGAATAATATGTAATTAATAGAGTTACTGGGTGGTTCACACAAAACTAACTGTCAAAGGATACTTACCTATAAATGCAATGTTTGTAATCATTCAAAATGTTTAAAATGTTGTATTTAATTCGAAAAGAAACAATATTTTCGATTACGTAACTTAAATTTATAAAAAAAAAACTGAACGAAAATCTCACAAAAGGTTGAGCACCCCTGTCACGGGATCAGAGCGGGCGATTGCACTTTTTCTAATTTTATTATTTTTTGATTATTTCACATCTCCCACCCCACTAGGGCGTGAAAATACCCCCACAGATAAAAAGTATAGCGACAATACCCCCTGAAAACTCCATTTCACCACTTCTTTTAGGGTTTTAAATCTTAATTCCAAACCTAATGCCGAGAACCCTCCAGGTGGCTTCACTTTAGCGTAATCGTAATGGCAGTGACCCACCTGGAGGGCCCCCTTGCAATATGTATGGTGAGATGGCACATGAGTTCTATGAAACGGGAGTAGGCTCGAACGGCTTAAAGCCATTCATACTCATGCACGATATTTTGATATTTCTCTCCAAATCAGACAAGGGATTGCTCATGTCATGACAACCGATTTTCTCAAAACTTTTTCAGTCACCAGTACCACTTTCGCTTCTGAGATACCCGTGTTTCGTTCTGTCAATGTGCGCAGCACCACATAGCCCAATATTATTGATCACACAATAAGTTTTTGTTTTATTTTCAGGCACAATCCTACAACACCTCAACGTTTAGTGCTTAATGATTACAACTCATTATTGACTTCGAACTTTGAACCAAAAATAACCGTATTTCTGGCTCATGGATGGGGTGGAAACGGCAGAGACAATTTTAATATACAGCTCATTAATGGTATTTTGTTGATTATTTTCTACAATTGTCTGTTATACATATTTTTAAATATTTCTTTAAAAACGTAGAGAAAAAACAAATGGCTTAAGTCGCGAGCAGGGTCTAAGCTAGCGGTGGTTAAAAAAATCAGCTGTTCTTTAAGGAATACGTGATAACCCTTTTCACGTCGGTGTCTCTTCCACCACGTATAGATGCGAAACTCCCACTCCGAAGGCTTTTTTTTACCCGTATAGAAAGCGTAGGTACAGTTATACATTTTTGGAGTTTCCTTTGGCCAAAGGAAATTAGATATCATGAGTTTTGCTTCTAAACGTTTAATTATTATAATTCTTTTGTTGCAATTTTATGAAAGCAAGTTCTATATAACTTGTTAAGTTATAATAGCGGTTATAATGAGGCTTTTGCTATACAAAGGATATTTTTGTGAGTTAATGAGCTTTTACAATTACACGTCAACGGCTCAAAACACTAAACATAAAATGTAAATGTAACCTACTATCCTACTATAGTGTTTTTTTATTCTATGCTCTTTTGTTTTTAGCTTTTCTGCAAGAGGATGACGTCAACGTTATTGTTCTCGACTGGAGTAGACTGGCCAGCAATTCTTACACATCAGCGAAATCAGGAACTGCTGCAGTTGGCAGAGGACTCGCACAATTTTTGAACTGGCTCGTCGCTGTCGATTCTCGTGTTCATTACGACTCCTTCCATTTAGTAGGTTTCAGTCTTGGCGCTCATTTAGTTGGAAATGCTGGCAGGGCAACAGGAGGTCAAGTCCGTAGAGTCACAGGTACCTAAAGATTTCTTACAAGGGTACACTTTTTAAAATAACCTGCTGTAAGTTATATTATTCCCACTTTAATTCATTGTTTGTTCTAGGTCTGGACCCTGCTGGCCCTCTTTGGAGTTTTGATAACAACCGCTTATCCAGAAGGGATGGTGTTTACGTAGAAGTGATCCACACAGACAATACATTCCTTGGTTATGCCGGCCGGTTAGGTCACGCTGACTTTTATCCTAACGGAGGGGCCAACATGCCCGGCTGCTCATCTTTTAATTGTTCCCATGGCCGTTCCGTTGCGTATATGGCTGCCACTGTGAAATATAACCATATTTGGGCCAATGAATGCCTTAATATGTGGGAATCTAATAATAACAGATGCAGGGGAACTCTTTACCCTATGGGCAACAGCGACATCTTTAAGTACCGGTAAGGACATAATATTTCATATTAAGTATTGAGAAATCAAATATGACGGCAGCACGATTCCAGCTTTATCGTGCTTCATATGCACGAATTTTAACTTTTTGTTCGTTTTCAGATGGGGTATATTTAGAGTCAACACAGGACGAACTTATCCATTCTGAGTAAAACAAAGACGCAACGTTAAATCCCTAACGTACAAATTACTATCAATAATAATCATCAGATTTATCGTTGATGGAAATTAACATAAGTTTTGTTTTGTATTCATTTTATGACATGTTATTATGTAAAATAAACCACGTGGAATATTAATAATTTAATTTTATGTGATTGACATATGTTAACAAAAGGCTCTTTTACATTTATAACTTGAATGTGTGTTTTAAACTATTAACTAAGATGGTTTTTAATAAATAAATAAATTAAAAAAAAACACACATTTCATTACTATACATGTCCTACTTGTAGGTCCGTTAGGCCCTATGCAGTCTAGACGTGAATAAAGCCAGCGGACCTGACGGAATACCCGCAAGAGTCCTGAAGAACTGTGCTCCTGAGTTATCTGCTGTCTTGACGCTCTTGTTTCGCCTCTCTCTAAGAACCTGGTGCCGGAGTCCTGGAACCTTGCTAAAGTGCAGCCAGTGCCTAAAAAGGGTAACCGTGCCGATTCTGTCAACTATAGACCAATTGACATACCCTCCATACTGTGCAAAGTGATGGGAAGATTGTTTAACCATAAGCTGCTTGCATACCTCGAAGACAATGAGCTCCTCAGTGACCATCAGTATGGCTTCCGTCGTAGTCGTTCAACGGGGAACTTCTTGTGTATGTTACGCATTGCTGGGACGAGGCCATTGAGAAACACGGCGAAGCCTTTGCTGTGTCGCTTGATATCTCAAAGGCCTTTGACAGGGTCTGGCACGCTAGTCTGTTGGCTAAGCTTCCTGCATTCGGCATCTCTACTGACTTTTGCAACTGGATTTCCGACTTCCTTAGTTGCCGATCGATCAGAGTGGTCATAGATGACTGCTCATCGGATCATAAAGCCATTGATGCCGGTGTTCCTCAGGGGTCTTTTCTTTCTGCGACTTTATTTCTGCTGCACATCAACGACCTGCTACAGCTTGGTGCACTCGGGTACGCTGATGACAGCAAAGTCGCAGAAAGATACCTGTTTAGTGCAAGAGCCAGCAGAGAGGAAACAGCTACTCTTAGAAGAGAGGCCATAGTGGAGCGAATGAATTTGAACCTAAATCTCGTTTCCCAGTAGGGTGACGACAATCTGGTCAAATTCAAAGCTCTGAAAACACAGGCATGTCTTTTCACTGCTAAAAGGAGCCAATTCCAGTTGTCTCATGCTTTCCGAGGTACAGCTGTACCAGTTACCGACCGCCTACAGCTTGTGGGCATGGAGTTGACATCGGATCTCAACTTTGGCTCAACCATCGAGTCAAAAGCTCAGACCGCAGCTAAGAAGCTGGGCATCCTGAATAAGGTGAGGCGATACTTCAAACTGGACAGCTTTTAAGGTTGTATAAGGCACAGGTCCGTTCCTGTATGGAGTATTGCAGTCACTTGTGGGATGGCTCAGCAAAATACCAGCTTGCTGCACCGGATTCGGTGGAACGAAGAGCTAAAAGGCTCATAGGCGACGAGACGTTGGTAGCTACGCTTCACAGCCTAGCTCATCGGCGTAATGTCGCCTGCATGTCGGTCTTCTACAGACTGTACTTCGGAGAGTGTGCGCAGGAGCTCCACGCTCTGATCCCACCATGACCCTTTTACCACTAGACTAGCAGATGTACTGCGGCGTGCCATCCACACTTGGTTGGTATCCCGAAGAGTCGTACTCGGCGCTTCTCCTCCACGTTTATTATGCGCACAGCCAAAGTGTGGAACTCTCTACCAGCATCTGTGTGCCCTTCCACATTTAACCTGGCTGCCTTCAAAGCAAGAGTGAACAGGCATCTTCTGGGCACGCTCGTTTCATCATAGACCTCATCCATCGCTTTCCACCAGGCGTGATCGAGGTCAAGAGCAAGACCATTTTGTAATAAAAAATAAAAAAAAACATCAAAACTAAAAAAAATGGATATTGTCTTTCATTTATGTTCCATTCAAAGTGACAAGAAGTGTGATGAGGGAGTGCCTTTACAGCTACACAACGCATTACGGCGCGCAGCCCGCCTGCCTATAAGGACTTTTTCGATGCGGTGCATGATGATACATTGGCCTTGCCCTCTTTTGATGAAAGAGGCATTTCACGCACCCATGACTCGTCCCGTCATTGTGAATAATGTACCCAAACACACGGTCCACGTTCAGCTCGTAAGAGTGAAATATGAAGCCAAGCCAGATGTAATTATAAACGCGCAGCCTGGAACTAGGATCTACGCAGCTAAATTGCGGTGCGTGCGCAGCAATAACAAATTACGTACAAAAAAAATGACATTAAGTACTTCAAAACAGAGATAGCAAAGAAAATTATTGTAGTGAGTTCTGACTAGCCGAAAAAACGTGGCCCGAATACACGTGGCCCTTTGCTGTAAGCTGAAATGTCACATGCGCCAGTAATAACTACTAACACCGCACCGGTACCCATTGATATCTACCCTTAAAACAGGAACAAATTACTTCAACGCCGTTTGGCAGCTATAATAGTTTTCATTTTCGATGGTCTAACGAGATACAGCTGAAAGCCAATATTACAATGGAGCGACTACATAATTTAATCGGTTTCCACAACGATCCAAATACGTCAAGTATCTGGGTAATACCTACCCCTTGATATTACTGGTTGTCAGACTTTCGTGACTCTATCTACCCTACCTACCTAATAGTGTCAAAGATCTTCAAATAATAGATACGGAAGGGTTTCGATATGTAAGTACCTCATGAATGGTCCCATCAAAGCGCAGCGATTTGTGCGACTGTTATTAAAAAACCACTAGCCTTTCGCCCCGTTATTTTAAAATATTATACATTCCTATTTCTTTTTATTGCTTTTAAACTTTGTTGCTAAGTAATTTGCTTGGTATAATCTCCTACTCGCTAGTTCACCACCTGATAAAAAAAACGCACCCGTATCTCTTTATCACGATAAATGGAAAATAATCATGAATTGAAATCTTCTCGTATATAAGTATATCATTCAAAAAAAAATCGGATCATAATTAATTTGACTAGGTAGTGCTAGTCTAGTGCGCCATGAAGTGCTTGTTACTTTTATTCGTCGTTATAGCAGGTAAGATCTTATCTATACTGTGATCCCGGTGATTTGTTAGGATATAGATACATGTTGTTATTTTTTCTGACATTAAGATCCGCCTACAATCATAAACACAATAAAATTTATATTGTGCCTTGCGTAGATCTACGTTCCAAAAGAATACGAAGGGTATATATTATTTCTTTTCTTTAAATGACTTCATCCTTGAGCTGGCAAGCATTGCAAAATACTATGATCCTTATTTTTTTTTAATATCCGTCTCTACTTCACAGCATGTGCTGCAAGCGTCCTCAGAGACCCCTTACAGGGTTACAAAGAAGGTGACAGGTACTTCTACATGCCTGGAGATGGCGACAATACCCTGCACCTTGTGGATGCTGAAGAGCCAGTGGATTGGGCATTTATTGAAGAATATACCAGAAATTCAGCGAATAACGCATATTGGCTTTATACCAGGTACGGTTCATTGGTTAATTAACATTAGTAAGAGTTATCCTATCCACTTACCCACTCAATCTGCAAAACATAAATACTACATTTCGAATAGATTTTTAAACCTTCCTGTTATGTGAAACACAATTTCTACGATAGATTTACTCCTTATTATAATTATTGAGTATTCCATTTTCAGGTCCAATCGCAATTCAGCCCAAGTCTTAGTCCGTGGTAATGCGGCTTCCGTATCAAACTCCAACTTTAGTTTTTCCAAAATCACCGTGTTCCTCGCCCACGGCTGGAATGGAAACGGCGGAAACACAATGAACAGATTGCTCATTGACGGTAAATTACCTCTTATTTATTTAATTATACCCATGTCTTGTCAATTTGTTAAGCAAATAACCATTGGTTGAGGTCCAGTAAGTGGTCACAGATCCGAAAAATTTGCTCAATTCGCATGCAAATTATTTGTAGCGCTGTTTTTACATCTTATCATAATGTTTATATGTATTTGTTTCAGCTTTCCTCCAGGATGCTGATGTCAACGTTATCGTTCTCGATTGGAGCGCTCTAGCCAATAGATCTTATACTACAGCAAAAGGCGGTACCGCCGAAGTTGGCAGAGGACTCGGACAATTTGTGATCTGGCTCAATAGTTTGGGAATGGCATACAACAGAGTACACTTAGTAGGTTTCAGTCTTGGCGGTCATCTAGTTGGAAATGCTGGCAGGGAGACTGGATCTAGGGTCCACAGAGTCACAGGTAAAGATTTGTGATAAGTAAACTCGAATACTATATATACTATATTTGAAACTGTTTGACATTGTTTTTAACACTGACATTATAATTTGAAGCTGTTTGGCACTATATTTGTATTTCTTGGAATGTTTTCATAGTTCTTATAATTTAATGTAAATTGCATGTGTATAATAATTATAATAATATTTTTTTAATAATTATTTATTCAACACAATGTAAATTGTTTACGAATAAATAAATGAATGATACTTAAACAGATGTCGACATCAAAGTAAATTTACATACTATAACTATGGGTTCTGTTCTTAGCTTTGGATCCTGCTGGACCACTTTGGGGCTCAGACAGAAACCGCATAGTGCGATCGGATGCTCGCTACGTAGAAGTAATCCACACAGAAACTACAACTCTTGGATACAATGACCCCTGCGGTGATGCTGACTTCTACCCTAATGGAGGATCCAACATGCCTGGCTGCGTGATTGGAAACTTCGGATGTTCCCACAGCCGTTCCTACGAATACATGGCTAGCTCCGTTAAATACAACCGTCTTCTGGCTAACGAATGCGCAAGTTTGAGGGATGCTACTCGTGACAGATGCACAGGATCACTCAACCCCATGGGTAATAGCGATATCAACAAGTCACGGTAAGGCTCACCACACCAAATTCTATGAACCCTGTAGCAAGTATCAACTATCAAGACCTACTAAAGTTCTCGTTTGTTTTTTTTTACAGAGCTGGAATATTTAGAGTCAACACAGCGCGCAACTATCCATTCTGAGTGGAGAAAAGGCTGACAAATAAAATGATCTTTTGATAATATCGTGTAAAAACTTCGTACGCTTTAAGTATGTGATATTTAAAAACAAAAAAAATACATATACATGGTATTACATTTTTTAAATTTTTTGATTTTATTGTTTGACACAATATATTTCGTATGCTTTATATCTAAAATTGGGTATTATTATGGTTTTATATAAATCAAATAAACTGAAATATGCCTTCCAACTTCACGACTAAGAACATAGCTACGCAATGGCAACCCGTAATTTTTCCCATATTTTCTATTCTCTTTTCTGTAGATATCACATGCATTTTATCAAATGAAGTATTTGATTTTATTTTAATTTTGCTCCTTCAACTAGCTTTATCCATTCTTCTTTCCTTCCGTTGCCCTTATCGTAAGTTTTCTTTACCTAAATTATATGATGAATTCTCGATGACCTTCATCTTCTAAATAGCTTTTCACACTATAATTCACTTCTGAATCGTTTTTAAAGGAATTTGATGTATCTGTAACAATAGTTATGGTTGAAATATCTTACTTTGAACTCGTTCTTGTCTAAAGAGACCCTTCACGAGTAAGTAACACAGCCCACTTGGTATCAAACCAAATAATATCAAAGAATCAGCAGTTGCATAGAACGTCTAGTAAACTCTAGACCAGAGGGCCTAGACAAGTGGCAATCGCTTTCAAAGCATTTTGTATCGCAACAACGCGCGATCCATTCTGAATATTGATTTGTAAAGATTGATATAATAACTTGCAAAAAATATCACGGCATTAATCAAACCGATTAAAGCATGCGACAAACAAATTAAAGACAATTTTATGACGTCCAAACCAACCGATTACATTAATCTAAATCACAGTGGCACCACCACCACTGATTTTGATAATTAAGTAGTTATAATTATATTTTTATCAAGATCTTTAGATAGTAGTTCTTAGTGGTGTCGGTAGCATCGCTAGGTACAATTTAATTAGGTACAACCAAATAATTAGTTTTTCTCAAAATTTTCTGATTTTAACTATTTTTTTCAACTCAACTCTGTGTTTGCACTATTATAGTATCAAGAATTTGTTAATTTACTTAAAAAGTTAAAGTTTTCTGTTCCAAAACGAAGAGCTCAGATCATACTGGACCATAGCGATGATGATGTTGATTCCATGGAGAAAATTGTTCAGTTTGATGGTTTATACCACATCCTTAAATATGACCACAATTTTTTCATTCTATACGTACAAAATTACATTCTAAAAGAGTACTGAAAGCCTTACTTACTGCCTAACCTTATCTTTGGAATTTGAATTAATGAAAGCTATAGAACTAATGTCAATTTTACCTTATCTTTCTCCAACCACTTTCGTATAAAAGGAGCAAACAAGCGGTGGTCGTGGTGCACTTTAGAGGTTCGCCTCAGGTTGACTATGCAGGCAATGATTATGGTCACCATACACCCGAACGCAGTGAACCACATGAATGAGATCCGGTACAGGTATAGCACTTTACTGAAACAAAAAGGCAGGATTAATTGGGGTTTTAAAGCACAACACAGTAAATTATTTATTTTACTTTAATATAAAACGGCTTTACAGCAACTACAGTTTATCTCACGTTCTTCTGCTGGGACTATAGATTGGGCCACTTGCCTTCTTTCTGTGTAAGATTTTTAAATAATGTGCAACATTATCTATGTTGTTCTACGTGTGTTCTAAGAAGACCTGTGTCCCAATCTATGGTTCCAGCAGTATGAGCGCTATAGGCTGATTATGCAATGATACAAAAAAATTATCTTAAGATGCTATAAGATTTCCACTACAGACTACCTGGGAAAACATGTTAGTCACGAATAGATTTTGAAGAAAATACAAACCTGTCAGGATCAACCACATTCGGTACAACTGGATCGAAGTCGTAAGTACAGTTGTGCGTGAACCTCGGTTTCTCGTTGGACTGCATCAGTCCTCTCGCTTGGGCTAGTTGTGACTGCGCAGCGATCCACCACGCTGACGACAAACCTATGATGCCTCCGCTTAATGCGCTCTGAAATAACAAAAAATCTTGCAAAAGGAGAACAAACTCAAAGGAAGAAAGAAAACAATTACAAGCGAAAATAGATCATACACAAATATTACGTAGTAATAACCAACTCACTTTTGTCGGCAATTATATTCATGCTTTTGTTCCAGTTTTTTAGAATTCCGAACCCATTTTTTTTCTTGCACGGTAATATCTAATCTTATAACTCATGCAAACACTGCGCGGAAAAGTTTTTTTTTTTCACATACTTGAAATGAAATGTAGACACAAATTAAATACGCACAACTCACTTTTATTTGCATTTATTTGTCATGCTTTCGTTTCGCTTTTCAAAGTTTTCGCACCTTAAGAATAAGTCATGCAAATACTATCAGCGGATCCAATCAGACTTAAAATGAAAATAATATAAATAAATTAAAATAATTAAAGATAAACCACTCACCGTCGAATCGATGAAAGGCAAAAAGATTCCCATGAGAAACACCCCTGCAAGAGGTCCCATAGATGCCGAAGATAAACTCATTGTCAGCTGCAGAACTGATCCCAGCATTTCTACCACATACACTAAACCTGGAAATTAATCATTCGTGTAAGAAAGTATGCTACCAATCAAAGGCTTAGGTAAAAAGGTTTCGAAGACCGCTAAGAAATATTAATTTTCTTACAACGGCTAACTAATCTATCATTGGAATTACCAGCCAGACCGAATTTCCTTTTCTTAGGGCAACATTTAGTTACTTTAATCACCTTTGTGACTTTTGCTTTAAATTTTAGGTCCACAAATACTTGCAAGCGCAAACGTTGCCTGAACAAAAATAAAGTTCAGTGGGCACCTTGAGGCTGTTGTTTACAAAAGAATTAAAAAATATATATATACGGTCGAATTGAGAAACCTCCTACTTTTTTGAAGTCGGTTAAAAAGATCACAATGTACTAAAACATACCAACACAAATTACTCCAAGAACAACAACCACAGATCGAATCAATATCTGCGTTTGTCTGTGAGTCAACTCTTTGAAGAATGGCTTCCAGAAGTCTTCCAATACAACAGCAGCCATTGAGTTCAAGCCCGTAGAGAGGGAGCTGAAACAGAGCTTGCAATCTTACTAATACGCTGTGAAAAACCTTAGAAGCTCTTGTTTGCCTGTATCTCTCTAACATTATTATATACAGGGTGAAATTTCTATGCGACAAACTTAAATATACAATAATACGTGTTGTCAAGGAAATGTAGAAAATATCAAATGTAAAATTAAAAAATAATTGATCAGTGTTACGAAAAGCGTTAAAATAATTAAAGTATCAAAGAATTTCGCGTAGTTTTCGTGTAGTGGGCACGATTTAGGTACATTCTCGCTATGAATGAATCGCGCCGCCTGCGTCCACCCGGTCGCCCGCGCATCTCTCTCTTTCCCGCGCGCACGATTAATAAAAATTTTGTGAAACCAAATTTCCCTTCATACTTTTGTCGACTTAGGACGATCAAAAATACAATAAAAGTAAATAGTAAAACAATCTTTTAGTATGAGGTATAACCTGAATAATGTTTGTTACAACAACAAATCAATAATTGTGTTTTTGGCGTATTTAAAAAGTTGGAATCACAGTATTTACAATAATTATAAAGTATTTACAATAAATGAAATCGGTACACTTACGTGTATTTTAATAATTGTTCAAAATGTCCACCTCCGGTTTGTAAACACAATTGAGCATGGCGCCGCAAATTGTCCTTAAGTTTAATTAATACTAAAGTTTGTGATTAATTTACAGTTTCGAATGCAGTAATGATTTTGTTTGTTCCACCTATCACCGTATTCACTTCGGAGATAAGCCCGCACTTCACTGAAATAATGAGCCGGAGCTCCGTCCTGTTGAAAGTACATACCGGTAAGATAAGACACAGGCACATCTTGTAATAGTTCAGACATATGGGATATTTTAGCCGAAATCTCCGCTGCGTTTCACGTAGATTTCTTACGGTGTTGTATGTACCACACGACAATATCGAGATACTGTACGTTTGTTAACGGTTCACGACTATTTCATCTCGTCCTAGGCATTGTTATGACACAAACACAAGACAACAATACAAATTATTCGCAATACGTAAAGTAGGATTTCCGGAATGCGCGCGCGACCGTGACCTACAAACGTTTTAGGACGACTAATGAACGAAGGAAGGGTGGTGGGCGGCGGGGCGGTCGCCGGGACCGGGAAGGGATGTCAGCGCTGGCGCTCATGCGAATTTTGGCAACGTCGCGCGATACATACACTAGAAAATAGGCAAAATTAGGTGAATGACCGCTATGAACCGCAACGTTTAATAACATGAGTACTCCACGACGATTATTGAGCACTGCGATGAGTCGGACGAGATATTTTGATACTTTAATTTTTCTTATTTATTTTGCATATTAAATATTTTGCTGGAATACCGATAATTCGTATTTAAATAAAGATCACATCAATGGATCTTTTGAAAACGATAATCGCGTATTTTTTTTTAACGATTTAGATTGTAGAAAAAACAGTTTATAATTACTATGTTACTGTAACTGAAGCTCCTATTTCTTTTTGTCGCATTTATTCAAAATCATCCTGTATATTATATTTCCCAAAAAGTTAATTTGCTTCAGTCTATTCGTGCTTTTGCTATAAAATGCATAGACTGAAGCAATTAAACGCCAGGCTAAGTATATAGCAGAGGGCATAGAAAAGTGTCAACTGATTTCAACTGTGTATGTATCTTTAACTTTTCTACTATTGTTAGTCGCTGACAGAATTTCACTTGAACTAGACTCTCAGGTCGCGCAAATGACCACCGGTCGGTCCACCACCACCAGTCGGTGCAGTATCGATCACGAATTCGTTTTGTTAACATGTTTCAAAGTAAACAACAGAATTGCTCTCAGTACGTTCACCTTATTTGTTTCTAAAAAGGACTTACCTAAGAGAAGCACTGAACACTCCAGCCACAAATATCCCAGGCATGCCCGGCCAGTCTCCTAGCACGTCCATGACTAGTAGAGGTAGTAACTGATCCTTAGCTAAAGCCAGACGAGAGTCCAAAGGATCACAGTCGTGGTATTTAGCGTACGCCAACAGACCACTGTACCCGCATATTAGAACTATGAATACGACTCCACCTAGAAAACCCCAGATGGCTCTGAAAATTAATTTAATGTTGTAAATATGCCATCTCATTATCGTAATAAATGGGAATGGAATGAACAAGATTGAGCTTAAACCTAAAAAATGCCATTTAATTAGAATTCGCAACTACCTGGTAAAGACGTTATTCACATAATAACAAGAATGGAATGCAAGGCAAACGCACGAAGTAAACGTTGCTGCAACTGGTCACCGCCAAATTATGTTTTTACAAAGTTTTCAGTTGCGTCGACTAAAGTTGCTACGCGCAGCACCTAAATATGCTACAAGTTGCTAATGAAAAAATAGAAGGAAATTACAGTCATCATGGTGAAATTGAAAATAAAAGTAAACGAACCTTTTCGAAGATTTCAGCTCAGACAACGCCAAAAACCTTTGCATCATTGATTGATTCACAGCCACATTGCCGATCCAGTAAAATGTAGAGCCAATAGAAACAGACCACATCGAAAGTCTCACGGTTAGATCAGGACTGGCACTGAAAAGGGGGAAAACATAACCAATTTTTTGCTGGTTTAATTTTATTCATGGTAAACTAAACGTTCATGCAAGTGAGCGCTCGTCCCTGCAAGAACAACTATGCTCGGGTTTCGCTAAGCAACTTTGACGCTAAAGGCTCCTACAGACACACTATGCCGGCGCACTGCCGTATCATGCCCGGCGGCTATCTACCCCGGCGTTATATATTAAGGATAATGGGGCCGCATACCCACGTGGCAAAAAACCGCCGGCAGTGCAGCCGGCAAAGTGTAGGTATAGTAAGCAGGCATAATGGGGCCTACTCACCAAAGCCGCCGTGGACATGTCGGTCGGCGGCATGTCAACTGAACGCTTAAGAAACTTGCCGGTAGTTGGCGGCTTTGGTGTCTGGGCGCCATGGTTTATCGGAAAAGCGTTATACAGCGTGACAGGGAAACTCGACCTATTCCTTGAAAGGGGTATAGCTCGGTAACCATCCAGTTTTGATCCCTAGTTAACTGGACCTAATTTGTGGCTAACGTCCTCTAGTATAACCCCTCACTTTCTCTGTCAACTTGTATACAAATGAAAAACAATTTCCACCATATTGGTGGAATCTGTTAATGATGGTCATTAACAGGTTGCCATTTGTTTCTGGAATATAAAATATGTACAAAAAAAGTATTACGATGGTATATCCAGTCGTCCTGTATTCCAATTTTCTCTGAACACCTCTTTGAAACCTCCTGCGATGATTGTGCCTTTTACAACGACTATGATCATTGCTCCTATCATTACTATAGTCTGAATTACATCAGTCCATACCACGGCTTTCAGGCCACCCTGGGAAAACGAAAATATGGGCCTGTATAGTTTTGAAACTCAATTTCGTAAATAAAAACATTTTATAATGCCCTGTTCCATCGCCGAGTAAATTTAGATTTGGTTATAATTTCATATAAATCCTGCTTTCTTTATCTGGTAAGAAGGTAATGTATATCTAAATAATGTGAATCAGAATCTTAATTTTCTGAAAAAAAAACACAGTAGGTAAGTAGGTACTTACCAAAGACGTATAGAATATGCAAACAATGCATACTATCGAAGTAGTAATATGAATATTGACCCCAGTCACTGAAAAGTAAAGTTCAATAAATTAAAACGGCACATCGAGTTTCATAAAAAGTTCGCCTTTGTAGAGTGATGATCTTTAAACGTTCACTCGCACAAATCTATACAAATAAATAAAATTGTAGTGTCTGTTTGTAATATAAAAATAACATCTTTTTACTGATTGCATTTGAAAGTATATATTAGGTACTTATAACAAAAACACCTTTTTTTTTCAATTTTTGTCTGCCTGTCTGTCTGTTTGTTCCGGCTAATCTCCGAAACTGGACCGATTTTGACGGGAATTTTACTGGCAGATAGCTGATGTCACAAGGAGTAACTAATTTACAATAAGAATTAGGGTATCGTGTAAAAAAAATTTAAACCCATGAAATTGTTAACAAAATTCAATTCAAAAAGGGAATTAACATTGCGGGCAACACCTAGTGCCAAATATAAGTCTGATTCATAATAAAACAAGATTAATGTGGTAACTACTGGACCTACAGTCAGTGCAGCAGTCAGTGCTGACCCATATTTCCTTATGCTTCTTTGTAAGGGGGCTTAAGATGTATTACACCAGGGCAGCCCACGAAATTCAAATTGTCATCATCTGCCTAGCCTTTTCCCAACTATCTTGGGGTCGGCTCCCAGTCTAACTGGATGCAGCTGAATACCTGTATTTTACATGGAGCGACTGCCTATCTGACCTCCACAAACCAGTTAGTACTGGGTAATACGATATCCTTGGTTAGACTGGTTGTCAGACTTTCGGGTCACTGACTACCTGTAACGACTGTCAAAGACAAATCAAATGTCAAATTCAAATTTAAATAAAAAATAGAATAGTAAGTTCATTTAATTCCGGCCTTATTTATTACAGTCGCAAATCATATTTTAATCAACATACAATCTGACACTGACCTACAAATTGCAAAAAATGTAAGAAAGTTTGAGTTTCGCGGGCTACCAATAAAAGAGGTACACAAACTGTAATTATATTTACCTTGATTAAACGCTAAAGCGGGTACGTAAATTACGATCGGCAGCCACGCCATCTGAAAAAGTTATTGCCATTGAATTGTTTTACTAACACTTAATTTCAATAAATTCTACTATACTACTTAAACGTTTGACTACATACCAAATAAACGCTGAAAAGCACAGACCCAAAAAGTCTCATACGTTTATCGTATCGAAGTTCTAAGTACTGAAACAAAAAGAAAATTAAGGAACTTTTCATTAAACTTCATTCTTTCCGCCATTACATTTCTTATGTTTTCATAGCAATTCGATATGTTTTAATATAACAAGACTTACACTACAAATTCTCGACAACGCGAACAGGCGAGATATTCTGAATTTAAACACATCCATAAAATGAAAACATTTCTTTAATTTTACAATCCATATTTTTGGTACCTTCACAAAATCAACTATTTAGTTCTTTAACATTCAATTAATTATAGATCTATGTAAAGCACTTAATTCGTAAAACTAAAAAAAAAACTTTTTAAATTTGGCTATTTTTGGCGCCTAATGGGCCTACTTGAAATTGGAACGTTCTGTCAAAAACACATTGTTTTTTTTACGAGTTCTAAGTATTCATACTGCCATTACATACTGATAAAAAAGTTTTAATTTCCATTAGTAAAACAGTAATTAATTTTATGATTTTTGGTCCCCCCTGTCTTATATAATAAATCCACTTACCTCATAGGCTGACGTGAGTTTCAATTCATGGAGTACTGGTAAGAACGTAAATGCGACTATTATTGACATCAAAAGAGTTCCGATCAAAGTGAACACATAAGCTGTCCCATAAATGTATAACTCTGTTGGAATACCTAAAAGAGATATTCCTGAAATGAAACTGAAAAATAATTGGATAAATTAGATTCATTAAAACAAACATCGACGAGATCGATCTCTAAGATAGATACTTAAACAATTTGGTCGTTTTATTTGGAATATTATACAAATGAAATAACACTTAATGTATTTAAAAAATGAAAAATACGCAGTGCCGGATTAGCCACGAAGCAAGAGTAGCAAAAGCTGCGGGCCCCGCGCATTTGGGGGCCCCGCGCACCAACGTTTTCTGACCATAAAAAAGTATTATTTATCTATTAGATTTAGTCACAATTACTAAGAAGAAAATATTTGCATCAAAATGATCAACTATAATTTTATTTTTCTATCTGCTGGTCATACCAAAAATCATGTTTCGCACCGCAGTACACGCAAGTTGGCAATACTGCTAAACAAAACGGGGAATTCCCTAATATTTTCTCCGTGCTAGTCGTAATAACCCGACCGATTTGAAAAGGGTTATATTATATTGACTACCAATCGAGGAGGAATGATCGATATTTACGTTTGAATGATAATAATTATTAGTACTTTCGATATGAACCATTCTTGAGAAAAGTGGTTTCGTAATTGTGTTGAGTATTGTTTTCTTACATAATAGGTATAGCGGTGCAACCGATTTTTTTAAGTATTCAGTTATCTCTCAAAATATACTAAATAGATCAGTGTTCTTACGTAGTCAAGAAGAGAAAAGTATTCAACGATAATAACTGTGCATAAGGTAAGATATTTTTAAGATAAAATAAGAAATTATTATTACTTTTCACTCTGAGCAGTTGCTGGGTTCATCTGAAAGATCTGACCGTAGCCAACCTTATAAAATAACAATTAATTGTGTTTTTTTTAATTATCTGATTGGATGTCCGTGACTCCATTCGCATGGTAAGTGACGAAAGTGTTTATTATGTTATTTCTTAAGAAGGGATATACCTACATACTTATGATACTTATACTGTATACGGGTGGGCCAGGTCGTATATTTGATTTTTATCAGACCCACAAAGACCGTAAGCACCATTTCGGTTTTTACCCGACTGCGCGACGCAAAGGACGAACAATGCAGAACAGAACGACTCACAGTCGGAGCCCCTGCCTTGGGAAGATTTGATTGGTAAAATTTGAATGGGCCCCGACTGTGAGTCGTTCTGTTCTGCATTAGAATTTATGATTTGTTTTATGTGTGTATCGATTATAAAACTATTTCAATTGTGTAGTTATTTAATATTACTTAACAGAATTCTAAACTACTGGGCTTGTTTCTTTCTTTTTAGTTTTTATTTAAGTTATTTTTTCACGTATTTTTAACCGACTTCAAAAAGGAGGAGGTTATCAATTCGGATGTTTGTATTTTTTTTTTTTTTTTGAGTATGTTCGGTCATAACTCCGTCATATATGGACAGATCTGCAAAATTCTTTTTTTGTTCGAAAGGGGTTTATTACGAAGTGGTCCCATTTAAATTTGGTGAAGATCTGATGCTGATCTTCGGAGATATACAATGGAACTCTTCAATAATAGACAGCAAATCTGCCGTGATTGGTGCCATGAAATGTATTGTTAATAACAATGTAAAATAAAGGCATAGAATATATTTGTATAAGATATTGCAACTAAAAATGAAAAAAAATGAAAAAACTTTTTGCAAAAAATAAAACCGACTTCAAAAACACAAAAAAAAAGTGAAAAATAATTTTAGCTTCAGAAGTCGGTGACAAAAAACTGAATCAAACAAATCACCGACTTCTGAAGCTAAAATTATTTTTCACTTTTTTTGTGTTTTTGAAGTCGGTTTTATTTTTTGCAAAAAGTTTTTTTATTTAAAATTAGTTTTTACGCAGTCGGGTTTTTTGTTTTTCTTTAAATTATTTTTTTGCTAATACATTTACTTCGTAATAGGTAAAATTACTTTCATATTGTTATTAAAATATAGGCGTATTCACATGTATACTATTGAAAATACATGAAAATTGGTTAAAAAAAAGACGTCTTTTTGTGATTGTTTTTTATCGAAGAAATTTTATGATTTTATTCAGAACAGTTTTTTTTAAATATGTTCTTGTATCTAGAATATTTTGTAATATGTGCTTACCTAAATATTTTTTAGTCTATGTGGTTTGTTAAATACGGTCGGATTTTTCTCGTAAAATAAATGGAGCGTTAGCTGCGATCCTGCCTGCTGTATCAAGTCAGATTTTGATTATTCTGAACATTAATTAAAAAAATTGATTAATCGTAGGTAATATGAGCAGCAGATCAAGAGATACTGGCCGACACTACGCTTCAGGAAGTGCAAAGCGTAAGGCAAAAGACGAACAAGAAAAAAAAAACCGGCCAAGTGCGAGTCGGACTCGCGCACGAAGGGTTCCGTACCATTATCTATAAAAACGGCAAAAAAATCATATCTGTTGTATGGGAGCCCCCCTTAATATTTTTTTTTTAATTTTTAGTATTTGTTGTTATAGCGGCAATAGTAATACATCATTATTTTGTGAAAATTTCAGCTTTCTAGCTATCACGGTTTATGAGATACAGCCTGGAGACAGACAGACAGACAGACAGCGGAGTCTTAGTAATAGGGTCCCGTTTTACCCTTTGGGTACGGAACCCTAAAAACGACGCTGTTATATCAAAATTCTTTACAATCTTGTTTCCCGAACGTTGAAATTGCTTTGCGCATTTATTTGTCTCTCATGATCACCAACTGCAGCTGTGGTGAACGATCTTTCTCAACATTAAAACGTGTTAAAAATGAATTGAGGAACACGATGAGCCAACAACGTCTTAATGAGGTGATTAAATACTTTAATGAATATTGAACATGATTTACTCCGAGAAGTCGATATCAACAGCATTATTTATAAATTTGCCCAAATTAAATCAAGAAACATTTGTTTGTAACAGTTTTGTTTTACTAAAATACCATAAACTCGATAAGTACCTAACATAAAACAGTCTAAGGGCCCCTTGGTAGAATTTTCTACAGGCCCCGCGCTGGCTTAATCCGGCACTGAAAATACGCTGCGTATATTCTAACAAATGTGCAAAAATCATAATATTACCTACCTTGCCACTAACGAGAAGCAGACAGGCAGCAACTTCATATTTCTTCCTCCCATCAAATAATCTTGAGTAGAACTTTGTTTCTTCACAAATCCGAAATATACGCCGATTCCACCACATATTGTTAACATAAAGATAAACAATACATAATCAAACCACGTAAAATGTTGCAGAGAAAGTCTGACTGCAGACACGTGTAACCTTTCTTCAGACATTTTGGCGAAGTTTTCAAAACTTTCGATTTAAAATTTTATTTTTTCATATCCAATACGTAACTTTATACACAGTCAGCTTAGGCACATCTCAGTGTCAAAGTGTGAATGGATGCTAAAGCAATTTTACAATTGCCGCCCGCGATTTTCCTCGATGGTCAGATGCTATTTTTGTGCCAATTGACCATTTCCTGTGTTGGTCTAAAATAGACTTTAATGTATCTTCAAAGGATACTGTTACGTCTTGGCTCCGACTACATACATCACTGTTGTTCATGATGATACTGTAAGGTTTCCTACCCGGGGAGGTTAGTGTATAAATTGGCCTATTATTTTCGAAAATACTAATACAGCTAGATAATGCTTTGATACCAAAGAAATAAGGTCCCATTGCACACCTGATAACGTACACGCCGTTTTAGGTGGAAAAAAATACAAAGCCATTTAATGAAGAAAATTAAATGAATAAAAATAATAATAAATGGCATCCTGTGATTACATTAACCTAAAACGGGCAGCATTGGACTCATTTAGTCTATGATTGGACTCTTCTGTAATGTACTGAAGAGGATGCATGAAAAACACTCAAGTAAACTGTAATTAATTTAGAAGTGAGGATCACATATTTTTCTCCCTATAATCAGAACATAAAGGTAATTTTAAGTTATAGGCTGAATAGTTAGCCTGAATTCAGAACACGTGTGGGTAGGGTGCTAGATGGTAGTAAAGGAACCACAATATTTTTTGCTCAAACGATTTATTACACAAATACAAAAGCAAAATGGTCTTAATACAAAATTAACTAATTTCTTCGGTTTCGGTGATTGGTTTCATGTTTATTGATGTAGAGTTGATGTGGGAGGCTTCCTGTAACAAAACCATATAATTATTTGGTTAAAATTCAGATTGGTATCAACCATGATACAAGAATCTGGAATCTGGTTTGATGACTAAAATTATCAACAAGGATCTTTAGGCGTGTGTCCAAAATCGGAACTGACGCCGCGATCTTGTTTTTCAATACAACAATTTCACCAATGTTAACCAACAACGCACCCTGTCAATTTCATTCACCAGACCTCAGACTGCACTACCACACTGTCTGGGTTTATCTCTCGTATCGAACCAAGAAGACCATCCATTAAGAGAACACCAAAATTCTCAACTGCTCAAACATTTACCAACCTTATTCTGTCCATAAGCAGTGATATACGGCTCGTCGGTGGGGTGCGGAGGGTCCTTGTACAGCCTCCTGAGCTGCGGCGCGAGCAGGTGCGGCGCGGGCGGCAGGTGCGGCGTGCCGCGCGCGCGGTTGATGCGCGAGACTATGGCGCCCACGCACATGCTCACCATCATACCGGCGAGGGTGTACCACATGTACGATACTCGGAGGATTGGGTTTGTTTCCTCACTAGACAATCAAAACATTCCTTTTTACACAAAGAGTTCTAAAAAAATGAGCCGCCAAAAAGATACATAGATAGAATACACTTTAAATGATTTAAAAATTATTTGACCAGGATTTATATCACTAACTACTTTTTTTAACAGAGAAGTTGTTCATGCAAGTAACTAGCAGCCGTAAAATTCTTCCCTTCAATTACGTATTTAAACGCCATTCCACACCTTTATTTAGGCCTGCTTGCACAACGAATCACTAAACATGTTTAATGCTAAACATATTTAAAACGTCATTCCGTCACTGTCATCTTCAAGCGCGTTGGTAGTAATAGCACGATGTTTTAAATACGTTTAACGTTAAATGTGTTTAGTGATTCGTGGTGCAAGCGGTCCTTAGTGCTTTCCGTATGTGAGTTTATGATTTGATAGCAAGAAACTTCTGGCGTTGCACTGTTGGTATTCAAGTACACAATTGCTGATAACACACGGAATACAATATTTATCTATGATGTAAGACTACCTTAGGCCTCTTCTTTCTTCTTAATTCTACCCTCAGAGCTGAGGATTATAGCTCATCTTTATATCTTGTCCTGTTTTGGCTCTTAAAGCTTACGTCTTCAAACTACCATTAAATCAATACCTTCATTTGGCTTACCAGCAGTGATAGCCTAGTGGCGTGAACGTCGAACTGTCAAGGTCTCGAGTTCGAATCTAAGACGTGAACCTCTGATTTTTCGGATTCATGTGCGTATTGTATATGAAGGAAAACATCGTGAGGAAACCAAACCAGCAGCCTGCGATATATTTCCCGACGACATGTAGAAGAACCAAGTCAGAGGCCCATATGGACGGCATAAAACCTCTGACACCAGGTTAGGCACTAACCACACGAAAAAAATTAAGACTGGACTTACATGAAAACTGAGTCTTCAACAACATTTTCAACTCTAGTAAAGTTGTAAGTGCATCCTTCAGTAGATAGAGATTTATGTGGGTGCGTTATTTGACCACCGGCTATGGCAAGCTGTGACGTCAGACACCACCAGGACATGATAGCCAGCCCGCTCATACCACCAACTAAGGCCCCCTGGTGGATAATACAGAAAATTAAAGAGTTTAGTTCTGGCCGAAAGTACCAACCCATACGAAAATGTCTCCTATTTACCGAAGTGATTGAAATGGTTGTGGATAGAAGGCTGTTTCTTTTTTAAGTAAATACCCATACATGTTACATGTATAAGGGACTGACTTTACTGTTGTTGAATTAGTTTGACGTATTTAACGGAATTAATAAGATAAGATTGTGGGTGGTGGAGAACTAGGTCCATTCAGGTGCCATAGCAACGTTTTCGGTTATTAAATGACATAATTAAATTGGTTATCATAGACCCATCAAAATATTCAGATCATTTAACCTTCCGAACTTACCTTGACGACTGACACCATTTTTGGATTTAATTAGAAACGCGAGCATTAGGTGATCATTTCTCTCTAAGACGGTCCCATGATTATTACGTTTAAACTCTTAACTCACCGTAGCATCCACCCACGGCATAAGGATCCCCATAGTGAACACCCCGAGCTGTGGCCCCATCGTCATAGACTCCAGTGTCATCGTCAACTGCAAGATTGTTCCCATCTTCTCTACTATGAATACTAGACCTGAAATCGAAGAGACACTAAGTTAATCAGGGCTCGACAAGATGGACTTGCAACTGGCATATAATATCTGTGTTAGTAACTGTGAGACGTAAAAATATAATAATGCCATCAACATCATTTAACTTTAGCGAGCTTCAAAACAAACACTATGCCGATAAAGTTTAATTTGGCATTCTTAATTCTTAGATTAACAATAACATGTTTCTACGAGTGCTGCTCAAAGTATTTACCTACACAGAGCGTGCCCAGAAGTATGACGACGCTTCTCATGAGCCAACTGGCCTGTCTGTCAGTTAGCGTTTTCTTGAAGAACGGCTTGTAGAAATCTTCTAACACCACCGCTGACATCGAGTTTAGACTCGTCGATAATGAACTGGAAATGATGATTGTCATTTGTTAGTATTTCGGGAAACCAAATCATTAGCATTCATCAAGTTAGAGCAATTACGGCGGCTTTTTTAGACTCATCGTTTCGTTACGACCTCGTCTTAAAGATGATGAAACGTGTCTCAAAAACACAAGATCTTGGTCAAAATTAAATGTTAAAATTTACCTCAACGCTGCACTAAAAATGCCAGCAATGAAGACTCCTGGTAAGCCGGGGATTTCACCAAGAACGTCCATGACTAGAAGAGGAAGAAGTTGATCCTTCGCCTTTGCTAACTGAAAATTACATCATGAAGATATTATTGAGAATGTCTTGAATAGTTTTAGATTTGATTTAAGATTACTTTTAAATTCAAACGTTAGATTTGTCGACGTTACCCTACAATGATCAGTGGCCACATAATGGTGATGATCAAGAAGCATAATCTTTCAATCAAAGGTTTCGCACTCCATGGTACCTACACATGATATAAATGGCGGCTCAATAGATGCATTTTAAATTACAAGATTGGTTCCACACTGTTCTTGATCCCGTGCAATTTATAGGAGTCAATTGCGGGATGTGAGTCATTGGTGTTAGTAGGCTACCAACCCATCCATCGTCTATTAAAAACCTACCTTAGTTTGTAAAGGGTCGCAGTCGTGGAATCTTGCGTAAATCAACAGTCCGCAGTAGAGGCAGAAGCAATAGAGAAAGGAGATTCCGATGCAGAAAAGGAAAACTGCCCTGTTAACAATAACGAACATATCTGAGTAAATAATTGAGTAACGTTAATCGGCCTTCTACGAGTATAATACTTGCGTTCAGTATAAAGTTTTGTTTACGAAACCGTATTTTCATCTACAATTAAGAAATACGAAAAAAAGAACGATAGTTTTTTTTACAACTTACCATTGAGCACCCCTCAGCGTTGGTAAAGCAAGGTATCTTTGCACCATGGTCTGATTGACGGCGTTAGCCTGGAGCCAGTAGATAGTGCCACCTATCAGGAGGCTCCATATTGTATGCCGCGTCAGAGGATTCGGATCCCAACTGAGAAAATCAATAATCGTTTTAATTCACCAGACTCAATAATTATTGAGACATTCCCCTTTGGTTTACCAAGTAACTGGGTCGTAGTCGTTCCATATAAAATACTGGCAGTCAATCAGCTGCATCAGACTGGAAGCTGACCCCAGCAAAGTTGGGAAAAGGCTAGGAAAATGACTTGATGAGACAATAGTTGGTACATGATGACAAACATGAAGGCTCTGTCAATCGATGCTACAAAAACTTAAACCAGAAGTATACCTTTACCTACATTCCTTATGCTCGTCGACTACGTAATTTTCCACAAGCTTATTCCCAGCCATAAATATTGCAGTTATGAGTGTTACGAGTAGGTATGTCAGCGAGGTGCAATTCTTCGAGATAAACGTTTCCTTTAGATCAGAGCAGTCACAGTGGGTGTCTAGTACAAAGCAATCACGTTGAAATATGTTACAAAGAAACTAGGAAGATGTCTTCCGTCTTGTATGGTAAAATTACAATAGGTAGAATAACTGGCGCATTACACTGGCACTTTACCTCTATAACGATTGTTTCAGATGTTCTCTTTTAATTTGTTCCTTTAATTGAGCAAAAGATCAGCTATACTAGGATTTTTTTAATTTTTGTATTGAATTCACACTATGCCTATAGAAAGATCATCTTAGTAGGTCTTCCTTAATTTCATTCCAACCATTTTGAGATCGCTAACTTGAGATCTTACCAAACTAGTACCTATTTTTGTTTATCGAACTTGGTTGTTGTTAGGTAGTCCTTACTTTGGCAGTTCAATCCTTCCGCTGTCCATGTTCCTCTGCCAGACGACTCCTATGCCTCCCACATCAATAGTCCCTTTTATTGCGACCAAGGCCATTGCGCCAAACATTGCCGTAATTTGGATCACGTCCGTCCACACTACCGCTTGTAATCCACCCTAGATACAAATTTATGAATCACCCGTTTGATTTAACAATAACATGAATCACAAGCGACAATGCTAAAAACTTACCGCACTTGTGTAGAATATGCACACCAAACACACTATTGGAGTAATAATGTGTATGTTAACACCCGTTACTGAAAGAAAATAATAGTATAAGATTGACTTTGTTGCTTAAAAATAAATGAGAGGGATTACATAGTACGACCATAAATAACACTTTAATCTACACCTAAGAATATCCTTAATATTATGCAGAAAATAGGTAGTTTATCGGTGGTCCTAAAAAACTACCTTGTGAGTCCCTGTGGGACTCCTCTGCCATTGTAACAAATAATTGAACAAACCAAATCTTAGAGAGAAGAGGGCGGTCGTATGTTGCTATTAGAAACTACTGACTATTAGAGAGTTAAATGTTACTAAAAAAAAAAAATAACTTAATGTAAACCTTGGTTAAATGCCAGTGCTGGAACATAAATCACAATGGGTAACCAGCCTATCTGAAAAACAAAAACAATTTTAATTCATAGCTGCTCATACATAATAATCAGTAAGTTTTGGTTAGATAGAGTACTTACCAACGTAAAAGCGAATAAAATCGATCCAAACAATCGCACTCTATTGTCAAATCTGATTGATAAGTACTGAAAACAGTAAATAGGTGTTAATATTGTTAGCCCCTGTAGGTATTGGCATTGACTTATTAAACTTGTCTTCATCCCTTACCTCGTAATTAGAAGTCATCTTGAGGTCATGGAACACGGGAAGATAGATTTGGGTCATGATGAAAGACATCAAGAAAATCGCCCCAATGATGTATGCGTACTGGGTCCCGTACATATATACTTCTGTCGGTGACCCCAACAGGGTTATACCTGACACGAAACTGGGGATAGGAAATAGATTTTAGATTACGCCATCCTCCTAAGTGTAGTGTGTGACGCACCTCCACCGAAAGGATTCATATTTTTATTTACCTGGGCTGGCAAAATGTGGAGCTAGCATGTTAACGTTTCTGGCAAAGGGGTGAGATAAAGTAAGAACGTGGTATAAAACTTTTTGAGGCACGAGGCCTGATGCCGTATACATTTCTAATGGCTACATACTTAATAGATTATGACTTGCACACCACATATTGTGACTGAGTCAAGTCAGAAATGGTGTCGACCTCTAAATCATAAATACGCAAGCACTCGTGGGAACTGCGCGCTTAATTAATAATTTTGGCAGATATCAAACCAAATACATTTTAAAGTTCAAAGTATATATCTGAACCTATCATTTAGGTATAGATGTATGTACCTAAATAATAGGTTCATTATTCTTAGATTAAGTCATTGGTGGTAGCAAAATTATCGAGTGTCCTATATCGAGTCGAGAGATCGAGTTTCAACCATTTTCTTAGTTTTCACATAATACATCCACAGATTTATTTTAATCCAAAAATACCGCTTTTATTTTTGCCAGTTTTTTTTTTGTGAAACTTTAGGAAGCTGATAGTATTGATTATAATAATATACAGATTGGTAGTAAATCTGAAACTTAACCGATTTAACCACGGGACAGTAACCTTGACAGTGACCTGAGGTAGGGCAAGTGGCGAATGCGTTTGTCACAAAAGTTTGTCAATTTTATATTAGGCTAATGCCTAATATCTGAAGGAAAACCTACCTTGCAACAAGGGACATTGAAACAGGAATCACTTTCATGTTTCTTCCACCGAGCAGATAATCAGCTTGCGTTGTCTGTTTCTTCATAAAACCCCAGTACACTCCGACAACAGCACTAATAGCCAACATAAACACGAACACAACATAATCCACCCATGAAAACCTCTGCATTAGATGTGTTAGTTCCAAAACTTCCCCATGCATTTCCCCCATTTTGCCAAGGGTCGAATTTCTACCTTCGATAAAAAATCACATATAATTTAAAACGAGACACTTTCCAAGTATTCCTTGACTAGAATTTCTTTTTGATAAAACTTTTTATTTCAGGTCAGAGGTTTTTTTAATATTGAAATTGATATCCCGTATCATATCGATATGCGTAGCGCTAAAGGCACCCAACATTCAAATGTATGAGTCTGTCGAGACGTAAGCTCAATCTGTTACAATGAAACAATTACGATAACTCGCAATTTAAAAGAGGATGTTGCGAGATCGCCCCCCAACGGTAGCTAGGAGCGAATCGGGAACTGACTACTTGTACTTAAAAACGTGTAGGTTGGCCATCACCATAAACGCTTCCTCGGCTGACAACTCGCATAGATATCCTGTGTATAAACATGAAAATTGGCCACCCAGCTAGTTGACATGGGTGCCTAACATGGGTGCGCTTGATGTCTCTATAACTCGTGATGAAGGCTATTTCGTGCACCCCAATTAAGTAACAAAGGAACTACGAACTACGACTTAATCTTTACCTACTGTTCCTGTTAATTGTAACGTACCTTATTATCCTTAATGGCCTCTAGTTTGTTGTTGCGAAAAAAAGGGCCTGCAGCCATAAATATACACTTAAGTATTCTAATATTATCTGATTTTGACGAACTTCTGACCACTGGACCACTCCACCACAGAAAAACGCGACCCATTCTTTCATTTACGTAAGTACTGGGCGACCGAGCTCTGCTGAGGTAAAAATAGAGGAAACGAATTTTCCCAGCTCAGATTGTTTAATTTATCGCACCCGTATTAAACGCCTATATTGCAACTTTCATCGAAATCGTTAGAGCCGTTTTCGAGACCGAGATTACAAATAATTAAAAAGAAAACAATTTATCTTAAAAATATTAAATGACCAATTCATTTAATATTTTTAAGATAAATTGTTTTAGATTTAATAATGTATGATAGGATATTTTGATTTCCCGCCATGTTCTGAAAAGTATTAACCGCGAAACTGCGACGTTTCGTTTTCCCTCATCAATGGAGTTCACGTGTTTTCAGCGTAAATTAATCATTTGAATAAGAAAAATATTTTCCTTTGTTTATAGATTTAAGGTTACTTTAGTTTTATGTAAAAATAAAAAATAGTCACATTTAACTTCGAAAATTGTTCAAAAACAATTCCTAACTAAACGTGATTTGGTCAGTCTGTCGGATTTGATTGTCTGTGTTCAACTTTTCTGTCATGTACGTCATGTCACTGTCAAACTGAAAGATATTTGTTTTGTGTTGTGCACGGTACTGAAATCAAAACAATTCTTTCATAATATTTGTTGTTCTTTGATATTTATTCCTCAAGACTCACCTTGCCGTCCAAATGGCAGGACTCTTACTTAGTCCATCAGAAAAGTTATTTATCGTTCACGGTGTTCAAGTAAGTTTAAACATAACCTAAAATAACCACCATAAATTTTACTATTTTAACTTCTTACTGTACAAATGCTTGCCGAAAATGAAACAAAGTCATCTCAAAGGCGTCGTACAATTTTGGTATATCATACCCATTAAGATTATTATTTTGTGCACAGGATGACTATCGATCCGATGGACGATCAAACATTGACTACCGGCCGATGGAGCTCGAAACAAGCCTCGTAGACAGTGCTACAGGATCAGCAAGGCTCCGATTGGCTAACACGGATTTACTTGTTGCTGTCAAGACTGAAATAGACACCCCAAGTCCAGAAAAACCTGACTTGGGCAAGATTGAATTTAATGTTGACTGGTGAGTGGATGTATAGTATATATAATAACTTTGTTTCTGTATAAAAAATATAGTATAACATCACGCTTATAATCCTCGAACGGTTAAGCAGAGGTGTATCCATACTATTTATTATACACCTACTTTTCAACAGTTGTATTTAAGTACCATGTAATAGGGCCCGCCGTGGGCCTTCAAGCGGGCATAAATCTGGACTCTAAAGCTTCTACTGAAAAACTCAATGGAAAAACCCAATAACACTTTGCCTGACCTGGAAATCAAACTCAAAACCTCATGCTCAGCACATGATACAAAGTTATAAAAAAAAAAGTCTTAAAATTTCTTTTTGTAAACCTAAAATACAAACTAAATCGATTTATTTCAACAGTTCAGCAAATGCTACTCCACAGTTTGAAGGCAGGGGCGGTGAACAGTTAGCCATCAGTATAGCTAACTTGATGCAAGCAGCATACCAATCTTCGCAGGCTTTCAATTTGAAACAACTGTGTATATTTGAGGGCAAACAGTGCTGGAAACTTTTTGTTGATATATTGGTAAGAACCTAATACATTATAGTTTTACTATCTATTGCTTCATATCCCACACTTGCATAGGATAACTCACACTCAGTCTGTATTGTGGCTCACTCCCACTCACAGAGAAGAAGCCTGGGCTGAAGGCTGATAATTAAATGTGTATGTGTTGTAGTCAGAATAGGGAATATGCATAAAATTTAAATTTGTCTCAAATATTTTTTTCTAGATTCTTTATTGTCTTTACATCATACGTAAAAGGTGTTTTTTTTTTCTATTTAGTTTAAAATAAAAATATTTAGAAAAATTGTTTAAAACTGTATTCTTGTGTGATTACTTGTGAATATTATATTTGTAGTCAATCTAGGACGATGACAGAAACTGGTTTTCTCAAAGCACAATCGGATAATCTACAGAAAATAGATGCATTTATAATGTCAGCATATCTGAATTTCTAGGCAATCAATGATGGAAACGACATTTACATACCTACTCCTAAAAGATATGGGTAAATTTTTGTAAATGTGTGATGGTGTTAGCCACACAATCAAGTCTACTTTTAGAGAACAATAAAATACAACCGATAATAGATATACATTATCCCTTCTCATCATCTTACAACATTTTTTGCGTAGTTTCATATCGCATAGAATACGATGTTTTTTGCACTTCACAATACTTGAAAGAAGGTTTTTTAACTTCTTCCATGATTTGTATAGAATTAAAACTGAAAATAAGTATGAAGTAACTGAAACGCATGTTATAAAAATGTTAATGATTAATTTAAGAAATAAAAAAAAAATAATGCATATTCCCTATTACTAGCTTATGCCTGCGGCTTTGCCCGCGTGGGTTTCGGTAATTGTACCACGGGGTCGTACTATCGGGATAAAAAATCCTATATCCTATGTGGTAATCCAAGTTATAAACTATCTGTCTGCCAAATTTCATCCAAATCTGGTCAGTAGTTTTTGCATGAAAGAGTAAGAAACATCCGGATTTATAATATTAAGTAGGTTTTGTGATTCTTTCAGATATTGGAATGTGGAGGCAATCTATGCGATGCTGTATCATTAGCTGTGAAGGCTGCCCTTTTCAACACAAGGATACCTTGTGTGAAGGCAATACTCATGGATGGAGGGGATGTAGACTTGCAGTTGTCAGATGACCCATATGACAGTAAGCTGCTGGATGTAGGAACTGCTCCTTTACTGGTATGGTGCAATTTATGCTTTACTCTTTCTTTCCTTGAAGTATGTTCTCACATGTTCATTTTCTTGGAAAACACAACATAACATGACGCCTGTAATTCCCGAAGGGTAAAGCAGAGGTGTACCCAATTATAGTACCTACATCCACATTTCGCCAGTTATGTTTAGAACCCATGTAGGGAGCGAGCCTATTGCCATTAACCAAGCATAAATCCACTCTGTGGCTACTATTGAAAAAAATCCTGATGGAAAATACCAGTAACACTTTGCACATCTAGACTAGACTAGACACAAAAAGAGTTTCTTGAAAAGATCTCTCAATCCACACGCACATGAAAAACACGTGTGCACAAGAGTACTCGAGCCTAAAATTAAAATTGACTTCATACTCGTAGCATCTTTTCCAGTTGTTGACTAATTTGAATTAATTTTCAGGTCACACTATGTAAAATCGGCGACAAATGTGTAGTAGATCCGTCGGCAGAAGAGGAAAGCTGCAGTGTTGTATCACTCATAGTTGGGATCACTGGGAGTCCCAGCTGCTACAGTGATCAAGAAAACTTAACAGAAATAGGGGGCAAATTCAGTACAATTGATATGAATGGACCAGGCAGTGTTGCACCCAAGACCTTGAAAGATGCCATCAACCAGGGAATGTAGGTTTATTGTTGGTTAAAATTATTGATTTACAATATGGCCCTGAACTAAGAGTTTAGTAAAATGGGGTTACTAGTAATCAGAATTGATTAGTCCCATCTTGCTCAGAATTTTTAGTAAGAAATATAAATCTTCCTGCCCTTGTTCCATATTACTTAACTCCTTTTTCCTTCATATCATTCCTCATACAATCCATCCAAATAGTACAAGAAAGCTTGAAATTAAACGTATATTTTTGTTTACAGTGTCGCGGCTAAGTTACTCGACAAAGCATTAGCAAAAGCATTGATAAATGAGAGACAAGAAAGTGTCAAAACGAAAAAATATTCATATGGTTTCCTAAAATAAAATATGTTCATTAAAACTCTGTTTCCCTTTAAATCCTTTATTGATATAACCATTAAATTTATTATATTAATACATATGTATTATTCTGTATCATAATAACATAAAACTATATTCTAATATTAATGTCACTAAATGTATGATACTACAGGATCGTCCATTAACCACGTGACGTTTTTAGCAACTTTTTTAAGCCCCCTTCCCCTATAGTGATACGTGGCGAGGATTAAGACTACCCCTCCCCCCTCTCCCTAAAATCACGTGTATTTTTTTGGTAAAAAGTATCTTAAAAAAAAAATCAGAATATTATCTTTAAATACAGGTTATCAGGTATGTCCGAGGCGGCGGTAGTCGCGGCACGCGGGGAAATCGTTGCCTAGTAACGGCGAGTCAAGGTCACGCACCGCTTTTCGGTTCAGAAATCGCGCGTTAAAATAAATACACGTGATATCTCACTCCCCCCTAGTGTTATTTCGTGATTTTTCGAGCCTCACGTGATTAATGGACGACCCCTACTACAAATTCAGTCATAACTAAATATCACATTCATTTTGAATTATCAAAACTAAAAAATATATTTTGGAATTAAATATAAAGTAAAAAGATTTGAGGAAGTAAAACAAATTAAAAGCAACTACGTCACACTGAAAAATAAGTATTATTATTATTTTCAGGAATGTGGATTATTATAATGCAGTACATAAATACATATTTATGTTCATAGCTTATGTATAATTTCACAATCACTAAAACTACGAAAGGCAAGATCTGTAAATACAATGGATAGAGAGAAGAGAAAATAGAACTACAAAATCTATGGATAACATTGTATTTATTATCTTAATCCCTGCACCCATATAATAATGTTTATAGGGCATAGTATGTTATGTGTCTACAGTAACAAGATACTATTCCTTCCCATCTTAATCCCTATCACATCTTTTTGATAACCTTTATGGTATGCCTCCTTTGAGACCAATATATGGTAATATATTTGACAATAAATGTAAAGTATCATCATTGTCCTAATCAAGAAAAATAATAACTAATATGTAGGCCTTATGTGGCAAGAGAAAGCTTCGTCTACTTCTTGGGGTTGACGGGAGTAAGGAGGTCCAACACAGCAGCGATGTTGCCGTCCTTACTCTCGAGGAGTTGGGTCAACCAGCCGCCCTCGTTGGTGAAGCCCATTGCCAGCATGTGCTGGATCGCCGCATCGATGTGCGCTTCTGTGAAAAGAAAAAAACAAAATATTATTTAATGAACTACACACTAAATCAGATGACATTCTTAACATTTCTTCTAAAATCAATCGATCAGCGAGCACGCCAAACGTGCAGAGGAAATTCTATGAAAAAAATTAAAATATACACACAATTCCTTTATCCACTATGTGTATCATAGTTTGTAAGCAACATTGTGCAACAACCAACATTCTAGCTATTGTGACCCTCGGATTCGTTTAATTCGACTTACTTTGTACATATAACATACACTTAAAGCTAAGTGTGTTAGCCTTCACTTATTCAAACATTTTTTATACATTATAGTTGAATCTACAATAATCTTATAGGTCATGGAAGAAGTACCGTGTTTAGATAGTGTCCATTAAAAATTGAAATTCAAGAGATTTTTGTCCATGAATAAATGGAACGCCAAAAGGTCATGTCAAGTGTCGATTATATCATAATACGTACGACGCAGTATTTGTACAAAATCAGCGATGACTAAGTTCCGCATTAAGTACTTAGCTAGCTTTAATCGATCGAAACAAAACAATCCAGTACCTATAGTGATTCATAGTCCTACTTTCATATCGATATAGAAGATAAGTAGGCTAGTTCCGAGATATGATATGATAATATGTTTTTAGGGGAAAAAAACTTAATATTATGTTACTTTTATCAAAATATGTATTCAATGAATCATGCACTTTATATTATTTGTAAGTATGATAAATAAATACCTAGGGGTATTCATTTATAATCTGTATACTGAACTTATCTCTTACTCAATTTTGAAGTTTATTAATAAAATATCCTTGAGTAACATTATTAGCTTCTTCTGTACCTCATCACTAAATATTGAATACAAAAAATATAAAGAAACTGAACTAAGACCACAAATAAGTTGGTTATGTGAATGTTGAGTTCAATGGTCTTTCCCAACTCATTCATTGGCCGTGACGCGCAACTTTACTGGCCTGAGCTCACCGACAGTTACTTGCATTAACTTACGACCATGTATGTTTTGAAATAGTCCACTAGATGGTTTATGTTGACATAAAATAAACCTAAATTCCTCTACGTAGTCTATGCTTATCAAAAATCTTAAATTCACTGACAGATACCGCACAGTCACACCACACTGGGTCTTAGAATCATGACATTTTGCACCAGAGTACCTTTTACAATGAACGTGAACCAAGGAAGAATTTATGAAAATTCATCCCCTAAAGGGGATGAAAGTTTGTTTGGGTTTTCGTCATTCTTGCCAATGGGAAATGCCATTCGGCACGGCTTGTCCAATAGAAAAAAAACACTTACGTGGGTGACGTTGCCTGGGTTGAGGTGGAGTCTGCGGTTTGGCAGCAGCCGGCTGCTCCTGCGGTTTGGCAGCAGGAGTGGCGGCGGGCGCAGGGGGCGCGGTCGGCGCAGGCGTAGGCTTCGTCACTTCAGGCTCTTTAGGATTCAACACTAAACGGTCAGCATGCGTCAATAATGATGGATCATGACCTAACAAGCCGGTTAGTTTATACTGGACGGTCTATATCTGATTAAGTTGAATTTAAACCATGCTAATATTTTCTAATCTTAGAAAACTAAATAAAGAAGTTAGAATTTATTAATTTGAACCATGAGAAATGAGACAGAAAATGAACTTTGACATCACAAAACAAATTGTCAACAACACAAAAGTTAGTTATTAAAATTTATAATTACCCGCAGTAGAGGGGTTCAGGGGTGGGTACAGAGCACTTGTGGAGATCTTCACACGCTCTTGGAACTCTTCGGGCAAGTTGAAACCAATCGGGGCAGCAGGAAGAGCACTGGCTGTGTCCATCAAGTCTAAAAAATCACACACTTAGTTACAATTCTTGGGACATTTTATTTTTTCATGTTTACAAAGTAGAATCAATTATATATACCTTTCTCCTTGTGAATCATGGTCCAGTCATCAGCTTTGTCAGGAGAAGCATCCCTGCTAAAGTCAGTGGCACTTGAAGAAGAGGGAGTTTCAGTCTTGACAGAAACCAAAACCTCAGCTTCAGCTGCCTTCTTGTCTCCTTGTCCCATATCCACATTGCCAGCTGCAGCTGGTGTTGGGGCAGCAGCATTTGCAGTTGGAGTCGGAGGCTGAGGCTGAGACGTCTCAGGCATATAATTACCGCGGATGAAGTTTTCCAAGAGGCTTTGGATTTCTAAGACATTAACTGTCTTTCGTGGGATAAAGGGACATTGAGTCTGAGCATGTGCAGAGGCGTTAGCCTCAGGTTTCGGAGCTTGAGTGGATTCGGTGCTAGTCTGTGCCTTGTCTTGGGTCTCTTGTGGGGTTTGTGCCTGTGTTTCGGCAGTCTGCCCTGGTGTCTTAGTTTCTGGAGCCTTTGGTTTTCCTTCATCTCCAGTCAGGTCAATGTCTCCAGCGAGATTGGCGAACTCATTCATGTAGGTAGTGAAAGTGTCGAGCCAGCTGGCGCGGTTACGGCGGCGGTGGTGTTCGCCGTGGGGTCCGTGCGGGCCGTGGGGTCCCTGCGGACCGTGCGGACCCTGCTCAGCGCCGTGCGGCCCTTGGTGCCCGCGGTGCTTCCTCTCACCACTCCTCTCACTGCGATGCTTTTTGTAGGGACAATCCTCGCCCATAGTAGCGGCGACGGACTTCAAGAAATGGCGGGACCTCTTGATTGCAGCTTTAATAACTGTGCGCTGTAAACGTAAAATATCTACATGTATTATTAATTAACAAAGGAGTTATGTATAAAATGTTTGTTAATCGCGTTAATTCGAAGCGGATATGCGCATCCTGTGGTACTTACAGGCATGGTCGGCGTGGGCACTCGCACCATGCAATGTTCCGGGTGAAGACCCGCGGCCTCGCATCGTGAGCACAGGTCGTAGTCATCGCAGACGGAGCACTTGTATCGAAACCCGATGACAGCCCCATCGCAAGAGTCGCACTGGACACCATAGTGCTGCCCAGGTGTGGTGGGTCCTACAAAACATTGTTTTATTAAAACATGTTCGGTTCTAATTACTCAAGGTTATCGTACATTATAATTTATAAGACACATTATAAATAAAAGATGCTATACTTAGTGTAAGTAACAAATTACACACGTTGTTTACTTTCATTCTATACAAATAAATAAAATTGAACTGTCTGTTTGTAATATCCAAATAACGGCATTTTACTGATAAATATGAAAATATGTACGGCACTTATATCAAAACACATTTTTATTTATTTTTGTGTCTGTTTGTTCCGGGTAATCTCCAAAATGGCTGGACTGATTATGACGGGACTTTTAACTGACACATAACTGATGTTATAACGGTTAACATAGGCTACTTTTTTTTAGAATAAGGATTAGGGTTCCATGCAAAAAAATTAAAACCCTTGAAATTGGTAACAAAATTCGATTCAAAAGGGAAGGAAGTAAGCATTTAATTTTATAATAATTTCACGTGAACGAAGGTCACAGGAAACAGCTTATCTATGAATATAAATTAACTCACTATTGAAAGTTATTGAATTGATAAGTGCAATTGAAGATACAACAATGTGGATAGTACTGTTCATAGCCAATAGACAAAGTACTTATCAATCCATAGACACCAATAGTTAGAAATCACAATCATAAATGTATAATTAATCCAGTCACTCGTAAAATACTAGGTGTTCTGCTGCAACCGCCAGCCCATTCAAACAATGTTGGGAAAAGGCTACACAGATGATACAGGTATGTATATATTTCACAGTTGGTCATAGGTCATACCTGAGCTAACACTCATCTATGTATTACCTTCTAAAGAGAGTTGTTGCATCATCTTTTCAAGCATATCATCATCCAAAACAACAACTAGTAATAGAAACTTACCGTTAGGATTGCCAGCTAAGGCAGTGAAGACAATGGCACAGTCATCATCTTTAGCTTCATCCGCCTTGGCATAAACAAAAAGTTTGATGATATCTCCATTCAACGCCTGCAGGGCAGTCATCACTTCTTCATCGGATGAAACAACCACGTCATCACCATCCTCATCTAAATAGGACAAAGAAAATTAACATTATATTCTATAAAGTTAAAACTCTAATGAGAGCTAAACCCTACAAAAATCACTGTCCTTTGTTGGAAGAGTATGTAAGAAACAGAATTTAAATGAGTAAACAAATGTTAATTCATTCAGAGGTCACCATATTTTATTATTTTATTTAAATATTTGTTTAATCTGTGGTTCTATTGTGTTTAATTTGAGACGTCATGACATGTGAGGGCATAATCAACTTTTAAATAATGTCAATCCATATTTTTAGCAGATGAAAAGTGGGTCAAGACAAAGAGAGAAGACTTTGGAAAATAAGGTATTCTCCACTATCTTTATTTGCTATCACAATTTTTATAAAAATCAACTACATCTAGATTAATTTTGTGGGCCCTAGTAAATCATTAAAAAAAAATAATTAAAAATTACCTCTCCAAGCTACAGAGTAGGTCTTCCCTTTGAGTCCAGGGTACACATCCTGGAGCTTAGCATTCAAGTAGTGAAAGCTGGTGACCACACTCTTCTCCACTCCAAATCTCCTGACTTCTGGCTTCTCACCCTCTTTCCAGAATGTATAAACTTTGAATGGAACTTGGTCTTCCATGGCTGAAATAAATTTGTTTTTAATGTTTGTCTTGCAAATAAAAGTACCTACAAAAAAAAGGTTCTATCAAAATGAACAAACGTGGAAGGTAGGTTGTACTGTTTTTATGATGATTAATCTAGGGATGTCAGGTCATAGTCAACTGAAATTCAGTGCCTAACGAAAATATTGCTGACTTTTTATGATGCAACACTAGGCACTATTTTCGTTATAATTAATTTTTGAATAATTAATTATTATCACTTCCAAATGTTACTAACTTATTATGAATTTCGCTAAAAAATACCCAAAACTACCCAAAAATTGTCATTAGGTATTTAATCATTCTACAAAGTATTAGATAAACATTGAAAATAAATGCTGATGTTTTTCTTCTATTTTGATATACAAAGTAGGTAAGAAACACAATGGAAAATCTTGTTATATCTAAAAACCATTTTGTTTATCTAGAAGCCATTTTGTTTGACTTCCTCAGTCTACTTGAGAATTGACTTGAGATATCATATTTTAGGATGCTCATGATGCGACAAAGCTCACACCTTTATTCAAGTCTTGTTTTACTGCGTAAAAGCTGTTTAAACTGCTTTAAACTTATTTAGGAACCCACCTGCTGTTCAAATTTGGTAAAGAACTTATTATTAGTAGATAAACACTGACACAGTAATACGTCGCACTTGTGATAAACTTTCAAAGTGAATGAATGTTGTTTGACGCCGCACACGGTATATATAAGGCTTCAAAATAATATGAATCATCGAATGGAACAGTTGAGAAAAACAATATTTTGTTGTGCAATAGAGCTGTCAAAACAAAAAGTCATCGTCAACATTCCATAACATGTTTCTTTATATCTGTAGCATCAACATATTTCTTTTCCTTGTCGTTCTCCTTGACAACACGTTTAAGCTGACTTGCCGGATTACCACTAATGCTCAATTTAATAAAAATAATAAAAAATTGTTCTGGACCTCGCGTGAGAACAGCTTTTCACGCAGTATATTTTTGGTCAAATGGAAAAAAAATACACATAAAAACGTCTCATACGTTTTTATGTGTATTTTTTAAGTTCAGATGGTAAGTTAATGAAGAATTTTTGTGTAGGTATCTTTCAAAACTGCCTTGGCGTAAGCTTGGCTTTACAATGAACTTATTGGGAACCTGGATGAGGCTGCACAGTAACGTGGAGATTGGCACAAGCAGAGTGCTCTCTCTCTTTGCCTACACTTAGGCCTGTACCTTCCCAGCAGTGTGGCAGGGGTGAAGTCGGGATGTGGACGATGATGATATTGGAACTATAGACGAAATCATGTCTGCCGGCAAACTTTCTACGTGCTTTCCTGTCTGGTAGCCGAGCCTAACACTGAAAAAAAAACTAAGTAGGTAATTGATTTTCACTAATGTAGCATTGAAAAAGACCATACTGAGTAAAGGTTAAAATTAATATTCTTTCCCGTTTTCCAGGCCCACTATAACGTTGTTTTAGCGAATAATCGAACTCTAACCCTGTTTCCATCAAGAAATGCAACGTCATTATTTTTCATCAAACTAAAGTGCAACATTCTTAACACCAGTGCGTTAGGGGGGGGGGGGGCGCGATGGGGCGACAAATTCTGGGGGGCGCCAAGGTCTGGAGTTGGAGTCTCTGGCCTCCCCTGGTGCAAACCCTCAAAACTGTGCTCTACGCTCTGTGCATATGCATATTTTTTATTGAGATTTTTTTTAGATGGATTTTTTACATTGACGTTAAAGGAAAGATGAAATTCTTAATATACGTTCACATTGGTTCAGCAAAAAATTTTCACTTTAGAATGATTTCCTTAAGTGGGCGCCACAATATTCTTGCTCGGGGCGTCAGTGGCCCTAACTCCGCCACTGCTTAACACCATTGCTTTTGTTCAAAGACTATGTGGTTATATTCTCTATGCTTTTGTTACTTTCTAAGTCGAGAGAAAACTGATATAGGTACTATCCTACCTAGGTGGGCAAACCCGCGGGGTTGCGGGTTCGAACCTGGCTTACAATTTTGGGTGTTTGTAATTCAAATTATGTAGCAACACACAATTACTATACAAATAAATAAAATGTCTATTTGTAATATCAAAATAACAGCTTTTTACTGAATGCATATGAAAATATATACCTACGGCATTTACATTAACAAGACTCTTAACGAAGCCGAAAAGCACTTGTTATTGTTCTCCCCATCATTGCGATATATTTTTTTGTTCTAGACCGAGATGTTGTGGGTCAAAGTTCCAACTTTTCCACAAGTTTTTTTTAAATAGATGTTTTTCATGTACGATTTTTGCTTTAAACATCTCCACGCCCCCGTACTGTTCAATCCATCCATCGGCACAATGTTTTGACTGCGTTACATTGAGTCCTAGACTCCTAGCGTAATACGTGTATTTTCTCACCCCAAAAAAAGTCGTTTCCCAGCAATAATTTTTGAGTAAAGTTACTAATTTGATGTTGTACACAATGGTTAATAATATCATAATGACGGCTTCGTGAAGGGTCCGTATATACAGGGTGTAAATCACTTTTTTTTGTCCGTTTGTTCCGGCTAATCTCCGAAACGGCTGGACCGATTTTGACTTTTAGAGTAGCAGATAGCTGATGTTATATGGAGTACTTTTATTTTAGAATAAGAATTAGGGTTCCGTGGAAAAAAATTTAAACCCTTGAAATTGGTAACAAAATCAGATTGAAAAAGGGAAGTAATATTTTTATGAAAATTCCACGCGAACGCAGGTCGCGGGTAACAGCTCGTGTTAATATAAAATATGGTTTAGTAATCATCATCATCATTGGCAGCCTTGTTCCACCCACTGCTGAGTAAGTAAAGACCTTCTCCACTTTAGTGCCTAATCATCATCAAAGCATTTGATGATGATTGGCTAAGTTCTCCTCTCCGGCAGACAAACATCATTCTTTATCTGTACAAGAACTTAGCCAGAAAAATCGCGGACCAGTAGGATAGTGTATTACTTATTCATTTATGTAAACCGTAAAGACTTTAGGTATCTTTGAATACTTACGGAAATACCAAAGAGTAGAATAGGTACTTATACCAAACAACCCATTCCAAGGCAAAGTTGGCAAAATCAGCTTACGTGCCATTCACTCCCAAACGCCTTTATTGTTTGCGATCACTGGCCAAAACCCTAAATACCTAGGTAGATAGTCTTCCCACCTTCAATGCAGTCAACTACGAAACGGCGATATCCTCCCGCAGTTATCTTAGTGAATATAATACATGCAACCAGTTACCATCCTTGCCAATCAGAAGGGATGCTTTCGATCGACGTGGATATTATATTTATTTCTGCTGACTCAGCATAAATTACGTTTCATGGGTTAGATTGGATCATTTGCATACTACACAAATGTTTAGGACTCAGTAGGACAAATAAGTAAGACGCTTAGTCATGTTTATGTTAACATATTAAATTATTAATTTGTGGTGAAATAGTTCTGGAATAGTCACAGTTTTATGCAATATTTTTTTTATGTTACTATTTATCTAGGGTTTGGGTTTTCTTGTGTACACAGCCAAATAAAAATAGACAGTTTTAATAAATAAAAAGTTTATAACATCTTTTTCATAATCGTGTAACTATTTAGGTACTAAATGACAAAATAATATACATAATAATATACTTAACACAAATCATAAACTAGTCCTTTCACTTTTTATTATGTGTAGCCAAGTCAGAGGCCCTTAGGCGGCATAAACACCAGGTTAGGCACTAACCACACAATAAAGAAGAAGAACTAGTCCTGATGTTCTTTATCATTCACCTTGTTGTCTAATCGTGGCACATAATAATATGACGATTCTGCTTTAGGAGGAAGACCCAATTTTGCATTTTCCGTAAAATTCAATTCTTCATTCAATTTTTTGGCTAAGAAGTATATTTCTGCAAGGGCGATTACTAGGGCACACATTACGCCTAGTAATAGCCTAAAACCGAAATCTATATTGCCCACCAACCATTCAACGCCTCTAAATCCAAATAGGAATCCAGCAAATATTGAAAGGATGAACTGCCCAATAGCAATCAACTGGCGATTCATATGCTTCACTGAAAATACAAAAACATGATTATGAATTATTCATTCCTTATTGATTTACAAATAACAGACATAGTCCTACATTTAACAGCTAACACAAACTGATAATTTCACAAAATTTCTCGCTACATAGTAGTATCATGGGAATTGATCAGCCTAAAATGAAAGTCAAATATTTTTTTTTATTGGGACAGCCCACCACTCTATTCCCAAACCACTGTTACTTCTGAAAGCCAGAATCAACAGTGACAACCAGAAAAGCGCCAAGAAAATGAAGCTTGACGAAGTCCCATTAAGGTGAATGCTCCAACCAGCCCGCGACATTCAAAATTTCTTGCGTTTTTTGCAATTTGCAGGCCAGTGCTAGGTTGTATGTTGATTAAAATATTATTCGCGGCTGTAAGACGTATGTAGTTACAAAATTATAATCATCAAAATCAAAAATACAACCCTCCAAGTTCATAAAGGCGTAGGAACCAAAAAAAAACAGAAAAAGTCATTCCTACAGCTTTATGAACTTAGAGCGTTTTATTGATGATTTTGATGATTATAATTCTGTAACTACAATTATGTCTTACAGCCGCGAATAATATTTTAATCAACATACAACCTAGCACTGCCCTGCAAATTGCAAAAAACCCAAGAAATTTTGAAATTTCGCGGGCTGGTTGGAGCATTCCCCTTAACTGTCTTGGATCCCGCAACAAAATTAATCAGGCGGAGGAGTAGGAAAACCATAATTTCCATTTCCTTTCATATCAGCAGGAGACAGAACGTAAAAAGGCCAATAGGCACAAAGGGATGCTTACAACTAGGATAAGCCCAGTTGCCTAGCACCATGGATAAATTTGCTGTTATATTTGATTCCAATAATAGCAAAAACCCTTGACCGCACGGAAATTTGTTCTAGTTTCTACAACATCCATGACATATAGTAAACTAGCGACCCGCCCCGGCTTCGCATGGATGTATGTATTATACATATAAACCTTCCTCTTCAATCACTCTATCTATTAAAAAAAACCGCATCAAAATCTGTTGCGTAGTTTTAAAGATTTAAGCATACATAGGGATATAGGGACAGAGAAAGCGACTTTGTTTTATACTATGTAGTGATAACTCCAGATCTAACCTGTACACTATCCAACATAATATTGCATTGATTCTGCCAAAGACTGCACTCCCATAAAATATGATGTGCAGATTGTACATATTATTCACAGTCAGATGTAGAACATTGACCAAAAGGCAAGGCAACAAGCTTGAAGGAAAATAATTTACTCTTAAAGTTACCATGACCTGAGAGAAATTGGGCAACACTACACATGAAAATAGAGTATGCAGGAATTATTCTATACTTACATTGATAAGCGATTGTATCTTCTGGATACCGCATTCTAGTATTGTCTACAGATTTTGTCATCGCCCGATATTCCCTAGCCTCCTGTTGAGACCTCAATTTAACACACCTAGCCTCAAGAACAGGATTTCTCTTAATAACTTGGTTTTCTGGCATCTCAATAGAAGCACCTTCTAATAGAACATGTAAGTATGGAACACTTTTGTCTATTTTTCTTTGTTTTTGCAAATATTTGTAAAGCCAGTCTATATCGGAAGTATTTAAATGCAATTTGTCTTCTTCCTCAGTATCTTCATTAAGTTCCCTTTTAGATAATGCTTTTGCAGAATCTTCATTGTTCTCGACTTTCTCTGTACTGTCCTCTTTGGAAGTCTCCTGAACATCCTTTTGTTCAACTTCTTCTGTGACCTCTTCAATTTCTACCTTAACAAGAGCTTTTATTTTCTTTAAATTTTGAATATCATTGCCATTTAGATGTACTGGAATAGTCTTTGTTTGTTCTTTAGGTGCTGTATGTTTAGGTTCATAACTTTCTCCTTTGGACAGTCTAGCGATATTTAAAGGTACATAATCATCAATAGGTATAGTGTTGAGGTAATCTGTTAAGTACTTTGATGGAAAGATCCTGAGGTTAGTGTCAACAAGTGATCCTATGGAATCCATTGTTTATTTGGCAATATTTAGTTTATGGTTGAGGTCAGCATACAAATCTCTTAGTTCTTCTTCTTTTTCTTCAAAAGTGTTGTCTACTCTTTGACATTTGAAGTTCATATCATCAATGAACTGATCCCATTCTTTTTGCCTCTTTTCTTTCAGTTCTAGTCGGCGTTGTTCATGCACCTGAAAGAAAGAAAAAGTTGTTCAAAACACCAGTAAGTTTATAAATTACTACTTCAAAAACTAAAAATATGTTTTCTAACTATTTCAGCCATGTTATTTTGCAAAATAAACGAAAGTTTCATCATTAACACATAACTGGACTAGTGACACATCAAAAATGACAAAGCATTATTAAAAATTATAAATACCTTGCGTGATTCAAGATAATTGTTTTCAACCTCTACACTCAGCTGCAAGGCTTGTTCCAACTTCTCTTCCAGCACTGGAAGCCCTGTTTCACCAGTCTTTTTAATCTTGTCTGCCTGACTGTCTTTTATATCTGTTAATTTTTCAAGTATAGCAAACAAATTTTCAACTTCCCGGTCTCCACGCTTCTCCTAAAAATTAGGAATGATCGTTAAGTTGAGTTGAAAGTTGGTCCATCACTGTCGTGTGTATTAAGTTAGAATAGAAAAAAGGCACATGAATTAAAACATACCTCAAACTCCTTCAGCATAAACTTTATTTCACCATTTAGAAACGGACGATGGTCGAATAATCGTGACCAGATTTCTCCGATTTCTGTAACGAAATAAAAAACAAAAGGTCATGGACTCCATGAAAAGTTATTGTCAATGCAAGTAAAGAGAACGGCTCATATGAACTGATTTACTATTCATTTCAAATAGAATTAAAACTGTAGAAACAGTTCCAGTGGTAAGTTGCTTAAAATAAGATAAGAGATCTAATAAACGGACAAAAAACAGTTATATCTTTTCACATGACACAATATTGCATGTAATTGTAAATAAACAGAATGTCCATTTCTTTGAAACAATTTATAATCTACAGATTCAATATGTTATTATTTGTTCTGCTTGTAAGATAAAAACTTACAAAAACCGGAGGTAAACAATATTAAAATTTTAGAATTCCAAAGTAAGCTAGTACACGCACCTCGTGACAACTCCGTCATTATATTTTTATCGTTCAGTCAGTTCAGTTCTTAATACAATGTTTTGAATGTCAGAGTTTTCAACACGTATGACTTCCGCTGTGCGGCCGTGTGTTCGGATAAATAGTCTAGCGAGTCTAAGAAAAATATATTGAAATTAACAATATTCTGCTGCACAGATATTCTATAATTATGTAAAACTTGTTTTTGTGTTCATTATTACTTATATTTATTTAAATTATGCGTGAACATAAAACATTCCATGTGCATCGTAAGAAAGTTTTATTCTTCAGTTAAAACACAGATTTGAAAAGTCATACTTTTCAGTTAAAACTCGGATTTCTATTTGTACGTTTTGCACAATTGTTTTATGTATTGTAGTAATGTGCAAAAAAATCAATAGTAAGCTTTCTTTCACTTGAATGAAATATCCGAACTAAGCAATGATGTTTCCTTACCGGAAACAGGTTATACAACCTAAAGAAACATGGTATCGTTCTCTTTCAATTTCAATTATACATTCGGTCCTCGAACTCGTCGTTCGACGTTCAATCAATTTAGTAACTTCATTCATCTTTGTTGAGAATGGGCGGTTCGTGAGTTGACGTGTTTAGATGTGATATTGTTTTTATTTGCGCAGAAGTGTTTTGCAGGTGATAATGTGTGCAATTTGCATATTATTGATGTCCGTTAGTTTTGTGTGATTTGTTAACCATAGACGAATGTGAAGTTTTGGACTTGAACTAGTGGAACTTCGTGTTTGACCACCATGCCGGGTCTTATTGGTATCGGTGAATTCATTGAGGAAACTCGAGAGGATTACAGTTCACCTACTACTTCTACGTTCGTTTCTCGCATGCCACAATGTCGTCAGACTATCAGCGCTTTGGAAGAGGTAATTACAGCCATTATAATTCAATAGATTGCCAAAAAATCTAAGCCAAACGGTTGACAAGATAAGAAAACATTATCTTCCTGTTTAAAAACAGGGTAACAAGTACAAATAATTTTGACCACGTACCGAAAAAGGAACAAACAAAAACCTCCAATAAATTAAGTCTGGGATGTGTAAGTAGGTAGCTGGCATAATATTCACCACTTATCGATGATGTTTTCATTGCAAATATGAAATCCGCGTTTACTTGACAAAAGACAAATATCTTGAAGCACATCTGTTTATTTGTTTGAGTTACTTACCTACCAATAGTTTAAGCCGACAAGATACTGAGCCGTGTTTATTTAGGTGGGAGTGTTAATTTCGTAAATATTTGTCAATTCAGGACTAGGATTAGGATAAGACCGGGCACGTAGGAGCGCCTCGACCTTGGAAACGCCCCCATAGTATGGACAAAAAATATTACACACCCTGATAAATAGAGCCCACGCAAGAACAATAAATATGAATTGCCTACGTTATTCTGCAATTTGATTAAGAACGCTGATCGGCCGTCATACGATACTTTGCAAAAACGTATCGCTACGCATAGCAGCATTACTACTTTGGTTGATGAACTAAATTAATACAGATTTTACGTTTAATGTAGGCAGGAATATCCCAATAAACACCCCTAGGACCTATACCTATCTATTTAAGAATTTACGTTTCGATGCCCACGCGAATTCAATCGGGGTAAAATGCGGGACAAAATACGTATGCTCAAGGTTGTAGCTCGGATAATTCGCTTTCAGTTTTCAAATGATCAAATATCTACCTAGGTATCTATCTGGCGTCGTCATTCATCACTATCAATGAACAATTGTTTTGCCAGTCAGGTCAATCAATGCTCGGAATCGGAAACACGGAACCAACACTTCTCCGTCGAGAGAAACAGATAATATGGTTAAAATATAGCGTGTGTGCTAGTTTATTCAAGGAAGTTGCTCCAAAGGGACGCTTGCGGAATTCCTAAACGCAACATTTGCCTTCCTAATCTGTAACAAAACACACAAAGCTGAAATAGTTTTAACTCACTATTTCGGGGTTTTATTGTACTTCTTGGACCAGCCAACAACTTTAACAAGTAACACTCTACATCCTTTGTCTGGAATTCTGAATGATTTTTCCTGTCAGGGAACTTTTTTTATGAATGGTTACACACATACAATAGACACCTACACCTTGATAAAAATGTATGTAGGTAGGTAGTCACCATTACAGAACACTTTCTAATAAATACTCCTGATCCTTGTCAACATAGACTTTGTCTACACTAGTGGTGTACCATCAAATAAAATCTGACGAGAATCCAAAGATATTGTCTCCGCAATTACCTATAAAGGAAATCGTGATGACTAACCACCGGAAATGCTTATTAGGGGACGACACGCTTGACATCTGTCGAGCATTCCAATGTTCAGGTGAGTTCTGCTTGTTACATTACTTCCGGCGGCTTTCTTGGCGATAAAGGCGAATACTTTTGTTACCGACCGAGTCCGATATTCTGAGCAGAAGAGGAATAAAAAATTATAAGGCAAGAAGCTTTCATAGCGTAGTGAATAACTAGTCAGAATCAGCAAGGTATTAGCGCGGCTGTATCCCCAGGATGCGCAAGACGTAATTTAAGTATCGTGCAGGCTAGGCTATAAAGTCATTCAAGAAGGCAGAATAAACATGTTCTGAATCTGATCTACGCTGTGCTAAAAGATACAGGACAATTTGTCGAAAAAAACACATTGTAAACTAATGCCCATGCAATCAAATAAAAACTGTTTTTTCCGTTTCATACCATTCCATTACAATCTTGCGAACCTCATAACAATAACTAACAGGGTCATGCAGCCTAGTATATGCGACACTGTTGACGTACTGATGTGGGATGAGGACTTGGCAATCATTGTCAATAATCGTGACGGTCAACTGCCTAGACTGCCTTATGAGGCTCTTGTTAGCCCGGGTCAAGGGTTTGATGCCGAAAGCTATACGTATTCCTGAACACGACGGCAAAAATGATGGATCCCTTTTCCTTAAGTGCAAGTTATTATTAACTATTCGAACGGTTATCGACCATACGGTCACGTAATCGTAAAAATAGTTGTTGGGGAAAAGTTCGATAGATTCCTAAAAATGACCTTTCCATTCCATATACGGTTTGCGGTTTCCTTGAGGGAATTAATTACATATATAATTTTCCTCATCAAGTAATTAATAAGCAGACTTTACTATAACTCTGATATTGATCAATGAAAACTTGATAAGTAGCCATACAAAATTGTTGAAGAAGAGAGGCACGAACCGTTTCCATGTGCCTAACCTATTTCGATTCCTAGGTAGGTACCTACTTCATGTTTGTGGGCATTACATAAACAGTAATGATACCTGCAAATTGTGGTAGACGCTTCGGAATTTACGATTATGTAGTCAAATATTTATGTCCATACATAAATAAGAGCTAAGAATCGCATTCGCAGCATCAGCGAACTTAACGTAGCGTTTCACGGAAATGTCGAGACACGGAATTTGATCTCTGGTCCCCATCCCCTTGCAATATGTAAGTAGCTGTCTAGACTTCTCAAATGAGACATTTTCACATTTGATTCTTCAATTTCTACTTGAGGATTCAGTAGCAATATGTAGCTCCTTACATAAGATTTGCTGAAATAATGAAATAACCTGCTCTCTGAAAGTAATATTTTATCTATTTTGCATTCTTCTTGACTCTTAGCACATCATTGGTTGAACCTTAACTGTTCTCGTCAAGTATTTTATTGTCAATAAACACTGCCTCTGGTTCACCTTGCGATTTTATCCTGCCCACCTTCTTGAACATAAAACAAGATGATTCCTTGATTTGCAAGTTGCGGTCGCTATCAAAACTTTTATTTTAGTCGTCGCTCTTTTATACATATACAGATAGATCCTCCCCTGAGTACCTACCTATTAACTCAAGGGCGGATATATATATAAGGACTTTTTGAGCTGCAGCCCAGGGCCCCGTGGATATAAAGGGCCTCCAGTCACCATTGAAGACAAAATACCTTATCAAAAAAAATACCAGGTGATCAAAACATACAAAAATTACTAACAGAACTAAGTAGGTACACTACAAATTAAATCGCTTCGTAATAATGATATTTTTGTATTACGATTCTTACAGTAGGTACCAACGGGCAGCCCGTCATTTGGCTCATATTCTGCGCATTCACTGCAGATTTACCATAGCTTCCAACGAAAATTTCTTTGGCCATCACCATCAACAAATCTCAAGGCCAAACATACAAACTTATAGGACTTGATTATAGGGAGGATTGCTTCTCTCATGGGCAATTGTAAGTTGCTCTCACTGGTCAGGAAATCCAGAGAATTATTACCTATATATTTATTTTAAAGCCCCAGGGAATCGTAACAAAAAATGTGGTATAGGTACCATGAAGTTTTAAAATAAATTAATTCCAAATAAGATAGAAAATTGTCCAAGTCGCCGTGTAAATCCGGGGCGAGCTGTTGTTAATCGTTAACAAAAACATTATAATAATATAAAACAGTGTCTTGCTAAAAGTGATAAACTTTGAATCGATCAACCTGTTTCTTAACATAAATGATACACACACACACATTTGAATTGCACCGCTACGAAGAAGAGGCGAGTCGCTAGTATTAAATAAATAAAATAACTATTGTCCTCTTTTTTCCTACCTTGTACCTAGTAGGTACATCGAAAACAGTTTTTTGGAAATTCGGCAGGCCCCTAAGGAGTAGCCCAGGGCCTCACAAACTCACGGTCCGCCCCTGAGTAATACTAGCTAGACGAAACAAAGAATTAACATATTCCGCATAATAAACACCAGAACCGGGATTACGAGTTTAGAGAAAGTTCGACATTGATATCTCTCCGACTACATTGCAAAAGGAAACCTTGACCGGTTGGTCGACTGATCGACAAACAAGTATCAGGCTGCGGAAGTTCGCATTTTATTTTCATTGTTAGAACATGCTCTTCTAACACGCATTTCATGATCAATACAAAATGGACGGTCCTACAATAAAAAGAGTGAATCAATGTAAACTAACATTAGCATAGATTTAACTTTTTGTTCTGCATATTTTCTGAATTTTCACGAGGTTACACATGTTTTGCACGACTTATTACAATATCCTTCAAAAGTTCACACAACAGAGTCCTTATCAAATATAAGTGTAAATTGCAACTGGCTGGATACTCGTTATTTTCTGTTATCAAACTAAATAGAAGTGGCAGTTTCCAATTTCCTGCGTGAGCGGACTAACTCACCAGTGGTCGTTATATCGGAACACGTTTCCGCCAACGAGTAAAACAAACTCAGACAGAAAGGTGCTGGTAGCTCTACGAATGAACGTAGGTCACTGGGTCGCTAGGCGGTCTTATGGAAATTATCAATTTAAAAATAATCATGAATTGGAAAGTCGAGTCATTAACATGAATTTAAAATACTTGAAATTGAGATTTTTATTCAGGCCATAACTCAGTCACGAAGTCTGCCAGAAGCTAGAAGCTGTCGCAATTCCTCTGTCATATAAAGCCCTAATTTATTATGGGTGTAGAGGAATGAAATAGTGCAGTACTATATTGAGAACGTCCTATGCATATCAATCAAGGCACATAGCTTCACAGATGTATGCAGAAAATCTAATGGAAGCTTAAGAGGCCTTGCAGTGCGATAAATTGCAGTGTAGCCCACAAACACGACAAGACTGAATTATCTACTGCTCAGAAGTATTATGACGATGACGCACAGTGAATGCTGATGACATTTTGACGACAGGGACGCTTAGATACTTAGAAGATTGAGAAATGATTGTGTGGCCAGCCCGCAATCGAGGTTAAACACTAGCCACCCATTACAGGGAGACACGAAATTATTTTACACTTTCCCACTAAACAACGCCAAGAACAGTTTAAAATTACACATTACGAAACGTTTTGCTTTTAACAAATAAAACTAAACAATACAAAACTCTAACTAATTTATGTAATTTCAGCATCGTATACCATTTCACTGCGTAGGTACGTTTAAAACGTTTGGCATGTAGCCAGTAAGAACGAGGTACAAATTGAATAAACGAATCGGTACTTTATCACTTTCGGATAGACGGTGAGTTCCGCGAAAAAAAACCGACAATGGAAAAGAACCTATACATACCCACGTAATATACATAAATCCATGAACATAATACTGCATATTATATATACAGTCAAACCTGGATAAGCGAGAGTTCAAGGGAGCACAATCTCATTCTCGCTTATAGAGGTTTCTCACTAACCCGAGTTTCTCGCTAATGCAGGTACATGGATAGCGTTTCTCTCATATAGAGGTATGCAGCAATAACAAGTCACAGCAAGTACGAATGTACATAATTTTTTCATATTACATACATATTTACATATGTATGTAATATGAAAAAATTATGTGAATAATATGCACAACGTATATTATGTACATACATATTTTTAATAGTGTGTATATGTTACGTTCATTAGATTTCGACATAAAAGTGCTTTATAAGGGTAGGTATCAAGATGCTTACGAAAACAACACAAAAATTCATGCACTATGTAATTTTTATTTTATTTAGAACCAATTTACACTTAAAAAAATCCGTCAATTTCGTTTGGGTTTCTGTTTTTGTATTTTGAATGTTTTTCTCTAACTCATCAATTTTTTCGAATATGGCTTGATCAACAACCGCGTATTCAAAGTACTGATGGATTTTTTATTGTAGCTATTAATAGTTCCTCCTAAATAATATAAATAAATAAAGCTCGACTGTCGCTTATAGAGGTATAGATAAGTAGCAGTCTCACTTACGGAGGTCCATGAGGGAAAAACGACTCTCTCTTACAGAGGTTTCTGTTTCTCGCTAATAGAGGTTTTGGGAGCTTGAAATGACGGGTCCTGGCTATTACTCTCACTTATAGAGTTTTCTCACTTATCCAGTTCTCACTTACCCAGGTTTGACTGTATATATACTGAAGGTCTATTTATTCACGAAGGTCGAAGAATGTGGGATGAATTTGAAGATACTTAGGTTTGGTAATATGCCACAGACTTTCTTCGAAGACGGCTAAATATTGTCTTTTCCTAAAGAATTCTCTAAGTTACTGTGGTAACATAAAAAACTTTTTTGTAAAAAATAGGACCGAATGTCAAAAAAAAAGTCAACAATAATTTTAGCTTCAGAAGTCGGTGACAAAAAACTGAATCAAATAAACAAAAGTCACCGACTTCAGCTTTTTTTTTTGTTTTTTTTTTTTATTTTTAGTTGCAATATCCTATTCAAATATTTTCTATGCGTTTATATTACATTGTTAACAATACATTTCATGGTAATAGGCCTATCTTTAATAAAATAGAACTTAACACTACTACCTAACTGAGTAACTGTCGAAATCTGGGTGTACTGTATACATCTGCGTACACCCTCAGAGCATACAGGCGTTATATTAGGTTACGAGTTTGTGTAAATAATAAACATCCAAGCGATTGCAGCAATCACAGCAGATTTGCTGTCTATTATTGAAGAGTTCCATTGTATATCTCCGAAGATCAGCATCAGATCTTCACCAAATTTAAATGGGACCATTTCGGAATAAACCCCTTTCGAACAAAAAAAGAATTTTGCAAATCCGTCCATATATGACGGAGTTATGCTGGAACATACTTACATTAAAAAATACATATATGTATAAACATCCAAATTGATAACCTCCTCCTTTTTGGAGTCCGTTAAAAATGTATTAATTAACCACATTGCAATATGCAAATTCAACTATAACTAATACAAAACGTAGTCTTCATTTGACTTTTAAATAATAATGAACCATTTTATTTTAAGGTGTCTAATTTATCTCAAAACACATGACAAAAATAAATGAATAATGATAGATAACCCATTTACAGGTGAGCTATCGGTTTCGTCGTTACAAGTGCGTTGTATGAATAGGCCTTAAAAGGTCAACAGCCAATGAGTCATCACATCACCCATGCCACTATCTCGCGGTGCATAGCGAAGACTTCGGCTAAACAAGCACCTCAGATGCGGTAGGGCGATAGAAATCATGTGTGACTCATCTGCGATGTTTGTTTATTAAATAACATGGAGGAGACTTGTACTAAGACACTTTTTGTCCTGCTTAATGAATAATATGATAATTATAATCAATGGATCAAAGTAAAACATGTTTGTAGGTATGGTGGCTAATCATGCTAAAGTCAACGTTCAGTGACTTCTTCGCCGAATTTTTCTCATAACAGACATTGCGTGCTTTTTACCGCCGTATTTTATGAATTCGTCCTTCATTTGACTCGTAGCAATTTCACAATCACACCGTACCTATTCAGTATTCACTATTTAGAAAATGTCTACATGAAGACATAATACCCGAGATAGTAGTTTCCTAGCAATAATGGCGTAGTTTAATCCACGGCAATGCAGACACGATTATGCATGCCGGTAGAGCGGCATGCATTAGACTCGTCCCCTTCAGACCCTCTGCGATAGAGTTACGGGCACTTGAGCACGGCAGGTTACTATGCTTTAAAGTTTCTATAAAAGGTAGTGCTTTTAACCCTTCTACCAGCTTTGTATGAGGAACAAGTAGGTATCCATATGTTATGACTTGAGCAAGCTACTCAGTAGAGACCTGGGGTGATAGGGTGCCATTGAGGAGCGGACTAATTTCTGATTTTGTAAACAGCGTTTTATATGTATATCAAATCCATTGGAACTGTAAAACATTTGTAGACGATTATGTCTACCTGGGACAAACGGTCCAGTTAGGTAGGTCTAACTTTCAGAAAGAACTCAATCGTCGAATCCGACTCGGCTGGGCAGCGTTCGGGAAGTTGTTAGGTATCTTCTCGTCCAACTTACAGCAGTGTCTCAAAACAAAAGTCTATTTCTAACCAGTGTGTGTTACATACGGGACCAAAACATGGTCGCTCACAATGGGCCTCATCAGAAGGCTTAAAGTCACCCAAAGGGCAATGGAGAGGGCTATGCTTGAAGTTTCCTTGCGTGATCAAATCAGAAATGAGGACATCCTTAAGAGAACCAAGGTTACCGACGTACCCGAAGAAGAGTGGCAGTGGGCAGGGCACATAGCTCGCAGAACGGATGGCCAATGGGGCTGAAAAGTTCTGGAGTGGCGACCGCGAACCGGAAGACGTTGCGTTGGAAGGCCTCCCACTAGGTGGACCGAGGATCTGGTGAACGTTGCAGGGATCCGCTGGATGCGAGTCTCACGGGACCGGTCAATGTGGCGACACTTGGGGCTGTCCAACAGTGGACGTCTTTCGGCTGAAATAATCATGATGTAAAACATTGCCAAACTATGAAGAACCTTCAAAATATTATGGTTTTAAACAGAAATGATAAAAACCAAAGAAGAATTAAAAATGATTGTCTAGCAATACAAAATGAAGCCGTAAGAAATATGATAATTGTTGACTTAAAGAAATTAATAAAGGCAATGTACACGCAACGTCTCCAGCTTGAATCTCTCTTAATATTCCATCAACTTGACTATCTAAACAGAATTTTGCACAAAATAATTCCATATTGTTTTTGTTGTTATGACAGTTCAGGCAAATATTAATGCACTAACGTATGTTGTGCTAGTATTCAATCGGTTATTTATCTGTTCCTATCTTTGTTATGATTGATCGTTTGCTTGCTTGCAATAAAATAGGAACTTGTTACTTTCTTACGTATTCATGTAATTTATGTTATCTCCATTGGGCATTCAACGAAGCCGTGGGCCCGTGGCACAAATAAATAAAACAGAAAGTAATGAAATAGGACATTACTATGGAACATCGAAGAGTATGGTCGTTTCCCTCACGCTAGTCACAATAAGCATCTATTCATGGCAGTACAATAGGAATCGCCCAAAACGCCCATCAAGATGTAACAGAAAGCGATAAACAAAAACATTTTCTACCACCGGCCGCCATGGAATTAAAATGTTTAAGAAAACATCGGGCAAAACAAATTAGGGGAAACCAATTGCAGCAACGTTATTGTTCTAGACATAAAAGAAGCTAACATCTTTGAACTCCCGTCTCTTTGAACGAAGCCATTTAAAAGACAAAAGTAAAGAAGATGATAAAATAATTAAAAAAATTAAAAAACACGCCTGCCATATCAAAAAGTGAACTAAAAAATTCAAAACAAGTTACATGATTTTAGTGTTGAATGGCCAAAAGGTAGGTACTAAATAGATTATATTATACCACCAAATATATTATATAAAACCAATCTTTTCGTCGAAGTCGGGGGACCTGTAAAGAACTATTCCAAGGAACCGTCCCCCGACTGCAATGAAAAGATTGGTTTTATATAATATATATATTTGGTGGTATAATATAATCTATTTAGTACCTACCTTTTGGCCATTCAACACTAAAATCATGTAACTTGTTTTGAATTTTTTAGTTCACTTTTTGATATGGCAGGCGTGTTTTTTATTTTTTTTAATTATTTGTTTTTATTTTAATCCTTTTAGTGATAAAACAATATTTTTGCAAACGCACAATGTGCCACGAAAGGTAAATTTGATTTTTTACTGGCATATGCCCGCGGCTTCGCCCGCGTGGGGTTCGGGAATTGCCCACGGGATCTTACTTCTGGGATAATAAGTAATCTATATTCTAAACCAGACTATAATCTATCTCTGTGCCAAGTTTCATCAAAATCTGTTCAGCCGTTCTGGCGCCATTGAGTAACAAACATCTATCATATAGTTTATTTAAGATATAATGTATTGTGTAAAATTAGTTTTTACTTTTAAAGTTGATTAGGTAATAAAGAATAGTTAGTGTAAGTATTTAATTTTATTTGAATAATTCAGACACACCCGCATTTTTTTACATGTACAGTTTACTTATTACTTGCAAATATTAGTTCATATTAATATTAAAATCAATTATATTACTTAAGTGAAATATTGAAACCTTTTTTTTTTGGGTTGAGAAATCATCAAATGACCCCCTCCCGCTATGGGCGGAGCGGAAGGGAGTGTCAGACTTTACTGACTAAAACCCATCCATGTTCCTTCTTTTGCCCTTTGTGTTCCAGAGCCGCGGTAGCATTTCGAACAGTCTCGCAACCTTGGCAGGCATCGGCCCTGGCGGGCCCCTCCTGTTTGCTGACATCTTTTTGAGGCGCGCGTGGAACACCAACGCGCCGTCGACACGGCTTGTCGTCATAAGATGAACGGACGGCGAGCTAGCCCATTACTCACCGTCCACAGGCCCGCGCCTACGGTGGCCCAGGGCCACCACGTGGCCCCTGACGCCCGGGGCGTCTACCTCTCTAACCACTCCTCGAAGAGGGCTCTTATCGCCACTATTGCGGCGTGCCCTGGACGGGGTTGCGACAGTCGCTCTCTCTTCATGTCGCCATGAGATCGCGCCGGAGGTCTGTCCGCTGAGCGACAATATGCCGTGGCAGCGGAATTCCCCCCCCTCGTGCAGGTGCGCGAGGACTATCGCCTCCAGATCTCATGGCGGCACCGCACGATCTCCGGCGAGGAGGCGATCCTCCTTGCCGGAGATCGTGCGGTACCCACGGACCAGCCTTACGGCTACCACCTTTTGGGGCGGGTTCAGGTAGTGGGCGGCTCGCCACCTCAAGGAACGCGCCCCTACCGGAGCCCCGTAAAGGGCCATGGACCGCACGACCCCCGCGTAGTGCCTCCTTCAGGAGGCGTTTGGGCCCCTCAGGTTGGGCAAGAGCCGCTTAAAAGCAGCAAATATTGATACCTTGGTTTGAGATTGGGCACCGGCGACGACAATCAAATGATTTATTAAGAATCTACTTATAGACAATACGTTTACATAATATTTAATATCAATGTCGCGTATCACGAGCCAACTCGAAAATCGGGATTTCACATATATTTACAGACACGTCTACCTCAGAAAAATCCTACCTACTTACTAATAGGTAAATACTCCCGCGCCCCGCACGCTCTGCGCAACACTGCGCGCCATGCGCCTGTCTACGTGAGTTTGTAAGCCCTATTTGACAATGTTGGGGAATGATTTTGGAAAATAAAACTCTGATACACGCGTCTCATAATTTTAATTGAAGAGTTTGTACACCAATTTTCGAGTCAACGGACCCAGAGAATATAAAGTTTCATAGAAAATTTAACCCCCATTTCTTAGGGGTGGAATTTCGAAAAAACCCTTTCTTAGTGGATTTACTCTTCACAAAGAATACACCCCTCAAATTTCATGTCTTTAAGAACAGTGATTTAGGCTATGCATTAATATATCAGTCAGTCAGGACTTTGAATTTTATATTGCAGGATGATTTTGAAAAAACTGATACACGTTTCTCATAATTTTAACTGAAGAGTACGTACACAAAAATTTTCAAGTCAATCGACCCCAAGACTAAAAAGTTTCATAGAAAATTCAACACCCCATTTCACCCTCTTAGGGGTAGAATTTCGAAACACCCTTTCTTAGTGGATACCTACTCCTCACTCTAGGACCAGCGGTTTGGGCTGTGCGTTGATATATCAGTCAGTAAAGACTTTGAATTTTACGTGTATAAGATTTAATTTCTCTTTTTGATTATTAGTGAACGAATGCATATTGAATACTACTGTTACATATTTTTGTTATGTACTAAGCAAGCTCTAGACGATGATAGTATTCGTAGTCAAATTTTCATGAAAAAACCAAAATATTTCAGTTTTTTTCAGGAACCATGGCTCCCCCTTTATATTTTTGAAAATGTTCACTAGCCTATGTTACCCGGAATAACTCAACGCTTCTAATGATACCACATACATTGAAATCGGTTAAGCCGTTTAGAAGTTATGGTGGAATAAAGAAACTCACAAACATACATACATACATGAACCCTGAAAACATAACACTCCTTTTTTTGGGCAGTCGTGTAAAAAGTTCTGTGAATTTTGTTCGCTTCGAAGTTAATCGGGAGTTCGCCTGCAAAATGAGTGTTCTCCATTCATAAGGTTTTTGACATCGAAAATACTATTCTGCTCGACTGTATGCTGCAGATAGACAGATGCGACGTATTAGAGTAAGTATGTCGTCAGCTCAGCTTTCTCATTTCCTTTATGACTATCATGAAGAATGTAATGTATGCGTAAAGCCTGCAGAGCAAGGTTTTTACCATAATATTCGTATCTGACTTGAGGAACATCCTCTGTTCTCATTTCTAAATTAATATATCGATTGGTTCTTATTTCTCTATTATAACCAGCATCAACTTTCGTTTCATAATAAAGTAAGTTCTAGTAGCCTGAAGGCGAGGGTATTCAATCGTACTAAAAAGGTAAAATACTCGTGCTTATCGAACAGTAAAATAACGTGTGGTGTTCCTTGATCAGATGTGATAAAGCGAAAGTACCTGCTTGTGGTTACTCGCCGTGTTGGTACATTTTGTAATGAACTTTCTCTTTAAATGAGTGTGGGTGTGCTATTACACTCAAATTTTGTTTATGATCGATTGCTGTAATCAATATGTAAATATTTAATGTCTGTACTTATGAACCTATGGATGATCATACGTCTGATTGTAAATAATTTACTGAATTCGCTAGAGACTAGCCCATACTGCGCTTAGTTTGCCGGGGCTGAATTAATGTTGATTTCTGTGGGCTGCAGTCATTATACAATCATAATAGATTATGATATAACCCAGAAACAACTATCAGATGTGTACGATAGGAAAAATCCAACAATGAGTCACTTTGTCAGGTCACAAGAGGATTTAAACACTACGTTACGAACGTAATTATGTTTGTTTAAATAATAAAATACTTACATGAGTGTAAGGCATAACTGTTTAGAGAATTAATTAGCATGAAAGTCACAGTCAAGAATGAGTAACATACCGCAATGCAACGTAATACTTACTAAAAGTAATGTGAACTGAGATGTGCCTGAGGCTTGCAATTTTTTGACCCACTAACAAACTGGTTCTGTATTACTCGTATTTTGATAATAATCTAGATGGTAATCACTGTTATCGTATCTACCTGTCGAATTAAGATGTGGTCAATGATATAATGTTCTATTCCTTTACAATACTTTCCACGCTTGCGTCACAATAGATGTTCAGATAAGCTTGTGCCAGTGCCAAAGTTGAACTAACACCTGCTGCCGTTGGCAACGGAACTTCTGCTGTATATTTGAATAAGTTTAACAATAAATACTTTTTATTATTTAATCTTGTGAATTGAGTTATTCTTTGATAAAGTTGGGATTTTGTCTTATTTTTATCTTATAATCCAACGGAAGCGAACCTAGTAGGCTTTTAACCGTAAACAAAATGTGTTCATCATTAAATGAGGCGTAAATGGCGCCCAACATGTTAATGTGTTAATTAGAATCAAACTCACTCAATGTGTTTACAAACAACATCCCCGAATAAACGAACACGTTTAAAGATCACTGCTCATGTTTTGGTAATCCGATAGCGTAAACAGGATCCTTATACTTAGTCGCTACGATTCTTAACTTCCTTACAATGCTAGCCTATAAAAATAAACAGTAGTTTAGTAGCTGTAACTATAGTCGAAGATATCTACCACTTTTATATTCAGAGTAAAAATCTTGTTTTATTCTAAATCGGAAAATAGCGCCTGATTCACAGATCCCCTCGGGACATTTTACTAGAGAAAGTTTTTGAGCTTTGCTGCAAATGGTGGCACTGGAGCTGTCGAAATATTGATAGTGAGTTCATAACTTTCTAACAAACGGGATTTTGAAAATGTCAGATCAGTATTGTTAAAATTATTCGCCTAAGTAGTTTTATTAAAGGCTGCATGTTGATTACAATTAAAATCCGTATTTTTTACCATTCCGTGTTTTGACTGTAACCATTAATAATTTATACTCGTAGATACGATTACCCAATCGTATCTTCGGGGATTAAGTTGCGGTTGCGGCTTACCCTTAGTAAACCCGAAATCGTATTAACGTAATTATCAAGTAAAATCAATATTAACTCCATGGCTTTTGCTCAAGATAATACTGTGCTTAGTAAAATGTTCTACAAAATTCTTCCAGTTGGTGTCAAAACTAAACTGCTTCAATTTGGCAAAATCTTCTTGATCGTTCGTTGTCAGTCGGAGAATAAAAACGCAAGGTCAACCGCTTTCGCTGTAGGAACCCACTTATCATGGGCGACTCTTTTGCAGCAGACGATTCTAATGTGTCTATTTTTTTCTACTCGAAATAACCATCAGTTTGTCTGGCCGTATAATTGCCGCTGCTGTTGTATTGCAAATTAAATTACCATGTCCATTCAAAATCAATTCAATGCAGGTATCTTATCGGGTATTGGAGTTAAAGTTACAATACTTGTCGATGCAAAAAATATCTTAAAGAAACATCCGTATGTGACGCATAATTGTGGTTACTGGTTACAAAACACATTAAATTAAGTAACAACACAGATGACTCACTTCCACCATCATTGTGTTGAAATCCTACGCTTTGTGCTATAGCAATCACTGTTCTGCTATTACTATCAACTCAATTATATGTCTACAGATGCGACTGACGTTTTAATTACTCGACCTATTTGAAACAGTTGTTTATTTTATTGGTCAATAAATTTTGGAAATGTTACACCCTGTTATCCCTTCAGTTAGTAAAACGCGGGTGTTTACAACTGGAAGGATCCCTTTTGATGGGTGTATAAGCTAATTTCGATAAACGTCCGGATTTATAGAACCCTGTGTTTGATTTAAAAAAAAATGGATGGTAATAAACAGTCAACAAGAGAAGTGGCTGTAAAGAGACGTGACCCATTTTGAGAAATCCTATGCGGACTTACGGAGCGTTAAGCGTGCAGAACTGAGAGGTGATAGTTCGATCCGCTTAGAAGACAGAACAAAGGGGCGTTTGTCTATGACTGGAACAACAACTATTGTGTACGTGGCCTGGCTGTAGCCTCGGTTACATTGTTCATGTATGCTAAACGTTTTAGTAAAATGGTTAATAGGATTAACTCTCTTGGCCCGTTTTAACGCAACCAGTAAGGCCGATTTAACCTGCGTAAAGGTCGTTTAGTTTCCTTCAATAGGCCGCTTGCGTGGGTCACTGGATTACATGATTTGTACTTAGTTAAATGTGACAGGTACTGGACTGGCTTTGGCAGTTCTTTCTTCAATCAATTCACTGTTTAAAAGGTGCAGGTTGAGTGAAGGAAGTAGGTTACTAAATTGCTTGCAGGTGGAAGGCGGGGAACAAAAATCCATGTTGTTTAAAAATAGCTGTACATTAAAACATGTTAAGTATACCTACAAGCTTCGCTGCCATTTTAGATGTTATCTTTTACGTTATTATAATACAGGTGCCGCACTTCGTTGCAAGGAAACGAAAAACACACAATACGTGACGTAATCGATAGTTGATAATTATGACAATGCAATTTAGGGTCTAAAATATTCGTTATTATCATAATAGAGATTACGATGACTTACGTTTGTTCTGTGCGTCTGATGTCGTGGTTTACGCAACTTTTCATGCGTCGGTGGTCACGAGCAAGAAAGCGAATATTCTCATTGTCTTCTGTTATCTCGTACTTATCATCTTTATGTTTGGACAAATGCGGATTATATAACTTGGGTGGTGGACGTTTCATAATTTAAGTGGACATCGTCAACGATGATGTTGTAATAGCTCTTTACCTCTACTTTTATGGTAATGGAGGTAGGTGTAAACCGAGTCTTCGCGAAACCGTCAACCAAGCATTCTGAACATCAATCTAAAAAAGTCGTCTACTTTTTTTGGCCTGAAAATCACGTTTTACGGTAAAACTCAATGTAACGCACTCAAAACATGGTGCTAATGGATGCATTGAATATTAAACGGGTCATGGAGTTATTTAACTGGAAGGTTCCCTATGGTACAGAACAAAATGATCGCAATGATGGGGACAACAAGTGCCTTTCGGCTTCGTTGAGGGTCTATTTACACCCTTTATGTTCTCAAAAAATTAAAATCTCTTATACGGAAATAAATTGTACAGCATAAAAACCGCATTGCATAACTGTTTAGCACAAAGTTAGTAATTTCAGTAACCATTTTTAACAACGTCATTTTCAGGGCAATATTTACTGGCGGGTTAGTTTACTTCGTCACGCCACGTTTGGCGCTGTAATAACTTAACTACAAGGGCTGTAAGATCCGTTACACTATAACATTTATCACCTCATTAAGTTATTCTAATTAATGTCGTTTAACCCTTTATGGTTAGTACTAACGTGTCTTATTTTGCTCATCATCATAATGTAAGTTTGTTTCTTTCTGATGCAACTAGTAATTGATAACTAGATACCTATTTTTAGTATTGAATCGATCGTAATGATTATTATCCACTGTATGGTTCCACAGTAGCCAGGCGTTATGCACTAATTTTAATAATGGACATCGATAGAAATATCGTGACGTGTCCGTCTCCAATCAGGGCTGAAAATTATTGTTATATTTTTTATCATCCACATTAATGTACCGAGTTATATAAAAAAATATTTTATTTTATTATTTTAAAGGTCATTGACACAAAATTCGATAATGTTTCCTTATCGCAATGTATCAACATCAATGAGAAAGCTCAAGCCGACTGCACATGAACACTTGAGCCAAACAGAAGTCAAGGTGCACCGAATCGTTGCGACTTGCGAGTTTTATTTTGGTACGGGCCGATTGCTTAATTCAAGGGGAGCCATTGATTAATCGCCGGCTGGGGCGACAGATGTTCGCTGCGCTCCCAAACCGAGTTGAATGGCTCGTGGCTCCTATTGTAAACGACTCTTTATGCCGGTGACAGCTTGTCCACGTAAAAAACTTTTGAGCGAATCCAATGTCGCAATCCGCAATCGCAACGGACGTTTCTGCCGATAACAATATTTAATTTTAAAAATTTCACCGCCATGTTGACGTCACGGAGCATGTTTAATGTTTTCTTTATCTTGTTTCAGACGTTGGATTTCGACCGAGATGGCCTAACGAAGTTGAAAAAGGCGATAAAGGCAATACATAACTCTGGAAATGGTGAGTAGTACGCACCTGAGTCAACAGAATTGGCCTCAAGTCTGTGCTAAAGGAAACAAAAGAAAACTCGGGCGTACCGTATTAATTTCGCTCCAATTTAACACCAGACAACTACCTATCTAACTGTTTAAAATAATCCCACTGTCTCCATGGAAATACGAATGAGAAATACTGTTCATATTTCTAGCTTTATGAAAGCCAATAAAGTCGTCTAGTCCTCTTTTAGTCCGTAACAGACGGCAACCGGACAAAACACTTTCTGACGCGTTTATTTGTATTCCCGTCTCTACAGGCGACACGAGAATGAAACTCGATTAAAATAGAAATAGAGGAAGTATACTGTATGAATAGCAGACTGGAATAGACGAGATATCCGATGCATGTTCGGTAACTTTAAAAATAAATTCCATTTTGATACTTGAAAATGAAACTCCACAGTGTCGTAGACTGGGAGCACACAAAACCAATTTAGAGGGTTGTCTTGTCTTAGATGTCTGAGGTGATGGAATGGATGTACTTAGAACTTATAATATGGAGTTCTTTATTACAGTATTGATTAAATAATAATGAACTTTACTGTACACCCGTTTACAGGCATCGTTCGGAATCCGAACATGAGATGAAAAAAAATGGCGCTTAGCAAATCCACAATCGTCATGCCACACTTTTTCAAATAACACATTGAGACATAAGAGTGCAAAGGGCCTGGGTACTCAATATTCAAAAGTATAGAAACTACTAATACATATAGGTAGCTAGCTTAGGCCCAGCACAGAACCGGCTTGCTAGGACGAAAGGCCGTTCAACCCGCTGAACTAGAATGACTCAAATATTGCAACAAATTGTGCTTGCAGACAGACATTAATGCATTATTTGTAAACACTACCATTCAATGGTTTTATCATTTCGTATTGATTTTATAATATACGCAAGAATTCATTTCCGTAATTTACAGCCAAGCAATCAAATCATAAAAAGATCGCGGCTTAAAAAATCGATATGTCTGCAGAATTGTGCAATTGAATGCAAAGTGGCAAGCAGATTTTAATAACCACAGCATTTCACGATTTGACTGAGCTTTCAATTTATAAAAGGGTAGAACGAGAACCAGTCTTTCAATTGAATGAAAAGACTAGCTTTATAATGTAAATAATTTTATCTTCTTCTATCTTTCAAAGTACGGTTTCTGCATTTGAACAAATACAAATTGAAATATTAAACCGATTCGAGTCGCGGTGGCCGGTCACGAATGGATTTCCCTTCATGTGCGACTTGTCAAGGAAAGTGGGTCGAACGTCTGGTTTCGCTGGCTGCGGTGTAACTGGACATATTAGATTATTGTTTCGAACCTTAGATATCATGGAGCACACCCCACACCTGCTCCACCTGCTCTAGCTTCTTGTTATTACGAGTGTAATGTGATTTACATGGTAGTGAGCGCACGCACTAGCTATTTCGAGACTGCAACATTATCATTTCACACTATGCAGTATTTCCTCAACTTTAGTCACTTTAGACAGTAATCAGAACAATGTTTTGATAAGATAAATCTTGTTTACGCACACATTACACCTAGGATGTCTGTCTAATTTTAAAATGATAAACTACAAATTATGCAGTTCCCGTCACAGCTCTGTTTAAATAACCTGAATGAGATTAAATCCACTTAGAGTGCTCGCCTGCTCTATTCTTTACACGCGACCGCTGCCGCTGCCGCGTTTTATAAATACCTAGTACCTACGTTTTACTTTTTTTCTAAGTTATAAGCACTTACAGGTTTATTGAGTGCAATTCCATCGCGTGCTAGGGTTTGTTTATTGTGGTCGCGTTTAGCGCCTGTGTCGGGCCGCGTCAAGCCGGGCACTCGGAACTGGTCGTGCGAGTTCGGATTGTGCGCTGGCGCAGCTGGCAAGGTCGTGCGCTCCGTGAGCACGCGCTCGCAAAAACAACCAATCGAAAACACCAACATTCCTACACCATGATGCGGTGTTTAGGTTTAGGGAATACTAGCACGTTGCCAGTGAATTCGTCTGCGCAATTATTCGACTTCCCCATAAAAACTTTCATCTCCCTGTTTACCATCCTAATATAAAATTTAAAAAACATATGAGAAACGTGATTCATGGTTTGTTAAATAAAAGCCCAAATAACTTAATTGATTTTACAAAACAGGACGTATGTATTATCTTAATTATCATGCAAACTTTCATCCCATTTTTAAACCCCTAAGTATTGTACCCCTACCCCTAATACGTCACGAAAGGGACCTAAGAAATATCATATTTCCAGAATCAGTAGTTTAGGCTCTGCGATTCTGCGTAGAGCGCGTAGTCCGCCTTGATGAATCAGTCAGGTTATCTCACTTTATAATAATGGTACCTACCTTTAAGATGGTTCTCTATATTTACTTTATTTCTCGGAAGTACGAAAGGCAGAGGTACATTTCTCTTTTTCTAATACCTACTACAATGTTCACAGTTCCAAGTAGGCACCTACTTATTGTAAAACCTTAGTGGATGGAAGGACGCGTTCTTGGAACGTATCCAACTATACACAGGCGTTAGTGTTTTGGTCAGCATTTTGTTGCTTACTTTCCAAGTTTTCGCACTGTTCATGGAACTTTGTAGCATTATTGGTCTAGCGTTAGCCTTTACAATTTCAATTTGTTCGCATTCACCTACATGCAATTACATTTTACTGTTACAAGTCACGACATCACTTTCGTTTTATGTTAAAATCCCTTGTTATTGGCAATTTGGGCGACCAGTTTGACGAACCCCGCCCGAGGCCATGTAAACCTCATATTAAGTGGAAGGTTAAAGAAGAGCTCCACGGAGAAATTGAATGGCGTGAGGTCTGTGCTTTGCCATTTAATATTCAAAAAGCGTCGGTGGGATTGAGCTAGGCAAATGTGGGCCGCGACACGGATCTCCGAGACTCATGAGTTCACCACCTTTATTTTGAGGTTATTTTTAACTGGACCCATGTTTTGTTGGTATATTTCAATCCCGAGAAACCATTTCAAAATCTCGTAGCAACAAGTCAGCAACGGCTATAAATAAATCCGAACTCATTAGCGGACTTCCCCTTTAAAAATGTTATTTTATGGAGCTCTTATCCCGGGCTACGAGAAATGTTCACCTTCGAACGAAACGTGCCTATTTATGAAGTTGTACTAAGGTTTGTCGATCAAATAAAAGTCTTGCAATTAAATAGGTACTAAGCACTTACGGCATTGGACGAGTAACAAGCTGCAGTTAAGCTCAGCTAACTTTACTGGCGCTTCTCTTTATAGCTTCCGAGTAAATCCGACTGGAAAACTAATTAAATGTCCGACGGCTCAAGGAAGATAAAACGAGTATTTGTCGAACAACCTAGAAACTTTGTGAAACAGAATTTTTCATTGGAAGAAAATTGTGCTGGCGTTGTGCGATTAATTAATTATATTGGCTACATTTTATTCTTCCTCATCCTTTGTTCGGTCTCTACTGGATTTATATTTCGCATGGCTCATTCTGGTTTTTCTTATCCAATAAAGTATTACTTACTAATATTGATTTTATTATGTTTGTACACGATATTGTAATTGTACACGTGCTAGCTTAGATTGTTTGAATTATTCTGGCAGCGTATTACATTACATGTCCTAATCCTCGATTCTTTGTATGTAGCTCACGTGGACAACGAGATGTATCTCTCCCGGGCGCTGGAGCGGCTGGGAGGGAACGCCCTCAGCAAAGACTCGGAGCCAGATATCGGCGCCGCATTCTTCAAGTTCGCCGTCGTCACCAAAGAACTGTCCGCTCTCATGAAGACACTGGTATGTTGGAAATACACAAAGGCATAACTAAAATCAACTCCATTTGTATAAAACTGTACAAGTGTATCAGCGAATTTTTGTCTCTTACTTTCTGGTTTCCCACAATTCGACGAATGAACCCCTATGTAACCATATCTGCAGAGGACGCGTTTCGGGACGACTTAAATAGAATACCTACGAATGATCTGCTAATTAATCAAACTGATGTTATCATAAAACTATGCTCCACTTTCCATAGCAATAAATCACAATCACAGAAACTGTTTAAAATCTAATCCAGGTCAAAGAACATGCAGATTTTATAAATTAACTTTCCTTTAGAAATGAATAACCAGTCTAAGAGAAAATACTTCATAAACAGTAGAAAGAAATTCGTTCGTTTTCTAACCATCACTAGCTTCAATACATTAAATATTATGTTGCTGGCTTTATAGTTACATTGAACTCGAGACGATTTTTGGGAAATGAATTTGAATAAAAAAGGTTGTGTTGTGTCAGCAATTTCATACGCTGAACTGTAATTGGGAGTGTACGTGAACTAATCAAAATAAAATGAAACATACTGCTGCCGAAATCAATTTCCATATTTGAACGCAATAACTAAACAGATTTGATTGTAAAGTTAAAACAATTTCCAGTTCACAAACATACAGTGTCCCAGTTTATTATGTTTGTACGAAACGGTAGCTAATACGGTCATCGACCGACATCATGCATATTTACGAGCTAGAATGTTTTACATGCCACGCGAATAACCTCAAATCATATTAATTTTGCACATAAATCGTAAATAAAATCATTGATAAACATATCCTTGACAGTGAAAGTGATGACTAGGTTTAAGCTTTCACTTTTAATATCTTGAAGCAGTCGTACGTACGGGTAGCTGCGTAGACAGACAGGTTATAAAGACTTAAGAAAACAAACCACAACACAAGGTGTAAATCGGAACCTATGATGGTGAACATACGTGATTGGGAACATTGAACTTGCGGTTTCCAGTAGAAAGTTAAAATGTCGCACGTTTTATAAAGTTCCATGGCTTTCTTGTAAAGAAAAATAGAGAGTAAAGTAAAATCCATTATTACCTTCGTGTGGCCAAATGTGACCAAATCATGTAACTAAATCAACCACTATGTATTAGAGAGCACGATTATTTTTATTACAATTTCCTCTTATTATGACTAACTTTGTAACGAAGTGGTTGCTTTGTTTTGTGTTATTTCTTGTAAAGTATCAACAAAACGTCTGAACTTGACAAAGTGCGAATTAGTTCAAGAGTATCAAGTCGCTCATCAACCCTCGATCTCAATGTAATCAGAAACCGTCGCAACAGCAAGCGGAAATTATACTATTGAGGGAGCCTGCGGCGGATGTCTCGTGAACATCTTGTGGAGGGAGCCAGAGCGTCCCGACTCCAATATAAGTCCGCAGACGGAATAGGCTCGTTTAAACGTCATAACTCAAAATTAATTGAAAAACGGCGACAATTTCATTACTGATTTATTGCTTCTCAATGACGCTTTCGCTAAAGCAATTTCTACTAGCAGATTGTTATTTCTTCTGCTGTTTCCTTGGATGGTATTTTGACTAATGATGAGACCTATACATATTTTAAAAGGTCTAATTTCAAGTCTCGTAACTTGTGCCGTCGCATCAGTTTATTTTTCTGCAATTGACTGCACTTAAGGAATTAATTGAACATCGTTATCTTAGCAATAACAGAGCATTGTATTCAATCTATTATCAGGCTGACATTAATCAATCCTCGTCCGTAATTGATGTTGTGTCCTTCAATATATTGGATAGCCCGTCTATTTAATGGTGTTCATAAATAAGCTAGCCAGCTGGGGCAACTTTATCGACATAAGATCACCCACTATTCTCTATAGACTATTTGTGTGCTAATAGGGGCCGTATCTAACTGCTAATCTTGGCACAGGTCATAATCAACCCAGGTTACCAAGTTTGAATGCCTCTCGCTTGTGATGAGCAATATTTTATGGATGTGCTGCAAAACATGCCAGTGCATTACCTCATACCATAAAATAAATAATGTAATTAGATCTTCATTTAACGAATCGTCCGTCTTGGAAGGCGAGGCTATTAAATGTGGAGTTTGAAACATGCGATCGTTGACGGTTGACGCTTGGTTGACGCAGATACCAGTGCGTAGGCGCACAGCAGATTTGCTTGTAAATGGGTCAGGGTGATGACACGACCTGCCTAATGTTGCTAGCCAGTAAATACAGTTGATGTTGCATCGTAAGAATCGTAAACTAAATCCTGTTTTGTGAAACATTTACGGTTTATTTGTGGTTGTAATTACTTTGCTAATATGCATATTTACATTCGTTCTAGCTACTAACCTAATTAGGGCTCATAAATGGTTCGCAACCGATTCTAATTTGCATAAAAAAACATGCTGTAATTGACTATGTGAACAACAGAAGGGACTGCTCAGGTTCGGAAATATTTTTGGAATTTACTATTTTCATTAGCATTATTTTTGCACAAACAACGGAAAAATCCTTTGTTTGTGCACTAGGTGTAATGGAAAATCTCAAGTTTCCAAGGAGTTCAACACTTTATAAATTAAAAAAGAGCAGCTTGTACATTCTCCAAAAGAATACGTAGAAAGTGTAACAAGTTTTCATATTGCCTTGATAGTTTGAGAGTTAACCACAATTTTCAACAAGGGTCCAACCTCGCTCCATTTCTGCAGTTCTTGTAAAACGTGCCGAACCTCCAACTCTATTGCGCAGAATCCTCGACCTGCCCTTGACATGTTGCTCCTTTGTCCTTCCTCATAGCTCCCTGGTCATGTGTAAAGTTATATTTTACTCTGCTCAATTTTCGTAATTAGATTGCTTCCATTGATGCTATCATCCAATGCTTTCAAAGAAATATCTGAAAGAAAGTCCCAAAAATATTGGAATCTCATTCTGAATTATTAAGGGAAGCTTTTCTCAAAGGCTTGCAAACAGGATTAGAATTGGACAGGGCTCTGCTTGGTATTGATTGTACTCGGGAGATTTTCATTGATTTCAGCCTGGAGGGTTTGTGAATGTGTATTAACCATTGCAAGATTCCAGAATTTCCTAGAACTAAAATAATTCTGCGCAAAAAAAGGCGTGTCCGAAGACAATAGGACAACAACTTGTTACTATTTATGCCTGCACACGCACGCCATTCATATACGGCTTCAAACGATAATAATGCGTATATGAAGCCTCGTCAATTTTCTTAGTGTACCAGCACCTGAGTATCTTTGTTCTCGTATGCTCGTTTTTATGTGATACTTTTTATGGGTTATATGAAACTGCATCGTTCCAAAGTAAAACTTGTCCGGAATTACTCACCGATGACTCGACAACTTGTCGCGTTTCGCATGAGGAGATTGCCGCTCTCCGCTTCGTTTACCACTCCGAATTGTGTCTGTTACAGTAATCATAATAATGTACGAGTTGTATGACTAAAGTCACCTAAGCTGGGCTATTTGTCTGGTCTATTCGCATACTTGTCTGAACAATCTACTTTTATGGACGACGTATAACAACATTTTCGTGCTTTGTGCAGTCGTGTTATGATCCATTCATCAACCATTAACACGAATACCATTTGATGTGGATTCCTTTCTTATGACTTGTCGTTCTACATGTATGGGTGTGGTGCATCACGGATTCTACAATTGGAGTCATTCCGGATAGGCTGGTTACAATTATTACAACTCTCATCATTTCCAGATGATTTCCCGATATAGCGTTGATCATTTTCGGTTAAGAACCGAATCGCAATTTACTAAATGAACAAAATCAATCCCAAAGGGCTTTCGTCGTATTTCAGATTATGCGTTTAATTACAGAGCTGCCCATTTGCTTCGCTAAGAGGATCATTCATTTCTACTGTTTTATTCGTTTGTTGTTTCACTGAGTGTAAATATTTGATTAGGTAAACGCCCTCGGAGTCGTCTAAATTTTAATTTATTTACGAGCCTTAATCAACAGCTTTTAAGTCCTTACACCTCGTTGTACATTTGGGAATTAGGTATTAATTATTTTCGACAGAAGTGTTTGATCAAATGTGTAGAACACGACACTCGCTCTTTCGGTCTTTTCATTTATTCGCAAGAGGAATTTATCGAAGCTTTATAGGCGATACTCTTGTTCCATACTTTATTACTTATGTACTAAAACGGTCTTGTCTAGAGCATTCTATCTATCTTGCACGAGCATCAAATGCGATGCTGCACTCTGCATAATGCACATTTATGTGTTCCAGTGAGAATATTGAAGAATTGTAAATACCTACTATCATCGAGTTCATAACAATTAGTGGTGTTAAATGAACTGTGGGATGGTTGGTAGTTCATTTAATTTCAGTGAAAGCAATCAACAAAAGTTGATGCTACTGGGAAGCTGTTGAAGTGATGCGCCATAGTTGAAATTCATTCTTCTTATTCACAAAATTAGTTTGTGGAACTCCTCTCTTTTCCGGTAACATTATATTTGTTTTTCTGTTTACTGTTCATCTTAATTTGGAACAAGCAATGTTAAATATAAATGTATTATTGGGGATAAATAATCCAACCACAGTTTAGTATCGCGTTTACTACATGTATTTAATAGAACCAAGGCTAAAGCTCGGTTCCAAAATCCGAAGAAATTTATTGGCACATTCGTATGCTAAGCAATTCGAAAAAAAAAAAGGATTGCAATAAAAATACACTCATTTCTGGTGATTTTTGAATCTGCACATAAAAATATTTGTCGATACTTATCAAAAAATTACTGTGGTTTGTGACTTGCGAAATTACTTAGCTTTGGTATGGGGATGGCGCAAATGGGTGCCTGTTATTTAAAAATGTTATCAATTCAGAGAATTTAAATGCACAACGGTAGCAAATATTTCTGGTTAGAAATGGTGATAGAACCATATTACCACTTACCAGTGAACATTACCTTATTAGCAGATTTGACTGATAGGCAAAAACATCGTTCTCGGTAAGCCCCGGATTACCTCACCATGGGGGAAAAAACGACTACAAACATTACTATTATGAGTATCATACTTTACCGGTGTTTTAGCGTGTGACTTTGAATTACCATACAATATAATAAAGCGTACGGATCGCACGTGCTCTCGTTGCTCTCAATTCGAACAATGATCATTGTTACACCGCGTAACTAGTGCAGCAAAAACGTTCGTTTTGCATCCATTTTGTACTTAATTAATTTTGACGTGTCTTATGAGGTTAATGATGTAATGAGTTGTGTTAACACTCCTTCGGGTTGTAAGTTACTTTATTTTACTAGCAATTTAGTTTAAGCAGTGCCATGGACTATTCTGTAAATGATTTAGTTCTTCGCTTCTTGACTAATGTAATTAGAACGTTTTAATTCTTCTTTCAGTTCAATACAATTAACATTTTCAAGATCAGTGGTTATAAGTGCAATTCTTGATTATTCACTTGAATCAAGTGATGTTTTCTGTCCATTCATAAAACAATCACATGAAATATCTGTACATAATGCGATTGACGTAACGAAATCGATACTTATACACAGAACTAATCTGTGAGATAATATTCAGTGTATCAATGAAATTAAACATTCAATCGTCACGCTTTATCAATTTATTATGTCAAAAGAGAACTGAATTACTTACAAAGGTTACGTAATTATGTTTCCTAGCATGTTAGCCTCAAACATTAACTGACGGAGCTATTGAGACATCATTGCTTTTTGGGCTGGGCTCCAATTTTGTCTTAGCGTTGAGTTTCATTGGCATTTCTCACACTACCCTTAGAATTTGATTCCGTGACACTTGTGCAACTTCACAGAAGGCGGAAAGCGAAACCTCTTTGGTAATTTAATTCTGCGTTCAGATAGGCATTTCGCGATTAATCGAGCGTGTTTGTGACGTGTCGTGGTACCCCCAGTATCGCGTGCGGATAACATTGTGTCCGAGTATCGAGTTGTTATCGAGATCGCGCCAGATTGCACTTCTACTAGCCCGCAGCTATGTATGTGCGACACATTGGCTGAATTGATTAACCTGGTCGAAAGTGAATTTATCGCGGTAATCGATTTTGTGTTATCCAACGTTGTCCTTTCCCGAAATTTTGGTGCTGAAGCGATTTGAGTAGTTGGAATTCGAATGAGTTTTCGGAGTAATTGGAGTATCCTTGTCTTCATGTGATGTAACATGTACTTTTGGTAACTAACGTACTAATTGTCCATTGAGCGTTAGTATAATTTTCACAGTTAAAAATAGGTGGTTTGTTTCCAAACATTTCATATACATATCTTCTATTATTAGTTTGTCAACTGTGTATTACAGTCATTGCATCAGAAATTAGCAATCGTAGTATTACCGGTCGTTACGGTTTTCTCCCTTAATCGGTGAGTAGTGTTCCTAGTGGTTCAACAAAACCGCTTTGATTGCCATACATCAGTAACCTGTTGGACTTAAAGACGAGCAGTCAATGCCCTCCACGTTTTTCTTTCACTGTTACCTAAACAGAGTTACATTATTAAGTGACACGTCTTACGTTATTTATTTGTTGACGTTCTGAAGGTTTGAAAACGTTAACCCGTTTTAAATAGAAATTTACGATGTTTCGCTTCTGGCTATAAATTAAACGTACACATGTCCCCAGTTTCTCTGTGACGTTATAATTAGCAACATTCAATGACCAGCAACATTGTTTAGGAAGGGTTTCATTGTGTCCATCAACCCTTTGTCCCTCATTGCCTCCCGAGTCTCGTCTGTCGGAGTATTTCGCTTCATTGATTCCATAATCGACCCTCCGTGAACGGAGTTCCCGTATAGCGTGTTGACTTTTTGTTCTCATCTGTTTAATTACTTTATCTGCTCCACTCATGGCACTCATTATTGTTAGTGACATTCTTAATGGTGTAGCATGCCTGGTTACGTTCTGTTCTCGGGTAACAATACATAAACGGTTATGATGTAACTGCGTACTTACAATAAAATATATTGACATGTTTAACTAACTATGAATACTAGTAATTACGTTTCGAGGTCGTTTTGACAAGGTCTACGTTCAATATTCTTCTGCCAATGATGCTTAGTCATATCCAAATGCACATTCGGGTTTCTCAACCTGGCATCATTATTCAATTCACGACACGACGTTTGGCGCCTATTCGGGCGATGCATTTGCAACCTCATGGGCTTGTGGAGTGTTTTGTCTGTCAAAACTGCGCCAGTGGAGCAACTTGTGGCATCACATCGCGGGTAAATGACTCTAGGAATGCAAGTTGTGCAACGTAATAAGCCGTGCACAATTTTAGACGAGATCACTTTGATGGTTGTCACAGAACTTGCTATTGTTACAATCATTGAATTTACCGATACAGACGAATCAAAATTAATATCATGTTACCACGAACAATATTAAAATGGTTACCTACTGCTTTTATGTGAATAAATATGTTAATCTCTAATACCTTGTTTCAGATGCAAAATATAAACAACATCGTCATGTTTCCGATCGATAGTCTTCTAAAAGGTGACCTGCGTGGAGTGAAGGGGGATCTAAAAAGGCCGTTCGACAAAGCGTCCAAAGACTACGAGTCAAAGTACCTGAAAATTGAGAAGGAGAAGAAATCGCAGGCGAAGGAAGCCGGTCTCATCCGAAGTGAGGTGACACCGGCTGAGATAGCAGACGAGATGGAGAAGGAGAGGAGACTGTTTCAGCTGCAAATGTGTGAGGTGAGTTGTCAAACACATCGTAAAAGTACTGAAAAGTCCAATAAAAATTAACTACTCACTGTTAACCTTAAAGTGTTTAAAACGACGCAAACAAATCTCGGCGTATTTAAGTCTTCACGAGCTTCAAATATAAATAAAACTCACTGTTTGTTTACATAACTTCTGGCTTCTTATTTGTTTTATGTGGCAGCTTTATTACGTCTTAGTGCTTTTACGGATGTCTCGCAAGAAAATGTAGTATCGATACCAATTTATTTATCTTCCGTTATTTCCCAACAAAAGATGGCATCTAACATAAAAGTGTCTTGTCTGCCATAAAGACTTAAACAATACTTGGCCATGCAAAACCAATGCTTAAACTATTCATTAGAAGAAGTAAACCATGCCTTTTATGATACGTTCTCCTAGTTCTACTTTTATAGCTGTAAAATACGATCACTATCTTTGCAAAATGTTTGTCTTAGCACAGTTGTAAGACAGTCCGACGCTAATACATTTTGGACTTGATGATTATCACGAACGTATAAGGATTATAAATGATTTGGTTACCCGATTCTTGGAACAAATAATTCTTCATACAAATTGGGGTTCAAATATCAAGTTTATTTGTGGTTTTATTTTTGAAGAGCATTATCCCTTTTAAATGTTGTTCCACGAAGTGTGTCTGACACCGACTGACATTTGGCCGGTAGCCGAGCTAAGCCAAAAGGTAATTAATAAATTGGTGGTGGGCAATTTGTGGCTTCATTTCACACGCCCTGTGGGCAGGACCTGCTGGTCGCTTACCACTTTAATAAGTAATTTTATACACGTACGTAGCGCTGTATAGCAACGCCTTCTCATTACGCTTTGTAAATGATCGCTCTGGGGGCAACAGCTCGTAACAAATGGTGGTACCTTATTTGATAAATTTTAGGAAAATACTGAACGGAACGGAGTAGGTATATCTATACGTTTATGTGCCTTATGTTTTTATCCCGGTTCAATGACTTTGGTTTCAGAGTTTGGATACTCAATATTGGATACCCTTTTAGGAGGCTTGTGTTTAGATTTATGGAATCTTGTAAATTATCCGTTGGGATCCTAATCTCATCCTCAATGTTCTCGTTGAAGGACCGACATATCCCTAGTTGCTCTCTTTAGTCCGCTCCACAGTCACAAATACAACGTTAATTAATGACACGGATCGCGTGACAGCTGTTAATGAGCGTGCCACTCACACGTGCACTGCACTTATTGCTGATATATTGTACTGCCAGTATTGCCTTTGATGTTTTAACCTAATGAAAACGCTCCAGTAACACATTGATATGGCCAGTTTTATCGAAAGCTTTTCTCCAAATTAATCGAAGGAATGACTGCACTCCTATCAAAAGAGTACTGACTCTTTTGATGAATTCAGGAGAACTGTTACGTCAACTGTTGTTTCCGATAAACTTGTCTCAAAGATTAATTATGTCCTTTGCACTTCCACAAAGGAATATAAATAGCCAGCAAATTGATACTGCTTTATCAGTTTAACCGCGAGCATCGCTGAAATGATAAGCTCAAGTTCGCGTGCTATACGTCAGGTAGCCTTTGTTCGCGACTAGCAACAGGAGTAATGACCGAAAGAATAACTGTCGCAGACGCACATCTACGCAAGGCTTATGCCCCAGAATGCAATTAACAATGCGTGTGTAACAATACTAACAATATGTTTGTCCGTGACAGCCATTTACCTACGCAGTGTAGCAGTTAGCCTCCATACAATAGCTGTGGCAATAGCTGTCATTGTGGACAGCTCTGGTGCCGTTATGCGCTAACCTGTGGCTGCAAAAGGTCGTATGTCCATTGGCAATGACACTGGTGTACAGTTACATTAAACGTACGTTGCCAAAATTCTAGCTCTATCGTTCATTTCAACATTTTGATCGGGCGGTTTTGTGCCAATTTTGTACATTTCAGTCTCTTGGTTTATTTACTTTCTTTGAGACAGTGACTTTAAGGAGTGAGTACATATTTTTTTATAGGACTGGACCATAACTATTTGGTGTCTGCTTGAATTAAAGGTGATAATTTAATCTCGAAGTATTTAGCGTACTGCTGTAATGTTTATATTAGAATTGGTAAAAATCAACATTACTTATTCTTCTAGAAATGGAAACCTCTAAATAGTATTTCAGTTGCCATGTAGGCTTTACAGACTGCACTATCCCTATATACTTTCCTCTATTCAACAACGGATATAGAATTTTATTAGCGACCGCATAATGATTTATGATAGTATATTGATAAGATAGTAATATTGTACTGGTTAGTAAATATTGGCACGCTACACGCTTCCATATAAAATAATCGTTAACGACGTTCGTAAATTATAAGCATTCTGATTTTATACACACGCCAGATCCGAAGGTACAGGGACCTATGAACCCGATTCCTATCGCCGTCTCTTCCGGAACAACCACTCTACGTAGTGTCTAGTCACACACTCATTGTTGTATAAAAGGAAACTTAAATCTTCTCAGAGTGTCGATGGCAATCTGTACATATTATTGATTCAGCCCAGAAGTCAGTTACGAGTTTGAGTCCATCAGAAGCGACCATCAATTACTATAGCGTGGAGGTATCAGAGCATGCAAGACACGATATCAGGTATCCTGTTTGTGGAACAGCATCACGTTTGGGTGAGTAGGGCTTTCAACTTAATAATAGACTATTGGATGACTATACGACCATGAACTTATTAGGCAAAACTGTAAGCACCTAGCATGCACTACTTACTGAAAGCTGAAAACAGCAGTTCTCAGGTTCCCTACACAACTTGTATAATTTCATCAGTCTTATGTGTGACATTTTAGTCACAATACTTCAGCCAAACTTTAATCCCATAAAAGACATAACCACAGTTAGTGAGTGCCAATCGTGTGTTGCATAACACACGACTATCTGTGGTGCAGATGCAATGCCAAATGTTTTGGTAAATATCTTTAGCTGTGACAAACTTGCCAAATGGCAGCAGACAGGGTTCACGGGCGAATTGCTAAATCACGACTGTTAATCGGGCTCTGTGATTGGCTAGACTCAATAAGGCGATAAAACAATTGAAATAATGTTGTATAAATTGTTAGGAATCGATTGCGTTGGCGCATTTTGTTACTGTGTAGAAATCAGAAAACGCTGTTTATTCCACATGGACATAACACCTTAGTATTGAATGATAATGAACTCTCTTGTAAATTAAGGCTTGACGAAGGGGATACAAGGAGAACTTCACTTCAGAGACTGAGTAATTTCATTTTGGCGTACTTAGGTAAATCTCAAATTATTACGAGGACTAAAAATGTATTCAGGGTGTAACTCTAGAAGCGCAATGCCTTTTGGGTGCTGATTCAGACCATGAAACAAGAGATCTTTCCCTAAGGAAGACGGATCGAACAAAAAAAAAACTAAGTAAATATCGCATAACAAAAGTTGTCTGTCTAGTTTGACGATCTGAAACAGGACCTAAAAGGTATTGCACTTTTAGAGTTACACCTTGTATACATTTTTAGTCCTCGTAATAATTTGAGATTTACACTTGGTATACTTAGTAGTAACCTACTACTAAGTATACCAAGTGTAATTAGCTCATTAACTTCAGTCAGTAATACGATTAGGTCTAATGCCAATCTATGCTAGTTATTGATAACCAACATACATGACATTAAGATAGTAGCACTAATTCGTATATAACCTAGTAAAAAACCTAACGATATTATCACGATACAGAAAAGTTTAATACAGCATCCGAGTTTGAAAGCTTTCAATTCGCCATTCATCCTTTCAGCACCCACGGGAACTTAATCAAAAGCTTTAGAAAACTTTAATCCAAGTTATTCCGAGCTTTTCCATGAACGAAACTTTAAATAACTTTAACGTTGGAAATCCTGACAGTATTTTTACATTCTCATTTGTTTTATGTTTATTTTCTATACAAGTCTTTTTCCGTTTCGATATCACGTTTGTGACGCTGCGTGAGTGTGGTGAATGACCTGTGAAACAACTAAAACTTTGTGGAGTAAGTTCCAACTTTGTGAAGGGTTTTCCTGTCCCAAATAAAGCCATGCGCCTACATCATACAATACATAGGTAGTATAATATAAAACGAAGTCGCTCCCGCTGTTTGTAACGCTTAGATCTTTTAAACTACGCAACGGATTTTATTGCAGTGTTCAGCAATAGATAGAATGATTCAAGAGGAAGATTTGTATGTAAAAGTATACACATTGTACCCGTGCGAAGCCAGGGCGGGTCGCTAGTATAATAATATTATACTAGCGACCCGCCCTGGCTTCGCACGGGTACTTAATATTATTAAGTTATTTTATGTCATAATGTTAACAGTGAATCCATTGAGAAGAATAAATTACTTATGCAATAAGAAATACGTTTTCCTATTAGCACTTATTTATAGAAAATAAATAGATATAAGAAACCGCAGTTGCACATTGATGGAAAACCCACTATTCAGTTGCCTATAGTTATTATGCAGTTCTTTTTTATCGTGTTTTAGTGCCTAAACTGGTGTCAGAGTTTTTATGCCAAGGGCCTCTGACTTTGCTTCACCGACTTTGTTTGACTTTGCCGTCGAGAAACATATCTCAGACATGCTGGTTTCATCGCGATGTTTTCCTTCATCGAAACAAGTGATAATTCTACAATACGCACATGAATCCGAAAAATCAGAGGTGCGTGTCTTGGGCTCGAACTTGAGACCTATGACTTGGCAGTCTGATGGTCACACCACTAGCGCTCTAAGGGGCTGTCTAGCGAGAAAATCGCGACGATATTATCGTCGTTGCCACGTATTTCTATACACTCTTAGAAGCCGTCTCCACGAGCGAGAGAATTGCGGCGATATTATCCCATACAAATACGTAATAAAGTATGTTAAGAAAGCATAATTTCATTAATATTTTCCGGGATCAAGCTTCGGACATCGCGACTGTGACCTTGCATTGTAAATAAACAGTCGAAAACTACATCTCTTTATTAATTAATTTATCAAACGAAAGCTCATGAAAACAATAACAAAAAGTGTGACCTAGCTGCAATAATCTATACTTATAATAAATCTGTAGAGAGGTCAATTCTGTACATGAAATATATTTACAAAATAACTATCGGGGGGTGATTAGTGATCGATACTGATGCCAAAAATGCAATCAGTAAAATTTTTGTCTGTCTGTCTGTCTTTCTGTCTAAATTGTAAACTATTAATAGTTGCTATTTTTTTTTAAGTGAAGTAGTAGTAGGTAGAATAGAAGTAGAAGTAGTACTCATAGACTTTTAGATAAGTACTGATAGGTTAGTTTTGGGTCATTCATGTTTATTTTTTTTGTATTGAGTAGGTAAAAGCGTAGGTACTTTTTCAAAACTATGAGGGAGGACATCTGCTAATTTTTTTTCGAAAAACGACGGAAACGCGGACGAAGTCGCGGGCAAAAGCTAGTAATGGTAATAAAAATGCATTCACTTTTGTTGTTTTTAAATTCCAATACATTGGGTTATATATAATAATACTGGGTTCTTCGCTTTAATTAATTTATCGAGAATGTCCAATTAACTGTTGGTATTTATAGTACGCTTATTTGTTTGTTGGTCCACAGCAATCCAATGGGGTTTGATGTTCTACCGTACGAACTTCCGCTCGCCAGTCCCGACCCAACTTCATTGGTTTAGTTATGATGTTTGCTCAGTCTGACTATCGACAAATGCGAAAGTTGGGAAGGGACACAACCTTAATGAGGTTTTAAACATAAATGTTTCGGAAAGTTCTTATTATTCTAAACATACTGAAGATATGATAGAATGAATGGATGGATGAGCTTCAAGAAGGTTCGTTAGAGAACTTTCGCAATCAAAGTTATCGATAACCTGTCTCTTTGTTAAGTGCTACAAAAAGAAACCTAGAAGCCCTGTGGTGGTTGGGTCGGTGCGGTACCGCGGAGGCGCGCGTCAGGTCGTCGACCGGCCTTGCGCCGCGCAGGGCCGACGACGCGCTGACCCTCGCTTTGTTCCACGACTCACTCGGTGCAAATACCGCTTCAGCCACAACATACCCACAGCCCACGCAGTTGCCTCTGTTGTTAACGCTTAACTATAATAAATACAACAAAGACGTGCAGCGGCTGCGGCCAGCTTTGTAACAAGTTAACAGAAGTGTACATTTTAGGAATGTAATAAACTTGTTACTACAACAAACCAAAAGATAAAAGTTAAACCGGCGATACGCCAAGAAAGTTGTGCAAGGTCGCGCGCTGAGCTTTATTATTATTACACAACTCTGCAAGACAAATCTGGATCCACTATATCGCGAATGCGCGTGCGCGTGCGTCATCAAGTATAATTTTAAATCGCGGAAGGGCACGTAGTAATATCGGTGCGTTTCCACAGTCCCGGGTGCCGCTCCGCGCTCGTGTCTGTCTCGCGTCCCATTAGACACGGTCTCTGATGAAGTAATAAGCATGCTCGTGCCCACGCGATGTTTTCGGCGTCGTTCTGTCTGCCCAGTGCCCAATCAACTGGCTCCATTCCATTTTTGATCGTTGTTGTGACTGGCCCATTTGAAGTGTTAGCTCCTGTGTTAAATAGATGTTGTTGTTGCAGTACCTGATAAAGTTCAACGAGATAAAGACGAAGAAGGGGATCGAGTTGCTCCAACACTTGGTGGAGTACTATCACGCACAGACGAATTACTTTCAAGACGGCCTGAAGACGATTGAACACTTTGGTGTCTACGTCGCAGATTTGAGTGTACAACTGCAGAAGATCAGGCAGCAGCAAGACGACGAACGACGGAGGTTATTAGAGCTCAGGAATATGCTGCGAGCAGCTGCGCCTCAGGACAGAGAGGTAATGCATTTTACAATTTATTATTTTGTACTGGCGCGACTTTTGAGAATCACGATGAGTTGCCAGATATTTGTAGTCGCGGCGCATTAGTCGTACTGTTGCTTGCAAAATAGCTAGATTTGTTTATTTTCCTTCGGTTATCGTGTTTTTATTACTTGCGTATGTCGATATTTCAGGTGGTATCATCGGTGGGTGGCTACTCTCTGCACCAGATGCAAGGCGACAAGCAGCACGGGGTGAGCCGGAGCGGCTACTTGCTCAAGAAGTCTGAGGGCAAAGTGAGGCGCGTGTGGCAGAAGCGCCGCTGCCGCGTCACTGCGGAAGGATTCCTCGACATCTTCCACGCAGACGAGAACAAGACTCCGGCGAGGGTCAACCTCCTTACATGCCAAATTAAAGTGGCCGCTGATGATAAACGGGCATTTGATCTAGTCTCATGTGAGTATTTATCATTTCTCGTAGTTCGACAGTTTTGCTTCCAAAATTAACGTTATTATTCGAGCTAGTGAGAAACTTTGCAGAGGCTCCAACTAAAGTTGCGGCTTCGATTCCATACGGTGAAACTTTAACAAGTTAGACAACTTTCATTTAATATTTATGATGCAACATCTTATCCAATTATGGATGGTAATTACTGGCATCTCTTTACAATTTTCATTAAGAAGCTTAGACTCATTTTAAATGGCCTGAAAACTCGAAAGTCGTATTTCCTCAATTACAATATTATGTGTGTGATAATTTGTGGGAGTAGACTGGAAAAAACATGACCTTTTGTTAAGCTTAAGCGTTGGCCATCTAAAACCTAACCTAAAACTAATTAGCCCCAAATAATTTCGTTTGGGTTAGTTTAGGTCAGCTATACATAAATTCCTATTTAGGATCACTTAGTAACCAAACTTGTAACAATACTGGTAACCTTACAACCTTACTCTCTTACAGACAACCGAACATACCATTTCCAAGCTGAAGACGAGAACGAGCAGCGAGCATGGACATCCGTTCTAGTCAACTGTAAGGAGGGCGCGTTAATGAGGGCGTTCCACCAGCAGGCGGGCGAGAGCAATGACAACGGTCACTCGTTGCTGGACCTACAACGGTCCATCATACGGGCTGTCAGGGCCATGCCGGGCAACCAAGTGTGTGCTGACTGTGGATCTACTAATGGTAGGTTTTATTTGTTAATGTTCGCGGCTTCACCTATCATCATCATCGTTCTCTTGCCCCTGTCCCAATTCATTTGGGGTCGCGCATCATGTCTTCTTCTTCCATACTTCTCTATTACTCGTCATCTCATCAGAAACTTCTTTTCTTGCCATATCATCCTTCACACAGTCCATCCATCGTTTCTTTGGTCTTCCTCTACTCACTCAACCACATTCATGATCAAAATTTTCCTCACGACATTTTCCGCATTCCTCCGCACCACATGCCCATACCACGACAACCGATTACCACACAGCTTTTCAGTCACCGGCGCCACTTTCAAACCCGTGTGGGGAAAAGTATCTGATGTTCACCCCTATGGGAAAAAAAAATCTGATGTTACCCAAGTCTTTTATCCAAATCCGTTTATTCATGAAGAACTGACTGAAGACAGACAGACAAGAGATACTTTCGCAGTTATCTAATAACATGAATTCGACTAACTGGTTAATATACATAGGTTAACTCTGATGTAATGTGATTCAACTGAATATCTCTTCATGGCTCTCAAGATGAGTAATGCTGTATTAGATAGTGCAAAACATACCACACACTTATGACTTATTGTTTAGCAACGTGGGAAGATGTGATCATTATTTGTTTAGCCATTAAACTCAGCAATTAACAGTCATTAAGCAAAGATATACTAAAAGTATAGTGTGTCCCGCACGTTTTAATGGCATATTATACATTATACATATTTATATAAATTTTTCATCGGTTATTAAAAAAATCAGCTGTTCCAGGGATTTATTTCAAAGATAATTAAATTATTTACAAACTACAAAACTATAATAGTAATAAATATGTACACTTAAAAGGGTTACAGGGCGTCCAAAAATTCGTCCGCATCGCTGTCAACAGGAAAAGTGCCCAGAAGGCTGGCAGCATTACCACGTTGGATGGCAATGCTGATTCTTTGGCCAATAAATAGGTCCGCCCTCTGGTCACGTGAAGAGTCGACCAACCGCTTGGCGATTTCCCGAAATACTAGGTGGGCACTCGGACCCCATGGCCCTAGTGTTTCAACCCCAAACGGCTCAAACACATAACTACCAATAAAATTATTGTATTTGCGCCGCTTGAGTATTTCAGCACCTGCAGCAGCTGCCCCAGCGCAGCCCACTGTGCTAGGAAGATGGGATGGCGCAAGGGTGTCGACGCAAGTTGCGTCCCACACTAAAGGCCTACCCAACTTCCATGGCATTATGGTCATACCATCTGGTCTCTTCCCATCGACGCGTGCCAAGCCATTGGGTTCTAAGACAGCTGGCACCCTGGCTGACGGTGGCAAGAGCACGACGGATGAGATCATTAATGCTAGCGTGCCGCGCAATCTGACCTGCGCTCTTACTGCAAGAAAGGCCATGGTGTCCGAGGCAGTCGACTGCTTCACCACATTGACAGCGATGTGGAGCCCCACAAGGAGCGCCCAATCGCAAACACGTAGCGAGCCGGAAGGTTGTGTCACCTAACATAGTCCCTATATTAGGTGACGGTAATGCCTGAAGCCACAGGCCCGACTCCCAGTCACCCACAGCCAGTAGGCGGGCACGCTCAGCAGTATTGGTAGACGTGTTAATAAGTTTATTCCGTACCAACCTGCAGAGCGGCTCATAGCACTGTCTCTGGGAAAACGGGTTCTCGGGCCGATTCGAGCAAGTCACTTTCCAGGCGACCTCTGCGTCGGTCAAGCACGGCACTTCCGAGTCAACCAGGGAGAGAGCTAAAATTTTCCTGGTTAGCTTTTCAGTGCTGTGTACAGAGGACAGGAACGCCGTAAGCTTACACTAGAAATTTTGCGGACGCCGAGGCCTCCAACACGAATTGGGTGGCTTGTAGCCACGCTCGGTCGTCCAGGGCTACATTAAGAATGGATGTTAATGTGTTGCGAATAATTTGGTCAATTTTGTCCAAAAGTTGCTGTTCCATAAATTTTGACTGTGTAGGTATTGCACTTTTGTAGGAAACAGCATATTTTTTTAAATAACTGATGAAAATTTTCTATGTAGGGGAGCTCAGAATGATGTTCTGAATACGTGGTACCCGTTTTCGCGTCGGTGTCCCTTCCACGGGGGCAAAAATAATAATACTTTAGCACAATCATAATGATATTTCCTACACTTGACCAAAGCGACATTGAATAGATAGAGGACTTCCTTCCCCTATAGATAGCTACTGTAACCTTCAAATTCGGGTATGTCGTATATCATATATTTTGTCTGGAGCCACCGCACGAAACAAATAATAATAATAATAATAATATATCATTTATTTTCTCTACACAAGTTACTTAATGCTAGGATTACAGTGGAACATGAAAACGGAATTAACTTTGTGAGAGACTGGTGCTTGAAGTAGGTCTCTATACAAACCTGTATTACAAGTCACCAGGGCCCTCCCGCAGCTATTCTCCTGCTACGTCCTACTTAGCAGGAGAATAACAGCTTTTTCCATGTGAGGATAAACCTGGTTTAAATGACTTTAGGGTTATTATACTATTGTGCAATTTGCACTACTCCTACACTAAGAGAATAGTCCATGCACTACATATATCGGTAAATCTAAGCTGAACTGCTATAAAAGGCCAAAGACGTTCCCAAGTTCATATGACCCCAATCTATTTAAGTCGCGAGTTAATAGGCTTCTTTTGGGTTAGCTCGTTCCATCGTCGACCTCATCTCTGTCCTCAGGACTGAGGTCATTTAACATAAAAAATACAGTCACATTCAGTTGTTCTTCCTGTAGAATAAATGAGGCGATAATGCTGTTTCTCGTATTGAAATCAGTGGAATAGCTTGCAGATGCAAGCCCTTATTCGCGGATAAGGCCCGGTTGAGATTCGTTAAGACCAGGGAGGGATGCATGGCAAGAAAAGATGGAGGGGTATACTTAGTAGTGTTGATGTTGATTTGTGTTTAAATAATGGTACAGTGGACGCAATCGCGACTGCTGAGTATGGGGTCCTAGGTTCGATTCCCGGGCAAATTATTATTGTGTTTGTCTATCAGGATTTTCTCAGTAGCAGCCACGGAGTCTAGATTTATGCCCGGTTTATGGCAATAGGAGGCAACCTATTACAAGGTACTTAAACATAACAGGTACACCTCTGTCTAACCCTTCGGGGATTACGGGCGTGTCGTTATGTTATACATATTTATTTTACATTTCAGACCCCACTTGGCTATCCACAAACTTCGGCATCATTGTCTGCATAGAGTGTTCAGGCAGTCACCGAGAGCTAGGCGTGCACATATCCCGCATACAGTCATTGACGCTGGACCGACTCAGCACGTCGCAACTGTTGCTCGCGCGAAATATGGGCAACCAGATGTTCAATGAGGTTATGGAGAACACGCTTGACGACAGGGATAAGCTTACGCCTGAAAGTTCTATGTAAGTTTTTAAGAAGATAAACTGAGAGATATGACGAAAAACTTCGTTGTTAGCCGGTTAGCACTTGCATTTTTGATATTCTACGATTGCACTGGTACACATGTTCTTACGCAACATTGTTGATCTCACGGAGAATCGTATACAATATCAAGAATTCTCGACCATACGAAGAAGCTGAATTCTATGTTTTCTATCAGTCCGTTATCTATAATAATCTCTAGAAATTATAAACTGACAAATAAATCAATTTCCAGGGAGAACCGTCTCCGATTCATTCGTGAGAAGTACGTATACAGGGCGTTTGCGGCGCAGACGTGTTGCGACGCGGCCGAGCGCCTGTCGGAAGTGGAGCACGCTGTGAATAACGGACACCTGCAGAACTTGCTGCAGGCGTACGCTGAGGGAGCCGACCTGGCTGCTGCGCTGCCCGGCTCGGTAAGTGCAGTTGGCGAAAGATTCTCATATTCTACACATCGACGGTGTAGTGGGACTTTCAATTTCGGTGTTGAGCCAAACTTGAATGTCCACTATCGATATGTGGGCAGTAAAAAGATAAAAAGAAAACATTCTGGTTCCGAGTTGTGTAAATACTGCTCTAAACCACTGTTCTTTAGAACGCACAATGTTAAAAAGATGGCTAACAGAGAACAATAAAATACAGCATCAGAAATTATTAATATAATATTTAAAGTTTTAAGCTAACGAAAATATCACATTTTCCAGGACCTCGGCGAAACATCACTCCACTTAGCGATATCGCGGGAAATAGGCGACGGTTCCTCTCTACATATAGTCGATTTTCTAGTCCAAAACGGTGGCTCCCAGGTGCTAGACAAGCCCAACTCTCAGGGCATGACGGCGCTGCACCTGTGCGCGGCCACCGACAGAACTGAACCCATGAAGTTGTTGCTCAAGGCGGGCGCAGACTCCACTATCAAGGATGCTAGCGGCAGGACTGCTTTGCAGATCGCGAGGCAGTATGGTCACCTTGGGTGTTTGGAGTTGGTATGTCTATTGTTTATATATATAACGTATACATATGTCTAGGGGGAAATAAAACTAATGCGGCTTAAAAATATATGGTTACTTTGCATTATTGGGGTTCGCTTACACTAAAATATGCGTTTAGCCTCAACAATTTAATCCATTGTTTGTTTTGTCGATTTCTTGGAAATGACAGTGTCTTATTATAATATGTTTAGGCCTAATAAGCGGGTATATGTGGAGTATTTAACCGTCCGCTTAATGTATTTAATTAATACATAATTCACTGTGCTATTGTATGCTTTATTGAAGTGTTGTTTTTCAGTTGGAAAATGTGGATAAACGAGAGAAGAGTATATTTGAGAATATCAACATAGACTGGAATTTATCACACGATGACGGCTCAACAGATTTCTCCGACGATGACACAGTTATAGACGAAAGAGTAAGTTCTATAAGGATCTTGATATCGCTGTAGTTTCCTTTCTCGTACATGTCATTGATTTCACAGTGTTATACATCAATGTTGGTTAATGGTTTGTGATCATCAGTAAACGATTAATGCTTATCCTTCTCAGTATACTTGTTTCTTCTCTGTTTCTTTCCAGTGCTTGTTTTGTTCATCTGTCTCTATTTTCATTATGACTTCTGATGTACTCACTGTTTACCTTACACAAATATCTTACTTTAAACAGCAAAACGGCAGCTTAACTCCTGAGAAGAAGTGTCCCCGTTCCCGACCGCCGTCATACGCGGGCGGCGCGGTACTAACTACGGAGCGATGTCCTCCCGCGGGAGACTCGCCCGTACTACGCTCAAGGTCTTCTACGTGCGACTCGCTGCACCACGCCCCGCCCACTCCCACCACGTTACCTAGGAAACCTAACGTCTGTGAGTATATGAATAGCTTTACCACATACGCGAGCGGCGCAGTACTCACCACAGAGTGATGTCCACTTCAAGGGTGGTTATTGTACCACATCGCTTAACGAAAAGGCTCCTCTGTGGTAAAGAAATAAGTAAATCGTGTTTTACGGTCTGCCATTGGAGGTATGATACAACTCTTTATCTGACCTCACCAACTAATATACAGGGTTATTTGTAAAACACCAGAAAACTCTTAAGAGGTCATTGTACTCATCATTATGAACAACTTGTACTATTCGACTGTTCGCTCTATGGAAGGTGCGTTGGGTGAGTCGCCTTCAGGCTGGGTGGAGCGACTCAAACTCGAAGCATTTATTTCAATTAGACCATTACAGGCACTTTTGAAAGTAAAAAAAAGCGAAGCTAAGCTACAGTCACAGTCATAATAACTTGAAAAAGTACTGTTGTTGCACATTTCAAAGCGTTGATCTCTATGGAGAAGAATGGGCAAGAAACTCCATGGACACTCTTTTAAATCAAAATATTGTTACAAAATCTTGGTTACATCATTCATGTTGAGATTATACATATATGTGATAACGATGTAGAAAGACGTGCACATTAAGAGCGGCCAGATTAAAAGATTAAATGAACATTTAAAAAATAAAGTAATTAAAATAAACCGTGGCAGCTAAGAGATGACCAGTCACAACTGACAGCGCCCGTTCACGAACATGACGCATGGATCAGCGCCATTCAACTCAACCATATCGAAGGGAACTACTATAACCCGACACACGACGATCTTTGCAGGGCGGCTGGTAGCAGCTCCTCTAAATGCCGAGACTCAAGTTGAATGCCGTGACCCATGTCCAGCAGTGGACTGCTGTAGGCTGATGATGATGTTGATATAGTCGTAATGCTAACAAAACAAGTTGAATATTACAGATAACCTCGGCAGCCTGAAGAAGCGCGCGGCCCCGCTGCCGCCCGCGGTGTCGCTGTCGCAGCCGCTGGCGCCGCACCCGCGCTCCACGCCCTCGCCCTCGGCCGACAGCGCGCGCTCACTGCACGGTATGGAGTACATACATTCATACATCAAATTCACGCCTTGTTTTCGATGGGGGTAGGCAAAAACTAGAGAATGCCAAATCCTTATACACTACTTTCACCTCGTCCACGTTCATACATCTAGTACTCATGGTATGGAGTAAGTATAACATAACATCACGCCAAAGTGTACCCTATAGTACATCCACATTTCTCTAGTTTTTTTTTGACACGGCGGGCGGCTGCGATACCATAACTCCTTTCCTTGTACGAGCTTCCATAGTGATCCAGTGAAGAACGAAGATTTTCACGGCGTTTTTCGTGTAAATCTAAAGTTGATTGATGACCTTAGATTTACACGGGAAAAAAACAAAGTCCCAAGTTCCATGATATAAGGGCGAGCCTATTACCATAAATAGGGTAAAAACCCAGCTACTACTAAGACGCTATGTTGTACTGTATCTTCCTGTATAAACGAAAGCTGACCATAAAATCAGACGGGGACTTACCTGTCCCGACAAAATATTCTCTTGATAAAAAACCTTTATATCAATGATACAATATCAACTTGGCGATTCTTGATACGCTGCAATTTCCGGATTTAATTTATCAAAAAATAAACCAATTCCAAGTCATGAAAGAGTGCAACAGTACCGACCATTTCCAAGGTGATCGTGAACTTGTATACCTACGTGATAGATTATTATGCTATCAATAGTGCATTATCTTATCGAAATGGATGGCATATTCGTTTCGATAATAAGCATAATAATAAACGGATTTATTTTCATAAACAAGTCTGAAAAAATTCAATCACTTTTGAATGAAGTTTAAAATATAAACATGCGTCCGCCCATGTAAAGAGGAGATCGATATCTTTTCCTTTAATTTGTTTGAAAACTCCAGACATTTCTTACTTCATAATTATCTCAATTTTTTTATTCTGAACCTTTTTTCCCCTGACATGAAAGGCCAATGTTTTTACTTTGAGAGTGTAATACTTAACTTGCTGTATCATGCTTATCGTGTTCCGCAAAGATTTAGGCAGAGGTGTACCTGCAGTTCTTTCATGGATTCCTTAAAACATATCAACATTATGCTGACCTATTTTATAAGCAATGATCTCATGTGGCGTGTCTCTACAGACAATGGCCCACCTTCCATCTTGCGCTGCATGCCCTAACAACTGCACACTTGACGATCTTATGAGTGCATCAGCGACCGGAGTTCGTATAGCTGAATTTTGGGTCAAACATATTTAATAAAAATGTGCCATCGATATGCAAAGAAGACGAAAAAAAAAAAATTATCAACAAGTGAAGCTAATATAAGCGTGTTACAAATAATGTATAATGTTGTGCCTCCACAGTAGTGGGTGGTGTGCAAGTGAAGGCCCGGCCGGCGCAGCCCCCGCCCACCCCGCCGCCCGGCGCGCTGCACAACGGCGCGCACCACCGGGACGAGCCCACGCCGCCGCCGAGAAAGGTACGCACTACGCCTTACTATACTGTTTATCTATCATGCTAGGCTGTGGGATGGGATGATGGCGGGGTGCAAGTTATGTAGGTAGTCAACATTCCCAAGTTACTCTGATGCGGTGACAGCCTAAACATATTAGGCAGGTCACACACGCCTTCAAGGGCTCCGGGACAGCTGGCTCAGTATTCCGTCAGAAAGGGGAATAGATCGAATCAATTTTGTATTTTGTACTGTCAGTGCAAAATAGTTTGCTCCAATAACACTGACTTGGGTAGCCCGGAGCATTAAAAGCCTTGACCCGAAACTGTGTAAATAAAACCACGTTCACATCAAACTGATGTATGCCACCAAATGTGAGCGTCTCATTAAATATAAGAAAAACCAACTGACGGACTGACTGTCCATTTAAGGTAGAAGCGCCAGGGTAGCTCGCGAAGTTCTTTTGTGTGTATTTATGATTTCAATTATTATAATTCTTTAAATACGTATGTATTTAAAGAATTAGGTAGTAAGTATTACGGCCGCGAATCATATTTTGTTCAACATACAGCCTGACACCGCCCGGCAAAATGAAAAAGCGTAAGAAAATTTAAAACCTTGGCGCGTTCACCTTAGGATATTTTATAACTGGCTGGCTGTATGTTTGGTGTGAAAGCGGCCTAAACATAGACTACCTACACAACTTGCAGTAGAGGCTCTGTGCGCTATACTGTCTCGCTCCAATAAGGGAAGGGGGTGTGAGTAGGACACAAGTAGTTTAAGTTTATGACGCTTTTGAATCGACTTTATAGAAAAACTTGGTACATATATGTATCTCATCTTTCTATAAATTTGATTGCTAAACCGTGACAAAAATTTATGAAAACCGTCTCGAAATTTGTAAAAAATATTGTACATAAATCAAAGGCTGCTAATGTAACAAAATTATTGGAAAAGTGAAAAAAATACTAATACAAAAATGACAGCGACTAACATGATATTCAAATAGTACAGGGTTATATTTGTTTTTGCTACAGAAGAAAAATAGATTGCACCTGGAAAAGGCTGTGAAAGCGAAACTGAAAAGGGTAACAACAGACAGAGAACTTAGTGTACTTACTCGCTTACCCTTGTTTGATTTACGCCCTTACATTGTTATTAATAATTGTTTTAATTATATTTTATTGTCAAGAGAACACCAACAACATCAAAAATATGCAATACTAAAAACCACAAATAACTTCCTACACAGTACCGGAGTAATCCGCAAAATCGTGCACGCTGTTTTAGCTTTTAAATCTAATTGAGAAGTTATCGAATCGCTTGATAGCCTACACTATTTTGTAATATAGGCAACTTATTTGTTTAGTTTGTGGCTTGATTCCTCTATGTTGGCATTTGAGGGATCTTTACTTTTGGCAATACAAAGACTCTTGACAATCGGTTCCTATACTTAAACCATAAATTATGCATTTTGCTGCAATTATGTGTATTTTATGGGGTTTTTGATTTCGTCCTCACTGCATGCCGTATTTATCTAATAGCTTTCTGCTTTCTTGTATTTGAATAAACATTCCCTTTTGTTTTAGATCCTCCTTCATAGAATACATAGAAGTATTATGTGTAGACATTTTAATTTATTAGGATCTCATCTAATATTTAATGTTTAAAGTGTATTTTTTTGTTCCTATTAATACTCGTATTTAAAACAACTCCTAAAAAAAGTGTGGAACATTAACTTTTGTAATTGTTCTGCATGAATAACATTTATTATTACATTACATTTAAAATTTATTTATTATTAAATGAATTCACTATTATTTTTTTACAATTCCTAGCTATCAAGTTAGAAAAGAAATATTCCTGAGCTTTTAAGATTTTCTTTTTGTTTTGTTTTAAGCATTTTAGCGTCAAATCTTCAAATTCCTTAGGACTTTCAAAAAAGCTTAGCTGATAGTATTTATTCCCCAAAAACATATTCCTCTTACTAAGACAATGTCTCAATTTCCAGGAATGTTCTAGTCAAGACTCGTCGTTGGAGCTATGTGACATGACTGACTCGTGTTTGGACGACAGTCGGCTGCAGTCGGCGTTGTCGTGCGACAGCTCACGGTCACGTGAACGGTCGCGGCGGAGTGATAGTCGCTCGCTCGACGTGTCAGATACGTCGAGCGTACACTCGCGGTCGCCCTCGGCGTCTATCACGATGGTGAGTTATATGGAAAAAAAGAAAATGTAGAAGTGATACAGGTAGTGGTTCCGGGTCTGGCTATTTGTGAAAAAAAAATGAAATTGACGTGTATTTATTATTCCAGATGGGAGGAGGGCTGCGACGGTGTCGGGCGCTATATGACTGCTCAGCAGACAACGAGGACGAGCTATCATTCCGCGAAGGAGAAGTCATTGTCGTGATCAACGAACGCACTGAAGACGACAACTGGATGGAAGGACAGGTGGAAGGCACCAGCCGGCGGGGCATGTTCCCCGTCTCGTTCGTACACATGCTACCCGACTAAGGCAGATAGAGAGACCAAATCTGGCAGCCATGGAACGTAGGTCAACACCAATGTTCGTAGAAAACCTGTGTTAAATCTATATCGGTAGTAACCACGTATTACGTCAGCAGCCGCAGCAATGCAAGCTTGACATTGTATTCCTGCTTAGCAAGCTGAACCCAAGGCCATAAAACTGACAAGTTCAAATGTTCCAGTCAGTCTGGGGATTGTATTCGAAATGTCTATTGAGCTCCGTGTCTACGACACATTAAATTCTTATTGTATTGTATATTCGTCTTTTAATGTTAATGGAAACCAAAAATGTTGGTTATTATATAGGGCTGGATTGTATCGATGAGTCTGACTGAATGGATTATGTGTTCAAAATTACAAAAAAAAACATCATTGTAAAGCGATCTTGGAAGTGTTACGAATATCAGCTATAAATACTTAACTTTGGATGTCTGGCCTAAGGCTTGAATTTTGTTTGTACGGCTACGAGCTTATTTATTCTAGTATTTTATACAATCACAGTTCAATACACGGCATAAACACACGTTAATGATGTAAAATAGTTATGTTGAAGCAGCTAAACAATCAACGTTCCTTAATTTTACAACGTTGACTTCACTATAGATTGTCCAGTAATATACTACTGTTTAAAACATGTATGTCATTGTTATTATACACGGTTTTCATACTCAAACATTTTAACCATTCCACATTTGGACAGTCGTCTATGTACAGACGCCAGCTCATCGAGCTACTACAAACTGTGAAATTTCTTTAATAGTTTTTCAACTTTATCGCTACTGCATTAGGTCAAGGTTGATTGGGAAAATTTGACAGTTTCGTGTAGCTTGATGTGCAGGCGTCTGTACATACATTGTACACAGTATAGTTACATTATTGAGATGTTACGATAGTTTCACTACGTGTTAGTTACTGCTTTATCGTCGCTACGAATTTATAACACCAATATTGTAAGTTTTGCCAGTAGACCGTCCGTCCCTACGCGGATTTTTTACTTACATTTTGTCAACATTCGTAAATATTTTCCAAAACTTCTGTAATATGTATTGTCTTCTATAGTTTGGTAGCTTCGAAAACATTGGTTGGTGTGACGTTTGTGAGGAGTCTACGCTCAAGTGCTCACTCTTTTTATAATAATTCCGAAATATTTCTTAGTCAAAGTGAAAAATTGGTGTTGTATATTGAGTAATTCTACTTGTTCATATAGAATTGTAGCCTAATAAGCTAGTTTTTAAATCACAATATAAGAAACTTCAACGACCGGGATCGTTGAGTTTGTTATAATGTGATCTCCTAGCTTATAAAATTTTAATCGAGTCTTAGCATTGGTGTCACGTACATTAAAATATTAGTTTATACAGATTATCGGCAAAAGTAACCGCTGGTTTGTTGAATTACTGTCTCCAACTTAACTAGGTTTTTAAACAACCAAAACCTTGATGCTATCCAAGCTTGTGTACAAAGTAACAATCGTTATGTTATAGATAAAGCTCTACTTAGCTCTCGTTCGTAAGCTAATAAATGATAGTTTCGTAACACCAGTATTTCGCCTCGCGTAAACGAAGCAATAGATATGTGTTTACAGCTCAGTTAGATTTGCCAAATATGTAATTGTGATGAGTAGTGAAAGAGATAGTATATGTATATCAGCGACAAACTATCGGACCAGTGACTGTTTGTTGTCTAGTTTGTTCTAGTAGATCATATTGAGGTGTCTTAGATTGTTGGTGCATGCTGTCTATAGATATCGTGTTCTTACTTCGAGACTATAGGCCCGAAATTTTATTTATACAATACGTGTATAGTCGTTTGAAATCAAACGATCCATTCGGTATTTTTAGGCTGATTCATCTGCTGCCCGTTATTCAATATGGACCAAAGAAATTCTTTATAGTTGCTATACGAGGATAATGTTCGCCTATGGTCTCAAGTGGCGATGAACACTGAAAATTGTTGTTACATGTTAAATTTTAACAATTTCCACATTTTAATAGACGAAAGTATCGTAATAATAGCAATAGGTATTCGCGTTTGTAAGACGACGGAAGATTATTTAAGAAAACAAATGTAATTAATATTATATGCTCATTATTTCTTCTTCGTTGCGTTCGAGCAGATACCATGTACTCACAACTACACATTCCCATATTTATAATCGTAGTTTTTCTGTATATTAAGTTCTTAAACGATCACTTATATTCATAGGTAGTAATAGTGATACTGCTAATACCTATATACTATATAGTTACCTACATACCGCGCGCGTTGCCATACATTAGTATTAACTAAAGTGAGCGTACTAAACAAACATTTGATTACCCATATAATAGAAATAATTTTAGAATTGTAAATCATATTTTGTGATCATATCTTTGCGTGCACAGTCCCACATTTCAATCGCATGATTCGAAGTAGGTATCAAGATCTTTTCTTATGAAGGAATCTTTGTAAATTGTGATGATTATAATCGTTGCCATGAATGAATTTCGCATGTAGTTATAGCAACACTGCAGTCGTGTAAATAGATATTTTACCTATTAGTTCGTAAATATGTTAAAGAATTATAAGTTATATTGATTATTTCGAGAGATTTCGAGATATTATTTAAGTAAATGCTGAAACCTGTTTTATGTTCTTTCGTCAATATAAATTGTATTTATTTATTAATATATTGTGAAATCTAAATGTGATGAAATATTTTAATGCCATTTTAGCCTGTCAGTACGTTACTTATTGAATGTTATGTAACCAAATGATGCTAATAGCGTGTAAGATGTTTTATTCTTTATGGAGTTGTAGTTGAGATAGTTTTTTCTATTGTGTATTATGTGAACGAAATCTGTATGAATTTATTAATACATCACTTGGATGTCTACTTTGGCTTTTATTTAATTTGCCAGTTCCCTAAACTTACATTCGGTTCTTCATCGAATTCCGATCATCATTGAAAAACACCTGAAACCAGTGTGACTGACTCCAGCAGAGCCACCATCACGGAGTTTAACTTTAGTAACACAAAAAAATTGTCGCTAATTAGTCGAAAATTGTCGCCAAATATCAGAAATTGTCGGTCACTGGTTCAAAAGATGTTTATAGGTGGAGGCAGGGCCGAGCCGCCCCTGTGTGCGAAGTGTGCGGCGCACACAGGCGCCAAGACATTAAAGGCGCCGCCATCGAAATTATTTTTGTTACACTTACACAACAACATATTCTTTGTAGTTGAGTATCGATAAGTATGTAGGTACAATAGGCGCAACATATGCCTTGGAAATAACAAAACATAATTATAATGTGCTTATTGTACAAGTCTTCTAATAATCACGTGTGTGGTTTAATTTTACGCTTTGGGTACGAGCTCAGCGTTAAAATCAAAAGAACCGCCGTGAGTTTGTTTGAATCAATTATGAACGTAACCCGATGCGATGCGTACGACGTAAGTGGAGTGGAGTCACGGGTATTCCCCGACTTTAAGGAACGAGAGTGCCAAAACAATTGAACAATCAGTCAATTGAAAGTGTGTGCAAGGTGCGCATTGATTTTTTATAATAAGATTAAGTTCCAGCTCTAAAACAATATAGTTTGTGTGTTAGTGATTGTTTTAACTTGTTTTCACGATGAGTGATAGTACTCAAGATAAAAAAAAGAAATTATCTGGTTACCAGAATTTAATAAGGAAAAGAAAACATTACTATTTATTTAGACTATTTTATCGATGAAGATGTTATAAAATCTGATTCAAAAAACGCTTCAGGTACGTGCCTTTTATGTAATTTTCTATACAAATAAATATAACTTTAATCTGTTTGTAATGTCAAAAAAAAAACATTCTTTTTTAATTTCATTACAAGCCCTGCTCAGCTTGGGACTAGACGGCGGAGTTTGATTGTCAAGAAATATTCATTTATTTATTTATTTTTTAACACCCTTGCTCGTAAAGCTGATGTAATTCCACTGGTTTTAAATATGTAAAGCGGGTCATAAAAAACGCGTGTGTTATTAAAGCAAATAGTTAAGTTATAGTCCATACAAATTCCATAACAGTATTATTTGCCTTTTCAAATATGGAACTGATCGCCGCCGCACGACTCCAGCTAGTGAGCAGCGCGCTGTTGCTATTCAAATTTCGAACTAATCGCCGCGCGGCGCCAGTCAGTAGGCAGCGCTGGCGCGCTGTTAAAATGGCGGGAAAGCAACAGTGTGCATTCACAGATTGAGTTTATTTAAAATAAAATAAAACAGTTTATTCGGTAATTTAATAACTTGGCTGCATGCTCTAGCGTCTTTGCCAACATTTTCACGCAGCCACGGCAGAAAATAATCCTCGCGCCATTTTTACCAAATTTTCTTTTCTTTGTACTTGTATTGTGAATATCTTTTTTTTCTGTTCCCTCGCAAATGTGTTAAAAAACGTCGTACGATATACGTGCGTATTGGTTATAACATGCTCGGCTCAATTACGCCCTCGCCTTTGGCTCGGGCTGAAATTCCGCCTCGCATGTTATAACCATCTTAACGCACTAATATTGTAATGTACTATTATTATTATCATACATAATTATTCATAGAAAGATAAATCAGTTTATTTAGACAGGTAGATAGATAGGTACTCATATGTCTTTGTTTGTCTGTCTTTAATTTAAGATGATGCCGCCGAAGTTACGTCAGCGCCTCTGCCTGATACACCATTGTTACCGCCAAGACAATTATCGTCACCAATACCAACTTTTTCCAAAGATGACCCTGGACTCTGACCAAAAGTTTTCAATGCTACTTTGATCCAGTATTTAATAGAAAATCCGATTAAACAAATTAAACAGTATAATTTTCTGCGTGACTCTTCGGGGCGAAAAAATTCCGAGTATTATTATGAAAGGCATTAAGGAAACGGTGAAAAGTATCACAGAGAGTGGCTGCTGTATTCAGTGTACAAAAATGCCGTTTATTGCTTCTGTTGCAAGCTATTTGAATCAAAACATAACAATAAAGTCTGAAACAAGATGATCAAGCAGAATAGATGCTATCAAACCGCTGTTTACAAATTTACCAGAAATTAATGATGCCTTATATGAAATATCATATGATCAGAAGGTAAAATATGACGCTAAATGTCTAGCAAAAAAAATATGCTCCTTTTCATTCGTTTGTTCACTAAATATATGGCATAAATGCATTATTTTTCGCAGTAATTGGCAAGCGGAAGCGAACTGGTTTTACCTAGTTATGAAAATATTATCTAAGTATATAAAACTGGAGAACATTTATTTCGGTCAAAATTAACAAATAGTAAAATAAAACATAAGTTGAAACATAAAGTTTCGTGAAAAAAAAGAGGCGCTTCATAGGTTTCGCACACAGGCGCTGTGGGGGGTCGGCGCGGCCCTGGGTGGAGGGTGAAGGGTTTATAGGTGGCCGATCTGGAGAGTCTCCCCAGCAGGGCCAAAGTTATATCTCAAAAACTAGGGCACCTAGCGAAGATCTGTTTTCTCCCATAAATTGTCGCTAATTAGTCGTATTTGTCGCAGAGTCACAAATTTAGTCGGGTCTTAGTTTAGGAGATATAATGAGTTCAATTAGTAAGCTATAGTCCAAGAGCTAGATCATAGAATTCACGAAAAACTGCCAAGAAATAAATATTACTATTAATATGTGTAATATACTTCTAGTTTTATCGGTCTAAAGTCCTTATAAATGTCCGAGAGAGATAAATTCTCAATTAAATTCATGTTTTTATGCTTTAAATTACTAGGCTAGAGTGGTTTAAACTTCTTTGAAAACATTAAACCTTGCTCTTGGTCTATTTGGTGTCAAGACGTACAGTCGCATGCAACTGTTTTACCAGTTTACTTATGTTACGCTCTAATTAACATTAGAATATTTAAAAAAATATCGTACCTTTAGTAAAATGTTTAAAATACTTAAACGTTGAAAACGTATATTTGTCAATTGTAATAATTTTTTTTTTAAATAATCTCCAAAAAGTTCGTTTGATGTGTGTTGTATTTGTGTGTGTATTTTGAGGTGATTGTGAGTGTTGCGTTGTGGGTATATATGGATTAATTACATTGTATTAATTACATAATATATATATTTATTGTGGATTTGTTTATAGGTAATGAACACAGCTTTCCTTTGGTGGGTTTAAATTATAGAATAAGTTTATATTTATTTAATTCGAAACAAACATTTCTCCAATAGACGTCATAGATAGGTACTGTCTAGAAACTACCTAAAGTATTTTGTACTCGATTGTACCACTGTATGGGAAAATATAATTCTTTAATATCTTTTTAATTACACACCGACTAATTCTGTAACTTGGCGACAAATGGCGACTAATTGACGACAATTTATGGGAGAAAACGCATCTTCGCTAGGTGCTCTAGTTTTTGAGATATAACTTTGGCCCTGCTGGGGAGACTCTCTCCAGATCGGCCACCTATAAACCCTTATATCTTTTGAACCAGTGAGTGACAAATTCTGATATTTGGTGATTGATGCCGACTAATTAACGACAATTTATGGGAGAAAACAGACCTTCGCTAGGTGCCCTAGTTTTTGAGATATAACTGGCCCTGCTGGGGAGACTCTCCAGATCGGCCACCTATAAACCCTTATATCTTTTGAACCAGTGACCGACAATTTCTGATATTTGGCGACAATTTTCGACTAATTAGCGACATTTCTTTTGTGTTATCAAAATTAAAATCCGTGATGGTGGCTCTGCTGGAGTCAGTCACACCTGAAACCATAGCCAACCACACATTCTATGACTAGAATCAATATGGCTCTATGCGTAAGCGTCGTAGACGTAACAGTGCTAGTCGTTGACTAAACCGCTGCTAATTGCCCTTTATCACAAAGATCTTATAAATAATAGGACTTGAAGTGACGATAGTTATATGAATGATCAGTTTATCACAGCTGCTCACCGCTTTACTGGCTTATGACAATTTTGATTCTGCAAATAAAACTTCGGAAGCTGGTGAAAGGATTTGTCATGACTTCTAGAGGGTTGCAAATCTGTTTGGTACCAATTTTATAGGGTAGTGTTTAGTCAGTTCATACGTTGTAAGAATCCCAGCTATGTTCTCAAACGCCTGAAATTGCAACTTTTTTATATTAAAATTTCCTTAGGACGATAATAGTTTTTTTTTTCTACAACTTCTGATTGATTGTTACATAATGGTTACATAGGATTGTTATCATTCTAAGAACTTTATAGTTTTTCTTAAGGGGAATGCTCCAACCAGCCCGCGAAATTCAAAATTTCGCCGGCTGGTTGGAGCATTCACCTTAACGTCAAATTATTTTGAAAAATTCCATTTCCGAACGGATGACAAATTGAATTGTTTGGCAGTGACAAGTGACAGGTGTCAATGTGCGGGAATTCAATTCTTGTTTACAAAATACTACTATTTTTACAATCTTTGTCAATAAATGTTAACGTAAAGTAATGTAAATATTTATTATAAGTAAATATTAAGTCATAGTAAGCGATAACCCCGGTCTCAAAACAGTTAAATCTCGAAAACAAAACGCATAACAACATCAGTCATCATTCAGATTTGTATAAAAATGTAAATAGATAGGATACGGTTTTCTTGTCAAGCGAGTCGTGTTTTCATGTGATAAGCCGCGAGATAAAAGTCCTATATATTTTGAGTGAATTTTGTTCCAGTTGCAAAAGACGACAAGATGGTGAACCGCAAAAGAGTGTTTGAGTTATTGAGAACAATCAATGTTGCGTCGTAAGTACATCTAATAAAGTTAATTATTGTTTATTTTTGAATTAGCAAGAAGTGAAGTAAAACCGGGACTGATGGTTGCACATTTGTCTGAATTCTATGGAGGGGGAGGACTTTGCCCAGCTATGGGACAGAACAGACTAGCTATTATAATATGTCATTATATAATAATTGTTTGTCAAGTGATTTGTTTTGCTGTAAATATTTGTTTGTTTTTCTTCTAGGTGCCAGTGTCCAGCTCATGGCAATCGAGGCAACATTCAAGTTTCAAATGCTACTCCACAGAAAGACTATGCTTTTGAAGTAAGTATTACTTCAAATATTAGGGTTCTTAAATTTTCAAGTAATGTTTTATACTGCTAAATAACAAAATCTCAAAACTATATTTACCTATATTATCAGTTTATGCCAGCTTGTTATGAAACATATATCAATTCTTATCTTATCCCACTGAACACACCAATTTCTTGTCAATTTTATAGGTATGACCTTTACCAAGTATTTCAAACCTGAGCTGTTACTAAGGACTAACGGAATGGAAGAACTATTAATTTAAAAAAGGTCTACATTAATTTATTCATCATTGTTTTCCTGAAATCCCAATCCCAATTTATCCTAATTTTCTTGTGTATGTAGAATGTCTTTTCTTCCATACTTCTCTATTAGTAGTCATCTCATCACTCACCTCCTTTCTTGCCATATCATCCTTCACACGGTCAATGTATAGTTTCTTTCTTCCTCTACTCTTATAGCCATCAATATTCATAGTCAAATTTTCCTCCCATGTCTTTATAGATAAAATGCTCAACTGTACGATATGGACTGGGCGTGACAAGAGAAGTTGGCCAAGACTTGGTCAACATGAACTCAAAGAATGTATGTGTGATGACCGATCCCAACGTTGTTGCTTTGAAACCTGTGAAAGCTACACTTGACTCGCTCACAAGAAATGGAGTCAATTATAAAGTGTATGATAAAGTCCGAGTAGAACCTACTGATACAAGGTAAGTTACTAAATTATACTTTTATAATGAAAGTTGACTATAAAAAAATCTGGTTAGCAATTAATTTGGCCAAGTAGTAATACTTTCCTAGGGTGCTTGTACATTTACCTAGGAAAACTCTGGCTTACCAAACTTTTGGCGGCTTCTTACAGGATTAGCTGGAAAGTTAGATTTGTTGAGGGTTATACTTGAATTCAGAATCTTAGATAATGTAGATTATCACTTACTCAATCATCAACTTTAGAATATGTACTTATGTAGTTTGTTGATTTTGAGCACTTGAAATGTCCTAATCTTGGGTTGTAGTGGACTTTGAACTTTGTCATGTAAGATATTGAGTTGCTTGTTCCAAAACCCTAATATTTATCTGTGATTCTGAATTTTAAGTTCAGACAGGGCCATTTTTCCCACTGGGAACTCTGGGCACATGCTCAGGGCCCCACTATCCAAGGGGGCCCCAAGTTCCTATAACTGTCAAGGAAACTTAATTTATCCCAAGCTGGACTGCAGGATACTAAAATTTTCGAGTTCGCTCCGCTCGCGTTTGCATCTAGCTTTTAAGCATAAGTCAATAGTTAAATATTATTTATTGTAAAGGGTGTTTTTAGAGGCGAGGCGAAGAACTTTAAATTGACACAAATACGGATAAAAGTGTTTTAGATCCTTGTAATTGGCTTTACTTGACTGATAATTTTATGCCATTACCTTCGTTTGGAACTCACGCGAAAAATCATGGACATGTGCATTCTTCACATTTTGACTTAAAGGCTTGGTCCTTTGAAACCACATGTCTACAACATTACCTAAGGCCTTGCAATTGAGGCATGAAAAGTTGGTAATCAGGTCTCAATACTGCTCACCGTTGACTGTAACGTTGTGACAATCATCATTTTTGAACCTTTGACGAAATTAGCAACAATTGAGCACTTGGAAGCCAACCTTCAACGCATTATTGCCGAAATACGGGCTGGACCTCCAGATTTTGGCACGGTCGCGCCAGCCGCGGTGGCCTATGACATGACCATGAAGCTGGCCATGATCCATGGAGTTTCTTGCCCATTCGTCTCCAGAGAGATCTACGGTTTGGAATGTGCAACTAACTACAGTACTTTCTCAAGTTATTATGCCTTGTGACTGGGACTGTAGACTCGCTTTTTTTTTTGGATGTTTGACATTTAAAAGTGCTTGTAATGGTCTAATTGAAATAAATGCTTTGAGTTTGACCGAAACCATAAAAGTAAAGCCATTTTCATGGATATTAAAAATTTTATTTAAAATTAAAGTTCTCCGCCTCTAATATACACCCATTATTTTTGTATGAATTGTCACAAGAAAAACTTCGAGGTCGCTTCGCTCGCTCTTGCATCCTACAAGGGCCCCCTTATTCTTAAGTGCCTAGGGCCCCCAATTGGTTAAAGACGGCCCTGAGTTCAGAGCCTTGTTAGAATGTTGGTTGGACTTTGAATATCATTTGATTAGATAAAATAATCTTGCTGATCTCAAGTTGTATGCCTTCTGCCTTCTCTACAAAATTATTAAAATTCTAACTTTTTAACAACTCGTTGATGGCTGATTCGAAATGGCGCTGGTGCGGGAAAAGAGTCCTAGCAAGACCTGGGAAAGTCCTTTGCTCAGCAGAGAGTTCAGCAACAGATAATTAAAAACAACAAAATACTTTTAACAGTTTCAAAGAAGCGATAGCGTTCGCGAAGGAGCATGACTTCGACAGTTTCGTGGCGGTCGGCGGTGGTTCCGTGATGGACACTTGTAAAGCGGCTAACTTATACGCTTCCGACCCTGACGCTGAATTCCTGGACTATGTTAACGCACCAGTGGGCAAGGGGAAGCCTGTTAATGTCCCACTGAAACCTATGATTGCCAGTGAGTAAATAGCTTGTTCTATTAGCTTGGATTTTGGTGTTGTAAGAGCGTTTCTCTTTTTTTTTGCCATAATTTCAAAAAATCGCTAAAAATAAAAATATTTAAATAAATCGTTTTTTTTCATGAAATCAGGTAGTTTACTTTATTAACATTAGGATTTTTATAAGAAAATCTATTTTATTTATGAATTTTGTGGAAAATGTATTAAAAACTAAATGAAGGTAGATTACACGTTCTTATTTTGTGACTTTTTATTTGTTAAAAAAAACTTTGAAGTAGCAATTGTTTTATCCAGAATAATAATTTTCTTGATACTTCATGATAAACTTAATAATATCATTGCAAAGAAATACCAACAAAAGTAAAAGAAAATTTTCAAATTAAGTGTTTATTTATTTTTTTGTTACCTTTCTCCTAAATAAAATTGAAAGTTTTGATAATATGAAAAATAAACAAAATTTACCGATTTTACGGGCTTTTTATTATAATGTTAAGTATCCTTGAGTCTCTTCATGAGATTCATTGTTTTATATTAACAATAAAATACATAAAACTTAAAAAGAGATCAGATTTTTTCTGGGACAGTAACAAAAAAAGAATATTAGGTAACAAAATAAAAAATAAGGCAACGTCTACAATGTACTACAAATTTCAAAACAGTCAAAGAAAACAACTTTAGATAACTTTATACTCCGGAAGAGGATAAATATTTAATTCTCCAATCATCATCATCAAAATTTACTTTTTATCCATGCAATGGAAACCGCAGGGCTAGAGCAGAATTAGTACAAGAAATGAATGCAAACGTAGCTTTATAATTGCTTTTTTGTTACTACAATTTTCCGCTTATACGTTACTGTGCCAAAGTAACAAAAAAAATAGTAACGAAACACTTGTTTAGTTTTTACAAAATATTTTTATAGTAGTTAAAATTGGAGTTATGTCTAATATAGTTCGCTCAACTTTAGTGCAAGTTGTTAACTATTGTGACATGATAAAAGAAAGTAGTCAATATTATCAACTTCCCTTGAAACAGCTGTAACAAATACTGGAATGAGATTCGATTTTCGAACTGGAATACGTGTTTCACATTTAACGTCGGAACAGCACTGACACCTAAATCAATATGGCGGCATTAAATGGTACCTGTAGTATCGCCAAGTTAAAATTGTGTAACGAAATGGAAGTTTTTTAACTATAACACATAAAAAATGGGTAACAAAAACTGAAATCTATTTTTGGAACTTTTTCTGGGACGAGTTTAAAATTCATTTATATATCTGACAAAGTTAAAAAAAATACCAAAAAAGCAATGTAAATAGATCTCTTTACCTCTTAGAATGGTTTAAAAACAAAATCTCACTATAGTTTCTTTGAACCTTATTAAAATAATTGAGTTTGAAGTAACGGATGGTAGACTGGGACATACGAATTTTCATACATTGCAATTTATGGTAGTTTGTATTTATTTATTTTTTTAATTAAATATTATATTTTTATGATATATTTTAATGATTTCTGTGACATTAATAAAAAATGTGCCCCTAAACAAAACAGAATCAATAACATACACATTACACTTGATGTTATTAATCGGCAATCTTGTGGGACATTCAACAAATGTATATTGGCAAAAAAAAAGAGAAATGCTCGTAAGCACTTAGCAGTACTTAGCACTGGCAGTGGCCTCGTCTTTGCACAATGATAACCTAATGCAAACACTAATCCATTTTCAAGGTGTTGTGAATAAATTGTGGCTTGTCTAGTAGATTTATACAACTTTTTTTAAGAAACCTAGATAGATTTCGATAATTTGATAGATTTCTTTGTTGCAGATTTTTTTGTTTGTATACACTTTATTTGTTGGTACCAGCGCCATCTATTGGTGACTAGTACAACCAAACGTTTGTTACGCGCCTCCTGGTTTGGCTGGTAGTTTTCGTCTAAATTGATTGTTTTACGGTCAGATAAACCGCACTATTGTAATAGATTATGGTCATAAATTCATAATTTATGAACGTGTTCTCCTTAGAACATAGTATCTAACGTCTATAATATGTAATAAAACTGCAATCAATGTAGATAATTTCTTTCCCAGTACCAACAACAAGCGGTACAGGCAGCGAGACGACTGGAGTCAGCATCTTCGACTACGAGGCGATCCGCGCCAAGACTGGCATATCGCACGGCGCGCTACGACCGGTGCTTGCTATGATCGACCCTCTACACACTCTTACGATGCCAGAGAAGGTATAATACATTAATATTTGTTATTATAAGGTTATAATATTTTTTTTTTTTATCTATCATGCGTTAAGATATTGTTATTTTGGGACCGGCTACCATATATCAGATTTCTCAATGATTTTTGAGCTACTTCTAACAATACGCATGGTTCAGACCGTGCGTATTGTTGGGCTAATAATCGTAAGTGTACCGCCGCGCATGAGGTTCAGGAGTCTTGGTTTCGTTTCCCAGATCGGAGAGAGTGTTATTGGGTTTTAATATCAGAAATTTCTCAGTAGCAGGCCGAAGTCAGTCATTTGTGCCCGACTGATGGCAATAGGATCACGCTCTAATACACAGGACTTAAACATAACTGGCAAAATGTGGGTACACCTTTGCCCAATCTTTCGGAGATTGAAGGCGTGAGGTTACGTAAACCACGTGTCCTTAAGAGCATTAAAGCGACCAGAAGCTGTTGAATCTTGCCATTGATATTGCTCAATATCTCATAGGTCTCAAACTACTCTGGCTTCGACATCTTCTGCCACGCGCTGGAGAGTTTCACCAATATGCCGTACAGCGAGAGAGGGCCCGCGCCGGCCAACCCTGCTTTGAGACCCACGTACCAAGGCAGCAACCCTATTTCCGACGTCTGGGCGAGGTTCTGCTTACAGGTATGTTATCATTTGACCAAGGTTATTTTCTTTTTAAATAAGCTACCCAGAAAAAGTTAGCAAGATGACCTGTACTCGTACAATCAGCTTGAAGCTTGAGATACTTATTCAAAAGTATCTAGTCTTTGCTGAGCTAAGAAGAAAAATAATATCTATTTAAAAAAATACTCATGAAGGCCCAGAAGAAGTTGTCGGAATTGATTTAGACTCATATTTTCCTCATTCAACATCTCCAAAACTAAAAAAAAACTCCTTTCTCATATTTTAATGGGATGTAGTACAGGTATTTGTAATCTACGCAGTTGTTTATCTGTAACCTGTAACTGATAAGTATGAAATAACGTGCATTTTCCTTGCATCATTATTACACAAATGTGTCGTCATTACATTACGATTCATTCTACCCTGGCTTCGTCACCTTTTGCAACACCTTTTTTAGTTCTTTACAAACATGTGAAAAAGACATTTACATCCATTCACACAATGGGAAAAGATTGTACATGAAATGTCCCATTTTGTCATACTTAGATAAAGTATGACAAAATGGGACGTTTCAGAGAACACAATTTTTGAGTAAAAAATGCTATGCGTAATAGTAGTATTATAGTTTTTTTGGCTTCATGAAACGGACACTGATCATGCTGTTAAAATACATAAGAATATACGACCGAACTTGTACCTAATCAGTAGGCTTGGTATGGGTGATGCGGAGGAATGAGCAAAATGTCGTGAGGAAAGTTTTGAGTATAAATGTGGATGGGTATAAGAGTAGAGGAAGTCCTAAGGAACGATGTATGGACGGTGTGAAGGATGATATATGGCAAGAAAGCAGGTGTCCGATCACGGAATAGAAAAAACAGTGTCCGATGATATGACGAGTAATACAGAAGTATGGAAGAAGAAGACATGTTGCGCCGACCCCAAATAAATAGGGATGAGGGTACGAGAATGATGATGGTACGAGCAAACAAGTGTGGATAGATCCCTTCATAACTTGATAGGTAAATAACCAGAATTTTGCAGATTTTTTTCTAGCTGTTTCCAAGAAACAGAGACATTGTTCAAAAGTTTTCCTTCCTCAAGCCAAATGCACTATCAATTGCATGACGCATCGCATATGAATTACTATGTCAGCGAAGTTGCCGAATGATTTATCATCAAGAAAAAAAAATGAATCACGACAAAAACATTTTGGTCAGCGATGTAATTAGTGAGACCGGTTTGAGAGGAATAAGCGACTCAATTGACGTAACACATCATCTACATATCTTATATAGATCTGCTATAAATGCTATCAAATGGAGGATGTTGTTCATTAGGTACTAATTTGTGTTGTCTGACAGAATACTAAATTATTTATAACTTCATTCAATGCCAGTGCTTATTTGAATAGTATACCGCCTTAAATTTTCTGGGACACGCGTCCAGTGGCATTGGCGTGTAGGTAGTAAATTTCATAAGCACAAGATCTGCATATTTATTGCTTTTGGCATACCTGATTATTGGTTTGCGAGACTCTTGCTAGTATTCTACCCATTGTTGTTTGTCTGCATCGGATAAACTATAATAGGGTAGCCTATTGTGTCTATGATCAATTCAAGTGGGAATAAATAGTAACTGGCTGGCATAGCTTGACTTTGGTCGTCGGCAACCTTGAACTGTGATCATCAAACTCTTTCCCAAGCCAGTCACTTCTGTATTGGATTATAAAGAAAGACCAGCTTTGGTCCGTGGGCTGTAACATTTAGTATAGTTTTCGACCTACCATGTGGATTATAGATTCCTTGTATTATATAATTGCACAGCATATGTGTGAGTACTTTGTACTGTAAAGGTACCATTTACATTTATTTATCTTAAATTGACTTGAATGCGCCCTGGTGGCTGAAAGAATGTCATGCTCACGCAATTGTCTCGCTGATTGTGGCGGGTGTGTCGGGTCATTTAGTTCCCTTCATAATGGTTGAGTTTAATGGCGCTGATCCAGGCGTCATGTTCATGAACGGGCGCTGTCAGTTGGGACTGGTCATCTCTTAGCTGCCACGGTTTATTTTAATTACTTTATTTTTAAACTGTTCATTTAATCTTTTACTCTGGTCGCTCATAATGTGCACGTCTTTCTACATCGTTCTCACATATATCATATACCAAGATTTTGTAACAATTTATTTTGATTTAAAAGAGTGTCCACGGAGTTTCTTGCCTATTCTTCTCCATAGATCTACCGGATCTACGCTTTGGAATGTGCAACTACAGTACTTTCTCAAGTTATTATGCCTTGTGACTGGGACTACAGCTTCGCTTCTTTTTTTTGACATTCAAAAGTGCCGTAATGGTCTAATTGAAATAAATGCTTTGAGTTTTTTTATTTTTTATTATATATCATCATTCTGCTGACCTTACAACAAGCGCAATTATGACTGAGAAGGATAGAACGTAGAAAAAATAAATGACAAGATTCGTGAATATCTTGACAAGATTAATTCAAAGAATATATAAATGGCGTAAGGAGCTGGTGAGATCCAATGTATTGACAAAGACCTAGAATCATGATGTGTATTTGTTTCACAGACGCTTCAGAAGTACTTCGTCCGTTCGGTGTACAACCCCGATGACATTGAGGCACGTTCTTCAATGCACCTGGCGGCTACCATGGCTGGTGTCGGCATCGGCAACGCCGGGGTACATCTGTGCCACGGACTTGCGTACCCCATTGCAGGGAACGTCAAATCATTTGTGCCTGCAGACTATGGGTAGGTAACTAGGCGAACTATTTGCCATAAAGTATTAAATTAGATTTAAATGTCGTAAGAGACGCTTTGGGACTAAACATACTCTATTCCTAAGATTTCTTCTAAAGATTACTAACTGCCTCATTGGTCGAGTGGTCCTAAGCGCGACTGCTGAGGATGAGGTTCGATTCTCGGGTTAGGCAAAGTGTTATTAGGTTTTTCCATCGGGAACTTCTCAGTAGCAGCCACGGAGTTTGTGCCCGGTTGATGGCAATACGCACGCCCTATAACAAGGGTATTAAACATAACTGGCGAAATGTGGTCGTACTATTAGGTACTTACAACTCTGCCTAACCCTTCGGGGATTATAAGCACGATGATATGTTTTTTTAGGTTATGGTTACAAACAAATAAAGCAAGCAAGTCTAGTAAGTGCCAAAAGGAAAAGAACGCTGAATAATAATGAGTAAGAGATTCCAGAATTTGTATTGTTTTTTCCCTGTATTTGATGAGCAGGTATGAGAAGGTTTTCGCCATTGTTTTGATATAATTATTGAATGGTTTACCTTATACTTACTGTATACAATTGATACCACTAGGTACCTACTTCTCGAATAACCGCTTGAACTATATTGAAGTTATTATGCATAATACATCAATGAAGTAGATGATGTAGGTCATAACTGGAAAATGACCTCAATAACTGCACACTAGTAACCTAGATCCTGGCCACTCTCCTTCATCCATTTGTATTGTTTAATTTCAATGATATTTTAAGTGGGCGTGGATGGCCAAATCCGAAACTGTGAGGAATAGCGAAAAACACTTAAAGGAGTCTTGAGCCCGATTTTGATAGAAATACAATAAAACAGCATCATTGAATTTTTGAAAAATCGATATTCCTGGCCAGGAATCAAACCCGTTAAATTTGAAAAAAAAAAACACTGTATTATTACGCCATTCGATAGCGTCGCTATTAAGGGTCACATTCTGGGAGGGAATTACATACGGCAAACTAAAACTAAACAAGCCAATATTTTTCTTCATTTTATGCTCTTTTTAACCTAAAAACCCTGACCTATTGAAAGCAATATCCGCGCTTATACTTGTAAATAGTCTTCAGTAGCTTAGTTATCAGATGTTTACCGTTTACGTCAATTGTGAACTGAAGGAAACGTGTTGTTACCGTTTCGAGACAATAGCCCACCGAACTAACATTGAAGCGACGATAACGAAACGACCTCATTACCCGTTACGCCTCATGTATTTCTTAAAAATGCAGTTCATAGTAAAGGTTTTTTAGGGTTCCACACCTCAAAAGGAAAAAACGAAACCTTTATAGGACCACTTTGTTGTCCGTCCGTCCGTCCCTTATCCCTTTATCTCGGGAACGCGTGCAGGTATCGAGTTGAAATTAAAACCATATACTCAAGTCTACCGTGAACTACCGTCCCTTGAAGCTGTGAAAAAAATCAAACTTCTAAGTTAACGTAAAAAAAAGATACGGCTGTTTATGCCGCAAAAAACGTATATTTCGACACTCTCAAAGGAATCAAAATAATTTATAGGGTATTTCCTGTTGACCTAGAATCATGAAATTTGGCAAGAAGCATTGTCTTATAGCGCAAATAAAGGGAAAAATCTTAAAATCTTAAAATCGTAAATATGTAGTTTAATAACAAAATACCTACAAGTTTATACGAAACCCTCGGTGCGCGAGTCCAACCCATGAGGCACGGGACGGGACGGGACAGTGTGGGTCTTGGTGAAGTATGGCTTGTAAAATTATCACTTGGTTCGGTGAAGGAAAACATCGTGAGGAAACCAGCAAGCTTGAGAGATATTTCTTGACGGCATGTAAAGCCAAGTCAGAGCCCCATGGGCAGCATAAAACTCTGAAACCAGGTTAGGCACTAACCACACGATAAAGAAGAAGACCCTATGATGCTGGCTTCCGCTTAACCGGACTATCCTGTGGATGCCTTGAGTGTAATCCCTCCAGCCAGGATCGTCGCTGGGGCAGGGCAGCAAAGGGACGGGCTCGATCTTTTTAAAATATGAGTCTGACGTTCATACAAAATCGTTCTCCTAGAAAGCATGTGAAACTGCGGCCAAAACTTAGTGTACCATAATTACAGGTAGTCAAACCATACCTATAATGCAGAACTATACCATATTAATAACATGAACACCGAATGAATAAGTGTTATGTACACAGTTTCGATGGATATTATCTACTAGTCCCGCGGCATTGCTCGCGTGGTGTTCGATAATTGTTCCTCGGGATCATACTACCGGGGTAAAAGTATTCCATGTGTTAATCTAGGTTATAAACTATCTATTTGCTAAATTTTATCCAAATTCGTTCACTAGTTTTACGAGAAAGAGTTACAACATACATCCTCACAAACTTTCGCATTTATAATATTATAGTAGGATTTCTACCGCCTACTAGTAACTTGGCTGACTGTATTCCTGTCCTAAAGGTGTGGTGAAATCGCAGTAACATGAGACAATTCAACTTTGACCCGTTGATGTTTGCAGGGTCGTCTTTCAGGCCGTGGTAACCACTTTCCATAAGATGAACCGCCTGATCTTGCACTAAGCCTAAGAAAGCCTTTTGTACTTATGTAAAGTGGGACATATAAACAAATTGATTACCAACATTTTGATATTATAAGTGAAATGGCTACACTGCAAATTGACTTAGGGTATCAAATACACTTACTTCAAATACTCACTAAGATAGAATAATGCTACTGACTTAAAATGATACTTACTCCAGTTCAGATCCAATCATCCCTCATGGTCTGTCAGTTGTGATGACAGCGCCGGCTGTCTTCCGCTTCACCGGTCCCAGTGACCCGGCGAAACATCTAGAAGCCGCCAACCTACTCGGCACAGATGTCTCCAATGTAAAGGAAGCTGATGCCGGGTCAGTACTGGCTGACACCATCCTAAAGTATATGGACAAGATGAAGATTGAAAACGGACTGAGTTCTCTGGGATATACTAGTAAGGATATCCCTGATTTGGTGAAAGGAGCCCTGCCACAGGTAATTTAATTTTTGTGTTAATTTGTTGGTGATTCAAAACGTTAGGATTCCTGGGACGGGGGCAAAGGACGACGGGACTTTTACTGGCAGATAGCTGATATTATAAGGTCTAACTTAGGCTAATGTTATGTTAGAAAAATAGTTAGTGTTCCATGCAAAAAAATTAAAACCCTTGAAATTGTTAGCAAAATCCAATTCAAACGGCTAATCTCCGAAACGGCGGGACCGATTTTGACGGGAGTTTTACTGGCAGATAGCTGATTTTATAAGGGGTAACTGAGGCTTTTATATTAGAATAAGAATTAGGGTTCCGTGCAAATGAAACCCTTGAAATTGGTAACAAAATCCGATTAAAAAAAGGGAAGTATTTTTTTTTAAATAACTTCACGCGAACGAAGCGAAGGTCACGAGCAACAGCTATATCGTATATAAGTTTAGACAAAAGCTGGTTTCTCCAAACAAAGGTCACATCTTTGATGATAATTATGGTGTATCTGAGGTATTTTATATCTATGTTATGTTATAAAGTTTCCTCAATTATTTCTCCATTAAGTTTTTCCACTATAATTTATAACTATCATACCTTCTGTAATACAGCAAAGACATCTGTTTTGTTTCGTGATTTATAAATATATTACACTCTTGTTTCAGAAACGACTATTGAGTTTGACGCCGCTACCGCATACAGAAGAGGATTTGGCTAAACTTTTAGAAGATTCACTTACCATTTATTGAGCTAAAGCAAGCTGTCAATATATTGATATAATAATTATATATATTATAATAATTAGCAGCTTGTAGAAACAGTGAAAAATTATATTGTATATATGCATTATTATGTAAATAAGTGGGAAATTCTTTTATGATACATATCTATGGTTTTGGATATTTATGTAAATAAGTAATGTAGTGTAGATTAAATGTATTGTATATTGATATTGTTGAAATTCTATTTTTATATTATGTGAAATGAAGAAATCAAATTGTTACAAAGTTATTTTTGAATAAATATTTACGGTTCTAATGGTATCTTTTAATTCATCATGAGATATTTATTTATTTAAGATTTCAAGCACAGAGTACAGAGGCGGACTTAGAATTTATTCTTAATGCCATAGGCATTTTCTACTATTGACTGGTAGAAAATGTCTATGGCATTAAGTCTGCCTTTAGGTGATGCAAAGACATAACTGGTAGGTGTAAATCTGAAAATTATGATTATTTTATACTTGAGATATACATTAGATACCAGCCTTGTTCCATAATATGTTTTAGAAGAAGAGAGTATAGGATTGGAGACATTTCAAAGCTGCAGGTTATAAAACAAACAAAAATGATTAGTGTTTAATTTTTAATAATTTTAAGTACATAAAATAAACCTATCAACTAATTTGTATAATATATAATATGTATAATCTTAAATTAATTTGTTGTAATTTGACTTCATTTGTTACTTTAATATTCAGAAAGCGCTAGATTGAAAACATTGTCGCGATTGTTCGAGAGTGATCATAAAGGCACTGGTACTAAGAAATGTTTGTTAGATATGTATTCGGCTGTGACTAGCGCTTACAACTATCACTTACTGCTTATGTAAGAGTTAACGCAGTTGTTAGTATAGAGTTTTAACTCTGACATAATAATGTACGTGTTTGTTCTGCGGGGCTCAAACGGCCTCTGGCACGATGTTGCTGTGGTGGAACGGACTACTCTCGTACGACATGTTGGACGCGTTCACCGTGACGCTGTGCAGCGGCGTGTAGCGGCTCAGCTTGGGCGTGGCCGGGCTGGCCAGGTCCTCCGTCAGCTGCTGGTACACCAGCCCACAGTCCTTCTTCGTACGACCTGGCTGACTCATAGCCGCAATTATGGCACTGTTATATCTAACTTGCTTATTCGGCTTAGTGCAAGCCATCATCACGACCTTGGCGATGACAATGAGCAGTAGCAACGCTCCTAAAATGGCGATTGAAATCGGCCACAAGTATCCGTAGTGGCTATGCTCCTCCTCTTCGTCAGTGGAGGCTGACAAGTACATGGTGCCCGATGATTCTTCATTACTAATTTCATTTTCAAGTAATCTGATATTAATCTGAACGTCGTTAATCGGTGACGATGTAGTATCGTTGACTCGTGGGAGCGGCTTGGTGGCGTTCTTCTCAATGAGTTTAACCTTGAGGTCGACGTCGTCGTCGTCTCCGTCGTAGTCCTCGCTAGCGTCGTCGTCTTCCTCGTCCTCGTCCTCGTCGTCATCGTCCGCTGCGTCATCGTCTTCATCATCATCGCCATCTTTGCCTTGATCGTCGATCATGTCGTTATCTAAGGTAATTTCATTCTTAGTAGTGGCTAGTTTTCCATCATTGTCATCTAATGTATTTTTCAGGTCGAAGTTACCCTGAGAATCAGTATCAATTCTCTCCCAAATCTCCTCATCTGAGACGGGCGGCAGCGGCTCCACGGCATGTACAACGGCGGCACTTCCACAGGTCTTGCGCGTGAGGAACTCCCAGCTATAAGTGCCGAGGTCGTCTTCCTTCGTGTCCTTGGCTAGATTAGCGATGCTCATGCTTCCACTCGAGTTGGGTGACACTTTACGTTTGCTTAGCCAAGTCATGAGGTTCTCAAAGTCGTGGCTGCAGGCAAGTGGGTTGTTACTGATATCAAGTGCGTTTAGTTTGTTTAAGTGATCGAGTTCAGTCTGTTTGATCTCAGTAATGCGGTTGTGAGAAACGTTCAGGAATGTCAAATTACTGAGGAGTGTTGGTGAACGGTTTTTGTCTGCCTTCCATAGTGAGGTCAATTCAGCGTGGCTCATGTCCAGGTATGTGATCATTGGGGTATGGATGAACACTTCTGCGTTAAGTACCTTTAATGGATTGCCTTGGAGGTATAATTTTCCCAGTTCGTTATTTTTCTCAAAAACTTTCGGGTCCAACGTTGTGAGTTGATTATACGAAAGGTTGATTTCAACTAGTTTGGGGCACATCGTGAAAATTTTTGTTCCAATGGATTTGATTTCGTTGTTAGACAAATTAACCACAGATAAAGCTGAGAAAGTCCTCAAAGAATTGTCGTAGACCTCTTGCAGGCCACAGTGCGAGGCGTCGAACAAGTAAATGTTAAATTGATCAACAGAGCACTCGAATCCTTCAGCGGGTAAGTGTTTCAATCTAGGGTTGTTGGAGATTTTAAAGATATCCAGTTCAATATTTTCTTTAATGAGAATGTTGGAAATGAAGTCAAGATCGTTGAAAGAAAGATCGAGATAGTTAAGTTCTACTAGTTTGTGGAATGCTTGGTTGTGGATCTTTTCAATATTGTTACCACTAAGATTGAGATTGGCAATGTAAGTCATACCGTTGAACATAGAGGGTCCAACGAATCGAATTTTAGTTTGTCCAGCGTTAAGAGTAAGCAGGTCGGAGATCTGCAGGCCGTAAACGGTATCCACGGGGTTCCTTGAAATGTGGAGAGTGGCGAGCTCGTTGTTCTCCGAGAAGATTTCATCGGGCAACGATTTCAGGTCATTATCGCTCAGGTCAAGCTCCTCCAAGTCCAGTAACTTCTTGAATGTGTTGGGATCCATGTTAGACAAATTGTTGCCGGCGAGGTTTAGGTACATGACACCGGGCATGTTCGTGAAGGTGTTGGCCGCGATGTACTGCATGTTACAGTACGAAACGTCGAGCTCTTGAATCGACGACGTATTTAAGAAATAATCTTGAGATTCCGCGGCGGGGAACTTCAGCGGATTGTTTGCGAGTGTCAGCAGTACTAACTTTTTGTTATGAGCGAACGTTTCTGGGTGTAAAATCTTCAGTCTATCGTTCGATAAATTAACTGCATACAGGTTAGGAAGGCCGTGGAATGCATTAGGTCCAATAAAATCGATTGAGCTGTTTACAATCTTCACTGTTGTAATCTGGTGGAGACCGAGTTTCTTGAAGATGAAGTCTGTCAACTGAATAGGGAACCGCGGGTCGGCGTTTTCAATGACAAGGTCAGTGATGTCATCGCCAAACTTCTGTGTGCCGATTTCAAGTCGATCGCACTTGGCTGTTCTGTATCCTTGGGATACAGTGCATATGCAGTCCCTTGGGCACGGTCTATTTTCATTGTATAGCACTTCCTGGTCGTCGGCGGCGTCGAAGTCGTCGTACTGGAACAGGAAGTTGTCGACGTCTTCCTTCTTCTTGTCACCGGCGACCTTGTTCACGGACTCGCTGAGTGCCAGCGCACACACTGCCACGAGCAGAAACAACTCCAGGGACTTCGCCCCCATCTCGTAGCGAACTCTGGAAACAACAAATACATAACATTACTTTCTAGGCCAATCAAATATTACATCAATTATGAAATTTTCTCCAAACACGAAAAAAAAACATGCGGATCACGTTTACAAATAACAGTAGTAGGAAACAATGGATGAAACAATTTCTTTTTGTAAATGCGTATTTGGCGAGCTAACAATATGGCAACAACGTTGTTTTGCCCAGAACAATGAAAAACAACATTTGCAAAATAATCCTTTTGACCGTTATTTTAAGCTAGCAGATAACACGTGTGCGCAGTGCGTGGTCATCAAACTTATCAACGTATCGGATTTGCCGTAGGATGGATAGGTCATATAACATTGTATCTAGTAAATATCGCATATTAACTTTATATTGATAGGTGTTCCCTGTCTGATAAATATGATTTTCCTACACGTATCTTGATTGTTGTGTACCCAATGAATACACATACGGTGCACAGATGTTGTAGCTTTGTTCGCGTGGAATCTTATCGGTATTTTTCCATCTGTTGCTCTGTGCCGTGACTTCGTTCAACACATTGCTATAAAACGGCTCTTTTATGTCACAGCAGCCGAAACTGTTCACCGCTGTAGGAAGATGTCTTCAAGATTCTGGACTGGGGAGGGACAAAACCAGTCATGTTGAATGCCCATGTAATACCTACTCCTATCAAAATCGGAGACTACGCTCGAAGTTGTAGACAATTATGTCTACCTGGGACAAACGGTCCAGTTAGGTCTAACTTCGAGAAAGAGGTCAATCGTCGAATCCGACTCGGCTGGGCACCGTTCGGGAAGTTGCGTGGTATCTTCTCGTCCAACTTACCGCAGTGTCTCAAGACGAAAGTCTGTGACCAATGGTGTTGCCAGTGATTACGGGACCGAAACATGGTCGCTCACAGTGGGCCTCATCAGAAGGCTTAAAGTCACCCAAAGGGCAATGGAGAGGGCTATGCTATGCTTGGAGTTTCTTTGCGTGATTAAATCAAAAATGAGGACATCGGTCAACAAGAGACACAAGATAAGGACAAGAGGGTTACCGACGTAGCCCGAAGAAGTGCCAAACTTAGTGGCAGTGGGCAGGGCACATTGCTCTTAGAACGGATGGCCAATGGGGCCAAAAAGTTCTGGAGTGGCGACCGCGAACCGGAAGACGTTGCGTTGCAAGGCCTCCCACTAGGTGGACCGAAGACCTGGTGAAGGCGGAGATCCGCTGGATATGAGTCGCACGGGACCGGTCAATAGCAACACTTGGCGGAGGCCTATATGTCCAGCTGTGGATGTCTTACGGCTGAAATGATGATGTATCACAGGAACTTGTTAAAGGATTTTTTGGATTTATTGTCTTCTTTACTGTAAGTTTGGATGTAAAAGGTAATATGTATCTTCAATTTCACTGATGCAAAGCTAAACTATCAGCATGTGCCACAGGGTATATTTCTTTGACGTGGTCCAAATCGTGGAAATAAGTTAGTTATATTATATAGAGATACTATTTGATACTAAGGTAGAATGATCGAGCAATAGAGCGCAAGACCGGGTTAGGTAGAGTCCCCACAAATAATGTATTTAATAACAGGTAGAGACTACTAGTTGGCAACAACCTTTTTCCTTCTACAGTTCGCAAAGCAAATTATTGTTACTTAGTAACATTAAATTCTTTCTGCGTTTTTCCTCAAAAGTAGACTTTTATTCATTTATTTAAGATATCCAACAAAAGATGTACAAAACATAGAGTTTTAATTAATTAACTGTCTGATACATAATGGTCGAATTTTTCTCAAAGTTCAGATTCTTCAATGTTGTATAATAATAAGCTTCAGGCAATATAACTTTCCGACGTTGTATGCGATTGTACTAGTATTCTACTTACATTATATTGAATGCTCCAAGTGGATTGAGTCTCGCTTATATCAATAGGTACTTAATTCATATAACTGGACAAGTTTCGCACTAGTATATTGTACAAAGTCGTAGCACTTTCACAACAACCACAGCACAATAAGTCACGGCGCACAATAACGTACAAAATAATGTTGACTGTCCGATTGTCACACTATACGAAGGGAATATATTTGTTGTGAGATAATTACGTGATCACGAGAGGTAACGCGACTAGCGACTGTTTGTAGTGTCTGTAGAGACGTGTTACGCGGCGCCCGATCGCCAACAGACTAACTTCAATTTATATTTTAATTCTGACACCACAGTTCGGTTTTTCGAAGCGATGACGGTGATTCACGAGATGCTAAAACATTAATTTAATGTTTGTTTACAAACCGAGGTCACGACGATCGTATTGTTTCGCGTCAATAGTCTGCACATAGATTCCAAAAATTGTAGGTAGGTACTCATTTTAAATCTCATTTTCCTAACAATAACGGAATCGAGTGATACTCGATTCTGTTATTGTTAGGAAAATTGCGTATATTCGTCGATAAGGTGGGTCATTGATTTTTACCTTTAGGTATGGTGGAGGAGGTGTACGGAACACAATGTTAGCTTTATCAAATTGACGCGACCGCATCTCTGTATCCCTGATAAGAGATAACTGTGATAAGATAAGTGAACGAGCTCTACGGTACACAATGAGGACGTTAAAACAGATGTGGTATGCGGTTACAGGTACATGAACTGGTAGGTAGGTAAACACTTAGGTACTTTCATCTTGTTTTTTCTAGTCTCTTGCAATATACCTACCTACATATTACAGTGGATGAGATAGATGTGTACTTCAAGATTCATGAATTTGCATAGATATTCTGGTTTGATAAATAAAATCACTCGTTAAACAATGTTTCAGAGAAAATATCTGTCTGAATACTAAATATGTTTGAATGTTTTGAAAGACGCCAAATAAACGTAGGGAAATAATTTTACCCGTTTCTGTAAGATCTTAGAAACCTTATTAAGTACTTATAGTTTTTTTTTCAGAAATAACCTCATAATCTTACATGTTTTCATAATTACTTAGATAAATCGCTGAAATTTAATAACTTTGATGTTTCAGGACTGAGAGGGAATATTTCAGGCAGAAAGCACTTAAAAGAGCTTAGGAGGTAGATACCTACTACATTATTGAATTTAGTGACAAATAATTATTTTGTAATTGTATGTGTATTTCTAGACGGCATGTAAAAGCCAAGTCAGAGGCCCATAGGCGGCATAAAACTCTGACACCAGGTTAGGCGCGTGCAAAAATGCATAGCCCGTGTCTCGACTCATTCACAACTTATTCTAATACAGAATCCAAGTAGATCTTGATCTACTTGGATTCTGTATTACTGATAATAAGTACTGAATAAGTTCAATCATTGTCGAAGTGATGTGATAAACACCGGATTCAAAACAATAGACTGTCGCCAATCAAGTGTGTCTTGATTGTAATATAATGTCGTTCAGATAATTGTGACTCGTTCAGATAGAATCGGTATTATTGTGAGTACTTAGTTCTTATTCCTAGAATGCGAAACATCAGAATTAAGTTAATAAGCACAGCAATGAGAATGATTTCAAGAGAAACAGATATTAAGACATGAAATGATTAACAACAGTGCCATGTTCTGAAGTGGCGAGGTATCAAAACATCGAGATTTCCGTATCCATTGTGTAGTTCAGACGAACTTTAAACGATCACACCTCCAGGCTCAATACGCGGTTTAAACTTTGATTTCGGTATACACGGAAGATTTTACGCCAAGAAAAGTATCAACAAGTCAGCATTCGCTAACCACTGTTCAGTCATTTTCCATGTGGTAGAAATTCATTGAACAATACTGAAACCACAGAACGCAACCTTCTACGGTAATTTTTTGTGTATTGTTTCCTCTACATAATTCATATTAATTAAATTGATTGAGGATAACCAACATGCGCTTGAACTAGAGCTTGTTATTACCTATTTCTCATTCAATGTAATTATTTCAGTGGAGTTTCTGTATTCAGGTCAGAAAGATAAAGATCATTTTTTTCAAAAGGTTTACAAAGACTAAAGAATCTGATGAGCTAACATGATTCGGAGTAGGCACCTACTTTAAAGCGTCTAAATAAAATACTTATAATTTTATTGGTAATCTTATAGGCACCAAGGCCAGTTTTTCAAAGCGCTACTTTGTTCATGGAAGCTGCAATTTAAGACTTCCTATTATAAAATTTGATTACAAAAAGTAGTCATAGTGCGAAAGTAGGCATCGTGCTACGAAATCACTTAAATTAGCTCTATATTAAAAAGTCGCATCTTTCATTAGTTATCAATATAATATATTATTAACAATTATATGTTTTGACAGATAAGATTACATAGAATATTCATATCACTGCTGTATAAAGCCACATAATACGAGACAAAATTGTCGCGTGCTTCATTATTTCAAAAGCTAGATATGACAATGCCCCATCATTACTCGCCAGGAATTTGTACTAGGCTTTGTAGGGATGTCATAGAGGCAACCAAATTTGATAGCAGGGGCCTGTTTAAAAAAAACCGAGAGGCGACTGGTAACAATCCGAGAAATTGACAATTTTGTAAGTTTTTTCTACAGTTTTCTGCATTATTATATATTTTATTTTATTGTGTTTGAATAGCTTACAGCTAACAATACAAAATATATAGTGAGTCAATGTATTTACAAGCCACTACAGTTAACAATTAACTATTATTGTACAAAGTAATAACTAGCTAAGCTTAATATTAATAACAAAGAATAGGACTAAACTCTAGAGCAATCATTTTATTTTTTAATTATTAAGTCGAGGTTTACTGTAGACATGTCCCAGTAATTTCCTTTTCCCCTGCAACTAAAGAAGTAAAGAAAATATAATGACCCTCCTAAATTGACAAAAAAAAACCCATTTTACGGCCATGGTTAGAGGACTACCAGACAAACTTAAAATAAATTGATTGGAACCTAGACATACTCTTTCTTAAAATTTTAATAGGGGAGGAGAGGAGAATAGGGAACGTGCATCTCGTCAAATTTTTTGTGATATAATCGGTCTGAGCTGCAGCTGTCCCTATAGCACTCTACGGGGGCAGGCTGGACGCAGCGCGACTCTTAAGAATGGCATAAGACTTACGTACTGCGAATGACAAAAAAACTCGAATGGCGTACTCGTAATCGACTAAACCAGAGAATAATGGTTAATTACAGACAATAAAACATATGCTATGAAAGATTGACAAAAGCTGGCAAATGATGAGCTGTATGACTGGTGTGTAATTTAGTGTGTTGCGCAATATTATTGCATCTATCATAACGTGGTACCAATGTATTTATCAATGGTGTCACACCACATAAACCACATTATATGGTTTTATTATTGATTAATTAATTAATTTGTTGTTAATTAAATTAAAATGGAAATTAGTAGTTCCGGCGGTGTTGCCTGCTTTGTCCTCAACCCTTTAAGTACATACCGCGATTATGAGAGTCAATTACTCATAAATGTTGTTTGTTACACGGGTTATATTATAGGGAAGTCTGATTTTGTAAATTGAATCTCATTGTTATAAATTAATGACTTTTTGATGCCATTGTTATAGAGACTTAAATCTTAAATTTTTAAACAATGCCACATTTCCCCTTTGTCATAAATTTATCAGTAAACGATGTAGACGATCACGTCAGCAATATGGAGATTCCAGACAGAGTAGTTTTATCTACGTCATAGTACTGTCCCATTATGCAGGTACTGAGGTATTCAGTTTAAAAAACACTGACATCATACAAATCTCGATAAACTACTAGTTTACCATACGTCATATTCTTTCGTCATTCACTTTTTCCTTGTAGCATACATAATCTGTAGGACAGGCGCGAAGTCCATTCAACGGGTTGTGGGCTCGCCGTCTCGCGGACACGAAGGTATCCGTCTTCGTGTAATAACAAGCCCATCCCTAAACATAAATCATTAATGCGTATTTGGATGGCCCAAGCTGGCTTTACGAACAATGTCGAATAAAGATACCGAAAGCGACTTGGTTGAGGCACTGCATATTAAACGTTCGCAGTTAGATGAATGATTTAGTTTGCATACAATCGCCGCCGGGGGCCGCCCTGCTGTAAGAGTGAGTGACGCGATGGCGCGTGCAAAAATGCATAGCCCGTGTCTCGATTGACATATTTTAATAATAATCTTGACCTAAATCAACCATGTCGTGACGTCACGTATCAAGAATTTAATTTAAACTGTAACAGGTTTTCTGTTGGGCAAGGGTGGGAGGTACTGGATTTCCCCGATTGGCGTTTAAGACTTATGGTTTTTTTAAATGGATAAATCGATATCTATTAATGTTCTTAGATTATTAATTCTGCTCTATTACGTTATGGGAAAAGCCAAACTGCACTGTTAATAATGTAGGTAACTGTTATGTTATTATTTATAAGCTCTATTTAGAAATTCTAGTGCAGCGGTGAAAGTTTCGAGCAAATATCTGTACAATATGCAGCTTATTCTGTGTAATTCCAATTCATCTGTGGGTCGGACGTGATTTAGTGGCTAACGAACAGGCCGTACAGATAAACACTACAAACAATGTCTACAATATTCTCTAGAATATTACTAAATTGTGTGTTAACGATTTAGTAACAACGGCATTGGGATCTTACTTGGTTTCATCAGAAATAATGTGCCTCTAGAATTACCGTTTATCCACGGATATTATGTTTTAAATTAGGTAATGAATGAGCCTCTCATTTTGATACCTTATTTCTTGACATAGGTTAAAGTTTCTTGTTTTGCAACTCAAAAGAACTTTTGAAAACCCCAAATTAGCTATAGAGGTAAATCCCCCGTATTTATGATAATATTATTCTAGATTTTAGAAAAGTTTGTGACTTAAATAAAATTCCATTTCGGAAATTTTACGCCTGTGTCAGTCATCGAAATACATAATATGGATAAACCAAAAACGCTTAAACGCTTTCGATCGATACGACAAAAAGGAAAAACCATAGTAATAAAAACAAAATACGAATTCAGCAGGGTATGACGGTATTACAACTCGAATATTAAAAGATAATATTATTTGATAATATTATTCGAATATTAAAAGATAATATTATTTTTAATACTAAAGCCATTGACCTATTTAATAAATCTGTCCTTTGAAAACGGAACCTTTCCTGATGCTCTAAAATTCTCAATCGTAAAACCACTACATAAAAAAGTTCGAAAACGGAAGCGGGGAATTACAGACCCAATTACTTTGGTACCGATTCTCTCCAAGATATTTGAGAAAGTAATGTGGTGCACGATTTTTTTTGAAAAAAAAAAATGAAGTAATAAGTAAACAGCAAAAAGATACCACTGGTTTAACTAAAGACGCTGCTATTGATCACGCGATAAACGCCAATGAAGCTCTAAAGAATATTCATGACTGGTTAGTTGTAGATAATTTAGAAATAAATACCGAAAAAACTAAATTCATGAGATACCTGACATAACAAAAGAAACAAAAAAGACACAATTGACTTGGCAATAAAATATAATAATAACATAATTGAAGAAGTAAACGAAATAAAATTTCTAGGATTTAATTTCTTGGAAATCTTATGTATCTTGTTTGTAACTGTAAATCTTATGTATCTTGTTTGTAAAAAAAAAACACAAATTTGCTTATGCACTTCGTAAAATAAAAAAATAATAAGTAAAGAAATAGGTTTATCACAATCATATGGGGAAACTCTACAGACTCTTCAGAGCTTTTGTAGCCCAGAAAAAATGCATAAGGTCAATCTATGGTCTCAAATGGACTGAATCGTGCCGATCAATTTTCACTGATAAACGTTTACTTACATTTCCATCCCTATATGTTTTTGAAATGTGTAAGTTCGTTAGAAACTACCTATCACTTTTTGAGCAGGATGATAAAGTCCAATTTAAAAGCAAAATAATACAAAAACCTCTGGTAGTACCTCGAAGCTCGAATTGAAACTATGTAGCAGAAACTGCTAAGTGAAAATTTATAATAGGTAAACTACCGGAAATAATAAGAAAAATGAATAACTTAGAATTTAATAGAACTTTAAACAATTGACTTTGTGACATATGTTTTTATTCAATGGATGATTATTTAAATTTTAAACAGATATGATGTATATTAATTTACGAACACTTTTTTAAATTTTAATTATTGATATTATTTATAAATCTAATTAATAAATTGATTAACTGTCTTGACTGTGAGATATAATTTCTAATTTAATATATTTTATAATGTAATGTGCCTAATTAATATTAACAAAGCAAGACTGTAAATTTTATTATGACTATGATGTGTATGACTAATGACATTGATGTAATTTCATGATGATTCTTTACGATTGTATTATTGATTATGCATGTACTACAAATATTTCCACGACTGACAAGTCGAATATAGTGAGACTAAAATTATTTTACCATGTTGTTATTATGTACCTTTATTCTAGCAATTAAATAAATTTCATTTCATTTAATTTCAACGAGATCCTTAAAACGTTGTACACGACTAACATTGGACGAATAGAAACAGAATATTTCTACAAGAATGTGGGCCACAGCATACTGCAGGTCTGTATCACAAAATTTACCTACATAAGCGGAAAATCAAAAGAAACCCAGGATAATACGAGTACGGAACTAATACACGTATAAATAATTCATGTGTAGTGTTCGATGACAGTAATTTTCCCCTCGGCACATATCTGTGGTATGTAGTGTGTACAAGCACTGCAGACACTATCCTATTACAGTATCATGCGCAATTTATTTACTCACTATGACAATCATTGTATATTTCTAGATTCTTCTTGTATCTTCTTTTGTTGGTTTGAGGATTATAGGAAATTGAAAACGATAAGTTCTTTGTATTTTGAAATAATATGTACCTACATAATTAATTGGCCTGACTTGTCCCCAACAACCTGGGGGTTACTATGACGTCTTAAAGCAGGAGTAATTCCAGTGTGGGAAAGAGACAGAGCTATACAGGTCGTCTAGCGCCATCTCTTTTCTACACTGGAATTACTCTTGGTTTAAGAGAACATGGTAGGCCACCTGTTCAATTTGAGGTTGAAAAGGACCTAGTCGTAAAGTAGGCAACTCATCATCTGCCTAGCCTTTTCTCGCATTTATTGAGGTCGGATTCCAGTTTTGCCGGATGCAGCTGAATGCTGAATTTTACATAGAGCGGCTGCCTATCTGACCTCCACGACCTAGTTAGTACTGGGTAATACGCTACCCCTTGGTAAGACTGGTTGTCAGACTTTCGGGCCACTGACTGACTACCTGTAACGACTATCAAAGATCTTATAGAAGATATAAAAGCCTAATCGGTTTGACTAATCGTCTCTTGTATCAACTTATTTGAATCAAAAAATTACAACAGCTGCACTGGCCTACCTTGACATCTTAAAATTACAGTAATTCCAATGTGGGAAAGAGATGGTGCTAGACGACCTGTATAGCTGTCTCTTTCCCACACTGAAATTACTCCTGCTTTAAAACGTCATAGTAACCCCCCTGACATTACCTAGCTGTCAAAGCTACTGAAATATTTAGTGTTGGTCGGGTTTCCTTTAGGAGATACACAATTGAACTTTTTCTTAGGAACATTGTGTCTCTTCTGTGGTTGTGATAAAAAAATACATTTTATTATATTGGTAGGTTGATCATATAATCGTACATCATTCTTTCGTAACCAAGAACCGTCGTCAACTAATGTTAGGGGACAACATCACTATCAATCCCTACTTCCCTACTATATAATATATATAATATAATATTATAAATGCGAAAGTAACTCTGTCTGTCTGTCTGTCTGTTACGCTTTCACGTCTAAACCACTGAACTGATTTTAATGAAATTTGGTACAGAGATAGAGTTGACCTTGACAAAGAACATAGGATAGTTTTTATCCCGGACTTTCGAAGAGTTCTCTTGGAAACGCGATATAACCGAACTCGACGCGGGCGAAGCCGCGGGCGAAAAACTAGAGTGATTCATAAAGATAATATTTTTCTTAGAATGTTTCAAATAGTTTGTCCTATTATCAATCATAGAGCCGAAGTAGCTAATTATTATAAATTATTTTTTAAATTACATTTTCCGAAATATAATGTTATTTCTTCCAAGAAACTAAGAATATGAGTATTATGTAGATCAGTTAATAGATATACTTAGGTAACACGTTATGCAAATATTTTATTAAATTAATTAATTTCATATACTCGATAACCACATAGATGTTTGCCAGTTAGTTTATTATAGTGAATATTTTAATGATTATTTGTGTGGTTTTAGTTCTTATTTATTTATTGTTGTCTTCAATAATAGACTTTGGTAGGTATATTAGGTACGGATTTATGATTTAAATAAACATAAAATGATGATCACTATTGTGTCTCTTAATTGTGTGTTGTTCATTGTTTTCAGCCATCGCACTTTCAAAAAGTAGGGCCTAAAAATAGGAATCAGGTCGATGTTATCAATACAAAAAATAGTTAAGTACTTAATTAATAAATTAACACGTACCTACCTATGGCCTCGTTCAGCTATCCAAGCACTCTTCAGTTAAAATCTGTAACAAAAACAAATTAAACATTAGTTTTAAGTAGTTTTACAAAAGTTAGCAAATAAATGGAAGTGTAAAAAGTTCTTAAAATGAGTTTGTTAACTTCTCTGATACTTTCTTATTCATACTAGACTAACAAATGACGTCAGAGAAATTTTGAATTTAGAATGCTCTACAGTCTACACACATGCGGGGTCATCCAGTTACCAGTTACAAAAATGAAAAGCAAACTCAGAATGAAATGAAACACATGGCACGGGTCACTGGCCAAATCATGAACCCAGCGTTCCGATTATTGTATCGATTCATTTAACGATAATCGAGTACCAACACGTAAATTATATCGAAGCATATCACGAGCACAGGATGGGCGTGGCTAGCCGAGGCGCAAGTACTAAGACTTGTTCTAGCCTAGCCTGACTGCGTCGTGTTCAAGTTAAGGAAGGGATATGAAACGAAATTTCATTGCACATTCATTGGGTTTATCTTCATGCGGGTCTCGGTATTAAAATATAAAGTGTTATGCACACATCCTAGCATGAAAAATAAGGGAAACTGCTTCACTATTCGCTGTTATTATGGTCTGGTAGTGCTAAATTTCTCACGTATTTGTTTTCTATACCTAAGTAAACAAGTTCATAACTTATAGTTTACTTTACCAAGCATTAATGCGGATATATGAGACTTTATTTTGCCGTGCCAACGATTTTATTGCAAGCATAGCCATTATTGTCGGAAGAATGCAGTGTAAAGGAAGTACGGGTGGATCTTGTGGTTTAGTGTTCCTCGGTATGGCTTATGCGGTCACAATGTGGTGGTTGTACTCAGAATTTTGTGTCCTCCTTAAGACTTTACAGTGTTGTAGGATTTTAGTAGAAATTGGGCATGCTGCGATTGCTGCGAGTCACAATGAATTCATTAAACATAAAATCTACTTAGAATGAAAGAAAATGGGTCTTTACTTCAGTCTTACTTGGTTGAATTAAACAAAATGAAATTGTTAAACAACCGAAATGGTCGTGATATTGGTTTCAGACGGCTTCAGTGGTACATACGTCAACATAAAAGTAGGTAGATCATTTAGATAATACAACGGTCAATTAACGATTAATCGAGTCTGTTCGAGTCATCACATACCACAGACAATTAGCTAAACCTGCGCCGGACTGTGATCGCCTTGAATGCTGAATAAGGTCGTTAAATGTTGTCGCGACTGGAATTATAATGCACGCCTTTGCCTACCGTTAATATTCTACCAAAATGGCCACCAATCTGCTTAGCTGAGATAATTTAATCGACTGCTTTAGGCGCTCGTTAAATTGTCAAAGCAATCGTAGTTTATTATGTAATAGGTATATAGATTTATTGCTGTCATGAGCATTTATTTGGTAGTTGATTCTCTTTATTGAGTCATAAATTATAGTGTGTACATACAGCACAAATTCAGGTTATAAATAAATACTAATTAAATACAGCATAATTTAAATATGCATAGTGCAAATACTTTAAGCCATCCCACAAAATTAATTTAGACCTCTTAGTTAGGCTCAAAATGCAGAGTAATAACTATTTTTTTTAGAAAGAACTCATTTTAACCTTGCATAAAAACTCTGAATGGACCCATTACAGTTTACAGTGCAAATACCACTAACGTTGCAAATGTCATTAAATTAAACGAAGCGATGGTCCACAAACTGTGTCCTGTCTATAAGCCATAGACGTACTATTTTGATTCGCTTCCAATATGGCGTTGTGGCCTAGTATCACAGACTAAAAAGGCTTTGCTTATTATACGCTCAGACTGCCGCTCGCATCGCCTTTGCCTAGTTTTTATAGCCCTACGTCAGTCTATAAAGAAAGTTAGATCTCATTGTTCGAAACCATACCTTTTGACAGGCATGCCCCTGTTCTTTTTCTACTTAGAAGTATTTTAAATGTAACGTTTTTTCTTCATGACACTGCGTATTATCAGTTGTTAAGATAAATTAAGGAAATGACGGAAACGACTGCGTTTGTAGTGACAAAGCAGGAAAAACTACGTGCTTTGTTGTTGTAAATAGACTTTTTATCATGGAAGGAGTTCTTGCATTTAATTGGTCAAATCATCTATTAGGTACGATTCATTATTTAATTTTAAATAAAGAATTTACAAATGTGCTGCTACTCAATATTCTGTTTCGGTTGTTTTATGCTGTACCTAACTTTTATTTCATGATGACTCAGTGATTTTTAAAAGCCTTCATTACTAGTACACAGTTTTACAGTAGTTATTGTTTTCAGCGTCGAGAATGTTCTCGAATGATTCAATGATAGGTACGTTTCAGCTTGAGAACACAAAATAAATGTTTCATAAACACATAAGTCAGTGTTTGAAAATATCATGTAGGCAAATACGAATAAAAGTAACTATGTTGACTCACCGACCACCGTGGGTTATTTGAACAAACATTTTCAAATTCAAATAAATGTGTTTAAATTTAAAATTATTTTCTTTATACAATAATTGTAATTAATATAGTGTTAAGTATTAACATAACGCCGCCGCCGTGCAATTCATTCATTTATAAGACTTTAAAAAGGACATGTGTTGTTGGGACCACCAGAGGCCCGACATTTTAAGTACACCTGTAGGACATTGCTACCAACCTTGACAAACTTTTGAAACAACATAAAACATTTTCAATAACCAAGTCAAAGCCCTTAGAACACCTTTAAAAGGAACCATTGTCGCATTCTATTCGATATTGATATTAAATAAGGTGTTTTCAATAGGCGAACAAAGTCATACAGCGAAAAACCTAGTTTGTTTGGCTTATTTTATTTCGGGCTGATTTTTAGGGTTCCGTTATTCCGTACCCAAAGGGTACAACGGGACCCTATTACTAAGACTCCGCTGTCTGTCCGTCCGTCTGTCACCAGGCTGTATCTCATGAACCGTGGTAGTTAGACAGTTGTATTGCTATAACAACAAATACTAAAAAGAAGAAATAAAAAAATATTTAAGTGGGGCTCCCATACAATATAGACGTGATTTTTTTTTTTGCCGTTTTTGTAGATAATGTTACGGAACCCTTCGTGCGCACTTGGTCGGTTTTTTTATAGTGAGATCACTATATTTTCTGAGGAATAAAAACAGCGGTTTGACAGTCTTTACACAAAACAAAAACTACAGAACTGTAATATCTAATTTTCAGTTTAAATCTCTGAATATTGAATAATCTCAGCCATAACTCTGTAGCGACTATTTTTCCAGCATCTACATTATGTTCCGTTTCGAATAGTTTAATTTGAGCGTCATAAATCAATACATTCATTGATTTGCAATGCGGTATGAAATCCAGAGTGTTAGCAAACTTTTGGCTGAGTTTCAATTATGTTCAACACAACAGACTTACAAAGCAGATTGAGATAGTTTACAAACAGTAATCGTATTTATATCCGACTAATAAAGTAGTCAACAGTTTCAGCAGTATCTTTTCTGAATTAATATCTTTAGAGACATTTCTCCCTTTTCAGAAACGTTGCTTGAAGTTAAGAGACAGTTAAACATCAAAAATCTATGCTAATATAATTCATTACTAGCTTCGTATTCTCCTTTATTTAATTTCTTATTCCTAAAAACAACCCCATTTAAAAATATAAGAAAAATAGTAGCCCATCAGTATCGGGAACAGGGTCCAATAAGTTACGTTATTATTACCTAAGACAGTTTATATGTGTAAAATTATATATTTGAATGAACAAGTTGCCATCCAACTGCCATAAAAGGCCGTTTTTGATCCTACCTGTCTCCCAAATCTTGTTTTTGCGAACCGTAACATAATAGAGTGGTATTTCGACGAGATCACATTACAACGCTGGCCAGGTGGCTGCCGTAAATATATTATTACCTAAATAAATGCAAATGAACGGAACCTCGGCGTTGTTTGTCGTTTGCGTACGCTTTGTTGTGCGACGGACAGACCTTGTTTTCACGGTCCTGTCTGTTACTCCTTGAGTATTGTTGAGTTTCTTTTACACGTGTTATATAATATTTATATATATTTATAAATGTTCGTTTTTTGAGTATTAAAACCAGAATAATGTTCTCTAATTGGTAGTTAAAGAGTAGATATACTTTTTGCTGTAATTAACTTTGCACAAACGACTTGGCATGTTGAGTGATCGACGCAAAAACCTTTTCTATGATAAGGTTAAAGAAAAACACTATCTATGTCTCCTCTACTAACATAGCAAGCCACGCTACACGACTGTAGGCGTCTTGCATTACCCGAAGTTGATCACAAATATTTGCTTCAGATAATAATCAATGCAAAAGTTTACATGACCTACATGACAAGTCCTTGTGCTTAATAGGTACAGATGTGTAGCTAAATGTTTGAAAAAATGTCATGATGTGCCAGGTGGCTGCGCCCGCGACGGTAGGGACATCTGTACGACCTGTACGTACCAGGTTTGACCAGACAAACCAGTTGGTTCACAACTTTGAGACAGCCAGACGGGGCTTCGCGTAATCAGAAATATGATATGTGTACATAAGTATATGACTTAATTAGTTTTCGTATTAAATTGGCACATAATGTATACCTATTGCTGCTGCTAGATTTGGCAGTTTTCTCTTTGATGATTCGTAACTACTTTCTCTCTCTAACAAGTGTTTAAGTATGGTAACAATTTAGCTCCACGTTTTGCTTCAATTTCTAGAAAACATAGGTTAAATGTAGCTCTACAAGGAGTCATAAAATAGAATAGTTCCTTAATTATGTTTTTTTTTCTCTAGCCCGTACTGCCGCACTGCTGGGCAAAGGCCTCCTCCTTGCATTCCCCAAGTCTTTCCATGAAGTCTTGTCCCGCGCCACACCAGCCCGACCCATTCCTTAAATAAATTGCAAAATTGATAAAAAGTTATTTGAATTGGTTTTGGTAATAAAACAGCAAATATAGAGGCCTCCAATAGAAAAGTTAAAGTAAGTATATAGGTACTTATCAACCAAACCAGAACCGTCAAGAACAACTTTGATGGCCGATATCGGAAATAATTGCCGTTGATAGGAAAATTGATGGTTTCTTGGAAAAATTAATCACACCCTTGTAATCTGTCTCAATTGACATCATAGTGCATTATGGTGCAATTATGTGCACGTGGGCGTAAACTGTTTTTCCCTATGATATACGAGTAAACTGGATTTTTTACGAATGCGAATACAGTATTATCCTTAAGCATTTTCGGAATTAAGTAGGTAATTACTTATGAGGAAGGAATTTACTGACTTTGAATCACAGACTAACTCATGTATTTTCATTGACTTATCCTAGTTTCTACTAACTTCCAATATTATAATACATATCGAGGAAAATAAAAAAGTAAAATGGGAAAATCCTGCTTTATTGTCATTCGATATTTCAGTTTTACCGCAAATATTCCTCGATTTCCCTAAAACATTTCAACATGGCGTGCAATGCAAAACATTTGGAACACGCGTGCTTTCGTGTGTGCAAACCACAGGCTACGTTGGCAAGCTTTAGTAATTTAGGCACAGGATCATTTTACATCAACAACACCGGTTTTGCACGAACGGCAGCTTATTGTGGAGTTAATTACAAGAGGGATGTTAGTTTAATCGCCAAGGTTAGGCTTCAACAGTAAGACTGTTATGTTCAACCTAACCGAAGTAGTGATTTGTTGGTCTTGGTGCTATAAATCATTTCCAGCTTTGCCACACAAGTGAGAAAAAGTACCTATATAAACATTTCCTAACTTTTGTTTCTACTCCAGCTTTCTTTTAATTCTGGAGCTAATATGTAGATGCGAGAGAAGCAGTGCTGGTGAATTATTCATTTGAATAAATACCTACGCGAAAAGGAAAAACCATCGATTGGATATCATTTTCTATAGAAAAACAGGTTGCCCAAGAAGTTGTACCGGTTAAAAACAACGCACAGAGTAAACAAACAAATAAACTAAATGATGATTATGATGAATATAAATCAAGCGTGCATGGTCTGTAGAGCAATTTCGTATGAACTCAATTCAATCCCTTACGATTTCCTGTCTAGAGCTACACCGAGGCTCAAATTCTCCGTACCAATTATTGTGCTCCGTGCTAGCGCGTAGGCCGCTTATAATTTCTACAGTAATTAAGATCACGCGGCGAGCACTCAAATTCTTTATACCTATAGGTTTTTAATATACCTAGGTACTTTGAAAAATTTGCTGAATTTGACATTTCGATGACATTTGCCTTTGCAAGGAGCGCTTGAACTATAATACCCAGGCCGCCAGAGGTACCCATTATATTCTTGGCTAATCCAATTATTTTATTTGTTTTTGTTTTTTTTTTATCATTATTCTAGTTTTTCTACTTTATTGCGTCGTCTGAGAAAACGTGTGTTTATCAACCCGATTTTATTTGATGAGAAGGAACACCTGCATCAACATAAGTTACATAACACATATTGTCATGCAGGTGGGTAAATTTGTGTGTTTTTTGCTTATATGTGTGTGTATCTTATCTGTCTGTATATTAATTTGATCAATACATGTTCCAAAAACGTACTTTGATTGAATGCCTACAACCTGCAACAAACTTATAACATGAAATCGTTCAGTAAAACTGTCGTGAAATGGTAAATAGTAAAATTGCTCAAGAAAAACAATTTTTAACCAGACCTAGATACTAGGCAATCACAAACCGTGACATCTGAACTGTATTCTAAACCCAGACAGCCGTTCCGCTACAACCACATGTATAGATACCGATATATTTCCGTCATCGCGTTGTATCAAGCCTGTACGTTTCATTGTGTCTATAAATGCCATGGCACCATAAATCGTGGCCCATGAAGCGACATTGTACTATAGAATAATCACGGTATATAAAGTGCTAACCTAACGGGACATTGACCCATATCGAAAAGGTTAAAATTATAGGTTTTACGTACTAGGCGATTGAATTTTCATGATTTATTTTATTAGTCTTGTCTGGTTTTTATGTTGTTTGGTGTAAAAAAACAACTAGCTAGTTCTGAAAAATGGTTATGACTTCATTAATGTGTTTTAGATCTGAAACCTGGTTTTGTAACCCAGTAAAATGTTACAGATAGACCTACCTACTTCAAACTTTTATTACGCATATTTAAAAAAATATTAGGTACCTAGTTGACTGATGATTCAGATTATGAGCTGTTTTGCAATATGAAATGGCTCGTAGTCATGATGATTTATGTTTCTAATATTTTATGAATACATTGAATTTTATTGTGTTATTCTTGATCACCTACTCTACGAAGCGTAAAACTGAAATGCACTGTACCTATTTCAGTTTTATATTTTAAACTTTCGAGAAAAAGATTTATTTCTCAGGAAAGAACGACTTGCACAATATGGAACTAGTGTGAAAAGTCTCCACAAAAAGGTGAAAGTTAAAATCTCCTCCACCTACGCTACGCCATCGCCATTCCCAAATCGTTTTGTTTGTAAAACTGTAGTGATGTTTAGCTTCGCCAGACAAACATCAAATTAGCCTTAATTCATGTTTTTTCACACTATTTAATGTCATCTGGGTCACATCCCATGATGGCGCGAAATTAACTTCGTGCGCGATCATAAAATGGCGTCGTGTTTGCTTTGGCGCCTTTATTGCGTCGCCGTCGTCCGATTATACGAAACTTTACTTAATAGTTATTAAACTCGTAGCGTGTAGTTGCAGAAGTTTTATATTTATGGTTTGTTTTAACACGTGAAAAAACAGATTTTGGTACTTAATGTAAAGAATATTATTTCAGCTGGTAGGTACATAGATATTTGCCACTAATATCTGTAAGGTACCTATCATTAGTGATTTGATTTTGTTCAAATCACACATAGTTACGTACCTACCGGGGGTTGTGGTGCAGTTTAGGAGAGGCCATGTTCAGCAGTGAACTGTGACAGGCTGAGTAGAAAGTTACTTACCTAAGTTTAAAATGAGCCCTGATACCATTAAAATCTAAAAGCGAACCTCCGGAGTCTCGGTCCAAAAAATAATAATTTAACCTGTCCCTGTACCTTTGTCCTCACTTTATACATCGCGACAGCCACGGTCTCTTCAAATGACTGCATACGGAAAACAAAATAATGAAATGTGAGCAAAATTAAAATTCGTACCACAACAAATCGATTGTGATGAAATTCGCGGAAAGAACGAAGCCACGTTAGTGAAATATACATTCAGTAGGTGTTTAAAGTAAGTATTCAAAATGATATCTGATTATTGTTACGGAAGAAAATTCATGACCACGCATCTTTGGAAGTTGCGAATTGAACCAAACTTGCAAGATCAACAACAATGGTATAATAAATCATAGAAATGATGATGCAAGACTTGAGATTTTCCGTAGATCATTTGATTTTCTTATTCCACATGTGACATACAAGCGAAACTCCTTCAGAGACTAGACTTCATTGCTTATTATTTTGCAAGTCTGCATTGTTCTACTCAATCCTACTGGCTTTCAAATACAGGAAGTAAAATAAAACGTGCCAAGTCAAAATTTTCCGAGTAAAGTAATAAACGATAGTGTTCTATTGTCAGGACGTTAATGCTTAGTCATCGGCTGTAAACTCCATTCTAGCCAATTCTCTTCAATTGCCTCAAGTTGCTATAGCGATAAGCAGATATACCACTCTAGTTTTGTGTTCCAAAGCTACGTAAGGGGTTAGGTAGACGATCAACACTTCATCATATAGATAAATAGAAAGACAGACTTTACCATTGAAAATGTATAGCCTAGGTCATGTGACTGGAATGTAGGAATATCTAAAGATATAGTACCTACTTAAGTGCTGAGTACTTTCGGCTTTAGATTACGAGACAATTACGTCAATTTCTAGTTCTTTCCACGAAAATGGAATTTCACCTCAAATTTTACCTAAAAATACTTTTTGCATGTTACATTTATGTACAATGATATGTATTACCTACATATTACTCTTAATGCGATACAATGGCTATTTTATGTATTACAAGAATTATAACTTTGCAAAGAGTACCTTTATGTTAGATTTTTCAAGTCATTCGCATGGAATTTGAACATGTGGTATGGGAACTCTCAATCAGTAGAAGTTTGAGTGAAACGAAACTCGAATGCTTTTTAATTACTTGGATGTGGATGTATATAAATATCGATATTAACAGAGACTTGGTGATTGATATAACAAATTGGGTTTTTATAGAAATATCAAAACATTACGCTTGCTTTTCTCCAAAGGGTTAGTCAAGGTCGTGCCTATTGCAACCCACATTTCGACAGTTATGTCCAAGTCCCATGTAATAGTCTACTGCGTCTAGAGTCTATTGCCATCAACTGGACACAGATCCACATGGCTGCATGTCACTTCGAAATTATTGGTGGGAAAAACCCAGTAACACTCATTATTATTATTCAATACTTGAAACTCGGAAGACAATTCCATTTTGAGGTTCCCCTTTTGTCTAAGATTTTGAATAAGAATAAGCTCATTATTTTAAAATTGACAGTTGTTACAGTAGATCAAATGCTTTTGTTAGTGGGATACTTCAATTTATTGATTCTATTGTTATTGTCGTGACAGTTACTAGAACAGACCAATTCCTAATCAGTATTTACGTGTTTGGCAATCATGTTTATGAGCTAAAAATACTCACAAACACATAAAGATACATACATAGAAACACACATTTACATTTAAACACAAATACATATACACAAATACATATAAACTCTCAAACTGTAATAACGTATGGTAGGTACTGAAAAAGTCGTTCGACGACGTTAAAAAAAACAATTCTCGATTGTCTTTAAATCTTGAAAGCCGTTCCGAAAACGGTCGCATACCAATAAAGTGATGTTCTCGACCACATTATGGTAGTGAACTGTCAATGACGAAATTTATTTCATTACAAAACGTGGGTTCGATGACGCACCATGAGACCTCCATGTAAGAAGCCTCGTTTGTCCCACTTCTGGACTCCTTACACTCACTTATTAATCGCGTCGTAACTACGGTGATCATTCTGGCATATACGCCCTTTAGAGGTTCAGATTTATCAATTAATTCTGCTGATATTATATACGTTTCCTATAGGCGTTAGATCCTAACAGGCAAGTGGCTCCCACGCTCAACTCTCTGGATGAAACGAACTTCGAAGAACTTCTTAACTGTACCTATAGGTTACTAGTAGTGAGCCAATAGATACTTTGCATGCTAGTTCTTGCGTGTGTTTAGGGTTAGAACATAAGTTGAATGTAGCGAAAGCGTTGAAATGAGCTACACTCATGGACAAAAACCGTGAATCATAAATTCCATCTTGGGTATATTTGCTCCCCAAAAGAGTGGTGAATAGCCTGACGAATAAATGAATGAAATACCTATTTTTGAAACACCATCGCATTTTTCTTCCTTTGACCCAACCAAACGTTAACTACTATAAATTCGTTTCAAACGAAAAATAACTGAATGATGTCAACAAACTGTAAACCATAACTACATCAGATCTAATCGTATTTGACCGATATAGAACTAACAATGGAAGTTTATTTTTGTCAGCCCATAGTACTGTAAATCAAAAACAAAATAAAATTTCCAAGGACACATGTCATTCATTCATTACTTTGCTACCTCTCCGTCCGTCCATGTGTCGCCTTTAAATCAAAAGGCGCCAAATATTCATTCGCTAATTTTGTGCCGTGAATAAGAATCGTATATATCTTCCTGAGGTCATGAGCTGAATTGTAAATCTACATACATTATTCGCAATGATATATACTCCGGCGCAAGTTGGCCACGCCTCCTCAAGTCCTCAGTAACTATGTAATACTAAAAATTTTGTTGGCAGTACCTTGCTCAGTGGGTGACTCTAGTCTTGTAACTATGTACAAATGGTGTCTCTTGCAGTACGTCTAATCCAACAGATTTTTGATCCAACGTTTTGTAAGAAGCCTTTGTATGCATTTAAATTAATGTCTTGTCTAGACTCCATTGTAAACACAGTTTTACAACCTCAGTATTAGACGCTACTAAACAACCACTACCTAGTAGGCGTGTCTAAGTACATTCACTGATCAGTATTATTTGTATACGTGCTGATAAAACAAATGATAACGCCTTTTATCTGCGCGTGATAATAGTTCGAGGTACTTGCAGGTAGCCATATAATATTCAAGCGCTATTTATAGTTGTCTATGTTTATATGAACGTTATCGATTGAAACAGCTAGTACAAAGAAAGGAAAATACTTTTCTCGAACAATGTACCACTTTTCAGCCTAGTATTGTAAACTCCAAGGACAAAAGCAGCTGAAAATCATTAAACTTTTTGCTACGTTACGTTACGTTCTATTGCTTATAAACCGCTTTTCTATAAAATTGAAAGTCACTAATCATTCCGGTACGTACCTACTCTTTTATCGCTGTAACATAATAACATTGTAAAACCAAATAATTTGAAAACAGTACCTAATCATGGAGTTTCTTGTCGGTTCATCACCATATGAAACGACTAACCCGAACCATGCACCTTTTTTCGACGTTTTACTAGTCCCCACTGCACTGTAGGCCTATGTGAAATAAAAATTTTGATATTTTATCCTCATTTTAAAAATGAAACCTTATCAAAATATCTGCCCGCTTCGTCCTTTCCATACAGGTGATAATTTGCGTTGCTATACCTAATTTGTCCTTGAACCATTGGAGATGTGTGCGCCTAGCTCATAGGCTGTCACGCGTCATCGACTAAAATAAATCAATTGGACGACGACGTACTGGCAATACCGGCATTGGATTTATTAAGAGGCATTAACACTTGAGACTCGTACGCTGATGAGATCACACTTTATGGTCAGGCACGAGTTGTTTAGCCCTTTTAATTACCATAGACGTGTTGAGGATGCTCAATTACTATGGTTCATGGTATTACATTACATTCATCAGTAGATGTTCACATCTGTCTATCTCATCTGGCTTACTGATGTTTTGTAATAGAAGATGTTTTGTAGCGAACTTTACGCTTGCCAAATAGATAAAAACCTTGCGTGAACTCAGGGATCTTACCTACATAGCATCCAAGTCTCAATTCCCATTCATATTTCAAGATGCATGAGTATTTAGGTCGAAAAAAGAAACAAATTGTGAAATGGCGACTAGGCGTAGTACTTTATCTCAGTAAAGTAGCATGCTCCTTCCCATCTTCTTGAAATAACTTATCCGTTATTTATCGTAGGTGTACAATACCCTTGAGGCCTGTCCTGAATTTCTTTACCTGTACACACACTGCTGCTGCTCTATATATTTAACTCGTAAATAATATAGTACCTAGGTTCATAATCAGTTGCTGCAAAATGTCGATTTATAACGTTATCCTATGGAATATTTACGATACTATCAATAATATAATATAATTATCTATAATACAGTACTTGTCGAACTTGAACGGATACGCCAAAAAAATCGAGTTATAGAGTTTTCGACATAAGGAGGACTTCGACTTAAGCGAAGCTTTGTCAGGAAATGTTTGACTTGTATAGGATTAAGATTTATTCCAACTAATTTTGAGTTTTTTTTTAGATGCAGAGGTCAAATTAATTTTTTCGAGTTATAGAGGGAAAATATGTACTGAATTTACTTGTAGGGACTCACTAATTATTTCGGCTTATAGAGGGGCCAGATTTCGAGCAATGGAGGTTGTGGGGCTTGAAGGGAATGGAACACAAGTTTGGGAGGTTTTCGACTAAAAGAGGTTCTACTGTATTTCTATAATATTTCTCTTTTTTAATTGTGATAGAGTTAACTCGAATATTCGCGATTTTCTTGGTTTCCATGAAGTTAAATAACATTTCGGGGTTTATGAACCCATGATCGTGGATTCCCACTAATGTGGTTTCAAATCTGTTGAACTAAGAACAAAAACAATGAAATCTCTTGAGATCTGGGTGCAGTTGAATTGGTTATTTTCCTGGGAAATTATAAGAAATTATAAACTGTATCAAATGCATTTTATGCCAAGTTTTCAAAGTTACCGATAAACGAAATAGGTACACATGCTTCGGTTTATTTAATGCGTAAACAACATTTTAATTCGACATAGGTAAGCACTACTTCGGTAGGCACTTTGTAGTCACCGATGTATATGTTGAAGTCACGGCTTGTTTTGCTTATTACATAATGTGGAATAAGTACATGTATTTTATGACTATATTCACTAGCCGAGTATAATAAACACTTCATGGGTAAAGTCAGATTAAATGAAAACATATAGTACCTATATGTACATTTAAATTATAATATTATATTCGTGTTTTTGTATTTGATCTAGTTGCTAGGGGTTGCCAAGAATATCTCTGTTTATATAAATATCATATTTATTACTATTATGAATCAAACAAAAAATGAGTTCATACAAACTGTGTCAATCGGGTACCTATACTGTTTTGTTGGTCTAGCGGTAGCAAACGTTTCTGCTGAGCGTAAAGTCGTGGGTTCGATTCCCCAGGCAGGGCAGTGTTATTGGGGTAAGTACTATAGGTAGAACACATATAGTAATCCTTCAAGGAGGGAATATAAGTAATACAATCGTGATATTATTATGTTATGATCAAGTTACCAATTAAGTTAAGTTAAGTTACCAAGCAAGAGGTAAAGCGACTATTCAGAAAAACGAGCGGTCAATAATTTCTAAATTCCCTTTTTCTGAATTCAAATTCGAGAGTTATAATAGAACCAAAGCATAGCATATACAACAGCGGACTCACTAAAGAGTCCTGCAATTAAAAAGGTCAGTCGTGATTCCGGAGGTTAACTAGCCTGGTAGAAAGAGGTCACATCGCTGAGGAAGTTTCAATCATCGATGTATTAAGTAACCTTAATTTCCACACTTCAGCACGTTTATTGGGCAATCATGAATATGAATAGTATAAAGAAATTAATAATGTAAACGTTTACCTTCTACATGGGCTTTTCAAATATCTTCATAATATTATAGAGACAGATCTTGTTGCAACAGTTATTTCGAGTTGACAACACTTAAATAGAAGTAGATATAACCACTATAGGTAATCCTTGTTTCGAAAGGTATTCTTTTAAAGAAAGCTTAGAGAAAGAAGTCGATATCAATAAAAAGTAAGATCATCATGACTAGCTATCTCCATGCGAAAGCCGAAACAAATGATTAGCCACAAAGTACTCTTATAAACAAAGAAAGATCGCAAATCAAAAGAGAAACAGTAAAGATTGGAATCCTGAGACAATCGAGAAAAAGCACTACCACCACTACCACTATTGTACATGTATTTTAAATAAATAAATAATAAATAAAAAGTGTGCCTATCTTGGATAGTGACCGCGCACATCCCAAATGAGATGGAAAGATAGATGGGAACGATTTTCATGAAGACAATTGTGTCAGAGCCATTGTGTCAGCTGGTATTACAAGATAGTTGGAAAAAGGCTAGGTAGATGATGCCAACGAAACAGAAACGCAACCATTTCTCGTCGCAATAGGGAAAGAGCATCTTACGATTTCTAATCTTTGGAAAATGAGACATTTCTTCCAATAGTTTTGATTCAACAGTAATATAATTTCGTGCCAAAAACATGCGGTCTTTGCCGGGCAACGTTCCAATCTCAATGCCCATGCAAAATCGATCGGCGTAACTGCGCATTACGAGAAACGGTATATTAATATAATGGATCCACCTGACTATTGTACTAAAACTAATATTTTAACAAGAAACTCATTCTTTGTCGGTTCTGCGTGATTTGTTCATTGTGGATAAGTGGATAAGTGGTCACGTTGGTGTGCATCTTATATTTTGTTCCAAAAGTAGATTTATTTACTTTGATTTTTCTTTGAATAATACTCTGGTTATGACCTTATGACTAATTTGAAGTTTAGTTTGATCATCAATGATAACTGTCAAATTTTAGATAGACGTAACCGGACGTAACACATCAGAATTTCAAACTGCGACCTTTCATCTTCTTCTTTTGTATGTCAAAATTACTATTCCATAAGCGCAGTAATGACAGCAGATGGGTAGTTTATTGTCGTTGCAAATTACGTCATATGTGCATATAATAAGATAGATAATAATCTGCATTCCAAGGCTTTAGCAGACAATATAAAATCCCATAATGTACTGTAAGACTAGGTACCACCAAGTTCACAGACGGTCGACTTTTCACCCTTATGTCTTGAGTAATAAGGTTGATAAGTGGTGGACCGTCAGTGAGCGTGGTAGTACATATTGAAACATAAGTGATGAGCCGAACTCCAGAGCCATATGTCCCAGCTTTTCATCCACCTTATGGAGTTAACTTCAGGGCTAAGATAGACGACGAAGAGTTTTTTGTCGAAGATATTTTTTGTCAGCGAAGATTTTTTGTTGCTTGCTCTTTACTTATCGACAAGGTACCTGGCAAAGCGCAAAAAACAACTGCAGCATTTGTTACAGTGCGGTAATCGATTTAAAAGATTCCAAAAACGAATCTAAAACAAGTCTAAGCTTTGATAATACCTACGTTTACGTAAAGACTGAGAAACACCATTTTCCTCTTTATGCGATAGATGAAGCAACGCAAACATTGGTTTGCACTGGTTTATTATTGTGTGCCAAATACCACGCTGTAGACAGAATGAATAAGATACACACACATTCAATATTTGCATGGAAACTTTTCTCGAATGCATCTTTTAGTTGAATAACAATTTTGTTTCTGTGGGATTTGGCCGTTCTCCATTAACAACAGTATTAGCTCTACTTGGAATCATAAAAGGCGATTTAGCTCTAGAAAGGCACAATAGAAAACCTTTTAACGACTAACAAAACATCAATTTACCTTGATTCTTTAGTTAATACGTATCTTAACCTCCACTGGCAGTTTAACACTTACTTAGCACTTTATTTTCCTAGAAGCGCAGCTATAAAAAACTAAGAGCACCTAAATAACAAAAAATAATAATACTAAAATGGTTCCCAAAAACACGTACAATGAATAAGCACTTTAAGTAGATACAAGAGTCGAAAAGGTAAACAACGAATTACCGTTGGTAGAAGATAAAGTTTATGTCGGTAGCCTCCCGTTAGCACGACCTCTTATCTGAAGCATTCTACCTCGCCGGTAATCAACTAGCACCTACTCGTAATTAACTAAGCATAGTGTGGAAATAGTAGAAACTACGGTAATGTAGGAATGTGGAGAACCTAAGACGCCGGCGAGATTAGAGACAGGGGGGAAATAGCAAATAAAACTGTTGTTGAAAAATTAAACATGAAAATATGATGTCATGGCAATCAATTTGCACTCAAAAGTAAATAATACAAGAACATACAAAGTGACACACATTATTCAAGAACATCAAACGAGTAATGTGGGCTTAGACGTCGATTATTACGAGTAAAGAATCTTGCTTGGACGAGTCGTGGCCTCACTTGCTTAATGTTTACCTTATTACTTATTGCCGCCGACGCTTACCTACAGAAATAAAAACACACCCACGGAACAACCGGCTGTATTAGATACCCACAGTTTTCAACCAGAACCCACTTGAGGAGGGGCTTTTCAATTTGACCGAGAAATCGAATGCAACTAGTGAGGGGACGCAAGCTGTGCGGTTACAAATCGTAATGTATATGAATGGCAGACTCTCTGTCCTGCTCTCACTCAACAAACAATTTGAGACATGAGAGAAGCTTTTTAAACATAATTCACTGAGAACACTCCAATAACATTGAACAAAAGTCAAGATATTTATAAACTTCTTTGTGAGGAAGGAAATTTTTAACGAAACATGACCTTCTTGTACTTGAACAAAAGTATCTGAAGAAGAGTAATTAAACAATAATATGACATAGCGACGAAACATTTGTTAAGCGTCAAAACTATTGTTAAAGCAAATGCTATATAAGATGCGAATACACAGAATGAAGTACTCTGTAGAGATTTCACAGGGTTTCAAGGAATCTAAGAAGCATGACCGCTTTATTGTCGCCGAGGGATTCGTTGAAACGGCTCGTTGCGGATCAATGATGTATAACCTGGCGTAACTGTTTTGTTAAATAACAAATTAACTTTGAGATTCGTAAAACAAATTGTAGAAAAGAGCTGGCCTAATTGAAATAATGTTTTTTACTTTGACTTTTTAGCTCCATTACACATTAATTTGTGAAATCGTTGCTTTAATACAAATTGAACTAAAATCCTGAATCCCACAAGACCAATAAACTGATACAGAAATGAAACCAACGACACCAATTTAGTGTTTACGTTTGTTATACGTTTCATCATTTTAATAGTCCGTGTTAAGGGTTGTTGTAACCCCATTATTTAAATTAACCTTATCTCTATCTTCTAGAAAGATTGTACGGATAAAAACATCTTGTTTTTATAATGCTTCATTGTTTGAACTAGAAATTCCAGGGCGATAAGAAGTCAAGCGTCTGAATTATTAAGCGGTGTGATCATTTCATCTTTGTTATCAAGAAAATTCATATCTACTCGTATACCTTTAGTTCACAAACTTGTTTCATAGTCATGTCTTCTATCTATATTATGTTTAAGTATGTTTCTTGTATTTAATGGTACGGTGGAGTCAAAGTTCGCGACTACAACCCCGCTGTCTGTCTTAGGGTATTTAAGGCTTCATTATGTTTTTGCATATTTTATGAAGTTGGTTTCCATTTAACGTTTAATTTTCGTTGCTAGTTTCTGACAATCTGCAGTCAATGTTTTTCATGATAACCATGGCTATTCAGGTTATCAGGAAAATGAGACGATAGTGAACATAAGCGAGTTTGTACATCGGAATTACCGTTGTAGATAGAGGCAGCAAGAATTTAAATGGTTGATATTTTATACTGTGGAAAATAACAATGGCTGTAATAGATTTGTGACGAAATCAGGTGCATAACTTATATTTTTAATTAATCCTTTTCTTTTTAGTGTGCGTTGTATTTGTTATGCGCATACTTCTATTAAAATCAGCCCGCAAACTAAGTTATAAATAGTAAATATTTTCTTTTATTAGTCTGTCTTTGTGTTTTCTTTTCTTCGAATAATTGAGGAAAAAAATACTTTAGATGTAATTGAATACTACATAGACAGTAGAAAGTTAAAAACATTATTATGAAGTCTTACAAATGAAATCCTAAGATGAGTTTGCAAAGAAAATTGAGGAAATGTCTACCCTGATTTGAGTGAACTCCGATTTAAAATCAGCATGTTTCATCCAGTAAGAGGATTTAAAAGTCAAGGGAGTTAACATTTAAATTTTTTTCTGTACTGTTTCACAGCTTATTGACTACATAGCTAATAGGAGAAAAAAAAATTAACGCTAATAAAAATTAACTAAGAGCAAAAGCTGGTTATTGTGCAAATATTGGCATTGACTAGTACCTAATTGGTTATACAACATTACGATTAATAAACACAATCACCTGCTGTCTGCTGCTGTGTGTGCTATTTGTTGTTTCTAGCAATGCTCGTAAATACTTTACAGAGCTACGATAGATATGAACAAGTATAGACATTTCGGAAAAAACAATATTATCTAGCGATAGATGAGGATAAATGTTAATGATTGCAGACACTTCAAATATTCGAAGTTTTGTATTGTATTGAATATAACAGAATATTTGTTTATTTTCCTACATGTTGTGCAAATTACAGATGTTCAACACAATAAGTCCAGTAACCTTCAAATATACAAATCCAATAGAATAATTTCATTTTATTATTCTTACAATTTGTTCAGGCTAGACTGATGAGTCCAGATCTCTGTAATACACAAAAGCTTTCAATAAGTATCTATTAGAATTATGAATCAAATTTTGACAATAAAAAACCTTTGCGATTCCGTCCGCTTCATCGAGGAACACTAATTGGCCAAAATGTTAACCTCAGTTAAACGGACCGGATTTTAAAAGTGAAATTTTCTTCGTCATCGGCTTCGTTCGCAGACTCAGCTTCCGTCGTTCCTACGGTTTCTTAAAAGTATCTGAGTCAACGATAAAGGTGATTTCGAAGGTCGTTAAAATATCCATTAAATCTACTTCATGCCCACAGATTCATTGAAGTAACGACTTACATTCACTTGTGGAGCTGTACGCCTACGTTTCTCTGTGTCTTATTTTGCATCGTTGATTGCGTATCTGCTAGTTTTGATTTGATGTCGACACTTAATCGAAGCTACTCATGATCTCTTTATACATTACTTACTTCAGAATTTAAATCAGAACTCCAAATAATCATCTCTTGAATTTTCAATTTTTTATTGAAATAACATTGACAACAATTACAGAATCTAAAACATGCCTCAACAATTTTCTAATCCATCATACCTTTTACAATTAAGACAAAACAAAGAGCATGAATAATGAGGAAAGGTACCTACGTAATGAATTATAAACTTGATTGCAACACTTTGTGGCCAAGTATCGAAACGAGTGATGCTGTCATCGTTGCAAATAGAGTTGGAACATGAGCGTTTTATTTTGTTGAAATAGAAGAAAATTCAATTAGGATGTAGTAAAACAATGTGAGTACGTTCAGTGATGTCACCGGACTCACAGAGTGTGACGGCCACAAGCCCATATAGAGGAGAGAACTACACATAAGTAGGTACATAAGGTAACTAGGCACACTCCACACGTTGGCATGCGGTTAATAGAAGGAGCTAAGTGTTTGACTGTATATCCTATTTTAGGACTTAGAAATGCTTTCTTGAGCACGTGCAACCATTAGGAATAGCACAATGCTCAGCACTTGGGAGCTGTTGAGTAAATAATGTCAAGTTTGTTCGTGCGGTGAGGCAGGAATTGACGCTTAGTTTGAAACTGAAGGAAACTGAAATATTAAAAACGAAACTGAAATTAAAATGGCATTATTTCATTCCCCATTACAAAAGAAACCTGCAACTATTGATGCAATAAACTAACTACGAATAGTTTGCCAAAAGAACTTGCAAAATAGAATAACAACACACAGTCACATCATGTTGTTACCTGTGCCTGCTTTTATGAAGTTGAATAAAGCCTTGTTCAGGCTTACGTCATGTTTGACATGTCTGCGGCTAAAATGATTTACGAAACTGCAGTTTTCAAACGAAATTTGGCAGCACCATCTTTTGTAATGTATTTATCGGATGTCGGTCTTAATCAGCATATAAATAGAATGGGCGTGGCTTAGATATATACAACAACAATCACCACGTGACGAGAATTAGAGACAAGAATAGTTCTACCAAACAAATGTGTTTTAAAGACGTTAATTGTGTTGTCAGAACTCAAACAATCGTCGTTAAAGTATTCAGATGTTTCTAGAACGACAGTTAAGTTTTTATTTCGTCCGTAGGTATTGTGTGTTAACATTGAAACAAGTTACAAGAAAATAAGTAGCAGCTTGTTTCTTTCTCTTATCTTTGCGCGCCGCCGCCGTGGTGTGAAGAATCATGCGCATGTTTGTGCGTAAACGCATCCAAACATGAAATGTAAAACACCCGCAGCAGTAATCATCCAAATTATAAAATTTCCTTAAAATGCAACTAAAACTATTTCAAAGCAGGCGGCGCGGCGTGCTGAATAAAAGGTTTGCCGGCGTGCGTGCAGTTTGCAGAATGTCTGGAATGCTCCGTGCACTTCTCAGAACACGACTGGCCCTTCATTCCTGCCCTTAGGTAGAAGCGTTTCGAACCATTAGCTTTTTCTTAAACTATATGATGTACCGCCTTCCAGACTTTATAATGACTTATGCAGCATCAGTTCTTGATATATCAACTCTATATTTTATTATTATTTTTGTAAGTATGCGAATACCAAAGTTTTTATTACAATGGATGTTGAGAAAATCTGTGAAAATCAGATGAAAAATATTCTTAATGTTTTCAAATTTTAGCGTTTCAATGACCGTGGGAATGTAAGACGATGATGTATATTGTTTTAACCGAGGTGCTCCTGTGTACTGAGCTTCGACGCAACGACGCAATAACAGACACGTGTGAAACAAACAAATACTTACCATAGTTTGTTGACCTCTGATACCCTAAAATAATATTAATTGTTACAAAGACGCCATTTATGGCGAAATTTCAATCAAGTCAGCTCTACTTTTTACGAAAAGATAATTTAAAAACAGAACATCAATATGATTGTTATGCTCAGGTTTAATTAAACTTTAAATATTTTTAGAATTAATTTTTCGCAGTTGCCGAGCATTACTATGAAAAATACAGAACGTATGGATTCTTGAGATTTTAAAATGGTCGAGTACATAAAACTGAAAACAATCTTTCTTGACAATAAAGGCATTGTATTCAGTTCAGAAGCTGGAGATACTGAATACAAATTCTCGCGATTTTTCAAATGGTCAAGAAAAACAAAAGAGGTCGGTAAATTTATTCCACTTTCGAAGCATAGTTTATTTTATTCTGCAATGACTTGATCAACTGTCTTTAAATGGAAATCAGCATCTTTACGAGATCATAAATTGTGGCTTAACAAGCGCAAAGTTAACGGAGCTATTGTAAAATTTACAAATGTAGAATGGTCGAGATCAAATCCAATTTCGGATAACGGTGTTTTACAAATAATTTTAAAAAATATAGTTGATTGTTAGAGGTTGTTCGTTGTATAAAGGATCACATGACCGTATTATGTACCGCGTCGTCACGTCGCTGGCGGGGGCGCTTAGCCTTGTCATTTTCCGCAACCGGTCGCTGGATCAATTGAGCCGATTGATTGTTACCATCCACAAATTATACTAGTCCATCTGATGTCACGTCCCTCTTGCGAACTGCATGCTTAAATGGGCGCAATTAGGTCAATCATTTAGCAAATTACATGCTTCGTTAGTTCTGAATGTTCCCATCCGATATTCTACGAGATCAAAATTTTACGAACCATGAACATGACAGCAGTTTGTCAAAAATAGCGTTAGCTAATTGAAATTTTACCATACCACGAGTATCACATACGGTATTGTGATAATGTGTGCCATGACAACAACTGTAATGACAGGAAACGCTTAGACAATTGGGATTTTATTGCAACGCGGGGTGAATACAGACAGACCCATTCAAAACATGAATAGCCTCAATTGAAGAGGTTTAAATGTAGCTACGCTTTTTATTGCGACTGTACTCAAAATAAACTCAAGAGCACATGAAATAGCTAAGTAATATTAGACGTAAGTAATATGTAGTTTCTTCAGTTACTGCAAAAAGGCGAAAAACAATGGCCAAGTCGTGCGCATTTTGTGACGAAAAAGAATTAAGAATAAGAAAATATTGGAATCGATTAAATGGAGGCATTGATTTATCCACTGGAGAACAATGGGACATTTTATTGCTTATTGGAAATGGAACTGATTGACGTAGCAGTTTTTACAATGCATAACATACTAGGCGCCCAGACTGCTTTAGACTTCCGATGAATCATCTGGGTCAGAAAGCCGCGACCGTAAAAAAGAAAAGGCAACATACAAATTTAATTAGTTCCTTTGAAAGAAGGCCTAACTCCATCAATCATGAGGGTCTGATAATGGTGAGTGTAGACACTCGCTATGGCATGTTTTCTCGACGAAGGTCAGCTTTTATTACGTTAACACTTGTAATAACTGTCTTTATGTCGTCAGATTGGTCTACACTTCACACATTTCTAATTTTTAAACTGACATGGTCACTAACATTATCATTAACACTGAAAATGGGATATTTATCAGGTTTGAGGACATTTTGTTGCAATAGTTACTCTTTGTTCACAAAGATCATTGCCAGTGTTCCCCTAAATAATAACTTTGTCCGTGAAAGGACCTTCTGTCTGATTCGGTGACGTTACATCAACTTGAAACTGAATACAGCAGCTTCGGTTTCGTTGAAATTTTTTTCTGTCGGATGGTCAGACGCACGACGTGCAATGAATAGTTAAAATTGAGAGAGAAAGCTCCACTCTGCTGCAATTTCTTCGTACTCATTATGCAATTTCCAGTTTAATGTCACCTGGCCTCTAAGTAATTGTTTGTTTTAAACATTTATCTTGTTCAATACATATGGCCTTACTTAGTTGTGTGGCTGAAAGTCATCGTTGAGTCTCATCGCAGCCAACTTTTATCATGGACCATCCAGGCGCCGTACAAGGCTTGATTATAGGTAATGTAATATATTTATTTTGGATGTTATGCTTATGAATGATGATGACATTAGGGCTAATGGCTAAAGATTGGCTTATCTTTGAAGATTAAAATTGTTTTGTTTCAAGGAAACGATGAATCAAGCCATTATCTTTGTGTGTACTCTTCTTTATCTAGTTAAAAACTTCGACGTTGGCAATAAACTATTGAAGTGTTACTGAAAACGTATGGATATCATAATTTTATACAGAGAAGTACTTCACTACAAATGCCAAGCATGATAAGGCGCATAAACTCAAGGAGAATTACTAAAGTTGTAAGTAATGACATGCGTCAGCACAAGAAATGAAGACGAATGCTCACAAGTTTCACAACACAAAGAAACTGTAACCTTATTGTCTTCGGAGGCGACAACCGTCGCAGTACCACGAAACGCAACACCAGAGGGCACAAACAGTATACACAAGTCACAGAAACACTGAACACGATAGGAAACTGGCACGTGATTTACTAAAAATTGACACATGAATGTATGATGAGCGCAGTGCGCAGGCGCGCAGGGTGCGCAGGCGGCGGAGGCAGCGCCGCGCCGCGCCTCGCCAGCGAGCCTCCGACTCGCCTGTATGTACACACCGCCCTCGGTAAATTCTTTGCATAAATAAACGAGAAAGCTCCAGCTAGCCCACTAAACTATCGCTTCGATTGCACTCACTTCGCGAAACAAGATGCACTGCTTCCAAAACAACTTAAAAGTAACCTTACCTTTTACACTGCGCAGTAATGATGTTCTATCACGATCGATGAAGGAAAAACAAGCGAAAACCAGGCACAGTCACGTTCGTGCGGATACGTCGAGAGCAATGGCGCCGCGCCGCCGGTTCGTTCGTCGGTTGTCGAGTAAAGCGCGGACTAAGAAGGCAAGCCTTGTTTGAATAGTGACGTGAGCCCAGATGGCCTCTTACCTCCTCTGCGCCGCGCAGTTCACCTCTACCCAGAAAGAGACAGCACTAGTCTTATCAACCTCGTCTTTTACCTGTGGTGCAGCAACCTACATCACACCGGTGCGTCGAATAAATTGAACAATGTCAAGCAAGTCTGATATTTGCTCGTTTGTCTCGAAAAACATGTAAAAAATTCAATATACGCTTAGTTTTCGTTACACCTTAACATGTTCTAAAACTGTAAATAAATGAAACTTGGTTTGCGTGACGCTAATGTTTCAATTAAAACGAGGCGTGCCAGACGCTGAAAATGAGTGTGATTTATAACAAAGTAAATTTATTCCATCCATTTTCACAAAACAATGCTTAGACATATCAAACCATTTAGGCAAGTCTACCTGAAACAGAAAACATCATGTTAAGTGCATAGAAAGTCGGAACCAAAGAACCCATAAAAGTGATTTCTATGGAAAAGTTTTTAGAGTGCTGCCACCTCGCGGAACGTTGGAAGGTGTTTATCATTGGCAGCATTGCCACTCTACTACAAAGAATATACAGACTGGGTGTTTTGCTGATAACTCTTTGGGCTTGAGCTTCAACAAAAGATAGATAGATGGCGCTAATCGGCGTCGCATTTAAAAATATCTACATATTTGCTTAGGTTGCTCTACAAGTCATGAAAAAAAAGTGGTAATAGACAATCCATTGGAACAAAGCTATTTTTATAAATAATCTTAATTATAAAAAAAAATCGGCCTTGACGAACCCGATTTACACTTCAGTGCTTCCAGAAAAAAAAATATCACCGAACATTTGATTATGTTTTAAAGGTATAAACTACGATGATTTACTTAAAACAGTTGCTCGAGAAATTCTTGAAGGAGTTTCGAAGTTAACAGAAAACGAGTAGAATAATTGTAACAGAAATTAAATAAGTATTGCCGGCACGCACGCTAGCATTAATGATCTCATCCGTGGTGATCTTGCCACCGCCGGCGCCAGCTGTCTTAGAACCCAATGGCTTGGCACGCGTCGATGGGAAGAGACCAGATGGTATGACCATAATGCCATGGAAGTTGGGTAGGCCTTTGGTGTGGGACGCAACTTGCGTCGACACCCTTGCGCCATCCCATCTTCCTAGCACAGTGGGCTGCGTTGGGGCGGCTGCTGAAGGTGCTGAAAACCTCAAACGGTTCAAATACAATAATTTACTTGGTAGTTATGTGTTTGAGCCGTTTGGGGTTGAACAACTAGGGCCATAAGGTCCGAGTGACCACCTAGTATTTCGGGAAATCGCCAAGCGGTTGGTCGACTCTTCACGTGACTAGAGGGCGGGCCTATTTTTTGGCCAAAGAATCAGCATTGCCATCCAACGTGGCAATGCTGCCAGCCTTCTGGGCACTTTTCCTGTTGACAGCGATGAGGACGAATTTTTGGACCCCCTGTAACCATTTTCTACTTGTATGTACATACATATTTATTACTATTATAGTTTTGTAGTTTGTAAATAATTTAATAATCTTTGAAATAAATATTAGACTGTAAAAAAAAAAGTATCGTATGCCTTTATATCAATAGCTATCCAATATTCTGAATAAACTTTCAAACAAAGACGCGCGTAGGCCGTTGTCTGAACCATAGTCCGAGAGCTCCAAAGTCGTGTTGTCAGTCACGTAGGATAATGCTACTTGTCATTCAGTGAAAAGAACAACGAAACCAAAAATCTAAAGAGTGGAGAAATTGTATCAGAAGTTGATAATCTTCTGGATCTTCTCAATTCAATTAGACTGAGTTATTGTAAACTAGCATTTGCCTGCTGCTTCGATCCTTTTCTACTTCTTTCCTTTGATCTCACAGGAACGTTTCAATTGTCTTCTGTGTAAAAATATAGTTTAGCGCAAAAATCCGGAATAATTTCGGAATCGGATCACATTGTTTTACCGGATTGGTTTCAACCGACGAAAGTTACATCCAAACCTAAAACCTTTATAATATCAGCATAGACAAAACCTCTCAAAATTGAAAAACCTCTTCAGTTTAATACAAAACTACGAGTATCTGGCATCTGCTAAGTGTACATAGACATAAATAAAGTCAGAAAGCAGTTTGAAAGGAATCTCTTTGATTACGTCGCCGATGCCGGCTGGTGTGAAGCTACATTAAATCGATAGCTGGGTAATAACGATTTATCAATGTGCTCGATGTCGGGTCGTGAAAGTCAAAATCGATTAGCAACCTTCTGATTGAATGTTTAGCAAATAGAAAGCGCTGTTGTGATTTTTTGATGTGCAATGTTTGTGATGCGTTCGAATTTGTAAATACACTTTGGAGTGTCGGTTTCCTGTCGTTTAGTCTTGTTGATTTCAATTAAGGTTTACATGATCTTAGTACAGACGTCTGGACAGTGGTTTTGTGTTATAATAACGACTAAGATTTAATAATATTGAACATTTCATTTAAACTTACTAAGCTTCACTACGTTTCCTAATATTTTAGAAACCAATTTGAAATGTTCTACTCTCACACACGTTTTCAGGGACTAATCCAAAATCCAAATGGACTAGCTCAAGGGCAGATAAAAAGATAGAATTGTGTCCAGCCTGTATTCCTGTCTATTGTCGTTTATTACATTTTCATTCTTAAATAATTGACTCCTCGGTTGCAGGGTCGTGCTTTCGCAATCAGTTTCAGATCACTGCCGAAAATTCTTCTAAGTTTATTTCATGTAGTGCATTAAAAACTCTTTGATTTCGTGTTCCAATTCTGGGTAAAATATATTTATTTAGCCATAATTTAACTGTGCCACTACACACTTATCTATATAATTGACATCAAGGAACCACTTTCGCTGGCATTACTAATGGAACTTCAGAACATATCGACAGGCAGGACGTTGACCAGCTATAAATCCAAGTCTAGAATCAGTGTCCACTTTCGAATACCCAGTAGTCTTTATATTATTCATTTAGGATGTAATAAATTGGTAGGGAAGTAACGAATCCATAGATCACGGGCTTGAGGTGCTTTGCTCCGGTCGCGGGTAAAATATTAGATTTCTGTTCAGTTACAGAGAGTTATGAATTGTGTTAGGTGTGTGGAGTGCTATTGTAATTTTGATTTGGTGACAATATCTTCATTTATCCGTGACTTAACCCAGTTGAAAACGTGCCTTTGTGCCTATTGGCCTTGTTTCGTTCTGTCTCCTGCTGAGATTGAGGGAAGTGGAAATTATGTTTTTCCTACCACTCCGCTATTCTGCAGTGGTTTGGGAATAGAGTGGCGAGCTTGACCCAAAAAAAACTGTTTAGGGGAAAATCGTTTTGCTGGAAGAATACAATTGGTATGGATTCTGTTGCTGATTGAATACCCACCTACATGTGATTAATGTGCTTTTAAATGTCATTTGGAACTCCTTTAATAATCTAGAACAGCACTGACAATGACTCTTTATGAAACAAAACATTGTGAGGAACACTGACTTTAATGTTCTTAAATCGATGTGCGGTTCTTCTGGAATACGAAGGAGATAGAGAGAGAGGTCCATAAACATTTTTTTTGCTAATGACTCGGTGTTACAAGTGGGCTAAAACTTATATATCCACTTTATCAACATCTTATCGATTGCTATTTCCTAAACATTTATGTTAATACTTAAAAGCAATTTGTAGAGTCAAGCATTTTAAACCCGTACACGAGTGGCTCTTAATGCAGCTAGTTTTTTGACACAACCATTTTATCTTGTTGTCGTAATTAATTATTAACGCCTTAAAATAAAGTGTTAGTCACCTGAAAGGTGAACGACATTGCTGGTTTCTTGAAAATGTATTGCATTAGCGGCAATTTCAAGGTTTTGAAAGGATTAAAAGTAACTTTGACTGTGAATAATCGTATTGTTTTTAAAGGTTACATTAACTTACATAATAAGCTGCATTTAAAGTTGTACTATGTTCTTTGCTGTGTGGATTTCATGAGACTAAAGGCCAATTCCTCACTTCGCGTGGATGTCGAAAGCCATGATCAAGGAATCCAGATCTAGGGAGACTTAGGAAAGTTGTAAATTATGTATCTTTCTTTTTACTTATAATAGATTTATTGAGATCACCAAACCATATGCCAACGTGGTGATTATGATACTATTTATCCTGTTAACATAATATAACAACACGTCTGTAATACCTGAAGGGTTAGGCAGAGATATAACTAATAGTTAATGGTACACCCACATTTCGCCTGTTACGTTTAAGTCCCATGTTATAGGGGGCGAGCCTATTGCCATCAACCGGGCACAAATCCAGACTCCATGGCTGAGAAATTCCTGATAGAAAATCCCCAATAACGCGTTGTCCGACCCGGGAATCCAACACAGGACCTTATGCTCAGCAGTCGAGCAAGGCGAGGCGAGACCACGCGACCAACAAGGCAGTCCTGAATTTATCCTGTTACGATAGTCTTTTTTTACTAGAGAACACTTAATCATTTCGATCTCCAAACCAAATGCAAAGAGGGGACAGTAATTGGTTAGGTATAAAAATGTATGCTCTTTTGATCATTCGCTACTTTACTCAATTAACAAGCTTGTAGATACTTGGCAATAGAAAAGTATAAGCAGATATAAATGATCCTATCATTATTTCAACTAGCGTTTTTTGCGCAGCTTACTGTCCGCTCCTCAACTTCATTGCTCGGTGACGTTAACTTCAAAGCTTGCCGCGACTTCGCGAGCTTTCACCGACGTCTGCCGCTTATTATTTTACCAGTAACAGCTGAGCTGTCACGATATTGTACGCTGAACAGTTTAATTAAGCAAAAACTGTACTTCTAACGATATTATATCTATACTAATGTTATAAAGCTGAAGAGTTTGTTTGGTTGAACGCGAATCTCAAGAACTACTGGTTCGAATTAAAAAAATCTTTTTTTGTTGGATAGCCTATTTATCGAGGAAGGCTATTAAACATCACGCAACGACCAAAAGGAGCGGAGCATCAATGAAAAACGTTGCAGAAACGGGGGAAATTGTTTTTCTATAATAATTTTACGCGGGCGAAGGTTGCGGGCAGCAGCTAGTCTGTATGTAATATACTAATATGGAGCTATTCCGTGAGTGACTGATTGACTGTCTGACAGATAGAACACTACCTAAAAAACTGAAGATAGAAACATACTGTAATTGTACTCTCCTTTTGAGGATATAAAGGTGTGCCAAGGTTTTGCCCTGAGTGAGTTCTAACGGGGTTATTGCGCTAGTTTGATTCCAAGAAAGTTTTTTATAATTATCTTGAAACGTTGCAAAACAGAGAACTGAATTAAATTAGTACTGATTGTTTATATCTTCGCCATTGCACGTCAGAAAAACAACGATATAAAATTCGCCGTATTGTCTCAAGATTTAATGGATGCGCTGCAGAATGATTGATTGAAATAGCTATTTAAAATGGACGTTAGCATTCAGATGATCTAGTTGCCAATGCTAGTGTTAATCAAAATGTTTTAGATTATATCTAATGGGTGTTCATAATGTTTTCTATTTAATTTATGAAGCTTTTACCATTTGTTTGTGAGGTGCAAGAATATTTATGGCGTGTTTTGTTGTATGTTATTCTGCTATCTCTATCTTCCGTAAAACTATGGCTAGGTTATCCTTGTCATGGCCTTGCATGGTATCAGGTAAATACATGGATTATTAGCGTTTAGGAACATGATTTTAGATGGATGGATTGTGTAACAAGATGTAAATGATTGCGTTACGTTGTCAGGGGAGAAAGAAGGAAAAAACGTGTTGCGCTGACCCCAAGTAGAAGTAACATGGGACCAGGCACAATATATGGTCCACTTTAAGGACTAAGTGCGGAAACCAAAATCCCTAACATAGAACATGGGACCAGGGCGTGATGAGTTGATGAGGAACATGATTTTAGAGCTCTATTATCCTAATATTTTCCAAGACGACACTCTTAATTTTGACTACATTATCCCTGTGGAAGACCAAAGAAGACCTGTGACATACCTACGCCACTCCGCACAACCCTCGCTCAGAGAGAAAGCATGTTTCCTAGCATCTGTAACATTATACGCTGATTCAAATGCTCAGTTTTTTTATGTTGACATTTTTTGATGTAAAAATTTAACTTGATTAGACGTCGTTACGCTATTACTGTGGTCAATGGTGATTAGCCTCAATTTCTGCGGTTTTTTTAACATTAAACTTGTCCAAGGGTATTGAAACGACCATTACTTATTGCTTAGATGATCGTATGTTACCGCTGGTACTATTATGTTGTTGCGAAGGTATGTGTGTGTAGTGATTATAAATACTTGTGTATTAGGTAATGCTGGACCAGCATGTATTTATTGTGGGGGTCTAAAATCAGTAATGATTATCAGTGATGAGCATTTTACTGACGTCATTTATAGATAGCAATTAACTCCTATGGTAAAATATAATATGGATTACTAGCGTATTTCCGTATTAGGGTGGTAATTTATTTTATTGGTGTCTTACTGGACATTTGTGAAATGAGCCACAGATGACTAAATACAATATATCAGTGAGCAGGAACTTTGTCTAATGAATGCTCTATTTCTTCGAATATTTGAACATTTTGGTGAAAATTTAAGATGGGCCGACTATGACTTTGGCCGACTAGTCGGTTGCAAAAAGGCTGACTGGACGGCCAAGCCGATCATTGCTTTCGGTGGAGTTCAGTAGGCATCGGCAATGTCCCCGGTGTTTTATGCAGACATGCGGACGATGCGGACAGCTGAGTCGGTCGCATTGAGTACCTACGTCCTACAACACAATCGCTCGTACCCGCCGTGCGGTCATATAAATTCTAAATTTATTTTAAACCAGCCCCTAAATAATCTAAATCAGATCCAGCCTGTCCTATTGCTGCCCTCCCCAGCTACGCCCTAAGCCGAGGCTCTTACCCCACAGGGGTTGCCCTTAGCGTATGGTCGGTTAGTATATAAGTAATTTTAAGCCCCTGGCTGGAGGCCTTACACTCAAGGCATCCACGTGATTAGACCGATTAAGCAGAAGCCAGCCTTACAGGCTGAACTGCGATGCCATATCCAAAACAAAAGTGAATAGTTGAATTTATATTTTTCTTTATTTAAATTCAATTATTAACTGCCACTGGAAGTGTTACGATTCTTAAATAATGTAAACCAAACTGTATGACTGAGAATAAAACTAAATTATTAAAAATAAAAATTTATTTCATTTCAATTAGTTGCCGACTACAAATATGGCCGGATAGTCGGCTTTGCCGGCTAGTTGGTATGTACATCTCAAGTAAATATCAATTTCTGTTTGTAGCTTTTATTTATACCAATATCGACTACAGGCAGTTCGGACTAACTTAATCATCAATATTCAGGGAAATTTTGGGTGTTCTGTGGTACTACTGACAGCTGGCCATATCTAGACGAATACAACAAGCTCTTTACCCATGACACACATCTGCCAATTGTGACCAGCCCAGTGATAACAGTTCCCTGTAATCATGTGAGTCAAGTTCGTGATAAGGAATTGATAGGGACTCTTCAATTTAATGATGAATATGTTAAAAGGCGTGCTCTTATTCGTGGAAGCCATTTTCCTGCCAATTGTTTTTTTCTTCTCTTGGATAGCTAAGAGAAACAAAAACAATGGCCTGTGATTAATTCGGGCGTTAAGTGGCAGTTACTGCTTCTTTCTTTCTTATGTTTGTCTTCGATATTCTGGTTTTTGGTAAGACGGACCCAGTTCTGCCAAAATCTTTCCTGAGTGCTTGCGTTGCAGTCTGAGAATATTTGGGAAAACTTGGCCCATTATGAAGATTTTGGTACTTTTAATTTAATTTTATTGTGTTTGGGTGGCTTACAGCTTAACAATACAAAAGTTTATAGTGAGTTAATCAACGCCAAGCTATTTACAAACCTCCACAGTTAGCAATAAACTATTGTTGCACAAACTAATAACTAAGCATAATGACACTATCCAAGCATAATATAATTACAAAGATTAAGACTAAATTTAATATTAAATTAAGTACCAGCATAGGCAGGAATGCAGGTGCAACCACTATTACCTAAAATTCATCAGAAACAATGCAGCTTATAGACAAGGCAGTTTTAATTGCTAGCAACTGCTCATGTGATGCCTGATAATCTATGATATCTAAGGCAAGACTTATTAGTTGATAAATTCACACATACCTTCAAAAGCAACTTCAGCGGCAATTTGTATTTACGAAAAACTTACCTTAACTTTACTTGCGACTTATGCAATAACTAATAATAAAAAATAAAAAAAAATTGGCATTAATTTCCGGCAAACATAACCCAACACAGAAAAATACCATTGGCATACATAAAATAAAATAAAAGTTTGTGTAAAAAAAATAGAAAAATGTCATGAGGCTTAACAAACATGATTTGGAGATCACCTTTTAAGCAAAAAGATGCTTGCGTTAGGTGACTTCAAAGAAAAATATATTTATAAAAAGTAAAAGTAGGTACAGTAGTACGTTTAACCACTGCCCATTTCGCACATTGTTCTTAAAGTAGCCTACAGCGATACCTGCGATTGCCTGTCATATCTGATCTGAGATTCGTAATAGGAAACAAACTCTTGGGGCTATAATTTTAACGAGTCAACTCTCAAAAATGTAATTTAGTTTGTGTTGTACTCAGCTATCTAGATTTACATGCGTTTCTTTTTTTTAAGAGAAAGCGAACCTTATGCAAGCTCTTTTAAACTGTTAATCAAGTGACCTTTATGCAGTGCTTACTTTGTGTAATTAAAATGACGTAATGAGAGCGTAGGTTGAAAGGAAAGCTGAGCAGAGTGTGCAGTAAACTTTAAGTTGATGTCAAAAATAAATTTTTGTTACAAATAGTAGTAGAAGAGCGTGAGAACAGCGGTGGCCCAGAGGTGGCGGCCCCGACTTATGAAGAGTAAGGGGCTGTCTCCACGAGCGAGAGAATCGCGACGATATCATCGTCGTTGCCACGTATTTCTATACACTCTCTTAGAGGCCGTCTCCACGAGCGAGAGAATAGCGGCGATATTATCCCATACAAATACGTAATATCGTCGTGGGTTCGAACCCAGGCAGGCGCATTACTTTGTGTAATTTATTTCATCACCCACTGTTCTCTAAAAACGGTGAAGGAAAACATCGTGAGGAAACTGACATGTCCTAGAACCAAAAATTCGAAGACATGTGACATCTACCAACCCTCACTGGGCCCGCGTGGTGGACTAGCCCATTCCTTCTCCAGAGAGAAGGCCGTGTGTCCCAGCAGTGGGAACATTATAGGCTGATTATGCTATAGTAGTAGAATACTGACTGCCTCGTTGGGCTAGTGGTCGCTGTCGGTCAAAGTGTTATTGGGATTCCATCAGGAGTTTCTCAGTAGCAGCCACGGAGTTGGTTGCATATTAGAAAATCTGAACTTACTCGAGCAAATTTCAAAAGAACAATAAACGAAATAACAAAATTTAAATGACCAAATGTTTTATTTAGAAAAAAATTAAAATCCCAATGCATGTGACATCAAATGAACGACTGATCAAAAGTTGCTAGATATAATTTTAAATTATCAAATCATTCAACCGTCTAGGGTTAGCGTTTCCGTCAGCAGGTCGACGGAGCCCCGCGCAGCGGGGCTCCGTCGACCTGCTGACGGAAATTTGCTATTTCTGTCTGCATGGTTTACAGGAACCTAACTAACCGAACCTCGGGGTGGCCCTGACGTCGACCGTCTAGGATTAGGGTTTCTGTCAGCATCTGTTAAATTTCAATTGCGTTATATTAGTCAATCCATTTGATAATTAGAATTTATCCAGTAATCCATTTTGACCTTTAAACGATTTGGTCAATAGTGTAATAAATAATTTAAACATTGATATTCCAGACTTTGGTCAGCTGAACTTTTGATCAAATGACCATCGTTATTTTAAACTTTGGTGATTTGTACGTTGTTCTTTTGAAATTTGCTCAGGAAAGTTTTGATTTTCTAATATGCAACCACGGAGTTTTATTTGTGATCTGTTGATGGCAATTAGGTTCGCTTCCTATCAACTGGTGAAATGTGGGTGAACTATTAGTTACACCTCTGCCTAACCCTTTGGGGATTGCAAGCGTGGCGTTATGTGTTTTATAGTAGAATTTATATTCTAATAAATATAATCTTTCGATCAAGAAGATACTCGATCGAATAATGAGTTATTTTCAGAGCAACGACATGTTTTTATTACAGAAATATGTTTAAAGTGTTTTTATGACAGCCAGTACAATACTCGTATTGCTATTTCGATACATCCAAAGGAACTTGATCAATATTAACTATTCCTATAGTTACTACGTTTTTAACATGATGAACTCTTGACTGTAAACTCATAATTTATACAAATAAATAAAATTGAAGTATCTGTTTTTAATTTCAAAATAACAGCTTTTTACTGAATTCAAAAAAATATATTTTTTAAATTTTTAGTCTGTTTGTCTGTCTGTTTGTTCCGGCTAATCTCCGAAACGGCTGGACCGATTTTGACGGGTAGATAGCTGATGTTATAAGGAGTAACTTAGGCTACTTTTATTTAAGAAAAAAGATTAGGTCTCCGTGCAAAAAAAATTAAAAACCCAATTGTTAACAAAATCCAATTCAAACAGGGAAGTAACATTTTATAATAATTTCTAAGCTACCCGAAACCGTCGAATTTTCCCAATCAACCTTGAACACAATGCTCTAATAGCGATAAGGTTGAAAATCTATCAAAGAAATTTGACAGATTGTAGTAGCTTGATATGCTGGCGTCTGTACATAAATTAACTAACCAAATCTCTGTCTTAGTTTTTATTCCATATAATTTCACGTTGCTTGTCTGCGTAGGAGTTTTTGCTCTCACTTGTCCACTAACTGGCCGGCTTTCATCCTGGCCAATTAAGGGGCCCTGTTATAACTAGATTTTATACTAGTCATTAAACCGAAGCACATAAACGTTTTGTTTTATGTTTATGGGAAGTATATATATTTTAATGAACCTGTTATTCGTACCCTGATGTTATCTACATAGATAGAAACTTGAATTTTGAAAGTAGCTTTTAAAACGTATGTAATGACGAGCCCTGAAAGTCGTTCTGTATCTAATTTTCATGTCTTTTTTCTTATTTCTTATTATGTTTCTTTTTTTTCTTTATTTTTTTCTGTTTTTGTTTCTTGTTTGTTTTTTTTTCTTGTTTTGTTTTTGTTTGTTTTTGTTTTGTTTCTGTTTTTGTTTTTTTTTGTTACTTATGTTTGTATATCTCTCATTTATGTATTTTATTTTATGAAAGAGTCAGCTGGGTAACTTATTGAATAACAAATTTTCTTGACAGTGAAAACTAACTAGTTGCTAAATTGTGGACTACCTTACTTAGTAAGTATTCGTACGCCGTAATAGATCTCTTTTTTAAAACTTGATATTTTGATGGGTGGAGTCGGAAATGTACTCGTTTTTCTGTTCATCTTCCGAAGTATGTATTACCATGTCAAAAATCCGGAAGTAGACACTTCAGGATTTGTAAATGATACGAAATGGTCTGGTTTTCATTCATTTAAAAAATATTTTACTTTTAATGATGGAGCATCGGATAGTTCAGTGTCTAGGTTCTTAATTAGTTTTTATATCGAGAGCCAATAGTGCGCCCGCGCCGGCAGACCGTAAACGTGAACGCTAATCAGTAGAGAGTACAATGAATGCCGCAGGTACACGCGAGCGCAAAATTTTAGAGTTTAAAAAAGACGATTAAAATTTACAAGAAATAATAAAAGTATTTTACTTATTACATGGTAATACAGTAAATGGTTGCTAATGGCAGCTCTGAGGTTCTATTTTAGCTTATATTTGTTTAAGGACAATAAGAGAATACATTGTATATCAACTGGTGTCTTAAAACATATTTTATATTATATACCTACCTGTGGACCCCAAACGTGGTTACTAATGAAGCGTCAGAAGTCCGCACTCGGGGTCTGCCATGGAACGAAGTATACTAGGAGTCAAAATTTCTGACCGTATAAGGAATAGTATACTTCGATCCAAGACCCAAATCGCAGACGTTTGCAACACAGCCGCCCAATTGGATTGGAATTGGGCTAGGCCACATTTGCCGCATGTCGCACCAAAGTTGGGCCAAAGTAACAACAGATTGGGTACCGAAGAAAAAAAACCCGGCGCCGCGGTAGGCCCAGAACGAGATGGCGATGGCGTGGACTTATCAAAAGGGTTGGGCCCAAATAGCCAAAGACAGAGGGCACAGAGTGGCGGTTTCCTTGTAAATGGAATGAGGGAAGGGAGGCTTTTGCCCTGCAGTGGGACACGTCAGGCTCATAATAATAAATACCTAACTATCTCATAAATAAAGAAGAGTAATTTTATCATTGACCTATTGTTACTTATTGCTATAATTTTACTGTAGGAGTCTACTTTTTAACTAGCCAATCTCATACGCTGCTATTCTCCTCCTGAAAATCTGTTCACATCTCTTCACTTGGCCATCTTTCATAGGAAACTATAGTTCGTACACCAAAACAAAAAACAAAGAAATACGATATGTTGAACGTGCATACAACACAACTGTACGTAGACTACGGTGAAGCACGCGCGCATCCTGCATGTTTGGTAAATATGAAGTGAACTCAGTGACCCTCGCGCCTAGCGGAATACACGTGTATGCGTTTGCGCAAAGTTCCTGTTACGACCTATTTGTTTATGCGCAGATTTGCAGAATTACTGGCACTTGACGATTTTTTTTTCTAGTAACGAGCACGTTTGTGAAGAGAACAGTCTTGTTATGTAGTAGGTACTTATATGCAAGTTTTTTTGTGAAACATGTTTTCTTATTTAACCCAAAGGTTGACTGGTAGAGAATGCCTTGTGGCATTAAGTCCGCTTATGTACCACTATTGTACATGAAGTTTAAATAAATAAATAAATAAAAAGACCAGCATTAGTAAAAAGGACGTCTCGAACCCAAGACACGCACCTGATTTTCGGATTCATGTGCGTATTGTGTAATTATCACTTGCTTCGGTGAAGGAAAACATCGTGAGGAAACCGAACCAGCATGCCTGAGAGAAATTTCTCTTACAAATACTGACTGAAGTATCTGACAGACGTCTCCAATTTGTACTGCCGTACCTACCGGTCTGTCTGATCCTTTTGTCTACTGCCCAGGCAAAGACAACTTGCCATCTGTATTAGAACGCCTTTACCAACTTATCTGTGCAGGCGGTAAAACAGAATTAAAATAAATGTACCGAGTTTGACATATCGATGCAAACCTTGACAAGCAATGCTACCTTGAATTGCACACTTAAAGTGTAGGTACTGAACCTTTTTTAATGTGAGTTTGGTATGTCAAACTATTAAAGGCCGCCTTAACAAACAATGTTTTTTGTCATTAACACTAGAAAAGGAATAATACCATGTTTACTGTTTGTTTTCAGTTTCCGATAGGTATTTCGGCGCAAAACAAACAGTAGGTAAACATGGTAAATATCTCGTTTCTAGTGTTAATGATAATGTTAGTGACCATGAAACTTATAGGTAATGTTTTTTTTGTGTTTTGCTTCATGTGACGACATCAAATTATACCTTTGTTTTGATTAAGAAAACCCCAATATCTAAGTTGTATCTCACGATCCATAAATATTTGATAATGTTAAAGTATATTGACACTTGTACAATATAAATAGCAATAAAGTTGTTTGTAGATTATGTAATCTGCTCGTAATGTTTTGCACTAAAGAGCATTCAACTTGAAAACAAGAAAAAAGAGTTGTATAGTTCCTTATTGAAACAAACAGAATCTTCGGCTGAATCCTGGCCACTTACATAACTTGAAACATCAAAATCTCATTACTGTTCGTAGGAAAGTCTTACATGAATCTAATAACCGTGATCGGTCTTAAGATATCTGTGTCTGGTTCTCACAGGCTCTTCAATGAGAAATATCTTGCACTTTCTATCAGATATGTGCTTTTACTTTTTGCTATTAATTCGCAACTATGTAAGCTTAGAAAAGTTACAACATTGTTGGAGAGTGTTCGAAGGGCTTGGTTACGTCTTAATCATCGGGAAACATTTTTAAAATACTTTTATCAGCATCACCTGTAACTAACTATGTAAAAATGTTTCCGATTGAGATGAAATTTTGCATATATTATGTTTAGTTTGAATGACACTGTTGGTTAGTGGCGTTATTCTAAATCCAATATGGCGAACTCCCGAAGATGGCGGACTCCCGAAGATGGCGGACTAGTTAATTTTATGCATTCCTATGATATGGGTAAAATGGGTATCAAATGAAAGGGTTTACTGAGAAGAATACGAGAAATAAAATTACGTCATGACATAAATACACTTTTCGTTGGATTGTGTCAATCATGTATGACTTTGTCATCATTATTTTCGCTGATAAAATGTCTCTTCGTCTATTCCCTCTGGAATCTACCACGTCGTTGGTCGCGGGTTAACTAGCAAGATAACAAGTAAATCATCAAGTTCACTTATACGGGAGCCGCTGCCTTATACGACATCTAAAACAGAGAACCACTGTAGGTGGTCTGATTGGTAGCCGGGAGCTACCTGAACTAGTTATTATAAATGATCCTTTAAAAGAGAAAGGAGTGCAGCATAAATTGTAGTAACGTCGATTAATTACTTAACATCGTAAAAGTACATTCAACTTGTAATAACATCACTTAACATTTTCGATGAAATTAATAAATTAGGTTTATTATCTGATCATTATGAACACGGCACTTGACGACTGACAAAAAGGTAATCGGACATTGACCACCGTCCTGTCACCTTCTGTAAAATCAGCCTATAACATTTCCACTGCTGACACACAGGCCTTCATTCTATATGAGGAAGATGGGCCAGAATACGCCACGCGGGACCAGTATGGGTCACCTTCTAAATTTGGTGCTAAGTTCTTTGTATGCTATTTTGGAGTTGATGGTTGCTTGTAGATCAGAAGGTATGTTGAAGATAAACTCCGTTTAAGAACGAATATTGAATGTATATTTATTTACAAAATGGGTCGTCTTTTATACAATTTTACTAATTAACAATAACCAATAAAAACACGTACATTAAATTAGAAACACTATTTACAAAATAAAAATCCAATAAGAATCCAAGGATTTTTGACCAATCGCGTCACAGCACTGTTGTCGTGTTATTTCCACGAGAGGCGCTGGTGTGCTCACGGCGCGGCGGCGCGGCGGGCGACTTTTCCCGCCATTTCGCCGCTCGCGACGAAAGCATAAATATATGTGCCATGTCGCGCGCGCGTTAGTGTCGGGCAGGCCTCCGTCGAGTGAAGACTGAAGATGCAGTGATGAAAATCGAAGACACGTCGAACCGAAGCTAGAAGAGTGGCCTCACAGCTCCCGACACTCCTATTTCTTTACGGAATCGTCTAAAACGTTGAAATAGTTCTTTTCAGAACTGCTTGCTTCGATGTTTCTTAACAGAACGTCAGAAACGTTATACCAAAGTTCTTATCAGAACTGCTCGCTTCAATGTTTCTTATCAGAGCGTCAAAACGTGGTAATGTGCTGTGACTGGTGGTGGCTACAGTACTCCCCCTCAAGCGAAGCGTACCGGCAGCTTGACGACACGGCCTGAGCGCGTTGACCTGTTGATGGCGGGCTGTGACGTCACGTTGACCGTAGGTACTTTTGCTTGTTGCTTGGTAACAGCTGATGTGGTACTGGTTTTCTTGGTAATGGTTGGTGTGGTACTGGTTTCCTTGGTAATGGTTGGTGTGGTACTGGTTTCCTTGGTAATGGTTGGTGTGGTAACAGCTTGGGTTAACTTGGTAATGGTAAACTTGTTTGGAGGTAAGGTACAGGTATTCTCTGAGATGACATATGCAGGCTTAAGTCGATCAATGGAAATGTTGGCTTGCCGATTCGGTAGCTGCACAGAGTACACTTTATCTGTTCGGCTTATGACTCGATATGGGCCTTCATATGGAGCTTGGAGTGGTTTCTTGACTGCATCGGTTCTAACAAACACGTGACTGCACTTGCGTAAATCTTGATGCACGAATACGCGTTTGTTGTTGCTGTGATGCTCTGTGACGGCTTGCGGTTTGTTCGTTTGTATGACGTCACGAAGTTTTTCCACGTAATTATAGTCCATTGTAGGTACGTAGGTATTTGATGTGAAGAAATCGCCTGGCAGACGTAAGTTGTATCCGTAGGTAAGTTCAGCTGCGCTCACACCTGTGTCGGTGCGTAGCGCGGCGCGTAAACCAAGTAACACGGTAAGTAGCTCGTCGATCCATGTACTCGTGTCGGATAGTTTGGCGCGTAATGCTGTTTTGAGCGAGCGATGCCATCGTTCGACCATCCCGTTGCTTTGAGGATGATACGGTGTTGTGCGATTCTTCTTAATACCCATTTGTTTCATTAGGTTTTGAAACAGCTGACTCTCGAACTGGCGACCTTGGTCGCTTGTGAGTGTAGTCGGGCATCCAAATCTTGATATCCAATGTTGGTAGACGATATCGGCTATTCGATCAGCTGATATTTCGTCGGTAGGTATTGCTTCAGGCCATTTCGTGAGTCGGTCGATCATTGTTACTAAGTAGCGATGTCCTTGAGCTGTTGTAGGTAAAGGTCCTACAATGTCCACATGTAGATGTTGAAAACGATCGCTTGGCGGGAAAGCAGAGATGTTCGAGAATGTGTGACGTTGTATCTTGCTTTTCTGACAATGTAAACAAGTTCGGGTCAAACGGCTGATGTCTGTGTTCATTGATGGCCAGAAGTATTTTTGGGTTATAAGTTTTCGAGTCGTTCGCGTACCAGGATGACTAATGTTGTGCACGCTGTTGAAAACTTCTTGTCTATGTTCTTCTGGTATATAAGGGCGAATATAAGTCGTAGAGGTTTCGCAGTATAACTCGACGTCAGTGTTTGGTATTATTATTTTCTTGAGAGTGATGTTTGTTTCTTGCAATAATTGTTGAATGTTGCTGTCCTTTTCTTGTGCGCTGGCTATTTCCTTGAAGTTTATTGTAGATGGGCATGAAATAGTTTCGATGCGGCTGAGTGTGTCGGCGACGATATTTTGTTGACCGCTCACGTGACGTATGTCGGTGGTGAATTCACTGATAAACAAGAGTTGTCTCGTTCGTCTCGGTGTTTCAGTACTCGATTGAGTTTTAGACATAACATATGTTAGCGGCTTATGGTCGGTGAATATAACAAGGTGACGTCCTTCAAATGTCTTGCGGAAATGTTTGACTGACATGTAGATTGCAAGTAGCTCTCGGTCGTAGGTAGAATACTTCTTTTGTGCGTCGTTGAATTTCTTGGAAAAATATCCGAGCGGTTGCCACGTGTCATCGATGTATTGTTGTAAGACGGCGCCAGCAGAGTTGTCGGATGCGTCGCAAAATAAGGCGAGTGTAGCATGATGTGATGGGTGAGCTAGTAAAGCTGCGTTTATGATGCTAGCTTTACATTGCTGGAATGCTTGAGTTGCTTCGTCGGACAACGTGATCGGAGTTTTGTCTCGCTTCTTTACGTTATGTAGGTATGAATTCAGCGGGGCTTGTAGTGCTGCGGCGTTAGGTATATGATCGCGATAAAAGTTGATCATTCCAAGAAATCTTCGTAATTCTTCGATTGTGGTAGGTTTTGGATAATCGGTGATTGCTTGAATTTTATGTTGCGGAGGTTTGATGCCTTCTTTTGATACGGTGTAACCTAGGAACTGGGCTTCTGACTTGCCTAGATTGCATTTGGCGGGGTTGATAGTGATGCCATTGTCTTCTAATCTCTTGAGTACGATGTGGAGGTGTTCTCTATGTTGGTCTTCGCTTTCTGATGCTAATAATAAGTCGTCTATGAATGGGAAGACGAAATCTAGTACTTCGTGAATGTAGCGTTGAAACGTCTGTCCCGCGTTCTTCAAACCGGGGCACATACGTGGGAATTCAAATAATCCCATTGGGGTGATGATGGCTGTCTTCTCAATGTCTTCTTCTCTTACGCTCAGCTGTTGATAGGCGCGGTTGAGGTCTATTGTTGAGAAGATAGTTTTTCCGGATAGGTGATGTGTGAAGTCTTTGATGCGTGGAACAGGGTAACGATCTGGTATGGTGATGTAGTTGAGTCGGCGATAGTCACCACAAACTCTTATGTCGCCATTCTTCTTAGGGACGATGTGTAGAGGTGATGACCATGGGCTTTTACTAGGTCGACATAGTCCTTGTTCGATCATGTTTTCAAATTCTTTCTTCACTATTTCGAAACGATGTGGTGGAATTGGTCGAGCGCGGCTGTGTATCGGTGGTCCTTTTGTTTCGATGAAATGTTGCACTTGGATATCGGAGTTTAGTTTCATCGATGTTAATCTCGTTATGCCGGGATATTGAGCTAAAATGTCGTGGTAGGATTGCGACATGTCGATGCTGCGTATCGTAGGTACGTTCGATACTCGTACCGGGGCATTGACCTTTAAGCTCGTAACACCGTCGATTAATCTTCGGTTTTTCAGGTCGACGATGAGTTGATGATGTTTGAGGAAGTCGGCTCCGAGTATGGGTTTTGAGACGTCAGCTACGATGAATTTCCATAGGTATGGGCGACGTAGATTGAGGTCAAGGGATAATGTTTTCTCGCCATACGTAGCTATAGTTGTGTTGTTCGCTGCGTATAGCTGGAATGGTAACGGCGTTGGTATTTGTCCCTTACTTCTCGGTAGCACGGATATGTTGGCTCCAGTGTCGACTAGGAATGATAATTTGGAGTTTCTGTCAGTGATATACAGGCGGTGGGATTTTTCTTGAACGCCGGTGTCCGCCACTGCCAACGTTCCGTCTAGTTTTCCGTGTTCTGTTTCTGTTGCTTGCTGAATGAGCAAGGTGATGTACAGCGTCTAGCTTGCTCCTTGAAACGGCGGTGATAGTAGCAACATGGTGATGGAGAAACATCGTGGCTTCGTTGACGTGACGTGCTGCGGTGACGAGATGAGTGACGACTACGACGATAATTGTTTTTGTGATATCGATCTGACTTCAATTCTGCTATTTCTAGTGATAATTTCCTGATCTCGCTGATTAGGTACTGCGTATCAGCTTGCGGTGCGGCTATTGAAACTGGTGCGGGTGCATGAACGGCTGCGACTTCTGTTGATGCTGTCTGCTCCATGATTTTGTCGGCGAGTAGCGCGAGTTCGTCGAGCGTGGTCTTGGTGGTGAATGTTTCGCTGACTGCGAGGACTGACCGGACGTGTGATGGGAGGTGATTCGTCCACATAAGTCGTAAGGTGGAGTCGGGAACCTTGTCTCTGGCGAGATTTCGCATGCGACGGAGTAGCTGCGTTGGCTTTTGATCGCCGAGTTTCATGTCGGACAGTAGTTTCTGGAACTGACGGCTGTCGGATTCCTCGTAGGCAGATATGAGCCTATTCTTGATCGCGTTGTACTGATCAGTCTCTGGTGGGTTGTAGAGTAGGTCCATAAACTGCTCGATATCCTGTCGCTCGAGCTGTGCGATGACCATCTGTGCGAGTTGGGCTTGGCCTTTCTTGAGATCGTTGGTTGCTGCTTCGAAACTGATGAACCAGAGCCGTGGTCGATCACGCCAGAAAGGTGGAATACGCATGGTGAGCGATATTCCAGCTGCTTCGGCCTTCTGGACTGGATTTGAGCTTGATTGTTGTTCTTCAATTTGGCAGGGATTCGACATCTTGATTTATTTTGTTGGAGACTGGCAGAGCTTCGTTTGGCGATACTGGCAGAGCTTCGTTCTTGATCTTCAGTGTTCTGGCAGGAGAGGTCACCACTTTGGAGTTGATGGTTTGGGGTCCTTTTTTTTTTTTTTTTTTTTGGGGGGTGAGAAATCATCAAATGACTCCTTCCGCTCTGGGCGGAGCGGAAGGGAGTGTCAGACTCTTACTGACTAAAAAACACCCATGTTCCTTCATTGGCCCTTTATGTTCCAGGGCCGCGGTATCTCTTTCGAACAGTCCCGCAGCCCTGGCAGGCACCGGCCCTTGCGGGCCCCTCCCGTTTGCTGACATCTCTTTGAGGCGCGCGTGGAACACGAACGCGCCGTCGACACGGCCTGCCCGTCGTCATACGACGGACGGACGGCGAGCTAGCCCATTACTCGCCGTCCACAGGCCCGCGCCTACGGTGGCCGAGAGCCATCACGGCGTGGCCCCCGACGCCCGGTGCTTCTCCCGCGGCGGCTGGGACGTGAGGAGGTTCTCTCCCTCTCACGTTCCGCCGCCTCCTTCGCTAGCATGACTGCTTCGCAGAAGGAGGCGACGGCTTCCCATTCCCTCTCGCCCCGGACCATGGCTTGAACCAGGGCCGGACGCGAGAGGTCGCCGCCGCCAATCGCCGCTACGAGGACACGGCGGTGCTCCTCCCAAGCGGAGCAGACCTCGACGGTGTGCTCCACCGTGTCCTCCGGTCGATCCTCGCAATAGTAGCACCCGGGCGTTTCCTCCCGCCCGATTCGGTACAGGTACCTCCCGAAACAACCGTGTCCGGTGAGGACCTGCGTCAGGCGGAAGGTGAGGGCGCCGTGGCGCCTCTCAAGCCACTCCTCAAAGAGGGGACTTATCGCCACTATCGTGGCGTGCCCTATGGTTTGGGGTCCTTGCTTGTAGATCAGAAGGTATGTTGAAGATAAACTCCGTTTAAGAACGAATATTGAATGTATATTTATTTACAAAATGGGTCGTCTTTTATACAATTTTACTAATTAACAATAACCAATAAAAACACGTACATTAAATTAGAAACACTATTTACAAAATAAAAATCCAATAAGAATCCAAGGATTTTTGACCAATCGCGTCACAGCACTGTTGTCGTGTTATTTCCACGAGAGGCGCTGGTGTGCTCACGGCGCGGCGGCGCGGCGGGCGACTTTTCCCGCCATTTCGCCGCTCGCGACGAAAGCATAAATATATGTGCCATGTCGCGCGCGCGTTAGTGTCGGGCAGGCCTCCGTCGAGTGAAGACTGAAGATGCAGTGATGAAAATCGAAGACACGTCGAACCGAAGCTAGAAGAGTGGCCTCACAGCTCCCGACACTCCTATTTCTTTACGGAATCGTCTAAAACGTTGAAATAGTTCTTTTCAGAACTGCTTGCTTCGATGTTTCTTAACAGAACGTCAGAAACGTTATACCAAAGTTCTTATCAGAACTGCTCGCTTCAATGTTTCTTATCAGAGCGTCAAAACGTGGTAATGTGCTGTGACTGGTGGTGGCTACACTATCGATCCTTAGCTTGTGCTCATTATGTGCCGTTATTTTATCCCAGTTACGATTCCGACCTTGGTGTTCTGCAAGGTATGTAAGGATATTTCCAATAAGTCCTTCTCAATTGCAAGGATCTATAACCACGTGAAAAAAATAGAGACTAAAACCACTTAAACCACTTTGTTTTTACGATACATTTGCACAACACCAACCAATTTCACACTAGTTTCAGCGCCCCCTTGACAATGCTTTTCAAGAGCCAAAATAATACTGAACTAAGCATTGTCCCTGATGCAGCATTGAGTTGTTGACAACTGTAATAAATAGCTTGAATACATTATGTACAGTTGAGTTATGAAGGTATGTATAATGCCTTTGATTTCTCCTTTAAAATAAATTGCTAAGAAGTTCGATGCCCTTTGAATGATCTACAGTTAACTCTGTACGACGTACGTCAGTTAAATCATTTAACTATAGTTTATAATGTTAGTGGTCTATTACGATCAATAATAAATTGTTGTAAATTGCTATTTACTGGTGTGAATGATTCACCTGTAGACAGTTTATTTTTTTATTGATTGGCTACAAACCTATCAAATTTCACACGTGCAAAAATATAGTGGTAGGTATGTGTAGTTTTATACATACTAAGTTGCCTGTCTGGATATTTAAATTTTGGTCATCTTTAAACTCAAAATTACTGTTTCAGACTTTTGGGAATGTAGACTTAAGCACTTTTTAGCATAAAACGAAGCTATTTGCCATTTCCGCTAATTTAAAAATCTGCGATAATAACCTCGTCGTTTCTCGGGACTCCCGTTAGTCTGCGATTGGACCTAGATCCGTGGAGTTATGGGATCTATTAAATTAATTAATGCCCCCCATTAGCCCCGCAGCCATCTAGCATTTAATTCTTGTTCGATATCAATACATAATTTATTCACAAACATTTATTTTACACAGAATAAGTTGTCATTGCGTTCTTAAAGGGATTACATTCCGAAAAATATTATGTTTCATATTTATTTGGATTTTATTCGAAACTGATATTAGTAGGAAAGTCAATTGGATGTCCATCATATAATTAAGCACACGTTATGCATAATGCAATCTTTCCCAAGCCGGTGTTCGTATAATTCCAATCAGATTCCTCAAGTTGACTTCCTAATTTATTAATTTTCAATCAATTCAGCGTCAACATACATGATTAATTTAAAACTTGTTTGAAACTAAACTGGTATGAGATAAGATATTTTGTTACTTATTAGGACACAGAATGCACAGCCACGCACATAGAATATTTTAATGTGTCTGAACGTGGTCACAATTTTATTTTATTATTTATTGTTAATCAGATTAGTGTGAGGTTATAAAAAGTGGCTGTCATTCCTGCTATGATAATGGAGGACCACCCGGATGCTTTGTGTCTATATTTGTTTACGACTGACTTCGAGAAATTAAGTAGTTGAAGAAATTCTCTTAATTTTTCACTCTTAATTACCTATATTATTTTACTGACTGTGTCGTTGAAGATAAAGGAACATGTTTTTCAAGATAATCTAATGTGCAGTTGGCAATCATAGACGCAGTTAATAATTCTTTCACAGTTACACCATGAATTAATTATATGTCAGCCTAACTGGTTAAAAACATCAGGCTTCACTTTCTGTGGAGTCGGAATAAAAAACTACTTACTTAAATATTGTGTTACCTATTTAAACATTATTCATAAATTTATTATTATATATACTATTCATTATACTGTAAGCCAGGCGAGAGCGGAAGAAAAAAACGACCTATTATGGCGACCCCAAATAATATGGGACATGGGCAAGAAAATCATGAAGTATAGAAAGGTAAGTAAACAGCACAAACTTGATTCAAAATATGAGGATTTTATTTCCAAAACGTACAACCGTACATAATCCTACACTGTTTTAAGCTTTTACGGTTTAAAACTAAACTTATACTGTCACTTACGGGATATCTTCCGTGATTGTTCATGATTTTGAGCTCCCGATATTTCGACGCTGCCGCTGTTGCAAGAGAAATTCCTGCGTTTTTAATACGTAGACTAGACGAATGACGACGCACTTTACCTTCAATTCCCAAATTATTCACAAAAACTCTTTATCTCGACTCTTATTTATTTTTTAAACATATAGAAAAAAACGATGACATACAAATTAATCCGTTAAGTGGTTCTCTAAAATGTTACAAACAAAATAAATGTGGATTGAAATGTTGTTTGACCTATCAGACTGTCTGTCTGTCTGCCTAGCTAGTGGTCGACCGGCCATTACTCTGACTGAGTAGAGAGCGATGACTTGGTGAAATTGATTGACTGCATTCAAAGGACCTGACGGGCTACCGCGGTGAGCAATGAATTCAATTTTTTTTTGTTAGTAAATAAACATAACATAACATCATCACGGCTTGTAATCCCAGAAGGGTTAGGCAGAGGTGTACCTAATAGTAAACCCACATTTCGCCAGTTATGTTTAAGTGCCATGTAATAGGGGGCGAGCCTATTGTCGTCAACCGGAAACAAATCCAGACTGACGTGACTGCTACTGAGAAATTGCTGACGGCAACAAAAAAACCCAATTACACTTTGCCTAAATCGAACCCAGGACCTCATGCTCAGCAGTCTCGCTTGCAAACCACTAGACCAACGAAGCAGTGTAATTAAAGAAACGGTATCAAAAAGGTTGATGACCATTATAATTATTTCAAGTACCTTTGCGAATCCGATGGATAAGCAACAGGTCCATCATACGAGTATTGTCTTAAAGATCGTTGATACTTCTCCATTATTTCTTTAGTGATCAGGGTCACACACACCGGGGACTCACTACAGCGTACAACGACACAGTAGTCTTCAAGCTATGATATCTTCATTAGTATACTTATTGGAATAAGATGCTAGGCTGATGACATCATTCAGTAAAAAAAAACAACGGGTTGCACTCCGGGAGTGCAACCCGTTGTTTGAGTGAAGTGTTTGAGTATAGAAGTGAAAACTTGAATATTAACGTTGTGCATTTTTGATATTTTGAAATGGTTAGGGAATAATTTTGCACGAATTGCTTTAATTATCAATATAAAAGTACTATCATTTATGTGGTAAAATACAATATTCATTTATTGCGCTATCGGACACAAACATGACAATTTATATTACATTAAAAATTTAACACTTCAGAACTCCCTCCGTCTTACGCTTTTTCGATCAGGTCACGTGTCCTGACGCGAGTTTAAGATTTTATACCCATTACAGAAAAAGTGCTCAACGCCGCTAAAGAAGTTTTCACTTCAAAAATGTTGTTTTTTTTAATTGTGAGCTCCAATTCTGATTCAAATAATGCACACTCAGCTGTTCGATGGTTTCCAGAAGGATCCAAAACCAAAAAGTTCCAAGTACCAGGTAATCTTTTATTGGATCACACCGTCTCTTTTAAATGGGGTATTGTACTGCATGATGCCACACTAATATTGGTTTTGAGAAAGCATTACGTCAGTACACAGAATGGCCCGGTTTCGATTCCCCGTTCAAAGGAAACTCGGCGATCGGATTACGTGCCGACATTCTTCACTACAATACTATGTAAATGTTGGTATCACGTTTTGGATATCTTTGTAAATAAAGTGGTACTAGTTTAAAAATTGTAGAATAATTGCTCTACTAAAAGACATGAGGTGCTTTGCGTGTTTGGAACTAAACATTTGCTATTTGGAACCCTTGTTAATATAATATTTTTAAAACAAAATTAGTTGTTCTGTTATTTTTTTCTTATTTGTTTGTTGTTGAGCTCCTTGAGTTATAACTTATAAGTCGAGCAACATGATAACTGACAAATGCTTGCACTGACTGGACAGGTCCGCTCAAATCTGTGTGGTTATTTTTTCAAAAGACCATCTTAGACAATAATCTGCATACGGTGAGTAATGGGCTAGCTCGCCGTCCGTCCGTCGGTATGACGACGGGCAGGCCGTGTCGACGGCGCGTTCGTGTTCCACGCGCGCCTCAAAGAGTTGTCAGCATACGGGAGGGGCCCGCAAGGGCCGGTGCCTGCCAGGGCTGCGGGACTGTTCGAAAGAGATACCGCGGCCCTGGAACATAAAGGGCCAAAGAAGGAACATGGGTGGTTTTTAGTCAGTAAGAGTCTGACACTCCCTTCCGCTCCGCCCAGAGCGGGGGGGGGGTCATTTGATGATTTCCCACCCTCCAAAAAAAAAAAAAGACAATAATCTGCATAGTCCTCATTTGAGTCAACCCAGATTATGATCTTAAAGAGATTGCGACCTTTGAGCTTGTTTCGGCTGTTTCTTCTCAGAGTTGTCAAGTACGAAACACCGGCACTATCTAGTTTAAAAAAAATGACGTGTACCCTTTTACACGTAATTTTTTGTAAAAACCTATTTGCAAAATAAACATCATTTATCAATTATTTAAGTGGTGCACTTGATCTATTCACATGAACTTAAAAAGAAGGCCGCTGCCCATACGCTTCATAAAATCACTTATTTATATATAAATAAGTGATAGATAGGGGTAGATTTTATGAAGCGTATGGGCAGCGGCCTTCTTTTTAAGTTCAACTTGTTAAGCATGTGAATGCATGCAATGCAAGCAATGATGTGCATGTGAGAAGCCAATGTGGTCTATAACTTTATGGTATTGGCTCTGGGTACTGCATAGTTCCATGTAGTAGCCACTGGTACCAGCTACTCTTTGTTTCTTTACCGTTGATACAAAGTAAGGTTATTAGACTTATTATTGCAAACATCGGAAATGCGATATCAAATTAATGTTACTTATTGTATGAACACTATTGTGCAAGGTATGCTGAATATATAAAAAGTTGTTAATACATAGTAACCGGTAATTTTTTTTGTCTACTAGAGATTGTTGGTACTTATTGTATATTTGCACTGTAAGGTCAGTCGGGGTATTCCCCAGCTAGAAAAACCTATGAACCTTGAAATAATGAACCGTTAACTAAATCTGCTTACCAATCTGCTTCATGCTCACTTGAGTAGGTAATTTGAGTTTACTATTGTCGCCATTTTTACTTTATGCTATGTTGAAACCTTATTTCTATCAGATTTTATAATTTGCCTATTTTGACGACTCTTGGTGGGGAAATTATTTTAAAATAATATGAGCTTGCTCCCTTAATCTGATATTTATTGCCTCTCAAAAAATAGATTCGCAATTACAAAGCCAAAGTTATTAAAAATCTATTATTAACGATCCCAGTACAAGCTCCGTGGCGCACATAAGAAGGTATGCATATTCTTTCATATTTTATATTCTTTCTTTAAATCCAAGGCATAAATCCAATCTCCAAGACAAAAACTAGTTCCTGCCAAAAAGGAAATACCTACATGTGTCAAATCAATGGCAAGGACAAAAGCAATGCCAAAATCGAACTGTATGGAGGCCGAATACCACCACGGAAACTTTGAGCTTTTTCCTCGAATAATTTGATCAATGCATACAAAATTAAATAATTATTGATGCTACATTACTCCGATCGCGATAGGCCAAAATGGAGACATAAAACCGTATGGCCGGTCATGCCATGCATCGAATCGAACAATGAGAAAGGTTGACGCGCTTCCGTCCCTTTATTATTCATTTACAACCTTCTCTTTGTCTGTGGCATCCTGTCGTTGTCGTACACTCAAACTTTTTGACAGATAAATTATTGTTTATCTTTTAGGTTGTGGCCTTGTAGGCAGCGGGAGACTGCGCGTTGTTCATTGAAAGCACGGGTAGGTACATAATGAATAAAAGGGGATCGTCTTCTTATCAAAAGTAGATTATGATAATTTTGGAATTGAATTTAGCTCTGAGGCTGTACGTCTTTCTACATCTAGATAATTGTATTTAAACGTCATTGTAATTTTGTTCTGCTTTAAAATAGGTTAAAAGATTTCCAAATCTGTCGGCCTCTGAAATTTTTATCAGTATAACGTATGATACACAAATTGAACCGTGCGTTTCTTTGTGACTTTCCCGGACAGTTTGATATTGTACAGTTTGTTTTAATGCTGTTGTTATTGTCACGAAAATAGTAACTGCTTATTTCATGGCCCAACCCACAAAACGCATGGTAAGTCCAGTCAGGCAGTGTGACATTGGTCTAAACGTTTATGTTTTTTTTTTCGAAAACAATAGTTATATCTGTTTTATCTAATTGAATTTACGAAACAAAGGACCCACTTTGTGTATTATCGTCATCTGTAGACCTAAATAAGCAGTTGTTGGCGATAAGCTATGATTCAACTGCAAAGGATTCTGATATGGCACGTTATTCTGTAATGGATGTTGCATGTTGTGTCTTTGTTGTAGACCTGGTTAATAATCAAATTGTTTTAGCTTGTTTTAGGTCAGTGGACTTAGTAAGTTCAGTCTCTGTCTGGTTTCCGGCCGGCTATCTCTGTGTCAACTCTATTTTACTGGGTGTTTTTGAGATCAGGTCAGTTCTTTATGACTGGGTGTATGTAATGTTACAGCACCATGCTGAGATAGCACCTTTTGGTCTCATACTGGTCTATATTCGTTTGTTTTTTTTCTTATTTTTTTTTCTTAAATGGTACATAAATGGCGGTAGCAGTTGTACGGTTTTGTTTACTTTTTATATGATTTTGTTTTATTTTATTGTTTATTTAACCATTTTTTGTTATGTCCTGTGCGAGACTAATACATCCTTTTCTTTCTTTTAGATCAGGATTGTGATGGATGCTTCTGTGATTTTATACCGTGCTAACAATTAGACTTTTTGTCGTACACACGGCGGCACATGAAGCTGTACATTTCCAGTATAACTTGGGCTCGCTTTATATAGATTTCCCACAAAATGAGAGATCCGCATAAACTGGTTTTTATTGCTTGATTGGCGTGCTCCACAAATAACAAAACTATTAATTTTTGTGCGGGCTTATTTTAGGTTCAACCGTGTTAGCGGCTTGATCAAAGTTGATGAATAGATGATTGTTAGTAAATACTTTTCTGAAAACTGTGCGGAAGTTATAAAGATAATGTGTCAAATTAATGTTACGAGTTCAAAGAATTTTGATAACGAAACTGCTGCCGATGATGTAACTGATAAAAGTGAGGGAAAATTGTAATTTATTGGTGGCTAACGAATTGTCATGCGGTGATAAGTCCACCAGTACCAGATGGCCTGGACAAAGACTTTCCATCAGCGATACCAAGCTATTGAAAAGATTGTGTCACGTAACATCACGCCTGTAACCTCCGAAGCCTTAGGCAGAAGTGTACCTACTTAATAGTACGCCCACATTTCGCCAGTTATGTTTTTAAGTCCCATGTAAAAGCGGGCGAGCTTATTGCCATCAACCGGGCTGAAATCTGGACTCCGTGGCTGCTTCTGAGAAATTCGTGATCGAAAACCCGATAACACTGACCGACCCGGGAATCGAACCCAAGACCTCATGCTTAGCAGTCGCGCTTCTGGCCATTACACCAATGAGGCAGTAAAATCCAAGCATTATTGTATTATGTCATTAAAATCTGAAACCCAATTATTTTTAATTGTGTTACAGTATTTCAGTCATAAACCCATTTTAATGGCTGTAGCTGAAGTGATGTAACAAAACAAAAACTATTTAATCCGTGAAAGTGAACATTATCGTTCGGAAGAGGATAACATTATCGCGAGAGTAATATCCGGTGCGTACGCGCATGTATAGGTACCTAGGTACTTATAGTTCGTTGATCTTTTACAGCTTTTAGTACATACAGGGTGTAAACAGACCCCAAGCATTATGTACCTACATCAAACTAAGTAACTTTACGCAAAAATTATTGCTGGGAAACGACTTTTTTGCGGTGAAAAATTACGTTTTAGGTTTGGACTCAATGTAACGCACTCAAAACATTGTGCTGATGAATGAATTGAACAGTACGGGGTCGTGGAGGTGTTTAAAGTAAAAATATTATATTAAAAACATGTATTTACTTGTGAAAAACTCGGAATTTTGACCTTAGGACTTTGAGGTATGGTCTAGAACTAAAAAAATATCGCAATGACGGAGAGGACAAGTGGCTTTCGGCTTCGTTAAGGGTCTTGTTCCACCCTTTATTGTATAAGAATCTGCCCTCAAAGTTCCAAGCCGTTTTGGAACCTTTGACGGCAGATTATTTAAAAATACCCTTACCTTAGGAATAATAAATATTAAAAACGTAAGAAATAAAAATAATATTAAGTAAATAGAACAATAATCAACAATTTAAAAATAAATGGTTCTACAATGTTACTAAATAAATAAATGTATATAATTACTTTATATGTAAAGTAATTATAACTCTTAAATTCAATTCTGTATTAATAAAACAATATAACTTACTAAATACTTAACTCAAATTCAAATTCAAATTCATTTATTCATTTTGTGAACATAGGGTAAAAAAATATACAGATGTTATATAAATAAATGTTGGTCCATACTATGTCCCGCCAGAAGGCATACAAAATAGTGTGTTCAAATGTCAATTTACAAAATAAAATGCAAAATATAAAGTTAATACTAAGTAGAAAATGTCACAATAAAGTTTCATGTCAAACACTAAACGCTAATAATATGTCAATGTAATAATAATATGTCAATAAATTAAAACGGCACATAAACAAGTATCAATCAATCAAATCTTATATAATAATAGATGAAATACACAGCACAATATGTCAATAAAAACGATCAATTCAATATTATAAGGGAACAAAATTTTACAGACAGATTTAAATTTATATAAATATTATTTTAATTTGTCTTTAAGATATTCATTGACAGAATAATACGCCTTGTCATTTAATAATTTAGAAAGCTTACGTTTAAACTCATTCATGTTGTCGCTTGATACAATTTGATCCGGTAGTTTGTTATAAAGTTTTGGAGCCATTGCATATATACTATTGTAGAGGAATTTGGTTTTAGTGTATAATGGGTGCAGCTTTTTTGATCGCCGTTGACTTTCAACAGATCTATATAAAGACATGTTATTTTTTACAAAGATACAGGCTTCATAGATGTAGAGAGATGGTACAGTCAATATTTTTAAGTTTCGGAAATGTGGCTTGCATGAATCTGTTCTTTTTATTTTACATATAGCACGAATACACTTTTTCTGTGCTATCAATACCTCCTCTACCTTAGCCGCATTACCCCAAAAAATAAGGCCATATCGCAATGCAGAGGCGACATAGCCATGATAAGCTGCTAGGAGCGCTGTTTTGTTTACAATTTTGCCTAGCATATTTAGAGCATATGAAAACTTACTGAGCTTCCCACATACATTATCGATTTGCGTCCTCCATGACATATCGCTATCAATATGCAGGCCAAGAAATTTTGTTACAGTAGTTTCATGTATTTGGTCACCTTTGTAGTTCACCTGAATATGTGAGAGGTTATTTTGTCTAATTTTAAAATTCATAAATTTAGTTTTAGCTAGGTTAATTTTGAGGTTATTTGCGTTCAGCCAGTCAACAATCGTAACAAGACTATAGTTAATATCATCTTCTATTTCTTTATTACTACCAGTGTTATATATAACCGTGCTGTCGTCGGCAAATAAGGACATTTGGTGAATGATCACTTGGGGAAAGTCGTTAATGTAGCAAATGAACAGCAAGGGTCCCACCACAGTACCCTGCGGAATACCGTAACGGAGAACTCTAGAGCTAGACGAGTGTACTACTTCAGTTTTGGACTTTATATCAACTTGATTAATCTGCGTAATTTGTTCTCTATCCTCCAAATAAGATTGTATGAGATTAAGCACGTTACCTCTGATGCCGTATCTATTTAGCTTACTTAGCAGTACCTTATGGTCCACATAATCGAATGCTCTGGTCATATCCATATACATTGCCATTACTGGTTTCCTATTGTCCATATTGTGATGTACTTTTGCAAGAAAATTGTATATGGCCATATTAATGGTTTTTCTCTTCCTAAAACCCATTTGTTCCTTGCAAAAAATGTCATGTTTTTCAAAGTAATTGTAAATACTATTATAAAGAACTTTCTCAAAGATCTTTGAGAAAATCGGTATGAGAGCTACAGGTCTATAATTACTTAAAATTGTTTTGTCATCTTTTTTGTGTAATGGCTTGACAATCGAAATCTTTAACTTTTGCGGAAAAATACCATTTTGAATACAGCTATTTATTACGTCACTTAATATCGGTGCTATAAGAGGAGCCACTACTTTAACTACTCTTGTGTCAATATCATCATATCCTGTACTATTGGTGTTTCTAAGATTATTAATAATAGTTATAATGTCCTGAGGTATGGTTGGTTCCATAAAAATAGATTTATGAGATCCCAATGTATTAAAATTGTTATTAGTCTGATAATTATTGGCATTTGGTTGTACTGAGTCCACAAAATAATCATTAAATTGCTCTGCTATAATTTTAGGATCTGTTATATATTTATCATTTACATTAATTACACGTATATTAGATTTAGGAATGTTGGGTTTCATACTATTTATAACCTTCCAAGTTGCTTTGGATTTGTTGGTACTTGTCCCAATATAATAGCTATTTTGAGCTCGTTGTGTTAGTTTGATTACTTTTTTATATCTTTTTGAGAATGTTTCAAAAGCTATTTTTGAATCGCTGTTACGTGTTAGTTTGTATTGCCACAATAAACTTCGTCTCTTCTTACTACAGCGTTTTATTCCCCGCGTGATCCACTTGGGCCTCATAACTGTTGATATTTTACGTTTGACAATTGGGAAACAGAGATCGTAGAATAGTTTAAACAAATCATAAAATGAGTCAAAGCTTTCATTTGCATTATCCGATTCGTAAACTTCGGAGAAACTAAGACTGGAAATACATTTCCTGAAAAGATTAATGTTTTCCTTGCTGTAATCGCGTTTATTAACATAGTAGTATTTTAAAATACATGTACGCTGAACAGGAAACTTCATCATTTGCGCTGTGTGGTCAGACACACCTAGCTCCACTAGCTCACTCTTGCGGCCTCGTATATTGTGAAGAAAATTGTCTAGGCAAGTACCGCTACTAGGACGCGTAGGTTTTTTTATTTCTATATAGAGATTAAATTCCTTTAAAAGATGTTTAAATAAAGTAGAATGTTTAGTTTTCTGAAGAACGTCAATGTTAAAATCACCGCAGATTATTATTTTTTGATTATTATTATAACAAAACTTTCGTAATAAGTAAGTTAAATTGTTAAAGAAAAGATTCATGTTACTTTGATTCGGTACTCTATATATACACAAGATTATAATTTTGTGGTCAGTCAATTCCAACGCACAGCATTCAAATACGTTAGGAATGTTAACATTTTTTACTAAATCTATTTCTGAGTAAGCAATGTGATTGTTGACTAGTATACAGGAGCCACCATTTCGCTTTTGTCTTGTGAAGCATGTAGCCAAAGTATAGTTAGGAATGTTCAGAAGTTCGACGTCACTCTGCTTCATATTATGTTCCGTAAAACAGAGAATATCAACACATTTCCCACAGTTTGCGAAAGAATCCATACGTTCCGTTATTATATCACTCTTTGTTAGAAGACCATTTATGTTTTGATGTAATATGCATAAGCTGTCATAGACGAAAAAAATGCTGATCAATGTCAGTTGTGCATGAACGGTAAGAATTAGGTGAATCGCAAATTAAAGGTTCTTTAAATGATGAGGTTTCGCTCTGGGATATCACGGTATTTGCGTTACAGTTAGTATAAACGTAGCTTTTTAAATCGTTGAAAATATTTGTGATTCCGTGGTTATTGATTCGACCACTATGTCTTTGAAACATGGTATAGTCACACGATAGGTTTAAATTTGAGTCAAATAGTGTGGCATAATTATAATTTTGTATGTCTTGGTACAGAAGGCTATTAAACATTTCAATTCTAAAATTATACATGGTCGAGTAATAATCGTATTTATAAGTCGGTAAGCATAGTATTACATTTGTATGTTTTATAGCTGATAGTGTTTCCCGTATAGTCATTATTGTATCAAAGTAATTGTTAGTCTGTCGGAAGTCATCTTCTCCGATAAATATTATACAACTATCCATTTTCGTGTAATCAGTTAGTTTAGTTTGAATGTTACCTAATAGATTACTTATTCCACGATTTGGTAAAAGGTAGTGACATATTTGGTGACACGGAAAAGTGTTTTCCGCTATAGGTACTAATAAGCATATTTATCAAAATAAACAGCCAGTGTTCTTCCTCCTCTCTCCTACTTGATCTATACTGTGCCCGACAGGGTCCATAATTGTGACTAGTATATTTATTTCCTTACCAACTTTATACATTATGGTACGCAATAAAGAATTGAGAATTAATTATTAAAGTAATTAAGGGTAGAGCTTTTTCACCGTTACTGATTATTTAAGTTTTTTTTAAAGTATCACTAGGTACTCTTTCTCATTTGATTTAGCAAGCTTGGCTTGTTACCTTATTTCTTAGTTCATGGATTACGTATTTTTTTGGATTGGAAATTATCTTTTTTACGTTATATGGATTACCTAACAAACTATTTATATTGGACAAATGTAAATGTATGTCTAATGTTGGTACTTATACATATCAATGTTTGTGAATGTGTTATGTTTAAAACCGTATAAGTAAGTAAGCATTACAACGAGTTATTCGTTGAAGAAAAGCAGGTCTTTGTTACATGCGGTTATCAAACATTTGAACGTGATGAGATCACCATTTTTTGTTCTTATTTCATACAAATAGGTGTCATTACTATATTTTATTTTATTGGAGTTTTTGAACAATTAATTTCGGCAATGCAGTTATCGTGTTTATAACATTAGGGTAACCTTTCAGTTTCAGAAAACCTATTCAATTGTGCTGAAGAACAGTACAGTGAAGTCCTCTGGTGAAATTCGACGGCGCGGTTGGCGCAATGGCTGAGAGATTGCCTGCTGCGCTGCGTGTCGCGGATTCGATTCCCGCACGGAACAAATATGTGTCTGACCTACAGGTAGTTGTTCCAGGTCTGGATGTATGTGAATGTGAGTTTAAATGTTTGTAAACGCACCCATGATACAGGAGAAATACCTGCTGAGGGGCAACGATTAAAAAAAAGAACAAAGAAGGCTCGCAGAGTCGTTTGACGTTGTCTGAACAAGAAAGTGAATGTTTGAACATGACTTTAATTAATCCAACAAACTATGTATATTTAGGAAGTCATCGTTCTTGAAAGGAGTACTAGTAGTAGTAGTAGTTCTAGGATGATGAGATGTATTGTTTGTATGCTACAAACGAATTTCTCATAAATTCATGGTAGGTAGGTACTTAAAGCGAGATAATTCTAGAAACTATCCTTCACTTTGTTTGAGGAGCTTGTGTTTTAATACATATTAACAGGCGCTCGGGTCGATCTCTAGGTTAAGCCATGCTTGCCTAGGTTGGTCTGTTGATGGGTGACCGTATTGCGTACCGAGTTTCCTCCGTGCTTAGGATAGCACGTTAAGCCGTTGGTCCCGGCTGTCATTTGTAAATCTTTGACAGTCGTTACGGGTAGTCAGTGGCCCGAAAGTCTGACAACCAGTCTTACCAAGGATGTCGTATTACCCAGTGGACCAACTGCGTTGTGGCGGTCAGATAGGCAGTCGCTCCATGTAAAATATTGGTATTCAGCTGCATCCGGTTAGACAGGGAGCCGACCCCAAGATAGTTGGGAAAAGGCTAGGCAAATGAAATGATATCCTTCACTTTGTTTCAGTCGAAAAACTTTGCTATTTCGCCTTTCAGTTGTTCATCAAAAATAAAAAGTTCTGTCTCGAATCAGTGACATAATGTGCGGTAAAGGTCATCGGGTATTTGACCTAGTATCCGCACTGGTCCGGAACACAGATTAAATTGTGCATTATGTGAGTCATACCGATAGTGCACCGAATCGTTATATTTTTTGTACAAGGTTTTTAATGAGGAAAATAATAAAATTATTTAATAGTTTATTTAATAGTAGGTATATTTCTCGGGGCTTAAGTAATTATAACAGCTGCTTGTGATCTTGCCTGGGTTGGTCCGGAAAGCACGTTAACCCGTTGGCCCCGGCTGTCAATTGTAGATTTGACAGTCGTTACAGGTACCTTAGTCAGTGGCCCGAAAGTCTAACAACTATTCTTATCAAGGGGTATCGTATTACCTAGTACTAACTAGGTTGTGGAGGCCAGATAGGCAGTCGCTCCATGAAAAATACAGGTATTCTGCAGCATCCGGTTAGACTGGAAGCCGACCAAAAGGTCGGGTAAAGGCTTGGCAGATGACGAGTTTTATTTGAATAAAATAGAGTTAAAATATATTTTTGGCGACCATGACTTATACTGCATTAGTCATGCTTGATATTTTTAAATATTTTAGTACAGTGGAAGTGATTTTGGAAAATAGCTACTAAAAATGCTTAAAAAAACAGTAAATTATTCAGATAATACTTTATCTCTTAGCCCATAATGTTACGCAACGATTATGGCATAATTTATAGCTTGTAGATAATTTTTTTTTGCTGTTTCCTTTTTTAACTCATTATTTCCGCCAAAATAGGTACCTATCTACTGTTGCCGATTGTCATTAAAATATTCATGTCATGAATGAGTAAATATTGTATGTAACTGATGGTTTTCATTTTTTATCGATATAGTCAGAAATCCGGGAACAATCCCTAATGCCATGGAATCATGGGTAATTAAAATTAACCATGGACCCGGTAATGGGTCGACTCAGCGAGAACACGGGTAACGAGTCGTGTCAAACACCACAATCTCCAAGTAACCTAACTACAAAATTATGGCATAAATCAATTTACTATGTTAAACCCTACTATGTAGGTACCTCCAGGTTCGTAATCAAAACCTAGCAGTTCTTCTTCTCCATCTGCATTATAGTCTGAAATGCCTATGGGTGTAAAAAGACACTAAACGAAGATTAGGCTCGCATGTTCTTCTTGCCATTAGACATTGCGCTCTGCCGTAAACAGCTGTTTTTCACACCAAAACTTAAAGTAACTTCCCAGCAATTCATTTGGCTCCAAGTACTTAGTTTGATGCAGGTACACAGGCTATGGTATGATTCTTTTTACACTCTGTATATGTCTAATTATCCAGCTGTCGACTGCTGAAGACTCATTACAATCTCCTGGAACTACATATTCTAATCTATGCCAATACATTACATAGTAAACTTTATGTGCTATTGATTTATCAGAGACCCGAGTCATCATTACGTCTAGCCGACTGTACGTTGACAATGTCCGAGGTCGCTGATCCCTCCCGAGGCACACATACATGCATAAATAGCTACTCTATCTAACTTAATGACTGTATTATATTATTTATTTATTATAGCAGTGTTTTTTGTTCCATCCTGCATTTTATACTGTCTACTATTTTTATATGGAAACGGTAAAGTGAGCTTGGATTTGCAGCGCGTTAGTAATTAAGAAATTTAATGTTTATGTGTCGGTAATAGTTTCTGATATTTTATGTTACACTATAAAGTTGTTCGAGTAATAGAGAAGTTTGGAAGAAGAGGACATGCTGCGACGACCCCAAATGAATTGGGACAAGGGCAAGAGAATGATGATATAAATTTCTTCGCCATATTTTGTGTATTTATCTGTGGCAGTTAGAGGGTTTTAGTTTCTTAAATGTAATTATTACTTGCATCAAAGAAAGGCTAGTTTTATTACACGGAGAGAAGCCACAACTGTTTTTGGAATTTTACTTGATAAATACCCAGCTGACATTTGTAGACCTTTGACCGTCGTTACACGTAGTCAGTGGCCAGAAAGTCTGACAACCAGTCTTAACAAGCAGTACTAACTGGGTTGTGGAGGTTAGATAGGCAGTTGCTCCATGTAAAATATGTAAGTGTAAATGTGTATGTGTGTGTGTGTGTATTCAGCTGCATTCGGTAAAGACTGGAAGCCGACCCTAACATAGTTGGGAAATATTATAAATACTTAAGCTAACATGGACTTGAATTGCGAAAATGAACCTTTTGTCATCCTATAAAATATGAATTGGTATACCATCATCATATCGAATTGTAAAATCGAGCAAGTCACCTTCAAGTTGAGACAGAAGTCGTCTCTCTTTCTTAATATTATGTTATAATATTCGCATACATGAATGCCTGTCAGCTCATAATGTAACAAGAGTCGTCAAAGCCTTCAATATGAACCACTGTAACAGAAGCAAATAAAAGGACATGAAAATTCAATGGTTACATCTTTCACTCGAATGCCATATGGGCGTTACTTCAGTGAATATGGCCACGACCACAAGTTACAATTGAAACTTAACTAGAAATCTATTTCGAAACATAATGACTGGCTGTATTGCAATCGATCTTGTGCAATCTTTTTTTGTTGTTACGAAATTAATGTTACATAGGTACCTACTCTATGTAAGTATAATATGGATCATTCGAATGTATAACAATTTTCTGAAGTAGCGGTTCCAACGAGGCTGCAGGTCCTGGGTTCAAAACTCAAATCCTCAGGTTGTGCAAATCGTTGTTGTTTTTTCGATTAGGAATGTCTCAGTAGCATCCTTGGGTCTGAATTTGTGCCCGGTTGATGGCAATCGGACTAAAAAAAACTGAAAGCCTGTGAATGTGTAAAGTTAACTATTGCTCCATATTTTAAATAGGGAAGTAGAAGCATACATTCGTATTTTCGGGCCAAAATAGAATCATCAAGTCTTGAATTACCTGTCTACAACAAAATACTCGTTATGTTAAACAAAACCTATCGAAATAATCATGCTAAAAGCATCCTCTCAAAATAGCATTCGCGTCAATCTGTCAGCGACGAAATTTATCTCGAGCCAATCTATTATTACATGCTGCGCTGTTACATAATCCATTGTCGTGTAAAGAGTTGAAATACTTGTACGGTCTGGCGCTTGAGACGCCAAGCAGTCTATCACGGCGTTACGTCAAAATGTCGTTGAACTCGGCGGAGCTACATTTTCTCGGACGGGAAAACTTTTACGAGTAATGTCTGGCGTGTTATCAGATATAATTATTGTGGGTTAGACGGACAAGGAAATCCCTGTGGTTAGCGGTATGGCTGTGGGAATATTACGTGTTATCAAAACGCGTGGTGCGCGTGCGACTGAAAATTCAGTCGTATTGTGTGAACGGATTTTTTGGAGGTGGGTTTGTGTTTTGTAAATGCCTCCAAAATATAGGAGAATATACATTTTTTAGGGTTCCGTACCCTACCCAACGGGACCCTATTATTAAGCCTCCAATGTCCGTCCGTCCGTCCATCTCCCTGTCTGTCAGCGGGCTGTAACTCATGATTCGTAATAGGTAAACAGTTGAAAGGACAATGACCAAAGTTGGTACCAAAAAGTCTCGCGCCTCAAAACCAAAATATTATAGTAATTAGTTTCATATTTTTTTACGGCATTACGCGTCGGGATTTGATTTTTGAACTGGAAATATACTTTTCGAGTTTAAAAGTATGAATATTGTTTTACTCCCTTTATATGACGTTCCGTTTCAACTGAATATAAACGACGTTCCGTTTCAATTGAACAAACCCTTGTCTGTCGAGCGGACTCTAAAATTAATTACAATTAAGTAAGATCAGTACACCAAATCGATTTAGTTTGGTTTATTGCTATTTGCAACAAAATAGATTTTCTCAGCCTAAAGATTTTGATTTATCGATTACATCCCTAAATCCCGACTAGTTTATAGCACTTACTATACTCTATGGTTTATAGTTATCTTATCTGTGGCATCTGACATTTGTACTGTACTGACTGACTATTGGCAATGTAAAGGTTTAAAATAAAATCGAGTTTCAGTCAACCAAAATGTGGATGTTACTTTAACTCGTAATTCTTACTAATATTAGTGTATTACGCTGTTTTTAGAGCAATAATGTAATGTATGTGTGTTAAAATACGTCGTTGGTAGTGTCGAAAAAATAGACCTACTTTTTAGGTTAGTTTCGATTTTATAAAATAACTCTGAAACGCGGTTTTTTTTTTCAAAAATAATTTTTGTAGGAGTTAATACGATCAGTGTAGTCTATAAAAAACAAGGTTTGATTTTGATGCAGCATGGTACGGGATTCCATACTTCCATGAGCATTCTCTTTTTCACAGAATGTGTACTTCTGATAGAAAAAAAAAACAAATTAAAGGGGGCCTTTAATGTTTTATTTATTTTTACTACTACAATGGTACGGAACCCTTCATGCGCGAATCCGACTCACACTAGGCCGGTTTTTTACGCAACATACAATCTGCTGACCACTTCCCTGACTTCATACACTAGATTCCATAAACATACAAATATTCCTTTTATATTGATATGTACCCACTACATAATGTAGAATAAGTTTATGTGTCTCTCCATAGAGTTGAGTATTGTTTGTCATCGACTTTCAATAGAAAACGAATAAGTGGAAAAACATGTTAGCATGGACAAACTTCTGAAGCTGTTTACTATGAGTAAATGAAGCGCACACTGCCATAGTCTGTCTACTTTGTTGGCAGTTTTTGAATAAACACAGCTCACGCTATGAAAGATGGAATAACTACATAAGTAAATCAAACTGAACTCAAGTGGAAGTTAACTCGGAAATCGTCGACACGAAGCGTGGTAGATATAAATTGTGGATATCACTGAACGTTCTTTATTTTAATATAAGAAAGAGGTATGTACAGCATCTAAACCCCCCCACTGTTGGGACAGGCCTTCCGTCGTATGAGGAAATGGGTCAAAATCCACCACGCGGGCCCAGTTCAGGTTGGTGTGGTGGATGTAGCATGTCTTCGAATTTTTGGTACTAGAACATGCGGCGTTTACGTACGCAGTGTTCCTGTACCGTTTTGAAAGAAGTGTGATTTATTTACTTCAAGAAATATTATATACCTAGACACAAACTGTTCTTTCACAAATTGATACCAACTTCATTATGAACTTAAGTTACAACTCTTCCGAAAGTTTCTAGCAAGGAATTCCAGATTACTGCGTGTAACCATACCCACCTCACACTTCCCAGTACCACTATATGGCTAGAATGATACCATTAAATCATACAATGGGAACCTACACGTGTGCTAAATGACATAATAACTGTTTGCATATAATGTTGGCCACATATCGCGTATCGGCCATTCGACGCTGATCATTACAATCGCTCTTGTTGCATCACGGTTCCTATGTGGGCATTGTGGTGTTGCACTGTATTGGCCGTTGTGGTTTTTTTGTATTGCAACTTTTCCTGATCATCGTTTTTTCTTCTTTACAATTCGTAATCAAACAACATCCATCCTAATATCTCCTCCTGAGAGAGGGCACTGCAATGGCTCTTGTAACACAGGTCTATCACCTAGTAGAGGAGACAGGGACTTCACACAATTTTGTAACCACTTGTGCGAAGCGCTTCGCTACAACGTTTATTATGCGCACAGTCAAGGAGTGGAATTCCCTGCCTTCGACGGTGTTCCCAGGTTCATATAACCACAATCTATTTAAGTCGCGAGTTAATAGGCTTCTTTTGGGTTAGCTCGTTCCATCGTCGACCTCATCTCTGTCCTCAGGACTAGATTGAGGTCAAGAGAAGGCCATTTAGTATAAAAAAGACTTTATATTTATTTATTATCCCCTATTTTACCCCTATAGGAAGTCAATTTCCAAAAATCCTTCCTTAGTGTAAGGAATGTTTCTCTAGAACCAGCGTTCTGGATGCGCGTTTTTTATTAGTGAATTATTCAATACTGTACTGATTGTAGAAGTCCTCTAAACTGTAGTATGACCACTTTAAGTGTGCAGTACAAGGTGGCATTGCTTGTCAAAAAAATTTACATCGATATGTCAAACTTGGTACATTTATGTTTTCTTACTAGTACAGATAAGTTGGTTGAAGTGTGCGTTAATTTGACCTAGTTCGATAAAATGATTCTGTCGAAAGTCCATAGATCAAGGACAATTCTTTTTGGTTTTAGCGTATAGATATAACTAAGTGTGTGTGTGTGTGTGTGTGTGTGTGTGTGTAATTAAATCCTGCAACAGTAAGATCTACTCTATGATATAAATAGTTACATGGTAAAGTATTTTGCTCATAGATAAATAGGTTCAAGAGTGTCTTACTATTGTAACATATTATAATTAGCTTCTTTTACAACCTATTGTTTCAAAGTGAAACTTAAAACCACACCTAGTAGCCAATACAGTCCACCTACACTAAGTCAAGGGGTGATTTCTTTAATAGCGACAGTTACTAATCACTTACGGTGTAGTACGACGATACGACAAGCCAACCAGACTCCCACGTCGAGCTCCGGCGCAAGTCATACGAGATTAAAAGATTATGTAAGGATTTATTTTGAAGAAATTGTAACCTCACTGTCAATGGGCTGTTAATGGCTCAGAGGTTTAGGAGATTAGAAATTAGTTTGTGTCAATCGTTATACACCATTATTTTTAGGTCGTTCTGGAACCGAATACCATTAACTCGATCATCGAACTCGAAACGATTGGGACTATTTTTTTCAAAAAGTAACAAAAAAAAAAAACACGAAAGAATAAATTTAATGTTTTTTTTTTGTGAAATAATGAGAATCGATCGATGAATGAATTTTTCAATGAGTATCGTTCGCATGTGTTGCCGATCATGGATACGTTTTACACACACATATGCATTTGAGTTCTCATTATTTCACAAAAAAAAAACATAAAATTTATTCTTTCGTGTTTTTTTTTATTGTTATTTTTTGAAAAAAATAGTCCCAATCCTTTCGAGTTTGATGATCGAGTTCATGGTATTCGGTTCCAGAACGACCTAAAAATAATGGTGTAAGTATACACTCGCGGTCAAATAATACGGGATGATGACGAAATTCCCTGTAATACATGCATACAAGTAACTTTATACTACCGAAAATTTTAATATCGTATGAAATTGAACTTTAAGTAATCTGCGACGTAATTAAAAGAATTAAAATTAAAAAAAAAATCCTTGAATTTGGAAGTAATTCATATTCTTTTTCGTTTTTAATCTGTCATTTATCGTCTTTCAACATCACTATTGAATTAATATCATGTCGGTAAGATCAGAAGAATGTACACGTATCGTCTCTATGTTAAAAGAAGGCAGAAGTCAACGAAATAGTGAAATAGTGCAAAATATTCATACGCCTTATGGCCTTCGTCGGTGTTCCCAAGTTCATATGACCCCAATCTATTGAAGTCGCGAGTTAATAGGCTTCTTTTGGGTTAGCTCGTTCCATCGTCGACCTCATCTCTGTCCTCAGGACTAGATTGAGGTCAAGAATAGGCCCATTTAATATACAAAAAAAAACGCCAATAATATTAAAAAAATCGTGGTTTCTTAATTGTAAAAGTTTGGAGAGGAAACGAGAAAATATGACATTAGAGATTAAGAACTTCTCTTTCAAACGAATTTTATTTAACGAATATTTTATTTATTTTGCTCTTATGTATTGCACCACCCGCATATCAATGCCTGATAGTCGTCTGTATGTCCCGCGGTACATCATTAATGACCCCTGATCGTCACTTAGCGGGCTTTAGACATAACACGGCGATAACCGTTACTCAGTAATAAGGTTATAGCCGTAACCGAGTCTCCAATGTTTCATGCCACGTTCCTTTTAGGTACTAAGGTTGTGATTACAGCTTATAATCGGCCTGAGATGCAGGGCAAAGGCTTCTTTTCTTATAGCTGAATGTGGGTTGGTGGATTCAGTTACTGGATCTGTTTTCCATAATAAATCTCTATTGCAGGCTGTATCCTGGATTTGTGCCCATTTACACAAACGTATCTAAGAACTCCATGAAAACCAAATAATAGTAAAACACCCCAAGTGATATCGTGTTTACTAACAGTTTTCGTGTAAGTGTGTATTGCAGTAGTCGTAGAGCGAAACACGCCGAACGCGTAAGCCGCACTGCCGCAGCAACAAACAAAGCAGCAGTCTTCGAGTCTTCGGTGTTCTTCTAAACATTGTCGTTTCTCTATTATTTAGAGAATTTATTCCGGATCGTTTCCGAGTCTAACACATTGATAATAAGAGGGAATCGCCAGGGTAGCCAGCGAAATACAATTTTTTTCTACGTATTTTGCAATTTGGCGGTCAGTGTCAGGTTGTATGTTGAACAAAATATAATAAGTTTCTTTGATCCCTTGAATTAATTTTTCATGAAATAGTCATTCAATGGCATTAAATGAACTTGGGTTGTATTGATGATTTTTATAACTTAGGGGTCGTTGTTCGTTAGGCGTCGTCGGGGAGGGGAAGGGGTTGTATGGGATAATATCGCCGCGATTCTCTCGCTCGTGGAGATGGCCTCTAAGTGACTGTATAGAAATACGTGGCAACGACGATAATATCGTCGCGATTCTCTCGCTCGTGGAGACAGCCCCTTAGTAAAGCCAATAGCCATATTTGTTACGGTCGCGAATCATATTTTAACCAACATGCAACCTGACATTGACCTGCAAATTCCAAAAAACATCAAATATCTAATTTCGCGGGCTACCCTGACGCATCCACCATAAACTTACATATTAAAGAACTCTAGATGTTTTTTAATTTGTAAAAACCGTGTGAAGCAGGGGCGGGTCTTGAGTGATGTTAGAAGTTATAGTAATGTCAAGTTCTAAAGAACGTTTATTAAATCTTTTACTGAAGAATGAAATGTGTAGTCGAGGTTTTATGATTAATGTTCCAGCTTGGTGGTGTATAAGTTGTGAAGCGGTCCCGTCTAAGATTGAGTGCCTTATGAGGTCAGCAATAAATCCGTTTCTGATGGCTCGACAGCTTTGTGAAATAAAATGAGAGAGGAAATTGAATCTAACTGTAGACAGCTAGAATTAATTTCCTTGCTTACAGTTTTATTTTGAAGAATTTACTGTTTGTTTTACAGGTTATGGAACAAAAGTTGGAAGGAGTTAGTTACGCTGCTTTTTTTTCAGCTGAAACTCGAAGCGGTAGACAGCGCTTTTTTGTCTATTGGCTCTTCTTATTGACTGTCAATTGTTTGTATAGTTTTAGTTTTTTTTTGAACAACATGTTCTGTGAGTTTGAGTAATTGATTATAAAAATCTGTAAGCTCATGCGTAATATCTGATTAGGAAATTGTGGTTCTTCTAAAGGTAATAGAGCTCAAATGTCAGTAGCAAATCAGGAAATAATTATTGCGATTACATGTTTCTGATAAATAAGTTTATACTTTATACCTAGGTACATAAGATGAAATAATGTAAAGCTATTGTTAGATAATATTCCCCGACTTGTTAGGCAGCGGTTGTACCTATAGTACACCCACTTTTCGCCTGTTATGTTTAAGTCCCATGTAGTAGGGCGACCGTATTGCCATCAACCGGACACAAATCCAGACTCCGTTGCTGCTACTGAGAAATTCCTGATGGAAAAAATCAATAACAAAAGGGAATCGAACCCAGGATCTCATGCTCAGCAGTCGTGATTACGACCACTAGACCAACGAGGATGTACGATAGATAAGAGCCGACATAAACATCAAAAATGTTAACATGATATATCCTACATGGGAGAACATAAAGTTACGAGTAATAGGACATCATGGATATACTTAGTTACGAGACCTTAAAATGTAAGTGCCATCAATTGCCCGATACCGCAATAAATCCTCCAAGTTAAGTATAAAATTGTTACACAGAGTGATTTACAAAATATTAATGTTCCCAAATAAACTCATAAATTGAAATTAATTCCCCTAGACTGTGATCTGTAATGGTTCAAACGGACCAATCTATCTTGACACTTGGCAGCGGCTCTCTTCGTCAAGAGAATCGTCAAATTCAGTTTATTTTTGTACTTAGTTCCTTAAATCGCCACGTGCCAAGGAAATCTGGTCCTTCGGTATATATTAAGGCTTTGATAAATGTACCATTAACATTCCATAGGTTAGAGGATGGGGCTATCTGTCATCTTATAGGATTAGGAGTTCGAATTTTAAGAGAGGTGTTTTACGAATAAAAATTTTAATTGACGTTTTATCTAAGAAGCGTTAAATAAAAGGTAAAGGTTAAAAATAAAAGGAAAGGTAAAAGGAAGTCTCTGAAGACAGTTTTCTACATTAAAAAAAACGGTGTCATTGATAATTTGAATTTGAAAAACCAATCGCTGCCAACGATTCTTGTCAATATATAATCTGTGTGATTTAATCAGTTGCTATCAGTTACTATAAAACTGTTTAATTTGTATCAGAAAATATTTCTTTTATTACTACAATCACGCAAATTCTACTTACATGAACACTGAATATAACTCGTTTTTGTGATTTATTTTCCAGTTTGAAATATTTTTTTTGTAATTGCGTTTATTTTGCTACCTTTCTTGGTCACATATTCACACTAATGTAAATACCTAGGCAGTCTTCTTGAAAAAACAGAAACACGCTCATTTAGCAAAATATTTCGTATGCTTTGTACTATTTAACGATCGTAATTAAATCAGAACATTATTCAAAATGCATGGTGTAAAAGCTGGTAATGTCTACCACTCAGATTATAAAACAAAGTTTGTTTTATAATCCTTTGTTTTATAATCTGAGGTCCACCATATGAAACGACATAATATTAATAAACATTCTGTAAAGTATCTTTACAATAGAAGCACCACAATAAATTCACAAGCATAAAGTCACTACTAATTATAGCTGTATTTACATAGCGTTTATTTTAAAGTGCTATAAATTAAAATAACTATTATTTAGTCATTAATAACGGACGATTCGTAAGGTAATATAATTTAAAACAATTCGTTTTGATCGCAGCAGTGGTCCAGAGACCAGTTTTAATAACAAGCAGTTAATAAAATAATTGTTAATGTTTCAAAATTATGTTCTTTTAATCATATTGTTACGTCTCGGTTGCTTTACGAGAACATTTTAGATTGAGTGTGAGTCTCGAATGTTCCAGGAAGGACCTGTCTAGAAGAATAGAGTCTAGAATGTTCCACTATAGAACTGTCTAGAAGATTCGAGAAAATTGGGGAACTTTCTCGAAGGGTGAAGTTCCACCATGAACTTTGAAAAAGGTTCCTGAAAGTTGTGGAACCTTGTCGTAGGATCGGTTGGCATATCAATAGCCGTCGTGTTTTCTGGAGCAGTCAGTCTGATTTTGGCTACACAACGAAGCGAATCGAAGTGAACTAAAAGTGCGACATGTGAATACAGTAGAATCTCACTAATCCGGCACTTCAATAGACCGATACGTCCAATAATCCGACACCCTTGCCCCTCCCTACGCCATGCACCGCGTATGCGCTACATTGTCGTGAAGCAGTCTAACTTAACTTACTTAACCTGCTATTTCTGCAAGTGAGAATACAAAACATCAACACAACACATTATATTCTCTTTTTGAAATTTTTCTATACAATCCCGTAATCCGAACATTCCAATAATCCGGCACCCCTCTGGTTTCCGGATTAATGAGATTCTTCTGTAGTGTAGTTGTGATTAAGTTTTAAGTGTTTTATAATTTACAAATATATTTCGAGTTTAATCGGTAGTATTTAATTTATTCCATACCCAGCTCGTAACGATATGCCTTAGTAAAAGTCCCCTATGAATATGATTGACTAAGATCTTGGATGCCAAAAATCCCAGAAGTTCAATTCCCAAATTCAAAAACGTTCTTAATGTAGTCGCAATCTCATATTAACGACAGTCAATGAGAAAAACTCAGGGTTTGTAATAACTATCTTGATAATATATCTTGATAATAGTTACGGAAATGGCAGAGAATAAAGATCCTACTTTGACTGAATTCAAGAGCGTAACATTTCAGAGTTATGACTGTTATTTTATGAGTCAACATAGATAATTATCACGATAATTACAAAAGAAAATAATTATCTTGGTAATTACGAACCTAGAAGACTAAGTATATTTGACAGATTGATGACGGAGATTAAAAAATGAGGATCCCTCAGCATTTTAAGGGTTATTTAAGACCGAAGCCAGATTATGGCTATCGGGTCATGCGCTCTACTTTTACGGCCTACTCCAATATAATTAAGAAAAACGAAGTGTGAATTAAACAGTTTACCTACTTAAGGATTCTATAAAATGAATTTAAGAAATGCTAAAACAAGTTTCAAGTTGTAAATGATTTCACTACATTGCGTAGGCGCAAATAAATTCACGAACTCTTAATTACTCATAAAAACATGTTCATCATTAAGTAAACTTTCTTTAAAAACATAACAAGTTTAATACAAATCAACTAGTTTTATTACTTTATTACATTCATTGATTTGTGTCATAAAAATAAAAGTATTGCTACTATAAAATTAAAAAGTAATCACCTTTCATAAGAGTTGACAAAATTATAAATGGTAAACGCTTCTTTATTACTTTCAATGGTAATTTAACCATTTTGATGGCTTTATGGCCTTGACAATTTATGGCTTAAACGTTTAGATTAGAATGAGATGTTACTGAGCAATTATACAACAGATATGAGACACGACATCAATTAGACATGCTCTAGAATCTTAATTGATTACTTAGCGGTTGTAAAAATTGACACAGATGATGCTATTACGGCGAACGCATTTTGCTTGCGGATTGATTTTATCATTGAACGTGAAGTTTTTGTAGGTGTTGAGTTATGTTAATTTTGTTTCTATGTTACACACATCTTTCTATGGGTTACTGTTAGTTTTTGAACAGCATTGTTGTGTCTAATTTTTTCGTCTCCACAACTACTGAAAATCTCATTATCATTTCCTCCCTGTCCTTATCCCAATTTATTTGACTTCGGCGCGGCTTTATATGTCTTCAACTCTTCATACACATACTTCTCTATTAGTCGTCATGTCAGTCGCATAATATTCTATTTTACTATTGTAAACAAACTAAATCAAATCCTAGAAAATGAATTTAAACTCAGTTACGTAGACGTACTCATGCCTTCAAACTCAGATTCATACACTTTAGGCATTGCAAAATGAAAACGGCTAAATCAAAAATAAAAACAAAATGTAAGTTTTCATCTGTGATAGGTTCCTATAAAAAAGTCATTAGCCTACCTCGTTACTACCCGAGACCTCCAGTACGTTAAGCGAGGTCAAAGATCCCTCATAGGCACCTACTACTTACCAGGTAGGTAGGAACAACGCAGGTGTGTCGACAGGACGTCGATGATTGTTACAAACAGGATCGTACCCCGATCAGTTGTAACCATGCTTATCGACCCAAGGCAAAGAGTAGATAGCAAATGGAAGAACAATTTTTTCACAAAATATACGAGCAGATGGACGGTGGACGGTGCAAATTTGAAATACCATAAGGCCCAAGGGCGACATTGGATTAACAACGTTCGGCTCAGCGCCGAAAGTGGAAGATCCAACACCACGCACAATTAATGTCCGTTACGACATTTCAAATTCCCTCCATTAAATTTTGAATTCTCAGTGTTAATCCTCTTTGATCTGTGTGGCTGCATTCAGATAATTCTTGCGATTGTTTTGGCTGCATGCCCACCGTTCGTTTTGCCCCTTTTGGCACCTATTCCAGTCAAAGCTTTGATGATGGATGTCATAGAAATATGTACAACGTGTTACCCATTGACTAAGAAGTCGAATTTCGGAGTTTTGGATAACGTTTCACTGGGGTTATCACAATGCAGTTTACATTTGATGATACTGATTCTAAATAAGTCTATGATGCTGGAGTTATCACGTCACTAAGAAAACTTCCCTTCTCTCAGAGTAATTATTTCAATTGTATAAATCCTTGAAAAGGTAAATGCACTAGCTCTGTTTTACTTTACTACTCCATGGTCCGGTCTCCATCAAGCCGGGGTGTTTTACGAGTGAGTAAAACGAGCTGAACAAGTTTGAATTCTAGATGTGAGCCGAGCATTCTGTAGGAAGGATAAACTGCCATATTGGTAATCGATAGTAGTAGTACAAGTATCTACATGTTATGTTTTCATGACTATGGTAAAAATTCAACTTACTCTTCTAGAACACGTTCCGTAGGTACTTATCTAGTTTTAAAACTTCTCCCAAGTTGTTCGACAAGTAAACAGAGTAAACACACTGCACCCTTCCGCATTCACTTTTCTTCACCTTTTTGTATCGGTGCGGCAATCGTTTTATTCCGTTTAAATAACACGTGCTAACTGCGCTCCCTGGTTCACCGGCTTGTAATCTTAAATGTTATACATAACATTATCACGCCTGTTGTCCCAGGAGTCTAAGCAGAAGTGTACCTACAGTACACGAACATTTCGCCAGGTATGTGTACATGTTGTTGCCCTCAAATGAGTACAAATTGAGCCTTCGGGCAATGGCCTTGGGAATAGAACCCAAGAGTGCAAGACCCCATGCCCATCAATAGCGATTGCGACTAGGTACTAGAGCGACGAAGCAGTCATTAAATCAAACCTTATTGGATTGCCGCCTCCACAATATTTTATTCTTTTAGTGTACTGTGGTTTATTTTGTGAAACAACATCATCATAATTGACGCTTACTGAATTTGTTTTGTCCCTTTCTACTCACGTGGGAGGAATAAAGAGAGATAGATCAAGTTATGTGAATGAACGATGGAGTCGCTTTACTGGTTACAGTTAAACAATTAAAGGCGAATTCATACAAAAACTTGAATGAAATTGGAAGCAATATTAAGACATTAAAAAAGGAATGCATTGTGAGTGGAGATATACGCATGTTATACATATTATTATTGTATTAAATATGTATGAATCGAATGTTAAATTGTAAAATAAACAGAAGTCATTTCAATGCACTACGCTTACAAAAATACCAAGCAATACAAATACTTGAATTATCTGGTCTTTTGTGATCTGAAGGTCTAGACAAAGTGACATTATATCAGCGATACTTATCTGTGACGGATGGCACAAAAATGTATTGGATTGACGTAAGCTAACGAAAATGTTATGTTATCTCATTCCTGTTAGGAGTACCTGTAGAAAAAATCGAATGCCATTTTTCAAAGCTCTCTTCTTATGCAGTTTTTTCATAGGACATTCAATGCTAATTCAGTCCAATTCGTATATGATACAAAACAAAATCGATAACGATCTTGACTTGTCACGTTTAATGAAACTCTTTGTCAAAACAAAAAACAATCGGCCTATTATGTACCGCTACAGATAACATTCCATCAATAAATAGTCATAGTAGTACATAGTCATAGTAACATTTATAGCCATAGTTATACAATTATGTCAAGATTGATAGACTATAACTTTCGTTTCAATAAAAAATATATCAAGACATAAGGCTTAGTCCACATCGGACAGTGAACGCACATGGAGCGAGTCATGAACAAAACGAAATGTTTTTGCGTTCAGTTTTTTGGTGTGAACTCAGCCTTAGAGGCCGCATCGCACAGAAAGCGGCCCAGGGGCTCTAAACCCTCGACGATTAGTTCGCTACAAACGATTGTAGTACCTACGTACTGAACGCGAAAGTTGTCCATTTAACTGGCAGACTGCTTTTTCATAGAGCTATTGATTGATGCGAGGTAGCTAAGTACCTACCTACCCGTTAGTTCGCCATCAGCTCTGTCACCAGAGAAAGGCGATGAAAGTGATTTTGTTATTAAATTATAATGCGCGAGAGTCGACAAAGGTTATACGTTTGTTTTACGATGCTTTATGATTGGAAAATGTGCGTGTATTTGCTAGGTGAATAGGTTTTAATAAGCTTTCGTGTAAGCTTTTGTACACACTAGTGTTTTTGTATATTGATTTCGCTATGCTTCCACATTTATTGTGCGAACCGTTACTTTGTGGATTCACGGCTGGCTTCTCTGTTTCCAGATATTTATAAAATCGGGATCTCTTCAAAGTTCGAGTGAATCGTATTTCACTAATTTTCCCAAGTACCTACTATGTTAAAGACTTAAGTACCTTTCCAAAGCATCTACTTTTCAAGGAAACCAATTCATTCTGAAGCTCGAAACGCAGACAAGTACCTTTTTTACGCAATGTCATGTCACCCAATGTTTTTGCATGTACCACTTGCAGTGCCTTCAATGTGCGCTGCACATGTGTCAATAGAACACACGTGTCTTGACGACCGGCGCGCGGAGCAAGCGCATTCGATTGTTTGCTTGGCCAGTCTTTTGTTTCACTTGGTGCATTTATTGTTAGGAATCGTTTGTGTATTGTGTTGTTAAGTTAATAAATTGAACGACAGCTCAGATGAAATGTTTCGAATGGGTGACTGAATGGCATTTTTCGTGAAAAAAAAAAAAAATGTTTTGCGGACCTCCAACAGACGGTCCACATTTTTTATCCCCACAAAAACTTGACACTAAAAAAACACACTCATTGACTATCAATGAGTAATAGCACCAATTGACCTGCATCATTGAGTTTACGCCCCTCGGCCATCTCACTTCGTTACGATTGACCCCTGGTTCAACTGACCCACAATAAATAGCTGGCTGTTGATAAAAAAATACTATTTCTTGAAATAATAATGTAATTATCCGACTTGTTGATAGTTATAGGGATATTATTGTTATCAGTTATGGTAATTGATTTAGCCAGCAGCTATGCTAGCTTAATTGAATTTGGCGGGGTTACTTGCAGTTGTCATTTTAAACAATTTATGTCAATATTGCGACCTTTAGGCATTTAGATTGTGAACTAAGTATAATCTATATAGGTACCTACTACAAAAATAAATAAAATTCAAGCATCTGTTCGTTATTTAAAAATAACAACTTTTTTCTGAGGGCACATAAAAGTATATAATTATGGCACTTGTCGGTCTATTCCGGTTAATCTCCGAAACGGTTGGACCAATTTTGGCGGGACTTTTACTGGCAGATAGCTGATGTTATAAGATGTAACTTAGGTTCTTATTTACTTTTATTTTAGAAAAGCAATTGGGGTTCCGCGTAAAAAAATTAAAACCCTTGAAATTCTTAAAAATGAAAAAATCTCCAAAAATCTTCTTTAAATGATAAATGTACTTAATTAATTTAATTTTTGACGTCATATTATTGTAATGGTATGTAGGGTGTCATTTGTTTTAATTTTTGACATTCCAATTCCCCATGATTTTATTTGATTTTGATTTTATTTAATTTTGATTCTATTTAATTTTGACTTTATTTAATTTTGATTTTTATTTAATTATGATTTTGTTTAATTTTGATTTAATTTAATTTTGATTTAATTTAATTTTAATTATACGAGTATTAATGAACTATTTTTGCACACCTGTTAGGGTAGGATATGGTCCTGAGCTATATTGTTGTGTTTCATCCTTGTATGTACCCATATTCAGCAAAATAAATGATTTGATTTGATTTGATTAATAAAATCCGATTCAAATAGGGAAGTAATATTTTTATAATAATTTCACGCGAACGAAGGTCACGGGAATAGCTAGTCAGCTTACAAAGTTCCCACTGTTGGGTTGGGACACAGGTCTTCACTCCGTAAGAGTTAGAGGGCCATGAATCCATGATCCACCCCACAATCCCAGTGTGGGTTGGTAGATGACATAATTATGTCTTCGAAATGGTTCTTGAAAATGTCGGTTTTCGAAATCGGATCGCGAACCTGCTATGCTCTAATCACTTCTATGTTGATAGGCAGCTAATCCATTTTAGATTTTGATTAATTATTTTCTGTCATCCATACATACAAGTACTTTTTCTATAGTAATAGTGAAAGTGAAACCCTCTTATTAAATAGCAGCCAGTAATCGACATTTAAGTATTCGAGTACTTCTTTTTTATATCAGCTTCAGTCTAGTGTAAAACTTTTTATAATAACTGTTATAGCCTCAAACGTTACGTAATTTGAGGGAGTTAGTTGAACGAAATAGTCCAGATTTCGTTCTTCCAGTATAGTATAACTGTGTTAAATCTGTTTTTTTTTTTAATTTTGCCCCACACTAGGAGTTTCTCCTGTATCATGGCTCCGTTTACAAACATACACAAACAGCCAGACCCGGAACAGCTCTGTAGGTCATACTAATATTTGTTAGGTGTGGGAATCGAACCCGCGACACGCAGCGCAGCAGTTAATTTCTCAGCCACTGCGCCAACCGTGCTGTCTATATAATGCAACACAACTTAACATCATAATTGCTTTGAAGAGTAAAGCAGCAGACATCCATATTTTGCCAGTTATGTTCATGCTCTTTTTTAAAGCAAAATAAATAATGTGTGAATTATTCTGCAATATATTTATTTTCGCCGAAACGCATCAATTCCGTTGTTACGGAATTGATCCGAATAAATGAAATCGCGACAGTCCTTGGCAATGATTTCATGTCTACAGTCTAATTACGTGGCAAGTAATTATAAACGTGAGTGCGCATGCGACAATACTGTCTAATATAAAAACCTTGAAGATCTTCGGACATGGCCACCCACTAGTCGCTGAAACCGTTGCGTTTTTGAAGCGTTTCATGAAGGAAAACGATTAAATACTAGTCAGTTGAAAAAAATAAACTATTCAGAGAAAACATACTGTGATCAAGGTCAATCAATTATCGCTTGGCTACAGCTCAGTTCAGATAGCTTTATCTATAGTAATATTATAAAGATGTTACATTTATTTGTAAGTTTGAATGTAGGGGGTAGAAACTAGAAAGATATTAGATTATATTAGATTCGGCTATGAATTTTATTTACATATATCTTGTATATTTGGCCGAGCTATCACAATTTTTACGGACGAAGTCGCGGGCGAAGTGCTGGTATTGGTATTATAATTATTTTCAGAAATAAACTACACTCTTGTTCAATTGCGTATGTAGGTACCCACTACGCATACAGTAGAACAGTTTTGTGAGATAGACAATGTTGTCCTAGAGATATGATGTACAGTTTTGCTTTCTGAGATCCAAGAATGAAATGTCATAAATATAACACAGTAATACCGTTCAGCGGAAGACCCATTTTACAAGCTTGCTGGCAGTGCTTAGTTCTCGGGACGAGCTTTTTCACGACACCTCTACTACCTATAACCATACTTTTCAGAATTAAAGGCAAGGCTCAAAGGTGTGTAAACCGCTTCAGAACCTCAGCTTCTTCCACACCCAGTGCGTTACCAGGACATAGGTTCCGTTCACACCGAGCAGCCAGGTCGAGACGAAGGCGACCACCGGACCGGAACGACACTCGATACGGTTGCCGATCGCGCCGTCATCGGGTTACGACCAACCACGATACTTTAACACCCCATCTCCAAACTTTCAAAGAATTTCCGCCCCTATAAACATGGAACTAGAACCTATAGTTGTATATGTAGTTGTCGTATCTAATACTGTAATTTGCTAGATCGTGTTGGCGTCTCGCCAGAAGTATTTTGCCTAGATAATCTGAAGTGTGGTCAATAGTTGCCAATGAACGTCTCGGTTACAGATTTGAGTACTAGAATTTAATGTGCTGTTAAATTAATGTTTGATCGTTCAACTGTTGCATGTTTTCGTTCAGTAACGCTTATAAAAGTTTTTAACGCTTATAAGAGCAAAAAGTATGTTATACAATGTCTATTGCATTGCGTTTTTGGCATAACCAGTTGATCTAACAGTTCGAATCGAACGACTATGATTTACGAGTACCTCTTCGGTGAGATTATCCGAAGATGATGATTTGTTTACGGTCTACACATACAGTACAGGATGAGTAGTAGTGTTTGTAACACCATGAACATATGATTTACAGTCATTGCCACAGCTAGGTTATTACCATCAGAAGTCAGTCACACACAAAACATACATAATAAGATAATTAAATCGCATTGAGATCTACGCCAACAGGGACACCGTAGGTATATGCTTCCCGACTAACGAAAAGGTCTTTGATCTTCACATATCCATCAAGAACCACCAGTTACATTACCAACTAACCATTACATAGCTGTAGTCTATTACAAAACAATCTTCTAATACTACGTGTTTCACCAGAACACTGTGTTTCCAGATACCAAATGAGTATCATATCTCTCGCAACCACTAAATTAGTTCCTTCACTGCATTACCGCAACTAGATTGAAATGTTACAGATAACTTGATCCTGCATTATTATTACTTCCACCAGTGATCTAGATTCCCACAATTTATTGGTTTAGTAACTAAACCGATATAAAATGCGAATAAAATCAAGTAAACAGGCAGCAGCATGCAGGTATGCTGGAAGAGATTGCTTTAGAAATAAGCATCACCTTAGTAGGTAGGTACCTATTTTTTTCTGTTCCTTTCTTCGTTTCTGTATTTAGTGCGTACATAAACTGTTAAACAATAAATAAACTTAATTAAATATTACTAAGCATAGGTATTATATGTAGAATGCCCACCCATTTCGGGATATCGCCAAGCGGTAGGTCGACTCTTCACGTAATCAGAGGGCTGACCTGTTTTTTGGCCAAACAATCATTGCCATCTAACGTGGCAATGCTGCCACCCTAGAAAGAATTTGTGAATTGAATTAAACAAATTCTTTTCCAATTTTGGTACATGTATGTACCTACATATTATTATTTTAGATCTATTTGTAGTTTGTAAATAATGTACCTACATAGTGAATTCAAGTAAAAAGAAATTTCAAAATAGTCTGTTATTAATAGGTATTCAGTTTGTTTACGAATTCTGAGTGACTGCAACTTTTAATGGATTTTATTGCAGGACGCATATTTGTGGATAGAATGGATGCGCTTTTCGAATTTGATCGAATCTGGCCTACAATTTATTATATTACTGGCATTTAGAGGACATAACATAAAATGTCACTAAAAGGCAAAATTACGGGAATATTGCAAGAAACGTTGCTAACTCGTACAATTTCAGCAGGCTGTTCAATTTAAAAAGACAATTACCTTCACGTTAATTTGCGTAGCAGTTCGCATAACGGCACGGAACGCTCGCTACTAAAAGGTATGCATAAAGGTGGAGTCACGTATCTACAGTACGGTTAAGAAAAGGAGGGTACCTTTTTAGGGTTCTGTACCTCAGCCGTTTTTCTCAAGAACGCGTAAAGATGATTGTCAAGCTGAAATTAATATAAAATACTCAAGTCTGCAACCCCTTGGAGCAGTGACAAAATCTAAAGTGTGAGTCAACTCGATCAAAAGATATGACCGTTTATGTCGCAAATAAAAAAACCGTAACTTTATTATAACTTTTAGGCATTAGTTAATCGTACATTTTTATAATATCTGTGGAGGCTTGTTATTAGCAACTTAATTTATATTTTTGTTACCTATTATTTTGTTATTAGTCTGTAAGCCTTCTTAAAATGAATAAAATAAAATAAATAAATAAAATAAATGTTACGATTTAACAAGGGAATCAAAACCTAGAGGGTACCACCCGTTGACCTAGAATCATGCAATTTGGCAAGAAGCAATTTCTCGCATTTAAATGAAAAGATCTGAAAACCGTAAATATGTAGTTTAATAACAAAATAAAATACCTTCGGAATCCTCGGTGCGCGAGTTCAACTCGCACTTGGCCGGTTTTTTACGTACGCCTGACACAAGTCAAGCAAAACTTTAGCAAAAAAGCTCTCATTTTAAGAAGTTATTTCTGCCATCTCTTATCTGCATCAGCTCGTGACTACGAGAACGATTAAAACATGTTTGTACACGTGACATTTCAAACTTGTGGAAATCCCGAGAGAAAGGTTAATATGTCTACATTATTTCAGTGTAATGTACGTAGGGTCGTTTCGCCGGTATCGCGACCACCTTCAGTAGGCGACCATTTGACGGACTAAGTTTCTTTAAATCAAGATAATAGTATTTGTAGAAGAAACTTATATAAAAAATAAATCTAACGTGCTTTATGAATGATTAGGAAATAAGAATTTACACAGTTTGAAACAAATGGGTTAACCCAGAGCCGAAAAAAAATTACTCAATGCGCGTCTTGATTCAGTGGTGCCTGGACGTACCGCGAGTTAGAAAAAAAATAACACGACGCGCGGCGTTCAAAGGTAAGTTTTATTACTTATTTCATGTTTTACACACAAGTTAGTTGTTAAATTGTACAATCGATAAGTTTTGGATAGTATTTAGTTTTATTTTGCTATTTTTTAACTTATTATTAAGATAAAATCAAGTGGTCGGTAATCGAAATGCTTATTTATCAAAAACGTTAGATAGCGACCACGTGGTCGCAAACCGACGTGAACCGCATTATTTTGTTTTGATTAGTATGACCCTAATGCTTTATACAGGACTGTTACAATTTTGAATGTAGCATTGTAAAAGTATTTCGTTTTAGTTCATTGGTAAGCGACCACCAGTTTCTTTGAAAGAACTTTGTACAAAATTGGGCTAAACAGGTGGTCGTAAATCAAAATAATCGAAATAAAAACACTGGTTTTCGGCCACCATCGGAGTTCCCAAATAATTCAGTCAACTAAACAAAAAGAAAAAGACTGTCCAGTACACTGAAGAAACCCTGAAAAAAGTTCTCGATGATATACGAAAAGAAGGGAAGGGAATAAGAGAAACATGTAGACTGTATCAGATCCCAAGGACCACGGACCACGATACAAGATCGGCTTAGTGGGAAGAGGTGTATCATTCATAATTATGAATAAGAAACGCGGAATATGATTTCTAAAATAATATTAAACCAGATGATTAAAAAATATTAATGTTGATTATTTTTAAATGTTATACCTACTACATACTTACCTACTTTACTACATACAACTATGACTAAGTTCCTACAAAATGTAAGATTGTTATTTTTTATTATAAGAAAACATTACACCAAATGATTACCATATTTGTTTTTATTAAGAGGCAAAAATTAAAATATTTTTAAAGCGATTATAATTGTTTTAATGGCATATTTTTCATATTAAAATAGTGGTCGCAAACCAGCCCACTGGTGGTCGTAAACTGATAAAAATGGTCGCAAACCGACGTTTTCGCTATATTTTCACTTTTTCAGCATTTTATAAATATTTTTGTATTAATGTATTTAATTTTACGTTTTATATCCAAACTAGACTATATTTGGGACAAACTCACATTAACATATACTATTTTGCGTGTAGACAACATTTTTTTTTCCTCATCGTTTGTGGGCAACCCAGCTAACTGGTCGCTAACCGGCGCAATGACCCTACGTACAGATGTAGTCACGATTTAGAAAAGATGCAGTTTGTATGAAGTTTCTATATAAAGTGAAATTTATATGATAAATGGTGGCATCGTCCGATGATGTCGACCACCCGCGTGGTCGATAAGACTCATTTGTCACTTTAAAACCAATACAAACTATAAATCACACAAAATATAAACCCACAGCCTTATTCCTAAAGTAATTAGGTCGACATTCCATAATGAATCAGTTTTTCAACAGCACCACCGGTTGGTCCAGAGATCATAACAAACATTGTCTATTAAATGGAATTGAGACGATCGAATTGAACTAAAGAAATTTGATTCCGTTGGCACTACCTACATTTGTCTCCCAAAGTAAAGTTTGTTTTGTATGATTCAATTTTGTTTGGGAAACATTGTAAGATGTTTCAGCTATGAAACATCTCATAATGATGATGATATATGTTAACTATGTGGCTACGAAAGTAATATGTTTACTTTATACGGCGTGGAAGGGACACCGACGCGAAAACGGTTATCACGTATCAGTACATCAAACTGAGCCCCCCTACATACAAATTTTTCATCGGTTATTAAAAAAAATCAGCAGTTCCATACATTTTGACCGTGTAGGTATTGCACTTGGGAAACAGCAGTTTTTTTTACACCTATTCTTTCCACCCTGTTTATCTAGCTGATTAACTTAAAAAAATGCAAGCTTGTGTTTATTGATAAACTAGCACTGAAAACTAAAACCCGTCAATTATACATCATTGCCCGTCAAATTTCGTGCTAATCAACCAGATCTGAGTAACAACAAAATATTCCAATAAGCTTTGCCTTCATAGGAATTAATTCTCTTACCAGTAATATTATAATCATAATATTACATTTAAATCTGAAATTTTGCACGGACTCAACTCTAAATTGTCATTAGATTTCTCTAGAATCACTACTAAATCAACCCCAACGGTCCGTGCAATGTTGCTCTAAAATATGACCAGCATAGCTATTCACTAACGCTTCGATTCGATTTCGATTCGACAAGTCGTATGTCTATCTTTTTTTGGCATTACGAAAACGAGCGAGATAGACAAATCGAAATCGAATCGAAGCGTTTGTGAATAGCTATGCAGGAAACGACTTAACGAAGTGAACAAAACCTCACCCATTCATTCACTCGGTCAATTTAACCGTGAAAGTAATTTTAATCGATTTAAAATGGCCATCGCATTTTTAATGAATATTAGATTCGACCGACAATGTTTATATGATATTAATTAATTACTTACATTTATCAATAGTAGTTGAATGTTTAGTTAACATGATTGATAAGTGTGGCAATTATTAATACTTAGGATTTTGATGATACATGTTAAGAGAAAGTTGGTAGTCAAAGTTATGAAGCTATTAGAAAGATCTTTGTTAATATAATTAATTGCTAACATCTTGTTCATTGGAAATCATTTGAAGTAGAAAAGGTCATGAAACTGAGTTAAAATATGACTCAGAAGGATCATATATTCCCGAGTGTTGCAATCATAACTTGAACTTAGTCAAAAATATTCTAAGATTTTGTACTGACGAGCAGTCTGCATCAGTCAAGAGATCGAGATCACCACTTTTATTTTTCTATTGCTTATTATTTTTAATTTAATTATAGCCATCTCCCCAATGAAATTTTATAAAATAAGGCAGTTAAGTTATAAGCGTGCATCGTGAGGACTCAGAAAAGTGCCAATTGGGACATCTTGTCTTTAGTCCACGTCAAGCAGGGCGAACTACGCAATATAAGTATGTAAGCAAGGTGGAAAGGATACTGACGCTAAAACGGTTACCACGTATTTAGTTACTACATCGTTCTGTACCCCCACATATCCATTTTTTTTCAGAAATTTCAGTGTCCCTACCACTCGGTATACTTTTGCGACCAGGTTTTAAACGTCGATAACTGTGAACATAACATATCTTGTGTACATATCATTGTATCTCCGTGAACCAGTACATTGTCATGAGCACCTGCCTTCAGATAATGGGTATGAGAAGAATCAGACGTTTAGAGACTTTTTATAATATCTTTATAATGATAATTTTCTTTGTATCCAACAAAGAAAATGATCATTATCATCAAAGGAAATTATCGTTTTCAATGGCTTTATTTTAATGGTAGCCGTGTCACCTTGTGTTTATTTTATGTTATTGGAAAGATCGGGCAACAGGACAGAACGCCTACCTACCAAAATACTCCACTTTTACTGTAGATAATATTTCATTTCCTCCGCCATTCTCATTCTGATTTGCGTGTAATTAATTTTAATTATCTCCATTACAAGAACATTACGTGCGAAGTGATTCGGCGTTGTTATTTATAAAATCAGTTATCGGCTCAACGGGTGGTTGCTCGAGAGTGTTCACTTTTCCTAAGTGATGCAACACCTCTGATATTTGCTTTAAAAGCTGGTGTTGTACTGGATGAGCGAGAGAAATGCTATCTGAAGCTTTAAATCTTAGATTAATCAACTAAACGACTGTGTGACAGGTAACTGTCACTTGAACTTCGAAAATGCTATACTGCAACCAACTTATCTGTACAAGCGGGAAAACACAGAACTTGCTGCAATTTTTCTTGACAAGCAGCTCCACCTTGAACTGCACTCTTAAAGTGGTCACACTAACGCTTTTCTTTTACGCCGTAAATGTGCTGTTAATATTGTTTTTTTTTTATTGCAAAATGGGCCCGTTCTTGACCTCGATCACGCCTGATGGAAAGCGATGGATGAGGTCTATGATGGAACGAGCGTGCCCAGAAGATGCCTGTTCACTTGAGAGAACACAGAGAGTTCCACACTTTGATTGTGCGCATAATAAACGTGGAGGAGAAGCACTGAGTACGACTTGTCGGGACATCAACCAAGTGTGGATGGTACGCCGCAGTACGTCTGCTAGTCCGGTGGTAAAAGGGTGATGGGGGGAAATGGGGTATCCAAGGAAGTGCAGTTAAGTTTATTTGGAACCCTTATCACAAATTATACGGGGTAGAAACAGCATGTCTTCTCCCATACTTTCTTCTATATTACTCGTCGTCTTAATACTAACTCCTTTTCTAGCTACTTATATCACACAGTCTATCCATCGTTTCTCTGGTGTTCTTCTAGTCTTCTATTTATCCACATTCATACTCAAAACTTTTCTCACGTAATTTTCCTTAAGTATTAGAGATTCTTTCGGTCAATACTCTATGTAACAGCTGTTCTTTTAGTTCAGTTAATCTGCACGTTGTTTCCTAGTATCGATTATTTCGCTTTGATTACTGTCTGGCGACCTTAGCAGTTATTAGTGAAACCACATTATTGCCAATCAACAGGCCATTGTATCTTAATGGATATATATGATTGCTAGTAGGTACTGAAGTCAAAAAACTAATAGACACTCAGCGAACAAAGATATTCGCTGTGTATGGTGTAAATGATGTTACGATAGCTAATTTAATTGTGTTTTTGCAATTCTGCTATTAGCCTGTTAGCTTGACAACCAATACTAAAAAGAAAAGGCTAGGCAGATCATTAATAGATATTCATGTTCTGCCTAGCCTTTTCCCAACTATGTTGGAGTCGGCTTCCAGTCTAACCAGATGCAGCTATATATCAGTATTTTACATGAAGCGACTGCCTATCAGACCTCCAAAACCCAGTTAGTACTGGGTAATATGATACCCCTTGATAAGACTGGTTGTCAGACTTTCGGGCCACTGACTACATGTAACGGCTGTCAAAGATCTACAAATAACAGCCGAGACGTGTTTTCCAAGGCACGGAGGAAACTCGGCATGTAATGGGCGGTTACTCATCCACGGACCAACCTAGACAAGCGCGGCTTTACCTTGAGATCGACCCGAGCGGCTGGTATTATTTAGCCACAAGCTCTTCCTCTACATATATATCTATTGTTAAAACGAATTACTTGTTACTAGCGCCACACGGTATTAGAATCAGCCTTTAAACCAAGATGAAACAGGCGACTTCAGGGCACGCTGATTTTGTCGTATGCATCATCAATTACTTACTTTCTTTTTCCATCAAATAGTGATCGAGGTTAACAGCATCCCATCAGACAATCAAAATGAAAAATTAGACCTACATAGGTAGGCCAATCTACTCTCAATACAAACAGTGTTCTTATGTTCTTTACAGGCACATAAGACTAGATAGCTTTCCTTATGGGATGGTAACGCAGCTGCGATTATTATGTTGCTGATGTCAATAGGCGTCGATCATCACCATGATGGCCTCCTGCTTTAATACTTTGCGTAGGTTGGTAACGCACCTGCGATGCCTCTGATGTTACTGATGGCAGCAGGCCGCGATGGAGGCTTATCGAATACAATATCTATAGCGTCGCTCCCTTCAGTGTGCCACAAGACTTGGTTGAGTAAGCAGCGCCTGCTCCATTTCACATGAGCACCGCTAACGTGATAAATGCTGTGCGCACGACCGTCAAAGCTTATCGCTTTCAATATTCCTATCAGTTTTATTATTTACAGGAAATGCAACTCAATTTGTTTGTTAGTTTAATTCGAACTGTGACTTTGGCTTGGAGTCTTGTCTTTTAACCTTACCTTTTTCCACAGTAGAAGTAAAGCCTAGGGAGGTACCTCTTTATTTCGATATGGTTGTAATCTTCTTCATCATCTTTCGTGGCAATATAATTTTTCATCTGTCCTGACGTGTTGATAACAAAATCGGGGCTAATCTTTTTATCCACGACATAACATTAGTTGTAGCTGTTAGCAAGGTCAAGGCAGACTGGCCGGAGTACGCTTGCAGGTTCCTATTCTCACTCGCAGACATTACAATTCAAGGTATAGCTGTTAACATTAACCGTAATAAGTTGCTCTCCTTTAGAGGCAACTAACTGAGAAACAATGACTCATTTTAATTAATGTTAAAGTGGAACACTTGAAACCAAATGCCAAACAATAATTAAAACCTTTTCCCGTAACGTTATTTCATTAATCTTGTTCTTCTAAGTAAGCCATGAGTTATCTTTCAACATAGACTAAATTATAATTATTATCATCTATTGTAACGCTTACCGTACAAGATCGCTTGTGATAGGACTTTTTGTAACAACACAAAAACGACCTCTACCGCGACTGACTACTATCGTATAGTCATACAATCGAATCTGTTGGCGCAGCATTCATTGCTGTGTCGCCTGAAGTTTGCTTTGTAAGTCCTGTAGTAAATGCAGCAATCGACGTGTCAAAAGTTTGAAATAAGGCCGCTCACAACTGTGCGTTTTTTGCTTCTCAGTCACCGTCTACCACCGGTCTAGTCGCTCAAAGTCAATGACAGGCCTACTTTCTCAGACGATTCGCGTCATATAATCTTTTGGCCGTTACTGTAACTGGACAATGGGATTGTTATTACTCAGAACGGACACTACAATTATTTGCTACCTCAATTTTTAACTGTAGGTTAATTGTATTGAGAAGAAATGGCCCAGTTCTGCACGTGTGGTGGACCTTTATGTCGTTCTAGCCTCAAAGATTCAATTGGTTAATACGCCTATCAACGATTGCTACATTTATTGGATGCACAGAAAAACTGCTAAACATATTGATTACTCACCAAGCTAGACAGATAGTCGGGTGATTACGCTTGATTGTTATCAATATTATCAGATTATAGATTTTTTAGACGCGGCTGGGAGACGTTGTTATAATTCTTTTAAAAGTAATTTCCGAGTTGTTTATTTTGAACTAGCTGTTGCCCACAACCTTCAGCCGCGCCAAATTATGTATTATAAAAATATTACTTCCCTATTACATTTAGTTAACAATTACAGTTTTTTTTTACAAAAGTGTAATCGTTTTTGCGTCGGCGTTCCCTCCACCCTGTATATCTAGCTGATTAACTTTAAAAATGCAAGCTTCAGTTTATTGATAAACTAGCATTGAAAACTAAAATCCGTCAGATTTCGTGCTAATCAACTTTGAATAACAACAAATTATTTGAAATCAGATTTGAATAACAAACAAATTATTCCAACAAGCTTTCCCTTCGTCGATGTACCTTTCACGCACCTCCTGAAGGTGCGTGCGTATGTATGTCACGTAAGCATTGTACATATACCACAATGGCGTTATATAAAGCTCGTTACACATGCTCGTAATAAATCAACCGGGTTCCGATAAAGCTTTCACTGTTCGTTTTATCTGTGGATTATTGAGGTATTGTTTCATGACCTAAAATAGCGCATTATTAGTTGGTGCCGGTTGTAATGTGTAACTGGCTTGTCCTAAGCAAGCGTTAACGTTATTTATACTTCAATATATCCTTCCGATCTTGATGTGAAAATGCCTTTGTTGACGAAAACATACCAAACAAATTACAAACGACAGGAAAATACCGTGACAAACAATATCGTAAACGTTTGTCTTCGCTCTTTTTGTTATTTTATTATTTTTGTTATATTATTTTTTCTTTTTGTTTTTTTTTTCTTTCTTCATTTTTTTTGTACCCTATCACAATGTTTTCTTATTTAACCCAAAGGTTGACTGGTAGAGAATGGCTTGTGGCATTAAGTCCGTCTATGTACCACTATTGTACATGAAGTTTAAATAAATAAATGTCCTGCCCTTATCCCAATTTTTTGGGCCGGCGCTGCATGTCTTTTTCTTGCATACTTCTCTATTACTCGTCATCTTAGCAGTCACCTCCTTTCTATTTGTAATTTTATTGCTTAATTACATATAATATTAATATTGTCTCATCTTTGCCAGTTTTAAGGAAGAAAACTGTCCGATGGCGATTTTTTATCACCTAGCCATTACCCAGAGACCACAATCAAATTAAGCTAATTGAAAATATACGGTTCTTTTCATTTTTAAAAGAGTAAAATGGAAACACTGCGTAATAAGTGGGTGACCCACTGCTGTTTATTGCCTGGTCTGCTAAGTTCATAATTATCTTTATTTAATTAAAATAAGTACTGATTTTCGTTGCAAAATTGAGGAAATCAAACATATGCTTACTTGCGTAGTGTTTAAGGTACACTTATTTATTACGAGACATAATACATTAATTATGCTATAGGTACTATGAGACGTAGTTTCTTAATTTACAAGTAAGATTAAATTTATTTAAAAACGTTGCAATTTTAAGCTTTTTATTGCCTCGTTATTCGTTCGTTGTATTTTACACTTCTAGTATAGGTATTGATTATAACGTCGTAGCCCTATTTGTTAAAATAAATAAAAAAAATATTTAGGGGTACCTGAATGATCTGAATGAATAACCTAGCCTAAACGATTATTATATTTGCAGAAAGATATTGGCCGTAATCAAAAGTCTCCTATCTCCCTTACGTTAACATAGAAAGTAATCGTTCATGTAACTCTTATTTATTTATACTTATTAAACTGTTTTCCGCCCATTTGTAATAAGTTACCTCGTTTTGATAACACCACAGGTGGTTGACCTCCTTTACATCAAGTGCTGATAACTGACGTATATGCCCAATAAAAGCACGCTATATAAAGTTATTGTAAACAGTAAATTGTGTTGTTTATTTGTAAAATAAAATATATTCAGCGGGTCACGGTCAGCAATTACTGTTATAAAAAGTTTAATATCATTCGTGTGAATCATACATAGTTAACCATCTCATTTTATATTTTTCTTATATCTGTCTACGTAGAATTATTATTGAAATGACCAAAAAAACATTCTCGCAGCAATATAATGATGGTGGAAAATTTACAAAATGTATAAGACTGACATAATAATTAACATTAGAAACGGGATATTTACCATGTCCACTGTTTGTTTTGAGTTCCCGATATTTAGTTATTATTCAGTTTATCCGTGATCATGGCGCTTGCAACAGCGCCGAAATATCGGGAACTCAAAACAATCAGTGGACATGGTAAATATCCCGTTTCTAGTGTTAATTATAATGTTAGTGACCATGACAGTTTAAAAACTTATAAGACTGACATAAGTTATCGAAATGTCAATCCTGTTGGTACTTATTCGTTGTGGAAAATAAGAACCGCTTTACGTAAATAAATGAACGTGCACGAAGCAAAAGGAGTATTATAAAGGGATATTACATACTCCTAGAAACTATCACTGTGATGATGTGATGTTTCTGTCACACCTAACTTTACCCAAGGGAAAAAATGGTGCAAGTTTATATATAATTATGACCATTCGGTTAATACGTTCCACCAATCATGGTGCCGATAATCATTCAATGGATTAATTGCCAACACTTAAGGAGGCTCTCGTTAGGCAGCTGGATTGGGCTGTTGGGATAGGGCTTGATTCAGAAAGCGGTACTTCAGAACACGGCTTGTATTGTTAGGAGTCAGGAGGATTCTCACTCTGGAGCCTTGTCGGTAGCTTGTTGGTAGCCGGTGGGCTACTATTTTGTATATTTTAAATGTTTATTTTTTAATATTTAATAAATATCGCTTAGTCTGATGAGATGACGAGCAATAGAGAAGTATGGAAGACGAAGACATGCTGCGCCGACCCCAAATGAATTGGGACAAGGTCAAGAGAATGATGACGATGATTATAAATCACTTAGTCGAGGCCCATGGGACTATAGAGTAGTGTTTCACAATGACATTGGGAAGTGCAGTTGGCACTGTACCACCTGACGTCACATCCTTAACCGCATCCTTATCACCTACCAACTGATTTGAACATGCAAATGTAGAACTTTCTCGAAATTATCATACTGATTAATAAAATAATGCTTAGTAGTTATACTAATTGGTTTTATTTCATTTTAACACCGTTACAATTTAATATATCAACCTGCCACTGCTACGATTGTTTTTTGTCGGCCAAGCTTGTCTGTAAATAATTTCTTTTTGACTGCTTTTAAGGAACCGAAAATAATGAAAAAAAAATTGAGTGACCATGAATACAGAAAAGTTCAAGCTTTCTTATAACTTTAAAGGTACTTAAATATTACTACTAGAAAGAAAATCAAGACAAGGACTACAAAATTTATTATTACAATTAAATATATTATCACTAATTTCTAAAACATAAATATCTCTCAATTTTATGATCAGTTAAGTGTATATAGTAAAAAACAATTTACACGTTACACATCTAAAATAATAGATGAGAAGTGCTTAAAATCGTGTTCTTCAAGTTTTACTCGGTCATAAAACGCCCCTTAAGCCTCAAGCGTAAAAAGGAAATTGCGTTTCTATCGTAAATGATAATTACTGTTATGAAGTAAATGCCATGTAACCCGATTTCTAAAGCGTATCCTGCGCACACGTTGAACAGAGGCCCCAGCATGAACTCGCGACGTAACGTAATTTTGCACGCCTCGAATCGAAAATACGACTTGCCAGGGCAGCCCGCGAAATTTAAAATTTCTTACGTTTTTTTTTTCAATTTGCCGGTCAGTATCAGGTTTTATGTTGAACAAAAAATAATTCGCAGCAGAATTATAATAATTAAAATCATGAATACAACCCTCTTGAGTTCATTTAACCCCATTAAATGACTATTTGATGAAAAAGTTCTGTAAATACACACGTATTACGGACGCGCATATTTTAATCAACATATAACCTGATACTGACCTGAAAATTACAAAAACGAAAAAACATTTGAAAAAAAAAATGAATGTTGAACTTGTTTTTTTTTTTTAATTTGATATTTGAATTTCGCGGGCTACCCTGGCGCTTCCACCTTAATGTTATTTATTTTTTGCGAGAAGCACAATTAATATCAGCCTACGAATAAAATCTTAAAACTAAGTAAGTATAATTTATTTTATTTATTTAACAGTTTATGTACACACTAAATACAGAAAACAAGAAAGGAACAGAAAAAATAGGTACAAAGGTGATGCTTATTTCTAAAGAAATCTCTTCCAGCATACCTGCGAAAGGAGAGTAGAAAAAAAGAGATGTAGACATAGTGTGTAAAAGATGAAGAGAAAATTGAATACATAAAAACAAAGCAAATAACGAATCTAAATAAAACATACAATACAAGAATATACTTAAATATTTACTAGTAAAAAGACAAATATAAGCTACGATATAATACATATCAAATAATATATAATAATAAATACCTATGCAACTATGGCGAAATGGAAAGATAATGTTCTTTCACTCTTCTTTTGAAAACTGCAACAGTTTGGCAGTCCCTAATATCAGGCGGAAGAGAATTCCACAACCGCACAGCGTGTACAGTAAAGGAGTAGGAGTAGAAGTCGGTAGAGTGGGGAGGGGATTTAAGGAGGTTCCTAAGATGCGACCTGCAAGGTGCATCAGAGGGACGGGAGTAGGAAAAGCGTTCCCGCAGATAGGATGGAGTTTTAGGGTTATGCAGGATGTTAAAAAGCAAACATAATATTCGAGAGTTCCTGCGAAGTCGGATTGGGAGCCACTTGAGTATCTTGCGAAAGTTGGAAACATGGTCATACATAATGTGAGACACAAGTATTTTCAATTTTAATACCACCGAATTTCCGTTACGTTACTCCGCATGTTCACGCTAGGCCCACAACAGTAAATTAGTAGTTGACCTGATGGCCACACAATCGTTGTAAAGTCATTGCACTCGGAAGTATAATAGTATTGCTATCGCATGACTCGATATCAATTAACGTACTCGATAAGTGTTTTTAACAATTTTCGAGTTCCACTTAGAAACTAGAACGTGGAGATTTTTGAATGAGGTGGTATTGCCGATACGAAAAGTGCTTCCTAAACATAATATATAGAAACAAGCAACGTTAAGTGGAGTGCAATAAAGCAAGTTAACTGCTTAATAAGCTAGTTAACTAGGTAATAAGTTTGATCGTCAGTCGTGTGGTAAACATTGATGAGCTCGATTGTACTTGAGCTGTGTTTGCAAATTGCCGGTTGTATTTAATCGCCTATTAGATTATAGTTCATTCTGCCCATGAAGACGTTCATTAAAATATGGGTTTGCCTGCTAACTCTGGTTTGCTACTTCGTCTAATTAGACTTCGATATCTAAGTAACGTTTAACCGGTTTTTTTAATAAAATAAGTGACATGTTTAATGCCAAGTACAATGCATATTATATGTAATTGTTATTATGTTTTACTTTTAGAAATTTTCTGTATTATTGCACCTACTATGTTTCGTCTCTGCATCACCCTAAGGTAGACTGGTAGAAAATGCCCAAGGCTTGAAGTCTGCCTTTTTACAGTGTTTTTAGGGTTCCGTACCCAAAGGGTAAAACGTGACCCTATTGAAATTTTCACAGATGGTGTATTTCTGTTGCCGCTATAAAAACAAACACACAGAATAAAAAAATAAAAATACAACAGACATGATTTTTTTTCTGCCGTTTTTATAGATAATGGTACGGAACCCTTCGTGCGCGAGTCCGACTCGCACTTGGCCGGTTTTTTTACATCATGAGCATAAAATTAAAAAAAAAAAACTATGGTGCCAAATATCAGCTTTATCTGTCATTGTAGCCGTTTTGCGTAATTGTGCTCTAAACTTCTAAAGTTTCCTACATAACATTAATGTAATCCACGATAACAATATTAGTTTTTAAACTGACATGGCAATGATAATGTTAGTTACATTATCATTAACAATGATATTTACCATGTTTACTATTTGTTTTGAGTTCCCGATATTTTGACGCTGTTGCAAGCACCATGATCACGGATAAACACGGAGTTACCGAGTTTACAAATAGTAAACAAGGTAAATATTTTGTTTTCAGTGTCAATTATAATCCACGATAACGTTGACGGAAATATAATATAATATAATATCTCGGGACAACCAACACACCGCCATCTGATCCCAAACTAGGCAGAGCCTGTACTATGGCAACCAGACAACTGATAAACGTACTTATATATTTCTAAATACATACATATTATAGATAAATACAAACCCAGATACAGAACAAATAATCGTACTCATCGCACAAAGATTTGTCCTGTGTGGGAATCGAACCCACGACCTTCGACCTAGCAGTCAGGGTCACTAACCACTAGACCAACAGGCCAATCAATGTCAAAAATGTATGGGACTGACATACGCTACTGAAAAATTTTAGTCAAGTTGTTGAGAGTCGTCGAAGAAATACGAAACACTTTGAAAGCGATTGCCGCTTGTCTGGACCTACTGGTGCGACAGCTGTATGTCAGAAAATTAACCAACGTACAGGATGGAAGGGACATCAACGCCAACACACAAACGAATACCACGTATTCATTACATCATTCCTCAAATTTTCCATTTGGGGGGGCCACATGGAAAATTTTCCTCGTCATTTTAAAAAAAAACCTGCTGTTTCCTACGGAAGTGTAAGGACCTACACTTATGGGTTTGTGTATCGGTGGCTGGAAGGGTCACAGATACACAAACCCATAAGTGTCCCGTATGTTGGTTAATTTTCTGAGATACTATGTATTATATAATATATATTATGTCAGGCTTTAAATAGAACAACAGGCAAAAATGTGTGTGATGCAAAAATCTAAAAGAACCATGATTTTGTCGATTCAAAAGGATTCAAAGATGTGCCGTCACCCGTGCCAATGTGTTCTTAGCCAACGTAACGGTATACCTAATACTAAGTTTTAGTCCTGATTATTTCATTAACGAAGAATTAGAAGCTCTAAGACTTCATTGTTCTGTCCTTGGTTTTGCAGACAAGAAAGTTTAAATTAACTTATTAGACAAATAAGAGCTGTGACTATGAACCATACTTTTCATTATCCACCTAGATTTTTTTTAACTATGTTGGGGTCAGCTTTCAATCCGTATAGATGTAGCTGAATAACAGTATTTTACATGGAGCAACTACCGATCTGATCTTAAGAGGATCACATAGCTAGCTGCTCCATGTAAAATACTGTTAAAATCAAACCATGAAATGTCGCGAAAGTTCCACGTTGCGTGTCTCAGTTGATGAGGATGCAGCCAAGGATGGCACGTGCCGCCGGTCCTGTGCTCCTGCGCAGCCAGTGGCGGAACACTTGTAATTGTGTCCTGGTCTGGTCGCAAGGTCGCGCAGACGACCGCTAACTATATCAATGCGAAGATTGCTGTTGAAATGCGGGTGCGCACTGAGTAGTGGTGGCAGAAAAGTGAAGATTGCATTGTCTTTTTTTAGATCATTTATTAACTTCTACTTTTCTGGCTTCCTGAAAAGATAGCGCCAGATACCTACTGGAGGATCTGGTGGGTCCACCGACAGGATGGGTCTCGATTCCGCAGCACTGAGGGACCGAGCATAAACAAGAAATATGAAACCATCATTTCCTGTATTATTATTTCAATAACAACTGATTATTGAATTGACCGCCACGTAGGTCCCATGAGATTCCAAAGATCTCTTGGAGCAAGACCATTCCTGTGTGTGAAAGGATTTTTTCTGCAGAAAAGCAAGGTATTTAAAAAACACTTATTTTGATTTACCAATAGACGTTACTTTGGCTCACTCGTCAGACCAATCCATCATCTTGAAAAGACACCAACAATCGATACCATAAAAACAGGAAATCTAAACAAAATACTTTACCACGAAGGAATAATACTGTTGAACGTTTGGCACCTAAACCACGGCTTTTACTTATATTACCCATAGGTAATAGAAGAGAAATGTGTTGTTTTAGTAATCTTAGGTCGTGAACGAAAGCGACCTCACACCGAGTCCTAGGTTCGTAGGCACTATTACGAGTACAAGCCACGAGCGATACTTAACATAAATATCACTATTACACCTGTGATCTCTAAAGTTTTTAGGTAAAGGTTTAAAGTACAATTATATTTCTAATGATAAAGTGCCTTTCAGTGGTATGGGAAAGGGGCCAAACCGTTCGTCAGGCTCTAAGACCCGTCTGCCAGGGCTGCGGGACTGTTCGAAAGAGATACCGCGGCTCTGGAACACAAAGGGCAAAAGAAGGAACAGGGATAGGTTTTAGTCAGTAAAAGTCTGACACTCCCTTAGTTTAGAATTCTTAGCTGCCGAATAGCTTGTGTCGATCCTGATGAAAGGCGTTACAGAAATATGAAACACTTTGAAAGTAATTGCTGCTAAAAGACTTTCGGGCCACTGACTACCTGTAACGACTGTCAAAAATCTACAAATGACAAACGGGACCAACGACATTTACGTGCGTTCCGAGGCACAGAGGAAACTCGGTATGTAATGGGTCACCCATCCACAGACCAACCTAGGCAAGCGCGGCTTATCCTAAAGATAGGGGAAGCCGGGGCATTACGGGCTCCCGGGGTAAGACGGACACCCCCTCTCCCCCGCAAGATAATAAACCGAGACGGTTGGAAGTAGTCAGATCGCGTTCTAGTCGACCTCGCGATAGCTAGAAAAGTAGTTCTGTGTGTGTAGATGCGCGTCGTTCGTCGACAAAACGAAAATACGTAAGTTGATGCATTTGATATTATTTTTCATTTTTAAGTCTGCATTGTAGTTAATTCGTGTTTGTGTTAAATTCTCAGTTATTAAGTAAATTGCGACGTTCAATTATGTGACTAAATAACTAGAAAGAGTTGTGAATTAACCACCATAAATTCGTTTGATTAGGTTAACATTTATTTTATTTGACCTCGGGGGCATTTTGAGCGGGGTAAAACGGGTAGGATGCCCGTTTTGCCTCGGGTAGGGTATAGGTATTAAGTTGATCTTTTTTCTCCAGATACAAGTATGGTTCGCCACTACCAAAGGAACATGCCAAATGGAGCTTGGAGGAAATGGAAACAGGCATATGCAATTTGGCCAGCGAAAGCTCTAAACTGATGGAGCTCCTCCCAATTTTTGGGCAGAATGTGATGAGAAAGGTTGGATAACAATGGACAGAATGGATGGATTGTTGGATGGATGAAAGGTTGGATAGGAATGGATGGACGAAGAAAAATGAAAAAAATAAGGAATACAAATCGGAGAAAGAAGATGTAGAGTGTTTGCACCGTGGATATTGGTACTCTGAATCTACTGAGGGTAGGGTCACCTGCCGTGCATGCCACAGATGGGCCCGCTGTTCTTGCAACGGCGAAGAGAATAATGATGACGAGTTCTTTCACATTTGTTCCTTTTGTGCTCGAATAAAAACTTATTCGAGTGAATATACCTGTGTATGCCTATTATGCCCCGCATATGACCATTTTACCCCGGACACGGGGCAAAACAGGCAGTTTCTTTTTTTTTTTAAGTTCGATTAGCTCCAAAGACTGGTAGACTAAGATAATTATTTTACGTTAAGTTTAGAGAACATTAATGACACTAATAAATGGTTGTTGATTTTTTTCATTATCTTGTTTTTCTAAGATTTTATTCAAGATTTCCCTTAAGGGGCCCCCATTGCCCCGGTTTCCCCTATATCCAAACCGCCGTTATTATTTAGCCACTAGCACTTCCTGTTAAATGATGATAGAAAAAAACGATACCTATGAATAAACCACAACTTGCAATTTTCCTGCCACCAGTACCAACTGAGACGGAGTCCCAGTTTAATTTTGCTCCACGTATGAAGATTGATTGCGCCCACCCTGGGATTATTTTGTCTATACAACAATCTGTCCGTACGGTGACGTGATGGTGCACTGGTCACTGGTCTGGTCTGCTCTCAGGACGTCCTTATTTTGACGACCATTCGCAAGGAAATAACATGTTGTGCCAGACACTTTTATTATTGTTGATTATATGGCTTTCCTTTCAGTAGCATCGACACTTAATATCATTTTAACCTCGATCACGACCTCTTTGATATTGGCCTTAAAAAAAAAGTTAGATCTAAATATTTTAAATATTTTAAATATTAATTACCTTCACCAATAATGAATAGTCACGAGATTAGTATAAATATCGATGTGTATTACAGTGAAAGTCGTTCTAATTAACTGGAGTATCACGTAGTAACAGATATATATATATATACCTACGGTTCGAGAACTTTCCGTTATGTTCCCGCTTTCAGTGCCGCCGCAGTCATGTAAATTGTTCCAGTTTGTGTTAAACAAGACGAGATATATCTTAAGATGTATCGCTACGACTAGTGCGGTGTTAGTCTGGAATTTAGTTAGTTCGTTTATTGAATTTGAATGTAGAATCTAATTTTATTAGAAAATAAATTGTAAGCGGTGTATTTCAAGTTTTTGTGTTGATGTTATTTAAAAAAAGATGAAATTATAATTATGCTAATGTAGCTTTAAAAACGTTGTCATAAAATTCAATTTAATTTGATTGCTAGGCTGCCTCGTTTTAATAAACCTAGAGGATATCCCTATCTAGAGAGATGACAAAGTTCCTGTCCAACAGTTCTCCGTCGCATACCTTCTGTCAACGACTCTTAACGTCTTAAAATGTTAACCGTACTTTGTATGCGGTACGCAGTTGAAGAGGTCAAGATCAAAAAGTGTCATTTACACATGACTAGACATGTTTACTATTTGTTGATCAGTTTTCCTTGAGAAAAAGTTTTCTTAAGTCACATTAGGGTATTAGCACCCAATTTAATTTCGATGCCATCGATCATTGGTAGAAGGGATTAGTCGACGTCGATCGATAGTTTCTCCCTTTGACTAATTCATTCTACCATCGTTCGACGATCGATCGATTGGTGTGGTAACACCCTTAGGTACGTCTCCCCTGTCGCAGATATGCTAAAAAATATATAATAACTAAGATACAATTCCGAAGACAACCGCAACCGCAGACCGCAGCAGCAATTCCACCTAATCGTAATAACAGATCACACCGACACGACGGGATTCTATGTACTATATAGTTACTATGAAAACGGCAACAGGACATTTGTACTATGTAGGTACAAACCTGTTGCCATTACAGCTATCTATATGAATAAAAATCACCTAAAAGAGTAAAAGGAAAATTATATCAGTATAAGTTATCCTTGGTAAAATAACTTTATACAGGAACATATTAAACAGGTATCTTTTACTATATATAACGGCAACATACCATTTTTGTTAGGTACAAAAATGGTCTGTAAAGAACAAAAGTTACATAAGACAATGATAATTGATAATTGAGATTGGTAAAAGGAAAATGATATCAAAATGTCACTGTGCCACTGTCTTTAAGTTTAATTCTTTCTGTTTTATTAAAATAGTATTGTATAGCTATTTGTGAAAACCTGTAATTGGCCATATTATTGTTATTAACGAAACTATTGTGTCTGCATAGCTGTAAGTTTTCCGAAAATAATAAAATAAAATAAAATAAGTTATCCGTGGTATAATTAATTATTTACAGATACATTTTAAACGAGTATATTTTATTATAAATACTTATATGCGTATTTTACTTATAAACATATTATGTCAGATTTGTTAGTTTAATTGAAACAGTGTAGCGCACCCAGTGTATTTTCATTGCACGAAACCCATCGTCTGCCCACATGATGTAGGTACGAGCTTCATTGCACGAAACCCATCGTCTGCCCACATGATGTACGAGCCTAACGGAATAAAGCCTGACAATCCGTCACATATTTAAGGTCCCATTAAAATAGATGAACAAATTTTAACACAGCGTTCAGTACGTCTAACCAAAGATTCCAAGCAAAAACAACACTGATTAAAGTGGTTTTGTTTTGACCGTTTTGAGGCGTTTTGTGAATGTGTTTATTCTAGAGTGCCGGCAATTTTTTTTAAGTCAAAATAAAATCACTTTAATCGACTCTTCACGTGACCAGAGGGCGGGCCTATTTTTTGGCCAAAGAATCAGCATTGCCATCCAACGTGGTAATGCTGCCAGCCTTCTGGGCACTTTTCCTGTTGACAGCGATGCGGACGAATTTTTGGATGCCCTGTAACCCTTTTATACTTGTACATATTTATTTCTATTATAGTATTGTAGTTTGTAAATAATTAATATTTTGATTAAAGAAAAATTTTTCTTTAATCTGTGTTTTTTTTTTGTTTGGATATCTTTGGTTAGACGTACTGAACGCTGTGTTAAAATTTGTTCATCTATTTTAATAGGACCTTATATATTTACGTCAAGTCATTTATACTATACATGTTATTCTCTTACTGCTCTCACACACTACTGTCTACTTTTCTTGTTTCCTCTCGCAAGCCTGCTGGTTGAAATTTCCTTTGAAATAAGCTGTGCTTTTGTACTCTAAGTTATGTGTTGATGTTTCATTATGTTCTCTCTTGTGTATTCATAAATGAAAAAATAATTTATTTTTTTATTCCCTTAACAATTATTATTTTGGTAGGAGCTCGTGGCTTAATAATAGCAGCCGCACGGGTCTTTAGGTTAAGCCGCGCTTGCCTAGATTGGTCCGTGGATGGGTGACCGCCCATTACATACCGAATTTCCTCTGTGCCTCGGAAAGCACGTTAAGCCGTTTGTCCCGGCTGTAATTTGTAGATCTTTGACAGTTGTTACAGGTAGTCAGTGGCCTAAAAGTCTGACTAACCAGTCTTACCAATGAATTACCCAGTACTAACCGGGTTGTGGAGGTCTGATAAGCAGTCGCTCCATGTAAAATACTGGTATTCAGCTGCATCCGGTTAGACTGGAAGTCTGGTGGTTTCCTTTTGTAAATCATGTCTAGGTTACAAGTCGTCCCTCTCGTGGATAAGTCCTGATACCTCAAAAAATGCCAATGCATGTCGTACGCAGTACGAGACGTCAATGGACGTACTAAATGATCTATCAAAAATTACCGAGCAGGATCAATCCTTTACCGTCATCTCAACCAATTTAGACTAAGCAGAAAACTGCTGTACGCTCTACCCGGTCGTCTATTGTTATGGAACCTACATGTTTACTAACCAAACTATTCAATTGAATGTTTACTATTAATATTATAAACTTTCTGAAATAAAATAATTATATTAAGTATTATAAATAATGGCAAGGGTTCTGCTTCTATGTCGGTAAACATACATTAAAATAAATTATTTGCGATGTATTTATTTTAGAGTCCACAATTAAACGATCCATCCAAACCCACGAGCCTCCTATCGGTTCCTCGCTTATCCAAGGACACTACGATAAGTAACTGTGAAGGGCACACAACAGAATTGAATAACTGCGAGTTCATTGTGTAGGACAAATTGATTCAAAATCCTACGTGCTATTGTGCCACGGAGTATCGAGACATGATGGAGTGATACCGATCTTGAATTTATGGACAACCCTGCCGTGAGTGTCCACGTTTCGGCCCCGTAAGTCATAACAGGCAGGACGCACTGATTGAATACCTTAGTTAGTCTATAGGCTTTGTGGAATACGAGACGAGAAGACCCGACGAAGCTTCCGAAATGCTGCCCAGCTCAGATGGATTCTTCTGTTAGCCTCCCCCAATATACGTTTAGCTAACTAGATTACTTTGGCGTCGCAGATGGCCACGTTGGTCGCGGTTACATTACAGTTGCTTTATTTACGTCTTATGTAAAATAACTATGCCTGCCATTCAATGAAACGCTACCAGACTTCTACACAGTACACAGTGTACCTTTAAAATCTAATAAGGCATTCTACGTCTCACTCCATAAGAACTACCTACTCCTTGTTTACTCCCACGGTACCCGGTTCGATTGCGATTTACAAGTAGACAGCGTTATAGAATCCGAAAGGATTGCTGTTTTGAGGCCTACTATCAGATCCAACATTCTGTGCAATGAAATATTACTGAGTACTTATGACTGAGCCATAATAACGGGGATTTGAAGTTAGTGAATTGTGGCTGTGTCCATTTATAGTCCAGTGTTTTTGATTATATCAGTGTCAAATGTCCTTCGTTTAAAACGGGCCTTTCTCGAATAAATTTATTTGTTTTGAAGCACTATCTATGCCAACATTGAGGTGGTAATTGCTACTTATCTGCTGCCTACCTATCATGGTGGAGTTTCCGTTAGGCTTAATGAAGTGCGGCCAATTTAGGGGGCTTTTCATTGCTGCCAATATTTTAAAAGTGGTACTTGTCTTTAACTCATTTTGTTCTAATTTTCGACTTTTAAAGACCTTTGCTCGTTAAGAGGTTCAAACAACTGATCACAAATGCTCTTCATTCAGTTCAACTCGAGACCCTTCCTACGTTTTTGATTCAAGTTTCACCGTCACAATGAAACCGAAATTCGCGACTACTTCACATTTTGAAAGACCTCAATTGTCTGGCTGCAAGGCCGCCTCCCACGACTTATTTCTCGTTGCTCCCGAAACCGGAATCCCAATTGTGTACCCAGAGTTTCCTCTTCTAATAATATTCTCATTCCAACCCGAGCATTCTTACTTTAGTAGACCTCAGGTTCGTCGAGCCAAGGCCCTCGCCCACGATTCCACAGTTGAATTGTGAGTCGTGTGTTGCATTTGTTGTTGCCGACATCCGCTGATTTACGACGTCATCATAATAGCATCCTACCCCGTTTCCTCCCGACTGAAGGCGTTTACTGCTGAATCTTTAATTGTGATGTCACGGCTATTATTCACTTGGCGGAAATTTCTTTGAGATATAAGATAGACGTAGGATAGTGTTTTATGGGTCTGAGATTAAAGTTGCCAGTAAACTTTATTTCATTTCAGCTGAGATCATTTCAGGACGACGGATCGTATTAAATAAAATATTTATTCTTTTAAAACGCCAGTAGCGTTTTTATGTTTTTTAATGTTTCAAGCTCTTGCTTATTGTCCGATTATTTAATCCACACAAATAAATAAAATTGAAGTCTCTGTTTGTAATGTCAAAACGGCAACAGCATTTTACTGAATGCCTGTAAAAGTATATACGGTACTTATAACAAAATGTATATTTTTTTTTGTTTTTGTCTGTATGTCTGTTTGTTCCGGCTAATTTCCGAAACGGCTGGATAGATTTTGACGGGACCTGTACCTTTTTGACTGGCAGATAACTGATGCTATAAGGAGTAAGTTAGGCTTACTTTTACTTTAGAAAAAGGATTAGGGTTCCGTGCAAAAAAATTAAAACCCTTGAAATTGTTAACAAAATCCGATTCAAACAGGGAAGTCACATTTTTATAATAAAGTCACGCGGATGAAGGTCATCTACAGGTAGTCTTCATTAAATGCCTCTTCATCATCAAACGTAACACGTCTTTAGCGAAATATGACTGGCTGACTCTCCGGAGTCTCACACTAGGTAGACCTGCCTCAGGCTGCCAAAGTGAGGTCATCATCATTCTCTTGCCCTTGTCCCAATTTATTTGCGGTCGGCGCAGCATGTCTTCTGCTTCCATACTTCTCTATTACTCGTCATCTTATCAGACAGGTCCTTTCGTGCCATATAACTAGGCTGGCAAAGTGAGGTGGCCTCTCGAAATTCCAAAAGTCAAATTCAAAATATGCGACATACCACAAAAGGCACAGGAGAACAACGCACTTTATCTGGCCCAAGCATCATTAAATTCTGTATGCGCGTAAAGGTGAAAAGTCATAGGTCACACAGTCATACTCTCTGCAAATAAGCACTGGCTTTATAGACGTGTTTCACTAACATTCATTAAGGATACGTCTACCAGACGTAGATTTGTCAAATACTAGTTTGTTTAAGTACACAAACAAGTTCTCTAAATAGTTAGTTCCAGTTTCGTAGTAGCTCTTTTCCGTTCCATGTCAAAGATAAGAAATTTCAAGTAATTCTCGTGCAGCTGTTTCGTTTGTCTTTTAAGATAAGATTGCGTTTCGGTTTTTTAATGTAAGTAAGGTACCTAACCGTACATTTGAGGACAATGGAAATTGCTGACAAAGAATGTCTAATAGTCTTTTGTGCTTGCCTTTGACTGGTGAAAGATATTTTAAGAGATTGTGGGAAGCTTTTAAATGATTAGGATAGGTACAAAAATTTTGAAAATACTTAGCGCCAATCTGGGTACCATATCTTTTACTAGCTGACCCGTGCCCACTTCGTTGGGCGATAAACATTTTTACTTGTGATGAAATTTATGAGTCTTTTCATTTATTGGGATAATAATATTATATATAGCCTATGACACTCACAAATAACGTGGCTTTCTACAGGTAATTTTCAAAATCGGTTCAGTAGATCCAGAGATTACCCCCTACAACCTCACAAACTTTGCCTCTTTATAATAGTATTTTTAGTATTAATATTAGTATAGATAGATTTTTCGCCACGGGAATTGATAGTGCAACGTTTATAAATTCATCGAAGGATCTTTCGAAAGGAGGTAGATACAGCCTATGATTAATGCTTCACGAATATCAGACAAGCAGGAAATCCTTAAAATAATTACATTTTACACTCAAAACATGTTCAAAAACTGGCCAGCCCAGCCTACGTATACAAGTAAATAGTTAATTAGCCGAGCTATCGTGGCACTGAATCAAGTGGACCATTGCGACGTGGATTGGTTTCCCAACGGCTTCCACTCAGGTCATTTATATATCCCAGTTTGGTAAACGCGGTGTATACCTCGTTTCCCTGTGCCTTAGAAAGTTCGCTGAATATTTATTTATTAATTACGGAGACATCTTCTGCGGATGCGAGCTGAATGGAGAAAACTTTTATTAGGATTAAGATATAGTCGTTGAGGTAGGTTACAAATAGGCTGCGTGGGCTAATTCGTTCGTTGCGTGTAGATCAAAACAAGCCAAACGATATTTGATTTGATTAAGATGAAATCATCATCATTTGCTTAGTTTATTCCCAGCCATCTTGAGGTCGACTTCCAGCTTAGCCGGCTGCAGCTGAATACCCGTATTTGACAAAGACCGATTGCTTATCTGATCTCTTTAACCTAGTTACTGGGTAATATGTGACCGCTGGCTAAGACTGACTGTTAAACTTTCAGGCTTCTGACAGTCCGGAAGAGCAGCCTGGGGGGTCTCAGTACAGACCAACCCAATAATCGCTGCTTAACCCTGAAGAACCTTTGCAAGATTTGCATTGTGAAATTTGTATTACTTGTTGTGAGGAGCACGGGGCTAAATAATAACAGCTGCTCGGGTCGACCTTTAGGTTAAGCCGCGCTTGCCTAGGTTAGTCCGCGGATAGGTTCCCACCCATTACATACCGAGTTGCCTCCGTGCCTAATAAGGACGTTAAGCCGTTGGTTCCAACTGTCATTTGTAGATCTTTGACAAGTAGTGTTACAACTCAAGTAGTGGCCCAAAAGTCTTACAACTAGTCTTACCCAGGGGTATCGTATTACCCAGTACTAACTGGGTCGTGGAGGTCAGATAGGCAATCGCTCCATGTAAAATACTGGTATTCCGCTACATCTTGTTATACTGGAAGCCGACCTCAACATAGTTGGGAAAAGGCTAGGCAGATGATGATGGTGTGAGGTATAATCACCGTTACTATTAATTTTAAATCCTTAGAACTTGTTATTGCTAGTCACATTACCAATTGCCGCTGGCTGAATTTATAAGCTTTTAAAGACATAACCACACACTGAGATACCAGTATTTTTATCGCCCAACTTAATTTATTCTGTAAACATATAGTTATGTAATAAACAGTACAGCAATAACAATTACTAAGATTGTTAGATGTAGCAATTATGTTTTGGTGGCTTTCACCGATCGGCCTCAAGTTGGATTACTCGCTAAATTCTATTAGTTAATCCGTTAATCGTAAAGTACTAGCGTGAAATGAATACGGTCATACTTTCACTTTAATGGGTGGGAAATATGGGATACATGTTATTTGTAAGGAATCAGCAATTTATGCTTTATTGTCAGACCAAAAAGGATCATTGAATAGGTGAGCTAACCCATAGAAATCTATAGGATATTACTTACAACCTCCATATATCTTTTGGTGTCCTGGTACTTCAGAAGCTTTTCAATGAAAATGAAACACCTAATTTACAGATTTTGATTGTTGAAGTAACTACCTATTTTATCCCAACATTGAAGTATTTGCACCACAAAAGATATGATAGTTAAAATTAAATTAGATTAAAATGTTTTATTTCAATTACAATGGGCATTTCGATACATATTATTGGAGATCACCTTTTAAGCAAAGAGTTGCTTGTGTTAGGAGACTCCGTTCTTCCTAAATCATTTTAAATTGAATTTTATTTTTTTATTTTATATTTCTTTTGAATTTTTTTGAATTGTAGACAGTGTATTTTTAGTCTTGCATGTTGCAAGACTAAAAATAAATAAGTAACTTAAAATTATACAAACGGCTCTGCTAATATATGAGCTTTATGTAGAAAAAGGCCAGATCGCGCGTGTATCTGTGATATGTGTGTCAAGAGTGAGTGTGTGAGTGAGTATTGGTGTGAGTGTGAATAGTGAGGTTGTGTGGTGTGTGAGCTATAATAACCAATTATTAGTTTATTTATCCCAATCAATATCCTGTCCAGCAAAATTGCGAGTGTGTCTGTTTATTTGTTTGTTTGTTTATTAGTTACGCTTTCACGCCTAGACGGCTGAATAAATCCGAATTAAATTTGAAATTTGGGACTTTAGTAAGTCGAAATATACCGCACGCAAGATATAAGCGGAGTTGCGGACACCAACCCATATACAAGTCGATACATAAATTATCTCCACAAATTAGGTATAAATATTTGGTGGTCACATACATATTTAGGCAGAATTTGAAAGTATTTTTTTTTCTTTTTGATTTATTTATTTTACTATTTATGTACACACAGTAGCCAACACAGGAAATTTTAATTATAATATGTACTACTGTAAGGGTAGGATATGATCCTGAGTTCTGTTGTTGTTTTTCATCCTTATATGTACACATATTCAAGCAAATTAAATTAATTGATTTGATTGGATTTGAAAATAACATATACAGGGTGTTTGGCGCATGGACCGACACAATTTTTCCAGGGATTTGGGAGGTCATTAGCTAGGTTCTACCCATACACCCTTTGTCCCAAATGTCACGGTTGGTTACATATGTTTTTTTTTGTTTAAATGAAAAAAATGCCCAAAATGTTTCCTTTAATTCGAAATAACTTTTTTGTTTGTGGGCGTAGTGGCACAAAACAAATTTTGTTGCATTTTCCAAAGTCTTTTAAATCTAAAAACATCTTTGTTTTATACAACTGGTTTCAAGAAAATTCCTTACAAGCTTCCAAAGTAATTTTTTTTATTTAATGAATGAAATTTTACAACTTCTAAATTAATTATAAAGAAAAATAAAAGTCATTTTGAACTTAGCTTTATTTTAAAAAGTTCTTTAGTTGATACCCTTTCTAACGGTATGCTACATGTCATAGAAATTATTCATTATGTAGTCAAAATACTAGTTAGGAGAGTCAGGGTCAAGAAAAGACTTTTTAAGGTTATTTTGTTTTTAATAAACTAAAGTTATAAAAAGGAGGTAAAACACCGGGAGAGGTGGAAAGTAATGGGGGAGGCCTTTGCCCAGCAGTGGGACAGAATAGGCTAGTTAAAAAAAAAGTTATAAATCTTGTTCAAATTGACCTCCTCCATTTCGAATGCATGCACGACATCTGTTTCTTATTTCAACTGTCGTTGTACGTAGTCGCATTTCTTCTTTCATAGTTTGAAACGCGTCGGTTATTCGTTCAATTAGAACTTCCCTAGTGGGCACTTCTATCTGGTAAACCAATTCTTTTGCACGTCCCCAGACGTAAAAATCCAAAGGCGTCAGGTCTGGGCACCGTGCGGGCCACGGAATAGGGCCGCCTCTACCAATCCATGCGTTTGGAAAGGCATTATTTAAATGCTCTCGCACGTCCAGTTGGTAGTGTGCTGGACAGCCGTCATTTTGGAAAACTATCGGCACACCTTCCAAAACAGGCACAACAAGTTCGGGCACTACGTACAACGACAGTTGAAATAAGAAACAGATGTCGTGCATGCATTCGAAATGGAGGAGGTCAATTTGAACAAGATTTATAACTTTTTTTTTAACTAGCCTATTCTGTCCCACTGCTGGGCAAAGGCCTCCCCCATTACTTTCCACCTCTCCCGGTGTTTTACCTCCTTTTTATAACTTTAGTTTATTAAAAACAAAATAACCTTAAAAAGTCTTTTCTTGACCCTGACTCTCCTAACTAGTATTTTGACTACATAATGAATAATTTCTATGACATGTAGCATACCGTTAGAAAGGGTATCAACTAAAGAACTTTTTAAAATAAAGCTAAGTTCAAAATGACTTTTTTTTTTTTTAATAATTAATTTAGAAGTTGTAAAATTTCATTCATTAAATAAAAAAAATTACTTTGGAAGCTTGTAAGGAATTTTCTTGAAACCAGTTGTATAAAACAAAGATATTTTTAGATTTAAAAGACTTTGGAGAATGCAACAAAATTTGTTTTGTGCCACTACGCCCACAAACAAAAAAGTTATTTCGAATTAAAGGAAACATTTTGGGCATTTTTTTCATTTAAACAAAAAAAACATATGTAACACAACCGTGACATTTGGGACAAAGGGTGTATGGGTAGAACCTAGCTAATGACCTCCCAAATCCCTGGAAAAATTGTGTCGGTCCATGCGCCAAACACCCTGTATAATATTTGAGTACATAGGTACTGTTTAGTTACTCGGTGCTTGTTTTAGTTATTGTTAAAACTTTTCTTTCACGCGGGATTCTTGAAGGGCAGTTTTATTTCAATTTCAACTCTACGCAGGTAATGCAGCTGCGTTCAATATGCACCACTCTGCGGGATCAACTCATGTATAAGTGGAATGCACACGAATAAAACGGTTAATTCTAGTAACTAAATGCATTAGTTCATAGCTCACATGCTTTAAATGAAGCAATGAGCGTTGAACTGTAGCACCATAAAATATTATCTACCACTTCAAACTTTAATTCATTTGACATTTTTACGTTTCACTGCCTTCGCTAGGGGGCCAAAGATTTATTGCGCACGTCGTCGACCACAATTTCTCTAATTTGGTAATTGTTTTAGGGAACCCTATTTGTAGATGGGGAACTATGTCATGGGATGTTATGGGGCCCATTGTACGTCCTTTGTTGGTGTTAATGTGTCGGCCATGTTATGGTGTAGCATGATAATAAGCAATTCTGTTAGAATATTTGATTTTATCAGCTTTTAGACGTGATTATTAACGTTGTTCCGTTTCGTTAGCTTGTTATGCATAAAACATTCGTGTCAACATGAGTGAGGCGAAAGTCTTTCTAAAATCATAAAATCTTTTAATATAATTAACTGGTTTTTATGATGGATTATGGCCTTCTTCTTGGCGAATATTTAAATAGACAATTATCTAAGAGATCAGACGCGGATACAACCACGCGGTTGTCACCACATTTTTTTTCTAATTTTGTATTTTATTGTAAGTATGTATATAGATTAGGTTATTAGTCTAAGTTCTTAACTGTCGCTTTAGGGTAAACCCTGTAATGATAGTTTAAGCTGTTATAAATAAAACCACCAACTTCCATGATCCGAGTGGCTACTGAGAAACTCCTATTGGAAAAATACAACAACATTCTCGCTCGGGAGTCGAAACCAAGACCCAATAAGAAGCTCAGTAGCTGCTCTTGTGATGACGAGACCAAGCATACCTACCTAATCATGAGATCTTTCCCATAAGATTTTTGTTCCTGTCGTAAGCTCAAGTGTAGCCTCCGGTATCTAAAACAATTATACGGGGTGGAAGGGACACCGACGCAAAAACGGTTACCAGGTATTCAGTACACCATTCTGAGTCCCCCACATAGAATTTTTTGCATGTATGGAACAGCTGATTTATTTTTAATAACCGATGAGAAATTTCTATGTAGGGGGCTCAGAATCGCGGGCCTGTGGACGGTGAGTAATGGGCTAGCTCGCCGTCCGTCCGTCGTATGACGACAGGCCGTGTCGACGGCGCGTTCGTGTTCCACGCGCGCCTCAAAGAGATGTCAGCAAACGGGAGGGGCCCGCAAGGGCTGATGCCTGCCAGGGCTGCGGGACTGTTCGAAAGAGATACCGCGGCCCTGGAACATAAAGGGCCAAAGAAGGAACATGGGTGGTTTTTAGTCAGTAAGAGTCTGACACTCCCTTCCGTTCTGCCCAGAGCGGGAGGAGTCATTTGATGATTTCCCACCCTCCAAAAAAAAAAAAAGGGGTCTCAGAATGATGTACCAGGAACCCCCTGTATTAACAACTTATATGTTTGCACTTTCGATGCCAATACATATTTTAATAATCCAACCGAATGCGACGAACTTTACAAAATTCAATTTCGACGGCCATAATCTATTCCCATAACATTTCAAAAATTGCCTACAATAAATGTTTTCACTCCATACAGCCAATGAAATCTTTACGATCGTTTATCAATATAAACGGTTCGCTATCCGTTTTAAATATTGCAATATATTATTTTGTATGTGTATTACTATTTGGTTCGCTGATTGTTTATTATGCTCTCATAGCTTCCGCCTGCCGTCGTCCGTCACGGTTTTAGAACTTCTATGAATCCATTCATAATTGTTCATTCAGTTTGGTTTCATCATTGATTGGAAACTAGGAGAGCACGTGCCGTAATAAGTGTATTTGGTGAATTATTATTTGTTATATTAAATTAGTCGGAGTGTGTATTTGTGCACGCCCTCGATCCCTATTTTATAGGACTTAAACATAACTGGCGAAATGTGGAACTCTGCTTAAACCTTCGGGGATTACAGGCGTTATGTTATTAGACTAGAAATTTCTCAGTAGCAGCCACGGAGTCTGGATTTGCGTCTGTGTGTTGGCAATAGGGTCGTCCGCTATAACATGTAACTGAAATATAACTGACTAATATGAGTGAACTATTTACGCTTCTGTTTTACCCATCGAGGATTTTAGGCGTGATTAAATCTTATGTTTTATTAGAAGTTGATCATTTTAGCCGAAAGATGTCCTCTGCTGGATATAGGCTTTTCTCAAGTGTCTCCACATTGACCATTCCTGAGCTTCCGCGCCCTTCACAAAGTCATCGGTCCAATTTTGCAGGAAACGTCCCGCAAAGCTTGTTAAAACCATTTTATTCAGCACTTGATACATACATTCAAAAGCTATAGTATGAGTTCCTATATTTGTGTCAAACAGAAACATCTCAAGTACCAAGAAAAAATAACAGTTTACGAGCATCACTCAAAATATGGTGCTACAGCTACGTGATTTTAAACGGTCAACCAAATTGAAAACGAGTAAGTAATTGTCTTAGGCACGCGAAGCAATGAGCAACTGCTGCAGATAGAAAATAATCAATTAATCAGTAGAAAAATGTTTGCAATAGGAGAGTAGAAATAGGGTAGAAATAGGATTAATTCATAGCAGTTGCTATGAATTAATCCTACCTTGTAATTAAGAGGGCCTCGATTCTCGATACAAATTTATTCCCCTTTTTCCTTCCTGAATAATGCCTCTAGAGCAATCATTTTTCATAAATCAAGGGCTCCTGTTGACACGTCTCTGTCATTTCCTTTTTTTCAGCGACTAATAAGTAAAGAAAATATGACTCTCCAAAAATTACAGAAATCACCCATTTTTACGGCCGTGATTACCAGACAAATTCGTAAAGTTTTAAACATAAAAAAAAATATGATACTAGACATACTTACTCTTTCTTAAAATTTGAAAGTCAAAAATATTTGAATCGGCTCAGTTTTCGAGGAGAAAAAAGGGGAATACGAAACATCGAATTTGTCAACATTTTAGTGATATAATCGGTCTGAGCTGCAGCTGTCCCTATCGCACTCTACGGGGGTAGGCTTGATACAGAGCGACGGCAATAGTTTCTTCAAATACCGATTTTCTAATACCTCGCAGGCCCTCTTCCCTCTTAAGCAATTGCTTAACACACGACAACATTAAACAGAATCAACTCTAGCCAGGAAAACGCAGTAAGTTATATCCTGCCACATTCACCTCATTCCCAAGAATAATCTCTTAGCGAATAGAAATGTCAGCCAGTGGTACAATTAACGTTTAAGTCTTATGCCCAATTAGTTGTCTGATATTTTGTCACGAGTCACATTTTGCAATTATCATTACAGCACGACACGGCAGCGACGTATAGTGCACAACAGTCGCTACTTTATGACTTATGAGGGTTCTTCAGATGTTTTGTGCGATTTTCGTCAAATTTTACACGTCAGACGAATGTCAATGACTTTGTTATTCCTTATCAAGGGGTTAATATAGGTCGTGCTAGGTTTGTGGTTTCCGTTCAAGTACAGATAATTTGTAGACTTTTGCGAAATAAAAAGTTTTTAGATGTTCTGTTTCAAAATTTGTTTCCATTTTCATTACGAAACAAGTTCCATTCTAAAGTTTGAATTCTATTAGTGCACGTAACCACGCGCTTGTTAATTTACGCTACCATCGGGCTACCGCCAATGTTAGGTGTGGTTGGATAGTTATGATAGTTATCTGTGAAGTCTCTCATAGTACATCGTACGGTCGGCCAGCTATTGTGTATCGAGGCTTTAATAGAAGTGCATTCTATGCGTCCCACTGTCTGCGGTTTTCGTTCGAATGCACTGGCCTCGTTTGTATCGGCATTTTATCATTACGTAGCGTGAAATACTTGTATATCTGCATGTCCAGCATGTCCGACTTTTTAATGTGTGGTCTGGCTTTTTGATGGAGCAAAATTGATTATTTTTAGGACTTGCTATTGTGAAAGTCTGGCATAAAGGCTAGGATAATGAATTATTTCTTGCCCCGTGTGTGGTGTTTTAAGTATGAAGAGAATGCTCCATCACTTTTTAAAAGTTCCCCGTAATCTAGCTGTTTTTTAATATCCCACCGCTGGGCAAATGTCTCCCCCATATCCTTCCAGGTACTCTTAACCTGCGTCATCTGACGAGCCTTCGTGATGCGCGTCCAGATCCACCATCTGAAAACACCGTCGTTCACGTAGGTAATTTATCTACATTAGCATACAGTGAAAATAAATCATCTGACGTAGATACTTTTAGGCGGCATAGCTCCTTTACCATTTTAGGCTTGCTGTGCTCAGCAACAAGTCGGAGGCTGATCTGGTTCCCATTGGGAATCTCTTGGGAAGTAAATGCATCGAGTTTTTAATTACTTCTCCTTTCTTGATTAGTTTAGTCCATCCAAAGGTTAGATAATCGCAACAAACGTAATTAGCAACAAGACCGCCATTGTACCAAAAAAAATATTTAATGGTGTTTCTTAGTCATCTAATTATCTTTTCAGAGGTAGTTTCAGTAGTCTTGTCGATTGTGCCGGATGTAGATAAAATCCCGCTCCTATTAAATTATATCTAGACATTCGCTATCATCTACTTTTACTAGGCGTGTTCACTAGATATAGGCAGACAATCGTATGTGTATTTTGTCGCATCGGGTGCCAAATGTCATGTGGTTATCGACAGTAGTAAATATGGAGTCACGTGAATTGTGAATGTAGGAACTATTGCCAACTGTGTCCATTACTTGTACAATATAGTTTAATCGCCATATGGAAATAGTAGGTTATGCCCCCGGCTTTGCCCAAGTGGAGATAGAAAATTATTCTACGGGAACATATTACCAGTGGTATACCTATAATGTCAATTCCATCGGTCTTTGTTTGGCCGTTAAGGCGCGAAAAGGACAGGCGGACAGACAGAGATACTTTCGCGTTTAGAATATTGAATATGCTATTTTTTGCTAAGTGTGAAGAATTGTAAATGGCTAGTCGTGGATTACCTCAGTATTACTTTTGAATTGTTAGCTGTAAGCCACCCAAACACAATAAAAATAATGTATGGAATTATGGATGGATTGGTAACTGAGAAAATACGACTGAATTTTGCAGTTTTTATGTTGACCTTTGGTAACATATTTTATGTGACAGTTTCGATTATTAGAAAAACGTTTTGCAGAACACTGCTGGATATAGGATCTTCCCAAGCGCCACAAAATGTGGTTTTCTGCCTTCTGTACAGGCTTTTGAAGGTCACAACTGGCTGATCCGCAGTCTCCGCTGAAGACTTTGGTGATTGCTCTTGATCTTTTAAGACAACTTTTAATTTTCAACTATAAAATTTAAAAAAGGAATATTATTTATTATGTCAGCGTGCCGGTCGCTGCTGCAGAGAGTCCGGGACATCTCGAACAGTCCCCTGAATGTTATTGCGGGGAAAAATTGCCCGTTTATACATTTTCAGTCAAACCTACATGTTTTACTAACGTAGCTATTAAAGTTCATATTAACTAACAATGTATGAACGTTAATTTTAACGGAAAATAAATATATGTTGCGGTAATTTTGTCTGATTTTGGTTTGGTTACCTTATAATAAGTTTTAAGTTTAATAGTCATCTTTCACAAAATGTTCTTAACTTGATTGAACACACATTGGATTAAGTCAACGGGTCCAACATTTTAATGAAGATGCATTGAATATAATGATGTAGTTATACTTAATCCAATGTCCAATGTACATCACGCATGTTACTCACTCACAAACTATCTCAAAACATGACTTAATGTTACAGTTCAAGCTAAATGCGTCAAGAACTCATTGCTAATGATTTATATTTGTGTTTCTTGAACACAATTACATGGGTATATGCATAATACATAAGTACATATTTAAAGTATTACAACAGTCTTGAATACGTTATTGTTAGTCATCGTTTTTCAATTAACAAAGTGAAATGCTGTATTCACTTATTTTATGTACATAGGTACAGCTATTGTTTGGAAAAGTAAATAATTTGATACCTACTGAGGTACTTTATGTGTAGAAAATTTCAGTTATTTTAAGTAAAAGTTTTTCTAGAATAAAATCCAACTTATATGTATTATCTAGGTACATAACATCACGCCTGTCACCCCCGAAGGATTGGGCAGATGTGACAGCTATATTTCACCAGTTACGTTTAATTCCATGAAATTAGGGCGGGCCAATTATCGTTAACCGGGCACAAATCTAGGCTCGGAACTGCTACGAAGAAATTCCGAATAGATAAACCTAATCTGCTCGACCTGGGAATCGAACCTAAGACTTCATGCTCACTCACTACTGGGCTGCGCTTGCGACCACTAGATCAACCATGATATGACCGAGATGCTGTGTTTATTAATTTCCGCAGTATAATCAAACTTAGGTACCCCTGTTATTTACTTTCCTATGTATAAATGTTCATTTTATTCACTACTAAGAAGACACAAATATGTGTAGTTGAATTATGAAATCTATATAACATAACACCTGTAATCCCCGAAGGGTTAGGCAGAGTTGTACCTAATAGTACCCCCACATTTCGCCAGTTATCTTTAAGTCCTATTTTAAGAGGCGAGCCTATTGCCATCAACCGGGCGCAAATCCACTCCGTGGCTGCTACTGAGAAATTCCTGATGAAAAAACCAATAACATTTTGCCCGACCTGGGAATCGATTCCAGGACCTCTTGCTCAGCAGTCACGCTTAACCACAACACCGACGAGACAGTCTCTAGTTCAAGGAGTTATGAAATGTAACGTGCGAAATACCTTAATAGACCACTAAAAGGATCAGGAAGTAGAGGTAATTGGATTATGAAATCTTTCGAGTCGGCCTACACTGTATCCCTATTACCTATTCAGACAGACCCGTAGGTCAAGCCGTCTTGGTCAAGGTTACTAGGAATTGAAGCATCCCAACGCAGATAAAAGAACCATGACGTATTCATAGAGAGGTCTATTAAGGTGGGTGTGTCACGGAAGACGGTCGCTGGTTCCTTCTGGCTGGGTAGTAATAACAACTCTATAAGTATCAGCTAGGGTTCCGTATCCGAAGAGTAACCAACGGGACCCTATTAGTAAGTCTCCGCTTTCCGTCCGTACGTCCGTCTGTCTGTCAGTGAGCTGTATCTCATGATCCGTAATAGGTAGACAGTTGAAATTTTCACAGAATGTGTATTTCTGTTGCCGCTATAAAAACAAATAATAAAAATAAAAAAGTTTAAGGGAGTTCCCTTACTACGATGGTACGGAAACCTTATTACGCGAGTCCGACTCGTACTTGGCCGGTTTTTTTCAAGCGTAATATTTGAGTTCCTAATGTTCCCTGGTTGTTTCTTTTGTTGCCGTTTTAGAAGTCTGACAAAGAAATGAAGAAGTAGACGCATCGGAGTAATGTAATCACGTTGAATAAATAGACGGCTTTTTGTCGGCTGATATTGATTAGTGGGTATTTTTTTTATTAGACTCCGCAAATCAGTAGTAACTAAATCAGTAAGTAATTAAGTAGGTATATCTTATTCTTCTGAAAATCCTTAGGTACTTACTACTCAAAGCCAGCTCAAGGTCAAAGTGTTAGCATTGACGTCCGAACAATTGGCGAGAAGACGTACTTTGGACATAGTGCAAAATTCCATCAAACAATAAATTACAGTAAGATTATATTATGACGTGTCTCGTTCGGCTAGTGGTCGCAAGCGCGGCTGCAGAGCACGAGGTCCTAGGATCGATTTACAAGTCGGGCAAAGTGTTATTTTGGTATTTCCATCAGAAATTTCTCAGTTGCCTCGGTGTTTGAGCTTGTACCCGTTTGATGGTAATAGGCTCGCCCCGTATTACATGGGACTTATACATAACCGTCGGACATCTAGGATGGGTATCCAAGGTCAAAAATGTACACGAAAAATCTTCAGTCTGTTAACAGACTGAAGATCTAAAAGGCTAATTAACTTTCTTTTAAATTAGGTACTTCTTCTGCCTAATCCTACCGGTTCTACAGGCGTGATATATGTTATATTAAATGACGTGTATGACCACAAAATTACAAATAATTAAACCGTAAAACGTCTTTGTCGGAGGACGGTCCACTTGTTTGAACTAGGCCACTCGTTTGCACGTAATTTTGTCGCACTGAGGCAGATTATCCTCTTCCAGTCTTCCATTATCTTGCAAATGCGACAATTGTCGCTGTTATCGTGCGATGACTTGCCGTTCAAACAACATACTCGTTGTTGCACTTTCAATAACGAGAGGTCATGTGATGGACACTAGTTGCTATTTTATTTATGTTGTGTGTGTCACACGTGGAGATGCTGGCACATTGTGGTTGCATTTCCTTTTCTTTTATATAATGTCTAGTAAAAGAGTAAAAATCTAAGCCAATAGGCTGAGGTTTTCTGCGTATATTTTGTCCATCCCGGTTGTCATATTTTGTAGACCTTTAACAATCGTTACGTCAAAATCTCAGTCACTTTTTTGTATCTTTTATTTCAAAAAACACAAAACATAAACACACTAATACAAACCATGGTATCCTATTACCCAATAACTGGTTTCAGAAGGACAGATAGACAGTCTTTCCATGTAAAATGATTTTTAGAAGTATACGTTCACTCAGTAGGCCAACTCCAATATACCTAGTTGACGGTGATGCAGATGATGAGTTTGTCTGATTAAGAATTTCGAAGATAACGAACGGCAGTTTTCGAAGTATATCTCCCGCCGCGAAGTTCCTAGAACTAGCAAGTTATGATGACTAACTAAGATTAAAGTTTAACTTAAAACTTATCTTTTCCTTCTATCTTACTGAGGACTGTGCGTATCGGCAATATTATCTTTTACACGTCATTCAACCAATTTCGTTCAAATGTTGCGCAGTTTACGTCATCACCATTCACAAACCCTGAAGTGACGATGCCTTATTTTCAATAATTTTCAGGTAATAGCTGAGATAAGGGACGATCATTCCTTAGGAATCAATCGGCAATATTCTAGGAAGTCCTTTTATAAACAAACTCGTATGTCATCCGGCTCGAACATTAACCTATTATTATCTTTGACTAAAGAAAACCAAGTTTGGAACTCCTATAGCATGGTTAAGGATGCATTTCGCCAACGAAATTTAATGCGATCAGCACTAGATGGTGTTATGGTTCCTGAATGTTTACTTTACAAGAGGATTTCTTGCTTGTTTTTAACCTACTTAAAAGGGGAGTAAATTCTGTGTTTGTTTTTTTGGCTTCTGAAAAGACTGGATTCCGTCTAGAGCTTATCAGCCACTCAGGACATAGTAGTTAACATTTTAAGTTTATAGTTCAGCATCATCATCGTTATCTCTAAATTGACTTCACCCACTGCTGGGTCCAATGCCTCTCATCACCACTCCTGTGCCAATTTATATTAATACTATACACCATTATTTTTAGGTCGTTCTGGAGCCGAATACCATGAACTCGATCATCGAACTCGAAACGATTGGGACTATTTTTTTCAAAAAATAACAATAAAAAAAACGAAAGAATAAATTAAATGTTTTTTTTTTTTTTTAAATAATGAGAACTCAAATGTATATGTGTGTGTAAAACGTATCCACGATCGGCAACACATGCGAACGAAACCCATTGAAAAATTCATTCATCGATCGATTCTCATTATTTCACAAAAAAACATTAAATTTATTCTTTCGTATTTTTTTTTATTGTTATTTTTTGAAAAAAGTAGTCCCAATCGTTTCGGGTTCGATGATCGAGTTCATGGTATTCGGCTCTAGAACGACCTAAAAATAATGGTGTATTATTCCAGTTTATAGTTACGAAATTTTAATTCACGTCCTTATTAGCGTCGGCAGCAATTATTTTACTTTGTGGAATTTATCCAGACACGGTAACCGATACAAGCTGAGATTAACTAAGCCAAGTACTGTATTTAGAAAATGTGTTCGCGTAGCATATACGTCATTATCGGTAACGCCTAACTCATAATCGATTAATCGCTACGAATTTATCGTAAAAGTAATTAATCGGTAAATTAATTGCTTAGTAACGTTATAGTACCTACATTAAATTTTGTATTAATTTGAGTTAGTGGGTTTAGGGTAAATGCTTAGTAGCGAGACTTCTCGAATGTAGGAAAATGAGAAAAAAATTAAATAAGTTAATTTAAGTTTTTAAATGTAGTGTTTGTGCACGAAGGTACATATCCTCTTCTGCAAATCTCGCAATCGAAGTAAGGTTTGCTGTAAGAAAACCCAATTCTGGGTTAAGCTCGCCGTTTGAAATAAGCTATATATTATAATTTTTTGTGTATCTCTTTTAATTTTATGTGCAATATAGAATAAGAATGAGATTGACCTTTCAAGTTTGAACTATTTATGATAGCTACTAGCCTAAGTCAATTTATGATCTTTATAATATAAATTGTGTTGCTGTGATTTAGATAAGTTGTGATTTTGAAACTATTCAGTGTGTCGGTTAATTGTCTTTATTGTTTTAGCATCAAATTATAACTTTTGCATGCCTATTGTTAAAATATGGCTGAACCTACCTTCTATCTGTGTATCACCAATTCACCATGTACTGTACCCATATGCAAAATAAAAATTACTTACTTACTTTTTGAAAAATACTGTTTAAGTATGAGTTAGGGCAACAAAACTCTATATCCCGTAGCCCTCTCGTAGCTTTTTTGGAGCAATAGATTGGATGTTAGCATGTATTGTCTTTGTAATAACAATGAAGCTCGAGGAAGTCCCAGAGAGCTGCCTTGTATCCCTCAAAGAAATTAATCAGAAAAGAGTAGGAAATACATACTAACACTTGAAACACTTCCCTCCATACTTATAGACTTTCAGACTTTTGAAGTTTTGACTAAGACACATAGCTCCGAGACCCAGGCCTCGTAAGCTATGACCTGACGACAGACTGGTCCAGTCCAGACATCTATAAATAAATAAAAAAACAATAAAATCTTAAAAACTCACTGTTTCGGAAAGTCCCAAAGATAAGATAACATCAGAAGCAATTGGAGGGTTTCCATTATCAAATATAATACAATGTAATAGCTATTATAGTAGACACTAGATTGGTAGATATGTATCTATGGACCTCTCCCCTCATATATACTTTCAAGTTGTCGAGATCCAATTACCTATTGCAGATATAGAATCAAATAGTTTAGCAGCTACAACCACCAGGTGGGCTTTATCAATATAACATTTAGAAAATTATAAGCTATTGCTCATTGCTTGCCACTGTTGTTATTAAATGCCCCTTTAAAATTTGTTACAGGCGCGAAAATTACGAGAAATTAGGTAGGCTATTAATAAGCAGATAATTCGGGGCTTTCAAATATAGAAATTTGAAAGTTTCACCTTTTTAATTTCAAAGACAGACAAAATGTGAGAAAACTCGTATCTCAATACGAGTATCTGTGTTACCAAGAAACTTCTAGAATAATTCCGATTACTATCGATATCTACCGGAAATTAGTAATCTCTGTTATTGATTTTAATATAAATAATAAACAAACAATTTTTGCAGGTATTGTGATGACGCAAATCGAGCAATATTTGTACAAAATAAGTTAAGTGATGTGGAAAAAGATAATATTTGCGGTACACACAGTCCTTGGTAAGATAGGAGGAAAAGATAACTTTTAAGTTATGTAAACTTAAGTTTTTTTTGGCTCACCATATATTATTTATCATATCAGTTCGAGGAATAAGTTTTTGGATATGCCAGTTTATTTTTTGCCTAGGTAATGTTTGCTACGCGGTTTGATTTCAGATGCTACAATTACGGTTTTAATAAATTATTTACAGAAATCAGATTAGCGAAAGCTATTTCTGGTTCAAGTGCCTAAAATAATGTTTTCTACTAGGTTTCGATTTTTGACCAAGTAATTTACAAATGTTTTTTTCTCAGCGAATAAGTAGTACCTTAACACTAAATTAATAAAACTTAAATGGTTATTATAACAAAGTTACACGTAGCTTGAACCCTAAGACGACCCACTGACCCATGTTTTATAGAATTCTCGAGAATTTTAACTAAATAAATACGGTTCTTTTAACACGCTTTTAAATAGTCGTACATTATGCTATGGCGCCACGGGAGGACTTTTGTCTGACCAATAAAATGCCGCCAAGACATTAAAAGCTCACTGATTATTTCAAATTTGTCAAGATACCTGCCTGTCCTTTACTGGTAACCTAACGGTAAACTATCTATTTGTATTCGTTACCAGTCATTAAGATTTAAAATTTCTCTAATTACAATTCAAAATGCCCATATCCGTAATGACTTTATTTGCATTTTATATTGATACATTGATATTGAACCATAGATTCCAAAACATGTTTTAAATAACGAAAAAAAAAGTTAACCTTGTCTGGTTTTTTAAAATAAAGCGTCAACAAACGCATCCGTTTCTCTTTTAATTAAGATGATTTCTATGTTTCTGTCAGATGGTTTCTTTACAATCAAACATGCTAATTTGATTAAAAGTGGTGCATTGTGCATAATTTTTATTTTATATTTATTATTATATATTTTTTATATTTATTGTAAAAATCAATTCGGACTGGCTCAAATAAATAAAAAATACAAGTGTCCTTTTGCGGTAGTAAACATTCCGTAATTTGGTCCGGTTTCCCGGTGTCCTTTACTGAATTTTTCCGAGCAAACAAGTTAGTTAACCTATATTTTTATGTCGTACCCTCTTTCCTGAGAGACATCGTTTTATGATGATTGGCTCTTCCTCATGTACACTTGGCAAAAGCTACTACTCCTTTTGATTGTTTTATTCAAAAACCGGCTTTTATTAAACTTATACTGTCACTTATCTACCGTGATTATTCATTATTTTGAGCAATTGCGTCGAAATATAGGAGCTGAAAATGCTAATCCTAACTATATGATATTATAAATGCGAAAGTAAGTTTGTTTGTTTCTTTGTTACCTTTTCACGTCCAAACCACTGAACCGATCATCCTGAAATTTTGCATATGCACGTGACTTTCGCTCTGACCCGAATCGAATTGATTGTCAAAGGCAAAAGCTAGTAATGAATAATCACGGAAGATATCCCGTGAGTGACAGTATAAATTTAGTTTTATACCGTGAAAGTTTAAAACCGTGTTGCTTCTATTAAATAGGTTCATCTATCAACATTGAACGTATGCATAGTTTTAGTGGCTGTGCTATTAACCGTTGAGAAGTTCTCTCGGCGATCCTAGCTGCAGGATCAAGTCATGTCAGAAACAAAGGTGCGTGCAAAATTTCAGCTCAATCGGTTCAGGCTGTTGTTTGAAATTCAGTTGTAAAATATGACTAAAACATACTAACTAACCAACTAACAAGGCAAGTTATTAGATCATAACAAAAGCTCTTGCACTCGATGACCTTGATCACGCCTGGTGGAAAGCGATGGATGAGGTATATAATTAAATAATCTGTTTACTGCCCTTATTTTTGCGGACCAATAGGAGTAACAAAAAATAAAATGTACGACCCTTTTTTAGGGTTCCGTTGCCAAACGGCTAAAATGGAGTCCGACTCGCACTGGGCAGATTTTTTACATAATATTTTGTTTAAAAACAAAATCCCAGGCTCTGTTAATGATTACAGATTTTTGACCACCCTTTTTCGACCAATACGAATAAAACAAAAGAAACGTACCAAGTAAGAGAAGTAATAACGGTAAGTAATAATAACGGGGGGAGGCATTTGCCCAGGAGTGGGACAGTACAGGCTAGCAAAAAAAAAGTAATACTTTTTCATACTTTCCGTCAGAACGTATTTACGTAGCAACTGTGAAACGTTCCGGTCCACCTACCGCCTAACCACACTAAAGAGGCAAATAAAATCTTGTTTCTGCGGGAGGGAGGACTAAACATTAGTCAAATTGCCGAGGAGCTGACAACGACAGTTAGTATTTTTTGTTTACTAATGTTTTACAGAGTGACTGTTTTTAGTTAAAATTTAGTACATTTTATTGAATTTGTTTAGATTTTTAATAAATATACAACATTTTTTAACGACTGTTTCGCAAACAATCTTCTATTCTAGCTTACTGTACCCGTTTCCGACGCCTGTGTCATCCCACTGCTGGGCCTTTCACCATGACTTCCAATTTTTTCTATCTAGCTTGCTCAACTCAAATTTCAACAAAATAAAACTAATAATTTAATAAAGTCTAATACGGAACATGTCGGGAACCATTGAATAATCTAGACTAAAATCATTCATTCCAATATGGGTCCCGACTATTGCAGTTTATTATGTTCCTTATTAGAATTTATTATTTTATGTGTGTATTGATAATGAAATTATTTAAAATAATTTCATTATCACGTAGTAGTTAAATTGCTTTCTATACTTCTGACTGAATTTGTTTTTTTTTAACCGACTTCTTCTTTTCAGTTTTTATTTAAAGTTATTTTTTTACAGAGAAATACTGTCTGTGTATGGTTGCGGCGGTACGACAACGAAGGGCATGTGAGAAACCAGCCCTCAGCCGTTACTCCGCGAATTATAACCCCCTAGCGTGTGAAAAATTTGTTCCAAATGTAAGCAGAACAATCATTTGCGACCACAAAACTATTGGCAGACAGTCCGAAATAAGCTACATCGGGCGGGAATACGCAACAGAAAGTCCACTCATAAGAGCGGCGGCGACTGCTCAAGCGTCAGCAGCTGCCCTCGTCACAGCCGTTTCTACCTACGCCTCCGCCGATCAGGCCTCCACCGTCGCCGCAGCCGCCTCCATCATCTCCCGCACCACCGGCAGCCTCAACGGCAGCCAATCACCAATCACCAGAGGAAGCCAATGCGGTGTATGCGACGCTAAACATACAATTAATTATTTTATCAATAAATAAGTTTAATTTTTTTTTTCAACAGCCAATCTTTCTTAACAGCCCATTTTTATTTTTAATATTTCATATACTAAACATAAATATCCGTTTACACACAAAATATGAAAGGGCAAATCATTGTAGTTTTTAAACAACCCATCTAGTTTTAAAAAAACCGGCCAAGTGCGAGTCGGACTCGCGCACGAAGGGTTCCGTACCATTATCTATAAAAACGGCAAAAAAATCATATCTGTTGTATGGGAGCCCCCCTTAATTTTTTATTTTTTAGTATTTGTTGTTATAACGGCAATAGTAATACATCATTTGTGAAAATTTCAGAGATACAGCCTGGAGACAGACAGACAGACAGACAGACAGCGGAGTCTTAGTAATAGGGTTCCGTTTTACCCTTTGGGTACGGAACCCTAAAAAATGACGTGCAAAAGTGTTTGTATAAACCTATTTGCATAATAAAACATCATTTATCTGTTTGTAAGGAGCTTGCTCGCAAACATACCTCCTTCAGCCGTATACGCTAAATTCAATCCAATTGCTTGCGACCCAGTCTCCCAGAAAATATCTACATTCTTCTGGGAGACTGGGTCACAAGTAATTTCGAACTCCATGTTCCCTTTTATGTTAGATCTTCAGGCAACAAATTCGGTTAGCCGAATTTAGGCCATCTTAGGAAGAACTGTCGCAGTTGGTATGGAAAACATTGTATAGAAATTGTATTACATAAGCAGTTCGCCTGCTGAATGTTTAATTACAATCATAACACAATAATTCTGGACTGTAAGAATGACGAAAAAATCAAACCATACCATAAACTATAAAAGGTTTCCAAAATGAATCTAATAATGTTGAGGAATAATCCTGTTAGCACGCTACGGGAATTGATGGACGCTACTGATGGCGCCAAAGTCGTAGTAAAGTTCTGGATCAACTCAATAAAGAATGCCACCGACACGGGTAGAAAAAGAAGAAGTCTTTGTGTTGAATAAGTACGTTTCCAATAGTTTCCATGATTGTCTTTGCTTCCATAGAAATATATTTCCCATGAATATTACATCAACAATCGTTTGTCTGAACTGTAAACTATGTGACGTTCAAAATGCCATTGAAATCTCAACACTGGACTCTTTCAAACTAAAATTAAATGTTATCAACGAAAAGTGGCTAATTACTAATAGTTCATATTACAAGACTGATAATTTAGAACAAGGCTTCATTATTAATATTAGCAATAAACTATGTCGACTGTAATTGCTAAATCAGAACTCGGAGCACTTCGCAAAACTGATTACATGTAGAAATACACAAATGCTGAAGCGTAAATTATAAGCGTAAATTTGTGAAATCATCAAATAGCTGATGTCTGGCCACTTATTTCGATTTCAACCTAGCCAATCACTAGCTTTGAATTAAAGCAAGAAATATTTGTTTCTTTAATTATTTTATTGTTGAATTGCTACTTTTATTACATCGTCATACCAGCTTGATGAACGTTGCTGAATACTAGTCTGGTCGGTATTTATGTTACGGCTAAAGGTGACGGTACACAGGTTGAATTTTCCAAGTGGGCGTGAATGGTCAAATCCGAAAGTATGAGGAATAGCGAAAAATGCTCAAAGGAGTCTCGAGCCCGATTTTGATGAAAACTAAAACTGCATCATTTGATTTTTGAAAAATCAAAAGCCAGGGATCGAACCCATTGATTTTTTGCTATTCCTCATAGTTTCGGATTTGGCCATCCATTCTTGAAAAATTCACCCTGTATATGTTACGGCACATGATGGCACAGTGTTTATTTTTTATTTATCCTTTAACTTTACCTAATTATCTCAACGTCAAATACGTCGCCTACTTACATTTTACTTACGCCTTATATTTTACTTAGCAAAAATACCCATTTAATAATTTGAAATGATTGTCTTAGAATACTGATTGTTTCTTAGAACACATTATTTAGAACCAAGAGTTGGGAAAACTCAATAATAGCTGCTACACAATATAAACAAATATTCTAGACCATCGATAAACTGTCTCCAGAGCTATTACATCTATCGTTTGTACTCTTAATGACCTCTTAAGAGATAGCCAATCAATTTATTTAATTACTAGCTCGCCCGCGGCCGGCGGCCCTCGTGAAGTTCGGTAACTGGCCTGATCATACTACCGAGATAAAAAGTATCCTATATGTTAATCCAGGTTATAAACTATCTATGTGCCAAATTTCATCCAAATCCGTTCAGTAGTTTTCGCGTGAAAGAGTAACAAACATCCTCACAAACTTTCGCATTTGTAATATTAGTAAGACAAGATGGTCATTATTAAGGCTCAGTTTACTATGGTTTCCAATCTATATGGCTTGCAAAAAAGCACTAGCACGTATGGCATAAACGTAACGTAAAACTATATTTGAATCGAAAATACAACTAGTAACATGCTGATTTGTTTTTTTACAACTGACACAATTAGTATAACAAAACAAAATATGAATAATGTCTTCAACTTAAGTTAATAATATTCGTTTCGCTACAACGGTTCTCATTAGGATGAAATAATAAAAACAAACTAAGATACTCAAATAGAACACTGAATTTCGTTGGAAAAGATAAAAGCACTTTCTTTACACACATAGATATGGATAACCTAATTTATCGAATATGACATCAATTACTCGACAACGTGTTTACGTTATTTATTTAACAATGCTGATAACTGTTGACGTTTTTTACCATTCTCACAATAAAAATGATAAATACGCACAAACACGTTCTGAAACAGACTTAGTCCAAAAAGTTATTGCATCTGCACGAGAAAAAAAAATGTGTTTAGTAAAAGGCGCGAATAGCCGAGGTGGCGCGATTGTCGATGTCGTACGATCTTGAACCGAGCACGCAGCGTTTTCCCACAATTAGACACAGTGTTATTCCAGCGCCGTCATGTGTGCCAGTGTGCATATAATCACTGGATGATGGTCACTATATTCTATGTAATCGAGTAGTCAAACTCAATTATATTCACGCGATGTTGCGGTCAATGCTTTCAGTGGTTTTTGCTAGTGTTATTTGCCAGAATAACGCGTATCATACTTAAAATTGTCAAGCCCAGATAATTTCTAGAAAAACAGCAAATTTTGTTGGTTGCTTGTTGCAATTTGCTGAATTAAAGAAATATTTTGTGTGGGACTGATTAACCAAAGTTTATTGCAAACTTTTTAAAACTCCCAATAAAGTTGGATCATATCGATGCACAGTGGCGATTATGCACAGCATGCTATTCTGTGTCTAGTGAGCACAAGTCGAGTTTCGGAGTCGGCGGCCCGCGTGCGACAGCCAGCCAGTCCGCACCGATCCATCGAATCGACACCACGCACCGTTCCCACGGAGGCACATACTTTGGCGTGATAACTTTAAAAAAAAAGCCGGCCGTGCTCGAAAAGTGACAGTGCGACAGTGAGCGGGATTGAGTGATCCGGAAAAAATCTGGCGAGGACTTGAATTGCAACGTGCATACGACAACGAATCGAAGTAAACGATACAAATAGTTTGTAATTTGCACGATATCCTTGGTAAGTATTTTTAAACATTTCTTTACGTTTGTATTAAGTAACAAAAACTTGTTGAATAAACTTATCATGTGGAATTGGAATAGGTACCTGGTTAATAAATTTGCAAGGCGTCAATTGTTTAGCAGCTACCTACGTCCGTACATTTGATTTAAATTGTATTGAATAGGTGTTGTTCGGGTGATATTTTATGTGCTGTTACTTAACTCACTTAGGTTCGTAATTAATTAATCTCTCTTACGTCAGTTTGTGTAGTTTATCCAATTTTGTGTGTCATCAGATGAGCACAAACTTCACACGTCTCCAAGGTTCAGCCTATCGTGTTTCCTACTTATTTTTTCTCCATTTTATTGCTTTGGTTGAATCTCGAAAACGGGTTTGGTTATTGGTTAGAGATAAATCAATTTAGCGTGTGTACATCGGAAATTGCTTCGAGGGATAATTATAAAGTTTGAAATAACTACCGATTAATAGTATGTCTAAAGCAATCTTGCACCGCTAAATAGATATATCTTATCGAGAATCGCAGTGAGCAGTAAATATCTACCAATATAATAGGAAAGTACCACCTAGCTAGTCCTTTCCACGTTTTATGATTGTATTTTACGATTTCCTCGCTTTCGGTTCAACTACCTTCTCTTGTTAATGCCTAACTACTCGTAGGGTCGTTGCGCCGGTTTGCCGGCCGGGTCTAGTTTTCGGCCTTTGGCACTAGGTGGTGCAGTAAATTTGATTAAATAAAGATTATAATAAATATTATTGCACGAAATGAAGTTGAATATATTTGCAGATGGTTGCATTATATCTAGCAACATTACTTGGTCGGGTAAACACAACACGCGACTTTTAATAAATTGTTTAGTACGACGCCAGCACAGGAGCTGTCAAGGCGTGTGGGAACGGGCGAAAAATATAGTGGCGCGCGTCCTACTCAAAAGTAAGTTTTGTGCGGTTTTTACTATGATTATCTAATAATGTGCATATATTCCACTACATAAATCACTTAGTATTGTATTTTTACATTAATTAGTGCAATATTTTATCAAAATAGTTGTTAAATTAGGTGGCCGGAAAGTGACTTAATAAATTGTCCAAATGTTTGGTTGTCGGCCAGGCGGCCGAAAAGTAGCTACCGTTCAGCCTTAATATTTTTGTCTCTTTTATTTAATTGGTTTTACGAAAGTCGACTTCTCTTCGTTTATTATGAACCGTATTCTTGTGAATACACTAGTTTTCAGTTTTCGGCCATCAAAATACTGCAATTGTAACGGTTATTGATGAAACTAAAATACGCATTTCGGTAGTGGCCGAAAACTAAAGTAAGTCTATAATTATTACTCAGTTTTCGGCCAACTTAAAATTGTATGAAAAATAGGGCGGCCGAAAACCGAACGGCGCTTTGATTTTCAGCCATTTCATGAAATGTAAAGTATTTCACTATTCATTTTTAGGAAGATCTTTCAATTGGATATTTTTTTGCTGCAGATGGCCCCTCCACAGAGTAAGGACATCGTTAAAAAACGAAAAAGAAATGCACCGTATACTCAAGATACCATTAACCAGGCACTTAGAGACATTCGCGAAAAAAAGCTTTCCATTAGAGAAGTTTGCCGAAATTATGGAGTTCCTAGGGCAACTGTACAAGATCGATTATCTGGAAGAAGTAGTGATTCGATCAAAACTCGGGGTCCTGATCCTATACTTACCCATGAAATCGAAATAAAAATAGTGGAATGGCTAATTGACATCGCTAAGTGTGGTTTTCCTATAAAAAAAATCAGAACTGCTAGACACTGTTCAGAAAATCATTACTTAAAGACTTAGGCATGCAGACCCTGCAGACCTGGGCAAACCTGGTTTTTGAAATTCTTGAAAAGGCATCCGGAAATTTCACAAAGATCCGCTGAAGGAATAAACAAGGCGAGAGCTAGGGTAACGAAGGAGTCAATCAAGCTCTGGTTTCGAGAACTAGAAGCGTTTCTGGTAGAATCAAATCATCGTGATATATTGGAATCTCCGGAACGTATATTCAATGGAGATGAGAGTGGGTTCGCCCTTTGCCCTTTTGTCTTGGTGGGTGGGAAATCATCAAATGACCCCCCCCCCCCCGCTCTGGGCGGAGCGGAAGGGAGTGTCAGACTCTTACTGACTAAAAACCACCCATGTTCCTTCATTGGCCCTTTATGTTCCAGGGCCGCGGTATCTCTTTCGAACAGTCCCGCAGCCCTGGCAGGCACCGGCCCTTGCGGGCCCCTCCCGTTTGCTGACAACTCTTTGAGGCGCGCGTGGAACACGAACGCGCCGTCGACACGGCCTGCCCGTCGTCATACGGACTCAACGACGGACGGACGGCGAGCTAGCCCATTACTCACCGTCCACAGGCCCGCGCCTACGGTGGCCGAGAGCCATCACGGCGTGGCCCCCGACGCCCGGTGCTTCTCCTGGTGCTTCTCCTCCCGCGGCGGCTGGGACGTGAGGCTATCTCCCTCTCACGTTCCGCCGCCTCCTTCGCTAGCATGACTGCTTCGCAGAAGGAGGCGACGGCTTCCCATTCCCTCTCGCCCCGGACCATGGCTTGAACCAGGGCCGGACGCGAGAGGTCGCCGCCGCCAATCGCCGCTACGAGGACACGGCGGTGCTCCGCCCAAGCGGAGCAGACCTCCACGGTGTGCTCCACCGTGTCCTCCGTCGCCCTTTGCTCTAAAACTGGAAAGGTCCTTGGTCCTCGAGGGTACCGCAATCTTTACCAAATAAAAAATGGCAGTGAAAAAGATAATTTAACTGTTTTGGTGACATTTAATGCTAACGGGCAAGAATGTCCGCCACTAATAGTTTTTCGCTATATTCGCCCGCCAAAACAAATAGCAGATAGCATGCCACCACATTGGGTCCTCGGAAGGTCTGAGAGTGGTTGGATGCGAAGTGATGTATTTTTTGAATACATAACGAATGATTTTAATAATTGGGTGGTAAGACTGGTAAGTAACAAAATTCAGAAACCTATTCTCTTACTGGTAAGATTATACGAATTTATGTTTTAATGATTAGAATAACTTTATGATGACTCTTTGTTCAGCAAATTTTACTGGTCCTTAAATTATAATTATTATGAATAAATAAGAAAAGACTTATAGATAATATAGGTACTTGCATTGTTGTCAATTATGATGGTACCTGATTAATAATAATTGGATTAATGTTATTGTAAATAAAAAATACAGGAAGAAATACATTTTATTGTTATTTTATTTAGTTTGTATTACCTTTCTATTATATTTAATCCGGTGGCCGAAAACCAAATTCTTGTAGGCCGAAATCTAAAATTTGTGGCCGAAAACCGGCGTTTTACCCATTTTTCACATTAAAAAATAATATAAAAAAGAGGTATATTTGTAGGAACCAATGAGTTATAAAAACGAAAACTACATTATGCAGGCTATATATTAACAGCAATAGCATTAGGCAAAAATAATGGCAATATTTTTTTCTAGTGCCTTAAAGTTGACAACTCCACTAAAAGGCCGAAAACCGGCGCAACGACCCTAACTGTATCTTAAATTCTAGGCATTCATAATTATAACTGGCAGTGAATAGTTTCTTATTTTTTTTTCTTGGTGTTGTTTTGTCGTTTTCAATTTAAGTTTAGCGGTCAAAGTCACAACTTACAAAAACAACTACATCACCTATTCGGTTTCCTGAATTATTTATCGAGGAATGATTACAACTGCCTTCTAAATAGGTAACAAGTGTGCAATTACCTACGTGCACATAAAAAGTAATTGAATTTATGCTTCAATTTTGATCTAACTACTGGCGTAATTTATTTTGTCTCTTTCTGTTGGTGTTATATTATTTTCAAATCAGTTAGTTGTTTGTTTTACATTAACATTGTAATTTACCGAAGGTTATTTTTTGTTTCGTGTTTGACTGCCAAAGTTAATAATAATTGAGCAAAATAAAATTGTATTTTTCGTCATAAAAACAATTTTTTTTTGTTGCAAAATTAATTACCATCATTGTTTCAATATTTAATTACAATAATGTCGTTGGCTAGTGATAAAACTAAGGTCAAGCAAAAACTTTTTACATTATACGAAAAATTATAAAAAAAAAAACGTTTTTTTTTCTAGCTTCATAACCTGTTGATTCCGCAGTGCAATTTACGGGCCTACTATCTCTATAATAGTGGCGTGATTAGCGAACAGTTACGGTTAACCTCCCGACCACCAGCAATGAGCAACCCAACCGCTTCATTTCCTCAAACTACATGCAATAAGACATTCGCAACGGTCTTTACTTGAATTAAGACCACCCTTCTCTCTGTTGCATTTTATAAGGGGACTGGTACGGACGCCAAGCTACTACAATCTGTCGAATGTTTTTAATAGATTTTCAACTTTATCGCTAATGCATTAGGTTCAAGATTGATTTGGAAAATTTAACAGTTTCGGGTAGCTTGATGTGCTGGCGTCTGTACTTGTAAACAGCTGATGGCCAGGTGCGAAGGGCTGTGGAGTAAGAATGACGTTTTGCGTCGCCTGTTGTGATTGTCAAGGTTACAGAATTCCCTTAGGAGTTGTTGCAGTTGCATAGTGGTTCTTGCAGCGACTTCTTGTGGACAATTTACTATGATATATCTTGATAATAGTGATCTTCTAGTCGTGTTTACTTTAACGTCATACACGAGATGAAGGTAGTGATGCGTTGCTCCTAGAATGAATCATACGCTTAAGTTAGTTTCAAGGCTGGTCAGTGCAGTGCCGTAACGTATTATCTTCTTACTTGAGAAAAACAGCCAAATTTACCACGATCAACAATTGAACTGAACTCTCAATCTCGCGATGATTTTGGAATTGACACCTCCGATAGGACAAATGAGTCAACGACAGATAAGTAATATTTGCCTCATACGAAATTCAAGTCATAATATTTCAACAAATGTGTACTTACACGCAAAAATTATTATCGTCACCGGAAACCAGAGAATGGACGTTCAGTTTACGTCAGTTTGATTTGAAAATAAAACAAAGCTTGTACTGAACATCTGTGCAGTTTCACAAGAAACGCCTCCCTGGTGCCACGGTGTATCGCTCTTGTATTGTAGAACACAGTAATTGTTGCACATGTCGAGTGAACGCATTTATCTCGCGCCTACATCCAATAGAGGACGCAGTCCATCACTCCAATGTTATCAGACAAGGCCTTTAGAGAGTAATTATGACGCATACGCACCGCACATAGAGGGATCACAGAGCAAATGTGGCTTCGGTATATTCTGCGGTTTGCGATCCAAATTGTTCTGCTCCCATTTAGAACAAGTCGTCTTTTTCTAAAACGTGTAAATTCAATCAGCTTTCAAGATCTCAGTCACGCAGAATCTTAATTCTAATCTATACGTACTAACGATAAAAAATATTTATAAGCGTCAATTCGGAACGGAAAGTCAAATTACCGGTAATAAAATTTTGAATCGCCATGATTGCAGACTTGGCGATGATTCTTGGCTATGATTATGTTTGCCGATACGCCGTTTTTTATCCGTATGATTAAAAAACTGGCTATTGTCCGTTTAACTTCGTCAGTATTTGAATTACCTACAGTTAAAAAATTTATTGCGTAACCTTTAATTGAAACAACAACATTAAAATTGTATGACGTTGCGAAAGAATGGGTAAATTCCAGAACAAATACTTTGCAATCAATTAAAACATGCTGCTCATTATGTGACAAATGTTCCACCATTTGAGGAGCATTAGTCGATCGAATGTAATACCTTTTTTAATGACTGACAAATTCTTGGAGAGAATTGTATTGCTGGCTCAAAATAGTAGGTACTAATTGAATATAAAAGCCTCCTTCAAATCACTTTGGTACTCAAACCCTTTACGAAGAAGCTGCGCTTAACAAAAATAAGATTTCCACATAACCGTATCAAAGCAAGCAATTCCGAATTAGCCGTATATGGCGACGCACGAAGTTAACGTATCTGGCTGTCGTAGGTGAGTGCCATTGCTTTTCACTCGCCGATGCGGCCATGATAATAGCCGGATGGCAAACTGTACCTTTATAACTACTATAAGTCCTGACATGCCTCCCGTGTTCGCTGAATATTTGATAGCAATGCCGCTAATGTGCTCAGATCTAGGGTCATTTGTGAGAGTCGCTGCGGCTAGATTACAGACTGTTTCAACTTTATCAATTTCTAAATGTTCTTAGTGATAGATTTCTAGTATTTAATTGGGGTAATCTTGACATTAATGGCTTTTCGTCTTCGGACTATCTGTATCCTAAATGGCTTTCGACTTGGTGTTGACTTTCTTTGAGATGAAAATTGATATGCTCAGTTTTGGCCTCTCCAAAATACTATTACGCTAATAGTATTTGTATCGAATCTACGAGTATGTCAAAATATTTATTCAAGCTTTGCTACGAGTTGATTCGCACCGCAACACCGACAATATTTTTTGACGGAAATGATAATTTCACATTCTAAAAATAGACTTTATTGAGAATGCAAAACTGTACTTGTGAGTTGTGACTTGTTGCATAAGGTCTAATTTAGAGTTTAAATAGTCATACACGAAGGACATAAATTTAATTGTATATTTACACATTTTACATTTGTTGATTTCGTGTGAATATGACGTTTGTACACAAACGTGTCTAACGAATTATTTAATACTGATTCCACGATTGTGTGCGGTAGACGGTTGCTATCCTCAGTTTGGTTAACATTTAGCGGTATCTACATAATGTTGGATAATCTAATACTAAAAATAAATACAAATAAGATTGTATCAAATTATGCTGCAGAAGCAAACTCGTCTTCCATCCATCATTTTTATCTCCGCAAGCTGACGAATACTAAATGCAAAGCGTTTAATTTTGTCACTGCCAATTTATATTAGTTGATGTGGAGCAAACACATTTCTTAGTTTAAAAACCGTTATTACATTACAAATGATAATTGATTGCAAGTGGGCGGTACATTTGTGACAAGTAAGTTTTATGTATCAATTTTAAACACCGGTTAGGGCTTTTACATGGCGTATCATTTGATCTTGTAGAATGTCACGAGTTAAAAATTATTTTATCTGAACGCTGCCTGAATGCAGTGAAAGCACGCCTACTTTCACCCCCAGCTCGATATAATTTGGTTCGCGAATCTGTATCAACGGTTGCGCTTGCGTCGTATAAAAAAATGGTGTCATTAGGTCTTCATGCGATGAATAATGTCAGGTAATGCAGATTGCAATCTGTTAGCTAGATAAGTAGATCGAAATTCGTTTAAAATGTGGCCTGGATATAGTATTGAGTGTCCCACTGGTTAGTGGTATACACTGGTGTATCGAGGAGTATGTACAGATATTAATATGGACCGGTATTGTTATCTCGCGTCCCCAGTGGTCACACAACAGTGGCTTGGACTGTAAACCTATACATATATCGTTTTGTACCGAGTAAATATTCACTTACAATATTATAGCACGATTTATCTACCTCCTGTTGTGTCTATCTTATATATATATATATATACTATTGTAACAAACGATTGGGCAGACGACATTGTCACTATTGCGGGAATATCCTGGATGAGGCTGGCATAGGAGCGTGGAGCTTGGCACATGCAAACAGAGGCCTATACCCAGCAGTGGGTGAAGTCGGGCTGTGGATGACGATGATGATGATGATAATGATGATTGTAACAAATATAAAGAGTTAAACTTTGTTAGTTTGGATGTATTATCTAAAATTAAACGTGCGATTTTAAAAATTCTTCCGTTGATTGAATGATACGCTATTGCTGAGTCATACTTGACTCCTAAGCTAATGTTATATGTTAAAACAAGAAACTTTAACATGAGCAGAATCTAGCTATCTATGAATATGTATGTGATGTTCTTAATATTTTCATCAGCATCACTTAAATTCATGTTATGATTATAACATGAGATGTAAGCGTGATTGTCCTTATTTAAATATTTTATCAGTCTTGTGATAGTGGTTGAATTTATTATGCTGTGATTCTGTTAACTATGTACTTATTACGTTTGGAGCAATTTAATGGGGAAAACGTCGGGTGAACAAGATACTCTGTCGTATTTTAGAAAACGTTAGAATTTAGTGTTTCTGTTAGGAGACAGAAATTAGTAGCGAAAGTTTTGATACGCACTTTCTTTTGCTTTAGAAATATATTTATTGTTTACTGGGTAAGGTACTTACAAACTTAACGGAGGAACTATTGAAAGTTTAGCATAAGCATAATGTTACTTACAGCCTGTAATGTTCCCACTGCTGGGACACACGGCCTCCTCTCTATGAGAGGGAATGGGCTATAATCCACCACGCGGGCCCAGTGCGGGTTGGTAGATGTCACATGTCTTCGAATTTTTGCTTCTCGAACATCCGGTTTCCTCACGATGTTTTCCTTCACCGTTTTTTAGAGCAGTGGTGATGAAATTAATTACACAAAGTAATGCGCCTGCCTGGGTTCGTACCCACGACTGATTGTTCGTCATGGCCGCCACCTCTGGGCCACCGCTGCTCTCTCTTGAAAGTTTAAGTGGTATAAAAAGGCGCATTTACAGTATCTAAGCAACTTTAATGATATCGTTATTCCTAAATGTTTGAAGGAACTCTGACACCAGGTTAGGCACTAACCACACGATAAAGAAGGAATATTTGAGAGAAAGAGTCAATGGAGATTAAACCAAGAAGAACCAGTTATAGATATTGATGAGAATTCGAAAAGATGACTTATTAAATGCAAAGTAGTAGTGGTTAACAGGCACTAAAAGTATAGGTGCTTGTTGGTCGTCGTCTTGTTATCAGCCATAATTTTCTGACATTTGTTTTCTAGACATTAGCTTCTGCAATTCATTACCACTGAGCTCGATTCCTAAACACTCTGATTCATCAATTATCAGCAATAAGTTTTAAAAACAATTCAAGATAAACCTCTAAACGTAAATATTGTAAAAACTATAAATTCACAAGAGAAAATAAATATTGAGTAAGATACAATTATATACAAATTACAGAATGCAGATAGTACAAGAGTCAAGGTTATCTACTCGTATTAAACTTATTTCTTTCTGAATCGAAATAGAAAATAGAATCATTCGGTTTATCTTACACTCACCTACTTGCAACTATAATTAGTATAAATTATATTCCGTATGGTGCAATGTTTAATTTCGAAATCGTAGTAACAGGCGTATCTAATCTGATTAACGAAGCATAAGTGGGTTCTATTATTGGGCCATTGTTTAAGTCCCCATTAGTTCGCTAGAATTCGCTAGTGATGACATCAGGATTAGTACCTACATGATAAACAGCTATGCATGTGATTAAATGGCGTAGGAAAATCGTTCATTATTCTTTTGCCCTTATATTAAATTATTTGGGGTTGGCGCAGCATGTATCTTGTTCCATACTTATCCATTGGTCATCCATCACACTCATCAATTGATGTGTAAAAAGCCAAAGCGGTGAAAAATCATACATAACATTGAAATTGAGGTAGATCATTCATATGAAACAATTTTTTTGCCATTATTTATTATGTGTTAGTACCTACTTGTAGATTTCCTGGTTGTTGGATTGTCAATACGAAGATACAAATTACGAATTTGAATAGTTTATCGTCATTGCATTAAATTCCTACCTTCGATCCCAAGACAATATTCAAGTTAACAATGTTCAAGAATTAACATGACATAAACCGAGATTGTATTGTTTTTCCTGCAACGTGTTATATCTTAAATTCATTGTTAGCTTAGCTCATTGTTTAGATTTGCTGCATCGTTGCAATTTTGAACTTTGTAATCATGACATTGATGTTGATTCTTCTTGAGGTCAAAAAATGAACCTTTAATAACAAACCTTGGAACTGCTACTGCACAAAAACGTCCCAAAATAACTTAAACGACATCCTCACTGTAATTTCATATAATAGCTAACTACGTTCACAATCATGCACTCAACAGTCAACAGCTAGTTTCAAAATAATTATCCAATTTCAAACAAAACAAACGACGCATTTAATTGGAAACCCATACATTACCTGCATGTCAAGCTTTGAAGATCCAAATTGAAATGTCACCAGCAATGTACGACAAAAGCGATTTGTCAGATAAATTAGTGCTGTACCGTATAAGCTACGCGTGACTGGTTTTGTATGGGCTTATTCACTAAGGTGCGTAAATAGGACATCTCTAGTGGAGGTGTGGCCGCTTTAATGGGTCATAGAGTCATATACCATAGACCATTATGCGACGATTGGGCGTCGTAGATGCCATTGTAATTGTTGCCAGACTATTGTGGAGTATTATCAGTAGTGTTGCCATCATTTTAAATAAACTGGGCGATGCGTTGTACGGTGCATCTCGCCAACAGAAAACAAAGGAATATCTCTATTGTTTGTAAAGTTCTGTGTGAGTAGGTAAGTACACAGTGATGTCGGCTTGTGTTTATATAAATAGACAAGACATTATTGTCTGTTTCATGTTTCTGAAAATTAAATTAAAATAAGTAATGTTTGTGATGTTGATGGGTAAGGTCGTTATGAAGTTTGAGGTGTTTTTAAATGGTGGTCTTAGAATGTCTATATATAAACCTTCTAGTACATTTACTTTAAGTAAATGATTTTAGAAAATTAACATAAAAATAATATTATCACAAAATCGGTATACAGACTATTTCAAAAGAATAATAGGCAGTTGTAACTATTTTTCTGCAATGCTATCGGTCTGATATAAAAATCCGTTATTCTAATCACCAACCAATCAGTCAGTCTCAGTCGTCAATCTTATCTTTCCGCTAAAATCGATTAAGTAGTAATCTTTTATACCCGACAAAATAGTAGCCGGGATCATCATCATCTGGCTAGCCATTTCCCAACTATGTTTGGGTTAGCATCCAGGCTAATCGGATGTAGCTGAATACCAGTATTATATTCTTGGAGTGACTGCCTATGTCATCTCCCAGTTACATGATATGATGATACCCATTTTTACGACTGGTGGTCAGACGTTCAGGCTTCTAGACTCGCCGTACCAACTGTCAGTAGCTGTGTAACTATACCAATTTTGAATTTACAATTCCAATTTTAAAATCACTTGCGTTATGTCAGCTACGTCATGCACGAACGTCAGGTACTAGAACAGCGAGGAATGCGAATCAAAACATGAAATTGTGTACCTACGTCACACCCTTATTAGGCACACTGAATGCGTTGGCGCAAGCCCCTGGTGACTGCAGTGATGATAATAGCTCAATTTACCTAGCTACTGACGTAAGATTCTGATACTCCAGTCATGGGAAGCATGTTTGCTCAGTAAATCAGAAATGTTGGTTACCAAGCAAGGATGATTCTGCTGAACCAGTCAATGTATTATACCTTTTAACATAAGCATAATCATCCTGTAATGTCCCCACTGCTGGGACTGGGATACAGGCCCACTCTCTGTGAGCCCCTCAGATATAGACATAGGTACCTATCTATCTATGTCTGTGATGAGCCACCTCACTACCTAGTGAACTATAATCTGCCACGTGGACCCAGTGCGAGTTGGAAGATGTTGAATATCTTCGAATTATTGGTTATATACCTCATCGATTTACCTTTTAATTTCTTCCAACTGTCTGGAGAAATTCTCATGGATGTTTCAGAAAGGCTTCTGTCCGACTTTTATCGCCCAAAACTGCCAGTCTGATACCGTCACCAACTCACCACACAAAGGGAACGTGCTACATGATATCGTATCTGTTAATCCACCATGAGTTTTATGTAAGGTTCTAGGTCGAATCTAGGAGCCTGGACCAGCTTTTAATGTTTTTCAGTACTGAACGTTACAAAATGTCAAATAATGTTACATAAAAATTAATCATATTCCTTGGTTTATCTTCCTCCGTATCGCAAATCACGTTTCGCGATAAACGGAGCCACTGTGCACCTTTGACTACTCGTAATTGATTCAGTTGATGTCTCATTATATTCATGAGAACGACAAACTAATTAATAATATGATTAATGTACACGAACAGATATCGCTGTTGACAGTTCGCTGATAAAGCCTTATCTTCACTGTGTAAACGTTTTAAGTGTAAGTTGCCGTTTGTCGGTCCACACCTTAACCACCATTTGGCGCACTGTATTAAGAATTTAAGTTCACTGCTCCATGCGCCACTGCTACAATAATGGACCTTGTGCGCATGAGTTGATTTGCGAACGTAATTTTATAGACGTGGGAACGTTACAGTAAGGTGTTGCCGTTTTAGAAAAACTTTCGGCATGGAAACACTGCATAATAAAAATAAATATAAAATTAAGCCTTCATAATTACTTAACCAACTATTAAACAATACAATCTCGCTATCTCATACAGAAGTGCACATTAAATATCTGCAAACACTAAAATAGACACAAGATATCTCTTCGCCCACATTATGCAACTCCAAATGATTTGAATGCGCCAAAATTATCTGCAAGTTTAACAAACGCTATGCTGTTGTGACATCACTATCAACGATAACGCTATCTTTTCGGCGACAAATATTGATTTTGTATCAACAAATCACACATTTGAGTACACATGGTTGATTCAGAACATACAAAAATTATCTAGAATTTCGAAAACTTTCCCAGGGTATCTAACAAAGAATTCTTTGATGGTTTAATGAAGACAGTCGAGTGGCCACAAAAAATATTGAACAAAGAGCACTTCAACGGCCAGACGCTTCTGGCCCCCACTTTCGAAACTAATAACTCAACTGTTAACTACGACCAAACGTCGCAGGCGCAGCCTTATCATTTATCAATTTTATAGTCAATAAGTGCTAATGACGACTATATTTGGCCCCGTTTTCTATAGATTCGGCGCCTTAAAGCGGTATTAAACTGTTCGAGTGTCTGTTAAAATCTGCGATTTATCATAGATTGATTTATAGGCTGAAAACATGCATTAAATTACAGCCTTACAACGGATAATATAAGGTCTAGATTAATTTGAACTTTTTCTTCGCGGCAAGCTTGTTTGTAATAGAAAATAGTAGTAATTAAGAGGTAGTATGAATTCCGTCAACTATGACTGTTGATAGCGTTAGATCAAAGTCAATGTGACCCGTGAATGCGAGTTGTTTTTGCAATAAACTCGTGATAACTCATGATTCTTTGGTCCATACGTACTATATTGTAGTACGATAAAACTAATTACATCATTCGATGCCGAGTGCCCAACTAGTATTTCTGGAAATCGCCAAGCGGTTGGTCGACTCTTCACGTGACCAGAGGGCGGGCCTATTTTTTGGCCAAAGAATCAGGATTGCCATCCAACATGGCAATGCTGCCAGCCTTCTGGGCACTTTTCCTGTTGACAGCGATGCGGACGAATTTTTGGACACCCTGTAACCCTTTTCTACTTGTACATATTTATTACTATTCCAGTTTTGTAGTTTGTTCGTAATTTAATTATCTTGAAAATAAACGGTAGACATTACATCATTTATGTTTTAAACTCACTTTAACGTTGGTCGTTCGAATTAAGGAAAGTAATTGAACTCTATTAGAATAAAACCTTTGAAGTGTCGATGTAAAATGAGTTTAATTTGTCGTAAGATTCCGTATAAATGTAAAGTTTTATAGTTTCCTTTGAAAATGTTCCAGGAAATCATTCGAGATTATAATTAACGAAAGGGTTACGGGTCAGACACAGAGCATGTTTGTTATTATGGACTAAGCCGTGTGTGGCATGTAATTATGATGTTTTGCCCATGATTATAATTATAGGTAGGTCGCGTGACTGATTATTCAACCTAGGTTACAGAATTAGTTAACCTACCAGTTTTTATTCATACTTTTGGGTATTTAGTTTCATATTAAAAGTTTCCAGTCTATTATAAAAGATTTTATAACAACAAACAATGTTCTCGCATGTGAGTCTCAATTTACAAAATAAGTAGTCAAACGCGAAAATATTCCACTCATACAGCTGCCAGGCGGGACCGTAAGTGGTCGTCGGACCCCCTAATGTTGGCGGCTATCACGCACACGGCTATTTCAGGTTATTACGACCACTATTATCGTTCCAGGGGACCTGTTTCTAGCCACTATATATCCCAGTCGTGGCCATGTTGGGAAGAAACTCCTTCCGTGTCGTTTAAGGCGGCGCGCGCGCAGACGTGACAAGTTTTAGCTGCCGACCAAGACTAGTGAGAATACTTGTCTCCTTCGTTATAAGGTGCGATGTGTCTTTGTAGTTTAAACTTCGAGATGGAGCAGTTGATGAGAATTGTGACATATGACGTCATGTTATATAATGTTAATACAAGTGGTGTTATAAGAGGTCGTCTGCTACTTTTTGTTTCAAGGAAATTGCAAATACGGACACGTGTTATGTACGTTCAATTTGCAATTAAATAACGTAAACGAGTTGTTACATGCAAATTTTGACCGCTGAAACAATAAAACAGCTGTGTTAAATAAACGCGTGTACTTTGGCATGTATTTCTTTTCGAGCAACTAATGTGATATAGTATCTATCACATATGCATAATAAAATGTCGGTAATAAAAATTCAAGAGCTTACTGTGATAACTGATAAGACATCATGAAGGTTGATCAACGCAACGACATCAACGTTTGTAGGTAGACTATGAAACTATTCTCATTCTTAAAATACCAATAGTTATAGCTTTTTATAAACTATTTCTGTGTTATGTATGAGAAGAATGTAAGAAGCGCAGTAATTGATCGCCTCGTTACACGAAGATTGTCATACGATGATGATGAATCTGTCGAGCTTGCTGTCGATCGGATTAATCAGGCAGACATACCGATGTATTGACTCTTGTTTGTGTTAATAAACATCGGAGGAAAGTGGTTGTTTTTTGTTTTTCAATTTGTCTTAATATGAGAATATCTTATGTGAAGTTTTATTGAATACATACACAATAAAGTATATGATTTCCTCAAATGACGAATGTTCCATTTCTGAATCCTATGTAGTTAAAAGGTGATTTGGTAGTTTCGATAGAAAAACCAGACTTCTCGACGCTTAAAGACTCTTTTACGTAACTATGCATAAAATGTGTGTGAACACGTAAATCGTACGATATTTTTTAACCGTTACCCACCAGAAACAGTAATATATTCGCGCAGATAGCAGAAATATGCGCTTTAAGTAGACAAACATGCTTAGAACGTTGATTTTCTCAATAAGGCTGTAGCAAGACGGGTAGGCGGGCGGCGCGGGTCGGGTACAAATCGTAAGATAAATAAAATACAGTGCAATATTTTCTTGTTAAGCCGCAATATCAAGGATGTAATTAGGATGTATGGACTCGTAAAACACTGGATGTGTACTGCAATTTTATTCTGATCAAGATAGTGGAAGAAATATTACGATGATTGCATGTTTTTGTTATTTGGAAGCAGATTCTACGAAGAAACTTGTTATTGGTTACTAACTGTTCATAATAGATTGTTTTTCTTTTACTAAACGAAACTTATTGGTGTTTATCAATAACCCAATTGGTGGGTAATGTCGGTTACCCATAATGCGGGCATAATCAATCGGCGTTTCGACATTGTTACTTAACGAGTTATTCGGCGACATAGATACATCCCTTTTACGATTTTACCAGGAAGGGTTGTCAGGGGTGCTTGACATTATTTTTATTGCCATGTTTTATTTATTTATTTATCTGTGCCGCATAATGTTTGGTCGTAAAATAAAATTGGATGTTTATAGGATCGGTTTGGGGAGGTCTATTGAATCTAATTTTTTGTGGTGAAGATGAATGAAGAGTGGTGTGGAATATTTTGTATTTTTTATACGTTCGGTGAAGTGCTTAATATTGTGAGTGTTGTGTTGTGTCATTGTGTGTTAAGGGAGGGTGTAATTTATTTGTTTATGTAGATAGAATGATTGCTCACACGTGTCGTGGACTTAAATAGTAACATAGAGATGAGGCATAGACAATAATTGGAAATGAATTGTTTGCATTTTCGCAGAACATTGTCACTCACGCCATTTTACCATGGGGGTAGACAGAAAGTACACAACGCCACTTTATAATAATGTTATTCTTATTTACTCCTTTTGAGTGTTCACTGAGCTCGCATTTCCTTCCATTCTATTTCATTCATCCGTTTATTCTTCGAACAGTTCAAGAACTGTTCCCAAATCAGCCTAGACTTCATGCACTGCCTATAATTTTGGGTTATTGTCAAGGATATTTCAACACGCGCGCGCGTCCATATTTACTCGTTCGATAACCTTCTTGTAAACATTTTACTAGGAGTCACCTAAAGGAATGCTTAAATGAAAGGGTGCTGTTGGAATTTCAACACTACAGTTAGCTCCGAGAGTTGAAATTCCCACAAAGCAATAATATAAGTGTCTGTTGGTGTTAGTGAACACTTGCATCAGGTTTCCCGGTAATACAAGTACCTATAAGTTAATCTTCCTAACCTTGTTTATACTGTGTTAAATAACATAACAATTCGGCACATGATAAACAATACACACGAACTTAGTGTTGAAAGAAGCTATATTGCTCCGGTAGCCATTTATTGCGTGCAGAACCGCGAGCTATTTCAGTTTGTTTATTCTCATTATGTAACAGTTGACTGGTACTTGATCTTGCTACCCGTTGAAGGCGATCTTGTTCTGCAGCTATTGGTCAGAAATTGGTGTAAGTATAGCATGAATAGCCTCTCCCCTAATCCCCGAAGTGTAGGCAGAAGTATACCTCATTCTCATAGAAACTCACATTTCACCAGTTAACATTTAAGTTCCATGTAATAGGGGGCGAGCCTATTACCATCAACCGGGCTCCAATCCAGACTCCGTGGCAGCTACTGAGAAATTGTTTACGGAAACCCCAATATATATCACTTTTAAGAACTGAGAATCGAACCCGGGACCACATTCTCATCAGTACTTTTTGCGACCACTAAACAACGAGGCAGTCCTCTCTCATCCTCACTGTTTATGTAATAAGTTCTTGATCTTGCTGCTCGTTGAAGGCGATCTTGTTCGATCGTTCTTATTGGTCAGTAAAATGCGTGTAGTTATTTAAAATCATCAGTCAATTAGTGTAATTATTCAGCGCTTTAGTGTTCTAATTAACGTTTTAGTTCATGCGTGTAATGACAGTTTAAGTAACAATAATTGTGCATGAAAAATTGAGTCTTAAAACGCACGTGCATTGTTGTTAGAATTGTTGTCATTTTATACTAATTTCGAACCCATTGTACGCTTTGGTAATCAATAAACTTTATTAATAGGAAAGTCTAGAAATGGACGAAAACAATGCGCAATGCTTTATTGTCCCAAAGAATCCTCACTTATGGCCAATCCTATTTAATTAATTTAATCAAGGGAAGAATGCCTTGTCATGTACCCAAATCAAGGCGATAAGAGATAACAATCATTAAAAATATACTGTTGCGGTGGTAACGATTAGCTGAAACAACGGTAAATTTATATAAGTGGTCGACAGAAGGAGAGAACCCTCCTATCGACGACTAATAGTAATAGTACCGTGATAAATTAGAAGCTAAACTAGCACGTGTAAACTGCATCTCCTCCCGAGTTATCTGTAGTAACCACGACGTGTGATTAGTCAACGACACGTTGATAGTAATAAATGGGCGTTCTTGTGTGTCATACTAAGTTAATGATTGATTGCAACGTTGTATCGGTGACCAGTATAATACACAAAACTAGCTGGCGCAGCCTCCTTGACAGAGACTTTAACAGCTCATCTACAACAACACCACAATTTGTGTCAATTGATTTGCAATACATAGTGGCGAAGGTTTCATACAACGCGATTCCTACCGGCTTCCCTTTGAAAAACGGCACAGTCAGTATTCTGTAGACTAATAATATAATCACTTTAAAGATATGTACTCCGGCTTACCTCTTACACTTATATTATGAACTCGAACCGTCTTTGGAAGACACTCTATTCTCTGGTGATAGGTTACTTGAATTAATATGAGTGCAGCAATTTTGCCAATTTCAAACAGGCTTAAAATGTAAAGCACATGTGTGAGCACATGTGTGAGTACTATGTACTGTAAAGCTACCATTTACATTTAGTTATCTTCATTGACTTGAATGTGCCCTGGTGGCTGAGGGAATGTCATGCTCACACAAATGTCTCGCTGATGGTGGCGGGTGTGTCGGGTCATTTAGTTCCCTTCAATGTGGTTGAGTTGAATGGCGCTGATCCATGCGTCATGTTCGTGAACGGGCGCTGTCAGTTGGGACTGGTCATCTCTTAGCTGTCACGGTTTATTTTAATTACTTTATTTTTAAATTGTTAGTTTAATCTTTTACTCTGGACGCTCTTAATGTGCACGTCTTTGTACATCGTTCTCACATATATGTATAATCTCAACATGAATGATGTAACCAAGATTTTGTAACAATATTTTGATTAAAAAGAGTGTCCATGGAGTTTCTTGCCCATTCTTCTCCATAGAGATCTACGATTTGGAATGTGCAACTACAGTACTTTCGCAAGTTATTATGCCTTGTGAATGTGACTGTAGCTTAGCTTTTTTGTTTTTGACTTTCAAAAGTGCCTGTAATGGTCTAATTGAAATAAATGCTTTGAGTTTGAGTTTGAGTTTGAGTTTGAGTTTGAAAGCTTCCGACCTGATACCATGTAGTTCAGGTGCTAACAGACTAGCTTTTGCCTGCGGCTTGGCTCGTGTTATGGTTGGAAATCATCCCACGGTAACGTTTTAATGTTTATGACACTCGGGGGTAATTTATAGCTTTCCATTAGTGAAAGAATCGAACCAGTAGTTTCAAAGATTAGTCCCTACATCTAATCTTACATACTTTACCTCTTAGATCCGCAAATAACATAAACTATGCAGATAAAAAAAAAAAAAAAAAAACGTTCCTACAATTTAACCGGGTCTCCCACCACTTACAATCATGCGTGTCCCTTAAATAATATCAAGTGCTTCGCCTCAGGACAGTTAAATATGTTCGTAGGGCCTATCTTGTAAGGGACATAACGCCTACGCCAAACGTGGGTGAGCGGAACTGATTGCCAGCAAATATACAAACAAACTATTATAGACTTGTAACCAGTTGGCACTTAAGCTCCAGACATTTTCTAAAATGACAATATCTGTATTTTTTTTTTTTGTATTGTTACATACAACAACGTGTTTCGTTAAGATTTTTTTCTGGTGAATACAATGAATGTAATCCTTGGTTAATGTAAATATATTATGTAGGTAACGATGAATATTTACCGGTTTCTACAGATCAGATAAAAAGGTGTTCAATAAAAATACATGTATCTATTCTGAATGCATAAGTCCCACTTTTTAGATAGCTGTTGCTGCTGGCGTCTGATTCTATAGACGCTAACTGGTGTGTTAGCACTGACATGATTGTGTACCTGCTGTACTATGTAGAATATTTTCTTCAGAATCCATACTCACTCAAAATATTCAATTACCCTGACTATAGATAAAGTTGGTTGGTTGGTCATTGGCCCTATGCGGTATATTTCTAAGCCCTAGAACTTGGGCTCGACAATACAGGTCCCTCCACCCACACTAACAGCTCTCCAATCATATCGATTCTCGCTTTCCAATATCGAGAATCGAATTGGAAATTGCAATAAACATAGAATCGATTAAAGTGTGGTCATTCGATTATATATCGAGACGTTTAGTGTTTGCATCGACATTTACTTACAACACACGAGAGGTCTTTAATGTACGAGTTTTATAGGCTCAATGGAAGATACAGAACGTGAATATTTCCTTTAAATGTAAGCATATTTTATTCTGAAAAATTTAGTTTTTGATTATTCACGCTCATTCTAGCTACTAAAGTATAGACTTAATACGCTAAAGCGCGTTTTCTAACAGACCGCTTTTATTTAAGTATTCGTTTAGGGTTTGCCTTAGTAAAGTAAAAAAGTAACGGGTATCAGGAAAATTATACTCTAGGTCAGCGTTTTCTAACCTTTTTCTGCCACGGACTCCTACGAAATCAAGCGCAGTTATCAAGGACCCCTTATTAAAAAAAGCAGCAATTAATGTCGGACCATTAATACTACAATTACATTTGAACTACAAATACAAAAAAAAAAACTTAAACTACTTTCAATAAAAATACGTAAGTATTGTGTTTTCTAAAATAGCGATATTCGGGTTGATGTTTACCACAACGTTGTATTCTCAAATCGGATTCAGCTTGTAATTTGTTTCTGTATTTGTTTTTAGTATAAACAAGAGCAGAAAATGACTCACAGTGGTATGTGGTTGAGAAAAGCAGTGCAGCAATTTTTCAGTGCTTCGGACCCCCATGTATATACTCGCGGACCCCAAGGGGTCCGCGGATCACAGGTTTAGAAACACTGCTCTAGGTACATAAGAAATACACAACTCAATTTCACTAAACCACGTCAACGTCATCTTGTTTTACGGAAAAAAATCGTCTCATTGCTGTTTTTGCACTGAAAACATTCTTTATCACAAAAACCAGTTACTTCAGTCATAAAGAAATCACTTACACAGCTTACCGTGTAGCTGTAACTGAAACGGTGTCGCTTCAGTAGTCATTGCTAACAATCATTTCAGTGCAACGACACGCATGACCGGCTCTTACATAACCTGATTACATAAACCTTGTAATTTAAACGACCACCTGAACTATACGAAAACACCTTCATTATCTACACAAATAAATGATAAAAAAAAATATATAAGTGCCTGTTTGTAATTTAAAAATAACAGCTTTTTGCTGAATGCATTTGAAAGTAATAAATATACCTTTTTTTTTTTTTTTTTTTTTTTTGGGGGGTGAGAAATCATCAAATGACTCCTCCCGCTCTGGGCGAAGCGGAAGGGAGTGTCAGACTCTTACTGACTAAAAAACACCCATGTTCCTTCATTGGCCCTTTATGTTCCAGGGCCGCGGTATCTCTTTCGAACAGTCCCGCAGCCCTGGCAGGCACCGGCCCTTGCGGGCCCCTCCCGTTTGCTGACATCTCTTTGAGGCGCGCGTGGAACACGAACGCGCCGTCGACACGGCCTGCCCGTCGTCATACGACGGACGGACGGCGAGCTAGCCCATTACTCGCCGTCCACAGGCCCGCGCCTACGGTGGCCGAGAGCCATCACGGCGTGGCCCCCGACGCCCGGTGCTTCTCCCGCGGCGGCTGGGACGTGAGGAGGTTCTCTCCCTCTCACGTTCCGCCGCCTCCTTCGCTAGCATGACTGCTTCGCAGAAGGAGGCGACGGCTTCCCATTCCCTCTCGCCCCGGACCATGGCATGAACCAGGGCCGGGCGCGAGAGGTCGCCGCCGCCAATCGCCGCTACGAGGACACGGCGGTGCTCCTCCCAAGCGGAGCAGACCTCGACGGTGTGCTCCACCGTGTCCTCCGGTCGATCCTCGTAATAAATATACCTTACAATACTAGTAAAACAATTTTCTTTTTGTCTTGCTGTCTATTTATCTGAAACGGCTGGACCGATTTTGACGGGGCTTTTTATTGCCAGATAGCTTATGTTATAACTTTATAAGGAGTAACTGGAATAACTAAGCCTACTTTTATTATAGAAAAAGGGTTAGGGTTCCCTTGCAAAAAAATTAAAACCCATGTAATTGCTAACAAATCCGATTTAAATAGGGAAGTAATCTTTTTTTATATTAATTACACGCAGACGAAGGTCGCTGACAAAAGCTCGTAACTTATAAAATTGTGCCTATTGTACATTTTTTTTATAATGACGTCACTAGCGTACTATTACAAAACTGTCTTCCAACCACTATATTTACTTTCTTGAGTAGTCACCATAAAGTTTTATGAGGATTTAGTTCTGAACAAACAACGTAAAAGTTTGTGCTACTTCTTAAGGTTTTATAACCTAATTCACATCGCATTTTGAATACTTTTGTATGGGTATCAGAATTTGGGGCTGTAGTTTATTTCATTTATATAGGAACACAAGGATAGGCCGTTGGCATAAGATATCAATGATGATAAACAGAGCTGTCTTAAGCATTGCGTTTGTGATACTTTCCCAAAGGATCAGATAAACTTTTTTAAGCTTCACAGCTACCCGTTTTGCTGACTGTACAATGCGAATAAAATATTCTCTCATAAGAAAACCTAGAGGCCTAGATAAAGTGACATTTTATGAGCGATAACGATAGCAGAAAAGTCAAGTCTTTTGAAATTCGTCGTTAAAATAAACAATCAGAATCATTTATTTGTTAATTTTTGTTAAAATACGAAACACTATGAAAATGATTGCCCCTTTAGAGATGAAAACACATTCATACTTCATAATATTTGAAAACGCCTACCAACAACTTGTGAAGTTAAATATTCTATCATAATTAGTAATTACAGACATGTTGATTTCACAATAATAATTTCGTACACCGTAATTGCTCAAATTACTCCTTAGTTACTAACTGGTAATAATTATGCGAAATCGTTGGTTTTAATGTCTACTTATTAAGTCTCATATAACTGTCATTTCTGTTTAGTAAGACATATCAAGTTTAAGTTTTAAATGTGTTTGGGTTTGTTTAATCGATTTGTTTTATCAATTTAGATATGAAACTTTCAAGTACAACCGTTGGGTTATTATCTGTAAAATCTACAGCATATTTTGATAACACTTGGCTTTGATTTATAAGCCTCTTTCAGTCGAATTTCAGCAATGTGAGACCGCAAAAATTCGTGCGAGATCAGTGTCAACGAAAAAAATAAAAGTCGTTCTCGTTTGGACTAATTAGGTAGATGAAAAGGGCCGCGAGACAGAGAGTGATCCGCACCATTACTCTCGTCGTATGCCGCTTATTTACCATCAGCTACCGAGCCCACGACTACCATTACCTTCACCACTAACTAGATCACTTATCTCCGCAAATGGCGAGGAATATTTTCATGCCCGTGTTAGCGATATCAGTTAGTTATAGCTATGTATATTCGAGGCGAAAAGTGGGACAAACCGCGTCCAAATTCGTCGGCGCATTGTAAACATCATCGTATCGTTGGACTCGACAGGCTGGCGAGAAATGCCGGAATACGGAAGATAATAAATGTATTATTAGGGATCAGGATTAGAGGCAAATATTTGGAATCATTCGTTGCATAATCTAAACCACGGTTTGATGTCGTGAACTTTAGTTCTATACTTCTTAGTTCAAAGACCTGAACCAAACTTTAGCTAAACGTGTTCCATTCGATACGGAAACGTGTCCTGGACGAACTACACCATGTTTTACTGAGCAGGATTGATTTTATGCGAGAATTCGATTTGTCGTGCATCGGATAGCTTCACTGGCTTTACTAGAGGAAAAATACTGTATCTTTCTTTATAATTTACAATAAAAAGTAACTGGTATAATAATTTTACTGCGGGCAGTGAATAAATTGCAATATTATCTTTACGGACGCATTGGCATTGACGGAAATTATGTTAGTAGGACGAATCCTGCCGTAATAATTTGCGTGTGTCATGTAAAGGTCAAGTTGACGTGTTCAACGATAACATATAAAGTTTTGGACGACATTGTGTACTTCCGTCTATTATGAATTCTTCAAAATAATTCAAATAGCATCCGATTAGATTGTAGCGATGTACCCGGTACTATTTTGCATCGCAAATGCATTGGCGAATCGACGCGTGATTGGCATAATTGTCTAGTTGTACACACTCAATTGTTCCAATATAAATATGGCTTCATCTAATTGTTATGTGCAAGCAGAGGCCGTGGAATACGTACCCGTGATCAATGTGTTGATTTATTTAAACTTTACAAATGTCCGGCTTCCTGCATTTAGTTGATTCATCGCTGCATAAAATGGTGGTATCTGTCAGCTTATTAGTTTTAAATTCAATTAGTATATCGCTTGATGACGTCTAGATTAAGCCAGTTTCCGCTTGTCTCTTATCACGAATGTAGGTATTGATGGATCGCATTTAACTTCAACATGCACCAGTAACCAATTAAGCTGAAAGAATAAAGAACTTTACATGTGGTTTCCAAAATTGCTCATTAAAAATTTCGTCGCATTCACATGCAGACGATAATAACAATGACAACAACAGATGTATTAACACATGACAAAAACGAAAGTTCGAGTACAGAACAATAGCACCCATACATCCATGCAATGCGCTATGATGGCACTTTTGAAGATAGAACACAATTTACCCTTACCCTTAGTGAGTTTCTTTTGTTACCTAGCAAGCATACATACAAAGTTTTAATGCAATTAAAAAATATTAACCACAAAGATGCAAATCATAATGGAGATGCTATCTTGTTTGACTGTTGTGGCATATGGTTACTACATTGTATACAAGAAGCATCTTCTTTTTTCTACATATTACGAAGAGGAAGATAGTCAGATTGATGCTAAACGATGATCAAATCATAATAATGAAAATAATGTAAACGTTGAAATTAAATCAATCGTTGACGTTATTGATCATATATTTGAAATTCTAGTCGTCAAAAGAGAATCTAAAAATCACATCAATATTAATAGAGTGAAACAAAACAAAAATAAAAAAGAGCCCGGTATAAAAGTGACGCCAAACAACAAAACACCGTCAAAATTTTAACACGACCCAAATGAAAAAGTGTGTTTTCAACACCATTAATATTAAAGAGGGGTAGACATGAATTCAGTTGACCTGTCTGGTCCTAAACGTATTCAAGGTCTGGTACAATGGAACGTCACTTTAAATACAGTGTAGGACCAGTAGGGGACTAGCTTACTGTGAATTTTGTATGTCCGCTGACCTCTAGCCAAGGACAACCACTCACAATTCAGATGGACAGATGGTACCTACCTCGTAAACCTGTTTGGTTTATCTGAAACTACTGAATGTTTTAAACAGTCGTTTAGACTAGCTTAATGTTATGTAAGTTATATGATTTGCTAAGACACTCGAAAAATTCGACTGCTTTGAATTAGACAAAAATGTAAAAGAAAAGTTATTTAAAAGATAATCATTAGCATTACACCAAGCAAGGTATGTAGTAATTTGCAAAAGATTTACGATAAGGACTATCCTTGCCATTTACTCCAGAGAAAAAGTTTAACGCATCAAGATTACGTCTTGCAGTTCATCGTAATTCTAAAAATGGCGAGATAGTGTTCCGGAGGCGTACGAGTACAAAAATCTCAGAAACTACTCAAGGAACGATGGTTTCTAGATAAAAAGGCAAGAAAAGGCAATACAGTTTTATGTGCCACGTAACACAGTCACGTATGCAGCCTGGAAGGTCGTCCATATTTGTGCAAACAGTTGGCTCGGCGATAGCAACGTTTGTACTCGTAAGTAACCAAGATAATATCCGTACGAGAGAGCACAGCTAGAGAAATTCTTAAATTCCTACCTGCGCCCGCGCCGGACTCGCCGACGACGACGCCCGAATCTCCCCGACAAAAAACCGTTTCCTTTACATTCTGTTTACAAGACCTCCGACACTGAGGTCCCTTTTGTGGCCGTCCCCATCCCCTTCCAATGCGTTGCCTACGACCCTTTTTTGTCCGCGTGCTTCTCCACAATTATACAAGTTTGCGAGGTTACAACGCCTCATTAGAGTTCTTTAAACCTATTCATTTTGTTTTTTCGTTCTCCATGTTTGAAGTAAAATGAATAGAATTAGATTTTAACGTCATTGCATTTGTATTGTAAATATTATCCTCAAACATCGTAGACTATTCGATTAACTACAAACAACAAACACTTGTGTGGAAAGAAATCTATTTATCTTTTATCTACTTCATCATCTATCATCATCTCTAGAAGGAACAGTTAGCTGTTTCTTCTAATGTGGCATTAGTGACACCGAACAAAATAATTACAAATATGACAGGGTTATTATAACAGGATGCTGTCTCAGAAATGTGTACGAGTGTCAATGATGTTATCCGTGTTATATAATCGAAAGTGATCCGTGACAGCCTCATTTGCATGAATGATGTCATGATCAGCGGTGTATTACAGGGGGAAAACATTTTGCAGAAAGTATAACACATTCGTTCAGAACAATATGACAAATATGACCAAATTGAGAAACTTGGGTACTTGCCAAATCATTAAGTATACACCTCGTAGGCGACTGTCACTGAGAACAAAATAGTGAATCAGCAAACACACCTACAGCAACGCCCCTGATTTTTAACGCAACGAATTCTGTGAAAATGACCTAAGCTGCCAAAACTTTTTATTTGTTTGCACTGATCTTGTCATTGGTTTTTTTAGATTCACTTTTTTATTTAAACAGGAAATAATTATCACTTTGCACCTCATGTTTACGGATTTGACCAAGCGCTTGCAAACAAATACGTTTGGCTAAAACATTTGTGCCGTTTGCATGTAACATCCTGGAGTAAAGAACATTATTTATCGGAGTAGATAAGACTTATATCTATGAGGTATTAACATAGATATATTGTTTTGGAATAAGTAGCAAGGTTAATGACGTCAATCAACCTAAGTAACCTATTTTATTTTACTTATATTCGCACTCAATGTGCTATCAACCACTACAGTGTTAATATCATAACCTAAGAAAACCACGTGAGAGTTACCCTGGATATCCTGAATGTTATTATTTATAAAAAAATGTAACCGTCTTCCCAAACTATCATTCGCTTGCGTCATAATTTATTTCGTACAGTTGGTAAACTTCTGCAACTACCGCAACATGACTAGCTATTGATAAGGGAGTTTCTTCACCCAATTCTGCTCGTATATCATCAGTCATCATCAGTTCATCCCCGACATTCGAGCATTATTTGATCTGTACTTTAGGAATTCTTATATTTAGCACGATATTTTATTTGTGCTTAGTATGTCAACAGAGTGGTCGTGTCACCCCAATGACCTTGTGTAGGCAAACATCTTTATCAGCTTTCGACTAGTTACTAGCTCACATTTACATTGGTATGTACTATCTTAAACTGACTATATTTCTATCATAGTGATCTTTAATATAATAAACTACTTGAATTCTAAATGTATTTTTTTATCTTGTGCTTCCGATTAAAGATTCCGATCATTTAGATGATGATGATGCATGTAAATGACCGGGATCTTGATCAAGATCACCAATATATTATTCTTCGTTGTTTAATGTAAATAAATCTCATGTTTTATTAGAAAACTTGACAATACCCGATTAAGGTGGAATGCTGCATCTATTAATAGCCATTAGGGGAGAACAAGTCGTAAAGGTTAAAAGCAAATACGTAAACTATTTAGTTTCGGTCCTTAAAATACATATATCTCGAACCAAACTGAGAGCATCAGCCGCCGTGACAGTTTAGTGATCCTTAAGAAAATAAATGGACCAAGTTTCGTTTAGCTTCAATTTTATAAATGGAGCGTTACAGAGGATGGTTCGAGTCATCGGCAGATGATGTTACTTAACAGAGATTCCCACGACGCACACGGCGATGGCCTCCAGCAAGTTGCGAGCCGACTAATGAGCAGCCGATGGGAATAAACGTAGTCTAGTGCAATTTACGCACTAATGCATGACTACAGACAACCGCAAACGTGTCTAATTTTGCACAACTCGCGTCGCTCTGAGAACTTTAAAGAACTAATAATGAGCTTTCGTCTAGTTTCTAGTTTTGTTTTTAAATCAATGTTATGTTCCGCGTTAAGCACGTTCAACGAAGTAATGTTCAACTTGCTTTTTACCACATTAATGCCAATAAAGGTAAATCTTGTTTATAAATTCCTGATTATAAAGCTAATGAATAATAATATTCATTTTTTGTAGCAATCACACCAGCTGCAATGAGCCATAATATCAGTAGAAAACATGCAAAAACTGTTATCTTCCTGTTGATAAGCTGCAGTGGTTTCTTCATCAATATTAATTTGCAAGTTAAGTCTAAAGTAGATATCAAACCGCAACATGGCCTATTAGTTACATTTTAATACTTATTTTTATCGTTGTCTGCATTTAATAGTGGATCTGTGTTATATTTGGTTCCAATTTAAATATTTTTGTATTGGTTCAATGCATTAAAATTTGCATTTGTACGTGATTTGTTGTCAAACTTGTTACTTATTCAAATATCGACACTTCCAAATTGATCTTTGTATGCATCATTGTTAGAAACAATATAATTGTACCATTGACCATGTCTATAGTCGCCATTCATCACTAAATGCTAAGTGAAATCATGTAGGCATTACTCTTTGGTTTTACATTAATTAGCTTCTGAGTGACGTTTGTATGATCCGTTTCGCAAATACGACCCACACGCTTATTATTTGCAGAGTTGTCTACTTTCACCTCGGGGACATTTCTGCCATTGACCAACACTGTGACATGTAAAATTTTGTGAGAACTATGAGCGTTACTAATTCATGTGTCTTTATCTCCGTTGTATGAAACTCTCCGGATTAACCGGTATTGGTACTCGTCGAAGGTTATTATTAGTTAGTTTCTTTATTTTTTATTTTGAATTGAGTTGCGTCAAAAGCGAGTTTTTTCTGTAAGGAAGGTTCATTCATATTCCCTTTTTGCTTGCATAACAAACAAACTAGTTACCCTTGAGGCTGGCAATAGTTAAGTTTCTTCGTAGTAAATAAATATACAACCAAACCAAAATGGTACATATTTCTTTTTCGTATTTCGTTCAGCTTGTTACACGGCGTCTAGGTTGCCAATTTGGTACAGACTTGCATTATAACGGTAATGTAAAACGGGAAATAACTGTGGTCACGAAACGGATGATGTCGTTTTTGTCATTGCCATTTTAGTCTTATCATGATGTTTCAAGGCTGTACATGATACGTTTACAGAAATCGGATATGTTGTCTTTGAATAGATAAACACTAATGCTAGTAGATATCTAGGCAATGAGGACACGTATGTTAGCATAAGTAAACATAATTAATACACGCTTTGTAACGTAGAGTTCATCTTAACGATGTCCGAATTAAGCAATAAGAGGCCGGTGCAGCTCCAAGCCTCTTTTGGTTTATGTCCCGTACGGTATTTGCAGCGGTTTGTATTCACCGTTATTTTAACTACCGACAAAGCCAGATGGTATTATAATTCATAGGTAGATGGGTAATTTGCTTTCGTACACGCTGTGTAAGTGTATTAATAAACTTCATTACTTGTAACAAACGTACCCACAGGGAAAGTAATTTATCTGATCTAATTAAGTTTTTAATTGATTGCTTCTATAGCATAAGATTACTGGCTTATATTTTGATAGTACTTATATGTTTCAAACTGAAATCAAGTCTGCCTAGGAATGTGTCATCGTAGTTGGCTTTGACACAGGTGAAGTCAGCGCTCCTAATAGATAGTTACTTGAGGATAATATAATCAGCTAAGTTGACACGGTAAGGTCATTGTAATAGACGTAGATTATGATAGTAAAAAACATGCAAAAAAAAGTGAAATTAATATTTAAATTTATTGTAGTTTGTACCGTCTAAATTGCCATTTGCAATTACAATCATGAATCCAATTTCAGCCATTGAAATTTTTTACATAAATTTTCAATTGACTGTTCTATTTTAAAATTCTAAACTGTAGCAACAAGAAGTAATGTCCGAGTACAACACAAACATGAGAATGGTACTAAAAATGTTAACCTACGAGTATATCACGTCGAGTCAAATCAAAGTCAGTCTTTATCAGTAACCTTGTCGTTGTCACATTAATACGGCGGTATTATGACGTGGATTTTACCTTATTGATTTACGTCACCGTGTTATGCAAACTGGTTCTTATAATGGAGAAGTTAGTGGGTTTTTTTAGTATAGATGGTAAATGATTATTAGTATTGCCTAAGACTAACATTTTGGGTCCTAGTGTATCATCGTGGCATTCGTGACTCATAAACTGTACGTCAAAGCATGACTAAATGTAAACCACAATTTGTTTTATTTTCTTTGGAAATATGTAAATGCAATAATGGAAAAATTAGACAATAGATGAATGATAAGACTAGGTCCGGTTCAAAACCGGAAAGAGATCCACAAACACGCAAACCCGATTAATACACAAATATCTTATTTGGCCAAATGTAAAGTGCTAAACTTGGTCTATCTAATATGTATTATTAGGGACACTATCGTATTTATTGAATAGGAAGCAATTAGAGATAGAGACAATAGAAATTGGTGTATAGTTCCCACGAAAGATAAAGGTTGATAATTATGGGCCCAAGCTTGCTCCCTGCGGTACCCCGCGACCGTATCGTGTGTAAGCTATGAAGTTGGTCCGATCTTAGATAACCTATGACCTGTTATTGAAACCTAAATGGGAAGCTACGACGGCAAGCACGTTTAAGTACGTTATATTTTAAAACTGCAATAATTGTATTCTTCAGCTGATTATTTTGGATGAAATACTACATCAAATGTATTAAATTATTCTTAAAATTATATTCTCAATACACCTGGCTCCTTTCCATATTTATTAGACGCTCTCACAGCTAAAATTTAATGGACACCGTTTTAATCAAATCTCCTTTTTTAATTATACCGCATATTGATTTAAGCTTCGGTGCATAAACATTTAAATTTATAAAGTAATGAAATAAGTGGTTTTTGATATATTTGCGTAAAGAAAATTGATTTCACCAATTTTATATATCTGCAGACTTGTATTGCATGTTCATTCATACGACCGTTGCACGTTGGTCTCTGAATCAGACAGATTACTCGTAAAGATCGTATGATATTTTACCTGCACAACATGATAATAATAGTTGCCTCAGGCGCCGTAACATCTGTTCGGGGGCTCACCTTTGTATCAGGGTCCATTGAATGGACTCGTTGATTCGGCTTCTTTGATATATCTCCTGCAAATATTTTTATTATTAGGCCATAGACAGCTGTGTTTATTATTACTTTAATATTTCTGCCAATAAAACTGCTATTTTCAGTACAAGATAAAAAATATTCATCACGTTGGCGCGCAATTTTATATTTTGTTTTCTTGTTGCAGGAGTGCAAGACGTGGGATGTTTCAACACTGATGACGTCTTTATTATAAAGGTGAGCTAATATAAATAGTTGTTTAGTTGTAATATCAGTCAATGTATTGAAAGCAACGAACTAGCTCAAATGTAGATTTAAACAAAATAAATATGCCCCAATACTTGTGATGGATAGCTTGTCTTATAAAAACTTCGAGATAACTATCTGTTCCGTGAAACGGTGTTGAATTTGCACTTAGCGTTTAATTTATAAGAGTTTTAAAATGTTAACAGATGTTAAATAATAAACTGCTCCACTTCGATGGCAATCTCCTTAAAATTTAATTTGGTTGCTTAAATTTACTCTCTCCTTTCAAATACACGGCATGTATAAAATTTTACGTCATTTTATATTTGCGATATTCCAGTAACGATAAGCTCAATTTAAAGGTATAAACAACACGTATAGACAAGCTTATTTGTCGTATGAATGTCTATTTGAATATTTCTATACCAATAGGCATTATTGTTTAAAAATAACTATGACTTGTCATTGACGGCTTGTTTGATACAACTTCAATAGTTTATAGTTCACAATCCGGGGTCAACTGAGTCTAAAGTTCATTTGCAATTTGTAATTATTAATCGTAGTTAAATAAATAGACATAATTTATATATTTGCACGTTGTCACGTTTTATTGCTTATCTATTTTCCTATTCGAATGACATTTGATTATTTGGTTCACAGTTAAGAAAGAGAATCAGAATTTCGCGATTTTCTTCAACTTATGCTTATTTCTTACTTGTATTACACTAGTGATCTACACGTGTCTTTAATGTATTGTATAAGTATTGTTTTCCATTGCTATTGTCACATCAGGATTCAATTATGAACATGGGGCAATTGGGTTTAATTAAAGTGTAGATACTTTCGTAATCGGTCTTCAATTGATGACTATTAAAGTGAATTGAATGCGGTTGGGTCTTAGCTTTTATTGTTACTCCAGGTTCACCCTTTCTGGTATTAAATACGCTACATTTTAGGTCATAATTTGCTTTTACATGTTGATCTTTGGCTTTAAAGACACCAGTTCATCTTCTGAATGTTGTCACATAACTCTCACATCTGCTTCATTACAGCAGTAGTTTTTAAACTACAATGCAATCATTCATATCGCTATTACCACTTTTTAATTCCGATTGCCTCACTCACTACATTTATGGACGCACATCGCATATTCAAACATTTGCACACCGGTGTTTCCTTACGAAACGTTGCAAAAGCCTGTAACTTGAGTCCCAATATGACATCATGTAAGATTTACAATCGATAGGATAATATGTACTACTGTTAGCACGATAACCTCGCCTGCACATCCCTATTTCAAGATATTATCGTGTGTACAACGAATGTTCTGAGTTCATCTGGAAGAACTATTTGCACGTACAGCTACGAAGTTAGGTTCTTAAACAAATGTTGAATTTCCAAAATGATTTAACTGAAAAATATATTCCTATTCTGTTTTTTGCATATGTTAGCACAACATATTACGAGTTTCACGAATTTTATTAAACATTGTTGTTACGAGAAATATTAAGAGAGTCAGAGGGTTCATCTAAGATAATGCATAATCGTGATGACTTGACAAGTTATTCGTAAAACTTGCTTGCAACATGAAATACGGGTTACTCTGAACATTGCACATTGCCTTCATCTCAGTGTCAATCGTGGTAATTTTAGCTGACAACAGTGAGTCAGGTCAAATTAATTTTATGATAATGACAATAAAGTGTGACGTAAGTTAGATAAACGATTCACTTCTAGTTTTTGTAGACTCTGGTACATAAAAAGATATTCTAAATACTCGATAGCGTCATACAGATTAACGAATCTTATCTAACGTAGATAACAGTACTTTCGGAGGCCAAAATTCCAAAATCCCTTCCTGGAATGTTTGCGCAAAAAAAAACCTTCGGGGCTTTAAACTCAGTGGAACGGTATACTGGTATTTCGAATTTCGTTATAATATGTTTGGAGCATGCAAAAAATTGTGCTCTACTTAATGTGCCCCGCTTAAGTATTTTTTGCGGTGCTTGCTTTTGCCATCGATTGTCGTCAATTGGTCTCTTCGAATTGTGTCAGACTTTTGCTTAAATTGTTCAAAGCATTTTAGTTTTTTTTGCTTATTTGCAGTTTGTATTTTCATTTGCACATTTGCGCAATTTTAAGCCTTCTCTGTCATAGATTCTCCGTTCAATTTAAAACGTAGAGAAAATACGAGTCCGGTTTGATGAGGATGTTTTCCTGGAAGTGCTGCCTGACTGCCGGTGTTGTGCGATTAATATTAATTAAAGATTCAGATTACCATCTACATATTAAATTGATAAGTGTCGGGCAACCGTTTAGTTATAATTATTAGCGGTCATCCCTATGGGCTTACTTTTGTAAGTCGATAAGCTTGCTTGGCCTGACCCTTCCATATATGTCGTATCATTATCTTCCTACCCTTATTCAGATTTATTTGGGTTATTATGTCATTGGACTTCTTTCAAACTTTTAGACTTTTCATGATCTATCTCTTCTTTACCACCTTTACGGGGGCGATACTATACAGTATATAGACGATCCCTTGCCAAACTTGCTGTAATTTGCTTCTTCTTCTTCCGTGTGCGTTTCGCTGTAAAGAATATCCAAGTTAGTTTTATATTTACAATTAATAGTGCAAGTAACTTCAACTTTCAGGGCATGCATCGACACATCAGTTTTATTTACTAATCCATTAACACTCAATGCTCAGTGAAGGTGTTTTTCATATTCACTTACACTTTTCCTGACTAAGAACACATTGTAACCATATGAGGTAGAATTATAGGTCCTACGTGCATTAGTAGGTAGTAATCGACCAATCACTTTCTTTTTTATTATATAGTTCTGTTGTTGTTCCTGAGTCTTCTGTTGATATTGTGGCTTTTTCCTCATGTTTATCAATTTCATGATTTACTTTCATTTGTGTATTTTTCTGTATCGTGTGGTTTTTTCTTTTTTTTTGCTGTAGATTATAAACTATTGATTTTGCTTGGAGAAATAGAATCGTTGTAAAAGTTAATATTAAAACTTAAACAGTGAACACATAGCCCTTCTTGCGTGGGTTATTAAACAAAAACGCAAAAAAAATGTTTTGATTAGAAAACACAGAATCACACGAATGTTAAATTAACACGAATATCGTATGATATCGTAACTGTAAATATACGGATTGTTTAATTTTACTTGGAGATTAAAATTTGACAGTTCTATTTATCTTGAAATGGAAACAATAAGACCAAAGTTCAAGATACTTTAATCAAATAATTCGTTTCTTTTTTTAGATTGTTTAAGTATCTAAGCAGAAATAGGTTAGTTTTGTAAAATCTGTCAGTAGGTATATCAGTACGGTTGAAACGCTTATCTCTGGTTTAATGCATTCATTAAAATAACTGTGATTTTTCATAACAACCCTTTTATTCACAACTTATCAGCTGAACGGGGTTAGTTGGGTTCAATTGCTCTGATAACGGTCACAAGGTAATGTTAAATCGCGAAGTTTCTTTGAAATTTATTACTGTAGATTGTTGATTGGATTTTTTATAAATAAAATGAATTGATTTCGCAGAAAAAGTGCAAAGTATTGGTAATTGTTATATTAATGGTTGTAAAAGTGCTTAACTGTTTGACAATAGGTAGTAGCTGTTAACAATAAAATTTACTAGGTTCATTCATTTGCCACCACTGCTAGCTAACTGTCCTGTACAAAAATAAAATAAAAATTAAAAGAACAACGACATGAAATTTTGTCAAATTGACATTACAGATGTACTAGTACATTATTTACTTTAATAAGCATCATGGCTTGCACGTTCAACTACCCGTGTCTAGTATCTTTGTACAAAAACTTGTTTTTCACATCCGCGCTTATTCTTCAAGTGACATTAACCTGCTTTGACAACGTATACTAATATTTGAACAAAAAATCATGCAGAAAAAAATTATAATTGAATATTATGATGTAAATTAATTGCTAAGGATTGTAATAGATCATTTTTGAACACGGTTGGGCTGTAATTGATACTCTTTGTTAAATCGAGCAGGTTTAATGAGTATTGATTGTGATTAGTGTCTACCTTCATTAGTCTAAAGACAAAACCAATTGAAAGAACCTTTGCAATGTTATGATGTTATCATTGTACCTAAGTGGAATGTACGCGCTAATACTTTTAATCCAGAAACTATGATACTATAATCGCGGCTTTGTAGCGATTGGTTCCAAAGGTTCTGTTAGCTATGGTAAACCGCACTACAGTACTTGTTACACGTTACGTTGCACGTAGTTAATAAATTGACTCTTCTTCGCACGCAGACAGCAAACGTCCCTTGGTTTTCATTGGTCAACTTCTGAAAGGCGTTTGACCAAAAACATTACAGGAATTTAAAAATGAAATAAAATATTTTATGAAATCATGTCATACGTTGAATTATAATGTTGGTAGCACTCGACGTCATATTTGTAATAAAAAGTAAATAGTTATCATTATTAAAAAACATGTGATATGTCACACAAGCATTGTCATTTTGGTAGCAAATGTAGGTAGTATCAGATAACCTTGAATAATTAAATATAAAAGAAATTCGACCTTCAGTGATTAGATAAAACTTGATATAATTGAGGTGTTATTTACCTGACGAGTAATTTAGTTACATAGTCATCTGACTGCCTTTTCAATTGTTTGAAAATCTTAGCAGAGAAATATTTTCTCATTGTCTGGGAGATGTAAATACAGAAATCAAATAAAAGTTATTTAAATGGTGACAGAGAAGATTAACACTGACTTGCATAATATTTAAATTGATGATGTTCGTTTATAATTATGTGCTCCTCATAATAACAAACAACAGATTTTTTCTTAAACTTGTCACCTTATCAGTGTTATGAATCGTCATCATCATCATCATCCACAGCCCGACTTCACCCACTGCTGGGTATAGGCCTCTATTTGCTGTTGCCAAGCTCCACGCTCCTGTGCCAGCCTCATCCAGGATATTCCCGCAATGGCAACAATGTCGTCTGCCTCTCGCCGCCGGACGACCAACACTCCTCTTTCCATTCCTTGGACGCCACTCGGTCACAGCTTTACTCCACCTGCCATCACCGCGCCTTGCTAGGTGTCTTATGAACCATAATGTCAATGAATCATCTCAAAAAGATGAAGTTGGTTCCCGAATTTGCAACCTCTAGATAAGTTCTGTTTATTGATCAGCTACTTAGTACGGTTAAGAACATAACAAGTACCTATCCAGAATTAAATAAGGCTTGTTCCTGCAGTGATTAGTATTTAATCTATTTTTCTCTCCGTCACAAAGATCACAGAGTTCTTGTCATCTTTTGTTGGTCAATGTGCAAGACGCACACAAAAAAAACAGAAAAAAAAATGCAAGTCATTGAGCGTGTTCTGTCACTATTTAGGATGCTTCCTCTTGACACAAAACCACTGACACGTAAAATAATAATTTAATTGTAGTAAAACACGCATGACCCGCATATAATGTTTTTGGTTCTAACATTTTTACAACTTATTTACATCATACTTTGTGGTTAGCGTTTCGGACTTCCGTGGTTTGCAAAAACTGGTTATTTTTTTTTAAGATTTCTTTTAAGGCTTTATGTTAGAGTTTAAATATTGTAAATTAATTGACCATGAAGTATCGAAAATTGCAACAACCAGAAGTATTGGATTACGGCATTCATAACAAAATACCGAACTACTGATTTCTGTTAGTCATTTCTAAAGCCGATATTGATTCCCGCAGACCAGGGAAGCATAGCACAACATGGAGGAGGTCTATACTCAGCTGGGCGTAGAACAAATCTACCAATGATGGTGATATTGAATCGAAACTTTATTAACGGGCTTTTTGAAGTCCTATCCTTGTAATTAACTTATCATCATCATTCATCATTTGCCTAGCCTTTTCTCAACTATCTTGGGGTCGGCTCCCTGTCTAACCGGATGCAGCTGAATACCAATATTTTACATGGAGCGACTACCTATCTGACCTCCACAACCCAGTTGGTAAAATGGGTAATACGATATCCTTGGTAAGACTGGTTGTCAGACTTTCGGGCCACTGACTACCCGTAACGACTGTCAAAGATTTACAAATGACAGCCGGGATCAACGGCTTAACGTGCTTTCCGAGGCACGGAGGAAACTCGGTACGTAATACGGTCACCCATCCACAGATCAACCTAGGCAAGCACGGCTTAACCTAAAGATCGACCCGAGCACCTGTTAATATTAAATCACGAGCTCCTCACTTATCGTATATACTTTTCTGCAATGTATAAAGTATTCGTCTCAGGGGGCGCTAAAACGCTCTGCAGTACCCACCTGCCGTATCGAGTCATTCCCAGGTGCACGCATATGCGACCCATCCAAACAGCTGTACCATTAGTGCACCATGTTAAGCACAGTCATTGACTGAATAAAATATCAAATTGAGCATATTATTAAAAAGCGATAAAGGTAATCACATCCAATTTTAATGCAGGTGTTTAAGCATCTTTTTTACAAACAGGCGTCACGCCAGAGTTAGTCAGAGTGCCTCTATGCATCTGGGACACCCACATTTCTCTTATGTTGTTATGTGTAACTCCCACGTAATAAGGGGCGAACCTATTGTCATCCACAGGGCATGAATCCAGACTCCGGGCTGGTACACAAGGCGACACATCAAGCTATACATTTCCCGTAAAACATGGCCTCGCTTTGTATACGTTACCCGTACAATGAGAGATCCGTGTAAACTGGTTTTGTATAGCTTGATTACTGAGGAATTGTCTTCGTATACACAGTGAATCTTTGTTTTATGTCCATCAAACATTACAAATATATTGCTCACAAGTTTCCTTCATAGCTTCTCAGAATAATGTCCATACTATTCTTAGTATGGAAAGAACTACTCGTAAGAGCCAAAACGAACAAATTCAGAGAAACTATTGCTCAAGAGGAAAATAAACGGTTTAACTCAATCTCATAAGATAAATAAGTAAGTGCCGAAGTACTGAGAAAAAGGTCATGGTTTGTTACTGATAATTACCAATTAATTTATTATTTAAAACTTCTTTATAAGTAAACATAGATAAACATAACTGGCGAAATGTGGGTGTACACCTCTGTGTGTATTAGGTACACCTCTGCCTAACCTTCCAGGGATTATAGGCATGATGTTTAGGCTATTGTAATGAATGGGCTACGTTCTTTAAAAGCTGATAAGCATCTGGAAAACTGCAATTAGGTATGCTCGTTTTCAGTTACATCATGATTTCATTTGTCTAGCCTTTTCCCAACTATTTATTTGGGGTTGGCTCCCAGTCTAAACGGATGCAGCTGAATACCAATATTTTACATGGAGCGACAGCCTATCTGACATCCACAACCCAGTTGGTCCACTGGGTAATACGATATCCTTGGTAAGACTGGTTGTCAGACTTTCGGGCCACTGACTACCCGTAACGACTGTCAAAGATCTACAAATGACAGCCGGGTCCAACGGTTTAACGTGCTTTCCGACGCACGGAGGAAACTCTGTACGTAATACGGTCACCCATCCACAGACCAACCTAGGCAAGCACGGCTTAACCTAAAGCTCGACCAGAGCGCCTGTTAATTAAACCACGAGCTCCTACACATAGTTGAAAAATAAAAGCACGTTGTAGGATTTACAATTTTCGATGTTGAACAGACCGTTGGTAATCCAACACGAAGCATTCATTTAGATGGCGCCGTATGCTAGTACAAAGAAGCATTATTGCCGTAAAAACCGTATATAAGATTTGGTTTGTCCACCACGTCACTATGGAAAACCCAAAGTCATTCTAGTATCCTAAACACAAATGTATCGAGATTACTGCACCTTTTTTAGGGTTCCGTACCCGAAGGGTAACTACGGGACCCTATTACTATTTTACTAAGCCTCCGCTGTCCGTCCGTCCGTCCGTCTGTCTGTCAGCGGGCTGTATCTCATGATCCTGAATAGGTAGAAGTTGAAATTTTCACAAAATGTGTATTTATTTTGCCGTTAGAACAACAAAATAAATTAAAAATTAAAGGGGGCTTACTACGATGGTACGGTACCCTTCATGCGCGAGTCCGACTCGCACTTGGCCTTTTTATTTAATGACCGCCATTGTAATGCATTCCACCCAGCTGGTTTCTAACCTTCTACAATGGGCTATGATTCAATTTACCTAAACCATTGAATGAATAATCAGCTGCACAGGTTTTACTACCATTTTTTTTCATTGATTTGGTATTGAATTGAAGTGAATGTTTGTAATTTCTGCTTGTTTAATGCATACGAAAGTATATAAAGTACTTATAACATTAATTTTTTATATTTGTCTGACTGTCTGTTTGCTCTGGCTAATCTCTGAAACGGCTAGACCGATTTTGACGGGACTTTGCTTTTTACTGGCAGATAGCTAATGTTATAACGAGTAATTATATTAAGTTATTTTTATTTTAGAAAAAATATTAGGGTTCCGTGCAAAAAAATTAAAACCCTTGAAATTGTTAACAAAATCCGATTCAAATAGGGAAGTTATATTTTTATATATTAATAATAATTTCAAGCGGACGAAGATCGAAGGCACAGCTAGTTTAATAAATAAAATACGAAATCCAAACCTGAAGCCATGTTTTTTTTTGCCCAAAGTTTCGAATACCGCGTATAACTTCGGTTGTAATATTATTATTTGACTGGCTGGAAGTTTGACGCATTTCGACAAAAAATCTATGAATCGGGTTTTTTCTTTAGGTTTTATTTTTATAACCTACGCAAGTTTAATTACAAGTAATAACGTATTTTTGGTGTAATTTGGTCTGATGCTGATAATAGTGTAAGACTATGTAACGAAGGTAAATGTTTGTATAGCGAAGTATACAAGAATATTAGTGAGAAAACTATGTAAGCACACGTGCAAATGATAAGAGTTGATATTTATTAGTTTTATCAAGTCTCACTTAAATAATTAACCAAGAAACTGCTACGCCGCGTCGTAGACAAAATTTAGCTCTTAGTATCTAGTGATTGAAGTCCTTAAAAGAACTTAAGTAAATAGACCCGAAGTTTTCCACTGGGCGGAAAAGTGAAGGCGTAAATCACATAAAAAAAAAGGTTTCTAAACCCATAGGGGCCGTGCCTCTAAGAGAGTGTATAGAAATACGTGGCAACGACGATAATATCGTCGCGATTCTCTCGCTCGTGGAGACAGCCCCTTAAATGTAGTATACAGTATTGTATGTAACACATAAAAAAGAAAATAAAACTTACAATGATACACTGCCCCTGGCTGGAAGTCTTACACTCAAGGCACCCACAGGATAGTCCGGTTAAGCGGAAGCCAGCCTCATAGGTGCCATTAAAAAATCGTAACGTTGTGCATTTTTGATATTTTGGAATGGTTAGGGAATAATTTTGCACGAATTGCTTTAATTATCAGAATAAAAGTATTATCATTTATGTGGTAAAATACAATATTCATTTATTGCGCTATTGTACACAAACATGACAATTTATATTACGTTAAAAATTTAACACTTCAGAACTCCCTCCGTCTTACGAATTTTCGATCCGGTCATGTGTCCTGACGCGAGTTTAACATTTTTTACCCATCACAAAAAAGTGCATAACGCCCCGCTAAAGAAGTTTTCACTTAAAAAAAATGCAATGATACTAATAAGAACCAACAGAACTTTTTACTCAACCAAAAAAATATTCAAATTACCGTCTGCTACGCATAATCTAAATCTGACTTCCTCTAAAAACTAACAGCAGTTCGTTAATTGTTTCGTCTTAAATACCAGTCGGTATTCCTAGCATTCCTACGGATTGCTAGTCTACAGGGCGTCTCCTGGTCTCATATAACTATGTCTTGGCTCGGTGCCAGCTCTCGAACATTATGTGTAACGAGTTGTTGGGTCACCGTAATGTATTCACGTAGTAGTTATCAAAACTAGCCTGGTGATAGTGACCTAGTATTACAGTGAACTATTTTTTTCAATAATTGAAAAGTAAAATTATTAAAAAAAAAAAAACGACCAGCGGTTCTGTACCTGTAATTATATTTTGCAGTTCAATGCAAAGATTGCAAATATTCATTCAAGGGCGTCAAAAAATTCGTCCATATCTCTGTCAACAAGTATAGTGCCCAGAAGGCTGGCAATGCCACTCATTGTATTCTAATTTAAGTTATTAGATAATAAGAACGGGCTGACTGACCAAGGCCGCAAGAGGTGACATAGGGATGACTAACTTACAGTAGATTGTGTCACTACTGATTATTTCATAGCTAAGACCAGCAAGGAGCTCACAAATCAGTTATCAAGCATTATCTTACGCATGTTTCTGGTTTATCTTAAAGGGCGGAATGACAAGCAGCTGACATTTCGTGCCGCCATTTTTATTAACACAGCTTTTAATCGAAATCTTGCTGAGAGTAAAAACACCTGCTAATTTTGTATTTTTATTTCAAATGCAATCTTAAAGTTCAGTTTTTCAATTATACAACCCTATATCTTTTTAATAATTGTTTTCGTGTACGTAATTGTATGATGTCGCTGTTTTTTTGCCTATTTTATTACTTTGAGATGTACGTTACTATGTAATTCTGCATAACCTGTAATTTGACAGCAAAAAATCAAGGTTTCCGATATAAAATTGTGAACAACTGTTTTTTAGGGACGTGACGACTTACTTTTGAAATGTATCGACTATCGATGTTGTTTATCAATATGTTTTTGTCTTGTCATAGGTCAGGCATGGGTAGTTTTGTTTTGCTAGAGTTACTAATTAGCTACGTTGTTCACACAAGTTTATAAAGGTCTCAAAGTTCAATAATGTACCGAGACAGAATCCTTGTTGCCTTGAACTTCGAATGTCGTTATAAAGGTAGCCAGCCTTTCTATCTCATACGCATGATAAAAAGTAATTATTATTAATGTCAAGACCACAAAGGTCGCCTAAGAAGAACAGATACATAGGATATATTATACTTATGAGATAATAAGCCGAACAGCTTCACTATCTGCTTGCTGTCAGTACAAGTAAGTATAACGTGTCAAACTCGGCAATTATGTAATTTTGCTTGAACGCGGCAATGACAAATGGGATCACATTTTTTCTGACATTTCTTCTGATAGACTCTCTATTAGTGTTTTTAATCTCATTGAGTACTGTAAATTGAATGGTACCATAGTAACCGACTGATTTGATCCGATCTCATAATTATTTCACATTATATTTCAAAGTAATCCATTACCTTCATGTTACTCTTGAACTCTACCAAATCACTGTCCATGTTGACTCCATATCATATAACAGTGAAAAAAGTTTAGCAATTCTGATATGGATTTTGGTTTGCTAACAGCTTTGTTTACGCACATCCTGACGGGCGCCGCCGTGCCCCACTACCGTTTATTTCTATGAATGATATTGTATAATAATTCTATTATAAATGCGAAGGTTTGATGGGATGTATGGATGTTTGTTACTCCTTCACGCAAAAAGTACTGTTTGGATTTGGATGGGCACACAGATAGTTTATAACCTAGATTAACGCAAGATATTTCTTATTCCGGTATACGATCCCGTGGGACGATTTCCGAACTCCATGCGGGCGAAGGTAGGGGCATAAGATAGTAATAATATGTATATAAAAATGCTTTGAACCGTTCTAAGAAGCACATTTGTGACGTTTATTTTTAAAATAAATATTACGCATGATGATGATTATCTTTGCATGAAATTTCTAGGTTTTCGAGCGCGTAGTGTTTTAAAAATGCATCACTACTCATCGTTTTGGTCCGAAATACGCTAAAACTGGCAGAATATTGACCAAGACAGAGTCGTGTCGCCTGATGTTTAGAAAATAATAATAATTCAATTCTAATCCAACGCCGTCCGTGGTAACAACGCATTTGTGTTGTAAAATTGACAGCCAATGGTTTATTAATAACACGTATATTGACGTAAGTCTGACGTTGAAGTTACAAAAACAATACCTATCGGATGTTATTTAACTTTACTTACCTGTATTTTGACAAAACATTGCTTTATGGTCGGTTAAAAATACATATGACACCAGTAAATGTCAATTTTGGCAAAAACTCACACTATAATGACGGAACTAGGGATGTTAAAGTTATCGATAAGCCGCATACGACTTTCTATGCCTATTCTTTGAAACAATTGAAAAGACATGTTAGAGTACAAAGATATCTTTAACATTATCATTAACACTAGAAACGGGATATTTACCATGTCCACTGTTAACACTGTGTCGTATATCGGGAACTCAAAACAAACAGTGGAAATTGTAAATATCCCGTTTCTAGTGTTAATGATAATGTTAGTGACCATAACAGTTTAAAAACTTATAAAAATATCTTTATCATCACAATTGCTAAAGACGTGTCTTTATTTGCTAACAAACAAGAAACGTACGAAGATCAAACCGGGCGAGGCGCGTGAGCATTACTCTCTTAATTCGCAAGCTAACACGAAGATTAATGAAAGTGAATTCGCATTCGAACGTGCGAGTTTGTACTAGTAAGCCAGTACTTGATTGAGTGGCACTCGATCAGCCAGTGACGTCAGTGGTGTCGAGGGTGTTAGCAAATTGACAGTTGTACCAGCATGGAGGTACCTACATAGTTTTAATGTGACGCGTGTGGGGGCAATGTTGCGCCTTTATTTATTTTTCGTGTTTTGATGTGAAATGGTTTAAACGATATAACTTAACTGAAGGTCGACTGCTGAACATGAGGTCCTAGGTTTGATTCCCGAGTCGGGCAAAGTATTAGTGGGTGTTTCCGTCAGGAATTTTCAGTAGCAGCCATGGGGCCTGGATTTGTGCCCGGTTGATGGCAATAGGCTCGCCCCGTATGACATATGGGTGTAAAACCTCTGGAATTACAGGCGTGGTGTTATATTTAACTGAACGTTATTTTGTCCTGTTGAACAATTAACAGTCCTGAGCTGTAGTGGACAGCAATTAGAAAGTACTTATTGGCCATAACTAATATTGCTTTGTTTGTCAGCATAATAAAGATAAAGCCATAAATACTTAAATAGACATCATCAAAATGATGTCTTTTCTTTGTAAACAAAACAGTCACAGATTTTCTTAAGTGCTAATAAAATTTCTGTTTTGGCATCCCTCGACTCACATAAATGTCTTATTCCATCAACAATGAAAAAGATAATTCCTCTAACGGCTTTTTAAATATTTTAAAGACGTTTCCATAAATAGAAGAAAGTGTTGAGCTATAAATTACCTGTAATGACCATTCACACCTTGGTTCGCAGTCCATTTTCATTACCGTGGATACGACTGCTGGAAATTATGGTGTCCGTGTTTATTCTTGTCATTGATGACTTGATGAGGCTCGGGTGCGCTCGGCAATTTCCGGAGACATTCGATTTAATGATAATTCTGCGTAAATTCATGGATACGAGTTGGTCACGATTACACATACGTGTGTGTAAGCAGGTATTACGAGGTTTTCTTAGATAGAAAAGATTTTTCCTTCTATTCTCAATACGCTAGACGTAAAGTATTAAGTTTAAAAATATACCATAGGTACACAAATCTTTCAATTCAATACAGCAATCCACAGGATCTGTATTGAATACAGGTTGCAACGAGATAATCCAATCGGGGTCAATGCCTTCAGCTCCATATTGATAACGCTATTAACAGTCGTGACTTTACAAATTACTGGATCGACCTTAATTTGATTTATTGATAACACGCAGATAGGGAATTCATACGAGAAATAGTCTCTTTGACCCAGTTTCGACTTGTTGATCATAGAAACTGCAATGAAACAATAGAACGGAAACGAACTTCAATAATAACGATAGTAAAGGAAAAGTTATTGTTAAAATATTGAATAATAAGTTAACGATAATGAGTTAGCTGCAATCAAGGCTTTCAGAGATCACGAAGATAGGCAAAAATAAGTTAATGACCTAGTTTATTAACAGCTAATGGATTCTCGATGAAACGGATCCACTAATTCAAATCCCATTACCGATAATCAAGCTAATCCTTGGCTTTATTGTTTTAACAATAACTGGGATACTGGGTTAAGATTCAATTCTGATCATTCAACGGTGGTGCACGTGGTTTTAAACAATTAGCTCTTTAGTAATTCTCTTTACCGCACTTGGCGACAGTCCAGTTAGAATATTGTCTCCCTCACCTTGTACCGCAAATAAAATGTGACATTTCACTTCAAATGCAGTGAAATCTTCTCAGTGTAAACCAACTGATTGTTGGATATAAGTGGTGTTGTTAGCAGAAACGTGCATATTGTTACATGTGGTGAAGTGAGCGAGTTGCGTCAGCTTGTTGACTACCATTATCTTTAAGATTCGTGATAGTCACTTGTTTTCCATCTTGGTTTACGGTATTATTGTAAGTTTGTGCTTCGTTTCATGGAACCGGATCATTGTAACTGGCCTGTCTTCTAGAATCAGCGGTATGTTTATTAAATACTCTTTGAATTTCTGAGAAAGTTCGTACCTACTTCTTTGTGATCGGTCGTAGAACTTTTGTTTGTAAGGACGTACTCGTAAGTAGCACCTTTCTAAAGGTTAGAGATGTTTACTATATAAATAACTTGGTGTAGAATTAACCGACCGCTATAATTTTCGCATTTGTGTTGTTATAAATTATTTGTATAAAACGGTTTTTCTAATAAAAGAAAAAACTGCAGTGTTAATTCATCGTGAACGAAAAAACAACTACATTTATTGTTCGTTTACTTATTTAAATTAGAGCTCAATTAGCATGTTGGTATAATAATTAGTAAAGTAATCGTTAAGTACAATCAGTGTAATGAGACTCGCCCAAGCGCTAATGACCGGGCCACGACCAACAAGTTTACATTAAATTAACTTACATCATTTTAAGTTTTACTTCCAACACGACAGTTTCATGCAAATTATTATATTTATTATGTAACAGATTACCTGTTACTTATACCTGACATTCATCAGATTGTACTGAAAGGGTACCCTTATGAAAGTTGATCGATCGCGCAGTGAACTATACTTATGAAAATGGATTGGCTTTCTCGGGTGACACCTGGTTCTTCGCTTCCAAAGCACTTTCGTTTCAAAGATCTATAAGATCTATGGTGAAATCTTTTGTGGTAGCAAAATCATAAATCGGATGTTCCTTTTTGGAATGGTCAATAAAGATTTATTGAATGAATGGATACAATCAAACCTGATTTGAGGAAGTAAATTGAGTTATTGTTGAAATTATACCTTGGTTTTCCAAGATGCTAGTAAACAGCTTGCAAAATAGTGTGTGTCTGTATGCAACTGACAGTAGCAAGATTTGATGATGACGATATGAAGCTAAAGCATAATTTAATCAAGCTATTATTAGGTATTCCACTTCTACGACATAGGCCTCTGCTGTGTGAGGGAATGGGCAATATCTACCACCCGGGCAAGCGAAACTGATCTGCGAGAAAACGAAAAGCAACATATGTATGTAGTTTACTTTAAAAATAAGTTTTTAGAATTAGAGCTTGTAGTTATCTAGAACGTGTATGACGTCTTCTACTACAAATACGTCATATCATGTATCTATGATTTAAATTTCAAAATGAATATTTTTCATATAAACCTCTGGTTGAATGATTATTTTGAGACTGCGTGGGCCATTCCTCTGCATTGACACACTGAAGATTGGTCTAGTGACACGAAATGAGAATTCATGGCCACTACTGTTTTTTTCATCAATTTTTTATTTTAATCAAACAAATTCTGAAGAAATTAATAAAACATGAATGTTGATGGGTGGAGAGGGAGAGGAAGGCCAAAGAAAAATGGATGGATAGGGGTTGTGTGAGGAATGATATGAAAGAGATAGGAGTAAGTGATGGGGTGACGTCTGACAGGGGAGAATGGCACTAGACAAGGACAAGGGCAGAAAGATGATGATGGTATAAAATCTGTTAATACCTATTAGACATTGTTGCAATGCTCATATGCCTCGTAAAGACCGTAGACCCCCAATCATGTTTCAATGATTCTGAATATTCATTATCGAATTTAAATGACAAGAATTAATTACGATTTGAACTAAGCGAAGCAACGTGAGAATCCCAACCATGAACTTGATTCTCAGTTATGAATTGCAAATGATTGACTATTTCTCGTAATGACACTTCGCTCCGATAGGTCGGTGTGAGGTAACTCAGCAACAATCGGGATCATTCAGGAACAGTCGGGCTTTTACGACAGCATGCGCGAACGCATAAAACCGATGGCATTAATGGAAAGTGGAGGACCGATTGGGTGTTTTATTGCTTCAAAGAAACTCTAGGGATTATTGCACTCGCCTTTGGACTAGGTTTTGCATAGTTTTAATGCAGATTGCATCTATTTGTATCGAGAATAGTTATTGGGAACTATTAAATGCTATTTTCAAAGGTTCTCCACTAGGGAACTCCTAGTGTTATTTTTAGAAACCGATTCGGTGGAACTTGCTATGCTGGAATATCGGTATTATGATATTTGCAACACCTCTTTGGATCATCCGATAATATGCCACATGTGGCGGTGTAGTTTCCTTATATTCATAACTACCTTAGAATCAAGGAAAGTTACCTTTACGCGGTAAAAGTTAAAATCGACCATGTTTTCAAAAACTTGAATACTTGATTTCTTTGCGATTCACAGAACTCATCAAACAGCATTGTTTCGAACGCGGACTATTTACAAACTGTCTGATCAATGGAACAGTCAATACGCGCCTGAAAAATGTACCTGCGATGCCTATTGTGATACCGTCACGTATTGCGAAAACATGCGATGCTCTAGTTAGTGAATCAACGGTTCTTTAGCATTGAGCTCGTAGAGTTTTGCAATTATCCTGTTTTGTTGTACTGCAACATTTTGTTTGCTGACTTTTGTTTAAGTGCCGACTGCTTGATGGGGGATTATAAAATTTGGGGTCCATAAATTGATCCATATCTTTATTGAACATTTTGGATTCTGGTTTCTAATTCGAATATTGTGTACGTATGTATGTTCAGGTTTATCGCAGGGGTTCGTATGTTTTTCTGAACGTACACCAAGCAAGGAGTTCAAAATGAACTGTTAAGACGTCAGCAGATTCGCGCAAATCATGGTGATATACAATCTATTTCCTGGAACGCTTATAGTAATGGTAGGGAAATCGCGAGTCTGCACCGTCGGTACATTTATCTCACAATTTATTGGCTGTCGGCCCACGCGCCCGTGTAATGGATAGAGTTGTAACTAACGTAAATATATATTGAAGTTCAAGTGCATAAAAACTAAATATTTATAGGTTAAGGTGAGATAATCACTACGTTTCATAGAACTATGTTTAGGAAGCCCGTATCCTCTTCCTCGTTTTCTAAATGCTAGCTATGTTTAGCTTTAAATTTTACTGCTTAATACACAGCTGTTGTACGTTGCAGGATGTGGTTTTATGCAATATGCATTTCGTACATTTAAACTGACCTGTATTTAAACCAGTATTTCACATTCGGACTGGCATAAACCGCAATAAAGTAAGACTCAACCTGTCTAATGTAACTTGGTTTTATTTATAACTTTCGAGTTTTAAGAGCAAAGCTTTTGGTGTGGTGATTAAATTCGTTCTTCAGGAAGATTGATAGCCGGGTTGACGGCCCAAGACCTTGAACTTATTGTTGCTCTTTACCTATATGCATTTTCTGAGACCCCATCTGTTAATAAAAAATATGCAGTAACGATAAAGTAGGAATTTTGTAAAAGATTTTTGCATCCATACCAACACGACGCGCGACGTCAGGAATCAAAAAACCTATCTGTTTCCTTTTTATTGAATTTCAGAAAACCAATGAAAAAATAAAACGGTTTCTAACTCCTTGAGTAATATGTGGTTATTATAATCCATTGCCACATGTCATTTAACATTGCGTATGTTACTTGGGCGTTCCAAACACAGTTCTGTGCATATATAGGTAAGCACTTATAGTTCAGATCCAGTTTTCCCATGTTCGCAGTCGTGTGGGCAGTTGGTGTCAGGTTCAGTCCCCGGCTAATGCTCACTATTCGCGGCTCAACCTATTGCTGTATCGTAAGCTATGCTCTGCTGTTAATGCAGGCGAAATTGGTACTTTCAATGCTCACGGACTCATTTATTTACTTGTACAATTATATTCATCCACAAAACAGCCAATAGCCTCCTCAATATAAAATTAGATATTATCTGCCTAGCCTTTTCCCTACTATTTTGGGATCGGCTTCCAGTCTAACCGGATGCAGCTGAATAGGTACCAGTATTTTACGTGGAGCGACTGCCTATCTGACCTCCACAACCCAGTTAGTTCTGGGTAATACAATATAAAATTAGATAAATGTTTTAAATAGATGAGATTGTGTTCTGTCATCCACGCAGATCGTTTCCTGCAAAAACATTTCAATTATCGTGTCTTTTTAAAACAGTATTTAATTAGCAACTAAGAAATTATGCCCCAAGATAGCTTAATAGCCGTTACCTTTTCTGGCCAATAACAATCATTTACGAACTAGTTTGCAAGGCAGCTATCTTATCCACGATACTAATTAAAATACAGGCGCCAATGAGTGACCGGAGCGTGTAATTAATTCCAGTTTGCACTCCATATTGGCTATCTATCATCTCCGGGAATTACACATGCTGCTTTGACTTTTGTTTAAACTTGGAATTACCGATGGTCGTGTTTTGTTTTCTTGTGTTTGTGATAAGAAAACCTGATTCCTATTCGTTTTGATATTGCGGCGAACGTTTTTGGGTTTTACAAAACAACTTTTATTGGAGTCATTACAAAATGCACACCTAACATGTCCTACTAGGTATATCAGAACTTGAAGTGCAGGTATAGGGCCTATCTGTACCTATCTACTTTCTAAGACGTTATAACAATGGAATAGTCATATGAATAAGTAGCATCCTCAATTGTTTTTATACTATAGGTTTTGCCAAGCGTACTAATCTTTTATGTATATATTTATTCATTGTTGATATTGTCACTAATTGCTATAGAGAAAAATAGAACGGACAATTTTACCTAACGATCCACAGAGCCATTTTTTTGTAAGTCTATAAGCACTGAAAATCACTCGCAATATAACTCTCTCTCACTGGAAGCTCTACCCCTCCAACATGACGTGACGTGGGAAAGGAATGAGGATGTGAGTACACATAACAAATGGTTGAAATCTGCATGATTTATTGGTGTTTTGACGTTTAACAATCACTTATCACCGGTTAGCCTCTCCCTACGCTTATCTGTAGCGGAATCCGAGACTGCCTTTCTTTTGGGGAAGGCATTTCCATCTTCTTTATCTCTGTGTCATCATTAACTGGTATGGTGAATATCTAGTATGAATATTTCTTATGGGTTGCCGTACATTGTCTTGTCAACTAACTTTCTTCAAACTAGACCCATTACTTCTATACATGAACTTTCCTTGATAAATTCCATATTTTCGTAATTTACGTTTAATATATTCTGGTTTCGAATAAAAAGAGGAGCTCGTGGTTATAATAATAGCAGCCGCTCGGGTCGATCTTTAGGTTAAGCCGTGCTTGCCTAGGTTGGTCTGTGGATGGGTCACCGTATTACATACTGAATTTCCTCGGTGCCTTGGAAAGCACGTTAAGCCGTTGATCCCGGCTATCATTTGTAGATCTTTGACAGTCGTTACAGGTAGTCAGTGGCCCGAAAGTGACTACCAGTCTTACCAAGGATATCGTATTACCCAGTGGATCAACTGGGTTGTGGAGGTCAGATAGGCAGTCGCTCCATGTAAAAGCTGGTATTCAACTGCATCCGGTTAGACTGGGAGCCGACCCCAAGATAGTTGGGAAAAGGCTAGGCAGATGATGATATTCTGGTTTCGAATCGTGAAAATCGTAAAGCCGCAATCCTCGAACAATTTCGAAGAACAAAGTAACCAGATCATTAACACAAACTTCAAGTCAAATAAATACTTTAATCGTTAGAACACAGTTAGAAAGCATTTCAAAATTATTTTAGCAGTCTCTTATACATTATGCTAGAACGACACTATCTATGAAGCTTTGGTTTGTTAGTAGTGGCATAATGCCCAGCCCAATTGCAATAACTAAGGTACCGTTCGGTATTAGAACTAGAATATTATGTATCTTCGTCAGCAAAGAATTATCTTCGTCGCTTAGAAATTACCCTTTCATTCGTAATTACAGTTTTAAAGTTGTTTGTAGTCTTAAAGCTAAACAGTTTGTCTTTAGACTGTGCATAAAATGATAATAATTTTAATCGAGATCAAGAGACATAACGCAACAGATCGGTCCCAAGTAGGGCAGAACTACAATACAGTGCATATTGCCTACATTACAGTCGCAAGGCTGAATCACTGCATATGTATGAGTGCACAAACACATGCAAAGAGGTCGTTTCATAAATCATGACCAATCTGCCTTCTGTTTACTTAACAGAAGGTAAACAATAACTATTTTCAGGACTTCAATGTTGAATATTTCATTACGAAAGGCCGTATGATAAAGAAATGGCTTTATAAGGTAGTGGTCACCTTATGCCTTCCTATAAGAGAATGATTGATGGTATCTTCATGAAACTGACTGCTGCCAGTCAATCGGGTCCGAATTTGGGTGTAATTCCGATATCGGTGACTTTATTAGCGTTTCGGTTTCGGGCGTCAAGCTGTCGTGGTGTGCCTGTTACGTCATGTTCAATCACACGGACTGCCGAACGGTAGAAACATCATGCCGTTGAATTTTGCCGAAGCGTTCCGGAAGAAAATTTTATTTTTATTTTGAATTAAACTTTTTTAAGTCTCGTGTACACTAGAGTTTCTACTTGTAAATATTTAAATGTTTATTCTACCTGCGTATACAGTAGAAAAAACATAAAGCCTAATTTTGTTGAAATTTAAAACGCAAATGTTCCACGAACAATATTTATTTACTGGCCATACATAAAACCAAGGTTTATTGAAACACGCACTTCTCACTTTTAAGTAAAATGGCTGTGATAAATCTCTGAATGCGCTTGCCAAGGCAAAAACAATAAAAAATAATTTACAAGCGGTTTATAAATTGGCAACTCTTTTAAAAGAGGCGTCGGAAGCTTTTAGGGCGATTCCCACTTTACCGTATCATGTATTTTTAACAATTGTATGCTTGTTGCGTAAACATTAAAGGTCGGACATGTTTAAACGTATGTTATGAGACCATGTCTTTCCATTGAATGCACTTTTAAAGACATGTCGGATGTCGGGGACTGAATTAATTCTGCAGTTGGTATAATGACTACAGTGAACATAATTTCTGTCGGTCCGTCTGTGTCTGACTGAATCACGCAAGGTAACTGAATAATTTTCGGTAAGGATTAACACTTTCCTTGATGCACATTAATTCAACAGGATAAAAATAAAAAACGTTCATAATAATGTCCTCTTTAAGCATCGCCATATTGCATTATAAGATTGTAAAGGTCGGAAATAAATGCGCATAATTTTATTCTCAGTTCAAGCTGTTTTTATTATTGTAAATCTGACTTCAATATTGCACCCTGCATCAGCTGCCGTGATAGACGTGTGATATTTCAGACCCACGGTCGCCCGGTGTGTCGGACCTTCAGTTTGTGAGTCAGATCTTTCATCATTGTATTTTATTTATTTTTTACCCTTTAGATGTATGTTATTTCCATAATTTTAATATCACGCGCAGACCTGTTTAATCAATGAGTGAGTCATTTGTTTATATGGGTACACTGTTTTACTTGATATATGTATGGTCTGCATTTTCCTTAAAAGGTAATTGCATAATTTAATTTGCAAACTCTCTGTTTCTCGTCTTGCTGGCTGGTAGAATTTAATCTTAATATTATTTAGTGTTGGATTACGTTCCAAAATTAACTAGTTTTTTATCTGTATTCACATCAGGCGTGTTATTTATTTCTGTATATATTTTGAGTTCGGCGAAATCTATAATTTATGTTTTAGGTGTTATGTTGCTAATTAATGTAACTATTTTTAATTGACATTAGCAAGCTGTATTTTGCTGGTAAGATTTCTAATTGAACATTTTTTACATAGGTAGGGCTACAAAATATGTAATAGTTGTTTGGTTAAAAAAATATACCCTTGTACTACCACTATTTAATGTGATATTTCCTGTAATAAACAAAAAAAAGTTTTAGTTTAGTAAATATTGACATTATTTTGCCAGCACTTTAAACGCATTTAGGTAAAGCGTCAATTCTAAGGCTCATTTACTGGAGGTCATTACCCTCATTGAAACATTTGTAGGTAGTTACTTTTTGAGGCTTTTAACTCACGACCTCCTCTAATGATGGTTGTGACAATAGGCTTTAGGAATAATTACCACTAAGTTCATTGTACTGATTTTTCCCAGTTAGTTTAAATAGGTACTTAAAAGCAATATACGATGGTGTGTTTTTTTGCAATTGTAGTTTATTTTCCATATTACATATTTCTATACATATGATTTACATTTTTAAATATTCTGTAAACGAAATAATATTAAAAAAAACATTTAAAAAATAAAAATTAGTTGCCCACCGGTACCGGGAACAGGGCGCCAAGCTACCGGTCGGGGCTCCAGAGAGAGGAACCTCCTAACAATGCGAGCCGTGTCTAGGAGTACCGCATTCTGAATCAAGCCTTGATCCAGCTGCGTAACGAAAACCTCCTTAGGCCATACACAAATATACATAGGTACCCTTATTTGTAAAATAATTTCAAGAGGTTCAGTCATTGCTGTGCTCTGATCGAAATGCACAAAAATGTTGAAGCTTATTATTTATTGCTATGCGTGGGAAATACCTGTCATTTGGTCAATCCGTTTAAAAAATAAACCCACCCTTTCATACAATATTCAAATCTGCATGTTACCTTGGAACATAATCAAAGTCAGTCCCCACGAATGCTAAAAATATTCGTGTTTTATTGCGCAATTTTAGCCCCTGTGGGTCCAAACAATACGCCCCCGCCTCGTTTGGCATCACATTTGCACAACTGGGTAACTGTCTACTTCCTGGCAGGGTAACATTGAACTACTTCTCTGAGCGGCCAAGTGCACCGAGGATGTTATTACGAGGACCAAAATAGAACGAATTTAAAATTAGGTACGCAATCATTAACGGGCCTAGGTGATTTGCTGGGAAATTAAATACAGAGCGTATTAGAAAGGTGAAATTAATATCCATGGATGTTATACATTTTCGTATTGCCACACCATAATTCAATGTCAAAGTTGCTCTCATTGTAGAATTTGTTAACTTGACAGGGCCATTTCTCCACCATTTTGGTACTGATTAGATCATTGGATCATATGGATGACAAGGTGAACTATGTATGGTAGATTGTTTTGAAGAACTGGAACCGAAAACTGGTTTCATAAACTGAGTCAATACAAAAACCTGAATTGATACAATCGGTTGATATTGAAATGATAGCAGACATGCTGATATTAGTTAAAACAATTTAAAGTATAATACACTCGAGAGCAATGAATCCGGGTCACTTAAAGAATCCTAAAAATCTCGGAAACTAAAAATGCTAGGTTAATGCAATAAATTGTATTTAATAGACAATGTAATACTCCTTAAATGAAGGTATTAAAACTTCTTAGTTATTGTAAAGTTATATCATAAAAAAATCAAATTTGAAAAAGGGCCACTTTCGAAGATGGAACTACGAAATTACAGCATTTGGTTTTGCTTTTGTTTGTAATCTGTCATTTATGTGGGTACATAAACCATGTTGATAGTGCTCTATATTCATTATTCAAGCTGAAATTATGTCGCTTACGCCTGAAGAATGCACCAGAATACTTACAATGCTGGAAACCGGCCGGATTCAGCGCGATACAGCCAGGACTGTCGGTGTGTCGCTGTCAACAGTACAAAGAGTTCTCCGACGTTACGAAGAAACTGGTTCTAACCTACGCAGACCAGGAACGGGCAGAACCAGGTGTACCACAGCACGAGAAGACCGATACTTGGTGAACACCATGCTTCGAAATCGCTTTCTCACAGGAACTGAACTCACAAATCAGTTTCGACGCCTCGGAGGAAGTAACCCAAGTGCATGGACAGTAAGACGTCGGCTTGCTGAATCTAACTTAAAACCCCTTAGACCTGCAAACGGCCCTAAACTGGAGCGTGGGCATCGTATTTCAAGTCTAAGATATGCCCAGAGCCACGTAAATTGGAGTATTGAAGATTGGTCAAAAGTTATGTTCTCCGACGAATCAAAATTTATGCTCTACAAGCACGATGGAAGACACAGAGTGTATCGAAGACCAGGGGAAAGATTCAAGCAAGCATGCATCGAAGAAAAAGTAGCCTACGGTGGTGGGTCTGTACTTGTGTGGGCCGTAATTTCTTCTGAAAGTCGCACAGAGCTGGTGATCATAGAAAACGGCTCTTTAACTAGCGTAAGATATGTGGAAGAAATCCTCAATGATCACGTTGGTCCATTTATGGTCAATTTAGGTGAGGATGCTATATTAATGCATGACAATGCCCGACCTCATACAGGTAGGATTGTGAATGACTACCTTCAAGAGATGAACATTACTCGTATGGAGTGGCCAGCGCGCAGCCCGGATATCAACCCGATCGAGCATGCTTGGGACGAGCTAGGCAGATGCGTAAAACAACGAAACCCTCCCCCAATCACGCTTCGTGAGCTCAAAATTGCTCTCACAGAGGAATGGGAGAATATTCCCCAAAATCGTATAAGGAACTTGGTGTACAGCATGCCAAACCGCGTAAACGCAGTAATGGAAGCACGAGGAGGCAATACGAAGTATTAAAATTCAAGAAAATCGTAATAAAGTTCAAAAATTTCATGTTTCCTATTTTTGTTTTAAGGAGAGATCAGCAGTTTTTTTCTTTATGTAATTTTGTGTTAATAAAATGTATGGCGACTCATATTTTTTTTACTTTCATTTAAGGAGTATTACATTGTCTATTAAATACAATTTATTGCATTAACCTATCATTTTTAGTTTCCGAGATTATTAACATTCTTTAAGTGACCCGGATTCATTGCTCTCGAGTGTATTTGCAGGTCAAAGGAAAATACTAGAACTAAGTCACATTAATGACACGTGTATATCGTACATGCTAAAATTGAGATCCATAAGGTCGAGGACTTCAGATTGTATTTCATAAACAAACTGAAAACAAAAACCAACATACTAAATAAAATGCTTGGTTCGGTAACGCATAGCAATGTGTATAGGAATGCGGAGAATAATAAATGAGCAGTAGAAGGCGACCGGGCAGTGCAGCCGTTACTAAAATCTTATAAGAGTTATAGCATGAAAGACGCTTAAACCCTAGCCTAGACTCCAGATACCGTTATCAATGAAAGGAAGCGAGTAGATTCAAATTGCCGACTAACTGCAGTTGCAATAATTGGAGAGGTGGAGATTGTAATAGACCACAGGGGCCCGTTTCGCCGTATCATATTCTGTCCTATATTTAGATGACAGTTTGCGAGAGGGATGTTGTGATTTATACAATAACAAGATGACCGACCGGTCATCCTACCTACCAGTTAGTTACATCTCTGCTACATATATCACCTTGGTCATCTCTGTTTGCATTGCATCGATAAATATTTATAAAACAAATGGACGCTGCATTGCATTGCGGCTGAAATTTAAAACCATGTGACAACAGATTAAAGTTAAAACATATGAACGTTAATTACCGCACGTCATTTAAGCGTCACAATTGTTAGTAAGAACAACTACGCCCATTACATGATCAATGACTCTTTTATCTTGATTGACGATGATAGTATAGTAATTTGTTTTATTCTCTTTATTCCAGGTGCTGTGTCCAAGTCAAGATGACGTGGCTTCGGGTGTCGGCGTGGTTTCTGGTTCTGACAGTGCTAGTTGCATCGACCCTTGCAACTGTATGCCCCGACGGATGTGTATGCAACACCACACGAGATGGCCTTCACCGTGCCACCTGCAGTAGTCTCCCCGATTTATACAAGTTCACTCTTCGCCGGAAACATCACAATATCAACATTCTCGATCTGTCGCACAACAACATCACGAAGCTCAACCACGAGCTCGACCGACTTACAGAAATTGTCACGCTGGATCTCTCCACGAACGGCATCCAGACGCTGAATAAATTCTTCCATAATGCAAAGAAATTAGTGCATCTTAATCTAGCCAATAACAGGATAGAAAAGCTTTCCTTCGTTCATTTACCTTCAAGCGTTAGTTCATTAGATTTAACTAACAACTTATTGAGAGATGTACCTTCAGATATCGGACATTTGGTCGGTCTGGAGCATTTAGAAATGGAGCGAAACCCTCTGGACTGTTCGTGTGAAAACTTATTGGCACGCGATCGTTTGCTTCTTGCAAACGTTTACATAGATAATGTCAAATGTGCTTCACCAACAAAGTTCAAAGGGAAATCCTGGTTAGAACTAAAATCGAAAGATATTTGCAAAGTTCCTAAAACCGAAAATAACTTTATGGATATGATGATGGGTGACGAGCCTATTGATGCAGTGCAAATTGGAGAAGAAACCACTGCTTTAAAATCCATGCCCCTTGTAGCTAAAAGTGATTTGGATGATGGTAAAGTAATTCAAGGAAGTGCTGCCGTGGAAGACGATGATCACCTACAGTTCTTGAAAGTGGGACACAACTCTTCGCCGTCACCTTATAGCCAAATAGAAGGTTCAGGCGATGGTGACGATGCTGAACACACTACAATGATCATATTTATGAAATCAAAAATGCAGGAAAATCCTGATGAAGGTTTTACTGCTGATAATGAACAGACCACCGAAGATCCGATTGAAGGATCTGGAGATCCGAATATAATGTTTGAAGGGTCTGGTGATCCTGACTTTACAACCACTACACCCTTCGTACCATTAAACACAGGACCAATTACTAGAATTGATTTAGATGATAATGAAACAGCGAGTACCGAATATCCCCCACTCGAACCAATGTCACCTATATTCCAAGGTGGAAATGACTGGCGCACTAACGAAAAACCTCCTCCGGAAGTTTCGACGGAAAAACCAACATCGCCCACACCTCGTGATACTACAGAGTTTCAGCAAATTCGAGTAACGAAAGCATCTGAAGTGCACGGACAAATTGCTGACAGCGAAAACCCAGCACCACACAAAACGGGCACGTATGTTTGCATTGCGATTATTGTTATATTACTAGTGGGACTAATTGGATTTGCGATAATCAAAGGGCAGATGAGAAAACGAAGAGACAGAACGCTTCTTCGACAACAAAAGAGAGATGTGGAAAAGGCATCGAAAGAAATGGTTGACATGAATAAATCGTTATTAGGAAAACCGGCTGGCTTAGATGCTCCTGTCGACAAGAAAGTAAATGGAAAATACGAACTAGTCCCAACACACGAGACACCACAAAAGAAAAGTGAAAATGGAGAACTTGGCAATGGTGTCAACCACACCAACAATAATGGCCTAAGAACTGATAGTCCGAGAGACACGAATCAAAATAAGAGCAGTTCAAGAGATAACAATTTAGTAGATGATAAACCACAACAACATGAGACATCTTTTGATTCCGAACCTGCATCTCCCGATTCCAGAAAAGATACCAATTCATTATCAAGTGAAGACATTTTTGTACCCATTAACGATGACGATACCCCTAAACTGAACGGCACTGGTGACTCCGATATATCTCAACCACTAATAAATGGGGACCAAACTACTGATTCTGATTTCTTGTCACCGTCTCGTGAATACGTTCCGGTATACTCGCCCGACATGGGCCGAGTACGCATAAAGATGACGGAGACGCCTAAACCTAAAACACCGGTACTAGTCACCAGAAGTAGATCGAACGCTGGAGACATCATCATAACTCCGTCAGACGCGCTCAAGCCGACCACTTGAAATCCGGCCTCAGTTGAAAGGACAATAATACTTCGTGTATATCAGTGTCAAACAACAAACACTTCACCATTGGCGAAATTCTGTGATTATATTGTGCGTGTAGTTAGGTCAAATCTCGAGTGTGAAAAATTGAAATCGATTAATTCGATTGTGTGTAAGTCTAGAACTTTGCTGCCAAAGTGTGTTTGTAGTCGACAGTGCCTTTATTTTAACTTTGTTAGTGGTATAATATATTTATAAAAATATATTGCGCAATAAGAATAAAAATATTTTTATACGTGTAAAAAGTGTTGCCATGTTCATGATAGTTGTAAAAGTCTTGTTAGTAATACATGAAATTCATATCGTAACTGTACGATGATACGAGTGGCGACCGATTCATGTTGTTGTACAAACATTGTGTCCTGTGTTTCTGTTCGGTACGTTTATCCTACGTTATCTACGTGTATAGTATGATGGGGTACAATTCTTGAATTGTTATATTTCAATGGTTGTGTACTTACTTTCTACACTGAGAATATTTATTCTAAACAATTATGTATAACAACGTAAGGTCCAACTGGCTATGTTTAGTTATTGTTTTCTCATTTTCTGTGGAGAGATTCATTCTTTCATGGTCTGGCTAAGCATAAGTTCCTTAGTAATTTTATTGAGTTTAGGTTTTAAGAATGTGATACCATTTATTTTAAGTAATCTGAACTATTTTCTATGTATGTATATAACTAATTCAAATTCTATTAGTGTATATTTCGTAGATCTTTGTATTTGAATTATTTTATTTTGAAACTAAGACGCTGCTTTTAAATTAATTACTGTGTATCTTTATGCTTTTACTGACCTTATTTAAATAATGATAATTAATAGTTAACTGTTAAACGTATCAACATTTTTTTTACTGAATACCAGAATTTTTGAGACTATAGAACAAAACAGAACAATAAATAGTTCAGTAAGCAAATATAAAATTAATGTATTTTTATTTCAAAACTATTTTACGATATAAATGGTTGAATCAAGTTTTCCTTTGTTTTAATGATCTTAACCCTGTCCCTGATGCAAAGAATATAAAAAAAAACTTGTATGCGCAGTTAAAATTGCAAAGTAATCGTAGTTTAAACAGCGTTCACTGCCTGTCTGCCACTTTTCAACCTTATGCCCTAAGTAACAAGGTTGAAAACTGGGGGTCTAAAATGGCCGCTTTAGCAGAATCATAATAGGATAATAAATTAAAGTAAAATGGTCAAAAGGTGACAATTCATAATAGTAGGTACGTCTATGACCATTTTAAGAATTTAAACGTAATTCATATTATTATCCTTTTATGATTCTACTAACGCGGCCATTTTAGACCCCCTCGTCGACCGTCACTGAATTCTGTAGTACACGATTCTTCTATTGAGTTATAATAACGAACGAAATTTAAGATCACCTGGTTTGTTTCCGGTTTCTGTAAGTTACCGAAGTTCCAGCTTATAGGTAAAGTGCTACGTTGACTGACAGAGTGCAACTAATAAGTTCATAAGGTTCAACTAGCTTTTGCCCGCGGATTCGCGTTAATTTAGAATTTGACAATCAATTCGGGTTGTACTCTGCTTTTAATAATATAATTCAATCACGATTCGAAAGAGACGTGGCGCCATCTATTATCATAAGAACGTTATACCTAGTTGTTTCCCTTGGGAACTGTACTTTTTTTTCGGGTTGGACGGTACCCTATGTTCGTTTCTGCACACCTGACAACGTATATGTTAAATTTCAGGATAATCGGTTCAGTGGTTTTGGCGTGAAAAGGTAACAAGCAAACAAAACATAGGTATAACAGCAGATTTTAAATAAAGTTAGGAAGTCAGGATTTGGTTTCATTATCCATTGGTATGATAATACTGCTTTATCAAGCAAGTTCGTCTTGTTGGCGTTTGGTGCGATCTTTTTATTTAGAATTACCTAAACCAGACTCAGAGGCCCTAGTATGAAAGCGCTACGTAAGCGTTACGTAAATTCGAACAAATTTTTAAACGAAAATACCATTTCAACCAACCAACCACCACCACACTACCTATACCACTCACCATTTATACCATTAAGTACACCAACACCAATACATAAAAAAGTAATAAGAATAAAGTCTTAAAACTAAGTCTCGATCAATCAATCTTTCGGATTTACGTTACGTTTACTCTCCGCACGTTTGTGCCAGGCCCACAGATGGGTTGTACCGTTGTTAGTCTGTAGAATTATGACAGGACTTCGCATTACAGTGATAAACAACATTTCAACCAGACTATTATATTCTCTATGATTTCAACCGATGCCGATGGCGACATCTGTCTTAAAACCACGTAATCACTGTGTCCGTAATGTAACTACTGCCATGGCAAGAAACCTCTAACTATAATTGTAAATTGGGGTATAAATTATTCATAGATATAATATAATTAATGTGTTATGTAATGTTAAAATAAAAACGGACTGCTTTGTGGCGATGATTTTGAAGCTGGTTCAGAAGAAAGTTAATAGATGGCGTTTACATCAAGTTTTAAAATGTGTACCTAAGATCCTTCGCCCATGGCGACTTAAGTAGCGATTCTGCCGTGCGCTGGAAGCGAGCGAGCGAGCGAGCGGGGTGTGCGGGTGAAGCGAGGCGATGGAAAATATACAAACTACGCGAAAATATGGCGAGCTAAACTGAGCGAGGGGAGCGTTCCTTCTCATCCCGTCTCGCACCGGGTGACGCGGACGACGTGAACGAATAGCATCGCTGGCTTAGTTGGATATTTCGTTCGCATCGTTTGTATCGCTGACGAAGCTTACCGCGATAGTTCGCGGTGTGAACCAAATTATGTATGAAAAGAGGTGAAACGATGGTCGTTCGCGTCACTCGCTGGCGGGCGTTGTGGCCTGCACATTAACGAGCGACAGCGACAGCATCGCGATAGTAGCAATACTTACAAAATTGTTGTTACGAGGGCGAAGGTGCACAGCTAGCGACAACATCACGATTAACGCGGCCGTTTTGCGTTCGCATCGCGCAAAAGTCGCTGTGGGCAAAAGCTCTCTAAGTTGTATATCGATGGTAGTAGGTACTTATACATGTTTTATAATATTGTCTAGATTACAATAACTGTAGTTTTTGTAACCGTACTTTTAAACTTTAGGTAAGGAAAAATAAAATTAAAAGCATTTGTTAGAACAGATTTATTTCTCATAAGTATTAAAATTATTGTACTGTGTTGGTACATAAAACTCTTATACTTAAACTATCTTAAATAAAAATATAAGCACTAAATAGGACGTATTTTTCAAAGATACTTCTACGCATATTTAAAATAGATAATCTCTTTCTCAAAAGTCGCTTTCCCTGATGGTTTCATCATTGGAATATCTTCGATTTCGGGGCCGCAAGGGTCTTTCCAATTCTGCCTGAACTTCAACAGTTGTAGTGTCATCATTCTGGGAGTCATATTCTGCATTGTACTCAGACATGCGCCTGCGTCGAGCACCGGGTGACTGTTCTAGCTCTGCTACCTCATGGCTGCCATATCTACTTATTTGTCTTCTCGGTCTATGACGTCGGCGATCATTTGAAGCTTCAGATAGTTCAACATCGTCCATCACAGGAACATCCCCGTTTCTCTCAGTTTCCTCCAGTAAGTCTCCACTGGACTTGGTTTTCCTTCGACCACGTTTTCTCTTAGTCTTACCCGTACCGGTTTCATTTAGAGAATGACAGGATGCACTCACTTTGGGCATTGAGAGAGCTTCATCATAAGATGGTGGTGCAATCAGATCTCGTGGATCTGGTGTGTTGCATAAAGCTTCTTGTTCTGCACGTATCCGTAACTGCCTCAGCCTATCTCTTGCCTCTTCCACTTGTCTTTCTCTCTCAGCTTGCAGAGCAGCTAAGCGACGGTGCATGGACCTTCTTATACAATTCACTAACAGAAGGCATAACGTTAACCCTACTATCATTACAGTTATGAACCATATTAAACCGTCTGGATTTGGTACTCTTTCGGTGGGATTCCAAACAAAATAACAGGCTTCTAACCATGACTGCCCAATCAATGTAATCGGGCTATTGCAAACGAGGTTGTAAGATTCTTCCTTTTTGCTAGGTTCTAGAGTGACGTATTCATAGAAATCATACATGTTTCCGTCAACACAATCACATCTCCACATGTTATCGCTTAAATCGAGTCGTTCTAGATATGGATTTGACTCAAAATAAGATCTTCTCCAGATTGTAGTAAATCTGTTACCAATTACACTTAAACCTATAAGTCGAGGAAGCATGAAAAAGGTATAATTATTTACGAAACTTAGTCTATTATAGTTGAGGTTTAAAAACTTTAACGTGTTAGATGATATACTATCGGGTATATGTGACAAAAGATTTCGGGATAAGTCTAAGTCTATAAGACTCTGCAGCCCTTCCAAAGAATCTGGTCCAATACTGCTTATTTCGCATGAACTCACATCAAGAACAGTCAATGAACTAGATTTCAAATGACCAAGAGTCGTGAGATAGTTTCGAGAAAATTTTATTTGTGTTAACGAAGGCATTTCTAGTAGCGTTTCTTCTGGTATAGTCGCTATTTCATTCCAAGATAAATCTAAATGTTTTATCAATGTCAGTCCTCGGAATGTATCACTTTTTAGCGATCCGATATTATTGTAAGATAAATCCAAATATTCCAGCATAGTGTTGTTGACAAACTCGTTGCTCTTCAGAAATCTAATCATATTGTGGTTTAGGGTTGCTCTTCTTAGATTAGGAAAACCCTGCAGGTTTGGTTGTAATACATTGCAGTATGATATGTCTAAATATTTTAAAGAGTCCGAAAATAAATTGTATGCGGATGCAGACAGCTCCAAGCGATAGTTGTGAGACATTTTCAAGTGAATCAATGATGGTAAATACATTAATTCGTTGTGATTTATGGTGCCAAGAGCACAGTTGCTGACGTCGAGGTTCTTCAACGAAGATGACATAATACTTAATATTCTAACTAAAGGATTTGAGTTTAATTTAAGCGACTTGATGTTAGTAAGACCACTTAAAGGCGACCTTCCGTGTATGGAATCTATTTCACAGTGCTCCAGTATCAAAGTTTCTATAGAGGGACTTATAATCAGCTCTCGATTTGCCAAGTTGCCCATTGTTTTAAATTTATTGAAGGATAAGTCTAATGTCTTAAGGCTTGTTGTTGGCTGGAACGCTTCGTTGGGGTTTAGGCTTAGCCATGAATCAAAACTATTTCTGGATAAGTTAAGCTCTTCAAGAGATGTGAGGTTATGCAGTGCATCTTGTGGCAGTTCGTTGAGACGATTTCCACTTAAGTCCAAGTTGACCAAATTGTAGAATTTACGCAAATTCCCAGGAAATGTGGAAATTTCATTATTCGAAATATTAAGCTTCGCCACCTGTAAATAAACAAATTTAACGATTAATTTACCATGTGAAAAACGGGGAAATAATGAATCATAACAATAAACAAACAGTGGACATGGTAAATATCCCGTTTCTAGTGTTAATTATAATGTTAGTGACCATGACAGTTTAAAAACTTATATCTGAATCATAACAAGTTCGTATCAATGAGTAATTCAGGGTTTGTTTCACATTATCGCAGATCTATTGAAAATAATTGGAAGTGATATTTTTCATGGGAGATCTAAAACAGTTTAACATGTAATTTATTATGATATTTTAAATCTAGATGGAACCAGAATTACCAAATTAATTGACAGATCCCTGAGACGAAATAAACTTTGAAGTTATGGTATTTTTAAAGCGCATGCAAAAATTGCATATACCAGGATGCAGAAAACTACAATATTTATTTAATTTACTTTCACAGTCAGGAAAATGTTCAATACCTGAGTGCTGAATCCATCTGGTAGATTAGTCAATCCTCTTCGAGAGCAATCAACATTGGTTTTGTCTGCACTGCACACACAAGTATAGCAAAGGTCACCGAGGTCTTCGTTAAAATCTGCTGCACCGTTCGCTAACCTGATGAGCGTCAGGATACATAGTGCTATGGGTAATCGAACCATTACGTCTCGATCTCATTACGGCCTGAAAATGAAAACAGAATAATTTGTTATTCTTTTATCTTGGTCAGTCAGAACTGAGAGTAAATAACTATTTCAGCAGATCATATGTGTGCAGCGCCAGTCAGAGGACTTCACAAGCAAATGGAGATTATAACATCCGTTTCAGTCATTTCATTGATATCTTCTGTTTAAGTGTGATACAGACGAAGTGAATGATGAATCAGATACTATCACATTTGAAACAATAATCATCACTATATATATATTAATTTCTGAACTGAGTCATCGTTTAATTTAAATCGTTAGTTCATCATTAGCTAATAAATCACTTGTAAATAATTCTGAGAAAACTGTCATAGCTGAGTATTGTGCTGTGAGCTCTGAGTAAACACTGAAAGAGTGATTACTGTTTTACCTGGTAAGATATAACTAGACAGTAGACATCAGGATACTATGACTTAGAAAGATGCTTTTAAAGCCCAGCACCTCATGGTGCGTGGATGTTTGTCTGAACTCGAAAAGTGGCTAACTGTTGCAATCAATATAAGGAACACGACCATTAATTAACAAATCGATTAGTTACCAGTAGAATATTACCGGCTTCAATAATTTTGATACTATTTTCGTAGAATAAGTATGAAAACGTAGATTAACACAATTTACTCTAAACAGACTCTTAATCTGATTGTTTCTTAATATCATAAGGAAGGAAAACAAGATCACATTGAACACCTAGTCAATAAAATTTCTTGTCACGCACAAAGTTCCGAAACTGTTTATGAAGGACTACAGACCAGAACCAAAAAACTATTTATGTACCATGATTAACCGCTGCATTAGTACATACAACAATTTTATCTTTGTTATCAGCTATTGATAAAACAGTAGGATACTTAAATTTGGGTCGACTTTGCGTTTCTGTATCGAAAACGTGAACTACTCGTAAATCCAGGACAAATTGCACAAAATTGGGTTTTATGGGATTTGACAGGTGTACCTAACTAATTAACTATTCAAGGCTTGAGTTTCAGCTCTTTTTGGTGTAAAAACCGATTACACTCATGGTATAAACGGAGAGACTAAACTAATGGTGTGATAAATAAGTTTATTTTCACCTGTGTAGGGGCAGTTTCAAGTGGTTATTGACCTCGTTAGCCAGGTGTTTAATTACTGGTATGTTGAGTACCAACCTATATTGCCTTATCCTACAGTTGCCTGCAAAATGTTCACTATCTGATCTGACCAGTATGATTGTATCACGAATAAAATAAAATAATTAATTCAAGAGATCTCATATTTATTTCAGATAATCTTCTGTTATTTCAGCATCGGATGGCTAAAGGTGGAAGAAGAAGTACTTAATTACACCTGGAAATGGCGGACACTTAATTTTTAATATTTTTAATAGTACATACCTTTTCCTTACAATTTAAATCAACACTCATTTATGTAACGAACATTATCTGTACTTTTCACTTATCTTCACTTTTCGTACTAACGTAAACACCCTAATCTGTCGTTTTTTTGGAACAATTCTTTTAATTTCAGACGTGTTGTCCACACGGTGCGATTACATTGTGTGACTCAAATTCGTGACGTTATCACTGATGATAAGAATGGCGAAACCGTATGTGCTTAGGGCGCGGTAATCTGTACTTGGCTGATTCCTAGGATTTTCTGTTAATATAATAAAATAATATAAGTAAATATTAAAGTTAATGTAAGAGAATAAAATAACTGATTAATTTTTATGTGTTATTTTGATGTTTCGTTAATCAAATGTCATTACATACATATTCATATTTTAATTAAAAGGAGACAAGTACCTGATTTAAAAAAAAAAATTAGTTTCTCTTAATCAGAGCTTTTTGGCATCTTATCCTGCTGTTTTAAACTTCGTCATCTTTTAAGAAATATTTATAAATTACATTTATTCTTTGTACAAAAAAAGTAATAATTTAATCAATGTTTACTGATTGTGAAACTTTTTGCCGCCGTTTACTTATTGAGAATAGCGCTATCTACCGCTGAAAGTTAGAACTTTCTATTCACTGATCCGACCACCTACCGCCCAAGGTTGATTGCTTTTTGTATTTCTCAAAACTGTTGACAGATGTCACTACTAGGTATGTATATGCGTATGTATTGTATGTATTACGTATATTATATTGTAGGTATGTAGTTTAGTTTATAAAATTAATTAATTTTGTTAATGTTATTGCACCATAAGTGTACCCTCTTCTGCAAATCTCGCAGTCAAAATTTGGTTTGCTGTAAGAAAACCCAATTCTGGGTTAAGCTCGCCATTGTACATAAGCTATATTATTGCAATTTGTATCCAAATTTATTATTTTGTGTGCAATAAAGAATAAGAATAAGAATACTAGTTTACTTATTCAACTTTTAGGGCCAAAAGAAATTTTTTAATGTAAGTATACGGTAATAAAACAACATAACAATCAATTTAAACCTAACATAATTATATTAACAAACAACTTAATTTAAAAAGTAATTTTAAATAATACCTATTGGCAAGTCTTAGTTTTAGAGTTAATCCTTATAATAAATAAATTATTTACAATTTCATAATCAATACAATTTATGTACCTAGGACAGTCGTCTCGGGCAATGACAAGCCCGATTGTTACTAATACTATAATGTGTTATAGATTGCGTTAACCTGAAATGGGTTGCCGGGGTTCTGAACTTCTCAGCCATCAACATCCTAAACTAACTTTTATTGTCAAGAACACCTTAAGATGATTGACAATTTATTGTTAGTAGGTATTTTTCTTTCAATGGTCGCCAACATCATAAAATCATGCCCGTAATTCTTGAAGGTCTAGACAAAGGTGTACCGAATAGTTCACCCACATTTCACTAGCTATGTTTATGTCCTATGTAATAGGGGGCAAGTCTTTGCAACCGTTTCAATGGTCGCCAAATAAAATATAGCCTGATTTACAATCAAATCGTCAAGGCTTGTTACACTGTAAAGTGGAAACTATGTATTTTTTTAGGGAAATGGGGTAGAGACCTCACAGAGGAATATCTCCCAAAATACCAAATAATTAATATTAGAGTGCTATTATTCAATTGATATTCTGGAATGTATCTCAACTGGACGTCTCATAGACCTCCTATCGCCTATCCTTGGTCTTGTCTCTGTAAGATCACCAATAGATCTGGATCGTCGGTTGTTTCTCGGTTCCTCTTCATCTACGAAATCTGGTAAAGAGTGGAAAGAGGAGTTCAAGCGAGGCATTAGAAGCGCTTCGTCGTAGCTCGGCGGAGGATCCAGAGGCACCCGCAATATAACAGATTCGGCTCTAGGCTGGGTAGCCGTACCGTTGAGATTCAGAGTTGTGGTATCCGCAGGTGGCCTGGTCTGGTCAGTTCTAGTTAGAGATACCAGACCGCGACACACGCATGACGTCACCACTATCCCTATGATGACACCCACCATCAGTGCTATTGTAGTGAACGGAGGAGTGCTCGACTCCACCGGGTGCCATGTCCGGATGTACGCCTGCTGCCAACTCAACTGCGTCACATTCGACGGTGTGTAGCAAATTAACGACTCTCTGTCAACGATCTTTGTTGGCTCCTTGGTCAGAAATTCATAAGTCAACAGAAGATTCACGCTAAAACCCTCACAGCTCCAACGGTTTCCTTTCACATAGACTTCCCTCAAAAACGGGTTTGAAGCAAAGTGTGAAGTCGACCATACATCCCTGAACTCATTTCCTCTCAAATCCAGTACCGCTAGATGCGGTAACGACGAGAAGCTGTTGTCAGTCAACGCATTTATTGAATTGTAACTTAAATTTAGCTCTTGTAGCGTGTACGAGGCGAAGTTCTCCGGGATCGCTTCAACCTGATTTATAGACAAGTCGAGTTCTAAAAGCGAACCCATTCCTACGAGGGAGTCGACGTTTATATTTGCGATTTGACAGCTGCTCAAGTGTAGACTTCGCAAAGAAGGAGATTGGAAACTGGGCACGTCAGAAAAGTAATTTCTGGATAAAATGAGACTGTCTAACTTGTGCGCTTCAGAGAATACTTCGGGCGGCAAATCGTTAATTCTATTCTCCGATAAATCAAGGAAACGTAAGTTGGGCATTGTAGTGAATGCTCTATCATCTACGGCATTTATTTTATTCTTCGAAAGGTCCAAGTTTTTAATGGAATATTTCTGTCCATTGGTCGCCCACGTGTCGTATAGGTTATTGGATAAATCGAGAGTTTGTAAACTGACCCAGTTTTGTAAATAGCTGGGAATGGAATGACTGAGGTGATTTCCTGACAAGTCGAGCGTCTCTACTCGAGAAAAATTCTCAAGTCGTGCCGGAAACGTCCAGAAGTTGTTGTTCGATAACAGCAATACTTGAGCCTGAAATAAATAAAAATGGAAAATGTGATATTTATTTCAGATTACAATCAATACCTCTTAAGATATATGAAGATCGCTTATTGCCTATTAAATATGAATGTACTATTTATAAAACAACAATTATCAAAAAAATGCGGTGTAATGTATGAATAATTATTACGAAACTGCATAACAAAATTCAGATAAGATAGATAAAGATAAATTTGATGCTGATTAAGCCATTTTTTCATAACTAAGGGTTCTTCGTGTCAATAATTGGAACAATAAGTTTACTACTTGGCATAAATAATTTAAATGGAACTTTCACTTGAAAACATACATAAATACATATAAAAATTCAAAGGGAAAATCTGCTTTTAAAAGGTTGGTTCCCTTTTATATATAAAGTGATACCCTCTAGCAAAAACCACCTAATCATCATCAGCATATAGCAGTTCTCTGATTTACGGGCCTCTTCAAAACTGTCTCACAAAGGCTAAATTAATACATTATGCATGATATCGTGACTGAATGTCCAGACAAAAATACAAAAAGCATCTTCCGATACTTACAGTAAAGTCCAACTCTTCAGGCAAGTCCTTCAATCCTCGATTCGAACAGTCCAGGTGCCGTAGACCGTTCATGACGTAAGTGCGGCATGAGGGCAAGCTGTCTTCCATGTCTTCAGCCTGTCGCTTCACCACTCCTGCAGACACCAGGGCTGGCATCAGCCATACCAGTAGCGCTGGTAGTAATACATCTGGAAGGATAGTTATTAGTTAGTACTACGTCAGGTAATTGTAGACGTTGTTGGGGTAGCCGTATTATGAAGTGGAGACCGCGAATTGGAAGGCATCAGGTGGGCACCTGTAGCAGTTGATAAGTATTGGCGAGAATCGAGTTGAATGGCGAGTGATTGGGAAAGCCTATGCCCAGCAGCAAATGCTGCTGTAGGATGATGATGTTGGTCAAATTTTTGGAGCACCTGGCGGAAAATAAGGTTTGAGTGCAGGTATTCAGATCAAAGCTCAAGTGATGATGCAAAGTGGTAATCACTTTTTCTAGGCACTTACAGGAGTAACAAAAATATCAGTTACGTTGCTTGGAGATAAAAACGGGTTTTGCGGTAAGCTACCCTTTTTCTTTTTTTTTTTTGGGATGGGAAATCATCAAATGACTCCTCTCGCTCTGGGCGGAGCGGAAGGGAGTGTCAGACTTTTACTGACTAAAAACCACATATGTTCCTTCTTTTGCCCTTCATTTTCCAGGGCCGCGGTATCTCTTTCGAACAGTCCCGCAGCCCTGGCAGGCGGTAGAGCTACCCTGGAGGTACCATCTTCTACTAGCTTATCTAATATTTCCTATGTTTTAACCCATTGCATGGTCTAAGAGACCAGGGGGTTGCCATGACGTTTTAAAGCAGGAATAACTCCAGTGTGGGAAAGAGACAGAGCTATAAAAGTCGTCTAGCGCCATCTCTTTCCCACCCTGAAATTACTCCTGCTTTATGACGTCATAGTAGACCACCAGGTAATACCTACGTTGCTGTGAAATAATTACCGACATTAAAACTGATGAAACAAAAGGATATTATGTCAGACGTTTGATTTATAATTATTATTATTTATTATGAAGGAGCTCGTGGCTAAATAATAACTGCCGCTCGGGTCGATCTTTAGGTTAAGCTGCGCTCGCCTAGGTTGGTCCGTTGATGGGTGACCACCCATTACGTACCGAGTTTCCTCCGTGCCTCGGAAAGCACGTTAAGCCGTTGGTCCCGGCTGTCATTTGATCTACAAATTGACAGTCGTTACAGGTAGTCAGTGGCCCGAAAATCTGACAACCAGTCTTACCAAAGGGTATCGTATTACCCAGAACTAACTGAGTTGTGGTGGTCAGATAGGCAGTCGCTCCACGTAAAATACTGGTATTTAGCTGCATCTGGTTAGACTGGAAGCCGACCCCAAAATAATTGGGAAAAGGCTAGGCAGATGATGATGGTTATTTATTATGAACCTGATGTGTCCCACTGCAGGGCAAAGACTTCCCTTCCCACTTTCCATTTTTCTCTGTCTTTGGCTAACGTTTTTTTTTTTATAAAGTCTGTCATCTTTCTGTTATTTATAATTGAACAATTAAAACGGCTTCATCATGATTTACGAATCGCTATCACAGCTCACTGGTGTACGTAGGCCTCTGTTTTATTATTTGACCGAGCGATACATTATCCCAATTGATTATTATCGTCATGATAAAACTACGTTTCTGTTTCTATCTGTATATCTGTGATGCCAAGTAGTTACCTAATTTATAAGTATTATTATCTTTAACTACGGGAGGTATTTTATTTATGTTTAGATTATCATGATAGCTCGAACAATATATATATATTTTTTTGTGAACTTAAATATTAACACAGAGTATATAAACATATTTAAGAACTATATACATTAATATTATCAAAATTTAGAAAACGCAGGAAATAAAATAGTGAACAGCTGATGGGGATGCTATCAAGGAACATTATGCAGAGAAAAAAGAGGACAGAAGAAATAATCAGAAAGCGAGAGGCAGAGCTATGCCACAATATTATGAGAAAGAATACAAGAAATATAGAAGAACCAAGAAAAAAGATTACGAACGAAAAAAAGAAAAACGAAGTACTTATTTAGGAATCGCAGAGAAACTTCTTAAGATATACAGGGTGGCGACTACAATCTATTCTATACTACATACTACAAATAAATAAAATTTAAATGTCTGTTTGTAATATCAAAATAACAGCTTTCTACTGAATGCATATGAAAATACACACTTTATAAGGCACTTATGACAAAAAAACGTTTTTTTTTTCAATTTTTGTCTGTCTGTCTGTCGGTCTGTCTGTCTTTTTGTGCCAGCTAATCTCCGAAACGGCTGGACCGACCGACTTCTACTGGCAGATAGCTGATGTTATAAGGTCTAACATAGGTCTACTTTTATTTTGGAAAAATGATTAGGGTTGCGTGCAAAAAAAAAAACCCTTGAAATTGATAACAAAATCCGATTCAAACAGCTAATCTCCGAAACGGCTGGACCGATTTTTGCGAAGGAGTAACTTAGGCTACTTTTATCTTAGAGTAAAGAGAGAAATCGGGTTCCGTGCAAAAAATTCAAGCCCTTGAAATGGGTAACAAAATCCGATTCAATAAAGTAAATAATATTCTTTATAATAATTTCACGCGAACAACTGCTATACGACAATAAACTGCGTATAAGGCCATGACGTTCCCAGTCTGCATACAAAAATTAAATCGAATCTATCCAGTAGTTTAGTCACAGGACAATATTTTTCATTTTAGCATTTTCTATATGATGTAGATTAATAGGCTAGTACCGACAGGTTAACACCCCCCATGGGCCATGTTGCCAATTCGCTACTTCAAAAACCTTTGCTAAATTCGTTCCTTTTTTATTTCCAGTTGCGAATAAGTGCAAATTATACCCAAGATTATAATATAAACGGTGTTTTATTTCGTTAACAGTTAAATGCTGTTTAGTTTGTTTGAATATTTTTTTTTAATTTCGATGTTAGGATTTCTTTGATAGTTTTAAAATATTCCTATGAACTAGTAGTACCAGAAGAAGAAATGTTTACATTTATTCGTATTTATTTCGTGTTCGTATTTATTCGTCTTATGCCACTCGGGTCGATCTTTAGGTTAAGCTGCGCTTGCCTAGGTTGGTCCGTGGATGGGTGTCATTTGTAGATCTTTGACAGTCGTTACAGGTAGTCAGTGACCCAAAAGTCTGACAACCAGTCTTACTAAAGGGTATCGTATTACCCAAAACTAACTGGGTTGTGGAAGTCAGATAGGCAGTCGTTCCACTTAAAAGTGGTATTCAGCTGCATCCGGTTAGACCGGAAGCCGACCCCAAAATAGTTGGGAAAAGGCTAAGCAGATGATGAATTTATTCGTCGTATTGTCGTCAAGTCGTACCTTTATATAAAGCATTGGCTGATTTTGAACTATATATAAGTATTAAACATGACCATAGCCCGAGGAAAGTAATGTGACACGGTGTCATTTCCGAAGGGTAAGGCAGAGGTGTACCTAATAGTACACCCATATTTCGCCAGTTATGTATAAGTCCCATGTAATATAGCCTACTGTCTACTGCCATCATTCGGGCGCGAATCCAGACTCCGTGGCAAGTAATGAGAAATTCTTTATGGAAAAACCCATTCACCCTTAGCCCGACTTGTGAATCAGACCCAGGACTTCGCCACACAGGGCCTCATCAGTCGCGCATGTAAGCACTCGACCAACGAGGCAGTCTACTCTGTGACATTTTTTACTAGCCAACATCGTGTCACACTGCTGGGCAAACGCTTCCCTTTTCTCCTTGCATACCTCACTATCCTGTGCGATCTCTAGCCATGTTAGCCCCGCCAACATGATCAGATGGTCACGACACCTTCGCCGCGGTGCACCTGACATTATTCTTCAAAACAAAGAGAACTCCCTAGCTGCTCTTGACCGACTTATGAACTAAAGTAAATTACCCGTAACGCCTTAGTTTTAACATTGATAAGCCTACAAGCGACTGATAATATTATTTGCTTTACGAAATGTTTTTATCTACGGAGGATCGACGTTTAGGTACATCTAATGTTGTATGTACTTAAACCTGAAGAATGAGTGTACTGTCGAAAGATCTTTATTCTTTATCTTTCCTCCAAACAATGAGCCAAGCTATTATGGACAGAGAATGGTCTTCTCCTCATTGAGGTGAACATTAGGACTTTTGTAAAAAAATATCAGTTTGAATTTATTCATTCTGTCACTTCACAAATTATTCTGATATGACTGTGAATGCGTGATTACTGACTTACTGCCAGCCAATCAGGTAAAGTCTGTCATCATCTGCCTTGCTTTTTTCTCAACTATGTTGGGGTTGGTTTCCAGTCTAACCGGATGTTGCGGAATACCAGTATTTTAAGCAGGAGCGACTGCCTATCTGACGTCCACAAACCAGTTAGTACTGGGTAATACGAATCCGCTTCGTAAGACTGCTTGTCAGACTTTCGGGCCACTAACTAACTGTAACGACTGTCAAAGATCTACATTGTGGGACCAACGGCTTAACGTGTTTTCCGAAGCACGGAGGAAACTCGGTATGTAATGATGGTCCCACCCATGGACCGACCTCGACACGCACTGCATAACCTCGAAGATCAACCTGTAGGTACGGCTGTTATTATTTAGCCACGAGCCAATCAGGTAAGTATGTATTGGAGGGAAAATGGTAGTGAAGCGTACAGATTATTGTACAGATTAGCTGTTAGCGTATGTCTTCGAAGATAGCGATTGTCTTTGACAGTCACTGTAAACTGTATTGTAAAGCCGCATTGACACGATCAGTGGACTCGGATACCTACTCGGGTTGGTATGGGTTGCCACAATACGAGTACGCAACTCGTATTGTGGCAACCCATACCAACCCACCCGAGTGCGCTCGGATTGAGGGTTGCCACAATATCAGTTGCGTCCGAGTAGGTATCCGGGTCCACTCGGTCCGAGCATACTCTGATCGTGTTAACAGGGTAGCCCGCGAAATTCAAATTTTCTTCCGTTTTTTGCAATTAACAGGTTAGCGCCAGGCTGTATGTTGAACAAAATATAATTTGCGGCCGTAACACGTATGTATTTACAGAATGATGACCATTATATTGTCAATACAACCCTCTAAGTTCATTTCTAATCCCATTGAATGACTATTTCATGAAAAAGTAGTACCACTTTTAAGTAGATTCTTGGGTAAAACTTTCTAAAGAAATCGTACCGCGAAGACTGGTCAGACACAGTCGTTTGGGCTCAGTCAGATAGCAACTGGTGCTAGACAAAAAGTTTGCTTATCCGAAGGAGATGGAGAACCTTAACACATTTCTATCTCATTTACATTTACTCCTGGATCTAATAAGTGTGTTCTTGTCTCATTGTTACTATTATTCAGTAACATGTCTATTGATTGTCTCTCCGAAATGTCTTCAACATTTCATTTATTAAAAGATGTTTTTTGTAGTATTGCAATAACCTGTTTGTTTAAAGATGTAAGTAATGAGTATGAATGAATAGCGAATACAAAAGTAATAAATACGCTTATCAGACGCCTACCCGAATACGTTTCAACAGATAAAAGTAATTGAATACGGAACAGTATGGAGTATAAACAGCATTAACCCACGTACAAAATACTTTTCAACGTACGGAGACGGACACATTTATATCATCATCAAACATTATCTTAAAACACGAATCCGCGTGTACAATACGCAATATTTTAATCAAAACTTCCAATCGAATATAACCTTTATTTTGACCAGCAAAAAACCAAATGAATTGAGCAGAATTTTGTAAAAGCGTGTATTGTCATAATACTCACCGGATGCCATTGAATATGAGAACTTATTCACAGCTTATCGACACATTTTCACATATTTAAACCACTCGATATTATGACGAATATTATCGTCGAACATTCAGCATGTTGCAGTATGGATCCTTTAGTAAAATGTAGTCCACGGAAAAATAATATCGTCCACGGAAATTATAAAATCGTCGTCGAAAAATTTCACTTCACTGACGACGTTGAGTATTGCTTTTGTAATGGTGAAGATAAACAGTTAACGATACTAGGTGGGTTTCAGAATTCGTAGGAATGTCCATTATGTACAGGATGAGGTTTTTATGGAAAGTGTTTGAAGATTTCATCAGAGTAGTTTCAGTAGCTTGTGGTTAGCCTCTGTATCCGATGGTGTAAAAGGCAGCTTATAAGGAATCATTCACAGAAAAAGGGCGGACGGTAGTGCATCTACTACTAAAGCCCGTTGCTGTTTATAACCAATCCATTAATTCGCCTAGTGTGTGTGATATTTAAAATGAAAAGGATATCCACAGTTAAATTAAATTACTTTTTCAGAGGTTTGGACGTGATTAATATCAGCCGAAGTTACAAAATATACCTTTTTTGGACTGAGATCAGAGAATTACTGAATTTCAGAAGAAACCTATCCTATAGGTATTTTATTTGCGTGAAAACATATTTGAATGCCGGGATTTTTCCTATATCAATAATAACAACCAACCTGTACCTTTTTACCATTATCAGTGTTGTCTTATCACTGATTAGTTATCGACTTATCGTCAACGCAAAGAAATATTCACCTCGAAATATATATGAATCACTAAACGTACTAACTTCTACTTGTCGTTGAAGGTGCAAAATTCATGAAAATGTGAGGATAAAATAAAAAATAAATTAAAATATTTTGAACATCACATGTTGGTAATGATATTTTTTAGATAATCTGCACTTTACAACGTAGGCCCCATGTAATTAAAGATAAGATAAAGTCAGAAGTAAGTCAGGTGTGTTGTTTACACCCACTTCGGTACGGTTCATGACAGTTCTTGATAGAGACCAATTTATTTGATGATTTTGTTATGTAATTTTCATTTTGTTTTCAGTATTCATTTTATAATTATCGTTCGCAACAAATTAAGCCAGATCAATGTATTTGTTTTAAAACAAGATACCTATAGTAGTAGTAGTTCTCTGTTGCTATGCTGGTTTTTTAACCCGTTTACGGTTACCTTTTTCCATCTTCTCACGTCGTATACCATTACTGAGGGTCAAAAGTCCCCCGACGTGAAGTTATTTGTTAGACGATGTTTCGCCATCAGTGCCCATCCTTGACATAGTGAAGCGCGTCGTGACGTTTCGAGTCCAGCGACGAGCAAATTTGATCCTACCATTTAAGTTAATTGCGGTACGTATGGCGAGCAATCAAGCTATACAAACCAATTTTTGTGGATCCCTCATTGAACGGGAAATCTATAAATATATACCAATAAAATTAAAATTGAAGTGTCTGTTTGTAATACCAAAATAACAGCTTTTTACTGAATGCAAATGTAGGTATATACGGTACTGATAACATAAACGCATTTTTTTTTTCAATTTTTATCTGTCTGTTGGTCGGTCTGTCTGTCTGTTTGTTCCGTCTAATCTCCGAAACTGCTGGACCGATTTTGACGGGACTTTTACTGGCAGATAGCTGATATTATAAGGTATAATAGGCTACTTTTATTTTAGAATAAGAATCAGAGTTCCGTGCATAAAAAATATAATAATTTCTTCTTTTTTATAAATGGGCCTACTCTTGACCTCAATCTAGTCCTGAAGACAGAGATGAGGTCAACGATGGAACGAGCTTACCCAGAAGAAGCCTATTGACTCGCGACTTAAATAGATTGGGGTCATATGAACTTGGGAACACTGACGAAGGCAGGGAATTCCACTCCTTGGCTGTGCGCATAATAGACGATGTAGCAAAGCGCTTCGTGCGAATGTGTGGAACATCGACAAGGAATGGGTGATAACCCGCAGTACGTCTTCACGCTAATGAAGGTCGCGGGCAACAGCTAGTCTATGATATACAAAGCAAGGCCATGTTATACTGGTAATGTACAGCTTGATGTGTCGCCGTGTGTACCACGGACGCCTGTCATCAACCTTGCTAGAAACCAGTGATAGATAGGCCTCGTATAATAACGAAAGAGAAATAAAACGTGATCCTGAAAGTAACTGGAGCATGTGGTGTATGCAATTGTAATAAGAGTCATATTCCTGGAACTGAATATGACCTAGATTTCCAATTTAGAAGAAAGGGTGTATGTAAGGGGTACCTACCTACCTAGAGTTATCCCAGGCAACTTCACTTGAAAAATATTGGGGTCAAAGATAGGGTTGCCATCCGTCCAGGTTTCCCCGGATTTGTCTCAGTTTGGAGGGCTTTCGGGGATCGTCCAGGCAGGGTTTTAAAAAGTGTCCGGTTAAAACCCGGGCAAATTTTGTTTCAGGCGAATCTAGGCTCAAGGCCAGGTATGTGACTGAAATAAAGATTGATTTGATTTGATTTGATTTGATTTGAAAACCCTGCGCCCTCAGTTCTTTGAATTCACGGGCTCACTATCACCATACTGTTCGTTTTGCGATGTTTTATTCTTATACTTGTTTTTTCTGGGGTGTCCGGAAAAACTAGCTTTCACTAGGTTTTGTTTTAGTTTTTTGTCATCTTCAATTTAGGTGATGGCAACCCTAACCAAAGAAGGTACTCTAGGGTTCCCGAGAGTATTCAAAATAATCCAAGGCGTATTTTGGCTCTTAGTCAGAACAAAATGTAACATTGCAGGTATAAAGAAAATCCTTTTTCAGATAACCAATGAAACCAAACTTTATCTTACTCTCCTACCATTTTAAACAATCATTTACCTTCAATACCCTAAAATCCTAAGTGCTCCGGATTAATGAGAACAGGTGTCGACTGTCGGAGGTTTCGAAAAACGCGACACGTTCGAATCGTCACGCCTGTCTGAGCTTGTTTGCGCTTGTCCTGACCTGTTTACCTCCCCCTCCCACAAAGTTAGCTCTCAATGGGGAGGTCGAGATGTTCGCTGATAAGCCCCATCGATTAGAATGAATGTTTGAAGCTGCACTGGCTTAAATTGAGTACTTGAGACTTGAGCGGTTTAAGAATTTTTAGTTTATTGTAATAAAATAGGTACTCATCTTCAGATTAAATGTCTGTATGTAGTGTGATGTAGACCTAACTGTAGCGTTTAGATTTTTGACAACTTAAAAACTAATACGTTGACTAATAATTAGGTAATTGTCTCTAAAAATTGCAGATGCCATTAGATATCGAAGACGTTTTTAAATAAAAGCCAGCCGTAGTGTGGTATTTATGATGCCCCTAATGTGAAATGATTTTAGGAATTACTTTTAAGACCTATTTAAAATAACTGTGTTGGAATGTTAAAAATTATACTGTGAAAATTACTACCAGTTTTAGTCAGTTTTTTATGGTAACATGGGTTTAATTGAATGTAGGACACTTCATGAGGAAATTGAGATTTCTTTATATGTATAAGTTTTTACACTGTCATGGTCACTAACATTATCATTAACACTAGACACGGGATATTTGCCATATTTAACATGGTAAATATCCCGTTTCTAGTGTTAATGATAATGAGATTTCTTTGTCGTTCATTTAAACAATTTTTCTTACTAATAATTATTGACACTATCACACCACCCATTTGCAATCTCGGAGGACATTCTACCTATGCCGCTAATGTAAAACATAATCAAAACTTTAAAGATACTCCGTAACGTTTCCGTTTCGGCGGCAAGTTCAATAAATAAGGATAAAGCCCATTAGAGACGGTCCAGCAAATCTTCGACCGCCGAACGCCACTTACTTAGACTTAAAGTGTTCCGGGGAGCTATTTTGTTAAAGATTTGGGATTGCTCCGTCCATTTTGAGATATATTTCGCTACAACTAACCGACGTAATTTTGTCTGCCGCCGGATTTGGAGTGGCCAGAAAGATTGGTGGCCTTTTTGCTTCCCGAGTAGAAACTTCGTAATAAAAACTTACTTCCTAGGATACGTGGGAATCTCTGGCAAAACTGATATAAGATCTAGTGGTATACCTCATAGTTGGAAAATTTTATAATGTAATGTTCTACTAGTTTCCTAGGTAGAGCTTTTCGCGTTTCGTTAGTAGGTCAATGGTCCTTCTGCATCTTAAGTTCGGAAACATAGTGAAGTATCCTTTTAGCTGTAAAGTGGAGAAATTAATGTACTGATTTAATTATAATCCCTGCATGATCTGATTGGAAGGTATGGTACGTGCAATTTTTGATTGTTCCGCAGCTGTCTATAGAACCTAAGTTACCTGTCTATTATTACTTGCCAGTAGCAGGTAAACATTTATAATCACTTATTCAGTCACTAAGGTAGCTAATGTTTTAAAAATAACCTATCAATAGTGTAGACAGCACATTAACCCATACCGAAAAGCATCAAAATAAAAAACGAAACCCCAAAAAACAATAAAACATCATTCATATCAATTGGGGATCAAAACCTCGTATTACAAGGTTGTAAGAGCGAGGTATTGCTGACCCTTCGAGAGGGGATCAGGGAAATATGATAGGTTCGGTCCGTATTTATTTGTGCCCACTAAGGATTTGCCCTCCGTCCGCTAAGCCGGTTGACCCGAAACGAGATGCCAATTTGCTTTATTGACTTCTTGATCTGGATGTTACGTGGCTTGTAAGTTATTGTCTTTTTTATCTGTATGACAACCAGTATTTTTTGCAGATTTTTTACAAATGGAACTATATTACAGCTTGTTTAAGAGCGAGTCACAACCTCAGTTTCAGAATTTTTGAGGACTGAAATTGCTGAATGTAAATTATAATATTTATTCAACGGCATTCACCGCGTCATCATCATCATCGGCATTCATTTATTAACCGGACCAACACTGTAGAAAAAAGCTAGCCAGATGGTGAGGTTGAGAATGGTGAGGAGCTAGCTTTTTCAAATTTAAAAGAAACAAAGAAAGTGGCTATCAAGAAGCTATCAATGAAATTGGCGTTAGTCAGGAGTGTGAAGTATGTGTTTGTGGATACCCTCTTACTCTACAGATATTCCCTTCTTACTTTGTACCATGATATATTACCTATACAGTATGTAATCAAACTGCTGCTATGTAACTTGTAACTGGAACCTTGTGGGAATCTGTTGTTTTAAGGTTGAGGAAGACTATCCGCTCGTGATACAGTTTTATACTAGTACGAGGGGATGGCGTATCAGTCTAAAGACAACCAAACCATTTTACCTTTACATTGTACCATTTCACATCCAACGATCTGTCAATTTTGTGTTTATTATTAAGTTACTCCGTGAATAAATATGATTATGATTACTTTAGATTCACCATCTTTGAACACTAAGTACACAATGCTAAAGCCAAAAATAATACCTCCAGCTGCCTAACAGACAATTGTCACTTAAATAGGTACCTATACTTACAAAGTTAGCTAAGACGAGTCCCCTTTCAGTAGTCAAACAGATCTGACAAATAAGAAATTACGAATATATTTGAATATCAGCTGAATATTTGCCATTATTAAAGGAGAACCCATTCGAAGTCGACTTTGTCTCGGTCTGAATCCGCTACTTCGCCCGTCCTCGACTCAAATGTCAATCCTTTTATATTAGGCAGGGGATGACTGTCGATGATATGGTATATCGAGTTCTTGGATATATGACCTCCTCCTTTTGGAAGTCGGTTAAAAAGTAATCATATTTTATGTTTAGAGTACTGTTGTTAGTGGAAAGACTTGGTCCTAATCCAGGATAATCTTGATCTTTCATTTTGTTTTATCTTGAAATTTTCAGCATGACGCTTGGTTTCCCTATTATCCCTACTTCCCTACTATATATATATAATATTATAAATGCGAAAGTAACTCTGTCTGTCTGTTACGCTTTCACGTCTAAACCACTGAACAAAATCAGTTCAGTGGTTGTAATGAAATTTGGTACAGAGATAGAGTTGACCTTGAGAAAGAACATAGGATAGTTTTTATCCCGGACTTTTGAAGAGTTCTCTTGGAAACGCGATATAACCGAACTCGACGCGGGCGAAGCCGCGGGCGGAAAACTAGTATTTAATATCTTCATCACTAAATGGAGCTGATTAAGGCCATGAACGTCTTATGAACCTTTCAGGCTCGGAAAGAAATATGACGCGACTACTGAACCACTAGAAAGTATCAGCAGCGTATCATACCCGTTTATTACGGGTTTATTAGAACGATAATCATACGCGGCTAAAACCCTATATTCTTTGTGTTTAAAAGTATGAGACTATGCCCACTTGACCGTTCCGTCACCGACCAACACCGTTGCGTCCCATGCATGGAGCGTATTGCCAAATATTCTCGCCGACGTATTGTTATCGGTCTAATGAAAAGTTTGACAATAATATGGCCTTTTCAATACAACAAAATATTTTTTTGCCTGATACTTTCCTAGCACAGTCATGGTGTGATACGGTGTAGTGGGCAGACGCATTTAACGTTCATAGCTGAGTTTAATTCTCTTATTGCTTCTCGTGAACAAAAATGTTAACGGTCTGACAATTCTATTTAAAAGTAACTCGTCAGCAAAATACGTGCTCTCTTCCCCGCTATTTCTGAAGTATTATTAAAATATCGATATCAGCAACATCACCAAACCGTTCACAACCGTTTTAAGTATTGATGGCAGCAGAATAAAACAGCATTGAGTCGATGTCACATCTCTAAACCTGGCAGCCGGGAAACAGGCTTATTCGTCCGATGAGTGCTATCGCTCCTGGCCTTTTAGCCCACCTCCCACGGGAGCTCAGCCTTTTACAGTGTGTTCCTGGCTTTATGCGATCGACTTTCAATATGAATTTCAGATGGGTTATAAGATTGTACGCTTTGTGCTTGTACCGCAAGCGTATTTGATCAATGGTTTTCGCCGTTCGAATTTTTGGTGAATTGAATGTTGATCGTTCTATTGGTGGAACTTATTATTTTAATTCTTGGTGTTTTAGCGTTAATATTATTGTCATTGATTGTAACTTATACTAGTTGGTTCTAACTTGTAAGTCGAATCTCGTTCTCAAGGAAAATCTAATAAACATACATAGGTAAAAGATGTCGCGAAAAATGTTTTCAGGAAAAATTTTTACACGAATCGCTACCACGTTTTCAATTTGTTCTCAGATGGAAACATATTGTGTAAATGAATGTTCAAACACTGTGTAACCAATACCCAGATGTTTCAAAGTTTCCCCACGTCATTTTTCCGTTGCAGCAACATCGCATTACACACCGTTCCCTCATTTGTCCGTCGGCAAAGTCAAGAGAGAAGTCATAACGAAAATTAAATACGCTTTGATAAATTTTTGCTGGAAGCCACGTCTTACTTCAGAGCTCGTGTATAAGTTTTCATAAAGTTATAGTTTCTCAAAGCCCGTCTCGAAACTGTGGAACATTCCAGAAAATGGAGAAGCAAAGCATCGGAGTGAAACGTAGACGCCGGCTGAGGCGGAATAAAGTTGACATTTTTGCAAAGCTACGTTAGAATTTCAACAAAATTAAATGTGGCACTACACGAAATGAAAATAGTGTGAGCGAGGCACCACCCCCTTCCCCCATTGCACGCCTCGCGCCTCGCCTCGGTTCGCGCCTTATTTTTGTTGAGAATTCTCAGACGAGAGAGTTGATTTTGTAGTTACCCCTGCTAATGTGTATGTGTGTGTATGCTTATTAACTTTACAAATTGTGATGGAATGTTCTGAATGTTAAAGTCAAAACTTTCATACAACATAGTCATAGGCAGAACCACCCATCAAACTCATACCACTATGAGTTAGATAGATACGGACGTCAGATAGTTACGTCAGTTTTCAGAATACCTCTGTAGGTAATCTTTGCACAAGCCACCAAAACAGATCTACCATCCCAGAACGCCATAAAATGACCACCATGTAACAACAAACCCCAATCGCCAATTTTATTCCCTCCACCACCAACATCATTCTCATCAGTTTTTGGCCAAATATTTGGTCCAACTACGATGCAAATGCAAACGAGATGCAGGGAAACATTAGCGGAACGAATAACCTCTGTCGCGGCGACTATCGCGCTCCACATAAACTACCGCGCACATTACCGACGCTATACACACCGGAGAAAACGATGGACAGCAAGAAAATCGAGTAAAAATTGAAGAGAAGTAACTGAGTTGGCCGAAGTAACGGGGTCGCGGCAGACCGAGGAGAATATTGCGGGACGCCTTGGATGACTACCTCGCGAATTGGCGAGAAGAAGCACACCATCCAGAGAAGTGGGAGGAATGGGGTAGGCCTTTGCCCAGGAGTGTGAATGGCATAACTAAACAAAAAAAACTATGTCGGTGCTGGCAGTCGATTGTTCTTTTTCTTTTTTTCTCGAATACATGAATCAAATTTTGTCCGACCAGTGCGAAGTGATCAGGACAGCTCTATTGTTTGCCACATTCAATTCCTGGAGGGTGCACAACTAGACGAAGTGGTGGTGAGTCGACCCTTGTAAAATACTTATATTCATCTGCATACGGTAAAGCTAGACTAGCATAATTGAGGAAAGGCTAGGCTGGTATGATATACATATTATTTGATCAGGCAGATGATCAAATGGTAAAATTCTTACGACCATGTGAAGTATTTTTTTAAGAAAATGATCTAGAGATTTCATCATCGTTTTTGCTGATAGAAGACCAGGTCTGGGCCTTCTGGTAATCGATACGAGTTCTGCGGCTGAGCTACCCATGTTATCAGCTGGTGTGAAAACAGGCAGTTACTTCATCACAAAAAAAAAACCGAGTAATAGTGTATTTATTTTGGATTGCAAAATTGCCGGTCGTAGTGAACAGACGTACCGAACAATAATTGCAATAAACAAATAATCACTTGCGAAATTGTGACCTAGTTACCAATACCCAGTATTAACGCATACTCGTACAGTACATTTGTGTATGGTGTATTAGTAGAAATGACCAGTGTTTAACAGGAACAATATAACCTGCTTCACGATGGAGGATAGTCCATTCAACCGGAGTAGTAAATGTGTTCGCTCCCCGCCTTCTACCCCTGTGCCCGTAGCCGTACCCGCCTCTATCACTGTGCCCGTGGCCGTACCCGTCTCTACCCCTCAAGCGCCTACCCAAAAGAACGATGCCCCTGAAGTTGTCTCGACTTCAGAACTCCAGAACTGGATGGCGATTATCGAACAGAGCCTGAAGGAGGTGTGCGCTATTGCAGCTGAGGGAAAGCTGAATGTGGAGCAGAAAATGCGCATCACTAACCTATGCCCGAAGGTTAGTCACGGGACCTCGCAGATGGCTGTCATGTATCAGTCCGTCAAGGCTAAAGCCCTCCAATCGCACTACGCCGTCAGAAATCTGGAAAACCAATTGGATCTTTCGCAGCAGCTACGGAACCTTAAGCTGAGTATCGAAGATTCGACGAAACCTGCCCAGGGATCTTCTTTTGCTGACATGGTAAAGAAAGGTGCCAACAATTTTATCCAGCCAAGCTTTGTCAGTTCCGTGGCCATCTATCCGAGTGACAAGTTGAAGACCAGCGATGAGACTAAAACCCTTGTCCAAAAAATTATCAGCCCTGAACAAATGAAGCTCCACGTGAGAGGCCTGCGCAAGACGAAGAATGGTGGTGTTATCATCAGCACCGAGACGAAGGACGACATCGAGAAGCTCAGACAATCGGTGCAGCTAACCAAATCAGGCCTAACAGTCGACGAGCCCTATAAAAGGAAGCCTAGGGTTGTAATTATAGGAGTGCCGTCATCTATGCAGGAAAAGGAGGTTTTTACCTGTGTGTACAACCAAAACCTAGCCGAAAAACTTCAGGACTGCAGCCTTGAGACGTTCTTGAGCTTAATTAAATTAAGTCATAAGTCAGGTAAGAAAGACACGGACACATGTAATTACATTGTTGAAGTATCTGCAGTCGTACGCAAAGCCCTGATTTCACAAGACCGAGTTTTCGTAAATTGGTCATCATGCCCTGTAAGGGACTTTACTTTGGTCACACGATGCTATAAGTGTCAGCAGTATGGACATGCGGCCAAGTCATGTCGACAGACATCGTATACCTGCGGCCACTGTGGTGATCAAGGTCACTCAGTAAAAGAATGTCCAAAGAAGGCTGACGAACCAAAATGCGCTACTTGCTTGCATTTCAAAAAGCCAGACAAGCATAACACAGGGTCTGCTGACTGCCCGGCGAAAATAATGGCTGAAAAAAGGTACATCAATTCTGTAGATTATGGAGGCGCCTAAGAGCGCCGTTAATTAGTTATTTTTCTGACCTTTTTTATTTAAGTTTATATTTTTATTTTTAAATACCATTATGATAAATAGTTTAATTAATGATTTAGATAATTTCTCTGTATCGGAGTCCAAAGTTTGTGAAGCTGAATCCTGCAAGCGATATCTATCCGGCTATAAATCTCCACTAACCATATTAACACAAAATATTCGCAGTGTTTTTAAGAATTTTGATAGCTTTAGTACATTTCAGCAACGTCTTAACATAAATTGTGATGTTATTGTTCTAACCGAATGCTGGCTTGCCAAACAATATAACATACCACTAATTCCGGGATATAATATGTATAAAAGTACCATAAATTACAACCAAAATGATGGTGTGATAGTTTATGCAAGAAATCATTTGGATGTCTCTGTAGAGGAACCTGAGATGCACGACTGTAACAGATTGTTAGTTAAAATTGGACTAGAATTTGCGATATTAGCATTATATCGACCACCGTCTTTTAAAAATACTAGCAATTTTACTGACTCTCTGAATGAGACCTTGCAGAATCTGTCATCCATTAAAAACACGATTGTAATTGGAGATATTAATATCAATATTCTTCCAGGAAGTGCTGATGCTTCTGCTCAGGACTACCTCAACCTATGCGCTTTTCATGGCCTGCTTCCAGCACACAGCTTTCCTACACATCACAGTGGCTCCTGTTTGGATCATATTATGCTAAAATCGAATTTCCCTTCACTTGCACTTGTTGTTAACTCAACAATAACCGATCACAATGCTGCCCTACTAACTCTAAATTGTAAATTACCTAAACAAGACACTCGCACAATTTCAAAACTGAATATAAATAGACTTGAAGAAGATTTACGCGTCATCGATTTTAATCCAGTCTATAATTCCGCTGACCCGCAGTTTTGCATGTTGTTTGTAATTAAAAACTTACAAAATGCAATTCAGAAAAACACAATCGTATCGCAGCTGAGTAACAAAAATCACATCATAAAACCATGGATCACGTCAGGTCTTATTCGCTGTATGAAACATAGGGATAAACTGCATATGAAAGCTAAATCTAATCCAGACAATGCAGTATTGCAACTTTCGTATAAAAGATATCGAAATTTTTGCAACGATCTCCTTAAAAAAATTAAAACCAACTACGACAAAGCGGCATTGGAAAAGGCTGGAACAAATAGTAAAAAGATCTGGAAATATATTAAAGACGTTACGTATAACACGAAACAATATGAGTCATCTTCAGGTTTATTACAAGTGCACTCGTCACCGGTGGAATCCGCTAACATAGCAAATAATTTCTTTGTTAATGTTGGTAAGTCTCTGGCAGAAAAAAATATGGGTCAATCCCAAAACCTAACGAGCACTCCTTTAACATGCAACACTGCTTTAACTTCCTTCGCACTGCTAGACACTGACGAGACTGAGGTAGAAAGTATAATCATGACCTTGAAAGAAGACTGTGCAGTTGGCTGGGACAACATATCGAATAAAATTATTAAAAAATTCAAGGACATTTTGGTACCACCACTGACTTATATTTTCCGCATTTGTTTATCTTCAGGTCACTTTCCAGAGTGCCTCAAAAAAGCTGTAATTGTTCCTGTCTATAAATCAGGCAGCAAAGAGCAAGTGACAAATTATAGACCTATTTCTTTACTACCTTCTATGTCAAAAATATTGGAGAAAATAATAAATAAAAGGTTGTTGAAATATTTGGAACATAAATCAATTCTGTCTAAACGGCAGTTTGGTTTTAGGCCTAAAATTTCAACTGCCGATGCGGTACATCATCTGACTGACTATTTAGCGCAAGAACTTGACAATGGTAACCACGTAGTAGGAATTTTCCTGGACCTCGCCAAAGCTTTTGACACAGTTTCCATTCCAATTCTGTTGCGCAAGCTTGAGATCATAGGTGTAAGAGGCACCCAGCTAAAACTGTTCAAAAGTTATTTAGAAGATCGTTCCCAGTGCGTAAAGATTGGCAATGTTCTTAGTGCGGTTCAAAAAAACACATTTTTTGGTGTTCCCCAAGGAAGTATTCTAGGGCCCACTCTTTTTTTGATCTACATAAATGACCTTTGCAATCTAAAGCTAGAGCATGGCACTATCGTAACTTACGCTGACGACACTGCTTTACTTTTTTCGTCTGACTCAGAAATTGAAGTCTACAATCTTGCGCAACACGGATTTAATATTGTAAATAAATGGCTTCAAAATAACTCACTAACTCTAAATACAGAGAAGACAAATTACATTAAGTTCTCGATGCGCAAGCAAATATCGTCTATCCCCTCAGCGCTGCATGCTCATTGTTGCCCAGTCCCTACAGATAGCCAGTGTAAGTGTCCCAATATTAAGAAGACTGATAAAATAAAATACCTAGGTATTATAATAGATGAAACCCTTTCCTTCAAACAACATATGGAAGCTCTAAATAATAGAATTCGTAAGCTGATATTCGTATTCAAAAAGCTACGATTTATTGCAGATCCAAAAATACTTAGGCAAGTATATTTTGCTCTTTGTCAGTCACTTCTGACTTACTGTATTACTTCGTGGGGTGGGGCGAGTAAAAGTCTGTTATTGCCCATCGAAAGAGCTCAAAGAGCTATTCTCAAGGTGGCTACTTGCCGCCCTTTCCTTTTTCCCACTAACCTCCTGTATAAATCTTGTGAAGTACTAACAGTCCGACAGTTATTTATTATGAGCACTGTACTAAAACAACACGCGGCACTTCCATACAGCACTGAATTTACTAAAAAGAGACGGAAAGATATAGTTTGTCCTCAAAAAAGTACAAAACATGCTTTCATAGCCAAATTTTATATATACCTTGGACCGCTACTCTATAACAGGCTAAATGAAAAAGGAAACATCTACTCCTTAAATCATAGTAAATGCAAGAAAATCCTTAAAGAAGCCCTTCAAAATATGTCCTATGAAGATACAGAGAAGTTATTACTTGTGCTAAAGTAAATATTGTTCGTATTATTGTAATTTTTTAAAATTAGTTAGCTAGTTAAGATACTATAATTTTTATATAACTTTTTACGTAGGTACCAATAAGATTAGTATGATAATTATGTGATTATTTCATCAATTAATGTGACTTCCAATCGCCTGAAACACAGGATTACCTAGTTCAGGCACAAATCATGAGTGAACTTGACATTCCAAGGTACAACTTTTACAGTTTTTCTTAAATGTATTTAAGAAAAACTGTAAAAGTTGTACCTTGGATTTTTCAATAAATTTTATTATTTTTTTTATTTATTATTATTTATGGGAGTAATCGATAATTGATGATCGAGTCTCAACTAGAGAGCCCAACAGTAGACTAACAATACTGGCTGATAATATTTTTATTTTATTAATATTAGTGCAAGTTCAATTGTTTCAAATGGTTTCAATTCAGAGGAGCTCGTAGCTAAATAATAACAGCCACTCGTGGTCGATCTTTAGGTTAAGCCGCGCTTGCCTAGGTTGGTCCGTGGGTGGGTGACCCACCCATTTCATACCAAGTTTCCTTCGTGCTTCGGAAAACACGTTAAGCCGTTAGTCCCGGCTGTCATTTGAAGATCTTCGACAGTCGTTACAGGTAGTCAGTGGCCCTGAAAGTCTGACAACCAGTCTTACCATGGGGTATCATATTACCCAGTACTAATTGGGCTGTGGAGCTCAGATAGGCAGTCGCTCCATGTGAAATACTGGAGTTCAGCTACATCCGGTTAGACTGGAAGCCGACCCCTACACAGTTGGGAAATGTCTTGGCAGTTGATGAAGTTCAATTATTTCTAACAGACATTGTTGTTGTTGTTGCCCACCCAGAACTGCCGTGAGTCTTCCAGTAGACCATCAAGAGCGCACTATCGTAAGGCTAATGTGCCCTGATCGTAGCTTACGAGTTTCATGGCTGTTTTACTGTTACGACTGCTACTTGCAGACGCTACTTTTATTACAACAATTACATAGATATGTAAACAGATACATAGGTACATATACATGTAGGTAACTGTAGGTTTGACGATATGTCTTGTATAGAGAAATATGAGAATCATGTACCTATCGTTATGGAAAAAAGGTGTATTTTTATGAACGTACAAGCTTCGGCCTGCGGCTTGGCTCTCGTGGAGGTCGAAAATTATCCCACAGGAATGTCCTGCTGGAATAAAGTATCAAATGTCCTAACCCAACTCATGCCAAATTTAATCGAATTCTCATCAGCCCGAAGGCGTGACAAATAAACAAACACACTTCCTTTTAATTTATGTACAAAGTATTAGTGAGGAGGATGAATTATTTCCATGCTTACTCCAACTGTCATTGATACAAGAATAACATACAGCATTCTTCATTAACAAATCAATCAGAAAATCCATCCACATACAGGCATTTTAATCACTTACACCGATTCATTCACGAAATCAAGACATCAAGATAACGAGCTCTGAATGTAGGGCTTATGACGTCATTAGTCATTCAAGCACTAAGTGAGTAAGGTATCTGCACCATTTATCGGCCCAGTTGAACTCCCAGCTAAATGTCGCCCGTAATTGGCGCCGGTCCATCTGCAGGCAATTAGGAAGGCGGCGCGTTTTAAAAGATCCATATTTATTCGCCAAGCCGTACCTACCGCTGTAAATGTTTTGCACTGCCCTGATTACACTGGTTACGCAATAAATTGGCATATCTGCCTCGTTTTCGTGTTTTGGCTTGTGATGGCGTTTGTGTCTGACTTTTCCATGTTGGGGGAAAAAAATCAAGGGATAATATTTAGGACAGGTTTTTTTCAGACATTACAACACCTACACCACACGATCCATAAAGCATTTTTCCAGATATGTGTTTTTTATATTTTTTCTATTGTGTTAACTGGTAAATATCTGGACTAGGTCTATCAAATCTCTCTTGAGATCACTCTTCAGTATCACATATATTCACGTAACTTCATTCATGACCTCTAAGTCAAAACAAAGGGGCGCTTTAATTGAACATCACTTAAATATTACACAAAGTACTTATACCTAGTACACGAAATGTTATAGTTTGCATAGAACGTTAGCAAGTCTACCGGTCAAACCAAGGAGGCCTAATGCACAAGACGATGCCGCCATATTGAATTAATAAGCTCCCAACGTTCCAAATTCAAAAGCTTCCACGCCGCTTTCTGGATGATAATGACCTCTTGCATGCGGCCAGTAACTCAAGCAAACTTGCCTATGCCTTGGCAAACATCATTCTTCACATTAAAACCTCTCTCTATCTGTCATATGTCTGAAGCCTAAGGTTGAAAATTCCTTGCCAGCTGAAGTTGTTGACTGAAGATGGAGGGTTGTCGTTTAGTATTGGACGTTAGAGGCACAATGCACTAATTATATCAGTATCTTAGAAAGCCCCTAACCAGCCCCTTAACAGTTTTCCACGGTATCGAAGAGGCATTAGTGCATTTCCCAGTAATGCTTCTAAAGACGGTTGGCGCACGATGACCAAGGAGATCGGTTAGTTGCACCATAGTTTAACTGTAGATTTAAATAAAATAGTTTTATAGTCGTGTTTTGTGCCGAGGCGGTAACTACTGTTTTGTATGTACACCTTATGTTACACAAATATGGATGTAAAATTCTATTTTCATGACACGTGAAAAGTCTTATCGTTATCCTTAACTTGATCAATGGATTACATAATACAGTATCAAGAGGAAGATTAAGAGATTACCTACTTAGAGTTTAATTATAATCAGACATTAATCATATGTAAGTAAATTCCAAGAAAATCCTTAAATAATAAATAAGGATATTGATAATAATACAAAACTAACCTTCTCTTTTTCTGTCAAAAATAAACTGGTAATATTTGTTTTTCCGTCACATCAATTCGTTTACCTGGACTTAACTAACGCTGAAGCGTACAGTGTAACCGACCGTCGGCTAATTTAGAACTATCAGCCAGTAAAGTGGCCAGTACCGTCTTGTGTCCACAGACAAGTTGTGGTCCAACTATTCTGGGTCACCACTCTGACCGTAATGTCAGTATGTGTGATCTTTTGAGCATGTCCTAACGTCTTATTAGTAGTACCTACCTAAATCGAATTTCGAACTGATTGACTAGAAATACGTTTTTTTTTTCAAGTATTCTTTTTCAAAATCTTTTGTCAGTTAAATAGAGGAGATATAGACAAGTTAATAAAATAAAGGCTAGATCTAATTGAGGCACGAGGTTAAAAAAGGCACAATAAAATATTGATGGCTAACTATGGGATAGTTAATTAACTGACCAACTATTGAATTTCAGAAATATTCACAAAAAATAGTCTCAAATAGTACGGTCCTCAAAAGCAGACTTTTTTTTATAGTCGCACGATGTTAGTAACATTTATATTTAGATCCAAGTAAAACCCACACAATTCACGATTACTTTTGGATGTTATACGTCAAATGCCTAATGTTATGCTATTTTTGGCGGCATTTGTAGCCCTTTGTTATGGTTGAAACATAATGGTTCCGTACCATCGTAGTAGGAGAGCTCCCTTTAATTTATAATTTATATTTTGTTGTTATACCGGCAACAAAACTACACATTCTGTGAAAATTTCAACTACCTATTACGGATCATGAGATACAGCCCGCTGACAGATAGACGGACGGACAGTGGAGGCTTAGTAGTAGGGTCCCGTTGGTTACCCTTCGGGTACGTAACCTTAAAAAGGTGAAACGGAAGGTATAGTGATCGGATTTTCATGGGACTTATTTTAATTTCCTTTTGTTTTTTTTCCGTTTATGAATAACTTGAATTTCTCCGAATTTTTACTGTAGCATAATAGTGTGACCTGTGTGCATCCATTAAACCATCCATATTGGTCTGTTTATTTGTTCATTGTTGTCGACGAAATGCATTTTAATTTAAAGTTTTTTTTTTCCTGACTAGCGACCCGCCCCGGCTTCGCACGGGTGCATGTATCATACATATAAACCTTCCTCTAGAATCACTCTATCTATTAAAAAAAACCGCATCAAAATCCGTTGTGTAGTTTTAAAGATTTAAGCATACATAGGGACATAAGGACCGAGAATGCGACTTTGTCTTATACTATGTAGTGATTTGATTGATGAATATTGTTTCTAGCTAAAAAAAGGATAAAGCACAATTTTATTTAATACCAACAAATCTCAAAACAATCGCCGAAATCAAGGAGTATGTAATACGTACCTACTTACACAGAAACTCAATCAAACTTATGAGAAACAAAATATCACCCAAAGACGTACAGAGGGCCCACGAATTAAAGCGCTGGTATCCCTTAATTGCCAAATATCGTCTCGCAAAGGGGATCCGTCTTCACTAAACCGTTAAAAGGATCCATGCTAAGTGCAGGATCGGGGTTCGATTCCCCGTTTTGTAATTCGATTCGGTACCAATTAGGAGTTTAGTTGTCGTCAGTCGAACTACGTCTTAAAGGTAAGATGAATTTGGACGAACTACTTTGTTGTAGCGTCCATTTAAACCCCTTTGTAGGTTTATAGGGTGTCTGGCCGGCCGAATGGAGCTCAATTATTTAATTAAGAGGTACGGTTTTATAATTACTTTAATTGAATGTATTGGCTATCTTGTTTTCTTGCGTGGAGACTGTGATTAGACAGACGTAAGATAGGACGCCCTGAGGTTAGATGGAGCCACGCTCGTTGAAATCAAAATCAAGTAATTTATTCAAACTAGGCTGAAGATGAGCACCTTTTGAACGTCAATTACACAAGACAGTTCCCCTAAACACCCGCCCTTCGCCAGTTCCTAGCGTTTTAGCTGGGTAGAAGAAGTGGAGAAATAAACTCCCTAGCATCACATTTGTCTGAATTTATACGATTTTGTACCTAGAGTTTATACGTCGCAAAGTGGCTGGCAGCAGCTGGATCAGAGTTGCCAAGAATCGAGTTGAATGATGCGCGATTTGAGAGGGATGTGTCCAGCAGTGAGCGGTAGGCTGATGATAAAAATAAGTTAAATATGAACGCACAGGACGTAGGATTTTTGACGTAGATAGATCTGAGAAACTGAAGGCCGCGTTTTTCAATTAAGAAAAACTAAAATTAGTAGATTATTGTGGACATCATCTGCCTAACCTTTTCCCAACTATGTTGGGGTCGGCTTCCAGTCTAACCGGATGCAGCTGAATACCAGTATTTTACATGGAACGACTGCCTATCTGACCTCCACGAACCAGTTACTACTGGGTAATACCCCTTGGTAAGAGTGGTTGTCAGACTTTTTGGGGCACTGACTACCTGTAACGACTGTAAAAGATCTATAAATGACAGCCCGGACCAATGGCTTAACGTGCTTTCCGAGGCACGGAGGAAACCCCATCCACAGACCAACCAAGGCAAGCACGGCTTAACCTAAAGATCGATCTGAGCGGCTGTTATTATTTTGCCACATTATTGTGGACATTCGATTTAAAATTGGCATGAGAAAATCTTTAGCCAAAATTGAGTATTTATATATATGTACATACACCATTATTTTTAGATCGTTCTGGAGCCGAATACCATGAACTCGATCATCGAACTCGAAACGATTGGGACTATTTTTTTTCAAAAAATAACAATAAAAAAAACACAAAAGAATAAATTTAATGTTTTTTTTGTGAAATAATGAGAATCGATCGATGAATGAATTTTTCAATGGGTATCGTTCGCATGTGTTGCCGATCGTGGATCATACGTTTTACACACATATGCATTTGAGTTCTCATTATTTAAAAAAAAAAACATAAAAATTTATTTTCGTGTTTTTTTTATTTTTATTTTTTGAAAAAAAATAGTCCCAATCGTTTCGAGTTCGATGATCGAGTTCATGGTATTCGGCTCCAGAACGACCTAAAAATAATGGTGTATATATGCAAAATAAATGCTCCAAATTATGAAGAATACTGTATCACCCATTGAGACGACACTTACTTCTCTTTTTAGGTCCCAGGAGATCTGTCACACAGCGAGTGTCACACAGACAAACACAAAATACGACGTTTTTTGTAACGTAATGTATTGGTAATATCCAGTTAATGATTCCAGTAATTTCTTTTTGAACTGAGCATAAAACGCTTAAGTTCATCGTCGAGGTTTCGTTCTAAGAAAATCCACCGCTACGCTCTTATTGAAAGCAAGTTATATTTTAACTTGCCTTGGCTTCTATTAGGATTCCAGGAAAATAAGTTATTTTTCCTTATTACAAGAAGATTGCGAAGGTGGACGTATGTATTTTCGTAGTCTACTTCTGCTTAAAACCAACCATTATTTTGCCTAGGACGACTTAGGTGTTATTATAACATATCAAGGTGAAAATTTCAACTGTCTACCTATACCTATATAAGGTTAAATCACGAAATATTGAACGTTTTTTTGTTTTCAGCAACTGACTAAAAAGAGAGATTTTTATTTTTTTGCCTGAACTTTGATATTTTTAGTACGCACGGCGACCAATCAAGCTATACAAAACCAGTTTCTGCGGATCTCTAATTATACGGTAAATCTATGCAAAGCGAGACCATGTTATGCTGGTAATAGATAGTTTGATGTGTAGCCATGTGTACCCTAGGTAGCCGATCTTTATCATAACTTATCAATGGTAAAAAAAGTTAAAATGTGTTTAGCCCAAAATTCAGCTACACGAATACCGTTTTCCATAGCTTAAAGCTAGCCTAGACTTAGTATCTAGAATCTAGATTAGACAAATACAATATTAAGCGTAATTAAATTGAATAATAATCCAATCTAACTCTTCAAAGAAAACAATCATACGACTTTTTCCAAATATCGCATAATAGGTATATAGAACCTATGTATTGTGTATTTTCTTCAGTAATCTTACCCGGCGACAAATCTAACCCGTTGGGCGTCGCGAGGCGTGGCGTACGGATATCGCCGAATCCGTATATCCGCGCACCGCGCTATATCCGCGCATATCCGGCGGGGGCGGATCAGCCGGATCAGCAACAGGTGGGGGATGAGCCGCGGATGTATACGCCCACTGAAGCCACGTGCTGCACTTTTGTGTTATTGTTTTGAATTTGAGTTTTGAAGTTTCTAGGTGAGTGCGTTTATTGTTTATGCCATTTGATAAATATATTTCAATGTTTCTTTCAGCTATAATCTGGTAGTTTTTAAAACAAGATATTTAGAATAATAGAGAGGCTGTCTGAAGAAATGTCATGGTTTTTTTTCCAAATATCTCATTAACGCTTTGATACAAAATGACTTAAGCTCATGTTTAATCGTTACACTAGAACTAGACGAGCGCCGAGCGTTGTCTAGTCTATCGATAATATAGTCTTTGTTAATATTAATGCTAAGCTATAATTACTACAGACCGGATACTGTTTTGCATTAATAAGTGTTATTAAAATCGCCTTAAATTGGTAAATTAAGTTAGAAGAGTTGGCAACAGAAGAGCATTATACCGCGATCATCGACCCGCTTGCCAATGGTGCTTATGCCAATATACACCCCAAGTGCTCGTTGTACTGACTTATGCCGGGAACCTGTGCCCAGTTGCAGACATCTGATTACGATGATAACTGTAATCGAATGTAGTTCTATTGATAAGGTTTTATTCTATTGTGAGTTTTTTTTTTACAATAGTGAATTGTTATAAAAGAGTTTGGTTTTAAAAAATCGTTGTTCGAAATTCTACTGAAAAGTTAATTGACTTAAATGCTTTTCAATGACTTTTAATATTTTTTTATGCACGGCGATGCGTAATGTATGAAATCAATTATGGGTATTTACATGAAATTCTTTTACAGTTTCAAAACAAAATAATTCGACGGACGGTCACGCACTATCCTCGGGTTCATAATGATCAGTTGTTTTGGTATAAAAATTACTTTGCCATGATTTCTACGACAATGTAATTTCCAAACTGATAAAGTGCCTTTGATTATTATTTATTATGCACGTTATTTAATGAGTTCTTCAATAAAGTGTAACGACCATCGCCAAAAAACTTTAAACAGGCCAATAAATAAAAAAGGATTTACTCTTCGAAACAATTAGAATAAATCTAGAAATGTTTTAATATCACTAAGTTGTGAGCCAATAATCACTGAGTGAAATTTATTGTACCATTTTCGCACTTAATGCGTAAAATTGACGAAATCAGTCGTTTCGAGTGCGAAAACTTTCGTCGAAAGTCATTATAGTCGAATCAATCAGGGCGTAATGGCACCCTCAATACGCTAGGGATGGGAAATGGTTGTTAGTATGACGCTCTACTTATTTATGGTAATCACTAGTGTTGTGAGGGCTCTCGGGCTCCGCGGTCAATTTATTTTTAGGATGAATGGTTATGGGTGTTGAATATTATAGGTAATGTCTGTTTGGTTTACCATAATTATGGAAGCAGGAAAACCTTGTTTTACGGAGGAAGGTACCAAAATTTTCACATCGTAATTTGAATGTGGTCCATTTCAAAATGATTCAAAACCAAAACAAAAGGAGTGATTGCTTTCTTTTTAGTAAACTTTTAAAGAAATAATCCTGAAATTAGTTCAGTTTATTTATTAATTACAATTATCAAAAATTAATTAAAATTACATGTGGTTTTGAAAAATATTAAAATGCAAATGATCATACCTACACTTAAAAAAAATCATTGAGTAAGTTCAATAAAATAATAGGAACTGCACGAGCAAACCCGTACAATATCATATGTATCAATTTTATGCTGACATCGACGCGCAGCGAATGAATAAAATACACAATTTAAAGTCAACGATCAGTAGTCGCAAAGCGATATAGATAAATAAATAATAATTAAATCAATCACCTAAAACCATTTTTTTAACTTTATGTTATATGAGCTTTATGTTTAGCTTTGAAAGCATTGTCAGACGTCGCGCTTAATATACCAAACGGTAGCTGATTGTATACCACACTCTAACTAAAACACGACCAAATTTAAAACTTCAACACAGAGCTTCGTCAGATAACCCAAAAATTATAATATTCACATCCTCATCAGTTCTTTCCTTCCCGTCGACATTAATGCGAAAACACACACACGTATCCATATTTGTCGGCGTCTAAGTCCCAAATTAATAGTCTAAACTTGGGTGTATCCCGCGTCCCGCACGCGCGGTCCCGTCTTACGCGGAACTTAGAGCCAATTAATTTATTGCTTCAACTTTACTTTCCATTCTTTACCTTACCACTTATATATCTTATACATTTTATACGACTTATACATCTGCGGTGTGGGGTTAGTGAGTTGCCAGCTTATTGTGATTTATTCACACTCTTGTCTAGCGAATATTAACGGACTGCGCTTTATAGGGAAACGAAGTTGAGAGTTAATGTTTTAATTTTGTGTCAGATTTCAGTTTTAATTTAACTGTATTTTCAATTTTACAATGTTTTAAGATCTGTCTTGTAAATGTCCTTTTTTGTATATTTGGAACGTATCTCATAACAAATTCAACTGATAATTACCAGACATCTTCCAACACCACAAACAAATAAATCCCTCTTCTATACCAGCATTATTTATCCTACCATCTCAACTATATCGTAATTAATTACCCTAAACCATTACATAGATAAATATCTGGCAACCCCGTGAGACGTAGCGCGTAGCCTCCTTCGATAACCACGCGAAGGAGATTTATTTCGCGAACTTGTTATAACTTCATAATTTCTCCGAATTATCGGCACACAGTATGTGCCGTACAGCCTTATCGGATGCGCCGTGTGTTGTTCTTTTGTAACTTTTGTTAATTATAATTTCACTAGGATTTGCCTGCGACTTTTTACGTTGGAAATCGGAAAACGACGTTTATTTCGTTTTTTCCATGGGAACTTGCTATAGGGATAAAAGTATCCTATGATAGGATCATACTAAAGTTAATACAGGACACTGTCCAATTGTTTACCCTGTTTCCGATTTTCACGTGATTGATTAACGGGCATTCATACTAACAAACTCACAAACATACACATTTTATCATGTTATAATTTATAAGGGAAAATTATTATTAATCAGGCGAATAAATTTTTTATTGACGACTAAGAAATTGAAGAGGTGACTATTATACCAAGTAAGTAACTATTTTGCCGGTCATTGCGGCAAGGAGAACATAGCAACCGAAGCGAGTTAGCGACTTGCGGCACCCCGACTCGTACATGTTAGGTTCGACGGGCGGAGTCTAATGAGCGAGCTAAGTGCGCAAACTAAGACCCCGCCATCCCCTTTGTGTTAGGTTATTTTTAAACCCTGTATACCTGTGGCATGTTTTTGATCACATAATTATTTAAGCACCTAGCAACAATATTTTCTGTTGTGGCTAATTAATATGTTTGCATGAAAATTAATCCTGATCAGTTAGGAAGATTAGATCGTTCTAATTATCTATTCGGTTGCAGACTAGATAGAAAAGTACTGCTGTAAATAAGGATGTTCAAATAGAGATAAGCCCGATGGTTTTTCCCACCGGCAATAATGACATCGATACCAAACTTTAACTCCTATTGAAATTCTACAAATGAATAAAAAATAAGCTTCTTTGGTGCTCCCTTTCATTACATAGAGCAGGTTTGTGTAAAATGCCTTTAGATTAGACTAGACAGTGTTTTGTTTATCAGGGATTTCGTGAATTTAAGATTTTTGTTATAATGAAAAATTACAATTGTAATTTCTCTCTAAAAGCCATCTTATATAAACAACAACTACGACTCACATAAACGACGAAAATAGCCCAATAAATTGCGAACAACACGTAAATTCAATACAATATTGAGCTAGCTAACAACGTTACGTTTACAAAATCGTAAGTGTATTCCGTAGTCGTACAGCAATTCTAATTAGCCCGTCCTTATTTATGATTCATAAGCCGAAGTACAATAAATTCTGGTGAATCTTTCCGGCCCACATGTGTTAGTAAGCCGAGGCATTAGCAAGAATGTTGAATGTAGGTTCTCGCCTAATAAGAGGCGGGATGTAAGGAATCGCACTGATTACTATATTATTTATTACAGTACGTGCCTCCCGTGTAAACGCTTCCTAATACTCCTATCTACGGTCGCGTCTTGGAACCTTTTCGAACCAAACATAACCTCACTTTCCTACCAAACCGGTTCAGAAAGCCTTGCTTCGTTGAATGTGAAAAGGTAGCAAGACCGTGGGAGGTATAACGCCATCTATCAAATGGGGTAACGATTAAGTGAGTTGCAGCGAGCGGCACCTATGAGATTTTTAATTATTGCCTGTATTAAATCGTGATTAATGTGAACCATGCTTTATTGCACGGTTTTAAGATGTTTATGGCTCTATTACTTATGAACAAAGTTGTTTAGGTTCAAGATTTCTCCATAGCTTTTAGAAATTTTAGGGCTATTGAAGGTTTTGTAGATGATATTTAAAAAATCTACACAAATGAATAAAATTGAAGTGTCTGTTTATAATTTCAAAATGACAGCTTTTTACTGAAATTGCATTCATATTATGATAGTAATTAGACAGTACTTATAACATTTTATTTTTATTTTATTGTCTGTCTGTCTGCTTGTTTCGACTAATAATCGAAACGGCTGAATCGATTTTAATAGGACTTTTACTGACAGATAGCTGATGTTATAACTAACTACTTTTATTTAAGAAAAAGAACTAGAATCCTAATTATTTTTCTATTTTTTTGTAAGGAACCCATTACATTGAATAATTTCACCCGGGCGACAAACAGCGTTTTAATAAAATCATATTAAGGCGTCAAATGGCGTCGTTGCTGTCCATTTCCTGACAGGACTTTGCTTAACCCTGTTTTGGAATGCGTCTACTTTTTTAACATGTCAGCCAACCCATGTCCGAATACTTGCTACCACGGATTGTTGATATTTTGGTCACCCCACAACAGCTCAATTAAATTTTACACTACACCGATCTGATCAGAGATTTCTCTAACCCCAAAAACCGCCACTCCACAACCCAACACATTCTCTCGACTTCATTACGCAGATCACCTCTCACACCTATTTTCACCCCCACCACACAAGATACCGGCAAAAATGATTATACAGTATAACCCAGGTAATATAAATTTATCAAACGCATGTTGACAAAGCACCGCTGAATAATGGCTATCATATTTCTCCGTATCTTCGCTCATGATTGCCAAAGGGGATAAAGAATAGGACATTTTGCTTTATACGCTGAGCTGAGCGAGCGAAGCGCTTTATTCCATATAGCGATAATTTTAATGAATATTTATAACTTTATTACGCTTGCATTTGCTTTAAGTTTTGATAGAAACTGTGTGGTGGAATTTGATTAGGAGGTAAGATAAAAATTTGTGTGGAGAATATTCAGGAACTCGACTTAAACGGCGTTCAAGTCGGTTCATCATCATCATCATATGAGCCCGGAATCACCCACTGCTGGTTATAGGCCTCCCCTTTTTTAACCGACTTCAAAAAAAAGGAGGAGGTTCTCAATTCGGCCGGTATATTTATATATATTTTTTTTTTCTCCACTTGCTCGTTCTGTGCGTCTTTCATTCAGGTGTTTCCAGCGACTTTAGGACGGCCCTGGTCGGTTAAGTGTCGGTCAATATTGTGACAGCTCTTGATCGTGGTGTAGGTGTACCTACCGATCGCAGGTTCGATACCTTTATTTTGTTTTAGACTTCTAAATACGACTAGTTGTAACTTCTTGAAATAAATGCTTATAATAAAGCGATTTTACATTTTTGTCTTTTTCACCACTTTCGAGCTAGTTACCTAAAAATGGAGTCCTATTAAAAATACTAGGACTTAATTATCCCTGCAAGAAAATGTTTCTAGTTTTTGTTTCAATGCCAATCTATTCATTCACGGACCTCTTCTTTCAAAGAAATCTCATCACACTTTACCTACGTATTTATGATAAAAAATCATTAAATTCTTCAACTCCATACTCCCTCAATCTCGCGAGATGCCATGTATCATCTCAACCTAACCGTAATCTACGACGCACCGAATGATTATTTATAAGGTAATTACAAAAACACTCGCACGATATCGTACCCACTGCTAATGTTATTTATGTGCGGATAAACGACTATGAAGAGTTTTTGCATATCGCCCCTCGTTCGGTAAATTGAATGATAGCGAATTTCGCAGTATTTTTAGAGCAAGATGGAGACTGAGCGCGAGAGTGACTTTGCAGGAGTTCAGATTGACATGTGTTTTAAGTGGTTGAATGGGACGCTTGTACAAGGTTACGTCGTTTTGTTTATTCACGTAAAAGTAACGTATACATCGAGGTAACTGCATGTATTCTACAATTTCATAATCTCACTAAGTTCTTCTGAATAAGTTTGGAATCAACGCCTGTCAGAAACGATTGGAATAGGATATTTTTTGCAACATAATTATTTTGAAATGAAAATATTTTATTCTAGTATAGCACAGCAGGAAAAAAGAGTATTTTTTCTTTAATAAAACCTGTATTAAAGGAGCGTAGGTAATCACTATCCGAGGACAAATTTGATAAGGAAGTTATGTCTGTAATTTATTATTTATTTAAAAAGTACTAGCTGGCATCCTCATCTTTTTTTTTTTGGATGGGATATGATCAAATTACTCCTCCCGCTCTGGGCGGAGCGGAAGGGAGTGTCAGACTTTTATTGACTTAAAACAATTCATGTTCCTTCTTTTGCCCTTTATGTTCCAGGGCCGTGGTATCTCTTTCGAACAATCCCGCAGCCCTGGCAGGCATCGGCCCTTGCGGGCCCCTCTTGTTCGCTGACATCTCTTTGAGGCGCGCGTGGAACACGAACGCGCCGTCGACACGGCCTGTCGTCATAAGACGGACGGACGGCGAGCTAGCCCATTACTCACCGTCCACAGGCCCGTGGCATCCTCATATGGGTGTATTATGAATTTCATAATGTTTTTATTCAAATATCTATCCAGAAAAAAGAGTTTGCCGCCCTGCAGCTCCCAGGCTAGCGAATTCTAATTTGTCGAATGCCGTAATCATTTCAGTAGTCTAGGCGTGAAAAGGTAACAAATAATTACTTTCGTATTTTAATATAATCCTTAGTACAGCGAGGGTACGTGAAACGATTTAAATTTTTGATAAAACCCGATGGTAATGCGTCAAAATAGATATATTCGCCTCAAACATTTGAGATCTTGTAAAATAAATCCTATAACACTGACAATATTAGTGTTCTTTGTTGCACAATGTACACACCGTTACAATCTTGGCTTAAAACAAATGAAAACATTACCCTGTTAGGGCGCAGCAAAATAACTTAAGACTAGAATATAATTACAAAGAACAGTTTAAATTATCAATATCATTACTCTAATACTCTTATTTTCTACTAATTAATTATTATTATTTAGTACCTAATATCACATAGGAATACACACTAATATCATTAGGAACTTTCACAAACATACACTTTATTTTTAAGATATCTTTATTATATAATTAATTAATATTGTTCCTACTAAACACTCATTAAAATGAGTTTCATAATATAATATTCATCAATATATTTTAACCCGCGACACCTAAGGCGGTGTCCACAAACTTTATTATCGGTTCCCGCTAACCGATGTATCCGAACTTATTTTGCATGTTAGCCGCGATAGGGTGCAACGTGAAAGAAACTTATGAATTATGTGACACCCCTTTGGAGACACACATGTATGTACAAGGCAGACATTGTAGCGACTTATACACATGATTATCTTAAGAAGTCTTTTTAAAAGATTTTTTATATCAGGTAGGTATTGAATTTCGTAGGTTTTATAGGGTTTTTTTTCATCTTGAGAGATGAAAACAACTCACAAGGAGTAGGTCAATCAGAAAAGCCTGTCGTTTAGCTTAGTTTTAGTAGTTCATTTTCATTATTTTGGATTCACACATTTAAATAGAACAAATTAAAAAAAAAACGTGTTTATTCTATTTAATAGAAAAGGGGATGAGCTGAACCGAGGGGTTACCACAAGAGAGATAAAATCATATTCGTGTTTTAATCAAATATGATGAAGATGCATGTCCCGCCCTGTCATCAGCCTTGACCGATTGTGTACCTAATTTTGTTTGTCAATTTAGCTTATCCATTATTTTGTTTCAAGGCTGACATTTAAAAATGACACAACAGTATTAAACGGTAAGGTCCACTTGCTCGACAAATGCCTATTAACGTTTAACCCTAAATATATTTAAAGCATCAAACCTACTGTCTCTGACATCTATAAATGATTTTCAGCAACAAAACGATGTTATAAATTGCGAAAAAAATATTGAGTGATTTGTGGCTTTAGTCATAACGAAACACTGTAGTGTGCTGTTTTTCCGGAAAATCTTCCTAAAACTAACATAAAATGTATCGCTTAACTCAATACACGTAATAACTCGTGTTATCATAATAACAGTTTGACACTAAACGTCTCACAGGGAACTGTATCCAGCCTTAAAGAAAATCATATTCATAGAGACTATAAATTCTCCGCCAACTCGCGCACCTCTTTAACCATATCTGTATTATTTTAATATACGTAAACCGAGTAATACGTCCGTCTCTTTTATACTTATGAGTATGTGTGATACTGTTGTCTCTCTCAGTTTTCGGAGGATATCTTAATAAGATTCATGAAAGGACGCCATATTTTATATCCGACTCTGTCCTCTATCTTCTTATATTATCCGGACAGTAGAGAGCTCGTGAAATATGTGCCTGCTTGGGAATTTCCAATCTTTCAATAACACCTTTGTGGGAAAGTTCCGAGTGTTTCCGAAGTTCTGAGATAAAGGCTTTGTGCAGTTAAAGTTGACGTTTTAATTACGTGTTGTTTTTCGTTCTAGGTAGTTGGGGTGGTAGTTGCAGTATGAAGTTCTGTTGCAAGAATGTTAAATGTTCATCTTCAGGACTATTTCATTTTTGTTGAAGTCATGTGTTGGCTTTTGTCACCAAAATTAATTTAGCCATTTTTTTATGTGACCGAAGCACACATGGGTTGCTATTGTTGCTATATGATGTACTATTTACTAATCAATGGCAAACGACTTAGAAATATGGTTTTGGAAAAATCTAAAAAAACGAACAGTAAAATAGCGTAGAAAAAATAAATGAAACGGAGAATAGAGTGAAAAGGCGTTCAAAAACTTGGTAAATGCCAGAATTATTTTCCGGAAAAAAAAACAGTTATTTTCATGACTTACTTACTTATATTACTCAAAAAGTTTTCTGATAAGATTTTTTTCCAAAAAAATCTTAAATAAAATCCAACACGTAAGCAATATACAAGTAGTTTATGTAGCTTAAAAGTTTTTGTTAAGGGAAGGCATGTGGGGTTACACCGAGATATTAAATAAAGTTATACCCATAAATATTTCTTCAGTTAACTCAGTAACAAGGTAAAAAGCTGCTGCATCATTATACAGCGGATGGATTTATTAAAAAGAGGTAGAATGGCTCACATTTATCATTTTGACACTGGCCATACTGTTTGTTTTGAAAAAGTTAAATAACAATGTTTTGAAAAAAGAATGGCTAGTTCTCGGCACCTTTTAGATTAGTATCATTCGATATCTCAAACACTCTAGTGAGTCAACTATTCGAAAGGGTTAATCGTTCCGGGTCTATTTATGACCTTCAAGGGGCGCTTAACTATTTGGATCCAACCCTCCGACAGAGGAGTATAGTAGGTCAGTCTTAAAGGGCAGAAAATTGAACCTAAAAAAACCTAAACTAAAATTGTTAATAAACCTAACAATTTTTTTTTTCCTGTTAACTTTAAGTAAATTGACGTAGATCAATCAGCCGTTTAAAGTAGTTTTATAATAAAAAAATGGCACATAACTTATACATGTAATTGAGAAGAAAATTATAAAACTTACGCTAAAATACGAAAAAAAATAATCAATATTTATATTATAACCATAATTTGAAACACTAGGCGTACCCTGCAAACTTTTTTCATAGACACAAACGTAAGCTTATTTCTGGGGGGCGGCAATATAATACCTCAGCTCGTAAATCTTAACTTTAAGTGAAGCCAGGAGGGGGGATTAAAGATCAGTAATCTTAGGTACAGATGAGTTATGGCCGCGCCGCGATCCTCTTTATTGTGACTTTAAGAAACTAAGAGGAGATTTTGTTAAACGTTTGAAATTAATTTAGATAATGATTAATGGGATCTTCGGCCTCCCTTGGGGTATATATTTGCATAATTGAACGGTGCGTAGTTGTGTTAGTTTTGCGGTCTCTTGTGGTCGATGTTCCATTGTTATTTGTTTGTTTTATTAGCGGTTTTAGTTGTTAGTGCGATATGAAGTTGATGAGATAGTTTGTGATGAGGAAATCATTATAGGATTATGATATTGAGTGAGTGTGGAGCGCTCTACCTGAAGACTAAATTATTTATGTTTTTGGATCCTATTTAGTCGAACGTTAGTAAAAAAAGAAATGCAATAGAATAGGTAGTAGGTATACGAAAGATAGGTAACACCAGTCACACATAAGATATTGGGAATTATTACTTCAGAAAAAGTTTATTTTAAATATTTTTAGTATACGCAAGTGGCGTGCACTGATGTATGAACGTGGACAAAGCTAAAAGAGTATGTAAAAATCAAAATATGTGGAGTTCTGTCAATTCTGCCTACCCACATGAGAAAGAGTCAATGAGTTTTTACACTATAGGTGTCTACAAACGATTCACAAATACAATTTTCACACCAATTTCTTAATCTAAATCACCCGAGGCGTAAAATTTCTCGCCAACGCCATCCCTTTATCAGCCAATCAGCGTAAAGACAAACGGGCTTATTCATAAATCTCGATGGCGCGGGCGCATTATTCGCGGAAGGTGAAACAACAAACATTACAGACATAAATCTGGAACGTATCGCGGTTGCGAGTTATAACTATAGAATACGGATGGGTAGGATGGAAGACGGTTGTGCTGATTTGTTGGAGAGGACGGAGAGCTTTCACAGTTAGATGAATTTTAATATACTTTGGACAGCTTTCCCTAGTCCCAAAGATCGGCTTCCAGTCTAATCGGATGGAGCTGATTACCTGTATTTTACATGGAGCGACTCCCTATCTGACCTCCACAACCTAGATAGTACTGGGGTATTAAGATACCCCTTAGTAAGACTGGTTGTCAGACCGTCGGGCCACTTTATTATGTCTACTTGTAACGAGTGTCAAAGATCTATAAATGACAGCCAGGACCAAGTGCTTAACGTGCTTATCGAGGCACGGAGAAAACTTGTTGCTGAATCAAGTAAACGCAATGTGTTGAGTGTCCAGTTGGATTTTCAAGTTTTTACAACAGCACACTTAATTAACTTACAGGTTTTTATATTTCCACCGTCGCATAGTCTTAGTAAAACAAATACAAGAACGGGTTTGATTGCAATCCACGTTCAAAATCATTTCATACAATTTCTCACCAACAAAATGGTTTTTCAAAATTAACATCCGTGTGTCCCCTTTGTTATCTGGAACCGTCGCGCCATAAGACAATAGTAAGGCAATAATAAAAATGTTGAATAGCCCCCGTAATGATATTGTTACTGCTGGTAATGCATCGCGCGATAACGGATAAACTGTACCCAGTAGACGAGGATGCTGGGTACTGTGAGTTATGATAGAGTTAGGACTTTGTCTAGAAAAGTGTGTTGAGGATTTTTGTAGGAAAAGTAGTTGGAGTATGGATAATATGGTCATGTACCTAAGAAAAATACTGGTCGATTTTCTTATAGTTTTTTGATTTAAAAAGCTGTACCTAGTAGACGAGTGTACAGATTTTTGTGGGTTATGATTATAATAAAGTTAGGACTTGATCTAGGAGAAATCGTGCTAGGGTTTGTAGAGGAAATGTAGTCGGAGTAGAGAAAATGTGGGTCGATTTTCTTGTAATTTTCTCAATGTTGTATTTGTTGGTAGTGTAATGAAATCATTAACTTACCAAACTTTTCTCACCTTCCCATTTTCCTTTTCAATTTGCCACAATATCCACAAAACGAAACAATATAAAAGCTCACAACAAACTTCTAACCATGCCGGCTTATTTATGACACACCATCAAGATTTTCTTTCAAATTTCCCCGAAGTATACACGTATATTTTCTCCGTTTATTATCCAACGTCGACCTTCTTACTTATCTTACCGAGTATATTGTTAAAAAACATGATGACTTAGGAACTGAAAGTCCCATTAAGTAGCGTCTCTATTCATGTGGTAACACGGGCGCGGAAGGGGGTTGTGCGCGGCGCGGCGGGGAGGGGGATGTGGAATAAATACAAATAAAGAAGTGAGTTGTTTAAAAAGCGGGTATTCCGCGCCAGATAAGGGTGCGTTTCCGTCGTCTCCCCCGGCGGCCGCTCGGCGGAATTATTTCAGCGGTTCGACGAAACCCGATGTCGTGTCGCTGTCGCATTCAACACTCTATCTTTAAAAATGTCTAGTGTTGTAACTTTTAAATTATCGATTTTTAAATTGCTCTAGGGAATTCGGGGAAATTAATTAACTTTGTAAATATTTATTGTATATCGATTGGTTTGCAATGTTAAGTTCTAATTAAAAATGAATTATTTGCCAATTGGTTAAAATTAAGCTCAAATTGAGGATTATGGAAGCCGTTTCTGAACTAACTTTGAGACGAAAGTACCAACGAAAAGTAAAGTGTAAGTACCATCGACATCGTTCTATAACAGAAATCTAACAAAAAAAAATGTCACTTTCAGCTGTCTATGGTATGCCAAAGTGTTGTGAAGGTGAAGTTCCATCTGCCGAAATGTTGTCTCAGTGTGTAAAGATTTCTCTCTTTAAAATAGTAGCAAAAAAAAAACGCCCCAAAATGAACCAGCTTCAAGCTTTTTAGAAACAATTATCAAAATAATCTCAAGTTTTTCCAAAACCTAATAAACACGACTCTTTAATTAAATTCATCGACACTTCCCTCCGCATCTCCTCCCCATCCCTAGTGACAGATCTGGAAAGAGCCACCGTGTCAGATGGCCGCTGTTTCTTAATTTCCTCTCGCCAAGATAAGATTGGCTTTTAGCTTTTTATTGAATTTTGCTATGTTAGACGTAGCACTTTACAACTTGCTCTTATTCTGAGATAATAAAGGACTTGATATCAATTTAATTACGAAGCCATCAATGGTATGGAGTTTGTTTTATAGTAATTGTTTAGAAGAGAAAAGAGGTTGTTATTGTCTATTGGAGTTAGATGAAGAAGAAAAATGTGTTGTAAAATCAATAAATAAAAACAGAAGTCTTGAGTCACACACTCACGGACTGACTCATCAACGCTAAACCCAAAACGTTGAATATAGTATACATTTTGTACATAAATTCCCTTTATGATGAAGGTAGACGAGAATAAGACCTCTTCCTATTGGCTAGGAATTATGGTGCGGGCAAAGTCGCTGACAACGTGCATGAATAAAATATGTATTCAGTAGGTACACTAATTGAAATATTTGCCAGGAAGCTTAAAACAAAATAAATAGCTAGTTTTAGGGCCTAATTGAAACTTCATGGTATTGATCAAAACTAATAAATAGCCGCATTGCTATAGCTAGGAGAAAAAACGCGATAATATGAATATAAAGGACCCTTATTGAAGCCGAAAGGCACTTGTTCTCCCCGTCATTGCGATATATTTTTTGTTTTAGGCCCTATGGGAACCTTCTAGTTACGGAGATATTGGGGATCAAAGTTCCAACTTTTTCACAAGTTCCACGACCCCCGTACTATTCAATCCATCCATCATCAAAATGTTTTGAATATTGAGTCCTTCCGTAAAACGTGATTTTTCACCCGAAAAAAAAGTCGTTTCCCAGCAATAATTTTTACGTAAAGTTACTTAGTTTGATGTACATAATGCTTGGTTGACGGCTTCGATAAGGGCTTTGTTACACCCTGTAGTTTTTGTTTCTGGGCAGCGACATGAGATTAACAAAATGATCAAGTATTTTTATAAGATACACTACCTCAAACTAGTACGACACATTTTGAAATAGGTAGGTGAAAAAATAATTAATCGCCACATTGCCGTAGCTATGAGAAAAATGGCGAAAGTATAAATATCGTTTTGGTTTCTTGGCAGCAAGATTAACAAAATGATATACACTCGAGAGCAATGAATCCGGGTCACTTAAAGAATGTTAAAAATCTCGGAAATTAAAAATGATAGGTTAATGCAATAAATTGTATTTAATAGACAATATAATACTCCTTAAATGAAAGTAAAAAAATATGAGTCGCCATACATTTTATTAACACAAAATTACATAAAGAAAAAAACTGCTGATCTCTCCTTAAAACAAAAATAGGAAACATGAAATTTTTGAACTTTATTACGATTTTCTTGAATTTTAATACTTCGTATTGCCTCCTCGTGCTTCCATTACTGCGTTTACGCGGTTTGGCATGCTGTACACCAAGTTCCTTATACGATTTTGGGGAATATTCTCCCATTCCTCTGTGAGAGCAATTTTGAGCTTACGAAGCGTGATTGGGGGAGGGTTTCGTTGTTTTACGCATCTGCCTAGCTCGTCCCAAGCATGCTCGATCGGGTTGATATCCGGGCTGCGCGCTGGCCACTCCATACGAGTAATGTTCATCTCTTGAAGGTAGTTATTCACAATCCTACCTGTATGAGGTCGGGCATTGTCATGCATAAATATAGCATCCTCACCTAAATTGACCATAAATGGACCAACGTGATCATTGACGATTTCTTCCACATATCTTACGCTAGTTAAAGAGCCGTTTTCTATGATCACCAGCTCTGTGCGACTTTCAGAAGAAATTCCGGCCCACACAAGTACAGACCCACCACCGTAGGCTACTTTTTCTTCGATGCATGCTTGCTTGAATCTTTCCCCTGGTCTTCGATACACTCTGTGTCTTCCATCGTGCTTGTAGAGCATAAATTTTGATTCGTCGGAGAACATAACTTTTGACCAATCTTCAATAAGTACTCCAATTTACGTGGCTCTGGGCATATCTTAGTCTTGAAATACGATGCCCACGCTCCAGTTTAGGGCCGTTTGCAGGTCTAAGGGGTTTTAAGTTAGATTCAGCAAGCCGACGTCTTACTGTCCATGCACTTGGGTTACTTCCTCCGAGGCGTCGAAACTGATTTGTGAGTTCAGTTCCTGTGAGAAAGCGATTTCGAAGCATGGTGTTCACCAAGTATCGGTCTTCTCGTGCTGTGGTACACCTGGTTCTGCCCGTTCCTGGTCTGCGTAGGTTAGAACCAGTTTCTTCGTAACGTCGGAGAACTCTTTGTACTGTTGACAGCGACACACCGACAGTCCTGGCTGTATCGCGCTGACTCCGGCCGGTTTCCAGCATTGTAAGTATTCTGGTGCATTCTTCAGGCGTAAGCGACATAATTTCAGCTTGAATAATGAATATAGAGCACTATCAACATGGTTTATGTACCCACATAAATGAAAGATTACAAACAAAAGCAAAACCAAATGCTGTAATTTCGTAGTTCCATCTTCGAAAGTGGCCCTTTTTCAAATTTGATTTTTTTATGATATAACTTTACAATAACTAAGAAGTTTTAATACCTTCATTTAAGGAGTATTACAATTTATTGCATTAACCTAGCATTTTTAGTTCCCGAGATTTTTAGGATTCTTTAAGTGACCCGGATTCATTGCTCTCGAGTGTAGTATTTATAAGATTCATTACGTCATCAGGTATGACATCAGAAACGAGTACCAAGTACTAACCACACATTTTGTACCTACCAGACGAGAACACGGTTCATTCACCAAAAACAACTTGATTCATCTTGCGACGTTTCGTTTTACGCTCCTATATAAAGATGGTAAGATACTGCACACATTTACGCTTGCAAGTCTTATCTGTGGCATAAACCGCGCATTAGCTCCGCTGCACATTTCCGCTTAACACATCTCTGTATTTTATTTCTTCATTTTCCTTTGAACGTACTTGCAGATGTTATAAAAATATTCTGAGGGAGATAAAGGAATGGCTTGCGAGGTTTCAGTTTATTGTAATGACGTGGTACAAAAGGTTTATGAGAAAAATGTTATCGTTTAATCGATTCTCTTATGTTTGATCCTACTTTTTCAAGATAATAATTCACCATCATGTCTGTGCCTGTGCCTAGCCTTTTCCCAACTTTATTGGGGTCGGCTTTAAGTCTAATCGGATGCACCTGAATACCAGTATTTTACATGGAGCGACTGCCTATCTGGCGTTCACATCCCAGTTAGTACTGGGTAATACGATACCTCTAGGTAAAATTGGTAGTCAGACTTTCCGGCCACTACCTGTAACGACTGTCAAAGATCTACAGAAGATAATGATTATTTTTTGCTGGGGAAAAATATGCATCGTCACATTTTTGTGTTTTTAGAACTGGACATACCATTGTACTATACAAAGGTGGTAGAACGAAACGCCAAAACACACTTTGCAGTAAAATGTAGTCACGGAGTAATCTTCAAAGAAAAATATTGATACAGTGCAACAACAAGCAATGTCCAAGTTCTGTGGACCAAAAGCTATGCAATACTTCTCGTGGTTAAATATAGTGAAGCTTAAACTAATTCTATTTCATACTGTATTTTCTGAGTTTCTTCAATTTTTAGGGTTACGTACCCAAGGGGTAAAACGGAACCCGGACTCCGCTGTCTGTCTGTCCGTCTGTCACCAGGCTGTATCTCATGAATCGTGATAGTTAGATAGTTGAAATTTTCACAAATGATCTATTTCTGTTGCCGCTATAACAACAAATACTAAAAACAGAATAAAAAATATTAAAGTGGGGCTCCCATAATAACAGTCATGTTTTTTTTTTGCCGTTTTTATAGATAATGGCACGGAACCCTTCGTGCGCGAGTCCGACTCGCACTTGGCCGGTTTTTTTCTCTAACTTAATAAATGTAAGTAAGAAAAGGGGATTTTGTACTTCACACGCAAAACAAATATATTTCCTTTAGAAAAAAATATTGTTTATTTTATTTCGAGCTTTAATGTACTCTTTTTCAACGATCAAAAGACTAATTTAGCAATTTCTCAGTTCATTGTCACAGATTTTTGTAACTTTCATCCCGAAGTTTAGAGAAATCTCGGAAGAGTCACAACATCACGTTCACAGGCTACGTGGCATGACTATTAAAAAAAATTAAACATCTTTATTTCTCGAAAAAAAAAAAAACAAAAAAAAACAATCTGCTGTCAAACAATGTTATACTGTTTCTGCAGACTCAACGTGAAGGTACTTTTTCTGCGCGGGCCTGTGGACGGTGAGTAATGGGTTATCTCGCCGTCCGTCCGTCTTGTGACGACAGGCCGTGTCGACGGCGCGTTTGTGTTCCACGCGCGCCTCAAAGAGATGTCAGCAAACAAGAGGGGCCCGCAAGAGCCGATGCCTGCCAGGGCTGCGGGACTGTTCGAAAGAGATACCGCGGCCCTGGAACATAAAGGGCAAAAGAAGGAACATGGGTGGTTTTTAGTCAGTAAAAGTCTGACACTCCCTTCCACTCCGCCCAGAGCGGGAGGAGTCATTTGATGATATCCCACCCGAAAAAAAGGTACTTTTTCTAATTAATTAGTTTTAGTAAAGTTACTGTCTTAGAAAATATCGCAGATGACGGCTAAACAGTAAACATCACGAAATAAACTTCTACTAAACAAAAAAGAGTCTTTAACCAGCAGAGAACAACACAAAGCCGTATCACGATGAAAACACTCCATAAAATACAAATAGGTACCAAAAATATCAATTAATTTAATTTCCCTCGTCGTTATCGTTATAAAATTAAAACCGCTGAATAAATAAAAAACGAAGCAAGTGCAACGGAAACACCACTCAGTTAAGTAAAAACAAAACGAATTAAAAATCGTGAAAAACTGTCGCAAAAAATGTTACTTATCTGTGCAATTGTCTTTGGGACGGACGACAGATTCTTTGAAATAAGTTGCAGTAATCACAAGAAAGCTGTATTGTGTTAAAACAACTGGGGACAAGTTTTGAGGGGGTGAAAATGTTTTTTTTTTGACATCACTCTGTCATTATTTTGGTTGTCTAAAGTTTAAGAAAAGAATACTCATGCACAAAGATGGCGGTATTTTAGATTATTATGTGCCTGATTTGTTTTAAATCACGCTTGTAATCCCCGAAGGTTTAGGCAGTACCTGTACACCCACATTTCTCCAGTTATCTGTATCGCAAGCCTATTGCCATCAATTGGGCACAACTCCAGGGTCCGTGGCTGCTACAGAAAAATCCTGATGGAAAAACCCAATAACACTTTACCCGACCTAGAAATCGAACCCAGGACCTCATGCTCAGAAGTAAAGCTGGCGACCACTAGACCAACAAAGCAATAATTTTTCATCAGGATTTTTTTTTAATAAAGAAATTATTTAGTCACTTGTATCTATCTATAGACTTAGTAAGTCTCCTAAGATATATTCTAACTAACTAATTAAGATAAATATACCTCCAGTTGGCGTAAAGTCACGAGCAATATGTAAAAAGCAATTTTCGCGAGAACTGATTGTAACTTGGAGATACTTTTTCATAAAAATATGAGTTCCAGAATACTATTTTCGAAACAACATGAATTTTAATCAGAACAGTAGGAGAAAAACACTTTTAAAATTTGTTAAGTGTTTATTTATATTCGTGACTGTACCAATGTCGGTCAGACGAGTAGATCTGCCACTGACGTAAACCAAAGCATTACATATTTTTAATACAATTATTTTCAACTTCTTTTAAAAACAGGTTCAGCAACCATCATTACCAAATTGCTAACAACTGAAACTCGATTGTCACTCAAACAATCACTTCAATGGCCCCAAAACGAACTTGTATTTTTAAGAGCTAATTTCCTGATTTCGTCGCAAGGGGGCGCCACTCCATCTTCCATTTATTGTTGCAGTTACGGTTGCTAGCCAAAACGGTTGATTAGGTCGACCGTTTCACGCTTAGCTGTCCCTCAGGGATGTAATTAAACAATTTTGATGAGTGCTCGTTAAAAATTAACTTGTTTTGTCTCTGGTTGTAAACGGAGGGTGGGTGGGAGGTCTTGTGTTTGGTGTGAAACGTTTTAGGAAGTAGGAAGACGTAACGATAAAAACAGTGTTTAAATTAAAACACTCTGTTCCTTTGTTTCTTGTTGTTGACTCTAGATTCGGAAGTCGCCATAACTCATTTGACGTACGATTCGCTAAGACAACGATCTTTGTTATTTAGATCCGTACCTAAGGAGTGCTACAACTATAGGCGCGGGCCTGTGGACGGTGAGTAATGGGCTAGCTCGCCGTCCGTCCGTCGTATGACGACGGGCAGGCCGTGTCGACGGCGCGTTCGTGTTCCACGCGCGCCTCAAAGAGATGTCAGCAAACGGGATGCGATGCCTGCCAGGGCTGCGGGACTGTTCGAAAGAGATACCGCGGCCCTGGAACATAAAGGGCCAATGAAGGAACATGGGTGGTTTTTAGTCAGCAAGAGTCTGACACTCCCTTCCGCTCTGCCCAGAGCGGGGGGGGTCATTTGATGATTTCCCACCCACCAAAAAAAAAAAAAAAGGTGTGCTACAACTTGACTGGGTCGGCACATTCGTTGAACAAACAAAGCCGATCCAAAGCAATTTCTACATAGGTACAGGTTATAAACGGACCCTTCACGATGCCGTAACCAAGCATTCTGTACATCAAACTAAGTAACTCGACGCAAAAATGATTGCCAAGAAACTTTTTTTTGTTTGGTTACGGTAAGGCTCAATGTAACACACTAAAACATTGTGCTGATGGATGCACTGAATAGTACGGGGGTCGTAAGGGTATTTAAAGTAAAGTTAGGTATAACATTATAAACTTTTGTTAATTAAATAAACTTTGTGAAAAATTTGGAACTTTGACCCCCATATCTCCGTAACTAGAACCAATATTATCGCAATGACGAGGAGAGCAAATGCCTTACGGAATTGTTAAGGGTACTTTTACACAGACTATATTCGGTTTTACTAGAGGCGTGCCGATCGGTAAAGTTTGTTTGACATCTTCCCACGCTGAATCATGTTTTACCAAGCCAAGGCGAACGACTTTTTCCCTATCATTATTCCGTTTTTTGACGACACGGTTGGCGCAGTGCTTGAGCGATCGGCTGCTGCGCTGCGTGTCGCGGGTTCGATTACCGCATGGGACACATATTTCTATGGCCTACAGGTCAGGATGCCGAATCATTCTAAAGTCCGAATCCAAATCGACTAAAGTGTGTCAGCACACTAACAACTACTCTTCTAACAAACACAAGAGAAGAAGAGCAAAAACAAATAGTTTTGATAAAATATCAAAATCTTGACATCCAGAAGCCAACAGCAATCCTTTCATCAGCGAGATTTGAGGTCTCCACCACAATGGTCCTGACATAACTCTCATCTATTGTTGCCAGTATTACCGCGCTCGCGCCGTCGCAGGCTCGGCAGAACAGTAAACAGTTAAACCAGACGCAGACATAGCCTGGGATCTTTTCACCTGAGGACGCGGTAGACGTGGCGCGGACGAAATTAACTGGATGTTATAAGAGATGTTGATACCCACACAACTTGATGGTTTGTAAAACAACACTGCTACGATTGCCTTGTTGTGTTGTATCTTTTAAACATATGTACAACTTACAAATGGTACAACTTGTACAACAAATGGTACAACTTACAAATAAATAAAATTAAAGTGTCAATTTGTAATTTAAAAATAACAGATTTTTACTGAATGCATAATATGAAACTATATACGGTCACGGTATTATAAAAAAAAAACTCCGATTCAAATAAAGAAGTAATGTTTTTTATAATATTCATTTCACGTGTACTAAGGTCGCGGGCAACAGGTAGTAATTTTATAAAGTTGTAATAAATTTTAATTTGTTTATTTTTCAAAAGGCTTATAAAATATTAACTTTATTTTTATTTATTTTTATTTATAGGGGTTTTTACGCATAGCGAATGTCAGTCCTAAGATAACTTGGTAAGGTAAGGTTGAGATTAACTTTACTTCCCTACAAAACCTTTTACCATATCATTTCTGTCAAACGTTTGAAGTTAACACGGACGGAATGATATTTTTAACAAACGCATTCAGTCATTCAAATCAAATCAAATCAAATCGTATATTTGTGATACATGGGTAACATGCAGATGGTCATTACATAATTATATACTAATACAGTTCATTCCATGATCAGCCACTTGGACATACAAATTATTTAATAATATAATGAAGATATGATTCTAAAATTCTAGTGATTCGATATAAATTTCATTATGGTGCAAATAAAATTATTTATGAACCTAACTTACAAACGAATTTTAAACCTAACCATTTTTTTAAGTTACATGTAGGTACTAGGTAGTGAAAATCTAAATCTCTGAAAAAACTCCGTTTAAAAACTTAGTTAACAGTGATTTGTTTATTCCTTTCGTTTAATATTTCACATAAAATAACACAAATAGCAAGCCACTGTCTCGGTATCATCATCTCCACATACCTCCCCGGTGTTGCGCTGCATAAGTGCGATTTAGCTAGATGTCAGGGCGGGCGACGTTACTCATGCGTTAATTTTGCGCGACAAATTAATTCGGGCACAGATTTAGTAAGAATAAAATGTTACCCGCGTGTTTTGTGGCCTCACGTGTTTGTGTGTAAAATGATATTGTGTTTTAAACTCATTTGATTTTTATTTAAATTAACGTAATGGTGGTTTGGATTTGAAGCGTTTTGAGGGCGATTAGTAAACTAGAGTATTTAAGACCTTATCCTGTCATCCCGTTGTGGAGGTTAGATTGGCAATCGCTCCATGTTTGTGAAGAGAATTAGTGCAGCAGTTAATTAACCGACCAGTATTATAAATGGAGTGAAATACAAAACTCAACAGCTAATAATTTGGTTAAAGTTACGTTGTTACCACAAATACGTTTATTATGCCCCAAAATGAGTCATTTCAACTCTATTCAAGAAAGCTAATAATAAGCTGAGCTAAGAAATACGTTCGAATGACTGTAGTCTCATAACGCGATAAAAACATCGCACGCGTAGATGGCCTACGGCGTAGGCGGCGTAGCTGCGTAGGCCGCATTCCTTGTCAAAGCTACGATTTCTTGTAGCTCTAAGAATTCAGAAGCTAAAGTAAATTTTATTTTTAAATGAGGCCCCAAAAAAAAAAAAAAGGCTATTTCTTTTTTAATAAGAGTTTAATTGATAAGAAGGAATGAATGGGAACGATACACTATTTACTTCTACATTGTTAGAAAATAACAATAAGCAATGCATTATTTGCAAATGAATTGGTTACAAAGTCGTATATCATTGTAATTTGGTGGAAATTCAGAGTCAGTAAAGATTACAGAGAAGTAGTGACCCCAGGTAATGAAAATTGCAAGTCACGAGACAGGAGTTTATTAACCGTTCCTGTTCAAAGTGATATTTTGCGGGTATTTGAGCTAGAACTTAGGACCTATTAATGATAATATTTATCCGTGGTACAACTGGGCTTATCCCAGTTGTAAACGTCCCATTGTGCCTATTAGCCTTGTTTTGTTCTGTCTCCTGCTGATATGGAGGGAAGTGGAAATTAGGTTTTTTGTACACCTCCGCTATTGTTATCTGATTAATGTCGTTGCGGGATCCAAGACAGTTAAATTGTTTCTCTGGGACTTCGTCGAGCTTCAACGTTTTTCTGGTGGTAGCCACTGTTGGATTCCAGCTTTCAGGAGTTGCAGTGGTTTAGTGGTTGGTTGTGGCGGACTTGTCCCAAATTAAAAAAAAAAGTATCCGAGCTGCCTCGACTGGCTGCCTCGTTGGCCTAGTGGTTGCAATCGCGACTGCTGAGCATGAGGCCCTGGGTTCGATTCCAGAGTCGGGCAAAATGTTATTGGATTTTCTATTAGAAATTTTTCAGTAGCAGCCCCGCAGCCTGCATTTGTGCCCGGTTTATGGCAATAGACTCGCCCCCTATTACATGGAACTTAAACATAACTAACAAAATGTGGGTGTACTATGAGGTGCACCTCTAACTCTTCGGGGATAATAGCCGTGTTGGTATGTGTATCTCAGCTATGTTTTAGTTACCAACCTATATTACTAACACCACTTGGCACAAAATAATTGAATAAAAAATCAACAATCTTCTGTTCATCAAAAAAAATACATATTTTGATTCAATTCAATTTAATTTTTAAAACGCATTTAACAAAGCAACTGTCAACCTGATTACACCTCAATCTAACTGAACTGCGGATGAATTGAGATGAGTATCCACCCCAATGAATAAAAAATAAGCCGTGGCTCATCACAAAAAAGCGGGGGAGTAAAAAAATAATATTATCCTGTGGAAATGAATTAAGCAACTCACAGATACTGTGGCACTGGATACTGGCTGGAGCGGATTGGAGGATAGTGTGGAGATGGACTTTGAAAGTTATTTTGGATGAAATGATTAAAGTACCTATTAAAGTATAACTTTTTGGTATTTTGTTATAATTGTGTAGTTGACAATCACTAATTCCAAGACACAAACTCAATTATAATTCAAAATTTTTGGGCCTGAAACCCAATTGCTTTCTAATTAACACTAAAATTTGATTTTAGTTGATTTGGAATGGATAAATAGTTAAGTCATTGAGTTGGCGAAGTAGTTACGTCACAGGTTGCTATTACCATCAAAATCTATGAGGGAATCGCGTTTTGACAGCTCAAAAATAATATGTCAATTGATTGGTGAGGTCATCGACCCTACTATGTGAGTACAAATATATTATGATGCCAAAATGGTAACTTGTGAAGACACACTTGGAACATCTGGTCAAAGTTTATCAATGTGATGTACCCATCACAATGTTTTTATTTATTGAAACTTCATGCACAAGTGAAAATAACCATACAATGACGGAGTTGCCTTATGAATTTTTCACAAGTCTACGTCTAAATCTTATGCTGATTATTACGGTGTGACTAATTTATTTAAAAGTATTTTTGAGCTGAAGGTTTAGTGCGAATAAGTATTTTAAGAGATTTATTACTAACATTTTATATTTACAGAATTTTAGTTTTTCCAAGAAACTCTTAATGTTAAAAATAAAACTATCAACGAGGCACTGAAACTAAACGCTCTTAAAAATAACAATAATTTTCTCAATTTTCCAATAACATTCAATCAATCTTCTCAAAGGTAAAAAAGCCCTCTCCATACCTCACAGCACTTGTCTCCGATCCATGGCGGGGTAAGTAGGGAATAAAATTAACCGAGGATGATCGCTAATGAAAATAAATTGGCGGCGGGAGATTCCAGATTACACCGACCGCGACGCGCTAGTCCTTTACAAAAAACGGGACACGTACCGACTACGCGACCTGATATCGAAGGCGTTATTGTTTTAGGTACGAAGAGTGTGAAGTGTTATTGTTTTTAGTGTAAATAGGTTATTTAGTGATAAGTCGCGATAGTTTTTTGTTTAGATAGTTTGACCAAATGATTACTGGATATTGAATAACTAGGTACTGTCAGATTCTATTATTCCATTAGTGCTCGGCCAAGCTGATATAGACAATTTGATAGAAATAGAAAATAGGCAGTTATACGTATTTACTGTAATGGGGCTCCTGTCCGCAGTGCATGTTAGTACTGTTGCCAGGTGTCTCCAGGAAGTGGTGGAATTAAGTATTATTAGTTATATTTATTGTGTGTTTTAGTCCATTATACTAACATGGGTTTAGGATTACTTACAAATTTGTGGGATGTCTACCCTGTCATCATCACATCTGTCGTCCCTAATTAAAGATAAATAAATAAATATACGTATATACTTTTGGGAAATATACCTAAAATAAGAAGGTTCCTAGGATTTATTTCTTATGTGACAATCAAAAATGGTTCCGATTTGAGTATTACTCGGGAAAATAAACAAACGGATTGGATTTTTTAAATCTTCGTTTACGATTTTTTTTCTTCCGGGATTTGTTTTAATATATTTTTTAGGTATAAGCATACCTAATTATATCATTATTGCGACATAATTATTAATACAATAATTATAACAGCCACAAAACCAAAAATATCTTTATATATGGACGTGCAGATATAACATAGAGTGGTGGCAGCGAAAATGAGAGTAACATATCCGGGGGTGGTTCATCTTCTTAAGACGATGTAAGATCAGCCTTGAGTTATGGCCCCGGCAAATAGGGAGTTATTAAAGAAAGTGCGATTACGGTTTTCGTCAAAATAAGGAGATTAGCGATGGTAAGGATGTTTACGCTGTTAACAAGGACCGAGTAGGCAGAACCAATCATTGTCCGTGGAGTAAATAACATTAAGTGTTTGATGTTATATTTGCAAATATCATGTTTATTAAATGAGCTTCATTGTGGTTGTTTTAACCGTTAATTGGTCGCGCCTAAACAGTTACGTAAACGACCGACTGACACTTTGATCATACAAATACAATACGAAATACATGCAAAATCACGATAATGCAATCAAGATTATGAAGCTAACAGGAATTTCAGTGCGTAAAAATCCAGAAAAAGTTCGAAACTTTCAAAGATGCTCTGAGGTCTGTAGTCGACGACACGTTTCTATGTTCGGCCTACTGTACCAATTTTTTAGATTACCGTCGCTACACCGCCAGCTACAGACGCCGACTGCGGTTGACGTGGCCACCTTCTTGGCTCAAGCAATCGCACCATGGACACGAAAGAAAAAGACAGTCAAACGACCGTTTAATTAGCACTCGATAAAAAAACTGTCTTAAAATCAATACATTTATTTCTGTAGGATCATCTCAGGTACTTCTGAACTGTCATCGAGTCGAGAGTACACAAGCAAACCACTTATTGGCTACTCTTATCCACCTTCCCTCCATTTTTGGACAAACGGATGTAAAAAAAACGTCATGTCAATTAATAAAATCTACCGTAAGCCTCGGCTTAGCCGGCCTCCTTGTTATATCATAACTAAAGCCCGCAGATAGGCCGAGGGGCTGCCACTGGACCTCTGTGTTTAACCTTACTGTGTTATTTGTATCTTTGTTTAGAATATTTTTGGGAAGCTCTTTGCTGAATATATTATTAAACAATTATTTACGTAATTTAGATTACACGACTATAAAAAAGCTTAAAATAATAATTAAGATTTATACCTACGACTTGTATAAAAGAAGAAACGAATTAAATCATAGCATCATGCCTGTAATACCCGAAAGGTTAGGTAGAGGTGTGCATAGTGCACCCATATTTCACCAGTTACGTTTAAGTCACCGGGCACAAATCCAGACTCCATGGCTACTGCTGATCACTAAACCAGTGAGGCAGTCCCGAATTAAAGGGCGTCAAAAAATTCGCTCGCATCACTGTCAACGGGAATAGTGCCCAGGGGGTCTAAAATGGCCGCTTTAGCAGAATCATAATAGGATAATAGTATGAATTACGTTTAAATTCTTAAAATGGTCATAGAAGTACCTACTATTATGAATTGTCACCTTGTGACCATTTTACGAATTTTAACGTAATTCATATTATTATCCTATTATGATTCTGCTAAAGCGGCCATTTTAGACCCCCAGAAGGCTAGCAGCATTGCCACGTTGAATGGTAGTGCTGATTCTTTGACCAAAAAATAGGCCAACCCTCTTATTACAGGAAGAGTTGACCAACCGATGTCCCGAAATACTAGGTGGGGAATCGGACCCCATGGCCCGAGCCTAGTCTAGTGGTCTAGACGAACGAAGGGTCCGTTCTGTTAGTAAAACAATCTTCCCTCCACAATAACTTCAAGATCAACCCTCAGCTTACGACCAAAATAATAATAACAACAAAAATAAATAATAACAAGCTCCTATTTGTTATTAATCTCGGTTGTAAGGCAGAGGACAGACAGCGATATTACGCCGTATTAAGTTGCTCTAGTAAATCTTTCCGCTATGAGGCGGGCTTAGGAGTTTTACTGTCTTGTCTTGTACCGTACCGAGGGCATGTCAGACGGTATGCACTCGGCTTAATAACTCTCTTTAAGTGGCTCGAGAAAAATAAAAGTTGTAATTAGTTGTGTTGTCATTGGATTGGCGTAGAGAAGAAAATGTATTTTTAGATTTTTACAAGAGTTAGCTTTGATTGTCGACTGTTTATTATTTTTTATGTCCGGTTAAACCGAGTGGACCAGACTGTGGGCTGGCTGCGAGCAGATATATATTTCAGCCGCTCGGATCAATCTTCAGGTTAAGCTGCGCTTGCCTAGGTTAGTCTGCGGATGGGTGACCACTCATTATATACCGAGTTTAATTCTTGCCGCGGAAAGCTCACTAAGCCGTTGTTCCTGGCTGTCATTTGTAGGTCTTTGACAGTCGTTGCAGGTAGTCAGTGGCCCGAACGTCTGACAACCAGTCTTACCAAGGGATATCGTATTACCCAGTACTAACTGGGTTGTGGAGATCAGATAGGCAGTCGCTCCGTGTCAAATACTGGTACTCAGCTGCATCTGGTTAGACTGGAAGCCGACCCCAACACAGTTCGGTAAAGGCTAGGCAGATGATGATCTGTCAAACTCCGGTGTCCGCTGTCCGGTCTAGAAAGCAGTTTCTTCGTTTTGACCCCACCTTTACTATGATGTTCATATTTCATAGTAATAAGTAAACGTAATCAAGCTCTTATTAAACTTATTAATCCGTTGGTACCATAGATCATTTACAAATATTCAACACTCAAGTTATTAGATCTAGGAATGGGCAAGCAGCAGTGGTCCTCTCACTATAATAAAACATACCAATCAGTTTTTAACAAGATGATAAGATACTTACCTTTATCAACCGTCCCTGTAAATTGTATTCAGTTGAAAGTTAAACATTCAACCAGAGACAAACATTTTACCGCTGAAGACAGGATTCTTTAGCGCTAAAATGAATGTGTTTCTCCTCAGTACTTACCAACCCAGCACTAACAGGCACAATATAATAAATAGCGCTATTACACGCCGTCATAATCCATGGTTAACTAACATAAATGCCCGGCTGGCTGGCAGGCAGTTTGTTTAGATTAAAACTTAATGCCCCACTGATATTAACATGACGACAAAGTTGTTTATTTTTTTCTTGACGGTCTTGGTAAATGGACGTGCGTTTGGAGGTCAGTGTTATAGAGGTTTTACTTAATCAATGTGCTTCTTAATAATCTAATATGTCAAAGAACCGGGAAGTGTGGCAGAAGAAAGGGAAGGCCTATACCCAGCTGTGGGTGATTCCAGACTGATATGATGATGATGATAAATGTGTTTCTTGGGTAATTCTATTACTAGGAGGCGCCTAAACTTATACTGTCACCTACGGGATATCTTCCGTGCTTGTTCATGATTTTGAGCTCCCAAAAAATACAATTTGGAACTCAAAATCATGAACAATCAATGAAAATATCCCGTAAGTGACAATATAAGTTTAGTTTTAAACCGTGAAAACTTAAAACAGTGTAGGAGGCACCTAAGTAATACTAAAACCCGGGGTTCTAAATTATCAAGATACCTAATGATTTTCTTTGATAAAATATGAAATAAGTATGACTCAAACCACTTTTTTGTTTTAACGCGAGCGAATTCAGTCCAAACAGGGTCTTTATTTTCGTAAATTTCGTAACTATCACTCCGGTTCTATACTGGGCGTAAGAGATTCCGACGCACAAACGTATTCAAAACATGATTCTGAAAAAAAAAGTGCAATATCTATGGTCAAAATGCTTTGCACAGCTGTTTTTTTTTAATGTTGTGTGTTTTATTTTATTTTTTTGTGCGTCGGTGTCCCTTTTAACCTGTATAGTGCAATAGTAACAAACAAAATTAAAGACAAAACGTACTAAAGCTTCTGTTTGTTGATTATACACAACTTTTGTGACCTTTTTTTAAGTCTACATACTTATCAATGTCACTTTACGTGTTCGAATACACGTGAAGTGACATTGATAATGATATCTTTAAAATAAAATACATTTATTTATAAATTACATTTTTTAATATTTCAATCCCAAAATAAAAATCAAACATTTAAAAATATAGCTACGGTCAGGGCTCCAGAAAGAAGAAACCTCCTAACAATACGGGCCCTGTCCAGAAATACCGCTTTTTGAATCAAGCATGATAATTATTATCAAGGTATGATTATCACTTCGAAACTTAGCTCTTTCTCAAAACTTTTTTTTTTTTTAATTTGGTCAAAAAATTGTAGCCATGGAATCTGTAATCGCTACTAATCACGTGCTTTGACTTAAGCAAGCCGCGTTACATGTATTTTGTTTGGCACGAAAAACACTACGCATTTAACATAACATGACATCAGGCCTGTAATCCACGAAGGGTTAGGCAGAGGTATACCTAATAGTACACCCACATTTCGCCAGTTATGTTTAAGTCCCGTGTAATAGAGGACGAACCTATTGCCATCAACCGGGCACAAAGCCAGTATACTACTGCTACTGAGAAATTCCTGATGGAAAAACCCAACAACACTTTGCCCAACCCGAGAATCGAACCCAGGACCTCATGCTCAGTATTGGTACGTGCTTAGTACAATCATAGATATTAGCTTTAGAACCACATACCTATCTTTTTTTTCTTTTTGGGGGAAACCTTCAAGCGACCGGTCTTTGGGGATAAGACCGGGGAGTGTGGGATTTTTACCTCACTAAAACCACCCCGGTGGTCACCATCCGCACATGAGAGAAGGCACCGTTTCTTCTTAAAAGACCAGTCCGGAGCCCCCTCTGTGCAACGCCTGTTAAGGCACATCCCTGGGGCGACTATACAGTGGTCTCCCCTGAGCCTCGCTGTGCAAGTGTGCACGGCAGCACGTGACCACTGTGCTGCCGGTTATCTCTGAGGTCACTCGGTGAGCGACCACATACCTACCTAATAGTTATTAATGCTAAGCACAACAATCGTTCTACAGATTTTTTTTCATATATAATACTTATGAATTTTTCATTAATGCTGTCGGTATCATCGATGAAAAGGCTGAATGACTTGGATTAATTTTAAAATGCTTTTGAATCAGTTTGGTCGCATTGTGCTTTATTAAATGAAAACCGTTCCTGAAATATTAATCTGCGAAAGTAGATCCCGTACGTGTAGGTAGGTATTTCATACGGATAATACTGAATTGATTGGACATTACTAAAAATAAAGCGCTGTACTTATCTAATTAAATTTTTAATGTTTATATTGTATTTGCTTAAAAAAACAAGAAGTATGTTTAACTTATTGGAAATAAAAACAAAGCCTGTAACATTTCTCATAGCAAACGCACACAGAAGCGTATTGTTTCGAAAAAAATATTTTACACCTCGCGTCATAATTAAAAGTTACATTTTCAAAGAAAATAGATTCTTCAGGTAAACACTGATCATTAGAACGTACTTTACGAACTCGAAAATTTTCTTAATGAGTTCCAAATAATTAAGATGCTACTCAAAAGCGAATACGCTGAAGAATGGATAAGAATGTCGGAGTGTGCACGATCAAAGAAAGATTCTGCGAACGAACTTTAAATCTCTCTAATTGGTATAATCCGTTTCGCCTTATGTTCGAAGTGGAACGTTCTAGCCGAGCGGCACTCCTGCAGTCAAGAGCCAAGATGCTCATATCAGCGCACACTTCTTGTGTGCTTCATTTAACTGTTTATTTTATGTAAATAATTATTCTTAGAATGTAAAGTAAGAAGTTTCTTTGAAAATCTACTTTGTTATTTTAAGCGCCTGGCGAAAATATTATAGCAGGCAAATGTATGTAGTTCCTCAGATATTTAATTAGTACAGGCTCTTGTTATTTTTCGTAATTTGTAGCAACAAAAATATGCTCAAAATTGAGAAGACACATGTTATATTTTTCTCAATCTTGACCAGTATACGAGACTACCCATTCGTATTCTCAATTCATATAAAATTGTATAATACTATCTGTGTGTGCGTTAAATTAATTCATATTATTTAATTTTGTGTTTTAACGCACCTGCTGGCCAGTTAAAGTAGATCCTTTCGTTCGAGATTTCGAGAGTTCGTTTGAATCAATCGAAAATACTTATAACGACAAAGTTACTAGTCTCGTAGTCAAAGTTTGGAACTTGCGCCTTGCACCAACATTAGCAGTCACCTACCTTATAGTACAGCCTAATATTGTGCGAAACCCCGAAACAGCCGGTCATTCACCACAAAGATCGAAGTGTTGACAAAGATGTCTGTAGATACTGGCGATTACATCAAGACTTGCAACTTTGACAGGTGATTTGGGTCCCGACGACCGCTTCCGTCGAAGCTTCGGAGATAACTATTGACACATGTTTAGTTCCACAATGGTTTAGAGGGTGCCCAGTGTACTTTGGTACTTGTTAGTGGCGCTGCTTGCAGTAGCAAATGTCAATGAAATGTCACCTTCAGTACTCTTAGCTTTAGTTCTCTATTTCGCCGCCTACCAGAATAAACTGAGCAAGTTGCATACTAGCGATAGACTGTATGATACTATTATGTGGCGGTCGATTGGAAAATCTCTTTTTCGATAAGTGCAATCTATTGCATTGTGTGTTATTGTAGGCACAGATAAGCTAAGTATAGTGTAATGTTCTTTGGAGCAAGTTTTAAATATTGTTTACCGTAGTGTTACGGTATTTATATTACCCTCATTTTATTTCGATAAAGCAAAACGATCTGCTATCTTTAATTGTATTTATGTTTTGTTATTTTGTACTTTTGTGTTTGATAAATTAATTGCAATGAACTTCATTATGAACTCGGGGAAACAGCTGTTGCAGAAGTTTGTAAGTGTAATGATTTTTGCCAGCTATGTGTACTTACTAAAAAATTAACAGTAGAACTAGACGGTAAGTCTTTCAGGCAGATTTCAGCAGGTATCTAGATAAAAGCAGATTCCCAACAGGTGTGTAGAAAGGTTATTTTATGTAGGCATTAAAAATCTTGAAAACAGAAGGTAAATAAAAGAACAACTTCTTTTCATATTATATTCAATTAAATTTTCGTTTATATAATTGAATCGAATAAACATTTAGCCAATATTTTCGTTACCTAAGCGGTAATGCTTCAATTGTTCGTGTGAGCCTAGTGACGTAGTTTTACAATAAAACTTATGTTTAACATTAATAAAATATTTACAATATTTGGAAATTTCATCACAGCTTCACGAAAACAATTATAACATGGGAACAACAAAACGAACTGTCGTATTACAACTATGACGCGTCTAAAACTATAAAACAAGAGTGTGACAAAACAGCCTCAATCCATAAATGCGTGAATACTGTAACATAAACTGTTTGGTGAAAACCGATTTACTGGGCAAAGCGGCATTATGGAACTATGAAATACCCCTCACATAAACCTATACAAAACGAGAAGTCGTCATCAACGCAGGTACCCCTACGTATTTCAGAATAATCAGCACGACGCGATTTAATATTGCCACCATTTCTATTCTAACTGCAACCCAGCGCTCTGCCCAGTACAGCGGGCGACTAATTGATATCAGTAATTACGTGACCACTCTACAACACTAGCCGATCTTTGGATAGAGGAAGCTTTAACATTATAACAAAGGAGTACATAATACAGAATGTGCGTAACATTCGGCCACCGAACACCGACCGATAATATCAGAAGTATCGATTCCAGTATACTATGTGCAATATAATATCATTATAACTATGACTCAATACTAATTATACAAATAATGTACATAATTAGAATAACATTGAATACCATTCTATACTTCGACCTCGCTATAATTTAAGTGGAACTTTTAATGAGAGTATCCATTAATTACATTCTAACAACAGATTTATACAACTACTGTAAAATTTAATAAATAAAAACCGAGTTTTGAGTTTCTTATGTACAGTACATACATACTACTAGAGATATTGAGATTCGTTCACAAACAATTGTGACATGTCCTTTGTTAGTAATTTTGTACCTACAACTATGTACACAATAAACAATACGATGTGATCGCTCTATCAGATAACTTGACACTACTTTAAACTTATAATGATATCGCATTGAAATATGTCTAGTCTACCTTAAGCAAAACTATGATCGTTAATAATCTAAACAGTTACTAAAAGTCCTCTGAATAATACGAACTGTTCAAAGTTAGGATGACGCGCCCGCCGTCATTTAATACTAACATGGCACTGCACACCATTAAACGATTCGATATCAGTCTTTCGTGTATATGCTGCGACGCCACAAACACAAAAATCTCTCACATTTTCCTAACATTGAGCGCAATTAGCTCACACCAGCTTCCTCTCGGCCATGGCGTGCGGGTGCCCCGGGTGCGAGTAGTGTCCGGGCGATGCCGGCTCGTACAACGACATCTTCAGTCTCTTGCACTTCGCTCTTCGGTTCTTGAACCAGAACTGCACGTTCTTCGACTCCAGCCGAGGAAACTTCTGCCTGTAGGGCATCCTGTTCAGCTCCTCAGTGTACTTAAGAATCAGGTTGTGCGAGGGGTGCGTGTTCATTGAGAACCATTGCTCTAGTACAGGGACCTCCGACACAGGGTCGATGAAGGTTCGGTTGCGTTTGCGTCGCTCGTCCGAAGCTCCTGCGAGGGCCAGGTTGAGGCCGCTGGCGCCTTCTCCGGGGACTGCGCCGACACCGGGGAAGCCGCTCATGTATTGGCTCATGTACATGATGCCGTGGCCGAACATCGGGTGGTTAGGCACCATGGGGAAAGGAAGGCGATCTAGATGCGGGGACGACGGCCGGTAGTGTCGCTCCTGGATCACATCCTCATCAGAACCGTCATGGTCGTCCCCAACACCGTTCTCGTCCTCATTGTTGTTGTTATTGCTGTTGTTGTTGTGCGAGCTGTCGCTGTTCTTAGCCGGAGAGCGTTGCGGCGAGATTGTGTGGTCAGGCTTGCTCAAATCTCTTGGCTCTTGCTTGATGTCATGTACCTGTGACAATAAAAAGGAAATTTTATAATATGATAGTTTTTGCACAACGTTGTCTGTAAGAAAAGGTTACGCGTGGCGTGGCCTTATAGGAATCTAATCATGAGTAATTGATGTTCAGTAATTGATTATTCAAGACTGTGCAGTCGTGTTTGGACGTCTGTGTATTGTGAAGGTAGGTATATAAAACTCACCTTAATTATATCGGGTGGCTTTGGCGACTCCTCAGGCCTGTCTTCCATATCATGATCATTATTCTTCTTAGTTGTAATCAAAGAGAGAGGCGCATCAGGACTCTCAGGCCTATCATCAGGATGTATGTCACCGCCATCATCTTCCAAGTCTGAACCACCATTAGACAAATTATCTTCAGACATCACCGACATCGGGTATCTTCCCGGACTGCCCGATAGGATAGGACTCTTCATCGAGTTGTGGTCTTGAGAACCGTAAGTGTCACTGCCTGCCATCAATGATCCGTTTGTGGGACTGTGGCTCCTACTATTAAACCCGTTCACCCCGAGATGACAGCTCAGTCCACCGATATTCCGAAGCTCAGCGCGTTTCTGCGCAGCACGCGCGTTCTTGAACCAGTAAACAACATTGTTTACATCGAGGGGCTTTCGTCCGCGCCTCGATTCTAAGTTATTTAACTCTCGGACGTACTGTTGTATTTGCTGTCTGCTTGGATGCTGATTCTCAGAAAACCAACGCTGTAGTTTTGGCAGTTCCAATTCAGGATCAAAACTTGTCCGCATTCTAGTCTTTTGTGTAGGGTATTGACTTTGTACCGTCTGTAGCGCTGGATGTAGGTGGTCTGGTATTGTGTTCAGAGTAGGCGAACGAGTTTTAGGACCAGGCGATGGATATCGACGAGGGCTAAATGGCGGCGGTCGGGGCGACACTTGGGCACTCCACCAAGATTCAAATTTACGACGCATCTCTTCAGATGGCTCATGGAAGTTGTGCGGTCCCGGAGTACGGTCCTGGCCACGACAGATCTGAGCTAATGTTACCTGTAACAAAATGAAACACTTTAAAAGAGAGGTCACCAAACGTAACTCGAACAGTAAATAAAACAACAAGATACCGCAAACAATTTTAGACGATTTTAAGGAGGTCAGTCTAACCAGCAACAGATACAGAGATAATTGTTTGAATAAACGAACGAAGCATTGTTTCACAGAACATCGCCATTAGATTATGAAAATATTAGGTCGGCTGTTAATGCATGTGTCATGCGCGACCGGTCGGGCGGCCGGCTTCTGACGCGCTCGGCGCGAGGTGTTTGCTCGGTGGTTAGTGCGCATCACTCCCGCGCACCGACGAAACTTCAATCATGGTCTGCTCTAAAACAATGAGCGGGAAGGGCGTCTCAACAATTAGCATCCACCCACTCCGCCCTCAACTAGCGCCGGCAGCCGCGGACTAAGTGCTCCGTGCTTCGTTACCGCGCCGACTGCGCTAAACAAAGCACCCGAAATGCCTCAAGCCGATCCGACGCCGCTGTTTGAGCATCAAATCAACCGTGTGACTCGGAATGATTCCAATGCGATGTTTAAATTACACAACTATTTGTTGAGCGTGTTATCAGGAGTGCTTGTTTAGGGAGGTATTAATCGCCCAGCAAGTAGTCAATCATAAAGAACTTGTCAGATTATGGCTGCGTCGCGTAGTTTACCCAGCTTGACAGTTATGCAAGTGAGATCTGCTCCTATCGCTAGATTACATAGAACAATGCCAGTGATTACGTCGTCAAGCGGGTTGTCAGGCGCAGGCCTGCTCCGCACTGTTGCCAAATCAGACGTTAAATTAACTGTAAGTATTACACATCGAGATTGTGCCTATAAATCATGTCAGAGGTATTAGCGCCGCGCTCGAGTGATACGTTAATCCGCTTCTTTGTTTTATATTTTTAAATAGTGTAGTGAGGCCATATTTGCTTTCAGATATTGTCTGTTTCAGCTTCATGGAAGATTTACGAGAGCTGGCGCCTGCGCGTGATAACTCGCGTCACGTGTAATCCGACTAAGTACGTAATTCGGTGTGTGATTGCGAACATTTCTTGATATACTTGTAGTTAAAAGGACAACTTTGAACACAATAGGCTTAGTGTTATCTTATATTATTTTCGTTGTGTGTACATACGCTACTTACGCGCTTGAAGGAGTGATTAAATTGTAACCCGTTACAAAGAACCTTCAAATTTCAAAGAGATTTCGAAATTAAGTAAGAAAGTAGTATTAAAGAAGATTTATGGTTTAAAATTGATCCTGCATCGAGGTGGCACGGGAAACCCCTTCGATAAAATATTCCTCGAGCGTCCAAAAGTTTACTCCCAGTTAAAATCGAAGTGGCGCAAATTGGCGTGAGATAAATTACCATAACATCATAGAGCCGAGTTCATCTGGCGTTTAGCTAACAACTTCAAGTTGGAGGTGTTTGATTATCTGGCCCGGTCGGGAGTTCCTTTGCTTCATTTGCGCCAACTTTGACTCGACTTTACAACTTCAATTTGTTTCTAGCTGTCTATTAGACAGTTGAATCTTCATTTATTATCTTCAAGATATTACAAAACATTTAAAACGATGTAACTTAACTGTGCCACTACAGGATGTCACTGTAAACTCCAAATTGAAATATCCGTGAGCCGGTTATGGTTGGAGGGCGCGCATGGAGCGCTAACCTCGCGTTTAATAAGATTATAAAGCATTATTTTATGGTATTAATAAGATCAAAAGCGTTCGTACATCTAAAACTCCTTTTAACCCTCTTTCGGTGTGGCTCAAGTTGGCAAGACGAGGGCAACCCCCCGCCGCCCTAACCCGTTCGCTACAAGGTGGATATTTAGAAAATATAATAAGGCGTAGCGAGGCGCGGATGAGACGGAGATTCAATTAAATTTATTATGTATGGAGATCTTGCGTATGAGACAGGTGCTCATCGCGTCGACAAATTGTTCTCTATCGCGAGTAAGAGCTTTAAATCTCTTTAGAACTTACTGAGTTGCTGAAAATGTTGTCTTGATGTTTTCTTAGTTATCTCGACATCATTTTCTTATTAATACGAACTTGAAATACATTAGACTTGAAGATCACATGGTATATAGTTAATTATAAAAGTGGTTTAAAAATTAACGGCAAAAAGTGAAGAAAACGAACACAACATTAGTTTACATGTTTTATCAGTGCTTACTAACATAGTCGTAAGTTTTACTAGCATTTTTTTGAGTCATAGTTACTCGAATAAAGAGAAATTCTATTCTTAAATTCATGCCGTAAACGAGAGAAATTTACTAGGGGCTAAAGGCACACTTGAACTTAACAAAAACCTGTTAAACTTAATTGAATCATGAAACATACAGTAACGCATAAAGCGTTCACAAAATCTGCAGCTTTTGACGAACAACATTAACGTACACTCAAAATACGACATCAACATTTCTATGAGCCCACTTATTGTGAAGACTCGAGCCGCGAACATGAAAACAAATGCTTCCTAATTCTTCCCCCGAGCGATGATCCCTATTAGCAGGGTCTTAGCAGTCACCTCGCAATTATAAAGACCAAATTATAGAACGCGCGCCTACTTAACGAAGAGTTTTGATAATCTGTCTTTCGTCTCTCATCCAAAGTTCTCGTTAATTTTCGTCGATATCGAGTTATTTGAGTGCCAGTATTTTTATGTGATTTGGCAGTTGAAAGCTATTTGGCAGGCGGGGACTTGGAAGATTGGAGCTTCCTTATCATTGCTTGTTATGAGCTATTTTTCTATATTTTTGTGGTTTCTTGACTTATAAAAAAAACGGTTTATAATACATACAAAATAAGTTCATGTATGTACAAAATTTTATTGTGAAATAAGTGAAGATTGCCTCTCATATACCAAATATAGAGTAGAGCTTGACTACAGTTTATTGTTTTTACAGTTTTTACTTTAAAATCTAGTAACAAAAGCTAAAAGCCACCAAAACCGATACAAAACCGCCCACAATACAAAATCACGAATCTTAAGCAAATAAGCACTCAATCTTTAATTAAATCGTTAAAACAAACAATACCTACTAGGATAAATGTTTTCGATTGAAAGCGTGCCTCACAAAGCGGGCTTAAAATATGGAAAACAATGAGTTTCCACGTTAATAAGGGGTAACAGGGGGTAAGGGTAAAGGTTTAGTTCGGGGCATTGTTCCCGGGGTAAACCGAGGACATGGCATTCCGTTGTGAATGTTGGTTTAGCTCGGTGTACCGTGTACTCATTGTCACCCATCAGGATGATTTTAACGCCCCAATCGGTTGATGTAATTTGATTTGACAGATGTTTCCGGAAGCTTTGCTGAATGTATGTGTGGTTGAGAGCTTATGACGACTGTTTGTGGCTTACTTCTTTTATAACTGGGGTTGTGTTTGTGAAAAACGGGAGATGCTTTTTTGTTTTCGATACTGTTGGTTTTACAAGCTTCCTTACTTTGTACAATAAAGGTGCTAAAGCATGTAATAGTGCTTGCGAATGATTTCTCTCAAAAAGTGCTTAGTAATCAATCACAGCTCGCCTATATTCAGTATCAACAGTTTCTCTGGTTAGACTTACAGTTACATAATTTGAGTGTGGAAATTAACTATTTCTAAGATGAAAATAACTTACCTCATCCAAAGGGCATCCAGTGGACATGAGCAAAGGTCTGCTCTGCACCAAAAGCAGCCGCAGGAGTTTATCTTTAATGTCCTGCAGTGGGGTGGGCCGTGGTCGAAGCAGCTGGATCCTGAGGGTCGCAACAGTCGTCAGCTCCCCCAAGACCTCACCGACGGTGGCCAGAGGACCATCAGAGATCCTCTCGAATGGCAACGGCTTCCAGTTGTTTATTACTACGGACCCTGATGACAAGGAAATACAGGTTTTAAATCTTGTAGAAGCACAACCAGCCTGTAATGTGCCACAGCTGGAACATTTATTAGTTACAATATTTTCTATATACAGTGCAACCTTGGCCAATGGGAAAATTTATAAGAAACCCTATGTATGTATTCCTCGCAATTTTCCTTTTACTTTTACCCTCTTAGCATTTAACATAGCTTCACTTCTTAGAATGTCAAAATTGAATGTTATTTTGATTGCTATAATATTTACGATTTATTTCAAGTCTTTTTTCCTGTCTACGTCATCAATATCGGACGTCGTCTGTGGACGTTTTCAGGCCTCCCCAAGCGTCGCCACATCGAGCAGCCCAGTGAATTCCGGGACCATCACCACAAAGTTCAGACAAAACGCATTTTATCAACTAAAACGAAGATTGATATAAGCTAGGTACCGAGTTACCGACAATCCTAAAGTTCCGTTAAAAGTCCGCTTTGCATAGGCGACCTCGGAAACCTGTTTTGTTATCAGCTCATCTTGATGCCCTTCATCCTTTACCTATTTTTCAACATGAAAGTAACATACCTTTAGCAGAAGCAGCCAACTCGTGAGGGTATCCAAGTCGCATCATGGCGGCTGGCACAAGCTCGTGGAAAGCAGTAGCAGCAGGGATGATGACGTAACTGTCCGTCTCAACTACAGCTCGTCGTCGCCATGCGCCTTCTTCCAGAGAGGCTACTGCCTCAATCACGCAGTGGACAGGCAGGGTTTTGCCTATGACAAGAGATAGAGGATTTGTTAGACTGTGTAAGTAGACCATCACAAGTTTACTATGTTCACATTTTTTATTCGGATATTAAGAAGCTTGAAAGTCTGACAATCACTCAAGCGGTATCGTGTTACGCAATAACTACTAGGTTGTAAAAGTCAGATGGCAGTAACTCCGCTACCTCCGGTTGGACTGGAAGCCGACCGCAAGATGGTAAGGAATAGACTAGGCGTAGGTCTGGTCAATTAAATAGTATGTGACCTGCACCTATTAATAATTAGTTGATGATATTGGTCGAAGATCGACTGCCTATCTATACCTACCAATCACAAATATAATTTACAAACATAATCTCCCTGAAAGTCTACCGAACCGCCACAAAAAGTGTACTTAATGGAAAAACCTTTTCCAAGGCAAGGTTCCTCTGAAAAATCATCTACTTAGTTTCTCTTGGACGTCGAAACGCTGTCGCTAAGAAGGCGTCTTAATTATTTAGCAACTTTTCAAGCGAGGAAGCAATGCTTTTGACTTGCTCGCGGACGAGCAAAAAACCAACTGAAATGTTAAAATAATAATTAATCCTGCGCAAGGAACGGCCGCCGGCGCCCAACGCTTTGTAGCGTTGCTTTGTTGCGATATTAAATAGTTTTAGCTGCTTCGATGCGCTTTTTTATAGCCTTTTAATAGCTCGGTGCGTTTAATGGAAATCTGTAGCGATTTTCTTTTATAAAGGAAATTTTTCGTCAAAGAAAATTAATGGAAGAAAGTTACTTTAATTTCTTGGTTATGTAGTGTTTTAAGAATTATGTACTATAATGTAACAGTTCTATACACTAAAAGGAAGAACCTCAAGCGGCGTAAATATAGTGCAATAATGTACTTTGATAGCGCGTTTACAATACAATCATTTCCATACATTAACAGGTAGGTAAACAATCCCAAAATATCACCCATATTCAATATTATTACGGTGAACACTGATTTAGCGTATCAGTTGAAACAATAGACGTCTCTTAGCGCACAGTTATTGAATTTACATAATACTATTCCGGGATTCGGTTCACAAAACATAGTGGGTAGTTAGTAGTTAGTTGAAATTATAAATTTCCCGCGACAATAATCTTTTAATAACAGGGTGGAGGTGCGTTAAGCTGTGTTAGCCTTTGGGTTATGTACTTTTGAATAGGAGTTTCAGTTTCGGTAATCGCTGAAATTAAGTTTTGATAGTTTTCGTGAAGAAGTTCTTTAGGTAAAAGGGGTTTTAGGGATTTCATTATTTTAATCACCGTAAAACTTTAAAAGTTAAATCACACGATCACAACTGAAAAGAAAATCATCATGGGTAGTGTCAGATCGGAAAATGTATCCGATTTTTTTTGTTTTAATATGTTTACTATAGTATATATAGTAATAAGTACATATAGCTACCAATGTATGTATTAAAAAAATTAACTACCTATTAAATTATATCCAATTAAACTTTTTACTCAAAACTTTTCTTTATCTAAAAATTTTCCTACCATAAATATTTCCACTAAAATCACAACTAGTGTTCAGTCAACCCTACAAACTTCGGGAAGGTAGTTGCAGGTTAGCACCTACACCTAGGCAGCGAGTTAATACCCAGCTTGGATTAGTGAGGTTTAGTTGTGGCCCGACCGCCGCCCGAGACGGTCCTTTGGTCAGTTTAAACCCCTGCTTTATGAAACTATACACGAGGAATTGAATATTAATTAAATGCGATAGGTGGGACCATATTTTGGGTAGACTAGCTTGTTTAACGGGTTTGCAGGTAATTTTGGAAGTTTTGTTGTTATAGAAAGCGAGGTTTGTGATATCGACGATAATAAATTAATTATATTAATTATTAGTTAGTAGTTTATTAGAAATGTTTAAAAAATCTGTTGTTTCAGGCAAATGTGCAATAACTACATAATCCCTACTATATCCCTATTATGCGAAAGTAACTCTGTCTGTCTGTCTGTTACGCTTTCACATCTAAACCACTGAACTGATTTTAATGAAATTTGGCACAGAGATAGAGTTGACCTTGAGAAAGAACATAGGATAGTTTTTAGGACTTTCGAAGACTTCTCTTGGAAACGCGATATAACCGAACTTGAAGCGGGCCAAGCCGCGGGCGGAAAACTAGTAAAATATATGGCAGAGCTGATTTTTTTCTCTTACACCCTGAACATATAAATTCACATGCAATAAGATCTTTTAGTCTGGAAAAAACGCAACCTGCCCAAAAGCTATTCGACAAAAATCAATATACTGAATCTAATAAAAGTTCCTTGTAAAGCACCAACTCACTTCACTGTCACCCAAATAAAATCTCTCAAAAGCGTTGTCACCGAACACTAATGACTTGTGAAGTCACCGCGCGTGTGCCGCAAATCCCCACACACGTGTTATCTCGAATTTGGCATAAAATTAAATCGAATTAGCTTCGAGCGGCCAAGTACTGCCACAAAAAAGTAATACTCTTTAATGTGATTGCATATTCAGCTGTGTCCACTGCTGGAATAAAAGCCTCCTCTCAGTTGGTGGGAATGGGCTATAGGATCCAGCACGTGGACCCCCACATGTCTTCGGATATTAACGCGAAAATATTCGAAGACACGATATTTTCCTTAACCGTATTGAGACGCGATTGTATCTATACTAATATTATACAAATATAAAAAAAAAATTGTAACTTTGTATGGGCTAATCTCCGAAATTAATAATCCAATTCAAAAAATTCGTTCACTAGCAGAAAGTTACATTATTCGTGGGTGCTCTTGAAGTTACGGGGAAAATGTATATATAGCAGTTTTGAATGAAAATAAGAAAGCACGTAATTTAACAAGTACAGCCGCAGAAGTATCTTGATGATTGTAAACCTTACAAGGGCTCACTATGAAAATATTGGCATCTTATGATTCGTCTACAACCAAAATATACCATACTACATAATAATTACATAATTTTTATTGGTAAAAGAAATATCACACCAAAGTAAAAACCTCTACTCTTATCTTAACTTCCATTAATCTTTGTACTTCTTTTACAAATCAGTGCAAGTTTAGAGATACAACGTTCATTAGCTCGCTACATAAAACAGCAATTAGACAGACAGACGAACAGAGAGCTCTTAGAACGAGCTAAGAAACTTGTCGCAAGCACGCGACTGGCAACCGATCGCTAGTGATTAAGACAATAGATGCTTAATTGTTTTATCTTTTTCCCATTGAAGCATTTTCTTAGGTTTGCCGTCAAAGGTCGCTTTTCTTGATGAAATTGTTTGTACGTCAGCAGAGCGATGGGAAAACTGTATGGACAAATGCGGACGCGACTCCGAACAAGGGACTCTAACCGATACTAACCTGAAGTATCTGTCAGCGTCCGGTGTCCGCAGCCAGTCCACAGTTTGTCCGTACCAGTTTGACTGATACTTAACACAGTCATTGATTTTGTTGGCTAAAATACGAGTGTTGGCTTCGACGGAAGATATAGGAATACAACGTTGGTACATAATCCGATTTTGTTGTTTATCAGGCGGATATAATGTGCTAATTGGAATATCATGCTTAATAGGAATCTGCCTATTTTAATACAAATACGACTATTGTTTTCATGTATTTTTCCATAAAAACTACTTTGATTATCCAATTCACAAGAATACATGAAATAATTTGTACTTCGATTTAGTAGATACAGTCAGGTACTGAAAGACTAATCTGACATAATTTTTTCACTAATTTAAAAATGTAAACCTTCTTAAAATGTGAGTTCACTAAATATGACTAAATGTAATATAATCTGTTTAATGTAATCTGGGTAGATTATTCTCCAAAAGATCATCACCGACAAGAATCTTCATGCAAAGACATTTAAATAGACTTACGATAGGGTATTTTAACACGACTGCCCAAAAAAAGAAGTGTTATTATAAAGATATATTCCGGTCCTTATTTGCAGGAACCAGAAAATAATATGTTCACATTTGAACATTTCAACTACCCATCTATCGTAGTCCAACGCTGGACATAATATTTATTATACACAACTCCGAAAAGGCCTCTTTTCGGAGTTGTGTCATAATAGCCTTATTTGCCTTCTGCATCCAGTCTGACCCAGCTATCTTTAAATATACACATATAGCAATGCTTTATTGCTAAAAATAACCAACAAAATAAAAGCCACCTCCCCGAAACACAATAATTGTTGTAGCACACGACATGATACGCGCTGCAAGGCTAAGCTGTGCTAAGAGAACTTGAAAAGAGTTCGGCACACAACACCGGGTTGTCGGCTTGTGTAAGTACTGAATTAAAACTTCGTACTTACAGGAATTAGCTCATGGCTCATGCTCTGTAGTGTAGTCTAGCCTTAATAATAGTACAGAGGAATTATTGGGAGAAAATGTGAAGTGCGCGATCGTGTTTTGTTTGTATTGTGTTTTTTTAACCGATGAAAGAAAAGGAGGAGGTTCTCAATTCGAAGAGTACGTATATTTTTTTTTAAATATGATCCCGCATAAGTTTTGACAGAGTAGTCCCATTTCAGTGATTCTTTTTTTAGAGTGTATATCTCAAAGTTGGTCCCATTTGAAATGTTGTGGAACTAATTTTAGAGGACTTTAGATGATAATTAATTTCACATTTTCTTCTACAGGGAAATGTGAGCCTGTAATAGCCGGTATTATTTCTTTCAAAGCATCAAATAACAGCACTCCCGTAATCTTTGACGAACAAGGCCCTATGCAATGTGAATATAGTGCACTTGGTTGTTACCAAGTACAAATCGAGCCTTCGGGGTGCTGATGAGAAATTCCTGAAGTTTAGGTATTTCCATACCTACCTAAACGTTAATTCGAAACTTTCATGTTTAGAGATAGAGTATTTATTGATACACCCAGTCAAACTTATCACAATATTTTTCAACCGAATCCAAAAAAAAATCTCTACAAATCATACACTAAGAAAATCTCGTTGCAAATTAATCTAATGGTGCAAGACATCACTCACATGTAACTGTACGCACCTGTCTGAACGGATGTAAGGGCTTAAACAGATATGTTCTGAATCAAATTCAACGCCTTTTGGAAACGCGCACCCTTAACTTGAAAACACGGATGTGAAGTGACTAGATTACGAGAGCGCGGTGTTTGGGGAATTCTGAGCGTAGTTTTAGCGTCACTCGGATACGATAAGGTTGATGTTATGATACTAGATTCTCTATAGCTAAATAAACAGCTGTATTCATTACAGTTAAGATAAAAAATATCAAAACGAAAAGGTAAGAAGCCAAAAGGCTCACGCTAACAAGAAGCAAAACAAAGTAATAGTTCACTATTACAACAATTGTAATAAAGTTAAGGTTATAAATCTAAGTTGCTTTTGTTTAACTGATTTTTTATTAAAACTGTATTAGCTTTCGCTGTATTATTATTTCCACCCCAAAATAAACTACTCAAATAGTTTAAGAGTAGGTTTTAAGTATTTCCGTAGAATTACCCAGATTTAACGGAAAACCTTAAAAATAACGCGTCATAGTCGTTAGATAAAGTTGCGGTAGTTTGTTATCTAACGAATTACTACTATGACTACTACGAACTATTTAGTTTAGTAGGCTTACATTTTAATGTCGAGTTTTAATTACATTCTTAGCCACGAACAAACAAAACCGATTTCCTTAATTTTTTTTAATATTTTATACTAGTTTTTGCCGGCGGCTTCGCCTGTGTGGTGATCGAAAATTGATCTACGGAATCGTACAACCGGGATAAAAAGTAACCCTTATTCCTAACCCAGGTCATAAACTATCCTTGTGCCAAAATACTCCCAAATTCGTTCAGCTGTTTAGATGGGAAGACGTAACAAACAAAGCTTCGCTCGCGTTAATTTAGAATTTGACAGTCAATTCGGATTTGTACTCTGGCTGTAATTCAATCATGATTCGGAAGACATGTGGCGCCATCTATGATCATAAGAACGTAATTGTTGTTTTCTTCGGGAACAGTACCTTTTTTCGGGAATGAAATGTACCCTATGTCCTAATATGCAAAATTTCAGGATAATCGGTTCAGTGGTTTAGGCGTGAAAAGATAAAAAACAAACTTACTTTCGCATCTGTAATTATTTAAGTAAAGATACTAAGTTCGGATGAATTCCAATTCACCGAATCGCTTAAAAACAACTTCTTGATGGCCCTTCTAGTAATGTAACAAGAGCCTCAAAGCATTAACAATGAACCGTGAGCGACGTGTACTTACTCCGGAGTTAGCATAAGTATTTCGCTAAAAGTCTCATCCAGACCCCGCCCTGAGAACAGGGGCTTAATTGACTCGGCTGTTTTAAACGTATGGAGGGACGCTTAATGTATGTTTTTCTTCATCTTTCAAAAGTTTTTAAATCTTGTTTTATTTAATTTAAAACACATTTAATCGTGTCAAATTCTAAAACCATTTTCTTAAAAATACTACATTTTATTTTTTTCTAATATTTTCGTGACAGCTTTAGAAGCTAAATTGACTTTTAACCTTCGACGACTTTTTATGCAGAGGTGACTTATAGTAAGTACAGCCACATTTCGTCCGTTATGTTTTAAACTCCCATGTAATAAGGCGAACGGGAGAAAAACCAACTAAAACCTAACAAAGTTTTCGTAATTTTAACTTGAATACTTAAAGTTTATTTCAATAATTTTAACTATACACATTAACAAAGAAAAAAAAACCGGCCAAGTGCGAGTCGGACTCGCGCACGAAGGGTTCCGTACCATTATCTATAAAAACGGCAAAAAAAATCATATCTGTTGTATGGGAGCCCCCCTTAATATTTTTTTTTAATTTTGAGTATTTGTTGTTATAGCGGCAATAGTAATACACCATTAGTGAAAATTTCAGCTTTCTAGCTATCACGGTTTATGAGATACAGCCTGGAGACAGACAGACAGACAGACAGCGAAGTCTTAGTAATAGGGTCCCGTTTTACCCTTTGGGTACGGAACCCTAAAAACGATACTATAAACTAATAAATAATAATTTAAAAAAAAACAAAACTATAAAACGCCAACAAAAAAACTCTTCTTCAACGCTGTCAACTGGTAATGTGCCCAAGAGACTGACGTTGCCACGTTGTATAAATTAAACATTTTCAGCACATCCCCCTACACAATTCTAATACATTACAACTTATTATAGCGAGTACTATTGGATTCGCGTGTTGATCGAAGTGCCATTCGTGAGCGATGATCTATTTCGATCGGATAAGTCTCGCGTGCCGGATGCTGAAACCTAGCAAATACTGTGTCGTGCCATCATAGGGTAATGAGTATCAGCCTTTGTCTGAGCGATATTTACAACGTAATTACGTGTTCTATTATGGAGGGAAAGCACGGATGTTTTATTATTATAGTGTTATTGAAAATGGTGTGATTATCAATGTAACTGGTTAATGTGTTTGTAAAAAAGATATAGGTAGACACATACAGCCTTACTGAATTTAATAACCTATTTACAAAAATAAACATAATTTCAGTTAATTTCAATTAAATAAAAAGTGGAAAATGGAATGTTAAAAATCTCTAGTTTTTACTTTTTACCAATGTACATCGTTACAGAAACTAATTCTAGTAAGTTATTCTTTCTGAAAAACATTTTTAAAACGACATTCAAGATCAGAGCGCGTACTAATAACATATCTACAGTGCTACAAAGATGTGTTGGCGATCAAATTACGTTGACAGGAGACACTGTTGGTTAACGTTTCTGAAATGTATTATAAAACAAGATGGCGTCCTTAGTTCCAATTTGAGCCACTCGCCAAAAGATTATTGAACCTTCTTTTATTTCCATAACACAGATAAGTAATTAAATTCTACCCCAAATCTCTAACATCTAAATTGAATGAACAGCAACAGTAACTCAAAAATGAAGTTTAACAGTTTAATTTAGAACTGGACAGGATGTGGACTAACACCTAGGGTCGTCTGCTAATCCCTTTACCGTGCCCCTAAACTTTCACCTGACCAGGGACAGACGGTGTAATGCTCGTCTAAACAATGCGAATATATCTACCTGAACTGAAAACAGACTCGGAGAAATATTGACTTGAATTTTTTAGCTGATGTGTGCTGAAAAGCATTGGTGACTGGTATTTTTTAAGAAGGTTGGTTGGTGTGAAGGTGGTTGACACACGGTGGCATCATATCTGTACATTTCCAGTATAACTTGCTTCTAACAATGAGAGATCCGCATAAACTGGTTTTGTATAACTTGATTGGCCGTCGTGTGTACTAATTTTTAATCGACGTCTGAAAAGGAGGAGGTCCTCAATTCGGCTGAATTTTATTTTTTATGTTATGATTATTTTTTCATTTCGTAGAGAAAGTTTGCGCAGTGGTCCCAATTTTATTCACAATATTTTTAGGATTCCGTACCTCAAAAGGAAAAAACGAAACCCTTATAGGATCACTCGCGTATCTGTCTGTCTGTCCGTCTATCACAGCCAATTTACTACGAAACTACTGGACCGATAGAGTTGTAATTTGCTTCACATATGTAAGTCGGTGACCCTAATACGGACGTGTAACGTAAATTAATGAATTTAAAACAACAACAAAAAAATGTAGATTACAGGAAAACCTATAAGAAATCTTATATTTAAAACAACTTACGAAATTTAGAGAATTAACGTACGGAACCCTCCCAACGCGAGTAGAACTAGTACTTGTCCGGTTTTTATTCTATGTAGGTACCTATATGTAAATGATCTGCTAATATTTTTTTAGTAACAATGGAAAATGAATATTTACTCGACAAGAATTTGTGTAAGATACTCGTACCATCGTGCCACAACTAAAAAGTTTTTTATTTCTAATAGCTATTTCTAGTTTTAGAAAATATAGAGAACATTAAATTTGTGAATAGTTGCAAAAAAAACTCTGTAACACTAGGATTTAGGATTTAAAAGCAAAATCTATTTAAATAAATAGACAACAAAGACTAAAAATAAGATTCGTTTAGAATTTCAAAAGAAAACAAATGAAAAGCGCTATTAAAACGAGTCCCAGTGAGACAATTTTAAGATCATAAAAAAAAATACAGTTCACAATTCAACACGAAATCTGAAATCTCAGCGGCAACACAAACTCTCATATCCCTGCAAGTACTTAGGTCTTAGGTACTTGCATCAGGTCTTAAGTAAGCTAAGCCTAGCATGGGTATCAACTGACCGCCCTGTCTGGGTGCTGCGTAGGTAACATGACCTAGCTCCCAGACGCCGTGAAGCTTAAGTTTAAGCCCTGCAACCTTTATTGTACTCTACTTTAATACTCAGATTTAAGTTTACTACAAGTTCCGGTTAACTATTTGGTCGGTGTTATGTTTTAACAAGCTATTTAAGGTAAACTTACCTAAAACGACAAATTAAGTTGGCTATCTAGAATATTTAATATGGTATCTATATTATAAATTTTTAAACTGACATGATCACTAACACTGAAAACGGGATATTAACCATTTATTTTTTACTATTTATTTTGAGTGCCCGATTTTTCGGCGCTGTTGCAAGCATCATGATCACGGATAAACAAGAAAAGTACACATGGCAAATATCCCGTTTTTAATGATAATTAATGATACTACAGCACCTATGTACCTACTGTTGAAACTACATATATTATTTTCTTTTTTTGTGAAACTAATCTTCAAAGTATCTGCTAAATTGCAGTATGGTTCAAAAGTTTTAGAATACCTAGTTGCCAAATCATAATTTAATAATACCACTATCAAGACCAAAACAATTTATTAAAACTTATCATTTAATCTTTTTATTAGAACTATTTGTAAAAATTTTCATGGATTAGCCTTCTTACTTTAAATAAATCAAACCATCTGATATATTATAAAAAGTTACAATATGTTTACGTAAATCACGTAGTACGGACACCACGTCGTACGGACACAATACACTTTATAACTGTGATTCCCTACTTTCCCATAGTAAAGTTATTCACGATCAACGTCAGAATTCAACCAAGTTAATCAAGTTGTTTTGTAATTCAAGACATAGCGTGTACATGTTGACAATGCCTAAAGATAACGCTTACAATCGGTGGTGGCGCCGCAACTGTCAAGATTGTTGCTTTAATTAAGAAACTCATCCCCTAATTCATTCCCACAGATCGACCCTATGTTTGACACCGTTTTAAACATTCAATAATGCCTTTTGGTAGAAGGTACTAAGGTCTTGGTCAAAAGGATTTCTTTAATCACTTCGGGGATGTATTTTCGAAGGTAAGTGTTTTGCGAATATGATATTTGTTGCAAGTAATGTTCGAATGAAGGAAGATATATAAAGATAATAAAACATCTTAATGATATTTCAAATTAATGTGAAATTCCGTATTCTAAATTATTATTCCAATGTTTCTTTTATTAACGAACAGGGTGGTTGGTATAATCATATAGATGTATACAGAATCATTAGGTATGCAAAGATACAACACATCGCATGTCAAACAAAACACATGAATTCTATAACACCGATACGATTTAACGAACCCCCCAACAGGGTAATTAATTCAATCGCGTATTTATAGGGCGTCGCTGAAGGAAATGTCATCATTATCTTAACCGTTGTTGCGGCAACGCGCTGCCTCGCCGTGAATGAGTGTCGTGTGTCTCTCAAGCTTTTGTCCCACCCCTCGTCAATCGGTAACACATTTACCCACTTACGACTGGGTGAAAACTTGCAAAACGAACACCATTGTTAAGAACGCTACAGACACAATAACCTGTCGCTGCGGCGCGCTTATCGACTGCGCGTCAAAGAAGTTCAAAAGCTCGGTTTAGACGTTCGCTATCGCGGCGTCGTTTGTCAGTTTACGCCGGGAGCTATGATTGTCTCTACGTTACAAATGGCCTTTTTGAGGGCGACGTTTGTTACCGTTTTAATTGACACCGCGAAAATATCTGAGCGCCCGCGCCGAGAAATTGTCGTATCGCGTGTGTGAAGACGCCCCGGCGTTCGACTTTCATTTGTCTTTGTTCTGTACTGGGTTCAAATAATATTTATTCAATATCCAAACATAAGTTCACCATTTTCATAAAAACCTACTTGAAATAATCTTTACTTTCGTCTCAATAAACTATTTCTCCTAAAACAGAAGGTGTCGATACGCTACGCAAGTGCCAGTCGACAGATATTTTCCCCTACGCGCTACGATCACACGTAGCAGTTAACAACGTCTACGGCTTTACGTAACAATGTGCGTTTGAGTATTAATCTCATTTGTGTAATAAAATCTGTGCCTTAGCCGAGCCGATGGCAAGGCGTGATCCGGCCGTGAAATGCTTGCCTCCGCACGATAATCCTGTTAGGTTAAGAAGGTTTCCACATATTACGTGCTTTGCTACGCCTTAAGGATTAAAACGACGTGTACGCATAACTCGATACGTATTGTTAGGGAAGACGTACCCTCGTTTTATCGATTTTCCATCGCTTGTATCATAATAATGTAGCTACTGTGAAACGATGAACTTGTCTACGAATTTATAGGTATTCATTTAGCTGGGACTAGTCCAGCCGGGCTTAAGCGATTACGCCACGGCAAAGATGCAACGTAGATTTACAGCAAAGCTTGCCATGACAAGGTGGTCATCGCAAGCCCCCAGATCTTTATGCCGGACAATGAAGACAAAGGACGTTTAAATTATTCAGTCAGAGTAAAAGCGACCTTAATGCTTGAAGCGTAAATACCATTTGTAAATATTTAAGTTTGCGCGTCAATTTTGCGTTAAGACGAATAGTTTGCATGAGAGAGGAATCGGAGAGCGTCTGGGCGCTAAACCTACCCTCGGGCAGTAGGGGGCCGTCCATAAATAATTAATCTGCACCGATGTGCGTCCGCCGGTTAACTAAATCCTGTGGTGGTTTAGGAAACTGGCCGTCGGCCGTCGGGGATACCTCAAGAACTGAACATTGTTTCTTGTTCAATTCTATTGTCAAATAGACTAGATGTTTGGTTTAATCCCTGTGTTTGGGTGTACATAAAACAGTAGACTCAAGACTAGAACGACTTGAAATTATATTTCGGTGAATATCGACGGCAGAGATAAAGTCAAGCAGTGTTTGCTACGCTGTGTGATGCGCTGATCGCCAAAACTGGGTTAAAAACTGTCACAGCAATGACACTGACAGCTTTGAACGCAGTTCAGATGTACTAATAGCGAACAGTTTCTTTGGTGGCCCAATGTCAACTATACCTACATAACATACAACATAACACATTATAAAATACAACTTCTCTTTTCTATTACAAGTCTAGAACCACAATCGACTTCCAACTTGTTTTAAAGGCGAGCAAAACACTTTTCTTAACCTGCAATTTTCAAGACAAATTATTTTTTTACTTCATTCTACTTACTTTTAACATATTATCATATCGCTTCTTACCCATCATTTTTTATCTGTCAATACATTTATCATGTATAATGTATATATATACAAGTTTGTCCGGATTAGGGAAGCCCCACCGGCAAGCAACAAGCACCGTCTTGCGACGCTGCGGATGGGCAGCGGATTAGGCGCGCTTTACACGTAAGACAGTAAGACACGGACCTATACAAGTTCACCTTATCTACGTACTTCGATTGTTTACTGTCTGTCTTGATTTTGTGGCAGAGATTTTTCGTGAAAATCTGAGTTTTATTTAGCAAGACCGGGAGGCTTTAGCAGAATCAATTATAGGAATAATAATATAAAATTACGTTTAAATTCTTTAAATGTTGGTTAATTGTCTGACTATTTTACTTCTTATATTGAAATTTGTGACTATTATACTTATTGTAACGTAATTCATATTATTATCCGATAATGATTCTGATAAAGCGGCCATTTTAAGCTCCCTGTTTTTAAAAGCGGTGCTTTGCTAAGACAAAATAGGAGTAAGTAGTCAGTACAATGAAATCTCAAATTTTGGATTCTACATTCGAGCTTGAAACTGGTTTTTAAAGACTGACCTAAAGCTAAAAAGTGCCTTTGTGAGTTCGTATAAAGTAAATATTTTGACACCGAAATACGGGACCTTTAAAAATACACGTAAAAGATGCCCCAAATTAACTTAAATCTTATTAGTAGTCTCAACATAATTGTTTCAAGTCCTAGAATAAAATAAATAATACCTATCTACACAAGGATCTCCTAGTGCCAGACCAAAGACGCCATCTTATATTTTCAATCCGTTTCATAAAACAATTGCACAAATTGATTATCAACAACGCCACCATGTCTAAGTAATTTAAAAAAATCTCCAACAGTCATCCAGTAAGCACTTCATGAAAAAACATACACAATTTCAATCCATTAAATGTTACTGAAACCCCATCACAAACATATCGCGAAGTTTTAAGCTTAATTTAATTTCAATGGCGAGCAAAAAGTTCGTTTAAAACTAATCGAGCCTGTTCCAAACTCACTTGTCTAACACTCTACGCTAGGGATATTGGATTATGAACCTTATTCTGTCTAACATCCCATTAGTACCTACGATTTGCATGTTACCCGTACTATACTGTGCCTAACTACTGCAAAGTTGGTATTTTAATCGTGTTAGAAAAAACTTAGTTACGAAGCATCCATACCAATATATTTTGTGTTGTAGCGGCACTACAAAAAAGTACGACAGCAACATAGAACAACAAGTACTACAGCGCCATCTATGACGCAGAGGATAAACTAAACACCGAAATACATCTAAATCCTGCATCGCGCAAGTAAAGTTATTCGCGACTTAAGACTATATAGAAGAACCCGACAACAACTGTTGGGCAGTAGCCCACCAGACATCACACCCATCTGGTCGGAGGATCCTTCCTTTTCTATGGGGGATGAAGAACTTTACACCCTGTTCTTCATTACCCCCAAAGTGTGTTTACATAGTATAAAAATATAGTTAAACAAATGAAAATGAAAATTGGTTTCACATTAATTATTTTGAATTGAATTGTCCTGCCAGACAAGTCTGAAATAAGTGGTAGGTTTATATATTTTCTTTCTAAAGGTTTCGCAGCAAACTTAATAAGTACCAATAAACATAAAGGGTTTTACAAGTCCCTTAACGAAGCCGGAAGGCGTCATTGCGATATTATTTTGTTTTATTCTGGACCATACCTGGGAACCTAGTTGCGGAGATATTGGAGGTCAAAGTTCCAACTTCATCAGCGGAACACCCATCCACGGACCAACCTAGGTAAGCACGGCTTAACCTAAAGATCGACCCAAGCGGCTGTTCTTATTTAACCACGAGCTCCTCTCAAAGTACCAACTTATAACAAGTTTTAAAAAAATACAAATTTTACTGCCATATTTTTCTTTAATCCATGACGCCTATACCATTCAATGCATCCATCATCAGAATGTAACATTGAGTCTTAACGAAAAAAAAAAAACAATTCCCAGCCATAACGTTTGCGTCTAGTTACTTAGTTTACTGTACAGCTACAGAATGCTTGGTGGACGGCTTCGTGATGGGTCCATTTACACCATGTATAAAGTCTAAATCAAAAGCCTCAATAAAACCAACACAAATGCAAAACTAACATCCTAAATAACCATCCAAATTAACACAAACACCCAACATATTCCACAGAACAATAAAACACATTATCACCATTTAAATAAATTAATCGGCTAAAACTGTATTACCGGAGCCGCTAATGCTTCCATTCTCAATCAATGGCTGCGGCAACACGGACCAAATAATCGCATGCAGTTAATGAAAGCATTTGAAAAGTTAAAAGCCTGTTTAGGCCGCGACCACGGCCACAGACTAATTAACGTCGTGCAGTAATACCAGCAGTGTGAACGAGGACTTAGCGGCATTATCGCCTAAATTGTACTAATGTTCAGTTGTGGCCATGAATGGTCATTATGATTTGAGACGCAAATTGGTTATATTTTGACTGTGGTATTGGTATTCGTTTATATTGTAAAGCTTAAGCTATGACAACCAAATTCACTAGGTATCCCAGAGGAAAAAAAACTAAAATTACGACAGATGAATAGTTATTTTTTGGTCTATGGTAAACAATATTTTTTTTTCTCGATGAAAAGAAATCTTCCCACGCATTCTCTCTAAGCCTTCGAGACGTCTTCAAATTAGCGACATGAATTAACAAACAAAAAGTTCAGTCGAACTAACATACTTACGGATAAACTTACTATTTTGTTAGACAACGGCGTAGACCCTGGCGTAGCAATGTAGCAAGGTGCTACGAAAACTCGTTTCTCAAAAACCATAATATAAAGAACAAAAACAAAAGTGTGCCTTTTCCTTTACAAAATGTTGCTCTTAATCATATTCAAAACTGTATAATTAATTTCCTACACAGCAATAGAAACATGTTATTAGACTTAGACAATTTAAAACGTCAGTCAAAAGGTGGGATTACTGAAATTGTACGCGCAGTAGGCTTTGAAACGAATCGTTCTATTAGTTCGCGCAGACAGACTCGATTTAGTAATTAATTTCACCGCGCGAAGTGCACTAGAAACTATAATCCTCATTAAAATGGGAAATAGTCGTCTATTCACTTTGCCATCAAATATAATTTTGGCCTCTAAACGCGAAATATAATTATGTATTTTGGCAAATCCGTTGTGCACAGTGTGTCGACGCAAATGTACCAGTTTAATATCATCATCTCTTCAACGGTACATTTGTATAATAAATTATGCAAGTATCGTCGAAGTGCATTAGAATCGGTAACGTAACTTATATTCTATTCGCTGTAAACAAAGCGAAATTGCATCAATAATTCAATAATGGAGTTTTCAGTTCGAGTTGGTAAGTAGTGCACTTTGCGAACGACAATCCGAGAGAATAAAATAATATGAGGCGATCATTTTCATTTGCTTCCCGAACGCTCAATTTTTCGCATAACGCACCACCCAATGAAAATACAAATTAATCTGCTCATTTTTTGCGAACAATTTTATATCATTGAGTCCAAATATCTGAATGCGATGCATTTCGCGCTCCATAATCCCATGTCAGGGCGATAGTTATGGATTACTTTTGTCTCGATTGAATTATTTCATCATAATATAAATATATTATTAATTTTGTTATTATATCGGCGTACTCGTCGAGGTAATCCTCAAAAGGTCCGCTTACGGTTTGTTTACGCGTGCTTTTATGCGAGTTCAATGAAGGTGCGCCGTGAAATCCGAAATCAATATAGGAGAGTATAGAAACAAGAGTGCGGGCGAGGCCTGTGTCGACGCGATATCCAACACGGGTTCGGATTAAGCGACGTCAAATCCGGGATTAAGCGAGGCCGGGATAAAACGGAAGCCGGGATCGGCTCGAGCTCGGGTCAGCGGGATTTCGCCGGGCAATAAAAGTGTCTGCAGCCGATTTAGACTGAGCCCGCTGGCAATTCGGCGCGGCTACCAATTGCTAGGTAATTTCGGCGTGCGAGCGCGATCTGTCCGTACAAAGCCGTTCTAATGCCCCCAATGGGATTAGCCAAGTGTCGTGCGGCCTTTACAATTTATTGGAAGGAATCAGACATCTGAATTAAGACATAGTTCCTTGATGTGTCTCGATGAGACAGAACATGCCAGAGGGAATTACGGCTACTATTTGTTTGGCACAAAGAATGAAAACAGATGTGATGCCACGTTGAAATATTAATCAGCTTTCGGTATTCAAACCGGCGCGCAGTACACTAATCAAAGTTTTTTCTAAACTAAATCCCACTCGTTTGCAATGGACGCCGCTCGTCTATTATAGGGGCCCCTCAGTAATCCGGATTGGAGATTCATTAGGGTGAGATTATACTCTATTGAAATCTGGCTTAAGCGGGCACGGGCGGATCGGATCGCAGACCGCGGAGCGAGTCGAGAACGGGAACCGTTCATACTCGTACAGTGATAGCGCACATATGAGTGATGCGGAATTCATCTATTTTAAGTAGGTTTAATGTTGACTGCGATTTAAAATTGATTTTGTGAAAGCGCAGGCTGACTGTATTTCGTAGTTATAAAATCAACAAGATAATTGACAATATTCGAAACTATGCCGAGACTTTCGTAACGGTCCATGTTTTGACGACGAATGCAAATAAATCCATGTCCATGTTTGAAAGAAGATAGTGTTATTATTTCCTACGTCATAACATCGTCTTTTGCCACTCAAACGTCACGTACAGGAAGTATTTTTTTCTACACCTAGCCTAGACCGCAAGCCGCGGCGGCGATTCCAAGTAACGCCATTATAAAACTGATTCATGCATGGGACACATAATCCTGGTCTACTTTATGACGTAAGGCCTTTGTTACCTGCTTTCAAAGACCATTATGATAATCATAACCTTAATACAGAAGTCATAAAGACTATCAGACAACCCGACAGGAACTTATTCGAAAACATCATGATGAATCACCGTATTTGTGTTATTACATTACACTAATCAATTGATATTCTCGACGTGCTAAAGGAAACTCCTGGTAGGTACTATAAAGGCACCTTGGAGCATTAACGTTATTGGATAAGACATATAAGACTGAATACGTCAACATCAAAGGACGGGACGGTAAACAAAAACCCGTGCATTAGCTGGATGAAAATATTGTTCGTAATTACTGTGATATTTCATGCTATATTCTTTGATACGATACGTAAGGAAATGTTTTGTAAAGTAACTGAGGTAGTGTGGGGAATGCTACGCGATGCGTTAAGTCGTGGCCGACATTTTCGAACTAGTTCGACGGGAAGTTAAGCCGTAACGAGAGTGTGTGCCGTTTCGCGTTTGTTGTGCACAAGCCTTAAGAGAATGTGACGTTGCCAATATAGGAACGCTGCTTATTTCACTTTTATTGTTATTTAACTCTCTTGACTTCCTCGTTGGTCGGGTCCTCGCAAGCGGGACTTCTGAGCATGAGGTCGTGGGTTCGATTCCCGGGTCGGCCAAAGTCTTATTGGGTTTTTTTTCCATCAAGAGTTTCTTAGTAGCAGCCCATGGAGTCTGGATTTGTGCTCGTTTATTGGGAATAGGCTCGCCCCTTAAATGGGACTTAAACATAACTAGCGATTGTGGGTTTACTACGAGTATTAGGTACACCTCTGCCTAACCCGTTGGGGATTACAGGCGTTATGTTATGTTTTTTTTTTTTTTTTAATTAGTTATCTACCTCAGACATTGTGGTCCGCGCCCTTGTTTGAAATTGTTTTTTTTTTGTTTACATGGTTTTACTACTTAAAATTACATTCGTGCTCCTACTTTGGACACTGACATTATACTAAACTTATTAGAATAACTTAGAATCTACGTGAGTCCATCTTTTTTTATACTATGTTTTTTATTTAAGCACGATAAGTTTTAGTCTAAGTATTAATGTGACTAATCCATTAGTTTTTATCAAAATACTTATCTTTATTTGTACTATCTAATATGTGTTATTTTAAAATTAAAGATGAGTTCGTTTACTTTGTAAAATAGTGTTTTTCTGGTGTGATTTGGTTTAGATATGTCGTCATTCGCTTCCTACTTGAGTGTCAACATATTAAAAGATTTAGCGATAAGTTTTAATACCCTGTTACGTAAAACCAGTCAATTAAAACATCTTAATTTTAAAGAGGTTTAAGTAATTTAGAATAAAAATTTGTTTTACGATTTTGAAGTGGTATCTCTTTGTTAAGTCGAAAACGTGTTTAAGACAGTTGACCCGTTTATACCACAAATCTGTCACCCGTTTTATCTATAACCTTTGCATTGTTTCTGGTCAATACCATCTGACTGCAGATAATAATACACGTAGGTAATAATAAAATGGGAAATTTTACAAAAACACTGCCTGCTTGTTGGGATAGTACCTAGTCGTAAGTGACTAAGTGCTACTGCCGAGGATGTGGTCCTGAGTTCTATTCCCAGGTTCGGCAAAGTGTTGTTGAGTTCTTCCATCGGCAAGTTGTCAGTTGTAGTATAGAAACTTTATTTGTGCCCAGTTGATGGCAATAAGCAAACCCCATATGACACGGGATTAAATTATTATTGACGAAATGTATGAATACTAGAAACAGTCCTACGTTCAGCCCCTGTTATCTACTTGGGAGTTAATCATAACTCACAAAACGTAAGTGTGCTAAGAAACTCTACCTACCCTTTCGCGGAAAATCTCGCGTGATCTTACCATGTTGCGTTACAAAAACTCAACACTTAATCGCACTAGTGGCTTATCAGTTTTTGTGCTCGTCCACGCGGGATTACTCCAGATCCGGCTTTATCCAGGAATAAAATATTTATATCCAACATAACGCCCAGGATTGCTGCTTTCCGATAATATTAAAAACATAATCATGACCCTTGTTTTATGTGCGTTAAGGTAAAAATTTTAACTTGTAATTTTGAGTTCAAGTAACCTAAAAATATATAAAAAATTTCATTACAATGATGGATGACAGACGGTCCTGTTAAGACCAGACAATGGTACCTACACATCCGCAATATATGTGAAAGTGTTCCACTAGTATGTAAGGGACCATAGATATAGATATATGGTCTAGACAATGCAAGTATCACGAGGGGTATTCCCCAACATTTGATCCTTAGTAGCGACACTATCGAATGGTGTAATAATACAGTCTGTATTTTTTTTTCCGAAATCAATGGGTTCGATTCCTAGCTAGGAATATTGATTTTTCGAAAATCTAATGATGTAGTTTTAGTTTTCGTCAAAATCGGGCTCGAGACTCCTTTGAGTAGTTTTCGCTATTCCTCATAGTTTCGGATTTGGCTATCCACGACCACTTGAAAAATTCTTCCTGTATATCTGTGGTATTACACACACACACGCATCCTGCCATTCCTTCAATAAACCTTTATTAAAACTGTTTGGTTTTAAACTTATACTGTCACTTACGCAATATCTTCCGTGATTGTTCATAATTTTGAGTACATAAACAGTGTTTGGTTTTATTACCTACAGTAAAAAATAAAAAGATTTAACTATACTACACTTTTATCCCGTACATTTCGTGAATAAATATTATTTACCCATTGCAAACGTTAAGCCGGGCGAATAATCCAGTTTTCGAAGAATACTCCACTTAAAAGATTTAAAATAAATCGATTGTGACCCACACGCCCGTGAAGACACACACTTGCATATTAATTGAGATAATCCTTTCGAACTAAAAAAAACGACATAAAATTGTCAAAGGGATTCAATTCGACTGGATATTATCTAATGCCATTTCAAATATAACTGGGTTGTTTTTAATTAGTAAGTACGTACTCGTTAGTAGATTGGTCGCAAGCGCGACTTCTGAGAATGTTGTCCTGGGTTCGATTCCCGAGTCGGACAAAGTGTTATTGGGTTTTGCCGTCAGGAATTTCTCAGTAGCAGTCACGGAGTCTGGATTTGTGCCCGGTCGAAAGCAATTGGCCCTATTACAAGGGACTTAAAACATATCTGGCGAAATTTGGGTGTACTATTAGGTACACCTCTGCCTAACCATTCCGGGATTACAGGCCTGATGTTATAATGATGATGAAGTACTTAACACCTTTTGTACGGTCCAAGCTAGAAATCCTCTAAAAAGTTGTAAAATGCTCCTAAAGTCCTAAGTCACTTACGACATTTTATTTACAACACTTAAATCTCACAGCAATAAAAAGCGACTTAAGAAGCGAAACATTGAATGTAGAAACATTCGACAACTCTACTATCCCTACGGTAGGTCGCGGTTTCGTCCTACGAGGTTCATTGACTACCGAAGAACCCCCTAATAAAATCCCTCCACACAATATCAAACTCTAACCGCACACGATTAGAACACAATTTGCAACAACGATCAAATTCTGGTAGCTTTCTACTGCAAGCTGAAGATAAGCCGACGGATTAGTTCAGCGGAACGGAAAAAAAGAATAAAAAAGTATAAACTTCAGCCCTGATTGAGTTCAATTCTTTTTAATGTATGGGGTTTGACAACCCTGCCGCATATATCCGTAGGTAAACATGAATAAAGTATACGTGTTATACGATTAAAACGGATTCAGTTGCTTTTGTATAAAATAATTTCGGGGAGTTTCGCTTCAAATATAAAATTTTAAATTCTGTTGTGTCGATTTGCGAACTTTAGGTTCAAAAAGACGTAACTGAAAACTCAAAAATATCGCAGTTCTCATGAACAAGTTAGTTGACGTAAAGCCTCAGATTTTCCGATTAAAAAAATAATATGATAAGGCACAAACACGCACGACCTTGGTCTTTAAACACACACGAACAACTGTCACCTGACTCGTGTAGGCTGTATTGTAAATAAAAAGTGATTGTAAAAGGGACTGGGGCGAGAAAATCCTGAAAAAGGCCCGCACGTGGCAATCCCGGATACCGGGATTTCACCTATCCCGCCTTACCGTAATCCCGCGCTCCGGGAAAATATACAAATATGTGTGGGTTTATTTACCTTTGTATGTACACGTGCCGTTAACAAATAAAGAGTTGTGATGTATTATTTTCGGGCTAATAAAGGCCACCTGCGGTATTGTGGATATCATTTTATGTTGGTAACATTTCATTCTCACTCAATAGAATCATTGGATTGGAGGTTTCTAGCAGATCAGAGAAAACTAGACTATAAACTTATGACACAATAAAGTTGTAATCAAACTTACAACATTACTTTGAATGAAGACAAACCTATACTTTGATTTACGACTTTTTAATACATTTGCATTGCATCCGTTTCTATAAAAGCGTTACACTGGCTCGTCGGCAGCCAGCCTTGCAAACTTAATACCTTAATTTCGCATTCTTTCAAATCCAAAGCTAAATCTTCATACTTAGCGCTGGCTGCGTCACATATTACGTACGGGCACCACTTGGCGCGGTCCGAGGATAATCCCGTCTTCCATCTCCCTCGCACCTACAGTTGTCCCGCGCAAATCCTCGCCGCGTCCCTCTCTAATCCCTTATTTGAATCTTATCAGATCTCCTGAGATACACCGGTAGTGGTGGCCATGTGTGTGTAGTGGGTTTATCCCCTAGGGTTGTCGAAGAAACTATGATTTGGGAGCTTAATCTTCTTAAGAAAAGCTTTAAATCTATCAGAGTTAATATCACTGGGTTTGTTTTTTATTATGGGTCTTCATGTAAAAATAGGTTTCATGTATAAAAATATATGATTTGTTGTAATAAGTTGCTGATCTCCATCCGTCTATTGTCTGCAAAGTACGATTTAAATAATGAGGTTGATTCCACTTACGTGTTGTAGCAACTGTAACGGAAATATCTGAAGCCGAATGGACAGAAAAGAAAGAACTTATTTTTCTATGCTTTTCTTCAAGTTTTTAATGTTACATTTTGGTAAACAATACAGTTTATGTATCTTATAAAATCAGCACATCCCTATACCCTGCGCATGCATTAAAGGTGCGTCCACACTGAATCCGCGATTAATGGGCTTTGAATGTGCGATTGAAGCCAAATTTATGTTTCTGCAACCCGTCACCACTCACCAGATTACAGCGACACCAGAATGAAGATATGAGCAGCTGCTTTGATCTGTCTCCAAATGATCCACGTAATGGCTGGACGGGGATTTTCTAATATAGATATCCTGTATTAGCGCTGCTCCTAGTACTTAGGTACTTGGTATATGTAAAATACATTAATGTTGAGTTAATTTTACAGTCAGATTAAATCTTCAAACTTATAAATATTTTTCTTATTTAAAAATTCGTAAGTATTTTTCAATAAAAAAATCGATATTGGCTTGGTAATGGTATTTATTTATTCTCCAGCACATAAATTTAATAGCGTCCATATTTTATAGGAAGCTTGAGAATTAAAGGTTTATTTCTTGCGACTGTAATAAGATAATATTACTAACCCTTTGTAGGGATTAAGATTTTGTTAAGGGCGCCGTCCCTAAGCCCTGCCAGACGGGGTCCCGCGATTAGGGTGAACAAGGCCTTTGCCGCTCACTTCTATGGTTTTTACGATGCCCTAAACAATGAGAGGAATTGTCTCAAAAACGTATTTAGATTTAGTGCTGCTAATGAAATTATTATGCTGAGGATTATGCGCTAGACGATTGTTTCATCCTTACTTCCTTAATTATTAATATTATTAATTATTATAAATGCGAAAGTAAGTTTGTTTGTTTGTTACCTTTTCACGCCTAAACCACTGAATCGATTATACTGAAATTTTGCATATACGTTGTCAGGTGTACAGAAACGGACATAGGGTACCTTTCATCCCGAAAAAAAGTACTGTTCTTGAGGAAAACAACACTAACGTTCTTATGATACTCGTAATACATAGGCTCCACTCCACGTGTCTTTCGAATCAAGATTGAATTGTATCATTAAAAGCAGAGTACAACCCGAATTGATGGTCAAATTCTAAATTAACGCGAGCGAAGCCGCGGGCAAAACCTAGTAATTTATAATGTCCGGGTTTTACACGGGCGTATTTTTGAGGAAGAATAAACAGACAAACATTGTTCAAGTTCTTCCGATACTTGTGTCATGACGTAATACGACAAAAAGCTCCCGCTTGACCGTTCCCGAGGCACAGCGGGCGCACCGGAGTGACAATCCGCACCTCGGCCCGTAAGCCTAATCTTGACAAATGGTCCGGATCATCCGTTACCAGAGCCTACAGGCCACGCTTATTTGTCCACACAACTCTACCGCCACGATTTTTTATCGATTGATCAGCGGCTCAGCTGATTGCCTCTCTCTGTTGTTGCCGCCGGATTAAATCACACACGGATACCTTCCTGTGTAGTTACGACTGTGTGAACGGACACGTATGTATGTAGTCGTGGCTTTAAAACCAAATTAAAGTCAGACACAAAAGAATAATCGTAAAGGATTTGCATTATGATACGCACACATTGAAATATATGTGTAATGTAATCAGAAGCCGTTTATCGTTCGTTTTCGAATTGAATCTGACAAACGACTTACAACTTTATGCCTTGGGGAAATGTGCTTTATAAACTTTGATCGACAGTTAACTTCGTAAACTTTGAACTAGTTTCTTTACAGTTAAAAATGTAGTAGATTTTAAGATATTTTTTGGAGTAGGTATTCCAGATGGTTAAACATCATAGTATTCAACATAGGAAGTAACATCAGACATCCAAATGCAACAAAGCTTCAATAAAAAACAATAAAATCTTCAGCACCACACAAAAAAATCTCCAATCAGAATCTTTTTAAGATTATCATTTGCGAACTTCTACCGTCTCGTATAGTAGCTAGCTCATCGTGAAACCGGTCCCTAACTGTCTGTGTGCGTTAAGCCGAGTGCATGCCTCAAATTGGGCTGAAGTACAGGAGATTATCTCAAGATGATTGATGGAGGCCCCCCTCGCCTCCCTCTGCCTCCCCGCGCCCCTGACGCACGTGATAACCAGTCCATTGCATTGATATGATTGGGTAATGTAATCCTCCGTGTAATTAGGTAAAAGTTAATCGTTATTGAGGAACAGATTTGTTTTGGACATGACAGATTTGTTACTAGATAAGACACGCTACATAGGCATGCGGTACAAAAAGGGTTCCGTACAAACTAGTTTTCAAAATTCAGTAAAAACTCGGAACAGCACAATGTTTTCCACGGAAAACCGTTATTTTAATTGATAGCCAACAAGAAACACGCTCCAAATTCTAGCAAACACAGCGCAGGTCCGACTTTTTGTCCGTCCATTCGGAGTAATAAAAATAAACGGATTTAACAAGTAAAATCGGGTTTGAACCGCTCCGAACCAGTATTCAGTGGAAAATCCTAGTTTCTAACAAAGACCTGAGGAGCTCCGACACATAGAAAGCTAGCTAAGTAGAACATACATATAGAGCTAAGTATTCGTGATCCGGATCACGCAGATTAGGTGGCAGCGGCCGGCCACGGTCCGGGATACATCTCCTACCGGATTACTGAAATCCGGATTTCGTTGAATAACTTGCCGGGGATTTGTGACGTAATTTATATAGTATTATGGAGTTTTCTTATATGTATGTTAGTTATATATTCCTTATATATATTTTTGTAAAAGCTTATTCATTTATACCAATCTACTTATGTTAATCCTAAAACCTTCCCACAGCAAATAAAATAAATAAATAATCAATAAACTCTAAACAACATAAATATTTAAGATAATAACGTTTATTATTGCTATGAAATGTAAATAATAGTTTATAGGTTTAGAGCCCGTAAATTCCAAGGTGATGACCACCGGGAGATTATCGATACTCGCTATAATATCGATCGTTTACATAATTTGTATGGCCACTGGTGTTTACGACTGATGTGGAAGTGCCTTTACGACTACCCAGTTGTGGTATAGTCAGCACTTTAAAAGTGACACTTATTTCAGTAAAGGTAGCATTAGGTCGGCTTCCAGTCTAACCAGATGCAGCTGAATACCAGTACAAGGAGCGACTGCCTATATAAACTCCACAACCCAGTTAGTACTGGGTAATATGATACCCCTTGGGAAGACGTACTCATACTTTCAGGACACTGACGACATGTAACGACTGTCAAAGATCTATAATGGGACCAACGGCATAACGTACTATCCGAGGCACGAAGAACTTGGTATGTAATGGGTCTTTACAGTGACCAGCTTGGCCTGCAAATTCGTTTTACACCCCTAATAGGATTGATCTTATAAACGCCATGTTCAAGGCATGTGTCCGTTGTAGGACGCTTCACACCTTTAGTTTTCCGTCTGGAAAATGTAGAGAACCACATGAGCTTTTAGGTTATATAGTGAAAGGCTTCACTGCTTAGTTCAATTAAAATAATATGTTTTATATGCTTTAAAAGCTTCTGTGTTTGAAAAAAGGTCCCATTTTTTTTCGGAATGAAAATCATCAAATGACCCCTCCTGCTCTGGGCGGAGCGGAAGTGTCAGACTTTTACTGACTAAAATCCATCCATGTTCCTTCTTTTTGTTTGCCCTTTTTGTTCCAGGGCCGCGGTATCTCTTTCGAACAGTCCCGCAGCCAAAGGTCCCATCTTTGCCAAGCTTATATAATACAAAATTACAAAAAATGGATCCAAAAGTCCACCGCAACATTTAACGTATCCTCACATGATTGTACGATTGTACGAAACAATATAAGCGTAGGGTGTCTACATACACACGTATACTCGGATCAGTCCTAAGCCGGATTACGCGACCGCCAAATCTGGATGTACGGGACTACGAGGTACCTCGAGGTCGACAATATTATGGATTTTGAATATGGAACATGTATGTGGGGAATCTTTTGAATTTGTTGTTTGTGGTTGCACTAGTGGGGCAGATTGAACTGTATTAGGGGTTAATCTCAGCGCCTGTTGTCTTTGAAAGTTTAAAGAGATGTTTAAGAGCTTATTGTATGTTGTGTTCTTCACTGTAGCCGTTTTCGTATTAATTACTTGCCGGAAACGTAACGTAAAGGTAGAAATGTGTAAGTTTATGTGTGTATGTTATAACGTAAGCTTGATTAACAAATGGAAGTACAAAAATTGGAGTAGTATTTTAAACCTACCTAGGTACGTTTTTACTCCAAAGTTTTCCATTAATAAGCAATAACAGAGCTTTAGAGCAGTTTACATACAAACACAAGACTTATCATAATATGATTCAAGCATACTTTCACACGATTACAAGATATTTATTGATATCAAAAGTGTATTCATTGAACCACATCCAGATTTATAACTGAGAAAACTTGCTTTTTAATACGGCAAAGGAAGAGAAAACTAGATAAAAGATGCATAAATCAATATAATATACATAATTAAAGCGAAGTTTTTTTTTTGTAAATATTGATTTATTTGAATTAATAAAATTATCATAATTATCCATAGAGAATGGATAAATGGGTGTGTGACGCAACAAACGTAACGATTTAAATCATAAAATATTATATTTATTGTAATTTGTATCATATACTTAACAAAGGCAATCGTATTTCTTTAAATAAGTTCATCGTATTTTTTTTCTAACATAAGTATGCAATCTGTTGTTTTAATGTTTTACCACAACTTCAGTTATTTTAGATTAAACATTGATTCAATAAGTAAGTAGGTACCTAAGATTTTAAACAAATAATGTATGCACAAGAAACTAAATAGGTACACTTACAAACTAAAGGTTGACTGTAGTGCCGCTGACTGAAAATATAGTACCTAATACTAAGAAGTGAAGTTATAATGTTTTTAGTTACGAAGGCGGAAATATCTGTCTCGTGTAAAACAATGTCTGACTCTTTCCGTCGGTCAAGGTTGAACCTTATACAAACGGTCACCCACGAGTCCACGAGCAGGGGTGCTTTCAACCCCCGGGCTATGCAAAGGCGGTGTACTAATTATCATGGTTCTAGAGAAAGTAATGCATTTCTATAAATAATTGCTATTCTGCACACAATTGTGTAGTTTATCGGTTAATCTTATATTGTTAAAAGCTTTTTTTGGGGTCGCTCGTTGAAAGGGTTACCCTGCGACGCGGATATCAAAAGTTGTAGGGTTTAACACGGATACATAATTATGTATACGAATTTCTAGATATGATAGCGAAATTTGAAAATTATTTTCTCCTACTGTATTGACTAACGTCTTACGTTTTCACGAATATAGTATTTTGGAAGCCATACTATTTCGAAATAGGTTTTGTCTCAAATCTAAAGTACTTTTATATTTTTCCAAGTGCAATTTTGTGTGTGTGTGTGTGTTAATTTCATTGCCTCGTTATTGTACACTTGTTTCTAGATGTCGTAAATGAATGGACTTTTAAAAAAACAACGATCTTTGTCTTCTATTATTATAATAATACCGGATAGGTGACCTCTTAATATATTAATTCGCGGAATTCGAACGAATTTAGATTCTATCTTAAAATCTTATCTTGTTATGCATCTTATCGTTGGACCAAAATACGTCACATTTTGTCAATTTAATATGAATTTGTGAGTATTTTATATTTAGGATTTAAATATCAATCTCATTCGGATTTAGAAAAGATAACAATCATTCTAATGAGTTTCAAACTGCGTCAAAAAAGTGCATTTTATCTTCCGTATTTCGAGAGAAATTCAGATTTCTGACGCAATATGTATTATAAAACCTCTTCAGTAAGTATATTAGTAAAATAATATCCTTAATATTTAGACTAATAACACCAATCGACTTATTAATAAATGTGGAGTAACGTTATGCTATAATTTAATCTAAAGTTAAAAGAAAATCTAAGATCTATCCTAAGTAGTTGAAACTCTAGTCCTCTTATAATCATCATCTTCCTACCCTTGTCCCATTCTACTTGGGGTCGGCGCAACACATTTTCTTCTTCCATTCTCACCTGTCAGACGTCACGGCATCATTTACTCATTTCTCTTTCATATCATTCCTCACACAATCCATCCATATTTTCTTTGACCTTCCCCTCTCTACTCCTCCTTTATTAATATTAAAAAAAAAAAGTTTTAATACCTAACTTATTATCCAAAAAACACACCACTAAAGATCACAATAACACTTACACATTCAAACAAACATCACGTAAGTCGAACATTAAATCGATCACACTCACACACACACACCCTACAGATCCCAGATCCCGCTGATCCGGCTCATCCCGCGCGGATCAGCCTCGTGTCGGGCGGAGATAAAGCTCTGCCCGCGTGTGTGCTGCCCCTTATAATACGTGTCACACCGCTGCGCTATATAATGACAGTGTTATGAATTTTAGGTTTTTTTTTTTTTTTATTGGTGGGTAGACTTTTTGTATTTCATTGAGTAACGGAGCTTTGAGCAGGAGCTTTTCCTTCACTAGCTCGATCACAATTCGCTAGTTTAAAATTTTGAAGTGATTTAGCTTAATTTCACTACTGATTAATCCGACTACTGCGAAGCCAAAAAGACGGTTATGATTTTAGTTTGTATTTTAACTGAATGTATTAATTTGCGTTAATCGGGCTTTCAATACCGTAAACTGTGTTTTAAATTAAAACTAACCATAACATTAAGAATACATAGTTAGTTAAAATGTTATAACAAAATCAGTGCAAACGAATATCTATTAAATTAAATTTTATTTCAATAGGTACATTATATAATTATAACCTAACCACAATTAGTTCGCAAACTAAATACCTACTTATAAAGCTAGGTATCTACTGTGTGAAACCGCTTCCGCCTGTGGTTTTCCCATATCAGTGTACCTAATTGTATTTTTCTTTAGGTCTCAACTGTATTGGACGTGCGTTGACTTGAAATGTAAACTATTTGGAACGTTATTTAAAAGTTCACTTGCAAGAACAATTTATTTCTGTTAATGTTCATAAGAAAGAACAAAGAACAAGCTATTTCAGCTTTTTCATGCTTGCGGTATACCTGTAAGATGGCCATTAAGAACACTACCTTCTTACCTAGTAATAAGTACGAATTTACATGCATAGTGTTTAACGACCCATTAATAATGATATATCCCATCTGATTTAAAAAATAAATATTGACTTTAACTACTAACATCTAATCTTCCTCTACTAATCTCCTCGACATTTATTTCTGATTAATAAAACTTTCGTTAATCTGATCTCCGATTGAAATATTTATCTATAAAGTATAAAAATAAATATAGAATCAAGATAACATCTTAAGATACACAGCTAACGACGATATCCAAAATATTATTACTCAATAGTCGATTTTCTGCGATAAACCTAGCCGGTAGAGGAGTATTTGCATATAAATTTGAAAAACATACCGTTCATTTTGACCATAAAACCATGCTTAGGTACATACCTACGTTATGTCTTACATATAAAATAAAAGATTATTATAAGGTATAATAAAAAAATATAAATCGGCTTATCTATATAAAACTGGCTTATTCGTGTAAAGTAGGGTCGCCAACGAAAGTTTGAAATAAATTATTTTATTTTTAATTGTAATGGTTAGTACTTGTGAAAGGCGCCTATTTCTGCATTAAATAGAATGTAAATCGATAAAGTAAAATAAAACAAAACATATAATTTTTGTAAATTCGATTCTATTCACTAGGTCCTTTTAGTAGCTGACATATTTTAAGGGACTACATTTTGGGATTACATCTGTTCCGTTATTGAAAAATAATTTTGTGGGAAGTATTTTTTTGATGTTCCCAAAACCTAAAAATCAAATTCAACTATTCAACGGCTTCTTTACGAACGAATTAAGATCTATTGTATAATAATGACTACAGCTCTACATCCCAAATACAACGACTCTTAAAAATCAAACCATTTCCCACTAGATTTAATCTTCTGACGGTACACAGGTACGATTTGACAAAAAGATATATCTTCGACGTCGAGCGTAATCCGTCGGGCATTGTGCAATCGCTAATCGGCGCGGATCGACGGCGGCGCGGGCGGCGCGGCCCGATTCGAAATTAATAATGATTTATAACGCCCGATTAGTGGCATTAGGCATTAACTCACCGCCCGATTGGCCGGACAAGCACACCTCGGCTGACGCTACTTACTCGTATAGTCTTCTTGTTCATATTTTTCATTCTGTTTGCGCAACCGACAATAAAATTTTATTTGATCTGTGTTCTTATGCTTATTCAGATTCTTCAGCTACCATTTATGTTAATACGATAAAGAATAATGATGTTTTCAGGCAACACAAGGTCGAAAAAATTCAAAATAATGTCTAAGTAGCTAGCTAATACCAAAATTAATGTTTTCTAAAACTTCAAGGATAAAAATAATTTTCTAAAATTCGAAAATTATTCACAAATAAATAAATCTTTACGTAATTCTAACGCTTACTGTATACCTATTATGTGTTTAATTTATCTTTCGACCTACGCATTAAAAAAATCTTATACTTGAGACACACGGTATGAATGTGATATGTTAGATATATGCCCAATGCGTGTGCACTTGGGCTTATTCTTTAAGCGTGCCTTACGGCAGACGGGATGTCCCGGATTAGATTTAAGGGGTAAAGAACTAGAAAGGGACGGAACATAAAGAATTTGTATTAAAAGACAAGGACAGAGGACGGTAGATTTAGAGATTATGATTTATAAAGAGGAGAATGAATGGGAAATTATTAGGTAGGGTATGAACGTTGGGTATTAGTGCGTTGTATGGGAAATTGATGCCGCGTCGGTTCGGGTTTCATGCGCAATGCCGCGCCAAACTGGACGTGAAATCAGCTGCGTGGATTTAGGGGAGTGCTCATTAGCCGTGAGGGCTTTTGAAGAAGAATTACAGATATTTTGCCTTTAGATTAAAATAACAATAACGTTATAATAACAGTAGCTAACATCTTCGATGAGCCATAAAGTTGGCGTCACTTGTATCTTGTGGCTGAGGAGTTCGTATTTTACAGAATTGTAATGGTTAGTACTTTCCGGTTTGAATGTATTTAATTCCTAAGTTCTAACGTATTATGCTTAATTCTAAAAATAATATCTAATCGTAAGGATGGAAGGATGTTACTGCTAAAATATATTATCAGTAGCAGCTGATCTAGATTATCGGTCATTTAATTCATTTTTGTGACATTTCCCCACCTTATCACATTTAACTTTTTGATTCTTAACGCATTTCCACGTAAAGTTAACAAATAAAAACAATTCTATATCTAACAATATAACGCTACTTTTTTATCAAAGGAAGTTGGATGTCACCCTTGGGCAGAATTCACCAATCATAAAAATGAACGCGATCAGCGCATCTAAACCGAGTTAAAGAACGCCCAGTGTCAATATTTAGCAGTGAGCAGTGTGCAGTGAGTTTAGTGTTTCGATTGCAACTCTTATACGCAGTTTAAATATACTGTGATCTCGTTCAGCTTCAATTGTGAAATTGGCACTTACCAAGCGAGTCTGACTAAAAAATCAGATTTCCCATAGAATAGAATAGAATAGAATCATTCGCCAAGTATTTGCTGATAAAAAAACTAGAGGTGTCTTCCAATCACAATAAAAAAATAAATAAACGGCACAGAATAACTAACACCAGAAAGGTGACTCCTTTGAAACTATTCAATAAACATAGACAGATTTTATTGACGCATATAAATATTGAAATCACTGGCGCATATACTGCGAACGTTTGATTTAACGACTAAAAGATATCGGGGAATCAATAATGGCATCAGATTAACTAGGACTGTACAGATGAACCGTAGTTATACAAAGGGGCCGAAGAACAGAGCGTGACTACGAATAATGCACTCTTACTTGTTTTAAAAGACGTTTGAGGGACGGTTTGAGAAAAAATTGTTGATTTAATCTGTTGTGAGCGTTTTTTTTGTGATCTGATTAATCGTAGTTTAAGCTTTGGTTAACGGTGTGCAACCTGCCTTACATCTGTTTGGAGGACAGAGTTGACTTGTTAAAAGCTCAACTGGATAATGACTATAATTATATTCAGTCACAGGCATGTAGAGCCCTATCCTTCACCTATTAAGTCAATAAAGCCATCCATCTGAATTTTCCTCAATACTTCATCAACTGAATGAAGTTTTGAGGAAACTTTTAGTGCGCATGCGGTGCTGTTTCACAAACAATAGGACACATGATATCGTGTCCTGCGTCCTCTGATGCTTGCAGACTACAAGAATTGATGGACGCTAGTGATAACGCCAAACTCGTAACCAAGTTCCAGACCGACTCATCATAGATCGACAAACAAAAGAAAGAGGCGTTTCAGAGCGGCCAAATACCCCGAAATATTCATAGTCTTGTCATAAAATGGTGTACTCACCAGTAATACCTTTGTTCAGCAGATTATTGAAGGCCTCCTTCTTGGGTGAGAGGTGAGGGGTGTGAGGGATGTGCGGTGTGTGTTGGATGCGTTCGTGGTGTACCGGGGCGGAGGGAGGGCGGGGCACCGCGCGCTCCTCTGGCGAACGGCGAGGCGGCGTCTTGCTGCGCCTGAGTTCCGCTGATAGATTCTGCGAAAGAAAAGTGTGGGTTAGAACTTAGTATGGAAACAAGAGAATGTGGAATTAACAAGACAGTGGTGTTTCTTAATAAAAATATTTGGCGTAGCTAGTCAAGGAAACCTTATTGACTTGCTACGGTAAATATTTTAATGTAGTACGTTCAATTTTGTTGTGCGAATTTCACCTATGAATTGATCATGATCAGCACACCTAAACCACGATCAAGACCTGTTAGTGTCCTTATTGCTATGGGGTGAAACGGCCAGCTCTTAACCGCCGTTGAATGTGCTGATTAAGTTCAGATTTATGGTGAAATCCACTCTCAAGTTCCGCACTTCCATATCAAAAACGAATCAATTAAATACAAATCAAATTAATTCTGTCTTATTAATTGAATTAAAAATCAAAACATGTTCTAAACTAATCACTAATTAATCTACAGTAATCAGAAATATTTTTGATAGGCTATCTATTTCTATCTGAGATAACAACTTCTTAGTAAAAGATTTGGACTAGGATAACGATTAAACAATAATTTAATCTTACGTTAATCTCGAGGTCTCGGTTTTAATCCCGTGATTATCCATGTAAAAACACGGATATCTCATTTTCACTTCTGCTTAAGATTTTGATAGATATTCATATTGCGTATGTTTTTTTTTGTTGTTACTTATAGCAATGAGTTGCAAAAAATTTGTGGAGTTGTAGTTGGTTGTCTATCGTAAATCTGACGTAGTCAGAAGCTACCAAGGAGTGTTGCCAAACCGGCTTTCAGTAACAATACTGGAATCTGTTACTCTTACTAGTCGTGGAGTTCAGATAGGCAGTCGGTCCATGTAAAATACTGGTATTCAGCTGCATCCGATTAGACTTCAAGCAGCCCACAACATAGTTGGGAAATGCTAAGCAAATAATGAGTAATTATTTGAAAAATCAATCTAAATTAAACAAGTGTACTAAAACGGATACATAAACTTCCAATCGCAGCTAATTGTTTCAAACCATAATCTAAGCATTAATATTTAATTTGCGTACGCCCAATTAATATAACGGAGTGGATAATTTCAATACATTAACACGGGCTTATCCATGCTTTTATGGTTGTGTGTCTAGACGGTTCCCCATAGCTTCCATTAAGGTCGAATAATAATGAATAATTCTACAATTTGCGCTGGTACACTTGCATGCATTGGTGCAATATGGTTGCGTATGCGCACAGTGTCTGTCAAAGGCAGACGTGAGGGACATTTGAAACGTATCGACAAACGAAGGGAACCGTTGCCTTACATTATATTGTGCATTATGTTACTGTACTTTTTTCATGTAATTGTACCGTTTTTAATTCATGATCTGATTTTAATGAAGACTGTTTGTCGTATTTGGTGTGTTCGTTTTAGCCAATTCGAAAACAGTCTCTTATGGAGTCAACGGTAAAGAGACCAGACATGTCAAACATACAACTTATTGCCAAGCCTTTTTCAGATCAAAGAACTAAATCATCCACAAAGCTACAGGACTCAAAATTGTAATAGAATCAGGATGACACATCAAGGCCTACACTAAAACGGTAAAAACAACAGAAATAACCATTTTACACGTTACGTACAACGATTGGCAATCAGATTACAAATTCGGTCATACTCCTTTAGTTAGCACTTGCGCGACACTCAGAAACGTACTTAAAATAGCCAATCCGCCGCTATTTTTACCTTAGTACTAATAAGCTAAAAGAGTCACGATAAGACGTGAGAATTTTATAATTTATTGCCAATTTGCTAGATGTCAATGAGGGCGTACGTCATATCACGCCTATGGTCAAGAACAAATGGACTACAGTTTGCAAGTTAGATAAGCATCTTATCTGGAAATTCCCGTTGTCTAGTCTATATTGTCTGGTCCTTGGATTCATGGACTGACATAAGGATTTGTTTCTGGGTGTTTCAGTTATCATTCTTATAAGTCGGTTCAGTGGTTTAGGCGTGAAACGGTAACAAACTTACTTTCGCATTTATAATATTATGTATAATATATAGTTACGAAGTTAGGTGTAGGATTTGAAAAGAGAACCTTTGTCTAAATCATCTCCCTGCCCTTTTCCCATTCTACTTGGGGTCGGCACAACACGTTTTCTTCTTCCATTCAAGGATTCTTTACAAGGAGTAAATGATACTTCTTTCATCATTATCATCATTTCAGCCGAAAGAAGTCCATTGATGGACATAGGCCTCCCGCAAGTGTCGCCACATTGACCGGTCCCGTGCGAGTCGCATCCAACGGATCCCCGCAACCTTCACAAGGTCTTCGGTCCACCTAGTGGGAGGCCTTGCAACGCAACGTCTTCCGGTTCATTCTCGTTATCATTATTTAAATCTTGCCTACAATGACCACATTTTCAAAAGCAAGTGAGAATAAAACTGCAAATGAGCTCACAAGAAAAATAAAGTACACATCTTTATGTATTCTAATCTAAGAAAAGTCGAACCACTTAAGACGAATCGAGATACAAATTGGACACTTGGCCATTGCGTCAGTCGATACAAAACGTTCATGAGCCGCACTGATTACATTCATTGAATATTGTTACTGAACGCCGGTTTGACCACATAACGGCAAACGCACAACGAATGATAGTGTTTTAATAAGGTTAATGATGTGCAAACACGACATATCTCATCACGTTATAATGTTAAAGTTGGTACAAAAAATCTCGCCGGAAAAAAACAAAATGAGCACAGAGCTTTTAATTGAAATTAAGGAATCATCACACCATACCCGAAACTCCATAACAAATGATCTTATAATTTTTGATTCAATAGCAGAATCATAAAACTTAAGAGGGTATTGGAGGAGAGATGAAGAGCGAAATGATCTAGTTGCCGAGGTACACTTGGCTGCTCCCAACAATAAATTAACCCTTACCAATTCTGAGCAATTTGACGTGCACAATCAAAGTGCATGTGCAAAATGTGCCGCATGAAGCGAACAAGGCAGGGGCGTGTTGGCCAATAGCACGCACAGTTTGTCCGTCCATAGAATCGTTGATTCGCGCCACAGATACGTCTAATATCGTATTGGAATTTGTGATGTCGTTTGACCCCTGTTAACCCAGATTACGCGCGTCGCCGCCTGATTCGTCCTCGGCGGAGCCTGATTGTGTTGTGACATAAACTGTAATGTATTATGTGTTAACTCTTGCTGCAATCACGGCTAGCACGTACCACAATTACAATGGATATGTTCGCCGAACTTTACAATTTATTTGGAACGATTTGTGTGAACGGGGACTTGTTGAGCTTTGCTCGGTTTTGTGTCACAGAATTTGCGGGTTAAGTATTTGTTGAGGTATACGGAAATGGCTTTCCTGTATTAGCCAAGTTGAGATAGAATCATCATCTCTGAATGTAATTTTCACTGCTGCTTTTCTAATATGTCTTCTAATTAAAGACTCAAAAAGGTACCCTTATCCACTATGATCTTCTAATTTGGAAATTCTGACTTATAGGAGTTTCAGTAGAGCTTATTTTCTAATCATGGAAGGTTGGACGGACACACACCACATGTTTAATTTTTTCACCGTCTGTAAATTATAACGGATATGTGAATTTCATTATCTGCTTCTTATTAGAAATTACCTAGATTCCGTTAGATATGTTTATGGATTTAAAAAGCTTCAGAGATAATTAAATTTATCTGTTAGTTAATAGCGTATTTTCATGATTTTGGCACCGTATAGTTTTAATTTTATTAGCGAAAACAATTTGGTGTTACCGTACCCTTACAAGAAAAGACTGAAATAAGTTAATTAGCCACTAACGCACTAATTTCTTGTTGTCCTAGTAATCGCCGATAATCCTGTTTGCATTCCCACACTCTGATGTATTACTTATGTTTATATATGTTTATCGAACATTTAGTGGCAATATTGACAAATAATTAACGCATTAGGATATTTGACAGTAATTTGATTTAACTAAGCTTAACAAATTATATTGTTATCACCGTCTTTCTTAATTTAGCCTTTTTAACTAAATTGCTCTAAATCTCTCATTTTTTTATCCTCGTTAGAAATTTCCACGGGTTTGGGCACGGGACTCCTCTTTGTGAGAGTGAGTGAGCCATAATCGGTCACGTGGGCCTAGTGCGCATTGACCTCTATATTTTCTTTACTTTTCTCAATTTTAAATACTATTATCCAACATTGAAATAACTACCTATCTTCTTCAGTCAATATTACATAGTTACGTACTATGCACATTACAACAAGTACATAGAGGTGACAGCAACATCAGTCGTAAGACATCAGATTACAAGATCGGCAAATATGTAAATCATAATTGTTACAATTACTGAACAAACAGGGCTCAACGGTTGTCAGCTACCTCCTATTTTCATAGATATCCGACTGGTACTTAGTAGATATGTTTGTTTAAGTGATATCTATGAGTTTAGCTATGTGGGAGACAGACATGAAACCTATGAACACGATACTCATCGTTAGGGGACAAGAAATGGTTTTGCATTGGTTGTAACCCAACGTTATTCAGAAAATCGAATATTCCGAAGATATTATGCTACTTTTCTGACTTTTTTTTATCGTGTGGTTAGTGCCTAACATAGTGTCAGAGTTTTTATGCCGCCCATGAGCCTCTGATTTGGCTTTACATGCCGTCGAAAAATATCTATCAGGCATGCTGGTTTTCTCGCGATGTTTTCCTTCACCGAAGAAAGTGAAAATTATACAATAACACATGAATCCGAAAAGTCAAAGGTGTGTGTGTGTCTTGGGTTCGAACTCGACACCTATGACTTGGTAGTCCGACGTTTACACCACTAGACTATCACTGCTGCTTTCTGACTTCTGATTAGCATAGATTCTGTCATAGAGATAAAGAAATAAGATGGAATTATCATAAATCTAAACTAAATAGTAGTTACGTGATTTTGGTCATGAATATCATATACTGTTGTATACTCTGATAGACTCGCGGATAAGCTTTCGTATTATGATTTATTTGCTCAGTTGAGTCTTGGGAAACGTTTTGTGTCTACAGCAGATTCTCGTTACAAATGTGTAAATAACCGATGTTTTCAGAAATACCATTTTAAGATGACGCGCCAAAATTAGCCTACTACATTTGTCTCATATGATGCAAACGAGATAACCAACTCCCGTCTAATCTGACGAATACAGAGGCAAGTAACTGACACACAAACACACAGATAGACACGACAGTACGATAGTAACATTTACCGTGGCATTACCCATGTTGTCTATAAACCACGGCTCTGATTAATTTATGCTCTTATTTAGACAAGATAGCGTTTAGAAACCACTCATATTTGTATATCATGTGAGCTTATCTTTTAATTCTTGAGCTGTCAACGCGTTGAAAACAGCGACACGGTTTTTCCTAAATAGTTTTAATTTTTTTAATATATTTTTGTAAGTATAACCTTCAGGTATACGTAGTTCGTACGAAATCGCCTTTCAAATATTTGTATACGACTTCAAATTTATTTATTTCGTAATACATCATTCTAACGATTTAGAAACTATATGGCTGAAAAATTATTTTTTTATTTTTAACTTTTTGCGTTACTATTACCTATGTGTAATCGTTAAGATATGCGCAAAATATATAGGTAGGTAGGTACGAAACTTAATGTATGTACGTATCATATAAAATTTCCACTGTAACTCCTAATACTATTAAACATTAAAATAGGTATGAATCGCATAAAAATAGATAATTGAGACGTACAATTAGTTTAGATAACAGTTGAATTATGATCGTGACATACAGATACGTAGAACTGTCAGCGTTTTATTGTGTACAAGCCCTGCGTCTGATGGGATTTTCCATCGACAAAAATGACGAACTTCCATAAACTTTATTAATACATCACATCCATTTATCCTTCGTTAGTGCTTACGTTATAAATATAAAGAAAAATTTCATGCTTCTAGACCTATTAGCTTAAGCTTTGCGTTGATTTCAGTAAATTAAAACAAATTATGAAGTAGAGACTTTACAAAAACAAAATAAGAAACTCTTTTCATATGTCTTCTTCTTTTTAGGGTTTTCAGTAAGCTTATTATTAATACTACTGTACATTTTATTTATAAGCAAAAAGTGAAATGTACAGTACTATAGAAATCAGACACAACAATTTAAAATTATGTTTTTCGAAGCTAGCCAACCGGACAAACAGTGAGTATCAACCTAATCGGGATTTGTGTTATTATACGTCGCAGATTTTTATAGTTTATGCCGAAGTTATCTCGGCTTTTGAGCCAATTTCGTCAGTGCCAGTCACTGGTGCCACGGACATGATCCGACCTCTGACCTTCCATGGAGGATCAACAGAGATACCGAGTGATTAGCTACGACTTGGTTCAAGGCGTATAAAATTTAAAATGTTGCGCAATTTTGAGTTGTTTAGTTGTTTTTTTGGTGCTGGGTGAATTAACCAGTAGTTAGATTTTTTTTTATATTAGTGAGCACTTTTTTTTTACTGGTGTTCCTTAGTTTTATACTTGTCTTTGACTCGTAGAATCACTGTGTAGTAAAATCACTGAGAAATATTTTTGGCAGATATCAAAACCAGTCGGTCACATCCCAAATATGCACATCAAATAAAACCTCATATCACCCCTCAAAAAACACCATAACTTTCCTTCGAGACGTCTCATAGAGCGGCGCCCTTAACCCATGTTTACAATGACTACCGCACGGCTGCCGGATTTAAGCGCGCCCTAATCCAGACGAGCAGCGGGAATGTTCCCGTATTCATCGTTTGTTTAGCCATGTCGATTTAAGGATTTGTCGGATACCCCGCTGTACGCTTACGGCGCCCGTGACTTGGAAGTTTCGTCACTACGCAATGGAAATATGTGTGATACGTCATTCACACATTTGAGTGTTGTTGATACAATTAGGTTCATTGTTCTAGTTGTGAGTTGGTCAGCTGATGGATTTACGGGTGTTTTTATTTCTTAGAAAGAATTTTAATGATTGTAATGCTTTTATCATTTAGGATTGGACACAGTGATTTATATAAATCATTTTTACTTTTCTTTCATTTCTTACACTGGAGTACCTACTGTCATGTCTATCATTTTTTCTCTTCTTTTCAATTTGCATGCCTGTTTGTTAAGTTAAAATAAAATACATTATGTAATTTTATGGTACGCATTGAATTGTAAACGCACATTGCACTATGTGTCGAAAATGTCGTTGGTTATACATTTACTCATACGCTAGCTTTAATTTTGTGTAATACTGTAATGTGTAACCGTTTGCACTCGTATTCCCAAATAAAAAAATAAAAAAATGTTTGATTAATTTTGTCAATATATGTGTGCTTAGCGAATTATCCTTTACTTAGAGCATGGAATACATATACAATGTAAAATGGTATACAATATTTGCTAATACTATATTTATGTAAGTTTTATTAAGAATGAAAATTAACTTATCAGTCACGATTAAGCTAGGTATACATATTTTAGTAAGGTCACGCTGGATAAAAAAAAATTGTAATGTTAATTACTCATTAAAGTAAAATAGGACATTTCTGATTACGGGCAGTCCTGTTTTACTTAATATACAGAGTTGACTCTGATTTATAACAAACGACAATCACTTTTAAATCTTTTCTACAAAGATTTTCAACAAAATAGACACATACACTTCAACCAACTTATCTGTACAGGCGGGAAAACACAGAAGTAAAATAAATGTACCAAGTTTGATATATCGATAAAAATTTACTAGACAAGCAACGCCACCTTCAAATGCACAGTTAAAGTGGTCAAACTACAATCATTTCGGTAGGTATCATATCTGAATACAGTACATTTTTGTCTTCTCCATCATACTTAGTTAGATTCATTGACAAAATTTCACTTCGTACATACGGGGTTTAATGCCCTATATACGTGGTGGAAGGGATGTAAATGATTGCGTGACGAATGTCAGGGTAGAATGGAAGAAAAAAACGTGTTGCGCCGACCCCAAATAACATGGGACAAGGGCAGGAAGATGATTATGAAAATGATGACGGGGTGGAAGGGACACCGACGCGTTACGGTTATTTTAAAGAAAATTAGCTGCTTCCTACAAAAGTGCAATATCTTCACGGTTAAAATGTATAGAACAGCTGTTTTTAGGGTTCCGTACCCAAAGGGTAAAACGGGACCCTATTACTAAGACTCTCTGTCTGTCTGTCGGTCTGTCTGTCTGTCTGTCTGTCTGTCTGTCTCCAGGCTGTATCTCATAAACCGTGATAGCTAGAAAGCTGAAATTTTCACAAATGATATATTACTATTGCCGCTATAACAACAAATACTAAAAATTAAAAAAAGAAAAATATTAAGGGGGGCTCCCATACAACAGATATGATTTTTTTGCCGTTTTTATAGAAAATGGTACGGTACCCTTCGTGCGCGAGTCCGACTCGCACTTGGCCGGTTTTTTTTATAACCGGCGAAAAATTTCTATTGAAATATAACTTTAGAAATAGAAACATAAAAATTAAACATAGAAATTTTTCATCGGTTCGGCCGGTCATTCTGAGCCCCCCGGCTCAGAATGATGTACTGTTTACGTGGTAACCGTTCGTTAGTCGGTGTCCCTTCCACCCTGTATATTTTAATCTCATACATAACACATAGTAATAAAACAGCTAGCAGTCAATACCTCTGCTTATCCCTCCAGGAATAACCTTCACACACCTATGCGCATTACGAGGAATGAAGCAAATCATCACCGATAGTTAATCGCCTGTTATCAACAAATATCAATACAGGGTTTATATTCACAGATTTATTTGATAGATAAGTAGTGCTTATCCGGTGATAGTAAGTCGAGTTCTCAATATAATGTGATTGATTTAGACGTGCGAATGTGACAATGTCAGTATGTACGTATTATATTAGAACATTCTTCAGGACTGGAGAGTATTCTTTCAAAACGGTGAAGTAAACAATAGCCCACGATGAAGGAGTATTTCCAATGGCGCGGCATAGTCTTTAAAAAATAGTAGGAAACCAGCATGGTCCTACAACGAAAGATTTGAAGACATTTGTGACATCCACAAACCTGCACTAAAGTTGCATGGTTCTCACTCATTATGGCCCTCTCCCTCTTACAACGGAGGTCTGAGGCCCAGCAGTTGGAACGTTATCGGGTGATTATGCTTTCGAGAAAGAAATTTTTTAAAGTTGGAACGAACTGAAGTTTTTGCAATCAAAGCTGTAAAGCAAAGCCAAATAGACTCATTTTGTGGTTATTAAGCCAAATCAAAACAATATTATAATACACTTATAAATTAACCTAAAGTAACTAACTTAAAAATAAACTAAAAAATGGCGTAAAAACTCCTCCTCAAGGCTGTCAACTGTCCCCAAGAGACTGGCGGCACGGCGTTGCCACGTTGTATGGCAACGCTAAGCCTCTGGTCAAGGTAAAAGCCAGCCCTTGGGTCACGGGAAGTGTCAACTAAGCGTTTTGAAATTTCCTTGAAAAGGCTGTGAGCGTTCGGACCCCACGGTCCTAGAGTTTCAACCCCAACGGCTCGAAAGTATAGTTACCAGTAAGGTTACTATATTTACACCGCTTGAGGTTCTCGGCAGCCGCAGCTACAGCCCCAGCACAGCACGATGAGCTAGGAAGATGGGATGGCGCAAGAGTATCCACACGTGTTGCGTCCCACACTAAAGGCCTGCCCATCATGCATGGAAATAAAGACATGCCGTCCGGTCTTTTGGCATCGTCGCGTGCCAAACCATTGCAGCTGGAACGCCGACGGTGACAAAAGTTCGTCGGATAATGTCGTTAAAGTTCGCGTGCGTTCGCATGGCCGCGCAATACGGCCCGCACTGCATCTACATGACAGGCTGTGGTATCCGAGGCTGTTGAAAACTTCACCACAGTGACAGCGGTGAGGAGAACAACATGGGACACCTAGGCGTATAGAAGCAGCGAGGCGGAAAGTGGTGTCGTCGAACAAAGTGCCTATGCTCGACGACGGTAGTGCGTGAATCCAAAGACCCGACTCCCACTCACCCACAGCCTGCAGGCGCGCACGCTCAGCAGTAGTAGTAGACGTGTTCAGTAGATTGTTCTGAACTACTCTGCAGAGCGGCTCGTCGTCTCTGGGAAAATGGATGGTCGAGTTCTTCAGTATTACGATTTCATTTTAACGTGCCGTTAAAATGAATCGTAATACTGAAGAACTCGACCATTCATTTTAACGTGCCGTTAAAATGAATCAGTGTGGAAGCCAGGATACTCCTGATTAATTTCTCAGTGCCGTGGGCGACCGAGGTTATGAAAGCTAGTAAACTAATACTAGAAATTTTGCGGATGCCAAGTCCGCCCATACGAATGGGAAGACTTTTGTGGTTTTTATTTTATCCTTTTTTTATCTTGTAAATAAAGGAAGTTTCTTTCTCACGGCAAATAGTACCTATGCGTACAAAGACAATAAAAAAAACGTAATGACAGCTTTCTAAATGGAAATATAAATACCGAAATACCGTCTTATGACTGCATCAGCGACCGGAGTTCGCATTACCGAATTTTGGACGAAAAATATTTAATGAAAATTTGCCATCGATATGATAAGCAGAAGAAGTACTGCAATAAATTGTTAGGGTCTTAAATTATTGTTTATTTATTTTATCTTAACGAGTAGTTAGTATTTGAAGCAAACTCACTACCATTTACAATACTGGCCGGTTTTCCGCAATCAAAAAATTAAAAAAAATACACGTGCCGCCCGCCGCTTTACAAAAATAAATAAAATGAAAATAGAACAATAAAAAACCACCCCATTGAACTTATAGAAGGCGATCATTTCCATATCTAGTCGTCGCATAAACGCGTTTGACAAAGAAACTGCCGTTTATTTTCTTAGTTTCAAGCACTTTCAACATTTAAGCGGTGTTATGGGTGTATATGCAATTTAGCGTTGATTAAGTTTAAGTTGACAATTCGCACCTAATGTTAGGTAATGATAAAAATAAATCTTCAAGGAAATGTGACAACGTTATTTTTCGAATAATTTTGATATTTTTTACCAAAGATTTAAATCATTAGATTCGCTCTTCCATGTCAAAAAATTATTACGGTTCTGTTTCATTGCCAATGATATTTGAATATTATCGAATCATGTTCGTCCCACTCACTCATACTGAAAATCGTATCTCTGTTATTACAAGCTAGCTCATTCTCTTGTGTGAAAACTTTTGGCCCATCCTAGTACGGTAAATGATCTAAATCTTTGAAAATACGTAATTGATCAACTGACTGCCTCGTGGGTCGAATGCTCGTTTGGAGTTGATGGTTTGGGGTCGTTGCTTGTAGATCAGAAGGTATGTTGAAGATAAACTCCGTTTAAGAACGAATATTGAATGTATATTTATTTACAAAAAGGGTCGTCTTTTATACTAATTTACAAATTAACAATAGCCAATTAAAACATGTACATTAAATTTGAAACACTATTTACAAAATAAAAATCCAATAAGAATCCAAGGATTTTTGACCAATCGCGTCACAGCACTGTTGTCGTGTTATTTCCACGAGAGGCGCTAGTGAGCTCACGGCGCGGCACGGCGCGGCGGCGCGGCGGGCGACTTTTCCCGCCATTTCGCCGCTCGCGACGAAAGCATAAATATATGTGCCATGTCGCGCGCGCGTTAGTGTCGGGCAGGCCTCCGTCGAGTGAAGACTGAAGATGCAGTGATGAAGATCGAAGACACGTCGAATCGAAGCTAGAAGAGTGGCCTCACAGCTCCCGACACTCCTATTTCTTTACGGAATCGTCTAAAACGTTGAAATAGTTCTTTTCAGAACTGCTTGCTTCGATGTTTCTTAACAGAACGTCAGAAACGTTATACCAAAGTTCTTATCAGAACTGCTCGCTTCAATGTTTCTTATCAGAGCGTCAAAAACGTGGTAATGTGCAGTGACTGGTGATGGTAGCTACACTCGCAAGTGCAACTGTTGAGCGAGAGACTGAGTGTTATTGCCTTTTTCCATCGAGAATTTCTCAGTATTTGTGACCGGCTGATGGCAATAGGCTCGCCCCCTATTATATGGGATTACAGATGCCATGTTATGTTATGTTGATCGAAAATTGTTTCAACAATAGTTACAAGTCAAGTAGAAATAGTTCACGTACTTTGCTGCATAGGTGCCTACTCTAATCAAAAGTAAGTATGTTCATAAATATTGAAATCAACGAATGTTAATCAAATAAACTTATTTTAATAATTATTACGGACCAATTAATCAATTTCCTGATTCCCACATTCTACTTTAATATAAATATTTGCCAACGGAAGTTGACTTTATCGTAAATTCAATAGTTTTAAACGTAGATATTTGACCAAATTAATGATAATAATTATATGTTGGGTATGTAAACAAGGCGATATTCCACTGATATTATGTTTATGCGTTACGAATAAATTGCGTTTAAGAGACACAAGTTATAACCAAAAAACCGGATTAAAAATAATCTTAGCCAAATCATGATGCAATTGTGACCCCTATTTCATCAAATATTCGTAGAATCCGATAAGATTTCGCTTGAACTATCCTCAATTCCTCAACAAATTGTAACCTCGTGCGTACTTTAATCTGCGTTAATCACTCATTTACAAACAGTGAAGGATATATATTTTTATTATCTGCCATATTAACAGTATTATCTCTTGCTCGTCATAAAATCAGATTTATTATGTTATTTACTTTTATAATAATCCTCATTTACATTACAGAGATTATTTTGCTGCGCGTTATTATTGCGGCAAAGGAATATCAGAATAGGTACCTACATAATGTATGAATTATGTGTATAAAAGAAGTGTTTAAATATCGACGGACTAAGAAGCTTAGTAATCGGTAGTCATCATCATCTGCCTAGCCTTTCCCCAACTATGTTGGAGTCGGCTTCCAGTCTAACCGGATGCAGGAATACGAGTATTTCACATGGAGCGACTGCGTATCTGATCTCCACAACCCAGTTACTACTGGCTAATAACCCTCCTAATACAGGCTTTTCTTTGCTTAAAAGGAGGCTCCAATAATCAACTTGTTGTTTGGATTTGGTTAAGGACTAAACAAATTTTTATTTTTATTTATTTAGTTACTCCTTGGTCTAAGACTGTTAGTCGGACTTTCTGGCCACTGATTTCCTGTAACGACCGTCAAAGATCTACAAATGACAGTAAATCGTATAAATTCGGTAGTACTGGTGATTATAGATATAAACATCATCATCACTAGCCTATCATAGACTATCAACGTAGGCCCATTTTGGCTGGCTACGGCTTATACAATTTTCTGGTGATTAAATCGGTACACGATATAATGAAAAGTGACTAAATGCATGCCTAATACTGAAAAACCCACAAAACAAATCATGACTTTAAGATATTTCCAAATCAACATCCACCTAAAACACTATTTACTATCCACAAACTAGTACATACTCGTAGATATCTAAATATTAGGAGATCAGTATTAATCAAGTAGAATCACGAGCTCTAGCTCAATCAGTGCGAAGAAGTCTTGGTACTAGTCTAGATAGCAAATCAATTGATTCACGACAAATTCCCAATTTAATCTCTGAAACATAAAGAGACGAAACGATTTTGCAAGTGGGATTTAAGAGATAACGTCAAAAAGTAAGTGAAAAATCTTGTTCGTATAAATAACTTAATGAGATCAGCCTTTTTGGCTAGCGCATTGATAAGATATAGATAGGTAAGAATGCATAAGATATCAAAAGCAAAAAGAGCCGTATTAAATCTTCTGAGCACAGAATCAACGGCATCTTCAGGTCACGCTCGTTCCTTCTCAGACCACATCCATCGTTTTCCATCAGGCGATCTAGGTCAAGAGCAAACTCATCATCGTCAGTCTCCCAATTTATTTGGGATCAGCCCAGCATGTCTTCTTTTTCCATACTTCTTTCTCTATTACTCTTCATCTCATCACACACCACGCCTCATTTCTTGCCATATCATCCTTCACACAGTCCATCCATCGTTTCTTTGGTCTTCCTCTACTCCTATAGCTATCCACTTACTGAAAACTTTTCTCACGACAGGTTTCTCATTCCTCCGCGCAAACCTAGGTACTGACAAAGTTGCAAAAACATTATTCTTGTCTTATAAATCTGCAATTGTGACCGCAGCCTAATGGCGGTCCAAACTCCAAGCACTGACGATATTCGCAAACAACACTGACAGTACTGACATATAAAGCAAAAGGTTCTGATTCATAGTTCACGAGAGAATTGGTGACGTATCTATTGACATAATCATTCGCTCACTTGATATCCAATCATGAGAAATGGGTCGATTGGTATGCTTATACACAGTATTGGACGAACAAAACTGAGTAAGGTTACTTAGGAAGATGTGCACCACAGCATACAGCAGAAATTCCTCATAATAAAACTCAATAAAACTATTCCCGGAAATCGAGGCCAGGACCTCAGCAGAAGTGCTTGCGACTACTTGTGATGGTTTTTAGGGTTCCGTACCCAAAGGTTAAAAACGGGACCCTATTATTAAGACTTCGCTGTCTGTCCGTCCGTCTGTCTGACACCAAGCTGTATCTCAAGAACCGCGATAGCTAGACAGTTGAAATTTTCACAAATTATGTATTTCTGTTGCCGCTATAACAACAAATACTAAAAACAAAATAAAATAAATATTTTTAAGACGATGCTGAGGGATAGTTTCATGTTTCTCATTAAGGTCAGTTTTAAAATCTTTGAAAATCTAAAGGCGACTCTGCGCTTCTAAAACTTTCAGACTTCGGGAAAAATTCAACAGCGTTTGCCTCGAAGTGCATTCAACAGAACAACACTACTGTTCGCAATCAACATGGACAACTAGTAACAACGTGTAAACTGAGTAACTTCATCGCATATGGACCATCCATCATACGGTTTAGTAGAATTCAGAGCGGTATGAGCAATCTATTAACACGGCCCCGCTACAATGGCAATGGTAATTAGTGTCATTTGCACTGTTTTTGGACGGGATAAACACATAGGGCATATTGTCGAACCCACAAATTGGAAACAAATGGTTTCTAGGCATCGACGTGCTAAGTTAATTTGTTCGGCTTTTGCTAACGTGTGAGTGGTTGAGCAATCAGTCGGATCCCTCACAAAGCTTTTGTTATTGCTTCACGTTCTAACGTGTGATTTGGTTCACTATCATTCACCGTTACGCACCATTGGCATGCCTTCAAATTGGTAGAGTTACAGTTAAGTAGATGGTGAAGATTTGGGGCTTAAATTAAAAACAAATAGTTGGTAATTGAACTGTAACCGACGGAGTTTTGCAGGTGTTAGTGAAGGCGAATAGGAATTGGATTTGATGTTTCAGATAAAATGACTCATAGAAAATGACGTGAATAAAACTAAGTAGGCATAAACAAATCATCACGCCTGTAATCCCAGAAGGGTTAGGCAGATGTGTACTAATTAGTACACCCACAATTCGCCAGTTGTGTTTTAGTCCCATGTAATAGGGAGTGAGCCTATTGTCATCAACAGGACACTAATTTTGACTCCGTGGTTGCTTAAAAATTTCTGATGGAGAAACCCAATAACTCTTTACCCGATCTGGGAATCGAACCCAGGACCTCATACCCAGCAGTCGCGCTTGCGACCACTAGATCAACGAGACTGTGAAATTAAGTAGGTAAATCTTCTAGTAATTAATTAAACAGCACTCGTTTCACGGAATTCCTTAACACTCAGAATCTCAGAAATCCTTAATGCCACACCATCATATAAAAAAGCACAATGATATAAATATAATACCTAATACGATAAAAATAAATCCAATGACGTTGTCAGTCAAAAACAAGTACGCGCAATCTTGTCCCGATCTCTTTGTGAATTCCGACAGTACGCGATAAAGCAAATAAATCAGTGCGGTAATCCGGGACTTAGTGCGATAATGCACGTATCGCGATATAACACGATGTATGTACACTCACGAACACTCATATGTATACATTTGTCAAAGAATAACGACAGTTACATTGGGATAAGATCTCGTCATCACTGGCGAGAAGTCTAAGGAACGACTAAAGCTGTGGCGAGGTAGTGCATCCCTACCAAACCCATTCGTTTTACCTGCTGAAAATCTCCCACCTGGATATGAGCTGCCATGGCTGACCTGAAGTCTTTAAATAGACTCCGGACACAGGATGGCCGAAGCAAAGAACACCTGCTCAGTTGGTGATTGACCGATGACTCTACCCTTTTTTTTTCGGATGGTAGATCATCAAATGACCCCTCCCGCTCGCTCAGGGTGGAGCGGAAGGGAGTGTCAGACTTTTACCGACAAAAACCTATTCATGTTCCTTCTTTGCCCTGTTCCAGGGCCGCGGTATCTCTTTCGAACAATCCCGCAACCCCGGCAGGCATCGGCCGTTGCGGGCCCTTTCCTTTTTGCCGACATCTCTTTCAGGCGCGCGTGGAACACGAACGCGCCGTCGACACGACCTGTCGTCATAAGACGGACGGACGGTGAGCTAGCCCATTACTCACCGTCCACAGGCCCGCGCCTACGGTGGCCAAGAGCCACGACGTGGCCCCCGACGCCCGGTGCGTCTCCTGCGGCGGCTGGGACGTGAGGTTCTCTCCCTCTCACGTTCTAGCAGGACTGCTTCGCAGAAGGAAGTGACGGCTTCCCATTCTCTCTCGCTCCGGACTATGGCTTGAACCAGGGTCGGACGCGAGAGGTCGCCGCCGCCAATCGCCGCTACGAGATGACTCTTCCCGGGAGTGTTAACGTGGCGCTGTGCTACAAACGATGGGGGTCTTATTGTGTGTCCTGCTTGCAAGAACTGATGGACGCTACTGTAGACGCCAACCTTGTAGCATAGTTCTGGACCGACTCAATCTAGATTGCCATCGACACCCTAAGAAGAAGACCTATTTCATAATAATATGAGGTCAAAAATACTATGTTCGTAACAACATTCAATGAGGTAGGAGATAATCAGTTTTAAAAGTAGCCGAGTGCTCGTGTGTGTTGCATATGTGTGCTCGTGAGTGTACCACGTCGTCATATCTTTGGACTGCGGGCTGCGGCACGGATAATCCTCACGCGTGCTTTATCTAACAGACTTGTTTCAACAAATGACACGAATCACTTTTCAACGGAAATATTTCGTGTTTGACTATTTCGCGGTTATTTTATTTTATCTTGTGAACAATCTTTTGATATGGATTTCCGGTGTTTAATAGTCAATTCTGGTGTTTGGATACTTTGTTTGGGATTGTCTGGGTTCAAATTTTCTCATTTTGATGTCTGTGCAACTCTGAAATTATGCTGATGATGACTGAGACTTTGATTTCTTTAATATCCTTGCAAGGCGTGTTTTTTTAATTCCAGTTGGTTATTATGGAGTAATTAATAAAAAGTTTCTACCTTCCGTTAGCTTTAACAATAATTATAAACTTCATACAATCAGAACAGAATTTGTAATAAAATTATAGTGTGGCTTCTAAAAATAGGTACGACCGCTTTAAAAAAATGTGATATCGATAAAATCTCTTTCTTATCAGATCGCATACCTATCGTCTAAGATATTAATACCTTTAAAACCTAGCAATGCTAGTTGGATTAAAATGATATGAGAGTTTAAAACTATATAAGTAAAACTGCAACTAAATTACACGAAACATAAATATACTTAGCAACATAATGATTTAAGCACTTAGTATAAATGTTATTACGATTGTGTAGATAACATTATTCAAAGAATTTTTATATTGTGTTTATCAAGGAAACGATATAAAGCACTCGAGATATTACCACTTGAAGAATAAACCTGTCAGTAATCGACTCGAAGATTATTTGCCATCATGATTATCGCTAATTAATACTCAAGTACTGAACGATTTAAATGGAATAACCCAGTTAAACCACTTGCGGCGAATAGAGATATTGTAGAGCACCGTCTATCGTGAACAATCAGAGCGATTGTTTTCAATAAGATATATGTCTATGTCATACATTATGCAATATTGCAGTATTTAATATGGCGCCGTCTATAAAAGTACTTTGGAAACGAATTTATACGAAACAAAAAAGCTATCAATGGCACCGCAGCGAGTTCGCGGAGCACATTAGATATTGTTGACAAAACTTCCTCCTTGATTAATATGCATCGGCAGGTAATATTGAGTACGTGCCTGTGCGCCGCCGACGTGCGCCCGAACACATTTTCGCATGCGCGACGCATCCATGCAAAATTTTAGGCGGGATGCGTCTGCTAACGTAATAAACGTCCAGTAAAAGTAGTCATGCTTTCTACCATTACTTCTTTGTCTGCGACGGTCCTCACTGGCGAGTTAGACAAGGAAGGCGCGGTAGTCCCGGAGTCCGGTGCGTTTGGAGAGCGCATAACGCATTCGGTAAAAGCGGGTTTTGACGACCGCCGCACATTCCCATGCACGGTATGCCCGGAGGAGCTATGTCGGCAATTTAAATATTACGGCTACTCAAAAACGTGAGATGTTGGTAGCAAGAAAACCCGTGTGGGCTCCAACTCGACGCAATTCGGATACACTGAATCCGACTGAAAAAAATAATATGCGGCGACATTTTTACGTAATTAAATTGTAGCTTTTTACAAGTGCTCTCTTGAACGAACGTAATTAATAATATGCGCCTTAATTTCGACAAGGACCATCTGAATGTAATATGGAGGTATAATGTCAACGAAAAAATTCGGGACGACGCATAAAGCTCCTACATGCTGAGATTATGCGCTATAAAAATTCTTTGTTTTTCGTCAAAACGTTTGTTAAGTCGAGCGCTGAGCAGTATTGCGAACATTGTGTGTGATGCCCATGGCGGGAGGTAGCCATTCCCATGTCGGCACCGAAAAAAATATTCAAATTGATTCACGCGCGCGCGCCTCCGTCCGAATTTTGCAACGCGTTTGATGCGCCCGCGCCGATTCCGGCAAATCCGTCGCGTCGGAAGTGCGTGGCGCGCGCCGCCCTGCCGCCGCTGTCGATGTGTCGATATGCTCACATAGAGTCGTTGACCTCGATCAGGACCTTCGATAATGGACATCTGATAAACTCTTATTGGTTAGATTAAGAGGCCGAAAGAGATAATTTGTTCTTAAAAGTCAATGCTACTAGAGGCACGTATGAATGCCAGATGCATTCATGGAAATATCATAGAAAAAATACACCAAACAAAAACCTAATTAGTTAAATTGAAATAAGTTCTTCCAACGATAAAAATTCCGTCACCTGTCGCCGTCTTCGCTCCATTGAGTGTGCAAATTATCGACGTTACGTATTCCCCTCACTAATCCGAGTGATACGTATACGGTCACACAATGCACTTATTATTCGACAGTTCAGTTTCTAAGTAAAGTGCATACGGGTTGAATACAGTTGATGTGACGTGTGCGTCTGCCCTTCCAATGACTTGAATAATATAAAAATTTTACACCATGACAATAATATTACCGAACCGAATACGGATTTTAATTACAATAACCAAAGCTAAAGGCAAATGAAGGAAAGGTCAGGAAGGCGATAAATTATTAAATTATATAGTTTATTTATCAACTGTTTATATTCTTACATCCGACAGTTATTGAAGGAATGGAATAATAGATAAAGTGCGGGACATCTCTATGCTGGGTAGAATCTAGTTTAAAGCTATTTCAGCACAAAAAAATCGTGTTTAAACGGAATAAACAAAAAAAAATAGAACAGTCCCGAAACCAAGCTCAAAAACGAAACGTGTCGGCTGACGGATTGGTGAAACTTAGAGCAATTAAGATGTTCCTACAAATGAGGTAGCCTTTACCTGTGTTTTATGACATCGACACAATACCGGAGATATGCGTGGTCTGCTATTGAACCATTGTTTATCCCATTACGTCAGTCGAGAAGTTATAAACAATATTGTTACAAACAGGATCATCAGTTTAACGGGAACTTTACAAGGACGCAGTTTGTAAGGATAAAAGAAGAATCTACCTGTGTTTGATGACGGTGTGCTTTTGAAATTCCAAATTCAAGTTTTTTTTTTTTATTTAGGTTAGCCTACAATTTTTGACACTTTACATTTCATTTAAAAGTACACGATATATATTTATAAGTACTACAATTACTTACAGGCTAACACCACATGCACTATTTTATTTATATTACATTATACATTTTCATTAATGCAATGAATTTTGAATTATCAATGATAAAATTAGTGTAAAACAAACAATAGATTTTGAAATTTAACAAACAAATCAAGATAATCGAATTAAATTAAATGTATTACATTGACTGGTAATAAAATAAAATAATAGATAAATAAATTAAATTAAACTACGATTAAATATTTGGTTTACATTAGATACTAATTAAAAATTAATGAACGTTAAATAGGTAAATGTAAATTAACAAATTGGCAATTCATATTTGGCTTTAGAATAGGCATAAAGCAATAAAATAGTAAATCAGAACAGTTCAGTTTTATTCGACGGGCTGTTAAGGTGTTTACTCATTATTAAAGTATCGCTCTGTGATAATGCGGTAAATAAGTACTTTTGGCACATCACTATTAATCGTTAATTCTTGTCCTGTCATTTTGCCTCAGTAAGCCTGCATTTCGCATCCTATCTTCAATATTGTGAAATAGATAAGTTTTGTTAATCTAATTATGTAATTAAGACGAACAAGTGTTGCTCTGCCAAACATCTCGATTACTGACCATCGATTACTTATCTCGGTATCGGATTACTCAATAAAACTCGGATCAACAAACCGAATGAGACAGCCGATTGAAACACAACGTATAACTAGCGATCTATCAGTGCGTACGCACGTTTACATCTCGCCGGAGTCTGGAAGCACAAAACAGAGATTAGAGTTCGTTCACACAGGATTTTATTCCTCTGCATCAGTATCGATGCATGCATATCGGTGCACGACTCTTACTCATTTGTTGTTGTAATTGTAAAAGGGATGGACGGACGAGATAAGTGGGTCGATGACATTTGGCTCCAACTGATTACTACGATTATGCACTTTGTGCGTTGAACTTTAACTACGAGCTTTGATATACACAGCTTTGATATGACTCTACGATTTGACGCCTATCGGAAGAAAGAGCGCCCGATAAGCTTTTGTTTCCCGACTACTGACTATAATATGGACTGTCACTCGTCTGCTCTTGTCACTCAGCGATAGTTAATATTGTTAGATAAACAGAATTAATGGATACCGAGTAGGTATAGCTTATTTCTGGAATAAAGGAACTCAAACAACACTGAACACAGTAACATTGTAAATAATATGAAATATCACAACCATTTCCACTTTATTATTACTGTTTAATCTCCGCAACATGTTGCTGACAGGGATCATAAACCCATGGCGCCTTATCTCAAACTATGGTACATTTCGTGTAACGAAACAACTATATTACACTTGTACACATACACACGAGTATAAATTCCCATGTAGGGCCGATAGGAGCCGAATCTATCTGCTCGATAGTAACCGCTATTACCACTATCGCATCCGCCGGCCGGTACAGATAACTGGACGATTGTACAACGTCGCCCAGTAATCTATTGTTCTAACTCTAAACCGCAAATAGGGATATTTGTACGCAGCAAGCGGTATGCGTTACGCGTTACGTTTGGACAAGACGAGCAGACTTTTCCCAGACAAACATTCTCGCTGCAATTCCTATGGCGACCATGCCATCCTAACAGTTATTTGACACTACAAAGTAACTCCTGCCTCCTTTAAACTTTCTCAGAAAAACAAACGATGCGTACATAATCTACTTCGACAAAATGGAGTTCTAGAACTAGTTACATTCGAAGTCATTATTTAGGTCTACGTGAGTATATTGTTCATTATTTTAACGCGATAATATCGTCTAAGCTATTTCTACGCAATCTTAGATCTTAATGAAATCTCGATATCACAATCTACTTTCTTAAACCTATTTAGGTTTAATGTAAAGTGTAGACAAATTGCGTAAAAGGTCGGTATTTAAAACGATGGAAAACTGTGCATCTGGTATAAATGAATAGGTATTTGACCATTAGTAGGAAGGTAAACTTCCATTTTCGTATTAGGTATTCTATGGGGCATGTGATATTGATAAATATAGTAAAAATGGCTCGTAAACTATTAACTAAACTCGTGTGCCTAACATGTTTAGCACGACGTCCGTGCGATGCATAGTAATTGCAAATAACGTACTTGGTGTAAGTGTGGAGCGACTAGCGAATAGTTCACGTAAATGGTATCTAGCAATTATCACTCAGTTGAATTCAAGAAATTCCTTATAATTTCATTAAGCATGTTTCAAGGAAAGTTAACTAAGCACAAACACAATATACCTCCTACATACATATTTCCAGGATATCCGATGTGTTTATCAAGGTTTATGGTTTACTTTTAATGAAGAAAACAAAACCAATTTAAACTTTCATCTATATGTTACACACTGCCTTACGGAATGCCATTGACTACTAGGTCTTGCCCTGATCATATGAATATGTCCTGACCACTCTGGTAGCAACACACAATACCAAACGGTCTAGTACGGATACCAAATTCTCATTAAAAATGCAGATAAAGTAAACAAAAACTTAAAATTCATGGAACCTGAAAAAGTACAATTTTTGGACTAAGAACAAATAGTAAGACCATTTGTTCTTAGTCCAAAAACTTCAAAAGTATGAAGTCCTTATCGAGTGATTGATATAACAAACCAAAGACAAAAGCAAAATTAATCAATTGTTCCATTCCCTCGCTCCACGCTTTAAACTTGCGTCCGGTATCAATTTTGCATATTAATAAAATAAAAAAAGAATTGTCATTTCTTTATTCATCTGTGCATTTCAGCCGCCATGCTACTGCCTAATTATGCATGTTAGTTATGACGAGAATGATATACGACCACTTTATGCTATGAATTAGATATCTTCTTGATTCATAATAGGAATTCAACACAAGTATGGCGATATTGAGACTGATTTGCGGACGATGGAAATCAGTCTGTTTTTCTAGTTTTTCCTGGTTAATATTGAAAAATGAAACTTCATTCCAGATTCTCAATTAAAATTACGAGTTTTCTGTTCTAACAAACGCTTTTTTAAAGACAATTAATAAGAAATACTGTAAATACTCCTACACCCCCGTTTTTTACCAAAAAGTCTCAGGTCAGTCATGAGGCCACGTATGTCATGTATAAAGCCTCTACCACTCAACAGGCAAATTAGTCCCCACCATACAAGCACCCAAATATAAATCATGACGATTGATTCCTATATTTCGTAGACAATTGCTAAATTGGTGGTGATGAAAGATAGTCTTAAAGCCTGGGGGTTACGGTGTCAATTGTAGACGTGAGATGACTTAGCCATAACCGACACACGCCCCACTAAAACGTCCATTAATCAGTAGCACAGATTCTAAATATAGCCACTTATGCTATCGGCAATCCGAGCTTCTGATGTCAGCACATACGGAATTGTGTCGCAGAAGGGTCGCCAAGGACTTCGCTATGGACAGGTTACCAAATGTAAGTGGTGACGTTTGTGTGGTACACTTAGGAGAAGATGTTGATTAAGTTAGTTTTTGTTAGGCTGTGGGAATTCAAATTATTGATAAAGGTGAGGCAAATATAAAACATTCGAAACAAAAATGGAAGGTGACAAATTGAATATCGGCACACAATATGCTGAGCAATAGAGTGAACGGACATTGAAAACACACCCTAAGCTGTTCGGAAAAACAACTAAAAACAACAGAAAAGCCGTAAATAATACCGATGCACCTGTTGATACTGATTGATTCCCCAACAAAAAGTAGAACGCGTTGCATTCCGTAAGGGATAACACCGAAGCGAATACAATTTGAAATTTTAAACAAACGTACATTGAAGTGTGACCACGTACCGGACAAAACTCGCTTTAATCCTACGCATCTCGTATTAATTAGATAGCACACTCGAAGCTAATTTGTCTCCCACTAACAATGTATGTGACATCACAAGATAAATCATCTATTTGACAATTCAAGAGGATAATCTGTATAAATATTCAAATTACCTAATTAATGTGCATAAATAGCTAAAAGTTTGGGCTTAACAATTTTTCACAATGAAAAATAACGTCGTTTATTTACAATACAGATTCTAATACTTGGGTGTGGATATGATACCGAGTATTACAATAAAATGAACAAAGAGAAAGTCTTGATCGATAGTAGCTTTTGTAGAGGTGTGTCAACGGTACAAAAAGTTGACAAAATCGACGAAAATTTAATCCCTGTGCTTAATAACTTGGTACGTTTGCAAACACATTTTAAGATTCAGATGGACTTCGACTTTTGACTTTAAAAGGAATTCCTCATGTGGGCGTATCTTAAAAAACTGTTCGTGTCGGATGGTTGTAATAAGTATAGTGATTGGAGTAATTGAAAGATGGGGTGGAACTGTAATAGGTAATTACATAGATATCGCAGATGATAGCCGGCTAATTGCAGACACCTTGTAGGCGACGCGCGACGGACCTTTTTGTGTTGTGTAAACAATGTAAACGTTAATAATGGAAAAGTAAAAAACTGAGCAAAAATATCGAACTCGTTCGGAAGAAGTTTTCAGGGTGTAGCTATCGATGAAAAGGCTAAACTTCAAAGCTTAGCTATTTATAAAACAGGAGCCGATCTTTTTAGGTCTATGAAAAGCTAAAGGATATCAACTTTCTTGACCTACGGCTCCTTGCATCCCTTACGATAGCAAGGATTCGTTCCCTGTCAGAATACTCAAGAACGGAAAACTTGACTGTAACCAAATTGCAAAAATAAAAACCAATAATAAAAAAATGCCCATAACCATAAGCTAAACAAATTAAAGTATTCAGGACAGTGCAAAAACGAATCATTTCGAGACGATTAAGTGTATCGGAACGCAGTGAAAATAGTAATATTTAGTCGCAAACACATTTTATTGTTCGCCGGGTGGCTAGCGGTCTGTGTCGCCCCGGATCCACAGATATGTAAGCACAGGTCAGGACTAGATGGTACGAGTTTTATTTTAGCTTTTGTTGATGAAAAATTTCAAGAGGTTATGTATGTTTTTCTTGTGTGTGGGGGAAGATGAAGAAAAGCTAGCAAAATTTCCTCTGTTTATACCAAAGTGGAAAAAAATAGATTTAATTATTGATGGACTTCGCTTTTAGGTAGAAATAGTTCTGCCCAAACAGAGAGTTTGTTACAAGATCAACTAAAAGTGGAAGAACAACGAGGAAAGCAAAGGCGAAAGAGAGAGAAGAATTTTTATGACAGTTGGTCTTCTTCAATGAACATTAGTTGATAGAATTGAAACATTGTGATCAGACTCTTATTAAGTTTTAGATTGTCCATAGAAAATAACTCATTTCACGTGAAACAACATTCAGGAACCATTTAGTAATCACAACAGATATTCGCAAAATTACTGAAAATACTGCCCAAATACTTGAGGAATAAAGAGCCTTTCAAAACAGGGCAATACTCAAAAACTAGTCAACGATTGAATAAAAAAATTGCACAAAACTTTCATATCAACAAAAAGCTCATCGCATAATCCGTCCCATCGTACACACAAAGACATCGCATAAACACGACATGCGTGTGTGCGTGTACGCACTACATGTGGGTAGCTTAATGATAGCGGGCTTCCGTCGCGTCACACCTGAGGGATCCTAACCGCCATCGGGTTATAGATACCTACCCCCTCGCCCCTTAATACTGACGCACTGTGCGTGGAACTCAAAGAGTGGCTGACACGCATTAAGAGAGAAGAACAAAAATCAACCAACGCAATGCAGACGTGGCTATAAACACCGGATACTGGCATATCTAAAGCAGTCAGTGTCCGATGTCCACAGCAGGTTCGCAATCTGTCCGTACCAGTTAGAACCTTTTGGAAAGAAGCGAAAACAATCAAGTAATAATTAACTAAGGGTGAATTTCACAAATTTAGCAGTTGGCACATCTATACGAGCGACGCGACGTTCAAACCGTCAGTATCAATATTCCTTAGCAATCAAGATACTGGCAGCTCTAGAACGCGGTTTAGATGTGGTAGGCATCCAGTTTGATTGGTGCAATCCGCTCTTAGATTTAAAGGCACATGGCAAGCAACCTGTGTATTAAGATGGTGCTGTAGCAATGGGTGGTAGTGTAATGTCAGTAGAAGATGATACAGTCGTTGAAGTTGGCGAATCGGCGGATAGCTTGAAAGCCCGTCCTACTAGGTTTGTGTCCGTGGCTACGTTATGTTTAACAAAGATTCGAGTTATTTAGCTGTTGAATAGATTTAGTCGATACAAGACGAGACTGTACATAATGAAAAAAAAACGATATAAGTAAGATTCGTACAAAAAAATATTCTAGTAAAAAGATACTCGGGCTGGCTCCTAAATTATATAAATTCTTCTAAAACTATAATTTTCCATAGAACAGAGAAGATTTGCAAGTCAAGAACGAACATTCTTAATTCATGCTGGTAATGTAGCGCTAAAATATTTGTTGTAATTGACTTTGATTTTACAGTGTTCATAATTTCATATACAGACTTCATAAAAGTTAACAGTAATATAAAACTCGATTGCTAAGTAACGGTTCAAGACGTTAGCTTGAAGTTCAGAAAAAATGCAATTCCATCAAATTTCCTATTACACAATAATGAGGTATGTGTTTAAGAATACGCATGACTAATGATTGTCTATGAATGTTGATGACTTGGTAAACCAGTAGCAAAATAAGCATTTATTGGTATCACTATCTAATCTAATGATTAATAGTTTTAGAGTGGAACCTTGCACTCTAGGCACGTTTAATCTATGACACAAATAACTTGGCGATAGACTAAACCTACTTCAATAAAAGGATCCTTTAAACACCTATTCAAAGCTGAAACTGAAAGCAACGGTTATTCGATTAAATTATCCACTCCATATACTTCCACGAGTGACACGTTGAACGAATTACGCACGAACACAAAGACGCACAGTACTAAAAGGAAAAAGTTCAATTAATCCTAATTTGCTCGCTGAGATTAAGTACGCGATAACCGGCGTTCTATACGAACCCTTTACTTCACTTCCCGGCCCTCTATTCACATTTAAGCCGCTTTAAAAAGCCGTAGAGTTCGACAAACAAGGGACTTATAATGCGTAACGGACTAAGAATTGTTCCCAAGAAATGCATCAATCCAGATTAGGGCGCAATTCGTAATTTAGGGATCGATATAAAATAAATATCGATAAACATCTACGGGTGTACGTCGATACGTATATCAATGGGGTCGATACGATCAATGACCGGTCATCGATACATTTGCTATTACAATAGATCAGTCAACTCTAGCAGCTAATTATGTATGCCAGTGACATTGATCGGGTCGGTAGTCGGTACCCCATCGAGAAACTGCATAGTTTTTTTCCATCGTTCAACAACATGCAAACTACATTGAAAATTATTTCCCTCTTAATTAGTAAATACATTTGCATAAACAAGCACTGGCCATCCCATACTAGGACGATCATTATTATAATTGTGCTTTTTTTTTCTCGCGAAAAACTTACGCTGTGTAACGGTCAGTCCTGCGATGTTAATCGGCGACGCATCCGCCGATAAATCGATGGACGAGTCGCGCGACTGTGACGAGTTTCCCAACTACCCGCCACCCGCAAATTATAATCGTGCCGCTACTGTTTTCACAGTAGACAACGGAGCTTTGATTGTTGTACGTTCGATGAGAGCGTTTTGCGAGATCGTCGGCCGATAGCGCGAGGCGGGCGGCGAATTAATTACTTAATACCGATGCGTGAGTAAATGTATGCAATTTCTAACGCAACTCCCTGTAATTACAATTTTTTTCGTTTACTCCATGATAATAATTTTTTGAAAGCTTATCTATCGTCCGTGCTCATGAATCGTAACGCTATTTACACTTTCGCATGAAATAACATTAGCGTCTGAGTGAGCTAGATCAGAATCACCGGCCTTATTAAACCACATACTTGTATGCACTTTAGAATGTAATATCAATTGCGTGCGGTCAAAAACTTCGTTATTACTTTCCGTTTGTATCCGCAACTTCCTTTACCAAAACAATTATTACATTCGAAAAAACCTGATGCGTGTTGGTGTGCGTGGGAGTGCACGACAAGTGGCGCATACGCACACATGACAACGTTTCACTGCACGCATGTCTTTGTTACAGTTGCAGATGTTATCAGAAGCGTTAAATTCATTACCCGAACTTATCTGCATAGATAGTTATACTTAATACCCCATTAACGATATAATGCATATTACCATGAAGTAAAAATACAGTTTATAGTGCTGTGTTATTGCCCTGTATTCCCGCAAAAATACGATAAAAAGTGTGGAAAACAGAGTTGCATACATAACGTGTCTGCTGTATTAATATTTATTTGCATAGACAATGGATTACTACGAGTAATATGTACATAGGGTTGTGTGGACATGTGTGCTAAAGGTGTGTTGTGCGTTTAGGTGTGTGTGTGTATTTCCGTCATTTCCCTGCGCGGGAGTCGATCGCAATGATTGCTCACGCGTTTCGCATCACTCACCCCCAGCGGAGGGATAACTCGTTCACATACAATTTACATGCGCCTTATTATGCAGTTGTTTTTTGTGTGACATAAAATCGATAATCTAATAGTCTCGCAACCGTAACATTCGATTAAATAATACATGAGCAGATTATAGTGATAAAGATTAATAGTGGCTATTGTTCTATTTGTATTGGTTTAAAATTGAGCTTAGTAACAACGCACATTTTATAAGTGTAAAGAATTTTAAATTAAATGCCTCGATTCGATAATAAGCAATGGAATTTCATTGAGTATTTATTGCATTCATACGCCAAAACTCGAACTCGTAAAACAACTTAATTGTGAAATAAAATAAAAGAGTATTGAGTCACATGGCTATAATTATGATCGCGATCAGGAACCCTTGACGACACTCATCTATTCTATGAAAAAGAACGATAGAAACAAAACCGCGGGCCGGTGTACAGCAGTCCACAACACAGTTGAAGCACACATGTGCAGGGCGTGTCTCCATGCACCACTGCACCCTCCCCATTGTTTATCTCGCGATTAAAACCAATTCAAATACTAACTCTCACTTCAAAATTAAACTCTAGTAGTCTCTACAGCCCCTTTTGTTTTAAACACAATACACGCACTTAACTCGCCACAGCGAAAACCACGGACCTCCATAATTATGCCACAAATATGCAGTGACGCGATTCGAGAAATCGTAATGTCAAATGCGAAATAACGATCGGATAATTATGAAGTTATAGGAATTTCCGCCGTCAACTTTGTGTAGTGATATCTTTCGCATATCGCGATCGTAAACGAATGGGACTGTAAACTGTTGAATTATGGTATTCCATATTCAGGCGCATTAAGCGTGTCCCGTGTCCAACCAAATTGGGACTTAAATTATAGGGGAATAAGTTAAAAGGTGCGAAATTGAGAATACAGAAATGTAACTTATCAGGTTTTATTATGTCATAATTTATCCCACAGCAGCTTTCAGTGGCTGTAAAACATAGGCATACATGGCAAACCAACTTATGAAACATGTCATACATTACATGTGAACTAAGAAAATGTGCTTAGTTCCCAGTAGCAGTAGTCAGTCCCGTAAGTTTTGCTAAGCGTGGATTAAAAGTGGGGTGTTTGAGCTCTTCAGGCTGCGCCAGCGCAGCGACAGCTGACGCTACGTTGTGTGACCAAAAGGAGTTTTAAACAATAATTAAACAACCTATTGTAAACTAACCACGGTGATTAATATCAGTGAATAGCAATCTTTGGCGTAATTTTGGCTAAGGACCTCATTGAAAGTACTTCAAACTTATTGTTTGAAATGTTATAGAGAGAGAATAAAGACTAAAATTGAAAAGCAAAAAATAACAAAATTAATTGTTGCTTTAAAGATCAGGAATCCGAGTTGAGCACGGTTTAATTGAAGATTCTTCGAAAGTACGCAACATCGTATGAAGGAAGGCTAAACTATAATTTTCATGATAAACCAGTCCCTATCAAATTTCATCGATACGAGCAATGAAAAAAGTCAGATTATAAACATATCGTGCAGACATTATTTACGCATACTTTATCGTCAATCAATAATTAATATCTCGAGGCTCGACGGGTGAGACGCTCCCGAATTTCGCCGAGAATGATGAGGAGATCGCGTTCGCGTAATCGAACCGGCAAAAAATAAAAAATGAAGCAAATACGAAATACTCCATTACTGGCCCCGCTATAGGCGACCATCGAGACGATTTCATGCAAATAAAATTGTAACGAAAATAAGACGTCATTGTCGATAACACTCTCATCAAGACAATCTATAGAATCTAGACAAGGCGCTTTTTATTCGTATTTGATTTCAGATGAGTATTTCTTATACATAGATTATTCCGTCTAGACACGCATTGTTGTCCGAGAGATTGACGAACGGCCGATTTTGACGTATCTCACATAGTCATTGTTCCGTTTGAGCGGTAATAATAGTAAACCGTGGTGATTGCCTTTTATAGATCAGGATAAACAATCAATATCGATCATCTGTGAGGTTACATGGCAAATAGTGTGAAGACTTTCAGCGAATGAAGGTGGTGTCGAAAAAGTCGAACGGATGTCGTCTCCACTGCACTTGTGTCTCGGTGCTCGCACATTGTGTATGCAAGGCGCGACGGCCGCGGGCCACGTCAGCTATTTGCTCGTGTCCAGAGGGCTAAACCATTCAAGGCTAAGGCGCGGGGGCCAGTTTTTGGCTGTTTTCGACTTGATCCGCCACTTGCACACCCATCCGACGGCCTCGCGTCTCCGACCACTCGCCATTCCTTCCACAGTCCTTAAATAACGAGACAATACCTTCCACAAATATTCTCATTATATTTTATGGATTTCTTATATCCATTATCAGAATTTGATACGATAATTTTCTCAATTATATTTTCTCTTAAATTCCTAAAACAAAAACAGTAATTGCTCGCAATTGAACAGCGAATATACAATTCATCCTATTAACAAGTTTTATTCATTGAAATAACAATTATGGTTTTAGAAACAATAATTGTTTTCCATGCTACTTATCTACTACATACGCTAAGTACATAAATTACACTGCCTCATTGCATTAGTAATTGAGTGATTACCGAATTAATTCTCCACCCTCGTGTGTACGTGTGAGTAGTAATCTTTAGCAGAGTTTGCAGATCCCACGAGATGTAAACTCTCCCGCCCATTATTAATTGCACTCCTCAGGTGCGGAGATTATCCTTACTAGGCCGCCACAAGCTGAAGAAACACATGCATTTCCACACGCGTAAGTACCTACTTACTGGAGAACTTTTCAGTTGGGAATTACGTTTTAAATACAAGTAGATATGTACTTCATTTTGCATTCGGTCACCATAAAAAAACCCAATTTCGTAACCCAGAAATAGTATTACTCAGAAAATGTTTGTCAAGCTGCAATCTCATTTACGTTGTTAATCATGCAACATAAGTAAATAATAGGTATCAATCCATTGTAGTGAAACAACCGTATCATTTCAATTACGGTAAGCGAATAATCAAATGCAATACACCTTTCATTTTTGATGGATTAAGTAACTTAAGCTTGCATTACTTGTGAATGGTAGCATATTAGATATTATGAAACTGAAATTAAAAACGTATTGTGTGCGTGGCAGCGTGGTGCGCAGGCGCAGAGCTCTCCCGGCCGACTGTAATTGCGCGAAGCCGCGCGCGCAGATTATCAGAAGCAAGTGCGTTCGATAACGCATGCGCACGAACGCGTGTTATTAAATTTATTCCTTTTTCGCCAGAATCTGCATAATGAGGGGGGCAAAAAAAACTCGTAATCGCTAGAGTGAGCGTCGCCTTCCCTTGGAGAAAGGCGGGCAGCGCGGGCAGTGGCCACTCTTTGTCTGATACATTCTGTATAATGAATATTTAAGGAGTAGCGGCGCACCCGCATTGCTATTTTATTTTCGTATTATTATGGAAACACCAGACGATTACGGACGATTATTTCTTGTCAAAGCATGGCATCGTTTTCGAAGGGACCTGGGTCGTGTATTAACACTGGCTACTTATGTATTATTATTAAATACCGATATCATGATCGCCTACAGCGCCGGGGATCCTCACACGTCAACATATTTATACTTTGTAGGCGTTCGCAACGATTTGCACGCACCCTTAACTTAACACAGGGGCGGACTTGAACGTGGACGTTGTCACAGTTTTCCCGCGTTTCCTGGAGGTTAAATTAACTAGATTGTAATTGTATATTCCTTAGGGAGGGGTGTTATCTAATCTTAGGTAGTGTAGCCGCTCTTTCTTAGTTTTACTATACTCTTGATTAGACAGCTGTACCATACAAGGCTATTCTTTAGGTTATGTGACTTTACCTTAGATTTTTCTACTCTAGATTAGTTTATCAGGTCTCTACCTGAATTAATTGTAACAACAGAGGGCTTCCATTCAACACCAGCTCGAAAGTGCGATTATAAATCGTCTCAACGGGAATAAGTAGGTACCTAATATAAAATAATCGAACATCGAAATCTTATTAAGTGCAAAAATAAACAAAAACATCGTATTACCACTTAAGGATACGTTACGTCGGTAAACTGCATTTGCAAACTCCTAATTCGCCCCTGTCAAGCCCTGGGCTACCGAAATTCCACTTTTATGAGTCCGTACTCGTCTTTATTCAGCTTCTTTTCGTAAAAGGATAGTCGTTAGGTATTAATAAGAAAATGAGGGCCCCCAGAACAGTAACAAGTAATTTTAGGAAACGCATCGAACAAAAACTGGCTTTGACATCATTCGAGTCACGATTAAGATGACAATGTCTTAATACGAAACTTCTCATGAAATACGACACAAGCAGTAACTCATAATTCTCGAACGTCATTACTCAGAGCAATTTCTTAAAGATATGCCTATAATGATCTGATGTCCGTGAGAAGTTTACGTTGTAACAGGATCGAAGGAGCGGCAAAAAAGTACCGCGCGTGTCGTAGTCAGCGGGTGCAGCGACTCAGCGGTGCAGCGGTCCAGCAAGTAGCCAGTAATTTATGGTTAGTTTTTGGCTGCGCCGACGCAATGCGGCCTCGCGGCTTTTCGCAGCGCCCCGCGCCCCCCTGCCCCCGCCCTCACCCGGTCACAGACCTCGCGTCATTCCGTCAATCTCAACTACTTATCCGTCCGCGCCGATCCCTTATATTAATCATTTTTTTCTCTCAAAAAACGAACGTAATAAAGATCCTATCGAGTCAGCCCCTGCAGCTCCGCGAGCAGGCACGTCGCGCGCTTTCGAAACTTCACAATTGACAAACTGACAAACAAATATCGCAACTGATACTTATTAAAGCATGTATTATTGACTATAAACTGGTTCATTGTGCCGCCAAAATTAATCTCGGAGCTTAGCTACGTCACAAAGGCAGCGTGCCGGCGCGTACGGTGGCTATTACAGACACCACATTATAATTACCTTTTTAAATAGTTTTTTCAGTCGGTGTCGATATTAAAACGTCAATGTAAATAACTTGTTAGCCGCAATCTCATTTCTGAGCGATTGGATATTACAATAGTGTACGTGATTTGAGAAAGGTAACGGTGTCGCTGCTTTATCCGCGAGATGGAGCCTATTACCGGCGACGTAAGCGGCGCGAGCGCAGCGCGTGCCGCCCGCGCCCGCGACGCCGAATAGTCCAGCATACACTTAGATTATTTTATGAGCCAGCGAAAAAATATCCAATCAATTGCGTTCAATGGCGGTCTGCGCATCCGTAGGTAATGTTCATTTCACGGAACTTGTGATCAATGACCTTTCTCACGCTGCGACAAAATGTGTAAAATATGAAGTTAACATTATTAAATTAGATATGATATGGAAAAAATTGGGAGCTGCCGAATAATGGCGAGGTGTCGGTGTGATATAGGCTCCAAAAAGAGAACGGTAGCGCGTGGTGCTGTAATTAGGTTGACTCCGGCGCATTGTGTCGACTCCAGCGCAAATTGAACCACGGAATATTTCACCTGACACACCGTACGTGTCTAATTGCACGGATTATTTATCTTCTAAAACCTCTCAGCAGTTTTTGTCGAGTTGTGGCACGCGCCCACTTTCTATGTAGCCGACTATAGACGTAATTGTGCTTATACCCTTTTTTATTTCGTTTTCGAAACATCTAAGTCATCATCTGGAATCAGTAACGGTCTACGAAAATGTTTTGTTATACATTTCTAGTATTAGATGTTCGTACACGTATCGGCAAACAATGCGGAGACTTCATGTTAATTGAACTAGATATAGCGGAAAATGAGAAATAATTGTGTAAAATTCTTTACTACAAATAAACTAATAAACGGAAATAGATGAGTACAAGCTATTTATTTCCTAAGTTCGTCCCTGTTCTCTTTTTTTTCTGAACGGTTGACATACAAAATAACGTGGAGTCGTCTTTAAGACCGTTTTTAGAGTTCCTAATTTTCAATTGCCTCAATAAAATAGTCAGTAAAGTAAGACTAGAAGTTAATCAACATTTTGAAGAACAGTTAGAAAATCTTGTTCAAGAAATGTGAAGGCTCTATCTAACGCTACGGTGAAAAAGTTTACAATAGAGCTAGAATAAACCAACTACCGACTTAACCTCTATTCACCCAGCTCACAGCAACCTATAACAACCAAATCAACTCTATCGATCGTCTATCTATTCATCGGCTCACTTTACAAGCTTACTAAATCATTTTTTTTTCACTTCGATAAAAAACCATAACAATAGTAGAACTGCGGTGAAATTCTTTAGTTTTTTAACGCATGTTGCCTATAGCGATACATTATGGTAATCACTTTCTCCTATTGATTGCAATAAGAGCTGACTTTTTACTGATATAATCAGCTGTATGATCGGAATCGAATTTAAAAATCAATCATAGCACACATTATTATCAAAGTTGGCCAGAACGAAGCCGTAACGCGATAACAGCAATACATAGCCGGAGCCCGTAAGCTAGTTATCGCTCCGAACAATAATCCACGATAATGGATTAACTCACTCGGCGAATATTTATAAACATCACTATCGTTTTATTCGGCAAAAATCGTATCCGAACTACATTTGATCGATTGTAACTGACACGCTTTAATAACTACGGATATTACGCAGTCAATGATAAAGAAACGGTTCTTATGTTCTTCTATTTTGATTTGTGGTTTTGCCCAATCGTGTTACACAGATAACATTGATCTGCTTATGAATTTATGATACTAAAAAGCTTATAGTTTCGTAATCAAGTTTCACTTACCCCGTTCGAAGTGTAATACATCATTTTGCAGTTCATTTCAAAATTTCAAATTAAACGCGACAATAGTAGATTAAAGTATTGTTAAAGTATTTCATGACAGCTAAGTCAAACGGTATTGACACAATGACACTTGACAGATTGGCGACACAGATAAAAAAAGACAAAAGGAAAATGCGCGATTATTAAAATCATACTAGGCTCAATCGAAGGCACGTGTTAGCACAACAAAGCCTTAAATTGAAATAACCTTAATGTCCAACGACCACAACTAACGACAGATTTCAAATTACTAACAAATAGATCAAGATTCCTTACAGGTAAAAATGTGGATACTTCGTAGTGTTCGTACACTCTAATTTGATTCGCGTAACGCTAACCGCAGAAAAACCTGTTCGCCAATGAGTTTCATACTTAAATTGTTATTTAAGTAAACCATAATCAGTTTAGATTGCAAGATAATGATAGAATATTGATAACAGTAGAACATTATGAACATTTTATCCATCGTTACAGTGATGCAATTTATAACTTGTTGACTAAACTAGTGCAATGTAGATGGGGTGAATATTCAAATGATATCTATACTAATATTATAGAACTGAAGAGTTTGTTTGGATGAATGCCCTAATCTCAGGAACTACTGGCTCGAATTGAAAAAATATTTTAGTGTTGGATAGCCCATATCGAGAAAGGCTTATAACACGCTACGACTAATAGGAGCGGAGCATCAATGAAAACTGTTGCAAAAACGAGGAAAATAGTATTTTTACAATAATTTGACGCGGACGAAGGTTGCGTGCAACAGCTAGTTCTGTATGTGAAAAGCAAGACATATGCCAAAATGTCATTATTATAAACGTTATTCAAACTATTTCCTCTATAAGTCGTCATACTGTAAGATTTTATAACGGGACCTCTAACCCCGATTAGGAATTTAAGATCAAAGGCCTCCCCAATAGAATTTGGATTCGCATCAAAGTGTAATAGACATCGGTCACAGTTTGAAATCCGTTGATAATGTAATCATTGTGGACTTCAATTGTGATCAGAAACAGTATTAGCATCTATCTGGGTGTCTAAAATTAGAGAGAACTGCCAACAAAAACTAGAAATACTTTAATTCCTCGTTATTCTTGTCTAAGCAGTGCATTCTTTTGTCGACCGAGAGACTGAAAGCATGAAAATCTTCTTTAGATCAACCAATTCATTACTTTACATGTGTAGATAATGTTCTTACATTTCCATTAACGTTTATATACCTACAGATAGAAATGGAAGCCGAGTCTTGTCGTTCTACCGGTCGAGACTCCACGTGTATCGTGACTCGGATTATTCAAACAGATAACTCCAAAATCACACTTTTTCTGCAACCAGGAATCGGGAGCAGAAAATGTTCCGGATTGAAACAGATCCTTGAGTGGTGTAGTGACCATGAATCGGGTAACAAAATATAGGACGCCCCATAGCGACATGGACCGACGCCTGACAGCAATGACGGGGAGACACCGCGTGCAGATGGCGAAAAACTTAGCATTTTGGTACTAATTAAAGATGCCATTGTCCATTACCATACTGGGCGGATGAGTTTATTGAAAGACGAGGCTTGCCAGCAGACCATTAATGCTGTTACAAGCAGCAATTATTTATACTTGTATTAGATTTATCTAAAAATCTATGACTACTTTGCTACGAACCTAATGATTATGCTTATTATAAACCACGTGACTCAAAAAATATTGAAATTTATTAGATTATCGCATTGAGTCTTAACTTGAAGGAAAATGATACCAATTATTACCTACTATCAATTGTAATTAGCTGGTTATTCAAGAAGTTCGAAATTGATAAATATTCGATTGAATGCAAAGAAGGCGAGGTTTCCCACAAGATCATTTGCTTACCATTATTTTTTGTCTGTTTCTTATTGATTTGTGTTGTGGTCGTTAAAGAATGTATCATCTGAGTAATTATGAATATCTTGTATATAAAACTCATACAAATGTTGATCTTCTGAATTGTCTCATATAAAAAAATCTTTTACCTTGTTAAGCTTGCAAAATATGTATTTATTAGGAACTCCATCAAAAATGTACCTATCGTACTTATATTTCCAAAAGTTGTTCAAATCATTATTGTCTTTTACATACCATGAAGAACTTTCCCCCAGGTCCATACTCCATAGGAAATAATATAAAAGGTTCTTCCCAAACCCCTGTTAGTTTTTACGTATAATATTTCCTAATACTTGTAAGTTTACGGATTATTAATTGATTTACGCATGACCAGAAGCGAGGTAATGAGTTTTAAATGTGCAATGTTGACTTGTTTCAATTTCTTCATCCAATAAAAACTGATGATAATTTGTCAAACAAGTATGGCTGATTAGAATACCAGTAATAGAGGCGATTAGAAAAAGATCTCAAAGATGATTGTTGGTTTTAATTACGATTGGGGTAATTAATGGTTATTATTGAGGCCTTCGACATGGTAGCCAGTCGGTACAGTATTCGTGTACATTGCCTACCTTATGGTCTGTAATGACACAGTTTAAAGATTACGGCGACGCAGTTTGATAAAGTATTTACTTATCCCGTGCGTCGTTTGCTCTAACCTGTGGACCCATTAAATCTGTCTTAACCAGCTCTTTAAACATTAATCTCTCTTTATATTTCATAAAAATCGATCATTCATAACGAGACCGAAATACAGACACTAATTAAGAAAGTCACACACATCATTTGTATGGATTTCACACATAAACCAGACGAAATTCCGATAAACTGTAAATCAATGGAGGCCCTTCAAAAGGAAGCGTGGCTTTGGTCCGGATAACGTTACGTCCAACACGACCAATGCTCATTCATTCGAACAGACATTCGAAAATCTCCCTTATCGCAAAGAAATAGAGTCTTCAAAATCGTCATCATTAAACATAGATAAGTTCGTGTTATCAGCAAATAAACTAATATTAATAACAAAAATGTTAATGACGTTTTCGCGTAGTCGACATCACGTCAATTAAGAAAAAAGAAGAAATAGAAGGACACATTTTTTCGTAATGGGAGCTTTGAGGTTAACGATGATAACCAAGATAAATCGAAATCTCTAGAAAGTTAACATTTCCTCTTCAATTGTTTTTTTTTTAATAATATACCCTATTACTGTTGACACACCAATCCATTGACATACTTTTTATGATCTGTCAAAACGCGATTCCCCCTTACAGTTTGTATGGCAATAGCACGCTGTGACGTCACTGTTTATTCAACTCAATGACTAAATTATTTATTGATTTCAAAGCAACTAAAAATCAAATTTAGCAATTAACTGAAAATTAATAGCGTTTTCAGGTCTAAAATTATCTTTTAATGGTGTCAACCTACCTATGTTCTTAGTTAAGTTCAATTTCTTTTGTAGCACAGGATTTATTGGCTACTTTTCATATCCTGCATTATTTATCGGAGTCTTATCAAATCGAAGAGTCCGTCTGGCATCTTAACTAGTTTCTTCAATCTGTTCCGAAGGAACTATCCAAGTACACACAACAGTATTATATTGATCCGTATATGAATAGACAGAAGGATATTATTATTTTGACTTTGAACTGATTAGCGCTTATATTTATTCATTTGTCACATCTACCTACATCTTAGTCTTTTCTCTAGCTATGTTATGTTCAGCTTTCAGTCCATCTAGATAGTAAGTAATATCTTCCATTATTCAACTAAATTCATCAATCATTTACCTAAATTATCTCCTTTACTACTAAGTTAACCAATTTTTCTATCAATACAGACGGTTTTTGTTCTTCTTCTTAATTGTCTTCTTGTAACTTAGTCACTATGTTATTAAATTCGGTTACTTTTACAGTTTCCACATCATCATCTTCAACGTCATCCAGTTAAGTATCTTTATTTATTTGTTCAACGGCTTTCAAATATATTCTAAGATACCGCTAAGCGGCAAAATTGTTTGAATTATCTATTATAATAATATAATAGATTTGCGATTCGACCTTGCTGAAAATATTCGCAGAGTGCCTATTGTCTCAGTACCTTTATATGCAAGTATATAGTGCGGCTTCATTTTCAATGCTAATAATATTATTGTTATCTAGATGAACTTGGTTTATTGTCTATGCGTCAATTAGGAATGCTAGGAACACTGTATCACCTTTATTATGAGAATTCACGTTTTCTAGCTCTTGTATATTATCAAAACTGTTTATTTCAGGTTTGTTAGGGTCATCTTCAGTTTACTTAACCTTACTTTAATTCCTAGATGGTCAAAAATTTCAAGCTCAGGAATATATTCAAAAACTTCTTCAACTTGTTTTAAATATATTTTCTGTCAACTTAAATGATCACTTATTCATTAGTAGGTACCATATAATTTTTCTGCAATGTTATATATATAATATACACTGTTTTAAAACCTGTAAAAATAATATGAAGTTCAAAAATTCTGCTAATTAAGAGAGTACCAAATGTGTCATGTGTGTTAAGTTTTTAAAGTCATTTTCTCAGTAAACTGATGATTAAGAATAAACAGCGCTACTTGTTAAACTTTTTAATGTTTTGGTATAAAGTTTTTAAACCTGTATAATGAGGTAGTAGAAAATCCATTTCCGTTTCAAATACAGGCCAAAGTATAGATAAAGTAAATAACAAGCAGTTTTTTTTTTTAATATGGAGCTGTCAAAAATATTTAAACTTAAACCCCCAAAAAACTAAAAATTTGAACTAACCTGCGCTAAATCGCTAGGGCCTTCCGACTTCACAGTATTGGCCGCAGCCCACGCCTCAGCAAAAGTCTCCATTGCACTCTGAAAGTCCATCTTGTCAATTCACGACGACATCAACATGCCGAAAATTCACACATGTGCACGGTGCGGGACAGACGGACAGTGAGGCTGCGACACGTACGTACGGGCCGACCGGCGGCGCGCGACTGGCGTTCGGCCCCGCCCAACGAACCGCCCGCGTCGAGAAAAACCGATACCACCCGAGCCTTCCCGTTTCAGCGCTTTTCTTTTTTAAGCCGCTATTTTAACGAGTTTTTTTTTCTACCCAAGCCCGGCCCACGGTGGTGGTTGGGCGTCCTCTGGATTATTTACACTTGTAATTCACAGATTGCTTCGTGTGACTACTAATTTGTTGTTGAGGGGTGTCGGCGCTATCTCGATTAGATTACGCGTTATTGAGAGCTACTCGTGTTATTTGTTTGAGCATCATTTGTACTGTTGTTTTATGTTCAGATATCGCTACTTTGTTATTTACTATCTCTTCCTCTTTGATTTATCTAGATGTTAGAGCTAGGTGCTATTCTGCAACGATTGTAGAATAAGGTCTAGCGACTGAAAGTTAAATTCTCTGGGAAATTAGAAGGTACAAATTATGAAGTCATCAATATAATAACGTGGTAATTTGAAAAGCTATCAGTGTGCGTAATTGCAGTATCCCTGTAAAAGGCGATGTTCCCGCTAGGAAGCATTTTTATTCATTATATAAATCACGGCGGCTTCCCGCCTTCTGGGATGTAAGAAAAAAATTGTCACGATTTCACATAATTTTGTACGTGGCCATTATTACCTTCCGGGGAAGTTAATTTTTCTTAATTTCGGATGTTTAACGAGCAGGCTTTAAATGTTTAATGTTGGTAAGTAGAGATGATCATTTGCTATGTGTGAGTTATGAGGGTTTTTGTAATCGTTTGCTGATAATAATAATTTTGTAATGAATAGAGGTGTCGTGGTCATAATGGAAATTGCTGATTTTATGTTTATATAAAATATGAGAGGCTTCATTTTTATATTCCGTTTCTACATTATTAGCATAGTGTAAGATGATATACAAACTTTGGATTGTTGGATGGATATTATTGCTTAGGGATTTTTGTTTTGGTGTTATTTTACCGTTACATAACAAATAAAATTATTCTATCAGTCCATTTTTCATCAAGTTTAAGTTAACCGTCAATTCTACGTAAATTACGTAATTTAGATAATACTTAACACGTGTTATTATCCTAATTCTTGGATTGCAATGTTTAATATAAACAAACTTGAAAAAAAGCCATCTTTTTACTTGTCCGTCTTTATTATTACAAAAAGATAATCTCTATAAGTACATAAAGAGGCAGAAATAGGCACAAATAGGCAGTTAGAAGTGGGCCAGTGGAGGTGGCTTCTTTGTATCGACCGCCTCTTTGTGTGTCGAGGATAAAACGATGAGATGCTTTATAAGTTTTGTTTTAAGAAATGTTTATAATACGGTGTGGGAGGGACTCCGTCGCGAAAACAGTTACCCCGTATTCAGTACATTATTCTGGGCCTGGGAGCAAAAATCAGCTGTTTCCTACAAAAGTGTAATACCTACATGGTCAAAATGTATGGAACGGCTGATTTTTTTTTAATACAACTTTCTTTAAAAATACCAAGTCTTTTTTTTTGTTATATCTATCGTTAATAATAAATATTAAAGCGAACCATAGTTTTGTGGTAGGTATCCCTACATAGTGAAACGTCAGATTAGGCTCCTCCTACGTAGTGACCTTATCTATCTCGATATTAATGCTACTAAAAGTTTTAAAAGTATTAAATGATCATTTTAAAAATAAAGAAACAAATTGATCGTTTATTATTAGGAAGATGGTATTTTTTCTTTGTTTTTATTTTACAAATATCCAAAGATTTAGGTCGTTACATTCTTTTGGAAAAAAAATACATTTCTGTCACGTTTATAGTATTAGAAAATTATATCTATCGTTCCATAATTATGTGATCTTCGGATCTTCTTAGTGTGAACACTTATTTACGCGACACACGGTGATGGCACCTCTAACGATTAAATTCTTTGTAAATATCAAATATATTTTTCTACCAGATGAATATGAAGCTTGTGCCCTTTGCTTAAGTTCGACAATACATCAAAATTACATCCGTATATTGTGTTCACACAACCACAATATTACAGAGTTATGGTGACAATTTATTCGTTTAGATTCATAGGTAAGATTATTGGGTGTGTAGTTGTATTGCTATAGCAACCATCTTTGTATTGGATATTTTTTTGCGTTTTCTACGCAAAAGTCTATTTTTGTTTTGCTAATTAGTCGACTATTTAAGTACCACAGGTAAAATTAACTTAGTACGGGAATTTTATTTTAACAAAAACATTGTTTTTCTTCTTTCAAGATTATTAATAAAATATCAATAATGGTAAAAATATCTGCAGTGCCATCGACCGAAATTTTAACACCAACACATTTGATAATACTGTCTTATCAGCGAGACGGAGAAGAAAAAGAATCAAGTTATCGTAACTTCTAGGTTTGATGATTTACATTCAAAACAATATTACAGGACAAAATAACGCAGTTTAAGTTAAGGTGAATGCTCCAACCAACCCGCGAAATTCAAATTGCAAAAAACCCAAGAAAATTTTGAATTTCGCGGGCTAGTTGGAGCATTCCCCTTAAAACAAAATATAACTTCAGAGTTAGACCAGCCAGTATTTCGTCAATAAAATAAAAACAATTCCACATACAAAAAAAAAAAACAATTCCACATAATTATGTACCTTTCACAATATATTCAGCATAAAAACTTTTTAAACAGCCTTGACCATAAACAAATAGATGTACCAAAATATACTCTTCACTGACTCATCCATATTGGTACATTTGGTACTAGCACAAAACCTTGGAACACACACGTCGTGTCATGACGACAAACAACGACTATATATAGTCAATAACCGGTCGTCAATCAACACCTAAGTGAACTTCTTTTATCTTTTTAGCGGGTTCTAGTTTCCAGTTAAGATACTTATTTAACACCAGCCTAATAGCAGCTGAAAATCTCAAAAAACAAGCAATTTTGAACCTTACGGACTTGAAATAAAAGTAGATATTTGTTAAGTGATATTTTGTTTGTTTTCTTTCGGATTTCAAATGTCACTTAACACTTGATCTGTCTTTTAGCTTATTATGAAGATATTCAAATTGAAAAGCTAGAATTACTTTGTTTATTTTATTGTTTCAAGAATACGATATTAATTCACACCAGTTGCAAAACGATTTTTGGAATACTATTCGACCAAATTATAAGAAGACACCTTTTTTATATAAACAAACAGGGGCATTACATTGACCTGTTTATGTACTACCAATCTGCAATTATCAAGTATTAATTAACTCCTGATAACACTAAGCTCAAAGAAGCCATTAATCTTATCCTATAACTATGATCCGAGTAATGCGCATTAAAATTAATCTTTATCCACTACTTAGATATATTATCCAAGATAATACATATAAGTAAATTATGTATTTTTAACAAACAAAATGAAACTGAAAAAAAATGCAAGAAAAGAGAACTTTAATATAAGAATCAGTGTCAATGTTGAGTCTGGAATCACAGGCTCTATGAGCTCCCAGTACTTAGGTCAAAATCCACCATGCGGGTTCAAACCGGGCTGGTAAAACATAAACTTCACCAAAAAAGCATACAACAATTTGATGAAATTCATACAGTTTCAAATAGTTAGGGTTAATTGATTAAGCACTTTATCACTCACAAAAATAAACACTATTCATTTCGCCGATCAACAGGTAAATAAAATATAGGTACTTACCTATTTTTTTATGAAGGAACTTGTATATATTTATCAGAAACTTACAGTGTGGATTAGGCAAATAGGTACATCAAAGAAGTCATCGTAACTTCGAGTATCGATGGTCCAAAATCCTTCAGCTCATAATTCACCTACGCGACATCCGCTCGCTGATGCAGTCAAAAGGTCATCAAGAGCGCAGGTGAGAGGACTTGCTGTGCAATTTGATAATGGGCCATTGTCTATCTTCGAATCTTAACTCGTTAACTTTCTCAAAACCGAAACCGAAATATCAATCCGCCATAATTGTTTACAAAATAAAAAAGCACACTTTAAGGTAATCGTTGTAACTCTATAGATAGCCACTAGATGATAAAATTAAATGAAAGCTTACTATTATCAGCTGACTACTCAGTGGCTGAAGTATATAATTCTAAACAAATGAATGTGTTACGATAAAGCAAATTACAAAAGACGCAAGTACTTAGTTTATCAAATCAAAGTCATACATAATCTTGCTTGTATTTCTTCTCCATGACGTATGTAGTTCGTGAACAAATCCTCAAATAGATAAGTCAGAAGTTTAATGAGAAGTTATTACAATACTCACACCTGCATAGCCTTTTCGTCGTTGGGGTCGGCTCCCAGTCTAACCGGATGCGGCTGAATACCAGTATTTTACATGGAGCGACTGCCTATCTGACCTCTACAACCCAGTTCGTTCTGGATAATACGATACCCGTTGGTAAGACTGGTTGTCGGAATGTCGGACTTTCGACCACTGAATACCTGTAAGTTGTTACAATACTAATGCATAATATCCACTTAAAAAATGTTCGATCTACATCCAGGTTATTTTTGATGTTACTGACAAGTTGAAATTGCAAAATTATTATGCCTCAAAAAAAAACAATATTCTCTTTTCTACATCTAATCTACTACTGTAAATAACATATTACAGATTTCTTGTAAGTGGACAAAAAGAAATCTGTAATCCATACAAGTACCGTTCACTGCCGAAACGAAATATCATTTCTTATATAATCAACTGTTTACATATTTTAACATTCTTGTAAAAATAATATTATCTTGGTAACACAAAACTGTAAGATTTTACAAAAATGCTGCAATCTTTCTTTTTAACTTCGTCATGAATGTTTGGTCACATAACAAACACCTCGAGTTTGATTCGAAAATATTTACAGGAGCTGAACCGATAACAATCTTTGTAGATATTTATTTATCTACTTACTTACCTTGTATTATTTGAAAAGCCTTAATTAATTACACAATTTATATAATCTTTTAGAGCCTCATATCCGAAAATTGCCGACGTATAGCTAAAATAATCAAACAATCAAATAGGAGGTAAGCGCCATCTTTAACACTCTTTTATTAGCTTCAGCTGTAACTATGTTAAAAAATCTTAGAAGCTAAATCTGACCCACTTCCCGGTTTCCGATTGAGCTGAAATTTACACACATGTCTAGTTCGGATGACAATGCATGTTTAGCTAAGTGATGTCATTTTTAAGTCCAATATGGCGGACTCCCAAAGATGGCGGACAAGTTATTTTTTTAGCATTCCCATGATATCAAATGAAAGGGTTAACTGAGAAAAAAACAAGAAATAAAATGACATCACTCGAAAGCGTGTTTTCATTTTTTTTTAAACTATAAAGTTTAGCTTTCCTCCACTTGCGTCACAATCTTATCATTTTAGCAAAAACCTATATGTTCTCATAACAGTACTAAAGCCTTCCCCTACTCTCCTTCCACTTCTTCATAACTAGAGCTACTAAAGACCAGCCTTTATCGTAGCAGTCAAGCTCACCATAAATTCCTACGTTTTCTCATCAAACAATCTTTCCACTAAATCTACTGGATTCAATTGAGTCCACTACGAAGTAATAGAAAATCTTTCAACATCAAAATTTAAATTGCCTTCACATGTAAGTAGAAGGTATCCTCTGTTCTACTGATATATAAACTAGGTATATCTCATTCACATGTATTTATTAGTATGTAAATGGCCTTAGACCAAGGACACACAGTTGTAACATAACGGTGGTCACCGTTTTACGTGACTGAGCGATTGACGCTTCGGTTCGTGTGATCGTGTCCTTATAACTTGAACGGTTGTCGTGATTTAAACCAATATAGATGATGCTAATTTATGAAAACGTTATTTAATTTGTAACGTTTGTAACTAGTATATTTTATTTCTATCGAGCCAAATCATTTTCCAGTAGTTACTTAACGTAATGTTACCCGAATGACACCCGCTGTTGGGCATAGTCCTTCCACAAGTCACGTCGACAGGTCCTTAATTTACTCCACTTAAGGTTTATAATCCCGTATACGGTGAAAATGTTCGAGATATTGAGGCTTAAATATTCTGTTTTTCTTCTCGTTTTAAAAGATCAGCTTTACCTTTGTTCCAAGACAACAACAGTCTCAATACTTTTGATACAGACACAGATTTCAATGATTGTTTTGTTCTTTCTTTCTTCATTGCTACAAAATGAAGTCGCGGGTACTACCTAACACATAGGATCCATGTAACACTACCCAGTACATGCTTAATGAACTATCTATCTAATTCCTCTAATAATAATGATCAGAATAGCAAACAGCTGTTACATAAATGTATGTCTGATAACGCGGGAGGAATGTGGGCTTTCACGAGAACTGTGTGGGCAAACACTTCGCGCTCGTGTACTAAATGTGCGTCTGCGTATGTGTCGGTGAACAGTGGTAGGTGCATCCGTTGGTTAGGTAAAACCTACCGTATGGTCGAAAATAGTAGTATTACTTACTTAGTATAGGTAAACAAAAGAAAATGTTTTCAGATTTACACCAACTACTGTAAATCTCTGCATCATACAAAGGTGGTAGAAAATTCCTGTGGCATTAAGTGTACTTTGTGCTTGAAGTGTTAAATAAATTAAATAGAGGAAACAAAACTTTTTAACCGACTCCTTTACCAATAAACGCTTATGGCCTACATAAAAACATCATAGTTTTAGGGGCTTAAGGTAAAGGGCCCAATAACCGTGAAGTTTTGAACTTCACTGACTTTGCAGGTCTGCTATGCTAAAACTAGAAGACTTACAAAAAAAATAATTACATGACTAGAGAGATAATTTAAACTAGTTTTAGTGTAATATTCTTTTTATTTATTAGTCTATATTTTCTTTAACAATAATACAAAAAAATGAAACAAAGGGCTAAATGTACCAGTACCCGGTAGATTTGTACTAGTAAACGTTAAAATGTCCCTGAATCCGGTAATTTTAACCGCGAATTTGAACTCTATTGCTTTACGTTAAAGTTCACAGAAATGCTATTTTTGCATTTCTGGTAAGCGAAGTCTTGATTCTAATTTTATGAGTGGTAATCTGAAAAATTATTATTATAACAGTGTAGTATTTCCCTTACGAAAGTATGGACTCGCGCTGTGTAAAATAAATAAAAAACGGTTTATCCAAAGAAGAGACATTTTTTGTTCTCCTAAGCGCATGCTTGGAGAGAGACCAGTTCTCGCTTCGTTGGAAGACGGGGAAGCTGGTCTTCATTCGGAAGCCGGGGCGCTCTGCGGACTCTCCGTCCGCATACTGGCCCATTGTGTTCCTCGACGAGGTGAGCAAGCTCTTTGAAATAGTCATTGCAAACCGCCTCGCCGGGCACCTTGCGGGGATGGGACTGGATCTTGCGGACCACCAGTTTGGTTTCCGCAAGGGGCGCTCGACGGTGGACGCCATCATGCGCGTGAGAGCCCTCACGACGCCGACGGGGGATGCGGTGTCCCGGGGTGGGGTCGTCTTGGCGGTGTCTCTTGACATTGCCAACGCCTTCAACACCATGCCCTGGAGCTGCATTAGGGAGGCACTCCTGACGAAACGCTGGTGCTGGCACAAGGGAGGTTGCACGAGGTGGCGGCCGAAATTATGACACGCGGGGTTGCGATAGTCATAAATAGGATCCGGCAATTGGGTCTCGAGGTGGCATTGCACAAGTCCGAGGCCATATGCTTACATGAACCTTGGAATGCGCCACCGTCATGATCCATGCTGATGGTAGGAGGGGTCCCATCGGCATCGAGTCCACGTTGAAGTACCTTGGACTCGTCCTCGACAGCCGGTGGAACTTCGTGGAGCATTTCCGACGTTTGGCTCCCAAAGTGGAACGGGCCGGGGTTGCCTTCAAGCGGCTCTTGCCCAACCTGAGGGGTCCAAACGCCTCCGGCCGGAGGCTCTACGCGGGTGTCGTGCGGTCGATGGCCCTTTACGGGGCCCCGGTGCGGGCGCGATCCTTGAGGCGGCGAGCCGCCCACTACCTGAACGCGCCCCAAAAGGTGGTAGCCGTAAGGCTGTACGATCTCCAACGAGGCGGCGAGCCTCCTTGCCGGATTGTTACCATGGGATCTGGAGGCGATAGTCCTCGCGCGCCTGCACGAGGGGCGCGCGGAGGCACTACGTCGCGGGGAAACTCAGCTGCCGCGGCAAATTGTCGCTCAGCGGACAGACATGGAGAGAGCGACTGTCGCAACCCTGTGCAGGGTACGCCATAATAGTGGTGGTAAGTTCCCTCTTTGAGGAGTGGCTAGAGAGGCGCCACGACGCCCTCACATTCCGCCTGACACAGGTCTTCACCGGACACGGTTGTTTCGGGAGGTACCGGCACCGAAACGGGCGGGAGGAAACGCCCGGGTGTTATCATTGTGAGGATCGCCCGGAGAACACGGTGGAGCACACCGTGAAGGTCTGCTCCGCTTGGGCGGAGCACCGCCGTGTCCTCGTAGCGGCGATTGGCGGCTCGCGTCCGGCCCTGGTAGGGAATGGGAAGCCGTCACTTCCTTCTGCTAAGCAGTCATGCTAACGAAGGAGGTAGCGGAACGTGAGAGGTATATATAACCTCACGTCCCAGCCGCCGCGGGAGACGCCCCGGGCGTCGGGGGCCACGTGGTGGCTCTCGGCCACCGTAGGGGCGGGCCTGTGGGCGGTGAGTAATGGGGTACTTCGCCGTCCGTCTGTCTTATGACGACAGGCCGTGTCGACGGCGCGTTCGTGTTCCACGCGCGCCTCGAAGAGATGTCAGCAAATAGGAGGGGCCCGCAAGGGCCGATGCCTGCCAGGGCTGCGGGACTGTTCGAAAGAGATACCGCGGCCCTGAAACATAAAGGGCAAAAGAAGGAACATGGATGAGTTTTAGTCAGTAAAAGTCTGACACTCCCTTCCGCTCCGCCCAGAGCGGGAGGAGTCATTTGATGATTTCCCATCCCAAAAAAAAGAACAACGAAAAAATTTGTCGGGTATCCACAGATCGAGTCATGTAAGTTTACCGGTCTGAAGTTTGCTTCAAATTACTGCGTGGTTATCAATATCCATACTAAAAAAAAAGCGCGACACACGATGTGCATCGAAAAACCTGGTTTCAGAACAGCAGAGCAGTAACGCGAAACGTGCAAAAATTTGAAAACATAAAAAAAAACTAAATAGGCAATCGAATCCAAGTGATTACAACATAAACAAGGAGCATAGAAACTACATTCTATTGATTCGAAAGAAAAGAGGACTTAACACAAGGCAATAAGGACGCTGTCGGGTTTAAATGCAACTGTTATTTGAAGTCCCAATATCAGGCAAAAATGTATTCTACAGTTTTAAAGGAAAATGAGACCTATTTCAAGGCAATAAGTACACAATAACGGGTTTCGGTACAACGTGTATTACCGGGTTGATCGTGTACCAATATCCGTTAAAAAAAAATACGATTTTAACGGGTACTAGGTCAAGTAGGGGTTTGTTAGTACCAATAGATGTGAACGGCAAAAATATTTATTTCCCAATTAGATTCACCTCGATTTATAAGTTATATCGCAAAATAATATACTTAAATATCTTAGAAAATTAACACTCTTACTTTAATGTTATCCGTCGCAGTATGGCTAGCTGATCAATGCGACGTGGTGGTTTCGTAGTTCACTGACAGAACTTTGAACTTTCATAATATTCAGTTACAGCAAACTTTTGTTATCGCATGGTTTTGACGCCATTGAACTTTTTGGACAATGATGCCATTACAATTGTACAAAATATTACCGAGAAGGTATTGCCCTTCACAAACTTTAATTTATTATTGGTAGAAAAGAGCAATAATAAAAAAACTGACTTGTTAACGGGTACTGGTACACTAACGGGAATACGTACTTTTACCTTATGTGGATTCTGACGTCACATAATTCAATTTACTACTCACTATTAGAAATTTTGTGTGTTCAAAAAAATCATACTCATTTTTACAGAGTTGTAAAAGTTACTAATCAATATCTAAAACTTAATAAAGTAATTGTGTGGAAGTATGTATTTTAATAACTGTAAGTTTATTACACTGTGTATTTATTTTATTATAATTCTCGATAAAAAAAAGATTGATTATAGACACAACTAGACAAACGCCAAGAACAGCTATTCTGTTAAATACCAAATTTACCCAGTAGCAAATAAAAGTAATTTAATTAAAATTGACTTCTCAAAACAGACAGTACAACATCTAAAACATCTAATAAACATCTCTATCTATCAAAAACAACTCCTAATACCACAGACTAAAGTTAATAAAACATCGTAAAACGTCAGGCCGCGGTGTCACAGAATGTTTCAAGAGAATATATTTACTCTGTGGTTTCTATGGCAACGTTTTACAATTATAAATAGACGGGTATATGCGTGGGATCTTAGATAAACGAACAGAGTATTTTCTGTTGGCTTGATTTCTTTATTATAAGAAAAAAACTGAAATGGAAGTTAACGATAGGTTTTTTTACAAGTCTAGTATAATCATTTGTTATAGGGACGTATATTAGGTACTGTTTTATTTAAAAATAAAAAGTGAGATAAATGGGATAAGGAAAAAAACTGAAGCTGAAAAACCGCAGCGTCCCCCCTCCCACCTCCCTCTGCCCTACATAAGCCGACCGCCTGAAACGCAACTTAGGTAAACTTTTCTATATATATCCTAATCCACCTATATCCGAGATACCAATAGCGACGCTAGGCGTTGACATTCGCTAAAACCTCCTCCAATACGGGTGTGTCCGGGTTAGGTTTATCCGTTATCCGTGAGATTAGGCGCTCTCTGTCTGGCGGGGCGGGGTCGGGGCACGCCCACCGGTCGATGCGGCCCACCGGCGCTCGCCTCATTGTTCCGTTATCTATCCGAGACGCAGCACGCTCATCCAGCGCTCGTCACAGATAAGCGGCTGATGACGTCACCACCTCCGCTGCCTCCGCTGGTATTCTCTCTCACGTCACTAACTTAGTTGCCAGTACTTGGCAGTGTTGCGATTGCGACACACCAGTCTATCTATTATTCCACCTATCTGTTATACTATTGTTGCTCTTGCATCGCTAGTAATAGCGGCTGTTATTGCATGATGCTAAATGCTAAGTTAAAAACAAGATTTCCCTCGTGATGCCGTAATGAGACTTTGTAATTTATTAGCCGAGCATTCGCTTTGGTAATATCTTTTGTAACTACCTTTTATTTATATCTGCCTGTATCTTCAAGCTTTATCCATATGGTCTCAGCAGGGTACATACACAGGCCCTATTATTTTAACAAAATAATTTGACCTACTTTGTCGATCCTATAGCATGACTTCGTTTGTATCTCCTTCAGTATTACGGACAATTTGCAAATGGGTAGCAGCTTTCCTTTTGCTAGAGAAAGGATCTCTTTTGACTTCAAATTCAGGAGTGACTTTCATAGACTCCAGCCAAAAAGTTTGCATACGAATATAAAACAGCTACGGTACTGCAAAAACCTCCCAGCTAGCCCAAAGTTTCGCCTACAAAACGTACTAAGTAGTAATAAAACCGATTGATATCACTCCGTATAAGGAAGCCAGGCCGTTCAGAATGTTAATGAAGTACACAGAACAATCATGAATTATTAGTTGTGTGACAGACATGTGGCGTTCCCCTTGACTTTGAATTGATGATGCATGTTCATGGTCGATTGCTATGTTCTGATTTGCAGTAAACAAAAAAATAATATTTCAGCTTGAAAGCGAGATAGGGCCGGTTTTCTAGGAAGGCATTTCGAGAATACAGGAAGGGGGAGGGGGGGCTAACAGAAATACCTACTAAAGAAACATCCTGTGGTGCTGGTTGTGCAAATTCGTGACAATTCAATCAAAAATCAAAAAAAATCAAAATATTTTTATTTCACATAGGCCTACATGGGCACTTATGAAACGTCGACAAAAAGGTGCACGGTTCGGGTTGGTCGTTTCCAATTGATTTGATTGCTTGTAAATCGAACGTCGTCATATGATAGCAGTTCATATCCTACTAATATTATAAATGTGAAAGTTTGTGAGAATGGATGTGTGGATGTTTGTTACTCTTTCACGCATAAACGGCTGGACCGATTTGGTTGAAATTTGGTATGTAGATAGGTTATACCCTGGATTAACATATAGACTGCTTTTTATCAACACACCACGCGGGCGAAGCCGCGGGCGGAAGCTAGTTATGAATATTACTGATTACAAAATAACAGACGAACGTTTATAAATAACTAGCTTTTGCCCGCGGCTTCGCTTACGTTAATTTAGAATATTTGGCAATCAATTTAAGTCGTACTCTGCTTGTAATAATATAATTCAATCATGATTCGAAAGACACGTGGCGCCATCTATTATAATAAGAACGTCATTGTTGTTTTCCTAGGGAACAGTACTTTTTTTGGGGATGAAAGGTACCCTATGTCCGTTTCTGTACATTTCGCAACGTATATGCAAAATTTCAGGATGATCAATTCAGTGATTTAGGCGTGAAAAGGTAACAAACAAACAAACAGACTTACTTTCGCATTATAATATTATAAGTATAAAGTAAGGAAGTAAGGATTATATGAGATTTACAGACCATGTTTTGAGAAAACAGACGTAACCTAGGTATTATCCACGTCATGCAGTTGCTAACGTGCTTCAAATCCCGGCTGTCATTTCTATAATATCTTTGACAGTCGTTACAGTTAGTCAGTGGCCCGAAAATTTCACAACCAGTCTTACCAAGGGGTATCGTATTACCCAGTACTAACTGGGTTGTGGAGGTCAGATAGGCAGGCGCTCTATGTAAATCACTGGTATTCAGCTGCATCCGATTAAACTGGAAGCCGACTTGAACCAGTTGGGAAAAGGCTAGGCAGATGATGATGTGGATACTACTGAATCTTTTGTTGCTTCATTGACAAATTTAAATACTATTAAAGCCTATACAAGCGTCAATCCTGTTCAAAGCAATTTCTAGAAGGTCTTTCAACAAGATTGACATTAACTTAGTTAGTCCCAAGCAGACTGCTGCTGTTAGACTTTTCCATTATAGTTGTCCCTGGTAGAATGTCACTCATTTTATGACTGCCTCGTTGGTCTAGTGGTCACTAGAGCGACTGCTGAGCATGAGGGTTCGATTCCCAGGTTGGGCAAAGTGTTATTGGGTTTTTCCAACAGGAATTTCTCAGTAGTCGCGGAGTCTCTATATGTGCCCGGTTGATGGCCATAGGCTCGCCCCCTATAACATGGGAGTTATAATAATAATAATAATATAAATTTATTTCAATCAACTTTGGATCATATGGTTAGGTACATCACAATTATTATAAAATTAAAACAAAAATTTCAAATCAAAATTAAATTAAATACAAAAACAAAATAACAACCACAATAAAATTAAAATAATGAATGTTATACATAACTGGCTAAATGTGCGTGTACTATTAGGTACTCCTCTGCCTAACCCGACAAGGATTACAGGTGTGCTGTTATGTTAATTTTATGAATCTTATCAGATCCACTTGCAATGAAACAACAGCATCCCTCAATCTGACACCTCTACATAACATCTATACTCCGTAACGAAAGTAGGACACGAGTGTTAATCTACCCGTGCTCATACCGTGAGACAGTACCCCAGAGGTAGGGGGTGAGGGGGTGAGAAACAACCCCCAACACCCCCTCAGCTTTATCGCGAACTGCCGATGAAGATCAGACATGCTGATGGAGATTGTAGTCGGTTGATTGAAGACGGTGTGCTGTGTTTATGATAGATAATGGAAGGATAGCTTTGTTGTAAAGTACGGGAGCTATGGAGTCTGGAAGTTTGGCCATTTGGATTCAAGATTTGTGTAGATATTAAGACCTGGGGGTGCTTTTATATAATCATACATTTATGCAGTTATATAAGGTCCCATTAAAATAGATGGACAAATTTTAACACAGCGTTCAGTACGTCTAACCAAAGATAAACCGGTCAAAACAAAATCACTTTAATCAGTGTTTTTTTTTTGCTTGGATATCTTTGGTTAGACGTACTGAACGCTATGTTAAAATTTGTCCATCTATTTTAATGGGACCTTATAATTATAACTGTATAAATGTATGAAAGGCTTGAATTGTGGAAGAAGCGAATTGGTTCAGGAAAAGAACGAATATTATAAATGCGAAAGTGACGATGTATGGATGTCTGGATGTTTGAATGTTTGTTGCTCTTTCACGCAAAAACAACTGAACGGATTTAGATGAAATTTTGCACACAGATAGTTTATAACCTGAATTAGCACATAGGATATTGTTTATCCCGGTAGTATGATCCCGTAGGCCAGTATTGAACACCACGCGGGTGAAGCCGCGGGTATAAGCTAGTACCTCCATAATCAAGGAACTGGAGTAACGACAAAAATAAATACGGTTTTTTTTTATGTTTACTCTTGACCTCAATCTAGTCCTGAGGACAGAGATGAGGTCGACGATGGAACGAGCTAACCCAAAAGAAGCCTTTTAACTCGGGTCAAGGTTAAGATCCTTATTCCTTAGCCAGATTGCTCATTTTCTATACTATAAGCAATGCTGACATAAGACAGAAATATGTGGAGGAAAGAGCGATAAAACGTATAATTTCTTATTTACACCCCAATTCCAATTTCTTGATGACACTTTAATTTGTTCATCATATCATGAGCCATTTTCCTACGGCTTGAGCCGAAATTAGTTGGGTGCGCAAATATGGCTTCGACTACAATATGACGAGATCCAACATTAGGAGATCTCTTCGATACCCGGGTAGCAGATTGCATCGCAGCCCCAAAATTTAACGCCAAGTAATCGCATAATCATCAATAATCCTTAAGTCACACAAAAAATATCGCAAGAAACAGATTTCAATCATGATACAATGACCAATTCTCTAACGAAACCCTCAAAGCAAAATCAACTCTATCGTCTGCGTAACAAAAATAAAATTACCTCTTCTACCGTTAGAAATGTTGCAACCCGCTGCGAATCAGGGATCAGTATTGAGTAAAAAAAATAAACAGATTTTGGGATTATAATTAATGAAATGTCACTCGATTTCTGACTTTTACTCAGGTACCTGTAGTTTATATGATGGGTTTTGGAGAATCACACAGCTAAATTCTTATAATTGCAAAGAAATAAATTAGGTGTTCTAAGACAAGTTGTGTTCACTAAGTGGTGTGTTGAAATAGAAAGAAAGTCCTATGAGCAAGCAAAGACTCAGACGACACAGAAATCATCTGGCCACAACACTGTTGAACACCAACAACTGCATGTTCCGATTGAGAAGGACCAGATCAGCCTCAATCTGATGATTGTATGAAAATGCGAGATGACACATCACTTGATGTGCAAATCGAAAAGAGATTAAAAAAACAACAATCTGGAAGGTCTGGGGCTGATTCAAGACATAAAAAAAGTTACCAAGCACAATGAGTAAGAATTGTTGCTGATATAGATAATCTACAAATATATACTAACAACATAATTTCGTTGCGGGATCCAACACAGTTAAATTGTTTCTCTGGTACTTCGTCGAGCTTCATTATGTCGGCGCTTTTCTGGTGGTCGCCACTGTTGATTCTAAGCTTTCAGGAATTGCAGTGCTGTTTTTTTTATGTTGTGTTTATTTGTGGCATGTTCCAAATAAATGTGTTTTCTTTCTTTTTCTTTCAGTGGTTCGGGAATAGTGTGGTGGGCTTGTCCGAAAAAAATTATTACGTGTTGAAAGTACAATAATATGAAATCGAACGGTAAACCTATTGAAACCATAACTCCTGATGGCTGCCTAATAGAATCATATCAAATCATAAAACTTTACACACCACAGAATATATTATTATAACTAAAGGTGAAGCTAAACAATGCCTTAGTCATGGGCACTACATGGCCTTGCAAGATACCCAGACGTGAGAATAAACTTAATGCCACGTCAAGTCCACAGAAAATCTAAGAAGTAATGCAAAATCTATTCAAAATTAAAACAATCATAGGAAAAACAGGACTGAATTCATAAAAGCATTGCATTTGCATATTTCAATGCCCGTTGATAGGGGCCTACGTGACAGTATTAAAATTAAAATCACGCCTGTAATCCCCGAAGGGTTAGGCAGAGGTGTACCTAATAGTACACCCAGGCCACATTTCGCCAGTTTTGTTTAAGTCCCATATTGCAATCAACCGGGCCCAAATCCAGACTCCGTAACAGCTACTGAGAAATTCCTAGAAAAATCCAAAAACTCTTTGCCCGACTCGGCAATCGAACCCAAAGACCTTATGCTCAGCAGTCGTGCTTGCGACCACTACACCAACGAGGCAGTCGACAGTATTAAAGTGATGACGATATAATAATTATGTATAACCATTTCGTCAGTGCTCAGGACCTGAGGTCATAGACAAGCGATGATTGTTTTAAAAGCGTTTAAACGATTTTGAACTGGATTGGTGCTAGCTTAGCGGAATATCGGTAGCTTAGGTCAATCCAATTCGACTTTTCTATCTGCATTTTTGATGATAGAATATAACATTTAACCCCTTTGAAGTTTTCAGTACATAGAGACACAAATCAATACTGTTCAGCAAAAACATCTTGTTTAAACTGCTTCTTTAAAAGAACTAGGTATGTGTGTCAGCTTGCTATAACGATCGCTATTCAACGTAGAATTTACGGATTATGCCTTACCTGGTTTTAGGCATATTATTATTTAGTCTGTATTTAAAAATATAATTGTATCTGTACAGTTATATAAATCAAAAGAACGAAGCAGAATCCTTATAATCCCAAAATCAAAGTTTTAGATTCTTAAATAAGTAATTTGAACGTAACAAAATCCGTCGGACATCGTTTAAACATCCGAGACCAATCCGAAGATCGACGGCCTTTCCAAAAACTCAGTATAGAATGCGACGAATTTGACAAGTCACCGATTTTTTATCTCAAGCACAGATTATCTGGTCTCCTTACCCCACTCGATCAATCTTATCGAGGCAACTATGACATGCTGTATTCTAAAACGGCACAAGTCCCCAAGTTACACAATTACAAAATGTAACCTTATCATCGTAAGGTAGGTTTTATATTTGAACTGGTGGGGTGGAATGGATGGAGATGCTAAGGTTGGAGTCTTCGGATCATCGCCGGATTCCGGGAAATTCGGCCCGCGTGAATACCTGCCCGTACAGGTAAGACTGACTACTAAATATTATAGACACGGCAAATGTAATCCAATAGATTTAATCTAATGCAAACTCTTTTTAAGTTCGGAAGGTCAACAATTCTTAAATCAGGCAAGGTGAACTTTTAATCAAGTACCTAATATGCTGTTGGTCTTCATTAGCTAAATCGATTAACTCAACTGGTATAAATGACAGTAACCTAATTGCTACTCCTTGTTGAAAGCACTGCACTTGACAATGACGAGACCTAATAGTGATAGAGACGGATTAGGACGTTTATTAAGCACACGGAGATCAAGAGCTGACCTTCTACTCTAATCAGTGATATCTGTTTAATAGATACTACACTACTTGATTACTCAAAAATAAGTACAAAACTTTAAACCTCGTGGTAAAGATTCGTCCTAGAAAGAAAATTATCCTGGATTTGGAGAGATTAAATCTATATGGATGTATTTATATGGTAAAGATCAGAAGAATTTCTATGCCTGCTAATCTGACATATTAATACAAAACCATTGGTCAAAAACACAGCTAAACGATACGTTTCAAAAATTTCGTCAACTCTTACCCAACGAAATCAAACGCCTGCCGTGTCTAACCAAGCACAAGTCTTCATCTATATGACTTGCTATTTGTCCACCGGTCTGTTATTGTTGACCCTACTTCTTGCCTTTAAACAAATAATCTAGTAACGCGCGAATTTATCAGAATGAATACCTACCTGCTTCTCATCGGTCAAGTGTTCCGAGAAGATGTGTCCTGTTATAACAAGAATCGATTAATAATGACGATTGTATCGATTCATCGGTGAGATAAGATCGGTTGAAAGAAGCCGATGTTTTAATTTGTTTCCACATGAAATTAACAAATACGCGTTAATCTGGGGGAATCGTGAGAAATTTAGCTGGTTTAGCGTAAGTGGATGGATTTTTAACCGTTTTTAACGTAATCTTTAATTAATATTTTTTGTCTTTGTTGGTTCAACTTCGATTAAATGTATCAATGTCGTCATAGACACAAAAAAATCTCACAAATTATTTGTGAGAGTTTTTTTGTCTATACGATAATTATTATACGATATTATATTATCATAAAACGATATTATATCGTAGATTGTATCTCCGTGGATTGCGTAGTGAGATCGAAATAGAACTCTGGAAGGTCTACCCAAAAATGAAGCTAATGTTTGGACATAAACATTTCCCATAAGATTAATTGAAAAGAACAAGTTGTAAATTTTGACAAACTAAATAAATAAAATAGGGCTCGTCCGGGATTTGAACCCGGGACCTCTCGCACCCAAAGCGAGAATCATACCCCTAGACCAACGAGCCGATTGACTATTACCTCAAAATCGTATAAACGTTAAATAGATCGTTAGTAAATACTTGTGCAAAGTTAACTATGTCGTGACGTCACACTATCATTAGTAAAAGAAATTACGGCCTCTATCAAGTGGCTCGTTGGTCTAGGGGTATGATTCTCGCTTTGGGTGCGAGAGGTCCCGGGTTCAAATCCCGGACGAGCCCTGTTTTTACCAATTCAGTCGTTGAAAATACCCTACATGAGAGAGAGACTTCGATATTCTTTCGCTTACTCAAGTCAACAGAAAAATAAATACTTACAAAAACATGTTTCAACGAATCTCACCAAAATCACATCTGTATACCGTCTAAAAAGAGAACTCTACATCTATATTTTTCCTATTTGCAATACATTTCTCCTAATTCACTTTATTACGCCTCATTCGTCGTATCTCACATACAAATTGTGTTTAAACGGAACTTTATTATTTTCCAAAGCGGAACGGGCCGCAGATGTTGGGTCTCAAATAATTTCCAGATACAACGTTATGAGTATGAACCGATATGCTCGCAATAAGAAAGTATGTACTGTGTTTTACTTACTCGGAGAGAGATGGGGAAGACGCGACACGTTTTAGAGAGGGTTTTAGACTGTACGACTTATTGGGACTTTATTATTTTCATTTTCCATCTGGGGATTGATGCCTACAACAAGTATCTTATAGAAGTGCGTTTGAAATTCAACAGAAATTAGTTAAATTAGCTAGAAGTGCTGATTTTCTATTTCTGTTATAGCGCTACGGACAACTTTTTTTATTTTTTTTTATTACAAAATGGGCCTGCTCTTGACCTCGATCACGCCTGATGGAAAGCGATGGATGAGGTCTATGATGAAACGAGCGCGCCCAGAAGAAGCCTGTTCACTCTTGCTTTGAAGGCAGACGGGTTATATGACGCTACGGACAACTTACTTTAAGAAATATACAAAGTGTGAGGGCAAAGTGTAACAGCCCTTCGCAAACTGACAGGGTGCATTCAGCTCCTTACTTTGAATGAAATTCTACCGTAAGTTTTCTCAGGAAAATTTGCATTTTTTAATCGTTTTTTCAGTTATTTCAATGTAAAGTAACATTCTCAGAAAGCAGCACACCACTTATGAAAATAATACGGCTAAAATAAAAAATAAACCAACAATGGATGTTGAAATTAAAGTTCGCGAGTACATTCGGAAGAAACTGGCAGTTTCGGCACAACAGTAATGTTTTCCCCATTCTTTGTCTTTTTATTTTAGTACATCCGTGTAAATGTATATTTACATTAATATATATTTTGATATATATTTAAAGTATTTTAAATATATTTATAGTATTTTATATATCCTTGCATTAATATGTTAGTATTAATTAAAATTATTTTCAGATATACACCTACCACTGCTTGTCCCTGTATCACCCAAAGTTTGACTGGTAGAAAATGCCTATGGCATTAATTCCGCCTCTGTACTTTGTGCTTGAAGTGTTAAATAAATTAATACTCTAACGAACGACGCTTGAAATCAACTGTTCACCTCCTGCCTAGTTACAGAGTTCATCGAACTCCTCGTCGCACTTGCCGTTCGCTACTTTTTGCCACGGTAACGAGACATTGCGTATGAGGAAATAAAACAAATCAAATTTCTTGGATTCCCATAACTTTCCTGAAATAATTTCATGTACTAGTCATCTTAGTATGATTTACTGAATTCACCCCATCAGTCTGCGGAGGGCTGTCCCTTTATATTTTGACATGTAAAAGTCTTTGTAAAAACTAATTTACAAAACACTCATTTAACTCTCTGGAAACCTTTCTAAATCCCCTTTTAAGTTCACATTTGATGCCAAATCATACAGAGAGACTCAAGAAAGCTGATATTGGGTTGCCTGATTAAGAAGAATTTGAACACTGGTCCTCATTCTGTGAAAATGTTATGCCTCTTTCCACACATCTGTTCATAGTCGTAGGAGGATGACCGATAGCATATGAGAACCAACAAAAAAAAAACTGTGGAAAAATCACGACGTTTTGTTTTTATTTGCGTCGAATCGTAGCGTCTAAATGTCATCCGTAACCATTCGTTTTATACACTTGTACAAATGAATTGAATAGATACTTTTACAACGTTCATGCTGATATTCTTCTGCAATATTTATACTTGGTAGGATAATACTTAAATGAAATAACGTATACAGATACCTTTGTAATTTAAGTAAGAGGTGTACCTACTTAAATTTGGAAACTTGAAAATTCTTCCACTGAAAACTAAATTGCCACTACCTCGGCTTGGAGATTAGGTTTATAGGCAAACCGGGTGCGTGCTGCCGGGATAAACATATTTATCATAATTATGTCCTAACTCAGGTTATGGTTTGACTATCAGCTAAATTATCACCAATATCCGTTCAGCTGTTTATGCGTGAAAATTTAATGCACAGACAGGTAGACAGACAGATATAAATACTTGTGCAATACAAATATTAGTACGAATGAGGATAATTAGCTCAGTCTCATGTGGTGTTAGCTAACAGCATGAGAGAAAAAGATATGCATAGACACTTCAATGGATGACTCAATGTGTGTTAATCGTGATAGTTCGTTAATCTCGTTAAAATAAACCTTAATGCCTTTTTATACACGACAATAATTAACTACAGACAGTTGTTTTGTTTTAATAGTTCATATAGGCGGCTCGTTGGTCTAGTGGTATGATTCTCGCTTTGGGTGCGAGAGGCCCCGGGTTCAAATCCCGGACGAGCCCTCTTTTGGATGTTAGGAGATTGGTAATTCTAAGAACTTTCTAATCGGAATAAAAGATAATGCGTGCTAAGCATTGTACTGACTTAACTTACAAAAAACTGTCCTTTTGATAGCTAAGAGACTGATTATATTTTATTTCGAATGTCAATCATTCTCAAGAAGGGTGCATAGATTAAATCAATTGTTTAAAACACTGATCTGACTACCAGGGTATATTTAATGTAACAGATAATGAGACAAAACTATTTGTCAAGATTGACACATTTTCACGACAAGTTCTGTTTGACAAAACAGAAAATGTACTAACGCTGACAGAAACTTGGCGAATAGTCGCCTGTCGCTTGTGGTTTTAATAAAGGCCAGGCCAGGCAGGTTCTACAAAAGCAAAGTATAAACGCAATAAATGATCACAACTAACATCACAAACCATCTTTACCTAATCCTAACTTTCCTAACTTTATAATAATATAAATGTGAAAGCAAGTTTGTTTGTTTGTTACCTTTTCACGGCTAAACCACTGAACCGATCATCCTGAAATTTTGCATATACGTTGTCAGGTGTACATCAACGGACATAGGGTACCTTTTATCCCGAAAAAAGTACTGTTCCCGAGGAAAACAATAATAACGTTCTTAAGATATATAATAAGATGGCGCCACGTGTCTTTCGAATCATGTCATCAATCAGATTGAATTACAAGCAGAGTATATGACCCGAAATGATTGTCGAATTTTAAAATAACGCGAGCAAAGCTGCGGGCACAAGCTAATTTAGAATAGAACAGTTTTTTTTTTCATAAAAGCCTCAATAAGAACCGTTCGAAGCTACGGAGCAAGGATCACTCAGGGCTCAATTAACATCGCGACATCTTCCGTCGATTGATCAGCAAACGTTCTCAAAGGAAATAATCTGTGTTGGGGGTGCATTAAAATATAAATATCGTCGTTAGCAAATCATTAGCCGGGACATTTTTCCTCTGAAGGATCGCTCCGTTTCCTATCAATCGGAACAAATAGAGGACGCTAAGATGCCGCTGTGGGTCTTGGTATGTGGAGTTGAGAGAGTACTTGCAATGTTTGTTGTGCAATGAGACGTTTTCTTGATGTTGAAGTAATGGTTAAAGGAAAATAGATGTTCACCAGCTTGTCAATAAAAGGGGTGTGTAAAATTCAATAAAACGACACGTCACGTCACGTACATATATTTTTACGGATTGTAAGGTCACTTGAGTGATCAATTAATAACAAGAAAAAACTTTTTTTTTGTCCGCTAAGAATCATTTTTCTAGCAGCCTGCAAGAAAAAGATCGCCCTGAGCAGACAAACATTATACGCTATGTGTGATAAAATTTGAATAATGGTGAAGGACTACGTGGCCAACGAATATTCTAAGTGGAATCCCTTGCACAAACAATTTAAATGGGGTTTTTTATAAATATTTTGTAAAACAGGCGGGTTTGTTGTATTCCAATTGTTTTAATTTGAAATTAGAAGTTTCCAATTCAGAATCGACGAATCGTCACGCAGCAACATTTTAGCACTCGCCCTATAACGACCAAATCTTAGGGGTGATACATCCGCGCCCTAATACAAAACGTATACAAAAGTCATAATACACACAGATAAACATAAGGTAAAGGGCCCAGTAACCGTTAAGTTTTGAACTTCACTGACTTTGCAGGTCTGCTATGCTAAAACTAGAAGACTTACAAAAAAAATAATTACATGACTAGACAGATAATTTAAACTAGTTTTAGTGTAATATTCTTTTTTTTTATTAGTCCGTATTTTCTTTAACAATAATACAAAAAAATGAAACAAAGGGGTAATTGTACCAGTACCCGGTAGATTTGTACTAGTAAACGTTAAATTGTCCCTGAATCCGGTAATTTTCACCGCGAATTTGAACTCTATTGCTTTACGTTAAAGTTCACAGAAATGCTATTTTTGCATTTCTGTGAACTGTGTAAGATAAATAAAAAACGGCTTTTCCAAAGAAGAGACATTTTTTGTTCTCCTAAGCGCATGCTTGGAGAGAGGCCAGTTCTCGCTTCGTCGGAAGACGGGGAAGCTGGTCCTCATTCGGAAGCCGGGGCACCCTGCGGACTCCGTCCGCATACCGCCCCATGTATTCCTCGACGAGGTGAGCAAGCTCTTTGAGATAGTCATTGCAAACCACCTCGCCGGGCACCTTGCGGGGATGGAACTGGATCTTGCGGACCATCAGCTTGGTTTCCGCAAGGGGCGCTCGACGGTGGACGCCATCATGCGCGTGAGAGCCCTCACGACGGGGGATGCGGTTTCCCGGGGTGGGGTCGTCTTGGCGGTGTCTCCTGACATCGCCAACGCCTTCAACACCATGCCCTGGAGCTGCATTAGGGAGGCACTCCTGACGAAACGCTGGTGCTGGCAAGGGAGGTTGCACGAGGTGGCGGCCGAAATTATGACACGCGGGGTTGCGATAGTCATAGAGAGGATCCGGCAATTGCACAAGTCCGAGGCCTTGTGCTTACATGGGCCTCGGAATGCGCCACCGTCATGATCTATGCTGATGGTAGGAGGGGTTCCCATCGGCGTCGAGTCGACGTTGAAGTACCTTGGACTCGTCCTCGACAGCCGGTGGAACTTCGTGGAGCATTTCCGACGTTTGGCTCCCAAAGTGGAACGGGCCGGGGTTGCCTTCAAGCGGCTCTTGCCCAACCTGAGAGGCCCAAACGCCTCCTGCCGGAGGCTCTACGCGGGTGTCGTGCGGTCCATGGCCCTTTACGGGGCCCCGGTGCGGGCGCGATCCTTGAGGAGGCGAGCCGCCCACTACCTGAACGCGCCCCAAAAGGTGGTAGCCGTAAGGCCTTACGATCTCCAGCGAGGCGGCGAGCCTCCTTGCCGGATTGCCGCCATGGGATCTGGAGGTGATAGTCCTCGCGCGCCTGCACGAGTGGCGCGCGGAGGCACTACGTCGCGGGGAAACCCAGCTGCCGCGGCAAATTGTCGCTCAGCGGACAGACCTCCGGCGCTATCTCATGGCGACATGGAGAGAGCGACTGTCGTAACCCTGTGCAGGGCACGCCACAATAGTGGCGGTAAGTTCCCTCTTTGATAAGTGGCTGGAGAGGCGCCACGGCGCTCTCACATTTCGCCTGACGCAGGTCTTCACCGGACACGGTTGTTTCGGGAGGTACCGGCACCGAATCGGGTGGGAGGAAACGCCCGGGTGTTATCATTGTGAGGATCGCCCGGAGAACACGGTGGAGCACACCGTGGAGGTCTGCTCCGCTTGGGTGGAGCACCGCCGTGTCCTCGTAGCGGCGATTGGCGGCTCGCGTCCGGCTCTGGTTCAAGCCATGGTCCCGGGCGAGAGGGAATGGGAAGCCGTCACCTCCTCCTGCGAAGCAGTCATGCTAACGTAGGAGGTAGCGGAACGTGAGAGGTAGATAACCTCACGTCCCAGCCGCCGCGGGAGACGCCCTGGGCGTCGGGGGCCACGTGGTGGCTCTCGGCCACCGTAGGGGTGGGCCTGTGGACGGTGAGTAATGGGCTAGCTCGCCGTCCGTCCGTCTTATGACGACAGGCCGTGTCGTCGGCGCGTTCGTGTTCCACGCGCGCCTCAAAGAGATGTCAGCAAACAGGAGGGGCCCGCAAGGACCGATGCCTGCCAGGGCTGCGGGACTGTTCGAAAGAGATACCGCGGCCCTGGAACACAAAGGGCAAAAGAAGGAACATGGATGGGTTTTAGTCAGTAAAAGTCTGACACTCCCTTCCGCTCCGCCCAGAGCGGGAGGAGTCATTTGATGATTACCCATCCCAAAAAAAAACAACGAAAAAATTTGTCGGGTATCCACAGATCGAGTCACGTAAGTTTGCCGGTCTGAAGTTTGCGTCAAATTACTGCGTGGTTATCAATATCCATACTAAAAAAGCAGCGCGCCACACGATGCGCATCGAAAAGCCTGGTTTCAGAACAGTAACGCGAAACGTGCAAAAATTTGAAAATCATAAAGAAAACTAAAGAGGCAATCGAATCCAAGTGATTACAACACAAACAAGGAGCATAAAAACTACATTCTATTGATTCGAAAGAAAAGAGGACTTAACACAAGGCAATAAGGACGCTGTCGGGTTTAAATGCAACTGTTATTTGTAGTTCCAATATCAGGCAGAAATATATTCTACAGTTTTAAAGGAAAATGAGACCTATTTCAAGGCAATAAGCACACAATAACGGGTTTCGGTACAACGTGTTGATCGTGTACCAATATCCGGTAAAAAAAATACGATTTTAACGGGTACTAGGTCAAGTAGGGGTTTGTTAGTACCAATAGATGTGAACGGCAAAAATATTTATTTCTCAATTAGATTCACCTCGATTTATAAGTTATATCGCAAAATAATATACTTAAATATCTTAGAAAATCAACACTCTTACTTTAATGTTATCCGTCGCAGTATGGCTAGCTCATCAATGCGACGTGGTAGTTTCGTAGTTCACTGACAGAACTTTGAACTTTCATAATATTCAGTTACAGCAAACTTTTGTTATCGCATGGTTTTGAGGCCATTAAACTTTTTGGACAATGATGCCATTACAATTGTACAAAATATTACCGAGAAGGTATTGCCCTTCACAAACTTTAATTTATTATTGGTAGAAAAATGCAATAATAAAAAAACTGACTTGTTAACGGGTACTGGTACACTAACGGGAATACGTACTTTTACCTTACTTCATGAACATTTGAAATGAAAGATATGCCGCGGGAAACATGATTCTCTCTCGTTATCTCAAACTCTGATAAAAATTTAGGGATTCAAATCGACACGTTTTATATCTAGGAGGCTCCGAAGTTCTAATAAAGGATGATTTTCACCAAACGGCTCGCATGACATCGCATTGGATCGGATCTTTTTGTAAACCGCAACATTGCAACTTATAAGCAAATACCAAATTCATAAAAATATACACTGATTTTAAGACGGAGAAAGTACCTTAAAGATTATGCCATAAATAGAAAGCACTCAAAATACTTACGACTTAAAATAAAAGTTCGAAAAATCAGAGTAGCAACCCTACCCAGTGTTGCTCATTTTGTCATCTTCCAGTCCCTTAGCAGTTACATTGCGATTAATATACCGATACACGGGCAGGGACGCAGATAATTTAATAACCAACGCACTTCGATCAATGGAGAATAAACCAATATAAGGTTTCTTAAGCGTTACTGCTCATTATTCTTCTCCGAATGAGAATACATTTTTATGCCGAACCATATTCAAACAGATATGATCATGCTGAGGGCCTAGACAAAGTGTCAAGCGATGATAGAAAAGTCTAGATGTATTGGACTGACATAAGCTAACGAAAACTATGGCAGTCCTGTTGACAGTAGTTGTAGAATTACTAATTTTGAAATTGACCGTTTGATCAACTTAAGAACTACCCACGACGCCGACGACGTAGCGTTCTAATAACACCGGGGACTTTTAAAGCTATGTACCATAACGTTTAAGTCCAGCAAAAGACGGCTCGCCCGGGATTTGAAAGCGAGAATCATACCACTAAGCCAATGAGCCGATGAAGAATTAAGTTATTTTATAGTTCATGCGATATCATTAGATATTAACGACAGTGTGACGTCACGAAATAGTTATGTTTACACAAGTGTTAAAACTAATGATCTAGTAACGTTTGTACTGGTTTGAAACAAAACACAAGCGGCCCGTTGGTCTAGTGGTATGATTCTCGCTTTGGGTGCGAGAGGCCCCGGGTTCAAATCCCGGACGGGCCCTATTTTGTTGGAGGCAATCTATTTACTTTCCACAATGTAATCTCCGCGCCAGTCCGAGAATTTATAACCTCAAGTTTAAAACGTTCCGTTCGCGAAGTCGGTGGACATTTGAATGTTTTAACATTACTTAGGGGGTACTTCGTTTTGTTCGAGGGAACTGGAATCATCTTAATGCCGGTAATTATACGGATTCAACGAATTACTCGGTCATAAGTAAACAAACGGAATGCCCTATTTACAATCGTAAATTTTAGAGTCAACTCCGAGCAAAAACAAGTAAGAAGGCTACACCTAAGCTTTGAATTAAATGTTACACTTTCTTGTTCAAATAAATTAAGTCTTAATTCATTTGGGATTTTTTTCTTGTTAGTGAATGACAAGTTTGCTAATTCAGCGTAAACAACCTTTTCTTCATACTACACGTGAATTCGTACTATGTAACTAAGGGTTTCCAAAAATGATACCTATTTCTTTGGTATTTAAGAATATCTTAGGAAAATAACAGAGTAACGAACTGATACAATGAATCAATACGGAAAATTCAAAACCATTCATTTCAATATATTTCAATAAAAATAATAAGTAACAAAAATAAACTCTGTTTATGAATATTTCATTACGTTTCTAAGCACTAAGATTTATAGATTGTTGACATTAAAAATTGTAATTAAAAATAACATCAATCAGGGGATGACGGGTGCCCACATTCACAATGGTTCACTAAGCCTTGTCATTTCTGAGGTCTTCAGAAGAAAAGCTTTGGAAAAAAGTGCCACGAATAATGGCGGTTAGGCATTGTCACAGTTATACGAATGAAATAAGACATTATCTGATGAATAATTGTTAATATTCATTGGCCTTGAGATTGGTTCAATATTTTGCAAGAAAATATGCAGATTTTATTTTGTTATCTCTGTTTAAGAATAAACCCGAGCTGCAAACTATGTTATGTTCAAGTGAACACACAATCACGATTTTTTTACTTACATACATATCATCATGCTTGTAATCCTGAGGGGTTAGGCAGAGGTGTACCTAATCGTACACAAGTTTCACCAGTTATGTTTTAAATCCCATGTCATAGGGGGCGAGCCTATTTCCATAAACCGGGCACAAATCCAGATTCCGTAGCTGTTACTGAGAAATTCCTGATGGAAAAACCCAATAAGACTGCCCGACACGGGAATCGAACCCAGGACACCTCATGCTCAGCATTCGTACTTGCGACCACTCGACCACCGAGGTAGTCAATCAAGTTAACGGTAGATTAAATTGTCGGGTACCAACTTGGTATAAACACATTCCGCACACACATTTGTCTTTCCAACCTATTTTCTATTTTCTCAATCACACGTATTTCCACTGCAGTGTCGTTGTCAGCATCGGATACTGAAAGAAAATATGAAAATCAGTAGACACTTTTAAAATTATGAACATTTATTATTAGTTTTCATAGAGAAGCCTGTGCCACAGCAAGGGGAGCGTTGCACTTTGCTGATTAAAATTAATAAAGTACAAGTTATGATCATACTTAAGAAGAAAGCTTGATAAAATTCTTATTATTGTGTACAAAGATACGTCAGTACTCTTAAAATACACTTTTTTACAATAAAAACCAACCCAAGCTGAAGATCAATAATCTAAGAAGTTGTAAAGATAACATGCGTAGGAAGATAAGAGCCTTTTAAACCATTTGTATTTTTTTTTCAGAAAAATACAGCTTTCTAATGAAAACATAAGCTAGGTAGAAAAAAGTTCTGTGTATGCCTCCATAACTCCATTTTTTATAAAAATAAGTAACATTCAAGTACTCTCTGCAGGTGACGATACTAAAATAACGTCACACACAGTCAGCTCCTCTGTGTCTGCCGCTGAATGGCTAATAGCTTTACCATACATGGAAGTTTATGCCAATACAAGAGAAGCAAAACTGACCATAAGTTTGGCAATACATGAGTTATGCCTTCTCTTAGAATTCCAGGTGTCGTAAGGTCTGCCAGGGCTGCGGGACTGTTCGAAAGAGATACCGCGGCCCTGGAACACAAAGGGCAAAAGAAGGAACATGGATGGGTTTTAGTCAGTAAAAGTATGACACTCCCTTCCACTCCGCCCAGAGCGGGAGGAGTCATTTGATGATTTCCCATCCCAAAAGAAAAAAAAAGGTGTCGTAAGGTGCATATCACCACCATTAAAACCACCATCAGTAGTCGGATGCCTATTTTTCCTCACCTATGGTAAAGCTTATACATTTCATCAATCTCATTTTCTATAAGATCTGTAAAAGACAAACCACTTGCATACATTCACCATATCGTTCCTACGTCTTCTACACAACGTTACAATACATAGTTTCCATGATAGAGCGCCGCGATTTTGTCGCATTTAATTAATAAGAGGAACAAGGCAACTTAAACATAAACAGATCAAGTATCTAGCGTGAGTTGTACAATTTCGTCGTATTTACAAGAGCACCAGTGAGGTAAACCTGAGTACTGAGACTCGCGGAAAGTAGCTACTGAGCTTACTTATTATGTTTTATTTCAATCCTGCTCCTCGTCCTCCTGTAAGGTATAACTCTGAACTGCCAGGGCTGGGGGACTGTTCGAAAGAGACACGGCCCTGGAACACAAAGGGAAAAAGAAGGAACATGGATAGGTTTTAGTCAGTAAAAGTCTGACACTCCCTTCCGCTCCGCCCAGAGCGGGAGCAGTCATTTGATGATTTCCCATCCGAAAAAAATAAAAACGGCTTCTGCAACCGAAAACCATCATGGCAAAACAATGGCGGAGCGCAACCACACGACAATAGCAACAGGCGGCAATGCTACGGATCGATCAAGTATCATTAACCTGTACGTATTGTTTACAGTTCTACTTTTACACGAGCCCCCTAAAAATGCGCTAATTCCGAGTTATAACCCTGGGGGTTATAACTCGGAATAGTTAGCGTGCACTAGGTACCTCTAAAGTTGTTGTTCTAGTAAGTTTTGTGGTTCTGCAGACAAGCAGACATAATATATTTCTAGTTAGGATTGCATACACTATAATGTGTTTACAGCACGTTGAACCATACTTCAGATGTCGCTCTGTTCTCCACTAAAATCGATCCACAATAACTGTGCACCTTGTGAGCTAAATTTCCGCAAAAATTACTTACTGACTGACGTAATTATACATCCCATATCGCTGCTCACTTCACTATAGCCGCACCACAACAGCTCTGTAGCTTGCTAGATAAACGGCGCGACTCCCTCTCGGGCCGGATAAAAATACAATCCCAGCTCCGAGGTAAGGAAAAGCGGAAAGGACACTAAATAACAATACGTGGAAAATCGCTGCTCTCTTCACTATGGCCGCACCACAACGGCTCTGTAGCTTGCGAGCTAAATGGCGTGGCTCCCTCTCGCGGCCGGCTAATGAAATAAGATCCCGGCTCCAAGCTAAGGAATGGTGGAATTAAAACTACATAAATGAGCGGCCGCTACTCCAAATGAGAAATTTTACAGCGCCACTGTAAATTGTATACTTTGATACTGCTAGTGACGTTTACATTTTCTTAACTTGTTTGTAAGTTGATTTTGAAATCAAAGAAAGGACGATACTACGAATAGATTTCGTAAAGAAAACTTTATTGGTCCTTTGGTATCATATGTAGCTATTGGCTTGCTACAATTACCCAAAAGATAGTTATCACCCTTATCATTCTTTACATTAGTTAATGTTTTTTGATAAAATTATATTTACACTAACCTGCTATAACTGTATACAGGCAGCAAAACAGGGCTCGTCCGGGATTTGAACCCGGGACCTCTCGCACCCAAAGCGAGAATCATACCCCTAGACCAACGAGCCACTTGAGTGAGGCCGTAATTTGTCGGTTGTTTTATAGTTACTAATGCCAGTGTGACGTCTCGACATACTCGTATGTAACTTTACACAAATGTTTACTAACGATGTACCTGCACTACATCGGATAGACTTCTGAATTAGTAGAATTATTAAAATAGTATGAAAGTTTTGTTGATTTTGTTTTTAATATATTTAGTGTGATTATTTGGCGAGCAAACCAACTAAAACAGTAATTGCAGTTCTTGTAAGTGCACAGGAACTAACTTTAAAACAAACAAAATTCAGTGATCTTGAATGGCAATAATTCATCATTCTCCTGCCCTTATGCCAATTATGTCGCAGCTATGACTTCTTAATGTCGCAGCTATGACTTCTTCTTCCATATTTCTCCACGCCATCTCAGTGGTCACGCGCTTTCTAACCATATCATCTTTCACACAGTCCATGCATCGTTTCTTTGGCCTTCCCCTACTCTTTAAGTAGCCATTAGTGTACCTGACAGGTTTACCTGTACAGGTACACCCGACAGGTAAGCTTGAGCTGCCTCTTGAGGAAACCGCCAAATTTTTGAAACATACACGCTCCGGTTTACCTGTACAGTCACGAGCACCAATATGTAAACACTTAACAACTTTTAAAAGTGATATTAACCAACTGTTCTTATTAAAATTTAATGTTGTTACGAACATAGTATTTTGGAATTAAAATGTTTACGAAAAAGATCCTATCTCTAAGTTACAATCCTTATTTATCGCGATAATTGCTTTTAAATTTAGGAAAGTGTATTCATATTGATACTCGTGACTGTACAGTTCAACTGTACGACAAAATCTGTACAGGTAACCCTCGCGTGTATGACCTTTATACAATCCACATTCATACTCAAAATTTTCCCTACGACATTCGTCAAAATAACTATATATCAAAAACTAAGTACATAGCCACGCGCACAAACGAGTATTTATCTCCCTGAGTGATGCCTACAATAAAAAGAAATATAATTATCTTGTTTGGAGTTTCCTTCCTGGAATTCCAGATGAAAGTGAAAGCTTAAGAAGCCTTTTCAAAGAAGTCATCAGGCACTTGATTGATGGCACTGCGCAGATTTATTATGTTAATTCGACGCCATTACGAAAAACTTCCTCTAATGAAGCGGTGTTCCTTTTTTGAAGATATCACAAAGATGGCTTAATGTGATTGAATTGATTGTTGTCTCCTGTAGGTAATGCTTTCTGAAATAGGAATTTAAGGATCTCTGTTGTAGCAAGTCTCCCTTAGGCATCTTAGACAATTTGGATTGGGAATGTAGAGCGGCTTACAAAAAAGTACTACAGCGCCATCTGTGACACAAATGAAGAAGTAACATCAAAATTCTAAATCACGCAGGATTTCCACCAAACGGCTCGCTTCGCATCGGATCGGAAAGGATACGAACGGATGCGGCGACAGCCGGCAGGATGTCCTCAGTACCGTCGCTTGCGAACGTAAATTATCCGCGACTTAAGACATTATAAGACAACGGCGGTCGGGCAGTAACCTACCAGACACAACACCCGTCAGGTAGGAGGATCCTCCCTTCCTAAACTTTACACCCTGTTCTTCATACCCCTAACTAAAGGATCATTATTTTAAAACAAATCGGGGGGCACGGCAGTGCCCCCGCCAAGTCGAGCGCGAAGCAAACTGCCGTACCATCCTTTACTGGAACCATTTCGCCGCATTTTCAGGCCCCTATTTGAGAACCTCTGGATAAGACCAGAAAGCTGAAACTTTCGTCATTCAGTAAGCTATGATTACATACTTAAAATCCAAAATTTCAAGTCTGTAGGTCATTTAGTTCCGAAGTTAAGCAAAAGCAAAGTTTTGTATTTATGAAACTCACTCACTCACTCATGATCATCAAAATAGAACTAGTACTTCCCATAAACTCAGAGAGCTGAAATTTGGTACAGAGTTAGGGTTTAATGGCCACATAAAGGGAAAACTATAAAAACTAGGATAATCGAAGATCTGGAGTACCTGGTGACACTGATTAGAAAACACTAGAGCCCAACGAAACTATAAATAAATAGATCGACATTACCGCCTTTTCAAAAAATATTCAACTTGGTGGGCCGCTTCATTTGATGTCAAAAATGGATTGAATTTATAAGTTTATCAATTGGAAATTACTTTGTGTTGTTATTAATAAAAACTTCTGCCTACCGCTACTAGATGGCGCTGTGCATTTTCGTCTCATTTCTGAATCGCGGTGTTAAGATTCTCCGCCAGTAAATGACGTTCGAACTAAATATCAAACTGAAATGAACTTGTTCTGCCATGTTCTTAATGCTGACGATTTCCTTCCTCATTGCTGTTTGTTCTTCCTCATTGTAGGCTGAGTAATAAGTCTTAAAGATATTATACTAGGTTATTATTGTTAGTCTAAAATTCTAAATATTATCGGTATTTCTGATTTATTTGTGTTTGAATTCGCAAGATAATATCGTTAAAATGTCGATAATATTAAAAGGCGACGATGAACTTAGTGGCTACCAATTAGTTTGTATGCCCAACGCTTGTGGCCAAGCCTACGTGGTGCTTTCACGAGTAACCAATCTTCATGGGATGCACCTCATAAATGTTGACTTCAGAGTATAAAAGCTCAAGCTTCAGCGATCACCGAATACAACCGGCTTAGGCGTAAATACCGCACCGATCTTTCGGAAATTAAACCGTCTAAGCCGTCTAAAAGAACAAATAATGAACGTGAATGAGCAATACGAAAAACTGGTGCTACTATACAAGATTCAGAGCCGGAAAAAAAGAAAAGAAAGATTTGTAAAAAAATAAAAAAACTACTAATAAAAAGAAAAAAAACTGAGTCACATAAGATATTCTAATAAAAGAAATAGACATACCCACGTTTCTACAAAAAGAAGTGAAATCCCACCAAAAACATTCTGTAAAAAACTAGCCAAGTCTCGATGAAGCTGCTTGTTTATCTCTAAAAAAAGAATTGAAATCTAGACAAAGTCGTGCCAAGTGTAAAGTTCCATATTGCGATTTCTTTATTATTATAGTTAATGTTGTGTGACTTGGCCGTTAAAGTTACACAAGGGTACAAAACCAGGTGCTCCATGACACCATTGCACCAATCTGTCGCCAGAACCGCTACCCATTGACGATGGAAAATTGCCACTTGGAAAACCTTGATTTAATAACCAGTCAATTGTAGGCTTGATAAAGCTGCGTATATCAATAATACTTATGTATAGTCTAAAACAAACAGTATAAAAAATATTTTCAGTACAGACGGACTTCTAGTCATTAATATATATATATCTGTCTGCATGTCTATTCGATGTTAGATCGGTGGTCGATTTGACGCTCGAAAAAGAAGAGAGCAGAAGTCAGCATTATCTGAATGAATGCAACAGCCTAAAATGAGACTAGCGTCCAATTACCAATACCAGTATGGGCTATTATCTCGCTTAACAAACATAGGTAGGTACAACAGAATGTTATATCTGTGTAAAAAAATGACTTTTACCCACTAGCGTATAAAGAATGTGCAACGGCCAAGTCACACAACATTAACTATAATAATAAAGAAATCGCAATATGGAACTTTACACTTGGCACGACTTTGTCTAGATTTCAATTCTTTTTTTAGAGATAAACAAGCAGCTTCATCGAGACTTGGCTAGTTTTTTACAGAATGTTTTTGGTGGGATATCAATTTACACCAAAGTAGTCACTAGACCAAGCAGATTTTCACTTCTACCTTACCTTGTTCAATAAAAAAAGCAAGCGTGTAGTGAGCAATCTAATTCGTTGACCCCCACTGACTCTAACTTTGGTTACACGCGTAGCGTATCTCTAGTCTGGGCTAAGTTTTGATTCCCTTGTCCACGATTTCGAGATAAACACAAGGGGTCGAGCTTCGCAGTGCCAATCCTCACACAATATGGCAGGCACTGGGCAAGTTCACAATGGCGCCTGACACGCGTATCGGCTGTCAATACCTTTGTGTTGCCTACAACTGACTTGTGGGTTAGACTGTGCCTGTCCATAATAGTTGGCTAACCGTTTCATAGCGTAAATTTACAAGAATTAAGCTTTGTCGCTATATTATTCAAATCATCGAAACTTTACTCTCTGTATTTTTGGCTATGACACATAGGGTGTTTGGTGCAGCGTTTGCCAAATTGAACGGGCCGAAAGGAGGAGGTTGCTGTCTTTTCAGCCCCAATAACTCATGCTTGGCCACACGGCTTTTTTTTTAATTAAAAAAAAAATGTAATAATAGCAAAATTCGAACGTGAAGTTGACTTTTAAGTTCATTTTTACTATTTTCAAAATCTTAGTGAATTACAATTGGCGGTTAGACTTATTTCTTTTTTTAATTAAACATTAAATATTGAATTTTGCGATTTTTCAAAATAAATACCAATAAAAAATTGAATTTAAAAGATCCGCGAGGCCAACGATGAGTTATTTGGGCTGAAGAGATAGCAAAGTACCCTTCTTTCACCCAGTTTAATTTGGAAAACGTGCACCAAACAGCCTGCATAATATGACGATTATTAATTAAATCGGCACGGCTAAAGTCGCAAATATTTTCTTTAACATACTCACATTAGTTGTGTTTTACTCATCCGGTACACGGACCCTCCAATGAGGGTCAAAGACAACTGTTGCACGCCAGAAATCGATAAACACAAATTTACTACCTACTACCCACTATGATAAATCCAAATTCGAACAGTCGTGAATTTTCCGGCTAGCATGAGGTTTCTTTGAGTAGATTTATGGCATGCAGTTAAACAACAATAACGTGATTAATAGGTTTGGTACGCTAAATAAACAGAAAGCCAGACGAAGGCAAACAATGTCAGCCAAATTACATCAAGGAACCTAATTAACAGGTAGACGATACAAGTTCTACTCCAGGCATCCGTCGCAAAAACTCGATAAATAACATTATTAGCGGTACAGTAGCGTATTATTGAATCACCATCTACCCTCGCCCACCTCACAATTACTTGGTGCCTTGCCTCCAAGCCTCCAAATCATTTTAACCCTTGCCCGGCCGAGATAAGTTTATTTTGAGCCGGTTGAGTGCCGTTGTTCGTCATTCGTTTAAGTGCTTCTTTTGTGACGAACATTCCAGTGCGCCTCTTCCAATTAACCCGGTGGAAGCTCAAAAATTAAGTTAAATACTCCGACTTTGCTGGCAGTGTTTACTTATTGGCAATCGACGTGGTAGCAATAACTTCGTAAATTAAAACTCTGCTGGGACTAATGTGCTCTCTCAGTTTTAAGGTTGGCGAGACGGTGTGGTTCGTCGTTTTGTACAAGGTATAGACGATGAATCGATACTCTTCCTGAATATGAAGGATTTGGGTACAGATAATAGAAACATGAAGTATTTACTTATTACCTTTTATCCAGCTGACAAAATAATTGTACTCAGACCGATTGAAGTCGGGTTAGGGAAAACAACTTGGGAAAATCTTGGCTTAACTTACCAACAGTGACGAAGTGTGGCCAATGTTCGTTCTTTCTGTGTTAGAGAGGGCTTTTTAACAGATACTGAATATAGTAGGTTATTGCATTGTACGTAGATACCATTTTTCTATTGCAACGGTTTTTCTTTATCCTACTGTAAAAAACAATACCAAGGTACTTGTACTACCAACATGTCATAGTAAATCAAACATACAACAATAATTTCCCAGCGTGCCTACTTGTCAAACGTACTTACACCGTAGGTAGTGTATGTTGTAACAGCATGTCTAAGTTGTAAAACTAATGCCGACCGTGTAAACTTGGCTTACCGACACTATAAGTAGCCACATATTTCACATGGGCTCAGCTACCTGCGCCTAAAACAATCAAACAGCCACTTAAACAACGTGTACAAACAACTACAAGTTACAAACACGCTTAGGTTTAACTAAATACCAAGTTCGGCTTAAGTAAGATAAGTTAGGCGCGGATACGCCATGTTTGTTGTACTTAAGCACAGGTGGAACGTACTTAGTAATTGCTTATGAAACGGTACAGAGTTTTTCCGTGGTCTGATTTTATTGTTTCAAGTCCTCTTTGTAAGACCGTTCTTAGGTTAGACTGGTAGTCGACTTGATCAGTATTCCGACTCTTCTAATTTAAGATCAACAAGCAAAACAAAACCAGCTTTTAATTAACGCACGAAGTTTGATGTGTAAGGAATAAACGTCAACCTTCTCGGGTTTGCATAGTTAAGTGTTAGTATTCTATACTTCAACCAACTTATCTGTGCAGGCGAGAAAATACAGAACTAAAATAAATGTACCAACATTGACATATCGATGCTAATCTTCTTGAAAATCAACTGCACACTTAAAGTGGTCATACTACAAATGTGATGCTAAAACCTGCATGTCTGTCTGGTAACAGTAGAAAGAAAGTATCTTTTAAAGATTAAACCAAATGATAAGGAATTTTAAAGTTAAGAAATCGATAACTGCTCCATGTTCTGCAGTAAACCATATTTATGGCTATGGTTGTATAATTGCATTATTATTTACATGGAAACTATTTAAACTTACGGAACAGTAAACAACAATAGTTTCACTGACGCCAAATACAATTTAACGATTGACATAAGTATATTCGCATAGATAGATAGTTGTAGCACACCAAACATCTTCGTGTCGTAAATTATGCGATGGCACTCGACTAATCCGCAGAATAAATTAATAGTACATTAAGCATCAATCCGGAATGCGCATTAATAAGTTTATACAGAACACCGGGCGATTCGTGTTCGATGGAGCCACCCCAACCGCCCGCAATTTATTTAAGAATGTTATGTAAATTTGAACACAAGTCTTTGATCGTCCGCATCAAAAGTCCAAGCAAAAAACTTCCACTACAGCGGAGAAAAAACGAGAGGAGCTTAAGAAAAATAATGATTTAATCTTACTTTTCGCTGTCTCGCATATAAAAGCGTCGGAGGCGGGTGGCGTGGGCGGAGGGCGCGAGAATCGGTTTTAATCTTTGCTTTGTAAAGGTGATTATGAAGGATTATAGGTTTGCAAGTATGGCTGAAATTTCGCGGCTGAAGAGGCGGCCCCTTCGACTCATTTATGCCATATTTTTTGGGCCGCAGGTGGGGTTGTGGTCGTCCCCCCCTGGATACTTTACAACTTTTCCTTATTCTAGAGCCGTTCAAAGGAAAGGCTTTATTACGTTTTGTTTTGTCTTCGCCGATTGGCGTTTGTAGTGTTTCTTTTGGATGAGCTGTGGTCTCGATTTACGTGGTCACAATTTTGGTCGGAACTGTGTTAGGAGTTTACAGGGCGAAAGTTTAATGTTAAATGTACCTGTGGAATTAAGAAATATTTGTGAAAATGGGGTCTCTTTAAAAAATGTAGGTACTTATTCAAACTGAATTTAGTTTGAGACCTCTTTAGTCTTAACCAGATTAAACACTATTTGGAAAAGTATCACCACTAGGGAAATCCTAGAAAAACCAACATATCCAGTCCTCATCAATTCGTAGGTGGGTTTCATAGAAGTAGTTTCAATCTAGCACAGTCTCTTTTCTTACAGTCTTTTTACTGTATCGAAATAAGAAAAAGGTAAGTAAATACCTACACTTGAGAGCGTTTCCATTCGTTGGATCCGAGGCAGCGAAGCGGGACAGTGTGCAGTTTTGTCATTTTTCATTAAGTGACCAGATCAGGTTTGTCATTTGAAGCGACGGCGATCTCCACCGGTATAGCCTTTAGCCAACTTCCAATAAAACATCACAACTGACAAATCACTCTGCAAGGGAAAATATGACTTATTGTAAGCAGTTAAGAAGTGATTTCTCAGGTGCATGATAACGGTTAAGATCTTTCAAGTTAGAGCGAATGATCGAGTAAAGCTTCTCTTGTTAGATGAAGAGTGGTGCCTGTGTAAGACTTGAACTGTTACTATGAATACGTAAACGTTGGATGAAGCCACGTCTAGATGCAAAGACTTTAAATTTTATAGTATATTTTCCACTGAGCAACGTTTTCATGCGAACATCTTAACGTGCTACGATGCTACGAGTGTACGCGACGCTTAGTGAGTTCGTAGCACCGTATCGCGTATCGAGATTTAAATTGTTTTCATGTTTGTATTGAAAAGACTTGCGTGTTATTAGATCTTATGTTAGGCTAATAGGTATAGACCTACTTATAATTACACGTTTCTAGGTAATAAGATTAAATTAATACAACTACCCCATAGAATTCAGGCATAAGTAGACGGATACCTTATGTAACAGCTGACTTAATTATATTGCTTGATCTCCGCGGGGCGGAGGCGGGGGGCGTCTCATCTCAATCGCAAATCGGCCATCTTGCGCCCCCGAGATCGCCGCCCGCGCCCCCCGCCACCCCCTCGTCCATTATACTTTTTAAGCTCCAATCTCGTTCATTTAAACGGTTGGCTTTAGATGGCAATCGCATTTTTCCACTGCAGGTCACGTCTCGACCCGTCTCCCGACTCGAGGGCTTAAATCAACAAAAGAAAATAATAAGATTCGTTCAAATTAAAAGTGTAATGTCGCGAAAGTGCGCGGCGCGGGTGGTTCCTAATCCCACCGCTCCTCTTCATTAGGCGGGCGCCGCTAAGGCCTCGGGAAACGCTTAAAAACGTCGCCAAGAATTTTTCTTTATTCATAACGGAGATTAAGAGAAATGCAAATGAAGCGAGGCGTCGGGGGCTACTTAGCTGTGTCAACATCGTTTCGAGGACTCGGCGGTGAATCGGAGTTTTTTCCGCTCCAGCGGCCGCGGCACGTGGCGACTGTCGCCGTTGTTGTGTTTAGATAGACTCGTGCCTCAAGTAATTGGTATTGACACATTAGTTGTATCAGTTTGTATTATGTAGAACTGATCGTTCGAAGCAAATGTTAGGAAGCTGAACTGCATCCTGGACTCGACTTTAAATTCGTTTAGCAAAATTAGGTTTCACTCATTACCTCAAGCGTCATAAGTTTAAATTTTTAAGCAACCAAGCAGCTGTCAAATCGAAAAGTAAAAAAAAAAACAAATATCCACAATATTTCTGGCCAGATAATTATGGTTTGTTCCTAGTCTGCCCCGTACTACCACCCCACGTTGTTCTTTAGTGACAAACAGAGACTTCGTTCACAAAGTGCTAACAGCGCTCATGGGTAAGTGTATTCTGCATGGCCCCAAAATTATTCAACAAGGTACCAAAGGCATACAAAGATTTGAATATTAATAGTTTTAGTAATTAAATTATGTTTTTTTTTTATTCTTTTAATTTTTGACATGTTTTATTCAAATTAATTATGGGACTGAGATGATATATTTAATAATCACGATTTTAGTATTTCAAAACATTTTCACGCCATATTACATGTCTGAACGATTTTTTTCTTTTATATGTTATCCTACATGCACTTTTATTATTGTATGTGACACATGTTTGAGCAAATATATATCTTATCTTATCTTATCTTAGACGGATGCTCGTCTAAAAGAACACAAATCACCTCCGCCTACATAGACAAACCTCAAAATCGAAAATTAGCATCTAAACAATCGCAAGATCACTTAAGACAAAACATCTTACTGAAACAAAGGACATCGATTATAATAGCTTCAAGTAAGTGGCTATTGTAGGGAATCGAGTTATTTCGTCGATGGCGGGTAGTATCGATCGGGTGGCTCATTTATTTGTTCATCCGGCCTCAACGTTTATGCTGGTCGCAACTCTTTCGCGGCCGCGGACTTAGTACTTTAGTGATGGGGTAGGGACGTCAAGTTGTAATACTTATCGATGTTTCTGAAAACAAACGGAATAGGTTAAGAAAGGTTTCAACAGAGCTCATCATGAATATCTTTCTAGAATTCAGAATCCTGACAAGAAGCTATAAATCGGCAACTTGCTGTAAATGCTATGGTTTACAGCTGAAAATTAAGTCACTTCGTAATGGAACTATGAAAGTTCCTACCTGTAATAACTTCGGCTTAATTATAATAATACAACTGTATTCACCTCTACTACAGGGCTTACAGTAGAACGTGTCCAAACCACTCGCTTCCGTTAACATTTAAACTTGCGTGGATATACAAAAGCCAAGACAAATTTTCTTTGAGTTGCGGGCATGAGATACTGTTTTTGTAGCACTTACAATGAATTAAGACGTACAGCTTGGCCATTGAAAAGAGTCACCCACTAGGCTAGAATGCTTTCAGTTGTAAGTCATATAGATTTAGTTGGTTACTGCGACGTTATGCAATGAATGTTGCACCACTGGCTGTCAGTAAACAAATTAAAATATGAAAACTGGTATGGATAGTTAAATCCTTGAGTTAACAACGATTAACAATTCATATTATCTTCAACGACTTAAACGCACTAGTACATCAAAACAATAAATCGATAAAAAACGCAATAGGCACAACACTATAACTCGCTCAACAGCGCAGAGTGTATTTTTATTCGGAATTTATATCTCGCTTCGAATCCCACATTATTGTCTTCCAGCATTTATTTTGTGACGGGCATTAAAACAAACCCCTTTTTCTTGTAGACGATTTCATTTTAGCTGGGTTTAGGGAATTTAGAGTCGGCCTTTAGAGCTCTGATATTGCGAGCCTTGGTGGGCGGAATAATTAATTTAGTCTATTATTATTCCCTTTTCTCTAAAGATAACGTTGGATATAAAATGTAGCGATCTAAAATTAATAGGTTGGTTTATTTTGGAGTTTTGTCGGTCGGCCTTATGTTTTAGGTGCGTGGGTGTTTATCTGTATTTTATTGAAAAGCCTTCGAATTCCATAAAGAACCTATAGTGTACCTTTTGGGACCTAGATTGTGGTCCTCTACTTACTGTGTCGATGATAAGCAAATATCGTTTGAAATTATTATTTTTTTTGGCCCTCTCACTCAGCAACCGTAGCACTATTCGCTGACACGGGCATTATGTCTTCATGGTTAGGTGGTGTAAGATATAGATAGGCCACGGGCTGCAGGAAAACACCACATAATTACATATTATGCTTAAAAGGACTATATTATTATAAACGATAGATATAAATGTATAACATAGTGAGTGAATTTGCAAGAAGCAATATCGGGTACCTAGGTGCTCCATAGCTAAACTAAAGCCTTTACTAAGTCTCTGAGCAGTCTTAGTGGAACACCTGAGCTTTATAAGTTCACTTACAACTCCACCTGATCTTGAAAGTCGTGAATTAGGTACCTACTTATTAAATTATAATTCCTAGTCTCTGCTTTATTTAAGACCCAAAACTAGCGCGTTCTTAGGTTCTATAAATTAATGACATTAAAAGACAGAGTTGGTATTTTGACTCAGTGCGTATATAAGGAACATCAAGTTTGATTAGGATAATGTAATGCTGAAGATGAAATCTTCACGTTTAGCTAGGAGTCATTTTGGAGGAGTGTCAAATGGGGTCACGCTCGTCGTAGAGTTGCACGACATTTATATAATATCGAAGGCGGTCATATTTAGTTTTTGTTATGAAAACCTGAATTATCCAAGTTGAGAAGATTTATTTGGCTGGATTAGGCCCACAAGGAACGGGGATGAGAACTTATGCTTAAAAGGTGGGAAGCCTATTCAACGGTTTGTTCCCACAAGTTCTACTAAACAGTCCTACGGTAAAATGGGAATATTTTTGCCCGCTAGTCCTACGATATAAGTTGTTACAAAATCTTAGATCTTTTTAATCTTTTTTCCCACTGGGGGAAAAAAAATTACCATTTCTTCTACCTTTTTTTATACACTGTTCTACTTTAAAACGAATGGGACTTTTTAATCTCAAACTGTGCAAAACTCGCACTAATCCGAATTTAGCCCGCTATGGATTTGCTAATAGTATATTGGCACGAAAAGTAACAGGTTACTTACTTACTGTGCAAGTTTACAATCGAAGGTTATGTAGTATAAAATTGGCAAGGACAATAGGAGATAAGAAACAAGGATAGTAAAGTCGCACAAACTACCAGGAGGCCAGAATCATGTAGGAGTTATTGTATTGTATAACGGGGTGATGTCCATCACTCCTCGTTGAAGGCGCGTATTTCGCGTACCATGCGTATTAGGGTGAAAAAATCTTCCAAAAATAAGTGGGTGACACAAGAGTAACAGTGATAACGTCGATGATGATGATGGTGATGAGATGGCTGGACATGTAAGCTGGGTTGTCTTAAACATTAATGAGATCATAGATCATTACGATTCGCTGTATTCTCATTCTAGGTTGCTTAGATCACAAGAATTTATCAAATACCTATCAAACCCTATAAAAGATAAATTTTCCCCTCTCACCAACTGAATATAGCCAACCCATTTAAATAGTATAATGAAATATCCATATACTATGAACAGCAGACAGTAATTAAGCTGAAACACGTAATAATTTTTGTGTGGAGAGCTCTCGTGGAATCAAAGCGAGCGTCCATTTTTGTTTGCACACTCGTTCATATCCCGCACCACTGAAATCGCCTGCATATCCCTCGGATATGATAGTGTGGAGACAGCTTTCAACAGTTTAATAATATAACCTGGAATTATTATCATCATCATCTCAGCCCGGAATCACCCATTGTTGGGTATAGGCCTCCCCTTTCTTCTGCTAAAGATGAAACATCATCTTGTGAGCTATTGTCATTTCGATAGCATAGAAATAAATAAGTCTACGTACTCAAAAATTGAGTTGTTTTTTTTTTGTTCAGGTAGAAGGGTAGTGACAGGATTTAAATAGCGGGAAGTAATACGCGGTGCTACGATTGCTACGTAAAATTGCACGATGCTACGAAGGACCACTTTCATACAAAGGTCAATGGGCACCTTAGTATGGAAACTATACCCACGCTGTACAGAAGCAAAATAAGGTGCAATAGACAGATTAATGTCTCTAGTTTACGGTAGTATGGGTTGCATTTCTGTGGGTGTAGTCTGCCAGCAAAAAAAAAGTGTATTTTACCATGTGTATCATCTATATAATATTTTTTTATTAAAATTAACGTCTTCGACGTGCATCGCGAAGGCTGGTTTGAAGTGACGCAAGAAAAGAGTGTCTGAAAGGATATGGGGAAGGCCTTTGCCCAGCAGTGTGGAACACTATAGGCTAATAAAGATTAAAATAAAAACTTCTTTATCACATTTTATTTTTAACTTTAAATATTTTGCGCTGTTCATTATTACTGTAACCAAACATTATTGGAAAAAAAAACTAGTTTTTTGTAAATAATCATTATTTTCAGTTTTATTCAACATAGTCAATGTCTAGAGGTACAATTATATCATCTAAAAAGGCCGCCGGTGCATCTGTTTGTTCTTGATGTCTGGCCAAAAAATAAACCACACTGGCTATCTGCACGCAGCTTCCAATGGTGCGGCGGCCGTGGATGCAAGAGCAGTAGTACCCTTCGATACTCCTGTCTACCATGTACTGTTGGGTTCACCAATATATATGTTTAAAACTGTTTGCACCTCACGTGTCCTGACTGCATTCTGTCTCTGATTATTATTTTGTTGTTAATCAATTCTTCGTATCGATACAGTTCCACAATAAAGATACCATTTGGTCGCAAATGCTCATGGCAGTACGATCGAGCGATCCTTAAACGATACGTCCCCAAAGTGAAAAGAATTAAATATTATGTGAGTTGTGGAAAGTCATTAAAAGCAGCATTATTGGCGTCAATTGGCACGAAAGCATCTCTTTGCCTATTTAAGTTGGGCTGTCTCCCATACTCCGCCAGTTCATTCTCTCTGTTGATATTTTCATTAATAATAATAATGAATTGTTAGCCGTAAATGCTCGCGGGCCGGTGAGTAATGGGCTAGCTCGCCGTCCGTCCGTCGTATGACGACAGGCAGGCCGTGTCGACGGCGCGTTCGTGTTCCACGCGCGCCTCAAGGAGATGTCAGCAAACGGGAGGGGCCCGCAAGGGCCGATGCCTGCCAGGGCTACGGGACTGTACGAAAGAGATACCGCGGCCCTGGAACATAAAGGGCAAAAGGAAGAACATGGATGGTTTTTAGTCAGTAAAAGTCTGACACTCCCTTCCGCTCTGCCCAGAGTGGGAGGAGTCATTTGATGATTTCCCATCCGAAAAAAAAGGCGTTAAAGCTGTCCTCGTATGGACGTCGAGTTGCATTGATGATTGCCGTGGTAATTCTGAAGTCTGTCATCATGTTTGGTAGAGAAACATTAAAATAGACGTGCCGAAATATTTTAAAATCTTTTTTGAATCGACTATTTATGGTCTCGACCACCCAACGGGTCATTATGATGAGTCTCGACTTATTTGCATCTGCTGTCGTCAACTGTTCTCCTCTAGATAGTTGGTGACATCTGAGGATTGTAGAAAATCCCCTATTTAACATTCTATTACCATTCTACACTTTCTTTCTAACGTTCTTCTTGACATGTTGAATTTCGTAGCCAAATGTTCATCCGTTCACCAAACCAATTTGAACTACCTGACTAAAGTGCGAGAGAGAGAGCATAATATACAGCGTGTAACGGAAGGCCTCGAGTTTGGCCCTCCCTTACAATACTGACTACCAGCTGATTGATTTACTATGGGAGGGCCAAATTTTTTTTTCATATTTCTACCTATGTTCTTTGGGGAAAGTTGTTGAGTTTCATGAGCACTTTCACCTCGTTCAGGGTTGATACCCCCCTTCCGTTACACGCTGTATATGTATTATGCTGTCTCTCTCTCTCTTACGGTATGTATCGCAGAGCACGTAGCACGTATTAACAGAATGCCGAATGATTTAATTCATAATTGAGAGTGTCCTGTAAGGATATCTCGCATAAACATCGTTTTTTTTTATTGCCCTTCTAATGTTTAATACCGCAATAAAAAGTTTTCACAAACCGGGGCAGATTACGCCCAATGACCTTTGAGCGATTGCTGGTTATGACTATCTCACTGCTGGCCAAACTTGTCATCCAAGATCTCTCATAATTATGTAAACTTAAGAAAAGATAGGAAAAATGTAAATACCTACTCTATTCCTATCGTCTACTCCGTGCCTTCTCAAAACGATTACTGCCTTTTAATACAGTTAATAAGTTTCATGTGTCATATTATAGTAAAGTCTGCTCCACACTATGAAACCGATAGTATCCCAAGCTTAATTTGATTAGCGACCACAAGCTGCAGAGTGCGCCCTCGATGGCCACGGTCAACTTTGCCCATGAATTTGTATCAAGTGTTATTCGTATTTACATAGCGGTCGTATTCATTAACATTATGATGGTTGATGGACTGACAGACAGGTCTCTTTTATGATAATTATGATAAATCCCAATAATGTCAATGATGTGATTATCAGTAGCAATTAATGGACACATTCATTTGACTTTGAAGAAATTTACCTAATGGAAACGAAAATAGATGCTTAATGGCTAATTTATTTACATTGAATTAGTTAGCTGCTTAGATTCTGAATACTTATTAAAATGATACGTTACACATTTCGTAACGGATTCCGAAAGGATAATAATATCGCCCTTTTGGAATCCTAAAACAGATGAAGGTACGTGTATCAATTGATATTGGTACATAGCTCGTACCTACCTTCACGAATTGCTGATCAATGGCAAAGGCACCTTCTAATGCTGATGCTGCAGCACTGTCTAATGACTCTTTACTAAGAAAGGTATCTATTAAATATTATTATTATATTTATAGTGTAAAGGGTGTAAAAAGACCGTTATCCAAGCCGAGAGGGACGTGTTGTTCGCGTCATTGAGAAAGTTAATTTGTTCTGGACTGTACCCGGGAACCTTCCAGATACGGAGACATGGAAGATCAAGTTTCTCACATTTTTTTTAGAATGCAGGTTTATATCAGATAATGCTAAGTTTTAATCAGTTAATACTTCCATGCCACCATACAATTCAGTGCATCCATACCATAAGCAAAATGTTTTAAGTGCATTACAGTAAGCCCTACCGTAAAACGTGATTTTTCCCACCAAAAAAGAAAATAATTTTCCTAAAAGTTGAAAAGATTACGTACGAAAACCTAACACTACATCGTGAAGCTTGTAGTGACCTCTATCACCGATCTTAGTAAACGCCACAGCTGCAACTACTGCCATCTATGATTTAGATGATACAACTGATTGGAAACGCAGCTCACGTTAGTGAAATGACTTACATAGATAACGATGGTCCGCTAGAAATGCTAGTGATAAAGTAGTACGTATATTAACCGAAAGATGGCTGATGGGAAAATATCTTTATGCTTGTTTTTACTTTTTTCAATTTCAAGCTGAGTTTAAGTAGGAATGTATCCGATACCGATATATCGGCGATATCAAATTTGCTGTTACACCGATATTTTTTTGAATTTGAAGCACAAAAATATTCTATTTTATTTTTATTCTTTTATTAATATTTAAAAAAAATTGTTCTGTTGCATCTGAAAGACCTCTCGTCCAAACTGACGGAATCGGCTTTTACCGAATAATTAATTATTTAAGAATGTGTTTCCTGAATAAAAATCTCACTGTGAATTTTAATTATTTTAAGTTTTGTCTTCTGATCTGTTGTCAACACATTTTCATTTCTAAATAAATATTATTATAAGTATGAGTAATTTTGTCTGTTTACTAAAGTCACAGCTTTTTATAGCTTTCTTTGAATCTGAAACTGCCCGTACCGGTATCGGTATCGGCAATACTTTTTAGGGTTCCGTACCCAAAGGGTAAATCTGGACCCTATTACTAAGACTTCGCTGTCTGTCTGTCTGTCTGTCTCCAGGCTGTATCTCATAAACCGTGATAGCTAAAAAGCTGAAATTTTCACAAATGATGTATTACTATTGCCGCTATAACAACAAATACTAAAAATTAAAAAAAAATATTAAGGGGGGCTCCCATACAACAGATATGATTTTTTTGCCATTTTTATTGATAATGGTACGGAACCCTTCGTGCGCGAGTCCGACTCGCACTTGGTCGGTTTTTTATATATATCGACGAACCTGAAGACTTACTACAGATATCGATCGCTTAGCCTGATGTAGTTGGTAAAGTGATATGTTTTTAATTATATTTATACAGACTTACATAAACACAAGTTTTCATCATATTTATCTATCTCTCACAGTCATGTACACTCCCATACATAGATAAGTACATAAATATTCCATATCTTAGTTGCATTAGCTAGTAAATATAGTATTGTAATTAAATGATGATTTATGTACTGTGCTCGTCTTACAATATTGTTATAATATGTTCAAAGTATAGGCGAAGACGCTGGCACCCTAAACACAAGTTAAATCTTTTACAGGGGGGGGGGCAAAGACATTCGAATATTACTTTTTAATCTCTTTGGGTGCCAGAGCTCATCGTAAACACTCCTCTCCGTAGTTGTAACGCTGCATAGTACTTAGATAAGTGTTGCCTGTACAATTATTTGAAGGTAATTTTTTTTTTTATATCTGTTTCGGTCTCATGTCGACTGAAGTGCATATCGATGCATCCCAAGTTTTAAGTTTAATGTTATCCTTTTTGTAAATCAAGACTTAAGATTTTAAGATGGTAGTAGTACACAACCGTGATGTCGCCCTTGAGACCGGCGTATTAAAGTAATTGTTAAATTAACGTTTGCTAATTAGTTTACATAACTAAGGTAGGTATGTAGAATCTTCTCAAGGATTGTTATTCTTTTCAATTTTTTTTTTTTGTAACTGGCTGATTTTTTAAGCACGTTCTATTTTTAAACCATACATTTTGTTTTACTAGAACATAGGTTTGGAATGAGGTACATAGTATACATTAACTAGAAGTGAAACTGTCAAATTTTCCCAATGAACCTTGAACTTAATGCTTTAATGATAAAGTTGAAAATCTATTAAAGATATTTGTCAGATTGTCGTGGCTTGATGTGCTGGCGTCTGTACCTAAAGAACAACAAAGGAAGTCAGTAGGTAAAGTAGCAACTCGCATCATCCTTAAAGGTCACACACAGTCACGTTACCCATCCAACAGCTGACCGTGGCAACGGACGCTTAACCTCGTAGATAGATCGACCTTCTCAGTAGGTAATCTATGACGAGCCCCTCGTTTGCTTACATAAACTTAAATGAATATTGCAAAATAAATGGCCTAGCATACGTATCTTCAAGGGGATTGACTGCAAATCGCTTTTAGTCTAAATTTGATTCAGTAGACAAACTGATTTGATTATACAAGGACTTGAGAAGTCTTTAAAAAGTTAGTGTCTTCGGTTTTTTGGTCAAATAAATGATAAATGATGTTTATTTTGCAAATACTTAGGTTTTTACAACACTTTCACACGTCATTTTTTTTAAACTAGATGAAGCTAGTGTTTCATAATACCTGACTACTCTGAGAAGAAACTGCCGAAAGAAACTCAGAGGTCATAGTCTCCCAGACATTATCTTGGTCAACTCATATCGAGGGCTATGCAGATTAGTGTCAGAGGCGAGTTTTTGAAGAAAGAACCACACAGCTGTGAGTGGATCTGTCCACTCAGTGCAAGCATTTGTCAGTTAACGGGCAGCTCCACTCATAGTCATAACATAACTCATGGAGTTCCGTACATAGGTAGAGAGATGCGTGTAATACGATCCCTCGAGGTAAAATGATTCCCCATCGTATACAAGCGACATCTATCCAAATACGCAACAAACGTCATCCCCGCAACCAGTGATGCCAGAATGGGGGGAATTCCGCCAAATCTGAGGTTGTTTTTAAATTATGGAGGGACTATTGGGGGGGACTGTATTTGTAGGGGGATTCATGGAGGGGAATGTTCCATGAATGAATGAAAATTCATGGGTTTGGAGGGAATTGGGGATTTTTATGATGTTTTTGTTAGCAGATTGGCATTAGGGATTTTGTCGTTACGTTTTTCTAACGCATTTGTAGAAAGTCTTCTTACAAGTAGCAATTATTAAAAACAAGCTTCAATACATCATACAGATTCACACTAACAAATCTATCTTTAGAGTAGATATTCATTTTAAACCCAGTTCAATTATGCTAAAGAGATTTAACTTAGAAAAACTGTACGGAACTGCAGACAACGCGAGAGAAGATGCGGATTCTGTAATGAAAGCTACTGCTGAAATAGTATAAAATTGTATATTTCATTAGTAATTCAGTTGCCTCTCCGAGTGTTATGGCGGTGTGAGAAATTGACGTGGTTTTATTGGAAAAAAAAAACAAAAACTTGCTTCTAATCTATGGTAAACCTATTTTTCAAGCTCATTACTTTCTGCATGTTAAGATTAATTGAAATGTGGTTTTATTCGTGAATTCCATTATCGTTCAGCTAAATTATAATTTTTTGAGCACGTTCCTGTTTTTAAAGGTTATATTTTGATTATTTTTTTTTAAATCTGTTGTTTGAGGTGAAATGATCCCACTTCGTGCGTATAAAACGATCTATGCGTAGAGAGGAACCCCCTAACTTCGCTTCGCTTGATTCAGAAGAACTGCCTTCTGAATCAAGCTCTTGATCCAGCTGCCCAGCGAGAGCCTCCTCAGATGTTGGTCGAGGCTATTGGCTATTAAGCCATTGGCCGACACAACTATCGGCACAATGACTGCTGTACTCACGTCCCACATGTCGACAACCTCGCGAGCCAGATCTAGATATTTAAATTATTTATCTTTTGACATTATTATTATAAGTTATTTTGACATTATTAGTACCTAACTATTACCAAAATTTTCCAAATATAATTATGTACTAACACTACTTAGTGTTTAAGATGTGTATGTATTATTTTACTAACAAATTAGATTGTATTATCTGTTTAATAAATGATTTGATTTTGATTTAAACTTTGAGCGCAGTAAAGATTTTCCCTTATCGGGATCATTTTGCACGCATCTCCCCTAATAGGCACCTTCGAATTTGGCTTTTATTATGACTGTGATAGATGATTTTTTATTTATCAAGTCTCGAGGCCCTTGCCTAGCAGTGGAACAGTTTTTTTGTTAGCCTGTTCTTAAGAATTTATCACTACAGCCCTCAATACGCCACTCTGAAGTTAATAAAACTATAAATAAGGTTCATTTTTATTAATAGCACTAATTAGCATCTGTGGAAAGGTAGGTACGTCAAAAGCAGTGATCATGATCATGAATGTGACCTCAACTATTTAGATAGCGTCAACATCACACGCGAAAAAAACAGTAGGTAGGTACAGTGTGCAAAAACCGCTTCTAACCGGCAAACTTACAAACATTTACGATGACATTACAAATTAAGTAATCGATAATTTCAGCACCAGTCAAAACCAGTTTTAGTTTTTAGAGATAGCAGTAACCGGTTAAGTGTAACCTATTTACTGCTACTAACTGTTCGCTTCATGACCTGTGCGTGATTGACCATATCTTTTGACACTGGGCTATCGATTTCTGGTTTAAACTGAATTTTGTTTTTCACTTCATACTGTATCTACCTACATTAAAAAATAATACCATCTTTCCGTGGATCCGTGGATATATAGGTACATGTAGCTACTTACAACAGACACTGCACATTACCTCGTAATACGAATTAGGGAATGCAATCTTGATCTCGCGAGATCTTAATTCTCAAGACGTCTCGAGCTTCGATTCTCAAGACGTCTCATGAGAAGAAAATTTTGTATTCACGAGTTTTTATTTCCTAGCTACGATCCTTTCATACTCCGTCTGCTTTCAGCTTTATTAACAGATTGGTTACGAGTGCATCCTTTGCACTTTTCTAACACAGCATGCATTCATACAAATTAAAATGTATGACAATTAAAAACATTTTTTATAGTTAAATACAATTATGTACATTTTTGAATGAAAACTTATCTAATGGTAGGTACCTACCTAACCAAAATGTTTAAGTACCAAGTAAGACTAATCTGTGGTAAGACGTAAGTAAGACTTTAGTTACAGGACAGTATTGTACGTTTATTGGATCCTAGCACACTCATATTAGCTTGTAGTTGTAGCCCACTTCATTCATAAATCTCCGTGTCCATGTGTGTTCGACTTCGTCTACACTGCTCATGATTGAGGAAGCCTAATCAATGCGAATCCATCAGAATAGGACAACACGACGTACACACGATTACCTTGTCGATGTTGACGACTTTAATTCCTCGCCTACACGTTGATATCGCTTACCCATAGCTACAAGTTTTACAGTATCTACCTACCTACTTACATACGTTTTTAGAATTCCATTGCCAAATAGATTCGTCCTTTCCGTCTGCTGTGGTTAAAGCCGTAAATAAGGAAAATTCTGAAAAAAATGTGGGTTTATATTTGGATATTTAGGTACTTTTTGAGATACGTCGTCTACCACACATACCATACCATGGGACTCATAATTAGTTTTGCTGTTGATTGTAAATTGACAAATGAATGATGATATGTTATATTATTTGGTGTTACGGAACCCTTTGTGTAAACCGGTAGTAGTAGGATAGAAGTTGCATCTGCCAGGCAGACATGACAACTTTTATTTGAACTTCCTATCCACTTTGGACCCAGCTCTTGAAACACGTTTATAAGTTAATGTGTAGGTAGGTATCAACTATCAACGTGAAAACTTAGTAAGAAGTTAATAACCTAAGTAAGAAAGTACCTCCCTATGAACCTAAGTTTGCAGAAATTCTTTGTTAGTCTTTATTGTTGCACCCTAACTACCTATACCTATGTATAATATCATCAATGGTAGTAAGTTTGTTTATTTGTTACCTTTTCACGCCTAGACTACTGACTGAACCGATTATCCTGAAATTGCATATACGGTGTCAGGTGTACAGAAAAGGACATAGGGTACATTTCATCCCGAAAAAAAGTAGATAGTGTTCCCGAGGAAAACAACAATAACGTTCTTATAATAATAGATGGCGCCACGTGTCTTTCGAATCATAATTGAATTATATTACAAGCAGAGTACAACCCGAATTTGACTGTCAAATTCTAAATTAACGCGAGCGAAGCCGCGGGCAAAAGCTAGTACCTACAAAAAAAAATAACCATCATAAATCAAAATTCAGGATGAAATCAAACAGTTTTAGCTTGCATAAGAGGAAGGACCAATTTTTAGTCCTTTTAGGGCCTGCGCAGACGAGGGACTATTTGTCCGCGAACAATTTGCAACAACCATTCGACGACGTCACCAATAGATAAAAAAACACCACAACAACCTACAATGAACAGGAATTGGTCATTTCCATCCGGCGGACAAGAGTCCTTCGTCTGCGCAGGCCCTAAAAGGACCAAAAAATTGTCCTTCCTCATAAGCAAGCTAAAACTGTTTGATTTTTGTAATATTTTTTGTCTAATTACTAAATCAATAATTCACTCTTCATGGACATATTTCCTTGACTATTTCCGGAAGTGATTTGTATTGGCCAAATCCCATTATGAAACACCTCCTAACCTTGCCTCGGCTACTTGCAGGTACCACTAGATGTATTTCTGTGCTATGGCTGGCTTTGTCAGAACATAACTTGAGTGTAATCACTTTAACATCTTGTTATTATTATTTTTCACTAAAAGATATGTTTCTTAAACTTAAAATCTGAATATGTCTTTGCATAGTACGTACCTACCTATCTACCTATTTATTAAACATACACTTAAGTAAGTAAATAATAATTAATGATTACCCATTAGTTATCACAGTCATTAATAATGATAATCGTAAAGTAGATAATAAAGCTAGATTAAGTACCAAAACTGTCACAGTCACCTAATCTAAAAAGCTCCATCTGTTCAAACAAAAAGGAACTTACTCGTATATATCTACTCTCAAATTATTATTATTTACTTACTAATTAAAATTAAGTTCAATGACCTTGTATCGGCATTTACACAAATCGTGACGATCTTAACAATAGTGATGTAAATACTTACTTATATACCAAATGTTTATATTGCGTGAAGATAATAGCAAATAGCAACTTGTGAATAATTCTTTTCATTCGTGATTAATTTTCATTATCCATAATGATGACCCTAAGTAGGGTAATAGGCTTTATACAAATATGATTCAACTTGCAACCAGTAGATACTCTCCTAGTTTTAGTCATAATCTGATCAGCGTGATCGTCTGCAGATTGAAGATCATTAATTTATAATGATCGCGAAATACCTCAATAGAGCAATGCTGGCCTAGTGGAAAGGCAATGACTTACAAGCCATTGCCGTTTCCAGGTCGTAGGTTCAACCCAAACACGCACTTTACTTTGTGTAAACTAATACATCAACACTGCTCTCAAAACGGTGAAGGAAAACATCATGAAGAAACCGGGAAATCCTAGAACACGTCACATGACATTGTCATGTCACCTCAGCAGGAAATAGGTCCTTAGGGACCGGCAGCCACACCTTAACCGTTGGATAATCGTCTATCACACAAATTTGGCAGTCATTGCAGTAGGTCAGTTGCTATCACCTCCATATTCACGCATCCAAGGTAAGCTTAAATAATAAACAATGTTAGTTTTAAAAAAACACGCTTTTGTTTTAATCTTCTCAGCAAACCCTTTCATTTGGTACCCATATCATGGGAATGCATAAAATAACTAATCCGCCAGCTTTGGGAGACCACCATATTGGATTTAGAATGAATGAATGAATTAGAAACGTCACTTAGCAAACCATGCATTTTCATTTCAAACTAAACATGTATGCAAAGATTCAGCTCAATAGCAAACCGGGAAGTGGGCCCAATTTAACTTCTAAGAGTTTTTTTGCATAGTTACAGGTGAAGTTATAATATAGCAGATCAGCACTTAGTCGAGGATAGCCAAGGAGTCAGAGAAAGATCGTTCATAGAACAAGAGTGCCACCACAACTTATCGAAAGGTCTATCGCAGGCTACGTGATATCTTTGAGGAGAAATAAACCACCTAGGGCCTAGAGTGACATCATCGAAGATAACATTATTAACGGATAGCAAATAAATACCTATTAGTAGTTTTATTGGAATACAATCCCCTATGAAGTAATAATGGCTGATAGCGATAACCTGCTCAGCAACCGTGATGATAAAGAGGTTTGCCTGCCTTCTAATCATATCAAAACTTAAGTACGGTTAAGTATAACAAGTAATAGAATTGCAAGTAGCCGACCACATACTTTCTATCCCAGCAGTAGCAAAGCGCACAGTCAGCAGTACTTCCAAACAATTTGACATGGTAACTAGAAGCCTTGATTTCGTAGCAATAGATAAGCAAGCATGGTTATCATTCATATTTTACTATAGACATGCGGTTAACCGTACCACGGTACCTACCTCTTGGATCGAATTGCGTTCAAAAGATTCATTTCACGTCGGTATACCTAGACGTCAGTCACGGTGCTCATAGATAGGTAAGTATCATCAGATAGGTATCAAAATTTAGAAAACAACTTGCCACAGAATATTGTTAAAGACCAAGCTCTTTTGAGACGACGCGCAACGTATCTACGATGTACTCAGTCCATCATTCTGAACCCACACCATGAAAATTATTCATCGGTAATTTTTCAAAAATTGAGTACGTTTGCGTCGGTATCCCTTCCACCTTGTATAGATGCTTCTTGCCAGATGCCTCGGTAAAGACTAGGACTAGATACTGTCGCTCAGACTGGGCCGATGTGATATTTGAAGATGACAAATGATAAACAACCGCGCTCTATCATCACAAAAAACTACGGGGTGGAATCACATCACATAGAAATTTTTCATCGGTTATTTAAAAAAAAACAGCTGTTCCATACATTTTGACCGTGAAGGTATTGCACTTATGTTGGAAACAGCCGTTTTTTTTTTTAACCGATGAAAAATTTCTATTTCTGTGTGCTCAGAATGATGTCTTACTAGTCTTACTGAATACGTGGTAACCGTTTTCGCCTCGGTGTACCTTCCACCTCGTATACCTAAGACTAATGTGGTACGATTTTAACACCTAAGCATATCTAGAGCGGTTCAAAACATTTTCTTGGCAAAGTGTCCAACCCTGACCTGCTCCATTGTATGTACGATGTACACGTGTCAAAAGAATTCAATACATAGTGTAGGTAACGTGTGTTTGAAAACGTATTTAGTTCAATCATACGCAAAACAAACAAGATCTGAAAATTTTAATTTTCTAAAAAATTTCATGATACTCTCGTGTTGGTTGTTCTAAAATTAGATGTAGAAATAATCACGGTTCTCGATATATTTATTTAGGTTCTAGATAATTAGAACGACTGTTATTTATTGGATTATAAATTAATTCACAATCTAGCAGAAACGGTTGGCGCCATTAGCAATGTAAGTTTACGGAATGTTTGCGTGGAAAATGTACATTTAAAGTAAACAAACAATAAAATTGATAAATTGCTTATAGTTATCATTCATTTACACACCAACGAGATAAATAACTCGTTGCGGTCCGATAATAATTTCTTGGGATAGGGCTTGAGATTCCGAAAAAGGAGACGTATTTAACCATAATTCAAAATATTAACGTTTTCGAAATTAACGAAGTACTTTTATTTATGTGTTTGAGCCGTTTAGGGTTGAAAGTAGTTGAAACACTAGGGCCCACCTAGTATTTCGGGTAATTGGTTGCAATTGGTCCACTCTTCACGTGACCAGAGGGCGGGCCTATTTTTTTCCCAAAGAATCTGCTTTGCCATCCAACGTGGCAATGCTGCCAGCCTTCTGGGCACTTTTCCTGTTGACAGCGATGTGGCTGTAACCCTTTTGATACTTGTACATATTTTTGAATAGAATAGAATAGAATAATATTTATTTGCTTAAAAACATGGTATAAAAGATGGTAAAATACAAAAAAAAACAAGAGCATACCTACATGCATGCATGACGCATGTAACTATTTTAGATTTGTAGTTTGTAAATAATGTAACTTTTCTTTATTAGAAATTAGAGCTTCGTTCGCGTAGGTACCTAGATTATTATGTTTCTATATTTGTCAGAATGTTCAACTTCTAGTGGCTCTATGATTTAGTTTAAATAGTGTTTTACGGCTGTAAAAGTAAATTGAGGAAAATTTACTTTAACAACACCGCTGAATTTTATTACAGTTTGCTCCTACTCCTACGATACAAACTTACAAAGTTAATATTTGAACGTAAATGAAATCACGCTGATTTGACTTGCAAAATTTGTTTTTTTCACACCAGTCAAACTAAATGGTAAAGTCCCGATTGATCTTAGACCCACCGACGACCGACAATTTTAACTATTAGCTTTCTGCGGTGATAACGATAATAATTATGCAACACTCTTTAACCTGTGAGGTGACTATGTTCTGAGGTAAACCCAAATTACCTACTTATAATCCGCAGTCCCTCAAATACCCGGATAACATAAGTGTTGCCAACCTCCTGACTCCAATTTCAACTAACAAGTAGCAAGCAAACCAGAACCCCGTCCCATTTCGGTAAACTGGTACCTACCTACAGACATGAACGTTCTTTGTTAAGAAAAGCCTTTGTCCGCCACTATACATCGAAATGCTACTCGTTACGTACCTACTCGCAATTCAGCACAACACATTTACAAACAATGCACGGGTGCAATAACACACGTAGAAAGTATATCGATTCATCAATAATCATTACGCACGGCTTTGCTGGCTCCAATAATAAGTATTAGATGTTTCATTCAACTCATTATAGAAGATCATCTTACTATTCTGACCCGTGTTAGTATGCAAATAGAAACTGCGTATCACATGAGCGTTATGGGCATAACGAGAGCATTGAGTAGATAGTGTAACAGAGAGATCAAGCTTCAATTAGACTTCGACATTATTTCATTAGGATCGGCCAAAGGATAGTTCCCCGATGCACTCCATGGTTTATCCTAGCATACGTAAGTGCTGTCCTTGGCATCGATACATATTCTTAGTCTTGTTTGGTTTTTTAGTTAGGTCTGAAACTACTAGAGATCTAAAACTTGTAGGTATATAAACACTTCCATCTTCGTCAGTACAACACACTTATAAAAAGTATCGAGGGCTTCTGCTGGTCAAGGAAGGCACCAATACTTTATTACCGTGGTCTACTGTAGCAACTACGAGATCAACTACCTAGTTATTATACTGACTAGTCGTAGGCCCTCCGTTAAACTGTGCTTCGAAAGCCATGTATTGACTCACGGATAAAATAAAATTGTTCTTTAATTAAGAAGCTGAGGATTGTAATTCATAATCTTCTCCATAATTTTGAATGAGGATGTGAAAAAACGATCGTGACGTCTTAGGATTTCCCCACACTTATAGACGTGGAAGAACACGAGTGAAATTCCACTGCATTTTCGCTCAGATTTGTCCATGGCCTTACCGGTACTTTTATGAAAGAGTTGTAAATGAATGTAATCGCCATCATCTCGCATACTGTTATATTTGTGTCTCAACAAGATTTTTGAAGCTGAGTCTCTGTTGGATTTCTAATCATGTGCATGCAACGTGTTTTACAGTACTTATCTCATAATGTTCACATGACGCACAGTGGGTGTGTCGTGCATGCGATCTTAGCGTGACATGTTACACTGATAACCTAGCCAACCTGACCCCCAACGAATTAACAACATGTTGACTTGACAACAGTCCTGATAGTTACTTCTATAAGCAATACAAATATTTTTTTGCGTAAGTAGTTGAATGTTACTATAGGCGAATTTGTGTCAGATATAAATAGGATTCTTAGCACACATTGGTGTCGGGCTCATTGTTTCATCATGCTATTTAATTAAGTTCATAACAAGGAGATGAGGAAATAAGGAAACTGTAAAAGAAATGTTTCTACTGTGGCTAACAAACTTCTCATGACGCATAACTAAGCTTTGGTTTTCGTAAAAACCGCAGCAAATAACATAATCATGGCACGAGCCACTTGGCCGGTAAGAGAATTTTAAAACGTAGTAGTACCAGTCTGGTTCTACTACGTTTATCTATACCGAAAAAAAATCGAATAGTAGAGTTGTACACGAGGACCAAAATACATATATGTCATGTTTTAAAAACAGGAAAGCCTAAAAGCGTCAGATCGATCTACGTTTTCAGTCATCGTTGGTCACATTTTCTTATGAGCATCATAACGCCACATATCGCACGCGTGCTGAGTAATGGATGCAAATAATAAATAGATTGGCGACGTCAGTAGCTAGCCAAACAGTCTCGAGATACACTAATCCCGGCTTTATTACTGAAGAAGAGAGCGCTCGTTTTAGCATCACGGCACATTTGTTATGTTCAGGCGATTCCGATAAATCGATAAAAACATAATCTGATGCAACGTTTAACTCTAAAACAAGGAATCGAATAATATTTTGATTTAGGGGCGTCGATATGACGTACACAAAATGTTTTTGTATTCTGCCTTTTTGAAAGTGATGGAGGTCGGAAAATTAACACTGAAAGCAGTATTATTGTTTTGTTCAGTAATTATTTAAATCAGCATTAATATGAATAATTTCAGGAACCAAAACAGGGCTAATGACCATATAAATGTAGGTTGAGATTGATTACAAAGACAGGTTCCGTAGGTCAATGGCAAATTCATTTTATTGATAGAGGATACATGTTTAATCACTAGTTAAATATTTTAATACAAATGATGTGATTTATCATTTCATTGGAAACATATCTAAACATTTTTTTTTTGCCAACCACACTGGTAAAAACACTTTATTAATCATTCTTTCTACTTATATCTACTTAGTTCACTTTAACTTGATCTGGGCAACGGCAAAAATGATATGGTCTTATCACATCGTTCGACGTTCAAATGTTTGCATGTGACCAATCACAGAAATATGCGTGGATTTGACGTGACTGTTATATTTAACAGGAAATAAAAACTGTTTGTTTGGCCAGTTGTTTTTAATTTTAATAATAATGTTACGGGAATGCCTAGGACGCTACATGGTTTGAAGTGACTGATAAAACTTGAGACTTGATAGCTGAAACTTTGAGACCGAAGTCTTTTTTATTAATTTTTATTTGATTTTTCTCATAGAGGATAAACTAATTGTTTTCGTGAATAACCTATGAATATGAGTATTACCTATAATGATTTATAATTCTATGAAGTCGTCGGTAATGAAATAGGGATAGGTAATTAGGTACCTATTTAACTAATTACCTTAGTAATTGGAAGTAATTACATACTCTTAATAAGTTATTAGATGTTGCAAGATGTAAAAAGTTAAAGTGGCTATTAACAATGCTTATTTTATACTAGCTTATGCTCGCGGCTTCGCCTTCGGTGTCGGTAATTGTCCCACGGGATCGTACTACCGGGACAAAAATTATCCTTTCATACAATTCCAGTCAGTAGTTTTCGCGTGAAAGAGTAACAAACATCCATCCGTCCAGCATCATGTTACACGCCACCTGTAAAACCCATACATCACGTGACCGCCAGGTTTAACTAGCCATTGAACTTTAGAGGCTTGTATCAATGCTTGGCTAGTTATATATATTAATTAATTATAATCGAGCGTGTACACAATGGCCCAACATTCCGGACGAGCTTTGACGTCAAGAGATGGACAACTTTACCTGTTATTCTGAGTATTCTGACCTCTCTGTAAGCTCCGTACAAATAAAACAAAATAACTAGATGGCACAGTTAGCTCCGATTTTGGCCACGTGCAAAAATATCCTTGAAGAAATATAACTAGGTACCTATCATGTTGGCCCGCTTTCTTTGTTGTTTCCTAAAATATTAAAACTATAATTCGTTTTCGCATTTATTTCGTCGTGAAAGTACCTACGCCATATGGATTGCTACATACATAGCGATAATAATGTAATTATTATCCACTATCTATTCTATGCGCAAGCAACACCTAGCTATCTACTTAGATATGTTTGCAATGCACTTTCAAGATCTTTCGTGCGACACAAATAGATGCAGCGATGTTTGACGTCTAAATATTTCGTAAGGACGAGAGTTCAACTCCCGCTACAACTGATCAAAAAATTTGTTTTTCCATTTCGTATACAAAAGAAGTACGTCTCATTTACCTCCATTGTCTCTGTGGACACTGAAACTTTGTCGTTTTGGACCAATAAGGTTTGTCTTCGTACTTTTCGTAGGTAGGTATTTTAGGACCAACTTAAACCTACAAAATATTTAAGTTGTCAAATCAAGTCAAATGGGCAGGTAGACACCTAGGTATTAAATCATAAAACCTGTCGGAAAGGTTGAAAATTCTTTGCACTCAGTTTACTAATAACAAAAGCACTGTAGATTTATTTCTAATCAAGTAATCAGGTACCTACGTAAAATCCTGCATTTTTAATGCGAAATCAATAGGCAGGTAGGTATTTAAAATGAATATTCCAACGTTTAATATGGCTTTATGTACGCAAGTAAATAGGGACAATCAATTCAACATTTAGCATACAATAAGTAAACCTTTCACCTTATTTACTGAAAGAAAGTAGGTACCCATGTATATTCAGTGGTTTGTAACCATGTGGTTGAAAAAAATACCTTATTAAAATAAATATAGCACGTTTTATTTCAAGATTTATTAAAGCTTAAATAATAATACCTAAAGCCTCTAAAAAAATAGTAATTACAACGTCGCGTCGTAGAATGAACAAGCAAGCATGTACTTTATGAATGAGCATCTCTCGGGCCAAATTTTAAAATACCCGCTCAAAGCGTCAAACTATCAAGCCAATGAAAAAAAGACTGGGGCTCGGACCAACCAATCACCGGCTCTGTATGTGGTGTGACTTCTGTGGGACGCACCCGACCGACCTGAGAATACTCAAGCAGGTATTGTTTTCTTGACAGAAACATGGTCTCAACTGTGCGCCAAAACAACAGAACTATTTATTTCATTTGTAGTGTTTAATAACATCGATTAAATTCATATCATTAGTTAGTTATTCCATAATACCTACACTGATAAAATTCAAAGTTCGCTTCCCCCGCATCGTATGATCGTGTCATATAAATACGAGAACGCTCCCCACCTCCAGCAAAACGTCAAACCTCTCCGTAGCGTGCGGGTGCTTGTCGGAGTTCGTCATTTTAATTCAGTTCGCGTTGTTTCGCAAGCCGCGTAAACGTCAATTTTATAGTGACATCTCAAAAAATTGGGGCGTGTGTGTTCAGTGATATTTAAATATTGTTAAATAACACGAGAAAATGTCTTTCAACACCGATATATCGAGCAAATTGGAGAATAGCAGGTACGGAGCAGTGTTAATTTACAATTTTACCATGACCGATGGGCACGGCTTGGATGCATGCCCCTTGCATGTGGCCCTGTGCCCTATCTATCTTCGAAGCGTCTTTGGTGCATTTTGGAATTTGGGTGACGCTAACATTTCAAAATGATGCGTGGCAGTTTAAAACATCGTATTGGAAAGATTTTTGCTAAGGTTGCGTTCTGGCCACCTTTCACATTGCTGACGAGTCATTTCTCAACAAATTCCAGAATTTGCCAATTGTGCCGGTGGTGTTGTGTGGTATTTCCGAGAGCAGTTAGGCGTTAATAGTTTCATCGATGAGGTTATCCTGTGTTCTGGGCGTGCGCGGTGTCGGAGTGTGACTCAGAAAATATTGAAGTGACTTCATACTTAGATATTATCATTTGATATCTGTTAGCATCAAGGCTCTGTTACAAGTAGATGAGTACATCAGATGAATATGTTATCATCGAACTTGTAACCGTATTGTATCTATTATTCAAGGTTCAGGTCATGCCGAATTCCTGAGCCTCATGTTTTATTCAACATTTGTTATGTCACCAAAGTATGTCAGCTTAAACACATCCAGTCTCCTAATTTATATCAAATTAAGAAGGCAAAGAGCTTGGAAACTAGTGCTTGTGAGCTGTGGCATGCATAGTTTTAAACATTAATTTATTATATTATATGGTCTTGAATACTTATTATACTTATTACACTATTAACCTTGTCAATGCAGACCAATTTACTTTTTTTTAATGGTACAATATGGTAAAGCCCCAGAATGCTCACACAGCATAACCTCCATTTTGGAAATACCCTGCCAGCACCATGTTGTTTCCTCTTGAATGTAAGCTGTCCTGTTCAGTTTTATACAAGGAATTTCATCATACATATAACACATTTAGAATCAAATACTTATCTGTAGTTTATTTAAAATGATCAAGTATGCAAAAATGGGTAATAAAACCTCTTTTAGCACTGGTTTCAACGGACCAGTTTTGTAATGTGTGATGAATTTCAATCATGTACAAGTGAATGTAGATGATGTAATATGTAAACAGTTGTTATATCTTGTATACTACAGTTCCATTCATAGCTGCTAATTGAAAGAAGCCATTTGGTGATTCTCCTGAAGCGCTGTTAAATAATTGTGGCTGTTGAATGTCTTCTCCCACTTATTAAATTGTATTGTTGTCTGTAACTTTCACCAAATAGTATTTCATAATGCAGATTTTAATGGTCCATTTGTACTGAAATTTGTGAAATTGATTCAGGTGTTAGTTAGATTTTTGAAATGGTTATAAGAATGTATGAATGAGAATGGATTCTCATTCATACATTCTTATAAAATACCTAGTAAAAAAAAAATATTGTTGGGAAAAGGCTAGGCAGATGATGATGATGATAGTCTCATAAAAAAGTTTACAATAAAATTAATGACTGCTGGGTAATTTAGTACCAGTTTACATGATGATAATTTTAAACTCTATAAAATATTAGTATAGTTAGTGTAGTATTAGTATCTGTGTGTACATAAATAAATATTTTAAAGCTGCTTTTGGGGTAACCACAATTGCATTAAGTGGAATGAACTAACAATATCCTAGAATCTATCTTAAGCAATGGCTACAGAAATAGATTCTTCCGGTAATGTTTTACGTAGGTAATTTTCATTAAAATACTATTTAACATCATTCATGATGTTGGACACTGATTTTAGCCTGTAATTAGGGTCAAGTTAATTCCTACCTTATCTCATACTTGCCATTCTAATAATTGGGGTCATGTTGCTAATGTTATCTTTGCCATTGTTACAGGAACACCCTGCGCAAAATTGCCCGTAATGACAACACAGAGTTCTCAAAGCAGAGCATACTGAATGACATGGAGAAGTTCGTCAAAATGGTGAACGTCATGGACGAGACTGTGCTCGTGCCCAGCCGGCTTATGAACTTGCCACAGGAAGGTGATGATGACCCGTTCAACATGTTCGCCATGCTGAACGATTTGAAGACTGAGCTGCTCTGGTCGAGCGGAGACACAGAGGAGCACGTGGAGCGAGGCAGACGGGTGTCGGACCTCAGTGACACGGAGAGTGACGCGTCGAGTGCGGCGGGAGACTCTGGTATCGAAGGAGAGGACGAGCGGGAGTCGGCCGCACGGGCAGCCGCCGCGTGCCGGCGACACCTCCGCGGCCTGCGCCGCTCCCTCCGCTCGCTGACGGCCGCCGCCGCGCACCTCACGAGATCCTACCAAGAAGAAGTCGGCGCACCGGTTTAGGGCACACTACATAATATTCCTGTGATTGATTGAAGCCTGTCCTGCACGTGCTGTACATATAGAGTAAGCGGGCCGAACTGTACATATAGGTTATTGGGCTCGGCGTGTAAGGGATTCTCAGTAAGTTAAAGGTTATTTAATAAATTAAATTTTTAATTATTTCTTAGTTTCTTTTTCATGCAACCTTTGAATTGCCTCACATGATGAACAATAGACACAATCACGCACAAACACACACACAAACATACCTTAGCGGTTAGTTAAATTAGAAGCTCACAGTGTATTAATAGATTTCTCATCGGCTTAGTAGCTGGTGTGAATTGAAATGGGTAGGTACCTACTTTATAATATTTACTATAATACCTACCTATAAAATTGTCATGACATTATAGTTTTAAACTATTTAAACAGAATGGCCATTAACTAGTAGAGGCCATGCAAGGTCGTCTTTAACTGTCTCGACTTTAGAGACTAAGAAACCTCCTCCTTTTTTGAAGTCGGTTTAAAAATAACCAAAGGATGTCCTATTGAAAAGGTATCACGGCAGAGAGAGCTCATTTGACTCGATATTCTCCATTCCAATAATCATGAACCTGGCCTGTATCGATAAAATTTTAACAGCTCGTAAAACCTGGGTTCGTCATAAAAAAATATCCATATCGTGCAGACTTACGATATGCAGGAATGCTGGGTCATAAATATTTGCGTGTACAAAACTATCGCATAACTTTTAGGGCAAATGTGCCCTTGAACTGAATAAACTGGCCTGGTTTGCTCTGCTAGAAATCGATTTCGAGTTGGCTCTACACTGCAGTGTCTCGACTTAGCACGGAACGGTGTGAAGCCGTGGGATCAACCCACATTTGTCTCGACATACCTAGTCTATGTAGCTATCGATACCTTATACACATAAATGAGGACATCATCTACCGTCATTCCTTGTCCGCAAAGCTATGCTCTAGAGATTTAATAACATTTTGCTGCTAAAAGACAAACACACAGACTCATCATAATTTGTATTGCCGATTGTAATCTGAAACTCTTACAGGCAGATAGCAACAGCCTCTAGAATTGATCTACCCTTGAAACATAGTCTGCTGCTATTTGACATGGTCATCACATCAATATGTTCCAATTAGAAGTCGGCAATAAATGCCTCGATTTCTTTTAAATGGTTCCAGCCAGGATATTGCAAATTGTACGTAGTGTTCGAACGGTTCTGCGCTTCACAATTTTACTGAGGAGTTTGCTGTTAGTCCGCTTTTACAACCAATTTTAACTACTGGCATTGGACTGAGAATATACACCAAGTAATATCTCAGAAATGAAACTGTTTCTGAGAACCCTCCCAAAGCAAGTCGATACAGAATTTCCACCCTACAGTCTGAAAAGGGGATAGAATTATACAAGAATCATTCCCTGGATGTTATGTTATAACGATACATTACAGAAACTGTTACAATAGTCTCAAGAACGACAGTTCTTTATCTTTCGGAGATAAAGGCGACAGATAAGTTGTCTGTGCATCGTGCCCAATCGTATCTCGTCACACATTTCGCATCAATTATGAAGGTGAAGCAACCTAACTGTCTGACACAATATTACAAGACACAAATACAAAGGGGATTCGAAACAAAAACATTCCAGTATGTCGACAAAGACACTAAAATGACTAAAGACTCGAAATTATTAAAGAAGTCGAAAATAGATTGCCTACTTAACTTCTTATTTACGCTGAAACATTTGAATCCCTGGAATATGTGAGTCAATGTCTGACAAAGAAAGGCGAAAGCTAAATAATTAGGATAGAATATAACATTGTTTTCTCATTACAATAGGGATTATCCGTCGAACAATGAGAGATTTCCCGTTACCTAGACATAACATTCTTTCTCACTCGAGTTTCTACTTAGATCCCATAGTGTTTTGGGATCCTATAACATTCAGGTAGGCCCGTCCTTGCATGGTAAAAGAAACGAGTTGGTAATACCCTACTATTTACCTAATTAATAGGAAAAAATGCGGTCTGCAGGATGTCTGTAAAGGCAAAATCAAATGCCCTATTGATTTGAAAAGTTGACACAAATGTATCTATCTACTGTTAGAAAGGTCAAAGTCCCTGTGTTTTGTTTGTTTTGACCTGAAGAGGCTTGCTGTGTTGACACAGCAATGCAGCAATGATGCAAAACTGTTGATGTTAAACTTCATTCGGCTGCCTTCTGCAGAATTGACATTTACGTCAACAGGGCAAAGAGAATGTAAACAAACTAGCGTTTCTTGGATTCAAGCTGGTTCACACCTACGGTTCACACAGTTCTAAAAATAATATCAATATGTCACAACTTTTACATACCACATTAAATGCAATTTCAACTGCTACTGCTACCGGTGTAGCTGTTGTAGTTGAAACCAAACGAATCTAGCAAAGTAGTCGTCTTGGCCTTGTGTTATAAATAACTATAAGAGATTACATATTATGTTTAGCCGGCTGTTAGCTAACATTATCATCTAATTTAAGTACATTATTAGATTTGGAGTTAATTCTTTCAATGTATTTAGCAAACACAGAGAAATTGAAGCACTGCTGTGGCAGACCACTGTGGCTCAACCAACTGGGTGATTAATTACAAGATTTGCGGATTTTATGCAATTATCATACGATGTGACGCTTAATTGCCTCCTAACATTGAAATGGTGTAATCTAAACACTAAAAGAAAATTACACGAATTTTCTTATGATTTATCAACAACAATAACAAGTATTTTTAATGGATTCCTGCTTGGAAACTCCGAAGGTTAGACAGAACCTATCGTAAGCATTCGCCAGTGCAATCGCACTCGTCAAAACTTTACATGGTAATTAAATGTTTAACCCGCAAATGCTACTGTGCTGCGGTGCAGGCAAGTTTTTCAAGGGTAATTAAATTACTTTTCAGATGAAGTTCAAAATTACTGTCGTATTTTAATCATTTATGCTGTTGTTATGTTTGGTAAAAGCGACATACATAATGTAAGATAAATATTGCACGGAAATTGTTAAGGTAAGCCGAAGTTTATCGGTCAATGTCGTACTTTCCTACTTACGAAGAATTTCTGGAATAACTACTGGTATTCCAGTATATATATATTTGAATATATAATTCTGAATGTCATGACGAGCCACGAGGACGTTTCGTTGAAATCGGCTATTCTTTATTCTGTTGCTGTATGTTTATGAAATAGGTGGGCGTCTCACGGGCTACAATGTCAAGTGTACGAGGAAAAACTTGGAGTAACCAGACCAATACTAAATAGTAAACACAATCAAATTGTTAAGAAATAAGATGAGCATATACTCATGTACGTTGTAGTAGTGAAAGAATACTGAGTTAGTCTAATAGGTGCGCGAGTCAACAAAATTAGCAGCAATTTGCGATTCAAGCAAAGTTTCCGTATGTCGGCCTTCGTCGACTGAGGTTTACGCAATGCAGCGGTGTGCGTTGCATGCGATACGAGTCCTCGACTCCTTGTATCGACTATCGAGCCGGTCCAAGATGGATAGTACGCAACTTAGGTCATTGAGAAAATTAATTAAACAAACAGTAGGAATCGAATTCTAATTCTGAAAGTTTCTCGCAAATGGAAATGCAAAAATATCTTTCGTTTTCGGTCTCCCTCCGTCCATCTCATCCGCAGTGTATGCCGTTGCCTTGGACTGGAAAGATCAGGTTAAACTCGTTTGGCCATTAGTAAAAAGTTGTAAGTAGACGCATTTTACAACCAACGACCAATTTGGATGTAGAACGAAACCTTGTTTCGGAATAATAAGTCTCGATCTCTCGGTGAAACGAAACTACATCGTATGATCGTACCACCTCCCACTTTATCTCATCGTTAAACTGTTCTTGATAATTAACTGATAAAATAGTTACGGTTAACAGAACAGGTAAAATTACTTCTGGATGTGTGCTCAGTGATTATTGTCTCGAAAATTAATTTACTTAAGTAATTTGTTTTTAAAGTGGGTAGGTAGGTAAGTACTTAATTGGTATTCGAAAATGTTTGCAGAATAGTCTAAGTCAAATAACGGGCCCAATTCTGCTATTACAATAGTGTCAGAATGGTCTGTCATTGATTTCATAATGGTTGATTTTGACTTGTCAAAACTTGTCAAAATCAACAATTATTAAATCAATGACAGACCATTAGAATTACCATTAGAATGGTCTATCATTGATATCATAAATTGTTGATTTTGACTTGTCAAAACTTGTCAAAATCAACAATTATGAAATCAATGACAGACCATTCTGACACTATTGTCGTCTATTGTAATAGCAGAATTAGGCCCCAGTAGAATAGTTGCGACACTGGCGCGTCGTTCTCGCTGCTATAAAAACGTAGTTAGTGTGTTTATTATGTAGATTAGATGTAATTTTTTCTGACATGTAGGTTTCGCCGGCAGTCGGCATTGTGACGTAAGCTGACGTCAGGGCGTTGGGCTTCGCGAATGTTCTAAAGAGTTAAGCGACGTCAGTCGGCGGTCAGCCGGGTTTGACATGCGCAGTGGTCGTTCCAAGCAGTGCGCAACTCGCGGCGACCGGTGGCAAGTCGAACTCACGCACCGGCCGGCCGGCACCGCGCCTCTGGGATGTTAGGTTAACCCGCTAACCTTTGTCACGATAAACTAGAGCAATGAACTGAGACTGTCTAGGCTCACGCCGGTCATAGGAATTACTGGCTGTAGGATGGAACCGGGCGGATATTCATGCCTTTATTTTACAGTGGATTATTCATGAGACTGGAAAAAGGAGTTTCAGTACGTACCTACCTAGCTTTAATTAAACGCGGAGTTAACCACGAGGCAACATACCTAAATGTTGAAAGAGCTACCTACATATCATGTCATGGAGCAATTTCATGGTGCTTTGAGTGCCGTAGGTATCTATCTACCTGGCTATAGTCCAGCCTCAGATAGTTGTCGGTCGTCGGCTTGTCATCGACTTTACAAGTTTGTAACTTCAATAGTTTTGCACTTACGGTCTTCACACAGAAAATAGTATGTGGCAGTAAGAGTCAGTAAGTGGTTCTTAACCGAGTAGGTAGGTACCTACTTATTGTTTATGCAATAAAGTTAGTTTGTTCATTTATTTAAGTATTTTGAAACTCAAAATTTTGTTTATTTTCCTCTCGTTCGGTCAATTTAGCACTTCACACAAGGAAAACTCTCTTCAATTTAAGGACTGCTTACACAATGTGCTGTACTTAAACATTGTTAATTTCTGTAAAGTTTGACATCCAACAGGGATCTTGTTAGATACAATCAAGTCACATTGTGGTTACAATAAGGAGTTGATCGTTTGCCTCAAAAATAACGAGCTTTTTTTTAACTGGACCTGCATTACTAAATTCTCATAAAAAATAAAAATATCTCCACCAACCGCTGACACCCTAATGTTTTGATCATTCGAAGTGTTATTCTCTTGCCAAGTGTAACCTTTTTACCACCTTTTTTTTGGCATGGGAAATCATCAAATGACTACTTCCGCTCTGGGCGGAGCGGAAGGGAGTGTCAGACTTTTACTGACTAAAACCCATCCATGTTCCTTCTTTTGCCCTTTGTAATCCAGGGCCGCGGTATCTCTTTCGAACAGTCCCGCAGCCCTGGGAGGCATCGGCCCTTGCGGGCCCCTCCTGTTAGCTGACATCTCTTTGAGGCGCGCGTGGAACACGAACGCGCCGTCGACACGGCCTGTCATCAGAAGACGGCGAGCTAGACACTTGTACCACCTAGTCTAGACAAAAAATGCAGCTATACTGATGATACAGTGGGCACTGGTGATTAGTGCCCATACCATCATTGGGCAGTAATGATGGGTAGAATAGTTGCAGCTCTCAAGAGAGATGTAATTCGTTATCGAGAAAACAACAACACATGCCAATAATATTATCCTAAATTACATAATCTTATTAGCAAGGCAGCATGGCGACAGTTTTTACTACACTTGTTGGCCACTCAGTTATTTTCCAAGCGCTAAGTACCTACCTATTTTTCAAGATTATTATCTTCGAGCACTTAACACTTAAATATGTATAACGGGTTGCAGTAGCATGGAGTCATGGACTACCTACTTGTTAGGTTATTCACGGACAGAAAATGAAATAAGCCTCATTGGTCCAGTGGTCGCAACCGCTACAGCTGAGCATGGGGACTTGAATTCGATTCCTAGGTTAGGCAATGTTTTATTGGGTTCATCTATCATCAATTTCTCAGTAGCACCTCGGAGTATAGATTTGTTTGTGCCCGGTTCTCTCCCTATTACATGGGACTTGAACTTCAAAGTGTGTGTAATATCAATAATAGTAATAAGGTTTATTGCAGAAACTTGTACAACTTTTACAGTAAATCTTACATAGGGACCTCCTTTTAAGTAAAAGATATACCTTACCTCCTTTAAAGATATGCTAGGAGTTCCCACTCTTCAATGACAAATTTTGCAATGGTAAAAGTGATGTAGGTACAAAGAGAAAATAGAATATTGGACATACGGTACAACTAGTCTGCCTAACTATCCCTTCAGCCCTTCAGGTACTACAGCAGCAGGGCACAGAAAATGTTTTAATATACAGGAATTGGAAGGGTCACCGATACTAAGACGGACCACGTATTCAGTACCAACATCATTCTAAACGGGATACAATACAGAGAAATTTTTCATCGGTAATTTAAAAAAAAAACAGCTATTCTATACATTATGGCCGTGTAGATATTGCAGTTTTGTAAGAAACCAATGTTTTTTTTTCTTAATAACCTACGAAAAAGGTCTATGTGGCCGGTTCAGAATGATGTATTGAATAGGTACTTGGTGACCGTTTTATTGTCGGAGTCCCTTCCACCCTTTATTTATAAAACAAAAGAATATTCATTACTTGCTACAATTAAAGCATTGTCCATTAAACACTTTGTAATAAATTACTTCCTACTTAGGTACTTATCTATGTAAATGAACGCTGAAATTCTAATTATATCTCGTTAGTGATAATTTTGTTTACTAACCTCGTGTTTTTACTAAAAATAGATAATTACATAATTAATAAATTAGATATTCTTAGCACTCATTAAGCACGTTATCGACATATTAATATCTATAGACCGTAAGATTGTGTTAATTATCAATTTCCCTGTTCGAATTTGGTAATTAACTAATTAGGTAGGCAGGTATTCCCTAACATAATTGAAGACTGTAAGTTGTTTTTGGAATTAGGTTTACAGAGTTAGGTTTTAACTTCGATTACTTCCTTACGTAGGTATAAGGCCTCCAAAATCCATAAGCGTAGGTTCTTAGGTACATACCTAAGTCTGTTTTCTGGCGAATCTCCACGAAAACCGATCATATTTAGTTGGTGTAGGTAATATTGTTCTCAGCCTCGATATCTATCTACATAGCTGGGAAATCCTGCTGCATCACACGAAGTTGAAAACAACATTTTCAATGGTGTCTTCTTGGCAAGCGTGCTCCATCCTTGGCCGCGTCATCGCTTCACATCAGGCCAGGCGAGTTACGGCCAAATGCAAGCCGATTTAGAATTAAAAAAAAAACAGACTCAAATTTAACAGCTAAATCCAAAGAAATCTAAATAATAAAGAGATGCTATGTGCAAAGTCAACTTACACTTGGGTACTTAGCAAGCCCACCCGTGTGCAGTTCAGCTAGATTTTGGGAACCAGCTGTTCATTATTTTTATTGCCATAACTGTTTATTAACGAGAAGGAGGTAAATCTACATTTACTTAGGCTTGAACTCAAAATGCATTATTTGCTCATGACAACACTGTTTAAACGGCTAGAATGTTGGGCTAGCACGCGCCGTTATTTATTTTAAAAAAAATGCTTGACTGTGTACAGTGCCGGCGTTAGGGGGGGGCGCGACGGGGCGACGGCCCAGGGCGACAAATTCTGGGGGGCGCCAAGGTCTGGAGTTGGAGTCTCTGGCCTCCCCTGGTGCAAACCCTCAAAACTGTGCTCTACGCTCTGTGTATATACATATTTTTTATTGAAATTTTTTTTAGATGGATTTTTTGAGGGTTTGGGATCAGCAAAAAACTAACACTTGATATTGCTTCCCCCAAGTGGGCGCCACAATATTTTCGCCCGGGGTGTCAGTGGCCCTTACGCCGGCACTGACTGTGTACCTAGATTTTAGGATAAACTCCTGATGTCATTAATTCATCATTGATGTGATTCATTGCGTTTATTTTGAATGCCATTGTCAATGTTAGTAGTAATGCCGCCATCTGGTCATTTTTTTACTTTTGGAAATCCACATGGACGTCTATCATTGGGTAGGATGGAGAGGCTCTGTCATACTTTTTCAATTCAATTTATTTATTCAGTAACAATTCACATTGCTCGGATATAATATGCAGACAACATAAACAATAAAATTTTAAGACAGGGCTTTTACTGACTAAAACCACATGGTGTGCCACACCTCGACACTTTTGGGATGCACACAGTTACTATCACCCTAGCAGTGACGGTTAGCTCGTAACAAACCCCGTCTCTAGCCAACATCAAGTTAACCATTAGTTAACCGCAAATTTATCTAAAATAGTAACAATTCTTGGGAAAACCCTGTACTTAATCTATTAAGTTTAGATTTATATCTAAAAGTATATGTATAAAAACCCGTTAGACAAGTCCATTCTTTCAAATTAATGATCGTCTCATTAAGATTATGTTACGCATTATTATAATTTTGTCACACTTAAAACCATTTATTAATCTTAGAACGTACTAAACAAAGCCTCAACTACCTACCTATTTGCTTGTAATTATGGCGCGTTTTCTTTGTTTTCGAACTTGATTAAATTCCAGTTTTTTTTTGTTTAGAACAAGTTTCCTTATTGGCTTAAGAAGAAAAAAATCATCTGCCTAATGACTTTCATCTCGCGAAAAGTAGGTAAATTAAAATCAACCATGCGTAAATGATTTACACAGTTCGCATTTAATGGGTTAAATGTCAAATAGAGACGTGGAAAAATCTAGAGGATAAAGGTCAGCGCACAGTTGTAAGCACTGCTCGGGATCAGCATCACCTCAACTCGCGTCTTTCAGGATTCTTTCTGTGAAACTATACAAGGTGAAAGGTGAAAAATTTGAAAAACTTCAATGTAGTTGAAAAATTTCTTTGTCCCCACAAATAAATTTTTCAACCACATACCTAGAAGTTTTGGGTCGGTATGCCGTATTATGTCCTGGGGGTCTAAAATAGCCGCTTTAGCAGAATCTTAATAGGATAATAATATGAATTACGTTTAAATTCGTAAAATGGTTACAACGTGACAATACATAGTAGGTACGTCTATGACCATTTTAAGACCACCCTCTGACCACGTGGTAACCGTTTGTGGGTCGATGTCCCTTCCACCCTGTATAGTGCACAACATGACGTCACCAGTCAGAACCAGAACATAAAGTTTCTCAAGAGCAGACATAAGAAGTACCGCACACTCAACGTAACCGCTTGCATCACCTGCGATCGGGATTAGGTAGTAAAAATAAGGTGAGGTTATGCCGATCCCATGCAGTACTTTAGAAGAATAGAACTTTTTAATAATCTTCTACAGAAAGGTAGACTGCGGCGAAGGTGGTGATGTCACGATCTGATCTTGTTTGGCCAGATAGCGCACAAGATAGAGAGTTTTGGGTGTAGAAAGAGGAGGCCTTTGCCCAGCAGTGGGTCATTTGAAAGGCCAACAAAAAAATAAGATCTTCTACGCTTTATTTAAGACAAAATGAACAAAAATCTTTTTCTTTGTTTGTAATACAAGTAATACTAGTATCATTTAATAGAAACACGTTCTTGCATCACTTAGCAGATCGCCAAGTCGGAGGAGATTGTACAATAAATGATAAACTTTGCATAAATTACTGAGCAAGTAATGACGCAAATCTTTTTTAGATGTATTGAAACCAGTTAGGTTTTGAGTTATAAGTTTATAACCTCATAACCGGTTCGAATTGTTTTACTGATCTGTGTAAACCTGATTCCTTATACGTCGTTATCTGCCGATAAACCAGATACAGGATCTTAGAGTAAAGACAGCTATAATTAGAATAACGGTATCTCGCCATAAAACGGGAATAGTCTAATGCAAGCAGGTAGAAAGCTTCTTCCTATTCAAACTATTATGGACTATTCAAATGGACTCCCCCTCCCCCCACCCGCCGAGTGCCGTAAAAATGGCTTCCCAAACCCTCCATCGTTCGGTGTATCTTGGAAATCTAGCAGTCGGTAACGCAGTCTGGGTGACGGATCCTTTCACCACGATATAGCCGAGTGAGCCCGAGTGCAATTAGACAAAAAATACTCAAAAGGTGGAACGAAGTGCTCGGATTTTTATCCATGGGACCTTTTTTATTGAGTTCGAAAAAAAATAAAGAAATTTAAAAAAAAGTCAGGGGGTTTTTTTTTAACTTTCTGCTCCACTCCGAATCATCAAATCCGAGCACTATGAACTTCGTTCCACCTTATTGTTTAATTGCACTCAACTAATATCACGAACCAGTCTTTCTCAAGACCCATCAAAAACGGATGGGCTTAAAAATGGTTCGACTCCAAACTAAGTACCGTAGTGAGAGAGTCCAAATATTGCTACGGAAGAAAAAATGGCGGTTAAATAGGAACACGCCTGTGACTGTCAATCTTGATAAGGCTTTCTATACCGAAATACCTACTACATGATTACATACCTGACTACTGCTACTAATTTACGGTTTTAGGTAGAAAATTATGTTAATTTTGGTGAAATAAAAATCGTATGATCATAGTGTCATATTAACATATAAATAAAATTACCATCAACTATTGGGTTAATGACCGTGAGTTGTCAGTCGGGTTCCAGCCTTCCAGGTGCCAGGTGACGTAACGTTAGATTTATTGGAAATTAAGTTAACTTTCTTTAAGGGCCTCTTGATTAACAATAGACAGATTAACGGTGAATTATGGTATCGAAATGGTGAAACATGAATTCTTTAGTACAATATTATACATAAGTATGTGTGGTAACGAGTAGGTACCTGTACGTAGTGTAAAATCAATCAGCCTGGACCCATGCCTGCTCTATATGAGAGGATCTTCTTTCTTTATTTTTCGTGTAACCTAGTGTCAGAATTTTTATGACTCTGACTTGGCTTTACATGCCGTCGAGAAATATTTCTCAGACATGCTGGTTTGGTTTCCTCACAATACGCACATGAATCTGAAAAATCAGAGGTCTTGGGCTCGAACTTGAGACCTACCTATGACTTGGCAGTTCGACGGACATCACTAGGCTATCACTACGATCGATATGTGATAATGTGATCGATATGAGTGGGCCATAAACCCATGAGGGTTGATGGATGTGTAGTGCATCTTACTTAACTTTAAGGCCGGCGGCGGCGTCCTAATTGGCAACGATCGTGCGAGCAAACGGTGCGTTTTCATCGCACGACGAGATTAAACACACAAATTTCTTTAGTGTGTCCTAATAGAGCTTACTAGTGATCGCGCGAGAACAGTGAAAACGATCGTACGATCGCGCAATCAAAGCTACAAATCTCTTTTGAATGTCCTGATTGGTCACGCCGTCACGCGTCATCGCGCGAGCAGACCGCGGGCGTCGGGGGACGGCACAGGTGAGTCGAGTGAGACCTGAGATAGCACAGCATAGATGAAACGCGCGAACGTACGCACTGTTTAAATTCATTGCGCCGCTGAGCTGAAGGCGATGAACTCATCGTTTGCTCGTACGATCGATCGTGGCTAATTAGGACACCAGTTAGACCATCGTACGATCATTTTCATCGCACGACGATGAACGCATCGTTTGCTCGTACGATCGTTGACAATTAGGACGCCGCCTAATCATGTAATTATCACCAACTTCATCCTCGATTTTAAAAAACCTTTTTAATACTTACAGAAAAACATGCGCAAAAATAACAACAAGTTGCGAACTGCATGCGACTCATGCAGTGAGTTAGTGTTAAGTACTAAAATAAATACCAATGCTTTAAAGCTCGTTAGTATTTTTAAAGAGCGCTTCCACGCGGCCATGCCGTGTTCTCGTGATTGTTAGTGTAATTAAATTAACAATGTGTACCTCGGTAAATTTTTCCATATCAATAAATAAGCCAGCAATTAAGTTATCTGGTATCAGTAAATAGTCCACAATAATGGGAAAGTGACCGCTGCTATTATAATTTTATAACAAAGCATTTGGCTTGAAACACTTACAAGCGAATTGATGTGGTAAATGAAAGTATACATCATCAATATTATTTAGAACAATAGCCAAGCAATTTTAAAGATAACGAACTCAACTTTAGCAGCTCCACAACCACCACCACAACAAAGAACCAATATTTAAAAGAGACAAAGATTCTGCGTATACAGACTGCTTACTGGATAAAAACCGGCCAAGTGCGAGTCAGACTCGCGCACGAAGGGTTCCGTACCATTATCTATAATAACGGCAAAAATACATCATGTTTGTTGTATGGGAGCCCCACTGAAATATTTTTTTATTCTGTTTGTATATTTGTTGTTATAGCGGCAACAGAAATACATCATCTGTGAAAATTTCAACTGTCTAACTATCACGGTTCATGAGATACAGCTTGGTGACAGACGGACAGACAGACAGACAGCGGAGTCTCAGTAATAGGGTCCCTGTTTATCTTTTGAGTACGGAACCCTAAAAATCTGGTCAGGTAAGCTGTTTATGGAATTCTACCCGGTTGGCTGGATGTCTGAAAAGCAAAGGCTTAAAAAGGAAACTTGCGTCATCTTTGTTTGTTCCCATCTTTCCAGCTTTCAAAGTGTCTTGCACCGTGCAAGCTCATTTAATCATAAGATCACGCTGAGATCTATGTTATTGTAAACACAGTTTTCATACATACAAAACACATCCCTTATTTTGGTGTACAATAAAGGACATTCCATCGATATTTTTATCTATCTTAGCGTTAGAATCTCGTACATAGTATGTATGTATGTTCAAACAAAGCTATGCGAACCAACTGCGTCATTTTATGCGTCGCGCTCGCTCTGTCAGACAGTTCAAAAGCTCTCCGAACGATGCAACTACAATGCACCGATCCGAGGAAAATTTCCACGACTCGAGTGGTGCATCGAACGTGTTTTTACGACGTGTAAGCCGCTTCTGCTAGTACCAGGTGTCCAGTGTATCCTGGCCTTTAGTGGTAGCGCCACTTGCAAAGATGAAACTCGACAGTGCATCAAATTATATACGTTTAATTTGATTTCCTATTTCGCCACCTACCCCAATGTGTCCCAGTTACAATGTAGATTCTTATAGAATTGTACATTGTATAGAGTTACACTATTGACACGATATAACATCTTTCAGCAAAATGCTCTTTCTAAACTTCAGCAAATTAGCGGTTTTCTTTGATCTGCAATTTATTGAGCTGAATTAACGACTCGACAGATCGTTCTAAACGTTTGCGTGTTTTTGAATTTTATGACAGCCAACTTTCTACATTCATAGAAAAAAGCGTAGATATTTATAGAGCCGGGAGAATGAATCCAAATAACACGTAATTTATCTTGAATACACCCATTCGAAGTCTAATTCGGGATCTACTTTCCGAGAAAAAGATGTAAACATACACTATAGGGAATTCATTTCAATTCTCTTATCTGCTTTTCGTAGATAACACGATAAAGAAAACTTTTACGATTATTATTTTGGAATAGTCTCTTCGTAGAATGAATCATGATGCACGGATTACAGTCATCATCGGTGACATGCTGAAAAGAACTTCCGCAAACAGTCTTGCCTCAAGACTGAAAACTTACTTATGGATAGGTAGATAGGTTCTCCGATGCAGACATATTTTGTTCCCGAAAGCTTATCGATGACGAATAGGTATAGTTTACCAACAAAATACGAACAAGCTGATGTTTAAATACAATGTTAGTAAACCGTAAAGTAAATAACTAAATACCTACTATGAATTTCCTGTGAATGTGTACAAAATTATAACTGAGTAAGGTCTATTTTTAGATGGTTTCCACTAACATGTTTTAGAGCAAGCTATTCTGGATACCGTCATATCACAAGATGTTTAAGTTTGTGATTAATGGATGTCAGGAACTCAGCAACGCAAGGGGTTCCATTTGGATCTAAAAAGTTAACGATGTTCTGTTTTTAAAAGGCATAATTTAGTAAAAGGAGTACACAAGGATCGTACAGCTTGGCAAAAAAGAGTGTGGAATAAATGAGGTCGCCACTGCCACTGCTTCGAATAGTTTTATTCATTTTAAATAGTTAATTACGCAAGGAAAGTTGATAATTTTTAAAAATCTATGAAAAACCACTAGGATATACGCACTGTTGACACAATGTACTAGCAGTTGACAAGTAACCACAATCATCGATATTAGTTCCAACTGTCACCGCGTCAGACTCTTTTTTGCCAAGCTGTACCTAGCAGGTGGAGCTCTGAGGTTCTTGCCTACCCTTATGGGAAAAAGGCATGAGTTTACGTATTATGTACGTAATTTAGTAAAATTAATTTTATCACGAATGCTGTTAGCTCCAGATAGAATTGTTACAACTTATATTCAGCACAGGATGGCCGCTACCAAAACTGGTCATCAACAGAATCAGACTGAAATCAAGCAGATCGTCGTGGATGTGGTAACCACAGCTGCACCCCTTCCTGATCTGTTATTTTATCAGAGAGCAGCCGCCACATCAACCACGAGACAAACAATGCTCCGCTAGGGTTACAGTCGTTACAGATATCAGCCAGTGGCCCAGTGTCACTCTTTTCCGGAGGTCGGAAAATAGTGACACTGGGCAAGTCCCAACTTAGTCACAAACAGACGGATGCAACATGCAACCTAATGCTTAGGAAACTAAAGTTTATTTTCAATTCGGTACTACAATATTAATCAATAATTAATTAATTATAATGTCTTTTATCATCAGCCAAATAAATAATTATAATCTGTGCATTTCCCGCACCTTAATTTTCACAAAATTTCTAAGCAAGCAGAAAACTATGTAGTAATTATGCAGTAAATTTTTAATTTCAATAAAGAAGACGTTACTTTTTATAGTAAGATTTCTGTTTACTTAAAATCTTTTATGGAATATTTGACGTAATAATTCTCAAAACAATGGCCAGTAAAATACGCAATAAAGTAAAAACTATAAACAGACGAATGATGGTAGAACAATAACAAAACACATTGAAAACATTGCGAAAATATTAAAATGTGGAAAACTTACAATAATATTATGTAAAAATATTATGAGAATGTCGTTGAATTCTTATATTTACATACAATGTTAGAGCTACAAATTCAACGAAAAATACAAACTAAACGAAAAACTCATCAAATTAGCTGAAATACGTCTACTGCTGGAGGCAGTTCTGTTGACTTGTGTCTCTCGCATTCTGCAGATTCCCGCGGCATTCATCAGGTCAGCCCCAATTTATGTAACGAAATCAATATAAGAATACAACTACAATCAATTGATACAATATTAATAAGATTTACACTTGATAATAAATTACTGTCCGAGCCTAGAGTACATAAATAATTATGTTTATCTATGGTACTCTATTTATGAACACAATTTAAATACTCAAAAAATATTTACGCCGTAAAGACGCATAATAATATCTCTTTGCCGAGATTAAAAAAAAAACAATAAGCGCCGATTACAGTTATTGAATCCATTTGGACTTAGTATAAGTATAGTATCTGTGGAAATTTTCATTTCCGCACATGTGCGGAAAAATGTTAAAAATACACGCGTGTGAAATACATTGCATGTTGAACCTAATCGTAGTGCGATAAGAACCAGTTTTCGAGAAAGTGTATTGAAAAAATCTTATTCATTGTACACTCAATAATTTTTATAATCCCCATAATGTCACAGTTACAGTCATTTCAATCACCACACTAGACTTGTTGAACGGCACTTTGTTAGGATTTATATTTTATTATACTACTTAGTACGACGGTAATACACTGCTACTCTTGTGTGTGTATATTTTTAACCAGCTAAAACCCGCGGCTTCGCCCGCGTGGTTTGATAATTGTCTCACGAGGTCGTAGGTACTACCGGGATAAAAAAGTGTCCTATGTGTTAATTCAGGTTATAAACTATCTGTGTGCCAAATTTCATCCAAATTAGGTGAGTAGTTTTTGCGTGAAAGAGTAACAAACATCCAGACTTCCATAAATCGTAGCAAACTTTCGCATTTATAATATTATGTAGGATAGTAGGATGAATAACTTTAACAGCATAATCAAGCGCTTTGATGGTAATACTGCAAGCTTATGTTCTTTAAATAAATAAATTACTCTTCTGGGCTCCTCCATCCATGTGCTCAATTTTCTTAGTATCGATCTTTCGTTCAGCCTTCCTTTCTTTAATAGATAGAAAAGTGTGGGACGTTTCGACAGGCAATTTGTTATTTACGCTCGCAGTAGACTGAATCAGGACAACATAGGGTCGTTTCGCCGGTAGCGCGACCACCTTCAGTAGGCGACCATTTGACGGACTAAGTTTCTTTAAATCAAGATAATAGTATTTGTAGAAGAAACTTATATAAAAAATAAATCTAACGTGCTTTATGAATAATTAGGAAATAAGAATTTAGACAGTTTGAAACAAATGGGTTAACCCAGAGCCGAAAAAAAATTGCTCAATGCGCGTCTTGATTCAGTGGTGCCTGGACGTACCGCGAGTTAGAAAAAAAATAACACGACGCGCGGCGTTCAAAGGTAAGTTTTATTACTTATTTCATGTTTTACACACAAGTTAGTTGTTAAATTGTACAATCGATAAGTTTTGGATAGTATTTAGTTTTATTTTGCTATTTTTTAACTTATTATTAAGATAAAATCAAGTGGTCGGTAATCGAAATGCTTATTTATCAAAAACGTTAGATAGCGACCACGTGGTCGCAAACCGACGTGAACCGCATTATTTTGTTTTGATTAGTATGACCCTAATGCTTTATACAGGACTGTTACAATTTTGAATGTAGCATTGTTAAAAGTATTTCGTTTTAGTTCTTTGGTAAGCGACCACCAGTTTCTTTGAAAGAACTTTGTACAAAATTGGGCTAAACAGGTGGTCGTAAATCAAAATAATCGAAATAAAAACACTGGTTTTCGGCCACCATCGGAGTTCCCAAATAATTCAGTCAACTAAACAAAAAGAAAAAGACTTTCCAGTACACTGAAGAAACCCTGAAAAAAGTTCTCGATGATATACGAAAAGAAGGGAAGGGAATAAGAGAAACATGTAGACTGTATCAGATCCCAAGGACCACGATACAAGATCGGCTTAGTGGGAAGAGGTGTATCATTCATAATTATGAATAAGAAACGCGGAATATGATTTCTAAAATAATATTAAACCAGATGATTAAAAAATATTAATGTTGATTATTTTTAAATGTTATACTACATACTTTACTACATACAACTATGACTAAGTTCCTACAAAATGTAAGATTGTTATTTTTTATTATAAGAAAACATTACACCAAATGATTACCATATTTGTTTTTATTAAGAGGCAAAAATTAAAATATTTTTAAAGCGATTATAATTGTTTTAATGGCATATTTTTCATATTAAAATAGTGGTCGCAAACCAGCTCACTGGTGGTCGTAAACTGATAAAAATGGTCGCAAACCGACGTTTTCGCTATATTTTCACTTTTTCAGCATTTTATAAATATTTTTGTATTAATGTATTTTATTTTACGTTTTATATCCAAACTAGACTATATTTGGGACAAACTCACATTAACATATACTATTTTGTGTGTAGACAACATTTTTTTTTGCTCATCGTTTGTGGGCAACCCAGCTAACTGGTCGCTAACAGGCGCAATGACCCTACTCGCGGTCAGCTCTGAGGTCGCGTGTGGTCGTGAACCCTTTAAAACTAAGTCATGTTGGGTGCTTAGAACTTTAGAAGTTCATTGTTTGCCTTTATTTTGATCTCCATCATTTTAATTTACCGTGAAATTCAGTACATGATCCTAGACCCACTCGTGTTGAAATTTCATTTAATTTCATGGTACCTACTTGATTGGATGACGTTGTCCTTTGCACCGTTATTGAAAGTTCGGTTCATAAAACGTAGGTATAAGAACTTTTTGGGTATTATTAGTTGTCATCATGATTACAATTCAGCCCATTGCAGGTAAACTCGATTATATCTTCTATTGATACATAATTATATGGCTTAGTTGGATTACCAAACTTCTTTATGAATAATCCAGAAACTCATTAAAATATCACATTCATTTACAAGAAAGTAATTAACTGCAATGTATAGGTAGGAACATATCAACATACAATACTACAGTGGTGCCAATATTGTAGTAGGTACTATTGATTATGCTGATATTGATACTCGTAATCCGCGAGGATTATTACAAGTTCGAACCAGACTTCTTTTGTTTATTGCTCGTTCTGCCGAAACAAAGATACGAGTTTCTGAGTTGCTGAGGATTAAATATTCAGTAAGATACCACCAAAAAGCAAGAGTAAATCTTGTACTAAGCACTTTTATCCGCTGGGTGAGCTGTACGTTCATACATTTCTCGATCTACAATATACCTAGTACCTACCTACGCAGTCTCCGTCGACAGACAAATATATCTTACTTAGGTACCTACGTCTTACTTTCCTTTGTTGCTAGCATCTAGCCTTCACTTTCACAAAGTTGAAATAGGTTTCTTGTAGGTAATCATGATTTAGCGGAACCTTTCCCATAGAAATCTATAGTAAGTAGGTACCTACCTACCTAATGGATATCGTCTTTTTTGTCTTTATTGTGAATATCATTATTAAGATGTTTTCCTAATGCTTTTGGAGATAATGTCAGTACTTACTACAAATTAAAACGTATCGTTCTTAATTTGATACAAGCTTTCGCACACGTCTTCGCCCGCATAAACTCATTTTTTAAACACAATATCTTCATAAATTATACCTAGCCTATTGGTTATTGGTACAGTTTCATCAAAATCCGTTTCGTATTATTTGCGTGAAAGAGTAATAAACAGCCATCCATCCTTTCGCATTTATAATACCTAGTAGCAACACTAGCAACACAAGATTACACATAACTTACTGCAATGGTTCTTGTAAATTATAAGTAGGTACTTACCTACGGCATGAATATAAATGTACTAAGCTTACTGTGCATGGTAACAAAAGCTCATTACATGTTCATGTTCCCCTCGGGGGTTTTCCAACTCCAACGGTCAAATCAATATGGTGTAGGTACCTACGTGGGTTGTTGCACCCTATTTTGACGGATTATCGAATTATAATCTCTTTAATCGCAACCATATGGTTGATAATGCAATCTCAAATTAGCTTAGCTTATTGTCAAGAGAATTTGCAATACATAATATGTATCAAGCATTTGTGATATTATATATCGAGGCGTGTGGATGACATTTAAGCTGTTAAAAGGTTATTTAGAGGTGCATTGTGTTGAGTGCGAGTGTACTAGCTGGATATATACCTCACGTAGACACATAAAATAGTGGCACAGTATAGAGTGGTCACATGCGCCCAGGCACGGAATAGATATTTTTACCCGACTGAAGAGGGTAATGTGTTTATGGCGCTCTATAAACCAAACGCGTGAGTAAAGTTGATCTTGATGATTCTTACGGCAATCGATTTTGCGGGTTCCGTAGCCAAATCGCTAAAACGGAACCCTTACAGATTCGCCCTGTCCGTCTGTCTGTCTGTCCGTCCGTATATAGCCATTTTACTCCAAGACTGTAATTGACACCACATAGTTGAAATATGGAGAGTAGGTGTCTTCTACGAACCGCTACACAAAAGTAATATGAAATCATGTTTTTTCTTGGCTCTCTAATATTTCAATAGGTCCCACGTACTTCCAAATGCGCTTGTTTTGTTTATCAGTCGAGTTAACGTAAGAAAAATTGAATTCGCGGGTTTCGCGCGCTTAGCGTCCTCCTTAACACGCACTGGGCTCGCAATATGGATTATAGCCCACTCCCTCTAACAGACTGGAGGCCCGTGTCCCTGGCATTTTGAAAATGATAGCCTGATTATGTACTGTATAATGTGACGAAGACCTTTATTAGGCATTCAATTGCTAAAGCGGGCGAATAAAAGTACAATTGTGTGGATTAATCAGATGTTTTATACATGCCATAATAAAGTACAAGTGTGTTAGATAACCCTTATATATATGAGAATATCTGACTGTTTAACAACTCTCTGTAATGGCTAGATTAATAACAATCGATAATCCAGCAACGTCGGCTGTCAAACGTAAAATAACATTGACGTATGGCGACGTTGCATTTCAAAAATATTACTAGATTTATAATCGTCGTAAATTAATATCTTGATAACAGACAGGTTATAATTTCAAATAAACCTAATATACATTTTCCTAAAGGTATTTTATACTACGATGTATTTTATAGAAATAGTTTTTATTGTGGCTTAAAAGGCTTAGTATCCAAACGAAAGAAAGTTGTTATATTTGAATAATCAAGTTAAATGTTTATTTACTTTAAAATGAATTAGTAATAATGAAGTGATATTTATAATATGTCCCAGATCTTATGTTGCAATTCCAATATATTAAGTTGTTTCAATCAATTCTCTGAACTATCAGTTGATCTTCATATTTTATCCGATTAAACAAATAGATTACAAATAAATACTTACTAGTTTGCTAAATTATCAAATGAAGTTTTAAAATAGTTCCCTTACAGAGGATTTGTTAGTTGTTGTCTATATTATTAGTTATTTAGCTATAATATGTGACCATTTGCCATTGGTTTATTATGGCGGGTAGGATGTACTGAGTATTTGACGTTTGACGTGTATAAAAATAGAGGTTGTCGCCAATTCGGGGCTTTTTATACTGCAACTGTTCTAAGGACAAGACATACCCTGAGAGGTATTTAATATTGTGTGTGCCATGTGTTTATTATTACGTTTGAAAGTGACATAGTAATGGAGATACTAAAAGTGTAAAGCTGGAACCTATTTGCATTACCATAATTTTCTACAATGTTTATGTAAGTTATTTGATATTATACTATGAATATTACTGATAATTATGTGCTAGAATTATGTGCTATAATATGGTTTATATTGCTTATTGTTTACTGATAAATTGCTTTAATTTGAGAAGGGTCCAGGACAACATATAATTGTTTTGGCATAATACTTTTAAAGTTGTTACCGTGGAGTTTCTTGTCCATTCTTCTCCACGAAGACCTAGGTTTGCGAATGGACGTAGCTTGATAGGTAATTAACGTTACCTATAAATATCTGACAAGCCTAATCGAAATAAATGAATAGTCTAGTCTTGTCTTTCTGTGTCTTTTCTTGATAGAAACCCTTTTCCCTACACACCTTTTTAGAGATACTTTTAGACACAGTAAATAACAAGTAACCATTCTGACACCCAAAGCTTGATAATCAGTGGATATTAATACACATATACATGTGTGTAGCATCCACTTTCTAACATCAGAAGGGGGATCGTGCTCAGGCTTACTAATATGATTTCTAATGCTTTTCATTTTGATATTTTCATGATCAATGTTGGAGCTATTGGTGTGATGCTGAAAGATGAGACGTCTGCGGATCGCCAGCTCGATTCAACAAGGATTATAACTACATGCTGCTGACTCTGACAGCGGAACTGAAAAGCTGCAGAAACAGTTTCGAAGCCATGTCATGGATTAAATGGAGCAGCAGTACGAAATAGCTTATGTCGGTAAGGCCTTTAGAGGCTCTGCTTTAATATGATACCTGAAAAGTTAGAAATGAAAAATCCTACGGGAAAGTACTGTAAATTATTAACTTAAACTATTTAACGAATTATTGTTTAAAAGTTAAGCTTCAGTTAAAAACTTTTTTTATGTCTGGTACTTGCATAAAAATATTTTAATGTATAATTTACAGAAAAATAAGTTCCATCTTTAAATAAGTTAATGAGTTGATGAAATTGAAGATTGTTAAATATTCAAAATTGGTTTCTGACTATTTATTTGAAGCTTGGCTTAGAATGGTTCAAATGATAATGGCAATATTGATTTTCTTGATAATTCTATCACTAAAATGAGACTAAGAATAGGATGTATAAACGTTACGTAGTACGATGCTTGAACTCGCAAATATGAGTTGGAGAATAATATACAAGTTACATAAATTGGATAATTTCTATAGATAGATAGATGGATGGATATGTTTATTTTGTAAAAACATGAGTAGGTAGGTATGTATACACTATACCAGGCCTTATAAATGAAAGAAAGTGGCTACATGTCTTGCCATATAGGAATGGCGTACAAAGATATGTTTGTTTTTAAAAAAATAGGGTAAATTCAATTAACATAAAATTAAAAAAGAAAACAATGACTTAGACAATTTAAAATAAAAAAAGAAAAACAATGGATTAGAAAAAAAAATGGCTTATTAAGTAGAGTAAACTTAACAGACTAAAAAATAGAACTTGTTACCTAAAAACATTAAATTTAAATGAAATGTCGTAACCAATTTAATTGTCGATGCATTGGTTTTTATTCGTTTAAAAATTCCGTTAAGCTGTAGTAGCATTTGGCTAGAAGATTTTTTTAAGCTGTAGTTTAAAGAGTCTAGTTGGTAACTGCTTAATAAGATTGTTGACTATCTAATGTTAAATCATTTTGACTTAAATTACAAAACTTAATGACTATTTAGTACTTGAATTATTCAACTGGGTAAACAAATACATTCCTTTGATGCGATAAAATAATACATCATATTGTTTATAAATTATTATGACAAAGTTAAAGATTACTGATAGTTTCCTATTTTGACTTTGGCTTACAACTATACAAAAAAAAAAAGTAAAAGAAGCGAATATTCTATTCTGAATGAACAGTCAGGTTGGCCGAACGTTCTGTGGAAAGTACAACAATTAATCAATTAACACAACTGTACAAAAATCCACAGGCTTTGTCCCTTTGCAATTACTTATCGGCGTAGAAGCAAATATTCCGTCTGTCCAAGTTCGATTAGATGAGGTAATTAATACAAGATGATAATATAATTGACGTTACGGCCGATAGTCAGTTAGCACATCAACGTCTTAAAATTGTTGCCGATAAATTCAAAAACCGCTTTGACCAAACGCGTAGAGATTTTATTGTTTTTTTTTTATACATCTCAATTTATTATTCTTGTCTATGGGTATTTTGCCTGAATTAAAACACAATTTGTTTATTATTTATGACATAAGTTATAGCGTAGCTGACACTGTTTATGTAAATCAAGACCATAGGCGACATGACAAACTAACAGCAAAATTTAAGGGACCTTACGAAATTAAGAACATATTAGAAAATAACAGGTTTTCATTAAGGGGTGTTGGAAATTTGAGAAATATAACAGTTGCTAAAGAAAAACTTCGTCTATGGCCTGGTAATTGGGTTGAAGACAATGTTGTATAATGTGTGTAGTTTTAATTATTATAAATACTGATAATTATAACTAATCATTAATGATGACTGTGTTTACGGCTGTGCCTGTGGCTTTGCCTGTGGCTGTGCCTGTAACTGTTACTATGGCTGTGCCTGTGGCTGTGCCTGTGGCTGTGCCTGTGGCTGTGCCTGTGGCTGTGCCTGTGGCTGTGCCTGTGGCTGTGCCTGTGGCTGTGGCTGTGCCTGTGGCTTTGCCTGTGGCTGTGCCTGTAACTGTGCCTGTGGCTGTGGCTGTGCCTGTGCCTGTGGCTATACCAATAAGAAACCAAAATGTATGATTATTATTATGGATGGATTAGAACCTTAGCTGAGGTATGACATTCACTGGCTGCGGGTGATTAAGCTTCACTGACTGCGGGTGTTTGGTCTGCCCAGTAAGGTCTGATTATTGATTATAACATGATGATTATGAAACGATTACTGATATTATGTAAACAAAATGTACCTATATGTAATAAGCATAGTGTGTTTGTACTTCGAGAACGAAGTACTTGTCAGTATGGCCGTGTTAGATAACCCTTATATATATGAGAATATCTGACTGTTTAACAACTCTCTGTAATGGCTAGATTAATAACAATCGATAATCCAGCAACGTCGGCTGTCAAACGTAAAATAACATTGACGTATGGCGACGTTGCATTTCAAAAATATTACTAGATTTATAATCGTCGTAAATTAATATCTTGATAACAGACAGGTTATAATTTCAAATAAACCTAATATACATTTTCCTAAAGGTATTTTATACTACGATGTATTTTATAGAAATAGTTTTTATTGTGGCTTAAAAGGCTTAGTATCCAAACGAAAGAAAGTTGTTATATTTGAATAATCAAGTTAAATGTTTATTTACTTTAAAATGAATTAGTAATAATGAAGTGATATTTATAATATGTCCCAGATCTTATGTTGCAATTCCAATATATTAAGTTGTTTCAATCAATTCTCTGAACTATCAGTTGATCTTCATATTTTATCCGATTAAACAAATAGATTACAAATAAATACTTACTAGTTTGCTAAATTATCAAATGAAGTTTTAAAATAGTTCCCTTACAGAGGATTTGTTAGTTGTTGTCTATATTATTAGTTATTTAGCTATAATATGTGACCATTTGCCATTGGTTTATTATGGCGGGTAGGATGTACTGAGTATTTGACGTTTGACGTGTATAAAAATAGAGGTTGTCGCCAATTCGGGGCTTTTTATACTGCAACTGTTCTAAGGACAAGACATACCCTGAGAGGTATTTAATATTGTGTGTGCCATGTGTTTATTATTACGTTTGAAAGTGACATAGTAATGGAGATACTAAAAGTGTAAAGCTGGAACCTATTTGCATTACCATAATTTTCTACAATGTTTATGTAAGTTATTTGATATTATACTATGAATATTACTGATAATTATGTGCTAGAATTATGTGCTATAATATGGTTTATATTGCTTATTGTTTACTGATAAATTGCTTTAATTTGAGAAGGGTCCAGGACAACATATAATTGTTTTGGCATAATACTTTTAAAGTTGTTACCGTGGAGTTTCTTGTCCATTCTTCTCCACGAAGACCTAGGTTTGCGAATGGACGTAGCTTGATAGGTAATTAACGTTACCTATAAATATCTGACAAGCCTAATCGAAATAAATGAATAGTCTAGTCTTGTCTTTCTGTGTCTTTTCTTGATAGAAACCCTTTTCCCTACACACCTTTTTAGAGATACTTTTAGACACAGTAAATAACAAGTAACCATTCTGACACCCAAAGCTTGATAATCAGTGGATATTAATACACATATACATGTGTGTAGCATCCACTTTCTAACAAGTGCATAAAGTTCATGGTTGCACGTGGAAGACTTATTGAGTAAGCTATTTAGTGAAAACAAAACAGTCAACAGTTTAACGATCACCATGAAGACTGAAGTGTTCATATGGATGGTTTCTGTTAGAGTGGTCAGTTAGGGTTGCGCCACATCGATTATCACGGAATCTCATATTTATTCTACCCTTTTCTGTCGCTCAGAACCGTCATTTGCTAGAGCGAGAAGCCGCGGCTTGCGGGAGTGCTATTATACGCGTCAGCATCGACGATGCGCTCAGCAGCACGCTCTGTTTCTCGCTCTATGGAAATGTAAATGGAAAAATGCTATTCCGTTCTACGGTTCTACTACATGAGGCACAAGCACAACCCCTATCCAGTGAGCAGTGTGAGCACCCAATATCAGCAGCCTAGATCTGCCCCCTTATTAGAAGAAAGAAAGAAGAAGAAAGAATATATATTTTCATGGCATACCGAAAGCAAAGCAAGTGAACTGTTACTAACATAGTTTTAAGGTTCTATTTACTACACGTCGTGATGGCTCTCGGCCACCGTAGGCGCGGGCCTGTGGACGGTGAGTAATGGGTTGGTTCGCCGTCCGTCCGTCTTATGACGACAGGCCGTGTCGACGGCGCGTTCGTGTTCCACGCGCGCGCGCGCCTCAAAGAGATGTCAGCAATGATGAGGGGCCCGCAAGGGCCGATGCCTGCCAGGGCTATTCGAAAGAGATATCACGGCCCTGGAACATAAAGGGCAAAAGAAGGAACATGGATGGTTTTTAGTCAGTAAAAGTCTGACACTCCCTTCCGCTCCGCCCAGAGCGGGAGGAGTCATTTGATGATTTCCGATCCGAAAAAAAAGGTTCTATTTACTAACACAAAGGACAATGACCAAAGTTGGTACCAAAAAGTCTCGCGCCTCAAAACCAAAATATTATAGTAATTAGTTTCGTATTTTTTTACGGCATTACGCGTCGGGGATTTGATTTTTGAACTGGAAATATACTTTTCGAGTTTAAAAGTACGAATATTGTTTTACTCCCTTTATATGACGTTCCGTTTCAACTGAATATAAATGACGTTCCGTTTCAATTGAACAAACCCTTGTCTGTCGAGCGGACTCTAAAATTAATTACAATTAAGTAAGATCAGTACACCAAATCGATTTAGTTTGGTTTATTGCTATTTGCAACAAAATAGATTTTCTCAGCCTAAAGATTTTGATTTATCGATTACATCCCTAAATCCCGACTAGTTTATAGCACTTACTATACTCTATGGTTTATAGTTATCTTATCTGTGGCATCTGACATTTGTACTGTACTGACTGACTATTGGCAATGTAAAGGTCTAAAATAAAATCGAGTTTCAGTCAAGCATACTGTGGATGTTACTTTAACTCGTAATTCTTACTAATATTAGTGTATTACGCTGTTTTTAGAGCAATAATGTAATGTATGTATGTTAAAATACGTCGTTGGTAGCGTCGAAAAAATAGACCTACTTTTTAGGTTAGTTTCGATTTTATAAAATAACTCTGAAACGCGGGTTTTTTTTTCAAAAATATTTTTTGTAGGAGTTAATACGATCAGTGTAGTCTATAAAAAACAAGGTTTGATTTTGATGCAGCATGGTACGGGATTCCATACTTCCATGAGCATTCTCTTTTTATCAATTTATGTGTGTCAGTTCAGTAATTTATATGTCTATGGGCCAAAGTTGCCTGAAAATAAAAGAATGTTGTTGTTGAAAGCGAGCGATTTATGCCCAGATTTTCCGAATCGGACAGAGCGTGAGTTGTGAATACGGAGGTTTGTCCACAGTAACAACAAACAACCAGAGACATTTGAACCATAGATAGGTTCCAGACATAATTAACATAATATTGCAAAAGGTACCCCGATATCCCTATTGTACAGGTAGGTATAGTGGAGTAAGCTACAATTATCACAAATCTATTGATCTTATCTGCAAGCGCAATTAGACAGTTCAATATATTTGCATTAACGATCGAGTATTTAAATTTCCGTTCCGTTCAACTTTCCGCAACCAAATCGTTGTTTTTCTATGGACAAAAGCTGAACAGAGCTGAAAAGTGTGGTTTGTCCCTAATTCACCAATTGTTTTATGTAAAAGCCACCGAATATGTTTTTTTTGTAGTAGTAGTAAACTCTCGCTCTGTATTGGTGTGCAGGTTTTGTCCAGAGTGAGGACTATCTAAATACTTATTAATAAGAAAAAGAATAAATATATTTAAGTATTTTTTAATTTTTGGCAATAAAAAAAAAATCGATTTGACAGGCTATGACGTAAAAGTATGGCGCGAGGATAGTCCTATTTTTACCTATTGGAAACGCATTGCACAAATAGATAAATAAAAAATGACAATATTTTGTACTGTCGCAATAATACCCGTGCAAAACGGGATCGTGTCGTTAGTTTTAAATACCTATGTATATAATGTAGATGCCTTTTATACAATATTAATGTCTGGTGCAAAAGGTTTACGGTCTTGACAGTTGCACGTGGAAGTCTAAACTAATTATACGTTTGCGTTTTAATCACTGCTTACTTACTTATTACTTACTTACTTATATGTGTGAGTACCTCAGAAAATAGGTAGCTATCTACAAGTACATGATGATCTTCCTCCTAGCTTCTAATTGGTACTCCTGGATGAACTGACAGGCCATACAGTTGCGGTTCTAATCCGAGGAACAGAGGTTGTGAAATAATTCTCTCATTTCACTTCATCGACAAGTAGATCTAGATAGGCATCGTAGAAAAAAGCAATTCGGGCAATCTTTACCAATTAGGTACGGCAAGTACCTCCACAAAATGATTTAGGCAATAATTATTATAATTACTCGCTTATTATTATTCATAATAAGATAAAATCTAAATAATTCATCCGAAAAATTAATTACTTGGGAACGTGTCTACAAGTCTACTAAAACTAACCTAAAAAACTACTTGAATAATTTAAACAATTTATAATTTGGGCACTTACCAATGAGGCGTTAAATTGGCTAAGTTTAACTTTTGCTTGTTTACTTACACAAATAGTTTGCAACTACTATTCATAATCAACATCACGCTTTAGTTCCCCGAAAGGTTAGATAGAGTTGTAACTATAGCACACACACATTCCACCAGTTATGGTTAAGTAGCATTGTGTACCCATTACGTGCGACTTGCGGCAAGCCTTTTGCTGCCAAAGGACCAAACATCGGTTATTGAGAAATTCCTGAAGGAAAAACTCAACAACAATGCGGACCTGGGCATTGAAACCTTATACTCAGCACCAGCAGTAGTGCTTGCAACCAACCAACTAAAGCTAGATATGTGAGCTGGACCAATGGGCAGTCGAGTCTTTGAGTAAACTACTCATACTAACATAAAAGAAAAAGGCGTGACAACAGTGATAAATAACTACCAATGAAGTTTTACGGCACGGTTGGCTATGGCTAAGCGACTGACTGCTGCGTTGCGTGTCGCGGGTTCGATCCCCGCACAGAACAAATATTTGTATGGCCTACAGGTAGATATTCCAATCTGGCCGTTTGTGTATCGCGACCTATACCTACTTTCCTATATCTCTCCCACGCTTACTAGTATGTAAACAACCAAGCTTAGGGTGCCCCCCAATAGTTTAGGTACGATAAAACCTAGTATCAGTTGCTATCTCTATGCTATCAGTCGGGGAATTATTTTTTGTATACATTATTGGTGACAATTTTCCCTGTCACTATCAACATTCGCGAAAATTATTAAAATTATGTAAGTAATAGGTATCGTGGGGTATTGTGATTCAAGCCGCATTGCCGAACACGTGATAAAAAATTTATGTTTTACTAGTTTTCCGCTCGCGGCTTCGCCCGCGTCGAGTTCGGTTATATCGCGTTTCCAAGAGAAATCTTCAAAAGTCCGGGATAAAAACTATCCTATGTTCTTTCTCAAGGTCTACTCTATCTCTGTGCCAAATTTCATTAAAATCAGTTCAGTGGTTTAGACGTGAAAGCGTAACAGACAGACAGACAGACAGACAGACAGAGTTACTTTCGCATTTATAATATTAATATATAGTATGGATTACTATGTTATAATTATCTACAAATGGTGTTTCTTACGCATAGAACTGAGACATGAGGTAGGGACCAAAGACATCCAAATTATACATAAGCTGTGATTTTTCCCAACAACTACAACAACAACATGAAATCATAACCAGTTGGTTGCTGTCGGTAAAAGTGTACATACGTAGATCTAGGTACGTATAACGTGTCTTTGGTATACCTAATTAGACATTTTACTATACATACAAGGAGCAAAATAAACGCAAGACCGCTCACTTGGTTTCTCGGCTCAGGAAACTGAATAACTATTGTTCTACGTTCTACGATCAGTTGATCAACATGTATGGGAAAGCTAAAAAAAAAACCGACTAAACATGGAAAACTCAAAAACTTGGAAAAATAACTTTAGCTTCAGAACTCGGTGACTTTTGTTGGTTTGTTTGAGTTTTTTGCAAAAAAGTTTTTATTTTTCCATTTTTAGTTGTAATATCCTATACAAATATTTGCTATGCATTTATTTACATTCTTAACAATACATTTCATGGTAATAAGCTTACCCCCGGTAAAATGTAACTTAACATACCTAACTGTCGAAATCTGGGTGTACTGTACACATCTGCTCAGAGCATAAAGCGTTATGTTATGTTATGATATTGTGTAAACAATAAACATCCAAGCGATTGCAGAAATCACGACAGATTTGCTGTCTATTATTGAAGAGTTCCACTGTAGATCTCCGAAGATCAGCATCAAACCTTCACCAATTTTAAACGGGACCACCGCGAAGTACTATTCTTCCAAACAAAAAAAGGATAATCGAAATCGGTTCACAATTGGCGAAGATATTGCTGAACATACACACAAAAATTAAAATGAAAATTCAGACGAATTGATAGCCTCCTCCTTTTGGAAGTCGGTTAAAAAAAAGTTATAAACTTCCAAAAGTCATAGAATAAAAGTGGTTCAGTTTCATAGTCTGAGTCACCACACGAGAGGTCTTGCGTTTATTCTGTTACACACTGTATAGTCTCAACTGAGACATGGAATCACAGTTGTTCTGTCTCTCCGGCTTTTGCTCTTAGGGGCTTCTACGTTTGGCTACGTATCTCTAGACTCATAGCTAAATGAACAGGTACTTTTATGCGCATATACTAATATTAATATGTACTTAGTCTAGACATTTAAGTTTATATAAATATACAACTATCAACTGCCAAATGTTTTATTATAATATTTAAATAAAATTATGCTCAATGTCAGTTGGTATAATTTAATGGATCTTTTTATTATTTTTTAAATTTATATTTAGAACTTCAATTTTATCTTCTTGTCGTCGGTCAAGTTCATTGAGGAGATCTGCACATCAATTATGAGGAAGATTAGGAACTCTACAAGCATTGCCACAATGTGTGAGGAGATAGTAAGATAGCTTTTAGTTATTTTTCTTTCACAGCATTAACCATCGACTGGAGAAGAAGGACACAGTTGGATTCGTACATTTTAGTTCTTTTAACAATGCGGGAATTTCGGCTAACGGGACTCTTTTCTTGGAACGTTTTAATCATTGTAGGTAATCTTTAAAATATCCGGTGACAATTGAACTTATTTCCAATGAGTCAGTCACAAAAGGTATGTTTTTACCTCAAAAGATAACATAACAGTATAGTAATTTCTAATTCCTTATATATATCAAGATAACAAGAGGAACTAAAACTTTAATCAGTACCTAAAGCTTATACTGTAAAATGACGTATAATTTTATCTCTTACGACACAGTATTGTAATAAAACGATTATCAACACGCGCCACGTACATCTATGACTCTTATTGATTGATTAAATACAAGAAATTAATCACTGCAAAGGTAATTGAATTGATTTACTCATGATTTGTAAGAATTTAAGAAGCGTGCTTGTACAATGCGTGTGGATATACCTAGAAGATATCATTACTGAGATAGACGTTCGTATTTAATGTTTACGTAAGTTGCTTATGAGCTCGTATCATATATTAAGTACCTACATGTGATAATTGCAGCTGTGGCGAGTGAATTCAAGGGCAAACATTTTCAGACTGAAATAAAACGGTGTTAAATTATGAAAATGATTCGTTTAGAATGGGATAGATGCTATTACCAGTGCTGCATGGTCATGGAACTAACACCACCATTTTGGTATTTTTCATTGGCCAAAATAACCATGCAACACAGTATCACTGAGCATGAGATCCTGGGTTCGATTCCCGTACTATTACGTACACCTTTGCCTTACCCTTCGCGAATTACAGGGTATGTACCTATTAGTATTAATAATATTATGCTTGCAAAAAGCTCTGTGTCTTGACGGGATCTCGGTGTGAAACTGAAAACGAATCAAAAGTTCAAAGATGGGTTCAAAGACGGACGGAGCAGTCAAACCTCCCGAAATCTCGATCTTCTATAGAGAAACCAAGGTATCCGAGGTGAAATGCTAAGATTTTATGATAATCGGATGCCCCCCTCCCCCCCTACAGATCAGCTTTTGTATCTAGAAAGGAAACGAATTCCTGGCTACCGCTGCCTGAAACCCAGCAGTGGGAACATGCTATAAGCTGATTATGTCCTTTACATTACAAGGCTCGCTTCAACTGAAATAGAGAAACAATCGTCTGATTATGAAACCATTTCATTACTCACTAGTGATGTAATAATACGCCAGCAGATTACAACTTCCGACTGAAATGGGAGATAGTGTGTGTCTGTGTTATCTCACTTGGGTTTTAATTAGAAATCTGTTACCATGGTAGTAGCAGATGTGATAATGGCTAGGTATTAAGTAATGTAACGTACCTATCTTCATTCATGTGACTTGTGATTAAAACAACATTAAATACTAAGTAGGTATATTGTGGTAATATAATTATGAGCTTTGTATAAATACCTATAACGCATATTATTAAATAACAATTAAGGGCGCTTTTAGAGTTTTCGTTTCTATGTAACTGCGTTGTTCTTCTTTTAAACATTTATTTCTATGTTCCGCATGGTATATGTGTATCTGTTAGCAAACCAAACCTGATTTCAGGCCAAACTAGATTTGCTGCGGGACTGTTCGAAAGAGATACCGCGGCCCTGGAATACAAAGGGCAAAAGAAGGAACATGGATGGTTTTTAGTCAGTAAAAGTCTGACACTCCCTTCCGCTCCGCCCAGAGCATTAAATTTGATGATTTCCCATCCCAAAAAGAAAAGCCAAACTAGTTTGTCCTAGGCCAAACCGGTTTACTGTTTTATCGCATCAGGAATTGTTGTGATTAAAACTGATTACATATCCTTTGAAAAACTTTTATTTATTTTATACCTACACGGATACAACACAGAATCAATATGGAAGACGTTAAGTCATAGAGTACAGTAGTGACCACAGAGTACGGTAAATGACATCTGTCAAACAGTTTTGACATTAAAGAAGGTGGTAAAGGAGATGGCCAGTTTTGGGCCAAAGTATGTACAGAAACGATATGTATATTAAAAAAGACTAGATTTTTTACTGATTAAAAATATCATGTAACAATAATAACTTTCTACCGGAATGAGCTAAAAATTATAATTTGAAATATGGTTTTAAATTGAATGTAGTTCTAAAACTAGCTCCGTAAACAAGCTGTCAGGTCATTCCGAGTTCGTTCTAAAACTAGTAGTTCTAAAGAAGTTACTGAAACAACGATATCTATTTTGTTTTAGTATTGGTCATGAACATTATAATCATTTATAAAAGAAAAAAGGACATTTGATGAAATTATTGTTGTTTTAGTAATAGTTATTTATTTATTTAACATCGTTCAAAATCGTGTATCGGTTGACTGTTTCAAAACGAAAAAATATCGATGTTTGTCAAAATGTCAATGTCACGTCACTCCCGTCAAGTCCCGTCATTCGTTTTCGTACTCGTGCGGATGTGCTTTTTCGATTTCTGCTATTTTTCTGACGACTTTGGATTGATTTTACGGACTTGGACACCGATTGCTTATCGACTGGATAATGGTGAATTGCGTGAGTTGTGGTATCCCTACTGATCGTAGCAACGCTATTGAAAGTGTGCCTTTACATGATGAAGCAGTTCTTTCCATAATACGGGCAAGGACTGTCGTCAAACAGTGGCAAGGTACCAAAATACCATCACACCTCCTGCACCATTCCTGTATGATATATTAATTGAGTGAAAATGAAGATGAATAAAATATTGAAAAAATAACTTGTTTTTATTTTACCTACCTTATTTCTTTTTTGTGCTATGCAATAATATGCTAATAGTAACATACAGATATGTTTTCAAACAATTAAATCAATGTATTTATTTGATTATGGTATTTACAATACATTTTGGCGTTATAAAGGTACAATTCTTACCAACTGCCGCATAACCTAACCTAGTGACCCAAAAACTTATTTTCTTCCTAATTCCCATAGAATTTAAAAAAAAATCTTTCTGATATCAATATGTTTGTGTTTTATCTATTAAATAATACATAAATGATTACTGTTCATATTTGGCCCAACGATGTATGGATTTCTGGCGATCTCCTTTGAATTGTCAAGATGCACTAACCCAAACAAAGCAATTACACTGCTCTCAACTTGAATGTAGCGCGGTTGGCCACACTTCTAAATGAACCTAACGGTTATCGGTATCGGTAGACGGGGTGGTCTATGATCGTCCTTTTGTGATGAGCCCTAGATTGGCCAAGGAAAAACTAGTTAGTAGCCGGTAACATATCGATATTTTATCAAGTCGAAAAAACCGTGCGGAACAGTGGCGGGTCACTACTCGCTTTTTTAAAATAATACAGAGACTTCAAGAGCTTTGGCAAACCATTTAAATATTTAGACTTTTCGCATACCTACCTAGTCATCATTATCATCATCATCATCCACAGCCCGACTTCACCCACTGCTGGGTATAGGCCTCTCTTTGCTTGTGCCAAGCTCCATGCTCCTGTGCCAGCCTCATCCAGGATATTCCCGCAATGGCACACAACAATGTCGTCTGCCCATCTCGCTGCCGGATACCTAATAATTTAGGCAAATCAAGACCTACCCAAAGGTACTAATAAATTCTGTTATTTCATCATCATCTGCTTAGCCTTTTCCCAACTATGTTGGGGTCGGCTTCAGGTCTAACCGGATGCAGCTGAATAGCAGTATTTTACATGGAGCGACTGCCTATCTGACCTCTACAACCCAGTTAGTACTGGGTAATACGACACCCCTTGGTAAAACTGGTTGTCAGACTTTCGGCACTGACTGATCTGTTACGACTGTCAAAGATCTACAAATGACAGCCAGACACAGATAAATTCTGTTATTTAATGATCCTAATAAATAAATGACAAATAAATAAGAAAGGAATCCCGATATACTATGTCACTAAGTAAATAATTCCTTCAAATCGATATTTATTAGGCTTACCATGTTCGGGTTCGAGGTATTGACATTGCTCACGTTCGACCGGTTATCTTGAAAGAATCGCTCGCTTTTACTTATCAGGCCCTATAAATATCCAGTTTCACGCTATTTCATACTTTATGTTACAGGAAAAGGGTATAAAATAGACTGTTAGTAGCATTCATGAGTCAAAGTTATCAGTCGCGATTTAGCTTTGGTAACAAACGTTGCCTTCGTTTTATTGTATTACAAAATATTAAACACGAGGAAAATTATTCAAAATATTAATTACATATCGGGAATTCTTATCTACATAATAAAGCGAATTACTCAGACGTCGTTATCAATTAAGTTAAACAAAATAAAACATCTTTAGGATATCATAAAAGTATTTTGGTACTACGTTGATAAACGTGGTACAGTCACGCCACGGTATGCTGATAAAATATTGATTACAAAATTGAGTTAAGAACAATTAATTACCAATAAAACTCATCATCACCTGCCCAGCCTTTTCACACCTATATTAGGGTCGGCTTCCAGTCTAACCGGATGCAGCTAAATACCAGTATTTTACATGGAGCAACTGCCTATCTGACCTCCGCAACCTAGTTACTACAATGGGTAATATGATATCCCTTAACGAACAAAACTAATGACAAATCATTTGAGATCAAATGCCCATTATTTTAGTCTAATGGTCAGAGGGTCGAGAAAGACAGTGTATCGGCGACAAAGATAATGGAAAAGTCAAAAATGCATTAAATTGACATAAACTATCGAAAAGTTCAATATCATGAACGTTGTTGTAGGACTGCGAAAGGTTTTATACGCGTATCTAGGCTTTCTGAATTTCTGATATGGTATCCTGTTTCCCAGTGCCTGGACGTTGCAAAAAATTATGGGCGCTACTCAAACCGCTATCACGTAGAAGAATAAAATTAATCACTAACAAATTAAAGAATTTGTAATCAATAGCCCATTTAACCTAATGGCCTTCTGGCCTAAATTGTGTTAAGCAAAGAAAGAATACATCATACAATTAGTCCATGCTCTAATTACGATTGATCTCTTTTCCTGTTGCTGAAAATAATTCGATTGTTACAATCATACTTATGGGCACGGACGAACGGGCGGGCGCAATATTGCGTAATGCACGGCTGACCGACGACGACGACCGGCGCACGCGCAGCCAAACTTGAACTTTCAGACAAGTTTTACGCCTTGAACGTTTGTAATACAAGTGTTTTTGTTATTGTAATTAAAAAGGAACATTCATTGGCTGTAGCTCAACTGCTAATTTTAAAGAATTAATTATATTTAAAATTTTGTGTTTTGTTTTTTTAATACTTTTTAATTTCGTTTGTCATATTAAATCTTACATAATAACTTACAGTGGGCGATTATTGTTGTTAGAATAACTGTAAATTTTACACCGATTTATTTTATTATACTCAGTTGATTAGTGCTGTTGATCCAACCTGCCCCACGTGCCGTTTTAATGAGCTACCTACTCTTAGAAAAAAATATCACAAATTAAAAACAATTACAAAAATTCCACTCCACGAAACAATAGCATCACGCCACTTACCATCGTTACACTAAATTAAAACAACAACAGAAACTCGGTCCTTTGAAACTAGCATGACGAAAAAAAACAAACGTAATATCACACCTGTAATGCTCGAAGGGATAGGTAGAGGTGTACCTAAATAGTACACACACGTTTCGCCAGTTATGTTTAAGTCCCATGTAATAGGGGGCGAGCCTATTGTCAACAAATCCAGACTCTATGGCTGTTACTAAGAATTCCTGATAGAAAAAACCGAAATTCACTTTGCCCGACCCGGGTAATATGGAACCCAAGGACCTCATGTAGTAGGGTAAAACTTGTGACCACTTGACCATCGAGAATAAATACAAAATACCCAAGAAATTTACTTCTGATCCGGAACACGGAATACTACCTACATTATCACCATTAAAGGAACCTAGGTAACCATAAAAATTGCCTACACATTTGCATTTAATTTGCCTATTGGCACTTGCTATTGGACTCAGTCGCGGAGCCACGGTCAAGTGGTTTTGTCAGCGTCCATCTTTGTTACAATTAAATACAATAGCTTCACTGACCATGGCGAATTACTTCCGTGCATCGTCGCATTTACAATATTTATACGTCATGTGCCGGTGTGGTGTGTGCAGTGCACAGGTAAAGTCCGTTAAACCACATATGACTTAATGTACAAACCCCATACCATCATCTTGGGGGTCCTTACGATGGTTCACGAAAGTGATGAATTGTAGCCCCCCGTGGCTAGTAATTAGAATGTAATACAAAAGTTCAGGATATCAAAAATCTGCTATGGACAACCACTTTGGTGGTTTTAGTCGTCATGAGTCCACTGAACGACTTCAAAACTGCCCATTGCGGTAAAGGTAACCATGAAAAGTAAGTAAAAAAGTAAAAAGTTTTTATTGTTTCTCATACAATTATTTTACAGCACAAAATTGAGGCTACCCCGGTACGTTATATGGATACTTGTGATGGGGTTACCTCTCATCTTCCCGTGGGTTACAATCTACATTGTTGTGTCATAATTAAAAAGGAAAGATGACTTCCTTGAGGATATAATTATTATGTCCATAAGGACTTACTAAAGGTTCCACCATGTTTATGTTGATCGTTGGCATGCCTAGTTGGTATTGAGACAAGACAATTATAGGGGTCATAAACGTCCACTGTATCAATTTAATTTTCCTTAATCTCATATGTGTAATCAGCACAAAGTATTCAATCCATCATTATCTTTGAAAATCAAAATAACGATCACCGACAGATTTTTCAAACATTCCGGTCATTAACTGTGTGAATGATGAATTAATTAGTTATAATTATGTCAAAACGTTAAATAAATTATATTCTGAAGAAACCACGTTTTTCTTACATGAAGATCAATCTTCATGAAACAAAAACGTGGTTTTCACGTCCAATTACAAAAGATAGACAAATCACAAAGGTGAAAATAATAAGTAAGTAATTAATGATGCAAGATGGTCTAATTTTTAGCTCAAGATCATTCATCATCGTGTGATTACTGCATGATATTTTAGCGGCGATAAAAAAAACGATAATAATTTGACCTATCACAGTAATGAGAAGTCGCAATTGACAATACCACGCGATATATTTTTAATATAAACAGACGATCCAGATAAAACACACATATTGGGACAGCTGCGCCTCACGTGGCTGTCACAAGCATTTATCGAAATGTCGTATGGATTCTCAGTCCCAGAAGTCAGTAAGTACTGTGTGGGCACGTCAATGAATACGAACATACGTACAGTGTTCAGTGGGCCTAAAACGGCTTTAGCAAAATCATAAGAAAATTAATTACTGTTAAAATTCTTAAGTCCATTTTAGATCCCCAAAAGCTGGCGGCACCGCGCATAGGCCACCACCATCGATGGTCTGCGTACAAATGCTGCATCAAGTTGCTTTTGGCAATCCATCCCATTCTATAACTGCTGAGGATCAATGCTTTTGAGGTGTCATGCATGATTTGCCGTCAACAGTGTCAGCGATTGAATGACTGAAGGTGAAATCTAAGGGATAGCGTAATTTGCGACGCCGCATATGGTCACCATCACAATTCTCCTGACATATCCCAATTTATTGGGGCTCGGCGCACCATGTCTTCTTCTTCCATCCTCCTCTATTAGTCGTCATTCTAGATTTTAACGCCTATAATTACATTCCCAACAATCAGTACAATACCACCAAAACAAAGATGTCATAACCGTACACACATAAGTAGTAAGTACCTACAAATCTACCAACTTATCTGTGACAACTGTCATGCTCGATGCATCACCGCAGCACGTGAACATCGCATGAATCGACTTGTCGTATTGTCATCAATATCGACTGAACAAATGTGTCGACGAACACTTGAGCTTTAATTAGTAAGATGGATTTATAGCTGTGTCTAGTGTTTTTACCTTTGTTTGATTTTTTTTTTTCTAGTTACCTGAAAAGGAGTTCATTGGCGTTTGTTAGGTTAAAGAGGGTATTTGGACGGACATGCATGTTTATCTACAATGTCGTGGGTTTCAAATTCTTTGCCGTTTGATATAATTGCTATTCCATTTTATTAACCATCAGACTTTGTGTTCAAGTTCATTTGACTGACCCACTGCCCAGTGGCAATTTGAAGTAGGAATATATTCCCATTTCACAAAATATATAGTGTTTTAGTTTGATTGTCGAGGTATGAACCCAGTCAGTGCAAAGACATGGATGGATGGATCGAAAAATGGTGCAAGTTTAAAACACCGTTATTTGTTATTTCTGTAATAACAATATTGTTCATTTCAATGTTGATAAACAAAATTCCTATAACCGAAGTTATTTTCGGTGGTAAATCCCCATCATAATATTATAACGATTCGAATAACTTCGTAAACGATGAAATTATAAAATAATTAACATTTAACTTAGGTTCTACATAAAACCCCAAGGTTAATAAAAAAATCGTGATCAAAACAACTGATCTTATAGTGGTAATCTTGATTCAGCTATAACGCCTAAAACTGATAGTGAATCATTGGATATTCTGTGACTCACATGACACGAAACTGATAATAAAATCGATATGTGACAATCAAACAATAAGTATGAAAACAGTGCTGTTATTAATGACAATAAAGCTGTGGAAGATAATGAACGCTTTTACAGGTGGTAAATAAATAGTTGGGTTGTAGATTTTATAGATTTGATCCTTAGGATTAATTTCGTCAGAGTTAATGCTAGGTTGATATGGATAATAGATAAGGTAAGTGACGTAGTGTCTGCATTTTAAGCTCCTAGAGGTGTCAGGTTGCGGCCAGTTACTTTCAGGTTGCAGCTAGCTCATTTCAACATTGCTTCATTTTTACCCGACTGCGTCAGAAGGAGGGTAATATCAAGGTCTTTACTCTGATCCGTGTCACTTACAGTGTGACACTCACACATAGACATAAGTTCGTCGATTTGGGAAACGACCAACCTGAACCGAACCGTGCATCTTTGTTTTGACGTGTCATAAATGCCCATGTAGGTCTCATCATCATCTGCCTAGTCTTTTGCCAACTATGTTGGAGTCGGCATCCAGTCTAACCGGATGTAGCTGAATACCAGTATTTTACCTGGAGTGACTGCTTTTTGACTTTTGGTAATAATCATCCAGAACGCAGGCTCTGGATGTCAGACAGGCCAGTAGCAGCAGCAGCCACAGTGCAGTGGCAGTCGTTTCAAGTAGAATTTGGGTTTAAGCTACTACGGGTTTTAGTGGAAGCACACCTAAAATAGCTGGAAAAAATAAGCAAGACTATGATGATGAAATAAGTTAGTATGATTGACCTACGCACTGTTCTGAGAACAACATTTTTGTGAGTATGAGTGGTCAAATTAGGTACCACTCGCTGCAGGCCGCCGCAGCTGCAGGTATGAACCGATATGATTCATAAGACTGCTTCATTGGTCGGGTGGTCGCAAGCGCAACTGCTGAGCATGAGGTCCTGGGTTCGATTCTCGGGTCGGGCTAATTGTTATTGGGTTTTTCCATCAGGAATTTCTCAGTAGCAGCTACGGAGTCTCGATGATGGAGCCTTGTGCCCGGTTGATGACACTATACGCGCCCCCTATTACATGGGACTTAAACATAACTGGCGAAACGTGGGTGTACTATTTGGTACATCTCTGTCCAACCCTTCGGGGATTACAGGTGTGATATTATGATGATGATGATGATTCATAAGAAGTAAACAAATAAGCATCTGTTGCAACATCTTATAAAACCTTGCCCAAGATTAAGGAAAACCTTCGGAAGTTAGTTAGAATATGGTAAAAAACCTTCGAGTCTCCCATGCAAAGGACCTTAAATAGCCTTAAAAATCAAGCTATAGTTTTTTAAGGATTTAATGGGATACCTTCTGATCTGTAGCGTTGGTGCGTTGACAGCCATTAATTCCATTTGAACGGTGACTCAGTCCCTAAACAAGTGCATGTAGGATTGGAGACTATACTAGGTGGAAGGGACCGCGACGCTAAATCGTTTACGGAAAATTTTCTATGTGTCAGAATGATGTACAGAATCGTGGTAACCGTTTTAAAGTCGGTGTCGTCTCCACCCCGTACACATACATTATTTACAGGAAGTAGTTCATTCAACTTCATACTTATAATCCATGTGTCACCTTTCCAGTGTTTCTGTTCTTTGAAGACCTTAAAAAGTGGCTGGGACCGACTGGATGAGAAACACGGAGTCAAGGGTGTTGTGGCTATATCCATAGGCATCTACATCTTCATCGACATCTTTCAAGCAATCAGTAATTAGATGTTGGACAGCATGGGCCTAGTTGAGTGAGTTGCTTCATATTTTTTCTTTCAGAAAATCTTCTTCAATAAAAGCAATTCATCATGATTCTTAAGATAAATAATGGAGATGAGTACATTTGTCTGCTTAATGAGATTTGATCTATCCGAATAGTCGTGTCATGATGACGATATTAAAGTGACGCAATGTATCTGGAACTAAAATTCATAGTTGACACACCCACTTATTTTTGACTATCAAATGAGGAAAACTACATGCTTCAAACGTTAACTTGTAAGAATGTGTCCCTGAGTGCCAGTTCTCATACGAATACGCTTGCTTAATGTGTTGGCGATTTCAAATCAGGGTTCGTCAAGCTTCACTCAACTGTAAGTCATTAGTTAGTGGGTAGTGGGGTAGTGTTTTGATCCCATTCGAATTTGCCTGGATCATAAGACGAGTCCAACATAGGTTTGATTTGAAAACTAACATAAAAGTTTACATACAATTACACCTTCCCTCGTTTAATCTTGCAATATGCCCGGCCCACCTCCATTTGAAGCTTTGTGCGTGTCCCAAGAAATCAATTGCTTTTTCTTTGGCACTGGAACTTTTTTATGCTAAATAGGCTAGTGTTTTGCCGCAACTCGCCTGATGTGAAGCGATGACGCGGCCTAAGGACTAACTTGGAGCTACATCACAACACTAAATTAAAAAATGGACATCATTTACATAATAAACTGCGTATTTATACTCTTGTAACTTCCTACTACCAATAACTAAGAAAATGGCCAATTGTTAGAATATGATTACGTAATAGTCATTTGTCGTTTTAGCGATACATCTGTGATAGTCTACCTACTTGTCGGCTGCTGGAAGTTGCGCCTCCAACCTCATTAATGATGTTCTAAGCTGCTCGTAGTTCATTGTTCCTGGGAAAGACGCTGCTCCTATTACTCAATATTTTTAATTCCATCTCTGACGTCCAATTTAACAAATTAAATCATACTTTTGCTTACCTGTGTGACCATTGACCAAAAATTCCTCAGTGATTTGCTGTAAATAATACACAGGTTTATTTATAACTTCGGTGTCCAAAACTTTCCATGTTAGTCCGCAGAGATCCGTATGACGTCAAAGGCTTGTTCCTTTATTTTTGAAGTTATTTTTGGACTTTATTTTTAGAGTTTCCGATTTTGGAATTCAACGGCCGAGGTCCAGTTACTTAAATGACGTTAAAACTGCTACGTTATGCGAATGTAATCCAAAACTTGTGTTATAAATGGACCTTATTTGTGTAAAAGAAATGTCTAGAAGTTTGTTACCAAGTTGTGCTGATTCATATTAGATTATGTCAACTATTGCGTGGAAGACCATCAACCTGCTGAGGCTGAATAAATGTATGGTATTGTTACGTCGGTTGCTTTACGAGAACATTCCAGATTACGTATGAGTCTCGAATGTTCTAGTAAGGACCTGTCTATTAGATTAGAGCGTAGAATGTTCCACTATAGAACTGTCTAGAAGATTCGAGAAGGTTGTAGAACTTTCTCGAAGGACAATGTTCTACTATGGAGCTTTCTGGAAGATTCGAGATAGTTGTAGAACCTTCTCGAAAGATGATGTTCGACTATGAACTGTGAAGTAGGTTCCTAAAAGTTGTCGAACCTTCTCGAAGGATCGGTCGGCATATAAATAGAAGTCGTGTTTGCGGGAGAGTCAGTCTGATTTTGGCTACACAATGAAGCGAATCGAAGTGAACTAGAAGAGCGATATTTAAGTGAATAGCGATTAGTAGTGTATTTGTGATTAAGTTTTAAGTATTTTGTGATTAATAAAGTTATTTGTTGATTAATCGGTAGTAATTAATTTATCCCATACCCAGCTCGTAACAGTATTTATTGTCATCTCCATCTTCTAAAAGAATTTTAAATGAATTTAGAAGATGGAGCTAACTAGCATTCATTTCATAATCCCTTTCCTGGCCTGAAGAACTCTATAATAAATCATGAAAAATTCTGTGTGACTTATTCAAATTCATTTAATTCAATCCATTTCAGATCATATGAGTAGTATACATTTGACATAAAAATTAATAATATTACAAAATTGAAATCTCACTTAGCTTAGCAATGATTAACAAGACAAAAAATATATTAAAAAGTATTAGTCTTATAAAGTAGTGTTATGAAAGTAAACCACATGAGCAGTTAGATCGCAAAACTGTATCATAAACTAATGATCTACATTACATTTAAATGTCGTCAGATGTTCTAACAAAAAAATCGACCTCGATACAATTCGCGATTGTTAAAACGCCCGCAAACCTTAACGGTCTTTTTTTTGTTGTAATGATGAATATGCTAGGCTAGCACCAGTACAAAGCCGCCATTTTGTTTAATTCAAATATTACCGTTGTTTTATTTTTTATCTGTGGCGTTATGATCCGACATTCCTTCAATGGCAGCAGGAAGAGATTACATTTTTTTTTGCAACAGTATTAAAATTGTTAGTATTTCCTCTTTCACTTTTTTGACTTACAATAATACATATATTTATATTTATTATTCAGCCGCTCGGGTCGATCAGATTCAGGTTAAGCCGCGCTTGCCTAGGTTTGTCCGTGGATGGGACCACCCATTACAAACCGAGTCGTTGTTTCCGGCTGTCATTTGTAGATCTTTGACAGTCGTTACAGGTATTCAGAGGTCCCAGTACTAAATGGGTTGTGGAGTTCAGATAGGCAGTCGCTCCATGTAAGCCGACCCCAACGTAGTTGGGAAAAAACGCCGGCAGATGATGTTTATATTTCTAATTTCCGAAAAAACAAAACTCCAAATAACTTCCACGCAAAGGACGTCCTCAAAATTGTATTCTTCATTTCGTTGAAAAGAATTTCCTTCACATGACCTTGGTTTGTTCGACTGTACACAAAACCTAATGTCATAAGGTAGTCACAGAGGGGATCCAGTGACAAATGTGTCACCCACATACGCGAAACAATTGAATTAGCTGCAGCAAATCATGTCAGTGGAGCGAACGAGCGATCCTAATATGACTCGATTTAATCTTTTGAAACGATTTGGAGTGATTTTTAGAGTAGGAGCTTGTGATAATGAAAAATCAATCTCTTGTTAATCACGCACGAGTGAGTCACTGCATAATCTTATTTTGATACTCTGTTTGTAGATACTTCACAGATTCTGATACTTTGATATTTTATAGATTCTACCCCTTCTTTCCTCTTCTTTAGATTTAAAGATAAAGGACAAGTTATGTATGTCTATAAAGTTAATCATCAAATGTTTTACATTTTTGGATGTGTGATTTACTGTGTGATTTGATTTTTATAGAGTCCTTTTAGCATTTTATTCCGTTCCCCATAAAGGAAACTATACGATACAATCAATAGGCGTAGGTATAAATACCTAATAGTAACTACAAGATAAAATTGGAAATTCCTTAAATGAAACTGGCATGTAAATATGTAACTTGCCTTGGAATCATTATGTTTTTCTATTTTCGTATGAATAACGTAAATCACTATGCAGATTATTATAGATAAACAATTAAAATTCCGTAGGTTGGTATTAAGGATTTTATTACTAACCACGATTATATTGCACTGACAATGATAGATGATATCGTTGCACTTGCAAACGTTATCGCCCATAACAACACACTGTTACAGGATATGAATGATAAAGAAAACATTGATAATGTTCCTGTCTCCGATGCACAGTTTGACGACCACGAGACAGAACGTGACAATGCAGAGGAATATACGATTCATGAGCCCGCACACACCGTCGCATTTTCAAAGTTCATAACTCTATCGATAGAGGAAATTTCAGTTAAAATATAACCTAGATAAAACAAACCGGACCCGTCCAATATGCCTGGCACAGACCTCTTTCGGACATGCTGTTCCAACAATATCTACATAGTAGTACCATACAATTCGATGCTAGTACTCAGATCAGTCATTAAATATTTTTTAAGTGCAATATTGTCCCGTGAAATGGTCTATTGATGCCAGATTCTATTTGGTCATCTCCATTGAAAGATCCAATCATCACTGCTTCATCTATCTTTCTAGCTTCTGATTGTTCTTTTTTAGTTTTCATTTGTTTTTGTTCCTTATCTATTTTCAATGATTCACAGTCTATCTTCATCTACCTTCATTGTCACCGATAACATTGAGTTTTACAACAAAAAGTAAAGCAAAGATAAAATAAATAACTGGTTCTATTATGCAACAGACTTCCGCAATAAACAAATGTCGGTAATATGGGAAGTAAGTACGTTGACGAGCTCAGTGTAGCATTACAGATCATGATTATACTAGTGAGTGTACCAATCATGATTTTGATGATTACATGAGTATTACGATGTGAGCACATGGTAGGGCGATGTGCGACTCAACTTGAATGGTTTAGTGTTTCGCCATGCAGTGCTGTGACATATATTTATTATGAACTAATTATAATATGTTAGTCCACGAATAAAAAGTATTTATAAATTATGTCTTAGCAGTGTCAATCGGAGAACTTCAACATTAAGGTTTTAGATATACAAGTTTTCAAAAATTTATTTAACAGTTTGAAAAAGTCTACCAATGTCAAGGTAGACTTAACCAACTTCAACTGTAAAAGAGTTACCAAAAATCGATCTGAATGACGTACGATTGAGGAGGCCTAAGTCCACTAGTGGACTGCTGTAGGCCGCTGATGGTGATGATGAGACAGGAACAATTTGGAAGATTATAATAGTAGGTGTGTTCTTGACTTCCTGACAAAACAGGTTAACTCAGAGATATGCACAATGTTACCTACTAATTGCAAAACAAGATCAAATCAGCCTGGTTTACACGTGTAACAATTTAAACTTTACTTCTAACTATTACGGAAAATAACATCAATTTGTAATTCAGTATCAGTCCGACCTACTGCGCACAGAAAAAACCAGTTGCACTGTCGATGTGATTATTTCTTTATCAATTAAATTATTAGACGACATTGCACGCACCGATCACGCCTCTCCGTACCTTATTCCGGTCGATAAGTCGAATGAACTTTGTAACACGTTGGCCGATAGTAAAAAAATATAAACAAACGTCTACCCGTCCGTCTGGTTGGACGTGAACGTTCACACGAATGGAGATTTGATAATGCGTCGTGAGTGCCGGCAGTAGGTCATGCTAATGCAAGCGATAGCACACCTTTGCGCAACAAAAATAACTTTTATAACCAGAATCGTTGCTAATTATTTATGTATACAGTAGTTTATGTTGGACGAAATTAGAAATAGCGTTCATCCTCCGTTCCACATTTTAATTTATTTGGACGAAATCGAAGTTAAGAACAGGACCCAAAAAGACAATTAAAGTCACTAAAATACAATAAAAAGGCCGGTCAGTGTTTAGTCCTCTTCCAGCTATATCCTCTCCCAAATGTAACACTACATCGCCGGGTTTAAGTTCAAAAACCATTCCAGCAACATTAAGTGTGTCTACATTGTCATTGGTTCCTAGTGGACATTGTTCTCACCTTATGGCTTATGGCTACAAAGTGGTTATCACGTATTTGTATCGTAATGTCAATGCCATGTCATCAATTGTTTCTTTCCTTGTATTGTTACTGAAACGGACTTTGTTCTAATTATAATCTCATGAACTCTGTGCGGTCAAGTTCTTTGACTTCTAGCTTAGATGTGCACAAAGTAATTAAAAGGTATTTTTGCATTGGTTTGGAGTCGAGATTTTTGTACAATGATAGACATTTTCTCAACAACTGTTGGAAGATTTCTAAAGCCAGCGCGTGTTGACCCATAGGTACCGTAGCTGTCAATGCGAATCGTCAATCACACAGATAGAAACAGAACACACAGATAGATAGTGAATTGTGAAAGTAACAGTACTCGCGGTGCTGTGACAATAAAACACATCGTTAGAGCGGATTTATTGAGTGTCCACCATAGCACTTATCTATACTTTACACGTGGCCATGACTAAATAAGGAACCAATATAAAACGACAAGTCATTATCTGCCAAGCCAGTTCCCAACTTTGTTGTGGTCGGCTTCCAGTCTAATCAGATGCAGCTGAAAAACAACATTGTAAAGACACGCTACGGTATGTTGATATAAATTAAGCTAAAGAACAATTAATTACAAAAAAAAAACCACATCATCATCTCCCTAGCCGTTCCCCAACTATTTTGTCGATCGGTTTCCAGTCTAATCGGATGCAGCTGAATACCAGTATCTTTCATGGATTATCTGACCTTATCAATCTAGTTCCTGGTAAATACGAAACTCCTTGGTAGGATTGATTGTCATAACGGCAGTCTTTTGTGAATAAGTCACCAGTGTGTACAGGGAAAACACAGCACAGCATGGAGCTTCGCCGTAGTCCGGTAAAAATGGAAACGTAAACGTAATGGAAATCTCGACCAAAGTATTACATTGGATGGTGGGATTGGCTCAATTAAGTAATAGTAACGTGTATACAGCTACGTAGATCCATGTTTTATTAGTTGGGTTACGTTAGTTGCTAACTTTTGAACTTTGCTTTTGCCATGAACTTTGCAAGACAGACAGTAAGTAAAAGTAACATAATATCAATAACTCGAATCTGATCAAAAATTTTTGCACATCTATTGCCCAAGAAAAATAGTTTAAAATTATGGCTGCATTTGGCAATGGATGCATTTCCACAACTCGTTCAATTCTAGTGTTACTTATGTTCTTCAATCTTGAAATACTGACCGCAGTATTTCAAGATTGAAGAACATAAGATTTTCGTAACATTATGATACGATACTAACTACCGGTTAGTATCGTATCATAATGTTACGAAAATCTTACTAACAGCAATAGTACAAATGAACTCAAAGGTAATGGTAGACACCAGCGATTAGGCTTACCAAACGGTAATGGCAAATAACGCAAGGAATGAACTTTATGGTCCGCTGCAGATTGCAACCGCCTTGGCATTGGCTAGGGTGGTTGCAGGGGGTAAAAATAAGGAATGGGCATTAGCTCATTCCTTATTTTTCCTCTGTATTCGAAAAGACAGTTGGTTAAACACATCATCATTTTCTTGCCCTATACCATTTAATTATGTGTCGGCGCAGCAATTCTTAAAAAATATATATAGGTAGGGGTAGGTACCTATATACATTTTAATTTGAAGAACTTTTAAGCAAGGAGATGCTTGTTAGGTCTTCTTCTTCCATACTTCTCTATTACTATCATCTCATCAGACACCTCCTTACGTGCCATATCATCCTTCACACAGTCCATCTATCGTTACTTTGGCCTTTCTTGCGTCACAGGCGTCATCACTGTCGAAAATCCGTCATCATTTTTTGTTTCTAATTCTAAGCAAAGTTTTTGTGACTTACTACGTTTTATGAACGGAACAGTTACATAATTAAAATGACCACGGTGTAGATGCCTTGAGCAATAGAGACGGTTGGGCAAGTGGCCTCGGGCGCACGCTGACACGCGTCGATCGTCGAACCGGCCACGATGTGAATCCGTACTTTAGTACTGCGCCACATCTACAAGGCTACACACCTCTTTTAGCCGTTTTATATCAATTTTCCAATAATTATTGCGAAGAATTTTTCGTTAACAGAAATGTTTAGGTTATGTAAAGATTTACGTTATATTTTGTACAAGTCAAGGTTGCTAGGATTACATTCTTGTTTGTCTGTGTTTTTTTGAAGGTGTGTCTCTGGGCGATTGAAATGTTTTCAGCATTCTACGGAGAACAAATATTTTATGTCTAGATTTATAAAGATAATCATTTATAAGTGAATTCATTATACCTAATTATTCTCATTATTCGACACCAATTCGCAATAATTAGTGCCAGTCAACCTGTCACTGGATGTACAACTGGTAAGATGCTGTTACTGCTCCCAGGCTCTTTTTTTTAAAGGTGAACGGGGGTTTAAGATACACTATGGCAAGGTCCACAAACCTCATAGTGTACCTTTGTGTCCCCCAGCCACATCCCCGACATCAATCCCTTTTGAAGCAACTTTGTGGAAAACATTGTCCAAATTCAAAAATTCCACCCCTGTCCTAAAAAGAGTTCCCCGGGGTGCGAGACACTCTGTTGCGCTGAGTTTAGCGCGCTGTGTCCGTCTCGCGACCCAGGAGAACTCGCTACGTGCCTGGGAGCAGTTTCTCACCTTCCCTTACAGGATTCTCCATGTCCAAAAAAATTTGGCAACTCAAAAATCTTTAACAAACCAAATTAAAGAAAACTGCAACAATTGGGCCCGTATTTTAGATTCGAAATTACCTTTTTTTAATAAACAGAAAGGCTTTTGTGATCATGTAGAATCCAAGTTAAGTGACGGTGACATTAGAGGGGCAGCCAGAATACTGATCAGCAGTAATGTGGTGGTGCCTTATTCTCCAGACAGCTCTGGAGAGTAAACATCCATCGCCTGCGGATGGTCTCACCTTCCCCGAAGCGCCCGCCCACCCCGACTCCCTCGTTCAGGATTCACGTTTTTTAAAAATTACAGCCACGCAGTTGACCGCAGCCGCGAGCTCTTTCCGGAGTGGTTTTGCTGGCGGCCTCGACGACCTGACTCCACAGCATTTGCAAGAGTTGTTGAGTTCAGGCGCCGGGGAAGCTAGTGAGTCGCTCTTGAAGGAGCTTGCGGTTCTGATCAACTTAATGCTCTCCGGCGGTGTGAACGATGCCGTCGTCGATGTCTTGTATGGGGCTAGTATTTCGGGAAATCGCCAAGCGGTTGGTCGACTCTTCACGGGCCTATTTTTTGGCCAAAGAATCAGCATTGCCATCCGACGTGGCAACGCAGCCAGCCTTCTGGCCACTTTTCCTGTTGATAGCGATGCGGAAGAATTTTTGGACGCCCTGTAACTCTTTTCTACTTGTACAAATTATTATTTATTACTATTATAGTTTTGTAGATAATTTAATTATCTTTGAAAAGTTGTAAAACCTAAACTCATTACTGACATTTTAAAAATAGGTACATTCTCTTTTATATCCTGTATCTGACGTTAAGTAAATAACAAAAATTATTAAAATTACATAATTATAAAAAAGAACTTCGTGCAAGTACTTTTTTATAAACATTTTATGTATGTAGTTCCACCCAAATCATATGCAGGCTTCAACAATCTTATTAAAAAAAACACAAAGAAAATGAAACTATTCCTAAGATTACATAATAACAATTTGCTAATAAGCGCGAATCTAGATTTTCCTGTTTCCTTCTCAGTCAGTAGAATTATTATAATTTACAGAGCTGTGCAAAATTCCCGCAGTGTGAGTCAGCTTATTCGTCGAGTTACAGATTGTTGTGGCACCATAATGCATTTTACGTGCATTTTTTCTTGCATGCAAATAATTGCTGGCTGAAGAGAACGTTGATAAAAGTTCCGTGATGCTATTGCTCTTTCTGTGGATTAAAAGAACTTTGTTTATGCCGTTCCACGGGTCGTATTGTTGACAGCCTTATTTACCTTTACGTTCTCTCATTTAGACATGATATTCATCTTTACGGTATTTGTCGGTTTCGTGTAGGTAGCTACGTAGGTAGTGTAGCTACGTACTAGTACTATGAAGCTTCAAGATAGTAGAAATATCAACTAATTTTTCGATTTTCACATTAAATCGCGTCCAAAAACTAAGAAAAATAGCTTGTCATATTTATCTCCAGTAAATTCGAGCGTCGAGGTATGGTTCGACAAAATCTTCAGTTGTGAACTTGTGATTTTCTGTGACGTTACATTTTGTGTGTAATTCATGTTGGCGAACATTTAAAAATATACAGGACGATGCACGATGTAGGTAGTGTCATTCTAGAACAGAGTTTCATGCATCTATATATACATATAATAAAACAGTAAAAAAACTGTGTCTGTACATTGAATATATTAAAAAAAAAAAATTGAGGGGGGTTTAGAAACAGTAATAGAGCACGAAACCAAAAAAAAAATTCTGTCTGTTTGTCTGTTTGTCTGTTTGTTTGTACACGCTAATCTTCGGAACTACTTGACGGATTTAAATGATTTTTGTTTTGTTGTATAGGTATAAAGTCTGAGCAACACATAGGCTATAATTTATCTTGGAAACTTGAACACCTGATGCAGAACCGCAACAGACCAGCTAAACTATAAGAGATACAAAAATGGTACCTAAGCATTAATTGTTTCACGTGATGAGCATTTTCTGCTAAGAGAATAAATTTGAAGATCTGGAACACATGATGTGGAACTCCAAGAGCCCAGCTACACTATAACATATATAGGAATGACGTCTTAGCAAGAGTTGCTCAGCCTGATGAGTACTCTCTATTGTCGTATAAAATTTGAAGATCTGGAACAGCTTATGTGGAATTCCAAGAGCCCAGCTACATTATAACCTATATAGGAATGACGTCTTAGCAAGAGTTGCTCAGCCTGATAAACACTCTCTGTTGTCGTATAAAATTTGAAGATCTGGAACAGCTCATGTGGAACTCCAAGAGCCCAGCTACACTATAACCTATATAGGAATCACGTCTTAGCAAGAGTTGTTCAGCCTGATGAGCACTCTCTGTTGACGTATAAAGATTGTAGATCTGGAACACCTATTGTGGAACTCCAAGAGTTCACTGTATAATTTTAAAATAACATAAGCTGGGAGTACCTCCACGCAGTGAAGGCGGTAACAGTTTAGGACTGATTTTCGATGAAAATTCTCTGAATCATTGAAAATTTGACTCTACTGGCTAAAACTCCCATTTATTTCCTTTTCCATTTATCTTCGTGACACGGTAGCCTACCCGTTAACGCAGGGGAGCAGTCACTTAGATTTTAATTGATCAGGTATTTTCAGAATAAAACTATAACCATGCCTAGAAAGAGGTCAAATCTTTCCCAACGTTCCAAAGGAGCTAAAAGATTGAGGATCATAAGATCCCAAGAATCTAACGAAGAGCGTCAGGATAGACTTGATGCTGTTCGAGAACATCAGGCTGCAACTCGCTCTGTAGAAACCTCTTCGGATCGCGAAGCTTTTATGCATCTACATCCAGGTCTCTAGAGACCGACCAGTGAAGAATATGATGCGCGACTCTCCGCTGATCGTGAACGTCATGCATTGTCTCGCGAGTCGGAGACGTTCACGGATAGAGAATTGCGCTTGAGTTCTCAGCGTATCTACGCATCTGCTTCAAGGTCTCTAGAGACAAGTGAGGAACATGATGCGCGACTGTCCGCTGATCGTGAACGTCACGCATTGTCTCGCGAGTCGGAGACGTTCACGGATAGAGAATTGCGCTTGAGTTCTCAGCGTATCTACGCATCTTCTTATAGGTCTCTAGAGACAAGTGCGGAACATGATGCGCGACTGTCCGCTGATCGTGAACGTCACGCATTGTCTTGCGAGTCGGAGACGTTCACGGATAGAGAATTGCGCTTGAGTTCTCAGCGTATCTACGCATCTGCTTCAAGGTCTCTAGAGACAAGTGAGGAACATGATGCGCGACTGTCCGCTGATCGTGAACGTCACGCATTGTCTCGCGAGTCGGAGACGTTTACGGATAGAGAATTGCGCTTGGGTTCTCAGCGTATCTACGCATCTGCTTCAAGGTCTCTAGAGACAAGTGAGGAACATGATGCGCGACTGTCCGCTGATCGTGAACGTCACGCATTGTCTCGCGAGTCGGAGACGTTCACGGTTAGAGAATTGCGCTTGAGTTCTCAGCGTATCTATGCATCTGCTTATAGGTCTCTAGAGACAAGTGCGGAACATGATGCGTGACTGTCCGCTGATCGTGAACGTCACGCATTGTCTCGCGAGTCGGAGACGTTCACGGATAGAGAATTGCGCTTGAGTTCTCAGCGTATCTACGTATCTGCTGCTAGGTCTCTAGAAACAAGTGCGGAACATGATGCGCGACTGTCCGCTGATCGTGAGCGACATGCATTGTCTCGCGAGTCAGAAACGTTTACCGATACAGAATCACGCTTGAGTTCACATCTACTAACAGGTCTTTTGAAACGAGTGATGAATGTGATGCGCGACTAACTGCTGATCGAGATTATCATACATTGTCCCGAACATGCACACAACAAAATATTCATAATCAGTTAGAAAGTGAGAGAGAAAGGATTGCTGGAGTACGGCATGAAGAGACAGAAGTTAATTCAGTGTACCCTTGGGATCTGCTGCGGAGTAACGGGATGAAAAGTTTTTTGTTGTATAGTCTGGGCAACATAAAGGCTTTAATTTATTTTGGAAAATTAACACCTGGTGCAGAACCGCAACAGGCCAGCTAAACTATATGAGATACAAAAATGATACCTTAGCAAAAATTGTTTCACGTGATGAGCATTTTCTGCTAAGAGAATAAATTTGAAGATCTGGCACACCTGATGTGGAACAGGAGCCCAGCTACACTATAACATATATAGGAATGACGTCTTAGCAAGAGTTGCTCAGCCTGATGAACACTCTCTGTTGTCGTATAAAATTTGAAGATCTGGAACAGCTCATATGGAACTCCAAGAGCCCAGCTACACTATAACCTATATAGGAATGACGTCTTAGCAAGAGTTGTTCAGCCTGATGAGCATTTCCTGTTGACATACAAAAATGAATGATCTGGAACGACTCCAATCGTCTCGCTCATCCCGTTGTTTTCCCGTCCCCGGGCCTTAGAATTCTACATCAGACGTTTCAAATTTTCGATTATGACGACCCCGTTGTCGCTGGCATAAGCAACGGGATCCGCGTACGAAGTCGCGGGCAGAAGCTAGTAGAAAATATTAAATCAATAAAGTTCCCCAGTTCCCTCCCTACCCGTCTCTTTTGGTCCTTGCTCTCATTTTCCTTATACATGAATAACTTAATATGATTAAATACGTGTACGTCAGCGGCACCTATATTATCTTTTGCCAGGGTGACGTACCTATAGTGATGCTATTATTGTTATTACACTTTATAGCGAAAATAATATACTTATACTAGCTGTGCCCCGCGACCTCCGTCGGTCTGAAATTATTATAAAAATATTAATTCCCTATTTCAATTAGATTTTTCCTAACCATTTCAAGGGTTTTAATTTTTTTGCATTGAACCCTTATCTTTTTCTAAAATGAAAGTAGCTCAAGTTGTTAGGTTACAAAGGTACCTACACGGTCAAAATGTATGGTACAGCAGTTTTTTTTTTAATAACCGAAAAATTAAGTATGAAAAATTTCTATGTAGCGCTCAGAATGATTTTCAGGCTACGTGGTAACCGTTTTCGCGTCGGTGTTCCTTCTAACCTGTAGAGGCTAAAAATTTTTAACCTCTACTTACGAGCATTTGAAGTTTTCGCGAATGTTTATACACCAAAACTACGTCTTATGAAGTCTGCGTCTATGCTAGACGAGCCCAACATGAGCAAAGCACCAATTCGTGTAGTGTGGACCAACTTACGAGCCTCGAACGAGCACTCCCGCCAAGGGAATTAGTGCTCCGCTTGTGCTCCGCTAGTGCTCGGCTCGTGCTCGGCTCGTCTAGCGTAGACGCAGCTTTATGTATATGTACTAATGACTGCTGACGTCACACAGGTAATGTTATGATTGATAGATAATTACTGTAGCTGGCTGACCGTAACATTGACCTTTGTGCCATGAAAGGCAAAATAAGTAGATCTAATTTCAGCTGGAATACTAAGAAGCAGATGAATTACTGTGAATACGGTATATATACCTGGAAATATACAACAAATGAATTAATAAATATTATTAATAATACTATTTTGTTTTTTTATAAAATGTAATATACTAATACCTACCCAATTCAACGAATAAATAAATGGAATTACTTGAATTATGCAAACGTTTTCATTGGAACCCGTGTGACGTTATTGAGTAAACATAAATACTAACCTATAAATACCGCCGGTTAGAAGTACAATTAGGAACCTCAGAAATCTGTGCTATACCCCAGAAGAGAATTGGTTTTAGATCCCCAAAATCGCCCGGCAGCAGATCGGCCGCTATCACTACAATCATCTACCTAGCCTTTTCCCAAATTTATTGGGGTCGGCTTTCAATCTTACCGGATGCAGCTGAATAATACCATTATTTTACATAGAGCTGCCTATCTGAACTTCACAACTCAGTTAGAACTGGGTAATACGGTAAGTACTTGGTAAGACCGGTTGTCAGACTTTCGGGCAACTGACTACCTGCAACGACTGTCAAAGATTTACAAATTACATCCGGGACCAACGGTTTAACGTACTTTCCGAGGCACGGAGGAAAATCGGTATGTAATGATGGTCACCCATCCACAGACCGACCTTGGCAAGCGCGGCTTAAACTTGAAGATCAACCCGTGCTGCTGTTATTATTTAGTTACGAGCTCCTCCTCCGCAAGCTCTACCAATTCATTAAATTGAAGTTAATCCCTATGTATCCCTATGTATGGTAAGAACGTGAACGAAGCAAAATGAGTAGGTAGATATGTAAGTATCGTAGCAGGTGGCGTTCTGCCTACCTCCATGAGGAAAAGACGTGTTTAAGTATGTATGTCCATATGTATTAATCCCTGCCGAAGAGAGTTGCAGCCTCTTACACTTAACATAGTCACATGAACATTGAAGAATTTATAGGCACGCCAAGTCAGATTTGCGGAAAATCCTAAGTCAAAACAGATGTTATTGTTGACAGTTTTATTATAGACATAGCTAAACGTTTTCAAGAATGAGAGGCGATTGACATAACAAGCATGACAAATGCCACCTGTGGCACCGACGACGTAAACTCCGATTTGCATGCAATTTTATAATTATCTGTATTACAAAGCGGTTTGTGATCATGATTATTTCCATGATTGCATATTTACAATGGATTTGCTGTGCATGCCATGCGGCTTTACAATGCTTAACATGGGTCTTAGCATGCAACCATTGTTAGGGCTGAGTCATACCGTGCGACGTTTCCGTCGTCGATGGCGATGGTTGGACATTTGGTATTCTGTCAATGTCGCCGGTCTGTTTCTGTCCTAATATAGAAAACAAAGCGCTAAAATTTCACTCGTAGGTTTTTATTTTGTTTGCATCTTTTCGTGGACAAATGATTGTGTTACTGCTACTATTACAGTTGTGTTTTTCTAATGTTGAACCTTAATGAATTAAGTTGTCTACGTATACAAATTGAGATATAGTTACATTCCTTTTCCTTTAAAAGAATAATTCTGCAACAACCATCGCTATGCCATCGTCATAATGGGTTTTATGTGAAGATTTGACGCAAAATCACTAGATAGAGTTTATCTAGTGATTTTGCGTCATAATATCTCGTTATTTTGATCTTCCAATATGATGACGGTGGTGCCGCTGAAACATAGTCAATTTACTAACCCATAATATTAATTAAAAAGCTTATTAAACGCTAATTGACTAAACACTTGTTGTGTAAAATATCTGTTTAAAGTAAGTAAGTTTAAAACGTATATTTTTAATTTGGATGAAGCTTTGTTAAAAATTAAAACGAATTCCTAAATGTACACACAAAAAAAAAATGAGATCATTGTATTAACGCGTACATCATTACAATAAAAAATACGGTACCTAGAGTGAGATCGCTACAGCTACTGAGTTTGAAAGTGTGAACACATCCTTATAGTGAATGTATTGTAGTGTGCGCTTGAGGTTAGTGACTTTCTTGCGTTTACAAGCGTCCAGTTCAACAAGAGGGCTCTGAAAAAAATTGCATCTCCAACAGGTATTAAAATTACACCAATCACGGCACTTGCCTGCTTCAGGTTTTTTTGCCATGCGCGTACGCTTTAAATCTACTCACTGTGTTATTCCATCGGGGAACGTAATTTTTTTTATTCATTTATTATAATTAGTCAGTCTCAACCTATTTTATTTAAAAATAATTAGTAAGTACTTGATACTGTACCTGGTACCAGATATAATTAGGGATGTAAAAACAGTAAAAATAAATAACACGTCAAGGAATAGTGATTGTTGTTGCAACCATACTTAGTGATTGTTGTTACAGTCACTATGGTTGTATTAATAATACATTTTCAGAACGGTAATTGCTAGATTGTAGACAATATAAATAATTTAGTGGTAATCATATAATTATGTAGTCTGTTTATAATGTACATAGTTTATTCCCAATATTTGAATGTATACAATTCTATTATTACTATAAATTAAAATATAAATCATTAGTAAATATGCAACATTTTCGTCCAACAATTTTTTTTTTTTTAATAAAATTTCTGACTTCTCATTTCACCATTTCTTATTATACACTCACTCACACAATATTATAATACTCATGATACGCGCGAATGTGTCTTAGTAAGTATGTCTGTTTGTTACCTTTTCCATCGAACCACTGAACCTAAATTTGATGGATAGGTAACTTGAATCACGAGAAAAGTATGGCATTTAAAAAAAAGTCTTATGAGTGTCACATCATCCATCACATGAGTTGTGCACGTGTAATTTATAAAGGGTGAGACCGAAATACAGTAGATGCAGTCACGGGCAAAGCACTGGCAAAGATCCACTTAAAAAGCTTATTACGTACTTTCATACTTGAAGCTTTCTTTAATTCAGTGAACTTTATTGAGGCCGAATTTAATATACCTTTTTAAAAGAGCAAAACACAACAAAAACTTGTTTGGTTATGATGTTCTGACGCACAAACGCACCGAAAAATCATTAATTCGGCGTTAATTTATTAAAGTAATTAGCGGTAAATTCTATCAAGCTCACTAAATGGTTCCGTTTCTAGAGACAAACAAACAGTTTTGATGCTATCTAATTGGAGAATTATTTCATGGGATTCTCACATTTAAATACTTTTGCTAATTTTTGTTTTTGGCACGCGTCGATGGGAAGAGACCAGATGGTATGACCATAATGCCATGGAAGTTGGGCAGGCCTTTGGTGTGGGACGCAACTTGCGTCGACACCCTTGCGCCATCCCATCTTCCTAGCACAGTGGGCTGCGCTAGGGCGGCTGCTGCAGGTGCTGAAAACCTCAAACGGCGCAAATACAATAATTTAATTTTTAGTTATGTGTTTGAGCCGTTTGGGGTTGAAACACTAGGGCCATGGGGTCCGAGTGCCCACCTAGTATTTTGGGAAATCGCCGCGCCACGTGACCAGAGGGCGGGCCTATTTTTTAATATTACTCAAATCATTTAAACACCTTTTGTTCAGAATAGTTGCAGCACTGATGACAATATTTGTGTGACTTGTTTAATTTAGTCTTTTATAATGTTTTCTTACCTTTGTATTGGTTCCTTTTAATGATTGTATATGAATGTAGGAACAGTGTAAACTTTGTAGATTCCTAGATGTGTGTTAAAGTTAACCTTTTATCTTCTTTTACGTTTTTTGTGTAGTAAGCAACGAATTATTGTCGGGCCTATGCTGTCCACCCATACTTAAGTACTACTGCTGTAACATGATAATATTGTAAAACCAAACCATTTTTATAGAGTAACCATGGAGTTTCTTGTCGGTTCTTCTCCATAGGAAACGAACAACCCGAACCGTGCACCTTTTTGTCGACGTTTTATAAGTGCTAGTGCATATTTTGATTTTGATAACAGTTATAGAAAAGTCAAAAATGTATTATATTAGCATAAGCTACAATATGTTAATATATACCTGGAAGGATATGGGGGAGGCCTTTGCCAGCAGTGGGACATAAAAGGCTATTGAAAGAAAAAAGCTACAGTATGACCACGTTATGTTTGCAGTTCAAGGTGGCGCTGCTTGTCAAGAATAAATGCATCGAAATGTCGAAACTTGGTACTTTTATTTTAGTACTCTGTTTTCAAGCCTGCACAGATAAGTTGGTTGAACTGTACCCAAACGTTTATGACGTCAATCCTGTAGTAAATCGTTGTAAACATACGAAACTCTTTTTGCTCGATTGCTACTTGTCTATGCCCTTAGAAACTTACCCTGTTCCTTATGCAATCAATATTCTTGATAGTTCTAGTAGTGAGAAACCGATAAAACTCGCAAAGTGGATGTCCATGACCGCCTTACCTGTTAACTTCTATTTAACTTTCCGAGTCCAAAGTCCACTGCATCTTTTCCGCGTAGCTCGATTTGACCATCAGCCGCTGATCAAAAGACTTTGTGTGAATAGAATAGAATAGAATTTTATTTTGCAAATATGGATAATATACAATAGTTGTTTTCAAATATCAAAGGTCAGCCATATTTTACCATTCGGCATGCAAACATTTACATTATTTATGAAACATGTACTTACATTTTAAAGACCAGTTCGATTATATTATTATTACAATTGTGTTATCTATTAGATGTTTTACTGATGAATATCAAAATCAAAATCAAAATCAAAATATTTTTATTTCACATAGGCCTGCATGGGCACTTATGAAACGTCGACAAAAAGGTGCACGGTTCGGGTTGGTCGTTTCCTATGGAGAGGAACCGGCAAGAAACTCCATGGTTACTCTTTTAAAATGATTAGATTTTACAATATTTTCATGTTACAGCATTAGTACTCAAGTATAGGGGGACAGCATAGGCCCGACAATAAGTCGTTGCATACTACCCAAAAAAACGGAAAACAAGATAAGAGGTTAACAAAAGTTATCACACCTCTAGGAATCTACAAGGCCTACACTGTTCACACATTCACAAACGTTCAGTCAATGCAAGCACTTGCCAGTTATCGTGGAGCTCGACTTATAACTCAAGGAGCTCAACATCACGACAAACAATACCAAAGAAAGGACATCTGGGTGGGTCGCTTATAGCACTGTTTTTCTAACTTTAACCATTGTCCGGCAGTTTGCCGTAGACAATAGTCAAAATCAGAAAAAGACCCACATGGTCCTCACATTCAGAATATAAAAATAATAAAATATTTGTCATATTAAATAATCATGTCAATTCATTAAATGTCAATATACAGAAAACTAAATAAAATATTAAACATGTAAATATTCGTCAAAAAAAAAAAAAATATCATACTTGAAAAAGTAAACAATGTCATGTGTATAAAGAAAATTCATAAAATGTCAAATTGTAAAAAAAGTAAAATAAAAATAGGTATAAGTAAAGTCAATTCAAATTGGAGCAGTTCAATCCCAAGCTTTTTTGTCCTCTATATAATCTTTAATAGTATAAAATCCTTTCTGGCAAAGTTTATGTTTTATAAAGGATTTGAATTTATTAAGGCTTAAATTTTGAATGTGGCTTGGTAGTTTATTATAAAAGCGAATACATTGGCATCTGAAAGATCCACCTATTTTCTTGAGCCTTGTTGTGGGTACAATATATTTATGTCTATTTCTTGTATTTATATTGTGAATATCACTATATTTCTTGAACAGCTTTATATTTTTGTGAGCATACACAAGATTTTCATAAATATACTGAGAAGGAACAGTCATTACACTAATTTCCTTAAATTTTTCTCTGAGAGAGTGTCTTGGACTCAATTTATAAATTGATCTAACCGCCCGTTTTTGCAAAACAAAAATGGTCTGTATATCAGCGGCATTCCCCCACAATAGAATGCCGTACGACATTATGCTATGAAAATAACGGAAGTAAACTAATCGGGCTGTCTCTACATCGGTTAAATTACGAATTTTTCTAACTGCGTATGCTGCAGAGCTCAGCTTTTTCGACAATTTATCTATGTGAGGCCCCCACTGAAGCTTAGCGTCTAAAGTTAAGCCCAAGAACACCGTGCTATCTTCAGGGTTCAACTCTTCGCCCTTTACCAACACACAAGTTTTCACCTGCCTAACGTGAGGCAGTGTAAACTTAATGCATTTGGTTTTTTTCCATTAAGAAGCAAATTATTAGCATTAAACCAATGCACCACTTTTGAAATAGCGGTATTTACATCGTCAACAACTAGCTGTTGTCGTTTAAGTTTAAATAAAAGCGAAGTGTCATCCGCAAATAGTACTATATCGTGATTATCCTTTATGAGGTGAGGCAAATCATTAATATAAATAAGAAACAAGAAAGGGCCAAGAATCGAGCCCTGTGGGACTCCCATTATTATAATAGATCCGGGTGATCTTTTTCCGTTCACGTCAACACTCTGGATCCTATCACTCAGGTATGAGATAAGAAGATCCAGAGCACTGTTTCGTATTCCGTAGTGGCGGAGCTTCCTGATTAAGGTTTCATGAAGGACGCAATCAAATGCCTTGGATAAATCGCAAAAAATGCCCAAAGCATCACATTTATCTTCCCATGCATTATAAATATGTCCTAAAAGTTCGACACCGGCATCAGTAGTTGAGCGACCCTTCGTAAAACCGAACTGTTTGTTATGTAATAATTTGTGTTTATTAAAAAATGTTTGTAGTTGGTCTAAAATTAATTTCTCAAAAACTTTACTTTACTAAGATTTGTTGTACTGATAATTTGCAACTTCCTATAAGGTCCTCGTTGGAGAGATCATTAGGAATCTTGTTCTTGTATAAATCAATAGGTTTGCTCAATATGTATACTTGCATAGGTATCTTTTTGTTTATCGACCCATCTAGATAGTCAAATCATCTCTATCAATAATAATTAGACTAACATGAAAAACGAGGCCGGCCTATAAATAGGTGGTGAGATGATCTAGACGCGCATCACGAGGGCTGGTTCGAGGTGGCGCAGGAGAGGAGTAGGTACCTGGAAGGATATATGGGGGAGGTCTTTGCCCAGTAGTGGGATATATCTACAAGAAGTTTTATTACATAAAAAAAACTCGATAAAATAGTAATCTGTCAGATAGATTTGATAGATTATGTCAGCAATGTTAACAACATAGAGATAACCTACGTGCCTACGTACGTAGGCACTCATTTCCATAATTTGATTTATTTTAATTTTATTCATAGAAGAGTCCCAAAAAAATTAACAAAAGGAAGGCCGGAGGAATGCTAAAATTGTAGATAATTATGTAACACTTAAGCTTCGTATGTACCTTAAGTAAGTAATTAATTAAAGTTAAAGTAAAAAAGAATAACCGGCTATGTTTCCAAAATTTTCTATTCATGTCCCTGAACTCGCTTAGTGAAACAAGTACAAAAAGTAAATGCTAATGATACCTATTATATACGAAATAAAAACATCATTAAAAGTTTAAACATCAAGAAAACATTAAAAACCACAAGCGCAAATATTTATAGGCTTGTTTTTAGATGCCACTAACGATTTGCTGACGTATTTGACATAAAAGCAATAGAGTAGAAACATTTCCAGCACGCATATAATAACGACAAATCACGGCACAAAAAAAAGACGGCAAGAAATGGAGCCACCGATCATATCCTATACGAATTCGGGCCTGGCACAGGTGAAAAGGACTACCCTGCATGTAATGTACTCACTTTCACCTATGTGTCAAACATATTTGAATTTGAATCTTTCTTACTTATTATAAGAAAAAAACATTCATTTACTGACGGATCACGCATATCCTAAACCACTAGGTCTACAACAATGATATACAGGGTTATTTGTAAAACACCAGCAACCTCTTAAGAGGTCATTGTACTCATCATTATGGACAACTTTTACTATGGGACCAAACCTGAAATCGCGAAAAAAAAATCAGCTGTTCCCAATCAAATGTAGGGAAGGTAGGAGGTTTTTTTTCGCGATTTCAGGTTTGGTCCCATAGTAAAAGTTGTTCATAATGATGAGTACAATGACCTCTTAAGAGGTTGCTGGTTTTTTACAAATAACCCTGTATAAACTTATGTCACGTCATTGGTCTGCAACGCAAATGAGCACAAGGCAAACGTTTTTTTTTAATATTTTCCCATAAACAGATGAAGAGGAAAGATTGTATAGAGGTACGGGCATAGGGTTTGTAGAGACAGAAACTTATGCGAATGCGATGTAGGTACAACGGTCACCGCTGCACTACATACACGAGTAATATACTCGTAGGTACGTTGAATCCGTATGACGCCTATAGGTTGTATAGAGTACAAGTCGACCGATTGAGGGCAACGTGTCATATAAAATTAGTCACTCATGGGCTGGGATCAGTGAACTATGGAGTTCATCCCATAGAGGTAACGTTTTGCATTACATTTTAACTCTAGCGACCCGGCTTCGCACGGGGTAATGCTGATTCAATACTAAATATACTACCCCCGGTCGGTACCGCCGCAACCTCTATGTCCCTGCATTTTAAATCGGTAATATCTTCGAAAACATTCATTTAAACTACATGCTGTAAAGGGTCATATTGATCTATATTAAATGCACAATGTATTTAAGGTATTTAATTGGATAAGGATTAATGCTGTATTGCTTAAAATCGCTCCGTAAATAAGCTATTATTTCTCGAAAAAAGTAAAGGATAAAAATGGTTATTGTGGGTTATCCCTAAGAGATATACACTCTTTTGCAAAAAAAAACGGGCACCTAAGAAAATTTACGTTCTAAGGTCGATTTGAGTTAATTAAATGAAATTTATTTCTTTGACGTAGTCTGTATACTTATAATCGTGTAAATTAATGCGCGTGAAGTGAATTCGGGCAATTAAAAGAAAAAAAACGATGGATTCTTTAAAACCGATGTACACGCCCAAACAATAAGAAGTGGTCGGCAATAAAGACAAGATTTTTTTTTTACTTTTTTTAATTAAATAAAGTTACAAATGTAAAAACCTAATAACGAGTGTGACCTCCTCTTGCCAAAATCACAGCTTGAATCCTTCTGGGCATGCTTTCCACGATGTTTTTAATAACGTTTTGAGGAATACGTTCCCACTCTTCTGCAATGACTCTTTTTAGCTCCCTGATGTTTTGTGGAGCAGGTTGCACTGATCTTACCCGTCTCTTTAGAACATCCCAGACATGCTCAATTGGATTGAGGTCAGGACTTCGAGCTGGCCAATCTAAACGACAGATCCCAACTTCTTGCATGTACGCTTCCACGTCGCCAGAACGGTGCGGGCGAGCATTGTCGTCTATAAAAATGGAATCTTCCCCAAGTGCAGTCAATGTGGGTTGTGCATATGGCATTAGGACTTCCATTATGTACCGGTGTGCGTTTAATGTTCCATTTTCTATGAAAACTAACTCCGTACGCTCCGTCGAATTAATTGCTGCCCAAAACATAACGGAGCCTCCGCCATAAGGAGTGATTTCTTCGAAACACACTTCCGCATAGCGTTCCCGTGGTCTTCGCAGCACTCGCCGGCATCGGTCCTCTCCACGCAGAGAGATTCTAGCTTCATCAGAAAATAATACTTAATTCCAGTCCTCCAGAGTCCATGAAGCACAGTTCCGAGCAAACTGAATTCGAGCAACACGGTGCTCACGGAGTAATTTAGGGCCCCGAGCTGGGCGGTAACTCCTGATATTGGCAGCCAAAAGCCTCCTCCTGACCGTCCACAAGCTAATTTCTACTCCTCTTACTTCTTCAAGGCTCTTCTTCAGGTCCACACTTGATGCCTTACGATTCCGCAACGCCTGACTCACCAAAAAGCGGTCATCTCTTGGTTCTGTGCATCGTTTTCTTCCCGAACCGGGTCTTCTTTTGACCGAACCGGTCTCTCGATACCGTTGCCAAGTCCTCTGGACAGTTGAACGACTCACATTTAGCCGCTGAGACACGTAAGTTTGCGAACAACCTTCTTCAAGTAGGGCTATAATTTTACCGGCCCTTATCGCTTTATCACTCATATCAAAAAGTGGTATTTAATGTAAAAAGAAAGATGAAATTGTTTAATTTGCAGAAAATATCCAAAAAGTTTAAAATATCGTAATCAGTTAAAAATCGTTTTAGCAATTCGCGCCATTAGTAAAGCAATTTTAGAATAATCCACAATAATCATTATTTTTCTTTTATTAATTTTAAATTTGGAACGTAAAGAATCATGCCAGGATGCTTCAAATAACATGCCAATACATCCTCAAATTAATAAAACCTATTACTTGTTCTTCTTTATTGAAGTAGAGAAAAAAATCTAAAGTGCCCGTTTTTTTTTGCAAAAGAGTTTACATATACCATCGTGGATTTTTTTGTAGACCTTTTTAAGGTGTACAATACTGTAGTACATTATTTTGATCTATCTCGTAGGGTTCAGCCAGCGTTTGCAATGTAAGTGCAAAAAATGTGTTTATTTACGACATCACATTAGAAACCTCTAAAATGATCAGTGTTTCTCCACTATATTATGCATGATCTAAGCATACATAGGGACAGACAAACGGGAAGCGACTTTGTTTTATACTATGTAGTGACACATAGGTCCTTACATGTACTGCACAGGCAGCGTAAGTAAGTATTGCACTTTTATGTATGAAACCACAGTTTTTTTAACGTAACTGACGAATTTCCGGGGTGTCTGGCGTTTCGATGACCCACACCCTTCTTCTTACTTTTTAAATACATCCTAACTGCTGCCTAATCCATAAATATGGCATTGGCGCCTTACTGGCATTGCGTTATGAGTTATGGCGTAGCATAGTGTACTGTATTTTGTCGGAACCATTAAGGAAGTGAAAACGTATTGCAAGACACGACGGTACGGCAGTGCGGCACACATCGCTTGGAACCAAACGTAGAACATGAATGTGACTTTAAAATGACTTTAAGTGTCAGTGTTGCCGAAAATCTGTTAATGAATTGATTTAAAAACACCACTTACGTTTAGTGTCCTTGTATTTCAAAATTTTGCATTGTCTAAGTTTTTGTTGTATCCTCAAAAGAACTCGACAAAGTAACAAAAATATGAACCGAACAAAATTAAAAAGCGGAAGGTACCTACATCTCTTTCAAGATTCCGAAATCGGAATGCTGAATATACCTACTTGGTATTTTAAAACCAAAGATCAAAGATTTGCCAAATCACTGGGCGTTGCCAATAGTTTCGAGACCATTTCTTATTTTACAATCCACCATAATAGATTTCCCAAACACTTAACCGCCGATTAACATCTTAAATTGAACTGAACTGGATTAACGATCCAGTTAGACTAATTGATGTAAACTTAGACCACTTTAATGACTGGCCATTTGAAAGGTAGACCCTAATTGTTTGGTGTGAAGGTCCAAGGTATCATTAATCTTTTGGCATGAAAAAATTGAAACCTGCCCCATCCACCAACCTGCAATGGGACCGTGCTGGATTATAGCCCACTCTCTCTCTCTCTTATAGGAGCTTGTGTCTAATTTGTGGGTACATCAGGGATGCTACCGCAGCTACACATAAGTTCGGATCGGTCATGTATGTGTGTAGCACTGTTTATAGGCTGCTGATCATAGTGAGCATGAATTGTTTTGTAACCTTAGCTCAGGGCCTCAGGCCTCTGCAGGGTTAAGGTCGGAGAATCAATAATAGTAGTTTTAACCCTAACAAAGACTCGACGATAATTTGCAACCCGTTAGTCAACATCATTACAATCTGGAAATATGTCCCGTTGCTGTGTCTTTGCCCTTGGGGTCGACAATACCAACACTTAGTATTGTGAAGTAATTTTTGCATTTATTTTACATTCCACTTTAAGTTTGACTTTGTTGTGTCGCGTAGGAATGTTTCTTGCAAATATAACTCGATAACCTGAGGTTTTTAGAATGATACTCAATGTAAGATTTATTATGAAAAACATATAATTAATAAACCTTACATACTAAAAACACAAAAAAACATAGTGGTACTATCAACCCTCCACAGTATATTTAATTTAATCCACCAAACGCGAAATTGATCATCACAAAGTTTTACGATAAACCTACCGATTAAGATTCATAAATCATAATTGTTAAGGAGTTTTTATTCGTCGGTATTTCACAAAAAAAAAATCGAGAGATGCTGACGTCATAAAAAAGTTGCGACGCAGTTCATACAGAAGGTACCAGTAGGTACCTTCTAGATAGAAGTTTACTTATTGATTGACGTAATAAGGCAAAAAAATCGATATCAACACATCAGAGGACTCCCTCAATGGCGGCGTATGCTATACTGGTCTTGTTATTATCATCTGAATAATATTGCAAGAAATATTAATAGAAACTTCGTCAATATGGAGCTTTTTATGGAAAACTTTCTGAGTTTATTAATAATCGACTATCGAGCAAAAAAAAAAACGCTTTGTATTGGAATGTTCAACTTCAACAACAACTATAAGTAATGAGAATGACTGATGCTTCACTGGTCAAAAAGGTGAGAAAGCGCTAATCGCATGGGTAAGAAAGAATGTTCCACGCCATCTCGGAACTCATCAAATATTTACATTATCAAAAAATGTATTATGCGTCAAAAAATTCGTCCACATCGCTATCAACGAGGAAAGTGCCCAGCAGGCTGGCAGCATTATCACGTTGGATGGCAATGCTGATTCTTTGCCAGGCCAGGCCTCAAATCCAATTGGAAAACAACACAATACGAGAATGATCACGATCAGGTCGTTCCGGTTTTAAATTGATCATAATATTATGAGATTGGGTATTTTCTGCTCATTCGTTTATGACATCACTATCGCAATCGGGTAAATAATAAACAGGGTAGATCATAATATCTCGTCCAGCCAGAGACAATAACCGGAGAGAAAAAAATACATGGGCCTGACACAAGTTAGTGTAGGGACACCAACGCACAAATGACGCTCAGCTTTTTTTTTAAATACCCATGCCTTTCTTATTTCTATTTCTAGGTTCAGAATAATGACTGAATACCTACGTGGTAACCGTTTGTCCGTCGGTGTCTCTTCCACCCTGTCTACCGAAATGTTGATGTAAATCCTATTGAAATTCGCTGTAGAAATACGAAACGCTTTTGAAACTTACCATTAATTGTCTAGCTATTAAAATAAAAGTGGGTTTCACAGCATGTACGTGTTGGTAAGTATAACAAGTTAAACTTAACGGTACCCTAATTTCTTGCTCTGCCCTTGTACGGTACCCACGAAAATAATAACAGACTGCGTGTAGCAAACATGACTGCAAATGATCACTTTATTTGAGGGCCAGCTCGCTCGTGACACTGACCAGTGTTCAAATATTCACCAAACGTTCTGCTAGTTTACCTACCGGGTTGTCGATAAATTAGTAAGTTAGTAGTACAGTTGGATTTCCTCGTCATTTCGTCAACTGATGTCCTTGCAAGAAGTGGTGGGAGGAGAGTTGGGTCTCCTTTGCCCAGGAGAGGTAGTCCTTGCAAGATCTAACGGAGTATGAATATAGCAAAAGAAAAATCTGGCAGTCTTTGGATGTAAGCTAAATGAGACTCATTGATTCATGCACGAGTGGATTTGATGATGTCCAAATAAGACTTAATACAACAAAATTGTCCTAAAAGAGCCACGACACTGTTAGTTTTTATCGCTAATAGAAGAAGTGTTCGAAATCGAAGAAATCTATTAGAATGAAGAAATTCTGTGATATAGGAACTTACGTGCTAGGAAACAAAATAAATGACTGTAATGGTAGTCAGAGTGCCGCCATTACTGTACATACCGATTTTAAAATGTTATTTGCAATGTTATTTGCGTGGTTGTCCGGTTGCAGCGCTTGAATAAGACTGGTTTCTGCATACCTAGGTACTACCGAGTTCACTGACGGTCCACCAATTTTCAACCGTATAACTTGTACCCATAAGAGTGAAAAGTGGCAAACCGTCAATGAGCTCGGTAGTACATACTTCCATACTTACACATGTAAGGCTACGTAGGTAGTTACTGAAAGTGCCAAAACTTTCTGAACTTCTCTCAAAGATAAGTATGTAAGCACTTGTCAAACTTACCTATTGAAACCTGTATGCTTCTATCAAAGTAATTTTATTATATTACGTAAGTAACTTAAGTCACAAATAATCCACTGCGATCTTGTTTTACATTCTTTGTTGTGTTTTTATAAGCTTTTATTTAACTTACCTTGTTAGTAGTTAGTATGTAAGTATTGGTAGATTCTTGCACCTGAATTTCAAACCAATTTTCCCCAACCGATTGAGCAGAAATTTTGCATTCACCTTTCTGGTGACAATACATTTTCATGACAGACATATCCTGCAGCCAGGATCGCCTCCTCACGAGAGAACTCCTCAACGGTTAATAAGACGGACACAAAACTTTAAACACAAAATTACTTACTAAGTATATGTATAGGTTCTTTACATTTATCATCATCTTATGTACTCGTACTACTTAGACCACACTACACAAACAATCATAATTATTTTCATTTTAAATGTGTACATTATTTTTCAACAGCTTACGAGGCTGACTGTGCATTTTTTTTGTCATTAACCTATGTGTTACATTGACATTATGTATTTACGCACAAGCATTACTTAATGTACATAACAATTATCTAACTTCAATGTAAATAATGTAATAATATATTATGTTGAAGCCGACATTATATGGGTTTATTGTAACCATGACTCGTGTACCGAATACCTAATAGCATTATTATAAGCCTTAGTTTTACAAATTGTCATGTGATTTGTAATTGTTCATCTGATTAAACAAAGATGAAGATCTATAAAATATGAGTACGGACTCCGGTCATCGAATACTTAATTACTATATAAATGCGAATGTAACTCTGTCTGTCTGTCTGCCTGCCACCACGCCAAAACCGCTGAAAAGATCATGACGTTTGGCTCAGAGGTAGGTAATCTGGGTTAGTAATGGTAGGACAGAGGATAGTTTTTTTTTATCCTGATAGTAAGTTGCCCTCGGATAATATCCGTTTCCAATCTAGACGCGGACGAAGCCTTGGACATAAGCTAGTTTATATTAAAGTTTTAAAAAGTTGCGTTACAAGTAGGCACCGTATCATGACATTATCTGTAAAAAAACCATCGGGGCATTCCCACAAATACAAAGGAGACTTTCCAATTCAGTGACAATCTCCATACAAAGGAGTCTGCCCAATTCAGCAATAATTTGTTAGTTGTCTGTCTGGTATACTATAGTCACGAGAAGGGCTGGTTACCATACTACCTGGTTGAATTCATCTTCACAAACTGCTCCCATTAATTTGTTGTATCCTTGACATTAACTAAAGCTAAAAATATATTTAAAAGTTGTTACAGTTACTCCTTTTTTGAATCACTCGGCTTACTGTGTGGCGTCCTTTCAAGGTCCTCATTTTGTTGTGTTGTCTTTATTTTTACATGGCTCACAGGATCGTTAAACCCTGTCAGATGTGGCTTTAATTAAATTGATTTATAAAGCTTTTAAATATACCAGTTATTCTGAAGGTTCCGATAATATTTAATTTAAAAATTTGGTCCAAGAATTTGTTATAATTCCTTAATAAGCTTCCGTGTTTATTATTGTTATGCTTTTACTTCTTGATTATTTTCGATTGAGCTAACTTGTGGGTTTTTGCAACCCTATAGCAATTGGAGAAATTTTTACTGGAGATTTCGAGGATTACTTATTTCCTGGTCCTGGACCCCTGGAAACTAATCGGAGACACTGTCATAAACTACCGAAAATTCAAGGAGCTCGTCGCTAAACAATAACAACCGCTCGGATCGATCTTTAGTTTAAGCCGCGCTTACCTAGGGTGGTTCTCAGATGGGTGAGTCTGAATTTCTTCTGTGCCTTAAAAGCACGTTAAGCCGTTGGTCCCGGCTGTCATTTGTAGATCTTTGACAATCGTTACAGGTGTTAGTGGGCTGAAAGTCTGACAACCAGTCTTACCAAGAGCGGAGGTCAGCTAGGCAGATGATGATGAAACTACCGAAAATTATTATTATAATTAATATTAAGACTAATAATGTTGGAACCAAGGTGGAATGTAGTGTTTGTTTTTTCTGGCTTGTGATAATTATTTCATTTTTGTGTTACTTTTATTGTTAAAACCACTGTTCGACACAAATGTAAAAGAGAATGCTCATGGAAGTATGGAATCCCGTACCATGCTGCATCAAAATCAAACCTTGTTTTTTATAGACTACACTGATCGTATTAACTCCTACAAAAATTATTTTTGAAAAAAAACCCGCGTTTCAGAGTTATTTTATAAAATCGAAACTAACCTAAAAAGTAGGTCTATTTTTTCGACGCTACCAACGACGTATTTTAACACACATACATTACATTATTGCTCTAAAAACAGCGTAATACACTAATATTAGTAAGAATTACGAGTTAAAGTAACATCCACAGTATGCTTGACTGAAACTCGATTTTATTTTAGACCTTTACATTGCCAATAGTCAGTCATACAGTACAAATGTCAGATGCCACAGATAAGATAACTATAAACCATAGAGTATAGTAAGTGCTATAAACTAGTCGGGATTTAGGGATGTAATCGATAAATCAAAATCTTTAGGCTGAGAAAATCTATTTTGTTGCAAATAGCAATAAACCAAACTAAATCGATTTGGTGTACTGATCTTACTTAATTGTAATTAATTTTAGAGTCCGCTCGACAGACAAGGGTTTGTTCAATTGAAACGGAACGTCATTTATATTCAGTTGAAACGGAACGTCATATAAAGGGAGTAAAACAATATTCGTACTTTTAAACTCGAAAAGTATATTTCCAGTTCAAAAATCAAATCCCCGACGCGTAATGCCGTAAAAAAATATGAAACTAATTACTATAATATTTTGGTTTTGAGGCGCGAGACTTTTTGGTACCAACTTTGGTCATTGTCCTTTGTTGATGAATAAATAAATAAAAAAAAAAACTGTCCATCGTGTTGAAATATAATTAATTATATATATATTTTTTTTTTTTGTAAAACGCTTTGAAATCAATTGGCCCTCCGCTGTCTGTTAGCACTTAGCACGTCCCGTAACATTACCATAGTTCAACAAACGCAAACTAGTTCCTCTAACAATGGTCGTCATCATTAACGTTGCAACCACGTACATAACATCAATATCCCCCCCCCCCCCCAATAAACCAGAAACAGAAATTTCCTTATTGATACGAGTCTACCTGTTAGGTTTCCGTCTTAATATTAGCCTAAATTAGTAAATACAAAATATAAATATTTCATTTCGCAATCTTCAGAGGAAAAATTAATTGACGTTCAAAGTCCAGTTTGGTACCGCTTTACCTTGATCGACCAAAGTCCAAAGCCGTTTGACGTATTAAACCTTTGAACAGGCAATTCTTGTGAAATGATCTCGAACTCTCGACTATATTGAAAAATGTGATTCATATGTACATATGTATTAGGTCAACTCTGGAGTATTTGAAATAAATATTCTGTATAATGACGACAATGTGTTTTCCAACCGGTTCAAAGGCCACCACGAGTTCAAAAATTAAAGAAACAGTCCGATAACTGGCATGTTACAGTGTGTTTCCTCTTTACTCTATATCTATGTTGAAGTCTGTTTCTGGCCAAACACACTGATGGACTTAAAGAAAAATCATCTATCTACCATAAGCTGACCAAGGCAAACATTGCGATTTTGCAGCCAAGTCGAACCGCGATGCTTAAAGCCACACCCTCTCCTTACCCATTAAATAAGAATCAAAATATTTTTATCGCTTATCGCCATGTTTTGGTAACAGGTTATCAAGGCCATATATTTCTTACCACATTATACATATTATCGCACAAGTGAAAATATAAATAAGACCTCAGCGCGTGCAGTGCAGCAGTTGTGTAAGTAATGACTAATATAATGAGGCACCAAGGTAGTGCACCAAGTGGCATTGTGCCAAAACCACCTCTACGTTATATACCACACGCAGGTACTTAGAAATATCTCCATGTAACACGTACTATTCCAATTACATCATCAAATTATTCCTAGACAGAGGCCTCTACCAAGTCCTAATTATCTTAAAAACGGACAGACTATCTAAGGATTTACTTAGCTGCTAAATTACATATTTTACTTTTGTATTTTTTTTCTTAGTTATGGAAATTCAAAATCTGGCATATCTTTCTCTTTTTGTAAAATTACTTTGAAATGTTTTCTTAAGATGATAAGATTCAAAATTGTTGGTACACCACGTAACTTTAAGCTTTGGAAAAGCGAAGTGGCCTAACACAGGCAATTTTTGTCTAAAAGGTACTTCAACCACTAGATCTAGTACTTACATAACTTGTAAAAGAAAATAAATTATTTGTATTATTTACTATTCAGTTATAAGCAGGATTACCTAGTTCAAGCGCAAATCATGGGTGAACTTGACATAGATTTAAGAAAAACTGTAAACGTAGTATCTCATATTTTTTGAATAAATTTTATTTATTAAGCACTATCACCAAGAGTGAACAGGCTTCTTCTGGGCACGCTCGTTCCATCATATACCTCATCCATCACTTTCCATCAGGCGTGATCAAGAGCAGGCCCATTTTGCAAAAAAATATATATATAAAAAAAAAACCATCGCTGGCATCAGCATCGCCTCAACTTCAGCATTTCAGGATTCGTCCTATGAAACTCCATGTTGCGACTCACATGGCGTACCACCTCACCTTACGAGATGCAGTTACGGTATGTGTAACTGCATCTCGTCGGTTCGAAAACAGGAAATACGGTGCTTAAAGGTCTGTGGTATGACTTTACCGCAGTTCCAAATACAAACATGTTGAAGTAATTCGACTTTATGATTCTTACAAGTGATGATGATATTGTATTTTTTTTTATTACATAAGCCGTAACGACGCCAAGGATTACCCACATAAGATATCTAAAGCCAACTTGTCCAGTAACAGTAGATACCCATCTTCGCGGTTCATAGCGCAACATGCAAGGCAAAAAGCAGCAATGTTATGTCATGAGGTATATTGTAGCTTGACAAGAAATGGGGCACTGTAGGTACAATATACACTGTACAGTCGACTAGATAGATAAGTAGGCAGCTGGCTAACTTTAACTGTACTTTTAAAGATATGTATACTACGCACTAAACATCGTAATCAGCTAAAAATGTTCCCACTGCACAAGCCTCTTGGGAGAGGGAGTGGCTAGTATTCCGAAGCCGAAAGGCATTTTTTCTCCCCATCATTGCGATCATTGTTTTGTTCTAGCTAGACCATACCTGGGAACCTTCTAGTTACGGAGATATTGGGGGTCAAAGTTCCAACATATTCATAGTTTTTTTTTTTAATACCAGATTTGAATGTTATAACTTTCCTTTAAATTCCTCCATGACCCCCGTTCTATACAATGCATCCACCAGCACAATGTTTTCAGTGCATCACATTGAGTCCTACCGTAAAACATGATTTTTCAGTAAAAAAAAAGAAGTTTCCCAGCAATAATTATTGCGTAGAGTTAGTTAGTTTGATGTAGAGAATGCTTTAATGACGGCTTCTAGAAGGGTCCGTTTACACCTTGTGGGTATAGATGTCATATGTCTCAAAATTTTGAGTTATAGGAAGGTAACAGAAACAACAATATTGACAAAAAGTTATTAAAATTAATATTGTTTAGTTCAGGGGTTTTCTTGTGCGCCCTATTGCTTGAAATAATAACCTACCCCAAGGATATCCACATCTGGTCCTACCAACCAAACTCTTTTGCCCACAGTACATTCGCAAGCTATTGCACGTCATATGACCACAACACTTCCGCCTGCAGTCGTTGATGTTCGCTAACGGCACTCCTCACACCACATATCACTGAGTAGAGTAGGCAGGTAAGTAGGTACCTGCCATATGCCCGTACTTTCTCTCTTCGTCGGTTTCGCAACAGCCGAGGTTGCGACAATCAAATATTTTTTGACCTCCGTTGACAACTGCGCAGGTTCATCTCAAATTCTCAAGTATTTCCTCTATGATTGTGACTTTATTTGTACTTTAAAGGTTATTTATGGTCCATTCGTCTGCTACTGGTCATCTTTAGCCTTCATCTGCGTAGTGAGCTCGAACCTATGTGTTACCTACGTGACCTACGTCATAAGAAAACGAATTTGACTTGTCATCTTTTCGATATAACTGACCACTACATTTTCTTTGTTTTCGGCACTACTATACGAAAAAAATCATGTTCTGAATGTCTTATTAGAAAGATTGATAAATCAGTAAGTATGGTACGTGGTTCAATACAGAAGCAGGTACATATGTTTACAACTTTATTAAAAACAATTAATATTACTTTAAAATATTCAACGGCACTTTATGTAGTTTATGTACCTACCAAGGAATTTAAATTGCAAATTCCCATGATCTATCTACTGCGCCAAATCTTGACAGCTGGAAGCTATGTATGTATGTTATCTTGTCTAAACAAAATGTTATAGGTTCAAAACGATAATATATGATATCTACATGTATCTACTGTATATTTAAGATACTAGGTATAAGAGATACCGTCCGTTGCCGTTGCGTCGACCTTCAAAGTAACCATATGCAAATTGACGAATCTCCGTAATATCTGTCAAAGGTTTTCTGCACACTGCGCATATAACTATTTTAGCAAACAAATTATGAATGCCAGAGTTGCTATTTAATGTCCATTGATATTCACAAGGAGTATATTTTTATGAAGTATCTACGCAGCACACAACGAACATAATGTAGACAGAGACAATGTAAAATGAAACGCATGTCGTTATTTTATGCATTCAGCATTTGATGAAAAATCCCGTATAGAATCAAGCGATCTCCTCGCGGCCAAAATAAAAATTACATCATATTTTCACAATAGGCCAACTGTAACACCAAATTACATAAGCTCACTGTATAGTGTTTATCTATCTCTTTAAAAGACGGAATCTTTGTTTTCTTTTTAATTATTACGCGTTCATGGAAATTGTACGCAAATATGACATTATAATTATTTAATATGGTACACACGACATAGTTCTATTTGTTAAGTGTCAGGATAAATCCACGTGATGCGTGAGAACTATTTGCTCGAACTGTTTAACTAGTTTCAAACTAACGGATAGCTCTGACAGTGTACTTTGACAGTCAATATTGTGGCAAAGTCTGGAACATTCTTAATGACCTCTTCAATTTAGCACTACGAAATAATTTATTTGCTCATAACTAATTCATCTACATCCTGCTTGTTATTAATTAATTAAATTAAAACTGCGTAAGTAATTAGTTGTTTTTTTGCAACCACCTCTCAGAATTTTATGAATTACAATTAAAAAAACTGTTTCATTGTTATAAAAGAAAATTAAATATGTAAGTTGGATTTGCCGAAAAAAAAACTATTTACAAAACGCGCGCTATTCTGCCAGCCAGTGCGCACACTGCACCCACAGGATAGTAAAAAAAAAAAAAAATTAACAAATAAAAGAAAACAAACAACTTTTAAAATTGGAAAATTTTCTTATATTAAAATCAATATACCTATTACACGTTACTTATACGCAACTGCTGAGCATGAGGTTGGATTCCCAGGTCGGGCAAAGTGTTATTGGGTTTTTCCATCAAGAATTTCTCAGTGGCAGCCACGGAGTCTGGGTTTGTGCCCGGTTGATGGCAATAGGTTTGCCCCCTATTACATCGACTTGAAGATAACTGGCGAAATGTGGGTGTACTTAGTGTACTAAGTTATTTATTAGGTAGGTACATCTCAGCTCTGCCCAACCCTTCGGGAATTACACGCGACTTGTTCTTTTCTTCGTTCGTTGGAACCGGTAAAGCAAGTTCCTTGACGTCAGACAGACCTTAAAATTACATTGGATTTACCCCATGATACACAATAACAAAAGTCTAAATAAAGATTGTTGTAAATCAATTTAGCCGAAAACAACTTTGCATTAAAATTGCTAAACGTTCCGCCCGTTTAGAATGATTTAATCTATACAGGGTTATTTGTAAAACACCAGCAACCTCTTAAGAGGTCATTGTACTCATCATTATAAACAACTTTTAATAGTGGACCAACCCTGAAATCGCGAAAAAAAAACAGCTGTTCCCTACATTTTGACGAGTTAATCGATCATAAATGTAGGGAACAGCTCATTTTTTTTCGCGATTTCAGGTTTTACAAATAACCCTATACATATAATAGGTATACGAGGTGGAAGGGAAACCGACGCGAAAACAGTTACCACGTATTCAGCAACTACATCATTCTGAGCTATGTAGGGAGAGGGACATACAAATTTTTCATCGGTTATTAAAACAAAAATCATCTTTTCCATACATTTTTACCGTATGGGTACAATACCCACACTATTGTGTTGTTTTACCGTGTGTGTTTGTGTGTGTGTTTTTTTTTTAATCAATGTCGTTTGTCTTCGTACTCTATAGTCTCCTCAACTACCGAACCGATTTTGATGAAATTTTGGACAGTTGTTTTACATTCGCCAAGGAAGATTTCTGAAAAAAAAGAAAAGGCATTGCAGCGCATTCCGGGGCCTAACTATGTAGGTACCTAGTTCATAATAAAAATCGACTTTACATACAGAACAACCCTCTCAACCAGTGTGCAAAATCAATTTTGCTCAAGTGCTGAATGATGCTGAGTAGAAGCCTTAGCTGAACCATGATAAATCAATTAAAAAACGACTCTATTGATGCCGATTCCGAGAAATTTCCGTACATGACTTGACACATTTGCGCGCGTCATTATAAGCCAATAGCTACAGTGACTGAGAAAGCAACTATCAAAAAATTAACCACATGAATAATGCCGCTTTTGATCGTACATTGCCTAATTGATGTTTGTACATGGGTGTAACCCCATGGACGCGCAAACTATGCATGATTCTAGACTCCCCAGGTTAGATATACAAGGTGCAGTTTTGCATCCTTCTCAAATTCAAGGAGGTATCTATACTAATGATTCTCGACCCGAATCGATAATAAAATGGGTAGGTAATTTTTTATTATATTTTTCTTATTTACGGAAATCGGTAAGTGTAAACCACCCGTATTAAATCGCAGCCCGTCTGTTCCTAGCCCTAAACCGCGCCGTCACACACACAGACGCAAACGTTTATTCGCCATTGTATTCCTTAAACTTCAAAGACAGCGCGCGCGCAACCCCGGGGCCCCGGCGCGGCGGCGCGGCGGCGGCGCGCCCGGCAGTTTGTTTGATGGTACCGCCGCGTACAGGCGCGCGTTTGCAAATTCCTTTCCTCGCGCCCCGGTAAATATCGGTAAAAACAAGATGACGGACAATTACTCCAATATTGAGTTGGTGGAGATGGTCCGCTTGTATGCCATCAGTGGAGACAGCCTACGTCGAGCCATCCCGATGTTCGCGCAACTGTTTCCCAATCGACAACAAATTACGTGAAAAAGTGATTAGTGCTTTCGACACTGTAAAAACGAATGTTTTAGTGTTGGGTAAGCTGAAGGAAAATTAGCAGCGTCGTGCTAGACTGTGCCTAGAGTGTGCTGGTGGAAATTTTGAACAATACCTCCAGGTAACTTATGTAGGCAATTTATTTATTTGTACATTGACAATCATAATTATGTAAATACGTTGTTCGTTTAATCATTTTTTTTTGTGTAAATAAGTTGATTTAAAATTTTTAACTACGCCAACAATACCTATCAGACAAAATTATCAATTCATCACCTACTTAACTAGCAAATCTTTCCATTTTTTCATCAAAAAGTAGAAAACATTTTTAGATTTAGTAGATCGGTACCCGAGCGAAGGTATTTTTGCCGGTCCTAAGCCCGTTAAGTAGGAAGGAAAATTTAAAATCAACCAATTTAATCCACAACGAAAAACATAATCATTAGGTACGAAAACCTGACATTGAATTTACCTACAATGCGCCGATTTATTATTACCCAAATTCAAGCCCGCGCGCTATCTACAACAGCTGAGCGCGTGCGCCTACGCCTCAAGTTATAGCTAAATCCTACCTACCTACATGTTTTTATTATTCAGATCTAAGATTACCAATTTAAGGATTGTCCGTTCAGCAGGATTGCAATAACACGTAATAAAGCAAAACTAACATTTTATTAATCAGCTGATAACTACCGTACTACCGTAGGTACTTACAGTAGGTACGTGAACGTTTCTTTGGGACACTGGTAGTAAGGACTACTTTCATTAGTAAGATTTCTGCATTCTAGTGATTCTTAATAATGAGTTAATTATCAAGAAAAATAATCATGACAAAAATGTAGGTGATTTTCGGTCGCGCTGCGTTTTGTAGGTAGAATGCGGCCGGCGCGAGGCGGCGCCGTGGCGCGGCGTCTCGCACAGACTGTCGACACTCACGCACACAGTGATGTCGCTGTGTGCGCGATGGGTGATTCTGAAATTGCTTTCGTATGATTCTGAAATACTGCCAAAAGAGAATGACCAAAGTTGGTACCAAAAAGTCTCGCGCCTCAAAACCAAAATATTATAGTAATTAGTTTCATATTTTTTTAGGGCATTTCGCGTCGGGGATTTGATTTTTGAACTGGAAATATACTTTTCGAGTTTAAAAGTATGAATATTGTTTTACTCCCTTTATATGACGTTCCGTTTCAACTGAATATAAATGACGTTCCGTTTCAATTGAACAAACCCATGTCTGTCGAGCGGACTCTAAAATTAATTACAATTAAGTAAGATCAGTACACCAAATCGATTTAGTTTGGTTTATTGCTATTTGCAACAAAATAGATTTTCTCAGCCTAAAGATTTTGATTTATCGATTACATCCCTAAATCCCGACTAGTTTATAGCACTTACTATACTCTATGGTTTATAGTTATCTTATCTGTGGCATCTGACATTTGTACTGTACACTGACTGATTATTGGCAATATAAAGGTCTAAAATAAAATCGAGTTTCACTTTTCAGTCAAGCATACTGTGGATGTTACTTTAACTCGTAATTCTTACTAATATTAGTGTATTACGCTGTTTTTAGAGCAATAATGTAATGTATGTGTGTTAAAATACGTCGTTGGTAGCGTCGAAAAAATAGACCTACTTTTTAGGTTAGTTTCGATTTTATAAAATAACTCTGAAACGCGGGTTTTTTTTTCAAAAATAATTTTTGTAGGAGTTAATACGATCAGTGTAGTCTATAAAAAAACAAGGTTTGATTTTGATGCAGCATGGTACGGGATTCCATACTTCCATGAGCATTCTCTTTTAAACAATTTAAAATAGCAGCTGTATTAATTATTGACCAGATACCGTAATTTAAATCGATTATTTATGTCTTTTGTGACAAGCTCCTGAATTTTGACCAGGATGCAAAACTGCACCTTGTATCTCGCCGGTTATAAAAAAACAGATCTTTCCCGTACTCTCTTTGTTGTTCTTCAATCCCTTACTTCTTCTTTGTACCTACTTCATATTCATAAAACAAGTAAGTGGGTGAATTTCAACAAATGCCATTTTTTTTATCATATCGGTGAACTTTTTCATTTACTTATACTTTTTTTTAATATTTTTCAGGTTTTATGTAATCTATAGGATATCAAATATCTCCAAATTTAATATCATCAACGTATCATTTAAGACTAAGGAGAAAATTCAGTTTGAATTCTGGTTTCCACCGATTTGACAAACCGGCACCGATTATTTTTCTGTACACCGATATGATAAGTTTATCCACCGAAATGATGTACATATCCAACGATATGATAATCTATCCACCTTTGAACATCAAAAAGAAAATAGTTAGTAGGTACCTATATATTTTTACAAGAGTGACTTAGAACTGAAGACCTGAACGGAGGGTCTTATGTAAGTAGATCATATCCAAAGAGAACAGAGTTCTTGGAAATCCAATTAAAATATATTTTTTTAAATTATGTATATGCTAAGGCAACATTTGTCTTAGCTTTTTTCCTCTGATAATATGCACGGGCACTGATTCGGTTTTTTTATTGTGCAATGCAACGTGCATGTGCAGTCATTTGGCTTCGGGTTGGGATAAGTCCGGCTGCCTTTAGTCTAGCTAAACGTTCTCTATCTTTTCTTAAATGTTCCTCTCTTAACACAGGATCGCTTTTGATTTTAGTTTTTTTTATTCTTTCCAGCAACCTCTTTGTCTCTTTTTTCTCCTCCTCTTTTAGTTTTGGCCTCGGCATTCTTAAACAAAATTAAGCTATATGTATATGTTTTCTAGCTATATGTATGTGTTATTTATATGTTTTCTTTTTGTCTATTATTTTCTCTTTATTCATTTTTCCAACACATTATTTACATTTTTAAATATTTTTAGTAACAAAAATTATCTATTATTGTTATTTATTATTATGTACTTACTATTTTTGTGACTAGAAAATATTTTCTAGAGAAACCTTTAATGCGTTCAATTGCTCACCTCACCATCATCATCTCAGCCCATAGACTTACATTACCGAATACAGACCTCCCCTAATGATACATTTATACATCTTACCTACCCATTGGTGTCGTGGTAATGATTTTGGCAGTCTATGTAGGTAAGTATGTATGTATGAATGTTTGTATGTAGGTATATATGTATGTATATAATGTATGTGTTTGTATGTATGTTTGTATGTTCCATTGTTTCATTGTATACTTAACGAAATGACACGGGATCTACCGATATGATAAAACGACTCACCGAGATGATAAAATGATCTACCGATATGATAAAGCGATCCACCGATGTGACAAAACTGTGCGTTGATCATGAATCAAAACACCGATATTAGATATAAGACACCGATTGATTTTTTCTTATCATTTCGGTGTAAATTATCACATCGGTGGTATTAAAGACCACCGATTACAGCGATATGAGAACAGCGACGTGAGAAATAACACACTTTTTAGAAAAATTGAAAAAAAGCATAATATCTAGGCTAAATTCAATAACAGTCAATGAAGCTAATTCACTTACTACCTCTATTAGAACCAAACAACAATAATAAAACTACTCATAACACTAGAAAAATGCAATCACCGATAATATAAAATAATTGTCCGGAAGCAACTGAAATGGCGTACTTTCGTTATTTGCGGGAATATGCAGCGATTTGACACACGTCCATCCTGACTGCGACCTAACACACACTAACGAGAGAAATAAAATTGGGGTGGGGACACTGTCAGACTCGTCGATGAAAAGTTAGGTTTAAATTACTTTTGTCCAGCGATATGAGAACATTTTTCAGGACAAGTACCTACGTTTGTGCCTCTCAGTAATAATCATCGTTAATTATGTAATAAAATATGCAATATATTAATAACAAAACTAATATTCTATTAGATAGAATAAGTTATATACTTAACTTACTTATTTTTATTAGTGTATAAGCTTTTTTGTTTGTAAAAAAAGTAGAGGGACAGCACCGATTTGAAAAAAATAGAGGTTTATGTATTTATTTCTACCTTTAATAATAGACCTAGGCAAATTATTTTTTTGCCACAGCCCAATAACTACCTATTGAATACTAAAAAAAATAATTGAGAACAATATTCCTTTTTTCAAATACTAATTTCACCGAATACAAAAAAATAAGTCATTTGGGAAATTCACCCAAGTATTTTTTTTTTAAAGTAGTGCTTATTTTAACAAATTATTATTATTAGTTTAAATAACTGGCTGTGCCTATTTCAAAATCAATCAGTAATGTAACGGGACTTTTGATTGATCTGCAGTGGATCTGTTTGTCCTTCAGTGGGTGATTTTGACAGCCAAACATTTGGAACCGAATCCGTAATGAATATATTGTGACTTGTGGTTAAAGTTCCTCCTAAAGTGTTATTTTACTCCAATTCCTTAAATTACTTACGATCTCATCTTGGGTCAAACTCTGTCAAACATTTAAATCAAACGTTATAATATGTAGGTACTACTAGCTTATGCCCGCGGCTTCGCCGGCGTGGAGTTCGATAATTCTGCCACGAGATCATACTATCGGGATGAAAGTATCCTGTGTGGTAATCCAGGTTATAAACTATCTGTGTGCTAAATTTCATCCAAATCCGTTCAGTAGTTTCTGCGTGAAAGAGTAACAAACATCCATCCATCCTCACAAACATTCGTATTTATAATATTAGTAAGAAGTATGATGTTTATTTGCTCCGAAGTGTACCACAAACCACAACATGTTGTGATTCACAATTAAAAAAAAAACAAAGTAGGTTACATAAATTAATTTGACTGACCTTGACAGCCAAATCAGTTTGAGACGTCAATTGAAATTCGGAAGTTGTTCGAATGCTCGTTTTTTTTTTTCAAAGTTGTTCAAGGCAAAGGACCATCAGGCGCACAGTGCGCCTGATGGTCCTGATCGAGAAACATCCAGCGCCGCATAAACAACGTGGCAATCGTTTTCAACGTATTTATTTATAACGACTTTCAACAGAATTGATTTATACTTTTCAGTCATCATCATCAGCCTACAGCAGTCCACTGCTGGACATAGGCCTCCTCAATCGCACGCCACTCAACTCGATTCTCAGCAACTCTCATCCAGTTGCTACCAGCCACCCCGCGCAGATCGTCACTCCACCGAGCCTGAGGGCGTCCCACCTTACGTTTTGCCGATTCGCGGTCTCCACTCAAGAACACGTGTACCCCAAGGGTCATCGGTCCTACGGCTATGACCGGCCCATTGCCACTTCAGCTTACTTATTCTGTGGGCTATGTCGACAACTCTGGTTCTCTGTCGGATCACCTCGTTCCGGATGCGATCCCTCAGAGAGACTCCAAGCATAGCCCGATCCATAGCTCCCTGAGCGATCTTTAATTTTTGGACTAGCCGTACCGACAGTGTCTACGTTTCGGCTCCGTAAGTCATAACAGGCAGGACGCACTGATTGAAGACCTGCTTTTCAGTAGTTTATAGCAATCCAATACATATTTGAGTTTTTCATCAACGTTACCGCTAAGGATTGAAACTCATCTAATCTATCGTCGTGTGGCGTTCAGAATCTATCATTTTTTGTAGCTCAGAAAGTCAGAACCGTCAATTGCTAAAACGAGAAACAGAGCAATCTACCGACGGTATCGTCGACGCTACCGCGTGCTATAACATTCCCGCTGTTTCTCGGTCTAGCTAATGACGGTTCTGAGCTTCAAACAATTGATAGGAGCATGGAAAAGTGCGATTCTGTGCTGCTAGATGTGGCGCAATCCTAATAGAATGTCACTTTGTATGTATAGGCCCATTGGTGCTGCTCACAATTTAACGTATTAAAAAAGTGTTTAGTTTTTGGAGGTCCTCCCACTATCTATTTGTCCATTCAGCTGTTATACTAAGTCTCCACATGCACTTTTCTATCCCACCCTACCTGGTTTCATACCCCGTGGCCCTGACGCTACCCTTCACCACCATCTGAGCTGACAGCTGAATCCATAAATCACTCATTTCAAACCTACTTTAAACATATTTAAACCCCGATCACATAACTCTAACGCTGGGTGCGCCCGAGGGCCGATGTGGTCAGTGGTGCAACTTCGGATGCGCGCGCGCAGAGGTCGCGCCCCTCCATGTAGACACCGACACAATGCAGGACTTGTACTGAGGAATGTTTGTAAATAAACGATCCTTAACTCGGTGACATTGGTCGTTCGAACTTGTGACTGACCCGACAGCTATTGTGGCTAATTGGTTTTGTAATTGTTTAAATCGTACTTAATCACGTGTATTTTCGTTTTAGCTACATTTCCACAACATGATAGAAGGAATAAAATAAATAGCCTTTATTTTCATGGACATCATAATTCTCGCAAGCCTCATCACAACTTTATAATTACATCGCTTTTTATATTGCCACATCACTTCAGAATTCAGACCAAGCAATAAATCAACACTGATATCTTCAATCCAACTAGGTACTAGCGGTAGAATCCTAGAAAATCAAAAGCAAGATATTTCAAAGCCTACTAAAGCGAAACTTTCATGAGAAAGATTTGTGCAGCATGAAGGATGATTTCCACCAAAACGGCTCGAATATCATCGAATCGGAAAGGATACGAACAGATGCGGCGATACCTAGCCGATCGCGTTTGGCAGTATGTCGACGATTGACGCATCGCGGCATCGGCTACCGTCGCTTGCGAACGTATCCGTCAATTGATCGGATACGACGACAGGCGAACGGAGCCGTACGCGAGGCGCAGCATACTTTCGGTTACGATTGCGTGTCCCGGAAGACGCCCACGGTCAAGCTGCTTTGCGCGGCTTGCCAATATATACGATATAAACGATATTAAATCGTGTACACAGTAGTTAAAGTCTTTAACTACTGTGTACACGATTTAATATCGTTTAAGGATTGTAAAATCCGTTCCGTTGCCGTTTGGTGGAGATCACGCTTAACAATCATTAGCATATTTCACACTACATAGTTTAGTGTCATTCTGTCTAAGTAATCAAATCCTATCTAAAGTATCCACAATAACACGTGTGAGAACCGTAGTTTTATTTGTCAAACAAATCTTATTCAAATTAGGTGAGACGAAGCAGGTGGATATACATAAACATATGTCTACTGTAACACTCAATAGATAAGGAAAAATAAATGCTATGTCAACACAAAATGTGGTAAAATCAAGTATTACATCATAAGCTCCTACTTACTGTATTAAAATATCACTATCTGTTTAGCCTTTTTCCAATTAAGGGGTTGGTTTCAAATCTGCAGCTGAATACCAGTATTTTATATGGATCGACTATATGCCTTGATGAAGTCTGGTTGTCAGACTTTTTCTTCTAACTTCTCGTAACGACAGTCATAGATCTCCTGATGACAGCCGGGACCAACGGCTTAACGTGTTTTCCTTTAAATAGAGGGTTCTTGGGGTGTAATGGATAGTAACCCATCCGACCTTGGAAAGTGGTGCTTAACCTTGAAGATCGACCAGTCATCATATCTGTCTAGCCTTTTCCTAACTATGATTTCCGCTTCCAGTCTTTCCAGATTCAGCTGAATACCAGTATTTTACATGGAGCGACTGACTATCTGACCTCCACAACCCAGCTAGTACCTACTGGGTAATACGATACCGCTGGTTATGACTGGTTGTCAGATTTTCGGGCCACTGACTACCTGTAACCTTGAAGATCGATCAGAGGGACTGTTATTTATTAGCCACGAGCCTTTCATTGACCCGTGCGGTTGTTATGAATATAAAAGCAGAACAATGCCTTGCATAGAAGTACCTACGTCTGCTTTACCCGAGAGCTGGCAATGAAGCAAGTAGGTAATAGTACATTAAACATTAAAAATCAATTTCGATAAGATACCAGTTTAATTTTATTATTATTACCTATCTTTATCAATATCTGTGCCTTTCCATGACTAGAAAAAGCATTCCTAAGCTAATATACATATACAGGGTTATTTGTAAAACACCATAAACCTCTTAAGAGGTCATTGTACTCATCACTATGAACAACTTTTACTATGGGACCAAACCTGAAATCGCGAAAAAAAAATCAGCTGTTCCCTACATTTTGACGAGTTAATCGATATCATATACACTTGGGAGCAAATAAATCGAGCCACTACCTTTTTTCACGTAAAATGGTAAATATTTTTGGTAATATGGAACGTATCAATTCGAACTATATATCGCCTAAAAGTTTAGTTAATAACCTTTACAATGAGGGTAAATTATTGAATAATAACCTTATTGAATGATAAATTATTGGCTCTGCAAGAAAAATGGTAATTTTGATAGAAAATTTAGTAGGGCTAAAACAGTCCATAAAAACAATAAAAAAACAAAATTATTGCAAAAAAAATATTCTTAATAACTGGTATTACCCCCCCGGGCCCTGATACATTCTTGTAGCCTATTAGTCATCGATCTGATCAGCGTTACGATGACATATTGTGGTATGTTCTCCCACTCTTCAAGCACAGCGACTTTAAGCTCGGGAATGGATGAAACAGCGGGAACCCTGGCTCGGACTCTCCGTTTTAGCTCGTCCCATAGGTGTTCGATCGGGTTCAAATCGGGACTTCGTGCTGGCCATACCATTTGTTGAATCCCGATCGCAGACAAGTATTCCGTAACGATATGCGCGGTATGAGGTCTCGCATTGTCATGCATAAACAAGAAATTTTCTCCGACAAAACCAGCATACGGCATTACGTGGTTTTCAAGAATGTCAGTTATGTATCGGTCAGCTGTTAATCCACGTCTACCACTGCCATCGTTGGCGGGGTCGACGAAGACAAGTTCCGTTTTTCCGTCTAGAGAAATTCCTCCCCACACCATACAAGAACCACCACCAAAACTCACCGTTTCTCGAATGCAACATTGGGCAAATCTTTCACCAGGACGTCTATACACTCGGTTTCTCCCGTCATTGCTAAAAAGACAGATTCTTGACTCGTCAGAAAACAAAACTGACCTCCAGTCTTCTAACGTCCAATTAATGTGTTCTCGAGCAAACTCCAAGCGAGATCGGCGATGAGCTACAGTCAATTTTGGGCCAGTTGCTGGTTTGTGTGATGTTAAATTTCGTTCTTTTAGTCTTCGTCTCACTGTCCACCTACTGATTGCGACTCCTCGAACGTCACGTAACGCTTGCTGTAGCTGAACAGCATTAAGTCCACGGTCGCGCAACGAATTGGTTGCAATAAAGCGGTCGTCACGTTCTGTTGTTGCCCGTGATCGGCCAGTTCCAGGTCGCCGAACAAAAGCACCAGTCTCCAGATACCTGCGGTATACCCGCTGTACCTTTGAACGACTCAAATGAAGTCTGCGTGCCACTTCACGTTGTCCGTGTCCAACCTCAAGTAAAGCTACAACTTGGGCAGCTTCCGTCGGTGTAGTATCCATTTTATCAGGTTATTTTGATTACACAGACACAGATAAAGACAACAATAACAAGTAATATGGGTATGATTAACAAAAACCTCAAATTTAATCTTTTCTTAACAGAGTACAATAAAAATGTCATAAGCAAATTAAATGCGATAATTTTATTCTACCCTTTAAACTTTAATAAAAATGAAATTTTGACAACTAACTACCCTCATTGTAAAGGTTATTAAATACCCTTTTAGGCGATATATGTTTCGAATCGATGCGTTCCTTAATACCAAAAATAATTACCATAATGCGTGAAAAAGGAAGTGGCTCGATTTATTTGCTCCCAAGTGTATCATAGTAAAAGTTGTTCATAGTGATGAGTAGGTACAATGACCTCTTAAGAGGTTTCTGGTGTTTTACAAATAACCCTGTATAGCGATAATTATTTAATGTTTTTTGCGCGAACATCTAATGGCGTGTCAACGAGTAATTTTAATAAATACCTACCTACCTGTCATTTACATCGTAGATAACGTCAAAGTCATTAATAAACCAGTGTTGTTACTACTTATATATTTCATAATACTTGTTATAACGAGAAGCTCCTTGCTAGGTATTAGCATTACACCCAATAATTTTAAATAAAAAGAGGTAGATATAGCACTAGTGCGCGCAAATTGTTGCAGACAAATTCAGACAATTGTCGTAATTTAAATACTTCAAGCACAATAGCTATCTCTTTCTGTATCATACGTTCCGTATTACCTATCGCAGTCGTAACAACGCAACGATATTATTATGAACGCTGCGTTTCTTTCTTTATAATATCATTGATTACACCATAGAAATATAAAAAATACCACACACAGTTTTTTCTGATATTTATGAGAACTCCTACCGTTCTTGGTTACACCTTAGACAGTAGGTATAGGTATCCATGGCAAGAACAGACAAAATGAATCCGAAAGGTAAGTGCGAAATATAGGCGAAAGGCAACCCAAAAAGTCAGAGCTAATCGATGTGTCTACAAATATCACTACAACCAGCGATGTGCTTTAGGGTTTGGCTGCTATACTTACTACATTCATGCACACCACGCGACAATAACATCCGAAACTACTCCCCACCGTTTAATTGAATCTCCGTCCACTCCTATAAAAAAACTGCACCGTCATTCGAGAACTTTCCTGATTCAATTCATTATTGATAGTTAACTGTCGCCCGCATCATACGATGCACACAAAAGAGGCATCCACATCCCTATTAGCAGCGCCAGTAATCGCCACTTCCCACGGGCACAATGCCACGCTCATTTCATGGCCTAGATTCTGTTGGGCCAACGTTGGTCGGATTGAAGGCCACAAGAACTTTCGATCCGGTCGTATCGTACCATACCGCTTAGATGAGATCGCGCGACGAGCGCTAGATTGGAAGATTGGAGGAAGCACTAACATGGCATTGGTATTTTCAAGCTAAATGAAGATGATAGTTTGATAACTAGAGTAGAGATATGCCACAAGGAAAATGAAGTTTCATCTGTCAGACAATTCCATTCTAAAAAAAATTGTTGCATGCCTTACTCTTGCATATGACAAAAGAGACAACTTAGAAACGACATTAATCCTTCTCTTTATTAAGATGAAAGCAAGACGAAAAAAGCTACAGACTGCAGAAAAAATTAAGACTTAGGCCCGGTATCCACCAAAGCGGAGAGGAGAGGAGACGAGAGGAGATGTGTTTGAATAAACCAATCCGATTTCGTTATTTCCACATCTCTTCTCCGCTTAGCTTTGGTGGAAATGGGTCAAGCGGAGAGGAGAGGAGATGTCTCATTTTTCTATAGAATTTTGTGCAGCGAGCGAGCAAGCGGCGCGGTAGAGCGGAGAAGTGTCTAGTCGGGCGGCCGGGCGGCGCACGCGCTCGCGCACCCCTCACCCCGCTGCCTTCTCCGCGCGCCTCACACGTCCCGATAGCGTCATTCGACTGGCTTTGAATGCAAGCGTGTATCGTCCATATTTTTATATTTTCAGTTTGCAAAATGGATGACGAACATTTCATTGAAGTGGTTAAAAAATATCCGTGTCTTTGGAATACACTTTTAAGCACTTACAAATGCAATTCAGATATAACTTTTGTAACGACATGACGTCTTCCTTTCGTAGACAGCACTTGACTGTTTTCGATCTCTCACAGCTCACATCTCTGCTACACACAGCTCACATCTCTGCTACACACAGCTCACATCTCCTCTCCGCAACGCATCTCCTCTCCGCTTTGGTGGAAATAACCTGCCAGCTTCGCGGCACATCTCCTCTCGTCTCCTCTCCTCTCCGCTTTGGTGGATACCGGGCCTTACCCCGTAATGCCCTGATGACCCTGAAATAGTTATAATAACCGTAGAATCTGTTTCAACACTAATAATGAGGTGAGGTTCTAGTCATCCTTAATTAGTACCTGAGTAGTGACCTATCACGTAGGAATATAATTAGCTATTCCATCCTTGACTATTATTACAATATGAGTTTCATTCAATCTTGCTGAATGAACATTTTTTTCTTTATCTTTACAGTGTTTCCTTCCTCATCGTTCATCGTACTATTGTCGTAATATATTCACCCTGAAAGGTTTTAAGATTTATTCATTCATCAGTTTCACGGAGGTTCTGTTTGTAATAGTTTATTTTCTTTTGTTTTCTTTTTCATGCTGTTGTTTTCCGTTTTTACCCAACTACGGTGAAGTCAAAAGGAAGGGTTATGATTTGTATGTTTGTATTTACGTATGTTCCTCCGTAGCGCCTAAACTATTGACTATTCCGATTTTGATGAATAAGGTGTCAATCGATTCGTTATTATGACCCGGGTAACATAGGCTACATTTTAACCGACTTCAATAATAGGAGGAGTCGATTTTCCGTAGTCGGGTTTTTTAGTTGTCGTATACCACACAAATTCTTGTTTGTTAGGAGCAAATTTTCGATGAAAATTTCGTTATAGAGATCAACGTGTTCATTTATTGCCATACTACTAGATAATGCTGAAAGTTGCCAGTGCACTAAAAACAACCAACTATACTGGGTGGAAGGGGCATACATGAACGCACAAGCGATTACCATGTATTATTCAGTACATCATTCTAAACCTTCCCACACTGTTTCATCGATAAAAAAAAAAACAGCTTTTGCCATACATTTTGACCGTGTCGATGCCCCTTTCACCCTGTATGTAAGTTCCTAGATTTACGAAGTCAAGAAGTAACTCACACATTTAATTATTCCTACATCATCATTCTCCTGGCTTTCTCCATATTTATTTGAGGACGGCTCAGCATGTCTTCTTCTTCCATACTTCTCTATTACTCGTCATCTCATCCGACACCTCCTTTCTTGCCACAATCATCCTTCACACAGTCCATCCATCGTTTCTTTGGTCTTCCTCTACTCTTATACCCACCCACATTCATACTCAAAACTTTCCTTATGACATTTTCCCCATTTCTCGACATCACGTGCCTATACCAAACCAACCGATTACCACACAACTTTTCAGTCACCGGCGCCACTTTCAGACTTCCTCTTATGTACTCATTTCTTATTTCATCCATTCGCCATATCCATGAATTATTTATCCTTCCATAGAATGACTAAAAATAAAGACCTTACTAGAAAGAACTAAGTGCATTGTTGTTGTAGATAATAGATCCTATAAAGACCACACCATGTGACTGGAACGCCCCTGGGCAGCCCAGACTCGGACAAACTATAGATACCTACATATAAACCGCAATGAACAAAAACTACAGAAAATGAACTATCTGAAACACTGAACAGTTTTAATGATAAAACAATGATCCTAATAGTATTCTTCTTCAATGTCCATTGTCCTGTAGAAAATCTGTTTAGATTTTCTTGTATTGCCGATTCTGTCCCAACGTCAAACCTTTATGTTATAGAAGAGCCCTTCTATATACCTAATGAAACGACCCATAACTATATTAATTATGATTTCAGATATAAGTGCCTATAATCTAAATCTAATAATTTCATCTTCTAACTATGAAGTGGTTCTTCTGTATTTTTTTTTACGTGTCATCGTCCTGACTGAACAGTCATACGATGTCGCGCGATGTTACATCACAGTTCTTTCCTGTTACAAAATACTATTGTGCATGCAATTAGCGTCGCGTCGCGTCGCGCGTCGTCCGCGCCACTCAATTCACTGGCTGACGGCTTTGAACTTAGTGAATAGCAATCGTTCACCATTATATTCAATACTCAGGTTATTTTTTATGAGATATTCGTACAACATACATATTTTATGTGCTGGGGAGTTTGTTACGCTACTTTTTCCCAGTTAAAACACAAGGAACTGACGAAGGCCTTTTGGGGGACTGCCGCTTGTAAATTTTGACGTTCAAAAGTGCTAATTATCAGCCTAATTTAAATAAATGACTTTTGTTTTTTTCCTTTATTCATTGATACACTTACATGTTTATTTACATTTTTTATTATTTTAATAAATAAAATAAATACTAAAATAATAAACACTGAATTATCTCTGCATCTCCATAACCTTTTCATGGTTAAATGGATTCCGGTCAAAGAGATTTAAAATAATATTTTAATGTCTTTGATTCCGGTAAAAGGAGATGGATAAAACGTGCCCCAAAGTGTACAAAAATAAAACAATTACAAATAATATAATAATATCATTAAAAAAGTTAAGAATTTTGGAAAATTATTAGGTAACGGGCTACAGCAGATTTTGAAACGAACTTATAAAAAAGGATTTTTATTTTAGATTTCACTCGAATAGAAGAAAGTACCCTCAAACGTTGCCATACAATATTAACAAAGAACAGAACAGGGAAAAATAAACTCATACCGGGCCTAAAATGTAAAATATTCGTAACTTACCGTAACTTAAAATTACTTCTTTAAACTTCAATTGTCACTTACAGCCCAGGATATCTTCCGCGATTGTTCATGATTTAAGTACTAAAGGTCCTATCAAAGAAACCACGCTCTGCTTTCCGACATCTGACCTCTATTCTCTATGCAAGGTCCTCACAGTTAGGCAGCTGTTCGTACTACAGACTGTACTCCCAACTTACAGTACTGCGAAACGCCTCTCTGACAGAGTTTGCAAATAATTACCCGGTGGAACAGCAGTAGCGAGAAGACATTTCAGGTTTATCAGCCCCAGGCTCTACAACAACTTAATTAAGACTCTAAATATTTATCATCTACCCCGTAATCTCTTGAGAAGGAAGTTGACTGAGTGGTTGAAATCACAAATCGAATTATTTATTATTGAATAAATAGTTTAGTTTTCAAAATACTTAGTTCAGTATACTTTCAGTCTAACTTTGTAAGGGGTTTCTGAAAAGAAAAAGTTTTTAAATAAAACCAAAAGGAAGCTTAAGTATGGGTATAGATTTTTATTACGCTGGTAACTTTATTTCACTGTCAATGTCAATTTGATTGACATAAGTACACGTATTTTGTTATAATTTGAATATGCTTTGCTTTGTGCCTGACATTTCAGGAGTAAAGCAAAGAGATTTTACACCTACCTTTTCGCCGGTGATCTTATTGTTACAAAGGAATAGATTGTCTCAGTTTGAAAATAATTATCTCCCAGTGTTTTGTAACCAATAATATACTGTGTTTATTAAATGCCTCAGACAGATAAACATACATATATGCAATTATGCACTATACTATAGATAAAAATACCTTTATAACTTTTGTCAAAAACTTTTGAGCAATAAGCACCTCTTTTATTTTTTTATGGAAATTCTTTACTATCAAATGACATAGATTTTATATAATGTACAGACGCCAGGTCAACCTACCTGAAACTGTCAGATTTTACTATTTAATAGTCAATGACACTATCGTAAATAATATGTCGATATGGTGTAATGCAAACTAGAAATTAAGCAGTCAAATAGTATGATGCACTAAGTAGAGTCAATAATAGGTACAGACGGCGACACATCAAGATAGTACATTCCAATTTCCAGTATAACATTACCTAGTTTTGCATAGATTTCCAATACAATGAGAGATTCGCATAAACTGGTTTTGTATAGCGTGATTGGTCGCCGTGCGTACCTAGGTACTGTAACATGTGCATTTTAGCGTGTCAAAACACGTGAATGAACACCCAATAATATTGATGACGAAATGTTCACAGATTTTGGCGAGATCACATGTACTTACTGGATGTTATGACTTAGGATTACCTAAAGGTGTGTTTATAATTGTACGAATCGAGAAAAGACATCATAGACACCACGAAACAATAAAGTCGAAACAATAACAGTTTAACAACTAACTACCCTGTTCATTGAGTGATTAAAAGGCTGATTGGACAACCTGGCCTAAGTATGCTAACGATGGGAGAAAGTATGATTTTACATTCAAAAGCCGTTTATTCAAAACCCTGCCTGTTTTCGGAACCATGTTAGGGACGGTTTCCAGTCTAACCGGATGCAGCTGAATATCAGTATTTTACATGGAGCGAATGCCTATCTAACCTCCTAGTTAATACTAGGTAATACGATACCTCTTGGTAAGACTGGTTGTCAGACTGTCGGGCCACTGTCTACCGACTAACGGTACCGACTGTCGAAGATAGAATAGCCGCCGCGCCGGGACCAACAGCTAAACGTGCTTTCCGAGGGACGGAGGAAACTTGGTATGTAATGGGTGGTTAGCCATCCACGGACCAACCCAGGCAAGCGCGGCTTAACTTGAAGATTGACCCGAGTGGCTGATTATGTACATCGAGCTCAACAATCTGTAACAAAAACAAAAGATAAAGGGTATGATAAGTATTGTTAATTGAATGGAAAATTTGAGCCAACAGCCAAACTTTTGCCAAAAAAGCAATACCTACCTAGGTACTATTACCAAAGCTTCTTTACCCAGGCAGGCATTACCTGACTACGATCACGCAAGTTTATTGTCCACCAGTATAACCCTGTACTAGGATCTGTTACTAAAGTGTTAATATGCTGCAAAAAATATTTGTTTACTCGATTTTTGCTTGTCTATTTAATGGTAACGTACAATGAACCACGCGTTGATTTCATTCACGGAAAATTTTCATCAGGTGTGACGTTTATCGCGATAAATAGACATAAATGGTCATAATAAAGCGATAATTTGCTATGCTGACCAGGGCTTTCCATCAGCTTACTCCATTAGATCGCATTTACATACGAATTATTATAATACACCCGACACCATCATAATAGTTCCTTAAAAGTTCGGAACGACGTAAGCTGGTTTTATTTTCTAAAGAAAGTTTAGTAAAATGTCCATAATAATATACTTAGATAGACTTTCTTGATGGTCAAATTCCGGGGATACGGCCAAATTGCTGACCGAACCTCAGACTCTGGTAGATAATGAATTAAAGCCGGTCCTCAATTGTCCGTATCGGTTTGAAGAGGCTGTACTCTCAGTTAAACACCGCATGCTGAAAAAAAAAACAAAATCAACATCAGTTCATCCGTTTTGGAGCTACGATGCGTCAGACAGACACGTTAAAATACTACTCCTCTTTTTTGTCGGGAATAACTAGCTCGGATCAAATACACTTTTTCTCCTCCTCATGTATGTATAATACACACTTACACAGCTTTAATTGGTGAAGTTCCGTGCCAAGAACAGGGCGAACCTCTCGACCTGCATAGGAATTTAACTGGTAGATAATACCTTGTGGCATTAAGTCCGCCTATGTACCACTGTTGTACATGAAGTTTAAATAATAAATATAAATAAATAAATATCCCTGGACATTTCACACAGCACCATCTAGTCCCAAGCTAAGCAACCTAATGCTTGTGTTATGGTAACTAGATGGCTGATAAACTACATATATACATTTTTTTTTGTAAATACATACATATTATAGATAGAAAAACACCCAGACCCGGAACAACTACTTGTAGGTCATACAAATATTTGTTCCGTACGGGAATCGAACCCGCGACATGCAGCGCAGCAGTCAATCGCTTGACCACTGCGCCAACCGTGTCAATAATAAGAATAACCTAACCCGATTCCAAAGTAAACCATCGCAAAAGGGTGATAAAACAAAAATACAGTTGAATTGAGAACCTCCTCCTTTTTAGAAGTCGGTTAAAAAGATGATAATCGAAAAAAATCTAAATAACCTACCTTAATATAAATAAATACCACTAAAAGCTTCTGGAAAATGAATAATTTGCGAAAATTACGTATAATATTTAATTAGCAATGTTAATGCTAACAATTGAAAAGTCAACAACTTGATTTTGTGTATAGACAGCAAATATTTGTTCTAAAGGAAACAAAGCCCAACCACCGCCCAACCGCCGCCGCCGCCGCCGCTCAACTATGTATCACAATATTATGTATAATTAAATCAAAATTAAATGTACGTTGTTGAGAATTAAACAGACAGTTGGATTTGGTTCCATAGTATAATTTATTGCGATGTAAATTAAAGATTTCTTTCTTACTTACTTCATAATGCTGAGTTTACAAAGATGACTTTTGTGTAAAGGGTTAATCTTCATTCTTCTTCTTCGTCACACTAACCACACGATAAGGGTTACGTTATTAAACAAAAACTAATGTTGTACTAACTATAAGCCAGAACTTCCACACTATAGCGACAAAACGCTGCGCAAAACCAGTCGTTACAAAACTGACGATTGAGTAAAAAATGAGTTTCGAGTTATACAACAGCTGTAATCTCTCAAAGTGTACCATAGAGAATAGAAACCCGTCAAGTACATACTGGACTACAAACACACCGGTCTTGATTAGCCTTCACCGATTGCAAGGTGTTTCTGACCTACTTTAATATTGTTCTTTCCACCGATTTAGTTTTACACATAATAAATAACATCACGCCTGTAATCACCGTAGGGTTAGGCAGAGGTGTACTTAATAGTACACCCACCTTTCGCCAGTTATGTTTTTAAGTCCCATGTAATAGGGGGCGAGGCTATTGTCATCTACCGGGCACAAATCCAGACTCCGTGGCTGCTACTGAGAAATTCCTGATGGAAAACCCAATAACACTTTGCCCGACCCAGGAATTGAACCCAAGACCTAATCCTCAGCAGTCGTGCTTGCGACCACTAGACCAACGAGGCAGTTTAATAACTTTAATAATAGTATTGTGATACCGTAGGTAGGAGATTATGTAACGTCTTTGCGGCTATTGCGATATTGTTTATTGTTGAAATTGAAATTGAAATTGTTTATTGAAATAATTGAAATACAAAAATATTTACAATATGGCCTTAAAAAACAATAGGTATACAATATGTAATTGGATTCTACCTGAACTAGGAATAAACCTGTATCTCAGGTAACTCACTCAAAGTGCTTACATCTAAATATTATCTAAGATTCCATAAACAGATAACTAGTAAATAACTTATCTATAAATATAATACGTAATTGTTATGGTTTTATTCAAAGTAAGAAAAATAGTTTGTTTAGCCAACTTCTCTGCAACGTTCTATTAATTTTACAATTAAGCATAACACAAAAATCCAGGTCACGTTTACTTTGTGTCTACAGAGAAAACTGCTATGTCAATAAATTGCAAAAATGTGCTAAACAATTGTATTGTAATTTGTGAAAAAATAACTAATATTATTTTAAGTGCGACAATTTGTAGGTACCTAAAGGTCAATAAACTTATGAGTAAACTATAACGCAAATTACTAAAAAGAACTTATAAATAAAGTCGGCGCTCTCACGGGTCATTGTAATCAATGGAATTGACATATCTTGCCTCAGCTAATTTCTTAGCGGGGCATTCTTGATCGCCTGTTTTGTGGTTGCTCGGTTTTTTAAAACGCAAGCATGTTGCACACTGTGGCAGTTCAGCATTTTTATTGCACTCCTTAGACTGATGACCTTGCTCTCCACAATGTCCACACGTATAGGTAGGTAGATATAGGTACTTACTACGTTTTCCTCATCAATTTCAGTGTCTATAAAAACTACGATGTTTTGAAATCTGCTGAGGTTTCTTCAGAATTTAGAAAAATGTGTCTTCTGCCATTCAGGTTTTTCGAAAACTTACAAGTCATAGTTTGCTTATCCACCTACGCCACACACGAGAAAAACACTCTCAAACAGTAAACATAAAATACTACTACCTACGTCATACTCACACTCATAAGTTAACTACCACGGAGTATTGAAAAAAACAGAGCGCTAAATATTACCTTAAAAAAAAAAGGTGACAATTGATTTGTGAGGGTCGCGAATAAATTATCCTCTTTCACTGAAACATGCAAACAACTGGCACTCATTTTAATGTAGTTCTCTATGCTTAACTATAACATCACTATCACTATCTTCGGCGTCAACAGTTCGATACCATATCTTCGCTCAGATTGGCTTCTATGACCGAAATTCAGTCAGAAGGACTGTAACATCCTGAAACATCATAAAGTACTTCATAAGAGATGCGATCTCAAATTAACACTCCTTTTGCTAACTTAAATTACAAGCGTCAAAACAACGTCATTTAAAAATACTCCACAATGTTAATTTATACCTAGTGTTTACATAAGCTAATATTTAGCCTAGCACGTAAGTACGTAAGTAAGCATGCAAGCACGAAGTGATTTACTTACGAACGAAGTCCAAATGGTAGATTAGTTTCAAAACAAATGAATTTACATATTTTACATACACAACAAAGAGGGGTCGAAGGAGGTTAGAATTACCTTTGAATAGCTAAACTCGGTTTTATATTTTAATGACATGACCGGTCGTTTCCTGGTCTCTATAAAAATCAAGTACTTGGATTGTAGGAGACATATTGTTACATATTTCGCAAGCACTTAGTTCTGTTTTGTTTAGAAGGGTTTAATTTATTTATAACCTGAATTGCATTGGGTAATTAGTGGCAAAGACCACAGGTTTGATTTATTATGCATGTTCCCTTATTGCTCTTACGGGACGCCTTGTTTCTAGCAGGCAGTGTGGAGGTTTTGGGGTTTAAGTTTTAGTATTACTGAGTAAAAATAATATATACATATATAAAGGAACATGGTTCGGGGGTTCCCCGAACCATATTCCGGGCTACGGCCCTGGATTCTAGTGCTCCAATTCTTATTTAGTTACTTTTCTGCAAATTAATGTTTTAGCGAAACCGTAGTAAACGTAAACGGATAAACAAAAACGTTATGTGAAGACAAAATAGATACGTTGTATCATGGACGATGTTTCAACATTCCCAGAAATGTTTTAATATTGAATATAAGGCAAGGCCCAGCTCGGTTACGAAATTTATGAATTCACATTCATAAAACTGCCTGTTGAAGTGCAAGTATTACCAAGGGGTATCGTATTACCCAATAAGGGAACATGCATAATGCATGTTCCCTTATTGCTCTTACGGGACGCCTTGTTTCTAGCAGGCAGTGTAAAGGTTTTGGGGTTTAAGTTTTAGTATTACTTAGTAAAAATAATATATATTTATATAAAGGAACATGGCGGAGCATGGAGCCCCCGAAGGGGCTTCCCCCAAACCATATTCCGGGCTACGGCCCTAGATTCTAGTGCTCCAATTCTTATTTAGTTACTTTTCTGCAAATTAATGTTTTAGCGAAACCGTAGTAAACGTAAACGGATAAACAAAAACGTTATGGTGAAGATAAAATAGATACGTTTTATCATGGACGATGTTTCAACATTCCCAGAAATGTTTTAATATTGAATATAAGGCAAGGCCCAGCTCGGTTACGAGATTTAAGAATTCACATTCATAAAACTGCCTGTTGAAGTGCAAGTCTTACCAAGGGGTATCATATTACCCGCTACTGACTTGTGGAGGTCAGATGGACAGCCGCTCCATGCAAAATACTAGTATTCATCTGCATCCAGTGAGACTGGAACCCGACCCCAACATAGTTGAGAAAAGGAAAGGGAGATGATGAATACTGCCTGTTGAAATAGAGGAGAATAATGAACGTTGGAAGGAATGGAGAGTGGCATTTACCCAGCAGTGGGACAATATGGGCTAGCGATAATACTAATAATACTGTCCGTTTGTTCCGATGACAGAACTTTAAATAACTGGATATTAACGATTATCATCTTTAATCTTAATTAGTCAGTACCTGTGTAAAATAAATTGTTGAAAGATAAAATATTTCGAACCCTGGTGGCATAATAATACGATGAACATAAAATTACAATTAACTGAGCAATGAACTTTAACAACAAACTTAATGACTAGGCGGTCTAGATGACTGCCTTGTCTTGCCTTTGCAAACCGGAACAGCTGGAACTTTAATAATTTCCGCACTTCCTCGCGAGTTAACATACCTTTCGTAATTTATGTTATTTCTATTTATAGAATTTTCACCCACAAGGCATAATGTTTATTCATCAGTAGTAACTTCTTCCTGATTGACGGATTATTGAATGTCGAGGTTGAGAACTTGAGAGTTGAGACTGAGCAGGACAGCTTTATCTCGTAACTAGCAATTCGCCCGTGACTTTGTACGCAAACAATAATTATGATAGCTCGGCGAATATGCATGATATAAATATAACTTACAGAATATTTGGACGCCCTGTAACCCTTTTATACTTGTACATATTTATTTCTATTATAGTTTTGTAGTTTGTAAATAATTAATATTTTGATTAAAGAATCCTCTCTAACTTACAGAATAATGTATCTTTCTAACAGTGAAAAAATATTTAGAATATTTTAATATTTTTATTTGGATCATTACTTCCGGATATTACCCCGTACATACGAACTTACAAACTAATATTTGTGTAGATAGATATACAGTAGAGTATGAACCGGGTAAAACGGGGTGAATCGGGACAAAACTTTGAAAGGGATTTTAACGTTGAATTAATATGTTATGTTGCCAACAAGGTCTCTAAACAATGAAGTACAACTAAGTAAATAGACTAGAGTACTTTTTGGTATCATATCATATTATAATTTCAACGTTAAAATCCCTTTCAAAGTTTTGTCTCGATTCACCCCAGCGTTTCTATTCATCCCGTTTAACGGTATATCTTGCCCAGTGAAGCATTTGTTAAAATTCTTAGGCATTCATGAAAGTGTTCACATAATCATAATACCTAACTGGGGCGATGAACAATGTGCTAAATAAAACTAGGTAATATTTATGTTACTAAATAGATACTCGAACATTCTTTGTTCAGAACAAAGGCGATATTTTTTATTAAATATGTTTATAAACCTTGGGGTTAATCCAACATACTGGCCATAATAACAAGCAGAACTGTCATTAAAGTAAATTATCTATGAGGCCTTGACAAGGCTGTATCATTCTACATATAAGAAACACCTTTTTGTGCAAGCTTTCTAGAAAGAATCCATCAGTTTTAATAGTGAAATATATTAAAATATTTCAAATATCTATAAACCACAAACCAATGTGTTAATTAATTCAAATCATGTAGGTACAAGGTCTAATGGCTAAAGAAAATGTATCTAAATTTCTGTAATTTAGATAAAATGAACGTGAGAGAAATGTCATTAATATTTCGAAAGATTATTTTACAATGAACATCGACGAGGAACGATGACCTTCTGTAGTTTCTACTTACTCCCATAAGTTTAAGCATAATCCTGTATATGTAGTTTTACAATTGCTTGCTCGCACATGACCCCTCTTTCCAGAGATATTTGTATGGGTATATAGGTCAGTAAGTAAACCTGGGCAATGGACCAATAACCTATTAACTTACGCATCGTTAGCTCCTTCGTACACTACACTACACAAATCTTCTCTTCATGTTGACAAGTTGATTGGCGACAGTCCGGCTACCGCAATCACATTTGTCTAAATGTGTGTCTGAAACTCTGAAGATAATAATATGATATAAGTGTCTGTTGAAATTCATAACTCTCGGATCAATGTAAATGTTAGTAACGAGAAAGAGCATTTCAGTACAATTGTTAAGATGTTTTATGAGATATTTAAAGCGACCTAAATAAAACGACTATCGCAGACGAAAGGATTATTTATTGAACGTGGAAAAAAAAACAAAAATTTCCACATGCATTCATAAAATAATTACATAAAAAAATATCGCTCTATCTTTTTGAGTTAAGATTATGTGAGCTATCGATTCAGATTTAAGTTAGTCGCTCACAGGTCTTTTTCTGGTAGTAGCCCCCTCTCTCAGACTTTTCAACGGAAAGTAGATTTTTAAGATGGTTTTCATTTAAAAAGTGGGTGGCATATAAGAAAATAAAAAGTAAAGTAAGAAAAAGATAATAAAATATGGCTGGAAAAGTGGTAAATACGGAAATGATTTAACGGTTGACACAGAGGTAACAGTAACATGTTTTGGCGACCCCTAATTATGTATACCAACTTATGAGGGCAAGAGAGAGTGATGTTACTGATGATTTATGATGATGTATTTACCCACAGCTATGAAGGAGACCTTTGTCCAATGTGGAAAATCAAGATTGTTTTTAGGGTTCCGTACCCAAAGGGTAAAACGAGACCCTATTACTATACTAAGACTCCGCTGTCTGTCTATCTGTCCGTCTGTCACCAGGCTGTCTCTCATGAAGAAGAGTAAAAGAAGAGAAGTAAAACGGGTTGTCAGACTTTCGGGACCAATGGCTTAACGAGTTTTCTGATGCACGAAGGAAAATTGGAATGTAATGGGTGGTCACCCATCCACAGACCAACCTAGGCAAGTGAGGCTTAACCTGAAGATCGACCCGAGCGGCTGTTGTTATTCAGCCACGAGCTCCTCTTGTCAACATACAATACAAATTGACTTCAACAATATTGCCTAATTTTTGTCAAATATCCGGCCCCAATTTATACCTACGTACCTACTATTTGGAGTAACATTATTAATTTAATTAGTACCTGCTTATGGAACGGAAGCTTTGACTCCTTCATATTTGGTCGTAACACGTCATAAATGGCGTTTACGGAGTTTCTCTACAAATATAGATGTGTTATAGGTAGGTACCTACTTATTTATACTTACCTACTTATAATATTATAGGTACTTTTAACATATAATATTTTAAAACCAGGTAAGGCAGCTTCATTGGCGAAACCTTATTAACCGTAAAGACTTTGTAGATCCATATTATGCCATCCGTAAGCAAAACAAAAATAAAACCTTTCTAAATAAGATAAAGCGCATCTCTTATCACTCAATTTTCCCCATTTATTTTTCTCTGATGCGCCGCATTTACTTTATACGGCTGCAGTATTATTCGTATTCGCTGATGTTTCATCGCCTTATCAGAGCTTACTGGATAGTCCATTTTCTAGTTACTCTGGTAAAACTAATTAGATCGTGTTTCTTTCATTTTTATAGTAGTGTACACGCAATATGTCTATTTGAACACGAATAATCACCGGGGATGTAACTCAGTGGTAGAGTGTCTGCTTCGCATGCTGAAAGTCCTGGGTTCAAATCCCAGCATCTCCAAATGTTCTTTTTGCGCCCGCTAGTTTAATCTGTGGAATGTATTTTTTTGGTATAATTTTATTAATACAACGACATAGTGACGAACAAAAATATAGAATTTGATTGAAAGAAAATTCCAACGCCTCAAAGTTACAATTCTATTTGAGTTTTTTTTACTCTGTTTCTATAATTTTAGTACATAATAAAATACCAAGGGTAAAATAATATTTCATAGTTCAATAACCAATATTATTTTCAGTTCAACGACCTTACCAAATAAACTACTTTCGATCAACATTTGTTTCTGTTTGTGCAATTAATTGCACCTCTAACGATAATATTGCTGGTAATTTATTATTACCGCAATGATCAGTGTTTTGTTTGGAAAATTGCATCATTTTCAATAGCAACCTTCATCGAGTTAACTCGATTTACATACTGGTAACGCCATCTGTCGTGATATGCATGAACAACAGAACGTTATGTCATGTTTTGAACACAGCGCCATCTATTATTACAGTGAGTAAATGTAGTAACGTTAAGCTTGTATTTAAAATAGGTTAGGCACAGGTGTTCTCCAGAGGATTTTGCTTATTAAATAAAAGATTCACTTATTTTATGTTACTAAAAGTAGATATAAGGGTAGAAAGACAAAATAAAACTATAGTCTTGGAATAATATTTTAATGAAAATTCAACTAAACGTATAAATCTTATTTATACTTACAATGAACAAGTAAAGTGGATAAATATTTACATTTAGCTGGGAGGATGTTCGCAAGTATAGCCGATCCCCCCAAAATTGCACTAACAAAAATATGGAAGCCCATATACATAGACTTCCTTCTCGCTTGGTAGTTGGTTGAGATTTATGTATGAAGTAAAAATTTAAAATTCAAGGCAATCTCTTGGTTTTTTTTATAATAACCGAGTAGAAAAAATGGTTATTAATTCTTCTCGTAATGTATTTTGGTTATTTTGTATAAAACATTTTCATTTAAATGCATTTTCAATCTGGTAACACGTTTAGGTAACTAAGTAGGTATATTTTTCTAAAAAGTCTTCTTCATCCATTCTCTCTTCAATTTTTAGGAAGTATTTCCAATTCAAATGGGTTTCATTCCATTTAACATAGAGGAAGATTGCATAAGTAATTAATTTAACATTCTTTTAGCTTAATAAGATGCGAGCTTAATTAGAAAATTCTTAAATGGAAGACATTAACTATGGCTTAAATTCAACCGCTTCGTCCAAAAATGGACATAACTTTTGATTTCTGAGATTTAAAATTTCGTCAGCGACAAAAGTGCATTATAGAATATGATTCTTCATAATTATTTTGACAACTGTACTTTTTAAAAGCCCTATGAAATTTTTTGAAGCACATGCCTCTATATCACGGAGTAAACAAATGCCCAGAGGGTTTGCTATCATCGAAAACGACGACATGAACAAGTGGAGATCTCAACCAGCCACCGAACGAACACAGTATAACGAGTAAACATTGTATATGTCAATTATTATAAGATATAATAACGCAGTCTTAGTACGCCGTGGCCACTGGTCGCCCTTACCCTAGTGAGACCGCTCTAGTCTATACTACGGCGCTACTCGATACGTACGCTACCCACAGAGTAGATCATAAATGGAGTGCTAACACTGCCAACGAATGACCAAAACACGCCTAAGAAAGGCAAGTACAGTGACGACTCAATGCTGCGATGGAGAACTCAGCTTGTGACTGAGAAGTGCTTTCGGTCGTTTCTGCTCTATCCTGGCAATATCTCGATTCTGTACCTACGCAATACATGTAACAAAATTTGCGTTATTCTGCTAGTTGTACTCTTAAAGGACAATATTTTAAGACAACGCATTCGTGTCTGGAGATGCTTACTCCCTAAGCTTACAAAATGATGTGGGAGCAATTTAATGGCACTCTATTTATGCTCTACGTCCAGTGTACTACCCCAGAACATCTAACCTGTATGTGCGACCATCGTTGTAGCAATACTGAGAGATATGGCACTAATTCATAATAAATATTATTGTTAATATTGCTTATTCATATGAACATTTGTAAAACATCGACCACTATTATGAAATTCACTACAAAAGTTACAAAATCTACTATCGGGGGCGAAGATGAGATATTATTCCGAAAAGACTATTAAGGTTCGGTCGAATTGGTACGGGCGAGGCTCCGGTCATCAGATAACATAAAATCACGCCTGTGATCCCTCAGCAGCATTACGCAGAGGTGTACCATATAATACACCCACATTTCCCCAGTTATGTCATCAGATTTTGACAGTTATTGTGCTGAAGTATCTATCAGTGCCAGATGTCCACGGTCGGTCCACAAACTGTCCGTACCGTTTCGATTGAACCTCCATGGTGTCATTTTACAGGTCCTCATATTTTCCAATTGTTCATTAATTCAGTAGAGCTACAAAACGACGTCAATAATTACGATCTAAACTAAGTACTACTAATAAAATGACACTACAAGTATTATGGAAGATAATGAAATGGCCTCGCCTACACGGAGATAACAACTACACTAACTACCGACAGGCTAACTGACTAGAACTTATGGAGGGACTAGAGAAAAGGAGTATTTGGAACAACTACTTGCCGTTCACGCTCTTAACAAACAGATAAATGTGGCAGAAAGGTTTAACTCGAATAATTAGTGATCGAAGACCTCGAAGGTAGGACCTATATCATAAAGTATAAACAGTTTTATTTTTATCAATTTTTTTTTTTTAGCTTTTGATTTATTGCACCTATTTTAGACCATCATGAAATTTTGTTTTCATTCTTCAGTGCCAATGCTATCTGGCTTTCCATGCAATCGTGCCTATAATGATCAATAAATTGTCAAGGTATTCGTTTGGTACTATTATTTCCATTCATTTTCGTTTTTCTTGTTACTAAATCCTCCAACATTCATTTTTTACTACTTTGAAAGAGGTTTTAGTCACTACTCTCGGTTTAGAGGCTTGTGGTGTCAAAACCACAACACCGCGTCAACCACCATGTGTACTAAAGCCGTAAATCACGAAATAATTGACAGAATAATGTAAACAAACGATAAAAACTTATCCGCCTAAGTTGGTCCAGTAAAAAAACACGAAAAACTGAAGACAATCATGTGAACAAACAATATTTAAGATATTGATCTGCTTTGACCTGCAATGACTGTTTTCGCAGAATTCAACAACAATTTAAAGAGTATTAAGTTAAATTTTCAGCAAAAAACGACCCCTTTTCAATGAGGATTATAAAAAAATCTGTCAACAAACAACATACTTCAATTTTACTATACCTACTAGTGTTGATCGCTCTGCTCTTGATTTCAGATTAAAATTGGGAAGGGTAAACGAATGACAAGAACGAATGGATGGGTACAGTTTAAGCATATTTTGACCAGTCCACCAACCGTAAAGGACAATTAGCATTTGGAAGAACCCGTTCACTATGCGGACTAAAAATAGTTAAAGAGCTCAAGATAAAGCAGTATCATCTCTACATTTGATTAATGTCTTTCATTCCCTTTTACAGAAGTAGGAAATCAACCAGAGCAGTGCATCAACAATCTAAAATAATTTATCTACAATAAATCCTTTCAAACAAAACGTTGGCATCATGTTGCGTGAATCGGCATTGACTACTTGATATCTAAAGAGGTCTAATACCTAGGAGTGCGGGACGGGAAGGGGACAGTTTGGCGGCTATAGGGAGTCTAAGCGCGTCCGCTGCACCGCCAGCAGAGCCGATTGCTGTTGCAGACTCTTGCGGAGACCTTCCAATGTCTGCAGGACCTGGTAACAGGAATAATTTGGTATTTAACAAGATTATATTTGTCATCTCGTCTCCTTTCGATTTTTCTCATCATCCATCTTTAGTCACCATGAAGTTTATTGGCCACAGGGGAAAAAACTAGGGACACTGAACACTGCTCAATGGTTTCAGTATGTCAGTACTCGTTAATATATAGATTGATGCAGGTTGCTACCCTGATCTGGTTCTAAATAGACAAGGTGTTGAAAGTAAGAAAAAGTTATTAGAAACATTCGATGAAAGTTTTAAATTCAAGCAATTATCGCATAACTAAATGAAAATCATCTAAATCCAAACATGCAAGACGAACTAACCTCATCCCGAGCATAAGCCTTCCTCTTAGGGGGCTCGGAGTGTGGTCTGTCCGTGGGCTCGGGGACAGGCAGGCGGCGCGCCACGGGGGGCGGGGGGGGCGCCGCCAGCGGGGAGCGCCGCGCCACCGGGGACAGGCGCTTCACGGGCTCGGGGGAGTTCGCGCGCATGAAGTTCGTGATATGAGTGCGCTCCGGACTTCTACGGGGGGCTTCCACCTGACAACACAAGGTTTTAGGCTGTGGTTAGGGTGCTACACAACATGGAATAGTAAGATTATGATAAGAAAAGTCACAGTTTGGGCTATCATGCAGAAAAAAAATCAAGTAGTAGAGGAAAATAATAAAAGAACTGGTACAACATCAAGTCGTACAATTTAAAAAAGCAACTCGCTTTTTTTAATTGTGCTCGAACCCAATAGTAAGTAGGTACATTTTTGATTACATCTCTACGGAACCTCTCGAATTGATCTCGATGAAAAACGTTCAGGAACACTATAAAGGACTGACAATAATGGCATACTACTAATATATTGTTGTGAAGGAGCCTGGAACTCACGACACAGGAAATCCTAGTGTGAGTTTCAGGAATCAATGCATTGCATGTACTTTTCTAAACAATAAATTATTCTTATTGTATGGTTAACAGGCTTCGTGTCTCACCTCTGTCGCCCTCAGCTCTCTAACTCTCGGATTGTGTGGCGGTTCAAGCGGCGCTCGCGATACGGTGACGAGCAACTTCTCCGCCTCTCTGATGAGCTCCCTGTACTTCCTCTCGGCTTCCCTGTCGGCCTCCAGCAGAGGATCTCTCTCGCGGACCGGAGGGGCTGCCGGCGCGTGGTTGCGTCGACGCATGCGAGGTGGAGTCGCTCCTGAAAATCGAGCTAATAATTCAAACCATGTATGGTTTTGTACATTGCATTAAAAAAACAAATATCAAGAATTCGATCTTGAATCTGAATTTTATTTAATTTATTTGAAGTAGGGCTGTTGATGATAATGATGAAGATGAATAGCCTCCTAATTTTTTTACCACAGCTTGTATAGTCGTTCAATCCTTCATTCAGTCATTTTACCTGCAGATCGTGGCGGCCTTCGCGGCGGCCTCCGCCTCCTCGCCCGCCTTCTACCCGGCGACGCAGTCTCATCATCATCTTCATCTCCTCCATCCAACCCCGTGTCTCCATCGGAGTCGAAGTCAGCATCCGATAGTATGGCGGTCTCCCGACCTCTCGTTCGCATGCCTCGGCATTCTTCATCGCTGGATGCTCCTCCGCGGTAGCAAGGCGATCTGTGCGGCTCCGGTGATAAATGTGGTGAGAGATGCGGTGATCTGAAATTTATTGTGCATTTACATTATTTTTAGGGATAAAAACAGATGCAGTAGCTAGATACGAAAAACTGCAAATAGAAAGGAAAAGCTACTGTTCTGTTCCATACATTTTGACTAGGTCTTACATTTTTGCTGACAGCTACACAGCCCTTTCTAAAAAGAAAACCAAAACCCTGAAATCCATCATTTAAACTGTATGTCTTAAAATGTATGTTTACAATCTACTTGAAATATTTATAATATTTGTTATGCGTTTCATCACTGGTTTAGCATAGTTGAAATACTTTACTAGGTTAAGTACGTACTAAGAACCTTTCAACTTCGCATTTCTAAAGCCAGTTGAAAAGCGTACTTTCCATGTCTTTTGCTCCCGGGTATGGGTCAGTCAGATTCAAACCACAAAATTTATAAATTGCGAACACTTGAACTTGATTAGCACCTCTTGGATACCAGAAAATTAATAGGCAGGTACCTTCGTCGCTATTATAAATGCAAATATCCACCTAAGGGTACGCAGCGATGTAATTGAATTATCGTCTAACTTCGTTGAACCATCATAGTCCTACTGACCTACTTTATGTCTTTGCTGTAACTTTAATTCTATATCCTGCTACACCGTAGTGTCAACTTGACATTTCCAATTATAATGGCCGATTAAATTTGTTTATTAATATTTCGATTGGATCTTGAAAGAAAGAAGGAAAGAAAAAAAAATATTTGTCGCAGGGACATGACGTGCATACAAAAATAAAACAACAATAATCATAAAACGCATAACAAATATTATAAATACAACGGGACAGAAACAAAAAAAAGTTAACAACAAAAACACAAAACAAATCAGAAAACAGTTGTCGTGAATGAAAATGGTCACGACTGAGTGTTAGTGAACGAGGCTCTAGCACGAGCGGGCGGGCGGTGTAAACGTAGCGTTAATACGTCGGTTTTAAAATTGAGATATTTTATATTATTTAGAATTATCCGTTTTATCTATACTTCTATACTAATATGATACACACACAGGTAAAATTTGTTCGTAAGGAGTAATCTCCGGAACTAATAATCCGATTCAAAAAATTCTTTCACTGGCTGAAAGCTACATTATTCGTGGCTGTTTTAGGCTATAATTATTACATTTATATCATGCATATTAGCCGAGCTATCACAATTTTTGCAGACCAAGTCCTGGCGAAGTGTTAGTGTATAATATATTTATAATTTTAAGAATTTACTTATATCTAATCTATGGGTGATACCTACTGATTGTGCTTGTTGCAAGCAATTCAACTAAAATACTTTACGATAAATCATTATTAATATTGTATTTTCGATTAAAAAATCGATTATATACGTTATGTTTACACCGCGCGCCGCGTGAGGACCTCGGGTCGGATATGCGGCTAAAGTTTCCTTAATCAATTTCATCATCATCTTCTTGCCATTGTCCCATCTTACGTTCCTTCCATTCTCCCCTGTCAACCGTCACTATCAGTATCTAATATTTCTTTCATTAATTCCTCATAGGCACATACCATCCGTCTTTTCTTTGATCTTCCCCAACTCAATTCGCTGGCTAAAAATACAGGTATCACAATAATGAGCGAAGACACCTCACCTGGACCCATACTTGACATGAGAATCAAGTGAGTATGGAGCGTGATGCAGCTGCGGTTGCGTCTGTGGGCACTGCAGCGATTGCTGATGCACTATGTTTGAAGGTCTCCTTCTGTTGGGTGAGGTTGCACCCATCCACGGGTTGGTCCTGATGCGGCACCGTGGCCGGGGAGATGGTGTGGCACATACCACTACAGCAATGGGAGTTGGTTCAGGAATACAGCGGCGAACCACTACGTTGGAAGAGCGACGCTGGAATTAGAGATACATGACAGTGTTTTTATTCAAATATTTATATTTGTAGAACATAGGTAAACAAAAGTACAGATGTCAATGTGTGATGTCAAATGTTAATAAAGGTAATGAAATTGTAGTATAAAATGTGCGTCAGAGTTTTCTATCAGTATGTATCTAGTAATAAGTTTCAGTAAGATCGCGATCTACCGTAAGACCTATTCAAAATAAAAAGGGCCTCTAGTGTTCAACAACTTGTTCAAACACTTTTCTTTCATGTTTTAGACTTGTTTTATGTTTTTGTTCATGAATTTTAAGAGAGTTTTCAGAGTTTTTTCGCCCCCTGTAAAAGTAAGAGGGCTTTACAAAAATTGCGCTCGGACTCCCTAGCGGCAGCCGGGCGCGGGTATACAAGATAAACTTGTGGGTGTCAGCATAAGTGCTCTCACTTTACGATCACTGCGCACTATGCTCCCCGAGACAAGGAAAGTTGAATTGTGCCGTGCGGCCGCCGAGCCCTACCAAACGGCTGTAAGCAAACGATAGCGCGATTCAATTCGACGTCAACGCCATCTAGTTATGAATTTGGAATCTTGCGCCTGAGTTATGTTTTCTTGCTGAACAGTTTTTACGTTCGTTTGTTGATATTGTTACTTTGTTTACTATAGTAAAATTTATTACATTGTAGAGAGAGGCAAGTTTAACTGTTGCTATTAAATTTGCTAACAATATGTTGACAATAAAAACCGGACTTTAATTATTTAAATATTGTTAACTCTATTTAAAATAAGTTAAGAGACGCGAAATCATTCTTACTTTATCCAATATTGTATTATTTACTTTGAAGTTTGTGTGTAGTCATAAATAAGGTGTCCTCATTAATAAATAAGAAATTACATAAAATGAGGTTTATAAATACCTAAAATAAGGGGTGTAATAAGAAATACAAGGTACAATAACCTCGTGCTCATCTAAGCAAACACGTGACATTTAGGTACGCACATAGCCAGTAAACAAGTAACGCTACACCTAATTGAAACCGATGGCAAGCCAAGCCAACCGACTTTAAATAGCCCTGGAGGTCCACCCTTCAATTAGTACGGTCTACTTAATTAATAAAGCCGGGAGCACATATTATACGCACGGTGCCTGGTGGCCCATCACTAGACCTATATTATTCAGTACGTGTGTGCATGGACTTATTAAGTTCATAATGACAGCTATTGGTTTTGTGTCAGATGGGTGAAAATGGATTATACTGTGTGGCTAATTGAAAACTGTACATGAATATATGATTAATGTGTCATTCGTTTGTTTAATCTGCACTGACCACGTCGGATTTGTGATGGAGAATATTGTTTTAATATCAATACAGACGGGTATCGGATAGGGTTACCATCAGACTGAATTTATCCGTACAAGTCCGACTGTTTGATCCTCCGTGCGGACTTGCTGAAAAAACTGCTTTTCTTCAAAAATTTTAGTTGTTAATGCGATTATGCGTATGGTTTGAAGCAGCTTAATATGTTTTTTTAGCTGGTTTTTGGTTAGACTCATTTTTTGGCATTAAGTCCGCCTATGTACCACTATTGTACATGAAGTATGAATGAATTAAATAAATAAATAAAACTTGTTCCTTTTCACAAGTACGGTACGGTACGGTATGTACGCCAATAAAGTAAAAAACCTCGTCTAAACTAGCATCTTGAATAAGATCGTGGACTGAACCACCAATAGGTACCTATTGATTTTTCATAGAAAATTGAAAACGGAACCTACTAGATACGCAGTCGATATTGCTTCTATCATTCCTTCCACAATAACAACTTCAGTAAAAATAATATGTTTGTGTTCAGTTCGCCAAACTTTACGATCACCTATTATTTTGAGGACGATTTCTGCTGTTTATATTGCCTCTGGGTTATGGTGACTGGTTCTGGGAAAACAGTTGATCCAATAAACTTTAATAAATCAAATCAGGTTGATTTTATTGCTCAGTGGAATATTCCGAGAGATTTTTCGTATCCAATTTGTGCTTCAGTACTGCATGACTACTTTTACAAGTGGCCCTTAGGTACTATGAACCAACTGATCCTTACTATCTAAATCGAGTACCTACTTAATAAAAAATGTGTCTACATTTCTAATCCATCTTTCCTCTCGCAGGTCTGCTGGAAGAAATTTCTTATGAAGTAAGTTGTACCTTTGTGCTCTTCTATGTTTATATATTATCCTGTTAAGTATCTGTGTGCACATAAATAAATAAATAAAGTAAAATAAATTAAAAAAAACACAAATTGAATGAATGTCAGTAAACTCATATTTGTATGCTCATTCCTTACCTATACTTGTAATGAACTCTACATCAATTTTGAACAAGGTTGACGAGATTTAACGGCATTATAACTACTAACAATACTAATCCACTTTTAAAAGGCTCTTATTTCTGTATGAAGGAGGCTCTATAACGCAGATTAGGGACACCAGTAGCCACACAATGCTGTTTAAACTCTCATTTCAGGAATATCCGCAGCTTAGGACCGCTATCAGAAAGTACTTTATGGCTAAACGTAAACATACCTTGGCTGGCTCATGGTAGAGATGTGTGGTCGGAGGTGCGGGCGGCGGCGGGGGGGCCACCAGCGGAGCGGCAAGCGGGGCAGGGGCGGTTCCTGGCGAGGTACCATCCGTAGAGTACCCCGTACTGTAAGCGCTCTCTGGTGAGGATAGATGAGGAGGTGGTAGGGGTCCCGTGGTCGCCGTCGCTGTTGTTTGACGCGACTGCTTCTGCTTACGCTTCTTGGCCCGCCCCAGCTGCGCCTCCATCCATGACTTGAGCCGCGCGCCCAGCATGCCGACGACGGCACCTATAACAAAGTCTATGTCTATCTTTCACGCTCACAATTTACAACGCAAATACATTATTATATAGCATAAAAACCAAAAGCTCCAATCAATATTTCCAAAGCACGAACACATTGTTGTCATCGAATTCCATAACCAAAGATTAAAGGAAAAATCAAACATCATTTTGTTGAAAGGAAAGCTCACCGTGACGTGAACATTATACGCGCGGCACTACGCCTCGATACACGAGAAAAACATTTTCGTTCGCGACACTTGAACAAAGGTTTTAGGGAAATACATCAAACGCTAGTCGAGGAGCGAGACAATTGTCACCCCAACAGCGGCTGCTCTACATTTTCCTGTCATCAAAATTCACGCTTTGAAGTAAACAAAAGTAGTGACATAAAATGTTTTATCGTGTCGTCATTTCATTGCGAAGAAAAGGCCGTTAACGGGGAACCACAATACTGTATCTTGTGCGGGTGCGAGCCCTTCTCGTGTCATATTTCAAGAAAGTCTAGCGACAGTAGCGTTGGTCGTAAAAAAGGGCGCAGTCAGCACCCTCTTCATTTCCATCAATGGCACATCTTATAAAAAAGAAAGTTTTATTTCATTATCCATTGTCACGATATATTTAATCAACTGGAGTAGAGATTACCGATAAGCAAACTTAATAAAGAGGATAAGTAGTCGGAAAAAGCAAAGGAAGTAAATGGTATGAAAACCGAATCTGAATGCTACTCTGAAACGATCGCTGAATACGTTTCACACGATGTCCGTTTTATCACAATCTATCCAATTTCTCTTCCATTCGGAGATCTATTAAACGTATGCCAGAAAAATCCAACAAAAAAATGACTGACCCTCCAACGCAATCTACTTCGATCGCAATCAATCATCAATATCCTTCATTCAGAAACCTATTACTCACTGTGCGCTACCCGTATACACGGCGCTAGTACTTAACTAACGTTTCGACGCCCTGCCACGGCTGCCACCCTCCCAGGGCTGTGGGAAACGAATCACCGGATAAAAGACGGATGGAACCGACTTATCCAGTTCAGCGAGGGGTGTAAACTTACGAGATTTAGCTAATATTAGCAATCCATTACGGGGTGGCCGCAGTTGGAAAGTTTATTTAACTATCCGCCCGCACTCGGAACTATACGCTTGATAGCTGATCGCTGATGAAATATTGATTGAACCTCTTAATTATACACGTTTCACAATTAATAGCAGAATTATGTTGATGAAGCTGTGCGTGAGATGATTAGATACACACATATGTATAACATATAACATGGCCTGGCTTTGTAAAATTATCCCGTCCAACGAGAGATCCGCATAAACTGGTTTTGTATAGCTTGATTGACCGTCGTGCGTACCTACATAACGAGTAACAAAACGTAAAATTTGAAACTGAACTTAATGGTTCCGTCATAATATTGAAAAATAAATAACCTTACAAGGAGACCGTTTGACTGCAAGTGAATATTCAATAAGAGAGACATATGAAGCTGAACAAACAAAATCAATTCTTTAATTACTCGCATAAAACACGACCGTAAAAAATCTACTTACATAAACTATTTGTAAACACTTGTAGCATCCAGTAAAGGGGACAATAAACCTGCACAATCTTCCAATAAGATGTTTTACGAGAACCCCAGCTCAAGCTGAGTAATGAATCGAAAGCAAACTAATAAATTGTGGCTTCGGGACAAAGTATCCAACTTCGCAGTACGCCGCAGATCCCTTTTTCTATCGAAACAACTTAAACAAATGTGAAGTTGGCGGGTAAGGGAATCGCCTTATCGATAAAACTGTCAACGTATACTTGTAAATAGTACCCAGAAGGAAAACCTTTTAGTTTTCGACCAGCGGTAAGTCTGAACTGAAACTGTCCTTTTTGTTATCTTATGGGGGCTTTTACAGTCAAACTATTTTCGATGGGTACTGAATTACTGAGCTTGCTCTATAGATTCCAATAAGTTTTCATACATGATGGTTCTATTGTGTCCCGCAAAATAATACATAGACCTTACGAGCTCAGTTAGGTCAGAAACTTTACGAGTCTAAATGCTGGCACTGGACAATAGCGTAAAAAATACCCCAAAAAGTTTTCCATTTCACAAACAGATTCCATTATAACAAATGCTACCTACTTATTTCCAAAATGAATAAGAACAAATTTCCGCACGATTGCCATCCCATCACCGAAATGACGTCATGATACTTTACTCTTTTCATAGAATCTCCAATAATACATCCACCATTATTGCTACACAAACGAATTGCAAGCGAACAATTCACCCGACCAATACTAAATTGGAATACCGTCAATGTCGAAGGCAACGTTGAATGAATGAACGTTACATTAAGGTTACCCATAGTTATTGGAAATTGAACAAGGTTCGACGTCTATTGTCCTGAAATACAATCGTAATGGAAATGTAATATGAGTAAAATGTATGACTTCGGCTAAGAGGGGAATTAGGTAAGGTTATACCAATATTTGATTGCGAAAATTGGCGGTCTGCTCAAATATTTACCCTCAGATTTGACTTAGGTATTCAAAAAAGGGGAAAATTGGGGTTTGTTTGTCCTGAAGCTTTAGTTAAGCTTCGTTTAAACCTGAAACAGTGCGTCCGTATAAGCTGAATTGTTTATGAAGACTAATTTTCATATTCATGAAAAAGTTTTTTGTGTACCACTTTTGAACAGATTATTAATTCAAAACTTAAAGTGAACATCAACATTAACAAAGCAAGTTCTTGAGAGAACTTGAAACTTGAAGTCCCTATTTCAAGCCTCTTGAAGGCTCTCTTACAATTCAATCAGAAGTACCTAAGTTAAGATAATGAAAATATCAGTCTGTCCTTGCTGCCTTTAAATAAATGAACAAAACAACAACGATGTTTTAATTATTACCTGAATGGGAATATCACAGCGCAAAGGAGTTTTTAATTGAATGCAACTCTACAAAATTCAAATCAGTTCATCAAATTAGGTAACAAAGCCTTTCCTACCTTTTCAGTCAGGTAGTACAAAAATAAAGGTGCACCGCTGCCTCTGACGAAGCTTAATTAGCAAATCAAATATTCATTTATTCAGGGCGTCCCTGATAAAGTAGGGGAGGATCGTAACAATAGCAGATCCAAGCTATTCTTGTGTCTCCTTCATTTAAAAATGTTGCCAACCACTGTTGTTTTGCGATTAACATTGTGTTGCACTTGTAAGTGATTGAGTTTGTGTCTGAACTTTTACTATGTGACCTGTGGGTAGAAAGTTACACTACACACACACAATGTTTATTCAATATCTATCTCAATGCTTAGGCATTATTCATTTCATTTCATGTCAAAAATTGGGACTGTTTTTTGTTCAATTGTATTCTGAAAGAAAACTGTGTTAGGCATTGCATTGGCAAAACATAAAAGCACATCTAAAACAAGAAAATAGGTAAATTTATTACACTTAAACTATGTATATTTCAAACCACGGAAGCATGATAAAATATGTCATGGCAATGATGGCAATATATATCATAATTGGTTTATGGCATTATGATATGAATTACTTCATAGTCTAAATATAAAACCCACCAAATTGATTCAAATTGATTTGAAAGGCACTGAAATGAATGGCAAATGCTTATCCAATTATGACAATGTATTAACTGACTACAGGAAAAAAAAAATCCCTGAATTTGTCATTAATACACGTCGTATTAATGACAAATTCAGGGATTTTTTTTCAAAAACTCATAAATCTTGATTTGGATGGATGTACTTTTGCCTAGGTATGCTGTTTAGAGTGCTTAATTTTAGCAAAAGCGCCATACTATCGCGTCCTGGAAATAATACGTCGAATTTCAATTCAATAGGTTTGGAACGGATATGAGATTTCGAAAACTATCCAACAGTTAACATCAAGATGGGACTACGATGCAAACGGGGAAATATCCAATATCCGGAAATCGTCGCAGTTCCACGAGGCGTGAAATACCGACGTATCGAGAAAATATCGAGTCCCAATCATTCGACATGACATTACATTAAATATACCTGTAAATTTTCCTACGTGATTTGTGAAAACATTCAATTTTCTTGATATAATCAAATGTGATCATTTTTGTAGGTACAACTTGATTTATGTATACGAAACCGTTCGTTACTAAGCAGTAGACATAAACAGACAGATAATAGAGATTAATAGTAAACAGATTACACTAGTTTCTATGAGCTTGTGCCAAATTGGCTATGGCTGCATTATCGTTCCTATAATATTAATAACCTTTTCCTGTTATCGCTCGTTACCGCATGGATCCGACTCATAAATGATGCTAGCCACAGTAGGCTTTGTTGAGGCCCAATAGTTATTATATTATGGAACTGGAACCACTACCCGCGTCCTAAGACAACATCGATGCGATTATATTAAAGCTTTATACACCTCGAGGCAGCATCAATATCGCGGTCAGATTAATTGACGCCTCCTGAATTCTCCAGGGTCTCTCGCAAAACATTTTGTTAACCTAATTTTCTTGTACGAAATATTTTCTCTAACAAATTATTCAGTTTTATTCGAGATGAAAATCTCTGTTCCCCTCAAGCTCTGTAATTGCGTTAATCTCAGCATCAATCTTCTAATTATGAAGGCAGACGTGGAACACAGCTCTCCTTGTCTTTTCATTTAAATGTAAAACAACTAAGTGTGTACTTAAGCGCATGGTATGTGTTATATCGCTATTGTTCACACTGAACACGGAAATTGTGCTGCAGACATTTGTAATTAACAAAGTATTTGAAATTAATTTAAGTTTACGTGATATAACGGTTGTTTCACTAAGAAGGTTGAGGGTTGAGGCCCGAGTTACGCACACGCTTTTATTCTTGATTGAAGGGAACTTCCACATTTGTATGTGGAAGTTCTCTGTGAATCTTTTGATTTATGGAGGCGTGGAGTTTCGAGATTTAATTAAAATTCACAATTATTGATACATTTCAAACACGATTGAATACAAAAACGAAGAAGACAGTAAGACCCACCCAACCATGCAGATTACTTCCGTTGGCTCTAAAACGAATCCGTAGATATAAAACGAAGCAATAGCTTGCCAGACTCGGGCTAATTGCGGACCGCTTTCAAGCTGTCTCAGCGAGGCCTCACGGAATTGTAGGCAAACTAAAAAGACTGAAAGGCTTGAGCCGGCTGCCGGGCGCGCCAGACGAGCAGCAATTGTTTGTCGAATCCGACGACGAGCCAGCTCGTTTTAAATGAGCAGTCTGCCACACCGCCAGCCTACACTACTCGCATATTGTATGCACTTCCTTATAACATAGCCATGCGTTTTTTTTTCATGGTGTGCTTAAAAGTAGTGTTTTTTTTTTTAAATCAAGCTGTTCATAAGCGTAACAAAGTAAAACGTCACGAACGAACGATTTATTAAATGGTTTTTGTTTTTCTATTTATGATCCAGTTTTTCACAAAAATAAGAATTCCTGTAAAAAACAGTTGATCCCTATAAAAAGAAAAACCTTACTGACATTTCCGGTCTGTTTACGTTTACCTGCAACATTACCATAATCCACGTGCGAATCGACACAACTACAAACACTATAAAATATTCATAAACTAACCCCAAATGCTCAACAAAACGTGACAGTTCAATCTTGATCTACATTCACAACAAAACGTTTTAATCAGAATACAGAACAACCCTTGAAGGAAGGGCTCACTTGGAAGCCTCTCACAGGGGCAGTGGGCTATCGAACGTACCGCTCATTTGTTACTGTGCGTCAGGAAGGCACTGCCGGCTATATATGGATCCACGTGCGGAAATCACCATTTCCGCATGACAGTTTCTGAATGAAAAACTGGTTAAAAGTTGGGTATATTCTTCTTACTTGCTAGTTATATTAAAATGGTGTACTTACAGGGGCGCGCGGTGGTGTGTATATGTTAGAAGGGGTCCCCGGGCAGCACGGGAGCGCATGCCGGGCGTGGAGCGGCTACGCGCGGCGCTCGCCGACTGACGCACGCACGCGCGGCGTCGGCCTACGACACCCGCTACACTGCTACGCTGCTACGAAGGGCGCGTTTCCACCGTTCGTAGAGCTTTTCTAATTCAGGGGTTGATGTTAACTGTAAATTCATTAAGTTCGCTATTAATATTTTGTGATGATAAATGTGTTACTACTAATCCTTTAATAAAGTCGATTTTCGTAGGTCGACACTATTATTATTTATTGTTTTAGTTCTAAAACAGCTTACGCGTACAATTTAAGTCGTATGTATATTTCGGTGTAAGTAACGGCTGGGTAGGTCGTAGCTCAAATTCTCGTGGCGGCTATTAAGTTAATGTCCGGGGGTAGATTTGAACAATAAAAATAAACATTTACCCACCGCCCATCGGGACGACAAAACTCCTAAACGACATAACTTTGTTATTCATGTAACGATATTAAAACAACAGATTCCCGCCGACCTTTTTTACTTAGTTTAAGTTATAAATAACTCGGGGACTTTGGAGTGAATTTTGGAAAGTTTTCCTTAAAATTGTGGGATAAGAGTAAGTAAATAAGTAAGCAGGCTTGCAGAGTTGAGTAGGCGTATTAATTTCGTGCACGCACACCCTAGACAGGTCACGAGTAGAAGAAGATAGCTTCCTCCTCGAGAGCTGCAGTTTTATTTACTCCCCACACGTACACAGTGTAAACAAACGGGTAGCCAACATCCGCCTATGTACTACCTATGTATGGAAGTAGGTAGATATGTAACAGGAATGTTTGTTGCGAATAACTAACTCCCGAAAACAGTGCCTGCTTTGATGTGCGCTCATTTTAGACATAGTTAGGATTTTGAAAGTTGCGTAACGATGTAGGTGAAACAATTTTGGTCATTGGACAATTTTAAATCGTTTTTAGCTACTATCATGTCAGCTTGATGTAATTATAGATTCAACTAGCTGTTGCCCGCGACCTTCGTTCGCGCGAAATTATTATAAAAAAATATTACTTCCCTTTTTGAATCGGATTTTGTTACCAATTTCATGGATTTTAATTTTTTTGCACGGAACCCTGATTATTTTTCTAAAATAAAAGTAGCCTATATTAAACCTTATAACATCAGCTATCTGCCAGTATATATTTTCATATGCATTCAGTGCAAAGTTGTAGTTTGATATTACAAACAGACACTTCAATTTTATTTATTTGTATAGATATAGATGTATAAAAAAGTGTGTTGTTTTATAATTAGCAGTTAAAAGAGGGCTTCTTTCTAGCTTTGCACTACACAGGGTCCATCTTCTCAGCGTGTCGATGGCAAATTTTCATTAAATATATTTGGCTCGCTCGCTGACACAGTCCTAGGATCGTCAAATGCGCAGGTGTTAGGGTACGCAGCGCAAGATGGAAGGTGGGCCATTGTCAGTGGAGGAGTTTCCAGAACTCTTAAGTGGCATGGCTCCTGAGACCAAATTTCTCTACCACTAGTTTCAGTTTTTCCCTTATAACGGCACGGGCGGATCAACGGATCATCCTGTATGTCTATGTTTACTACCGCGACAGCACTATAGATAGGGGGTGAATTAATCCTTTCAGTAGATAACCAAAAGCGTGTTTCACAAACTACAACATAACATATTTAAGGTTTTATCCCCAAGTGGATTTGAAAGGATCCAGAGAAGGATCGATAGGAAAGCGACAGGGCAATGGACTGAGTTGAATGATTGATAACGTTACAACTTTCTTGTTTTCAACACAATAAAAACTGAATCCTGAATGTAGCAAAGGTGAGCCTGCATAGATTCGAAGAAACAAAGAAAACTGACTTTAAACTGTGTGGGTATTAGATTAGCTACTTAGAGAAACACCCAAAGTACATTGTGGCTTATGCAAGCTTAGTTTTTGAAAATGCGTTTTGTATCACTATCGTTTAATTCCACCCTAAGAGATGTCTAACAAAAGCCTTATAATGCTCGTATTGTTAGGAAATTTCTTCCTTTCTCTCTTTGGAGCCCTGACCACCGGTAGCTTGAACCCCAATCCCAATACCGGTGGGCTACTATCCTTAGGGTTCCATTGCCAAATGGCAAAAATCGGTACGTATGTCACAGCAATTTTGGTCCGATACTGTTGGCACCACACTGGACCACTCAGTAGATTTTTTATAGAGCAGGTGTCTTCTAAGTATGTGACCGCTACACAAAAGTTATGTGAAATTACGAATTTTAAAAAATAGGGGTGGCCCTCCAACAAACATAATATGAATCATGTAGTCCATGTAACTGAAGGTTGAAATTTTATTTTTTATTTTTAAATCTCGGCAAAGAGTTAAGCGTCTTTACGTCGATACGTCGTCGTAAACATTTTTTGAAAATTTAAATTTAGTTTATAAATAGAATATCATAGATAACCATGATTATTTAAAACAAATATTTACTTTTATGAATAAATAAACATTTTTTCTAAATTAAATTTGTGTTCTAAATTTAAAAGTATTTGAATTTCTTCATATTAGGCTATTTAGCGGCATTATACCTTTGCTTCTTCTTCAACCTGGCGAAAGTAAAGCGCGGAAAAAAAGCAAATAAAATCATAGTTTCCTGACAAAAATATTTATTTCTTCGATAGTGTATTGAAAAACGTCGTTTATACGCGTGGTGGGGACTTGTTACTGCAGTTCTCGGCTCCATAACACCCTCGCCTGCCGCTCGGGGTGTTAATTCCGCCTCGAATGCAATAACAAAGTTTCCCCACTTAAATTAAAATGTATTATTTCTACATATAACTGTGTGGCATCGACAGCTCTTAAAAAATGATTCGAGGTTCCAAAATGTTTTTTTTTTCATATGTCGTGTTGTGTCCCGCCTCTCTATTTTTTTAAATAAGCGGGTGATCATCTTTCAATGAAAATTGGTTTGAATAAGATTTGATTTGGTTTTTGAGTTTTAAATACTGTTACCATATTTTTTGGTGCCACAGAACGCTTTGTGGCGAATCCGACTCGCACTCGGCCGGTGTTTGTATTTTTTTAACCTTTAAATTGTCCAAATGTAAATTATATGTTGAACAATTAATAAATAAAATAATATCTGCAATTGTACATGTTTCATTCGAATTAATTCGAATAGGCTGCACCACTGAAAAACTAAAAAAAAATAGGTACTTACCTGCTAGTCCTGTTTCTTCATAGATAAAGTATTTTGTTTCCGATTTAATAAATGAATGTGCCTATATACCGCACGAGCCGTTGCCCAGCAGTGGGGCAGGGCCGAATAAGAATTTACATCTATCGTCTACTATATAAATAACAAAATGCAGGACTAGGTACTCTCGTGCTTTCGGCTTTTCAAGAAACATATCCATACCAATATTATTAAGTGTTTGTAGGTTTGTATGTAGGGTGTAATCTCCGGAACTAAGGATCCAATAAAAAAAACACTCGTGGAAAGTACATTATTCGTGGGTCCTTTAAATTATACAAAATAATAATAATACATTTAAATGCAATCACAATATTTGCGGACAGAGTCGCAGGTGAAATGCTTGTTATTTATTTATGTATGGGTGACACTAAGATTTCGCAAAAAAACTTGAATATTGTCTTATACTAGGTCACATAAAGACACTGCCATTTTTCAAACACGAGAACTAGTCAGATAAACTATTCCGACACGGCTCCGGACTCTGAAAGATAAGTTACCTATTACAACTACTATGTCAGTGTCCGGTTTCCGCAGCTGGTCCGTACCGGTTTGATCGATAGTTAAGTAGAAAAAAAAGATACAAATACCAACTTTGGAGTCTTTTTTGTACGTCTAGTTATGTGTGTAAAAGGTGGTTTAAGTGTTGGTTGGTACCACAACTACACTCACACAGGTTTTGTAATACCTAGTGCTTTTTTTATCGAGCCTAGCCTTGATTGAGCATTCAAAACAGTGCGCCTCTATGCAAATTTTATTAATCTGTGCGATACCGTCATTGAGCTCATTCAATGTTCATTCCGTAATTCAATTCAATCATTCATTCGCCGATCGCGATCTCCTCTCATTCTTCCATCTTCGTTCACTTATGTCAAAAAAGTTGTAACTTTGCTTGGTGTTGGTAATAAACGTAATGTTTTTTAGTTTAATAACGCACTGTGTTCCCACGCTTTTACCTATTTACTGAAAGCAATAACAATCAAAGAATTTATTACGTTCAACAGTTTAGAAACCACATTGTGAGTTTAACGACAAAACTTTTGAGATAACTGATGACTTACTTCGAGTCTGGTGAATTAATCAGCTGAATCATAATGAAAGCGCCTTTTAAATAGCTGAAAGTAGGTGAAGTGTGAGGAATAATATTGAATCGAACGTCGCAGTGCGTTACTGTCGCGTGTGAGATGACGGACAGCACTTTCGTGGCGAAACCGGCGAGGGGTTGGCTTCACCCCGACTCTGTTCTCGCCAGTGATGGGATCACGTACGCAGTCAGGGTAAGCATGTGTGCCAGGCACATTACTAGCATTCAAAAAAAGTAAACATCAATAAAAAAATGTATCTTTGGAAGGTAAAGAATCACGACAGGAAATTCTAATAATACATTCAAATGAATGCAGTTGGGTTGTTCTAAACAACATACATAAGTCATGGTCATGCAAAATAAAACAATAGTTTTATCGTTTTCCATTTAATTTCATCCTGTTTTTGAATGTCAATTTTATTGTGAGATAGCTAGAAAACTTCGAAAATGTAATTGAGCATCAGGCTCAATTTTATTGTTACTCTGTTTCAAAATTACTATTACGAAAAAATGACATAATCAGTAGTATTGTATTGTATAAGGGGCTGGTGCCGCAACTCCACGTCCAAAGCGTGTATAACATGTTGATACAATACCTATTGTCATTATTTAAGCCCGCTGTAATGCTGAATCATATTATAGTTAAATTACATCCCTTTCTTTAAAGTTTAACAAATGACTGTTTATCTAGGAATATGTTACAGTAATGGATCAATAATTTTTTGAATTTGTCATAGTTTTCTATCAGCAGTACAATTATTCTTGAAGGTTGGTTTCTCCGGTTGGTTACTCCCAGGGGGCAAAGTACTATTTTACCATTCCCATTTTTAAAAAGCTTTGGCTGTGTTTGCCCTGGTTTTGAGACCTCTGTTTGATTGTCAATTGAGGATGTACTAGACAGCTGTCCTATCGCGTCAGATAAAAAATGTAAATTCAAAAGATGTGTGGTTTAAGTATAATGTAGAAAACTATGAAACTGTGTTTCTTTTTCAGTATATTGGCTGTATGGAGGTTTTAACATCCATGAAGAAACTAGACTTTGAAACAAGATCTCAAGTAGCAAAGTAAGTTTTAGTGACTACACAATGTAGTAACTTTTTTTCCTTCAATGCAATTTTTCAAATACTGCATGCTGGCAGTTATTATTCTGTGAAGTACACTTTCAACAAGTAGGAAGTGGTCAACTCAAAAAATAAAAATAATTATCAAGAGCTGTTTTGACTTGACACTATGAGCAGCTAATAATGTGATAACACACAGAAACTTCGAGTTGTAAAAACATTTTTTATTAATGTTTCAGAGAATGTATCGCCAGAGTATGTGCAGCAGCTGGCTTAAGATCAGCTGACAAGAAGCGCAGAGTATGCCAAGCTGCCGTACGAGCCCTTGCTGCTCGTCCCCGGATGGCACACTCTGGAGCCAATGTAGCCCTGACAATCTCTTCTAAAGCAATTACACTAGCAGCTCTCGAAGGCGGGGAGACAATAGCCCGCCATGACATGCCACGAGTCTCATTTGCATCCGGAGGAGATACAGACTCCTTAGACTTTGTAGCCTATGTAGCCAAGTCAGTGCCTCCAGCAGAATGGAGAGCATGTTATGTACTAGAATGTGGTGGTAGATTAGCACAAGATGTTATAGCAACCATAGGACAAGCTTTCGAACTCCGTTTTAAAGAATTCTTGACGAAACCCTCATCGTAAGTATTGATCTATTCCTGTTATTCTTGATGTGTGTAAAATCCGGCCAGGATCTTTCATTCCCAATAACATGAAAAATATTGAATTTAAAGTAAGTTATCCTTAGTGAATCATATCACTCGTAAAGGTACCAAGTATTATAAAACAACAACATTAATTAAGTCATTTTACTACAGAAATATTAATAACAGGAAAAAGTAATTATTTTCCCTACTGACCTATATACTTGTACAAGCTGGGTAATTAACAAATAACTTATTTTTGTAAATTACACTCCTGTGCCATTATCTTACATTTTTTGGTAAAAAAAAAGAGTTCTGAGCTGTGTGTGGTTCTAAAAACATCAAGCTCGCTTATCTTTCTCTTGCATCCCAAATTTTCTGCAAAACTCAACTTAATATCATCACTTGTAATAATAGCCTCAATTTCTGCATATTTTTTAACGAGCAATACGATTGCATGCTGTTACATCCTATATTCTTCTACTTTCACATTTATTTATGCCGCCTCGCGCCTTCGTCAGTCTTAGTCCGCCACTAATTATGACTATCATTAAGTGACAATAATTGATATATTATGTCTGTAACATAAAAACATTTGTTCATCTAGACTTAATAACGAAATGTTTAGCTATTACCACATGTGTGAAATCAAAATATTTCATTGAACAAGATGAATCAAGCAAACAATTAATGAATCATTGTTCTGTTTAGTTTACACTACAATGGTATAATTAGCTTTATATTCATTGACATTTCAATATTACTGTTTACGATAATTGCAGCAAGACTTTTTTTATGAATATACTTTTAGTCAGTCTGAATTCGTTGACAAATATATAAGTGCATTAGGCGAACCTACTGCTATTCAGAACCCGGATAAAATCCTGGTAACCTGGTATCTTCAGTAGTAACAAATGAAGTTTTTCTTACGGAAATTCCAATCACACTGCGCGGTCTAACTCTGAACCTATAGATCGGTAGGTCAGTAGGTGCACTTACGACCAACTAAGCCGTTAATTTGTAAAATCAAACTTAAATTTTCCAGGTTAAATCTAAATGGAGGAGCGCGATCACTGTGTAGTACAGCGAGCAGCGTTCCTAACGACGAACGTGAGTACTACAACGATATGCCGGACAAGACACCACCGGATACCACTACCTCGTACCGACACCCACCGCCCCCGCCGCTGGCTTCACTCGCCAACCTTGCTCCTATATCTTCGTAAGTATATCTTCGACATGCCGTCGAGGACCGTCGCCACGTCCCGGTCCTTGCCCTCCACAACCCACGCTCGAGCCAGCCCGCGATGCTGAGCCTGTAGTTTTAAACATGTCCCTAAATAATGATCTCGTTCCGATCCAGCCTGTCCGATTGCTACCCTCCCCAAGCGACGGCCTAAGCCAAGGCTCGTAGTCAATAGTCAACCATCTTTATTACACAAGAAATTGGCTACAAATTTTGTGAAGTCCCTGACTCTTGTGCTAGGTGATAGACCTGTGTTACAAGAGCCAGTGCCCTCTCTCAGGAGGAGATATTACAGAATCTTGTGCAATAAGATTAAGAAAAATAAAAAGACTATGGTAGTCGCTTAATTTGTACGTTTTTGGCACCTGGCTGGAGGCCATACACTCAAGGCACCCACAGGAGAGTCCGATTAAGAAGACGACAACCTCCTAGGTTGACCTGAGAGATGCCATTACAAACAAAAAGACGTCACCATGTTTTATGTGTGTATGTGTTATGTCCTTATATCTCGGCGTGGTGAATGGACGTCCCATCAGACTATGAGAGCGAGGACAGAGATATATATATCTTCCGCGTAAATGGTTAGTCTCCGCTGAGGGTGACCGCCTTGGCTGGAAACAGTCGAGACTTCCTTAGAAGCATACTGCTAGAGAGGCTTTAGCAATCGCTTTCCATTGAAATCGATTCAGTATCTCCCGAAAGTAAAACAAATGTTAACATGTTGATGTGTTCCTGTCGCTGCGATACTCCTGCGAACATGAAAACTGTATAATATTATTGGAAATTAAAGAAGATTAAGCCTTCATTGTACAATACAGAAGGCATCGAACCCTACCCTGACGTAGGTAATCGTTGACAGGATAGCCAAATTGCTGAATATCCACCCGTAAATTGAACGGATATTCGGCAATTTAACGACAATGGAATCTGGTCGCTTAGAGCGTCTTATTGATATTGTGTTGACGAAAGAGGATGTAGACGTAAATATTTTGCACTTTCTAAGAAGATGAATCACTTATTTTAACCTGTTATCTGCAAATAAAAAAAAACCAATCACTCAATGAAATAAATATTGATTCACTTTCTTGGAAACATATACATTGTGACTCAGTATTGATTACTTGGTAACGACATACCGGGCGAAGGTTATCGCCCCACATCGAGCTACAACCAATAAGGAAACGAGTCACAGATTTGGCCGTAAGGTCCGATAAACTAACCATATTAGTATGCCTTTAGAACTACCTACTTTCTCGCTAATCTGGGTGCAGAAAAGGAACTACGAGATCAGTTGTGTATTAAAAATAATGATAACGTATCTTCATCATTCTCCTGCCTGCCCTTATCCCAATTTATTTGAGGTCGGCGCAGCATGTCTTATTCCTCCATACTTCTCTACTACTCGTCATCTAACCAGACACCTCCTTTCTTACCTCTTTTTCTGTTAATAATGTTATCCGGCAATTTGCTTTTATGACAGCCGGCAAAGTTCGTGGTTGACCTCTTTTCAACCTTATTACTGAAAGCATAGAGGTGAAAAATGGTCGTCCACCAACGTTGGGTGTACGTACTTTACTAAATCGAATTTACCATGATCATAGCAAGCCAATGGTAGCCCCACTGCTGATGCTCATTCCCTAATCATTTCAACAGGAAAGAGACCTTAACCGTAATCTATAATTTAGGGTCCACTATCCACCACACGGGCACAGTATGCTAATGCTATGATAATATAACTGCAAATAGAATATAAGCACTACTCCAACTAATCTACCAACGAGGGCCAGTCTATAAGTTTATCATGTCATGTGTTCTGTTATTTCAGATGCGAGGAAAGCGTGCGACATTACGTGAATCAGACCCCCCCGCCGCGCACTCCTCCTACAGCGATGCTGCCCAATCATCATACTGACATTTTTGACATGCGTGAGTCTCATCTGTTATCTACGCAAAAATTATTGCTGGGAAAATTGCTTTTATTGGAGTGAATAATTACGGTTTAAGGTAGGACTGAATGTAACGCACTCAAAACATTATGCCGATGGATGCATTGAATAGTACAGGAGTCATGGAGGTATTTAAAGTAAAGTAAAAAAAAAACGTGTAAAAGTTGGAACTAGAAGGTTCCTAGGTATGGCCCAGAACAAAAAATTATCACAGTAACTTGTTCTGAACAACGAGTGCCTCTCGGATTCGTTAAGGGTCTTTTTTACACCCATTATAAGGGATTGACGATTATTTTGAAATCAGCTAGAACCAATCACGTAGATAGATATAGTTCGGCGCGGTGTCGAGTTGCGTCGTCCGAACCGAATTGAGGCGAATGACGTGTATTTCGCTTTTATTGCATGGACATAAAGTTCTTTCTGACCAGCTCAAACCAACTCCACATCAATAAGTTTGGCCAATCACTAACAGTATAAAACGAAGACGGCTTTTATGTCTGTCTATCCACTTAGTTCTTTTAAACTCCTCAATGGATTTTTACTAAAATTTTGTGATTTTATTCCGGAAGTTTAAAACATAACTATTAAACTTTGATATAGCTTAGGAATCTCGATCTTTGGACTACTATATCACTATCACCCGTACGGAAAAGGGGCGGGTCGCTAGTAGTACAATAGTAGGTAATGTTTAACTAACAATGATCTCAGATAGAAGAGAGCCGTCATAACAATAGCAGTATTATTGTAATGACGGCATTAGCCCGTTCAGGCTCATGCCGTATATATTTGTATGGCCTACAGGTAGTTGTTCCGGTTCTGGCTGTTTGTGTATGTGAGTTTAAATATTTGTAAACGCCTACTATACAAGAGAAATTCCTAGTGTAGGACATAGTTTAAAAAAAATAAAAATTACTAGTGTGGTTTTCTTTGTAACACGAATTTCAACCATATGGAAAATAATATTTTAAAAATATTTTTTATAGTGAGCTGACAATACTAGACAATTAAACTTAACAAGTTTTGTCTGAGACAAAATATTCTAAAGCATCACGTTTCCGAGATTTAAGATATCAAAGTCGCGGTGGTAGCGACTACAGCGACCGGTCCGTATAAGAGATGGTCGCGTTTATAGTTATGTCATACAATTTTGTATTTTTTTTTTATTTGAAAAGCTTTAGGATCAGCGTGCGATGGAACGGGCTATTCTCGGAATCTCCATATTGATGAGCGATCTTTAATTTATGGATTACTGTCCACACTGTGTACTGTGTGTCGGTTTACTGTTTACTGGCCGTACTGTCAGTATGCACGTTTCAGCCCCGTAGGTCATAACAAGCAGGGCGCACTGATTGAAAACATTAGTATTTAGGTTATATGGAATACGCAACGAAAAGACTCGTCAAAGCTTCCCAAAGGTTGTCCAGGCCCGCTAAATAATTTTGTTGGCCTCTCTCTCAAAGTTGTTTTTACCAAACTGCAGGGTTTTCTAAAGACCTCGACCGCTAAGTTGTTATCAACCGCCATTGATTAAAACTGAGCCCGCGTTAACGAGTTCGTTGAACATAGCCTGGAGTTTGAGTTCAATCGGAGACCATTGGTATTTAAGAATCAACTAGCCCATCCTGGCATCTGGTGCAAGTTAGCCTTCAGCAGCCAGTATAACCCATATCTCGGAAACATGACACTTTAGAACATTTTGTCTCATACAAACAAAACATGTCTGTATTGATGCCAGCTATCGATTAATATAGGTTTTATGCGTTGCCGCTATTTTTAAAATAATATAAAATAGCGGTACGGTCGGCCAGGCTTCATACAAAAATTGTACCAACAATATAATATTTCCACTATGTCCAGAATCAGCAACCCTCCTACATGACCTACATCGCAATAGCGTGTTATCGAAACTGCAATAATCGCAGTAAAGAACTTTCACAGTAACATACATCGCAGTAAAGAACTTTCGAATCGCAACAATGAACGTCGCGATAATAAACTTTCGCAGTAAGTTACATCGCGGTAATGTACCTCGGAACTATGATTTACACTCCTAATCGGCTCGAGTGATGAACATAATTATTGTCTATGTGCCCCCCCCCCACATGGGCTCAGAATTATGTAGGTACTGAATACGTGGTAAGCGTTTTCGCGTCGGTGTCCCTTCCCCGTATAATTTCAACTTTTAAAAGAAAAAAAAAATATTGTAATTTCTGTGACCGCATGGCGGATGCCAGTGCGTTGTATGATGTACTCAATGCAAGCGACTTAGCTGAACATGAAACGTCATGTACGTTATCGATGCTCCTTGAACATCACCGAAAGCAATGATCGGCTTGGTCTTGGCCTTTGTACAACCGACTAGTCGGCTAGTTGGCCAAAGTCATAGTCGGACTATCTCTAAATATTGTCTATGATTCGTTTATGAACATGCTTGGTTATTTTGGCGCGTGGCCATATTTGGAACTAACGCTAGCGTGTTGTTTTTTCAATACTATTTTCATAGACAATTTCGTAGAAGTTCAACAACAGCGCCCTCCTGACAATGACATTCAAGCGCCAAAAGAACCATGCTTCGCTATATTTGGCGTCGCCGGTACCTGTAGGTAAATCACAGGATGATTTACCTTTCTCTCAACGATAAGAGGTGATTTATTAAAACATCTGCCTAACATGAGAACTTGTATAAAAAGTGAGATTATAAAGGTTCTGTTTTAGACAAGAATATCATTTGTCTCTAAGTACTCTGTTTTATCTATGGTTGGTGACTTATTCGTTTTATGACGTTTATAACTTCCGCTTCCGCCCACTTTCCTTTCTATCTACGTCGTCGCCATGAAAGCTTTTAAGATTCAAGTGAGAAAAACAACCACAGTAAAGCATTACTTTTCATACATAGAAGGTGACACATTTCCGTCCACGGTTTTCTATTTGAGTTTATTTTCGGAGTAAAATAAACTTTTCTCATTACAGAACCATTCACCGCGGCCCCATTGACTTCGTCTTCGGCCGCGTCATCATCGTCAGCGTCGGCGTCGTCCCCGGGCGATGTGCCGGCCGAGCCACTGTCGGCACAAGCGCAGGCTGCATTACTGGCGCGCGAACCCTGGTTCCACGGACCCATCTCTAGGGTCACAGCTGAAAAGGTAAGGATTGCAAAACGCATATTTTACGCAACAAATCTGCATACCCCCCACCCACGCACGCGGTTGCGGGCGTGTCTGAATTGAAAAATAGTATGAGCAGCACTAAAAGGCACGGGCATGTGCGACGGAATTTTTAAAATATTTTTTTTAAGTATATTTTAACAACGGTCTCCCGGTCCGTGCACTTGCTAGAGTTTTAGCGGACGCTATTTTTTCGCCGCAATAAGTCTTTCGTCTCCGCACTTACCATCACTCTACATAGAATTTCGCTCTAGCTAGCGTGAGGGCGCCCCATCTTACGTCATCATACGTCGGCCTGTTACGTAATGTTTATGCGGTGATCACCTAACGGTTTCGATGAATGCTGCTATACTCAGTAGCTACGTAGATAGCTCAGTCACCTTCATTATTAAGTTTTTATTTACCACTAGCTGTTGCCTGTGACCTTCGCTAGGGTGAAATCATCATCCACAGCCTGAATTCACCCACTGCTGAGTATAGGCATCTCTTTTCTTCTGACAAACTCCACGTTCCTGTGCCAGCCTCATCCAGGTTTTTTCCCCTATGGCAACTATGTCGAAATAATTATTATTACTATATATCTGTAATCTGCCAGTAAAAATCTCGTCAAAATCGGTCCAGCCGTTTCGGCTATTAGCTGGAACAAACAGAAAGACAGACAAAAATTGTTTTGTCTGTCTCTCTTGCATATTCATTCAATAAAGACTTAAGTTAGCAATGTACAAATTATAATGTAACAGTGGACTCATTGTTGAGAAGCCTAATAATAAATAAATAAGAAGCTGTTATTTTGATATTACAAACAGAAACTTCAATTTTATTTATTTGTGTAGATATTATGTAGTAAATTTTCGTTAGATTTGTTTTTGTCAAAGTTATAGAGGTATGAGGAACTTGGTAGAACTTGGAGTTCGTCATCATCCATAGAAAAAAAGATCCTTTGTCCATACGAGTGTCCATTGGTGCCCTACCGCCCTATGATTGGTGTCGGGGTACTCTTTTAATGCTAATCTCGCGGATAACTACTTGTAGTAAGATTTGCGTGACGCCACATACGATATCTAGTTCGTATATGGCATTGTAGGTGACGCACGCAACAAAGCTAATCGTTATATGTGTTGCTTCAGTTGGTAGTGGAAGATGGAGAATTTCTAGTGCGCGAGTCAGCGGCGTGCGCGGGCCAGTTCGTACTGACGGGCGCCAGGAAGGGAAGCCACAAGCATCTGTTACTCGTCGACCCCAATGGAGTGGTATGATACCTTTTATTTACTTCTGTTTCATACATTTTTTTTTCTAACAGTAGAAGTAGTCTCTTTGGCTCACCTAGAAAGTAATACCACCAAACTTTCACATTTGTGCCTCAGACAACGTTGCTGTATACCGATTAGAAGAGTTTAGATGCCGTATTAGTTAAGCCTTACGAGCTTAAGACATATTTTGCTCTAGGAAAGAAAAAAACCTGCGATGCATTTGATATTGCAGATAATCTATTGACGGCGGTCAGGTGTGCCGCTGCTTTTTTGTGAACCAAAAAAAGTTTTGTAACTCAAAGACCCCAAATAGTCGTATTCAAACAGAATTAATCAACTTATCAACATGTTTCTCGTTGCGAAGCCGCATAAGTATGTGAATGTTTTTATCTACAAATGATCTCGACTCTAAATAAAATTAGTTGTTACGGTGTACCTTCCAGTACAATAATGTGAGTTTTAATCCTCGCTAGGTGCGAACCAAGGATCGGGTGTTCGAAAGCGTGCCGCATCTCATAAAGTACCACTGCAGCAATGAGCTGCCAATCGTATCAGCCGACTCCGCGCTCCTGCTGCGCAAGCCCGTGCTGCGTGACGGTGCATCATGAGGATCACGCGCGACACCGCAGCACACACAATACTCCCAGCTTTTGTTTTTTTTAATGCATGCCATTACTTGAACGCTTGAATTAAAAATTCGCTTCCGTAGTCCCCCAGGGACAACATCGTATCCTATTGAAACCATCACCTCTGGGTCACACTTACCAGCGTTTAATTAGTTTTATAACTTTTTATTCTCATCATCGTGTTTGGGCACCTATTGCGTACATTTTTGTCCACTACCACTTCGCCAAACCCCGGTAATGTGACCTTATTGTTACATAACAAAAGTACCCACTGAATGTACGCATTTAAAACAATTCCATTTTGTATTAATGTATTCGCAATTAAAGTGATAGAATAATTGTAATTAAGTACCAAAGTCATGTTTTGGTTGGAATGTTATTGCAAAAGAATGTGATTGTTTCCAATAAACTTATTTTATTTTTATAATTATGTATTATAAAAACTAGTCTTCACCAAATCTTTATTTAGGAGTGAAGGCCGCTATCTTGTTTACGTATGTTTAAGCATGAGATTAGTTAATATTTTATTAATTATAAGAATAATGTTGCTGTGCAATTGACCATGCCAAACTGTAGTCAAGACACAGGAGTCTTATTTTTATATTAAAATGTATTTTGCTAAAAATTTCATATACATTTAATGCCAGAGCATGCATTCTAACATCGCACAAAAATACATTGAGCTCTCTGCGTTATAGTTTAAATGTTTTATTCTACTTTTACAATAAATTAATAACAGATAGGTGCTATGATGGCTTACTTAAATAATGTTTAATTTTAACGTAGTCGTGTAATTTTATAAAATTGAAACTGCAAAACTGTACATACAGCAACACATCTTCTGTAAATCTTAGACTACTTAAGACTGTTATGTTAGACTCGAATCTTTTACTGAGTTAAGTGATAAATGTTTGATGCTTTAAAAATATTCCTCTCAGTAGTGAGAGTTTATTTGTAGTGACACAAAATGGCACAAAAGTAAGTGGTTGGTACCCCAATGTGGGGAGAAGAGGGGCGTTAGTACACCATCACGATCTGCATCTAGTCGACGGACTCGATTAAAATAATAAGCGGAACACATCAACTAAAATGAGGTTCAATGTCACTACGCTAGACTGATTTTTAGATGGACTAACTAGAAAAGTAATATATCAACCGATGCGGAACGATTTTATTAGATAAAATAAACACAGATAAATAGAATCTACGTTGTAGATCATGCTGGTATAGTAGCACCATGACTGTTGAAATGATGAGGAACACATTAGAATTTTCCAGCACTAATCTAAATTATCTGCTTGTTCATCACTGATTAGAATTAAATGCATTGCAATATTCCATTGACATTAAATGTTAATTCATCAAAAGATATACCTAGTTTATGCAAATATATTATGTTATCCAACTATCATTATTATTTAAAGTGATGTATGTATTATGTGATTTAAATAAACTATTTTGGAAAATCAATCTCAATTTATTTAGTAACACAAAGATCGATCTAACTACAACTCATCTTAACTTCTCACACATCTTTTCTTTAACTTATCGCGAGTACCTATTTTTATAGGTGCCGACTCGTCGTCACACCAGTATGACAAACAGGATTTTTTTTCTCGTTTGTCACACCACTGATTTTTCCACATCATGTATACGATAATTACTAGTGTAGGTACGAGTCGGCAAGGGAACCGAAGACTAGAAGAGTGGCCTCACAGCTCCCGACACTCCTATTTCTTTACGGAATCGTCTAAAACGTTAAAATAGTTCTTATCAGAACTGCTTGACAGAAACCCTAACCCTAGACGGTCGACGTCAGGGGCACCCCGAGGTTCGGTTAGTTAGGTTCCTGTAAACCCTGCAGACAGAAATAGGAGCCCCGCGCAGTGGGGATCCGTCGACCTGCTGACGGAAACGCTAATCCTAGACGGTCGACGTCAGGGGCACGCCGAGGTTCGGTTAGTTACGTTCCTGTAAACCCTGCAGACAGAAATAGGAACCGCAAATGTCATAATAGGATGAACTGCAACAATAACAACAACAACAGGTCAGTAACAATAGGTCAGGCAGTGTTAAAATAAAATGTACTATGCCGTGGATTTTATTAAATTTTAATTTTTAAACTTTTTAGAGGTTTTCGTCGTCGGGTTGTAAACTAAGTAGTAGAACTAGGACAGCACTAGTTAGGAATAAATGGTGTAGAAAAATCAGTGGTGTGACAAACGAGAAAAAAAAATCCTGTTTGTCATACTGGTGTGATAATCTGGTGTGACTACGAGTCGGCAAGGATTTTTATATCCGTCAAATGTATCGCTTACAACTGCATCGAATAACGCACGCACACGAGGTCGGATCCGCCGATAATAACCGACGACATCAATAGAACGGTAGGTACGCAATAAAGTAGAGGGGAATCCCGGATTTTTATAAGAGGGCCAATCCCCGAAGCCCTCAACGCGGTCTAAATAAAATCCGCTGGGTGCGGTGTTGCGCCTTGGCACAATAGTTAAATTTTTCAGGGACTTCCCCGTACTTCAGTGCGGTCCGATCTAACGATGTCCTTGTTTTATCGGGGTTATTTTGTACTTGGCACTTTCAGCCTCTCATGTATGTTATTTGATACATTTGTGAGCAGCGTTCTATTTTGACAGAAAAACGTACCCTGCCAAACAAGTCCCTCGTCTGCGTAGGTCTTGAGTCTAAGTTGATACGGTCACTTTTCTTTATTTCTCCGACTACCTACGACTGTCTAGTCTATGACTAGTCGGTACCAATCGAACCTAAAACATGGTAAATGTAAAGCGTATGAATTGACTGTTGTCTGAGCGTGATCTAAGCTCTATCCTGTCTTATCGGGTTATGTATGTGAAGTGTTATTTGTGGGGTATTGAAGTAGTGTCCTATTCTTGCAGATTGTAGGATCGATTTATTATATCGGTATCTTGTTTAGTCAGCTGAATTAATTCAAATAAAGACACAACATATCGTACTTAAAGTTCTTTATTAAAAATGTAATTTACAGTATAAACAGTAAGGTCATACATGGCAGTGATGTTATTACTAGGTACTTATAAATATATCGGCATTGCTATACATAACCCGACGAACACTTCCATATCCTCAACACCTATGCTCGCCTCTGATACTTACAAATTAATATTTAACGTTGAAATGTTACAAACAAATTAATAAAACTCCAAGAGAAACAACAAACAAGTGTCAGAGGCGAGATATCCTGCGTTACTGCCAACCCGAGCTTACTTCCCTAATCCATACTAATTTACATCAATCCAAGAAACAACAATTTAATTATGCTTAATTTTAATACAGTCAAATTTCATGAAATAATAATAAGTCAGTTTTGCTAAAATAAAAATTAATTTAAAACTTCAAATCCCAAATGTGTCAGAAATATTTAAGAAATGTCTATAATAATATCATTTAATTGATCTTTCTTTTTCCATTTGCCTACACGAGTACATTATAACATTCTTTGGGACATCGCAGCACTATTCTCCAGACGCTACTAAAACGTAGGGTCTCCTTACGTGCAATTATACTTAACACTACTATTTGCTAAGAGACTGTCTAAAAATCAAACTAAGGTCACAGTACGATAAAAATAAATAAATATGCTTCTATACAAAAATAACATTTATATGATGGTGAACACGTGAGCACTTGAGACCTCAGCGGGCCGGCCTATCCTGCGAACATTCCTAGCTAGTAGCTACTCAACTACGCTTATCATTCTACGCCTCGGGGCCGCCCGCGCCATCGTTTATATTATACGTACAAGCTACATCGGTTATTCGTCGCCGACAATTGACTTCTTATATCAAATATCTCGCACAATTACAAAAGTGATCGAGGAGCGTGTAAACTGTATAAGTTTCCGTATTACAAAATTACATCTATCACCAAAAATATTTCATCAAGTCATCATACAACAATTTTAAAGTCAGGCGCATCTTAGTAAAAATAGATCACGTGCATTTGTTACAATTTTACTTGGTCAACAATGACACCTTCGTCAATAATTACCTATAAATCATCGGAATTAGCTAGCGTCTAATACTGTGTCTAAATTGTGAACAGCCGATCGAGTACACTCTGACTCCGATCCTCGCATACACGATCTCCATTCGCACGGAAACTAAACCTCGATATATAAAAACTACCTCGTCATAAACCATAATTATCATACACTCGCACACATAATAAATACAGGTACGCCGTCGTCACTCAGGTCGCCCGGGACGAAACTGGGAAAATGAACGAAGTGCCGATGCCGACAACTGTCGAGCGGGCGGGCCAACTACGAACGAGACTAACCGCCTGAGCGCGTCCTCGCCGCTCAGTCGGGGATGGGCACCAGGGAGGGCGCGTGGGCCGGAGTCGCTGGCGGCGCCGGCCGGTGCAGCGTGAAGGCGTCGTACACCTGCGCCAGCTCGTCCACATGGTGCTCCTCCAGGCACAGGAAGCCCGCCAGCGTGGGCGAGGCGCGGCGCGCGCACGCCAGGCAGTGCACCACGTGGCGCTTCTCGTGCTCGCGCACCAGCAACGCGTGCCACACCTCGCGCTCGCACGCGCCGCAGTAGTGCGAAGCCTCGCCGCGCGCGCGCCCGTGGAAGCGCACAGGCACGCCGCGCGCGCGCACGACGGCTAGCGTGCCGCCGGCCGCGCGCAGCGTCTGCATGAGGCACGTGCGCATGGCGCGGTGCAGGCGCGGGTCCGACACGCGGATGTTGCGCGCCAAATTCCAAGTCAGGTGCACCATGGGCACGATGGACTTAAAGTTCTGCACCTTGTTCCACTCGTATCGATCCAGCGCCAGCGAGTACTGACGCGCGGTCAGCGGGCCCACGTTCCACGCGATGTTGTTGCACCAGCCGGTGGCCTGAACCCAATGCACGCAGCCTGCGTTCACCCACACCAGGTCGCCAGGCCGCTGCGTGAAGCGGTATACGGGCACGCCATGCTGGCGTAACTCTTCGGGGTCCGGCCACCACGAGCCGTGCAAGTACGACAGCCCATGTCTCTCACAGAGATCGCGCACACCACCCCAGTACGCATCTGGCACGCCAAACCACTCGCAGTCACCGGGACCGATGTTAATATTGATAGAGCAGAAGTTGTTGTTCTCTTGATGGCCGGGCGTGCGGCTGCCGGGCACTTTCATGTACAGCTGGACGGTGTTCATGCCCAGAATCACGTGACCTACGTGTGATAGCATATTCGCGGCGGAGGCGACGCGTGCGAAAGCCGGTAGCTTTTGTAATTCTGTAAGCTGGGGACGCCACTTCCGCTCGTCAGATAGATCGACGTTGGTTCCGAAGCGCAACATGCGTGCGGCGCGGCGACGCTTGACGGGTCCGGAGCCGGACTCGCGGCCATCTGAATCAGACAGCGCGCCGCCGGCCGCGGTGGCCGTACCTCCACGCTCGCGCTCCTCGCGTAGGGACTCCTGGAAGGAGCCGGCCTGGTACTGCGCGTACTTGCGCACGGTTGTGTGCGAGCGATGCGAGGCGCAAGCCCACACGCGCCGCCTGCCCGTGGGGTCCCAGTTCTCATCGGCGGACTGCATGAGCTGCGTGCGCACCTCGACGGCGTGATCGGGCCACGCCTCCACCAGCGTCTTGGTGGAGAACAGGCCGAGGTCGAGCTTGAGCGCGGCGGTGAGACCGCGCACCACAGCGATGGGGTGCTTGAGGCAGAAGTCCTGCAGCTGCGGCGAGAAGGCGTCGCGTTTGGACTCCACGTACACGAAGGGCGCAGGCGGTGCCAGCTGCTCGGGCGACAGGCGCGGCGGCGGCACGGCTGGCGGCTCGGGCGGGCCGCAGCCGTCACCCAGCACCGACCACGATGTAGGCGGCCCAGCGTTGTCCCTGAATCATCAAACGTTACGTTAGTGACACGCGAGGAGGAATCTAAACCAGAGTAAAGATGCGAAACTTACTTGCAAGCATCCATTATCTGCTTGGAGCTCATGCCGATGTGGTAGGTGACAGGCTTGAGTGGGTCCGACTTGAGAGGCTCCAGCTTCACGACAGGCTGCCGCCCACCCAGCACGGCCTCGCTACTACTGCCTGCATTAATAGTGGTATCCACTGAAAAGAAATTAAAACATTCAGTACACTTCTCGATATAGAAACTATTGCATAAAGTTCAAAAAGATCTATAAAATTGCCACGCGTACGCCTCAATGTTAACGCAGCCACAGGTCACAGAACGTAGAAATCGTAATTCAGATTGGTAATTTCATGTTGTATGCAGGTGAGCGATTACAGTTGTAATAAAATGTTCTACTCAGGCAAATTATTTGAAAATCTAGTAAAAGTGATGATTAAATCTTTAGCCGTAGTGATAAATCGTGTCCTTATTCGCGTAAAAATACTCGGTAGAAAAATTACAAAAACCAATAACAAAAGCGAAACTGATTGTATGTGCAAAATATATCTGGGTATCTTTAAATACCGGGATATTACATATTTAAATTGATATACTAGAACCGAAAAAAGCTCTTTGTACTGACTTTTATTTTTACTCTTCATAGTTCTCCCGTAAAACAATTTTCTTAGGAATATTTGTGTGAAACAAATCTGTCAAGGATTATGACATTGACAGTGATAACCAGTTCAAAAAAACAAATTGTGGGATAAAAATCTACAGGAAACGAGTTTACATTATATACAGGTATAGTTTACGGGGTATCGATTGTTAGATGCGTATTCAGAGGATCTTTTTACCCTGTCTTCTAATATCTCGACAAAATTCAACCAGCCGATGGAAAAGAAATTCGATTATTCATTCTCATTCATCATTAAAACTTATTCTACTGTATTATAACAACAACAAGAACTAATTTATTTTCTATTTTCCGGAACAAAAACTGTAATGCATTCCCTTTTATAAAGCATAGATGTTTTGAAGGTTAACAAAGGCGCTCAATCATTCGTAAGACTACCGGAGGCTTTTGTGATTCGCGAGCTTTTGCACGGCTTTGTCCGAGGAACGTTTATAATAATAATAATCTCGTTTTAATGGCTTAAACATTTGGTAAAATGGCAGCTTTAAAAGAGAGCTTAGGCGAAAATGTGGATTTAACAGATGCGCGGATCCGAACAAACGTTTTTTGCACAGATTAGGCAGGTAGTAGGCTACGTCCCAAAAACGAGGCAGGTTCGAGTTTTAGTTCTAAGTTTGCGGTAGTTTTCTCAGCTCATAATGGTATCAAAACTCACAAGAAGATCTTTTGGTGTTTTAGTTATCACTGTACATTAAAGTCAACAAAAATCTTAACGATTAGTACCGCGTTGGTTCAAAACTCCAAACAAAACGAGTAAACTGTTAGAGGACGAGATACAAAAGAATTTTCCATGGAATTTTGTTGTCTGTCCTACGGTTGCTCAGTCACTTTTTGCTCAGCTCTTTAAAAATGTACCTGACATGAACTTTTACCTTTAAAGGCTCATTTTAGATAGCTTCAAAAAGTTTGCTTCTTTACGGCTTTGAGTGTAAGAAATCGTAAAGAGATTCCTAATACAACAAAGTAAGTTAAGATGAAGGTAAATATAGCACTGCTTACTAGATACTTAAATCTTACAATCTCAATCTTACTTAGTTCGCTATTAGGAGGGCAGTTTGTCGTTAGGTAGAAAGCAATTTACTTACTGCTAACAGGCTCCTTCTTAACTTCAGGCTGCGTATCTGAGAACCTCTTCAACAGATCTTCGGCGAGCGACTCAGCGTTGTCGCCGCCGGTGGCGTTACCTTCGCTTTTCGTCACCTGTAACACAAACATCACATTATCACCACGACCAAAACTGTTAGGGACCCTACCGATAACGCTAAGTCCTGCCGCCCGTGTAACAAAAACGAGGGAAATGAAATTCAGTACAAACCGTGCGCGTTCGCGCTGCCTGCGCTTGTCGATACTGCGTCAGTAGTTGCTGCATCAAAGCCTGAAAAAGAACATTACGATCGTTACTACAATTTCGTAGTACGATAGAGGATTAACTAAAGCTATTAGACAATTCACGGAAGCACACTAAACTTAGTCTAAGAGACCGATTTCTTTTGGTGGTCATTACAATTTTAGGGCACACTACAAAAGCAGGTGGAGACAGGGTCTCCTCTAATCAGCATCATTGTTGCTCGTCTCAACGTTCGGGAATCAGCTTAAACTTTAATTCAAGAACAAGAGGTTAGTACTTGTTGCTGTGGCGAGAGGTTGTTGGAATTCTTCTGTAGGTACTGGAGAGTCTGTAGTTGATGTTGAGTTAACGGAGGAGGTTCCTCCGGCCGCTTGCCCGGGTACGGCGGGGGCGCGGACTTAGGAGCCCGGGACGACATCTCCGCGGATATTGGCAAGTTCCAGGCTTCCTCGATTGATGGCAGCTGACGACGTCTGCAAAAGAATTATGAGACGAGATATTTATGAAGGCCGAACAGATGGTAATCAAATCCAACAATCAACGTATGGCAAATATTATTTCAAGCAAAAAAAAAAAGCAGCCACTTACTTTCCAGTAACAGAGGGCATAGGCGCATGTGCCAGATGTGCTCTAAGGAAGGCGAGCCTCTGTCTCAAAGCGGAGTGCGACGCGGTCGCAGCTGCTCCTCCGTTCGTGTAACATGCGAACGCGTCTCTAGGCATCTGACAACTTTCATATAAACTACCGAGGTTTGTCCACGCCGCGGAATGACCCTTGTCTAGTTGTACTGCGCATATGTACGCTTGTAAAGCATCCATCGGCTGGTTTTGTTGTTGATATAATACACTGAAAAAGAATAACGATATTTGTAAAATAAGATTCTTCTCAAATTCAAACAATCATTTAATTTCTGACATTAATCTGTCTCCAATTTTCTCACCCTATAGAGCACCAAGTGTCGGCATTTCCCTCGGACTTTTCCACGGAGTTCCTATACGCAATGAAGGCGTCGTGCACTTTCCCCTGCGCCGCGAAGCATCGTCCGAGCAGATAGAGTCCAGCTCCTGACTCCGGCTCAGCGGCCACTGCGCGCTGCAAGCACCAGATGGCAGCACGCGCTCGCGCCGCCGGCTCACCAAGTGACACACAGCGGTGGTACAGCCATCCTACACACATCAGCATATGTTTTGAATGATGACCAGGTAATATTTTAAGTATTTCTTTCAAAACGCAACGAAACTATTCACCAAAGCAATGTCTCAAGTCCTCAACTCACCTAACTGTCTGCAGACGTCGGCTTTCAAAGTGGAGGACAACTGAGGTTCCTTGAGTAATCTTTCGTACGCGTCTCTAGCGGCTTTCCTTAGGCCTCTGGCTTCAAGTAGGTGCGCGGCATGAAAGCTGAGCTCGAGGCGCGTGAAGGTGGCGTCTTGGTGAGGAGCCAGGCGCGCACGGCGGAAGTGCACCGCGGCGATGGACCAGTGCCGGCGTGCCTTGAACATCAGCGCCAGCCGCAGATGTGCGTCCGCCGCCCTTGTGAACCCCGGCGAGACGTACAGCGCCATTTGCAACGCCTTTGTCGCCCTGCCATTCAAAACGTTTACCTAAACCTCCCCATCAACATTATGAAGAGGAACAAGAGTTTTATTGCGGAGTGCGGCCTATTGTTAAGCAGAATCCTGTCAAGTCAAGTAAACGATAGCAAGCAGTAAACAAAATCCTTTACATTTGTAAAGCCTTACAAAGGACTTTGTTTTCTGCCGACCGACTAGAAAACAATGTCAAAGTAACAGCCTGAACTTGACTGCCGTACAAGGTCAGACGAATTGTAAATAATAGTATAAACAATGAGTACAGTTATCATAACAACTCTCCGTGCACAGATACCGAACAAGAGAACAAAAAAAGCAAAACGTAATGCGAACTTCAAATCTACTTTTTGTGAAAATAAATCTCAAAAAGACCTATTGAGTACTTTTGAAATGAACGGATAAAACGACAATGCTGCTGTTTTTTTCCTTAAAACCTATCCGTATCCGTACACATTCAAAGCGTATTGCTTTAATTTTTTTGGTTAATATCACGCATTATGATTTCAAAGAAAAGAGCTCATGTTTGGAACAGAAATATACCTTTCTAACCTAGGTAGGTACTTACAGAACTAAGAATGAAAAAGCAAAAAAACGAGCGTGTAATGCGTTTCGTAGAGTACAAGAAGATGAAGAATGCGATGAGGACATCACGGTGCGTAAGATACAAACACGGAATTGAACCATAATATCCGTAGATTATTGAAGAGCGCATCACCGGAGCGTAACGTCACCGATGCGCCCGCGGGGTCGATGACCGTCTGAGGCTCGGTCGTGCAATCGATCGGACGATGTAACACAACGTCTAGACAGCGATCGCCGTCCGAATCCGATGCCTTTAACGCCTGTATTTAGATGACCTCCGCTGACATTTGGGAGCCGAAACAAAGAAGTGAGACAGGTGCTCTGCCGAGTCCACCTCGACGAAGCCCACAACTAAAATTAAATGACGATTATACGCACACACACGTATCCGTCAGTGTGCGGGCCATAGAGAGCTTTCACCGGCCGTGTCGCCGCTGGCGATGCTCGACATACATAATATTATATTTCACATAACTTCTTATTCACATTCATTGTTCCTCGGAATGAGCCATGATTGCCGGTTGTCACGCGATGCTCAAAATTCACACCTTCACTGTAGACTGACAAGCCAGTTGGGATTGGGACTGGGACATACAGAAGACATAATTATACAATATTAATGGATCTGCTTCGAACAAGTTTCATGATAAAACTTGAATGAGTTCTCACTTAATTACGTATTTTCAGACTTCTTCCTCATAATTTCCAATTAACAAATTACATCATACTGTGACCTTCGTTGGATAAGTTTTGTCGACGTATATGATAAAAAATGTTAATTAAGTACATTAACATTTCAACAATGTATAATTACGTTAACTTTAAAAATTTCACTATGCATAGCGGCACGAAGTAGTATATTTATCAGCCCTGTAGAACGATAAGGCATTGTATAACAGGGCAGCGAGTGCCCAATATGCCCCTACACTACACAGATAACACATTGCTCTTTGTGCGATATCGCCGACGAGGTTTATGGTTCACTACTTCACACCCACCCACGCGCTACGATAATAATATGACATGTATACGACTGTCATGATAACAATAATGATCAAAATATATACATTTAGCGTTTGTTTAAGTACGGAAAGCCAATGTGCTGATATCTACAAATATAGCGAGTTACATGCATATTGTTTAGTAGGTACCTATTATACTTTTTATGTAGCTATATGGTACTGCAGATAACCAATAAACATACGAGTACAATGAATCATACACAATATTCATGCATTTAAAGTATTTTTAAGCCTTGCAGTTATTGGCTATCCAATTTGACCAAAAAACCACTAGTTTCATAAATTCACACTTTTTATACCTGTCTTGTAGATTTCTCATCAGTACATCTGTTTACATTTTTTACAATACATGAACCATATGACGGTATGACGGTATACATATCCTGTAAACGACTGGATCGATTTTATAATCCGGTTCGCTACCTGCTCGGGCCCAACCTTGCCCATTATCAGTTCTCTCAGGTAAGGGAATTGTATAGAACCCTACTTATACAAACGAAATTCTTGCTCCTATTCAAATGAAATTTTTAATTGACTGAATGAACAAACATCTGGTGAGTTATTACGTTCAATGTTAGGATTTTAAAGCTACCATAAAATACAGTGATTTCCAGACAAAAACCAAACGCTGCAAAGACTTAATAGTTTTGGGTGATGACGTCCGTAGTTATTCCTGCATCACAGTAAAACTAAAAGAAATAACCAGGAAGCATAGAATGTGTGCGGTATTCAAGGTGTTTGGCGACGCACTCGCCTCGGTGCGACGCGCGGCGGTGAACAGCGAGCAATGTTGAGGCGGGAGTGCTGGTGGGCGCGGGGAGAGGACACTGGCATGAGGTAGCTCGGCTTGACCTAGTTCTGCACAGTCGCGGCGGCTCAAGGACGGATCGACCGCTATTTATAGAGTTCATTCGTCGGTCGTCATAGCACTCACTTTACATAACTGAAGTAAGCAGTCGCTAGGTGCGTCGCGGTCGACACGTGATCCGGCAGCACATAATGAACTCTCGACACTTTCCCACAGAACTGCCGACCTCGGGGAACATACGCACAATAATAAACCTATATAACGAGGGATGCTCGAGATTGAATAGAATGAATAGGGCACACGTGGTGCTGAGAAATAAGGTCAAAGTCATACACTTGTGCGATACTGATTACAACCGGAAATTATCAATTACGTAATTAATGACTAAGACTAAACGAGGCTGGGCAGTGCACCATAAAGAGAAGTTGTTTTATGTGTTAGTTAGATGGATATGGACACCACACCCTGATTATAAAACACGAATGGACCTATTAAACGGATATCTAGACCGCTTGATTTGTTGATCTGCTTTAATCTGGAACCCGATACAAGGTATACAAGGATGATATACTATGCGATCGATAACCGCAGATAGCAGAATCAATAAAAAGGAAAACAAATGGATAGCATCAAAGCTCTCCTACATGAATAGTTCTAACCATTTGATAGAATAGTTCCCGTAACCAAGCGATGCAATCATGTGATGCATTCAACGTGAACGTACAATTCACCTGACTGTACTGATTGCATCAAGACCTTGGCACCACGGCAACATAATGCAATGCAAACTGCAATTGTATGCACTATATTACTAGATATTCATAGTGAAGGTCTTATGGCTGCGGATCGTAGTGTGTATTATGAACACATGCATGATTTTATTACTTCCTTCATAGCAGCTGCCACCTGATGTTTTACATAGCAACGATACTAAGCCACACCCCGCTGATTGGAGGATTACCTTCGTTCAATAGAGTTCGCAAACACAATGGTATTTTGATTGCACGAATGCACGTAGCTTACAGCTGACGGATGACACTCAATGCTATACTCATAAATGCTGCATTAACTTTCATTATGTTAACATTAGTTGGTGGATGAGCGTTGGTAGGTAAGTACCTACTATTTCGCGGTCTAAACTTTCGAAAGGGATCTGGCGACAAGATGGCGCTTGCCGTGCAGCCGTATATTGCGATTTCAAGGTTCACGTTGATTAGGGCACAAGTTTAGCTAGTTTGGGAAACGTACGTGCCGCCATGCACATAATTGATAATGAACGAGGGCTCGTTTATCGCCGACGTCATGCTAGTTGACCCACTTTCGTCCCATTCGATACCACTTATACACATTCAGTGGGTTACCTACTCACAAATGATCTCATGAACGCGATATTTCAGATATGCGCCGGCTATTTTCAGTAACCGCGCAGTTCACTATACAGAATTGAAATTGAGTGCTCATAAAGTTGGAGCAATTCATATCCAATTCTATTTTATTCTAAGGCCAAATGAAAATGTGGGTCGTCTGTCTGTATTTACAGGCGGGAAAATTCTATTCAGCGAAGTTTGTTCTGAAGTATTCGTGCTAACGAGAATTTCGAACGTCTATGAAACTTTTATGTGTACCAGATTGGTGGACTTCAAATAGAAACTTCATGTTCAAATACCGGATGAAGAAATAAGGTTATTTCTTGATAACAACTGTGATATTAAAAGCCGTATTATCGAATTCAATGCTAAACCTAACGTACTGAAGAAATAAAGTATAGATAAGCCTGTTCTACACCGTACTGTTCAAGGTAGTTATAAAGACGGCAGTTAGAGGCTACACTTACGGTACCTGAGACCTAAGCAGGCGCGGCGGTTAAAATATTATTGCATTATGTTCGCAATTTATATTCTTATGAGCACACTCTTGACTGCCCATGAGTATTTTAAGCGCACAAACACGTCGCAAGACCCTCGTACGATACGAATAAAGTTCATTACGTTAATAAGAATTTTATTATTATTTAAATTAGCTGCTTTAATCCCTGGCGACTAACTTCAAATACCCAATAATCCTACACATACTTGTGAGTACTGTTTTAGCCACTAATTATAATTAACAGGCACATTGTAAGTGCGACAGAGGCCTCGAGTCCTCGACTCGTTACGTATGTTGCAACGATAGCAGATTTGCATCACGGTACAATTGTGCGTTAAAATGTACCTACTTAGTTTATATTTATTTATAAAATTACAAGAGTAAACAGATACAAAGACACATGGACGCGGAAGTGCGCCGGTCGCAGCTGCACATCGCGACTTACTCACACACACACGACTTGAATACTTGATATTCAGCACGTCCATAAAATCAGATGTTCGTGGTTCAGCAAAATTATGCGACTTTATTACAGAACAGGTTCTTCTCGTCTCCGACTACTCAACTTTGTGTTTTATTTGCACATATTGTATAACATACTTTAATAGCTATTAAATTAATATAGGACTTCAGTTCTGCTGTTTACTTAAAACGTAGATTATCGTATCAATATCAATAATTAAACACGCATAATTAAATTCTGTGCGTTCTGCGTTGTTTGCATGAAATCGTGCTTTAACCGAAATAAAATTGTAATATTTTGAAACTCAAAATCTGACGCACACTCACATCACTAACATGCAAAGCAAGCTTCCCCTAACATAAAAAGAACAGACCATTCTGCACTATTATTACATTACAATCGGCGGAGTGTCCTTGATAACAACCCCATACGATTCACACACTGCTCACAAGTGTTCCAACAAGTACAATACTTATTTACATGCAGCAGAAATTATAAAATGGGCCCCATCCCTAATATTACAGTTTAGAAGGGTTGAACCCTTTGAAAACGAAATTTTTTAAGCCTTCATCGACGTCATAGATTGTTGTTCGGACAATAGCGAGGGCAGTAGCACATACGTGCATGTTAGAATCGGTGGGACACGCACGACGTGTACATTAGATGGCGAACCCTAGCGTGCCTATGAAGCGCTAGGGGAACCTTTACGATCGTTCAATAGTGACGTAACATAATCTTGCAAGCTCCGAGCCCTTTCGAATGCTACCTATTTGCGGTCACCGGTCGCTTTCTAATTCTTATGGCCATTGTGCGTACAAAGTGACGGCTAAATTGGAAGTACAGATCGGCATCCGTGAGAATAGCTCCGCTGCTCGATAATTATGCGTACTCGTATGCGTGTGAGCGTAACGTGTTATTTCCAGAAGACGTATAGGTACCTAATATACGTTTGTAAAACACAGAATAGCTTCGCTTGTTTAGTAGCGCAAGCTCTTTTGCACACGAGATGTAGACTTTCAGAATGTGGCTATGAATAATTACGAATTCTTTGACTTGAGACATGAGATTTTTTTTTTTCCTGGACAGAATCATGAAAGGTTGGTGCTTAATAAGGAAAATACTGATGATCTAAATTACATAAAAAATATTAAGTATCCAAAAATACCAGGCAACGAACATAGGTACAAGAAACAATTTCTGGCACATGGATACGATGCACCTACTTAGGATAGTTTAGAAAGTTAATGAACTGCAAGTCAAGCTGATTCATCATTTTGAGTCGATATTTATAGCATTTATTCGAATTATTTTCTCTTGTTGCAAAAGCCGTTGATGAAACTGTGACAATAAGAAGTTCATACAATAAAATGAGAGCGGCAATTATATTTTGGAACGTTAAAATAAGCCACTACTTAATTAGTTTAATTACTTTTGGGTCAGTGTTAATAAAAACACATATTTCATGTATGCTTACTGTCAAAGAGTGCCGAAGTCATGAACTAATAAAAACACTAGTCGTGATGACGTTAATAAACCCAATAAACAGTTGTTATCTGAGCACAATGTGCCCAGTGTGAGGTACCTACGCAAGTAATTTACGTACCTACATACCTAACGCACGTTCCCGCGAATCATTTACTAACTACGTGATCGATATACCTATTGAGTGATAACCGTCTGTCCAAATTACTCGGAAAAGGCTTAATATTGTGAATTACCCGGTATTTTTAGTGCAGGACGTACCTACCTACCAAGTACGTTTTTGGAATATTTTTTCGATTATACCTCATCAGATATTTAATCGGCCAAAAATAAGTCGTCGGTAAAATGAGGTGGAGCTGAAGCTAAAAATAAGAACCAATCAAAATTTTTAGAGTTAAAAAATAGAGCAATGATTATCTTAAAAGGAATGCAATAGGTATTTATATTATGTCGTATTACATCACACGACCATATTAGTCAGTAGTGGTGTAAACAAAAAGCTTACAGTGTGCTTACTCAGCCGCGGCCTTGCTTGGCGTGACGTTACGCGCCAGCCCGCTGCCGCGCATGCCGTGACGTGCTGTGATGTGACGTATGGCTTTTTTCGCGGAAATTCCATCGCGGACATCGCTCGCAGAGATTGCGAATATTACACGGACCGGAGTACCGGACCTAGCAACGGCGCTCGAGTCAACGGCAAAATAATGTAACAGAATTAATTGCTTTTATCATACTTTTCCGACTAGTGATAATCTTAATTAGAGGAAATTAGAGTTTGTTGATAAGGAAAATAAATCCTGAACAATGCTTTTCTACGATTCAACATAATTGTAGTTTTACTTTATCCTGGTAATTAATGCAATAGGTACCTACTTCCCACAAGAATCGTTGCTCACAGAAAACAGATAGGTAAGTAGATTTCGTTGTAAATTAATTACCTATGTCAAGTAGGTACCTAATACTCGTACGTCAGATTCTCTCATTGTATTGTATTGTATAACGGGCTAGTTTCCGCAACTCCACGTCCAATGCGCGTATTTTCCCTCATTTGCGAAAATGAATGAATGAAATGAATGGCAGAATGTGCCACAAAACTGGACAAAAGAATTCATATCGTAGTAATGCTTTCATTTTTCCCTGTTTATTTCAACAAGCCAAGGGCGGAGTTTACTTTTTGCACGAGTAAACAGAAAAAACTGTAGTGAACACAGAAACTAGGACAGGCTGCTTGACACAGTTCATGCCCTGCGTTGGTGGTTGCCCTACAGATGTGGGCGGGTCTACTTACGTAACTCAAACAAAGCCGAAGGGCGACCGCTTGGCTTGCTACAGAGCCTTTCGCAACGCTCGCCCTACGAGTCCTACGACTATTGTAACAAAATTATGAACGTCGGACATCTAGCTGACATGATAAACGAGCTCGCTTCGACGATTTAATGTAAGAATTAATGTTTGTTAGGACACTGCGGTTTAGGAACCGAATGTTCGTGGTAACGGGGTCATTGACAGGGCGGAGGCGGGTGGCGCGGATGCAGCGAGTGCAGCGAGCGAGTTCCGGTGCACTACGCACCAGGTATAAATAGCGATCCGTTAGTGTCGACGACCGCGCGCCGACATCACTACATTCACCCTGCTCTTAACTCTGAGCCGTGACCTAGATTACAAAAAAAAATATGAGTCTATCGTTACGTCAGGGTAAAAGGGCGTATTACGGTCGTACTTAAATCGAAAAGTCGTTCCCACCGCAGAGGTTTGGGGTATGAGAGGGCAGGGTGTCGAGCTTCGTTCCTAAATCGGGACGGGTGGTCGGACGGTAGGGCCCGGATAGGGATGGGTGAAGGGGGAGAGCTAATAATGCATACGGTTTTCGGCAACTCGATAGTCGGCTTGTCGTTGTCGGTGCGCGCGCGGCCCCTCGCAGTACCCTCCCTGTGCGTGAAAGGGCCCGTGCGTACGTGACGCGCCGTAAGCTGCGGGGCGAGGGCGAGGAGCGTGCGCCCCGCCCGCACATCTCTAAAACAGCTTAGATGCACTCGTAGCCTAGGATCGAAGACCGCGTTCTCTACTGCGCAACTAACACTTGTTAGTCCTGTTGCGAGCCAATTTACATAGATAAAACTATAAGCATGTACCGCTATTTTCTTTGGCAGTAACTTCACATAATAAAACTGGATAGCATGAGAAACGTTGTCAAATTCCGGTTTCTCCGCTCTATGAATCTATGATGTTGCTAGGCGGCATTCAACAAACCACACTAACTCCCACATGATATTATGTACGAATAATAAAATAACACTGTCGTTTTGACGTAATAATTTTCACGTGGTGTATAAATGGATGTGTATATTTGTATATATAATTTAATAGTCTAGTGACAAATAATATTTTTGTTTCTTACAAGACTAGAAGGAGTCATGCTGTCATGAAATGTCGAAGTTAAGAAGCCCTCAGGTCACCTGTTATTATGTTTTATGTATACCAATACATTATTTTATTATTATCAAGTCGATTCTGAGGGACGAATACATTTAAATCAATCGTGAACGTTAATAAGACATCAAGCTGCGTTTGACGTGTACTTTAATTTACTCTTTCATCGGTAACACCAGTGATTGAAAGACTAAAGACAACAATATTCATCATGCATTCAAACGGTACACGCTGAGCGCGCCTGCCAACGGCGGCATACAACTGGCTGGCCCTAATAAGACTTCCTCTTCGCTAAAACTATCTACGCTTGTGTTGCATGTGCTCGCTGTTTACCTAAATCTGTTTATATGTATGTAGCCGGCAACATTTTACTTGAAATCCTCTCAGGGACAGGATACGGTCCGAACTACCAGGGAAGTTTGCCGGTAATGGTGAAATTAACTACCGAATGCAATTACTGTGCAAAGTAGCGAGCAAGCAAACATGTCGAGTTATCGCTTTCTACGCACAGTCTGTTTATTTACTACGAAATGCGTAGTAAAACCTAACAATATTATCAGCACACCACGTTACTTTGATACTTGCAACGAGTGTGTTGTTAATTCAGAGCTAAAACATTGGCATTCTCATTTAACATTGTACGGGCAGAGCAGTTTTATCTGCAAAATTATCTCCCTTGAACTCCTAGCATCGTTGCCCACATGTAAACTGATAAAATGATGATACTATCGAATAGTATCGAACCAAATTCTCAGGACTTCTTTGTGTGTAAAGACGGATACACATAGCCATGAGTAGCTAAACAATATAATAACTAGTTCAAGGAGCAGCTGATGCCGTGACAGGTGTGGTCGCAGCCGGCAGGCACCTGCCCGGCACGCGCCACCGCAAGCTGCTCTAACAATTACATAGCATTCATTACAACATCACAATCGATACTAAATGACCTGCCATTACCTAGCAACAAGTCTGACATTATCTAGCAGCTGACTCCCATTCGTTACATATTGTTATGAATTATTTAACAACCCAGCAGGGACGGTTATAAGTTGCTTTTCTTGTACTTAAAATTTTTAAGAACCTAGCTTATTCAGATTGTTCGATACGCATAAACTCGGCCACGCGTCGATTACTGGAGCGTTCTAAAATATCCATAGGAATAAATGAATGATAATGCGCCCTCGAAAATACAAAAACAGACTTAATTTTATTATGATATAATTCATGGTCTGCGAATTGCAATTGTATTTCATGAGAACTGGCCGTTTATAAAATTACGTTCCAACGATGCGTCTTCTCTATTTACTTAGCCTTTTTAAAGTTTGCTAACTTTGGCTTTGATCGCGTAAAACTCTTTGTGCAAAATCTGCTACAACGTTGGCTTTATCAAATTTACTGTGCGTGCAAAACCTGCTACGAGGTAGCTTGGTCAGTTCTGCTCAAAACTATCTATGCAAAATCTACAAAAACTATGTTTTGAGGGGCATAGATTTGACATTTTATGGAGCATTGGTTAATCCCTGTCCAAAGTTTATCTGTAGTCGATTCTGCGTAACAACAGATGTGCTCAAAAAAGAGATGTGTTGTGAAACTCGAATCATATAAAATCAACCATAATCTTCAAATAAGAAGAAGCTTCGACTTGTTTAAATCAGCAAACTCACTTCCGGGGGTTCTACAAAAAAGGACTAGGCGAGCATATCGATGAACAAGTTTTCGAAACGAGCCTAGCAAGTCTAGTCGCTGGAGGACTCCAGAGAGTGGAATACCGTTACTGGAAGCGGTTCGCGGTGTTGCGTAGATAATGCGCGGACCGGTCCGCGACTGATAGCCAATATGATTCCTGATAACTATTACGATACCGCTGATGAATGAGATAAAAACATGGAAACTAGATATCAAAGATATCAACGTAATGTTTGTACCTTTTGCGCCATCCTGACGTTAATATAAATTATTGTGATATGAATGTCGAATTTTGGAGCTTGTTACAAACAAAAACCAGAAGTCTAATAATATGCTGAGCTAATTGTGGTTAGTTATTTTGAATTTTTAGGTAATTCTAAAAGGATAAAATAAATTTTGCCTTTTGGAATTCCTTAAAATGATTAAGTGACAGCTCATTTACCAGGAAATTAAAATTATTAAGTTCCTCAAGCGGAACAAACCAGCGGGCATTGGTTTTTCCTATGTATGGAAGTACATCCAGGCCGGTATCTTGAGTTGCCTCATTAAGTACTCGAGCAGTGTCGCCACTACCGGTCCAATGACCAATGACGCAAGACAAAAGTGCGCGAATTCTGACTGATATAGCTATCGGACAACGGAGTCTAGTCACTAATCATGACTCACAGATTTCCCTCTGCAAATAATTTTAATTGTATAACACGGCAATGAAGGCTTACTCATCAGACGGATACGTATGTACGGTGACGTGAAGGTAAGCCGCCAAGTAGGGCATACTACTTAACCATTACTAGTCATCAATATGAATTAGATGGGCTTAGATACTATATTTTATAATTCTAAAAGACTTTACTGTTGTGGACCATCCTAAATATTTGGTGTTAAATTCATCACACAGCCAAATCTGAAAGAAAGCCGCGGTCTGGCCCGAGTTCATAGTTATTTAAACAAAATTGAGAGTAGATGTGATTTACGCAATGGCAAGTGATTAATGAGCTCTTGGTTCTTCATTGTATACAACGGGTAAGCAATGGCCTGGTGTAGGGTGAGGTGAGGCGCGGCATCGCGTGCGGCACTGTTGCGGCCACACTCCACCGACCTACATTTTATGCGGCGCGGCGGCACACTCATTATTTACTATACTAGCCTTAGCAAACGCACGCACTGACCACCCCCATCATTTGATTTACCCTTCTTGTTACTGCCAATATTGCGCTAAGAATCTCCAGATGAATGAAGAGAATTGCACCAAACAGCTACCTGCGAAAACACTACAAAAAACATGCAAAAACCTTTCAAAGGAACAAAAACGCGACCTCTCGACGGGACCTGGTCCGGACCCGTCGACGTCGGTGTCTACATTTTGGAAACAAAACACAATAGAAAGAGTCGCGTGCGAACGCGACGCAGGCATACAGGCGGCAGGTAGAGAGAGAGAGCCGGCACGAGGGCCGACGTAAACAAACCGCGAGCTGGGAGCTTCGACCGCACTCACCATTTCGGGGATCTTCGGATCCGTTGCTGTTCGGAGCGGCCGCAGCGGCCCACGTAGTGAAGAGCGGAGACGTCGTCAGCAAAAACAGCACAAGCACTCGATCACACAGGGTGGTTCAGCACGCACACGGTACATACGAACACGATTCGTCCCGTCCTACACTACGGTGTCGCGGCCCGCGCCGATGCAGTTTACGTCACCGCATCCCGCTCCTGACTGGCGAACGCGCCGCGAGCGAGCGAACGACGACCTCGCGCTGCAGCGTGCACCGCACCGTCCCGCACCGCGCGCCGCCACGCCGCCGCGCCCTGCGCCCCTCGCGCACGTAGCCCCCGCGCCGCCGCCCCCCCGCGCCGGCCCTAACGCAGCTCCCCGCGTGCCGCGCCTCTTCGCGCGCTCGTCCTACGTCCGGTGAATCACGACTCACGATGTCGACATGACGGGCCACAGCCAGCTTGCAGAGCTTTTGCCTCCGACCGAAATTATGATTGTAGTTAGATATTCCCGAAGAGCGACGTCCGTCCGGTAGGTATGTGATGAAACGAAACACGGAAAGCTCGTTAACATTCCTATTTACATAACACACTTTTTCCTTCTAGTCTTTATGAGATTCGTTTCATTGACGTACATTCATTTGAAAAACTTTATTTATATAATGGAATAATTATGTGATTAAAACACCAAATTTCATGGAACCTATTGAGAGCGTTCTAGCACCTTTAGAGAGCAGTGCAAAGCCCGCACATTTATGTTATCTTCATTAATCAAACAGTTTATGTTCCATACTACTAAATAAGTATCGTGAACTTGTTCAATTCTTTCTAATACTTAGAAACTAAAATCGACAATTTTCTTGAAAATTAGCATTTATAAAATGGCGACGTTTTAGAGTTGAATAAGTTTATTGATAGCAATTGGTTGGAGTGCCAAAACTGACCATGCGTACTTTAACTAGATTTAATTGAAACTATCCATTCAATTTTCAGGAGTGATCTATCTTGACTACCTATTCAGTATTCAATACACGACAAAAATATTCGAATGAAGCTATTTACTTAAAAAAATAATCTACTAACAACAAGCACCGCAATATTTAAAACTCTTGCTCTCCAAAATTAGTTACTAAGCCAAGCCAAGTCTGGCCCGAAATCTTGACTTATTTTTTTTTTACTTTCAGTAATTCAGAGAGTTACTTATTTAATACATATGGAAAACTTACCACTCAAAAGCGTTATAGTGATAATAGCAGAGCCCCAATCCATATAAGAACAAAGGGTCCTTCCAGTTATCAGGCTCCAGGGCGTAGAACTTTTGATACGCTGACATAGCTGTAAAAAGCATTGAACAGGTTTAACATTTTTATTGCAAGAATAAAACTTAGAAAAATGAATGAAAGAAATCAAACCCCGTGTCACAGATCTAAAGGTGTTTGGATGAAGGAAGCGGAGGAAAGGATGTCTATGTCTAGCAAAAGCAATGGACTGCGATATCCTGAGGCCACGAGGATCACGAGCGCGCAGTGTAAACGTTACGTATGTACATCGATTTTAAAATAAAAAAATACTCGTTTCAAATATAATATTTTAAGAATTTATTCATATCTATCGATGATACTGATTGTGCTTGTTGCAAACAATTTAACTAAAATGGTAGGTATAGGATAATTGTATTTTAGTTTTTTTTTTAAATCGACATATTTACCTTACGTTTACGGGGCCTTTGATTTGAATGATACTCTCAGTTTTCTATTTCTAAAATATACGAATAAGATAATATGCCAAATAAATCCATAATATTGCCGCTTTGCATTGTAAAAAATGTTGTTTAAAACATTACAAACACAAAGTGAGAAAACGTGCCGTTTTAAAATTAACACGAATTATATGAACGCTAATAGGAAACGAAAGAAGCGACTACATATTAATTTTAATTCACGATTTACATAAGACTTATTAAAAATCAATGTCACGCAATACCGGTTTCACCCCTTGTTTGGTTCACAGATCAGGGTTTCACAATTTGTTTGACATTTTCACACAAGTATTTTAATGCCGTCTTGAACTTAGCACATCTGCCCTTTCCTATACTTAAGTTACGTAGGTACATATAAAGTGGGCAGCTGACAGAATTTTCCATCGCCTAATGGGAACCAACTATTTTTTAAAGGTGTTTAATGGTAATAAACTCTGAATAAAAAATATGGCGGCGCATTTTCCTGAGCCGTCTTTTCTTGAATATAAACTACTGGCTGTGGCGGAATATTTCTACGTAATTGTAGTAATTTAGATAAACAAAATGCTTTGGCAATAATTCCATTAAATGAGTTATTTGGTATCCTATCTGTAAATAAAAAGTGACATTTCCTATGCTGTATGCATTACCCAAAATACCTTATATTACAGGCACATCAAAAACTTGTTATTCCCTCTTTTCGAACTTAAAGAGGACGTTTTTGATGCTTAGTAAAAAGATGATTCTTTTCGAAATCCCCGTGATCTTGACACGATTTAGCACAGTTCTCGAGTTTAAGTCACCACTCAGGAACCGTCTCGAGAACTCCTCATATAACTCACATCACATAGTTCAAATATGTACGTTTTGTTTTTAATTTGGTAGGTCTCTCTATTTAGTAGTTAAGTACTTTGCACATTCCATTTAGTGACGATTATCCTGTATAATTTTATTACTTACTAACCCTGTATAATATTGCTGTTTTATACAATTTGTACGGTAATGGAATAGACAGCGCCATCTATTACGTAAGACGGGAAACACCGAACAAGCCGATTTGGAATAACCACGGATTTGCCTTGATTAGTTTATCCAATCGTAGAGGAAGAGAATACTACGACATTTAAATATTAAATTATTCAGCATAGTCAATGACCGTATGATAGCCACATATAAAAATATGTATTAGGTCATCACATGTAGGCATGCGTGACGCATAGCGTAGATTTAAATTATTAATATTAATACGTACGAAATAGTGATACCATAAATGGTAAGCAAATAAATTGTTTCATACTCAAATGAAAATAATTTATGTCGTGAGAAAACATGAAAACCATAGTTCCAGAAAAACATGTTTTTCACTATCTGGGCTTTTCACATTATATTAGTTTATTATGTGGAAAAATCGTTCTTTCGAGATACGCGACAGTATAAATTAACGTCAGTTCGAAAATGTACACTACTGGACCTGATCCCCGGAAATATGACGTTACACTATGAGAATATTTGGAGCGCGCACTACTGACGTAAGGATTATAGGAGTTAAATCTTCATTTGATAGCAATCATTATTTAGTCAGATACAGACATTACATCACACGTAACAGCAAAGCTTTTAAAAACACTTGTCTTACATTATACCACAAAATGGCCAAACGATTGGAAATAAATAATTAAAATGAAGCTTATTTTAACTACTTCAAAATTAAAAATTATAATTGAATCAATATAATCAATTCAATTAAAAACTTCAGACGTTAGGAAGTTGGAACCCAACTGGACTGGACTGAATATAAATAATTATTGAGCATACCAAACTAATTTTTTGGGGCAAAAAGTTGTACAGGTGGAAAGGAAAAAACCAAGAAACTTTTCATAAATCCACTACGAATTTATTTCTTTTCTTCAAACTTCATACAACCTTTATTCAGTATTACGTAAGGCAAAACTTCCAAAATACTACGGGGTACGACAACTCCTTCCTCCTGATTACTCTTTCCTTCCTTTTGATTTATTTATGACTAATGACATTGATGTAATCTCATGATGGTTTCTTATGATTGATTTATTGATTATGCATGTACTACAAATATTTGCACGACTGATAAGTCGAATATAGCGAGACTAAAATTATTTTACCATGTTGTTATTATGTACCTATATTCTAGCAAATAAATTTCATTTCATTTCATCTAAGAAAACCGGCCAAGTGCGAGTCGGGCTCGCGCACGAAGGGTTCCGTACCATTATCTATAAAAAATACGAAAAAAAAACACGTTTATTGTATGGGGACGCCCCTTAATATATTTTTTTTTAATTTTTAGTATTTTTTGTTATAGCGGCAACGGAAATACATCATTTGTGAAAATTTCAGCTTTCTAGCTATCACGGTTTATGAGATACAGCCTGGAGACAGACAGACAGACAGAAAGCGGAGGCTTAGTAATAGGGTCCCGTTTTACCCTTTGGGTACGGAACCCTAAAAAACTGCTACAGTTACCTGCGACAAGAAACTGCAAAATTCTAAGAAAAGTTCGAAGTAAAAGTTGGTCTATCTATAGAGTTCAATGGTCAAGGTTACAACCTCACGACTTCTATTTTTATTTACACGTTTTATTCCAGGAAAGGATACGCGTCTCGGGATAGAATTGCGTCAGTGCGATAATACTACTACGCCATTTTTCTTTTATTGGTAAACAAACACCTACACATAATTTAACTTCATGGATTGTTATTATTTGTCGCGTTACGTTAGCATTAGAAATTGTCTTTTTGGGTAGGTATTTTTATGCTGGGAAGATCTCTATTTTCAGCCGAGGCATTATCCCTGAAGGAGATGGTAATGAAGAGACATTCGTTATAGTTTTCACAGTGTATTTTCTTCCATACATTAAACAGTTCTAGGGCTTCAAGGAATTTTGTCAAATCAAGACACAATGAATTACATACAGGGGTGGGACAAACGACCGACGTGGTATCGTACCTTTCCAATAAAACAAACTGTTGTCTTTAAAATCTAAAAATAATCACTAATGGGACGTACGATGGAAGGGTGGGTACATTTGAATGCTTCCTAATATAACTTAACTATTCTAGCCGTTAACTCGCCGTACATAAACGTCTGTCTCGCAGTAATAGTAATAAACTCTGCTTATTACTGTTACCTGGCAGCCTATAAAATCTTACCGCTATGCAAGGCATCTAACAATGACTAGAATTTTCCTGTCTTGAGTTGCGCACGAAGGGAAAATTAATGGGTAAATGGGACTTCAAATGTAATCTTTTTGTCTGATCTGAAAGGTTATTTTAGGCGACTCTTTTTTTGTTATTATTAGTGATAGGCTCGCGTTTGATTGACCACTATCATCGAATATTCGATGCGATGACAGGTCACTTTGATAGGACTTAATGCCTTGGTTATAGCTACCAAAAAATACCCCGACAGGGAATTCCGCTTATCTATACAAATAAATAAAATTGAAGTGCCAAGGAATAATCTAGACTAAAATTATTCTATCCAATGCAATAGTTATAATAGTCTCGGGACATGGGTCCCGAGACTATTGCAGTCAATATGTTCCTTATTAGAATTTATTATTTGTTTTATTTTATGTGTGTATCTATAATTAAATTATTGGTTGTTTTTTTTTCGCGTCACCTATCATCGAACACTTGGGTTACCAAGACGAATCTAACGATATGCTAATTACATAAATCCATGCACCGGTTTGGAAGCTATGAGTTAATAAAGAATAAGTATTACATGAATACAAGATACGCGCAAAAAACATAACCCTTCCTTGGCAGTCGGGTAAAAATGATGGGACACTATGATTTAGGAAATCAAAACGAGACTTTCACAGTATGGCTGTTTTCATGTACAGTAGCTGTGTACATTTGTGCAATTTTGGATTTTGAACTTACGGCGGTGTTCCCGATGATCCAACAATGCATTTATAAGGCGTTCATTTACGCGTATTGTTTGTGAAAATGTTACGGCAGTTTTCACCACAACAAGATTCATCATCTGCCTAGCCTTTTCCCAGATATTCTGGGGTCGGCTTTCAGTCTAACCGGATGCGGTTGAATACCAGTATTTTACGTAGAGACTGCCTACCTGACCTCCACAACACAGTTAGTACTGGATAATACCGGTTGGTCTTCAGACTTTCGAGTCACTGACAACTTGTTACGACTGTCAAAGATTTACTAATGACGGCCGGGACCAACGGAATAACGTGCTTTCTGAGGCAAGTAGGAAATTCGGTATGAAATGTTCTCCATCCAAGGACCAACATAAGCAAGCACTGCTTAACCTTGAACATCAACCCATGCGTCAGCTATTATTTAACCACGCGCTCCTCTTTGAAACAATAAGACTTTATGAGTGAAACAATAAGAGTGTACCTCTGAAATTACAGAACTATTTAGTGTTTTTTTTAAAACTGGTGTTATCCTATGAAAGTCTGATGCCATACAGCAGTCCTAACAACATCACCCTAATTGTGTAATTCACAAAATGTTGTCACATTTGCTTTTCTGACAATACAACAAAACACATTTGTTTGAAAAATTATCTGAATCGCGAAGCTAGACCACAACCTACTGATTCCATCATCTGCCTAGCCTTTTCCCAACTATGTTGGGGTGGGCTTCCAGTCTAAAATCCGGTTAGACTGGAAGCTCACGGCAGCTGAATACCAGTATTTTACATGGAGCGAATGCCTATCTGACCTCCACAACCCAGCACTGGGTAACACGATACCCTTTGGTAAGACTGGTTGTCCAGACTTTCGAGCCACTGACTACCTTAACGACTGTCAAAGATCTACAAATGTCACCCGGGACCAACAGCTTAACGTGCTTTCCGAGGCACGGAGGAAACTCGGTATGTAACGGGTGGGCACCTATCCACGGACCAACCTAGGCAAGCGCGGCTTAACGTGAAGATCGACCCGAGCGGCTGCTATTATTTAGCAACGAGCTCCTCCCAACCTACTGATTAACTTTCAAAATTAAAGCTATTTTGATGAGGAGACTAAATAATTTAGGTGTGAATGCAGATACATCATCTAACGAACAGAAGAGGCAGAAGCACATAGCAATTTATTAGTATTAAGAAACATGCAAATCTACAAGCATCAAATAGTGTGAATGCAGCAAAATTAAACAAAGCATTAGTATTAATAATTCTCCTCTGGAATTTAGTAGGACTACTTGGTTGAGAAAAGTGGCATAAAAACATTTTTAGAAATAAATTATTCCATTCAAGTGATTTTCAAATAAATAAAATTAGTGTCCTAAGAGGTCTAATATGAATGGGGGTTGGCTATTGAACCCCTGCAGCACTGAATTAATATGCCAACATTCTATGTATATTTTTTTAAACTTCATGTACAATAGTGTTATAGTGGTACATAGGCGGACTTAATGCCACAAGGCATGCTCAACCAGTCAACCTTTGGTTTAAATAGGACAACATTCATTTATTCATTCTATAATAATTATAATTTAATGAACTTCAAATTAAATCAGTTATAAGTTTTCTTCCTGTTTATACTAACGTTGCGTCACACTAAGAATTTCTCCTAATTTGTGGTTGTGTTTACAAACATTTAAACTGACATACACAAACAGCCCGACACGGAACAACTACCTGTAGGCCAGACAAATATTTGTTCCGTGCGGGAATCGAACCCGCGACACGCAGCTCAGAAGCCAATCGCTCAGCAAATCACTGCGCCAACCGTGCCGTCAACGAAATTACGTAACTTATAAATGATTTAACTGTGTAGGTAGTATTTAGTAGTTTGGGAAAAGGCTGTGAGTTTTATTGATTACTAGTTTTCCGCCCGCAACATCGCCCGCGTCGAGTTCTGTTATATCGCGTTTCCAAGAGCTCTTCAAAAGTCCGGGATAAAAACTATCCTTTGTTCTTTCTCAAGGTCAACTCTATCTCTGTACCAAATTTAATTAAAATCAGTTCAGTGGTTTAGACGTGAGAGCGTAACAGACAGACAGAGTTACTTTCGCATTTATAATATTATGATTTAATTGCAAAAACCAGCACTTTATTTGCTAAATTTGATGCATGATGTATGAAGTTGTATCATGATCAATTTACAGGATGCCAGAATAATCATATAACAAAACAACTGCCTATGTGGGTCTAAGGTCAAAGCATTAGCATAGTCTAACCTTTAGCATAGTCCTCGAGCAGCAGGTGAAAATGTCCCAGTTTGCAGAAAGTTTTAGGGTCTATGCATATTTCTCTCCTAGCTCCCGGTGAACAGGCCCTTTCTTCTTCCTGGTAATAATAAAATAATTGTTTAGTATCTAGTGTATTCATTCTATATTTAAGAGAAATATAAATAGTACACAATCAAAGTCAGAGGTCAACATACACACTACATGAGCTTAATACAGCAGAAATATACTATTTTTAGATAATAAAAGTCAATTTAATGAAAATGAAAAACCAAATATATTGCACAAGGTGGATCTGCTTTTTTCTTTTATAAAAAACAATCTATTCTTGTTCTTATTTTTTTTCAAGTTAATGGCACTTTTTGGATGAGTTGACACTACATCCCAGTTGCATTATTAGATCTCCAAAATAACAATTTATAAGTTTTAATTTTGAAGATCAATAATGAGACAAAACAGAAAATACTGACTGTTAAAGAGGGTGCATCCTGAAAGTTGTGCCTGCAAAAAGTTGTCAAATATTTCACTGTTTTTAATTATTTAATCAATATTATTGAATGAAATTATGAACTGCCTTGTTGGTTGAGTGGTCACAAGTACCACTGCTGGGCATGAGGTCCTGGGTTCTATTCTCAGGTTAGATTAAGTGTTATTGGGTTTTTGCATCAGGAGTTTCTCAGTATCAGCCACGGAGTCTGGATTTGTGCCCCGTTGGTGGCAATAGGCCTCTATTACGTGGGACTTATAATAGCACTGGATAAGATGTTTTAACAGTTTTAGATGTAAAAAGCATTTGGAAGTAACCATAGTGCTTTTTTTGCACCTATAAATAAATATTCAGTTTAACAACGTTAGTTATTGCAGTTCACTACATATAATTTAGTACAACGTAGAGTATTAATTCATAATCGTTTTTAATAATATTGATTTATTCATAAAAAACAGTTCAATATTTTTCAACTATTTGCAACATTGTCAACTGTCATCCTCTAGCTAGAATTATTAAATGCAGCAGCTCAAGTGTGCTATACATATTTAATTATTTGCCAAGAAGTATGGCAATATTTCTTAAGAAAAATCTAGGTGAGAAGGCGTATGTAACACATTGGTGGTTACATGTGGGCCTTGGGCTGACCAGGTACTACAGTATGGTGTTTTGACAATGAGAGACCAGCTTAAACTGGTTTCGGTATCTCTGAGGCGCAGCCTATTAAACAAATAATTTCTAGAAAAAGTTATTAGATAACATTTAAACTTTTCTGCTTCTGCAATCAAAGTTAATATAAAATAAACATTTTATATTAACTTTGATTGATAAATAATGCAGGGTAAATTTAATAGTGTAGTACCTTGACTTGAACCAGCATCCCTTCAAGATACTTGACAGCTTTAAGAACAAGTGCTCGTGTTCTGCCATGTTCAGTACCACGCAACTTCAGGAAACCAAACTGCCGGCTGAAATCAAGTAATTATTTTATTACAGATGATATCCAAAGCATTATCATTGAAGATGAATTATGATGAAATGGGATGGTATTTGGCTGAACTTTTGCATCTATATTAAAACTAGGTCACTACGAAAACCATGAAAATAAGATTTACTGGGCAATCAATTCTAAATAACTAATACTATATCACAAACTGGCAAAATACATAGAAGGCAGTACCGCCAACAAAATACTTGCGGAGAAACAAGTCGTCATTGACTGTTTGTTTTTCTTTTATTTTTTTAAGTTTACAATATATTGAGCACTTATATAGAAATATTTTCGTAAGTTGTGTAACGAGTAGCACTCAAAATTAATTCAAGTTAATGCCAAAAACTATAATTTTGAAGTTGTTTTAATATTATTAGTTACGTACCTGTCAAGTTCCGACAAAACTTGCAACTCCTGAGAGGTTAGATGCAACTCTTCCTTTTCATCCATTTTCACAAGAAAATGAGCCGGAATCTGAAGAAACGTTACAGCTTTAGAGTTTTTATCATATCTCAGGAATAGGATTTACAGTATTTAGAAATATTATCACGCAAACAAGGCGCGGTTACATACGAACTAGTGACGTGACATATAACAGAAATTTAGAAACTTGTCTTTCTTTGGTTTGATTCGAACTTAAACAATCGATTCATCGCTAAGACTTTTAGAACTGACGAAAGTAAAGATCAACAGAACTTTCCCACTGTTACATATTTGTGATATTAGAATAGGTAATAAGATATCATCACACTTACTAGTGATACACTCACTCTCTCTCTCTCTCTCTCTTCACTTACTTGCGTGTGTGCACTTGTAGCATGTGCCAAATAAATTTGTTTTCTTTCTTTCCTTTTTTGATAGAAATTATTTTTTAGCCGATATTGGATCGAATCGAAGGGCATTTTTTAAATTTTTCATTCATAAACAGCGACTTTCATGAAATGTTGAGTCTGCAAGTTCCATCGTATGTTACTTGGGGACTTGGGGTCGGCGCAACTCATTTTTTTCTTCCATTCTCCTCTGTCAACCATCACGCTATCATTCACTTCACTCCTTTTGACGTGACAACGTCTAATAAATCGATGAACGCCGGCTGCATGCATTAAAAAGGATGACTCATTGTCCCGTTACGCTCATTGTACGCTTGCGCCGCATCTATCTCTCTTCCACTATTGCATTCTTTTATTCATAAAAGTATGCAATCATTTCATCAATGTTTTGTTATGACGTTGTCACGTTAAATTATCGTCCGTAAAACAACTTTACAGACAATAAATTTTTTATTTCATATAATTCCTTACACAATCCATCCATCGTTTCCTTGGCCCTCCTCTCTCTCTCTCTCCATCAATCAATATTTAATTCCATCGTAACTGCACTTTCCAATTGGTGAAGCATTGACTTGACAGAAAACATGTTGAAATTTCTTTTCTACCTCTCTTCTCTTAATTGAAATCTTAAATCTCATCAGACAAAATTTTAGTTTTGTGAATGTTTCACCAGTCAAAACACGCAGTACCTTACATTGCAAAAAAATATATTGCGATGCGACTCAAGATATTCTTCTACTCCTTCGCGTCACTGTCCTTTGTTTGACTTTCGATTTGAATATCGATAAATTGAATCAATTCTAGTTAGTTTAATCGATATTAAAATAATTCGTATTATTTAAAAATATATCTGTGTAATCGATTCAATTTTCTTTCTTTACGTCTGTGCACTTCCCTACGTGATACCATAAACTACAGACAACGAAACAAGTCAAACCCGTAAACAAGCCAGGATAGTTTTTTTGGTTTGGCTTTTGGCCCTTTTCCCAAATGAAACAGTATAGTTGGACTAACATTTCTTTAATATCCATCGTGAATACTTAATTATAACTTCAAATATAACAGTGCAAATAACTGGTACAAAACTTAATAAAAAATAAGTCATCATTATAAACTAAAACAAAATTTATAACCTTAGGTCCACTGAAGTCCAACCAACTCTACCAACCACAGAGTACATTCTACCAACCCAACCAACTTCACTCTAGTTCTGTCATGGCGCGCAGTTAAATTTCAATAATTTGCGAGCGCAGTGTTTTCGCTTAGCAAGAAAAAAAATCACGCAATTTTGAAATATTATTATTTATTCATTTTTATTAAGCTACCAACATGAGTTACAGGGATACGGTGAGTGATATTTTAAATTACGTCGCGTTATCTAGACAACATTTTAGTAATTTATTTTTCTAGAGCATATTAATGAAAACAGTATTCATTAATGTGCTGAGAACTTGCTATAATCTAAAATAAATATGGATTTTTTCCATGTTACCAGAAATAGATTTCACCATAATTTAACTCGGATCTATTTATACCCTTATGTTAGTCACTGGTTTCAAGGTTGCTGTGGTCTATACATACTTGAAGAAGGGATATCAATTTCCTATTATACCTAGTTGTTTTAAGATATTTGTCGATGTTGTGGCTCTATCATCCTTTAAACTTAATGTAAATAGTATTTAATATGTAAGTAGGAATCTAAATAATATCTTTGTTGATGAAAGTGAAAGTAAAGATAGCAAATTAATTTTTCCACAGCTTTTATACCCCCGGTATTCGCGACGTCAAGTTACTTATTGTGATGTATGTACTACACTGTTATGTTCTGAATTATTTGAACACAGAATTTATATATAAAAAAACAAATATCAAAATAATAATTAAACATGCAGAATTGAATACTTAACATTATTTTGAAATGATTCTGCTGTCTGAAACTGTAAACCAAAATTCTCATACAAAAAAAATCTTATAAAAAGTCAGTGTTCTGATAATTTATGAAACTTAACAGATCTATTTTAGCTGGTTTTTTTTAACAGAATTTTATGATATAATATTTTGTTTTTTGTAATCTTTCTGCCATCAAAATAAAAAAGCACTGCTTAGGTACCTAATACTTTTTTAATTTTAAAATAAATTTACTATTTTATAGATTTAGTTTTGCTTTACTTTAAAAATTAAAGAGCAGTTAGTAAGATGTCTCTTTTAGTAATATTTACAGTTTAATGCACTTTACTGGTTAGTTAGTTTTTTTTTTTGATTCTGTGATTTAGTTTGTGTGCAATAAAGAATAAGATTAAGAATAGTTTATTTAAAACCATTGCTTGAAACCATAGAAAGCACATATATTTAGGTTGATTAATAAAGTAGAAAATTATCATGAAACAGTTTTACTCAAGCAGTAACATTCTATTGTATTATAAAGATACAAGGTCAAACTAGAATATAACATACTCTGATCTATTTATGTTAAACATTTAAAAACAGATGACTGTGGAATTTAGCAGTGAATTTTTTTATGTAGTACTTCATGCAAACTAGCTGTTTTTCTTATTTATTTTCTTATACATCTAACACACATCACACATGCTTAAATTAATATTTATTTAATATGTTCACATTATCTTCACAACGCTGAAATAATATGATTAATATTTGTTGCTTAATAATATCATAATAATATGTGTTATGTTATCAGCAGTACTCACTATTCCCAAGATCTCATTCATACTGTGCGGCTACAGAGCAACGTGTAGGATCCTATCTAAGGACACTAATGGTATTTATCATCTGCCTATGTTTGTGTGACCTATGCATAAATCACACAGTTGGCTATGCTTGTTTTTTTCCAACTACACAGGCATTGTGGTAAAGGTTCTTATAAAAGTTCAATGAAATTGTCAATTGGGTTAAAAAAAAAAAGGATTCTTGTCCTGTAGTCAGTACTACAGGTTACAGTCTACATAAAGATGTAGGATTTCACGCATTTAATTAAATGTTGCCCTACTGACTTAGGTGTTGCCAAGTCTAATTTATTAATTATTTTTAAATAATATATCTACAGGATGATACAATTTCCACAAAATTATTTCTTGATTTCATTGGAATTGTGTGTGTGTGAATCAAGCTTGCATGCTTTGCTTTTATAATATGACCTCAGATACTTAGGCATATATAATGTAGGCACGTTATTTCTTTGTTGTAGTGTTTACTTTTGGATATAGAAAATTTTACCTTTATCAATATGACACAAAAAAATACATTTTGTTATTTCATTTTTTACCTACGCCTTATGAAAAAAACTTAGTGGTTGCTGTTCTTTTTTGTACTTTTCGAAATGTTTTTGAATAAGTTTTATTGCACGTAAAATAACAAACTCAGGAAATAATTATCTTATCAAGCTATATAATGACCGCTCTAAAATGTGTATAAATGATGTTTCGCTTTCATGCTTATCTCAGTTTGACACTAAATTCTAATTATTGCAGTTGTTTATCAATATTTGCAATGAAATTACGTTGTTAGTAATGATGTTTACTGTGAATTATCTGTGTTCTTACTAACGTTTCGTGCTCTTAGACATTAACATACTGTTGGAAGTTATCAAATATGGGTCAGGATTTGTGTAAATGTATAACACTTCCCTTTCATACGCAGAGTTTCGGCTCGTCGCCGTCATCCGTTCTGAGTTCACTATCGTCGTTCCGCGCTCGCCCATTCGCGGATATCTCATACAATTCCACTCCGGATGTAAATGAAGTATATCCGGGCCTGTACGTCGGAGACGCGTAAGTAATTATAAGTTCACACCTCTTACATGGCCTATATCTAGTATCGTGCTGGTACTCCGGATACGTAGCTACCTTTTACCTAGCTACCGAGTATAAGAGTATTTGACTCATACAATATTATTCATCTGTTAATTTAGAGTTGCTGCGAAGGACAAGGCATTCTTAAGGCGTATGCGCATAAACTATGTCCTTAATACCGCTGAAGGCAAGCGTTACACCCAGGTGGACACAGACCACCTATATTATCGTGACTGCCCTGGACTGCGCTACAAGGGTTTCCAGCTCATGGATTTGCCCTCGACTGATATTTCAAGATATTTCCATATAGCTGCTAACTTCATCGACGAAGGAGTTTCCAGTGGAGGTATGTGTTAAGGACGACGATTTTATTTTTGTGTTTTTGTTTGACTTTATTGACCAAAAATATGTTTCTTTTTAGGACGTGTCTTGGTTCACTGCTTTATGGGAGTGTCCCGGTCTGCCACATGTGCTCTAGCGTTTCTCATGATTAAACGTGGCATGTCTCTAGCGGAAGCGCTAGGAACCGTCCGTTCTCGCCGCGACATTCACCCCAACGAAGGCTTCATCCGTCAGCTGCAACAGCTGGACAGGGAACTGCGCCTCAATCGGATGCGCTGACCCTACCGAAACAGTTCTCTTCAGTCTCTCTTCAATTATTCATTAGACGGGGAAAATAGACGACACCGAGTACGAAGTCTCGATCGAAGTTACCTCTACCATTATTAGAAGACGATCGAAACTTTCATTGTGTGTGACCATTTGTATCTCACTGCTACGTAATAAGATTCAAATGAGCACATGCCTACCTAACTACACTGCTACTTCCCCAAGGCCGTATCCAATTTCGTTATAGTGGAGAACTGAAGAGAACACAACGCTCGTGACATTTACACCCAACTTTTTATAATAATTATAGTACATACAGTTACACATTTATATTTTTTGGCCTAGTGTTATATTTGAGAACTGTGAAAAAATTGCGCCCGCACGTCGCCAAAAATTAAAATACAGCGGGCTATGGTTTTGTTTGTCTATTGTTAAAAGTATTTTATAACCGTTTTTTGAATTTAATGTTTAGGGTCTGAAATTCAAAGTCTATCTTGTACTGTACATATTTTGACTGTTATTTGATCATACTTTTATTAAATTAAAATGATAACATAAATAAAGTATAATAAGAAAATCATTCAAATAAAAAAAAAGTTTATAGCATTACAACTCACTTTAATAATATAAGAAAATTACGAGGATAATCAATTAGGTATTTAAAAAGCTTTATTTAATCGAAAGTACCTACATTTTATTTTTTATTAATTTACTGTGATTGCATCGTCATATTTTTTGATACAGTGATAATAATTATTATATTTCACGTAGAATTCTATATTTTTAAATATTAAGAACTTTGTATCTGGGTTATATTCTCGTGTGCCATTTTGTTTTGTATCGATAAATATATTTATGACTGTTATTTTTGGAGAGATGAAGAAATAATGTTTAACTCTTTTAATGTAGATTAAGACTATGTCCAGTTTATAAGATGTTGAACCTTCTATATAGCGAGTAACTATTGGTATCTGACTATAGTACAATTTCCTAGCCTTATAGTCATGAGATGACTTCGTCGTATGCAATAATGTCTATCCCGAGAGTATATTTTTATTAATATTAAGTTTTTCTTCAAGACTGGCAATTATGGCACTTGAGTGATGGCTTACTGTTAGTACTTAGTGGTAGTTAGCTTAGCATGTTTGTCATTGCATCGTGGGCAGGTGTTACACACTGTGAGCACTCATTGTTCGAGGACTCGCACTAGTTGCCAACACACGTGACATTTGGCCGCACATATGTGTCACTATTTTATTCTATTTTGAATCATACCTCTCATCACAAAGTGCAATAAAACAGAAGACCTATTTTTGAAAAACTTACCATTTTCTATTATTTTAGATCTTACTATTTCATAGAGACTAATTAGCACAGTTAATTACGCTAACAACTTATTTCCAGTTACGATGGTTATACAGGAAACTTGTGGTTGGATTAAGATGTGGTTCGCGGCTGATGATGTACTAGTCGATTTTATAAGTGCAATATTTAGATGTAAAGAGCACCAAAGAAAGCAATCGATTGTGATATTGGATGTGAAGGAATAAATAATGTGTTTAGAAAGAGAAATTATTGTAGTTTGTGAAAATAGTACCTACTAACTAAATCATAATTTCTATTTTTTAGCAATATTATAAAATAAGCTGTTATTAATCGACTTATATTACTATGGCTAATTCCGAAGCCTTGCTAAGTAGTTACAAAAATAATAGATGAGGCATGGTATCCTTTAATACATTGTACTGTTAATGAAATGTTATTTTGCTAGTTACGTTAAAATACATGATTTTTAATAAATAGACTAAAAATTGCATCTATTATAAAAATAATACCTAACAAATATGTAAGTACCTACCTGTTATAACAGTTTAATATACTTATGAACTAAAGGAACACTAGGCTATTGATTGCATTAATAGCATCGTTAATTTATTGAATTGTAAAATGAATAATGATATACAAAGTATTTATCGAAAATAAAGTTATTTATTAAAAACTATTTATTTCGTTTTTTATTTCGAAACTTGACTAATTGCTGCTATGCGGTTAAAGGCACAACAATAGGTGAATGATTAAAAATAGCCCGATTTTTTAGTTTTACATTCTTACCAGACACTATAAATAAATATAAAATAATCCTTTATTTAGATGAATCTTACCTCTACTATACGAGTACAGTATAATAGTTACGAGTTGATTTGTTGTTCTTAATAAATGATCTCTTGATCTTGCCTGATGGAAAATTATGCACAAGGCCAGATAGTTGCGGTTCTCTACGTATAAGTATCCCTACATTCCCTACCTTCAATGTGGCGATCGGCCGAACTGATTCTTTGCCAGACATACCTACCCTCCGTCTCGAGCTTGACATACCACGCTCGGGGCGCCAGCGCCCGTCTTGTATGTCAGGGTCAGTATTTCTACACAGATTGACAACGTTTGTAACCCGATGGAACACAAAATCACTCAGAAATTCAAATAAAATTCCATATTGGTAGCTGGCACCGATATCATGTTTGTTCTCAAATTATTACAATAAAATTATTAGGCTTTGTGAAATAAATAACCCCTACACAATAAGAAGTGGTAGGTAATTATTATCAAACATCGTAAATCAACTATTGTTACGTATAACGTAAGTACTTGCCTACAATAATCATACAAAAAACATGGTTCCGAAAATGATACCACACATCTCGACGGATCACCCTGTATAACCATAGGCGGAAAATTCATGACAGAACAACCCTTTACGAATGAATTTGGAACTAAAAAGTATCGACATCAAGGTCAAGAACCTTGATGTCGATACTTTTTAGTTACTTGTTAGTTTGTTGATTTGATTCGATACTTTTTTAAGTGAGTTGTAAATCACATCGTTTTTCGCATTTCAATGAATTGGCTCTACTAAGGGCCTCTTTACAAATTGTCCCAGTCCTCAAAATATTGACTTTCACCAAAATATCCCCAATCTAACACATACCTATGATTCATATAAAAAGTACCTAACCCAAAAAAAACCTACCTACCGACGACATTTAAAAGAATACCTACCGCATATTTAAATAATAACAATTACTGTCCTCGTAAAATTTCTCTACGCTTTCTCCCGCTACGTTACTAGAGTTAGGGGGAGGGTTCGTGAGGCGGCAGTAAGTAACCTACATGCACATGATCATTTCAGTTGAGTTGAGTAGTAATTACAGTGGCGCAGCGGTTTTTTCCGCCCGGGGGCGACCGAAAATTCGCCACCCCGTCTATTTTCATCATCAGCCAAGAAAGTAGCAAAAGTTTGAAATATAAAGAAATTTTTAAAATGAATAATAAATAATACTTACATATTTTTTTTTTCAAAGGAAAATCTTTTATACCTACAGTTTTCAACATCAGTATGTCATGCCTTTATGGCTGATAGTTTACAAGTTTTGCCGTTCCGGAAATTAACAAAAACAGCGAGAGTAGCGACTTCAAAAATTGGTTAACTTAACTAATGGATGAGGGAGGTCTGTACATTTATTTTAACTACTAGCTTTTGCCCGCGTCTTCGCTCACGTTATTTAGATTTTTGTTTTTATTTTCAATCATGATTCGAAAGATACGTGGCGCCATCTATTATTATAAGATCATGATTGTGGTTTTCCTTGGGAACAGTACTTTTTTTCGGGATGAAAGGTAGGTACCTTAAGTCCGTTTATGTACACCTGACCTGACTAATCTGTGACCTGACTACGTAGGTATATGCAACATTTAAGAATGATCGGTTCAGTGGTTTAAAAGGTAAGAAACAAACAAACTTACTTCCGCATTTATAAATATTAGTTAGGATTAGGATTCATATTGATGGTTTTTTTTTTAAAAGCTTCAGAATATTAAGCATGCATCATCATGACCGAGCAAAAAGAGCTCAAAAATTTTGAATAGTGCTTGATTTATAAAATACTGGGCGGCAGACTAGAATATTTATGTGGCGCTTGAAAAGGGCGGCTCGTGCCTTTCCTCGCAGTCTACTGCTCCGGGCCATGGCCAGTAGCGTATTAGTACTTACGGTAAATACGCCACTGTTTGATTGTCCTTATTTTTAGTAACATAGTCCTAATGACGACAATGGTCATTAATAATGACCATTGTCGTCATTAGGACTATGACTCATTATCTGATCTGATGACTAAGACCTGGCGCTGCCGCCTCGTGGATTCGGTTTCGGCTGCTTTTCGCCCAGCTATAACGCACCGCCCGGAGCCATGGCCTTCCTGCCCCCCCCCCTCCTTACGGTACGCCACTGAGTAGGTTATTATTCAAGGTGCAGTCGACCTTTAACAGTCTAATAAGATGGGATGACAGCGTGTAGGGTACGAACCGTACCTACGGCTGTAGCTTGACCTCGAAGATCAATCGATTCGCTCGCCTCGAACCATGAACTTTTATAGCCTGTAACGGTAGTTACTTACATTAAATTTATGAAGGACGGACCCGGCGTAGCGCAGAGTAGGTACGGGTGCAATGCACTGTATAATAGCTATGATTGAGAAACTTACAGACGCCAGTTGGTCAATCTACCCGAAACTGTCAGATTTTCCCAACCAACTTTGAACCTAATGCTAAAGATATGATAAAGTTGAAAATCTATTAAAGAAATTAAACAGATTGTAGTAGCTTGATGTGCTGGCATCTGTATAAAAGTATGACAGCAAATATTTAAATATTGTCTTGGTATGGTCAAAATTGTTTCTGTACAATCAGCAACAAAACTTAACATTTCAGTTTTTGAAACCTAAATCATTTAATTGAAATCAGTCAAGCTAAATCATTTAATTGTAATCAGTTAAAAGTTTTCAGTGTTAATTAACTTTTATACGGACCGAGACCAACACATACAAATTTTAATAAGTAGGCAACTCCTATTTTAATCTTTGCAAAGGTTGGCAAAGGTGACAGGTCCAGCAAATAATTGAGATATACATACCTACTACTTAAGTATTAATACGTTGCCTTGCCCAGAGAGCTTGGAAGTTTTTTTTACTTGCTTTTGGCTTTATCTATCTATACTAATAAAAAAAAGCTGAAGAGTTTGTTTGGTTAACGCGCTACAAGAACTGCTAGTTCAAAACTTCAAATTGAAAAATTCGTTTAGTGTTGGATAGCCCATTTATCGAGGAAGGCTATATGCTAAATAACATCACGCTACGGTTAAAAGGAGCGGAGCATCAATGAAAAAAAATAGAGTTTCCGTTGCGTGCGCTACGTAAACGGTTAAGTTACGCAACAATCACGTATGATGGAATTGTTCCTCTTAAAAAGTTCTAAAAAAGTCCGCGATAGCTTATGTCTATCTTTTAAGGTTGATTCACTATAACCCTTTTATGTTATCTAATTAAATTTGTTCTAAAATAATCCATTACATATTTGCGAAGGTGTTTTTATAAACGTTTTTCATCACAGCTATTTAATTTTGAGCAAAATTGCCTCAATTGATTTTAATGAATATCTTAGGAGATAACAGTTGGATGTGATACAGACGAAAGTCCGTGGGTCAGCTGGTTATGTATATGATGACAATTATTATTTTAACATTACTGTTCAAAAAAAGAACCGATATTTTAGTCTGACGGCGCCGCTATTATCATAATTATTTTTTTCATTGTTTGTAAGCTGTAGTGGTGTGATTTAGAACTTAAATGATTTGTGAGCTTTTAATAATTTAGTCTAAGGTTTAGGCTACAAAATTATAAGGACTTGTCTGGACAGGCTGATGATAGTGGGCCTGGTAAAAAGTAAACATGCTTAAAGCAGAGATAAATGGTCAAATGCGATCAAGAAAGCTTTTGTAGGCAACATACCTAATGCAGCAGTGCAGAAGATCGCATAACTTGGAGATGCACCATATCCTCCTCAGCATTGAGGGAACAACAAAGGTTTCAATAAATAAATATAGTGTAATGAACAATGTTTTATTAATGACTACAATATCCTATACTAATACATTGAATGTTCTACAAATAAGGGCGATTCATTTCTGTTTTCTTGGCCTTCTTGTCTCTAGCCCTTGGCCACCATCTATGCTCAGTTGTTAAGGTTATGGAAGACAGCTGTTTCCTTGCTATCTCAGGCTTCAAATCCTTAAATACTCTGTAAACTTCTTGTTTATCACTCATTCTTAAAACTGAATTGTCAGTAACAGTTTCTTCTGGGAGAGGTCTTGAGTGTTCATAAGGAAATTCTTGGTCTTTATGAAGCGCGACGATTGTTGAACCATCATCAGTTATAACGATTTTATTATAGCATCTTGTAACTATTTCTCTTGGTCTAAACGCTACTGCACGAATTAAATGGGCCATATTAATGATAAATGCTGAGAAAAAAATTGAAATCCATCCACAACATAACCTAAAATAACTTCATATATTTTTGACTTTGACACTTGACAGACAGAGTAGTGAAAACCGGAATCTTCGGTAGAAGTGCAATACCAAAATTGATCGACTAATATGCGCCTGAAACCAAAGACAATCTAGAGAAAGAAAGGAATTGGTTTGCAGTATCGAGAATATCATCTAATTAATTTTAAACATTCAGAGCGACCAATAATTGGTTTTTTTTTCTGTGAAATCAATGTTTTGATTTGATCACTCAGGTCTCAGTCTGTCACTTCGCTAGAGAAGAACTGAAGAAATAAAACTTCGACGGCTTTTCATTTGTAAAATATTGTGTTTTCAGTGTGTAAAGTGTAAACAATGGAGTTTCCAGCCACACCATCCAATGCTTCGGACAGCAATGAGTACCCAAGCACTACACGATCTCCATTTCATAATACGCCAGACGACAATAAAAGACGCAGGTAGTTTTTGTTTGGATTATAAAAAGTCGAAAACGCTCCTATCAGATTGTTATTGGAATACTGATTATATGATTTCACGTTATAGTTCTTCAAGATCAATAAAGCGAAGGCGTTTTGACGATGAGCTGGTCGAGTACAGTGGTTTGCCTGGGTCTTCACTCGGGAAAGGGGACAAAAGGATGCGCACACAGTCGTATACGAGTCAAGTGTTGGAGGTTCCGGTAGCAAGCGTGCCCACGCCCCCCGTCCACCCGCCTCCAGAGCGTCGCAGGGCTTCCAGCAAAGTCTCTGCTGGAGGCAGCATTGGTAGAAAGATTCGCCGTAAAGGCCAACTGAGCCACCTTTCGACTAAAGATCTGGGACGTTGGAAGCCTATTGATGATTTTGCATTGATACAAGGTGTGCAACAGGTAAGGACTCTTCTATCTTTTTTCACTGTTAAGAAATTATCAGTGGTAAAAACAAAAATATACCTAAACTCTCATATTGTAATCCTTTTTAGTAATCCTCATAAAATTATAATCATAATTTTATATAAATATTAATAAATTAATCATTTGTATAACTTGAAAAGTAAAAAAAAAATATTCTGCCTGTTTCCAGACCAATGACTTGCGCATAGTCCACCGTGGAGTGAAATTCTCCTGCCGCTTCACAGTCAGCGAGCTGCAGTCTCGTTGGTATGCCCTGCTGTATAATGCGGAAATATCACGAGTGGCTATCGCAGCTATGCGTAACTTGCATCCGGACTTGGTAGCAATGATACAGCAACAAGCACTGTACTCAAATGCTGAAGAAGAACTACTTTGCTCAATACAAATGGTTCCTGTAAGTTATTAAATTATTTCAATTATATCATCATCATTATTCACAGTCTGACTTATAATCTTCATGCTAGCAAATTATTTTTTACTTATAATCTTCATGCTAGCAAATTATTAGTCAACTATACATACCTAATATCGATGCCTTAGAGTGAAAACCTCGTAATTGTAAAAGAAGTAAGTTTTCAGGATGAAGAAAAGACTGCTTGCTGTAAAATTTTTGTTCTCATTTACGGTCATGGATGGCGCTACGAGTATTGAATGAACAAATTAGTCATATCAGGATGTGCGTTGCGAGGTTTTCTTCCTAGAAACGCAATAAAATAAATTTGAGTAAAAATGCATTCCCGAAGTTTTCACTCTAAGGTATATAATATAATTATACATACCTAAACTCACACCTTTTTACGATGCTAGGCAGAAACTACAGAATGCCACCTGCTATGGTTCAGACTACTAATAACTAGCCTTCTAAGTTTTATAACCATTTGAGTGTAAAATTATCAACTTTTTAAGTTTTTGTATACTTTTATACAAAGTAATAATGTCAACATTTTTTGTTTTTTTTCTTGCTTGCAGTCATCTCTCCCACCACTGGAAAAATTTCAGGAGTTGTTGGACCAGAATCCACATGTATTCTGTCAAGCGAGGACTGCTAAGAGTTTGTTGGCACATTGGCAGCTCATGAAACAGTACAGTCTGTTGCCAACCCAGACTGTACAACCGTTGCCTAAAAGTAAGACTTCATTGATTTACATGAAATGTGATGGAGTACATATTTATTTATTTTATCAGCCATTATTGAAGTATCTAAGCTGTTTCTGTAGCTTATTCTAAATAAAAACTTGACTGTCCTCTCACTGGTTTATGATATAAACATACATAAACTCACGCTTTTTTCTTATTGGGGCTGGCAGAAGCTACTGAATACTTCCTGCTACAATCCTTATCACAGAAAATTTGTTTTGCTACAGCATAATGTGGTATCAATGTATATATATTTTTTAACAACACTATATTTCCAGCTTGAAATATTAAGCTGGAAATATTATTATATTCTTGTAAGCAGGGGTAATGTTATGTATATATGTATATATTCATAAGATCATGCCTGTAATCCCCGAAGGGTTAGGCAGAAGTGTATGTAATAGTACACCCACATTTTGCCAGTCATGTTTAAATCCCATGTAATAGGGGTCAAGCCTATTGTCATCAACAACTGGGCACAAATCTAGATTCCGTGGCTGCTACTGAGAAATTCCTGATGGAAAAACCCAATAACAATTTGCCTAACCTGGGAATCAAACCCAGGACCTCACGCTCAGCTGTTGCGCTTGTGACCACTAGACCAGAGCCAGTCAATTTAATTCAATTTAATATTTTGCAGACCCATCTGAAGTAACAACTTTCTCCGATGCTGAAGATACAATGAATGACAATGATTTGCCAGACTATAAGGAAGATGGGACAGATATTGAGATGCAACTAGCTGACAGGTACATTACATTTATTACTACCAATTTTATTGATTGAATGATTCCAGAAAGTCTTATGAACAAACCTTTAGATGCCTTTGTATTAGGGGCAACCAAGTAGCGTAGCATAATCAGCTTGTAATGTTCCCACTGCTGGCACCCAGGGCTCTTCTTTAAAAGAGGGAGTGAGGTGAGATTTGAATTCAATAAGGCTGTCAGTAAAATGTACATATATCTGTTACTCAATCAACCCATATCCATTTTGATTCATTTGGATACACATATTCAGAGCATCCCAAAGTTATTATTAGAGACCGGATTCAATGCAAAAAACCGTCGAAATATGCATTCAAGTATGCATCATAAATGTTCGAAATATACAACAAGAGTGCCATAATATGCAACATAAAATTTAAATAAGCAAAATATGTATTTTTTTTTTAATTTACTGCATTTTCGATGAGATATTATCATTTTTGTTTTTGAAAACTTAAATAATCAAGTACTGATCCAAATTATTCCAGTATAACCAGGTGCAGCTGAATATCAGTATTTTACATGGAGCGCCTGCCTATCTGACCTCCACAATCCAGTTAGTAATACAATACCCCTTGATAAATCTGGTTGTCAGACTTTTTGGGCAAAACAACCATAATATGCATATGCAAATATGCATTTTGCATATAATCCGGTGTCAAGTTATAACAGCAGCTAGACTCCTGCAAAGCCAAGGATAATGTTACGAGCTGGTTATGGGATAAATTAATTACTACCGATTAAACAACAAAAAAACTTTATTAATTACAAAACACTTAAAACTTAATCACACATACACTACTGACTAGTCACTTAGCTAAAGCTCCATAGTAGAACATTGTCCTTCGAGAAAGTTCTACAACCTTCTCGAATCTTCTAGACAGTTCTATAGTGGAACATTCTAGGCTCTAATCTAATAGACAGGTCCTTACTAGAAACATTCGAGACTCGCACGTAATCTGGAATGTTCTCGTAAAGCAACCGACATAACAATAATATAGAACAGCAGTATTTTTAGTAACACACTATAGTATAGATAGACTCTTTATAACTCAAAGTTCCACACTACATCCCAAATCTTGTCTTTCATTTCAGAATAGATAAAAAAGACATCCGTCTTCTGGAAACCTCACTGACTCGTTGGCAAGTGTTGGTGCAGTCCGTGTCAGGGACCTCTACGGAGCTGGATAAGAACACACTTGCTGTGCTGCGCGGCAGGCTTGTCAGATTCCTTATGAGGTCCCGAGAGGTGAGTTATGTTGCTTTATTTATTTTTAAATCTATCCACATGTATTGTGTCCTCATGCTCCATAGATACGGGAGGACATTCCGGCCACAGGATGTTGTCTGGTGGGCTGCTCCTCGCCAGTTGTTGTTGCGCGTAATATGTTAATGGCGCGAATGTCTGATCTGCTTGCGCGATTCAGGATTTTCTTCACCGTCAGTAATTATGAAGCGTAGTTCGTATATGACGTTGTAGATGGTGCTACAGGTGACGGCCTTTTGGGCTTCGGAACATTACGACCAGGACAGGTGCTATCAAGTCATATGGAATGTATTCAAGCTGACTTTTACGCGTACTTGACTGGATTAATGTGACTAGACCCATAACTGTGCAATGCCGCAAGGCCAACCTATTTAGTTTTATTTGTATCGCCGTCGTGAATTTAAAGAGTGGCAGTGATGTGTATCGTTAATCGAGCATATTTAAATCACGCTCGGATCGGTGTGAGCCAAACTTCTTCATGCATCATGAGGTCCAGGGAGGTATGTATGAACTGTGCAGGTGTAGTGCATTGTGGAGCGACGTAATAATACGTTTCCTTCCCAGCAAGTGCTCTCTTCGTGAGCTGGAGCTCCAGACTTGTATAAACGCGAACAACCGAGCTCTCCCACCATGCCCATCCGCAGCGCGCAACTATCTCAGGTACTACATCTGACTGTTAGGCCTGTACCATACCTTTTTACGCCAAGTAGCATGCTCCAGTTCCGGTCAAGCACATAAAACATTTCAGCTTTGTGTTTGAGATGACAGCACATATGCGATGCCTGGTCTCAGTATAATAGGTGGCGGTAATCACTTACCATTAGATGAGCCTTTGACTTGTTTAGGCTTCAATAATATAAAGTCGATTGTAATGACGATAGCATAGACGTATTGTTAGACATCTAAAGAGTTGGAACAGCACTTTTTTTTGTAATTCGTAAAAGAAAGGTTTGCGAATTTACAAAATAGCACTGGCAGCCTTACACATTTTGTATAGTCATTCCAACATAAGAATAGATGAATACATCGTAAACTCTAAAATTAATGTGGAATCTGAGTAGCAAGATCGACCCCTACTCTTTTCATGGAAATTTCTCATTACAGGAATTTGTGCACTATGAGTATGTGACTATGTAATAATAAACACTAAGTTGTGTGAACATCAGTCTACGCCTATAGTATATCGTATCGTGTAGCATATTTGGCCGAAACCGAAATCCGTATAAAATTTGCACAACTTTGGTATCGGTTTCGGCCAAAACAAAGACGGACATCAAAATTTAGTTTTGGTTTCGGCTTTCAAACTTGTATCGGCATTAGACTAATATCGAGTTGTGATATTAGATCAGTTGTAAATGATTGATCCGTCTCTCTACCTAGGGCTTTCCTCGAGTATTACTTTTTGCAAAAGTCGCCTATTCTGATTTAGATATGGATGAGTGCACAAAGATGGACATTAGGGTTAAATTATATTCATCCCTCATAGAATAGAGAAGATCTTCCGACCAGACGGGTGTTGTCTGGTGGGCTACAGTTGTTGTCGGGTTTTCCTATAACGTCTCAAGTTGCGGATAACTTTAATAGCGCGATTCAGAATTTTGATGTTAGTTCTTACAGTTTGGCATAGATGGCGCTGTAGTACTTTTTATACTATGGTGCTGTAGTACTTTTTGTACTATGGTGCTGTAGTACTTTTTGTACTGTCCTCTACAGACAGATTAAAAATCGTCAGCCTATACTTACTGCAATAAATAGTAGCTCCTCCATGTATTTACCTGATGCTTCGCTATGTCACCCCTCTTGCCCATGTTCATCGGCAATTTTATGCTTTAAAACAATATGCTTTTTAATATTCAAGAGCCTTGATGATGCCGTCGGTTTACAGGCTTTACAGCTTGCTACATGAATAGCTCATGATTTCATGGGTTTTGATCGCTGCCACCCTAAAGTTTATTGTAAGGACATATACATTATTATTAACCTCGAGAAATAACGCCACCTACGCTAGCTACGTATGTCGTGTGCAACTGTGCAGCCTTGAGTTGAGGTAGCAGTAGAGGCAGTGAAGAACTAGGAAATAATTAGAACAGGATAAGGAGTTAAAGGGTTATATATTTTGGCATGTGGAATTCCAACAAATATGCAGTTTATCCCTATAACAGCTGTTTATACACTGAAAACATAACGTAAAACAAGAAGTAGAAGACACGTAGGTTATACTAAAAAAAACACAGCAATTTGACCAATGTCTCTGCATTTATTTTGTTTAAGAAGCGCAAACATGTCTGGTGAACGACAGTGACAAATTAAAATAAGAACGTGTTTCTTTAAACGTACATTACTCAATTCGATATCTTTATAATACGATAAGTTTATACCATCAATATTTCAAGGTAATATAGATAGAAATGTTTGGTTTTAGGCGATTCGATCAATCATACATAATGTCAACAGGTACTTTTAATCAAAAATATTAAATAAACTAAAAACAAAGTAGATTCATGAAAATTATACTCTATCAAATATCATTTAAAGTACATTTTTAAAGGAGCTAAGTTTTATAATTGCAGATTACGCTAAGACATATTAGTCACCATATTACAAAACTTATCACCGCACTTGGCTAACTGATTGCTGATATCAGCATATCTGTGAGCAGTGAATACTGTGTGGTCAGCCTTTCTGTAAATTCATGAGAATGTGTATCCTGGAGACATCAGACCTATGCAGTGTCTACCCAATACCTGCAATCATGACTGCTATTCATGTACTCGTGTATTGATTGTTGAATCCACTGTGATGGCCTAGTTGTTTGACTTGTATGATGTCCAAAGACTATCAAAATTTTAGTAGTAAGAACTTTTTTAATAACGCACTTTTTTTTTTACTGGCTCACGTCACACTGCTGGTCAAGGCTTTACGCTTCATCCGACTCTCTCCGACCAGAGCTCCAAGGACCTTTCTTTGACTCAGTGTTGACCTCTAGAATAAAGGAAACCCACCCTCACCCCAGGCAGAAGCCAATTAGATTTTTTTTAAATGTTCTATCGCAACTCGTGTCTAGTCTATTGCCTTAGTCTTACCTGTGTTGTGTACTAACGTACACGGATATAGGGCACTAATTATTTTAACGTTTCTGCATGTAGGCTACACTACACCCGTAAAATAATTTAACACAAATGAATCATATTTACCATCCCTACTTATATTGTGAATGTTTTTACTTGATCACCCACAACCCAATGAATCTAATTAATTTGAATACTATTTGGCACACAAATACATAAATTGTAGGATACTTCGTCTTATCAAAATGAAGTAGTTTTCCTAGGATGCGCCGTCTCACTCACGGCGAACAATAATAGGTATCCAGTAAAAGCGACATGTATATTCAACCATGAAAAGCTAAAACTCGTACAGTCACACAACTATAATTAATTTTCACATAACAAAAGCCACTTGCATGTTTGTAAAGTCCACGAAACAAACAAAACTAATTAATGTTATGCATCGTAATTACGTTTTTCCACAGCGCATTTCCCCTCGTCCGTCAATATGGGGTACGCAATAACACATCGACTGGTCGTGTAGACCCTGACGACGGTTTCAAGGACGCCCCCACCCCCTAATGACACGGTCACCACCCGTCAATATGAAATATATCTATTCATTTCACTATCTAGCCCACATATCGTCATATTGTATCGATTGCCCTCGTTTCAATAACTTTGTCGCCTATTTTAAAGTACACAATTACATGTTTTATCATCACAAGGAAGTTTAAGATTGTGTTATCTTTACAACACCTACCATATTTGTCCTTTGACATAGCTTCTTGGTCATTGTCGAGCTACTTCTTCGCAGCCATACTTTAATAATGCAAATTTGATTAATTCCGCGCAATTTTTGTAACATGCGTCATGTTTAAACCATTACTGGGATTTCTAAACCAGACAATACAATACAAATTACACATTATTGTTGTTGTTTTATTTGAATTTAACTTAAAATTCTCACTCTGTTATAACACCGTATTTAACCAGCGATATGAAACTATATAAATAGCATTATAATTACGTACACAATTAATTAAGTTGGATATTAAAGTTAATAGTTTTCCTCGAGGGGTTACCAATTGACTTGTGAGTACAGGTAATAAGTATATAGGTAGCTGCAGAAGAAAAATCCAACTGGTGACTCTTGTTTTGAGAACTGGCCGGTGGTAGCCGACGTTGTTTACATAACATTCTTTTATAACAAGGCGATTGTTTGGGCACTAGAAGCGAATTGGATATTCATAACAACAAGTATCAATAGAAGATGGAATGGTAAACTTGTGGAACTTGGTCAATGTCCGGTGAATCCACTGAGCGAAGTTTCTGATACCCGACCATCTCTCTGTACATGAAGTTTCTTTTTTAAACCGTTGTTTTACATATTTACTTTTGGCTATATACATATAGATACCTATATAAAGTGTGGGTGTGAAGACTTGTGTAAGCTTGATTTTAGTTATTATGTGATTCCTTCTTTCTTGAGTTACTGTTGTGTTTGCGCTTTTAGTTTTTTGGTTTTATAGACTACCATAGGCATCTTTTTTACAAGGGTGTATTACATATTGGAAATTATATTTCCTCAAAATGCTTAGTGCAGTCCTTACCCACGCCATTGAAGACGAGTGATTTCACTTAACGTTTATGCGGTATGGGGGGGGAATGGGCGGGCCTTATTACCAAGCTATTGCAGCTGGAGACAGCATCTTCCATTTCTCCTCTGTGTTGGCTATTTAGAAGAAGTCAATTGTAAGACGTCCTTACATAAACGAGACTAAAGCAGTATCTCTGCTTGTTCATCGTAACCAGAAACCAACATTTAAAATGTTTTAAAGGGTTTCTTGATCCTGTTTAGTAATAATATCTGTAGTCTCACGGGCGAGGCAGTATACGGAATTAATAAAGAAAGTTTTTTTTAATCAGTAACTTTTCACTTGTTCGACACATGGCTATTAAATAAATGTTTTGTCCGTTGACATCTTCAATCAAAAGTTCTGACTCAATTTGCGTTGTATAATCCTAGGCGTTTTAGGTAAATGAGAAATTCATTTCTATAAATATTTCTAAGTTGAAAAACCTTTAACGCAAAGTGTTATAAACATTTTCCAAATGATTTCATGAATAACAAGATCTTATTTTCTTGATAAGTAAAGTAATGACGTGTTCCATTACATTATTCATGTTATTAATTCTATGAAAAGCCTGAAATGGTTCCAGTAAATTCTGTCTTGTTAACAATGGACAACAAATTGAAAAGATATTATCTATCATAAAATTACAAAAAAGAAAACTCCTGGTTATGAATATAACCTAACCTATAATTTGAGGTCATCAGTGTATTAAAAATAAGTAGAAATTATTATAATTGATCACGGATAATTGTCAAACACGGCTGACAATTATGTGACGCTGATTATAATACCATGGTAGGCCATTTATATGCTGTTCGATGATAAATGACTAAGCCATGGTTTTACATATGACATGTAGCTATTGCTAAATTTGTAAAGCATTCAATGGGTCATTGTTAATTAGAAGCCCATTGGTTGTACTGATCTGTGGGGTTTTAGCTGTGTTTATCACGCCTCACGGGTGGGTGTCCATATTTTAACTGTGTGAAGATTCATTCAGACAGATACAGCAATAGTACTTCGAAAAAAAATAGGCCTCAATATTTGAGCTGGAGTAGGCCGGCCAATAAATGGCAGGGTGTGTTTCATTCCAACAGTCGAACTTTTCTTTTTGACAAGATGGCATCTATAGTCGCTTTCGAAATCCATTTCTTAGGCCACCAACTCGTTAATGCCTGGTACTGAGGAGAATGAAGTCCAAACAAATGTGACTTCATCAGTTCTAATGCTTGAAGCGAGTCGGTAAGCTATCCGTGCAAAATACATATGCTGGCACCGCTCGTTTCCTCAATGTAAAGTCCATCTCGCGAAGAAATCTCGCAGACGTGGTGCTACTGTGTTACGACGTTCCACTTATTCTTATGTAGTTACTCGTAGGTCACATTGCCGCGGGACTTTTCTCGTGAGATGGACTCTAAGGCATGGTTTCAACGTGGCGTTACCAACTCGTTCACACGCAGCTCTGGTATCGTAGGTACTGAGTGATAGTGCCTGTTGCTTTATCACGGTCGCTCTAACGCCACGAACGCTGACAGTAAGCATTCCCCCAAACCTGCATACATTTGCAAGGCACGCTCCTCGTAATGTTAGGGTGTTATGACTTCAGAAATGCTCAGAAAATAGTAATATTTTATTACCCATTACCTAATGTGTTGTGAAGGTCCGATTGGCGGCCGCTCCATATAAAATACTAGTATTTAGCTGCATAGGTATACTATATACTATACTAGCATGATAGGATCATAACATAGTTGGGAAAAGCTATCTATGCAGAAATAATAGAGGTTCTAACCTTAGGCGCTCTAAACTACCATCAGAAGTTCAGAACACTGTTTAAATGAGGACGAACTTCTTGTCAGCCAGTTCTAGCCTTAAAGTAATTACGATATTCTGTCCATCATCATCAATCAATGCCTAGAAGCGAACGTGTCACCAATTTATGAGGAGCAGATGTTATCTGGGTTATTATTTTCAAAAAGAACTAACCTGACTACCCTTGGCATAGTCTGCTTGGGTCAAGCCCAAGGGTTGCTAAGCGGTAACCTTCTTTCTTTGCAGGGCTTACACACTTCAAGTGGGTCAACGAGGTCACATAGATACACCTGACTTTATTAATTATTGGTTCGATTGGAAGTTTGAAACTTATGTTCTTAGAGCTGTCAGTCAATATTCCAGCAATGATGACACTGTCAGCTCTTGATCGCAGTTTAGATGTTATAAACGTGTTCAGTTTCATTGGTGAAATTCGGTCAAAGTATTAGTGGCAATTCATTGCACGCTTGAATCCTTGAATCGGATTTCTAAATGCTGTGAGCTTAATCCATAATAATGCTGGTAATTTACTGCCTGTTTAATCGCTTTACTACATTATTTCCAGTAAAGTTGTCTTCACACGATAGTGCGAAACTAGGGTTCTAGGCAATCAATCGATTCTTTACTTTGTATTAAACCTTGAGTAATGAAATGGGTAATCCTTCGCCATAGTTGGTGAAGCATTTACTCGATGTGGTCTCAACTTATTCGCCGAAACCTATTTGACTACTTGAATAAAAGAGCAAAATTTTATTGTCATTGGTTATTTTATTGTTATTAGTTATTTTGAATAGCAGTACTTAGGTAGTCATTAAAAAATTTTGCTGTTATATCTTATTGAACAAAGAACGTGTAGTCAACGTTATCGGCAACAGTCTAAAAGGTCATTATTGCGATAGTAAATAAACAGAATTACACGTCAAATAGAAGTTGTTATCTGATGTTAAAATGCACGATTGTGTCGTAGATAATATCGGGTCATTTTTATATACATAGGTAAATAACCCGGTATATATGTATACGACACAGTAATAAGTACCCATAAGCACGTTCATGAAAATATTATAAATACCTTTTGGTTTTTATGGGTGATCGTTATCAATTGTGACATTCGCCGATGGCAGTATTTTGTCAATGTCACAAGTTTTCTTTCACTTTTATTTGCACTTCACATAAAACGTGAATATGTACAACATTTACAAAACACTCTGGACCAATAACTTTTTAAATACAGTGCTTTGTTATTAATATAATCCAGTTATTATTGTTATACAAACAGTGGTTAATTTAATTTATATTCCTGCTATGGTAGGTACCTATTTTGTTGAATATTACCCATTATTTTACAAGCTGGGTTTTCCCGTTTTTATCAACGATAACACAACTTCAAAATAAACCCACAATATTTTGCGTATTGGTACGACATCTTATTAACCGCAGTGTTTTTCACTGACTTATGTAACACGACGTAATTGCATGTAATTGAGTTACCTAATATAAAACAGTACAAAATTACTAATATCCACAAGTAAACAAGGATATTAATAACAAATCTTCTACAAATAGCTACATAATTATAATTAAAACACGTCTTAATATTACTTTATTGTTTCACTTTCAAGGCTTTAGCAAATATTTGTCAGATGTAAACCTATGTACATGCTGCGTTTGGAGGGCAGTATGTAGGTTATTCATAATTAAAACTTATCGATTTTGTTGTCCTGAATAGCTATTGTAATAGTTCACAACCCTGAACGGCAGATAAACTTAAAACTGGCTTTTGAATAAGTAAGTAATGTCACCAAGCTTCTAGATGCAACGTGCCCGCCAACATTTCTTGTTCAATTATTTACCTGAACCAGTCCATAACTAAGTGGTACTGTCTTTTCTTCGGAACAGTAAGTCTTGTAAGTTAGTTGTAGTTGTCACCACGTAACGGCAGTTTCATTTAGTACAATTTAAAATATACACGACAGACGTTACCGTTAGCATCTCGCTAACCATGTTAGAAGCACTAACAGGTTCAGTAAATACGAAAAGCGGTTACTTCGAATCTTGTCACAATCACAGCACTCACCAACTAATAAGTTTGCCCTGTCGAATTGTCGAACTGTTGTGTTGTGAATAATATTTCTATTCATACTACGTCGTTCAATGAATATGGAAACATTTTAATTCGAATTTATTATGCTGATAGGTAGTGATCATTTCTTTGTTACGCACATGAGGGTAGTACAAAATTAGCCTCGAGGACAGCTAGAGGCCAAATGTCATTTGACTACATGCGCAATTCAGAAATAATAAAATAACACACAGTTTGAGTGCGTAGTAAGTTGAAGTTTAGCGCGTATTCACAGTTTATTATTTTTGTTGACAAATACTAACGTATTATTTTATCAAAGCCCCTGCAACACTTACATTTTATAACGGTGTGCGAATAATTCATTGCACTGCGAATTGCGACGAACTTTATCCTCCAAATGTAGAAACGAACGCCTTTATCGTGAGCGCCCGTTTACATATTTTTGCAAGTGAACATTATTATTTGATAAGTAAGCGTTTAATTTCCTCGGTAAATTGATAAGGACAAGCTGAAATGTTGACTTGTAGGTAATAATTAATCGTGCATAGCGTGCAGCACTCGGCAGCTAGTTTTTGAGACAAGTGGTAATTTTGTTATTAGTTATTTTCCATCTCAATTATTATTAAGGTGTGGAAACTAACTGACTCACATATTAAACAGTAATTTTCGATGAACACCTGTTGAAGACATCTGTTCAATGTTACACAACATTTTAAGGGATTTGGGCGAAATTGTTGACTGGGTAGATACTTATTAAAGCCAATTATTGCGTTTACTTTTGAATAAGGTTACTTTAGCGTGTATTAGAGCAAGTAAAATAAATAATATGGCGCGGACTAACTACGATTCTAATTGCCACTAGACCGCGTAAACTATTGTCACCACTATGGAGCCTGAATATAAGGTTGAAAATTGAAAATAATATGTATTTGTGTTGATATGTGACTAAGCTGCAAATGGACATTTATTTTACAGGTTTTCTTTAGATTATTAAAAATGTAGAATTAAATAATTGTTTGGTTAAAGTTTAAAAAAATGCAATTCTATTAAATTCTTAAAAAAAAAACTGTTGTTGTCGCTGGAAATACATTGTGCCCAACTTCCCAATTTTTATTGTGAATATGAATCTGTTATTATTATTCAGTTCGGTTAAAATTTTTCTTGTCTGGCCACTGTATTTTTTGCGTTAGATATTTTCATTGCATTACGTCATACGCGAATATTGAAACCATTTTTTGGGAATATTGAGGTAACACCGCGCCTGAAGTTCGGTTCTCGAAGTTTCACAAAATGGCTAACTCATCTGTAAAGGCGCGAGTTTCAAATTCATGTCGTTGCACAAGAGTAGGTAAACATAATATCACAGAATGCAATATTTATGTGTTTATCTATTGTATTTGTCGTGATCGATCGTTCGCTAATTGTAGTTTCGATAAAGATAGCCATTTATCAATTTGTTTTAAGTAGTCTTTGTTTCATAAGATCGGATAAGAATACGGAGGAAATACATATTTGTTTTAATATTTTATCATAAACGCGATGTCCTTGTTCGTTTGCTTGTATTTTAATTACATATTTTGAGAACCGGTTCTACTGTATATTCACTTAATACTGTGAGACAGAAGTAGTGAAAAGAAGTGGGCAGACGATCTTCAGCACCCTTTGTGGGATATTGTCATTATACTTATTTAAGTGTTTCTCTCGCTGGACTTACATACAGACAGGTGGGTATTGCTGATCATTGTCTTGCCAATCTGAATCCCATAGCCGCTTGCGGATACCACAGGAAGCCTGGTTTGGACCGCTCAAAATCTGTCTCCAAAAACATTGTGATTAAAAAGTACTTAACCCACTCAAAATATCGATTGTTCGATGTTCGAAGAAAGTAAGCAAGCGTTGTTTTAACTCGCATTATCTTTATCGCTTTAGTACCAAGAATGACTGCACTTCAACTGAATGCAAGCAAATGGAAATTCGAGAAGCGAACGGTGTTCAATTACGAAACATTGGCATGCGTTCCGTTCGTTATTGTTCGCGAAATAAATGAAAACAGGTTAAATTTAAAGTAACTATTAAAAATAAAATTAACCTCATTAAACATGGACGGTGTATGAAATATAAACCTGAAACGAACGTAAATTTTATAAACCAAAGTCTGTTTTACCTTTCAAAGGAAAGCTGGTTACAGCAGCTCTGGACGTTTGAATCGATAATTCTAAAGGAAAATAAAGTAAACGGCGCTGGTGCGGCAGTGTAAGCCATAATAAAAACAGCGTGATGTTATTATAATGCAACTTCCGGAAAGATGTAGACATAAATTATATTGATGTAACGATAATTTTTTCCCTAAAACCGATTAGTCTCGGGGTACACGGGGTATTGTCATCCTCATTCCTGTTATGTTGCAATAAGGTTATAAGTTCATAACTTGATCTGACTGCATGAGGGAGTGAGCCAAAAGTCAATACTTACTGTAAAAGCACGATATTACTAAAATAATTATTTCAATAAGATTAACGTTGACGTGTTTAAAGTTCGTAACCTTTCATAAAGAAATGTAAATATTGGGTTGTTTGCTTTCAATATCTGAAATGGACTCATTGTTTTTGCAATATTAATGATTAATGCCTAGTGTCAGCCAGTGACTATCTCAAAAACTAGGAATTCCAAAACTAACTTTTGGGGCTACAAACTTACCTATTGTATCTAGCTTTCCGGACATTTTATTTGCATAGCTTAACCGATGGTTGGTTAAGTAAAGTCCCACGATTTTGACGGTACTATGCCGAAACCACCTTGTTGGATCAGTGTCGGTTTATGTGCAACGGCTGCGGCGATTAATGCGACCGTCATCATTACTTTGCAATTTACAAACCAAAAAACAGTTTACCATAATTGTGGGCGCGGAGGCGGATGCGGGCGTAGACTTCCATCTGCATGCGGTGCCGCTTCACTCGGCAGACGGCACAGTTCCTTCACTATTAGGAACTTACAAACCGCGCGGCCGTCCCATTTGTAACTTGAAGACTAACAGTCACAGTTTCAAATCAATATTCAAGAAGCTAAAGTTAAATAAAACGTTATGGGGCGGTATCGTGCTAATAGGGCTAATCCTCTGTAAAAACCAGAGAAGCAAATAGAATACTGGTCTCTGTTTCGGCCGAAACTGAAAACAGAAACTCGCTTTCACGTGTAGTTTTCTTTCGGATCCTGCTATTTTTCAGGTTCAAAGTTTGTCGTATATTTTGTTGAATGTCATTAAAGGATGAGGAAACGTTTAGTGTCAATAACATTGGATAATTAACCGCAAAGTGTGTTATTTTCAGGTTAGAAAATCACGGCATAATGTTATTTGTTTGGAGTCTCACCATAATCACTTTGTTTCCTCTTCCAATTAATTTGAGCGGTTCGAAGGCCATGAGCCACTGACAGTAAGCCTGATGCCAGAAAAAATATCTAGAGGAGGGCTGGTTTCCAGAATATCCATCGACTATTCAGAACGATGCTTCTGTAATAGGAATACGCATTTCATGTCGTGGTCGTGACACTGTGGTTGAGACCACCGCGGCACGGCCAAAGAAAGTGCATATCTATGTCACTGAGCTACTGCACCTGAGTATGCGTGACAATGAGCTATTGCACTTCTTACTTGTTGGATCCATCACGGATGGTTGCTTTATGAAATTTTGTCCCTCTAATCGCTCCAGCCACTTGCCAATTTCTGAGGTAGTCCGTATGAATGTGCCCTAAGATATTCTTAACGAAAGAGTTTATCATGTTTAACCCGTAAGTGTCCATTAACGTGTACAACGACCCCACAATTAGCTGTTATTACAAAGTATTATCACTGTTTGGCTGACGCGGGGATCAAGTTTCGCATTTTGGTATCAATTTGGATTTTTAAATACATCTTGGGTAGGAAACTTAAGTGCCGAAAGCTCATCTAAAAAGTGGAATACGGGGACTGCTGAACTGAACGTGAAAATATAGGGTTTTTCTAACCGAGTAAGCTGTATTTTACTGTATGTGCAGATGGATACCATAAGTACAACTAGTCTTTGCCTCTGACGATGACGCTCCGATAGCATCAGGTTACATCTAAATAGTTCAATATAAAATAAATACTTATGTAAAAAAAATGTTACCATGTGATGATAAAAATATAAGGTAAAAGAAACAGCAAAACTTGTTCTACTTTATAAAATTAAAACGGGAAACTATAAGACTCGAATTCAAGTAAATATATTTAAAATTTGTCGCAGTGCCAACGAGCTAGAGGAAAATAATTCACGATACACACAGTAACAAACATCGCGAGGTACTTACTCATAATCAGCTTTACGAATAACTAGTTAGTTACTTGATAACCTTATCTGTTCAATTAGTATGTCAACAGCTCCATCTGGTTTGTTAATAACAATACTAATGAATAGAATCATTAAACAGTACAGTCGTACAAAAAGTCAAAATCATCAACACCATTCGACGTTCAACAGTGTCTGCTCACATTAGCTTTTAAATTATGTATACGAAGTACCTAACGTGTTTTTTATGTAACAATACGAAAATATCAGTGACGCTGTCAACATTTCATAATTCTATGCATTCTTCGTACGTAAAATACACAGCCATTTTATAGTCACGCAAATGAAGATAAGACATATGCTTACAATGTATTAATTTGTATGCTGACGCTTCCTTACCATCATTACAAATTATTATAACCAGGTATTGTTTTAAACGGCTATTATCAAAACCATTCGTTTCAGAGTGCCTACGTTAATTAGTTTCCGATTTCGATTGTGATTTAATTGCTTGCGTGCGTGTTTAATAAACGTCGATTTTACGCAAAACTTGTCCAGCCATTTCAGTATTTTGATGGCTTCTGTTACGAACATGTGAAGAAAGATATCGTTGCACATTATTACTACACGTGGGTAACTATGTGAACACGAACAGTTATAAGTTTATGGAGAAAACGTGGATTTTTATTGATACACACACGCATTGTAGAACTTATCTGATCGGTACAAGTTCGGAATCGATGTCCTTTTGAAAACGATGTAGCACTTTTCAGACAAACGTTGACGAATGCTGAAGTATTCCATCGTTCTACCACGCTGGTTTAATCGAGCATATCAATTAGCGACTGCATTTATGGCTTACAGTAATAATTAGTTCAATATCGTGCGCAGTGGCGACGATGGACACACGTACGAAAATATTTTGTCGACACACCGGTGTTATTTTATTTACCAGACTGCGATAATAATCTTTAATTTGCAATTTAACTTTAAAGTTAATTACGTACCTACCTACGACTATTTTAAAGACATTGTATGCAAATATGTTATATGCTGACGTCAAACACATAATTTAAAAGTAAAAATCGTCAATACACATGAAAATAAACTTTTAATAAATTGACACATTTTATTTTGTTTATTAGATTGCTGTTGGTCGCAGCACACGGGACAATTCCATCGATGTGGACTTGACACTGGAAGGTCCAGCAGCGAAAGTGTCTCGGAAGCAAGCCACAATCCGGCTGCGGAACAGTGGGGACTTCTTCATGTCCTCTGAGGGCAAACGGCCCATATACGTGGACGGCCGGCCAGTGCTGCCGGGGAACAAAGTGAAGCTTAATCACAACACCGTCATTGAGGTGGGTGCTCGTAATGTTTTGCGTGTCATTAGTCTTGCTGATTATATCATGCCCATTGTATTGTATAAACCTTGATTTTGGTCGTCATTAGGTATTGCTGTATGGCAATTTTAGTGAGAGAGTTTTAAAAAATACTCAAATGATTAGTGGTTGAGTAGGTGCTTGCCTCATATAGCTATTTGATGCTCCGCTATTGGATTAAAATATCCCTGGAATTGTTTGTGGAAACTGAATTTTGTCTATATCTTTGAAAAACTTTGTGATTGTTCTAAAAATAGTCCCGAAGTGTTTTTTTTATGCTATGTTATAAATAAAAAATAATCACAATAGTTAATGCAACTTCTGTTTGTTTTACCCAGATTTCCGGTCTTCGCTTCGTGTTTCTGGTGAATCAAGAACTGATTAGCGCCATTCGGCAGGAAGCTGTAAAAGTTAACATACCCGTATAATTGTAAAATGTTTAAAAGATGTGATTGTAATTCATTTAGAAATAATAAACGTATATATTACTGCGAACACATTTATTTGGTCAATTATAGAACAATTTCAAAACTAGGTACCACTCGAAAACGTAATACATAATAACATCCCATTAATTAACAGTATAATGTGTCACACTTCAGTTTATAAAGACTCTGTTGTAGAGTAAGACCAATATTACGTCTATCACCATACATTATCACGTGCGTTACGGACATAACAAGATATGCATTAACATTTAAACGACAAACAAATATCTAATTATTAAAATCATTAATAATAACCAATCCGTAACCCTTAATTTAAATAATTTAACCACAATAGAATATACCATTAACTTAAAATTATAACAATGGCCAACTAGTGCAGAAAAATAAAACAACAATCCACTCAATAGTGCATAACAAACATACAAGGTATCGAAAACTACGATGAAAATAAAATTGTATTGGTGAACGTGAAGTAATCAGTCAACAGTCACCGAGCTACAGCGCCGAGCATGTGTCGAGCGTCTGCGACTGCGTGTCTGCGTACCACCGGCTCAGGCCAGCGCGGGCCGAGGCTCCGCCCGGCGCTGTTCCTCGTCTAGTCATCTCATATACGTGCTTCTAGCAAATTATAATTTTGGTAAATATTCAGCCTCAAACATCAACTGAGGGTCTGACGTCCAAATCAAGACTGGACACAAATCAACGCATTTCTTAACTTTACCTTTGTACATTTATTATACTTAAAACTTAATTTTCTACTTAAAATTACCATTTTACATACAATATATTATGATTTATTAATAAATTAAACAATTTTACCGATCACACTATACGGAATTTCAACACATTTAAAATATAATTTTATTTCAATAACTTACATAAGGTAATAGTTAATTCTAAAATATTATATCTACGAAGGCAACACTTTGCAAATACATGTATGCAGGACTTAAAAGCACATATATTTGGTATATATTTATTGAACACCCTGTACAAGATATCAAAATAGTGTATTTAATAATAAAATATATTTATAGGCACGATAAGGCAAAACATGAATCGGTGAGTGCCTTGTTTATGAGATCAACAGATATTTCCAAAATGTTTTAAATGGCCAAAACGTATGGAGTAGTCCTAAAATATGACATACATACATGATGTATACTAATATCAGCACAATGTTAAAGGCACTGTCAGCGCATTCTTAAGCGCTCTCATTTAGTAAAACAAGTAGGTACCTGTATATTGAAACATTAAAATTTATTTAAACTTCGCAACCTAGGTACGTATATGAAAATATGCCAGATAAATATTCTGGGTGCATTGTAGACAATATATCGGATAATATTTTATATTCATTATGATACGCCTAGCTCTTCAATAACTTCCAGACGTATGGTATCGGTAGTTATTTTGCCGTGTAGGTACAAATTTAAAGTATGTAACCAACGTACACACTTTCTCAACATCTATTATTTCTGAGTATTGGCTTTGGTTATTTCACGCTTTAATTTTATTACCTACCTACACTATGTTGTTTCAATGCAACATCATTACAAACAAAATTATTGAATGATATTGAACGAACACTTTCTTACAAAATACATGTTAAGATTATATGGTATTAACAATTAAAGTGTGCAAATTTTGTACTTCGCCTACACAGTAGCATATATACACATGTCGCAGTCAAATCAATATCTAATAGACATGATTAAACATGTGCTTACAAATATAATATATGTGAGCAATCTTGATAGTACCGAAGGCACTGACCATACTAACACTAATATAACATCTTTGTTAAAAACCACACAGTGATTATTTCATTGCACAAATATCAAAGTTCGTACAGCACCTTTATATCGGCCGATGGGACAGCGCTCTTTGGACATATATAATTATAATCTGGTCTTTGGCAAGCTGTTTATGTGTCGGTCGATATAAGGATGATGCACAGATTGCACAAATGGTGCTCACCTTTGGGTTCAGGTTGCAGCACCACAATACGCACGACAGCGACGTTCTCAACGTTGGCGACGGAAGACAGGAGGGTTAACGAGATAATATTACATTCAAATGGAGTGAGTCGACTAATCGATATCATGATTTAAAATAAACTTTTTAAATACAGGTACACAAAAATAGGAGATATATCGGAATAAGACTTTTCTATTACCAATTATCGTAGACTAGGTATAAGTACATTTTAATGTTAAGTGACCTTGATTGCACACACAACATCACACAATAACAATATTTACAAACAAGATACCGTGCGTACTCGGAAATGGACTCCGCCGCCAATAGGAATAATTAAAACTACCATAAAATCACCTAAATATTCATAAATTCTAAAAACATAATTAGAAATATCAGTATTATTTGGAATAAAATATTTAACAGAGATAATACTCATAAATTATGGCTACCTACTAAAATCTTGAAGGTGCAATTCTATGAAATAAATAGTTAGAATAAAACTAATAAAAAATGGAATGACAGGCACAGCAGGTAAAACGATTATAAGTAATAAAATTTGAAACACAGTAACAAATTACAGATCAGATCAAATTGCACTATCAAACAATAAAATGTCTTTGCTTTCTTTTCCATATCACACTTAGTACTGAATTTGGCTTCGTTATTAAACTACATAATAAACTAACAAGGGTAACTACTAAAAAAACTATATAGGGATCGTAGGAATGATAATACGAGACCTTTATCGGGGTGGGATCCATTAACACAATAGCCAATATGGCTGCTAATCATCATAAATAGTCCCAAGGAACTGCGATGCTCAAAACAAACAGCCTCAGTAATTATGTTTCAATCTGATAGTGTATTTAAGTCCCGAAGAAGGGTTATCTGATATCGGTGGCGATATCACAAATTTAGCGCTGCTTGCAGACTTATACTTCTGAAACTTTTCAGCTAAAACATATGTTCTTTGCCTATGGCTGTACACAGCTTTCGTTTTCTTTCTACTTGCCATCTTATCAATGAAATGGTTTTTTTCTATAAACACCCATGGTTGCCATTTCCTACCTGTCAAATCTGGGTTAAAATCATCTTTATTTGAAGTACTAGCATAATGAGAACCATTTCGATTTTTCTTAATGACTACTTTGGGAATAGCTTTCTTTGTTTTTTTAGTCTTTTCTTTGTGCTTTTTAAATTGCATTTCATCTATACTTTTAAGGACATCTTCAAATTTAGGCTTTGGTTTCTTAGGAATGCGTGGAATACTAGAGTTTTGTTTATTCACTTTTGGTTCATCTTTGGATATTTTTAATTGCTTAAGTTTCATTAGGCTGTGTTGAGGTAATGAAAGTTTGACTTTTAGGTCCCGAATTGATTCTTTTAACGGGGGAATATATTTTTGAGCTGCTTTTGTCAATAATGGCCGATTATGAGAATGCAAATAATCCTTTTCTTCGGTAAATTTGCAACTGGATAGTTTATTAACTCGACTAATATCATTAATTTGTGATATTCTAGAACCTTTATAGTTTGTTATTTTTAGTAATATGCCAGAGTTCTTTTCCTCAGATGTAGTTGACGATACTTCTGGAGAGCTAGACGTATAAATTGAATCTTCATCTTTTTGACTATATGTAAATACATTATCAACGCTTGATTCGCAAGAATGAACAGTTTCTCTAGTTTTCGCAAATATTTCAATTGAATGCATATTTTCGCGCTCACTTTTATCAACATTAATGTCTACAACGATATCTAAAGCATTACCTTTGCTTTGGAATGAAGGAAATGTTTCAATGTCCATATTTTCTTTGTTTTCTGGAGTTTCTTTAGAATTTACTTTTCCAGAAGGAAACATTGCATCCATAAACTGTGGAACATAAGGGGACACTGGTCGCTCATTAGATTCTGATAACATTTTTTCTAAAGAATCATTATCATAATACTCTTCCGAGACGCGAGTTTCTCTGTTATACAAAGTTTTGTTTACATCCATTTGTGGAGTTTTATACAAGGTTTCTACTAATAGAGCGTCATCATTGCACATTTTGTCACCATATATGAATTTAACCCTGTCAGTGTGCTCACTGCTACTAAAGACACCGGACTCGTCGTTATCAGACAAAGCGTCATCTTTTGGCGAAGAAGGTCCACAGATTTCAATGTCTTCTGCAACATCGTCACTTATAACTGTTTCTACACAACCAACATCTTCATCCCAAGATTCTTCGAGTGTTTTATCTTCTTCACAGTCCAACACAAATGAATCTGAATAATCACACGCGTTTTCTTGTTGTGGACTTGGTACAACTTCCGGCAATGTCTCTGTATTTTCGTCGTGATTAGTACAGCTATTTTGTATTTCAGCTATGCATTCTTCAGACAGTTCTGTATAGCACACTTTCTCTGGTTCCTCGCTTTCTTCCTCAGCAATAATACAGCTATTATCTATTACAATACAAAACGAAACATTTTCTTCGTTATAAAAAGAAGAAACAGAGTTTCGTCGGTTATGATGTATGATGTTGCACAATTTTTGTGCTAGCAAGTTATTTTCAACCGTATTCATTTTTCTGCGCTTAAATGGCCAGATAAATTGAACATTCTCGTCATCATCTTGTTTCGGCCGTTCGTCATTATTATACATATTTAATGCAGAATCTGATAATGATCTCTTTAGCCGCTGACTTTTTTTATATGAAACGTCGTTTGATTGTAATCCATTAAAAGAAAATCGTACATGTTCAAAGTCATCAGATGATTCTAGTTCTGCTTGTTTATTTACGACATGTTCATCACAATGCACTGTTTCTTGTTGAAACGACTCGCACACAACTTCTTCTATATTAGAAGCCACTGGTTCTTCACATCGAGTTTCAATATTAGTGTTAAGTTGTGTTTCCGAATTGATGGCTGTATTTTGAGTGCTATTAAGACCAAATTCCAAAGAAGTATCGGTCACGTTGGTGTCGTTGGAGTCACAAGTGAACATTGGAGTACCAGCAGAAACAATGTTATCGATTTCATCTACTGCGGGCTTACTTTCTCTGTTATTAATTGCTTCACCTTTAATACTATCTTCAGATTTGATGTGATCCTCCGAGTTTACTGTTTTATCTATATTGTTGCCTAAATTAGATGAATTTAAAACGCAGGTATCAACTGTTTCCGTTACTGTATAATTAGAATTCTCTTGTTCTTCAGTCACATCTTTAGCTACAGTTTTATTGTACTGATTTTCAGCATCTTCTAGTAGTAATGCTTTTGTTATATCTAATTCAGAAACATCGTGATTATCATTTTCTGAAGTCGTTGTAACTGTTTTGGCAGAATCGACCAAAACATCTTTATCAACGTTAATGTAATTTTTTGCTGTTGTATTGTTACAATTTCCTTCAGAAAATGTAAGTAATTTTTGAACCCACGGAGAATATAATGCTTTACTCCCATACCATATGTTTCTTATAAACGGTTCTTCGAGTTGGCGTTCTGGATCCCCATCAACTGACTGATCAAGGTCACATAGCTCTGTATTTTTTGGACTGCTCTGTGTTCCTGCGCAATATGTTTCTTCAAATTCCATTAATTCTTTTTCGCGGTCTGAGAGCTCTTCTGATGATGTAGACGTACTGTCTTCGTCAGTATCACTTTGCGTACTGTCTTCATCGTCATCAGTTATATGATCTATCACAAAGTCCTTTGAAATCGGTTGCGATTCTGGACGTGTATTTAGAGATTGAGTTTTAGTACTGTCTTCAACGTCATCAATTAGATGGTCTATCTCAAAGTCCTTTGATATCGGATGCGATTCTAGATTTGTATTATGAGATTGGATTGGCGTACTGTCTTTAACGTCACCAGTTTTATGATCTATCACAAAGTCCTTTGAAATCGGTTGCGATACTGGATTGGTATGAAGAGATTGGATTTTAGTACTGTCTTCAACATCATAACTTAGGTGATCTATCTCAAAGTCCTTTGAAATCGGATGCGATTCTGAATTTGTATTTTGTGATTGGATTGGTGTACTGTCTTCTACGTCATCAGTTATATGATCTATCACAAAGTCCTTTGAAGTCGGATGCGATTCTGAATTCGTATTTAGAGATTGGGTTTCAATACTGTCTTCGACGATATCAGTTAGTTGATCTATTACAAGGTCTTTTGAAATCGGATGCGATTCTAAATTCGTATTTAGAGATTGGGTTTTAATACCTTCTTCGGCGTCATCAGTTAGTTGATCAAAGTCAACAAAGTCTTTTGAAATCGGATACGATTCTGAATTCGTATTTAGAGATTGGATTTTAATACAGTTTTCGGCGTCATCAGTTAGTTGATCTATCATAATCTGTGTTGAAATCGGATGCGATTCTGAATTCGTATTTAGAGATTGGATTTTTTTAGTTTCGTCTTTAACTTCATCACTTAGTTGGTCTATCACAAGGTCCTTTGAAATCGGATGCGATTCTAAGTTCCTATCTAGAGATTGAATTTTAGTTTCGTCTTTAACGTCCTCATTAAGTTGGTCTGTCACAAAGTCTTTTGAAATCAGATGCGAGTCTAAATTTGTATTTAGAGATTGGATTTTCGTCCCGTCTTCAACGTCATCACTTATTTGATCTATCACAAATTCTTTTGAAATCGGATGCGATCCTGAATTCTTAGATTCAATGTCACTATTAAGTTGCGGTTCAACAAGGATGTCTGCATTTTCATAGCTATCCTGATCAGATTCTAAATAAGGATCATTGGTTTTGTTGAATTTACAAGTGACCAATGGGGTGCCAGCAGCAACAATGTTAACGACTTCATCCACAGAGGGCTCACATTCTTTGTTTTTAATTGCTTCATCTTTAATAATATCATCACATTCGATGTGGTTCTCTGAGTTTACAGTTTGCATTGAATTTGTATTTTGAGATTGGATTAAGTCCGAACTTGCACATATATTACTGCATGTCTCGTCTCCCGCGAAGAGTGCATTTTCGTGGTGTTGCTGTATTTGTTCAGTCACTACAGGAAAGCTTTCTTCGCTTGGATTGTTAATTTCCGTGTCAGTATTCCTTTTAGTTTCATGTACAGGACTATCTATATTATTAACAAAATTACGATTCTCACCAAAGTTTTCGTCTATCGCAACGTTAGTAGTGTTTTCAGCTGTATCCATTTCATATTTTTCTACTAAACTTTTCGAAGGATTTTGGGAAATTTCTGATTCAACTTCCGTTGAAGTACAATGTGTGTCTTCTAGTAATTCATCGGTTGTCGAGTTCGAGTCGCAGAATTCATTTTCTGAATTTTCATTACTAATGTTACTCACAAGTTCATTGTCAGGTATTTCTGTTTTTGAAGCCGGTAGTGCACTGCTAACATTCACAATCATTTCCTCCGCACTGTTTGAACTGTATTCACCTATATCGATTTCTATTCTTTGAAAGCTCTTATTACTTGCAGGAATTGCTTTCGAGCCTACTCCATCATAATTTTGATTTTCTTTGATTGGTACATCCCGATCGCCTTTTTTACAGCCAAGACTACAATTTTCATTTATATTATCCATGTTACTTATATTTTCATTTTCTTCATCAGTTAAGACAGGAAGTAAGCTAACCGAATCTGATGAATCATCTTTATTTAATGTGTTTAAAGGATTTTCTACGATTTGTGTCGTAGTATTGATTTGTGACTCAACTTTTGTTTCCATATAGTAAGTACTGTTAAGGATGCCTGTTTTGTTTAAACTAAAATCTATTGCAATTTCCGCAGGCACCTGTTTTTCGTGTTCTGCCTCTTGCAGATCAATGTTTTCAGGTTGACTTTCTAAATTACTTGAAATACTTCCTTGTGAAGTCAAATTGATTGGAGCCTGCTGAATATCCATGATCACTTTATTTAAGCTATTCGTAAAATCCGAATTTTCTTCATGATTCTTTATGTTTTCGGGATTTTTTATGATAACACTATCAGTTCTGAAAGCGTTAACATTGTGCTGTATAGGAGTTTCTTTAGGTTCAAAAGTTTTGGTTTTACGGTATTTACTTAATTTAGAAAACTCTGTTTCGGAGTCAACCATATATGGCGATTTAACAATATCATATTCTGGTCTAGATGGGATTGTATTATTGAATTTATCTTTAATCTGGTTGGGTGATTGATCTAATACTTCTAGCGTTGGCAAGTCTCTTACGGAAGTTTGTAAAACGGTACTGTCTCCCTTATTAGCATTTATAAATTGTTGGTTGACTTCAGGGAAGTTCAATTCAATATCATTGTCAAGTCTGGGTAGTGAAGCTAGGCATAAGCCAGAGTTACTTTCCAAGTCCTGTATACTGTAACTACTTTTCATTGGGTCCATGGAGTTGCTACTGGAAAATTGTGGATTAATCATTTTGCAGCTTGGAATTCTTAAATTGTTACTCATATTCATACGGTGATCAGTTCTTTTCATCATGTTACAATCAATATTCTCATTCATGCTATTTATGGGTGATTTTAGCATGACTTGATTTGCAACTTTCTCTATTGACCTCTCAGCCAAAATGTTTTGGACGGGTGCTGCTACTTCTACATTGAGCATTTTAGGACTACAAGGTTTTATTTCAAAATTACACCCAACTTCTTTATGAATGACTGACTGACTGATTTTAGATTCCACGTCCAAAGGTGATACTGGTCTTGGTGGAATTACCCCTGTCGCCTGCTTCTGATGAGTTCCTTTCATTGGCATATTATGGTACATTGACTCTTTAGGGGTCTTGTAGTTATTCATATGTGATGACTCTATCACTTCTTCAAACTGATTGAGTAATTCAATACTATTATATCCTTTAATATTCTCAGGTAATTTAGAAACTTTTTGAATATGTTCATATTTTGCAAGTTCCTCACTGGGAACATTCACCAGCCCAAGGACATATAGTTGTTCCTGACTATTCATAGCTTCATGTGGATGTGACTTGCCAAAATTGTTTTTATCATTAGAACCTGTTGGTATTACTATTTCTTTAGAACCATTCTCTTCTTGCTCTTCATCCCCTTCATTCCACATTTGCAAAAACTGTCTAACATCTATTTGCTTCTTGTCTTTGGATGCATTATTATTAGAATTTAATTGAGACTTTGACATCATAGGTGAAGTTCTAACTATTGGTCCATATCTATTATCATAATATTTTCTAATATATTCATTTGGTATTCTGTTGATGCCAGAATCAATACTTCTAACACTTGCAGTAGACGATTGGCTCACATAACCACAGTCTTCTTGAGAAGTTCCAAGGGTTTGTGCGGTATCATTACTGGTGTTAGAATCAGTAGGTGAAATTGCTAGTGTATTGGGTGAAAAGACAGGTGCATGTCTCGACATAGGGTTGTGAATATTTATATTAGGGTCCATATTTCTAAAATGAGCCATATGTTCATAATTTTTCATATGATGGGCGTCTTTCTTGTAATAGGGATTTGGTGGCATGTTATGCATATTTAATGTGGAATAATTAGGCATTATTACTTGACTCTTCATGGGCATTCTTACCATTTCATTGACAAAGTAGCTTTCAGATGGGGGATATATTTTGGGTCGATTATTTTCATATTCAACATATGTTTTAGTGTTGCTATCATAAGGTAGTTTGTTGGGAGGTATTGATTTCATATGAGCATCAGGTGGGTATGAATGCATTTTATTTTGGGAATTATTCGCAATGACACCATAGTTTGGATGGATTACTTGATTACGATATTGAATATTGTAGTTAGGGCCAAGACCTTGAGGATTTCTTTGATATCCTTCCATAGCAGGTTCAGCAACTCTGCTATCTAGATACTTTATGGGAACATATGGGGAATAGGGGTGAGGTGGCACAGCCTTCTGTACCTCATATTTATGAGATGGAAAGCCAGGTGGGGGATGGAATGGATTAGCATAATTACCAATGTATTCATACCTTTGCTGAGGATACCTTTCCTTTACCATTGGGTACGGCTTGAAGCGAATGTTTCCTTCTTGATAATACGGTTCAGCATACACATAGCCTGGTTCTTCTGGAACAGTTCTATGAGGTCGGGGCACTACCGGTCGAGGACCGGCACAGCTCGGGTATTCTGGATATTGGTACAGTTCAGGAGCACTGTACATCCTTGTAGCACGTAAACTAACACTGCCCGGAGGCCATCCATGGGGAGCAGTCCGTGTATGAGAGGGATTTGCACTAGGTAAACACGTTTCAGGGTTCCTAACATTTTTATGTTCATTAGTAGGATTAACAGCATAAGGCACATCACAGAACTTTGCCTCTGGTGGCATGTTTAATTTGATATTTTTAGATAGACCATTACTTCTATCGGATACTTGAGCATAATTGGTGTCATCATTTACTTTGATAGCATTGTACGTAGGTGGCACCATGATACGCTGCATGTTCTCTTGGAATGTTTGTCTTGGTGATATGTTTCTTGTGGGGTTCTGGTAGTTGGTTATCTTATGGGGGTATTCGGGTGGTCGGCGATATCCGTTATCCATGCATGGCCATGGGTCGGCAGGTCCTTTCTTTATATGATACGCTTCGCTGGCGGCCGGCGGAGGCACGACTCGGTCGGGTCCGATGACGGCGCACGGCCGCGCGTTCGGTACATCCACTTTGCCCAATGAGTTTGATCCGATTTCTTGATATGACTTATTTCTGTCACAGTGGAGCGCGATACCGCTGCCTTGAGGGTACTTGCTGCCGTCATTGTTGCGTTCGCTCACAGCAGACCCCGTCCTCAAGTCTTTAGCATCCATTGCCACGGTAACTTGGACACATATTCGTATACGGTGTTAACATTTTTCAGTTATGGGCTAATTTAAACTCCTTGGAATAACTCAATAACCAGAGGTTGCAAAAAACCATATCCATTCTGAAATATAAACAAAATATCAGATAGATAAAGTGACAACTGTCAAAACAATATGCCACATAGGCCCCTTAACCATTTGGGACGCAAAGCTAAGCACTTCGAGTATCAACTTAAAATATCAAATATACCTTTAGTATTTCTTCTAATTTCATGAAACATCAATATTATTTCCAAGGAAACACCGATTTATTACGTTTTGAAGTCACCCATAAATTATGAAGTTACCCAAACAAAAAAACAATATACAGCAGGGTTGTGCGTAGTTGGTACAGAAAAGGAAATTGTCATGTCTATGATTTTTTATTTAACGTTTACGATTTATACCTTGAACTTATTGATACTTAAAATTTAGAGGTATTTTAAAGATAAAAAAGACAGTACCTAAAGAATACAAATAAAAGAGAAAAATATTATTTTAGTCGATTGTGATGTATTCGTTTTACTGAAAATTCGTCAATCAATAATTTGTGTTCCAAGTAGATGTAAGAATTTAGCAACTTAACACCTAACATGAACGAGCTCGCTTGTTCAACTGAAAACAGGATAGCGATATGTGGTATTGTTTAAGAGGAAATGAGATGCAGCATCGAAAATATAATGACAGTACTTCTTGCTTTCATGTTTGACATTTATTTTGTGACAAAACACAGTTGATGAGTTGAGTGAATGAGGGCACGATTGCGATTTGTAATTTACGGTCTATAAATATTTTCATTTCAGTAAAAGTAGTCAAGATTTCTCCGTTATGAAATATATATCTGTTAGTTCAATATTGACTTTAATTTTCCTTGTCTATGTTATTAATACTATATGGACATTAGCTGAAATATTTATACCGCCAGAATGTAGTCGTGGCGAGAGATGTTTTTCATCTTATTTAGCTTCAAATCCGGTGCAACATCTAGTTCTATATACTTCTGTGAAAGAACATCCATACTTAGATGGTTCTTCTGTGGAAAGTGTTTCAAAAGTGTATACTTCTCTCAAGTTTGACTATCGAAATCCGGCATCTTTGTAAGTATCTCCTCACAAGTCTAATTCAGCACAAAAACTAAAATGTTAATTTTAAATTTCGTGCGGGAATTAATTTTGAGTTGTATTTCAGCGATATAACATTGAAAGTGCCCCGTAAAACTCGCAACAATGGCACATTATTTATGCATGCAGTTTTATTGGACGACGGCCGCTTGTACAAGGAATTTGATGAGATAGTGCGCACGGAGCCCATACACACTCTCCCCTTGGTCACACATACAGAACCACAAGCTGTAACATTCAATCTACTGCAGCAAAACGTGAGCTACTTTTATCTGATCATGTCAATGCTTTCTACCAGGTGGTTATGGTCTATTAATTGTGTTATTTTTCAGGGTAAAAAAGTAGTAGAAAAGAAATCAGTTCGTCCATACTCTCACATAACTACATCAGCTCCACTGTCCATTCTCACCGATGATCTGAGACTTCCTGCTAATAAAATACCTGGTGAGCTGTATCCTTACATAAGGTAATATCTTTTACAAAAATTCAACAACAAAAAATATAAAATATTAATTTTAAAACATGATAGTTATCAAAGAAACAGTAATTACATTGCAAACTTGTCTACAATTTGCAGAATATATGTTGATGGTATTGTCACGATAGTGATTGGAGCAATGTAACTAACATTGCTCCAATCACAGCATTGCACCTGTACAATAGAATTTATTGCTTTTGCTTGGCTATGTTCATACATGGTGTCTTCCCTAATTTAATTTGTCATGGGTACTTCTACTTCACACAAAAACATTTTAACTTTCAAGCAGGTGTGCGGTGTTTTGTAACAAAAGTGGTAGCGCGTAACCCAAAATACTTATTGGAGATTTTAAAGATATAAAACAACAAATAATTAAATTCTCATTTTTTTATAATTAAAGGCATTATCTTTCGATTAGGAAACAATTTAGTTATATAAAAAATGTCCAGTTTGTAATTGCAATTCAAATCTTTATTATTTATTAAATTCCCGTGTGTGAGTCCTTGTAATTATTTTCCTCCTAAACGGCTTGACAGATTTTGATGAATTTTTTTATTTGTACTTATGAGGTCACCTGGATGGCCCTTAGTTGGACCCGGTAGATGGTGTTGTTGCCGATATCCTGAGAATCGATTGGGACAAGACAATATTTATTTATTTATTTAACACTTCAAGCACAAAGTGCAGTGCAGAGGCGGACTTAATGCCATAGGCATTTTCTACCAGTCATCTTTTGGGTGATGCAGAGACAAGCAGTGATATCCGTTGCATCAACTAATGATACTTTGAAAAGTTATCCCATCTCCTTTGGTTTAGAGCTAATTTTAGCGCGTTACCACAACCCATAAAAAATACTATACAAAGGTCTATGAATGAACTATTATCTGTAAAAAAATGTCAACTTTAGTGTAAAAGCAAGAATATTTTAGTAAAATATAGTCGCAAACATAGTGTTGTGTAACCCTTTCGACAAAACTCCCAGACAAACCTTGAAAACGGTTTTGTGAGGCTTAGTTCTTAAGTTAAGATTCTTGTAAACTTTCTTTTTAATAAAATAATTTAAAAAAAAAGTTTTTGGTATACCGTTTATATAGTAGCGTGAAATCTTTTTCACGACGGGCGCGTGTAGTCTTTGCGACGTCTACGCCATGTTTGAAACAAAATATATTCGTGCAATATGGGACGCGCGGGGAAGAGTGGTATACAGTTGTTTTTAATTGTGATGAACTTGGAAGAGGTTACTTGAGACGATAAAAAGCAGTGACGGACATAATCGAAATTATATACAAAAAAAACTGATTTTTATTCAATCTGATTCAATAATATTGAAAGAGCTGAATCTGGTAAACCCATTAAAATGTTTTTGGGCCACCAAATGTTACCTGATCCACCGCAATACCAGATCTCCTGGAACAGATTGCAATTCAATAGAAATCAATAAACGATGGTGGGGGGTGCTACCCTTAGTGATTTCTACTGCTAAACCACCAAAACTTATTTACATTGTATCTCTTCCAGGGTCAGAAATGGTAAATTCTTGCCTATATTACAACACAATGTTTTGAAGTCCAGATTAGCACACTACCAACTGCTAAACACTAGCTCTACGGAAGTCAATATAACAGTGAATGTGTCCCCAACATCGTACGGTTCCTTGCGGTTGGCACTGCATGTCCGGTTGGCGCTGGAGCAACTATTTTCTCTAGGCTTCAGCCAGAAGGATGTGGATGATGTTAAAGGAATATTTGCTGATACTAACTTATATTTACTATCAGCTACTGTATTGATTGCCAGTTGTCATGTAAGTTTCATCCATACATATATTTAAATGCGAATGTAAGTCTTTTTTATCTGTCCTTTTCACACCTTAACATAATAATATGATTGGCTTTGGATAGACCACCAAAGTAAGGTCATGAGATATTTTTTTACCCTGGTAGTACGTTCCTATGGGATGATTTCCACAAAATCTGATTAAAAAATTGACAAATTGTAATATTATCTGATGAGTGTGGCATAATAATAGCATCAAATTAGGTTATAATTTTATCTAATTTATGTTTTACCAGAAACCAAGAACAAGTGATAAACCACACTAAGTTTATCAAATAGTACAGAGTCCTTGCCGTATTTAATTAGCTTTATTTCGAAGGTCCTAGTACTGCGAAGCCCAACATGCCTGTAATAAAATAATTTCTATTCCAGCTGTTGTTTGACTTCCTGGCGTTCAAAAATGACGTATCGTTCTGGCGCAGCAAGCGCTCCCTGGCGGGATTGTCAGCGCGCACGGTGTTCTGGCGGGCATTCTCACAGACGGTCATATTCTTCTACTTGGTAGATGAGCAGACCTCCCTTCTTGTACTTGTGCCAGCTGGTATCAGCGCGATTATTGAGGTAAGAAAATTTATTTGTATAACTGATTTGTAGGTACTTAATTTTTTTGATATTCATATTCATGAATCCATGTTTATTCATGCATAGTCATACATTCCTTAATTTATTGTTATTTAATAACAAATTTCCTCGCTTGCAAATTTCTTTTGTATTCCCAAAGTATGCAAGAAATTAGATTCTGATTTTACCAACCCCAATCTATATTTCCATACTATACTAAAGTATTGTATGAGAGAGCTTATAATATCTGGGAAACGTGACTCTTTAATGAGAAGATTTTTGTTGCATGGGTACAAGCTATTGATTGGCACACAGGCAGATCATGGATACTTTTTATCCCGATTTACGTTCTTGTGGGACAATTTTCGAGTTCGACCGCGGCTACAACGCGAGCAAAAACTAGTGGCAAATAAAGACCGATCTACATTTATCTTGCAGTTATGGAAAGTAACAAAAGTCCTGCACCTTCGCATATCGTTCACCGGTTGGAGGTTGCGAGTATGGCGGGACACAAGCGCCGACGCGGGAGAGAAGAGCACGGCCAAAGCAGACGCCGAGGCTATGAAGTATCTATCCATGTTGCTGTACCCGCTCTGCATAGCCGGCGCCATCTACTCGCTCGTTTACGAGCCGCACAAGAGGTGCGTTATGATTTATATTCTAATGATTAGTCTCGGAATATATTAGGCTGCTTTTTTATATGCATTTGCTTAAAATCCTATATATATGTTAGGCTGCTTTTTTATATGCATTTGCTAAAATCCTCCCTTTTGTTCTGCAGTGGGACAGTAATACGCTGGTATTATTATTATATTGTCATATTGTGTATATTGTCGTAGCTTGTAATAAAAATTAAAATAACGTCATAATTTTCAGTTGGTACTCCTGGGCACTACACAGCATCGTAAACGGTGTATACGCATTTGGATTCCTGTTCATGTTGCCGCAGCTCTTCGTGAACTATAGGTTGCGTTCGGTGGCCGCGCTGCCGTGGCGCGCCTTCATGTACAAGGCCTTCAACACCTTCATAGACGATGTGTTCGCCTTTATCATAACGATGCCCATCGCGCATCGGGTAGCTTGTTTCAGAGATGATCTCGTGTTCCTAGTTTATTTGTATCAGAGATGGTGAGTTGAGATTTATATGTATATTTAACTAGTGATCCGCCCCGGCTTCGCACGGGTGCAATTTGCTAATGAAAAAGTGCACTTAGCATTATTTTTTAATATCAATATTTTCTTTCAAACTTGTCCTGAGAAATACGAACACACCAAAGATAACAACTGCCAAATAGAAGCCGTCCCCAAGTGATGTTCAGTCATATATGTGGCAATAGATGATTATGGGTCTCCAAAAAGAGTTAGGGCTGCTACAGTTATTTGGGTCTACACATTCGATTTCGCAGTATTCGTTGAACAACAATACTCACCCGAAACTATCACTAAACATTATCCCAATATATTATCTCAATTTATTTGGGGTCGCGCATCATGTCTTCTTCCATACCTCCCTATTACTCGTCATCTCATCAGACACCTCCTTTCTTGCCATATCACATTCATACTTAAAATTTTCCTTATGACATATTTCTCATTACTCCGCATCACATGCACTACATACACTTGTACCGCCTCTCTTTTAAAACCAGAACGGTACCGAAGTCATGGAAGGTTGCCAATGTACAACCAGTACCCAAGAAGGGTAGTCGTGCCGACCCCAGTAACTAACGACCAATCGCCATCAATAACCCTGTATAAAGCTCAAGTTCGGTCCGGCATGGAGTATTGCTGTCATCTTTGGGATTGCTCAGCCAAATACCAATTAGCCACACTCGACTTTGTTGAGCGCAGAGCCAAGAGGCTCATTGGTGACGATAAGCTGGTGGGTACTGAAGTGCATGTTGGAATGAGACACGTACAACCAGTTCAACAGTTTATTGTGGACTGCCCGTCCGACACAATAAGCACACATGCGTGTGCGCGCTCATTGATACACTACAATCCTCCACCCTTATTCTATAGTTATCTCTAATTAAATACATACAAAATTAACAAACTAAATGGTGTGGCTACTTATAATTTACACAAGCTATCCTAGTGGGAAGTTCAGCTAGCTGGGTAGGCAACACTATTGATGGCGAGATCCTTAAAAGTTAACCTTATTTTAAATAGGTCTTAACATTCGGACCGTACCTTAATGCTAATTAATTAATAATTATACGTAGGAGGATTATTTAGTCGGCATTGTCGCATGGGACGGGACCGGGTCGGCTCAAGAGTAGGCAAGCTTCATAGCCTGGCCCACCAGCGCAAGGTTGCATGTCTGTCGGTCTTTTACAGGCTGTACTTCGGTGTGCCCAAGAGCTCCACGAGATCATTCTACCATCTCGCTTCTTCCATCGGGAGTCCAGACGTACTGCTTTCTTTCTGGTTATCACCCATTCCTTATCGATGTTCCACACATTCGCTCGAAGCGCTTTGCTACATCGTTTATTATGCGCACAGCCAAGGAGTGGAATTCCCTGCCTTCGTCGGTGTTCCCAAGTTCATATGAACCCAATCTATATAAGTCGCGAGTTAATAGGCTTCTTTTGGGTTAGCTCGTTCCATCGTCGACCTCATCTCTGTCTTCAAGACTAGATTGAGGTCAAGAGTAGGGCCATAAAAAACAAAAAAAAAACAAAATGCCCATACCAAGCCCAACGATTACCACACAACTTTTCAGTCACCGGCACCACTTTCAGACTTGCTCTTAAGTACTTATTTTATCCATTCGCGTGATACCACACACCTTGGACAAATGCCTTTCATTCACCCTTTTTGTGGCCCAATACTCTGATCTATACAAGACACTAGACAGTAGGTCTAACCATTGTTTTATAAATCTTTACGGGAGTCGCAGTTTTGTTCCCGTGAGCTACCGCCATTTGAAACAATCACTACAAACAATCGTCATAATCGTAGAGCGGCATTTAGCTTCGCATGTTCGGATCTGCTCGGCACAGTTCGTGACAAGCCGAGCGGCGGTTCTTAGTCAAGAATACTTAATTTTCCACTCATACGTGTAATGCGTTTTATGTTTGAACAAACAGATTGTTATCACCGTAACTAACTCGTTTCTGAACATGATATTAAAGCCCTTCATTGTAGCGATAATGGATGTGTTGGCAAATATTTTATTTATCCACGAGCCGAGACTGTCCGTGTGGAAGATTATGGCCCACTTTCTCTAGGAGAGGAGTCTTGTCTCCCAGCAGTTGGAATATTATAAATATTTTATTTATCCACGAGCCGAGACTGTCCGTGTGGAAGATTATGGCCCACTTTCTCTAGGAGAGGAGTCTTGTCTCCCAGCAGTTGGAATATTATAAATATTTTATTTATCCACGAGCCGAGACTGTCCGTGTGGAAGATTATGGCCCACTTTCTCTAGGAGAGGAGTCTTGTCTCCCAGCAGTTGGAATATTATAAATATTTTATTTATCCACGAGCCGAGACTGTCCGTGTGGAAGATTATGGCCCACTTTCTCTAGGAGAGGAGTCTTGTCTCCCAGCAGTTGGAATATTATAAATATTTTATTTATCCACGAGCCGAGACTGTCCGTGTGGAAGATTATGGCCCACTTTCTCTAGGAGAGGAGTCTTGTCTCCCAGCAGTTGGAATATTATAGGTAGATCAAATGATCAAAAGTGATCATGCATTAAAGGGTTTGGAAGATTTTTGTATGAAGCCTAACTTCTGCCATTTAAATTTTTTTTCAAAGTTACGGCCACGCATAACACATATACAACATGTCCCAAAATTCAACGATAAGCCAGCACCGGAGGATAGACCTGCCCATGACTACTCGGGGAAAAAAAGAAAAAAAATATATATCTCTTTTTTTTTGAAGTTATAAAAAAAAAGAAGAAATTCTTAAAAAAGTGAGACCTTTTATGATATTTTTCACTACCATGACCACACTTTTTTAAATATTTCTGTTATTTTTTTTTATAGGCAACCTGAATAGCACTGCTATCTACCACAATTCTTAAAAAATCCAGAATACCTCTAGTTTTTTCACGTAAATTAATGAAACTTAATTTATTCCCTAAATTTTTTGAAGATTTTTACTTTTAATCAACTTTAACTCATCGTGGTGTAAAAAAAAAGTATGAACACTACTATGGCAAGTTTTTTTATAAATTGACGCAACTAATCAAGATTCCAAAATGGTATAATACTCTAGGAAAATCAACCACAAAAAAATAATATCCATACTAGTTCAAAACAAGAACTAAATTCCTTAAATTATAGTTGACAGTAATCACTTTCACTGCGTGCCCAAAATGGGTTCTTGTTACAATTTCTAGGAATTTGAGTGGGGCATACATACCTTAGAAGTTAGAGAGAGATAGATAGATAGAGATATTTACGTTAAAAAGAGACAACAACAGGGCAGGTAGTGGGTTCTTGTTACAATTTCTAGGAATTTGAATGGGGCATACATACCTTAGAAGTTAGAGAGAGATAGATAGACAGAGATATTTACGTTAAAAAGAGACAACAACAGGGCAGGTAGAGAAGCTGTTATTATTCTCAGAGCAAGTCAGTTCAGTACGCAGGTGCGCAGTAAACAAAGGAGCAGAGCGTACTGAACTGACTTGCTCTGAGAATAATAACAGCTTCTCTACCTGCCCTGTTGTTGTCTCTTTTTAACGTAAATATCTCTGTCTATCTATCTCTCTCTAACTTCTAAGGTATGTATGCCCCATTCAAATTCCTAGAAATTGTAACAAGAACCCACTACCTGCCCTGTTGTTGTCTCTTTTTAACGTAAATATCTCTATCTATCTATCTCTCTCTAACTTCTAAGGTATGTATGCCCCACTCAAATTCCTAGAAATTGTAACAAGAACCCATTTTGGGCACGCAGTGAAAGTGATTACTGTCAACTATAATTTAAGGAATTTGGTTCTTGTTTTGAACTAGTATGGATATTATTTTTTTGTGGTTGATTTTCCTAGAGTATTATACCATTTTGGAATCTTGATTAGTTGCGTCAATTTATAAAAAAACTTGCCATAGTAGTGTTCATACTTTTTTTGTACACCACGATGAGTTAAAGTTGATTAAAAGTAAAAATCTTCAAAAAATTTAGGGAATAAATTAAGTTTCATTAATTTACGTGAAAAAACTAGAGGTATTCTGGATTTTTTAAGAATTGTGGTAGATAGCAGTGCTATTCAGGTTGCCTATAAAAAAAAATAACAGAAATATTTAAAAAAGTGTGGTCATGGTAGTGAAAAATATCATAAAAGGTCTCACTTTTTTAAGAATTTCTTCTTTTTTTTTATAACTTCAAAAAAAAAGAGATATATATTTTTTTTCTTTTTTTCCCCGAGTAGTCATGGGCAGGTCTATCCTCCGGTGCTGGCTTATCGTTGAATTTTGGGACATGTTGTATATTAATCGATGGCTGGTATTGATCCTCATACAAACAAGTTTTGTATGAGGCAAAATGTTCTAAAGTGTCACGTTTCCGAGATATGAGCTATCAAATTTAATGTCTACTCACTGATGGCATCTTCGGAAAACTGATAGCTTTTAGTACAGAAACTATCAATTATAGAACCTAGTAACTTTGCTGAAGCTACTTTTCATGAAACTGAAGTTATTAAATAAATTTTCTAATTTATCTAAATAAACTTATAACATATTTCAGGTTGTACCCAGTTGACAAGACCCGTACAGACACTGCCTCCAGTATGGACGAGAACCCCGAGGAGTTGGAGCCCATCAAGCAAAAAGAAGAATAGTGGTCAACAAATTATTATTTTCAGATTTCTATAGTACCATAAAGAGGCTGTTTAAGGTGCTACTTGAGTCAGCGCTATGACTGGACGACTAAAAAGACATTTTTTGTTGTCTTTGATATGTTATGCAAAAATATAAAGACAAAAATACAAAAATAATAACATGCATTTTGTAGACTGCAGTAGCCTATGTTTATTTTGGGAAAAAAATATTTTTTAGCAGAATTTTTGGATCAGATAATATATTAATAATTACTTGAATCATGATAGTGTATTTTCTACAAAACAGACTATTATGAAGTATGATATGATATTACATTTTAGAATGAGTTACTATTAGCTAATTTTCTTCCTAATAATTTAGCAGAGATTATTATTTTAAGTTTTTTTAGATCTTCGCTTCTATTGTGTTTAGGGTTTTATTATTAGTAAAAATTCGGCTAACTAGAATCGCATGAGAAGTTAAGCAGGTGGTCGGTTATGAAATGAATCACGAATTTCAACCTGCAATTTCATGTAAAATGCAACCAAGAAGAGGGTACTGTTACTGCGTCATCCCCTTGCTAGGCAAAGTCCTATGAATTCCAGTTCTTCGGTATTCGATCCAGACCTAACGTGCACCACTGTTCGTTGGCTTTGTCCAGCTTGTCTCGCCATCTCTTACGACTTACCACTAAGAGGATTTACGACTTACCATCTTAACGCGAGCAATCTATCAACCAAGATAATATGATTTATTGAATAATCAGTGCAGCTTTAGTCTACATGCGTTTCATACATTAAAGTGGCTTTAGAGAGATTACTACTTAATAACAATTCGAAATTATAAGTATTTAAATTCATTTGTGATATACTACACCTATTGTAAAACAATGAAATAATATAGGATTGTGTTCTGTATATTAGCATAATTTTGCTTAGCCGATTAGATTGTTTAGAATTTTTTTTTATGGATTATTTACTTGGTATATAATTTTAAGGCCCCCTTGAGAAATACTAATACTATTTCGTGTTCGATAAAGATTTAAATCGTTCGATCGTAATTTATTCGCGCGAGAAATAATTAACAACACATTCGATTATCAGAAAATACTATTTAAATGCTTTTGACAACGAAACAGAAACGTGCCAATTTGATGAAGCGGCAGGGCCAATCAAACGATTTAAATCTTCGGTGTTTGGTATGTAATACAGTGTGGTTTACATAACCTAGTAGATCATGGATAATACGCGGTTTTCTGCTTCACTCTGGCGCGGCTACGATTCTGTTTGCAGCTCATATAAACGCATAAGAATCATTCACCTGCGAACAAAATTGCATCCTACGCCAAAATCAATAGATATTAAATTGATATGGATTAATATAAAGGGATAAGATACAGGCATCAGGGTTCAATCACCAGTACTAACATAGTTTTAAAATAATTTCTTCGTCGCAAAATTTTCTGATGTTTAAGGGGAATGCTCCAACCAGCCCGCGAAATTCAAAATTTCTTGGGTTTTTTGCAATTTGCAGGCCAGTGCTAGGTTGTATGTTGATTAAAATATTATTCGCGGCTGTAAGACATATGTAGTTACAGAATATTATAATCATCAAAATCATCAATAAAACGCTCTAAGCTCATAAAGCTGTAGGAATGACTTTTCTGTTTTTTTTTTGTTCCTACGCCTTTATGAACTTGGAGGGTTGTATTGGTGATTTTGATGATTATAATTCTGTAACTACATATGTCTTACAGCCGCGAATAATATTTTAATCAACATACAACCTAGCACTGGCCTGCAAATTGCAAAAAACGCAAGAAATTTTGAATTTCGCGGGCTGGTTGGAGCATTCACCTTAATGTTATTTAATAGTAAATACAGCGGGTATAGGTGTAGTTTACCTACTTTCAGCATAATTACCAAGATTCCGAAGAAATTGATGTGTTTGTGAGTGTTCGTAGTTAGTTAATGCTATTTACCATGTTTTGACTCTATAAAATGGTTAATAATTGAGGTAGAAGCGCCAGGGTAGCCCGCGAAATTCAGTGTCAGGTTGTATGTTGATTAAAATATGATTCGCGTCCGTAACACGTATGTATTTACAGAATTACAATTATAAATAAATACAACCCTTTAAGTTTATTTAATCCCATTGACTGACTATTTCATAAAAAACCGGCCAAGTGCGAGTCGGACTCGCGCACGAAGGGTTCCGTACCATTACCTATAAAAACGACAAAAAAATCATATCTGTTGTATGGGAGCCCCCCTTTTTTATTTTATTTTTTTTTAATTTTTTTTATTTTATTATTTGTATTTGTTGTTATAGCGGCAATAGTAATACATCATTTGTGAAAATTTCAGCTTTCTAGCTATCACGGTTTATGAGATTCAGCCTGGAGACAGACAGACAGACAGACAGACAGACAGCGAAGTCTTAGTAATAGGGTCCCGTTTTACCCTTTGGTACGGAACCCTAAAAAGTAATTCTGCTCGACATACGGCCTGACACCGACCTGCAAATTGCAAAAAACGTAAGAAAATTACGCGGGCTACCCTGGCGCTTCCTTCAGGCTTAGTGCATACCATTAGGAGCGCAGCGCCGGGGATTTACTGATAAAATTGAATAATATACTTTATTTGTAGTGGATTAGAGTGCAAGTCAGATACCTTAAGCCAGTCAATGAGCCGGTTGTTGTCTGGGTCCGTTCTAATACAATTTTGCAATTTATGCCACTAGCAATAAAGTGTATTATTTAATGTCACCAGCAAATCTTCTGCTTTGACAGCCACTCTGAGCCGGATAAGTTACAGGATATTTATGTATTATTTATAGACAATAATTTGATTTATGTATATGTGGACTTATTGTATAGACTTTATAGATCGTGCGGTTGTGTAATGATATACAAATTTATGTCAACTCGATTTTGCCTACGAGTAGCTAGAAATAACGTAGGATTTGTTATGAAATCAAGAATTGAAGAGAAAAACAATTGAGAGCATTTACTAAATTAATTTGATATTTTATATTGCCGCATTAGTTATCATCATAATCGGAGCTATTTATATTAGAAAGTTAAATATATTTACTTAGATATACAATTTGTTTGTATGATACCAAATTTATGTTGGATTTACTTTTAGGGCAGTTTATTGACCTTTACATTTTATGAGAGCTATTTGAACTATGAGTTAAAACAATTTTATCAGACCGTATATTTATAGTAAATATTTAGTCAATTATTAACTAGCTAGCTTCCTTCCATAAATATTGTTTTAGACAAACATAGATTACGCTATCGTCTGTCGACCTATATACACAAAACATTATACATATAATATAGCAATATGAACTAGTTAGTAAATAAACACAGGGTGTAACAGAATATCGCATCGGCCCGCGTAATTAGTATAGAGTCCATTTTTATTAGACTCTTGTTCCTAATGGAATGTTGCCCAGTTTGATGGTCTGAATCACCACCTAAGAGGTATTATTATGTTTAGTATTAGGGATTATTCTGTTACACCCTGTATACCAAATACATAAAGTGTAAAGGTTGTAATGTTGCTTGCCGTTATATCCGGGCCGTGAATATGGCACATCGATATTTAGAAGAGGTGCAACTTTGTAGTTGTCTCTTTAGAGTAATTAGACTCAACAATGATAGTTTCATTCAAAATCCCGTTCAAAATTGAAGCAACCTCACAATGAATGTGTGAGGCGGCATGTAATTATGTTCGCCGACACGCACACAAGCCCACGAGTACCTTCACGAGATGTACGTAATACTGCCTCGCTGGTCTAGTGGTCGCAATCAATCGCGACTGCTGAGCATGAGGTCCTGGGTTCGATTCCCGGGTCGGGCAAATTGTTATTGGGTTTTTCCATCTAGAATTTCTCTGTAGCAGCCACGGAGTCTGGATTTGTGCCCGTTCGTGGTTGATGTCAATAGGCTCGGCCCCTATTACATGGGACTTGAAACATAACTGGCGAAATGTGGGTGTACTATTAGGTACACATTTGGCTAACCCTTGGAGGATTACAGATGTTATGTTATGTTATGTTATGAGACGTACCTACGTAGCGTTATAAAAGGTTAACTTATAATTGCTTCACTTAGCGTGCGACTACTTCGGTTCTAAGGGGCTGTCTCCACGAGCGAGAGAATCGCGGCGATAATATCGTCGTGCCACGTATTTCTATACACTCTCTATGAACGCGTCTCCACACGGCGATGTTATCGCGGCGATGCGACTAGTGGCAATGTGCGCGCGTAACGGCGTCGTATCGCCGCGCGCTCGCCGCAGAACGTGGCGCTCTCACAGCGAGCGCGCGGCGGGCGAGCTCGTTCAACAAAACTATTGCACAACGTCTCGTCGCGGAAACACGGCGATTCCGTTACGAGTCGTCGCGGGCACGCGGCGATTCCGTTACCAGTCGCGACGATACGCTGGCGGAATAATGGCTCGTTCGTGGAGACGACCCGACGATAGAAGCGCGGATCCGTCGCGATTCTCTCACTCGTGGAAATAGCCCCTAAGCCTATTAACTCTATGGTCGTCTCCGTCTCTCATACTTGCGTAACAGTCTCTTTGTGAACCTCGATGTGCACTATTTACTTCCCTTTGGCCGTCATGAAAACCGGGGTTTCGTAACTGGTTTCCACGAAGGCTTTATTTGTATACTACTATGTAACCGGTTTCGAATGAGTAATTATCCAATGTCTTATAAGCCACCTACGAAACTGTCTACGAAAGAAGGAAGCGAAAAAAGTTAGTAGGTACCTACCTTCTTTTTGTCATAATACGACTGAGAGTCATGAACATTGAATTGAAACGAAAACATAGTTGTACTATTTATATCTTGTTTTATTTAAAATATTACTATTATAATAAAATTACAGCATAGCCAAAATGTAGCAACGCCTCTTCTCGTTGAGATGAATTCCAAATCCTTGTTCAGTACCTACAATAGTCAGAGTGAGTTTACATTCAAGAAAATTAATTATTGACATTTTATCAATATCAAGTGCAGCTAATCTGATAAATGACGTCTTTCTACATGATAAGTGGCCAGACATACGGAAGAGTTTATGTAACAGTTACGTAGAAGTAAAAATAAAACTTTCATGGAAACCAGTTACATAGTGGTATAAATAAAACTTTCATGGAAACCAGTTACATAGTGGTATAAATAAAGCCTTCATGGAAGCCGGTTACGAAAAGACGTATAAAAAAAGCCTTCATGGAATACAGTAACGAAATCCAGGTTTCCTTGACGGCCGAAGGGACCCGTACTTCGGGTACTGTAATTAAATTGTTAAAATGAGACTTTGACCTTATTTATTGTTTGTTTATGAATAGAAATATTGAATCAATTAATGTGGTTAACTTATATTGCGCAGTAAAATTGTTTTTAATTATAATGATAAGTTTTATTTATTCTGTCCTCACGTCTGAGCCATAGTCCAAATATTATCGTTAGTAGGTAAATGTAACATAATCTCGGTACAGACAGAGTATAATCTATAGATAATTAGTTTATCTAAATCGTCTACTAACAAATAATGTTAAGCTACAAGATTTTAAAAATAGTAGCACTAGGAAGCGACAAAACAGCTGATTTCGAAAGATATGTGAAAAAGAAGGATTGTTCCTACTAGTTCTACTAAACAGGTCTACGGTAGAAATAATGGGAATATTTTTTCTCACTAGTCTTACGATTTCAGGTGGTACAAAATCGTAGAACTACCATCGGGATCATAAATTCCCATGTGTTTTACCGGTTCTATTACACAATCCACTTTAAAACTAATGGGGATGTTGCTCTCATAGTGCTACGTTGTGGCCAGGCGCGGTCCCAGCCTAAGACTTTGGGGGGATTTACACAGGGCCGTAGCTAGGTATTTGGTTGGGACGGGTTACCCCGAATAAAAAAAGACAGACTGGGGGAGGGGGGGGGAAGAGTTTGTATTCCACCACGGATATTTTAGGTTAGGTTAGGGAGCCAGCGAAGCGAGCTCGAAAATTTTTGCACCCTTCCTCGAAATTAAGTTTTTATTCATTCATACGAATGAAGGAACTGTCAACTTTTGGAGAATTGAAAAGTAGAGGATGTATTAGCGAGTGAAGCGAGCTGGAAAATTGTGACACCACTCGTTTTGTTAATTTATACAGAAATGAGAATAGGAGTGTCTTATCAACTCTTGCAGAATTGAAAAAGTATAGGATATACTGGCGAGCGAAGCGAGCTAGAAAATTCTAGCATTCCGCCTGGGAAAGGTTGATTTCTTTATAGTTGTCGGAGATTTCGGGGGGGTTGAACCCTCACCCACCGCCCCTGCCTACGGCCCTGCCCCTGAGATACTTAGATTTTCAAGTTTTAAGATGAAGAGAACGCAAAGAGCCAGCGAAGCGAGCCGCCGGCTCTCTATTTATTTAATTTAAATCAATGATGATGATCACGGTCAACCTAGGCCCAGCCCAAGGCGGGGTAGTTATGTCCCAAAATCAAAAAATCAAAATCAAAGCATTTATTTCAAGTAGGCCCGTTACAGGCACTTTTGAACTGTCGAAACAAAGACAACAATGAAATTTAGCTACAGTCCCAGTCACAAGGCATAAAAACTGTGAAAGTACTGTAGTTGCCCATTCCCTAACGTAGATCTCTATGGAGAAGAACGGGCAAGAAACTCCATGGACACTCTTTTAAATCAGAATATTTTTACAAAACCTTGGTTACATCATTCATGTTTAGATGGTACATTATGTGAGAGCGATGTAGCAAGATGTGCACGTTAAAAGTGTCCATAGTAAAAACAAGGAAAAGAACAATTCAAAAAATAAAATAATTAATTCAAATAAGCCGTGGCAACCAAGAGATGACCAGTCACAACTGACAGCGCCCGTTCATTAACATGACGCATGTATCAGCACCATTCAACTCAACCATTTTGAAGGGAACTAACTGATCCGACACACGCGCCACCATCAGCGAGACATTTGAGTGAGCATGACATACACTTAACCGCCAGGGCAAATTCAAGTCAAAAAAAAAAAAAAAAAATGACGTAGGTTTCCAACGAAGGATAGCTTTCTATTACAAAGTACTCACATAATATGGGCTATGCGGTTATATAATACCAAAAGAAATTGAATCTATACAATGCAAAGATAGTTGTACAATCTTCAGCAGCTCCAACAATACTATTTAATGCTATCCATTAATCAGTTTATGCGCCCCTGTCCATGTGGAGCAGGACCGGCATTGAGCCAAGCATTTTTATCAGAGATATAATCGTCCAACTTGTAATATGCTTGCTTACATAGTGTGCGTTTAATGCATGATTTAAATTTCGTCTCATTCAGTTCAAGAATACTTTGTGGAATTTTATTATAGCATCTTAAACAGTACCCCATGAAAGATGAGTCTACTTTAGCGAGTCTGAAGCCCGGCTGAACTAATTGGTCTCTAGTTCTCGTACTGTAATTGTGTCTGTCACCTCTTTTATTAAAAAGATGTAGATTTTTTCTAACGTACATTATGTTTTCGTAGATGTATTGACAATGTACCGTCATGATTTTGATTTCCTTAAACAGTTCCCTTAGAGAATCGCGCCTACGAAGATTATATATGGCTCTGATGGCTCTTTTTTGCAGAATAAATATAGACTCAATGTCTGCAGCCCGTCCCCATAACAGAATGCCATAAGACATTATACTATGAAAGTAACTAAAATAGACCAGTCTAGCGGTATCTACATCAGAAAATTGACGGATTTTTCTAACAGCATATGCTGCTGAACTTAGGCGCCCCGCAAGAGATTTCAAATGAGAACCCCATTGTAGCCTTGAATCAAGCGTAAGCCCCAGGAAAACGGTTTTATCTACGAATTCAAGTTTCTCTTTATTCAATACTATATCACACTCGTTACTTTTAACATTTGGTAAAGCAAATCTTATGCATTTCGTTTTTTTTTCATTTAATACTAAATTGTTTGCTGTGAACCAATTATGGACCTGAAGTAGGGCATTATTTACGTCATCTAGATTTTGGGCCCGTCTATTTATCTTAAAAATTAGAGAAGTGTCATCAGCAAATAACACCATATTTTGAGGTTGGTTTTTCAATAAATAGGGTAGATCGTTTATATATACTAGAAAGAGGAAAGGACCCAATATTGAGCCTTGCGGAACCCCCATTTTTACTTTTAAACCCTGTGAATTAACACCATTTATTTGAACATATTGTTGTCTATCACTTAAATAAGATTTTACCAAACTAAGTGCAAGTTTACCTAGTCCGTAATGCTCAAGTTTCAAAAGCAATGTGTCGTGATTTACGCAATCAAATGCTTTGGAGAGGTCACAAAATATTCCTATTGCGTCTTGGGATGCTTCCCACGCAGAAAATATGTGCTTTAATAAGGTTACACCGGCGTCAGTTGTACAACGTCCCTTAGTGAAACCAAACTGTTGGTCGTGTAAGATTCTGTTGGTGTTAAAATGATTGAGCATTTGATTAAGCATTACTTTTTCAAACACCTTGCCAAAAACTGGCAACACGGATACAGGTCTATAATTATTAGTATCTTTACTATCCCCGGATTTGAAAAGAGGTATGACTTTACTGTATTTCATTAAATCAGGGAAAACTCCTTGGTCTACACACAAATTAAAAATTAAAGCTAAGTATGGTGCTACAGTCTCAACTATGGATGTACAAACTTTGATAGACATTCCCCAAAGATCTTCGGTCAGTTTGACTTTTATTTGCCGGAAAGCTTTAATAACTATCATAGGGTTTATGTGTTTAAATTTAAATTCAGCCGGGCAGCCAGACACATTCGCCTTTAATAAACCAATTGCTACTTCAGGAGAGGAATTAAGAGACTCCGTAGTTTTTAACGGTATATCGGTAAAAAAATTCACAAATTCTTGAGCTACTTCCTGATTAGAGCTTTTAGGACCACATGCTGTATCTAAGGTGTAGCTAGTGTTACGTATTTTCTTCCTGTTAGTCTCGTTATTTATGACTTTCCAAACTGTCTTTATTTTATTTTCTGCTGTTTTGATCTTGTTGCTAATGTGCAGGGCTTTGGCAACCTTGCATGTATTTCTAAAAATGTTTGAATACTTAGCAACATACTTATTAAAAGTTTCAGTGTTTATATAAGATTTAAGGTCATAAAGCTCAAATAGTCTTTCCCTACTTTTTCTGATACCTCTAGTTGCCCAATCACTAAATATAAATTTAGGGCAAATACTTTTTGTCTTCTTTTCAAAAGTTTTGTTGTATTCAGTGTGAACTATTGAAAAGAAATGATCATACAATTGATTTATATTAATATCGTCCATATGATGGCTCATAACACTTAACTTGTTCTGCAGGGAAATATTATACCTATTTAATTTGCTAGTAGTTATAGGTCTAAATTTAATCTGAACATTTTGCAATGGTGTGTTACACCTAAAAGTTACAGTTTGTCCGCTGTGGTCAGACGGCAGGCAATTTACTATGGCTTTATCTAAGTAATCGCAATCGCAGAAAACATTATCTATACAAGTAGCAGAAGATGGAGTGACTCTAGTAGGTTCTATAAAAATGTTGGTCAAGTCAAATGACTTAAAAAGATTTAATAACCGACTGCTATTTGAATTGTCTTCTAAAATATTGATATTGAAATCACCACAAATAATTGTAGATTTATTACTGGCTGCAAGTTTTGCCAGGACATCTTCCATTATTGATTCAAATAAGGAAAAGTTTTGATAGTTTGGGGGTCTGTACACACACACAATTACATGCTTATCTAGCTCAACACAGGACAGTTCGACGCAATGTTCAACCGAGAGACCTACTATGTCAATACGTTGTTTATATTTAACACAATTTTTCAAAAGTATTAGGGAACCTCCACGCAGCATAGATTTACGGTTAAAGCAGCTACCAACCGTATAGTTCTCATAATTAATCAGCATTTGGTAATCTTTTAGCCAATGTTCGGTAAAACAAATAATGTCAAACATATTTTTTTCTAAAAACAATTCAATTTCTAATAATTTGGAAGAAATGCCTTGGATATTTTGGTGGAATAATTTTAAGGTGTTCTGCTGAGGCCCTTTTTTACTAACTAATTGAGTGCAAGAAGATACCTTGTTGTTGATAGGTTTACCAATATTGTTTAAGGTACCTTCTTTTGTCTCACTACCTAGTTTAAATTAATATTAATATCTGGAGTGAGCCCCGAGACTCCACTACCAGTGGATTCTACTTGAGAATCATCTATAATTACGCATGGATCCTCCGATTTACAGTTATTATAAAAATGTTTATTAGTATGATTACTAATAGTCGCGGTGTTAATAATATAACTAAACTTAGACATACTATTTATGTCTGTGTGAATATTATAAGCTAATAGCCTAGCTATTTTGTGTCTACATCTAATAGGTAGATACACCTTACCCCGTGTCGACTTAAGTTTATCAACAATAGTGTTGATATCCAGATATATAAGTCTGTCACTATAGTGACCTACTAAGAAATGTACATGCTTATTTAACATATGTATGTAATTGTTTTTTCTACTACTTAAATTTTTAAAATATGGAAAAGCACACAATATGATCTTACAACAGCTTAACTTTAACAACTCTGATACATAGTCGGTGATGTCTTCCTTTTTAATATTTGAACTATTTCCAACACATATAGTAATGGTGGTATTAGGATTACAAACATTATTTATTACCGAAGCCATGACCTGTTTGTAGGTTGACCCGGGCGTGCAATAATTTTGGGTACAATAACTAAGGTTATTACTGATTAATTTACCTAGCCCTCTACCTATACCATCAGAGAACATAACTGAATGATAACAATTTTTACTATCAGGTGATACAAAATGACTAATCTCAGGCTGTACTACTTGTGACTCATGAAATGTAATGACAGGGATTGCATCTGGGTTGATGGTGCAGTCCTGAGCGCTCATAGCTTGGGACGGGTCCTCCGTTGCCTCAGGCTGGAGGGCATCAAGACTGGGTTCACTCCTACAAGTACAATGAGTGTTGCTGAGAGTCAGCAAGTCCACTTTGTCTACTAACTCATTAGTGGCTAGAATATGCTCCTTAATTTGGTTGCTAGACATATCATATTTATTATATAATGATTTTAGTGACTTATTCAGTGCCTCAATTTCAGATTGTAAGCGCTGAGTGTCTATTTCATAAATATTTATACTATCTTCCAATTTAATCTGATAGTTATTTAATCTATTCACAAGATAAACACGTTCTTTCCTTAATTGAATATTTTTGGAATAGTGCTTTTGTTGTTTCTTGTATTTATTAAATTTTTTAATGATTTTATTCAATCTTGCATATTTCTTAATTTTATTTTTACTAGTTTTATGGTACGAATTATGTTTCAGTAAGGAGTCCTCTGTGAGGTCTATTGTTATTATGGAATTAGGGTTGCAATTTGTATTTACTAATTCATTGTACAAGTGTTCAGTTTCTATAGCCTGAGTATGATCCTGTTCCTGTTTCAAATTTAAAAGTTTTACATTAGCATAATTTAATTCATCCTCTAGGTCCCTAACTTTACACAAAGCCTCCCCATACAAGTTGCTACAGTTGTTAAACCCATCCGTAATCACCCTTAGCTCTCCCCTCCTTGGATTCGCTCTTGGTACTAATAGAATGCAAGGGCGAGAGAAAAGAGCTTCAAAATTCAAGCAGTTCGCCAGTGTATTAGGTTCTTCTTGTTCATTCATACAGAGATGAGAATAAAAGCAACTCAAAAGGGCAGGTTGCATTAGTGAGCGGAGCGAGCTCGAAAATATTAGCATTTAACGATAAGCAGGAAGTTAAATTTATGTCAGAAAAAAGGTATTTTTTAAGAAGGTTTGTCAATTAGGCGTGTATGATTTGGGGGGGGGGGGGTCATGACCCCTGTGACTCCAGCTCTGGGACCGCCCTTGGTTTTGGCGTAGGTCGTACATTCACACTCAGCAAAACTCGCATCAATACGAATTTGCTAGTAGTATATTAGCACGAATAGCCTCCGGTTACTGTGCGAGTTTAAACTTACTTACGTAGTAGGAAATTGGCAAGGCCAAGTAGGAAATGAGAAAAAAGGATAGTACAGTCTCACAAACTACCAGGAGGCCAGAATTGTGAAGAAGTATTATCTTCATTGCATGCTGCATGCATGCACGCTACGGGGTGGAAGAGACACCGACGCGAAAACGGTTACCACGTATTCAGTAAAACATTCTGAGCTGGTGGATTCATGAAAGACAGACCTGAAAAAAATTATGACTAATGCATCATTCATTTTACTCTGAAATCCAAAGTTTTTACATAGGTAGGTTCTAACCTGCAGCACATGCATGTCCACCGAAACGACAACGTGACATATCCTACCTAACGAACTTTGGAACCATTACACCATGATTTGTCAGTTTACGTTGTACAGTCTACGTCTGTTTATGATCTTGCTTTAGATACATGAAATGAACTATTTATTCCACATACTTACATCATAATTTATCAAATTCAAATACTTAACAAATATTATATCTGTTTATGATATCTGGATTAAGATCACAGTCGTCTATTTCAGTCGTTGAGGATGAGTTAGGTTCTTTAGTGTTACCTAGCTAGCATTGATTACTTACTTATCAGCGTTGATTAGGTACACTGTGATGTCATGATTCCGTGGTCAATAGTCTGATACACGCTCGTACGCACGTCAGTCGCTCTCGCTCTATCAACAGCAAGGTCTCTAACTCCGGCTGACATTGGACGGTAATCGTGGTCACAATTTGTTTGTTTACTGTAAATCGTGTAGTAAAGTATCTAAAATGGATCTATACGATGTCCTCCTCCAGTCTGGATTGATAACCGGTGCTATAGTGTTTTACTTAGTATTTATTAAGAAGCCAACACCGAATAAGGGAAACTATAGAGAAGTTGGTAAGTAATATTTTATTAATAGGTAATTATCATATTTTTTCACACTACCTGCTCGACAATGTCAATAGTATATTTTGGTATAAGTGGGGAAACTTTGTTATTGCATTCGAGGCGGGATTAACACCCGAGCTGCAGGCGAGGGTGTTATGCAGCGAGAACTGCAGTAACAAATTTTTTTCAGTACACTTTCGAAGAAATGGAATATTAGAATAGAAAGATGATTTAATTTGCTTTTTTGAAGCAAAGATATGAAAAGTAGAAAATTGAATTTAGAACACAAATAAATGTATGTCTTAGGCTTGTAATAATTTGTCCATAAAAGTAAATATTTGTTTTACATAATCATGTTTATCTATGACTAGCTGTGCCCGCGGCTTCGCTCACGTGACCGCGTATTCTTTTGTCATTTTCAAAGTTTATGAACGAAAAACATCGTCGATACAATTCATGATCTATCCTGGGTCCCAACGGATAATAACATTAAAAACTAAAAAAAATCTTCAAGTTTGGTTTTTCAACGCATTGTTCCTAATTCATTCATTGCGTACCTACATGGTACCTACTTACTTAATAAAGTCTCTCCACTTTGGTCGCACTTCGTCTTAAAAATTTATGTTACTCAAAGTTTTGAAAAGATTTTAGTTGTAAATCTGTAATATTCTAAGCATAGTAATACATAATAGAATGTACTCCTATGGTTATAGCAGGCCAATGTGAATACGGCCGTATCAGGTCAGGAGCCCCGGGGCTCCTGACCTGACCATGGCCGACATGCTGGAGTGCCCAAAGTGTCCCTACACCTGCGTTTTAGAGGGCTTACTGTCAAAAACGCTACTGACACGCGATTCACGTAGCCATCTGGGTGTTAATAATTTGATAAGACGCACCATCGATTCAAAAGAAGAAGAACAGGGCAATGATATTAGATCTCGTATTTCCGAAGATGGACCATGATTGCCTAAGCGGATACTTTTCCAAGGACACTGATCGGGGCAACAACTGAAACGGGCAAAAAAAAATTGAAGAATAGACGCAGGTATTATAACGACGCAGGTATATAATTATAAGCTAGCCCGTCTATTCACCACATTTATGTTGACTACCTGCTCTGAAGCTGCTCCGAAGTTCAAATGCTAGTGCAGTCACATCTAAACGGATATTAGGTATTCCTCTTTACTCTGGGGTACCTATATATCTCCACATTGGTAAATAAAGCCTGCCTAGTATCGAAAAAATGCCTAATACCCCGCCCCCCCATATGTTTACCGAATGAAAAATATGTTTCATATACATAAAAAATATAACGAATGGGTAGACATTAAGTCAAGAATAAATCAAGAAAAAAATTGCGACAGCCTGATGAGGTTTGACCGATTTTACTTAGACAAACGTTATACCTTCCAATCTCACACTTAAGCGTAATCTCGTCGACATGTGTATCCTGCCTTTATTTTTTTTGTTCCCGTGTTGGAAAATTCACACGGATGTCCTCCGCCCTGGGGTGGTGGAGGTGCGGTGGGTGGTGGAGGGGTCTGTCAGACTCTAACCGACTAAAAACCACCCCGGTGTTCCCTTCCCACACTTGCACCGGGGGTGTGTATCCTGCCTATCCTAACCTATGGTGCCCAGACTTGGTCTTTGACGGAGGCTCAGATGTTAAAGCTCAATACCCAAATAGCGATAGAGCGTAGCATTTTAAACATGAATAGAATACCACAATACGCTCTAAAACCGGCATCGCCGATGTTGGCGATAAGTGTGCGAGGTTCAAATGGGACTGGACGGGTCACATTTCCAGGATGGGTCAGGACAGATGGGCCAGAATCATCACAAAGTGGGTTCCTGAAGACTCGTCGTCACCGAGGCAGGCCCAAGAAACGCTGGCGTGACGATTTTGACTGGTTAATGACCGATTGGTTAGAGAAGGCAAAACACCGGGAGAATTGGAATGGAATGGGGGAAGAATTTGACCAGTAGTAGAACAGAATAGATTAATTAAAAAATAAAAACGTTATACTATCGTGTTTGTTATAAAATTACCTATCTGTTTTTTAATACACATATAAATAAGAAAACAGGTGAGTGTACCTAACTACATATAGTTTCAAGTTATCTATTTGTACCTTACAACTTTGTAATAGGGACAAAACGATAGACAACCCAACAGATTCTAAGCTCTTATGCTTTTACGTTCATTCAATTTTGTTTTTTTTTGGTTTGGCAAAAACATTAGTTCTGTTAATTTTAATAAAAGGTAGCCTGGACTTTATTTTTAAATATTGATTTCGTTCGGTAGACAGATGACTGAAGCTCTATCTTACAGGCGTGATATTATGTTAGTTCAACACTCCGCCTGTAATACCTGAAGGGTGAGGCTGAGGTGTCCTTATTTTGCCAGTTATGTTTAAAAGTCCCATGAAATATTGGCCGAGTTTATTGCCATCAACCGGGCAAAAAACCAGACTTCATAGTTGCTACTGAGAATTTCCTGGTGCAAAAACTCAATAACACATTGCCCGAACCGGGAATCCAACCCAGGACCTCATGCTCGCTTCCGACCACTATACGAATCAATAAAAGCGATTTGCGGTTTAAATCCTTTAAAATCTTGAAGACCTATCGTAAAAATAAAACTACCTTAACAGGTCTTCTCATAATCCAATCTTTTTGACGAATCTTTCTTTCTGCAAATCGAGAAGGAAAAAGACTTAGTAGGGTAAGGGGAGGTATATCGGTGATATAAGTAATGTGGTGATATTTTTTCCCTATGCAATTACATTCAACAGACAGCGCTAGTGAGTTGTTACGAGTGTGAAGAAGACAGTATATAGATGTCTCTTGAATGTGCTTGCTTAAGGAACTGTGTGGTATTCCGTTTAAAACAATATCACCAAATTACGTATATCACCGATATACCTCCCTTTACTCTACAGCAAGAAAATGTTAACTTATCAGACTTCTGTTCGCTATAATACTTTTTGGAGAAATCATCATCACCATTCCACTTCCCTTATCCCAATTTATTCGGGGTCGGCGCAGCATGTCTTCGTCTTCCATACTCTATTACTTTTTGGAGAAATATTTGAAGAAAAAAAGGAGAAAAACGGAAATGCAAAAGATGTCAATACCAAAAAACAAAAAGAGCCACCACGTGGCCCCCGACGCCCGGTGCTTCTCCCGCGGTAGCTGGGACGTGAGGTTCTCTCACTCTTACGTTCCGCCACCTCCTTCGCTAGCATGACTGCTTCGCAGAATGAGGTGATGGCTTCCCATTCCCCCTCGCCCCGAACCATGGCTTGAACCAGGGCCGGGCGCGAGAGGTCGCCGCCGCCAATCGCCGCTACGAGGACACGGCGGTGCTCCGCCCATGCGGAGCAGACCTCCACAGTGTGGTCCACCGTGTCCTCCGGGCGATCCTCACAATGGTAATACCCGGGCGTTTCCTCCCGCCCGATTCGGTGCAGGTACCTCCCAAAACAACCGTATCCGGTGAGGACCTGCGTCAGGCGGAAAGTGAGGGTGCCGTTGCTCCTCTCTAACCACTCCTCAAAGAGGGGACTTACCGCCACTATCGTGGCGTGCCTTGCACGGGGTTGCGACAGTCGCTCTCTCCATGTCGCCATGAGATCGCGCCGGAGGTCTGTCCGCTGCGCGACAATTTGTCGCGGCAGCGGAGATTCCCCCTGGCGCTGTGCCTCCGCGCGCCACTCATGCAGGCGCGCGAGGTCTATGGCCTCCAGATCCCATGGCGGCAATCCGGCAAGGAGGCTCGCCGCCTCGCCGGAGATCGTGCGGTACCCGCGGATCAGCCTTACGGCCACCACCTTTTGGGATCAACAAAGCCCTGCCATCGAAAGTTCAGAAATCCGTAATGAAGCTTCAAATGTGCAAAGTGCGCGTCATGAACACATGACTATCTCAAGTTCCGAATTAAGTTCTAATTAAGTTCTCCACATGTTAGTTATCTAACATTGACTGTACAAATTATTCCATAAGTGACATTTAAATTTTTGACATACTAATTTAGCTTTTGCATAATAAATATATCCTTTTTCTTTTCTTGCCACAATTCGCATGCTACCATATTTGTACGCCTCTTGGCATAACATAGCGCCCTAAGAACTGTAAAGAACTATATTTACTACCTATGTTACACAAATAAAATGATTTGATTTGATTTGATTTGATTTGATTCCACTCGTGTGCTGTGTTTGTGCTCATTCGTGTAGAACATGCAATAGACCTATTCATGCTATTTGTGCTGTTCCGGGCAAAAAATATGGCAGAAGGCTTTGGCTCTAAAGTTATTTGCCCTTTATGCACAAAGAACGCCTTAGCTATAGAAAATCGCATCAGTTCCAAAGATAATTTGACAGAGCAAGCTCAGAAAAAGATTAAAACTTCAGATAAAAAATTTTCCCCCGTGGCGTTGGGTACTACTGTAAGAATCCCTGTTCCGGAAGTCGACAGAGGTCACGGTGATGCTCGCAATATACTAGCTGTAGTCTTACAAAAAACAGATGACGAACTTTATCAACTGGGCACAAAGCAACGCGTTGTTAAGACATTGTATTCAAGACAGCATGCAGCAGTTTAAAGTTTGTTATCAAGAATTACTTAAAAAAGAAGACGTCCCTAATCTAGAAACGACATTTCGTACAGTTGCGACTCTGCAATCTACGGGGACAGGTCAAGGATTTGTCAAATGTAGTTGCAAAAAATACTGCGATACTAAAAAGTGTTCTTGTCTTAAAAGTAAGATTTTATGCACTTCAAAATTAGTTCCTCATGTACCTAAGCAGAGGCGTATTTAAAGATTTGGCGCCCCGGGCCAGTTAGCTTTGCCGCCCCATTCATTTAAGAAAAAAAACCTGATATTGGTGTGAATTAAAAAATGGAAAAAAAATCTTAAAAGTGAACCATTTATTCAGTATAATAGGTACTTAAATATTTATTTTTTTTCTGTGTACAAACTGGTTGACAAAATCGTCAATGACGCTGTCATAACTTATAGCGTTTGTCAACTCAGCTTAGCTGTTTAAGCGTGCTTCGCTTATAGTGGAACGTGGTGCAAAGAAAAATGCGTAATGCAATCTCTACTTATGGGAAGCTTCTTTTAAGTCCTTATTAATCGACTTCCAAAAAGAGGAGGTTATCAATACGTCTGAATTTATTTTTTGTGTAGTATGTTCAGCGATATCTTCGCCAATTCTGAACCGATTCTCTCAGCGATATCTGATGCTGGTCTTCAGAGATAAGCATGTATAAGATGTCTGTATAGAGGCTAATTGAATTGAATTGAATATTTCATGAATTTGATGCGCTAACTTGAAACGAAATAAGTGAGTGAGGTCACGTCACGACTTTTGTCACCCGCGCCGTGCTGTGTGCTCCGGTCTTTGAAAATATTGGTACCTACCACGATAGATGGCGTTGACAAAAGTCATGCTATAGCTATAGGCATTGCCGCTTGCCGCGTATCATCATCTTCCTGCCCTTGTCCCATGTTTTTTGGGGTCGGCACAACACGTCTTCCTCCTCCATTCTCCTCTGTCAACCGTCACGCTATCATTTACTTCTTTATCTTTCGTATCATTCCTCACACAATCCATCCATCCTTTCTTTTGTCTTCCTGTCCCTCTCCATCCATCAACGTTTATATTCATCACTCTTTTAGTCACATGCGATTCGTCCCTCCTCATCACATGTGCATACCAAGACAGTCGACTCCCTTTCAACTTTTCTGTAACTGGCGCAGCTTTTAAACTTCCTCTAATATACCTGTTCCTTACTTCATCTATTCTTGTCACACCACACATCCACCCCAAAATTCACAACACTCAATCCACACATCTCCACTACATGCAATCTTTTTTCATCCATCTTCTTCACTGCTCAGCATTCCGATCCATACAGTACGACAGGTCTAATCACGGACTCGTATATTTTCCCCTTTAACTTGAGGGGCATCCGTGGGTCGCAAGTTGTTCCAGTGACCAGCTGTCGCCATTTCATCCATCCTGAGTTGATCCGGTGTGTTACGTCTCGGTCTACTTCGCCATCCCCTTGGACAAGCGACCTGAGGTACCGAAAATCGGAACAGATCGGTATGGGCGTTCCGGCAATAGTTATGGGCACAGGACTGGAGAGACCGCCGAAATCACAGAATAGGAATTTTGTTTTGGTCCTACTGACTTTCAGGCCAACATTCTCCAGTCTTTGCCACCACACCTCCAATCTGCTCTGAACCTCTAGGCCACTCTCGGCAACCAAGACAATGTCGTCGGCAAACAGCATACACCAGGAAGCCTCTTCCTGGATGTCCGACGTAAGTGCGTCCATTATCACCAGGAAGAGGTAAGGGCTTAGAGCCGACCCTTAGTGCAAGCTAACAGCCACATTGAAGCTGCCGGTAGTGCCCGCTGTAGACCGGACTTGGGTACTACATCTACTGTACATCGGTCGGATCAACTGCACATACTTCCCAGGCATACCTTTCTCTTTCAGGGCCCACCACAAAACTTCACGAGGTACCCAGTCGTATGCCTTTTCGAGATCGACGAACACCATGTGCAAGTTTTTGTGCGCACTTCTGTATTTCTCGCACAGCTGGCGGATGGGAAAAATGGCATCCGTCGTTCCCCGACCAGGCATAAAACCGAATTAATTTCGTGAAATTTCACTCTCTTCTCTCAGTCGTCTTTCAATAACTTTCTCCCAAACTTTCATACTATGTGCCATTAGCTTTATTCCTCTATAGTTATTACAATCCAACACATCACCTTTAGTTTTAAAGATGGGCACCAGCGAACTGTTGCACCATTCGTCAGGTATGGCATCTTCCTGTAACAACTTATTGAAAAATAAAGCTAACCACGTCCATCCATCCACCCGTAATAACTTCCACACTTCAACTGGTATACCGTCAGGTCCTAACGCTTTACCATTCTTCATTCCATTTACTGCTACTCTCACTTCATCCATATTAACCTTTCTCACTAACCCCTCATTCTCTGGTTTATTGTCCAGCACACCGTTCCAATCATTCTCCTCATTAATCAGTTTTTCAAAGTACCCCTTCCACCTATCCTTAATTTCCTCATCATTCGAAAGAACCAACCGCCGCGTGCCGCGTAATAATTGTAAAATAATTCTTGAACGCAAATTTTATTTAGATAGATGTTAGTAGGTATTGACGGTATTGTAAATAATTGGTTGGGTTTTGGGTTCGAAGCGTTCGTTTTTTTCTAATTAAATGTGAAATAAAATATAAAATAAAATATTTTTTGTAGTTATGCTTGACAATAAGAGGCGCCCAGAGATGTTGGCGAAGGGCGGCTTCGCCGCCCCTCGCATCCTGCCGCCCCGGGCCATGGCCCCCTTGGCCCTAGGGTAAATACGCCCCTGTACCTAAGAATAAATATTTTTTTGGAACGAAGTTCCTTATGGTGCGTTGCGAAAGGAGGCTAGACGGAAAAAATTCAGACGAAAAGTTGTAACGACACTTTTACCCGACTGCGCGACGCAAAGGAGGGTAATGTGTTTTTGCTATAGTAAGCTATTGTAAGCCGTGCGGCGTGCGCATGTTTCTCTGTCTGTCTCTCTCTCTCTCTCTTATAGAAAGCAAGCCAGATATTTTCGTTTCGTCTTTGGTCTGTGGATGGGTGATGAAGGTTAAGCAACGACTGCCAAGCCAAGGTCTGTCTGTGGATGGGTGATCCAAGTTAAGCAACGGTTGCCGAGGTCTGTCTGTGGATGTGTGATCCAAGTTAAGCAACGGTTGCCAAGGTTGGTCTGTGGATGGGTGATCAAGGTTAAGCAACGACTGCCAAGGTTGGTCTGTGGATGGGTGATCAAGGTTAAACAACAACTGCCAAGGTCTGTCTGTGGATGGGTGATCCAAGTTAATACATACACATACATCATAATAGTTACTATGCTTCAAACAAAGTTTTTAATTAAAAATAATAGTAACTTCGCGCGGACTAAACGTTTAGTCAAAACAGTGCTTAGACGCCATGACGTAACGTAAACAAAAGATAAAATGAACTTAAGAACTTCTTTCCATCCGGGTGTCCCTTGACACCTCTCTAGTTTTACTTACTTAATTTTGATTAGGCAGTAGGTAGACCTACTTATTATTTTTACAGAATTGTTTTGTTTCTTAAGTCTTTTATACTTATTACGTACCTGAGTATTTGTTAGTAAATTACATTATAATTACATATTACTTAAATCCAGAAGAACATATTACTTATAGTTTCACGTTAATTTTATTATGATTTTACTGTAGTAACCGAAAGGTACAACTTAGGTGCTTTTTTGAAGATTTTTTAAAATAATAATTTATTGATTTAAAAAAAATATAATAAGACTGAAAGTTTTCATGTCTTAAGTTTTAATATTTCCTTGCATAGGACCTAGTAACTTAAGATTAAATAAATCTTTATGAGTGCAGTAATTCTTAATTCTTCTGCAGAAAAATGCCTACCGTTTTATAAGGATTATTTTAAGGAGCACCCTAATTGTTCATTGTAATAAAAAGTAACAGAACATGTTTCTTTTGCCCGTCATTTTGGGTGTGTATTATATGCCATAATAACAGATAATTTATATTATCACTTGACAAAACGTTCACATGATATAATTTTCATATGCTATATAAACAAATAACCTAATTTCATGTGATCAAATATTACATTTCATATAAACTTCTTTTGCTCTAATACATTTGATATAACGTTCATCTCATATAATTTTCAATTAGTATATTGCTCTATTACCAACTAACCGAACCTCGGGGTGCGGTGACGTCGACCGTCTAGGGTTAGGGTTTCCATCAGTAGGTCAACGGAGCCCCGCTGCGGGGCTCCTATTTCTGTCTGCAGAGTTTACAGGAACCTAACTAACCGAACTTCGGGGTGCCCAGAATTTGAATATTATACTAACTGAATATTAGTTCAAATGTGCATTATAGAAAATGTTTATTAAACCATATAAAATTAGGTAAACTGAAATTATATCAATAATTCATTATATTATTTCATCGTTATACTAAAAAAAAATACATTAAATGAAATTAGGTCATGTGATCGTTAGAACTTTTGTTATTATGTCAAATGGTACGCACCCGTGTGGCGGCGACGTCGGCCTCAGCTGCTGGCTGTACCTCGTGGCCGCGCTAATCTGTTGAATGAGGCGCCCCTGACGCGGGCGCTTCGCACTCTTAACCTTGTAGCAGAGGAGGTAGACAGTTTTGCTTGTACACTGAGTGAATTCACAAGGATAACATTATATGTAATCAGTTATAGATGACAAGTTGTTAGTTTGCTTCACTATTGCATGGGTTGTGCCTGTAAAAATAATTGTAAGTGATGATTATATAAATAAATAAATAAAATTATTTTTATCGCAAATATCTGCAGTTTTACATTTAACTATTGGTATGACTATTGTTCTCATGAGGTCCCGAGGAAGATACTTATGACTTATACACAGTGAGAAAAACATGGCCAATACTCTGGGTAAATGACAGCCTGCATGGCGTAGATGTTCAACACTCAAGCTGTCATGTCCCGGGGATTTACCTCGAGTCATGCTGTCAATAACACTCTTAATATCTGCAGATATTATTTGCACAGTGTCAGTCTGGAGGCTGCATTGTATCGGTACCGGAGACATAGGTGAGCTTACTTGAAAATGTGCTTTAAATATATTAGCAATTCTATTAGCGTCTCTTTCAGAATTTATACATTCAGCCCGATTTTGATTTATATTCAATTTGTTAGTACATTTCCAGAATTTTTTGGAGTCATGATTACTACAATGAGATGCCAAAATGTCCATTTTAACTTGTTCGACGGTGTCTTGACACCACTTAAGACCGGATTTAAATGTTTTCCTAGTATGGCACATAGCCTCATAATTGTGTCCGGATGACGGTTTCCCATGCCAGACCCAATTCTTAAAATTATTTTTAGCCACTTGATGAGCCTCTTTTACATGCCTATTCCAGCCGGACACCGCATTTTTACTTTGATATCTACTATGAGTAACACTATCATAACTCTCTATATGGTTTTTGAGTAGAGTGTAGTCTTGTGTGCACATAATTATCTCTCTATTGCGTCGTTTCGATCTAAGTGTTTTTAAATAAATGCAAGTTTGATTTTGCTAATACTGCTGTCTCGTAGATTGTACATGGCAAAGTGAGAAATTTATTGACAAAAAAATGGCCTACAACTATCAGTCTTTTTCAGCTGAAACATAGCACGCACACACTTCTTTTGAGCTTTGAACGCAGTGTTTTTGTCAGTGGAATTTCCCCAATACATTATTCCAAAACGTAGCATTGATGACACATACGCTTTGTATGCTATCAAAACTACAGCGCATACGAATAATAGTTTAGTTTTTTACACACAGTTTCTACATAATGACTATCCAAGTGAAGTTCCTAGAAATCTGGCACTGGTGGTTTCCGGTATATTTTGGTCTGCGTATTGTATATTCAAATTTTCTTTTTTTTCTTTGTTCGAACGTGTGTTTTTTCTTTTATTTTAAGTTTTTTCTTACGTAACCAGTTTATAATGCAATGGATGGCATTATTTATTTAATTTTCATAAGATTATAACTTTTTACACGGTATAATGATTGTACTATCATCTGCAAACAGGACGGTTTGATAGTCGGTACACTTCGGCAAATCATTTATAAGAATGAGAAACAGCAAGGTCCCAAGGACACACCCTTGGGGTACACCGCAAGTTGTGTACCTAATGGATGACTTGTGAGCAATTTCTGTCTTAGAGTTGGGACAAATTATAGTTAAAACCGTGATTTGTTTTCTTCCATATAAATACGTTTTGAATAGGCTCAATATATTTCCTCGGACACCATATCGTTCTAATTTACCCAGTAATATTGTATGATCCACCTGATATTGTATAATCCACGGGAGGAGCTAGTGGCTAAATAAAAACAGCCACTCGGGTCGATCTTTAGGTTAAGCCGCGCTGTGCCTAGGTTGGTCCGTGGATGGGTGACCACCCATTACATACTGAGTTTCCTCCGTGCCTCGGCAGGCACGTTATGCCATTGGTCCCGGCAGTCGTTTGTGGATCTTTGACAGTCGTTAAGGTAGTCAGTGGCTCGAAAGTCTGACAACCAGTCTTACCAAAGGGTATCGTGTTACCCAGTGCTAGCTGGGTTGTGGAGGTCAGATAGGCAGTCACCCATATAAAATACTGGTATTCAGCTGCATCCGGTTAGACTGGAAGCCGACCCCAACATGGGAAAAGGCTGTATGGTATGATCCACGTGATCAAATGCCATAGACGTCCATGAGTACTGTGGCAATAGGACTTTTTTTGTCAACAGAAAAAAAAAGTTTTTTTTGTTTCTCATACAATTGTTTTACAGCACAAAATTGAGGCAGCCCCGGTAAGTTATACGGATACTTGTGATGGGGTTACCTCGCAGCTTCCCGTGCGTTACAATCTACAATGTTGAGACATAATTAAAAAAGAAAGAAAAAGTTTAGATTTACACAAAATTATTATAGCATGATTCAGGTATGTGTGGTGTGGCGTGTGTGTTTGTGTGTATTTCTGTGTGTGTGTGTGTGTGTTTATGTGTAGGGGAGGGGAGTGTGCGGGATGTGTGAGTCTGAGTAGGTGTGTGTGTTATTAATGATTGATTGATTGATGTTTTATGACATAATTAATAATTTTAGCGACTAACTTATAGACTGCGTTGTTTCTATTCCTATTTTTCCGAAAACCATATTGTTCTTTAGCGAGTATTTCATTTGTTTCGAAGAACGAGTTTAGGGATTTATAAATTAATTTTCAAAGATTTTTAATACCGGTATTAAGGCTATTGGATGGTAATTTGAAATGGTTGCTTTGTTACCTTTCTTGAAGTGGCTTAATTAAAGTCGTTTTTAATAAGTTTAGAAAGTGACTATGTTCTATGCATAGGTTAATTATAAAACTTAGTGCGGGTGCAATAACATGCAATATTAATTTTAAAAATTTTGTAGCAATTTCATCAAATCCCGTGCTATTGGTATTTTTTATCAAATTTATGATTTTGAAAATGTCCATAGCATCCATCGGTGCCATAAAAAGGGTTTTTGGGTAGAGATTTATAAGAGTTATAGCATTACCGTTTGCATAATTTTTTGCAGGATGTACCGAACCTATAAAATAACCATTAAAAGCCGTAGCTATGTCTTTAGGTTCGTTAATTTGTTTATCACCAATTGTTTGTTTTACAGATTCTGGGGGAAACTTAGATTTACACCTATTAATTAATTTCCACGTAACTTTGGTTTTATTTTCTGCGCTATTTATAATATGACTGTTTTGAGACTTTTGGGTTAAATCTCCCACCTCTAACATTATGCATAACGTAACGTAAAAAGATCCACGTCTGTAGTTTGCACTGAATAATAGGTAACTCACATCTAAATAATCAGCCATTGTGCTGTTTAATAGATAACATATTTGTTCACAGTCCGTGTCTTCTATTTTTGACACCGTGAGACAAGAAGAACGATAAAAGTCAATGGTTTTATTTATTTGTATTAGGCTGGAATTACCATCTTCGGCTGTTATTCGCGCGGTATGCCGTGCGACGCTGGAAATCGCAGCTGAAGCCGACGCGACTGGACGAGTTGCCTCGACCAGAGCAGTACCAGGGATGGGACAGCTTCGCCGTTCGGACTTGCGACTCCGACGGCACGGCGCTGCTGCTGTCCATACGCAAGCTGTGTGGAAGACAGCCGCTCGCAGAAATTGTAGTGCATGTAAAGTTACCTGATGGGGCTACGTATAAGTTGCCACGTAAGTATTGTAGTAGTTTTATCTTATTTGGTTTACTGCTGTTATAAAAGTTGAGCAAGTAGTATTTTGTACTAAGCGTGCTATCGAAATTATCAATTCGCATTTATCAAGCAATTTAGAGACGTTTATGTGTGTTTTGTTTACACTACACATTATACTTATACCACCTAATATACTTACACCATGACGGGTTCGAACTCAGATCTGTCCCTTTGTTAAGAAGTATCGTCTCAATTATATCACGTATGTAGGTATCTCATTCGCGGTTTTATGACTCTAGAGCACCCAGATACTGCTGTATGTGCATGGCAGACCATCGAGGGCGGTTGGGGCGCTGATGGCCTTAAGATTCAAGTTCTAGAAGACCAAGAACGATATAGATTTTTATATAATGGACCCTTGACAAGAGTAGAAGACGGAGTCACACAGCATGTGAAATTAAACCTCGTGTAAGTGAATCTGAACTCACCATCCACCACTTTTTATTTTGTAATTTTAATGCCTAAAGCTGAGTTGCTTTTCTTAACAGAAAAACCAGCTAAAGTTGAGCGATACCTAGCCAGAACGTGTTGGAGCTCATGACATAACTTCCCATTCAGATTTTTTATTTAGATTCGGTTTATAAAGAATTTAAAGCCATGACATGTAATCACACAAAGTGAAATAATTCTTGAAGTATCGCTTATTTTATTTCAATGTTATTTTCAGTTGGGGCTCAATAACAAAACCGGTGCGATACCCGGATGATTGGAGCAACAAGCTAGCAGCGGAAGCGTTGGCCCTCGAATCGTGGCGAGATGACCAGTGGCCTTATATGCTGTAAGTTAAATCTAGTTATTGCTGACTACTACATAGTTGAAGATCCAACGATTTACATGCTAGAAGAAGAAGACAAATAATAAGCTGATGTTTGGAATATAGAACCACCATTAACGTTTGCAGGAGTAAGTCTGAAGAAGGTGGCTGGCTTCAATGGGGAGCAGCACAAGGTCGTTTCGAATCCTTTGACGAAGATGGAATTGTGGACAAAAGCGTGTTCTTACGGACTCGAGGTGTGAAGGAGCGGAGATGGGCACCCCAAGCTTATAAGGGTCTCAGGCGTTCCGTCAACATCACTGCGCTGGCAAGGGATGGGACGGCCGTGCAGCTACGATGCTTGTCGTACAGAAATGTATTGACCCAGTGAGTATTTTGGCTGACTTTATATTTAAGGGTCAACAGATGGGCGTATCGTCTGTTCGGTCGAAATTGATCTAGCTATACTACACGTCTAATCAGTTAGTACACTTAACGCATTAATTAACTTTCATCAGTTACTTTATGTTTGTTTTTTACATGGATGTTTTATTATCTACTTGTCCGTTCTGCTTTTGCGCAGCGCTTCTTTCCTAATAATTATGTGCGTCCATTCTAAAATGTTATCAGTAATGAAAACTTAAAGATCATCGTTTAATTTGTGAGGATGATGATAAGGTTGATGACGCTTGATGATCGGGCCTTTATGTTGGCATTCTGGTTTGAGTTCTTAGTTTCATTCGATTCTTTCTATCAGACTTCTTTTCTATCGGTTATTCGTTTTACTAATACGAAACCATTTTGTTTTCCAGTTGCATATCTGGTTGTGTCAGATTCCCAGACACTTTGACCAAGCCTATAACCTCTACCGATATAGTGATGTCGGACTTCTGCGAGCGACCTGATGGCTTGCCCGATGTGTACACGATAAATGTCCGCAGTAAGTTATACAGAAGAATTCTAACTGTTCGTATTTCACTCATTTAAGATAAAGAAAGGTATTTTTTTGTTGACATTCTGTTTCGAATAATATCTTTTTGGATAGGTACCCTTTTCCCTAGGGAGTGCTAAGGGGTTTCGTGGATATTTATCAACAAATCCCTCACTGATGCAAAGTCCCAAGCTATGGCTCTCTGAAAATATTCTCATTCGGAACAGCTGATCATTCATTACACTTTGAAACTTATTTAACAATATTTTTGAAGTACAATTGTAATATTCCAGCTGACAACAGTTTTCTGACTTTGGTGCTAAGAATTAACACTGATGGCGGCAAGCTGTTTAGCGGGGTTCCGTACCAACAAGAAGTCGTTTATCGCACCATGCATGTTGACATCAACTGCTTTCCTGGCACGGGCATCTTAGAACTTGGATATGAACCTTCAGGTATGCATGAACGGTAAAAGCAACTATGGAAATAAACAAACTTGCTTGTTGGCTATACAAACTTGTTTTTTTTTGCATTTATAAAGTCAAAATTTTACTCCTAAAGTTGTATCGGAGCCGGTCTCGCGTATCACTCCACCACGTCTGTTGAAGTGGTTGACGGAGAAGCAAGCTGGTGAGGTGGGCTACTGCGTTACATTTGAGGATCGCGCAGCCGCATGCCCTATGTATGTTGGAGGCAAAGGAGCTTCCCTGGCCTTACTGGCTTCCTTGCAGAAGGATGAGGTACAATTTGCTCATAATTTTGTTCCTTATTAATAACCAGAACTAATAGATTTCGGTGTAACTGAATACGGTATACTTTTCAGGGTTATCGAGTGCCACCTGGATTCTGTCTCACCACTAAAGCTTTGGAGAAACACCTGGAAGTTAATCCTCAACTGCTGGCAGCAATTCACGATATTGAGGCTGCTAATGAAGATTATAACGAAGCTACGTTCAAAGAATTGTGTAAGAAGTATGTACCTACTTGTTGATTCCAAGATTTTACGATGATGTAATAAGTTAGGGTTTTTGAGGTATAAGTAAAGGATTTTTGGCTAAGAGTGTATTAAAAATTTCAGAGCGTCTGATCTGTTTGTGACTACAGAAATAAAGGGGGATGTCAGGGATGAAATATTTAACAACATGAAGGAATTAAGAATAAAAGCTACGGAAGAGAAATTGGGCTCTGAACTACGTTTCGCGGTTCGGTCATCTGGTAAGTTTGCAACTAAAGAACTAACGACGTTAGAATGTAAGGTAAAAAAGATTTAACTTCTAGCAAGTTATTTTTGATACAGCTGTAGGAGAAGACAGTGAAGAGTTGTCAGCTGCTGGACAGAACGAAACAATTCTTGGATGCATCAGTGACAGCGATATCGTAGAGGGAGTTCAGAAGTGCTGGGCATCAATGTTCGCCTTCACCAGCACTTATTATCGCAGGTACAAAATCTCGCTTATCCTTTTTTATGATCGTAGTGAGTTTCATGCAATCATCCCTAGGAATCTTGGCTATTTTACTGTTTGAACTATGTAAGTAAAAGCTTGTGGCTCCCCCAGCTAGAGAGACCGACGACCTTAAAGGTTCTAGTCTGTCCCAAAGATGTTTGGGACAGACTGGAACTGGATGCAGAATTATGTGTTGTAACGTAACTTGGAAGAGGCCTATGCCCAGCAGTGGACTGCGATAAGCTGAGTTAACTAAGTGACTTATTTAATAAAAGCTCAGTACATGACAGCCCGAGAAGGAATGGTAAATGTGATTGGTTCAGACAGAACGGGCAGCCGTGTTTGTGCGGCGGTGGCGTGGTGGTGCAGGCACTGGTGGCGCCCCGAGCGGCCGGCGTCATGTTCACGCGGCACCCTGCGCACGGAGACCCCTCCAGACTGCTCATCACCGCTAACTATGGACTCGGCGAGGTAATTTTGTATTTTGTTTAAAGATATGTGCTCGCGACTGGTGTGTGTGAGTGACCGGATTTATGAACAAAGCTGAAACATACGGAGTGTGTAAGGATTGTAGCAGGTCAGGTGGCTGGCTGTACTTTCTGCCAACCTCTTTGGGAAAAAGGCGAACGTTTAAGTATGTATGCATGAAAGATGTTCCAACGTATTTGTTCAAATATATTTACCAACACATATGCGCATGGCGAGCGCCTTTGTTTTTGATCAGAGATTGACTGTTACCAAAGCATGTTTTAAAGGTTCAACTATTTGTCATGTATCGGTGCGACCGATATTTTAACAAAATTTTTTTTTTTTCATAAACCTTTCAATTACAGAGTGTTGTATCCGGTGCAGTGGAACCTGACACTATGACAATAAAGCGGACGAGGAATGGTCAGCTCACTATCACGAAAAAAGAGTTGGGGTCCAAGACTCGTCGAGTCAAGACAGAGGGCAGTGGCATCGCCATGGAAGATGTACCAGAGGGAGAAAGGAACGTGGCTTGTATCACTGATGCGGAAGTACTGAAACTGGCCACCATCGGAGTGTCACAAGAAGAGTTGTGGGGCGCTGGCAGAGACATCGAGTGGGCTGTTAAAGACGTGAGAACTTTATTTTAGTAACATCGATTTAAGCATCATTATTTCATTAAGCACGAACAGTGGGAACTGTGTGCTCTCATTATAACAATAACGTGAGAGACTGTGTCGTGATATCTGGGACCGTCATTGATACCCGCGGTTGCGAGTGCTGTTATGAAATCCCTTATTCCTTACTTATTCATCACAGCACTACAACACACATTGTCAATGTACAACGTTTCACAATTTTGATATTGCTTTAAGAAAGAAAGAAAGGTACAAAGTGGTTTGAAGCAATTAAGATTATTTTGTGAAGTACACTTTTATGTTACAATTACATTAAACCTACCCTATCCTCAGAACGAGATATTCCTCCTGCAAGCGCGCCCCATCACATCTCTGGACCGTTGGACTGAGGAGGAATTACTGTTTGAACTAGACACGCCTATCATGGCAGACGACGAAATCGTCTCTTTTGGTAACTGTGGCGAGGTAAGAGAATCTAAAGTAAAAATAAAGGTACAAAATTTTTTATAAGTATCAACTACTTATAGTCTAACACCCCACGACACTAAACCTAGTTCGATAAGACTACCAGATGATATAATTATATAAAATTAGACACGTATTTAAAAAAAAGCCGATTTCTAGTATGATAAGACTCCCAAGTTTCGGTGGTTCCTCGGAACAGGGGAGGGGTTGGACTATACGATAAGATAATGCAGTGCTGCAAGTCCCCTTGATTGGCCTTATCAGTGGCAGCAGCATGATAAGTGACGACGCCTCGTACTTAGGTATCTAGTATGATCGATCTCCTCAAAAAACCAAGACTCATCTGAAGAACATCAATTTCTGTGTAAGAAAAACCACTGCTGCATTTTCCAAACAATGGAGAAAGGGGTAGCGATTGAACGTCGCCCCCCGCTCAGCTGGATTCGGCGTTTCAATTCGGTTTCGGTATCATTTAAAACATTAGCAAAGCCTAACGTATACATGTTTAGACCATATACAGTGCGACAGGCTGCATTCACATCACATGGCATGGCCTCCATGACGTATTTTGTCAGTGCTGGTCAGCGTAGTCGGTTTTTATACTTGCAGGACTGGTAAGATTCAGCGCCGGCAAGCGCCGAACAGCTAGGATCTGAAGAGCTCGGCATGGGTTCGCGTTAGGAGTCCGGCACCATCTGCCAGCTTTATACGTAAACTGCACCTTATGGCACTCACTAGATAGACAAGGAATTCCTGAAAATGGAATTATGAGTTATATGAGGATTTCGGCCGCGAAGTATATTTTTTGTAGCTAACTTGATTTCCTGCACTCAGGTTCTTCCTAAACCAATGACTCCGATGTCTATTGATGTGGTATCTACTCCGTTGGCGACCGGTATGGAGAAGACAGTTGGCAGTATCGGCAGCGGCTACGACAAGGTCATATTGCTCACCCACTACAGATGCGCCATGTCACTGTATGATGTAAGTACCGCCTTTTTTATCTCACACCCTCGATGATGGTACTATTATACGAGAGTTCGGATTCTTGTTTTTAAAAAAAAAAAAACTATTTAATTAAACTGGAAATAGAATTTATTACTTTAAAGAACTTGAACTTAGAATTAGTAAAATAATAGGAAATAGAATGATGTAGGACTTCCGACCCGTACCGAGATTCAGACCGAACTGACTTGCAAGCCCATGAATATGGCGTCTAAGTTATTAAATGCTGACCAGGCAAGTCTGGAGAGCGGTCAGCCATTCTACTGTCATTGACAAGGTATAACAGCCCCCCCCAAAAGACTGAAATTCGGGGATAAGCCGAAATTCAGGAAGTTATACAATTTCTCGTAATCTAGGTAATGGAATTGAAGAGTTTTCAGGTTCATTATTTATATTATGGTTATTGACATCGTTATCGGTATGGGTCGTCGGTTTGATACAAGAGATATAGAACTTAGATCTATGCTTAGAAATAATCTTATATAACTTAAATGCTATAAAACACAATACAATTATTAAAATACACACAGTTAATATAGAATAATGTATCCCATATTTTATTAAAATAGGTTCTTCATTTATAATTTTGTTTAAATCTGAAAATAACTTATCATTTTGTTTATTTGTAGTTAGATCATCCAGATTGATGTTTTGTAGTAAAATAGGGGATATGTTGTTATTTAAACTAGTAGTCTTATTATCTAGTTTACAACAAGAATCATTTATAATGTTAAAGTCTAATCTAGGAATCGGAATGTCTATATTGATTTCGTCCTTAGATGATATAAGTCTCGCACTTTTGGTGTAAACAGTACACTGATTTGGGACTTGTAATATACCGGTACCGGACACTATGATTTCGCGTAATTCAGAGTTATCACAGTCCATTGACACTTTACTTGAACGAGATTGCACGAAAATCCACTGATTGTTCGTAAGTGATTTCCAAATGTCCAATTCACCGACAATTGTTTTGGTTTCACATCGCGTAGGGATAGCACTAATCGTTGTTGTTAATAATTCGCTTTCACACGTAGGGTTGCTGCTTGTCAACAGTATCGTAGGTATTTCACACAGAAAGAACTCAGAGTTTATTTTTTTACATTTATCTAGGTTATCTAGATTACAGAAGTTTAACTTATCCTTAGAAATAGCAATATACGAACTAGAAGGTAATATTAAACTAAAAGTATTTGGATTATCTGACCCGTGAGGGGTCGGTAATGCTAAATTACGATACAAGTTAAATTCGTCATTAGTAACTAAAGGAATTTGTAAAACGAATACAAGTTTGTTTTTATAATAGTAACATGCAACATCAGATATGCTTAATATTAAATGGATATTGTCTAGACTTAGCGCTACAGGAATTCCAGTATCTCTAGGTAGGTACCGGTCGTTATCAACGAGTTCGTTGTAAAGTTGCGCCGGACTTATTATGTTGGGATGCAGGATGTTTAGACTGCTCAACATAATCGCATTTGTTATGTCTTCAAGCTGAAACGACAATGCTAGCAGAGAGCTTTCAAGGCTAGCAAGTAAAGATTGGACTTTTGTTTCGGATATTAGAATTTTAGAAGTTTCCGTGATATTACTTATTTGTAATATGAGTTGACTTAAAGTATTTTTAAGTGAATCTTCATTATCTTTTAATTTATTAATGTTTTGTTTGTAAGATTCCAGAGTAGAAGTAGTAATTAAAATGTTTTCTTTCATTAGTTCCGCGAGCTTTTTCTCATGGTTTTGAATAGATTCAATTGCGGAATCGTACTTTAATGCGTCATCTTCATCTAGAGTGCCGAAAACGTGTTTAAAAACGGTGCCTATTCCGCCGAACCATGCTGAACGTTTATTACGTTTTGACAATAAATGTGAGATAGAATCGAACTCGCGTTTAATATCGTTGTATCGAACTGTGAGTGGGGATAGTATGTTTTCACATTGAAGGTTGCTATATTTTTGACATGTTTTCCTAACTATGCCTAAGATATCATTGAGGTTAGTAAGATGAGGATTGATAAGGGAAATGTTTACATGACTAATAATATTTAATTTTCCTTTGATGACCTTAAGTTTTCCTAGGCTATCGAAGTATATGCCGGAACTAGAAGGAAATGGCTTGATAAAGTCTTGATGCGCATTGACCGAAGCGCTGAAATAGAATGAATAGAGTGAGTAAGGCTACGTTAATGGCTTATTATAATTACTAGCTAATACCTACATACTAGTAATTTATTTATCTCTAATCTTAATAATTAATTAAGCGATTTCTAACAGTAATGCAGTGTCTGCAGTTACCGCGGGTTTCATTTGATCGAAATGGTGAGCCACATGACGCCTATTGATAAGAAGTGTAGCTGTGTTATTATCATGAACTTTGATGATTCTGTATGGTCCTTTCCAAATAGGCGATAACGCTTTTTTGAGCCTCAAGTGGGCTTTTAGATAGACATAGTCACCGACCTTGTACTGTGGTGGTGATTTAGTGTGGGAATCGTAATAGGATTTAGAAGATTCCTTTGATTTTAGTATATTTCCAAGAGCTTTTTCTCTGGTATGTTTAAATTTATGTTGTAACATTTTAATATAATCTGAATATGTTGTACTAGGTTCATGTTCATAAATAGAATTAGGAATAAAGGGTTTGTGACCGAATATTAACTCGTAAGGAGTAAATTTTGTAGTTGAATGTTCTGTTGTGTTATAAGTTAACATAGCGGTATATACATAAGTAGGCCAATTATCTTGATTTTCATTTACGAAGGATTTTAAGTATTCCTTGAGCGTTGAATGACTGCGTTCTAAAGCTCCTTGTGTTTGAGGATGATAGGGTGATGACCATAATTGTTTGATTTTAAGGAATTGGCAAGTAGTTTTAAATAAGTCGGACGTGAAGTTAGTACCTTGATCAGTCAAAATAGATTTAGGAATTCCAAATAGGGATATAAAGTGGATAAGACAATCGCTAGATTCTTCAGCGGTTGTACTACGTATAGGATAAGCGATAGAATATTTAGTTAGGTCATCTTGTAAGGTGAGAATATACTTTAGTTTTGCGGAGCCAGATTCGGGTAAAGGTCCTACTATGTCTAATGCCACCCTCTGAAACGGAGCTGTGGATGTAGTAGTGATCTCCATTGGAGCTTTATTTAATTTTCTCAGTGCTTTATTTTCCTGACATAATTTACATTTCTTGACATAGTCTTCTATATCACTTCGCATGCCCTTCCAATAGAATTGTTCCCGGATTCTGTTGTACATTCGTGTCGACCCCAAGTGCCCAGCTGTAGGAATGTCATGGTTTTCACGCATGATTTTGGGTCTCTCGCTTAGAGTAGGGTATATTGTTTTATTTAGGTAAAAATGGATTTGGATTTTTGTATTGTTAAAGATGTGAGTTAGGATATTATAAATTTTTGTGTAGGAATGGTGATCAAATGGGCTTTTGAAGTCGGAGATAGCAATATCCGTTGTTTGTTCAGATTTCAGGATTTCGTTTCTTACTTGTTTCAAAGTATCATAGATAGCAGGATAAGATGATTCGTCAAAGTGGTGAACTTTTGTAAAGATGAAGTAAACAGTCTTGTTCTCATATTCAGTTTTTAGGAAATGGTATAATTCTTTTTCAGAATTAAGGATTTCGTCATAGTTGTCGGAATTTAGGAGAATTTCGGAGATGTATGGATTTGACTCGTCTAAATCTATAGACGTAGGAATTAGTATTATTTTGCAGGTTGTCTTTAGGAGATTTTCGTTGTGTTCTTTTAGAATTGTGTTGCAGATATTTTCTTTATTTGGAATTGATTTTAGAAACTGAGAATAACTGTTGTTATTTAAATTTGATTGCTCGTTTGGCGAAGGAATTTGTAATGAGTCAAAGTCGAGGTTGAGGTCAGCACTGTCAGGGCTAAGGTCAAGATAGGGTAAGTTCGGCCCTAGATCTATGAGTTCTGGAGATAGCGTTGGTTCAACTTGTGGTATTGGATCTTGTAATATGTTAGAGTCGTTGTTTATTTCTTGATTTAGTAGGTCGTTATTCTCGAAGGAGAACGGAATGGGAGATGGTAGGATTATGTGAGGGTCCTCTAGGTCATCGAGGTCATTGAGTTCAGTGTCAACATCTGGTAGTAGAGGGTCAGAGGTTGATGGTGGTTTACCATGAATAGGGTTGACTGGATATCGAGACAATGCGTCAGCGTTGGTATTAATTTTCCCTTTCTTGTAAATAATATCATAATCAAATTCCTCTAATTTGAGTCGCCAGCGTACTAGCCTAGAACCGGGATCCTTACAATTAAAAAGCCATTGCAAGGGTTTGTGATCTGTGACTATGCTGAATCGATTTCCGTAAAGATAGGGGCGAAAGGCTTTAGTTCCAAAGATAATGGCTAAGCATTCCTTTTCAGTAACGCTATAGTTACATTCGGCTTTATTGAGTGTCCGAGACGCGTAAGAAATTGGGCGGTCCTTACCTATCGGACCTTGCGATAATATAGCAGAAACAGCGAAATTGGAAGCGTCACAGGTAAGAATAAAGGGTTTAGTAAAATCAGGATATGCTAGTACTGGCGACGTCACTAATTTATTTTGTAAATTTTCGAAAGCAAGTTGTTGTTCATTGTTCCAATTGAATGGTGTATCCTTTTTCAATAGGGTTGTTAATGGTTTTGCGAGTTTAGAAAAGTCAGGTATGAAACGTCTGTAGTAAGATACGAGTCCAAGAAAAGATTTCACATCTTTTGGGCATTTTGGTATTGGGAAATCGGTGATACATTTGACTTTCCTAGGATTTGGTTGTACGCCGTCTTTGTTAATTAGGTGACCAAGATAAGCGACTTCTTTACATAGAAACTCGCATTTATCTGGTTGGAGCTTCAGGTTATAGTCCCTGAGCCTGTTGAAAACAGCGGATAGATTTTGGATGTGACTTGGTAAGTCAGGGGAATATACTACAATGTCATCTAAATAAACAAAGCATCGTGATCCTTGAAGTCCACATAAACATGTGTTCATTAGTTTTTGGAAGGTTGAAGGGGCATTTTTTAGCCCAAATGGCATTCTCGTAAATTGAAAATGACCTTGAGGTATGGAAAAGGCAGTTTTAGGAGCATCTTGCTTGGATATTGGAATTTGATGAAACCCTGAAGCCAAATCAAGAGTTGTGAAATATTGGCTTTTCCCTAATTGATCTAGAATTTCTGTTATTTGCGGTATAGGATATGTTTCTCCAATAGTAACGTCGTTGAGTTTTCTATAGTCAATAACGACTCTCCATTTTCGTTGTCCCGAAGCGTCCAGCTTTTTGGGCACAACCCAAATGGGTGAGGACCAAGGTGAATTTGAAGGTGTTATTATGTTTTGCTCTAACATTTTATTAATTTGATTTTCGACTTCCTTTTTATGGCATTCAGGAAATCTATAAGATTTCGTTTGGATAGGGATATCTGTATTCGTTCTGATATTATGTTCAGCAATTGTAGTATAAGTCAGCTGATCGTCTGGAAGATGGAAGATATCGGAGAAATCTGTGCAGATTTGTAATAGGACATTAGATTCTTCTTCATTGAGATGAGAAATCCTAAGATGCTTGAGAACTTTGTTAGTTCTGATAGAGGCATTAGTATGAGGCAATGATTCATGACGACTCAAACAAGGTTGAGTGTCTAGAGGTTCTAGTGTTAGATTAAGGTTAGATTGGATCACGACGTTCTCTTCAGAGATGTTGACAACTGTAATGTTAATGCGATTATTTTCTTTCACGTTAACGATGCAATTGGCGACTAATAATGAATCAGAGATGTGTTGGTCTATTATCATACCTTCTCCTATATTTGGATTGCTTACTGTGCATTCAATTACAGTTTCCGTGCGTGGTGGAATGTTATATAAAGGTTCAGCGAATTTTAACTTTACGTAGTCTTCGTCTATCTGTAAAGTTTCCTGACAATAGTCGATTTGACAACCAAGGTTTTTCAAGAGGTCGTTACCTATGATGCCATCGAAACTTAGGCTAATATTTTCGACAACATGAAATTCATGGGCATAAGGTTTGTCGTTTTTTTTGAATATTTGCATTTTGAAGCTGCCTAGAGTTGAAGTTGTTTCATTTCCAGGATCAATTCCTTTGAGGATTATTGTATCATTACTCAACTTTGGGACTTTGGACATAGAATCTAATTTTAGCAGGCTTATGCAGGAACCTGTGTCAATTAGGAAGGATAAGGGCCTATCTGCGACGGAGGTATGGATTAGTACGTGAGGTAAGTATCTTTTTTCAGTATTTTTATTTACTTTATAAATTTTCATATTTGTGTTTTGTTTCAGGTTTGGCGAGTTTTTTGAGGATGAAGTATAAGGTCCTGCAACGAGAATAGAATCGGGTGATTTTGTTTTTGGATTTGATAGTTTACAGGGCTTAGTAAGTGATTTGGCAGAAATAGTGGATTCAGTGGATTCAGTCATTGGTTTTACAGAAGCAGTGGATTTCATGAGTGATTCAGAAGGTCTAGTACGTGATTCAGGGAATTTAAGAGTTGGTTTCATAGAAACAGTGGATTTAGTAAGTGAAACAGAGGATTTTGTATGTGATTCAGAGGATTTTGAATGTGATTCAGTGGATTTAGTAATTTGTTTCGTAGAAACAGTGGATTTAGTACGTGATTCAGGGGATACAGTGAGACTAGAGGCATCGTCTTTGACATAGTAGGACGAATTTCCCGTGCGACACCGGGCGGGAAATTTTACTCGTTTAAATTGGTTTGGTCGAGTTCGTCGGTCCCTTCTTCTTTGTCCTGATTTACGTTAAAAACCTTGCGAGCTGGCTTATAACTTGGAGCATGTGTAGGGTTAGGTTGACGACCATCTGAAGTCGAAGCAGAAGATTGATTCCTACTATTGTTGTATTGTCTTTTGCGACAATTTTCAATAGTGTGACCTATGTTTTTGCAGTAGCGGCATACCATGTCGTTGGTATTTACTACTTTTGATTGATCGGATTGGTGATTTCGCGGAGTTGGAGAACGTGGTGATTGGAAGTCACGACGGGAGTTTGTATGTTTGTATTTATCATTATTAGAGTAAGTATTGGGTGTTGATCTTTTATAGATGCTAGAGATGATTTTTTCTTCTTCGACTGCGAAACTTATAGCCGAATTTAACGAGTCTGGATTGCGACATCTAACGACTTGTGATACCCGTGGCAAGAGACCTATTATAAAAGTGTGAAGTGCAAGATCTTGCATCGCGGCTACTCGTCCTGCTAATTCCATTTTCTTTTTCGTCGGAATGGAAATGTTTATTTCCGTAAGGAGTTTCGCTAAGCATGTCTCAATTTTTAAAGCGAATTGGTTAACTGTTTCAGCAGAGTTCTGCTTACAGTCCTGGAGTTCAGTGAGTAGGTGAGCGTAGTGCTTCCTTTCCCCAAACTGTTGTTTTAAGAACTCGATGAATTGTTCAAAGGATTCGAACTCTTTGACACTGCATGTAGTTTCAGCTTTATCTGTTAACTGACTTAGTATGAATTTGAATAAAATAGGTTTTTGGGTTTTTGTAGCTGTGTTAAAAGCGCTCTGGCAATTAGCGATGAAGGGATTAAGTTTTTCCCTGGAGCCATCAAATGGCTTAATGAATTTAAATAGAATACCGAGTTCTATTTTTTCTTCGAGTTCGACCTTCGGACTCTTAGAGCCACTGGAACTTTCCTCTTTTGCATCAAGATATTGTTTGGAAGTCATGATTGAAGATTATACAACAAAATAAAATATAAGCTAGTTAATTCTAAGAAATTGTCTGCACCTTATGCTACTTTGTACAAGTGACTCGGTGATAAAGACGCGTAATCGAAACGCGTAGTCTAAACAAATTATAAAGTAGCCGTACAGTAAGGTTTAAAGTTACAATGTATTATGAACAATATACAATACGAATGAGTACATAAACGTGAGATATGTAGATAGAAATAGTGACTCTGAGTTAATTCTGGTATTCGTCCTAGGATATAGCAGTGATTGAAGTAAGTATTTTATAGATCACTCACAAGAACGCCGTCATTATGAGGATATTCAGGATCATCGTGACCGCTTCTCCAGCGGTAACCAGCAGAAGAGCGGAGCAGAGCAGTTGTAGCAGACCTCTGTACCAACAGAGGGTGGAATCCGGTCTCGGTTGCAGGTTGCAACACACAAGACAGGGTGTCGATCAGGCACTTTGCACAGATTGCACTCAAACGACACAAATTTGATTTAGTAAGGCACTTGATTTTCCACGCTTTAATATTATGGTATAGGTTGAACACTTGGTTTCACTGACACTTTCAGGTAAAGTATTTTTCAGAGACGTATTCGGGTAGGGGATTTTCGTATCCCACCGCTGCCACCAAATATTATACGAGAGTTCGGATTCTTGTTTTTAAAAAAAAAAAAACTATTTAATTAAACTGGAAATAGAATTTATTACTTTAAAGAACTTGAACTTAGAATTAGTAAAATAATAGGAAATAGAATGATGTAGGACTTCCGACCCGTACCGAGATTCAGACCGAACTGACTTGCAAGCCCATGAATATGGCGTCTAAGTTATTAAATGCTGACCAGGCAAGTCTGGAGAGCGGTCAGCCATTCTACTGTCATTGACAAGGTATAACAGTACGATATCATCAATCGATACATGCGAATGGAATACATTATAATGGAGCTGTAATTCAGGGTTTTCCAAACTGAGTCGCCTGGGCTTATTATTTTCGTGTAACAGTTGCGCCGTTACTGCTACAACATAAAGGCGTTTTCAATGTCAAATTGTTACCACTGATAAACCTTTGACTACGTCAGAGTATGCTATGGAACAAAAAAATACCTGTAGCTAACACAGGGAAAAGGCCAAACCACACTAAACTGGTTTGGCCTTTACCCTGATACGATTTGAATGTAATTGACATGGATAGACATTAGATGTAGACAACAAATCATTGTATTTCTATATTTTGTAGACTTTATACAAGAGGGCGCCAAAAGAACTAGGTGTAGCTGTACGTATGATGGAAATGGCTATTCATGGGCATTTAGTAGCAGACGAGCAGATATTGAAGACAGCCCAGCACAGACACCCGCCCCACTGGAGCGACAATCCTTTGGGAATCTACCTCATGATAAAGGTAAAACATCGTAACCGTCATCACAAGTACTTATTTATTCATTCAAAGCATTTAAATAAATAAAATAATTCTTATTTTCATTCATGTAGCTTTCAGTAACCACAAATTCTGAACACGGACAGTGAATGTATCTACTTTTCGTGCTTTGGAATATTGGAGATGAACACGATATTTATTTAATTCTTATTACGATTTGTTTTCCAGACCTTTGCATATTCCAAATGGGCAGTCGATGACTCTGTGAAAGCAAGTGTTGTGAATTTTGACCTTGTAACCGATAACGCCGAAGAGCTGTTCGAAGCTCTTTTGGAATCAGAAAAAGTAATGAAACGCGTTGCTTACAACCATGCTTTTACCAGCACAGCAAGCTCTGCTAGCCAGTTCGTAGCTATGACAGTATTTTTGGAGGGAAAAGCAGGTAACATTCTTATTTAACAATAAATCCTACTTATAAACTTAATTGTGAAAAATGCACGATTTTAATAAGAATCTTATTGAAATCGTGCGTTTTTCTGACTTAAAACGTATCTATTACATGCCCCATAAGAATAGTGGAGCTTCATATTAGTGAAAGAAATATTAGTTTGGTTATTTGGATGTAAGTATGTAAGGTAAGTTAGTAAAATAGTTGTTTGTAATAATTTGACAAATTTATCTTTTAGAATTCACTCCTGAACAATGTAGTGAAATAAGTTCATTGTTCAGCTCGGGTGACGTGCTATCTGCAGAAGTGCCAAATGCTTTGGCTAACATAGCGCAGAAGTTGGAGAAGTCCGGATTAGCAGAAGAATTTAGGGCTCAGGACCCCAAGAAAGCCCTGAAATGGCTAAAAGAATATGCTCATGATGACATTTACGTTGATGTTCGGGAGTTTTTAGAATACCACGGCTACAGAGCCGTAATGGAGGTAACTTGAAACAGAAATAGTTAATCTGCAAGTATGCCAACAGGTTTTGCTTGTGAAATTTGCTGACAATGAATTTTGCTTTTAGTTTGATTTAGTTACTAAACCATGGGTTTTGGTGCCAGAGAATATGATGACAGTACTGCAAAACTTACGCGTTACCACTGAGGGAGCAAAACACAACAAAACTAGCCAAGAGATTGTTGATGCTTTAAAAACTCCAGAGAAGCCAAACACAAGGTGCGTGCCCAAGTTCATGGTTTAGGTTGTTTTTTTACGTAAGTTTTAGTGTTTAGTTTTGAGTTGGTAATACTCGAATCTATTTCTCTTCGCAGTAATCACAGTACTACGCAATGTGTGTAAAGTCCTCTCATCAATTGTTACAGGAAAGTTCTGCGCTGGATTCTGCCATTATGTCACCGGACCGTGCGCCACAGAGAGGGCACGAAGGCCCATCTGGTGCTCGTCATACACAAAGTACGACTCGGTTTCATCCGACTCGGCAACTTGTTAGTTAAAAAGTGGTACATACCGAATCCTGAACTCGTGTTCTTCTTCCGCAAGCAAGAGCTGAAGAAATATCTTGCTACTAGAGATCCTGCTCTATTGAAAAAGTAAGAAATACCTAGTTTTAAACACATTTAAATGAGATCATTTAAATTGAATGCCTAATCAATATAAACTTTCATCAAATCTCATGAAAACTCATTTAATTTGATAGGGAATATGTTCAATGATCACGACACGGAAGATTCGCTTGGTAATCTGATAGGACTTAAGCAATTTCAATTCAAACCCCTTACTTCTTGAGTTTTTCTAAAGATCTATGGTGCCTCCCGTAGAGGCCTACCGTTTAAATGGCACGTCACCACGCAGCTGTGCTTTCTCGTTTATGCGGCAGGCCTTAAGTAGGAAGTACAAACAAAAATTGGGATATTTTCAGAGCAATGCTACGACAACAGTACCACCCAGGCTGGTGTAAGCTGAAGTTTGCGGAGCTGAACACGGGCTGGGTGAACAAACTGGAACCTAAGGCACCGAACATCACGGCTGGCGACGTGAGGATATCCGCCACGGCCGTGTGCGGGGGAGATGTGGTCGCGAGGGCCTGCGTCATCAAGGATCTCGAATCAGAAGTCCGTTACCATTTTTGTTCTACTCTTTTTTAAGTGCTGGTTTTCACCAAAGCGAATCGACCAAACACATTAGTTGAACTCCACATCGGCTTAGCGATTGTTCGAATCTCGCGCGTCTCCGCACCGCTGCGCTCATTTCGTTCTGGTGGAAACAGCCCTTGTTCATTGCTTTTATGAGGTTTCTTGCGTTGTAAATATCTTGCAGTAGCGCAGCTATTCCGTGCCCAGTGCGCCTGGTAGTAGTTTCCAGTGGAGCTGGTATACAATAGGATACTTATGGTTTTCTTTGAACAGATTGGTGATCTTCGGCGTGGTGATATACTGATAACGCACGCGACTGACATCGGTTGGTCGCCGTACTTCCCGCTCCTGACTGGCATCGTCACCGAACTCGGTGGACTAATATCACATGGTGCGTTGTTAAATTCATTTAATGATTTTTGTATGTAATGCAGTTCTATAAAGAAAACTCAATATGTTTTATATTGGTTTAGATAGATTCGTATCCTCAAAAAAAAAAGAAAATTACGTTTTGTGAGACCCAAAAATTGGACTCATGATAATTTAACACGAAATTTTACAACTTCCAGGCGCTGTAATAGCTCGGGAATATGGGTTGCCCTGCATTGTAGGCGCAGCAAGTGCCACAGATATATTCAAAACTGGAGATTTAGTTCGACTATCAGGGACGAAAGGCATTATAGAAAAAGTGGAAGTGAAAGAAGAGCAACAAAATGCTATAGAGAGCTAATTTATAAAAGTGATATCGTGAAACTTAAAGAGAAAGGTGTAATAAAAGATTATTTTGTAAATAAATTAATATAATAATTGATATAAATAAAAACAAGAAAAAAACAATAAGACAATTTTAAACATTCTCGCAAACACTTTGCATTGCCAAAATCAAGACAACTATCAACACTGTCACGATTTGGTAATTTGGTATAACCTGACCTGACCTAACCTGAGATAACAGTGAAGTGTTATCTGACTACCTGGGTGCCTTTATTTGAGAGAGTGAAGTAAACCACGTCTGAAGCGTACTGATGAAATATAATAGATATTTTATTTACTTTTATTGGACTGCTATCGGTTCTGAGAACGAAAGGCAACGTCGTAGTTTCCTGACGCAGGATTGGCACTGATACTAGCAGTTGCTTTATCTTCTCGAAAGCCACCTGCTGCTCTGGGCCCCATTTCCATATACTTACCTTTTTTAGCAGCGCCGTTAACGGTTTGGCGACCTCCGCGTAGTCAGGGACAAAGCGCCTGAACCAGCTGGACGTCTGCGGGTAACATTTTAGATGTTTTACCTTCCGAGGCGTCGGCATGTTCGCGATGACTGCGCGCTTCCCTGGATCGACATGAATACCACCTGGTTAGATAATGTGCCCTTAGAACTTTGTCGCAGGTTGAACAAGGCGAGTCGATCGAACATGTAGGTGAGGTTGGCGAGGTGCTTCTCGAAGGATTCGTCGGACATCACTAACAAGTCATCTAAGTATGCTAGTAGATTGGTACCTGGCAAGTTCGACTTAAATCTGTCAATCAGCCCCTGGAACGTAGCGCCTGAGTTGCGCAACCCCATTGGCATGCGCTTAATCTATAAGTGCCGAGCGGTGTTCTGAAACTATTACACCATTTTAAATAAGAACCATTAAATGTTGTCAATTTTAGCGTTGGCAATTTTATTGACTGCAGGCCATGTGATATGCAAGTTGAATGAGAAGCTTTGTTGCTCTACATTTCAATCAAATCTTTTAACGTGATTTGTTCATCGGATAAGGTAGCGGATTCAGCACAGCTGTTTTAAATTATTGTTTGAACTTCAACGAACTGTCTAGAAAATTCTTGACATTTGTCCAAAAGTCTTCCTAACTCTTTTAAATTTACGCTACTTAGAGCACCTATTGTATTCAAAATAAAAATAACATAAATTTATTTCAGGTCATTGACCCATATTAGATACAAAAAAACTTTTTGCAAAAAATAAAACCGACTTCAAAATCACAAAAAAGTGAAAAATAATTTTAGCTTCAGAAGTCGGTGACTTTAGTTTGTTTGTTTCAGTTTTTTGGCACCGACTTCTGAAGCTAAAATTATTTTTCACTTTTTTGTGATTTTGAAGTCGGTTTTATTTTTTGCAAAAAGTTTTTTTATTTTTTCATTTTTAGTGGCAATATCCTATACAAATATTTTGTATGCGTTCATTTTACATTTTTAACCATACATTTTATGGTAATAGGCTTATTCTTACTTCCTTACTAATATTATAAATGCGAAAGTAACTCCACAACAACAAACAAGTAACAGACCTCAGAGTCAAATGCTCATAAAATAAAAACTAATGGGCCTACCTGAATCAAATTTTTATGGGACTAATTCGAAACTATTCCGCATCAAACAAAAAAAGAATTACGTAAATCGGTTCAGAAACTTCGGCGTAATCGGTGTACATACATAAAAAAAAAATAAAAAATGTACCTGCCGAATTGAGAACCTCCTCCTTTTTTTTGAAGTCGGTTAACAATCTACTCTTTTGTCAATTTTGCAGGCGTCACTATTCGTGTAATAAATAAGTAATAACTGATTGATTAATAAATAAATAAAGTTAATTAAATGATGCAAAAATATGAGAAACAAATAAATGTTAGATCAAATCAATATTAATGTCAAAGGCACAACGCAAAATAAAATTAAATAAAAATTAAATATGACAATGGAAGACATTTCTTGTACAACATTCGTTTAATTTAGTTAAACGCCCTCTAATATTCCCGCTTTTCTTTATTTTAATTCACTGAATTCCCTTTTGCCCTCTTCCTTATCCATGATCAGCATATTTAAATTGCAATAACCGAGAATAAACAAACAATGAAATAGATTATAATATGTGCATCAAACCAAACAGTCGTTATAGGTGTATGCTCCAGGCGCAGCTCGCCACCACGCGGTGTCACGCTATTTCAGTCGTAACACCTGCGGATGACTTAGTTACTTCAGTGTTACCTAGCATTGATTAGTTTATTATCAGCGTTGATTAGGTACACTGTGATGTCAACATTCCGTGGTCAATAGTCTAATACACGCTCGTACGCACGCCAGTCGCTCTCGCTCTATCAACACCAAGGTCTCTAACTCCGGCTGACATTGAGCACTTTGTCGACCTCGCAACTTTTTGTTCATTAATATAAATCGTGTTGTTAGTATCTAAAATGGATTTATACGATGTCCTCCTCCAGTCTGGATTGATAACCGGTGCTATAGTGTTTTACTTAGTATTTATTAAGAAGCCAACACCGAATAAGGGAAACTATAGAGAAGTTGGTAAGTAATAACTTCACAATACATGTATGTATTATTAGCAATGCTTTGTTTTGTTTATTAGTGAATTGCTATCTACATGAGTTATCTACGCATGTGTCTGATGCTTCACCCACTGCTGGGTATAGGCCTCTCTTTAGTCTTTGCTTGTGCCAAGCTCCACGTTCTTGTGCCAGCCTCATCCAGGATATTCAACAACATTCGAAGGGCTTGTTACCTCGTTGGTCCAAGTCACGTATGTTTCCAAGGAGTTATTAATAGGAATTTTGTGCTATTATTAATTAATAGACAGTCTATCCTCGACAGTAAATGGTCGTGCATCAAATTACAGAGGATTATAAACGATTAAATTTGATTAGATTAAATTGTGGTGCTGGATTCTGTACCTACCCAATATTAGATACTTAATTATCATACCACTGTATTTAGTCTGTGTTTTGACTGCATCGTTGTTCTAGTGGTCGCCAGCGCGGATGCTGAGTATGTGGTCCTGGGTTCGATTCCCAGGTCGGGCAGTCTTATTGGATTTTTCCATCAGGAATTTCCCAGTAGCAGCCACGGAGTCTGGATTTGTGCCCGGCTGATGGCAATAGGCTCGCCCTTTATTACATGGGACTTAAGCATAACTGGAGAAATGTGGGTGTACTATTAAGTACACTTCTGTCTAACCCTTCGGGAATTACAGGCGTGATATTATGTTATGATGTTATGTTATGTATTTAGTAGGTATTTCAATAACACGAATGATCGTGATTCTAACCGGTTACAAGCATATTTTTAAAACTAAAATGGTTTGAGAATGGGGTCACCTCTGCTAGTATGAACAGAGTCACTTGATCGTGCTCGTTAGTAGTCTGGCACAGTTACATCACAGCGAGATGAACAGAATGCCGCCGTTCTTGGAGAAGTCACGTCGAGTTTTCGAAAATGCTTTGTCTCATTTACTCAGATGAAAAACAGACTCTTTCTCAAACTCTCAGATAGGTATTGTACTTATCTACTTTAGTGTATATGTTATGGACCAAGTGATAAATTGGGCATTATACATAATGCCCGGTCATTATGAAAAATGCCCAATATGAGAGTGCAATTTGATAAGAATTATTCAAATAAGCGAATTGACCGGGCATTATACATATTGTCCATCAGCTTTTGGGCAGAGTAATACAAACATATTTAATTAATATTTTTTATTGTTATTGTCATTTAACTAAATATTAAACCATTTAAATAATCAAACTCATTATTTGGATTAATTATCAAGGACTTCTACATTAAGAATCCACTAGTTTTTGCATTTAAAACTTAAGGAAAGTCATATTAAAAATATAACAAAACATTAAAAAAAAAAAACAAAAATTCCACAACATGTCTAATATTGTTTTATAGAAATTACTTATTATTACCTATAAAAAATAAAATAAACTAAAGTTTAAGCAATCACACTCATTATTTGGCATTAGCATCTTCTCTTAATAAAATTCAAATGAAAATCTAGGTAAAATACGAGTAGAACATAAAATTAAAAACAATATGTTGCAAGTGACAGATTTATTTATTAGAACAACTGCCACTGTGATGGCATTTTGAAGTACACAACTTTTTGGCTTTGCGACGACTACATTTATCAGACTTGCAACCACTTTTACAACCACATCTACTATAACCTTGCCCTCCGCATTCTACAACACTCTCCCAGCGAAATCTCTGTCTCTGGAACATCTTCAGGCGAAATAAATCTTTCCTTGCAGACAGTAAATTGGTTTCTTGAATATAGTTTATTTAAAACACCTTGTTTTGTTCCACCATGCGTTCCTCCCTCACACCGCGTCAAATTTAGATTTATTATCAAATGGCCTAATTATCATGTAGCAATATAATAATGACCGTGCAATGTGATAAATAATGAAGTTTAGATAGTATTTATCACTTAGCCCGATAGAGCTAGACATTATTCATAATGCTCGTACATTATGTATAGATAATGCCCGCATTAATCACCTGGTCCATAACATATACACACTGTTTATGTAAAATTATTGTGAATTAGTAAGAACTTTTAAAATGAATTAATCCTGGTGAATAACCACAAGAAATTATATGTACTCGTATGTGCGAAAAGTTAATTGGCCAAAAATATTTATTTATTTATTCAGCATAAGACGCTCCCTCACCGGGAGCATTCGCCTGTAATGTAGCAGTTCAGATTCCAGTGATATTCATTACATCCGTGAGTGAAGAGAACCGAGCATTACAGTAGTAGCAGTGATAGCTGTGGCTGTGGCTGTGGTGTGACTGTCGGACTGCCTAGTCCATAGGTTTTTCCGATTCATGTGCGTTTTATATATCACTTGCTTCGGTGAACAGATGAACATTCATTTATACGGACTGAAATCATAACCCTTCGCCGTGGTCGGGTAAAAGATAGGTGCGGTACGAGGTTTCTTCAACCGTTTTGCTTTCATATTCTTATACAAACCGTATAGGACGGTTAGTACTGAAGCCTTACCGGTACTTGCAGCCCTTACCCCTCAAAAATGGTTGTGGTCTCGGCCACTCTAAAATAATCCAAGTGCCATCGACACGTTACATTCCCACAAAAAATTCTTCTAAGTAAGTAGTAGTCTAAAAAGTATTTTTTTACAAAAAGAAACTAACAATAATTATGCAAGAACGAGTGCAGTGAACTCGAAATAGCCATAAATCGATTTTGCACCCCAACTCGATAGAGGCGATTTAATTGGTACATTTTTTTTTACCATTCAAGCAGGTGATTTTGTCGTCTCATGCATGCAAGTTTGAGAATACCTAGTCAAGATTTTAAGCGACTTACAAAGCAAGAGCGAGCGAAGCGATCTCGAAAAATTTTACACCTCGCCTCGGGTAGGTTAGGTTTCTTTTGACCTTCATTACTAATTCTAAGCTACTTGGCGGCAGGCTCAAAAATAAATAGTGAAATATTGATTTTACTATGAAGTTAACACATTGCGGGACAGACCATCTCTCCACGTTATCTCGGTATATCGTTACATGACAGTACGAGGGCGGTGGACTATGTTTCATGTCATTTAGCAAACCGTCGATAGCCGTTGCTTGCCCATTGGATAATGTTCCTAGGAAGCACCTGATCTACTGTGACATCACGCGGCTTAATTCGTTCGTAGGTGTCACGGCTGGTCACGGTAAACTCTTTTCGAGTAATTTTTCAACACACACAGACGCAGTGCTTATGCACCAAAACAACAAATTCACACCGCCAACAGGCGTAGACTGAGCCATACACGTTTTAAGTCTGTAGCCGTATTAAAAATTTAAAAAAAATATATGTAACTAGCTGTGCCCGGCATGCGTTGCAATGCATGTTTTCCTACCTACTTAGGAAAACATGCCTACTACTTTCACTACCCTACCTACCCTACCTACCCTACCTACCCTACCTACCCTACCTACCCTACCTACCCTACCTACCCTACCTACCCTACCTAATTGTGAATCTAAACCATTCTCAGATCCCCTTGAACACACACAAAAAATTTCATCAAAATCGGTCCAGTCGTTTGAGAGAAGTTCAGTGACATACACACTCACAGAAGAATTATATATATAAAGATAGATATTGTAGTTCGCCTTGAGAAGGTATGATAAAATGTATGGAATTTTGAAGTGTCATATCATGACATTTGCAAAATGTGCTAAAGATTAGTATGCCACTGCTTGTACCTAATGTATTAATCCACGCGGCCAAAGCCGCGGGGCGAACAATTGTGAATTAATAAACCTGTAAAATGTTTGCTCATGAAACTTACAACTGGCTCACATTTTCGAGTATTGTTTAGGAGAGCTACGTAGCCGCGGTTTTCACGTTCCGGCGAGTCACGTAAGGCAAACTAGGAATTAAGTTAGCTTATTTTTAAAATAACAATTCTGAAATATTTGTATAAGGCTGGAATTACCATCTACGGCTGTTATTCGCGCGATATGCCGTGCGGCGCTGGAAGTCACAGCTGAAGCCGACGCGGCTGGACGAGTTGCCTCGACCAGAGCAGTACCAGGGATGGGACAGCTTCGCAGTTCGGACCTGCGACTCCGACGGCACGGCGCTGCTGCTGTCCATACGCAAGCTGTGTGGAAGACAGTCGCTCGCAGAAATTGTAGTGCATGTCAAGTTACCTGATGGGACGACGTATAAGTTGCCTCGTAAGTACATCTTTTCATTTCATCTCTTTTTCTGTACATTTTTGATGTCATCGAAATGATCTACAATTGTATGATTTTAAGGCTGCGTTTCCACCAGAGATGTGCGAGGCGAGGCGAGGTGGAGCGAGGATGCCTAGAGACGCTGTGAAACGGTGCGCAGATGCGCAGTGCGAGGATGTGTAGCGGGCTTGTTTCAGACTGACTGCTATTTTTTCGCTCGCGTCCGTCACTAACACACAATTTTTTTAATTTTTATTACAAAATGGGACTGCTTTTTACCTCAATCACGCCTAGTGGAAAGCGATGGATGAGGTCTATGATGAAATTAGATTTCTTTATAAACATAGTTACACCAACAGCTTCTTTGTACAATATATCTTAGTTAAAGGTTTTACAATATTGGACTTTCTCAGTTGCCAATTATAACCAGCATTCACAAAAATAAGTGATAACATAAGAAAAATAAAAATAAAAACGAGTGGCTCTAGAAATTAAATACAACAGTAAACCCCTTAAATTTAAGAGTTTACTTAGCTTACGAAATATAAAATTCAGAAAGAAAAACGGTATCGCTATAATTTTATTAACTAATTAAAAAAAAAACCTGGAAATATATAAAAAATATTGGTACTAAAAATAAAGGAACAAGTAGTGTAATAAAATAAAATAAAAAACCACACTTCCCTCGCAACACATTCCTAGCACACGTCCCTCACCACATCTTTGCCTTGTTTTGTATGTACAAAAACGTCGCTCCGCTGAGCCCTTTCCACTAGAGCTGCGCTGAGCTAGGCTAGGTAAATGAAGGAATCACTTCATTTTATTGGTTCTTAACAAACATATCAGCCTCATCGCACAATTTAGAGTGCTGTTACGGATATTAACGTTTCTCAATACAGAAAAATAATATAACATGCGGGGTTCGAACTCAGATCGTTAAAAATATTTTGTTAAGAACCATCTTCTCTTTGATAGCACATATGTATCTCATATTCGGTTTTATGGCTCTAGAGCACCCAGATACTGCAGTATGTGCATGGCAGAACATCGAGGGCGGTTGGAGCGCTGAAGGCCTCAAGATCCAAGTTCTAGAAGACAAAGAACGCTACAGATTTTTATACAATGGACTCTTGACAAGAGTGGAAGACGGAGTCACGCAGCATGTGAAATTAAACCTCGTGTAAGTGAATTAAACCTACTATGATCCACATTTTTATTAACATTCGGAGTTAATGCCCAAGCTTTAATATAATTGGAGCGGTACCTTAAGATGAAAAAAAATCATAGCTGACATTCGGATAAGCTGTAAACTATGCTGGAGCTCGAACTACCCATTTTGATATGTGGGTTACCATTACGACAGTCCACAGCCTGCAAGTGTGATGGAAAATGTTATCACCCATTAATTACAACAATACAATCGTCGTATGGTTAGGTACTTACTGCCAAACTATTTATCAATGAGCGTAAAACGGTGACTATGTTCTTTTGCGGACAGCCAGGTAACATTACAAGCTTATAACTTTGTGATTTTTCATGATACTGTTTTGAAATTTTGTGCTTTACATACAAATACTAGACGTGTTTCAGGTTTCGCATAAACTAAAACTAATGTTGTATAACTTAAAAACATATGGGACCCCAGTAACCATCTGGTGTAAATATAAATGTTTCGCATTTTTTTGAAGAGATTCAATGTTATTTTCAGTTGGGGCTCAATTACAAAACCGGTGCGATACCCGGATGATTGGAGCAACAAGCTAGCAGCGGAGGCGTTGGCCCTGGAATCGTGGCGAGATGACCAGTGGCCTTATATGCTGTAAGTTAAATGTAGTTATTGCTTGCTAGAAGAAAAAGACAAAAAATAAGCTGATGCTGAGATTACAGAACCACCATTAACGTTTGCAGGAGCAAGTCTGAAGAAGGTGGCTGGCTTCAATGGGGAGCAGCACAAGGTCGTTTCGAGTCGTTTGACGAGGAAGGAATTGTGGACAAAAGCGTGTTCTTACGGACTCGAGGTGTGAAGGAGCGAAGATGGGCACCCCGAGCTTATGAGGGCCTCAGGCGATCCGTCAATATTACTGCGTCGGCAAAGGATGGGACCGCCGTGCACCTACGATGTTTGTCGTATAAAAACAAATTGACTCAGTGAGTAATTTGGATAGTTTTATATTCTAGAATCGACAAAGTTTTATTAGCAATTATGATGCTAGTCGGGCAGCACCCCAGTTTAGCTGGTTATTTTTTTTTCGAATCTCAACAAAAAGCTATTTGTTTTACTAATACCGTAACGTTTTGTTTTTCCAGTTGTATATCTGGATGTGTCAGATTCCCAGACTGTCTGACCAAGCCTATAACCTCCACCGATATAGTGATGTCGGACTTCTGCGAGCGGCCTGATGGCTTGCCCGATGTTTACACCATAAATGTGAGCAGTAAGTTATACAGATGTATTCTTTTCTAACTTTGCCTGTATTTCGTCCATGTTACTTAGGGAAAGACGTACGTGTATTTTGAGTAGATGACATTCTGTTACGAACTCAACCTATGTTTTGTTATAATTTGTTTTATCTGTTTGAACATTCATTGCCCTACGGTTTACTCAAAAGTTTCACATCGGACATTGAACCTGTAAAATCTGACTGGAGTCAAGTCCACAGCTCCGGCGAAAACATTCTCATTAGCTACAGCTGATCTTTCATTACACCTGTTTAACAATATTTTTGAAGTAAAATTGTAATATTCCAGCTGATAACAGTTTTCTGACTTTGGTGTTAAGAATTAACACTGATGGTGGCAAGCTATTTAGCGGGGTTCCGTACCAACAAGAAGTCATTTATCGCACCATGCATGTTGACATCAACTGCTTTCCCGGCACGGGCATCCTAGAACTTGGATATGAACCTTCAGGTATGCATGAACGGTAAAAGAAACTACGGAAACAAACTTGCTTGTTGGCTATACAAACTTGTTTTTTGCATTTATGAAATCAAAATTTTACTCCCAAAGTTGTATCGGAGCCGGTCTCGCGTATCACTCCACCACGTCTGTTGAAGTGGCTGACGGAGAAGCAAGCTGGTGAAGTGGGCTACTGCATTACATTTGAGGATCACGCAGCTGCATGCCCTATGTATGTTGGAGGAAAAGGAGCTTCCCTAGCTTTGCTGGCTTCCATGCAGAAGGACGAGGTAAATTGCACACCACTTTGACGCTTATTTAACCAAAGTTAATGGATGATTTCGGACTAACTGAATACGGTATAACTTTTTCAGGGTTATCGAGTGCCACCTGGATTCTGTCTAACCACTAAAGCCTTGGAGAAGCATCTGGAAGTTAATCCTCAACTGCTGGCGGCGATTCGCGATATAGAGGCTGCTAATGAAGATTACAACGAAGCTAAATTTAAAGAATTGTGTAAAAAGTACGTAGGTACCTAATTGTTGATGTCAAGATTTGACAATTATGTAAATAGGGTAATAATAGTTTATGAGGCATAAGTAAAAGTATTTTTGACTAAGAGAGTATTAAAATTTTCAGAGCATCTGAACTGTTTGTGACTACAGAAATAAAGGGGGATGTCAGGGATGAAATATTGAACAGCATGAAGGAATTAAGAATAAAAGCTACGGAAGAGAAATTGGGCTCTGAACTACGTTTCGCGGTTCGGTCATCTGGTAAGTTTGCAACTAAAGAACTAACGACGTTAGAATGTAAGGTAAAAAAGATTTAGCTTCTAGCAAGTTATTTTTGATATAGCTGTAGGAGAAGACAGTGAAGAGTTGTCAGCTGCTGGACAGAACGAAACAATTCTTGGATGCATCAGTGACAGCGATATCGTAGAGGGAGTTCAGAAGTGTTGGGCATCAATGTTCGCCTTCACCAGCACTTATTATCGCAGGTACAAATCTTGCTTATCCTTTTTAGGGTTCCGTAGCCGTTCCGTGTCTGTCCGTCCGTAAGTCACAACCACTTTATTCCGAAACTATTAGAACTACACGAAGCCGAGTTAATTGGTCAATCAAAATTATCCAATAAAAGCTCAGTACAAGACAGCCCGAGAAGGAATGTTAAATGTGATTGGTTCAGACAGAACGGGCAGCCATGTTTGTGCGGCGGTGGCGTGGTGGTGCAGGCACTGGTGGCGCCCCGAGCGGCCGGCGTCATGTTCACGCGGCACCCTGCGCACGGAGACCCCTCCAGACTACTCATCACTGCAAACTATGGACTCGGCGAGGTAATTTTGTATTTAATCCGACGACATGTGCTCGCAACTGGCGTGCGTGTTTGACAAGATGTATTTAAACGAAGCAGGAGGAGTGTGTGAGGGTCGTGGTAGGTGGCGTTCTGTAGTTTCAGAGAAAAAAAGACGACAGTTTACATATACATGCAACTATTGCATGTAAGGTGTTTGTAAGTATTCATTGAAATGATGGGTGTAATAAGCCTGACTTCCCGTGTTACTGCCAATCCTATACTATTTGAAATTTCATTGCCTTTGTTACTACTGCAGTAGTAAGTTATTAGATGAGAAATTAATTTATAGTGATACTACAGAGAAAGAAAAATTTTTAGCGCTCGCCGGCCGCTATCACGGCACCGGTCGCTGCGCTGTCTCGCTTGCGCATATGGCCACAGCTCTAAAAAAAGACGTTCCCCAGCAATAATTCTTGCGTAGAGGTACTTAGTTTGATGTACAGACTGATTGGTTGACGGTTCGTGAAGGGTCTGTACACGACGTACACCATGTATAATATTTGTTTGAGAGCAGGATTCTGTCAATCAGCATATATACGCTTTCCGAGCACCTTTGTTTTAGATCAGAAATTGACTGTTACCAAAGTATGTTTCAAAGATCAAATTACTTTTCAAGTATTGAAGTGCAAGAGCGCCAAACTGATATCTATAATATAAAAATGAATCGCAAAATGTGTTGGTAAGCGCATAACTCAACAACGCCTGGACCAATTTGGCCAATTCTTTTTTTTAAATGTTCGTTGAAGTTCAAGGATGGTTTTTACGGCGAAAAAAATTAAAAAATTGCCTGTAGAAGTCTAAAAACAACACTAGGTTCCTTTTTTTATTGGTAGGATTAGGGTAGGAGTAGTGTAGGAGTAGGGTAGGGGTAGGTTAGGAGTAGGGTAGGAGTAGGTTAGGAGTAGGGTAGGAGTAGGTTAGGAGTAGGGTAGGAGTAGTGCAGGAGTAGGTTAGGAGTAGTGTAGGAGTAGTGTAGGAGTAGGGTAGGAGTAGGGTAGGAGTAGTGTAGGAGTAGGGTAGGAGTAGGGTAGGAGTAGTGTAGGAGTAGGGTAGGAGTAGGGTAGGAGTAGGGTAGGAGTAGTGTAGGAGTAGGGTAGGAGTAGTGTTGGAGTAGAGTAGGAGTAGGGTAGGGTAAAGGGTAGGACACCACGCGAACGAAGTAGCGCTGGGCAGCTAGTTTCCAATAAAATTGATATTTTTTTCATAAACTTTTTAATTACAGAGTGTTGTATCCGGTGCAGTAGAACCTGACACTATGATAATAAAGCGGACGAGGAATGGTCAGCTCACTATCACGAAAAAAGAGTTGGGGTCCAAGACTCGTCGAGTCAAGACAGAGGGCAGTGGCATCGCCATGGAAGATGTACCAGAGGGAGAAAGGAACGTGGCTTGTATCACTGATGCGGAAATACTGAAACTGGCTACCATCGGAGTGTCTCAAGAAGAGTTGTGGGGCGCTGGCAGAGACATCGAGTGGGCTGTTAAAGACGTGAGAACTTTATTTAATTTCACAGGAACTTAAATAATGTCACAGGCTTTAATAGGCATAAACAGTGGAAAGGATGAACTGTGGCTTGGAGAAACTGCGTCGTGGTTTCACGAACCATCAATTGCCACTCATGATGAAATGATGACATCACAATACTCGCTACCGGGGGAATTGATGATAGACTGATTGATAGTATTTTTTTTTGTTGGTTATCTACACGTGGTTTGAAGCAATTAAGATTTGTAAAGTAACAAGTTACAATTAAGTACATTAAACCTTTTATCCTCAGAACGAGATATTCCTCCTGCAAGCACGCCCCATCACATCTCTGGACCGTTGGACTGAGGAGGAATTACTGTTTGAACTAGACACGCCTATCATGGCAGACGACGAAATCATCTCGTTCGGTAACTGTGGCGAAGTAAGACCTATCAACATTTTCCCTATAAGGTGTAACAGCCGTTTTAAGCTAAATTAACACAATCCAGGATTTATTAACTTATTTATTCATTGTTGCAACCATTTTTATACGTAAATCTTAATTTTCGTACGTTGGTTTCCTATTTCCTATTTGGCACCGGCTGCATAGGATACTAACTGCCTGTTTTCTACGTGAATGCACCCTATGACACTAGAGAAAGACAAGGAATTCTTGCAGTTGAAATTAGGAACTTTACGAGAGTATTGATCGTGGTACGAATTTTTTGCAGCCAACTTGTTCTTCTGTACACAGGTTTTTCCTAAACCAGTAACTCCGATGTCCTTTGATGTGGTATCTACTCCGTTGGCGACCGGCATGGACAAGACAATTGGCTGTAACGGAAGCGGCTACGACAAGGCCATATTGTTTACTCACCATAGATGCGCCATTTCACTGCTAGAAGTAAGCACCGCAAAATTTTTTTTTGAGCCTTTTATCGGAATTTGCATCGATCAATACAAGTGACTGGAGGTGCCTAGGCTCATTATTTTTGTAAAGTAGGTAGGTATAGTCAACTGCACATCAGTGGTAACAGTTGCGCTGTTACTATTACGACTTAAAAGCGTAGTCAATGTCATATTGTCACCACTGATGCAGAATATGCTATGGAATACTGAGGATTCATGAGCCCATACAGCTTAAATGTGTAAAAAGCCTGTACGTGTTAGCAGACCAAGCGTGGCTTAGATACCCTTATGTGAATTGAATATCACTGATATAGATATACGTAGATCCTACATCATTGTATTTCTTTATTTTATAGACCTTATACAAGAGGGCCCCCAAAGAACTAGATGTACAAGTACGCATGATGGATATGGCTATTCATGGGCACGTAGTGGCAGACGAGCAGATATTGAAGACAGCGCAGCACAGACACCCGCCCCGCTGGAACGACCAGCTGTTGGGAATCCACCATATGTTAAAGGTAAAACCGTATTATTTTCTTTACTGTGCATCGCTACAGTATCGCAATGGTGCAGCTCTTCGAGTACTTATTCACTCAAGTCATCCATGTTGTAACCGTCGAGAACTATAGATTCAGACACGCACAATTAATGTATTACAGCGAAAAGCTTTGTGCAGGTGCATATCGGAGATTAAGTTAAGACGTGGATTTACTTCTTATTACGATTTGCCTTCCAGACCCTTGCATTTTCGAAATGGGCAGTCGATGACTCTATGAAAGCAAGTGTTGTGAATTTTGACCTTGAAACCGATAACGCCGAAGAGCTGCTGGAAGCTCTTTTGGAATCACAAAATGTTATGGAACGCGTTTCTTACAACCACGCTTATACTAGCGGAGCAAGTACTGCTAGCCAGCTGGTGGCCATGTCAATATTTTTGGAGGGAAAATCAGGTAATATTTCACGCTATTGCAATCATTACCGCATAACTCGCTTCGCCTAGCGATTTTATCCACTTAAAGAAACTTCTAATTTAAAATATATCGTATCCTGTGTCATTTAGGACTGGTGTTGCATTCTATTACTGAAAGAAATATAAGGTATAGTATATCCATGTATATTGATTGAAAAAATCTTTTTCTTTTAGAATTCACTCCTGAACAATGTAGTGAAATAAGTTCATTGTTCAGCTCGGGTGACGTGCTATCTGCAGAAGTGCCAAATGCTTTGGCTAACATAGCGCAGAAGTTGGAGAAGTCTGGATTAGCAGAAGAATTTAGGGCTCAGGACCCCAAGAAAGCCCTGAAATGGCTAAAAGAAAATGCCCATGATGATATTTACGTCGATGTTCGGGAGTTCTTAGAACGCCACGGCTACAGAGCCGTAATGGAGGTAACTTGAACAGAAATGGTTGATCTGAAAGTGTAACAACAGGTTTTGCTTTTGTTTTTTATTTTTTGTGTGCGTCTTTTAGGGTTATTGTACATTCGCCACAAAGTAAATTCGTCACATTTTGTAAACTCCATACATTGAAAGTGTATTCGCCACATGCATAAAAAAATGTGTAAATTCGTCACAAGTCTCCATAGGTACATATTTTTTGCATAAAGTACTAGTAGAAAACAAAGTTATTGATTTTTAGTGCTTGAAATGAAAACGATTTCTAAAATCTTTATTTTCTCCTGCGCTCCTGCACCGGACAGGTGCAGGTCCGGTACCGGTCAATGCATCAGTCATCATTATTATAGTTTTCTTTGGGTGTTCTGTTGCAAATGTGATCTGCTTAATATTTTAGTTACCAGAGTTATAGCACATAATTTATTATTAGGAAGAAATAAGGTTGTACGTCGAATTAGGAAGAAATGAGGTTGCACGCAGCACGTCATGTTAGCTCTATGGAAAGGGGTGACAACTTCTTACTGTCGTTGATGGGGAAAGCGCGGGAAACTTTGAACTTGGCGGACGCGTCCTTTTTGAAATTTTATTGGAAAATTGATTTTAACTACTTACGATTAACTTAGTTTATAAAACAAGTAGTTCTTAAATCTTAAGATGCCTAAGAAAAGGAAAAAACATAAACAAGATCCCGGTGAAGAAATTGTTACTGGTCTTCCGGATTCATCTTCGGAGACAAGCGAGTCTGACTACGTCGACTCCTGCACTGCGGAAGAAAAGGCTGCAGAGAAGTATGCCCCGTATAGGGTTACAGACTACAGTCGCAGGTACCCTGAGGATGCCGTAGCTGGGTATGACTTTATTGTATTCATCGAGAGCACAAATGAAGAACAACCAATAGGCCAAAGAGATATGATGTACCTGAGTGGATGCTTCACTAGATTTGTTAAAGGGATTAAGTACCTGAAAAAAATTAACAGATACAAAATCGGCGTAGTTTTCGATCGCCCGAATTTAGCAAATTCATTCTTGGATAATGTTACTTTTCTGAGAGAACAGTCGATCAAAGCGTCGATTCCGGCTGGAACGACAGAATTGTCTGGAGTTATCACGTCAGTACCTACGGATATGTCAAACAAAAAATTTTTTAAGGCAATATCAAGTTCAAAAAAAATTATAAGTGTTAGAAGAATAATGAAAAAAGTTAGAGTAGGTAGCTCATCTGAACTACAGCCTACCCAAACTGTAGTTATTACTTTCGCTTCATCTACATCTTTACCAGATTACGTTCATATTAAGATGTGGCGGCTTTCAGTACTGCCCTATATTCCACCAGTCAAGCAGTGTTTCCGTTGCTTACGTTTTGGGCATTTAGCCAAATTTTGTAAAAATTCGCAAAGGTGCTCAGTATGTACTGAGGGTCATTCCTTCAAGGAGTGCTCTATACCTGCTGAAAAAGCTGTATGTGTTCACTGCAAAGGTAATCATCTGTCCATATCTGGCCAATGTCCCATTAAGAAAAGAAAGATTGCTGAAAGCAGAAATACATTGAAAACCCCTTTTTCGGACTTATTTAATAAAGTTAATTTCCCATCACCGAACAAATCGGAACATTCGACAGATATTATAAACTTGATGTTGTCTAATAGCACAGCATTAAGTTTGCTGACAGAATCTATTGTTAACTTGATTAAGTTAAATAAAACACAAAATGAAAGCATTTGTACACAAACTATAACATCTGCTATTAGAGAGACTATTAAAGGTAAAATATTATAATATAAAATTCAATAACAAAATTTTAAATATTGCTCAGTGGAATGCACAAAGTTTGCTAAGTAATAAACTACAGTTTCAGCAGTTTCTCTATAATAATGACATACATTTAGCTTTAGTTTCAGAAACATGGTTAAAACCACACATACAATTTAACATTCGTGGCTATACCACAGTTAGGAATGATTGTGGTAATGATCACAATGGTGTTGCTATATTTATACGTAATGGTATTGAATTTAGATTATTAGACACATATTTTGACAATTCTATTCAAAATATTGCAATTAAAATTAAAATTAATAACAAATACATTTCAGTAGTTAGTTTTTACAGTCCTGGAAATTGCAGTCCTACTTTTGAAAAGAACAAATTTGATTCACTAATAAATAGTATACCTAAACCATTGATAATTGCTGGGGACTTTAATGCCCATCACACTTTTTGGGGTTGTGGTAGTGACGACTCTCGTGGCAGAGCTATAATGAATTCCATGGATGAAAATGACTTGATACTCTTAAATGATGGTCAGCCAACTACTGTAGGGTCTCATCTATGGAGGCCAAATGGTCTTGATTTAACTATGGTTTCTTCTTCCTTGGCTTTGTCTTGTGAATGGCAGGTTTATCAGGATTCTATAGGCAGCTATCATTTGCCTACCATTACAAAATACGTTATAGATACTGCTAATGATGTGGATCCTTCTAATGTTTCAAATATTCCTCTTCATTGTAATCTGAAATTAGTTGATTGGTCTATTTATAAAAAGATTGTAAATGACATGATGGAAAGTTTTCAGTATAATAACTTGAGTCATATTGATACATATAATAATTTGTGTTCAATAATCCTACAAGCAGTTCAGATGTCAGTAATCAGTTTTAATAAAAACAATACCACTTGTGACTCTCGCAGATCTAGGAGGAAGCTTCGACTCCCTTGGTGGAACGAGAAGTGTACTAGAGCTGTACAAGATTGTAAGCAAGCATACGTCTTATTTAAATCAAATCCTTGTCTAGACAATTTTATAAGTTTCAAACATATACAAGCCCGAAAAAAACGTATCCTACGACAGGAGCGTCGTGCATGTTGGTTAGAGTTTTGTAATTCTATTAATAGACTCACTCCAATGAGTCAAGTTTGGGCAAAAATGAGGAAGTTAAAAAATGTTTCTACAAATAGCAGTTTGTTTTCTAGTTATGAATGGATCTCTCAATTTCTGCATAAGTATACTCCTGATTCAGTTCAAAATTTTTACACAGTTAGTCACAATAACTTACAAAATTGCACAAATAATTTCATGGTGGAAACTTTTTCTACTGAAGAGCTAAAATCTGCTTTAAGATCAAGAAGAGATTCCGCATGTGGTTTAGATTGGCTCTCATACAAAATGTTCAAATTATTAAATTCACACAGTCTGTCTATATTTTTAAATATTTTGAATTCACTTTGGCATTGTTCTATTATTCCTGAGGAATGGAAAACAGATTGTTTAATACCTATCCTGAAACAGGGTAAAGACCCTAACAGCGCTGACTCATATCGTCCTATTACGCTAAGTTCGTGTGTTGGTAAAATATTTGAACAGCTTCTAAAACAACGTTTGATATTTTACATTGAAAGTAATAGTCTACTACCTTACAATCAATTTGGCTTTCGTTGTGGTCGTTCTGCTCGGGAAAGTCTTAGTCATTTATCTCTGGATATACACAGTGCTCTTGTCGAGCATAAAATGTTGGGGTGTGTTTTCTTTGATATTGTTGGTGCTTTTAATAACGTAAATTTAAGTACATTGTCATCCATTCTCCTTTCACTAAATGTTCCTGAAAAAATAGTAAGTTGGATTTTTGAGTTTTTAAATGAGCGTAAGCTGTACGTAAAAGTCAATAATCAATTAATAGGACCTAGGTATTCTTACAGAGGAGTTTCTCAAGGAGGAATATTAAGCCCTCTATTATTTATTTTATATATTTCTAGATTAAATAATGTGCTAGGTAGTGATGTCTGTAATTTACAATTTGCTGATGATTTGGTTGTATATTGTTCAGGAAAAAACCTTAATAGCATTGAAACAAAACTTAATGCTAGCTTGGAAAAATTGGGACATTATTTTGAATGTCTCAGTTTGGAGGTCAGCAATGAGAAAAGTAAGGTTGTTGTCTTTTCCAAAAATGTTGTTGGTTCTAGTATTAAAATCTATTACAATAATAGCCTTATGTTAGTGGATAGTTCCATAAAATTTTTAGGTGTTACTTTTCTCAGTAATTTTAAATGGAATGTGTATGTTGATTACTTGGCAAACAGAGCATTAAAAGCTTGCAATATTTTGAAATCTCTCGCTGGAACTTATTGGGGTGCTGATCCAGGGACATTACTGATTTTATATAAGTCCTTAGTAAGAAGTCACTTCGAATATGCATTTTTTTGCTATAGTGGTGTACAAAAACTAGTAGAAAAACTAGAAAAAGTGCAAAATAGATGCTTACGTATTATTTTGGGAGCTATGTGTTCAACACCTATAGTGTCAATGCAAGTCGAATGTAGTTTGCCTCCATTGATAATTAGATTCAATTATCTCAGAACAAAATTCTTCATTAAGATTTCTTCTATCAGTGATCATCCTCTTCTATTGCAGTTAAAGAAGGCTATTAATGGGACCAATCCCCCTTTTCTAGTACAAGGTTTATCTGAAATTTTAAAAGATTGTTCTAATCAAAATTATTTTTCTAGCTCCATTTGGCCTTGTTATTTATATTCCTATGAATCAAAGTATTGTCCATTTAAAATAGTAATCAATGAATCTTTGAAGTTTAAAGAGGATGTTTACAGAATGCTTGAGGAATGGAATGGTTACAATCAATTGTACACAGATGGCTCTAAAAATGATAATGCTGTATCTATGGCTATTTATGACGTTCAGGCTCGAAGTGGGTTTGGAAATAGGTTGTCTTCAGTAGCAACTGTGTATACAGCAGAGGCTATGGCAATACTCAGTGCTTTAAAGTATATTGAGTCTAGGCAAGAAAATAAATGGATCATTATCACTGATAGTATGAGTGTATTGAGAGCACTAGAAAATCCCAGTTGTAATGCAAAAACAAGTTACATAATTTATAATATCAGAGAAAAATACAATAATTTACATAAGTTCAAAGATATCGTCCTTTTCTGGACTCCTTCACATATCGGGGTAGTTGGAAATGAACAAGTTGATTACCTGGCTAAATTCATTGTTAATCATCATCAGGAATGTCCAATTTTGCATAATCCCATTCCAAATTCAGATGTGTTGACTTATTTCAAATCAAAACTGGCACGTGAATTTCACAATTTCTGGCAGCATGTAGTTGAAACCAAAGGAAAGTGGCTAGCTGAAATTAAAACAAAGATTTCTTCTCCTTGGTTTACAGGAGGAAATATCTATCGGAACAGAAAGTTTTATACAACGATTTGTCGTCTACGGCTAGGTCACTGTCGATTTAATGCACATCTGTTTAGAATTGGCATTCTGTCTTCCCCAAATTGTGATTGGTATTGTAATTCTGCTATACAAACATTGGATCACATTGTATTTGATTGTCCTAATTTTGCTCTTCAAAGGATCATTTTAGTTGATCGCCTGCTAGGTATTTATGAAAATGCTGAAGATATCCCGCGCTCGCTTCAGCAACTTTTGAGGAAAAAAGATTGTTTTTTACCAATTTATGATTTTATTGTATCAACTGTTGATGAAATTTGAATTTGACAACTACCACACTTTTGACATAAAATTATATGATATTGAGATGATGAGATTTTGAGATACTACTAAATAAAACATGAAAGAAGACTTGGCTCCGGCCTAACAAATGGTACTGAACTTGAATATATTAAAAGAAGACTTGGCTCCGGCCTAACAAATGGTACTGAACTTGAATATATTAAAAGAAGACTTGGCTTACGCCTAACTATTGGTTATTGAAGACATTGATAAAAATAAGACCTGGCTACGGCCTGACTATTGGATATAGAAGACATTGAATAAAGAAGACATGGTTTCGGCCTTGATTATATAGACAGACAAGAACGAAAAGAAGAATTGGAAGAAAAAGAAAACTAAAACAGACTTGGCTGTATGGGCTCAGCTCCCTTTGCCTGTCCCAAAGAGGGACAAAACGAACCAAAAAAAAAAAAATGTCGTTGATGGGGTGGCAGATTGATAGAGGAAGATCGCTCAAGGGGCAGTAGGATTTTTAATTAGGTACCTATTTGTTTACTTTCTCGTTATTGTTAAATGTAATTACGTATGAGTTCAATTCGTTTTATTTTGTGGTGGTTTAGGTCAGTTTCCTTTGGTTGTTGTTTTGTTCCTAAGTTACAATAAATTGTTGTGTTTATTATTTTACGTATCTTGTTGTCTTTTTTAAAACATCTTCACTTCGATGGTAGTTACTTAAGATTGATGCATCTCTAAAAAAATGGATCATTAATCAGCCGGGCACAAGCTCGGGTGGATATAATAATAATATCTTGGGACAACCAACCATATTTTGAAATATAACCGACTAGCTTTTGCCCGCGGCTTCGCCTGCGTGTATGTCGAAAAATGCAAAACTTGCAGGAATAAGGAATGGCTGTCATAAAAATGTATTGTCACTAGAACCATAGTGTGTGTGCAAAATTTCAGCTCAATCGGTTGAAGATATCTGCTTCAAAATTGAGTTGCAAGATTCCACCCGAACAAACATAGTTACATACCTTCATCCCCCTTTTTAACCCTTCTGGGGTAGAATTATCATAAACACAGACACGTATAAACTAATTTTCAATCGTCAGCCTAAACACAAAATTTGGAAATCCTAACTTCAAAACTGACGGACTTTCATATATAAACTTCCATCCCCTATTTTAACCCTTTAGGGGTAAAATTCCCAAAAACGCTAAGTCACGTATAAATAATTTTTTAAGCGTCAGCCTAAACACAAAATTTGAAGAACCTAACTTCAAAACTGACAGACTTTTATATAAAATTCCATCAGGTTACTCCTTTGTGGGTGGAATTCCCAAAAATCCTATCTTTTTGGATACTTACTCTTCACAAAAAACACACCCTCCAAGTTTCATATCTCTAGGACCAGCGGTTTGGGCTGTGTGTTGATATATCAACAGTCAGTCAGTCAGTTTAGCTTTTTATATATATAGATTGTTTGATTTTTCTGCTGTCTGTACGGAAATAAACAATATGGCGGATTTTTTTTCACGAAAATAGAGCTGTGGCGAGTTTACACATACTTTATTTCGTGGTGAATTTACTTTTGTTTTAAAAAAAATGAGATTGTTATGTTTTTTGTTCCGACCCCGAAAACCACGAAAATAACACCCATGACATAATATATGAGGTTATATGGGGCTTTATATACTGGGTTTTTTAATATGTCAATGCCCAAAACCGTAAAATTTTAGACGGCACCATCATGATCTTTTTTTTGCGTATGCGCGTACATACGAATTTAGTTCTGAATTCTGACACTCGAGCGCCAGCTTATATGGCGCTACCTGTTGCTCACATGAAAAATGGTGGCACTTTTATAATGTTTTCAATCCTATGATGTATTAAAATGTCTGTAGTGTGATTTGTTACCCACAGTGTGTAAAGAATATACTGTTTGGTCACAGTAGACACTGCCTTCGCACCTGCTATATGTAGTATAGAAACCAGCCAAGTGCGAGTCGGACTCGTGCACGAAGGGTTCCGTATCATTATCTATAAAAAAGGCATAAAAAATCACGTTTGTTGTATGGGGCTCCCATACAACAAACGTGATTTTGCCCTTAAATATTTTTTTTCTGTTTATTAGTATTTGTTGTTATAGCGGCTACAGAAATACAATAATTCTGTAAAAATTTCAACTGCTTAACTATCGCGGTTCCCGAGATACAGCCTGATGACAGACGGACAGGGTACAGAACCCTAAAAATAGCAATTTTTGGTTACCAGCCTGACGCGAACCGTTCCAGACAACCAGCCATTCTGACGCACACTATTTTTATATTTGCTGACAATGAAATTTTGCTTTCAGTTTGATTTAGTTACTAAACCATGGGTTTTGGTGCCAGAGAATATGATGACAGTACTGCAAAACTTACGCGTTACCACTGAGGGAGCAAAACGCAACAAAACTAGCCAAGAGATTGTGGACGCTTTAAAAACTCCTGAAAAGCCAAACACAAGGTGCGTGCCCAAGTTCATCGTTTAGGTTGTTTTTTTACGTAAGTTTTAGTGTTTAGTTTTGAGTTGGTAATACTCGAATCCATTTCTCTTCGCAGTAATCACAGTACTACGCAATGTGTGTAAAGTCCTCTCATCAAATGTTACAGGAAAGTTCTGCGCTGGATTCTGCCGTTATGTCACCGGACCGTGCGCCACAGAGAGGGCACGAAGGCACATCTGGTGCTCGTCATACACAAAGTACGACTCGGTTTCATCCGACTCGGCAACTTGTTGGTTAAAAAGTGGTACATACCGAATCCTGAACTCGTGTTCTTCTTCCGCAAGCAAGAGCTGAAGAAATATCTTGCTACTAGAGATCCTGCTCTATTGAAAAAGTAAGAAATACCTAGTTTTAAACACATTAAATTAGACCATTTATTAAATGCTCAATCAATATAAAGTTGTCATTAAATCACATGACCAATCATAATGATCACAACTCCGAAGATTCTTTAATGATTTGATCGGATTTAAGCATCAGTAAAGCAACCTCTGATTTGAGTTTTTCCGAAGATCTATGTTTTCTCTGGTACAGGTCCTTTTAATAGGAAGTACAAACCAAAATTGGGATATTTTCAGAGCAATGCAACGCCAACAGTACCATCCAGGCTGGTGTAAGCTGAAGTTTGAGGAGATAAACACTGGCTGGGTGAACAAACTCGAACCTAAGGCACCGAACATCACGGCTGGCGACGTGAGGATATCCGCCACGGCCGTGTGCGGGGGAGATGTGGTCGCGAGGGCCTGCGTCATCAAGGATCTCGAATCAGAAGTCCGTCGCATTTCATACTATTTCAATTCATTATTGAGTAGAATAGCAGTATTATTTAAGGCATAAGTCGTTAAGTTATCAATTCGACCCTTCTATTTATTCTTATTTCTAAAAACCACCATACAATGACGTACTAAAAAATGTTTTTTATGTAGTTATTGTTGAAATTAATGATCACTTGTTTTCGAAGTTCCATTATACGGAAGCAAAAAAATATTTTGCTTCCGTATAATGGAACTTGTCGGCTTGCACTTTAGCGCGAAAGGACACGTGCGAACAGACATATCCATAGTCATTTGTACGACTGATATTTAGGCGACAGACACTTGCGCGTCTAAGAGCTCGTGAGATTCGTTACAGACAAAACATAACATCACGCTTGATGTTACTTGAACAGTGGGTTGAGTCGTTAGTGTGAAGTAAGTCCCAGACACGAAGGAAGGTAATAGTTATGCTGCTGTTTTATTTTGATCTCGGTCGACTGCGGCGGCGGCGGCGGCTAGGCGGTCTCTGAAGAAATATGGCAAACGTATACCTACTAATAATTTTCAGTTAACGTTAATATTGATCATTTTTTTTATTTTGTCGTGTCATTCAACATTGGCCCTTCGATAAAATTGAATAATGACACAAATCTATTGACAGAATCTACGTATTTTTTGAGAGCAAAATCTGAGAAATTTGACGAGATTATCGTAATCAAATTAAGAAAATAAAAGATTTTTTACAAAAACCAACATAGCCAACATATAAAGGTATTTATTGGCTCGATAGATTTTGTGATTTAGTCTCTGTTGCCTCGGAAGGAGTGCGGAAACAGAACTCAGATTTGTGTTGGGCGCAAATATTTCGGCGGGCTGTCAAAGTTTGTAGGGCCCGGGCTCTTAAATCTAACTTTAGTGTGAGATAGAGTTGGAGCCTTACGTTCTGTACCCAAAAAAAGTAATACTGCTGTAATTGGTGGTGGTATAGTCTCGGATCTTTCTGGCCGCAGATCACGTAAATGTATCGGCAGCGCTGTGATTCCGCGTCCTATAACATACATAACATCGCGCCTGTAATCTCCGGAAGGCTTAGGCAGAGCGGGTGTACCCATTAGTACACCCTCATTTCCACAATAACACTTTACCCAACCTGGGAATCGAACCCAGGACCACATGCTCAGCGCAACCACGCCTGCGACCACTAGAACAACGAGGCGTACCCCATGTACCGGGGATTACAGTAGTTTCCCGTGGAGCTATATTTCAGTGCACTTATGGTTTTCTTTGAACAGATTGGTGATCTTCGCCGTGGTGATGTCCTGATAACGCACGCGACTGACATCGGCTGGTCGCCGTACTTCCCGCTCCTGACCGGCATCGTTACCGAACTCGGTGGACTTATATCACATGGTGCGTTGTTAAATTCTTTAATGAATTTTGTATCTAGAAATGCAGTTCAACAAACAAGGCTCCTCAAAAAAAAAGAACATTTTGTGAGACACAAAAATTAGACTTATAATAATAATAATTTAACACGAAATTTTACAACTTCCAGGCGCTGTAATAGCTCGGGAATATGGGTTGCCCTGCATCGTAGGCGCAGCAAGTGCTACAGATATATTCAAAACTGGAGATTTAGTTCGACTATCAGGGACGAAAGGCATTATAGAAAAAGTGGAAGTGAAAGAAGAGCAACAAAATGAAAGTATAGAGAGCTAATTTATAAAAGTTATATCATGCAACATTAAGGGAAAGGTGCAATGTAATAAAAAAAAATATTATGTAAATAAATCAATATAATTGATAAAAATAAAAAAAATCAAAAACAATAAGACAATTTAAAACATTCTCGCAAACCCATTGACATGCCAAAGGCAAGACAACGCTCAACACTGTCACGATTTGGTATAACTTGATTTTGTATTATCAGAGTCTCTAAATGTAATACAAAAGGATGACCTTTAGGGTTCTTGTTTGCATAGTCGTCAGTTATGTATGAAGCACTCTAGCACCGATTCATAGTCGTGCCCCGTGTGGCCACGGCTAGGACGGCGCATGGTCAAGTATAACAATCGCTTAGCGCTTGTTGATGAGGTCAGATGTACACCCAGAGCTTGCCACCAAAATCCGTCCGTGGGTCCGTGTACAAGCCTAACCCCTCCCTGGGAGAACCGATTACGGGTTGCGAACAAGAGCACTTGTGGTCATGTTTTCGATCAATATATCAATTCAAAGAATTTAATCGCAAAGTATTTCGAATGCTAAAATGCATCAAGTTCTCAAATCCTTAGAAAAACCAAAGTACAGTACGCGACAAGTTTACATTTCAAGATAATTTAACAAGAATGGATAACAGCCTTATGACGACAAAAAATCAAAAAATGAGTGGAGCAATCACTCTGTAGCAGTTTGAAGCAATCTCACTGGTCTTCATCGCTTGCAAGCATGAGCAGTTCATAACAGTTGAAGGCGAAGGGCCTGCCAAAGATGACGACGCAGCAGTGGTAGTTGGGCTCGTACACTGTGCCCAGCAGGTGGTCACCGTGGTAGTGCACGCGGCCGACGTGCGTGCCGGGCGCCACGCTCACGGCACGCGCGTGCACGGACCCGCCGCGCCACGCCACCCAGCGCACCTCCGCGTTGCACATCACCTGGCCAGGCATAACATAAGGCCGCCTTCAGACACGGTGCTTTTTAAGCGAGCCACACCTTCATACTCGATCAGACGTACCACGTACGTAAACGACGTAGGTACTGATGCAACGTAGAAGTTACTGAACCGCGCGGTTCTTGCGTGTCAGAAAGTGCACTTTTGGTTCTTGTTGGTAGGAGTAGGAAATTCGGCAGTTTACTATCCAATGGGTTCCAATGCAACCCTAACAAACTAAGCACACACGGTCGGCTTCTGCAATAACTTGCGCCACTTCTTGGCTGCATAAACAACAATATGTTTCCAACATTTACAAGTACAACTGATCTAAAGTCCAAGACAGAGAATTTGATAGATAGCCTTGTTAGTAATTCTAAAGTCTGATGAAGAATTTTTTTTTTTAATATTCACCTGATATTTACTGTAGCTATGGACTTGTCCGTCCGCGTAAACTAGGCAGCAGTGCTTGGAAGGCAATAATGTGGCTGGTAGCATCGTAGACCTACATGCGCAGTAAGAGTTAATCAAACAAATTCATTTTACTAATTATGTTCTACCTAGTCAAACAGTATTAAATTACTGCCATAAGCATCAAAAAGTCAACCTACTAGGCCTTTAATCAGAGTATAAAAGTAATGTTAGGCAAATCAATAAAAGGTTCATCTATAATATCGTATAAGCAGTCCGCTGTAGCGAGATACCTTATCCACCTAATCAAGTAAACTATTAGATAGCCTAGATAGTGATGTCGCAGAAGGAAATGGCTGAGCGAGTCCCTCGCGGCTCTGATCCGCCGCAGGAGGACGAGCGAGCGCAGGCGGAGTCATGGTTATGTCACATCAGTCCTGGACATCACTAAGGAGGAGGAGGTGAAAGCCACCACATGACCATAGAGGGGCCGCGAACGGTATGCAACGCAGTACTCGCAATAACTTGAAGCGGGAAGTTGGCAAAGACGGCCGAGTTTTTAGTGGGTTCGAGCCCCACAAAATCACACCGTCCGGGTCCCCCGGTCAGGTGTGGTATGCAGTAGGCATTTTCTTAGGCGAAAAAACAAAATGGTTATAGTTTTCTTCTGTCAACCGACCGTACACCTTGTACAATACTTGCCAGTGATCAGTTTGCTTACCTGTGCAAAGCTCTAGCAACCCAGATGACTTCATTTTCGTATAAGCCGGCAGCGACCGCCCCACTAGGCACCGCGCCGCCAGCACTCACAACCCACACTGGGCCACATTTCTCCAGTGAAGGCAAGTAGTCTATTTAACAAATAATCTATGTATAAAACAGGCTTCATTAAGGCGTACACTACATAAATACGAAAAACTTTATTCCGTCTGTATTTAAGAATTTCAAAATACCGATTTTCAAATTTATCATTCATCCTATTTTTATAATTCCTAAATTTCAATATTCCTAACGTTTATAATTACTATTCTTAAAATACCGAGTTTCAATAGATCGAATTACAAAAAGTCCGACTAATGATAATACGAAACAACAAAAATACGAATTCCGATTATTAAAGTACCGATTTATTAGAATACCGAAATAAAAACGACTTGTAAAACTGAATATCAAGACAAATAAACACGTAATTCCTCGTCAGAGAGAAGTATAATGTTATGTTTAAAAGTATGATTGTTTACTTTAGAATACAATTTTTTTTTTCGAATAAACATTTTCTTTCGCTGGTCACAGTTCTAACCTAACTTAACCCAAGTGATTCACCAGCAATAGAGGGGATCTCGCATTAATGGCCACTGTTCTAACCTAACCTAACCCAAGTGATTCACCAGCAATAGAGGGGATCTCGCGTTAATGGCCACTGTTCTAACCTAACTTAACCCAAGTGATTCACCAGCAATAGAGGGGATCTCGCATTAATGGCCACTGTTCTAACCTAACCTAACCCAAGTGATTCACCAGCAATAGAGGGGATCTCGCATTAATGGCCACTGTTCTAACCTAACCTAACCCAAGTGATTCACCAGCAATAGAGGGGATCTCGCGTTAATGGCCACTGTTCTAACCTAACCTAACCCAAGTGATTCACCAACAATAGAGGGGATCTCGCGTTAATGGCCACTGTTCTAACCTAACCTAACCCAAGTGATTCACCAACAATAGAGGGGATCTCGCGTTAATGACCACTGTTCTAACCTAACCTAACCCAAGTGATTCACCAACAATAGAGGGGATCTCGCGTTAATGGCCACTGTTCTAACCTAACCTAACCCAAGTGATTCACCAGCAATAGAGGGGATCTCACGTTAATGGCCACTTTCTAACCTAACCTAACCCAAGTGATTCACCAGCAATAGAGGGGATCTCGCGTTAATGGCCACTGTTCTAACCTAACCTAACCCAAGTGATTCACCAGCAATAGAGGGGATCTCGCGTTAATGGCCACTGTTCTAACCTAACCTAACCCAAGTGATTCACCAACAATAGAGGGGATCTCGCGTTAATGACCACTGTTCTAACCTAACCTAACCCAAGTGATTCACCAACAATAGAGGGGATCTCGCGTTAATGGCCACTGTTCTAACCTAACCTAACCCAAGTGATTCACCAACAATAGAGGGGATCTCGCGTTAATGACCACTTTCTAACCTAACCTAACCCAAGTGATTCACCAGCAATAGAGGGGATCTCGCGTTAATGGCCACTGTTCTAACCTAACCTAACCCAAGTGATTCACCAACAATAGAGGGGATCTCGCGTTAATGGCCACTTTCTAACCTAACCTAACCCAAGTGATTCACCAGCAATAGAGGGGATCTCGCGTTAATGGCCACTGTTCTAACCTAACCTAACCCAAGTGATTCACCAGCAATAGAGGGGATCTCGCGTTAATGACCACTGTTCTAACCTAACCTAACCCAAGTGATTCACCAACAATAGAGGGGATCTCGCGTTAATGGCCACTTTCTAACCTAACCTAACCCAAAGGATTCAATAACAGTAGATAGACCCAATGAGGCATGACCCTATGAGGCATATACATATGCCTCATAGGGTCTAGGACAGCCGATTCCTTTTTTCGCGATTTTCGATATTGTGCTGGTCCCATGGAGAATGTTGCTTAGTTTGATGGTATGTACCATACCCTGACACTCTTGAACGCAGTTGTACGCAATGTACCAATTACAAAGTATAATTATTACTGTATGAAAACAAACATACCCGCAATAACCGCTCTGTACTTTCGCTCCCAGGATACTTTCAAAAACTTTAGGTAATTCTCCCAATCCTTGGAATACCCATCAACTTTCATCTTCAAATGATTCCAACGCCTGTTTTTTAACATATCTATTTATTTAAAACAACTGAATTTGTAGTCTTTTTTTTATAAGCCGCTATCAACATGCTGCGGAAATCATAGGCCTCCCTAAGCGTCGCCACATACTAATTTCACTACACCTTTTTTTTTTTTTGGTGGGTGTGAAATCATCAAATGAAAGGGTGGAGCGGAAGGGAGTGTCAGACTCTTACTGACTAAAAACCACCCATGTTCCTTCATTGGTTCACCTTTTTTTTAGCAGTGCACAAAATAATTGTTCACTGTTAAAAGTATGTATTTGCACCAAAATGACGAAAAACGACGTCTGTATGTGAAATCCGAACACAGATGTCAAATGTCATATTCAGACCCCTTTTCTGACATTTGGCTACGGAACCCTAATAAAATGAATAAAAGTAGGAATTATAATTAATTACTTACATTGCATATAACGGGATCTCAGAACCAAGGGTTTGTTGCAACGAATCGGTTTCTTTTACCTGTTATAGGACAAATAATAATTTGGTAAGAAGACGATTCCATAATAATTATGTTGTGTAAGAATCACTTGTGATTAGAATTACCAATTGTCAAAATGTAGGTGTGCCGACTGTTAGGTTATACCTCTGCCTAACCTTTTGGGAATTACATGCGTGATGTTTATTTTTAGCAAACAGCCAAACTGTTATGTGTCTTTCAATTAAGCTGGCTAAATACTAACAGCTGAGTCGATCTTCAGGTTAAGCCGCACTTGATTAGGTTGGTCCGTGGATGGGTGACTACCCATTACATACAGAGTTTTGGAAAGCACGTTAAGGTCCCGGTTGTCAATTGTAGATCTTTGACAGTCGTTAAGTAGTCAGTGGACCGAAAATCTGACAACCTAGTACTAACTGGGTTTTGGAGGTCAGAAAGGCAGTCGACTGGTATTCAGCTGCATACGGCTAGCCTGGAAGCCGACCCCATCATAATTGGGAAAAGGCAGACGATGAACGCTTGGCGGATAACAGCCCCCACTCTTTCTCAAAGGGGTGCCCCCATTAGTGGAAATATTACTCTAAAAGCCCGCATAGTGGTTACTAGTAAAGCTCAGGATTGACCGTAGTTCGGGCTTATAACCTGCATAATCGATCTACTGATCGATTATGCAGGTGCAATTGTGTTTTTGTTGTGTCTTTTTAATTTTAGATAAATTAACGTTCGTACAAATCCCGAGTCCCGTTGGTAACCACAGGGTAGTTTATAGTATGTTGGTTACGTTACTTACGACTAAATTGAGCCACTGGGTCCATCTGTTGAACATATCTATTATGTCTAACATTGCCTCCTGGCATTCTAGGTAAGTTTTGGTTTTCACGTTGGATCGTACTGGTGACGCGATCTAAAATAGAAAAGTAATCCTCTCAGGCCGAGATCTATAAGGCCAGACTTTTACCAAATCGGAGACGTGCGGAGTGTGAACGTGTGTGTGTCTGACCGTCACTTAGCAAGTGTTGACTAGACACTTAGACATGTTCCCATCCCTAACTTGCACTTGTAGTTTGACAGTATGTAGTCGTAACGTGATAGTAATAACGCTTAGCCAAATTACGATAAGTGCTAATTTATAGATCGGCCTTAGAAGATCTTTTAAGGCCGATATCTATAAACGATAGCAAATTGTTTTCACAAAAAAAGAGCTAAAGTTTCTTATGAAAGATTCCCGGTATGTCTTATGGATTCAGATTTACCCATATTATCCCACTTAAAAGAATCACCTATAATGCTGCATGGCTCTGCCAGGTTTGGCCAGTGGCCGTCATCAGAACTAACGTCACCATCTTGCTTTTTCAATAGTCATAATTTTCGACCCACCCCCTCCTGACAATATCATTCAAGCACCACAAGAGCCATGCTGCACTAACTCTATCAACAACCTGTGTCTTACTTCTTTGTCCCTGTACCGCAAATGTAGACAAGTCGTCAGTTGGCGGCTGAACACATTGTATTGACGCCATTGCAAGGCTTCCGTAGTCACTCTCCTATAGAATGATACCCAAGAGACTGCAGTATCCCCTGGAATTTAAGTTATAAAAGTTCTCACTAATTTATTTACTCTATAAATAATATTTAACATTTTTAGCACAACGACTGCTGTACTCACGTCACACATATCGACAACCTCGCGAGCCAGATCTAGATATTTGAATTGTTTATCTTTCTCTGCTTTGACGAGGTTCCCGTCATGCGGAACCGTAATATCAACAATCATTGCGCGACGCTCCAATCGATCTATCACCACAATGTCAGGCTTATTGGCAACAATAGTCCTGTCAGTGACGATAAGTCGATCCCAGTACAACGTAATATTACCATCATCGAGAACTGGGTCGGGCGCATACTTATAGTATGGCACTTCTGATTCCACAAGGTTATACTTCAAAGCAAGTTGCTGGTGGATAATCCTGGCAACGAGGTTGTGTCTATGCAACTCTCCATTAGCTAGACACAAACACCCAGAAATAATGTGTCGAATTGATTCTCCTGGACGGTGGCATGCCTGACATATGTCAACCGTGCCATCCTTCAATTGTGAAGGATGGACCAGTTGACATGTTGTATTGCCGGTAGTTACCATAACTTCTTCCATTATTGTATAGACAAAACCTTCGGTTTCCCCAAAGAGGTCACCGAAACGCAGCCAAGATACGGACGCTAAGAAGTCTACATCGGGCTCATGTAGGGCCCGGTAAAAGCGCCCGTGCAGCTCCTTGCTCTGCCATACCTCCGTGCGGTCATTAGTGTCTAATACTCTAGGCTTGCGCCAGTTCTCTTCCTAGCCAGGGAGAGCGGGGTAAGGCCCTTATCTACCGAGACCACATCTCGGTCCATCCCCACATCGGCTTCTAGGAAGTATTCCCTGAGACTGCATACCTCACGGTTGTGCAGGGTCTTAGCATTTAACAATCCATGACCCCGCACTTCCGTGGGATATACAGTCTAGGGTTCAAGGCTAGACAAAACCACAATGGACTCAGACTATCACCCTGGAATATACCGCGCTCTATCCTTATCATTTCGCTGTTCCCCTGGATCTGTTGACATCCTGGATAGCTATGGACCGTTCTCCAGTGCCCCATACATGATATCAGGAAGGTACGCAGAGTTGCATCTACTTTATACAACTCCAGCACCCTCATGAGCCATGTATGAGGCACCGAATCATAGGCCTTCTTATAGTCTATCCAACATGTAGACAGATCCTTTCGGGAGCGGCGAACCTGTTGGCTAATGGCCATATCAATGAGGAGCAGCTCCTTAGTACCGCGGGACCCGTTCCTACATGCATTCTGAGAGGCAGACATGATAGAATTATTCTCAATGTGTTGGTTGATTTTAGCTCTAAAAAGCTCTGTAGTCACGTCCCACATGTCGACAATCTCGCGAGCCAATTTTTCATTATTAATTGCTATCAATATGCTGAACAATTTTTGCCCTCAGAATGGATGTAAGAACATTTTATACCATCAGTAAACACATAGCGGGTCAGTCTATAGTTTTTAGGTTCCTCAGTACTACCCGATTTATGGAGCAAGTGACTCCTGTTGTAAAGAACAGTGGTAGCGACCCAGTCTCTCAGGACGAATGTCTTGAATTGCGAGGCTTAGCAATTCCTTAAAGGCGTGCCGTTGTATTTAATCCAAAAGTTGTGCAGTCTGTCCGGCCCTGGAGATTTTCAGTTTGGTAACGGACGGACTTCACGGATTTTTGGAATTGGGTCACACGCTCGCTCAACAACACGCATCTAATCCAATCACCCTCAGTATGACTGACTGGCACCGATAAAATACTTCGCCAAAAAGCACTCATGGCGTCGTTATCAGATGGCGGCAGATACCCGTCAGTCACTCGTTGAAAGGCAATGCGCCGCTCCTATGTTGTGTATACCCTTTTGACCTTTTGTCACTCTGGAACATTCGGTTCTGAGTGTATCGATCCATTCTTCGTCAATACCGACGGTTACACGGTTATACGGTTACGGTTTCTGTTTCAGGAAGTCGATACACTCTGTGACCCATTGATATGTACGAGTATTCTAGAGAACTGATTCCAGTTCCTCAGATATCAAGGTATCGCAGAGGTTTGCGCTACTTTCAATAGTTTGTTTTTTTATATATTAAAATGGGCCTGCTCTTGACTTCGATCACGCCTGATGGAAAGCGATGGATGAGGTCTATGATAAAACGAGCGTGCGCAGAAGACGCCTGTCGGTCGTCAGAGCCTCGTTTGTTGCTCAGCAGGATGCACCACAAGCAGGTGAGGTTGACTTGGGGCTTTGAGATGCCCCCAAAGTTATTGTTACATAATTATAAAAATGTGTTTGGATTTTTAAATGGCAGAATTTTAAAGCTTCAATTCCATGTCAATAAAGTAAACAATATAACTAGGTTATAAATACCTCTAGAGAAACTTGGACTATATTGGTACGCTAAGGCGTGATCGACAATCTCTTGTATCCAATCTCGCCACGCCATCACGTTCCACAGCAGGCTCACCATCGTGGAGTCCCAATCGACCGCGTTGTGCTCCGACGTAATGATCGGAGTTCCTGGATAATTGTAGTTGGCTCTATGAATGAAAGCAAAGTTAATAAAAAAGTTAATATTGAAGAAACCAAAATACTTACGAGAGCTGTAATTAGATGGTGCGATACTACATGTATCAGATATCGGTTTTAAAAATTGTGGGGCTGGCTTGCGGCTGGGTTTCGTTGTTGGCGTTTTTGTTCTATAATTGTAAGAACTAGTCGCAGACGAGTGCGAAGGTGGCGACATCTCCTCTAATAACCGGTTTTGATTTATAGCTTCGAAAGATTGCAATTCCTGTTGTTGTCTTCGAATAAACTGCTCTTTATCGTCGTGCATTTCAAGCAGAAGAGATTTGAGCGGCGAGTATTGTTTGGAAAGTGAGGGAGAACTGTGCCGTAAAGGTGAATCCGACGTGCTCGGTGAGGGGTGCAGGGAGTCGAAGTCAAATCTAGTGCTGCTCGGTGATGACTGTATGGGGTCGCAGTAAGCAAATTCTTTGTGCGTTGTTGAATGCAAGAGGTAGGAAGTAGTTGTCTGATGGGCCGGACAATAGGGTTTCGCATTTACTCCGCGTGACCTGGCTTGATTGGGACAAGGTTTCAAGGATATTTCGATGCCGGGCGCAAAGACGCGGGTCTGGTCCTCGTTGACTTTCATGAAGTCTCCGGGCACGACGTCCTGCAGCGCCTGCACGGACACGTGGCGCGAGCACGTGCAGCACGGCCGCGCCACACGCCGCAGGATCTCGTCGCACCATAGCTCGCACTGCACGAACACGTTCTTGAAACACTTGCACACCTTGACCACCCCTGTGCACATTAATCAGTACAGTGAGAAAAATGCTTGTTTAACATTAGGTCATTTTGTTTAATGTTGTATTATAAACTTACGTGGTTCTAGAAGACGCACTGCCAAATACTTTGTGGCGTCATCGATGACCCCTGAAAACATTATTGTTTTTAATAGTGTGTGAAATTAATGTTTTATTTCTTTCTATAATCTAAGAAAGACCAAAATTATTACGTCATGATATTACACAGTTGTATCTTACCAGGCATAAGTGTCTTTAAATTAGGTGGGGTGCTATCTTGCATCAAGTTAGTCAGTTTTATTTGTACTTTTCTGGAAACTACAGGGTCTGCATTGGGTACGTCGAATTGATCTGTAGTTTTCCCTTTCAACCTGAAGTTTTAGTTGTACAGCAGCATTACTTTATAATGTGTTTCCTGATCTGAGAAGGTTCTCAGAAATTAATGAATTATTAATTAATTTATTAATTTATGAATTAATAATTAATTAATTAATTTATGAATTAATAATTAATTAATTAATTTATGAATTAATTATTAATGAATTAATTGAAAGCTAATTAATTAATGAATTCATAATTACACTTCATGAACACTAACTGTCTTGTTTACAACGTGTAACATACTAACTCATCGGCAGCCTCTTTGAAAGTCTTGCGAAGAACTCCATGTCTCAAGAGTGGTCCCTCCCCTGCTTCGTCCATCTCCTTTACAAGAACATTCAATGCTCCAGTTTTTTCAGCTAAAATAAAGCAGTATTGGTTGATATGGGAATGGATACGCAGGAATAAGAAGGTACATGTATACCTACATATGTAGGTAGATAGTGGGCCTGGAAACCGTGTGAATCGTTTATTAAGGTAATGGAAAGGAAACGGCATATCATCTGGGGTATGAATATGTATGTCTAATATTATTATTATATCTATAAGAGTGGAGAGTAAGACGAAAGGCTCCAAATAAATTGGAAAAATAAAAAAAGGGCCGGAGAATGACAAAATATAAAATAACCCGATTAGATTCCACGCATATTATGTACATACCTGGAAAGAGGGATTCGTGGCTCAACAATATTTAACAGCCACTCAGTTCGATTCTTAGGTTACCACCCATTTTTGTTTGGGTGACCACCCATTACATACTGAGTTTCTCCGTGCTTCGGAAAGCACGATAAGCCGTTGGCCTTGGCTGTCATTTATAGATCTTTACAGGTCAGTCGGTGGCCCAAAAAGTCTGACAACCAGTCTTACCAAGGGGTATCGAATTACCCAGTACTAACTGGGTTGTGAAAGTTAGATAGATAGTCGCTCCATGTAAAATATAGGTATTCAGCAGCATCCGGTTAGACAGAAACCCGACCAAAATATAGTTGGGAAAAGGCTAAGCAGATGATGTACATACATACCTTGAAGCCTAACAGACGACACCAATAGTGCTGCTGCGTCAGTAATGACGGCTAAAATCAAAGTAAATTACAAAATTAACAAATAATACATTGACATTTGTTCCGCTACTACGCTGACTACCCATCTTTACCACGGATATTAGCTCATTCTTTTAATTTCAAGGCTATACTTAAATGGGAGAAGAAGATATTCTATGAAGTTTGTGGAACGCAATAGGTCTGTTTGCTCCATTTTTTGTCAGCGACTTCAATTTGATAAATTCAAAAATTGAAAAGTTGAAGTCAAATTCAAAATTAAACCTATTGCAAATGTTATGCTCAAAAACTTTTGTAATAAATGACAACATCATTGGAGCCATAGAAACCAAGATATTTGCAAAAACGATTTTTGTGACCTTTGACCTTGAATAGCTTAACACGCAGAAACGAGATTTTATGAGGCTTTGGAGGACAAGTTTTAGAATACCAAATTAAAGGTTTGTAAAAGTTTTCAGCGTATTATCAATCATTTGGAGGTGAAACCTCTACGTACGACTGGACTATCATCAGCACTTACTCATTAATTTTGTTTTTATGAAGCCGGACTAGTCCAGACATATCAGGAAGTACAATAACCGTACTTACTCTCTAAAACCGCAGGGCTGCCCTTTTTTGCACTTGGAGGTGCATGATACATCAGGTTCTTAAGCTTTTGCTGAATAGCATTTTGCAATGGTTCGTTAGGCAGTCCAATAGTGTCCTTAAACGTAGTGAGTTGACGAAGGCTGAAGGTAAATATTGAAATAACTTAGTTTCTCAGTCGTTAAAGGTTATTTTTGATGAAGCAACGGGATGAGAATAGTAGAACTGCAGACACTGATGTTACATTGTACCTTTCTACAAAAAGGGACGTTGTGCATTTTTCGTACATGTTGAGTGAAACGAAAAACTAGTACGAGTAGCACTATCAGAATTAAATATGATTTTTTTGCTGTTCCAAATTACAAATAATAGTACCAAAGATAAGGTAAAGATTTAAATCGTAATAAAAATGCTCTTACCGTACGTAGGTTACGTGAAAGTGGTTACACTGGGAGGAGTAAGCTTACACATTACGTATGTGTGACGATAGATCGAATTTTCTGTATAAGTGAATGAGATACGAAATAAAAACGATATTTTTTATGCGGTAAGCTGAATCTTACGATTTAAATATATGGTACGAATTATGTATCGATCCCTAAATTTAAATAAAAAAACTAACTAGATAAACAAAAAAAAAAAAAAAAAAACTAACTAGTCAGCTGATTCTTTGCATGATTTTGGAATGTCGCCCTCAATAAGAGGAAGGTCATCGGCGTCCTCCAATTGTTCTAACAGCGCGATATAAGCTTCAATGTATTCATCTGAAAGAAGTCGTTGATTTGCAAAGCTCAATATTTATAAATGTTAACCAATTGCTGTCAAGATGCTTACCAGGTTTGGTTACCACCGCTGATAAATACTTGGAAGTTTCTTTAACTTGTTCTGCAACATATTAATAGAACCGACTTATAGTTTATTGTAGTTAAGCTTGACAATAAAAGGTGCCCAGAGAAGTCCGCGAGGGGCGGCGAGTCAGGAACAGGCTGTTAATTTTCAAAACTTCAAAACAAAACGAATTGAAAAATAAAAAGTTTAAAGGTACGAGTTTTAAAAGAATCCAGGTCTGTTAGTCACAAAGGTGGAGTTCCAAGTTGAGTACAGATAAAAATCTGAAGTTGCACAGTCGAGGATTCTGCGATGAACAAACGAATGAGCGAAAAATTTATGGGGAAGGTAGCTGGCATAGCTAGTTCTAAAAATCTTTATTGGTAGAAAATCTGTAAATGTCATTTTATATTTCAAAATAGCTTGACCTCATTTGTCAGATTGGGACCCAGATTTTGACACGCCATCTACAGGGAGCTTTGACCGACCTTCCCCATACTTATACATATAATATATGCTTCACTCTACCTTTCATTGTCTTGTTGACCTTCCTTGGAAAAGGGTGATCACGGGCCACATCATCCAATTTCTGCGCTATTTCATTGGCGATTTTATAGTTTGGTTCTGGTTTGTCCTGTTTGCTTTTTCTCTTCAGCCTACATTTACAGTTTTATTATTGTCACGTACACACGGCGAGACATCAAGCTATACATTTCCAGTATAACATGGCCTCGCTTTGTGTAGATTTCCCGCACAGTGAGATCCGCATAAACGGGTTTTGTATAGCTTGATTAGTGGTCGTGCGTACCATGAGATGTATACAGGACCCTATTTAACAAAGCTGACAATCCGACAAGTCCGACATATGTCAAAAAGTGACAATTCGACAATTTTTCTTACAGGTGACAAAATTATCATGGTGGAAAATTCACAAATATGTCGGATTGTCGCGACAATCTGACATTTTTCTGTTTAATAAAACTTTTTGAGCGACAGGTGACAATTTGTCGTGAAAAACTTTTCAAATCTAGTTTATTAAACCGAAAGTTGTCATGACATATTGACATATTTGTAGAATTATCCGACAATTCTGACAGAAGCGTTACCCTCTGTCGCGAAATCATATTTTGAAGGTGTAACAAAGTAAAGTGTTAATAAAAGGTTTATTACAAAAAAAAATATTACATTTCATCATCATTCTTTGAACATTAGGTATAATTAAAAATATGAATTACTGTCATAAAAAATTTCAATTACAAAATTTAGGAAAATAAATAATAGTTTAGTGACCAATTGACCCATGAAATAAAAATAAAAAAATGGAAAGAAATAGCTGAACAAATTACAGCATTAGTTATTTTCAATATGCGGGCCTGTGGACGGTGAGTAATGGGCTAGCTCGCCGTCCGTCCGTCTTATGATGACAAGCCGTGTCGACGCGACGGCGCGTTCGTGTTCCACGCGCGCCTCAAAGAGATGTCAGCAAACAGGAGAGGCCCGCAAGGGCCGATGCCTGCCAGGGCTGCGGGCTGTTCCAAAAGAGATACCGCAGCCCTGGAACACAAAGGGCAAAAGAAGGAACATGGATGGGTTTTAGTCAGTAAAAGTCTGACACTCCCTTCCGCTCCGCCCAGAGCGGGAGAAGTCATTTGATGATTTCCCATCCCAACAAAAAAAAAAGATATTTACAACATGTACTGGAAATACCTTCGTGATACTTACTAAATGGCAAAATTGGCGCAAAAGGACCATGGTAAGGTTTAGTTTATTTAAATTTTGTAATTGAAATTTTTAATGACAGTAGTTCATATTTTTAATTATTGAATAAAAACATTAAATACACTTTTAAACCTTTGAGCGGCAAAGAAATTGGTTTCTGCTGCGCCATCCACGTTTACGAGTACTTCGTTACCGCGCTTTTGCATTTCCGACAGTAAACCGTCGTCTACAATGGATTTGTAGTCTGGGGTGTAAAAACAATTGATGATTAGTTCATTTATTTAAGAAAACTCGCCTTATTACTCAGGGATATCACTTAAAAATAATAATCAACTGTCCCTCATTGACCAGTTGTTTCATTTGGAACTCGCGTCAGCTTCGGGTATGACTGCAGCGAGTCCACAATACGACACTTTTGACATGTTAAATTAATGAATTGATTATTATTTTAAAGTATCGTTCTTAACTGCGGCATTTAGTAACGGAATAATTAAACTTAAAAAGAAAAACATATTTTTAACTCACTGTCCGTAACAAAGTATTCAGCGGTCTTTCGACCGCCCTCAATGACGACATCTGTGTACAAAAACAATCAAATTAAATTTCTTAAGGGTAAGTAATAAATATGATATTCAAATTCTTTAATTCGAGCGGGGGCTCATATTATGATTAGTAACATAATCCTTAAAAACTAAGTGTTAGTAAACAACACGATACACATGTAACTGACAGCAGTGAACCACATAAGGACAGTCCACTCTGCCAGCAATCATTTTCAGAACCCCGTTAGCTGTCAGCCGACGTTTCCGTGGCACTAAAGTTGTCGTCAATGGTGTAAAGATATGGAATCTCATCTGGCTGAAACCATGTCTCTTGCAAAGCAATTATGTCGGAATATCTACACAGTTCTCTCTGCAATCACCGCAGTTCACTTAGCAAGCGTAGTGATTGTAACGATTAGACCCGTACAATGATGTTTACAGACCGTTTTACACTCTTACAGTTAAACGATACCATTCTGTACAATCTATCCATTACGTTCCATACTGTGGCCGCCGCTATTCGTTGAAACATTACTCGCGTATCGCTGTTTAATCTTTTAAAAATTATTCCTTGAGGCCACAAGTTTCATTCAAAAACAAAGGAACTTTGTGATCAGATACAAAAAACTTGTATGCCTTGTGGTCCTTCTGTTTTTTAGTGTTATATTACCTCCAAGGAAACTCTTTCTTGCGTCCTAGAATATATGTAATTAACAGCCAGCGGGTCCATGTGTATATTCGTTATAAATATAGGTGACTTCTTATCGGCAGCCTTAAAGCCGACCGTTTCGCACGCAACATACATACGGTGTTTTGGGATTTGAGCGATGTAATCCCCTTAAAAGTTAAAAACACATGGGTGTTATTTTGATGAGAATATTCAAGTTATAATAAGTACCTTTATGAAACTTACTTTATAGGTACTATACACAATTGGGTACCTACCTTGCATGGCGTCATGCAAATGAGGTGGGGTTTCGTCTTTAACGATCCCACTGAATTTTCTCTCAAACTTCTTATGCAGGCGGGTGGTGTCAGGTGAAACTTTCACTGAACTGTTCACTTTCACAGGGTCCGGATTAGCAAGCCTGTACATTGAACATGTATTTATGTAATTGTATAACAGCTAGCAAACCGCCCATAAACTTTCCGGAAAGCATTCTTCAAAATGGCGAAGAAAACCACATTAAAATCCATTATAACCATGGTACCGGTAAACAGTAAATCTTATTAACTTCATCATCATAGTCTTGCGAATGAATTCATACCATTCTGAAGCCATCGCGTGTGTGAGGGTGGTTGGTGGTTGATCGTACAAGACTTCGTCGCCGCGTCCTTGCAGCTGTTCGTGCAGGATGTCTAGTGCCGCCGTGTGCTCAGGGTCATAATCTGTAGGTACATTATGCGTGAGCAAGTTAGGTAACACCGGCGTGTAGAACTGTAGAAGTTGAAAACCAGTGTCGGGCACTAGCTGCTCGGCAGTTTGCTGAACTGGGCCTATTTGGCGCAGCCGTGAGACACACAACTTTTCCCTTTTTTTTTTCCTGTTTAGATTTAAGTTTTTATTGTGGAGATTTAAGTTTTATTTTATTTTTTATTTTATTTTATGTTGTGTGCATTTGTGGCATGTGCCAAATAAATGTGTTTTCTTTCTTTCTTTCTTTCTAGAAGAGAATAGACCTAATTAAGCTAAGAATAAAAAAATCGGCCAACTGCGTGTCGGGCCACGCACAATGTAGGGTCCCGTAGTCTTACAACGATAATTTAATCTACATCTTATGGTCCGACTTTTTCCTCCGAACGATGATTTTTATTGTAAAAATAAAAAACTTTTATTGAAATTGAAAAACCTGTGCTGTTTAGGAAAATGTGTTATCCAAGTATATTTTATAAGCTGGTCGACTAATTACTCAAAACAACAAACAAAATTGAATGACGACGATATGGCTTAAAAATCGTTTATTTTGGCGCTATCCAACTTTTTCTTCAAAGTGAACCATCACACGCCTTGTTGGGCATTATTTATTTTAATACCGTTCTGTATACAACATTAAATGACTTATTATTTTCCGCTAGCGCGCGCAAGTTTTGGGCACTGAACAACCAACATATAATTAACTGTGTGAAAAGCATGGAGTGCACAATTTAGTGCCTGTCACTTTTATGGTTTGGCCCTGGGATCTGTTGATGGTCATTGTAAAATCCAATTTTAAGGGAAATAAAATTGTAACCTCTTAAATTGAAATTGCAAGTTATTTGAAATAGTGGGCATGCGTGGAATTAAAACGCTCTCTCCTTTAGCAGCTCCGTTTTTATAATGTTACTGCCCAGCTCTGTGATACGACGCCTGGTGCCGTTGCACAGTCTGGTTGCATCAAGGTTTCACATCACCAGAATTGGAACGCCAACTTTAAGCTCCAGCTGATGGGACAGTACGCCCGTTAACTCCAGGGAGTTAAGAAATTCAACAGGGTAAGCAGTACTATCGACATTAGCCATCACAGTGTCTATGGATGTGTATACTTTTGAATCGCCGACGATCATGTACTTAATTTTTTTTTTGTTTATTTTACTGACTTTTCAGAGATTTTATTTCGTAATGGGTTGTAAGTAGTACTTACTACTTCCATGCAAAGAGTAAACACAAAAGGAAAATTAAAATCAAATTCATTTTCAGCCATTCCGACTACACTTCAACTAAAACCTATTTACGTAAATAATTAAATTTATCATAGAAATCGCGTATGAGGTTACTAACTTTTAAACATTAATATCTTTTGCGTCTGTTGTTCGATTTTGATGAAATAAACGCTAAATGTTACTCGGAACAATGCTTCTTATGTTTCAATATTTCGATTTTGAATACAATGAGGGGTTTTTACGTGATGCGCGCACAAACGAACAGACAAACCGACAAACAGACGTTTGTCTAAAAATGGTGGAAATGGGTTCTTTAACACCCCTACAATTTTTTTCTAAATATTTTCAATGTACAGAAACGCCACGTCTACAGATTTGTTATATGTAGATTTTGTCTATTTATTAGATATTTCACAAACAAATCCCTTAATCGAAAAATTATATAACTTGTAATAATTTTAAAAGATCTATCCAACGACATCCCACACTGTGGGGTACGCGAGAAAAAAAAAAACCACTTTACGTGTAGGTTACTGGAAATACCCTAAAAAAATACTTTTCCAGATTTTATTTTACCACTTTATTGGCGTAATTCATCTGTATACTCATGCCAAATTACAGCTTTGAAATTGTATTGAAAAACAAAATGGCGGCGTTAGTTCCAACTATGGCCACACACCACATTATCGTTCGTTATTATCCTTCTGAACTATTGTTTTCAATGTTTCGAAACAAAATTATTTTCAATAAAAAACTACATTGTCACTCCCTTACGGAATATCTTGCGTGATTATATGAATTTATTCTGAGCTCTCGATATTTCGGCGTTGTTGTAAGCGCCATGATCGCGGGATGACTGGATATCCCGTAAGTGACAGTGTAAGTTTAGTTATAAACCGTGAAAGCTTAAAACAGTGTTTATTTTCATTTTCGTTTAGAAAAATGAAATAAAAACTTCGTGTTATTTGAAATAGGCAATGTTTTGCACTTACCAGCGCCCAGTGCTCCACCTTGATATTTTCCTGCAAAGATAAATCATTATCTTAAATAAAATAAAACATAACCTCACATCTTATTTAAAAAAAATGTGTTGCAGTTGTATCTATGAAAGGTTCAGAGGAGCCCTTTGGGCTGGGGGGCACACTTTCAGTTTTCAGAAACGGCCTATATCTAACAATAGGCTGTTCAGCAACGTTGATTTTCATCTAATCATACGGGGCTTGAACCAAAACGACTTACAACTGACAAAACTTATCCAAGATATTGTGACCTTTCAATAAATTCTGAAAAATTGAAATTTGATGTTTTTTAAGGGATAATCTTACAGCAAATATCGCTACTGGGTACAAGCAACACTTTCGAATACAAGCTTTATTTGTGCTGCGGAATCAGGTTTAGTGAAAGAAAAATAGAAAATTGTTTAAAATCGGGTAATACATAAGCAGGTATAACTAAATTCAAAAGATGTTACAATGACTTAAAATATTACCTAAAACTAGTAAACATAGTGCTGTTATTAGTGAGCCCCAGCTGTGTTGTGGCAACTGCAACTTTTTAATCACTGTCTGGAGTCGGCAATTATCCCTCGCCTTTGGAGAAGATCAAAAGTGATCCCTATACCCAAACCAGGAAAACCTCATGACGACCCTAAAAACTTTCGTCCAATATCGCTCCTCTGCCACACCTACAAACTGTTCGAAAGACTACTGTTAGCTCGTCTCACAACACTTGTAGATACAAAATTAATCCCAGAACAAGCTGGATTCAGACCTGGGAAATCCTGCTGCAGCCAGGTTCTTAACCTCGCTCGCTCAACACATTGAGGACAGGTTTGAAACAGGAAAAGTGACAGGTGCAGTATTTGTTGACTTATAAGCAGCATACGATACCGTAAATATAAAACGGCTGCTGTAGAAGGTGGCTAACCTGACAGGGAATCTAAACGTTCACACGAATCCTCCGTGAACTGCTCAGCAACCGCAGATTCCAGGTGAATCTTCTTGAAGATAGAAGCAGATGGCGTGCCCAAAAAAATGGACTACCGCAGGGTAGCGGTAGCGTATTAGCCCCACTACTTTTCAACGTATATACTAACGACCAACCAGTTAGCCCAAACACCACCCACTTCCTGTACGCTGACGACCTTGCATTCACTTGTCCAGTAACCAACTTTGAGGAGATTGAAGCAACACTTTCTGCAGCTCTTACTGATCTCAGCCATTATTATGCAAAAGAAAATGCAGAAAATGCTCTGAAACCGAATCCCTCAAATACGCAATCATGGACGTTCCACCTCCGTAATAGACATGCAGGTTATAAATTAAATATCTCTTGGCAAGGGGTGCCCATCGCGCACAGCTCTAACCCGACATACTTCGGCATAACCTTAGACCGGGCACTCACCTACAAAACCAACTGCCAAAATATAAAATTAAAAGTGCATGCCAGAAACCACCTGCTACGCCGCCTAACCTCCACCAAATGGGGGCGCCTCTACAAGAGTTCTGCGAACCACAGGGATGGCGCTCTGCTTCTCTGCTGGTGAAACCCAGTATGGGACCGCTCTGCGCACGCACACCTATTGAATACAGCTCTAAACGAGACGTGCCGAATAATTACTGGTTGTCTTAAACCGACCACGGTACGAATGCTGTATCCACTTTCCGGCATCGCGCCTCCTCAAGTTCGCAGGACTATAGCCAGCCGTATCGAGAGGACGAAGCTACAAGCTGACTCACGCCACCCAATGCACAACTACGGCTCAAACTAGACAGTACGTATCTTGGGGCTCGGTATTTGATTTTCAGAGTGGAGACTAGAGAGGTGATGAGGAATGTGGTGGAGCCGAAATGTATGTGTGTGCGTGGCGCGGTATGTTTGTGTCGTATGTGTGTGTGTGTGCTGTGAGTGTAATGTATGTATATTTGTTCCCATTTTTTGGCCACAATATTTTTGAGAAGTTTTGCCAGTTTACGTCGTTTTGGTTCAGGCCCTATATGAAGAGATGAAAATCAACATTACTGAACGGACCGTTGTGGGTTTTTGCACTTTTTTTAAACTGAAAGTGGTCCCCTTCCCGAAGGGCTTCAGTTTGAAACTTTTCAAAGTACAATTTTAACTTGCTCTCATCACTCCCTACCTACTCAGGTATCAAGTTTTCACGCTGATTATGTTTGCTGAAAATACCCTCTGGGCTCTCTTACCGTTTACACCAACCAATGACTGAAAAAACAACGCGGCAACCAATGGACCGAATTCATTTAAACGGTCATTTCTGTCTGTTGGACAAATAGTCCATCGTCTTTTATTAAAAAACATGATCCACACCCGTCGCTCGTCTAATGCGTTCTGCTTCCGCTGCCCGTGCCAATCTCTCCTCTTCTTCCAACCTCTTTTTCTTCGCTGCTTCTCTTCTTTCTGCATCTAGTTTCGCATATCTCTGCCGACGTTGCTCTCGAGTCTCGCCAGGTGGGCTTGATGGGTCATATTCTTCGCCAGTAGCAGCTGTTATTGCAGCCAATCTACGTGCATCACTGTAACCCACAATGATATATTACATTATCTACATGTCTAACTGCACAAAGACAACACATAATTTACGTGCCTCACTGCACAAAGACAACACATTATCTACGTGTCTAACTGCACAAAGACACATCACATTATCGACTTGCCTCACTGCACAAAGATATCGCCTTATTTAAGTGTGTAACTGCAAAAAGTCACATCACATTATGTACATGCCTCACTGCAAAAAGACATCACATTATTCACGTGTCTAACTGCACAAAGACATCACATGTACAGTCAACGTCCAGAAATCCACTTACACCGCAATTACCATTATCGCCTGCGCTATACGAGCTGCGGCGCCTATACACACATACGCATATTTATCCGTGTGAGTGATGTTCCAACACTAACAAATTAACATGTCGTGTAGCATCGCGCTACGAGTATTTATTATACACTCGAGAGCAATGAATCCGGGTCACTTAAAGAATGTTAAAAATCTCGGAAACTAAAAATGCTAGGTTAATGCAATAAATTGTATTTAATAGACAATGTAATACTCCTTAAATGAAAGTAAAAAAAATATGAGTCGCCATACATATTATTAACACAAAATTACATAAAGAAAAAAACTGCTGATCTCTCCTTAAAACAAAAATAGGAAACATGAAATTTTTGAACTTTATTACGATTTTCTTGAATTTTAATACTTCGTATTGCCTCCTCGTGCTTCCATTACTGCGTTTACGCGGTTTGGCATGCTGTACACCAAGTTCCTTATACGATTTTGGGGAATATTCTCCCATTCCTCTGTGAGAGCAATTTATTTTGAGCTCACGAAGCGTGACTGGGGGAGGGTTTCGTTGTTTTACGCATCTGCCTAGCTCGTCCCAAGCATGCTCGATCGGGTTGATATCCGGGCTGCGCGCTGGCCACTCCATACGAGTAATGTTCATCTCTTGAAGGTAGTCATTCACAATCCTACCTGTATGAGGTCGGGCATAGTCATGCATAAATATAGCATCCTCACCTAAATTGACCATAAATGGACCAACGTGATCATTGAGGATTTCTTCCACATATCTTACGCTAGTTAAAGAGCCGTTTTCTATGATCACCAGCTCTGTGCGACTTTCAGAAGAAATTCCGGCCCACACAAGTACAGACCCACCACCGTAGGCTACTTTTTCTTCGATGCATGCTTGCTTGAATCTTTCCCCTGGTCTTCGATACACTCTGTGTCTTCCATCGTGATTGTAGAGCATAAATTTTGATTCGTCGGAGAACATAACTTTTGACCAACCTCCAATTTACGTGGCTCTGGGCATATCTTAGTCTTGAAATACGATGCCCACGCTCTAGTTTAGGGCCGTTTGCAGGTCTAAGGGGTTTTAAGTTAGATTCAGCAAGCCGACGTCTTACTGTCCATGCACTTGGGTTACTTCCTCCGAGGCGTCGAAACTGATTTGTGAGTTCAGTTCCTGTGAGAAAGCGATTTCGAAGCATGGTGTTCACCAAGTATCGGTCTTCTCGTGCTGTGGTACACCTAGTTCTGCCCGTTCCTGGTCTGCGTAGGTTAGAACCAGTTTCTTCGTAACGTCGGAGAACTCTTTGTACTGTTGACAGCGACACACCGACAGTCCTGGCTGTATCGCGCTGACTCCGGCCGGTTTCCAGCATTGTAAGTATTCTGGTGCATTCTTCAGGCGTAAGCGACATAATTTCAGCTTGAATAATGAATATAGAGCACTATCAACATGGTTTATGTACCCACATAAATGACAGATTACAAACAAAAGCAAAACCAAATGCTGTAATTTCGTAGTTCCATCTTCGAAAGTGGCCCTTTTTCAAATTTGATTTTTTTATGATATAACTTTACAATAACTAAGAAGTTTTAATACCTTCATTTAAGGAGTATTACATTGTCTATTAAATACAATTTATTGCATTAACCTAGCATTTTTAGTTTCCGAGATTTTTAGGATTCTTTAAGTGACCCGGATTCATTGCTCTCGAGTGTAGATGTGGTCAATGCTAGACAAGGATGACAATATCAGTAACTTGTTTTTTTATCGCAGTCTGATTAATATTTATAGTAATGCAAAATTTCAACTAGTGAATATAACATGAACATTAGCTAGATCGGTAACGAGGCCGGTAGAAGCGCCCGTAAAGCTCCTTGCCTTGCCATACTTCCTTGCGGTCATCATTAGTAAGTACCACAGGTTTGCGCCAGTTCTGATCAGATCAGATCTGAGGTGTATGGAATCCGAGAGCTGAATTCCCTCGGATTACATAATCTCCCCTCGCTTTTCATACATGACTGCACATTTGTCCACACCAAATTCCATCCTGATGGCGCTACTAAAAGTTTCAGTTACTTTCAGTAGCTCCATCAGTTGCAATTTGTTGGGGGCAAAGAGTTTCAGATCATCCATGTAAAGAAGGTGAGATATGAATATAATATATAGTTTTGTTAGATTGTAAGTCGACTTCTGGCTGTTATAGTACATGCCTCACTGCACAAAGATATCGCATTATCTAAGTGTGTAACTGCACAAAATCACATCACATTATCTACGTGTCTATCTGCACAAAGACACATCACATAATGTACATGCCTCACTGCACAAAGACACGTCACATTATCCACGTGTCTCACTAAAAGCGACAAAGACATTACATTATTTCACATTATTTTCGGAAAAATATATTATTGCCATTTATAATGTGCTCTTAGATGGTAACTTAAAATATCATGAGATATTGTCGGAGACCGCAAACACAGTGGAAGAGTTTTGAAATTTTAAAGTTTAAAAACCGTATTAGTAGTTGCATATTACCTCATAGGGTAGTGTGTCAAAACACGGTAGGGCGATAGGGTAGTGTTTCAATGTGACGTCGGTTTCACTATTTTAAGTAGGTATATTTTTGTCATAGACTGTGTTTTCAGAATTTAAGAAACGCAGTGCAGCACAGCTTTTGTTTACTCTAACTATAGTTTACAATTGCATCATAATCGGTTCAGATTTTTCCGGGAAAATAAAAAAATGTTAGTAAGGAAGTATCACTTTTCACGAAATCGACCATTAAAATCGGTAATTTCATACTTTTACCCCTAATATGTAGGTACAGGGCCTACCGGTCCTGATAAAATTATTAGATGAATGATGATTCAATGAATATGACAAAACAATAAAGATATTTCATACGCTGCGGCTTTGGCTTCGGCGTTAAATCCTTGAGCTTCTAACTCTTCTAGTTGCTCAGCATCCAAACCACCTTCAACAACAAAAATATTGTATTAATAATACATTTCCAAAAATACCTAGTATTCATGTGCTCTGGGATATACAAGGTGGAGACAACAATCCCTACTTCCCTACTAATATTATAAATGCGAAAGAACTGTCTGTCTGTCTGTTACGCGTTCACGTCTAAACCACTGAAATGATTTTAATGAAATTTGGTACAGAGATAGAGTTGACCTTTCTCAAGGTCAACTCTATCTCTGTACTGAACATAGGATATTTTTTATCCCGGACTTTTGAAGAGTTCTCTTGGAAACGCGATATAACCGAACTCAACGCGGGCGAAGCCGCGGGCGGAAAACTAGTAAGACAATAAATTAAACTTCGTGACGTTCCCAGTCTGCATACCAAAAATTCAATCTAATACAACTAGTGGTTTAGCCACAGGGCATTATTTTTCATTTTTAGCATTCGCTACACTGTATTCGCTGCACCAAGGTGCGGTTGACATTTGGTGACATCAGACGTAAACATGTCTTGGATAAAAAATATCGACTATCCATCATAGCAATACATTTCGTATTGCTATGATGGATAGTCGATATAAAACAATCCGAAAGACACCACAGCAAAAAACTCGTTCCCTTTATTATAGTAGGGGACCCCAAGAGGCTAAATAGGGATTTACTCGAGCGTCGTGGACACCTACGATACGAGTGCAAGCGCCTTGTATGCGTCACGTTTGCCATCTATCTATGTTAGGGATTTTGGTTTCCGCACTTAGTCCCTAAAGTGGACCATTGTGCGTGCACCACGTTTGCCATTTGTCGTTCCATTGTTTGTTTTCTTTTGGGTTAAAATTGATATCAGTTATAGCTATATACCAAAATACTTGAGGTAAACTTCTTTTTAACCGACTTCAAAAAAAAGGAGGAGGTTCTCAATTCGGCAGGTATATTTTTTTTTTTTTTTTATGTATGTACATCGATTACGCCGAAGTTTCTGAACCGATTTACGTAATTCTTTTTTTGTTTGATGCGGAATAGTTTCGAATTGGTCCCATAAAAATTTGATTCAGGTAGGCCCATTAGTTTTTATTTTATGAGCATTTGACTCTGAAGTCTGTTACTTGTTTGTTGTTGTGGAGTTACTTTCGCATTTATAATATTAGTAAGGAAGTAAGAATAAGCCTATTACCATGAAATGTATGGTTTACAATGTAAAATGAACGCATAGAAAATATTTGTATAGGATATTGCCACTAAAAATGAAAAAATAAAAAAACTTTTTGCAAAAAATAAAACCGACAAATCACAAAAAAGTGAAAAATAATTTTAGCTTCAGAAGTCGGTGACTTTAGTTTGTTTGATTCAGTTTTTTGGCACCGACTTCTGAAGCTAAAATTATTTTTCACTTTTTTGTGATTTTGAAGTCAGATTTATTTTTTGCAAAAAGTTTTTTTCCTATAAAAATATCGACTATCCATCATAGCTATACAGTATACATCCCATGGCTTTAACTCTTTTAAGTTACACGCATAACACATGGTTTTTTTTTTAATTCGGTTTATATTTATAGTCCATAAAATCAGATATTTCTGATTTCGTATTTACGACCATGGTAAATAGGGTGCAGCTAAAACATTCAGTCATTATTATAAATCCATCGCGGTAACGTTCACGATTGAAAAGGAACGGTTCATCTAGTGTCACCCGCACCATGCTACTGCGAAAACAATGTATGTACATGATGCGACTTCTGCATCGGTTTCAAATTTTATTTCCAGATGCTAATTAATGCAAACTTTTGTAGGAAACAGTTGATTTATTTAAATAATCGAAAAAAAAAATCTATGTGGGGGTCAGAATGATGTACTGAATACGTGGTAATCGTTTTCGCGTCGGTGTCCTTTCCACCCCCTATACCTAATTTACAAACTAAACACCTTAAATAAATATTACAAACTACATATTAAAAATAAATAAAAAACCGGCCAAGTGCGAGTCGGACTCGCGCACGAAGGGTTCCCGTATCATTATCTATAAAAACGGCAAAAAAATCATATCTGTTGTATGGGAGCCCCCCATAATATTTTTTTTTTAATTTTTAGTATTTGTTCTTATAGCGGCAATAGTAATACATCATTTGTGAAAATTTCAACTTTCTAGCTATCACGGTTTATGAGATGCAGCCTGGAGACAGACAGACAGCGAAGTCTTAGTAATAGGGTCCCGTTTTACCCTTTGGGTACGGAACCCTAAAAATAACAAAATCAAGCCTAAAATTAAGTCTGTCGGCTACATTTTTTCTGACATTTGTGTGGCAATAGTTTGCCAGCAATATTTTAGCTTTGTAAGCCTGGACAATACTCTGCTGTTGCACAAACAAAGGCCCGTTTAAGATTACCTGATAAAATAATTTTTACTTGCACCACTTACTTTCCTTCGTGGCCTTAGTAGCGACGAATTTTGCAGCGATATCAGTCATGCCTGTAAGAAATGAAAAATAGCACTCGTAGTTAAAATCGTTGAGAGGTAGAAGAAGATCGAAGAAAGATGGATTGTGTGAAGAGTAACATGAAAAATAAATAAGGAATAGTAGAATGACTGACAGGGAAGTATGGAAGGAAAAGGGACAAAGGCAGGAAGATGATGATTTGCTAATGTAGTAGAATAGTTAAAAAATAACGTTACTTGTCAAATGTTGCTGAGCCAATGGCTTGTCCTCAGGCACCTCTTTCGGTAGAATATCGAGGTGGTGCTCAACATTCTCCAATATGATAGGTGAAGGGTTTTCGTTCTTTAAATTTGGTGCAGTAGCCACCCTGGCAACGTTAAATAATGCGTATATTTATGATTTTTCGTACTAAAAATCCTTTTAGGGTCAGCGCAGACAGACTGAGTTGCGGTTTGATAAAATCTGTGCGTCGCGTCGGCGTCTTCGCCTGGCATGTCTTAGCCGATAGGCTACTTTGACAGGTTTGCGCTGACCCTTAAAGATAATTTGAATACATAATACATACATTTCAGCGACTTGTGCGTGATCTTTCTTGAATTTTCCTACATTTATGAATTCTTTAGGACCCTCTTGTTTTAAACTTTTCTCTATAATCTCCAGCGCTTCGGCTGTAAATGAAGAATCTCAAGTACAGTTCGGAAAATGAATTATTTACTAGACTGACACAATCATACGTCAATCGTCTTCGTCTTACTAAGTGTTAAAGCCATTTAAAACGAATGTCAAAGAATGACGAAACACGTGACAGCTTGAATTTAGCGACAGTATAAGTTCTTATTTAATCTGCAAAGTAACCGATTTCTCTGGCTTTCCACATAATAAAAATAAATTACCTCTCCCTTCTACGGCGTCCGCCAAATAAGCTGCACCTTCATCCGTTGTGTCTGAAAATATAAAAAGTAAAAATTTAGGTAAATAGTAAATATATTCGTGATGTAACGAGTTATCAGTATCACTAAAGTCTGACAACGCTGTATGGCAAATGGGTATCGTACCAAGTTATTCAGTAACTGCGTTGTGGGAGCAGGTGGTCAATCGCTACTTATTAGGTACTACTTAGTATGAATAAATATACAGATTACGTACATCAAAAGTGTCTAGGGATATTTAGTTATTCACATATTTAAACAAAACTATAAACAATTTCTTGAAGCATCCTTACTTCAAAGTGCGCAGAATTTTATACTCTTACAGAAAATTTATTAAAAAAGAACTTTGATAAAAATAAAAAAAAGTTAAAATTTGGCTGAAATTAGACTTTGTTTTTGGTAATTATAGCGGGAAACAAAATTAAATGAAACAATAAATTTTGTATAAAATAAAAATTAATAAACTGCAAGAGCACCTCAAATGTGTTTAACACATCTGCAAAGATTATTCCTGCTCAAACCGAGGTTATCGATTTATTTTGTGTATAAGATAGCAGGTCCGACGAAAATGCAAGAAAAGTGGACTGTTCGGCAGCAGATTCTCGGGAAAATTCGTGTAAAGACCTTCGTTGCAGCATATTCCAGGCGTGCTGATCCGTACTCTAGCTTCTAATAAAATTCTATGGGGCGAGCGCACAAGTGAGCAGATTGAAAATTTTCATAAAAGGTGTCACCATCAACTGAGGGAAATTGATTTTCCTGGAGAGCTCTCGGCTTGCTGTGATGGTATTTGTTACAATGTAGAACACAGGACCGTACTGAGAAACATGTATATAAAGTTAGTTTCTATCCTGTCTGAGGCTGCAGCCAGTTCTAATGAGCAATCCGAGTCACGGAGGAGAGGTGGCTGTGTTGCTGGTTGGAATAGGTATGTGGCAAGTTTTCACAGGGAAGCCAGGTTACATTTTTTGGCGTGGGTACAAGCTGGGAAGCCTAATAAGGGGCAACTGTATTTATGTATGTGTGAGAGTAGAAGGGCTTTCAAAAAGCAATTAAAATGGTGTCAAGATAGACAGGATCAGATTAAAATGGATATTCTTGCGTCACACCACACTGCCAGAGATTTTAAAGCTTTTTGGAAACACACGGACAAAATGAATGGAAAGTCTGGCTTCCCTGTAAGTGTGAATGGTACTGGTGATCACACTATGGTAGCTAATCTTTTTAAAGATTATTTTAAAGTGGAGCCACTGTCTGATTCTGACACAACCCGATGTGACGATGCTGGGGCTATCGCCCAGGGGCGAGTTGTTAAATTTTCTGCTCGTGATGTGAAAAAAGTGATACTTGGTATGCAGAGGGGTAAATCTCCTGGGCATGATGGCCTCAGCATTGAGCATCTAAAGTTTGCTGGTACTCACCTGCCGCGTGTGCTCTCCATGTTTTATAATTTATGTTTATGTCACGGTTACTTGCCTGAAGAGCTGACAAAAACAATTGTAGTGCCGATTGTCAAGAATAAAAATGGTGACATGTCAGATAAAGAGAACTATCGGCCCATCTCGCTGGCCACTATAGTGGCCAAGGTGCTTGACAGCTTGCTTAACAACATTCTCCTGCAGCACATAAAGCTGAATGATGCCCAATTTGGGTTTAGGAGTGGGCTGTCAACGGAGAGCGCAATCTTGTGTCTGAAGCAAGCTGTCGGGTACTACACGGAGAGGAGGACGCCGGTATATGCGTGCTTCCTGGACCTGTCCAAGGCCTTCGATAGAGTGCTATATAATAAGCTTTGGGCCAAATTGGAAGGAGCGGGTGTGCCGGCTGAAGTTATCTCCGTGTTGCGCCAATGGTACACGTGTCAGAGAAACCAGGTGAGATGGGCTGGTGCGCTATCAGAGGCATATGGCATGGAGTGTGGCGTGCGGCAGGGGGGGATAACCTCTCCAATTTTATTCAATCTGTACATTAATGACCTCATCGGCGAGCTCAGCAGTACTCATGTGGGTTGTTTTGTAGACGGAGTTAGCTTAAATAACATCAGTTATGCGGACGACATGGTACTGCTGGGACCGTCGGTGGGGGCAGTGCGTAAGCTTGTGTCAATCTGTGAGGCGTACGCGGCGGAACATGGACTGAGGTATAACTCGAAGAAGAGCGAAGTGCTCGTGTTCAGGAGTGAAAATCGTGGTCCAGTGCATGTTCCGCCTATTATGCTAAATGGTGCGGCTCTGAGGGTGGTGAGCAGTTTTAAGTATCTGGGTCACATTGTGACAGAACAGTTGCAAGATGACGCAGATATAGAGAGGGAGCGCAGAGCATTGGCAGTCAGGGGGAATATGGTTGCACGCAGGTTTGCTCGATGCTCGAGAGCAGTAAAAATTACTCTTTTCAAGGCGTACTGCCAATCGTTGTACTCGGGCAGTCTGTGGGTAACCTTTACTCGCCGGACTGCTAGTGCTCTGCGTGTCCAATACAACAACGTCTTCAGGATGCTGATGCGGCTGCCTCGCTATTGTAGTGCGTCCGGAATGTTTGCGGAGGCAAGAACGGACGGCTTTCATGCGGTTATACGCAAGAAAGTAGCCTCCTTGTTGCAGCGAGTGCGAGGCAGTAGCAACAGTATCCTGCAGATGGTTGTATCTCGTGCGGATTGCCCTATCCAGAACAAATGGATGCGTATTGTGATGGGTTTTAACTAACGTAGTGCGTAAGGTATTACTAACACAATGTAATTGTAATAATTTAATTTAATTTATTTCTTTGTATTTCATTTTATTTATTTTGTATGGATTAATTTTTGATCTGAAATAAACTGATTAATAATAATTAACAGGATTTAAATCTGGAGACTGCTCGGACCAGTTCAGGGTCGCTTCATTATGTTGCTGTAACCGCTGAGTTACCACTCGAATCGTAGTTGGGCGGGCATCATCGTGCATACGCATAAAATCTTGACCCATTTGAAAGCGGTGTTGTTGGAATACACCTCACATGAAATTTTGAAGTCGTTAAATTGCATTTCATCTAAACGCGGTCAGTTCTCCCGCCTAGACGTAGTCCCGCCCATACTATGAATGTTTCATCTTGATATGGCTGGACTTCAGGGGGATTTCACAAGCGAGTCTCACTCCCAGATGTTCGCCAAACTCGTTTTCTTAGTGTATCTGGAAAGAATCCGAACCGAGATTCATCTGAGAGTAACATCCTAGACCATTAGCGATCATTCCAAGCCAAATTTTAGTTTGACTATTCTAATCTTTTCCCGCGATTGCCTCGTCATAATGCTGAGACGGAAATTCTGAACAAACATGTAGGTTGACTTCATGTGGTCTCTTGGTGTTCTGACTGTAACTTTAAAACAAATTGCCAAGTCGTAGCGTTTGGTTGTCTTCTCGCGGTAATTTGTAAAAATCGGGCTTGTCCGATGGTCGCTACCCAAATATTTCCAGTACCAGCGCTCAGCTAATTCACCAGCATCGCGATAGCGAGACCACAATCTGGATATAACGCTTTGACTGGTGCCAATGGCATCAGCAACATTGCAAGTTTACTGAATTTTGCATCAATATTTTTTTTTTTAAGATTTTGAATACAGAAGATAAATGTGTCAGGGACAAATTCGAGTTTAAAACTTTTTCCAATGTCCAGTACAGAAGTTATGCTAATAAATGTAGAATATCCCTAGACACTTTTGATGTGTGTAGTTACGCCGACAAAGTGGTAAAATAAAATCTCGACAAGTATTTATTTTTTTATCTCGCGTACCCCGTAGTGTGGCATGTCGTTGGATAGGTCTTTAAAAATATTGCGAGGCTGTTCAAATAATTTTTCGATTAAGGGATTCGTTTGTGAAATATTAGGCTTTAAAGTGCTATTTTTTGTTAGAGTCAAGTGTGCCCCCCCTTCTACCAGCTAAACGGTTGCGTTTAGGTGTGAGAAAAAATTTACGGTTGTAGTAGGATTTTTCAACCTCACCTGGAGGGAAAGTTCTCTAAATACTGGATATAGCAAATTTTACTTAAAGGATTTTGCATTCAAAGATTTTCGAACATTCGGTAGCCATTTGCGTAAAAGTGCTTTATCATAACCCATTCAATTTATTAGTTTATATTTCATGGTCTTTCATTTATTTTACCATGTTTGTTAGAGATATTTGGTTCTTATGATTGACCCCATCGATTGATGCCATAAAAGTACAGGATGTTATTTTTTCGGATTTTAGCCAATTCGATTCCAGAGTGTGGCAAGCGACTTCTCGAAAATCTTTTAATACCGATTTGTTTCTTTTTATAACTAAAGGAATGTTTCCTTTGAGTAAAATTTGCTATCTCCAGTATTTACAGTACTTTCCCTCCAGGTGAGGTCGAATAATTCCACTCTGTAAATAATGAAGTTCACAGTTACGTAGGCTTTACAAGATTACGAGTAATAGTCGACCAACTCATAAAATGTACATGGATAACATACTTTCCTAAACATAATGTATGTAGGTTTTTCAAATGAATGTGTAAGTTTGTTTTTTATTATTACCATAAAAACGGCCAAGTGCTTGTCGGGCCACGCACAAGTTTCCCATCAAAATATGCGGCCTGATTTGCCTCCGAACGATGATTTTTATTGTAATAATAAAAAACAAACTTACATTTGCAGTTAAAAAACCTGTGCTCCCATACATTATTTTTGGGAACATAAAATATGTGATCCAAGTTCATTTTATAAGTTGGTTGACTATCACGCGTAAACTTGTAAAGCTTACTTAGCTGTGATAGTTTTCCTTTTAACTACGTTTTTTTAATATTAAATGGGCCTACTCTTGACATCAATCTAGTCCTGAGGACAGAGATGAGGTCGACAATGGAAAACGCTAATATAGGGGTTATACTCGTATATAGGGTGACTGGTAATTAGTGACCGATACTTACTTATACACGTGATTGGACTCATGATAACAAACAACTTTCCCAAAGAAACATTTTTTTTTATAGTCATTCACTTTTAATCACAATAACAGTCGTATAAAATATGGCCGGATTTCCGGATCTTGTTTGATCAGCAAGATAACATTAAGATATCTAAAACCTTGTCGCAGTTCTACAAACGATGCTTAAAATGCATTATGAAACCTTAATTCTTCGGAATTGTTTTTTGCGTACCTTTTAGAACCATCTCCATCCTTTTGTCTGGCATAACATATTCTATTTGTTCAACCATTTCTTTTTTCTTCTGTTCATTATGGGCTTTTTTTACACCTACTGGAGCATTCTTAATACTGCAAATAAAAACCAAAGTACAATAACAGTAGCAACGTGTAACAACCTCAAATCATTCTTCTGCTCATTTGTCGGATACTAGACAGACCTAATATGAAATTTCATAAATATAACTACTTCACCCGACAGACGAGACATTGTCCTGTTGAAAAAATTGCCAGCTATTGAATAATACTGGTTTTATGCGTGGCTGCTATTTTTAAGGTATCATCAGCACCACTTGGATATTGTACCTAATATTTCGGAATCAAACGCTTTAGATTTTGTTTAGTACAGTGGTTGTACTGATCTCAACTATTGATATAAATATTTCGTCCCTCCCATCACAAACTGCCTTATCTAACTTAAAGGTCGTAACTGAATTAAGACCACCTATATAAATGTTTTTTTTAATGCTTTATAATGTCACGAAGTATCACATCTCTCAGTATTACCGTTCTTGAGTTAAACCATATTTAGAAATGTCGCATCTACAGAAACATATTTTTTTTTATTTTCACCTAATGAAGTATCATACGACTATTAGTAATGATAAAAAAATATTTTAAATTTATTTTTCCAGAGACGTATGTAACATAAGTTATTTAGTGGTGTAGTATTATTTCAGTTTTAAGTATTTAAGACTATTTATAGTAATTTATTTTGCAAAAACAGTTCTTATCAGCTAAGTCATAAGAACAACAATAGCCGTGTGATTAAATTGAACGAGTATCAGGAATTTTACATGTCTCTATCTCTACCCCATTCAAATTAATACACGTAACCTTCGGGTTCTTTTTTTAACTATATTTTATTTTATAATTTTAATATACGATAACTTTTATGTTTTTTAGTTGTTAAATTAACATTGTGTTTTTATTTAAGATATATTTTGATTTATTTCGAACTTTAAAAGTTCATAGATTGGTGACATGCCAGTAATAATAATTTGTAAAAATTATATTTCACGGTAGTCAAGTTTAAAATTAAAGAATATGAAGACTAATATTAATAATTAATAAGAAATGATATTATTCCTGCCATGAAGTAATTATTTGTGATAAGTAATAAGAAATAGAAATAATTATATGTTTATTTTTGGTGATACACCTATTTAGAAGTTAATGTTGTTTAAGTATATTGTAAAATTTAAGAAGTTATTTAATTAACTAGCTGTTGCCCGCGACTTCGTTCTCGTGGAAATTTTGGTATGTATGTGAGAGACTACCTCGTTGGTCGAGTGGTCGTAAGTGCGAATACTAAGCATGTCCTGGGATCGATGTACGGGTCAGGCAAGGTTAAAAAAAATGTTTCTTTTAATTACATAAAGCTATAACGCACATGATTTAGAGATCACCTTTTGAGCAAGGCGATGCTTGTGTGACTCCGCTCTTCCACTTAACATTAAACAATGTATGCAATTGAAAAAAATACTATAAATAATAGTGGTATTGGTTATTCCATCAGGAATTTCTCATTAGCAGCCACGGAATCTGGATTTGTACCCAGTTGGTGGAATATGCTCGGCCCCTATCATATGGGAGTTCAACATAACTGGCGAAATGTGGGTGTACGATTAGGTACACTTCTGCCTAAACATTTGGGGATTACATGGCGTGATGTGTGAGAACTGACTGGCTGATCAAAATGTGATAATGTGGGTGATGACTACAAAAAGAAGTCCCAAACAAAATTAAATGGCAACGATATGGCTTAAAAACCGTTTATTTTAGCGTTATACAACTTTCTTTTCAAAGTGAACCATCACACACCTTGTTGGGCACTATTTATTCTAATACCGTTTTGTATACAACATTAAATGACTTATTATTTTCCGCAAGCACTGCAAGTTTTGGGCACTGAACCACCAACATATAATTGACCATCTGAAAAGGATGGAGTGTACAATTGAATGCCTGTCACTTTTATGGTTTGGGCCTGGGATCTGTTTATCGTCATTGTAAAAACCAATTTTATGAGAAATTGTAGCCTCTTAAATTGAAATGGCAAGTTATTTGAAATAGTGGGTATGCGGGGAATTAAAACGCTCTATCCTTTAGCCGCTCCGTTTTTATAATGTTACTGCCCAGCTCTGTGATAAGAAGCCTGGTGCCGTTGCACAGTCTGGTTGCATCAAGGTTTCGCATCACCAGAACTGGAACGCCAACTTTAAGCTCCAGCTGATGGGACGCCTCGCCTTTGAACTCCACGGAGTTGAGAAATTCAATGGGGTAGGCAGTACTATCATCATTAGCCATCACAGTGTCAATGGATGTGTATACTTTTGAATCTTCGACGACAATATAATTTTTTTATTTGTTTATTTTACTGATCCACTCGTTCTGTGGCGACAGGACTGCCAACTCACACAACCACTCTTTATTTTTTATATTTACCTACAAATTAAGAAAAACGTGCATGTCGTGTTCCTTCTTAGTCCTTTGTGATCCAGGGCCGTGGTATCTTTTCCGAACAGTCTCGCAGCCCCGGCAAGCATCGGCCCTTGCTCATACTCATCAAACTCAGCAAAACGGAAGGGGTCCCCTCCCGTTTTACTGAGTTTGATTCGAAGGTTTGATCTCTTTGAGGCGCGCGTGGAACACGAACGCGCCGTCGACACGGCCTGTCATCATAAGACGGTCGGACGGCGAGCTAGCCCATTACTCACCGTCCACAGGGTCTGAAGTCGCCGAACGACGCCACCGCTAACAAAGGACTCCCCCGTTTTTGTGATGTTGCATGTTGGGGTATCTTCGCTTGCAAAATTCATCAGCAATTTGAAAATGGAATGTGCAGTCCGGCCACCCTTAAGCAAAGTTGCATCAATGCCCGACGAAGTCACAATCACAGTTATGTGACGGCACGGGTTGCGCAGTGGCTGAGCAACTGACTGCGGCGCTGCATACACACAACGTCATGGATTTTATCAAATTTTAATTTGTTTTCATTTTTAAACTTTTTAGAGATTTTATTTCGTAATGGGTTGTACGTAGTACTTATTACTTCCATGCAAAGAGTAAACACAAAAGAAAAAATAAAACCAAATTCATTTTCAGCCATTCCGACTACACTTCGACCAAAACCTATTTACGTAATAAATAATTAAATTTATCATAGAAATGGCGTATGAGGTTACTAACTAAATTTTAAACATTAATATCTTTTGCGTCTGTTGGTCGATTTTGATGAAATAAACGCTAAATGTTACTCGGAACAATGCTTCTTATGTTTCAATATTTCGATTTTGAATATAATGAGGGGTTTTTACGTGATGCGCGCACAAACATACAGACAAACCGACAAACAGACAAACAGACAAAAATTCTAAAAATGGTAGAAATGGGTTCTGATTGTGATCCTTTAACACCCCTACTACTTTTTTTCTAAATATTTTCAATGTACAGAAACGCCACGTCTACAGATTTATTATATGTATAGATAACAAAAAAATCCTAGTTTGTTGTGCCATGACGTTAAGACTGCGTTTCAGATTTAGAAATTTGAAGATAATGTTGAGACTGTTACAATATAGTACTAAGTAGTTTTTAAATAATAAAAGGTGAGCTGTACATGTCTGAAAATAATGAATCGATAAGAAGTTATGGTTAATTATGAGAAACGATTAGTTTTGTTTCAGTTGTGTTTTATAGGGATTACCAATAATAGTTATTAGGTACCCATCCTGAGTAATTACTGAACTGCCTTTAAAACGAAGTCTATATATTTATAATTGAACTAAATTCAATATTTCTATTTCTCTAAAAAAGCTAAAGGAACTTATTGATACTTGTTTCAATTAAATTATTGACAAATAAAGATAAAGATAAATTAAAAGAGACAGATAAACATTAATCAGGAAATGCTGAACAGGTTATAAGTATTAAGTACTTTTATTTTCTTTGAATAAATTTTGGTCTTGTTGTAGTTATCAGAAAATAAGCTGAATTACTAAAAAAGATCGACTCAACTACAAATTTTATCCTTACTAAGAAAAACAAAGTTATCACTAAGTGTCACATCTGTTTCGGACATAGAAATCAATAAGAAATCAAATAATACATTAAAAAACTAGATTTTTTCCTTGACATAATTTTTTTTCAGTTTTCTGATAGCATGCGCTAATCAAAAGTTATGGAGTGCAATTTGGAACCCAAAACCGAAAAAGGGTTGCCATGAACAATTTACTGTTTGCTAGTTGTGTCAGTTTGTGATGGGAGGGACGATATGTTACAAGTATGACCGCAATTTTGAAAACAGTGGTGGATGAGTCAGGCCAAAATATTAGCTGGAGCATGACAACTAGCTCGCTGTAGCTCCAAGCACCAAAAAAGAAAGCACCTATCAGTGCAAGAGCACTAATCGAATAGGTATGAATTTGCACGCATTACACACTAAAATTTCAATGAAATCGGTAGGATGGTGGTTCGAACTCGTTTGGAGGGAAATGTCTTCCTATTAAATGAATGAGCTTGTTTTACATTCGAATATTTTGTGATTTTTATAATATATTAAGATAAACAAGGCCTTACTCTTCTCCGGCTCCCTGATAAGTCTGTTTATAAGCACCTTTTTGTGCTACGATTCTGTCTCCTTCTCGGCTCATTAAATCCGCTAAAACTTGTTTCTTTTCAGCGTGTGCTGAAAAGAGAATGGGCTCTTTTGAATGGGCTCCGTCTCCAGAGCAGTATCAAGTAGTGGTATATACCATTTGGAAGGACTTGATAAGAGCTTTACTTTATTGTAAGGCACCTTCAAATGTGTACAGAGAAAAAACAACGATTGATTTCTGTTATGGTTTACCTCGATCATATATTCATTACTTTAGAGACTGAGCATTTGTAACAACGCTGTGTACGCTAACAGATTTGAGCGGCGGCGTTAAGATGCCACAATATGGCGCAAGATATACAACATGTAACATAATTAACGCACATTCTGAAAGTAGTTGTTCAGAATCGTTTACTGAATCGATTTCTGTCATTGTTAATATAGGTCATTTTTTTCCCAAATATAATTAAAACTACTTAAATTACAGTCACACTACCCCTGTACAGTTAAAAAAAACTGAAATGGACCGTAACTCAAGGCAATAAGACTTTTAAAAGTGCAGTTTTATTTGCATTAATACAAATTCCGTCATTCAATACAAAATAAAGAAAAATGCACCTTATTCCAAGCAAGTTAACTTCTCGTCTTTACAAATACAGTTTACAAGTAAATTTAGCGATTTAACAGGCACTGGACAAAAGACACAATAGATAAACCGACAAAATACAAAATATGTCATGCTTCTTTTCGTTCCCTTTCTCCTGCAAACTAAAAACGTGGGATAGAGCGAGATAGCCACTAAGACACCGGCGCGGCAAGGATGAAAGCTAGGCTTAAAAAATGTAAACAACATAAGTCACGCGCGGACCTTATTAGTGTAAAGTATTTACGTAGAGTGTTTGCAAATAATATTTCGCGCGCGATACCTTTCCAATACACAAATGTTCAGTACACCGAAATGGTGAGGACTTTGGGACGGTGTGGTGATAATGTGGTTCTAGCTTGCAGAACATTCAATCAAAGGTATGGTACCTACAAGACTAGACCGCAGGACTATGTTGGCTGCTACTCAGCGGCTTCGCAACCACGGAACGTTCCGTCCGAACACGGCCATCGTACACGTAGTCGTCTTCAAAACGATATAAGTACTGGCTGTACTGGACTGGACTATTTCGATGAGAATCCCCGTGCCCGTACCCGAGAAACTCTACCTACGCTGCTGGAAGACATACCTCTTCATTTATATACAAGAGGTATTCTACCAACACGATGGTGCCCCTGCTTATTTCACTAGGAAGGAGTGTTTGACAGCACCTTGATGAGTAGTAGGAGTCAAGTGGCCTCCCAGATCAGCTGATTTGACTTTTTGGTGTGGGTTCGGACGTCGGTGAATGTTCATATTTCTTTAACGTAAACAATCGTGTATTGTCGGCTGTTTTCGGCACTAATACCTACAGTTCTGTCGAGCGGCGCGAACGCGAGCGAAAAACTACTAGGCTAGCAAGACCCTCATACCTACGTGTGCGACTGTGTGCGTTCTTGGATTTGTACTATGACCACAACATTCTTCCGGAATAAGTATAACTAATTTAATAAATAAACAATGGATAAACATGTTTAACTAAAAATTCAGTGTATGTATTATGATTATAACATAATATACTAATTGGGGTGTCTGAGGGTGTGCGTTAATTACGTGACATGTTGTATACGTAACGGGGCGCAAGATATACGCGCGCACACGTCAAAATGACACATCATCATCAGAACTATGACTGTTTTTCTTAAACATAGCACACAAGGTGGAAAGGATACCGACGCTAAAACGGTTACACGTATTCAGAAAATCATTCTGAACCCCCCTCCCCACATATATATTTACATATTTCGTAATTTAAAAAAAACAGCTGTTCCATACATTTTGAATTAGTATTGAACATATCATCGAGGTAAACCAAAACAATATCAGTCATAGTTCTTTCCCTGCACACATTGACTGTTGGGGTCACACAATAAAATAAAGCTTTTTTAATGACCTTTCTAATGGTTCATACCAACCACAACTTGATTAAAGTTCACTTACACTCTGGTATAGGCGCCGCCAGAAAATTTGCAGAATCTTCGATTATCTCTGTGCATATAAAAAAAACAATGATAATGACAAAATTTAAAAATTGAAATGTTTAACAATAATAAGTAATAAAGAAAACATTCATAGTGATAAGAGGCATGAAGAACACTAGTGAGATCAAGATCAAGTATCAAATAATCTAAAGACTAAAACCCATCCATGTTCCTTCTTTTGCCCTTTGTGTTCCAGGGCCGCGGTATCTCTTTCGAACAGTCCCGCAGCCCTGGCAGGCATCGGCCCTTGCGGGCCCCTCCTGTTTGCTGACATCTCTTTGAGGCGCGCGTGGAACACGAAGGCGCCGTCGACACGGCCTGTCATGATGGTCTGACGGCGAGCTAGCCCATTACTCATCGCCCACAGGCCCGCGCCTACGGTGGCCGAGAGCCACCCTGGCCCCCGACGTCCGGGGAAGCCGTGAACCCTGCATTCTGTACATCAAATTAAGTACCTCTACGCAAAAAATATTGCTGGGAAATGACTTTATTTTTGCGTGACAAATCACTTTTATTATCTTATCGTTATTCAATGTTTGATGCATTGAAGTAAAATGGTCATGGAGGTATTCAAAGTAAAGTTAACATTAACAACCTATATCAAAAAAAAAACTTGTGAAAAGTTGGAAATTTGAACCCCCATATCTCCGTAACTACAAGGCTTCAAGGTTCCCAGGTATGGCCCAGAACAAATGACGGGGAAAACAAGTGCATTTCAGCTTCGATAAGGGTATTTTTACACCCATTATAATCAGCTATTCCATACAAAACTTCAATACCAACTCGATTCAAATTGTACGAGGTAGTTGATTATTTTTTCTCATATTTGAATCCATGGAGAAAGTTGTTCAGTTTTTTGGTCTGTACCACACCGATAAATATGATCACACCATTTTGATTCATGCTGTACATAGATAGGGACGTAAGAAAATTTATTACTTACCCGGTAAAACTTTTTCAATCTTCTCGTCCGGGGGGTTCTCTTTTGTCATTTCAGTGAGTTTTTGTTTCACAGTCGTGGCAGCCCCTATATCAATAGCTTCAGTTTTTAGAGTTGGAGTTTGCTCGAGTCTACAAATAAGATTTAAATTAAGAAAATATTATTACGAGTACATACCATAATACATTTTGGATATCGTTCGCATGGTACGAAGACCGAGGTAAAAATTTACGTACATTCACGAGCACCAGACATCTAAACAGTAACGACACACAACTTGTAATCAATATACATAGTCAAAAACAATGACTTTTAAAAGTTGCGTAGCATAGCGTTGTGAATATACACATTTATAATGGCAATGCCTTTTATTTTGACCATACAACAACATTAATTGAGGTTTGGTATTCACGTTGACAGATAGACGAATCCTTAACAATTTGTGATACAAATTGTACAAACCTTCTTGCACCATCAGCATAAGTCTGCTCATATCCTTGTAAATTTGCAAGTGGTTCTTCATCCTTTTCTTTCATAAGATTCACTACATAATCCATAGCATCGCCTGTAGACGATTGCACAATTAGAAGCGAATCGTAAGTAGGTACCATTGCGAAGCATAACACACCCATAGTAATTTATTTACCTTTCTCAGCTCCACTTTTTGCTACATTCATAGCCGCCACATCCATAGTCGCTAGAAAAAAAGTCAATGCGCTAGTTAACTAAAATAAAAAGTTCCTAAAAGTTAACATGATAATGAATTTTAAAATCACGATTTTCGTTCTCAAAATAGCAAAATTTTCCCAAAATGTAACAAATTTTTGAAACGGGACAACACCATCATCATCATCATCCATGGGCTGGAGCTTATGAGAGCAATGTGGTGGGAATGACAGCAATACCACATTGTTTTCTTTAGCTGTTTCGACAACATCAATACAATATCCATAGTACGAACAATGATTGTCCAATAATAAGAGGACAGGATCGGATGGAGGTTTTACATTGTCTATGAAATGTTTAATGAATATTTTAAATTCAACCCGAGATCATTCAGCCTTATCAAGAAGCTGCTGCAAGAACAAACAAGGTAACACGAAAAACAAGCAAATCAGCTATTCAACTGAGACGCCGGAAAAAACTTTATTGGCACAAGAACAGATCAAGAAAAAATAATATACATCAAAAAAAGGAAAAATAACTAAGAAAGGGAAGTCAACTGAACCAGGAAAGCTGAATAAACAAGAAAATACAATGACATGTAAGGGGAAAAAGTCGTCTAATGAAAGAAGGAAGATTGCTGTGAAGAGGAAGGTTTTACATGACTCAGTCTGACGAAGGAAGCTTATTAGATGATTATTATTTTTGCCTGATCTGTTGTAAACCGTTTGATTAGAGTCAAGCTGGTGAGGAATGGGTACAGTGCCATGTTTGAAAAGAAATGGTGACACGTAAGATGTACTAAGGGAAATCTTTTATCCCACATATGTTTAAATTGCGAAACTTCAGACTATAGCGACTGAACTGTTTATTTAGCTTTTAAGATCTGATTGTTTTTAAAAAAAGATTTATTTTTTGTTCAAGTCATGAGGTATATAATTATGTTTTGTTGATTTATACTAAGTTTTTGTTTGATAAAGAAGTTATTATAGTTAGATAAATATAGTCTGACAAAGATTATAGTTTGATAAGGAAATAATTTTCATTTTATGGTTGGAAGTTACCTAAATTTTGTTTTTATAGCTATATTTTATTTGTATGAGGCATAAGACTAAAAGATTATAATTTAGTTCAAAGATATACATAAGTTACTAAGTTTTTGTTTTAATGAGTGAAAATAATGTTTTATAGATATTGTAGTGTGACACTGCACACATAGTAATTACTTTTTATTAAAATTAAGATAAAAAGCTGCCATTGTTGTGATTAAAAAGACTCATAATTACGTTTGGTTTTTGTTGTAAAATTTTGCCCTTACAGTGTAACAATCAGCCCCTGGCGCGAGTCTAAAAGTTACACGCCTGTTTTCCCAGAAATAATTCATTGCTGTCACTTCTAATAGTCTGGTAACTAAAATTGTTTTTAAATTAATAACCCGATTAGTTACTTAAACAAACCTATATTCCGGTAAAACTATCAAACGAACAAAAAATGGCGACATTTCTAAAAAAATTTCACGACCAGCCCCAGTCTCCCTACATAAATAGAATCTAATAAAATACCCTCATGGATCGGACAGGGTTTTTGAGCATATTGTATACGTACTATTATACGAGAGTTCGGATTCTTGTTTTTAAAAAAAACTATTTAATTAAACTGGAAATAGAATTTATTACTTTAAAGAACTTGAACTTAGAATTAGTAAAATAATAGGAAATAGAATGATGTAGGACTTCCGACCCGTACCGAGATTCAGACCGAACTGACTTGCAAGCCCATGAATATGGCGTCTAAGTTATTAAATGCTGACCAGGCAAGTCTGGAGAGCGGTCAGCCATTCTACTGTCATTGACAAGGTATAACAGCCCCCCCCAAAAGACTGAAATTCGGGGATAAGCCGAAATTCACGAAGTTATACAATTTCTCGTAATCTAGGTAATGGAATTGAAGAGTTTTCAGGTTCATTATTTATATTATGGTTATTGACATCGTTATCGGTATAGGTCGTCGGTTTGATACAAGAGATATAGAACTTAGATTTATGCTTAGAAATAATCTTATATAACTTAAATGCTATAAAACACAATACAATTATTAAAATACACACAGTTAATATAGAATAATGTATCCCATATTTTATTAAAATAGGTTCTTCATTTATAATTTTGTTTAAATCTGAAAATAACTTATCATTTTGTTTATTTGTAGTTAGATCATCCAGATTGATGTTTTGTAGTAAAATAGGGGATATGTTGTTATTTAAACTAGTAGTCTTATTATCTAGTTTACAACAAGAATCATTTATAATGTTAAAGTCTAATCTAGGAATCGGAATGTCTATATTGATTTCGTCCTTAGATGATATAAGTCTCGCACTTTTGGTGTAAACAGTACACTGATTTGGGACTTGTAATATACCGGTACCGAACACTATGATTTCGCGTAATTCAGAGTTATCACAGTCCATTGACACTTTACTTGAACGAGATTGCACGAAAATCCACTGATTGTTCGTAAGTGATTTCCAAATGTCCAATTCACCGACAATTGTTTTGGTTTCACATCGCGTAGGGATAGCACTAATCGTTGTTGTTAATAATTCGCTTTCACACGTAGGGTTGCTGCTTGTCAACAGTATCGTAGGTATTTCACACAGAAAGAACTCAGAGTTTATTTTCTTACATTTATCTAGGTTATCTAGATTACAGAAGTTTAACTTATCCTTAGAAATAGCAATATACGAACTAGAAGGTAATATTAAACTAAAAGTATTTGGATTATCTGACCCGTGAGGGGTCGGTAATGCTAAATTACGATACAAGTTAAATTCGTCATTAGTAACTAAAGGAATTTGTAAAACGAATACAAGTTTGTTTTTATAATAGTAACATGCAACATCAGATATGCTTAATATTAAATGGATATTGTCTAGACTTAGCGCTACAGGAATTCCAGTATCTCTAGGTAGGTACCGGTCGTTATCAACGAGTTCGTTGTAAAGTTGCGCCGGACTTATTATGTTGGGATGCAGGATGTTTAGACTGCTCAACATAATCGCATTTGTTATGTCTTCAAGCTGAAACGACAATGCTAGCAGAGAGCTTTCAAGGCTAGCAAGTAAAGATTGGACTTTTGTTTCGGATATTAGAATTTTAGAAGTTTCCGTGATATTACTTATTTGTAATATGAGTTGACTTAAAGTATTTTTAAGTGAATCTTCATTATCTTTTAATTTATTAATGTTTTGTTTGTAAGATTCCAGAGTAGAAGTAGTAATTAAAATGTTTTCTTTCATTAGTTCCGCGAGCTTTTTCTCATGGTTTTGAATGGATTCAATTGCGGAATCATACTTTAATGCGTCATCTTCATCTAGAGTGCCGAAAACGTGTTTAAAAACGGTGCCTATTCCGCCGAACCATGCTGAACGTTTATTACGTTTTGACAATAAATGTGAGATAGAATCGAACTCGCGTTTAATATCGTTGTATCGAACTGTGAGTGGGGATAGTATGTTTTCACATTGAAGGTTGCTATATTTTTGACATGTTTTCCTAACTATGCCTAAGATATCATTGAGGTTAGTAAGATGAGGATTGATAAGGGAAATGTTTACATGACTAATAATATTTAATTTTCCTTTGATGACCTTAAGTTTTCCTAGGCTATCGAAGTATATGCCGGAACTAGAAGGAAATGGCTTGATAAAGTCTTGATGCGCATTGACCGAGGCGCTGAAATAGAATGAATAGAGTGAGTAAGGCTACGTTAATGGCTTATTATAATTACTAGCTAATACCTACATACTAATAATTTATTTATCTCTAATCTTAATAATTAATTAAGCGATTTCTAACAGTAATGCAGTGTCTGCAGTTACCGCGGGTTTCATTTGATCGAAATGGTGAGCCACATGACGCCTATTGATAAGAAGTGTAGCTGTGTTATTATCATGAACTTTGATGATTCTGTATGGTCCTTTCCAAATAGGCGATAACGCTTTTTTGAGCCTCAGGTGGGCTTTTAGATAGACGTAGTCACCGACCTTGTACTGTGGTGGTGATTTAGTGTGGGAATCGTAATAGGATTTAGAAGATTCCTTTGATTTTAGTATATTTCCAAGAGCTTTTTCTCTGGTATGTTTAAATTTATGTTGTAACATTTTAATATAATCTGAATATGTTGTACTAGGTTCATGTTCATAAATAGAATTAGGAATAAAGGGTTTGTGACCGAATATTAACTCGTAAGGAGTAAACTTTGTAGTTGAATGTTCTGTTGTGTTATAAGTTAACATAGCGGTATATACATAAGTAGGCCAATTATCTTGATTTTCATTTACGAAGGATTTTAAGTATTCCTTGAGCGTTGAATGACTGCGTTCTAAAGCTCCTTGTGTTTGAGGATGATAGGGTGATGACCATAATTGTTTGATTTTAAGGAATTGGCAAGTAGTTTTAAATAAGTCGGACGTGAAGTTAGTACCTTGATCAGTCAAAATAGATTTAGGAATTCCAAATAGGGATATAAAGTGGATAAGACAATCGCTAGATTCTTCAGCGGTTGTACTACGTATAGGATAAGCGATAGAATATTTAGTTAGGTCATCTTGTAAGGTGAGAATATACTTTAGTTTTGCGGAGCCAGATTCGGGTAAAGGTCCTACTATGTCTAATGCCACCCTCTGAAACGGAGCTGTGGATGTAGTAGTGATCTCCATTGGAGCTTTATTTAATTTTCTCAGTGCTTTATTTTCCTGACATAATTTACATTTCTTGACATAGTCTTCTATATCACTTCGCATGCCCTTCCAATAGAATTGTTCCCGGATTCTGTTGTACATTCGTGTCGACCCCAAGTGCCCAGCTGTAGGAATGTCATGGTTTTCACGCATGATTTTGGGTCTCTCGCTTAGAGTAGGGTATATTGTTTTATTTAGGTAAAAATGGATTTGGATTTTTGTATTGTTAAAGATGTGAGTTAGGATATTATAAATTTTTGTGTAGGAATGGTGGTCAAATGGGCTTTTGAAGTCGGAGATAGCAATATCTGTTGTTTGTTCAGATTTCAGGATTTCGTTTCTTACTTGTTTCAAAGTATCATAGATAGCAGGATAAGATGATTCGTCAAAGTGGTGAACTTTTGTAAAGATGAAGTAAACAGTCTTGTTCTCATATTCAGTTTTTAGGAAACGGTATAATTCTTTTTCAGAATTAAGGATTTCGTCATAGTTGTCGGAATTTAGGAGAATTTCGGAGATGTATGGATTTGACTCGTCTAAATCTATAGACGTAGGAATTAGTATTATTTTGCAGGTTGTCTTTAGGAGATTTTCGTTGTGTTCTTTTAGAATTGTGTTGCAGATATTTTCTTTATTTGGAATTGATTTTAGAAACTGAGAATAACTGTTGTTATTTAATTTTGATTGCTCGTTTGGCGAAGGAATTTGTAATGAGTCAAAGTCGAGGTTGAGGTCAGCACTGTCAGGGCTAAGGTCAAGATAGGGTAAGTTCGGCCCTAGATCTATGAGTTCTGGAGATAGCGTTGGTTCAACTTGTGGTATTTGATCTTGTAATATGTTAGAGTCGTTGTTTATTTCTTGATTTAGTAGGTCGTTATTCTCGAAGGAGAACGGAATGGGAGATGGTAGGATTATATGAGGGTCCTCTAGGTCATCGAGGTCATTGAGTTCAGTGTCAACATCTAGTAGTAGAGGGTCAGAGGTTGATGGTGGTTTACCATGAATAGGGTTGACTGGATATCGAGACAATGCGTCAGCATTGGTATTAATTTTCCCTTTCTTGTAAATAATATCATAATCAAATTCCTCTAATTTGAGTCGCCAGCGTACTAGCCTAGAACCGGGATCCTTACAATTAAAAAGCCATTGCAAGGGTTTGTGATCTGTGACTATGCTGAATCGATTTCCGTAAAGATAGGGGCGAAAGGCTTTAGTTCCAAAGATAATGGCTAAGCATTCTTTTTCAGTAACGCTATAGTTACATTCGGCTTTATTGAGTGTCCGAGACGCGTAAGAAATTGGGCGGTCCTTACCTATCGGACCTTGCGATAATATAGCAGAAACAGCGAAATTGGAAGCGTCACAGGTAAGAATAAAGGGTTTAGTAAAATCAGGATATGCTAGTACTGGCGACGTCACTAATTTATTTTGTAAATTTTCGAAAGCAAGTTGTTGTTCATTGTTCCAATTGAATGGTGTATCCTTTTTCAATAGGGTTGTTAATGGTTTTGCGAGTTTAGAAAAGTCAGGTATGAAACGTCTGTAGTAAGATACGAGTCCAAGAAAAGATTTCACATCTTTTGGGCATTTTGGTATTGGGAAATCGGTGATACATTTGACTTTCCTAGGATTTGGTTGTACGCCGTCTTTGTTAATTAGGTGACCAAGATAAGCGACTTCTTTACATAGAAACTCGCATTTATCTGGTTGGAGCTTCAGGTTATAGTCCCTGAGCCTGTTGAAAACAGCGGATAGATTTTGGATGTGACTTTGTAAGTCAGGGGAATATACTACAATGTCATCTAAATAAACAAAGCATCGTGATCCTTGAAGTCCACATAAACATGTGTTCATTAGTTTTTGGAAGGTTGAAGGGGCATTTTTTAGCCCAAATGGCATTCTCGTAAATTGAAAATGACCTTGAGGTATGGAAAAGGCAGTTTTAGGAGCATCTTGCTTGGATATTGGAATTTGATGAAACCCTGAAGCCAAATCAAGAGTTGTGAAATATTGGCTTTTCCCTAATTGATCTAGAATTTCTGTTATTTGCGGTATAGGATATGTTTCTCCAATAGTAACGTCGTTGAGTTTTCTATAGTCAATAACGACTCTCCATTTTCGTTGTCCCGAAGCGTCCAGCTTTTTGGGCACAACCCAAATGGGTGAGGACCAAGGTGAATTTGAAGGTGTTATTATGTTTTGCTCTAACATTTTATTAATTTGATTTTCGACTTCCTTTTTATGGCATTCAGGAAATCTATAAGATTTCGTTTGGATAGGGATATCTGTATTCGTTCTGATATTATGTTCAGCAATTGTAGTATAAGTCAGCTGATCGTCTGGAAGATGGAAGATATCGGAAAAATCTGTGCAGACTTGTAATAGGACATTAGATTCTTCTTCATTGAGATGAGAAATCCTAAGATGCTTGAGAACTTTGTTAGTTCTGATAGAGGCATTAGAATGAGGCAATGATTCATGACGACTCAAACAAGGTTGAGTGTCTAGAGGTTCTAGTGTTAGATTAAGGTTAGATTGGATCACGACGTTCTCTTCAGAGATGTTGACAACTGTAATGTTAATGCGATTATTTTCTTTCACGTTAACGATGCAATTGGCGACTAATAATGAATCAGAGATGTGTTGGTCTATTATCATACCTTCTCCTATATTTGGATTGCTTACTGTGCATTCAATTACAGTTTCCGTGCGTGGTGGAATGTTATATAAAGGTTCAGCGAATTTTAACTTTACGTAGTCTTCGTCTATCTGTAAAGTTTCCTGACAATAGTCGATTTGACAACCAAGGTTTTTCAAGAGGTCGTTACCTATGATGCCATCGAAACTTAGGCTAATATTTTCGACAACATGAAATTCATGGGCATAAGGTTTGTCGTTTTTTTTGAATATTTGCATTTTGAAGCTGCCTAGAGTTGAAGTTGTTTCATTTCCAGGATCAATTCCTTTGAGGATTATTGTATCATTACTCAACTTTGGGACTTTGGACATAGAATCTAATTTTAGCAGGCTTATGCAGGAACCTGTGTCAATTAGGAAGGATAAGGGCCTATCTGCGACGGAGGTATGGATTAGTACGTGAGGTAAGTATCTTTTTTCAGTATTTTTATTTACTTTATAAATTTTCATATTTGTGTTTTGTTTCAGGGTTGGCGAGTTTTTTGAGGATGAAGTATAAGGTCCTGCAACGAGAATAGAATCGGGTGATTTTGTTTTTGGATTTGATAGTTTACAGGGCTTAGTAAGTGATTTGGCAGAAATAGTGGATTCAGTGGATTCAGTCATTGGTTTCACAGAAGCAGTGGATTTCGTGAGTGATTCAGAAGGTCTAGTACGTGATTCAGGGAATTTAAGAGTTGGTTTCATAGAAACAGTGGATTTAGTAAGTGAAACAGAGGATTTTGTATGTGATTCAGTGGATTTAGTAATTTGTTTCGTAGAAACAGTGGATTTAGTACGTGATTCAGGGGATACAGTGAGACTAGAGGCATCGTCTTTGACATAGTAGGACGAATTTCCCGTGCGACACCGGGCGGGAAATTTTATTCGTTTAAATTGGTTTGGTCGAGTTCGTCGGTCCCTTCTTCTTTGTCCTGATTTACGTTAAAAACCTTGCGAGCTGGCTTATAACTTGGAGCATGTGTAGGGTTAGGTTGACGACCATCTGAAGTCGAAGCAGAAGATTGATTCCTACTATTGTTGTATTGTCTTTTGCGACAATTTTCAATAGTGTGACCTATGTTTTTGCAGTAGCGGCATACCATGTCGTTGGTATTTACTACTTTTGATTGATCGGGTTGGTGATTTCGCGGAGTTGGAGAACGTGGTGATTGGAAGTCTCGACGGGAGTTTGTATGTTTGTATTTATCATTATTAGAGTAAGTATTGGGTGTTGATCTTTTATAGATGCTAGAGATGATTTTTTCTTCTTCGACTGCGAAACTTATAGCCGAATTTAACGAGTCTGGATTGCGACATCTAACGACTTGTGATACCCGTGGCAAGAGACCTATTATAAAAGTGTGAAGTGCAAGATCTTGCATCGCGGCTACTCGTCCTGCTAATTCCATTTTCTTTTTCGTCGGAATGGAAATGTTTATTTCCGTAAGGAGTTTCGCTAAGCATGTCTCAATTTTTAAAGCGAATTGGTTAACTGTTTCAGCAGAGTTCTGCTTACAGTCCTGGAGTTCAGTGAGTAGGTGAGCGTAGTGCTTCCTTTCCCCAAACTGTTGTTTTAAGAACTCGATGAATTGTTCAAAGGATTCGAACTCTTTGACACTGCATGTAGTTTCAGCTTTATCTGTTAACTGACTTAGTATGAATTTGAATAAAATAGGTTTTTGGGTTTTTGTAGCTGTGTTAAAAGCGCTCTGGCAATTAGCGATGAAGGGATTAAGTTTTTCCCTGGAGCCATCAAATGGCTTAATGAATTTAAATAGAATACCGAGTTCTATTTTTTCTTCGAGTTCGACCTTCGGACTCTTAGAGCCACTGGAACTTTCCTCTTTTGCATCAAGATATTGTTTGGAAGTCATGATTGAAGATTATACAACAAAATAAAATATAAGCTAGTTAATTCTAAGAAATTGTCTGCACCTTATGCTACTTTGTACAAGTGACTCGGTGATAAAGACGCGTAATCGAAACGCGTAGTCTAAACAAATTATAAAGTAGCCGTACAGTAAGGTTTAAAGTTACAATGTATTATGAACAATATACAATACGAATGAGTACATAAACGTGAGATATGTAGATAGAAATAGTGACTCTGAGTTAATTCTGGTATTCGTCCTAGGATATAGCAGTGATTGAAGTAAGTATTTTATAGATCACTCACAAGAACGCCGTCATTATGAGGATATTCAGGATCATCGTGACCGCTTCTCCAGCGGTAACCAGCAGAAGAGCGGAGCAGAGCAGTTGTAGCAGACCTCTGTACCAACAGAGGGTGGAATCCGGTCTCGGTTGCAGGTTGCAACACACAAGACAGGGTGTCGATCAGGCACTTTGCACAGATTGCACTCAAACGACACAAATTTGATTTAGTAAGGCACTTGATTTTCAACGCTTTAATATTATGGTATAGGTTGAACACTTGGTTTCACTGACACTTTCAGGTAAAGTATTTTTCAGAGACGTATTCGGGTAGGGGATTTTCGTATCCCACCGCTGCCACCAAATATTATACGAGAGTTCGGATTCTTGTTTTTAAAAAAAACTATTTAATTAAACTGGAAATAGAATTTATTACTTTAAAGAACTTGAACTTAGAATTAGTAAAATAATAGGAAATAGAATGATGTAGGACTTCCGACCCGTACCGAGATTCAGACCGAACTGACTTGCAAGCCCATGAATATGGCGTCTAAGTTATTAAATGCTGACCAGGCAAGTCTGGAGAGCGGTCAGCCATTCTACTGTCATTGACAAGGTATAACAGTACGAATATCGCCGGAATTCATAGCAATACAAATAACTTGGTGGTGGAGGCCAGATGGTGAGTCGCGGTGCCATGTAAAATACTGGTATTCAGCTGTATCCGTTACATAGTACAGTTGGGAAAAGGCTAGGCAGATGGTGATGGGAAAAGTGGTAAAAGCTAAAGTCCGGGTGTGCAAAACTAGAAAATACACTACAAAAACAAATTGTGTGTGCGAGGAGTTCTCCTTTGACATCTTTTGCTTTAGAAGCTACTATAAATAATTGGGTACCTACTACCTAAAAATAACTGATATTCATATTAATGACTTTCTTGACTAAAGTTATTAAAGTTTTGTCAAGAAAGCATTGTAAACCTGTGCGAATAGCGAAAGGCGAAAATTTTCTTGGACTGTACCCTTAAAGAAATGACGAGTTCGATATTGTAAACCAATGAGTAGTGGAGTATTGAAGATCTTGGCTGTTGTTCTAGTTTGTCGTAACTACTATGTTTTGGAACATAAGGGTGGTAGAATACGTCCCTCTCTGTCCGTCTTTGTGTTTAGAAAAAATCTTTTTGTAGTAATTTTTTTTATCCTCATAATGTTATTTTGACTTGAGCATAAACTTCTAAATAAATAAATGTTATTTACATTCCAAATCTGTTATAACAGTGGGGGCCAGCTTCGGCGGTATTCCTTTCTTCATCTCGGCATGAATCTCTTTACCAAGAGTGACTGTTTCTTTTGGTAGATCCTTAGGTTTCGTAGATTCTGAGTTATTTACACTGTTAAAAATACATAAGAAAGTTAATGGGTAAATTAGTACATTTTGATACCAGTGGCGAAACTTTGTTATTGCAGCCGAGGCGGAATCCATGTTATGTTATGGTCTCGGTTACATAACAATTCTGCCTCGGCTGCAGTGACAATGTATCCCTAATAACGATTTACTTCTGTGATCAAGAATAGATTCAGTATTAGCGCCTCGGAAAGTTTGAAAAAATAGGTGAGAACGTGTGTAAACCACCGAAATAAATTCACTGTAGCGATCTTCGACGGACATTTTTTTTTTATTGGTCGATAATTATACACACAAACACGCACACGCCACACGCATACTCATCACACACACTCTTTTACACAATTTTTCTTGTTTTTGTTAGTAATACGCTTTTAATTTTACTCTTTTTTAAATTAAAAATAAACAATAATATTACAAATAATAAGTAATCTAGTATAATTTTAATTTTTTACCAACATATTTGTTACTGTTTGTAATTATTTTTGCTATAGAAGAGCACCCTCTCCTAACAGGCAAAAATTGCTTGGAGTCCCCAAACACAACCATCCATTGTTGTAACAAATTTTTTAAGTAAAACATTTAGTATTGTTCTATTTTAAACCTGGGTATTACCACAATATAAATATGGAAGTATTACTTACACGTCCGCCGCATCACGATATGTTTTCCCATAGGACTTATATTTGTAAAGGGGTCTTGATCCCAAAGCATTTTTGATCGCAGCTAAAAAGCCCGTTTTGTATCTATCACCAGCAGCCCCACCTAGAAAATACGGAATGTGTATTTTCATTAATCTAAATATCTATTGAACGAGTACCAATAGTGCTCATACAGCAAAAGTACGTTTTTGCGCACGTTATTAATTACGCTTAATTATTAACTATTGTATCTATTGTGCATGTCGAAATTTAGATAACGCAGAATGACATGTCAGATCGAATAAAAAATGTGACACCGATAAACTAACAAATTAAAAAAAAAGTTTTTGGCCATTTAATAAAATGGCGAGGCCGCGAGGCCCATCGCGGTGTTGATTGTTGGTGTTGTTGTGTGCCATTTTGATCTTTGTTATCATCAAGTAATTTATATGCCACAGTCTGCTCAATGCCGTTCCTTCAAAAGGTATCAGGTGTCATGACTTTAAAGGAAAAATATTAAAAATTAGCACATCGCCCGCGACTTCGTCCGCAAAAAATGTGATAGCTTGGCTAATTTGCATGATATAAATATAATTTATAGCCTATATTACTTCCTGATAATTTAAATTTCTACTGATGAAAAAATGGTTAAAATCGGTCCAGCAGTTTCGGAGCTTATTTGGTACAAACAAAAAAATCTTTCCTCTTTATAATATTAGTATTAGACTAATGAAGGATGGAAGGACTTGACTGTACAGTGTACATGTATTACAGAATTTTAAAATCTTACTTCGCATGGCGACGATTTGAGACAAATATTTAGCAACATCGTTGATCAATGCTGTAAAAAAAAGTTAGTTTAAGTATTAATTATTATCCAATTTTTCATTCGTAAGTAATGAGGTTGCGTTGGATTCTTACTTACCTCGCATTGTGTGTTTTAGTTCTGGAGGCGTCACAGCTTCCATGTCTTTGGTTAAAGCTTCTTTTCCTTCAGAACTAATGTCCTTAACGGGAAGGTATGGGACTAGTGTGGGTGCAGTTTCAACTCTATAATAAATAAATTATCGATAAAATGTACGATAAAATTCACTCCGTAGGCCTTTAGAGTAATGAAATGAAACAAACTGCATCGTTTATCTAGCGGTCACAACCACAACTACTGATCATGAAGTCCTGGATGGGCAGTGTTATGTAATGACGCCAGAATAAAAATAACTACGATTTTCATGAAGATTAACACCCTCTACATTTTTAGGGTTCCGTATTCAACAAGGAACCCTTATAGTTGCTACTGTGCTATCATCCACAACACTAAAAAACTGTCGACACTTTTACTAACCAGTACGGATAACGGGTCGTAAAGATCCGACAGGCAATCCCTTTATTTACAAGTAAACCATGCGGTGGATTTACCTACGATTTCGACCTGTTATTGGGTGTTTATTTGTCAAGATATTGCTATAAAGGAATAAGCTTTAATCATTATACCTATAAAGATAAGTCCTCATAAACAGATGAAAGTCGAACGGGTCTTTTCGATCCTGCAACGCACCAGGTACAAATCGTGCTTCGGATATAATAGACCCCATGCCGCATCAACTGAAAGTCATCAAATCTGACTAACGCAGTGAGCGTGTTAACCTGTCGGTTCTAACCTATTAATTAATCTACATCGCTCATAGAAAATGCTGAACATGAAAAATAATGTCCTGTGACCAAACTGCTGGATATATTCGATTGAATTTTTGTAGGCAGACTGGGAACGTCATGAGGTACCTACATAATTAGTTTAATTAGTTAATTTATTTCAGCCAGTTTAATTTATTGTCGTATTGTCAGCGCCACCCGGCTCCATAACGAAGATAAAAGGAAAATCATCACAGCTAAGTTAGCTTTACAAGTTTACGAGTAATAGTCGACCAACTTATAAAATGTACTTGGATAACATTTTTTTAACTGCAAATGTAAGTTTGTTTTTTATTATTACAATAAAAATCATCGTTCGGAGGCAAATCGGACCGTAGGAAGTGGATTAAATTAACGTTGTAATACTACGGAACCCTACTTTGTGCGTGGCCCGACACGCACTTGGCCGGTTTTTTTACTAATACAATGGAGTCTACCATTAACCCTTTTTAAGTTTAAAAATACTAAAACCATGGTTTCATTTAAACTGTTTTAAGCATAATAATTATTAAAAACTACCAAGTTTTAATTTTATTTCTTTCTTTATTTATTATACTTACAGTTTACACCACATAAGCAAGTTATTGATTGAACATCCAAATCAAGTAAAACTACATAAAATAAGAATAAAAAAATTAAAAAAATTGGAAGTAAATATAGGGTACAATTTGTTTACCCCGAGGAGATAGTACTGGGAGTGGCAATGGGCTCCAGGTATCGAGAAGCAAAGTTGAGGAGTCGCAGTTCAGTACTCGCAAAAATATCCATGGATTCGTCATACATTAAAATGTTATTTAATTGAATATCACATCCTGAAAATGTTTAAATAATATAATTTTTGGTAGATTCTCGTTGCGATACTAAAAAAACGGCCAAGTGCGAGTTGGACTCGCGCACCGAGGGTTCCGTATAAACTTGTAGGTATTTTATTATTAAACTACATATTTACGATTTTCTGATTTTTTCCTTTACGTTGCTTCTTGTCAAGTTTCTTGGTTCTAGGTCAACGAAAAGTATCCCTATAGGTTTTAATTCCCTTGTGATATCACAAAATATGCGAAATAAACGGTCATCTGTTTTGATCGCGTTGACTTACAAGTTCGAATTTACACTGCTCCAAGGGGTAGCAGACCTGAGTATTTGATATTAATTTCAACTTGATACCTCCACGCGTTCCTGAGCAAAATGGTCTTGACAGACGAACAATAAAGTGATATTGTAAGGGTTCTGTTTTCGCCTACTGAGGTACGGAACCCTAAAATTGTTGAGGGTGTACAAAAATCGTATTTTTCCATGTTTAGGTTGTTCGAAACCCAAATGATGTCCTTTAACAGTATGCCTATAGCCATGGGGTATGAATTTGTGCTCAGACGATGGCAATGAGTTCTCCCCTTTTTATATGGGATTTAAACACAACTGGTGAAATGTGGGTGTTCTGTTCTATTGCCTAACCCATACCCACCCATCCGGAATTGTAATTAAGGTATGTAAATAAAACAAATAATCTTACTCCGTAGCTGCGGTCACGTAGTCCAACTTAAACCCTTCCCTTTCAGCAACCACATTTTTTGGATTTTCCTTCATCGTATCCAACAAGAGTGCTAATGCTTCACCTAAGAGTTAAAAAAAACTGAAGGAAGTGTACAGTGTAAAGTGAATCATACTATGACAAATATGTTAAGTTTATTGACGTGTGCCAGGGGTCTGCTGGTTAATTAAAGTTAATGATTGATTAATTTCAATTAATGACGTCTCTGAGTCGAACCATGTCTAAGGCCCGGACTCCATCAAAATGGAGACGTGGGGAGATGTGTGAAGCGGAGAGGAGAGGAGATGTGTGCAGCTGAGAGCAGAGGTGATGTGTGCAGCTGAGAGGAGAGGTGATGTGTGCAGCTGAGAGGAGAGGAGATGTGTGCAGCTGAGAGGAGAGGTGATGTGTGCAGCTGAGAGGAGAGGTGATGTGTGCAACTGAGAGGAGAGGAGATGTGTGTAGCTGAGAGGAGAGGAGATGTGTGCAGCTGAGAGGACAGGAGATGTGTGCAGCTGAGAGGAGAGGTGATGTGTGCAGCTGAGAGGAGAGGAGATGTGTGCAGCTGAGAGGAGAGGTGATGTGTGCAGCTGAGAGGAGAGGTGATGTGTGCAGCTGAGAGGAGAGGTGATGTGTGCAGCTGAGAGGAGAGGAGATGTGAGCAGCTGAGAGGAGAGGAGAGGAGAGGAGATGTGAGCAGCGGAGAGAAGAGGAGATGTGTGCAGCTGAGGAGGAGATGTGAGCAGCGGAGAGGAGAGGAGATGTGTGCAGCTGAGAGGAGAGGAGATGTGTGCAGCTGAGAGGAGAGGTGATGTGTGCAGCTGAGAGGAGAGGAGAAGCTTAGGAGCTAGAGTGTGTCCACCAAAGCTGTGCGAAGATGCATACTGGTTATATCGGAGCAAGAGATGTTCTTACAGGGTACTCACGCCCAGTCTAGCAACCGGTCTATTGGTCGTTTACAACACATCTCCTCTCCTCTCGTCTCGTCTCCGCTTCGGTTAAGTCCGGACCTAAAGGAAGATGAGTGTTTCACAAGCAAACGAAACGTGAGACGTGTGACGAAAGATGAGAAAATCGACGATGCCAAGAAATTGGCAAATCTAAACACATTACCAAAAAATATTTAGGAAGACATTCAAAAGAACCAACCTCTGTCACGCTTGTACGCGGACAAGTAATCACTACAGTTATCAATCGCATCTGGAAGGAAGAAAAGTATTCAGAACTTATTAACATACTTAACAACTAAGAAACTAATTAAAAATTCTATCCGAGTGAGCCACAAAGCGTACAAATGTGTGTTTCGAGAACTTGAAAATATATTTCTCCTATTTGATTCAAAAATGAGATTTGCAACTTTTTCTTGAAGGTCATTTTTTGCCCCAATAAAGATCCAGTAATTATGATACGGGACGTTTCCGACCGTCAGCTGCAGTTTTTTTTTTTGAGATACCGCTGTTTGGCTTACGAGGGTAGAATTACTGTAATAAAAGATAATAATGACGAGAAGAACAACCGACTCTCGGCTTCAGCACCAAATGAAGAGCCGCTCAGATCATTCTTCAGCTACGTTGGTGATAGATGAGTTATGTGGATGGGCCCATCACATCTGTATGTGATTTCCTCCGTGCTTCGGAAAGGACATTAAGGCATTGGTCCCGGCTGTCATCACCACATCTTTGATAGTCGTAACTGGTGACCCGAAAGTCTGACAACTAGTCTTCCCAAAGGGTAGCGTATTACCCAGTACTAACTGGGTTGTGGAGGTCAGATAGGCAGTCGCTCATGGTCTTTGGTATAAAAGACATAAACGCGTTTGGAACTATAAACAGCCGAAGCTAATACTTTCTAGTACAGGAGCGAGCTGTATAGACTTTTTTTATATAAATACTACCGGTTCACGCATAGTAAAGGGTTCCGTGCATAGCCGGGATGATTACTTTAAAATACTTTGAAGAGGCATGATTAATATAATTACTCATCACTCATGCCAAATTACAGCTTACAAAGTTTGAGTTAACATGTGGACAGACGAATGGACAGGCGGACTTGGCCAAACTTGGAGGTTTTTGTTTTCTCTTGAATTGACGTCATAATGGCCTTGACTAGATTTCTCTAAAACTTGATTAATTTATCAAAAAATAAGATTAAATAGTAACGGACTTTTCATATCTGATTTCTGTTCTGGAGGTGTAACCGGGTCAACCAGTCTATGAAGTTTCTCATTAAAATCTGCTGCATCAGTAGGCTCGGGAGCGTTATTTTTTAAACCAGGCGCTGTCTTTAACCTAAAAAACAGAGTGACACACATTTCGATTGTAGTGTAGAATGGTTCTTTTGGCGCTTTATCGATATAATTATTTTCAGGTGGGCGCAGTTGGCAAACATTTGTAGAAATTATGATAATTATCATTATTATTAATATGGCAACGCGCCAAAAGAACCATGTAGCACTGTATTATATTAGAACTTAGACTAGACGATTTGCCACTAAGCCTTGTTTCTTAAAATCTAAGTTGAAAATCTTTTTACCCGACTAAGACAAAGCCAAAAGGAAGGGGTAATTTAGCAGTATTATGTATGTTTGTACTACTGAGCCGATTTCAATAAATGAGGTGTCAATAGATTTGTTATTCTATGTTAAAAATTTCAATTATAAGTTTACCAGCCTTCCTCTCCTCGGTCTACGGTACCAAAAAATTAACCAGGGATATTCTGTCTTCCTCACTGGTTGATTTTGAGGTGCCGTATTTGACTGATGCGTTGAAGGCTTGGAAAATGGCTTGTCCCAATACTGATTTGCCGACAACTTGTCCTCACAGAGACAGTGGGACGTACCGTGCCGTGACGTATCAATACTGTGGAGCGTGCCCGTCTGCTGGCCGTGGGGGAATGGGAGTTGGGCTTGTGGCTTCAGGCACTTCCGTCACCCACCATTCGCACTATGATGGATGATGCATCGCTCCGGGTCGCTACGAGTCTACGTTTACGCGCACCTTGTGTTGCTCCGCATCGGTGTCACTGCAGTGAAGCTGTCGACAGCCTCGGACACCATGGCCTGTCCTGCTACAGGAGCGCAGGTCGCACGGCACGCCAGCATTAACGACATTATTCGTCGAGCTCTTTCAACCTTATTGGTAACTACAGTTTTGAGCCGTCTGGGGTCGCTCGGGTCATGGGGCCCGAGTGCGCGGCTCCTTTTTAAGGAAATCTTTCGCCAACTAGTCGACACTTTCGCGTGACCAGAGGGCTGGCACTTTCTTTGGCCATTCAACGTGGCAATGGTGCTAGTCTTCTGGGCATGTTTCCAGATGACAGCGATGCGGAGGAGTACTTTGACGCCTAAGATGTGTCCTATTGCCGTCGTTGTATATTTAAAGGTACTTTCTTTCTTTTATCATTATTTTAGTTCTTGTACATAGTAATTTGATGTTAACAAAATCAATATGGCGGATGCTACATCCAAAAAAAGAGCGGGACGCTGGAGTTTTTTTTTATTTTAACGTCAAGTGGGATGTCAGATGAAAGTTCATTGATATTTACAATACAACACAATATGTACATTAAAGTTTAAAAAAACACGCTTTAGATTGGCGTCATTTTATTTCTCGTATTCTTCTCAGCAAACCCTTTCATTTGATATCAATATCATGGGAATGCATAAAAAATAACGAGACCGCTATCTTTGGGAGTCCGCCATATTGGATTTAGAATGACATCACTTAGCTAACCATGCATTTTTATCCAAACTAAACATGCATATACTGAGCCAGCTGAGGTTCGTGTTTTCACTCCTTAAGGGAGCCCTACCAGACTATACGGTTAAAGTACATTCTAAGCATTGTGTATCTATCAATATTTGAACATGTTACTCACGCGTAAGCCACCGCGTGGCGTGACTGAAGAGGGGGGAAATCACAGAAAGGTTTATCTCCGTGGGCCTCTAGTTCTTTTATGAGGATATCGAATGCAGGACCGCGTTCACCTGAAAATTTGATATTGCTATCGGTCGTTATTAATATGATTGTATCTACATTACGTTGGTTGTAGGTAACTTATGAAAAACGAAAACGGCTCTTAAGGCGCTCACTGGAACATTCGCCTGTAATGTAACAATCCAGGATTCTATTTTGATTAGTTGCGGGTAGCGCACTGTAACGCTCAGTTTTTCTCACCCACTGATGTTATACTCGAATATTAATATTAATGCCAAAATGTTGCGGTGGACTTAGTTTTTTTATGTCGCATTCAATAATCAAAAAAAAACCAGTAAAAACCGACGTCGAAACAGATAGAAGAAGTAGGCATGGTTTGATTTGTTTGTAAGTATAAAACAACAGTGAAATTGAGAAACTTCCACTTACTGTCATCCACAGCTTTCTGAGACAAATATGCTGCGCAATGGTCCAGAGTTTCTACAAAAAAATGGTTTAAATTAATTTATGTATTAATATTAATTGCATGCATTTACTTTCAATTATATTGCTCTCATACCGTCCATATCCTTTTTCATGCTTCTAGGCGTAGAACCACTTACTAGTCGCTTCATATTATTAAAAATACTGTCTGTTAAGGTGGGATCGGGATGATCGCTATCTTGCAGACATTTAGCGCTTTCAAGTCTAAAAAGTTGAGTATTTTACATTTACGAGTATTATGATTAATTTGAAAAATCTGCGTTGATCTTAAATAAATTGGGATAATGGCAAAAGAATGATGGTGATGAATGCCATATAAATACTTTTTAGCATTATTTGAACCTACTTGTAACAATTACATTTGGCTTAATTAACGGAACCCGTGCACATGTAAAACTCGACGCTCTCAAGTGCGGTTTCAGATTAGCATATTGTCGGCGCTTATAAGCTCGTTTTAGGACACGTGCGTATACGCACGCCTATTTCTACACGCGCACCTCACATACACACACAGCGTCAGTACGTGCTAAACCTTCAAGTTTTAAAATGTTACACTGTTACAACATTGAATTCGTTACAAATAGGTAATCTAAAGAATACTTCAGAAAGAGCTGATTGTTTCGACTTGAAACCCATATGAATTGCAATGAAATTGTTATCCACTATCGTCAGAGTCACTTTATCTTTAGGTCTCTGTTTAATCGGTAGATGTTTGTGGTATACTTTCTCTTAAAACGACGATACATATTTTTTTTAATGATTTCTAATTTTATGAGATTTTGTTCATACAGGACCAAAATAGATGTCCTGTATGAACAAAATGTGAGCATAAAAGGAATGGCGAGACAGCTTGTATAGCATATTTTATTTATCTTGATTTTTAAATTCTTTATAAATATTACTAAAACCAAATCTTATTTATTCTCTAAAACAATAATATGTTTTTGCAAAATACAAAAACCAACTTGGGCCTATCACAGATTTGAACGCACATGTCTTTTGTGGGGTAACCACTTAGTGGAGCCGTGTCTACGAGCGTTAACGCACTTATAAGCTCGTACAAGTGAGACACGCGTCGGGCGCGCCTAGTCAGCGTTCATCTTGCTTTCTCACAGCATCCGGTAAAGCGTCTTTCCTTTTTATTAATTATATATTTGTGTTCAGAGACGACTTCAGTAGTATTTTTTAGTTTTCAAAAGGAACTCCGGAGGAGGAAAAGAAATCCATGATAGCAAGAAGTAAAAGTAGTTGAACTCTTCAAAAGACAACACAAATAGATTTATGAACAGGCTTCGTACGAAATTTTTACAAGATCCAATGAGTCTCGTATCGCACTAGAAGCATTTTTTTCTATCTGATCGCTACTAACGTTTGCTCGTTCAATTTGCACGTCACTTGAGTAAAAAATGTACAAGTCCAAACTACGCCATTCAAGTCGTAGCTTGTATGCAGGTTGTTCAAGTTGTATGCAATTTGCCACTTGCATACAAGAAACTTGCCTAATGGAATCGCGCCGTAACGTGTTACAAACTCAAATAAAGGTGTGGTCAAGCCGGACAGCGGACTGGCTGTTGGTCCGGAGTCCAGTTCGCTCGGTTTGACTGCTCTATACCGAAGAGTTGCTGTCATATCTATCACTAGTATTTCAATTGACATACAAGTCTCAACATTTTACAAGCTACTAACGCGTTAGTATGTCACGTCTTAGCCGTTGGGCCTTACAAAGACAACAAGATGGTAAGTGGTATTTTAGGTGATATTATAGAAAAAATTATGTTATCCTGCGTGTGTTGTATTAGTTTAGGTTATGTTACACTTTAATAACAAAAAGGTTTTGACACTAACTCTCTGGCTGCTTGAGCGTTTGTCCGTTTTATTTTACCCTTTTGATACATTCTAACGTTTGGTTGTTTTCTCATTTCTTGAACCAACAATTTAAATAATGGGCCTTTTATCTCTGGAAAGCAACAAGCAAACCTTATTGAAGCTGAATGACATAAGACAACAAAAGGAAGCATCAATGTGGATTAAAATAACTCATAAATCTAAGTAGCTAGTATCAATATGTATTAACGTTAAATCCATACTTTTATTTTCAGCATTTTGCGCCAAGACGTTTGCACATATTTCGAGCGTATCTGAAACAAATAAGTAAGTAATAAGTACACGGGCGCTTCCAGAAGCATCCGACCTGATGTATAAATGGCGGTTATCGTTTGAAAATAATGTCTAGGAATGGAAGGGCTCCACGAAGCCAAAATTTTTTAGGTAAGTATGTTATTTAAACTTTTATGTAGTCATTTAAGATAACAGAGATTGGAAAAAAAAACAACAGTATAACTTTTCGAAAAATTCTTAATTTTTTTTTTCTAACGGTGTTTTATTCTTTAGTGTCGGAATGATACTATAATTTATTCAAATTTTTTATCTAATATTTGTTACTAAAAATATATTTTATGTGGTACACTGCCGCAAGATAGTGTACGCCGTTACGGCTGGGCGGAGCCCTATTTTCGGCGTTGAATTAAAATTATAAATAATAGAGTTTTTTTTTAATTCGAGTTCCGGGAGACGAAACTTTTTATTGGAAATTTTCTCCTCTTTAAGGATCTTTTTTTCAAAATTCCTTAAATATCCCTTATATTTAAGGAATTTTAAACACTAAAGCTTTCGAAAAACAAATTAACTTCCAACGATCTGTGGTTGACTGTAATGCTAACCTTGGTTAAAAATAATTACCGCAAAATGAATATAAAATTAACCGTCAAAAATGTTGTATTTAACAAACAAAGATGAGCTTACTCAAATTACAATTCTACGAAAAATTAATAAACTAAAAAAAAATTCCAAAAAAAATACCAAACTTCCGAAAAAAAATACTAAGTTTCCGAAAAAAATACTAAGTTTCCGAAAACATGTTCTGCTAAACTAGTCGTTTTCTTAAGCTCTATAACTTAGGATGCAAGATCGAGCGAAGCGAGCTCGGGACTTAGGTCACCCCGACTCCGGACAGGTTAGGTTCGAAGAGGTTGGCAGGGTCTTGAGAGCGAGCGAAGCGTGCGAACTAAGACCCCGCCATCCCCTTCGTTTTAGGTTACTTCATACCCTGCAGACAGAAATAGGAGCCCCGCGTAGCGGTGCTGCGTTAACTACGCCTTATTGCAACATTTGGATATTTATCTTAACGTTGATTTTATTCCTGTTTTATTTATTTTATAGATTAATAATTCTAAATTGATAACAGGTGAATTACGATGAAAATGACTAACTGTATTTTTCGGTAAAACGCAATTTAAGCTGGTGGAAAAATATTACGTGAAATGGTCGTTGCAAATGCTGTATTGATTTTCGGAATTGATAATCAGTATTTTATTCGGTCGTTTCTTTGTCCTTTCAGCTGTCGGAAAATTAGTATATAAAGCAGTAAATTTCATATTTTGAGTATATATAGCTCATTTTTTTTTTCGGAGCTTTTATTACTAGCCATTAATAAAAAACTAAATGCCATCTTTTTTATCATCTTTTGTTAATAACAATTGTAATTTTTAAGGGGTTAATACATTTTTTTAGACGTCATTCCGAATCGAATGAGAGCTTTATCAAGAATTAACATGTTTTTAAACTTGTTGACTAGCTTAAAGGAGAAAAAGTGTTGTTAAAAATCCTACGGTAATCTTATTAATTGGTAATTGGTAGGTATAACAAACCTCCCATCGCCGGTGCGACTTCTTCTGGAGTTTTGTCTTTGGTCAAATCTTGCAGATTTGACCAAATATTTTCTCCTACCGTCGCATTGAATTCCTCAACTTTCAGATCCGGCGTTTGTTTTAACCTGTGAAGAATGCATATGTATGATTTTGTTCGAAATCACTGACCTTAAACATCAACTTACTTACTTAAAAAAAACTTATTTTCCTTTTAGTGTTTGTGTATATAAAGACCATTATCGGGAAGTACTTAAGAGGTTTTTTAAACAGACATTTGTAATGATGGGGATCTATAGGACCATTACAGGTCATACAATAAATTACAGAATTACAGTTAGAATAAATTACAATGATTGAATTGACGATTACTTAGCCTATAATTGGCGCCACAGAGCACGGAATGGCCACGCGGGACAAACCGTTTGTCAGCCATAGGAACTGTTAGAATATTGTCAAGAGCCGTCAATTTCTTAAGCGTTGACACATTTGTGGAGCTAGGTTCGAATGTAAAGTGACAATACCGTGTCTACCAGCATCCGTCGAGCATTCTCCGTGCTCTGTGGTCACTACTACACGCCGTAATCCATCATGCGGACCCAGTTCGGATTGGTAGATATCACCCGTCTCCGACATCCATAACATTGTTTTCTTTCACCGTTTTCCGTTTCAAAACGATGAACCTTAACTTTGTGCAGTTTATTTTATCACATAAATTGAGTGTGTTACGTGACTTCGAAAAGTGTAACACCGAATAACACGTCCCCGCAAGTTTACAAAAACGAAACACTTAACAACGAATGCACGCTACCACGAAACACTTAACAACGAATGCACGCTACCACGAAACACTTAACAACGAATGCACGCTACCACGAAACACTTAACAACGAATGCACGCTACCACGAAACACTTAACAACGAATGTACGCTACCACGAAAAACTTAACAACGAATGCACGCTACCACGAAAAACTGAACACCGTAGCCATGTCATCTCGAATAACTAAACCTCTAAAAGTCATTTTTTCCGTCTAGCCTCCTTTCGCAACGCGCCATAAGGAACTTCGTTCCAAAAAGCCATATTAACTATGTGTCAATCAATTAAATCAATCGTTTTTCCATCTTAATATAATCAACCAAATAGAACATAAAAAAAGTCAGTTAATGTTTAAAATAGCACAAGTATGCTAGACCATCTAAAAATGTGATTAAGTCCATTGTTTCCTTTTTTTCCAAATGTTTTTTTAATTTTTTCTTCCCTACTTTCTTTTTTCTTTGCTCTTTTGGTTTCTTGAGACTGTGAATTTAATTTTTCTACCATCAATTCTGTGTGTTTTTGTTCCTTGTTGAACTCTTCGATGGTCTTATAAAAATTCCATTTCTTTCTGCCCAATAGGCTGTTCCAGCGGTGGTGCCATGATTCCACCTCATTTTGTGTAATTGGAACAGTGGTCCCTATCGAGCTATTTACCGACCAGATGTTAGGCGGAAACAATGGAGGCACTTTTTGCAAGTTTGTCTGTAACTTTTCGGGGTTTTGAGTGGTCCTCTTTTTATAAGTATCATGGACATAATATTTGGAAAACCAATCAGTGACTTTCACTGCATCCTTGGGTAATACTTTTTCTTTTAGTATTTTAAAAGCCTCAGGTATCTCATCTGGCTTTAAAAATGCTAACGCGGCCAAATGACGCATTTTGTGAGCAAAAGATGTCGATTCTGAGTATTGTTTGGAGAGACCAGCAGACTGGATATGCTTCCAAATGCTTTGAGCCAGATGGAAGTAACAATACTTTTGTTGAGTTGCAGGAAATACTCGTTTCACCGCATTTATTGCCGCCTTCTCGAAGTCAGTAATTACTACGTTAGGTTGTAAATCGGTTCCAAATTGAAATGCTCGCGACTTGAGAAGCTCAAAAAATAAACAATAAATTCTCACATTTTTGTTGGACAGGAGCCCAAACACCAATGGTACCACCTTTTGCACAGTATCGTGCACTCCAATTAATCCGTGCACCGTATAAATCTGATAAAATATAGTTGGACAGGTACGAAATGTACCATCTAGGATCCAAAATGGTGACAGCTGGAGAAGTTTTATATTTTCTGGCGTACCAAACAATAAAATACAATCTTCTTCAGTACTGTAGTGAGCCAGCAGAAAATTACAATATTTATCTGGAATGACTAGATTATGAAGCTTTCTTGGAGATGTAGGAACACCACTCATCCTTGCTCTATTTACCACCATTCTCATCGCATTTGTACTGGGTAAGTAGGGGGCACTTCCACTAGGAATATCTTGAATCGCCGCCTGTATTACCTGTGCCGGTCCATCCATACTATGCTTCGCTCGTCTTTTCAATCTAGCTCTCAATTTTAAGTCATCTATTACTTCTGGTTCAGGCCTGTGACAATGCTCATTATTGTATTTTGTTATTTCCTCCACCCCGTTGTTGTTTTCCTGCAATTAATTACTGATATTAATACAATTACAATAGTTTACAAAATTATGAAACCGGACTGCCTTTACAAAACATAGTTTAGTTTAGTTTTGCTTTAGTTATTTTATCACTAGCTTTTGCCCCGGTTTCGCTCGCGTTAATTTAGAATTTGACTATTAAGGCGCGGGCCCACCGCGGCGCATGCTGTGCACGGGCACGCGGCGCATTTTAGCTGCGTCTATTAATTTGTTTGACAACTTGGGTCTACGTTTCCACTGGAGTACACGAATATGACCCACGACTATGTATAGCGTGGCACGGCGCACGGAGAGGCTACGCACGTGCCACTGCAATCCACGGTGTATGACTGAAAACTGCGCTGCGATAAGTGAGCTGTACATAGTCGTGGGTCATATATTCGTGTACTCCAGTGGAAACGTAGACCCACGTCGACAGCGTTGAGCTATGTAACCGCCTATTCGAGCAAGCCACGCATGTATCGATGACGTCAATTCATGCGTAGCCTCTCCGTGGGTTGCAGTGGACACAACCACATAAATTTTCTTACAAAGCGAAGCTTAACACACGTGCGTAGCCTCTCCGTGCACCGCGGTGGGCCCGCGCCTTTAAACACTTAACACGGGACGTGGGGACGTGTTAAGTGTAGTAATATTAGAATATTAGTTAAGATTTTAATCGTAAAGGTTATGTTAAATAAAATATAATTATGCAACTTGTATGTACAATACTTAATAAACACTTCTTACCTGAGTTATTATTCGCGATCCACAACAGTATGCCCACTTTTTTACACACTGCCAATAACATTTTGTATTTAAACGTCTGTCTAAAGTAAACAAATATCCTTCGTGTAGCAAAAGCCTTTTATTCTTTTTAGATAATAGAAATTGTAAGTGCGCCATCACCACTGACCGCAAATTCCCGCAACAAGTATTGTAAGGACGCGTACTAAGAAAAAATATAATTATTTGGTTGATTGACACATTGACATTAATATGGCTTTTTTTTCTCAAATTTTGGTTTTGTTTGATTGTTATGTGAATAAAGACTTTTTACGATGACTTTTAGAGGTTTAGTTATTCGAGATGACATGGCTACGGTGTTCAGTTTTTCGTGGTAGCGTGCATTCGTTGTTAAGTTTTTCGTGGTAGCGTACATTCGTTGTTAAGTGTTTCGTGGTAGCGTGCATTCGTTGTTAAGTGTTTCGTGGTAGCGTGCATTCGTTGTTAAGTGTTTCGTGGTAGCGTGCATTCGTTGTTAAGTGTTTCGTGGTAGCGTGCATTCGTTGTTAAGTGTTTCGTTTTCGTAAACTTACGGGGACGTGTTATTCGGTGTTACACTTTTCGAAGTCACGTAACACACCCACATAAATTGCTTAAAGTAAACGTTGGGATCGAACCAAAGTACGATATACCCTTCGTCGAGGTCGTCTGGGCCACCCACCAAAATAGTTATAGCTCACTATCCAGTAGAAATTGTATGTTATCATTTATAATTGCTATTATTGTTGACATTTAACAGTCTTAACTGTAAGCTTAGAAAGTATTTTTGAATACATAAATAAATAGATTTCTTACTCATCAGCGGCTTGGTGGTATGATTGTTCAAAGTTTCCATGAGTAACTAAATTTTCGTCGCCCTTTTTACCCATTTCCTCCGTTATTATATCGAAAGCTTTGCGCATATTCCCTAAAATCCAAACATATGGCATATTCTTTAAAAATTGATTCATAGACATAGTTAGTTATAATAGTTTATTTAATACTTATACACAATATGTATGAAAAGACCCCTATCAAAGCCGTTCACCCCGTCATTGCGATCACTTGTTTGTTCTGGATCAAGGAAATCTAGTTAGCGAAATATTGAACAAATGTCTAGGTTCTATTTTTTTTTAAATACCAGTTTTTAATGTTATAACTTTAATTTCAATACTTCCCCTTACATTACCCAACTGGGGGTCTAAAATGGCCGCTTTAGCAGAATCATAATAGGATAATAATAAGAATTACGTTTAAATTCGTAAAATGGTCACAAGGTGACAATTCATAATGATATGTACGTCTATGACGGTCGCGGGCCTGTGGACGGTGAGTGATGGGCTAGCTCGCCGTCCGTCCGTCGTATGACGACAGGCCGTGTCGACGGCGCGTTCGTGTTCCACGCGCGCCTCAAAGAGATGTCAGCAAACATGAGGCGCCCGCAAGGGCCGATGCCTGCCAGGGCTGCGGGACTGTTCGAAAGAGATACCGCGGCCCTGGAACATAAAGGGCAAAAGAAGGAACATGGATGGTTTTTAGTCAGTAAAAGTCTGACACTCCCTTCCGCTCCGCCCAGAGCGGGAGGAGTCATTTGATGATTTCCCATCCGAAAAAAAATAAAAAAAAAGGTACGTCTATGACTATTTTAAGAATTTAAACGTAATTCATATTATTACCCTATTATGATTCTGCTAAAGCGGCCATTTTAGACCCCCTGGGGGTCTAAAATTCTTAAAATGGTTACAAGGTGACAATTCATAATAGTAGGTACGTCTATGACCATTTTAAGAATTTAAACGTAATTCATATTATTACCCTATTAAGATTCTGCTAAAGCGGCCATTTTAGACCCCCTGATCCTTGTACAATTGCAATGCATCTATCAGCACAATGTTTTGAGCGCGTTACATAAACTCTTACCGTAATAACCATGATTTTTCACCCCAAAAAAAGTCGTTTACCAGCAATACCAGCAGTAATTTTTGCGTAATGTCTGGTAGACGGTTTCGTGAAGGGTCTGTTTATAACTTGTATAATATTATAGACTTACCATCAAGTTTCAAATATGCGGGAGTCTCTAAAAGAAAAAAAAACGTAATTATTTACATATGGAATAAACTAATCACTTGAATTATTACCTGCATTATGGGTCCATATTCACCTGGTATCTTGCCACGTAACCCTGTGCCGGGCGCCTGAAAACATAAACGGATACTCCGTTTAACTTTACAAATAAAAAATAAATTATAATGATGTAAATCTTCATTCTCCATCTGACACAAATGAACACAACGGAGAGATTAGAAAGATTAGAAACAATAATGGAGAAGCTTCCATTTTTTTTTGTTTTAGTTTAATTAGGTACACCTCTGCCTAACCCATCGGGGATTACAGGTGTGATGTTATGTTAAGTTTAATAATATAAATAAGAAGAAACAAAAATGTCATAAAAACATTCACATATCTCTAGAAATGAAAAAGGAGACTAACAAGTTGCGCTTGCAATGAGTTGAAGTGCACGCGACTTTCGTACGCGTGAAATTATTGTAAAATAATATTTCCATATTTGAATCGGATTTTATTAACAATTTCAAGGGTTTGATTTTTTTTTGCACAGAACCCTGATATTTTTCTAAATTATAAGGAGTTACTACCCAAGTTACTACTTAAAATATCAGCTATGTGCCAGTAAAAGTCCGGTCAAAATTGGTCCAGCCCTATCGGAGATTAGCCGGAACAAACAGACAGACAGAGCGACGGACAAAAATAAAAATAAATGTATTCTTGTTATAAGAACCGTATTTATATGTAGTTTCATATGTATTCAGTGAAAAGCTGTTATTTGGAAATCACAAACAGACACCTCAATTTTATTTATATGTTGACTAGCTTAAGGCGAGGTATTCCTGCAAAAGTAGGCATTTAGCGCTGTAGGCTGCGCGCAAAATACTTCTCGTGGACACAGCGCGTTCGTGAACTCGCGTGACCTTGCCTAGCGACACAGCACAGAAATATGCAGTTGGATAAGTAATATTACTTGACTTTTATGAAATATTTTTTCTATGATCAAAATTTGTTACTATCTAGTAGCGATAAATTAGAGCTTTGTTAATAAATGAAATAATTGTCTATAAAATATAAGAATATAAAATAATCATAATTGGACAGTTTGAGTAACTAATTGAAAATAAACGGCAGTTCGCTATTAGTAGGTTCGAGAACTGTAAAGATAAAATTTTGATTTGTTTATGTGTTTTTGTGTAAATTGCAATAAGTGTATTTTTATTGAACCTTCCTATTTCATTCAAACAAATTTCATTTTTTTTAATAAAAATATGTATAATATTAACAATCACAAAACTAGAAAGAAACTCAACTAAGTAGATGAAATTAAAATATTTACTATAGGCCCGGCGCAGCCCTATCGCGTACGTACCACTCGGCTGTAAGTAATTATTTCAAAGACAGGGCCGAGTCACAATACTGTATATATTTGTACTGTGACATATCTTTGGAGTGCATTCTTTTTATTTGTTACTTTTATTGCTTTACACGACTTTTTTCGCTTGCGTTGTTTATTGCCCATTATAACTTGCAACAATTATAATAAACTTGGTCAAAAACAGACGGTATGGTACGCGAAATTGTTGCGGAAAAAACTGACACAGGTCCGTCGTCGGTAAGCGCCAGCGCGCGACTAATCGGGCCTGTCCGAGCCGCCGCGAACGCTTTTAATTCATTTTAAAACATAGTAATTAAGAAAATAATGTTATCAAGTCAAACTCTGCCACTTTGTCTAGAACTAATTAGTTTCTTTAATTTAGTATAAAAATTAAATGTAAAACATCAGTAATTTAGTCATAATATTGAAAAAAAGTTACAAAAAGAGGTAACTTTGCGATTTTTTTCTATCGAGTGAAGTTCATCAGGTCTTGCAACTGAATGCGACTGTGACTAGATAAGATCCTTAACTATAACATATATTTTTTTTAAATTTTTAAACACTATGTTCTTTGTCTCAGATGGTTTTAAAAAACTCAAATGTGCGCCCACCTCGCCTTAAGGCGTCCAATCAATGATACGTCATTGCGTCAAATACTGTGTGTAGTACACAATGAATTGTATTTTTTTTATTTAGTTTGACTTTAATAACCTATTTCTCAGTATTTATTGGCGAATTTTAAAATACATCTTGTTTTGATTTACAATTTAATTCCATCTAAGTAGTTATAAAGTAGTAGTAGTTTCATAGTGTTATCAACATCATGAAACTTCTCCATTTAGAAATATGTATTTAAAATTAAAAGTGAAACAATAACTGATCAGACGTGGAAAATGAAGATTCATTCAAAAATTCATTTTGTAAAATCATTTACCTCATTCCACCGTGTTCACTTGTATGAGATAAAATAGGAAAATGTAAAAAAGACCAATTCTCAATTTCACTATTTTTTTTTTATTACGTTTTAACAATACTTAGTCACGGTATTTTTAAAGTTTCATATTCTTTCATAATCATTATATAGTAAACTGTACAATAAGTATCAAGTTGGAGCAGTCGATTCAGGTCTATAAACATAAGTAATTTCAAGGGCTGTTTCTAGATTATCTTTAAAATGTCGCAATGTCATTGGTTTCTTCTTTGTTTCCTTGTTGCCGATAAAGACAGACTTGAATGTATCCTATTAAAATAATGATGATTTAATAAATGAGGATTGAGGAATTTAACAAAGTGAATCAAATGTTGAAGTATACTTACGACACCCCCACCACCAGGGCCACCACCATCGCCATCATCCCCAAATAAACCACCACCTCGAGCTTCCAATGCCACGTCTGTGAACAAATACGTTATTTCTTAATTAAAGTAGGATTCCGAATTAGTGTGGCATCTTAAACTATAGACCGTACTTACTTTAAACTCATTTGAAAACATAACACTAAGGTTTAGGCTTTTCGCCAGGTGCCGTGGGGGCCGCCGTGGTGCTGGGAGCGGTGGTGGAGGAGGCGGGGGTCGAGGTGCCGTTCGTTGTGGCAGGAGAGGGGAGAGCCGTCGGGGCCTGGTAACTCGCGTCATTCTCCACATTGAACCTTTCCACTTCTTCTCGTAAAAAAAGGAAACGATTTGAGTAACGTACCTTAAACCATGGATCAAATTCTTGAGTTTCCGAGAAAATTGGGTAAAAGTAAAGGAAAAGGGTTACATTTAATTTGAATTTGTAAACAATTGTTCAATATCATTTGAGGTTTTTGTTAAATCACCATTTTTCTCGGAACTAAGTATTTAAACTTCTTAAATAATGAAAAGATCAAACACGTCAATGAACGATTGTCACAATTTCAAACGGTAATGCTTACCTTTTTACGTTGCGTTAAGTACCACGGGCTCCAAATTTAATATTGACAATAGTTCCTCATAACGCTACCTACTGGGTACTTACATATTATATCCTCGTACTTACCGTCGTCTTCATCGAAATCCATCATTAGCATCCTGTCATCTGATTCTGATAGAATTTCGTCAATCCAAACGGCAACCTGTTTACAAGGAAATTATACGTTTTTTGTTACTTAAATTTTTCAGTGAATTCACCAAATAATTTGCTAACGCTTCTTTGTCAAATGGTTACCTTGTCCGACACCTCCATCATGAAATTCGCTTTAGCTCCTGTGCTACGCCTTGACGGTATTTTTCTCAATTTCATAAAGCCGCAAATATCACTCAGTATAATATCAGACAATCTTAGCATTCTATGAAACAAAAAGAAAACCAAATCAGTATAACGAAGTTAAATGTGACGAGAAGAGCTGCATCTTATACTAGTACTTATTGTAGCGAAATAATAAATGCTGGTTCGCCACCTTCATACGAATAGTTTATTAGAATTATTTAATACTATTAAACAATACTATAAAAAAGTACAAAGAATAATTTAAAACTATAATATTAAGTATTTTGACGTCGCCGAATTGCAGTAGTCTCGAACCTACCGATTTTTCGGTATTTCTACCGATATGGGCTCTGTTCTACCGAAATACCGAAATATAACGATTTTTCTACGATTTCAGAGTATACATGGAAATTCTCCCGATTTTTCTACCGATTTTACACTTTTTAAGTTGGCAACCCTTTTCAATTATGTTTAGTGTTACGGGGAAGCCCTCAATAGTAAGTATGGATGGACCTAGTGCAGAATGTTCCATATATTTTGGGGAATACCCTTGTGTCCTACAACATTCCTGATGATGTAGAACTATTTTGGGATGAAGTAAGTTTACTAAAGCGTGGCGATGAAACTCAAATGTTTCCTTTGTTGTCTAATTTCATCTTTAATATTTTATCACTTCCCATTCATCCGCTAACGTTGTACGCATATTTTCACATATTAATCTTTTGAAAACAAAACAGCGAAATAAGCTGTCTACTGAATCAATCACTGATCTATTACATGCAAAACGACTCTTTAATACAGCTAATTGTTATGATTTTGAAATTAATTCGAAGATGACCGCAGCTATGGCCAAAGAATATTGGTATAAAAAATTATTATACTTAAGTATGATTGTTATTTATATGAATTTGATTGAATATTGTATTTTTTTTTTGTCAAATACCGATTTTGGGTACAAATATACCGATTTTAGCTGGCAACTCTACCGATCTCGCTCTATGACGTTCGAGACCACTGCCGAATTGTTATACCAGTAGTGACACGACTTTATACGAATAAAGTCATATCACCGCTAGAAAGTATGATACCATAGAAGGTGCTCCTGTGATTTTACGGAGGTTCTGCAGTGCCTGCATCCTATAGAGGTAGCGAGGTTTGGTATGGGCGAATACGACACAAGTGTATGTCATAATGGGACAGATCACTGCGGTGTAGAAACGCAACTTGCTTTTTGCCGTTAGCTTATAATGGAGTCTACCCATAGCAAAGGCAGCTCGGCTATGAGCTAAAGACGATTTTATGTTAAAATACTAATTATAATATAAGTATAAGCTCGTATCGGCGCTTACACGCTACATTTTGTGCTTCAATAAAACGAAGGCGTACACGCGCTTATTTCAGCGTGTTCGCTCGAACCGGTGGGAGTTCAGTCAGTAGCAATACGTCGGTATCTCTCACAGCTCGCGTCGTCGTCCAACGCTCTACGCGTGTGGCGCGTACACACACGCACCTACATGCGCTTGCAAAAACGAGCTTATACGCGCCGAAAATATCAATCTGAAACTGCCTTACGTTTTTACCACGGTTGGCAAATAGGTTTGTAGAATACAAACAAATCAGAGACAAGCTTACCCGTCAGTGAGTACATAGCGTCCGGGCTTAGATAAACGTTGCTGGACGCCCCTAGCGAAGGCTACAGCAGCATTTCTTGCCCAGATGAACTTCTCACCGGAGCACAATGAATTTATGTCTTCCTTTAAAGCTCGAACACGGGCGCGTTCAAGCCTACAAAAAAGTAACGAGTAGGTACGTGAAATATTTTACCTAAGTACTGACTAGTAGGTGAAATATTTAAGCAGGTTTAATTTACACTATGATCAATAATATCCAACTGAATGAAAACATGCCAACACTTTTTAATTATCTTCGGTAAAAGACGAAACTGATAACTTACGCAGCCTGTCTCTTCTTAGTCTTTTTCAAGTTGACAAAATATGCATAGGCCTGATCAGGCTTAAACGGTTCATCCGCATCCAACATGGATCTTAAACGAGCAATCTATAAACAGAAAAGATAAAATTAGCCTTACTAAGGGTAATTCATAGCTATTGCAAATTGAGTTGAGATTATTTTTGGCTGGACTTTATAATTTAACGAGGAACCGAGTGTGGCACAAATCAATTTATATATCATCATTTAATGAAACAAGAAGTTAACCCGAGCACCGTAGGCATTTAACGCTTACCCCAGCCCGCGCAAGGAGACGCGACACGTAACAAATTACGCTGCGCGGGAAACGCGCGCGCTAAGGCACTGGTCATGAGTTCACGAAAAAGTTGCGTTACAGAGATTAGGAACCTACGTTTTGTATGAACTTAACCTAATTACTAATAATTAAAAATAAGTAGGTAAACTTATTTATTTTTGTGAATAAATTAAATTTAAAATGACTGACTGACACTAAGATCATTTTCTACTGTCGCGACCATTCATGTCATGTTATGTGTCGACGTCATTTACCTCTATCTGCCTTGTTTATATCTAATTTATGTATTTTGTATGTTAAAAATAATAAAAATGTGTATTTCAATTACAATGGGTATTTCGATACATATTATTGGAAATCACCTTTTAAGCAAGGAATTGCTTGTACCTATTAGGAGACTGCACTTCAACTTATCATTTTTATGCAATTGAAATGTAGACAATGTAAACATGCAAGACTAGAAATAAATGGGTAACTTAAAATTATACAAACGGCTCTGCAAATGAATGAGCGATATGTAGAAAAAGACCAGATCGCTGGTTATTAGAGTTCAGAGTAGAGAGAGTGTAAATAGTGAGGTTGTGTGGTGTGTGAACTCTAATAACGAATGATTAGTTCACTTATCCCAATTAATATCCGATCCAGCAATAATTATGAAAGTGTGTCTGTTTATTTATTTGTTTGTTTATTAGTAATGCTTTCACGCGTAGACGGCTGAACAAATCCGAAGGAATTTGAATTTTGGGACTTTCGTAGATCATATCCTGGGTTAGAACATACGATACTACTTACCATGGGATCGAAACCTAAGCGGGTGAAACCGGGGGTGCTGCGTGCCGATCTCCCTAGCGGCGTCAGCGTAGTCTGCTACGCTGACGACACGCTGGTGCTGGCGCAGGGGAGGTCGCACGAGGCGGCGGCCGAATTGATGACACGCGGGGTTGCGATAGTCGTTGAGAGGATCCGGCAATTGGGTCTCGAGGTGGCATTGCACAAGTCCGAGGCCATGTGCTTTCATGGGCCTCGGAGCGCGCCACCGTCGGGATCCATACTCACGGTAGGAGGGGTTCCCGTCGGCGTCGAGTCGACGTTGAGGTACCTCGGACTCGTCCTCGACAGCCGATGGAACTTCGTGGAGCATTTCCGACGTTTGGCTCCCAGACTGGAAAAGGCCGGGGCTGCCTTCAAGCGGCTCCTGCCCAACCTGAGGGGGCCAAACGCCTCCTGCCGGAGGCTCTATGCGGGGATCTTGCGGTCCATGGCCCTTTACGGGGCCCCGGTGTGGGCGCGTTCGTTGAGGTTGCGGGCAAAGCACTACCTGAACGCGCCCCAAAAGGTGGTAGCCGTAAGGCTGATCCGGGGGTATCGCACGATCTCCCGCGAGGCGGCGAACCTCCTTGCCGGATTGCCGCCATGGGATCTGGAGGCCATAGTCCTCGCGCGCCTGCACGAGTGGCGCGCGGAGGTACAGAGCCGGGGGGTAACTCCGCTGCCGCGGCATATTGTCGCGCGGCGGACAGACCTCCGCCGTGATCTCATGGCGACATGGAGGGAGCGACTATCGCAACCCCGTGCAGGGCACGCCACGATAGTGGCGATAAGTCCCCTCTTTGAGGAGTGGCTCGAGAGGTGCCACGGCGCCCTCACCTTCCGCCTGACGCAAGTCCTCACCGGACACGGATGTTTCGGGAGGTACCTGCACCGAATCGGGCGGGAGGAAACGCCCGGGTGCTACAATTGCGAGGATCGACCGGAGGACACGGTGGAGCACACCGTCGAGGTCTGCTCCGCTTGGGAGGAGCACCGCCGTGTCCTCGTAGCGGCGATTGGCGGCGGCGAACTCTCGCGCCCGGCCCTGGTTCAAGCCATGGTCCGGGGCGAGAGGGAATGGGAAGCCGTCGCCTCCTTCTGCGAAGCAGTCATGCTAGCGAAGGAGGCGGCGGAACGTGAGAGGGAGAGAACCTCCTCACGTTCCAGCCGCCGCGGGAGAAGCACCGGGCGTCGGGGGCCACGCCGTGATGGCTCTCGGCCACCGTAGGCGCGGGCCTGTGGACGGCGAGTAATGGGCTAGCTCGCCGTCCGTCCGTCGTATGACGACGGACAGGCCGTGTCGACGGCGCGTTCGTGTTCCACGCGCGCCTCAAAGAGTTGTCAGCAAACGGGAGGGGCCCGCAAGGGCCGGTGCCTGCCAGGGCTGCGGGACTGTTCGAAAGAGATACCGCGGCCCTGGAACATAAAGGGCCAATGAAGGAACATGGGTGGTTTTTAGTCAGTAAGAGTCTGACACTCCCTTCCGCTCCGCCCAGAGCGGGAGGAGTCATTTGATGATTTCCCACCCCGCAAAAAAAAAAAAAGCGGGTGAAACCGGAAGGCGATGAAAGTATAGGTAGGTGTAAGCATAGGTCCAACTGTAGGTTGTCGGTTGTCGGTTTTTCGGTTAGCCCTGCGACAATGTCTTGGTCTTGGGATCGAAAGAAGCGAAATAAGTCTCCTTTCACTAACCATGCCCACAACAACCCAAATGTAAGAAATTTGGTTATGGCAAAGTAGATACAAAAGATCCAACCTCGTCGTAGGTATTAGTTTTAAGACAATCGGTTTTAATTGGTTGTATATGTAAGATGATTAACTTGAATATTGCCTTTTAGTGAAAGCAGATCTATCCTTGACAGTTGGAACGACTAAATAGCTCCTTCTGCTTTTAGGATTAGAGGGGTCATACGGGAGGGATGTTTTTTTAGTATAAGTTGGAGCAAATAAAGCTTTCTTACAGACAAAAGATCAGATAATATGTAGAATGTAGTATCAGATAGTATGTGCTTTATTGAAGCAAACATTGCAATAACAATATTATAATAAAATCTTTAAATACAAAGCATTTTTAAGAAATAAAAAAAGTTTTGTGTAAGAAACACAAAACTTTTTTTATATTCATATTCCCTATACAGAGTAATATTTGGCACTGACCGTGTCAGCAGGCAGAGTGTCTGCGTTTTCCCGCCAAAAGCATATAATGTTGCGTCGGCGCGGCTTCGACATGTACTCGAGTCGGTCGGTGAGGATGGCACCATGCCTGCGCAGACACCGCGCGTGCGCCCTCATCGCTTGACGCGACATCTTCACATCGGTCGCTTTGGGAAACCTGAAACAACACCCGATGGCGAATCAAGTTACCATCAAGAAGCGTGTGTGCGTCCTATCGCGGGCGCGACGGCGGCGGGCGGGCGCGTGCGGTGGCCACAGTGACGAACGAGCTGTTGTAGTGCTTAGACGTACGTATTTCAGGTTTTGCAAACCATGGGCGAGGATTTAGTATTTTTACTAGACAGTCTGATTCTAAGATACAGAGAAATAAATGCAGAATTTTTTACTTTGTATGAAGAATTTAGATTGTACCCTAGAAAATTGGAGAAATGAGAAATAAAAACAGATAAATAAACACTTACGTACACTCCAAACGTATTTTGAATTAGGTACTAATCTGTCTGCCAATCGTTAATTTAGCGGGGGACAAGAAGAAAGAAAATTCTCTGCCTTACTTGGGTCTAGCTGGCCTAGGAAGCGGGCGTACGGATTTCTTTTGCACAGCCTTGTGCTGCCGCCGCAGCCCATGTCCGGCGATGACGGCATCTGCTACAGACGGCGGAGCAGGCGGGGCGTACGGAGGGTACGGCGGGAAAGATGCAATCTGTGCCTCGGGATCTGTTCAACAGAGTACCAAAGAATATACTTAGTATTCACATCTTCGGTTTTAGAATATTTGCGATAGTTAGATAGGCTCTAAAGCGCTGTTCACATTTCATTTCACATTTGATCAGGTCAGGGGTCAGGGCTATCCGAGTTCCGAGTTGTTTGTTTCAGTGTCCCCGTCAGGGACGTGCCATCCGTCACCCATGTTCACACATATCAGGGAAATCGCTATCAGGGTAGTCTGTTTCGGTGGTTGATACGCACACGCAAACCAACCCGATGTCCTTGTTTAACACAGAAGAATTGGCAATGATTGCAATAGCGCTACATGAAGAAGAAGAAGAAGGAGCAGATCATCTAGAATACTACCCGTAACTATTTTTCTTCTTAAAATTCAAATAAAAGATCGTAAAGTATATTATTCTGTCGTACAAGTTTTTTCAGCCTTTCTGTATTCATGTTGCACTTGCAGAAAATTTCGTCCACGTGGATAAAAATCGGATAGCACTGTCAGAGCATCCGTGCGTCAGAGCGTGACAGTCCGGATGCGCCTGATACGTACCTGTGTGAACAAGTTCGTACAAATCGTATGTAACCAATTTTTCCTCGACCCTGACGGAACACGGCAGGGACGGATATCCGGAAATGTGGTTGAACAGCGCTCAAGGGCGTTAGAAAAGTGTGTGCCCCAGAATAAATGCAAGATTTTAATTAAATAGAAAAGTTCTTTTTTTTTTCATTATTATTGAATCGATGAAGTACACAGAATAGGGTTATTGTAGTGTGCAGCTCGCCTAACCTTACATTTGTAACTGCACACACTAATTATATTATTAAGTAGACAAATTCAAATTAAACCAAAAAATAGGGAGTGGAGGTACAATAATTCGCACCCAGCTCAAAGTTGGTAGGATTGTTCAAAACACCATCATAAATGAAATCTAGAAAGTCCTCATCGATCCGATACATTTCAAAAAAGTTACTCGGGGTCGCGATGCGAATTATTATACCCTCGGATGTCTAAATTGACCGGACTATATTGGGCATTATTAATTTATTACACGAATCGTTGAACTGAACAGTTCTCTTTTATTTTGCCTACATCACTTTAATACATTATACAGAGTGAATTTTTCAAATCCGAAACTATGAGGAATAGCGAAAATGCTCAAAGAAGTCTCGAGCCCGATTTTGACGAAAACAAAAACTGCATCCTTGGATTAAAAAAAAATATATTTTACTAGGAATCGTACCTACATGTTGGTTGTGGGAAAGAAAAATACATGCTCTGTTATTTATTACACCATTCGATAAGGTCGCTAATAAAATTAATGTTACGCAATTAATATGTTATTCTTATCAATTCTGCGAAATAATGGCATACGGACAAATGATAGAAAATTAACCCTATGAAAAAAAAGCTAGAGGTGATAAATCACATGAACTTGGGGGCCTATTTTGATCACTGGAACGAGAGAGTGCACGACAAAAAAATGTCTCATTCAGTTATTAAATTGTTTCACGGGCTGCATGGCGTTGTTCACTCGTGTAGTGCTCCCTTTTTAACCGACTTCAAAAAAGGAGGAGGTTTCTCAATTCGACCGAATATATATATATTTTTTTTACTAATCCTATACTGTCTGTCAGCTTTCAAATTGTTTTTGACAAACAGAACAAATGGCGGCAAATTCAAATCATGCGTAAATGAACACTCGTAAAAAGATAAAAGAATCTATAAACAAGCACCCTAAATAATGGTTAAACTTTATCTCGCGCTACAATGATGTTTTGAATGTTACCAACGTTGTAGGTATAAACAAACGATTTTGGAAAATTTAAACTCATACAGCAGGTTTTTTTTTTTTTGAGAAGCAAAAAGCTCCAGAGTAGCCCGCGAAATTCAAAGTATTGAATTTATAAAATATTTGACTACAACTAGCGCGTTGATTATTTGCCTGTAATAAACTAAAGTACAAAATTGGTTTCCTTTTTTTTTTAATCATGACATTGAGTCTCAGGAGCTCGTGGCTAAACAACAACAGCCGCACGAGTCGATTTTCAAGGTTAAACTGTGCTTGCCCAGGTAGGTCCGTGGATGGTAGACCCATATAAGGGAGCCAATGCACTTGCTATGCGTTGCGGTAGCGGCGCGGCTTGATTTCGCCGCATTGGTAGGCACACGGACGGTGCGGTGTCGCGACGTTGCTACGTTCTAAATAGCCAGTATTAGCCATACCCGGCCTTGAAGGTAGAGAAACCAGGTATCAAAATACTTCTAAGTATTTGGATAGATGGGCTCGTTACGTAAGCGCGGGCATAAGTTAGTAATAATATAATTTGTTAAATCCTACAATTTTTGCGGTCACGAATTTTTTTTATGACTTGTTTGTTTATCTTTTTTATAATCAAGTACCTAACCAAAAAAAACACGCAAGCGTGTTCTCTGCCTTATGCCACAAAAACAACTCGGCGGTGTGAAGGTTAGATAGGCATTCGCTCCATGTAAAATAATGGTATTCAACTGCATCCGGGAAGACAGAAGGCCGACCCTAATAAAGTAGGAGTACTAGCTACTTATGCCACAAACTTACAACTTGATTCAAAAAATGTAGTTTTTCAATATTGGTACTACGTTGCAAGAGAATATTGCTATTGTACCTTCCTCAGCATCCGGCCCAGTCAGATCTCCTTCCACAACCTCCTCGGGCGCGGCGGCGGGGTCAGTAGCAGCTGGTGGATTGGTAGACATCTTGTTTTGTTATTGATATCTTCTAGAAACAGTCCTTGCAATTATTGGTGATGTTATTGAAATTGAAAGTTTAATAACACGTTCTTTCGATTTGCTGGCATTTTCAAGAATGACATTTATTTCAATTGTCTGATGTGACTATTCTTTCTGATAAACTTTTTTCGGCCAGTGGTATTTTTTTCTAATTTTAACCGACTTCTTTCGAATTCTAACATAAACACTTCGTCGATGATTTCAATATTAAGGTGCAGTTGTTATTTAATAAGCTCACTCCAACTACTTTGGGAAAAGACTAAGCAGATAACGCAAACAAGCTGCGGCGTAGCTCGTAGCATTACGAATGCTACTATCTTGGTCTCCACCATACGTCTTTAAATCAGGCCAGAATTTGTATAAAAAAAAAACAAAATCTTTAGAGCAGTTGGAATTCTAATTTTTGTACTCTTGGGTGCCTAAAAAATATCTTTAGGCATTAAGAATACTTATTTTTTTAGGAGCTCATTATTTCAGGACGAAACGGCGGCTGTCAGTGTACGACCCGCCAGGGGGCATTGAAATAATATTTTACTATAGAAGAATAGTTATACGAATATCTATAATATCGACACACACATGTGAAAAACATTTTTGTTTTTTTTTAATAAATCAGTAGCTGCATAGGAAAAGAGAGACAACTACAGTTTGTCAAGTCTTGTGCTTATTTTGACAACACTTTCGTGTGACATCATAATCAATCAATGCGTGACCGCGTCGCCATGTTTTGCGCCGAGTTTTCTGGTAGATCTGCTGTCAAGCGGTTGCGCGCTAAAAGCTTTTTTGCCGTTTTTTTGAATCATTATGAATGAAAGTGGCGGCCATTTTGTGCGCCACATTCTTGAAAGTAGTCACGCCACGCTAATTCTGTAGGTATGCCCACTCCATAAGTTTGTAAGTCAGTGATAAGGAGTCACATCTCTTGTCTGTCAGTTTGATAGATCCTTATTTTTTTATAAATACAAAATGGCCAACGAGCGGAAACGAAAAACTGTTTTTTTTTAATTACATAATGGGCCTGCTCTTGACCTCGATCAGGCCTGGTGGAAAGCGATGGATGAGGTCTATGAAACGAGCGTGCCCAGAAGATGCCTGTTCACTCTTGCTTTGAAGGCAAACGAGTTATATGTGGGAGGGAACATAGATATCCGCAGAGAGTTCCACACTTTGGCTGTGCGCATAATAAACGTGGAGGAGAAGGTTAACCTGTAGGTTGACCTGCTGGCGCCTGTACTTTAGTAGAGAGGTAAATCCGCTATGCCAACTCTAGTACTTATTTTTCTATGACTGACAAAGGGTAAATCCAGTTATGCCAACTCTAGTACTTATTCCTCTATGGGTAAAATAAGACAATAATAAACCAACTTCAAAATCACCAAAGGCACGGACAAGATAGAGCAATTATTATCTGTGGATCAGATCCATGCTAATGTCATAATGTGATGTGACACTGACAATGTTGTTGTTGTCAGTTGTTGTGATTGTGCGATAGGAATATAAGTTCTAAGGACGTAAAACACCTATCCAGAAAATTGCACAATATTATTTATAAGTGATTCATTAGTACTGTAACACACACACTGTTATCATATAAACTTTCTGTTTTTTTTCATCATAAGTACTTATTGCAGAATAATAGTTGTAAAGAATACCTACATACCTTTTTAAATAATGGCAAATCTCCAAGGTTTGTTAAAATAATTATATGTATATACTACTACTTAATAGCTTGTACGAATCTATTACAAGGCAGATGCTACCTTGCGCGATGCCCACGTGGAGTTCAATAATTTTCCTACGGGACCATATGATACTACCGGGATAAAAAGTATCCTATGTGTTGTGCAGGTTAAACTATCTGTGTGCTAGATTTCATTCAAATTCGTTCAGTAGTTTTTGCGTGAAAGTGTAACAAACATCCATCCATCCTCACAAACTTTCACATTTATAATATTAAGTAGGAATTAGGATGGAATGGAATATGTTCAATAGCTGTGCAATTTTTTTTATTTTCGGCAGGTCCAATGGCATTGCAAAAATACATATCTGCTATTTAATTTTCTATTATTTGCTTTTAGAACTTGGATTCTATGATCATCAAGCAATTTACAAGATAAACAGTGGCGGTATAAGGTTTAAAATGATGGCTGTAGGTACTGTTAACCCTTCAGAGTTAACATTGATAGCACTCCATGATCCAAATGTTTGTCTCTATAAGGCAGGTATTTACTATATAAGTAATAAGGGACAGTATGTGAAAGTCTATTGGCGCCTAAACAATGGCAGTCGCTCATCCCTATTGCATGAGACTTATCACCACAACCGGATGTAGTAATAATAGATTTTCTTATACATATTTGTATAATTCAGCCATTATCATATCAATAATTTTAACAAGGAAAATATCAAAAACTGTTATAATGATTATCGTTTCAGCTTACATTTGGATATGAAACCATTGTCTACAGTATTGGTGATAAACAAGGACAGAGATTTCCTTCTGCCGATTCATTGCCTTATGATCAATTCAAGGATTACTACTTAACTTGGCATAGTAACCAAATTAAAGTCGGGATAGTTGATCAGAAGCCTTTTGTTAACTATCAGAAGATGAATACTGATCCCATTGTTGGGTACATCCTCTTCAAAACTAGTCAAGACCAAGCTAATGTGAAGTGGATAATTGAAAGTATGTGGTTTTTATGTTATGTAGCATTCTTTTAATAACGAAAATATTTTAAATTAAAAAAATATACTTACCACAAATATATACAGGGTGTTTGGTGTGTTGTTTGCCAAATTGAATGGGCCGAAAGTCCTTTTCTCCATTCAATTTAGCATTTGCTGTCTCTTGAACCCCAATAACTCATCCTTAGTCCCATGGATTTTTTAATAAATGATTTTTATGGTGTATTGCATACCATTGGAAAGCCAGTAGAATAAAAAACTTTAGAAAAGTGTTTAAAGATCACCAACTCCTCGAATTTTGCGATTTTTTCAAAATAAATATGTTAAAAAATCTGTGGAGCTAAGAATAATTTGCACCAAACACTCTGTATATTATATTTTATACTATACCCAAAATATTCAGGGTAGAAGTGGCAGCGTAGCCCGCAAAATACACAGATCATTTAACCCCATTTAATGACATTTTCATGAAAGTCATTCAATAGGGTTAAATGAACTTACTCAATTGATGATTTTAAAATTATAACTATATGTATAAAGCAATTTTTGTTACGGTCTAGAATCATATTTTAATCAACGTACAACCCAACACTGACCTGCAAAATGCAAAATACGTAAGAAACTGAATTTCGCGGGCTGCCATGGCGCTTTCACCGACACCAACTTAAATTAGGTAATAGGTAGCTTCTTACAGAATGACAATAAAAAATTCAAAATGGAGAATGTCAATTTTGTTAGGATATATTATCGTAGAAGATTTACCAAAAAGTCGACGTCTCGCACCCTCTCACAAGGCAGAGGCCTCTGTCTTAGCAGTATGAGCATCACAAGAAAGTTTGCTTAGTTAAGTATGGCACAGCATATTGTCTATTAGTCACCCATATACACCACTTACATAATTATTTGATTTGTAATAGAGGCAGACAATGAAAGTAAAAAAACTAGGCTTGCTTGAATTATATAAAACAAAAGTACTTTTATGTACAAAACAATTAAAATATAAAAAAAAAAACAGATGGCCCATCAGCATCAGGAACAAGGTCCAAGCTGCCGGTGGTCAGGGCTCCAGAGAGAGGAACCTCCTCACTGTGTTTGCCGTGTCCAGGAGTACTACTGCTTTCTGAATCAAGCTCTTGACCCAGCCACGCAATGAGAGCCTCTTAAGGTGTTGGTCGAGGCTCTTTGCTATTAGTGAATAAAGAGAAACTTGAATTCGTAGATAAAACAGTCTTCCTGGGGATAACGCTTGATTCAAGGCTACAATGGGGTTCTCATTTAACATCTCTTGCGGGACGCCAAGTTCAGCAGCATATGCTAATAGAAAAATCAGTCAATTTACTGATGTAGATGCCGCTAGACTGGTCTATTTTAGTTACTTTCATAGTATAATGTCTTATGGCATTCTGTTATGGGGACGGGCTGCAGACATTGAGTCTATATTTATTCTACAAAAAAAGAGCCATTAGAGCCATATATTCTTCGTAGGCACGATTCTCTAAGGGAACTGTTTAAGGAAATTAACATCACGACGACGGTACATTGTCATTGTCAATACATCTACGAAAACAATATGCACGTAAGAAAAAATCTGCATCTTTTTAATAAAAGAGGTGACAAGACACAATTACAGTACTAGAAATAGAGACCAATTAGTTCAGCCAGGTTTCAGACTCGCTAAAGTAGACTCGTCTGTCATGGGCTACCTACTGTTTGTGATGCTATAATAAAATTCAACAAAGCATTCTTGAACTGAATGAGACGAAATTTAAAACATGCATTAAAAGCATATTACATGTTGGAGACGATTATATCTCTGATAAAAATGCTTGGCTCAATGCAGGTCCTGCTCCACATGGACAGGGGCGCATAAATGGATAGCATGGCATAGTATTGTTGGAGCTGCTGAAGATTGTACAACTATGTTTGCATTGTATAGATTCAATTTCTTTTGGTATTATATAACCGCATAGCCCATATTGTGTGAGTACTATGTTCTAGACAGCTATCATTAGCTGGAAACCTACGTCTTTTCTTGACTTGAATGTGCCCTGGCGGTTATGAGTATGTCAATGCTCACTCAAATGTCTCGCAGATGGTGGCGCGTGTGTCGGATCATTTAGTTCCCTTCAAAATGGTCGAGTTGAATGGTGCTGATACATGCGTCATGTCCGTGAACGGGCGCTGTCAGTTGTGACTGGTCATCTCTTGGTTGCCACGGCTTATTTGAATTAATTATTTTATTTTTTAATTGTTTTTTTTTTACTATGGACACTTTTAACGTGCACATCTTGCTACATCGCTCTCACATAATGTACCATCTCAACATGAATGATGTAACCAAGGTTTTGTAGAAATATTCTGATTTAAAAGAGTGTCCATGGAGTTTCTTGCCCGTTGTTCTCCATAGAGATCTACGTTAGGGAATGGGCAACTACAGTACTTACACAATTTTTATGCCTTTTGACTGGGACTGCTGTAGCTACATTTCATTGTTGTCTTTGTTTCGACAATTCAAAAGTGCCTGCAACTGGCCTACTTGAAATAAATGCTTTGATTTTGATTTAGTCCTTTACCCGTAACGACTATCTGTACAATGATTGCAGAGTCCACGTCCCACGTATCGACAACCTCGTGTGCACAAGATACTTGATTTTTTATCATTCTCAACTTTCACGAGATTCTCGTTATGAGGGACAGTGATGTCAACAATCATTGCACGGTGCTCTCGGCGATCTATCACTACGATATCAGGTTTATTTGCTAAAATAATCCTGTTCGTGACGATAGATCGCAACATACAATAATTATTATGAGAAGAATTTAGACAGGTACACATTTTTTTTTCATAGGGCTTTCTGCCAGTACCCACCTATAGTTTTTTTTTTTTTAATCTATCTGCCATCTGTAAGTTCCATACTGTGCCTACTTATTTAAGGTGAATGCTCCAACCAGCCCGCGAAATTCAAAATTTCTTGCGTTTTTTGCAATTTGCAAGCCAGTGCTAGGTTGTATTAATCGACATACAACCTAGCACTGGCCTGCAAATTGCAAAAAACCCAAGAAATTTTGAATTTCGCGGGCGGGGTTGGAGCATTCCCCTTAAGTTATTTAATCTATCATGTAGGTATGCACAAAAAATAAATAGTTAATACAAAATGCTTTTTTTTGTGTTTACAGCCTCGCCCGTTATATTGGAATCAATATCCTGTAAAAAATTTAGTGAAAGACTTCATTGGCATCCAATGATAAATGGTCAATTGCCCCCAGACGCAATGATTGGTGGGTTTGATGATGAACTAATTTACGTAGCTCGAGCTAAACATAATGCTTCGCTGTGTCCTGGTAAATATGTGCCATCAACTGGTAAAGCGTTTGTCCCTTGGGGTCACAGAGAACATGCCAAAGAAGACTTTGAGGTAAAAATAATGCTTTACGTTGATTTATTACAATGTATTTATTCAGGATGAGGCTGGCACGGGAACGTGGAGATTAGCAGAAGAAAAGAGACTCAGCAGTGGGTGAATTCAGGCTGTGGATGATGATGATGATTTACATTTATATACATGTACATGACTAAACATGTTCTCAAAATTGACAAACAATAACTATTCAAGCAGTTTCACGAAATACTTTCAACCTTATTACTCAGGCATAAGGGAGAAAAGTGGTGGGCACGCCACGATAGTGGCGGTAAGTCCCCTCTTTGAGGAGTGGCTAGGGAGGCGCCACGGCGCCCTCACCTTCCGCCTGACGCAGGTCCTCACCGGACACGGGTGCTTCGGGAGGTACCTGCACCGAATCGGGCGGGAGGAAACGCCCGGGTGCTACAATTGCGAGGATCGACCGGAGGACACGGTGGAGCACACCGTCGAGGTCTGCTCCGCTTGGGAGGAGCACCGCCGTGTCCTCGTAGCGGCGATTGGCGGTGGCGACCTCTCGCGCCCGGCCCTGGTTCAAGCCATGGTCCGGGGCGAGAGGGAATGGGAAGCCGTCGCCTCCTTCTGCGAAGCAGTCATGCTAGCGAAGGAGGCGGCGGAACGTGAGAGGGAGAGAACCTCCTCACGTCCCAGCCGCCACGGGAGAAGCACCGGGCGTCGGGGGCCACGCCATGATGGCTCTCGGCCACCGTAGGCGCGGGCCTGTGGACGGCGAGTAATGGGCTAGCTCGCCGTCCGTCCGTCGTATGACGACGGACAGGCCGTGTCGACGGCGCGTTCGTGTTCCACGCGCGCCTCAAATAGTTGTCAGCAAACGGGAGGGGCCCGCAAGGGCCGGTGCCTGCCAGGGCTGCGGGACTGTTCGAAAGAGATACCGCGGCCCTGGAACATAAAGGGCCAATGAAGGAACATGGGTGGTTTTTAGTCAGTAAGAGTCTGACACTCCCTTCCGCTCCGCCCAGAGCGGGAGGAGTCATTTGATGATTTCCCACCCCCAAAAAAAAAAAAAAAAAAAAAAAAGGGAGAAAAGTGGTGGACTGTCAGTGAGCGCGGTAGTACATGTTAGCTTCGTTTATGGCACACTTTTTGTTTTCTTTTTTCAGATTTTATGTGGATTCAATGCTAAGTGGGTTAAAACACGAACGAACTATATTCCACAGAATGCATTCATTGGTGGATATTCTGAAGTGAATAATGAACCTTTGTATATAGGTAGAGCTATGATAATGGGGAGCCTTATATGTGGAAAAGTGCATCTCCTGTATAAAAGTTGTTATTTGCCCTTTCAGGGCAATGAGGTCGAAGTAAGTAATTACGAAATATTAGTGTTACCAGATGATGAAATACCACAGGCAATAACCTGTGGTATTTCATCTCTTGAACAACAATGGTAAAAGAATGCCTTTAACGACGCCATCTTTCGCATCGACGCGACGTCACGAACGCGCTCCCATACTTGGTGCTTTTTTGGTATGGGCAAACCATCGAACGCCGCCGTCGATCAATGGGCAGCCTTTATGACTGTTGTACATTAAATTATTAAAACAAACAATAAAATAAATATTTATTACCAAAGAAACTGTGTTTAATATTTATCAAAATCATAACTAGGTATGTTCAACTTAAGATCATAATACACTCGTATTTATAGGCCTACTTATGTTTGCCATAAAAGTTAATGTTCAAAAAGGTATTTAATACGAAATTGCACTAAAATAATGTTATAAGAAAATAATAGAAAATGTTACAAAATGTTGGATGTTGCGCCAGCTCGATATTAACTACATCTTATAAATTAACAAAATTTGCAGTATTTTATTAGGCCAAAGTACAATGTGCGGTTGCTGACCGTACATCTTGGCGGGGCAAAAGTATTATTTAAGACTAGCTGTGCCCGCGACTTCGTTCGCGTGGATGTCGGAACTTAACAATGTATTTTTTTAGTGCGAAGCGCTGTTGGAGGATTCCGACACAAATCATTTTTTTTTATTTATGCTAGTGCTTCCTTATAAACAACATTAGCTGTGGAACCATCTGGAGCGTACACAAAAAGGTTATTGGGGTTGTTTACGCGAGAAAGAGCTACGTATAGTTGACCATGGGAAAAGCATCCAATACTTAGGTCCACCCCCGCAACGGATAATGTCTGGCCCTGAGCTTTATTAACTGTCATGGCATAACAGAGACTGACTGGGAATTGCACTCGTTTGAAAGAGAAAGGAAAGTTGTTAGGAGTTACAGGTATTCTTGGAATAAAAACAATATCACCAGCGCCGCAACCTGTTAATATTTCAGCTTCGATTATGTTTTGCTACAGATTTGTGACTTTGAGCCGAGTGCCGTTACAAAGTTTGGAGGACATAAATTTCTGAGGAGAATTATTGGTACACCGAATTTAAAACTATTTTGTGGGCTGGAATTCCGGGTGTGTTGAGGGAATCCAAAAATTCTACCGGGTAGTGCTTGGAGTCATTTTCTTCCATAACTGTATTTATAGAGGTGTATTCTCTACTATTCCCGGACACATGAATCAATATTTTTAAATTAATTGCCGCAGCTTGGACATTGCGAGGAGTGAAAATAGCCAAGAACCAGCTTGATTTCCCATGTTTGTGGAATCTCCGTACACAGAAGAAATTAGCTCCTGTTGTGATGTAACGCAAGAACAGAGATTATCAACCATAATAACTTTTCCATCTTCTTGTACGTATGTGCCATCGCCTATTTGTAACAATAAATTGGGAAACTCCTGTGCATTTTCCCAGCCTCGCAACTGTGCACGCATATGTACACTCAGATGTGTAGATGATATATTGCGCCATAAAACAGAACTCTTCAGGCAGCAGCAATTTCTTCGGCTCTCATTCCTCGGGGTACTATCGGGAGTGTCTGCCGAAAATCACCGCAGAACAGCACCGTAATGCCTCCCATCAGCCGGTCATTTTGCCTTATGTCCTGTAAAGTTCTATTCACTGCTTCTACAGCTTTGCGGTTAGCCATAGTGCACTCGTCCCAAAAAATTAAAACACAATCGCATAAAACCCTTGCTTTATCGCTATTTCGCAATATGTTGTAAACCGGGCTTTACCGCACGGTCTAAGTCGATAGGAATTATAAATGTTGTGTGTGCCGTTTTTCCACCAGGCAATAATGTGGCTGCTATCCCTGAAGTGGCGACAGCAAGGGAAATTTTATTTTTGTTCTGTAGCGGCACTACAAAATGTACTACAGCGCCATCTATGACGCAGAGGATAAACTAAAAATCGAAATATAATATATTTAGATTTTTAGTTTATCCTCTATTTAGATATTATCTAAATTCTAATTTAAGACTATACAGAAGAACCCGACAACAACTGTTGGGCAATAGCCCACCAGACATAACACCCGTCTGGTCGGAGGATCCTCCCTTTTCAATGGGGGTTGTAGAGCTTTACACCCTGTTCTTCATACTCCCAAAGTTCCTTATTCGAGCCAAAATGACGTTGGTTAGGAAAGTTTTACCTGTTCCGCCCGACGATGCGTCTAAAAACAGGATTTCACCCGAGGCGTTTTCTACACTGCAGCATACCCTATCAAACGTCTGGCGCTGTTCCTCTGTCTTTACGCAGCCATTTTGTAAAATTTCTGCGAGTTCCACGGGTTTTTAACTAATTTCTGATACGTATTCTCTGTTTATACGTTCCCCATCGACTGTCGGTGTGGGCAAACCGTATTGACTGATCGGGTTCCCTGGTATACTTATAACTATCTCTTTAATAGCAATAAGGACCTGTTGTGACAAATTTCACGTACCCTAATAGGTCAGGAATTTCTCCATCAGTGTTTAGTTGAACATGCCTCAATCAGAAAATGACGTCACACGCACAATGCCATCTATCGAATATCTATATTCAATGCTGCACGCAGTTGAGCTCTAGATATAGTCCAGTCTGAGTTCGATAGATGGCGCTGTTTTAATATTTTACTTCGGAAACACTATTATGATTTTATTAATTTACATTTTTCTTTCTTTTCATTTATAAGGTGTGAACTGATTACGATGAAACAAAAAACTTAATGTTACTTCAATTTACGGACATATTGTTGTGTATAAAAGTTACGGGAAGTTGTGAGACCAAGTGCACATAACCCTAATTTTACTTCTGTAACACTTTAAATTCAAATATCTTTTGATAGACTGAACCGATTGCAATGAAACAAAAACTAAATGTTACTTCAAGTTACGCTCAATCGTTGTGTATAAAAGTTATCTACATTGCTTTTGTACATTTTACGTGATGCCCGAACAAATACACAGACAAACACAAAAATTCGAAAAATGCTGGAAATGGGTTCTATTGGTTGTCCTTTAACACCCTGGCTATTTTTTTTGAATTTTTTTTGATGTACAAAAACGACTTTTCTACAGTTTTATTATATGTATAGATAACTTATCAAATAATATTCTACCAATGTACTTAAATAAAAATAAATAAAAATCATGAAATGAAAACAATGTGAATAAAAATTATTATTAAGTCAAATTAATGTTAAAAGAATGAGGTGTCGCGTAGGTAAGTTCTATGTTTTCAGTGGATGCTGCAGCTCTTGGTGGCTTCCGTGGCGGCAATATGATGGACGCGCCGGCGCTGCTGACCTTGCCGCTTTGTTTGCAGTACACGTAGGCTCCTCCCGCGACGACTATCAAGATCAGAAGTCCCATCGTAGAGTATGAAACGATGTATTGGTGCACATCGTGTTGCGACATTTCAGTCTGTCTTGTTTGATCTTCCAATTCTTTCAACGAATTATGAAGTTTTTCATAATCGTTTCTAACAAATTGCGTGTTCTGATGTCCAGTTGATAAATCAAGCGGCTGGACAGATGTTAAATTGTTGATGTCATCCAGATCTATCAGTGGTATTTTCATTTTTATGTGCGGTTGCTGACCGTACACTCTTCATAACTAAACTCACTTAAAAATCATGATCATCAAACTAACTAACTTTATTATGGAGTCCACAACTGTCAAGTGGAAGGTTTTGGAGATTACCTATCTCCAGATATCGCGTGGCGTGACACGTTACTTTTATACAGGGTGTAAACGGACCCTTCACGTAGCAGTCAACCAAGCATTCTGTACATCAAACTAAGTAACTACCTATACGCAAAAATTATTGCTGGGAAACGACATTTTTTTTGGGGTGAAAAATCACGTTTTACGGTAGGACTCAATGTAACGCACTCAAAACATTGTGCTGATGGATGGATAGAATAGTACAGGGGTCGTGGAGGTGTTTAAAGCAAAACTCTTACCTACATTAAGAACATTCTTAAAAAAAAACTTTTCATAAAGTTGGAACTTTGAACTCCAATATCTCCGTAACAAGAAGGTTCCTAGGTATGGTGTAAAACAAAACAATGATCGCAATGACGGGGAAAACAAGTGCATTTCGGCTTCGTTAAGGATCTTGTGTTGTTGTTGTCCCCTTATAATACTAGCTGTACACAATGCGTTGCAATGCACTTTTTGCTACCTACTACCTCTTCGTATGTTTTACTTAGGTACTCGACCCACCTACCTACGACCTACCCTTCAGAAACCTTCCCTGGCGTATGTTCAACGGCAAAATTTCATAAAATTCAGTTCAGTAGCTTAGTTTATTTTGTTGGCCAAACAAAGTATACGAGGGAACGACGGTTTTTTAGGGTTCCGTTCCGTACCCGAAGGCTAACCAACCCTATACTGCCTCCGCTGTCAGTCGTGTCTGTCAGCGGGCTGTATCTCATGATCCGTAATAAGTAGACAGTTGAAATTTTCACAGAATGTACATGTGTAGTTTCTGTTGCCGCTTTCTCAAAAAATAATAAAAATAAATTAAAGGGGGTATCCTACTACGATTGTACGGAATGCGCGAGTCCGACTCGCACTTGGCTGTTTTTTTAGGAGTTTCTTACATAAAATGACCCCAAACAGCATGCTACAGTTATTCATCATCTGCCTAGCCTTTTCCCAACTATGTTGGGGTCGGCTTCCAGTCTAACCGGATGCAGCTGAATACCAGTATTTTACATGGAGCGACTGCCTGTCGGACCTCCACAACCCAGTTAGTGCTAGGTAATACGATACCCCTTGGTAAGACTGGTTGTCAGACTTTCGGGCCACTGACTACCTGTAACGACTGTCAAAGATCTACAAATGGCAGCCGGGACCAACGGCTTAACGTGCTTTCCGAGGCACGGAGGAAACTCGGTATGTAATGGGTGGTCACCCATCCACGGACCAACCTAGGTAAGCACGGCTTAACCTAAAGATCGATCCGAGCGGCTGTTCTTATTTAGCCACGAGCTCCTAAAGCATGCTACAGCTATTAAAAAGCCTAAATGTTGGTTCCATTTTTCCGAATATATAAATAATATTGAGAATATTTTTAACAATAGCCGTGACAAACTGCAGCGGTGAAAGATCTTTCTTTTCTTGCATTGAAAAGAGTCAGAAATTGACTACCTGACGCCAGCAGAAACTTTTAGCTTTTGCGCGCTCGTGTTTATAGAAAATATATTTATACAAAACCTGCAATTTCAAAACGGGTTTGATAGGTTTGCTAAAGAAAAAACAAGGAAAAGACCTTCATATACTATTTAATTACTTATTTCATCTTAATATTTTTTATAAATAAACATTTAAAAACGAAGATTTTGAGTTACTTATTTCTTAAAAAATATTGTATGGTTAGTTCCCTGCAGGCTTCAAAACTTTTACTCACGCGTGTGTTTCCCGTTGGGATAGGCAGACCTGATTAATACACCCACGTTAAAGAGGGCGAGCCTGTTGCCATTAATCGAGCACAGATCCAGACTCCAGGCTACTACTGAGGATTTCCGACTTGAAAAACCCAATAACACAGCGCGACCCGGGCATCGAATACAGGACCTCAAGCTTAGCAGTCTCGCTTGCGATCATTAGACCAACCAGGCTTATAATTGTGTTTTTTTTTTTAATTTTAATCCGAAATAATTATTGATACTATTAACCTGCTGTAATATCTCTACACAATGTGTAAAAAAATTGCATAAACTTCGTGGGCAGGTCAAGATGTGTTAGACGCTACATCGATCTAAATCATTGCCTGGTTTTCAGCATAAAAATATTCATCATAATCTTCATAGTTCATGGAGTGATCATCATTTTCATCGTTTTCATCTTCAGATTCAAGCATACTATCATCTATGCTCTGTAATAAGAACTTGTTAGCACATCTATTTTTCTCAGGAACTATCAATATCTCATAGTTGTCCATGGCTATTTCTTTTCCATCATATGGTATGTAACAGACTTTGTGTGTTGGCTGGACTTTCCCAGGAATTATGTGATCTAAATACTTGGCTCTGCCAATGTAAAGTTTTTCATGTACATTATCTTCGGAGTTGCCAGCTACAACAGCTCCAACCGGTATATTATCATGTCTTGTCGGCACCCAGGTGCAATTAAATCCACATAAAACCTGAAATATAATGTTTCAATTAATGTTTCGTCGTTAAGAATTTTACGCCTAGAGTGAGTCTGGCTCATGCAAATAGGTTCCGAAACAAAACTATACTGAGCAATCTTCGGAACTGTTGCTGGCCTTGATACGTTACCTGCACTAGCTCCTACGAGACTGAGACTGAGCCCACGACCAGAACCATGTCGCATCGTTTTAAATAAACCGTATAAAATCGTTAGATAGGGTGAAATTGCCAGGGTAGGCCGCGAAATTCAATTTTGTAACGTTTTTTGCAAGTTGCAGGCCAACTACTAAATAAAACATTAAGTGCACTTCAGTCGTCTCATATTCTGCTAAATAATTCAAAGTAGTATAGTGGGTTTAAGAGGTCTAACTATACCAAATTACAGATTTTTGATTTGTCAGGGTGCGGTTTTGGCGGCGCCCACCAACTGCAGAAGCTTTTTCTACACGGGACCCGTGCCTTTCATTGATTCATCAAAAGCATTAGCCATCAAGTCATGATTGATGAAATTTTGACTAAAGCCATTAGTCAAAATTTCAATTTAATTTGTGAGTGTGGTTTGTAATTGTGGATAGTTTGTGGCTTTGAGTAGAGTTAAAAATTTAAAAGGTGTAGCAATATGTGAACTATGTAAATCAAACGAAACTGTTCAATTTTCCTCATGACAAATCGGCATTACAAAAATACGAAATCAGGACAATGAGTAGTTTTCTTTGATAATGTACTAAATATTTCACGTAATTTAACATTTTAACAATTTGACTGATTTAATGAAACATAGCTTTTTGTGATAAACACATAATGCGCTTTCATTGATACCCCACTTGGGTATATATTTGAAAATATTCGATAATTCATCCCCACTTTCACCCCCATATCTAAAATGGCTGAGCCGATTTTGATAAAACGTGTCTAATTGTAATATACATATCATGCGCTTTCATTTGATACTCATGTTGGGTATATATGATTTTTCATACCCACATTCATCCCCCGTATTTAGTAAATGGTTGCACCGATTTTAATAAAACATGTCTAAGAACCATCGCCAAGAAACTAGCTTTCAAAATGAAAAACCGCATCCAAATCGGCTCGTTTAAGAGCTACAGTGTCAGAGACAGACATATAGCGGTCAAACTTATAACACCCCTTTTTTATAAAATTTAGTTGATTTGCACAACACTACGCTGTGTTGTGCAGCCTACAGCCTATTACTATGAAATGTATTGTTAACAATGTAAAATAAATGCATAGCAAATATTTGTAAGTATAGGATATTACAACTAAAAATGGAAAAAAAAAGTTTTTTTGTTTAAGATCAAAGCGGGTGCAGCTTTGATCTTAAACAAAAAAACTTAAAAAAAAAAAAACCTAAAACAAAAGAAGTGGAAGACTTGGCAGATGTGTGTGTGTCAATCTAATATACATGCCACGTACAGTGACGTACACACACAAGTGAATAGAGAGCCGCGGCTGAGGATGATGGCATATAAAGTCGATTTTACCTCCAAGGCCCGCCTATAGATGTTTCACATCCAAATATAATTTGGGTTTTGACTGGCCTAAATTGCATAGATTTTGAGAGAAACCTCTGTGGTAGAAAAACAAGAAAGTGAGATAATAAAGGTTCTGATTTTTTTATGAACATATAATAAAGTAGCATACATACCTCGAATGAATTTTTCACATTAGCATCTCCTCCCCAAGGAATATATCCCAATCCTTCTGAGGATACAAACTTGCCAGGTGTCAAAGATCCTCTGTGTTTAGCCCTAATTATGTAGAGATTTTCGTTCTCATACCCACCAATGTATGCACTATCTGGGAACTGTGACTCTGCATCAACCTGAACCCAATACAGTTCACCCCCTGTTATGGGTTTCAATAGAGGCCGTTCTAGTAGTGGTGGCACTGAAAAATGTCACAATATTCCAATGTTAATGTAAAGATAGCTGTCACAATAATAATGATCTCAAAATTGCAGTACTGATTGGCATTGCAGGGAATGCATCAAATGTAAAAGAATTTAATAAATTGACACTCACATTCTATTTTCCAATGTACAGGGTTTCTAACATCATCAATGGCAGTAAATGTAACATATTTCAAATTTGAATTTTTACTGTTGAATGTTACTATAGGTTTAGGTGTTCCATCAATGCCCAACCGCAGAATATCTCCATACCATGAAATCCAGAATCGTCTAAATTCCTGAGAGGACAAAATAGTTGGTGTCTCTATTGATTCTTTACTTATTCTTGGTGTCATTTTCTTAATCCAAGTGTTGCGGTTATGACCTATACCAAACTGTAAAAGAGTCAAAATCACACTTATTACCAGTTAACATTATCAATTCATCCACCCTTTCATTTGACAATTAATTCCAAGAGAAAATAAAATCGAAACTAGTATTAGTTTGGATGGGTAATCTTCCTAACTACTGATCTGATTCTGAAAATTCTTAAATTAATTGGCAAACCTTTAGTGTACATTTACAGAAGTGTACAGGCTACATTTCTGTGGGATAATTTTAGATCATAACGAGCATAAGCAAAAGCTAGCTTTAAGTAAGTAGGTAGGTACATAATTTTCTTACCATATATTCACAGTGAGGCCCTGGCTTACTTGCTAATCCAATGCCTGCATTACCAGGAGCTTTAATTTCAAAGTTAATTCCGTTGCTTGTGATTTTATAAAATATATTTTGATGTCTTGGCCATGTTGTAAACTCTGTAAAGGAGTGACTCATGTATTTTAATATGAATTATGATGCAATTTTATCTGGTCGATATATTGGTCAATATTATGGTGAGTAGGTACATTGATTTATATTAGTCCAAATTAACAGTAAATTAATAAACACATGAAAATAATATTTACCGAATATTTCACCCATTGTGAAGTATTTTTCGCTAGTTATCTAAGTAGGTAGTGTAGCGAAATAGAACCAGATGCAACTGCTGAAACTAGCTTCCTAAGTTACCAGCTTTGCACAAATGAATAAATCACAGCTTTAATAGTAAATCTATCTATTTTCCGTTTATAATGTTCGTTGATTCGTTCTGCTGACTGTCGTCCTTCGGTATCATTATCATGCATTCAGTACGTCGTAATCCTTGCAAAGTTGACAGTTGACACTGACAGTTGTCACAGTCACTGGAAGTGCCAGAACCTGGCTAGAACATTGATTTATAGACCAGGGTAGAAGCCTTTAAAAATAATAAAAAGTGAAAAAAAATAATAGTAGGATGCAACCCATTAGAAAAGGAGGGGAATATTATAAAAATGAAAGGAAAAATAATTTACGGGCGATCTGAGGTCGGGAAGGGGATGGGGGTGAGTTTTTAAGGGTAAAAAACGGTTTTTCTCGATTTCCGGCAAAACTAAAAGTCCTATCGAAAAAAGTCAAATGGCAAAGTTGTAGGTAATAAAAAGATCTAAAACTTTTGTATTTACTATTTTTTCACATAACCTCAAAAGTGATGTGAAAAATTCAAAAAACCAAGTTTTTGGTTTTTTATTTTTATCTTTTACAATTTTTTTTTATTTTTAACGAAATTTGGTGAAAACTTACCTTTATTTGTCCCAAATACGGTGTAATTTATTTGATTAAAAATATTTATTTTTTCACCTCATTTTGAATTAATATCGAAAAAGCAGCCTAATTTTCAATCGAAAATTCACCCGTCAAAATATAATCTTTTTTCAAAAAGTTGATATGTTTTCTGTTCGTTGAAATCTCTACTTTCCGATGGTGAAAAAATATATATATGTTACCATAGTAAATCTTCTCAGAAAATGCAAAAAATCGAAGAAAACTCGAATTCGAATTTTTTTTTTTTAATTTTTATAAATAATTTTGAGCTATTTATTAAAATTTACACTTTAATTACTCGAAAAACGTTAGATTACATGCTACATTAATAAAAAAAAAAAATTGCAAATCAAAATATATTACTATAATTAACAAACAAATAAGTTAATAAAATTAATATTTAATAAGACATCTACAATATTTGGAGAAAGTTGTCGAATCTTTTTTAAATTATATGCGTAGATGCCTATTTATAACTATTTTAAGATAAATTATATACCTGAGTGACCTACGAAAAATTGTAGCCCATCAAAAGGTATTTCATGGAGAAGTGGGGAAGGGGCTAGGTGGGTCGGGGTCTTACTACATACATATCTACTATTTCGTAGCAGCTGTTACAACCGTTAGCCTAGCCAGTATTCGAAATACAGTACAGTATACAACATCGTTTATAAAAATACACGTGCACGCTGAAATGAAAAATATACAAAATATATATCGTAAATATATTTATTTTTTATTTTTAGCTATGTTTTTTGTCTTTTAAGATATATTTTGAATGTATTTAAAATATATGAAATATACATGATTTTTTTAAGTAAACTTGTCACAATTATCTTCAAGAAACTCAGCGTGCACGTGTATTTTTATAAACGATGTTGTATACTGTACTGTATTTCGAATACAGTTGTAACAGTTGTAACACACAGTTGTAACAGCTGCTACGAAATAGTAGATATGTATGTAGTAAGACCCCGACCCACCTAGCCCCTTCCCCACTTCTCCATGAAATACCTTTTGATGGGCTACAATTTTTCGTAGGTCACTCAGGTATATAATTTATCTTAAAATAGTTATAAATAGGCATCTACGCATATAATTTAAAAAAGATTCGACAACTTTCTCCAAATATTGTAGATGTCTTATTAAATATTAATTTTATTAACTTATTTGTTTGTTAATTATAGTAATATATTTTGATTTGCAATTTTTTTTTTTATTAATGTAGCATGTAATCTAACGTTTTTCGAGTAATTAAAGTGTAAATTTTAATAAATAGCTCAAAATTATTTATAATAATTAAAAAAAAAATTTCGAATTCGAGTTTTATTCGATTTTTTGCATTTTCTGAGAAGATTTACTACGGTAACATATATATATTTTTTCACCATCGGAAAGTAGAGATTTCAACGAACAGAAAACATATCAACTTTTTGAAAAAAGCTGATATTTTGACGGGTGAATTTTCGATTGAAAATTAGGCTGCTTTTTCGATATTAATTCAAAATGAGGCGAAAAAATTAGTATTTTTAATCAAATAAATTACACCGTATTTGGGACAAATAACGGTAAGTTTTCACCAAATTTCGTTAAAAATAAAAAAAAATTGTAAAAGATAAAAATAAAAAACCAAAAACTTGGTTTTTTGAATTTTTCACATCACTTTTGAGGTTATGTGAAAAAATGGTAAATACAAAAGTTTTAGATCTTTTTATTACCTACAACTTTGCCATTTGACTTTTTTCGATAGGACTTTTAGTTTTGCCGGAAATCGAGAAAAACCGTTTTTTACCCTTAAAAACTCACCCCCATCCCCTTCCCGACCTCAGATCGCCCGTAAATTATTTTTCCTTTCATTTTTATAATATTCCCCTCCTTTTCTAATGGGTTTCATCCTACTATTATTTTTTTTGGTTTTAAAAATTATCGACCCTGGTCTATTATTGTCTTCTAGATGTATAAAAAAACTTGTTTTTCGGTTTATAGCACGGAACAGATAAAACAATGAAAGTGCTAAGCAACGTTTGTATGGGAACCACTCACTTAAAAGACGTTACAAGAGTTTATGAATGAAATCACCTTTCGAAGTACGACTATATTTTTGCCTATTGAGCGCAGGAATCGGCGAATCGGCATTATATCTTTGTAAAAAGAATTTGGTGGGCACCGATATTGATGTGACTCAGGTTGGCTGGACAAATCTTCAAAATACCTTGCATTTAACTAGGTCAATAGGTCACTTTATGTGACGGCCCTTATTTCAGAATTTGTGACGCTACAGAATCTTAGATAATCGATCGAAAACGTGTCCAGCCATCTTGAAAAACCACGCTGGTCTCTCAATCTCGGTAACGGAAGTGATTTTGACGACTTTTTGCATATCAACGGGCGTCACATAAATTTGTGACGGGCACCGAGCTAAAAGTTTTGTGTTAAGTACAGTGGTTTAGTAGAAAAATGCAAAAATCTGTGTCCAGCCATCTTGAATTTACGTATAAAACTTATGGCTGGCACTTCCGAATCTCAATAACGGGGGCGTTTTTGAATAATGGTTCCTTTACTAATACTTGGTGACGCAATGTGTGACAGTAATAACGTTTGATTTATGGCGTCACATGTAAGGGTTTACGAGAAATCAATAAAAACTTAATGTCCAGCCAACCTGAGTTCAAGATGGCTGGACACATGTATCTCCACTGCCTGATGATCTACGACCTTCGAAATGTGTTCAAAATGTTGTGACGGGGACGATAATGATAACCTGAAATTGTGACGGAGAAACTTTGCGTAGTTTCAAAGATATTGATCATTTAAATTTCCCCATACAAACACTGCAGTAGGGTAACCAATATGAACCTCCTCACGTCCCAGCCGCCGCGGGAGAAGCACCGGGCGTCGGGGGCCACGCCGTGATGGCTCTCGGCCACCGTAGGCGCGGGCCTGTGGACGGTGAGTAATGGGCTAGCTCGCCGTCCGTCCGTCGTATGACGACGGGCAGGCCGTGTCGACGGCGCGTTCGTGTTCCACGCGCGCCTCAAAGAGTTGTCAGCAACGGGAGGGGCCCGCAAGGGCCGGTGCCTGCCAGGGCTGCGGGACTGTTCGAAAGAGATACCGCGGCCCTGGAACATAAAGGGCCAATGAAGGAACATGGGTGGTTTTTAGTCAGTAAGAGTCTGACACTCCCTTCCGCTCCGCCCAGAGCGGGAGGGGTCATTTGATGATTTCCCAACCCCCCCCAAAAAAAAAAAAAGGGTAACCAATATTGTAGATTTTATGTAGGATAAGTATATTTTAAGGTGTTTTCTTTAATGGACGAAAATCCGTGTATTGGTGATACTAATACGAACAACTGTAGATATTTAAATCAATAGAAGACAAAAATGTAGAAGTGAGGAAGGGGGGGGGGGGTGTAATTTTTAAATGTTACCTATTGATTATTTACGTGCAGATATCTATTCTTTTTAGTAGGTATATATTTAGGTATATATGTCAGGAGAACTAAACTAATGCTCTGAAGGTATTTAAATGAAAAAATTATGTTTGCCTTAAATAAAATCACATTTATTTATTTGTACTTATACAGCGTTTTTTTCTTGAGATATTTTTTTTAGTTTTATTTGCGTCCAATATTAAATTACTCATTGCTAATTTAAGTTCCCCATCTAAAAATTCGTATGAGTCATAATAAAATTATCTAGTCGGTGTCGAGTTAATTTAGTTCGAAATATTAATTTTTTTAAGGTCTTCAAATAATCTTCCGCAGCAGAAGAAGACGGAGCTTTATTCTCATTTTAAAAAATAGGACACATTACGTTTGACCACAGTGGCAATTTATTCAAAAGTCTTTTGAGTAGGGCTATAAACATGGGAAAGTACAAATAGTTATCGCGACATTTTCTTTTTCTTTACTCACCTGTTCATTGAACCTATGTAAAAATATACTGTCGTCACTAATCTCATCGTTGTCATTAAAAAAAGAAGTTGTATCCTCTGCTGGGTCATCAATTAAAGTATTAGCAAAAAGTTTGTCAAGTTTGTGTTTCGTCATTTCAAAGACGCCTGTACTTAAATCATCCTTCGTATATGTCTCAATAAGACAAACCCTAATTAGGTTCACAATTATTTCTTTTATTACTATGAAGAATCAGATCTCAGAATCAAAATCAAATACAAAGCAGGCGTGGATGCTACCGGCCAATTAATCGATTAAAAAGAAATCCTTTATTAATGTAAAATTATGGTCACCTCACAATATTAATGGATGTTTGTATGGGAATATTTAAATGGTCAATATCTTTGAAACTACGCAAAGTTTCTCCGTCACAATTTCAGGTTATCATTATCGTCCCCGTCACAACATTTTGAACACATTTCGAAGGTCGTAGATCATCAGGCAGTGGAGATACATGTGTCCAGCCATCTTGAACTCAGGTTGGCTGGACATTAAGTTTTTATTGATTTCTCGTAAACCCTTACATGTGACGCCATAAATCAAACGTTATTACTGTCACACATTGCGTCACCAAGTATTAGTAAAGGAACCATTATTCAAAAACGCCCCCGTTATTGAGATTCGGAAGTGCCAGCCATAAGTTTTATACGTAAATTCAAGATGGCTGGACACAGATTTTTGCATTTTTCTACTAAACCACTGTACTTAACACAAAACTTTTAGCTCGGTGCCCGTCACAAATTTATGTGACGCCCGTTGATATGCAAAAAGTCGTCAAAATCACTTCCGTTACCGAGATTGAGAGACCAGCGAAAAGTGGTTTTTCAAGATGGCTGGACACGTTTTCGATCGATTATCTAAGATTCTGTAGCGTCACAAATTCTGAAATAAGGGCCGTCACATAAAGTGACCTATTGACCTAGTTAAATGCAAGCTATTTTGAAGATTTGTCCAGCCAACCTGAGTCACATCGATATTGTCGGTCACTGAGAGAAGTGCCAGGCCCTGAGTTCGCATTATAATTAAAAGGAGATGTTCCATTATCGGCCATAAGATGTATATTTATAGAAAGAATACCACGAATTTAGGAAAAATATTCCTTCGTGAATTTGAGCCTGATTTGTTGTGCACAAAATTTAATAGTTTATGTTTGCCTTCGTCTGCTTTCGTTCTGAAATCATGTCACATAAAACATATAATCACGTCGACATTAAATATGAAAAGTATGTGTTATTGTAATTAATAATAATAATTATTCTCTTATACATCATTTTCGACTAATTATAAGCAAGTGTGATGATTTCTTCGTAAAAAAAATTTAATAGGTACTACTTTTCTCGAGTGTACTTCTGAACGAAAAATTCAAAATGACATTTTTTTTGACAATATCCATCACCATCAGTGTCAGTCACAGTCAGTTCACTGTTCAGTCAGTCACGTGTTGTTAGTCGACGTGGAAACGCCAGAGTAGCCCCCGAAATTCAAAGGACATGTTCGGTTTTTGTATAGAGGCTGGGCTTTTATTCGATGCTGCTGTAAACACCCAATACAGTTCACCCCCTGTTATGGGTTTCAATAGAGGCCGTTCTAGTAGTGGTGGCACTGAAAAATGTCACAATATTCCAATGTTAATGTAAAGATAGCTGTCACAATAATAATGATCTCAAAATTGCAGTACTGATTGGCATTGCAGGGAATGCATCAAATGTAAAAGAATTTAATAAATTGACACTCACATTCTATTTTCCAATGTACAGGGTTTCTAACATCATCAATGGCAGTAAATGTAACATATTTCAAATTTGAATTTTTACTGTTGAATGTTACTATAGGTTTAGGTGTTCCATCAATGCCCAACCGCAGAATATCTCCATACCATGAAATCCAGAATCGTCTAAATTCCTGAGAGGACAAAATAGTTGGTGTCTCTATTGATTCTTTACTTATTCTTGGTGTCATTTTCTTAATCCAAGTGTTGCGGTTATGACCTATACCAAACTGTAAAAGAGTCAAAATCACACTTATTACCAGTTAACATTATCAATTCATCCACCCTTTCATTTGACAATTAATTCCAAGAGAAAATAAAATCGAAACTAGTATTAGTTTGGATGGGTAATCTTCCTAACTACTGATCTGATTCTGAAAATTCTTAAATTAATTGGCAAACCTTTAGTGTACATTTACAGAAGTGTACAGGCTACATTTCTGTGGGATAATTTTAGATCATAACGAGCATAAGCAAAAGCTAGCTTTAAGTAAGTAGGTAGGTACATAATTTTCTTACCATATATTCACAGTGAGGCCCTGGCTTACTTGCTAATCCAATGCCTGCATTACCAGGAGCTTTAATTTCAAAGTTAATTCCGTTGCTTGTGATTTTATAAAATATATTTTGATGTCTTGGCCATGTTGTAAACTCTGTAAAGGAGTGACTCATGTATTTTAATATGAATTATGATGCAATTTTATCTGGTCGATATATTGGTCAATATTATGGTGAGTAGGTACATTGATTTATATTAGTCCAAATTAACAGTAAATTAATAAACACATGAAAATAATATTTACCGAATATTTCACCCATTGTGAAGTATTTTTCGCTAGTTATCTAAGTAGGTAGTGTAGCGAAATAGAACCAGATGCAACTGCTGAAACTAGCTTCCTAAGTTACCAGCTTTGCACAAATGAATAAATCACAGCTTTAATAGTAAATCTATCTATTTTCCGTTTATAATGTTCGTTGATTCGTTCTGCTGACTGTCGTCCTTCGGTATCATTATCATGCATTCAGTACGTCGTAATCCTTGCAAAGTTGACAGTTGACACTGACAGTTGTCACAGTCACTGGAAGTGCCAGAACCTGGCTAGAACATTGATTTATTGTCTTCTAGATGTATAAAAAAACTTGTTTTTCGGTTTATAGCACGGAACAGATAAAACAATGAAAGTGCTAAGCAACGTTTGTATGGGAACCACTCACTTAAAAGACGTTACAAGAGTTTATGAATGAAATCACCTTTCGAAGTACGACTATATTTTTGCCTATTGAGCGCAGGAATCGGCGAATCGGCATTATATCTTTGTAAAAAGAATTTGGTGGGCACCGATATTGATGTGACTCAGGTTGGCTGGACAAATCTTCAAAATACCTTGCATTTAACTAGGTCAATAGGTCACTTTATGTGACGGCCCTTATTTCAGAATTTGTGACGCTACAGAATCTTAGATAATCGATCGAAAACGTGTCCAGCCATCTTGAAAAACCACGCTGGTCTCTCAATCTCGGTAACGGAAGTGATTTTGACGACTTTTTGCATATCAACGGGCGTCACATAAATTTGTGACGGGCACCGAGCTAAAAGTTTTGTGTTAAGTACAGTGGTTTAGTAGAAAAATGCAAAAATCTGTGTCCAGCCATCTTGAATTTACGTATAAAACTTATGGCTGGCACTTCCAAATCTCAATAACGGGGGCGTTTTTGAATAATGGTTCCTTTACTAATACTTGGTGACGCAATGTGTGACAGTAATAACGTTTGATTTATGGCGTCACATGTAAGGGTTTACGAGAAATCAATAAAAACTTAATGTCCAGCCAACCTGAGTTCAAGATGGCTGGACACATGTATCTCCACTGCCTGATGATCTACGACCTTCGAAATGTGTTCAAAATGTTGTGACGGGGACGATAATGATAACCTGAAATTGTGACGGAGAAACTTTGCGTAGTTTCAAAGATATTGATCATTTAAATTTCCCCATACAAACATCCATTAATATTGTGAGGTGACCATAATTTTACATTAATAAAGGATTTCTTTTTAATCGATTAATTGGCCGGTAGCATCCACGCCTGCTTTGTATTTGATTTTGATTCTGAGATCTGATTCTTCATAGTAATAAAAGAAATAATTGTGAACCTAATTAGGGTTTGTCTTATTGAGACATATACGAAGGATGATTTAAGTACAGGCGTCTTTGAAATGACGAAACACAAACTTGACAAACTTTTTGCTAATACTTTAATTGATGACCCAGCAGAGGATACAACTTCTTTTTTTAATGACAACGATGAGATTAGTGACGACAGTATATTTTTACATAGGTTCAATGAACAGGTGAGTAAAGAAAAAGAAAATGTCGCTAAATGTGAACCCGGTAATGTAGATAACTATTTGTACTTTCCCATGTTTATAGTGTATATGTATATTTATAGAAAGAATACCACGAATTTAGGAAAAATATTCCTTCGTGAATTTGAGCCTGATTTGTTGTGCACAAAATTTAATAGTTTATGTTTGCCTTCGTCTTAGACGAGTAACTTAAGACTAATGTCAAAAGACATCTTTAACCTCATTGGTTATTACAATATTCAAACTGACCAATCAGTGATCAGTAAAACGTAACCTTGAAGTGACCGTGGCCACCATTGGTCAGAGTGACCATAGACAAACTCTACGTCTATGGGCGCGTTCGGAAACACGCTACTTAGGCTGGCGAGTATCGCCGGGGTGGAACGCCTTTGCGACCAGGGAGTATTCGACCATCCGCTATACACTCCCCCTCGGGTTCGTGAAAGCGTCCTCGCTCAGGAACCCGCTCGAGAACGTCAGAAACAGGCTGAATATGACGATGCCGGCCTCGGTTGCGCTTTGGCATAATCGGAAGAGGAGGCGCGTCATTTCTATTAACAAACCGCGTGAGTTGGGACGCGTGGAACCTACACAATTGTTCACAATCAACATTTTTAAAACAATAATCAATTTCGTTTGTGTTCTCGGAAAAATGTTGAGAACCACTGGAATTTACGGAAAAATGTTGACTACCCATGTTTTCCACGGAAAAATGTTGACGATCACTGTTTTCCACGGAAAAATGTTGACAGCCACTTGCAAAATCGGAGATATGTTGAGAGTCGTTGGTGCTGTTATAAAATGGATTAAAATCACAAACAGATCTGGAATTAGGCATAAAATCGCGAGCACTAGATTTTGATCCTTCGGAATTACCAGATAATGATTGACAACCATTGAACATTACCGACCGTAAACCGCTTTTATCATTATTCGACTTTGACGGCGACGCGAACTCCCCCTGGTCGCAAGTGGCACAAACACACATCGTAGATTTAGTACAAACACACGTTTCAGTACATAAACAAACATTTTCATTATTTATATAATAACAATTTCCAAAATGACTACTCGGAGTCATAGAAGTATTACATACTCTCTTCTCAATACAAAAACTATCATATAAAGGCACAGAAATAACATTAACATCGTTATTAACGAAAGACATCGTTTGTGAACCACAATGATCATTTAAATTACAATATAAACTCTGCGAATTACAAGGTACTTGTTTTTGTAAACATTTACTATAAGGAACACTATTATCAGAATAGTAAGTATTATATAGTTACATATACGTTATCAGTTAAATTACAAGAAGTTTTATTAGTAATAGAGCCCCCAGTGATATATGCTGGGTTACCTCCAACATTGTGAGAAGACGTAGACTCGGCGCACGAAGGAGCGGGCGCGTTCGCCCTGCCGGCAAACATCACACCACCGTGCAGTGGCGGGGTGGGCGCTTGCGGTGGCGGCGCGCTGGTCTCGTTGCGTTTGCCGCTACGCGAAGGGCGCGTAGGACTCGATTTAATGCGGACGGTGGGTGCACAATAATCACGTGCCGAATTAAGGGAATAGAACGCGGAATGTTCACTATTTTTCCCGGTATTAACGTTACACTTCGCGCACTTTGATTTTATTACATTCGCGGCACCACAACCGTAACATTTGATGTCTTTTGAGTCTTCACTTTTGGAGATATTTTTGTCACTGTTTGCTAACTTTTCACACTTTTCTTTGGTGTGACCATTACGTTTACAGTAAACACAGAATAACTTCGAATTTCCTGCCTTCTTCGTCGTTGAATCGCTCATGCGATTGCCGACGACTGCAGTGGAAGAGCGAGAAGAATGATTCGACGTGGAGGCGCGCGCAGGCTCGGCGGCGGCGGCGGCAGCGCGAGAGCACTCTTCGCGGCCTGATGACGGTTTCTGAGCTCGCGACTCATTTAGAGAGTCTTCTACGGCTCGTGCTTTCTTTAGTAGCTCGTCGAACGTCGAAACTTCGGCTCTATCGATTCGCATCCGAATGCGGCGATCTAATAACCCAAATGCCATATCCAACTCGACCCCGTTCACATAGGTCTTCCTGTGGTAACTTGGCTAACAAGGCTCGGACTTTAGCAATGAATAAGTCCGTATTTTCTTTACCTTGTGATAGGGAGAATAACTCGACGTAAATACGAAACGGTGGGCGACGATCGCCGTAGGCACTTCGTAACCTCGTGATGGCTTCACCCCACGTTTTCGTTGTACCCTTGACGCCTTGCCACCATGTTCCCGCCGATGAAGTCAGCAGCATAGACATACCTAAGAGCGCGTTAGCGTCGCTTATATCTAGGCATGATTTATAAACTTCTATTGCATCTATGAAGTTTTCCACAGGGAGTATTCGACCATCCGCTATACTCTTCTGAAGGTAAAAATATTATAGTTTAAAAAATAAATTGGAACCCACAGTTATTATTGATTTGGCAACACTTTTTGGTTGGATGTCATGATTACATAGATATAAGAAAAATAGCAAAAAAATAGTAATTCTTACTTAAATCTATGCATTATTGTCATTGTGAAAAGTGTAAATGTCAAAATGTCAACGAACTTGGATTTTGCACACAATTTAAACATCCATTTATCGTTAGCCTGGTATTCCTCACCATCATGCCTCGCTGCATTAATTGCTGGATTGCTATTCCAATTACACAACAATATCGGTACAATGCAACACATTTGATTCTTGAGATTATCTCTGTATTAGAAGAATGGATTGCCAGATAGGTATGTAGCTAAAAATCTGCATATCTTTATTTTATTTTTTTAAGTAAAAATCTGGCTATTGCTTGTTTGTTTTTATTTCCATTATCATCCTCCTTATTAGTTTAACCTTTTAGTACTCACTGCTAAAAGCGGGGACATTTAATTGACTTTCACATTTTCTTTTCCTAAATTTGACTCTTAGAGTTTTAGAGTTTTACTTTGGATTTAGTTACAGTTTGGTTTAATAATGTTCTATAAATTTTTAGCTGTTATGTAGTAGATTACAAATAATGATTAAAAAAGTGGTCCTATGGGGATAATTTATGGACTTACACTAGTTTTTTTAAAATAAATACACAATTTTTTACCGAAAAAATTACTTCGATTCCGTTTTTTTTTTTCGTAGTCGATAATTTTTAGTAAAATGTTAATTAACCTGTTAAAATAACTCATAAGCTTTTGGAAATAATAAACAAAATACAAATCGACCCATAAAATTCGGAGATGTGTCAAAAAATAGAAAGCAAGTCTACAAACTCTACTTAAAAAATTCAAAATTGAATAACATGATAAATGTTACAGATAGACCCCCCCTTTTGAAGTTTATTTTCGATATTTTTTCATGAATATTCAGAATATTACGGGCGGTCACATGCGCATGGGCGACATTGTATAATTCTTCTGTGAGTGTGTATGTCACTGAACTTCTCTCAAACGACTGGACCGATTTTGATGAAATTTTTTGTGTGTGTTCTAGGGGATCTGGGAATGGTTTAGATTCACAAAAAATTAGGGTAGGTAGGGTAGGTAGGGTAGGTAGGGTAGGTAGGGTAGGTAGGGTAGGTAGGGTAGGTAGGGTAGGTAGGGTAGGTAGGGTAGGTAGGGTAGGTAGGGTAGGTAGGGTAGGTAGGGTAGGTAGGGTAGGTAGGGTAGGTAGGGTAGGTAGGGTAGGTAGGGTAGGTAGGGTAGGTAGGGTAGGTAGGGTAGGTAGGGTAGGTAGGGTAGGTAGGGTAGGTAGGGTAGGTAGGGTAGGTAGGGTAGGTAGGGTAGGTAGGGTAGGTAGGGTAGGTAGGGTAGGTAGGGTAGGTAGGGTAGGTAGGGTAGGTAGGGTAGGTAGGGTAGGTAGGGTAGGTAGGGTGGGTAGGAAAACATGCATTGCAACGCATGCCGGGCACAGCTAGTCTACAAATAAAACTATACACTATGGGGCCGTCTCCACGAGCGAGAGAATCGCGGCGATATTATCCCATACAAATACGTAATATCGCCGCGATTCTCTCGCTCTTGGAGACGGCCTTTGAGAGTGTACAGAAATACGTGGCAACGACGATAATATCGTCGCGATTCTTTTGCTCGTGGAGACAGCCCCTAAGCTAAACACTCTATTCTATTCTATTCTATTTTTATTTGATGGCAAGGAGAGCCGATGTCGACTATTCTGCCAATGTCTAGTGAATTGGAAAAACAAGTGTGCATGTTAAATTTAAAAAAAAAAGGAAAAATTAAAAGAGAAGAAAAAAAAAAACTAAAATAAAAATTTTCTTGGCATTCGACACAATGCGGATCTTGTCAGGTTAGTACAGGACTGAAACAAACAAAAAATAAATACATAAATATTACAATTGTTAAAACAGAATATACGCATACCACACCCACATAGGCAGATTTATAATTTTAAGTTATTGTGGCGGATGAAAGTCATCAGCGCCACAAGTAGTTCAGGGGAGGGATATGTTAGCAGGGAAGATAAGTTAATCGGGAGAGGGATTTTAAATTTAGGGAGACGGCTGTATAGATCTAGAGGAGGGATGTTGTTTGAGCATTCGAAGAAGATGTGATCCAGGGTGCCCTCTTCTAACCCGCACTCACAAAGAGAGGAGTCCCGAACCCTGATTTTTTGCAAGAAAACGGGACTGCTACAGAAACCTAGACGAATACGACAAAGGACGGATATCACTTGTTTGGAGACTTTTTTGTAGCCAAAGAACCAAGATTTTGACGATATAGTTGGCTGTACTGCGTAATAAAACCTGCCTTTTTTCCTTCCAGTGGTATTCCATTGTTCCTGCCACGAAGATTGGAGTTTAAGTCGTGGAAGGTTCAATAAGTCATACCCCTGGAGAGAATTGTGGGAAAGATCAGCTACTGTCGATGAGCAAACATCTTTGGCCAAAGCATCAACGCACTCATTGCCCTTAATGCCACAATGACTAGGTATCCAAACTAACTGAACCTCTTTTTGATTGGTAGCACAAGATAATAATGACTTTTTAATTTTTAAAACAAGGGAGCTGTGCAATTTACTTTTAAAGGGATTTTGAACTAAGGAAGCTAAACACTCAGCAGTTTAATAATAATGTGCCTCAGGTTGGCTGGACAAATCTTCAAAATAGCTTGCATTTAACTAGGTCAATAGGTCACTTTATGTGACGGCTAAACACCCTTATTTCAGAATTTGTGACGCTACAGAATCTTAGATAATCGATCGAAAACGTGTCCAGCCATCTTGAAAAACCACTTTTCGCTGGTCTCTCAATCTCGGTAACGGAAGTGATTTTGACGACTTTTTGCATATCAACGGGCGTCACATAAATTTGTGACGGGCACCGAGCTAAAAGTTTTGTGATAAGTACAGTGGTTTAGTAGAAAAATGCAAAAATCTGTGTCCAGCCATCTTGAATTTACGTATAAAACTTATGGCTGGCACTTCCGAATCTCAATAACAGGGGCGTTTTCGAATATGGTTCCTTTACTAATACTTGGTGACGCAATGTGTGACAGTAATAACGTTTGATTTATGGCGTCACATGTAAGGGTTTACGAGAAATCAATAAAAACTTAATGTCCAGCCAACCTGAGTTCAAGATGGCTGGACACATGTATCTCCACTGCCTGATGATCTACGACCTTCGAAATGTGTTCAAAATGTTGTGACGGGGACGATAATGATAACCTGAAATTGTGACGGAGAAACTTTGCGTAGTTTCAAAGATATTGACCATTTAAATTTTCCCATACAAACATCCATTAATATTGTGAGGTGACCATAATTTTACATACATAAAGGATTTCTTTTTAATCGATTAATTGGCCGGTAGCATCACATAGCATCCACGCCTGCTTTGTATTTGATTCTGAGATCTGATTCTTCATAGTAATAAAAGAAATAATTGTGAACCTAATTAAGGTTTGTCTTATTGAGACATATACGAAGGATGATACAGGCGTCTTTGAAATGACGAAACACAAACTTGACAAAATTTTTGCTAATACTTTAATTGATGACCCAGCAGAGGATACAATTTCTCTTTTTAATGACAACGATGAGATTAGTGACGACAATATATTTTTACATTGGTTCAATGAATAGGTGAGTAAAGAAAAAGAAAATGTCGCTAAATGTGAACCCGGTAAAGTAGATAACTATTTGTACTTTCCCATGTTTATAGCCCTACTCAAAAGACTTTTGAATAAATTGCCACTGTGGTCAAACGTAATGTGTCCTATTTTTAAAAATGAGAATAAAGCTCCGTCTTCTTCTGCTGCGGAAGATTATTTTAAGACCTTAAAAAAAATAATATTTCGAACTAAATTAACTCGACACCGACTAGATAATTTTATTATGACTCATACAGAATTTTTAGATGAGGAACTTAAATTAGCAATGAGTAATTTAATATTGGACGCAAATAAAACTAAAAAAAATATCTCAAGAAAAAAACGCTGTATAAGTACAAATAAATAAATGTGATTTTATTTACAGCAAACATTATTTTTTCATTTAAATACCTTCAGAGCATTAGTTTAGTTCTCCTGACATAATATATACCTACTAAAAATAATAGATATCTGCACGTAAATAATCAATAACATTTAAAAATGACACCCCCCCCCCCTTCCTCACTTCTACATTTTTGTCTTCTATTGATTTAAATATCTACAGTTGTTCGTATTAGTATCACCAATACACGGATTTTCGTCCATTAAAGAAAATAACTTAAAATATACTTGTCCTACATAAAGTAGTATTAAGGAGGATGTGTATAACTCTGATCATTTACCCATCTATATTGTTTGTGATTTGAGTATAGTAAGGTCAAAACTGGTGACTCAGACAGTGCCCCGTAGTGCGATTATATGGGGAGAAAGAAACGGTTCTGAAATTGACAGATACCGGTTTTTATGTAATAGTAAGTTGCGAGATATCGATTTCCCCCAAGAATTTACGGAGTGCAGTCATGGGTCATGCAGCTTGACTGAACATAGAGTAGTTTTAGATAAGTTGTATGATCGAATTGTGAACATTCTTAGTGGGGCAGCTGAGCAATCTAAAGAGACAAGTGACTTTGGGCCTCACAGAAAACGTCGGTCTCTGTGTGGCTGGAATAAACATGTTCGTGATGCTCACAGCGAGGCTAGGCTTAAATTTCAAACCTGGATAGATCATAGACGACCAACTTATGGTTATGTATATGAACAAATGCGAGAAGCTCGCAAAGTTTTCAAAAGTCGCTTGAAATGGTGCCAGAATAACCAAGAACATATAAAAATGGACATAATAGCAGAACAACGAGCTACTAAGAACTTTGGCAAATTCTGGAAATCCACAGGTAAGTTGGACGTTAAGCCTGGCCTTGCGGTGAATGTGGATGGAAAGAGTGATCACGGGGATATTGCAAACCTGTTTATGAAACATTTCCAGGTGCGGTCTCCCCTTGGTCCCTCAGTTCCTTCTGAAGATGCCGAATATTGTTGTCAGGCAAAGGAGACATTTTTGCACTTCTCTGCCAAGCAAGTCAAAACAGTCATACAGGGAATGAGCAGAGGCAAGTCTCCAGGTCATGATGGGCTCAGCATTGAGCACTTGAAATATGCAGGAGTCCACATGCCGAGGGTCTTGTCATTGTTTTATACGATGTGTCTGCGCCATTCGTATTTGCCGGAAAAATTCATGAAAACACTTGTGGTTCCCATCGTTAAGAACAGGGTAGGGGACATATCTAATAAGGGGAATTATCGTCCGATTTCCTTGGCTACGATCATGGCTAAGGTGTTGGACAGTATGCTTGACTCATGTTTGAAAACTATTTTAAATCTTCATGAAGCACAGTTTGGGTTCCAGCCTGGACTATCAACTGAAACTGCTATCTTGAGTCTCAAGCATACTGTTCAATATTATACCGATCGTAAGACGCCGGTGTACGCCTGTTTCCTTGACCTCTCAAAGGCCTTCGATCTCGTCTCCTATGATGTGCTTTGGGACAAGTTGAGGAACAGGGGTACCCCTGCTGAAATACTGAATATCTTCCAGTTCTGGTATGCCAATCAAAAGAACCAGGTTAAGTGGTCTAACACTCTCTCGCCAGCATACGGATTGGAATGCGGTGTGAGACAGGGGGGGTTAACATCCCCTAGGCTCTTTAACCTGTATGTTGATGGCCTCATCACTGAGCTCAGCAGCATGACAGTTGGTTGTCGAATAAATGGAGTAAGCGTCAATAACATCAGTTACGCAGACGATATGGTGCTGCTGGGCCCGACTGCTGGGGCAATCAGGGAATTGCTCAAAGTTTGTGAGACTTATGCTGCCTCACATGGACTTATTTATAATGTCACCAAGAGTGAATATATGCTCTTTAGGGCCGCTGGTAGATGTCTAGACTCTGTACCTGAAATTATAAAGCTGAATGGGCTCCATTTAAACAGAGTCTCCAATTTCAAGTACCTTGGACATTTCATCACCGCCGATCTTAAGGATGATTTAGATATTGAGAGGGAGCGTAGGGCACTGGCGGTCAGAGGTAACATGCTGGCCCGTAGATTTGCTCGGTGTTCTGACCTAGTAAAAATTACTCTTTTTAAGGCCTATTGTCAGAGCTTTTACACGAGCAATCTATGGGTCAACTACACTAAGAGATCGCTGGATGTCCTGCGCATTCAATATAATAATGCTTTCAGGATGTTGTTGCGACTGCCTCGTTTTTGTAGCGCTTCAGGAATGTTTGCTGAGGCCCACACAGATGGCTTTCATGCCATATTGCGCAAAAAAACGGCTTCGCTGCTGTGCAGAGTGCGGAGTAGTCGCAACTATATCCTGAGAGCTGTGGCGGAGAGCTATACTCCTAATATCAGACATTTCGTGCGGAGGTTGATTAGGTAGGGAATGTGTTTTTCTGCCTAGTCATCCTTTGTTTTAATAATATATTTTTATCAATGTTACTAACACTAGAATATAAGCTGTGTGTAATACTAACATAATATGGATCACTGTTGTCTGAAATAAATGAATTTTATTTTATTTATTTATTTATTTATAAAACCTACAATATTGGTTACCCTACTGCAGTGTTTGTATGGGGAAATTTAAATGGTCAATATCTTTAAAACTACGCAAAGTTTCTCCGTCACAATTTCAGGTTATCATTATCGTCCCCGTCACAACATTTTGAACACATTTCGAAGGTCGTAGATCATCAGGCAGTGGAGATACATGTGTCCAGCCATCTTGAACTCAGGTTGGCTGGACATTAAGTTTTTATTGATTTCTCGTAAACCCTTACATGTGACGCCATAAATCAAACGTTATTACTGTCACACATTGCGTCACCAAGTATTAGTAAAGGAACCATATTCGAAAACGCCCCCGTTATTGAGATTCGGAAGTGCCAGCCATAAGTTTTATACGTAAATTCAAGATGGCTGGACACAGATTTTTGCATTTTTCTACTAAACCACTGTACTTATCACAAAACTTTTAGCTCGGTGCCCGTCACAAATTTATGTGACGCCCGTTGATATGCAAAAAGTCGTCAAAATCACTTCCGTTACCGAGATTGAGAGACCAGCGAAAAGTGGTTTTTCAAGATGGCTGGACACGTTTTCGATCGATTATCTAAGATTCTGTAGCGTCACAAATTCTGAAATAAGGGTTTTTAGCCGTCACATAAAGTGACCTATTGACCTAGTTAAATGCAAGCTATTTTGAAGATTTGTCCAGCCAACCTGAGTCACATTAATAATACACTGACAAGTGTGACATGAACTGACAAGTGACAGACCAGGTAATGTTTTCATAGATTCCATTAGGAGGCAAAAGAATCAATGCCATACATACAAATCATGGAGATAATTCGTTGGTTTTATTTTAAATTTAAAATACACTTCTCATCAAAAAAATCGAAACACCTCGCAGTTTATGATTTGATAAGGATTATCAGAAAGATGTGTATATTTAGGAATAAATGTAAAATGTCATTTAATAGTGAGTAGTATGAGGTTTTTAAATCCTAATGTTATTGTTCTAAATTTCAAATTAAGTCTTCATAGGTTTCGTATTTTGTATAATGAGTAATTTTTACCCTGTATGGAATATGAAGGAAATGGGTAAAACAACACGCGTAAATGAAAAAAAAATGTAAGAAACGTTTATTTAATAACTTGTATTCCCTCCGCGAGCTCTTATTACTGCTTCCATACGGTTCTTCATCGATCGGATGAGAGTCACGATCACATGTTGTGGTATATTATCCCATTCCTCTTGGATTGCATTTTGCAGCTGGCTAAGTGTTTCTGGGGCTGGATCTCTTGCTCGAATTCGTCTCTTTAATTCATCCCATAGATGTTCAATGGGATTCATGTCCGGGCTTCTTGCTGGCCATACCATAATGGAGATACCGACTTCGGTAAGATAATCTCGTACGACGCCCGCGGTGTGAGCTCTAGCATTGTCGTGCATGAATATGAAGTCGTTGCCAATAAAATGTGCATAGGGCATCACATGAGGTTCAAGACACTGTTCGATGTACCGATGAGAGTTTAGTGCAGGCAGCCGTGGCCCAGCAGAAAGGCAAGTTCTGTCTTATCGTCGGCGCTGATTCCTCCCCAAACCGTCCACGAACCGCCACCATAGCTGACCTTTTCTTCAATGCAGCATTGTGCAAAGCGTTCTCCATCTCTTCTGTAGACCTTGTTACTTCCGTCGTTACCATACAGCATAATTTTACACTCATCAGAAAACAGTACTTTGCTCCACTGAAGGTATGACCAAGTTAGGTGCTCGCGTGCAAAGTTAAGGCGCGCTCTTCGATGGTCTGCAGTTAATTTCGGCCCATTCGCTGGCTTATGCGGTGCCAATCCGCGTTCCTTCAACCTTCTTCTTATTGTAGAGTCACTTACAGCTACTCTTCGTACAACGCGAAGCTGCTGCTGCAGTTGAAAAGCGTTAAGGCGTCGATTTCGTAAAGAAGTTGTTACAATAAATCGATCATCTCGCTCAGAAGTGACCCGATTCCTGCCAGATCCTGAACGGCGCGTGAACGAACCAGTCTCCCGATAGCGTTTGTAGACTCTATGAACAGATGATAAGCTTAGATGCAATCTTGCAGCCACAACACGCTGACTAAGTCCAGAATCCAGCAATGCCACCACTTGGGCGGCTTCTGCGGGCGAAGTATCCATATGTTTTAGAAAAAAAAGTTTTTTCAGACGTCCCAAAGTCACAGTAAATGAAATAAGAAACAAAAAGTTTAAAGACAAGCGCTAATTTTTAGTTTTTAAACGAGAAACGTACTCCAACCCTAAATACACATTTGTCTCAAAACAGTGATTAATTTCATTTATAGGATAAACAAATGAAATTCTAATTTCGAATTTTGATTTTTTTCTTCTTACTGTAATGACCAAACTGCCAGCTACACAATAATGTTTTATTTTTCATGGAATTAATTCTCTTTTGTAAAAAATTAGGACAAAAACAATAAAAACGAAAGTGTTTCGATTTTTTTGATGAGAAGTGTATAATGACAAACAAACAACACAAAAATGACAACAAATACATACACTGTTAGGACCGCACAACTCGTACATGGAGTTTCGTCCAATGCTCCATGAATGAGCTCTCCGTTCTCCCAACAATGAGCTGCAGGAAGCTGTTGGGGCTGCCCCGCATGCGGTGCATCAGAGACGCTATTCTTTTGCGGTGTATCGCTTGAAAGGCATCCACTTGAGCGTCTGCAAACATACCTGATGCGCTACAAAAGCGTGGCAATCCCATCAACATCCTGAAAGCGTTATTGAATTGGACACGCAGGGCACTGTAAGTCTTCTGCGTATCCTTCACCCATAGGCTGCACGTATAAAAAGACTGACAGTAGGTACGCCTTGAATAAAGTTATTTTTACCTGTGCAGTACAGCGTGCAAACCTACGGGCCAGCATATTAGCTCTGACTGACAATGCCCTGCGTTCCCTTTCAATATCTACATCATCTGAGCGGCTCTCGGTGACCCAGTGGCCCAGGTACTTAAATTGTGCCACCTTTTTGAGAGCACTGCCGTCCAATGTGACCCGAGGTACGGTATCATAGCTCTTCGTACCGGACTTGAACACCATCATTTCACTCTTGGACGTGTTATACCTGAGCCCATGGGCCCCCACATAGCACTCGCATACCTTTATTAAGCGCCTGAGGGCACTGATCGATGGGCTCAGCAGCACCATATCGTCGGCGTAACTTATGTTATTAACAAAAACTCCATCAAACGAGCAACCTACCCGGGTGTTGCTGAGCTCACGGATCAGCCGATCCAAGCTTGGGCGAGGTCAGACCCCCCTGCCTCACGCCGCACTCCAACCTATATGCATTCGACAGTGATCCCGCCCACCTGACATAGTTACGCTGATTGCCATACCAATATTTAAGGAGCGATGTGAATTCATCAGGAAGTTCGGTCTCATTCGACAGCTTCTGCCATAGTCTGTCATACACCACCCAGGTCGAATGCCTTCGACAGGTCTAGGAAACAGGCGTAAACCGGTGTATTCCTGCTAGTATAATACTGGATAGTGTGCTTGAGACTCAATATAGCTGTTTCAGTAGACAGCCCAGCTCGAAATCCGAACTGAGCGTCATGTAACTTAAGATGTCACACTATCCAGTACCTTAGCAATCACAGTTGCAAGCGATATAGGCCGATAATTACTCAAGCTAGACGCGTCCCCTGTCTTGTTCTTAATAATAGGCACAACTACGGTTCTCATCAATGCATCAGGCAAGTATGAGTGACCTACGCAGAAGGTGAAAAGCATGGCCAGCACCCTTGGCAAGTGTTCAATACTCAAAGAGTCATGGCCAGGGGATTTTCCACGTTTCATGCCTTTCACCGCCTGTGCAACATCCTTACATGTAATTCGTACGATCGTGCCCCCGGTACGGGCCTCATCTGACTCAGTTCCTTTGTTCCCGGTATCCAAAGGCGAGCAGACCTTAAAGTGCTCCTTAAACGGGCTGGCAATCTGGTCGGGCTCACTACTACCCTCGACGCTCACTGGAACACCCGACCCTGGACTCAGTTTACCGGTTTCCTTCCAAAATTGGCCGAAATTCTTAGCTGTGTTGTGATGCCAAAATATCCATTTTTATTTACATTAACACGTAATCATAATTTCTAAGTTCATTTAACCCTATTCCCTAACTATTTCATGAAAAAGTCATTCATTGAACTTAGAGGTTTTGGTGATGAATTTAATGATTATAATTCTCGTCGCGACAATCTATCGAGTTACGAAATTATGACACGAGATCTTGCCTCGCCGAAATCGGTGAGCTCGCCTAAGTACATACATGGACCCTGATCGCCATAGGGACCATTTCAATCCAATAAGCCCAAACACGATACCTCCGATGTAAGTTGGTGAGGAGTTAGTATCCTGCAGAGATGGTGATGGGTCTGAACTACAGTACAGTCCTTTCATAGTTATTTTATCTCTGACAGCTACAACCCGACAACAACCTTATTAATAAAGATCACTGTCATTTTGACATACGTCTTGTTAGTGGAAGCAACCCAACACCAACCTTAGAGTAACGGCAATAAAGATCATTGAGATGTTGTGTGATGTAAAGGCAAATCAGAGGTAAACTAATTATGAAAAACTGTATACATAACAGTTTTTGCGTGTGAAGTTAAAAAAAAAATAATGTTTGAAATAAACTAAAAACAAGCTTTTCCGCTACCCGTGGGAGTCCGCCATATTGGATTTAGGATGATGTCACTTAGCTAACAATGCACTGTCATCCAAACTAAACATGTAAGTAAAATTTCAGCTGTCGGAAACCGAGAAGTGGGTCAAATATAACTTCAAAGATTTTTTTACATATATGTCGCCACAAGAGTGTCTATCTACTAAGAATATTAGTTAATCTAATTAATAACCAACTTAAAATGTCTCATCCATCATAATATTGATCCTGCCATCTGTGGATTTGCAGTACAATTATTTCAATGATCCGTATCGATCGATTTACAAGAGATAAGCGCCATCTATTGGATAGATGGCGCGATAGATTTATTCACGACCTATCTCAGTTCTAGTTAATACAGAGGTATTAACTAGAACTGAGATAGGTCGTGAATAAATCTTCTGAAGATTAATTTATTAAACAAAAGTCTAGCTAGAACGATAGTTAAAATTAAGATGAACAAGTATTTTGTGACAATAGGGATTTTAACAACAGACTGCTCCTTTGACACTAAGATTTGTTAATGAGGCAACATTCCACAATGTTGTGAAGGATGGCGAATACGATTTTATTGGTCAATAACTCCATTTATTATTTGAAACTACAACTAAATCAGTTTCTTTATCTAATTACAAACTAAAACGTAACAAGATTATTTTATAGAGCCATTTATTCATTTATTAGTGGAAGCACTGTTCTTTGTAAATTAGACCTTTGATCTGCCTGAAATGGTTTTAAGCAATTGTAAAAAGTAATGAAACCATTAATTCAGCTTTAACTTAATAACGCAATTGCGTTTGTGAATATTAATTATTGCTTAATTTTATAATTAAAATAGATAATTGTGAAGTATTCTAGTATTGTTTGTAAGTTTTAATGAACTTACTATGCCCACTCAGAAGAGGTGTGGGAACAACGAGAAGTTATAATTAAATTTTTACCTCAAACTAGAGATAAGAATTTAATTTCTAAGATTTTTTTACATACACTAGTTACAGGTGAAGCTAATAAAAGCGTGTTAAAATATACTAGAGTTTTATTTTCCATCAAACAGATTTAGAAATCATGGAATTATTAAAATCGTAGCGAAATTTTGGAAAGTAGGCTATTATAATCTGAGGTACTACATACTTTTGTTCAATTTTGATATTGAAAAAAATAGGTCGTAGGTATATGTACGAAATCATTTTGAACTGCTAGGTAGGTAGCACGGTATTGTTGAAATACGCCACAATCCGGTGGCTCCTCGAACAGTTCGTACTCCGAAATGCGATATAGGACTCGACGTCGACAACGATTTGTCCTGCCACTCCATGAAAACCTCGTCCTTCTCATTGCGGACCTTCACTAAGCCTCTCTTCCATTCGATTCCAATTTTCTTGAACTTTTTGGGGTTGAAAAAATTTGGAGTGTTTACCTCAACCTACGGATCAACAGTGAATATTTAACGAAAGTTCCTACAACAGTCCAACAAATAACACAACAGCGATTACGACTTTCTATCATACCTTGTTTTCCTCATGGTTCCTGCCATATTGAATAGCGGACTTAGTGTTACCCCAACCACCGAGTATAACTTCGTACATAATCGCCGCTTCAACGGGTCTTGGCGTCAGGGCTACGTGGGCGTTGTGGGGACCGCGAAACTCAAATTCCAGAGAACCCGCAAGGACAGGTCGGAATTTATACTGCAGCTTATCCGGAGTTTTGAATACAGGCAAATCTGTACCAACAATAAAGGACACACTTTGTTATTGTTAGGTATTTGTGTGTACATTTTACGTGATGATGATTTGCAGTTGCAATAATTTAAAATAATTTTTAACCTTCAATTTTCCAAATGCCGCTTGAGCCCCCATCCGTGCACACTCCAACGTAGGCAATCGGGAAAGGTTTAAAGTCTTTCCAAGTGAGCAACGCGGTAGTTTCGCCTTCACGTCCGGCACTGATGACACCTTTGGCCCAACGAATCCAGAAACCCCGGAATTCATTACCGTTGACAATACCAGGGGTTTGCACTTCTACACCGTTTGCGTTGTCTCTGTCTCTCCAAATCACACTTTTAGTGTTTTCCCAACGTCCAAAAATTACCTGACAAAGATTCTTGGTCAAAATGGGCATAAGTCCTACATAATTGAAATATATATTATCTCAAATCAAATTTACAATGACTTCTCCGTTCATTGAATACCTACTATTGCGACAAGTCCCAAAGTCACCGGATTACAGCCAATAGAAAATGTTGCAATTTCCTGTATTTTGTCAAAGATTTGACAAGAACAGTAATTTGTTCTAAATTTGATTGTTACATACATTTGAATTCTGTGGGTCTTACGCCCAGCGTTCATATAAAAATGCCCATGGTCCTTTCAACGATTCACGAATAATTCTAGTTATTTATTGGCTAGTAGGCTAGTTAGGCTACTGCACTTTTTCACTTATATTTTAGAATACAATCTTTAATCAATCTAGGTAATAAATATATCTAGTCATAAGTTTATAACTTGTGTTGTGTACGTATTTTACATATGGCCGATTTTACAATAAAAAATAAATTATAATAGAAAATAATTAAATGAAAAATATACCACCATATTTATTGCTCATAATTAGAAAATAGTAATTGTGGCGAATGACGACGAAGTACCTAATCGGCCCTCATCGAAATAATTCAATATTTTTTGGAAAATATCATAATTATTTTTTCTGCTATACCTAATGACGTAGATTTTCTATATGTGCCGCGTGTTTTCGGGATCAACTTTCGCGTGGTGGACTATCAAATCTAGCGTCAGCGTTCCCCGAGGCCTGCATGTTTCTGGCGCTGATGGACGCTACTGGTTATATTATATTGCCATCGATACTCTAACGCTCGGTTCACGACCTCGGCCGATGCGTCTTGTGTCAAGCGACAAGCGCGTTCACTTTGTTTCCATGACTTCGTGTGAGTACAATTTCTTTCATTAGTTTCCTCAGCAGTCGCTGTAGCAACACCCGTTTCACTTGAGCCTCTAACTCGTGGCCATGCGGTAAAAAGATCGTAATAGCAAGTTACATAAAAGTTAAAGACGCACCTCAACAATAAATCCTTCATCATCAGGTTTCTCAGTAAGAGCAATGTGTGCGTCATTGGCACATTTTACTTGGAACTCCACGGAACCACTCGTCACCGGAAAAAAAATATATTCTTTGTCTTCTGGGGTGTATATTTCTGTAATCAATTTCACAAAAACTCGACGACGGTAAGTTGGAATGGGTTCTTCAACTGGGGGAAACTACCGTAGACTATATGCTACCAAAACTTAAAGTGAATATAACTGAATTCCAATATTTTGGACAACAGGATTTCCAACGATCTGTACCAATTCTAATAACTCCTGAGGATTTCCCGTATTTCTGGCATCAGCTTCTATAAATTAACACTAGTTTAAGAAAATATTTGATTCCTATTGTTTTTAGGGTTCCGTACCCAAAGGGTAAAACGGGACCCTATTACTAAGCCTCCGCTGTCTGTCTGTCTGTCTGTCTGTCTCCAGGCTGTATCTCATAAACCGTGATAGCTAGAAAGCTGAAATTTTCACAAATGATGTATTTCCGTTGCCGCTATAACAACAAATACTAAAATTTAAAAAAAAATATTAAGGGGGATCCCCATAAAATCATCATCATCGTTGTTATCTTACGACTGATGGTCTGAAACTCTAAACCTTTATTCTTATTCCTTTATTCTCGTTACCGTAAGGTGGCCGAGCTGAAATGGGCTAAGGTGATGGCGAACATCTTGTTAATCAATTCTTTACCATCGATTTCGATGCGAAAGTACATAAATACTACTGAAACTATTCTCGAAATACTTAGGACGGAATAAAATCCATGATGATTTAGTAAAAAATGCTTAACACACCTAATATAGGACCACAGGCCATGATTTTGTTCTGATCCAAGTTTCTTTCTGTCTTTCAAAACTTTTTGGCTTCAGAGAGTAAAACTTTATCAATTTTTCTTAATACCGAGAAAAGACTCGGTATTAAGAAAAATTGATAAAATCAAAAGACTCTTTGTCCGGGCGGGTGGCCATGACTAGGTGTGTAATAGTTTTAAGAGTAGGAAACTATGGCAGGGGCCACTATTCGCACTTACTTTTAATATAAATTCTTGAAAACGTTTTTTTAAGCATTATATTGCATTGAGTCTGAGGCTTTCGATTAAGTTTCATACCCAAGACGACTAGTTATTAAGCTCACTATTATGGTTTAATTAATTCCAATATGTTTTTAAATCTAAATATTATTAAACGTATAGGTACACAAATAACACCAAATCTCACACACATACTAACCCAAACACATAAAGCCACAATACTCTGATAGTAAAAATTCACAAATAACACACATCAAACACGAAACAAAAGAATATCCTTCCACATAATGCACAGAGCGATGTCCCTGTTATTTTAGTGGTTCTGTTAGGAACATGTAACGAAACTAGCAACAATAAACTTAGCAATAACATAATATATCTAATAACGTTTTTGAAGAAACTAGACAGGCTTCACCTAGAAAATTCCAAAGATCAATTTGAAAGTTTTTTAAATAATCTAAATGGGTTGTTCCCGTTCGTCCACACCCCGTCGTCCACACTGTTGACGACTGGGAAAGATGCGTTCTGTTCGTTCACAGTGTAGACGAACAGAACGCAACATTCCCAGTCGTCCGTACCGATCGTTTCGTGTCTAGTTTAAGAGTCAGTGTAAAGAAATTTTAAATTAAATAAATGATTTAACGGTTTAATCAATTTAAAAACAACATAACTGTTAAGTTTTTTTATTTAAAATCATCAAATTTTTATCACAGATCAACATAATTTACAATAATTAAAAGGCAATATTTTATCTAATATTTTTTTGGTATTATATAAACGTTTTTAAAGTATATAATAACAACATAGTATGTACTAAGTAGTGTTTAAATTCATCAGTATTTTTCATCACAGATCCCGAATGCAAAAGCTCATCGTCATTTTATTGCCATATACCGTGGGCTTGCAATATGCAGCGAGCTGATTGGCTATTTCAAGGCCATGTATCTATTGTTCATTCCCAAAAGCGTCCTCAAAACTGATAAGCGGAGTGCAAAGACTATCTTTTGTTGGAGGATCGACAGGGTGCAGTTATAATAGTTGAGTATATCCAGGCTGTAACTTTAAAACTTTTGACATACTAATTGCATTTAAACTGATATTGATACAATACCCAATGTGTAAAATTAAAATGTGAAACATTCTTATGCTATACATTTATTATAAAATACGCAAAAAAGCTTCAGATTTACTAGGTATGTACTTTTAAAGTATTTGTCTTACTAAAGTAATAAAACTAAGCACATAATATTTTAAAAGTATGTTTACGAGTATTATATAAGGAAATACTATCATCATATTTTCTTTATTAACTCTTAGACTAGACGTGAGATGACGGGGTGTGGACGACTGGGAATAATGCGTTCTGTTCGTTCACAGTGTAGACGAACAGAACGCAACATTCCCAGTCGTCCGCACTGTGGACGACGGGGTGTGGACGAGCGGGAATGACTCATCTAAATGATGCCTGCAATGATCTATTTACGTATCAGAACGGCGTCGTCCTTGTTGGTGATCTGAATGTCGAAAATAAAAAGGTGATAAAAATATGTCGTTAACATCAAATACAACTCCATATAACTTAAATTAATCTTAAAAATTACATATAAACGCTATGGAAGTTTTTGAGATTAATTACTTGGAAAACTAAAACAAGCACACGAAAAGAATTACCTAGAAAAAAAGCAAAAAAAATCTTAACAAGTCCTACGGAAAACAATAAAAGAAATTACCAACACTCGCCCAACACGAAGTAGTTCAGACACGACCTTGAATTGCTCGCAAAGCATGAAGGAATAAAATACTTTAAGTATATGGTCGAGGCGAGAACATTTAAAGTGTTCACCGATCATACACCCATTAAATTCGCCTTCACTACAAGAAGAGACAACTGTTCACCTCGTCAACACCACTATCTCGATTATATCTCCGACACAACAGACATCAACCATATCTCAGGAAATGACAACGTAGTCGCCGACGCATTTTCACGACTGGAGAGCATCGACACTACAATCAACTCAACAATAACAAAGAACTGGAAAACGAACAGGAAAACGATAAAGAGTTACAGAGTTTGCTATAGAATAACACGGCGTTACAGTTAGAGAGAGTGAAAACTATGGATGCCTCCATTTACTGTGACCAGTGTACTTCACGTCCTAGGCCATTCATCACACCAACTTTCCGAAAAGCAATCTTCAACAACCTACACAATCTCAGTCATCCAGGCCCCAACGCTACAGCCAAACTAGTCTCAGAACGATTTGTGTGGCCACGATTTGTGTGGCCGCAGATTCGTTGTGACTGCAAAAAATGGGTGACTCAACAATGTACTGATTGCCAACGTAACAAATTTACCCGCCATACCCACTCTCCTCTTACCTCATTTCCTGTTCCCTCCAACCGTTTTTCCCACATCCACCTTGACATAATAGGCCGTATGCCAGTTTCTTCAAACTCAAACTCAAACTCAAAGCATTTATTTCAATTAGACCATTACAGGCACTTTTGAAAGTCAAAAACAAAAAAGCTAAGCTACAGTCACAAGGCATAATAACTTGCGAAAGTACTGTAGTTGCACATTCCAAATCGTAGATCTCTATGGAGAAGAATGGGCAAGAAATTCCATGGACACTCTTTTTAATCAAAATATTGTTACAAAATCTTGGTTACATCATTCATGTTGAGATTATACATATATGTGAGAACGATGTACAAAGACGTGCACATTAAGAGCGTCCAGAGTAAAAGATTAAACTAAAAATTTAAAAATAAAGTAATTAAAATAAACCGTGACAGCTAAGAGATGACCAGTCCCAACTGACAGCGCCCGTTCACGAACATGACGCATGGATCAGCGCCATTCAACTCAACCATATTGAAGGGAACTAAATGACCCGACACACCCGCCACCGTAGACAGAGAATGCTATAGACTAATTGATATGTTTTGTCGCATTCACACAAGAAAAAGAACAACTTATGCCGATGTCGTGTAAAGAAATGAAACAGAACCATAAAATTTTTTGTTTCATCGAGCGTGCCACGTTTTTTCAAGGTCAGCACACTAGTTTGCTAAACAAAGTTTGACAGCTGACGTGCGGCTAGCCATCGTCTACCTTTAAAATACAGTTTTTACGTGTTATATGTTAAGTAATTTATGTTATATTTTGTTTTGAACAATTTAGACTTACTATTTCAACCATTTATACAAAAAAAATGGTGTGGTGTAGCGTTAAAGGGTGTAAAAGTGATAGTGGAACGAAAATCCCAGGATTGTCTTTTCATTCGTAAGTATGCCACTCTTTATCAGTTCTAGGCATTCAGTAACATTTTATTATGTTCATATATTGTGTATAATGTACGCTAGACGTACGATTCATCCTTAAAAAGCACAAAAATAACAATTATTATTCAATTATAAATTCTAACCTAAAAACGTTGGTGTTGCCAACTTTTCTATAAATTATTACCCACTATTATGGGAAATAATAATGTGATGGCTTCTGCAGTGAGTATTAATTAAATATCTGAAATATTTAATGACTTTTTGCAGTTTCCCTGAACCTGATAATTTACGTCAGAATTGGATTGTAGCTACAGGACGAACAGATTGGACACCAAAACCGTCATCAAAAATTTGCAGCAAACATTTTGAGAATTAAAAAGAAGAATATAAGTTAATTAGAAAGAAGAATTCATAAATAATCATTTTGAAAGTCAACCTTTTATTGGAAACCACAAAGTTTTACTTATTAAGGCAATTGCCATGCACTATTTTGAACTGCGTATACATCACGCAACAAAAGGATTTGAACCTAAGCAAAAAATTAGAAACATACGAAGCTTGTTTTATATAAAGGACAATAATGTGTTAAATCAATAAAAGCTTATTAAAAATAAACATGTTCTATTATTTACCCACAAACCCAGAACCTACTATCACATCAGAAATGGCAGTAATTTAGAACCACATCATCATCATCCATCGTCACTCCTGCCCTCATCGCAATTAATTTGAGTTCGGCAGCATGTCTTCTCCGCATCGCATGCCTTTGCGTACCGATGGTAACGGATATGTCATTGGCATATTCAGGCTTTGTCTTACATACTAATTTCCAATTCTCATAAATTGTGGGGTAAATTTTTCCTCACCCGGTAACCCTAAATTCGTGACGTATTTAATTTTTGTCTCTTTTTGCGACACGCTTTGCCGGTGTCTATAGGATACTCTGTCTACGCCCGCCACCATCAGCAAGACATTAGTGTGAGCATGAAATTCTCTCAGCCACCAGGGCACATTCAAGTCAATGAAAGATAACTAAATGTAAATGGTAGCTTTACAGTACATAGTACTCACACATGTGCTATGCGATTATATAATACTAAGAGATTGAATCTATACAATGCAAAGATATTTTTACAATCTTCTGCAGCTTCCACAATAACTTCACATGGTAATCAATTAGTTTGCCCCTATGGTTGTGGAGCAGGACCAGCATTGAGCCAAGCATTTTTATCATCAATGTAATCCCCCAACTTATAATATGCTTGCCTACATAGTGTGCGTTTTATACAAGATTTAAATTTCGTCTCATTCAGTTGTAGAATGTGGGGAGGTATTTTATTGTAACATTTTAAACAGTACCCCATGGAAGATGAGTCTACTTTAGCTAGCCTGAAACCTGGTAGAGTTAGTTGGTCCCTATTTCTAGTATGATAGTGGTGTCGGTCACCTCTTTTACTAAATAAATGCAAATTTTTCCTAACGTACATGATGTTTTCATAGATGTATTGACAAGGTACTGTCATGATGTTAATTTCCTTAAACAGTTCTCTTAGAGAATCGCGTCTACGTAGATCATATAAGGCTCTGATAGCTCTTTTCTGCAGAATAAATATAGACTCAATGTCTGCAGCCCGTCCCCATAGTAAAATACCGTATGACATAATACTATGAAAATAACTAAAATAGACTAGCCTCGCGGTATCTACATCAGTAAATTGACGGATTTTTCTAACAGCATATGCTGCTGAACTCAGCCGTCCTGCAAGAGAAGTTATATGCGGACCCCATTGAAGCCTTGAATCGAGCGTGATCCCCAAGAAAACAGTTTTATCGACGAATTCTAGTTTCTCTTGATTCAATACTATGTCACTATCACTACTTTTGACATTCGGTAGAGCAAATTTTATACACTTCGTTTTTTTCCCATTTAATATTAATATAAATTATTCGCGGTGAACCAATTATGGACCAGCAATAGGGCGTTATTTACGTCGTCAAGATTTGTGGCACGTCTGCTTGTCTTAAATATTAAAGAGGTATCGTCAGCAAACAACACCATTTGTGGTTGGTTTTTAAATAAATGGGGTAGATCATTTATATAGACTAAAAAGAGGAAAGGACCTAATATCGAACCTTGCGGTACACCCATACTTACTTTTAAACCCATTGAATTGACACCATTTATTTGTACTTGCTGATGTCCATCGTTTAAATACGATTTCACTAAACTGAGCGCAAGTTTCCCTAAACCGTAATGTTCAAGTTTCAAGAGTAGGGTTTCGTGGTTTACGCAATCAAATGCTTTCGAGAGGTCACAGAAGATTCCTATGGCATCTTGTGCCTCTTCCCACGCCGTAAATATGTGTTTTAATAAGGTGACACCGGCGTCAGTCGTGCAACGTCCTTTGGTGAAACCATATTGTTTCTCATGTAAGATTTTATTGGTGTTAAAGTGTGTGAGCATTTGATTATGCATTACCTTTTCAAACACCTTGCTGAAAACCGGCAACACGGATACGGGTCTATAGTTATTGGTGTCTTTACTGTCCCCGGATTTGAAAAGTGGTATTACCTTGCTGTATTTCATAAGGTCCGGGAAGACTCCTTGGTCCACACATAAATTAAATATTAAGGCTAAGAACGGTGCTATAGTCTCAATAATAGCTTGACAAACTTTAATGGACATTCCCCATAGATCTTCAGTTAATTTGATTTTGATTTCCTAAAAAGCTTTAATGACTGTTGACTGTGTGTGTAAAAGGTTTATATGCTTAAATTGAAACTCAACCGGACAGGCTGAAACGTTCGCTCTTAACAAATCAATAGAAACCAAGGGTGAGGAATTTAAGGTTTCAGTAGTTTTAAGTGGGATACTAGTGAAGAAATCTACAAATTCTTGAGCATCTTCGTTTTTAGAGCTTATAAGACCACGTGAAGTATCTAGTGTGATATCATTATTATATTTTTTATGTCTATTAGTTTCACTATTGATAATTTTCCAAACCGTCTTTATTTTATTATCGGCGGATTTAATCTTGTTGCTAATGAATAAGGCTTTAGCTACCTTACAAGTGTTTTTAAAAATTTCAGAGTAAGTTGCAACATATTTACTAAAAGTTTCTGAGTTGATGTAAGGCTTAAGGCCGTACAGTTCAAGCAATCGCTCCCTACTTTTCCTAATACCCTTAGTTGCCCAGTCACTGAACATAAACTTTGGGCAAATAGATTTAGTTTTCATTTTTAATGTATTATTAAACTCGGTGTAAACTACCGAAAAGAATTCCTCATAAAAGTGATTTACATTTTCAATAATATGGTCCGGAATACCTAACTTACTAATTAAGTTATTATTAAATTTATTTAAATTACTGGGTGTCATTTGTCTAGACTTTATCTGAATTTTTTGTAATGGTGTGTAGGACTCGAAAACAACGGTTTGACCGCTATGATCAGAAGGAAGGTAATTTACAATTGATTTATCCAAGTAGTCGCAGCAACAAAAAACATTATCAATACATGTTGCAGTATTTTTAGTAATTCGGGTTGGTTCCGAAAACACGTTTAACAAATTAAATGATTTAAAAAGATGTAATAATCTACTGCTATTTGAATTTTGATCTAAAATATTAACATTAAAGTCACCACAGATTACCAGTGATTTATTGCCAGTTGCAAGCTTTGCTAAAGTATCTTCCATTACCGATTCAAAAATAGAGTAGTTTTGATAATTTGGGGGTCTGTAAACGCACACATGCCTGTCCAGCTCAACACAAGACAGCTCAATATTATATTCAACCGATAGATCAACAATATCACTACGAGTCTTAAATTTAATACAATTTTTAACTAAGATTAATGAACCCCCACGAATCTTAGCTTTCCAGTTAAAGCAACTGCCCACACTGTAATTTGTGTAATTAATTAGCATTTCATAATCTTTTAACCAATGTTTAGTGAAACAAACAATTTCAAACCTTTTTTTTCTAAAAACAATTCAATTTCTAGTTGCTTTGAAGAGAAACCTTGAATGTTTTGATGAAATAATTGCATGGAATTCTGCTTAGCCCCTTTTTTACATTTAGCTATTTGAGAGCAAGAAGATACAAGTCTATTGTTGTTGATCGGTGTAACATCAATGTTACTGGTATCCTCTGTTGTCTTACTAACTAGTTTAAATGAGTATCCGGAGTGAGCCCCAAGACTCCTATGCCATCACAAGGCAATGAGATCCTACTACTAGTGGACCCCACTCCAGGATCTCCTATAGTTACACAATTTAAAAAGAATGATTAGTATTATTACTAATAGTCGCAGTGTTAATAATTGAAGAAAACATTGACATACTACTTATGTCTGAGTGAATATTATATACTAATAGCCTAGCTAATTTGTGTCTACAACTAATAGGTAGATACACTTTACCCCGTGTCAACTTAAGTTTACCAACAAAACTGTTGATATCTAGATATATAAGTCTGTCACTAAGTGACCTACTAGAAAATGAACATGCTTATTCAGCATGTGAATATAATTGTTTTTCCTGTTTGACAATTTTTCAAAATATGGGAAAGCACACAATAATATTTTACGACAATTCAACTTTAACAACTCCGTTACACTGTCTGTGATATCTTGTTTTGTAAGTTTTGAACTGTTTCCTATAAATATTGTTATATCGGTATTAACATTATAAACATTTCTAGTTACTGATGCCATTATCTGTTGGTATGTTGACCCTGGCATACAATGATTTTGACAGATTTTGGTTGGAAAAACTCTGGTTATTACTTACTAATTTACCTACACCTCTTCCTATACTATCTGAAAACATTATTGAGTTAGAACAGTCATGGCTATCATGTAACTCAGGCAAATAATCTTGTGTAATATTATTTGTTTCTTGGTTGAGTATACAGTCCTGTGATAAATTTTCAGCCTCGGACGGGTCCTCCATTACCTCAGGCTTGACAGTATCATGGTTGGTAACTGTCTGACAACTACATCGACACAGTACCAACTCATTTGCCGCAAGAATATGTTCCCTTATTTGGTTCTGAGAACTCACATACCTACTAGAAAGGGAACTAAGTGAGTCTTGAAGTACCTGTATTTCAGACTGCAAAAGCTGAGTATCAATTTCATAAATTTTTATACTGTCTTCTAATTTTATTTGGTAATTATCTAACTTATTAACTAAATCAACACGCTCTTTCCTAATTGGAATATATTTAGAAAAGCGTTTATGCTGTTTCCTAAATTGATTTAATTTTATTATTGCTTACTGAATAATTCTGTTTATGAAAGGAATCTTCAGTCAGATCAATTGTTATTAAGGAAGGTGGGATACAATTACTATTTAATAATTCATTATATAAGAGGTTTGTTTCTTCAACCTGAGTAACTTCTTTTTCTTTTTGTAAGTTCAATATACAATTATTGGCTTGAATTAACTTATCTTCTAGGTCCCTAATTTTATTTAAAGCCTCCTCATACAAGTTACCACAATTTTTAAAAAAATCTGTGACAACCTTCAGTTGATCCCGTTCATCAACAATGTCCAAGTATTGCTGATGAAGGTCTACTAGCTCTCGTTTTAAGCTACAGATTTTGCCATTTACTTTATAGACTTCCACTTCACTCTCTTCTCTCTCCTGTAACAGTTGTTGGACTTGGAGGTTTTGATTCTTTGAGTTCATGGAGAGCCGTTCTTAATTTTAGCTCCATATCTTGAGCAGTAGCCTTACGGGTCATCACAGGCATGGTTTCAGGATTGGTAACTGAAAATTAGAAGTAAAGAAACGGTGAGAACTAATAGAATAGACTATTAAAGAAAAGTTAGCGGTGAAAGGAAAATAATAATAATAATAATATATAAAACAGAGAAAAGCCTTCAGTTATGAAATTAAGTGAGGTAGGCTGCTATATTAACTTTAAAAGATTATCTTTATATTGAATGTATCTAATTGAATATTAAATTTTACTGGTTTTATTGTCTTAGGGTTTTACTTTTTCATAAGAGGGTAGCTTGCTTATGAAATAAAAATTAAACTTAGTTTATTAAGATATCACTACAAGACAATAATGCACAATAATGATCATTAAAGATGTATGAATTAATATTGAAAAGATGAATAAAAAAAAAGGGAATCTACAGACTTATGGATTTGTCAACAAAGCGATTTAGAACTGGTACAACGTAATAAATCGGCAAAAAAAATACACTAGCAATTAGCATGGATGTGTTTTAGAGTTAAAGTGAAGTTTGTGTGCTGTTATTAAATAAAAGTAAACAATACTTACCCTGAATAATCCGTATAATATACCCGTAGTTAGAACGTCAGCTGTTTTTAGGTTACCGGTAACGTTGTACTACCGAAAACTTTATTAATTATCAAGAAAACAATTTTCCTGAGTATTTACGCGTTTATAATACGTTCACACAAATAATTACACCTTAATATAACTTATTTCCTAATTAAATTAAATTTTAAAATACGGAACAAAAATTTTACCTTCTGGTTTCAGGTACTGCCTTACAGCTGTAGACAGGTATACTCGATGGCCAGAAGCCTACCCTCTAGCAGACATCACAGCGGAGACCTGCGCTAGCGCTTTCATTTCTGGCTGGCTCGCTCGCTTCGGATATCCAGAGAAAATAACCACTGACCGGGGAAAACAATTTGACTAGCAGCTGTTCCAATGCATGTCATCGATTATAGGCGCCTATCATTGTCCCACGTCAGCTTATCACCCTTAGTGCAACGGCCTATTGGAGAGAATACACAGACAGCTGAAAGCCGCCATAATGTGCTACAACAACGCGCAGTGGTCGGATTTACTTCCGCTTGTTCTCCTGGGTATGTGGAACGCCTGGAAGGATGATCTACAAGCATCTTCAGCTGAATTGGTGTACGGCGAGCCACTCCGGTTACCTGGTGAGTTCATGAAACCAGTAACACACAACATCGTAGGTGAAGCAGACTTCGCAGCACATCTACGAAAACACATTTCGAGACTGTCACCTGCAGCAACATCCGGCCATGGTGAGAAAATGTTTTACGTACCTAATAACCTTCATATAGCCAGTCACGTCTTCCTGCGGAAAGGACCTTAAAAGAAGTCATTAGAATCTCCTTATTCCGGTCCACACAAAGTCATAGAAAGAGGATCAAAAACCTTTACAATAGATGTCCAAGGGAACACACAACTGTAACCATTGATAGGCTAAAACCAGCCTACATGAACAACAATGACGGCTCGATAATACCACCTCTACCGCAACCACCCTCACCAGTGTCAACAGCTTCATCACCAGCTTCGCCACTACCGCAGCCGGAAACCACCACCAGAAGCGAGAGGACTGTTAGATTAATAACCCAGAATTGGGTGGTTGGTTGTGTTTAACTTGTATTTTTATTATATTGTTTATGCTGATAAACTTTAATTGTTAGAGCTGTGTTTATTGTGAAGAGTTCCCAAAACCACCAATACACACATACACTCTACAAGTACAACCAAAGAGATTTTATACATGATACAAAATACGAAAAGACTTTTTCCCCGGTAGTGATAACGACAGTCCCATGGTTTTCCCAACCCTAATTAACCCTATGCAAATCAGGGCGGGCAGCACTATCGATAGGCACGATCACGACCGAAAAAAAACACTATATTCGGGAGTGCGCGGGAGAGTGACGTGTTGTTTCAGTTTCTTACAGTATATGTGATGTAATAAGTATCCATGGTTTGATTTCAAAACCTAACAGAATTCAGAAGTGGAATCTACCAATGCCTAATATAGTGATAAGGACATAGTATTATACCTAAAATAAGTGCACAATTAGTGTATCATACGAATCTTACCAACAGTAGGTATTGGCGTCGTTATTGTTGAAATACGCCACGTTCCGCTGGCTCCCCAAGCAGTTCGTACTCCGAAATGCCAGATAGGTAACAACGACGATTTGTCCTGCCACTCCATGAAAACCTCGTTCTTCCAATTGCGGACCTTCACTAAGCCTCTCTTCCATTCGATTCCAATTTTCTTGAACTGTTCGGGGTTGAACAAATTTGGAGTGTTTACCTCAACCTACGGATCAACAGTGAATATTTAACGAAAGTTCCTACAACAGTCCAACAAATAACACAACAGCGATTACGACATTCTATCCTACCTTATCTGGCTTCTGTCTGCCGTGTCTAATAACCGACTTGGTGTTCTCCCAACCACCGAGTATAACTTCGTACATAATCGCCGCTTCAGCGGGTCTTGGCGTCAGGGCTACGTGGGCGTTGTGGGGACCGCGAAACTCAAATTCCAGAGAACCCGCAGGGACAGGTTGGAATTTAAACTGGGGCGTATCCCGCGTATCCGGAGTTTTGAATTCAGGCAAATCTGTACCAACAATAAAGGACACACTTTGTTATCGTTAGGTATTTGTGTGTACATTTTACGTGATGACGATTTGTAGTTGCAATAATTTAAAATAATTTTTAACCTTCAATTTTCCAAATGCCGCTTGAGCCCCAACCCGTGCTCACTCCAACGTAGGCAATCGGGAAAGGTTTAGGGTCTTTCCAAGTGAGCAACGCCGTAGTTTCGCCTTCACATCCGGCACTGATGATATCTTTGGCCCAACGAATCCAGAAACCCCGGAATTCATTAGCGCTGACAATACCAGGGGTTTGCACTTCTACTTCGTTTTTATTGGCTCCGGCTCTCCGAATCACACTTTTAGTGTTTTTCGAACATCCAAAAATTACCTGACAAAGATTCTTGGTCAAAATGGGCATAAGTCCTACATAATTGAAATATATCTCAAATCAAGTTTACAATGACTTCTGCGTTCATTGAATACTATTGCGACAAGTCCCAAAGTCACCGGATTACAGCCAATAGAAAATGTTGCAATTTCCTGTATTTTGTCAAAGATTTGACAAGAACAGTAATTTGTTCTAAATTCGATTGTTACATACATTTGAATTCTGTGGGTCTTACGCCCAGCGTTCATATAAAAATGCCTATGGTAGAATCACGAATAATTCTAGTTATTTATTGGCTAGTAGGCTACTGCACTTTTTTACTTCAATTTAGAATAGAATCTATACACATCGGATTATGTGCACTATCAAAATGCCAAAATAAGCATGCAAAACCACTACTAAGAAGGGCAAAATATCTAGAAAAATACGTTATCAAAATGCTATTCAGAAGTAACGTTTATTTTTTACATATACCTAGCTATATTATATTAATAATCAGTAGTAATTCTTGCGACAATGCAGAATTAAATATTCGATTTGTCTGAGCAAACTTGTGACGTTTGTCACGTAGGGTGAAAATTACCTCTCTACAACAACTGACGTTACTGGACATAACTTAAGGTAGGGTTTGGCCGGGGGCGTTGATTTTAAGTGATAACATTCTTTATTCCTTCGGGATCCGGGTTTTTTATATAGAACAGCGTAATGTGACGCGCATAACACAGTTAATGTGTGAGGTGCGTTACATTACGCTTACTTTACTGAACGAACTTACGTGTAGTGTCCGATCGAAATAGGATTTTCAGCCGAAACCGAAACCTAAACCGAACCTTCTGCCGTGGTCTCAGATTCGGCCGAAACCGAAACCGAACCTTATTTAAACATACAAAGTGTAAGACTAGCCAGAGCAAAAGAGAAATAAAAAGCTTTCATTAGAACAGATAAGCATGATTTATTTACTGGGTTTCAGACCATCAAAAATAAGCACAAAATAATTAACTACAACATTACATTTATAATTATATTATTACAATTCACTGTACTTACACACGTATTACAGAGCTCATTACACTTTCACAGTTCAACCACTACTGCCTTGCTAAAATGGCGCTGCCTCGAACTTTTAAAATCCCCCTCTACCAGACAAATAGTCAAGCGACATCGCAATATCCGTTAGCGCCATTTTAGCATTTTAAACAGGTCAAATAACTTACTAATTTTACCTAATACATTTGTGTAATTTAAAAAAAATACTGTAAATATCTTAAAAATACATAAACTTATAGTATTTAGAGTTTAAATAGCTAACATTCGGCCATCCAAAACCTCGTACGTCCTCGTACGGTAGACAAATACTATTCAATAATGAAATAGTAACCATACAATAGTTGTTATAACAGTTTAAAGTTTATTTACAATTTAAAGTTTATCTATATAATATACAGGGTGACATCGAATACATGCGACAAATTTAAATATACAATAATACGTGTTGTCAAGAAACTGTATAAAATATCAAATGTAAAATTAAAAAAAAACATTTGACTATGAACGGCAACGTCTAATAACATGAGTACTCCACGACGCGCGACAATTATTGAGCACTGCGATGAGTCGGACGAGATTTTTTGATACTTTAATTTTTCTTATTTATTTTGCATATTTATTTTGCTGGAATAACGATAATTCGTACTTAAATAAAGATAATAACATCAATGGACCTTTTGATAACGATAATCGCGTATTTTTTTTTAACGATTTAGATTGTAGAAAAAACAGTTTATATTTACTATGTTACTGTAACTGAAGCTCCCATTTCATTTTGTCGCATTAATTCAAAGTCACCCTGTATAAGTTTATATATTTATAACAGTTTAAAGTTTATCATTTATTTTACTTTAGGTTTAGACATTGAATTATACACATATATTAGTATTCTAACTTACGTACGTATTCACTTATTCATTAATTCATTAGCCTTTATTTGCCTTAACATTTCTTATAATACAATTCATTTAACATTACATACCTTACATTTTATTTTCACTAAACATTACATGTAGCAATACACTTAACATTTCACCTCATTTAACTATATACGTACGTACACGTTACATTAATGTTGAAAAGTTTGTCACATTTTCTTTTTTTTTTTTAAATAAAATATCATCTCATTATATTATACAATACATTTTTATAAAATAATGTCCTGAATACCATTAGTAACAGGCCCCAATATGTCCTAAATACCAGTGGCAACAGGCTACAATTGCCCTGAATACCCCTGGCAACAGGCCCCATACGTCCTGAATATTAGTGGCAACAGGCCACAATTGCCCCGAATACCCCTGGCAACAGGCCCCACTACGTCCTGAATACCAGTGGCAACAGGCTACAATTGCCCTGAATACCCCTGGCAACAGGCCCCATACGTCCTGAATACCAGTGGCAACAGGCCACAATTGCCCCGAATACCCCTGGCAACAGGCCCCACTACGTCCTGAATACCCCTGGCAACAGGCTCCAATATGTCCCGAATACCAGTGGCAACAGGCCCCAATTATTGTCCTGAATACCCCTGGCAACAGGTCCCATACGTCTTGAATACCAGCAGCAACAGGCCCCACAAAATTTTTCGTTACGTAGCCATAATCAACTACAGATAAATCACCTGTAAAACCAAATCAGTTAATAAACATATCTTTTCAATAATTAGTTTCAGTTACCATCGTTCTATAACCAACAAATATTATCAGTTTACCATTTACTATGCGAAAATCGATCAATATAACTTTTATTTATTTATTTAATCACAACGGTTGGTTACAAACCAATTGCAGTAACTAAAATTATAAAAATAAAAGAGACAATTATAACACATTAAACTAACAAAGTAAAGCAAAATAATTGAAGTGAAAACATAAATAAAAGAAAGAAGGTTTACAACACTTTCATAAATTTCTCTCTCAGTACTTCTGACATGCCACTAAAATCTTCATCCATCTATCAGCAGACAGATCGTCCATTGGATTAGAATCCAAGAGATCATGGGTGTTTACAGACTATTTCGACACGTTATCAAACAATTGGAAATTATGTGTTCATGTTTTATGCTTTACAGAACACAATATGAAGTAGAATGACTATAACGTACTGAATATACCAAATTACTGTTTAGCTGCATGCTTCATTCATTAGACATTTATGTAAGAATTGTATTTTTTTTTTTTATGCATGCATAAAATAATAATTTGCGGAGACTTTAAATGTTCTTCAGGAAACCAAACATGCGATACTATTTAAGCTATTAAAGTAGTTTAATCTCAAATTAGAAATAAATGAACCCGCGTAGGTTCATTTAAGCAGTGGTACGTTTTTAGATAATATTCTCCACAACATACGAGGGTACAAATTTGAGATTATAGAACTAGGTGTATCTAACCACATAGCCCAACTTATGACGTTCCCGATACAACGAATGTGTTCTTTGAAATATTACTATGTAAAATAAAACGAGATTACGGCAAAGAAAATATTGATCTTTTAGGAAATGTATCGCCAGTCTTAGTTTCTCAGATGTTTACGAAGCGGATGACGTGAATAAGTTTTAATATAATTATATATTTTTTCTTGATTTGTTTAAACTTTTTTTTTATGATCTATGTTTTCCAATAGTCAAACGTAAACTGTATACAACAACTAGACCACAGTGGATTCCACGGGGAGTAAAACGCAGAACTAGGCGATCGTTATTGTGGAAATATAGGCTAACACGAGACAATGTTTGAAAAACCGCTATTAAAAATTTCTCGAAAAGATACCAAAAAGTGATTAAATTAACATAGAAAACAAAACAGCAAAACAGCTACTTTATTGGAACGAGTACCAACAAATCTAAGGCTATTTGGAAGGTTATTAATTCAATAAAACCTAACTTTCCGGAAACGGATGTAAATGTTATTAATGACAATAATAAGTGTTTTAAAAACCCCAAAAAGATAGCGTAACTAATTTCATAGACTCTGTTCAATCGAATAGTAGTACTCGTCCAGCAAATAATAAGTTTAGCACGTCTGGTTCGGACTAATCTATGTTTATGGCGCCTGAAAAACACCAACAGCACAGGTTATGACGACATTGGTACCAGAGTGGTAAAAGCAGTTTTTTTTCATTTAGCCCCCATATGAAGTAACATAAATAGTATTCAATATGGTATTTTTTTTTTGAAAAGTTAAAAAGTTGCTATAGTCAAGCCAGTACATAAAAAGGAAGACAAAACTGATATTTCTAATTACAGGCCTGTAGCGCTAATACGAATATTTTCTAAAATTTTGAGAAAGTCTTCTATCATAGTATTTATAATTATTTGTAAAAAGAATAATATATTTTGTAAGGAACAAATAGGCTTTAGAAAAACTAAAACCATTAATATGGCTGTATTCAACTTCCTTGAAAAAGTATACCATAACATGGACAGTAGAAAACCAGTGATGCTATGTATATAGATATGACCAGGGCATTTGACTATGTGGCTCAAAAAATACTATTAGCTAAGCTCTATAAATATGACAGAGGTAACGTGCTCCTGCTAAGTAAACTTTGACCCAACAATAACGGAACTTGTAATAAGCGATCAGAGACTAAGCATTGGTACTGCCTTCACGGAATCTATTTCGATGTTTACGTCATATTTTCCTGAACAACTAACCATGGAATCGCGAAAACCTCTCAAAACTGGCAAGTCATTCTTTGACCATATAGTTGTTAAGTTACGGGCAACCGACTCTCTCAGCATGGAGCATTGACTTCCGAAATCAATAAAGCAATCTAGTGCTGTACCATTAACTAAAGCTAGTTTAAAATATTTGCAGTCATTTTCATGTTCTACGGATATACCTAAAACCGCTTTGTATCCGCCGAGTTGTATCCTTTTTACCGGGACAGTCGTTATCTAAATGTCCCACTTTATTACAAGCACGGTGTACACCGTTTGATTGTTTGTTTACACTTATAGTACGTGTGGCCTTCTTCACCACAATTGTAGTATTTAGGTGTGAATTCTGTAATATTGGTTTTAGTTCTATAGGTTTTATTACGTTTATTGTCAATTACGCTTGCCTGCCGCACCGTTTTGTCGATTCTCTTGTTAATTTAAACTCCCTTCAAATACAATAATAATTTATCGAGATCAGAATACTGGGCTGCTTCCGCACTTGTTCTTATGGAACAATCTTCAACACCAAAAAGTATACAGTCAATGGAATTCTTGCCGATAATGTTACATCTATTTAGTAACACTGTTTTGTCATAAAAATGTTGCTCTAATGACTCTCCAAAACGCGCTTTACAAGCAAGCATATCTGACAATAACTATAGTGTACACTGTACTTGGAAAAGTGGAATGTAATTTGTCTTGCCATTTAGACCAGGAAAACATAACACTGGGAAGTCCTTGGTACCATTTTTGTGCAAAACCTACAAGCTTTGGCAGTGCGTAATGACTTGTTTGCCTGTCCGACCAGTTATAAATTTGTGCACACTCATTTACTTTGTTTATCCATATTTTTATCGTTTGATTTCGTTTCGATGGATCAAATTCGGGTATAACATTAAAACAGGAAAACGTTCATTGTTTCCATCAGTTTCCAGTGGTTTCCATGGTCTGAACAACTTTTAACATTTGTGCCAATAAAATTTTATCACTGACCTGTTCGGCAACATTAGTGTTACCCTAAAAAAGCCTCGTGTTGATGCGGACGCTCCTAGTTCCGCTATTCCTGTGGCCGACGTCAACGTGGCTGCGCCTCGCACCGCTCCGGCTGCGCTTCGCACCGCTCCGGCTGCGCTCTGCACCACTCCGGCTGCGCTCTGCACCACTCCGGCTGCGCTTCGCACCGCCCCGGCTACGCTTCGCACCGCTCCGGCTGCGCTTCGCACCGCTCCGGCTGCGCTCCGCACCGCTGCGGCTGCGCTTCGCACCGCCCCGGCTACGTTTCGCACCGCTCCGGCTACGCCTCGCACCGCTCCGGCTGCGCCTCGCACCGCTCCGGCTGCACCTCGCACCACTCCGGCTGCAGCTCGCACCGCTCCGGCTGCACCTCGCACTGCTCCGGTTGCCACGTCGGGCATGACAACGGATGCCACAGACACTGCTGACATTACGCTGCTTGATGCTGCGGCTGCGAGAGTCGTTGGCACCGAAAAGCGACTTGGGATCAGGAGTATCGAAGTGCCTAGTTCGGCTTTATGCCTGACACTCCATTTGATTAGCTGGAACAGTAATTTTGTAAACGAGTAAACCGTTATCTGGACTACTGATTTTCAATTGTGAAATAAAATAACAAAGTATGTGTGTTTCATTGGTTAAAACAAAACCTTACGAGTATTAATTATAAAGGTGAACCATCAGTATAAAATTACCAATTTTAAGTAAGCTCAATAACTATTAAAGCACCAACTTGTTTAAAAACATTTTCATTTAAAATATCAATCCATTTCATTAGGTACAAAAACAATAATAGCGAAAGTTAAGTTTAAATTTATCTAAATTACTAATGATTAAATTCATGAAAAGACAAAAAGGAACTGTACCTTTTTACTGCACTTTTGGGGCTGGCTGAGTGATCGGCTCCTGGACCGACAACTGCGCCTATCGTGGACGTGGACCCGCAACGCGTGCCTCTCCACGACCACGGAACGTTGGCGGCAACAGCACCGACTTCTGTCCCTCTGTCTTCGATGAAGTGTTCTGGCATCCCCGCACGACTCCGGGAGCGTGACGAACGCCTGAAGCCATGGCGCCTTTCCCGACTGCATGAGGACCTTTCTGATCTTCGTTGTGGTGTCCTCACACCACGGTTGAGTGAACGTAACACCCGGCTCCGCGATTTCCGCGCACTCGTGCCACGATACAGCGTGAGATTGCCCAAGAGGCGACAACTGATGCACGTTATCCATGATTTACTGAAATAAGAAATCAACGGACAAAAAATGTTGCAAAATGCCTACACTAAAACTACACCTATGTTTTGGAGAACAAACTAAACAAGCTAAATCAAAGACAGGATCAAATAACCCTTTATTTGGATTACTTCAAACCGTTTTGTAGGTTAATCAAAGATTTCATGCAATAGAATAAAATAAGAAAGAGAAAAAAAATGTTCAGAAACAATTTACAGTAGTTAGGGCATAAGTTATCTATCTCACTTCTGAAATGTAAGACTAGCCAGAGCAAAAGAGAAATAAAAAGCTTTCATTAGAACAGATAAGCATGATTTATTTACTGGGTTTCAGACCATCAAAAATAAGCACAAAATAATTAACTACAACATTACATTTATAATTATATTATTACAATTCACTGTACTTACACACGTATTACAGAGCTCATTACACTTTCACAGTTCAACCACTACTGCCTTGCTAAAATGGCGCTGCCTCGAACTTTTAAAATCCCCCTCTACCAGACAAATAGTCAAGCGACATCGTAATATCCGTTAGCGCCATTTTAGCATTTTAAGTATTTAGAGTTTAAATAGCTAACAAAAGTGTAACAGAACAAGCGCAACTGGACAACATTCCAAGAAAACGGGTAGAGAAAAAATTGGGACTCTTCATACTAATTGCGTAAGCTGATGCGACATTTTGAATGGTAAGTCCATTTTTTTTCGACCTTTCCTCCTTGGTGAATTTGTCCAGTTTGAAGGTCTGAATCACCACCTAAGAGGTAAATAGCATTGGTTCTGTTACAACCTGTATAAAATTGAAAAGTCTATTCTGATGGCATGTTAGAATCTAGCATTTTTATAAATAAAATCAGCATCATCATCATCTTCCTGCCCTAATTTCATGTTAGATGGAGTCGGCGCCACACGTTTTTTCTTTCCTGTCCACCGTCACGCTATCATTTACTCCTTTTACGCGTTTAATCAAATAAAAAAGAACAATAAAAATATGTAACAGTAGGTGGTTGTATATTTATGTTACTCACTTAATGTTTTTTAATTTTTATGAATATTTATATAAATAGATATCTATAAACAAACTATAAATAATAATAAAAAATGTTCAAATATTGGTACATATGGAAACCGAGAAAAGCACTAAACTAAAAAAAATCGTCCACATCGCTGTCATCTGGAATAGTGCCCAGAAGGCCTCGTTTATTTATTGCATTTGCACAAGCAAACATGCAAATGTATGTATTTTCCGATGTCTAAAATCAATCTAGGTAATAAGTATACCTAGTCATAAGTTCATAACTTTTGTTGTGTACGTATTTTATTTATGGCCGATTTTACAATCATAAAATAAATTATGATAGAAAATAATTAAAGGAAATCACCCTATTTATTGCTCATAACTATAAAAAATAGTAATTGTGACGAATGACGACGTAGTACCTAATCGGCCCTCATCGTATTATTTCAATACTTTTTGGAAAATATCATGATTAATTTTCCTGCTATAGGAGATTTTTTTATATGAGCCGCGTTTTTTCGGGATCAAATTTCGCGTGGTGGACTATTAAATCTAGCGTCAGCGTTCCCCGAGGGCTGCACGTTTATGGCGCTGATGGACGCTATTGATGACGCCAAACTCCTAGCAAAATTCGGGACCAGTTCCATTTATATTCCCATTGATACACTAACGTTTGGTTCACGACCTCGACCGATGCGTCTTGCGTCAAGCGCCATGCGCGTATTTCACTTTGTTTCCATGACTTTTCACACCCGTTTCACTTGAGCCCCTAACTCTTGGCCATGCGGAAAAAATATCGTAATAGCAAGTCACATAAAAGTTAAAGACGCACCATAACAATAAATCCTTCATCATCAGGTTTCTCAGTAAGAGCAATGTGTGCATCATTGGCACATTTTACTTGGAACTCCACGGAACCACTCGTTACCGGAAAAAAATTATAGTTTTCGCCGTCTTCGGTGGATATTTCTGTAATCAATTTAACAAAAACTCGAGGATGGTAAGTTGGAATGGGTTCTTCAACTGGGGGAAACCACCCTAGGCTATATACTACCAAAACTTAAAGTTTATTCTCGTTACTGTAAGGTGGCCGAGCTAAAATAAATGGGCTAAGGTGATGGCGAATATCTTGTTAATCAATTCTTTACCATCGATTTCGATGCGAAAGTACATAAATACTACTGGAACTATTCTCGAAATACTTAGGACGGAATAAAATCCATGATGATTTAGTAAAAAATGCTTAACACACCTAATATAGGACCACAGGCCATGATTTCGTTCTGATCCATGCTTCTTTCGGTCTTCCAAAACTTGGTGGCTTCAGAGAGTAAATATTTAACTTAATCAATTTTTCATAATACCGAACCTTTTACTTTTTCCTCTATTAAGAGCCGGTCTAATAGGTCATGAGTTCATGACATGAACTGAACAAATGACTGTCGGACCTTATTCGACAGTCATTTGCTCAGTTCATGCGCGGCGGGTGGGCCATGACTAGGTCTGTAGTTTCTTAAAACTACAGACCTAGTCATGGTAAATAGTGGTAAATGGTAAATAGTGGCTCATGCAATAGTTTCCTACTCTTAAGTAGGAAACTATTGCATGAGCCACTATTTGCACCTACTTTTAAATATACAGAGTTATTTGTAAAACACCAGTAACCTCTTAAGAGGTCATTGTACTCATCATTATGAACAACTTTTACTATGGGACCAAACCTGAAATCGCAAAAAGAAAACAGCTGTTCCCTCCATTTATGATCGATTAACTCGTCAAAGACTCTCGTCAAACTTCGTGGAAGTTGCACTAGTACTTCTTTTGTGATGAGGTCAAATCCTGGTGCTTTTTATCTTTCCGCTCTTTGTTGATTGTCCTCCAGACCTCTCGTACAGTTATATAGTATAGGTGCTGGTGGCGGTGACATTTACAAGTCCTGATTGATAATGTCATCCACTTCTTCGGACTTCTTACCTCATTCAGACAAAACACATAAGCCAGGTGTTGTGCAAATGTATCTGCTTTTTCTTGAGGTGCGCGCGCCCATCCGTCGTTGGTTTTTAGAGGAGGTTTGTCTACTTGTGGTCTTTCATATGGGTTTTGTAAACTTCCATAGCGATTAGTTAGTGGACGCACAGGCTGTGAGTGAATCTAGTTGGTTTTCCAGGGTGGCATTGTGCCATTTATATAACATTTAATTTAGTTCTGCAGCCGCTATTGTGAAATTGGTTTTATCGATCTGTAGCCAACTTTCATGCCAAACCCGTCTTCGCCTTCGTTTTTCCAGAACAGCTCTTTTGACTTTTATGGAAAAATTGTAGTGTCTCGTGCGGGTGTCTGTAGCAGAAGTGTTGAGCCAGCAGGCTTCTTGGATCGTAGCATTCTCAATATCTGCTTCGGTTTTAAGAGGTATTCTAAGTTATCTTCAATGAATTCCTGGAATGATGTCCAATCAGTATATTTGTTATATAACTTTTCTGGACCCGTGGACTCTACTAACATTGCACTGACAGTTAATACCACATGAGTGTGGTCTGAAGAGCCATCATAGCAAGATTCAGTTTTTATGTAGTGATTACAGAATCTTTTCATGATGAAAAAGTCTAGCAGGTCTGATATTTTTTTTGGATCTGATGGCCAATAAGTTGGTTCACAGGAGGAATCAATCATCTGATTATTCTTGTCTACGCTAGCTTTTAATTGGCGTCCTCTAGTTGTTGTTAATCTGGAGCCCCATTGTTCATTCTTAGCATTTCGGTCCCACCCGCCTGCAATAAACCGATGTCCAAGAGTGGCAATAAAATTTGAAAACATAATTGCGTTGTTTTTATGTTTTGGTGGACAGTACACTGCAGTAATGTTGAAGTTGCCACTTTTGTACTGCACAGCGGGGTATGGTGGTAGCTTGGATATGATCAGTTTTATAGTGTGGCATTTGATGATGTTTGATTGTCTTTTGGATGATCACAGCTGATCCAGCATGGCCTGTTCCGCCTGTTCCTCAACTCCTTAAAGGACAATTGGCGGTGGTTTACTCGGTTCTGTTGGCTTGCATCTGCCTGGATCCCGTTGATGCAGATCTTGGCCTGGTGAGGAACAAGCCCGGATGAAATACTTGCTGCAAGTACTTTGTTATCAGTATTAGCACCTTGCTTCTTTCTTCCTAATGTTGGCAAAATTATACCCCCCCCCCCCAGATACGGTGGGGCTGCCCGAGTTGGACTCTTGGAGGGGTTCTCTGGTAGTGCCGGTAACCTCATGGGGTAGTTTAGTTTTTAAATTCGCTTTAATTTTTCTATAGAGTCTATCCTGTGGCTTCATGGTCATGCTTTTAGGGGGTATTTGGGTCCCCAAGGCTTATTAGCCTCTTCCAGGCAGTTTCCTGCCTGAGTGAGTGGTTTTACCGCCACTCGGTCTCATCAAGTCAGACTCGGTCGCCATTGCCTCGTCTGTTGTCTAGCAGGGAGCACCAACGGAAGCCATTTGGCTAGGCAGCCGTGCGGGTGAAGTTGACATTTGGGATGATTTAGATGTTATATACCGTTCTCCCCTTACGGGGAGTAAATCTTCTTCTTCTTCGATACTTCGATAGTCTCCAAACAATAATCCATACCACTAAAGTTGATTTCGATATTATAGTCCTGACGGAGTGCTGGCTGTGAAATGTGAGCAACGTACCGATAGTTAATTGACGGATATCAGTCTCACTTTTCCTCCATTCCTTTCTTCAATCCGACGAAGGCGTCGTAATCTACCTAAAAACTGAGTCATAGGCACTCAAACTCAAAGCATTTATTTCAATTAGACCATTACGGCACTTTTGAATGTCAAAAAAAAAAAACAAAAAGAAGCGAAGCTACTCAAAATCAAAATCAAAATCAAAGCATTTATTTCAAGTAGGCCCGTTACAGGCACTTTTGAACTGTCGAAACAAAGACAACAATGAAATTTAGCTACTGTCCCAGTCACAAGGCATAATAACTTGAGAAAGTACTATAGTTGCACATTCCAAAGCGTAGATCTCTATAGAGAAGAATGGTGAAGAAACTCCATGGACACTCTTTCAAATCAAAGAAGATCAATCAAGGGCAATCAAAGAAGAAGACATACTATCGGCCGTGCGAGTACGAAAATTGGTCCCCGTGAATAATAATCCTAGAGCGGTTGTTGTGAAACTGCGGTCCACCCAAACGCGAGACGTAATGTTAACCTCGGTTATGAACTTTAACAAGGCACACACTAACGAAAAACTAAATTCGAAACACCTTGGGTATGGCGGTCCCGCTAAGCCTATCTTTGTGCTGAACATTTGTCGCCCCTTAACAAACAAATTCATGCGGCTACTAGAAAGGCGGCAACTGCAAAGGGCTACAAATACGTGTGGGTACGCGACGGTAAAGTTCTAATAAGGAAAGCTGATGGAGAGCAAGCGAAGCATATTAGAAGCCTCGACGCAGTGGAACTACTCTAAAATGTTCTTCAAAAAACCAAGCCATAATAACGTATGTAAGTAACAACAATTCAACATATACTACCAGAACTTTAGAGGTATAAAAACAAAATTGAGCACGATTGAATTTTCTTCACGATTGCGAAATTACGATTTCATTATTGGCACGGAGACTTGGCTGGATGACAGTATAAGTGATGGCGAATTATTTGACACCAGGTACAACGTTTATCGTAGAGATAGAGCATCAACCGTGAATAGAGGCAACAGAGGAGGAGGTGTATTGATTGCTGTTTTGAAGTCAATAGACTCTGCTCGGATGTCGCAATGGGAAACTGACACCGAAAACCTATGGGTCAAGCTCAAGACTGTCAAAGGGAAAAAATGCCAAAACTTAAATATCTGCGCGGTTTATCTTCCTCCTCCAGTCCAACAGCGTACACTAGATACGTTCCTTGACAGAATCTCCTCGGTCATCGACACCACTGGCGACGAAACCCTTATAGCTGGAGACTTCAACCTGAGTTTTATTGACTGGGAATTAGACAAAACTCTTTGTCACACATCCAGTACCACTGCTTGTAACTATGCTAACGCACTGGGCTACTCACTAATAGACTTTATGTCGTTATGTAACATGGAGCAAATAAACTCAGTTAAAAATAGTTATAAAAAACCCTAGACTTAATATTTTGTAACTTCTATGGTGGATTAGTAAGTGTATGCAATAACCCCCTATCAATAGTAGATGCCTATCACCCACCACTCGAAATATCATTAAGTAACACGTCCCCCGCTTTACTAAAAAGTAAGATTCCCGTTAGATTAAACTTTAGAAGAGCCAACTATCCTATTATCAATGCTAAGTTTAACGACTCTGACTGGAGATAAATTTTCTCAAGCCTTCACGATGTCGATGCTATGGTCACAGAGCTTTATAGGCACCTTAGGGATGTAATTGATGAGCACGTCCCTAAATCAAATAGACCGAGTGATAAGTAGAGTAGAGGTTTAGAGAACCAGGGGGGATCCCCTGGTTCTCTAAACCTCTAATCAGACTTTTAAACGAAAAAGAAAAACTTAGAACACGATATAAAATATATAAAAACCCAAGGGACCACTATGAATACAGACTACTTGAGGGGAGATCTAAAGCCATGATGAATACAGCTTGGCAAAATAGTCTAGAAACGGAACTAATTTTTTTGTTTGCTGGCAACATTTAAAAACTTATGACGTTTGATGTAAACAAAGTTCGCAAGTTTATAAAATTTATAATTGTGCCCTAAAAGCGTGATAAAAGTAACTAAAAAATGAATAAAACCATCCGAAGTGCTGGCAGAGAAATTATTTATAAGGTTTACAGGCGATGTTTGGCAGAAAAAGAGGCCAAAACCATTCTTACCGACCTCAACGATGTTTACCGAAGAACAGATGATATGACAGGTATGCAACTGTTTGTTTTGTTGTTTTTAGATGAATTAAGTGTTAATTGATGAATCCTATTCTGTTTTGAATAGCTTGCATACGAAATAAGTGAAATTTTGAACAATAGTCATCGAGCACATAGGTTATGTTTACATTTTGTCTGACATTGCTTTATTATATGTATAATAAAGCAATGTCAGACAAAATGTAAACATAACCTATGTGCTCGATGATTATTGTTCAAGCGACAGATTAGTGTTGATACTTGAGTGGCGTACTTTGCAATATGTAAATTTAAATTCGATTTCTACATAACTTTATTGTTGAATGAAAATCATGAGAATTAGAAATTTACCAAAAATGTATAATTTTTGAAGTGAAAACTTCTTTAGCGGCGTTGAGCACTTTTTCTGTAATGGGTATAAAATCTTAAACTCGCGTCAGGACACGTGACCCTGATCGAAAAAGCGTAAGACAAATTTTCTCATTCGATTTTGAACTTAACCTTCAACATTTTATGGTTTAAAATCATTTAAAGAAATTTTTAAATGTTTCCAATCAACTTTGAACCTAATGCTTTAGGGATAAAGCTGACAAATCTATTAAATAAATTGCCACCCGCCGCGCGCCGGCGCAGCGCCGCGAAACCTAGTCCTCTGGCTATCTTCATCGTCCTTAAGATTGTGATAGAACCGTGGTCTTTGGGGGATTCGCACCGTGCTAACTACGAAGGCAATTTACGTGCTATTTACAAACGTTACGTACCCTGTAGGTATGTTAGTGTAGCTAAAATTCCGTATTTCCTTGCAATTTTATTGATTGACGCATAATGACAAGAGATTCTAAAATCAATAAGACAGTGTTGTCTTTGAGTTTGCAGCTTTCTTAGTATCTAGTAGCTGCTAGTAGCTATTAAAAGTACTTGTGAAGGCTTTTAAGATGCAAGCACAATCATGATAATAAAATAAAAAAGGAAATCGTTCAATCGCAATAAGTACCTTCCTAGTATTAAATTGCTAAACATTTTCACTAAGGCGTTTGTTGTTTGGTAAAATAAAGTTCAGTTTATTTAAAAACCTGCTTTAAAAATGATTTGATTACAAGTATTTACAAGTAAGTTAAAAAGCACGAGTGTTATTGGTATAGGAAACCGATAAATTCTCAGCTAATTCTGTAGTAAGATCGAATGTGACGTTCCTGCTTACGTGCTTACTAAGCGCCTGTGAAAAGATGTATCGCACACATTTTTATGTGCGACAGATTACTTCCACACTTTTAATTACAAATTCTTTAGGCAGGATTCAATGATAACATAACATCATGTAATCCCCGAAGGCTCAGGCAGGGGTGCACCGAATAGTACACCCTGTTCTTTATACTGATAAAGCAATTGGTGCAAAATTATTCCCTAACCATTCCAAAATATCAAACATGCTCAACGTTAATAATCAAGTTTTCACTTCTGCCGGCACTCCCGGAGTGCAACCCGTCTTTTTTTTATGTATATTTATTTATTCACTTCAGGTAAATCAGTAAGCACTATAAGAAGAGTCGTGCTTGAAGGAGATCGAAACAAAGGCGTATTTTCTACACCCGGAAAACATAGAAAAGGTCGTCCCAAAAAAGAGTTGGATAACTTTGACTTATGTGCTATCAGACAAAAAGTTCAATTTTTTTACACTGTGAGAAAACAGGTACCTTTATCATTATTATATCGGTATTAAAATTTAACTGAATATAAATAATACATACTAGCAGTGTCCATTCGTTTGACACGTCACTGCAACTGGGTTATTTCTGTGATAATTTTATATTCAAATCTTTACATAGTTATTTTATTTTTAGGTACCAACCTTACGAAACTTACTGCCAGTAGTAAGAGAAGATTTGGGATATGACGGAAGCCGTGAGAATTTACGGAAAATACCTATCGCCCTAGGATTCAAATATAAAAGATGTCAGTCAGAAAGAACTGCATTAATTGAACGGCCGAATATAGCAGCGAAACGGGCAGCGTATTTAAATAAAATCAGTAATAGAAATTTGCCCGAAGAGCTTAGAAAGCCCATAGTTTGCCTCGATGAAAGCTACGTTCACCAATCGTACAAATTAAAAAGTGCTGGCAGTCGATTGATGTTTATTTATTTATTTAATTAAGGTTCACCAACAGTTGTTACAGATAATACATATAGGAATATAAGTAATTGTGTCTTAAATCTAACTGCACAACCAATTACAGGCAAACACCACATGCAAAGTGCTCTTTGAGGTTATAAATTTAATTTAAATACTTAATGTTCTAAAATTATATTAAATACTAATACTAATTAATTCTGACAAATGTCGATATTGAGTCTGCGTGGACGTCACCCAGGTCGCTAAGTTCGTTTATGAGTTTGCACATGCGGGGTATAGGCGAATTAGAGCCAAACACTGTACGGCGAAGAGGTGGAGCTAAGGGTGTTATAGGTTTGCGAGGTGGTCTACGGGGCACTCTGAAATTGAACTTAGATACCAATTGTGGGCAGTCAATGGTGTTATTGAGCAGTTTATATGCGAATCTCAAATCCAAGAGCTCCCTTCGAGCTTCCAGTGAACTCATTTTGTAGCAGCCTAGTTTATCAAGGTAGGAGAGATATTTAAATTGCCTTCCCTTTGAGTACCCTAGGTATCGAATAAACCTTTTTTGGACTCGTTCTATCCGCAGCGAGTGGGTTGCGTAGTGAGGCCTCCATATCACACTGCAGTATTCCAGGATGCTTCTTATAAGGCTATTGTAGAGAACTAATTTAGTATGTGGGCGTTGAAATACCTTTCCATTTCGGATGACAAATCCAAGCATATGTTGGGATCGACTGATTATGTTCTCAATATGTGGTATAAATGTGAGTTTAGAGTCCAAGATAACTCCCAAATCTCGTACTGCATCCACCTCGCTTACGTTCACTCCGTTTATTTGATACGCCGAATTTACTGTATTAACTTTCCTGGTGAATTTTATGTGACTACATTTCGAACTATTTAACGAGATTTTATTGTGACAACACCATGCAGATAATCTGTCGATATCTTTTTGCATTAGGTTTACGTCCTGTTGAGACCTAATGGGTCTTGAAATTTTCAGATCGTCTGCAAAAAGGAATATGCTAGTATTGTGACAGCATGATATCACGTCATTTATATATATGATGAATAATACTGGGCCCAGATGAGAACCTTGAGGGACACCCGAGGCAATTGCATACCTGCCTGACCGGAACCCATTGACAACCACATAAAACTCCCGACCAGCTAGATAAGAACCAAACCACTTTAGAAGACTACCGGTGACGCCGTACGTAGCTAGTTTTTTAACAAGCAGTTTATGTGAAACCTTATCAAACGCCTTGCTAAAATCCGTATAAACAGCGTCAACCTGTATACCTTTATCCATGGCTTCGCATGAAGCTTCAACAAAGGACACCAGATTTGTACTTGTGGACCTGTTCTTTACAAAGCCGTGCTGATGGTCGCTTAAGAACTTGGAAAAATAGCGTTGAATATGTGGACAAATCAACGATTCCAATATTTTACCGAAAATAGAAAGGATGGATATTGGTCTATAGTTCTTTACGTCGCAAGGGTCTCCACTCTTGTAGACCGGTACTACTTTCGCGTGTTTCCACTCTTTAGGGAATTGGCCAGATCGGATTGAGGCGTTATATATCTTCGCCAAAGGAACAGCCAGGCTAGGTGCACATCTGGCAATAAACAGTGGCGGTATTTCATCTGGGCCTGCCCCCTTAGTAATATATAGGCTTTTTAATTTTTCCTCAACATTTTCATAGTTGATGTCCACGGAAGCTATACTGTCTGACTGTGTGGCTATTGCTTCCAGGTATTCGGAGGCTACACATTGTTGACCTGACGGTGATGTTGTTGCTTCTTTATAAATGCTACTATAATTTAAAGCAAATAGCTCACATATTCCTTCTCCATTCGAAGATGTTATCGGACCATTAGTCATTGTTGCGGGGTATGAACTTTCTCCACCACGTTTATTCTTGACATATGACCAAAAAATTTTAGGACATCTGGCAATAGATTCTTCTGTACTCTGTATATAACTATTGTAACACTTTTTAGCGTAATTATCACATCGTTTAGCGATTAATCTGAGTGATAGCACGTCAAGGGGATTCTTATACTTTTTATACCTAATACGAAGTTTGTTTTTTTCTTTTAATAAATTAAGAAGTTTCTTATCAAACCATATTGGAATCCTACTACTTTGCTTGCGGATGATAGGTACAAAAGTATTGATAACTGATCTAATAACGCTGTAAAAAACTTCCACCATTTCGTCAACACTACTGCAATATCCCAGACAATCTTCCCAGTCCTTATCCTTCAAATGCTTGTTTATTGCTTCATAGTCGGCCTTATGAAAGTTTCTTTTTTCAATGCTATTACATTTAAGTTTTATTGACTCCGTCAATGTTACTTGTATATCTAATGGAGGATGGTGAGGGTCTATAACACTTAAAGGATCCGCTTCACTAACGCAACAACCTGGAACGTCCACCAATACAACATCCAGTAGTCTACTATTTTTGTTGGTAACATTATTGCATTGTCGGAGATTATTACCTGATGTAAAATCAATAAGAAGTTGATCGAGGCTACTAATGTGCTGACTTTTGAGAGGATCGTTTAGGTCATTCCAGTTTATAGTTCTCAAGTTAAAATCTCCCACGATGCATGTGTAGGCATTATGGTTGTCCTGGTAAGTATTACAATTACCAATAAAATGTTCCAACATTGATTTAGAGACCGGTGGTGGCAGGTAGACTGCACAAATATCAAGACGGCGGAGTTGCCTCGAGCGCTCGCACGGTATTTCTACAGATACCCATAGATCCTCACAATTACTTTGTCTATGCAGTAATCTTTTTGAAACTAGTTTTTTAGATACTGCGATCAAGACACCTCCGCCATCCCTATCCCAGTGGTAGCCCGAGCTTTCCCTGTCCCTTCTATAGACCAAGTACCTACCATCAAACAGTTCTTTATTGCATATACTATTATTAAGCCAAGTTTCTGTCAGAATTAGAATATCGTAGCTACAAGTTGCTATTTTACATAAAAAATCGTGCGTTTTCGTCCGCAGCCCTCTTACATTTTGATAGTAAATCTCAATATTAAACAAGTTGAATTTTATTTGTGCAATACAGTTGGCATGCATAAAAAGCTTCTAAAAAGTTTAACTTATTTCAACTTATCTAAAGTTGCTAGATCTTTTATCACTACATATTCCGATGTAACGTTTTTACGCATTAAAATACGACCGCTTCTGATCCACACAAATTGGAATCCTAATTCTCTAGCTTTGGTTCTGGCTGCGGCGTGGATTTCCTTGTTGGTTGCCGACAAATGCTCCATTACGTAGATAGGTTTCTTAGGTCCCGCCAATCCAATATGACAGGAGTTCAGTTTGTCCTGACTGTTTTTCTTGTTGAAGTCGATCGAAGCTGCCAAAAATTGATCACGGAGTCTTGGGGAGCTGAACTGAGTGACGATTGATCGAGGCCTCGGAGACTCACGGTTTACTTTGGCAATTCGTGTGCAGCTTAAAATATCATTATCTGTAATTTCGCAGCCTATGACCGACCCCAGCTGTTTTGTCAGACTGATGACATTCTCTGTTCTTTTCTCTGGAACGCATTGAATCTCAATATTGCTGGATCTAGCATGTTGTTCCATCTGACTTACTCGATTTGTGAGTTTTACAATGATGTTGGACATTAGTTCATTTTTGGTTTCAAGATCCTTTATTGTTTGTGCAGATTTTTTGGCTTCCAAAATAGCAGTTTCATATTGACTGTTCATGAAAGACATAGCCTCGTTTACTTCCTTCAACTCTTCCCTGATTGATTTAAGCTCTGAGTTCATATTAGCATTTAATTGCGCAAGTATGTCAGTCATCGCAGTTTTTATTACTGTCTCTACTATGTCTTGTACATCAGTCTTAGTCAAGATACTAGAATTGCTAATCTGTGGTGACGACAGGGCCACTCTTTTCTTGGCACGCGAGGTTACATTTTCTCCTGGTCTGGTGGGGGACACAGAGCTTTCAGAGTTTTCTTTAGAAGGTGAACATTCTGATTCGGACATGTTAATTAAGAAAAAAAGACGGGTTGCACTCCGGGAGTGCCGGCAGAAGTGAAAACTTGATTATTAACGTTGAGCATGTTTGATATTTTGGAATGGTTAGGGAATAATTTTGCACCAATTGCTTTATCAGTATAAAGAACAGGGTGTACTATTCGGTGCACCCCTGCCTGAGCCTTCGGGGATTACAGGATGTTATGTTATCATTGAATCCTGCCTAAAGAATTTGTAATTAAAAGTGTGGAAGTAATCTGTCGCACATAAAAATGTGTGCGATACATCTTTTCACAGGCGCTTAGTAAGCACGTAAGCAGGAACGTCACATTCGATCTTACTACAGAATTAGCTGAGAATTTATCGGTTTCCTATACCAATAACACTCGTGCTTTTTAACTTACTTGTAAATACTTGTAATCAAATCATTTTTAAAGCAGGTTTTTAAATAAACTGAACTTTATTTTACCAAACAACAAACGCCTTAGTGAAAATGTTTAGCAATTTAATACTAGGAAGGTACTTATTGCGATTGAACGATTTCCTTTTTTATTTTATTATCATGATTGTGCTTGCATCTTAAAAGCCTTCACAAGTACTTTTAATAGCTACTAGATACTAAGAAAGCTGCAAACTCAAAGACAACACTGTCTTATTGATTTTAGAATCTCTTGTCATTATGCGTCAATCAATAGAATTGCAAGGAAATACGGAATTTTAGCTACACTAACATACCTACAGGGTACGTAACGTTTGTAAATAGCACGTAAATTGCCTTCGTAGTTAGCACGGTGCGAATCCCCCAAAGACCACGGTTCTATCACAATCTTAAGGACGATGAAGATAGCCAGAGGACTAGGTTTCGCGGCGCTGCGCCGGCGCGCGGCGGGTGGCAATTTATTTAATAGATTTGTCAGCTTTATCCCTAAAGCATTAGGTTCAAAGTTGATTGGAAACATTTAAAAATTTCTTTAAATGATTTTAAACCATAAAATGTTGAAGGTTAAGTTCAAAATCGAATGAGAAAATTTGTCTTACGCTTTTTCGATCAGGGTCACGTGTCCTGACGCGAGTTTAAGATTTTATACCCATTACAGAAAAAGTGCTCAACGCCGCTAAAGAAGTTTTCACTTCAAAAATAACCTTTTTTTTGTTTAACTGAAAGTGCACACTATAAAATGCCCACACCAAAAAGTGCACACCAATAAAGGCCCACACAGATTCTGAGTTCGCGACCAAAAGGTCTTAAGTGCGCGATAGACGGCGTCGCTTACGCGTTTGCGTCAAGGGCTGTATATTCGGTGTGTGGTTGGGTATATTTACAAAAAGTTCACTTATTATTTCATAAGAAAGTCTTATTTGTGATGTTTTTTGTATAATTTCTTCCACTCACAGTTAGTCCGTATGTCCAAAAACAAATTTATCACCAACACTGAACCGAGAACAACTTAAAACTGTATAAAAACTATTTATTACTTAGGAGCGATATAAAAGCACGGTACACTTGTAGAAGTACCCCAAAGGAGAATGATGTAAGTGGAGTAAAGCAGAATGTTTCAAAAGGTAAAAGCTATATTATTGTTCGTGCTGGCAGTGAAAAAGGGTTTATTCCTAATGCTTTGCTCATATTTACTGGAACAAATAAAAATGCCGACTACCATTCGGAAATGAATAAAACCAATTTAAAAAAATGGGTTGAAGATAGGTTGATTCCAAATTTACCACCTGCATCTATTGTGGTAATGGATAATGCGCCGTATCATTCCGTGGTATTGAACAAAGCGCCTACCTCTGCTACCAAAGTAGCCGATATAAAGGAATGGTTATACAAAAATGAAATTCCATTTGATGAGGCGTCGAAAAAGCCACAGCTGTTGATGCTCGTCAAACGGCACAAGCCCGAGCCGAAATTTGAAATAGACGAGCTGTTAGAACATGGACATACAGTGGTAAGACTTCCACCTTACCACTGTGATCTGAATCCGATTGAGCTGATTTGGGAAATAGCGAAACATAAAATTGCAGCCCAAAATGTAGGCTCGATCGACATAAAGGTACAGTTTGACTTATTAAATTATGATATTAAGAGAGGCTATATTAATGTTTTACTTTTAATGTTGATAGAGGTTTAATCAAATGTTTCGTCTTTATAGGAAGCAGCTGAGCGCGCATTCCAATCAATTACGGAGCAAGATTGGAAGAATTCATGCCAGCATGTAATCAAAATCGAAAAAGATTATTACGAGCGGGAACTAACTATGTACGAAGACATGAGCGAATTATAATAAACCTCGAAGACGATAGTAGTTCCTCTGAATCGGAGAACGATTCAGACGAATATGCGGCCAACTCTAGCCAAGACTCAGATGAAATGGAGGGGGTGGAATATTTGGAGGAAAGACGAAGAATCTTGAAGATTGTAAACTATCTTTGCATTGTATAAATTCAATTTCTTTTGGTATTATATGTCGGATCATTTAGTTCCCTTCAAAATGGTTGAGTTGAATGGTGCTGATACATGCGTCATGTTCGTGAACGGGCGCTGTCAGTTGTGACTGGTCATCTCTTGGTTGCCACGGCTTATTTGAATTAATTATTTAATTTTTTTTTAATTGTTATTTTATTTGTTTTTACTATGGACACTTTTAACGTGCACATCTTCCCACATCGCTCTCACATAATGTACCATCTCAACATGAATGATGTAACCAAGGTTTTGTAAGAATATTCTGATTTAAAAGAGTGTCCATGGAGTTTCTTGCCCGTTCTTCTCCATAGAGATCTACGTTAGGGAATGGGCAACTACAGTACTTTCACAGTTTTTATGCCTTGTGACTGGGACTGTAGCTACATTTCATTGTTATCTTTGTTTCGACAGTTCAAAAGTGCCTGTAACGGGCCTACTTGAAATAAATGCTTTGATTTTGATTTTTCTTATTTTAATCCCAGAAAAAATTAGAGAAAATTTAAAAAAACACAGTATTACTAGCATAATGTATTTTTTTTTATGCAATATATTCTTGTTCAATTAAATGATACTTACTGATTTTAATACATACTGTTATAAAGACTATGTGAGCTTCACTGAAAAGAGTATAAGGCACAACCCAAAACTCTTTTGGTCATTCGTCAAAACGAAAAAGGCGAAATCTAACGACATTCCCTCGGAGATGTGGCTGGGAAATGAAACAGCATCCACTGGTAAAGAAGTTTGCAACCTCTTTGCTAAGCATTTTTCCTCTAACTTTACTCCTTCGACTGGTTCACCTGCTGTGGTTGAAATGGGTCCCGAGTATCATCAGCATCAACTGGGTAAAGTAGTACTTACGGAACGTGATGTCCTTAAAGCCCTAAAAAAACTTAACATCTGCAAAGGGGCCGGGCCAGACGGTTTGCCACCAGTATTTATAAAGAAGTGTGCTTCTAGTCTGGCTTTACCACTCCAATTTATTGATATATAATTACTCGCTCGCGACATCACAGTTTCCTACAGAATGGAAAATAGCAAATATTGTACCGGTTTACAAAAAAGGTGACTCTGGTGACGTGCAGAACTATCGCCCCATTTCACTTCTCTCTGTCTTTGCTAAGATTTTTGTATCCTTGCTATGTCCTCTACTTACATCACACATTAACCGTCAACTAGTGAACATGGTTTCTGTGTTCGTAAATCTACGACTACTAATTTGGTCCACTACGTGAATCAAGTGAGTGGATTGCTGGACTCTCGCACGCAGGTCGACTCAATCTACACTGACTTCAGCAGTGCGTTCGACAAGGTGGACCACAAAATACTCTTGAGGAAGCTTGAAGGTTTCGGCATAATATATTTGGCCAATTACTCCTTTGGTTTAAATCTTACCTTACGGAAAGACAACAAAGAGTGGTTGTAAAGGCATATGAATCACCGGTCTTTTTATCAACATCTGGAGTCCCCCAAGGTTCGTTTCTTTTCTTAATATTCGTCAATTATATAGTTCTGACAATAAAACACAGCAGATGCTCTATTTTCAATGACGTCCAACTACTTCAGGCTGACCTCGACGCAGTTCACGATTGGTGCCTACAAAACCGGATGTCCCTCAATGTGAAAAGTGCTACCACATAACATTTACCAAGAAACTGAGACCATTACCAACCTCATACTCAATAAATGGGGCATCACTCCAAAAAGTGGGCACGATTCGCGACCTGGGAGTCCACCTCGACTCTAAACTCACATTTATCAACCACATTGACCACATCACTGCCAAAGCTGCAAAAATGTCTGGCTTTATAAAAAGAATATGTCGTGATTTCCACTCTATCTCAACATTAAAGGTGCTCTTCAATACTCTTGTGAGAAGCTTACTGGACTATGCATCTCCAGTGTGGAACCCTACTTAACGTGTCCACGTAAACAGTATTGAACGTATCCAAAGAAGCTTCACTAGATATCTTCGTTTTAAAATCTTTAGCTGTCCATTGGATTCTTCTTATATGAGTTCACTCGAACACCGCAGAGACGTAACGGACCAAATCCTACTTTATAAATTAGTTAACGGTTTGTTAAATGCTCCCGATCTTTTGGCGGAACTGAGAATAGCTGTACCTCGACAGAAAACCATTAGATCTAGTCGCGACACCATAACTTTTGCCACCACTGCAAGTCGTACTAACCTTGGTAGCACCGCGCCCTTGAACCGTCTTATGAGTAAATATAATAAAATTGCTGCACGAACCAGTAGCATCGACATCTACTCTAACCCCTTCCGTCTATACCGTATGAGACTTTTAACCAGCTCAGAGTCTCGAGACGTCTGTGCGATATCAGACACCGTGTAATTCATTGCATCCACTTCCATTCTCTTCATTTTCAGCCTGTTAATTTATTACTTTGTATTTATGCTTTGTTTTATACATATTTTTTAGTTAAGTAATCCTGTATTTCCCACCGGCTTAATGTACACAGCCCATTTTTAACTTTTTAATGACCTTTTTATTTTATATAGCTTAAATCATGTAATGGTACTTGCCCTTTTATTATTCTGCGAGTACTGTGCACTTCTTTAAGTGACAAATTCACTATACCTAAAATAGTTTGTGATTTATGTTTATGTATGTTTAGTGAGTAAGTCGTTGAAGTGCCATTTTAATAAATAAATCAAAATATTGTTACAAAATCTTAGTTACAACATTCATGTTGAGATTATACATATACCTATGTGAGAACGATGTAGAAAGTCGTGCACATTAAGTGCGTCCAGAGTAATAGATTAAATCAACAATTTATAATATAAAGTAATTAAACAAACTGTGGCAGCTAAGAGATGATTTTTCCTAAGGTTTGAGTTTGAGTTTGGTACATGATTAATTCATAGATGTATTGAAAAAGTACTGTCATGATGTTTTTAAGAGTTCTCTTAGTGAATCGCGTCTACGTAGATCATAAATGGCTCTGATGGCTCTTTTCTTTTAAAACCGGCTCACTAGGCTACGTTGCCGTCACCACGTGACGCTGGCAGGAGTCGACATAGGCTCTGAGGGGTTACTATGACGTATTAATTCCAGTGTGGGAAAAAAACAGAGCTATACAGTAATTCGTCTAGCGCCATCTCTTTCCCACACTGGAATAACTCCTGCTTTAAGACGCCATGGTAGTCTACTAGGTGTAAAAAAAACAAGACCGTCGTGTTCTTTCGATCATCTTTTCTTTGAATTTATTGGCTACGTTTACGAATTTCGACTTCTCTGCGCTTCACGTTGAAAACCACGCACTACCGTTACAATGACCTTACGTTGTATTCGTAGACAGAGTATTCTAACTCTGTCTATGGTTCTATTAGTACCACTGGATTCAAAGTACGGTGAGTGTGAAATCACTGTATTCGGAAACCTAATAGTAGTGCAATAAAAGCCAGTTTTCGAGGAAATTATATTTTGTGGCAATTTTGTTAAAAAATATTAAGCACAAATTAAGTTTATTCTCTTGGAAAGTGTTCCTAGTAGGATATCGAAAAACGGCCATTTTTACGAACCAGTTTTTTTCGGTTTCGAGTTTTATCCATAACCGGGTAACCCGGTTTTTCGGGTTTTTTCTTTCCTTAATTTAAAATATAGTTTTACTCTATTTGTTAATTAAAAATTACAAAGGTTATAGTAGCGATATTTGCTGTGTTATAAACGTCCAAATTATTTTTTTCAGATTCTTCAGATTTAGTCCACAATATCTTGGAAAAGCTTCGCCTATTTAAGTCGTTTTGGTTCAGGCCCCGTACGATGAGGTGATTATCATGGTTGCTGAACAGCCCGTTGTTAGTTTTTGGCCCTTTTTGAAACCGGAAAGATCGACCCCTGCCCAAAGGGCTTCTCTCCGAAACTTTTCATAGTATAGTTTTAGCTTTCTGTCATCACCCCCACCTACCCAGCTGTCAAGTTTTCATGTTGAATATTGTGGTGTTTAATAAATAAGTTATGCGTGCTGTGGTGGGGGTTGCGCGATCTGTCTTGTCTGAGCAGCCGAAGCGACAGCACGCCTAACGCAGTAATATCGAAAACAGTGTTTTATTGTGCAACCTCAAACGTGGACACCACAAGTGGCGACGAAGATTAAGGTATGTCGTGCTAACAAAAAAAAAACAACCTAATGGTTGCGATTCATACTGGCAAATTAACGCATGAGGTTTATTTAGTTGAAAAAAGGTTTCTCCAAATAATTTGTGGCGAAATATAGCATTATTGACTATAAATAAGTAAATACGGAACGTACTGGTGTTATTTCCGCTTAAATAATGAACTCGATCCAAGGTCGAAAACTTTCTTTATGCTTAATTGCTTAATATGTACAGTGAATTTATAGTGTTATTTTACTCTTATTTCGTCCGACCTCATTTGTTGATAGGTGCCAACACAACTAAGCCATTAAATAAATAAATAAATAAACCACCACCAACCAACCAACCACCAAAAATAACCACCAATAACAATGTACTAAAATAAACAAATGATTGGGTAACACAATTGCTTAAATTTGCCTAAAATTAGGCAAATAAGAGCGCGAAAGTCGCGATACTGATAGATTATGTGATTAATCTAAAAAAAAAAAATGCCTCAAATGTGTGTTGGGTTAAAAAAAAGGCAAAAACAGAGAAAAAAATGCCTCAAGTGTGTTGAGTTAAAAAGAGGCAGAAACAGAACAAAAAACAAATAATTACAAGGTAATTTGAAGAGGTAAACTTTTAAATGAATAGTGGGTACCTACAAGCTAGCAATAACATAATCATCATACAATCTGTGTAATTGGACATGTCCTTTGTAAAGCTAATAATTTCAACATAATTTTAAATTAAATTAATCTACCCATAGTGTCGTTATTATATTATACACTTTGGTACTTTAAAATTACAAGTTAAAAAGTAAAACATACCATCGAACAATTATTATTTCTTTGGTACGTTCGGTCTAATAAGACCTACCTACCTATTAAACACAGACAATTATAATTGTTTTATTATAATTACACGTTGCAATTTAGTCATAACAAATGAGTTATTGTTAAAGTGGAAATTCAGTTATGTCTGAAAGTGTGTGTAGTGTTCGGTTGGGAGTGTGTGTGTGGTTCTTAGGTCAATTCCGTAAACATTGTTTAACTCGCTCCAAGAAGCGCAAATCGAAAGACCAACAAAACAAAAATGCTAAAAAGGCCAAAATGAAAAAAAAAACCTAAAGCCCATAGTGATATCGACTATGTATTTCATTTAGATAGCGATCTATACCATCGTTTGCAAAGTCGGTAGTGTTAATATAGATCTATATGCCTATTGACTCGGGGAGCAAATGTAATATCATTAATGATGCTACATGGAACACTTTATAAACTGTAAAGTTCAATTCCACAACCAAATTAAAAGTCCAAATAAACACTTCATAGCTTATGGTAGCCAAAATGCACTGACTGTGTTGGGTTCTTTTGAAGCTGAAATTGCAGTTTGATCTCAAAATCAAAATGCCATCTTCTACGTGGTTAAAGATAGCACGAAGAATCTACTTGGAAAGGACACTGTTATGTCCCTTGGTGTTTTAAAGGTAGGCCTTAATATTATTAGTTCAATATCTAATAGCATTATTCAAATTGAAGGATGTTAAATTGGTAATACCTATTAATGAGTCGATAAACCAGTACGTCAGCCCTATCGTAGAGTGCCAGTGCCGCTAGAGTTCAAAATTAATAATAAAATTGATGAATAATGAATAATGTATCTAAAAAAAAAGTAGGTATTACAAAAGTGTACATTTAGGTGCAGTACTGTTATTTCTAAACAATTGTATAATTAGTGCTTATAAGTAAACTATAACTAAAATATATATAACTGTTGCAAGTTACGATAATGGCGTAATCAAACGTTAGGTAGCGACCTGCCTGATCTAGGTTTATTTAAACCTGTGTTTCGTACCATTACTTTACATTGCATAATTTAATTAGGAAAGGAAAAGTTTTAAAATAAAGTAAATCTAGCAACAAAAAACAGTAAACATTAAAACTAACTTAATTACAATATGTACAACTGAATACAAGGGCAAGGGGATGACATATCATATCAAAACAGGACTTCTAGAAGTTTTCTGTGTCCGTGTAATTAAGCATCGCAAAATAATCCGATATTACAAAATTACCAATAACTTAGACTATAGAAGTTTAGTTTCTTGTTGAGTCTATGATACAGAAAAGGTCCTAAAACACACACAAAATCGACTAGCAAAAGTTAGATGAATTGGTCAAAGCGGATATAGTTGAGCCCGTTAATGATACGAGGTTGAGAAAAGTACAGGAGGTTTTTGAAATAAAACAATGTCTTTATTAATGACTTAAAGTGTGTATATAAAGTTGATAAGACACAATACCTTGGCCATGAGCTATCGTGCAAAGGTGTGACAAATATATCAAAAATATTGAGTCATTTAGAGAGCCGGTTACCGTGGAGGAAGTCCAAAGTTTCTTGGGCCTTGTTAATTTCGTGGGTAAATGGGTTTCAAATTTAGCTACTTTAACTGAACCTTTTAGAGAACTTTTGCGACTAAACTTACCAAAAAATACTAACATTGAGTCCTACTGGACGGATGGTCGGTCACAGGCTTTCAGACAATTAAAACAGCCCATGACTAACATAAGAACTTTAGGATTATGACCCAAAGGACCGTACTCAAGTCATTGCAGACACCAGTCCAGCTGGGCTCGGTGCCGTGCTTATACAATATGATAAAAACGGTTCACGCATTATTGCCTAAGGCAACAAAAGTTGAACGTTCGGTCCGCAATGAGTTGAATACGCGGGTGACGAGAGTGGCAACGGTAAGCAACTTGGCTTTCTCTTGCCTTTGGTTAGAACTGTGACTGTGTTCTCACCTAACCTAGCCCTACTGGCCGTTTGCACCAAGACTGAGTGGCACACTAAACACTAAGTATCCTGTTGGTGAAAACGGGCAGTAAGCACTCAGTTAGGAATCTCTTGGTGTTGGTGAAAATGGTCATTAGGCATTCATTCAGTTTGACAGATTGCGTAACACGCTACTTTCAAACAGAAAAGAAGCCTTCAGTGTTGATGAAGAGCTTAAAAGGGTAAAACAAGATCTTTATAGTAACAAAAGGCTTAGACCTAAGAGCCGTTGTACATCCTGTCAGGGCACAGCAAAAATTTAGTATTATAATCTAATTCATACAAGCAAAAAATTAAAATAACATGAAATCCAAATAATTAAGTGATATTTATAATGTGTCCATACTAAAAAAAAACGATTTCATACTAAAATTAAGAACCTACCAAGAGCTTGTGCGAATAAAAAACATTTTAACTGAGTAAAATGGGTTAGCAAAAATCGGGTTACTTGAGGTTTTTATTTTTTTACTCTTTTTTTTAGTATAAAACTAACAAGTATTGTACCATTTTACAATCCTGATTAAATGCGCCAACTTTTAATGGCACTTGCCAAGGCACTCTACATTTTTTTTAAAGGAGGGCCTTTCAACGTCGACAAATTTTGAAAATTTTAAATTCATAGTTTAACGAAGTTTTAATTCTAGGAAACTTGGGGCAATTGTGTCATTATTTTTGACTGTGATTCTTAGAAATATTATTTAGGGTTACGGTTCCAAAGTTTAAATGAACAAAAATAATAAAAATTAACCACAATAACCGAAAAATGATTACAGATTGACCAAAGGAGATTGTTCTACGCCCATACATTGTTCGCCCTGGAGCCAACAGCATAGAAAAAATCATTTTCTAATTGTAAATTGCCCTTAGTAGCCCATAAGAACAAGGTTTCTTGACGGACACTTCAGCGAACAGATTTATTTTAAAAAAAGGAACAGATTTTGAGGTTATTTTTAGTAAAAGAAAACTTAAGTATATCCTTCTAAAATCGCTATTTTTGGTTTCAAAAAAGCATTAAACTTCAAATACAGTGAAATATTACTGTAATTACAGTTTTGTTATGCCTTTAAGGTACAGATATTATTCAATAATAATCCACTTTCCATTTCGTAAGCAAAGTCCGTTATCCGTTGTCAAAATGCTAAGGTGTCGTTTAAGCAGATCACAGAATCAGTTATTCGAAGCCAGGTCACGTTGAAAGCAATCCAAATCGTAGTCCGTTAATAAGAAACAAAATCAAAAACGCCAAAGAAATCGCCAAATAGGTAGGTAGTCACAACACAACACAACCACAGCCAGCGCGTGAGACGATCCGACCACAGAGCATCTATATATGAACCGACTGACGTAGTGACGTAGAGAATATGCTCTCTCGAAGATCGATAATTGTATATCGATTATCAATGACCACCTATTTTAATCTGTGGTTTTAATTTAGGAGACCAAAATGACAGATCAATATGTCAAATGTAAATTAATTTGTATCGTTTCAAGCATAAACACGTTGTTGCTTTGATTCAACTTCACATTAAATTAATGCTAAAATAAAATATTTTGTACTTAAAAAGTAAAAATATGGCTATTGAAGTCGTGGAATCGTTATGAGAACAATTCACTAGAGTTGCGTCGTAAATGATATTTCAATCGTTAAATGAGAGATTTTCTGACAATTGAAAAAACATAGTTCAACAGATGGCTTGGCTAAAAAATACGTCTTTGTTTTACTGGCTACTGATAACAAAAATAAGATCCGTAAGAAAGCTTATTGATACCAAAAACCAGAGAGAGTGACGTATTTTTTACCAACGCCTCTTTTGAACAAATATTTTCTCCATGAACAATGAACTAATTCCATGAAAAAAATATGCATGAAAAACTTTTATGTTGCACATTTTCAATGTTTTGGAAGTGATAAATATCGAACATCATTTTTTTTTAATACTAGATATTATGGACATGGTCGTCGATATCGATATTTATGTAATATGAGCGAGAGCGACACTATCAAATCTTTTGTGACATTCACAATGACAATTCCATGAAAGATGGCGGGTTTGGTTGGTAATAAAATCAATGAGGTCACTTTTAAAAACCTTTATGAATTAAACAGTGTCCGCTGGAATTTATTATTTTTAAAAAGTATATTAAAATATAATTAAAATTAACGTACATGTCAAATGTTTGTTGGTTATAGGGCGGTCTAGAGCAATCTCTTTTTTAGGTTTTTCTTAAATGCCCATAATTTTCATACTGCATGGTATAGATTTTTTTTCTGATTTTTCTCATGATGTTTACAATCAATCCTGTCGCCCCGTTTCGGCTTGACGTTGAGTTCTGGGACACCCTGTATATTAATTTCAACCAACTTTGAATCATACAATTAAATCACATTATTATATAATTAAAACAAAAATTTAAATCAAAATTAAATTAAATTCAAAATAAAATAAAATTCAGCAATAAAATTAAAATCACAATAAAAATAAAATTCAGAATCAATAATTAAAATTAAACAACATAAATAAAATCAAATTAAAACAATAGACTAGATCATGTAATAGAATGCATGATTGTAACTGATGTATACGTGAGGAATTAACTTGATTATTAAAAAAGCCAAATATGTTAAGAATAAATCAGTCATTTATTCTATAAGCAAATATTGTATTATTGTTTCTTTATATTTTGTAAAGAAGAGATTGTTGTGTTTAATAAATAAGTTATGCGTGCTGTTGTGGGGGTTGCGCGATCTGTCTTGTCTGAGCAGCCGAAGCGACAGCACGCCTAACGCAGTAATATCGAAAACAGTGTTTTATTGTGCAACCTCAAACGTGGACACCACAAATATGCTTGTTGAAAAACCCACCATAGACTAATAATATAAATTGGGAAAACCCACTGGGCTCCTAGCAATAGTATTTTAAATAAATAAATAAAATAAATATCCCTGGACATTTCACACAGCACCATCTAGTCCCAAGCTAAGCAACCTAATGCTTGTGTTATGGTAGCTAGATGGCTGATAAACTACATATATACATTTTTTTTTTTGTAAATACATACATATTATAGATAGAAAAACACCCAGACCCGGAACAACTACTTGTAGGTCATACAAATATTTGTTCCGTACGGGAATCGAACCCGCGACATGCAGCGCAGCAGTCAATCGCTTGACCACTGCGTCAACCGTGCCGTCAAACGTTAGTTTTAACGTCCGCCGAACTAACCTAAACCTCAGTAAAAATTTTATCTCCCACGTTTTACAGATATGCTTCAATTTTAATTATTTATCGAAATATGCACGTAGCTTTTAACATGGAGGCTGGTAATGTATGAAATCTGTCATGATTGTGTTGGGAAAAGGTAAAGATATTCAAATATTTACGACGGAAAAGGTAAAGCTTGTATTATTTCGTCTTCTGGTATAACTAATATTTCATACGAAGATATCTCCATCTCTCTGCCTTGATATGGCAAATAGCACAAATTGTAACGAGCGTAGGCTTTTCCACATATAAGGCTGCCATCATACAAAGCTCTTGCTATGTACAAAGGTTCATGACGTACTTCGTTTCCACCTGTGCGTCCGCCGATGATTGCGTTTTGAGGTATACAGTTGGCCTTTGTTTTAACCCATTTAGCATTAAACCCACATAATATCTGAAAATAAATTAAAACTTTTAGTAGTCGCAAAAAATGTATTTAATCTTAATAATCGATAAACTTTGTATATTAATGTAATGACATTATATCATTCGAGTTGGACTCGCAAAATGGATGAATGCCTCGTTGATCTAGTAACTGCTAGCTCTGTTGCTACGCATTAGGTCCTGGGTTCTAGCCTCAAGTCGGGCAATTAATTTTTGCCTCCAGGAGTTATTTAAAAAGGGTAGGGCCTGGATTTGTGTCCGGTTGGTGGCAATAGGCTTGCTACCTTTTAGACAATAATTATGTAAAAAGAAACCCAGTTCGAACCGAAAAAAAAAAAACCGAAAAGGGCATACAGGTATGATACCATAAAATGCGATACATGAAATATTCATGAAACTAATAAATAATGGGAACTAATTTTTGAGCTGTTATTTAAATATTCGAAATGTTATTATGATCAGTTGAAAAACATATTGAGCAGTTATTTAATTTAATGGCGGTTGATTAATTATTGCGACAGTAAAACATGGACAGTAATAAAAAATCAATTAGTCGGTTATTTTATCATACAATGTCAATTCTAAAAATAATTGAGCAGTCCAATAACTGAATGAGCGGTAAAAATGATGGAATGAGCGGTTAGATAAATAGTTCGGCAGTTCATAGGGAGCGGAGACACCTGGACTTGGGGCATCCCGACTCGGACAGGTTAGGTTCGAAGGTTATGGCGGGTTAGGTTACTGTAGACCCTGCAGACAGAAATAGGAGCCCCGCTTAGCGGGGCTACGCTCACTACGCTTTTTAGGCGAATAACTGCCCACTCGTAACCGCTCATTTAGTTATTTTACTGCTCAGTATAATTATTAAATGATCCATTTTTATTATTTTTTAACGACTCATTTTTGTTTTTTTACTGCTAAGTTTTAACAGCTATACACGTGCCATTTATAATTTTTAACTTACCAAAACCGCTATTTACAACTGCCTCTTTAAATCAGTGCCATAAATAATCCATAATGAATTTTAAAATGAATGATTTTTGTGCCCATTTCCCTAAAATCTAAAAAACTTTTAAAACGTGACAACACCATTTTCGGCATTAAAATGTTTGATCGTCGCGCCCCTGTGTTGCCATGTAAGTTTCCTCATTTTAAGTACATTTAATTTTATTTAATTTTCATCGAAGTATTTTTTTACTTGTGATCCTAAAAGAATTACATAAATATACCTAACCTAATCTCGATACCTAATAAATAATAGCCTCACGGATCGGACGGGGTTTTTTAACATGTTGTGTACTTGACGGCGCATCAAGTGGCGCCGCCGTCTGTTTGTTACAAAGTTACTAATAAGAAGGTCGGATAAGAGTGACACTGGCTGATGACTGTCACTCTAGAGGAGCATCGTTCACTTCAACCAACTTATCTGTGCAGTCGGAAAAACATAGAACTAAAATAAATGTACCAAGTTTAACATATTGATACAGTTTTTTTTGACAAGCAACCTTGAACTGCACACTTGAAGTGGTCATGCTATAACTTTGGTTTACGTGGCGGCTGCAATCAAATGACAGATCATCAACGGGAGCCGCTGTCGTTCGTTACCACTTCTTTTTGGTATAAGTATTTTACTTTGCTTTAGTTACCACATTCCACTGGGATTCCGATCCTGGTGAGGGGCCATTCATAAAGTACGTTAAAATTTCGTGATTTTTTTAACCACCCCCCTCCCCCCGTCCTTGCCACAGCATGTCACATTTGTGAGACTCTCCCCTAGTGTGACGTCAGATATTTTGTAATTTTACAGGTTTATACAGATAGAGTTTGAAATTTTAATGTTTTCGTTAGTATTATGTAGTTCAAATTTCGTGTTTTAATGCTTAGTTAAATTAGATTTTGAAATGTGACATCACGAAATTTAGGACCACCCTTTGTCACACAATGTCACACTTCGTCGACCCCCCCTTAACTTGTGACGTAATTTATGGTTAGCCCCTGATATTGAAGTTGCTGATCCACTTTGTGATGACCATTTCTAGTAGGGGCCATCCTGCGCCAATATACATACACACAACTGACGAAGTTAGGGTGTATCACGTACATACGTATGACAGGTGTTTACAGGTAACCATCTGCCTAATCCTAATAACCACAGGCATAAATTAAATGCGTGATGTTATGTGACGTAAAAAGTTTTATTAAATCAAAAACCAATACTTTTACCTCAAACTCTTCTTTGGAATGTTCTCTGCCTCCCCAAGGGACAAATGCCTTGCCAACTGATTTGACATACTTCCCAGGACACAGCGAATAATTATGGTAGGCTCGCGCAATGTAAATATGTTCATTTTCAAACCCACCAATCATTGCATCTGGAGGTAATTTGCCATCAACCATCGGAAGCCAATGAAATCTTTCATGAAACTTTTTTCGGGATACCGATTCCAATATGACCGGTGAGACTGTAATGACCAAAAACATCTTGGTTTATACTTGACCACATTTTACTATTAATTGGAATATAATAACTATCATTGGTAAAGAGTGCTTGTATGAGTATTAAAGAATATAGTGTAAATAATTAAATTATAACATTGTAGGCAAGTAAGAACAGGCTATCTTCAGGTACATTCAAACAAGTTCCACATCTCTAGATAGTTATGCCATACATGGGGGCCGTCTTCACGAGCGAGAGAAACGCGGCGATATTACGTATTTGTATGGGATAATATCGCTGCGATTCTCTCGCTCGTGGAGACGGCCTCTAAGAGAGTGTATAGAAATACGTGTTAACGACTTCGATCACTAATAAAAAACTAGATGCACAATCAGAGCAAAAAAATGTCCTCACCGAATGAGCGCCCACTCGAACATTTGGGTGCGCTTTTAATCTAGTAGCATTCGAACACTCCGACGGGCAACATGCCTCAGTGCTCGTTTAAAAAGTGTAAAAATCATACATCCAGGACGCTAAAAAAGGATGGAATTTCATATTTTCGGTAAGTATTAATATTATCATTATTTAATTGTTATCAATGTATTGTAAATACTGATATTTTGACAAGAAATCATCGTAAAAACATTATTTAAATTAAGTCGGAGGAGTTATAAGGCATCTCAATTGTAAAGACCCTTACTAAACGTATTTAATCATACTATCGCATCGCCACTTCAATTGTTCGAGTTACGTGCGTTGATTCTGTTCCATTTGTTGGAGACGCTATTGTTTATTTTTATTTTTAAAGTATGATTGTTTTTTTTTGTTAAATGAGACTTCTTTACTGTTTCTCTAAATATTATGTTAACATTTTATAGATTTAATTTTGAATATGTGCATGTAATAAAACTAAAAATGTGAGATTTTTTTTTAGCTTTCCACGAGATCGTGTGAGGTGTGGAGAATGGATATCAGTTATAGCACGTCAAAGATCCGAAGAATTCTTCAAGCCGACCCAGGGAAGCATTATATGTTCGAAACATTTTTTAGAAAGTGATGAATATGTGACTACGAAAGGCATCACATCAGGTAACTATTGAATTTAGATTTAAGTTATTTGTCAAACAATATCTATAAATTTTTGACACAAAATAAAGAATAAATAAATAATTATGACTGTTTCAATTACTTTCATTACTAAATGAAAACATAAATCCCTATCCAAAACATTTACAGTCAGGTAAATTATAACCATTACACATATACACCATAGAATTGAATATTCTTTATTAAGTATACCAATTTTATTAAACAAGTTCAACAAACATTTTTAAAATAAAATTACAGTAACAAAAAATATTGGGCAGTTCGACTCCATTCATTCCTTGTCCAAGCGACGAGGCTCGGTCGTAAAATTTTATTGCTTTTTATTGGCACTTTGTAATTCTGACTTTAAAACATGCGTGTAAGGTTGAATTTGTTTTGATATAGGTTGACCAGCGAGTATCGGGTGTAAAAGGTTATTACTTTTTGTACGTAGCTTTGTGAATACAACTTTAGTCAATGTTTTTAAGGTTGAATTTACATTAATGTATAATTATTTTAACTAGAAGTACTTCGAAACATTTGGCGGCAGTTTTTAGGGAACTTTTACTTGGGATTGTGTATCTAGTTTTTTATTAGTGATCGATGGTTAACGACGATAATATCGTCGCGATTCTCTCGCTCGTAGAGACAGCCCCTTAGGTTCGCCCACCTTTTTAATTGCTTGAAACATTTTGACGACTCAATGAGGACTTTAATAAAACACGTTAAAATAAATAGGTAAATATTTTATAATAATAATTTAACAAAAATATTACATACAGATGTCGTTACTTATGTGGTACATAACACTTTAACACCAGACAAAATAAAATTATGCAGTGCATTTAAACAATTAACAGACGTACGAACAGGCACAGCGTGATAAGACATTATGTATCTAGGTACTTAAATGCACCATTTAATTGCTCATTTAATTGTGGAAGCAGTTTTTCTACGTTACACGTACGCACTAATCTTGAGATTCATTAACAATTTGCGTTATTTTATTTAGGGCATGAGGACTTCGTAGTCGGGGAATCCGAGCTCTTGTCCGCCGAAGGAGATGTAGCAGACGCCATGGGACTGCTGGACCTTTCCGGTGGTGAGGCTGCCCTCATGGTTTACGCGGCCCACGTACAGAGGCTCGCCGTCCTCGGACTGGCCGCCGGGGAAAGCGCCAGGAGGCACGTTTGATCCGTTTGTGCGCACCCAGTTGTTGGGGCCACCTACCAGCACCTAAGTGTTTGGAAATGATAATATTAACGTTTGTATATTTAAATATAGACTAGATAGATATTAATCGTGTCGTGGCTGCATAGTAATATAAATGTATAGTGTCATGGTCACCAAATGATTGTCAGGAGTGTGGAGTGAGCGCAAATACAGTTGCTTTTATACTGTACTAGCTTTTGCTCGCGGAGACGCTCCTGTTATGTACAGAAATTAACCCACGGGAACGTTTTAAATGTAGCCTTTGACACTTGGGGATAATATAACTTCTCGTAAGGGCAAGAATTTTCGGAATCCGTTGAGTAGTTCCGAAGATTGGTTGGAGTGTAGCCTTAGGCGCGCAATGGAGCGAGCACTTAGAAAAATTTTCGTGTTTTTTTTTCGGAAATTTGCCAATTATATTGCAGTATCGGGTTGACATAGACCATAGAAACCATTTAGGTTCTGAGACGCATGGTCCTCCAACGCATTATTTTTATTACTACAGAAGTAGTATAAAACAAAGTCGCTTCCCGCTGTCTGTCCCTATGTATGCTTGGATCTTTAAAACTACGCAAACGGATTTTGATGCGGTTATTTAAATAGATAAGAGTGATTCAAGAGGAAGGTTTATATGTATAATACATGCATAATATAGTAGAGAAACACTGATAATTTTAGAGGTTTCTAATGTGATGACGTAAATAAACACATTTTATATTGCGCTTACATTGCAAACGCTGGCCCTATGAGATAGATTAATATAATGTACTACAGTATTGTGCACAGGTTTTTAAAAAGGTCTACAAAAAATTCCGCGTTGATATAATTGTCTATCTCTTAGGGATAATTTAACCATTTTTATCCTTTATTTTTTACGAGAATCGAATAAGCCATTATGGCTTATTTACGAAGCAATTTTAAGCAATAAAACATTAATCCTTATCCAATCAAGTACCTTAAATACATTGTGCATTTTATATAAGTAGATCAATATGGCCCTTTTTTTTTTTTGGTGGGTGGGAAATCATTAAATGACCCCCCCCCCCCGCCCTGGGCGGAGCGGAAGGAAGTGTCAGACTCTTACTGACTAAAAACCACCCATGTTCCTTCATTGGCCCTTTATGTTCCAGGGCCGCGGTATCTCTTTCGAACAGTCCCGCAGCCCTGGGTATGGCCCTTTACAGCATGTAATTTAAATGAATATTAGCGATTTAAAATGCAGGGACATAGCGGTTGCGGCGGTAAAGGCCCGGGGTAGTATATTTAGTATCAGCATTGCACCCGTGCGAAGCCGGAGCGGGTCGCTAGTTTTATTTAAATCGATAAAGATAATAATCTATATTTCCAAAATGGTATCTATGGCTCAGATGAGAGACTTTTCGGAAAAAAAAACTTCGAAAATTTGGCTAAGTCCTCTGCACTAAGCATATCCATATTCAAAGGTAAAAGAGCGACCGACAAAAAATTGAGTGCTTTTTTCAACATTTTCAATATTCGCGAGTTTTTGTTATATCATCTCATGGTTTGCGATTAGAGCAACAATTTATTTCCCGAAAGGTTTTTCATCCGAGCTACCATTTCGGAAATATAAAGTGATTTATATAAAATAAAAATAAAAACGAAAGCCCATAATTCGGAAACGGTGCGTCGGAGGACCATGCGTTTCAGAATTTAAATGGTATCTATGGTCTAAGTCAACCCAATACTGCAATAAAATTGGGAAAAAAAAAAACAAAAAAAAAAATGTAAGTCCGAAATATTTTGTCGCAAAAAGATTTTTTCAATCAAATTTTTTTAAATGTGTTCTTTGGTGCTTATAGTGCCGCTAAGCGTATACTCCAACTCCTACAAATCCACCCCTAAAACGACCCACTGACCCGAAGATTACTATGTAGGGAACATACAAAAAAAAAAAACCTGTTTATAGTAGTATAGATATTTTGTTATATGTATAAGTGCAGATCCTGTTATTTAGGGTCTTCCAAAGTAATATTCATGAAACCTACCTGGTATTGAGGTTTGCCGTGCTCTTGACCGCCCCACGGTACGAAGGCGCATCCATGGGAAGCACAAAGTTTTCCGGGAATCACAGCGCCTTCGTGTTGTGCCCTGGCGACGTACAGGGGTTCGCCACTGCAGTCCTGTCCACCGACGACGGCGCCAGGAGGGATTTGTCCACCACTGGCGTCTACCCAGTTGCCGGGACCAGCCAACACGTGGGGAGGCGCGTTGTAGGCAGGCATGGCACCGGGGTAGCCGGGCGGCGCAGCGTACAGAGGTGCAGACACGGGCGCCGATGGAGGAGCTACAAAGTTATGCATAAAACAATGATAAACACTAACATTTGCAAAACACACAAATGGACAAGCAGAATGTGCATCAAATAATAATTATTATGCAAGAGCTGCAGGTGTTCTGACAGTTTATCTATAGCAGGCAGCAGGCAATTAACACGCAATAAGATGCAATTAAATAAAAAGGTACCCTGTGAGCAATTTTATAATCATCTCAATGGTACAGTTATTATTTTAATACCTTATTACTTACACAAAGACGGATGTTCACATCGACAACTTTAGTGCCACTATCACCAGCTTTGTAAGAAAATTGAGTTAATACATAATAATGTAGGTTATTGAGTCAGTATCAGTTATCAATGCATGAATGCACTGACTTAGTCTAAATATTGCTAAATCAGTGCTTCGAGAATTCAGTGAAGATGACATGCACGTTGCGTTAGCAATGTTGTGTAGTGTTAAAATGTTGTCTATATTCGATTTATTTAGGTATCTGTGGGACTGCAAATCATAACGAGCTTCTATATTGTCAAAGTGAAGAATGGTATCAAAGTGGGTAGAAGAACGGAGTTATGTTTATGCTAATCAAATACCTAAACGAATGTCTATAGTGCTAGAAAAGGTAGTACATGTCCAGGTATACAGAAAGAAAAGGCGTGTAAATAGAAAAAAAAAAAACAAACACAAAAAGAGAAAAGCTTGGCCACAAAATGTACCCAACGTACCAAACGCCAATTGGAAAGGAAACATCAGGATGCAGACTTCAGGTTACAACGTTACCATACGTGAGGATTCCGTAAACGCACGCAATTTTCTTTTGGATACAATATTTATTGTTAGTCTAACGGTGGTGTTGACAACGATTAAACATTTAGTTTATCTATCGATTAAAACATTTAGAAGTAATACGCATTAAATGCGGATTAGAAGTCAGCAATTAACATCCAAGCATTCTGTAATAAAAGATAACTCAACGAGGCTGAGCGCCGGGATTGTTGAAGTGAGTGATACGCCACTGTCCGCGCGCTCCCCAGCCGGTCCGCACTCCGAAGTGCGTGATGCCGAACGGCGCGGGGTCCACCCACTCCATGATAACCATGCCCGTCTGGCCGTCCCGAACCATCACTCTGCCGCTCTTCCATTCGATCAAAAATTGCCTGAACTCGTTAGGGTGCATAATCCCAGGAGTTTCAACTTCAACCTATGGGGCAACAGTGAATTTTAACGAAAGATCCAACAAATAACACAACGACGATGTCGACATTCTATCCTACCTTATCTGGCTTCTGTCTGCAGTGTCTAATAACCGACTTGGTGTTCTCCCAACCACCGAGTATAATTTCGTACATAGGATCCACTTCAGCGGGAGCTGGCGTCAGGGCTACATGGCAGTTGTGGGGACCGCGATATTCGAATTTCAGAGAACCCGCGAGGACAGGTCCGAATCTATACTCTAACTGGTCCGGAGTATTGAATTCAGCCCCATCTGTACCGATAAAGGGCCCATTTTTAAATTGTTGGGTACATTTTATGTGATGATGAGTGTAAGCGGTGATTTAAGTGCATTTACCTTCAATCTTCCAACTGCCGGTCGCGCCCCATCCGGTGCACACTCCGACGAAGGCAATTGGGAATGGTTCGGGGTCTGCCCAAGAGAGGAAGGGGATAGCTTCGCCTTCACGTCCCACTGAGATGATGCCACCATCCCAACGAACCCAGAAACCACGGAATTCACCGCCGTTCAAAATGTTAGGAGTTTCGATTTCAACTTTGTCGGGCTTGGTTCTGTTCTTCCTGATTACACTCTTAGTGTTACCCCAGCCTCCAAGGAAGATCTGACAATTCATTAGAAAACAATTAGGTAGGTACTTATCGATTACTACTACAAAATTACTTTGTCACATTGATATATACGTGGTCTCTTAAATATTAGGTACCCACCTCAACCATAGGATTGCTTTCCTGGGGTCCCATGGTAAGGGCAAGATGTGCATCATTGGGAGTCCTGACTTTGAACTGCACGGAGCCGCTCGATACCGGGAAGTAGTGGTATTCGAGTTTATCCTCGGTATTCAAATCTGTAAACAACAGTAACTTGAATAAGTACCTATTCAAGCTGTTTATCGATTTATCTAACATAAATGCCAATCAATTTATTATATTGATTGTTTTTCCATCAGATATTTCTCTGTACCTAACAGCCACGGAGTCTGAATTTGAGTCCAGTTGATAGCAATCGGCTCGCCCCCTATTACATGGAACTTCAACATAACTGACGGAACGTGGGTGTATTGTAGTGTATTAGGTTTATATCTGCCTAACCCTTTCGGGGATAACAGGCGTGATGATATGTTAATTTATGATAATTATTCTAATCTCACTAAAATTATCACAACAGCTTATCATCCCCAAATGTACAAAAACATGTTGATTTTTCATGATGAAATAGTACCTACTTTTTTTTTCATTGCACTCGAGGCGGAATTAACACCCGAGCTGCAGGCGAGGGTGTTATGGAACAGAGAACTGCAGCTTATACACTTTCGAAGAAATAAAATATTAGAACGCTAATATTTTTGTCGAGAATTATTAGGAAACTATGATTTAATTTGCTTTTTTCCGCGCTTTGCTTTCGCAAGGTTGAAGAAAAATCCGCCCCTAAGGCTACCCACTGACCGAAGAAGCAAACGTATGATGCCGCTAAAAAGCCTAATATGAAATATTGAAAATTCAAATATTTTTGAATTTAGAACACAAAAAATGTTAATTTGTTCATAAAAGTAAATATTTGTTTTAAATAATCATGTATATCTATGATGTTCTATTCATAAACACAATCTAAATACTCAAATAAATTTTCACCGTAAAAACGCATATCTCTTTGCTGAGATTATAACAAAAAACAATCACCGCCGACTATAGTCATTAAACCCATTTGGACTTAGCATCAGTATAGTTATCTGCGGAAAAATATTAAAATCCACGCGTGTAAAATACATTGCATGTTGGACCTAATCGTAGTGCGATAAGAACCAGTTTTCGAAAGAAAGTGTATTGAAATATGTATTCCTGTGTCCTAAAAATCAATCAGTATTTGCTTAAAATTCTATTATTTAAAATCTCCCCTATTTTCGCTTCTGTCTAACTAGATCCTTGCATTCCAAACGCGAGGTCGATGGCTTAAGAGCTATTTAAAATTCCGTAAACACTTCTTAGCGCTTTCCTCAATTCCTATTTAGTCTAACGATATACGGCCATTGCCTTCCATTCGAGGCATGTCTCCTTACTCAACTCTAAATATAGGCCGAAGTATTGGTATGCGAGTATGCGAGCTAGGTGTCCCGGCACTAGTCGGCAGAGTCGGCACCCACGAATTCATAACTTGATTATGTCATAGCGTTAGTGGAAGCTTTCCATTGCTGTCTATACAGAGCTTGTTTTTTTGCTGGACTGAAACACGTTCATGGCCATGGCGCCTGCGCTGTGGGACTCGGTCGCGTAAGTAGTCCACGATGATGTCATCTTATCAAATCAATTCTGTTTCAACCTCTACCTATCTGTAGCCGGGTTTATCTGTGAATTCATTCAGCTCGGAATGTACTCTAAAAACAATTCCATTCTAAACTTAAGTTTTGTTTTCGTTACTTCTGTTTTAAGTAGTATTCGGTTTTAGATCAATCATCGCTAAAAGTTTTAAGTACTTTGTTTTTCATGCCAGACATAAACCATGACGGCTATGTTGGATATACGAACCTATTATTAGATAGGTACTATAATAAAAATGTAATTTATTCTAGCCAACGTTGTAGCTATGCTAAGTACTCTATGGCTAGTACCGTTTGACCACACCCTGACCATTTGCAAGGTATTCCAATTCGCGTGTTTATAAGCAAGTTCGAAACAAATGACTGCAGGACGGGAGGAAGTCATAATATAAAACCTTTCCTCCTTGTTAGAATGGTTAACTATGTTAGTAGGTAGGTGTAAATGGCTAGACAGTTACTTGACTGTAAACACTTATTATAAGTAGGTTTTTATTTAGTGTCACGAAAGTCTAGAATAGACATGACTTTGGATGGTAATTAGTAATTAACGAGCAATTCACCGTGACGATTGCGCTGCCGGTACCTGGCAAGCTATTCGTGGTATAACAGTGAAAAAAGTTATTCATTTAACTAGGTAAGTACATAGATTATCGCGAAGGTGATAAGTCGTGACTGACATAATGTTTACATTTTCTGTGTTTTGAAACAATGTTTGAACGTTATCAGTAAATACGACAGTCGTCAGTTCGCCACTATGAGCAGACATTTTCGCGGCATGCATGAGATCTATTAGGTCAATTAGGCCAATCTAACAGTCTGACCTAAGACATTATGAATGCATGCTTACATTTTATGGACCAGGCGATAAATTTTAGACATTTGTTTGTTTGCCTTTCAGGAATTACCCGCAATGGTTTGGGGGAAATGCACACAAAAAAATCAAATGCATACCTATGTAATACAGTTTAAGTACCTTGGTTTACCTACCTATGAACAACATTCCCTATCGTGATAATATGACTCATTTAGGCTTTAATTAGCATACCTACTCACAATGTAGTTTATCAATTACTTACACATTTGTAGGAAAACAAATATTTAACACTAGCTGCCCAGCGCTACTTCGTTCGCGTGGTGTCCTACCCCTTACCCTACACTACTCCTACCCTACTCCTACCCTACTCCTACCCTACTCCTACCCTACTCCTACCCTACTCCTAACCTACTCCTGCACTACTCCTACCCTACTCCTACCCTACTCCTACCCTACTCCTACCCTACTCCTACCCTACTCCTACCCTACTCCTACCCTACTCCTACACTACTCCTACCCTACTCTTATCCTACTCCTACCCTACTCCTACACTACTCCTACCCTACTCCTACACTACTCCTACCCTACTCCTACCCTACTCCTACACTACTCCTACCCTACTCTTAACCTACTCCTACACTACTCCTACCCTAATCCTACCAAAAAAAAAGTATCCTAGTGTTATTTTTAGACTTATCCAGGCAATTTTTTAAATTTTTCTGTATAAACCATCCTTGAACTTCAACGAACATTTAAAAAAAAGAATTGGCCAAATTGGTCCAGGCGTTGTTGAGATATGCGCTTACCAACACATTTTGCGATTCATTTTTATATTATAGATAAACAGGCTCACAGCCTCACACCTAGAACCAGTAAGGTAACCTTCGATGGTGACGGAATTGAGGATGATCTCATACACTACGTTAGTACGTTTACTAAGTGCTATCAAACAATGTGACCTAACTAACATAAATAATAAAAACCAGTTAATTGTGGGAGATTACCAAGGCTGGCATTCTTGTTGAAAAATATCTACATCTGTAGTTGAGTATGGCTAGGTACATGACCACATATTGCAGCCGTATGGTTCACATCTTAACGACAGTTGGTCGTATATTTATAAGTTAGGCGCCTAGAATGTTTGTGTTGTATTGATTGTTTCTATCCGATTTTCTATTCCGCATCACCACGCCCGTTGTTGGCCTTGTGCCAAGAAAATGCCGGTCCGGTATTTGCGGCACCGGCTTCTCAAAAAACAACACTAGATTATTGAATACTTCTGTGAAACTAGAAATATCCTTTAAAATATAGACTGCCTACATTATCTAAAATGTTAGAGAACTTGGCGTCTGTTCACCGGCATCAAGGATGCAATAAAAATACAGAAATTAGACGCAAAATTCACCGGTAAAATTATAATGTATTTTAAATAAAAGATAGTTTACTCACCCATTATATTCGCCATGATTTATGAAGTGCTTGATTATTTTCTTTATTATTTTCTCACTGAATTTGTAACGTACGTGGTGTCAACTCCGAACGCTATTTCAAACTGGGGCCTGCGTTGCGAAGCTGGTGCGGCCACGTCTTGCGGCCTCGACGCCGACGCGAGGCGACGTAACTCTAGATGATGTCATACTATACTTTTGAAATAAAGTTCTCGTATAAAAGTTTTGAAGTATAATTTCAACTATACTATAAGTACGGCACTTCTTACGTTTTAAACATTGGACAAAATTATGGCGCTTTGATTTAGTCGGTTTGGTGCTGGTGTTCGAAATATGGGATTGTTTTTACGAAATTACAACAATACAGTATGCAAGATTATTTATAAAGAATATCTCTGTTGTTATGATACCCAGGTACCTTACGTAAATAAAACAATAGGTGACCTTCTCGGGCCCTTGCTTTGGTGGTCAAGGTTACTCCCGTAATGTTTGCGCAGTGTTAGAGCGAGAATGATGCACGTAGGTACAAATTACAAATTAAATAAAGCTACACCAAAATTCCACTACACGTTTTTTTGATAACTCGTGTAGACTCCGCATTTAAATTCGTGTCATGCACACTTTAGTTTTCTTCAAATTCTGCGATTTCTGCGTCCCTCGAAATTTTCTAGTTAGTAGTCACATAGGTAATCAGTTGCTTATTAAGATGTACCTATATACGAAGACCACGGACTCAGGGTTGTAATCAGTCATGTATCATACAAATGGCATTTAAACTGTCTTACTTATGAATCATCTACGAACATTATGCTACTTGTTATGTCTAGTTGACCCGGTGCTACTTACAGTTATTTGCTTGCGTGATTACTTTTTTTATTTGCTATTTTGGTAGTAGCTGATATTATCCGTCTGATATTTATACCTAGGTAGGTACCTACTACCTATATGCTGTTTGAAAATGGAATGCTGTTCGAAAAATTGTTGTTGTGGAATAGTCTAGAAAACTTATCATTTGTGGAAATGTACCGGATTTTTATGTATGCATGTTTGTATATCATGATTTTAGAAGAATAGGATTATGAAGATGTGACCTAGTCTAGAAAGTCACCCCTATGTTGAATAATTGTAGATCCTATCGATTCAAATAGTACTTAGTAACCACAACCATTTCCTGAGTCATTAAAGAACTCCTTAAGGCCAAAAGAGCGTGATATTTTGAGCTGTGAGTCGCGTAAAATGAGTCGCGGAATTTACGCCGCCATAAATGCGACGCTCATTTTGCGTCGTCGTGTGGTAGGACGTATAAACCGGACTTTAGTATGAAACCGGAATTTTTTGAGCTGTGAGTCGCGTAAATTGAGTCGCGGATTTTACGCGACTCACAGCTCAAAAAATTACGCTCGTTTGGCCTCAGCCTAAGAAAGCTTAACATTATCATCACCAAAAACAACTTCAACACGTCATGACCAGTCATCTCATGACTCACAGCACCTAAGTCACGTCATGGTTTGTCATAGTTCAGACTAATGACGAAAAAGGTTCCAATGGCCATATTTTTATTATTATTTATCGAACGTAATCTGTGGTTTACCTAGATTAATACGAGGTAGTCGAGGCGACGACCATTACTATTTGATTACGACATGGAAAGGGCAAGGTTTCAGCAGTATGACGTAAGCATACGGGTCACCTAAATACCTCAGTGGGTAGACAGGTTTTCATACAGGCACGGTATGGAAACTTCTAGATTTTAGAAAGATTCTAAAACTTAGCACTGTGGAAGTTTATTTTAAAATGTCTAGGTAGATTTTCTATTATCGAGATAGATTTAATGCATTTATTTATTTATTATACTCTTTTCGATATTTTAGATTCGTAAGCCAGTTGTAAACGCCGTACAAACAACGTCATTAAAATGCTAATTAATAAATTAATCTTCGCCTTGAACTCAAATCATTCTCAAGGTTACATTTTATTTTTCATAGACAATTTTCCTTCTTATTTCAATTCTAAGGTTTGTTTGTTTATTACTAGTACTAGGTAGGTACTACCACACCTTCATACACTTGACGACATAATAGATAATAATGGAGGCATACAGGCACTTATATTAAATAGTAGGAGTCACGCAGGGACGTTGTAAGAGTGCAAATAGTTGTTAATTTGTTCGAACTGACTGGTCAGTTCGAACAAAATAATAATATTACATTGTTATGTGGATTTTATTTTTAGACTTTACGATCCTTTGCTGTGGCCTCCAAAATCTGCAATAAACGTCCAATTACGCTAATCACCACCATATCACAACAATTAGCAGACGGACCGGTGACCACAGCTAATAAAACTCCATAACATAATACCTCGTCTCTAATCCTCGAAGAGTGAGGCTAAGCCTTAATTAATATAGTACACCCGCATTTGGCTCTTGTTATAGCGGGCGAGGCTATTGTCAACAACCGAGCACAAATATAGAACGGAGTCTGAATTTGACTGCTATTGAGATATTACTGATGGAAAAACCCAATACAAAGTGTATTGGCCCGATCTGGTAATCGAACCCAGGGCCTCATGATCAACAGAAGCGCTTGCGACCACTAGACTAACGAGTCAGTTCTATTAAAACAATGATACTAGAAAAAAACCTTTTATGTATTTGTCAGTTCTGTGACTCAAACTAATGGACATCCATGGAATTAGCTATCCTTGCAAAACAACAAGCAACTACGAGTGTTATGAACAGCAACGAAAAATAGTCACTTAATACAGACTTTACGTAGGTACCTATCTATGTGTAACAGTATAGTAGAGATGGTAAAAGTATTGGTTGCGTTAGTCATTTATTTACGTCTTGTGGTCTCTACCCACGGAGTTCAATTCGCAGCTTGGAAAATATTTTTAGATTTTTCCATTAAGGATTTCTCTGAAGCAGTTCGGAGTATAGATGTACAGACGCCAGCACATCAAGCTACTACAATCTGTCAAATTTCTTTAATAGATTTTCAACTTTATCTCTAAATCATTAGGTTCAAGGTTGGTTGGGAAAATCTGACAGTTTCGGGTAGGTTGACCTGCTGGCGTCTGTACCTGGTTGTTGGCTATCAAGTCGCCTCCTGTTATTATAAACATAAACATAGTTGGCGAAATGTGATCGTAGAGTAGTTACAACGTAGGTACAACAATACCACTACCTAACCCTTCCAGAAAAAATCAAGCGTGAGGTTAGGTTAATTTCAAGAAAAGATGTTAGAGATTTTTTACATTGACATTTATCTCTTCAACACTACCTTTCTATTGTATACCTACTAATTTAAGAATTCTTAGAAAAGACATCATGATATCTCTCGACTTGGTTTACGACCAATAAACTGATGTCACCATATAAAACTAATCAAACGCACAGTCCCAGGTCGCCTGACACGAGGCACACGAGCTAAAAACATTATGACGTCACTGGCTGTATAGGTATTATATTTTATTAGTGTACAATGAGTGAGGCGCGGATAACCTTGATCTGGCCTGCTCCGACTGACTGACTGACTTACTACAATACTATGAATCATCCTATTGTAGTCTGTGACATGCAATGGAGCGTAATTTTGTTGTTTCTGTATTGTGTAGTGTAAATGTACTGATTGTTGCTTTATTAACTAAGTGCTAATCTATTAGGTTACAGTTAACATTGACGAGATCAGAAAGGTAGTCTCTAGTCTCTGTTCTGAATAAATATCACGATGCCGAACATGCGCTTGAGAATTAAAAAAAACCGGCCAAGTGCGAGTCGGACTCGCGCACGAAGGGTTCCGTACCATTATCTATAAAAACGGTAAAAAAATCCCCCCCTAAAACATTTGTTTTATTTTAATTTAATTATTTATTTTTAAAGTGAATATATAACTAAATATTCTGTGAAAGTGTCTACCAGTTGCCGTTGCATTAATTGTATTGTGTTTTTTTTAGTATTTGTTGTTATAGCGACAACAGAAATACATCAGCTGTGAAAATTTCAACTGTCTAACTATCACAGTTCACGAGATACAGCCTGGTGACAGACGGACAGGCGGACGGAAAGCGGAGTCTTAGTAATAGGGTCCCGTTTTACCCTTTGGGTACGGAACCCTAAAAATCTGTCTCACACTCGGACTCTTTACTTTTTGTTTGGTTTCCCAATTCTATCGTGTCGCTACGGGTTCGCCGCGCAGTCGCAATGTTTTTGCCGCATTAGCGCTGCGTAAGCTCTCGTAGTCGCAGCTCCTACAATGCGTAAGGTCTCATAGACCCAGCGGCTATGACGCGTAACAGTTGCGTAGGCTGTCGTAGACCTAGCGGCTACGACGTGGAGAAGCTGAGTAGGCTGTCGTTGACTTAGCGGCTACGAGGCGGAGAAGCTGAGTAGGCTCTTAGGCCGCTGCCTCGAATTTTGCGGGCAGCGGGGCGGCGGCGGCGGCGGCGCGGGAGCGGTAGGATCTTATGCGTAAAATCAAATGGACCGGTTCTCGAAAACAGCGGCGCGGGAGCGGGCAACGAGCGGTGCACTCCAGTCAACGAGCGCCGCCGCCGCCGCCGCCGCCGCCGCCCCGCTGCCCGCAAAATTCGAGGCAGCGGCCTTATAAACGCCGCTGCTACGAAGCGTAGGATCTCGTAGACCCCGCGGCTACGTCGCGTAACAGTTGCGTAGGCTGTCGTAGACCTAGTGGCTACGACGCGTCGGAGCTGAGTAGGCTGTCTCGTTGACTTAGCGGCTACGAGGCGGAGAAGCTGAGTAGGCTCTTATAGACGCCGCTGCTACGACGCGTAGGGTCTCGTAGACCCAGTGGCTACGACGCGTAACAGTTGCGTAGGCTGTCGTAGACCTAGCGGCTACGACGCGTAACAGTTGCGTAGGCTGTCGTAGACCTAGTGGCTACGACGCGGAGAAGCTGAGTAGGCTCTTATTACGCCGTTGCTACGCTGCGTGTTTATTTTTATTTGTGTTTATAGTCGCGTAGAAATCGCGTAGATACTGTTTAAATATATCGCTAGCGTAGAAAATAATCCTGGCCGCATGATTACACATACAATACTATGCTGTACATAAACTATACTGTACATTCTATGTCGGTGGAACGTGGAGTCGCCGTTTATATTAGAAAAAAAAGCTGTGTGGGATGATGATGAATGGTTTTATGTCACAGTGTAATTTTTATATTACAGTTCACTACCCGAATGAAAGTTCTAAATGTATCGCGAATGCAAATCACTTTTTATCTAGATTTAAAAATAAACCTCAACAAGTAGAGGTCATCTTCCTTTATATTCTTTGTATACCTGTTCCCGTTTCTGTTTTGACAACCTCTATATATACTTTTTTCTATTTTTGGGATGGGAAGTCATCAAATGACTCCTCCCGCTCTGTGCGGAGCGGAAGGGAGTGTTAGACTTTTACTGACTAAAACCCGTCCATGTTCCTTCTTTTGCCCTTTATGTTCCAGGGCCGCGGTATCTCTTTCGAACAGTCCCGCAGCCCTGGCAACCTCTATATACACCTGCAATTATAATTACGAGAAACTACTCATATTTTCGCTCTACGCAATATTTATTTTAAACTGTGACGCGGCACAGACCGTCGTCATAATTTATATTTTATGAATGATTAGTATGAGAGAGGTTGACCGTTGAGCAATCAGGAATTTATGTGGTGCAACGTACCATAACGAGAAGCTATGGTATCCTCCTACTATGGCTTCTCGTTACGGTACGTTCGTATCGAGATAATAAAACGTCCTTCATTAAAATTTGTTTTACCAAACGTATTCATTGCAATACCTACTTACAGCGCTAAAAATAAAACTAATTACTAGCAAAAGATTTGCTGATAAGCTACACATTACACAAAATATTTTTGTAAACAACTTCGTGGTAGGTATATTTTAATTTTCGCCGATAGTGGCGACATCTACTTATGTACTCAAAAACTACACAGTTCTCTGAATTCTCTGTGTAAATTATCTTTACGTTTTCGTTCGTGAATCGCTTGGCGTACTGAGCGGAGAATGCTTAGTTAGTCTGTAAATGTAACACTAGATGGCGTAGTAGTCGACGGCGCGCGGCGGCGCAACGAACTTATTTCAGGATTTAGTGAAAATCATTTTTTAGTATTATGTACTTAGAAAATTAATTATTATGAATATTGCAGTTTTAATGAATACTGTTCGATTGCTATGGGTTTCTTTTTTGCGTAGCAGGCAGTAGCAGGCCGAGTGATGCTTGTAATCTGATTTTGTTGGCAAGTACAACGGTAATTTTGGTTTGTAATTCCATAGACGCTAAAAATCACAAAAAGTCGTATCAATATGTTCAATAAATTCTGCCTGTCGCAGTCTACAGCTGGACACTAGGACGTAACCAGGAATTGACGGGTAATAAGTTTTTTATACTTAACCATTTTTTTAAGTAATAAAAAAATTGTGGTCAACTCTAAAAGTTTCTAAGATGTTTTTGTTAAATGGTAGTTGACGGGACTTCCCTATTTTTTTTGGGATTTAAGTGCTGGACAGTGGACAGACAACCATCTCTGGACTGACCTCAAGCGTCAACAGTTCAACACTCATCAAGGCCAATTCATTGAGTTGTCCGAGGTTTCGGGGGGACTGAACAAATAGGTACGCCGTCACTTTTATAGGCAGGTGTGCGCTACCACTCGCTCTGCCAAGTTCGGCCGATAGATTAGTTACAGGCTCGCTAATGTGTACGAGGATATTCTCGCAAAGTAAACGAAGGATTACAATATCGAAACGACGAGAAAGATAGCGTTGGTCCCTACATTCTTAAACAGTTTACATCCCAGAGTTGTGGGAATGTTTTCACTTTGGCTATAGAGAACAGAAACAGAAAGTATTGTTTTGATGGTCGAACCGCGAACGGTTGCTCTTGTAGTACTTAGGTAGGTACCTATTGTGTCGGTCCCTACCGAAGCCGATGTGATCAAGAGTGCCTAGTTTTCTTTATACATTATACTAAAAACGTGTACCTACTTACAATATATTCAAAGATTTTATAGTCAAGTAGGTGCATCACTAAAAATATTCTCTTCCACTTCGTAATCGAATTTGTGGGACAATTTAAAGAGTGAAGTAATTGAGGACAAACAGACAAATAAAAAATAAATGTGGGTTGTGTTACTTAACATTTTTTGGCACAATACCTACCTAATACTGATTACAAATGTTTGTCTCTAATTAAATTAGTATCGATTAGCCAAACAAACGTATGACTGTACTGATGGATTAACTTCTTACGTGAAACGTTACTTCTAATATTTCAAATGCTTGTATAAATGGAGTGGACTGCACGTTATGTTCTGAATCAGCTCCCATCATTGATCTATGGTGGTGGCTTCATACTAGTTATTGCTTAATTAATTAAAGATCCTAAATGTTCCAATGCAAGGAACAGCCCCAGTTCATTTTGCCACCCTTGAATTATTTTGCAATGTCGTTTGCCAGGTAAGTAGTCGGATGGGTTGTGAAATTGGGCTTTGAGTATTGAAAGATCTTGATCCTGAACTGCTGCTACGTGTATACATAATTAATGGTGTACAACGGTAAACCACTAATAATAATTATGTATACACGTAGCAACATTCAAAAGCGATTTTCTCATTCGTTCGTTCGTCGAAATATTGACTGAAACTTTGAAATAAGACCGATTACATAATAGTATGGTATTATAAAATACTATAATGTAACAACATAAAATTGCAATCGTTCTAAGTAGTAGAAGAAAATGTAGAGAAGTATGAATGGATGAAGAAGATATGCTGCGCCGATCCCAAATAAATTGGTATAAGGGCAGGAGAATGGTGATGATGATAATAGGAGAAAATCTCTTTGAAAGTCACTGCGCATGCGCATCCGCGTACAATCAACTTAAATATTTTCATACAATAAGTTAAAAATCTACCATTTTTAGGGTTCCGTACCCAAAGGGTAAAACGGGACCCTATTACTAAGACTTCGCTGTCTGTCTGTCTCCAGGCTGTATCTCATAAACCGTGATAGCTAGAAAGCTGAAATTTTCACAAATGATGATGCCGCTATAACAACAAATACTAAAAATTAAAAATAATTAAATATTAAGGGGGGCTCCCATACAACAGATATGATTTTTTTGCCGTTTTTATAGATAATGGTACGGAACCCTTCGTGCGCGAGTCCGACTCGCACTTGGCCGGTTTTTTTATATTTGTCCATGTTATTTACGACAAATCAGTTGACAATGAATCAATTGATTACATAGAAGTTTGCTAGGTGCAGTGCAAACAATTTACCTAAGTAGGTATATGAAATGACCGTTAGGGGCGCAGTGGCATATTAGACGGTATTTTGCGGAATAGGCCGCAATCATAGAATACCAAATGATAGTAGAACTAACTTATTTATAAGGTTACTACTAAGAAATAGATACCCTACTTATGTGGGTGATATCTACATGATGGGCTTATTAGTTTTTAAATATTGGATAAAGTATGTAGGCCACATTATTCATAGTCATTATTACTTAAAAAAAGTAATAATATTATGGTTTTTATATCTCCCACTTCTAATCATATTGGGCCTTGAGCTTCATTTGCAATGCATTGGAGGCGTATGTCTATTTCTGAAAGTTATTACCTACATAACTAATTATTGTTGTAACCCACATTTTCAATGTCTGTACCTATCCATAGATTAGATAGATATGGGGCTGTCGTGGCATTAATTATTTATATGAATACTAATATTATTGCAGCCGTAGAAAAGCATTAGATAAATTACTGTTCTAGACTTCGGAAAAGTTAATAGGCAAAATGTAGCAACTAGAGCCATATTTCATGTTTAAACGCAGATACTACCACTTAGTAGTACCTAGGTAAATAAGCCGATTTTGTAGGCCAAATCCTGGAGACATTATGTAATACCTATTAGGTATTCTTGGTATTACATAATGTTTTGTTATGGAGTTTGAACCAGTATACCAACTGACAAGTCCTTGTATTAAGCGTTGAGGAGTGCTTCATGAGAAGGTGATATTGGTAGCTTAAGTAGATTTATTTTTCCAGTCGCTCTGTATTCGAAGTGGTTATGATTATTAAGTAGGAATTAGGAATTGCTACGTATATAAAATAGGGATTTTCTAGTTTGTTTCTACAGAAATTGGGAAACTTAAAGCAATATTCAACTTGTCATTGCAATTTACCTACGAAGCCATAGGCAATCTTTGTCTATGTTGGAATGCAAGAATAATTTAAAACTCTACCATTTGCGAGGAGAGATATAACTAAGATGTACGATACTATGTAATAATTATATTCCCTTAGCTTTGGATAAAGTCGCCGTTATTGACGTGCAATTGCAAGGGATGTGAGCCCCAGCCAGGGGTGCGCGAGCGTCGAGCTAAGTAACTGACCGATGCGTTATGGCGCAGACTTTCTATTGATTTTATACAAAAAGGTTTCTTTTTCTTTTTGCGGATGCTGTGAGAACTTGACTGTAGGTACGTTCACTGGACTTTTGGATAGAGTATGAACGGGATGAACGTGTTTTATAGAAAGACAAGTTTATATTGAATTACCGATTAAATTATTTACTGTGAGAATAAGATGCAACGGTAGACTACATAGGTATCTCAGACATGACTCGTTTTAGGCCCTTGAGAAATAATAACGACTTTTCTCATTTTGGCGTCTTTGTATTGAAGATCATAAAAGACACCGTTTTTTTTTTAATAGTAAGACAATTTTAAGTAATAATATTAAGTAGGAAGACTCGCTTAGGTTGATAGGGTTTACTACACGATATGATTTCCTCCATATTTCACCCAAATAATTTCCATATCGCTGTACCCGTTCATCTATCACCAACTTTATTCACTTATCACGCATAATAGATATTGTTTGATAGAAAAAAAAGTTCAATATCTACCATCTGCCTACCCCTGCGTAGGGCGGTGGGGTGCAGCTGCCGTCGCACGCGCTGCTTTGACAATAGACGCGATCAATGAACCCGGCACCCCTCACCCTTCATATCAGGTACCGTACCGTTCTTTCCGACTACCTACTTTTTGGAACATTAAACAAAAAATAAATAAAACTGTGCAAAAAAAATTAACAGCTGATTCTACAGCTGATGCATCTGTACCTTCAAATCTATAGGTAAAAATCTTCTTACCTACTGAGATTTAGGGTGAAAATATTGAGAAGGCATCTAAATTTTGATAAAGGACACGACATTACGCAGGATGCGCCAAAGCCATTGCAACTGCGAATCATCTAAACTTAATTGAAATATTTATTTTGACGTCTTAAATTAATTTAGATTGCTTCATTTCAGAAAAGGAAAAGTATCATTTTGGAGGCGTTATTTTAGTCTTATGCAGCCTTAGAGACCCTCACTTTCGAACGAAGATAACTTCAGCTTTAACATTATATTTTTACAAAACTTTCTTAGTATACTCAAGAATAAATCACCCGAAATAGGTACTGAACCATCTAGAATTCCAACTCCGTGCTATTAAGATCACTCATCATCATCACTCTCAACGTGCCTACACCTACCTACGGTACTGTAAAAGGAAATAGTGTGTGATTTGATTATGAATCGTCAAAGTGCACGCTAGTGGCGTAGGTAGAGGAAGCGTTCGGTTCCACATAGTGTTCACAAGAACAATGCGATTCCCACAGCAGGCGCACCGCACTTAAGCTTCCGGTCGGCCGAATACGAGACCGTCCATTGATTGCGATTGACAATTATAAATATCTTGTGATAATAAACTTGTAATTCAGCCAGTGTGGTTGAGATCATTGATTCGGTACTCTTGAGGTGTTATTTGGCATTATTATCTTCTTAACAGCGTCTCGGCTAAAACCTCTTCTTTATAACTAAACCTCTTTTTATAGGGAACTAATTTTTTGAACCGTTATTTTAACATTCGAGAGGTTATGTTTAGTTGAAAAAAATAATGGGCACACAATATTTTTTTTTTCGGCGGTTGGTAAATTTGTGCGACAGTAAAACATAGACAGTAGGTAGGTAATAAAAAAACAATTGGCCGGTTACTTCGTCTTATGATGTCAATACTAAATATACATAAGCAGACTAATAAATAAATGGCCAGTAAAAATGATGGAATGGGCAGTTAGATAAATAGTTCGGCAGATAGGGAGCGGAGACACCCGGACTTGGGGCACCCCGACTCGGACAGGTTAGGTTCGAAGGAGATGGCGGGGTCTAGAGCGTGAGCGAGCGGAGCGAGCAAACTAAGACCCCGACAGTTTACAGTAATCTAACACGAAAGGGACTTCGTGTTAGATTACTGTAAACCCTGCAGACATAAATATGAACCCCGCGTAGCGGTGCTACGCTGACTATAAAGTACGCTTTTTAGGCGAATATAAAGTGTTTTGAGATTTCTTACTGACTAATTCCGATTTGTCAACTGCCCACTCATAACTGCCCATTTAGTTATTTTACTGCTCAGTATTTATTAAATGATCCATTTTATTATTTTTTACGACTCATTTTTGTTTACTTTACCGCTAAGTTTTAACTGCCGAACTTGTTAATAAATATGCATTTTGTAATTTTTAACTTACCAAAACTAAGTACAATAAACAACTGCCGCTTTAAATCAGTGCCTTTTTTAAAGTTGAGCTATTTGTTTATCAATTTGTAATGTATTGCTGAAATACAAGGGACGTAGTGACACAAAAAAAAAATGCAATTTCATATAAAAGTGCAACACGGTCACAATATAAACAACATTCTAACGCTGCTGGGCATCATGTAATAATCATGTACTAAATCAACGGTAAAAGTTTGTGTCACGAAATGGTCACGAATCACTATGTTCTTTCCAACGTAAAAGACAAGATTCCTTCCAAAAGTGAAAAGCATATTTGCAAGTTAGTTACAAATTTCCAAAGATACTTCATAGGTTACAAAGGATCGGTTAATTATTGCTGATCCTCATTATGTGACTACAGAGCAGTGGTGGCCCAGACCACCAACACGCAATGGGCCCGTGTGAGCCATGTTCCTTCAAATCTTATTAAGTGGATCATAGATAAGAATAATTCATTAACCAAGAGGATCTTGCTATAAGATCACTGATCTACTTAATTGGCAAAAACAATATTATTATGTGGTTTCCAGGTTGCTGCCATGCCGTGATAAATGAGTGATGAAATAATACTGGTACTTATCACAAGACAACTTCAGTATTGTCACTGTTACTACCACAAATGCAAGGAGATTATTGGCGCCGCAATACAAGAGAGATTGATGGCGAAAAGTGACGATTTAGTCAGAGCGCGAGCGGCTGCAAACAGTGAGTTTGAACGATTGTCGCAAAATGCAAATAACGTTTTAGAATTTAGAATCTTGACACTTGAGTAAGTTGACAAATAATAAAAAAAAATCGCTAGATTTAAACTGAAAAACACATCTGGTGAATTAGGGTTTATATCTAATTCACCATCTCGGCAACATAAGCAGGTAATATAAAAGAGAATGCTCATGGAAGTATGGAGTCCCGTACCATGCTGCATCAAAATCAAACTTTGTTTTTTATAGACTACACTGATCGTATTAACTCCTACAAAAATTATTTTTGAAAAAAAAAACCCGCGTTTCAGAGTTATTTTATAAAATCGAAACTAACCTAAAAAGTAGGTCTATTTTTTCGACGCTACCAACGACGTATTTTAACACACATACATCACATTATTGCTCTAAAAACAGCGTAATACACTAATATTAGTAAGAATTACGAGTTAAAGTAACATCCACAGTATGCTTGACTGAAACTCGATTTTATTTTAGACCTTTACATTGCCAATAGTCAGTCAGTACAGTACAAATGTCAGATGCCACAGATAAGATAACTATAAACCATAGAGTATAGCAAGTGCTATAAACTAGTCGGGATTTAGGGATGTAATCGATAAATCAAAATCTTTAGGCTGAGAAAATCTATTTTGTTGCAAATAGCAATAAACCAAACTAAATCGATTTGGTGTACTGATCTTACTTAATTTTAGAGTCCGCTCGACAGTCAAGGGTTTGTTCAATTGAAACGGAACGTCATTTATATTCAGTTGAAACGGAACGTCATATAAAGGGAGTAAAACAATATTCGTACTTTTAAACTCGAAAAGTATATTTCCAGTTCAAAAATCAAATCCCCGACGCGTAATGCCGTAAAAAAATATGAAACTAATTACGATAATATTTTGGTTTTGAGGCGCGAGACTTTTTGGTACCAACTTTGGTCATTGTCCTTTTCAAAATAGACTATCATTTCCCAAGTAAATTATGGAGGTTTCGTTTATTTACTAGCAAAACATAAATTTTATATAAATAAATATTAAACCTGGTTTTAGCCTTAGTTCGACCATCCGGTCTATACACATTACGGAATTGTACACAACAGACATAGCCAAGTGTGGATACAAACTCCTTGAGCAAACAAACTATATTAAAGTTCATACGTTGGTACTTGATATAAATTTATACGCCTCGTTGGATTCGTGGTCACAAGCGCTACTGTTGATCATTGGTGCTGGGTTCGATTCCCGGATTGGGAATTTGGGCAAAGTGTTATTAGGATTCTCCATTAAATAATTCTCAGTAGCAGCCCGGAGTTTGGAAGTTGGGGATGATAGATGCCCCTGTGCCTCGGAAAGCACAGACCTGCGCTCCATCTCTCTCCGGCGGTCGTGTCGCATTGCTGTCCCATCGGACTATAAGAGTAAGGAAAGAGAGAGAATACCTGTGTTTGCGCATACACTTGTGCAATATAATAATATCTCCCGGGCTAATCTCCGCTGAGACAGATTTCCCGCCTAGACTGAAAACGGTCAGGAGCGCTTGTTGGCGTAGCATTCGCAAGCAGGACTATCGAGTTTTCGGTTAGATCCAAGAATGAGGCAGTATTATAAATAGATAGTAGCAGCTCGGAATCTGAAGTTGTACCTGTTCATCTCCATTACAATAGGACTGAAACGTATCTAACTAACGAAATGACGCGAGTCTATCCAAATCCTAGCTTCCTAACTAATATTATAAATGCGAAAGTAAGTTTGCTTGTTTTTTTGTTACCTTTTCAGGCCAAACCACTGAACCGATCATCCTGAAATTGCATTTACATTGTCAGGTGTACAGAAACGGATATAGAGTATCTTTCATCCCGAAAAAAAGTACAGTTCCCGAGGAAAACAACAATAACGATTCTTGATAAAAGATGGCGCCACGTGTCAACTGAGAATCATGATTGAATTATATTATCTACTAGCGGCTCGTCCCGGCTTTGCACGGGTGCCAATGTTACTCAGGGTGGATGTAGCTTTCCAATGGTGAAAGAATTTTTTAAATCGGCACAGTAGTTTTTGAGTTTATTCATTACAAACATACACACACACACAAAAATACAAATTTTTCCTCTTTATAATATTAGTGTAGATTATTGAAATTTTAGTGGTTTGTTACAAGTTTAATTGTCAAATTCTAAATAAACGCGAGGGAAGCCGCGGGCAAAAGCTAGTCTATTATATAATATACCTTTGCCTACCCCTTCGTTGAATTCTATTGTGATGTTACGGGTAAGTTTATTTCTACATAAAAGTTATAATTGTACTAGTTACGTTGGGGTTCTGGAGTTACGAATATGAAAACAGAATCCGTATCGGATCACTTTATTGTTTCCGTGTTTTTATGTCAAGACCCTATTTCTAGGAAACGGGGCAGTAAGGTTTCGAACTGAAAGTTGGTAACTTTTTAACATTTGTATTCTTTGATGGCTCGTAAAAACACGAGGTTATTTTCGCATTTGTGTAACCAAGTTTTAATTAATTATTTTGCTTTTTAATAAAAGGCTATTCTAACCTTGCGAGTTAGTTATTTTTTGCATAAAAAATAATAGTAGTAAGGCTACCTAAATTAAAAATGGAGATAAATAAAACCTAAAATCGCAGATACTTATAGACATATAAGCATCTCGGATGTCAATAGAATAGAATATATATATATATATATACAGTGTATAACTATATGACGACTGTACTAACTCTAAAGACTTTCGATAAAATGTAAGCGTTTCAGTCATTGTTAACAAAATAAGTCGTTTGGGTCTCAGTTAGAAAAAAACCATCAGTGGTTCATGATGTCGCAACGAGGTTACTGCGGCTCGGCTACTATTTGGCAGTATAGCTTAGAAATACCACACAAGGTCAAAAAATATCTTTAAATGTTTATTCTCCAGTGTATTATGAGGTCTTATTGTTCAGACGTTTTGACCAATTCATTACCATTTATAATTGTTTACGCGTGTCTGCATTATTGTGTCTTTTGTTCTAGTTTTGAATAGACATGCGCGGTTTTGGCTTTTACGAAAATTCCTCGGTCATTTAAATCTGTGCTTTGTCCCAAACTTACATAAAGCAGCAGAGACAGTTAAAATATAATGTGAGCTTTTAAGAAAGATATATGTCATATTCACTATTATTGGTTTTAAAAATATTAAATTATATTATAGGTCCCGCAAAAACACCTTCTTAAACTGTCCTTTTTCAGTAAAATGATAGAGCATACCATTATTGATTATGGTACGCAATAAAGAATTGAGCATGTTGTCGCAATTTTTTTACAGATAGTTATTGGCAAAAGTTGCCTTAAAGTCAGTAACTTGGAGACCAACACAACTGTGATAACGAGGCATATCATTAAGCGTGAGTGGAGGGTAGCAGGCAGTAGGGCATGGTAGGGCACGCAACGCATGTGGCCGGGACGGTGCCGCTGCCGACGCATCTGGTGACGAGGGGGGCGCGGCGGGGGCTAAAATTAGTACCGGAGCGCCACGTGCGCTGCGAACGAGCATCAGTCCGCGCTCAACCACCACGACGAACGGTCGCTCCCGCACACTCGCCAGTGTTTACAACTGTAACTTAACCTACACACTCGTGCGACCCGTAAACTGGTAGACCGTGAAAGCGGCGGCAGTGACAGTGTTAGCAGAGTGCAACGGTGGCCGGCGCGACGGAGGCTGTGCAAGGCATGTTGATGGCGGGCGCTCTGCCGGCCGAGCCCGAGGGGCTGCTGGCACTAGGCGGGCTGCCAGGCCAGAAAGACACAACCTGGACCAAGCTGTTCGTTGGAGGACTCCCGTACCACACGACCGACAAGAGCCTTAGAGAGCACTTCGCGGTCTACGGCGACATCGAGGAGGCGGTCGTCATCACAGACAGACAGACCAGCAAAAGCAGAGGATATGGCTTTGTAAGTATTATTAACCAATAATTGCGCATTTGACTATCATTTTAAAGACGCCATCTGAAACTACAGCGTAGCTTATTTTCATGAAATGAAAGCCAAAGCATTATGTGAAACTGAATTGACACGTAAACTTTGAATGCTTATGCGCAGTCGACTCGTGTCGCTGAAACAGCGACCGTATCGCACAGTTAGCGCGTTATCGCACCTCACTGCTACCTACATTATACCTAACCCACCGGCAGCTAAATACATACATCTACATATACGAGGTGTATCGCGAAATTACATCAAACACGGAAGTTGTTCCACGCAGGTATAAATGTCAAACAATGCAGGTACCTACTGAAAATAGAGAGCACGATGCGCAATGCTTTTAAGATGCATCATCATCGGACGATTTTCAGGGCGGAGCGCGGCGTAGCGTCATATCGGGAAAAACATTTTCTTTGCCAAAATTAGACATGTCGATGTCACGGTCACGTGAATCAGGAATATATTACAATAATGAGTATTTTTTATGATGCATCGAAACTCCTTTGCGAATCATTGTGTGAAGAATGAATTGGTTGCGCGGCATAATTTGATGATTTCTTTGCCAGTTATTGGCTATTTCGCTTACACAATTATTTCCAAACAACAGATGCATTGAAGGACGCTTTTTTCAATGCAGCTAGTTTAATGTAATAAAGTTTGAGGCTTTTTGTTTGGTGCAGCGTGGGGCTCGTGGGAAATGAATCACAACCCCATTTTCAATTCGTACTAGGGGTGGTTGGACCCTGAGGGAACACGACGCGTAGCACCCTCACTGTGACATCCAAATAGCTGTAATAATCGCAATTCATCGTTCGTAACACTTCACTGTGTTATAAACTAAAATTTCATGTTCGAACGCCATCCTTAAACTTAAGGTGCAGGTAGGTAATAACTTTGTTTCGACGAAATGATTAGTGTTTGCAACCTAAGTAGTATTGATTTATTAATATGATATTTGTATGAGAAACGATCACAGATTTGATTCGGATGTAAGCTTTGAATCTTATTCAATTACTCAATCGATGGTAGGTTGTTAATTGGTCATAAACAATTTAAATAGGTTGCAGAATTACGTTGCATTGGGCAATAATACAAAATAAAGAACCTGTCTTGAAAAAGCCAGATTGTGATTACAATTTTGACAATATCTATCTACTTCTCAAACTGATTTCAAAACAGTAGGGACACAGGCACACACATAACATGCCATAATAGTCCCTTTTAGAGTTACCACTTTAAAACTTGTCTAAGCTGGTGCAAGTCCCTTTGCTCCACATAGCCATTGGGTCGGAGCCGCAGCCGGCTCCAGGCGGGACGTGCCGAAGTACTCGCATGAAACACAAAAGACTGTCATCTGATAGCGTATGGGCTCAACTGGCATCTAACAACGACGAATACAATAAAACGCGATAGACGGTGAGAAAAAAAAAGAAAAAAAATACTGTTTAACTAACACCTTCAATGCTTAAATGCCTTTATGCCAGTAATTGAATCACAAAAAAAGGTTTTTGTTTATAAATTGTAAGCGACTTGAACGGGTATACAAAATGTAATTGTCATGTTCTGTCGTCAAAACCACAGTAAGTAGGTACTCAATGCATAATCAGAAAGGAAAGATCTGTAAAATCAAAATACTCGTATTACTTCAAAGTAATGCTTCCAAATCTGATTCTGAGGAAGTACTTAATCAGTAAACTCTGAAGATACGGATAACAATATTTAACGACGTGATTATGTCTAACAGTTGCAATCTGTATCGCCTAATCAGCCTACGAAATAAAAATTGTTCTTGCCTCAATAACTTTTACAATAATAATGCTGTTAAAAGTCTTGTAAGTTTTTAATGAGTAGCTTGTACGGAAAAGATTTGAAACAAATGAAATAAATATTTTGATAGGATACTTAAAAACGATTGACGTTAAATAAAGAAGAAAATGATTTCAGAAATCGCACATATATTTTTTAGCGCAAGATACGAATAAAACCATTTCTAGTATCTGCTTCAGGTTTTTTTTTTTAAAGAAAGCTTATTAATTTGATTCATTTCACTGACTCCAGAATGTGGACTAAATTAACTTGTTTAAACAGTAAGCGTTGCCTGCGTCGCTCTCATATCTTAACTTTAAGTTTTGTCTCTTGTTCTTTTGCTGTAAGTTTCTTTTTCATAGTTTTAAAACCACAATATTGCTCGTTAAGTTCTAATTCATATTATTTTATACAATATGAATTGTTTTACAAGTACCTAAGTATAGTTAGTATTCGATAAATTAATTAATTTCTCAAACATCTATGATGCACATTTTGCAAGTTTCTTCTTCACGGCCAAACCAAGGTTTTAAATATCAACGATTCACTTAGGTAGTATTTTGGCATTAAATGCTATTCATATTATTGAGAAATCTTAAGTTCAAGGGCAAAGTCATTCCAAAGAGTAGCTAGTAGCTAACCACTTAATCATTATTGATTTTGAACATAAAAATGCATTCCATATTCATAATTCGGTACTAAGTATGTTGTACAATATTTTACAATAAGTAGTCCGTTAACAATAAAGATAAAGTTGAATTACTTTTGATTCATTGTGGCAATCATCACGAGGCTAAAATTACTTAAAAAATGAGGTAGTTGTAGCTTAGACAAAACAAACAAACTTAAAAAGATTGCTTGCTGCTTGTATTACAAAACATACACTGATTATAGTGATTTTGTTTTGACCGTTTTGTGGATGTGTTTATTCTAGAGTACTTACCGGCCATTTATTATTTTAGATCAAAATTTAATCACTTTATTCAGTGTTTTTTCGCTTGGATATCTTTGGTTAGACGTACTGAACGCTGTGTTTAAATTTGTCCATCTATTTTAATAGGACCTTATATATATTTAAAAAAAATAATTACATGAAACTACTTAATTAACATAAAAAATTAAATAACATAAGTCCCAAAAACTAAACTATTCACTGAATATGTGCTAACAAAAAACTGCATTACGTAGAATGACTTCTAACTTATTTGTCGTTGTATAAAAACTTGATAACTCAATAAATTATTAAACTCGTATGACAATAACAAAACTGTCCATTTAAGTTTATTAAAGAGTGCGCGTTGATATGGGCGGATCATGGACAGTATGGACACGCCTCCTGTGGCTACGGGCTACGTCGTAGACGGCGGTTAAGGCTGCTACTACACTGAGAAAGGAATGTGTTCTCAGTTGTCTTCTTAACATTTTCTTTTTGTTCTGAATACTTCGTTTCAGGCGGAAACTAATAGGTGTAGGTATTCAAATTGTTTAGTTAATAAGTACCTATTAACAAAAAACTTGTTGGTGGGTGTTAAATTTCCAAACTCTTTCACTGCATTCCATGTTCAAATCCATTTTCAATTGATGTTATTTTAATTTTTAACAAATATCAACTTAGCATCTGTGTAAATTAACATAATTTCGGAATGACTAGAACAATAGAAAAAGTCACAAAATTATTTCAATTTGTAGCTTTTGTGTGATGGGATGGGTCTTAAAATATTATATATTTTTTCTGAAAAAAAACACATGGTAGAACTTCTAAGTAGAACGCTAAAAGAGAGAATAAACTGTGAAAAAAAAACTGTAGTTACCCACAAAACACGGAATCGCACAAGGCAGTGCCCACCGAGGCATCTTTGTACTCTGTGGTCGTACCACAAATTGTGATACTGAGTTGCGAAGGTCATGACAAATACTCTACTCTGGTACGGGAGTCTAACTTGTATCTAGTCGACGAATATTAAAATAATGACTGTCTTTATCTAGACAATGGAGTGTTATTTGTTTATGTTTCCGCGATTGTGAGGAATATGTCACTGTGGCGCTAGTAGTTACCTTAACAGTGCATTTTTTGCCATATTGCCACATGCTACACAAATGGATATAATGTTACTGAAGGTTGAGGTGCCCGCAGACTTGTTCGATTATTCCGATCGATAATTTGGCCGCGTAACAAACTCCAGTTTATTCTTCTGTTAGCTTGTTGTGGTCAGAATTTTACGAAGTCTAATCCTACAAGTCTGTAGACACCTTAGCTTGAAAACTGAAGGAATAGTACCACGTTCTTGAACACGTTTTGCTAATGCTGAATTATTAAATTATGGCTTCACTCACACACGATGTCGGAAAAGTAAAAATTTAAATAAACTGTAAATTCTTGTAATGTTTCACGTAAAATGCATAACGTTCAAATAATGATGCATGTAGGTACAACCTACAGTTGATAAGTCGAACCGTTGAACGGTTAATGGATAAGTTTGTATTGTACCTGTTTCAATGTTTGACAAACAATTTTTTACCATTGAACTCAAATCACAATCATTTTTTAGAGACTACCTAAAAGTCTCATAAGCCAGCACTAAAATTTAAAAGGTTTTTTTTTGTCTAAGTGCTGATTGTTGTAGTTATTCGAGGACTTTATTAAAGATCTAAACCGTAATTACATGTTTGCATTTCTGATACGCTAAACGCTAATTAGAAACTACATTACGTAACATTACGTGTAGGTCATTTTTGTGTGAAATCTAGTCTATTTAAATTTAATTTGTTGATCAGAGCCTACTAATCGCAATTCCGCGAAAACGTTGCTCACGGACGCTTTGTTTTGAGTAAGCCGCTCTATTTACGAGCTGCAGTATCTTTTACTGTTATAATTCACTGTAGGAAACTTGCTATGGAATTGTTCATCGCCTGAAATTCAGGTCTTCCATAGACTGAAGCTGAATTAACTTAAACACTGGGAAGTCGAACTGCTGTAGTATTTTAAAAACTAACAATAAACTTTTTAAACCAAAGTATATTATTGAGTGTATCTAATCGTTTTCATTTTATAAACACAACCAATTACGATACGACATGTGTTGAAAAACGCGTAAAACTAAAAAGTGATTTTGTGTTGCTTAGGAGTTACTTAAAGAGAAGTTCGGCAGAACAAACATACAACCAATCAACTAACTGGCAGTTAGCTGTGCGCTGATAGTAGGTATTCGTTATCGCACACCGCGCCTAACTACGATTTGTACGGTTCACCAACGTTATGAAGTCTGCGCCTAACCGATTCACTTATTTAATTTATACTTGTTCCTTGATACCGGGGAAATTTACATACAATACAAACTACTGAATTTCAGACTTCGCTGGGTTTTTCTTGTTTCTGAGTGATTATCGTATTTATATACTTAACCAGCTTTGAAAATGGTTTTTAATGCCATAGGAACTACCTTAGACTTAGTCTATACAAAGCGATGAAAGACAAAATATATTTGAATCTATTTCAACGGTATGCAAAGGACGGAAATAAAAAATACCTAAATTCATTTGAATTTTAAATTATTCCAGGCTTTCGATATCTGGAGGTCATCAAGCATTTGCCTTAGACTAACGCTCCAGTTTATATTGGACCCTCGGTGTTATATTGTGTGATGCTCACTATTCAAACCTTAAACTAAAGCGGGGGACAAGGAATGTCAATTCGAATTGGTCGATTCAATAGTAGAACCGATGAGGTGGCGACCTGCGGATCACGCATGCATTACAATAGGTAATGCTGGCTCAACGTCATCCTCCGACGTATTTGTTAGTAAAATGGATACAGTATAAAATTACATTTAAAAAGATAGGACTAAGTTGGATATTTGTTTGCAGGTAATAATGGGTGACCGAGCGGCGGCGGAGAGAGCGTGTAAGGACCCGAATCCTATCATAGATGGGAGGAAAGCAAACGTGAATCTCGCCATTCTCGGAGCCAAACCCAGAGGAAACCTGGCGCCAGGTTAGTGACACGCTTGCCTTATCGATATTAAAGATAAGTAACAGCCGGCTACGGGAAATAGGTCGACATAGAGAAGGAAACTGGTATTGTTAACATGCCACTTGCTTGAGTAATCATTTCATGTTTAAATGTAGTATTTTGTACAAAATTGTGTTACGCGTTAGGTACACTTGCTACAACCTATTTTGGCACCAATAACCCACAAAAGTGTGTTGTGAACAGTTTTACAACATATTCTCCGATTTGTAACAAGCGAGGAACAAAATAATAATAGTGTTGTTTGATATTTATTATCAAGTAATAATACTGAGAACAATTGGCCAATATCCGAATATGAACAACCAATATAGGTACCTACCGCCGCCGGCTTGATGAATTAAAAGAACAGGAAATTGCGGTATAAACAGTTCAAATATTGGATAAATTGTAATGAGTGCTAAAAGAGCGTTAGGTAATCGTGTTTTTTCCATAAAAAATGCCCCGTTCCATTGGCTGAAGGAACTGGAACCGTTGCTACATGGGATTGCCAAATAGAAATACCATGTTGGCGCTATTCTCATGTAAAATTGGCATCACTGACCAGTACTTGTGGCAGAAATGAAAGGATTTAAAACTCGTTTACAAAGACACGGTAACGGACGAATAATAAAAAAAATAACTGATCATCTTCACTGGTTGTTTAACTAAGAATTAAGGGTTGTTTAACCTCTGCAACTCCGGAGCAAAGCTTATCAACGCTCAGCTGTTAGTAAAAGGAGCATTTTTTGTTCGTACAACGTACACATGATTCTTTTTTGTGCTTTGCCTTCATTTTCGAAGCCAGCGTGTTGTCAACGTACAAAAAAATGGTGAGATCGCGTCGTGTGTGATACAATGCCTTCGTGGGGGTCAGTTATACATGTGTGCTGTGCCGCATTACAATTTATAAAATTATCTATGTTAATCGTAACTGTATATAAAATGTTAAAAATAAATATAGGTAGCTTGGAATCCGAATAAGTAGATTTATTTGTGAATAAGTTTTGAAGAAGAGCAACTCTTTAAACAAAAATGTTCTGCGGTGAAATTACCACGTGGTAGTGACAAAAATATGAAAAAGTAATTTTGTAAGACAAAATGAATTCCATAATTACTGTTATCATCATACTCTTGCCCTTTTCCCAATTTATTTCGGGTTGGCGCCGTAAGTCATCTTCTTCCATATTTCTCTATAAGCCCCCGCCCCTCTAACCATATCATCTTTCAAGAGCATCCACAGTTTCTTCAGTCTTTTCCTATTCTTATAGCCATCCATACACAATTCATACTCGACCTTTTCCTCACAGCAGTTCCCCCAATAGCAATTAATTAATTTGAATATTGGTGCTATAATTTCCACCATGTCATTCTTCACTACTTCTTTTTTAGGATGCACTTTCATTCAGTTAGGTATATTATCATCTGCCTAGTCTTTTCCCAACCTTTTTTTTACTGGGGTCGGCTTCCAGTAGTACCAGATGCAGCTGAATACCAGTAGGTTTACATGGAGCGATTGCCTATGTGACCTCCACAAGCCAGTTAGTACTGGGTGATACGATACCCTATGTTAAGACTGGTTGTCACTCTTTCGGGCCATAGACTACCTGTAACGACGTTTATAACGAATGTCAAAGATCTGCAATTCACAGCAGGGACCAACGTATTAGCGGGCTTTTCGATGCACGGAGGAAACTCGGTATGTAATGGGTGGTCACCCATCCACGGATCAATCTAGACAAGCGCAGCTTAACCTGAAGATCGACCTGAGCAGCTGTCATTATATAACCACGAGCTCGTCAGTTACATATTCATCAATCCTGAAAAGACTTTTCCAATTATGTAAATACGTAAAATGATGTATTTAATTACCGCTAAGGCACAAGTGGGTCTTTTTATTTATATCGTTTGATTAGTTCACGATAGCGATCCGATAGCGAGTGCTCTGATATAAATTTATTTAATGTTATCTTTGAGTGTAGTGAGGTTGGTATTAATAAAGTGCCATTCAATGACAACATTGGCAGGAAGAGTTTACTAAATTAAAAGGTACTTTGAAAAGTGATTCCTTAGACTTTAGTTCTTTCCCAAAGAAAGTATATCTACAGCATATATATGTTACGGCTAAAGATGGGTGTCAACATAAACTTAAGATTAGCCGGCTAAACTCCGACGTCAGGGGCACCCCGAGGTTCGGTTAGTTAGGTTCCTGTAAACCTTGCAGACAGAAATAGGAGCCCCGCGCAGCGGGGATCCGTCGACCTGCTGATGGAAACGCTAACCCTAGACGGTCGACGACAGGGGCACCCCGAGGTTCGGTTAGTTCGGAGTTTAGCCGGCTAATCTTAAGTTTATGTTGACACCCATCTTTAGCCGTAACATATATACACCATAGTGTAGTACGCAGGAAAAAAAATCCCCACTACAATGCAAAGTGGGTATTTTTTGGTACTGGCGATACCCTAAAAAAATACTTTTCGAGATTTTATTTTACCACCTTGTCGGCGTAACTAATCTGTATATTCATGCCAAATTACAGCTTTATGGTACTAAGAGTCTTTGAGCTAAGCTGCGGACAGACAGACAGACAGACAGACATGGCGAAACTACGAGTATAAGGATTCCTTGTCGACTACGGCACCCTAAAAATGAAAAGATACGACTCGCCATCGACTTAAGATAACGGTTCTAAAGAAATTAATTTTACTTCATGCTAGAGCTTGGAATTCTGAAAACAATCAATTGGATGATTGCAATTCGCTGAAATAAAACCCGCCAGAAATAATTTATGTTTGTATAAAGTCCATCACAATCACATCAAGCAACCTAACTTTAACCGTCTATAAACTAATAAGCGACGATGGCATTAATTACAATTTATTGCTACTGCCGCGGTGACGTGTCGAACACAATAGTGATTAGTACAGTAAACTTCACAGGACATACTAAAAAGAACTAAAACGAAACAAATTGAACTTTAGTTCGATACTTTAAAGTATTAATTTCGAAAACTTTGCCTAAATGTGTGTCGCTGACGGTTGTACCGTGGAATATGGGGAGCGATCAGCGTTCCGCCCCCGCCGGAAGTCCCTAAACGCTCGGAAACGGAAGTGCTCGGTATACCCGGCCCGCTAATTGATTGCGCCCCACGGACACGCACCGCAACCCTTGCAAGGTGACATACTGTAACCTTTGCCTAATCTCTGCATCTACATTCCTGGTACAAGGAAAGTGTCCGGTAAAATTATGAAAAAGCTACGTAATTCACGTAATTACAATACATTTACCGAACGCCATGTTTGATCGATCGATACGTAATTTATCATAGTTCGTAATTCAGTCAGCAATTTAGACTAATGAGGGTACATCAATTCGTAGGTGAAGCATACCTACCTACCGTATTGTCCTCACAATAACCATACAAAAAATATTCAGAATAAGTTTTGTTGTCACGCCAGCATATTTAAAAGAATTGTTACGATTGCTATTAATGAACCTATCGTTCTGCATCATAGCATTGGATATGAAATATTATCTTCGATATGAACTGATAATAGTTACAAATAACTTATTATTATATGCAATAATTATAATTGATAACTATAGTTCCATATTATTGTTGTAAGTAGAAGCAAACAATTTGGTCATTTTTGATCAGTGCTGCGGCTGCTGGTAGGTATGAGGATCCTTTTTAATATTTAAAAATTCGTAAATATCTATACCTATCTAGAGAACACACGATTTGAATTTGCTATATATACTGTTTTTGTTTGGAACGGACAAAATGATGGAAGAGACTCAGAGACGTCTAATCTTCTGGGCGCCACAAACTTTACATGAATGATACAGTTTCATTCATATAATCAAAGTACCCTAATTACAATTTCTCTAATCAATTCGTTCGAGCCGACTAAAGAGCACATTGGCAGAGATTCAAACGATTCAGCACATAAACCAATTTACTATAACCGACCATCACATGGCCAGGAGGCGACTAACATGAATGACATAGCATAATGAAACTTCCGCGCGTACGCAATCAACAATACCTTGATAGCAACTCATGCCACATATAATTTTATGCAAAAGAACCATTACAGTTACCTAGTGATTGCAGGAAAAATTGTACCTAAATGATTATTTTGTAGTTTATGTGATTTATACAACGAACGTCACATCTCGTCAACGTCTAAACCTATTCTGAATTGCCTTAATTGTGTACCTACTCCTTACCTACTACCAATTCAGTTCGGAATTAATTTCATGCATATGAATAAAACCTGAAAATCAGAACGACCTTTATCCAAAGCACAGCTGATTTATGCATAGACCGTCCAGATTTTTTATATTTAACGGCTGTTACAAAAACCAGTTCATTGACGGCCGGAACAGCTGATCGTCGAGTCTTTGTCAGATGTCTGAGAAAATTAAAGAACGAATGAATGGGTCTGCATCCTTGCAACAGCAACGTTTACTGGAGGTCGCGGTATTGTTCGATGTGTCGGGTAGTGCACACATTGAAAACAGTTGCGCGGGCGCCGCGGGGAGCGGGGAGGGGGGTGGGGTGGAGGGGTGCCACACAATGGGTGCGGGCGCGCATGACGAGACACCTGGTTCGCTGTACCGGCTACACCATATGCCACGCTCCTGTGATATGCGCGCGCACTATGAGTGCGTCCGACACGCGTGGCAATCGCAGCCCTGCGTCATCAGCACTAGAATTTTCAATTTGTTGGATTTCATCCGCATGTTTATGTCTACGTTTCGTGTTCGCACTTTACATGAACTATAAGACACACGGAACTATGTACTTACATATAATAAAATAAAAATGTAGGTAAATGCTCCAATAAGTTGATCAGATGAAACTTTCATAGGGTGTTTCTTGAGATAAGCGGTTGTAAAACTGTCTGTTTTACGGGATCGATACAAATCAAGAGTTTTTCTAGTAGATATTTCTGTAAACATAATTCAGTTTTATCACGTTACTTTTTAAAAGCGCGCTCATAACGTTCTTTGGAATTCTGCTAAAGATCAGAAGTTTTTAGGTAGTAGTAACCAAAATAATATTCTTCTGCTCCTGAAAGGGCAGTAAAAATCTTTGAGTTGTCAACAACTTCCATTATTTCGATCAATTTTGAAAGCATGTGTGCTCAAATATTTGCTTAAAACAGTTTAGTTTTAGCTCACCACTGGAAACAGTGCGGGAAACGCGTTAAATCTGCCGCAGCAGAGCCTGTTTAGTCTACATTCTGTGTCTTGTAAAATTGGTTTATACACAACGCCTGAGGCACACAGTGTTTATTTACGAAGCCCTTCAAACGTGCACCTTTATACTGATACGTTGAAATAATATTCACAGAGTCAGTTCATCGTACGCACATTCGAAACAATCGTTGCGAATTCTGATCCCCTTAATCTAGATTCGGTTGATGTGCTTTGAAAAGAAAATGACCGTTAGCTAGGCCGGTTTTAGGGAGACCGTTTTGTCCTTAAATAATGCGAGTGCAACGTTTTGCCGTTACCGTTACAGAGGGGCTGCGATTTACACAAAATTTAAATGATATGCTTAAGCAACGCATTCAGTTTGGCCGCTTATAAAAACTTGCTAAAAAACTACGAACTTTTTTGTTATACTTACTACCTATTCACACTATTCACAGATTGAAAAGGCCAGAATTTAAATTACAGTATTTACACATTTTATCTCCTTCATTCTACGGACTGTCTAGTTGGTTTTTGACATTCATGAGGTTAAAAAAAACTTTTCTTTCAATAAAATAAGTTTGCTTCAAGTAGGCAGAAGTCTGGTTTGGATTAGGCCGGAATAATATTTTTTATGGAAATCCATTCACGGGGTTTGATGGAGGCGTAACGGCTTGTCTGTCTTCGGCGCCCGCGCATCGTGGCTCGCGCCAAAATAAATAAGCAAGCTGAACGCGTATGTAGGAGTAAAAGGAAATAGATATAGTTAGTTTCATATTTTTTTTTGTTCAAGAATCATAGTTCCACATTCGTTTAATGAAGGAGGTGAAGACAATGACATTTACTCGTACCAGCTCTATGATTGTTTCAAGCGAGCCAGTTTATATGACGGTCCCAGTTTGTGTTTGATTAGGTGTTTTTTTGCAGATATTATAAATTGAAACTAAATTGTGGTGTTACATTGTATCGCGGCGGTAGGTATGTAGTATGTACATACATAATGTACACGTTAACTGCTGCGGTAAGAAATTTGTGTAGCCCAGTTTCTAAATACGCCGTAGTGGTTGTAGCCAATGGGCGATTTCAGCGGGCCTGGCGTCGATTATGAAAACATTGTTAAAGTTTTATTATATGGGCGTGTTGATGAAGGCCGAGCGGGCCACTTGTCCAAACACACGAGGCGACACTATGAATTATTGAGTGGAACGAGCAGCGCACTAATCGATTCACACCTGTATATGAAAGGTTCCCAATCGAAAACATTCGACCATCGTCTTGTAACATTCGACCTTAATATGATTACTATAGTTCATTACTTAATTCCATCAGGTATTGGACATATACTTGAAACAAGACTTTGTAACGTGAATAATTAATTCTTCCAAGTCCTCCTCATATACCCAGCAGTGGGACTTTGGTCGACCCCTATAGGAAACTCTGAAAATGAATTTCAGTGAGCTTTCTAAAGAAAAATAAGAAAGTTGGCTAACGATGCACGTCTCAAGTAAGTGGCTACATAGGCACTGCTTGTGAGTTAAGCAGTGAGCATATAAGTCATCATTGATTAATGGATAGCTTGGCCCTTTGCGGTGTTGGGAAGGGGTTGTCCCTGTGTTTGGCATTGCAGGCGGATCGCGTGCGCCGGGCGCCCTTCGCTTGTGCATTACTTATGCATGTGCCCAAACCCCCCGCAGTGGCCAGCACACCCCTGCGACTATTTTTATTTAGTCTTTGGGATTTAGGCGATGAATGCACTGATGGGTCCGCACGCGCCGCTCACTCACAATCGATATGGCACAAAGACTCGGTTCATTTAATTAACCGAATTACGAGTAGTTTCTGTGGTAATTTTAGATAGACGTAAGAGTGATGAGATTGTTTACTTTTCAGCGAGTTGTACGAGTTAACTAATGGCGTTTTAGACGATAGCGAGCGTCGTGAATTGTTTAACGTTGGAATACAATGCACTTTTATTCGTTTCTGCTTATAGAAGTTACCTAAATATTTTAGCGATATGTTTTAGGAGATGCAGCTGCTTCTTTGTAAAGGAACGTTTTCATATGATTTCAAATAACTAGGTCAAGTTTAAGGTATCCTTAGGTAATCCTACATGTTAACAAAGTTTATTAACTGCATATTCGTAGTAGAATTGAAGTCACTCGATTATGTAGCTGCCATGTATTATAAAAGAAATGGGTGCCATAGCAGTTACACCTACCTATACAATATAGTAAATATATTCTAGTTTTAGTATCATATCTTCAAAAAGCATAACCACAAATCGATACGAAGCGAGCATCGTTTATAATTGTATGAAGCGAAGCCATAATGGTCAGCCGGTCGCAATGGCGGTCGTGTGGATTGTGATACGATCACGCTTCACACCAACAGTTAGGCACCATCTTTGTTTTATTGCAACGGAAACTTGTAATTACCGCCACAGTATCGCTTTGAAGTGATTTTGAACGTAAATTAGAAGTGACACTTTTCTATCAGTAATATTTTTTCAGGAAGATACAACTACCAATGATAGGTAGGTACATAGTTTTCTTATTTGAAGGTAGAAAGGGATGCAGGTTAATGACTGTTGAGACTGCGCTTGCGTTTATTTCTGTGATTCGTTTCTGTCGTATAACTAATATGACTAATGGAACAAGTTTGTTTCAGGATTAGTTTGATTCTAAACTGAAACTACCTAATCCTGGAATACATTAGGACCTACCTACTTTGCTTATTTTAAATATAGGAACACATAATATGACGCCTGCGATATTTGCTAAGGGTTATGCTGAGATACACCCGCAATTCGCCAGTTATGTCTAGTCTATTACCGTTAACCGGGCACAAATTGGTAGTTAAACAGGAAGGTTCTAGAAATTCTCCGAAACGCAATAAAATCGAGTCAATGCTTCGGGTATCAAGCCTGAAACAATACGTTGTAATATTTTGACGGTTTTATTCTAGGCATCTCATAATCTGCCTAGTTATTTTCCAGATATTTGGAAATACACAGTGATTTCGAAGTAAAACAGATTTAGTGCGCGCACAGATAAATTAATTTGCGACGTCGTCGCCACACTAATAACCTCGAAGTTGTTGAACGCCGTCCAAGTAAATAATGTATAGCGTCTTCCGTATCATGCGGATGTGTGGCATGTGGCCCAAAAATCTTAGTTAATTGCATTGCTCTATATACTTACTTTGCATTTTTTATGTAATTATGTATGTCTATTAATCTTTCTCATCGGTATGTGTCCGACACCTGTTAAACCAATGCCGATGATTCATTAAAAAAACTGTGACTACTTCCAACATTGCAAGTTATATTTGTGCGCTGAACAAAACTGAACGGTGGAGCTAGCGTAGGTAGCTGGCATAAAACAGCTTACACTCCTAGCATCGTGCAGTGACCCCAGTTCACACAGGAACACTTCACTGTAGTAGTTCCGTTCCCTTTGTCACCATCTGAAACACGATCCCGTTCACGACTTCCGCACGAAGCCCTTCGATCCTCCGATAATCCTCCTACATAGTAGATTACATTTCTAGTTACACTTTAAACCATTTAGAGCACGTTTTTCTTCATTTTAGTTGCTAGTCTACAATTTTTGACTATTGATCTGATGATCCTCAGAAGATGGACGTGGAGCTTTCTTCGTGTCTTAATTATTATTTATGTACAACAGCTGGCGTGCAGAGGTTGGTCGGGCGAGGCTGAGTCCGTCCGGCGAACGACGCGGTTATTTATAAAACAGAGTTGCGTCTCGTTTTGTCTTCGGCGCGCTCTTTATTTTGTCTAAATATACGCAGTTTTGGGAACGTCGTCGCGGCCGACTCTGCCGCGACACCAGCTTTGGCATCGAGCCAGAACCTCATTTTTCCTCGCCAGCTTATCTTTTGTCGGGACCTACAAAGCATGTAACTAGCAATTTCATGTCTGGGATGTCTTTCAACTTCTCTAATTAAGTGACTGAACTGTAGAACTGAGAAAGGTACCTACTATAAGACCTGCCTTACAAAGAATGAAACACACTAGTCTCGCGTAACTTAAACTGGCTGCTAGCACTAACCATTGTGGGAGGAAAGACACGTCGGGCCGTAAAAATCGCCGTTGGCGATACGCGTACGCGCACGTGTATTTTCCAAAAATAAGTGTCCCAGGAACTGAGGTCGTGACGAGGAGGGATGTAATTAATCGCTCCCGGCAATCGTGTACAGCACCGCGAAATAGGTGGTACCAGATTGATGGTGGATAGTGTCGCAGACGACACCGGTCAGATCAAAGGCTCGCCAAACACAAAACCGTGACGGCTGCGAGTCCAACACGGCCAGTTTGGTCATACGAAACTGGGCCACGACACATCTAGTTCTATTCTCGTACCGATAAACTAATACGACATATTTATTCTACAATGTATTCATGAAACCGTGTTCATAATAATGAGAGGTTTTAGTTTAATTTATTGGGAATATTTGGCTGCTTTAACACATTTCGTATTCCTAAATCTAGAACTCATAAACGAAATAATTACGCTCGGAGATGCTTGAATTGTTTTAAATTAGACATTATTTATGTCAATGTGCTAGTTGTAGGTACTTATATATAGATATATTTTGAAAATGTAGAACGTACAAAAGTAGTGGCATTGAAAATACGCGAGTACATAATGTCGAGTCGAATGCCTACATATAATAATACCCTCTTTCTATCCCGCTCAGGCCGCTCGCGTCTAAAATCGTATTTCCGTAGAATCCTTACAAGCGACGACGTTAAGCACTTACTGTCGGCTTTGCAGTTCGACGACCTGAGCTCCAGAAGACGTCCTGAAAACAAAAAAAAAACTCGCACAGGAATTCAGACAAAGCTTTATTCGAAACACCCACATGACTAATTACTCGTATATACCTTCCGAAACTTTGATGACTGATTAATTTTAGTTTTAGCTTCAAACTGTTTGCACTGCGTCACATTTTGTTCTACATTGTTGTGAATAAATCCAACTGTTTGCCTTTTGTATCGTATTTGACAATCGATTACGACTAAAATCTATCTGGGTCACATATAAGCAACAAAAGACCATCGTGCTACATTCAGGCCAACTAACAATGGATATAAAAGGAAAGAGAAAAATTTTAATGAATCAAGATAAGCTTTGTGGTGGACAGTGGTTCGACCTCGGCCGTCAAATGGCACCGCATCGATCGAACAAATGCGGTGGCACATCACGCGCATTTTACGGCACGCGATTAGCCCCAGACTTCAGAGTCGATCAGCACTAGTTTTATTATCTATTGTGGTGGACACAAAACCGCCAGTTACCAGATTCTGCATTTATGATAAAACAAATTTCCAATGACTGCTTAGCCATGGGTTTACCTTTGCTGAAGGCAACAAAATGATGGGTTTACCTTTGCTGAAGGCAACAAAATGATTTTTTTAAAACATCGAACTTAATAGCCAGTACTTGGGTGACCGAGTTCTGCACGGGTGAAAATAAAGCAAACGAATTTACCCAGATAATTATGGGACCTGGCTAGATTGAATTTGCGCTCCCGTAAACTCCTTCTCAACTTTCATCTGAATCGTTAGAGCCGTTTTCGAGAACGTGATTACAAATATATATAAATACAAATATTGCTCATTTATTAGTATAGGATAAGTTGACAAAGTAGCCATTGAAAGATCTATCAGTATTGAAAGTAGCAAGGTCACTACAACTACTCCCATAGCAAACGAACCGCAACACCATCCGGAGAGGCTGCGGATGTGATCCACTGTAATCACCGGTGAAATTTCGCCACACAATAGCAAACTTATGTACAGGCCGGTAGAGGTTACGCTCTTCTGAATATTAACCATTAATCACAGATTATGATTGGAACACACAATTACTGTAATTGCACATTTCCTAAATATGACATCATTTGGTTGTCGAAATGGCTAGCCCTGAAATAATAGATCCGTAAAAAAACTCGCTGGTAACTAAGTAATTAGTAGAAATGATACCCGGGAAGTATCGTCAATTTGGCTACCTCCACCTAGGTGGAAGATGCCTTTGCGATCGTTTTGGTAACGTACATTGGCCTGTGCCAAAGTTCGAACGCCATTTATAGCGAGTGTTTGTCGTCTTCTTGTCAAGAGGTATGTCCATGGATGCCGGTGCCCGGGCGGGCGGCGAGCGACCAAAATAGACGCCGCCTCGCGCGACTTAACAATGCAATAAAAAGAAATAAACAGTGACGTTCCCTGCGCTAAGTTGACTCGCGTGTCATTTGGATGTGGTCCAATCTCTTCGAGATATATTTTAGTTAGACTTCGCTCTAGCCACTTCCGCTAAGTGAGACTGAAAATAACGTCTTTACGAACATTAATGACAATGATGAAAGAGTGATGTTGGCGTCTCTAACGTTTATTTTTTATGAATTTCCACGCCTCCTATTTTTAAGAATTTTAAGACTTACTGTAGGTACCAATACAATGTACCAAATAGTAACAAAGTTATATTCTTTTCAGGTTTCGGTTTGGCCGCAGCAGCTGCAGCGGGTGTTCGGGCCGGTTACCAAACGGTGCTGCCTTCACCGTATGGGTAAGTACACCCTCGGCTGGTAACATCTGTACCATATCTGTATCATGTATCAATGTTCAGTGGTTCAACACTTCGATATTTGCCAGCACTAGCGGCGCCGCATGCCGCTCTGAATACATCTCACGAGACAAAAATCAGACGTACTTATTCTAACTTAGATGATTTCGGAAAAGCTCGAAATCTTTTCTTGGATCAAAGATCGGATAAGATAAAAAACCTATCTTTCCATTGCACAATTACAATCACGTACGTGCGTTCGTAATGTTTACGATTAGGTCGGAACTTCCTTTTGAAAGATATTGTTTTGGAAACTCATCAAGTATTTTCCCCAACTTTTCCATTACAAAAACACGTACTTTTCTCACGATGTAGGTTTGTTATTGAATCATACTTCATCAAGACAATTGCGAGGAGACAGTTCTTAAATAACGAGATTCATGAACCGTTCCTAAATCAGAACTGTAGGAAGTGAGCAGCTAAGGTCCAGGTTGATATCGCTTGGCGGTATAAATATAGTTTGCTGACTTTTGTCTCGGTAGATGAGGCGAGCGGCGTCTCCTGACGGCTAGCGGCGCGGCGGCCGGCGGACCACACCTAGACTAAATTATCAAACATTTTCACATAGGTATCTATGGCAAGCGTGAGCGTGAGAGTGGATTTTTTTTCGTTTTGGGTGTGAATTAGTCGATTGGGTTTTTTAATGTTTACGTTTTCTAAAGCTATACCAGAGCATGGGCGGCGCCGGCGGCGACGTCGTCGGTCGCGGGCGCCGCCCACCGCCGTCACACTTTACGCATCGTTCTCGACACTCAATGTTTTCTTTACTTTTATGTTTTATGCCGTGTTCGTGTAAGATTTTGTTGATTTGAATTGAGTTTTGTTGGTGGTGGATTTCGTTTAATACACTTACTAAGTAATTGTCTAGGTGCGGCGGCGGCGGGTGTCGAGGGCACGCTGTGTGTGCGTAGGTGTGAGCGTGCTCTCGACGGGTCGCCGCCGTCGCCGTCGCCGCCGGTGCCGCCGTGCTGTCTAACATGCATTCGATACAACGCGGCCTATCCGTACCGACCTGGCCTTGCACTCATCGTGTCCCGGTTAATTACATATTGAAGTGAAGCTCGATCGATGCTCAGCCAGGGCCACCACGCCAACACAACTGTCCATATATTATTCAGTGACACTCTTGTTTTAATGGAATATAATCAAGTGAAAGCTTTAATCGAATGAACGCCAATCGAATCGGGTTTAACTACGACGTTTGGGAGATCGATATACGTTGTTTGTTATTCTCTTCGTTACGCAAAATGTCAAAATTATCAAATACGCTAGGTTGCCTTCGATGGATTAAGTGACCACAGACTAATGGTATTTAAATTAAGGCTAAGTATAAAGTAGGAACGCACTAAAGTATTGGCCTGAAATGCGTCTAAACCTACCAACATAGTGTTTTGATGTAAGCAGTGAGTATAGGTAAATTAATTATTCATTGCTGTAGGCAAATCGTTTTAGAATTAGTTTAATTGGATAATAGGTCTACGTACACAATTTTATTAATATAATTGGGAGCTTAGTTAATTATTCTTGCGATAACTTTTTGCATGTAATTTATGTACTTAATTATTATATACTTTCTCCTAGAAAAGTTGAAAGTGGCATTGTAACTTAAGGTCCTGTACATCCTCTATTAGCTATCAGACTAGTATGTGGTTGTGTTTTGTATTTTAGTAGATGTGCCAGCTCGGCTTGTGTGAGTATATATGCCAGTTTTAATAATGCTGTTTGTTTTCACCTACTACTACTATATTTTTCTCTCTGCATAGTAGATTATTTTATTAACTCGGGTATCGAACGTTAAGTAAAATACGAAGCCACGTGACGTAGCTATATGATCGTAAAGCCACGAACTGATCACTGTAGATGAGATTTTAAGACTGTGGTAGTTGAATAAATAGATTATTCTTAATGTACAATTGTACTGTTTATCTACCAACGTCAAGTAGGTATTTAGAAGTACTGCACTAGACCACAGGTGGGCGTATTAGGCGGGCGGGGCGTGGATGCGGGCGTGGACCACGCATGCGTATTGCCGCCGATCCCTGTACCATGCTAATTCAGTGGAAATAGAACAAACAACAGTCAGCCCGTCTCTATCACATCTTATAGTGGTAGAAAAAGACGGATAATTGAATCAAAAGTGGTGCGATGCTTAATAGTGTGGACGGAGAGAGCCCTCCAAAATCGCTGACGCGACTTGAAGCGAATTCAAGATGCTCTTGAACAAACTTGGCCGCCTTCAAGCAAATTAAGCAGAATTGGCATTTTTTATTCATGACATTTTGAGCTACTTACTTCATTATAAAGCTGAGACCATTTAATTTTTAGGTTTAAGTTTTATGTCACATGCCGCAATTATAAAAATTACAGCCTGTTTTCCGAAAAAAAGTAATTTGAGGAAAATTGATAATTGAATACAGATTATTACATGGTTAGCCCGTGCGTGTGGCAAATTAGTACATTATGGTAGCCAAGTCAAAAAATAATAATATCTTCCTCTGAATTCAAAACACTGAGGTATTTTTAGAAAAATCTTTCTTCTTTTCTAAATAAAATTGGATAATGGGCTGTCATCTAAATCTTAATTTTCTCGACACTCACGACGAAGTAACAACTAGGCAAATACCGAGTGGTCCGGATATTTCGGTCGAGGCGGAGTGCCACCCGTTGTATATTTTTATTACATTTTCTTAAACTTTCCTGTCACTGACGCACGGCGGCGGTTCCGCAACGGCGACATAGGCAGACAGTCGCATACTTACATAACTATAACAGTTTATCGATGTCTACTAACATAACAAGATTAGATGCTCGTGCCTGTCGAGGCTGCTGGGGCTAGGTAGTGTGACCGTTTTAAAGAGTATTAATTTTCGATGTCTCCTCACGAGATTATTGAGAAGCTCAGTGAGAGGATATCGCGGGTGATAGTAGACGTCAATTGAGCAGTTACCTTGTGGAGTATCTGAAGGTTTGACGTCTTTGATGTCAGGAAGATTTTTGGATAACTTTGATGTTAATTGGCAGGTTGTCGCCCGGATACATGTACAGCACCCCGCAGTACATGAATGCGATGAGCGGGGTGGGCGCTAGCGTGGGCTCGGGCGCGGGCGGGCTTGTGCAGCTGCCGCAACTGCAGCACGCCGCGGCGGTGGCTGCTGCCAACCACTTGTACGAGTACCAGGCGGCCGCCGCGCAGGGGGCGGCGGCTTACCAGCAGCAGTATGCTGCGGCCGGCTTCGACCCTTATGCAACAGCCGCCGGTTTGTACTACACTCTCAACTAAAGACATATTCAGGTGTTTGGATTATATTGATTATGTACTGTTGTAATTCATTCAATTTCTTGCATGCAACCTAAAAATCTTAAAAACATTAAGCCATTATTAAACATTTACATTAGCCATTTGCCTTTAAAGTTTTGACCCTTCAAATTGATTGTTTCGGTTTAAAATAACATTCCTATGTTTCAGCAGCAGCGGCGGCAGCAGCTAGCGGTGCCGGCTATGTATCTCCTTACTACACGCTCCAGGGAGGCGGCATGCAGGCTCCTCTTCTACCTCCACTACCTTACCCCCCGCAGCTCCAAGAGGCACGGATGCAGTAGGATTGACGTAACTGTTCCCAAAAACATTACTGATGACACGCGTATGAATACAGATCTGAGTTTCAAAGAAAAAACATACCATTATGTAACTTGCTAGTAAAAGTACCTATCACCAGTAATGAATTCGAGAACTTCTAACACGGTTTCAGGTCTGCATGTGGAATGAAATAAAATAATGACACAGCTGTTACAGCAAACGTTCGGTGCCTTTTGTCGAACGGTAGTTAAAGACGATAGCAAACCATGTCATTAGAACATTTTAATGATTTACACTCTGATGGAAGCAAGGCCAAATATAGGTATAGACTAAACGTCTAGAATCTAGTTGAATCAATAAACCAAAAATGCTAAAGAATGACCAAAGGCTAAAAGCTTTTTATTTAGAATTAAGACCTCGGTACTTAGCCAGATTAATGGTGATGAAACTATGTAGGTAATCATTACGTACTTATTCGTATGTATAACTATAAAAAGCACCAATACCATTTATCATTAAGATACAAACATAAAGATAGCTATGTTGAAATATTCTTGCCTCATTCACTCAACTTCCTAACATCACATATTTTTATATCGACATGTATAGACGATAGTCAAATATATTTTCATATTAGATACCCTACTTATTCAAATATCTAAATAAAAACTTATACATATATAAAAGAAACATTTAAAAGCATACAGCTGTTAAATGACAATAAATAAATACGATACCTATTAAAGAAAGTATTATCCTTGTTTTGATGTAAAGATTATTAAGAGGACTAAGTTTGGCAAACTGTTTTATGCTTGGCTTAATTTATGAAAAATAAGACATGAATAAAACATGAAAAAAAAAACTGATTTCCACATGTCGTGCGATATATGATATTTATAGGAATTGAATAACCTATACTGGTGGATTGATCTAGAAGTTGTTTTTAGAAAAATGTTTTACGTTTCTTGGAATAAATTATCGAAGGAAGTGTAAAAACCTCATTATATTTGTGGCATCTATCGATCAACGCTTGCGAAAACGCATTAACTATCTGACAGCTGTTTTTAAAATGATCAGTTTTAGGATCACTAGTACAAGATTATGTTCTGATTGTATCATCAAGTACTATTGTGTACTTCCTCCATAATTTCCATTTTACGTAGCTTTTTATTTTAATAAGGTTTATTAAACACATTAATCCAGCTATTGATCTATTGGACGCCTTAGAACGAAACCAATATGCCTCAGTCATGTATTTTTTGTTTGGATTTTAGGATTATGTGCAAGCTACAAGGATTTGCCCAGGTATAACTAACCCAAACTTAGGCAATTCTTCATAAACTTGTATAAATTGAAAATAGTCACGTTCGAAAACAATATGACCTGAGCATTTTATGTATGGTTTGCAATTCCAGTACTAAGTTGCAAAACATGGGGACTAACATCACTGACGCTTCATTGAAAATGAAGCTTTCATTAGTCGATTTGTTTTGGTTGTAAGACGCCATAGATATTACTTAGGTTTCCTAGTTCTGTATTAACTTGTCCATATTGCTCAATAAGTCCGAAAATGGACTTGGATTAGCGTAAGGTAGATGGAGAGCAATAAAGAAATAAGTAATTAATGTAATTTTTAAGGAACGTTCTTATTACTGTCTCATTGAAAAACCACATTTTTTTTTACACTACCTATTATACCTACCCTTGTAATATTAACATATTATTACTATAATTTGTTCTCCACAGCGGTTAAGGGTACTTAAGTAGTAGTATTAAAATAGTTAGGATAATTCAATTACTAGTCCATGTAATTTTAATGTATTGAATTATAGGCGGTCGCCGGCCATTTTATCAAAGAAAACACTACCTACTAATTAATACATAAAACTGGATTAAAATAAATTGATTATATCGTCAGATGACTATTAAAATACCTACGTGCCATCTTTTGAATGGATTTACAGAATTTCATGGCTTATTACTAACTGTTTATTCCATTCTGCAGCCATTGAATCAAATATTTGCATGGGAATGAGATTCATCTCAAATGAAGGCTAGATCTTGGACGGCGACATAGTACAAGTTAGGGGTAATAGCCCAAGTAGGTAGGTTTCACCGTATCACTGATACGTATAGTATGTAAGCTTAATTCTAATTGTAATATTCTGTTATTCGTAATTTATTTTGTTGATATTTGTAAATCTACATGTTGATAACTATTTATTATGTGGAAGATAAATAAAAATTGTTGAATATTTACCGACCGAATCGAATCTCTTACCGCCCGGAGCTTTCACAGTTTACATAAAAACAAGATTCGGTCCAATATATTGAATTATATACATTCATAATACTTTTAAATATAAGTAGAATAATATTTTAAGTAGAAGCATACCAAAAGGAATATAGTAAGCCATAGACGTGGCCATCTTGCCTTATATATAGATGAAATATTGTACTAAGTTATATGTATATTACACTAAAATTATATACACATATCATCAAATGTAAAAAAATTCAGAGCGGCATGACGCCCTGAATTGTCCATAATAGTGCATTTCATTCATAGTAATTTTAAGCACAATTACTATTATATATTACATAACAATATGAACGCGATTTCATAATAAATAACTGTTATAATTAATTTAAAATTATAGTATCGTACTTAATTAAGGTTAATATAAAATGGAAAATAAATTTTTAAGGTATATTTTACGTGTTTTATTCGCTTCTGAAAGCGGCGAACCGAATCTATGTGGCACAACTCAATCTATTTATAAAAAATAAATATGTAGTTTAGCTGTGAAAAAAATGTGTGTCGTCAAGCATTTGGCGTCGTTCCAACTTTGCCTGTCCGTTTTGACAAAGTTGATGCACCAAAATAACATATAAAATGGAATTTCTAGACAAAATTTCGGTTGAATTCTTATATTCATTGAAATGTTTTGAGACTGAATTATTCTATTAGTGTAGGTTACCAAATTACCTTATTAGCTCTCAAAGACGAAGAACTTCAGGGGAATTCTTACCACGAAGCTGAAAGTTACAAGTAGTGGAGACTGCACGAAGAATCACGAGACCCAGGTGATATATATAGCACTTGGTAAAACATTGGTATCAATCAGCACTAGGTCTTGGTAGCCACATAATGAACAGAAAGATGACATATACATATAAAATGAAATAACAGATTTGATCTGCATTTTAAAACGTCATGTTCCCTGGCGGAACCACCTTTGCTTTAATAAGTATAAGTTATAAAAAAAGTTTATGGAATGTCTATAAAATTCTAGTCCTATTAAAATAAGTCTATATCTCGTTTCGACATAACTTATTTAAAGTGGTTGCGCTGCGGAGTATCCTTCCCGGCGAAACCACCATGACATTCAACTCGATTCTCAGCAACTCTCATCCAGTTGCTACCGGCCACCCCGCGAAGATCGTCACTCCACCGAGCGGCGTCCCACCTTACGTTTACCGATTCGCGGTCTCCACTCAAGAACACGTCTACCCCAACGGTCATCGGTCCTGCGGATAATATGACCGGCCCATTGCCATTTCAGCTTACCTATTCTGTAGACTATGTCGACAACTTTGGTTCTCTGTCGGATCACCTCGTTCCGGATGCGATCCCGTCGGACTCGCGTATGAATTCCAACTGCCTACCTCCGATTACGGAACCCTAAAAAGCAAAGAGTTTCAAGGTTTCCTTAAATGAATAAGATGTTGTTTTAGTTCATTAATAGTGTTTTAGTTTTGTAGTGGCTGCGCTTAGCGACTATTTCTAAGAGAAAGTTTGAGACACCGTTCTCTTCGTAGATTTAAATTAGATTGAGGATTTGGGGGTTCTAGTTCAATACCTATAGAAAAAATGTCCTAGAATTATTTGATACTATAAATTTGCTTATACTATGTATAGTAATAGAAATATGTACATATCTTGGTGGTTTCGCCGGGAAGGGTACTCCGCATCCGCAGCAGCGCACCCTCTTTGAATAAAAGTTTACGTCGAAAAAGAGATAAAGACTTTTTTATAATAGGACTAGAATTTTATAGACATTCCATAGACTTTTTTATGTAACTTATACTTGTTATAGCAAAGATGGTTCCGCCAGAGAGCATGACGTGATTTAACTAGAACTCTGAAATGCAGGAGCTGCGTAAGGTCTCGTAGAAGCAATCAACAGCTAAGTAGGTCGCGTAGGTACAGCGTTTGGTTCGAAGAAACAGTGGCTACGTCGCGTAGCAACTGCGTAGGCTCTCGTACACTCAACGCTACGTCGCGTAGAAGCTGCGTAGGCACTTGTACAAGCAGTACGTGGCTACGCCGCGTAGGCGCGGCGTTTGTCTCGTGGACACAGCGCGGCACCGGTTACGTCGGCGTCGTGTTGGTACAGGCAGCGTGACCAGCGTGCCGTTAGCGCTGCTTACACGAAGCCGTAATACCCATATAATTAGAAATATTGTAAAATAGCTGTGTATAAATTTTGATGTACAATAAAGTATATTCTAAGTCACCGACTTCCGAAACTAAGGTTATTTTGCACTCTTTAGAGGTTTTTTGCAAGTCGGTCGTATTTTTGCAAAAACAGCTTTTTACCTATTTTTATTTATTTCAAAGACGCTTGATGATCTACCATATGATGAGCTAGAGCCTAGTAAACTTTCAAAATAACCGCATGACCCCCGTGCACGCCATGAAATGTTTCGTCCGTATTTTGAAAACTAGGTACTGAACCGATTTTTATGAAACTGAAACTGAAACTTGTAGTATTGCCTAAATAGAATTGTACGCATACCTTACATCAGAGTAGGGCAAAAACTAATTGTAAAACAACTAACAACTAACAATTAAATTGCCAAATTTAGTTGCAACTAACAACTAAAATAATTAATTGTAATTGTAACGTGTCGCAATTAACAATTAATTAATTGTGCTTGTAAAACTTAGCGATTACAATTAAATTAATTGTGCTTGTTAAAATTTGCAATTACAATTGATTAATTGTTAATTGTTTGATACACGTTTACAATTACAGTTAACAATTAATAAATGTAACTGAAAAATATAATTCAAAAAATGCAAGAGCATTCTCCATAATATTCTCAAAGATATGTAAAGCCTGGATTTAAGCCAGAACATTACGTAAAAGTGTAGCACAGGTACCTCCTGCCATATTTACATTTATCAAATACGTAGTTAAATTAAATATTAATTGTTTAAAACAATTAATTTAAATGCAAATAAAATTTTAATTGCAGTTGAATTAATTGTAAACCACAATTAACAGATTTAATTGCAATTGATTTTAATTGCATTTCACAATTAAAAAATAATTTAATTAATTTAATTGCAATTAATTTAGTTGAAATAAAATTGTAATTGTTTGCTTCTACAATTAAAAAATTAATTCAATTGTGCCCAACACTGCCTTACATGCACACTGCCTACCTACTTTTACCTACATAACGAGACCGTACTTATCCAAATACTTAGAAGTATTTTGATACCCGGTTTCTACACCGGGTATACGGCGATACTCATACCTTCAAGGCCGGGTTGAATGAGATTTGCAGGTATGTCTCATGCGTATACGCATGAGACATACCGCACTCTATCTAACTACCAGCATGTAATCGCATTATCTTATTCCATCACTACACCTAGCCCGCATGGGTTTCTAAGAATAGGTACTATTAATATTATTTCCCATAATTAAGTATTTCTATTCAAATCTAATACATTTTTAAATATTCCTTACTTATAATAAAAACAATATAAAAAAATAACGTTGTAACATCTAACCTTATTAATTGTAGTGCAGAGGGTCGCTCGAGGTAAGTTTGCTGTAGATTTTTGATGAAAATGATTAAATTGCAGTCTTGTTGAAGAAAATTGACATTCCCGCCATAAGCAGCTGTCATGGGCACAGCAAAAACGACCTAAAACGACTTTTTTGTCTATGATTTTATATAGTTGCCAGCTATAAAAACCATTTTAGTGCGACACAGATTATAATGTATGTGGAAAAATCATGAACTAAACTCTATTTACGAAATAACGAACTAACACAAAGATGTTGATGTGTGATGTTAGTTCACCTTTACTTCACCATGCCGCAGAATAAATTTTTTTTCTTACGTTTTTTGCAAATATTTACCTCCTGGGTTTGCCAGCAGAACTAAGATCAAAGAGTAGAATACTTCCTAGATAACAAAAGGGCTGTAGTTGACAGAACACTGACAAAATGACAGTCGTAAAACTTGAAACGAAACTAGGGATAGGCAAGTGAAAAAATATTTCGATATTTATTGTATCGATATTTTTAAACAGAATCGATAATTATCGAGTGAAAATTATCGATATAGTGATATATCGTTAGTTTTCGCGTGATTATTCATACATATTCCCAAAGCATTCAAACTTCGTAAAAAAGATCAGACGAAAATAGAAGAAAATAGTTTTTTTTTCCCTACACACCTAGAGATACTTTTAGACACAGTAAATAACAAGTAACCATTGTCGTTATAAGACGGACCGACGGCGAGCTAGCGCGTCCACAGGCCCGCGCCTACGGTGGCCGAGAGCCACCACGTGGCCCCAACACCCGGTGCATCTCCCGCGGTGGCAGGGCACGTGAGGTTCTCTCCCTCTCACGTTCCGCCACCTCCTTCGCTAGCATGACTGCTCCGCAGAAGGAGGTGACGGCTTCCCATTCCCTCTCGCCCCGGACCATGGCTTGAACCAGGGCCGGACGCGAGAGGTTGCCGCCGCCAATCGCCGCTACGAGGACACGGCGGTGCTCCGCCCAAGCGGAGCAGACCTCCACGGTGTGCTCCACCGTGTCCTCCGGGCGATCCACACATTGATAGCACCCGGGCGTTTCCTCCCACCCGATTCGGTGCAGGTACCTCCCGAAACAACCGTGTCCGGTGAGGACCTGCGCCAGGCGGAAGGTGAGGGCGCCGTGGTGCCTCTCTAGCCACTCCTCAAAGAGGGGACTTATCGTGGCGTGCCCTGCGATAGTCGCTCTCTCCATGTCGCCATGAGATCGCGCCGGAGGTCTGTCCACTGAGCGACAATTTGCCGCGGCAACGGAGTTTCCCCCCGGCGTTGTGCCTCCGCGCGCCACTCATGCAGGCGCGCGAGAACTATGGCCTCCAGATCCCATGGCGGCAATCCGGCAAGGAGGCTCGCCGCCTCGCGGGAGATCGTGAGGTACCCACGGATCAGCCTTACGGCTACCACCTTTTGGGGCGCGTTCAGGTAGTGCGCGGCTCGCAGCCTCAACGAACGCGCCCACACCGGGGCCCCGTAAAGGGCCATGGACCGCACGATCCCCGCGTAGAGCCTCCGGTAGGAGGAGTTTGGACCCCTCAGGTTGGGCAAGACCCGCTTGAAGGCAGCCCCGGCCCGACCATTCTGACACTCAAAGCTTGATAATCAGTGGATATTAATCAATAAAACATATAGGTATAACATCCATTTTCTAACACATACAAGGAGTATCTAATAACATTAAACACAAAAAAAAAACGAAATTGATACGAATTCGATACTCTAAAATAAATATCGAATATCAATATATCCTAATTAAAAATATTGACGATATATATCGATAATTAAATGGAAAAAAAACTATTTTTTTTATAAATCGATATTTTTTGCCCATGCCTAAACGAAACGTCAGTCAACTCAATGACAGTTTGAATTTGTTGGTTATTTTTGGTTGGGTCTAAATTGTTTATCATCATCAATTTACAGATTTATTTGTACAAGGAACTTAGCTATGGCTGGTCAAGGGCATCAGTTCCCTGGCAATTTCCAAGGCAATGCTGCTGGCATGCGATCTGGTTTCGGCGGGGGACCGATGAGCGGGCAAATGCAGTCAATGCCGAATCAGCTAGCAGGTATAATTTATAAATACCACTCTATATCATCTTGTTTTAGGCTTTATGTTAATTTTAGTGTTAATAGAGCCCATCCTTGCGTTACTTAAGTATTTGCAGTCGCTTCATGTCAGACTGGTATTCGTTCCATCCGGTTAGACTAGAAGCCGACCTCAACATAGTTAGAGAAAAGGCTAGGCTGGTATGCATCCTTTAGGTGTCTAGACTTCAAAGTTATTTCGATTTATGTTATGTTGGTAGCATCATCTCGGCTGGCTACTACAACAATTATTGTTTTTGTCATGGAGAACTCTTGCTATTGTAAAGTCCATATTCTATGCTTACGTTGATATTATCTTTAACAGGTGTGATGGGAGGACCCATGGCTAATACCGGTGGGATGGTTGGCATGGGCAACCAAATGGTACCACCCTATGGAGCTACTATGCAGAATCAGATGGGGAATATGGGCATGGGACCACAGGTATGTACCTAGTCAATGGAAGCAGTACCCAGTTATAGGAGACTTCCAAAATCAATCATTTCAGCTTATCAGAATCCACGGCTGGACATAGCCCTCTCTTAAACTGCACCATAACACTCAGCCATGTTAAGGATGTCTGACCATTTTTGACGGCACGGTTGGCGCAGTTGCTAAGCGATTGGCTGCTGCGCTGCGTGTCGCGGGTTCGATTCCCGCACGGAACAAATAATTGTATGGCCTACAGGTAGTGGTTCCGGGTCTGGCTGTTTGCGTATGTGAGTTTAAATGTTTGTAAAACGCACAGGAGAAATTCCCAGTGAAGGGCAAAGTATTTAAAAAAAAAAAAAATGCTGGGGCGGCTCACCTGAGTTAGGATAGTTTAATACTATGAATGGTTATTGTGATACTTCTTAGAAAGTGTAGTATAGCCCCAGTAATTTTATTAATAATACAAACTCATTGTCTTTATGTAAACAAGAAAGAAAGTAAGAAAAAAATTAAGAAAGAAAGAAAAAGAAAGAAGAAGTAAGTAAGAAATTTCTTATGAAATAAGTAGTACCTTTGTGCTCTTCTATGTTAATATATTGTCCTGTTATGTATCTGTGTGTACATAAATAAATAAACTTTAGAAAACAACTAGGCATAATTTTAAACACTTGAATAGTAAATTACTACACTAGTATTTAAAACAATTTCACTATTGTTTCTTTTTCATACTTTTTAATTGTCTTTTTTGTGCCCTCTAACTGAAGAGAATTCACAAAAAGTTTTAAATACACAAGAATCTCCAAAGATTTTGTTTCTGTTTTCAGGGTATGGGTGTAGGTGTAAGCAGTGGACCTGGTGGTCCAGGCATGGGGCCTCAGACAGTTCAGCAATCAGGTACAAACAGATCACCACAGAGAATTAACTTATGAACATATTTCAGCCACCATGAAGAGTTCCATGGTTTCATGTATGAACCAAATTGGCTCGATATAAAGTGTTGTTTGATACCAATATAATAGTTTGTGGGTACTTTGCCGGATTAACGAGTGCTTTTCAAATAACTTGGACAGAGGCAGTATATCTCTCTTGTTCTTTCTCCTAGACTCTGTGAAAGTTTTGAGCAAGATAGATGCAGTTTTTATAAGCAAATTTATGACATAACTGATGACAGTGACAGATGGGCCTTACAGGGTTGATCAACAGCGATCAAACATTTGAAAATGGGCCTTAGAGGCCCACTCAACATTGCAAAAGATATTATAAAAAAACATAACATTTAAAACATCTCTCCCGTTTTCTCTCAAGGGTTAACCATCTATCCCATTCTTTGTGTGGTTTCTGTGTCACTATATATTGTATTCTCTATATAACATCATCCCTGTAATCCCTGAAGGGTTGAGCAGAGGTGTACCTAATAGTATACCCACATTTTGCCAGTTATGTTTAAGTCCCATGTAATCTAGGTCCTATTGCCTTCAACCGGGCACAAATTCAGACACCGCAGCTGCTACTGAGAAATTCCTGAAGGAAAACCCTAAAAACAATTTGCTCGACCTGGGAATTGAACCCAGGACCTCATGCTCAGCAGTCGAGATTGTAACCACTAGACCAATGTGGCAGTTTTCTTCACATTATTTTTATAATAATTCTATTGAGGCCTCTCTTCCCTCATTCCACTCTTTTGGATATAATGCAAATATTGGATATCACATATATTATTTAATTTCCTTATACCTTTATTTCCAGGTGCCATGCAGGCAGGCGGTGCAGTGTCCAACAACACGGCACCCCCTCCCGCGCAGCCCCCCGCCGCTCAGGCGCCGCAGAACAAGGAGTTCAATACCGCGTCATTGTGCAAGTATGTACCTCATTGTATTCAAATACATATATTGTGTTGTTAAATATCAAAATCTGGTATGTCCACACCAAATGAAAAGTGGGAAATAAAAGACATTGTTTCTGGTTATTGGTTTGGTTGGATAATATTGAGGGTTTTTAATAAATGTACACTCCTGTATTTTGCGTGTATTAAGATAAAGATTCAAATAACATGGATAGAAAATTTAGTAAAAGTATGAACATAGCGTTGTGTGATGTGTATTTTATTATTTCTTATCCTATACTGATCTGTCTTCATTATTTTCCAGATTTGGACAGGAGACCGTACAGGATATAGTGAGCAGAACCCAAGATGTTTTCCAGACATTAAAAGCCATACAAGTGAGTTTTAAACAGTCATTTGTGGTCTAAGCGATTCAATTGACCATTTGGCCACAATCGGAACTAACGCCGCGCCGCCATCTTTGATTCCTCTATACATTTCATAAAAAAAGAAACAAATTTTTACCATCAGCGCCCCCCTGACAATGTTATTCGAGCGCCAAAAGATTTATGCAGCATTCTACTACCGCGCTTACTGACGGTAGACCACTTTTGTTCCTTATTATTCAGGGTGAAAAATGGTCGACCGTCAGAGAGCGCGCTAGTACATTACTACTCTATGCTCTATGCTCTTTTCTACTCTATGCTTATGACATTGAATTGTTTAAAATTTCTTTCTTTATGTCTGCAAGACAGATTTTATAAAAGGGTTTTCTCATGAAATAACTCGGATCCTTTTACTTTCAGCCACCAAACGGTACTCATAATGGTGAAAACCAAAGTAATGATAAGAAAGCCAAAATGCAGGAACAACTGCGAACAATCCGACTGCTGTTCAAGAGACTTCGGCTGATCTACGAGAAATGTAATGAGACATGTCAGGTGAGTTAATGTATGGAAATGTGTCTGACGCAGTCGACATAAAGTATAGATTCAATCAATATCTTCCGATCCGTATTTTACCAATTAGTAGCATGTTTCGCCAATAATGTGAAACTCTTAGTATTTCTTGCTAGTTCTTCTCCAAAGGAAATTACCAACACGAACTGTGCACCTATCTTTTGACAATACCTAAGTGCCCATGTAGGCTTATGTGAAATAAAATATTTTGATTTTGAGTATTTCAGTTCAATACACAGGAATCTTTTATAGATTAATTTATTAAAATTTATAATTTCACCAAATCAAACATCATGTGCATTCAAAGAAGTCAAAATAGTATCCTAAGAGTCCTAGCAGCGGCGCCCTGGTACGCTCGCAACTCAGAAATCCATGAGCACCTGGAAATCACAACGATCCTAGAAGAAGCGAAGCGCTACCTAGAGAAATACAAAGATAGATTAACCAGCCATCCAAATCCCCTGTCACGTTCACTACTGATGCCAAATCATGCTAAGAGACTCAAGAAAGCTGATATTGTGCTGCCTGACTAAGTAGAATTTGGACACGGGTCCAGATTCTAAAAAATGTTCAAATGTCTCGCTGATGGTGGCGGGTGTGTCGGGTCATGCAGTTCCCTTCAATATGGTTGAGCTGAATGGGGCTGATACATGCGTCATGTTCGTGTACGGGCGCTGTCAGTTGTGACTGGTCATCTCTTAGCAGCCACGGTTTATTTTAATTACTTTATTTTTAAATTGTTGATTTTATCTTTTACTCTGGACGCTCGTATTGTGCACGTCTTTCTACATCGTTCTCACATCACTATCACTACATATTATAAAACAAAGTCGCTTTTCTGTCCCTATTTCCCTTTGACCGCTTAAATCTTTAAAACTACGCAACGGATTTTGATGCGGTTTTTTTTAATAGATAGAGTGATTCAAGAGGAAGGTTTATATGTATAATAACATGCTTAATATATTAGAGAACCACTGATAATTTCAAGATTTCTATTGTGAAGTCGTAAATAATTTCATTTTTTTCCGCTTACATTGCAAACGCAGGCTGAACCCTACGAGATTTATCAAAATAATGTACTAAGTATTGTACACATTAAAAAGGTCTACAGAAAACTCCGCGATGGTATATGTCTATCTCTTATGGATATCCCACAATAACATGTTTTTGTCATTTACTTTTTACGCCAAATAATGGCTAATTTCCGAAGCGATTTTAACCAATACGGCATTAATCCTTATCCAATTAAATACCTTAAATACATTGTTGATTTAATATAGATCTATATGGCCCTTTACAGCATATGATTTAAATGAATATTTTCGAAGATATTACAGATTTAAAAATTGCGGGACGTAGCGTTTGCGCCGGCACCGGCCGGCGCGGCGAGGCAAATTTAACGCGTGCGGGCCACGGGCAGTAAGATAAGATAAGATAAGATAAGATTTATTTATTTCTGAGTATATGGTACATGTCATTAAGATCTTAATATTAAAAAGTTTCACATACACTACCGTTGCCGGTGTAGAAATATTAAATTAAGTTACAAAATAACTCAGTGGCCGAGTTCTAGCCCGCAACAATATAATTATAAATTAGTTGAGATGAAAATAATTAATTTTTATACAATGGGCAAAGTCTATAACAAGTACAATTTTTAAATTTATTATATATGAATGAAATGTCAAATTTTACTAATTATGTAATGTCAAATGTCTAAAGAAAATAATAATTAAAAACAATATAAGTCAATAGGTATACACACACAAAGTATTGATAAAATGTAATGTCAAAATTTATAATTTAAGAATTCATTAACTGAATAGAAACAGTTGTCTAAAAGCCAGGCAAATATTGTTTTTCTGAATTTGATCGTTGGCAACACTCTGATGCGTGAGGGTAAATTATTAAAGATTTTGATTGCCATGCAATTGGAATTCTTGCTATACAAATGTAGCCTCTGGTTAGGTGCAAGTAATTTATTTGGGCTTCTGCGTTTCACTCTTTTAGAAATGCTTTCATATAATGGGAACATGTGCGAATATCTTTTTACAAACATACAAATTTCAAAAATATATAAGCAAGGAAGTGGAAGAATTTTTAGTGCTTTAAACAATGGCTTACAATGCTCTAAATATTCTGCTCCATACACCGCTCTGACACATTTTTTTTGTGCAATGAATGCTCTGTTCACATCTACTGAATTTCCCCATATCACGAGACCGTAACGCAGCACAGATGCAACATAGCCATGATAAGCATTGAGGGCTGTTTCTTTACTGGCTATTCGTCTCAGTTTTCGAAGAGCAAACACAAATTTGTCGAGTCGAGTGCAGACTCTTTTTACGTGTTCTTTCCAATTTAATTTTTCGTCAATAACTATTCCCAAGAATAAGGTTGAAGGTACGGGTTCCAAAATTGAATTATTATATTGTATTTGAGGTGGTTTTACCAAGGAATTGTATGTTTGAAATTGTACTAACTTTGTTTTTTCAATATTTACACGTAAATTATTAGATTCCAGCCATTCCATTGCTTTTAATATTTCATTGTTAGTGTCAGCTTCTAGTTCATTCCTATTTGAACATTTTATTGTGAGAGTAGTGTCGTCAGCAAATAGTGTACAATCATGATTTAGGCTCTTGCAAAGGTCATTTATATATATTATAAATAATGGAGGCCCTAATACGCTTCCCTGGGGAACACCACAACTATTTATTTTTAACTCTGAACTGTATGTTTTTTTTGTGCTATTGTCAATTTTTGCTATTACTGTCCTTTGCTGGCGACTCGATAAATAACTTTTAAACCAGTCATGCGCCTTGCCTCTTATGCCGTATTTCTCCATTTTGCAAAGCAGGCGATTATGTGGGACAAAATCGAATGCTTTGCTCATATCCAAAAATACTGATAATACAGACATTTTGTTATTGAGGGCTTCAGATATCAGTTTGACCAAAGTAAAACAAGCAAGTGAAGTTGAACTATTCTGCCTAAATCCAAATTGGTTTTCACTAAGTATGCTGTTTTTATTTAAAAAGTTTATTATTTTCCCATACATTGCCTTTTCAAAAATCTTTGATAGAATAGGGATCAATGTAATGGGTCTATAATTGGACATATCCGTGCGGTTACCTTTTTTGTATAGAGGCTTGACGATAGACTGTTTTAATCTAGTAGGAAATGTTCCTGTTTCAAATGACAGATTAATTAGGTAACTTAAAGGTGCTACTATGCTTTTACTGCTTAGTTTTATTATTTTTGTGGTTATTTCATCATATCCAGTAGCATTAGTATCATTTAAAGAGTTAATAATTTTTACAATATCTTGTTCATTTACCGGAGTCAAAAAGATACTGTCAGTGTTAGTGGTAATGTCAATGTTACTTACGTTATTACTATTACTAAGGTTCAATTTATTGGTCATTTCAATAAAATAGTTATTAAATTGATTACATATGTCATTCGGATCATTAATTATATTATCATTTATTATTAACTCTTTAATGTCATTTTTATAATTATCATCATTATTTATATTATTTTTTATAATTGACCATGTTGCTTTGCATTTATTTTTAGAATTATGTAAATGTTTTTTGTTATTTATTAATTGTGAATGTGATATACATGTTTTTAAAATTCTAGAATAGGTCAGGTATCGTCTTTTATGATATTTTTTGCTTAGGGCATCGTGTTGGTAATTATAATATAAAGTTCTCTTTTTTATGCACGATATTTTTATACCTTTACTAATCCATTTATTTTTTATTGGTTTATTATATTTTTTAATTGTTATTTGTGGGAAACAAAGTTTGTAAAAAAGCATATATAGGTCATGAAATTTGTTAAATGCATTGTTGAAGTCTGTTTCTTCATATATTTCATCAAAACTTAAAGCCGAAATACAATCAAGAAATTTTTTAACATTGTTTTTATTGTAATCTCTTTTGACTTCATAAAAGAAGTTTGGAATCTTCGGCTTATTAGCTATCGGAAGAAAGAACGTTAATGACTGCCCAGTATCATGGTCTGAGAGGGCTAGGTTATGTATACTGCTTTTTGTGTCTAGAGTCGATACATTACTGGCTATTTGATCTATGCAGCTTTTTTTCCTAGTGGGCATTTTAATATGTGTCAATAAGTTGAAATTATTTAAAATAGATATTAATTCTCTTGTATGTGTAGTGTCCTTTAGTATATCAATATTCCAGTCTCCGCATATTATGATACGATTCCTTCTTTTATGAGTTAATTTTTGTAACAAAACTTCCATCTTTTTTAAAAATATACCTGCATCGGAATCGGGGATTCTATAAACACATACCAATATTAAGTTATGACTCGGAACTTCTATGCCGCAGCATTCAAAAGTATACTCGCTAGACATTTGATTTGTTATTTGTAAAGGGCTAAAAACTAAATCTTTTTTCACCAATATGCACGTGCCGCCCCGTTTTTTATTGGATCTTGAGTAATTCGCAGCTAAGTTATAGTTTGTAAGTCTAAGATTACCTTCATGACCGGATTGTATAAAGGTTTCGCTAAGACATATAAAGTCTATAACACCCATCTCTTCCGTCAACCCAGATATTGTAACTTCAAAGAAATCTAATTTATTGAGTATTCCAGCTATATTTTGATGGAACAATATAAGTTGTTGCTTATCTTTACTGGCATTGTTATTAAAGGGTGGGACGAAAAAACTTATTTTGTACATGAGCTTTACTCTGATATTGGTGAATTTTCATGGTCATAATCCAATGGGTAATTTTTGATGTCAAGTATGTGACTGAAAATGCTTCCAAATATACATTTTATACCTAATTTATTAAGTTTCCCTGTTTTATATGAGAACATTTCCAAGGAGAGGTCACGATTCGTATCAAAGAAATATGCATAATTATTGTTTTGTATGTCCATGTAAAGTAAATTATTAAACAATTCTACTCGATAATTATGAATAAGGGCTCCCGTTACGTATGCCGGAGAGCATACAATCACATTTGTATGAGTTGTTTGCTTCAAGGATTCTCTAATTAGTCTAACAAGCTCGATGGGGTCTTCGTTATCGTTAAAGTCTTTTTCGCCAATCATTACGATGCAATAGTCGTCCATGTTAAAGTCTTGAACCTTGTTCGTAATATTTGTGAATATTTCTTTTATTTTACTATTAGGTGACACATAATGGCAATACTCAAACTGTTCGCAGAAAGTATCTTCTATAATGTCTACCGACCGATAGTTGTTGCAGTTACTAAGGACACATAGTTGCCTTTTTCTCTGTTTTTCTTTTATTATGTAATTTCCTCGCTGGTTTTCCATTTGTATGATTTCTAATTCCTTTGTAGTTGAAATTGGTCCCTCAGATAATTTTATTTTTGTAGTTTCAGCTAAAGCGCTATCTGTTATGATTTCCTTACACTTTTTAGTTTCTAGATCTTTGAGACTCTTATCAAGGTTATTTTTGGTAATATTTAAATTTCGTATCATATATTTATTTTTCTTTAAAGTTGAATGTTTGTTTGTACTACTTGGTTGGCCGTTTTTTAGTTTAGCTATCATATTTTGTTGTTCAGTTGTTTGTTTCTTTAAAGTGGCGTTTTCCATAACTAAGTTGTCAATTTTTTCATGAGCCGTATTTAATTGCATTCTCAACTGTTCAATATCTCCATTTAGTTTTTCACACTCTTCGCAACTTAAGCTGATGGTTTGTGGTAAACTTTTTGAAAGATATTCAGAATTAGCGGAGTCAAAAGAGGAAGTCGGAGAGTTGATTACTGTTCTATTTTTTCGCATAGTTATATTTTGAGAATCCATCTTTGTTTTTTTTTTGAGACTATTGACAGTTTCTACTGTAGTTTTGAAGCGTGTCGTAATCAAAGTCTGCTATAAAAGCGTATCGTTTTAAGGGTGGCGTAAGTTATGTCTGCTATAAAAACGCAGCGTAAGCTCAAGATGTTGAAACAATCGCCTTGTGTACGTGTAAGCGTTGAGCATGTGTGCGTAGAAGCGGCCGATCTGCGGGTTGCCCTAGGTCAGGGACGCAAATTTTTCTAAAAAGTTTTTTACTAATTACTCACGGTACAGATGGAGTCCAGATGTGTTATATATATCACTCTTTAGTCCGTTTCACAAGCTTTATAATGATACACAGCACTAATACGTTGAGCAACTTTTAACCACTTTTTTTACAAATTTTACGGAGACAAAACAAATACGGTGCTAACTGTTTGAATCTCAGCGTTTTTTTTTTTTTTTTTTTTTTTTTTTTTTTTTTTTTTAATGTTTTTTTTTGTAATGAATAAATCAAAACTACTGGATCAATTTTAATCATTTTTTCAGTGAGTGACATAGGCTATATATTTTACACCCGAAGCCGAAGTGGGCCGCTATGTTTTTATATACAACGTTCACAGTTTTTCTGTAGTGTATTTAGTATCAGCATTGCACCCGTGCGAAGCCGGGGCGGGTCGCTAGTATATGTATAATCTCATGATGATGATGTAACCAAGATTTTGTAACAATATTTTGATTTAAAAGAGTGTCCATGGAGTTTCTTGCCCATTCTTCTCCATAGAGATCTACGCTTTGGAATGTGCAACTGCAGTACTTTCTCAAGTTATTATGCCTTGACTGGGACTGTAACTTCGCTTCTTTTAAGTTTTTTTTGACATTCAAAAGTGCCGTAATGGTCTAATTGAAATAAATGCTTTGAGTTTGTGATGCATCTTTCCACACATCTGATCATAGTCAGGGTTGACTGATAGCAGATGAGTAAAAAATAAATAAATAATAGGTAATCTAAATTGTGTCGGCCCAAAACTGGCCCCGTATTCACAAACCTTTCGCATTACGAAAGCGAGCGAGATAGACATACGACTTTCCGAATCGAAGCATTTGTGAAGCCTGAGCTACTAGTTTGGCACTACAACCGAAAGCGCCAAACTAGTTGTAGTGTCAACATTAGTGCGGAAAATCAAGTCCTATGTGATTGAACGCAAGTTTGTGGTCTCCTCGTCAATCATCCCTTGCATGCTTTCAGGGAATGGAGTACACTCACATGGAAAGTCTTATACCACTGAAGGATGAAGCAGAGAACAAGGCGTTGGATGAAAGACGGAACACTGAATCTTACAGACTAGCTCTAGAAGAAAATAGAGAGCTTACAGAACAGGTGATACTTTTATATCTAAACATAACATAACCTATGTTATCTACTGAGCATGAGGTCCTGGTTTCGATTTATAGGTCATGCAAAGTGTTACTGGGATTTTTCTTCAGGAATTCCACAGAAGCACCCACAGAGCCTAGATTTGGTCCCGGTTGATGGCAATAGGCTCATTCCCTGTTAAATGGAATTTAAACACAACTTCTGCCTAACCTTTCGGGGTTTACAGGCGTGATGTTATGATTAAGGGGCCTTATGCATTTCACTAGTTGTGTTTAAGACCCTTTTTTTTTTTTTTTTTTTTTTTGGGGGGTGAGAAATCATCAAATGACTCCTCCCGCTCTGGGCGGAGCGGAAGGGAGTGTCAGACTCTTACTGACTAAAAAACACCCATATTCCTTCATTGGCCCTTTATGTTCCAGGGCCGCGGTATCTCTTTCGAACAGTCCCGCAGCCCTGGCAGGCACCGGCCCTTGCGGGCCCCTCCCGTTTGCTGACATCTCTTTGAGGCGCGCGTGGAACACGAACGCGCCGTCGACACGGCTTGCCCGTCGTCATACGACGGACGGACGGCGAGCTAGCCCATTACTCGTCGTCCACAGGCCCGCGGTGTTTAAGACCCTTGTACTTTATATCTTTTAACTTGTTGAGATTGCATAACTTACTTTGCTCAAAGGAAGCAATTTAGTTCTAATTCATTCGTGTTAATTCTTGTAAGTACATACTTTTCTGAGTCGGCGCAATTGAAGCGATTACTGAATCAATTCGCTGAATCAAGTCGGCCGAGTCCACATAATCCGGCATACAGCCTAGTGGCGAAATAATGTTAAGGCGCGAATAATGAAATAGACTAATGAAGGGGCGAACTAAATCCTCCGTGTTTTTACTAAAAAAATACTGCCGGAACTAATATTTGTGTGTAACCCGACCCGTGACACCTCCGTACTTTTCAAAGCACTTACAGCCATCGGTCTTCCCGGTCGCGTAAGATTGTCGTCCCATCGCGGCATCGGACGCTGAGAGTGAGGGAACATGGAGTGCCCTGTATTTGCGTATTAAAATAATACTAGCTTATGCCCGCGGCTTCGCCCACATGGAGTTCGGAGCCTGCTCGCTCAAGATCCAATGTGTTAATCTAGGTTATAAACTATCTGTGTGCAAAATTTCATCCAAATCCGGTCAGTAGTTTTTGCGTGAAAGAGTAACAAACATCCATCCATTCTCACAAGCTTTCGCATTTATAATATTAGTAGTAGGATCTCCTGTGTAGTAGGCGAGGCTGAGAATCAGGCAGAATATTAATAATAATAATAATAATCATTTTATTATCAGGCAACAAGGCCCATAGATAAAATACACAAAATAATTTTATACAAAGATAAACTAATACATATTTTAAATACCTTAGAACTAATACATAGTAAACTATACACGTAATGTTGTCGGCGTCGTGTTTCGCTGCGTGGTGTCGCGTAACCGTCCTCGGAAACGTCGATATACGACACCCGTCGGCCAAAAGTCCTCTTTGAGGTAGGTCTGCAGATGTTGGGTTGGAACTCGTACCACGAATGACTTAAAGTTGATATTGTGGCGCGATTCCAACCTTTCGACCCTCAGAGTCCAGTTGGTCTTCACCTTTAAATACTGCACGACTTCCTCAGTTGTCGTGGAGTGATGCAGACGAGAAAGGTACAGCTGCGTCGTAGGCACAGCAGGACGCAGCAGCATGTTGGGTCCACTCGGTGCGGTGCCGCACAGGTTACGAGAACAGGGCTTCTTCTTCTTCCTTTCTACTTTCGTGAAACCCTCCTCATCAACTTGGCTGGCTCTTGGCAAAGAGCTACGGACCGTAGTCAGGGCAGTTTGAACACCCTTTCTCAGTTTTTCCCCTTAACCATATTGAGAACCAACTTAAAAAGGTTTTAATAACGATATTCTCTTTACAGGTGGTGTTGAAAAACAAACAGTTGAAGGAAGTGATAACTAATTTGAGGACAATCATATGGGAAATTAACGTTATGTTGACAATGCGGAGGTCTTAAGTTAGTTTTAAGTATAAATGTAGAATTTTAAACCTTATGTGAGTGACGTAAAACACAAAAGGCATGCTCATTATTTGTAAAGACTAACACATTCTCTTTTTAGAAAACATGTGTTGTTGTGATGTTTTATCTTGACCTTTTTTGTTAACCATTCTGCTCGTATGATTGTTTCGGAATTTCCGAGTCGTTTCGGACTAAGTCGGACAATCCCCGAATGTAAGTGAGTCATCTTCCTGCCCTTGTGTCATAAGTGAGTATACAACCGGTGCCTAGTCATTCGAGTGAAAGAGAAACTAGAGAGCGAAACCTCTATACTGAGTATCGTGTCGTCTCGCTCCTAAGCTTTCTGACTGCACCTGCCCCGAATCTGATTTGCCACAAGGCACTCAGGGCAAGCTTTAAAAATCAGACGTTGACGTTACTTAGACAAGACAAGTAAGCTTTACATACGAATGTGAACCTTATTGTATATAACATTCCTATAGTGATGCACGATTATTTTGTTTTGGTGACATTTTCAGGATAAACATTTGTGAAAATGTGTTGAAAAAATCGGCCAATAGCGAGGACTCGTGCATGAAGGAGTAAAAGTAAAACTAAATTAAAGCGGGCCCTTTAATTTATTTTTATGATTTGTTGTTACAGCGGCAACAGAAATACACATTCTGTGTAAATTTCAACTGTCTACCAATTACGGATCATGAGATACAGCCCGCTGACAGATAGAGGGACGGACGGACAGCGGAGGCTTAGTAATAAGGCCCCGTTGGTTACCTTCGGGTACGGAACCCTAAAAAAACAGCGGCATTAGTTCCGTCAATCGAAATTTGTCTATCCAAAAGAACCATGGATCACTATTAGTAAACTAGCTTTTGTCCACGGTTTCGTTCGCCTTATGGTCGTAAATATTCCCACGCATACGTTTTAAATATAGCCTATGACAGTTGAGAATAATTTAGCTTTCCATTATTGAGAGAATTTTCGGAATCGAATCAGAAGTTCCGAAGATTAACCCTATAACATACAAACTGACAAAAAAAAAGCCTCTTTGTAATTTTAGTATAGATATGAGCAAGTGTGTCATAAGAATATGAACATCAACGTTATGCTTATAAAGTTTACATTCGAATGTAAAGTTTACTTGTCAAAGTCAACGTGTGAATGTTCACAAAATTAATAAATGAATTTGAATTTTAAAGCTTCCCTCAGTCTGACCACTGGGGTCAAGTTTGCGACGACATTTAAAACTATTCGTAAACTAAACACATTCCGTGTTGAATTTTTTTTTTGTTGTAAATATTTGTGTAGATTTATAGTTAGGTATGTACTGTTGTATTATGTATAGGTATAACTTAAATATAAAGAATAATGAGAATCTTTCATAAATATCGTAGTTTTATTGTAAAACTGACCTTTATAATTTGTTTGACAAGCGTGTCATGGCTACCGATGTCAGTGTAAGGGTCATGTTGTCCGATCAATGCTTTTGTAGTCGAGAATATTTTATGGCTATAGAATCGCGGACAACAGACTATTGTGCACAGAAGTTAGTTCGTTAGCATGTTTGAGTGGCAATAGCCGAGGTCAGGGGTTCGAACCCATTCGTATATTCAGGAGTCACTAAACCCGTACTGCATCTGACTAGTTTTTTATGAGTACGGAGTCCTACTCCGAAAAGTTTTTATAACGAAGCTGGACGCAAAGGCAAGCCGGATTTTGACTATACAAAAAAGATGACCTTTAACCCAAGACCACTGCTGGACATAGGCCTCTTCAATCGCACCTCTCATCCAGTTGTTACTAGCCACCTTGCGAAGGTCGGCGCTCCACCGATTCTGAGGGCGTGCCACCATAGGCTTGCGTGTTTTTGTATTGTCTAGCAGAATTTAAGCCAATCATCAATCAAGTTTGTCATCATCCTGACAAGACTGAATTTTTTGCAAAAATTCTAGGATATTTTAGTAAATAGATTTTTTCAGTTAACTTTCGACACAATCCGCTCATATCCATGATAGCTTTCCACCGACTGGGACATTGGAGAGGCATAAAAGAAAATAAAGACATATTAAAAATAAATTATTTACTTCAGTACGATTCGAGAATATTTTAAATACAAATTGGCAAACGGCTACGATTACACATTGTGTTAATAAATAAAGCTAATGGCAAGCTTTTAGGAAACTGAGTATTCAAAATTTGAGTTGAGTAGTATTTAAAATTAAAAACTTAAAACTAAGACTTAAGTACGTTTATCTATCTACGTTCGATCGGTTTTGGGATTTCGGAGCTGGCTTTCTTTTTCTTTTCTAGAACTTTCTTCTCGTAGGGACGACGGTCGACGATTTCGTCGGCGGGGGCTGGGATCTCGTCAGGTTGGGGCTGGTCGGCTTGTTCGGGGGTCTCCGGTGACGCCTCTACTTGCTTTCCCGCACTTCTTCCGGAAGGCAGTTCGTGGAAAGCCTCTGCTAATTCCAGGTTGATCTCTTCAAGCGGTGTGTCACCGGACCTGATATAGACTGGCACGTAGCCTGGCTTCGCAGGCAGGACCTGCCATTTGGGACGGGCCTCTGAAATATAGAAAATTATGTTGTTACTTTTGTGAAACTTTTTTTGTAGGTAGTTAAGAATGTCCTATCATAGACGGAGGGCTGAGCCAAGAGGAATTTTAAGGCTTGACCGTATATTCAAAGCGATGGTGCCTTCGTTATAACTTAGTTCGTAAATACACCTGTGTAAACCACTGTCATAGCAGTCTGATGGTCTGGATATTAATGATTTTGATTGGATGATATTATAGTGAGCCCGCTCAAGCTGCAAGCCACATGGAGCCTCATGGAGACAAGCTGCTCAAGCAGCTTTTACGCCATGTGATGTCTCCAGTGTTAATCAAGATCAATGCCAGTTTACAGTTTGATAACAGAGTATTTTTATTCGATGCAGCGGACCGAAAGGTCGTTTTTAAACCAAAAACCTGTCGCGTATCCGAAAAAGAAACCTTAGACCACACCCGATGATACCGCGTTAGGTCAACACAGCCGTTGAGCAGTCTAAGACTAGATACATTCGATGAAAATTCGCAGTCAGAAGAATGATTTATGGATGCTGAACGCATCCCTAACAAACCAACATTGTGTTTAAAAAAAATCAACATGTTAAGTATTTAAAATACCAACTTAAAGTTTTTTTGCGAACAAAAAGCTAAGGCATTATTACACGTTAGATCTGACCTCTACTATGATGAATGATATTGTTGTTAGCGAAAAGTCATGACCGCTGACACCAATACGAATTATACCTCATTAATTTTTACTCCTGGTAGTCATAATTTATTGAGGTTTTGTCATATTTCTTGTGATTTAAACGACGCTGCGTGTACAACGTGCTTAGCCTTAGTGTCGTATCATACGATCTTCCGTGACAAGCCAAGCGTGTTATGCGCATTGAATATATTCATTTTGTCAAGTCTAATATAACATTCAGATCTATCAACAATGCTAGTAACAACACGCAAACTCTGGCAGTCCTAACTTGTCTGTTTAATGTGCCGTTTTAATTATTAAATAGTGGGGCTATTAGAACGACTTCATCTCGACTGAATATACGATGAAAGTTACCGAATTGTTCTGCGTACACGAGCATAGTGGCCCTCACACAAATGCGCGAAGTTACCCAAAATTGAATTATTTTTAAAATTGAAAATACCTAATTAATTAGAGAAGACTTTATTCACATCTATGGGTGATACTAACGAGTACCTAGTTACTTGTCGAAAATCAAAATGCTACCTATAAAATAAGATGATTCTATTTTCGATTCAAGAATCGATTGAATTTACGTTACATTTACATACCTACATAGATACCGTCGCGCATTCGAGCTAGCGTCTCGGGTCGCCAATAGACCGCGCGTTGCACGATGAGATCGCATGCATCCGTGCGTCGTAAATTTGCTAATACCTAGAGATAATGGCTAGGCCGGGGCTTGTTTAGGTCGCTTTCCTTGTTACTGCGGTCGTTCAACCGACTATTAAATGCAGATGAAACGAGATGCCGATACGCAGATAGACTAGACAGTGCTAAGCTTTTATGTTTGGTTCTTATCTTTGAGAGAATTCAAGCTTCTTCGTCGCGTCGATGATTCCCATTATTAAAGTCAAATTAACTTCGACCAGAACTCGGCCACCTCGTCGGTGGTGGCTTCGAACAGGTCCAAATGCAGATGGAATTACACATAGTGCAGGACAGAAGGTGAGCCATAGCGAAAATCGTCATTATCGTCTGCCTAGCCATTGCTCAACTATGAGGTTGACTGCCAGTCCTTTAATATTGGCGAAATATTAAAGTCTAACGTTACGTGGAACTTAAAACTTTTTATTGAAAACACAATAAATGATACATTGAATTGACTCCCTGTGTAAAACTACTGATGCGAAGACGGGAAATGATTGACCACAACTTTTATATTGCACAGTCAAGAGCTTTACCTATGAATGCCAGACAGACTGCAGGTAGACAGTTTAAGAAATTTCCTGGCCTTTCACCAACCTAGAATATTTTGTTTATATTATGCTGTTAGATTTACCCTTTCGCAAAGCTAGGCTAAACAGTTTTGGGTGTAGGTACCTAAGTACTGTTTCGTTTTAGGACACTACGCTGCCTGACCTTACTTCTGTTAAAATTCCCCCCTGTCCAAGATTTTAACACCCTCTATGTAGAAACAAGTCCAAGCTTAAATTACTTTACGGAAGTAACCGCTTTAACTTATGATACGATTTTTATTCTGTAGTTTATTAAAATTTGCTTGAAGTTAGAAAACTGTCAAAAGCTAAAATTCTTAACTTTGCTGTCTGACGGTTCTTGCTTCGTTCAAACCGTTACGTAGGTATATTGCATAAAAATGGGTGTCTATGTAATTATTTAAACTTAAGTACCTAATTATTTTAACTTGACTAGGCTGGTATCTACCTAAGAGCTAAATGTCACCTAACCAGCAAGTATCGCGGTCACCAATGGTCACGATCCAGTCACTTGACCGTTTGACGTAGACACAAGAGATAACTACGTAGTTCTCCTGCGCACGTTTGTACAATCTAGCCGATTCGATTAGACAATTGCTGCAATCCAGTGCAATAAATAGATTTTACTGCGTAGCTAGATACGAATCTAGATTTAGTTGCCCTATACCTGCACCGTCCACTTCAGCCGGGACTCCTTCGCGTTGAGCTCGCACTTAATCGAAGAAAGTCATCGTCTGTTTTGACTCACATGCCCCAGTTCTTTTTCTTTCGTGTTGCTATTATCATTATACTAGGTGATTTCTTAAACGTGGGTAATACTTTAGCGGAGTAAGAAACTAGGAAGTTATGAAAATAAAGTTTTTTTTCGGTCCCAACCAAATATGAAATCGGGGAAAAAAAATGATCTGCTCCAACCATTGTTGGTTGCGTAACTCTAGAAAATTTTGGCAAATAATTCATAGGTAGTTAGTCTCACAGTAAATGTTGCTCACATTTATGAGTACTTGAACCTTTAAGATTATAGTAGATTTTATGGTGTGGTAAAAAGATTACCGGTTCGCAGGGAGTACAGTTAGCTGTAAGGAAGCCAGGCAGCTGCGGAGGATCATTTACCCTTGTTCATGGAGGGTTTAATGTTTTTACACAACCTCGTTTCTACGCAGGAACAAAGGCAAGTACCTACGATATTTTGTCTAGATAGGTACAGCTCTTTAAGATTGGTTTCTACAGCCTACGCTGATACGGCAGAAGAATTCTTCTATCGCCTACTGTGATAGCGAATGATCACTTTTTTACATATCCAGGATAGGCAGGCACTTACTCCTGTATAAGCTCGTTCTGAAGTTAACTGATTTGGCAGTTCAATCAAATTTGAAAACCTTACCTGAAGGTTAGCAGTTGAGTTAGCATATTTAATAATTTGATTCTTTTCATAAAGGTACCTATGGGTGGCATAAAAACTCTGACACCAGGTTAGGCACTAACCACAAGATAAAGAAAGAATAATTAAGTATATCGTACCTATCCGTACAATGAAGCACGCTAAAGCTTTTAACGAGGTGATTGTTCATCTTTAACAAAAATTTTATGAATGTAGTATTAGTGAAGATTGATTGAGCAAAAAAAATTTAAATGTCAAATTTTTCTACACAATCAGTGTTGTTTGTTTGCACCGTAGTAAATAGGTACAAGATTTGATATTTTTATCAGCAACATGTTGCACAAACGGACTTGCGGTGAAGCGGTCTATAGCTCCTCGTCATCATTGCACTTTGAGAATATGACCTCATCTGTAAGATCGCTCACTTTGGTACCTAATACTACTACTAAATACATAGTTATTTGAAAGTTTCAATGCTTGGATCCTGTGTTACATAAATACATAAAGGGTGCAAGGTAGAGGGAAGAGTAAAAGATTTTGAGGCAATCATATTCATCATGGAGTGATCCAGCTCATTCAGCTTTAAGGAATTTTTCTGAAAATGAGCCAATTTCAAAGCCAATTTATTGAATCAAAAACATCCAAATATTTACGAACGATTGAAGCAATTTAGAACAACTAAGCATTATACAACTAGAAATTTACTATTTCAAACCAAAGCTGCACTCGCGCGTAGCTTCTTGCCGCTGAATAAGCTTTTATTCGTTTTTTTTTTACATAGATCGCTCACAAATAACAAGAGGCGGTTAACTGCTGAGTAAAACCGTTAAAATTAAAATGCCTTCATGATTACCTATAAAATGTTCTAACATCTACCAGTTTGTTTGTGTGTTAGCATCGTGTATGTGAATGTATGGCCGCACCGGCTTTCTAACGGTCGCCGGTCGCCGGCGGGCCATCCGACTCAAGGCTGAGTTTTTGCTTGTCAAAACGCTAACTGTACCTGCATCATTTGTCCAATACATTTCACCTAAATATATCCCGCAGCACCCATCGATTTTCATCTCAAACTTTACACTGTTAAGATTCAGAGTCCAACGCACTCCAGATACAAGAGCTGTCTTCGTCTCGTAATGCTCTTTAATTCTACTGGTTGCCCTAGTTCTGTTGCTCAAAAATCGGAACAAATTGTCTCGAACAAATATTAACACTGGGGCCTAGATGTTCCGTACCCGTACCTACCTATTAGAGAGTGCGTGGCTGCCTACCTGCCTACTATCTGGAAAGTGTATTTGACGTGACTTTTCCTTATTATTGTTAAAAAGTATATAAATAAAATATTATCGGTATTGTGTACCTACGTAGCAAAAATACCGAAACAATCGACTAATACGCAGTTAAATGACTTGAACTTAGGTAGATATCAGACATCGGTCATACACGATCATTTACATATTGCGCATTAGGTATATTTTTTTACAAAGATAGTGTAAAAAGTAATACAATTTAATGAACGTGAGTAATTAAAATTGTTCCTCCTATTCACACTAGTAATCTCTAAAGTCACGCGAAGTAGTATTTTGTTGCAAAAAATTAAATGGTCCAATTTATCGGGTTGTATTTTTATTATTATAAATTGTGCCAATGTAAAATGTTATATTATGTTTTGTCACACAATATTAATGAAAGTTGTACCTACCTGGCTTATTAATAAGACTAATGCTTATTTCACTAACACTAAGTGATACCTAAGTAAATGTTATTGCACTGGAACTTACAAAATTTCAATTCGCGCATTTCATCCGAGCGATGAAAATCCAGTAGAGCGCTTCTATTTAAATAACATAACATCACACCTGTAATCCCCGAAGGGTTAGCCAGAGGTGTACATAATAGTACACCCACATTTCGCCAGTTATGTTTTAAGTAAGTACCTAATAGGGGGCGAGCCTTTTGCGATAAATCGGGGACAAATCCAGACTCGAGAGAGTGTCCATGAGAGTGTCTTGCTCATTCTAGAGATAGTTACAGAGATCTTTGGGATGGGCAACTACAGTACTTTCACAAGTTATCAGTAGCGAAGGGTCAATTTTTGTAAGAGGTAAGCTGGAGTACATATCTTCAATGTGATTTTATTATTTGTGTATAGAATACTGACTGTGGCATTTTTCAAAGGGAAGCCGGTAGGAATCGAGTTGTATGGAACCTTCGTCACTGCAAGTTATTAAGTCTTGTGTCTGGAACTGTAGCTTCGCTTTCTTTGTTTTTTTGACATTCAAAAGTGCCTGTAATGGTCTAATTGAAATAAATGCTTTGAGTTTAAGTTTGACTCCGTGGCTGCTACTGAGAAATTCTTGCTTTAATTGCTTTTATATATGTAGCTAGGCATTTATTAAGCTCTCGATGAAAACGGGCATGACACTTTTACTTAAATTAATTTTCTTTCTCGTTTAAGTAACTGTCTGCACTTAAACATCAACAAATATCTTAATTAATGAAGAAGATAAGAGTAAAATGCAACTAGTTTAGCGACATGACCACGAAAGTGGGTCAATGGAGGAGTCAAGCCGCGATTTTCTTATCTATATAAGTCTAAACAACTTTGAACAAATGGCGACAATCCCGACTACGTTTTATTAATTAAAACTGCCACTACATCTGTACGTGCGTCTTAATTATTGCGGAATAGATAGGTCGTTGTCCTTTTGATGGATTGGTTTTAAAATCATCGATCCTTCAAAGGCTTCATTAGAGACTATCAATGAAAGCCTATGATGGTCTAAAACAAAAATTATTCCACTAATTAGCTCTTTCTTTTCGTATGTTGATAGCGCAAGCTCGCCTGCTGAGCATGAGTCCTGGGTTCGATTCCCGGGTCGGTCAAAGTGTTATTGGGTTTTTCCATCAGGAATTTCTCAGTAGCAGCCACGGAGACTGGATTTGTACCCGGTTGAAGGCCGCCCCTATTACATAGGATTTAAATATAACTGACTAAATGTGGGTGTACTATTAGGTAGGACACCTCTGCCCAACCCTTCTGCGATTACAGGCGTGATATTTTGTTGATGGCTTGACTCCAAGTAAGAGTCAATATTTAGGGTTCAACAATATTTAGGGGCTTTCCTCTGTTCATATCTATCAGCTTGCAGTTGTCTACCTATTTACTAATGTCCAATGTTTATTACAACTACATCTTTTACTTGACCAGCTTCTCCTCCGGCAGCCTTCCATTTTGATTCAATACTTTTCTTAACACGCTTTTTTACTTTGGTTTACTGGAGAAATTAAATAGACACTACTAGGTACCTATCTATACAAATAACAAAAATTTAGGTGTCTGTTCGTAATATCAAAATAACATCTTTTGACTAAGAAAGTAAATACAGTACTTATAATATTTTTTTTTCTGTCTGTCAGTTTGTTTGTCTGTCTATCTGTCTGTCTGTTTGTTCCGACTAATCTCCGAAACGGCTGGACCAATTTTGACTGGACTTTAACTGACAGATAGCTAATGTTATAAGGAGTAACTCATGCTACTTTTATTTTAGAAAAAAGATTAGGGTTCTGTGCAAAAAAAATAAACCCTTTAAATTGTTAACAACGTCAGATTCAAATAGAGAAGTAATATTTTTATAATAATTTGACGTGAACGAAGGTCGGGGGAAACAGCTAGTCTACCTATAAAAGCTTTTTAATCGCGACGGGACGTAATGTGAGTGTCATTGTCCTGTCCAGTGGTGTGTAACCCACGGCTCGGACCCGGCCAATCGTGTTTGTTTTTGCATTATTATAAAATTCCTTCAACAAACTTTTCCAAGTCCTACACTATTGCCATGTTCACTGTCCAATGCCTTGTTAGTTTCACTGCGATGAACTTTACTCGAACTTTCGCGTCATTGTATGTCGAGACGGAGTTTTGGTCGCGTTTCCACCTGTCTACAATAATCACAGGTTGTTTTTGTTTTTATTTCTGTCAATTTGGTTTTAAAGAGCTCTGTTGGCAGGTATTTTAAGGTACGGAACATTACGTTTCCCGGAATTAGTTTGGCCGTGTGGGTCGATGATATCATTTTCCCGAGTTTCGATTTTAATAAAAACAGGTGTGCAAAAAAATACTTGTGGCCAGATGACTAATATTGAGGGGCAATGAGATAAGTCAGTAATCATGAGAATTTTTATACGGCAATTAGTTTTTGTATTAATAGTTACGTTAGTCAGAAGTTTTTTGCAAATATTTGGAGAAGCCATTAATTCGTGTCAATGTTCGATTGGTTTTACGGATATCGCAATTAACAAATAGAAGCACTGTTGGAAGTACCGTAGGAATGTCTTGTAATTACTTCTTGATTCCTGTTTCTGAAGGCAGTCAAATTGAAGCTTGAGATGGAGACGTGCAGTGAATACGGACGAGTCTAACTAGTTCGTAGACGATCTTAGGCTGTGGAGTCACCAGTTACTTTTCTCTAAACAGACTATGCTTTTGGAAAAATATTAAGTATAGCACTTTTGAAAAAAATATGGGGTACACAAACGGTAACCATGAATTAAGGTAGATACCCATTATTAAATTAATTTAGTCTCCTACCAGCTGAAGCAAAAAACATCAGCTGTTTCAAATATTTTGACCGTATAAGTCAGTAATTGACGAAAAATTACTCCGTGAGGGATTAAAAATCATGGGTTGAGTTCATGGTAACATTCTCCCTTACACCCTGTAAATGCTAATAGCTAAACTTTTAAAGAATCTAGGTACTAAGAAACTATTCTGATACAACACGAAGGGGTTTTTCTACGACATACAATACACAGCTTGTTTCGACTCTGGTGTGTACACTGTCTTAGATTGTTCAGGTGTCTACAGCATTCCTCTGTTATTAAACCGTTTAGTAACATCATCTTTTGTGACTACACAGCGTCATTTGATACTTTACTTTTTTTTTAAATAAGTTAGGTAAGTAGTACTAACATTGTCTTGTACAAAATTTTAAATAGTGCAGGCCCGAACGTAACAAGCCCGAAGTACCTATAAATTATAAAACTTTAAAGATACCTTTAAAGTTTTATAATTGATAGGTACTTCGGCAGTATTTTCCGTAACATTTTTTTGCTGTATTAATTACCAGACCTACTGTTTCATTTCATTTTAATAACAGTATGCTACCATAAAATCGTTTACCGGTACATTAACTTTTTGAGCACATGGAGTTAACAAACAAGATACAGTTTGTTAATCACAGTATCACAAATAAACGTGACTTACGCGTTAACTATTAACTTTTAGTAACCGTTGGTTAATTAATCAAAGTGTTATATTAGTTAATTCAATTGCATTGGAAGTAGTCAACGTTTATAATTTAATTATAAGACATACTTTAGGGTATTTGGCTTTAGTTTACAAAACCAATTAGCATATCAAAATAGGTGTCAGACAGTATTTGAGTCATCTCTTAATTTGATTATAGAAAAACTTGTTAACATTTATTTATTTTGTTCAAATATTTTATGAATATTGAATAGTCTGTAATTGAATAGTGTATTTAAAAAAAAAACAACCGACCTGGGCTCACGATCACGGAAAAGGATTGCCGTGTCACGATCTGCTCCACGCCCGATATCTCCGTGACTTAATGATGACTAACAAAGATAATACTTAATAATTAACGTGGTCGTGATTAGTCGTGAACTGTTTTTGTTTTAACACTTAATTCTTTAGACGTAAACGGTTTCGTAACCGACTTCGGAAAAGGTGGAGGTGCTTGGTCTTTTCGAAGTTTTTTTACGATGTTCCTCTTAGTAATGATTACTAACTGATGAATAAAAAATATGCTGCGTATGTTTTACAGTTTAAATTAAGATTTATGTTTTTTTAAATGGTGCTAAGGTACCTTTGTTATTATGTAGATTTAATAGCCTATTAGAATAAATGGACTTCGTGTATAATTACAATGCAGAAGGGAAATTAACAAAGTGCATTGTACCTACGTTTATTTTCGCGATCCGTGTACCTATGTTTTTATAAAAAATATTACTAAAACAATTGAAAATTAAAACTTACCAATAACAACACAGAAAACCACACAAAGAACTATCAACGACTTGTACATTTTGTTTTAATTTATTACTACGTAGTAATAAAAAATAATAAAATAAAAGTTTAAAAATTCGCGGTTATATGGTGTGCGCTTGCACAGTTGACGGGCTGCGCGGGAGACTGCGGGCTAGCGAGTGATGCGCGCGCGCTCTCATAACCGGATTAAAAGGACTGGGACCCGCGCACACTGTCATTGGCAAGTGGAAGTACTGCAGTACTGCACTACTTAAGACTAGATAGTGGATAACTTCTAGTACCTACAACCATTTTTCATAAGAAAGTTTAGGTTCAGTCACTTTCTCGTGTACTTCGAAAACAGAGTTTCTTATTTTCCAGGTTTTCTGTTAAAGTGCTGATGTATCTATTCAATTACGTTGGTTATTTATCAGCATTTTATATTAACTTTATCTTTAAATATTGCTCGCTACCAGGCATTGAGGATTGGTATTGTGACCAGTTGGCTGTAAATGGAAATTAGACTGCAGTACTGATTGGAAGCTCTATGTCTACGCCAATTATTATCAAGTACTTCTAACGTCACAAATAGCTTGCACAGTCGATAGGAAGCGGGATGGTGACCTCTGCGCTTGACCAATGTGGATGATTATAAGTTCTTCTGTTGAATTATATGACTTGAGAGAAGTTTGCAGCTATTTCCACAAACTGAAATAAGTTTAAAAGAAAGCAAGAAATTAACTCATGCATACTTCCTGCAAGAAGCTTTTATTTATATAAACATCCGAATTGATAAACTCCTCCTTTTTGAAGTCGGTTAAAAATAATATGTTAATGTTAACTACTACTTAAACTTGAAAAAAAAAAACTAGCACTCCGGGAGTGCCGGCAGAAGTGAAAACTTGATTATTAACGTTGAGCATGTTTGATATTTTGGAATGGTTAGAGAATAATTTTGCACCAATTCCTTTATCAGTATAAAAGTACTATCATTTATGTGGTAGAATACAATATTCATTTATTGCGCTATCGTACACAAACATGACAATTTATATTACATTAAAAATTTAACACTTTAAAACTATTACAATTATTTTACATTAAAAAGTTTATCTCTCCGAAAAATCAACTTTCATCCATAATTTCAACGACTTTTTCACCATCATCATTACCAGAACTATTTCAAGATGTTATGTTATCATTGAATCCTGCCTAAAGAATTTGTAATTAAAAGTGTGGAAGTAATCTGTCGCACATAAAAATGTGTGCGATACATCTTTTCACAGGCGCTTAGTAAGCACGTAAGCAGGAACGTCACATTCGATCTTACTACAGAATTAGCTGAGAATTTATCGGTTTCCTATACCAATAACACTCGTGCTTTTTAACTTACTTGTAAATACTTGTAATCAAATCATTTTTAAAGCAGGTTTTTAAATAAACTGAACTTTATTTTACCAAACAACAAACGCCTTAGTGAAAATGTTTAGCAATTTAATACTCGGAAGGTACTTATTGCGATTGAACGACGAATCCCCCAAAGACCACGGTTCTATCACAATCTTAAGGACGATGAAGATAGCCAGATTATTTTTGCGCAGTGTTACTTAGTTTCATGTACAGAATGCTTGGTTGACGGCTTCGTGAAGGGTCTGTTTACACCCGTTAAGCAGTACGATAGACTCGATCGAAACCTAACCTTAATTATAAAATTATATTAATGAATAAATGAAAATTAATTAAACCTAACCTAACCTGAATAATAAAATTATATTAATTAAAAATTAAAACTTATTAAATTTTCATCTAGTATATTTATAAAGTACTCACTCATTTTCTTCCGCTATTTCTTCATCACTTTTATCATTAATAGATGCACTTTGTTCAATTTCCATATTTTAAGCACTTTAAATTCACAAATTTTACGAATACACAACAATGTGATCAACTGATCACTACACAAACGGTCGAGCCATCAGCTGTCACCATCCATGGATGCGCGTGGCAATTTATTTAATAGATTTGTCAGCTTTATCCCTAAAGCATTAGGTTCAAAGTTGATTGGAAACATTTAAAAATTTCTTTAAATGATTTTAAACCATAAAATGTTGAAGGTTAAGTTCAAAATCGTCTACTCTCCATCCGTCTTACGCTTTTTCGAAACATTTAAAAATTTCTTTAAATGATTTTAAACCATAAAATGTTGAAGGTTAAGTTCAAAATCGTCTACTCTCCATCCGTCTTACGCTTTTTCGATCAGGTCACGTGTCCTGACGCGAGTGTCCTGACGCGAGTTTAAGATTTTATACCCATTACAGAAAAAGTGCTCAACGCCGCTAAAGAAGTTTTCACTTCAAAAATATGGTACAACATTATGCCAAAGTACACACCCACTCTACGTACTTATCTCTTATGAATTTCATCAAAGTTAAGTTAATTTTAAGCTTTTGAAAGGGGCTTATCATTACCAAGAGTGTAATTCTCACCGAATTTCCCCATACATAGGTAGGTATTATGTCAAAGACATCGAGAGGCTGGAGAAGACATCCAGCGCGGAGAGCTGTATCGTGGTTAAACAATTGTAAATTATTACAAAACCATGATGGCATGGTAGGACGCCAAAGACAAAGATAACAAAAACACCCTTGGAGACTTCTTTAAGGGCTTTTATTGGGAAAAAGTCGTTTGGATACAAACAATTAATTTGCACTATCAGTATCACTGAAACAAATAGTAAACATGGTTAATATCCCATTTTCAGTGTTTGATCACGGCGATAAGGTTGTATATTGCTTGTTTGGTTTATGCACAGTAAAACTACGTGTGGACACTTTGACAGTTTATTCTTTACTAAATTTTTGAATGTAAGTGGACTGTAACAAACATAGGGTATACGTATATGTATAACTAGGCATAGTTGCTGTCGTTCGTTGCTATGCGCTTAGACATTCCGCCCACCAAAGGATCTATCCTTTTAGTAATATAACCAAAAATAACAACAACAACAAAACTTAGTTGAATGATGTGCGTAAGGCACTTATGGTAAATGAAAACAAAAAAACAAAGTCATATCAAAACAAATAGCATAATAGAAATTATAAGGATAAATAATTAATAAAGGTAAGTACCGTTAGGTCTACATAACTGGTAAGTATATCTGAAGGTAGAACATGGTACGCAAATACAGATAGGCAGGTAAAGCACAGTCGGTGTCAGATCAAGTTTGACATTGCCAAAGAACAATAATCTGTATTACAACCTCATGAAGACGCAGTGTCCAACTTGATGTGTCACCGTGTGTACAATAAACAGGTAAGTATACATTGTTATACACAGATTATGTTCATAACATTGTTATTGCATTCACAGCTGCTAACCGCCCACCGTGCGATATTATTTAATTAGTTATGTACTTATGTGTATTGGTAGGATATTATGAAGCTAGGAATGCTGACTATGTACATAGAAAAAGGTAAGTACATTTAGATTACTTAACTATATTATTAACTTTACTATACATTTAGTTAACTTAATTTTAGATAGGTACATTTCTTGAGATAAAAGTATTGAAGTATGAATCACTGGATAACTCAAATGACATGAATTTACACATATGTTATCGAGAAGTTTTAACTACACATTGATTTTATCACAATGAGTGAAACGTAACAAATTAATGGGTAAGTAGTGACGGCTCTGACGCCATGGACCCGGGTTCGAATCCCGGCTAAACTTACTTATATTAACATTTTTTTTTTTTTTTTTAATGAATACTATCTATAGTTTGAATAAAGAAATTAAAATTAATTTTGTTTAGGTAATATACATAATTTACTCACGGGTCGTTTATAGACACCGTTCTTACATTTAATTGACACAACACGAGTAATGCCATCTGGGCCCACATGTTTTTTAATTATTTTGCCCAATATCCATTTACTAGGAGGAATATTGTCTTCCTTTAGAATTACAATGTCATCGATTTCTGGTTCAGAATTTTTTGTATTCCATTTATATCTTTGGTTCAAGTTTACGAGATATTCTTTGTACCATCGGTTCCAGAAATCGTTGACCATTTTTTGTGTTAGCCTCCATCTGTCTAAACTAGAAATATTACGATTTGTATAATTTTCATCACTTAAATTTAACAAAGGTTCACCAATCAGAAAGTGACCGGGTGTTAGTGGAAGGGGGTCATTGGGGTCATCACTTAGTACAGTTATGGGCCGCGAATTTAAACATGCTTCGACTTGAGCTAGTACTGTGGTTAGCTCCTCATAAGTAAGAGTAGCATCTCCAATGACTTTCTTAAGATGAGTCTTTGTACTACGCACACCAGCCTCCCACAGACCGCCAAAATTGGGTGCATGAGGGGGTATGAAATGCCATGTAGTACGCTCTAGGACCAACAACTCTGCTATCTCACCAGGAATGGAAGACTTGGCATTGTTGAACATGTCTCTCAGCTGTTTATCTGCACCCACGAAATTGGTGCCATTATCACTGTAAACATCGTGGCAATGACCTCGTCTCGACGTGAATCGCCGAAATGCCGCAATGAATGCCTTAGCAGTCATGTCGGTGACAGCTTCCAAGTGTATGGCACGCGTTACCATACAGATAAACAAACATATATAGCCCTTGTACGATTTAGCTCCTCTGCCGGGCGAGAAACGAATGTTTATGGGGCCTGCGTAGTCCACACCAGCTGATTTAAAAGCCCTGTCGGCTTTTACTCTCACGTCAGGTAACTGACCCATCAGTTGCGTGGTATTCTTCTTAGAATACCTGATGCATGTAACACACTCACGGTATATTCTCTTTGTTAGGTCTTTAGCTCGTAAGATCCAGTATTTTGACCTCAAATAATTAAGCATCACTAGAGGACCACCATGCATTGTCCTCATATGAGCATCTTTAATTATTAATTTACTAAGATGACTCTTAGCAGGTAAAATTATTTGGTGTTGTGTATCATAGGCCATTTGAGACTTTTGAATACGCCCGCCAACTCTTAGTATTCCGTTGTTGTCTAAAATGGGGCAAAGGTTGCGAAGCTTACTCCTTTTCAACACGTAACCACGAGACTTTAACTGCTTTATATCCTCGTTAAATTCAATGGATTGCACTTGTTTAATACATTTATTTAAAGTTTCTGTTAATTCCTTTGGCGTAATAAATTTAGAAAAAAGTTCACGTTTGGCTATAGGTAATTTTAAATTAAGAAACCGTCTGCAATATGAGATTACTCTTAACATTTTTGATAAACTAGAAAATTTTGTCCAAATTAATTCTTCTTCGGTGTTGTGTATTGCAGTTAAAGATCTCACACGTTCTTCCTCTTGCGTATCTTCGTGGTTAGGAACACTGATACTCAAATTTAGGTTGGACAACCAAACTGGTCCATTCCACCATAGTGAATGGTTCAACAATTCTGAACCTTGTAAGCCCCGTGATGCACAGTCGGCTGGGTTCATATCTGTAGATACGTGCCCCCATTGCTCAAAATCTACAGTGTTTAATATGTCTGACACTCGGTTGCTCACGAAGGTGCTCCACTTGCTTGGTCCACCCTTTAACCAAGCCAGTACAATGGTGGAATCTGTCCACGCAAATAACTTGTTTTTAGGTATACACAGCACTTGAGATGTTTCTAAAATTAGTTTAGCTGCCAATGCCGCACCGCAGAGTTCCAACCTAGGAATTGAAACTTGTTTCTCGATTGGAGCCACCCTTGTTTTGGACGTTATTAGATTAACGTACACTCGTTCTTCGTCTATGACTCGCATATACACTGCTGCTCCGTATGCGACTTGTGATGCATCTGCAAAGACGTGCAACTCAATATTTGACGCGTTACTGTAATGTAGCCATCGTGGTATGCTTAGGCCTTTGATGTGCGCTAAATTCTCACGATATCTGCTCCACTCTGCGAGCAAAACACCATCAATAGGCTCATCCCATTCTAGTCTTGTCTTCCACAATTTCTGCATGATCATCTTTGCGACTACTACAACGGGAGCTATCCAACCCAATGGATCATATAGCTTGGCTATTTCGGAAAGAATATGTCTTTTAGTTACAGGTTGTTTAGGCTCAGTCAAGTTGACTGTGTATTCAAAGCTATCGGTTTCTCGATTCCAGCTTACTCCTAATACCTTAACAACACTATTTACCTTTACAGGCAACTCATGATCGTCACACTTATTTTTTCCGATGTACTGTAAAACAGCTTCACTGTTACTACTCCATTTTTGTAGCTGAAATCCCCCAGAGTTCATTAGGTTATTCATCTCGTTATAAATATTCACAGCTTGTTCTTCTGTCTGACAGCCTGATAATAAGTCATCCATGTAGAAATCAGTTTTTGTTATTTGTGCAGCAGTAGGATAATCCGACCGCTCCTCATCGGCTAGTGTCTGCAAAGATTTCACTGCAAGGTACGGTGCGCACGCGGTGCCAAAAGTCAATCTTAAAAGTTTGAAGTGTTTAATAGGCTCGTGGGGTGAAGACCTCCACAATAATCTCTGATAGTCTGTATCTTCATCTGCTACACGAACCATTCTGTACATTTTAACTATATCTGCCGTAATACAAATTCTGTGAGCTCTCCATCTCATTAATATATGACGTAACTCTTGCTGTAGTTGAGGCCCAACGCACAAGTTATCATTTAGAGAAATGTCATTAGAACCCTTGCAAGAAGCGTCGAAGACTACACGAACCTTTGTGGTTTGCTTGTCCTCTCGAACCACGGCGTGGTGAGGAAGATAGACAGCTGTAGGTTTATCAATTTCTGAAGGATTAACCTCTATCATGTGATTTAAAGTAATATATTCATCCATTACCTTATGGTATTCTTCTTGAAGCTTAGGATTTTTAGCCAACTTTCTCTCTAAAAAATGAAATCTTTTTGTGGCTATCTCCCTCATTCCACCATATTGACATTCTGGATTTTGAACTGGTAATCTTACCACAAATCTTCCTTCTTCGTCTCTCACTGTCGTGGCATCGTAATATTCTTCACACTTTTCTTCTTCTTTTGAAAATTTCTTTTGTATGTTGTTTGGTTCCCTCTCTATTTCCCAAAATTGTCTCAGTAGCTCATCGTCTTTTACTTGAGCATGTAGGCTTGTGATGTGTTTCCTTGCTGACGTAGTTTCTTGTGTCATCCTGCCAGATACCACCCACCCTAGGATTGTATTTTGTGCCACTAAATTGCCCTCAGGGTGCCTGATAATACCATCTAACAGTACGTTGCCATAAATCTCAGCTCCAAGTAAAATATCTATTTTACCTGGTGTAGTGAATCCTGGATCTGCCAACTCTAGTTCTTGAATTTCTACCCAATCGGGAAATCCAAGATTATCGGTGGGTAACAGTGTTGTCAGTGTACGCAGTACATACGCATTTACTCTAATTGACTCATTGGGATGGTGGCGTGATTTCACGCAGAGTGAAACCATGTGTTTGATTTTCGTTTGCCCCTCTCCCACACCGGACACCCAACCACTCACTGATTTACGTGTAAGATTTAGTAACTGAACAGTCGCCTCAGATATAAATGACGCTTGTGACCCTTGGTCTAGCAAGGCCCTAATCATATGTTTACAACCATTCTTACTATTAACTAACACCTTAGCCGTAGCTAGTAACACAGTATTCGTTTGTATATGCTCACTTGAAAAATTAGACACAATATGCGCAACATTAGACGAAGGAGTGGACTTACCTACCGACGTCTCACGAGCGGTACCTGTAGCAGTGTTTGTCCCCTCGTTAGACTTCTCGGCGTTCTGCTCTCTCTCGTAGTGTAGAAGGGAGTGATGCCGGCGTCCACATCGTTTGCAGCACGCTGACTGTCGACATTTGTTCACCGAGTGCGATGGCGCGAGGCAGTTGAAACAGAGCTTATTCTTCATAACACTCTCCTGTCTTTCTTTCGTAGACATTTCGGCGAATGTTTTGCAATGGTAGATGTAATGCTCGCTTCCACATAATACACATTTAACTTCGCGCTCTTTTCCATTCTTGGTAACATTCGCATGAAAAACCTTAGGTTTGGCTGCCGGTTTCGGTTGCGACGTTCTTGACTTGTTAGTCTCGATCATCTCTAAAGATCTGAACCTCGACTCCAGAAAATTTCTCAAATCTTGCCAAGTGGGTAGATCGCTTTTGTTTGCACTCAGTTGTTGTTCCCACAGCCTTAGCGATTCTGGATCCAGCTTGGACACGGTTAGATAGTTGACCATCAAGTCCCATGTATCCACGTCTAAGTTCTTTAACGCCTTTAAGCACGTCGAAGTTGTGTCTACCAGATGTCTTACACAGCTCGCCGACTCAGTCTGTATAGATTTTTGTGTAAAAAGAACTCTCAAAATAGCGTTGCAATTATATCTCTTGTTGTTATAGCGTAGTATTAGCTCGGTCCAAGCATCGGCGTAGTTTGCATCCGTCGTAGTGTAATTTCGTAGTATCACTTCTGGTTCTCCTGTGAGATTACTTTTCAAATAATGCAGCTTGTGTACTGGAGACAGTTTCGTATTGTTATGGATGAGAGAAGTGAATAAGTCGTAAAATGTTTGCCACTCCTCATATTTTCCGCTGAATGTGGGTATGTTGATTTGTGGCAATTTAATTTCATTGCAGTCCGCGGATGAGGAGGATGACCTTTGACCTTCAGTTGCACTAGGCATTGAAGTTTGTCGTGCTGCATCCAGGAACGGCTGGAGAGCCTCTTTAATAGCCGACTTATATTGCACGTACAACTCTTGAAACATCTCGTATGACTTTTCCTTAAAGTACGGATCTTTTCTTTGTTCTTCACTGGTAATGCTCAAAATAATACTTTTGTGTCCGTCTTTGAAGTTAGTCCAAAGCTCTTCAAGCATTTCTAACCTCGTCTCCAAATAAGATCTTTTCATCCTATCTTTCGGTGTCTTTTTGTAGTTCTTCTCTGCATTCTTTAAGCTTTCTAATAGTTCAACTTGATATTCCAGAAGATCTTCCATCGTGATATTCGTAAGATTAGCTTTACTCGCTATAAAACTCGTTATTCAAACGTTTTTTTTTGTTCGATGTGTAATGTCCACAAGTAGCGGGTATGTTGCACTTTGTTAACTTTAACTAGCACTTATAGTTAGTTTTTACTCGTAATCCGATCACGCACTGAATATTATAAGCACTTGTTAATTAATGTTCTTGTTTTTGCAACAGTTAAAGTCACAGTTCCAGCCACTAATATTGCAATAAAAAACTTCTAATGAATCCTTATCGCTTTCTTTTGTTCTCGAGACGCGCTCGTCCGCCGCAGGTAGGCGACAATATCCGGAACGAAATAGGACCATATGATCACGGCGATAAGGTTGTATATTGCTTGTTTGGTTTATGCACAGTAAAACTACGTGTGGACACTTTGACAGTTTATTCTTTACTAAATTTTTGAATGTAAGTGGACTGTAACAAACATAGGGTATACGCTTCGATCACTAATAAAAAACTAGATGCACAATCAGTGCAAAAAAATGTCCTCACCGAATGAGCGCCCACTCGAACATTTGGGTGCGCTTTTAATCTAGTAGCATTCGAACGCTCCGACGGGAAACATGCCTCAGTGCTCGTTTAAAAAGTGTAAAAATCATACATCCAGGACGCTAAAAAAGGATGGAATTTCATATTTTCGGTAAGTATTAATATTATCATTATTTAATTGTTATCAATGTATTGTAAATCCTGATATTTTGACAAGAAATCATCGTAAAAACATTTTTTAAATTAAGTCTTAATAAATAGCAGGAGTTATAAGGCATCTCAATTGTAAAGACCCTTACTAAACGTATTTAATCATACTATCGCATCGCCACTTAAATTGTTCGAGTTATGTGCGTTGATTCTGTTCCATTTGTTGGAGACGCTATTGTTTATTTTTATTTTTTTATTTTTAAAGTATGATTGTTTTTTTTTTTTGTAAAATGAGACTTCTTTACTGTTTCTCTAAATATTATATAAACATTTTATAGATTTAATTTTGAATATGTGTATGTAATAAAACTAAATATGTGATTTTTTTTTTAGCTTTCCACGAGATCCAGTGAGGTGTGGAGAATGGATATCAGTTATAGCACGTCAAAGATCCGAAGAATTCTTCAAGCAGACCCAGGGGAAGCGTTCTATGTTCGAAACATTTTTTAGAAAGTGATGAATATGTGACTACGAAAGGCATCACATCAGGTATCTATTGAATTTAGATTTAAGTTATTTGTCAAACAATATCTATAAATTTTTGACACAAAATAAAGAATACATAAATAATTATGACTGTTTCAATTACTTTCATTACTAAATGAAAACATAAATCCCTATCCAAAACATTTACAGTCAGGTAAATTATAACCATTACACATATACACCATAGAATAGAATATTATGCTTTATTAAGTAAGGCTAAGGCTACCCACTGACCAAACAAGTTCAACAAACATTTTTAAAATAAAATTACAGTAACAAAAATATTGGGCAATTCGACTCCATTCATTCCTTGTCCAAGCGACGAGGCTCGGTCGTAAAATTTTATTGCTTTTTATTGGCACTTTGTAATTCTGACTTTAAAACATGCGGGTAAGGTTGAATTTGTTTTGATATAGGTTGACCAGCGAGTATCGGGTGTAAAAGGTTATTACTTTTTGTACGTAGCTTTGTGAATACAACTTTAGTCAATGTTTTTAAGGTTGAATTTACATTAATGTATAATTATTTTAACTAGAAGTACGTCGAAACATTTGGCGACAGTTTTTAGGGAACTTTTACTTGGGATTGTGTATCTAGTTTTTTATTAGTGATCGATGGGTATACGTATATGTATAACTAGGCATAGTTGCTGTCGTTCGTTGCTATGCGCTTAGACAGTGTTAATGATAGTTTTAGTGTGCATGCCAGTTTAAAAACTTAGTTCATTTTCAAACCACAGATGACACACTCTCTAGTAAAACTTCATAAAGAGATCTATGCTACTCAAAAGGTGGATTGGTCTAGAACTCTAGATAATTTTGAAAAAACCAATATTCTAAGATGAGAAACTTGCCAAAGATATAAACAAGTAACATTTAATTAAAAGTATCAAAAAACCAGACTACAAATTGTATTAATTATGTACATATATATTTGTAATCTCCTATTAATTTCTTTCATTTTGTTAACATTTTTTTTTTCAACCAAACCTATTGAATGTATGGTTGAAAAGAAATTATTAACTACTATTAATATTTATCGCCAATAATTCGCCATTTTATTTTTTTTATACACATATATCAAAGCACACGTGAATTTTTGAGACGAATCTAATGATACAACCATTTGGAACATACGAGGTAATAAAGAAATTTAAAAAGAAACAAACAAACACACAAGATATATTATGCACGAAAAACATAACCCTTCCTTGGTAGTGGGGCAAAAAGGCAGTAAGTTCGTAAGCCCTAACTGAAGGTAATACAGGGAAAAACTTTTGTTAAACAACAACGATTGTTTTGTTGAACTTTCACCTCAGCTGTGCATCAAAAATATTATCCTGGATAGCGTAAATGAATAGTCTTGATAAAAGTGTGTTTTTCCTGTAGGCAAAATTAATTTTATCTCAATTCCAATAATCGAAACTTGTTGTTTTGTTTTACATTTATATTTTAGGTACCTAATGGGGCTTGCAAAAAGACACGACTTAATAAATGTTTACACACAGGCACACAAGGAATTTTCAGCGCTCGTTTCAGCGCTGAAAGTTAAAATTCCAAAATAGCAATAATTCTTAGGCGTTCATTTGAGCACGGCACTCTCACCTTCCGCCTGACGCAGGTCTCACCGGACATGGTTGTTTTGGGAGGTAAACCGAATTAGGCGGGAGGAAACGTCCGGGTGTCACCACTGCGAGGATCGCCCGGAGGACACGGTGGAGCACACCGTGGAGGTCTGCTCCGCTTGCGCGGAGCACCGCCGTGTCCTCTTAGCGGCGATTGGCGGCGGCGACCTCTCGCGTCCGGCCCTGGTTCAAGCCATGGTCCGGGGCGAGAAGGAATGGGAAGCCGTCGCCTCCTTCTGCGAAGCAGTCATGCTAGCGAAGGAGGCGGTGGAACGTGAGAGGGAGATAGCCTCACGTCCCAGCCGCCGCGGGAGGAGAAGCACCGGGCGTCGGGGGCCACGCCGTCGGGGGCACGATGGTGAGTAATGGGCTAGCTCGCCGTCCGTCCGTCGTATGACGACAGGCCGTGTCGACGGCGCGTTCGTGTTCCACGCGCGCCTCAAAGAGATGTCAGCAAACGGGAGGGGCCCGCAAGGGCCGATGCCTGCCAGGGCTGCGGGACTGTTCGAAAGAGATACTGCGGCCCTGGAACATAAAGGGCCAAAGAAGGAACATGGGTGGTTTTTAGTCAGTAAGATCTAACACTCCCTTCCGCTCCGCTCAGAGCGGGAGGGGTCATTTGATGATTTCCCACCCTCCAAAAATAAAAAAGGGGTATTTTTGGCTGCAATACAAAGTAACGGTCTAGATAAAATACTTTGATAAAACTACTTTTCAAAAGGATATGCCCGTTATCACCAACACTAAGCTTCGCTTAAATGAACGCCTTTTTTTGGGATCAAAATGACCCCTTCCGCTCTAGGCGGAGCGGAAGCAGTCATTTGATGATTTCCCATCCGATTTGAGTGTCAGACTTTTACTGACTAAAACCTATCCATGTTCCTTCTTTTGCCCTGTCGTCATAAGACGAACGGACGGCGAGCTAGTCCATTACTCACCGTCCACAGGCCCGCGCCTACGGTGGCCGAGAGCCACCACGTGGCCCCCGACGCCTGGGGCGTCTCCGTGTCCTCCGGGCGATCCCCGCAACGATTCGGTGCAGGTACCTCCCGAAACATCCGTGTCCGGTGAGGACCTGCGTCAGGCGGAAGGTGAGGGCGCCGTGGCGCCTCTCTAGCCACTCCTCAAAGAGGGGACTTATCGCCACTATCGTGGCGTGCCCTGCACGGGGTTGCGATAGTCGCTCTCTCCATGTCGCCATGAGATCACGGCGGAGGTCTGTCCGCTGCGCGACAATTTGCCGCGGCAGCGGAGTTTCCCCCCGGCGCTGTGCCTCCGCGCGCCACTCGTGCAGGCGCGCGAGGACTATGGCCTCCAGATCCCATGGCGGCAATCCGGCAAGGAGGCTCGCCGCCTCGCGGGAGAGCCAAAAATACCCGAGGTTAGCTTCGTTTTTTTTGCGTTTTAGAGTCTTCGGCATTGTTTTGAAAACTATTTCGAGGCAGTTAAATAGACAGTAGGTATAATAAATAACATAAGATAAAGATAAGATACTTCACTTAAAAATAACTTTAGTTTAGCGTAAGTGTAAATACTTAATTACTAGCACTCTGATGATCTCAAAATTTCTATGTGCTTCGAATTCCGATGTTTGTATAAAAATATTTATAAGATTACTTATTTCCGCTAAGGAAGTATCACGGCTGTTTTAATGTTATACACCACCACTATAAAATTGCACTCAATCGAGGATTAAATGACTTTTAGCTTTTTATTAGTAGAGAGTTTCAATAGATTGTAAATGTGAATTTATGAGTATGATAGCCATATTACCTACGCTGATAGAATGTTAAGATTATTTTGAACAATAAAACTACATGGTTCGTCTAAATCGTCTAGGACCAGCGGACAGGAATAAAGTTCTGCTACAAAGCATTGAATTTAATAAATTGTATTTTATACAACAGCGTAGCTAGCACGGGCGGGGTAGATCATGGGTATGTGAACACATTTCCACATACACGTTGTATATTGAGTCTTTGTATAATGCAGGATGTAGAAAGACCCGTCATAAAGTCGATCTCTACATGTATAAGAAGCCACATTTTGTACGTAGATCCGTATCGTACTGTACCTAATCAGGTCGATCCGAACATTAGCGTACCAACACCCCTTTACAGCAGTTATCTTCTTCAGTCTTTAATTAGCAGATATCATCATATTTCGGGCAATTTAAAGTAAGTAGTTCTTAGGTTATCTTTGTTTATGTACGAGGTCAGCGCCAATAAAGAAACTGGATACAATGTGGGTGGCCTAGTCCAGGCTTGTTCTTAATAGATCCGTACACAAAAGATGAAAACGGGATAACGCGAGACAAACGGCTTAGGCGTTAGTCACTGTAAACCTGTGCCGTGTGCCGTTTGTCTGCCCTTCAGTCTGTCTGTCACAGCGCGTCGTCCTTAGTAGTCATGTTCTTTCATGTCGATGTTACGTTTCATTACATAACTTGGGCTCAGTATGTACTTATCGTATCCTGCGTGTCCTGTTGTTTGTTCATTACAGGAACTGAGGGACGCTACTGACTGACACAATTTAGATTGTCATCAACGCGCTAAGCGGCTTGCGACTTCATTCGCGTCATCAGTGGTGTTTTTAAGTCCTCTAAAGTGCAGCGGCAGGAGCACTGGACACTTCAGCTAGGGGGGTATGTTTGGTCCGGGAGCATTGCTGTCGCATTGAGAGTTGGAAGACCCTTTTTGGTGGTAAAAGCCTTATACAGGAGACATGAAGTGTCAGTCAAGTAATCTTGCTGTGCTGGAGGTTAACTTTATTTTCTCCCCTAGCGTCTGCCCGTGAATTCGTCAACATCGAGGAATCCGCTCCATGCCATAGGATAATGGCACTTGGTAACAGTATGTAGCTTACCATTGAAAGTTTTTTTTAAATCGGTTCAGGAGTTTCGGAGATTACCTCCTACATCCAATCTTACAAAATTTTTACTTGCAATCCCGGAAAAATGACAAACTCGAGGCTGAAAACCAATCACATAGGAATCCGCAATACCCCTTTCTTATCAAAGAAGAATATCATTCCATGAAAGTTGTTAAGGATTGTCCAGATACGCGACAAAACATGGTGACCAATAGGTATTCAATTTCCTCACAGTGCAGCATTCCCAGTTTTTAGCGTGGATAATGTTTCAATGAGCTTTTACATTCACCGAGCCGACCTGAAAGTACCGTGAAAGTCGACAAGACGAACATAACTTAGCTTTCTGCTTGCCACATAAAACATTAGCATTCAGACATGAACATAACGGCTGCTTTAGTAATGGAGTTGTTGTAGAAATATAGTCTGCTGGCAATACCCTTATGGGTGTAAATTCTTTTTATAACTTTGGGATAAGCTGAGTGAAATTGCTAAGCTTTTTATGTGATTCTGTTGGCGTTTTTAGGGTTCCGTAGCCGAATAGCAAAAAACTAAACCCTTAATTTGTCATGTCTGTCTGTACGTCAGTAGCGAAGAGTCAATTTTTGCAAGTGGTAAGCCGGACTACATATTATCTTTAATGTGATTATATTATTTGTCTATGGAATACTGACTGTGCCATTTTTCAAAAGGGAAGCCGGTAGGAATCGAGTTGTCTGGAACCTTCGCCACTGCTGTACGTGTGTCACAGCCACTTTATTAAGAAACTATTAGGACTACACAATTGAAACTTGGTAGGTTGATGAAATAAAAAAATAAAAAATTAAGGGTAAATTAATTAAAAAAAAGAAAAGTTTCAATTCCATGTACAGGTAGTCCTCCCTGTATATGGAACTGAAACTATTTTTTTTTTTCATCAAAACTATACGCGCGGGGTTTCTAGATAGGTCTTTAAAAATGACATTGAGGTTTCTAAAACCATTTCTTCTCAAAGTAAATCGACGACGGACTTGACTGCTGTGTTGCGTGTCGCTGGTTCGATCCCCGCACGGAACAAATATTTGTATGGCCTACAGATAGTTGTTCCGGGTCTGGCTGTTTGTATATGTGAGTTTAAATGTTTGTAAATGCACCTACGATACAGGAGAAATTCCTAGTGCGGGGCAACGTTTAAAAAAAAACGTTTGAAAGATAGACACTTCCAAAGTGGTAAAATAATGTAGGTTTTATTATGCATTTTCATATTTGTTATTCATAATTATGACGAAGTTATTTTCCCAATAAAGAACTGTTTACGCCGAATGATCTTAGTAGATACCTACCTAGATTTTATTTATATTCTGAGAACTTTGAGTAGATATAGTAACACTTAAACTGATATCGGCTGACTGGCTCGCAGTTTTGCTTTGCATAAACAATAAACACTGGAAAATACGTCTGTATCTGTTCTAATCTTCGGAATATAAAGGCCTTTGCCCTGAAGTTGGATAATGAAATAAGTAATACAACTATCAAAATCTGTTTATATGTTGAGGGCCTATGATCTCACAGACAGACACACATATACACACTAGGTGCAAACTTATAACACCACTCTTTTTCGTCGGGGGTACAAAAGATACACGTCTTGTTAAAGATGCACTCGCTTGCTTTTTCAGAAGTCTAATTAATATGTAATCGCTAAAATTCACCTTTATTCTTATGTGGGGGCTTTGTGGTTCCGTACTACGAATGGCTAATAATTTAACTTGTAGTGGCGGTACTACAAAAAGTACTACAGCAACATAGAACAAAAAGTACTACAGCGCCATCTATGACACAGAGGACAAACTAAACATCGAAATCCTGCATCGCGCAAGTAAAGTTATTCGTGACTTAACTAGACTATATAGAAGAACCCGACAATAACTGTCGAGCAGTAGCCCACCAGATATAACACACGTCTGGTCGGAGGATCCTCCCTTGTCTATGGGGGATGAAGAACTTTACGCCCTGTTCTTCATACTCGTCCCCCAAAAAATATTCAATTCACGTGGCGTAAATTTCAAACTTGATCTTTACGAAATATTAGGCCGCTCTTTCATCACTTACATCCGCCAATAAGCCGCGTGTTAAGATAAGTTAAGATATAAATTAGGTTAACAGTGATATGTAGGTAAACATGATGTAATTTAATATGTAACTTTCATTTCCATACAGATTACGAATTTGCGATTAATAAAAGGGATTTCCTCTCCGTCTATTTGCTACCTAGTTCCTTATTAACTTACCTTAAATATTTTTTTGGGACAGAAACGTTAAAAATGTATTGGATTTGCATGCATAAGCCACCGAAAACTGTCCGTTAGTTCTGTTGAAAGTTATTGTAGGAATCCGAAGAAACGCTTTGAAAGATGTGCCATTTATCGAAGCCCTTTTGACTATAGATCTTATAATTTAACTTGATTAAAATTACAGCTGTCAGGATGTTACGTTATTAAGCCGATGTTTTTATCGTTCAATTTTTTATTGGTCCTAATTAATAAATAATTATAATAACTCTAATATGTATGTTATTACCATAGCCGATTCCTAATGTCCACCACCTTAAACCACCAAAATACTTAATAGTGGTGGTTACTAGGAATAATATTAATAAGTTATGTCACGACTTTAATGAATTATTTTTTTAAATTGTGTCGCTGTCCACCACAGTTAGACAAGCCGGTGGTGGACATCGGTAATAGTCGCATAAAGATGTATTTGTTATTATTTATTTCGTTATGACCAAAGCTACTATACTCTATTTGTTTAGGTAGTTAACTAAAGGTAAACAATCTTGATATGTCTTTTTATGTAAAATAAATCGTATAAAAGACATACAAAGATTATTTAAATGAAGTTAATTACCTAACATCTATTTAAGTAAATACCTAATTGTAAACATTTTTAGATACAATTTTTAGTCATTTTTTTAGATAAAAGACATGCTAAGATTGTTTACATTTAGTTAACTACCTAAACAAATAGAGTATAGTCCCTTTAGTTTGGCTGCTGTAATTTTAATCAAGTTAGATTTTATGGACTATAGAGACTCGGCTAGTAATTCATGTCTTATGTGGACCAACGCAAAGAAATCAGAGGTACTTATTGTAAAAGTATTGGACCTCTTTTGATGAGCGTGTACGATGATCACCTGTCGCCTACCTACTTGGCCCGGTTCAGTGCGGGCCTCGGTAAAGTGGTTATAGCAGTCGCAGGCGCCGGGTGCCGGCTGGTCGCGGTCAACGATCGCGCGGGGGTCGACGCACCGACGGGGCCTTGCGTGGCCTTCTGGTTGATGCAACCATGCAACCCTCATGGCCTTCATCGTCACTGTTTTATAACCTCTATTGAGATAATGAGTTCTTACGTTTTCCTGTCATTAAGTATCCTGTGTGTACGAGGTCGTGGAGTTCGCTTTGAAGAGCTTTCATTACAGTATAGTGTTTGAAAATTATTACGGGTAGCTTTTAAATCATGTAATTTTGCTTCCCATTATTTCATACAGTCAAAGGTTTGAATAGGATCTGTTTTATTAAAAATGCTAGTCCAAGTTTTATTTGCCCATATTTATGACAAATGTGACCACTCTATGCAAATTCATAAAACTGAAATAAGCATTTGTCCGATACGGTTAAGACACGTTTCTTAGCTGTAAGATGTAATAAGTATTGACAAAATCTAGGACGCGCAATCAATAAAATATGTACTCATATCCAAGTACAAGCTAATAAGCACGAAGTCTGTACCTAATAGTGCCATGGAATTAATAAGTACTGATTTATTTAAGTTCCTTGAATAATACAGTCTAGACTTCACGAACAACGAGAGATCTATTATATAAAGACAAATTTTGGCTTTGACCGTGCGTTGAGTAGGTATAATGGTTAATCGTGTCATTGGTTGGTCATTTTGCTATATTAGGTATTTATATACAGGGTGGAAGTGACACCGATGCGAAAACTATTACCACGTGTTCAGTACATCATTCTGACTGCTCCCCCGGATAGAAATTTTTCATCGGTTATTAAAAAAAAACCAGCTCTTTCCTTCAAAACTGCAATACCTATTCGATCAAAATGTATGGAACAGCTGATTTTTTTTAATGATTGACGATTATGAATTTCTATGTGGGGGGGGGGGGGGCTCAGAATGATGTACTGAATGTAATCGTTTAAAATCGACGTGTTTAAGTTACGTTTACACCACACGCTCGTGCCAGGTTGCTACATGCGTTGTTTTTAGGTAATATATCCTAGTTGTTTAGGCCCCTCGTGCTAGTTCAGTATTCTGTAGCATTTTCATATTTCTAAAATTGCTGCAGTAGTTATCCTTGACTCGAACACTAATTCTTTTCATGACACAGTGATATATTTGATATTTGCCACCTCCTGTAAGTCGCTATAAGCCTCGTTAAGGCCATCATCAATTACCATAAACATCAAACACTTAATAATAATATTCTGTTTAAAATTCAAAACAAATATTGGTTACAAATGGACGTAGTTACACAAAAAGGATCCAATCCACGTGAAGGTAGTTTTGAGTTATAGGCCAATGAAGTTGTAACACAGTTTAGTCGAACATTTGATATGTTTAGATCATATGTGTTGTGATGATTATTTAGCAAATTTTTCGTATTTAATTTCGTATTAAGTTTTGTAGTAAAAGTAATACAATTTTATAGAGATAATGTGGAAAAAGTCGATCTGAATCCTTTTTGCTAAATAAATAAGTGTAAGGGTGCTGCTCAACATACATTCATCAATAACGATCCACATAATGTTTTAGTAACTTATTCAATAAAATCAATGTATAATAATAGTTTTTTTTATTAAATATTAATAATTAGTAACAAACTTAATGCTAACAGAGTATTTTTGGCTTTGAAACTTGCTAGTTTCGTATGAAAACTATCAATAAAAAGAGATCAAAATCTGTTGTCACTATACCACTTTTGCTGTAAGAAAGTGCAGACTTTGAGTATGTATACTTAAAGGAAAACCATTCCCATATCAGCCGTAGGACGTCCGCTGCTGAACATAGGTCTCCCCTATAGATTTCCAATAGGACCGGTTGAAAGCGGCCTGCCCACTGCCACTTCAACTTGCTAATTCGCTGAGCTATGTCGGCAACTTTGGTTCGTCTACGAATCTCCTTATTTATGATTCGATCACGCAGAGAGACTCCGAGCACAGTCCTTTCCGTAGCTCGTTGGGCTATCTTGAGCTTACTAATGAGGTCCATAGTAAGAGACCAAGTTTCAGTGCCATAAGTCATCCTTGGTAACACGCATTGGTTAAAAACTTTCGACTTATGGCACTGAAACTTGGTCTCTTACTATGGGCCTCATTAGTAAGCTCAAGATAGCCCAACGAGCTATGGAAAGGACTGTGCTCGGAGTCTCTCTGCGTGATCGAATCATAAATAAGGAGATTCGTAGACGAACCAAAGTTGCCGACATAGCCCAGCGAATTAGCAAGTTGAAGTAGCAGTGGGCAGGCCACACAGCAAGCAGAACTGGGGCCGTAAAGTTCTCGAATGCAGACCACGCAGTGATAAGCGCAACGTAGGATTTCCACCCACAAGGTGGACAGACGATCCGATGAAGACCACAGGATCGCGCTGGATATGCAAGCCGCTTCCAACCGGTCCTATTGGAAATCTATAAGGAGGCCAATATATATAACTATGGCGAGTGTCTATGGCTAACTATATGGGAATGTAGATAAAATATTTCTACTCACCACTCACTGCACCTGTTGGGAAAGTCAATCGAGTTACCTCAGTGCCTCAAGTCATCCTTGGTAACACGCATTGGTTAAAAACTTTCGGCTTGAGGCACTGAGGTAACTCGATTGACTTTCCCAACAGGTGAAGTGAGTGGTGAGTAGAAATAATTTTATCTAGATTCCAATATAGTTAAAATTATTTCTATCAAAACCCGTACCTTCTTAGAGTTAAAATGGTGTAGGAATGCTAACATTAAACTTGGCTATCTGCATCAATTTCAAAGTCAATCATTTTGCTATTGAATCCGTCAACGTCTTCTAAAATTTGAGCATTGCCCAAAGGCAATAATCGCTCATAAAATTCCAAACATTCCTTTGGAATTAAATTAAACATGGACTTGAAGTCGTCAAATTTGGCTTGGGCGATTTCTTTGCCATTAGGCCAAAGCAAAGCAAAATCCTTTTTCGAAATTTCTTGTAGAGTTCCTTTGACTTTTTTCCCAATATTTACCTCTTGGAGATCTTCGGAGTCTGCTTTTTTCATAAAAAAAGAATGCTCGACTTCCTTATTTAATAAAATTTCTTTAGTTGTAAGCCAACTAACGTTTTTTTTTTGTTACATCTACTTTGCGACTAACAATTTTTTTTTCTATCGCTTTAATGCTGATAAAATCTCCTTTTTTCATCATTTTTTTTTCTTTTTTTGACTTGGAGTGGTTTTTTTTTTACTATTTTGCATAACGTTAATGTATTCATCCGCCGTATAAATCCTTTCATGTTGTTTAAGCTGTGTCTCAATTTTTGAGAAATCTGTGCAAGGAGTATGTACAGCTTGGCAAAAAAGAGTCTGACGCGGTGACAGTTGGAACTAATATCGATGATTGTGGTTACTTGTCAACTGCTAGTACATTCTGTGTCAACAGTGCGTATATCCTAGTGGCTTTTCATAGATTTTTAAAAATTATCAACTTTCCTTGCGTAATTAACTATTTAAAATGAATAAAACTATTCGAAGCAGTGGCAGTGGCGACCTCATTTATTCCACACTCTTTTTTGCCAAGCTGTAATTCCATTGAACACAGATTATAAAGTTTTTTGTTTCGTTCGTTCGGAAACTTTAACATTTATTTCCAACAACTAAAAGTTTCAGCAAATTGTAAAATAAAATCATGGATCTCTTTTTTAATTTGTTTACATTGAAATAATAATAGTTAAAAAGGCGCCAATTCTTTTGGTACATTTTTGAATGTAACGAAATACTTATAAAAAAGGATCTAAGCCGTTTGGATCCTTTTTGATATTTAAGTATACTGGTTTTAATGAGACATTTATTTTTAGCAAAAAGGATTCAAGTAATCTGGACCCTTTCTGATATTTGAGTGTGTATATAAACTGTATTTCTCAAAAAAAATCCAAACAGTTTGGGGCGTTTTTGTGATTTTCCTAAAACACTTATTCCATAGAGTTACCATTTCTCAAGAATGATTCAAGCGCATTGGATTCGTTTTGATGAAAAATATCTGATGCAGCCCATAGATGTGGCTTGGTATCTGGTAGTTGTGGATACGTTTAAAATTGTGTTTTTTCACATGGGTGTTTTTTGACATTAAAGATATCACCCCAAGGATGCGTTTGGTATATATAACTCAATTTCGGGGAAAGTGTGGATTGGATCCTTTTTGCGTAACTACGTCCAAATATTATAAAGAGGTAGTTGGGAAGTTACGATGTACATCATCTGCCTAGCCTTTTCCTACCTTTCTTGGGGTCATTTCCAAGTCTAATTGGATGTAGCTGAATACCAGTATTTTACATGGAGCGACTGCCCATGTGACCTCCACAACCCAGTTAGTACGACGACATACGATACCCCTTGGTAAGACTAGCTGTCAGACTTTCGTGCCACTGACTACGTACTACTACAAAGGACAGCCGGGACCAACGGCTTAACGTGCTTTCCGAGGCAGAGGAAACTCTGTATGGGTGGTCACCCATCCACAGACCAACCTAGGCAAGCACGGCTTTTCCTAAAGATCGACCCAGCGGCTGTTATTATTTAGTCACGAGCCTAGGAGTTAATTTCCGAAACTACTCATCCGATTGCAAAAGCCTTCGACTATTAGAAAGCTAAACTAGTGCAGAAAAAACTTCACGCGGAAGAAGTTGCAAGCAGAAGCTAGTCAAGTCAAAACTTTGTATCCAACTAACACTTCGCCCGCGACTACATCCGCAAAAATTGTGATAGCTCGGCTAATATGGATGATATAAATGTAATTTATAGCCCATAGCAACCACGAACAATGTAGCTTTCTGCCATTGAATTTTTAGAATTGGATCATTAGTTACGGAGATGACCCCCTACATACAAACTCTTACCTCTTCATAATATTAAGTATACAATAGTATACATAAAACATCCATAGCTGTCTGAGAAGCGTGAACGCAACAAAATAGACCTTTTATGACTATACAGATAGCAATGAGCCTAAAGGTGAAAGTTCAAAGAATCGTACGGTAGGTAGGTAGGTCTGTACAATGTCATCGGAAAGAATTTGAAAAGATAGTGATGTTGTTGTTGCACCTTATGTTATGCATTCCACTTGGTGTTCTTTGGTCAAAGTCCGGGTTATGCAGACGCTTACTAACTGTTTTACTTTTATGTTCATATTACTTCATTGGCTCATTCTGGCTGACAACCGCAAAAGAAGAGTAACAGGCTTTTGGCTTTTAAAAGTTTATATTATTTTCTTTTGCGTTGAAGATCTCTCTCTCTCCTCTTCAACCTTACCTTTGGCCACTCAATGCCGAGTGTAAGTCTCTTCCAGATCTCTTCACTTTTGGCGGTTTTGTGCCATGGCTGACATGAAACTGCTGCGAAAAGAAACTGGATAGTTTCTTCTCGTCACTTTAATCAGATTCCACCTAGTCCGTCTGTCCACCTAGTCGGTTGTCTTCCCACATTCCTTGAAGAAGTTGAAGATCTGCGATGGGTCATATAGTATGTACCAAGTACATTGACTGACTCCTAACCGGCTTCAGCTACATTGCCTATGAGAACAGAACTTTAAAACAATGTTCGGAAATGGACTCTAGTCTCACAGGACTTAGACCTGTGACGCTTTCAATTGTAATCAATGGAGATATGAAAGTTTGTTTAACTGACCTAAGAACTTTACAACACGTCAATAAACGCATTGGCTGATACGTAATAAATAACATTTTATATGTTATATGACGCATTATTAAAGGACGCTCGTGGAGGAAGCTCGTGGCTAAGTAAAAAGAGTCGCTCGGTTTGATCTTTAGGTTAAGCCGTGCTTGAATAGGTTGGTCCGTGGAAGGGTGACCACCCATTACATACCGATTTTTTCCCGTGCCTCGGAAAGTACTTTAAGCCTTTGATCCCGGCTGTCATTTGTAAATCTTTGACAGTTGTTACAGGTAGTCAGTGCCCCAACGGTCTGGTAACTAGTCTTACCAAGGAGTATCGTGTTATTCAGCCATTAACTGGGTTGTGTAGCAGTGGCGAGCGTAGGGGCCAACAATACGGCAAGCCCATAAAAACTACCAGACTGTACAGAACTTCACAAACCCTAACATTATGAAGAGTAGGTAGTAGGTTATAAGGGCAAGCCAATCTTTTAAGTTTGTATGAAAGTATGTGGAAGTCAGATAGGCAGTCGCTTTAGTAACATACCTACTGGTATTCAGCTGCGTCTATTAGATTGGTAGCCGACCCAAACATAGTTGGGAAAAGGTTAGGCAGATGATGTCTCCTCTCTCAATGCTAGGGATAGCATAGAGAGAGACCTTTCAAAGTGTTTCATATTTCTACAACAAGGTTCATCAGGATTGACATGAGCTTTTTGCCAGTCCAAGACGTTTTTGACCATACCATCATATTTATCGCTGATAGAATGTCACTTTGTTCTGGTCCCAAGGACTACTCAGCTGGATTTTAGGGTTCCGTACCACACCATCACGGATCAGGTCTCAAAGATTCAAGTTCAAAAGCTCGTAGCCAGCGAAATTCAAATTTTCTTAGGTTTTTTGAAATTTGCAGGTCAGTGTCAGGTTGTACGTTGATGAAATATGATAACTACATATTTCATGAAAAAGTCATTCAATGGAGTTAAATGAAATGAGAGGGTTGTATTGATAATTTTAATTGTAATTCTGTAACTAGGTACATAGGTAGGTGTTACTTGGGCCACTCATATTTCATCAACATATAACTAGTAATAACAAGTACAGTTGGTATAGTAGTAGTGTTTAGTAGTAGTAGTATAATATTTGTATATTATAGTACTACTACTACATATATATGTATTAGTGGTGAAGGTTCCATACAACTCGATTCCTACCGGATTCCCTTTGAAAAATGGCATCGTCAGTATTCTATAAACGAATAATATAATCACATTAAAGATATGTACTCTGGCTTACCTCTTACAAAAATTTACCCTTCGCTACTGATATGTACATGTATTTCGATTTCCTCTATCCACCTCCTGTCTTCATCGTTCGAGCTTCGACATCAAATGGACTCAAAAAACTAATCATAAGACTCGAATCTCGAGAGGTTTACTAGTAACCACTGATGATTTCCACTATCCACCTCCTGGCTCCATCCTCAGATCAGCTCCAAGATAAGTCTCATGATCGGTAGAAGATGATGCAGTTTTATCAGAGAATACGTAATTCTTTATTGTCCAATTGAAAATGTCTAAATGTCCGATTGAGTCATGGAAAAGGCGACTTCTCAGAGGTGAAAGCTTATCGGATATTGTTAGTTATTGGAAGTATGTCGTGTAGGTAGGGTAAGTAAATGCTCAATACATTGCTTATTACAATGCAATGAGGAAAATTATTTATTTAATTAATAAAATTGTTTAAAATGTGCGCATGCAGTAATAACTAATTGGGAGCGAATAAATCAATGTGTTCGCACAAATAAGCTGTAGGTAGTCTGGACTGCCTCTACCTATAGGTAATGCAAAGTTTGTAAAATATTAAATACTTAAACAACATTCAATTTGTTTGTTACAATGCTGTACGGGTTTTAGGAAGGGACTTACATGATTCGAAATAAGAGCGCTACCATCACGACTGTAATCCCCGAAGGGTTAGGCAGAAGTGTACCTAATAGTTGACCCACATTTCGCTCTTACCTCTATTAAATTATCAATTAATGTTCGTCAAAGAAGAATCCAAGACAAAACCTATTTTGATTAAAACTGACAAAATACATAACCAAAACATCAATTCCGATAAACATATTATAACTAGTTAAAATATTCACAAAGACGGAACAATAACAAATTATTGATCGAATCTCTATTCAATCATTGGAAGAGATTTTCCGGTTGTAAAACTATTTAGCTAATTGAATTATATGGCCGTGGGAATTAGCCAGTGTTAACTTGAGGTATGTACTAATAGAAATAGTAAGGTTATACTGGGTGTAAACGCCACAACAACCATTCTGCATTCGTTACATCAAAATAAAAAGCTAAAAGAATAAAATAAACTTTTCCTTTAAAACTTTTACTATCAACTTTTAACGTCATTACACAATTTATACGAGTAATTATGATATAAAAGCTTGTCGCGAGATTTAAGTACTATCAAGTTATTTAATTTACTTGTTTATCTACACAGGTAAATCTCACGACAAGCTTTTAAATCATATACAGGGTTTTTTTGTAAAACACCAACAACCTGTATATAGAAATCATCTTTATTTATCAAAATTGAACACGTCTTATACAAGATTTCGTGTCCGCGCTATGAACTGTTGGGGAGTTCCCTCGTGAGAAGACAATCCTGGCTGCAGGATGAGGTCATGATAAAAATCATCTTTATCTATCAAAATTGAACACGTATCTATACAAAGTTTCATATCCGCGCTATTAACCGTTGAGGAGTTCTCTCTTGAGGAGACGATCCTGGCTGCAGAATGAAGTAATATCTGTCATGAAAATGTATTGTCACCAGAACCAAAGGTGTGTGCAAAATTTCAGCTCAATCGGTTGTGATAACTATGATTAAAAATTCAGTTGCAAGATTCCACCCGGACAAACATACATACATTGCAAGTTAAAATAAAAGCTTGTAAATGAGTATCGCAAAAATTCAAAATCAACATGGCGCAATAATTTTTGGTAGACGACTTTTTTTTGTCGTGAAAAATCGCCGCTTACTAGCGTTCAATGGATATCTAACTAAAGTAAAGTAAAAATATTTCAAACAAGCACTTTGTCCGCGATTTCGTCCGCGGAAATTGTGATAGCTGGGCTAATTTGCATGATATAATCCTTTTTGTAATATTAGTATAGATTTAAAATAAAAAATTAAAGAAAACGTTTAAAAATTTTGAACTTTCAATTTATGGTATGGTACAAAACAAAAAAAATATCGCAGTGACGGGAAGTAAAAGTTCCATTCGGCATCGTTTAGGGTGTTTTTACACCATTTACATGTGTGTTTAGATTTTTGTATATTCACTGTCTGTTTTTAAATGTTTTTGTTTTGTAATGAAGCTCATATACATCTACTTAATAAGACATATACATATACTTAATAGACTGTGTCTAGTTTTTACAGCTATTATTAGAACGCATCAAAACGAGAGCGTGGTTATATTTAGGCTACTGCTTGCTTTTAGAGTTTGACCTGTTTTTAATTTCGTATAGATAGATGAATTCTAGGCAAGAAACAGTGGATACAACAACATTGTTCTTTTATATGTGTAGACATACATGACGTTTTATTAAGAAGTTTGTATTTAGACGGTCAAAGCCGCAGGCATAATAGATATGCCAGCGACTTCGACCGTCTATGGTTTTATAGATCTGCGATTGTGAGTCACTGTTCCACTGTAACCTGCGCTCAAGTATAATATCGTTTTTTTCAACAACAGCGCCCTGTGAAGTGTAGATCACGAACACCAATTATAGCAAATTGTGTTCCATCAAAAATACCATTGATTTACTGATTGCAATCATTGAACCTACTAATTTCGGGTCAATTCAAATAAATAAAATTGAAGTATCTGTTTGTAATCCTTACTTCCTTATCCTTTTACTTCATTTCCTTATCCTTACCAATATTATAAATGCGAAAGTAAGTTTGTTTGTTACCTTTTCATGCCTAAACCACTGAACCGGGGGGGGTCTAAAATGGCCGCTTTAGCAGAATCATAATAGGATAATAATATGAATTACGTTTAAATTCGTAAAATGGTCACAAGGTGACAATTTTATTCATAATAGTAGGTACGTCTATGGTGAATATATAATATACGTATGAATTATATAATTAAAAGCAGAGTACAAACCGAATTGATTGTCAAATTCTAAAAAGTATATTAGCTACGGTACTTATTAAAAAAAAAATATATATTATATATTTTTGTATGTTCTTCTGTATATTCCGGCTAATCTCCGAACTTATTTTGACGGGACGGTTACTGGCAGATAGCTGATGTTAATAAAAAAAACTTATAAGTTTTATTAAAATCCACGCAGACGAAGTCGCGGGTAACAGCTTGTTTGTAATGAAGTATTTGACTAGCAAAAGTGATAATGTAGGTGATTTTTATTTTATGATGTAATACTTTGGAAGCATGCTCATCATCGTCATCACTCCCTTATTCAAACTTAGGGCCTGGACAACTAGCTCTCCGTCCGTCCGTCGTATGACGACGGGCAGGCCGTGTCGACGGCGCGTTCGTGTTCCACGCGCGCCTCAAAGAGATGTCAGCAAACGGGAGGGGCCCGCAAGGGCCGATACCTGCCAGGGCTGCGGGACTGTTCGAAAGAGATACCGCGGCCCTGGAACATAAAGGGCCAAAGAAGGAACATGGGTGGTTTTTAGTCAGTAAGAGTCTGACACTCCCTTCCGCTCCGCCCAGAGCGGGAGGGGTCATTTGATGATTTTCCACCCACCAAAAAAAAAAAGAAAAAAAAAAAAAAAAGGGGGCCTGGACACAACACCACAGTGATGCAGCGCGGCGTCGCGTCGTGGCGCGGGGCGGTGCCGTGCATGGTGCACCGCGCCGGCTCACGGCAGCAACCATCGATTCAAACGTGGACTCTTTGCATTAACTGCCAGGCGGGCGCACCGTGCATTAGTGCATTAAGGTTGAAGGTTGCAGTTTCGGGTAGCTTTATTCGCAGCTGGCGTTTGTACACAGTATTGGATCGAATATAACGCCCGTCTATTTTTCCCGCGAGTGAGCTCTGGCCGACAGTGACTGTGAATACAAACCTGCCTTTAGGTTTTCCGTACCCACCTAGACAAAAACTTTTTGATTGCCAATGTGGAGGCTGAAAAAAGTTTTAAATAAAAATAAATCGTAAGTCGTACCTACTTTGTTAATTACTGGGTATAAAAAACTCCTTTTGTCCTGGCTGATATTTCAAGTTGTATCTAATTTTGAGGTATCCGTGCGGACAAACGAAGAGAAAATAAATATTCCACTCTTTGGTCCGCAGTGATTTGCACGCCTGTATCTGTCCGTGTTCGTGTCCAAGGTCTGACCCGGAGTCCGAACCGGTTAGTTTGACCAAACCTTTAGGAGAGCCAAAAACCTGTTGATTTTTTATCTAGTGCGTTTGATTGATAATCTTCTGCAAGATAAACTGAGTCGGTGGTGTCTTTAGTAGCGTCCAAATTGAATTCTTATGTGACAGAAACCACGATGTAGTATTAATTCGACTGTGATAGCCCTGCATTATGTTTAACTAATTTAAATTCAGCTGTGCAATAGCTTAGATTTATCTGTAATATATTTTTATTATGCAAGTTAGTGGCTGAGCGATTGACTGCTGCGCTGCGTGTCGTGGTTTCGATCCTCGCACGGAACAAATTTTTGTATGGCATACAGATAGTTGTTCTGTGTCTGTTTGTGTATATAAGTTTAAATGTTTGTAAATGCACCCACGATACAGGTGAAATTCCTAGTGTTGGGCAACGTTTTTAAAATAGAGAGAGAGAGAGAGAGAGAGAGAGAGAGAAATAATAAATTGTAATTATTGTTATCTATGACCATCTGAGCAGGTTTTCCTTGCTTTGGCCAACCGGGGTCTATAGTGTGTTTCAAGATCTCTCGGTAAGCCAAGGCAACTCATGTCCAGATGAGTGATTTTAGTCGTATTATTCGTAACGAATGGGTTAGACATGGAATGACTATCTCGCCATAGATATATGTAGATAGCAGAGGTGCAGATGACACGGCGATTGAAAAAAGCAATAGAAAACTTGTAAAAGATAACCTCACATTGTGTAGACTACACTTTCCAATACTTTGCAATAAGAGGTCAGGTCATACTGGAAATGTAGTAGATTGCAGATGAGGCGACTCATCTGCAATCTACTACATTTCCAGTTTCTTACTATAAAAATGTGGGTAGGTAAAATAGATTTAAAAAATATGTAATGGTGGATTGAATCAACCCGAGTTAGAATATGGTATCGCTATGTGAGACAATAAAACAAAGCTGTGAGGTAGGTATTATTTATAAATTTACGCCAAAATCAAGCTTTTCTTAATTACTAACATTCTGCTCCTGCTCAATGGCTGCTTACGGGGACAATGTAAGTAGTGATGAGGCGACATGTTTAACCATTGAAAAGGAACAGCAACATGCCAACATTTACAAACTATGATTACTTAATTTTAATGTTCCTGAATCGGTACAACTATCAACCTAAATAAAATATATTTGGCCACTTAAATCTGACAAATTTTCCCAATCTGGAACAATATCCATACGTGTCCACACGTGTATGTGTAATTTATGAACTAACTCATCAACACTAAGGTTCCCAATATTCTCAATATCGAGATCAAACTTTTCGAATAACAGAATTAACTTCGATTCATCAATCGCTTTCACGTGATTGACTATGGAGACTACTGATTCTTCAAACTCCATTTTAACAGCTAAAAGAAACATATTAGTTTCTTTAACTATTTTGATGAAATCCATTAAATTATTCATATTTAAGTTATCTTCGAGTGTTGATAACAGCAAAAGCCCTATATTTCGTAGATCATTTCGAATCGCTTCACACAGAGATGATTTAATTTCCGTACGCATATTTTGGGTGCTTTCAGCCTGTTTTAAAATCAGCTCAAATATTACATTTTTATTTTTAGTCGTAAGTCTGTGCAATTCTTCGTCAATTTTTATTTTAGCATCTAATGTGACCAGAACATTCATGTTACAGTTGAAAAACAAGTTGTTTAATATAAAATCCCAAAGGGATTTCTGGTTTTCTTTACTTTTTAGTAAATCGCAAATGTATTCGATCGCGAAATATTCTGCGAACGTTGTGTGTACGAATATCGGAATATCGTTCACTACTTCACAAATAATGCCTGTTCTCTCTTCTCCCTCTTTAAGCTTGTAAATCATTTCCTCGATTTGTTTGGACTCATCTTCATGAAAAAGGCTTTTGTCATAAATAGCATATGCAGCCAATTTTTTATGCTTGTCTTTAAAATCTGCATATTCTCGCTCGTAGGCTGATATATTATCCGGTTTGGACATGTCATTTTGAGTTTTGTCTTGAAATCGTATTCTTTTCAGTTTTGTTACCATAAAATGTTCATAAATAAGAAATATATTAGTGTCCAAGTCCCAGTGGTTAGGTTTTACGTTAACTTCTTTTATTTTGTTGTACAAGTAATCGGCTATTATATTTAGGTGTAGTGGAATTGCGACGGAGTTGTGGGTGACGACATCATTCTCATAACATTCGTCAAATAGTTTGTGGAGAACGTTCATAACGGAAGATGGCGCAGATACAAGATTTTTCTTTAAATAATTTATAAAGCTACAAAAAACTATAAGGAATGGTTTGTCTTTAATTGAATCGATTGGTAAATCTCTTTTTTTGTTTGACTTTTTTAAATCTTCACTTTGAGACATGAACGTGATGAAGTCGTAAATATTTTTGAAGTGGTCGTCATTGAGGTCCCTCAATATCCCCTTTTTACTCCAAAATGAATTTAGGTACAAGTCCTGAACTTGCTCTATTAAGGGTTCTATTGCGTATAATTTAACAAACTGCAATTCTAGAAAAGTATTCATTCTATCATACGATCTGCTAGAGATCCATACCTTATGATTCCGAGGAAATTTCTTCACAGCTCTTATTAATGCCAACACTTCACTCGCGTAGTTTGGGCAGATTTCGTCGAAGCCATCGAATAAGATTATTACTTCACGATTGTAATAAAAGTTCAGGAACATATTCAACTCGAAAATAGTCCACTCGTCACCTGTACAATCCTTTAGATAGACAGTACCGTTAGATTCTTCTAGTGTTATATCAAGATCGTTTGTTTTGATTCTTTCCGCGCTAAGTGCAACTTTACACAAGAATTTCAAAGATTCCAAAGCATTTATGTCTATTTTCTTGACTTTCCACTCACTGAATTCTTTGGAGTACTCTAATAAATTAATTCTTAGTATCCAAACCAGTTTTGTTATGACTTTGGTTTCAACTGATAGATGCGTGAGTAGAGTTGATTTTCCCATTCCAGGGTCCCCAATGATAATCACTACGTCATCTTGTAAGTCGTAAAGTGTTTCGATATCGAAGCTTCCCTCAAAATTTTCTATTCTCTTTCTTCCGCGAATGCCCAGTCTATTTGAATGCTGTCGTAAAATAGCATCTATATCTTCAGGTGGTTTCAGTTCTACGGGTGTTACTATTCTTGGCATATACAATTCTGGTTCATAATTTGGATTGCTTATTGGTTTCCCTAAAACAATTCGTTTGCCATGCATCATTTTATTTAAAACTTCTCCGCCGATACATTTCTTCATATTTGAGATCATGATTTCACCTAAACATACTTCATCACCTTGAAATATCACTTTTGTATTCTTTAAAATGAGTTTCTGCGATTCTTCGCTCATGTCAATTAATCTTATTCCTTTATCATTGAAAACATTACCAGTTTTAGAGAAATATTTTTTTGCGCATTCGTTGAAGTTCTGGTCTGCAATAATAAATACTGTTTTGTCCACTATCGAGTTTGCAATATTTTCAATTTTTTTGTGGGAACTTGTGGTAATTGGTGTTTCTACAAAGACAATAATAACTGTTTTCAGTTCATTTGTATTCATCAGTTCTCTGCATAATGTTTTTTCGTCTCTCGCAGAAAAATTTAGAATATAATTCAAATCTAACACGATACAGTGTTTATCATCTACATTATTAGTAAATCTCATTGCAGTTAGTGCTATGTTCTCTGTAACGATAACAGTTCCAGAAGGTAGTGCATCTAAATTGATTAAGTTTGGAGCATCTTTACTAAGAGTATAATTTTTATTCCTTAACCTATTCATTAGCTTGATAACGCTAAGGAAAGGCTGTTTTACTGTATGTTTAACAGAATTTTTATACAAACTGCCTTCTTTTTCAAGATATAGTCCTTTGCCCACGTTACATGTCAACTTCCATTTTTGTACCTCATCGTGATACTTTAGGAATATGGCGTCAGCAGTAACTTCTAAGTGTTGTACGTCATCGCTTTGACTAGTCATTATTTCATATTTTAAAGTTTTTTCTACTTCTCTTTCACTAGATTGGGATGTATATAATAGTAGTTTACTCAAGAAATCACTTACAGTTTTTTCGATGTATTTGTCGGTAGTGAATGATAATTTTGGGAATATTTGTGCTTGGACATCAAAATTGTATTTGTACAAATTATCCAAGTTAAATTCAGTTCGATTCAATTTATCAAATAATCTTTTGGCAAGGTTTCCTAGTGATTCGTAGTTATCATTGAATTTCATGAGCTTGGAAACGTCATCTAAAATCAGTAAATTACCAACAGCAGAAGCTATGCCTCCACTGAGCTGTAGAAATCCTGCTCCCATAGATTCATCTATAATGACTATATTACTGGGTTTTGATTCGTTTATCAATTTTACAAGTTTAGAAGCCAAATCGTTTAATTTTCGTTCTATTCTTTTGTCGCCTCCTTTTATTGTTAAATCTTTATTTCCGAATGAAGCTGGTACATTAAAGTTTAGAGATGAGAAATATTCTTCTAACAAATTTTGTTTTTGTTTTTGTACTGCGTTACGGATAATCGAAGGACGTGATTCACCATATAGCTTTTTACACAACTCTGTCACGAGTTCATCTTTAAATAATTTCTGCAAATAGTCTTCGTTTAAATTAAAGAAATCTTTTCTACAGCGTGCAACACGATATCCTTCAGATTGATTTTCGGAAACATCGAAAACTGTTTGCGTCAAAATTACGTGATAGCGTAACACGAGCTCATCCTGCATCAACATTGGTCTATCATTAAATTCTCCACAGATGTACTTCACCATTAGTCGAGCAAGCGCCTTCAGTTGTTCCTCCAAAACTGATTTACAAAGCTTCATATGGTCAAAATCAAGAAATGGTTGTGAGCCAGGGTGACCGGTTCCTATCAGAGCATTCAATTGTTCATCGAAACGGCCCTTATATGCTCTAGTGTCTTTATCACCTTTTGCAGTTGTGTAAATAACGAATAGACATTCTGTTTCACTAAATGTCCCTTCGAACAGCACGTTTTCGTTTTTGGGTTTGAATTTGCGTCTAATTTCTAAGTAACTGTTGAAATATTCAGCTAAATCTGCATTACTAAGTGTTAAAACTGAATTATTGTTCTCCCTGTGTTTAGCTTGTATCACCACTGTGAGTGGTTTATCGATCCCTTTGAATTTAGTCCTAAAACAGATATCATCAAATGAACCTATTTTGTCTAAATTTGTGGCTAAATGAAACTCTTCAATGTTTTCATCATGAAGAGCTCTGAAATATATTAAACTGAGAAGTTTCGTTTCGTACAGTTGTCCTCGTATCCCAGATGTTCCAGGACGCTTTGGGTATTCCTTAAGGATAATTTTTGTACAACTCTTCGTCCCGTCCCATCCTTCCATCCTGTTATAGCTGGTAGTCAAAATAAAATGCGAGAGCACTTACACTCGCAGAAGCTTTCTGTACGCCGTTACAGGTACCGCTAAACTTTCGCCTAGGGAGCTTCTTGAAGATACAGACCACCGTCTCGCGTAACCAGTAGAATGATCTGTAAATACGATAATGTGTTATACATAATCATATTCTGTGCATATTGGTTTATTTAAAGCCACCCATACATAGATACACATGATGATACACTCCTACGATTGACTTTGAGCTACTTATATTATAAATGTTATTAATTATCACCGCCATGTGTAAAGGTCCAAGGCGTTTTAATTTGACTTCCGTATGTGTCGTTTCGGACTAACAAATATAAAATTCAAAAGCTGGTACTTACATTTTATTTTTTACAAAATCTAATAAAATCACTGCGTAGGTCCAAACAAAACACACTAACAACACCAACAACACTAGTTATTAGAAACACATTGGTACAGTCACGAGCACTTATATGTATATGTTACGGGTAGGGTTGCCTACCGTACTCTAAAATAGAGTATTTGTACTCTAAATCATGTAGGCGTACTCTATAATCTATAACACTAATAGAGTACGCTAAAATACTCTTTTTTACACAATGCTATACTAGTGAGTGCCAGTCATGTAATGTTATGCAAACCCATTAGAAAATCAGAATTACTGCAAAGACGGAAAGACAACTATTTTGGCTATACAACAAAACAGAAATTATAACCTATTGAGCAATCATCACCTGACTTGTTTAATAAAATTAACAAAAAATATTCATTGTGTATAGACAAATGTTTGATTTATTAACAAAAATGGTTTCATTTTAGTAGTGATAACTGGCTCCCTTCACTAAATAAAATATCTTTAAGAACTAATATTGAATTTAATCATTTAGAACAAATTATAGAAGGAAAACTTAATTTACGAAGACTAAACATACACATGGACAGTTTATATTCAGAAGTTATAATTTTAAAAGAACTCCAAGGTGAATTGTTAAATAATACAGATTTCAAGCAAAAGTCCACTGCAGAAAAATGGCAATTTATTTTTAAAAGATGTCCTAACGAATTTGTATTTTTGAAAAAAAATATTAGCTATATACTTTCTGTTCCCGCCACTTCAGCATTTACTGAGAGAGTCTTTTCGGGAAGAGAGAAACAGAGCTTCATTGAAATTGATCAAAAATGAGCTCTTGATCTATATAAATTTAGAGTTTGAATGTTTGGAGTCATACAATTCTTTTAAAAACAATGAAAAATGGTTTTGTGCTGCAAAAAGTACAAAAAAAATATCTTTTCAAAAATATTAAATAAATGATACTCTTTTTTGGAAGTCCATACTCTTTATTTACCTCCTTTGAAATCAGATATACTATATTTCTTCCAATAAAAGTTGGTAACCCTAGTTACGGGTAATACTAAAACAGGAAGAAGTAAACAGAGGTTAATCCGGGTAAACTTAGTATTACCCAACTTTTACGGATTACGGCTAAAACGCGAAATATGGGTACACCTAGTTCTAGCCGGCTATACCTAGGTGCGGCCGGTAGTATTTGGTTTAATTTAGGTGTATCCTCTTTATTGCTAGGGCACACCGACCAAATGGGTTAGTTTAAGGGAACACCGGGGTGGCTTTTGGTCGGTTAGAGTCCGACAGAACCCTCCGCCCGCCGCAGGGCGGAGGATATCTGTGTGGATTTTCCACAGAAGGAACAAAAAAAAAAAAGTTTAGAATGGACACCGAACGCGCGCGAGTCATGCGAGCGCAACGAGCGATGCCACAGCAGTGATTGGCGAGCGCTGCATCCATATTGGTTGGATTGGTTGTCCTTTTATGACCCGTCCCGCTCTGGGCGGATCGGAAGGGAGTGTCAGACTTATACTGAGTAAAACCCATCCATGTTCCTTCTTTTGCCCTTTGTGTTCCAGGGCCGCGGTAACTCTTTCGAATAGTCCCGCAGCCCTGGCAGCCATCGGCCCCTCCGGCGCGCGTGGAACACGAACGTGCCGTCGACACGGCCTGTCGTCATAAGACGCGTCCGTCTTATGACGCCGCGGCGTCAGCGTAGCAAACTACGCTTTTTGTTCCCGTGTTGGAAAATCCACAAGGATGTCGACGTGTGGATTTTACATCGGACTGGAGGGGACACGGGGTCTGTCGGACTCTAACCGATTAAAAACCACCCTGGTGTTCCCTTCCCACACTTGCACCGGGGATCATGGGAACCGGCTAGTCGGCGACCCGCGCCTGCGGGCCACCTCAAGTCTGCGGGGGGAGTGAGGTGTACTCCCCCCGCAACGCCAACAGGGGCGCGCGCGGAACACCATCGCGCGAGCGACGGCCGGCAGCGACAGGTCGTTTTCCACTTCTGTCGCGAGGGCCAGGCGCGGCTCCTCCCATGCGGCACACTCTGCCAGCGTATGCTGCGCCGTGTCCTCCAGACAATTGACGCAGTGATGACACCAAGCTCTCTGTTTATGCGACACAGGTACTTCCCGAAACAACCATGCCCCGAGAACATCTGCGTCGCCCGAAATGACAGGGAGCCGTGCCTCCTCTCGAGCCATTCCTCGAGCACTGGTCGGATCGCCTCGATGGTAGCGAAGCCGGCGGTAGGGTGCAAAAGCTTCTGCCGCCACTCCACCACCAGGACCTCGCGGAGCTGAGACTGACGCAGATCGATCTCTCGCTGCATCGGCTCACCGCACCGCGCCCGCGCCTCCTCGCGCCACCGGTACAGTAACGCGAGGACTTTCGCCTATAGGTCCCAGGGTGGCGACCCGGCCAGTACACAAGCCGCCTCGTAGGAGATTGTGCGATACCACCTGACAGACCTGACGGCCATCGCCCTCTGCGGATGCTGCCGGCCGTCAGGTCAGAGGCCCACACCGGGGCCCCGTACAGGGCCATGGATCGCAAGACCCCCAGGTACAATCTCCTACAGGCGGTGCTAGGGCCCCCCAGATTGGGCGGCAACTTGGGCGGCAGCCGCTGGAAGTGGGGGGCAAAGTCTCAACGGCTGTCGAGCACCAATCCCAGATAATTCATGGTGGACTCGACAGCAATCGGGGTCCCCCTGACCACAATATGTGATCCCGGCGGCGCGGCGGCACCCGCCGGGGGCCGTGAAAGACCACGGCCTCCGACTTGTTGAGGGCCACCTCCAGACCCAGGCGCCGTTACGGCCCACAATCTCCTACGAGGCGGCTTGTGCACTGGCCGGGTCGCCAGCCTGGGACCTAGAGGCGAGAGTCCTCGCGTCACTGTACTACTCTCAAAACGTTTCGTCTCTTTCCTTGCTCGTTTTCGGTACGTTTTCTCTATAATAAAATAAATAGGAATAGCTGCCCCGAAACAACTTGCTTGTCGAAGAAAACAATATATACATAAAATTTCAATCAATACAGTAAGAGATAATATATTCAGTCCTTTTAAAAGTTGCTTAGCGTGTTCATATTACTGCTCGTAACTGTACACTTATATAAGGCTGTAAATAAGGTAATCGGTTTAAAATAGGTAGGTGACACTCTTCGTATGTAACTCAAATTATCCTTGTTATTTTGAAAATAGATGTTTATTGGAAACTATGAAAGATTTATTTGTTAGAACAATTTTATTTAAATTAGTAAATTAAAATAACCAAAATTAATTAACTTGACAATAAAATAAAACTTGGCTTCTTAAGACTCCTTAACGCTGTGAACACGTAATGTACCCAAGAGACTGGCGGCGTTGCGTTGCCGCGTTGTATGGCAACGCTTAGCCTCTGGCCAAGGTAAAAGCCAGCCCTTGGGTCACGGGAAGTGTCAACTAAGCGTTGTGAATTTCCTTAAAAAGGCTTTTAGCACACTGACCCCACGGTCCTAGAGTTTCAACCCCAAACAGCTCGAAAATATAGTTACCAATAAGGTTACTCTATTTACGCCACTTGAGGTTCTGCGCAGCCGCAGCGGCAGCGCCAGCACAACACGATGAGCAAGATGGGATGGCGCAAGAGATAGGTATCAACACAATCATGCTGCGTCCCACACTAAAGGCCAACCATCCAATAAAACCTAATTTACATGGTCAAATTGAATTATTAAGCAAATCCCCGCATGTGTCAGGAGTCGATGGATAAATACAATTTATAACACAAAAAAGATTTGATGATTTTTGGGTCAGTGCAGACCACAGGTTGAGTAGTTGCAGATGCTGATCGCACTGGACTATGGAATGATAACGTGGCCATGATTTCGACTATCAAAATAATAAACGTCTCGGGATCAGGATGTAAATTCATGGAAACAATAATTATGATTGATTCTTCCTACATTGTGATGTGCTAGATTTTTTTATTGAACATTGTTTTATTAGGAAAGTGTTTGTTTATGTATTGGTCGTGGATCTTCATACATTATAATTTTGTATGTAAAATATTATATTCTGCTTGTGATTTTTTTTTCTATTTTGCTATTTTGAAGAGTTTTAGGGGTATGCTTTCTTCCGATAACTTATAAGTTTCACTTGTTTACTAAGTAGAATATTTTAACGAAGCCGAAAGGCACTTGATTTCACCGTCATTGCCTCTTCTAGTTACAAGTTAGTCAAATTTCCAACTTTTTCAGAAGTTGTTTTTTTCCTACAACTTTTTAATGTTAACTTTACTTATAAAAAATCCATGACCCCCTGTACTACTTATTCAATGCATCCATCAAGCATAAAGTTATGACTGAGTCCTACCGTAACCCGTGATTTTTGACCCCATACCGGCTTCGATAAGGGTCCGGTTTACTTTATACCTTGTAGGTATACGTAGTTCTTAATTCGTGTCATTCTACTCAAGAGGTGTTATTGACTATGAAAGATTTGTTTGTTACAACAATTTTGTTTAAATTAGTGAATTAAAATTAACGAACTTAACAATAAAATAAAAACTGGCTTCTTAAGGCTCCTTAACGCTGTGAATAGGTAATGTCCCCAGGAGACTGGCGGCGTTGCCACGCTGTATGCTAACGCTTAGCCACTGGCCAAGGTAAGAGCCTACCCTTGGATCACGGGAAGTGTCAACTAAGCGTTGTGAAATTTCCTTAAAAAAGGCTGTTAGCACACTGACCCCACGGTCCTAGAGTTTCAACCCCAAACAGCTCGAAAATATAGTTACCATTAAGGTTACTCTACGCCACTTGCGGTTCTCCGCAGCCGCAGCGGTAGCGTCAGCACAACACGATGATCAAGATGTGATATCGACACAATCATGCTGCGTCCCACACTAATGGCCTACCATCCAATAAAACCTAATTTACATGGTAGAATTGCAAATCCCCGCATGTGTCAAGTCAGTCGATGGATAAATGACCAAAATCATCAAATCTTGTTTGTGTAAACACAAAAAAGATTTGATGATTTTTTTGGGTCAGTGCAGACCACAGGTTGTGTAGTTGCAGATGCTGATCGCACTGGACTATGGAAAGATAACGTGGCCATGATTTCGACTATCAAAATAATAAACCTCTCGGGATCAGGATGTAAATTCACGGAAACAGTAATTATGATTGATTCTTCCTACATTGTGATGTGCTAGATTTTTTTATTGAACATTGTCTTATTAGGAAAGTGTTTGTTTATGTATTGGTCGTGAATCTTCATACATTATAATTTTGTATGTAAAGTATTATATTCTGCTTGTGATTTTTTTTTCTATTTTGCTATTTTGAAGAGTTTTAAGGGGTATGCTTTCTTTCGATAACTTATAAGTTTCACTTGTTTATTAAGTAAAATATATTGACGAAGCCGAAAGGCACTTGATTTCCCCGTCATTGCCTCCTGCAACCCTTAGTCTTGGTTAGAAGATGTTGGAGGTCAAAATTCCAACTTTTTCAGAAGTTGCTTTTTTCCTACAAAAGAGAATGACCAAAGTTGGTACCAAAAAGTCTCGCGCCTCAAAACCAAAATATTATAGTAATTAGTTTCATATTTTTTTACGGCATTACGCGTCGGGGATTTGATTTTTGAACTGGAAATATACTTTTCGAGTTTAAAAGTATGAATATTGTTTTACTCCCTTTATATGACGTTCCGTTTCAACTGAATATAAATGACGTTCCGTTTCAATTGAACAAACCCTTGTCTGTCGAGTGGACTCTAAAATTAATTACAATTAAGTAAGATCAGTACACCAAATCGATTTAGTTTGGTTTATTGCTATTTGCAACAAAATAGATTTTCTCAGCCTAAAGATTTTGATTTATCGATTACATCCCTAAATCCCGACTAGTTTTACTATACTCTATGGTTTATAGTTATCTTATCTGTGGCATCTGACATTTGTACTGTACTGACTGACTATTGGCAATATAAAGGTCTAAAATAAAATCGAGTTTCAGTCAAGCATACTGTGGATGTTACTTTAACTCGTAATTCTTACTAATGGGGATAAGATTATTACCATGAGAGTTAAGAATATAAATAAATGCATATCAAATATTTGTAAAGGATATTACAACTAAAAATGGAAAAATAAAAAACTTTTTTACAAAAAATAAAACCGACTTCAAAAACATGGAAAAATAACTTTTAAGCTTCAGAAGTCGGTGGCAAAAAATCTCAATTAAACAAACAAAAGTCACGCTAAAGTTATTTTTAGAAGTCGGTTTAATTTTTTGCAAAAAAGTTTTTTTTTTAGATCAAGATTTTGTTTGTAATCATTCATCTCTCGGTAAGCCAAGGCAATTCATGTCCAGATGAGTTATTTTAGCTGTAGTAGTCATAACGAATGGGTTAGACATGGAATGACTATCTCGCCACAGATATAATTATTATTATTAGATAGCACGGGTGCAGATGACACGGCGATTGAAAAAAGCAATAGAATACTTATTTATTTATTTATATATTTACCACCAATTATAACATCATTACAGACTCGTCCAATACGATGCTATAATACATACAATATAGAAAATCATACAATATAAACACACAAAATAGAAAAAAAAAGTACAATATAAAATAAATAAGATTACACCCATTAAAAACAATAATACCTAAATTAATTGAATAATATGACAAACTTTACAGTTGCACACCTCTTTCAATAATGATTTGTGCCCTCTGGACAAATCTCGGCAGGTCTTGCCCAAATATATCATCCGATACCGTTATAATACACTTCTCATCAAAAAAATCGAAACACCTCGCAGTTTATGATTTGATAAGGATTATCAGAAAAATGTGTATATTTAGGAATAAATGTAAAATGTCATTTAATAGTGAGTAGTATGAGGTTTTTAAATCCTAATGTTATTGTTCTAAATTCAAATTAAGTCTTCATAGGTTTCGTATTTTGTATAATGAGTAATTTTTACCCTGTATGGAATATGAAGGAAATGGGTAAAACAACACGCGTAAATGAAAAAAAAATGTAAGAAACGTTTATTTAATAACTTGTATTCCCTCCGCGAGCTCTTATTACTGCTTCCATACGGTTCTTCATCGATCGGATGAGAGTCACGATCACATGTTGTGGTATATTATCCCATTCCTCTTGTATTGCATTTTGCAGCTGGCTAAGTGTTTCTGGGGCTGGATCTCTTGCTCGAATTCGTCTCTTTAATTCATCCCATAGATGTTCAATGGGATTCATGTCCGGGCTTCTTGCTGGCCATACCATAATGGAGATACCGACTTCGGTAAGATAATCTCGTACGACGCCCGCGGTGTGAGCTCTAGCATTGTCGTGCATGAATATGAAGTCGTTGCCAATAAAATGTGCATAGGGCATCACATGAGGTTCAAGACACTGTTCGATGTACCGATGAGAGTTTAGTGCAGGCAGCCGTGGCCCAGACACAAAGGCAAGTTCTGTCTTACCGTCGGCGCTGATTCCTCCCCAAACCGTCCACGAACCGCTACCATAGCTGACCTTTTCTTCAATGCAGCATTGTGCAAAGCGTTCTCCATCTCTTCTGTAGACCTTGTTCCTTCCGTCGTTACCATACAGCATAATTTTACACTCATCAGAAAACAGTACTTTGCTCCACTGAAGGTATGACCAAGTTAGGTGCTGGCGTGCAAAGTTAAGGCGCGCTCTTCGATGGTCTGCAGTTAATTTCGGCCCATTCGCTGGCTTATGCGGTGCCAATCCGCGTTCCTTCAACCTTCTTCTTATTGTAGAGTCACTTACAGCTACTCTTCGTACAACGCGAAGCTGCTGCTGCAGTTGAAAAGCGTTAAAGCGTCGATTTCGTAAAGAAGTTGTTACAATAAATCGATCATCTCGCTCAGAAGTGACCCGATTCCTGCCAGATCCTGAACGGCGCGTAAACGAACCAGTCTCCCGATAGCGTTTGTAGACTCTATGAACAGATGATAAGCTTAGATGCAATCTTGCAGCCACAACACGCTGACTAAGTCCAGAATCCAGCAATGCCACCACTTGGGCGGCTTCTGCGGGCGAAGTATCCATATGTTTTAGAAAAAAAAGTTTTTTCAGACGTCCCAAAGTCACAGTAAATGAAATAAGAAACAAAAAGTTTAAAGACAAGCGCTAATTTTTAGTTTTTAAACGAGAAACGTACTCCAACCCTAAATACACATTTGTCTCAAAACATTTTTTGATTAATTTCATTTATAGGATAAACAAATGAAATTCTAATTTCGAATTTTGATTTTTTTCTTCTTACTGTAATGACCAAACTGCCAGCTACACAATAATGTTTTTTTTTTCATGGAATTAATTCTCTTTTGTAAAAAATTAGGACAAAAACAATAAAAACGAAAGTGTTTCGATTTTTTTGATGAGAAGTGTATTAATAATACGTGCAGCTCGCGACATAGGGGCAAACTTGAGTAGGTTAGTCCTAGCCGCTGGCACTTCTAACAGTGCGGGGCGGCGGCGCGCTCCCATGCACCCGTCAGGCGCGCGCAACCGCAGCGCAGCTAGAACCTCGGGGTGGTGCAGCAGCCCTAGCAGTACGCTCGCCACGTACTTGACTAGCGCCACGTCCCTTCTTACTGCCAGCCTGGTGTACCCAACCATGCCCAGGACGAACAGACTTGGGTACATCAGGGGATAAAAGGGATAAACTCCATACTGTTTAAGGTATAGAAATCTACAGAATTTGTTCTGCATTTTTTCCAACATGAGGTTGTACTTTCTTTCATGCGGATTCCAAATGAATGCACTTGTTTCTAGGTGACTTCTAACAAGTGCATTATATAAAACCTTAACAGTAGCAGTATCGGTAAAATCCTTACACTGTCTTAAGATGAAACCAAGATTTTTGAAAGCCCTACCGCACACCTCCACTATGTGTTTGCGGAACGTCAGCTCAGACACCATCTGTACACCCAGATCTCGTACATGCCTGACACGCGGTATGACCACATGGTCCATGTCGTACGGATGCTGTAAAGGAGCCCGCGCGCGAGTGTAGCTCATTAGACAACACTTACCAACATTAAAATGCAGCTTGTTTGACTTACTCCATTGTACCACATTGTCGATATCAGACTGGAGCCTATTACAGTCAGCCGTCTCCCTAACATTTAGGTACAACTTCAAGTCATCTGCAAACAGTAGACACTTCGCATCTTTCACGACTGTAGGGAGGTCATTAACAAATAGGATAAATTCTAATGCCTAAATTACTGCCTTGACTCACCCCGGAAAACGTGTAATATGGAGTAGATTCATGTCCCGCGTACTCGACGTACTGTCGGCGCTCGCCAAGGTAGCTAGCGAAAAACTTAAGTAATTGCGGTGTGAATACCATCGCAGAGAGTTTGCACAAAAGCACATCGTTATCCACGGTATCAAAAGCTTTCCGGAAGTCAAAATACGCCACATCCACCTGTCCCCCAGCGTCAATGACAGGCGACAGGTAGTTAACAAATGACAGCAAGTTGCCTCCCGTACTGTGACCCGGTCGAAAGCCGTGTTGAGCGTCAGACAGTTGTGAGCTCACTTGTGTATAAATACTTTTATGCAACACCGATTCAAATACCTTAGCGAACGCCGACAGCACTGCCACTGGTCGGTATCCACTCACGTCGGTGCCTACTCCTCCTTTAGGGACTGGGATAACGCCAGTGACTTTCCACTCGTCTGGGTAATGACCCTCTCGCAAACACAAGCTAAAAATCTTTGACAATATAAGGTGGTATGCCGTCCGGACCTACTGAGCGTTTGGGCTTCAGACGCAGGAGCGCCGCTCGCAGGTCTCGCGCGCTGAGCCCGTCAACATGCACGCGTGCCGCCCCCGCCGCGCCACCACCCGCGTGCTCCGCGGCTACCGAGTCTAGCGCCGGCCGTTTCTCGTGTAGACTAGACTTTCCAATACCTTGCTATAAGAGGTCAGGTCATAATGGTAATGTAAAAGATTGATGGGTCACCTTGATTACTACAAAAAGGTGGGCAGGTAAATTAGATTTAAAAATATATTATGTAATGGTGGATTGAATCAACCCGAGTTAGAATATGATATCTCTTTGCGAGATAATAAAACAAAATTGTTTGGTAGGCTGTATAATTTATAAATTCACGCCAAAATCAAGCTTTTCATAATTACTAACATTCTGCTCCTACTCAATGGCTGCTTACGGGGACAATGTAAAGTACTGATGGGGCGACATATTTAACCATTGAAATTTCTCTGCGCAAGAAGGAAACAACAACATGCCAACATCTACAAACTATGATAACTTAATTTTAATGTTCCTTTACCCGCACAACTATTAACCTAAATAAAATATATTTGGCCACTTAAATCTGCCAAATTTTCCCAATCTGGAACAATATCCATACGTGTCCACACGTGTATGTGTAATTTATGAACTAACTCATCAACACTAAGGTTCCCAATATTCTCAATATCGAGATCAAACTTTTCGAATAACAGAATTAACTTCGATTTATCAATCGCTTTCACGTGATTGACTATGGAGACTACTGATTCTTCAAACTCCATTTTAACAGCTAAAAGAAACATATTAGTTTCTTTAACTATTTTGATGAAATCCATTAAATTATTCATATTTAAGTTATCTTCGAGTGTTGATAACAGCAAAAGCCCTATATTTCGTAGATCATTTCGAATCGCTTCACACAGAGATGATTTAATTTCCGTACGCATATTTTGGGTGCTTTCAGCCTGTTTCAAAATCAGCTCAAATATTACATTTTTATTTTTAGTCGTAAGTCTGTGCAATTCTTCGTCAATTTTTATTTTAGCATCTAATGTGACCAGAACATTCATGTTACAGTTGAAAAACAAGTTGTTTAATATAAAATCCCAAAGGGATTTCTGGTTTTCTTTACTTTTTAGTAAATCGCAAATGTATTCGATCGCGAAATATTGTGCGAACGTTGTGTGTACGAATATCGGAATATCGTTCACTACTTCACAAATAATGCCTGTTCTCTCTTCTCCCTCTTTAAGCTTGTAAATCATTTCCTCGATTTGTTTGGACTCATCTTCATGAAAAAGGCTTTTGTCATAAATAGCATATGCAGCCAATTTTTTATGCTTGTCTTTAAAATCTGCATATTCTCGCTCGTAGGCTGATATATTATCCGGTTTGGACATGTCATTTTGAGTTTTGTCTTGAAATCGTATTCTTTTCAGTTTTGTTACCATAAAATGTTCATAAATAAGAAATATATTAGTGTCCAAGTCCCAGTGGTTAGGTTTTACGTTAACTTCTTTTATTTTGTTGTACAAGTAATCGGCTATTATATTTAGGTGTAGTGGAATTGCGACGGAGTTGTGGGTGACGACATCATTCTCATAACATTCGTCAAATAGTTTGTGGAGAACGTTCATAACGGAAGATGGCGCAGATACAAGATTTTTATTTAAATAATTTATAAAGCTACAAAAAACTATAAGGAATGGTTTGTCTTTAATTGAATCAATTGGTAAATCTCTTTTTTTGATTAACTTTTTTAAATCTTCACTTTGAGACATGAACGTGATGAAGTCGTAAATATTTTTGAAGTGGTCGTCATTGAGGTCCCTCAATATCCCCTTTTTACTCCAAAATGAATTTAGGTACAAGTCCTGAACTTGCTCTATTAAGGGTTCTATTGCGTATAATTTAACAAACTGCAATTCTAGAAAAGTATTCATTCTATCATACGATCTGCTAGAGATCCATACCTTATGATTCCGAGGAAATTTCTTCACAGCTCTTATTAATGCCAACACTTCACTCGCGTAGTTTGGGCAGATTTCGTCGAAGCCATCGAATAAGATTATTACTTCACGATTGTAATAAAAGTTCAGGAACATATTCAACTCGAAAATAGTCCACTCGTCACCTGTACAATCCTTTAGATAGACAGTACCATTAGATTCTTCTAGTGTTATATCAAGATCGTTTGTTTTGATTATTTCCGCGCTAAGTGCAACTTTACACAAGAATTTCAAAGATTCCAAAGCATTTATGTCTATTTTCTTGACTTTCCACTCACTGAATTCTTTGGAGTACTCTAATAAATTAATTCTTAGTAACCAAACCAGTTTTGTTATGACTTTGGTTTCAACTGATAGATGCGTGAGTAGAGTTGATTTTCCCATTCCAGGGTCCCCAATGATAATCACTACGTCATCTTGTAAGTCGTAAAGTGTTTCGATATCGAAGCTTCCCTCAAAATTTTCTATTCTCTTTCTTCCGCGAATGCCCAGTCTATTTGAATGCTGTCGTAAAATAGCATCTATATCTTCAGGTGGTTTCAGTTCTACGGGTGTTACTATTCTTGGCATATACAATTCTGGTTCATAATTTGGATTGCTTATTGGTTTCCCTATAACAATTCGTTTGCCATGCATCATTTTATTTAAAACTTCTCCGCCGATACATTTCTTCATATTTGAGATCATGATTTCACCTAAACATACTTCATCACCTTGAAATATCACTTTTGTATTCTTTAAAATGAGTTTCTGCGATTCTTCGCTCATGTCAATTAATCTTATTCCTTTATCATTGAAAACATTACCAGTTTTAGAGAAATATTTTTTTGCGTATTCGTTGAAGTTCTGGTCTGCAATAATAAATACTGTTTTGTCCACTATCGAGTTTGCAATATTTTCTATTTTTTTGTTGGAACTTGTGGTAATTGGTGTTTCTACAAAGACAATAATAACTGTTTTCAGTTCATTTGTATTCATCAGTTCTCTGCATAATGTTTTTTCGTCTCTCGCAGAAAAATTTAGAATTTAGTTCAAATCTAACACGATACAGTGTTTATCATCTACATTATTAGTAAATCTCATTGCAGTTAGTGCTATGTTCTCTGTTACGATAACAGTTCCAGAAGGTAGTGCATCTAAATTGATTAAGTTTGGAGCATCTTTACTAAGAGTATAATTTTTATTCCTTAACCTATTCATTAGCTTGATAACGCTAAGGAAAGGCTGTTTTACTGTATGTTTAACAGAATTTTTATACAAACTGCCTTCTTTTTCAAGATATAGTCCTTTGCCCACGTTACATGTCAACTTCCATTTTTGTACCTCATCGTGATACTTTAGGAATATGGCGTCAGCAGTAACTTCTAAGTGTTGTACGTCATCGCTTTGACTAGTCATTATTTCATATTTTAAAGTTTTTTCTACTTCTCTTTCACTAGATTGGGATGTATATAATAGTAGTTTACTCAAGAAATCACTTACAGTTTTTTCGGTGTATTTGTCAGTAGTGAATGATAATTTTGGGAATATTTGTGCTTGGACATCAAAATTGTATTTGTACAAATTATCCAAGTTAAATTCAGTTCGATTCAATTTATCAAATAATCTTTTGGCAAGGTTTCCTAGTGATTCGTAGTTATCATTGAATTTCATGAGCTTGGGAACGTCATCTAAAATCAGTAAATTACCAACAGCAGAAGCTATGCCTCCACTGAGCTGTAGAAATCCTGCTCCCATAGATTCATCTATAATGACTATATTACTGGGTTTTGATTCGTTTATCAATTTTACAAGTTTAGAAGCCAAATCGTTTAATTTTCGTTCTATTCTTTTGTCGCCTCCTTTTATTGTTAAATCTTTATTTCCGAATGAAGCTGGTACATTAAAGTTTAGAGATGAGAAATATTCTTCTAACAAATTTTGTTTTTGTTTTTGTACTGCGTTACGGATAATCGAAGGACGTGATTCACCATATAGCTTTTTACACAATTCTGTCACAAGTTCATCTTTAAATAATTTCTGCAAATAGTCTTCGTTTAAATTAAAGAAATCTTTTCTACAGCGTGCAACACGATATCCTTCAGATTGATTTTCGGAAACATCGAAAACTGTTTGCGTCAAAATTACGTGATAGCGTAACACGAGCTCATCCTGCATCAACATTAGTCTATCATTAAATTCTCCACAGATGTACTTCACCATTAGTCGAGCAAGCGCCTTCAGTTGTTCCTCCAAAACTGATTTACAAAGCTTCATATGGTCAAAATCAAGAAATGGTTGTGAGCCAGGGTGACCGGTTCCTATCAGAGCATTCAATTGTTCATCGAAACGGCCCTTATATGCTCTAGTGTCTTTATCACCTTTTGCAGTTGTGTAAATAACGAATAGACATTCTGTTTCACTAAATGTCCCTTCGAACAGCACGTTTTCGTTTTTGGGTTTGAATTTGCGTCTAATTTCTAAGTAACTGTTGAAATATTCAGCTAAATCTGCATTACTAAGTGTTAAAACTGAATTATTGTTCTCCCTGTGTTTAGCTTGTATCACCACTGTGAGTGGTTTATCGATCCCTTTGAATTTAGTCCTAAAACAGATATCATCAAATGAACCTATTTTGTCTAAATTTGTGGCTAAATGAAACTCTTCAATGTTTTCATCATGAAGAGCTCTGAAATATATTAAACTGAGAAGTTTCGTTTCGTACAGTTGTCCTCGTATCCCAGATGTTCCAGGACGCTTTGGGTATTCCTTAAGGATAATTTTTGTACAACTCTTCGTCCCGTCCCATCCTTCCATCCTGTTATAGCTGGTAGTCAAAATAAAATGCGAGAGCACTTACACTCGCAGAAGCTTTCTGTACGCCGTTACAGGTACCGCTAAACTTTCGCCCAGGGAGCTTCTTGAAGATACAGACCACCGTCTCGCGTAACCAGTAGAATGAACTGTAAATACGATAATGTGTTATACGTAATCATATTCTGTGCATATTGGTTTATTTAAAGCCACCCATACATAGATACACATGATGATACACTCCTACGATTGACTTTGAGCTACTTATATTATAAATGTTATTAATTATCACCGCCATGTGTAAAGGTCCAAGGCGTTTTAATTTGACTTCCGTATGTGTCGTTTCGGACTAACAAATATAAAATTCAAAAGCTGGTACTTACATTTTATTTTTTACAAAATCTAATAAAATCACTGCGTAGGTCCAAACAAAACACACTAACAACACCAACAACACTAGTTATCAGAAACACATTGGTACAGTCACGAGCACTTATATGTATATGTTACGGGTAGGGTTGCCTACCGTACTCTAAAATAGAGTATTGTACTCTAAATCATGTAGGCGTACTCTATAATCTATAACACTAATAGAGTACGCTAAAATACTCTTTTTTACACAATGCTATACTAGTGAGTGCCAGTCATGTAATGTTATGCAAACCCATTAGAAAATCAGAATTACTGCAAAGACGGAAAGACAACTATTTTGGCTATACAACAAAACAGAAATTATAACCTATTGAGCAATCATCACCTGACTTGTTTAATAAAATTAACAAAAAATATTCATTGTGTATAGACAAATGTTTGATTTATTAACAAAAATGGTTTGATTTTAGTAGTGATAACTGGCTCCCTTCACTAAATAAAATATCTTTAAGAACTAATATTGAATTTAATCATTTAGAACAAATTATAGAAGGAAAACTTAATTTACGAAGACTAAACATACACATGGACAGTTTATATTCAGAAGTTATAATTTTAAAAGAACTCCAAGGTGCATTGTTAAATAATACAGATTTCAAGCAAAAGTCCACTGCAGAAAAATGGCAATTTATTTTTAAAAGATGTCCTAACGAATTTGTATTTTTGAAAAAAAATATTAGCTATATACTTTCTGTTCCCGCCACTTCAGCATTTACTGAGAGAGTCTTTTCGGGAAGAGAGAAACAGAGCTTCATTGAAATTGATCAAAAATGAGCTCTTGATCTATATAAAAGAGAATGCTCATGGAAGTATGGAATCCCGTACCATGCTGCATCAAAATCAAACCTTGTTTTTTATAGACTACACTGATCGTATTAACTCCTACAAAAATTATTTTTGAAAAAAAAACTCGCGTTTCAGAGTTATTTTATAAAATCGAAACTAACCTAAAAAGTAGGTCTATTTTTTCGACGCTACCAACGACGTATTTTAATACACATACATTACATTATTGCTCTAAAAACAGCGTAATACACTAATATTAGTAAGAATTACGAGTTAAAGTAACATCCACAGTATGCTTGACTGAAACTCGATTTTATTTTAGACCTTTACATTGCCAATAGTCAGTCAGTACAGTACAAATGTCAGATGCCACAGATAAGATAACTATAAACCATAGAGTATAGTAAGTGCTATAAACTAGTCGGGATTTAGGGATGTAATCGATAAATCAAAATCTTTAGGCTGAGAAAATCTATTTTGTTGCAAATAGCAATAAACCAAACTAAATCGATTTGGTGTACTGATCTTACTTAATTGTAATTAATTTTAGAGTCCGCTCGACAGACAAGGGTTTGTTCAATTGAAATACGGAACGTCATTTATTTTCAGTTGAAACGGAACGTCATTATAAAGGGAGTAAAACAATATTCATACTTTTAAACTCGAAAAGTATATTTCCAGTTCAAAAATCAAATCCCCGACGCGTAATGCCGTAAAAAAATATGAAACTAATTACTATAATATTTTGGTTTTGAGGCGCGAGACTTTTTGGTACCAACTTTGGTCATTCTCTTTTAGAGTTTGAATGTTTGGAGTCATACAATTCTTTTAAAAACAATGAAAAATGGTTATGTGCTGCAAAAAGTACAAAAAAATATCTTTTCAAAAATATTAAATAAATGATACTCTTTTTTGGAAGTCCATACTCTTTATTTACCTCCTTTGAAATCAGATATACTCTATTTCTTCCAATAAAAGTTGGTAACCCTAGTTACGGGTAATGCTAAAACAGGAAGAAGTAAACAGAGGTTAATCCGGGTAAACTTAGTATTACCCAACTTTTACGGATTACGGCTAAAACGCGAAATATGGGTACACCTAGTTCTAGCCGGCTATACCTTGGTGCGGCCGGTAGTATTTGGTTTAATTTAGGTGTATCCTCTTTATTGCTAGGGCACACCGACCAAATGGGTTAGTTTAAGGGAACACCGGGGTGGCTTTTGGTCGGTTAGAGTCCGACAGAACCCTCCGCCCGCCGCAGGGCGGAGGATATCTGTGTGAATTTTCCACAGAAGGAACAAAAAAAAAAAGTTTAGAATGGACACCGAACGCGCGCGAGTCATGCGAGCGCAACGAGCGATGCCACAGCAGTGATTGGGGATTGGTGTACTCCCCCCGCAACGCCAACAGGGGCGCGCGCGGAACACCATCGCGCGAGCGACGGCCGGCAGCGACAGGTCGTTTTCCACTTCTGTCGCGAGGGCCAGGCGCGGCTCCTCCCATGCGGCACACTCTGCCAGCGTATGCTGCGCCGTGTCCTCCAGACAATTGACGCAGTGATGACACCAAGCTCTCTGTTTATGCGACACAGGTACTTCCCGAAACAACCATGCCCCGAGAACATCTGCGTCGCCCGAAATGACAGGGAGCCGTGCCTCCTCTCGAGCCATTCCTCGAGCACTGGTCGGATCGCCTCGATGGTAGCGAAGCCGGCGGTAGGGTGCAAAAGCTTCTGCCGCCACTCCACCACCAGGACCTCGCGTAGCTGAGACTGACGCAGATCGATCTCTCGCTGCATCGGCTCACCGCACCGCGCCCGCGCCTCCTCGCGCCACCGGTACAGTAACGCGAGGACTTTCGCCTATAGGTCCCAGGGTGGCGACCCGGCCAGTACACAAGCCGCCTCGTAGGAGATTGTGCGATACCACCTGACAGACCTGACGGCCATCGCCCTCTGCGGATGCTGCCGGCCGTCAGGTCAGAGGCCCACACCGGGGCCCCGTACAGGGCCATGGATCGCAAGACCCCCAGGTACAATCTCCTACAGGCGGTGCTAGGGCCCCCCAGATTGGGCGGCAACTTGGGCGGCAGCCGCTGGAAGTGGGGGGCAAAGTCTCAACGGCTGTCGAGCACCAATCCCAGATAATTCATGGTGGACTCGACAGCAATCGGGGTCCCCCTGACCACAATATGTGATCCCGGCGGCGCGGCGGCACCCGCCGGGGGCCGTGAAAGACCACGGCCTCCGACTTGTTGAGGGCCACCTCCAGACCCAGGCGCCGTTACGGCCCACAATCTCCTACGAGGCGGCTTGTGCACTGGCCGGGTCGCCAGCCTGGGACCTAGAGGCGAGAGTCCTCGCGTCACTGTACTACTCTCAAAACGTTTCGTCTCTTTCCTTGCTCGTTTTCGGTACGTTTTCTCTATAATAAAATAAATAGGAATAGCTGCCCCGAAACAACTTGCTTGTCGAAGAAAACAATATATACATAAAATTTCAATCAATACAGTAAGAGATAATATATTCAGTCCTTTTAAAAGTTGCTTAGCGTGTTCATATTACTGCTCGTAACTGTACACTTATATAAGGCTGTAAATAAGGTAATCGGTTTAAAATAGGTAGGTGACACTCTTCGTATGTAACTCAATTATCCTTGTTATTTTGAAAATAGATGTTTATTGGAAACTATGAAAGATTTATTTGTTAGAACAATTTTATTTAAATTAGTAAATTAAAATAACCAAAATTAACTAACTTGACAATAAAATAAAACTTGGCTTCTTAAGACTCCTTAACGCTGTGAACACGTAATGTACCCAAGAGACTGGCGGCGTTGCGTTGCCGCGTTGTATGGCAACGCTTAGCCTCTGGCCAAGGTAAAAGCCAGCCCTTGGGTCACGGGAAGTGTCAACTAAGCGTTGTGAATTTCCTTAAAAAGGTTTTTAGCACACTGACCCGGTCCTAGAGTTTCAACCCCAAACAGCTCGAAAATATAGTTACCAATAAGGTTACTCTATTTACGCCACTTGAGGTTCTGCGCAGCCGCAGCGGCAGCGCCAGCACAACACGATGAGCAAGATGGGATGGCGCAAGAGATAGGTATCAACACAATCATGCTGCGTCCCACACTAAAGGCCAACCATCCAATAAAACCTAATTTACATGGTCAATTTGAATTATTAAGCAGATCCCCGCATGTGTCAGGAGTCGATGGATAAATACAATATATAACACAAAAAAGATTTGATGATTTTTGGGTCAGTGCAGACCACAGGTTGAGTAGTTGCAGATGCTGAGCGCACTAGACTATGGAATGATAACGTGGCCATGATTTCGACTATCAAAATAATAAACGTCTCGGGATCAGGATGTAAATTCATGGAAACAATAATTATGATTGATTCTTCCTACATTGTGATGTGCTAGATTTTTTTATTGAACATTGTTTTATTAGGAAAGTGTTTGTTTATGTATTGGTCGTGGATCTTCATACATTATAATTTTGTATGTAAAATATTATATTCTGCTTGTGATTTTTTTTTCTATTTTGCTATTTTGAAGAGTTTTAGGGGTATGCTTTCTTCCGATAACTTATAAGTTTCACTTGTTTACTAAGTAGAATATTTTAACGAAGTCGAAAGGCACTTGATTTCACCGTCATTGCCTCTTCTAGTTACAAGTTAGTCAAATTTCCAACTTTTTCAGAAGTTGTTTTTTTCCTACAACTTTTTAATGTTAACTTTACTTATAAAAAATCCATGACCCCCTGTGCTACTTATTCAATGCATCCATCAAGCATAAAGTTATGACTGAGTCCTACCGTAACCCGTGATTTTTGACCCCATACCGGCTTCGATAAGGGTCCGGTTTACTTTATACCTTGTAGGTATACGTAGTTCTTAATTCGTGTCATTCTACTCAAGAGGTGTTATTGACTATGAAAGATTTGTTTGTTACAACAATTTTGTTTAAATTAGTGAATTAAAATTAACGAACTTAACAATAAAATAAAAACTGGCTTCTTAAGGCTCCTTAACGCTGTGAATAGGTAATGTCCCCAGGAGACTGGCGGCGTTGCCACGCTGTATGCTAACGCTTAGCCACTGGCCAAGGTAAGAGCCTACCCTTGGATCACGGGAAGTGTCAACTAAGCGTTGTGAAATTTCCTTAAAAAAGGCTGTTAGCACACTGACCCCACGGTCTTAGAGTTTCAACCCCAAACAGCTCGAAAATATAGTTACCATTAAGGTTACTCTACGCCACTTGAGGTTCTCCGCAGCCGCAGCGGTAGCGTCAGCACAACACGATGAGCAAGATGTGATATCGACACAATCATGCTGCGTCCCACACTAATGGCCTACCATCCAATAAAACCTAATTTACATGGTAGAATTGCAAATCCCCGCATGTGTCAAGTCAGTCGATGGATAAATGACCAAAATCATCAAATCTTTTTTGTGTAAACACAAAAAAGATTTGATGATTTTTTTGGGTCAGTGCAGACCACAGGTTGTGTAGTTGCAGATGCTGATCGCACTGGACTATGGAAAGATAACGTGGCCATGATTTCGACTATCAAAATAATAAACCTCTCGGGATCAGGATGTAAATTCACGGAAACAATAATTATGATTAATTCTTCCTACATTGTGATGTGCTAGATTTTTTTATTGAACATTGTCTTATTAGGAAAGTGTTTGTTTATGTATTGGTAGTGAATCTTCATACATTATAATTTTGTATGTAAAGTATTATATTCTGCTTGTGATTTTTTTTTCTATTTTGCTATTTTGAAGAGTTTCAAGGGGTATGCTTTCTTCCGATAACTTATAAGTTTCACTTGTTTATGAAGTAAAATATATTGACGAAGCCGAAAGGCACTTGATTTCCCCGTCATTGCCTCCTGCAACCCTTAGTCTTGGTTAGAAGATGTTGGAGGTCAAAGTTCCAACTTTTTCAGAAGTTGTTTTTTTCTTACAAATTTTTAATGTTAACTTTACTAGTAATCATTATCTCATGTTGCTAAGCTGATGATAGAAGGTATAAGTCGGCATCTGATGCTGATCTTCGGCGATCTACAATGGAACTCTTCAATAATAGACAGCAAATCTGTCGTGGTTTCAGCAATCCCTTGGATGTGTACAGTACACCCAGATTTCGACAGTCAGTATGTTAAGTTACATTTTACTGGGGATAAGATTATTACCATGAGACTTAAGAATATAAATAAATGCATAGCAAATATTCGTAAAGGATATTACAACTAAAAATGGAAAATAAAAAACTTTTTTACAAAAAATAAAACCGACTTCAAAAACATGGAAAAATAACTTAAAGCTTCAGAAGTCGGTGGCAAAAAAACTCAATTAAACAAACAAAAGTCACTGACTAAATATAACATATGAAGCTAAAGTTACTTTTACAAGTCGGTTTAATTTTTTGCAAAAAAGTTTTTTTTTTGATCAAGATTTTGTTTGTAATCATTCATGTCCAGATGAGTGATTTTAGTCGTATTATTCGTAACGAATGGGTTAGACATGGAATGACTATCTCGCCATAGATATATGTAGATAGCAGGGGTGCAGATGACACGGTGATTGAAAAAAGCAATAGAAAACTTGTAAAAGATAACCTCACATTGTGTAGACTAGACTTTCCAATACTTTGCAATAAGAGGTCAGGTCAAACTGGAAATGTAGTAGATTGCAGATGAGGCGACTCATCTGCAATCTACTACATTTCCAGTTGTTTTTTACTATTAAAAGGTATATGTAATTGTGGATTGAATCAACCCGAGTTAGAATATGGTATCTCTATGCGAGACAATAAAACAAAGCTGTTAGGTAGGTATTATTTATTTTACGCCAAAATCAAGCTTTTCATAATTACTAACATACTGCTCCTGCTCAATGGCTGCTTACGGGGACAATGTAAGTACTGATGAGGCGACATGTTTAACCATTGAAATTTCTCTGCGCTAGAAGGAACAGCAACATGCCAACATCTGCAAACTATGATATCTTAATTTTAATGTTCCTGTATCGGCACAACTTTTAACCTAAATAAAATATATTTGGCCACTTAAATCTGCCAAATTTTCCCAATCTGGAATAATATCCATACGTGTCCACACGTGTTTGTGTAATTTATGAACTAAATCATCAACACTAAGGTTTCCAATATTCTCAATATCGAGATCAAACTCTTCGAATAACAGAATTAACTTGGATTCATCAATCGCTTTCACGTGATCGACTATGGAGACTACTGATTCTTCAAACTCCATTTTAACAGCTATAAGAAACATATTTGTTTCTTTGACTATTTTGATGAAATCCATTAAATTATTCAAATTTAAGTTATCTTCGAGTGTTGATAACAGCAAATGCGCTATATTTCGTAGATCATTTCGAATCGCTTCACACAGAGATGATTTAATTTCAACACGCATATTTTGGGTGGTTTCAGCCTGTTTCAATAACAGCTCAAATATTAAATTTTTATTATTAGTCATAATTCTGTGTAATTCTTCGTCAATTTTTATTTTAGCGTCTAATGTGGCCAGAACATTCATGTTACAGTTGAAAAATAAGTTGTTTAATATAAAATCCCAAAGCGATTTCTGGTTTTCTTTACTTTTTAATAAATCGCAAATGTATTCGATCGCGAAATATTCTGCAAACGTCGCGTGTACGAATATCGGAATATCGTTCACAACCTCACAAATAATGCCTGTTCTCTCTTCTCCCTCTTTAAGCTTGTAAATCATTTCCTCGATTTGTTGGGACTCATCTTCATGAAAAAGGCTTTTGTCATAAATAGCATATGCAGCCAATTTTTTATGCTTGTCTTTAAAATCTGCATATTCTCGCTCGTAGGCTGATATATTATCCGGTTTGGACATGTCATTTTGAGTTTTGTCTTGAAATCGTATTCTTTTCAGTTTTGTTACCATAAAATGTTCATAAATAAGAAATATATTAGTGTCCAAGTCCCAGTGGTTAGGTTTTACGTTAACTTCTATTATTTTGTTGTACAAGTAATCGGCTATTATATTTAGGTGTAGCGGAAATGCGCCGAAATTGTGGGTCGTCACGCGCAACTCATTGTAGTTGTGGGCCGTCCTTAACGAATCAGTCTCATAACATTCGTCAAATAGTTTGTGGAGAACGTTCATAACGGAAGATGGCGCAGATACAAGATTTTTATTTAAATAATTTGTTAAGCTACAAATAACTATAAGGAATGATTTGTCTTTAATTGAATCGATACATAAATCTCTTTTTTTGATTAAACTTTTTATATCTTTACTTTGAGATATGAACGTGATGAAGTCGTAAATATTTTTCAAGTGGTCGTCATTGAGTTCCCTCAATATTCCCTTTTTACTCCAAAATGAATTTAGGTAAAATTCCTGCTCATCCTCTAATAAGGGTTCTAATTCGTAGAATTTAACAAATTGCAATTCTAGAAAAGTATATCTATCATACGACCGGCTAGAGATCCATATCTTATGATTCCGAGGAAATTTCATCACAGCTCTTATTAAAGCCAGCACTTCACTCGCGTAGTTTGGGCAGATTTCGTCGAAGCCATCGAATAAGATTATTACTTCACGATTATAATAAAAGTTCAGGAACATATTCAACTCGAAAACAGTCCACTCGTCACCTGTACAATCCTTTAGATAGACAGTACCGTTAGATTCTTCTAGTGTTATATCAAGATCGTTTGTTTTGCTTCCTTCCGCGCTAAGTGCAACTTTACACAAGAATTTCAAAGATTCCAAAGCATTTATGTCTATTTTCTTGACTTTCCACTCACTGAATTCTTTGGAGTACTCTATCAAATTAATTCTTATTATCCAGCATAGTGGTATCCTGGCTTTAGTTTCAAAGGATAGATGAGTGAGTAGAGTTGATTTGCCAATTCCGGGGTCTCCAATAATAATCACAACGTCATCTTGTATGTCGTAAAGTGTATCGATATCGAAGCTTCCCTTAAAATCTACTGTTCTCTTTGGTCCGCGAATGCCCAGTCTGGTTGAATGCTGTCGTAAAACCACAACTATATTTTCAGGTGGTTTCAGTTCTAAGCATCTAACTGATCTTGGAATATACAATTCTGATTCATAATTTGGATTGCTTATTGGTTTCCCTATAACAATTCGTTTGCCATGGATCATTTTATTTAAAACTTCTCCTTCAATACATTTCTTCATATTTGAGATCATGATTTCACCTAAACATACTTCGTCACCTTGAAATATCACTTTTGTATTCTTTAAAATGAGTTTCTGCGATTCTTCGCTCATGTCAATTAATCTTATTCCTTTATCATTGATAACATTACCAGTTTTAGAAAAATATTTTTTTGCGCATTCGTTGGAGTTCTGGTCTGCAACAATAAATACTGTTTTGTCCACTATCGAGTTTGCAATATTTTCTATTTTTTTGTTGGAACTTGTGGTAATTGGTGTTTCTACAAAGACAATAATAACTGTTTTCAGTTCATTTGTATTCATCAGTTCTCTGCATAATGTTTTTTCGTCTCTTGCAGATAAATTTAGGATGTATTCCAAATCTAACACGATACAGTGTTTATCATCTACATTATTAGTAAGTCTCATTGCAGTTAGTGCTATGTTCTCTGTAACGATAACAGTTCCAGAAGGTAGTGCATCTAAATTGATTAAGTTTGGAGCATCTTTACTAAGAGTGTAATTTTTATTCCTTAACCTATCCACTAGCTTGATAACGCTAAGGAAAGGCTGTTTTACTGTATGTTTAACAGATTTTTTATACAAACTGCCTTCTTTTTCAAGATATATTCCTTTGCCCACGTTACATGTCAACTTCCATTTTTGTACCTCATCGTGATACTTTAGGAATATGGCGTCAGCAGTAACTTCTAAGTGTTGTACGTCATCGCTTTGACTAGTCATTATTTCATATTTTAAAGTTTTTTCTACTTCTCTTTCACTAGATTGGGATGTATATAATAGTAGTTTACTCAAAAAATCACTTACATTTTTTTCGGTGTATTTGTCAGTAGTGAATGATAATTTTGGGAATATTTGTGCTTGGACATCAAAATTGTATTTGTACAAATTATCCAAGTTAAATTCAGTTCGATTCAATTTATCAAATAATCTTTTGGCAAGGTTTCCTAGTGATTCGTAGTTATCATTGAATTTCATGAGCTTGGAAACGTCATCTAAAATCAGTAAATTACCAACAGCAGAAGCTATGCCTCCACTGAGCTGTAGAAATCCTGCTCCCATAGATTCATCTATAATGACTATATTACTGGGTTTTGATTCGTTTATCAATTTTACAAGTTTAGAAGCCAAATCGTTTAATTTTCGTTCTATTCTTTTGTCGCCTCCTTTTATTGTTAAATCTTTATTTCCGAATGAAGCTGGTACATTAAAGTTTAGAGATGAAAGATATTCTTGTACATTTTTTATATTATTATATAAGAATGTTTGTTCTTCATTACTGATGAAAAGCGAAAGACGTGATTCACCATATTTCTTTATAAACAATTCTGTCACAAGTTCATCTTTGAATAATTTCTGCAAATAGTCTTCGTTTAAATAAAAGAAATCTTTTCTACAGCGTGCAACACGATATCCTTCAGATTGATTTTCGGAAACATCGAAAACTTTTTGCGTCAAAATTACATGATAGCGTAACACAAGCTCATCCTGCATCAACATTAGTCGATCATTAAATTCTCCACAGATATACTTCGCCATCAGTTGAGCTAGCGCCTTCAGTTGTTCCTCCAAAACTGAGTTACATAGCTTCTCATGGTCAAAATTAAGAAATGGTTGTGAGCCAGGGTGACCGGTTCCTATTAGAGCATGCAATTGTTCAGCGAAACTGCCCTTATATTCTCTAGTGTCTTTATCACCTTTTGCAGTTGTGTAAATAATGAATAGACATTCTGTTTCGTTAAATGTTCCTTCGAACAGCACGTTTTCGTTTTTGGGTTTGAATTTGCGTCTAATTTCTAAGTAACTGTTGAAATATTCAGCTAAATCTGTATTACTAAGTGTTAAAACTGAATTATTGTTCTCCCTGTGTTTAGCTTGTATCACCACTGTGAGTGGTTTATCGATCCCTTTGAATTTAGTCCTAAAACAGATATCATCAAATGAACCTATTTTGTCTAAATTTGTGGCTAAATGAAACTCTTCAATGTTTTCATCATGAAGAGCTCTGAAATATATTAAACTGAGAAGTTTCGTTTCGTACAGTTGTCCTCGTATTCCAGATGTTCCAGGACGCTTTGGGTATTCTTTAGGGGTGATGTTTGTAGAACTCTCCATCCCGTCCCATCCCTCCATCCTGTTGTAGCTGGTACTCAGCATAAAATGCGAGAGCACTTACAGTCGCAGAAGCTTTCTGTACGCCGTTACAGGTACCGCTAAACTTTTGCCCAGGGAGCTTCTTGAAGATCCAGACCACCGTCTCGCGTAACCAGTAGGATGATCTGTAAATAAACGATAATGTGTTATACGTAATTGGTAAACATATTTTGTGCATCTTGGTTTATTTAAAGCCACTCACACATAGATACACATGACGATACACTCCTACGATTGACATGTAAGGACATGCCTTTGCTGATCTTCATTAAGACAGTCGTCGGTTCAATAACATGTCACGATTCGCAAGCAAAGCATTAATATTCTAGTAACTAAGTAATTTAAGTTAGCAATATGGTTTGTATGATTTTTAATAAAAGGAACTTTGGAATGAACAGTTGTTTCCATCAGCCACCTATCCTTATGGATACGTTTCAGACATTTGACCTACTTACATGACTAATTAACATTATTATTAATTATCACCGCCAAGTGTAGAGGTCGAAGGCGTTTTAATTTGACTTTCGTATGTGTCATTTCGAACTAACAAATATAAAATACAAAAGCAGGTACATACATTTTAGTTTTTTTACAAAATCTAATAAAATCACTACAACATTAGACCATGACGTTAAACATTTGGCGTAGGTCCTAACAAAACACACTGACAACATCAACAACATTAGTTATTAAAAACACATTGGTACAGTCACGAGCACTTATATGTATTTGTTACGGGTAATGCTAAAAGAGGAAGAAGGAAACTGATGTTAACCCGGGTAAACTTAGTATTACCTAACCTTTTTGGGTAAAGTTTAAAAAGTAACTCTTTTACGCCTTAAGGCTAAACTACGGCTATACCTAGGTACGGCCGGTAGTAGTTGGTTTAACTTAGGTGCATCCTCTTTATTGCTAGGGCACACCGACCAAATGGGTTAGTTTAGGTTAGAACTGACACCAAACCCGCGCGAGCCAAGCGAGCGTACCGAGCGGTGCTACAACAGCGATTGGTGAGCGCTACATCCAAATTGGTTGCATTGGTTGCCCTTAGAATATGGCTTTCGAACTGGTAGATCAACGTCCAATGCGGTTCATAATCTGACTAACTTTTTTGTCACAAACAAATCCGATTTTTAGTATCTAACTAGACCTTACCAAAGCGTTTGATACTGTTTCTGTACCCATGCTCATTCGCAAGATAACAAAAATAGGCGTGACCCCGGGCTCAACGCAAACTTTTTGAGGACACACCAAATAAAGCGAGAGGGATGAGGTGGAGAGAGCATACACAGTTCGTCAAGATCGATGATATCAGTGATTAGCGCACCATCACCTATGGTGTGCCACAAGGTAGCGTACTCGGTCCGACTCTCTTTCTCATATGTATTCATTCACGAGCTGGGAATGCTCACTGTCCCCAATCGTAAAAATATTAACTTACTGCCCTTCTCTTTAGGACAAATTGGGAAACTAGTCTAGCCATAGGCTACGTAAATAAATATTTGTTTTTAAGACCCCAAGACATGTGTCTGACGTCAGGCTGATGAAATCAATCAACTTTGCCCTTGCCCAGTCTCTATTAACTTACTGTATACATCCTGGGGCGGTGCACCTCACTACTCAATCTTGCAACTGGAAAGAGCACAGAAAGCTATTTTGAAAGTATCTTCCTTTCTACCATTCAGATATCCCACAACAATCCTTAGTTCCTTTTATTTTTTTTATTTTATTAAAAAGAAAGTTAACAAAAATCTTAACTTAAGAACTAAGCCTCACAAAACCGTTTTCACGGTTTGTCTTGTAGGTATATGTATATTCTTGGAAATTAGACCAGAAGTGACTTTTTTTTTTAAATAATATGAGAGTACCTACAGGAAATAATTTAAACTGATAGAACAAACTGACAACAATTTAATATTAAAATCCAAATAACAATTTAACCAAACGAAAAATACACTCCTAACAGAAGTAACAAATCAAGAGAAATTAACACAGTAAAAATATAACACATAGGTGAAAAATTATACCGACAGAGTGACGTTCTCACGATGTTGTTCTTACGACAACTTCAAGTAAAAAGAGGGCGGTGCTAGTTCTGCGTCGCCTTATATAGGTCTTCCCCCTCCTCATATCTCCTATCTTCTACACGGCCTTTCCTGACAGGAGACCGTCCTCGGACTCCTTCGTCTTCTAGCTTTGAATATCTGTGTCCAATGTTGGCATGGAGAATCTTGCTGTGTCTTCACTGCTTGCAGGTGAAGTGCCGATGGACATCTCCATCTGCTGCGTGCTAGAGGTGCAGGGTTCTGGTTCCTCGTTGGTAGCCTGTTCAGACTCCCCGTCATTGTTGTCTGATTCTGCAAAAGAAACAAACAGCCCGCACAAGGATCAATTGTGTAAGATCATTAAACAGCTACTGTTAGCAAAATAGCTGTTAATGAAGTACCTAGCTCTTTTCAACAAAACTCACTTCAACAGCAAATAGCTTTGGGCTAGCCTAGCATAGCCTACGCACAATAGGTGTGAAACATACAAATATCCAAACCAACCACCCGGGGCGGGACTTGTCGGAAGATCGCCACCTCACGACTCGCTGGAGACCTACGTGTGGCATAACTTTGCGTGTGTAAATTGGTTCACATACAAGCATGTTTCAAACCAATCCCATACATATCATCGAAATGCTTATCAACAAGCACGTTTTTGCACTAAACACGACAGTCAGAGACCAACCTGTGGCCTGACTACGTACACCACAGCTCCAGAATAACATGTCCGAGAACACCTCCAATAAGGCTACTCCAAGACAGTATCCCTTCATGAGCTGTTCCCAAGGTATGTTCCATATACTAGGTGGCATGTCCGATGCACTCCAAGACCGACAGACAGACAGAGAAAGACAGAGGCCCATCCAATAACATGAAACCATACCTCACTTGAAGTGTATCCGTCAATTTGAGATAGCATGTCCGATGCACTCCAAGACAGAGGCCTATTTCAAATTGTACGACTCGACTTCCCTTTAACATCGTCTAGCATTATCAATCCCAACAAGAAAGAACGCATGAAGTTAATAGAAACTTCTAGATTTACAAACAATGATATCAAATAAGTCCAATTCAGTGAAGTGTGTCACATAAAAATAAGCAAAACTCATTGCTCTAGTTCATTACATAAAAACATATCACTCACCGCTAAAGAAAGCAGAACACACATCGGGAGTCCATTCCCCATGCCACGGGATCATATATTCCGCAGCTGCTTGTGTCGTCTTGCTGTACGAGCCAGCCACAAGATGCAACTCATAACGACCGTGTGGGAGTACCTTCGCCACACGATACGGCCCTCGCATGCACGAATCCAGCTTTCCAGTAGATTGTGCCTGTTTTCTCACAAAAACTAAAGAGTTCAAATTAAAAACACACTTTCGCCCTTGATTAACATAGTCATCTTGACGTCCTTGATTTGCACGGAGACGTTCAGATGCTCTTTGACGACTCATTTCGCGAAGAGCTTCCCGATTAGGGCTGGAGCCTTCAAAGGCCACATCGCGAACCAAGCTACGAATGAGTGGCGCAGCATCAATACCAATCAATAGGTTCAAAGCTGAATACTGAGTTGTTCTTTGTTTTGTGATATTGAGAATCAACTGCAGTTTCCTCAAAACACTCGGCCACTTTTGCTGTCGATGGTTGCACTCAATGCGCACCATGTTAAGCACGATGCGGCAATATCGTTCCACCTGTCCATTAGACTGATGCATTTCAGGGGTTATAAGGTGAGTGTTGCAACCCATGTCTTTGACCCAGTTCAGAAATTCGGTACTCTGAAACATGCGACCTCTATCGGCTACTATTAGCTTGGGGGTTCCAATTAGCTTGGGGGTTCCAAATAGGGAGACCATATTGGTAAAATGCAGTTTTAATTCGTCAGCGTCTTGTCGGTACATTGGATATAACAAACAGAATTTAGAAAACGCGTCTACAATTATAAGAACATGGCGATAACCGTCGGCTTCGGGAAGAGGACCTAAGAAATCTAAATGGATAGTTTCAAAAGGTGAATCTGGTTTTTCCCAAGAGTGAATAGGCTGTAGAGGGGCTCGGGGGACCTTTTTATGGGAGAGACACACTAAACAGTGAGTTACATACTTCTGGACAAATGCCTTCAGCCCTGGGAACCAGAAGTGTTTCGTGACAAGATCAACAGTCTTATCGATACCGGGATGATCATGTTCGTCATGGAAAATTCGTAAAAGGCTAAGTCTATGCCCTTTTGGGATATATAAATAAATAAAGCCTTTCGGATGTATGGTTTTGTCATGAGATCCTCGATAGACTTCTTGCGGCCCTCTACTTTTTTGTTGTTGTATAAAAAACTGATAAGATCTCAATTAGAATACGCGATCCCTATTTGGAATCCGTTCTACCTCAAATACAACATCAAACTAGAATTGGTACAGAAAAAGTTTTTACGCACTGTTAACTATAAATGTTACCATTCGAGGATTCCGTATACACAGTTACTACAGCAATATAACGTTCTAAGTTTAGTGTCTCGGCGTTCACTTCTGATGGCCATGATGCTGCATGGTTTGTGTAACAATAGATTTGACTGTATTGAAATCACAAATAAGTTACGCTATACAGTGCCTAGAACTGTTATCAGACGGGCGGCCCGCGTGCCCCGGCTGTTCCATCTGGATTCATGCAGGACCAACGCCGGGGTACGACTGCCGCTTCGTCAACTTATGGAAACCTATAACACACACTTCATGGACTTAGATATCTTTTCTCTTTCAAGTAACAAATTTAAAACACTGGCTATAACTATTCTCTCACTACAATCTCAATCTTGATCTAAAGTCAATTAATAATTTCATGCGTTATAAGACAAAATTGTCATTATCTTCCTTCTTTTTTCATTTGTATACCCGTGGGCAATGGTGTGGGTTAAAAATATGTTTACCTATTTAAGTAACAACTCATAATTTTAAACTTGAACATGTAACTGTTTTTTTTTGTCCCTAATAAATAAATAAAATAAAATAGCAAAGGAACTTTGGATTTTCACCAGTAGGTGCAAATTTTACGTAAAGGATGTCGTTTTTAAAAACATAACGACTGGAGTCTAATTGGCCATCCGCCAATTTTTGAATAAGCGATCGAGTCTCCTCGTCGGAAGCCTGAGCAATCCGCGCCCAATTAAGGGGTTTCTGAACCGTGCACAGATTGACTGGATTCCAACTAAGGTAATCAGCATGAGACAGAAGGCTACCTTTTCTATAGTCCAGGCTAAAATCGAAATCTTGGAGGTATACCCACCACCGAGCCACCCTTGGCAACAAATCTTTCTTATGCTGTGTAAGCTTCAATGCGTTACAGTCGGTGACCACAGTGAATCGTATACCCACAAGATAGTGCCTGAAATACTGAAGAGCTTTTACCACCGCAAGGATCTCAAGCTCGTATGAGTGGTATCTACTCTCAGCTCCCTGGGTTAGCCTACTAAAGTACGACACCACTCGCTTAAGGTTACCTTCATGCACTTGCATCAGGTCTGCTCGATACCCAATAGAACTCGCGTCTGTGTGGACTTCTATGGGTAATGAAGGGTCATAAATTGCAAGAACTGGCTCGCTCGTTAGACATTCCACAATGTACCTCCGAGCAGCCCGTTGCTCGACACCCCAATTAAAACGCAATCCCTTTTTAGTGAGTGCCGCAATGCACGCAGTCTTCTGAGCGAATCCAACTATGTACCGCCTGAAATAGCTGGCTAAGCCCATGAACTGGCGGACCTGCTTTATATTTTGCGTTTCGGCTGAGTCAATCAAAGCCCTCACTTTTTCAGGACTCGGCCTAACCTGACCTTCACAAATTGATCTACCCAAATATTCGATTTGAGTAGCCAAGAACGAACACTTTATCAAATTGATAGAAAACCCAGCTTTAGTCAATGTGTCAAGAACCCTTTGTAGCAGGACGAGGCCTTGATCAATGCTTTGGCTCATTATTAAAATATCATCGATGTAAACAAGGATATCACCGGATTCAATTAGTTCGCGAAGTGTTTTTGTGATTATACGTTGATAAACAACTGGAGCATTCGCCAAACCGTAAGGCATCTTCAAATTTTGATAATGCCCCTCTGGCGTGACAAACCCCATAAGAGGAACTGAGTTCTGGTCTAATGGAATCTGAAGAATACCGGTTGCCATGTCAAGGGAACTAAAATATTTGTTATGCCCTAAACGATCTATATAGTCGTCTATGTGGCAACGGAAAACGGTCTTTAATTGTGATCTCAATTAATTTACGAAAGTCCACGCACATCCTATCCGTGCCGTCTTTCTTTTTAACTAAAAGAATCGGGCTCGCGTAATCAGACTCCGATTCCTCTATAATTCCTTTGTCCAACAAGTCTTTAATTATGTCATGGACACGAAGAGTCTCAGAGTGAGAGAGTTGGTACGGCCGATAGTAGACAGGAGTGTTGGTATTAAGTTTAATGGACATACACCCTGTGTTAACCGTTGTTGTAGCAGTACCAGAAATAAAATACTGAGAGAAATTATTAATTATTTCCAACAACTTATCCAGATGTCCGTCAACTAGGGGTGTATTAATTGGAATTGAAGTCTCAGATTGTATGTTCACTATGCAAGATATTAACGCATCTTGTAAGTGACTGACAATCTCTAGTACGAACGTACCTAACACCGTCCCTATTAAGAACATCCGTCCCTACAATGACCGGCGTGTTCATATATTCAGCCGACACTACAAACAAATCTACCTCGAGAGTTAAGCCGCCGAACTCAATAGGTAACGTTACGTAACTTGTTGTACTCTCCACCTCTTGAGCACCTAACCCCTTCAAAATACGAAGCACTGGCTTACGTGAACAATTAAAATGCTTTAGCACCGAAGACGAAATTAAGGATATAGTGGACCAACTATCAATCAAAACATCAATCGGTACATCCTGTATAATTGCTACAACAACATCACTATTGTTAGTGTTAACATACTCATTGCAGAAATTAACACTACTTTTGTTCGCAGCTTCCGATCTCTGCTTAGCGAAACAATTTTCGGCTTTATGACCCGGTTTATTACAAAAACTACAAGTTTCAGACCTAGTCGGTATAGAAACGGATGTAGGGTTAGCCGAAAAATTATTTGACAAACCGGTTGGCTGTTGGTCGGTCCTCGGTTTCTTAGTACACGTTGCCTGCCTATGTCCTGATTCACCGCAAGAAAAACACTTTTTAAATTACGCTTACGAGAAAGATCCGTAGTTATCTCTTGCAGAACGAAAAGCGTCATTTTTTGACGTACTGGTGTTATTTGGCTTAACGTAGATCGAAAAATATTCCACTAAATCATTGGGCAACAGCTTGGCGTTAGTTGCCGACGCGCGACGCTTTTATGTTGGGATCAGTGATGCCGCGGATTATTATCGCTGAAATTAGCTCGTCACTAAGTCCCTGCACTATTCGTAAACGAAGCAATGACCGACGCACGTAATCAGCGTACGTGGAATAGTTATCGGAATTTTTGGTCATAACGTCATACAAAATATTCGCGACGTCCGGTACTCTAGGGCACAAGGGCTTAAATTCTTTTTTAAAGTTGCTCCACGAACGGTCACTATATAGTTACCCAAGCCATGATCGAGCGTCACCTTTTAAGCAATTACCAATACGCGACAAGCATTCGAAATCGTTCCAATTGTTAAAATGTTTAGCGCGATCGACCTCCGTACACCAATCATCAATGTTAGGTAGGGTAGGATCAAAGTTTGAAATATAAAAATGCTGAGATCTACCCGCAGTATTAATTGATCGAATAGCATCCACGATACGATCAGTTACCGTAGCTTGTGCTCAATTCGAATTTTCAGTCTCGTTCCTAACTATACGGCCCGACTCATGAACAGATACCTGCTCAGATACGCGTCTCGATACTCTTAACGGCGGTGTTTCGGAGCGAGAACGCGAATAACGACGGTAGCTATATCCGCGGGTTAGTGTATTATGTTGATACACAGTCTCTAGGCAAAGGTGAAACTAAACGGCGGCGACGCTCCGGTGGTGACGAATGACGCACGCTACGCGATTCTACTCGGCCCGGCGATCGCAACATAATTATTACGTTCCAGCGACGGTATCCGCTAGCGCCGCAATGCGTCGACCACGTTCACTGTCAGGCACTAAAGTTCTATTACGGTCACATGAACGAACTGGCAAGGGTGAAGCCCTTGTTTTGTCTTCTAGCGCTTTAAGGCGAGACATCATCGTTTGTATCTCGAGCCTTAACGTGTCGTTTTCATTAGGGGATCGCTCGCGGTACCTACTATTTTGCCGCCCCTGACTATTGCGACGAGAATCGCGACGGTCGCGATGAGGACTAAAATCACGACGCGAGCTATTATCGCGGCTGCCGCAGCGACTGCGACTACGGCTACAATCACGTTTGCGGTCTGCCATACTAACTCCTTAACCCAAAACAACAAAAAATCAGCAAACTTACCGATTATCAAACGATCAAACCTATAGCACCAACACTCAACACGAGTACCCACACACAGATACAAAATGGAACTAGTAAGACCACAACGGAAAAATAAATCGAGAACAAAATAAAAATGAGGGGATTTATGATTAAACCAATCGAATAGTGGGCAATAGAAATGGGAAGAATCCCACTTCTGATCTTGGAAATTAGACCAGAAGTGACTTTTTTTTTAAATAATATGAGAGTACCTACAGGAAATAATTCAAACTGATAGAACAAACTGACAACAATTTAATATTAAAATCCAAATAACAATTTAACCAAACGAAAAATACACTCCTAACAGAAATAACAAATCAAGATAAATTAACACAGTAAAAATATAACACATAGGTGAAAAATTATACCGACGACAGAGTGACGTTCTCACGATGTTGTTCTCACGACGACTCGAAGTAAAAAGGGAGCGGTGCTAGTTCTGCGCCGCCTTATATAGGTCTTCCCCCTCCTCATATCTTCCTATCTTCTACAATACAGTATTATATATTATATACTATAGAAACGTTTTCGTTCAATCGTTTTCTCCGACTCACTACTTTGCCAATCCGACTACCACGAAAAAGTATTTTCATTTTTCGGATTATAATATAGCTTATGACACTCACAAATAACGCTGTTTTCTATTGTTAAAAGAATTTTCAAAATCGGTTCAGTAAATCCATAGATTACTCCCTACAACCTCACTATCTCAAAAACTTTACCTCTTTGTAATATTAGATATATATATGTTAGAGATATTTTAATGATTAGTTAATTTATTCAAATAGGAACTCCGCGCAAACATCATAGACGACGTAGACAGAGAATGCTATAGACTAATTGATATGTTTTGTCGCATTCACACAAGAAAAAGAACAACTTATGCCGATGTCGTGTAAAGAAATGAAACAGAACGATAAAATTTTTTGTTTCATCGAGCGTGCCACGTTTTTTCAAGGTCAGCACACTAGTTTGCTAAACAAAGTTTGACAGCTGACGTGCAGCTAGCCATCGTCTACCTTTAAAATACAGTTTTTACGTGTTATATGTTAAGTAATTTATGTTATATTTTGTTTTGAACAATTTAGACTTACTATTTCAACCATTTATACAAAAAAAATGGTGTGGTGTAGCGTTAAAGGGTGTAAAAGTGATAGTGGAACGAAAATCCCAGGATTGTCTTTTCATTCGTAAGTATGCCACTTTTTATCAGTTCTAGGCATTCAGTAACATCTTATTATGTTCATATATTGTGTATAATGTACGCTAGACGTAAATTTATCGTTAAAAAGCACAAAAATAACAATTATTATTCAATTATAAATTCTAACCTAAAAACGTTGGTGTTGCCAACTTTTCTATAAATTATTACCCACTATTATGGGAAATAATAATATGATGGCTTCTGCAGTGAGTATTAATTAAATATCTGAAATATTTAATGACTTTTTGCAGTTTTCCTGAACCTGATAATTTACGTCAGAATTGGATTGTAGCTACAGGACGAACTGATTGGACACCAAAACCGTCATCAAAAATTTGCAGCAAACATTTTGAGAATTAAAAAGAAGAATATAAGTTAATTAGAAGGAAGAATTCATAAATAACCATTTTGAAAGTCAACCTTTTATTGGAAACCACAAAGTTTTACTTATAAGGCAATTGCCATGCACTATTTTGAACTGCGTATACATCACGCAACAAAAGGATTTGAACCTAAGCAAAAAATTAGAAACATACGAAGCTTGTTTCATTTAAAGGACAATAATGTGTTAAATCAATAAAAGCTTATTAAAAATAAACATGTTCTATTATTTACCCACAAACCCAGAACCTACTATCACATCAGAAATGGCAGTAATTTAGAACCACATCATCATCATCCATCGTCACTCCTGCCCTCATCGCAATTAATTTGAGTTCGGCAGCATGTCTTCTCCGCATCGCATGCCTTTGCGTACCGATGGTAATGGATATGTCATTGGCATTATTCAGGCTTTCTCTTACGTACTAATTTACAATTCTCATAAATTGTGGGTAAATTTTTCCTCCCCGGTAACCCTAAATTCGTGACGTATTTATTTTTTGTCTCTTTTTGCGACACGCTTTGGCGGTGTCTATAGGATACTCTGTCTACGATAGACGACTTCGGGCTTGTCAATGTCGTAGCTGTCAGTGTCAGTTGGGTTGGAGTGTAGCCTTAGGGGCGCAAATGTTTCGTTTTTTTTTTTTTTCAAATTGGTTCCATACGCTTATAGGCACCATGAGCCGTGCAAAAAAACAAAAAAAAAAAATTAGGTAATAAAAATTTTTGGGACTTAGAAAAATTTCTCCTTACTTTTCACCTTGAGTATGGTTAGGGGCAAACACTTAGAAAATTTTTCAAAAAAAGTTTTTTTGGAAGTTGATGCCATACGCTTATAGGCACCATGAGCCGTGCAGAAAAACAAAAAAAAAAAATAAGGTAATAAAAATTTTTGGGACTTAGAAAAATTTCTCCTTACTTTTCACCTTGAGTATGGTTAGGGGCAAACACTTAGAAAATTTTTCAAAAAAAGTTTTTTTGGAAGTTGATGCCATACGCTTATAGGCACCATGAGCCGTGCAGAAAACAAAAAAAAAAAATTTAGGTTAAAAAAATTTTTGGGACTTAGATTTCTCCTTACTTTTCACCTTGAGTACGGTTAGGGGCAAACACTTAGAAAATTAGTGACTGATGGACCTGCTGACGGAAACGCTAACCCTAGACGGTCGACGTCAGGGGCGTCAGAGGTTCGGTTAGTTAGGTTCCTGTAAACCCTGCAGACAGAAATAGGAGCCCCGCGCAGCGGGGATCCGTCGACCTGCTGACGGAAACGCTAATCCTAGACGGTCGACGTCAGGGGCACGCCGAGGTTCGGTTAGTTAGGTGCCTGTAAAAAAAAATTTTTTTTTCGAAAAATTTTCTAAGTCCCAAAAATTTTTTTAACCAAAAAATTTTTTTTTTCGTTTTCTTTGCTTCTCATAGCGCCCCTAAGGATATACTCCAACTCCTAAAAATCCGCCCCTAAGGCTACCCACTGACCGTCAGTTGTATCTGTCAGTAGTGCGTTCGTCTATTTTTCGAGCTTGATTTGCTCCAGAGACAGCGCCTGTGCCGGTCGTGCGCACTGATTGATAAAATAACGACATGGCGGACACCAATATCGAGCCCGTGGACGCTAATCCGATTGAATCTGTGACATATATATTAGTATAAAAGCGAAAGTAAGTTTGTTTGTTACCTTTTCACGCCTACCACTGAACAATTTCAGGATGATCGCATCCTGAAATTTTGCATATACGTTGTCAGTTGTACAGAAACGGACATAGGGTACCTTTCATCCTGAAAAATAACTACTGTTCCCGAGGAAAACAGCAATAGCGTTCTTACGATAATAGACGGCGCCACGTGTCTTTCCAATCATGATTGAATTATATTATTACAAGCAGAGTACAACCCGAATTGATTTTCAAATTCTAAATTCGAGCGAAGCCGCGGTCAAAAGCTAGTCGTATACAAAAAGAGACTAAATTCCTAACTACGCGTCAACTGTTTGTTTTACAAACGGCCCTCAAGCAGCATGGACTCTTTATGTTCAACTTCTCTCTGCTAAGTAAAATACGTTTTGACCCGGTAGATCGTCATGGTAATCGACTAACTGCCATGTTCTCGAAACGTTTCGTCTCTTTCCTTGGTCGTTTTCTCTATAATAAAGTAAATAGGAATAGCTGCCCCGAAATAACTTGCTTTTTGAAAATTTCAATCAATACAGTAAGAGATAATAATTATATTCAGTCCTCTTAAAAGTTGCTTAGCGTGTGCATATTATTGCTCGTAACTGTACCTACCTACACCTTTATGAGACTGTAAATAAGGTAATCGGTTGAAAATAGGTAGGTGACACTATTAGTTACATTATTATCCTCGTTGTAAAGCAAGTATTTCGTATGTAACTCAATTATCCTTATTATTTTGCAATGAAATGCATGTGTAATGGAAACTATGAAAGATTTGTTTGTTACAACAATTTTATTTAAATTAGTGAATTAAAATGGCTTGTGTTTAAACACCGCCCAAAAAAGTACCTATTTTTCTACCAAAAAAATTCTAAACGGTTACCAAAATGAATAAATGGTCACCAAATAACGTTTCCTAAAATATTATGAAATAAATCCATTTTTTCGTATTATTGACTGCCATAAAAATATGGACGCCTTAATTAATATACTGGGGTTCCCAAACGTGCGTCGCTTACTTATTGTTATATGATGTCAGCAGGTCGACGGATCCCCGCTGCGCGGGGCTCCTATTTCTGTCTGCAAGGTTTACAGGAACCTAATTAACCGAACCTCGGGGTGCCCCTAGGTTCGGTAGTAATATTAATCTTTGAGTTGGATAGAATTTGGTAACCGTTGATCCATTTTAGGAACCAAAAATAATATTTGTGCAAGTTTTGCGATTTTTCTGATGTTATTTCATTTATTTTGGATCATCATATTATATACTTTAGGGCCCTTTTAATAAAGTCAATTGATTTTTTTTGGAGTTGTTTATGTTATTTGGTGCCTAGGCTTAGAGTCTTAAAAATATTTTTGGTGACCGTCTAAATTATACCCAATTAAAATTAACTAACTTAACATTAAAATAAAAACTGACTCTTAAGACTCCTTAACGCTGTGAACAGGTAATGTCCCCAGGACACTGGCGGCGTTGCCACGTTGTATGGCAACGCTTAGCCTCTGGCCAAGGTAAAAGCCAGCCCCTGGATCACGGGAAGTGTCAACTAATCGTTGTGAAATTGTCATAAAAAAGGCTATTAGCACACTGACCCCACGGTCCCAGAGTTTCAACCCCAAACAGCTCGAAAATATAGTTACCATTAAGGTTACTCTATTTACGCCACTTGAGGTTCTCCGCAGCCGCAGCGGCAGCGCCAGCACAACACGATGAGCAAGATGGGATGGCGCAAGAGATATCAACACAATCATGCTGCGTCCCACACTAAAGGCCTACTATCCAATAAAACCTAATTTACATGGTCTTTCATTACTAAGCAAATCCCCGCATGTGTCAGGAGTCGATGGATAAATACATTAAATAACTCAAAAAGGTTTGATGATTTTTTTGGGTCAGTGGAGACCACAGTTGCAGATGCTGATCGCACTGGACTATGGAAAGATAACGTGGCCATGATTTCGACTATCAAAATAATAAACCTCTCGGGATCAGGATGTAAATTCACGGAAACAGTAATTATGATTGATTCTTCCTACATTGTGATGTGCTAGATTTTTTTATTGAACATTGTTTTATTAGGAAAGTGTTTGTTTATGTATTGGTCGTGAATCTTCACTACATTATAGTAGGTGTATGTAAAATAATATATAAATCACAAGCAGAGTTGCTTGTGATTTATGGAATAATATGAATTAATGTTCGTGATGTCCGTATTATGTTAATGGTTTATTAAAATATTTGGTCATAATAATTAAGTACGGAATTGAATTGGTTGAAATTGTGGTACTGAACTGCCAAATGTTTATCGTTAATTCAAAGCTCTCTTGTGCAATTTTGAAGAGTTTTATGGGGTATGCTTTCTTTCGATAACTTATAAGTTTCACTTTTTAAGTAAAGTATATTAACGAAGCCGAAAGGCACTTGCTTTCCCCGTCATTGCCTCCTGCAACCCTTAGTCTTGGTTAGAAGATGTTGGAGGTCAAAGTTCCAACTTTTTCAGAAGTTGTTTTTTCCCTACAACTTATTAAGTTAACTTTACTTTAAAAAAATCCATGACCCCCTGTACTACTTATTCAATGCATCCATCAAGCACAATGTTATGACTGAGTCCTACCGTAACCCGTGATTTTTGACCCCATACCGGCTTCGATAAGGGTCCGTTTACTTTACACCTTGTAGGTATACGTAGTTCTTAATTCGTGTCTTTTTACTCAAGAGGTGTTATTACTTTATTAGGTACAATGCAGAACTCTCCAGTTTTATCCTTTGAGGTATAGTTTCTTGATCCTTCCCACATTCCTAGTACCTTTGCCTTTATTTTACCGATGTAATGTAAGTAACATTTCAGTCTACCCTTGCTCATTTTGACTCCGTGATACAATTTGATACTACAGTTATCTCTAGGTTTTAAAGGTTTACTAACCCTTCTCAGAATATATTCATAGTTTGTTATGTAAGTACATATTTTGTAATGAATTTAAACCCTTTTGTTTTTTTTTTTCGGCTGGGAAATAATCAAATGACTCCTCCCGCTCTGGGCGGAGCGGAAGGGAGTGTCAGGCTTTTACTGATTAAAAACCACCCATGTTCCTTCTTTTTCCCTTTATGTTCCAGGGCCGCGGTATCTCTTTCGAACAGTCCCGCAGCCCACGAATTTAACCCCTCATTTGCGACTTTGATGTTCCACAACGATTATAGTAATTAAACTAAATTATTGCAGCAAGCAATTGTATGAATATTAAATTATGATTATTCTTGGAATGAATGGAGAATCGTGCAAGATATGGACATATTTACATGCGCATGCACTGAGTTATAAATAGAATATTGTATTGTATTGAGATAACGAAATTAATTGCAGTACCTAGTGGGCCTGTGGGCAGGACAAACAGGATGTGCGTCAGTTCTATAAAATCTCTGACCATGAACCAATTTCGAGAAACTCGTATCACTTCTCAGTCAGGTACTGATGCTACTATTTAACTAATGTGGAAGCGCCAGGGTAGCCTGCGAAATTCAAATTTTCTTAGGTTTTTTCAATTTGCAGGTCAGTTTCAGGCTGTATGTACAACCAAATATGATTCGAACCCCACAACCCTCTAGGTTCATTTATTCCCATTTAATGAAAAAGTAATTCAATGGCATTAAATGAACTTAGAGGGTTGTATTACTTACTGACTTTAAAGATTCAAGATTCTTTAGATTCTTTATTTACATGAAATATGGTGGTTACATGGTCTTACAAATAAAAAGGTTTCTTATATTTCGCTTACTTCCTGCAGCATGCAAACTTAAAATTAAATTAAAATACCTAGTACAATGTACTTCGAATTTAGGTACCTATTTACAAATTTAAAAAAGCAAATCATAAAACATTATCTTTTCCAATAATATTCTGTCAATTTTAAATACCGCGTGCGCATCATCGACCCAGTTGCTACGAGGGGAAACTGCTGACACAGAACATGAGGCCCGAAGACACCGTCTACGTGACCGAGCCCGCGCACTTCGTATCCACCATCGATCGGGTCAATTTGCTATCCTAATAATTGTAATTTCTTTTATTAAAATAAATTCGTTTGTAATAAATTCGGTTTTTTTTAGTCCTCCGGCAGTAGCCTTCGTAATTCGTCACTTCGACGTACGGTAGGTAAATATTTACGAAAGTGTTGCACTTACCGGAGCGATACGGGTGTGTCCTGCAAGCTGCGACGGCCGACTGAGTTGGCAGGAAGGACCAGTTTAGTGACGCGAAAAACAAACGAGTTATATCGATTTTTCAAAATCGATTTCGTCGATTCGACGTAGGTTATCTATGTAGGGGCTACTTAACTATTAGAAATGGGTTTATATGTCAAAAACTCATATATTGTATAAAATACATTATTAAAAAACCATTTCTTCAGTTTCTTTTTGAAATAATGAATTGGTAGTTCTCTGCTTAGTTTGGGTATTTTATTAAAGACTAGCTGTGCCCGCGACTTCGTTCGCGTGGATGTGGGAACTTAACAATGTATTTATGCTAGTGCTTCTTTATAAACAACATTAGCTGTGGAACCATCTGGAACGTACACAAAAAGGTTATTGGGGTTTACGCGAGAAAAAGCTACGTATAGTTGACCATGGGAAAAGCATCCAATACTTAGGTCCACGCCCGCAACGGATAATGTCTGGCCCTGAGCTTTATTAATTGTCATGGCATAACAGAGACTGACTGGGAATTGCACTCGTTTGAAAGAGAAAGGAAAGTTGTTAGGAATTATAGGTATTCTTGGAATAAAAACAATATCACCAGCGCCGCAACCGGTTCATATTTCATCTTCGATTATGTTTTGACGCAGATTTGTGACTTTGAGCCGAGTTCCGTTACAAAGTTTGGAGGACATAAATTTCTGAGGAGAATTATTGGTACACCGATTTTTAAAACTATTTTGTGGGCTGGAAGTCCGGGTGTGTTGAGGGATTCCAAAAATTCTACCGGGTAGTACGTGGAGTCATCTTCTTCCATAACTGTATTTATAGAGGTGTATTCTCTACTATTCCCGGACACATGAATCAATATTTTTAAATTAATTATCGCAGCTTGGACATTGCGAGGAGTCAAAATAGCTCGCTGATATAGCCAAGAACCGGCTTGATATCCCATGTTTGTGGAATCTCCGTACACAGAAGAAATTAGCTCCTGTTGTGATGTAACGCAAGAACAGAAATTATCAATCATATAATAACTTTTCCATCTTCTTGTACGGGGTATGTGCCATCGCCTATTTGTAACAATAAATTGGGAAACTCCTGTGCATTTTCGCAGCCTCGCAACTGTGCACGTATATGTACACTCAGGTGTGTAGATGATATATTGCGCCATAAAACAGAACTCTTCAGACAGGCAGCAATTTCTTCGGCTCTCTTTCCTCGAGGTACTATCGGGAGTGTCTGCCGAAAATCACCGCAGAACAGCACCGTAATGCCTCCCCATCGGCCGGTCATTTTGCCTTATGTCCTGTAAAGTTCTATTCACTGCTTCTACAGCTTTGCGGTTTGCCATAGTGCACTCGTCCCAAAAAATTAAAACACAATCGCATAAAGCCCTTGCTTTATCGCTATTTCGCGATATGTTGCAAACCGGGCTTTCCGTGCGGTCTAAGTCGATAGGAATTATAAATGTTGTGTGTGCCGTTTTTCCTCCAGGCAATAATGTGGCTGCTATCCCTGAAGAGGCGACAGCAAGGGAAATTTTATTTTGGTTCTGTAGCGGCACTACAAAAAGTACTACAGCGCCATCTATGACGCAGAGGATAAACTAAAAATCGAAATATATCTAAATTCTACATCGCGCAAGTTATTCGCGACTTAAGACTATACAGAAGAACCCGACAACAACTGTTGGGCAGTGGCCCACCAGACATAACACCCGTCTGGTCGGAGGATCCTCCCTTTTCAATGGGGGTTGAAGAGCTTTACACCCTGTTCTTATACTCCTAAAGTTCCTTATTCGAGCCAAAATGACTTTGGTTAGGAAAGTTTTACCTATTCCGCCCGGTGCGTCTAAAAACAGGATTTCACCCGAGGCGTTTTCTACACTGCAGCATACCCTATCAAACGTCTGGCGCTGTTCCTCTGCCTTTGCGCAGCCATTTTGTAAAATTTCTGTGAGTTCCACGGGTTTTTAACTAATTTCTGATACGTATTCTCTGTTTATACGTTCCCCATCGACTGTTGGTGTGGGCAAACCGTATTGACTGATCGGGTTCCCTGGTATACTTATAACTATCTCTTTAATAGCAATCAGGACCTGTTGTGACAAATTTCATGTACCCTATAGGTCAGGAATTTCTCCATCAGTATTTAGTTGAACATGCCTCAATCAGAAAATAACGTCACACGCACAATGCCATCTATCGAATATCTATATTCAATGCTGCACGCAGTTGAGCTCTAGATATAGTCCAGTCTTAGTTCGATAGATGGCGCTGTTTTAATATTTTACTTCGGAAACACTATTATAATTTTATTAATTTACATTTTTCTTTCTTTTGATTTGTATGGTTTGAACTGATTACGATGAAACCAAAAACTTAATGTTACTTCAATTTACGCACATATTGTTGTGTATAAAAGTTACGGGAAGTTGTGAGACCAAGTGCACATAACCCCAATTTTTCTTCTGTAACACTTTAAATTCAAATATCTTTTGATAGACTGAACCGATTGCAATGAAACAAAAACTAAATGTTACTCCAAATTACGCTCAATCGTTGTGTATAAAAGTTATCTACATTGCTTTTGTACATTTTACGTGATGCCCGAACAAATACACAGACAAACAGACAAACAGACAAAAATTCCAAAAATGCTGGAAATGGGTTCTATTGGTTGTCCTTTAACACCCTGGCTATTTTTTTTGGATTTTTTTTTGATGTACAAAAACGACTTTTCTACAGTTTTATTATATGTATAGATTTTGACCGACATACTATAGCTTAGATCAAATTGTTTGCTATAAAAAGCATGCAGGACGAATTGACGAAACCATGTTCTAATCAATCTACTAAAAAATCATATTAAAAACCATAAAAATACGTCACAAAAGTAAATGTATCGACAAGCGCCTCCTAAAAAATTTGTTTAGACACAAAAACAGCAAGAAAGCATCTTGCTTTATAAAGAGTGTAAATGAGAAAAATCGTGGAACTACAACCGCCGTTTTTAAGTACCTTCATAGTGAAGTTTCTGAATTTTATTTACTTAAGTAAGTAAACCCAAAAATACTCATAGAGTCTGTCTTACACGAGGTCTTACATCAATATAAAACGCCTACGAGTTAATCAAAAGCAACAAAGATTTCCGAACATCGTCAAGAATGTCGCAGGTGCTTTATGAATTTACCATCGAGCAAGCGTCAAGGTTTATTTGTTTTATTCTAGACATTGATATATAAAAATTCTAGACTATATTGAGGTCAGCTATCAGACTAGAATTCCGGTTAGAGCAAAAATACTGGTTTAAAATATACCAATATTTGATGATATGATGCCTGATTGATTTTACCTACCTGACCTCCACAACGTAGTTACTGGGCAGTACGATAGATACCTACCCTGAATTGAGACTGGTTATCACACTATCGGGTTGAAAAAAAACTACCCTTCTACTTCTTTCATGTCGATGGTACCACTTGTTTAAACTTCTTGGACCCAGTATGCGGCCACGTTAATCGCGGCGTCCGTGGCGTCCCTTAGGTCTTCTAAAGTGTAGGTGTTGGGACACTGGACACTCCAGTGTAAGTGAGAGATCGTCTGGTCGGGAGCACCGCATTGACATTGTGTGTCGGAAGAATCTTTAATTCCCCATTTTGCCAAATTACTAACCCTATAAATATAAATTTCTTTCGCTGGTTCTACAATCGTCTGAATGTCCCATGTTGGGGGACAGCCTCATCATCAGCGTCCAGAAAACCCTGTTTAAAAATGACATAGGTAGGTTTGGTACCGAAAGCGGCAAACTACAAATTAGACGCAGAAGAAGAAATACACAATGTTCATTCTATTTTGAAGATTAGGAGAGATTGGTAATCCATTCTATTTATGTACTTTGATCATGATTAATTAATAACTACATGACAATTAAAGTCAACAGGTAAAGCCGCGTGAAAATGTCAACTTATTTAGGCCCTAAGTACCTTACGAATGAACTTAATCACGTAAAGGTGTTTATTATCGATCGCCTCATTCAAGTTATTTAACGCGAGTGTTTCCCCATATTGTATATTCTTATATTATTATATAATCTCCGCATTGATTTTACTGAGAAACATGATCATTGCGATTGGTAGTAGAGCTAGAGGTATCAGGTGATGTAACTAACGATGACATCAGGGTGAATGCTTCATAGGAACGAGTAGCTAAGTATTTATAAGAAAACGATTTTTTAAAATTATATTATTATAACTAGCCCATATTGTCCCACTGCTGGGTAAAGGCCTCCCTCCATTCCTTCCAACGCTCACGATTCTGGCTACTTCTTTCCAATCCTCAAGGAAGACATCCAGTTCGTCCCACCATCTCCTTCGTGGTCGGCCACGAACCCGTTTCACTGTTTCAGGCCACCAATCCTGAACGTTTTTATTATAAGGTAAAGAAATTGTTATTGGGTTATTCTATCAAGAATGTAATAGGAATTATACATTAACAAAGGAATTCTCTAAAACGTGGGGTCTGGATTTGTGCCCTGTTGATGACAATTTTAGAACTGGAAAATACCAATTTTTCAAATGTATACTTTGAGGAGGATGCTCTATGAACAAATGTATAGACATCGGAACAGTGGTCATATCCAAACACACAACTCAGATTAAAATCCCTAGACCAAAAAGGACTCTAAAACCCTGGATAACTCCTGGTCTTCTAAAATACATTACACACCGAGACAAGTCATACATACGGTCCAAGAAAGCACGAGATAATATTACACATATGACCAAATTTTAGGGACCCTTTTTTATACCAATGCAATATTTGGAATGATTTTAGTACGCACATTTACATTTGGTTAAGTTTTGACTCGGCAGCTCATTGGCAGACCCCAAGTGCGGACTTCTGACGTTTTGTAAGCGACCACGTTTGCGCTCCATAGGTGAGGGTGGGGAGAATGCACATGTCCATGAGCTTTCGTTTAAGTGACAGGGGAAGAGATCCCTTCATTAAATGTTTCATCGACCAGTAGCTCTTCCAGGCATTCTCAGTGCGTCGAGCAACTTCTTTATCTTGTCTTGCATGGAAAGAGACTATCTGGCCGAGGTATATGTATATATATTCAATAACCACACCCCCAATTTCTATGTTACGCTCTGTGCGTCATCAGTTTTGTTTTGGTCATATTTATATTAAGCCCGACTTGGAGACAGGCGTGGCTTAGTTGATCGAGCATTAGGCCTAGCTCAGCTGCTGAGGAAGAAAAAAGGACAATGTCGTCGGCGAAACGAATATTAGTTAACCTCTTTCCGCCGACGGCAACACCCTTATCCTGCCAGTGTGGGTTTATTTCTTGAAAAACTTCTTCCAGCGTAGCTGTGAAGAGTTTAGGAGATAGCAGGTCGCCTTGCTTGACTCCTCTCTGAATGGGAAAAGCTGGTCCGGTGGTAGGCGTATGGCTGCTGTGCTGTTTTGGTATATTTTTTTCAACAGATTTATATATGTAGGTTCTATATCATGTTTGCTGAGTGCAGAAAACAATATTTATATAAATTAATATTTTACATGTAACTACTGCCGACAACAAATCTCCGAACAGTGATATTTTCTCTTTTATGAAAAAAATCACGTACTATTTTGACTACTAGGTACGACTATGAACTTAGCTATTTTATTATGCTTAAAAACTGAATCAGATTGCCATGTTTTCCATAACTGGCGAAATGTGAGTGTACTACTCGTATTACGAACACCTCTGACTAACCCTTCAGGGATTTCAGGCGTGATGTTATGTTATGATTTCCAAATATTAATAAGACTTACTGTGATTTTGTAAATAAATAAATAGTACCTATTTAATTTGACCAAGGAGTTTAAACTTCTTGGAATTGACTCGAGACTTTTGTGTCGAATAAAAAAAGGTTGAATTCACAAAATGCCGCCAAAAAAAGTAAAGATAGATTTCAAATGTAACAAACATCATAAGTATCTATTGAATTGAATATTCGAGGAGCTTGTGGCTAAATAAAAACAGCCGCTTGGGTCGATCTTTAGGTTAAGCCGCACTTACCTAGGTTGGTCCGTGGATGGGTGACCACCCATTACATACTGAGTTTCCTCCGTGCCTCGGAAAGCACGCTAAGCCGTTGGTCCCGGCTGTTATTTGTAGATCTTTGACAGTCATTAAGGTAGTCTGTGGCTCGAAAGTCTGACAATCAGTCTTACCAAAGGGTATCGTATTACCCAGTGCTAGCTGGGTTGTGGAGGTCAGATAGACAGTCGCTCCATGTAAAATACTGGTATTCATCTCCATCCGGTTAGACTGGAAGCCGACCCCAGTTGGGGAAAAGGCTAGGCAGATGATGATGAAATTGAATAATTGATTAAGTTTTGCTACTGCATTATAAACAACATTTTTTTGTATTTTTTACGTATGTGCACAAAATTATAAACCCTTCACACAACACGATTTTACCATACTTAAAGGGGCAGATTTGACATAGATACAATAAAAATCACTTGATCGAGCAAAAATACGAGTTCAACGCGAAAGTGTTTCGGTCATAATAGTTGTTTGTTTTTTTTAAATTAATTTCATGACCATACCGTTTTTTATTTGAGTTTCATGAATTTTGGCATTCATAAATTGTTATTTGCTACTAAATAATTCAATTTTGCAAGAATATATTATTTTTATATTTGTTTGAATATTACATTTATTCCGTTACGATTACGTTTTGATTACGTGCTAGATAGGCAATCAATGTGATTGACCGAAAAAAAAAAAACAATATTTTTTAATTTTGTTTACTGGCAATTGTTAGACAAGGACACAATCCACTATCGTCGCTTTCTCGCTCTGACGTTTTCTTCCCCCTTTGAATTAATTAAAATAATATGAGTTCTACGTGTTTGAGATAAAGTTCATTTTCAAACGGTTTGTAACTGACTTCCAAAAGGAGGAGGTTATCAACTCGTCTGTTTTTTTTTGTGTGTTTGTTCTGTGATATATTTTTGTAGTTTATATTCCCCATAGTTGTTTTATATTATAATCCAAATACTGTTTTTTTTTTTTTTTGTTTTTCCTAATTCATAAAATCAAATATTTACGCTGTCTTGATTTCCGTACGTTCTCACGGGTGACCACTGAAAACCAGCGCTGTGCTGTGGGCCCTCCATAGCACAGCATCATGCTGAGTGGTAGCCTGCTTGTCGCAGTCACCACGTGCATGCTGTTAACTTTTCTTTTTCTGTTTCTGTCCTGTTGTATTAATGCGCCTTATGGATTATTGTAATTATTTTTGTTTTTTTTTTATGCACGTCATGTTCCTGCGACAAATAAATATTTTTTCTTTCTTTTCTTTCTTTCTTTCTGATATGAATATCTTCGCCAATTGTAAACCGATTTCGATGATTCTTTTTTTAGTTTGGAAGAATCCCGTTTAAATTTGGTGAAGTTCTGATGCTGATCTTCGGAGATAAACAATGGAACTCTTCAATAATAGACAGCAAATCTGTTGTGATTGCTGTAATCGCTTGGATGTTTATTGTTTAAATAACGCCATAACATAACATCACGCGTATATGCTCTGAGGGCATACGCAGATGTGTACAGTACACCCACATTTCGACAGTTAGGTATGTTTAGTTCCATTTTATTGGGGAAAAGCCTACTACCATGACATGTATTGTTAGCGGTTCACTAAAATTTCACCAAAACACCTTCGACAATTTTCATGATCAAATTTCATGACCAAAAGAATGTACGATCCCTTGCTAGACCATGCATTCCTTTTAGATGATGGATGAATGGAATAAAAGAAAGTAAAGTACTGAAACACTACTGTATTGTCCGACAGGTACCTACTTAAAGTAAAATGAGCTTAATGGACTGATGGTGTGGAAATGACGTGAGTGACGCGGCCCTTGTTGGCTGTAACGAGAACGCCTGGCTGACTTGATAGCTCAACGCGAACAGAACTACCTAATTGTTATGAGTTGAAATGAATGTGGCGTAAACTGCTGAATTGCAGAATGTGCGGTTGCACCGTACATGCTCCCGAGCGGGAAGATGAATATGAGATGAACATGAAAAGATGAGTAACAAGGTGATGCCAATTGGTCCTTAAACTAGATGATTGACAATGTGATTCCAATTGGTCCTTATTCTATGTTTGGAGTCTCTACTTGAACTGCGTTTTACGAGACATAGGCACTGTACACTTGTCTTACTTATGCACTTTTGGAATTTCACTGTAATCTGATACACACGGAATCTTACACTGATTACGCGCACTAACACTATATTGAACTGTGGACGATGATATAGAGGCACCAGCCTCTGCCCGTGCTGGAGTCACGTGTTGTGTGGCCTGGAGACTCGCCAATGCGGCCCTTGCCACCTCGAGAGATGCGGTTCGCAGCCGTCGTACCATGAAGCCTGCTCCTACCACCAACACAACTCCGATCACCACATAAAATGCTGTGTAGTGATGGATATCATGATAAGAAAGTTGATTTGGCAAATTTTCACTTGCTTTTAGAATGCGGAGTTGCTTCTTGATCTCGTCAAGCTCCTTGTTGCTCGAGAGGAGTGTATAGTTTTGTATCAGTGGAGTTGGGATGCCTACGTCTATGATATGATTGATTGGTTCTATCTCAAGCATTTCATTGCGTGAGTTAACCGTAAAACTTTCGGTTTTAATTAGACAGTCGTGTTCGACTCCCAATATAAGTTAATAAAAGCAGGCGCTTTTACTAACTGCCCCGGCGACACATTATCGTCGCATAGAACTCTTATTTGACACTGACTACAGCGGAAAAATGCATAATTGTTTATTTTGCTAAGAGCTGTCCATTGATTCGAACAAGTCGTAATGCTGATCTTGCATTTGCTGGAATCAGGTTCTACTTCACATAATATTTCATCATTTTTGAGATGATAAATCGGCTTCTCTATATGACATAGATAATTATCGACATTGTCACGTAGACATATCTGGACATCATTTATAGACATCGGTAAATAGGTACGAGTCCTTCTTCAAATTGATTGCAACATGTACAGCAATCGGAGTTAAAGTAGCCATGCTTAAGTTACCTGGGTATTTCTCATTTTCAGTAAAATTATCTGTGACAGAGATTTTTTTCTTTAATAACAAAGGGTACGTGGACTTGATATATTTATCAAGGTAGTGCTACCATGTCTGGTGTAGACTACATGAAAATAAAAAAAAATTAGTGATCAATTCTTTTAAAATATTAAAAAATTATCGTGAAATTGTCTTTTCCGTGGATGTGACTGAAACAAATTTACACATGTAACAATTTTTTACCAGGCTTTAGCATGATATTTCAAAAAAATTACGATATTATCTTAAACTCTAATAGATACTGACCCATATCAGCTTATAGCTTAATATCTTATTGATAAAAAAGAAAACAAAAAACCTAATTAAAATCTGTGACTCAAATTTTGGTCACTTCCATGGACGAAGGTCACAATAACTTTTTACTAAAAAAAAAAACTGCATATATCGGAATTTATGTGAGCATTGATAAGCCGTCACTTGTCATAACCATAACCAGATGTCAATTTCTTACTGGCTGCAAAAGGTTTGTCGTGAAAAAACAATAAGATTACCTAATTAAAACTCGTCAAGCATACAGCTCGGCCATAAAGAGTAGAAATTAAAAAAAAGGAACTAAATTTTTTCTCCACATAGCAACTCTAAAGAAATGTCAAATATCCTTCAAACTACCAAAAAAAAATTTGTGTGTGAATTCTTGTGATTTTCAGTTGGTTAATCGTTTTACTCAGTGAATTGTAATTGAAAATGGGCAAGACGATAAAAAGTGGCGCCAGAGAAATTATTTACAATGTGTTTAAGAGATGTTTGGCGGAATATCATGCCGGGAAACTTTTAACAGAATTGGATGTAATAAAACAAATATTCTCTTGATCCCAGTTTATTTACGTCAAGTCAAAAAAAATCAAATACATGTCAAACATAACATTCTGATGGCCAGTTCAACACTCCCCCTACATCAGATCAGATCAGGCTTACTCACCAATCCTAGTGAGGTTCGCGTTCTTAGAAAGCTTTCCTTCGGCAAGGCTTTCGTAAAGGTATCCGCTACCTGGTCTTGCGAAGGCACGTAGAGGACATTAACCTTCTTCTCCTGATGCAACTCTTGCAAGAACTTATACCGCGTGTCTATATGCTTTGTCTTAAAATGAAACACTGGATTCTTGACAAGCTTGATAGCACTTTGGTTATCTACGTAAACCGTCGGTATAAGGTCGTATCCTCGAACTTCCCTGTAGAGACGACTGAGCCATATAACCGTCTGTGCTGCGAGGCTGGCCGCCACAAATTCCGATTCAGTGGTCGAGAGACTCACGCATCTTTGAGTTTTGGAAGACCATGACACTGCTCCCCCTGCGGCGAGACACGCGTAGCCAGAAGTCGACCTTCTCGTCTCAATATCTCCGGCGTAATCTGCATCGCTGTACGCAACGAAGGTATTTTCTTCACCTGACAAACCCTTGTATAAAATACCAAGGCTTTGAGTGCCCTTCAAATATCTCAATACTCGCTTAGCTATCGCATAATGGCGTTTGTCGGGTTTCTCAACATGTTTTGACAAAACATTTATAGCAAAACATATGTCGGGTCTACTTACAATAGATAAATAAAGTAATTTTCCGACTAATTCTCTGTAATGAAAATTATTGACATTCGTGTCAGTGTCGAAATTACTGTTGTCTGTCAACTGACTTTTGTCTATCGGAGTAAGTACAGAGTTCGCATCGCACATATCATAACTTTTTAAAATTGTTTTTATGTAGGCTTCTTGGTTAATAAAAATCGACCCATCGTTTTGTTGATTTATCTGCAAACCAAGATAACAACCAACTTCAGAAGTGCGAACTTGAAATTCTGTGGTCAGAGCACTAAGGAATTCTTCCACAAGTGTCTTATTTGGTGATAAGATCAATCCGCCATCAACATAGATCATGATGATCAGCTGCCGCCGGTCTTGACTTATGAACAAGCATGGATCCGAGTCACTTTGCTTTAATTTATATTTCAGCAAAAAGGAACAGAACTTCTTGTTCCAGCACCGAGGCGCCTGTTTCAAGCCGTACAGACTTTTGATGAGCTTGCATACTCGGCCTGATCCGTCATCATATCCCACAGGTTGCTTCATATAAATAACCTCGTCGATGTCGCCGTATAAAAAGGCAGTCTTCACATCGAATTGGGTCATGTGCATTTTTCTAATAGCTGCTTCGCTCAACATAGCGCGGATTGTATCCCAGCGAACAACAGGGCTGAAAGTTTCGTGGTAATCGATACCGTGCTCTTGACTGAATCCTCTGATGACGAGTCGAGCTTTAAAACGTTCGATAGAACCATCAACCTTCTTTTTGATCTTGTAAACCCATTTGTTGCTAAGGGCTTCTCTATTTTCAGGTAAATTTACCAGAATCCACGTGTTATTTTCTTTAAGAGAATTCAACTCCTCTTCCATGGCAGTACTCCATTCTTCATGATTCTCTGACTTCATTGCTTGTTTGTAAGTCTGAGGTTCATCTTCAGAGAGACAGATGCAACAGTTCGATCTGGAGCTTTGAAGCAATTGTCGATCTCTTAGATTATAATGATGTGATGCCGCTTCATCAAGATCAGGAGGGATTTGATCTTCAGCTGTGTTGGATGGTCCAGCTTCATCTTGATTTTCCTTAAGAGAAGAATCGTTATCTGTAATAATGACCTCGGTTGTTTCGTGATCTTCACGCTCACCAGATATGTATGGAAGCTTACAGAAGTCAGAAGAAACTGTCTCAGATCTAAACAGTACATCTCTTGAGATGATAACGTCATTCTTCTCAGGTATCCAGATACGATAGCCGTCCTTATCTCCGCAATATCCAACCAAATATCCTTTTATAGCCTTCTTGTCGAGCTTCTTACGTTTCTGGCTTGGAATATGTACGAAGCATTCTGTGCCAAAAATACGTAAGTGGTCAATATGAGGTTGCTTATTGTACCAAAGCTCGTATGGTGTCTTCCCTTCGATCTGTGTCGGTCCAGTTCTGTTAAGTACATAGCTCGCAGTATTAATAGCTTCGGCCCACAGCTTCTTAGGCAGGTCTTTATTGTATAGCATGCTTCTCGCTGCCTCAACCAGAATCCTGTTCTCTCTTTCAGCCGCGCCGTTCTGTTCTGGAGTGTACGGCATACTCAGACGGTGGTATAAGCCAACTGCTTCTGTCATACGATGTACTTCGGCATTGTTGAACTCTTTTCCGCCATCTGTGAGTAATTCCTTAACAACGTGACCAGCCGTTTTAATTTCAGCAAGAAATTTAGGTAGTACACTGGCTACTTCGGATTTTTGCTTTAAGAAGTAAACTTTCCTAAATCTTGTGTAGTCATCTTTAAATACAACGAAGTGGGTGAATATTTGAAGATAGACATATTCAGGATTCGTAAATTAAGGTCAAATATTGCTTCCAATTACAACTTTTATGGATTTAACCTAAAGTTTATAGTGCAGATTAACGAAATAAATCAAACGCACAGTATTTGAACTGCTATATAGGTCTGAATCTAAAGCTGAAAATTTTCGTCGAACGGTGATGAGATATGAAACACACGGTAATTAGTATTTTAAAAATGGTAATTATGCTTCGTGATTGGTAATTAGAAATAAAATGAATAATGCACTTTAATCACATATTAATTAATTATTTAGGTGACAGTAAATGACATCAAACTTAGCTATTAAGCGAAGTGATTTAATTTAAAAAAAATACTCAAAAATCAACCGGTTTTCCTAAAAATCAATAACATTATCTGTCTAGTAATTCAAATAAAATCAACTAGAATACTAGTTCAAAACTCAGTGTAAATAGAACTTAGACCTACACAGGGTTATTTGTAAAACACCATGCAACCTCTTAAGAGGTCATTGTACTCATCATTATGGACAACTTTTACTGCGGGACCAAACCTGAAATCGCGAAAAAAAAATCTGCTGTTCCCTACATTTATGATCGATTAACTCGTCAAAATGTAGGGAACAGCTGTTTTGTTCTTTGGTTAGTGTTCTTTATCTCTCTCACTCGGACAGTAACGTATTCCTCAATGCTTCTCCAAATAAAATTTTCTTCTTAGCTTCTTCTACTTTGGTTTTGTCTCTAAGTAGTGCTGTTACTTTAGAATTAGGACTCTGCAGTCGTTTTTTCAGTCTTATAATTATTTTCCTATACGCATGATTTTTTCGAATATAATAGAATCACTGCAACGAAAAAATCATGCGTATAGGAAAATAATTATAAGACTGAAAAAACGACTGCATTTCACATTTACCTATTTTTTTTTTGACATGAATTGTCTATTTTCATTAATATTATCTTCGCTGTCACTGGGACTTGGTGTATTTTGATTCATGTTTAATTTCTTCCTTTATTAATTTCTTTTTTTGAAAATGTTTTCTTAAGTTTTCTCTCCATTTCTTCCTCTGTAGCCTTCTAGCTCTTGGCGTCATTTCTACTACTGACAAAAGTTTTTTTCTGTTCTCTTCGTTTTTTGTATAGTTGTCGTTCTTTTTCTTTTTGAAGGGCGTATAAAATAGGCCTTCGATTGCTGCTTTTGCCGAGACATGTTTAGTCTGAAAGAAAATAGTGGTAGGTGGGTAGCCAGTATGTAGGTTTATTTTGTTGCGGAAGTCCCAGTTCACACCGAACGATCAACAATCGATCACGCGTTGGTAGTAACAATTCTACCTTGGGCTGGCCTAGCGAAGTAAGGCGTTTCAATATAATAAGAGGCCAGCTTATACTGGTACTAATTACCATTTTCAATTGCTCATTACCGTTTGCTAAAATACGAACGGGAAAAATGGTAATTATATAAATGGTAATTAGGTTTTTGTACACTTTTTCAAATTATACGGTCTTTGTAGAACTTAAAAAATTGAGATCTTGATCAAACCAAAGAGTATCCTATGGCGTCTATTACACTGCATGAAAATGATAAATAAACATATTAGACTTACCAGGGGAAACTCGAACGGTAAGGAGATTTTTGTTTGCCAAACACAATTTCTGGGCGATTAAGATAGGCTAGAATTGGCGCCAAAATACTTTTTGACATGTGACCCGCACGAGTCGAGACGCGAAACGGAGTGCAACCGCCGAGTTACTCTTACAGATAGCAATACACTACGCAGAAAAAATTTACCCTGCGACTGTGTGAACAAATGGTAGTGAGTATAAAGTGTTGGGACAATTTTCAAAGTCGTTACAAATTACCTAAAAGTGTTCTTTAATGTGTATAGTTTTGCTAATTGGTAAAACATGTTGTGTACTATATAAATTACTTCTTAAAAATACGATCTTTAGGGTATTTTTATAACTTTTTGAGCATGAACTGCAAAAATTTGGAAATTGGGACACGAATGGTGATGAGATTTGAGGAACGTTTATGAACATAACTTAGTTGTTTATAACAATAGGAATATATTATGTACATTTATATATAGTGCTGGAACTATGTTTTACGTAAAATAAAAAAAAATATAACTTTATATCTAACTAAGTAGTTATTTGGGGAGGGCCGCGTGATATGCACATGTTCAAATAATCACCCAAGTATCTTCTTCCGCCAAGTGATAATTCTGACATAGGGCCACAAACATCCGCATTTATTTGATCGCCGGGTTTTGTGCCACGATGTTGCCTAGTACCGAATGACAATCTGGTCATTTTTCCGTATACACAGCCATCACAGTCAGATTGATCTGGTGAAAACTTAATACCGTTGCGTGTAAGGATGTCCTTAACATGTCTTTTGTTTTGGTGACAAAGTCGTTCATGCCAAATTTGCAGGCTTGTTCCTTCTGTGACAACTCAAGCATTGTCAGTTATTACTCTCATCAAAAGTCTATATAGATTACCATCTCTGATACTGACAGCTTTAACTTGGCCGCTTTTATCTTTGAAGACACGCTTGTCCTTGTCAGCTATCTCTATATAGCCATGGTCCAAGGCTGAACCAGCTGAGAATAGATTTTGTCCAGCTTGAGGTACATACCAAACATTGTTTAGATGAGCACGTTTCCATTTGCCTTGTACAGACATTTCAACGTCTATAATTCCTTGGCCGTATGCACACATAGCCCGATCATCTCCAAGTCGCAAAGCTCTTGGTTTGTCGAAAGGTGAGTAGCTTCTGAACCAATTGGCGCTAGACGTGACGTGATGAGACGCACCAGATTCGACTATAAAGTTTGAGTTTAAGTCATCAAGTCGAGATAGGAATGCGTCACCATCATCTTGAACAGTTTCGTTACTCTTGTTTCGTTTTTTCAATTTCTTGAGGACGAAGCATTGTTTGTTAGTATGTCCAATCTTGTTGCAATGTGAACATTTGACTTTCTTTTTGTTCAACAAAAGAACGTTATCAGACGTTGACGAGGAAGGGGAAGGGTTGGTACCCAGGTCTTCGAGGCGCTGTTCGTGAAGACGCAGACGCTCCATTAGAGTAGAAATACTTCTATTCTCCTTAGGCACGGACTCCCAAGCATTCTTGAACTCAAGATATGTTGACGGTAACGTGTTAAGTATCCTGTTCATTAACAATGATTGAGGGAGAGATCCTTCTTCCTTTAATTCGTCGTTGAGTTGTTGCCATAATGCCTGCAGCTTAGACACGTGCGTGGCAATGTCGTCAGTTTCATCTTTCGTGTAGGTGAACAACTGACAATACAACAAATCTAGTCGTCTGTCATTCTTCTGCTCGTATACCGAGTGAAGTATATCCCACATCTCCTTACCGGATCTAGCAGTGAGTATATGACGTTTAGGTTCTGTGGAGACGCTACAGCCGACAATACACTGGAGTAATGCGTCACGATCTTCATATTGGGTAAGTTTACTTTTATAACTTGCTATTTCGTCAGCCGGCGCTTCTTTTCTAGGTGGTACAGGAAGAGTCTCGACGCCTTTCACAATATCTTGCAGCTTGTGCATAGTAAGTTGCAGGTTTATATCAAATTTCCATACCAGCCAATTGTCAAGTCCGCGTAGCTTCTCAATATTAAAGCGCTCCAATTTTTGAGCACTCATATTTGCGAAACACAAATTAAATTGTAAAACTGATCCCAAAAATGAACAATATTCGTTAGAAAAGAGTTATTTGTAACAATTTCCCATAACCTAATAAAACAAATATTCTCTTGATCCCAGTTTATTTACGTCAAGTCAAAAAAAATCAAATACATGTCAAACATAACATTCTGATGGCCAGTTCAACAGGATGACCTCTACAAACGAGTTGCTGATATTACAGGTATTTATTCAGTATAATTTTATACAATATATATATTTCACGGTATAAGTTACAGTTATCGTCAGTTAAGTCTATAGAAAATGCCACATTATCGACGTTTTCTACAGATTTAATATAACTTTAGAGGTTATGTTTACATAATGGAAAGTACTTTGTTAAGTGCCTTTGTATAGAGCGACTGCATAATTTTGATCATCACGCACGCATGTCATTCTAAATTCATGTTTTATTTTGATTTCAGGGAAATCATTGTTGGATTATTGTCCATGCTGGAACTGCCAATGGCTTTGTACCCAATGCATTGCTAATATTTAGTGGCACCAACAAAATGGAAGATTATCATTCAGAAATGAATTCTCACAATTTTACCAAGTGGGTGACAGAAAAACTGATCCCAAACCTTAATGAGGCCTCTATAATTTTCTGACGAATCGCACAGAGACTAAAGTCATCTAACTCTATTTTTGGTCGGCCTTTTCTATGCTTGGCTGGTATTGTAAATTTGCCACATAGCTGTATTTAGCTTGCTGATAGCGAGCGATACACTTTGTGTTTAGGTGGCTTGGCCACTATGCGAACTGTGACCTTAAAAGGTCTGTTCGCCTAACTGTTTACTTTTATCTTTTTACTATTTACCATTTTTGTGTTGTGTATTTTGTGTTAATTAGTATCTACTGCAATAAAAATTCTGTAACTGATTATACAGTCTTGTTTATCCCAACAAAATGGGAACTCCAAACCCTGAAGATATACCTCTCGGCACTCCTGATCCTACATATAAATAAAGGTATTCTAACGGACTCGTTTATTTTCCAATTATTAAATGAATTTAGAAATTATATTATAATTTGCATTTAATTTAATTATAATTTACAAGCAGGTACAAGATAATGATGTAGGTAATGATGGTAACTGCTGCGTTAGCAAGTGTTCAACCGAACACTTGCTAACGCAGCAGTTTACAACAATCATTGTACCTGCTTGTAGCTAAGTGACAATTTTATAAGTTTATCTTGGACATCAGAAACATTGGTGAAGGAAAACATCGTGAGGAAACCTGGACTTTATAATTAATGTAAGTCTGAAATCGCCAACCCGTCTTGAGCAAGCGTGGTGATCAATGCTCGTGCCATCTCTGTTGAGAAGAGGCCTTTGCCCAGCAGTGGGATAGTAATAGGCTGGTATTATTATATTAATTGTATTAAAAAATTATCCTATTCTGATTAATCATTAAAAATACTTCAAGTATCAAAATCATTTATGTTATAGTATAAATGATACCATATAAACGATAGTAGCGACCTCAATTTTTTTCTACTCTTTATGGCCGAGCTGTACGTGGTCACTACTGTGGTTGTTTTGCCAAGTAAGTATATAATGTCAAAGGAGATAGACAGTATTGGGCTAAAGTATGTACAGAAACAATATGTATATAAAAAAAGACTAGATTTCTTACTGATTAAAAATAACATGTAACAATAATAACTTTCTACCGGAATGAGCTTAAAATTATAATTTGAAATATGGTTTTAAAACCATAATTGAAATTATATTTTTTTTTTTAATACTATTGAATACTAGTTCTAAAACTAGCTCCGTAAACAAGCTGTCAGGTCATTACGAGTTCGTTCTAAAACTAGTAGTTCTAAAGAAGTTACTAAAAAAAATATATCTATTTTGTTTTAGCATTGGTCATGAACATTATAATCATTTATAAAAGAAAAAAGGACATTTGATGAAATTATTGTTGTTTTAGTAATAGTTATTTATTTATTTAACAACTAGCTTCTGCCCGCGACTTCGTACGCGGATCCCGTTGCTTATGCCAGCGACAACGGGGTCGTCAAAATCGAAAATTTGAAAACGTCTGATGTAAAATTTTAAGGCCCGGGGACGGGAAAACAACGGGATGAGCGAGACGATTCATCCATCCAGATCATTCATTTTTGTATGTCAACAGGAAATGCCCATCAGACTAAATAACTTTTGCTAAGATGTCATTCCTTAATATGTTATAGCGCTGCCATGGGCTTTGGAGTTCTACAGCAGGTGTTCCAGATCTTCAAATTTATTCTCACAGCAGAAAATGCTCTTCACGTGGAATATTTTTAGCTATGGCACCATTTTTATATCTCTTATACTGTAGCTGGTCTGTTGCGGTTCTGCATCAGGTGTTAATTTTCCAAAATAAATTATAGTATTTATGTTGCCCAGACTACAACAAAAAACTTTTCTTCCCGTTACTCCGCAGCAGATCCCAAGGGTACACTGAATTAACTTCTGTCTCTTCATGCCGTACTCCAGCAATCCTTTCTCTCTCACTTTCTAACTGATTATGAATATTTTGTTGTGTGCGTGTTCGGGACAATGTATGATAATCTCGATCAGCAGTTAGTCGCGCATCACGTTCATCACTCGTTTCAAAAGACCTGTTAGTAGATATGCGAATTCGCTGAGAACTCAAGCGTGATTCTGTTTCGGTAAACGTTTCTGACTCGCGAGACAATGCATGTCGCTCACGATCAGCAGAAAGTCGCGCATCACGTACTGCACTTGTCTCTAGAGACCTAGCAGCAGATGCGTAGATACGCTGAGAACTCAAGCGCAATTCTCTATCCGTGAACGTCTCCGACTCGCGAGACAATGCGTGACGTTCACGATCAGCGGACAGTCGCGCATCATGTTCCGCACTTGTCTCTAGAGACCTATAAGCAGATGCGTAGATACGCTGAGAACTCAAGCGCAATTCTCTGTTCGTGAACGTCTCCGACTCGCGAGACAATGCGTGACGTTCACGATCAGCGGACAGTCGCGCATCATGTTCCTCACTTGTTTCTAGAGACCTTAAAGCAGATGCGTAGATACGCTGAGAGCTCAAGCGCAATTCTCTATCCGTGAACGTCTCCGACTCGCGAGACAATGCATGACATTCACGATCAGCGGAGAGTCGCGCATCATGTTCCGCACTTGTTTCTAGAGACCTAGCAGCAGATGCGTAGATACGCTGAGAACTCAAGCGCAATTCTCTATCCGTGAACGTCTCCGACTCGCGAGACAATGCATGACATTCACGATCAGCGGAGAGTCGCGCATCATGTTCCGCACTTGTTTCTAGAGACCTAGCAGCAGATGCGTAGATACGCTGAGAACTCAAGCGCAATTCTCTATCCGTGAACGTCTCCGACTCGCGAGACAATGCATGACGTTCACGATCAGCGGACAGTCGCGCAACATATTCCTCACTTGTCTCTAGAGACCTAGCAGCAGATGCGTAGATACGCTGAGAACTCAAGCGCAATTCTCTATTCGTGAACGTCTCCGACTCGCGAGACAATGCGTAACGTTCACGATCAGCGGAGAGTTGCGCATCATGTTCCGCACTTGTTTCTAGAGACCTAGCAGCAGATGCGTAGATACGCTGAGAGCTCAAGCGCAATTCTCTATCCGTGAACGTCTCCGACTCGCGAGACAATACATGACATTCACGATCAGCGGACAGTCGCGCATCATGTTCCGCACTTGTTTCTAGAGACCTAGCAGCAGATGCGTAGATACGCTGAGAGCTCAAGCGCAATTCTCTATCCGTGAACGTCTCCGACTCGCGAGACAATGCATGACATTCACGATCAGCAGAGAGTCGCGCATCATATTCTTCACTGGTCTCTAGAGACCTGGATGTAGATGCATAAATACGCTGAGAACGCAAGCGAGCTTCGCGATCTAAAGAGGTTTCTACAGAGCGAGTTGCAGCCTGATGTTCTCGAACAGCATCAAGTCTATCCTGACGCTCTTATTTAGATTCTTGGGATCTTATGATCCTCAATCTTTTAGCTCCTTTGGAACGTTGGGAAAGATTTGACCTCTTTCTAGGTATGGTTATAGTTTTATTCTGAAAATACATGATCAATTAAAATCTAAGTGACTGCTCCCCTGCGTTACCGGGTAGGCTACCGTGTCACGAAGATAAATGGAAAAGGAAATAAATGGGAGTTTTAGCCAGTAGAGTCAAATTTTCAATGATTCATAGAATTTTCATCGAAAATCAGTCCTAAACTGTTACCGCCTTCACCGCGTGGAGGTACTCCCAGCTTATGTTATATTATAATTATACAGTGAACTCTTGGAGTTCCACAACAGGTTTTCCAGATCTACAATCTTCTCATCAGGCTGAACAACTCTTGCTAAGACGTCATTCCTATATAGGTTATAGTGTAGCTGGGCTCTTGGAGTTCCATATCAGCTGTTCCAGATCTTCAAATTTTATACGACAACAGAGTGTTCATCAGGTTGAGCAACTCTTGCTAAGACGTCATTCCTATATATGTTATAGTGTAGCTAGGCTCTTGGAGTTCCACATAAGCTGTTCCAGATCTTCAAATTTTATACGACAACAGAGAGTACTCATCAGGTTGAACAACTCTTGCTAAGACGTCATTCCTATATATGTTATAGTGTAGCTAGGCTCTTGGAGTTCCACATAAGCTGTTCCAGATCTTCAAATTTTATACGACAACAGAGAGTACTCATCAGGCTGAACAACTCTTGCTAAGACGTCATTCCTATATATGTTATAGTGTAGCTGGGCTCTTGGAGTTCCACATCAGGTGTTCCAGATCTTCAAATTTATTCTCTTAGCAGAAAATGCTCATCACGTGAAACAATTTTTGCTGAGGTACCATTTTTGTATCTCTTATAGTTTAGCTGGTCTGTTGCGGTTCTGCATCAGGTGTTCAAGTTTCCAAGATAAATTATAGCCTATATGTTGCTCAGACTTTATACCTATACAGCAAAACAAAAATCATTCAAATCCGTCAAGTAGTTCCGAAGATTAGCGTGTACAAACAAACAGACAAACAGACAAACAGACAGAATTTTTTTTTTGGTTTCGTGCTCTATTACTGTTTCTAAACCCCCCTCAATTATTATTTTTTTAATATATTCAATGTACAGACACAGTTTTTTTACTGTTTTATTATATGTATAGATAACATCGTTCAAAATCGTTCAAAATCGTGTACCGGTTGACTGTTTCAAAACGAAAAAATATCAATGTTTGTTAAAATGTCAATGTCACGTCACTCCCGTCAAGTCCCGTCATTCGTTTTCGTACTCGTGCGGATGTGCTTAAATATTCGATTTCTGCTATTTTTCTGACGACTTTGGATTGTTTTTACGGACTTGGACACCGATTTTGCTTATCAACTGGATAATGGTGAATTGTGTGAGTTGTGGTATCGCTACTGATCGTAGCAACGCTACTGGAAGTGTGCCTTTCATGATGAAGCAGTGCTTTCCATAATAAGGGCAAGGACTGTCGTCAAACAGTGGCAAGGTACCAAAATACCATCACACCTCCTGCACCATTCCTCGATGATATATTAATTGAGTATGAAAATGAAGATGAATAAGATATTGAAAAAGTAACTTGTTTTTATTTTACCTACCTAATTCCTTTTTTGTGCTATGCAATAGTATGCTAATAGTAACATACAAATATGTTTTCAAACAATTAAATCAATGTGTTTATTTGATTATGGTATTTACAATACATTTTGGCGGGTACAATTCTTACCATATGCCGCATAACCTAACCTAGTGACCCAAAAACTTATTTTCTTCCTAATTTCCATAGAATTAAAAAAAAAAAACATTCTGATATGAATATGTATGTGTTTTATCTATTATATAATACATAATTGATTACTGTTCACATTTGGCCCAACGATGTATGGATTTCTGGCGATCTCCTTTACATTTGTTTTGCTGTTTTGTAGGTTTAATGATCAAATTACGATTGCCGAAATAGGTTGCAAAGACGATATTTTTTAGGTTAGTTTTCCGTAATTGAACCAAAAAAATTCCTTTCCATGGATGTCACTTCCATTGATTCCGTGGATATTTTTCCTCCATGGAAGTGACCACAAGTCCAGGGATGTGAACTTTCTGCCTTCAAGCGGCTCCTGCCCAACCTGAGGGGGCCAAACGCCTCCTGCCGGAGGCTCTACGCGGGGATCTTGCGGTCCATGGCCCTTTACGGGGCCCCGGTGTGGGCGCGTTCGCTGAGGTTGCGTGCCAAGCACTACCTGAACGCGCCCCAAAAGGTGGTAGCCGTAAGGCTCATCTGTGGGTACCGCACGATCTCCCGCGAGGCGGCGAGCCTCCTTGCCGGATTGCCGCCATGGGATCTGGAGGCCATAGTCCTCGCGCGCCTGCACGAGTGGCGCGCGGAGGCACAGCGCCGGGGGGAAACTCCGCTGCCGCGGCAAATTGTCGCGCAGCGGACAGACCTCCGCCGTGATCTCATGGCGACATGGAGAGAGCGACTATCGCAACCCCGTGCAGGGCACGCCACGATAGTGGCGATAAGTCCCCTCTTTGAGGAGTGGCTAGAGAGGCGCCCTCATCTTCCGCCTGACGCAGGTCCTCACCGGACACGGTTGTTTCGGGAGGTACCTGCACCGAATTGGGCGGGATCAAACACTCGGGTGCTATCATTGTGAGGATCGCCCGGAGGACACGGTGGACCATACCGTGGAGGTCTGCTCCGCTTGGGCGGAGCACCGCCGTGTCCTCGTAGCGGCGATTGGTGGCGGCGACCTCTCGCGTCCGGCCCTGGTTCAAGCCATGGTCCGAGGCGAGAGGGAATGGGAAGCTGTCACCTCCTTCTGCGAAGCAGTCATGCTAGCGAAGGAGGTGGCGGAACGTGAGAGGGAGAGAGCCTCACGTCCCAGCCGCCGCGGGAGGAGAAGTACCGGGCGTCGGGGGCCACGCCGTGATGGCTCTCGGCCACGGTAGGCGCGGGCCTGTGGACGGTGAGTAATGGGCTAGCTCGCCGTCCGTCCGTCGTATGACGACAGGCCGTGTCGAAAGAGATACCGCGGCCCTGGAACATAAAGGGCCAAAGAAGGAACATGGGTGGTTGGTAAATTCGCAAACAAAAATGAGAATGCGAACGAAAACGAAGAGCTCGTATTGTGGAATTTTCCAACCCATTGCTGCAGGAAATAATATATGACAGAAAAAGCAAAGAACAGGAGAATAACGAACCGGATAGTGAAACCAAAGAACAGGAGAATGTGATACTTGACAGTAAGACGAAAAGACAGGAAAGCGAGGAACTGGATAGTGAGACTGCAGAACAGGAGGATAAGGAACTAGACAGTGAGATTGAAAAACTGGAGGAAAGAGAATTTTATGATGAGACTGAAGAACAAGAAGATAAGGAACTAGACAGTGAGATTGAAGAACTGGAGGATAGAGATCTTGATAATTAGACTGAAGAACAAGAAGATAATGAGCTTGATAGTGAGACTGAAGAATGGGAGGATAAGGAACAGGAGGATAAGGAACTAGACAGTGAGATTAAAGAACTGGAGGAAAGAGAATTTTATGATGAGACTGAAGAACAAGAAGATAAGGAACTAGACAGTGAGATTGAAAAACTGGAGGAAAGAGAATTTTATGATGAGACTGAAGAACAAGAAGATAAGGAACTAGACAGTGAGATTGAAGAACTGGAGGATAGAGATCTTGATAATTAGACTGAAGAACAAGAAGATAATGAGCTTGATAGTGAGACTGAAGAATGGGAGGATAAGGAACAGGAGGATAAGGAACTAGACAGTGAGATTAAAGAACTGGAGAATAGAGAACTTAATGATCAGTCTGAAGAACAGGAAGATAAGGAAGATAAGGAAAGCGATAGGAAGCCTGAAAAGAGGAGGATGAGCATATTTGACAGTGAGAGTGATGATGACCTTGAAATATTTTAATTAAGAAATATCTGTTAAGTTATAAAACTTATTAATATTAAGATTTTATTAAGACTGAAATTAGAAAGTGCCAGATGTACAAAGTTTTGGATCTCTTTAGCAGTTACTTTTAAAAATATATAATATGTTTCAAGTCAAGTCAAGTCAAAGCATTTATTTCAATTAGACCATTACAGGCACTTTTGAAAGTCAAGTCTTGCGAAAGTACTGTAGTTGCACATTCCAAATCGTAGATCTCTATGGAGAAGAATGGGCAAGAAACTCCATGGACACTCTTTTAAATCATATTTTAATGCAAAATAGTGTTGATATATCCTAAGATAAAACATGTGATTTAGGGTAAAGTTAAAAAATCAGAGCAATTAAAGTTGATTTTCCAAACATGTGTTTTATTTAAAATAATTTTGATTTGAACCTTGGATAAAATAATTTTTTTGAATTTATCTTTTATAAAAAATATGTAGAATGTCACGTCCATGATTTGAAGTCATTTCCATGATTAAAAAACTGTATGGAAAGTCACTTCCTTGGATTCAGTGTCACTACCATGGACGTTCGAAATTTTATTGTTTATTTCTAGTAAAACTAAAGAGTTGTAAGCTCGGTACATATTTTTTTATAGTAGATTATAACCTAAATTATTAATATTTACAGCTATTTCACGTAAAATTGAACAAAACTCTTTTTTTTGTTTTTGTCATTAGAAGTAAAAAATACCCACCTACAAGTTGCGGTACTTACTGGAATTATTTTCATGATTGAAAATGTATCTCTAGACACCAGAGGCAATTTCAATTCGAAGATTAAAAAAATTTCAGTCATTCTTGCTTTGACTGTCAATAAATGATAAATGTTTCTAAAGTTAATTTGTAAGTTATTGATCGGTAACGTAAGATCCTTTGAAAGATGACTCGATATTGCATTAAGAGTGTCCTTCAGTTGTTCTGGTGACAACAAATGAAAATTGAGTCTCCCGTGATAAACATCTGCTATAGTATCGGATGTAGGATTGTTTTTAGCTGTCTTAACACATTGCTCGTAGCGATAGCTCCCGTACTGAAAAAACGTCCATGACATATCATCGTTCATCACATGTCAAAAAAAGGAGGAAGTTCTATCTTCCACTGTATGTATCTTTTATGTATGTTCACCGATTTCTCCGCCAATTGTGAAACGATTTTCAAAATTCTTTTTTTATTCAAAAGCCTATACTCCTGAGGTGGTCCTATTGTCACTAAGTCAGAATCGGATGATGGGATTCCAGGGAAATTGACGCAACCCTGAAAGTTTATAGGCACACAAAAAGTTTTTCATATAATTATGTACTTTCTAAAGCAATTCAGATATTTGTTCGTGGTAATCTTTATCTCATGTTGCTGAGCTGATGATAGAAGGTATAAGTCGGCATCTGATGCTGATCTTCGGAGATCTACAATGGAACTCTTCAATACTTAATAGACAGCAAATCTGTCGTGGTTTCAGCATTCGCTTGGATGTTTATTGTTTACACAATATCATAACAAAGCATAACGACTGTATGCTCTAAGGGGGTAAGCAGATGTGTACAGTACACCCAGATTTCGACAGTCAGTAGGTATGTTAAGTTACATTTTACTGGGGATAAGATTATTACCATTAGAGTTAAGAATATAAATAAATGCATAGCAAATATTTGTATAGGATATTACAACTAAAAATGTGAAAACAAAAACATGGAAAAATAACTTAAGCTTCAGAAGTCGGTGGCAAAAAACTCAATTAAACAAACAAAAGTCACAGACTTCTGAAGCTAATGTTATTTTTCCATGTTTTAGAAGTCGGTTTAATTTTTTGCAAAAAAGTTTTTTTTTTAGATCAAGATTTTGTTTGTAATCATTCCAATTAGTTTATATAAGGTGTAAAAAAATTAACTGCAAGAACTTCGTCCACATACTCGACATCGAAAAACAAACACATTACAAAAAAAAGATTTCAAAATAACAACCCGTTTCAGAGTTAAGCAATATTTTCACTTCGCACAAAATTATTGAATATGCGCACTGTACACCGCACGCGCGCCGGCGACGGCGGCAGCCTCCGCGATCGGCCGCCGCGCGCGCCGCTCTGCACGCGTGGGTCGTTCACCCCTGCAGTACGACACGCGACGGCGCAAATTTGAAACAGCTGATTCTAAGTTTCCCATCACATTTCTCAGACTTTGGACTTACACAGACTCAGACTCCTAGGATTGTTTGGACAGCAGGCACTCGTCGTTGCTCACCAAACAGTTCACGGTAACGGTTACGAGCCGCAGCTAAACTTTCACCAGTCGTAATGTAACACACTATCATATCCAAGTACTCTCGATTGGAATACGTAAAAGGCATTATTGAAGTATTCGCGAACGTACGTATTTGCCGTAATAAATCAGGGAAATACACCCTAGTCGCGCGACGGATATCGGACGACTGAACGGGGCGCGAAGGGCATAAAGCGGGCTGCGGGAGGGAATAGTAGCGGGCGGCAGGGGTACGACGCTCGCGCGCGGTATTTTAGCGAGCCGCTAGCGCAGCCCTGCGTACAGTGCACAAAAAATATGATACTAAATTGTTATAATAATGTGAAAATATAAAAAGTGCTCAAAAAAAAAATTTTTTTTTGTAATGTGTTTGTTTTTCGATGTCGAGTATGTGGACGAAGTTCTTGCAGTTAATTATTTTACACCTTATATAAGTTCCTTGGTTTAATGATCTCTCGGTAAACCAAGGCAATTCATGTCCAGATGAGTTATTTTAGTTGTAGTAGTCGTAACGAATGGGTTAGACATGGAATGACTATCTCGCCATAGATATAATTATGTAGATAGCACGGGTGCAGATGACACGGCGATTGAAAAAAGCAATAGAATACTTGTAAAAGATAACCTCACACTGTGTAGACTAGACTTTCCAATACCTTGCTATAAGAGGTCAGGCCATATTGGTAATGTAGTAGATTGATGGGTCGCCTTGCTTAGGTACTATAAAAAGGTGGGCAGGTAAATTAAATTTAAAAATATATGTAATGGTGGATTGAATCAACCCGAGTTAGAATATGATATCTCTTTGCGAGATAATAAAACAAAATTGTTAGGTAGGCTGTATAATTTATAAATTCACGCCAAAATCAAGCTTATCATAATTACTAACATTCTGCTCCTGCTCAATGGCTGCTTACGGGGACAATGTAAGTACTGATGAGGCAACATCAAATTTCTCTGCGCAAGAAGGAAACAACAACATGCCAACATCTACAAACTATGATAACTTAATTGTAATGTTCCTTTACCTGCATAACTATCAACCTAAATAAAATATATTTGGCCACTTAAATGTGCCAAATTTTCCCAATCTGGAACAATATCCATACGTGTCCACACGTGTATGTGTAATTTATTAACTAACTCATCAACACTAAGGTTCCCAATATTCTCAATATCGAGATCATACTTTTCGAATAACAGAATTAACTTGGATTCATCAATCGCTTTCACGTGATTGACTATGGAGACTACTGATTCCTCAAACTCCATTTTAACAGCTAAAAGAAACATATTTGTTTCTTTGACTATTTTAATGAAATCCATTAAATTATTCGAATTTAAGTTATCTTCGAGTGTTGATAACAGCAAATGCCCAATATTTCGTAGATCATTTCGAATCGCTTCACACAGAGATGATTTAATTTCAACACGCATATTTTGGGTGGTTTCAGCCTGTTTCAATAACAGCTCAAATATTACATTTTTATTTTTAGTCATAATTCTGTGTAATTCTTCGTCAATTTTTATTTTAGCGTCTAATGTGGCTAGAACATTCATGTTACAGTTGAAAAATAAATTATTTAATATAAAATTCCAAAGCGATTTATGGTTTTCTTTACTTTTTAATAAATCGCAAATGTATTCGATCGCGAAATATTCTGCAAACGTCGCGTGTACGAATATCGGAATATCGTTCACTACTTCACAAATAATGCCTGTTCTCTCTTCTCCCTCTTTTAGCTTGTAAATCATTTCCTCAATTTGATTGGACTCATCTCCATCAAAAAGACTTTTGTCATAAATAGCATATGCAGCCAATTTTTTATGCGTGTCTTTAAAATCTGCATATTCTCGCTCGTAGGCTGATATATTATCCGGTTTGGACATGTCATTTTGAGTTTTGTCTTGAAATCGTATTCTTTTCAGTTTTGTTACCATAAAATGTTCATAAATAAGAAATATATTAGTGTCCAAGTCCCAATGGTTAGGTTTTACGTTAACTTCTTTTATTTTGTTGTACAAGTAATCGGCTATTATATTTAGGTGTAGCGGAATTGCGACGGAGTTGTGGGTCGTCACGCCCAACTCCTTGTAGCCCTGGGCCACGTAAACCGAAGGAGTCTGATAACATTCGTCAAATAGTTTGAGACCGTTAATAACGGAAGATGGCGCAGATACCAGATTTTTCTTTAAATAATTTGTAAAGCTACAAATAACTTTATGGAATGGCTTGTCTTTAATTGAATCTCTTTTTTTGATTAATTTTTTTATATCTTTACTTTGAGACATGAACGTGATGAAGTCGTAAATATTTTTCAAGTGGTCGTCATTGAGGTCCTTCAATATCACCTTTTTACTCCAAAATGAATTCAGGTAAAATTCCTGCTCATCCTCTAATAAGGGTTCTATTTCGTAGAATTTATCAAACTGCAATTCTAGAAAAGTATTCATTCTATCATATGATCTGCTAGAGATCCATATCTTATGACTCCGAGGAAATTTCATCACAGCTCTTATTAAAGCCAGCACTTCACTCGCGTAGTTTGGGCAGATTTCGTCGAAGCCATCGAATAAGATTATTACTTCACGATTATAATAAAAGTTCAGGAACATATTCAACTCGAAAACGGTCCACTCGTCACCTGTACAATCCTTTAGATAGACAGTACCTTTACATTCTTCTAGTGTTATATCAAGATCGTTTGTTTTGCTTCTTTCCGCGCTAAGTGCAACTTTACACAAGAATTTCAAAGATTCCAAAGCATTTATGTCTATTTTCTTGACTTTCCACTCACTGAATTCTTTGGAGTACTCTATTAAATTAATTCTTATTATCCAGCATAGTGGTGTTCTGGCTTTGGTTTCAAAGGATAGATGCGTGAGTAGAGTTGATTTTCCCATTCCGGGGTCCCCAATGATAATCACAACGTCATCTTGTATGTCGTAAAGTGTATGGATGTCGATGCTTCCCTGAAAATCTACTATTCTCTTTGTTCCGCGAATGCCCAGTCTGGTTGAATGCTGTTGTAAAACCATAACTATATTTTCAGGTGGTTTCAGTTCTAAGCATCTAACTGTTCTTGGAATATACAATTCTGATTCATAATTTGGATTGCTTATTGGTTTCCCTATAACAATTCGTTTGCCATGCATCATTTTATTTAAAACTTCTCCTCCGATACATTTCTTCATATTTGAGATCATGATTTCACCTAAACTTACTTCGTCACCTTGAAATATAACTTTTGTATTCTTTAAAATGAGTTTCTGCGATTCTTCACTCATGTCAATTAATCTTATTCCTTTATCATTGATAACGTTACCAGTTTTAGAGAAATATTTTTTTGCGCATTCGTTGGAGTTCTGGTCTGCAATAATAAATACTGTTTTGTCTACTATCGAGTTTGCAATATTTTCTATTTTTTTGTTGGAACTTATGGTAATTGGTGTTTCTATAAAGACAATAATAACTGTTTTCAGTTCATTTGTATTCATCAGTTCTCTGCATAATGTTTTTTCGTCACTCGCAGATAAATTTAGAATGTATTCCAAATCCAACACGATACAGTGTTTATCATCTACATTATTAGTAAATCTCATTGCAGTTAGTGCTATGTTCTCTGTAACGATAACAGTTCCAGAAGGTAGTGCATCTAAATTGATTAAGTTTGGAGCATCTTTACTAAGAGTGTAATTTCTATTCCTTAATCTATTCATTAGCTTTATAATGCTAAGGAAAGGCTGTTTTACTGTATGTTTCACAGAATTTTTATACAAACTGCCTTCTTTTTCAAGATATGTTCCTTTTCCCACGTTATATGTCAACTTCCATTTTTGTACCTCATCGTGATACTTTAGGAATATGGCATCAGCAGTAACTTCTAAATGTTGTACGTCATCGCTTTGACTAGTCATTATTTCATATTTTAAAGTTTTTTCTACTTCTCTTTCACTAGATTGGGATGTATAAAGTACTAGTTTACTCAAGAAATCACTTACATTTTTTTCGGTATATTTGTCAATAGTGAATGATAATTTTGGGAATATTTGTACTTGGACATCAAAATTGTATTTGTACAAATTATCAAAGTTAAATTCAGTTCGATTCAATTTATCAAATAACCTTTTGGCAAGGTCTCCTAGTGATTCGTAGTTATCATTGAATTTCATGAGCTTGGAAACGTCATCTAAAACCAGTAAATTACCAACAGCAGAAGCTATGCCTCCACTGAGCTGTAGAAATCCTGCTCCCATAGATTCATCTATAATGACTATATTACTGGGTTTTGATTCGTTTATCAATTTTACAAGTTTAGAAGCCAAATCGTTTAATTTTCGTTCTATTCTTTTGTCGCCTCCTTTTATTGTTAAATCTTTATTTCCAAATGAAGCTGGTACATTAAACTTTAGAGATAAGAGATATCCTTCTGACAATTTTTTATTATATCTTTGTACTTCATTACTGAAAAGCGGAAGACGTGATTCTCCATATTTCTTTTTACACAATTCTGTCACAAGTTCATCTTTGAATAATTTCTGCAAATAGTCTTCGTTTAAATAAAAGAAATCTTTTCTACAGCGTGCAACACGATATCCTTGGGATTGATTTTCGGAAACATCGAAAACTTTTTGCGACAAAATTACATGATAGCGTAACACGAGCTCATCCTGCATCAACCTTAGTCTATCTTTAAATTCTCCATATATGTACTTCGCCATCAGATGAGCTAGTGCCTTCAGTTGTTCCTCCAAAACTGATTTACATAGCTTCTCATGGTCAAAATCAAGAAACGGTTGTGAGCCAGGGTGACCAGTTCCTATCAGAGCATTCAATTGTTCAGCGAAACGGCCTTTATATGCTCTAGTGTCTTTATCATCTTTTGCAGTTGTGTAAATAATGAATAGACATTCTGTTTCATTAAATGCCCCTTCGAACAGCACGTTTTCGTTTTCGGGTTTGAATTTGCGTCTAATTTCTAAGTAACTGTTGAAATATTCAGCTAAATTTGTATTACTAAGTGTTAAAACTGAATTATTGTTCTCCCTGTGTTTAGCTTGTATCACCACTGTGAGTGGTTTATCGATCCCTTTGAATTTAGTCCTAAAACAGATGTCATCGAATGAACCTATTTTGTCTAAATTTGTGGCTAAATGAAACTCTTCAATTTTTTCATCATGAAGAGCTCTGAAATATATTAAACTGAGAAGTTTCGTTTCGTACAGTTGTCCTCGTATTCCAGATGTTCCAGGACGCTTTGGGTATTCTTTACGGGTGATGTTTGTAGAACTCTCCATCCCGTCCCATCCCTCTATCCTGTTGCTAGTCAACATAAAATGCGAGAGCACTTACAGTCGCAGGAGCTTTCTGTAAACCGTTGCAGGTATCGCTAAACTTTCGCTCAGGGAGCTTCTTGAAGATCCAGACCACCGTCTCGCGTAACCAGTAGATGATCTGTAAATAAACGATAATCTGTTATACGTAATTGGTAAACATATTTTGTGCATATTGGTTTATTTAAAGCCACTCACACATAGATACACATGTTGATACACTCCTACGATTGACATTTGACCTACTTACATGACTAATCAACATTATTTTTAATTATCACCGCCAAGTGTAAAGGTCGAAGGTGTTTTAATCTGACTTTCGTATGTGTCATTTCGAACTAACAAATATAAAATTCAAAAGCAGGTACATTCTTTTTATTTTTACAAATACTAATAAAATCACTACAACATTAGACCATGACGTTAAACATATGACGGGCGTAGGTCCTAACAAAACACACTGACAACATCAACAACATTAGTTATTAATATAATAATATCTTGGGACAACCAACACACCGCCATCTGATCCTAAACTATTCAGAGCCTGTACTATGGCAACCAGACAACTGATAAACATACTTATATATTTATAAATACATACATATTATAGATTAGCTTCTGCCCGCGACTTCGTACGCGGATCCCGTTGCTTATGCCAGCGACAACGGGGTCGTCAAAATCGAAAATTTGAAACGTCTGATATAGAATTCTAAGGCCCGGGGACGGGAAAACAACGGGATGAGCGAGAAGATTGGAGTCGTTCCAGATCATTCATTTTTGTTTGGCAACAGGAAATGCCCATCAGACTAAATAACTTTTGCTAAGACGTCATTCCTTAATATGTTATAGCGCTGCCATGGGCTTTGGAGTTCCACAGCAGGTGTTCCAGATCTTCAAATTTATTCTCACAGCAGAAAATGCTCTTCACGTGGAATATTTTTAGCTATGGCACCATTTTTATATCTCTTATACTGTAGCTGGTCTGTTGCGGTTCTGCATCAGGTGTTAATTTTCCAAAATAAATTTTAGTTTTATGTTGCCCAGACTATACAACAAAAAACTTTTCTTCCCGTTACTCCGCAGCAGATCCCAAGAGTACACTGAATTAACTTCTATCTCTTCATGCCGTACTCCAGCAATCCTTTCTCTCTCACTTTCTATTATGAATATTTTGTTGTGTGCGTGTTCGGGACAATGTATGATAATCTCGATCAGCAGTTAGTCGCGCATCACGTTCATCACTCGTTTCAAAAGACCTGTTAGTAGATGTGCGAATTCGCTGAGAACTCAAGTGTGATTCTGTATCGGTAAACGTTTCTGACTCGTGAGACAATGCATGTCGCTCACGACCAGCAGACAGTCGCGCATCACGTACTGCACTTGTCTCTAGAGACCTAGCAGCAGATGCGTAGATACGCTGAGAACTCTAGCGCAATTCTCTATCCGTGAACGTCTCCGACTCGCGAGACAATGCGTGACGTTCACGATCAGCGGACAGTCGCGCATCATGTTCCTCACTTGTCTCTAGAGACCTAGCAGCAGATGCGTAGATACGCTCAGAACTCAAGCGCAATTATCTACCGTGAACGTCTCCGACTCGCGAGACAATGCGTGGCGTTCACGATCAGCGGACAGTCGCGCATCATGTTCCTTACTTGTCTCTAGAGACCTTGAAGCAGATGCGTAGATACGCTGAGAACTCAAGCGCAATTCTCTATCCGTGAACGTCTCCGACTCGCGAGACAATGCGTGACGTTCACGATCAGCGGACAGTCGCGCATCATTTCCTCACTTGTCTCTAGAGACCAAGCAGCAGATGCGTAGATACGCTGAGAACTCAAGCGCAATTCTCTATCCGTGAACGTCTCCGACTCGCGAGACAATGCGTGGCGTTCACGGGCAGCGGACAGTCGCGCATCATGTTCCTCACTTGTCTCTAGAGACCTTGAAGCAGATGCGTAGATACGCTGAGAACTCAAGCGCAATTCTCTATCCGTGAACGTCTCCGACTCGCGAGACAATGCATGACGTTCACGATCAGCGGAGAGTCGCGCATCATATTCTTCACTGGTCTCTAGACACCTGGATGTAGATGCATAAATACGCTGAGAACGCAAGCGAGCTTCGCGATCCGAAGAGGTTTCTACAGAGCGAGTTGCAGCCTGATGTTCTCGAACAGCATCAAGTCTATCCTGACGCTCTTCGTTAGTTTCTTGGGATCTTATGATCCTCAATCTTTTAGCTCCTTTGGAACGTTGGGAAAGATTTGACCTCTTTCTAGGCATAGTTATAGTTTTATTCTGAAAAATACCTGATCAATTAAAATCTAAGTGACTGCTCCCCTACGTTACCGGGTAGGCTACCGTGTCACGTGTCACGAAGATAAATGGGAGTTTCAGCCAGTAGAGTCAAATTTTCAATGATTCATAGAATTTTCATCGAAAATCAGTCCTAAACTGTTACCGCCTTCACCGCGTGGAGGTACTCCCAGCTTATGTTATTTTATAATTATACAGTGAACTCTTAGAGTTCCACAACAGGTGTTCCAGATCTACAATCTTTATACGTCAACAGAGAGTGCTCATCAGGCTGAACAACTCTTGCTAAGACGTCATTCCTATATAGGTTATAGTGAAGCTGGGCTCTTGGAGTTCCATATCAGCTGTTCCAGATCTTCAAATTTTATACGACAACAGAGAGTGTTCATCAGGCTGAGCAACTCTTGCTAAGACGTCATTCCTATATATGTTATAGTGTAGCTAGGCTCTTGGAGTTCCACATAAGCTGTTCCAGATCTTCAAATTTTATACGACAACAGAGAGTACTGATTAGGCTGAACAACTCTTGCTAAGACGTCATTCCTATATATGTTATAGTGTAGCTGGGCTCTTGGAGTTCCACATCAGGTGTTCCAGATCTTCAAATTTATTCTCTTAGCAGAAAATGCTCATCACGTGAAACAATTTTTGCTAAGGTACCATTTTTGTATCTCTTATAGTTTAGCTGGTCTGTTGCGGTTCTGCATCAGGTTTTCAAGTTTCCAAGATAAATTATAGCCTATATGTTGCTCAGACTTTATACCTATAAAACAAAACAAAAATCATTCAAATCCGTCAAGTAGTTCCGAAGATTAGCGTGTACAAACAAACAGACAAACAGACAGAATTTTTTTTTTGGTTTCGTGCTCTATTACTGTTTCTAAACCCCCCTCAATTATTATTTTTTTAATATATTCAATGTACAGACACAGTTTTTTTACTGTTTTATTATATCTATTTATATAAAATTCAAAGTCCTGACTGACTGACTGAGATATCAACGCACAGCCCAAACCGCTGGTCCTAGAGCAATGAAATTTGGAGGGTGTATTCTTTGTGAAGAGTAGGTATCCATTAAGAAAGGGTGTTTCGAAATTCTACCCCTAAGAGGGTAAAATGGGGTGTTGAGTTTTCTATGAAACTTTTTATTCTCGCGGTCGATGGACTTGAAAATTTGTGTACCTACTCTGCAGTTACAATTATGAGAAACGTGTATCAATTTTTTTCCAAAATCATCCCCCAATATGCAATTCAAAGTCCTGACTGACTGACTGATAGATCAACTTGCAGCCTAAGCTGCTGGTGTTAAAGACATGAAATTTAAAGGGTGTATTCTTTGTGAAGAATAGGTATCCACTAAGAAAGGGTTTTTCGAAATTCCACCCCTAAAGGGGCGAAATGGGGTGTTGAATTTTCGGTAAAACTTTTTATTCTCGGGTCGATTGACTTGAAAGTTTGTGCACATACTCTGCAGTTAAAATTGTGAGAGATGTGTATCACAGTTTTTCCAAAATCATCCCCCAATATAAAATTCAAAGTCCTGACTGACTGATATATCAACGCACAGCCCAAACCACTGGCTCTAGAGAAATGAAATTTGGAGGGTGTATTCTTTGTGAAGAGTAGATATCTAATAAGAAAAGGTTTTTCGAAATTCCACCCCTAAGAGGGTAAATTGGGGTGTTGAATTTTCTGTGAAACTTTTTATTCTCGGAGTCGATTGACTTGAAAGTTTGTGCACATACTCTGCAGTTAAAATTGTGAGAGGTGTATCACAGTTTTTCCAAAATCATCCCCCAATATAAAATTCAAAGTCCTGGCTGACTGATATATCAACGCCGAGCCCAAACCGCTGGTCCTAGAGAAATGAAATTAGGAGGGCGTATTCTTTGTGAAGAGTAAGTATCCACTATGAAAAGGTTTTTCGAAATTTTACCCCTAAGAGGGTAAAAATGGGTGTTGAGTTTTCTATGAAATTTTTTATTCTCGAGGTCGATTGAATTGAAAATTTGTGTACATACTCTTCAGTTAAGAAGAGATTAATTATGAGAAACGTGTATCACAGTTTTTCCAAAATCAAAAGTATGAAATTCAGTCCTGTTTTTTTTCGGTTTTTTCGTCATGGGTGTCATTTTCGTGGTTTTTGGGGTCGCCAATGACGAAAATGAGGTCAAAATATAAAAATTCAAGACGACACCCATGAAGATTTTAGGTTTTTTCGCCATGGGTGTCATTTTCATGGATTTTGGGGTCGCTGATAACGAAAATGTGGCCAAAATGTAAATCGATGATGGAGCCAGCAAAAAAATTCAGTTATTTCGTCATGAGTGTCATTTTCGTGGTTTTTGGGGTCGCTGATAACGAAAATTAGGTCAAAATGAAAATTCAGGGTGGCGCCGATGAAAATTTTCGGTTTTTCTTCATGAATGTCATTTTCGTGGTTTTTGGGGTCGCTGATAATGAAAATGTGGTCAAAATGAAAATCCAAGATGGTGCGGACGAAAATATTTGGTTTTATCGTCATGGATGTCATTTTCATGGTTTTCAGGGTCGTTGATATCGAAAATTAGGTCAAAATGAAAATTCTAAATGGCACCAACCATTTTTTTATTATTTTTCATCAGGGTTATCATTTTCATAGTTTTTGAGGTCACTGATAACGAAAATGAGGTCCAAATAAACATAGGAAAAAAAAAACAATTTTTATTTTTTTCTTCGGTTTCCCCTGACTCAATTTTGACTTAGAAAGGGTTTTTCGAAACTCCACCGCTTTTTTTTTTTTTTTGGTGGTTGGGAAATCATCAAATGACTAAAAACCACCCATGTTCCTTCTTTGGCCTTTTATGTTCCAGGGCCGCGGTATCTCTTTCGAACAGTCCCGCAGCCCTGGCAGGCACCGGCCCTTGCGGGCCCCTCCCGTTTGCTGACAACTCTTTGAGGCGCGCGTGGAACACGAACGCGCCGTCGACACGGCCTGCCCGTCGTCATACGACGGACGGACGGCGAGCTAGCCCATTACTCACCGTCCACAGGCCCGTGCCTACGGTGGCCGAGAGCCATCACGGCGTGGCCCCCGACGCCCGGTGCTTCTCCTCCCGCGGCGGCTGGGACGTGAGGCTATCTCCCTCTCACGTTCCGCCGCCTCCTTCGCTAGCATGACTGCTTCGCAGAAGGAGGCGACGGCTTCCCATTCCCTCTCGAAATTCCACACCTAAGAAGACAAAATGGGGTGCTGAGTTTTCTGTGAAACTTTCTATTCTAGGTGTCGATAGACTTGAAAGTCTACATACTCTACTTACAGTTTTTCCAAAATCAACCCGCAATATAAAATCAAAGTCCTGACTGACTGACTGATATATCAACCACTGGTCTTAATGACATGAAATTTGAAGGATGTATTGTTTGTTTTGAAATGGGGGTTTAATTTTCTATGAAACTTAATATTCTCTGGGTCGGTTGACTCAAAACTTAATGTACACATCACTCTTCAATTAAAATTATGAGACACGTGTATCACAGTTTTTGATAGGTATAACACGATATAGTTTAGAAATATTTTTATTTTCATTTTTTAATTTACGACCCAAAAGTGGCTCCCATGTTTAAAATTAATTTATACGTCCGTCTTTGAATCAATGACTTACATAATGTGTACCAAATTTCAACTCCTTCGGTCCGGTAGTTTCAGAGTAAATTGGCTGTGACAGACGGACAGGCAGACAGACAGACACGCGAGTGATCCTATAAGGGTTCCGTTTTTCCCTTTGAGGTGCGGAACCCTAAATACTAATATTACATAAATATATCTTACATAAACTATTTATTAATGCGAAAGTTTGGATGAATGGATGTTTGTTACTCAATCACGCCAGAACGGCTGATCAGATCTGGATGAAACTTGGCACAGAGATAGATTATAGTCAGATACAAATAGATATAGATTACTTATTATCCCAGAAGTAGGCAAGATCCCGTGGGCAATTCCCGAACTGCACGCGGGCGAAGCCGCGGGCAAAAGCTAGTGTATAGATAAAATATCAAATTTATTTTTAATATTGATATTACAAACACATTGGTACAGTCACGAGCACTTCTATGTATATGTTACGGGTAATGCTAAAAGAGGAAGAAGGAAACTGAGGTTAACCCGGGTAAACTTAGTATTACCTAACCGTTTTGGGCGCGGTTACGCGAGCCAAGCGAGCGTAGCGCGTGGTGCTACAGCAGCGATTGGCGAGCGCTACATCCAAATTGGTTACATTGGTTGCCCTTAGAATATGGCTTTCGAACTGGTAGATCAACGTCCGATGCGGTTCATAATCTGACTAACTTTTTTGTCACAAACAAATCCGATTTTTGGTATCAAACTAGACCTTGCCAAAGCGTTTGATACTGTTTCTGTGCCAATTCTCATTCGTAAGATAACAAAAATAGGCATGACCCCGGGCTCAACGCAAACTTTTTGAGGACACACCAAAGAAAGCGAAAGGGGTGAGTTGGAGAGAGCAAACACAGTTCGTTAAGATCGATGACATCAGTGTTTAGCGCACCGTCACCTATGGTGTACCACAAGGTAGCGTACTCGGTCCGACTCTCTTTTTCATATGTATACATTCACGAGCTGGTTATGCTCACTGTCCTCAATCGTAAAAATATAAACTTTTGCAGATGACACTGCCCTTCTCTTTATTGCAACTTGGGAAACAAGTCTAGCCATAGACTACGTAAATAAATATTTGTTTTTAAAACCCTAAGACACGTGTCTGACGTCAGGCTGATGAAATCAATCAACTTTGCCCTCGCCCAGTCTCTATTAACTTACTGTATAACATCCTGGGGCGGTGCACCTCGATACACAATCTTGCAACTGGAAAGAGAGAGCACAGAGAGCTATTTTGAAAGTATCTTCCTTTCTACCATTTAGATATCCCACAGTAATCCTTAGTTCCTTTTCTTGTATATATAATATATACAGTATTATATATTATATAATATAGAAACGTTTTTGTTCAGTCGTTTTTTCTCCGACTTTTAAGAGGGCTGCACTGAAAAATTCGGGAATCAAGGAAGTGACACAACATTACTATTTAAAAATGTATTTATTGCTTTTCGAAGTATTCTCCGCGAAATTTGACACATTTTTCCATACGATGGAACCAATTATTGAAGCAACCATTCCATTCGGAAGTTGGGGTCTCCAAAATGGCCGTTTTGTAGGCGTCCACAGCGTCTTCAGGTGATGAAAATCTCTGACCACGCAATTTATTCTTTATTTTAGGGAAAGTATAGAAATCATTAGGGCTTAGGTCGGGGCTGTACGGCGGATGGTCTAATAATTCTATGCTCTAAAAACTCTTTTGTTCTGTGCGCGGTGTGAGAACTCGCATTGTCGTGATGGAGGATGATGCGGCGGTTGCAGTTCTCTTTACGGAGTTCAGAAACGACCTGTGGCAAACAAATGCTAGCATACCATTCTGCATTAATCGTTCTTTGTCCCTCAAGAGGAATAGTCGCAACATGGCCGGTTTTGGAGACAAACGTGGCCACCATTTTTTTTGTAACACTCCGTGAACGAACAATTTTTGTTGGCTTTAACTCATTTTCGAACACCCAAACTCGTGACTGGTTTTTTGTTTCGGGTTCGTACGCGTATATCCAGGATTCGTCACCTGATACAATGTTGTATACAGCATTTGAGGATCCTGCATGGAATCTTTCGAGAGTTTTGACGCACCAAGTAACGCGAGCCGCTTTTTGCTCTTCACAGAGCGAATGCGGTATCCATCGGGAAAACTACTTTTTTACACCTAATTGTTCATGCAAGATTATTTGTATTTGACTCATGCCAATGTCTAAAGTTGCCTAAATTTCGCGGTATGTCACATGTCGATCTTCCTGAATCAGCTTACGCACAGCATCAACGTTTTCTTGGGTGACTGCAGTTTTTGGACGACCTTGACGGGGATCATCACTGAGCTTGACACGTCCACGTTGAAATTCAGCAAACCAGCGGTAAATGGTGGTTTTGGATGGGGCTTCATCACCAAATGCAGAAATCATCCGGTGAACACACTGTTTTTGTGTTAAACCACTTCGAAAGCCATAATAAATCATCGCTCTTGAATTTTCTCGAGTCAATTCCATTTTCTCAACGACTAAACAAGTTTGACAAAGCCTTGTGACAAGACCGAGAATCTTTTTTTTAAATAAATAAATGGTATTCGATTTTTAAAACCAAGGAGTTTTCAATTAAAAAGATTTTAATATGACAGGAACAGTGGAAATATTCCATTCCCGATACTTTTAGTGCAGCCTGTGTACCGACTACCACGAAAAAGTATTTTCATTTTTCGGATTATAATATAGCCTATGACCAATGCCTATGACCATTGATATATAAAAACCCCCTATGACACACAAATAACGCTGTTTTCTATTGGTAAAAGAAACTTATAAATCGGTTCAGTAAATCCACAGATTACTCTCTGCAACCTCACTATCTCAAAAACTTTACATCTTTAGTATAGATATATATATATATATTACCATAAAAGTGAAAGTAAGTTTGTTTGTTACCTTTTCACGCCTACCACTGAACAATTTCAGGATGATTGCATCCTGAAATTTTGCATATACGATGTCAGTTGTACAGAAACGGACGTAGGGTGCCTTTCATCCGGAAAAAACTACTGTTCCCGAGGAAAACAACAATAGCATTCTTATGATAATAGACGGCGCCACGTGTCTTGGCAACCATGATTGAATTATATTATTACAAGCAGAGTACAACCCGAATTGATTTTCAAATTTTAAATTAACGCGAGCGAAGCCGCGGGCAAAAGCTAGTCTTATGCAAAAAGAGACTAAAGTCCTAACTGCGTGTCAACTGTTTGTTTTACAAACGGCCCTCAAACGGCATGGACTCCTTGTGTTAAACTTCTCTCTGCTAAGTAAAATACGCGTAGACAGAGAATGCTATACGTTTTGACGCGGTAGATCGTCATGGTAATCGACTAACTGCCATGTTCTCGAACGTTTCGTCTATTTCCTTGGTCTTTATCATAAAATAAATAGGAATAGCTGCCCCGAAATAAATTGCTTGTCGAAGAAAACAATATATATTATAAATTTTATGTATATAATATATTTAAATACATAAAATTTCAATCAATACAGTAAAAGATAATATATTCAGTCCATTTAAAAGTTGCTTAGCGTGTGCATTTTACTGCTCGTAACTGTACACGTATAAGAGACTGTAAATAAGGTAATCGGTTGAAAATAGGTAGGTGACACTATTAGTTATATTATTATCCTCGTCAAAACTCAAGTATTTCGTATTTAATTCAATTATCCTTGTTATTTTGCAATGAAATGGATGTTTATTGGAAACTATGAAAGATTTGTTTGATACAACAATTTTATTTGAATAAGTGGATTAAAATTAACGAACTTAACAATAAAATAAAAACTGGCTTCTTAAGACTCCTTAACGCTGTGAACAGGTAATGTCCCCAGGAGACTGGCGGCGTTGCCACGCTGTATTGCAACGCTTAGCCTCTGGCCAAGGTAAGAGCCTACCCTTGGATCACGGGAAGTGTCAACTAAGCGTTGTAAAATTTCCTTAAAAAAGGCTGCTAGCACACTGACCCTAGCTCGAAAATACAGTTACCATTAAGGTTACTCTACGCCACTTGAGGTTCTCCGCAGCCGCAGCGGCAGCGCCAGCACAGCACGATGAGCAAGATGTGATATCGACACAATCTTGTTGCGTTCCACACTAATGGCCTACCATCCAATAAAATTATTAAGCAATTCCCCGCATGTGTCAGGAGTCGATGGATAAATAAATTAACACAAAAAAGATTTGATGATTTTTTTGGGTCAGTGCAGACCACAGGTTGAGTAGTTGCAGATGCTGATAGCAATAGACTATGGAAAGATAACGTGGCCATGATTTCGACTATCAAAATAATAAACCTCTCGGGCTCATGATGTAAATTCACGGAAACAATAATTATATGATTGATTCTTTCTACATTGTGATGTGCTAGATTTTTTTATTGAACATTGTTTTATTAGGAAAGTGTTTGTTTATGTATTGGTCGTGAATTTTCATACATTATAGTAGGTGTATGTAAAATAATATATAAATCACAATGAGAGTTGCTTGTGATTTATAGAATAATGTTCGTGATGTCCGTATTATGTTAATAGTTTATTAAAATATTTTGTCATAATAATTAAGTACGGAATTGAATTGGTTGAAATTGTTGTACTGAACTGCCAAACGTTTATCGTTAATTCAAAGCTCTCTTGTGCAATTTTGAAGAGTTTTAAGGGGTATGCTTTCCTCCGATAACTTATAAGTTTAACTTGTTTATTAAGTAAAATATATTAACGAAGCCAAAAGGCACTTGTTTTCCCCGTCATTGCCTCCTGCAACCCTAAGTCCTGGTTAGAAGATGTTGGAGGTCAAAGTTCCAACTTTTTCAGAAGTTGTTTTCTTCCTACAACTTTTTAATGTTAACTTTACTTTAAAAAAGTCCATGCCCCCTGTACTACTTATTCAATGCATCCATCAAGCACAATGTTATGACTGAGTCCTACCGTAACCCGTGATTATTGACCCCATACCAGCTTCGATAAGGGTCAGTTTACTTTATACCTTGTATACGTAGTTCTTAATTCATGTCTTTCTACTCAAGAGGTGTCATTACTTTATTAGGTACAACGCAGAACTCTCCAGTTCTATCCTTTGAGGTATGTATAGTTTCTTGGTCCTACATTCCTAGTACCTTCTCCTTTATTTGACCGATGTAAGTAACATTTCAGTCTACCCTTGCTCATTTTGACTCCGTGATACAATTCGAAACTACAGCTACAGTAAGGTTAGGTTAGTCTCTAGGTTTTAAAGTTTATTAACCCTTCTCAGAATATATTCATAGTTTGATATGTAAGTATTTGTAATGAATTGTCTAGTCATTGATAACCCCTCATTAGCGCCTTTGATGTTCCTCGACGATTATAGTAATTAAAATAAATTATTGCAGCAAGTACTCGTATGGATATTAAATTATGATTATTCTTGGAATGAATGGAGAATCGTGCAAGATATAGACATATTTACATGCGCATGCACTGAGTTATAAATAGAATATTGTAGTGTATTGAGATAACGAAATTAATTGCAGTAGTGGGCCTGTGGGCAGGACAAACGGGATGTGCGTCAGTTCTATAAAATCTCTGACCATGAACCAATTTTGAGAAACTCGTATCACTTCTCAGTCAGGTACTGATGCTACTATTTAACTAATGTGGAAGCACCAGGGTAGCCTGCGAAATTCAAATTTTCTTAGGTTTTTTCAATTTGCAGGTCAGTTTCAGGCTGTATGTACAACCAAATATGATTCGAACTCCGCAACCCTCTAGGTTCATTTATTCCCATTTAATGACTATTTCATGAAAAAGTAATTCAATGGCATTAAATGAACTTGGAGGGTTGTATTACTTACCGACTTTAAAGATTCAAGATTCTTTAGATTCTTTATTTACATGAAATATGGTGGTTACATGGTCTTACTAATAAAAAGGTTTCTCATATTTCGCTTACTTCCTGCAGCATGCACACTTAAAATTAAATTAAAATACCTAGTACAATGTACTTCGAATTTAGGTACCTATTTACAAATTTAAAAAAGCAAATCATAAAACATTATCTTTTCCAATAATATTCTGTCAATTTTAAATACCGCGTGCGCATCATCGACCCAGTTGCTACGAGGGGAAACTGCTGACACAGAACATGAGGCCCGAAGACACCGTCTACGTGACCGAGCCCGCGCACTTCGTATCCACCATCGATCGGGTCAATTTGCTATCCTAATAATTGTAATTTCTTTTATTAAAATAAATTCGTTTGTAATAAATTCGGTTTTTTTTTAGTCCTCCGGCAGTAGCCTTCGTAATTCGTCACTTCGACGTACGGTAGGTAAATATTTACGAAAGTGTTGCACTTACCGGAGCGATACGGGTGTGTCCTGCAAGCTGTGACGGCCGACTGAGTTGGCAGGAAGGACCAGTTTAGTGACGCGAAAAACAAACGAGTTATATCGATTTTTCAAAATCGATTTCGTCGATTCGACGTAGGTTATCTATGTAGGGGCTACTTAACTATTAGAAATGGGTTTATATGTCAAAAACTCATATATTGTATAAAATACATTATTAAAAAAACATTTCTTCAGTTTCTTTTTGAAATAATGAATTGGTAGTTCTCTGCTTAGTTTGGGTATTTTATTAAAGATTTTGACCGACATACTATAGCTTAGATCAAATTGTTTGCTATAAAAAGCATGCAGGACGAATTGACGAAACCATGTTCTAATCAATCTACTAAAAAATCATATTAAAAACCATAAAAATACGTCACAAAAGTAAATGTATCGACAAGCGCCTCCTAAAAAATTTGTTTAGACACAAAAACAGCAAGAAAGCATCTTGCTTTATAAAGAGTCTGTAAATGAGAAAAATCGTGGAACTACAACCGCCGTTTTTAAGTACCTTCATAGTGAAGTTTCTGAATTTTATTTACTTAAGTAAGTAAACCCAAAAATACTCATAGAGTCTGTCTTACACGAGGTCTTACATCAATATAAAACGCCTACGAGTTAATCAAAAGCAACAAAGATTTCCGAACATCGTCAAGAATGTCGCAGGTGCTTTATGAATTTACCATCGAGCAAGCGTCAAGGTTTATTTGTTTTATTCTAGACTATATTGAGGTCAGCTATCAGACTAGAATTCCGGTTAGAGCAAAAATACTGGTTTAAAATATACCAATATTTGATGATATGATGCCTGATTGATTTTACCTACCTGACCTCCACAACGTAGTTACTGGGCAGTACGATAGATACCTACCCTGTATTGAGACTGGTTATCACACTATCGGGTTGAAAAAAAACTACCCTTCTACTTCTTTCGTGTCGATGGTACCACTTGTTTAAACTTCTTGGACCCAGTATGCGGCCACGTTAATCGCGGCGTCCGTCCCTTAGGTCTTCTAAAGTGCAGGTGTTGGGACACTGGACACTCCAGTGTAAGTGAGACATTGTCTGGTCGGGAGCACCGCATTGATATTGTGTGTCGGAAGAATCTTTAATTCCCCACTTTGCCAAATTACTAACCCTATAAATATAAAATTTCTTTCGCTGGTTCTACAATCGTCTGAATGTTCCATGTTGGGGGACAGCCTCATCATCACGTCCTGAAAACCTTGTTTAAAAATGACATAGGTAGGTTCGGTACCGAAAGCGGCAAACTACAAATTAGACGCAGAAGAAGAAATACACAATGTTCATTCTATTTTGAAGATTAGGAGAGATTGGTAATCCATTCTATTTATGTACTTTGATCATGATTAATTAATAACTACATGACAATTAAAGTCAACAGGTAAAGCCGCGTGAAAATGTCAACTTATTTAGGCCCTAAGTACCTTACGAATGAACTTAATCACGTAAAGGTGTTTATTATCGATCGCCTCATTCAAGTTATTTAACGCGAGTGTTTCCCCATATTGTATATTCTTATATTATATAATCTCCGCATTGATTTTACTGAGAAACATGATCATTGCGATTGGTAGTAGAGCTATGTAACTAACGATGACATCAGGGTGAATGCTTCATTCCAATCCTCAAGGAAGACATCCAGTTCGTTCCACCATCTCCTTCGTGGTCGGCCAGAAACCCGTTTCACTGTTTCAGGCCACCAATCCTGAACTTTTTTATTATAAGGTAAATAAAATATTGTGTTATTGGGTCAAAAATGTATTAGGAATTATATATCAACAAACTTCCTGGATTAAAAAGCTCCCTATTACGTGCAACATGCGCGTCCAAATGTACAACGACCACGAATCAGGTGTCTTTGCGAATAAGCTGCTGCAAATGGGAGAGGGTCGTCTGGAATCGGACGGAGATGGGAAAATTCTATTTTCCGAAGAATTTTTCCATCTAACTGCTGTGCTCTCGCCAAAGGACGAGTGGGTCAGTAAAATAAACAAAAAAAAAACAAAAGTATACACATCCATAGACACTGTGATGGCTAAAGACGATAGTACTGCCTACCCCGTTGAATTTCTCAACTCCCTGGAGTTAACGGGCGTGCCGTCCCATCAGCTGGAGCTTAAATTTTGCGTTCCAGTTCTGGTGATGCGAAACCTTGATGCAACCAGACTGTGCAACTGCACCAGGCTTCGTATCACAGAGCTGAGCTGCTAAAGGAGAGAGCGTTTTAAGTCCCCGCATACCCATTATTCCAAATATCTTACCATTTCAATTTAAGAGGTTACAATTTCCCTTAAAATTGGCTTTTACAATGACGATCAACAGATCCCAGGGCCAAACCATCAAAGTGACAAGCATTCAATTGTGCACTCCATGCTTCTCACACGGTCAATTATAATTATGTTGTTTGTTCAGTGCCCAAAACTTTCACGTGCTTGCGGAAAATAATAAGTCATTAAATGTTGTATACAGAACGCTATTAGAATAAATAATGCCCAACAAGGCGTTTGATTGGTTTACTTTGAAAAGAAGGTTGTATAGCGCCAAAATAAACGGTTTTAAGCCATATCGGCGCCTCATTTAATTTTGTTTCGGATCTCTGCGCCCAGAATTACAGTACCCAAAAAGACGCATTTTGAAGTCATCACCCACATTATCACATTTTGATCAGCCAGTCAGTTCTCACACATAACATAACATCACAACTGTAATCACCGACGGGTTAGGCAGAGGTGTACCTTATCGTACACCCACATTTCGCCGTTCGTTATGTTAAAGTCCCATGTGACAGGGGGCGAGCCTATTCAATTCTATTCCACCAACCGGGCACAAATCCAGATTCCGTGGCTGCTACTGAGAAATTCCTGATGGAATACCCTAATAACACTATTATTTATAATATTTTTTCAATTGCATACATTGTTTAATGTTAAGTGGAAGAGCGGAGTCACCTAATCCAAGCATCTTCTTGCTTAAAAGGTGATCTCCAAATCATGTGCGTTATAACTTTATATAATTTAAATAAACATTTTTTTAACACTGCCCGACCCGGCAATCGATCCCAGGACCTCATGCTTAGTAGTCGCACTTGCGACCACTCGACCAACGAGGCAGTCTCACATATACACACCTAAATTGCCACGCGAGCGAAGTAGCGGGCAACAGCTACTAAATAAATAAATAGTATTTAATTTGACCAAGAACTTTAACCTTCTCGGAATTGACTCGAGACTTTTGTGTCGAATAAAAAAAAGGTTGAATCGACAAAATACCGCCAAAAAGAAAGGGTTCTAAAAAAGTACAGATAGATTTCAAATGCAACAAACATCATTCAAGTAGTTATTTTTGTTAATATGTATCTGTTGAATTGAGTAGGTATTTGAGGAGCTTGTGGCTAAATAAAAACAGCCGCTTGGGTCGATCTTTATGTTAAGCCGCACTTACCTAGGTTGGTCCGTGGATGTGTAGGTGTGACCACCTATTACACATACTGAGTTTCCTCCGTGCCTCGGAAAGCACGCTAAGCCGTTGGTCCCGGCTGTCATTTTAAGATCTTTGACAGTCGTTAAGGTTGTCACTGGCTCGAACGTCTGACAATCAGTCTTACCAAAGGGTATCGTATTACCCAGTGCTAGCTGGGTTGTGGAGGTCAGATAGACAGTCGCTCCATGTAAAATACTGGAATTCATCTCCATCCGGTTAGACAGGATGCCGACCCCAACATAGTTGGGGAAAAGGCTAGGCAGATGATGATGAAATTGAGTAATTGATGAAGTTTTGCTAAGTACTGCATTATAAACAACATTTTTTTTGTATTTTTTTACGTATGTGCACAAAATTATAAGCCCTTCACACAACACGATTTTACCATATTTAAAGGAGAAGATTTGACATAGATACAATAAAAATCACTTGATCAAGCAAAAATACGAGTTCAACGCGAAAGTGTTTCGGTCATAATAGTTGTTTGTTTTTTTTTTAAATTTATTTCATGACCATACCGCTTTTTATTTGAGTTTCATGAATTTTGGCATTCATAAATTGTAATTTGCTATTAAATAATTCAATTTTGCAAGAATATATTATTTTTATATTTGTTTGAATATTAAATTATTTCCGTTACGATTAATGTGCTAGTTAAGCAATCAATGTGATTTCCGAAAAAAAAAACTATATTTTCATTTTTATTTACTGGAAATTGTTAGACAAGGACACAATCCACTCTCGTCGCTTTCTCGCTCTGACGTTTTCTTCCCCTTTGAATTAATTAAAATAATATGAGTTCTACGTGTTTGAGATAAAGTACATTTTCAAACGGTTTGTAACTGACTTCCAAACGGAGGAGGTTTTCAATTCGTCTGTTTTTTTTGTGTGTATGTTCAGTGATATCTTCGCCAATTGTGAACCGATTTCGATGATTCGTTTTTTGTTGGAAGAATATTATTTCGTGGTAGTCCCGTTTAAATTTGGTGAAGATCTGATGCTGATCTTCGGAGATAAACAATGGAACTCTTCAATAATAGACAGCAAATCTGTTGTGATTGCTGTAATCGCTTGGACGTTTATTGTTTAAATAACACCATAACATAACATCACGCGTATATGCTCTGAGGGGATACGCAGATGTGTACAGTACACCCACATTTCGACAGTTAGGTATGTTTAGGGGTGTAGTGGGGTGTTTACGTCGGATTCCAGCCAGTCGGCCTTTGCAGGCGGCGGAATACCTAGTTAAAATCGTTGATACTCTGCGAGCTCTCACCAGTGGCTCCAAGTAGCTGTCTTGCACGCAGCGGCCACACCCCGGTAACCACGTCGGCTCGTGGGCTAAACCTGGTAGAGAGGGGCTTAAGTGTTTCGGCACTCAAGTCTTGCGGTTGCTCCCCGCATAGTGCACAGGGTCTGTCTCGGCTTCTTTGGCAACCCACCTACGGTGGCGAGGCAGTTAGGCATTGTGGAAGGCCTTAAGGGCGGTGATAAGAGACATGCATTTATCATTCGGCCAGACACTGCATCTAGCCCTCCTCCAGTCGTAACGGTTTCCGTTCCACTGGACCAAGGAGAGTATGGACGAGAGAGTGCATCTGTGTCTGCGCGCACACTTAAGCACTATAAAATATCCTGCGTACATGACTGCTTCCGTAATAATGGCTTTCGATTATTAAAGACCTGTGGCGATGGACAGAGGTAGAGAGGTCTGGCTGTACTGCAAGCTGGGCTTTGTCTGATGTCTGCACATAGGCGGCTCAAGGAGAGTGGTCGTTTTCGTGCTGCAATTTGGGTGACAGTGCAGATTGGGCAGCACATTGAGTGACGAAGCAGCCCTATTCAGGGAGGCACTGCTTCCCCCGCTCAGCCGGGGAGGGGATTAGAAAAGGTGTCCCAAAAATTGCTCACCCTTCTTATCCGGGTGGTAGTAACCGCGGCTGCCAGTGCAACCCTTATTTCGTGGTCGACGCTACAATAATAATTATATAAAAACGTTAAGTATGAAATTTGGTGCGTGGAATGTACGTACACTTTTGGATCGGGACGATAATCTATGCCCTGAGCGTAAGACAGCAATTGTTGCACGTGAGCTTGCTCGTTACAATATAAGCATAGCTGCACTCAGCGAAACGCATTTGGCTGACGAAGGAGAACTGGAAGAACGAGGCGGTGGATACACTTTCTTTTGGAAGGGGACTGCTACGTCTGAGCCCAGACGCTCAGGGGTAGGTTTTGCAATTAAGACGACGATAGCTAAGAAATTAGAAGAATACCCAGTTTACATTTCAGATCGAATAGTATCATTACGCCTACATCTAGATAATGATAACTATTTAAATGTAATAAGTGTATACGCACCTACCATGACTAATCCAGACGAGGTTAATAGCAGGTTTTATGAAGAATTGGCTCAAGTTCTTGTTAAAATCTCGCCTAGGGAACAAATACTAATCCTGGGTGATTTTAATGCTAGAGTTGGTCGTAACTTCGAAGCGTGGCCCAGTGTTTTGGGGTAGACACGGAATCGGTAACATGAATTGTAACGGGCAATTACTACTCAGCCTTTGTGCCCAGTTCAGTTTACCTATCACTAACACGCTATTTCGACTACCGATGAAACACAAAACTACGTGGATGCACCCTCGTTCCAAGCACTGGCATCTTATTGACTACGCGATTGTTCGCCAAAGAGACATACCCCAAAAACTCACAAGAACGAGGACTGGTTTGATGAGAATAATGAGATGTTGGCAGAAGCTTTGCAAAAGCACCGGAATCTGCTAAAACAACGAAATCGCAGTAGACCGTACAGTATTGCAAACAACACCAAACAGAGTAGTTCTGAATTGCGGAAATTAACTAGGGATATTAAGGACAAGTGGTGGCTCGAAAAAGCCGAATACATTCAGTGGTTATCGGACACTAAACAACTTGGTGCATTCTATGGGGAGGTGAGGAAACTGACTGGCACAAGCCATCGTGTTAATGTGCCTATCAAATCACGAGATGGTTCTGAGCGTTTGTCATCTAAAGACGAAGTGCTTGTGCGCTGGGCCCAACATTTTAACGACCTTAAATCAAAATCAAAATCAAAGCATTTATTTCAAGTAGGCCCGTTACAGGCACTTTTGAACTGTCGAAACAAAGATAACAATGAAATGTAGCTACAGTCCCAGTCACAAGGCATAAAAACTGTGAAAGTACTGTAGTTGCCCATTCCCTAACGTAGATCTTTATGGAGAAGAACGGGCAAGAAACTCCATGGACACTCTTTTAAATCAGAATATTTTTACAAAACCTTGGTTACATCATTCATGTTGAGATGGGACATTATGTGAGAGCGATGTAGCAAGATGTGCACGTTAAAAGTGTCCATAGTAAAAACAAAGAACAGAACAATTAAAAAAAAAAAAAATTAATTCAAATAAGCCGTGGCAACCAAGAGATGACCAGTCACAACTGACAGCGCCCGTTCACGAACATGACGCATGTATCAGCACCATTCAACTCAACCATTTTGAAGGGAACTATACTCTATTTGTTTAGGTAGTTAACTAAATGTAAACAATCTTAGCATGTCTTTTATCTAAAAAAATGACTAAAAATTGTATCTAAAAATGTTTACAATTAGGTATTTACTTAAATAGATGTTAGGTAATTAACTTCATTTAAATAATCTTTGTATGTCTTTTATACGATTTATTTTACATAAAAAGACATTCAAGATTGTTTACCTTTAGTTAACTACCTAAACAAATAGAGTATAAATGATCCGACACACGCGCCACCATCAGCGACACATTTGAGTGAGCATGACATACACTTAACCGCCAGGGCACATTCAAGTAAAAAAAAAAGACGTAGGTTTCCAGCGAATGATATAGCTTTCTATTACATAGTACTCACATAATATGGGCTATGCGGTTATATAATACCAAAAGAAATTGAATTTATACAATGCAAAGATAGTTTACAATCTTCAGCAGCTCCAACAATACTATTTGATGCTATCCATTAATCCGTTTATGCGCCCCTGTCCATGTGGAGCAGGACCGGCATTGAGCCAAGCATTTTTATCAGAGATATAATCGTCCAACTTGTAATATGCTTGCTTACATAGTGTGCGTTTAATGCATGTTTTAAATTGCGTCTCATTCAGTTCAAGAATACTTTGTGGAATTTTATTATAGCATCTCAAACAGTACCCCATGAAAGATGAGTCTACTTTAGCGAGTCTGAAGCCCGGCTGAACTAATTGGTCTCTAGTTCTCGTACTGTAATTGTGTCTGTCACCTCTTTTATTAAAAAGATGTAAATTTTTCCTAACGTACATTATGTTTTCGTAGATGTATTGACAATGTACCGTCATGATTTTGATTTCCTTAAACAGTTCCCTTAGAGAATCGCGCCTACGAAGATTATATATGGCTCTGATGGCTCTTTTTTGCAGAATAAATATAGACTCAATGTCTGCAGCCCGTCCCCATAACAGAATGCCATAAGACATTATACTATGAAAGTAACTAAAATGGACCAGTCTAGCGGTATCTACATCAGTAAATTGACGGATTTTTCTAACAGCATATGCTGCTGAACTTAGGCGCCCCGCAAGAGATTTCAAATGAGAACCCGATTGTAGCCTTGAATCAAGCGTAAGCCCCAGGAAAACGGTTTTATCTACGAATTCAAGTTTCTCTTTATTCAATACTATATCATACTCGTTACTTTTAACATTTGGTAAAGCAAATCTCATGCATTTCGTTTTTTTTTCATTTAATACTAAATTGTTTGCTGTGAACCAATTATGGACCTGAAGTAGGGCATTATTTACGTCATCTAGATTTTGGGCCCGTCTATTTATCTTAAAAATTAGGGAAGTGTCATCAGCAAATAACACCATATTTTGAGGTTGGTTTTTCAATAAATAGGGTAGATCATTCACATATACTAGAAAGAGGAAAGGACCCAATATTGAGCCTTGTGGAACCCCCATTTTTACTTTTAAACCCTGTGAATTAACACCATTTATTTGAACATATTGTTGTCTATCACTTAAATAAGATTTTACCAAACTAAGTGCAAGTTTACCTAGTCCGTAATGCTCAAGTTTCAAAAGCAATGTGTCGTGATTTACGCAATCAAATGCTTTGGAGAGGTCACAAAATATCCCTATTGCGTCTTGGGATGCTTCCCACGCAGAAAATATGTGCTTTAATAAGGTTACACCGGCGTCAGTTGTACAACGTCCCTTAGTGAACGTCCCTTCTCAATTTAGAGCGCTCAGCTGATATGACATATATTCTTTCTATGTCCACGCTACCCACAGCCACTGAGCTAGACGAGTCCCCAACTATAAAAGAAGTCCAAGATGCCATCAAACAGCTACACAACAAAAAGGCGGTTGGTGTTGATAACATTCCAGGGGAGCTGCTTAAGTACGGGGGTGAGAAACTGCATGAAGTGATCAGGGAACTCTTCGTGACAATGTGGAATGAAGAGTGGGTGCCAGACACTTACAAAGTATCTCGAATAACCGAATAACAATAACCGAATAACCGAATAACCGAATATCCGAATAACCGAATAACCGAATAACCGAATAACCGAATAACAAAGGCGACCGATCAGATTGCAATTCTTATCGTGGAATATCGCTGCTGTCTACCCCTGGAAAAGTATTTGCTAAAATCCTTCTCAACCGTCTTAGTCCATTATCAGAAACAATCCTTCCAGAGACCCAATTTGGCTTTCGTCCTGACAGAGGGACCTGTGAAGCTATATTCTCTGTTCGCCAGCTTCAGGAGAAAAGTAAAGAGCAAGGTCGACCCTTATACCTCTGCTTTGTCGATCTTGAAAAGGCATTCGACAGTGTTCCCCGAGAAGCTCTGTGGGCTCTGTTAATAAAACTAGGATGCTCTGAAAAATTTGTCAGGATGATACGACTTCTGCATGACGATATGTCCTGTTGCGTCGCGGTAAAAGGCGAGCAATCAGACTTTTTCAATGTCACCTGTGGCGTAAAGCAGGGATGTGTTCTTGCGCCAACACTCTTTGCTCTGTACTTTGCCGTCGTCATTCGAGAAACCCTGAAACATATCTCAGAAGGCATTCGGATTCGTTTCAGAACCGATGGCAATTTATTCAACCTTGCCAGACTGAAAGCCCTAACAAAAGTCTCTTATTCCATGATTACAGAAATTATGTACGCTGATGACCTGTGCTTCGTGGCGGACACTTGCGACGGTTTGCAGGCGCTGATAGGTAGCCTCAATGAAGTTTGTTGTATGTTTGGTCTCTCAATAAACGTCAAAAAAACCGAAGTTATGGCTATGAACGTAGACGAACAGCGGTTCGTTCCTGACATCCTGATCGGCAGTGGCAAGTTGAAGCAAGTAGAAAGCTTCAAGTATTTAGGCAGCATAATTACCAGTAAAGGGGATCTGGACGCAGAGATTAATCACAGAATATGTGCTGCAGCAGCAGCTTTTGGCAAATTGCAGCCAAAAGTTTTCAGTTCGCACGATCTGAAGCTGACCACCAAGATCTCTGTGTACATGGCAATAGTTTTTCCCAATCTTCTGTACTCGTCGGAAACGTGGTGTCTCTATAGTAGACATATACGGACCTTGGACAAATTCCATCTTAAATGCCTCCGAAACATCATGAACATCAGATGGTCGGACCGTATTAGAAATACAAACGTCTTAAGGCAAGCCAAGGTCCTTGGCATAGAGGCCTACTTGATGAGACGTCAGCTGAGGTGGTGTGGGCATGTCTCTAGAATGATAAGAGGCTGGCGAAGCGCATCTTCTATTCTGAACTCCAGGAAGGAAAACGGAAACGTGGTGGTCAGTTTTTACGTTTCAAGGATGTTCAGAATAGACACTTCAAAAGATGCGAAATTGACCCCTTGGTGTGGGAAAAGCAGGCACAAAATCGGCCCGAGTGGAGAGTTAATGTGCATCGGCAGGTCAACGCCTTTGAAGAGAGAAGAAGGTCGCAACTGGACTTAAAGCGTGATGACCTTAAAGCTAGGCCACCTACAGCTATACCCTACAATTTTGTCGATGGTGTTCTGACTTGTCCGCTTTGTGCTCGGAGTTTTTCGGCCAAAGTTGGATATGCTAGCCACTTGAGAGCACATGATAGAGCAGCACACCGAAGCTCTCGACCACTACCCTAGAAAGCCATCGAATGCAGTCGCTGTGGCCGAAATCGGCTAGATGGCATCATCATGTTTAGTTCCATTTTATTGGGGATAAGCCTACTACTATGACATGTATTGTTAGCGGTTCACTAATGTTTCACCAAAATACCTTCGACAATTTTTAACCGACTTCAAAAAAAGGAGGAAGTTCTATGTTCGACTGTATGAATTTTTTAATGTATGTTCACCGATTTCTTCGCCAATTGTGAAACGATTTTCAAAATTCTTTTTTTATTCAAAGCTCCTGATGTGGTCCTATTCTCACTAAGTCAGAATCTGATGATGGGATTCCAGCGAAATTGACGCAACCCTGAAATTTCATCGGCACACACAAAGTTTTTCATTTAATTATTTACTTTCTAAAGCAATTCAGATATTTGTGCCTGGTAATCATTATCTCATGTTGCTGAGCTGATGATAGAAGGTATAAGTCGGCATCTGATGCTGACCGTCGGAGATCTACAATTGAACTCTTCAAAGTCAAAGTCAAAGCATTTATTGCTTACTAAGTGTACAATGTGGTGTTATGTTATTTATGTTAGTACTTGTAACTTAGCAGCCTTTTACAAGCATTGCAATTTATCATTCGTCTGCCCTTATCTTCATAAATTAGCATGCATTAAACATTACTATTAGGTACTTAGTTATTTTCTTTTATATTAGTACAATGAAATAAATAAATTATAGTTATGTCAAAATTAAATGTCAATGATAGTGAATTTAAATACAATTGTTCAGCAATATTAATATCATCCTTTTCAGGTACTTAGTACAAATTTTAATTTTATATGTAGTTAAATAGGAAAGACTAAATCTTATTGTTTGTATAGGACAGATCGCCACTTTTGTACAAACATGAGAGAAAATCGTTATTTTAACCATAAAGTTCGGTACGGGCCCCTTCGGGGGCTTGACATACAAACCTCCGCTGGCTCGGTATCGGCCCCGAAAGGGGCTAGCATTTAAGTCATACGTCATCCTCATTATTTATGTAAATATTTAATATTCTTATATTCTAATAATCAAATACTATGAGTGTACGTTAATTAAGAGAGTTGGATAAAAAGCTCATATGTCAATGCCATTAAAACTTCTGTATTTAGCACTTAAGTTTCTTAATTTCACCTTACAAAATCCAAGTGCGTAAATACGGTCATCGCCATTTTGACAGCAGTGCTGGCCGAGGCTAAAAATCATGAAATTGTGGTTTTCGGACATCCAAACTCCACTTTATTGATAATAATTAACTCGTCATTTAATTATGTGACGAATTCATCCATAGTTCAATTTAAATAAGCAGTGGTAATGATGAATTTTGGTATCTAAAGTCGAAGTTTCGCGCCAATAGTGTGTGTTTACATTTTTATTTTTCACATTTATAACACAAACGCATAAAGATTCGATAACAAATGTGACAAATATTATTTAAAATATTATAAACAACATGAAAATGATAATCAAATGATGATGATGATCTTAGCGTAATTTACTAATTCAGGACCAATAACACGTGCCCGGGTGCTTTCATTGCGAGGATCGCCCGGAGGACACGGTGGAGCACACCGTGGAGGTCTGCTCCGCTTGGGCGGAGCACCGCCGTGTCCTCGTAGCGGCGATTGGCGGCGGCGACCTCTCGCGTCCGGCCCTGGTTCAAGCCATGGTCCGGGGCGAGAGGGAATGGGAAGCCGCCGCCTCCTTCTGCGAAGCAGTCATGCTAGCGAAGGAGGCGGCGGAACGTGAGAGGGAGATAGCCTCTGCCTCACGTCCCGGCCGCCGCGGGAGGAGAAGCACCGGGCGTCGGGGGCCACGCCGTGATGGCTCTCGGCCACCGTAGGCGCGGGCCTGTGGATGGCGAGTAATGGGCTAGCTCGCCGTCCGTCCGTCGTATGACGACGGGCAGGCCGTGTCGACGCGCGACGGCGCGTTCGTGTTCCACGCGCGCCTCAAAGAGTTGTCAGCAAACGGTAGGGGCCCGCAAGGGCCGGTGCCTGCCAGGGCTGCGGGACTGTTCGAAAGAGATACCGCGGCCCTGGAACATAAAGGGCCAATGAAGGAACATGGGTGGTTTTTAGTCAGTAAGAGTCTGACACTCCCTTCCGCTCCCAGAGCGGGGGGGGGGGGTCATTTGAGGATTTCCCACCCTCCAAAAAAAAAAAAAAAAGGACCAATAACACGTAATATTCATTACCACTACTCAATTTGTATTCGAAATTGACGACCATTCTTTTTTTTAATTTTTGGGATGTGTGAAAGCGATTATTTCAATCGATTCTTGTTTTTCGATTAAATCGAGTAATTAACCTTTCGTGTGCTGGAACGTAGATCTACACGAGACACAATGGCTTTTTAATTGTGTCTATATACTCGGCATACAAGTGGTTAAATGTAAGGAATTTAAGAAATCGATAGAAAGAAATTAAAATAATTTTGTTTTAAGCGTTAAATACGATAAACTGCCTCCGTGGTCGAGTGGTTTAGGCGTTTGCCTTGTGACCCGGTGGTCGTGGGTTCGATTCCTACGGGAAGCATACTTTGTGAAGTTGTTTCCAGTTTGGTTAGGACATTGCAGGCTTGAATCACCTGATTATCTGATAAAAAGATGATTCCGTGCCTCGGAAAGCACGTTAAGCCGTTGGTCCCGGCTGTCATTGGTTGATCTTTGGCAGTCGTTACGGATAGTCAGAAGCCAGTAAATCTGACTCCAGTTTTGCCATGAAATATCGTGTTACCCAGTTAATGGGTTGTGGAGGTCTGGTAGGCAGCCGCTCTGCGTAAAATACTGGTATTCAGCTAAATCCGGCATGACTGGAAGCCGACCCCAATACAGTTGGGAAAAGGCTAGGCAGATGATGAAGCGTTAAATACGATAAAAAATGTTATAATATTTTTTAAGCTTTTATAATGGTAATCTTAATAGATTTTCGTACATTGTAGGTATTAAAACCGACCCAATAATAAACAGAACAGATTAATCTATGGCTAAATTCGCGCCGATTTTGTTTCCATATCAAAATTTAAATTAGGAATGTACTCGCTGTTCCAATTTATATTGTATTTACAGTTACTAGATAATTTACTGTGTTTTATTTTTTTCTATTAGGGATCTTGGTAGGCCATAGTGTTTGTTTGGTTCCCACCAAGATAAATTATATTTAGTCTACAAAATTGGGTTTTCAGTGCCGCGTTGACGACTGAGACGTGCGGACGTCTTACTCATTCTTGTCGCGTTACTTATTTATACAATTACCTTCATGCTACTCAACCATTTAGATAATGGATAGATTTGGAAGATCTTTGAGTATGGAGTCAAATATACCTGTTGAAAGTATTATAAATGAAGAGATGATGGAGTATACTAGGGAAGAAACTATTGAGAGAAGTACGATGAATGTTGAAAACGAAAATCAGAGAAATGTTGAGAAAAGGGTGAGAGAAGATAGTGAAGAAATTATCGAAGAGGATGATGGTTTCACCACCGTATCCAGAAAGGCAAAAAGACTATTACGGAGTAATTCACAAAATAACAATTGTAAGGATAATGTGGGTAGTTGTGAAAATAATACACAGCAAGAAAAATATTTTGAGGTGTGTTACATCTAAGACGGTACTTCCAAAAATGGTTGGTATGGCCAAATTACTGAAGTCTCAAAATATAAACGACATACTGAAAATCAAATATAAAAGCCCTTACAAAATGTTCATCATACTAAAATATATTGAAGATACAAATAAAATACTTAATTGACAGAAGTTTAAAGAATTAGAATTTAGATGTCAAAGAACAGACCAATTAAGTATTATTTATGGCATTGTCAGAAATATTTACTTAGAAATAGAGGAGAACGAACTTGCGGAAATATTTCAAAGTGAAGCAGATATTTGCACGGTTAAAAGACTGAAAAGATTAACTGAAGATGGACAGTGGATCAATAGTGAAGCTATTCGCATCGCCTTTAAAGGAGCAACATTACCGTCACATATTATATGGATACGGTTGTCGTTTTAAGGTCGAATCATATATGTTCCCTGTTACCCAGCGTTCTGGGTGTTGGAAATATGGCCACATGAAGCGATTTTGTCCTACCCAGAAAATAATGTGCCCTAAGTGTGTTAAGAACATGACAATTGCGAGACTGAGGAGTTCTCATGTATCAATTGCAAAGGCCCGCACATGGCTTTAAATAAAACTTGTCTAGTATATCTCAAAAAATGATAAGGGAAATAATGAGTAAAGAAAAGTGTTCTAACAAGATAGCGCTAGAGTTCTATTTGAAACAATTAAAAAAAAGTAAGGAAGCTACTCCTGTCAACGTTGAAGTAGAGCAAATACTACCTCCTTCTACCTCTTCTTCAAAGACTAGAAGCTACAGGGATGCTCTCACACCCCTACAACCATCAATTCGCATAGTAAATACCTGCTTGGATTCAAGCCTTTCACAAGAAGAAGTCAGTGAAAGCGAAGAAGAAGGTAACGAAAATAGAACTACACTCAAATCAATTAAAAAGAAAAAACAGAATGAGAAGAAAAAAGAACAATCAAAGAGCAATACAAAACAAAATGTAGAGGAAGGTCAGAAAGAGAAAAGTCATACAGAAATAGTAGAAGAAAGTCCATATAAAAATGAAAACATATCTAAATTGAAGAAGTGTTACAACAAGGTTAAAGAAATATGGTTAAAGAAATATGGTTGGCAGATTGTTCATCAGAACAAAAGGTGAAGAAGAGCATTAGATTAGTACTAGAAGAAATTATGATGTATGTTGGTTCGTATTTTAAAGATTGGGATATTGTAAGTAAACTTCTTGGGTTTTTCATAGATGGATAATGTTGACATTACTACTAATATCAACATTTATCAGTGGAACGCTCAGAGTCTGAAGCCAAAATTAATTGATTTAGAGCTATTATTAAATAGAGCAAATATTCATGTAGCAATTTTAAGTGAAACTGAATGGTTGGATGCAGGTAGCCGCGTAAATATAAGTGGTTATAATGTATATAGAAAGGACAGGTATGACTCATACGGAGGAGTATCGATAATTTCACACAGATCGTTAAAAACCTTCATTGTTCCTATAATTGTGACTAATTCAGGTATAGAAATATTACATATTAAAATTCCTAACTGTTCTGTAAATTAATCCATAATACGCAGTCTGCACTAAAAGTATCGGGAATGGAATATTTCCACTGTTCCTGTCATATTAAAATCTTTTTAATTGAAAACTCCTTGGTTTTAAAAATCGAATACCATTTATTTATTTAAAAAAAGATTCTCGGTCTTGTCACAAGGTTTTGTCAAACTTGTTTAGTCGTTGAGAAAATGGAATTGACTCGAGAAAATTCAAGAGCGATGATTTATTATGACTTTCGAAGTGGTTTAACACAAAAACAATGTGTTGACCGGATGATTTCTGCATTTGGTGATGAAGCCCCATCCAAAACCACAATTTATCACTGGTTTGCTGAATTTCAACGTGGACGTGTCAAGCTCAGTGATGATCCCCGTCAAGGTCGTCCAAAAACTGCAGTCACCCAAGAAAACGTTGATGCTGTGCGTAAGCTGATTGAGGAAGATCGACATGTGACATACCGCGAAATTCAGGCAACTTTAGACATTGGCATGAGTCAAATACAAATAATCTTGCATGAACAATTAGGTGTAAAAAAGTTGTTTTCCCGATGGATACCGCATTCGCTCTGCGAAGAGCAAAAAGCGGCTCGCGTTACTTGGTGCGTCAGAACTCTCGAAAGATTCCACGCAGGATCCTCAAATGCTGTATACAACATCGGATCAGGTGACGAATCCTGGATATACGCGTACGAACCCGAAACAAAAAACCAGTCACGAGTTTGGGTGTTCGAAAATGAGTTAAAGCCAACAAAAATTGTTCGTTCACGGAGTGTTGCAAAAAAAATAGTGGCCACGTTTGTCTCCAAAACCGGCCATGTTACGACTATTCCTCTCGAGGGACAAAGAACGGTTAATGCAGAATCGTATGCTAGCATTTGTTTGCCACAGCTCGTTTCTGAACTCCGTAAAGAGAACTGCAACCGCCGCATCATCCTCCATCACGACAATGCGAGTTCTCACACCGCGCACAGAACAAAAGAGTTTTTAGAGCAAGAAAACATAGAATTATTAGACCATCCGCCGTACAGCCCCGATCTAAGCCCTAATGATTTCTATACTTTCCCTAAAATAAGGAATAAATTGCGTGGTCAGAGATTTTCATCACCTGAAGAAGCTGTGGACGCCTACAAAACGGCCATTTTGGAGACCCCAACTTCCGAATGGAATGGTTGCTTCAATGATAGGTTCCATCGTATGGAAAAATGTGCCAAATTTCGCGGAGAATACTTACGAAAAGCAATAAATCTATATATATAAAAGAAAGTCGTGTTAGTTACTTCACTTATAACTCAAGAACGGCTGAACCGATTTAGCTGAAAATTGGCAGGGAGGTAGTTTAGAGCCAGGAGAAGGACATAGGATACTTTTTATCCCGTTCGACAGCATTCCCGTGTGACTTGACATGTAACGTCAGTCACTATAAAACGTGGTATAACAAAAAAGAATCAGACTTGGAATAACAAAATTGACGTATAATGACAGCTATGTAATGACGTATGGATGACAATTTGATATTTGTAAGAAATCAATAATAAAACTATTTCTATTAAATAAATAATTAACATTATTGCCCAATTGCCCATTCGTATAAACAGTGAAGTGAACTATAAAACTCGGTATGGTTGAAAATTTAAGTTTTTGTAGGGTAGGTAGGTAGGGTAGTTTATATTATGTTCTCTTTCTTATGTGACGCAGACGAAGTTGCGCGGGTCAGCTTACATTTTTAAATAGTAATGTTGTGTCACTTCCTTGATTCCCGAAATTTTCAGTGCCGCCCTCGTATAATTTCAGTATACTGCCCGTCCTCTGTAAGAACCTCTCAATTAGATTGGGAAAATATTTTTTTAAGATTTCCAAAAAATACTATTATTGCGGGCGATTTTAATGGCCATCACTTCTGCTGGTCCAGTAAAAATGATTCTAGGGACAAACAACTGTTCGAAGCTGCAATTGATAACAATTATATCTCATTAAATAATGGTGATCCCACTAGGATGAAGCTCGTGAATGGTTTTTTACAAAAAACTTCCCCTGATGTTTCGTTCTGTACCACAGACATAGCTATTAATGGTTCTTGGAGTGTTAGTAGTGAATGCCTGGGTAGTGACCATTTAATTATAAAAATAAATTTTAAATATCCCGACGCAACTAATATTATTACCATAAAGGGAAATTTAAAAAAAGCAGATTGGGCTAGAAGTGCCATACTATAAGTATGCACCCGACTCAGTTTTCGATGATGGTAATATCACGTTGTATTGGGATCGACCTATCGTCACTGACAGGACTATTGTTGCCAATAAGCCCGACATTGTGGTGATAGATCGATTGGAGCGTCGCGCAAATTTATTGTCGATGTTATTATTATTTTAATTTTAATTTAAACTTCTGATTCCACAAGTTTGTACTTCAAAGCAAGTTGCTGGTGGATAATCCTGGCAACGAGGTTGTGTCTATGCAAGTACTCTCCGTTAGCCAGACGAGAACACCCAGAAATAATGTTAACAACAATAGAAAGTTTAGAAAAATATGTTAGGAAAATTTATGAAGAAGAAGTACAAATTACAGTTGAGAAAATAAAACATAAAACTGAAAGGGATTATGCATCCTTTATCATCGGAGTTCCGGAGAGCAAATATGAAAAGTTATGTCAGCCTGAAAGCTGGGCAGTTAATATAGAATTTGCGGAATGGGTGTGGTTTCGTAGAGCAATCAGCAACCCTAGAAACCCTAAGTAACTCCGTTGAAATATTGTATCAAAACGTGCGCGGGCTTCGAACAAAGCTAGAAGACTGTTATACTAATATTTCAACGGCAAATGCAGACTTGTTTGCCATCACGGAAACGGGCTGTAATGACTCCATCCATGATGCAGAAATAAGTCCACCTGGATTTACAATTTTGCGGTGTGACCGAGCAGATGGACGTAAGCAAGGCGGCGCGTGTCTCGTGGCCACACCGCGTTTTGAGTTGCGGCGAGTGTCACTACCCGATGACGTCAACGTGGACGATCATGTGTTCGAGTTGGTTTGTGCTACTGTTTACCTACGTAACAGATTTTTGTTTTTACTTTGTGTAGTCTATATTCCGCCTGGTAGTAATGATAATGAATACATGTTACTATTTAGCATCATTGAACAATTTTGTAATAAGTATAGGGATATACTGGTTCTAGGTGATTTTAACTTGTATTCGTGTTCTGTAGCCATAAATAATTATTATGAATACTTTCATGCTTTTTGTGAATTCACTCAGAGTAACGCAGTGGAAAATTGTAATGGTCGGCAGTTGGATTTGGTGTTGAGTACACTGGCGAAGGGAGGGAGTGTGAGCGTGCGTGCGGCAGAGGCGCCGCTCGTGCCGGTAGACGCGTACCACCCGCCGCTCGAGATCTCGGTTAGTACACACACGCGCCTGCGCCGGCACCCCGGCTCAGCAGGCTCAGCTACACCTGACGGTAATACATGTGTACCAGACGGGTGGAACTTTAATAAAGCTGACTTTTTGTCATTATATTCATTCATTTCAGCCGTAGACTGGACTCCGTTGTATGAAATGGACTTAGAAATGGGTTTAAATTATTTTTATTATATAATTAATTCTATTATAGATGACTGTGTACCCAAAAAAAAGCGAAGTCGTGGAAACTCAAGGTACATTTATCCTGAGTGGTACACTGTTGAAATAATTCGCGACATAAGGTTGAAGGCATCTCTTCATAAACAGTACAAGGCAAGCGGGTCGAGGGTGGATTACGAAGCATTTGCTCGGTGTAGAACCAGCATTAAAAATAGGTTAATAGTGGCACAGGAACAATATCGGAGCCGTGTTCAAGGGCAAATGCTGAGTGATCCTAAATCTTTTTGGAATTATGCCAAGTCTAAAAGAGGAAGGAGAAGCCCGCAGGCGATTTTGAAAGACGGGGTGGCATTGTCTGGGCAACGATCTGTGGAAGAGTTTGCGGCTTACTTTTATTCTGTGTATAGGGAAGAGCGACCGGAGTTGGATGTAGAAGCGGCTATAGCCAGCGCAGGCTGCGAAAACGGAGCGGCGCGAGTGCACTTGGGCCAATTACAGTTAGGAGACGTCAGTCGTGCGCTTCAAGATCTTAAGCCGAAGCGGTCCGCAGGGCCTGACGGCATTCCGCCTTACATATTCAGGGATTGTCGAGTAGCGCTGGCTAGGCCGCTGCTGCATATATTTAACCAGTGCCTCAAAGATGCCGAGTTTCCGGAGAGGTGGAAAGTGACCCGCGTTGTTCCTGTCCCGAAAGCAGGGTCAGCAGAATCGGTGGATGGGTACAGACCAGTTGCGGTATTGTCGGCGCCGGCGAAAGTGTTGGAAACTGCTATACATAAGAGCATATATCTTCAGGTTAGCGCACAGCTGTCAGACGCTCAGCATGGGTTTCGACCAGGAAGAAGTACCACCAGTAATCTTCTCTGCCACATGGCTCATCTGGTGCCGACGGTGGATAGTGGGGGGCAAACTGATGCTGCTTACTTTGACTTTAAAAAAGCATTCGATCTAGTCGATAATGACATGTTGCTTAAAAAGTTTGCAGGTGTTGGTTTCACCCCACACTCTCTCCAGTTTTTTGCTAGTTATTTGAGGGATAGGCAGCAATATGTGGAATATGCGGGACACGTATCAGATCCATATTTCACGAGGTCCGGGGTAAGTCAAGGTAGTAACCTTGGCCCTTTGGGCTTTCTTCTGGTGGTAAACGACCTACCAGAAGTAGTCCTGGATGCTTCTTGTCTGCTGTTTGCCGACGACCTCAAACTGTCCCTCACGATAAAGAGCAACGAGGACTGTGTCAGGCTACAAAGGGACATCGATAGGGTAGTGAGATGGAGCAAAGAAAATCTTTTGCAATTTAATACTTCGAAGTGTGTGATCATCACTTTTTCTCGCGCGCGCAATCCCATCTTACATACCTACTATATTGACGGGTTGCCTATGGAACGGGTCACAGAAGTCAAGGACTTGGGAGTAGGATTTAACACTGGTTTGACTTTTCGGGATCACATAATGCGTAGTTGTAAAAGAGCGTATAGAAATTTAGGTTTCATGCTTCGTACGGTTCGAGGTTTCACGAATGTGAAAGCTATTATAGCATTATATAATGCATTGGTGAGGAGCCAGTTAGAATGTAATGCAGTCATCTGGGCTCCGCATGAAGCTAAATATAGTCTCATGCTGGAGAGGGTACAAAATAAATTTATAAGATATTTATATAAACGTTATTACGGAGTCTATCCCTTTTACCCGTTAATGTATCCAACCTTATTTATTTTAGGTATGGTAGGATACAACGAGCTAAGGGTTAGGAGGGATCTTGCACTCGCCTTATATATATTTAAGTTGCTGAGAGGGAAGGTTCATAATGCAGTTATTTTAGGTCAGGTGAGTCTATGTGTTCCGGACAGGTACGTGTGGAGACGACGGCAGCCACGACTGCTAGTGGAACCGCGTGCTCGGACCAACCTTTTGAAGGAGGCGCCGCTGACGCGTGCACTCCGCACGCTCAACCTCATAGCGAGTGAGACGGACCTGTTCTGTTGTTCTCTGGGTGAATTCACAAAGAATGCTTTGTTTGTAATTAGTTATATAGATATTAGTTCTAAGTAACAATTAAGTTAAATTAAGGATTATGTTTAGTAATTAAACTAGGTTAAGGCGCATTTACCGCATTGGTTATCTGTAATGGTAGATGTAAGTTGATAAATAAAATAAATAAAATAAATAAAATAAATAAATAAAATAAAATAAATAAATAAAAATGTGTTGGATCGATTCACCCGGACGGTGGCATACCCGACATATGTCAACCGTGCCATCCTTCACAATGTATTTCCGGTAGTTATTCGTCATCATAACTTCGTCCATAATTACACAGACAAAACCTTCGGTTTATCCGAATAGGTCACCGAAGCGCAGCCAAGACACGGACGCTAAGAAGTCTACATCGGGCCCATGTAGTGCCCGGTAAAGGCGTCCGTGAAGCTCCTTGCCATGCCATACCTCCTTGCGGTCATTAGTATCTACTCTTTAAAAAAAAAAAAACATGCCAGGGAGAGCGAGGTGAGGTGTCTACTGAGATCACATCTCGGTACATCCCCACATCGGCTTCAAGGAAGTATTCCCTGAGACTCCGTACCTCGCGGTTGTGCAGGGTTTTAGCATTTAAGAAGCCACGACCCCCGCACTTCCGCGGGATATACAGTCTCATCACTGACGACCGTGGGTGATGCATTCGATTTGCGGTCAGCAGTGCGCGGACCCTCCTATCCAGGGCATCAAGTTCCGTCTGAGTCCATTTGAGTATGCCGAAAGAATACGGAACTTGATGGCGCTACTGAAGGTTTCTGTTACCTTCAGTAGCTTCATCAGTTGCAAGTTGTTGGGGGCAAAGAGTTTCATATCATCCATGTAAACAAGGTGAGATATGACCTGACCACCTCTCCTCAACCGATAGCCTAGACCTGAACCTTCCAGCAGTGTACTGAGAGGGTTCAAGGCTAGACAAAACCACAATGAACTCAAACTATCACCCTGGAATATACCGCGCTCTATCCTTATCGGTTCGCTGTTCCCCTGGATCTGTCGACATCCTGGATAGTGAAGGACCGTTCTCCAGTGCCCCGTACATGACATCAGGAAGGTATGCAGAGTTGCATCAACTTTAGACAACTCCAGCACCCTCATGAGCCATGTATGAGGCACAGAATCATAGGCCTTCTTATAGTCTATACAACATGTAGACAGATCCCTTCGGGAGCGGCGAACCTGTTGGCTAATGGCCATATCTATGAGGAGCTGCTCCTTAGTACCGCGGGACCCGTTCCTACATTCATTCTGAGAGGCAGACATGATACAATTACTATCAATATGTTGGTTGATTTTAGCTATCAAAATGGATGTAAGAACTTTATAGACCGTTGGTAAACAACATTTAATCCAGAAGTTGTGCAGTCCATCCGGCCCTGGAGATTTCCAGTTAGGCAACGGACGGAGTGCATGAGCTACGTCTTGGGGGCTGATGATGATTGCCCCCATTTCTGGTATTGGATCACACGCTCGTTCAACCTCTCGTATCCAATCGCCCTCAGTGTGACTGACAGGCACCGACCAGATGCTGCGCCAGAACGAACACATGGCGTCATCATCCGGCAGACGCGTATCAGTCACACCTTGGTCCGGTCGTTCCTAAGCCCTATGTACCCACCTTTCATCGCTTTGGAAAGTGCGATTCTGAGTGTATCGTTCCACTTAAACAGAAAGGTCTTTCCCGTTCCAGCATTACCTGTTATGAACAATCTAAGACGCTCATTGGTTTGAAGTTTTATGATAATCATTTGCCAAATCGCAAAAAGCTGCACCCACTCCGTCTGATGTTTTGGACCCATCTGTGTACATGACATGCCAGCCAGCGTATGTTTCCCGTAATTCATTAAGGGCATTATACTTTAACGAATTAATATCATAATCTGATTTTGGAGCATGACACTAACTAGATTACATTTAATAACATCCTTAATATCTATGTTAGACAACCATGTCTCCAAAGTAAACATTAACACTGGATACGAAGAAGAAATCTCCTCAGCTGCTATCATACTATGTGAAGTAACGAGTAGAGGTTTCCTCTTCCTATTCCAGTATCTATTTTCAATCATAGAACTAAGATCAGTAATCAAACTCGTTGAAATATCATTTGTCCTAGATTGTAGCTTTAAACTAAATTTTAGAGAAAGGAATTGTCTTTCACTCTCCATTACGTGAATCGGAGTCGACTTAATAAAACCGCTTAATAAATAATATTATTATGTTAGAAAAACGAATAAAGAGATAATAATATATATGTCGGAGTTGGTTGTCAATTATTACAATTGTGGGTAGTCACCAAATTTTATTATGAGTTGTTTTTTTCTGATTATTAATTTAAGTGATTTTTACTATCAATTATGGTCAATTATTGTCTTATAAATCGAAACATAATTTATTACGTAGGTACTAGTAATTGATTTTTGGCAACTTATTTCGATAAGTGTGACCGATAAGTTTTGTTCAAAACAATTAACGACATGTTATTTTAATTTTTACATGATTTACTTTGTGAATTCACCATTGTTTATTTACGACAATTATTCTTGTATTAGTTGATTACTGTATTGTAAATCTTATTAGATTTCGCACACATTTTGTATCTTGTAAACGCGTGACGCACCTCCGTGCGTCAACGGACAGAGTTGTTGTGGAGGGATTACAGTGGGGGCATCGTACTATAAAAGAGCGTGCTCTCAGTAAGCTCGTCAGTCGGTCTTCGGATTCGACTCATTACAGAGCTCCCCTGCTCCCGACAAAACTGTCGGTTTACCTGGTACAGCGCTGCTGTATATTGCACATAGCTGTATTTAGCTTGCTGATAGCGATACACTTTGTGTTTGGGTGGCTTGTCCACTGTACGAACTGTGACCTTAAAAGGTCTGTTCGCCTAACTGTGTGTACCTTTTTATCTGATTTATCTTTTTTTACTATTTACCATTTTTGTGTTGTGTACCATTTTGTATTGTGTGTTGTGTACCTACTGTAATAAAAATACTGTAATTGCTTATACAGTCTTGTTTATCCCAATAAAATGGGAACTCCAAACCCTGAAGATATACCTCTCGGCACTCCTGATCCTACATATATTTATTTCAATCAACTTTGGATCATACAAATACATCACAATTATTATATAATGAAGGCAAAAATTAAAATTAATCAAAATCAAAATCTCCTCTTTGGAAGAAACCACAACTTTTAGACAAAATTGACCAAATTATTCGCAACACATTAACATCCATTCTTAATGTGGCCCGAGCGTGGCTGCAAGCCACCCTACCAATTCGTTTTGGTGGCCTCGGCGTCCGCAGAATTTCTAGTATAAGCGTTCCTGTCCTCTGTCCACAGCACTGAAAAGCTAACCATGAAAATTTTAGCTCTCTCCCTGGTTGACTCGGAAGTGCCGTGCTTGACCGACGCAGAGGTCGCCTGGAAAGTGACTTGCCCGGATACGGATCGGCCCGAGAACCCGTTTTCCCAGAGACAGTGGGATCAGCCGCTCTGCAGGTTGGTACGGAATAAACTTATTAATACGTCTACTTATACTGCTGAGCGTGCCCGCCTACTGGCTGTGGGTGAGTGGGAGTCGGGCCTCTGGCTTCAGGCACTACCGTCACCTAATATAAGCACTATGTTAGGTGACACAACCTTCCGGCTCGCTACGTGTTTGCGATTGGGCGCTCCTTGTGGGGCTCCACATCGCTGTCAATGTCTGTGAAGCAGTCGACTGCCTCGGACACCATGGCCTTTCATGCAGTAAGAGTGCAGGTCGGATTGCGCGGCACGCTAGCATTAATGATCTCATCCGTCGTGCTCTTGCCACCGCCGTGGTGCCAGCTGTCTTAGAACCCAATGGCTTGGCACGCGTCGATGGGAAGAGACCAGATGGTATGACCATAATGCCATGAAAGTTGGGTAGGCCTTTGGTGTGGGACGCAACTTGCGTCGACAAAAAAAAGGCTGAAAACCTCAAACGGCGCAAATACAATAATTTAATTGGTGTGTTTGAGCCGTTTGGGGTTGAAACACTAGGGCCATGGGGTTCGAGTGCCCCCCTAGTTTTTCGGGAAATCGCTAAGCGGTTGGTCGACTCTTCACGTGACCAGAGGGCGGGAAATTTTTTTGGCCAAAGAATCAGCATTGCCATCCAACGTGGTAATGCTGCCTGCCTTCTGGCCACTTTTCCTGTTGACAGCGATGCGGACGAATTTTTGGACGCCCTGTAACCCTTTTATACTTGTACATATTTATTTCTATTATAGTTTTGTAGTTTGTAAATAATTGATATTTTGATTAAAGAATACATCAAATAAATCAAAATCAAATTCAAAATCAAAATAAAATTAGTTACAATTCAAATTCAAATTAAAGTTAAAGTTAAAATAGAAGTTAACATTACAATTACAAATACAATTAAAATTAATAATCAAAATCGTAACAAATAAAAATCAAAAACAATAATTACAATCAAAACTAAAATTAAAATCAAAACCAAAATGAAATAAATTCAAATTAAACAGCGAAATGCTCAGTGATGACATTTACGCGAGCGAAGACTGCCTTAGCCTACGAATATAAAGTAGAGGATGTGCCGATGTGTCTCAGGTACGAGATCAAGGAGTACTGCTTACCCCGGATCTAACTTTCCGGGATCATATAGTTAAAACTTGCAAGAAGGCGTACAGGAACCTGGGTTTCGTGCTGAGACAGTCGCAGGGATTCACCAACATTACCACGCTCAGAGTGCTGTATGACGCTTTGGTAAGGAGTTACTTGGAACACAGTGCGGTGATTTGGGCTCCCCATGAAGCGAAATACAATGTCATGCTGGAGCGAGTGCAGAATAAATGTACAAGACACTTGTACTTCAAACTTTATGGGGTTTACCCATTTTACCCGCTGATGTATCCTACACTGTTTGTACTGGGTATGGTGGGGTACAACGAACTCAGAGTGCGCAGAGAATTTACTCTATGGGTATGCGCTAAAGCTCCTGCGTGGAGTAGCACATAACCCGGGTGTGCTGCGTCATCTGAAGCTGTGCGTGCCAGACCAGTACGTGTGGAGGCGGCGGCGACCGCCACTGCTGGCTGTACGAGTACCTTAAGCCAAAACCAACCTGCTGGCTAAAACACCACTCACCCGGACAATACGGGTTCTAAACGAAGTGCATGAGAGGATTGACATATTTTCATAATTAAGTTGAATTTTGTTAGATATATTTAAATAGGTTAGGTATATTATTTTTAATTGTGTGTACATAAATAGTAAAGTAAATAAAAAGGTATTAATATTTGTATTTTAGGTTAAGATGTTGTAACATGCAAAAAAAAAAGTTTATTTTATTAACATTAATAATATGAACATATAATTCTGTAGTGTTTACATTGTGTTTAGTGTTGCTTTATATATATTTTGAAAGTTTAGTTTGCAAACCACTATTGTATTGGGTCTTCCTGTAATGATAGTGTGTAAGTTTAATAAATAAATAAAAGAAATCAAAACAATACCTTAACATTATTCAGTACGTGAACCATGCTGCAGCGATCAGCAAAAGCTTTCAGGATACTGTTGCGGCTGGCCCGCACCCTACGCACTTGGGATATGCACCACTTGCGCATGATTGTGTGGAAGTAATCCACACACGCCTCGGCAAACATCCCCGACGCTCTACAGAAGCGTGGCAGCCCCAACAGCACCCTGAACGCGTTATTGTATTGGACACGTAGAGCGCTGTACTGTTTCTGCGTGTAATCCAGCCACAGTCTGCCAGTACAAAAGGACGTACAAAATGCCCTAAATAGGGCTATTTTGACGCCCCTCGAACACCGAGCATACCTGCGGACTATCATATTCGCACGAACAGACAGCGCCCTACGTTCCCTCTCAATGTCTGCATCTTCGTCGTTCGTTCGTCTTCCAGGTCAGCGGTTAATAAATCTCCAAGATATTTAAAAGTATTTACTCTATTAAGTGAGCATCCGTTGAGTTTAATTGCCGGTAGGTAATCTGGGCACTTCCCCTTGGCCCGAAAGTCCATGCACTCGCTTTTGTTCGAGTTATACAACAAACCATGTTCTTCAGCATACTTTTCACAAATGCCAATCAGCCTCGACACACCACAGACAGAGGCGCTCAGCAACACCACAAGTACAACAACAAGCACAACAGCACAAGCACACTACTCCAATATGGCAACCGACATGCGTGCTGCTGAGCCTCTCTATCAGCGCATTAACATACAGGTTCAAGAGCTTCGGTGAGGTTAGTAATGGTGGATTGAATCAACCCGAGTTAGAATATGATATCTCTTTGCGAGATAATAAAACAAAATTGTTAGGTAGGCTGTATAATTTATAAATTCACGCCAAAATCAAGCTTTTCATAATTACTAACATTCTGCTCCTGCTCAATGGCTGCTTACGGGAACAATGTAAGTACCTACTGATGAGGCGACATGTTTAACCATTGAAATTTCTCTGCGCACGAAGGAAACAACAACATGCCAACATCTACAACTTGATTTTAATGTTCCTTTACCCGCACAACTATCAACCTAAATAAAATATATTTGGCCACTTAAATCTGACAAATTTTCCCAATCTGGAACAATATCCATACGTGTCCACACGTGTATGTGTAATTTATGAACTAACTCATCAACACTAAGGTTCCCAATATTCTCAATATCGAGATCAAACTTTTCGAATAACAGAATTAACTTCGATTCATCAATCGCTTTCACGTGATTGACTATGGAGACTACTGATTCTTCAAACTCCATTTTAACAGCTAAAAGAAACATATTAGTTTCTTTAACTATTTTGATGAAATCCATTAAATTATTCATATTTAAGTTATCTTCGAGTGTTGATAACAGCAAAAGCCCTATATTTCGTAGATCATTTCGAATCGCTTCACACAGAGATGATTTAATTTCCGTACGCATATTTTGGGTGCTTTCAGCCTGTTTCAAAATCAGCTCAAATATTACATTTTTATTTTTAGTCGTAAGTCTGTGCAATTCTTCGTCAATTTTTATTTTAGCATCTAATGTGACCAGAACATTCATGTTACAGTTGAAAAACAAGTTGTTTAATATAAAATCCCAAAGGGATTTCTGGTTTTCTTTACTTTTTAGTAAATCGCAAATGTATTCGATCGCGAAATATTCTGCGAACGTCGCGTGTACGAATATCGGAATATCGTTCACTACTTCACAAATAATGCCTGTTCTCTCTTCTCCCTCTTTAAGCTTGTAAATCATTTCCTCGATTTGTTTGGACTCATCTTCATGAAAAAGGCTTTTGTCATAAATAGCATATGCAGCCAATTTTTTATGCTTGTCTTTAAAATCTGCATATTCTCGCTCGTAGGCTGATATATTATCCGGTTTGGACATGTCATTTTGAGTTTTGTCTTGAAATCGTATTCTTTTCAGTTTTGTTACCATAAAATGTTCATAAATAAGAAATATATTAGTGTCCAAGTCCCAGTGGTTAGGTTTTACGTTAACTTCTTTTATTTTGTTGTACAAGTAATCGGCTATTATATTTAGGTGTAGTGGAATTGCGACGGAGTTGTGGGTGACGACATCATTCTCATAACATTCGTCAAATAGTTTGTGGAGAACGTTCATAACGGAAGATGGCGCAGATACAAGATTTTTCTTTAAATAATTTATAAAGCTACAAAAAACTATAAGGAATGGTTTGTCTTCAATTGAATCAATTGGTAAATCTCTTTTTTTGATTAACTTTTTTAAATCTTCACTTTGAGACATGAACGTGATGAAGTCGTAAATATTTTTCAAGTGGTCGTCATTGAGGTCCCTCAATATCCCCTTTTTACTCCAAAATAAATTTAGGTACACGTCCTGAACTTGCTCTAATAAGGGTTCTATTGCGTATAATTTAACAAACTGCAATTCTAGAAAAGTATTCATTCTATCATACAATCTGCTAGAGATCCATATCTTATGATTCCGAGGAAATTTCATCACAGCTCTTATTAAAGCCAGCACTTCACTCGCGTAGTTTGGGCAGATTTCGTCGAAGCCGTCGAATAAGATTATTACTTCACGATTATAATAAAAGTTCAGGAACATATTCAACTCGAAAACAGTCCACTCGTCACCTGTACAATCCTTTAGATAGACAGTACCGTTAAACTCTTCTAGTGTTATATCAAGATCGTTTGTTTTGTTTCTTTCCGCGCTAAGTGCAACTTTACACAAGAATTTCAAAGATTCCAAAGCATTTATGTCTATTTTCTTGACTTTCCACTCACTGAATTCTTTGGAGTACTCTATCAAATTAATTCTTATTATCCAGCATAGTGGTGTCCTGGCTTTAGTTTCAAAGGATAGATGAGTGAGTAGAGTTGATTTGCCCATTCCGGGGTCCCCAATGATAATCACAACGTCATCTTGTATGTCGTAAAGTGTATCGATAAAGAAGCTTCCCTCAAAATCTACTGTTCTCTTTGTTCCGCGAATGCCCAGTGTGGTTGAATGCTGTCGTAAAACCATAACTATATTTTCAGGTGGTTTCAGTTCTGAGCATCTAACTGATCTTGGAACATACAATTCTGATTCATAATTTGGATTGTTTATTGGTTTCCCTATAACAATTCGTTTGCCATGCATCATTTTATTTAAAACTTCTCCGCCGATACATTTCTTCATATTTGAAATCATGATTTCACCTAAACATACTTCGCCACCTTGAAATATCACTTTTGTATTCTTTAAAATGAGTTTCTGCGATTCTTCGCTCATGTCAATTAATCTTATTCCTTTATCATTGATAACATTACCAGTTTTAGAGAAATATTGTTTTGCGCATTCGTTGGAGTTCTGGTCTGCAACAATAAATACTGTTTTGTCCACTATCGAGTTTGCAATATTTTCTATTTTTTTGTTGGAACTTGTGGTAATTGGTGTTTCTACAAATACAATAATAACTGTTTTCAGTTCATTTGTATTCATCAGTTCTCTGCATAATGTTTTTTCGTCTCTCGCAGATAAATTTAGAATGTATTCCAAATCTAACACGATACAGTGTTTATCATCTACATTATTAGTAAGTCTCAGTGCAGTTAGTGCTATGTTCTCTGTAACGATAACAGTTCCAGAAGGTAGTGCATCTAAATTGATTAAGTTTGGAGCATCTTTACTAAGAGTGTAATTTTTATTCCTTAATCTATTCATTAGCTTTATAATGCTAAGGAAAGGCTGTTTTACTGTATGTTTCACAGAATTTTTATACAAACTGCCTTCTTTTTCAAGATATGTTCCTTTTCCCACGTTATATGTCAACTTCCATTTTTGTACCTCATCGTGATACTTTAGGAATATGGCGTCAGCAGTAACTTCTAAATGCTGTACGTCATCACCTTGACTAGTCATTATTTCATATTTTAAAGTTTTTTCTACTTCTCTTTCACTAGATTGGGACGTATATAATAGTAATTTACTCAAGAAATCACTTACATTTTCTTCGGTGTATTTGTCAATAGTGAATGATAATTTTGGGAATATTTGTGCTTGGACATCAAAATTGTATTTGTACAAATTATCCAAGTTAAATTCAGTTCGATTCAATTTATCAAATAACCTTTTGGCAAGGTTTCCTAGTGATTCGTAGTTATCATTGAATTTCAAGAGCTTGGAAACGTCATCTAAAACCAGTAAATTACCAACAGCAGAAGCTATGCCTCCACTGAGCTGTAGAAATCCTTCTCCCATAGATTCATCTATAATGATTATATTACTGGGTTTTGATCCTTTTATCAATTTTACAAGTTTAGAAGCCAAATCGTTTAATTTTCTTTCTATTCTTTTGTCGCCTCCTTTTATTGTTAAATCTTTATTTCCAAATGAAGCTGGTACATTAAACTTTAGAGATGAAAGATATTCTTCTATCAAATATTGATGATGTATTTCTTCATTATTCATTATAAACGAAAGACGTGGTGCACCATAATAGTTCTTTTTACACAATTCTGTCACAAGTTCCTCTTTGAATAATTTCTGCAAATAGTCTTCGTTGAAATAAAAGCAATCTTTTCTATAGCGTGCAATACGATATCCTTCAGATTGCTTTTCGGAAACATCGAAAACTTTTTGCGTCAAAATTACGTGATAGCGTAACACGAGCTCATCCTGCATCAACATTAGTCTATCATTAAATTCTCCACAGATATACTTCGCCATCAGTTGAGCTAGCGCCTTCAGTTGTTCCTCCAAAACTGAGTTATATAGGAAGCTATATAACTCAGTTTCATGGCCAAAATTAAGAAATGGTTGTGAGCCAGGGTGACCGGTTGCTATTAGAGCATTCAATTGTTCAGCGAAACTGCCCTTATAATATCTAGAGTCTTTATCACCTTTTGCAGTTGTGTAAATAATGAATACACATTCTGTTTCGTTAAATGTCCCTTCGAACAGCACGTTTTCGTTTTTGGGTTTGAATTTGCGTCTAATTTCTAAGTAACTGTTGAAATATTCAACTAAATCTGTATTACTAAGTGTTAAAACTGAATTATTGTTCTCCCTGTGTTTAGCTTGTATCACCACTGTGAGTGGTTTATCGATCCCTTTGAATTTAGCCCTAAAACAGATGTCATCGAATGAACCTATTTTGTCTAAATTTGTGGCTAAATGAAACTCTTCAATTTTTTCATCATGAAGAGCTCTGAAATATATTAAACTGAGAAGTTTCGTTTCGTACAGTTGTCCTCGTATTCCAGATGTTCCAGGACGCTTTGGGTATTCTTTAGGGGTGATGTTTGTAGAACTCTCCATCCCGTCCCATCCCTCCATCCTGTTGTATCTGGTACTCAGCATAAAATGCGAGAGCACTTACAGTCGCAGAAGCTTTCTGTAAGCCGTTACAGGTACCGCTAAACTTTCGCCCAGGGAGCTTCTTGAAGATCCAGACCACCGTCTCGCGTAACCAGTAGGATGATCTGTAAATAAACGATAAGCTGTTATACGTAATTGGTAAACATATTTTGTGCATCTTGATTTATTTAAAGCCACTCACACATAGATACCGGCTATTCTACGAAGTGGCCAAAATCCTGTTCGCTCCATATACAGCAATAATTTTTATTCAGTGCGCAAACTTTGACAAATTTTAACTTAAATGAGTCTTTTATTTTGATAAATCTTAGTACAAAAAAATAAAGTTATCGTTAACGAAAGATGTTTACTTTGAAATTGATTTTATGGCCACTCTCAGCCGGGCGGCGCCGGCGCGTGGCGAAGTGCTCGTTCGTATTTCGTGCATTTCGTGTAGGTATTTACGTGGATTACAATGATTTTATCAGGTTCGAACTAGACTTTTTTAAGATTAGGCCGTGATCTGAAGTGGCTTAAGAGTAATTCCAATTTTTCTTTCATACTTTCATGGGCTTAGGACCATCAAAATGCAGAGAATAAAGCATTATGATCAATTAAATTATGGCACTTTTAAAAACATAATAAAATTAAAATTATTGATATTACTTAATGCATAGGTACTTCTGCATTAAGGCGTATTTAAAAATTTGTAATCAACTACGTATTTACAATAATGTTCAATCAAAAATAACCTATTCACTAACCGCCAGTTGAGGTCTGCCACACTCTAGGTGCGTGATTTGTAGTCCTGAACTGACCGTGATCAAGCAGTCTTTGAATGGCTGCTAAAATGGTCCTTTCATTAGGGACCGCGGAGTCAAGGCTATCATAGGCTCGCATTCGACGTATGCTCTCCGTTGCATACATTCTGCGAGCTCCTCGTAAACTTTCACCACTTAATACATACACCCGCACCATCACATAAAACTCGCGGTTAGCCCGACATTGTGACCTGTAGGTACGACTACGACACACGTGAGGCGCGGCGGCGGTTGCGCGGGAAAGCGATTAGACGCGACGTCACGGCGCGCATGCGTTTAGCAAACTCTGCCGCCCGCGAGGGGGTTTCACCCCCGCTGCTAGATCGCCACCTGCGCCTTGATATTATTACGAATAAATAGTGTCCATATTTTGCTGATTTAAAGACGGATAAAAAAAAAAGTTAAACAAATAATGGAAATGTGTTCCATTAGGTACTGATACTGAACCACCAAAATTTTGTTTCGCATTGCTTAAATATTGTTGCTGTATCTCCTTTTTAAATATAGCTACATTTTAACGATAGTGTGTATTTTGCTTTATTTAATGTTTTCTATCATCACATATTTCAATTACCACATTATATATTTTATTTATTAAGATTTTGCGCGTTTCCTGTAGTCCAAATCACGTCCTGTAGACTGTTCGCGACATAGGTGAAAGAGCATTGTCTTTCCTCTCAATTATATTTTTTTATGTACATATATATTTTTATTAGTTTATATATCTTAGCATTATGTATTTATATAAGTATATATTAATATTTACTCATGTGTATTTATACTTAATATTTTAGGCTAAGTTAGATAAGGCACATAAACACATTTTTTCTCTTCCTTTTCTCACACACTGCTGGCAGAAATTTCTTGAGAAATAAGCAGTACCTTTGTACTCATGTATTATAATATTATTTTCCTGTGCTGTCTACTGTGTGTACATAAATAGTAAAATAAATAAAATAGGTTGAAGGACCAGAGATGTTTTAAAAATACTTTCACTTTTTTTGAAGTAGCTTATGCGATCCTATCATATTGCAAATATAATAAAGTAAACATTGCGTAATTTATTAAATTTACGACGTTTACATATTTCAAGTTACAAAAGATTCTACAGTGTTCGCAAAAAACTAATCACTCCTGTAGACAAACACGAAAAATCTGGTATTTTTTTAAATATTTTGTATAACAACACTATTTAGTTTTGTATAACAACACTATTTAGTTGTGCAACACTGAAACACGTAGTTATCGTCGTCTCTCTGTTATTGCCAGCCATAAGACGTTATTTCCTAGTTTTTAATAAGATTTGAGTCATTCTACAAAGTGTAAAAGTTGGTGCGTCACTTCTAAAGTCGCCAAAAAACAGTAAGTTCTTAATTTAAAATTATTATTACTTTGGTCTTGTTAATTAGCGGTAAAATGATAGAACGTGATGGAAGCCACGTCTTATAACCTCAAATGTTCGCCTCGGCATGGACTAAAGTATTTGTTCATCACTTTTGTCGAACTCACTTCTGTCGACAACCGGCAAAAGCAAAGAAATATCAAATGGAAATATGATGATTGAGAGCCCAGGTAGGTCCTCTGCAACCACCTTGCCTGTGGAACCTAATATAGACGATCACTCGAATCGGAATGAGTCAAACCCACCGTGTCCCATTCAAGAAGGGCTTTCAGAGCTCAGAATGTTGACCAACATTTTGCAAGGTCCCGACTTTTATAATGTGTGCTACGGCATTTCATCTGATGTCGAAGCTGAATCAGAAATAGAATTTAACCTTTTGACCGCCAGAGCATAAAAGCAATCTATCAATCAAATCCACCTACTATTTTGTCACACATTTGTTTCGTTTGGTGTACAGGGCACGCGCATGCTTGTCACGTATATGACTATGGCGGTCAAAATGTTAATCAACCAAGTGATTTGATTGAGAAGAACAGTGGAAAACAAATTCGTTTGGGCAGCACTTCTGATGATAGTTTTACTGGGGATAATTTGATACACAAAAAAGAGAAGAACTCACTGGTAATGGAAAAGGTTTTTTTTTCGGACGGCGATAATGATATTGATATTTTCTAAATGATTGTTTATCCTACGTAACTGATTTATTTCTTATATCCTTTTTTATTACTATTAAGCCCATTATAATATCTACAGAAGTGAAGTAACATCTGTAGACATAGATTATGATTTTTTTTTATTTTGTAACCATTGGTTATTTTCATGATAATTATACCTTAGCAAGTGAGAAGCCACTTATTTTTTTGAGTTTATAACGTTGATTTTTTCTAATATTGTATCTATTTTCGTTATTTTGCAATATTGTCTATTCTGTCGATAATGGCGTCACATCTGTCGACAGGCAAAAATCTTAAAAGTGACACAAATGCTAATTTTGTGATTGATAATCTCTAAAACTATTTTTAGATTAAATAAAGGTTAATTTTAAGTCTTCAATAAAAATACATAATCATTGAATTTGTTTTGATTTAAAAAAAAATGTAGGTTTGTAGAATGGCCGATACACATGATGATACACTCCTACGATTGACATTTGACCTACTTAAATGACTAATTAACATTATTATTAATTATCACCGCCAAGTGTAGAGGTCGAAGGCGTTTTAATCTGACTATCGTATGTGTCATTTCGAAATAACAAATATAAAATTCAAAAGCAGGTACTCACATTTTATTTTTTTACAAAATCTAATATAATCACTACAACATTAGACCATGACGTTAAACATATGATTGGGGCGTAGGTCCTAACAAAACACACTGGCAACATCTACAACATTAGTTATTACAAACACTTTGGTACAGTCACGAGCACTTATATGTATATGTTACGGGTAATGCTAACAGAGGAAGAAGGAAACTGAGGTTAACCCGGGTAAACTTAGTATTACCTAACCTTTTTGGGTAAAGTTTAAAAAGTAACTCTTTTACGGCTTAAGGCTAAACTACGGCTATACCTAGGTGCGGCCGGTAGTAGTTGGTTTAGCTTAGGTGCATCCTCTTTATTGCTAGGGCACACCGACCAAATGGGTTAGTTTAGGTTAGAACTGACACCAAACGCGCGCGAGCCAAGCGAGCGTAGCAAGCGGTGCTACAGCAGCAATTGGCGAGCGCTACATCCAAATTGGTTGCATTGGTTGCCCGCCATTTTATCTTATTGGTTGCCCTCAGAATATGGCTTTCGAACTGGTAGATCAACGTTCGATGCGGTTCATAATCTGACTAACTTTTTTGTCACAAACAAATCCGATTTTTGGTATCTAACTAGACCTTACCAAAGCGTTTGATACTGTTTCTGTACCCATGCTCATTCGCAAGATAACAAAAATAGGCGTGACCCCGGGCTCAACGCAAACTTTTTGAGGACACACCAATAATAGCGAGAGGGATGAGGTGGAGAGAGCATACACAGTTCGTTAAGATCGATTATATCAGTGATTAGCGCACAATCACCTATGGTGTGCCACAAGGTAGCGTACTCGGTCCGACTCTCATTCACGAGCTGGGTATGCTCACTGACCCCAATCGTAAAAATATAAACTTCTGCAGATAACACTGCCCTTCTCTTTAGAACAAATTGGGAAACTAGTCTAGCCATAGGCTACGTAAATAAATATTTGTTTTTAAGACCCTAAGACATGTGTCTGACGTCAGGCTGATGAAATCAATCATCTTTACCCTCGCCCAGTCTCTATTAACTTACTGTATAACATCCTGGGGCGGTACACCTCAATACTCAATCTTGCAACTAGAAAGAGCACAGACAGCTATTTTGAAAGTATCTTCATTTCTACCATTTAGATATTCCACAGCAATCCTTAGTTCCTTTTCTTGTATATATATACAGTATTATATACTATAGAATCGTTTTCGTTCAATCGTTTTTTTCTCCGACTTACAACTTTGCAAATCCGACTACCACGAAAAAGTTTTTCATTTTTCGGATTATAATATAGCCTATGACACTCACAAATAACGCTGTTCTGTTCTATTGATAAAAGAATTTTAAAAACCGGTTCAGTAAATCCATAGATTACTCCCTAAAACCTCACTATCTCAAAAACTTTACCTCTTTGTAATATTAGTATAGATATATATATATATTACTATAAAAGCGAAAGTAAGTTTGATTGGTACCTTTTCACGCCTACCACTGAACAATTTCAGGATGATCGCATCCTGAAATTTTGCATATATATGCGTTGTCAGTTGTACAGAAACGGATATGTATCTTTCATCCTGAAAAAAACTACTGTTCTCGAGGAAAACAGCAATAGCGTTCTTACGATAATAGACGGCGCCACGTGTCTTTCCAATCATGATTGAATTATATTATTACAAGCAGAGTACAACCCGAATTGATTTTCAAATTCTAAATTAACGCGAGCGAAGCCGCGGTCAAAAGCTAGTCTTATACAAAAAGAGACTAAATTACTAACTGCGCATCAACTGTTTGTTTTACAAACGGCCCTCAAGCAGCATGGACTCCTTATGTTCAACTTCTCTCTGCTAAGTAAAATACGTTTTGACCCGGTAAATCGTCATGACAATCGACTAACTGCCGTACATTATTGATCGAAGCTGCCATGTTCTCGAAACGTTTCGTCTCTTTCCTTGGTTGTTTTCTCTATAATAAAGTAAATAGGAATAGCTGCCCCGAAATAACATGCTTTTTGAAAATTTTAATCAATACAGTAAGAGATAATAATTATATTCAGTCCTTTTAAAAGTTGCTTAGCGTGTGCATATTATTGCTAGTAACTGTACACCTTTATGAGATTTTAAATAAGGTAATCGGTTGAAAATAGGTAGGTGACACTATTAGTTACATTGTTATCCTCGTTGTAAAGCAAGTATTTCGTATATGTAACTCAATTATCCTTATTATTTTGCAATGAAATGCATGTGTAATGGAAACTATGAAAGATTTGTTTGTTACAACAATTTTATTTAAATTAGAGAATTGAAATTAACTAACTTAACATTAAAATAAAAACTGGCTTCTTAAGACTCCTTAACGCTGTGAACAGGTAATGTCCCCAGGACACTGGCGGGCGGCGTTGCCACGTTGTATAGCAACGCTTAACCTCTGACCAAGGTAAAAGCCAGCCCCTGGATCACGGGAAGTGTCAACTAAGCGTTGTGAAATTGTTTTAAAAAACTTTTTTGCAAAAAATAAAACCGACTCCAAAAACACAAAAAAAGTGAAAAATAATTTTAGCTTCAGAAGTCGGTGACTTTTGTTTATTTGATTCAGTTTTTTGTCACCGACTTCTGAAACTAAAATTATTTTTCACTTTTTTTGTGTTTTTGGAGTCGGTTTTACTTTTTGCAAAAAAGTTTTTTTATTTTTAGTTGCAATATTCCATAGAAATATTTTTCATCATCAGACCTGTAATGGCACTTGTAACCCAGATGGGTGCAAAGTTTTGATCAATGTACATGAATTAAGTCCAAACGCAAGGTAGCTACTGTAAACAGTTGAGGGGTTCCCTTAACTGTCCTTCGTCTTCATCATCAGACCCCTTATGACAGTCACAACCCATCTAGGTGTAAATTTCTCATCAATACAAATTAATCAAACCCAAACACAAGGTGACTGCTGTAAACCGTTGAGGAGTTCCCTCGACTGTCTTTCGGTTCCATCATCAGAGCGACTCCATATCTTCTTTAAATTATAGTGCTTTAAAATACTTAATCAAAAAATTTACAAACGCGCTAGTCGCCACTACAATTTTTGAAAGCTCCCCTCAATTTCTCTTGGATGCCATCATCAGATCCCGGTTTCCTTATCATGGGACCACCCTTGAAGTATCGCCTTTCCAACAAAAAAAAATATCAAAATCGGTTCATAAACGACGAAGATATCCGCGAACACACATAAAAAAAAATATATATATATACGGTCGAATTGAGAAACCTCCTCCTTTTTTGAAGTCGGTTTAAAAAGGCTATTAGCACACTGACCCCACGGTCCCAGAGTTTCAACCCCAAACAGCTCGAAAATATAGTTACCATTAAGGTTACTTTATTTACGCCACTTGAGGTTCTCCGCAGCCGCAGCGGCAGCGCCAGCACAACACGATGAGCAAGATGGGATGGCGCAAGAGATATCGACACAATCATGCTGCGTCCCACACTAAAGGCCTACTATCCAATAAAACCTAATTTACATGGTCTTTCATTACTAAGCAAATCCCCGCAAGTGTCAGGAGTCGATGGATAAATACATTAAATAACTCAAAAAGATTTGATGATTTTTTTGGGTCAGTGCAGACCACAGGATGAGTAGTTGCAGATGCTGATCGCACTGGACTATGGAAAGATAACGTGGCCATGATTTCGGCTATCAAAATAGTAAACCTCTCGGGATCAGGATGTAAATTCACGGAAACAGTAATTATGATTGATTCTTCCTACATTGTGATGTGCTAGATTTTTTTATTGAACATTGTTTTATTAGGAAAGTGTTTGTTTATGTATTGGTCGTAAATCTTCATACATTATAGTAGGTGTATGTAAAATCTTTATATATATAATTCTTCTGTGAGTGTGTATGTCACTGAACTTCTCTCAAACGACTGGACCGATTTTGATGAAATTTTTTGTGTGTGTTCAAGGGGATCTGAGAATGGTTTAGATTCACAAAAATTAGGGTAGGTAGGGTAGGTAGGGTAGTAGGTAGGAAAACATGCATTGCAACGCATGCCGGGCACAGCTAGTAATATATAAATCACAAGCAGAGTTGCTTGTGATTTGTAGAATAATATAAATTAATGTTCGTGATGTCCGTATTATGTTAATGGTTTATTAAAATATTTTGTCATAATAATTAAGTTGAAATTGTTGTACTGAACTGCCAAATGTTTATCGTTAATTCAAAGCTGCAATTTTGAAGAGTTTTAAGGGGTATGCTTTCTTCCGATAACTTATAAGTTTCACTTGTTTATTAAGTAAAATATATTAACGAAGCCGAAAGGCACTTGATTTCCCCGTCATTGCCTCCTGCAACCCTCTAGTTACGAAGATGTTGGAGGTCATATTTCCAACTTTTTCAGAAGTTGTTTTTCTCCTACAAGTTTTTAATGTTAACTTTACTTTAAAAAAATCCATGACCCCTGTACTACTTATTCAATGCATCCATCAAGCACAATGTTATGACTGAGTCAAAAAATCACGGGTCACGGTAGGCTGTAAACCGTGATTTTTGACCTTGTTGGTATTCGTAATTCTTAATTCGTGTCTTTCTACTCAAGAGATGTCATTACTTTATTAGGTACAATGCAGAACTCTCCAGTTTTATACCTTGAGGTATCGTCTTGATCCTTTCTACATTATTAGTACCTTCGCCTTTATTTGACCGATAACCTGATAACATTTCAGTCTACCCTTGCTCATTTTGACTCCGTGACACAATTCGAAACCACAGCTACAGTGATATCTAGGTTTTAAAGGTTTATTGACCCTTCTCAGAATATATTCATAGTTTGATAAGTAAGTATTTGTACTGAATTGTCTAACCAGTGTGGACAAATTGCAGACTCGGCCACAGACATTGTACTCAGACAAATAACGATGTACAGACGCCAGCACATAAAGCTACCTAGGTACTACTAAGGTTTAACTGCCGAAATTTTTAATAAATATGCATTTTGTAATTTTTAACTTATCATAACTACTTTAAGCAAGTGTCGGTTTCAATCAGTGCCACTTTTAATTTCGCTAGTTAAAACATATTCTTTAAGGAATATATTTTTTAATTTAAAACTGTTATGTTTTAACATCGAGCCATCAACTTAATCACTCTCAAACCAGATATAAGTTTTTAAACTGTCAAACCACCAACACATTAAATCTCAAACTATTCGCAAAAACGAATCAAATAATGAATCTTTTACAATTATTTGCCGAGCTTTTTTCAGAGATTTGGCTAAGAGCTTGAAATAAGATTTCAAAATAAAAGGGTTCCTACTTCTTCAATTTCAGCGTACTCCAAATGATTGATTTTATTTTATTTCCAATAAAATAAAAATAAAAATCGTTTCCTTATAAATACTTAGCTACTCGTTCCTATGAAGCATTCACCCTGATGTCATCGTTAGTTACATCACCTGATACCTCTAGCTCTACAACCAATCGCAATGATCATGTTTCTCAGTAAAATCAATGCGGAGATTATATAATATAAGAATATACAATATGGGGAAATACTCGCGTTAAATAACTTGAATGAGGCGATCGATAATAAACACCTTGACGTGATTAAGTTCATTCGTAAGGTAGGGCCTAAATAAGTTGACATTTTCGCGCGGCTTCACCTGTTGACTTTAATTGTCATGTAGTTATTAATTAATCATGATCAAAGTACATAAATAGAATGGATTACCAATCTCTCCTAATCTTCAAAATAGAATGAACATTGTGTATTTCTTCTTCTGCGTCTAATTTGTAGTTTGCCGCTTTCGGTACCGAACCTACCTATGTCATTTTTAAACAAGGTTTTCAGGACGTGATGATGAGGCTGTCCCCCAACATGGAACATTCAGACGATTGTAGAACCAGCGAAAGAAATTTTATATTTATAGGGTTAGTAATTTGGCAAAGTGGGGAATTAAAGATTCTTCCGACACACAATATCAATGCGGTGCTCCCGACCAGACAATGTCTCACTTACACTGGAGTGTCCAGTGTCCCAACACCTGCACTTTAGAAGACCTAAGGGACGCCACGGACGCCGCGATTAACGTGGCCGCATACTGGGTCCAAGAAGTTTAAACAAGTGGTACCATCGACACGAAAGAAGTAGAAGGGTAGTTTTTTTTCAACCCGATAGTGTGATAACCAGTCTCAATACAGGGTAGGTTAGGTATCTATCGTACTGCCCAGTAACTACGTTGTGGAGGTCAGGTCGGTAAAATCAATCGTGCATCAATTAAAATATACCAATATTCTTGCTCTAACCGGAATTCTAGTTTGAAAGCTGACCTCAATATAGTCTAGAATAAAACAAATAAACCTTGAGGCTGGCTTGATGGTAAATTTATAAGGCGCCTGCGACATTATTGACGATGTTCAGAAAATCTTTGTTGCTTTTGATATTAAACTCGTAGGCATTTTATATTGATGTATTTTCAATTCGGCACGTACCTTATATTTTGGATCCCGGCAAGGTCACCAATTGTGCAGGTCACTATTAGTTTTGTTAGGTACGTGATAAATTAAATAAAACAACAAGGTTTGGTTTCAACGCACACGTCTTACTCGCACGACCGACCAGCAGAGAGCGTGCGGTCAGTGAAGTGACTACCTGACCGCACCCCACCACCGCTCGCCCGACCAGTAAGGCATGTCGGTATTTATTTGTACACTTCAACAGGCTGGTTGAAAAAAAAAAAAAGACTTACAATTTAGCGCCAAAAATCCGCCATTTTGTTTTTTTTTATTTTTAAACACCTATCTAAGGACACTCGGGTTTTTGAGACGAATCTAATGATAACTTAATCGTTGAAATCCATCCAGCCATTTGGAACAAACGAGGTAATAAAGAAATTTACAAAAAAGAAACAAAGAAATATACAAGATACGCGCGAAAAACATAACCCTTCCTTGGCAGTCGGATAAAAAGAAAAATGCAGTTTTTGTAACAAGTCAAAATATAGCACAATCATAAAAATTTATTAAAGACATCGTCTTTTTACATAAATGTTAAGTATCCAAAAGAAACGTATAAATTCTGATGAAAATATAAGAAAAACTTGAACAAAAATGTCATCCTAGCAAATCGCTTATTTCATAGCTACAGGAACTATGGAAAAAATAAAACAATTACTAGTTGTAAAGAAAAGTCATTTACAATTGAATAAACGTTCAAATTCCTAAGGCAATTTAAAACTGGTCGATGTATAATAGTTCATTTTCGTGTCTATAATTACATGTATACCAAGTAACCTTTGTAACTAAAGCTATTTGGTGTATAGCGAATATCGTCCGGTCACCGGTAATCACAGCTTGTTCTATGCACTTCGTAACACTGTTAATTCACTGAGTAGCCCGAAGTTAACGTTTTCTGAAAAAGAAAGAGAAGATTACCTTGAAATATGTTTCTATATATAGGCATGACATGTATCATTGTGCCATTTTAAATTTAAAGGTTATCCACAAAATTCATATGTATGTACAATAATAATACCTGCACTATAAATATAGTTATTTTTATCAAGTGACATCACTAAGAAGTGTTTCGAGAAACATGTTTCGAGAAGTAAGTTCGTCGTAAGCGTTACTTAAACATATTATGGGGAACAATATGCTAAAGCTGTATACCGATGTCAAATATTTACCCGTAAATCATGACCCTTTCATATTAATGAGCCACGATTTTTAAGGGATTTTTATACCCGAACGTGTTTTACGAAACATATCCCTAAGAATATTTGATTTCTCACTGATACTATCTAAAGAGCATTCCTGATTTGTTTCCTAATCAGTTACAACACTACAACAGTTTTCAAAATAAATGCACTATTATATTACAATAACAAATTACTTATTATGGTTAATTGCGGGTTATTAAAAGCTACTTCGCGATTTGTCTTCTCATCCTACGATTTTTTAATTAATTCCTAATGATACTTCATTATTGTACACTGTAATGCAAACTAAACGCTTTATATAAGAAATATCATTAAAAATCGAGAGTGCAACGACTTCAATTACAGTCATTGTCTCTGTGCCAGGACAAATTCATTTATAAGTCTTTGACTCTTTCCTAAATGAAAAATTGTCTCTGGACAGGTAGTGAATATACAAGTAGTGTATTACGTCTAGTGTTCATCCTGTCTAGGTATAGCACCCATGTTAACGATGATTATAACCTTAGATGGTTCGACGTTACAAAAAATTATCAAACTTTTTTTTACAAAATTCTAACGTTAATCTTCTAAGCTAAACTGTTGGTTGTATTGTGCCTTTGATTCGGTGTAATTATACTTATATGAAGGTACTAGGTTAGTAGTAGGACTGATACTTACTTGCCGTAGCCGCCCGAGTGGGCGGTGGCAGTCGCGGTAGCCGTCGCAGTGGCACTGCTGCCACCGTAGCCGCCATGGCCACCACAGCCGCCGCCACATCCGCCACCCCCTTGGTTGTATGCTTGGCCACCGCCGCCGTTGCCATAACCGCCGCCGCTGCCGCCGCCGTGGCCGTAACCACCGCCGCCACCGCCGCCGCCGCCACCGCCGCCGCCACCACCGCCGCCGCCTCCGCTACCGTAGCCCCCGCCGGAGCCGCTGCCGTAGCCGCCGCCGTACCCTCCGCCGTGGCCGCCGCTGTTGCCTCCACCGCCGTTGTAGCCTCCACCGCCACTGTAGCCACCGCCTCCGTGATGATGGCCACCGCCATGACCTGAAAGACAATTACAATAAGTAAACCCTGTGACATAAGAAGCCCTACCACTGCCAGCACACCTGCTACTTACAAGTTAAAGGTTAATAATCTAACTACAGCCTTAATTACAGTCATAATCTATGCACTTCTGAAAATCTGTCTAGTTCTACAAACGTTCAAAACCAACTTGGTGCAAAATATTTGTTAATTATTATGTGCCTTGTACTTCGCATATAAACATTATTTAATCCAAAACTAGTTGTAAAAACAAACAACAAAACAAACAAACAGTGGACATGGTAAATATCCCGTTTCTAGTGTTAATTATAGTTGTAAAAACATAATTTTCAGTATTAAACTAGCTAGGTACTATGGTTCAGAAACCAAATTATCTACTATTACTCAAGCATAATAATTATGGCATCAGTTGACGAAAGACATCGCCAAAAAGCGTTTACAAAAAGCACATATAACTGTGTTTGCGCAAAAAGCTGTGCACTGCGTACCATGCTCATGTACTACTTTAACGACTATTGTTTTGGATGGTTCTTCATAGCCACCACCGTGGCCGCCGCTATAGCCTCCGCCATAGCCCCCGCCATAGCCTCCACCGTAGCCGCCGCCATAGCCGCCGCCATGTCCCCCGCTATAGCCGTGGCCACCGCCGCCGTCGCCAAAGCCAAGGCCACCTCCGCCGAGTTGAAAACCTCCACCGAAGGCAAGGCCACCTCCTCCTCCCCCAATACCTAGATGCTTCCCCAGCAGATGACGTTTCTGTCTGTTGAGTCCAGGCTGTTCCTGGTCTTCAAGTTTCTGCAAAAAATAAATTAAAATGTATAAAACAAATTATTGATGAAGCAAAAGGACTACGTAAGGATCGTACCAGGTGGCATGCTGAAGTTTCTGCCTAACTCAATGGGAAAAAGGTGTGAGTTTATATGCAAATAAATTATGTATGCAAGTATGCATACTTACGAAAGCTGACCGGTACAATAAACTTGAACGTATAAATATGCTAGCGCTGTGTTACGTCAATTTTAATAATGTCTTGGAAATGTTTAATGTGGTTATAAATATTGATGGGCTTGTAACTTTATAGCTACAGTATCTTCAAGACGATGAATAAATACTCTTCCTAATACTAGATGTAAACGGACCCTTCACGAAATCGTCAACCAAGCATTCTGTAAAATAAGTAACTCTACGCAAAAATGATTTTCTGGGAAAGACTTATTTTTTTGGGATGAAGATTCACGGTTTAGGTACGGTAAGACTCAATGTAACGCACTCAAAACAGTGTGCTGAAGGAAGCATTTAATAGTACAGGGGTATAAGTAAAAATATAAAGTTAGAAACTTGATTTTTTTTTAAACTTGTGGAAAAGTTTGAACTTTAGATATGTTTCAGAACAAAAAAATGGTTGCAATGACGGGGAGAACAAGTGTCTTTCGGCTTCATTGAGGGTCTATTTACACGTACATCACATTCATCATTATTTCAGTCTTATTCCATCTACTATTTCACCAATTATTTCTACCGCCTGTTGATCGCCTGTTTGACAAAAACTTCGTACTTTTTAAAAGTAAAAATATAAGTTGCCAACAAATATTTACATAGTTTGAATAACAACATATTTTCTACAATGATGTAGCCCGACTCCCCCACATTAAACTTTTCAAAACCCTTAATGTAGATATTTTTACTTTGTATTGTTTATGGGAAAATCGAATTAAACCATGTAACTATGAAATAATAAGCGCTTATAGCCTGATATTAGTTAGAATACCTGCTGATTAAAGATCACGTTTGGTCCCATGCTATGTCAGTTGTTGATCATAGCTATGACTTATAGTTAAGTTACAAATTGACACAGAAAATAATAACAAACAGTTTAGTAAGTAATAACATTAAATACTGACAAACAGGCGTACTGAATTCACTTAAAAGCCCGAGATTCGTGATTCGATCACAATTATAAATATTTTTAAATTACTTCATGGTGTACATTCGTAACTACCAATTATATACTGGTATTCACATATGCGCTAAGTAAGTACCTATAAATAATAAAATACCAATAAATCTTCAATGAATCCTATAATTATAATATGCAAGCATGTAAACAAATCGTTTACTAGCACACATCTCATGTCCTAGAAAAAACTGTCATAACATAAACATATTAGGTTTTTATAAAACACCCCACTCAACTTCAATTATCTTTACTCTATTATTGTGAAAAAGCGCCATAAGTTGAATACGAAAATAAGTCACCGAATGGCACAAGCGACGATTTTTTTACGGAAATCATCGGAAGCACACAACAAACTTTTTATGCGTTTATCTCAAAACAGCTATTTCTGTTTTACGACAGTTTTTTTGAGGACGTGAAGATTTCTTTCTTTCGTTTATATGACAAGGGTGTTATAATTTATTAAATATATTTTAGTTTTTAATAAATAGGGATCAACAGTTAATCTACGAAAAACACCAATAAAATTACCTGAACGTAAATGGGCTGGAGGTTTCCTTTTAAATCTCGAGCCTCGGGTTCCTGGCGCACATACTGTGGGTTCGTCTGGGCCAGGAGGATAAGGATTGGGAATTGCCTCGAGCGCGTCGCATCATGCGTCCTAGAGTCCCTCGGGGGCGCTAGCACCGGCGACACGAGGACCACTCGCTCCCCACCGTCCAAAGAATTGTCTCTGATAGACGGCACTGCCGCCGCAAGCGCTGAAAGCGCCAGCACGCTAACCACCACACTATTGTATCCCATCGCGATTACTGACGCAGGACCAGCAAAGCAAACCTATTTATAAGACGCGTTTTTCCTGCGGACGCTGTGACGTCATGAACCGACTACTAGTGCCATCAGTCCGCGGGAGTTCGCGGAACGGTCATTTCCCACTATGACGTGACAATCCCAGATTGTTTTCATTATGACGTGAATAATTAATGTTCACGCATCAGATATTATTTGCTGTATAGAAAAACGAAAAGATGATATGGAAGTACCGTGTGTAGTTGAACGAAAAAACGTGATGTTACACGCCTGCCAATTTGCGGAGTTCATGCACGTATTAAGCTGGTTATTCCCATAAACCGGATGCTCGTCTGTGTGCGTTTGGATCCATAGTTAATAACAGCGAACAGGTTCTTCATGGTTTCTGTGCTCGATCAAGATTATTTTGTTGTTCAATACAAAGGCGTAGATTAAATTGTTAAGCCTACAAACAAGTTTTCGCCTTTAGTTAATATTTAGTTGAATAATAAAAGCATTAATGAATTGACGTAGACTGTGATTGGAAAAGAGCCTACCGTCATTACAATTTTTTTTTTGTTCTGGACCATACCTTCTAGTTACGGAGACAAATTGGATGTCAAAGTTTCAACTTTTGCACATTAATTATAATATATTAGTCTACCTATGCACATTATTTTTAAACACTTGTTACTTGAGTTTCACTGTTAAACGTTTTTATTCATCCCCAAGAAAAAAAGTCGTTACACAGCAATAATTTTTGCGTAGGGTTGCTTAATTTGATGTACAGAATGCTTGGTTAAGGGCTTCATGAAGGGTCCGTTTACACCTTGTATATAAAAGCGAATAATCTGCTAGCACATGGCTAGCAGAGACCGATGTTGTTTCTGTTGATTTATAACTTATTCGTAAAAAAGACTGAGTAGCTGGATTTATTTGTTTTTAATTTCTTCCCTCGAAGAAATATTAACTGCAGATATTTAACTGTTTTTTTCGCATAAACCAACGCAATCTACAAGTTTTTTAGAATCTCGAGCACGAGGATAATATATGCTTCTTAAAAACATCAAAAAGGAGTAGGTATATTTGCTCTCATCGTTTTTGCACTAACATTCGGTTATAAAAAACCGATTGTAACAATCGGTTATTAAAGTATTCCTCTCTTACTAAGAAAACTTTTCATAGTGTTATCCATTCTTCTAAACTTTTTGCCTTACAATCTTAATTAGAGACAACATTAATTAGTTCTTGTCACTGCGACGACGAACAGCTGCCAACTATTTTGTTCCCTTCCTAAGTTTTCAGAAATATTTGTTTTGTGTCATCAGTTGCCCTAACACTCCAACCATGTTGGGGACGGCTTCCAGTCCAACCAAATGTAGCGGAATACCAGTACTTTACATGCAGCGACCACCTATCTGACCTCCACAACCCTTTACTGGGTATAACGATTCACCTTGGTAAGACTGATTGTCAGACTTTCGGGTTTGGTTTTTTGTGCGTTTTGTTCTTACGTTTTGTATGCACGTCATGTCTCAGCGACCAATAAATGTTTATCTTTATTTTATGTTAGACGACGACTCTGATCAAAAAAATTAATTGGTAGATCTTTAACTATGAATAGACTTATGTATTACTAAAAAAACTAGTTTCAATTAATCGAATGGTTTTAAACGACATATTATAATCTCATTGGTCTAGTGGTCGAAGGTGCGGCATCTGAGCATGAGGTCCTCGGTTCGACTCCCAGGTCGGGTAAAGTGTTACCGGCTCGCTCCCTATTACATGGGACTTAAACATAACTGTCGAAATGTGGGTGTACTAATAGGTACACCTCTGCGTAGCCTTTTGGGGATTACAGGGGTGATTTTATGTAATATCACGCCTATGTTAGGCTACATATAGTACGAGTTCACTGACATTTCGGCAGTTATGTTTATGTCCCATGTAGGTAATAACCTATGGTCTGAAATCCTGACTACACGACCAAAAGATCCTATTGCAATACAATGAGCAATACTTGAGTCTCGAGTTAGTTTTTCTGTAATTCCAGCCAATATTTGCAAACAGCGACCTACGTTAAAATTGTGAGAAGCAAGCAAGATAAGGGACACACAGAACAGAGAAGAATGGCAGAAGAAAGGGGAGCAGGGGAGGAATATGCTAACAGTGGATGGATCCGGGCTGAAATTATTATGATACCTGCATAAGTGCATACGTCCATACGAAGTTACAAATCAAGGTAATAAAACCACGACAACAATGGGGGATTTATATCTAATCGCCCACTATAACGCTTTCTTAGTACTATTAATTTCAATTGATAGGCTTCCATTAATTCATTTTCCACATAATTAACGCGTCTCTACAGAAACAAAGCGAGCCGGAAGTTACATCAATGAAAAAAGACACTAATTTGTTGCATTATTAAGATTCATTTTTTAAGCTACATCATCGCATCATGTAATTATGCCCACTGATATTCAATTATCAAGGAAAAGGTAAATTACCTGACCTCTGAGATAAAACAATGGAAAAAGAAACGAGTTTTCTTGCGAATAAAGTTTTATTTTCAGTAACAAGTATAGATTCTTATCGCATTAATATAATGAGGCTCTATCGTCTATAATCTTCTTGATGGTACTGCATATGGGCTGTTTACTATCGGCGTGATGTAGTTGTCATCTGAAACAAGAAAAATGAAATTAATATTATGCCTTTTACCATAAAAAGGTTCTTAACCGCTGTTGTTGCCATGTAAGTAAAATAATTTAATTCGATAGATACTTATGAATATTCATTGACAGATTTAAATGCAAATAATCCCCGATTTTGTGATAAATTTTAAAAACACTATCATGGGATTACCTATTCTTTATGTGTTATTATGTAGGTATACTTAGTGGGTAATATAGTGACTATTTTTAGTTTTTCGTTGTATCATAATGTTGCGTAATTTATGTTGTTATTTATTTTTAAATATTAAAGTAATATAAACTTTGGTCTTAGGCCAAGATAATGTAACAGAAAACGAACTTAGCTGTGGACCAATTGTCAGTGCTACTTTAAAATTGAGTGTTTATTCAAACATTCAAAAATATTACAAACTGTTCTACATGTTTATTTATTTATTATTTATTTAACACTTCAAGCACAAAGTACAGAGGCGGACTTTATGCCATAGCCATATGTTCATACTTTTTGATCAAATACCTAGTATTTAGTAACTACCTATGATCTATGTATGTTATATTTTCTTGTGCACCAAGCGTACAGTGCAGTCGGATGCAAAATTCTAGAACGTTCGTTTTACTTCGCTACTCGCTAGGATCTAGGTCCGAAGCAAGCCACCAGTGAATGCGTACGTATCCTAAGCCGTTATTCCCGTCATTGCCAAACTACAAGTGCATTATAGAGAAGGGAACATGTCTAAGCCTATGTACGTGAAAAGTAACCTTTATAATTCATAATTCATTCATATTTCATTTATTTATTGTTTGTCACAGGTGATAAAAACAGATCTTACAATTAACATTATTGTATCACTGTAACATACCCATGGGGTGTACAAAATAATAATACAATTAGGTACACTCATCATTGGTTAGTGGTTGTTATCCGTTGCATTGGTTGTTATAAGTAGTCAACCTTTAGTACTTGGCATGAGTTTCAGAGGATTATTTGTAATACATTTTTATTTAGAGCACAGCTGGCAGACAGAACATTTTACAAATATATAATTATGTTATGTGTGTGTTTTTGCGTGTACCTAGCACGTAACCCACTATGGAAGATCTTAAATACATCCTATACATAAATATACATTTTTTTTATTTCTTTTGTAATAAAAATTAATATCTTTATTACAAAATAACTAAATAAAATGCAGAATCATTAAATTAATCAATTTATAGGTACAGAACAGGTTTACGAGGAACGCTAATAATTATTATGTTATAATTGTATTGGTTTCGTACGGAAAACCCGGTGACCACAAACGCATGGAAATCTTTATCGGTATGTTGGTATTATTCACAGTAAAAAAAAAACAAGATCTCCTTGCCGTTCTTATACGTATATAAGTATACAATGTATTGTGTGGTTTGAATGAGAATATTAGTAAACAAAAAAAAAACTTATGAAATAAACGCTTACCCAGTTGGGAAGCTGAATCTACTAATCCAAAATCTTATTTTCTTCTTTTTCTGTTTGGTACAGCTACTGCTGTCTGTAGTAGAAGAAAAATCTCATTTGGACTACACAATCATATTAATCTTTCGAATTTTAGTAAAGAGTCCAATGATTTAAGGTGTTTCTTACTTTTTTGACTCGAGGCAATGTTTTGGGTATTTTAATTAGAATAAGAATAACATATAAAAAGTAATCATGACTATAATATTTCATAAAATCACCTGGCATATTGACAACTACGCTTGGGACCCTGTTGGCACCATAAGAGACCCCTTGAGCTCCATACCCGCCATAGGAGCTTTGAACCCCATAAGACGTACTGGGGCCATAAGAGGACCCTGGTCCCCGGTATACAGGGGGAACTGGAAAGACAAGAAAAAAATACATAAAGTTAAGTAAAATATTAAGGCAAAAAAGCCAAACCTAATAAGAACCTATTATTACCAATTTTAATACTCCTGATAATAATACAAATGTTACGAATTAATTAGCCGAATTAATTAGTTATAGAAGGTAGGTACCTACCTATCTTCTATAACTGATAAGTTATGGCTTTCTATAGTTCCCCCTGTATACCGGGGGGTATACAGGGGGAACTGGAAAGACAAGAAAAAAATACATAAAGTTAAGTAAAATATTAAGGCAAAAAAGCCAAACCTAATAAGAACCTATTATTACCAATTTTAATACTCCTGATAATAATACAAATGTTACGAATTAATTAGCCGAATTAATTAGTTATAGAAGGTAGGTACCTACCTATCTTCTATAACTGATAAGTTATGGCTTTCTATAATTTTTTTTTTTTTTTTTTTAATATGGTTTTCTATGTTTGTCATAAAAGGTCTTGATCACGCGTCTTCTGTCTCGCTCAATGATAGATAACCTTGATCACTAAACCATTAACTAACGTTGGTAGTATTCGGTTATTTAAATTTCATTGAGGGTTCAACAGTTAGCAGTGAACGATAAAGAGCAAACAAGTTTAAATATATAGGTTCAACTGAAAAAAAATAACGGGCCCAAGTGCGTTATTACTAAGTCACACGACTTATCTACCACGTATTGTACTTGCTGCTACACAGCATAGTCGCTACTACGCGTCGTAGTCACTGCTACGCACCGTAGTCTCTGCTACGCACCGTAGCCGCCGCTACGCATCATAATCGCAGCTACGCAGCGTGGTAGTAGTTGTTTTACAGCGCAGCCGTACCCGCATAGGCGTAGCGTCACAACAACAGCGTAAGTGATGGTGTGAGATGGGAAGAAATGCTTCGTCGTCGAGTATTGTGCTTAGCCGTGGGCCATAATAACAATGTGCAGCTTTTAATGTAATAATATAGATGCCTAGCTTGACATCTAACGAGAGTGGGCTGCGCACGCAAGGGACTCCGAGGATATTATTTTGTCGCACACATCCTATCTGAACTGACCTGTGACTAAATCATAGCGCACTTATTGTATAGCAGCCAAGAGTCATTTTTCTTTTGTTCAAGTCGCATGTGCAGGTGAGCCAAGTATGCAGTTAAGTGTAATGTAATTGATTTATTCTTTACTATGCTTACGTGCATGGATCAAAGGTTCAGGCAAAGATCAAACACTAAGTAACAATGAAATTATTGTTCACATGATGGAATTCCTGTAAATAGTTTCATTGACTTTGTAAACATAATTATATTTTTTTCTCCATACTAGGGCTTTTCCCTTTTTCCATTATAGCATTAGGTAATAGTTAAGTATGAGTAACGCTACAGGGAAAACCATTTTTGTTTGCAAATAACTTTCGAAACCGTGTCTCATTTTAAAATCGTGTAACTTTAATTGAACATTCAATAAATTAATTTATTTGTAAAAGGCGGAGATTGATGCTATTTATTAATTTTAATAACAGATAGGTATGAGATAAAACAACTGTAAATGTTGTCAAACTACTTCAAACACATCATGATTCAAAGGTGTGGCTGTATGGACGATTTAGTTTAACTTATGCTAATCTAATTTTACTTCCTGGAGTTTGCCAAGGAAGGAGCCTAGGACTCTACTGAGGGTGCCAAACTTGTGGCTAAGATCTGGGGCCGACATCATTTAAATTGCCATCGATACGCTAAGAGTAAAACGACAGTCATAGGGAGTCAGAGGAGAACAATTGAGGTATTGGGGCAGTATAAAACAAAGATAGGTGGCAGGTGGTATATTGTTATAACGTAATTTCTTCTGTTTAAAATGACATTATCGTAAAGTATCTTATTTGCGACTTACCCCCACTAGGTATGACGACCACACTCGGTTGAACCGCAGCTCCTTGCATATAATTCTTGTAATCTGTAATTATAATGCCATTTATATCATAATTAAGAATCGTTTGCAATGTTAGTCCGGATGAAACTATGTAAAATAAAATAGATACCTACATGCTTTTTGTTACTGGATTTGAAGAATAGATTAAAAGAAGCTGAATATGTAATAGACTTGTAATGGTACATGGCATCGAAGTTTAAATTTATAAAAATAAACAAGGGTGGACCCTTGGCTAAACCAAAAAACGCGAAAAATATTGATGAATTTTTTTGGAGTGAATAATCACGGTTTATGGTGAGATTCAATGTAACGCACTCAAAAATTGTGCTGATTAGTGCATTAAATAGTAAAGGGGCCACGGAGGTATTTAAAGTATAGTTAAAACATAAAAAAAAACAACTTTTATTAGAAAAAAAACTTGTGAAAAAGTTGAAACTTTGACCTTCATCTAGCACATTCCCAGGTACGGTCCAGAACAAAACAATAATCGTAATTACGAGGAGAACAGGTACTTTTCTCCTTTTTTAAGGGACTTTCTACACAAATTATAAAGGACCAATATTCCTCAAACAACAGATTCAAAAGTCCTTTTTATATTTTGACAAAGAAAGCCTGCCTATACTAAATATCAAACTGGAAATAAACAATTCTTAAGGATTTGCCAGCATGTCCATAAAGAATTACTTGATCGTATACAAAAATACCTATACATACCTCCATAACCCCCACTTTGCCGTCTAAACCGGCTTAGCGGAGAATGTCTTATAGCATCCTGTAACAAAAAGTAGATAACATAAGTATTGCACAACTTTAAACGACACAAAAAACATACGAAAATTACATTTACCTGCTCATAAGTCAGTTGAATTCTTTTATACTGAATATTTGCAAAACTGTTCACATTTATACATGATAAGATTGAAATTAAACAAAAAAACAATGTAGTAGCCATTTTAAAAAAAGTGTCTGCTATTTGCTATATATTTTTTTCATAAAGACTACAAGACTACTGCAAGTCCCTTTTATATATAAAAAAATTGTCAACTTTAGATGGTATCTGAAACACAATTATTGTGTTCTTTGTTTTAATTACATACATAGTTTACCTCATATGAAACAAGCTAGTATCATGACAAAATAGTGGAATTTTTTAAGACGTCAGAGATAGAAAAACACCAATTTTTTTTTAACAACTATATTTTACCATTTACATATGCTACATAATTTTAATCACCCCTGCTTCGCACGTTTTACGACTAGGCAAAACATTCAGATTTTTAAATTAAATTTAAGTGTTATACGGACGTATGATGCAAATAAAACTTCTAGAATTCAATTTTGTAAATTATGGTGAAAACCGCATCAACATCTGCGACGTGGTTGAGAGGAACAAACCGATCATACAGACAGACACGTCTAGCGACTTCTATTCACAATATACATTTAAGTTTATATTTAAATCTATAAACGTCATAGTTTCAAGTTATTAATGTCAAGTGGACGAGTTGATTTTAAATTTATATTTGACATTAACTATTTATTCTTTGTTTTATTTTTACGTTGTACCTATATACAAAAGGAAGAGACAAAATAAATAGACTACCACCTTTTTTACCAATGTGATGTTCTTTTAATTTACGATGGTAACTTTGTACATTCATGCATAACTAGCTTATTAGAAACATTGTAGTGGAGGCAAATTCACTAAACAATAAAAACACATATTGATATTGGTGAAAATTCACGCCCCCATTTTGTAAAACCTATAACTCGAAGAATCATAACAACACAAATGATTTTCTTATGTACTCTGCTGAACCATCATCAACAATTAAAAGGGTCTATAACGAAGTTAAAGACTCTGTATCCATATCTTGTAAAACTGTGTTTATTTCCTTCTACCTTTTTTATAAGCGCTTCAATCGAAATACTTAATTCGTTCTCGCAATAAATACTCATCTTCTGTTCATTTTTTGTCCGAACATTAATATTTTTTTACGAAGTAGATTCTGCTTGTTTTCCTGCGACGTCTTAAGAGTTGTTTTTGGTCTTCTAGTTTCTGGAAAATAAAATTAAGTATACAGTATGTCTCAATGGGTTAGGTTAGGTTAGGTTAGAAGTGTAATATGTACGCACATTTCGGCAGATAAGTTTATGTCTCATAAGGGACTCTACTGCCATCAAACATTAGGTATATAGACACAAATCCAGACTGGGGTGTTGCTAAAAACTCCGAAACCGAAAACCGAATCGGACCTCGTGAGATTGAAAACGAATCTAGAACTCAATCATGCTCATAACAAAATGAGACAAATAATTGTAATATTAATCTATACTAGCTGTGCCACGCGACCTTCGTCTGCATAAAATTATTATAAAATATTACTTCCCATAATCAGATTTTTTTAACAATTTCAAGGGTTTTAATTTATTTTTTGCACGGATCCCTAATCCTTTTTTTGTAATAAAAGCTTAAGTAACTCCTTATAACATCAGCTACCAGTAAAAGTGCCATCAAAATCAGTCCAGTCGTGTCGGATATTAATCGGATCAAGCAGACAGACAGACAAAAACAATGTTGTATGTACCGTATATTCATACTTTAACTTACATTCAGTAAAAAGCTGTTATTTTGAAATTACAAGCAGACACTTAATTTTATTTATTTGTAAAGATGTAATAGATTATTATTTATATTTTTAAATCTGTTGTTATAATCTAGGTCTTCAAACTTACTTTTACATATACAGGTTGTGGTACTGCAAAGGTTTCAATACTTTTCGCTCCATTGGTTTTCGAATTATTGTTTTCCCTGGCTAGCAGCATGAGCAAAGGAAAATCTTTCGCCGTTTCGTTTGTCTGAGCTCTGCCATTTCTAAAAGGGGCTAACACCGGCGATACCAACACTACTTTCTCATGCTTTCTTATTTCACTTATTGTAACACTTGTACTAATATGTAGGATTAATAATTTGAGTACTAAACGAGCATATCTCATCGTGTTCGAATATAAATGTGTACATGGTGTACCTACTCAGGGAGTTTTATATACGATCCTCGTTCAATAGCATCACGATTATTTGAAATGATGGACACCAAGCTTGAACATTCTTGTTTAGTCACGGAAATATTTATGCATTTAATCTTGAAGTCATGTAGACATTATTGTGTTGCTGATTAATGTTTGCAAAAGTCAAACATAAATAAAATAAAGCAATATTATATTGTGAATGAGGTTTTTTGCATCTACTTACTCAAAATTTATTGTAATACTAGCTGTTGCCCGCGACTTCGTTCGCGTGGAATTTTTGTGTGTATGTGAGAGACTACTATGTTGGTCGAGTGGTCGCAAGTGCGACTACTAAGCATGAGGTCCTGGGATCGATGCGGAGGTCGGGCAGTGTTTAAAAAAATGTACAACGTCGTGGATTGATGATTTCCCATCCAAGGAAAAGTTTAAAAATAAAAATAAAATGACAATTTTAATTTTGTTTTGATTTTAAAACTTTTTAGAGATTTTATTTCGTAATGGATTGTAAATAGTACTTATTACTGCCATACAAAGAGTAAACATAGAAGGAAAAATAAAACCAAATTCATTTTCAGCCATTCCGACTACACTTCGACTAAAACCTATTTACGTAAATAATTAAATTTATCATACTAATCGCATATGAGGTTACTAACTAAATTTTAAACATAAATATCTTTTGCGTCTGTTGGTCGATTTTGATGAAATAAACGCTAAAACTTACTCAGAACAATGCTTCTTATGTTTCAATATTTCGATTTTGAATACAATGAAGGATATTTACGTGATGCGCGCACAAACGAACAGACCAACCGAAAAACAGACAAACAGACAAAAATTCAAAAAAATGGTAGAAATGGGTTCTGTGTGTGATCCTTTAACACCCCTACTATTTGTTCTAAATATTTTCAATGTACAGAAACGCTACGTCTACAGATTTATGTGGCGATGACTGATTAGGTAAATCACGGTAAATTATTTTTCATAAAGAAAAATTACGAGTAAAGAAAGACTCTCTTCTACATTATATTCTTATCAGTATCTGCCTACTTCTAGTTTTTAATATCTGCACACCGTCCCTTATTTTCAAAGGAGTTAAAACTGTAAAACATGTTGAGAGACAACTACAAAATCCTGTGCACAATTTATTCATAATTGCCTGGTAATCACGAATGAGATCTCTTTTAGGATATAATGTATGTAAATGGTCAATGAGCTCATCTCACTGCTTTTTGTGTTGTCTTTACACTTGGATCGTAAAGGACATACCTACCTACATAGACAGACAACTTGGAATTATAACCACAAAGAATGAAGCTATTTAAAAACACTTCCTGCTTTACAAAGCGTTAACAAAATTTTATAAATACCTATGAAATATTAACACAGCGTGCCATTTTTCGATTACATACGATTTTTTTCCCGCGGTTGCGTCTGTCGGTCGGAAATTATCCCAGATTGATCAACTGCCGGGATAAAATGTATGGCCCTAAAATAAAAACCGAGGTCATCATTTCTGTAGAATTTTACACGTTTTACGTAAAAGAAAGGGTTCATAATTTCTCATCTTTATTCATTTGCGCACATGTTTGTTTATTGACAAGTGGGGTAGGGCAAGGGATACCTATTACGGGTTTGTCTCCACCGAACGCGGCATCAGATTGAATTAGCCACGGATCACGGCCACTTGTATCCACTGATACCGTGATCCGTTTCCCTCTAAAAACCAATTAATGTGTTACCCACTCATCACGGTATCCGTGACTAAAAGAAAAAAAAAACATTTTTCGAAACTGATCAGGGTGTGCAAAGACAAGAGTATAAAGTATAATATTTTTCGAAAATGATTTTCTTTTCATTTAATTTCCCAAACAAAAAGAAAGATTATTTCCTGTCTGTATTCGTAGCATTGGTTACCAACTGACATATTAACTGGTCGCCATTGTAAGATAAAAATAAAAAATACGGTGTATAAGAGATACTTATATATTTTTGTCTGACCTTTTACATCCACGGTGATTGAGGTAAGAAATAAAACACACAATTTTCAATAAATTTTATTTTGTATAGTTATATTATTCTGATTGAACTCCGAATGGATCTACATTTAACATAATTGCTCGTCGTGACTGATGCCAGTTTTTGTCCAAACACTAAACATCCATTTTTTCTTGTCCCTGGAAAGACACGGATTATTAGTAACTAAAAAACTTTATGAAAACAATACACGTGTACATCTTTGAAAGATGTATTGTTTTCAATAGATTTTTTTTTATATGAAGTCATCATAAACACATTAGTTCACGAGTGTACTTATTATATTAGAGTTATATGGAAGATTTTTGTTCAATTTAAGGTTAACTAGGAAGGAAGTTGTTGAAAATATATAAGAGCGGGGCATTTTGTGCGGGTTTTGGTGTATTTGATAATCTCAAGTGTCATGCCTCATTCTTGTAGTGGGTACTTAGTCCCAATTACGATGCTGAGCGTCAGGTCTTGGGTTCAATTTACAGTTCAGGAATATTGGGTATTTCCATCAAAAATTCCTCAGACGGAGTCTAGATTTTTACGGTTGAGGGTAATAGGCTCCCGTCCTATTAGATACATGGGACTGAAGCTGGCAAAAAGCTGGTGAGCTGGCACCTCTGTGCTCACCCTTTGGGAAAACCGGTGTGATGTTATGGTATGTATAGGTTTTTATCGATTATACGTGCGGTATGCAGCAGTTTGGCACGGTTGGCGCAGTGGTCAAGCGATTGACTGCTGCGCTGCATGTCGCGGGTTCGATTCCCGTACGGAACAAATATTTGTATGACCTACAAGTAGTTGTTCCGGGTCTGGGTGTTTTTCTATCTATAATATGTATGTATTTACAAAAAAAAAAAAAATATGTAGTTTATCAGCCATCTAGCTACCATAACACAAGCATTAGGTTGCTTAGCTTGGGACTAGATGGTGCTGTGTGAATTGTCCAGGGATATTTATTTATTTATTTATTTATTTAGTTTCATTCAAAAATAAATGGTGTTGCTATTAATTGATCCGCAAGTTCGTTAGTTCAATTGTTTGTTATTATTTCACGCTCCTCAACATGGTCGAGGTCAAGTCTAGCAATTTAGTGTTTCCGAATTTTATTGCTATTTGATATATATCTTTGTTTTTTCTCATACTTATCCATTTATGATTTTTTCTATATTGGGATTACGAATACTAACGAAAACTGTGGACAACTTTGTTTTCATCTGACTTTTTCTATTTTAATTACTGGCAGGGTCATGAGATACCATGGTATTATTGTATCAAGTGACTTTTTATTTATCGCAAGTATTTTATATCTCATTTTAGAACGTCTAGTTACTTGCTATTCGACCGGTATCTAGTCTCTTCATAATCATATACAGTCTAACTTCACAAACTGCGAACCTGAAACCCTTTTAAAGACATAGAATGCATAGACCTTTCTTCGTAATAAACTCGTGTTCATAAAATCAAACACAATATAAAACAATATACCTGTTTAAATGCTTAAATCTGTCACTAATGCCACTACTTGAATAATGCGTCAGACTCCATTTCGCACTATTCAGAACTATGTAAAAACCATAATAACTTAGCACACGAGGTTGTCGACATGTGGAACGTGGACTCTGCAGTCATTGTACTGATAGTCGTTACGGTTAATGGACTTATAGCAAAGAGCCTCGACTAACACCTTAGAAGGCTCTCATTGCGCGACAGGGGCAAGGGCTTGATTCAGTTAGTAGTACTCCTAGACATGGCTCGTATTGTACGGAGACTCTCTCTGGAGCCCTGTACAAATGTTTTTTTTAAGAAATATGTAAAAATATAAAAGATGTGTGTAAAAGTGAATAAACTAAATAAAAATATTTCTTACATTATAATGCAAATACTTAGACTCCCCAGTCAAAGCCTCGTCCTCAGGTTTGAAGTAGATGCCATCGGGAAAGCTGGACGGATCTCCACTCACTTTGGTCAGGTTTAAAACACTGTCCTTAGGCCTGAACCCTCGTATCAGATCAACTAGTTCGATCCCTGACACTTGATACGTCGCAGTTTCTTTAGACACGGCGTATTGGATTAAAATAAGAACAAATATTACTGATAGCCACTTCATTATTACTGGCAGGTTGTGTCACAAGGATAATCTTTAGATAAATGCTTTTTAAATCATTCGATCTGCCTTATATAGGCTGATTCGTATTTCGTAGATTTATAATTGTGGTACAATATACATTTAGTGTTGTTTATACTGACTGTAGCCATCAATCTATTTGTTATGCTAAGATAAAACTGCGATATTTTCGTTACACCTTCCTTTAATTTTAAAGGTTGATTCATATCAACTTTTAAAATTAAGAGTTAAGCTAAATCCAATTATTAAGAATTCTGTTTAGTCCTGTCTGAATTTAAACACAGAATGTTCCTTGAATTAAAAAAAAATATCTTTATGGAAATTCATGATGATACTCGTGTTCTATATATAATTGCAGTATAATTTAATTATGTTACAAAGGACGAAGGCTTTACCTGATTACTCATCCTGTTATGAGTAGATGTACATCACTATTTCAATGATCTGTGTTTGTACAATGATGGGAAATAAAAGGCAATCATTTATGTGCGTTTATTATGTTGGTCATATAACAAAGTGGTTTGGCTGGTCACCGGGGATTCTCCATGAGCAACATGCGTGACAAAGGCGTCGAGTTCGATGTGCCTGCGATATGAACCTATTAAATAGGGCTGTCAGTAATATAAAAAAAAATATACTGACATATTGTGGCTTAGTGATAAATATAAACTGTTCCAAAATAGACGATTATGTTTGTATTTCATAATATTTGTTAACAGTAACTTATTATATCACAATGCACAGGTTGGCTTTGAATTGATTATTGGCAATTTAACTGGGGTTTGCAGAACTTCTACGTAGATTCAATGGCGAAATTTAAATTTGAATTTTTACGAAATATTTTAAAGCTTACAATCTTTAAAAGGACTCAAAGATTGACCGAGAATTCAAAGTCAGCTTGTACCTATATTTCTGAATACTAGCTTTTGCCCGCGACTTCGTCCGCGTTTCCGTCGTTTTTCGAAAAAAAATTAGCAGATGTCCTCCCTCATAGTTTTGAAAAAGTACCTACGCTTTTACCTACTCAATACAAAAAAAATAAACATGAATGACCCAAAACTAACCTATCAGTACTTATCTAAAAGTCTATGAGTACTACTTCTACTTCTATTCTACCTACTACTACTTCACTTAAAAAAAAATAGCAACTATTAATAGTTTACAATTTAAACAAAACTAAACCTAATTCATAAAATAACAACAAAAGAAATTAAAATAAACTATTTAAAGACTAAAAGTCGCGCTGATAAGCACGGTTTATAAAATAACAATTATTGTCTGTCAATAAAGTCCAACACTCTGAACGCATCAACAGCCAAATATTTTATACTCTGCCGCCGCGAGCCGTGTCGAGCGCGGCAACCGTTACGCAAAAATGATCCTTACAGCTTGCTTCTCTATTCACGCGCGATGGCTTGTTAGCGTAGGTATTTCATGTATAAGTTTGGTGTTTTTGTACCGATTTCTATGATTCTTTTTTTATTAAATAGGTACTAATATTCATTAAAAAAATAAGGATGATGGTGAGTGTTATTGGTATTATATTATACGTAATAGTAAACAAATATAATAACAAATCTCTGAACTGCTAAGCTATCGGGAGTTACACGTGTTATTGTGAGTCAACTATAAAAGATAGATATATGCTGTCTTGGGATATTTTTTATATAATTTTATGTTGAATATTTCCGTTATACATGATTTCTATGTAGCTTTAACCATTAAGGCTGCACACGCGACGGAAGCTTAAAAAATCAAGTAATTTCTCCCGTTTTCCCAACATTTCCTTACACTGCTCTGCTCCTATTCATTGTAGTGTGATGAAAAGTATACTATAACCTGCCCAGGAGTTCGAAGAATAACTGATGTTTTTTTTTTTAATCGGGGTTGAGTGAGAATATTATAAACGTAAGAGTAAACAAATATAATAATAACAAATCTCCGAACTGCTAAGCTATCGGGAGTTACACGTGTTATTGTGAGTCAACTATAAAAGATAGACATATGCTGTCTTGGGATATTTTTTATATAATTTTATGTGGAATATTTCCGTTTTACATGATTTCTATGTAGCTTTAACCATTAAGGCTGCACACGCGACGGAAGCTAAAAAAACCAAGTAACTTCTCCCGTTTTCCCAACATTTCCTTTCACTGCTCTGCTCCTATTAATGGTAGCGTGATGAAAAGTATACTATTACCTGCTCAGGAGTATGTAGAATAATTGTACCAAGTTTCGTTAAAATCCGTCGAGTAGTTTTTTTTTCTATAAATAACATACAGACAGACAGACAGACAGACAGACAGACAAAAATTTTACTGATTGCATTTTTGGCATCAGTATCGATCACTAATCACCCCCCGATAGTTATTTTGTAAATATATTTCATGTACAGAATTGACCTCTCTACAGATTTATTATAAGTATAGATATTATTATTTATTTTCTTATGATATTATAGAAATCCATCGCAGTTTAAATCATAATACTACTTAAAGTGGTAATCTGTGCTCTCGGCTTATGAATAGATAATATGGCGATAAGAAGGAACGCCAATTAACTCCGCATTATCATGAAGAAGTAATTGTTTATATTTAATTATTAATTAATTTGATAACTCGAGCAATTATTTTATCAAATGCATTTCCTAGTAAATATTTCACATACATTCTCCATTGAAACATAGACAAAGCCCAAACAAAAGAGACTGTACATAAAATTATATAGAACAATAAACAAACCAACAAGAACAAGGCTGAATATTTAAAAAATACGATTAATTAATAAATAATAATATCTTAGGACAACCAACACACCGCCATCAGATCCCAAACTAGGCAGAGCCTGTACTATGGCAACCAGACAACTGATATACATACTTATATATTTCTAAATATATACATATTACAGATAAATTACACACCCACATACAGAACAAATAATCGTACTCATCGCACAAAGGTTTGTCCTGTGTGGGAATCGAACCCACGACCTCCGTCCTAGCAGTCATGGTCACTAACCACTAGACCAACAGGCCAGTCAAACTTCATCGTAATTTCATCTTAAATACGCCACTTTTATTCTCTTTTTCTTGTAAAGAAAATTCTGTATATTGGCGTGACAGCCCTATAGACTTAATCCAATAATAATACACTGATACATTACTAAAACGTGTAATTTAATTTGTGAGATAAATATACATTCGTCATGAAAAACATTAATAATGCTGAACTCGACAATGATGCTTCAATTTTCATGAAGTTTTCGGGGGATACCCAATTCATTGGCAAAAAATATCTCAATTATTATGTTAACTAGCTATAGTAGTTTTGTTTGCGTTAAAGACGGAAAATAACGTGTTTTCGAAACTCTTAGTAAAATATTAACGCGTCATTTGTAATTTTATTCGAATAATTTACAAAAAAACATGATGTTTTTTTAGTTAAGACCAAAGTCAAAATTCGGTTATTAAATGAAACTCGATCAGTACATCTAAACCGCGTTCCAGAGCTGTCAGCATCAATATTACGATTCTAACGATGACAGTTCTTGAACGTGGCTTAGTCGTATTGATCGGGTTTATTTTCAAAGGATTAATCGGCTGTAAAATATTGACAACGTAGAGATTGAGAAAAAGCATGAAATGACATTATTACATTAACACTTAATGACTATCTCGCACTGAAAATATTACCATAATTCTTTCAGATAATTTGGGATTTTTTTAATGGAATCTGAAAAGAACCTTAAATAAAATAAATAAGCTATCGTTTCTACAATTTCAAAAAAATCTATCCATTACTTTTAAAGTGATGCGTACACAAACATATACACAAAAAGATAAACGTACCAATAAATGCACAGACAAAAACCCAAAATATGGTTGCAACACATTCCATCATGAAGCCTAAATTCCAAAGATTTTTTATTTGAAAATATGTTCAATGTACTGACATGAAAATTCTACAGTTCTTTTAAATGTACTTAAGTGTTATCTCATATATGTATTGCTTAAATTATGAAAGTAGTAACCCCTGAAGATTTCAGCTGTGTCGTTCATTGCTCGTATTCAGTGTACTCCGTCTGAAAAAATAAATAAAAAAAGTAAATGAAATAGTTCAACAAGGAGTGAGCAAGCTTACGAGCTGCTTCCGATTTTACGTTAAAAGACTCAAACATTTTGTGTGGAAGTGGATACCATCATTTTATGTTAGATTATTTTTTACCGATTGTTTGTGAATGAGTGAACATTGTAGGCCTTGTTGATTCACAGCTGCTTGTTAACTTTTTATCTTGTTTTAATTTTTTTGTGTAGTAAGCAACGACTTATTGTCGGGCCTACGCTGTTCCGTACTTAAGTACAAATACTGTAACATGATAATTTTGTAATACCAAATTATTCGAAATGAGTAACCATGGCGTTTCTTGCCGGTTCTTCTATATAGGAAACGACCAACTCGAACTGTGCATCTTCTTGTCGACGTTTTATAAGTGCCCATCTAGGCCTATGTAAAATAAAATATTTTGATTGATTGATTGATTTCTACGTTTTAACTTGTGGAATAAGTCTTTATTTTTGAGACGTACATAATCCGTGAGTCAAAAACATCTAGCTACATTTTTGACGTTACGTTTGGCGCAGTGGCTGAGCTTCGCTACGTGTCGCGGGTTCGATCCCCGCACGGGACAAATATTTGTATGGCCTACAGGTAGTTGTTCCGAGTACTGTTTGTGTACATGAGTTTAAATGTTTGTAAACGCATTCACGATACAGGAGAAATAATATTGGATTAAATACCCTTAGAGCGGGGCCAACGCTATAAAAATAGAACTACTAAGCGTCGAAGGCCAAATCGTATCGTTAGATCACGACTGCTGAGCATTAGGTCAAGGGGTCGAGAGAGAGATAAGAACAACAACCTGGGAGGTTGGACAAAGTGATATTGAGTTCTTCCACCAGGAATCTCTCCGTAGCAGTCCCTAGTTTGAATTCGTGCTCGGGTGATGGCTTACCCCTTATTACATAGGATTTAAACTGAACTGGCGAAATGTGAGTACAGTACTTACTGTACTGTAAGTGAACCTCTGCTTAGCTCTTCGGAAAAAAAAACATTCGTAATGTTTTTTGTGATTTTCAAAGTAGATTTAATTGACAGAGACAACCCTTAAAAAATATTTCCCAATATGCTCGACATTATGAGTGGTCGTAGAATAGTTTAAGCATTTGATACAACATTCGCTTCGTCAAATAAGGATTTAGTTATCCATTGCGTTATATATGAGGCAACATCTACGAGCATTTGGTTGAAAACAGGTATTGGACAGACTCACGGATGCAAATAAATATAGAGTAGATGATTGCGACTGATGCATTTGAATGCAGACGAGGCGATTATATCAGTTGATTATTAAATGCTAAGTTGATGTCATTCTAGATTCTAGAAATGCATACCTAACATCATAATAATATTATTATGTTTATAGATAGGTGAACTGTTTCATCACCAGTTGTAGATATCTAACAAAAATAAATGCATGTTGCAGTTTGTTCTACGTATTTGTTTTTTTTTTAGTTTACATAAAAAATCATTACGTCTATGGGTAATCTAATGATGATGATGACTCTCTCTCTCTCTCTCTACCTATCTGTCTCCCTATAAGGAGAATAAGCACAATACTACTATAACACAATTAGAATAGAAAAGTTTATTTATTTGCCAGTAACTGGGTTATGGAGGTCTAATGGGCAGCGGCTCCATGTAAAATACTGGTATTAAACTGTATACGCTTAGACAGGAGCAAGCTAAGCTATTTACATAATTATACTTATACAGGGTGGAGCGTCCACCGATGCTAAAACGGTTACTCACAAGTAGAAATTATTCGTCGGTTATTAAAAAAAAACAGCTGTTTCCTACAAAACTGCAATACCTACACGGTCAAAATGTATGGAACAGCTGATGCACGGCATGGCAAATGCACGGTCAAAATGATGTACTGAAAACGTGGCAACCGTTAAGTCCCTTCCACCTTGTTTATCAGAATACACTTTAAACTTAGGTTTAACCTTAAAACGAATAACTTAAACCGGCTTTAGAATGATCGTAATATTAATAATCTATACGTGAAAACCACATAATATACAAGTATAATTCTAGTGGGTATAATCCTCCCAGCCTTGAACAACAAGATTTTATAATAAGTTCTCATAAAACTTGATTGATGACTTTGAGGTGTTTTTGCATAAATAATTTGTCCCAGGTTTTAATTGAAAATTCTTACGTAGATCTGATTTAATAAAAATTTAGCTACATTTTTATATTAATTCGTTATCTTTAGTGAATGCAGAGGCGATGAAATGTAATAAAACCAAAACAGATTACAGGAGATGTCAGCTCAATCTTTCCAGTTTTTCTGTCGAAGACCTGATCAGAGTATATACGTAATACTCAATTGACCCGATTGATGATGATTATTATTGATGATTGGAGTTGTGACTACGGAGATTTTTTGAACCTGTACATTCCAGAGGAATTTCACTAAAAGGATGCCTAACTATCTTCTATTATTTTCTTTTCAATAGACATGACTGGAGTGTGAAATAGAATACACAAAATAATCTTTTACAATAATAAACTAATACATATTAAATAACCCAGCCAGCCAGCTCTTATGCCCAGCCGTGTTGGGGTCGGCTTCCAGTGGAACCAGATACAGCAGCAGAATACCAATATTTTACATGGATCTACGGCCTTGCGTCAAGTCCTGGGTTTGATTTCTAGATCTGACAAAGTACAAATACATATTATTAAGTATTTTGGAAGTTCTCATTAGCGGCCCGGTCTTGCAATAGGCTCGCTCCAAAATACAAAAAATTACACTTCTGCCTAATCCTTCGGGGTAACTGGTATGATGTTATGCGATACTGACGAAAATTCATTATATTCTGCTTAAAAATAGCTGGTAGATCTCTGTTCGCGTGTTATACTCGTAGATATCTGAGTTCAATATGGTCTGGTTACAGTCAAACTGATAACTAGAATTTATAAGTGACTAGTGACCCACCCCGGTTTAGAGGGCATTTACTAATGAAGAAAAAGATAAGTACGCTTATTATTATTATTGTCCCACTGCAGGGCAAAGGCCTCCCTTCCCTCCTTCCCCATTTTGCGAACTAGTACGATTGTAGGTAAAAAGTACGCTTAGCAAAAAAAATCTTCCATACAAAACCTTATAACCTGACAAAGTGATATTTAGAAACACATCAAAAATAATATTATAGTTATAAAATACTACATGACACATGCTTTATAATGACGTCATTTTATTTCCCGTAATCTCCCCCGCAAACCCTTTCATTTGATACGCTTATCTTGAAAATGCAAAAAAAAATAACTAGTCCGCCATCTTTGGGAGTCCGCCATATGGCGGATTTAGAATGACGTCACGTAGCTAACCATGCATTGTCATCCAAACTAAACAAGTATGCACAATTTCAGCTCAATCGGAAACCGGGAAGTGTGTTAAATTTAACTTCTAAGATTTTTTAAATAGTTAGTTCCAGGTTAAGCTAATAAGAGCTTGTTCAAAATCAGTCAAATCGTTCAAGTTATTCTCAGGTGATGATTCTTCACACATGCGGCAATTGATTTTTGTACATAACGATAAACTACGTTTCCTACTGTACAAATAGTCGTAGTGATTGATATTTTATTCAGTAATGTCAAGGCAAGAAACAGACTTTCTCTACTTTACTGGATTCGCTTTGGCCCGCGTCTCCCCTTCTAATGGCGTAACATACTGCTAAAGTACCTACTGTATGACTGTGAGCAAATTATTTGATGAACATTGAACATAGCATCGTTAAAACAGTATACAGCATGTTAAACTATGTAATAAGTAGAACAAGTAAACATGTTGCGCACCCGGGTAGGCCGCTGTAAGCACAATCGGGCAAAATGGGGGAATAAAGTGCTTCCCGACACTTAGTGTGAATGGGGTACTAGACCATGGTCCACTGCTGCCGTGTCCCTACACCTCCACTTTAGAGGAATTTAAAAAAATCCGACTGCGTACGAAATAAGTAATAGTAAAAAATTAACTTTAAATAAAATCTGAAATGAAAAATAAGTTCAGTCCAGAAGTGTTGAAAGCAATTTAATTACTACAACATTTAAATAATTTAATTATCTATACACACATAAAATAAAACAAAATTGTTTGCTGGTAAAGCGTAATTTGTTGCTGGATGAATTTTTATTGCAGATCCTGGTAATGGAACATCATTTTGAGCTTCAATATTACCTTTGTGAAAACCATCTCCAGGTTGTAGATCATTATAATAAATTTTAATACGGAACATATTGACTGCAACAGTCGGGACCCATTATGGATAGAACGATTTTAGTCTAGATTATTTAATTGGACTGAACTTGTTTTTTTCATTTCAGTTTTTATTCAAAGCTATTATTTAGTTATTTATTATTAGTTAATTTTTACGCAGTCGGGTATTTTTTTTTAATATATATTTTTATTTTACACTTTTAGTTAGTTACGATTATTTAAATTAAAATATGGTCATGATATACCATTTTAAAATCCTCATGATGAGCCCTTTAATTTGATAGCCATTTTGCAGTATCCAAAAACTTTTTTTTTTTTTTACTTTAATCTATAGGGTCTCACAGTCGTCAAGTTAGTTTATTTTTAACACTTGGGTTACCAAGACGATCCTAACGATATGTTAATTAAATTAATCTGTGCAGCGGTTTGGAAGATATGAGGTAATAAAGAAACACACATGCATACAAGATACGCGCGAAAAACATAACCCTTCCTTGAGAGTCGGGTAAAAAACGCTACTGACGCAGTCACTGCGATCAACGTGGTCACCAACTGGGCCCAAATTGTTTTATAAGACGTACCACCTCTACGAAAGGAGATGAAGAAGTAGAGCAAAGTTGTTGTTACAAGCGATTTTAACAAAATAAGTACCTTAGGCGGAACCAGGTCATTTGCTGGCACGGTGACATCTTGTGTAGATAACACGGGGCGGACACTCTCGGGCCGTACATTAAACTTATTTGGAGAATAATAACCGGTAGACTTTACTGGGAACTGCGGCGAAGAAGGCTTCACGGGACTATTTGGTGAGAATATTTTATTTGAAGTCGTTGTCGGATACCGCGGCAACACTGGGGTAGGCTTCACTAAGTTAGCAGGCTGTGCAGGAGCATCCGGCAAGGGAAACACTCGCCAACCATTTACAAAACATAAAACACCTGACAAAACTAACAACAAAAAATAATTCTTAATCATTTTTAAATTATTTTCTATGTAGCCAACACGAAAGAACTGGTCGACTGTTAAAACTGGAATGGATGTCGTGTTTTTAATTTATTGAGATTTTAGCACTCTACTGAAGAGTTGTATTAACATAAAATTCTTGGGTAAGAGCTGCTCACCCTGAAACGAGAACGGTTATACACCTACACTCATTAGATGAACCGCGGAAGATGGCTTTATTACGATTGACCACTAGCAAAGCAAAGACAACCTTTCAACAAGAATATGCGAAAAGCAAATATGGTTGAACTTGAGCGAATATGTGCGTACCTATTTAAAATTCATTCACACACATGTCTAATATCGATGGCTACGTAATAAGGATATTAAATAATGTAGTCTTGAAATAGAATAAATTAAAATTACCTCAAGTGGCGACCTCATTGGAAATTTGCGACATTTATTAAGGAATTATTAGTCCTAGTTCCTCACGCGTTGGACTCCTCACTATAATCCGTTGCTTTGATGAAAACAATAAGACTGATACTTATTATTAGTACGACAATAAACAGAGACATCTCCAGTAAATGTAACTATTTAGCTATCACTGGATGAAGTCTCATCAGTTTACTTGTATAATTATCATGAAATGATAAGAATGTATTTATAAATTATGCGTTCGTAATGTCGCAGGGTTATGATGCAAAACGGTGTTCAAATCAAGTTTGATTAAAACTTGTCGCATATCCTATAGAACACCCGCGTGATTAATAAAGTTTAAAATTGACGTATTAGACATTGAAATATCCCGTTACCATGGTTACAAACAAAAAGAAGTGAACAACAACAAGCATTTATGATGTTGATGAAGTAATGGTTACCTATGTAGCTACCTTTTTTAGTAACCTTTTTGACATGATAACACTGTAGTTACCCCTATAGGATTGTGTGACGAATGTTATGGCAGAAAAAGGAGTAAATAATAGGGTAAAGTTAACAGGGGAGAATGGAAACAAACGGGTTGCGCCGACCCCAAGTAACATGGGGCAAGGGCAGGAAGATGAAATGATGAGAAGATGACTTAAATAGCTGTTTTATTTTTATTTTCAGCAGAAGTGTCTTCAAAAATGTGCATTGTCTTTTATATTTTAATACCTAATTGATTAATTTATTATTAACTTTACCTACTCAAATTGGCCAGTGTATTTATGTTGTTTATCGGTAGTTAATCACTACCACGGTGGAAAACAGTAGGTACTTATGTACGACATGTACGTAGTACAGTAATTGTAATTTTTAAATAAATAAAGTGAGTAGACGACTTGGTTGCCATCGCAGGTATATCCCGGATGAGGATAGCACTGGTTTTTTTAAAGTCCACACGGATGTCCTCCGCCCGCCCCGTCGGACTCTAACCGACTAAAAACCACCCCGGTGTTCCCTTTCCACACTTGCACCGGGGATTATGGGAACTAGTGTGCCTTCCACGATCCCCGGCTAGTGCCGGCCCGAGTCTGCAGGGGTAGTGAGGTGTACTCCTCCCATAACGCCAATAGGGGGGCGCGCGGAACACTACGCGCCACCGCCTCGGGTCCAGTTATACGGGGGGGCGGCGGACGTCCCCAAGTCCGCCGTCCCTCTGGACCCATCTAGGGGGGCTGAAAGAGGGCGTTGTCCGCCCTCCGCCGAAGCCCGGTGCGTCTGCTGCGGATCGGGAGAGTATTCTCGACCTCCCTTAACCTCGTCGCAGCCTCCTTCTGTGAGATGACCGTTTCACAGAAGGAGATCATCGCATCCCACGACTCTGCGCTCCCGACCATCGCGCGAGCGACGGCCTGCAGCGACAGGTCGATACCCACTTCTGTCACGATAGCACGGCGCGGCTCCTTCCATGCGGCACACTCTACCAGCGTATGCCGCGCCGTGTCCTCCAGACAATGGACGCAGTGACAGGTACTTCCCGAAACAACCATGCCCCGAGAACACCTGCGTCGCCCGAAACGACAGGGAGCCGTACCTCCTCTCGAGCCATTCCTCGAGCACTGGTCGAATCGCCTCGATGGTAGCGAAGCCGGCGGTAGGGCGCAAAAGCCTCTGCCGCCACTCCGCCACCAGGACCCTCGCGGAGCTGAGACCGACGCAGATCGATCTCTCGCTGCTTCGGTCAACCATCCCGCGCCCGCGCCTCCTCGCGCCACCGGTATAGTGACGCGAGGACTCTCGCCTCTAGGTCCCAGGGTGGCGACCCAGCCAGCGCACAAGCCGCCTCGTAGGAGATTGTGTGATACCCCCTGATAGACCTGACGGCCATCGCCCTCTGCGGTTTCCGCACAATCGCGATGCTGCCGGCCGTCAGGTCAGAGGCCCACACCGGAGCCCCGTACAGGGCCATGGATCGCGAGACCCCCAGGTACAATCTCCTACAGGCGGTGCTCGGGCCCCCCAGATTGGGAAGCAGCGTTGCGAGCGCACCCGCCGCGCCCATCAACTTGGGCGCAGCCGCTGAAAGTGGGGGCCAATGTCCCAACGGCTATCGAGCACCAATTCCAGATACTTCATCGTGGACTCGATAGCGATTGGGGTACCCCTGACCACAATATGTGATCCCGCCGGGTGCCGTGAATTGTGAATTGTAAAGGTCTTATGAAGGACTTACCTAATCAGTTTTTATTTCTATACGATAAAGATTTAGGATGCGTGAAGCTCTCATCATTCCGCTTGTAGACGTATCATTCAATGTCAATGTCAGAGCACCATTAGCCAAATTTATTAGAATTCCGATTAAAAATAATGCGATAATTAATAACTTCATGATGATCTGTTCCCGTTACAACTTCAAAACAAACACTGCAACAATGACTATCTCCGTGACTTCCCTTTATATTTAGGTGCATGAAGCCAACTCCACATGTTGGTCCCAACCTTAGCCAACGCCACTCGTCCAAACAAAGAAAATAGCTTTGAACCAATGTTGGTCAACTCATTTTCTCCATACACATTTTGTACGAGTGGCTTTGGGCCAAACTTTGGGACCAATGTTTGGGACCCGTCAGATAGCACGACCTTCATAGATAGGGAATAGCGATTGAGACAGCAGCCACGAAGTCTGGATTTATGCCCGGTTGATGGCAATATGCTCGCCGCCTAGTACATGGGAGTCAAACATAACTGGCAAAATGTGGGTGTATTATACTATTAGGTACAACTCAGCCAAACCCTTCGGGGAATACAGGCGTGACGTTTTGATTATTTCTTATAATCAGTAGTTTATTGTGGAGAGGAAAAAAACAACCAAGATAAAGGGGGTCAAAATTGTTGCAAATAAGGTCTAGTACTTATCACTCTTTTCAAGGAACGCACCCAATAACCTATTGTATAGATGATACACTTAATTATTTTTACGTGATTTTAATGAAACAATCCAAACAATTATATTAAGTGTCTTTCAAATCGGAGGGCGAAAAATAGTGACAACCATTTGGAGCTATGGTAGACGTTGGTATCTTCGTTAAACTTTTTGGCAACATTGGCAGGGGCTTGCCAGTAACCACAATTAGTATACAGGTGATCAAATCAGTCAACCAAAGAGTCTGCATGATCCCGCGAAATTGAAATTTACTTACGTTTTTTTGCAATTTACTGGTCAGTGTCAGGTTGTATGTTGCTCATACATCATTCGTTTACTTGTTTTGTAAGTGAAGTAAGAAGTAATCTATTCCCAAATGAATACCATTAGCCACAAGTTCCTGAAATAAGTAGCTGTCATAGACAGACAAAGTCGCATGGGTTTTTTTTTTATCATTTTGGTACGGAACCCTAATCAAATGACGACGTCTGTACCATTGAACACGACTTTCAAGCGTGTTTGTTTATGCGATAATTCTCGGTTCTCATAAAATTATGTCGCGCAAAATTCCGAACATATCAAAGCAATAAACATAATCATCACGAATTTTTTTAATGATATCTGAATTGCTTCATTGCCTAACCACTTTTGGTATATTTTCATGACAATAAGCATTCTAAGTAACGTTTTTGTATTAATATACTCAGATCTGTTAATATATTGCGGTCAATTCCATTGCGATTTAACTGTAACTATATACAGAATGCCAGTTCCTTGGAACTACTGGGAGAAAAAGATCCCAGTAGTCCCATAATGGAACTAGAGAATGGAACTACTGGGATACGGCGAGAAAAACGTGGTACGAAAAAAAAGTGGTACGAAGAAACACTGCATTTTCATCGATTCAATTTATTATCTAATATTAAAATCTGATCTAGTTTAATCAAATAAATCAGTGACGTATATCGTGCCTATTTTAGTATGCAGTACCATTATAAGGATCGTTTGTAGTCAGACAAAACTGTGAGTCATTGGAACAACCTCATTGTAACCGATGATCAATTTATGACAAGTTTGCTTTGTTCGTAGTCAAATTACGTAACAGTCCATGTAGGCATTTGTGATCGTTTCAATTCAATAGGACATTCGGGAAATCCTTGATATTTTTGGTCTTTGAATGTTGGTTTCTGTATTGAATGTTAAATTGTCGTTGTTTTTAAGGGCCGAACTTTAAAGAAAAAACGGGCAATTTATAATCTCACTTTTTTGTCACAGAGGTTATTATAGACGACACTCCCAACGCCGTTAGAATGAAAATGACATTTAAAAGAACCCATGGCCGAACGCTGATCCCTAAAATACAGGTCCAGGCCTAGTTTGGGGGTTAGGATCAGATTTGTGGTAATACACTCGTGTACTTTCTTATTGTGACTGGCCTGTAATATGTATTTTTATTAAGTGTCAAATAAATATTTTTAAAATATCTTTTTTTTATTCTCGAGATCTGCTGAACGAAAAAAATATTTTTATTATTATAATTTTTGCGTATTCTTAGGTCCCGATGCCGCGAATTATACATTTAATTTTAAAGGAATTAGTATAATCATATTATTATGGTGCAGTTCATTTTTTACCGTGGCACTATGCCATAAAGATAAATAGTTTAGGAGCTCCATCGTGTTTATTTATTAGGTACGCGCAAAACAGTAGTTACGGCAATCGTTCGATTGACTGCTCAGTGTATTATTTTCGGTTGGTTCGAAACCTTAAGTGCATAAACCCGACTCGTTCTTGGCCGGTTTATTTTTAACTAGCTGTGCCCCGCGGCTTCCCCTGCTGTTTCTCTTTTCAAATCAAATCAAATCAAATCAAATAACTATTTATTTCGAACAACATGGTCCATCTGTGTTAGTGAATAAGTACTCACTTTTCGCTCAGCTACGTGATGTTAAATAGTCTGTTAATCTATAACCTTTCCTCAAGAATTCGGTTGACATTCAGAGTTTCATTTCAGAGGTTAGGGCGTTCAAACAAAAAAACAAACTCATGAATAAAACATGCTTTATGATATTATCTAAATAATATATTATGTTACTGACGAAGACTGTCAACGCTGGTAGGTCTAAAATCATGTACAACATGTTGTAACTACATGTTGGATCCCTTTTGAAAGATTGGTTCATAAATTCTGTGTCTCTTCTTTGAATTTAAACTAATCAACTGTGTGTACTATAAGCTCTTTAATTCTTTGTTCTTACTTAATGTTATTGTTTACATGCGTCATCCCACTGCTGGGTAAAAGCTCTCCCCATGACTGCCATATCTTCTGATCAAAGGCCAATGTGCACCAACGGTCGTTGGTTTTGTCCCACCGTCTTCTACGTGGTCTTTCCCGATTCTTTTAATATTTAAGAAGTTAATATTATTGTAAGGTCAGAATCAACGAGCGGAACGTACTTGCGGCTACTTTTAAGGAGACAAAACAAAAAGTCTGTACTATACTTAAGATATTTTTAACCAAGGTGGTCGCGACCGGTTCCATTGGTCCTTGAAGATGCGATACATCTTCAAACCGTAGGTACCTGTTTCTGTTTGTAAGCTGGTTGGAAGAAAAAAACATAATTACATTGGTCATGTCCGGTTTCTGAACTGAGAATTTGAAGTTTACAATTTGAAAAACTCTGCTATAGCATTTTCCTCAAAGTGTCCCGCGAAATTTAAAATTCCTCTCGTTTAATGCGTATCTAGGTATTTTGCATTTCATAGAACCCCATTTTTTGAATGTAAACGTAGCGTTTGTCAAGTTCTCAACTTCAAATTATTTAGGATAGTTTTATAAATTGGAGGAGCTGTGGCTAAATAATAACAGCCGCACGGGTCGATCTTCAAGGTTAAGCAGCGCTTGCCGAGGTTGATCCGTGGATGGGTGACGATCATTACATACCGGTTTCCTACGTGGCTCGGAAATCACGTTAAGTGGTTGATCCCGCCAGTTATTTGTAGATCTTTGACAGTCGTTACGACTGGTTAGAAGTCCGAAAGTCTAACAACCAGTCTTACCAAAGGATATCGTATTACGCGGTTATATTGTGGATCATAGGTAGGTACATAATACCGCCCATAGGGCATACAATAATTATTTACATAATGGAAGGAGAAGAGAAGAGTTATACTACCCCCGGCCGGTACCGCCGCAACCGCTATGTCCCTGCATTTTAAATCTGTAATATCTTCGAAAAAAAATCATTTAAATTACATGCTTTAAAGGGCATTGATCTATATTAAATGCATAATGTATTTAAGGTACTTAATTGGATAAGGATTAATGCTGTATTACTTTAAATCGCTTCGTAAAAAAGGCCTTATTTCTCTTAAAAGGTAAAGGATAAGAAATGGTTATTGTTGGTTATCCCTAAGAGATAGACATATACCATCGCGGACTTTTTTGTAGACCTTTTAAGGTGTACAATACTGTAGTACATTATTTTGATCTATCTCGTAGGGTTCAGCCAGCGTTTGCAATGTAAGCGCAAAAAAATGTGAAATCACCACATTAGAAACCTCTAAAATGATCAGTGTTTCTCTACTATATTGTGCATGTATTATTATATAAATATACTTATATTACATTTAAACCTTCCACTTGAATCACTCTATCTATTAAAAAAACCGCATCAAAATCCGTTGCGCAGTTTTAAAGATCTAAGTATGCATAGGGACAGACAGACAGCGGGACGTCTTTGTTTTATACTATGTAGTAATTTGTAAAAACTTGTAAATTAAGACTACCTGGTTGGTTAATGGTTTCATATTACAATACCAGAACGGAGTCTATATTTATGTCAAGATAATTTCAACTGACTCCTTTACGTAACATCTGAAATGCAGAACTACCAACCTTCAGTACTTAAATCATAATCATCTCTTGTGCAAACTGGTTCAATCGTAGACCTCATTTATCGCTTTCCCTCAGGTGAGACCGAGCTTAATCCATACATTGATTAAAAAACCAGTAGGTACCCACCAATATTTTCTTATATTTTCTAAAACCAGTACCCACCAATACTTTCTTTCTCTTCAGTTTGACGTGACCTTTATATATTGTTGATGGATGAAGTTACCAATTACCTGATCATCGTTTACGAGCAATAGCAAGATATACATTGCATCAAGATTGTCTAGGCGCTAAACAGGCAATGTCGAACAGTCTATCTACTGTGCAGTGAATATATTTGTAGGCGTCAAAATGCTCATATTTATTTAAAATGTTCCTCGTTGGTTGACAAACGCGACTTCTGAGCATGAGGTCGTGGGTTCAATTTACAAGTGGGGCAAAGTGCTATTATTACAATATATTTAAGTCGCGAGTTAATAGGCTTCTTTTGGGTTAGCTCGTTCCATCGTCTACCTCATCTCTGTCCTCAGGACTGAAGAGAAAGAAGACCAAGAGAAGAGGAAGAGAAGGCCCATTTAATATGTATATAAAAAAAAGGTTTTTCCATCAGAATTTTATCAGTAGCGGCCACGGAGTCTGGATATGAGTACGATTGATGATTTCGTTTTCTATTACATGGAACTTAATCACAACAGGCAAAATGTTTTAACACAAACTACCAAAACTGTTTACGTCCGTCTAGTCACTACCTCAGGTCTTGTTGAAAACCAGCGTCGGGCACTAGTTGACTGGCAGTTTGCTAAACAGGGCCTATTTGGCGCAGCCGTGAGACACACAGTATTTTTATTTACTTTTTTTATTATTTCTTTTATTGTTATTTAGATTTAAGCTTTTTTGTGTTTTATGTGTTTTTGTGGCATGTGCCAAATAAATATGTTTTCTTTCTTTCTTTTTTCTTTCTAAATGTGGGTGTACTATTAGGTACCTACACCTCTGTCTAACCTTTCGGAGATTACAGACGTGATGTTATGTTATTTTACAGTTTACACTAACACGGTTGTCATCGTTACCCCGTATCCTAATATACATGATAAACTTGTGCAAAGACAGGTGCACTCTCCCTTGCCTCGCCCTCATAGTCGAACCGTCATCCAACATAACCCGGGCAAGATTAGGCGCAGGAATCAGGACCGTGTTTTAAATCCATAATGGAAACCTATTAACATTTGGTCCGACCTGGGAATCGAACCCTGGACCCACGCCCAACAGTCACGCTTGCCTTATTTATTTACACAAGTGTTTATTATCATTATATAAATGTTAGTACAAAAGGTTTATATACATAAATGGGCCATTGCAGTTTGAAATAATTGATAAGTAAATAAGAAATATTAAAAGTACTGCACTAATTTGTAGTTTTCGTCTTGTTAAAATGAACAAAATGCACGCTTAAACACAATCTTTATTTTATAAAACAATATTAAATTAACACAACAACTTAAATTAAGAAATCAATAAATAAATCGTAATCTACGAGTACACACGCTATATCTATGTCGGTTCAAAAGATTACCTTCTTTATGGCTCTCAAAATAATTATTTAAATGCCTTATAATTAAGTTAAAGGGCCGAAAAGAAGTACTTACTTTGTTTCGTAAAAAGTAACTGATTTAAATAAATTACAAAGGTTATGGCACATTTATCTCAAAAATAATAATGCAACCTCCAACCTTATTTGAATTGGAATCTTAAATAGTTACAAAACTCCTTCAAACAAATATTTATGTGTGCCGAAGATTCATTTTTGGCCATATAAACGGTTCTTTTAAATGCCTGCAATTCACTTTGGTTACAAATAAATCCTTTTTTTGGAGTGGTCAAAAATCAGCATTACAGAGAGCTTTGTGCGCCAAAGTTCGATTTATTATAAATATAAATAAATTAGGTATATTATCTCGATTGCTGCACTTATTCAAGGCTTTTCAATAAATGTTTACAATTAATAGATTCTTAGGACGCTCTGCAAAAAGCCCAATACATATTGTGATAAGTCAATCTTACTCGACTCTTTTTGGATTCATAACTGTTTTATTGTACTTCAACAGCGCGTGAGAAAACCCTAAGAATATCTTTCTTCGTAAACAATTCTTGCAGAATCTCAAAGAATATTTCGTGAAAGAAATCTTAACCTATAGTGTTACTAGTGTCGTTTAATCAGAGACGAGGACCGCCAAAAAGTCGTCCCTATTTCTCGAAGAGGGACCACTTTTCCCGCTTCTGAAAGCTGCAGCACCAACCCCCTTGCTTCTGCCACCAAAGTTGGGGAAGGGGAAGTTGGGGACTCCTCTATGCCTGACATCTAAGAGACCGTCACCAAAGAACTGGAAAGAGAAAATAAAATGATTAGAATAATAATATGGCTTTAGAGAGTTGTGTGGGGGGATTAGATTTTAAAGTTAATCTGCATTTGAAATTTTAATTAGCTGGTAGATTTAGACTAATCTAGACATGTTAAAAAAAAAACATACAGTAACCTTATTTCAGAATATTAGCCGCAATTTCTAAAGCTTTCATTTTGAATAATCGACAAATTTATTATTTTCTTCAAATGTTGTTTCTTTCTATTCTTCATATTACTAAGAGCAGATTTCACCAATGAAGCTGCATTCGATGAACACATCGAAACGGAGTTCAAGAGCTGTCAGTGTTAAGCCTATCCTGACTTCGTTACTATAACTAATATTAAGATAAGGTACGATTTATATATTTCTGAATATATGGTACATACCTACATTAAGATCATTATTATAAATGGATTGGGAAAGTAAGTTTGTTTGGTTGTTTGTTTGTTACCTTTTCACGCGTAAACCACTGAACCGATCATCCTGAAATTTTGCATATACATACGTCGTCAGGTGTACAGAAACGGACATAGGGTACCTTTCATCCCGAAAAAAAGTACTGTTCCCGAGGAAAACAACAATAACGTTCTTATGAATAATTAGATGGCGCCACGTGTCTTTCGAATCATTATTGAATTATATTATTATAAAAACTTTAGTAGTGTGTTAAAACCGTTTAATTATCAAATTCTAAATTAACGCGAGCGAAACTGCGGGCAAAGCAAGTACTCCATAACAATGCTGAAAGTTCTGGAACGCTGTCCAATGTGCTGACCGCGTTCAATTTGAACAGTGAATTACACCCTTAATGAATCAAAATGAAATTAAAGTCTACTCACATCTGGTTGCTGCTGTTGGAAGCCATTAAGGGAGTTAAATCCGAAAGCTGAAGAAGCGCTCTGGCTCTGACTTCCGCCTCCACCGAATCCACCGCCGAGAGCCGAGGCCGAAGAAGCAGCAGCAGACCCCGACAGCCCAGAGCCGCCGAATGAAGCCGCTTGACTGCTCGCCTGGCTACCGCTGAAGCCGCTGAAAAAATATAAAAACCCATTTTAATACAAAGACATTTTACTTTACATTAACTAGAAATGTTAGACTTACATTAACTATTATATCCCATGAGGGTAGGCAAAAACTATAAAACGCTACGTACAGTCACGAGCAATGAAATGGATATACATATACACTTAGAGATGTACCTATACATTTTATTTTTCAGCGTTATTTTTCCCGCTTCCGCTTTCTCGCTCCAGCCGTTCTCTTTCATGAAAATAGTTTAGAAACCACACTACGTGTATTACGAAATAGGTCGTTATTTCATGAGAAAATCGCTTTTGAATTTTGGTAAGTGTTTACATTGTATTGCTCGTGACTGTACATATTCTTTATTGCTTCGTCCGCACTCATATACACTCCGGTTGCGAATACTTCGTACGTAGCCTTTCTGAAAAACATGAGCAATAAGAGTGGGGGGAGTGGGGGTGGTTTAAATAATTAATTGTATTTGTTGCTGTTCAGCCGGGCACAAACTTGGTTTGTCAAATTACAAAACGAAATCCGCGCATTGGAATCGGTAGAACTGAACAAAGCATGTACCGATATTTTTTTTATTATTGGCCATCTATGTCCCACTGCTGGGCAAAGGACTCCCTTCCCTCTTTCCAGTTTCTCTATCCAGTGCTGTTCGTGGCCAATGCTTGAGATAAGAGTTGAGTTCGTCCCGCCATCTCCGCCTGGGCCGGTCACGTGTTGCCGTTTGCTGTTGTTTCGGACCGAGTGAACGATTAATGGTTAAAAACGAATAGTACCGCCGACGGTATTCCACGGAATCCAGAATACGGTATAGTTCATAAGCCATCGAACCAGTTCATTCCTTTACTCTTATGGAGCATCTTGGTTTAATCTTGACTTTCTACTTGATGCAAAAAAAAAACCGGCCAAGTGCGAGTCGGACTCGCGCACAAAGCCTAGGCTTCCGTACCATTATCTATAAAAACGGCAAAAAAGTCATGTCTATTGTATGGGAGCCCCCTTTAAATATTTATTATATTTTGTTTTTAGTATTTGTTGTTATAGCGGCAACAGAAATACTTAATTTGTGAAAATTTCAACTGTCTAACTATCGCGGTTCTTGAGATACAGCCTGGTGACAGACACACGGACGGACAGAAGTACGGACAGACAGCGAAGTCTTAGTAATAGGGTCCCGTTTTTACCGTTTGGGTACGGAACCCTAAAAAACTTAGGTGGGGCCACCCAGTCATCACTTTGGGTCAGTTTTAGTTTTTTTTTTTATTCTGGTTATCGATTGAACGGCTAAACCTTTGAAATCTGAAAATCCCTTAACACTTTAAAGGAAAGGGTTTTCTAAATTTATCAAAATGATCACAATGCAATGCTCTTTTTCACAGACAATACCTACGCGACACCCAAATATAATGTCGAATTCAAAGCATATTAACGTTGCAAAGTGTAATTGATTCAAAGTTTTAAATAAGTAATAAGTTGAAACAACTATGTTAATGACGCGTTTTTATGTAAGTAAGTATGGACATACTTATGTATGTAAGACATGTCCGGTTACCGTAAAAGTAAGTCGCGAAGGCGTTGAGTCACATTTGGGAAACCCGGCCAATTTTTTTTTTTGTAGTATTGCCTTTATTTGGGCCTCGCATCGTAAGCTGCGGTACCTACATCCATTTCTTTTTATTGTTTTCTCGATTGTCACCTTCTGTTTTAACTCCACTAATACACAAATAGTTTAACAATTTTATTTATACATAATACTTAAGCATTATTTAATTGTTCCAAATGTAATATATGAATAACTAGCGACCCGCCCCGGCTTTGCACGAGTGCAATGTAGATACACATTTACATATAAACCTTTCTCTTAAATCACTCTATCTATTGCTGAAAGCTGCATTAAAATCCGTTGCGGAATAGTGTTATCGAAATCAACCCGGCAGTTTGTGCATGATGAAATAAACTATACTTACAAAATGTCTGAAAATGTATACCCCTAACGAAAATTAAGAATAGTAGTTGCATTGTGCCAGTCTTTTGTCTTTGAATATGACTAGCAAATTACAAAACTTTCGCTTCCCAAAAAAATATTTAAAATTCCTGATTATAATAATGTTGCATCAAATATGCCATTCCTATGTAAACAATAAGGTGACTGACCTTCCAAAACCATTGAACGACGACGCTTGGCTGGCTGACTGCGAAGCGCTGAAGCCTTCGTTGAAACCGAACGAGAACGACTGCGACGCCGAATGGCTGGCACCAAGTGCACTTCCACTGCTGCTCACACTTGCTGTCAATCCACCGTTTCCAGAAGGTGCGACGTTGAATCCTCCGCCAAAGGAGCCAAACCGCGGCTTTGCTTGGCTCGGTCCTGGAGCTCTCCTCTCATTCGGCAACAACGTACTCGGATCACGCTCCAAATGTTCCAAATAAGGCAGAACAGGTGGAGTGATCACTGGCTCCAGCTTCTTCTCACGTCTCCTCTCATCCGGGAACACGAACCCGTTCGCTGGCGCCGGCAGCACGATCTTCAGCACAGACGCGAAGCACAAGCACGTGTAGATGACCCTCATGATGTCTTCTGATGACTACGTGAGATTCACGATGTATCTTGTTTTAATAGGGTCGCACGAGGTCACCACCGGTGTTGGCATGCGGCACGCGCCGCAGCCTTCAGAAAACCCACTGCGCTGCGCCCGAGACGACATCCTGCCAACTATCCATCCCCCCTCTACACGCCCATGCCCATAAAAGACTTACTCCTTTTAAATTTAACGACTTTATTGTCTCCAGTTTAGTGGCGACGGGAAAATTAGATGGCGAGGTGCAGCTCGTGATTGGGAAATCCAAGTGTCCTACTTTATTTGTACAGTTAAACAATCGAAGCACGTTGTCACTGTGTGGTTAGCCGCGGAAGCAGATGAGCTCGGAGGTTTTATTCTATGCGCATCTCATTATCTCACGTTGAACGTTTTCGCTGTGTGATCTTTTTATTTGAAAAACACAAATGAAAACAGCTAAACGAATACTTAATGAACCAGGTCCATTTATTATAATAATTCTAAACGGTTGTTAAACTTTAATAAATGGATAAATTTGCAATTTTACGTAACGAAAGGTCACGAGGCAATCATTTGGCTTAGTATTTAATTTAAACATACGATCTTTTATTAGTAAGAAAAAAAATATTTTCCTATTCTGAATATGCAAAGGAGTAGCGGTATTTTAAAGTGTCTGTTAGGAATTTATAAAGCCAATTAATTATTTTCTAACAGATTTTACCACTTAAAGATTAATAAATAAATAAGCACTTTAATTTTCATATAGAAAACAGCATAATTTGGGACCTGGTGATACCTGGAAGTGCATCTATCTACAGTTAGGTATAAAATCGCAACAACATGTGCGCATGCACATTACTATAACACAAATTCTAGTAAATCACGTCAGTACTTTACCTTATGCTTACCACAAGATTGTTATAAGAACTTAGGTACTCAACATCACACCGGGAAATATGTACTTTATATACTCTCCGTAAATTCTAGAACCATAGCTATTATTGTGATGGTTTAAAATTTTAAATTAACTAAAACCTCAGTTATACAGACCCCGGTTCATTACAATCTGAAAGCCCATTCATCTGTTCATCACACGTAGAACATATTTTCGGGAGTTTTAGGACTCATAAGTGTTAAGCGTAAACTTGTATTTAAAAAAACTTGTGTTTTTCTTTATTTTGACCTCCAATAATTCCGTAGCTCGAAGGTTCCCAGGTATGATCCAAAACAAAAAAACATATCGCAATGACGGGGAAAACCAACGCCTTTCGACTTCAGTAAGGATCTTTTTACACCCATTAAAATACACTAGCTGTTGCCTTCGACCTTCGTTCAAGCGAAATTATTATAAAAATATTCATTCCTTATTTGAATCGGACTTTGGTAACTATTTCATGGGTTCTAATTTTATTGCACGGAACAATAATCCTTTTTCTAAAATAGCTTAGCTATCTGTCAGTAAAAGTCCCGACAAAACCGGTCCAGCCGTTGCAGAGATTAGCCGGAACCAACAGACTGAAATTAAAAAAATAGTTTTTTTGGTATAAGTACTTACCGTATGTACAGACGCCAGCACATCAAGCTACCCGAAACTGACAAATTTTCCCAATCAACCTTGAACCTAATGCTTTAGCGATAAAGTTGAAAGTGTATTAAAGAAATTTGACAGATTGTAGTAGCTTGATGTGTTTGGCGTCTGTACTTTCATAAACATTCAGAAAAAAGCAGTTACAAATTAATGATGAAATTACAAACAGACACTTCAATTTTATTTACTAGATAATTCATCACTTCCGATCAGATCTACATTAATGGCTGTATCCTCATTACTCGAACCTTGTAAACGACATAATTCATGTCAATACCTGTAAGTAAACGGTAAAGTCAAGTTACTTATTAACTTGTCATAAAGTAGCATTTATAGGCAGATTACCTTATCGGTTATTACCATTATAACGAGGGTTGGCAATATGATTAAGGTTTTGTCAACATTATTGAAGTGAAAACTTCTTTAGCGGCGTTGTGCACTTTTTTGTGATGGATAAAAAATGTTAAAATCGCGTCAGGACACGTGACCTGATCGAAAATTCGTAAGACGGAGGGAGAGTAGACAATATTATAAGGTTATGTTGATTTTGTTAAAAATGAATTTGGTCATGTATGAATTTAATGCAAAATTGTTCCCTAACCATTCGAAAAATCAAAAATGCACAACGTTAATATTCAAGTTTTCACTTCTGCCGGCACTCCCGGAGTGCAACCCGTTGATTTATTTTTTACGTCGGTTTTTCCAAAAAATATCGGGGTCGGCTTTCAGTGGTATCAGATGCAGGTGTATAACAGCCATTGACATAGACCAACTGACAATTTGACCTCCATAAACCAGTAACTCGATAATACGATAATATAATTTGCCAGTTATGGAGTACCTACTTCTTGTGTTCGTAATGACTGTTTAAGGAAGCGCTAGGGTAGCCCACGAAATTCAAATTTTCTTTAGTTTTTTGTAATTTGTACGTCAGTGTCAGGTTGTATGTTGATGAAAATTGAGTCGCGCAAGTAACAAGTATGTAGTTACAGAATTATAATTATTAAAATTATGAATTCAACCCTCTAAACTCATTGAAACCCATTCAATAACTATTTTATGAAAAAGTCAGTCAATGTCAATGTCATTGATTGACTTTATACTTGCGCGACTCATTTTTCATCAACACAACCTGACACTGACTGCCAATTGCAAAAAAAGTGAGAAAAGAACGTAGACAGAGAATGCTATAGACTAATTGATATGTTTTGTCGCATTCACACAAGAAAAAGAACAACTTATGCCGATGTCGTGTAAAGAAATGAAACAGAACGATAAAATTTTTTGTTTCATCGAGCGTGCCACCTTTTTTCAAGGTCAGCACACTAGTTTGCTAAACAAAGTTTGACAGCTGACGTGCAGCTAGCCATCGTCTACCTTTAAAATACAGTTTTTACGTGTTATATGTTAAGTAATTTATGTTATATTTTGTTTTGAACAATTTAGACTTACTATTTCAACCATTTATACAAAAAAATGGTGTGGTGTAGCGTTAAAGGGTGTAAAAGTGATAGTGGAACGAAAATCCCAGGATTGTCTTTTCATTCGTAAGTATGCCACTCTTTATCAGTTCTAGGCATTCAGTAACATTTTATTATGTTCATATATTGTGTATAATGTACGCTAGACGTACGATTCATCCTTAAAAAGCACAAAAATAACAATTATTATTCAATTATAAATTCTAACCTAAAAACGTTGGTGTTGCCAACTTTTCTATAAATTATTACCCACTATTATGGGAAATAATAATATGATGGCTTCTGCAGTGAGTATTAATTAAATATCTGAAATATTTAATGACTTTTTGCAGTTTCCCTGAACCTGATAATTTACGTCAGAATTGGATTGTAGCTACAGGACGAACAGATTGGACACCAAAACCGTCATCAAAAATTTGCAGCAAACATTTTGAGAATTAAAAAGTAGAATATAAGTTAATTAGAAAGAAGAATTCATAAATAATCATTTTGAAAGTCAACCTTTTATTGGAAACCACAAAGTTTTACTTATTAAGGCAATTGCCATGCACTATTTTGAACTGCGTATACATCACGCAACAAAAGGATTTGAACCTAAGCAAAAAATTAGAAACATACGAAGCTTGTTTTATTTAAAGGACAATAATGTGTTAAATCAATAAAAGCTTATTAAAAATAAACATGTTCTATTATTTACCCACAAACCCAGAACCTACTATCACATCAGAAATGGCAGTAATTTAGAACCACATCATCATCATCCATCGTCACTCCTGCCCTCATCGCAATTAATTTGAGTTCGGCAGCATATCTTCTCCGCATCGCATGCCTTTGCGTACCGATGGTAACGGATATGTCATTGGCATATTCAGGCTTTGTCTTACGTACTAATTTCCAATTCTCATAAATTGTGGGGTAAATTTTTCCTCACCCGGTAACCCTAAATTCGTGACGTATTTATTTTTTGTCTCTTTTTGCGACACGCTTTGCCGGTGTCTATAGGATACTCTGTCTACGGAAAAGTGAAAACAAAAAATGAAACATCTTTCATTTTTGTATGGGACTCCGGCCATAACCTGTACCTTTAAGAAAAGCTTGGAAACAAACCCCTGAATAGAATAAAGTACCCTTTTTCATAATATTATATGCTTTTTATGCATTAAAAATTAAAAATGTTTAACGTTTGCCGTGAGAGTTATGACAGACATGACAGGTTGTAGAGATGACGTATACATAACCTAGAAATTGCTATCTTGAATGACACTGATGGGTTTTGTCAGATTTTTTCGTTCAGAAGTACATTCTAGAAAAGTAGTAACTATATTTTTAAGGATGAAATCATCACACTTGCTTATAATTAGTTGAAAATGATGTTTAAGAGAAAAATAATAATAATTAATTACAAGAACACATACTTTTCATATTTAACGTTGACGTGATATTATGTTTTTATATGACATGATTTCAGAACAAAAGCAGATTAAGCAAGCTGTAAGACGCCATGTTGAATAGAATATGACAATAATTGAAAAACAATTACTTTTTGCGCAAGGCAAATCAGGCTTAAATTCACGAAAAAATATTTTTCTTAAGTTCGTGGTATTTTTTCCTCATTTTCATAAATGTATGTACATCTTATGGCCGAAAATGAAACATCTCCCTTGAGTTTCGCGCTTCTGGCACTTCCACCTTAAGATGTACAAATAAAAGCCGCGAGCAACAGCTTCCAAATATATTTTGTTATAATCGTTAGGGACAAAACATATTGATTTTGGATAGGTGCATACCGGTATCATAATTATTCTATGCTTTGCTAAATTCTTAGCTCAATTAATAGAAATAAAATCAACGATAGAATAGCCGAAAATTGGCTAATTATGTTTGTCTTTAACTTATCAAAAAACGAGAATAATGGGTTATAACAACGATTTGCCATGATATGTGACTGATTCACTATACCTAAAGACTATTATTAAAATTTTTAAATGAACTCCGACACGTGTAGAATATTTTAATCCAAGCCGCGTGCGTCGTTGCGTCGGAGCACCGCTATGTAGACCGCTTAGTACAAACAGGGAGCCTAAAATGGCCGTTTTAGCAGAATCATATTAGGATAATAATATGAATTACGTTACAATTCGTAAAATCGTATCCTAATATATCGTAATCCTATAATGATTCTGCTAAGACGGCCATTTTAGACCCCCTGATCTCTGAACAGTGATACTCACAGAAAGTAATATACAAAGCGGTCACCCGACTCGACGACGACGCTTGCATTAAATAATCTACTAACATTAAACGTTAAAAGACATGATTTAGATATTTTAGAGCAGGGGGTATGATTTTGAGGGTATATAATTTTATGAAGGGCCAAGTTTAGTATTTTTGTAACCGGAGCGGGCCAAAAGTGACCACTAAATTTAAATAAAACCAGCTTCGGCCGGACTAGACTGCAATGCTCCGGTCTGCTATCGCGGGTAGGTGAGGTGGGGTTGGACTTAGGGACATTTTTAAACAATTTTCCCGCAATATTTATTGATGTCTTATAAAGTTTTAAATAGCTCGCGGGCTTGATAAAAGACCTATGCGGGCCGGTAGGTGGCCCGGGGGGCCTTATGTTGGGGCTTTTAGACGTTTTTTTAGACCCGTGTTTTGCAGAAAGGAAGTGTAATTTCCCAAACAAGTGCGATGTCTGGGCACTCGGACATGTGATAGCCCTAAACAGCAGTGCTCAGTGGTTCGAAGTGTAAGGTGAGTTTGAACAGGGCCGGGGCCACACGTCTCGTGTCACGGTCGAAACGGTCGATCAATGCACATTATCGCACTTATACGTGTGGCTACATTTCATTATATATCGTCGGATGCCACTCAAGCACGGTAACATGCCGTGTCGACGGCGCGTTCGTGTTCCACGCGCGCCTCAAAGAGTTGTCAGCAAACGGGAGGGGCCCGCAAGGGCCGGTGCCTGCCAGGGCTGCGGGACTGTTCGAAAGAGATACCGCGGCCCTGGAACATAAAGGGCCAATGAAGGAACATGGGTGGTTTTTAGTCAGTAAGAGTCTGACACTCCCTTCCGCTCCGCCCAGAGCGGGAGGAGTCATTTGATGATTTCCCATACCCCAAAAAAAAAAAAAAAAAAAAAGCACAGTAACATCCAAATGATCTTAAGAGGCAGATGAAAAAATCGGAATTGTGCTCCAATTTTCATGAGTTTATACATAGTTACTTCCTTGTTCTAGTCATCAACGAGCTGGTACTTATGCTCTTTCATTTCACTTCTATGCATTGTTGAAGAAGTATCTTGCAAACTACCGAATTACCGTTTCAATCTGTAACCCTAGCCCCTTAGGTATCGTGTACGAAACAAAAGTAGCACACCACAGCATGCAGACTTTCTCAGGTTTTTATTTACAAAAACAAAGTCAGCATGGCTCGTCTTTTGAACTTTGATGATGAACTTCGTTTTTATTTATAATACAGCTCATGCTCCTATTTAATGATTAGTAGCTGAATAAAATAAACGAATCATTCAGGATGTTAGACCAATTGTTTATTTACATCAGCGCTCATCGATTACCATGACATTGCTGTAACTTGGTGTTAATTTTAGTTTTTTGAATTGTGTTCTTGTGAACGTCATGGACTCAAATTTTTGCGAGTCAAGGTAAGTTTAAGTACTCGTGAAAATTCGTTCGCATAGTCTATCGTTTTCCCAGCAGATATTATTGTAGAAACCATGAAGAAACCCAGAAAATTATTATTAAAAAAAAAAACTAAAAAAAACTTCTGTTAAAATTAAAATCTTACTACTATTATAAATGCGAAAGTTTGTGAGGATGTTTGGACGTATGGAACGCAAAAACGGTTGAATAGATTTAGGTGAAATTTGGCACACAGATAGACACACAGAGACACTTTATAACCTGGATTAACAAAGGATACTTTTATCCCGTTAGTACGACCTCGTGGGATAATTACCGAACTCAGTACAGGTGAAGCCGCGGGCATAAGCTTGTATATTTATTGAATAGTATCTACGTAGGTTATCGGTTTGTTAATGAGTCACAAGCGAATGTTATTGTTTGTTGTGAAAGCCGTTCATACTTAGTCACCGATGATATCAGAATTGTTGTGTTTTCCATTCGGAAACAGTTAAAATATTGGCCAATATTGATTATTAACAGTTACTTTTGCTTGTTAGTATTTTGCTTAATTATTCATGAAACTTTCACTGATTAGCGAGTCACATAGTTTATTTAAAGTTTAAAATGCCTTGTTGTTTTCGACCGAAAAACTGAGGGTTAACAAGTGGTTAAGGGGACTACAAGAGCTAAACGCGAGTTTTAAGATACCTCTAAAAAAATCTTTTAACGAACTAAAACCATATTAAAATACACGATCGTTCTGATATTTTGACAAAACATTCAACAAACAACACACTAACATAATACTGTTTTAGTTTTTTAATCCAATCAATAGATTTTCTGTAAATCGCGTTTTCTTATTTCGCAATATAATTCGTACGCATGTGTGCGTAAACGCCTGTGCACCGACAGTGCCGGCCAACGCCTGTTACTATAAGAACATGGGTTAATGTGTGCGTGCATCAGTTGGCTCTTGTAGTCCTCTTAACTGCTTTTGATGCATTTCGAATTTCTGCTACAACTTCCAGCCGTTTTGACTGTAGTTTTTGGTAACTTACATTAGTCTCTTACATTTTTAGTTATAGTTGACTGAATGCAATTTTATATTGGTCCTCTGGACCAGGCCGGCTAGAAGCTTGTGGGATTGGCACATGCAGCAAGTGGCCTATGCGCAGCGGACGAAGTCGTGCTGATGTCGGATGTTGATGACTAACTATTGATTTACTAAAACTTTTCGACTTCTAACACTTCATCATCATCTGGCTAGCCTTTTCCTAACTATGTTGGAATGGCTTCTACTAACGGCTTAACGTGTTTTCCGAGGCACGGAACTCGGTAAGTAATGGGTGGTCACCCATCCACGGACCAACCCAGACAAGCGCGGCTTAACCTGAAGATCGACACGAGTGGCTAATATTATTTAGCCACAAGTTCCTCACGACTTCTTACCACTTACTACATAGTCATCTCTTTAACCAATAAAATTGAATTTTTTTCAGCTACTTATTTTGTCTCTGTTTTACATTATTTTTCAGACAATAGTGAGGACCTTGGAATATTGAATCATCATAAACGTCTAGCCATTCATTGATGAAATTTTGCACGTACGGTCAGGTGTTATCTTGACCTTATTTGTCTGGAACTCTTGCGCACCTATTTATACCGTCTGTATTTAAGAAGAAGATTTTTATTTTAGTTTTTAGGGTTCCGTAGTCAACTAGGAACCCTTATAGTTTCGCCATGTCTGTCTGTCTGTCTGTCTGTCCGTCTGTCCGTCCTCGCTTAATCTCTGTGAGCGTTAGCACTAGAAAGCTGAAATTTGGGACCAATATGTGTATCAATCACGCCGACAAAGTGCTAAAATAAAAATTGGAAAAAAATGTTTTATTAGGGTAGCCCCCCTATATGTAAAGTGGGAAGTGTTTTTTTTTTAATTTTAACCCTAATGTGTGATATATTGTTGGAAAGGTATTTAAAAATGAATAGGGGTTTACTAAAATCATTTTTTGATAATGTCAATAATTTCGGAAATAATCGCTCCAAAAGTAAAAAACAAAGCGTCCCCCCCCCTCTAACTTTTGAACCATAAGTTTAGAAAATACGAAAAAAATCTGAAAAGTAGAACTTTATAAGGACTTTCTAGGAAAATTATTTTGAACTTGGATGGAAACAACAGATGGAAACTGCAGTTAACCAATATAATTTGGTCCCTGAATCGTATGAGCGCCTATACAATCCAGAGGTCAAGTTTCATTTGCCCGTATTTTTTTTTTAACTTCGTTTATTATGTAAACGAAGTTAATGCCCCAACAGCGTCGCAGTGGGTTTTATAAATAATTTATTGTCGCATAATAGTTCTTGCATTATATTTGGAGATTTTAACGAAGACTACCTTAGTAACAGCCATACTGCAGTATTTAAATTACTAAATGACGCTGGTTATCACTCCATGTTACAACCCCTACCCACTACTCGTGGTGGGACTCAAATAGACAACATTTTCTCGAACTTTCCATGTGTGGTTGGAATCTATAACTCTTTTTTTAGTTATCACCGTCCTTTGTGGGCCCGTTTTTAGTGTTCCGTAATTATTAGAGTTCCGTAACAAATAGCCTTTTTAAGTTGGGTTACCACTATGTTCATGCTCCAGCAGCGCTCCGCGCTCCTGCAACTGATCCAATGGATCTGTCGCGCGCCCTTTACATGCGCTCCCCTTTGACACACTGCGCTCCCCTTTGTGTTCGCGCTAAAAACCGTCACGAGTCGGAACGACTGCCGCGGAGCGTGCAATATTGCACGCTCCGTGTTCGCGCACGTACCCACTACCGGGAGCTGTTGCAGGAGCGCGGAGCGCTGCTGGATCGCGAACATAATGGATAGTATGGATACCCACCTTTAAACTCATAAGTGGGAACACTTATTGTGACGGACGGGAAACTACGGAACCCTACACTGAGCGTGGCCTGACACGCTCTTGGCCGGTTTTTTTATTATTGTAACATTTACAACATAACATCAAGCCTGTTTGCCTCAAACGGCTTAGTAGAGATGTGCCCATAAATTACACTCGTTTTTCGCCCTATTGACATCAACGGAGTATAAGAAAGTTTGCCTGCCTGATTCAGGAATTGAATCCACCAACTGTTGTTCAGAAGTTGTGCTAGACCAACGAGGTAGTCTACACTGTAAAGCTGTAACATTGTAAAGCCAAATATCTTTTAAAATAGTAACAATGAATTTTCTTGACGGTTTTTCTCCATAGGAAACGTCCAACCCCAACTATGCACCTATTTTTTGATGTTTCGTAAGTACCAATGTAGGTTTATGTGAAATTTTGAGTCATTCATTGTAACATATGTTACTATAATACCTACTCGTTTTGAATTGACTGCTCATACGAATAACGGGTTTTCCTATAAATGTGATTAATGGTTACATAATCTAAACGCGTTGTTTCGTTTTAAAGTACCTGCAAAAGAATTCAAATTCAATACTACATATTAGTAAGTCTTATAAGAAATAAAACTGAAATGTTATGAAATCCTACATTTAGAAATACTGTATCAAATATATTTAATAAATATAATATTTACTAGGTAAATACATTAATACATTCAGATTTATTAATGAAAAAAAAAATTAATATTAATATTTTTTTTTTCATTTTTTTTTTTGGTTAATACATTATGAAAATAACATGTATTTATATTGCGTTATAAAAGCTGTATCCACACAGTAAAACCAGGTGTCTCCTTCGTATAACGACAAGTCTACAGTCGGAGTTTGTTTTACAATAGGTAGGGTCATTGCGCCGGTTAGCGACCAGTTAGCTGGGTTGCCCACAAACGATGAGGAAAAAAAAATGTTGTCTACACGCAAAATAGTATATGTTAATGTGAGTTTGTCCCAAATATAGTCTAGTTTGGATATAAAACGTAAAATAAAATACATTAATGCAAAAATATTTATAAAATGCTGAAAAAGTGAAAATATAGCGAAAACGTCGGTTTGCGACCATTTTTATCAGTTTACGACCACCAGTGAGCTGGTTTGCGACCGCTATTTTAATATGAAAAATATACCATTAAAACAATTATAATCGCTTTAAAAACATTTTAATTTTTGCCTCTTAATAAAAACAAATATGATAATCATTTGGTGTAATGTTTTCTTATAATAAAAAATAACAATCTTACATTTTGTAGGAACTTAGTCATAGTTGTATGTAGTAAAGTATGTAGTATAACATTTAAAAATAATCAACATTAATATTTTTTAATCATCTGGTTTAATATTATTTTAGAAATCATATTCCGCGTTTCTTATTCATAATTATGATATACCTCTTCCCACTAAGCCGATCTTGTATCGTGGTGCTTGGGATCTGATACAGTCTACATGTTTCTCTTATTCCTTTCCCTTCTTTTCGTATATCATCGAGAACTTTTTTCAGGGTTTCTTCAGTGTACTGGACAGTCTTTTTCTTTTTGTTTTGTTGACTGAATTATTTGGGAACTCCATCTAAATAAAAAAAAATATACAATAATTTATTGTTGTTCTATTACTGAAAAATAATAATATTTAGTTTTCGTTAGATTATGTACAACGACATGGTTGCTTGCTAAAATAATTATTAAACAGACATTTCAATAACCAATCAAATTAAAAAAAATCAGACGTGGCATACTCAATGAACTTTCATACTTATTTCTGTTAGCGGCCGTTAATCTCTCATACTAAATTATGGTGGCCGAAAACCAGTGTTTTTATTTCGATTATTTTGATTTACGACCACCTGTTTAGCCCAATTTTGTACGTAAATTAAACAAAGTTCTTTCAAAGAAACTGGTGGTCGCTTACCAAAGAACTACAACGAAATACTTTTACAATGCTATATTCAAAATTTTAACAGTCCTGTATGAAGCATTAGGGTCATATTAATCAAAACAAAATAATGCGGTTCACGTCGGTTTGCGACCACGTGGTCGCTATCTAACGTTTTTGATAAATAAGCATTTCGATTACCGACCACTTGATTTTATCTTAATAATAAGTTAAAAAATAGCAAAATAAAACTAAATACTATCCAAAACTTATCGATTGTACAATTTAACAACTAACTTGTGTGTAAAACATGAAATAAGTAATAAAACTTACCTTTGAACGCCGCGCGCCGTGTTATTTTTTTTCTAGCTCGCGGTACGTCCAGGCACCACTGAATCAAGACGCGCATTGAGCAATTTTTTTTCGGCTCTGGGTTAACCCATTTGTTTCAAACTGTGTAAATTCTTATTTCCTAATTATTCATAAAGCACGTTAGATTTATTTTTTATATAAGTTTCTTCTACAAATACTATTATCTTGATTTAAAGAAACTTAGTCCGTCAAATGGTCGCCTACTGAAGGTGGTCGCGCTACCGGCGAAACGACCACAAATATTAAAGAAAGAAGTAAATGATAGCATGACGGTTGACAGAGGAGAATGGAAGAAAAAAACGTGTTGCGCCGACCCCAAATAACATGGGACAAGGGCAGGAAGATGATGATGATGATGAAATATTAAACGTCCAAATAAAGAAAGGATTTTTTAAGTAATCACTGGATACCTACAGCAAAAGCAATTTCAAATATGAGGCACTGTTTAAGACGCTAGTCGACTTGGGCCTCACATTAACATGATATGATTAACACAATTGCAATGTCTGGACTTTAAAAGAGACTAAGTACTCTGAGTTTTTTTCGCTGTCAGAATCCTGCACACAGTTTCTGCTCATAAAGAAGTTAGGTACTCAGGAAGATAAGATATTAATAATATCCAGTCATCATCTGCCTAGTCCCAACTATGTTGGGTCGACTTCCAATCTAACCAGATGCAGTTGAGTACCAGTATTTTACATGGAACGACTGCCTATCTGACCTCCACAACGCAGTTAGTACTGGGTAAAACGATACCCCTTGGTAAGACTAGTTGTCAGACTTTCGACTGACTATCTGAAACGACTGTCAAAGATCTACTAATGACAGCCGGGACCAACGGCTTAACGAGCTTTCCGAGGCACGGCGGAAACTCGTTATACTATAATGGATGGTCACCTATCCACGGACCAACCTAGGTAAGGATGGCTTAACCTAAAGATCGACCCGAGCGGCTGCTATTATTTAGCCACGAGCTCCTCTTTAGCCATAATAATATCTACTGCAAACCAGCAAATTATAAAACGGAAAATTTCAAAGATTCAGAGTACCCAGTAATTTGATTCAGCGACGATTGCAACAAAAAAACATTTATCTCCTCAGTCGTGGGCGTGTCGGTATTCTAATGTTTGCTTCCAATTTGGCGTTGATGCGTAATTTCACAACTAACGCCACGCGTCGCACGCGCATCTTTAGCAATGACATTGAACGCGTTGCTTAATTTGTTTTACGAGTAACGAATACATTATCTGGCTCTCCGTAAGGTATACACACTGTATGACAGTCGCATAACTATTACCACGCGTTTATATAAGTTAAAAAGTTACCTAGTGAAAAAGTATTTTTTTGATAAAATGATACATAATAATATTAAAATATTTATTATGAAAATTATTATTTCGTTTATTCATCTTTAAACATACTGTTTACATTTTTAAATATTTAAATATAAAACAATATAAAAAAAACATTTAAAAATATAAAAAATAGTAGCCCACCGGTATCGGGAACAGGGTCCAAGCTACCGGCAGTCAGGGCTCCAGAGAGAGGAACCTTCTAACAATACGAGCCGTGTCCAGGAGTACCGCTTTCTGAATCAAGCCCTTGATCCAGCTGCCTAACGAGAGCCTCCTGAGATGTTGGTCGAGGCTCTTGGCAATTAAGCCATGGGCTGACACGACTATCGGCACAATGATCGCTGAGTCCACATCCCACATGTCGACAACCTCGCGAGCCAAGTCAAGATACTTGATTTGCTTATCTTTCTCGGCTTTCACGAGGTTCTCATCATGCGGGACCGTAATGTCAAAAATCATTGCGCGCCGCTCTGATCGATCCACCACCACTATATCAGGCTTATTGGCTACAATAGTCCTGTCAGTGATGATGGATTGATCCCAGTACAATGTGATATTGCCATTTCCGGGAACTGGGTCGGGCACATACCTATAGTACGGAACTTCCGATTCAACAAGATTGTATTTTAGAGCAAGTTTCTGATGAATAATCCTGGCTACAAGGTTGTGTCTATGCAAGTACTCTCCGTTAGCCAGACGAGAACACCCGGAGATAATGTGACGGATTGATTCACCTGGACGGTGGCATGCCCGACATATGTCAACCGCGCCGTCCTTCACAATAAATCTCCGGTAGTTATTCGTCATCATAACTTCATCCATAATTGCACAGACAAAACCTTCAGTTTATTAAAATTATTATTTATTTTAAAATTATTAAACTTTTTGATTGGAAGTCAAATATACTAAATACATCATATAAATAATTAATTTCCTCATCAATAAATTGAAATATGGGGATAATACTTACTGGAGGTTCATCAAAGCCGAAATAAAGACGAAATGTCAATTGGACTCATACGAAAGTGTCGACATGGTTTTGGTGTGTAGGCTCGGCTCCATAATAAATTAACTCGTCAAAACATGCGTTTGAAACATGTACCTACATTGACTTTATTTCAAACATGACTTGTTCAACGGAAACCTTAATAAAAGTTGTAAAAGTAACCTTTAACAAAGCCGAAAGGCATTTGCTTCCCTGTCATTGCGATATTTTTTGTCCCAGACCATACCTGGGAACCTTCTAGTTACGGAGATTTTGGTGTGTTCCAACTTTTTCCACAAGTTATTTTTTAGAAACAAGTTTTCAATGTTACATAGAACTTTACTTTAAATACCTCCAAGACCCCCGTACTATTCAACCCCATGTCGTTTACCATCTATTTTTTTTGCGTAGAGTTACTTAGTTTGATGTACCTACAGAATGCTCGGTTGACGGCTTCGTCAAGAGTTCGTTTACACCCTGTATTTAATTCAGTTAATGGTCGCTCCGATACTGAACCTACGGAAGCTAACTGATATTAGTTAACACGTAACTTCGTTTTTGGGCCGATAGAATAAAAATTGTCATAAATACGCTAAGAAAAAACTCTGTAAGAAAATCTCTCCGTTTGACTATAAAATTATTAGCGTTAAAATAAAGCACAGCATAGCTGTAGCAGGGGTGTAAAATAAGCCTTATACTAAACGATTTAAAGATGTTCTTAGTTAGCTACTGTTTGCTTACATTTTGTGTTCTCTTGACAAAGAACTGACATTCAGAGGGGACTGTATGAGGAAGTGATCATACGATCAATCTATGTATTAGGAGTTCAGGACAATATAGTAGGAGTGAGATAGTACTGATTGTTATAAGCCAACAGTGCGAATTTTATCCAAAGTTTGGACTGCTAGAGAAAAATCTGTAATGTTAAACCAGATGTAAATTTTGCCTGAATCGAGGATCGACCACAGATCTCTATGGTCAGCATTAACGCCTGTAACTTGCAACCAGTTGACTAATAGACATTTCAGGCAGTCGAGGTATCAAGAGGACGAATACGAAGTGTTGTTTGGAGTACCAATACCACAACTTGCTTACCGTACATCCCACCGTAAGTCGATGGTAACAGTTTGAGCTGGCCCAAGGCTTAAGACTAGTTTTGTTAAAATACTATCCACCCACTCCTGCTTCGCACTGCACGACCTATAGGGTCCAAACTATTCTATCTCTCTAGCTAGAACCAATCAAAGATAATATTTTCAAATACATAGGTATCATTGAAATCGGTTGAGTGATTTCGAAACGAACATTATTAATAAGAAGACTGTTTTGTTACTACTACTTCTTACGGCCTACTGCACTTACCTACTATGCTAATCTTTACGTGTATCGGGAACTCTGTAGCAATAAGTCGATCATGTCATGTGGTTTCTCAACATCATAATGTCGCTTGTAAATAAACGACAGAATGTGGTAAAAGTATTTGTGTTAATACTTAGCACTGTCGTTGGCCGACTAAACTGTCTTGTTGTGACAATGTTGTAATCTGGCGAAATGTTGATGTACTATAGATATACAATGGCCGTATTTGGCGATGTATGTTGTTATCATGTGGCAAACTGTTTTGTTGTTTTACTTTTTTTTGTGTTTCTGGTTTTTTTTTAAATGCTTTTAAATTTTAAGAATTTTTTTCTTTAGATTTTACGAAAGATAAATAAAGTTACCGACAACATAGTAAGCACATTAACTGCATGCCTGTGTATCTGCCTGCTACGCCTGTGGGCAGTCTGAAAGTATCGGCACAAGTCAAAATCAAAAGTAATTTATTCAAACCAGGCGGATGATCAGCACATTTTGATCGTCTAAATTTTACAAGAGACAGTTCCCCAAAACACCCGTCCTTAGCTGAAGCCGCTGAAGGTATAGCAACTCCGTCATTATCCCATTACATTTGAGTCTCATGAATTTAGAAACCTTATGCTCAGCAGACGTCGTGATTGTCACCAGATATAAGGCTAAACCCAATTTACTTTTTAATTATCGAAAATAAACGATAACCCACTAAATGGCACCTAATCTTCATAGCGAGAAGAGCGTAGAAGACGTCCCTAGCATAGAATGTATACAGAAAGTAATGACAAAACCATCATCATCATCATCATCTATTTTTGTTTTCAACTATTATCTTCTTTATTCTTTCTTAGAGGGAACTCAAAACAAACAGTGGACCTGGTAAATATCCCGTTTCTAGTGCTAATGATAATACTACATCTTATCTCCTTAATATTTTCTAGACTTAAAAACAGCTTCAGATTTTGACAGCTTATGCAAATGAGACATTTATTGTTCTTGCCGCGATACCGTTATGGTTGGAGGCGAAGTGTTAGATCCGCCTGTGGCTGGTATTACCTATAGAAAGGCAAATAATGAGAACAACTCACCTCTGACGTCATTATAAATGTATCTGATACCCGGAATCTTGTCAATGTCGTGTCTGTCAATGAACTCGGGAGTTAACACAGTGACGGACTTAGATGCTTTGGACTACAAATTATTGATGAACTGATGGATTGATGGTCTAATGAACAAATAGTCGCAAACTTTAGGTAAATATAGACGAATTACTTATTCCAAATAACACATTTTTTTAAATGCATTTAAGTGTTGTATCGAAATTCCGGGACAGATGTATCGGAAAAAAATTAGTCCTAAGGAAGTCTCCGTTTCTTGTCTCTGTTCTTCGAAGTTTAGGCAAATAGGCACTACCTAGTGATAGGAATAGGTAGTGCCTATTTGCATAAACTTCTAGTGTTGTTATTTTGTAAAATAATCTACTTACAACATTAGTCATATAATAATAAAGATTGTATTTTATTATCAATCTCTTACATGATTGCTTATCTTTGGTCGCTCAAAACTGTCAAATTTTCTCATCAACCTTGAATATAATGCATCAGCGATAGAGTTGAAAATCTAATAAAAGAAATTTTATAAATTGTAGTAGCTTGGTGTGCTAGCGTCTGTACATACATTTAAGCCACAAAAATCTACTTCATTCAGAAAACCTTTGAATACGAGACCTTTTGAAAACAAACAAAATAATTTTGCTTGATCCATCTCTGTGTGTACCTTTTTTTTTTGGAAATCATCAAATGACTCCTCCCGCTCTGGGCGGAACCATCCATGTTCCTACTTTTGCCCTATAAGTTCGAGGGCCGCGGTATCTCTTTCGAACAGTCCCGCAGCCCTGGCAGGCAAGAATAACTACCTAGTATTGTCTCTGAAATCTTGTGATTGAATCTGTCTATAAGTCTTTGGGTTTTTTGTATAGACTACATCGAAAACTGTAACGGAACCAAGTCCAAACTCAAGGCTGACATTATGAGTAATTACTGTTTCTGCGATAACAATGGGTACACTAAGTACCTACCTAAGAAGTTTAATACCAACTAAGTAGCTTTTGTTTAGCGAATAATAGTGTAGTAGTCTACTAATGGGAGTTATATCGAATGGCAAAAAACGGAACCCTTATAGATTCGTCGTCTGTCTGTCCGACCGTATGTCACATTCATTCCAAAACTATTAGGACTACACAGTTGAAACTTTGTAGGTAGATGTATTCTGTGAACCACTTTATGATTTTTATACAAAAAAAAATTAAGGGGTGCTCGCCATACATAGAACTGAAACTAAAAAAAATAAAACATCAAACCTATATGTGAGGGGTGTTTATACATATAATATGTATATGTCTTCAAAAATGACATTGAGGTTCCTAAAACCATTTTTCTCAAAGTCAATCGTTTGAAAGATAGACACTTCCAAAGTGGTAGAATGTGTGTCCAGCCCTCTATAAGAAGAAGAGGAGGAAATTTCTGAAAAAAAATGTAGGATTGTAGAACGTAAAAAAAACTTTCAACGAAAATTGGTTTAAGTAAGATTTGATGTTTAGTTTTGGAGGTATAGGACTTTTTCATCAAACTGCAGCAGTAACTTTGTTTTTGATTAACATACTATGAAAAACAAATTTAGTTTTGCGGTTGAATGTATAAGCCGCGCAGATAGAGAATAGATCTGAAAATGGCGGCGGGTACCTATGGTACGGTTGGTAAAACAAGTTCTCAAACATCGATTTTTTATTTTTTTATTGATTTTTTTTTGTTCTAAATTACTATTTTTTAATATTATTAATTAATAATAGTAGAACGTTTTCGTGAAGCCATTGTTCAATCAATCACAAAATGTCAACGTTCGTAACAAAAACTTAACGAAAATAAATAACAATCAAACGTAAGGCAAACAAATAACAATCAAACTCAACAAAAACAACAATGAATATCAACGAAAACAACAAACAAACGGAACGAATTTAACGATAACTCGGAGTGCGTCAAGTAGCGTGGAAAGCGAATCCTGACTGACTTTTTTGTAGCGTGTACGTCACTGTGTGAGTATAGACAGCGATAGAGAGTGAGCGAGAACGCATGCGAGCGGCCGCCATTTACAGATCTATTCTCTATCTGCGCGGCTCTAATACAACATAATGAATGAGCCTTCAAAATATTTTTATTATATTGTTTGGTGCTACAGAACCCTGTGTGCGTGTGAGTACGACTCGCACTTGGCCGGTTTTTGTTATTGTGTGGTCAAACAAGCTGGCACCTCATAGACTAGTAAACGGACACCGCCAATACCAGTAGCATCGCAGGTACTACCGAGCTCTCTGACTGTCGACCACATTTCAACCTTATTACTCAGAGCAAAAGGGTGAAAAGTGGTCAACCGTCAGTGAGCGCAGTATTATGTTGCTAGTTGCTAGCCCAAAGACAGAAATCTCATATACCTACTCTTTTAAACTGAACAAGCCACGTTGCTTGGCGCGATAAATAGTGGTGATGGATATCTGATGGTAGTAGGTAACTTGTCCGAACGAGCTCCATCACAAAGAGCCCAATTATAACTAAAACGTTTACCGTTAAACTGAACTTTGAAGTAGGTAGGACATTATCTAAAATGTTTACCGTTAAACTGAACCTTGAAGTAGGTAGGACATTATCTAAAATGTTTACCGTTAAACTGAACCTTGAAGTAGGTAGGACATTATCTAAAATGTTTACCGTTAAACTGAACTTTGAAGTAGGTAGGACATTATCTTATAATTTAATTTCAAGGTTCTTTTAACACAAATATGTCAATTTTCAGCTTCAAGTACCTACCACCTCATTAATTTCTTAATCTACACTGCAGTCGGAAAGCACGCGGCCATAAGTCAGGTTTTTAATTTTCTTCGTCACGAATTTGGTAAAACCTCTTACAACTAGAACTATGAAAATCTTTGGTAGTCGAAGAGATGTATGAACATCTCTTCGTCTACCAATGGTTTTCATAGTTCGCTTACTCTTTCATTAATTTATTTGTGTCCATAGCATACAATAAAGACTTTCGATCAGAATTTAATCCTTAACATTTAAAATCATTTATCGCCAATTATTTGGAACATTTACAATTTGACAATCAATTCGGGTTGTACTCTACTTGTAATAATATAAATGAATCATGATTCGAAAGACACGTGGCACCATCTATTATCATAAGAACATAATTGTTGTTTTCCTCGGGAACTGTACTTTTTTCGGGATGAAACCCGATGTCCGTTTCTGTACACCTGTCAACGTATATGCAAAATTTCAGGATGATCGGTTCAGTGGTTTTGGCGTAAAAATGTAACAAGCAAGCTTACTTTCGCATTTATAATATTATAAAATAAAATAAAAATATAATATATATAACACATACAGTAAGGAAGGAATAAAACAACGGGTCAAAGGCGTGCTAATCTCCCAATACAGACACATCCAATTGCGTTGTTCTGATGTTACAGCTTTTGTATAATAAAACTGTTGCAACGTTCGAAAGCGCATTCATTAAAGCAAGGATGCATCGAATGACGTCACAAGTCGTGTGAGTAGCTCGTTGGCACCCACGTAGATGAACGCGGATGTGTTCACACATATTGTACCAAATTACTGCATACCAAGTTGCGGCATGTTTTGCGTAAGAAATTCTTGACGTTTTATTCGCTGACCGCAAAGTTTGTCCGGCTTCGTCTATATTGGGTGAACTTGATCTACTGCGACGCCTTTGCAATTATGGACATTGTTGGCGAACCCAGTAGTGTTGGCCCTTATTTTTATTGACAAATAGCAGTTTTGCCGAAATGATTTTTTTTTGTGATCAGTTTGAAGAAAGACTAGGAAATGTTTCAGGTCTTATGTCAGAAATAAATTAAAGAGTATAAACTGGCCTCTTATTCTATTAAAACGCTCTGAGGATAGCATCAAGCTAGCAGAGCTTAGTACTACGGAGTAAAGTGTTACCACAGACGTGGTCTACTGAACTACCAATAAATATTTTTGAGCTGCAAAGAGATATTATATTCTATATACTAATATATTATAGAATTCAATTAATATTAAACCCAACTAATTAAATTCATAAAGTTTTCCACAAAAATGGCAACACGTACAAAAACATTATTGTAGGACTTATCAGTTTTCTATTCCGTGAAAACTGTACGGTTGATGCGTAAACAAGTCTGATTTAATATGGTCATTAGAAACCATGTTTTTATAACGAGAATTATTATATGTATACTTGGAAGAATTACCTTCGTTTTATATTTCCCATATTAGTTAGAGAGTATAGTTTTCAGTCACCGGACCCCCCATTTTGAACCGCAAAAAGTAAGTTACACATTAAAATAGGTAACGGAAACCTTTGTTATTAACTGTCATGACATAAGTATATTTTTATTAGAAAACTGTCATAAAAAACGGAACAGGTCACGTTTTAGTAAACCTGTTGTTCTAGTAATATTAAGTGCTTTGAAAATGTGCGGACGTACTTGTTATTTAAGTAATTATAGGACCCAAAGTCAATATTGGACAAATTTCGATTTATGACCATAAATCGAAATTTGTCCTCGCAAACGCTTTCCTACTTTTAATCCCGTCAAGAAGACGTCTGAAACAAATTGGCTAATAAGTAATCATCACTCACAGACAAATACATAGATAGACCTTATCATCTTGTGATGTGCAAGAGACATTCAACCTTTGGAGAGCAATTACAAGGTTGATCATACATCGATCTACTTGTTCAATAAAGACTTCAAAAGTGTCATTGTTAATCATTAGTGCATTAAGTGTACCCATCTGAAGTTTTCTGTGCAGAAATCAGCCTTAAAAACAAAAGAAGACAAATGTATGTTTTTCAACGACTTAATATAAAAAAGGTAGTGATATGCAAATAACAAACATCGAAGGTAAATATGTATCTGATTATGTTTTAAATAGAATCCGGTGTGAATCATACATAAGTGATTATGAGTCTGAGGCTTGTTATGTAATGTTGTTTGGGCAAAAACTTTGAATTATTTAAGAAGTTGACACGTTACTTTTGGAATCTTACTACTAATATAAATGCGAACGTTTGGATGGATGGATATTTGTTACTCAACCACGCCAGAACGGCTTAACGGATCAGCATGAAATTTGGCACAGAGTTAGACTCTATTCTAGAATAGCACATGGAATACGTTTTCTCCCGGTAATACCAACGATCCCGTAGGACTACAACCGAACTCCATGCGAGTGAAGTCGCGGACTTCACTAGTCAGTTATAAATGTAAGACAATAAATATCCCTGGACAATAAATATCCCTGGACATAAATATCCCTGGACATTTTCACACAGCACCATCTAGTCCCAAGCTAAGCAACTTAATGCTTGTGTTATGGTAGCTAGATGGCTGATAAACTACATATATACATTTTTTTTTTGTAAATACATACATATTATAGAAAGAAAAACACCCAGACCCGGAACAACTACTTGTAGGTCATACAAATACATATTTGTCCCGTACGGGAATCGAACCCGCGACATGCAGCGCAGCAGTCAATCGCTTGACCACTGCGCCAACCGTGTCGTCGAACAATACACAACAATAAAAATTGAATGAATTCGAATGGACCACAATGGCCCATCTAGGCCTTTAATTCATTCTATCTACACTCGCTGTCGTTTTACTTAAGGCTAAACAACATTCATTGTTTTCAATCCTGTACAATGAGTTTTGACAATCATGCGTGGCCTGACTGATGAGACGATCAATTGTTACAACATATACAACACCACAAATACGTCATGTATTTACTTGGATTTTTCCGTGTTGAAAAGATACAATGTCGAAGAATAGAATCTATACTTTATATAATATAATATATAATATTATAAAACTGAAGAGTTTGTTTGTTTGGACGCGCTAATCTCAGAAACTGCTGGTTTGAATTGAAAAATTCTTGTAGTGTTGGATAGTCCATTTATCGAGGAAGACCATAGGCTATATAACATTACGCTACGACCCTTAGGAGCCGCGCAGCGTTTGACACCGCGGGGAACAGCTAAAAGAATATAATTTATTGTACACCAAGATTGAAACAAAACAACAATATTGCTAATTATATGGTCTTATCGTTGATAGCAATATCTTCCAGATAAGCCTCGTTGGTCTAGTGGTCGCAAGCGCGACTGCTGAGTATGAGGTTCTGGATTCCATTTCCAGGTTGGGCATTGTGTTAATGGGTTTTTCCATCAGGAATTTCTCAGCAGCAGCCACGGAGTCTAGATTTGTGCCCAGTTGATGGCAATAGGCTTGCCCCCTATTACATGGGACTTAAACATAAGTGGTGAATTGTGGGTGTACTATTAGGTACACCTCTGCCAAACCCTTGGGGCAAAAAGGCGTCATGTTATGTTAAGTCATAGAACTCAGCAAGAAAAACTTTAAAATTTTCAATTTGCATGAATATCGTTCGGCCTGAACGGGATCACATCAAACGAGTATAGTGCCATGTGCCACCACTCATACGCCGTAACAAATCGGCAATTGGTATATTTTCCGAGTACTTGAAATAAATTATGATTTTGTTAAGAAACAATTGAGTGCATTTCGTCACACACACAACCAACTAGGGTTGCCAACTTTAAAAAAAAAACGATCACATTTTTGAAGTAAGAAAACAAAGTATTTGGAAGAAAAAAAAAGTTTTTTTTATTTTTTTTAATTTATTGTCTTAAAAACATACATTTGCGCGTTTCTACTTGAATTGTCCTTGAATTTTTGGAAGCTATCTTTACACCCCCAATTTAAATTTAAATAAACAAATATCTCTTTTTACATTTATTATCTAGAATTCTAGATGATCTGCCTCTCTTCTGGCCATTTTAGATTAATTACTGAAAAAACTCTTTCAGTGAAAGCTGAATAGCGGGAATAGAGAGTAACTAAAAGATCTATGGCAGTCCAACGGTCATATCAAATTATTTCGCTCTGTCGCATGTCACATGCCACACACCTTTTCGAACTGCCATTTTCATTCAAAATGTTGGCAGCACGAAGTGAAAGACTATATGGTTGCAAATAAAAAGTAACCTAAAGTTGCTTAACATATTCATATCTCGACTGTACACCACTTGTTCTATGTTTCAGACGACAAACAGTGTGAATAAGTTTCCCCGAAAAGAGCCAATTGTCATACTAATTGTACAGCTGGACGACCGAATAACAACTATTGAACGATTATTAAAAGAACTTGTATGGAAAGCAGCTCGCTCAGTTATTTGCAAGAGTTGGTTAACTACACACATAACGAATAGTTTATCACTAACAATAAAATATTGGCCGTATAATGGCTTTCACGACGTTCCTTATGACCGTGTCGATGGTCATTACCGCGAGCGGTAAGTGTATATTGTTTCTCTTTTTCAAGTTTTCATACAAGTTACCGTTTAATGGTTCGTTTCCACCAAGCTGAAAAATCCTTGCGTACTTATTTGGTGTCACTGAATACTGACTGTATCAGTTTTGACTTTAAGTATAAAATTGGACGCTCACGCTTCCTTGAGTACGCGCGAGGAGACGCTTATGTCTAGAATTTTTTTGGTCGAAACGAACCCTAAGTGATATCACGGAAGTATTTATAGTGTGTTGATATTATTGTATTTGTAAATATTTTGCGAATTTTTATCACTGCGACAATTTTCTTCGACTGTCATTGATCAACGTAATAGTTCTTTTTTTTTTTAAATTCTATAAGTTGTTTTAAGATTTCTTATAGGTTTTCCTGTAATCTATAGGCAAAGAACTATTTTTTGTATTATTTTTTTCAAAATTTTCGGCCCTGTAGTTTCGGAGTTAAGGGCCGAATGGTCAATTTTATTATTAATTTATTTAAACTTCATGTACAAGAGTGTTATATAGGCGGACTTAATGCCACAAGGCATTCTCTACCAGTCAACGTTTGGGTTAAATAGGAAAACATTGTGGTATAGTAAAAAAAACATTTTAATAATATAAATTGATACACATAAATGGGTACATACTATATACAGATATAATAAAATAATATATATTATAATACATACACATAGTCCGAAACAATTCAATCAATCATCAATTTTCGCCTATTTTCTTATAACTTCAAAACTATTTATCCTAAAATTATTAAAAAAAATGTAAGTGATGCTCACAATAAGCCTTTTCATTTGATATGTTTACAATATAGTTTGCGAAACTTTTTTTTAGTTTTCTAATTTACCCCCCAAAAGTGGCCCCCATGTTTAAAATTCAGTAATTTACGTTACACGTTCGTCTTTGGGTTGCGGACTTACTTAAGTGTACCAAATTTCAACTCAATACTAATAACGGTCCTGTAGTTTCGGATTAAATTGGCTGTGACAGACGGACAGACAGACAGACTCGCGAGTGATCCTATAAGTGTTCCGTTTTTTTTCTTTTGAGGTACAGGACCCTAAAAAGGATTAGGATTCCGTGCAAAGAAATTAAAACCCTTGAAATTGTTAATAAAATCCGATTCTAATAAGGAACTAATATTTTATAATAATAATAATTTCACGCCCACGGAGGTCGCGGGCAACAGCGTACAGTAAAAGGTTTCTAGAATATAAAAAAACAAGTTAGAGAAGCAAAGATCCTGTTCTATTACTTGTGCACACTTGTGTAAATACAGAGAGCGGTCAGAAATCTATTGTGCAGTTACCCTTTGTGCAACTAAGAACTTTGACTGTTATATCATTTAAAAATAAGTCATGTTTTGCTGGTTTTGCTTTAAAGATAAAACGACGGTTTCGGTTTTGTCAAGTCTCAAGTTAAGTTTGTCTGTTCTGGAGGGTTACGTCGTAAAGCAGGAGTAATTCCAGTGTGGGAAAGAGACAAAGCTATACAGGTCGTCTAGCGCAATCTCTATCCCAGACTGGAATTAAACTCAAACTCAAACTCAAAGCATTTATTTCAATTAGACCATTACGGCACTTTTGAATCTCAAAAAGAAATAAAACAAGCGAAGCTACATTCCCTGTCACAAGGCATAATAACTTGAAAAAGTACTGAAGTTGCACATTCCAAAGCGTAGATCTCTATGGAGAAGAATGGGCAAGAAACTCCATGGACACTCTTTCAAATCAAAACATTGTTACAAAATCTTGGTTACATCATCATCATGAGATTATACATATATGTGAGAACGATGTAGAAAGACGTGCAAAATAAGAGCGTCCAGAGTAAAAGATTAAATCAACAATTTAAAAATAAAGTCATTAAAATAAACCGTGGCAGCTAAGAGATGACCAGTCACAACTGGCAGCGCCCGTTCACGAACATGACGCATGTATCAGCCCCATTCAGCTCAACCATATTGAAGGGAACTAAATGACCCGACACACCCGCCACCATCAGCGAGACATTTGAGTGAGCATGACATTCTTTCAGCCACCAGGGCACATTCAAGTCAATGTCAAATTACTCCTGCTTTAAAACGTCGTGGTAGGCCACCTGCGCACCATCCTTGTCATAGAGGCTTGTTTCTAATTCCCTATCGCTCCCTTCCATCTTCGTTCATATATTCTTGAAAGAAACCCGACAGTACTTTACAGAATCGAAACAAATGTCTTATTGCTGAGCTAAATCCTTACTAGAACTTAAGGACATAATTTTTGTATAATCAATTGTTTATTTTCACCTAAACAGCGTTTAATTTATTTTTAGCTAACTGGCCTGGGTGGCCTGCCAACTTTGTGCCATTCCCCGGGTGAGTAATGAGTTGGGTTCCATGATCCCATTTTATATATCTCTGCTTATGGACAACATATTCTCTAAAAATGCTCAATGCCTTGCGCGTCCAATATAACAATGCCTTCAGAATGATATTGCGGCTCCCACGTTTCTACAGTGCATCTAACATGTTCATGGAGGCTCGTACGGATGGATTCGCAGCTATTCTTCGCAAAAAGTCTCCTCCTTATTCAGCAGAGTTCGTGCTAGCAGCAATGGCATTCTGACGGTTATTGCGGACAAAGACTGCCCTATTATAAGTTACCACATTAGGGTGCTGACTAAAACGAATAACATACAATTGATGAAATAATGGAATTATTAATTATTTTTTATTATCTGAAGAATGAATTTTAACTTAACTTAATCATCAAATTTCTTACCACTAACATAGTTCAAAAGTATATTCACGTAACCCATACGGACCTTTTTGGTCGAAATAAATAATTATTTGATTTGATTTTGATTTATACATAGTACGACTAAAACGTCAGCAGTTAACAAAATTGTACTTTAAGAGTATTAAATGGTAATTCAAAAAAATACTGTCATAAAAGTTGAGTTCGCTAATTGAACATCCATTGTTTCAGGTTCCCCTCACCGATGGTAAGATTTTAGAATACTATTAGGTACCGTACACACTTCACAATACACACATTAAATTCGATGAGCATAGTTCGTCTTTTGTTTTTGTAGATGCGTTTCGATCCCCCTACGCCACCCCCTTTGCTTGAAATACCCACTTTCCCCCCAAATTTTCCCTTCCTTAGATTCCCTGTCTTGCCTACCTTCCCGCCCATACCATCAGTTGCAGATGTCGTCAAGGGGGGGACCTCGCCAAATGGAGGGAGCTTCACCGGCGTGGTAGTTTCCACGAAGTCCGAATCGAAGATGAAAGAAGATGGAACGATTGTCCATGAGGGTGGTTCTATAATTGTGACAAACAAGAATGGAGAAATACAAGTAACGAAAAGTATGTATGGTTATGGTTTCTTCATGTAAGTAGTATATTAATAATAATACAAATTGTTTTTTTCCGAAATAATAGCTTAAATTTCGTAATAAACTTTCGGATAAATTCAAGACCTGATTTATATCGAAAAAAAAACGGCTAAATATTCAACAATTAATTTTTAAGTTGAGAGTAGTCAAATGCGTCCCGGTCGTGTGCTACGCCGTAACGCTACGCGTAGTGCTACGGCGTAGTTCGCAGTAGCAATACGTTATTATTACGTAGTATTCACGTTTGGATCATTTATATAAGCTTTGTTCGTGTGACACACAAGACAAGTGTGTTAAAAGCACAGTCTTGGAGAATTTGTATTATTATTATTCCTTATTCATATTTTTTTTTTATACATTTTTAAATATTTTTAAAAACAAAAGTAAACAAATCATTTAAAAATATTAAAAAATAGATGGCCCTTCGGCATCAGGAACAAGGTCCAGGTTGCCGGTGGTCAGGGCTCCAGAGAGAGGAACCGCCTCACTATGCGTGCCGCGTCCAGGAGTACTACTTTCTGAATCAAGCCCTTGACTTGAGCCCGGCAATGAGAGCCTCCTAAGGTGTTGGTCGAGGCTCTTTGCTATTAGTCCATTAACCGTAACGACTATCAGTACAATGATTGCAGAGTCCACGTCCCACATGTCGACAACCTCGTGTGCTAAATCAAGATACTTGATTTTTTGCAAATCTGCGGGCTATCATATTCACACAAACAAACAGCGTCCTACGTTCCCTTTCAATATCTGCATCGTCTTCCAGGTCAGAGGTTAAAAATGTCCAAGATATTTAAAAGTATTTACTCTCTTAAGTTGAGCTTAATTGCCGGCAAGTAGTCTGGACACTTCCTCTCGACATGCGTGCCGCTGAGCTTCTCTATCAGCGCATTAACATACAGGTTGAAGAGCTTCGGTGAGGTTAACCCCCTTGCGTGTGTATTGAAACGATGACTAAATGAAAGTTTAACTCATTTTCAGCTGGAAACGCACCACCTGAACTAGAACTACCGACCGAGTACGTATTTTTGTAATTGTAGGTTAAGTAAAGATCTTCTGCGGGACTGTTCGAAAGAGATACCGCGGCCCTGGAACATAAAGGGCAAAAGAAGGAACATGGGTGGTTTTTAGTCAGTAAGAGTCTAACACTCCCTTCCGCTCCGCCCAGAGCGGGAGGAGTCATTTGATGATTTCCCACCCGAAAAAAAAAAGACGGGTTGCACTCCGGGAGTGCCGGCAGAAGTGAAAACTTGATTATAACAACGTTTTTTATAACAACGCCCTCTAGTAGCAGCTAAAAAAACTGTCGCGCCTACCAGTAACAGTGTTCTCTGTATCAATGCATCATTTTAGTTTTCAATATCAAAGATAGATGGCGCTTTGTGCTAGCGCCATCTACCAGCGGTCTCTCACAACAGTTACTCATTGCATTTGCTAATGTACTTTCTACTACATTCTACAAGATGTCGCTAGGAGTTATAAAACTACGATCATGTTCCAAAACATTTAAAAATTTCTTTAAATAATTTTAAACCATAAAATGTTGAAGGTTAAGTTCAAAATCGTCTACTCTTCATCCGTCTTACACTTTTTCCAAATTTCTTTAAATAATTTTAAACCATAAAATGTTGAAGGTTAAGTTCAAAATCGTCTACTCTCCATCCGTCTTACGCTTTTTCCAAATTTCTTTAAATGATTTTAAACCATAAAATGTTGAAGGTTAAGTTCAAAATCGTCTACTCTCCATCCGTCTTACGATTAGGTCACGTGTCCTGACGCGAGTGTCCTGACGCGAGTTTAAGATTTTATACCCATTACAGAACAATTTTTTTAGAGTGCTCAACGCCGCTAAAGAAGTTTTCACTTCAAAAAAAAAAAAAAAAGTAAAGATCTTAAACAGCCTTGCACGTATTTTTTAAGTAAACACGTAGCGTTTGAATTTCTACAATAAACACATGGAATGTGTGTGTTTGTTCTATGTATCTACAAATAAATAAAATTGAAGTGTCTGTTTGTAATATCAAAATACAAGCTTTTTACTGAATGCATATGAAAAAATATGCGGCGCTTTTAACAAAAACACATTTTTTCAATTTTTTACTGTCTGTCTGTCTGTTTGTTCCGGCTAATCTTCGAAACGGCTAGACCGATTTTGACGGGAATTTTACTGGCAAATAGCTAATGTTTTAGGGTCTAACTATACAGTTTTATTTTAGAGGGTTCTGTGAAAGAAATTAAAACCTTGAAATTAGAAACAAAATCCGACTAAAAACAGGAAGTAATATTTTTTATAATAATTTCAAGGTCGCGGGCACCAGCTAGTATTAATATAAATAAAGTAAAATGTTGTGAACAGTTTAAGATTAAGTTTCGTATCACGAAATGTTACAATATGTTTTTTAGGGTTCCGTACCCAAAGGATAAAACGGGACCCTATAACTAAGACTCCGCTGTCTGTCTGTCCGTCAATCCGTCTGTCACCAGGCTGTATCTCACAGATGATGTATTTCTGTTGCCGCTATAACAACAAAATTAAGTGATGTTCCCATACAACAGGCATGATTTGTTTGCCGTTTTTTAGCTAACGATACGGCGCCCTTTGTGCGCGAGTCCGATTCGCACTTGGCCGGTTTTTTGTTTCAAAGAACACAAAATCATTCGTGAAGTATTAGCAGCTATTTCCGAAGTGTGGGTGTTGTATTATAGGTATCCTTCTGCCTAACCGTTCAGGGAAAATTGCCGAGATGAATATTAAAAATATATTTGTATTTTGACAAAAAAAAAATTACTTCCTTAATTATTTGCCCATAATTGTCACGTTGCCTTTATGTTTCAGAACTCCACGGGTAAGCAGTGAATAGTAATACATTAGATGAAATTACATAATTTATTAATAACATAACATCTATATATATATAAATGAAACCCGTTTTCCTTGGTCACGGCATCACGCGTGAATGGCTGGACCGATTTCACTAATTCTTTTTTTGTTGTATTTGGTATTATTAGGAGAAGGTTCTTAGGGAAAAAAATATTAAGAAAATCTCTCAGAAATATTGAAAAATATACATTTAATTTTGCATATTTAAAAAAACGCGCGTAACGAATGTCAATGTCATTCACAGCCATAGACTATATTGAAAGAGCATTGTTTGTTCGGAAACGTGGTTACTTAATTAAATTCGAGCATCATTTGTTCGGAAACGTGATTACTTAATTAAATTCTAAAATTAATTTTTGAAAATAACTCGCCACGGAATAGTTATGTATAGATAAATATTATTAAATGTTCCGATTTTATGACGTTACTAAGGTAAAATATAGGTAGGCGCACCTAAGTGTGGTCTGAGTATATGAGTTTGATTTCAGAACGCATTATACAAACTTCGCATAACGAGGATATTATAGATTCCAGTTCAAATTGAATAGGTACTCGTACCTAAGATAGGTCAGCTATACAAAATAAAGTAGTGCATCATTGCTACGCTAAGGCGGTACGAAGTTCGCCGGGTCAGCTAGTTTAACATAAAAAAAAACAAATACTGTACATAATATATTCAATTACATACACTGACTAAAATATATTTAACTATTAACAACAGGAAGAAGACATTTCAGAATGAGGTAAATACAAAAACCACTAATCACACTAATTTATTTACTCGTCGTCATCGTTCTTATCGCAATTTATTTGGTGTCGCTGCAGCATGTCTTTTTGTCCATACTTCTATTTTGGTCATAATCTTTGGGTCATATCATCACCCTTTGTAGTAATATCATCTTTTACACAATTCATCCTTCTTTCTTTGATCTTCCCTTAATAGTCTTTTAGTCATCCTCACATTCATACTCAAAACTTTCCTTACGACATTTTCCTCATTCCTCCGCATCACATGCCCATACCATGACAATCGATTACGTCTGTACGACTTTCAGACTATTATTATTCTTATTCTCATTTACAAAGACGAACTATACTCTTTTTTTTCTATTCCTTTTTCTACCTCTACACTTTACACAGTTTGCACTTCAAATTTATTTGTTTTAATGATACTAAATTATTATTTTTTTGTTACAGCGTGGTTTCATCGGACCAAAGGTATACTTTTTATATTTGTATTTTTTTTAATATTTTATGCACTACATTCAAAGATTTATACCGTTAGATTGACCAATCAAAATACGAACACAACAATGACTTTTATAGTTTTTCTCTCATTCATACTGAAAGTAGCATCTTTAGTTCCACGTGTGAGCTTTCTCAGAATCATCACTTTCATTGCTGATACAAATAGAATAGTATTGTGACAGTTGATAACCTCATGTAAATTCTATCAACGCTGAAAATTGGAAAGTTATAATGTTGCCGTGCTTAATTCTTTTAAGTAATAATATTTTGATGTCAGTTTATGTAGTTTGGTTGACATCTAATGGTTTAAATCTCAGGTGACATTACTACGCATTTTTGATTTTTCGCACTACTATTTATGCTACGTAATGTAAGCTCAGTTAGTTGAAAATATGGGTAATGTGCACTAGCACCATACTATTGATACTTATATGTATAATTTTATATTCGTTCTGGTTTGTCGACTTGGATATTAATATTATTCTTTGTTGTTTATCTTGCAGCCCCCTGCATAAAATTTTTGTACGTAATCAAGTTACCTTTTACATAATGCCCGGTTTCTAAAGAAAACACCTTTTTTACTAACGCGGACTAACGATATATAAATATATCAGTAATCACTGGTATACTTCGAAAGTCTGACAACCGGTCTTACCAAAGGGTATCGCCCCAGTACTATCTGGGTTGTGGAAGTCAGATAGGGTCGCTCTATGTAAAATACTAGTATTCAGCTGCATCCGGTTGGACTGGAAGCCGACCCCAACACAGGTGGGAAAAGGCTAGGCAGATGATGATGATGACTGTATACTTCGATTTAACCATAAAAAAAATTGAGATTAGTTTGGTTGATAGGATTAGTTACGTTTTAAAAAACGATCGATTAGTTAGAAACCCGGTACAAAACTTACTCTTTATCATAAACAATAATTAACTGCTTACCTATTAGTTACAAAATTGTTTGTAACTGAGCTAATCTTTGTGTCATTTATTGATGTTTTTACATTGTGTGGGAATAACTTCACTTCTTTGAACTTTGTTATTTTTTTAGATTTTTATTTGCACTATTTCTTGTTGTCTAACGGCCGACACACATTAAAGTACAGTCACTTACATACGATAAGGTGAAAGAGATAGGGTGGCCCGCAAAATTAAAATTTTCAGGTCAGTGTCAGGTTGTATGTTGATGAAAATATAATTCGCGTCCGTAACACGTAGGTATGTAGTTACAGAATTATAATCTTTAAAATCATCAATACAACCCTCTAAGTTAATTGTAATTGAATGGGATTAAATGAACTCTTAGGGCAACCAACTTTTTTTTTCTTTTTTAGATGGGAAATTATCAAATGACTCCTCCCGCTCTGGGCGGAGCGGAAGGGAGTGGAGTGTCAGACTTTTACTGACTAAAACCCATCCATGTTCCTTCTTTGCCCTTTGTGTCCCAGGGCTGCGGTATCTCTTTCGAACAGTCCCGCAGTTAGGGCAACCCCCTAAGTTCACTTAATCACTATTTCTTGAAAAAGTCATTCAATGGTTAAATGAACTTAGAGGGTTGTATTGATGATTTAAATTATTGAAGTGAAAACTTCTTTAGCGGCGTTGAGCACTCTAAAAAAATTGTTCTGTAATGGGTATAAAATCTTAAACTCGCGTCAGGACACTCGCGTCAGGACACGTAAGACGGATGGAGAGTAGACGATTTTGAACTTAACCTTCAACATTTTATGGTTTAAAATCATTTAAAGAAATTTGGAAAAAGCGTAAGACGGATGGAGAGTAGACGATTTTGAACTTAACCTTCAACATTTTATGGTTTAAAATTATTTAAAGAAATTTGGAAAAAGCGTAAGACGGATGAAGAGTAGACGATTTTGAACTTAACCTTCAACATTTTATGGTTTAAAATTATTTAAAGAAATTTTTAAATGTTTTGGAACATGATCGTAGTTTTATAACTCCTAGCGACATCTTGTAGAATGTAGTAGAAAGTACATTAGCAAATGCAATGAGTAACTGTTGTGAGAGACCGCTGGTAGATGGCGCTAGCACAAAGCGCCATCTATCTTTGATATTGAAAACTAAAATGATGCATTGATACAGAGAACACTGTTACTGGTAGGCGTGACAGTTTTTTTAGCTGCTACTAGAGGGCGTTGTTATAAAAAACGTTGTTATAATCAAGTTTTCACTTCTGCCGGCACTACCGGAGTGCAACCCGTCTTTTTTTATAATCCTGTAACTACACACGTGTTAGTGTGTCAGCCTATGTCACCCGGACTATAATATGATAATAAAATGAATAGATTGACATATCATTCATCAAAACCGACTCAGTAGGTAAAGCGCTTCATTAGAGCATAAAAAAGTTACAACAAACATTCATAGACAATTAAAATTATAACAATTCTTTTTGATTTTGCTTAGTCGTGAAATGCCATATTGTTGATATTGAAGAATTTATATCCAAATGTAGAATGTGTGTTGGCCTTAGGAGTGGGTTGTCTTCTTTCACGAAAGCTAAACTTTTCTAATTACTGTTACTTTCAGCTTTATCACTGCTGTGCAAACGCCTTCTCCATGACTTCCAGCTACTTCTACCTTATTACTAGCTCCATCTGTTGGCACAATCTATAAGCGTTTGGATTCTGTGTATTACCAGATCGTTTGCTCATCTTTGTCTGTTTGTGTTTTTATTCTAAATTTCGTGCAACCTTTACCAATTAAATGGTCACATTCGGGAAAAAGATTAGTTAAACTGATGCAGATAAATTGTGGATCAGCTAGGGATTCAATAAGTAAAGTTATTAAAAGGTACTTCAGTACGTATTTTTTGCAGGTGTCCGAATGTCCGTGTCCGAAGTCGCGTCCGCAATTTGTCCGTACCAGTTCGACCGTAACTTAATGTAAGACTAATGTTTTTTTTTTCTTTATTCAGATAAAGCTTTCTTCGCTAATCAAGCCTCAGAATTTCAACTTTAAAAATATTCAAGATTTCAAACCTATAATATTTGAAGACATCAAATTCGGACCCCACCACCCAATTCCTGAGATAGATCCTGAGAAAATAAAGACCCATGTACCAGGCCCGAATGAGACCTACGTAGGAAGCTCTTTTAAAATTATCCGTTCTTCCTCTAATAATAACGGCCAGGTTAATAATGAAGGCAGTATAGACATTGTTGAAAATGTCAATGGCCGCATAAAACATCAGCATATACCTTACCGCAGTGGTGGTACTCAGCCCTAAACGCAGAGGCCCTAGCAAGAGCGCAAGTCTTAAACATAACGCATAAATACGTCGATTTTGAAATTAAAAAATACTCGTTTTCCAAATAATATTTTCATAATTTTAATAATTTATTCGTATCTATGGGATTTGTTTTTGTGATTGTTGCAAACAATTTAACTAAAATGCTATAAGGTAATTGTATTTTCGATTCTAAAATAGACGTATTTAGTTTAACGTTACATTTACACCGCGCGACTGTGCTAAAGCCTCAGAACATTACAACGACGGTGAAAATTAGGAATATCGTAAGCAACAGTGAACATGCTGTTGGAATTTCAACTTTCTGCGCTGAGCCAAACTTTGTAAATCCAACAGCACGCTGTCTTCTATGGCATTTCAAATTTCCACCATCATGTGAATATTCTGCGGGCATATTACAAGGCCCAAAACTGTTTTGTTTTTAATCGCTTCCTCCAGTTTTGTTATCAGTGTTTTATAAATGAACGTAAACTTTTAATTTATCGTATACCTATCAAGGCTTTTAAGTAAAGTTTCATAATCATTACTTTTTTTTCAATCAGTGTATTTTTAAGTTTTTGTAAACGAATTAATTTCTTTTCGATTCATGATGTAAATAAAATAAAAAATAAAAAAAACGATATAATTAGGTCTATTTATTTATTACCCAGTTAGAATAGGTTTCAGTATGTACACTGTTTGGTAATACTATTATGGCTAAAATAGAGGTACTAAAACAACAGTTTTTTTCTACATAACATAACACCACGCTTGTGTCTGAAGGGTTAAGCAGAGGTGTAGGTGCCTAACAAGTACACCCACATTTCGCCAGTTATGTTTAAAGCCCATGTTTAGGCCGCGGCCCCATGTCCACGGCGCGGCGCCGGCCGCCGTGTGACGTTGCGGCGCCGCCGCCGTAACACGGCACGACGTCGTGCCGCAGCACGGTGCCGCGGACGGCGTGCCTCGAGGGAGAATTCTCAGTCGATATTTTAAATACAGATTTATATATGTCGATATAGGAGCATATGGAAAAGAATGCGATTCGACAATATTTCAGAACACAAAACTATACGAATTATTATTACAACATCGATTTCCCATACCAGCTCCAAAGCCTTTGCCAGGCCTTCAAAAACCAGTTCCGTATGTCTTTATTGCAGATGAAGGCCTACCGTTAATGAGCAATCTAATGCGTCCATACTCAGGGAAAAATTTGAATACAGTTTAGTTTTTTCTTTAATATCCTTGTCATCAAATGATTCAAAAATGGTTCGGCAAACGTCTTTCCATCCTTCTGTTTTTACATGTTTGTCCTTATAATTGTCATTTGTCTTATCCCAGAGCACTGGACGTGCCTCCACTAACGAAATAAAGAAATCTAAATCGATATTTTCCACCATTTTGATTAACACGCATGCTTGCACACCAACTGCCAAATGTCGACTGAGAATTCGCCCCCGCCCGCGCACGCCGTCCGCGGCACCGTGCTGCGGCACGACGTCGTGCCGTGTTACGGCGGCGGCGCCGCAACGTCACACGGCGGCCGGCGCCGCGCCGTGGACATGGGGCCAATAGACCATTATGTAAGCACTACTCCGATACACGGCATTAAACAAGCCAAATCAAGGAGCCTTAACAATTGGCATACTCGTATTTCTACAACAATCTTATTAACATTGATCTTTTAACACACATGTTAACACACAAATAAACTTTCTCGGCTATCGTTAAATATGCCTATGATATTCCTCAATGAAACAATGAGCCGTAGCTTGGGGCCTTAAAGTAATGTTTGGCCACCACTGGATAGTTCGGTTAAGCAGTTACGACCTTCTAGAGTTGATGCACTGCGAGGGACCATTCCAAAAAAACAAAAAGCAATGAAACAACGTGAAGAAACCCGCATGTCCTAGAACCAAAAATTGTAAACACTGCCAACCAACGCGTGGTGGGTTACGGCCACATAGAGGAGGCCTGTGTCCCACTAGTGGGATCATGCTATTCATTGATGAAATTCATTCAACAGTTATGCCATTCGTTTGCATTAGTTTTGGAAGTCAGCAGCTTGACACGATCGGCTTGATGGAAACTGGTTACCGCCATATTTATGAAAAACATTTTTTTTGGTCTGTATTAAATTAACTACTTTTATTTCTGTGATAATGAAAGGAAATATAAATAAAAATCATAATAATAGCTCTTTCGATATTAAAGCTCAGTCATACTGTAGCCAACTTACAAAGAGTGTAATTTTATATAATTAAATTAGCGCTATCGATAGAATTTATAGATTAGAATAGAATAATTTTTATTTGCGTGAAATATGGTACATTGAGGTGTTAAAGATAAATGGGTTCTGCATATGCCGCTTCCTAAAATTCAGCATGCAAATATTGTTATTTAAAAACTAAGTTAACAATTAAAGTTTAGATAAGCAAGAGTTACAAATTCAATTAAAAATTAATAATAATGAGTACCTATTAAAATATTTATATTATAGTGTTGTTACACAAAAAAAAAACAATCAAATAAATATCAAGGTTGGTACGTACAGTGAAACCATTAGGTACAGTTGGGCTTAAAGGTTAAAAACTCACTTGTGTAATTAAAATACATTGTTATACAGCCATCTTTTTAGTTGTTATAAAAGTGAAAATGGTATAGGAAAGACATAAGTTACCAAAAAAACTAATTTCAATCTTGTTAAAAGATTTTTGTGGAAAAACAAATATGAAACACTTAAAAAGATTGTCAATTGTAAAGACTCCTTGATTTGGCTTGATTTGCGCCATGTATCGGAGTAGTGTCAACATTTTGCTCTTAAATAACTGAAGGCACATTATTATTTGCTTATTAAGTTCATACGACGACATCAAAAATATTCGACTACTGAATTTAAGGAATACCTTTTTTACCCAAAGAACAAACAAGCAATATGTTACTTACTGTCTGTTACATAATCAAGTAAGTGCCAACCATTTTTAGGGTCTTTCGGCACCCACAGAGCGCTAACAGGAACCTATCACTTATCCTACGACGTTTGCCAAACGTACAAGAAAACAATAAATAATGAATAAACCACTATTACATGGCATTTAAAAAAGGAAAGCTGCGCCAGTTTGAAAAATTAAATATACATAATTGAATACTACAAGCTATGTAATTATAGTAGGTACTTTAACATATAGGACATTTACACTCATTCACGACATTGAATATAGATGCTGCGTTCGTGTATTAAATGATGGTGAAACGAATCACCTAGCTAGGGGATGAGTCTCAACGGATCGTAGATATACTACTCTACCGAGCACAACACCCCGCCAGGAACGTAAGTCGTCTACAGACTATTCCGAGCCCCGACATCGAACTGAGGTAAATTCGGACCTTCGGAGCCGTGACGCACGTGTTAAACGTGCAGCATCGATATCCGCGATCCAAATGGGCTTCGACGTCGCACCTCACGAGGTGAAGCGCGACTAGCATAGTCACATTGTTTAGAGCCTCCCGACTCTCGGGGCTCCACAGTGATATCCTTGCCGGATTTGACTAGATGGGTTTCACCCTTAATGGCGATCAGAGTTACTCCCTTCGGATGATAGCTTCGCACCACCGGTCGTTCGACCGAGTGCATGAACCAAATGTCCGACACCGTTGTTATTGTGGGACTAAACGGTATTACTATCGCAACGACATGCCATCAGTAGGGTAAAACTGACCTGTCTCACGACGGTCTAAACCCAGCTCACGTTCCCTGTTAGTGGGTGAACAATCCAACGCTTTGTAATTTTCGCTTCACAATGATAGGAAGAGCCGACATCGAAGGATCAAAAAGCAACGTCGCTGCGGCTGCTAGGCTGCCACAAACCACTTATCCCTGTGGAAACTTTTCTGACACTTCTTGCTAAAAACTCTTTAAACAAGAAAATCGATAGGCCGTGCTTTCGCAGTCCTTATGCGTACTGAACATCTGGATCAAGCCAGCTTTTGCCCTTTTGCTCTACGCGAGGTTTCTGTCCTCGCTGAGCTGGCCTTAGGACACCTGCGTTATTATTTGACAGGTGTACCGCCCCAGTCAAACTCCCCGCCTGGCAGTGTCCTCGAACCGGATCACGCAAAAGTTGGTAACAAGCGTTACCACTACGTCACCTCTTTTGCGCTTGAATCACAAAGACCGCACGCTTGCCGACATATCAACAGCGCGCGGCTTCCGCCCAACCGAGTTAGTAATGAAACAATGAAAGTAGTGGTTTTACAGCAACGATCGTGTGAACGATCTCCCACTTATACTGCACCTTTCGTGTCTCCTTACAATACCAGACTAGAGTCAAGCTCTACAGGGACTTCTTTCCCCGCTGATTCTCCCAAGCCCGTTCCCTTGGCTGTGGTTTCGCTAGATAGTAGATAGGGACAGTGGGAATCTCGTTAATCCATTCATGCGCGTCACTAATTAGATGACGAGGCATTTGGCTACCTTTGAAGAGTCATAGTTACTCCCGCCGTTTACCCGCGCTTACTTGAATTTCTTCACATTGACATTCTGAGCACTGGGCAGAAATCACATTGCGTCAACACCCGCGAGGGCCATCGCAATGCTTTGTTTTAATTAGACAGTCGGATTCCCCTTGTCCGTGCCAGTTCTGAGCTGACCGCTAACGGCGGTTGTTGAGAGCCGCACCGATCGCGCACGAGACGAAACCGACGCAGGCTATCAGCTGGGAAAGTCAACAAAAAGTAAGAAGGTAGATCCAGAGACAACACTAGCGCCCGATACGTGCGCCATGCATATCAACTAGGCCCAACACCCCTTACATTCTGCTTCATGTCCCAAGCCCAACCATCCCGGTCCTCAGAGCCAATCCTTGTCCCGAAGTTACGGATCTAATTTGCCGACTTCCCTTACCTACATTATTCTATCGACTAGAGGCTCTTCACCTTGGAGACCTGCTGCGGATATGGGTACGAACCGGCGCGACATCTTCACGTACATCCCTCACCTGAATTTTCAAGGTCCGCAGAGAGTATCCGGACACCACCACAAATGCGGTGCTCTTCGCGTTCCGAACCATATCTCCCTTTTATAGGATTCCATGGAACTCGAACGCTCAAGCAGAAAAGAAAACTCTTCCCGGACCTCCCGTCGGCGTCTTCAGGCCACTTTGGGTTACCCCGTCGAACACTCGCTGTAACAACGAGGGAACGATTACTGAACGGTTCCGCTGCCGGGTTCCGGAATAACAACCGGATTCCCTTTCGCTCAAAGGGCGTTATTTATCTTGGACATACCGTGATGATATATTCTTGACAAAACACGCCACATCGACATAAGATTTCTCCTTGAGCTTAGGATCGACTGACTCGCGACCAACTACTGTTTACGCGAAACCCTTCTCCACGTCAGTCCTCCAGGGCCTCACTGGAGTATTTGCTACTACCACCAAGATCTGCACCGACGGAGGCTCCAAGAGGGCTCACGCCCGACTCTTCTGCGCTCTCCGCCGCGCACGTCCTACTCGTTACGGCTTAATGACGTTACAGTAACATCGCACATGCTCGTAACGGTAGTGTATAGGCAAAACGCTTAAGCGCCATCCATTTTCAGAGCAAAGCATCCTCTTCAGGTGAGTTGTTAAACACTCCTTAGCGGATGCCGACTTCCATGGCCACCGCCCTGGCGTCTTTGATGCTTTACGTCTTTTGGGTATCTTTGAGCATTTTTTGGGCGCCTTAACACTACGTTTGGTTCATCCCACAGCGCCAGTTCTGCTTACCAAAATTGGCCCACTTGGCACCGTCATCTGATCCCCGACTTCATCATTCGAGTAAGCCGGGGTACTCACCCATTTATAGTTTGAGAATAGGTCGAGGCCGTTTCGGCCTCGATGCCTCTAATCATTCGCTTTACCGGATGAGACTGTTCAAATTGGCGCCAGCTATCCTGAGGGAAACTTCGGACGGAACCAGCTACTAGATGGTTCGATTAGTCTTTCGCCCCTATACCCAGTTCGGACGATCGATTTGCACGTCAGAATCGCTGCGGTCCTCCATCAGGGTTATCCCCTAACTTCGACCTGACCAGGCATAGTTCACCATCTTTCGGGTCCCAGCATTTATGCTCAGAGTACGCCTACATTCACAGGTTGGAAACGAGACGCCTCGGGAGTGCGAGAGACCGACCTAGATCGACGCTCCATCCTCCCTGAGCGCGCGGCTAGCGCGCCTTCACTTTCGTTGCGCCTTTCAGTTTTATCATCTCAATGACTTGCATACATGCTAGACTCCTTGGTCCGTGTTTCAAGACGGGTCCTGCGAGTGCCCAAACCTGAATCATCGCAGATAGAGACGCACACAGTCCGAGACAACACGGCAGCAACAACAGACAACGCGCACCAATGTCCGCACAAAGGCGTAGACGTGAATGCAACGTTGTCTTGCGTCGGGCCGGACGCGTCAAAAACGCGTGCGCGATTCCTCTAATCTACCGTCTGACGGCCGGTCAGCCACCGTCGCGGTCCCATTGCCACAGGGCAATGGGGCGAGGAGCCGAACAGCGCCTAGACCGACATCAAACGGGTCGCGATGTATTTACTAAGAGAGAAGTGCACGCCATCCGCAGACGCGACAGACGCAACCTGTGCCTACTGAAGTCAGCAGCATCTAGGCGTGCATCCGTACGCCATGGAATGACATTGAATCTCTCTGTTCGTTCAAGTTTTCACTTCTGCCGGCACTACCGGAGTGCAACCCGTCTTTTTTTATAATCCTGTAACTACACACGTGTTAGTGTGTCAGCCTATGTCACCCGGACTATAATATGATAATAAAATGAATAGATTGACATATCATTCATCAAAACCGACTCAGTAGGTAAAGCGCTTCATTAGAGCATAAAAAAGTTACAACAAACATTCATAGACAATTAAAATTATAACAATTCTTTTTGATTTTGCTTAGTCGTGAAATGCCATATTGTTGATATTGAAGAATTTATATCCAAATGTAGAATGTGTGTTGGCCTTAGGAGTGGGTTGTCTTCTTTCACGAAAGCTAAACTTTTCTAATTACTGTTACTTTCAGCTTTATCACTGCTGTGCAAACGCCTTCTCCATGACTTCCAGCTACTTCTACCTTATTACTAGCTCCATCTGTTGGCACAATCTATAAGCGTTTGGATTCTGTGTATTACCAGATCGTTTGCTCATCTTTGTCTGTTTGTGTTTTTATTCTAAATTTCGTGCAACCTTTACCAATTAAATGGTCACATTCGGGAAAAAGATTAGTTAAACTGATGCAGATAAATTGTGGATCAGCTAGGGATTCAATAAGTAAAGTTATTAAAAGGTACTTCAGTACGTATTTTTTGCAGGTGTCCGAATGTCCGTGTCCGAAGTCGCGTCCGCAATTTGTCCGTACCAGTTCGACCGTAACTTAATGTAAGACTAATGATTTTTTTTTCTTTATTCAGATAAAGCTTTCTTCGCTAATCAAGCCTCAGAATTTCAACTTTAAAAATATTCAAGATTTCAAACCTATAATATTTGAAGACATCAAATTCGGACCCCACCACCCAATTCCTGAGATAGATCCTGAGAAAATAAAGACCCATGTACCAGGCCCGAATGAGACCTACGTAGGAAGCTCTTTTAAAATTATCCGTTCTTCCTCTAATAATAACGGCCAGGTTAATAATGAAGGCAGTATAGACATTGTTGAAAATGTCAATGGCCGCATAAAACATCAGCATATACCTTACCGCAGTGGTGGTACTCAGCCCTAAACGCAGAGGCCCTAGCAAGAGCGCAAGTCTTAAACATAACGCATAAATACGTCGATTTTGAAATTAAAAAATACTCGTTTTCCAAATAATATTTTCATAATTTTAATAATTTATTCGTATCTATGGGATTTGTTTTTGTGATTGTTGCAAACAATTTAACTAAAATGCTATAAGGTAATTGTATTTTCGATTCTAAAATAGACGTATTTAGTTTAACGTTACATTTACACCGCGCGACTGTGCTAAAGCCTCAGAACATTACAACGACGGTGAAAATTAGGAATATCGTAAGCAACAGTGAACATGCTGTTGGAATTTCAACTTTCTGCGCTGAGCCAAACTTTGTAAATCCAACAGCACGCTGTCTTCTATGGCATTTCAAATTTCCACCATCATGTGAATATTCTGCGGGCATATTACAAGGCCCAAAACTGTTTTTTTTTTAATCGCTTCCTCCAGTTTTGTTATCAGTGTTTTATAAATGAACGTAAACTTTTAATTTATCGTATACCTATCAAGGCTTTTAAGTAAAGTTTCATAATCATTACTTTTTTTTCAATCAGTGTATTTTTAAGTTTTTGTAAACGAATTAATTTCTTTTCGATTCATGATGTAAATAAAATAAAAAATAAAAAAAACGATATAATTAGGTCTATTTATTTATTACCCAGTTAGAATAGGTTTCAGTATGTACACTGTTTGGTAATACTATTATGGCTAAAATAGAGGTACTAAAACAACAGTTTTTTTCTACATAACATAACACCACGCTTGTGTCTGAAGGGTTAAGCAGAGGTGTAGGTGCCTAACAAGTACACCCACATTTCGCCAGTTATGTTTAAAGCCCATGTTTAGGCCGCGGCCCCATGTCCACGGCGCGGCGCCGGCCGCCGTGTGACGTTGCGGCGCCGCCGCCGTAACACGGCACGACGTCGTGCCGCAGCACGGTGCCGCGGACGGCGTGCCTCGAGGGAGAATTCTCAGTCGATATTTTAAATACAGATTTATATATGTCGATATAGGAGCATATGGAAAAGAATGCGATTCGACAATATTTCAGAACACAAAACTATACGAATTATTATTACAACATCGATTTCCCATACCAGCTCCAAAGCCTTTGCCAGGCCTTCAAAAACCAGTTCCGTATGTCTTTATTGCAGATGAAGGCCTACCGTTAATGAGCAATCTAATGCGTCCATACTCAGGGAAAAATTTGAATACAGTTTAGTTTTTTCTTTAATATCCTTGTCATCAAATGATTCAAAAATGGTTCGGCAAACGTCTTTCCATCCTTCTGTTTTTACATGTTTGTCCTTATAATTGTCATTTGTCTTATCCCAGAGCACTGGACGTGCCTCCACTAACGAAATAAAGAAATCTAAATCGATATTTTCCACCATTTTGATTAACACGCATGCTTGCACACCAACTGCCAAATGTCGACTGAGAATTCGCCCCCGCCCGCGCACGCCGTCCGCGGCACCGTGCTGCGGCACGACGTCGTGCCGTGTTACGGCGGCGGCGCCGCAACGTCACACGGCGGCCGGCGCCGCGCCGTGGACATGGGGCCAATAGACCATTATGTAAGCACTACTCCGATACACGGCATTAAACAAGCCAAATCAAGGAGCCTTAACAATTGGCATACTCGTATTTCTACAACAATCTTATTAACATTGATCTTTTAACACACATGTTAACACACAAATAAACTTTCTCGGCTATCGTTAAATATGCCTATGATATTCCTCAATGAAACAATGAGCCGTAGCTTGGGGCCTTAAAGTAATGTTTGGCCACCACTGGATAGTTCGGTTAAGCAGTTACGACCTTCTAGAGTTGATGCACTGCGAGGGACCATTCCAAAAAAACAAAAAGCAATGAAACAACGTGAAGAAACCCGCATGTCCTAGAACCAAAAATTGTAAACACTGCCAACCAACGCGTGGTGGGTTACGGCCACATAGAGGAGGCCTGTGTCCCACTAGTGGGATCATGCTATTCATTGATGAAATTCATTCAACAGTTATGCCATTCGTTTGCATTAGTTTTGGAAGTCAGCAGCTTGACACGATCGGCTTGATGGAAACTGGTTACCGCCATATTTATGAAAAACATTTTTTTTGGTCTGTATTAAATTAACTACTTTTATTTCTGTGATAATGAAAGGAAATATAAATAAAAATCATAATAATAGCTCTTTCGATATTAAAGCTCAGTCATACTGTAGCCAACTTACAAAGAGTGTAATTTTATATAATTAACCCTCTGCGACTGACGTGGCTCAATTTTTACAATTGTACTGACGTGGTAGTACACGAGACACCATTTCAACCGCAAATATTTTTATAGAATTAAATTATGCAGCTATTTTATTTATATTTATAAGATTATCAGCCTATCTTTTATGATATATGAACTTCAAATAAAAAAAACAATTTGTATTTTCAAAATTAAACAGTGTTTATTAAGTTCACTCAAATCACTCTACGAATTTCTACTTAAACATTAATGACATAGAAAAAATTATAAAATAAACTTTTTTTTAAAATACATTAAACATTTTAAAAATTAACAATTACAATAATCAATCTAGGAAACATGAGATACATTCATTGGTTGACTTCAAAATTAGACAGTTTCAAAATCACAGCTTTGCTTGACAATTTTCACATAGTGGCTTGGAGCACTGAAGGCAAATAGGCTTCGAACAATCACAGCAACAATATTTAGTTTGTCTTTTTATTTTTATTGGACAAATAGAACATTCTGGCACTTGGTGGGATAGACCGAACTGGTGGTGGAGGGGGGAGATCCTTACCTAGAACCCTGGTGATAGTTATGCGCAGCTCCTTTGGCAATCTTTCATTGTATACTCGGGTTTTCATATGATTCAGCACTAGAGATTCTAAAATTGTGGGGTCAATCAGCTTAGATCAAAGTTCCAAGTAGCCTTCATAATTAGTTGTTGTGGTACGGCCTAGTAATCGAATTTATTATGAGCTGCAATGCGTGATGTCCTAGGACGTTCTTCTTACTCCAAATGAAACCGTTTTTGCCTGTGTAGTCTTGTGACACGTTTGGCTCTGGATCTTCTTCACATGAAATGACGTCTTCTTCAAGGTGTTGGTTTTCTGGCTCGGAAGTCGGATCTTCATCTTCATCATCAATATCGCTAAACTCACGTTCACTTTGCTCTTCCAGCCACTCTATTATTTGATCTTCGTGACGTACAAACGTTTCAGCCGACGTTTTCTTACGAGTAGAAGAAGTACCTGGCCTAGGGTTGTTTTGTTACTTTAGTCAGCCATCTAAAAAACAAGTTTTTATTATGTAAATAAAATCAAATTATAAAATAACGCAAAATAACACAAAAAAATACCTTATCGTAAGATAAACTAAACTTATTTACTGATGTGGTTGTTTAGGAGACACTATGAAAATATAACCATTTTACTGAGGTGGTAGTATAGTAGACACTTACCTTAACACTGATGTGGTAGTCTCGTGGACACCTTCCTCCCGCTACGTACATGTGCACTCGCTACGACCGCCCTCTGCAGACAGACCGATGCGCGAGCTCACTAGAGTAAGGTACTAAGAGCGGCGGCGCTCAAATTTGAAAATTAACGATAATAAACCGAATTTTATATTTCGCGGTGTCTGTTGGACTACCACGTCAGTCGCAGAGGGTTAAATTAGCGCTATCGATAGAATTTATAGATTAGAATAGAATAATTTTTATTTGCGTGAAATATGGTACATTGAGGTGTTAAAGATAAATGGGTTCTGCATATTCCGCTTCCTAAAATTCAGCATGCAAATATTGTTATTTAAAAACTAAGTTAACAATTAAAGTTTAGATAAGCAAGAGTTACAAATTCAATTAAAAATTAATAATAATGAGTACCTATTAAAATATTTATATTATAGTGTTGTTACACAAAAAAAAAACAATCAAATAAATATCAAGGTTGGTACGTACAGTGAAACCATTAGGTACAGTTGGGCTTAAAGGTTAAAAACTCACTTGTGTAATTAAAATACATTGTTATACAGCCATCTTTTTAGTTGTTATAAAAGTGAAAATGGTATAGGAAAGACATAAGTTACCAAAAAAACTAATTTCAATCTTGTTAAAAGATTTTTGTGGAAAAACAAATATGAAACACTTAAAAAGATTGTCAATTGTAAAGACTCCTTGATTTGGCTTGATTTGCGCCATGTATCGGAGTAGTGTCAACATTTTGCTCTTAAATAACTGAAGGCACATTATTATTTGCTTATTAAGTTCATACGACGACATCAAAAATATTCGACTACTGAATTTAAGGAATACCTTTTTTACCCAAAGAACAAACAAGCAATATGTTACTTACTGTCTGTTACATAATCAAGTAAGTGCCAACCATTTTTAGGGTCTTTCGGCACCCACAGAGCGCTAACAGGAACCTATCACTTATCCTACGACGTTTGCCAAACGTACAAGAAAACAATAAATAATGAATAAACCACTATTACATGGCATTTAAAAAAGGAAAGCTGCGCCAGTTTGAAAAATTAAATATACATAATTGAATACTACAAGCTATGTAATTATAGTAGGTACTTTAACATATAGGACATTTACACTCATTCACGACATTGAATATAGATGCTGCGTTCGTGTATTAAATGATGGTGAAACGAATCACCTAGCTAGGGGATGAGTCTCAACGGATCGTAGATATACTACTCTACCGAGCACAACACCCCGCCAGGAACGTAAGTCGTCTACAGACTATTCCGAGCCCCGACATCGAACTGAGGTAAATTCGGACCTTCGGAGCCGTGACGCACGTGTTAAACGTGCAGCATCGATATCCGCGATCCAAATGGGCTTCGACGTCGCACCTCACGAGGTGAAGCGCGACTAGCATAGTCACATTGTTTAGAGCCTCCCGACTCTCGGGGCTCCACAGTGATATCCTTGCCGGATTTGACTAGATGGGTTTCACCCTTAATGGCGATCAGAGTTACTCCCTTCGGATGATAGCTTCGCACCACCGGTCGTTCGACCGAGTGCATGAACCAAATGTCCGACACCGTTGTTATTGTGGGACTAAACGGTATTACTATCGCAACGACATGCCATCAGTAGGGTAAAACTGACCTGTCTCACGACGGTCTAAACCCAGCTCACGTTCCCTGTTAGTGGGTGAACAATCCAACGCTTTGTAATTTTCGCTTCACAATGATAGGAAGAGCCGACATCGAAGGATCAAAAAGCAACGTCGCTGCGGCTGCTAGGCTGCCACAAACCACTTATCCCTGTGGAAACTTTTCTGACACTTCTTGCTAAAAACTCTTTAAACAAGAAAATCGATAGGCCGTGCTTTCGCAGTCCTTATGCGTACTGAACATCTGGATCAAGCCAGCTTTTGCCCTTTTGCTCTACGCGAGGTTTCTGTCCTCGCTGAGCTGGCCTTAGGACACCTGCGTTATTATTTGACAGGTGTACCGCCCCAGTCAAACTCCCCGCCTGGCAGTGTCCTCGAACCGGATCACGCAAAAGTTGGTAACAAGCGTTACCACTACGTCACCTCTTTTGCGCTTGAATCACAAAGACCGCACGCTTGCCGACATATCAACAGCGCGCGGCTTCCGCCCAACCGAGTTAGTAATGAAACAATGAAAGTAGTGGTTTTACAGCAACGATCGTGTGAACGATCTCCCACTTATACTGCACCTTTCATGTCTCCTTACAATACCAGACTAGAGTCAAGCTCTACAGGGACTTCTTTCCCCGCTGATTCTCCCAAGCCCGTTCCCTTGGCTGTGGTTTCGCTAGATAGTAGATAGGGACAGTGGGAATCTCGTTAATCCATTCATGCGCGTCACTAATTAGATGACGAGGCATTTGGCTACCTTTGAAGAGTCATAGTTACTCCCGCCGTTTACCCGCGCTTACTTGAATTTCTTCACATTGACATTCTGAGCACTGGGCAGAAATCACATTGCGTCAACACCCGCGAGGGCCATCGCAATGCTTTGTTTTAATTAGACAGTCGGATTCCCCTTGTCCGTGCCAGTTCTGAGCTGACCGCTAACGGCGGTTGTTGAGAGCCGCACCGATCGCGCACGAGACGAAACCGACGCAGGCTATCAGCTGGGAAAGTCAACAAAAAGTAAGAAGGTAGATCCAGAGACAACACTAGCGCCCGATACGTGCGCCATGCATATCAACTAGGCCCAACACCCCTTACATTCTGCTTCATGTCCCAAGCCCAACCATCCCGGTCCTCAGAGCCAATCCTTGTCCCGAAGTTACGGATCTAATTTGCCGACTTCCCTTACCTACATTATTCTATCGACTAGAGGCTCTTCACCTTGGAGACCTGCTGCGGATATGGGTACGAACCGGCGCGACATCTTCACGTACATCCCTCACCTGAATTTTCAAGGTCCGCAGAGAGTATCCGGACACCACCACAAATGCGGTGCTCTTCGCGTTCCGAACCATATCTCCCTTTTATAGGATTCCATGGAACTCGAACGCTCAAGCAGAAAAGAAAACTCTTCCCGGACCTCCCGTCGGCGTCTTCAGGCCACTTTGGGTTACCCCGTCGAACACTCGCTGTAACAACGAGGGAACGATTACTGAACGGTTCCGCTGCCGGGTTCCGGAATAACAACCGGATTCCCTTTCGCTCAAAGGGCGTTATTTATCTTGGACATACCGTGATGATATATTCTTGACAAAACACGCCACATCGACATAAGATTTCTCCTTGAGCTTAGGATCGACTGACTCGCGACCAACTACTGTTTACGCGAAACCCTTCTCCACGTCAGTCCTCCAGGGCCTCACTGGAGTATTTGCTACTACCACCAAGATCTGCACCGACGGAGGCTCCAAGAGGGCTCACGCCCGACTCTTCTGCGCTCTCCGCCGCGCACGTCCTACTCGTTACGGCTTAATGACGTTACAGTAACATCGCACATGCTCGTAACGGTAGTGTATAGGCAAAACGCTTAAGCGCCATCCATTTTCAGAGCAAAGCATCCTCTTCAGGTGAGTTGTTAAACACTCCTTAGCGGATGCCGACTTCCATGGCCACCGCCCTGGCGTCTTTGATGCTTTACGTCTTTTGGGTATCTTTGAGCATTTTTTGGGCGCCTTAACACTACGTTTGGTTCATCCCACAGCGCCAGTTCTGCTTACCAAAATTGGCCCACTTGGCACCGTCATCTGATCCCCGACTTCATCATTCGAGTAAGCCGGGGTACTCACCCATTTATAGTTTGAGAATAGGTCGAGGCCGTTTCGGCCTCGATGCCTCTAATCATTCGCTTTACCGGATGAGACTGTTCAAATTGGCGCCAGCTATCCTGAGGGAAACTTCGGACGGAACCAGCTACTAGATGGTTCGATTAGTCTTTCGCCCCTATACCCAGTTCGGACGATCGATTTGCACGTCAGAATCGCTGCGGTCCTCCATCAGGGTTATCCCCTAACTTCGACCTGACCAGGCATAGTTCACCATCTTTCGGGTCCCAGCATTTATGCTCAGAGTACGCCTACATTCACAGGTTGGAAACGAGACGCCTCGGGAGTGCGAGAGACCGACCTAGATCGACGCTCCATCCTCCCTGAGCGCGCGGCTAGCGCGCCTTCACTTTCGTTGCGCCTTTCAGTTTTATCATCTCAATGACTTGCATACATGCTAGACTCCTTGGTCCGTGTTTCAAGACGGGTCCTGCGAGTGCCCAAACCTGAATCATCGCAGACAGAGACGCACACAGTCCGAGACAACACGGCAGCAACAACAGACAACGCGCACCAATGTCCGCACAAAGGCGTAGACGTGAATGCAACGTTGTCTTGCGTCGGGCCGGACGCGTCAAAAACGCGTGCGCGATTCCTCTAATCTACCGTCTGACGGCCGGTCAGCCACCGTCGCGGTCCCATTGCCACAGGGCAATGGGGCGAGGAGCCGAACAGCGCCTAGACCGACATCAAACGGGTCGCGATGTATTTACTAAGAGAGAAGTGCACGCCATCCGCAGACGCGACAGACGCAACCTGTGCCTACTGAAGTCAGCAGCATCTAGGCGTGCATCCGTACGCCATGGAATGACATTGAATCTCTCTGTTCGTTCATTCGAGTTTCGCAGGTTTACCCCTGAACGGTTTCACGTACTCTTGAACTCTCTCTTCAAAGTTCTTTTCAACTTTCCCTCACGGTACTTGTTCGCTATCGGTCTCGCGGTGATATTTAGCCTTAGATGGAGTTTACCACCCACTTAGGGCTGCACTCTCAAGCAACCCGACTCTAAGGAGAGCCCCTCTCGCCACGATCATCCGTCACTACGGGCCTGGCACCCTCTACGGGAAAACGGCCCCGTTCAAGACGAACTTGGACATGAGCGGTCGTGGCGAGAAAATGGAACCTCCCGAACACCACATCTCCCGCCGCCTGAACAACGGCGGGATTCAGTGCTGGGCTTCTTTCCTGTTCGCTCGCCGCTACTAAGGAAATCCTGGTTAGTTTCTTTTCCTCCGCTTACTAATATGCTTAAATTCGGCGGGTGATCCTCCCTGATCTGAGGCCAACGATATGTTAGAGAAACAGACTCGTACGTCTAATCTTCTAGTACAAAAATAGACACTTTCATGCAGCCATACTGGACGTCCTGCTATTCATTTCAGAACTAACCGTAAATGAAGCATAACAAAAGCGGTGTGTTATATGCTGCCCTCGGATTAGTGTTACTAAAACCAAACAAAGAGTCCAGCATACGTGTGCTCAGCAAAAAACAACGCGTGTCCTCGCCGTCGTGTTTGACGACGATACGCATCGCAGGTCGCTCTGCACGCACACCACTTTTGAATACGTCACATTGTATGGCTAAGCGCTATTATAATATGTACTTTGATATATTTTTAAACGGACTAAAACAAGGATGTTTTACACATCCCCGTCAAAGAACCGTCATTTGCACTTAAACGTGTTTGGCCGTCATCACACCCGTTAGGTTCAGGTGGAGACGATCGTGCACGTCTAAAAAGCGCAATGTGGCAATGTATTTATACAGCCGGCCCTCAGACAGGAGTGGTCCTGGATATGTTTCCAAGGACCGCAATGTGCGTTCGAAATGTCGATGTTCATATGTGTCAATTCACATTATGACGCGCAGTTAAATGCGTTCTTCATCGACCCGCGAGCCAAGTGATCCACCGTTCAGGGTAATGGTTTTACACCTTGGTAATTGGTACATGAAATAAATAGTAATGCTGTATGATGTATTTGACGTGGTCCCAAACAAAAATCATAAAACTTGGCAGGTTTAACTGAAAATGTATGCCCCAAAATACATTCAGACCAGCCAATGTTTTATTAAACCAAACGTATATTCGATTAGAAAAGTCGAGTTCTACAGGCGAACATTTTTGCTCAGCACGTTCAAACGATTCGCATGCCCACTTCATGCAATCAATATTAGTGTCGACTTCGTGGCGCTCTACGATAGAACAGTCGACTGATTCACCGAGCTGTATATGTGAAGCTTCCAAACGATGGCATCGGTATTTTGTTGAACCAGACATGAAGGTAAGCGTTACAAAATAAACAGAGATAATAAACGTGTTTGAACAAAAATTTTAGACAATGTTTTGGGAGGAAAATTAATTTATTAATGCGATTGCACAACACATAATTTCTGACTCATGACATTTATTTTCATTAAATAATCAAGAAGCATTGGTCCTCAAATGTACTTACTTATCTAATCAGATGTGCATTATGTCTCAACAAAAATTAAATATTTATCACTAGCTTGTGATGGCAGTTTATTCGTGACAAAAATCTAATGCCATGACCCTAGTTCAGTCTCTCGGTCCCTCAATTCTCTCAGTTAAGGAAAGAGTTGTCTATTTCTTCATCTACATAAAACAATTAAGGTAAACCAATTGGTTTCAAACAATTCAGACAGCTAGTTTTATTTAGTTAGCTAAATAAAACTAAGCGTAGACACAAATGATAAACAATAAATGTTTGGCTAACCAAACATTTATTGTTCAAATCCACTGAGAGCTTAACCATAATGGAGTTAGTTTAAATCATGGGAAAGAATCAAAAAACGTAAGCAACCTTGTCGTCATGCAACAAAAAAAAAACGTATCTATCTAATCATGTTAACAATGACTCAGCGCTGTTTTACCACTAGAAGATAAAAATAGAATTTGTAATCGATAAAAACATAGGTACATTGAATGGTGTTTATTTTTCGTGTGGTTATTAGTATCTAACCTGGTCTCAGAGTTTTTATGCCGCCCATAGGCCTCTGATTTGGATTTACATGCCGTCGAGAAATATCTCTCAGGCATGCTGGTTTGGTTTCCTCACGATGTTTTCCTTCACCGAAGCAAGAAGAAAAATCAGATCTGCGTGTCTTAGGTTCGAACTCGAGATCTATGACTTGGCAGGCCGACGGTCACACCAATGGGCTATCACTGGGCAAAATTAAGATAGTAGGTCAGGATGAAAAATCTGGATCTGGATATCTAAGAGTTTGTTCGTATATGCCAAATGTGGTACCAATCAGTCTCAAGTCCTCCGAGTGCAATATTTCCCGGCCGCCAAATTATTGCGCAATTCTGTCCGTACATTATGAAAGTGTTGCACCATTAATATAAACAGATATTAATTTAGGTTATACCTAGACCTACTTTGTTGTTAGTATATCGAGTATTTATTTAGTGTTTATACCTTGGACCAGTGGATCCTAATGTATTAATCTACTAAGCGACGTATATACAAAGCTATATAAACTACAAAATGAGTCCACAGCGTTCCTACTAAATTACCCATAGCAACGATATTCAATGCAGGAAAATGTTGCAATTCCCTCATTCATTACATAGAACTCTTCGGTGATGATTTCGATAGTATTCTCGTTTCAGCATTTGGTGGAAAGTATGCTTACGCCGGGAGCAGCTGACACTGTGTCACCGTGCTTCGAGTGACAGATCTCGGCGATAAGCGTGAACCCATCGATGTGTGGCTTGCTTTGGGTCATCTCGGTGGGTCTCTTAAACACAAAGAATGTCTCCGTGTATTTTGCGGTACAAGTTGGAAAGAATTTGCAATTTGTCTTGAGAGAACCCTTTGATGTTAATCGAGACTATGCACATGCCGGTTTTTTTGGAGAACTTTGGATTGCCATAGTGGTGAAAGGATTTGCCAGTCAGCGTAGGGAATCACTTACTGCCGAGTGTGCGCTCTCTTGGGCTGATGAAACCGAATGCAGCGTAAATTCTGCGACGCATTTTACGCGACTCACAGCTCAAAAAATTACGCTTGTATGGCCTCAGACTAAAGCGGCTTTCAGACTACGCTATAATATATAGCATATAGTATATAACTCATAGCACAACAATATCGCGCACCATATAACAATAATATATAGTACGTTACAGTGTGAACGTGTCCATAACAATCTATGGTGCGCGATATTGTTGTGCTATGAGCTATATACTATATGCTATTATATTACAGCGTAGTCTGAAAGCCGCTTTACGCTCACTCGCTTACTGCGCCGGATGTAAAGTGGCTCAGTAAAAAGAAGCTTCCCTTCTTCTTGTTTCATGCACCCCATGTACACTTAACAGTGTGTCCTGCCTGTTCTGTTGCCTATACATTATAGGAGCTGATGGACGCTACTGAAAGTGCCAAACTCGTCGCTAAATTTTCGGCTGACTAAATGTAGATTGCCATCGACACGCAAGGGATTATCGCATAGGACTTTAACATTACTGGCACATGTTGACGCACCAAATACTTGTCTTTACCCATCGGAGAAATATGGCGTAATATTGTTTTTTTATTGAAACTGAAATGAATATTAAGCTCCTGATGCTTATGTCATACCTCGAAGCAATTTCTCTACATTTGCTCTAACCAAGTGGAAGGCATTTACCTACCCCATTCTTTACGATCTATAAAACAATATTGGGTGGCACATAATGTGAAATCAAACACATTCAAATATTACGAGCTATCTTTTAAATCTCTTTGTATGAAATGGAGCAGTGGAATCGGCCCCAAGTTAAGACTTGCAGGTCGTGGATTCGAACCCAAGCAAGCGCATTACTTTGTGTAATCTGCATGGACCAGTATATCTGTGGTGAACACATAATCAACCTTTTTGTATACAGGATATATACTCTTTTTTATTACCATAAAATAAATAATAATAACCAGCCCATTGAGCACACACGCTAAAGCTCTTTCAGACAGTTAAGACCCAAAAATTACTCTACTCAAGATATAATTCGGCTGATATAGAAAAATTGAAGCAAACATGGAAAATTCGAAGAGTGTTCTAATTTCAAAGAAAACAGTTTTAATGTTACTTACGCACGTTTATCTTTCTTTCCTCCATTCACGACTCATGTTATCCATCTAGAATATCTTGAAATGTGACCAACGAAAGAAGTAGAAAAAAATGTACCGAGTTTTCACACATAGACAGTTTTGCATTTTAAAATCGCGCTGCTTTGGAATAGCAATAAAACAAAAGCTGAGCCAGTCATTTATGTGCGTAAAACACATGTTCGCAAACGTTCCATAATATTATACTTCTGGAAACAACAACCATTGTTTAAAATTCGGAGAATTATTTAAACAAAAGAAAATCGTCTGACATAAAAATAAATTGGTACGCACAATCACCCTGCTTTAGATATTGTAATTTTAATAGCTTGTTCAAAATGTATTCTTGAAACTATAGGCATTCATGAATTTTGACAAATGGTTTTGTGCATAAGAGGGTAAGTTTAACCATAATGTACAAGGTGCAAAACATACTTATCATTTTAAAGTAAGTCAATAGATATAATTTAATAGTGGCTGTACAATCCCGCTCGACAGAGAGCGGTCTCTATGTCTCTCCCGAGCTAACGAGGAACACTTAGGCTAGACGAGTGCTACTCTACTATACATATAGGTACACTCACGCAATCGCCCTGCATCAGAGGGTCTTGGCGAGAGTGTACCTGTACAGCTATCATTGAAGCCTAAAAACATTATTCACAAGTTCATTTAACCCCATTGAATGACTTTTTCATTAAAAGTTATTGAATGGGGTTAAATGAACTTAGTGGGTTGTATTGATGATTTTAATGATTATAATTCTGTAACTGCATACGTGTAGCTTGCGCGAATTATATTTTCATCAACATACAACCTGACACTGGCCTGTAAATTGCAAAAAACGTAAGAAAATTTGAATTTCGTGGGAAAAATTTTCATTACACCTTATTGAAAAATTTTATAAATCAGGAGTCAAAGCTTAATTTATAGAAGTTTTACCAGAAACTTTATTAAAATTTGCTATTGAATTTTCCTCTTACAGGATGTCGAAGAAATAATATAGAATAGGCAAAGATTTATTGGGTTTTTCAATCAGGAATTTCTCAGTACCTGGTCTGGTATCCGAAGTCTGAAGTTATGCCCAGTTAATGGCTCGCCTCCCATTACGTGGGTTAATTTGAGCCTACATATCAATAAAACATCCACTTTACCCGATTCTCCCCTTAAAGTGTGTTATAAAAACTATTGACGGTCTCAAGGTTTCCATAAGTTACATATAAATACGTTCTAAATTTCACATATTTTCATAACATTGTGAGCGTCAGTGCAAACGCTCGTTTCTTAAAAAACCATAATAAAAACTGAAACATGGCGAAAATCGTCATTTTTGTCACGATCTTAGCGTTGGCGTGTGTCAATGGTAAGTATTTATACTTTTTGTTATTAATTCTCTAAAATTAAATTTTCTATTCATATTATGTAGGAAAAAGGATGAGCTCGTTAAATAATAACAGCCGCGCTTACCTAGGTTGGTCTGTGGATGGGTTACCACCCATTACATATTGAGTTTCCTCCGTACCTCGGAAAGCATGATAAGCCGTTGGTCTCGGCTGTCATTTGTAGGTCTTTGACAGTCGTTACAGGTAGGCAGTGTCCCGAAAGTCTGACAACCAGTCTTACCATGGGGTATCGTATTAAACAGAAATAACTGGGTTGTGAAAGTTAGAAAGGCAGTAGCGCCATGTAAAATATACACGAAAGCTTTCCGATAGCTATGACAATCCCATACATTTTTGACTTTTTCATTACATTTCGTGTCATCTTTTCAATGTTGTAGCCATGCGTTGTTGCAATGTTGAACCAAAACAGAATTTTGTTGTAATGGGCTCAATAGTCCATTAAAACAAAATTGTGTGTGTTTTGGTTCATCTAAAGTCTTTATTTTTTATTCGTTCGCCGCACATTCCATATTTCTTTTTTTTTTATTATTCAAGCAAAAGAACCAACTGACTTAGATTTGAAAAATCAATTAAACAGGTCAAAAGGTGAACGCAACAAAACTATATTAAAATTCGTAGCATTTTAACCTTTTTGTTCATGTTCATTTTGACTGAAATGTTATGCGTTAATGGAATATAACACTTATGGAAACATAATGATATCGTTTTTAGAAGTAACATAGAATGCAAACTTTGTTTCTGGACTGTTCCAAGCTGTACATTCATCCGTTTTAACTAGCACTAGGTACCCAACACTTAAATGAACTGGTTGTCAGACTTTCGAGTCACTAACTACCTTAACGATTGACAAAGATCTACAAATGACAGCCGGGACCAACAGCTTAACGTGCTTTCCGAGGCACAGAGGAAACTCGGAATGTAATGGGTGACCCCATTACATTCCGAGTTTCCTCTCCCATCCACGGACCAACCTAGGCAAGCGCGGCATAACCTGAACCTGTCGACCCGAGCGGCTGCTATTATTTAGCCACGAGCTCCTCAAGCTCCTCGTTTCCCTCCTGAAATATTGACACAAAATGTTTTTCGACTGATTTTCTTTTGTTTATTTTCAGCCCAATTTGATTTACTTAACCCAAGAGCTATGTAAGTATTTTCATGCAGGAAACAATACCTTATCTCACAGAATTACATTTTTTATTCTTTTTTAATAATAAATAATGCTACTTTTTTTTTCTAAGAATGGTTCATGTATCATAGGTAATTATTTTGGTTCAGATTTTTTTATTTGATGGGTATAAGAGTAGAGGAAGACCAAAGGGACGATGGATGGACTGTGTGAAGGCTGATATGGCTAGAAAGGAGTTGTCTGATGAGATGATGAAGAGCAGTATGGAAGAAGAAGACCTGCTGCGCCTGCCCCAAATAAATTGGGATAAGGGCAGGAGAAGATGATGATGATGAAAGTTATTTTCTTTCTTCTCACACAATCCAGCTCTTAAGACGGAAGTTGTAGATCTTTGACAGTGAACGTCTGAAAACCGTGAGTCCGGTAGTCAGAAGAATACCCGACTCACGGTTTTCAGACGTTCGGGCAGAAGCCCGAAAGTCTGACAATCATATGAGTCTTAGCAAATGGTATCGATTGCCCAGTAACTGGGCTGTGAAGGTCAGATAGGCTACATTATACAAAGGCATAGTAGCTCCATGTAAAATACTGGTATTAAGCTGCATCCGGTTAGACTGACCCCAACATAGTTTGGAAAAGTCTAGGTGTAGGCAGATAATGATGCTGATACAATTTGACTTTGCCTAAAGTCTAAAAGGACATAGTCAAGTATTAATAGACAAATTAAGCGGTAGTGTAATCCCTTCAAAATATAATTTGCTTTTTACCTTGCCTTATTTTATTTGCAGGTTGGACGGTATTTGGAATAACCCCATGTTCCAGGTAAGCGTTTTATCTTCTTCACTAAACCTATGGGTCTAGAAATAGTTTAGTAGCATGAAACTCTTCACAAAACATTCTAAAAGTATGCGGCATGTATTCCCGTCGCTTGTCGCTTGCTGCCCTCCCCTGCGACGCCCTAAGCCGAGGCTCGTACCCCACAGGAGGTGCCCTTAGTGCGCTGTCGCTTAGTCTATAAGTTTTTTGCACCTGGCTGATTTCCTTATCCTCAAGACACCCACAGATAGTCCGGTTAAGCAGAAGCTAGCACCATTGGTTGACCTGAGATATACCATAAAAAAAAACATAATTTTATATTTCAATGAGTTCCGCCTTTTTTTCAAATGCGCTTGTTTTTTGCTTTTCATTCGGGTTTGTTTAAGTTTTATGATTACTTTTTTTGAACGTCTATTATACAAGACAGTGTCCCTACACCCGCCCTTCGCCACTTCCTAGTTTTTTAGCTAAGAAGAAGTGGCGGGCTGGGAAGAAGAGGAAATGGTTAACTAACAGACCAGAAACACATTTGTCTTATAGGTTAGAAAAACCAGATTTTATACAATAATATCTGAAGTAATAATAACACTATGAAATAAAATATTAAATTAATTTAATTGCTATATGTCAACTAGCACCCGTCAGTCGTAAGTGTACCAAAATAAAAGATAAATAAACATTGAGAATATAACTATCGTTAACAATGAAAACTGGATATTTACCATGTTTACTATTTGTTTTGTGTTCCCGATATTTCGGCGCTGTTGCAAGTGTAGCGGTACTACAAAAAGTACTACAGCAACATAGAACAAAAAGTACTACAGCGCCATCTATGACGCAGAGGATGAACTAAACATCGATAATAATGACTAGATACAAGCCTGCAAGCATAAAGAGTGTACCCGCTTACATGTGCAATATTGGAATACGAACATATAACTGTAGCTAGTAGTCAGACAGAAATACTTCACACTACTTACCTTCTCAAACCAGTCTTACCAAGGGGGAAATCGGTATGGGTGGTCGGTTCGGTGGTGGGTGGTGGTTTGTATGAGTATCGTATTACAAAGTACTAGCTGGGTTGTGGACGTCACATAGGCAGTCGCTCCATGTAAAATACTGGTATTCAGCTGCATCCAGTTAGACTGGAAGCCGACCCAGACATAGTCAGATTATGATGACTGCCTGCCTGCTCGATGTGCGAATCATAAATGTTAAAATAATGTGCCTACTATTAATAACCTCTATTTTTGTTTGTACAGAAAATGAACATTCAAGATCCGAATCCCAAAGACTTGATTAACAACATAAAGCCAGGGCAGTTTCAAGATCTCCATTCAAGTTCCATGTCTCAGGTGTCTGAAAACGGGAAAGTGATCACTACTATGCAAAGTAACGACAATGGAAAGGTGAAGAAAATTGTAGTGACCAACTAAATACACTAGAATTACCTAGATGTAATCCTAAACACGTATAGACTAGATTACGTAACATTTAAGAAATAAAAAATACTTTTAATTTAGTATCTAGATAATAAAGGCAAGTACATATATAAGCAAGTTTTGCTACCGTTGATTTAATACAAAAATATAAACACCCTGTTCATCTAGCTGTGCGCAGATCTGAATCAATACTGTATATGTTTATACGAAACAACTACCTTATTGGGGAATAATGTGCAAAATATACTGAAAATTTGTTTTAATCTTTCTTAGATCGTTATGTTGATGCTGTTTGTAAAGAAAAACTGAAGTAAAAAAATATGTAATAAAATTCATTTATAAGTTTTTAAACTGTCATGGTCACTAACATTATAATTAACACTAGAAACGGGATGTCCACTGTTTGTTTTGTAACAGTGGACATGGTAAATATCCCGTTTCTAGTGTTAATTATAAAATTCATTTAAATTACAAATTTGCCACCAGAATCAACGCCTCCTGTGTAGGTACCTACCCTTATAAAAAATTAAGATATTATTTAAACTGGATCATAAAGTACAATGACATTTAACAGTATTTCATTACCTGTTTTTTTATTGCTATTGTTACATTAAAGTTGTGTCGACTTTACTTCTTGTTAGCAAAAATTGTCATGCAAATTTATTTAAATTATGCCAATAAACTAGATTTATACAAAACCTGATGGTTTTATTTATCAATCCTTAAGACTACGAAATGTTTTGTTAAGTAATAACAATCCTAATTCATATGATAATTTTATGAGCATCCTATTTGTAACAAGAACTGCGTCACTGGAAAGAAAATAGGTTATATATATTAGAAAGAAATTAAAAAAAAAATTAATGGTCTCAGGAAAATTCAGAATAAGTACAAAAATACAAATTGGGTGCCTCATGCCAATATTATGTTTTCTGTTTTGGTCATTTATATTGCGCTAAACATTTAATTAAAATTCGGGTACATAAAATGTCACAGTAACTTAACTTTTATCAGCTTATTTTGTTACACGTGATCAACTTTATCAGGTATTCAGCTCACCGCGCTGGTTTCGGACAATGACATTTTAGGTACCTAACTACTTGGTATTTTGTAATTTTTACACATCTCAACATCACGCCTGTAATTCCCGAAGGGTAAGGCAAAGGTGTACCTAATAGTAAGTACACCCACATTTCACCGTTTATTTTTAGTCACATGTTATTGGGCGAGCTTATTGCCATGTACCGGACTCAACTACTATTATACTGAGAAATTTGTGTTGGGAAAACCCAATAACACTTTGCCTGACTTCGGAATCGAACCCAGAACCTATGCTCAGCAGACGCGCTTGTGACCACTAGACCAATAAGTAAAATTTTGATTTTATTTTTTTTGGCAAAACTGAATCGTCAGAAATGTAAAAGCCACAAGTTTGGCGATCGAGAAAATTAATAATATTATTCATTATGCAAGAACAACCGAGTGAACTCATTATAGAGTAAACTTGATTTATATCATGGCCTTATAGATATCAAGTTTGACACCCTCCTATTTCTACCCCAGCCATTCAATTAGTCCCACACATGTCCGCTTTGTGCTCGGAGTTTTCCGGCCAAAAGTTGATAAAATCAATATTCTTTATACACAAGAAAGTGGTTACAAAATTGTGTGAAGTCGCTGACTCCTGTACTAGGTGATAGACCTGTGTTACAGGAGCCAGTGCCTTCTCCCAGGAGGAGATATTACAGAATCTTATGCAATAATATAAACAAAAATTAAAATTAAAACTATATAAAAATAAAATATGCAATGTGCTGCCACTTAAAAGCACGTGAAAGAGGCGTACACCAAAGCCGTCGACCACCCAAGAAAGCCATCAAATGCAGTCGCTGCGGCTGAAATCGGCTAGATTTCATCATCATTGTATTAGGCACTGCCTATTCTAAATGGCTACATATAAACTATTTCTGCCCTGTCTGAAGGCAGGTACTATATTTAGTCCAAAATCGAAACAATAGCCTTAACGTCACAATGTAAAGGTTTTACGTCATAGGTGGTATTATGTTTCTCGTGGTAACCTATTATGCTATTACTAAATAAGTTAATGGATATTAGAGGACAGAAAGGGATCGATTAAACTGAACAGACGAACCTACGTCAGAACGGTCTGATTGACGGTACCTAACCTACAACTAATTATCACCAGTATATCGTCTTGGTTAGCCCGGAGTCTGCTCCGGGCTGCTTCTAGCTAAATCTAAAAATATCAAGTTCAATAGTTAGTTTTTAACAACTTCTATACAAGACTTGTTAGTAAGAAAAATGTGTAAACAGAAAATGGACCAACGCAGTTAATGATCATAAGAACATCATATACGTCATCATCATTCTTGGTCGTTCATTGATACTAAAGCCGACCCTTGCAGTAGTCAAGCCAGTTACACAAGGTCTAATCGGAACCTTAGCTTGTAATCCTTGCTTTAAAGTAGATGTTGAGATCACTATCATCGGTAAACTAGCTAGGAATGGCACTGCCCTTTAGGTTCAATAACATTGTCATAAACAATGATAATAATGTATAAATTCTTATCTACTCATTTTTTTTTATTTTTCCATTTTAGACCCCGTTGAAATCCTTATGAGGAACGTTCCCCCCATCTATAGGATCAAAACCAGCGTGAATGCACTACAAAACTGTATTTTTGCCTGACTTTAAGCCACTCTGACTCCACCTTTAAATAGGTACGCATATACACAGTGCATGAAGGCATATTATTTTGAAAGAAGACTATTACTGGCGTGACGACCTAGACGAGTTTGTGAGAGACTGGCCAGAGAAAACCGCACGGAGGGAAGAGTGGAAGGTTATGGGGGAGGCCTATGCCCAGCAGTAGGCACAAAGCATGAGAAGCCCCACAATATGTCCCACTAAGCATGAGAAGCTAAGTAAAAAAAAAACCATTTCCGCAAAACTAAAAAAAAAATAGCAATAAATTTCAGTCACAAAGAGCGTATTGCTTAGCAAAGAGTTAAACATACCAATACGCTCATACATACAAATTATATTATTAAAAGACACGTGTTGTCATAAAAACATAGTAATAATAGCAGGTGCTTAAACTACGAAACTAACATCAGCATAATAACCACATGATAATTTTAAAATATAAAAAAATTACACACATCAATACAAATCTGTTGATATTCGATCATTAAACGCAAAACGGATTCTCAATAAAACAAAAAGTCTGACAGAGGAATTTCGAAAAAAGGACGATCGCCAAGTGGATCTTAAAATATGAGTGAAAAACAAATGCGAGATGCTACCCTTTATGTATGTTTAGCAGGATACTCTTGTATCCTGCTTAACATATGTACATAGATACAGTATGTGCAAAATATTCTCGTTTAAAAGACTTGGCTGCCTTTGATAGCGGCATTTAGACGCGAAAATTCACACAGACCGCGCGTGTTCTCGAGTAACTTGTCAATTGTTACAGTCATATACACACGAAATGGCAAAATTCGCCTCAATATTATTACTAGTGGGTGTTATTATTACTGTCCAAGGTAAGCCACATCTTGTTTCTTTATAAGTCTTTATAGGAGGAAAATTAAAACAAATAATAATTTTTAATGATCTTTTCGAACTAATTAATTAGCTTGTTTTTGTATAAAATTCTGTACATCCAAATTAGTTTTTGCTTAGAAATAATATCTTTAAATGTCATCGAAACATGTTTAAATATTGCACCGCAAAATAATTTATTATTTGTATTCTTAACACTGAAATCAACCAAGGTCTTTCACGACTTTTCCGAATTTCCGTTTGTTTGACACGTTGATGACTTATTTGAAATAATATTAGATTTAGTTTTCTTGTTGTTTGAATAAATTTTCATGCTTTGGAATTGTCTTTCGAACAAGACCAAAGAATAATTATCAAGACCTTGAAAATAAAACTAAATTGACATCCATTCTTACTGATATCCTAAAATATCGCGAAAGAACGTTTCTTTCATGTCATGTTTCGTTTGAAGTAGGTGGAGGACTTAAACTGAAAGTATTTTCATTTTAAGTCATTGCGGTAAAGTGGACAGGTAAAATTCTTCAAAAAAATCAGGTTTATCCAAGACTATTATTGTTTTATTTATTTACAAAACAAGATCGTTTATCAAATCAAAATGTGAGATATCATATTAAAAGTTTGAAAATTTCAATTAATTTATTTTTTTGGCATTCGTGCTCATCGGGAAGTAGGTAATACATATGCATGCATACTGGTTTTTCAAAACTCGTATTTTCAAGATGACGTTTCCATCATAAAAAAAAATCTGTTAGGTATATTATATTGCTCATGCCAAAATTCCTAAAAATAAAAACTAGCAAAAATACGAGGTAATTTAAGAAAATATCTTGATATACAGGTAAGTCTTAGTTAGGTAATAATTTAGCTGAAGTTTGAGGATGAATGTTGAGGGTCAAATTGTGTGAACGACAAATATTGCACATTTTTATACATAGATGCAGGTTATGTCACGGTCAGCAACAAATGCTTACGACAAGTTCAATAACATTGAATCAATTAAGTGCTGAATAGTTAAAAGAATATCTTCATAACATAAATCAACCTGTAAAGTTCCCACTGCTGGACACAAACCGCTTCTCAGAGAAAGTGAATGGGAGGACATTGGTGGATACCATATTTCTTCCAAATTTTGGTTTTTGCACTGTCGGTTTCCCCTTGATGATTTTTTGACCGGTTCGAAGGATGAAATTAATAGCACAAAGAAGAGTGCTTGCTTGGGTTCGATCTCACGACTGTGAAATCGTAACTCGGGGGTGTCACTGAGCCATCATCATCATCCACAGCCCGACTTCACCCACTGCTGGGTATAGGCCTCTCTTTGCTTGTACCAAGCTCCACGCTCCTGTGCCAGCCTCATCCAGGATATTTCCGCAATGGCAACAATGTCGTCTGCCCATCTTGACGCCGTCACTGAGCCACCACTGTTGTAATTTGGTTGACAAACCAATAGGACCTCCATAATGATATGTAAAGATCGATATTTTAATTCTAATCAATTCAATTTAATCATAATAAATCAATCAATTTCGAAAAAAAATGATGTTTAGTTGCAAACTGCAATATCGAAATAGTAAGCCTTTCATGTCGCTTACTTCTTTTAAAGTTCATAATGAATGCTGATGCTGTTATCAGCATCACTTAGAACAAGTTACTCCGGAGTTTATGTTTCTAATACATTATTATTTAACTTGATCATAATGTGTAATTGTTACCTACTAACACTATGTTGGATCCTAGCTGGTGGTTTTCTGTGGTTCGTTGGTTAATTCATATTTCAAATCTTTCTTGGAATCTTAAGTATTCGAGCCGATAATCTATTTCATAAGCTAACTTCGCTAAACAATAGAGCATTACTCATGAGCTAGTAGTTACTTGGTATTTTCTTTTTGTATAACAGAAACAATGTTCAGTAACGTAATATCAACAAGAACACGACAAACCATTGTCTCCAGTGCTTTTGGACTAAAAAGAAAAACATCTGAAAAATCGGTAGCCAATAGCTGAGAGTGAGCTTGGTATTCATGAAGATTATTTTCATTCAACATTTTATTCTAACATACTGGTAGGTTAGGCTGCAGCCGGTTAGACTGCAAGCCGACCCCAACCCCGAATAGTTAGCAACAGGCCAGGCAGATGATGATTTCGTTATAAGATACTTTCGTACTACGTGTGACGGATGGTTTTCCAAAAATATTTGCCGATGCTTTCGGGCTATCACCAAGGCCACCTCGACTCCGCCTCCCTCCATCACACTGCCATAAGTAGACATATTCGTCATCTATTCTAAAGTTTTTCTAAGTGGAGGTGAGGATTCCTGAGGAATAGGTATTTGAATTATAAACACACATTCTGTACATCACATAAAATAAAAAAATAAAAAATATAATTCCAAATTTATTTGCATTCAATAACGAAGCCTAAAATATTTTGGAAATATTTTACGGTAAGCAAATGGGGCACCTACTTTTTAATACAGGTACCTTAAATCGAATCACCAAATGCAATGGTCAAAAAATAAATTCTTGCGAAGAACTACTTAATTTTTCATTCTTGGGGCCTCGTAATAAGCCTTTGAGGAAACATATTAGCTTATATTAAAAAACAAAAATACTTTAAGGAAATACTTGCCTCATGTGGTGTAGGAATGTGTATTATTATATTTTGTTAACTTATTAGTCTCTCCTAAAGAAATGTATTAAACTGAACATTGTTTAAAGAATTAATAAAACTGTGTTTAATCAAAGGTTGGTCTGTGGATGGGTGACCACCCATTACATACCGAGTTTCCTCAGCGTCTCAGAAAGCACGGTAAGCCGTTGGTCCCGGCTGTCATTTGCAGATCTTTGACAGTCGTTACAGGTAGTCAGAGTGGCCCGAAAGTCTGACAACTAGTCTTACCAAGGGTATTGTATTACCCAGTTGTAATTGGGTTGTGAAGGTCAAATAGGCGCTACATGTATTCATTCGAAAATACCCGATCCCAACATAGTTGGGAAAATGCTAGGTAGATGATGGTGCTTACTCGTAAAAGATATACAATTTATTGAGTATAAGGTTTGAGTGCAAGGCATGCTAATTAATGATTATTGCTTTTCGTGTGCATGTGCAAATCCTGCATCTACGCCTAGATCTTTTCCGCGGAATTAACACTAAATGTTTTGCACAAAAATTATTAACACAGTTAGTTGACACTTCCCGTGACCCAAGGGCCGGCTTTTACCTTGGCGAGAGGCTTAGCGTTGCCCTACAGCGTGGCAACGCCGTCAGTCTCTTGGGGACATTACCAGTTGACAGCGCCAGCGTTGAGGAGGAGTTTTTTGACGCCATTTTTATGTTTATTTATAAGTTAGTTACTTTAAGTTATTAAGTGTATATAATATTGTTATTATTATCATGGATTTCCGCAAAGCAATCTCTGATTCCATAACTTATTTTTCAGTCATCGATATGACCGCAATAGCTGATAGAATGGCATCTCATCTAGGCCCTCTGTTACCTGTACTACATGTATCTGTTACTTAGTTTCGCTTACAACTTCAACCCGCAACAAATGCGTGTGCAAATATTTACAAAAATTTGAGTCCTGCTAAAAAAAAAGTGTGAATTGATTGTGATACAGAGAATATTAATGTTTACCAAAAAACTAGTTCCGTATTTATTCGCATTATTATCAACGAGTTTCTAATGGAATAACTCAAAATAATTTATGAAAATAAAAAAACACGATACAACAGAAAGACGTCATCGAAAACGATTTCAAATAATAAATAATGATAATATGTAAGTCTGTCGTCTGGTCGACCGTCTACTAAAGCAAATTTTTTCATGAACTCCAAACGTTTTCTCTTCATATATCCGTAATGTAAAAACTAAGACTGCCTCGCTGGTCTAGTCTTCGCAATCGCGACTTCTAAGCATGAGGTCCGGGTTCGATTCCCAGGTCGGGTAAAGTGTTATTGGGTTCCATCAAAAAAATATCAGTAACAGCCACGGAGTCTGGATTTGTGCCCGATTAATGGCAATCGGCTCGCCCCCTACTACATGGGACTTAAACATAACTGGCGAAATGTGGGTTTACTATTAAGTACCTCTGCCTAACCCTTCGGGATTACAGGCGTGATGTTATGTTATGTAAAACTATTTGGAGAATATGTTTACTGCTCGTTCCTTCTCTACATTCTCATGCAGAGAAAGAAAAGGCTATGTAGAAGCTTCCTCTCCAGAAGCTCTTACTAAACCAACAGTGGGACAATTACAGGCCGATACTAATGTAAATGTGGCGTTTCTTTTTCAGCACTTCCACCTACGTACGATGAGATCCTAGCAGCGGCTCGGGAAAACCAATGGGACCAGGTTCAAGAACTGTAAGTATTATTATCAAAGACAAACATTACTATCAGATACTAGATTTGAGAGTGTGAGATCTACATCTAACATTCTATTTCGTGCTATACCTATTACTTGGTCCAAAAAAAAATCAGCTGTTCCCTACATTTTGACGAGTTAATCGATCATAAATGTATGGGACAGCTGATTTTTTTTTCGCGATTTCAGGTTTGGTCCCATAATAAAAGTTGTTCATAATGATGAGTACAATGACCTCTTAAGAGGTTACTGGTGTTTTACAAATAACCCTGTATAAGTCAACGCGTAGCGTGGCCAGGGGCTCATTCCCTTAATCGGCGGCGCTTTAATTTTATTAGAAGTCCACGCTTCCTTACGATGTTTTCCTTCACCGATGTCTGTGATGTCCAGAATAAACTTAAAAACACATCGGTACTTGTCCGGATTTGAACACAGGTACCTAAGACGGTGCTTTTCCCAGATAATAAGTTTCTGAGTGACAAAAAACCTTAAGCAAATCGTTGAAAACAACATCGTAATCCTTTGAAACTGGTCCTGAGGTAGCTACAGGTCATAGATCGTTAAGATAAGAGCCGTTGTAATAACGTACTGTCGAATGGTTTGCTTCCAAATGGCTTGTTAGTCTCAACTGGGGAAATCCTCAATTACATACACATGACGGTCATCTGCGTGCATTGGTACGTACTAGATCTCGAGGTGATATCTATACTTTTTCGTACCGTGTTTTATTAATAGAACAACCTGATGTTGCTACTGTGGGGATCGTTTGTAGGTTGTATGTGGCTTTAGTGTTTAGTGTAATAAATAAAAAGATGCCAGTGGAATACATAACCTTCTCCTTTTTTAGAAGGCGATTAAAAAGACGTTTAGACGATGAATTGAAATAATTGTCTTGCAAATACGAGTAAATAAAATTGAATTGTATGTTTGTAATATCAAAATAACAGCTTTTTACTGACTTCATTTGAAAATATACATATACGGCACTTAAAACAAAAATATTTCTTTTTCAATTTTTGTCTGTCTGTCGGTCTGTCTGTTTGTTCCGGCAAATCTCCGAAACGGCTAGATCGACTTTAACGGGTTTTACTGGCAGATAGCTGATGTTATTAAGGGCTAACATAGGCTACTTGTATTTTAGAAAAATAATTAAGGTTCCGTGCAAAATAAATTAATACCCTTGAAATTGGCACTTCCCTAGTTGAATCGAATTTTGTTAAATTCAATTTGTTATGTGCTGGTAATCGATAAAAAATTGAACTTCTTCTTCGGAAAATTCTTTCGGAAAAACGAAACGTCAACAAGATCACGTTCTTCTTGAATTCTATCATCATCATAAAGACGAATGCCGTTACCTATATGATCTGGCTACCGATTAAAAATAGCTTTAAACCAACACAATGTGAATGTCTGACCAACTCATGATTAACCAACATAATAAGTTACACAATTGATGGCAATGTCATCGTCCTTCGTTTACGCTACGAAGATGCTGTAATCGGTGTGATCATTCGAACTATGTTGTGTACGATATTAGTACTGTCCATTGTTTCATTGATGACAAGGAAAAAGGAAACAATTCGTTTGTTTATAATTACGCACACATTATAAACAAAAAAGTTTTATATATAAAAATAAATAAAATTGAATTGTTTGTTTGTAATTTCAAATAACAGCTTTTTACTGAATGCATATGAAAGTATACCTATACAGTACTTATAACCAAAAAAATATCATTTTTCTTTAATGTTTCTTTGGCTCTGTTTTTTTCGTAGCCGGAACAAATAAACAGTTGTTTGTTCCGGCTTATCTCCGAAACGGCTTGGCCGATTGTAACGGGACTGTTACTGAAAGATGGCTGATGCTATAAGGAATAACTTTGGCTATTTTTATTTTAGAAAAAGGAAGAAGAGGAAAAAGGAGACAGGGGTTCCATGCAAAAATTAAAACCCTTGAAATTGTTAACAAAATCCGATTCAAATAGTAATCTTTTTTTACAATAATTTTACGCGAACAAACGTCGCGGGTAACAGTTAGTTTAGACATAAAATGTGACCTTATCAAATTAATAAAAATAGTCAAGGATAATAATAATATATAAATTGTTTTACTACATTAATTTGATGTCTTAGTCATTTAGATGGGCGATTTCATAGATGTCATTGTCATTTTGCTGAACAATTTAATATGTCTCTGACTTTACATAAAATAATAAACAAGCAGTTGTGTATTAGCACTGAAATAATAAACAAAGCATTTTGATATAACAATGGATAATATTTAATTATTAAACGAACAGCAAAACTACATCTATGTAGACAAAATGATTAATAATGATTTTTCACTAATTATTTTCGTGTTTATTATTTTCAGGATACACAACAATTTTGCCAAGAATGCCGACTTTAAGGTAATTTATGTTTATGAATTTAAAAATTATTCTTAAGAGCCTCACAATATTTATCAAGTAGTTTCACAAGTTGCTGGAAAACCCCTAATATGTCATACGGAAGACCTTTCCTGTTGGCAACGGTCTCCAGTCTCGCCCATAAAGCTTCTGCATAGATACGACCATCAGATGAATTCACAACTCAATACACATAGCAGCTATGTTCTGATTTAGGCTGTGCTGCCTTTTGCACACAGTACATAGTTTTTTTTTGTGTCCAGTTGATAGAGTAGCGGACATTATAGAAAATATAGAACACTAGCGACATCTATGACACAAATAAAGAACTAAAATCAAAATCCTGCATTTCGATATTAGAGTTCTCCGCGAGTTAAGAACATACATAATATAATATAGAAAAACCTGAAACAACAGTTGTCGGGCAGTAGCCCATCAGACACAACATCCGTCTGGTCGGTGGATACTCCCTTTACAATGGAGTACTGAGGAACTTAACACCCTGTTCTCATACTCCTAAAATAACAACAGACTCGCCCCTATATTATATTACATTAACTTCATCATAACTGACGACATGTGAGTGTACTTAAAAGAAAAGGTACAATTGTACCTAACACTACCGGGAAAGGGACGTGATGTGGTGTATAAACAATAGCTGACCAATTAGATAACAAAATACCCTTTGAACTTCCTCCACCAACAGTCTATACTAATATTGTAAAAAGGTAAAATTTGTTTGTAAGTTTGTTTGAAGCGGTAATCTTCAAAACTACTAATCCGATTCGGAAAATTCTTTCACTAACGGAAAGCTACATTATCTCCGAGTGTCATAGGTTTCACTTAAAACGTTCCCGTAACTTAACTTCCGTACATATTTTATGGGAGCGAAGCCGCTAGCAAAAACTAAGTCAAATAAACTTAATTTCATTTCTTTTCTAACAAGAAGATGATGAATGAAACATGACCTGTTCAGAATTAGATTGTGTGATCGCTAGCGTTAGTACTATTATTCTGTGTCGCTAGTAGAGACACAATCATCTTAATTGGTAATCAATATAATTGGATCGAGTTTTAATTGGTCATAAATTAAGGCCGTGTGGTTCGTACGCCACATTCTAAGACTAAGTAAGTGCAACATACATATATGTGCATACATTGACATTGAATTTACTGTACTTAAGGTCTAGCTTTTCCGATCAGAAAGGTATTTCCAACATACATCATCTATATAAAATTATATGTATATACCTCTTTACAAAATTAGTATAGACTTAAACCAATAATACCTCTATAACATGGTTATAAAGTTGTTAATTGAGTGTGATCGTTTTTTTTTAGTCTGCCCGTATTTTCCGACTCCTGGTCAAAGGCCTTCCCCTATCCCTTCCACTTCTCACGATGGTGTGCTTCTTCTCGCCAATACGCGGGTAAGCCGTTGAGTGTGATTTATAGATCCCAAATTGATCGCTACTAAAAAGGGAATCTCAACGCCTAATAAACCTAAACATGCATGGGGACCACGCTTCAGTTAAACACCTATTACGTTACGTTGCTTCTTCGTCACGCTATGAAGAAGGCCGACTTTAACTATAAGATTAGGCTAGTTATGTCTATATACTGACGCTCTATAACCTGTCCGTTTCAGGGTCAGCCTCCGGCGGTATTCGACGGTGTGCGGAACCTGAAACCAGTAGATGGTGGTCATGTCTATGGCGAAGCAGAGTACTCCTTCCACTCTGCCTCTAACGTCGGTGGCAAGACCACCGAAGACCATGCGGGGCATAAAGTTATCAACGACGATGGGAAAGTGAAGGAGTTCGACTTCACACCAAAGCCTGTTCTGTCACCTGTTGTAAGTATTTTGTTATTATAACAATAAAGAAACTGATGACTATCACGATAGCGAAGTAATAAAACCTCTGAGTTTTTATAAATTACAGTAATCTTTACAGATAGATATATAAATGGATGAATGTGTAAGCAGACTCTTCACGAAGCGTCAACAAAGCATTCTGTACATCAAACTAAGTACTCAAAAATTATTGCTGGGAAACGACTTCATTTTTTGGGCTGAAATAAATCACGTTTTACGGTAGGATTTAATAGTAACGGACTCAAAAGCTTGTGCTGATGGATACATTGAAAAGTACAGGGGTCATGGAGGTAATTAAAGTAAAGTTATAACATTAAAAACTTGTATTTAATGTTATAACTTTACAAACTTGTGAAAAAGTTGGAACTTTGACAATGTCTCCGTAACTACAAGTTTCTCAGGTGTGGCCCAGAATTAAAAAAATCACAATGACGGGAAGCACAAGTGCCTCTCGGTTTCGTTAAGGGTGTATTTACAACCTTTATAAATTAAAGGTATGAAAAAATGTAAACATTTTACATACGGTGACACAATGGGCAGGTCTTATCGTTCATTTGCATCGTATCGTTTGTTTATCTGTCTGAGATTAGCAATGATACGTCGCAGATAATTTAATATTTATATTTATGCAACATTAGAATAAATTAAAAGCAAAAAAAAACCTTTTTAAAAAAAGCTTTTATATAAACGCTCTAAAAAGAAGAAAATAAATTTTCTCTAAATTTTAACTATGAACTTACAACCTCATTATAAACAACTTATATGATTATAGAAGCTTGTCGCGCGATTTTCTTGTGTAAATAAACTAGTACCTACTTATTGATTTATGTAAAATCTGCTAAAATTAAATTAATAAAATTTTAATTAAATAAATATTGATCATCGCGACAAGCTTTAAAAGTATATTGTCACCAGAACCAAAGGTCTAAGCAAAATTTCAACTCAATCGGTTGAAGAATATCTATTTCAAAATTGAGTTCAAAGATTCCACCCGAACAAATTACATACATACATTGCAAGTTAAATAAAAGCTTTTAAAAATCAATTGCAATACATTACATAAAATTACTATATCACCAAATTCTGACAACCAGTCTTATCAAGGACCATCGTATTACCTAGAAACTGAGTTCTGGAGGTCAGATAGGCAGTCGCTCCATTTAAAATACTGTATTCAACTGCATTCGGTTAGACTGGAAGCCGACCCCAACATTTATGTAGTTGGAAAAGGGCTAGGCAGTGGATGATGATGACTTGCGAAATGGGGTTCTAAAACAGTTCTATTCTATTTCAGCTTCACCCAATCAATCCCCAGTCGCAGTTTGGCAATGACTACAGCGCCTCGGACTACTCCTTCCAATACGCTCCGTCTTCTGTAGACCAACTCGGGGGCTTGAATAAACAAGAAGCACTTACACCAAATCAACCCGCTAATGTAAGTCAATTATAATTTCAATTTGCAATACAGCATAACAGACTTTTGTTTGAGAGCCTTCTAGTTAAAAACCTTGACCAATACTTAAGAAGGCTCTCCTTAGACAACTGGATCAAGGACTTGATTCAAAATCAGAAAGCGGTAGAGGCTGCTCTCACTGCAGCTATGACCGCGCCAAAACCGGCGCAGCACGGTTGGCGCAGTGGCTGAGCAATTGAATGCTGCGCTTCGTGTTGCGGGTTCGATTCCCGCACGGAACAAATATTTGTATGACCTACAGATAGTTGTTCCGGGTTTGGCTGTTTGTGTATGTGAGTTTAAATGTTTGTAAACGCACCCACGATACAAGAGAAATTCCTACTCGATCCTAGGCAAGTCACGTACCGGTGAGATACAAAACACAATGTTAAATGAATAAACGAAATAACACTTGTATCATGATCAGCCGTAAAGTCCTAAAGTCCATTCACATTGGTCAAGGATAGTGGCGAGCAGCAAGCACCAAGAGCACTCACTACTGTCCAATCGGTTTACACCACTATCGATATACACTGTTCTTATCTACTTTGCTAAACACTTAACCAATCTAATTCAGGATTAAGCAATGCATGAACCACTTGCGACCTATTGGAAGTGTATTTGTAGCAAGGTTTCCATAATCTGACTTTACTTATTTCAGAACCAATATTTAGGCAATATACCGAACCTAGGAAACCAGGGGGCGACCCAGGGAGGACAGAGCTACCAGAATTCATACAACCACCAGTACTCGTACTCACACTCACACTCCTACGTTGACGGGAAGCCGGTAGCAGGCGGCCTGTTCAACAATGGTGGCAAACCAATTATTTCTGTAAGTTCTTTTGAAAAATTAAGACATATTGTTCATCCTGTGGCATCTGCTGGTTACAAGCAAAACTTTGACATCGTTAACGACAAATTGGCTGCCAAATCATCGTGAGCTTAATAAATAGCCAACGGTTTAATTCACTGTGTGTGTTTCCATCATATCTCACATTTTTCTCTGTACTTTTGTATAATTTCTAGCGTTTCGCCTGCGACTTCGTCCGCAAAAATTGTGATAGCTCGGCTTACATGCATGATATAAATATAATAGGCTATAGCACCCACGTATAATGTATCTTCTGCTCTTGCGCTCAATCACGCCTGGTGGAAAGCGATAGATGAGGTCTATGTTTATCCCTTACATAAACTAGCATCCCAATTGCGTAAAACACTTTCGTTTCACAATCCGAAGGATTTTGAAGAAAACTCGTAACCTATTGCTTCATATACTTATTTTAAAAAAATGTCAGTTTGATTGCAAATCACGTAATGAATGTAATTGAAATATCAAAATGATTAAAACTAAGGATGATACACTCGGGGTTACACAATTATCCCGCTGTACATCGACGATCGCACCAGGAGTATTGAAGTGCAACCCATATTTATCTCATTTGTTTTTAAATTTACAGCCCCTCTCGTTCACCGACATCAAGGATTTGAAACCTCCACAAGGCGGCCAGGTCTTCGGTGAGGCGCAGTTCCAGTACCACACATCTTCTAACGTCAACGGCCAAGTATCAGAAGACCAAGGTGGCCACAAAATCATCAACAATAATGGCGAAGTTCAAGAGTTCGATCTTACGCCAGTTCCCGAAAAGTCACCCGTTGTTAATTATTCTTACAACTAACATTTATTTCTTGTGAGTCATTTACTTAATTTAAAGCGTTTTATGGTAGGAATTAATTGTTTTCCTTCGATGGAAAATGTTTTTTTTATATTTTTAACGCTTGATTTTTTTTAGTCTGTGTTGTTGTCTTTGTCCGCATTTCTTTGCTAGAGACAAGTCGACTGTTTAAAATGTTGCCATAATAATGTAATTTTCTGCTATTTATTTTGTGGCTACAATGAATAAGATTATCCTCAAGAATCCATTTAACGGTGAAGTAGTTCTGTTGCTTAGGTTGTACTCGCTAGACAATGCACAAGGAGGGTACAAGGAAGTTTATTACATGAGATTAGAGATTATAAACAAATAGTAAAATTGTAAACGTGCCTAACTATGATTGTAAAATCCTAAATTCCAAATTATTTTACCTATGTTGTTAATTAATTTAACTATTATGAGATTATTAAGTCGTTGATATTCTGTGATCGTAATTATTATACCTATGTATTGTAAATAAATAAATGAGTAAAACTTTAAATAATTTTATTATGTGTTATAACATAAAAATTATGGTTTGATACTTGGATGGAACATCGTTTTGCTTCGTTGAAGATTTTTTTCTTTGAAGATTTACTTTTTCGCTGGATGAAAAATGACGATCTTGAAGCGTAGATTTATCGAAACCTCGATGGATTTTTGCTTCAAAGGCACGTTTAATAGCTGAGCCCTTACCTGAACAGGTCATTTCCTTCAAATCAAAAATAGCAGAGTTAATTAAAGTCATTGAGCTAACGACGACGGTCGATGAAACGACGTCATTCGAAGTAAAATATCAAACCAAACTGTTTACATCTTTTCCCTTATCCGTTAAGCCAACGATTATTTGCTGTTTACCTTGGTAAATACCTACGTAGTTTTTTTTATTCCTAGCAGTATAAAAAAATCTAGTTTTGATAGTGCACACACATCCGGCCCTCAGTGGCGTCATGGTACCTGTGCGAGCCATACAAGTGGGTCGTGAGGCACGATTACCATTAATTACATTGCTGCAGATGTACTTATATACGCCTAAGTATATACTGTAAATACTACCTGTATAAAACAGTTCCGTGAGTCCAGAGTCCCACGGAAAACGGCAAGAAAATTTTTGATTGAGAGAATTTAATTGAGATTCCAAAAACTTCAAGCTTTTAAGGTACCGTACCTCAGTCGGCAAACACGGAACCGTTATAGGATCATTTTCTTGTCCATCTGTCCATCAGCCTGTCCATCTGGCAAAACCCCTCTCAGGAATGCTTGAAGGTATCAAGCTGAAATTAATATGAAATACTCAAGTCTGCTACATCTTGGAGCAGTGAAAAACTCAAACTTGTAAGTCAACGCGATCAAAAGATGTGAGCGTTTATGTCATTGGTTAATGTCGCATATTTTGCGATTTCACAAGTGAACCAAAACCTATAGGGTACCCATTGACCTAGAATCATGAAATTTGGCAAGAAGCAATCTCTTACAGCACATGAAAAGGAAAAAATCTGACAAACGTAAATATATTATGTCGTTTAATAACAAAATACCTACAGGTTTATACGGAACCCTCGGTGAGTGAGTCCAACTCGCACTGGGCCGTTTTTTTACCACACAAAGTCGCGGTTACAACTAGTGCTGTGATATAATTATGGTCTCGCTGTCACAATACTTATGAAGGCTGAACGACAGGATAGCACCGATTTCCATTAATGAGGGGCCTGCGTCACTTTTAATCGTAATTTTTCATTACTGCGCAGTATTGCTATTCTATAACCATCACTCGGGAACTCACACAGTTTGTCATGGTGTACCTTTTTCTGAACGTTTCATTTCGTTTGTGGTAGTGGTAGTAAGTCAAAGTATAAGACAGCCTTATTTTATAACAAACTCCTAATGAAAAGGAATTCCATTTTACCGTATGTTTTTAACGTACGCATAACGCAATAGTGCTGAATTGTCAATTTTTTTTTCCTTGTGCATCTTGCGATCGGTTATAAACTTCAGCAGATTTTTTGTGCGGTTATTGACTGCTGAGGTTCATTCTTCCAGCGAATAATCTGCCTCTCAAAACTATTTGCTTTATTCTATAAAGTCTCATAATTATGTGGTGGCGTTTGAGCCTTTTCATAGTTATTGGATCACTTAGGTAGGGCTATGGCTAACGTGTTGGTATGTGACTTTATTCGGTTTTTGTATGTCTTTAGTCGGTGTTCTACTTCCTCTTTTATGAACTGTCAAAATGAAAACATTTTCACTGAATAAATAATTGTTTGGGATTGCAGTGACTTTACGATTCCTTCGAAATTGAATTTGGAAATCATTACTCAGTTATGCACTACTATATTAAACACTAGCTGTTGCCCGCGACTTCGTTCGCGTGGAAATTTTGTATGTGTGTGAGAGACTGCCTCGTTGGTCGAGTGGTCGCAAGTGCGACTATTAAGCATGAGGTTCTCTGTTAAATTTTTATTTTATTTTAATTACATAAAGCTATATCGCACATGATTTAGAGATCACCTTTTGAGCAAGGCGATGCTTGTGTGACTCCGCTCTTCCACTTAACATTAAACAATGTATGCAATTGAAAAAAATACTATAAATAATAGTGTTATTGGGTTATTCCATCAGGAATTTCGCAATAGCAGCCACGGAATCTGGATTTGTACCCAGTTGGTGGAAATAGGCTCGGCCCCTATCACATGGGAGTTCAACATAACTGGCGAAATGTGGGTGTACGATTAGGTAAACTTCTGCCTAAACCTTTGGGGATTACATGGCGTGATGTGTGAGAACTGACTGGCTGATCAAAATGTGATAATGTGGGGTGATGACTACAAAAAGAAGTCCCAAACAATACTAAAAACTGTTTATTTTAGCGCTATACAACTTTATTTTCAAAGTGAACCATCACACGCCTTGTTGGGCACTATTTATTCTAATACCGTTCTATATACAACATTAAATGACTTATTATTTTCCGCAAGCACGTGCAAATTTTGGGCACTGAACAATCAACACATTGACCGTCTGAAAAGCATGGAGTGCACAATTGAATTATGCCGGTCACTTTTATGGTTTGGCCCTGGGATCTGTTGATCGTCATTGTAAAAACCAATTTTAAGGGAAATTGTAACCTCTTAAATTGAAATGGCAAGTTATTTGAAATGTGGGCATGCGGGGAATTAAAACGTTCTGTCCTTTAGCAGCTCCGTTTTTATTATGTTACTGCCCAGCTCTGTGATACGAAGCCTGGTGCCGTTGCACAGTCTGGTTGCATCAAGGTTTCGCATCACCAGAACTGGAACGCCAACTTTAAGCTCCAGCTGATGGGACGCTTCGCCTTTTAACTCCAAGGAGTTGAGAAATTCAACGGGGTAGGCAGTACTATCGTCATTAGCCATCACAGTGTCTAGTGTGTCAGTGTTCTGTCGTCAAAAGACGGTCGGACGGCGAGCTAGCCCATTACTCACCGTCCACAGGGTCTAAAGCGGCCGAACGACGCCTCCCATCAGCGCCTGGTTGCCGCGGATGTCCTGCAAGCTGTGGTTCAACGCCTCTAATGCATGTTTCTGCGACAATTTGCACTCGTCCTATAGGTTTAACTTCCACTGCTGCAAAAGGACTCCCCCGTTTTTGGTGATGCTGCATGTTGGGGTATCTTCGCTTGCAAGATTCAGCGGCAATTTGAAAATTGAATGTGCAGTCCGGCCACTCTTAAGCAAAGTTGCATCAATGCCCGACGAAGTCACAACCACAGTTATGTGACGGCACGGTTTGCGCAGTGGCTGAGCAATTGATTGCGGCGCTGCGCACACGCAACGTCGTGGATTTTATCAAATTTTAATTTTGTTTTAATTTTTTTAATTTTTAGAGATTTTTTTTAGTAATGGGGTACACGTAGTACTTATAACTTCCATGCAAAGAGTAAACACAAAAGGAAAAATAAAACCAAATTCATTATCAGCCATTCCGACTATATAATAATAATAATAAAGCCTTTTATTCGGACAACAGATTTACAATTATACAATTTTGTTCTTACACTACTGCACTGTTATATATATATATTTAACTTAAAATTATTCACGCATTTGGTGCTTCTTTACTTTCTGTAAGTCCGTTTGCCAGTTGGCAAAGGCCTCCTCCAACCTACTCCATTCTGATCTCTCTCTGGCTACTCTACTCCATGTTATGCCCGCAACCTGCCTGATATCATCGTCCCATCTTTTTTGTTGTCTACCTCTTTTCCTTTTACCTTCCCTTGGGTACCATTGTGTAATTATTTTGCTCCATTTGTCCTTGCCTCTGACCATGTGTCCCGACCACTTCCATTTCAGTCTTTTTATTTTTAGGGTTACGTCCTGTATCTTAGTCTTTTTCCTAATGATGATGTTTCTTATTCTATCCCCTCTCTTTACTCCTAGCATGCTTCTCTCCATTGCTCGTTGGCAAATGGCAATTCTATTGGTTGCGTTTTTTGTTATGGCCCATGTTTGGCTCCCATATATTAAGATTGGTAGAATGCAGACATTGAATAATTTGCTCTTTGTTGCTATATGAAGGTTTTTGTCTTTCATTACTTCCCTTAGGCCCCAATACCTTTTCCAACTGTTTGCTATCCTTCTTTCGATTTCTTTGTTTATGTTATCTTTAGGCGATATCAGCTGTCCGAGGTATATATATTCATCAACATAGCTAATGTGTGAATCGCCTACATTTATGCTGCTTTTATTTCCATTTGTCATTACTTTTGTTTTTTCGGGATTTAATTTTAGACCTACTTTCTCACTCTCAGATGCTAATTCGTTTAACATTCTATTTAGGTCTCCTGGCGTTTTTGCGAATAACACAATATCATCGGCAAATCTTAAGTGTGATAGTGTGCGGCCGTCGATATTTAAACCCAGTTTTTCCCATTCAAAGTTTCTGAAGATCATTTCCAAAACAGCGGAAAAAAGTTTTGGAGAGAGAGGATCTCCTTGTCTTACTCCTTTTTTTATCTTAAACGAATCTCCTTTTTTTTCTAGCTGAATGCACGCCGAGCTATTTTTGTACACATTTCTAATCAGTCTTATATATTTTTGTTCTATCCCTTGTTCTCTTAACGCCTCCCAGATGTTTGTATGGATTAACGAGTCGAATGCCTTGCTATAATCGACAAATGCTAGATAGTATATGAGTTGATATTCCGCAAATTTCTCGATGGTTTGCCTAACAGCATGGATATGGTCAAGTACTGAGTAGTCTCTTCTAAAACCTGCCTGTTCTATTGGCTGTTGTTCATCGAGTTTTCCTTCCATTCGCTTGAGTAAGATCTTTGCAAATATTTTGTACAGGTTGGACATCAAACTTATGGGCCGGTAGTTTCCGATATCGTACTGATCACCTTTTTTGTACAGAAGGATTATATTAGATTTAGTCCATTGCTGTGGAATCGTTTCTGTGTGGATGATGTCATTGAAAATTTCTTTGAGAATAGGTGTTACTGTCTGTTTCGCTTGTTTTAGTACTTCGTTGCTTATTCCGTCGGGTCCTGGAGCTTTATCGTCTCTTTGGGTTTCTATAGCGAATTCTATTTCTTCCTGCATGATGTTGGGTACGGACGAGATTTCTAACAATTCTATTTCTTTTTCCGCTATGGTACTTTCATATAGTTTCTTGTAGTAAGATGTGGCAATTCCTAATATCCCTTGCCTTCGGTGCTCCTTCAATCTATTATTATCTTTCATCTCTACGATCCAATCCTTTTTGTTATTTAACTCCTTATATGCCTTTTTTATTCCTCCTGTCTGTATAATGTGTCTTTCAATTGTTTCCATTCTTCTCTGAATTCTATCTTTTCTAATACTTTCTTTTATTTCTTTGCTGAGTTTTGCTATTTCCTTTCGATTGTCGTTCGTATTTTTTCCATTGATTAGACTAGCTCTTTGATTTTTTCCGTTTCCGGTCGTTGGAGTGTAAACATCACTGTGATTCTATCCGTAACTAATCGTTTTAAAAAAATAGTTATAAGTTGCTTTAGTCGTCAACACTATTATAAACCACATAATTAGTGCTTCGGTGGACGCAGAAGAAATAAAGCTCTGGGATATTAACAGGATCTATCCAGTAAAGTGCAGAAGAAAATTCACAACAACATTTGAGGTTAGAACATTCAAATACAAAATCTGTCAAATAGAATACTTAATGTCAATTTGTTAAGTTGACATTAACTTCAGTGTTGCTAGTACATGAAAAATAATATCTACCATCTTATACTACGTTCCATTTCACGGCACTTTGCACAAAAATATGGAGGAACAATTTCAACTATTATTTGACAAAATGAAGATAGAAATGCAGAAACAAACAGCTGAACTAACTGAATCACTTACTAAAAACTTAATGGATAGGATGGATGAGAAACTTACCCCTATTATTGAAGAAAATGAACAATTAAAACAAAAAGTTAGTGATCTAGAGAAAGAGATGGAATATTTGAAAAGAGAGAAGAAAAGTAACAACATAATTATTTTCGGGCTGGAAGAGGGGGAAAACTCGATATCGGAGCTATTTAAAGGTGTCAAGGTGACCTTCAAAAGAGACTTAAACATAAATATAGAGCAATCCGAAATAAACAAATTATACCGGTTGGGGAATAATATAGTTCAGAATAAATCAAGGCCGGTGCTATGTTCTTTTATAAATGCATGGAGAAAAGATGAAATTATGAAAAATAGAAAGAGCCTTAAGAACATTTATGTATCGGAGGATTACTCGAAGGAAGTTTTGGAGAAAAGGAAAGCACTGCTACCACAGTTGAAAGAAGAGAGAGAAAAGGGAAATACAGCTTTTCTGATCTACGACAAACTAGTAGTCAAAGAATCCAATACTGAAAAAAGGAAAAGGGCACCATCTACCTCACCGTCACCTTCCAAAACTCAACCCAAAAAACAGCAAATCCTATGCTCTGCCAAAGTTAACAGGATAAATGCCTTCGATGCTATGAGACCCAGATCGAACTCTTTTACCAACAAACCTACACCTAATAAACAATAGCAATCAACCGGTAAACGGAAAATCCAAACAAACTACGAAAACAAACAAACAGAAGAAATACGTTGTCCCCCAAGCCGACTGGTCCTCGTGGGGGATAAAGACCACAACCCTCCAACAACACAGAGAAACAACTACAAAGAAACAAAAATATACGTCGCAGCCCTTAACGTACTCACGCTGAAAAATGAAGAACATCTTATAGAACTAACAAATGCATTAAAACAAATTAAATGGGATATCGTCGGCCTCAGTGAAGTAAGACGAATGGGAGAAAGAATTATTTCTCAACCAGACTTCCTACTATACCATATAGGAACGACCCCAGGCCATCATGGGGTTGGTTTTATTATCAAAAAACACCTCACAAATTATGTGGAGAGCTTTATAGGAGTATCAGAGCGCATAGCAGTGATGAATATTAAGCTGCCGGGGTACAAAGATCCATGGTCTATCATACAAGTATACTGGCTTACGGAACAATCCGATATAGGATCAATAGACTCATTCTACCTAGAGCTAAATAAAACAATCCAAGACCATGCTCACAAAAACCTTGTTGTGATAGGAGACTTCAATGGCCAAATTGGAGAACGACAAGCAGAAGAAGACTCAGTCCTGGGACCATTTGTATATGGAAAAAAGACCAGAAGCAGAAACGGAGAGAAGCTTGTAAACTTTGCACAGGAGAATGGCCTGAGAGTCTTAAACACAATGTTCAAGAAGAAAGAAACTAAGATGTGGACCTGGATATCACCAGACGGGAAAAACGAAATAGACTTCATAATGACTAATAAAAGCAGATACTTCTCAAACATGAAAGTCATCAGCAATTTCAACTTCAATACCAACCATCGAATGATTCGTGCAGAACTGATGACTATCCCGCCAAAAAACCCAAGACCAAGGAATAATATGATGAACACAAAACCTACCAAATTCCAAACAGCCCAAATAGCCAATTCCATTACGACAAAACTTATGGATTACAAAAAAGAGACAACAAACATGGAGGTGCAAGGAAAATACAACTGGTTAGAAGGAACAATCAAAACATCTATTCAACAAGGAACTAACAGCAAAGACCTATCTAACAAGTGGATGACTGCCAAAACCATTAACCTTCTTAATCAAAGAGCTAGTCTAAGCCATTCCGACTAAACTTCGACTAAAACCTATTTACGTAAATAATTAAATTTATCATAGAAATCGCGTGAGGTTACTGACTAAATTTTAAACATTAATATCTTTTGCGTCTGTTGGTCGATGTTGATGAAATAAACACTAAATGTTATTCGGAACAATGCTTCTTATGTTTCAATATTTCGATTTTGAATATAATGAGGGGTTTTTACGTGATGCGCGCACAAACATACAGACAAACCGACAAACCGACAAACAGACAAAAATTCTAAAAATGGTAGAAATGGGTTCTGTTAGTGCTCCTTTAACACCCCTACTACTTTTTTTCTAAATATTTTCAATGTACAGAAACGCCACGTCTACAGATTTATTATATGTATAGATAAGAAACACATAATTGCTACCTTCGTAAGTGGACAATGATATCAGATACCTCTTCAGATAGCGCCATCTAGCCTTGACCAACGATATCCAACGGTATGCATTTACACGATAATGCCAGCGAGTATTATAGTTTTAATTAATTCAATATTATCTTGTTATAATGCCAAGTAATTAGAATTTATCATCATATATGTTTATTAATACTAGCTTATGCGTGCGGCTTTGCCCGCGTGGAGTTCGATAACTGTCCCACGGGATCATAATCTACCGGGATAAAAGTATCATATATGTTATAAACTATCTATGTGCCAAATTTCATCCAAATCCGTTGAGTAGTTTTCGCGTGAAAGAGTAACAAACATCCATCCATCCATCCACACAAACTTTCGCATTTATAATATTAAGTAAGATATTAGTAAGATAATAAAACTAAAGAGTTTGTTTGATCGTACTGGATCTACGAGTACCAGTCGGTTTTATTTTTTTGTTTTTTTAATTGACAGGCCAATTTTGAGGACAGTTATAGGCTATTTAACATCACGCTACAATCCTTAGGAGCCGAGCAAAAAGACTAAAAAAGCCAGAAACGGCGTCCTCTTTACATCACTGGGATTTTGATTTTTCAACATTTATGAAAAACTTAGTAAGGGATACAGATAAATAATATGTATAATAAATAATTGTTTGCTATTGTTCATTTTGTGAATAAATTAAATGCTTTAATACAAAGACACATAACTACAGTGAACTGCACGTCCATAGCAACGCCGACGGTTCAACGGTTTGACTTTGTCTGTGTATATTTCGTAGCATCTAGCTACGTTTCGTAGCGGATTTCGTAGTTCAACTAACATGTGGTTGACTGTACTTACCAAAGATAAAAGAGTGCCTAAAATGAAATTATATAAAGGTAGGTACATACAAGCGTTCTAATAATAACAATACAAAGCAAGTAAATTATTAAATGCGCAATACTGAACACTTGTACAAATATTTATTTACGTGTTGTAACATAAATCAATATACGTTTTGTTTTCGTACAAAGAAGTCCAAGAAGTTTCTATTCAGCCTTTATTTAAATGAATGAATCATGCATTTTTATCGTTAAAAGTTCCTATACTTAAAACACATTTAAAAAGCCACGTCACTTGGTAAACAAGTATCAATAGCTGCAATTGCTTAAATAAAATGCTTTGTAGTGCAGCATTTTAGATCACACACTGTTTTATTCACGGTTGATAAGTAAACTTACTCTGTCACTTACGGGGTATGTTCTGTGATCGCGGGACGACATCCCGCAATCATGGCGCTAGCAACAGCGTCGAAATATAGGAGCTGAGAATAATTGGTAAAGGTAATCACAGATTATAGCCCAAAACGGACTGTAATCTGTGCAGGACATGTTTGTCGCATACCAAACGAGTCCGAAAAGCTAGGTGCCAGTAAACAGCGACAAAGTCGCGGCAGGCCACGGAGAGATGGCAGAATGGCCTGCATGTCTTCCTTGATAAAAGAATCGTGACCGATGGGAGAAATGGACGAAGGCTCTGCTCAGTAATGGGACAGTATGAACTAGCAATGATTTCGAAATAACAAACAGTGATGTCCAATTGTCCACCTGCCGTGCAAAAGCCTTCATTTTATGAAAAACATAAAGTGGCATATTAGTATTATATCAGCCCATGGTGACCCACTGCTGGGCAAAGGCCGCCCCCCACTCTTTCCATTTCTTGCGGCTGTCCGCTTCTGTAGTCCAGTTTTTTTTTGCATCGGTCTAACGCGTCTCGCTATCTTCGCCTAAGCCTGTCACGACGACGTCGAGATCTTTCTGTTGGCACCCATTCTGATGTTGACTTTGCCTAGCGGTTGACTGACACTGCCTGGGCCGGCCTTGTATGTGGAATAGCAGACAATTCTGACATTCCACATACATGGCCGACCCAGTCTTATTTCAGCTCGGCAACTTTATCCCCCACAAACGTCCCCCACAGTACGTCAAGGAACGCAGTGTTGTATTTTTTACGCGGTTTGAAAGTTACATTCCCAAATACTGCGCTTCATGGGTCGCTGTCGCTATTGTAGCGTTTTGTATTATCTTTATTATATTTTTTAATGTCCACTTTAATATTCGTCACATACCTGAACTTATAACGTTAGTGATGCGTTTTATAAGTATATTAGGTTTGCAATATTATTATGCTTTTGCCACGTTTCGTTCTGATTTGGTCACATATATAAAATGTCTTGATAAGGCTGCTTGTTTTAATAGAGCTACTTTCAAAAACATTAGGAACTTAACTTTACTTAACTATAAGAAAATCAAGTAACCTAATTATCTGAAACTTTAAGGAGACTGAAAAGTAGTTGGAATAATAAATTCAGAAATAAGCATAATTTTCCCGCCCAATTTATTTCAGCATGCCATTAAATTATAAAATAATATCTACTTTGCAGTAAGAGTGCAGTTCGGATTGCGCGGCACGCTAGCATTAATGATCTCATCCGTCGTGCTCTTGCCACCTGCCAGCTGTCTTAGAACCCAATGGCTTGGCACGCGTCGACGCAACTTGCGTCGACACCCTTGCGCCATCCCATCTTCCTAACACAGTGGGCTGCACTGGGGCGGCTGCTGCAGGTGCTGAAAACCTCAAACGGCGCAAATACAATAATTTAATTGGTAGTTAAGTATGTGTTTGAGCCGTTTGGGGTTGAAACACTAGGGCCATGGGGTCCGAGTGCCCACCTAGTATTTCGGGAAATCGCCAAGCGGTTGGTCGACTCTTCACGTGACCAGAGGGGGCCTATTTTTTGGCCAAAGAATCAGCATTGCCAATATTGCCATCCAACGTAGCAATGCTGCCAGCCTTCTGGGCACTTTTCCTGTTGACAGCGATGCGGAATTTTTGTACGCCCTATAACCCTTTTAAGTGTAGGTATATATTTATTACTATTATAGTTTTGCAGTTTGTAAATAATTTAATTATCTTTGAAATAAAATATGCATTCCCTTATATCTACCAAAAATTTAAATGTTTCAATTTCGTATGAGTACTTACATAGTAATAGTAAAGGCACTTCCTATTCACACAATTGGAGTTTTGAATATTTCTAAGAATCTTTCTTTCCTTCTCGTAGCTTTTTAATTAATTTCATTAATGCCTTATGAGTTTTTCAAAAAAATATATCATTCAGAAGCTCGGGTACAACGAATCGGGTTGTGGAGGTCAAATAGGCAGTCGCTCCATGTAAAATACTGGCTTCTAGTCTAACCCGATGCTGCTCAATACAGCTGCATCGGGTTAGACTGGAAGCCGACCCCAACATAGTTAGGAAAAGGCTATTCAGATGATGATGGTACAACGAATCATACATCAATGTTGATTGAAAGGTTAAAATGTAAGCGCGTGTTATAAATCAATCGCGTGCCTGCCCTAATAGTAAAATCATTGTTCTTCAAACAGTAAGTACATAGACATACAAATCTAGAAATTTAAATAGAATGTCTATTGAAATGTAAATATACCGATACATCCTTATCGAAGAGCTGTGTCTTATTCATGAGGAGCCCTAGAAGGAACTGCTTATTGCAACATCAATGACATTGCCCCCGGATGTTTTCAACCACCTGGGGGGTAGGAAAGAGATGGCGCTAGACGATCTATTTAACTCTGTCTCTTTCCCACACTGGAATTACTCCTGCTTTAAGACGTCATAGTAACCCCCCTTGTACATACGTCGCGTTTGGGTGTAAAACGCAGTACGCACTATGTATCTTGGCAAGAGATGTCGCACGTTCTATAAAAACTGAATAGCAGTTTTGAGTTATACGCATTTAAAGTTTTTTGTATCCTTAACGATGCTTTGCGTAAAAAACTTTCGCATGCTTATGGTGGTTTTTTTCAATTAAAGAGCAAGAATAATTGAAGTCGAGTGGAATATTTATCTAAAACCTTATACATATTTTTGTGTTATGAGTATGACAGTTTTTAGACGACATGCGATGTGTCGCGAACTGTGTCGAAGTTTGAACTTTCTTCAAACGTTCAAAAGTTAACCCTTTTCTTGTCGCTCAACGCCCCGTCCACAACATCAGGTGATACGACTTGGTTAGACGCACGTACATACATATTATGTCGCTTGTTTCCTTCACGTGCGCACTGTAACGTCGCAGTAACTTGTAGCATGCCCTAAGCAAGCAGTTTATTTCATTTGTTTTTTTCCGCAGTCACTGTTACAACACGCGAGTCGCGTGAGTATGTAACTCGTGGCCAAACGGTTAGTCTGCTGTTTGCCAGATACTAATCTGTGTACTCTTCTCATTTAATTTAAAGTGCGTCTCGACTAAGAAGGAAGGTGGGCCGCTGAAGATACAATACAATCGGGAGATATTCCGTTGAAACAAAGTACGACAGCTTAACCTCACCACAAGCGTGTCGCACCTCCTGATCTTTGTAACGTGCACTTTTATACCTATCCGGAGCCACTACCAACGGTCCACGAACGACAACAACGGAAAATTGCAATGATTTAAGTAGTCGGTCATCTCAAATTACTCTTCCAAGAAATATCTAATCAATCAAAGAAGACAACATAGTTAATTGAAAAGTGATGTACCTCTTGCTATTGACCAAGCATTCATCAATATTATAATAATAGTTAAAATCCTAACTAATATGAAAAATGCGAAAGTAAGTTTGTTTGTTTGTTACCTTTTCACGCCTAAACTACTGAACCGATCATCCTGAAGTTTTGCATATACGTTGTCAGGTGTACAGAAACGGACATAGGGTACCTTTCATCCCGAAAAAAAATACTGTTCCCGAGGAAAACAACAATAACTTTATTATGATAATAGATGGCGTGTCTTTCGAATCATGATTGAATTATATTATTACAAGCCGAGTAAAACCCGTCAAATTGTTTGTCAAATTATAAATTAACGCGAGCGAAGCCGCGGGCAAAGTCTAGTAAAAATATAAAAAGTAGGATAAACCCTAACAGGAAAAGTAAAGAAAACCTTGACCTCTACGTTGACGACTCAAAAGTCCCGAATTATGTGTGTGACGAAGAATAGCAAAATTACGTTTCTGACATTAAAAAGACTTGCATGGTTTGTAAAGCTTGTATTTTTTTGTTTGTATTCCGTGGAAAATTTTGTTGGTAACATTTGCTCATATTTGTTTTTGTTGTTTTTGTTTTATATTAATGGAATGTGTTGCTGTTTGTTTTCTCCGATGAATAAAAAAAAATAAAAAGGCAATATAAATTTACCTACCGATAGTTTGTGATGCTCCTTGCAAATTATTCAGCTGCATCCGCTTAGACTGCAGATGATTCTACCAGAAAATCTTAACTTCTTGCTTAGCGATAAAGAAACTGAAATTGATATCTACTCTTATAGGTTTAAGGGCGAAATGAGGACTACACTAAAAACCACAGAAAAGATACGAAACGACGAGTAAAGCTTAATCGATGATTTTTTTTCTAATTATAGAAAACCACTGAAAAGACTACTTTAAATAAAATCTACATTGTTTACTAAACTTGATCACAGTAACCTTAAAATGTTAGCTCAAACCTAGGTAGATTTTATTTAGACCTAAAGACCGACCTCTATACTAAAATATTATAAATTCGAAAGTTTTGATGGATGGATGAATGTTTGTTACTCAATCACGCCAGAACAGCTGAATGGATCTAGATGAATGTCATTCTCTTTTGGCACAGAGATAGGTTATAGTCTCGAATAGCACATAGGATTTTCTCACACTTTCTCATCAAAATTTCCAAGCGAACGAAGTCGCGGGCAACAGCTAGTAAAATATAAAATAAAATATTAGTTCCCTCACTACTTTCACACTTCGCAGAATGATAGACGGTGTTCCTTTTATCTGGTTTCGAATTTTAATATAATCATAACAAAACTTTTATTTTATACAAGGGCATGGGCACACCTCTGACTGAATTAACAGTATATTCGGTTTTTTATCGTGAAGATATCGTATAATTTTATGTGTTGCAAACTGGTTAGTGACTCATTCGCAGACATCGGCCCTATTAACTATATACCTAAGGAATCATAATATTCATAGGTAATTATTATAATAAGCTGTATTTTATTATATACCTATCTTTTTACAATAAATTGATAAAATCGTAAATATTTATAATTAGTTTGAACCTAATGACTTGTTAACTGATAAAATTATTATTGTTAATTTTATTATTTTAATTATGCAAGAAGTTATCAGTCGCTATTAGATCACGTCACTTGAAAAATGTATTATTATTTTGTTCAGAATATTATACTTACAACTTTATAAATATTGATGAGTGATTTCCGTAAGTTAAAGATTCAGAATTAACGAAACAAAAAGTGAAATTATGAGTAAGCAGCAAATATCGAAACTGCTAATAATTTTATTATATTTGCACATTAATTTAAAAAAAAATACTCCTCTCTTCAACCTCACGCGTCAATGAACATATATTATTTTTTAATTTAAACCGTGAAAATCGAATCGAAATGTAGAACAGTCTTCAGTTCGTTAAATGGCTAGTGATGTGATAAGCACAGTGAAAAATATTTAATATAATGCGCGTGCCGTCTGAGACCACAACACGCCGACCGTTCGACCGACATACTCGTGTATCGATACTCTAATTGTGTTCCATTAGAGGTGTTCCGTGTTTGAATTTAAAAATAGAATCTTCAGTGAACGTGTCAATATGATGAGAATAATATTCCTAGTGTTGCTACCCTTGGCTTTGAGTTATGGTACGTATTTTTTTTTATTTTTTTTGAATAAGATTAATTACATAGATAGTTCTTTTAATTCCTATAAGAGTTGTCGGAAAAATCCAGTCATTAAGTTAAAATTATAATTAAAAAGTATTTAGTAACATTTGTAGTTAACAATGCGGTTCGTTAACGACGGAACAAGTTTTATTTGTTATTTACTTTACGACAGTTTCCATGTAAACGTGTTTGTCATACTCGGTCCGGTCATGCACTATTGTTTTGATAAGGAACTTTTCATCCATGCGGAAATTAAGCCCTTAAAATAGGACATGCGCTAATATATTCTTCATATAGTTGCCATCTTCGCTGTTTTCCACTTCTCCCAAACATTTTGAAAGACTTAGAAGAACTTTAGGATGGCCATGAAAAGTGGCCAATCGCCAACGTTACCCAGTGTTCCCACTATTTGATGGTCAGTACCTAAGAACAATGTAAAGGACCATGGGCATTTTTCTTTGAAATCTAAGACCAACAGAATCTATATAAATAAAAAGAAAAGTCCTGACTGTCTGACTCATCGACACCCAGCCCAAACCCTTGGACCTAGAAAGCTGACATTTTGCACAGAGGTTCCCTTTATAATGTAGACAAGGAATAAGGAAGGATTTTTCCAACCCCTAAGAGGGTGAAATTGGGGGTTGAATTTTCTGTGAATGTTTATATTGGTCGATTGACACAAAAATAATTAGTGTACACACTTTTCAATTAAAATTATGAGACAAGTGTTTCACAGTTTTTCCAAAATAATCCCCCAACAGAGCCAAATATGGGCTTCGAAACTCACGTAGACGGTTTCAAGGCGCGCAGAGCGTGTGGGTTGGAGGGTGTATTCTGTGTGAAAATTCTGGATCCACTAAGAAAGGGTTTTTCGAAATTCCACCCCTAAGAGGGTGAAATGGAGGGTTGAATTTTCTGTGAAACATTTAATTCTCGGGATCGATTGACTTGAAAATTTGTGTACACAATCTTCAGTTAAAATGATGATGAAAATGATCTATTACTTTTTAGAGTTCCGTACCCGAAGGGTGACTAACGAGATATTGCTAAGCCTCTGCTGTCCGCCCGTCCGTCTGTCTGTCAGCGGGCTGTATCTCATGATCCATAATAGGTAGACAGTGGAAACTTTCACAGAATGTGTATTTCTGTTGCCGCTTTAACAACAAATCTTACTAATATTATAAATGCGAAAGTTTGTGAGGATAGATGGATGTTTGAATGTTTGTTAATCTTTCACGCAAATACTACTGAACGGATTTGGGTGGAATTTAGCACACATATAGTTAATAACTTGGATTAACACAGAATACTTTTTATCCTAGTAGTATGATTCCGTGGGACAATTATCGAACTCCACGCGGGAAAAGCCGCGGGCATAGGCTAATTGAAATATAATTCAAATAATAGCTTATAATAGGACTTAATTTCATTCTAAAATAATCCTAAGTCACCGGAGAACAGAAATAAAGCTACTTGAAATATAATTATTGCCTTTTTCAGTATTTTGCCAACGATTTTAGATTAACTATGGGGCTCCGTTACTCAGTCCTTAGGTGATTCTAGGAGCCCGCCGGCCTAGCTCGTATTAATTACTGTGTACTTGCCTTTAGCACAATGTTTTCAGCATGAGCTGCTTTAAAAACTAATGACTGTTGTGGTCAAATCTTCGACAGAATACAGGAAATTGTAACCTTTTCAAATGGTCGCAACTCTCTTATCGCCATAGTATGAATCAAGAACTTATTGTAAGCTTAGATTTTAGATATAATATGTATTTCAATTCTGTTGGACTTATGCCTTTTTTGACCAAGACCTTTGCACCTACCACTGCCTTTACATCCCCCATAAGTTGACTGGTATAAAATGCCTACGTTATTAAGTCCTCCATGTAAAATACTGGTATTCAGCTGCATCTGGTTAGACCGGAAGCCGACCCCAACGTAGTTGGAAAAAAGCTAGGCAGATGATGATGTTATTAAGTCTACCTATGGCCCCTCTGTTCTTCAAGTGTTAAATAAATAAATGTATATTTAATAATAACATAGACTAGCAATAAATAACATTCTTGCATACAAACATTGCGTCAGGTCAAGATGCATTACGTCAGGGATATAAAAAGTACCATGTTTGTGCATACTACTGCTTAGAGCCATATTCTGAAGAGGATCTTGATAAACATGGTAGTAGATGGTTCATAAAAATAAACAACGTATTTTCTAGTTGATAGATGATAGATATATTCAGTTATTAAATATTTTTTTTATCTATGTAGCTAATCATTAATTATTATCAAAGTTATGTACCATTATGTTCCCGCTGCAAGTACGCGAGCCCCCTCTCTGCGAAAAAATACCCTCCTCGTCTTTGTGAGACAGAGTGGGCCATAATCCACACGCGGGTCCACATGTCGAATTTGTCCTTTTGGTTCTAGGACATACCGGTTCCTCGCGGTAAATCTCTAACAAATAAAAAAAATAACAAGTAAAGCACTAAGGTCAGGGGCGTGCTAAAAAGCATTCTCTACAACATTCTTCTATATGTTATCAACTTATCATTTGAATACAAAATTATAATTGAATCTATTAAAACTAGCCAATTAAAATGAGTTTAATTATCTCAAGATTAAATCGAGAAGCACAATAATAACGTCTTTGTTACTAATTTAATTAAATTAAAATGGTAATTATTATGTATTGTAGTCTACAATCAAACATATCGGCCAGTAATGCTCCACTGCAAGATACCTAATAAAGCAATTAAAAAAAAACACGTTGTACTTAGTTATGGCATACAATGTTTGTTTTATAGCAATTACATGAAGATGAAGTACTCAACGGGACTTGACAGCAGAAACTTAAAACCAACTTAAAGTAGCCTAATTTACTTAAGTCAAGAGTTAAGTACATGAATACAAATGCAAAGTTATTATGTTGCATTTTGAATTTAAATAGGGATTTTGGGAAATTAGACATTCTAGAGACAAGGAAACAGTAGCATTTGTAAGATTTATGGTTACGTAAATTAATTTTATGTGAGAATAAAACTTATGACCTGTGAACTTACGGGGCATTATGCTCCCGGAACTTAAAAGAAAAATCTCATGTCCCGTGCTTCCGTCCTCCTATAACACTTGCCGGAAAGCCCATTCCGATCTACTCCAACTTCCGGTATCTCGAGTTGCTTGTCCTAGTTGACAGGTCACTGGAACAACTTGCGACCCACCAATGCCCCTCAATTTAAAATTCAAATTCATTTAATTCAACTCAGCTCAGCTTCAGCTGTATCCGGTTAGACTGGAAGCCGACCCCAACATAGTTGGCAAAAGACTAGGCAGATGATAATGAATCACTTTCAAGGGGTAAAAGTAAGGGGTTTCAAAAATATTAAAACTAGTTACAAAACATGCCTCTAGAAGCAACGGTTTAGGCTGTTGCGTGTCAGTAAGTAATTTTCTGCATCAAATAGATGAAACATACATAGACATGTTTATTATGATCGTTGGGTTTCTTTTACCTTTTTTATCACGATATCCAGCTCTTGAAGGTCAGCTGCTGTTCTTTATATTATTTTCTTCGTGTCATACAAACATGCCTGACTATTTACAGATATAGTCAAAGCAAATTTTACTTTTAATATTATTAGTATAGACTAATAATATCATCATGTCCCTAGCTTTTTTCCAACTATGTTGGGGTCGGCTTCCAGTCTAACCAGATGCAGCTGAATACCAGTAAAAAGGAATAAAATTTGTTTGTAAGTAGGTAGATAATCTTAGGAACTACTGAACCGATTCCGACGAAAATTCTTTCACTAATGGAAATCTACATTATCCCCGAGTGGCTATTTATTTAAAACGTTTCTGAGAGATTTTTTTTTATTAGGCGAGCAAAGCGAGCAAATACTAGTCTATTCTAATATTATATTATATACATATACGAAAATGCATTCAGAAACAGGAGGCTACAACGCCGAGTGTCATACCTAAGCTTAATTAAAACGTTCTCGTGGGATAAATTCCGACTACAACGGAAGCGAAGCCGTGGGCAAAAACTTGTATTTATTAAATAATGGACGATGTTCAGGGCTACAGCTGACATACTTTACTTATATTACCTATGCGCACACTGTCAGTATGACATGATAAGCGTTCGATGCACTCGATACTTTTATTGATTCTCTCTTGAACTAACCTTGAATCAATTCACCAGGCCATAAAAGTTAATAAGGACTGGAATGGTGGAATTACAAACTTAATTTAGTATGAACCAAATACATCTTACATCAAAATTCGTGGTTTTTGTGTAAGGTTTAAGAATTCATTTGTTTGGCTGAAACGTTAATTATTTTTATCCGACTTCTAGAATATGAGCAGGTTATGTGTATTCGGCCAGCATCTTCTTTTTTTTTTCATGCAAGTACACCGATTTCCCCTTGAAGTGATTCTTTTTTAATTTGTTAGCTCGCGCGGTGATCTCATGTAAGTTGTATTTGCTTTGCCTCGGTACTTTATAGTAAGTTATCCTCTATAGTATGATTTTTTCTTTTTCGTCTGTTTAGATGATGTGCTAAATAACTTCTAGTTAGAATGTGAAATTGATACTTGACAAGGATTTGTGTGATTTCAGAACTAAAAAGGGTAAATAAAACCTTTTTTAAACTTTTACATCGTGGATAAAACTCACGCTAATATCACTGGAATAGAGTAAGATTTCTTTTAGTAGTAGTTAAATAAACTATTGGTACTGTTACCAAACACTATTTGTGTGGCGTGACAAGAATGGATAAGGTAAGGAACGAGTGTATTAGAGGAAGTTTAAAAGTTACAGAAAAGTTGAACGGGAATCGACTGTCTTGGTATGGACATGTGATGAGGAGGGACGAATCGCATGTGACTAAAAGAGTGATGAATATAAACGTTGATGGATGGAGAGGGAGAGGAAGACCAAAGAAACGATGGATGGATTGTGTAAGGAATTATATGAAAGATAAAGAAGTAAATAATAGCGTGACGGTTGACAGAGGACAATGAAAGAAAAAAACGTGTTGCGCCGACTCCAAATAACACGGGACAATACAAGGGCAGGAAGATGATGACCAAACACTATTTGAGTAGTTCTCAGGCTCATTAATCAAATTGCCCATGATACACAATAAGCTATTATAAGGATTGTACCCTTGAATCTATTAAACGAATACTTATTAGATTGACTGAATTGTCTCGAAGGTAACATTTTGACAGAACCATATTCGACAATAAGCCCTTTGATATAAGAGCGAAAGTTTTGTGAGTTCAAAGTGAAGGATATTCCGACACCGAACTTGCTTGACCCTTACTATCCCATTTGTGTAGAGACCTGTATTAAATTACAAGGTGTAAACGGACCCTCCACGAAGCCGTCAAACAAGCATTCTGTAGATCAAACTAACTCTACGCAAAAAATATCGCTTTGTAGCAACTTTTTTTGGAGTGAAATATCACGTTTTACGGTAGGACTCAATGTACATACTCAAAACATTGTGCTGACGGACGCATTGAATAGTATGGGGGTCGTGGAGGTATTTCATGTAAAGTTATAACATCAAAAACTTGTATTTAGACAAAACTTGTGAAAAAGTTGGAACTTTGACGCACAATATCTCCGAAGGTTCCCAAAAATTATCGCAATGACGGGGACAGCAAGTATCTTTCGGCTTCATTGCCATTAATGTCAGCTATTGGCTTCTTCTTGATTCTGTCAATCTTTACGCTAACACAATAGGTACATATTGTTACTGATGCAAAGATCACATACGCTCTCAAGCATAAATTACTTAGACCGAATTTTGAACTGCGTTCTAAAGCGCCCAGTGACATCACTGCTAACAATTACAAAGACAGCTCTAGAACGTGGTTCAGGTATGTTGATCGCTTTCAGCTTTATTGGTGAAGTCAGAAGAGCGTAAAGGAATTTTAAAGCATGAAACAAAAATTTTATCGGATTAATAAATAATATTATTTCATCTGCGCCTTATATAGCTAACTAACTAGCTGGCTTATTTGCCATAGACTGTGTCGAATATTTTGATTATAGAAATTCTTTGGTCACGCTAGTAATAATTTTAATATAGTTATTTTAATCGTACAGTCAACAGCAAAAGTAGATGTTCAAAATCAGAAATTCAATAGTAATGAACGGAGTTCGCGTCAGAACTGTGTGGCGTCGAAGTGAATTATTTGCCTTTAATTTACAATCACATACTTTTGAATCACTTCGACGCCACACAGTTCTGACGCGAACTCCGTTCATTTGTATTGAATTTCTGATTTTGATCATATACTTTTGCTGTTGACTGTACAGGATCGAATTCACTGCGGATCCTAATCATATCGATTTTCGCAATCAACAGCAATTAGCTCATATTTTTATAGTGTGAAAAAAAAAGATTGATTTTACAATTTTAGTTTAAAAACAACTTAAACATTTTTTCGTTTGTATCCGATTGCATTTTTTTTTAATCGTATAAATCACAAGAATGTCAAATTGCTTTTAATGGCATCCTTTTAGTTATTTTTTGTTGCAATATTTCCAGTCGAACCAAACCCCTGCGGGCGTTTACGGGTGATAAAAAAGCACAAATTAACTGCTTAAAAATTAATAAAGATGAGCTCATTATTCAGAATTAGTTGACAGATTTATTAAACTTTCACGGTAAAAACTGTTCAAATAAGCAAATACATCATCGAACGATGTCTTTCTTATTAGCAATAAGTTATTTTAAACAATTCTAAAGCGATAAAAGAAACGCCTGCAGGCAAGCTTAGTTCACTAATTGCTGTTCTAGAACCATTTCGTGGGTATTTTTCTATTTTACTGATGAATAACGATCTTTGTTCGTACGTAACACTTTTATAATTCAAAGGATTTAGTTTAAAAATATGTTGTTTATAACTGACCTGAACTGAGGTTTTTACGGTACATTTAAAATCTATTAAAAAAAAATTTCTACGCAAGCAAGATACATTCTAAATAAAATTAGTTAATAGTCTTTTAATCATGTGAAAATCTGTTCTTTTGACCTTACTTACGTTTAAGCACCGTTGTAGGTAAAATAAAAGTTTTGCTAAATTTAAAAATATAATTATACATAAATACTTATATTTTAGACTGCGACAAATTACTTATTACAATAAGTAATCCAATAATTTATTACTGAACTAGCTGTTGCCCGCGACTTCGTTCGCGTGGAAATTTTGGTATGTATGTGAGAGACTGCCTCGTTGGTCGAGTGATCGCAAGTGCGACTACTAAGCTTGAGGTCCTGGGATCGATGCCCGGGTCGGGCAAGGTTAAAAAAAATGTTTACTTTAATTACATAAAGCTATAACGCACATGATTTAGAAATCACCTTTTGAGCAATGAGGCGATGCTTGTGTGACTCCGCTCTTCCACTTAACATTAAACAATGTATGCAATTGAAAAAAATACTGTAAATAATAGTGTTATTGGGTTATTCCATCAGGAATTTCTCAATAGCAGCCACGGAATCTGGATTTGTACCCAGTTGGTGGAATATGCTCGGCCCCTATCACACGGGAGTTCAACATAACTGGCGAAATGTGGGTGTACGATTAGGTACACTTCTGCCTAAACCTTTGGGGATTATATGGCGTGATGTATGAGTACTAACTGGCTGATCAAAATGTGATAATGTGGCTGTGTGTGTGTGATGACTACAAAAAGAAGTCCCAAACAAAACTCAATGGCGACGATATGGCTTAAAAATCGTTTATTTTAGCGCTATACAACTTTATTTTCAAAGTGAACCATCACACGCCTTGTTGGGCACTATTTATTCGAATACCGTTTTGTATACAACATTAAATGACTTATTATTTTCCGCAAGCACGTGCAAGTTTTGAGCACTGAACAAACTAAGGGAAATTGTAACCTCTTAAATTGAAACGGTAAGTTATTTGAAATAGTGGGCATGCGGAGAATTAAAACGCTCTATCCTTTAGCAGCTCCGTTTTTATAATGTTACTGCCCAGCTCTGTGATACGAAGCCTGGTGCCGTTGCACAGTCTGGTTGCATCAAGGTTTCGCATCACCAGAACTGGAACGCCAAATTTAAGCTCCAGCTGATGGGACGCCTCGCCTTTTAACTCCACGGAGTTGAGAAATTCAACGGGGTAGGCAGTACTATCGTCATTAGTCATCACAGTGTCTATGGATCTGTATACTTTTGAATCGCCGACAACAATGTAAATTTATGTTTGTTTATTTTACTGACCCACTCCGTTCTGTGCCGACAGGACTGCCCACTCACACATCCACTCTTTATTTTTTATATTAACCTACAAATTGAGAAAAACGCATGCCATGTTCCTTCTTAGCCCTTTGTGATCCAGGGCCATGGTATCTCTTCCGAACAGTCTCGTAGCCCCGGCAGGCATCGGTCCTTTTGGACCCCTTTCGTTTTGCTGAGTTTGATTCGAAGGTTTGATCTCTTTGAGGCGCGCGTGGAACACGAACGCGCTGTCGACACAGCCTGTCGTCATAAGACGGTCGGACGGCGAGCTAGCCCATTACTCACCGTCCACAGGGTCGGAAGTCACCAAACGACGACACCGCTGAAAAAGGACTCTCCCGTTTTTGTGATGTTGCATGTTGGGGTATCTTCGCTGGCAAGATTCAGCAGCAATTTGAAAATGGAATGTGCAGTCCGGCCACCCTTAAGCAAAGTTGCATCAATGCCCGACGAAGTCACAACCACAGTTATGTGACGGCACGGTTTGCGCAGTGGCTGAGCAATTGACTGCGGCGCTGCACACACACAACGTCGTGGATTTTATCAAATATTAATTTTGTTTTAATTTTTAAACTTTTTAAAGATTTTATTTCTTAATGGGTTGTACGTAGTACTTATTACTTCCATGCAAAGAGTAAACACAAAGGGAAAAATAAAACCAAATTCATTTTCAGCCATTCCGACTACACTTTGACTAAAACCTATTTACGTAAATAATTAAATTTATCATAGAAATCGCGTATGAGGTTACTAACTAAATTTTAAACTTAATATCTTTTGCGTCTGTTGGTCGATTTTGATGAAATAAACGCTAAATGTTATTCGGAACAATGCTTCTTATGTTTCAATATTTCGATTTCGAATATAATGAGGGGTTTTTACGTGATGCGCGCACAAACAAACAGACAAACCGACAAACCGACAAACCGACAAACAGACAAAAATTCTAAAAATGGTAGAAATGGGTTCTGTTGGTGCTCCTTTAACACCCCTACTACTTTTTTTCTAAATATTTTCAATGTACAGAATCGCCACGTCTACAGATTTATTATATGTATAGATAATTTTATAAATTGAAAATAAATTACTACCTACTATTGAAAAAAAAAACAAGGCACTAACTTCTTGTGTCTTTGATTCAAGAGATGGAAGGTGTTGAATTGAATTTTATTGTTGTCCTAGTATTAACGTTTGCATTTTAAAAGATAGTTTTGAATTTGGCCAGTAGTTTTATCATTAAAAAAGAGTTTTATTTAAGTATATCAACCTAGCAACACGCTAATTAAAAAACATATTTTAACCACTTAATGGAGGAGCTCATTTAGTCAACAGCGTTGTATTTTAAAAATAAAATAAAAGAAATCAAGTTTCAAGCAATTAACAAAACAAAGGAATGTCTGACTTCTATAATAAACTTGTTTCATCACAAGATAATACTTATACCTCAGAGAATGCCTTTAGATTAACATAAATAGAAGAAAGTATGCTTGTAACTTGAGAATATTGACGCAGGGAAATAAAAATGTAGGCAGAGATTTAATAAAATAATTTAATAATAAAGTAAAAGAGGGCTCGTGGCTAAATATTAACAGCCGCCAGCATCAATCTTCAGGTTAAGCCACGGTTGCCTAGGTTGGCCTGTGAATGGGTCACCACCCATTACATACCGAGTTTCCTCCATGCCTCGAAAACACGTTAAGCCCGGTCTCGCCTGTTAAGCGCCGGTAGAGGCAGGCGAAAAGATGATGAATGAAGCAACTTATTTTATCTCAGTTGACTGATTGAAATGTAGGTTCTACCTTCTAACATACCTATAGGTATACCTACTAACTGAAGAAAAACAATATTCATAGACCTGCCGTGAAAATCTATAAATGTACCATGTATGTTTGCATAATCAGCCTATAATGTTCCCAATGCTGGGAAACACAGCCTCCTCTCTCTATGAGAGGGAATGGGCTATAATCCACCACGCGGGTCCAGTGCGAATTGGTAGATGTCACAAATGTCTTCGATTTTTTTTTTACCATACATGTTTACCTACTACTGATACCACCTACTGCGCTCGAAAACACAAGAGCTTTGTAAATAATGTGAAAGTAGGTAAACTCACAAATGTAGCCATGCGTATCTGATGACAGCTGTAGAGGAATTTCTTGAAAGACTTGTAATCTTTGACCCAACACGTGGGTCTGACATCCTTGTTAATACTTTCGATGTTGGCAATTTAATTGCAGGTTTTTCCATGTTGGTAGGGAGAGCTGGGTTGGTAGACAAAGGATAGATTCAAGACAAGAATTTCTTAGATGATTTTTTTTTACAATCTGATGGTCATTCGAAGTTTACTGTTGTAAATGCATTTGTCGCAGAGGCTTCATAGTAGGGTTTAACCCTGGTATCTATACTGCCGTGCTAATTAGAAACGCAGTAAGGAAGGATTTTTGGAAAATTGAGTTTTTCATATATTCGGAATCCTCGTAATGAGCTCTGTATGGTAATTTAATCCTTATTTTGATAGCTGTCCCAGAAGTGGGACTTTTAGTAAGCCAAACTGCAGTATGTTTCTTGCTGAGAAGTAAATTACTAAGCACAACTGCAGTAAGACACATTACTGCTCTTTGCCTTCCAGTATTTTTTTGAACATAATTTATTTCACTAGTAAGAAGCGCAGTAAGGAACACTTGCTGATGTTATGATTTGTTAGTAATAATGATAAATAATAATGTTTAGTGAATAATTTTGGATAACAAGCGCGACAAAGATCACGTTATTTTGTGGATGGATAATTGTTCAGCCCAAAACAAAAATTGGGTGATATTGTCTTTCTTAGTTAACATAATTAACAGCAACTTGATTTCCGCACACTTAAATGTATGTCTGCTGACAGTTTTCATCACAGAGTCGACCAATATTTACAAAAGAAAGGAAAGTTTACGACTTTAAAGATTTTATTTAATGTTTTCTGTTTTAAGATTTAATTGGAATACGTTTTTTTAATAAAATAGTTGTATCATTTACCTCTTTTTGATATTATTATAGATATAACCAAGTAATTGTGGTTTTTTTACGTATGTACACGAATTGAAAAGCTATAAGTCACTCTTTTACTGCAGTTATGGTTTGTAGTCAGTCTAAGCATAGCTTTAAGAAAATATTATGTCACTAGTAAAAAATGCAGTAATTGTGTATGATTAAGAAAGTATTATTTGTCATTTCAAATAACGTATTTTTTAATATTCATGTCGTTATATTTAATTAGGAAATGGTTAGGATAAAATATATAACCAAATAAGTGTACTTTTGTATACTTAAATACTATTTTTAATAGCTTTTTCTCACTACTGCACTGCGTTTTTAATTTGTAGTCGAAGTGATAATAATAATTGAATTAAATGAAATAAGCGCAGTAATCTGTATTTGCTAGTAGAAAGCGCAGTAACTCCAAACTTACTGCTGTTATAGCTTGTAATACTGGGTTTAGTCATGAAGACCCTGCTAAGCATAAATAGTTCTTTTTGTTTTAAGATAGTTGTATTAAACTTATAGAAAATAGGGTTAGTTCTTACGAAACAATGCATATTCAGCTATACATGTAACTAAAAACATTTTTGCAAAACTTCAAAATCATACCTAAAAAAGCCAAAGAAAAGTAAAAATGTTTAGGCGCCATTTACTCGAAACTACTAATAACCTCCTTACTGCACTTCTAATTAGCACGGCAGTATAGTCAAGTTAAAGTCTTGATTAAGTTATTACTTATGCAACCATTTTCATGCAATAGACAATAATTTGAACGAAGTCCGAAGTCAGAACCGTCAAAGAAAGCAAAGCTAAGAATTATAACTTTTGACAGTTCTAACTTCAAGTAATTACTAAACTACAGAATAAAAATCGTATCATACGTTATTACTTTTACTCAAGTTATATTTTTACTTGTTATATTTAAGTATAGATACGGGTGTTCATTAATAATTTATATATTTGGGTAACTCTTTAATCCTGCATATTAAATGGGTAGAGGTAGACGTCAAATATGACGAATATAAAGTTATGAACATTGAAAGATGAGTGTTAATCGACAGCAATGAGTTTGATCTATTCAACTGTCTTTTTCATACTAGGTAATAACGTGTATTATTCTCAGTTTTGACGTATCAAAACCTAAAAAAAGACTAAATGAAGTTCCTGACCAAAGAAATTTAAAAGACTTAAAGAGCGGACATTGGGAATATTTTCATACAAAAATTTTGATCCCGATCATTTTAGATTTTGACTTACGAATGCTACCTGACAAGCGGGCGTATGACATTAGACAGTACTGACTTGAATGTCATTGTTCCTGACAAGGAAAATAACCACACATAAAATCGATATGAATTTTTCGCGCTAAGTATGTGCAAAACGCTAAGTGACAAAGTACACACACTGCTTAGAATTCGCAGTACACATCTAAAATTGGCATACTATATACCTAGATACTAGTGAGATCACGGAATCGTCCTATTGGCGACTGTTAAGTAATTTCTGTTGATATCGGCTATCTTGGTTGGAGGTCATTGGCCTTGCTGTTTAGACGCAAATTTTCAGAAATGCATTAGTTTCGCCTTTTTCGGATAGATCGTTCAGGCTATAGGTACCTGTTCATCGCGACCTAGACTTTGTTGGGGTTAGTTTTCATTACTTCCAGAGTGCCAGTATTTTTGTACATAATATGCCTAACTTTATCGTTTGCAGGCTATTTAACATGTATGGACTTGTGGAGATGTTCAAACATTCATGTATACGTTTTAGTCATGACATTTTGGTGATTTATAATCAGTTTTAAGAAAGGCAGTGTAAACCTCAGTTTCTTGAGGCGGAACTCGGTAAAGAAACCCATAGTAACGTTAGTTTGCAGATTTATTGTTGTCCTTTGCATAATTTTACAATTTAACATTTCTATTATAATATAACAATATTTTATTCAAATACTTTATATGCCTACCGATCTCAAAAGGGATTTGTTGTAAAACTATCAAACTTTATCGTTATTTAACTGCCAAATAACTGTTTTATTAAGTTAGTATTATATTTTACATGGGGCACCCAAAAAAACGGTGACGGTTTTTCTTTTTACGTTTAGGTATGTATGGCATATTTTCATCGTAAATCTTTACCTTAGTATTTGTAACGAACAAAGAACATAATTATTGTGGTATGCCAAAATAATTAAGTTCTATGTTCAGTTCATTTCTGCAATCCGAGATAAACCACGCTACGCGCAAAATAATTTGAGATACAGGCCCCATAAAGTTCCTTGGTGTACAAAAAGCATGACGATTTACCACAAACCTACATTATGCAGTATGCAACTGAATGGGCTACAATAACATCTGTTTTAGTATTCACAAGGCGAATTTACCGGTCACTCATATCATTCTGAATTCATCACAATAGCAGTAAATATAACCCGAACTGTGAACATGCTGACCGAGAAAATACCTCACTAAATAACATTAACCTTACAGAGTTTGAGTTTTACAGGAATTCTTAATAAGACTGACTAAGATAAATCAACGGGCTAATCCTTGACATTGGTGAAAACCGTTAAGTTGTAGAGGATGGGTGGCAATATGTTACTCCGTGTATATCTTCTAAAATTCGGTTGCGTTGTAAGGACTCCCACAGGGTGAACCAATGACCCAGTAAAGACCGCAGGAATTCGCTGGACGTAAGAACCATAGGATTGGTCGACGTGGTCACCCTTAACCCTTTCGGTTGATACGATAATGTTGATGATGATTCGGTTGCATCTTGATGTCCTTGATCCTTACAACTTCTGGAGAAGATTTGACAAGTTCTGATGATAGTCCGCCATAGTCACATATACGTGATAAGCAAGCTCGTGCCCTGTACGCCAATATGTGACACCAATATGTGACAAAATGGTAGGTGAAATTGTGGCTGATGCATTAATCTTTTAACGGAGGGCACGCGTTAAAAGATTAATGCATCATATAAAAATAGAAGTAAAGAATAAAGAGATAAAGTAAAGAAGTATTTGGAAGGAGAGTAGTTTGTTTTTGTAACAAGGATGTAGAATACGTCATAATCTAATTAAACCATAACTACATACACACATACATAACTAAATATATACATAACTTTGAAACCGCAAGAAACAATAAAGAATAAACAGCGGTGATCAAAACATTGAATGATTCATCAATTCAAACACACTTTTCTTAACAAAATAAATTTTCCACAATGACTCTAGTTGGTAATGAATAAGGTGCTAATGATCATTTCAGTCTCACGCAACAGAACATTAAAATGATAGACGAAGCGTTGACAGTTGCCGCTTCATTGTATTGTGATGAAGAGTTCACTTGTTTTGAAGAGGAAATAAATGAGAGAATAGTAAACGACGAATATATCCGTCTAAAGCTCATCTTTGGGTGAAAATCTCTTTCCGTAACTCAGAAAATAATTACATATGACACTAAAATTAGGATTGATTTTTCGGATTCATGTGCGTATTGTATAAATAACACTAACTTGCTTCGGTGAAGGAAACCAGCGTGAGGAAACCAGCATGCCTGAGAGATACTTCTCAACGGCAAGTAAAGCCAAGTCAGAGGGTGGCATAAAAACTGACACCAGGTTAGGCACAGCCACACGAAAAAGAAGAAGAAAAAGACCAGAATTATACACATGCTGATTTGTCAAAACAATTGTCAACTTCATTAGCTCATCTATCGATATGACTATAAATTCCGTTTTTATATTCGGTTATATTTCTATCGTCTTAACAAATGCTTTGTTCTACGACAACCGTTAAGTGAGCCAATTCCTTAATAAATTCACTTCCAAAATCTCCAAAACATTTCACACGAAAGAATTGCAGACTTGTATCTTAGTTATCTTCATAATCTGAACCAAATTCGTTAGCACTCTAGAGAACTACTTTTGAACAAAGCAAAAACATTCCTTTAATTACACATTTAATTTATATTCCTCTATCTAGATTTTGATCGCCGACACCAGTTTGATGTAGGTAGTAGTTATATACTGAGTCTCGTTACTTAGCTCTTATTATAAATACTTGATTGTTATCCGGAACAGCTAACATCCGGTGATTTGTAGTAAATTCACTTTGGTCTATACCTTGTATTTTGTTTGGATAATAAGAGTACTCTTAAGAATAAATTGAGCTGCATCCTGTCATCAATATAAAGTATTCTCTATTTATGTTCTTCATTAACTAGTGCTTCACACGCTCCGTTTAAACAAAAAAATGTTGTAATTATTGCCGATTCATTTTTCATTAATTTACTGGTTGAATTTCAATCAATTTTTGTAGCTGCCTACACCTGGTACATTATCATCATCATCTTTCAGTACACCAGGTGATGATGAAAATAATACCTAATATAACATCATCTTCATCATTAGTTTTTATTTATTTATTTATTTGCTCTCATGCACATCACACATTTTACAATAGAAATTACTGTCGGTTTGGTTTATCTTAAATCAAAGAGTTTATTTATCGTAAACAAAGAAAGCAAAGAACAAGAAACCACTTTTCTGTAGTATCGATTGTTCCCAATGATGAAATTAACTGTAACGTGATAATAGAAATTTACATTTTACGTAGCCTTTTTTTTCGGATTGGAAATCATCAAATGCCTCCTCCCGCTCTGGGCGGAGCGGAAGGGAGTGTCAGACTTTTACTGACTAAAAACCATCCATGTTCCTTCTTTTGCCCTTTGTGTTCCAGGGCCGCGGTATCTCTTTCGAACAGTCCCGCAGCCCTGGCAGGCATCGGCCCTTGCGGGCCCCTCCTGATTTTACGTAGCTTTTCAGCCTTTATTTGTCTCATTAACTAAAGTCAACATTATTCAAAGTGTGTGAAAAACAAACCATAGTTTTATGACTCAGTAACAAGTTGTTATCAACATGGCTCATATAATTTTTCTAGAACGATTAGCTCCGCCTTTCTTTTCGCTTCTAGTCATGGATGACGATGGTATTTGATGTGTTCAAGCAGCCTTCGCCATTATTTTTTTAGTTGCATTTTGTTCTGTTGCTTACTTCACACTCGTGTCTAGTTTAATTGATTTTAGTATAGTTCTCACTCAAAGCTTAGACGTTCACAACCTAAGGTTAGACGTTTTCTTTTATACTTTCTTTATTATTCTTGATTCTGTTTTTTTCTAAATTTGAATGTAACCGTGGTCAGTGATCTATATTACAATTTTAAATTTTTTGTAGTTTTTAAGACCTACAAAAACTTAATTCTAACCGGAAATTGATCTTACAATTCAAAATTATACATCTTTATAATTTATTTACTCCATATTTCTGCAACAGTCACGTGTCATGTTTTTTTTTTTAATAACAAAAGAAACTCATTGCTTTATAATTTAGAATTACGAGTGTTATGACTGTGGCTATTTGCAAACTAATTAAATTCATAATTACTAAGACCATAACAACCTATTAGAATACCGGGATTCCCGTCGATTAAATAATGATCTCAGTCAGATGCGCATGAGTTTTTATTCTTACCACAGTGTTAATAGATGCCCACGTTAAACGCTTTGACACGTTTAGTTATCTATCTATAATTGAAGATGTATCGGCTTTTTACATGTGCACAAACACGTGATTTGTGTAATAATTTTTAAAGTGGATGACCGACCAAATTAGCGTTTCAAATTGATCAATTGTTTTTGTCTGTGATTCATGTTTGGTGGGTTTTCCCCATTTTGTTTAATGCTACTTTTTAGAATTCAATTGTAGTTGAAGAAACAAAAGTAATAGTGATTGAAAAAGTATTCAAATTATAAATCAACGAAGTCGATTTCTTTAAAACTATTAACTTAAAACTCTATATCTATACTATTAAGTTCAAACTACTCACAATAACTTAGTGAAGCCTGGCCAAGGAGCCATTGAGCTAATAAACTATCTTGCTTTCTTTATTCTTGTAAATATGCACATAACTTCCAAAATTTTACAAATCCTGCTAATGAATACTTTATCGATTCGATTATTAAAATTAATGGGTTCAAAATTGATTGACTCGAAGACTCCGTTCTAATAAAACCTACAAATGACGTCAATTCAATTACTATGATTATCATCGTAGGTGTATCTATCCATATCGGGAGTTCTTTATTATTGTATGTCTTGATGAATCCTTTTCACTTGTTAATAGTGTTCTGCCCACGCGTGCCTCTGTGTCTACATCATTATTAACCATCACGTCTGTATCGAAATTCATCTATGTATAGATACTATGCAGAACTGCGTCAGGTCATGTCCCATATTTATCTGCAAAATCGATATAAAATAAAACACTCTTGGATCCGATTGCACCACATATGATAATGTGAACGCGTTTATCGCTAAACATAAAAAAAACATATTTAAAACTGCTTTCTGACATGCATGATAAAACAAGTGGTAGAAACAGATTGATATAGGTAGTCTTTACACTGCAGCCGTCTTTTAGTCATCACCATTGTCAAGACAATTTCTGACGTCATCAATAACTAAATATTTACCTTCTCTGTTACCAGGTGCACCAAATTCACAAGGAGGTGGAGCATTCGCGTTCGTGGACTCGTCAGGCAATAGGTACGGAGGTACATATGGCCTGAAGAACGGAAGGGTCGTTAGCAGTACTGGCGACGCATTCCCTGAACATTTCGCCGATAACATCCCGTTTGCACAGCCCTTCGCTGATACTGTGTACCAGGGCGGCGACGACGACTTCGGCCAGAACTATTTCTTCAATCTCGATAATTTGCTCCAAGAGTAAGGCCTAACACGTGTCTGAACCTGCACGCTTCCGGTGGAGGAAAAGCCGTGTTTCTGGTGGTGACGGGGGACTTTAGAATGGACTTAGTTTTTTTTTTTTGTAGCCTGCTTTCACTATCTGCTATCACAAAATTTATTTATAGAGCACCTAAAATTAGTTTACAAAGTTCTCTTTAGGCTAAGAAAATTAGAATAAATAAATAAGCAGCGCACATTTAGCAAAATACAAGCAGATTTAGTCAATCACAGTATTTTTCAAGGATTCCAAATAATTTGATTCGTTTATATCTTGAAATAATACGTAGAATCGATAATGCTTGACAAAAGTAGGGGCAGAGGAAACCCTATCCGTACTTTTGTCAACGATAACTTTTAATCAATAACTTGCATTTTTATAGTAGCCCACACGGAGCCCGGGTAAAAAGGTAAACCTTTACACTGCATGCGCGTGGAGTGCCTTTATAATCGCCATAACTTTCTTGTGTTCCAGTCAGACTAAAACCGCTTGATCTTCTCTAGCGCTTCCATCAACTGCCTCTAACATTACATACTGAACCATTCAGTGTGATTGATTAACAATTTTGTGCTTACAGGGTGTTCAATAAGAATTTAGAGAACCAGAAGCTAGCGTTCAACGCTGCAAGAAAAGCCTTCGACTTAACGTCGAATCAGGCTGGTGGCTACCCTGGTGGCTACTCTGGTGGCTACCCTGGTGGCTACTCTGGTGGCTACTCTGGTGGTTACTCTGGTGGTTACTATCCGAATCCAAACATTGCCTCCAGGTTCCCTCCGTTCCCGAGTATGCCTGGCTTCACAATGCCTCAACCAATCATGAATTTCGGAAACAGCGCTTTCGCCAGCGCGGCTGCAGGACCAGGATTCCAACATCAGGTTGCGTCGATATTCCCAAGCAATCCAGTAAGTTTTTTCATTTACTTATCTGTGAGAAAATCACGTACGTGTTTGTTGTTTTTAATGATTAGATCACGAATTTTACCTTTTAGTGTCTAACTGCAAATCCTGCCAGTTTTTGTGTGCATTTTTTTTCTTATTGTTATTTTTAAACCAAGAAGCCTGTGAGCAGATCATCGTTGTGATTTATTTTTCATCGTTAGTTAATTAAGTATTATTGTTTATTTGATCAATATCATTGAAAGATTTACGATGTACCTCTTTGGGAATCTAAGCACGACAAAGTTTTTCCCAATTGGTTTTTTTTTTATTGTTTTGGTATTTACATAAAATATTTATTTAAATATTCGGTTTATGTCGATGTTAACATAGCTATTTACTGACGTGGCCTTATCAGTCGTGACTAAACTGCACAAAGGTGTAATTTCAATGGGTTTCAGTACCTGCACGGTTATTATTGTATTCGATGTACCTTATTATTTACAAAGCAACAAAACTTTCAAATCGTTTTATAACTTTGGGTACCATTTCCGAGAAAGTGACTTTCAAATGTTCTTAAATATAAATAATAGCTACAATAAATCCTAATTAGTAGCCATCACTAAAGACATACAAACATTATTATTATAAACAAGAAATTACTTTGGTTAGAGGTTCCCAAGCTCAAGTAAATAAGCTAAAATATGTGTCTAAACCATGCATTTAACAACACATTTTCAGGGCAGCCCTAACGTGAACCATTTTGCTGACACAGCAGCACCAAACGGCGGTGGGTTCTACTCAGTCTCCAGCAAGTCATACTCTTCTTCCTCCAACATCAATGGCAAGGAATCGAACAACAGGGGAGCTGAAACCCTAGTCAACAATAACGGAAAAGTCACCCATTATAAAGTACAATCCTAAACTGCAATAAACGGATGTTTTGAACGCCCCTACTCATGTTACATTTCTTTGAAAACTTAGATCTCATGATGATATAAAAATAATCGACGCAAAAGGATGCAAAACTATTGTTATATAATTACCCAAATTATTAATCTAGTATTTCGTAATGTAGAGGCGAACAGAAAATTATGTGATTGTTGTGATTAGTTGAACTATTAAAAAAATATTTATCAAGAAGATGTATCAATAAACTGATTATACAGTTCATGACTGCTCATTTACAGGTACAGGAAAAACGATTGTAAAAACATGTATAATATATTTTGATATATCAAGCGAGAGTGTTAGTTTTTTCATTACTGACTCATCTAGACAAATTGTGAGTGAGTGGTATTGATATTTGAAATATAGTTAGATCATGATTTACGTCATATTTTGGTCATCTTCTAATCTTTTTCCTCATTAGGGATTTTCCCTTGCAACATTCATCTCTATGTTTCAGTGTAGAAGGTACCTACCTACCAAAATCATGAAAATATGGAAGCTAAAAATAGATTGTGAATTTAAATCTCTAACTGAAACGTTAAACAACGCTTTTTGCACATTTTACTTGATAATATCAGCGGTAGTCGAGTTTTTACAAAACTAACAAAAAAGGATCGTCTACATCTCAGACAGAAGCAATAATTAAACACAATTCTCCTAATACATAAATGAATAATGAAGACTGCTCACTTGATGAAGAAGAAGATTATGGCGTTAATAACATCTCTTGAAAACATTAGGCATAAGCGAATACTTGGAAACGTGCGCACAATTATGAGCGTCTCATTATTCCATGCCTTTCAACCTCTGAGCTACGTCTCAAGGTCGCTAAGATAACATCTTCAAGTTTTTTCTGCACACTTACGAACACGGGATGAACAAAAACAATGACCGCAAACAAATTAGTTTAATTTCGCCAATTTGCCGTCTAACTTTAGTTTAGGAGTTGTTGTCTCGTATATCCAAGAATTTCGCCTTTGAATTTGGCCTTGTGGCTCTTGTGGGCCACATCCTCTCATACCGTTCAACTCCCTACATTTCTTGCAATAGAACTCTTTCACGCCATCATCTGATATTCTCCTGTGGAACTTTCCAGGAGTCTGATAAGCCGGTCTACTTACTTTCCAGCCAGTGTTAAAATCTGCTATTGGAACTTCTTGATTCATCCAGTTAATATTATTGTAGAAGCTTGAAGGTTTCCACTGTGAAGGATTTGTTACGTAGTTAGGGTAGATATCGAGTTCGTCTCGTATGTTCCTATTGATAAATGCTGAGTCAGGATAGAACTGACTTCTGGTCCTTGTGTCTGGTGTTCTTATTTGTGTGGTTTCAACTGATTTGTAACCGTTTACTATCGGAACTTCACCACTATCTTCTTTTGTTTCTCTGTTACCAACGTTATATGACAGTGTTCCTGTATTACGATCTGAAAGACATTAAATGAAATATTAGTTTACTATACATAAGTATGGGAAACACATGATGGGTCGAACGATAGTGGAGGCCTATTTCAGACAGAGAAACGTTCAAAAAAATAAATTGAACAGGTCTTGACAAAAAAATAATTGTGATAAATGATACATGGAACTTCTTCTTAGAACCTAAGTGATAAGTTGGTGCACAGAGCTATAGCTATTATAGCTAATGAACCTACAAGCAACATCTGTCTATTTATGTTAATATCTCCGGCCTAGAAAATCTATCTAGAATATTTAGGTTTGTCTGCCCCTAAACCAGTTAATGTCAATAGTTAACTAAGTCATTATAATCAGGTCAGTAGCATCGACCTTGTGCAGATACCTATCAGTGTGAAATCCTTCGTTTGTTTTTCGATCAATATCAATAATCTCAACCTAAACATTCCTTCAAGACTGTATGCTGGTATGTTGAATTTTAATGATCTAATTATCTAAAAGACCATCTGCAAGTTGGCTGGGGTCAGCCGGCCGGAAAATTACCCTGCGTCCATTGCCCCACTCAAACGCAAGAGGTCCTACATATTCTTTTAAAATGTACTTTTATTTTTTACGCTTATCTTCATTAGAGTTGTACCTACGGATTTTATTGCCTCCTTACAAGACAGACATATAAAGGTAAGACTGACTTCTTCTTTCGTATTGACAGCACATATTGTGAATTAATTAAAGGTTAGCCCTTTTTCCTCTAAAGTGTAGGTTTATGGACTCTTTGGATATGGGCAGTCCAGCAAGTGCGCCATGTCCTGGTCGGGAGCACCTCATTCCCCTTGAGTATCGTAAAGATCTTTAATCCTCCATTGAATCAAATTTCGTTTGGAGCGGCCTACTAATACTTACTTAGGACTGACTAAAGAAAGATCAGCTATATAATAATTATAATATAATAATATCTTGGGACAACCAACACACCGCCATCTGATCCCAAACTAGGCAGGGCCTGTACTATGACAACCAGACAACATATATAATTCTAAATACATACATATTATAGATAAATTACACACCCAGATACAGAACAAATAATTGTACTCATCGCACAATGATTTGTCCTGTGTGGGAATCGAACCCACGACCTCTGTCCTAGCAGTCAGGGTCACTAACCACTAGACCAACAGGCCAATGTGCTTAACTTACCATCATTGGAGCTGTGAAGTCCTCTTCTGTTATTGTTTTTCAGTTTGGTTGAAAGCACAATAGTGTGTTGCACTTCAACATCTTCGTCTTCTAGTTTAGTATGATTGTTGACTGTCGTTACAACGTCATCTCCGCCAAAGTCCATCTTTGTTGAGACAGCATCACTCCAACCAGCGAAAGCTGAAATTACCAATTACGTTTTTACTTCAGTATAAGTAGCCAATTTACGTTGAGTGAGGATGATTGAGAGCCGTCGCTTACACCATCATCATCTCATTTTTCCATTTTGTGAGTGTTGAATATCCATTATTCACAAACCTTTTTTTTTTTGGAGGATGGGAAATCATCAAATGACTCCTCCCGCTCTGGGCGGAGCGGAAGGGAGTGTCAGACTCTTACTGATTAATGCGGTATCTCTTTCGAACAGTCCCGCAGCCCTGATTATTTACAAACCTAAATTCATTATAAACTAACGCCCTTTAATTCTTTTCTGTTTTCGATACTAGTTTTGAATTGATTTAAAGACTAAAGAAAATAGAAATACTTATCAACGGTAACAATATCGCTTATTTCATTATGGAGTTGGTTATTGCCAATTTGATAAGAATTCTGAGAAGTCTCCGATTAAACACCGAAGCGTGGATAATTCTAATGTAATTTTTATAATTACCTACTAACTAACTATGCCAAACTGTGAAAATATGTAAATGCGAATGGCATTCTCTACATTTTCACGTAAACAGTGTTATCATATAATACACAAAGCTGTTTTACGGGATTTCAAATTAATAATATCAATCATATTCCTTATTGAAACTTGAACGATTTTTCTATACAGATTCACAAAACATACGGAAATCATATTTCCAAATCGAAATTGTCTATTTATCAAAGTCAAGCAGACATTGGTCTTGGCCTTGCTCTTTCTCCTTGGGAAATTGCTCTTCATTGTCATTGCTAAGTATAATTCCGTCCCAAGGCTTTCTGTTTCCAATATGTCAATGTCAGTGATACCTTGTGCACAGAATAGATCATCCTTGGTCTTTTGTCTGAACCTATTTGACGTTCAACGTTAGCTTTCTTTAATAGTGATCTATTTTTGGCTTTGTACTGTGTGTATATGTGAATTTATCTATTCAAAACAAAAATTAAATGAACAATCATAGTTTAATATGAAAATAACGATTTTTAACGATTGATTGATTAACAATTAACGTATCAACATTGCAGTGGATTGTTGTTTTTCCTTATTTCTTAAAACAAAAACACATCGTGATATTTTCCACGACCAACGGTCAATCGTGATCATTCTTTCAAAGTATAAACACACCAAATAATCTCATTAAAAGCGACAAAAAACAAATCAAAGAAGATGCATAAATTATGAGAATCATCATAATGTGGCCAGGAAGGGATTTTTGGGGGTTTGGAGAACAGGGTGTAAAGTTCTTCATCCCCCATAGAAAAGAGAGGATCCTGCGACCAGACGGGTGTTATTGTCTGGTGGGCTACTGCCTGACAGTTGTTGTCGGGTTCTTCTATATAGTCTTAAGTCGCGAATAACTTTACTTGCGCGATGCAGGATTTAGAAGTATTTCGATGTTTAATTTATTCTCTGCGTCATAGATGGCGCTGTAGTACTTTTTGTTCTATGTTGCTGTAGTACTCTTTTGTAGTGCCGCTACAGATTGATCCGTGATGGGACGGCTGATACAGATGTAGGTATGGACAAAGTAAATAAGGTTTATCTCACATTTATAATAGGTGACAATGGTTGAGTAGTACCTACCTATGCCTTGCCACCTTTTATCCACGATTAGCAGTGTGCACGCAAGTTTATGTAACCAGGAATATAACCAGGCAAAGAACTAAACCATTTTGGGCAACGTAATTAAAACGTAAAGAATCGGGGATCGGTAATTAAGAGCAAGATAATTCACCGAACACCCTGAAAATAACAACGATATTGATAATTAGCTGTGCCCCGCGACCTTCGTTCGCCTGTAATTATTATATAAAAATATAACTTTCCTAGGTGAATCGGATTTTGTTAACAATTTCAGGAGTTTTAATTTTTTTTTGCACTGAACCCAATTTTTTTCCTAAAATAAAAGTAGCCTAAGTTACTCCATCATATAACATTAGCTATCTGCCAGTATAAGTCCCGTCAAAATCGGTCCAACCGTTTCGGAGATTAGCCGGAACAAATAGACAGACAAAAATTTAAAAAAGGTTTTTTTTTTGTTATAAGTAGTAGTACGTTCAGTAAAAAGCGGTTATTTTATTTTGAAATTACAAACAGACACTTCAATTTTATTTATTTGTAGGTATAGGTAGATAGTTCTCTAGACCGTTTTCAACCATGGCGACCAATCTGAGCGAGGGCTAGCCAGTAGACAGTAAATATTATAATGCACAAGTATGTGCTCAAACACAGATGCTATCTCCCTTCCCTCACTCTCATAGTCCGATGAGATGGCAATCGGACACGACCGGAGAGATCAGGCGGGTTACCATGACGTAATACATCAGTAGTAGATGACGTCTAGCGCCATCTCGTTCCCACTCTGGAATAAAATTAAAACAAAACATGCTCTAAGTTTTAAGCAACGTCGTGGACGTCGACGTCTTAAAGTTTAAGAGGTCGGCCACCAGGTGCAGTACCAAGAAGGGAAGGGGTTTCATTTCCAAACGCAAACCTATTTAGTATTTAAAAAAAAATTTGCCCCAAATTCCGAGCTGCTACTGATAAACGCTAAATGCGCGACCTGGGAAACGAACATAAGACCCAAACCTATAAATAACTTATTATCGAAGTAAATCATCAATTTCTTACCACAAACACTGAAGCAGAAATACAATAGCCCTGTCATGTTGTCACTTCGCACACAAACAATATGGCATCCTTCGCGTGCTACCTCGTTTTATATAAACTATACAAAATTGCTCTAAATGATGTCGCAAAGGAAGCTGCACAATTACCTCCCGGAGATATAAGAAACGTAAGACACCTTAGAGTAATGATGGTAGGTACTGGGTAATGTTGATTTGTCATGCTTTGAACGCACGCAGTACAGTACGACCACTTTAAGTTTGCAGTTCAAAGTGGCGCTGCTTGTCAAGAAAAAATACATCGATATGTCAAACTTGGTACATTTATTTTAGTTCTGTGTTTTCCCGCCTGCACAGATAAGTTGGCTAAAGTGTACCTAATGTTGTTTTGTGCCAGTCACATGGTAAGGTGTAAAAAGTTTGACCCCTGTCAATCTGAATGCACTAATCGCAGAACATAAAGCATGACTGCCTTGTTGGTCTAGTGGTCGCAAGTGCGACTGCTGAGCATAAGGTCCTGGGTTCGATTCCCAGGTCGGGCGGGAATTTCTCAGTAGTACCACAGAGGCTGGCTTTGTGCCCGGTTGATCGCAATAGGCCAACCTCTATTACATGAAACTTAAACATAACTGGTGAAATGTGGATGTACTATTAGGTAAACTTCTGCCTAACCCTTCCGGGATTACAGGCGTGATGTTATGTTAATGCATGACAGTAATAATAATATATAATATCTTGGGACAACCAACACACCGCCAAACTAGGCAGAGCCTGTACTATGGCAACCAGACAACTGATAAAACATACTTATATATTTCTAAATACATACATATTATAGATAAATTACACACCCAGATACAGAACAAATAATCGTACTCATCGCACAAAGATTTGTCCTGTGTGGGAATCGAACCCACGACCTCCGTCCTAGCAGTCAGGGTCACTAACCACTAGACGAACAGGCCAATCTGTGGCCACAGTGGCGTGGCTTAGCTTACAGTATGTTTATAGAAGGAGACTGTACAGATAGATACGATCTTGGTACTCGATGGAGAACCCAGCCTGGCCACACTGACTTAATTCCACAAGATCATTAGATGAGCCGCCAAGTGAATTTAAAATCAACATGTAGATCTCAAGCATAAGATAGGCCCGTATTCTACATGTAGTCACTTAAGTACCTACTATAACAAATCGTTTGTATGATAATTTAATTTCTAGCCGGCATAAGAGTTATAGCCAGATTTGCATGTAAATGCTTCTTACAGATTGTTTGCTAAACTATGGCCCCTAGTAGATCACATTGTAAAAAGTTAAATTGTAGAGTACCATTGTACCAGCCTAATTGCCTATAAAACTTTTATCAAACGAATGGACATCGATTATTAGCACTTAAAACAAAACCAATTAAACTTAAATTACCAAAAAGTCAACGTCACGTGGTGTTCCCAGGCGGTCACCCATCCAAGTACTGACCACGCCCGATGTTGCTTAACTTCGGTGATCGGACGAGAACCGGTGTTTTCAACGTAGTATGGACGTTGACAAATGTAGTGTTAAAAAACATGGTCATATTCGTAGCTGCTAATAAAAATGTGCTATTTAACTATCTTAATTCTTCGACAACCTATAATTAATTATGTCAGTAATTAACGGCTAGGTAAAATTACTAAGCAAAAAAAGCAACTGGATATAAAATAAAAGAACCACTGAACAAGACCATAAAGTTTTGACCATATTGAAAACAGTGCCCTCTGTTATCTTATGTATGAACTCTTTGATACCGTAACAACACATCTTTGTAAAAGCTTCTGACATTTTTGATAGATGGCGCTGACTTGACTACAATAGAAATATAATATTCCTGCCCTTGTCCTGCTTTGTCTCATATTACTTGGGGTGGGTGCAACACATTTTTTTCTTGCATTCTCCTCCGTTAACCGTCTCGCTATCTTTTACTCCTTTTTCTTTCATATCATTCCTCACACAATCCATCCATCGTTTCCTTGGTCTTCCAACATTTACATTTTATCAACATTTACATTTATCACGCTTTTAGTCACATGCGATTCGTCCCTCCTCATCACAATTATGTCGAAACCAAAACAGTCAATTCCCGATGACTAGAATATAAATAAGAACAGCAAAAAGATTTCGCCCAACGTGGGGCTCGAACCCACGACCCTGAGATTAAGAGTCTCATGCTCTACCGACTGAGCTAGCCGGGCTTGTACCTGTTGTGGCGAAATTACTCACTACTCTCTGAAGGATTTAAAATAATCAATTGATAATGAGTTTTTTTTTGTTTCATGGATTTATTTTTGGATCGTCGTTGCTAAAAACCTGGTGAACCAAGATCTTTCTTGAAAAATTAACACGAATTTAAACAATGATGAGTGAATTATATTGGAGAGGACATGAAGGTCTCAAAAATAATATGACATAGGTACCTTATGTGTGCTCGTGTCATGCTCAAAAGGATAGCAATACAATACCTACATATAAGTAGGTATTTTTTTTTGTCACTTACATAGTATGAATATGTAATATAATTATACAGATATAATAATGAATATGAATTGAATCATCATCTGCCTAGCCTTTTCCCAAATCCCAACTATGTTGGGGTCGGCTTCCAGTCTAACCGGATGCAGCTGAATACCAGTATTTTACATGGAGCGACTGCCTGTCGGACCTCCACAACCCAGTTAGTGCTAGGTAATACGATACCCCTTGGTAAGACTAACCCCCTAAAAATAAAATAATAAATATGAAAAAGATATATGGTAATGAATATGAATTGAATAGGTATGCCTATTCACCAAATGATCTTTATGAAACATATTATACATAAATAGGCTTATAGAATACCAAATTATGGTAGGTACTTACCTTATTACTTTTAAATAATATCAAAATCACCTAATTGCTCATAAACTTATTCCCTTTAGAACTGCAGTCACAGTAAACACTAAACATTACCTACACCAAGTCTCAGATGTCATGATATCTTGGCAAGCAAAGAGACTCACAAAGAACTAACTCTCTTCCGGGCAGATAGGAGCATGTGCTAAACAAAACGCAGTATCTCGAAAATTTGTATTTTTGTTTTACATCTGGCATCTCGAAACACCATGGACTATTAAAAAAGACCATATCTTTGAATCTTTAAAACAAAAAACAGAAATAAAAATATGAAAGTCTCATTTTTACTGAATTATTCCCTCTTTTCTCGAAAAATAGAGTTTTTGAGTTACCGCTGTTAGAATTACAGGGCAGATGTTTGCCCGTGGATATTGCACGCTCAAAGCTCAAAGCTGAGTTGTACCTCCTAGGGGGATTGCAGCCACTATTTGTTTGATGGATTTATTTTTGGATCGTCGTTGCTAAAAACCTAGTGAACCAAGATCTTTCTTGAAAAATTAACACGAATTTAAACAAACAATGATGAGTGAATTATATTGGAGAGGACATGAAGGTCTCAAAAATAATATGACATACTTATGTGTGCTCGTGTCATGCTCAAAAGGATAGCAATACAATACCTACATATATTTTTGTCACTTACATAGTATGAATATGTAATATACATATAATAATGAATATGAATTGAATAGGTATGCCTGTTCACCAATTAATGATCTTTATGAAACATATACATACATATAGGCTTATAATAATAATAAACATTTATTTAATTTGACAACATTGGTCCACTGGTTAGTATACACACAAACTTATCAACTAAGTGTTAGTATTAAAACCTATACACAAAATACAAATAAAACACCTTTCATCCCTGCCGCACGAGCAACCGGACAAAGTGTTTCAATATCGGTGCATCGTGTTGTTCAGCTAGGGTTTTCAAAATACTGTTGCGGCTAGCCCTCATTCTGCCTATTAAGGATGCGGTCTTTTTCCTCATTACAGCAAAAAAGTCGTCCGTTCGTGCTGCAGCAAACATGCTTGACGCGCTGCAGAACCTAGGCAACCGCAACAGTACTCTGAAGCCATTATTATATTGCACACGCAGAGCATCTAGAGCCCTCCGCGTATAGCTGACCCACAAACTGCTCGTGTAGAACCCTTGACAATAAGCTTTAAACAGAGTTATTTTGACTTCGTTACTACAACGAGCGAATCTGTGAGCCAGCATGTTGCATCTGGCTGCTAGTGCCCTGCGTTCGCGATCTATATCTACCTGATCTTTGAGGTCCTCGGTGACATAATGTCCTAAGTATTTAAATTGGGCGACCCTTTTAAGGGTTCGTCCATTGAGGGATATTATGGGCTCATAATTTAAATGTTTCCCGGAAGCAGCAAAGATCAGGTACTCACTCTTAGCCACATTGTATACCAGGCCGTGGGCTGCTGCATACCTTTCACAGACGCTCAGCATGTCCCTGATTGAGCCAGCCGTTGGACCCAGCAGCACCATGTCATCAGCGTAGCTCAAATTATTGACGCTAACACCACCTATTTTGCACCCAACTGGTCTGCTGCTGAGTTCAACGATCAACTCATTTACGTACAGGTTGAAGAGCTTAGGTGAGGTTAACCCCCCCTGCCTCACCCCACACTCCAACCTGTACGCTTCAGATAGAACGTCTCCCCAACGAACTTGGTTTAACTGATTAGAGTACCAGTACTGGAACAAACCCGTCAACTCAGGTGGTACACCCGCTCCCCTGAGCTTATCCCAAAGGACATCATATGACACAAGGTCAAATGCCCTTGAGAGATCAAGGAAGCAGGCATACACCGGAGTATTCCTATCCTTATAGTACTGGACGGTCTGCTTTAGACAAAGGATCGCACTCTCAGTGGAAAGTCCAGGCCGAAACCCAAACTGTGCGTCATGTACAGTTATCCATTTATCAAGTTCCTTGTCCAACAAACCGTCCAACACCTTAGCAACTACAGTGGCCAAGGATATCGGTCTGTAATTCGCCTCGTCAGATACATCCCCAGTCTTATTCTTCACGATTGGTACCACTATTGTTTTCAGCATATCGGGTGGAAGGTATGAGTGGCTTACGCAAAGCGTGAAAAACAGCGCCAGCACTCTAGGCAAATGTACCCCCGCACACCTGAGGTGCTCAAGAATAACAAATTATGGTAGGTAACTTCTTTTAAATAATATCAAAATCACCTAATTGCTCATAAACTTATTCCCTTTAGAACTGCAGTCACAGTAAACACTAAACATTACCTACACCAAGTCTCAGATGTCATGATATCTTGGCAAGCAAAGAGACTCACAAAGAACTAACTCTCTTCCAGGCAGATAGGAGCATGTGCTAAACAAAAGGCAGTATCTCTAAAATTTGTTTTTTTTTGTTTTACATCTGGCATCTTGAAACACCATGGACTATTAAAAAAGACCATATCTTTGAATCTTTAAAACAAAAAACAGAAATAAAAATATGCAAGTTTCATTTTTACTGAATTATTCCCTCTTTTCTCGAAAAATTGAGTTTTTGAGTTACCGCTGTTAGAATTACAGGGCAGATGTTTGCCCGTGGATATTGCACGCTCAAAGCTCAAAGCTGAGTTGTACCTCCTAGGGGGATTGCAGCCACTATTTGAGATAGATATAGGAATAGGGTAACTTGAAACCTCAAACGGACCCTATTTGAGTTGGTTGATGGTTGTGTGACCGTTCAAGGCTGAGCAATTGTGAGGTGATTAGAATCTTCTTTTTCGATTGAGGAATATTATGAGTCGTTGTTTTATTAAGGATAAGATAAAAACAACTATTTCGCCATAACTCTTATAATATATAACACTTTTATTAATAAAATACTTATGCACTTTTAATGACAATACACAATTTTGATCACATTTTTTTTTCTCTGCGTCTGAAACTGATATTACGGCTTATGGAAATCCTTCAAAAGGTAGTCATCTTTTATGAAAGACTAATATACTTAATGGTGTTTTGTATTCTTGTCTACAAAATAAAACCGTCTTTGCAAGATGAAATTGCATGGGCGCTCAGTACCTATGCTTCCTCATCCGAAAAAATGAAGCTCTCAAGGCTCCGAACGAAATCGAAAAAACTCGGAAAAAGTAGAAAAACAAACTCTTATAAAAATACCCATACTTTCAACTACACTATACCTTAAGAGGGTTCGTCAGGTATGTGCTATGATAATGGAAAGTGAAACCGCAAGAAAAGTTGTGTTTTTCTTATGGTAAACAGGGAGAAGGTGCGGGGTGCGGGTGACGCTTTCAAATTACCAAGATGCTGTGCTAGTTTCGTACAGTACACAAGTACAGTCGGCAAGGAAATCTGGTGGATACCACCCACTGGATTTAAATAAGTGTGTATAGAAAGTGTGAGGTACTAAAGGTTGTTTTGGACGTATTAAGTAGTAGGTACGTGAATTTACAAACTGAAATGATCAAAGTACTTGCGTTACCTATGTTTACGATTCAAAATCAAAAGTTATTTATTCAAATTAGGCTCAATAATCAGCACTTTTTAAACATCAAAGTTTGCAATAGATAGACTCTCAAAATGCACGCCTTTCACCACTTCCTAGTTATTTAGCTGGGAAGAAGTGGCTGAACAAACCCTCCAGCAGATCACCATTCTAAACAACTCAGGATCTTTAAATCTTGTTCCATGAGCACAGTAGTTCGGTAGTGGAGGTTTATAGGGTTATTTTCGTAGCCATCATCATCATCATCTGCCTAGTCTTTTCCCAATTTATGTTGGGGTCGGCTTCCAGTCTAACCGGATGCAGCTGAATACCAGTTTTTTACATAGAACGACTGCCTATCTGAGCTCCACAACCCAGTTAGCGCTAGGTAATACGATACCCCTTGGTAAGACTGGTTGTCAGACTTTCGGGTCACTGACTACCTGTAACGACTGTCAAAGGTTACAAATAACAGCCGGGACCAACGGCTTAACGTGCTTTCCGAGGCACGGAGGAAACTCGGTATGTAATGGGTGGTCACCCATCCACGGACCAACCTAGGTAAGCACGGCTTAACCTAAAGATCGACCCGAGCGGCTGTTCTTATTTAGCCACGAGCTCCTCGGTTATTTTCGGTGCCATGAAACAAAAAAAAACATTCTTCGGAAGTCCTTACGCATTCTAACTTGGAATCAAAGAACATTCTAGTCTGTTAGACGACTCATACATCAATCAATTCTTTCGAGTGTACAACAGTTCACAGTACACCAATACGGCTGATGCAAATGGCGCGCTCGCAATCAGCGAAGTGGGTCCACACCGTCAGAACTTACCTTTACCTCCCTAACATACTCCTACACTAAATATTGCTCACCAGGTTTTGCTCGCAACCTTCGCGTGAAGGTATTAAAAAAATAATCGGATTTTTTTTACAACAATTTCAAGGGTTTTCTTTTTTTTTGGACAGAAAACTAAAACTTTTACTAAAATAAAAGTACTTCCCCATTTGAATCGAATTTTGATACTAATTTCAAGGGTTTTAATTTTTTTGCACGAAACCCTAATTATTTTTCTAAAATAAAAGTCTATGCCTATGCTAGCCTATGTTAGAGCTTATAACATCAGCGATCTGCCAGTAAAAGTCCCGCCAAAATCGGTTTAGCCGTTTCGGAGATTAGCCGGGACAAACAGACAGACAAAAATTTGAAAAAACTGTGTTTTTGTTATAAGTGCCTTAAATATTTTCAACTGCATTCAGTATAAAGCTGTTTTTTTGAAATTACAAACAGACATTTGAATTTTAATTATTTGTTTAAATCAAATTTATGTATCTACATATATTATTTTACCCAGGGTTAAGGGGGGGGGAGGGGAAGGGAACGCAGAGGGGTTGTTCAATGGTGTGTGGACGATCTTCACAAGGTAACTGGACGATGTGCGATTGAGGAGGCCTATGTCCAGCTGTGGACTGCTGTAGGCTTATGATGACGTGTTCAATTAGCTAATGATTAAAGGATAGTGGAAAAGGCATTTGGACCTCACTTTGTTTGAATCTTGAATTTGGTAAGGCCTACATTGTAAACTGGCTACATTGTACATTGGCCTAGTAGTCGCGACTGCTGAGCATGAGGTCCCGGGTTCGAGTCCCGGGTCGGGCAATTTGTTTTTGGATTTTTCGATCAGGGATTTCTCTGCCACGGAGTCTAGATTTGTGCCCGGTTGATGTCAATAGGCTCGCCCCCTATTACATATAGGACTTTAAAAAAACATAACTTGCGAAATGTGGGTGAAAGTACTATTAGGTAGGTACTTACACCTCTGCCTGACCCTTCGGCGATAACAGGCGTGATGTTATGTATGTATGTAGGTACAGACGCCAGCACATCAAGCTACCCGAAACTGTTCCCAATAAACCTTGAACCTTGAACCTAATGCTTTAGCGATAAAGTTGAAAATCTACTAAAGAAATTTGACAGATTTTAGTAGCTTGATGTGCTGGAGTATGTACATTGTAAACTTTTACACAACTAATACCAGTGCCCTATCCATCCATCAAGCAGCATTCAGCAGCAATACTGATTGATGGTTGTGATGATGAATGGTGGTGGTACCCAAGGAGAAGGAAGTCAGACTATTTAGAAAGCTCTACGTTGCGAACGTACGTCTCCTTGTCAGACCTGGGGCCTACCATGACGTCTTAAAACAGAAGTCTTTCCAGTGTGGAAAAGAGATGGCGCTAGACGACCTGTATAGCTCTGTGTCTTTCCCACACTGGAATTACTCAACCCCCTGGGGCCTGAAATGGCGTATTCAGTATAATTATCATTGTAAGCCCCCCACATAGAAATTTTTCATCGGTTATAAAAAAAACAGCTGTACTATACATTTTGACCGTGTAGGTATTGCACTTTTGTAGGAACTGCTGTTTTTTTTCTGATGGTTCTGCCAATGCGGCCATGCCACCAGTGTTCCCAAAGTTTTCAGGAAGCTAAGTGGACAAAATGTCCTTCCACAAAGTCTTACTGTTTGAAACTTACAACCTCCTTAAGTAGCACAAGAGCAAAATATAAAAACAAACAAAATAAAAAACTCCAACCGCAACCACTGAAACACGGAACCTTTATAACAAATAGTTACCAATTTATAACACAGAGCAAACTATTAAAAGTTTTGACGTCTGATCAGTGCTTGTTATTTTATTTATTAATAACTTTTTCATACCTCGGTAACAAGGCAAAAAATATCGGCATACACAAAGCGTTGATGGAATTTATAGCATGCAAAATAACTGAGTTGTATGTACTTATGTCGGTAGGTACCTTGTTATCAGCCAGTCACGACTGGGACAAAAAAACGGACACAATGTAAATTCAATAGGAGATAAACTGGCGGCTACTTCTGAGAGCAACGCTGGGGTGTGGCCATGATTTGGGAGCTAGATAAAACTGTGACTGTGTCTTGTTTCAGGGAAGCCTTAAAATGATTCGGGTGTAAATTACGTCAGGTAGAAGGAAATTCTGAAGCGAATTTGTCTTCATTAAATATATGTCGGAGACGGTCAATGGTATGGACTTAAAATGAATCGCACGTGACGTCACGCGACTTACTTACAAGTCTTCCCACACTACAAGTGTGCCCCATGTTGTTGTGTAAAGTTGTGATCTCAAGTAATTCGTTAGTTTTCCGAAACGGAGTACCGCACCCAGTGTGTTTTCATGGCACGAAACCCATGTTCTGCCCACATGATGTACGAGCTTAACGGAATGAAACCTGACAATCCGACATATAATAAAAAGCAGCGGTGGCCCGCCCAGTGGTGGCAGCCCCGACTTACGAACAGTAAGTCGTGGGTTCGAACCCAGGCAGGCGCATTACTTTGTGTAATTTATTTCATCACCACTGCTCTCAAAAACGGTGAAGGAAAACATCGTGAGGAAACCGGCATGTCTTAGAACCAAAACTTCGAAGACATGTGACATCTACCAACCCGTACTGGACCTGCGTGGTGGATTATAGCCCATTCCCTCTCATAGAGAGGAGGCCACGTGTGTCCCAGAAGTGGGAACATTTAGGCTGATTATCTATACATATAATAAATCTGTAGACGTTGCGTTTCTGTACATTGAAAATATTTAGAAAAAAAGTAGTAGGGGTGTTAAAGGATCACAATCAGAACCCATTTCTACCATTTTTAGAATTTTTGTCTGTTTGTCTGTTTGTCGGTTTGTCGGTTTGTCTGTATGTTTGTGCGCGCATCACGTAAAAACCCCTCATTATATTCAAAATCGAAGTATTGAAACATAAGAAGCATTGTTCCGAGTAACATTTAGCGTTCATTTCATCAAAATCGACCTGCAGACGCAAAAGATATTAATGTTTATTTAGTTAGTAACCTCATACGCCATTTCTATGATAAATTTAATTATTAACGTAAATAGGTTTTAGTCGAAGTGTAGTCGGAATGGCTGAAAATGAATTTGGTTTTATTTTTCCTTTTGTGTTTACTCTTTGCATGGAAGTAATAAATACTATGTACAACCCATTACGAAATAAAATCTCTAAAAAGTTTAAAAATGAAAACAAATTAAAATTTGATAAAATCCATGACGTTGTGTGTGTGCAGTGCCGCAGTCAATTGCTCAGCCACTACGCAAACCGTGCCGTCACATAACTGTGGTTGTGACTTCGTCGGGCATTGATGCAACTTTGCTTAAGGGTCGCCGGACTGCACATTCCATTTTCAAATTATACCCCAACACACAACATCACAAAAACGGGGGAGTCCTTTGTTAGCGGTGGCGTCGTTCGGCGACTTCAGACCCTGTGGACGGTGAGTAATGGGCTAGCTCGCCGTCCAACCGTCTTATGATGACAGGCCGTGTCGACGGCGCGTTCGTGTTCCACGCGCGCCTCAAAGAGATCAAACCTTCGAATCAAACTCAGTAAAACGGAAGGGGACCCCTTCCGTTTTGCTGAGTTTGATGAGTATGAGCAAGGGCCGATGCCTGCCGGGGCTGCGAGACTGTTTGCAAAAGATACCACGGCCCTGGATCACAAACGACTAAGAAGGAACATGACATGCACGTTTTTCTCAATTTGTATTTAAATATAAAAAATAAAGAGTGGTTGTGTGAGTTGGCAGTCCTGTCGCCACAGAACGAGTGAATCAGTAAAATAAACAAACAAAAAAATTACATTGTCAGCGAAGATTCAAAAGTATACACATCCATAGACACTGTGATGGCTAATGATGATAGTACTGCCTACCCCATTGAATTTCTCAACTCCGTGGAGTTAAAAGGCGAGGCGTCCCATCAGCTGGAGCTTAAAGTTGGCGTTCCAGTTCTGGTGATGCGAAACCTTGATGCAACCAGACTGTGCAACGGCACCAGGCTTCTTATCACAGAGCTGGGCAGTAACATTATAAAAACGGAGCTGCTATAGGATAGAGCGTTTTAATTCCCCGCATACCCACTATTTCAATTAACTTGCCATTTCAATTTAAGAGGCTACAATTTCTCTTAAAATTGGTTTTTACAATGACGATAAACAGATCCCAGACCCGAACCATAAAAGTGACAGGCATTCAATTGTACACTCCATCCTTTTCAGATGGTCAATTATATGTTGGTGGTTCAGTGCCCAAAACTTGCAGTGCTTGCGGAAAATAACAAGTAATTTAATGTTGTATACAAAACGGTATTAGAATAAATAGTGCCCAACAAGGTGTGTGATGGTTCACTTTGAAAAAGTTGTATAGCGCTAAAATAAACGGTTTTTAAGCCATATCGTTGCCATTTAATTTTGTTTGGGACTTCTTTCTGTAGTCACACATCACCCACATTATCACATTTTGATCAGCCAGTCAGTTCTCACACATCACGCCATGTAATCGCCAAATGTTTAGGCAGAAGTGTACCTAATCGTACACCCACATTTCGCCAGTTATGTTGAACTCCCATGTGATAGCGGCCGAGCATATTCCACCAACTGGGTACAAATCCAGATTCCGTGGCTGCTAATGAGAAATTCCTGATGGAATAACCCAATAACACTATTATTTATAGTATTTTTTTCAATTGCATGCATTGTTTAATGTTAAGTGGAAGAGCGGAGTCACACAAGCATCGCCTTGCTCAAAAGGTGATCTCTAAATCATGTGCGTTATAGCTTTATGTAATTAAAATAAACATTTTTTTTTAACCTTGCCTGACCCGTGCGTCGATCCCAGGACACGCTTAGTATTCGCACTTACGACCACTCGACCAACGAGGCAGTCTCTCACATACATACCAAAATTTCCACGCGAATGAAGTCGCGGGCAACAGCTAGTGCTAAATATAATAAAAATGGGTTCAATCATTTGGGAGCTACGATGCCACAGACAAATACACTAATTAAACTTATAACAAACCCTCACCACACCCTCTTGCGTAGGGGGCTAAAAATGTGTAAAATGTCTGTAAATAAAAACTGAAGAGTGACATAGTAATTTTAATACCATATTGGGTTAAAAACAAAGACACAGAAAGCTTGTAAACCAAACAGCGTCGAATTACTCGAGAAAAACCGTTCAAAATGATTAAAACAATACAGAAATCAATTTGCTTATTCTCTAAATGTTGAAATTTGAAACTGCCGGTAGTAAGGCTTCCGCCTTTAATTGAAATATGACAGGAGGGGTACAGCCCAAACCACAGCGACGAGAAGGTACGGTGATATTATACGTCGTAAATTATTATTAGTTCACAGGTGGCTATGTTACCCATCAGTTTAATATAATTCTCTAGCTACGACCCTAGGTTTGTGCACAAATATCATATTCAGACGGAAAACGAAAAATAGCCTACGTATTGATTCAACCAGTAGCTTTAAAGAAATGGAGAATGTTGTCATCAACAAATGAAAATGATAAGCACTAGCCTAAACACGAGAGCGTCGAATCAGACAAATAAGAAACTTGGAATTTTAGACCTAACTAGTCTTAAGTGTGCCAAACTATGCAGTTCTATTCCAATACCTATTGACCTAAGCTTTTTATGTACCTATTCTAAAAATACTGATATTTAGCAGATATCATGCAGATATGCTAGATGTCCGTTTGTTAAACACTGGATTGCACTCCACGTGACACTCTGATTATGTTTTTTTGTTGTTTTTTAACATAGTTTTAAGTACTTATTTATATAATTAAGCATCTGTGTGTATTATTTGATGATGGTCTGAAATAAAGTTTATATTTACAAGTGGCTGTTGACCGCGACCTTCGTTCGCGTGAATTTATTATGAAAAGAAAAAAATGCTTCCCTTTTTCAATCGAATTTTGTTACCAATTTCAAGGGTTTAATTTTTTTTAACGGAACCCTAATTATTTTTCTAAATTAAAAATAGCCTAGGTTAGATCTTATAACATCAGCTATCTGTCAGTAAAACTCCCGTCAAAATGGGTCCAGCCGTTTCGGAGATCAGCCGGAACAAACCGACAGACAGACAAAAATTAAAAAAAAAATGTGTTTTTGTTATATGTGCCGTATACATTTCCATACGCATTAATTAAAAAGCTGTTAATTTGATATTACGAACAGACACTTCAATTTTATTTATTTGTATAGATTAAGTCGCCTTGGTCTATGATTCTGGCCAACCTTTTGATTTGCAAAATCATAGCAAGCTTCACTATATTGTGTCCTGTGTTGTTTTTCCTCTATACATTACTTACATTATTCTTCCCTGGAAATTCAATTTTCTCAACACGAAATGTCATATGAGTAATGGAAATGGGTACGGTTCCTTTTCCTAGTGAATGACTTGTCATTTCCTTGTGTTTCTATGTCGTTACGTTAGAGGAAAAAATAATCACAAGTCATATAATAATAACATAATTATATTGCTTTGTTTGCGTTCATAACCTTATGGTTTCAGTAAGTTTATGTTTTTTATGCCAATTTCATATTTGGTTTTACCTAGTATGTTAAAATGTCTTCAAAAAAATAATTTTAAATACTTGTTTACCTACTCCCAATTTTAACTTTAGTATCTTGACAAAAAATTTTGCTATAAATAAAACGTTATGTAAGCCGGAGAGGTGATCTGAACTCAGGACCTTCCTACTTCAGACACCTTTCTCTATATAAGATATAGAGAAAGGTGTCAAATGGTGAAAAAGGTGTGAAATAAAGATTTTTTAGGTATGTAAAGTAATGTGAATAGGTACGTAAGGATCTTAGGCTGTCAGGCCGTCTGGGTTTCTGACTACATCTATGGGCTAACGAGGCGATATTTTATATGTATGGATAAAGGTATTTTTAAAAGAGAAATTATTACTATGTGGATGGCATGGCGATGCAAGTTTTTTTATAATTCTGTACTATCCACATATTATTATGTATACTTAGTAGAACAGGACGAGTAAAGTAGCAAAAATATGTAACTAAAGAACAAACTTTAAACATGTTAAAGTATTCTTCATAACCTTGCTATTGTAAAATCAATCTAACCCTGGCATACACGACCTGAGGTGCTCTTTAAAAACCAATGAGCCAGCATTCAATGACTAATCCTCCATGGCGAACATTTATGTGCACCCTACTTGCGAAGAGGGCGGGTCAAATGTTATTCACTTATAACAAGTTATCTGTCAAGTTGAAAAGTAAGCTTGAAGTCTTTGGACTGACTGAATTTATTTAGTGCCCAGTATATCGTGAGCTCTAGTTATACCGATCATACCATATTTCTGATTGCCGCCAATGAGGAACACTGCTTCACCTAATTGCACCTGAAAATTACATGACATGAAATTAATGTTGTTGTTGCTAGCCCATATTGTTGAGGTCGCGGCAGACCACGAACTAAATGGCGGGACGAACTGGATGTCTTCCTTGAAAATTGAAAAGTAGTAGCACAGAATCGTGACCGTTGGAGGGAATGGAGGAAGGCCTCTGCCCAGCAGTGAAATGAATGAAAAAGCGTTTATTCGTGGTGACATCTTAAGTGTTACAAAAAAATGTTACTTCTGTCAAACTTTATAGCAGCAACATAACTTCACACCTGCAATCCCCGTAGGATTCGGCAGAGGTGTAGCCACTTTTCGCTAGTTGTTTAAGCCCGATGTATTATGGAGACGGTAAAATAGCATTGATATTGAATCAATACACAATCAGCACAACACCATTAACCTACTAGAGATCAATTAATTTATACAAGAGCACTTATTATAAGCTCAAAATATTTAGATAGTACCGTGCAAAGCCAGACTAGTCACCCATCAAAAAAATGCAATACAAAATGAGGATCCCCATTTCACCACCGTTCAAGTTCATCATCATCATTTTAGCCGAAAGACGTCCACTGCTGGACATAGGCCTCCCCCAAGTGTCGCCACATTGACCGGTCCCGTGCGTCTCGCATCCAGCGGATTCCCGCAACCTTCCCCAGGTCATCGGTCCACCTAGTGGCATGCCTTCCAACGCAACGTCTTCCGGTTCGCGGTTTACCGTTCAAGTTATCCTGGACAAAATTTAGAATACCTCAGTGCTTTGATCATTGGCGGCAAACGCTTTGATAGTAGGCATAAGAACAAGACAAGCACCCACCTATATTCATAGTGTGAGATAAGTATCAGCTACATTGTTATAGCCGATATTTATGAGTAAATATTGAACGCTCGACACGTTATAAATTAATTCAATTAGTTTTTTTTGAGTGGATTTTTAGCGGAGCTTTTCAAGCATGAGAAATGTTTCGGAATTGATATCTAGGCTTCTTCTTCGTCCACCCGTATGCACCCAATGTTGCATGGTTAGTCTTAGTGGTAACTTTACCTTCACTAACCCGGTCTATGGCCTCCCGTATTCAACTATTTCTTGTCAGTTCGCCCAGGTCATCGATCGAATCATCATCATCTGCTTAGCCTTTTCTCAACTATGTTGGGGTCGGCTTCCCGTCTAACCGGATGCAGCTGAATACCAGTATTTTACATGGAGCGACTGCCTATCTGACCTCCACAACCCAGTTAGCGCTAGGTAAATACGATACCCCTTGGTAAGACTGGTTGTCAGACTTTCGGGTCTCTGACTACCTGTAACGACTGTCAAAGATCTACAAATGACAGCCGGGACCAACGGCTTAACGTGTTTTCCGAGGCACGGAGGAAACTCGGTAAGTAATGGGTGGTCACCCATCCACGGACCAACCTAGGTAAGCACGGCTTAACCTTAAGATCGACTCGAGTGGCTGTTCTTATTTAGCCACGAGCTCCTCATCGTCATCGATCGAATCATATCTACTTAATTCATTTAGTTTTATCAATAAATTCGGCACCATCACCATCGAATCATTAATTCAACATTTTGCAGGGCTATCAAATCATGAGATTAAATAACTGTTCAAGTCAACCCACAATAATTTTTAATGCCAATTAATTCGAGTCACTCTCGGTTATCTTATATTTATGGGTATACTTCGTAATTGGCGTAATGTTTGAAAGAATAATTTTAAGTTATTGTACTGTCAACTGTGAAGCTACCTTTCATAAGTCATGCACTTATCAACTCTTCTAATCTCCTCGTGATAATTTACCGTTAAATACAATTAGCAAACAAAGCCAACTTTTACTTATTGCATTATAAAAACATAAGTAAACCGAATAATCAAATAAAATAACCATTCACCGTGAAATATTCAATTAAGTCCAATAAAAGCACCACTCTGTAAGGTCACCAACTTCTCAAGTGACTACGGCGGACAATCCTAAAGGTTAAATAAAAATATTATAAATAAAAGAAATCACTCACAATTCTGGCCGTCCACTTACATTCGATAATCACGATCGTGTTTAGATAAAAAGAAAAAAGAAACAATAATAACAAAATAAACAAGGCCCGTAATCACCTCATGTCAGACGAATGAAGAGTAGGGTGACCAAATACTGATAGTACTGTGCTCTGAATTATGGTTACTACAATATTTTGGATCAAGATACAGGTTTAATAAGTATATTAGTATTAAGCGCTGCTTTTAAGGTAAAAGTTTAAACTTCAAAAAATATTACGGTTATCCAGATTGGAACTTTTACTTTGGGCAGCCTTAATGAAAACCTCAACCATAAAAAGTTCATTGGTTAATAAACTATATATACACTATAACTATATATATACTACATACTATGGCGTGATTGAGTAACACATCCGTCCTAACTTTCGCATTTATAATATTAGTACAGATGCATGGTCACTGTACTTTTCACTTCAAATTCAAGTTACGAGTTTCGTCATGACATGACGTATGAGCGAGCGACGTCCAAAATACTTATTATATTTTATTTAAATTATTAAGTGTTTAAGCACTTACGATTTAGTGACTGTTAAGTTTCGTTTTAGCTTTTTTTAAGCTTTGCTTTGACAGTAACGACATTTTAAAGCTTTACAGAAAGAAATAAGAGGACCGTTTATTGATCGCCTAATTGCTATGTCAAAATAAAGTTATTTGTGTATGCTTAAAAATAAAATATGTCGATTTATAGTGCAGCATGATTCTGTTGATGTTGGTAAACAATAGTGTAAAATTGTCCATGGAAATTGTATTGAAAAAACGACGTAGCGACTATCTAGCGACGACCATGCACCACTCTAGCTAGTTAGAAATATGATAGAGAAACACAATTAAGAAAATCATCACTTTTGTTCTGAATTTTCATTTTACAGGGATTCGCTGATTCATTCAGACTTTCGAAAGAAATAGAACACAAAACAATATCTTACTTATTAATTACTAGTGTCCTGCGATTTTCGTCCACGTGAAATTAATACAAAATATTGCTTCCCTTTTTTAGTCGGATTTTATTTTAAAAAAATCGGTAATCGGGTTTTTATTTTTTTGCACGGAACCCTAATCCTTTTTTTAAATAAAAGTAGGCTAAGTTACTCCTTGTAACATTAGCTATCTGCCAGTAAAAGTCAAAATCTGTCCAGCCGTTTCCGAGATAAGCCGAAACAAACAGACAGACAGTCCGACGGACCGACAGAAAAAAAATGTAAAAAAGTAAAAATTAAGTACCGTATATACTTTCATATGCATTCAATAAAAGACTGCTATTTTTAATTACTTACAAACAAACAGACACTTCAATTTTATTTATTCTAAAAATAATCCAGCAAGTCTTCCAGTATCTTCTGAAAACACATGTACCTAACTACCCAGCCATCACAAAACAAAGGAAGTTATGAATAATTAAATAATGTCAAGGAAACAACCATTTATTTGAATCTCGTAACTTAAGACGATGGGGACAGCCACCTGCGACAAATGCACCACTGTGCTTCCGTCCTGAATTAACTTCCACAAATCAATAAACAGACCTTATCTTTTAGGAATTAAGGTTGAATATTGTGCGTAAAAGATGTTGCGACTTTACTGCTCCTATATTAAGTTCCTCAAAATACTAAACAGAGCTTATGGACCAAGCAATACGGTTAAATATAGCAAGACATTGTTGTTTTAGAAGGATGTATCAAAGTTGGTCAATAAGTTTGTAGAAGTCCTGGTGTTTACTTGATGCAAAGTTAGCCGTGAAGTGTTATGGCGTAGTACAGTTTACAACCAGTCATCTAGTAGATTATAAAGGGGAGGACACCTGGTACTTGTTATTAGGTATACTTTTACTGAGAGTAGCCAGTGTGGCAGCTGAAAAAGTCTTCAAAAACTAAAGGTTATTTTGCCAATTCATGTGCAAGCATAGCTGACAGCGTCAATTATTTCACAGCTCAGCTTTAGACACATCATCCTCCACAGCCCGACTTTTGAAGTCGCACTGCTGAGTATAGGCTTCTCTTTACTAGGGAGAGAACCTCACGTCCCAGCCGCCGCGGGAGAACCACGTTCGTGATGGCTCTCGGCCAGCGTAGGCGCGGGCCTGTGGACGGTGAGTAATGGCCTAGCTCGCCGTCCGTCCGTCGTATGACGACAGGCCGTGTCGACGGCGCGTTCGTGTTCCACGCGCGCCTCAAAGAGATGTCAGCAATCATGAGGGGCCCGCAAGGGCCGATGCCTGCCAGGGCTGCGGGACTGTTCGAAAGAGATACCGCGGCCCTGGAACATAAAGGGCAAAAGAAGGAACATGGGTGGTTTTTAGTCAGTAAAAGTCTGACACTCCCTTCCGCTCCGCCTAGAGCGGGGGGAGTCATTTGATGATTTCCCATCCGAAAAAAAGGCTTCTCTTTACTAGTGCCAAGCTCCACGTTCTTGTGCGAGCCTCATCTAGAACATTCCCGCAATGGCAACAATGGCGTCTACCCATCTCGCCGCCAGACGACCAACACTTCTCTCGGTCACAGTTTTACTGTAACTGCCATCACCACGTTTTGGTGCATTTGAGTTCCATAACGCGATTTCTAATATCGAAGACCTAGTAGGTTTCCGGATTTCGACGTTTGGAACTCGGTCTAGTAGTTTTATGCCGAGCATGGAACGCTTCATGGCTCTCTGAGCTACTCTGAGTCTGTACACTGCCTGTTGTGCGAGCGTCCATGTGCTGAGAAGCACCGTACGTCATGGTGGGCAGAACACACTGATTGTAGAGACCGGTATTCAAGCATCAGAAAATTTTCGCTAATTTCAGATTGTCGTCCAATTTTCTGAATGCAGCTCAAGCGGAAATCTTCTCGATATCTCCGTTGTTTGATGCTCTTTGTCAAAGAAAAGAATATGACCAAGATAGACATAACGGTCAACCTTCTCCAACCTTTAGACACTAGTTTCAATTATTCAATAGCAACTTTAGCCGCAGGCAGCTCTTCAACGCAATTTCATTTGTGAAAATCGGTCAAATCCGCTGTTAGTGTACGCTGTAAACATAGCTAGTTTTTTTACCGGTGAAATGTATTTTGATAATGCAATTACGAGCTCTAAACCAGTTCTGCGATATAGATAAACTTGGATTGTGATATCAAACTCTTCTTTACCTATAGACTCGGTATAACCATGGACCACGATCAGATAGTATTTTATTACTGTAACTGTTAGCCTGTGTCACCACACTGCTGGGCAAATGCCTCTCCCCACGACTTCCAAATACTTTGATCCAGGGCCAATGGCTACTGGTCGTTAAGTCTGTCCAGCTCGTCCCGCCATCTCCTGGAAGGTCTACCGCATCGCCTTCTGGCTGTGTTATTGTGTGTACTGTGCTCTTGTGATTATTTTTAATTACTGTTAAACATTTACCAAAGATTACACAAAGTTAATAAACCAGAAGCATCAAATTATACATTTAGCATTTTAACCCTCTTACTGCGATTATAAGTGCAAATTTTGCCCATAATCAAAGTAAATTTTGCATAAAATCACATAAAAGTCGCTTGAGCAAACAACTTCGGGTTGCAAGATAGGAAAATTGCGGTTATCGTAAATTTTAATCATAATTTAGGGAGAGCGATGAAGAAATACGACATAATAAGGAGATATAGGGAAGTTGAGAGCCGACAGGGTTTGGTTATCAAAGAGGGCGAGAAGGTAACCAAAGAAAAATATTATTATGCATTATGTCGGTCCGGGAACTGGGTTATTTATTAAACAAGATGCTGTTCATTTTTTTCACGGGGATCTGAGTGAATTTTTTTGTTTACGCTCCCTTTTGTACTTTTATAATTGCGGTATCTAGAGACCTCGCTGTGTTTCTGTTTTAAGGTGTCGAAAGCCTTTGTGTGGTTTATGTGGCTTGCGGTTTCCTTGTATAATTAATTATCGTGCTTGTTATGCTTACAAAAGTGAACGATTCGCCTATTTGAATAACTTTTTTGATCCTTTGTATTGATGCATAACTTTTTATATGACAAATAAATATAGTTTGATGAATAGGTATATTATTTTTATGTTTAGATATCGATACTCATCACGCCTATGGAGCAAATTCTGTCAATATGATGAATTTGTTATTTTGACAATGAGACAGGGCTTGGTAACACTAGATTCCGACATTTACTTCATAAACACAACTGACAATATTTAATCTGTAGATAATTTCTTCACCCACAAACTATCTCCTCATAACTTCAACAAACAAATAGGTACTCTATCCTTATTAGGTACCGCTCGTCGAACGAGCTGCGGAGTCTGCAATTTAAAATCTCCCCGTTCACTCGTTACTGGATATTGATCCGACAAAATTGCAAATTGCATTCCTTCTTACCTGAAAACACGTTCAGGCTAACGATCCCTTTCATTTAAACCTCTGTTTATTTTATTTTTGGGAGTCTAGTGCGATATTGTCTGGACTTGAGTATAGTTGCTACAATTTTTTTGCCGCATGAAAGACGTTGACAAACAACTGTTCCCACCGTTGGCGTTGTTTGTATTAATGAAAGTGTTTGCCACGTGCCAAAATATTCATGTCATATTCATATTATGTATGTACATACATCAGCATTTTGTGTTTTGAAAAAAGAAAAAAAGAATACTTTTTTAGCTGTGGTTTTGTGGGAATGCCTCAAGGAAGTATACTCGGTCCATCTCAATTTATGCAAATCACGTTTCATGAGTTATGTTTTGAAACCTGACAATTAAAATGAACTTTTTCAGGATGCGTAATTGTATGAGTCTCCAAACCTTGGGTCTTCTATGCATTTGACCTAAGTATTTATTTGTTTAATTATGTAGTGTTAAAATTATGTGGCTAACGTTTCGAAAAAAATCTAGCCGCGTTGTGCCGGTAGTTGAGCTAGAGTACAAATGACATAATAACTATGTAGGTACAGTAGGTACCTTGTTCTCCATGCAAGTACCTCTGTAATGAAGGTAAGCACAAGCAATAAGCCAATAATGCCTTCCGGCACAAAAACACACACATCGGAAAATTACTAACGATTTTTTACAAGAAGTCATTTCTTCAGAACAGGCCATGTTTGTTTTACCCATCAATACTTGGGCAAATAAGCCAGGCAGACGGCTTATTGATTACCTTACCCTGCCCTACAATTATGATAATGTTTGGTTAACATACCAATTTAGTTGAGATTGTCTTATTATTTTTTCAAGCAAATTATCGTCGTTGCTCGTTGTAAGTAAATAAGGTGGTTATTTCATTTCGCGTGTGTGTTCCAGGGTATATATATAATAAGTTAATTATGCTTATTGAAGTCGAATGTATTATTAATTAAATAAATGTATTGAAAATTGGACTGTGCGTTTCCTTTCATAATTCAATCATTCTATTGTTGGTACATATTATAATAACTTACCTTACTGTTTCTCAATCGTTGCTTACATATATGTAATTATAATTACAGACGACTACAAATAGTCTCGTGATACGAATGGTTACGAATCTACAATTTTCGCATATGCTTGCTTTTTTCACTATAGAATTGTTGTGCATTTTAATTAAGTTCTAGATTGCTCAAACATCAGTGTATCCCTTTTTTTCGGATGGGAAATCATCAAATGACTCCTCCCGCTCTGGGCGGAGCGGAAGGGAGTGTCAGACTTTTACTGACTAAAAACCATCCATGTTCCTTCTTTTGCCCTTAATGTTCCAGGGCCGCGGTATCTCTTTCGAACAGTCCCGCAGATCAGTGTATCCCTGGCTCTTGTACTAGGAGTTCCTGTATCACAAGAGTCAGACCTCTCAATTTACAGTAATAATGTATCACGAATAATTTTTCCTGTGAATTCTCTTCAAAATTTTACTGAATAAGTCCTTTTTCTTACCTCCTACCTTTCCCCTACGTCAGTTTTGTATCCTATCACGCTGCACGTACGTATACATTTAATCAACAAAACCCGTACAAATACTAAATAACGTAAGTACCTAGTTATTAATAATTTATTTCATCATAAATATTGCCATCCACAAAATTACGACTCATTTGCGTCGCGTGTCGCCGTAGGGTTGTCGCAAAAACTATTGTGTGCGTCCCCAATAAAATAGCCAGAGAGATAAATAAAATAAACATTGGTTTAAATAAAAAATAACTTGCGCATTGTATGGAGGCGTTGTGCGTGGGAATGACAGGCGCCTAGGGTGATCTCTGGGAATGACGTTATTAAGGCGAGGTATTCCTGCAAAAGTAGGCATTTAGCGCTGTAGGCTGCGCGCAAAATACTTCTCGTGGACACAGCGCGTTCGTGAACTCGCGTGACCTTGCCTAGCGACACAGCATAGAAATATGCAGTTGGATAAGTAATATTACTTGACTTTTATGAAATATTTTTTCTATGATCAAAATTTGTTACTATCTAGTAGCGATAAATTAGAGCTTTGTTAATAAATGAAATAATTGTCTATAAAATATAAGAATATAAAATAATCATAATTGGGCAGTTTGAGTAACTAATTGAAAATAAACAGCCAGTTCGCTATTAGTAGGTTCGAGAACTGTAAAAATAAAATTTTGATTTGTTTATGTGTTTTTGTGTAAATTGCAATAAGTGTATTTTTATTGAACCTTCCTATTTCATTTAAACAAATTTCATTTTTTTTAATAAAAATATGTAGGATCAGGAGTGCCGAGAGGTATATCTTCAGGGTTTGGAGTTCCCATTTTATTGGGATAAACAAGACTGTATATGCAATTACAGTATTTTTATTACAGTAGGTACACAACACACAATACAAAATGGTACACAACACAAAAAATGGTAAATAGTAAAAAAAGATAAATCAGATAAAAAGGTACACACAGTTAGGCGAACAGACCTTTTAAGGTCACAGTTCGTACAGTGGACAAGCCACCCAAACACAAAGTGTATCGCTATCAGAAAGCTAAATACAGCTATGTGCAATATACAGCAGCGCTGTACCAGGTAAACCGACAGTTTTGTCGGGAGCAGGGGAGCTCTGTAATGAGTCGAATCCGAAGACCGACTGACGAGCTTACTGAGAGCACGCTCTTTTATAGTACGATGCCCCCACTGTAATCCCTCCACAACTCTGTCCGTTGACGCACGGAGGTGCGTCACGCGTTTACAAGATACAAAATGTGCGCGAAATCTAATAAGATTTACGATACAGTAATCAAATAATACAAGAATAATTGTCGTAAATAAACAATGGTGAATTCACAAAGTAAAAATTAAAATAACATGTCGTTAATTGTTTTGAACAAAACTTATCGGTCACACTTATCGAAATAAGTTGCCAAAAATCAATTACTAGCACGTAATAAATTATGTTTCGATTTATAAGACAATAATTGACCATAATTGATAGTAAAAATCACTTAAATTAATAATCAGAAAACAAAACAACTCATAATAAAATTTGGTGACTACCCACAATTGTAATAATTGACAACCAACTCCGACACGGCCAGAACTGACGTTCTACACGACCTCGTGTGATTCTGAAAAAGAAAATCTCTTGTGAATATCGATCGGCCTTTCTGACAAACAAAAGCCTTAACAAAAGGTATGTCGTAAAGAAAAATCCTGAGTTAGTCAATTATAGCAGTTGCATCGCAACCGTTCAAAATTACCATACTGCTACTGACAATACATAGTTCAACTAAAGTAGAGACACAGTCTCCCAGCCGAAATCACACCATGGGATTCGACAAGTAATTTGGAGTCAAATAGACAACCCGCATAGGCGTCAACATAGACAACCCGCATAAGCGTCAAGTTCAACATCCAAATCCAGGAGTCAACATAGACATCCGATTAAGCGTCAAGCTAAACAAGAGTCATCATAGACATCTTATCAATTCAGCTATACTATGTCAGCAGCAGATGAATCATCATCAGTGTCAGTATTGACATCATCACTAACAGTAACTGGACATTCAGGCATTTTTCGTACACGATCATGGGCATATTTGTAAATTCTATTGCTACTCAAAGCTTTTAACAAATATCTATCACCATCTAATAGTTCTAAAATTCTATAGGGACCTTTAAATTTAGGATCTAATTTAGTTTGATTTCGTTCCTCATTAGCAATAAGTACAAAGTCTCCAACTTGAAACTTTTTCAAAATAGCTTTAGTCTTATCGAAACGAACTTTATCGTATTCGGCACTTTTAGTTATACCCAGGGCTGCTTGTTCCCTTACACGGGACAAATTTACTTCTATCTCGTCACTGTCAACAGTCATCAAACCTAAAGGTCGAGCAACTCGTCCAATCAGCAAGTCTAAAGGACTAGATTTAGTAACCCGATTAATTGTGCAATTTAGAGCAATTTGAACGTCTTCAATGGCATCTTGCCAAGAGCGCTCACTGGTCTCAACGGCGGTAAGCATACTTTTTAATGTTTTCATTATGCGTTCAACCTGCCCATTAGCCCTACATGCACCGGTAGCTATTAAATGCAATGCAACATTATGGGAATCACAAAATTCTTTGAAGTTTTTGCTAGCAAAACAGCGACCTTGGTCAGCTATAACCCGAGAAGGTGCTCCAAATAAAGAGACACTAGACTTAAGGGCTTTAATGCAATGTGATGCGTCAATCTGGGTAGTATGGTACAGTAGAACATACTTTGTAAAAGAATCAATTATAACAATGATGTATTCCTTGAGATCACTCTTTCCACTAAGTTTTCCGGTAACATCTATATGCACTGTGTGCCAAGGTATACTGACTTTAGGTATAGGGTGTAACTCTGCTTGTTTGAACTGTTTCGGTTGAGAAGAATCTTGCTGGTCAGAGGAAATCTGAGACTTTCTCTTAAGGTGGGACAATACACTCAATTCTTGTTGAAGTTTATGTCTAGTATGTACTTCAGTAGTAAATGCTAGTCGATGAGCACGGGAATCAAATTTGGAGACATGGGCCAGTACAGTAGAAACAGCAATGTGTTCGACACTCAGGCTATTCCATTTAGATGTCAGTGAAGTGACCTGTCGACTGGCATATGCGGCTAAAGATTCTCCTTCTTTTGGTTGACTATTATGAAGGTTAATGAGGGTAGCGGCAACAGTTTCCGAAACGGCATATCGAGAAAGAAAGAGACTCTTAAAGTCTGTCCAGGTCATACCTGCATACGATACTTGGGAAAGCCATACGTTAGCACTACCTTTTAAGGCTTTAGTAAGGGCAATAATGAGAGTGCTACCTTGAAGAGGCTTTTCCGAAAAACAAATATCAACAGTTGTACTCCAAGATTGAGCATCGGAATCGGGTAGGTCTGGGTCAAAATCGGGCAAAGGAATTACAGTAGACGAAGCGGAGTGCGTCTTAATGGCTTCAATTAACTGAGTCATATTTTGATTCTGAAGCTCTAACATTACTCGCCATGGATCACCAACACCTTCCGATTCCTGGGCTCTCCCTAATCCCACTTCTGATGTAGGATCAGGAGTGCCGAGAGGTATATCTTCAGGGTTTGGAGTTCCCATTTTATTGGGATAAACAAGACTGTATATGCAATTACAGTATTTTTATTACAGTAGGTACACAACACACAATACAAAATGGTACACAACACAAAAAATGGTAAATAGTAAAAAAAGATAAATCAGATAAAAAGGTACACACAGTTAGGCGAACAGACCTTTTAAGGTCACAGTTCGTACAGTGGACAAGCCACCCAAACACAAAGTGTATCGCTATCAGAAAGCTAAATACAGCTATGTGCAATATACAGCAGCGCTGTACCAGGTAAACCGACAGTTTTGTCGGGAGCAGGGGAGCTCTGTAATGAGTCGAATCCGAAGACCGACTGACGAGCTTACTGAGAGCACGCTCTTTTATAGTACGATGCCCCCACTGTAATCCCTCCACAACTCTGTCCGTTGACGCACGGAGGTGCGTCACGCGTTTACAAGATACAAAATGTGCGCGAAATCTAATAAGATTTACGATACAGTAATCAAATAATACAAGAATAATTGTCGTAAATAAACAATGGTGAATTCACAAAGTAAAAATTAAAATAACATGTCGTTAATTGTTTTGAACAAAACTTATCGGTCACACTTATCGAAATAAGTTGCCAAAAATCAATTACTAGCACGTAATAAATTATGTTTCGATTTATAAGACAATAATTGACCATAATTGATAGTAAAAATCACTTAAATTAATAATCAGAAAACAAAACAACTCATAATAAAATTTGGTGACTACCCACAATTGTAATAATTGACAACCAACTCCGACAATATAATATTAACAATCACAAAACTAGAAAGAAACTCAACTAAGTAGATGAAATTAAAATATTTACTATAGGCCCGGCGCAGCCCTATCGCGTACGTACCACTCGGCTGTAGGTAATTATTTCAAAGACAGGGCCGAGTCACAATACTGTATATATTTGTACTGTGACATATCTTTGGAGTGCATTCTTTTTATTTGTTACTTTTATTGCTTTACACGACTTTTTTCGCTTGCGTTGTTTATTGCCCATTATAACTTGCAACAATTATAGTAAACTTGGTCAAAAACAGACGGTATGGTACGCGAAATTGTCGCGGAAAAAACTGACACAGGTCCGTCGTCGGTAAGCGCCAGCGCGCGACTAATCGGGCCTGTCCGAGCCGCCGCGAACGCTTTTAATTCATTATAAAACATAGTAATTAAGAAAATAATGTTATCAAGTCAAACTCTACCACTTTGTCTAGAACTAATTAGTTTCTTCAATTTAGTATAAAAATTAAATGTAAAACATCAGTAATTTAGTCATAATATTGAAAAAAAGTTACAAAAAGGGGTAACTTTGCGATTTTTTTCTATTGAGTGAAGTTCATCAGGTCTTGCAACTGAATGCGACTGTGACTAGATAAGATCCTTAACTATAACATATATTTTTCTTAAATGTTTAAACACTATATTCTTTGTCTCAGATGGTTTTAAAAAACTCAAATGTGCGCCCACCTCGCCTTAAATAAATGATACTTTTGGTGCAGTCCTATCTATGACATGGTTAGAGTATCAATATTATTTGATAGGCAGATTTATATGTGCACGTCTTTTCGTTTTTTTTTTTATCTCAAACTAAATGATTTGATAAGTATGTATGAGCTTTCAATCACTTATTTTGGCAGTAATTTGATGGAAGATTATTTTATTTTATAAACGGATCAAATAATAAAAGTGCCCATATTTTATTATTTTTTTGAAAAAAATAATTTCCATGCAACATGAATTCACTCTTTATTCATTACTTACATTGAGTATTGTATCCGTGCCCTACCCTTAAAACGTCATAAAAAATAATGACACGACCGTTTCTGCATAATCGCATCAAAACTGTCACATGTGTACAATATAACATGAGTTTCTACCTTTTGCAGTGACACAGCACATCATACAAATCTTTTGACATCATGCGACTAAACTGTCGCAGCTCCCCACATGACGCGACAGTTTTTGCGACAAAAAAATCGACCCTGTTTACCCTAACTTTAGTTCTGGTTGATGTTAAATAGATAACGAAGCTACGTGAAGCAATTCGGAGGTGTTCGTGCACAGAATTTTTAAATTAAGAACGCGTTTGTCATGTTTCACTTATGTAATTAAAGTGTAGATGGCCTGATACACGTTTTGGGAAAGAATTTTATTCTTTTTTTTAGGTTTTTTAAATGTTATTCTAGTTTCGTGGTTCATGAAGCAATTAGATTGGTGTATCTGCTTACCTATGTCTCTAGCAGAAAGGGTTAATTTTCCTATAAGTATAAATTACGTTTAACCTACCAGTACTATTATTTTACTTTAAGAATCTTTAAAACTGATAGTTGAATTGCTAAGTAGTGTGACATAATAAATTATAATGTTAAGGGGTTCACGAAATCTGATTTTTTTTACCAACATCTTCAATGAATTTTTAACATAACACTCTACTTCTAATTTTGTGGAGCCGGACTAAAGGAAACATTCAATAGATAAGACGTGGCCACGGCTACCGTACAAACAGGGGTCGAAAAATAAACAAACTAAAGATATATTTAGACCCGGCTTGTCCACTCGAACAAATTGACGCTCATAATCGAAATCGGGTTATTCTGGACAAAGTGTTTATTGAAATCGGTTATATGATTTCTGTCTAAGCTTAAGTAATTAATGACTTCCCTATTAAAGATTTACTACCTACATTAAAATGTAGAATGCTCAGGTGGTATTAGGACATTACCTTTGTCAAAATTTTCGAATTACAGAAAAGCCTGCAATGGTTCTAATACATGTTTGATGCACGACACTAAAGATGCTTTTAAATTTACTTTAGCAAACGAAAATATAACTGCAGACAGTTGTCCTATATAATCTGATCTTCACAAAATACAAAAGCAAGGTAACTTAGTGACGAAACTTGATCTAAAGCAAACCTTTTATAAACCCACAAGACGACTACCTACGTACAGTCCTTTCATTGTTATTTTAAAGTGACCTTTATCTTTTTGACATAAGGTTAATTTTAGAGGAATCCTAACTGTGACAGGACTGTAGTTACTGTTAGTTGTATAAACAGTATGGAGCGATCAATTAGGCGCCTGGCTGTATGGGGAGTTGCCTGTGCCCACAGATACGGGCCGTAAGCAAACATTAGGATTATGATTATAAATCCATTGGATACTTATTATTGGGGCCATCCATCACTGGAGGGTTAATCGAAATTTGAATGAGTGCTTCGGTATTAAGTTCTGATTTTCTGAGTACTTTATTGTTTTGGGAAATTTTGTTGTATTTCAAAGAGTTGTTTCTGTGATTCAGGTTTTAAGCCAGTATCCTATAATAATAAACAGCAGCAGCTGAGATGATATCACATAAACATCACACCTGTAATCCCCGAAGTATTAGGCAGAGGTGTAACTAATATACTACACCCACATTTCGCCAGTTATGTTGAAGTTCCATGTATTAGGGGGCGAGCCTATTGCCATCAACCGGACACAAATCCAGACTCCGTGGCAAATTATGGAAATCACAATAACACTTTACGGGAATCGAACCTCAGACCTCATGCTCAGCAGTCGCACACTCCACCAATAGACCAACGAGGCAGTCGCAATCACTTAACAAATACTCATAAATTCCGCAAAACATGGAACAAAATCGCGCAAAGCATTCACATTGATTTTCCAGTTTCCAGACACTCGATTTCTGTCCCTCAGTCTATGTCTCCTAAATCGTACACTAAAATCAATCCTCCAGAAGGTAACTAAACGTATAGGTAAGGTACTGTCACATAAGGGATATCTTCCGTGATTATTTCCTCCCGATATTTCGACTCTGTTGCAAGCGTGATGACAAATTTAAGAATTAATATTAATAAAAAAAGAAAATTGTTGTCGAAATAACGGGAGCTTCAAAATAATGAATAATCATAATCACGGAAGATATCCCGTAATTGGCAGTATAAATATGTTTACTTTTAAACCGTGAAATCTTGAAGTAGGAAACTAATCGGGTTCATATTTGAATTTCGAACCTTAAAATACCTACGGGTAAAATGTCAACGTTCAAAACATCACAAATTTAAATATCGAACGACCATAAATCCGCATAACATCCTCATTGATTTTCCAGTTCCCAGACAGTTCCCCTGATCATAGCTACTAGATACTTACCAACAATCTGTCTGGCTAACTTATGCATGCACTTGTTAGACTAGTTATCCGGATCTAATATTAAAATGAGCCGCAATTTGTACGCTGCCGATACGGAACGATCAATCTACCAGATTGAACACACCCTGTACGTGTGCTGGAGTGCGGTGGAGTGGAGTTGTTGATAAATTAATTATGTTTTGTTATTGAATGTTCTTATTCTTCATAGCGTGGTGGGTTCTTCTTCAGAAGAAGAAGAATACTAAAGTAAATTTGGTATATTGAGAGACTAGATCCAAAACTGAAAACTCTAATGTCAGCTCGTCAGAAAATATTGCCACAAAATAACCTACAGAGTCTGAAAAGAAATTATTGGCCTTGACTATACAAATATAACTATACAAATTAATTAAAATTGAAGTGTCTGTTTTTAATTTCAAAATAATAGCTTTTTACTGAATACATATGAAATTATATACGGTACATATGTATAACAAAACAACATTTCTGTCACTGTTTTTCATCTCTGTCTGTCTGTTTGTTCCGGTTAATCTCCAAAACGGCTGGACCGATTTTAACTGGCAGATAGCTGATGTTATAAAGATTGACTTAGGTTAATATTAGAAAATAATTAGGGTTCCGTGCAAAAAAATTCAAACCTTCGAAATTGTTAACCAAGTCCGATTCAAATAGGGAAGAACTTATTTTTTTTTATAATTTCACAGGGACGAATGTTGCGGGCAACAGCTAGTAACTAAATAAGCTAAGTTCACAAACACAAACAAACTTAAAAACAATAAACAAACAAAATGTCTCCACGCAATTCGCTGCCCAAAGCGCGTTATTCAAATAAGACGCGCTGCGTATCGCAGGCGACTTGTCGCTTGATGGATAGCTTCGGACGATTTTTAATCATCCCCTGTAAACCATTTACATAGCCATAAACACCTTCACGCTACAACCGAAATTAAACTTTAACCTCAACAGCGAAGGTTCCTTTTGAGTGTGCAAGAGGAGTTCTTGGTTTATAAATTGAATAAATGATGTGCTTATTTGTGTTGAATATGAGTTCCGCTGTCAAATAACATGTCCTGTCCTTTTCATGTTTGTAGAAAAACGTAGAGATGTCCACTTTTATATTTTTCGTAAGGAACCGACATTTAAAAAATTACTGATTTTCCCCATGTTTTCGTTCTTAGCCCTTTTGTCCCTTTGTGAACTATGTCTTGAGATTTTTGAATGCCGTGACAAAAAAACACATTTTATTTTGAGATAACTCTCATTTGCTTTACTGAACCGTAACTTGGTAAAGTTGTAATCAAATTAGTATTGTTTCAAACAACCCTGTCTCCTTAGCCTTACAGACTCCTCTAGCTCCACGCACAGCCGGCTTACCCCGGAGCCACTTCATGCAATAGTTTAATCCACTAAGCCGAGCTCCGTCAACTGTACATCGTAGGCAAGATGAATTATCTTTACTGAAACAAAGCTTTCATTCGCATTGTTCACAATCCTCGCTACGTGCATTATACACCCACCGCTATTTTGCGACAAAACCCTCCATTACACGACGCATTGTGCCACCACTCAATGCATGATTAATGATTGCAGACTTCGAAAACATATTCATTCGTGGGAGCCCCTCTATTCCGCTGTCTCGTTCCACTACAATGCGAGATATCGATATTTTTCCGCGAGAGGCGAAAAATGGTATGTTTACATCCGCTCGATTAAGCACAGAGGATGAGTTTTTGAAAAATCGACGAACGCCCAAAAGATATGCGTCGCGTGCCACGAACTTCTCATCTATAAAACCAAAATTCAACTTTACGAACAACAAAATACGCTTCAAAATAAATTGTTCTGTACAACTTTACCCCGCACTTAGTGCTTCACGAAGCGTAGCAAGGATGTTGTTTTATTGGAAACGGATAATTTATTTTGTGTATTTATTTTGTTGCGGCACGTCCCCGGCGGATTCAATAACGTGGGAGCGAATTTAGTGGTTATGGTCATGTTATTAGTATGTGAAGAAGGATTGAAGACTCAGACATTTTATACGTAGATAAAATTCCTGGACAATGATAGCTTAGGTATAAAAGGTAGATACGTAAGCTCAGCAAGGGAAAATACAGGTGAAGTTATACCAGCCATTCATTTTCCCACAGAAAAGGAAAGGAAAATAGGTATGTGGGAAACTTGCAATTTGTAAGCGATAAATTAGAAAAGCGTCGTTAACTTAAGTGGCAGCACGCCTACACTGAGACCTTTCTGCTTATCGCAGAGAAAACGTAATTACATAAAAGTTTTAATGGAGGAAAATGTTGTTTCCTCGATCCTGACAATTTGCTTCGAGTTTCAAAAATATGGGAGTCCAGGGTGAGGATTGCAAAAACAGAAAAGTTATCTCATTCGATGCAAACCTACAAATTATGGGGACGGGAAACCCCTAACTGAATTAATTTTAAAAGTAGGACAGCACTCAGCTGTAAACATTTTTGGTTAACGAAATTTTCTTGGAGCAATTCTTACTAGCAGCCACTCGACGTTATTTGATACGGATGTCTGGGAGACTGGGAGGTAGATTACATTTTCAACTGGACTTAGCAACTTCTAGACATTTCTCAATTCATTTAAAAAAAAAAATTCTTCTTATAGACGCTACAACCATATCAGGCGACGAGCCGACGGCAAAGCTCAAAATAAATCAGTTTTCTGCAATTTTTCTACACAAAAGCTATTTTGAGGTTGTTATTACACGGAGAATTCTTTTCAATCCTTTTTCCCCAACACTTTCAATGATGACGTTGCACAAACTCAATGGTTTGTAAAAAGAACCGAATTTCATTTGTTTCGTAGTTTCCGTGAATATTTGAGGCACCAAATATTCAAGCTTCGTATGGTCTATGAAAGAAACGAACTTCATATGTTTCTGTTTCCAGCCAAAAAGAGTGTCAAAAGTTGAGATGGCGTGTGAGGAGACAAGCAATTCTGAACCATATGTGCAGTGCAACTACTAACTGCCATATTTCCAATGTCACTTTGCCTGTCCTGATGCATTTATTTCAAACCCAGAGGACCTCGACCAAGTCACTTTCTAACAACAATGATGGAAAAAATGTATCAGATTGTCATTATGCTACCGTCGTCATTGTGTAAATCCTGTAGAAATACGAAGGCTTTTTAACCGATTGTTAGTTGTTTAGGCCAGGGTCCTCGAAGGGTATTCAAACTTCGTTTACAAAATCAAGTCTATTAGAAGTCTGGGACTTCCCGAATCCCGGCGGAAATTAACTGAGACCCGTGTCCCGTGTCAGACAGCGACAATGTCCTTTCAAAACTATCCTAAAGACATTTCAATGGAATTGACGAAATTATGTAGTACTTTACATGGGTCATTTGCATACAATATGAATCGGTTTTGGAGTTAGAGATCAAATGGTGAAGATCTTCGGTGTTCTTTGTGGTAGAAAGGAACCGAAAACTAACGGGATAATGTTGTTTGTTTTATTTTAAAACGGTATATTGTTCTTTCGTACTAATATTATAAATGCTAAAGTAAGTCTGTGTGTTTGGTACCTTTTCACGACTAAACGGCTGATTTAGTCGTAATGAAACTTGGCAAGGATTTGTATTGGCTAGTTTAATCCCGGGCAAGGACATCTCTTTTTTTTCTCCCACATATTTACACATCATTTAACTGCTTTACAGTTTGTAACATTTTTTTGTAAAATGATGTCACCACAAAACGCCTTTAATTTTTTTTTGCACCTTATAAAAAAATCCACGCAAATGAAGTAGTGAGCCACAGCTATAGTTCACTAATAACGAGTCAATCCAATTAAATTTGAATTCTGCTTAAATATATCTTCTTTACAATGTACATAGTCTTTCGAGCGGTAATTTCGTCGTTTCGTGAATTAAACGCTGCTGAAATACACGTCGTAAAATCCGGTATGCCTTTTACGACACACACGGAGCCACTTTGGGTGGCCTTTAGGGCGACCCGACTAATTCGCCATGATTTTCATTAGCTAAGTATTTCTGTATGACTGTCCTGTGGTACCTGACTACCTCGTTGGTCTTGTGACTGCATAGCATGAGGTCCGGGTTTTTCCATCAGGAATTTCTCAGTAACTGGATTTGCTCCGTTGATGGCAATAGACGCCCCATAATACATGGGACTTAAACCGGCTGGCGAAATGTGGGAGTACTATTCGGTACACCTTTGTCAACCCTTCAGGGATTGCAGGCTTAATATTATGTTATGTGCTTTGGTATTTGTAAAACAAAAGTGGAATAGAAACAAATGAATGTTACTTGTAAAGGTACGAACAAACCGGTTTGGGCAGATCGCGGAACGGACTTTTACCGACAATGTGCTGAATATCAGTCAGGTGTTCACAACTAGTCCGCCGTCGGTTTGAACGCACGCTTAAGGACCGGACTCCACCAAAGGGGAGACAAACGGAGATGTGCGAAGCGGAGAAGAGAGAAGATAAGTAAAAGCGGGAGTATCTACCGAAGTTGTATGGAATGTGCAAAGCAGAGAGGAGAGGAGATGTGCACGGCTCACCGTGCGCCGCTCACAGCACACCGCTCACCGTACGCCGCTCACAGCACACCGCTCACCGTTTTTTAGGGTTCCGTACCCAAAGGGTAAAACGGGACCCTATTACTAAGCCTCCGCTGTCTGTCTGTCTGTCTATAGTCTGTCGATAGCTAGAAAGCTGAAATGTTCACAAATGATGTATTTCCGTTCCCGCTATAACAACAAATACTAAAAAGAAAATAAAATAAATATTTAAGGGGGCCTCCCATACAACATTATGATTTTTTGCCGTTTTTATAGATAATGGTACGGAACCCTTCGTGCGCGAGTCGGACTCGCACTTGGCCGGTTTTTTTTCGTCTCCGCTGGCCTAAACCATTACGAGACATCTTCTCTCCTCCCTGCTCAACCGATTCCACTTAAGCTAAGCGGAGAAGAGTGGTGTAAATAACGAAATTCTATTGGTAGTTTACAATACAAATCTCCTCTCGTCTCGTCTCCGCTTCGGTGGAGTCCGGCAAATAGAAAAAAAAAACAATACAATGCAATTGCAGTACTAGGTACAGTTTTATCAACTGCAGTCGGGATTCGGAGTGGTTTATAAATTGAAACATTTTGCATCAAAAACATTTTAATAAATAAACAAAACATCAACTTTTAACTAGCACGGACCTCCTCCACAGCGACTATAGAAACGGTAAAACTATAATTAAAACTAAAGTAAGGTAGTTCAAAGTGATGTTTGTCGTACAAAAGCGGCGGGAAAGTTGTCCAACTGCCGGCAGAAGTCATTTTAAATGTTTTCAGAGGAAAATTAATTTCAGGGGACCAACTGCGCTGAAACACTGTAAATGCTAAAGTGAAAAGTTGGTTTGGTGCGTTTGTTGAAAAAGCAGTTCTCGTCATTTAGAATACAGTCCAAAAAATATAGTGAGTAAATATAATTATTGTCCTACTTCACATATCTCTAGCAAACAAAAACTCAGTGGAGTAGCCATTAAAGCCGCATTGACACGATCAGAGCATTCTCGGACCGAGTGGACTCGGATACCTATTCGGACGCAACTCGTATAGCGGCAACGATTAATCCAAGTGCACCCGGATGGGTTGGTATGGGTTGCCAGTTTGCCACAATACCAGTTGCACCCGAGTATCCAAGTCGACTCACTCCGAACATACTCCGTTCGTGTCAACGCTGTTTAAAACAATCTAGAAACTATTAGTTATAAAATCAGATAAGTTAACCGCGGAATCAATGACGTAGAGGACCTTTTTTTAATCTCAAAATCTTCAATATGTATGTCAATGAGGGGTCTGTCAGACTCCTTCTGGTTAAAACCACACGGTGCTCCTCCTCGTCAATTCTGGCTGGGAGGCATTCTCCACAATCACCCCAGCAGTGACGGTTTGCTTGGAAATAACCCCGTCTCAGGTAAAAGCGAGGAGTGAGCTGCTTCTCGCCCTGTCATTATATGTAAGAGGTGCCCCCAACGACGTAGAGGACCCTCGATTTACCTACTTATTGATTCGGACCAATCATTACTAGCACTACAACAGAGTTTCTATGCTTTTGAGTTAGAAAGTAAAGAACCTCTAAACCGTACCATAAATAAAGTATATCTACATATGTAGTAAGGTTCGACTACAGTGGGTAGACGAGGGTCGATGGCGACCATTACAACTTCGCTCACAACATGCCGCCGATATAGTTAAATTAGGGATACGCTTGAGCCTTCCCATTGATTGCACAGAGGAAACTGTAGAGTGGCGATTCTTGACTCAATTTCATGACTGATTGTTACTGCTTATCCCCAAGTGGAAAATGAGCGTGTTAATGCGTATGTTATGTAACTATTAATGCCTATTTATTAAATATAAAATATTGAGTGAGACTTGATAGCACGTAGATTACACTTGATTGTAGCTGTCGTAATTTTGCAACAGTAACGCTTGTCCAAATAAAGTTTAATGCAATCGGCCTACCCACATCTCTTGAGTTTTCAAATTAAAAGTCAAATATAGTATTTATAAGTAAAAAAAAATTGTGACTTCGATTAGAAAATTTAAGAAATGAAGTCTCCAACACTTTCCACTGTCCTCAAGTCTAAGCAGACGGGAATCATCGCAGAGCTAATCTTGAGGGCGGGCAGCCGCTTACGCAAATGTCATTCACGCGACCCCTTCACGCTTTCGCACGCCAAACATACAAGATCTACCTCATCTCCCTCTTCCTCACTAAATTCAGGCGACAAAATGGAAGACGGGTAGTTTACTAAAGCTCTTATCTGATTGGTCATCCATAGATATGTGAGTAGAATAGGATTCGGGCACAATCCTTCGTGATTGCGCCTCGTTCCATTTTCAAATCCTCTACGACCGTTTGTCGTCCGAACTCAAACGAGCATCGGTTTGTTTCGTTTGCGAAGTTTGAATTTAGAACGTTTAACGCTTGACATAGTTTTGTGTAAAAGCTCGCTCGTCTTTTGGTGAAACTCACCCATGAAAAACATCGTTTTTCATTCATCCTAATCAGGAATTCAGAAGATTCTACAGTCTACTAAAATTGTACGGGTTTGGTAATGCTACATAGGTATATTTTTTTAATTTAATAATCTAACTCCAAATCTTGAGCCTTCCCAAACCATACATTCTGTGGTCCCCAACTCGAACAAATAATTCCATACAAATTACTCTAACATTAATTATTTAACTGAGAACATTACTGCCAAAACTTCCTAATTACAAATTCCGGTGGACCATTAGGACAATATTAATCAAAGGGACGATAGCCCCGAATCTAAGACACACCCTGTACCCTTAAATTGTATTGTCAAACCGACACATGGTCCCAAAATAGCTCCTCTGACCACTGTCAACGACAATTTACAAAGAGTAACAAAAACTCTACCTTAAAATTACTCTACTGCGAATTTCCCTACAAAGTTTTCATCGCACATATTTAGTCTGTGGTTTTAATAGTGGGCACACGTGCAAAACACTTGAAGAGGGAGTGTTACTAAACTGGACCGCCACTATCACGTAATTAAGTGCCCCCGTCCGTTGTTCACCGGACCGTAAGGGGACACTGGGCTAGAATGGCTGAGGTATTAAAATAACAAATTATTTCGACGAGGGAGTTTCAACCTTATGCTTTAAAGTTAAAGTTTAAAGTCGAATAGATAAAGTTACTGGAAAAAGGTATATTTGGCAATTGGGGTAATGTGTTAGGCATAAATTAACTAGTTTTCTTTGGAGTTGAATTAAGTACGGATGAAGGCAGTTAGTAGTTAGTGTCCGTCGTAATGACTATGGAAACGGGTCAGGGGCTGTGATAATAGATTAGCGAAGGACCTAGTAATTTGCTAAAACCAACATAAAAGCCAACAGCTTTGCTGAAGTACCGTATGTAGATTAGATCCTTAATCTACAATTAAACAAACAGCGTCTCTCCCTATGGATAACTTACTGTAAACCAAACAGGAAGAAAACTATCGTTGAAATAGTAACACGCCATTTAAATTTCTTTCGACAGACGTCAAGTTTGATAAAGATTTCCTCCAAAATCTGTAATCCTACACCGCCGATACCACCACGTCTAAATCTGCTAGAAAAATATACAAGAAAGAAAATCGTAATGCAACACATGAACCTCAAACCATAATAAAATAAACAAGGTTTTTATACAAATAAAATGTAATCGGTGTTAATAAACATTAGTTTGTGGATTCACAAACGTGGACGCATCCGGACGTCGTATAAAAACGATTAATATTCTACACGTTAGCAATAAGGATGGGAACAGGAACAGGCATGATATATAACAGGTAGGTACGAGTATATTGGAACAGTAATTTTATACTCCAGTTACTGTGAAAAAATAGTTTTTTATCATTTTTAGAAAATGGAGTGAAAATTGACTTGAGATTGTTGGAAGGACATAAACTGGGTTTCTAAATAAAATAAAAATAGGTAAGATTTGCGTAAAGTTCTACACTATAAAGTAACCTACCCATTAAACATAATGAGTCTTACTGTAAAAAAAAATTCCCGTTTTTGACAAAAATAAAAAAAGAATGTGTTATGTTCATCACGAATATTTTGTAAAAACTAATTTCGTAGGAAATGAGCAAAGTTAAAAAAGAGTAATACTAAAGAAGGCAGCTTCAATAAAGGATGACAAGATTGATTTTCCAGAAAGTCCAAAGAAATTGTAGTGTAACACAGAACACTGAAACTACTCTAAAACACTGTTCCAAGTATCAGTAACAAAAATCACAGCCACAAAATACCAAAACCAACAAGCACACGTACAGCACTATCATTTGATTGAATACGTTGCGTGAACGCAATAAAATACTTTGTACAAGAAATTTTAACGCTGTAAATCGACTTCGTACAGGAAGTCGGTAGTTAATGGATGTAGTACAACTAGTACAAGACGAAGATAACAGAACACATTCATATTTAATTAATTTTCTCTAATTGATTTTAAAGCAACGGATGCACTGTGTTGCCATAGGAAGTAGTTCATTTTAAAGTTATTTGTGTTTTCTGTCGTTATTTTACTAATAACTTTATAACTTGTAAATATCCACGTAGGAGGTAATATACAAAAATAATCAACCTATGCCAAATATTTTATTTTTGCAAGAATTGTTTCACTTAGGGAAAGCTGATCACCAAGTGTCATATTATGATATGTTTCTTCGACGTGCACGAAGTTACTGGCCGAAGCAAGTCATCAAAGTTTTAATTTATATTTGAATTCATAGTTTTCAACCGCAAATTGGCAAGCATACCATCAGACGTGGGAAAAATATGCTACACTAGCTGTGCCCGCGACTTCGTTCGCGTGGATGTCGGAACTTACTCGTAACAATGTATTTATGCTAGTGCTTTTTTATAAACAACATTAGCTGTGGAACCATCTGGAGCGTACACAAAAAGGTTATTGGGGTTTACGCGAGAAAAAGCTACGTATGGTTGACCATGGGAAAAGCATCCAATACTTAGGTCCACCCCCGCAACGGATAATGTCTGGCCCTGAGCTTTATTAATTGTCATGGCATAACAGAGAGTGACTGGAAATTGCACTCGTTTGAAAGAGAAAGGAAAGTTGTTAGGAATTATAGGTAAACTTGGAATAAAAACAATATCACCAGCGCCGCAACCGGTTAATATTTCAGCTTCGATTATGTTTTGCTGCAGATTTGTGACTTTGAGCCGAGTGCGGTTACAAAGTTTGGAGGACATAAATTTCTGAGGAGAATTATTGGTACACCGATTTTTAAAACTATTTTGTGGGCTGGAAGTCCGGGTGTGTTGAGGGAATCCAAAAATTCTACCGGGTAGTACGTGGAGTCATCTTCTTCCATAACTGTATTTATAGAGGTGTATTCTCTACTATTCCCGGACACATGAATCAATATTTTTAAATTAATTGCCGCAGCTTGGACATTGCGAGGAGTCAAAATAGCTAGCTGACATAGCCAAGAACCGGCTTGATATCCCATGTTTGTGGAATCTCCGTACACAGAAGAAATTAGCTCCTGTTGTGATGTAACGCAAGAACAGAGATAATCAACCATATAATAACTTTTCCATCTTCTTGTACGGGGTATGTGCCATCGCCTATTTGTAACAATAAATTGGGAAACTCCTGTGCATTTTCGCAGCCCCACAACTGTGCACGCATATTTACACTCAGATGTGTAGATGATAAATTGCGCCTTAGAACAGAACTCTTCAGACAGGCAGCAATTTCTTCGGCTCTCGTTCCTCGGGGTACTATCGGGAGTGTCTGCCGAAAATCACCGCAGAACAGCACCGTAATGCCTCCCCATCGGCCGGTCATTTTGCCTTATGTCCTGTAAAGTTCTATTCACTGCTTCTACAGCTTTGCGGTTTGCCATAGTGCACTCGTCCCAAAAAATTAAAACACAATCGCTTAAAACCCTTGCTTTATCGCTATTTCGCGATATGTTGCAAACCGGGCTTTCCGTGCGGTCTAAGTCGATAGGAATTATAAATGTTGTGTGTGCCGTTTTTCCTCCAGGCAATAATGTGGATGCTATCCCTGAAGAGGCGACAGCAAGGGAAATTTTATTTTGGTTCTGTAGCGGCACTACAAAAAGTACTACAGCGCCATCTATGACGCAGAGGATAAACTAAAAATCGATATATATCTAAATTCTACATCGCGCAAGTTATTCGCGACTTAAGACTATATAGAAGAACCCGACAACAACTGTTGGGCAGTAGCCCACCAGACATAACACCCGTCTGGTCGGAGGATCCTCCCTTTTCAATGGGGGTTGAAGAGCTTTACACCCTGTTCTTCATACTCCTAAAGTTCCTTATTCGAGCCAAAATGACTTTGGTTAGGAAAGTTTTACCTGTTCCGCCCGGTGCGTCTAAAAACAGGATTTCACCCGAGGCGTTTTCTACACTGCAGCATACCCTATCAAACGTCTGACGTCTGGCGCTGTTCCTCTGTCTTTGCGCAGCCATTTTGTAAAATTTCTGTGAGTTCCACGGGTTTTTAACTAATTTCTGATACGTATTCTCTGTTTATACGTTCCCCATCGACTGTCGGTGTGGGCAAACCGTATTGACTGATCGGGTTCCCTGGTATACTTATAACTATCTCTTTAATAGCAATAAGGACCCGTTGTGACAAATTTCACGTACCCTATAGGTCAGGAATTTCTCCATCAGTATTTAGTTGAACATGCCTCAATCAGAAAATGACGTCACACGCACAATGCCATCTATCGAATATCTATATTCAATGCTGCACGCAGTTGAGCTCTAGATATAGTCCAGTCTGAGTTCGATAGATGGCGCTGTTTTAATATTGTACTTCGGAAACACTATTATAATTTTATTAATTTACATTTTTCTTTCTTTTCATTTATAAGGTGTGAACTGATAACGATGAAACCAAAAACTTAATGTTACTTCAATTTACGCACATATTGTTGTGTATAAAAGTTACGGGAAGTTGTGAGACCAAGTGCACATAACCCCAATTTTACTTCTGTAACATTTTAAATTCAAATATCTTTTGATAGACTGAACCGATTGCAATGAAACAAAAACTAAATGTTACTCCAAGTTACGCTCAATCGTTGTGTATAAAAGTTATCTACATTGCTTTTGTACATTTTACGTGATGCCCGAACAAATACACAGACAAACAGACAAACAGACAAAAATTCCAAAAATGCTGGAAATGGGTTCTATTGGTTGTCCTTTAACAGCCGGGCTATTTTTTTTGGAATTTTTTTCGATGTACAAAAACGACTTTTCTACAGTTTTATTATATGTATAGATAAGCGGAGCACTGGGTATTGTGGATCAAACTTTTAAGATGCCTGTGTCCTTCGATTGTCTGGGATGTTATACGTTTCAAAACCAACTACAGCAGTCATAAAGAGCAATTCTTGCATAATATTCTCCTCTATATTCCAATGTTCGACGACAAAAAATCGTCCTAACATATTCCGGTCACACAAACCCAATACCGACTAATAACGTATCTCGTTCTTACCAAAGTCTATCCAATTCCCATATCAAATGTTAACATTCACAATAGCTTATTTGACTAACAAACAGTATCGGACGATTATCCTGCGTCTTTCATGCATTATGTATGAGTCACTTCCTTCGAGCCCTTGCATGACTGACGTAATGTCGCACTTTTTTGATGAATATTTTGCCTTACGTGTTTCTGTCAGGTTGTTGTGTTGATCGATGTGACGTTGGTTGGTTTAGCATGTTTACTGTGGGCTTCTGGGTTATTAGTTTATTTGTTACCAGCATCTACCTACTACAAAGGTTTAGTTATGGTTTTAGGTGTAGTGGTACTGTGGTATACTTATTTTCAAAACATATAGTGTAGATATAGTGGAAGTACGGTGGCACGTACAGTCGCCGTCAGATATATTGTAGCAGACAAGGTGACCAAATACTTCTGAACAATTTAAAATGTCAATAAATCCGTACACTACAAGTTACCATTAATATCTGAACATTCATTACTTCATTAATATCTGAGCAGATGCTTGTCGATAATTTCTATATAAACAACTAACTAAAAATATCTGAACACTTACAACGTCAAGTGTAACGCAGACAAACGCTGAGCTTACCTAATTCGTTACTGCGTGATATAAAGGACGAACCAAAAACGAGTATCGACTTGACTATGGTGGTTAGTCCAGTCATTTGGTAGTTTTACCTGGAAAGTTTTTAAACTGGTAATTTTATTGAAGTCGACGTGCTCTCTTCGAATTTTCATTGCCCCCAGAGTTCTACCGCAAAGGCATAAATGACTATTTATATTACCAAAAAATTGTATGGCGGTGCGAGCGGCCAAGATAAAACGATGAGCGACAAAGTGAATATTCGAAGAAAACACGTCGAAATCATTAAATAACCAATTTTCAAAACTCCCGGTGAACAAATCTAGGGCTCCGTTAGGCGAGAAAATAATACGACTTTAGTACAACTAGTACTCCTTAGCGTATATTCTATGAGAAAGTTCACACAAAAAAATATGTCATAAACTACTTATAATAACAGTGGTAACGTAACCATAGCGCGATCTAACTCGACGTCAACGCCATCTATCGAGCGCATAAGTCAACTCTGGACATTTAATGGATCGATATTAGAACTCGCCGTGATTTCGCCACATACTTGAACATACCGCCCACCAAGGACATAATGCAGAATGTCCTTCAAACCGCCCACCATGCCACAATTTACAGTAAGTACTTAATATTAAACAGAAAATCTTATTTTGCTATGGGCAATATCGATAATTTTGATGTAGGTCTTTTAATTAAAGAATTTTTGGTACGGATGGTAACTACCCGTGTAATTTTATCCGGACCAGGGTGTTTGTGCTCCACTTTGCCCAACAACCACTTTCCAGGAGGTAAATCGTCCTCCTTAACTAAAACTACATCGCCTAGTGATGGTTCCGGGTTCTGGTATTCCCATTTATTCCTTTGCAGAAATTGATGAAGATAATCCTGCGACCATCTGCGCCAAAAGTCCTGCATCATTCGCTGGTGGAGTTGCCATCGCCGCAGTGTATGGATGTTCGAAGTTTCATAATTTGAATCTGGTACTACGACGAGTGGTTCTCCCACCAGGAAATGACCAGGAGTCAATACAAAAAGCTCGTTTTGATCCTCTACATGTGACATTGGCCTCGAATTTAGACATGCCTCAATTTGAGTTAACACTGTGGCCATCTCCTCATAAGTCAACGTAGAGTTCCCTATGACTCGCTTAAGATGGAACTTCATGGACTTTATGCCTGCCTCCCAAAGTCCCCCAAAATTGGGCGCGCGAGGAGGAATAAAGTTCCAATGAGTCCCGTTGTTCGCGAGATATTCTGCCAGTTCCGGTTTGAAGTTTGATTTTTCTTCATTAAACAGGCACAATAACTCGCGAGCAGCTCCTACAAAATTTGTGCCGTTGTCACTGTACAACTCAGCACATCTGCCCCGTCTTGCGACAAACCTTCTAAAGGCAGTCAAAAACCCTTGGGTGCTTAATTCGCTGACAGCCTCGAGGTGCACAGCTCTTGTCGACATGCATACGAACAATGCCACGTAACCCTTATAAGACTTATTGTCTCTACCCTTTGACACTCTTATATTGATAGGCCCCGCGTAATCTACGCCACTAATGAAGAAGGGCTTATTTGGGGTCACACGTGATAAAGGTACTTGTCCCATGAGCTGGGACGTGGCCTTAGTTGAGTACCTAATACAAGTGACGCAGCCTCTGTAACACTTTTTAACCAAACCCTTGATCCCTACAATCCAGTAATTATTTAACCAGGCTAGAACTACCTCACTGTCAGTGAAAGCAAGCAACTGATCTTTGGCTATTCCCATAACTTCAGCTACTTCCACAATGAGCTTAGCCAACAGTACAGCCCCACAAAGTTCAAGCCTGGGAATCGACACTTGCTTTATAGGCGCGACCTTCGTTTTGGATGTCAATAAAGAGACGTGGATTTTTCCTTGGTCATCCACTATGCGGTATACGACAGCAGCATATGCCACATTTGAGGCATCCGAAAACCCATATAATTCGCGTTTATTCTTATTACACGTGTTTAACCAACGCGGGATTTTTATCTCAACTAAAGCAGCCAAGTTTCGACGGTAAGTAAGCCATTCACTTAATAAATTGTTTGGAACTTCTTGATCCCACCCAATTCCAGCTAGCCACAGCTTTTGTATTAATATTTTAGCTACAATAATACTGGGCGCTAACCATCCGAGTGGGTCGAATAAACGTGAAATGTCAGAAATAATTTTTCTTTTTGTTGCAGGTTCAACTAGCGGCGTGAGTTCGACGGAGTACTGAAAGAAGTCACCACTTGGATTCCAGGTAAGTCCTAAAATCTTTGTTATATCATCAACTTTGATACTTAAACCCTCATCCTTGCCACCTTTTTCATTCCATATCTTATTGGTCACCTTGACCATGTGATTTAATTCGAAATATATTTGCATGACCTTTGTGTAATCTGCCTTTAATTTTGAATTTTTTCCTAACCTTGTCTCTAAACCTTTTAATATGTTTTCAGCAATGTTCCTGGACTCACCAAGCTTGCTGACCGGGTCAGCGTCACGTAGCGGTATTTTCACAATATACCTGCCCTCCTTATTTCTCATCGTGGATGCTGTAAATAGTTTTTCGCATTTAATTTCATCCTCCGTGAGCATTGGTTTTGTTCCTGATGTTTCAGCCTCCAGTTCCCAGGACTTTTTCAGCGTGTTGTCAGCATCAAAACTTGAATGCATCACATGGATGTGAGAATGTATATTGGATGAATTATCTATCTCACAGACCCCTGATATTATCCACCCAAACGCAGTATCCTGCGCCAAGAGAGCACCACCCAAATTTCTTTGAATGCCTTCTTGAATGATTTGACTGTATATCTCAGCACCTAATAAGATATCGATCTTATTAGGTCTGTGATATTCAGGATCAGCCAAATCATCAACTGTCAGATTTACCCATTCTACCCTGGTTACTTTGGTAACTGGGAGAAGGGACGTAACTGATTTCAAGATATAAGCATCAACCTTAACCTGAAACTGGGGATGCACTCTCGACCTTATATTAATTTTGACCGTGGACTTCGAAGTCACACTTTTGTCACCACCTACACCTACTATAGTGTGTTTGGCCGCAATCTCTTTTAATCCTAAGTACTGAGCCATAGCTTCAGTAATAAAAGATCCTTGCGACCCTTGGTCTAATAATGCCCTAACCGGAAGGTAAGTCCCGTCTTTCGACTCAGCTTGCACCACAGCTGTAGTTAATAAAACCGTTTTACAACAGTTCCCTGTCGAAAGACAAGACACAAGTGGCTTACTAGACCCCTCCGCTTGCGCGGAAAACTTATTGCTGTCTGATGCAGCATTTTCCTCAATCAACTTTTTCCTCGTCGATGAAGCTCCCTCGTGAACCGTCTCAATTTCTGCGCTTACAGAACCAGAATCACCACTAGGGTGCAATAATGAATGGTGGCGGCGTTTACACACCTGGCATCGGACCATGTTTTTACAAAATTTGGCAGAGTGGTTGCTGTTCAAACACACAAAACATAAATTTTTCTCCATTGCAATATCACGTCGTTTGTCGTTAGATTCTTTGGTGAATTTTTTGCAAGCAGTTATTTTATGATCTGCAGCACAATACGCACACGACGCAATTTTATCCTCTTTCACAATGTGAAAAGATTTTGTACTTTTGCTCTCTACTTTATTAGACTTTATATCAAAATTTTCTAACCCTCTAAAACGCCCTATCAAAAAATCGGAAAATTGCCCAAACGTTGGAAAATCGTCAGATGGATCTGAGGACACTTTTAATTCCCATGCTTTTCGTGTATCTCTGTCCAATTTAGCGCTAATTAGATGGATAATCAAAAGATCCCAAGATGAAACATTTACACCTAGATTTCTTATAGACTCTAAACAATCTGATGTTGTACTAATTAACTTCTTAATTTCAGAGGCAGATTCAGACGCCAAACTTTTTTGATTTAGCAGCCGATTCAAAATGCCATTAGCCAAAAACCGCTTATTGTTGTACATACTATCCAATTTTTCCCATGCAACTTGATAGCTATCAGATGTCACTTTAATGTTTCGCAACAGCTGTTCCGCTTCACCAGTTAAATGTCCCCTGAGATAGTAAAACCTTTGAGCATCATCCAGAGACTTGTTTTCATGTACAAGCCCTAAAAACAAATCTCTGAACGTCTGCCACTCAGTGTATTTCCCGGAAAACGTTGGTATTTTAATTTCTGGCAACTTGAAACGTCTAGCTAAACCTTCACATTGACTATTAGAACTTGAATTTAACTCTGTATCTGGTGTTTTTAAATTATATAACATTTCTTTTAAATCAGTCTTAAATTGTACATACAATTCTTCAACATCATCATAGATACTATTTTTATGATAATCCGAACTATACAAATCACTTCGCTTAACTTGACTAATAATCTTAGTATGAGTGCTTGTAAATAAACTCCACTGTTGCTCTAGGTTATCTAGTCTAGTTTCAATATATGGAACAGTTAAACGCTCTTTAGGAGACTTTTTGAAATTAGTCTTAACTTTCAGCATTTTTGCTCTAATATCCTCCTGTAAATCGTTAAACGCTTCCATTTTGTTTGTTTATCAATAACTCTGCAATTGACTTAAAAACACTCAAACAAATTCGTCTCACAATATCACAAAATAAAATGTAAACAAAGCTAACCAGAAAAATGAGCACAAGTCTTTTTGCCCGTACTTCCAACAAATATACACAAAGTCAAAACAAAACCTGCGCAAAATTTTACAAGTCTTTTTGCAAGTAATTCTGGTAAAAATCGGGCATGGATTCCCCGTCTCAACCAACTATAACTTAAAACTATTACAAGTCCAAACTAACTAAATTTTTCTAAGTTAAATCTTGCTATCTTGAAAGATTCTTGAATTTTTCTAAGTTCCACTAGTCTTTACTTTAAAGTTCAAATTTGCATGTACTTCTCAAATTTTCAACTTTATTTCTTCTAGTAATTAAGAGCGAAAATGTACTCACAATTGAACACCGCACTCACTGTCACTGATTTTCTTCGACGCGACTTCACGCGCCTACTGCAAGTGGCGCCCTCTGGCGCTCCGCAACCTGCTTATCACCTCCTCCCGAGTTCACCGCTCCTCCGGATGTAGCCACCCGGCTCCACCACTGCCTTGACGCCTTTTCAGCCGCCTTGCTGTAGGGATGATCTGGACAGCAATCCACTGCCAGTAGCGACGAAACGGGTGGTAATCACTACCACCACCGATGATTACCAAAAACACGGCCAGCCAAATCCGGCTCGAAGGACCATGAACAAATCTAGGGCTCCGTTAGGCGAGAAAATAATACGACTTTAGTACAACTAGTACTCCTTAGCGTATATTCTATGAGAAAGTTCACACAAAAAAATATGTCTTAGACTACTTATAATAACAGTGGTAACGTAACCATAGCGCGATCTAACTCGACGTCAACGCCATCTATCGAGCGCATAAGTCAACTCTGGACATTTAATGGATCGATATTAGAACTCGCCGTGATTTCGCCACATACTTGAACACCCGGAAAAAATTCCAGGTAACACCCTTTTTGAACACCAAATGACTGTTCGTACTAGGTATAAATACGATGGAAAGGATAAAAATTGTATAGAAAATCATTAGCTACAAAATGTTATAAACTGCCAGGGTCATAGTAAATAAATTAACAAAAGAGTTCCTATTTATATTGTATTTATAGTAAAGTTGCTCAGATATCTAAGACTAAAACTGCTCAGATATCTAAGACTACCCCATCTGCGTAGATACACTTGACGTTGTAAGTGTTCAGATATTTTTGGTTAGTTGAATGTAAAGAAATTATTGACAAGCATTTGCTCAGATATTAATGAACTAATGAATGTTCAGATACTAATGGTAACTTGTAGTGTTAGGAACTTATTGACATTTTAAATTGTTCAGAAGTATTTGGTCACCTTGTCTGCTACAATATATCTGACGGCGACTGTACTCACCTCACATCACTTTATGTCACACTTATTTTACACACACACACACAAACCTGCTCACACATTCACAAACAAACACTCACACATTATTGGATGTTATTCTTATAATATTTGATATGGAAGAGCGGAGTCTCCCAATACAGGCATTAGGGGGCTCCAATCACTAATTCTGTTTTTGTAAAATATGTTTATGAAATAAATGATTTTTGATTTTGATTTTTTTTTTGACATAATCGTATTTTATGACTTACAATTTAATTCAGAAACCGTTCCACAGTTTCCATTGAATAAATAGTTTTAAAAGACCTTTTCTGGATTTACCACAAATGCTGTTTTCATGGTTAGATATTCATCATACTGGTACCATATCATGAAAATTTACAAATTTATTGAAATTTGGCTACCAACGATGCAGGTAGATTCCGTGGAAACAAATGATGAGAAAAAAATAATGATCGAAAATTATCATTTAGTAAATTATAGTGCGTTCACAAAAATTAAAAAATTAAATAACTAATAAATACTGAAAATAAAAACCAACAAAATTGAAACGCCGGACCCGTAAACGCAAATGATGTTGTATCTAAAGACATTTGTTTTAAACCGTTTTACATATTTATAACTCATTTACGACACCATTTTACTTAAACAAGTACATGCATCCTTAATTAAATACACCAGAACCTCGTTTTCAAACAGAATTTAATTGCTCTTGAAGATAAAATCTATCTGTAACACAATCAAATTCTATTTGGAAGTACAGAACAAATCGCGTCCGCGGCATGTAATCACACAAAGTGTTCTTTAATTGCTTTTTTTAGTTCACATTAAGGTACAATTAGACTGTTAAAGTATTAACGAGGTGACAGACGGACGGACCATGACGACGCGTAAATGTTACATATTGAAACGAAGAACAAGACATGCGTGGAGTAGTGTACCGTGTTTATGGGAAATGAAATGGCCGAAAGAAAAGTTTTCTGTATAAGTAGCTCTGTTCAAACTTGGCGCAACATGTCTTCTCCTTCCATACTCCTTTATTGTTCACTAGCTCATGCCCGCGGCTTCACCCGCGTAAGTTCCGTAATTGTCCCACGGGATCGCACTACCGGTATAAAAAGTATCATATGTGTTAATCCAGGTTATAAACTATCTGTGTGCCAAATTTCATCCAAATCCGGTCAGTAGTTTTTGCGTGAAAGAGTAACAAACATCAACATACTGACAGATTTTCGCATTTATAATATTATTAGTAGGATCATCTCATGTGTCACCCCCTTTCTAGCCATATCACCTTTCACACAGTCCATCCGTCGTTTCATTGCTTTTCCTCTACTCTTACAGCCATCCAAATTCGTATAGTTCCATATGAATTTTTAAACTGTCATGGTCACTAACATTATTATTAACACTAGAAACGGGATATTTACAGATGATGAACAATAAAGAAGTATGGAAGGAGAAAACATGTTGCGCCGACTTCAAATAAAGTAAGGGTAAGAGAAAGATGAGAGAATGAAAGAGAGAGAATGAATAGGAGTGAGTTTTTTACTTTGAAAATCGTTTACCTACTGACTAAACATTCTCAAACAAAAGATGAATAAGTTTAAAGCGACGAAGAGTAGGTGGAGGTAGCCTAAGGCAGCTCACATATCAACAGGATTTGGTCACCCTTGAAAGTCTTTATTATTCAGATAGATTCTTCGGAGTTGATGAAGTTTCACTATGTACGTCATATCCAAATGGATCAGTTCGATCCGTTTCTTCGAACGTAACAACCAAAGAAAAAATCTCGAACTAAACTTAAATAAACAGCTCCACACCACTTCAACCATCCCAATAATTAAAAAAAAAACAAATGATAACGATGACTGTGCATCGGCTCCTAAGGCTTGTTTGTTTACCATCATTGTTTTATTGCACACAATACATCTCGGGCACATCTCCATACAATGCGGCCGCGCAGCCGCCCGACCACCCGCACCCCACCGCCGCCCGCGCACTCCCGACACCTCCTCATATTTTATTATCAACTCTACCGATTTATGGTTTTGAGAGGGAATAAAGTTGGTTTGGAAAGCCTAGTGTTACCTTGCACGAAGAAATATCAAGTATTGGATGGTGGAGTCTTTAAGTTGTTTGTGTAAAGTGTCCAATTTCTTCAAGTAAACATCCAGGAAGATCATGATTTTAAAACAGACCAAGCTGCTAGAGACTAAGTTAGCATAAAAGTTATCTTCTAGCCCAAATAGACACACGTTCTAGATTTACCATCATCTGCCTAGCTATTTCCAACTATATTGGGGTCGGCTTCCGGTCTAACCACATGCAGCTGAATACCTTAATACCAGTATTCACCATGGAACAACTAGCTATCTGACGTAACATGATATACCCTTAGTAAGACTGTTAGTCAGACTTCCCGTAACGACTGGTACACGTTCTAGATTATCTGTAGTAAAGGATCAGATCGGATTTAATAAAAAAACTCGCAGATTCCGTCGACAATTCCATTAAAATATCGATTTTTATATTTATTTATTTAACACTTCAAGCACAAAGTACAGAGGCGGACTTAATGCCATAGGCATTTTCTACCAGTCAACCTTCGTCAATAAAGACGAGTGTCTCCATAAAATGGTTCGATCGAGTTTCATGATGTCACCCCCGATTTTTTACGAAGAGCACCGAAATCACAAGATGTTCCCTAATTGCAACAAATAGCTGAATTTTTCACTATGACACCCCTGTTCCCTGTTCTGGGGTGACGTGATCGATCAATTTGCTTGTACGGCTTCTAGCTGTAATGTTATTGGGAAGGCGTCACGAACATTAGGGTTGAAATTAAAGTGCAGATAGGGATGACAGCAACTTTGTAAATGTTGAGTACTCAAACTGAGGGACTTTTTTCAGAGAGTTCATTCAAAGAATCAAAAATTCTTTGAAAGTAATTTATTAGACGAAACACTTTATATTCTTTTAAAAACAAAAAGATTTTGATCCAGTTCACAGGCTTCGATATGAGTAGTTGATTTAATTCCTATCTTGAATACATCGTGTATTTTTGGCAAACAACACATTAAAGAGGTACACGGTAGTTACTTCCAAACGTCAAAACGTTGACTAATTAATCCTCATTCATCAGATATCCGACTACCATTAAAGTAACCGATCGTCCATCATCCCCAACCCTTCATTTCTCAAGTTACCCGATCCCAATACCCGATAGACAGATACAAATTTATGACAGGACTCGTGAATTATTTGGCCCTCCATTTATTGCTTATCTGTAGATCTAACCGCACGTGGTATACCGTGGTCTGGCGTGATGTATGGCCAGGCTGCGACCACAGAACACCAAAAACCGGTTTCACCAACCACTTTAGAACCGCGTGAAACTTAATCGGCCATTTTAATAGACCCGAATTCTGATTGGTACCACAGAATTGATACTTAAAATTAATTTGATGATGATGTTGGAACATGAATTGGTTAATTAATTTTCATTTCGTCGTTAATTTTGAAGACCGGAAAGATCTAAAGATTACATCAGTGATAGAAAAGTTTTATGCAAATGATAGAGTTATAAAAAAAGTGAAGACACATGAAACCGCTACTGATTAATTTCAAGATAAGTGATTATTACAACTTCCTAATTATTTGAGTAAGAGGTAAAGTCTAAATGGAATATGGAAAAGCCAAGAATAAGAGCAAAAAAATAGGCACGAGTTCAGGGAGTGGGAGTCGGGTTCAGCCTATGTTTTGACAAGATATGGGTGAAGTCGGCCTATGGATGACAATGATATTAATCCAAATACATCTATTTCCAAATTTTTATTGCAGAACCCCGCTTAACAACTTAACCCCATTTTTACTCGCCCGCTCCTCGCTCAACTTATAAAACCGCTGTACCTCATTCTCATGTAACTAAATACTGAAAAATTACGAGCGTATCGTAAACGTGAGTGAGTCCTGCACTCCTCCTTGCATGACAATTATGATGGCATTCGTTTTGTATCGCTATGATTTATGGAAGCGCGCGTTCGGTGACCCCTACTGCTTGGAAATAGGTCGTTTCCTAATGCGTTTTATTCAGGAGTTTTATGTGTATATTTAGCTAAAGGATTAAGAATTTGTTTGGGATTTCCGGGTGCTTTAATAGCAGTAAAATTATATGTAAAGGCTCAGCAAGAATATGTTTAAGAGCATGTCGGTTGGTTACAGAAGGAATATATTTTAAAATCAGTTTTGTATGTTTTCCCACCAATTTGAAGTCTGCAAAATTAGTGTTACATTTTCTTAATGCAATCAATGAAAAAACTCGAACATTTTCAGTTTAAAAAAGTAAAATAGCCCGTCATTTCATAGAGTCTACAAGTATTGAACATTTTACATAAAATTCTTCCTAACTACTAAGAATTTCTAAGGCATACAACTTAAAGGCCAATATTCTTATTAACATAAACTTATTCTTATTTTACTTTATGAACTTTTCAAAATTATGCAGGCGAGACAGCTCAGCAAGGTACGAAGTCAGCTATAACTTAGACGATAATAGAAGCAGGGTTACAGAGACCTGAGCCGGAGCTGGCTCAAGTGTGGCATACTAATGTGGAACTAACAATCTTGCTGTCAGGGATACGTGGTATTCTTACAGAATTTACATAAGTTAGGGAATTTGGAAAGGTGTTATTTTAGAAGGATTTATTGGAAAAGAGTTTTTCATACATATTTTAGTAGAAAATTTGTGAATAATCCTAAGGTATATATGTTTTAGGCATTACATTATTTTAGCAGATGAGTCTTATTTTTAGGTGGATTTCAGAGTTTAAAAGAGTAGGCTAGTGTAATTGTATTAGCCTGATAGGCTCTTCAAGAAATCTTTTTTTACAAAGTTAAGAAAGCAAAAGGGGTAGTCTTATTCATAAAACAAAACAGCGTTCGAATGTGGGAGTACAGCATACACCGGAAAGTGCTAGACATGCAGTCGATAGTCCCCCTACGTGAGGAATTACCATCAATCATTGGGTACGAACAGGAACCATAACCCACGATATATAAAACCCTACCACCATATAAAGGCCATCTTTTCCATAAAAAAAATTAAGACAGATCCAAAGAGACATAACAAAGTTTAGAAACAATAAAAACCTCTTTGATTTACGAGTACGATAAAACTAAAGTTGTCTCCGAGTTCATTCATTACGCCTATTAAAGCCCCCGCATCAGGACACTTTGATAAATGCTTGCACGTACAAATGTGATACGTTTTAAACGGTCCACAATTAAAATGTTCAGCAGATTGTAAATTGTCCCCGCACTTGACTCTGTAGGTAGGTACTACATCTGGCTTGTAAATGTACGTAATTAGAAATGACGTGCGCTTTGTTTAGATTTATTTTTGTTTCGCTGCAACCGTAATGTACTTCAGCCTCCTGGATATAGGCGTCTTTTTTCATGGGACGGCCAATAGACTAGGGAACAGGAGCGACCTGATGGTCGGATGTGCTTTACGACAGTCATAGACACCTCCCAGACCCAGGGGAGCAGCTTTCGCATTAGGATAAATTCAAGAGGCCCATGTTTCTGTCCCACATTCTCATTTAACTTAAAAACAAGGATTAAAAGAAAAAGTGTCGTCTGAGGTCGTAATGGAAACGCCAAAATATGTGTAATGACTACTAATGACACAAGCCACCGAAAAGTTGAAAACAATCTTGATGAAAGTCTTGGTAAAGTTGCTAAACTCTTCGACCTTCAAGGATCTCAAGCAGAAAGATTAAGTATGATATTTTAAACCAAAAGCGAAAGCGAATGTGTTATCTTAAAGCTTTATTGCTGCAAAAAAGCTACACAAACGGCACTGACACGACAATTCATTAAGTTTTAATGTCTGTACATTCGCATACCTTGGGTAATTCATTCACGTTTCTCTCATTTGCTGCTGATTTTGGAAACACCAGATATTTATAAGTACCTGTGGAGTAACATGTCATTCTGAATTTTTGGCAGTTTTTTCATACAAAAAATGAGAAACATTTATATTATTCTTGAAAAAGTAAGACAATTGTGTTATTTTAAACCTTTAAGTCACGTGTTATAGTGGGCTAGCCTATTGCTATCGACCGGGCACAAATCCGCCTCCGTGGCTGCTATTGAGAAATCACCGATGGAAGAACTCACTATCACTTTGCGAACTCAGTAGCTCATACTACACAGTTGCATTTGTGCTGAGACCAATGAGGCAGTACTGCAAAAAAGCTACACAGACGGCACTGACACGACAATACCATAACTTTTAATATCTGTGCATTAGCACACATATCTTGGGTAAATTTTGTTCTATGTTTCTCTCATTTTCAGCAGTTTTTCCATCCAAAAAATGAGAAACGTCTATATTCCTAAACAAGTGAGGCAATTGTGTTATTTTAAACCTTTATTACTGCAAAAAAGCAGCACAAACGGCACTGACACGACAATTTCTTAACTTTTACTGTCTGTACATTCGCATACCTTGGGTGATTGTTTCATGTTTCTCTCATTGTGCGTCGTGGCGGGTGTAAGTTACGACGTCACATTTGTCGCGCCGGCGCCGGCTCGCGGTGCGCATGCGTGTCGCTAACGAGATCCTCGCCAGCGGCGCAAGCGCATACGGCTACTAAATAGGGTGTTCAGACTTTAATGAAGTTATTTTACATAAACTTCTGTTTACGGTATTAACGATTTGTCCTACGGCGTAGCTGGGAGTAGTAAAACGGATCAAAAGTAAGATGAAGATGTTGTAGAATTTTGTAATGTGTACGTTTAACATAATTATTTGTGTCAACTAGATCAATTTATGGTAATTTCAATTCTTGCATTACCCTGAACAAAGAATTTAATCAAATAAAGTTAGTATTTATAAAGTACTCTTAAATACCATCAAGCACAAACATACTCCAATCAGTAATTTCTATTCATAAGCTACGAAACTAAAATTAATTCCCGAAAACATTTAACACTCAAAAAATAAACCAAACACCCTGAAAAATCCGCGTGCGCAAGCAGTCGCGTGCACACCGTCCTGCGCCCGCGCAGCCGATGCAAATAGTTGATTTACTCGCCCACTCCTTCGAGTTTACACTGCGCGCGCAGTTGTTACCCCTTGTCAGTGTACCTCGGATAAATAATATTGTCTCGCGCAAGACGTATGGGTCTGCAAGCAGCCAGCGACTCAGGCGCAATGAAATGAGTAATTGTGATCGAGATTAAATCTGGAACACAGCATTGCAATTCAATCTCTGAAAAGAGAAAGGTAGGGTTCAATATGTGTCGTCACATATTTATTTTCATAACTTACTGTATCGTTTACAATATAATTAATATCGAACTGCAGTGAGAATAATGCTGTGACATTTAAATGGATTCCCATACGTTTTGCAATTTAAATTCGATGTTGAATTAAAATAACAGTTGTGTCGGTTACAATGCAAGAGTGAGAGGTAAGAAAAGCAAAGAGACGCAGAATGTAAATCATCTTGATTTAATATGGTTAAGCTCGCGAGCTTTAGTACTATGTAAATTAAGATTGGTAGATAAATAGGTACCTTATACAATGATTCTTCATCCTAGTTAGTAGGCAGATAGCTATGCCGTCTGGCTTTTCACCAGAAATCTATGTAGGAATAGGTTCCACCTGAGTCATGATTTCAAGAATCCTTCATGAAACATCGATTTTCCAGCATGTTGGATAATTTTTAAATGAAAGCAGCATAATAATTCCATGATTCCGGGCATGACTTTTTATTCCATTTCCTAAAAGATCTCTTATCCCTTTCCAAGAGCATAATCCCAAAAACTTTTTCAATTTCCCTAAACTTTCACTAAGAATTTCTTATCTGGAACATTTTTCCTGTTATCACACTAATAAGCACACTATCAAAAGTAATAATAGTTTCCGCTTCTGATCGCGTGTCACTTGTGTCTAATCGCTGGATAATCAACAACAAAACTTTATGGTGTCCTCGCAAGACAAAAAGCAGTATCTCAAAAACATGAAAAATTTTTTTTTTTCAGCAAACTGTTTGAAAGATGGTTCTCTTGGCACATGGTTCTTTTGGCGCATGGCCGTAGTCGGAACTAACACCGCCATGTTGTAATTTCAAAACAATTTCCAGTTTACTTTTCTAAATAATAAATTATTCTTATTCTTCTTAGTTTCTCAAATGTTTACCAATAGCGCCCTCCTGTCAACGTCATACAAACGCCAAAAGAGCCATGCAGCACTTTACTATTTTGGATGGATGGTGTCTTTATAAAGCATTAAAAATCTCATATTCTCTATTTTCAAAAAACATGCACTTATTGAGTTACCGCTTTTTGGCTTACGGCAGCACTATGGCACTCCACAGCCCCTCTTAATTGAATAGTTTGTAAACAAAATAGTTCCGAACTCATTTTCATAGACCGCGGCTGAACGTCGCATGCCTTTGCCTGATAGAGATTAATTATTGACAAGTGGAGTGGAGAGGAACAAAAGAAAGCTCTTAGTGAAAGGTTGATGATAATTTAGTGTTTGTCAGCATTTAATTATATGGTGCTAATTGCGTATGTCTATTTTTGTTTTTCTTGCTTTTTGCAGGTAATTTTATCAGGTTTAAACGAATCATAGACTCTGTAAAAAGAATTAGAAGAAAAGGTATTAAACGTACATGTTTTTTTAAATCTATATTAAAAGTGTGGGAGCATCCCATCTAGGTGTAATACATATGACTGGGACAGACTAAAGCTGGCAGGAACGCAGATTTTGTGGCGCTATTTGGGAGAGACTTGTGCTCAAAAGTAAATTGCTATTTCTAAATAATAACACACATTGTTAAGGACAATTTGATGCAATTGAAAAAAAATATAATCATCGGTCATCCGCAAATCAACAACTTTCGACAAAGCAATATTGAATTGTAAATAATTTACGCCACATGCACCATCAGTGGCCGTAGAACAAATATTTGCAATTCTATGCACCGAACGCAATCAAGACCCAACTTTATCTATATTCGAATCACAATAAAAATTGATTCAGAAGGTTCACTAAGTTCATCCAGTGCACAGATAACTCAGGCTGTAACTAGAAGCTCTGCTAGTCAACAAACTTTTGGAAACTTTCGTAGTGACGCTGCGGCAGTATTTTCTTAACTAACACTATTACTAACACTGTTTCCTCCATTATTAATGCTGGAGATGGATATTCATCAATTGCGATGAATTGTTTTTGTTCTCATTCGCCTTGTCTAGACAAGACTCCTACTGATCGGAGGATCGTTAGGATTCGTAGGCCAAAGGCGCGTTAGTGGTTTTCGGAATTTGAATCTCCCTCGTCGTCAAAACCTGGCTCCCCGCCATCCATGTCCAGTCAGTCTGCATCTATACTCATTTTTTTTTTTTTTTGGTGCGTGGGAAATCATCAAATGACCCCCCCCCCCGCTCTGGGCGGAGAGGAAGGGAGTGTCAGACTCTTACTGACTAAAAACCACCCATGTTCCTTCTTTGGCCCTTTATGTTCCAGGGCCGCGGTATCTCTTTCGAACAGTCCCGCAGCCCATCTATATGTTCAGCCCCCTACAAATTCAGTAAAGTGGTTCTTCTGATCATATTCATGGAATGAGAGTCGTTCAGAATCAAATCACGCATGCTGCATCACGTGCCGTTAATGGGTGTCACCCTCATTATTGTGATCTGGAACATTATTACTTTTATTGAAATATCGATCTGTAGCAATTTCGGGATTATTATATGTTCGGTTTTGTATTGGTTGTTGAGAGTAAAGTTACAATGGTTTCCCTGCATTTTTGTTTTGTTTTCTTGACCTCACCTGATTTTTCACCTTCTCATAAGAACTCTTATTTTTATTACCTTATTTGTTTGCGTGGCTACCGTGTAGCGTATAGGTCTAGACATTTATGATAGGTAACTGACCGATCCCTTACGGACCGGTACCTATCTGTAGGTATACGAAATAGCTAGTTCTGGTACCTACCTACAACGAATCTCTTTTTTAATATTTTTCTTTTATAAAAGACTTTAGAAGCTAAAAAAGAAGCCTAGTAACAAACTCGAAGCTTTTTCTTTGTAAAATTCGTTTCGTTATGAAATTATCGAGACTACTGAAGTGTTTCCAGACAAATACACATATATTGGAAGCTCTCTAAATAAAATCGAAATCTCGCTAACAAGCTGTCCAAATCCCTACAACAGTGATCCCCGAAACAAATTATAATAATATAGGATACTTATCGGGCGTCAATACAGGGCGTGGAAATGAGCCGGTCCGATTGAGTCGTCGCAGTCACCGGGTCAGGGGCGCTAATCCGCCCCCGTGCTTACCCTTGTCGAGCGGTGGCGGAGGCCGCTAAAATGCCGCTGGGAGCAGCTGTCATAGAAACGAGAAACGGTGACCGCTATGTATTGCAACTAAAAATCATGTTTGATCTTTGACTGGCGATCTGTTCGGCGTCAAAAAGACCTTAACATTATGCCGAAATTGAAATTCCTACTTTGCATAAATCGAGATGTATTCGAGGTTATTGTCAAGAGAATAACCTCTGTGGTAGATTGATGAGATGTGAGAATTTAAAGGTTCTGTTTTTCCTCTTAGGTTTTTTAAAATGTCAAAGAGTCGAATGTCTGATTGTAGGTGTAGATAGATATTAAAAACATAGGTTTAGGCATTAGGATTCCGATGAAACTTAACAATAATATTGTAACAAAAGCGTGAGAATCGAATCATTCTGAATAGAAACGTATAAAACAACATACGAAGCAATCTAAACTTTTAATCGCTTTACCATAACACTTATTTTATCTAAGTAAGCTGTGAGTCATCTAAAAAATATTTTCTTTCTACGAGCGACTTATGAACCTCAAAATAAATTCAACTAGGTACCTCAAAATATATATTTCTATAATAATGTTATTACAAAAAAAAACTGTAACGTCCAAACAAATCGAGCCGCAGCATATAACTTCTTTCCAATAAATTTTAGTCGTACGTCCATTCATCTATCGCCTTGTTATTTTCATACCCGAGACGTGACCACGCATCACTAATTCCACACCGCTCCCTGGCAGCCAGTGAAATCCAAAGGGGATTTATAATGAGGTTTTATACCAGCATTAGTGAGGGGTTTGTGAGTGGACTTCCTAAACTAAAAGTCTTTTGTTCGATACGATGTTTGGTTTGTGAAAAGGAGTCAGATATGTGTCATCATTTTGGTAGTAACCGTAGAGGAAAATAGCGTGAGGAAACCAGCATGTCAAATTGGGATAAGTACGTACACAAAGTACAATAAACTTGGCATAAGTGTAAATGATACCAGTGGAATAAGAAAGACAGAAAATCATTCTACTTATGACTAATAAGTTCCGTCAACATTTCTGTCAAAAATTGTGTTTGGCCCAGTTTGGTCAATTGTGGTCAATCTTGACCAAATTAAAACCATGAATAAGCAAGTCATGAATATGATACCCGATAAAAAGAAAAGTTGTCAAGACGACATTTTAGCTGTTTCCATGCTCAGTGGAACTGATAGAATTAACGAGCACATCGTTAACGTTGTGACTGCTCAAGCGACTAATCAAATAAAATGATTAACTTTAAATTACATGACTCTAATAATAGGAGGATTAAAATTTCTAGTTGAAATTCTGAAAGAAACTGTAAAAAAAAAAAAACTAGCACTCCGGGAGTGCCGGCAGAAGTGAAAACTTGATTATTAACGTTGAGCATGTTTGATATTTTGGAATGGTTAGGGAATAATTTTGCACCAATTGCTTTATCAGTATAAAAGTACTATCATTTATGGAAGTGCCCTTAGACTGCCTTAGTACGGGAACCAGTGTCGCCAAACTCATACACTTGCAAATTAAAATGAACATTCCAATACACAGAAAACGATAAAACATAGCAATGATGCAACTGTAATATTTTATTTATAAACAAATTACTGTCCTTGAAAAAGCACTAACTTATTATGTATAATTCTTATTTTCGATTGTGGTTCAAAACATTGTTTGGTACTATGGTGAATACGGGTTTCGAAGTAATGCATTGCGATTGATTTAATGAGGAGAGTTCTGTGATTCCCTATAAAAGGCTGACTGTCGAAATGGTCATTAATAAATATATTAATATTGGTACGTGTGCATTCCTTGTAACACGATAATATAAGTGTTGACATCACATTTTTCTCATTAAAAAATGAATTTCCTTTATGTGAACGCGCTCGAAATATCTTTTCTGCCAATTCACAGACTTTATTTAAGTCAGTAGAAGGATAAATAAGGCCTCCTTTGTCTCTTCTAGCAATGATTCCGTGATTTTTTTTTTAATTTATTCATGACCATGGATACATGTCCTTCAGTCGTAATGATTCCGTGATACTTATCTGTGATCAAAGCCAAAAGACAATCCTCACATTTAATAACTTTCCTCAACTTTCTTGCAATAAAACCAGCAATATAGGTTATTATTTCTTTAGAATAAAGAGTAAGCCTAGAAGGATCTGTTAAATAATCATGATCTATGTTGATCATAGGATCACATCCTAAAGATTCATGCGGTAGCAGCAATCCACAAGTTTCTTATTTCGGGTTTATTCGGAAATCTGAAAATTTAATAAGATTTTTTATTATCTTTCATTTTTTGCGTCAGGTGAGTGCAGTTATACGAATTAAAATCGTATAATACGTGTGTTACTAACATAGATTTTAAGTAGTGCGTATTACTAATATCATATGAATCAAGGTCGGAAGAGTATTTTTTTATAGACATTGCATTATTCGGTATTACCCATATTAAAGGGTAAATTCCCCGTCAAAAAGTGGCAACACTGAATTTTGAGGTAAGATAATAAAATTATTGCAAAAATCACGATTATACGAGATTTATCCATTAAACGAATTAGTTGGTACATTACTGCGACTATTTTATGAGAAATAATAGGACACAAAGCGATTGAATACTTAAAAAGATCTAATACTTACGAGTGAAAGGACAGTCCAGCAATCTTCATCAAACTATCACTTTTACAGTTTATTACACTGCACCTTACCATTTTGCACAGTTGCACAAATGTACTGTTGTCGAATTAAGCTCGAAAAGATCATATAATGTGTATAATTTCGATGCAATTGTTAATAAACAAATTGGATGTCAATCTGGCACCGCCACAAACGTCAAACTTGTTGTGCACTGACAATGATGTGCTCAGCCGACACGCGATAAGGGACAGAAATATTTATACTCTGTCTCTTTTCTTTGCTAGTGACGTTTATATGTTCTTCTTTTTCTTGTGCGAATGCAAAGGAAGATATCCAGCAGTCTATAGAATACTCTGTCTACGGTTTTTTCTATTCCGTGTTTATCCCTAAAGCATTAGGTTCAAAGTTGATTGGAAACATTTAAAAATTTCTTTAAATGATTTTAAACCATAAAATGTTGAAGGTTAAGTTCAAAATCGTCTACACTCCATCCGTCTTACGCTTTTTCCAAATTTCTTTAAATGATTTTAAACCATAAAATGTTGAAGGTTAAGTTCAAAATCGTCTACTCTCCATCCGTCTTACGCTTTTTCCAAATTTCTTTAAATGATTTTAAACCATAAAATGTTGAAGGTTAAGTTCAAAATCGTCTACTCTCCATCCGTCTTACGCTTTTTCCAAATTTCTTTAAATAATTTTAAACCATAAAATGTTGAAGGTTAAGTTCAAAATCGTCTACTCTCCATCCGTCTTACGCTTTGTCACGTGTCCTGACGCGAGTGTCCTGACGCGAGTTTAAGATTTTATACCCATTACAGAACAATTTTTTTAAAGTGCTCAACGCCGCTAAAGAAGTTTTCACTTCAAAAATATCAGAAAGGGTAACCAAGTGGAATGAATAGACGATTCAGAAACAAGATAGGCAATAATATACTTATGCGGATCAGAAAATCTATGTTAAATATTTTAAGTTAATTTAAAAGAATTCCGTAAATCTTAAAATACCATTAGCAGATACTGCTATATAGGTGAAAGTAGTATATATATGCCTATTCAAGCGCAATCCTATAATCTCTTTTTACGACGCCCAAGGGAGGACATGGGCGATCAAAACTCAACTCAAAGGGCAATAGTTATGGGTTACAAACACAATGACAATTCCGCTCAATTGCTTCTTTTGTAAAGCACCCAGAATGACACTTACGACACTCTATATTTCTCCTTTGTTCATTCCAAAATGGAAATTAATTCATATTCCCCACTCCAACTCGAATCTTTCATTTTATTAGCAATCTTCGTTGGCCGCAATATTTACAGCTTTGTCATTTTTATCTCGTTTGCGAACGAGGCTTACTTTCAAGTAAATTACAAAATAAAACTTTTCGAAAACAAAGTGGTTTGAGGAAGAAATATTACGATCACGTTTATGAACGCCAAGACTTGGAAGTAATTCAACTTGGCCGAACAACCCGCCAAGATCGTTCCCCTGATGACTCCGACATTTTTTTATTTTATGAAGTTTTATGAGCGAAACATTTGAAATGTTTTCCGTTATTTCGTGCAAATTGTCTCGTTTATTATCGTTCTTTGACATTGTTTGGCATACTTACTAACTTACTTACGTACTTTGCATTTTCTTTTTGCTGTAACTGATATTTTTGGGAATCACGAGACATTCAAAGAAGAAGCAATTTCAAGTTTAAAGAAACCACACTGCCTTTATTTTCAAATGGGTATATAATTTTGAAGCATTTAAGCAGCAATACACGATGGCAAAAAGATTCAGAGAAAATCATCGGATCACTTTATATAATAATACACTTCCCAAGACGATTCAATTTAATATCAACATCTGTAAGAATCCACAAGTAGCAATATCACATTGTATTCGAAGCAAAATATTGTAAGAGACAATATGTTTCTTTGTTGCGAAAAGCAATTTTTCTACCATTCGCCTATTGAGTGAGAGCTATCAATACAAGTAGGAAGCTATTTCAGGACTGCCACAATTCAATAACGACTCTGACAAACCGAATGCAGCTGCAGCATTCCGGTCCAAGACAACAGCGGAGGTTTATGACTTTGCGGCTTCTGTTAACAGCTCCAAGGTGGAATCGGTTTTTTTAAGAGTATTTGAAAAGGATGACATCAAGAGGATAATATCTTTATGTCACCGCGATAAGACATCAATTAAGATGTAATCTATAGACTGTGGGATATCTTGGTGTCTGAAAATCTACCTAACTACCCATATTCAAACGCCGAAGGAACTGCTTACAAAAATACTGTACTGTAAATGTCGTCCTTAATAATAATGAACCATAGTGTGAAAAGGTAACAGCCACAACCCCAGCACCCTATCTTCCTCACACTTCAAAGCTACCCAAAGGACCGGTGTCTTCTAAGGACCCAGCTACGATAAGCAGGCACGAATCGGGAAACGGATATCGGATTATTTGCTCATGTCAACGATAAAGGATGACATGGGCACACACCAAATTTCCATCCATTTTGATAAGAGAATTTGTGTTTACTTACTATTGGGCGCAATTGTCGTTCCGGCCATCACGGGGTTTTTTTTATAAACAGGCAAAAAATAATTTACGACTGTGTGTTCCTCTCTCTTTCGTCCAAAAACTTTTTGTATGTGGCCTAGACTACTTTTTCCTTGGTTTTATTTCAAAGAGCTATAGGTGAATCTATTGTATCATTTCTATTCGTTTCTTTCTACAATTTTATCACCCCATAAACTTTATCAATGATGGCTTTGAGAGTCTTTTCAGAACCAATAGGGTTTTGTTGTAAATCAAATTTTACTACTGTTTTTATGATTATAACTTTTTAACTAATAATTTCTGTCCACTTTATAGCTGTTATTAATGGTTGCTAAAAATAAGTCGGTTTTATTATTGTCAGATAATAAAGTGATTATAATGTTGTAATATTTGCATCCACCAGAATGTTCTAAGAATATTTAGGAGTCAATTTTCTTCATAATGGTCATTTTTATTTCTCCTATCTCAAAATCAAAATATTTTTATTTCACATAGGCCTACATGGGCACTTTTGAAACGTCGACAAAAAGGTGCACGGTTCGGGTTGGTGGTTTCCTATGAAGAAGAACCGGCAAGAAACTCCATGGTTACTCTTTTAAAATGATTAGATTTTACAATATTATCATGTTACGGCATTAGTACTCAAGTATGGGGGGACAGCATAGGCAAGACAATAAGTCGTTGCTTACTACACAAAAAAAACGAAAAACAAGATAAGAGGTTAACAAAAGTTAACACACCTCTAGGAATCTACAAGGCCTACACTGTTCACACATTCACAAACAATCGTTAAAAAGAATCTATGTCTTACATTCCTTTAATGAGATACTTTACTCTTTATGTATGAAACCAAAATCTTGTTCCCCAAATATCAAAATCTTTCGACCGTTCCTTACTTGCGCCACCATCTTCATCGAGTCTCAACCATTTCCCGACTCAATAATTTCCTTTGTGGTGAGTCCTATCGCTCCAGAACTTCATTGATTAAACCCGAGTGTAAATGCCACGGTCCATCGCCTGCCATTGCTAGGCCTTTGTTCATAGTAAGGAACTTTTTCTTTGGATCCCACTGAACAATTGGAAATTGTACGATGCTCTTCGATGACCGAGTGGGTGCTGAGAACACAGATGTCTGAGATTTTATTAAAGTAGTTGGAAAGAAGATTTTAAAGTGCGGTAGTTATTTTGCTGAATGAAGTGCAGCTAGAAGCAGATTTTATAACAGTATTTCTGAACGATATGAATGCAATACTTTCATCATTTATTCGTACCATAATTTTACCTATCCTAACAACTATGATAGTGAGTTTATCTTATCCATTTTATCGATGTTTTAAGATTAAACGAACAACACAACCATGACCTGCCTCTTTTGGATTGTTATTACCCTAGCTGTTAAGTTTATTGATCGTATTTGTATAACATATAGTTTTAAAATGATTGCATTTGAATTAGTTAACACAAACTATGGGTTTTTCACATGGGTGTACACAGAAAGTACAAAACGAACATACTCCAAGTGAAAAATCAGCCTTTAACATCATACCCAGTTAAACAACAAAAGTAATGTCATCATGAAAATAAAGCTATACATACTAGCGATAGCGACGCTATCCACCAGTTGAAAGTTATAAGTGTTCGCACTCAACTTGAATAAGAATTAGTTTTCTCCTTATTCCTCCTCCAACTTCTATGAACGCTCATGGGAATAGTTTTTATTAAAAAGGACAAGTATACATGAGCGTATCATAAAAATAAAAATTGCTGAAGTGGGAATGGAAGAAATGTAAGTAGATGGCTGTTTGTTCCAAGGTTGGGTAAACGAGACTTCAGGGACGCGTGAAGGATAGTAGGCGTAATAGAGGCCCGGAATGAAATATTTTGTTTCTGATTTATGTAGTGGTAACGTTCGAGAAACTTTATAAGATAATTGTAGGTTACTGAGTAATGAGACCAAAGACAGCACTAAATGCAAAAAAAAAATATCAAGATGTTATTACTGGTTTCGCGATGAAGGAATATTCAATTTATATAAAGCACCTTATGATGCAACGATTCTCCGTTACAAAGACCCTTTCGTCGCCACATTTGCAAAAGAACTGCTACACCATTCACAAATCGATAGAATACAATCATTTATACCGTTCAATAGCAAACAAACTCGAGCAGACTTTACATTTATCATTTCACACCCAGCGATTGTTCAGTCAATAGAGGGTGTTTAAACTTTTAACTGTATGAATGAAGCCTGCATTATTCACTATTTCACGAGCTCCCCTTGACAGAAGTAACGCAATTTCTATGCGACATGTTAGCTTTTTTGTACGGACTGCGTGAGTAAACCCCCTGTTGTGTGGACCCCTGTATTTCTTGATAACTTCATTGGGAATGCGCACAGCGAGCCCGGGACGTTGTTCAACAAGAATGGAACATGATTTGCAGTTTTTATTTTGTTAGCCGTTTGTTCTTTGAGATGTTCTAGTTTTTAATTGAATCCTCTTTTGTTTTGTGTGATGTCTCTGTTTTAAAGTTTGCTAACTAGTTTGGCGCCTGTGGTTTTTGCTGTATGGTTTTCTTGCTAAAAGTTAAGTTATTCGTATGTGTATCAGCCTGTTTCCCAGAGACATTCAAAAACCTGTGGGAAGATTGTTGGAATATTAAATACAAACAGGGTCTCAATACTTTAGACTATAAATAGGTAATCCTTGTTTTATTTTAAGACTAAGGTTGCAGTCAGAATAGGCTGAATAAATATCTTTAACATTAGAATGTCACAATTTATATGAGTTTTGAAGATCCTTGGAATGCGGAAATTCCATAACTGTGACTGCAACATCATCACCTAGTAACATCATGCCTAGCCTTTTCCCAACTATGTTGGGGTCGGCTTCCAGTCTAACCGTATGCAGCTGAATACCGGTATTTTACATGGAGCGACCGCCTATCTGACCTCCAAAATCCAATTAGTATTGGGTAATATGATACTCTTGGTAAGACTGGTTATCAGACTTAATTTGACTGTGACTGCAACAATAAGTGCTAAAAAGATTTGCCAAGGAATTTATATCTAAAAGTCTTTTAGTAACCTAACATAAAGGAGTTAATATTCGGCAAATCTTGTCTCAAAGCCCGAGACATTGGTTTATGTTGCATGAACCGTGCTATGCACAGATGCAGGTCGGATGCAGTTTGCTCCCCGGGGTCTAATTTTCGTAACCCTGCCCTGTGGGGACTTGACACGTCGCTATATTGTTTCTGTGCAACAGAGTTAGAAGAAAGTGTGTTTGACTATCATTTTAGTGTGACATTTTGTTGCAAGTAGTTTTTTAGATGACCAGCTATAGTATAAAAATCAAAACAAATAATAAAGCTTTCTAGCTAGAATAAAATACATAATGTGTGCTAATTAGTGTTATATAAGTCTCAATACAAAGATCTTATTAAGTTCACTTGAAGTCATTCAGTTCCAAGAATTCTGATTAATTTACCAACCTTGTTCAAGAGCGATTTATACTAAGATACGCTACTTCCGAGAAACATTCATATATTAAAAGTTTTACAGACGCGGTATTTAATTTACCTAAAGTTTTTATTTGAACAAAAATCTTAACAATATTAGTCACATTGGTTTGTCATTGAGTCTTGAGATCAGCTAGGTCAGACAACAATAAATTAGGCAATAATGATCTTTATTTCTTGATGGAGAAGATTTTCTATAATGTTAGAACATGTGGCATCCAGCAACCTACACTGGGCTGGCGTGGTGAATTACGGCTCAATACCTATCATTAAGCACGGAGGTCTTAATCCCAGCGGTGGGACCTTTACAGACTAATTATACCTACTGGTGTAGCTACCACGGTTCAGTTAGTGACTGTATTGATATCTAGTCTATAAGAGTAAACATAAGTAGACAAATCATACAGGAGCAGAATCAATGAAAGTTTTTAAAGTGTAAAGGTAGGGTTTTAAAGGTAGGGTAAGGGGGGGACACCCGTCGCTATAACGGTTACCACATAGAAATTTTTCATCGGTAATTAAAAAAAAATCGGCTCTTCCATACGTTTTCACAGTTTTGTAGGAAACTGTTTTTTTTTAATAACCGGGTGGGGGGGGGGCGTTCGGAATAATGTACTGAATACGTGTCCCTTCCACCTTGTAGATATTGAAGACTGAAAAAATAATTAAGCAAACCGCTCTATATCCATAATCATTTAAACCTACCCTAAAAAAGAGAAGACATCCGTTAATCTACGCTACAACTAGATGGTTGTCAGCGAATTGGACGATATGCCCCGACTCCCTCGAGGCGGGAAGACCCCTAAACATATTTCAAGAGCAGGATTAAAACATCTATGAAAGTGCGAATGTGTAGCGTTTGCTCCCGACAGATCGCCTTAAATTTAAGAGGTTTTATGACCCGAAGTGAGCCGGGAAATCTTTTTAATCCCACATACGAGCCATTTAGCAGGTCCGTGTTAGTTACAGATGTTTTTAATTTTGTAATTTATTGCTTTTTTAAAGCGACGAATTTGTTTGTAGCACGGGATAAGTACGTGATGATGAATGGATACTGTAATCGTAATTAAGTCGTGTGTTCATTTGGGATATTATGGGAATATAATCTACGTACGACTATAAAATAATTATACTGGATAATACTACGATTTTCAGTTAAATTCAATGCAAAAACAATAGGAGTAGTAAGCTATTGAATACTGCCTCGATATTCTAGTAGCAAGCGCTACTGATGAGCATGAAGACCAGGGTTTAATGCCCAGGTCGGACCAGACAATGTATTGTTGGATTGTTCCATCTGGAATTAGTAGTAATACTTGTCCCCGGTTGATGACAATAGACTCACCTTTTGTTACATCGGACCGACACAAAACTAGCGAAATGTAACTACAATGTGTTAATTAAATGCAAAAGAATTAGGTAAACTACTGAAATAAATGCTTTGACTTTATTTTTTGAATTCCGTTTCACTCTTTACATTTTCCATTCCGTTTCAGCATTTTTCAGCACCAGTGGTCGCGGGTGCAGCGAACTAAGTAATCTTATAGCTTTATCTTGAGAAATTCCTCGGGGCTTTATTTACGAACCAAAGTTCTTTGAAATGAAGTGCACCCGGTTTAAATTTCACTCACTACTTGGTTTTCACATTTTCTGTTCTTTTTTGCAATCATATTTTTGACTTTGATACCAAAGATAAGCAAAAAAAGTTAGTAAGCTATGTTTTTATGTTAAAAGTATTTGCTTTGCCAAATTATAGCAGCTTGAGAACCTACTTACTTGGCGAAACCAATTACCATAACCAAAGTAGGTTTTCTTGACGATGAACAAAAACAGTTAAAAGAATGTTCCAATCATTGTTTCATGAATAATTTATACATAACATAACATCACGCCTGTAATCCCAGAAGGGTAAGGCAGAGGTGTACCAAATAGTACCTACACCCACATTTCGCCAGTTATGTTTAAGTCCCATGTAATAGAGGGCGAGCCTATTGCCATCAACCGGGCACAAATCGAGACTCCGTGGCTGCTACTGAGAAATGCCTAATGGAAAAACCCAAAACCACTTTACCCGACCTGGTAATCGAACCCAGGACCTCATGTTCAGCAGTCGCGCTTGCGGCGACTAGACCAATGAGGCAGTCAGAAAGAGACAGTAAATAATTTATTTAAAATTCATATTATTAACACTACATATTACAGGTAATATTAATTTTACGATACCAATTCAAATAACAAGGCTAAAGTTGTTGACAAAAAGATAAACTATGTACAATAATCTTAGTATAAAATTAGTGCGGCAAAGCCAAGGGGCATTAACGGTGCAATAACAATAAATCTCAGCTGATTCGTCGTAAAAAGTAAAAACGTTATATCTATTCCGAATATCAAACGAATTCACGCTTTGTAGAAGTACTAAATACTTCACATTCTTTTCTTTTAAAAGATCAACGGAACTCGGAACTGTTGCTGCTTTTGTACGCATTTTTTGTTGTTTTGTTGCTATTTAGATGTAACTGTAGATGTTATAGTGAACTAGGCTAAGAAACTGGCTAAGATTAGGCTAAGTCTAAAGAATGTATTAATGTTATGTGGCGAATGAATTGGAGAGACGCACAACTTCGAGGGTACTGGAAAGATGGGGATAGCCCTTTGCCCAGGAATGGAAAGATCTGATTTACAACAAAAAAACTTTTTGCAAAAAATAAAACCGACTTCAAAAACACAAAAAAAAGTGAAAAATAATTTTAGCTTCAGAAGTCGGTGATTTGTTTGATTCAGTTTTTTGTCACCGACTTCTGAAGCTAAAATTATTTTTTTTATTTTTTCATTTTTAGTTGCAATATCTTATACAAATATATTCTATGCTTTTATTTTACATTGTTAATTAACAATACATTTCATGGCACCAATCACGGCAGATTTGCTGTCTATTATTGAAGAGTTCCATTGTATATCTCCGAAGATCAGCATCAGATCTTCACCAAATTTAAATGGGACCACTTCGTAATAAACCCCTTTCGAACAAAAAAAGAATTTTGCAGATCCGTCCATATATGACGGAGTTATGCCCGAACATACATAAAAAAAAAAAAAAAAAAAAAACTCCTCCTCCTTTTTGAAGTCGGTTAAAAACGAACTTATGTAACTCAATCTATTAACAAAAGTTTTATTCATATAACTAGCTGTTGCCCGCGACCGCCGTTCGCGTAAAATTATTATTTAAAAAAAAATGTTACTTACTTCCCTTTTTCTATCGAATTTTGTAACAATTTCAAGGGTTTTAATTTTTTTCGCGGAACCCTAATTATTTTTCTAAAATAAAAGTAGCCTATGTTAGACCCTATAACATCAGCTATCTGCCAGTAAAAGTACCGTCAAAATCGGTCCAGCCGTTTCGGAGATTAGCCGAAACAAACAGACAGACAAAAATTGAAAATGTGTTTTTGTTATAAGTACTGTTTATACTTTCATATGCATTCAGTAAAAAAAATTGATATTACAAACGGACACTTCAATTTTATTTATTTGTATGTATGTAGGTATAGATGTATAGATTCAATAGTCACTTATAATGTAGGTTTTCAGGGAGGATAAAGAACAATACTAAGTATGCTGAAGATGTTTTTTTAATGATTAACTAGGTACTAAGTCAATACTTTCACACCTTGCTAGTCCACATAAAAAAACCTACCACATATTCACATACCATTATGATAACCCTAATAGCCCCGTTGGAACCAAACATTGGTATAAGACATTATTCCACTAAACTAATTTGGCGTCCCCGGCGACCGCTCACGTGTTAATTAGACATAAGCTGTCTCCACCAGCAATTAATAACTCATGATAAAGCACGACACTGTTCCACGTAAAAACGTAGTGTTTCGCATGACGTGTGTGTGAAATAACCCTATTACGGAGAATAGGGTTGGTACCGTCAGAGTCCTGCACTATTTGACTCCTTTTTTAACCGACCTCTAACAAGAATGAGGTTCTCAATTCCGCGGTTTTTTTTTATATAGAAGTAAAGGAAAGAAGAGTCTGGTAATGCTGATCAGTGACTGTACTTTGGTCATTAATCAAACAATATGGTTTGAAAGGTAAAAATGTTTTTTGCATGATCTAGTGAGTCTTGTCACTAGGTCGACCGGCTTTTAAACATTTTGTGAGAGGTAAATGGAAGACTTTCTACATTCTTATCTAAAATTTGAAGAGAAAACATCAAGTGTTCATACCCACATATGATTTTTAGGGTTCCGTACCTCAAAAGGTAAAAACGGAACCCTTATAGGATCACTTTGTTGTCCGTCTGTCTGTCTGTCTGTCTGTCTGTCTGTCTGTCTGTCAAGACCTTTTTTCTCAGGAACGCGTGGAGGTATCAAGCTGAAATTCATATCAAATACTCAAGTCTATGGTCTCCTGGAGCTGTGAAAAAATCAAACTTCTAAGTCAACGCGATCAAAAGATACTCCCGTTTATGCCGCAAATTTTCGACACTCGCAAGGGAATCAAAACCTACAGGGTACTTCCCGTGAACTCAGAATCTTGAAATTTGGTATGAAGCAACGTCTTATAGCAGAGATATAGGAAAAATTGCGAAAAGTATACATTTTTAGTTATATCATATAATAAAAATATTTTAAATAATTTTATTATGGATTTCATTTAGCAATAAAAATACCATAACTTTTACTTATATACCTACAGGTTTGTACGGAACCCTCGGTGCGCGAGTCTGACTCGCACTTGGCCGGTTTTTTTATGTTCCGAACAAAATTGAAAGCCGGCCATTTTTATTCCGGAAAAATCAAGTAAGTTATTTGTCAATTAAGTGAAACCTGTTAACAGAAGAATTCATGACAGAAATGAAAATATGGTACAATCATTGATTGTTTTGAGGAAAACAGACACTGTAAATCATCATCATTATTATTTATTGAATATTTTAATACCTGCATTCTTAAATCGTTTCATCATAGCATTTCTGGAATTCAATCAACGTCCGAAATTAAATGTATAATGAACAGTTACCCAAAAAATTCAACAACCTACTCATTAGAATTCGGGGGTCAATATGCCAAAGCCGCAAAGGTCGCCATGCTTGTCAAGCTGTCAAACCGCCATATTTTTACTCTACGTGTATGACCAGATATATGAACGTGGACGAGACGAAAATAGGTAAGGTTAGTTCCAGGTGGTGTTCCGTAGATTCTTCGTCATTGGATAAAGGCGAGTTAGTATTTAGTTTCGAGTAGGTATTTATAATTCTATTCTTGAAAATAATCATCATCTGCCTAGCCTTTTCCCAACTTTATTGAGGTCGGCTTCCATTCGAACCGTATGCAGCTGAATACCAGTATTTTCCATGGAGCGACTGTCTATCTGACACCCACAACCCAGTTAGTACCTACTGGTTAATACGATATCCCTTGGTAAGACTGGTTGTCAGACTTTTGGACCTGTAACGACTATCACAGATCTTAAAAGTTATGTCACGACTGAAACATCGACCGTAAACTTTTATTTTTTTCGCCTGGCAACCCTAACTACATCATAATAAAGACACCCTAAGTAATTGCTCCGGAGTGCGTATAATTGCAGTGAAGTATTTATTGACACGTCATAACACTATTTAATTTTTAAATTGAGTTTAATAGTCTAGTGTGTGGGAGCCCTTTGCTGATAATGATCTGATATGACAACAATTGTTCACTGGTATGGTGGTAGCTATGAAAATAGAAGAGATACTTATTCATTTGTGTCAAATATACCCAGTTAATGACAACGTTATTTGTGTTGTTTACATCTTTGGATAGGCTTTGCTAATGACTAAGATAAATAGCCGTGTGCACGATAGCATTGCCCATCACCAAAAATGACTTCCATTAAACAGGTTTCCCGCCGCACTGAATTCGCTAGACGTGGATAAAGCTACTCTATTCCACTAGTATCATCTGCCTAGCGTTTTCCCAACTATGTTGGGGTCGGCTTCCAGTCTTACCGGATGCAGCTGAATACTTACCAGAATTTTACTTGGAGCGACTGCCTATCTGACCTCCACAACCTAGTTAGTATGGGTAATACGATATCCCTTGGTGAGACTGGTTGTCAGACTTTTGGGCCACTGACTACCAGTAAAGTCAGTTATCTACAAATGACAGGCGGGACGAACGGCTTAACGTGCTATCCGAGGCACGGACGAAATTTGGTACGTAATGATGGTCACCCATCCACAGGCTGACCTTGGCAAGCGCGGCTTAACCCTTAATATTTAGCCACGAGCTCCTTTATAAATACTCTAGATATACTATTCTTTTAGTATAACCTTCCATTTTTTCAGCATTTTATTACGACACTAAAAACTTTGCACAATCTATTATCCCCTTTAGAGGCTGTATTTTCAAAAACCCTTAGAAATTGTGTGTAAAATTTCATGCTTCGAGACCCAAGATTTAGCAGTGTGTATGTCTACCAGTATCAATAGACGGCTTTTTAGTAAGTAACCATGTTCTCTCATCGGAGCACATACATAATGGTACATGGCAAAATTGGCAAAGGTGTTTAGGATATAAAAAATACGTTTCATGGGGTTTTTTGTTAGCCGTCTAATTGCAATTTTTAAATCTATGCAAATAAAATAAAAATTGAAGTACCTCTATGTAATTTTAAAATAACAGCTTTTTACTGAATGCATATGAAAGTATATGTACCTACATACGGATGAATACATACTTATAACAGATAAACTTTTTTTATTTGTTTGTCTGTCGGTTTGTATGTCTATATGTTTCGACTAATGTCCGAAACGGCTGGACCGATTTTGACGGGACTTTTACTGATAGATAGCTGATGTTATATGGAGTAACTAAGGCTAAATGTAAGAAGAAGAAGACACGACAAACGAACGAACGACGAAGAGACTCGTATTTTTATAATAATTTTACGCGGATGAAAGTCGCGGACAAAAGCTAGTTTCATCATCATCATCATCATCATCAGCCTATAGCAGTCCACTGCTGGACATAGGCCTCCTCCATCGCACGCCATTCAACTCGATTCTCAGCAACTCTCATCCAGTTGCTACCAGCCACCCCGCGAAGATCGTCACTCCACCGAGCCTGAGGGCGTCCCACCTTACGTTTGCCGATTCGCGGTCTCCACTCAAGAACACGTCTACCCCAACGGTTATCGGTCCTACGGCTAATATGACCGGCCCATTGCCACTTCAGCTTACTTATTTTGTGGGCTATGTCGGCAACTCTGGTTCTCTGTCGAATCACCTCGTTCCGAATGCGATCCCTCAGAGAAACTCCAAGCATAGCCCGTTCCATAGCTCGCTGAGCGACCTTAAATTTATGGACTAGCCGTACCGACAGTGTCCACGTTTCGGCTCCGTAAGTCATAACAGGCAGGACGCACTGATTGAAGACCTTAGTCTTTAGGCTCTGTGGAATACGCGACGAGAAGACCCGGCGAAGCTTCCCAAATGCTGCCCAGCCCAGCTGAATTCTTCTATTAGCCTCCCTCTCCAAGTTGTTCTTACCAAACTGCAGAGTTTGCCCGAGGTACACATATTCTCGAACAACCTCGAGAGGACCGCCATTGACAACAATAGGTCCTGGGGTGACGTGTTCGTTGAACATAACCTGGGTTTTGTCCAAGTTCACCCTGAGACCAATGCGTATAGAAGAATCAACTAGGCCATCCAGCATCTGCTGCAAGTCGTGCAGCGATTCAGCCAGTATGACGATGTCATCTGCAAATCTCAAGTGTGAGATGTACTCGCCGTTGATATTAATGCCACGTCCTTCCCATTTCAGCGTCTTGAACACATCCTCCAGTGCGTTGGTGAACAATTTCGGGGAAATTACGTCCCCTTGTCTTACCCCCCGACGCAATGGGATATGCTCCGTTTGCTGATTTTGAGTTTGGACGGTCATTGTGGCGTTCTCATAAAGGTTTCTCAACACTTGGATGTATCGCCAGTCGACTTGGCATCGCTGCAGAGACTCCAGAACTGACCAGGTTTCGACAGAGTCAAAAGCCTTCTCATAGTCCACAAATGCAAGACACAGCGGCCGATTATACTCTTCGGACTTCTGTATGATCTGCCGCACTGTGTGGATGTGGTCTATGGTGCTATATCCTCCTCGGAACCCGGCCTGCTCCGGTGGCTGGAAGTCGTCGAGCCTTCGCGCTAGACGATTTGTGACGACTCTTGAGAACAGCTTATACACGTGGCTAAGGAGCGAAATGGGTCTGTAATTCTTTAGTAGGGTCTTGTTCCCCTTTTTAAAGAAAAGAACGACCACACTCCTTCTCCACGCTTCTGGAGTTCTCCCAGAAGGGGAGAAAGCTAGTTTAATATGTTTTAATAATTTGTTTTCCAATGCAAGATATTTTGCAGATAAGTTATTAGTATTCTAGCCCCTCCAACCGGAAACTACGCTAGTCTTTGACAGCCTTATTATTTTTTTTTTAATTAGAAGACGTAATTAATTACAAACGACATTAAACAAACGTAAACTCGTGTCAAAGTTACACAATAAATAGAAAAAGAATTCAGTTTATTTAAAGAATCCACACCTGTTGATTATATTAGTAATATCTTTTTGTAACATTGCCTTAGTTACATTACAACGAATTATTTGAATAAGTAATTAAATTAACCTTTTTATCATTAATTTAGATAACTATCTAGGATAACCAATATCATTTGAAATGTTTATTTAGAACACAGCTAGATCAAGAAAACCAGTAATTTTGGATAATCAATACTTACTTCTAGTTACTTATTATAATATGATTTCGTTCCTTATGATTCAAGCATTTATTTATTCATATTATACATATCACGCTTGTAATATCCGACGGGTTAGGCAGAGGTGTCCCTAATAGTACACCCAAATTTAGGCAGTTTTGTTTTTTTAAGTTCCATGTAATACGGGGCGTGCCTATTGCCATCAACCGGGCAATTCTCCGTGGCTGCTACTGTAAAATTCCTGATGGAAAAACCCAATAACAATATGGTGACCCGGAAGTCGAACTTATGACCTCATGACCAGCAGTCGCGCTTGCGACTGGACTAACGAGGCAGCCATTTTATTTATCAAGTCCAATAATCCCTATCCCTACTAATATTATAAATGCGAAAGTAACTCTGTATGTCTGTCTGTCTGTTACGCTTTCACGTCTAAACCACTGAACTGATTTTAATGAAATTTGGTACAGAGATAGAGTTGACCTTGAGAAAGAACATAGGATAGTTTTTATCCCGGACTTTTGAAGAGTTCTCTTGGAAACGCGATATAACCGAACTCGACGCGGGCGAAGCCGCGGGCGGAAAACTAGTAAACTATATTTTCATATTTAGCTACAAGAAGATACCGTAAGCACTTCTCTATATAGCTCTTTCTTCTGTATAGCTCATATAAGTAAGTACGAGTATAGTTTACAAAACAGTTAAGTGGATTTGAATTATCAATGGTAACAAACCATTCATAATTAAGATAAAAATAAACACCTTTGTTAAAAAATCTGCCAAGTTTTTACACGTGTAAAGTTGCAGCGTGCGTGACCATAGAGAATGGAATTATGAACGGTGAATGGGTATAAAAGCACCAATGAGCGACGGATGACCGAACGGCTACTGACGTTGTAAACTATCGTTAATCATCTAATCTGTTCGTCAATCAGATGGTTTTATGGTTACGAAGAACAGCTGTTTTTTAGAGGTGGTATCTATTACTATTATACTTTAGAATGTTTTGTTCAGCACTATGAAATGGAAGAAGGTTTTGACCGAATGGTGGCCAAAGTCGGAAATAAGCAACCAGGGCCGTCCAAAAGCGAGTTGGATTGTCGATGTCGTCAAAATCGCGGGAAACAGTTGAATAAGGGACACACAGAACAGAGAAGAATGGTAGAAGAAAGGGGAAGCCTATCCCCAACTGCGTGTGATTCCGTGCTGAAATGAGGACTACGAAATGTCTGACTCTTATGTTGTACTTAGATGTAGACAACGGTACATACATTGACGTCACGTAAAAACTTGATTCCTGAAGGTTATCCGCTGTTTTAGGATAAACATGGTATAAGGGATCTGATAACCTACGAACAATTTTGACGCTAGTGTGTCCAGAATCATGTGTTGAATTCATGAAAACCGTTTTTGCGTCGATGTGCCGTACACCCTTACACTATCCCGACAATAGCCGTAGTTCAGTAGCAGTAACCTATAAAGACTCTTCTAGTCGGAGGATCCTCCTGTTTCGATGGAAGATAAGGAACTGGAGACCCTATTCTAGTTAAGTGCTTCTGCCAAATCATCCAACTTAAACAAAACCATACTATGTGAATGATGTTGAGTATGAATGTAGATGGCTATAAGAGTAGAGGAAGGTGTAGAGCGTAAAGGAACGATGGAAGGACTGTGTGAAGGATGATATGGCTAGAAAGGAGGTGATTGCTGAGATGACGAGTAATAGAGAAGTATGGAAGAAGGCATGCTGCGCCGACCCCAAATAGATTGGTATAATAAGGGCAGGATAGTGATGACTATGTAAATGATCGGAATCTGTCGCCTCCATCTTGAAGAGCAAAAACAATACCACATCCAAAACTTTAACTTACATCCAACAGAGACGACCTCTATCATCTGTTCATCTATCAATAATTCACTATTTAAACATATTACCATCTCTTTCCCCCACTTTCAAAAGTACCAATTAGAGCGAGACAACAACACAAATAATTCAAACAACAGAACAATCAAGATGGCGTCTCCCACGACAATTACAACGGTGTCAAAACGGAAGCGGAACCGTCCGATAGGGCACGGGAAATGGACGGAACCCTGGATTTATGCGTTTGTTGCAATGGCCGCGTCAGTTCAGGGGTAAACAACTTTATTTATTGTTGTAGTTATTTTATTGGGCTATGACATTGTTGGGCATATTGGTGTTTCCCGTGCTTGGTGTGTGTTTTATGGTTATGTCAACGGGTAATTTCACTTACATGTTACCAATTAATGGCCATACCAAACCTGAACCGTTGATTGTTGTTAAACCAATTTACAGCTATACCTAACTATCATTCATGGTAATATTGGGTACTAGCTTTTACCCGCAACTCCGCTTGCATGAAAAACACATTCTTTAGAATTCGGCAATAATGTAGAATTCCATCAGTGATAGATTTTTTTTTTTTTAAATCGTGTGAATAATTTTAGAGATTATCTCTCACATCCAGACTTACAAACTTGATCTCTTTACAGGCGTGTACCAGAAAGGTGTGGTCATATTTCAGGGTATGATTCAGATCACCAAACTGAACAAGTTTCTCCAAGGGACCATTATACAAATCGAGTAAAAATAATCAGCTGTACCAACATTGGGGTCGATGTATTGAACATCCGATATTTTTTTCGCGATTCCAACACCCTGAAATATGACCACACCTTTCGAGGACACGCTGCATATAATAAGGAACTATCCTTCTTTGGTTCATTCGAATTTTATCTTACTGTCGTACCTAGCATTTTTATATTTATTTGTGAACATCAATTTATTCTCCAACGCAGTTCTGAATTCTTTAAACCAAGTATAAATATAATCAAATGTAGCCATATTCAATAACATTTTGAGGTTACCATCGCTGCACAAAATTCTATCTCTGCAAGAAAATAAGCAATGAAATCCTTTATGCCACTGAACCACATTCAAATGAGGCAAGGATTTACGGGAAAAGTGAATTGACCTCTCAGCAGAAGTGGGATAATCTGGGAAATATGAGGGTCAGGTCTGTCAGCCCGCGGGCTTGTCCCGACAAATAGCGGGATTATGCTAAACTAACCCGTTGCAGCGACGATACGGTTGGAGAATCCTCAAATAAGGTTACAGTTACAAGTAAAGATATGAAATGGGCCTATTTGTTCTGATAATAGATATTGGAAAGATATTTTTAGGGTAATACGTAAGGGGTAAAATGGTTGTCTTCTATATTCAAAAACAAATAAAATATTGCCCTTTTATTATATATATTTTTTTTTAATTCTTATTTTTTTAATATTGTTTTACAATAAAATATATTCTATTCTATTAAAAACTAGCTGTTGCCAGCGACCTTAGTTCGCGTTCGCGCGAAATTATCATAAAAATATTACTTACTTCCCTTTTTGAATTTTGTTACCAATTTCAAGGGTTTTCATTTTTTTGCACGAACCCCTAATTATTATTTTTTAAATAAAAATAACATATAAATATAACATAGGTATCTGCCAGTAAAATAAAAAATCCCCTCAAAATCGGTCCCACCGTTTCGGAGATTAGCCGGATCTAACAGACAGACAGACAGCCCTGCCGACAGACAGACAAAAACGGAAAAAATATATTTTTGTTATAAGTTCCGTATATGTATATTTTCATATGCATTCAGTAAAAAGCTTATATGTTGATATTACAAACAGACGAATTTTTAATTTATGTTCGACTATGTTCGATGTAAGGTTAGTTTCCTTAGTCAAAAGACTAACATTTAATCTACGAACGAAAGGTTTAGTCAGCCTTTTTTCACAGCACAATAAATAAAAAATCTAGACGAGCACTAATGAACAAACGAAAACTAACAACGTTCGCAGATAGAAAGAAAAGTTTAAGTAAAGATCTACTGAAGCGGTGTAATCATCCGCAAAAAGTTTTAAATGAAGAAAAGGTAAAGCAACCTAAGGATATAAAACTAAGAATTTTTCCAACAGTTAAATCCGTTGAACCACCTAATATTCACAGATATACAAGAAAATCAACAACCACTAAACGTAATATTCAAACAAACACACATGAACACAGATTTATTGAACATTTCACACAGTTCACTCTGATCGATTAGTGGATATTCGTTCCTCGTTAGACCCATTCCGTGGAACGTAACGATCTTGAAGATAGAAATAGTGTACCAACACATACCAACATATTAGCTGAGAAAACATGTGCTATAACATATTGGTAGCTGAGAAAACATGTGCTACTTCAGCCTATTTCTCTCCCTGGATACTTACGACTTCGCGACGAGATAAGTACCTGATAATATCACCTTATTCTCAGTCTGGAGGTAGTAAAATCACCATTTTACTACCTCGCTTCGGGACTCGCAAACTACTAGTTGGAACTGTTGGAAAGCAAAATGTAGGCGGCGAATTTATGAACTTCCTATATTATTTTTCTTTGTCGATAGTTGGATCTTTCACTGAATTGCTGAACGTAAATGAATTGCTTCTAAACTAGCATCTAACGGTTTCTTTTGCCACGTAAATTAGATCTAATCGTTTAAAATTTAGCTTTTTGTTCCGAGATCAGATTGGCAATCCCATTTGATTTCGATAATTGACGCGTTATTTTTTCAGGTGTTAAACGTAATGAACACGCAGAGGACACTTAATGGACACGCAGAAGACAATGGTGCTGGTTATGAGAAAGCCATTAATGTATGAGTAACAGCTGAAAAAAAAACAAAACACAAACAAAATCGTCTTTTCCCAAAACATAAAACTCGATGATACACAAACCAAATGCGTCTGTGGAGTCTGGTACTCGACACTTTTGACAAACAAATAAACAAAGAATAGCAATAATTTACTCAGTGTTGTGACATTCAGATAAGGAGTCCCTTAGAGCACTGTTTATTGTAAGAAAAGTCCACAAGTTGCAGCTGAAACAATATTCAAGCTTGTTCTAAAGCAGCCAACAATAACAGAGTAAAGATTTATTTTATAATAGAAGTTGGTGCTCTTCTTTGTCATGTACTCATGTTGTTAGCTTCCGTCCAAAAGTCTGCCATTTCCACGGCATCGTCGGTGGCAGCGCAGGGGTCTCTATAACTGCATGTTTTTGGTCACAGAGGGTTAAGGGGTGAAGCATAGTTTGCGGCACAGCTCCAAACCGAACTAAGTATAGCAATAAACTAAAAAACATTTGAACTAAAAATAGAACATGCAAGAAAAAAAAATAAGAAGAAAGAAAGAAAAAATATTTATTTGTCGCAGGGACATGAGGTGCGTGCAAAAAAAAAGAAATAAAGAAAGATTCAATAGTTAATCAATTTTCACATTCTTCTATTTCCGTGTACTTGAGTAATATACACAGACATTTATTATACCGATGAGGATATACTTTTTTAATACCCATTTGTGTTTTACCTGCATTTAAATTTTAACATGTAAACTGCCAAATCGCATTCACATTCCATACCGGGTTTACATCATGTCATAAATCTTAAAGATTCGCGAGACATATACGGAAAAGTGAAATAAATTTTAACGACTCCAAGAGTTATGGTTACTACCCTCTTCTCCTACACTGAACAAGGAAAAGTCCATAAAGTCGTTTAGAAATGTCCCATAAACCTCGTTTGTCCGATTTTAGGAACAGATAGGGAGGCACTGTTGACTCAGTAACCTAATTCTGGCCGGGAATGGCGGAAACAATGTTTGAATGAATAGAAATCAAATTAGGTATGTCGTGTTACTGTGTAATCTAATCTGGAGTGCTGTGGAGCTCTTAGATTAATTAATTAGATAAATAGATAGAATAAATACAAACAGTATGGGTGAACGAGCCCAAACAAACATTCTCTAAGAAAGCGTGTGTTGTGCAGCCATATCAGCAATCAGTCGATTTCCTTAGTTTTAAGTTTTTCCATACTTAACTGAAATTATTACCAACGTTCAAAAAGACGAAGCAAAAGGAGTTTATAAGGATCATAGCAGAAGGCGTTCCGTAGCAGTGGCGAAGGTTCCATACAACTCGATTCCTACCGGCTGCCCTTTGAAAAATAGCACAGTCAGTATTGTATAGACAAATACACTCGAGAGCAATGAATCCGGGTCACTTAAAGAATGTTAAAAATCTCGGAAACTAGAAATGATAGGTTAATGCAATAAATTGTATTTAATAGACAATGTAATACTCCTTAAATGAAAGTAAAAAAAATATGAGTCGCCATACATTTTATTAACACAAAATTACATACAGAAAAAAACTGCTGATCTCTCCTTATAAAACAAAAATAGGAAACATGAAATTTTTGAACTTTATTACGATTTTCTTGAATTTTAATACTTCGTATTGCCTCCTCGTGCTTCCATTACTGCGTTTACGCGGTTTGGCATGCTGTACACCAAGTTTCTTATACGATTTTGGGGAATATTCTCCCATTCCTCTGTGAGAGCAATTTTGAGCTCACGAAGCGTGATTGGGGGAGGGTTTCGTTGTTTTACGCATCTGCCTAGCTCGTCCCAAGCATGCTCGATCGGGTTGATATCCGGGCTGCGCGCTGGCCACTCCATACGAGTAATGTTCATCTCTTGAAGGTAGTCATTCACAATCCTACCTGTATGAGGTCGGGCATTGTCATGCATAAATATAGCATCCTCACCTAAATTGACCATAAATGGACCAACGTGATCATTGAGGATTTCTTCCACATATCTTACGCTAGTTAAAGAGCCGTTTTCTATGATCACCAGCTCTGTGCGACTTTCAGAAGAAATTCCGGCCCACACAAGTACAGACCCACCACCGTAGGCTACTTTTTCTTCGATGCATGCTTGCTTGAATCTTTCCCCTGGTCTTCGATACACTCTGTGTCTTCCATCGTGCTTGTAGAGCATAAATTTTGATTCGTCGGAGAACATAACTTTTGACCAATCTTCAATACTCCAATTTACGTGGCTCTGGGCATATCTTAGTCTTGAAATACGATGCCCACGCTCCAGTTTAGGGCCGTTTGCAGGTCTAAGGAGTTTTAAGTTAGATTCAGCAAGCCGACGTCTTACTGTCCATGCACTTGGGTTACTTCCTCCGAGGCGTCGAAACTGATTTGTGAGTTCAGTTCCTGTGAGAAAGCGATTTCGAAGCATGGTGTTCACCAAGTATCGGTCTTCTCGTGCTGTGGTACACCTGGTTCTGCCCGTTCCTGGTCTGCGTAGGTTAGAACCAGTTTCTTCGTAACGTCGGAGAACTCTTTGTACTGTTGACAGCGACACACCGACAGTCCTGGCTGTATCGCGCTGACTCCGGCCGGTTTCCAGCATTGTAAGTATTCTGGTGCATTCTTCAGGCGTAAGCGACATAATTTCAGCTTGAATAATGAATATAGAGCACTATCAACATGGTTTATGTACCCACATAAATGACAGATTACAAACAAAAGCAAAACCAAATGCTGTAATTTCGTAGTTCCATCTTCGAAAGTGGCCCTTTTTCAAATTTGATTTTTTATGATATAACTTTACAATAACTAAGAAGTTTTAATACCTTCATTTAAGGAGTATTACATTGTCTATTAAATACAATTTATTGCATTAACCTAGCATTTTTAGTTTCCGAGATTTTTAGGATTCTTTAAGTGACCCGGATTCATTGCTCTCGAGTGTAATATAATCACATTAAAGATATGTACTACGGCTTACCTCTTACAAAAATTGACCGTTCGCTACTGTTCCGTAGTATTTGCTTACCCCTACTGAGAAAGGCGTGAGTTAATGTAATGAATAAACCAATATAAAACAACCAAAACTTTTACCATAGACTAGAAAAAAAAAACAAATCTTTATCCAAAAGGGATCACAGTCTCTTCTAACATATTTCCCAACGTTTTGAAGTCACCTTATACCTACCGCACATAATTACAGCCAAATAAATATCCCAATAGACATAAAGCTTCCTCTATCACGTGTAGTAAGAAATCGAGGAAACAACAACAAATGGAAATAGTATCGGAAACAGTAACGTTGGCGCAGACGTATTTAGTGGTCGCCGGGCGGCGCGCGCGCACGCTGACAGACAGATCGACTGACGACAACGCATACGCTGGGAGCGCGAAATAAGAAGGTGCAGAAGACCCGTTTTTTGTGACAAGAAACAACAAGCCACTTAGAAAAAAAATCGCGATGAACCAATCTGTACTCTGCTGTTCGTAGTTTAGTTCTGCTAATTTATAACATAACAAAGAATAGGCCGTCATAAGGATGATTTCCACCAAACGGCTCGCATCGCATTGAATCGGAAAGGATACGAACGGATGCGGTGACAGCCGATCGTGTCCGGCAGGATGTCAACGCATACAATCGGCTCGCGAAAGTATCCGTTTCTGCGCCTAGTCAAATAGTTTCATTGCTACCAGCAAAGTTGACAGCCGAAAGGAAACGATCGGATACACGATCGCACGTCGCAGCATATTTTCGGCTACGATCGCGTGTCGCGGAAGACGTCCGTGGTCAAGCTGCTGTGCGCGGCTTGGTAATATAGACTTTAAATACTGTGTACACGATTTGATATAAGTAGTTTAAAGATTGTAAAATCCGTTCCGATCCGATGCGATGCTAGCCGTTTGGTGGAAATCATCCTATAGGGGGGCTTGAAAAATAACATGCATCTTTAAGGTCGCGATTGTACCTTTTTCACTATTTATGCAACTGTTTCTTTATGTGCATGCTTCGCTCAACAATACCATGTGCATGTATACATTTATCTGATTGACAAAGTATGGGACTATTTTACCCGTATTGATCGGTAGCGATCCGTCCCAACCACCTGAAAACTGTACTGACCCCAAAACTTTTCCTAAGATCTGCGACTGATACCGTTTCACATCAATAAAGAATAAGAATCCTGCCAGATGTCTACTCTGCATCATAGACAGACATAGTAAAGCGGACAACAATGCTATCTGTACATAAGTCGACAGGGAAAAACAAATACCTAACATTCAAAGTAACCTTTGCGAATTCCCTTGAAAGGCGTAAAAAGTTACGGTTTATTTCATCGCCCTCGTTTCGTTGAGAATGGTGGAAGCTTCAAAATAATTTTATGTTTTGTCTATGCTTGTTCTGGTATTCGGTCTACTACAGTACTTTAACAGGTATTTTACCTAGAACTGCAACCCAAAAGCAACCTGATCGCCAATAGAATAAAAATGTTTGAGTTTGACAGTAATTCAAAATCAGAGGCAAATTAACTGTAAAAAGATCTTTGCCATTTGGCTTCTATCTTTTCATATTAATGCTAGCCTTCTGCATATATTTTATCTTGTTCTATGAAGGTAAGCTGGTGCCAAAGCTGTGACAATTAGGACCTCATACTGTGTAATAAACACTTTACTTAGTCGTCAAATGATGCTGAAGCAGCTTTGTCGTTTTCTAAGATAGGCTTCCTTCTGTGCTCATTTCTAGATGCTTTTTTAGACTAGTTGACAGCGACTGCAGAGGTGGATAGAAATACACCATAGTTGTTGTTTTCGGGGGGAAGGCGACCACCACAGTCTTTGGGGATAAGACCAAGGAATGTGGTTTTCACTTCACAAAAATCACCCCCGGTTGTCACTATCCGCACTTGGGAGGAGGCATCGTTTCCACTAAAAGTATACCTGCAAAAGTAAAGCCTTCAATAATTGTCAAAAGTAATATTCTCCATGAGTAAATATTGATTGCTGAAAACTACAACTACTATGAAATCGACAAGCATAATAGTTTTCAATATTGCTTGACGCTGTTATTGTCACTTAGGTAAATTCAGGGTAATTAAACTGCATGCAAATGAACATCAGATAGGCCGCGAACCTATTAAGTCAGTAAATCATTCTTTGACAGTTGTATGAAATGGCAAATTGACGAAGGGTGACAATTTGCTTAAAACTTCCTGACATCGTGAGTGTAGACACAAATCTTAGAATCACATAAGCATAAGTCTATAATGGGCCCAGTGCGGGTTGGTAGATGTCACATGTCTTCGAATTTTTGGTTCTAGGACAAAACAATAAATTAATTCATGATGTCATTTTACTTACAACTTCTGGAATCTCAACATACACAAATTGAGCCAATAAATTAATACAAATAGCCTTGATTGGCGCAGTTCGAGCGTATCACGCTCATTGCTCTCAAGTGACAAGCTGATGGAGAGGTTGCGACTTGCGACTTGTCGGGTCGTTGAGCTTACAACAGTGCTGTGGTTCAGCTGAGCAATGCTGATTCATGCGGCTTGTTGACGGATGAGTGTCTTCTGTTGTGATGAGAGGGGACGAATCAAATCTTTACTACTCTAGGTAGGTACTGAAGTAGGTGGTAATTTTAGAGATGTAAGGATGTTGATCGATGTCCATCATGCATGAACGGCTAAATACATAGATTGGGTGAAAATTGTTACAATAAATCATCAGGGTTTCCTTAAATAAACAAATATTTAATTTAATTTAAAAGTGGATGATGTGCTAAATTACTCTTACCAACTTTTCCCAAGAGTGTATAAACTCCGAACTACCCTCAAATTAAAACTCTCTAACGATTTTAAATAGTTACTGCATACTTTTTCCTTCATTCTTGTTTGATCTCATGTAAAATTCTCACCAACTTTCGAAATTAGCTCGCTGGAAACTCTGCTCTCCTATTAATCATCGGCGAATGCACTGCAGTACGCGAGCCGTTGATAATCTAATAAATTATCTAGGATACGGAAAACCGCAACCGAACCACCAGTTACTGAACCCTGCAAGCTTACAATGTACACGCTATTCTCGTCTTTACGGACAATTAAATAGAGAACATTATGGCCCTCGCTACACCAACTTTATGATCACAACAATGTTATAACATGTACTTAATTGAATTTATAGTATACGATCAGGCTTCAGATATTGTTTAAAGCCAACATTTTTTTTCGTAGTCCTTCCTTCTAAAATACACTCACCGGCTCGGAAACTTGGCCACTCGTGAATTTGCTGATTATTTGTATTTTCATTTTTGACAATAAATTAAGAGTAGATTCAATAAGTGTCTCTTATGTTTTAAGAACTTAGAAATCAAATGATCTACACCCATGAATCAGTTTTAAAAATCACACACTTCCACTGAAATAAAGAATTAATAAGGTATTTTTCTGTGTCTATATGTTTTAATATCGGGTGTTTCCTCCTCTAACCCTGCATTCGATCTGGCGTACTTAGGATGAAGTTACTGACATCAACTTGCAGTATAGTGCCCCAAGCAAAACCCCCAATGCTACCTACGGCTTGTGTAACCTGTGCTGGTGTTAATGGCATTTTTATTGGTTTTAAAGACTGAAAAGCACTTACTTATTGAATTAAAAACACAAAATCACAATCATTCAATAACCGAACAGTAAACTTTTCACAACACAAATTTAAAACGTAAACTTAGTCACTAAAATTATCAGATTCACCTGAAAATTAAAAGTTTTGTCGAGGTGTATTTAAACATAATGGATTACCCTCTTGAACTAAGGGTAAACATTTTTTGACATAACTGCATAAAAAACATTAATCAGAAACACTTAAAGCTTTTACTATCGCGAGATAAGCACTTGGCCAAGATTCCGTGCCGCTGAGAGTATGTGCTGTTTTTACCTCATTAAAGCAAGTTTTCTAGTGATATAAAGCCAGTACTTTATAGAATAAAGCATGAAAAAGTTTATGTTATGACAATGACACTACAGGATAAAGATGGTATCATGTTGTGTATCTTGGTCCTTAGCGTACCTAGATGATCGATGCAAAAGTCTAAATAGAAGTATAAATGAAAATAACTTAAAAAACTAGTGTGTTGGACTTATGGAAAAAGAGAACTCTCTCATCTGTTTCCTTTTCTTTGAATAGTTATTTTATGTCATAAAAACCCTTTCATCTATTAGCCAAGACAGGTAAGTACGTCACACACTTTCCACCAAGCCTAAAAAAATCCATCAAGTCCTATTTTCCGTATTCCTTACCGTTTGTGTTACAATGAGAACACAACCCGGATGAATTCACGACTCTCACATAAATAACACCGGTTGCCGACTCGTAGTAATAAACGCTCTCTTTACGGACGCCCAGGTTCCTGGGTGCACGCGCGTGCCCCGTGAGTCGGTGCGTGCCTATGTTTTATGGGAGGGATGGGATTCTTTCGTCTTTTACTGAAAGAGTTATGATTGTTCGCTCCGTAGATACCCATAAAAGAAAAGGTTTATACTGGGTGATTTTTTATACGTTGGCAATACTTTAACAGTGTTTAGTACTCATGAAAATGAACAACTTTTACTATGGGACCGACCTTCATGGTCGCATTTTGATATAAGTGGGGAAACTTTGTTATTGCATTCGAGGCGGAATTAAGACCCGAACTGCGAGGGTGTTATGGAGCCGAGAACTGCAGTAACAAATCCCCACGCGTATCAAACGAAGTTTTTCAATACAGTTTCGAAGAAATAATATAAACAGCCTTATATGAAAAAAGAAAATTCAAATATTTTTGAATTTAGAACATCAATAAGTGTTAATTTGTTCATAAAAGTAAATATTTGTTTTAAATAATCATGTTTATTTATGATATATATTCTATATTTATAAACACAATTTAAATACTCCAAAAATATTTACGCCGTAAACACGCATAATATCTCTAGCTACCGTGATTTTAAAAAAATCAACACCATAGTTTAATAAAATTAATCTATACATATAGTCATTGGACCCATTTGGACTTAGTAATTTTTTTTTGCGCACATGTGCGCAAAAATATTAAAAATCCACACGTGTGAAATACATTGCATGTTGAACCTAATCGTAGTGCGATAAGAACCAGTTTTCGAAAAAGTGTATTGAAAAACATACTCGTATATCAGCTTCTCTATACATTTATTGGTCGTGGAACTCGAAAACATGTAGGCAGTAGCTTAGCAGATTTTTTGTCATTAGTCCCATAGTAAAAGTTGTCCCTCTAGTAAATTATTACCCACGCTTAACCAATCACCTTGTAGTAAGTCCAGTTTCAGGACCTCTGGTTGTTGTGTAGAACATAAACTGTATACTGAATGCTTCGATGCAAGTTTGAATTTGGACAGTTTCTTTAAACCTTCAAATGGTTGCTCCAATTGATCAAAAACCAACTCATTACATTTTCGTTTTAGTGTTTTCTAATAGAGTCGTGGCCAAAAGCGAAAGACAAGGATGACAAAATATTCATATTTAGAACAAATTCTGTTAATTTTTTTTCAAACTTTCCCAAAGTAAAAAAACTCTTGCACCACACATCACGCTGCGCTTGCGTCCACGATAAACATCAAACTACCCATAAATAATCCCATAGAAATCAAAAAGAGCTTGTTCAAATAAAATTAACATGGCAGACATCCGCTCACTAATAAGCATACGACCATTTTTTGATTTGTTATTATAAAACAAACACGTATGCAAATAAGAAGTTTACCACCCGTTGGGCGTTAGCACCACACGGGGCTCTTACACCATCCAATCCTCAAAACCTCCCAATCAAAATAGAGTTCTAGTTTCACTCTTCTACAGTTGATTATCCTTTGTTGTTTCGTCGTGATCCTCAAGGTTATCTTCGTGTAACAAGTCCAGAATGTATGTAGACGATCTGACGGCAAGCGAGCTGGGTACATATATCAATTTCTTGCCGTAGATGATAAATTAACCGAGATATGGTATGCGCCAGCGTCGAGTAAGTAACCATATCTCTTATGAGTAACGACTTGTAAATCTTCTCCGCGTTTATTTTGTATGAAGTGATAACTGGTTATTGTTTTTGTGTTCTTATCTGGCTTTTGTAAAGAATAAATGGCAGAATTATTAATGTTACTATGATATGGAGCTGATGGAAAATGTTTTGTTTAGTTAATGGATTTCTTGTTTCGTTACTGTTTCTTTTATAATGTACTTCTTCTTTTGTAGGTATCTGGTCTGTTTCACAGAACAGAGATTTAGAATAGTTCTCATCAGTAAGTGTTATAATCTGCCCATATAACCTCAACTAGAGTACAATCAAATACAAACAGAAAATTGTTTTTATTATATTTTTTTTCCAATTTACATAAAATTATCAATAATCAAACTTAAATAACAATAGAAATATGTATGTACAATTGTACATATAGAAAAGAAGGAAAGCATTAAAGGGCGTCAAAAATTTAAAGGCGTTAAATACGTCCACATCGCTATCATCAGGAATAGTGTCCAGAAGTCTGGCAGTATTACCACGTTGGATGGCAATGCTGATTCTTTGAATATCTCGAAACTAAAAGTTACCTGCTTCCTATAACATGGTTAAAATCATTATTATCATTCTCCTGCCCTTATCCCAATTTATTTAAGGTCGGCGCAGCATGTCTTCCTCTTCCATACCTCTCTATTACTCGTCATCTCATTAGACACCTCCTTTCTTGCCTTATCATCCTTCACACAGTCCATCCATCGTTTCTTTGGTCTTTCTCTTCTCTTATAACATGGTTAAAATGTTTAACTTATTTTCGGTCAAAAGTGTTGATTGAAAAAGTTGGTGGTAGTGATCCATTAAGAAAAACTGAGTTAAATATGAAATTTTCCTGCATAGGTAGAGAGAGGTACGTAAAATTGAACTCTCTTCATCATAAAATTACCGTGATTATTCGCATAAATTCTACCAGACTGCCCTACTTTACTTAACTTTTTATAAAATGGCTGGCGGGAGAATTTACAGCACTTCTCTTATTTACGTCCACTTCTAAATTAATGGAAGATTTTTCTTTAAAAACATTTAATATTCAGACCAGGGAAAATTCTTAAGTCATTCCAAACCAATTTAGTGGGAGGTATTATTATTTTTCTCAATTAAAAGGACTGCGTATGATTTAGGGGGTCGCGCGCCGGACATTTTTGCGTCTCTCCGTAAAGCGATAAATAACGAAATTAGGAAGCATCGTGCCGTAGATTCACTGCCACGTTCATATTAAGGGACTCCCTACTTTATTTATTTTTACGGTTATCCAGTTTTATACAGGATGGCGCCGACAATATGAAAATAAGTGAAAACACTGGTAATACCAGTTCATAGGACTATTTGTATACTATCAAATAAATAGTAACATCTAAAATCGAAAAAAAAAACAAAGTAATTAGCATAAAACGGTTATCGAAATACTGCACAATTTATAATATTTAAAAATTGTGCAGTATTTCGTTACTTAGTATTGGTTTACTCATCATCTGGCTAGCCTTTTCCCAACTACGTTGGGGTCGGCTTTCAGTCTAACCGGATGCAGCTGAATACCAGTATTTTACATGGAGCGACTGCCTATCTGACCTCCACAACCCAGCTAGCACTGGGTAACACGATACCCTCTGGTTGTCAGACTTTCGAGCCACTGACTTCAACGACTGTCAAAGATACACAAATGAGAGCCGCGACCAAAGGCTTAACGTGCTTTCCGAGGCACGGAGGAAACTCTGTATGTAATGGGCGGTCACCCATCTACGGATCAACCTAGGCAAGCGCGGCTTAGCCTGAAGATCGACCCGAGCGGCTGCTATTATTTAGCCACGAACTCCTCAAATATTGGTTTACTAACCTTAGATATAATTTGCACTAATTCGCGTCTGGAAATAACATTTAAGGAAGGAATTTGGCAAAGGCTTTTGAAGTTTAACCTTCGTATACTCGCGCCAAATTTTATAACACCTATACTCGCGTACGGTCTGACAGACCGAAGGTTTGAACATAAATTTCAGTATTTTTTTTAACTTAATCGTGGATATTATTATTATATTCTCTGAGAATATAGTACGAAGAATCGTAAAACTGATAATTTACCGACAATATACCGATCATTTACTGAATACATCCTTCCATTGTAGTTTCTGAAAAATAGTTAGATTATTGTAAGAAGTCGTAAAATGTTAGCAAATGTGATTTGTTTTCTTCTAAAATAATTACAAACCTAAAAGATACCTTATTAGCTACTATAAACAAAAATAATTTGAGACATAAGTATCATAATTTAAATTTCAGTACAAAATCACGGAAGTCAAATTTTGTAACACCTATACCCGCGGCGGTCTCACAGACCAATATTCGCCTATTACGGCTATATGCACTATTCGCACCAATACACTTCTAGTCCTGAAATTATCGTAGCAACTAATCATGCAGCTAACATAAAGTACAAAATGCCATCATTGATTATAGCAGAAAAAATCACGAAAGACTGTTTTATCGGTCTCACAGACCAACGCGCGAGTGTAGGAAGGTTAAAGTTGGCTACATGTGTTTAGTGTTTATAACGATGCGGGGATCGTTTAATCAGATTGCAGACTGGGAACGTCATGAGGTATACGCATTTTAATTGATTGTCGTATAGTCGGCGCCATCCTGTATAAGGAATTTTATGAAAAATCTTTCTTTTTGCAGGTCACCGTAAGGAACCTCTGCTAAATGTTCTATGCAACATGCAAGAGTTCTTAAACGGATAGAGTGAGCAAATAATGCCATTACATAATTGTGTAGTGCGTTAAGTCGTGTTTTGGTAATGACAGATCAATTTCCCAATTCCCGTCTTGTGCGAATCAATCAACGGAAAGGAAAAGGATGCAGTTACGATAAACAAAGTAGATAGTGGAAATAGTAGTGAATATGTCAAGCTTATACACGTAGTAGAGAATGCATTATCATCAGCACAACGCTGAGTTCCAAGCATCCAATCTTGATCTCAAACAACACGATTTTAACACGATTCAAGATTAACGCCGTTTACTGTAAACTTCTCTTCGACTTGCGACTGCTGAGCTCGAGGTCCTGGGTTCGATTTCGGGTCGGGCCAAGTGTTATTGAGTTTTTACATCAGGAATGTTCTCAGTAGCAGACACGGACTCTGGTGTTGTGCCCGGTTGATGGTAATAGGCTCGCCCCCTATCACATGGGACTTAAACATTATTTAACTGACGATATGTGGGTGTAACATAATTGAGTAGCTACACCTCTGCCTAACCCTTCAGAGATTAGACCTGATGTTATGTTACATTATCATCAGCACAACGTTGAGTTCCAAGCCTCCAATCATGATCTTAAACAAAACCTCTTCAAGATTAACGCCGTTCACCGTAACTCTAAAGATATCCCATAAAAGTAATTCCCAAGTACAAACAGCAGTTCTTCTTCTAGACAAGCGACAATAAAACAATTAGGGATGCAGCACATCTCGCAGGGTAGACGCGACTTGCTGACGGCGCGCGCTATCCGCTTCGGACGTACTCGTAAATCATGCGCATACGAGAGGAATGGCCCCGGCTCACTGGGCTACAAGCTTACATGTACTGGACCTCTGAGTCTTACTTTTAAGTATGTATATAGTTTTGACTGCCTGTTGGTTTAGTCGTCGCAATCGCGACTGCTGAGCTTGAGGTCTTGGGTTCAATTCCCGGATCAGTCAAATTGTTATTGGGTTTTTCCATCAGAAATTTCTCAGTAGCAGCCACGGAGTCTGGATTAGTGCCCGGTTGATGGCAATAGGCTCGCCCCCTATGACATGGGACTTGCGAAAGGTGGGTGTACTCTTAGGTACACTCCTGCCTAACCCTTCGAGGATTACAGGCATGATTTTATGTTTGTGTGATAGTTTTGGTCATGCAGTTTATACGGTAAACCGAAGTTACTCAAGATGGGTTTAGTAAGTGTGCCGATAACACAGATATGATCAAGAACGCATCTGTGTCATTATTTAACATCAGTGGCCGATTATGGGCTGATAACCTGATATATATGACGTTATCAGCCCACACACAAAATAAGGGACACTGGGAAAGCAATTGCTAAACAAATTGAATACCTAATCGGTGATATTGACGTGGGCCGTCAAGTTCACCGTTGAACTGATAAGTTAATCAAGTACTTCAATTTCTTGAGAGATAACCTTAAACATCTTTACCTATGTTTGAAGTAGGTAACCTTTAACATCTTTATGTTAAAGGTTAACTGTTCAGGTTCCCTCCCTGTTAAGGTTAAAGAAATTAAATCGGAGATCTGTTGTTTTTCAGAACATTTGTCATTCTCAATATGTTTTTTTTCGTACTAGAATCCGTACATAAACTCAAATAATATCAAAGGAAACTCCACAGCTACATTAGAAGCTCTTTCAGCTAAAGTATGCATAAAATATTTCCCTCAGCAATAGCAATAAGTACTCCTTTAATGGCCCATTTGCAGCCGAGTGTGTGGGAGTATGCGAATGGTGCTGAGCGATGCTATACGTATGCTAAACAGAGAAGGGTCTGATGGATGGCTATGATCAGAATTTGTTCCCGCCCGAAACTACACATAAAACACTTACAAAGATTTGTCGGATGGTAAATTGAGACATTCTTTTCAATAGGAAGAAAAAAAAATATATAAGGTACAACTTTTAACTTTTTCTTTAAATCTATTTCAAGTTCACCCATGATTTGTTCCTGAACTAGGGAATAATTGAATGTTGCGGAAAATCTCTCAGCAAGCTGACTACAAACATCGTCTAACTTAATGCGATTTTAGGAAAAATCCAATACTTTTTTTTATCTAGCTTTATGATGGAATTCACAAGATGTACGATTAACAAGTATGTATTTTAATATGCGAACTGGAGAAAGCTGTGAAAAACAATAACCTTTTCTCCCAAATGATAATTATTTATTTCTAAAACAATGAAAAATTAAATGTCTAATGTAAATAGCACCTATTGTAGGTATACAGGGTGGAAAAGACACCGACGCGAAAAAAATAATTTAATCGAAAAATTATTATTATAATTTTTAATTTTTAATTTATAATTATTATTATTATAGTTATTAAACAAAAAAAAAGATGTTTCCTACAAAAGTGTAATACCTACACATTTTTATGTAAGGGGTTAGAATGGTGTACTGAATACATGGTAACCGTTTTCGCGCCGGTGTATTCCACCCCGTATTAAATGTATCTAGAACGAGGTCCAGTCTAAGATAACATTAGAAATGAAGGTTTACGAGGGACCTAACAATAAATTCGAAATACATTCAAATATTTCAAAGGGTACATACAAATCGTCGAATCTTCAGATTATATTTTTTTTTTTGGGATGATGGGTTGGCTTATAATCCTTCTTTTTCGGAAGACGGGTTGGCCACGCAAATTCGCTGACATATTACGAGCAATATTCGAGATATAGCGTGCATTCAGTCAACTTCATAGCCATCCTTTAGGGTGCAAAATATACTCATTTTTAAGGATCATGATCTGAACAGGGGTTGGTGATATGATGAATGGACCCATGCAAATAGTATCGTGGGGATATCCAACATTTACTTCGTATAGTTGGTTTTATGACTTCTATTTATAATTGAGATGTATAAAATATTTAGTAACCCACTAACCCCAGTAGGTAACTGAGTTTTGCAGGTCAGATCAGCAGAATTCAGTTGCATCCAGTTAGACTGGAAGCCGACCCCAACATAGTTGGGAAAAGGGTAGGCAGATGATGATGTATAAAATAGATGCCATTTCTAAGAAATCTGCGATAAAAAGCGATCGCTCATCGTCATGGCGACCAATCAAGCTATAAAATACCAGTTTATGAGGATCTCTCATTGTACGGACAATCTATACAAAGCAAGGCCATGTTATATTGGAAATGTACAGCTTGATGTGTAGCGTCCTAATAGAGAAACCTATATCCAGTAATGGACGACGGTGGGCTGATGATGACTATGACGAATCACTTCTTATCACTTATTTTCCTCAAGAATAAAATCCTATATTCAAGGTCTTTGCTCATATATTTTTCACAAAAAAACATTAATAAGTACAATATTCTTTCTTAATTTATCTACTGCATTATCTATCCCTCTAGTACCAAATTCACAATTAAAATCCTCTCCTCTTTGGGACAAGGATCGCGTGAGGTTCAGGGTTCAGGGGTGCTACACAAACGTGATTTATACCCAACCCACCACCATGCAGAGGGTTCCTGTTTCTTTAGTACCAGAGGATAAATCGTTGAAATTAGAAAAAGATCTGCGGATGAGTGATAGCCATGGTTCCTATGAGTATGGGACACATTATTCTTTTGAGGTTGGTGGAAATTTTATTATTTTAGGGTCTTGCTGAGGTCGTTGAAATATTTGAACTTATTTTCGGAAAATTATTTTTAGTACACGGTACTGTTATGATTGATTAAATAATTTGAAACTGTGAAAGGCGTAGTTACGTAACTTGATGTCTGATGTGATGACGAGTAATGGATAAGTATGGAAGAAGAAGACATGCTGCGCCGACCTCAAATAAATTGAGATAAGTGCAAGAGAATGATGATGACGATGACGTATTCTGATTCTGTTTGTTTTTTCCTTTATCTGCCTTCCATTCTCCTGCTTTCTGACCATCAAGGAAGGATTGTATTACCTACTGTCTGACTGAACAGAAGTTTATTATCTGCTTCTATGCTTTTATTTCATGTTTTTAAGAGGTAATAATATGTACTTATGTCTTCAACGGTCAGGTGAATAGTACTCGCTCACAACTGGCTTATTAGTATGGCCAGTTCTATGAAAGTAAACTTAAGTAACTAGTAAGGGGTTTTGTTATTTCTGCCTAGCCACAACTTTAAGATGTATGTAGTCGTCCACAAGCAAAATCTTTACATCATAGACACATAATTCCTGTACTTACTTAAAATATAACAACAATATTGGCTCATATAATCTCCAATCTAACACAAGGTGCTAGCTATCCAGCAGATCTATGGATTGTAAACAAACACGTAGGGTTGCCATACTCGCCATAAAACACGGTGATGTACGCCGTCCGGCTGTCTCGCGATATTTGCATCAAACCAGCTTACCACGTCATCACGAGGTATTCTGCATTCAAATAGTGGAATAGTTTCAAATACTGGCTGGTTATGTTTTATTTTTTTGTTGTATTTCGTAAGGAGGTTATGAGTTCCAAAAACTTTTTTTACTAATTGTTTAGATTTTAATTTGATTGTTAATGAAAATTACCATAAACAACTTTCCTACCTACTTCAGAAGATAGCAAGATTCAAAGAAGGGTTTTATAAAAGCCATCAGTCTGCCTTTGAAAACAAGATAAAATTGGAAAAGCAAAAAAAATAAATAAAAATAAGTAGGTAGGTAGGTAACTCAGTTCTGTCCAAATGCAACTAGGAAATATTATGTAATTGTATGATAACGATATTCATTACAATCCGATTTTAACTTTCCGTAACAATGAACCTCACTCACCCGCCATCTTTATAATTCTAAATTCGAACACCCTTCTTGAGTTTCCCGCCATTCTTCCAAATAATCTGAAATTCTGTTCAGTTTCCGTAATCAACAGCCGTAGCAGGCGCCCCCTGGCGGAGATTTGCACAACAATAGCTGAATTTGAATCACCTCTAATGCCTGTCGTGTTTCTAAGAACAGCTTATACGAACAGCTAAATCATATTAAAAAGATGGTTACGGTGGAAATTCTATTGAAAAACTGCTTTACATCAGAGCAGTCTCGTGCATAATAAGATTAAGATTATCTCCGACAATATTTAGTCTAACTTTAGCGACTGAAATAATAAATCCACTCTTAATAAAAGCATCTCAAAATTATACACAGAAAACGATTACTAACCGTGATTTCACGCCCGATTTCTCAGCAAATAATAATGAAACTATTGATACAATTCACACAATGCAGCTTAACAATTCATCGATTAAAACGCTCATTATTTTTTGTTGTAATTTCACACCAATTGTATTGATATTTAGCGGCCCCCGTGAAATCTCAAACGTCATCAAATACATCTAAATCTGCCATTGTGTAGTATGGTGACAAAAAATTTGTAAGACGCCATATGGCGAGTCTGGTGACAAAGCGAGTCGGATTAACTGTCGGGTAAACTTTGTTACAGATTGAATTTGACGCTGGATTACAAGGGGCTTCGCATATGTACGTTGTACGCATAGTACAGAAACTATTTGTAACTAATTGATGGACGGCTTGTGTGCATTGGACGAAGCACGCGAAATAAACGGCGAAAACTGGCAGGCTTCCAACGTATTCAAAAAATTGTGAGAATGCTGCCAAAAGTTTTCTCGTAGTGAAAAGACATGAAGGAAAAATAAAGGTGTTTATGTGACGGGTACACGTCATAAAGAATTGAAAGCGTACCCATTATAATGATAAAATGGGTGATGAGAATAAAACTGAAGACACAAATGCCTTTGAATTGGAAGAACATCGGGGTAAAATAATTGACGTGAAAATTATGAAACAAGCAGGAAAGTGGCATATCTCTTAAATAGGTACACGTAAAATATGATTAACAACTGCAGCTCTGGAATGGCGTCGTATTAAAATATTCCGCAATGACACTGGAAAACAATTTCTCATTTTAACAAGAGCTTAATTTATTTAAGTTGAAGCGAATTTTATGTAGCAGAATTGTCTCCCGGCGCGCCACAATAAATAACCAGCAATTATAATACACTTGAACACAATAGTCGGGTCCTGAGGGGGCGTGAACAATACATCGCATGTGCCAGGGTCACCAGTATAACTTGACATTTCATAGTGGCGCTGCCTGGTACGGCAAATGTCAGGGAAATGTCAAACGCAGCACATAAAATAGTTCCAGATTTCACCACAGCTCAAGTTATGCTAGACTAAACAGTTGTAAAGGCATCATTCGTGCATTAAAATCATTACAAATCGGCATTGGATGGGCGCGAATTACATTAACAAACAAAGACGGACTATTTCTTGTTAGGAGCACAGTTGATTGAGTTAAATCGAAATTATGTGCCTCTTGTTGCTAAACAAATTGATGCTGGTTGCCGTATCGAGAACGACATTATTGAATTGCTACGTTCCGAAATGTAATTTAGTTTGTTGAAAAGAGAATGCTCATGGAAGTATGGAATCCCGTACCATGCTGCATCAAAATCAAACCTTGTTTTTTATAGACTACACTGATCGTATTAACTCCTACAAAAAATATTTTTGAAAAAAAACCCGCGTTTCAGAGTTATTTTATAAAATCGAAACTAACCTAAAAAGTAGGTCTATTTTTTCGACGCTACCAACGACGTATTTTAACACACATACATTACATTATTGCTCTAAAAACAGCGTAATACACTAATATTAGTAAGAATTACGAGTTAAAGTAACATCCACAGTATGCTTGACTGAAACTCGATTTTATTTTAGACCTTTACATTGCCAATAGTCAGTCAGTACAGTACAAATGTCAGATGCCACAGATAAGATAACTATAAACCATAGAGTATAGTAAGTGCTATAAACTAGTCGGGATTTAGGGATGTAATCGATAAATCAAAATCTTTGGGCTGAGAAAATCTATTTTGTTGCAAATAGCAATAAACCAAACTAAATCGATTTGGTGTACTGATCTTACTTAATTGTAATTAATTTTAGAGTCCGCTCGACAGACAAGGGTTTGTTCAATTGAAACGGAACGTCATTTATATTCAGTTGAAACGGAACGTCATATAAAGGGAGTAAAACAATATTCGTACTTTTAAACTCGAAAAGTATAATTCCAGTTCAAAAATCAAATCCCCGACGCGTAATGCCGTAAAAAAATATGAAACCAATTACTATAATATTTTGGTTTTGAGGCGCGAGACTTTTTGGTACCAACTTTGGTCATTGTCCTTTAAACTGTGGTACAGCATATTTTGTTACACGAATTATATTAGTGTAGCCAACGTAACAGCGGTAACTAAAATTGTGAAAGTAGTTGTCATGTAGGAAAATAAATAAATGAGCTCACCCAGTCATTGAGCGTATTATTTAGTTTCGAGTTTAGTAAACTTAAACATTTGAGGTGGATGTTTTTTAAATTCGATTTGTTTTTTAAAGTCGAATTCGATTCGTTTTATAAAAAATATAGTACTCTACCGACTGAACCGTTTCGTATTTACATATGTACCGACAGATGTATCTACAGAGTACACAGGCGCGTGCATTGCAGGTAGGCACTGCCTACTTGACTACCACAAACGACATCCTGAATTCGCTCCCAGGTCAGGCAAACTGTCATTGAGTTTTCCATCAAGAATTTCTACTGAGAAATTCTCACACACAAAACCATAAAACCAGACTCCGTGGCTGCCAGAGCTGCGGGACTGTTCGATAGAGATACCGCGGCCCTGGAACACAAAGGGCAAAAGAAGCAACATGGATGGGTTTTATTCAGTAAAAGTCTGACACTCCCTTCCGCTCCGCCCAGAGCGGGAGGAGTCATTTGATGATTTCCCATCGCAAAAAAAAACATGATGGCAATAGGCTCTTAACTGGTGAAACATAGCGCACCTTGAAAACAAAAGTGGCGTGACCTTGAATGCAAACTAAGTAAGACCATTTACAGTTTTTGACGCGGCATTTGGGTGAATGTCTTAGCAAATAACTGGAATAAAAGACTGCAATTAATTTTACTTATCAGTTTGACTATCTTATTTAAGTTATGTACATATATACTTAAAACGTGTCAGTAAATTATTGAGTTATTTAGAAAACATGGTTTTAAAAAAAAGTGCCACTTGTTCGTAAACCTACCCGTTTTAGATTAGAAAAAAGGCACTAAACAAAAAATTTCATTTTTTAAAGTCATCAAAAATGATACTTTATTGTAACATTTTAAGCAACACTATACTTAAAATGCCATTTTTTTTTGTTATTACCTACTTCAGTAGAATATTAGCTTGAATTGCGTTTAAAACGACACTAAACATAAAGTGCCACTTTTTTACTCATCGCACCGTGTCCACTCCAAAAGCTTGTCTTCAACTAATTTAGTGTCACCTTATGAATTACTAGGTACTTTGTCATTTTATCCAAAAGTTTGAACTGACAGTAACGGCATTTAGGGAAAATAATTGAAACTATGATAATGTCAGTTTTTGAATTAGAAGCGCTTTCTTTCAAGGAATCTAGATGTCATTATAACTCAATATTGCCATTTTCAGTATAATGCCACTTTTGTTTTCAAGGTGCGATAGGTTTGCTATTATATTAGGTACTCCTCCGTCCAACCCTTTGGGGAATACAGAGGCGTGAGTAATTCGTCTGTGTCTTAAACCTATATAACATAACATAACATCACGCCTGTAATCCCTGAAGGGTTAGGCAGAGGTGTATCTAACAGTACACCCATATTTCGCCAGTTATGTTAAAGTCCCATGTAATAGGGGGTGAGCCTATTGCCATCAACCAAGCGCAAATCCAGACTCCGTGGCTACTACTGAGAAATTCCTGATCACTGCCCGACCTGGGAGTCGAAACCAGGACCTCATACTCAGCAGTCGCGCTTGCGGCCAGACCAACGAAGCCGTCTAAAACCTGCAGTCTTAAACCTACTTCAACTAAAAATCTCACACCACATTCCTCCATTCCTTTTCGCAGTAATTTATATTTGTTTGCCCAGCTAGATCTTAATAGCTGGTCTAAATAGCCTGTCCCATTGCGTCGTGGTTGGGAGCCGCGTGGCCAACGCAATGGGCTGAGTTGGGAGCACGCGCGAGCCTCGACTTATCGGGAAACTACACCCGTGAATGTTGGGGCGGCTCCATTGGCTCACGACAAACTTATTTATAAGGATAATATATAGGAGTTAAAATATCTGGCCGGATTTTGGATAATAATAATTGACAATATCTGAAAAAGTCTCGAAAAAAAATCCCATAATGTTTATAATATTTCCTATGTATGATGTACGTCTTGAATTACTGTTCATATTTTGTTTCTTAATTCAATTTGGCCATGAGACGACAAGCTACGATGTCTCGAAACAGGCATTAATTAAATCAGGGCATAAATACACCCGACACTGCGAGGCAGTGACTAAAATGGATTAGCAACGCTGTAGCGAGGAGTAAGCTGATTTTAAAGTCGATGTAATATCCTGATAAATACGATATTTTAGTAAGTTCTTTTGTATGCTGGACCACGACCTACGGGGTAGCTGTGTAACACATTCATATTTTCAAAATCCCTTTTGTACTGATTTTGACTATTGTACAATATTGTCGAGCAGACAAATTTTCAAACATATTTCAATCCATTACAATTACGAATATACTTCATAATCCTTCACAATTCGAAGACGAGAAGAATTCGATACTAAACTGTTTATTCGCAATTGGTGCACTCAAGTGCTCAAGATTGCGACCGGTCAGAACCGTGCCGGTTCCAGGTTGTACCTGCTAAATATTAGTTATAGAAAATTACCAAAAAGTTTAATATCCAGTAAAAAACCTTAAACTACGAGTCAGCAAAAAATGCTGCGACAATGGATGTATGCTACAGTTGTTCGACAATAGCGCTCGTTACACCACCTTAGTCCAGATTTACGGGCGAGCAGCAGAGTAACAATGGCGGTTGTTATCGCGACTGAAAATATTTAGTTTATTTTATTGTACCACGCAGCGCGCCCACGTCCGACGTGCTCGGCGGTTTACGCAGAAATGAGTACAATCTACCTATGGATGGAGTAATAGTGGTTCACGGTTTTTTTTTTTTTTTGAATAGGTATGGAATACAATTTTACTTTAAACAATGGTTTGTTAGTTAGGCGAAATTATTTTATTCCTTGATGCAATTCGAAGTGCGTACGTTTTATATCTGTTACATAAGCTGTAAAACTATGGATACATAATAGAGAGTACCTATGCTATCTTCTACGATACAGAAAATGAATTTTCAGTGCATTTTTATTAATATTTTTGTAGATTACTTATACAAAGAGTTTCAACAAAGACGCTCAAACTTCAGTAGCGTTCTGATCAATACGGCTTTTCCCAATTATGTTAGTGTCGGCTTCCAATCTGACCGGAAGCAGCTGAATACTAGCTTTTTACAAGGGGCGACTGCCTATCTGACCTCCACAACCCAGTTAGTACTGTTGTAGAGTCGGATACGGTTAAATATTAAGTTCTATTTAACTTTAAAATTAAATCTCATTTCCTATTAAAGCTTAAGTTCTTAAACTAACTTCCATCACAGAGTTCAAAATTAGTTGAATTACATCGTATTTGGAACTTTGCCAAAATCGGATTAAACCGTGAACGGAAATAAGCCTATTTTCCGCTAAACAGTGCCTTGGTTCATCCCTTGAACGTAAACGTATGATTTGTTGTTTTCAGTACGATCTACTTTCACGAGCATTATTGTGTCATCTTCTAAAATTCCCGTTTGCGTGTTTGTAATTCTTCACCTCCTAAATGGATTGACCAATTTTGATGATTTTTTTTTTTTACTTTTGCGGTCATGGTCACCTGGATAGTTCTTAGCATAGTTGGACACGGTAGGTGTTGTCGACATCTTATTTTTTTTGTTAGCCTAGTTCGTCCCATTCCTAGGCAAAGACCTCCCCCTACTCCTTCCACTTTTCTTGCTGTTGCGCCTCTTCTCGCCAAACGAGAAAGCCATCTACACTAACTCATAAAAATTTAAAACGAATTTCTCTTGCAATAACGATTTCAATTTACTTCGAAATAGAACCTATCTCTTAACAACATGGGTTACAAAATACTATGTTTACAACCACATGAAATTGCAATCACTACCTACATTAAAAGTTGCATATTAGTGTTGCTGTGCATACTTACATATTTGTGCTCGTGACTGTACACATTTTCAACGTATCATAATTATAAATCATTATATCGTCGCTGAAGTTCTAACACTACGTAAGTCAGAAATTGCAACTTTTTGTTTGATTACAAAATGGGCCTGCTCTTGACTTTACATAGAGACTGAAAGAACTGCATAATTTTGCCTAAGTACAAAACCATTGTTTAATTTGTGCTCAACTTCAAACTAGCTGAAATATTGCTTGTTTCTGGTTGGCTCAAACAACACGTTTTCCGATTCTCTAGCAAACGGCATCAAAATGTCAAAACAGCCAAAAATGTACTTATGTGGTGTTAGAACTTCAACGACAATATATTGATTAAAATTTAATCAAATGGTGTGCGCTTCCCGATTCAATTTGAATATAAATGAGTGGATAACAAGGTTTGCGTACATTAATTAATATGGCGACATTCGATACCGCCTAACGTACAGCGAAATCCGATTTGTGGATCACGGAAGCGTGTTTTAGCATTAGGGATAAAACGAAGCCTTATATGTAAAATTGCGAATGTTTTACGCTGTATACGATTATATGATTAAAGCAATTAACACCAGATGTCGGGATTTAAATTACAGTGTATTTCTCCCTGTAGAATATATTCCGTAGCTGCAATGTTTCTTTCAATGTGTATTATTAAAGTATTGGATTTGGCTTAGATAGAACGTGGATTTTGTTTTTACCTTTTCGGATTACTGACTGACGACTGCTTCGTTGGTCTATGGTCGCAAGCACGACTGCTGAGGAATGGGCCCTGGGTTCGATTCCCGTATCGGGCAAAGAGATATTGGGTTTTTCCATCAGGAATTTCTCAGTAGCAGCCATGAAGTCTGGAATTGCGCCCGGTTGAAAGCAATAGGTTCGCCCCCTTTTACATCTGCCTAGCCTTTTCCCAACTACGTTAGGGTCGGCTTCCAGTCTAACCGGATGCAGATGAATGCCAATATTTTACATGGAGCGACTGCCTATCTGACCTCCACAACCCAGTTAGTGCTTGGTAATACGACACCACTTGGTAAGACTGGTTGTCAGACTTTCGAACCATTGACCTTAACGACTGTCAAAGGTCTACAAATGACAGCCGAGACCAACGTCTTAACGTACTTTCCGAGGCACGGAGGAAACTCGGTATGTAATGGGTGGTCACCCATCCACGGACCAACCTAGGTAACCTAAAGATCGACTCGAGCGGCTGTTCTTATTTAGCCATGAGCTCCTCCCGCCCCCTATAACATGGGACTTAAATATAACTGGCAAAATGTGGGTGTACTATTAGGCACACCTCTGCCTAACCCTTCGGGGATTGCAGGGGTGATGTTATGCAGTCTGTATTTAAAAAAAAACTTCCAACCTTGTTGGATCTTTGTTGCAAAATACTACCATGTAATATAATCAAAACAAATATTGATATTGTTAGAGTGACAAGCTTCAGTTGTGACGCTGGTGGCCTCGACTAAATTAAACTGCTGATTTTCGATATGAAGACTGTATAATATTGACTGGGTGGATTAATAATAAAAATGGCCGATGGATGGATGGTAATAACGGCGAGCGAGTGTCCCCCGGTATGGTCGAGGGCCTAGAGTAAGGTGGGCGCTACGATGACGTAGAACCGCATGACGCGATCCCACTGGCCGGCGCGATGTGATGGTCCGGAACAGAGATTGAGAAAACTGAAGAGCTACAGACAGAAGTAAATAAAGCTGTAATCATCAATCAGTCAAAACATCTACATATAGGCAGTATTTTTGACCTGTGACTAAAATCGGAACCGAACGAACCTTTTTCATAACCTTTAACACGACAACTTCACAAGGGGTCTAAAATGACCGCTTTAGCAGAATCATAATAGGATAATAATATGAATTACGTTTAAATTGTTAAAATGGTCATAGACGTACTTACTATTATGAATTTTCACATTTTACGAATACAATTCGTAATTAGTTATTAATATAATTATTATCCTATTATGATTCTGCTAAAGCGGGCATTTTTTTTCTTATATTAAATAGGCCTACTCTTGACCTCAATCTAGTCCTGATGGCCGAGATGAGGTCGACGATGGAACGAGCTAACCCAAAACAAGTCTATTAACTCGCGACTTAAATAGATTGGGGTCATATGAACTTGGGAACACCGACGAAGGCAGGGAATTCCACTCCTTGGCTGTGCGCATAATAAACGATGTAGCAAAGATTTTATTTTAGACCCCCTGTTCACCGAAACCCCGTCACCGCCATCCGATCGCAAAAAGTTCATTGTAAGCCCGAACATCCTAAACAGTAACTTTACATCCTACCCACAAAACCCTAAAACCTCTTTTACTTCCCATCCTGAACCATTAAAATCCCACAATGCCAGACCACAGGTATGTAAGACCACGTGTCGGGGTCACCGACCTATGCTAAGTACTCGCTAAGTGAGCAATGAGCAGGCAATTACTTTAATCACCTCGCACGTCTGTTACTGCCTAGATGATACTGAGACGTGGGGTATTATGGCTGCCGAGATTTGAAGTTCAAATTCGGCATATTCTCGATAGAAAATAGCCGGTGAAAATGAGGTGATGGTAGCATGTATCCTTTTTTTTTTGGGATGGGAAATCATCTAATGACTCCTCCCGCTCTGGGCGGAGCGGAAGGGAGTGTCAGACTTTTACTGACTAAAACCCATCCATGTTCCTTCTTTGCCCCTTGTGTTCCAGGGCCGCGGTATCTCTTTCGAACAGTCCTGCAGCCCTGGTTGCATGTATCCTGCATTTCCAATTTAACTTACATCTAAAAAATAAACGAAAAACGGTTAAGTAGAACACACGGCCTCCTCTCTATAGAAGGAATGGGCTATAATCCACCACGCGTGCCCAGTGCGGGTTGGTAGATGTCACATGTCTTCGATTTTTTGGTTCTAGGACATGCCGGTTTCCTCACGATGTTTTCCTTCACCGTTTTTAAGAGCAGTGGTGATGAAATAAATTTCACAAAGTAATGCGCCTGCCTTAGTTCGAACCCACGACTTACTGTTCGTAAGTCGGGGCCGCCACCACTGGGCCACCTCTGCTCTTGTAGTCAAGTAGTACGTACTTTTTAAATATTCATTTTAAAACTAAGTTATGAATGCTTAATTGCTCAGCACTGGCATACACAATAAAGATTAGATAAAGATTTATTTATTTTGTTTTTTTTTTTATATTGTATTTGTTTAAGTGTAACATCAATTGGAACAGGTTTTAATAAGGATTTTGAGTGGTTCAATCAGTCATTAGAAATCACAAAGTTGTTTGATGTAGACTGTAGAATCTATATCATTATGATAGACAAGATTTACCAGGAAGTGGTTTCGCATTTTTTAGGTTTTATTGTTCAACTAAAGTACTCATTTACATCCTACACTCACAACCCACATCTACAAAACCAACGCGCGCTTTAACATATCGTTTCCCTCCCGTTCCCTCCTCATAGACCCTCCTCCCACGTCCACCATTGTCCCGGCAGTGAAAGAACTATTAGTACCGAGCCGATCCTCTTGTCTACCCTCCTCACATATGTACACATAAGTTATTAGAGCCTTCTTACTTGCTCGTATGACCTGGCCTTATGCCATTGTTTCGTTTTGAAGTGTAATTTGTCGCTTTAAAGTGTTATCATATTCAGTGGAATGTTTTATGAGATTCTGTTGAGGGAATGGCTAAAACGCTTATACCCGTTTTCAATACACAAAGTAACAAATTAAAGAATGCCTAAATAAAACCGGACAGTTGGTTTTTCACGATTGACGAGTTCATATTTCAGCAGTCTAGAGGATGATTAAACAGTCGTTGAGGTACCGCTTAGTATTTTTGAAAAGTGTGCTTTGGTAAACTTCAGAGCTTAGGTATTATTTCCATTGATCTTTCTTGAATTGACATTCTCTTTTCGCAAGATCTGGGCAACAAATGCACGATATTTTTAACAAATAAGCAGTGCTTTAGTCAGAAAGCATAAAGATTGGTTTTTAACTCTTAAAAATGAATACATACATAGATGTAATCTTAAAATTATCCTAGTTGTATACTTTTTATTTGTCATCTTTCTTTTATTTTTCTTTTTTTTCTTACTGCTGGCGATTATTGTTTTTTTTATATTATTATAATAACCCGTGGACAGTGTTGTGGGTTACATTATTAGCAAAATGCAAATATTGTTATACTAGTTTTAAGTATTCATAATGTAACTGTTTGCTGTTCCTCATAATAAAAAAAGCACTGCTTACTTATCTACTATTCCTAAGTACCCATGCTATGCCGCTCCTCTTGTCTACCCTCCTCACATATGTACATAAGTTATTAGAACCTTCTTACTTGCTCGTATGAACTGGCCCTATATACCATTGTTACGTTTTGAATTGGAGGCTTTAAATCTTGACTGAGTGCCTTAAATCATGTTTTGTGTGTTGTAGTAAAGGAAAAAGTTAAAAGGCTTTATGCCCGTTATTAAAACGACGAAAAAGCGCACTCGAATTTCTACTCTCAGTGCTGAACAGGTAATTCAAAATTCAATAGTCCACTTTTGTTTAGGTATTAATTTAGGTGCCCTACTGTACGTATGCCCGTTTGCTTGACAAATTGAAGAAAATGTTAGGCTCTGTCAGCTTCGTGCCTATATTTTCAGCTTCAGTCTTTTCCAATTCATGAATTCAAGTTATCTTTTCGCAAGATCTGGGCAACAAGGGCACGATCTCTTTAATAAATTAATAAACAGTGCTTTCCCACTACGTAGATACTCCTACGTAACCAGGTATTTTACTAATGTATAAATAAATAAACTGCCTCTTTGGTCTAAGGGTCGCTAGGACGATTGCTGAGCCTGAGGGGTCCTGGTTTCGATTCTGGGGTCGGGTAAAGTATTATAGGGTTTTTTCATTGGAAATTTCTCTGTAGCAGACACAGTCTGGATTTGTGCCCGGTAGATGGCAATAGACTCGCTACGTATACATGGGTGATGGGACTTAGAGCATCATTGGCCAAATGCGGGTGCACTATTAGGTACACCTCTGCCTTACCCTTCACGGATTACAGGCGCGATGTTATGTTATGTCATATAAATTAAAGTAAATAAGTTAACTTACCATCCGTTACTCGTAACTCAAAAACGAATGGAACTTTTGTACCACAACGGATCGTTGTTTATAGGAACCGGGCATAAGCGTACTGGATTTCGAACACCGGTCTATTTTGTTTTTGACACTGACAGATCATCATCATTCTCTTACTTACCCTTATCACAATTCATTTGGGGTCAGCGCAGCACTTTCAGATAAGTACTGAAATATCTGTCTTAGTCCGGTGTCCGTAGTTTGTCCGCAGTCCGGTCCGCTCGCATTGACCGACCTTTACTTATAACCAGAACTGTCAACAAACATTAAACATGAAATAGGCTGATGCATTGGTGTCATCATGTCAAAAGGTGTAAACAGTTAAACAACTCAAACATATGGTCATGTCGCAACTAATCACCTCATTTAGGATCATAAAATTAAAGACACGTAGACAGAGGAATGTTACCGGACTGTTCTTTAAATATTTTAAAACCTATTAGGCTAATCTAACCAAATACGGACGGTTACGCCAGTCTGAAAGTAGCTTTGCATTCCATTTCCAAATATAAGCTAACCAGCCTTTACCTACATTCTTATTTCGTCGCTTTGGTGGTGAAGTGAGTCAAGCCACAACTTTGTTCAAAATGAGATAATTATACTAGTAGAATCAAAACAATGTGATTTTTACGGTGGTGAATAGAGCTAACTGTCAAAAAGTTTAGTTACAAAAATAAGTAAAAAGGTGAAAAGATGTTAACAGAACTATTATACATTACTTCATAGTGTATAAAGGAATATAATCCGCTTAACTTAGTTAGCTTCTTGAAATAGGTACGCAGTTGTAATCAGTAGTGAAGAAAGTCAAGCCGCATATATCATTCGTTTTTGAACGAACTCAGCATTCTACGCGTCATTTTGTATGACTTGACATCTGTTCTGTCAGACTGACAGATCTCTCGTTTTCGCGCGCCAGCGTTCGTTTGTGATCTGAACTTGTGATTTTAGTGTTTTATGTTGTCTATTTTGCTTGTCAAGTTAAAAGCAAAATGTCCAAGTATAATAATTATCGCTCAAAATTAATATTGAACATGGTAAACAGTTCCAAGAACTCGAGTGATCGTGGTAAAGTAAGTGATCAATCCACCACACATGGCTCAAATTTGTTCCTCCAGCTCGGTCAGTACCAAGAACCTGACATTGAAACCCCTGTCTACATGGATCTGGATGTTATCAGAATTGGTGAGATTGTTATTATCTTTGAATTAATGATAAAAATATTAAAATACATAGGTAGACCTGTGGGTAGACCTTTACATAATTAATTAGTACTTATCTAGTAGCTACTTACTCGTACATCCTTTTTTTTTAAACTTACCAATCTCTAAATTCTCTTAGTAGTTTTATAATTTAAAAGTAAGTTTTTTACAAATAATACAAGAATAGAACAATGTGGTGCAGTTAATATACTTATACACTGCACCACATTGTTCTTGCTAGAACTTTCTTGGGTGTAGTTACAATTTACGAAGTAATAATAATATATATCAATGCTTAATTAACCTCTTGTATACCGGAATCATGGACACAATTAAAATTATATTATTTATTGCGTGGATCCGCATACAACAGGGTAATTTTTACATTTAAATGGGTAAAAAATAGTTAGTATTTTTTTCTATTTTTAGAAAATGAAGCAGCTGCTTATGGATGTCCTGATACAAAGAAGTCAAGTGACCACGTTCAAGTATGTGATGAAAACACCACACATGACTCAAATTTGTGCCTGCAACTTGGTCAGTTCCAAGAAACAGACATTGAAACCCCTGTTGGATTGTATCGTTCGACGATCGATTCTTTAGATTTCAAATTACTGGTCAAAAACTATACGCTGCGGTAGCCTCAAAATGGAGGGGCGCTGATTCTAAATATATTCTAGAAATTGCAACAGCCTGACGGTGGACAGTTAGAAACCTATAGGCACTCAGGAAGGCTTACCTTGCTGGCCACGTCTGCGATCAGCTCCAGAGGGACTGCTTCAACTGCACTCAAAGTTCACTTCACACACCGAAGTTCATAGTTCAAAATGTTATTCTAAATGCGATGGGCCAATGGACCCGCGGGTTTTATTTATGGCGAATACATGGACAATCTCAGCAATAACTTAGCTGGAGATGCGATGACGCGGCACACAGAAGATCAGAGATAGATCTTTTCCGAAGGATCGTCAACGGGTCCGCGCGCTAGGCGAATATTCACGGAGTCGCCATCTTGGTTTTGTTTTCTCCCTCCTTTCTGATCACATGAACATAGTCACGAGATGCGCAGCGACCAGTGGAACTTCATACTGGATGAGTTTCCTTAGCTGCGGCAGGAGCAAAGTCCAAGAAGCGATTGCTGGACATTTTCAACACGGCAAACCCAACCTGGCGTACCTAGTCAGTTCAAATGTCCAACGTCAAGCATTATATTTTATTTATAAGTATTTATTACACGCAAACACCGTGTTGGCGTAACCATCTTCCCCGGTTTGAAAGATCCTACTTTCGAAACACACAAGAAAGCGTCATTATAGTAATAATTGCATATCGTCGCGAAAACTCTACCTCTAGGGAGGAAACCTAACAAAATTAAGTTAAATTATAAAAAAAAAAGAAAATTTAGCTATATTATTAAATTGACCTAACCCTAACCTAAAATACGATAAGCTAATTAATGCTTACTGAGTAGGGAGAGGGCACAACTTAACAATCGGCCTGCTCTGAAGCATTCCACCTTGTACCTTCACTGATGCGACTCTGCAGATCCCTTTTTTGTCCGGAAAGATTTCAGTAATTAAACCTAACGGCCAGTGCAAGGGCATGACATTATCTTGCATTGAAACAACGACCATACCAACCCGGACTGGGTTAGAGGGAGTGTTCCATTTTTGCCTTGTTTGGAGGGTGTGCAGATATTCATTGCGCCACCGCTTCCAAAAAGATTGAACGAGTTGATCAGTTAACTCGTATCGTGAAATAAGGTGTAAACGCGTTTCAGTAACTTCGCGAGCGGGTAAAAATACAAGTGGTTTTGTATTAAGGAAATGTGCAGGTGTTAGAGCGGTAGGTTCTGACGGATCTGAGCTAAGTGCATAGAGTGGTCGAGAGTTTAACAAAGCTTCGACTTGAGCTAACATAGTGTTAAGCTCATCAAAGGTGAGTATTTGTTTACCGACGACTTTCAGAAGATGCGTTTTGACACTCTTTACCTCGCTTTCCCAGCATCCACCAAAATGTGGAGCTCTACATGGGATGGTTTTAAGAGTTATTTTATGCTCTGCCAGTTCCAATTCCCAATAGGGGCGATATTCTTGCGACAAGAATTGGTAGAGATCGCGAAGATAAGAACGAGCACCAATGAAATTGGTGCCGTTGTCCGTATACAGACACTCGATGGGACCACGGCGAGAAATAAAGCGTTTTAGTGCTGACAAGAAGCTCGCGGTGCTGAGATCTGAGGCCACTTCTAGATGCAAAGCACGCGTTGTCAAGCACGTAAAAAGACATATATAAGCCTTACGACTCTTTTGGCCTCTGCCGCGCACAGATGTTATCATGAGCGGACCAGCATAATCACACCCAGTGTGTGAAAATGCTTTAGGAGCGATTTCAACACGTGACTGCGGCAAGTCAGCCATGATTGGAAAAACCGGTCGTGGCTTAGCGCGAAAGCAAATATTGCAGTTAAAAGTTATATGACGAACAATACGTCGTGCGGACAGAATCCAATACCTCTGTCTCAAAAGAGACAGAAGCAAATTCGGACCTGTATGAAAGTTCTTGACATGATAGCAGGAAACTAAAAGTTCCACTACGTGGTCCTGTCGAGGAAGTAAAATTTGGTGACGCGAATCAAAGTCTAACTCAGAGTTGGCTAAGCGTCCACCAACGCGAATAAGTCCATTATGCAGAAACGGACTAAGTTTCTGTAATGGCTTTGAACATAATTGTTTGCGACTTAGGCGATCGAGATCTGATTCGAAATGGATCCGCTGAACAGAGCGCCACACTACTAATTCAGCGAACTCCATGTCCGATGCGGTAACGGGTCCCTTTGGGAGACGTTTGAGAAATTTATAGACGAAACAAATGGTTTTTAGATATTTCATCCAAGAGGAAAACCTACTAGCACGATGGTACAGAATGTCTTCTGGTAGAGAAGTGGCATCTGTATCAGAAGAGTCTGCTTTCGTAACTGAGGGTAGAGCCACAGGCTTCATCTCTGGCAGCTCTTGCACCTCACCGGATACAAATGGCTTCACGGGCCATTCGTGTCGGGGTGTTTTAAGCCATGGCGGTCCACTCATCCACAGTGGATGATGAACTAGCTGGGCCGGTGTTAAGCCACGAGAAAGACAGTCACTTGGGTTCTCAGATCCCTTGACATGGAAGAAGTGCTCCGACGATAAGTTTTCTTGGATTTTAGCGATGCGATTGGCCACATAAGTGTGCCAGCGATGTGGAGAAGAATGAATCCAACTCAAAGTTACAGTTGAATCAGAGAACGCTACGACAGCCTCAATGGCGTATCGGGCGGAGTAGAGAACGAACACTCGTTTTATCAGAATTGATAAAAGGAGTGCGGCGCATAGCTCCAAACGAGCTAGCGAAATAACCTTAAGAGGTGCGACTTTGGATTTTGCACATACCAGTGAGATGACGATGTCACCGTCTGGCTTGACTACGTGGGCATAGACAGCACCACCGTAGGCCTTCTCACTGGCATCCGCAAAGCCAACTATGGAAAGCTTACAATTTTCAATAACGCCAATATGACGTGCGAATTTAAGCTGAGAAACTTCAGGTAACTCAGCTTGAAATTGTTCCCAAAGGCGCACAATGCGATTTGGTGGGACCTCATCCCATCCTATTTTGACAAGCCACAAATCCTTGATCAGTAACTTAGCGTACAAAATCATGGGCGCGACTAATCCTAATACATCAAAGAGACGAGCGATAGACGACAAGATATTCCTTTTTGTACAAGGACGAACATCAGGGTTGACCTGGAATGCGAAATAGTCATGGTCGGGAAACCAACGTAGACCAAGAATTTTCAGGGTCGGATCCTTAACTAGATCGACACTGTGCGAGAGTCGCAATGACTCGGGAATAGCCTGAAGGACTTCAGCGCTATTACTTGACCATTTGGTCAACTCGAAATCACCAAGTGAAAATATTTTAATCAGTTGGTGAGATGACTCTATTGCTTGCTCTACATTAAAGGTCGAGCTTGCTATATCATCCATATAAATGTCTCGGCTCAGTATCTCACTGGCCAGAGGAAATTGGTGCCCTTCGTCCTTACACAATTGTTGAATGGAGCGAATCGCGACAAAAGGAGAACACTTCAGGCCGAAAGGTAGAACTGAAAATTGAAAGATTTTTAATTTTTCATCTTCGTGAAAGCGGTAGAGGATTCGCTGAAGAGGACGATCTTCAGGACGAATCCCTATTTTAAGATACATAGCTTTAACGTCAGAAGTTATTGCTACCGCGAAGAGTCTCAGGTTCAATAAGATATTGAGCAGGTCCGCTTGAAGAACGGGACCAGCATAAAGGATATCGTTTAACGAGGTACCATTGTCTGACTTCGCGCTTGCGTCAAGAACCACGCGTAACTTAGTGGTTGTCTTGTCCTCGCGAATGACAGCATGGTGTGGGATATAGAACGAGACTTCACCTGGCAAAACTCCTTCCACTAAGGAAATATAGTTATTTTTTAGATAATCTTTAATGACGTCATCATAAAGAAGTTTGACGTTAGGATGCGATTTAAATTTACGTTCGAGGCTAAGAAACCTACGACGAGCGATTTCGAAAGAATTTCCTAGCGCAGAAGCGTCCGTCTTCAATGGCAAAGCAGCGACATACTTGCCAGATGGGGTGCGAGTAGTGGTAGAACCATAAAACTGCTCGCAGTGGTTATCGTCCACACTTGTGATTGAAGAAGCCTGAACTTCCTCGATCTCCCAGAATCTACGCAAGTCGCAGTTCTCCAAAGAAGACATCGCACAAAACGACATCGTAGCGGTAGGAGAGTCTAAAATAGGCGCGTCTCCCATAAAGATATAGCCTAACACAGTCTCTAATGCATCTGGATATCCAGCGGTCGAAGTAACTTTACTTGGTTGCAATAACTTAGCAAACAACTTTACTCCAAGTAGGATGTCAATATTCCCCGGCATTCCCCAAGTATCATCAGCGAATAGATGCGAATCGATATGATTGAGATCAGCGACATTTATCGGACACAATGGGAGCTGTCCTGTTATCTCGTCGAGAACCAATGCCTCGATCGAGTACTTGGGTTGAGCGCGAAGGCGCGAGCTAAATGTGAAGTCGACTGAACCGCGGACCGATTGAGACGTCCCACCGATACCTTTAACCGTGACTATAGCATCGTCACGTATTGGTAGTCCAAGCATACGACAACATCGGGTGGTAATATAGTTCTTTTGAGAACCCGGGTCCAATAGACAGCGAACAACAAAATCCTTCCCTTTTCTACCTACCACTAACACTTTCGCAGTAGCTAAAACCTCCGTAGTGCGAGTACTATTATGAGCCGAAGCCGAATGAGTACACAAAGAAACGCGATCCTGATCCGGGGTCTGAACTACGGCGCTGGCAGACGGCGCGGCGCCAACTGCTGGCGCGGGTGTCGGTTGTGGTGGCGGCGATTGTTCAAAATGTAACAGGGAATGATGTTTACCGTTGCATTTCTTGCACGAGAGTGTTGATTGACATTTAGATACGGTGTGTTGACTACTAAGGCAATTACCGCAGAAGCGATTATCTTTTATATATTTAAATTTGTCATTCGTATTTAATTTTAAAAAAGCACTACACTTATATAAGTTTGTGTGCACCGACTGACAAAGCGAACATTTAGGTGACGTAGCTACATACACCTGCGATACCTTACTAGAGGGTGCGGGGGGGAAACTAGCGCTAGCGCCAGCAGTCGAGCGCTCAGGCTTCTGCGGCGCGGTGCGATAAAGAATTTTTACCTGTTCTCGTACGAACTTCACGAAATAATTGTAATCTACGCTTTGAGGATCCTTTAACGTGCGAAGCGACATTTCGTAATGTTTTGCGATGTCGGAATCTACTAACTTAAGACCCGCGTACATAAAAATAAAATCAGACATGTTGTCGATTTTTAATTGTTTGAGTCCAGCCACAATAGCGGTATACCTATCAAAAACCTTTTCTACATTAGCGGGCGACGAACCAGCTGCCTTTAGAGAAAACAGTTGATTTAAATAATTAACGGCTAATGCGCGCTTGTCATGATATTTAGCGATAAGCGCGTCCCAGATAACACGATAATTTTCTGCAGCAGGAACAATACCGGCTGCCACGCCTTTGGCTTTGCCTTTGAGATGACCCAACAAATAATGAATGCGATCAGAATCCGAGAGATCGGGATTTGTATGAATCACCCGTTTAAATGTCTCATAGAAGAACGGAAAGTTCTGAATGTCACCATCAAAGGTAGGTAGTTCGATTCGAGGTATTTTGATATGCGAAGATCCTGCCTCATTCGAGTTATGAGACTCTTTTGTTGTGGTTAGGGAACTCAAAACATTTTTGATTTCGCACGCCAGATCGTCAAATGAAGACAATGTACTATAATTAACCTCATATGTTGGATTAAGTTTCAATGAAATAATGTTTATATTATCAATAACAGTTATAATTTCAGTACGAATTAGATCAATTGATTTAGCTTGCGCAATAAAAGTGTCCCGCGATTTTTCGGTCCTAAGGTCTATTATAGAATCAAATAACCTTTGTGCACGAGCAAAGTATGCGGCGCGTTTGCCCTCATACATTTTTAATTTATTTTGTAAATCTTCCATTTTAACTTAGAATAGAATAGAACTAAATAATAAAATTAAGTAGGTACACAAAAATATCAATTCGGAACCCAGTTAACTCTCAGAACACGGAACCCTAACAAGCTAGTACGAAAACTATGAATCAAACAAAAGAAACAAATAATTGATCAGGTAAAACCAATAAATTAGGTAGGAATCACTTTTCCTGACCTGCGGAACCCTAGTACCAAAAATGGCAACAGGGTGCGGTTAATAAACTGAATTTAAAATATTAAATCAGCTATTTAAATAATTGTGTACGGAACCAACTTTCGCCTTATCACGCGGAACCCTAATGGAACGCGTAAGCAAAAGTCCAACAAAATAACACAATTAAACCAATAGGTACGGAATCACTACTCCGACCGTACGAATGACCTATCACAATAACTTAGTGAAGGCTACAATAATAACTTTTTACAAACACTATAAACCTTTTCGGTAAGTAGGTAGATACATATTATAATATGTCCCGTACGAAACCTTCCGATAGGCAACCACTGAAAATGGTCCAAGCGTGGGTAAATAGAAAATAGGTAAATGCGATGCGAGATTATACCTAGGTAGGTAGGTATCTCGATAAATAACTATAAAATGTACCTAGATAGATGTAACTCAAAACGGAATGAACACAAGAGTACCTATGTACCAAACCGTCTGAACCTAAATAACTTATAGGTGCGATGGGAATTAACAAACCAAAGTTCAAAAAACAACTTTAGTTTTAGTAGGTATGGAAATAATATCCAACCATGCGAAAACTTACTTTACGTAGGTACGTGTAATACAGAAATAACTTATCCGTGATCTCACAACTGTAACGTTAAGTAAGTGCGGTGTAGATAAACAAAAGTTGTTGTAATCTAAAAATAAATGTAATGAGAATAATTTAACTAAATTGCAATAATTTAATCAAATGCGGAGTGGACTGTATTGCGATTAAATACCTACTCGTACAATACGAGGCGATTTAACAGGATAACATTTACCTACAAGACTTCAGTTAAATAAAACTAAATCAATCATAACAATGACCGTTCAATCATGATTGTGGTTCCCGGACTCAAGGTCAATCTTGGTACGAAAGTAGGTCACTCAACACAACCGTTGTGAGAACCCCAAACACGCTGTTTGTCGCGGTATACTACCCACGAATCTACCCGCTATTATACCAAATGTTGGCTTGTAACGCGCAGTTCTCGGTAAATACCCTATTTCACGACACAAATCACTGTAATACTTTTATAGAATTTAAGACTTGATATGACTTAGTAATTTTAATGTGTAAGTACCTACACCACTAAAAATATGCAATGTAGCGGAACTTCGATAAAGAATGCGGATGATATTAGACCTTACGTATAACGCAATAAGGACGAGTTTCCTAAGACGATATGCAATTCTACGTAAATAATTTCTAGATTTTTCTAGCTTATAGGACAAATTGTATCCGGCTCGACTGGACCAAAATGAATTGTATAGTTCGACGATCGATTCTTTAGATTTCAAATTACTGGTCAAAAACTATACGCTGCGGTAGCCTCAAAATGGAGGGGCGCTGATTCTAAATATATTCTAGAAATTGCAACAGCCTGACGGTGGACAGTTAGAAACCTATAGGCACTCAGGAAGGCTTACCTTGCTGGCCACGTCTGCGATCAGCTCCAGAGGGACTGCTTCAACTGCACTCAAAGTTCACTTCACACACCGAAGTTCATAGTTCAAAATGTTATTCTAAATGCGATGGGCCAATGGACCCGCGGGTTTTATTTATGGCGAATACATGGACAATCTCAGCAATAACTTAGCTGGAGATGCGATGACGCGGCACACAGAAGATCAGAGATAGATCTTTTCCGAAGGATCGTCAACGGGTCCGCGCGCTAGGCGAATATTCACGGAGTCGCCATCTTGGTTTTGTTTTCTCCCTCCTTTCTGATCACATGAACATAGTCACGAGATGCGCAGCGACCAGTGGAACTTCATACTGGATGAGTTTCCTTAGCTGCGGCAGGAGCAAAGTCCAAGAAGCGATTGCTGGACATTTTCAACACGGCAAACCCAACCTGGCGTACCTAGTCAGTTCAAATGTCCAACGTCAAGCATTATATTTTATTTATAAGTATTTATTACACGCAAACACCGTGTTGGCGTAACCACCTGTCTATATGGATCTGGATGTAATTACTACTGGTTAGATTACTTTCTCTGTTTTTGGGATTAATTAGTTATAATTATTATATTGATAAATCAATTTTGGAACGAGCAGTGTGGTACCAGCATAAAATGTATCACCCCAAATCTGTCTAGTATCTTGTGAGCGAAATCTAACTACCTATCACCACTTGACATGTCATTCCATCCAGAAACTTAAAATACTAAATAATGAGCATTGCTATATTGTCATTCTCAAACAATAAGTTGGTTCTTGTACCAATGTTTCTGACAAGGTATTAGTCTTGGGTTTATGTGTGTATGCAATTTTATGCAGAAAAAATTCATTAATTATTTTATTTGATGTTGTTTTGTTCTAGCTTCAAAGCAGATTGATGTGGATTCAGTTGATACTGAAACAAAAAGCTCAAACAGAAATAATAATACTCCAATTGACTCTTTCGTAGATCCTGAACACATATTATCAGATTCTGAACCATTCGCTCAATCAGATTGTTCAGAAAATGATCCATGTTATATACCAGAATCAGAAACCTCACACTACAGTGACAGTGAACCTGAAAGAGAACACGAGTATTTAAGAAGTAGTAGCCAAGATCTTCAAGAGGTTGAAAATAGTAACAGTGAAACAGTGGAAAATATAAACATCCAAGAAAGTAATACCTTGACTCGAAAAAGGAAATGTAAACCTCAAACATGGAAGAGAAATAAAAATAAAAAACTGAGACTTGAAGGTAAAGAACATACTTCTCAGTCAGGTAAAAAAGTGAGAGCAAAAGCAGTTAAAGAAGTACCCTGTAAGTGTCATTATAAATGCAATGATACATTTACTTTGAATGACAGACAGAAAATTTTTCATGACTTTATGACTTTAAAAGAAGATAGAGCCAAATGGGCTTTTATAAACAGCTCTGTTAGTAAAGAGCTACCAAAAAGAAGATACAAATCAACACACTCTAGTTCAATGGCAGTTGATGTTCCTGATAAGAGAAAGTATACTCATGTTTACTCTTTGACTTTAAATAATAAAATTCATCAAGTTTGCAAGAAATTCTTTCTTGGTACTTTAGACATATCAGCTAAAAAAGTTGAAACTGCTCTTAAAAAGAAAATGGATAGTGGTGTTACTGAGCATGACAAACGTGGATTGAACCCTGCACCTAATAAAATTTCTGAAGACCAAAAGAATATTGTTCGTGATCATATCAAGTCCTTACCTGTAGTAGACTCTCATTACTGCCGAAGTTCAACTAAACGAAAATATCTGCCATCTGGCCTGACTGAAAACCGCTTGTATCAAGACTACATGAAGTATACTGAAGAGACTGGAGCATTACCTGTATCATCTTCTTATTATAAACATATTTTTACTACTGAGTTCAATTATGGCTTTCATAGACCAAAAAAAGATCAATGTGATTATTGCGCACAATTCAAAAACAAATCACCAGAAGAGAAACTCCAAGAACAAAGTAATTATGACTTACATTTAATCAGAAAAACAGAAGCTAGAGAGCAGAAAAGGGAAGACAAGGCAAGAGCTAAGATTGATCCAACGTTTTGTGCTTACACTATGGATTTAGAAAAAATCTTACTAACCCCACAGTTAGAGATTGGTCAATTGTATTATAAGAGAAAATTAAAAACTTATAACTTTACCATTTATGATCTTGCCAAAGGCACCGCAATTAACTACATGTGGCATGAAACCAATGGTACAAAAGGAGCATCTGAAATAGCCACATGTATTTGGAAACTCCTTTCTGAACTACCACCAGAGGTGACAGAGGTAACATTTTACTCCGATACTGCTTCAGGACAAAACAGAAACCATATCATTTCTGCTATGTTCATTAGAGCACTCTCTTCATTTCCAAATTTGAAGATTATCAATCAAAAATACATGGAGTCTGGACACTCTGAAATGGAATGTGACAGTGTTCACTCTGCCATTGAATCAAGGGGTAGAAAGATTAACATTTTTGTCCCAGACGGATGGTATACTGTAGCAAGAACGGCGAAGACCACTCGACCAGCATACATCGTAAAGGAGATGGATTTTAGCCAATTTCTTGATTTTAAATCATTCAGCCAAAAGTTAATTACAAATAAAAATAAAGGAGAGAATGGAATAATGAAATGGCTTCTTGTTAAATGGCTGCAATATAGACGTGAAGAGCCCATGCATATTTATTACAAAACTCAGTTAAGCCAAATCGAATTTGAGCGACTATGTATTCGCCTCAGATCAACACGAAATAATGAAGAAATACTTACGACTGTAGTAGCTAATCTCTATACCTGTAGTTTAAAAATAGATACCAAAAAACTTAAGGACTTACAAGATCTTTGTAAAAAAGGTACAATTCCTACCTCTTACCATGAATATTACATGAATCTTACTGCTTCAAGTGACGATGTTGATGTTTCAGAAGAAGATGATTGATGTTTTAATAAAAGTTTTTAACAAATTTTTATAATTTTTTATTTCTGCTTCAAAATTTTTTAAAAACGCCTATTTTATTCTTGTTTAATGTCTACGAACTATCAACCAACACAACATATATTTGAATATATAAATCGATTTATGACACTTACATCTTTTCACCTCCCTGTTTAGTAGTAGATCATATTCAAAATATCTAAATGGTGAAAAGAGCCAAGTGCAAAATAGCGATTAACAGAAAAACTAGTTAAATCACAAAAACTATTACTATACCGAAAATACAAGAAACAAGTTTAGCTAAATCGATGCCATTCTTTTTAAAATCTGACTTACGGTTTGGAAGTTATAGGCTAATTATTATTTTTTGTTTAACCTCGCCGCTTAATTGCTTATTATCTCGTAACTTGTTATGTGTGGGTTGACTCTCTTCACTACCAAAGCGACGATTTATACTAAAGAATCCTAGCTGCTAGTACAGACGCCTGCACATCAATCTACCCGAAACTGTCAAATTTTCCCAATCAATCAACCTTGAACCTAATAATATAGCGATTAAGTTGAAAATCTTTGTAGGAGCTAAATGTGCTGGCGACTGTACAACTGACACCAATGAATTTCCCATGTCACGAATAAGGACGATAACGTATAGCGTGTTAGTTACTATATAATTAACGGTTGAACTTAATTACTTAATGAGTTACCTACTCAGCAGTCATTATGTAATCTACTTTACTGGAACACGTAATTATTTCGGTGACCAAAATTTATGTTTATACACAATTATTATATTACAAGCCGTGCGTCCGGTGGGATTTCCCATTGGCAAAAATGTCGAATTTCCATACCTTTTTTCTCTATTTAATGCCTTTAAGATATGATTTTTTTAAATATGTCTTTGATGCTTATTGTTAGGGTTCCGTACCCAAGGGGTAAAATGGGACGTACCCAAGGGGTAAAATGGGACCCTATTACTAAGACTCCACTGTCTGTCTGTTCGTCTGTCACCAGGCGGTATCTCATGAACCGCGATAGTTAGACAATTTAAATTTTCACAGATGATGTATTTCTGTAACAAAAAAAAACTAAAAACAGAATGAAAAATATTTAAGTGGGGCTCCCATACAACAGACATGACTTTTTTGCCGTTTTTATAGATAATGGTGGGGAACCCCTCGTGTGCGAGTCCGACTCGCGCTTGGCCGGTTTTTGTTTTAACTGTATACAACTCTTGTTATAAAAATCTCCTGCATGTAGACACAGTGGTCTAAGTGGTTGGTGCGCTGTCTGTCAGAGTAGAAGATACGAAGACTTGGTATGACCTAAATATGATATAAATCCACTTGTTTCAACCAGGTGTAAACGGATCCTTCACGAAACCGTCAATCAAGCATTCTACATCAAACTAAGTAACTTTACGCAAAAATTATTGCTGGGAAATGACTTTTTGGTGAAAAATCACGTTTTCGACTCAATAAACGCGCTCAAAACATTGTGCTGAGGGACACAAGAATACTACGAGCATAATATAAATTATATTGTGCTACGAGAGTCATTATGGTATTTAAAGAAAAGTTATAACTTTACTACATTAAAAATTAGGTTTTTTTTTTTAAAGTTGGAAGTTTAACCCCCAATATCTCCGTAATTAGAAGATTCCCAGGTATGGTCCAGAACAAAAATAATATCGCAATGGTGGGTAGAACAAGTGCATTTTGGCTTCGTTGAGGGTATTTTACACGCAATATAGAGTATATGTACTTATAGTAATAAAATAAAAACAGCACACCCACCTGTAACACACACTATATCTGACCAAAGAACACAATAAAATACAGAAATTGTTGCACATTCATCAAGACATTGCGAGATCTCCACCAATCAAAGCTCACTAATAAATGAGACCTACTTTATCAACCCTTTATATTCCCCCAGCTTCTACGGCTCATTAAAAAGAAAAATCAGGTCTCATTACTACTCGTAGATATTTGTTACGAGAGAACAATAGAAGAATTCTCATAAAAATTCTGCCTTTGTCCGTACTTCGGTTGGCAATCCCTCTTGTTACGCGAATGTTCCCGATTATACTGAAAAATGCTCAAATATCTGTTCAGTATTGTGTAAGCTTCTGATATAATTGCTGGTATGGTGGGATGTTTTCAGTATTGCCTGGTTGTCGATACCAGTTTCTAGGAATAGCACTTCGGCCGCGACTTCGTCCGCAAAAAATGTGATAGTTCGGGTAATATGCGTGAGGTAAATATAATTTATAGCCTATAGTACCCACGAATAATGCAGCTTTCTGCAAGTGAAACAATTTTTAGAATCTAGTAGATTACCCTCTACATAAAAAACTTGCAAACAAATACGTTTTTATAATAATTAAAATTATTAATAATATTAGTATTTTTTTTTATGGTTGATTGGTATTGGTTAGTTTATCTACCAAATGGGACGCCCCCCATTCCCTCCTCAAGTTCTGCGAACAAGTGAAATGGCCCTCTGCTCCTCCGCTGGCAAATATGCTTGCCCGGTATGTGACCGTTCTACCCACGCCAATCTAGTGGATACAGTTTTAAATGAGACGTGCTGGATTATTAGTGGTTGCCTTAAACCGACCCCGGTACGAATGTTGTTTCCACTAACTGGGATTGTGCCTCCAAAAGTTCGGAGGACCATACCCAGCCGCTCCGAGAGGACAAAGCTACAAGCTGACTCACGCCACCCACTGCACAATTATGTTAAGTGCCCCAGAGGCTGAAAAGCCGTAAAAGCTTTTTTGGGTGCGTTGGCCCAGCTAGTCCAGCTCTCAAAGACAATCTCTTCAGATGGGTGTTTATGGACGGCTCAGATCTCAAATATGTATGCGGCGTTACATCTCCACAGACAATGGCCCATCTTCCATCTTGCGCTGCAAGCCCTAACACCTGCGCACTTGACGATCTTATGACTGCATCAGCGAGCGGAATTCGTATAGCTGAATTTTCGGCCAAACATATTTAATAAAAATTTGCCATCGACACGCTAAGAAGGAATATATTGATATGCTACTTCCACGTGGGAGTGTCGTAAATGTTATTTGAACTTTGAGGATTTAGTATAAGTACTAGGTAGAAGCTTTACAGGGCACACCTGCTTTCTAAATTAAAATTAAAAAATAGTCAATCTCTGCCTAAGCATAACTTAAGGATATAAGTAAATTGAAGGAATCACCGGTTTTGAAACCAATCACGCGATTCGGAATTCATTGCAGTAACATTTTCCATTTCATTACCTGCGTCTAAAATGCAGTAAGGCAAGCCCTGCGAATAGATTACGGACATGTCCACAGGATGTACTTATGTGCGCTTAAACGTAAGTACCTGATACTTATTCAAGCTGACATATCCGCAAGCGGTGACTCAGCTGGCAACAATAGAGTTTTAGAACTTACTAGTGCTTATTCACAGTAGTTAAGTGTTAGTTGTGCTAGTTTGTAGGAACAGGTAGGTAACTGTTTTATCACTGTAGCTTTATTACTGACACAGTTCTTGTTATGGTCCTTTCCTAGATTTTTTTACGCTCTTTTCCATGTAAATGTTTTCACTTTTCATTTTTTCTTTGGAAATGCTGAAGGTGTGATAAAAAAGTTACGATAGTTTATAACACTCCATTAGTTCAATTAAACCACTATTATCGAACAGGCTGTTCCAGATCTACATGTTACGTATTTCACGTACCTGAACTAACTGAAAGTCTGATTAGAATAAGTTCTAATAAATATTGGAAAATAGTTCAGAAACGATTAGCAAAATGTTCAGTTACCTATTAGTACAAAGAAAATTAAAAGTACTTGCACGATGTTTTTATAATTTATGTACTTATAGATGTATGTCACTGTACTTCCGGGAACAAATGGCTTCTATGACACAGGCTTCTTGCCTAGTTTAGAAGTCAAACGTTCATTTATAAATTTTCTCTGTTTTACAACTATCTTGTCACTAAATTGTATTGTTTGGTTTTTGTGTACAATAAAACATTTTATTATTATTTATTATGTAAGTGCAACAAACCAGATCACAAACCGGACACAGGTTGGCCATAAAACCGGAAAACCTGTTCGTTCAGGAGGAGATTCACAGACGACTCTGCCATTTTTTTTTTTGGTATGGGAAATCATCAAGCGACTCCTCCCACCCTGGGCGGAGCGGAAGGAGTGTCAGACTTTTACTGACTAAAACCCATCCATGTTCCTTCTTTTGCCCTTTGTGTTCCAGGGCCGCGGTATCTCTTTCGAACAGTCCCGCAGCCCTGGCAGGCATCGGCCCTTGCGGGCCCCTCCTGTTTGCTGACATCTCTTTGAGGCGCGCGTGGAACACGAACGCGCCGTCGACACGGCCTGTCGTCATAAGACTAACTGACGGCCAGCTAGCTCATTACTCACCGTCTACAAGCCCGCGCCTACGGTGGCCAAGAGCCACCACGTGGCCCCCGATGCCCGGTGCTTCTCCCGCGGTGGCTGGGACGTGGGGTTCTCTCCCTAGACGACTCTGCCCTGGAGTGTAAATGTGGTGTTGCCCCACAAACGATGGGACACTTGATATCGTGTCCTGCCTGTCCTACTGTTTGCACATCACAGGAGCTGATGGTCGCTATTGGAAATGCCACTCGTCGCAAAATTTTGGGCTGAATCAATTGAGATTGTCATGGCCACACTAAGAAGAAGAAGCACAATCTGTAACGTCTAACTGCCCTGCAGTAAAAAAAAGCTTATAATCTTTAGAGCCTAAACGAACCCAAAAAACTTAAGACCTAAGTACCCGACATCTATCTTAAAACTGTAAACATTTCACTCGCACAGCGGAACCCCAAACATAATACTGCGAATTCTCGTCACGCTGCGAGTATCGAACGACCTACAAGCGGCATGATAAGCCAGTCTTCCGCTACCTCTTATCACGTCTCGCCGGCACGCTGCATAGATACCGACGTGCAAGGACACTAACACGCCACAGGCTCAGAATTAGGAGACAATACATGGTAGCTACACTAGATTGTACAACGTGATTAGTGCAAGCGTGAAGCCTGGTTTATGTTCTAACACTGGAGAGGTAATATATTCAGCAATATACACGTATTAGTGAACTCGGGTACCCTCCTAGGGTTATGTGGGAATTGCAAAGCTATTCTTGCTACGACAGAGAATACTCCTACACCTTCTTCCACGTTCGTGCATCTTTTCATACAACCCCTTTTTAGTCTGTAAGAAAAGCTCAAACCTGAATATACCTAGTACGTACGCGTGTAAAAATAACATGAAAGTAAACAGCCAACGTAACACTGAAGGGTTCAATTAATGCATTTAAGTAAACCCTTCAGTGGTTAACATCAAAGTTTTAACACACTCAATTCAATGTATCCTTTGAGAATACAAAAGCATACAGCGCCAGCAAAACACGAAACAAGCGAAACAATCTCACCGCAGCTTCAGCAAACAATTTACTTAACACCAAACCGCAAATCATCATTTAGAATACCGAATAATTACATTTGCGAACAAAATTCCTGCAAAATTAATAACAAAGCAGAAAGTTGTAAGCAAAAAGGAAAGTTTTCAGCGTTGATTACAGTATTACAAACCTGCCAGTGCCAACATAACTTTGCAGTTGACGGGGGCGCTGATTTCCAAGTCATCGAAACGTCAGATTTAGTTCCAATTTTCGCCACCTCCAAAGATAAATTTGTCCTCCGTTACACTTAAGTTGTATCGCTGATAACCAACTCGGAATTTAATTATTATTTCACAGTAATTCGCGCCCCTTTCCGTTAATTCTCCTTTAATTTTCTGCGGGGTGTTTGTTTTACCGAAAATAAGGTAATTGCGCATGGATGTAGACGGAGGGCTGAAGAGCTGACGTTGATTAATTATATTTACTCTGTTTACATAAAAACGGTAGAGTGAGCACCGTGATAGTCTTGCGTTGCCAAATCTGAGGGAATAAGGAATGATCCTGCTACGTAAGTTTAGTCGTGCGAAGATGGCAAAGATCCAACGCTTGAGGGAAATGAAAGGCATGAAATTGTAATAAAAATCCTTTTACAAGGCTTTTTATGCGGCTCTTAAAAGTGGGCTAGAGATTTATAGTAGGTACTTGTGTAAACGCGATCACTACGGTAGATAAAATAGATAGATTCGGCCCGCATTGTGAGGAGGTTGGAAGTGCTGTGTATGGAGCCCTAACCACCGGTAGCTTGGACCCTGCTCCCGTCACCGGCGGACCACTATTTCTATATTATTAAATGTTTTTTTTAAGTAGGTTTTAAAAATGTACAAAATGAGATGCATTAATAAATAAACATAAATTCAAAAATGAATAAAACAAAACCCTGCCTGAAAGACGACTTTTGGCCGAAAGGTGTCGTATAACTCGTATATACCTATATCGACGTTTCCGGTTGCGAGACACCACGACGTAGCGAAACAAGACGCCGCCGCCGGCAATATTACGTGTATAGTTATAGTTTGATAATGTTTTTTTAAAGTAGTTATTAGTTTATTATAATGTATAAGATTATTTTGTGTATTCTATTTATGGGCCTTAATAGTTGCCTGATAATAAAATGATTCTATATTTATAAAACAATATTGTGCAGAGCATTTCCATACCGAAAGAGTTACAACGAGTTTGTTCACTGAAATAAACGTCTTGATTTACTAAGCAATTAGTTCGTTAAACATGATAAAACTTCCACATAGGTATCAACACAATTAACATTGTTTATGTATTAGCAGATACGCTGTTCTTAATGGAAAAACATTTCCTAAAATATTCTTCCGATGCTACCTACTTGCAGTACTTGCCGTCATTCAAATTCGACGTTACCCTCCAAAAATCGTTACAGGAAATGTTCCAATATCATCGAACATTAAACACATTCGTCGAATAAATTCCTTGCCCTACCTGTAATGTTATCTCTCGCAATTTTCATATCCACAGTCAGGTACAGTCACTCAAAAACGGGATGTACCACTCAAGATTTAAATTGAAAAATAATAAAAATGTTTTCTAGTAAAGATGAATAGACCGTTTCTTAAGATTAAATGGTAGAAATAACTACAGTAGATATAGTGTTGCATATCATGCTAAATGCTTCCAAGCTGGAAGGTGGCTTCGAGGGGCAGCTCCTCTCGTGAACCTAATTCAACCTGAAACAAATCAAGAGTTTTTTCTTTACTCGTTGCTGGCCTGCTGCTTGGCAAAGGCCTTCCCATGCCAAATATACTTACTTACTATTCCCGTGCCGTCTTGAACCCAACCTCAAGGTACGTTTCTAGTTCTTACTCTCTAGCTCTTTCTGGGTCTGCATTGACGTCACGCTTCATCTTCAGGAACCTAATATCACAAATAACTATTATAAAGAATTTTAATTTTAATGAAGAAAATGATGGCCTCAGTCTACCACAGAGTTTTTTGTTTTAAATCGCTAAGACCACTTTCTTAGCTGACTGTACTTACGTGTAGCTACATAAGTACCTGTATTATTTGAGCATGGCAACACATGTCGTATAAAAGGGCCGAAGAAAATGAAGTGTCTGCTTACAGAAACCTTTGAAGGATCGCGGGAACTCATCCAGGGGAGACTGTGGAGGTTTTAAGACATATCATGGGTTTTATTTCAACTTAAATCTGTATGGTGTGCGAGAATGGGTGAAAAGAATTGGTTTATTTTCGTCCGTGGGTGAAATATTGTTTCTTATGTTTCTGTAGCTGTCACTTAAGGTTTGTTTCTTAAAAGACGTCTTTTGAGGTGAATTTGAAAGTAATTTGAGGTAATATGAAAGGTATTGGACGTAATGTAAAAGTCCGCCCTTAAGATGTGCTTAAAAGTATATTGAAAATCTTCGTTTTCGTAGCTAAGATAGCGTAATTTTCATAAAAGCATAAGCACAAGTGTTATGTTAGAATACTCTGGGTAACAGTAGGTCAGGTCTGTCTGTCTAATTAGTACCAACTTTGAGAAATAACATAATCATTATTGAAATGCAGCTCTATCGTTACAACAATGACACAAAAATATATAACACTAGCTGTGCCCGGCATGCGTTGCAATGCATGTTTTCCTACCTACTACCCTACCTACCCTAATTTGTGAATCTAAACCATTCCCAGATCCCCTTGAACACACACAAAAAATTTCATCAAAATCGGTCCAGTCGTTTGAGAGAAGTTCAGTGACATACACACTCACAGAAGAATTATATATATAAAGATTGCAAACCCCTAAAACAAATGCACATTACCGAACACACATCCGCCAACAGTTTAGAGCAGTTTTTTTTTTTTATAAATTGTATGTTCCTTCTACTTAAGGGGAATGCTCCAACCAGCCCGCGAAATTCAAAATTTCTTGGGTTTTTTGCAATTTGCAGGCCAGTGCTAGGTTGTATGTTGATTAAAATATTATTCGCGGCTGTAAGACATATGTAGTTACAGAATTATAATCATAAAAATCATCAATAAAACGCTCTAAGTTCATAAAGCTGTAGGAATGACTTTTTCTTGTTCCTACGCCTTTATGAACTTGGAGGGTTGTATTGGTGATTTTGATGATTATAATTCTGTAACTACATACGTCTTACAGCCGCGAATAATATTTTAATCAACATACAACCTAGCACTGGCCTGCAAATTGCAAAAAACGCAAGAAATTTTGAATTTCGCGGGCTGGTTGGAGCATTCACCTTAAACAAAGCACACAATTAGACCTCTGGGGTCTATCTTAGCATGCCATGGCCTGAGATTTGATCAACGAGCTATTAGCAGTCAAGTTATAATCGAGTTGATGTAATGTTCTTTATATTTTTGCCATTCATTGAGTCTCTGATGTATAAAGGTTTACTAAATCGGGTATTGTGAAAGATGTTAGCCTAATGAACTGCAAAGCGATGCACCCAATCTTAGCCAAGTTGCCGCCATGACAGCTGACTAGCCCAAAACGAACATGACGACAACCGACCCGCTCTCCCGTCACAATATGGAGAAAAAGTATTCTTCCCAATTCTTCTCCAGTAAGAATACCGATCCGGGAATATTAAAACCGAAATGTAAAGACTATGTGTGGTTGTGAAATGTTGTTTTGTAGTTGCGATTGGCTTCGTTTTTAGGCTAGCTTTTAAAAAAAATACTTTGGCTTGTACATACGAGTATGTATGTGAGATTCTGATGTTTATTCTTCAATCCCGTATGATCCTTCACTTGTTTTGTTTCTCGAAAAACTATTATCTCCTTATTAATAAACGTGGAGTAAAGTTATGCCAAACTTAAACCTCGAAAACATATGATTACGCCTGTAATTCCCGAGTGGTTAGGCAGAGGTGTACGTATATTACACCCACATTTCGCAAGTAACGTTTAAGACCTATGTAATAGGGGTCGCACGCGCCTATTGCCATCAACCGGGCGCAAATCCAGACTCCGTGGCTGCAACTGAGAAATTCCTGATGGATAAACCCATTAACACTTTGCCCGACCCGGAAATCAAACCCAAGAACTCATGCTCAGCTGTCGCGCTTGCCAAACCTCGTAAATTGTATTGTTAATCTGTCTGTTACAGTGGCTATTACTTTACTCTGTGTTTATTAATAAGGAGGGTAGTAAAACCTCCGTAATATTAAGAAAACAACAGCTTTTCAAGAGTTCAAACTTTTCCATCAAACGAATCCATCATATTAAAGCAAATTCAAAAGTACTTATCAAGCAAAACATAATCTGCATTAAATCTCTAAAATTAAGAGATCGGCATTTGAAAACAATCAAATTGATTTTTCAGAGACGGCACCGGATAGCCGGGGCTACGGAACCGGTGTTCATAATCTTTACGATATTTCGGAGACTTATGGGCCGTCGAGAATTCATTATGTAAAGTAGAAGGGATGCAGCGTTCCACAAAACTGGGTGCCTACCATCACCTCTTATAGCAGTACTAGCTTTTGTCGGCGGCTTCGCTCACTTCGTGGTCGAAAATTATCCTACGGAAACTTTTTAAATATAACCTATGACACTCGAGGATAATCTAGCTTTCTTCAGTTAAAGAACTTGCAGAATCGGATCACTAGTTTTTATTTTTTATTTGGAACAACAAACAATCTATATCTATCTATACATATAATAAAACTGTAGAAAAGTCGTTTTTGTACATCGAAAAAAAATCCAAAAAAAATAGCCAGGGTGTTAAAGGACAACCAATAGAACCCATTTCCAGCATTTTTGGAATTTTTGTCTGTTTGTCTGTGTATTTGTTCGGGCATCACGTAAAATGTACAAAAGCAATGTAGATAACTTTTATAAACAACGATTGAGCGTAACTTGAAGTACTTAACATTTAGTTTTTGTTTCATTGCAATCGGTTCAGTCTATCAAAAGATATTTGAATTTAAAGTGTTACAGAAGTAAAATTGGGGTTATGTGCACTTGGTCTCACAACTTCCCGTAACTTTTATACACAACAATATGTGCGTAAATTGAAGTAACATTAAGTTTTTGGTTTCATCGTAATCAGTCACACCTTATAAATGAAAATAAAGAAAAATGTAAATTAATAAAATTGTAATAGTGTTTCCGAAGTAAAAATATTAAAACAGCGCCATCTATCGAACTCAGACTGGACTATATCTAGAGCTCAACTGCGTGCCGCATTGAATATAGATATTCGATAGATGGCATTGTGCGTGTGACGTCATTTTCTGATTGAGGCATGTTCAACTAAATACTGATGGAGAAATTCCTGACCTATAGGGTACGTGAAATTTGTCACAACAGGTCCTTATTGCTATTAAAGAGAAAGTTATAAGTATACCAGGGAACCCGATCAGTCAATACGGTTTGCCCACACCGACAGTCGATGGGGAACGTATAAACAGAGAATACGTATCAGAAATTAGTTAAAAACCCGTGGAACTCACAGAAATTTTACAAAATGGCTGCGCAAAGACAGAGGAACAGCGCCAGACGTTTGATAGGGTATGCTGCAGTGTAGAAAACGCCTCGGGTGGAATCCTGTTTTTAGACGCACCGGGCGGAACAGGTAATACTTTCCTAACCAAAGTCATTTTGGCTCGAATAAGGAACTTTAGGAGTATGAAGAACAGGGTGTAAAGCTCTTCAATCCCTATTGAAAGGCGAGGATCCTCCGACCAGACGGGTGTTATGTCTCTTGGGCTACTGCCCAACAGTTGTTGTCGCCGCGGGTTCTTCTGTATAGTCTTAAGTCGCGAATAACTTGCGCGATGTAGAATTTAGATATATTTCGATTTTTAGTTTATCCTCTGCGTCATAGATGGCGCTGTAGTACTTTTTGTAGTGCCGCTACACAACCAAAATAAAATTTCCCTTGCTGTCGCCTCTTCAGGGATAGCAGCCACATTATTGCCTGGAGGAAAAACGGCACACACAACATTTATAATTCCTATCGACTTAGACCGCACGGAAAGCCCGGTTTGCAACATATCGCGAAATAGCGATAAAGCAAGGGTTTTATGCGATTGTGTTTTAATTTTTTGGGACGAGTGCACTATGGCAAACCGCAAAGCTGTAGAAGCAGTGAATAGAACTTTACAGGACATAAGGCAAAATGCCCGGCCGATGGGGAGGCATTACGGTGCTGTTCTGCGGTGATTTTCGGCAGACACTCCCGATAGTACCCCGAGGAACGAGAGCCGAAGAAATTGCTGCCTGTCTGAAGAGTTCTGTTTTATGGCGCAATATATCATCGACACACCTTAGTGTACATATGCGTGCACAGTTGCGAGGCTGCGAAAATGCACAGGAGTTTCCCAATTTATTGTTACAAATAGGCGATGGCACATACCCCGTACAAGAAGATGGAAAAGTTATTATATGGTTGATAATCTCTGTTCTTGCGTTACATCACAACAGGAGCTAATTTCTTCTGTGTACGGAGATTCCACAAACATGGGATATCAAGCCGGTTCTTGGCTATGTCAGCGAGCTATTTTGACTCCTCGCAATGTCCAAGCTGCGGCAATTAATTTAAAGATATTGATTCATGTGTCCGGGAATAGTAGAGAATACACCTCTATAAATACAGTTATGGAAGAAGACGACTCCACGTACTACCCGGTAGAATTTTTGGATTCCCTCAACACACCCGGACTTCCAGCCCACAAAATAGTTTTAAAAATCGGTGTACCAATAATTCTCCTCAGAAATTTATGTCCTCCAAACTTTGTAACAGCACTCGGCTCAAAGTCACAAATCTGCAGCAAAACATAATCGAAGCTGAAATATTAACCGGTTGCGCCGCTGGTGATATTGTTTTTATTCCAAGAATACCTATAATTCCTAACAACTTTCCTTTCTCTTTCAAACGAGTGCAATTCCCTGTCAGTCTCTGTTATGCCATAACAATTAATAAAGCTCAGGGCCAGACATTATCCGTTGCGGGGGTGGACCTAAGTATTGGATGCTTTTCCCATGTTCAACTATACGTAGCTTTTTCTCGCGTAAACCCTAATAACCTTTTTGTGTACGCTCCAGATGGTTCCACAGCTAATGTTGTTTATAAAGAAGCACTAGCATAAATACATTGTTAAGTTCCGACATCCACGCGAACGAAGTCGCGGGCACAGCTAGTTACGTAATAAAGCATAGAGACTTAAAATTAACAATTATGTAATCTACAGCGTTTAGCGAGGAGCTCGTGGCTAAAAGAACAGGTTAGACTGGAAGCCGACCCCAACATAGTTAGGAAAAGGCTAGGCAGATAATAACGATGTTATTCACACCATACACGACAAATAATAATAACACAGTTCAAAGAGAAATGAAAAGTAACAAAGATAAATGAAAAAATAAACAATCATCACTTTTAACACGTATATAATATACCTATAGTTATGAAGATTACCCCCTCCATCCAAACTTACAAAATTTACCTCTACATAATTATTTTAAAAGTATAGATAGGTATTTTAATCTTACTTCAGTGTGGAAAGAGACGTCCTGTCTAACTGCATCTCTTTCCCACACTCAAGTAGTGAGAGGTGGCGGTACAGACCCTGGTCCAATGAAAGGAAAATGAAGTGTCACCTCTTCGCGGGTAAACAGGGGAGAATGTGACCGGTAACACACCGCACGGCGGGGGTCGAGTGACGAGACCGCAAGCATGGAATGTTTTTCGCCACATTGGACGCTGTAGTGTTTTTTGAGTCGTAATGTGATCGTGTTCTGTTTTGAATATCGGGTCGTAGTAATATTGTTTCTTTTTTGGTAAGCACAGTCAATGAACGGATAATAAATAATTGATTTCTTCGATATTCAAAATATCAACGGATACACGTTATAACACAATTGCAAAATACAAGCAGTGTCAATTACAAACAAATAATACACAAATAACAGACGACTCATTTACCAAAATAATTACTTGCTGAAACTAACTAACTTGTTGCAAACCAAAATATTTTAATATGAATTCCACACTTCGACGGAAACATCTATTAATTAAATCGGTCCCCATCATCAAACTCATCATTACCAAAACTTTTAATCTCGCTAACGAACCTCACGACACATCGACACCAGGGAATATTCATTAATAAATCTCACAATTTCATAGATGAGCAAGTAAATTGATTAAAAATGAGAATGATTGATTGCGTGTCCCGCTCGCACCTGACGGGAGCGATTTCAGTACACGCGATCAATCACGACAAGGGTTGCCATACGTCCGGATTTTTTCAGACTTGTCCGGCATTATAGCTCAATGTCCGGAATATGAGGGTATTGTTAAACGTCCGGAATTTCCAAAAATGAGAAAAGTACAGCCCATGATAAAATAATAGTACATTTTGATATAAGTGGGGAAACTTTGTTATTGCATTCGAGGCGGAATAAACACGCGAGCTGCAGGCGAGGGTGTTATAGAGCCGAGAACTGCAGTATCAATACACTTTCAAAGAAATCAAATATTACAACGGAAAGTATTTTTGTCAGGAATTATTAGGAAACTATGATTTAATTTGCTTTTTATCCGCGCTTTGCTTTCGCCAGGTTGAAAAAGAAGCAAAGGTATGATGCCGCTGAACAGCCTAATATGAAAAAATAGAAAATTCAAATATTTTTTAATTTAGAACACAAATAAATGTTAATTTGTTCATAAAAGTAAATATTTATTTTAAATAATCATGTTTATCTATGATTATCTATATATAAACACAATTTAAATACTCAAAAAATATTTACGCCGCAAAGACGCATATCTCTTTGCGAGATTTTTTTTAAAATACAATCATCGCCTACTATGGCCATTGAACCCATTTGGACTTACTATAAGTATAGTTATCTGTGGAAATTTTTATGACCGCCCGTGTGCGGAAAAATATTAAAAATCCACCCGTGTGAAATACATTGCATATTAAACCTAATCGTAGTGCGATAAGCACCAATTTTCGAGAAAGTGCATTGAAAAAATATTTTCAATACACTTCCTCGAAAACTCGAATCTATGAGGGTTCCGTTTTTTTCCATTCGGCTAGGGGACCCTAAAATACGCAAAATGTAATTATAATGCACCTTCACACACACACATTTCCACACGCACATTTTCTTCAAATGTCCCAAGTTTTCTCCGGAAAACTAATTTACGGATCTGAGAACCCTAATCACGACTGACAATCGCGACAGGTCAGTTACTCACCGAGCCTACGCTGCGAGCATTAATGACATGATAGTATAATGAGTTGAATTATATCGACAAGTGTAATACGGCAGGTAATCATAATGACGAAAATGACGTCAGAATATTAATGGAATCGATACATTATGGAACAAAATATGTTGTGTTTGAATGTCAGTTGCAAGTGTTTCCTTTTTGTTTTACGAGGCTATTAATGCACTCAATAAATATTACATAATACATGCGCATTTAAAAGTGTTGCCGCTGCTTAATAGTATTCATAACTAAACATTTAATAACCATTATTAATGAAGAACATGTCGTTTCCATAATTTGTATTACAAAACACAAGTTACGTTTACCCATTCTAATTTGTTATTCCAACTTTACAACCAATAAAATAAACGGGATTGAAGCAACTGTCAAAAGGTAATTATTATTATAATAATTATGGACACTAAAACTTGTAATTTAAGCGTTTATTATGTAAATCAGATCCTACACAATTATTCAGTACTGTTTGGTACTAGCGAAAAGTTCATGAATAAATCACTAACATTACATGTACTGGAAGAAACTCTTGATAACACAAACAACGCTAATGATCATCCTCTCGGCGTTTTTTCGCGCCATGTAAATGAATATGATGATAGTCATCAATCACAGTTTCCGTGGACAGATTAAATAATTCCGCTTTTACTCTCCCTCCTCTTCAGTAATACCTTCACTAAGGCTGGAGACAAACGATAAACTTTATGATACTGAAACTGAATGTTTGAAGCTTGACTTTAAAACAACGCACAATAATAGGTCTGTTTATTCTCTTTCTGCCACACGTGCAAAATGTCAGCTAGTTGCGATTGCAGCTGCAGTATGTAAAGTTACAGACTTGATGTTGCAATCCGAAAACTATAAATTTACTGTCGTCCTAGTCACCAAACTTCAGAAAGCTGACAGCATTAGTACCACATATTGCTAACAAAATAGAAACTGCTCGTGTGAACCGGACCTTAATGTCAATTAGGTAAATATTACAGTGTTCCGTTCTCCCCCGCTTTCCTTATTGTTTTTCTTTCGCAGTTCGTTTAACTTGGCAAATATTTAAAATATGAATTAAGTACTTACTTAATTTGATAAAGTTTGAGTCAAGTAATAATTTGAAGTAGGTACCTATGAAGTACTTACTTACTTATTTAGATGTATATTATAGGTACAAAAGTACATTATTATAAGTAGGTAGGTAATTGTTTTACCTACACCAGGGCTTTTCTTTTTCTTTAAGTATTTTTAGGCAAGAAACTGGCTAGAAAGTTTTAAGCTGCTTTTAATTTAGCTTTTAATTAGCTGCCGTTTTAATTTGGCTCTACATTAAAACTTTAACAGAAAAAAAAAGAAAAAAGAACGTGAAAATATGCTAGGCCGAGCTGTCCCAATCTCCCAATTTCGCGAGTGTTCATGTTTAAATACGCAAACATTTTTTCACAGGCCTTCTAAATGAAAAATTCCAGACTACCTACCTCTAGACACAGCGGAGTAATTGTCGCATTTTCCCCTTAAATTAGACGCCTACAGAATATATTGCTTCAGTAAGAAACGACTAATTACTTTCGTTATTTCAGTCGGGAATGAGCTAGACAATATCGCAGAAATAGACAGAAATATTTATGTAAATGTCTGTCATAGATATTTTCGTCTATGCCGAAAATGTGTAAGAGTAATGGATAACAAACATACGAGTTTGTTTTGGCTGTAGATAGAATAACGTATGCAAATATGTAATTTACTCGTTATGTTGGCGTAATGTAGTTCAAACAAGAAAATGTAGGTCAACCCTTAGGTACTCTTATGAGCATTCAACTTACACTTTACGGTTTCACGTTGTGATACTGGCGTTTCAAAAGCTACCGACAGAACTGTATCTAGCACGGGTAGATACCCCAACTAGCCTAAGTATTTAGTAGGTATATAACTGTGTTTTAAATCTATAGCTTTTGCTACTACTGAACCCCGGTTGTACCTATACGGGGTGGAAGGGACACTGACACGAAAACGGTTATTTAAAGAAATCTGCTGTTCCATACTTTTGGCAGTTGTTCTAAACAGCTGTTTTTTTTTTAATAACCGATAAAAATTTCTGTGTAGGGGGGCTCAGAAAATGTACTGAATACATGGTAACCGCGTCGGTGTCCCTTCCAGCCCGTATACCAGTAGGATAATTTCCGACCTTCATAGAGGCGAAGCCGCGAGCAAAAGCTAGTCTTCCATTTTAATAAAATAGCCATCAAACTGTAAAAGTTATGAAAATCTTATCTGACTCGTCTTTAACATTTTATTGTGGTATCCTTGTAAACATCAGTTTCATAGACTTCCGAACACGCATTATTTTGAATAAGGGTACCTTGTCTAAGATTCTAATTAAAGATCGCTAGTTGTGATTGCTCTCTCCATCAGCTGCAGTAGGGTGGTTGAAAGATCCCATCCCATGGGACTTGGGGTTTCACTGATTTTCACCAGCAAGGCTCGTGCACTCACTGATATTGTGGCGAATGCACCCTCGTTTGGATTTCTAACTCACGGAATTACTTTTTTACAATGGCTGGGTCCAAAATGTATGGATTGTATTTTTATAATACTTACTTTTAATAGTATAGGGGCTGTCTCCACGAGCGAGAGAATCGCGACGATATTATCGTCGTTGCCACGTATTTCTATACACTCTCTTAGAGGCTGTCTCCACGAGCGAGAGAATCGCGGCGATAGTATCCCATACAAATACGTACTATCGCCGCGACTCTCTCGCTCGTGGAGACGGCCCCTTACAGTTGTTTTAGTTGAATTGAATATCGCGAAGTGCCAAGTTATCAAACCCATTATTATAATGAAGATGCCAATCATGCAGCCGAATTGACCTCTGCGCAACCACCGACGACGCGGTAGAAATGGTGAAGTTCTGGGCTAACAGAAGAACGACACGAAGAAGAAGAATGAAGATAAAGAGAACCTGAAATCTCCGGTTTGAGAACGATAAATAGGTAATCTTAAGCATTCCGCAGTCACAAGACGATGGGTGATTATGCCAACTTCATTATAAGTAATAAAAAAAATATATGTTAGTGACCATGACAGTTTAAAAACTTATATGCCAACTTCCTTTAAGAAATATTTTCAATCCCTCCCTCTTTCGGGTTAATTACACTAATTAAGTTTAGGTGATATACCATACTAATGGCGGTACTTTCATAAAAAAAACCTCGAAGCTTATAACCTGCCACACTTCATGTTGTTAGGGTCTCCAAACAGTCTGCTTGCCCTAGGGCTTGCCGTATTGTTGGTCTCCAGGGACACCTCTGTATCATACCTCTCACATAGCATAGCATAAGCATAGTCAGCCTATAATGTTCCCACTGCTGGGACGCACGGCCTCCTCTCAATGGGCTATAATCCTCTCACACACCTCAATTAATTAGTAGTACACATATCTGGTATGTAGATATGTGTAGGTTTGTGTTGGTTAACTATTCAATCTCAACCATTATCATTGAACACAAGACCAATATAACTTATACCCATACCACACTATCTTGTAATTTCCAATCGCTGTTGTTTCGACCGCCGTTATCAGCTGGCCAGGATTACGTTCAGACCCCAACACTGTTATCTGAACACAAAGAGACCCATCAGTAATTACTCCCCCATGTTTAAGGACACATAACTTGAACTTCATTACGACCGCAAAAGTACAGGGCTGGATTTAAATGAATAAAATTTTACGAGAAACCAATAGGCATATAGATGCATCCCATGTTTTTAGTACCCACCTACCTATTTCAAGAAAACATGAAATATACTTTTTTGTTTGATTTTGTTCTTCAGAACTCAGGCAATGCAAAAAGAAGCCACAGTTTTTACTTTTTTTAAGTTTTTTGAGTGTAGGTTTGTGATACTGCTAAGCGGTTGGTAACGATAAAAAACAACCTAAAAAAAATGCTGTCAATAAAACATCTAATTTAATTTTCTTCATTAATAGGATTAGGAGCAGATCTCCCACCAATTGCATATTTATTTGTTTCATATTCTAATTTACTACCATCAACCCTCAACTCCCTCCCTGCCTCAGCATTTTAAGAGGCTGAATATTTCCCCTATTTTCTTAACAACAATCGACTATTGAGAGTCGTAAGCGCTTATCGCGATAAAATGTGCGATGTCAGACGAGTAATGGACTCATTCGGTATGAGCCAGTGAAATATTTAGCAATACAACCTCTTTATTGGCAATTTCTTATTATCTGGAGAAAGTGCTAGCGGGGGATTGTAAATATTGTTCGTGTGAGTCATGCACGAAATGGGCGATGTTACTATTGTTTGATTAGGTAATTGAGACTACTACGATACTATTTCAGCGTGTAGTTGAAAACAGATTTGTTGTATTTTTTCTGTTTTAAATGAAGTGAAATGAATAAAGAAGGAGCAGGACTTTTGTTCCTAATTTTATGAAGAAACCGTATGCAAAACTTGGTGTGGTAACTAACGAAAATATAGAAACTTACATGTTATCAAAAATTCGGTGATACGTAGTGTTTTATCGTGTCCCAGAACGCATTGATAACAACGGTATTTATTTAAATTATTTGAAGCAAGTGTAAACAAACCCTGTTGAAGTACTTTTGGAACAATGTATAGGTAAGTACTTTGTATTTTTGTACAAATTGAAAGACCACATTTGCGCAATACTCCTTGAAGAAGAGTTTCCATGTAAAGCTTGTGGTAAATCTACGGTCTATGGCAACCCATCCAGTGTATCCTGCTCTAAAATAGATATCGTAAAAAAATAATAGATCCCACCATCTTGAAAATGATCTGTCGTGTTATCCACACTTGATGTATTGTGTCCCATGTAAGGAGATGATAGTGCAAACACGAATAAATACATATCACAGATTTTTTCTCGCTCCATAAATGTTGGGCATTAAAATTGCAAATTATTCAGAAAAAAGTTTCTCGATTAATATTTATGAACCCTTACACAACTTGCTAGTTACGAGAAGTTTCTTGCTGGAGTAATCCTTTTTAATCTTAAGATATATCCTGGCTTACTTAGGCAGTATGGTGGTTGTCTTTGCCATATGGTAGGATTGGGAACACGTGCTGGTGCAATTAAGCTGAGCTTAGAAGTTAACCCTATGTCTTATCCAGCTTAAGTGTCGGGTATTTCTCAAGAAAGATTGGGTATCTGGCGACGGGGAAATAAGTCTAGCGTTAATATCATCAGCTAGGGTGGGCAATTCTAATTTATTTATATGCCCCTATTGTTTTATTGTGTTATGTATTATTTTGGTTGCAATTACCTACCTGCTTCTATTTTAAATCACTAATTCTATTATTTTTGTGTTGCCCATCTGAGCAATTTCTAGTAAAGTAGGGTTGAAAAAAATGTCCAAATACAAACGACAAATTCAATAACTCCCGTCCATGTGAATGCAACCATGTGTATATGTTCCCATTTTTATGACCGAGTAACATCCGCTAATTTATAGCCTAGTGGGAATGTTCGTAATGCTCGTAGCACATATAAAACGCCATTTTAATGGCTTCTCTGACCATAGATAAACAAAATATAGCTAATTAATCGAAAGGGAACATTGGCAACCCTGTACCGCGCATTTTTAACGTCATTAGAACGAATCGCACCAATTTTTTTTCCCTAAAAAAAGACAGTCCCCAGGAGCAACCAAGGGGTTGCTTCGGTCACATTATGGGAACACGACAGTCGTCAGATAACCACATAATGAAATACCGCACAAAATATTACCAGTGCGTGCAATAAAACGATCGTTTTATCTACAATCGCAATAACGGACTGATAAAAAATAAATTACCTCAATAATCGTGATAAAGTATCAATTAATGTCATAATAAAACACAAAAAGTGTTCGCAGCCGGTAGGATTCGAACCTACGCTCCCAGAGGGAATCTGATTTCTAGTCAGACGCCTTAACCGCTCGGCCACGGCTGCTGCATGCTTACTAGTCGAAATTAAACATCCGTTGCCATTGAATATGATTGGATGACGTAAAGCGTTATAAAATCAAGACCAGCGATAGTAGGTCACACACACAGATATAAATTATACAAATTACAAATCTTCGGATAGGTATCTTTTACTTATCACCAATTAATTCTCTGTATTATTTTTAACTAATTATCTACTTTGTTTATTAACGCTGTCTTGGCTTCCGTACGATTTTTCACGAGTGAGCACTGAAAATTAGCGCTGTGCTGTGGGCCCCCCATAGCACAGCATCATGCTGAGTGGTAACCTGCTTGTGGCAGTCATTACATGCAAGCTGTCAACATTTTTGTTTGCCCTGTTGTATTTATAAAGATTTGATATGCGTAGTATGTTTATTGTTTATTTATTCTTTTCTCATTTTGTATGCACGTCATGTCCCTTGTTTTTTTTTTTTTGGAGTGTGGGAAATCATCAAATGACTCCTCCCGCTCTGGGCGGAGCGGAAGGGAGTGTCAGACTCTTACTGACTAAAAACCACCCATGTTCCTTCTTTGGCCCTTTATGTTCCAGGGCCGCGGTATCTCTTTCGAACAGTCCCGCAGCCGCACGTCATGTCCCTGCGACAAAAAAATGTATTTCTTTCTTTCTTTGTTCAAAACTAATACTTACGTTACAATTAAAAACGACTAAATAAACTGAACTAAAAAGTTTGTGAGGATGGATGAATGGATGATTGTTACTCTTTGACGCGAACACAGTCAACGGATTGGCATGAAATTTGGCACATAGATAGTTTATAAACTGGATTAACATATAGGATACTTTTTATCCTGGTAGTATGATCCCGTAGGACAGTTAGGTACCGTACTTCACGCGGGCGATGCCGCGGGCATAAGCTAGTTAACTATCAAAAAACCGGCCAAGTGTGAGTCGGACTCACACACACAAGGTTTCGTAGCACCAAACAATATAATAACAATACAGGGTGAAAATTATTGGTGTTTTAGTAGGTGTGGCTTATTTAACTTTATTAGAACGAAAAGTATTAGGTTATATTCAAATTCGTAAAGGTCCTAATAAAGTAGGTTTTATTGGTATTTTACAACCTTTTTCAGATGCTATTAAATTATTCACTAAAGAACAAACTTATCCTAATTTTTCCAATTATATTTGTTATTATTTTTCTCCTGTTGTAAGATTTATTTTATCTTTAATAATTTGATTGTTAATTCCTTATTATTTTAATTTAATTAGATTCAAAACAGCTGTTCCACACATTTTGACCATGTAATTTCATCAGTTTTGTAGGAAAAAGCTGTTTTTCATTTTTGTATAAGTGAACAAAAGCAGAGGTGTGAAAATTTTCCAGCTCGCTTCACTCGCTAATACATTCTTTACTTTTTCAATTCTCCTTATGGTGACAGAGTTCCTTAAAGTATTCAATTTATCAAGGAAGGGCGCGAAATTCTTGAAAAATTTTCGAGCTAGCTGTGCTAGCTCTTGCATTCTCTTAATTCTCAAAAGTTTTCTGAAATAGTCGTCTAAGTAGCCACATAAAGCGCAGGTCACACCGCCAGCTGGCGGGCAGGCGAGCGAGGCGGAAGACGCCCTTTTTATACTTCGTTCGGCTCTCGATATTTCGCGGTGTGAAGAAAAGTATGAAAAAGTTATTTTTCCATGTTTTTTGTTTTTGAAGTTGGTTTAAATTTTTGTAAAAAAGTTTTTTACTTTACATTTTTAGTTGTTAAGTATAACCTATACAAATACATTTAAGGTGAATGCTCCAACCAGCCCGCGAAATTCAAAATTTCTTGGGTTTTTTGTAATTTGCAGGCCAGTGCTAGGTTGTATGTTGATTAAAATATTATTCGCGGCTGTAAGACGTATGTAGTTACAGAATTATAATCATCAAAATTACCAATACAACCCTCCAAGTTCATAAAGGCGTAGGAACAAAAAGAAAACAGAAAAAGTCATTCCTACAGCTTTATGAACTTAGAGCGTTTTATTGATGATTTTGATGATTATAATTCTGTAACTACATATGTCTTACAGCCGCGAATAATATTTTAATCAACATACAACCTAGCACTGGCCTGCAAATTGCAAAAAACCCAAGAAATTTTGAATTTCGCGGGCTGGTTGGAGCATTCCCCTTAATGGTACGCTTATCCCCAAAAAAATGTCACTGAACATACGTAACTGTCGAAATGTCGATGTACTGTACATATTATATGCGTACCCCCTCAGAGCATATAATATGCGTGATGTTATGTCATAATGTTGTGTAAACAATCAAAATCCAAGCGATTGCAGCAATCACGACAGATTTTCTGTCTATTATGAAGAGTTCCATTGCTTATCTCCGAAGATCAGCATCAGATCTTCACCAAATTTAAACGGGATCACCGCGGAATATTATTCTTCCAAACAAAAAAAACAACATCCAAATCGGTTCACAATTGGCGAAGATAAAAAAAAATCAGACGAATTGATAACCTCCTCCTTTTGGAAGTGGTTAAAAAGCGGTGAAACAATGCCTCCTTCGCCTCACTCGCCCGCCCGCCAGCTGGCGGTGTGGCCTGCGCTTCACTCCTGTATCACAGATATGAACCGTTGTAGACCCTGTCAGGGCACAGCAAAATTCAGTATTATATAGTCTAATTCAACATTCATAAAAATTCAAATAAAATATAACATGAAACCAAACAATTACTTTACAGTAGCAAAAAAAGAGGAGAAATGTCAAAAGTTAATAGTTAAAAGTTAAAATGTCAGTAACACGAGCTAAAAATTAAAATAAAATTATGCATGAAAGACTAAATAAAATACAACATGAAACCAAACAATTATAGTAGCAAAAAAGAAGAGAAATGTCAATATTTAAAGTTAAAAAAACCTACCCGATGTAGTGCTAAAAATTTTCGGGAACGCTTTGCTCGCTCTGACGTTCTGCGTTCTTTTCAGTTTTTCTTTATAAACTGACACTATTTCTGTATTTATAGATAAAAAGAAAACCTATCAAATTCCAAGTTAGTGCTGAATTTTATGAGCTCGCTAAGCTCGTTGTTGAATCATGAATTTTCTCAGTTGATAGGCTTTTCGATTTAAGTCGATAAAATTATTCCTTATATGAATCGACACCGACAAACAAAATCTAACATGTGGTGGAGTATGTACAAGCCTGTTTTTGGGAAGCTGAAGATGCATCCCTCAGCGGAAATAAACCTGTCTACGCCCATGATCGTTTTGGATAGGTAAATCCAGAGATGGTTGATATAACTTCGTTTTACAAAAGTCGTTCCTAATAAACCCTTTAACCCTTTGTCAAATTCTTTTATCACAAACATACATACACGCCTTTATCTCATGCGGATAGGCAGAAACCACAGAACTATTATCGCATTTCTTTTAGAAGTGGAACTGGAAGCCATACGGCATTTGTCTGTAGGTGTACTGCATCTGTTTCCCTATTCGATACAATTCAGACTATTTCAAACAAGGCACTCCAAAACATTTTCAAGTTCACAAATTATGTTACTTAAGTGGGATGAGGAAAATGTCGAGAGGAAAGTTCTGAGCAGGTACTTACCTGTGAATGCGGATGTCTGTAATAGGTATAAGAGTGCCCACCCAACCTGAGGAAGAACGAAGGAAACGAAAGATCGACTTTGTAAAAGATCTTAATTATGACTAGAAAAGTTGTGACTTCTGCTGAGATGACGACTCTTATTTATGAAGCTGGCAGACTCGTCTCATTAATTTGTTGTTAGTTTTTCTCCATTTTCTTATTTTTGTCTCTCTTTACTTTGTAGGTATTGGAGTTTAATGTCCTGTGACTAAACTACTGCATGTACTTACTAGCTTCTGCCCGCGATCTTCGATCGCGTGAAATAATTATTTACTTGGTTATATTGCATCTAGGTACTATGTTTTGTGTAAAGTAGACTGGTAGAAAATGGTCAAGGCATTAAGTCCACCTTTGCATAAAAGTTTGAATGAACAAAAATTAATAGAGAAGGCTGGAATAAAAAGATTGAAGAATAAGAAGATAAGTACACACGATAAAACAAACACTCTCTCGCTTCGTATCGTATCGGGTCATGTCAAGTATGAAGGTCCCGTAATATTATCTACAAGTTACCCCCTACCCTAGTCAGGTATGCATAACCCGACTAGAGCAGGAGTAGGTACACTCGTCTTACACAGTTGCAAAAGCAACATAAATCTAGCAAGCAAAACTAATTAGTATTGCTGTCATAATCATTATCATTCATTAGTTATATACATGACCTAGGTAATTATCTGTCTTCACACTTGATTGAAAATAGTAGTGCCGTCGTCGCTACTGTAATTTGTTATCGCTTTTAATAATTCAAACACAATACAAATTGTTGGTTCAGACGCTCATTGTAAATTCACCTTCATCAGCTTAAATTTCTCTTTGGGGTAGTATAAAGTATCCCAAAATTTCGACGAGCTGCCAATAGGCGCCGTGGCTTAGTTGGTTAAAGCGCCTGTCTAGTAAACAGGAGATCGCGAGTTCGAATCTCGCCGGGGCCTGGAGTTGAATATCCATGTCTTTTGAGATTTTTATTATTCCAAAATATGCTTAAACGATTTACTTTTAGTAATTTACTGTGCATTTTCTTATTATGACCAAGACCAGAGTCCCTACCCAGCAGAGTACGAAGTAGATAAGACGTTTTGTGCGATATTGTTTGTCCTACATAAATACTGAGAATAATTAAGTGAGAACAACATTCTGCAAATATGTTGATACCTATTTACTATGGCGATCCATCCATTGCAGTATTGAACTGCTTTTATAGTGAAAATGTTAAAGCTATAAAATAAAATTTCCCTCTGACTGAAGAGAATAGGATGGATTTTATTTTATTCTATAGTCTTCAGTCCGGGGGAAATTCTATTTTTCAAACTAAAAATTGTGTCAATTCGGAGCACTACTCTATTAGAGCTTTATTTATGGAGGGGTGGAAAAACGTAAATATCGAGCAGGGGCGTAGCTACCGCCATATCATTGATAGGGGGCCCCGATTAACTAGGGCCCCCGACGTGTAGAGAAAAATAGCCACAAAATCTTCCCGCCACCTCAGATTCTTATTGATAAGAAACTCGTAATGAGTGGCTAATTAATGAAAATTTTACCTATCGCGGCCTAAAAAGCTCAGAAAATGAAAATTCACTCATCGGTCAGCGCGATAAGTGAAGCCCCAAGTAAAGCTTAAAATTTTTCAAGCTCGCTCTTCTATCTTCAGTTGGCGCGGTCCAAGACGCGCTAATTTTTCGAGCTCGCTTCGCTCAATTTTCAATGAAGACAACCTATGCGAGCCTATTGATAAGAGGGTCGTAATGAGTAATTAGTGACCTATCACGGCCCAAAAGCTCCAATTTTTGAGCTCGCTACGCTCACACTTCAAAGAAGATTTCCGTTGCTCAAATTTTTAGAGGTTAACCTGTGCAAGCCAGAGGTTGAGGTTACTAAATTTTCTATCTCACTTCGCTCGCTCTTGAATTCTCTTAGTAAAATTAATGACAGCTTATACGATGCCAGTCAGGATGTTATTTTTAAATTATTTTGTAAAAATCGATACTTCATTATCCTCCTTTTGGGCTTCGCCGCACTCCGGTTCAGAGGGCTCCCAAAAAATTTTGATACCGGGCCCTATTAGGACTAGCTACGCCACTGATATCGAGGTGTATTTTTATGTGAGGAAAAGCAAAGGCAATAAAACATGCTCATTTGTTTGAAAATGCTACAATTTGTTTCTTGAATACGATATAGGGTGAGGCTTGTGACTCATGTGCGTGTGGTAAAAAATAATATTTGATTGTCTGTGGTGCGGTGTAATACCTACTTGCATTTGAATTTCGAGACAGGGTTTTAGTTTTTCACGGATATAGAGTAAGCCGGAAAGAGAGGCATAGAGAGTGGTGGTTTCGTATGGAAGTATTTTGTATTAGCAAAAGTTGTTAAAGGTACTTAGCAGGTAGTAATAGGTTGACTCAAATTCATTTTTCATAAATTGATCGTAAGCAATCCTTATTTCTGAAAGTACTCGAAATATAATTTTATAGCAACTTGAATTTTCCTACAGATCTCAATATTATCATGATGTGCCAACGATATAAGATTCCATTAGATCAAAAGATGTTGGATGTAGGAAATCAGGTCAAGGCCGAGATGACGTTAAAGTAAGCTTCTCCGAACCCCGGAAAATTACGTAGTTTCACTCGCCCACGCCCAACCCAGGGGATTTTGTACAAATTATGGTAGGTCAGTTAGGGGCAAAAGTGCAATGACTAAAAAAGGCATATTGAGGAATTGTAGAATTTCTATTGTTATCGAATATTTAGAGATCAAATAAACAATGAAAGGACTTTGTGGAAGATGATATTATGGTTAACAAAGTACTCATAAGTTGACGACTAATCTAACTATGTATCTATAGAAAGTACTTATAAAAAATCTTTGTCCTGGCTGACTTTAGTGACTATCAACAATATCAACACGCAGCTCAAACCACTGGACTGGATCGGGCTAAAATTTGGCGTTACAGATAGCTATTATAAAGTATTTATGGATCCAGGATTCGTCAAGGATTTGGCAAATTCCAGAGCGGGTGAAATACCGATTGGAAGTTTTTCTAAAATCTGTCACCGGGAGAAGCTGGTGCGGATCGGCTAGTAGAGAATTGTGGAGGAACACATAGATAAATTGGGATAAGGGTAGGAAGGACGATGATATGGACTATGGAAGTTACGAAAACAAAAACACATTTAGAATATTAAATCACTCGTATATTCACATTTGTGTAGTTTTACAATATTTACACATGTACAAAATGTATTGCTGCCCCAAATAACAGGTCCAAATATACATTCTCGGTATCAACTCTATTTGAAAAACATTCATAACAAAATTATTGACAAGAATAGTCCTAGAACTAGATCGTAGATACTGTTTATGGACTTAACATTGTTGATAATTACAATTAGTTTCGTAGATAATTTAGGTCACTTGCACCAAATCACTAAATACGTTCCTATCAATTTCGTCGCAGTACTAGTTATTTATATTTTATTTATTTTGTGTGATTTATTTTTTTTGCTTGCCTATGTATACGTGTGTGTGTGTGACATCTTATTGCCTTTTTAATTATTTTTTAATAGGGCAAGGATTTATCTAACCAAAAATTAAATTATCCTACGTGTTTTTCTCATTTCTGGTGAAAAAAAAACAAGATACCTACTTATTAATTTCTTTATTATAAGAAGTATTGATATAGATACATTTTAACCTCGTTTTCGACGTTAATATGAAGTGCTCCGAATGTCCATAGTCCGTGCTTTCCTGGATGCAACGATTTCGGGTAAATAAAATATACTCACAGTATCAAAACTAGTCAGACGTAGTACAAATTTACAAAATCACGCGCGATTCGAGCGCGCCTAAATGCAACGAGCAAGCGCATCGGCTTATTTATAAGGCATTATTTAAATATTTTATTTCAATTACGTAAGTAGTCAAAAAATTATATTTAAAAATTGAATTGGATAGATAAACACCTTAAGTTTTATAATATTTCATACTTAATGATATTTTCAACATATTCTGACGAGTACGACGGTTTTGCGCATTATTTTATCGGGTTTTTTCAGTGTGAACAACATTTTTTTAAAATACTAATTAAATTAATTTTAAAATAAAAAATCGTGGACGTGAATATACTATATGCCTAGTATGTACGATTTTTTTCAGAATATAATTCATTACCAGTTAGCCAAAACTGTTGTTGACCAGTATGTCTATCTTGGCTATATGCATTCACTAGTTTTCCGCCCGCGGCTTCGCCCGCGTCAAGTTCGGTTATATCGCGTTTCCAAGAGAACTTTTTAAAAAGTCCGGGATAAAAACTATCCTATGTTCTTTCTCAAGGTCAAGTGTATCTCTGCAAAATTTCATTAAAATCAGTTCAGTGGTTTAGACGTGAAAGCGTAACAGACAGACAGACAGAGTTACTTGCGCATTTATAATATTAGTAGGGATTTAGCAAAGAGCATCAGCAAAAGGAGATATCCTAAAGAATACAGCTTGGGTGGAATGCGTTCAGTAAATTGGACGACATTTTGAAATCAGCCAAAATTCCGCTATGTCTAAGGTCCCGCCTCTATAACCAGTGTGTTCAGCCCATCATGACGTACGGTGCTGAAACATGGACGCTCACGCAGGAGGCTGTGTACAGACTGAGACTTGCACAGAGAGCCATGGAGCTTTCCATACTCGGCATTTGGCACTGGTAGATCGAGTTGCTAACAGTGAAATCCGAAGACGTACAAAGGTTTTCGATATTGGAAATTGCGTTACGGAACTCAAATGGAGTTGGACAGGACACCTAGCAAGGCGCAGTGATGACAGGTGGGCTAAGGCTGTCACTGAATGGCGTTCAAGAATGGGGAAAAGTAATGGGTCGTCCAGCGGCGAGATGGGCAGACGACATAGTTGTCATCTGGGGAAAAACCTGCATGAGGCTGGCACAGGAACGTGGAGATGAAAAGGCAGAAGGAAAAAGAGACCTATACTCAGCAGTGAGTGAATTCAGGCTGTGGATCAGCGTAGCTAGGCCTAATAGGGCCTGTCAGAATTGTTGGGAGCCCTACGAAACTGAGTGCGGTGAATACCAAAAAAATATTGAAATAGCATCCTGATTTGCATCGCATATGTAATAAGCTGTCATTGTTTTTCTAAGATAATGTAAGTGGGAGCAAAGTGGGATAGAAAATTTATTAACCACGATCATGGCTCGCACAGGCATTCATCGAACATCCAGAAAAGCGAGCTCGAAATATTCTAACTTTCTCCGCGACTAGTCAAGTCTTCATTCATGAGCGAGCGAAGCGAGCTTGAAATTTTGAAGCCTGAGTGCGTTAAGTTAAATGTTCATGATTGAATCATAACGGGCCTCGTGTCAATAACAATTTGAGATTATTGAAAGATTTTGTGATTTTCTTCCGCTTCTTGTCGAGGCCGCCGTATCAGCCGTATCATTGATACGGCTGATACGGCGGAAGCTACGCCCCTGCTGTGGATGATGTTGATGATACCCAAAAAAGCTTTTGAAAAACCTGGTGTTTCGTGCTTACGTAAAAACGTAAGTACTTATGTTTGATTTTTGTTTATGTTGAGTGGTTGGATAGGTGATATATAACTGTGCATTAAAAGAAATACCAGATACCTTATGGTTATTGAGAAATTTGCACTGAAAAAAGTAGTTTTGCAAAATTGATAGGGATTCTTCACACTAAGCATAATTATTTAAATAACCATTCTGTCCCTGTCATTTTCAAATGATTAACAGAAAAAGAACGTTTTTATTTTTTAATTAGTTTAGCTATTAATAAATTTAGTGTTTTTTGGTGCAAACGGGTAGGCGGGCCTTAATCTGTATGCTTTCTTTTATTAATACGTAAGTGGGTATTACATACATAAATGTTAAGTCTCACAAAGAAGTTTTTATTCAATTCAGATACTTCAAATATTAGCTTTTCAATCATGAATAACTTCAAATCGCTATTGTTTTAGCTGTAGCTAATTTAATCAGTACTTTTTACTTTTACATGATTCAATCATTAGTTACTATTTTAATAATTTATTACAATTATTTATTTAATCATTACAATGATTATGTGCCCATTTGGGTACTAATTAATTCTCTTGTTATTAATCAAGATACACGTACGTAGATAATCTAAAAGACATTTCAATTTATTATTTTTGTTATTTATAGGAAACAAATACAGATAATCATTATTTAAAAATTCAAAGTGACAGCACAGATTACAAATAGTCATTGACATTTGTACAAAGTGCCAGATTAAAACTACTTTCGAATTAAGAATCATAGACAAGGCAGAATATTTTATTAAATATGTAGTTTATGGGTAAAAATTGTTTCTAGTCCAGTCTTAATCAATAATATTATAATACTCTAAACACTTATAAACATCTTGATAAACTCTGAGGCACATTCAATATTACGTATTATAATACAGTCGCTATAATCTATAAATATTTACAAAATTTATCTATTCTAATATGGCAGTATCGAGGTTCAAATTATATATTTAGTGTCAATTTTCTAACTTGAAACTATGTTTATGTATAGTTTCCTACGAAGTAGTAATAGAGAACTGACGAATGGTATCAATAGTAATCACATATTTTAGGATTTGATAACTAAAGTCCACTTGCACCGCAGCACAACTCACTTTATGTGTTTTATGCTATCATTCGATTTCAGACATTAGTTTGAAGATGACAAATTAATGATGTTTTAAATACGTGTAGCATTAAATGCATTTGGTAATTTGGTTGTGCAAGTGGGCCTTATCTAAGTAAACCTAGTTTAAACGATGTTACAGTATTACAGTGTAACTGCCCCTCGCAGTAGACCAACTCAAGCTTTCAGATGTCACCCAGATGTATTTTTTGAAGAACTGCGTCACAAATGCAGCTATTTACACTATAGTAACAGGCTAGCGGCTAGTACGATTTCTAGTTAGAAGAGGTCATAATCCCTTTAATTCAATACCTACATCGAAAGTTCGACTAACGTCGCTCCATACACCGAACTACGTAAGACTAAATTGTTATCAAAACGGAAAGTTTTCATTTTAGTTTTTTAAGAAACTTGAAAGAAATACTGCTTAGGCTACGATTTACTCAATAATTAATAACTTTGAAAGATTAATAAATAAAGTATAAACGACTTACTTGGTCCACTAAGCCGTATTTGTCTGCCATATGTATTTGTAACAAGTAACACTTTTGTTGAATGAGATCATTCTAAATAGAGTACAATTGCTACATTTGGTACTTAAAAGGAGCAATATATAACGTTATTGTTGCACTAAATTCCCCATAATGGTACTTTACCTTGATTGTAAGTAATTTCAACAATTATCAAGTAATTGTTAATATTTCTCCGAATACAGCGCAGTGCACCAAAAAGTGATTATTAAAAAAAGAAGAAAAAAAAATAGCTATGCCGAAAAATCGCGGTCTATACAGTACATCAATAGTTAACAAGTACTCCAAGATGAAAACCAAATATGTGATAACTATGTCAATAAAATAATCTACAAATCGAATAAACTCATAAAAATCAGTCTCTTAAATATTTTCACTGTACACAGTCACTTAGCCACTCACTCACGGTAAGGCCTCTCTCGCCCCTCTATATCTCACTATAGTTGACTTTAAAATAACACTTATTGTCGTCTTTGGGATGTCTTTAAGAGTTACAAAGGAATGCTTTACACGAATCTCGTGAGTTGCGTGTGGAAGTCTCGCAGGAAGATCTGCAGTTGCGTCAACGTCGGCCGATCGTCGGGCGACATTGCCCAACAGTACGCCATTACTGCAAACCTAGGGAACAAAGACACCAATATGAGAATACTGAACGAATATTTAACTTTGGCACGTACTTCAGTAATCGAGGAGAATGAACTTTACATTAGCAAACATAAACACCACTCAACTACCAAAATACTACTCCAATTGGCTACGGCCCAGACAGAAGAAATTTACGTTTCGAATAAATCATACCAATAATCTTAAAATACTAAAGTACTACTTACAGTTCATCAGGGCAATTGGCTGGCTGCTGCAACCGGTACCCGTCCCGCAAGTAGGCTGCAACCTCGAAGGGGTCCACCTCTGCATATGGTTGATGTGCTAAAGTCGTCAGTTCCCATAGCAACACTCCTAAGGCCCAGACATCGGCCGCTGGGTTGAACTGTCTCTTCGTGAGAGCTTCTAGCGCCAACCACTTGATGGGCCTGTTCTCGTTGTCGCCGAGACAGTGGTAGTCGGCGGGAAACAGGTCTCGTGAGAGAGCGTTGTCCGCGATCATTACTCGGAGATTTTCGTCAACTCTGTTGACAAAAAGATTTGTTAGTAATATTCTCTTAGGAGAAGTGGTTTTAGTTATCAAAATTTTAGAACAGAAGAGAATTCATACTTACATGCAATTCCTAGCAGCGATATCTTTATGTAGGACATGTTGTGAGTGAAGGTAAAGCAGTCCATCTAGGGCATGGAGTGCCATCCTTACTACATGCTGCGTCGTCAAAGGTGGTGGTGGTGGCACCCCTCCCGCCGCACCCCCCACCGTAACCCCTCGGCAAGCCAAGAGGAACTGCTTCAAGTTCCGCCAAGTCGAATTCCAAGGGTACAGCAGGAATGGAGCCGTCTGATCCTCAATGCTAACACCCAGGACCGATAAGACTCGCTCATGGTGAAGCCCATATAACATGCAGCCTTCTTGAAGTAACAGGGACACCTACGAAAGAACGTTACCGTTAGCAAGTTCGAAGGTTTCATTCACGAGTGTCAAGCAAAAACATTGTGACATTTCAAATTACAACAACATTCGTATGGATGAAATTATAAGTTATACAAATTACACCATTACCTGCACTTGAGAAGCGTGTTCAGCAACAGTCTTCACGAGCACCTCCTGTTCCCTTGCATCTTCATCAGCGTAGGTTCCTCTGTACACGCGCCCGAAGGTTCCTTCCATGGCGACAGAGCGCAGCCTCACTCGGCAACGTTGTATCGTCAGCTCGGCTATTCTTTGTTGTAAGTCCCTTGCCTTCTCTTCAGCTGCCGCAGCAGGCAGCGAGGTAGGTCGGCGGTAGCTGGTGTAGCTGGCGGCAGACTTGCAAGACGAGTCAGGCAAGAATGCGTGAGCGTCTTGTTCATCGCTTCGTGTTCTTCGCAGTTTCCTCGCTCGAGCTCTACAAGCTACAGCAGCCACCGCAGCTATCAACAACGCTCCTCCAGCGCAACCAGCTCCCGCGTAGAATATATCAGCAGATGTAGGTGCATGTGGTACACTGTCCACTCTAACAGCCGGCCTCGGTGCCTCTTTTAGACATATCTTTTTCCGTCTGAATCGCAACGTAGAGGACGAGGGACCCGTCGATACGTTCAGAAATATAATGATTTCCACTTCAGCGGCGACGGTGTGCGTACAAGGCAAGTCCACGCGCCAAGTTTGTGGCTCGGTCGGCACGAAGCCCTCGTTTGATATGTTGACGGTTGGCGGGTGCATGGCATTTGTCGGGTCCGTCACGTCCACGTGTAGCGTGTAAGGCAACTGCAACAAAATATTACAATTCGTGACTCAATAAGCTCACCAAACCTTTTGCTTATATCTAAGTAAAGTCGACACATTCCTAACGGTACAATCACATCACAATGTAACTGTTTCAGTACGCAATTGACGGACCACGGCACGCAAGGTGACCCTAAACGGTCCATCTGAGCATCCACAGCCGTGTCAGAAGAGATCAAATGTCGAGAGTAACCCACCGTGAGAGCACGAACATCGCTCCTTTATCGGATGAATAAACGACATACTTTGTTACCGTTGGCCATCGACTATATTTGCATATGTAGATGTCGGGTCGTTCGATGTGGTTTATGTTTCCCTTATGCGGATGACGTGAACGTATTGTGACATGGCTGTAGGGAGGCATGCTGCACAGATGTTGTCTCTCGGCAAGTTTGTTTTGAAGCCGGTTATTAAATATTATGATCATGGGGCGCTCATTATCTAACTAATCATCAGGCGGCGTTACATGAATTGTTAAACAAACAGCATTCGCCGCGGGCCCTTTGGCCGGCTCATCAGCCATGCATCACAGAGGCAGCGCCTCGTAAGTGGCGGACCGCGGCGCTGCGGAGCGGAGGTGCGACACCGCAGCCGCTAATTAAATATTATCAGTCGGCATGCGGTGCGCACAGACAATGGTGCCGGGCGCTCATCGGCGCTAGTTAACCGGTTACCAAATATTTGCTCTGCCTAGTCAAAGGCGCCGCCATGTAAATAAGGGAGTAGCGCGGTGAAATGAGGGGGAATCGCAGATCTGATAGTGGCGGCGCACAAAGCTCGCCGAGATGCTGATAAGGAGCTAAGGGCTCGACCGCGTGATCGCAACCGAACCATGCTCAGCACTTTGTTTATTTTTCAAATGCTGCAAAGAAGAGCGTCGACGATTTCAAAAGAATTTAAGCGTTATTCATACGTGTAAATCCTGAAGCGTTTGGCTTAGATGTTCGGCGGCAATATCTGAATGCTAGTCCTTATGTGTAAATCGCTGTACATAGAGTTAATATAGCTTACGCCATCAAATCCTGCAGACGGCGCCATGAATACATTCAAATTGATGAAGCGTCCCATAATCTTGCGAGCGTTCGTATGACTTGCAAATAACATCCTAAACAAGCAGATGTCTTATTGACAAGTTCGCTGAACTTGTTTGCGGGGTACTTCGGTGCTTCGGATGCTACTTTTGTTGGCTGACTATTGAATATGTAAAGTGGACGTCGGGGATTCGCGTCGCTCCCGATCAAAATGCAATGCCGCTCAAGGCTCAACTGATTTCTTTTAGTCTGTGTCGCCGTGTGTGCTGACGGGCACGGATAAAATAAATAAATGCACATAATATTTGGTTAGAGATGCAGAGCCGTATGTAATGCATAATACGGTGCTGCGTCGTGATCAGCCAGCGGCGGCATTAGCATGAAAAGCGATGCAATTTGAATTAGAACTAAACGAGGAAAATGTAAAGAATTTTCGAGAACACAGTATTATTATCAATCAAAGGTAGCAGATGTTTCGTATGTAGAAACTAAAAGAAAGTTATCTAAACTCGGGTAGGGGCTGCTGCATTACCATAAGAATGGCTCGTTTGTGGGGCTGGAAGCAAACATGGGACCTCTTGTCCGGTAACTTGAAAGAATAAACTTTCCTCTCTAAGTTAATTGCTTTGACTGAGGTTGTTGACGCTGTTTCGAGAATAAAGTAAAAAAGTTTTTAACAAAACAATTCGCTAATTGTGTGAATAAAGAGTTGTTGACTTGGAACGTGCGATACTCGATGATCGCGATCAATTTCGCATTCGTTCCGTGTCCCGCATTACCATAATAGCGCGATTGTTTCATCAAATCGATTGTTCGTTAAAGCAACACACAGCTCTATTTCTATCGACTGGTTTAAAACTAGATAGCTTTTGCGTACGCCATTTTTTTGACCGTTATTTAAATTCCGATGTAATAGTGCTTTAAAACCAACAGAGTTACTATCCGTTTTACGATTTTGTTTGCTTTAAAAACTAGCGCGAATTGAGAATCAGGTTAGATTTGAAAGATTCTCATGGATATCAGTATCGTACCTACAAATCTGTTAGAAACTCGAATAAAACTAGATTTTAGTGGAGATTAGCACGTAATGGCCGGTTCATTTGAGTATGAGGCATTCGTAAATTAGCTTAAAATTATGCAAAAGTAACATCACTGACAGCATGCTTTCCACAGCATTTATAGTTTCACAACACTTAATAATCAGCAGAATCCAAATAATTATCCTGTTTGTTTTATTTTTTTTTTTCTTTAGCCTTGCCAACAGCAACTACTCCAAAGACAGTAAAATAATGAATACGTTGTCTCTGGCCAGCGACGTGTTACTCTCATCAACATCATCTAAAGTAAATATTTACCGGTTTCCTAGTAAGACTCTGCCAGGTGAAGTGCAAGTCAGCTATGGTGGCAGGCACAGGCACCACGAAGTTCAGCGCATACTCGTTGATCTGACCATCACGTACGTAGAACAGCTCTGCTGTTAGACCTGGGGACAATGGAGAAAGAGGTTATTGATGGATCCAGAATTCCATGAATACAATTTTGAAGGAAGCTGTTGAAGAGCAGTCACTAGCAGCAATCACACTAAAAATTTGAACGAGTAAATTGCAGTCTTCATTTTGTTGATATGATTAGAATATTAGATAGGCAGTCGCTCCCTTGGGGAGACCTCTGTACAGTCGCTCCAGGGATGTGCCTTAACAGGCGTTGCACAGAGGTGGCTCCGGACTGGTCTTTTAAGAGGAAACGGTGCCTTCTCTCATGTGCGGATGGTGACCACCGGGGTGGTTTTAGTGCGGTAAAAATCCCACACTCCCCGGTCTTTTCCCCAAAGACCGGTCACCTTTTGAAGGTTTCCCCCCGAAAACAAAAAAAAAAAGGCAGTCGCTCCCTTGTTTTTTTAAGGATTGATACAACTACATCTGTTCAAACACTGTTATAAGCTTTCACGGTTTAAAACCTAACGTATAGGTACTATCACTTACGGGATATCTTCCGTGATTGTTCATGATTGTCGTTTGTGTTGTTGATTGTTGTTGTTTTGTTGTCTGCTCCTAACAATTTATTCGGGAGCTCTAAATCATGAACAATCACGGAAGATATGACATGTGACAGTATAAGTTTACATCTGTTCAATCTGCATGTATACCAACCCCAGCGTAGTTGAGCAAAGGCTAGGCGGATGATTTTTGTGGTATTAGTAACCAGGAAAAGGATACGCTTTTTTATGAAATACGAACGGTTATTATATTTCCATTCATAAAATCAAACAAAACCTATCAAAATGGTATGTTATTGCTTTTATTGACTTCCCTACTATTACACAATACGAGAAATACGACGCCAGTCAGTCTGCCCACTTTCAAAGCTTTTCTAAGCACTACCGAATCTATTGAGAGTTCACAACAAATCAGTGCGCGTCAATATCGAATTTGAGGCAAAAAGTTTTGTACGCGAGCGTACAATGAGGCGGCGAGATCAAAGCGCTACCACAAAGAAGCCGCGGACGACGCCCGCGCCACCTGTCCACAAATCATGAGAACCTGGTTTAGAGAAAAAAAGCGTTCATGGCCAAAAATTGACTACCGAGAGGTTTTTTGCGACCGAAATTTTGTTTGACTAAGTTAAGGAAAGTTTCTGGAGTTGAGTTCTATCTTGCTTGTGATAAAACTTGGAGATTTGTGTCTGTTAAGTTGTGTTGTAAACTTGGAGCCACCATAAAAAAAAAATAGATTTAGCCAGCGGTTTCACCCGCGAGTCTATCAGAAAGATCAAGGCGTCAAAAAATTCGTCCACATCGCTATCAATAGGAAAAGTGCCTAGTAGGCTGGCAACATTGCCACGTTGGATGGCAATGCTGATTCTTTGGCCAAAAAAAGCCAGCCCTCTAGTTACGTGAAGAGTCGACCAACCGCTTAGCATTATCCCGAAATAAATAGGTGGGCACTCGGGCCCCATGGCCCTAGTGTTTGAACCCCAAACGGCTCAAACACATAACTACCAATTAAGTTATGGCTTCGTTCAATATTTCATAAAAAGTAAAAACACTTTGGTATCGTCTCTTATTATCTTCCCCGTGGTGTAAGCACATTTTCAAGTGCACATGGGCCAAATTGGAAACTCTTGAAGGCACTTATAATAATTACAAGTGGGCTTTCTTGATTGTAATATTGTTAACCCATTGGGAAGAGTATTCATTTACTTTTAAAGCTTACGTTGCATGTGGCGAAACTGGCGGATATTTATAATGAATTTGCTTCGAGTTATTAAAATTTACATGCTAAAGTAAGCATTTCTATTCCGTGATAGTAGATAGTCGAACGCCAAATATAAAATGGAGAAGGCTTTTCAGAAAAAAAAATAACAGAGAAAACTTACTCAAACATTGAATGGTTCGAATATGTGAGTTTTCCTCGTTCCAAATTAATTGATGCATTTTCAGAAGCACTGCATAGTGCACAGCATCGCCTCACTCGGCTCATTTTTAACCGATTTCTAAAAAGGACGAGGTTATGTATTTACTAGTAAATCCAGATCCGAGACGATGCCGTTACGATTCTTGTAAAGTGTGCGTTGCAGTATGGAGTTTCATAGAAAGTATCGCGAACGACTGCGAGTTGATGAGATGCTGATCGCGTGCAGTGGTTATAAATACGCGTGAACCTTTATTTGTCTTTCCAACTAATCTTCAATTATGGCGTGTCAAGCGAATTGAGATGGCTATAATTTGGACAAAAGGTGAATGTCCTTTTACCAAACCTGTTGAAATAGCGCCAGGGTAGCGCGCGAAATTCAAATGTTCTTACGTTTCAACGTATACAACCTGACACTGACCTGCAATTTACTAAAAACCAAAGAAAATTTGAATTTCGCGGGCTACTCTGGCGTTTCCCCCTTAATGAGCTACTGTATCCACAAATATGTCATCATTCTTCTGCTCTTATCCCAATTTTATTGGGGTCGACGAAGCATATCTTCTTGCATAGTTCTCTAAAGCATAGCCCACACCGCCAGCTAGTACCTAAGCGAGTGAGCGAGCCGGGCCAGGTATCGTTTCACTTCTTTTCATACTTTGGTTCACACCGAGAACTACCGTAAGAGCCGAAACGAAGTATGAAAAGAGGCTCGCCGGGCTCGCTCGCTAGCTAGCTGGCGGTTTGGGCTGCGCTTAATACTCGTCATCTTAGCACTCACCCCCTTTCTAGCCATATCATCGTTCACGCAGTCAATCCATGGTTTCTTTGGTCTTCCTCTACTCATATAGCCATCCATATTCATACTCAAAACTTTCCTCACGACATTTTAATGAGTAGCGTCTGTCATACATACCGTAGATAACCACCACCTAATATAAAGCTTCCTGCTACCAAGTCAGTTCTTCGAAGTCCCGCAGTGATTATACGTGCCCGTTAAGGACCATATCAAGTTCCAACATCATTAACTTTATGATTTTTATGTACATATTTTTGATATCAAGTTACTCCTGTAGTTTATGTCAATATTGCCGTAATATCCTTGAGAATGTCCTCTTTGGTGTGAAGTACAGAAAGATAATTGAATTTATATTATGGAAATGAGTCAATGTTGCCAAAATGAGATGTTCTTTGTTACTACACAATAACTAACACCTACAGTCGAATTAACACATTAAAGAAATCCATACTAATATTATAAATGCGAAAATAAGTAGGTATGTCTGTCTGTCCGTTTGTCACCTATTCACGCCGGATTTGGATGAAATTCGGTACACAGTGAGGTATTTCTGTTACTCATGGGATATCCTATTCAGATAATAAGTTCCCATAGATTAATTTCCGACCTATAAGTAATACGGGCGAGGACACGGACAAAAGCATAATAATATGAAGAATAAGTTTGTCTATTTCTATTTATGGCTACGTATACCTAATTAAATTATTCAAATCCACGTCCTGCTAATCATTATGAATACTTGATTAAATCTTAAGTAAGAAGTAAAATAAAAAGCAACAACCTCGAAATGTTTTCCATTTGTTGGAAATGTCATAATCGTAAACAAGTTTAAATATTGTGACCGGTTCTATAATCATAGCACCAGGATCCTTGCAACGGTTATGACTTTGACAGCGACGTTATTAACACTATTATCATAAAATAATAAGGTCCTATCTAAACACATACGTAAGTACACAGGTCCATGCAAATGAGGTTCCAAAACAGGCGTCAATGCGATTATATTAATAATTTTAACGCTTTTAATGGATATTTGTTTATTCGTGGCGCGATAAAGGCGATTAACCGCTAACGAGTGACGATAAAGAACGATATAATTTGCATACGCGCCGCGTGCGACGACTCGCCACGACAAATCGCTGCATCATGCGCGCGCGCTGCGCTGCGACTGCGACTGAGCTTTATCGCACCGTTGTTTACGACTGTACCTATCTACACTTTATTATGCAATATTTTTTTTATTTAATTGGCTGTTTAATTTTGGGAATATTATTTATTGATTTAAAGATTTGACAAGGTATTCTGCATGTTGCGATATAAAATCTGAGATCCATTTATAAAAAAACGATAAAGATCAAAATGTGGCGACAATATTTTATGTAAATATTTTAAATTCATAAATATTCCTCATCTTATGCAGATGATCCGAACGAACTTAATAACAGGTATTAATAATGCATAATATTTATACGGTGATAAATTATTTATAGTTTAACAAAATTATTATAAAACCGAATCGTGCTACAATAAAGAGGTTGAAGAACTTTCTAATGGAACACCTAATTTATTAAAACAAATTCAACAACCGGTGTTGGCTTATCTTGTGGAGATATCTCACAAAGTTAAGCCAATACCTGAGTACAGTTTTAATAGATTGTTTCCACGAAATCGAAGTTCGGTGTGGTAGTTTTGGTGTAGGACAGCCATGAGTTATCTCAACTTTTACGAGAAGCTATAAAAAATAAATATGTATGACATAAAGCTGTTCTGTTACATTCCCACATAGTAATAAGCAGCGGGAGTGCTACCGTGCGCGGCGCCTTTGAAGTCGAAGCGGGGCAAAAAGAACTACTTGATACGACAAATAACTAGAGATAACCGGCACCCACCTCCACCGGCGCCCGCTTTTTCTGCTTATTGAAACTAATTCCCGACATGCTAACGGAGCTTTTAGTCTCTTATCGCGGATTCCTACATGCCTTTCCACCGAAATTCTAATAATAAAATTTAATAAGTTGAATGCCAACAAAATGGCGCGCGATTCGCGTGCTCCTCACTAACGCATTCTACATTCGCACCTCCGAATAAAGCCTTCATTACAGTCGTACAAAAACCCATTTGTGGAGAATAAAATAGAAAGACGCACAATGGGCGCGCTGATATTTCGTATAGAAAGTTCCCCTTCGAGGAATCGATGTAAAGATTTTAGGGCACAACAGAAGCTTTATTGTGAATTATGCGGACGAGGCGTGCAAGAAAATAAAACAAAGTGCAAAGGTGTCGATGGAAATATAAAGGTGAGAATAGAGACGTGCCAATGTGTGGGTAAACATAACTGACGATTTTTATTTGATCAGGTGACTGCAGATCTTTATCGGCAGAATTTACTACTTCACAAAAAAACGGTTAAAAACTACATAATTTTAAGCTCAACGTTAATAAAATTAATAGCAAACGAGCCTTTCTAAAATAACCATAAACAATATAAATCAACCAAACTCGTTTCGGATAACGTATTAATTGTACACTCAATACATAAATGATTAATGTTTGCTGTAATCCTTAATCCTAATTAATTAGTCGATAATATTACAGAACGGCACATCACTAGGTTTAAAATAGAGTTGCGCGTTTATAAAATGCACTTCAGTTGGTCGACACGAGGAACGGGGTACCGAGGCCGCGAGGGTACGTTTCATAGGCGGGGAAAAATGTCGTCGTTTATTATTTCTCCCACACATTTGCATTATGAAGTACATTTTGTACGATGGAGGGGAACATACAAGCGGCCGGAAAACCGCTAAACAAATAACTGTTTAACATTTTACAGCATTACCACATCCCATAACGACGTGTGATAATAGATGCCATAAAACACAGTAATGTGCTAAGAATAGATAGTGGACGTTAAATTAAAAACGTTTTAGGTAGTACAGGTTGCAACAGAGGTAGTATCATAGCTGTTCCCAACGTTAATGGTGTGAAGTATCGAGTATGGTTATCGGTAGCCTCTTTCTAAGGTCTTAAGTATATTAACTTTAACTAGTTTTAACGCTACCGTTTCTATCAGTAACGGTTATACAAACAAGATACTCTCAGTGCGGAACGTCCCCAAGAAACATTGACATTTTTGTGAGGCGACACTTAATTATTCCTGCATCCAATATAAAGTTTCCATTACTCAGCGCACAGACGCGCTGCGCTAGACAGAATTAGCCGATTATAAATCTGCGACCCGAGCACACGACACGAACCAAATTTGTCGCCTTAATTGTAAACAGCTATAAAATATGGGATCGCAATGCGCTCAAGATAGTCGATTTGCTCGTAAAAGACGCTCGTAATCGGTTATTTATCGATACTATATCGATGTTCATAAAAAGAGAACATGTTCTACACACATCTTGACATGGATTGTAAAAATAACGAAGAATTTTATGTTTCTGCAACAATAAATTGTTATTTTCTCAGAAACGATATGGGCTTAATGCAGAAAAGAGCTTAATAATAACGATTTGTCTCATGTAACGTACACATAAAAGTTGTCAAAATAAAACATGTGGGAAGAACGAACAGATAAAACGAAAAGGTTTCGTGACCAATTTGGATGTGCAAAAACTAACAATGACCCTTGAAAAAAATAAATTGACTACATTATCGACAATTGAGCGCCACGAGATTCAACGCATAGCAGAGATACTAAAAAGGTAATATATCGCGTTACATTACATGGCAATTGGACCGTAGATAATTGCGTAATAGCATTTGTCGAAAAAACGTCAGACAGAAGTGTAGTCAGGTGTAAAACTTTGAGGTTTTCGGAGTCACCGTGCCGGAAGTGAGGTGGGGTAATGCGATCCACCATTGTTCGTCCGTCAGCCTGCCTGGGCTTTGTCCCTAACAAGATTTTGGCCGAACGTCTTGCGATCAAAGCTGATCAGCGACACAAAAGCTCTGTGAAATTAAAGTCTGTAAGAACAGACCTGAGGCGCGAAGAACTCACTTTATTTTATTGATACCACGAAAAAAGTTCAGCCAGCCTTTTGATTGTGGAACAAATACGAAAATAAAATGTTTTTTACACGATTTGTCCATTTGCTTAGGACGTTTTCACGTTGCGCCAAAGAGTGCTGGATCATAAAACAAAGGACTTTGGACTTCAAAAATGGATCGCGGTCGTTTTAGTAGTGTTTTCGGATAAATAACATCGCAGTAAGCGATTAGCTCGCAATTTTCTTGTAAAATCGAATAATATTCAAGTCAATTTACGAGCTAACTTTACATTGGAGAAATACTGAAATCATATTAAAACGGATTCGAGTGGAATTGAGTTGAAATAGCTTTGCTTATATTAGCAGGATCTATAAAAATAAGATAGGTACTCTTGTGAAGTTTACATTTGTGATTGTTTTTCAGATTTTCAAGATATGTAAGAAATTTATTATATTTTGAAAAAAAAAACAGGTGACACTGAAACTTGGAAAACACTCCGCAAAAGAGATGCACATTTTTACGTTAAAATATTATTCTGACAGAAATAATAAAGTAAGCTGTGAGTTTTCCTCAATAAAATCAAGGTGCAAGCTCCGAGGGGGCGCGGGATGTAGACAACATCTTGGAGCAGATAATGTGTGCAATAATCACCACCATCCCTCACCGCCGCACAGTTACGTGTGCCATTTACCCCAAACCTCCCCTTTCGATTTAATTACACAGTAATGCAACAACACGTGCATTCATTAAAGAAATTTATTGAATTAATCAGAGCAGTCAGTAACAATTGGAACAAATTAAGCAAACAATAAAACACTGAATTTATGTTCGCAGTTCACACACTTTATTAAAACAAATTGCAGTTTTTATTGCAAAGATTAAACCAAAGACTATCTTATCTACCGATCAGAAAATTACGCAAAGAATAATCTCAAAAAAAGTTTAACAGGCACTTGTAATGAATTAATTCGAATGAAAATGACCAATTAATTGAGGTATAATCACCAATAAGTGTGATATGCGTGCCATCGGCCATATCAAGTGAATTAGCCGCGGTTTTTCTTTTATCTCAAACAAGTTCTGACGACTGGAATTATGTGAGGTTTACATTGCTGGTAATATTGAGGACGCGGTTTAAATTAGCGAAAGCTGCCAGCGATACTTGAATGGTAAGATTGAATAGTCGAATTCGAACTTAAAAATATCCCGCAGCGCATTGGCGCGTTGATTGATGCGCCTTTTTGCCCGCGTGCCCCTCAGTCGTAATCCCGACGAATTAGTTTGACAGTCGGAATCTTTTCCTGACTTTTTTTTGTCTATGGAATTCCTCTATACCACATGTTTATTGAGATTCTGCCCCTAATGATGTGCAGCGATTCGGAAAGATACGGAAACAGTGTCGATTATTTACAGCTTCGTCTAATTAACTATAAGTTATTTTATATTTACACATGCGGGAGATTTGATGTTGTACTTTGAGCAGCAATTATCAAGCGTGCGTGCGTTAACGATATAATAAATAAGTGCTGCAATAAAATAAACAGTGTATGTTTACGATCAGTAAGGCATAGTGTTCTGCGGACAGATCTACGAGTGGTAGTAGTTCGGAACGCACCTGACGCTGAATTATTGCGAATACGTAAACATTATCGTTACATTAACGTAAGTACGTTATACTGGAACAACAAAACAAACTCGCCTGTCTTTTGTTTATGCTGTATTTTAAGGTGAGATAGATGGATGATGAAAGGATAGGGTTACCAAAACATGCTACTCGTCTTTGTACTGGTATTACTAACAGTTATAATTTACCTATTGGTCTGTACGAACTTGAGGAGGGTTAAATGAGACACACACAGAACACATATTAGGTCTTACGAGACAAATATTAAACCCAATTCGTTAATTCGATCTTTATTTTCTTATCGGACCCTTCAACCACCACTATGGAAATCCCTCGAATTCCAGAAATTTTGATATTTCGCTCTCGACAATAGCCAACCCTAGAAGATTCGCCAAAAGCTAGCGTCGGCAGAAGTGTGAAAATTTATGACATAACGTGTGCTACACTTCAGGGGAAATTAAGTTCAACTTAGTTATGAGCTCCTCCGCTCATGTGATATTTATTACTTTACACTACTTCAGCTGAAGTCTAGTTTACCTTAATGTGTAATAGACCACATCGTAGCTTTAATAACGCAAGAAACACAGAATATCATGTAAGTAGAGAATACCAAAAGAGAATTTCAAATTGGTTGAACTTCGAAGATATAAGCTAAAAGCTGCAGCAGGCAATATAGTTTACAGAAAACGATTGGCGATAAGTGTTCTTGCATTTCAATCTAGTTTGTCTGAATATTTGCTCCTACCAAGATGAAGCTAATCCTAATCTAGTTACGAGAAGCACAGACCACACGAAGTCGTGACCACATAACGCGACCACGCTTCGTGTTCGCCCGCGGACCACAAAAACCGCAACTAGAACTTAGCACCGCTATAGCTCCGGGAAACACTCTAATAGCGACGCTGAAAGATTAAATTGCCTGTCTCTGCAGCTTTGAACGAAACATGAAACTCATACAAAAAAGTAACCCATTTCACTCGGCAGCTCGAGGCAGTGCGATGTGACAAACAGCACCACGTAAACTAGAAAAAAAAACTGAGCACGAACGACGCCGTCGTCGTGACATGTTTGTAAATGTTGCCAGATTATAACCAACCCCTCCGCATGAATTTGTATCTTGTATCGTTTAACTTCCAATTACTGAGTCGGACCACGTGCACGACAGTACACACGGCGACGAATTTCTCGAGCTTATCTATTAGATTACCACAATCCTTCCGAAGAGGTTATCGCACGGTAGCCCTGCTGTTTAAATCGATGCCTTATCGCCCGATATGATTTATTTTCGACTTATCATCGCTTGATAAGACATAAGTGTACAAATATCCGTTGGCTACTGGTTTCCATTTATTTGGGAAAATGACTCGCATCGTCAGATGTACAAACAAACAGCTGTATCGGACGGAGGGCCACCGCCGCCAGCGCGTTCCTGAAAACTCCCATTAGTTTGTGTCAGGGCAATTCAAATAGAAACTGTGTGCGGAGTGGAGGTGTCCAATAACAAAACACACGAACACGCTTGTCAAACAACGCTCACCAAATATTATCCGACCGCCACACTGTATTATGTCGTGGATTTGTACTAACACAGCCAGTGTATGGAGTGCATGGGACAGAAGCACGACGACGCGGCGACTGTTTGCATTGGAACTTAGAAAGGTTATAACGCTCGCCAGACGAAAATATTACACAGGACGGGCAAATACTTTTTTGATATTTTGACACCAACTGTGCGTCTGTTATTTGTGTAGGAACGAAATAAAATGAAAAGAACGAAAACAATACGGACGGGCAGTTTAAAAAATCGTCTGTTGAACGAAGGCTTGAAGAGAGCAGTTTGTGAAGTGCTCTCGACGAGGGCCCTCCAAACGAGCGTCGACGCCAGCCAGCGTGCTTAACCTGCCCTGTTTACACCTAGCGAACACCTACGTATCGTATCATATACACTTGTAAACCTGAAGCACGGAATTATATTTCATGTTGAGGACGCAGATTCGGCGGATCCAAAACCATTAAAAACACGTAATTGAACACCGGACCCCATCAAATAAATTAAAGGCAATCGAAAAGAATCGCATACACGATCTGGAATTATCGAGTTGGCAACCGTTCAGAATATAATTTGATCCGCCGCCGCCGTCAGTCATAATGGAAATCATAAAATTTAAAACATCGCCCGTAAAGTAAACAATGGGCAAAAAGAGCAAAATTTATAAATGGTGGGTGTAAGCGAGGCCTGCCCTGCGGTGCCCTGCCGCGCACTCGCGTTATTTCTCATCTCAGCTCTTATAAAATAAAATTTGTAAGTATCAAAAGCACCAAGCAAGTGGTTACCGCGTGAATTGTGGCGGAATTCTCGGCTTCAGGGAGAATTCACGAAGTCGCTTGTGAAGTGAAGACGTTTGGAACACTTTTTTTTCCTAGTTCTTGCGCTGGCAGACATCATTTTTTTAATATAAGTTTCCTTGAGAATTTAGACTGCAGTCGCCTAACCACATAGGAATTTAAGCGACATGCCCTTCAAACGAACTGTTTATTACTTTTTGGACGATACTACAATAAACCGTCGACGAACATAACAAAAAACGCTACTTCGTTATATGTCAGTTTCTAGAGCCACAATTTCTATAACAAGGTATGCAGCCAGCAAGTGTAACGGATGAGGTTATTTAGCTATTTAATTACACGGTTTTCCACGCCTTCCGTCACGGGACAGTTTCCGGGCACCGCGACAATGCTCATCGCTCCGATCACAAATTGGATGCGCCCCTCACTAACTAGCCGTGTTCGATGCCCAACAGACCAGAACAAGATTGGGCAATCAACACTAACTACAAATGATCGGTTTTATATCACTCCTGAGCCTACCATTACGAGCGACGCGCTTGAATATTAACTACCTAGATAACCACTTGATGGATACTATGGTTACTATCCACCAGACGTGTAACGTAAGTACCCAGTTAAATTCAAATGTGAGAATGTTTAAATATGCGTGTGATTCGAATCGAATAACAAACAAAACAAATTCAATTAATTTCCCAGCCATCGCCGCAGGATAACATCTGTTTCGAATATAAAATACACCAACACGTATCGTCGTCCCTTGTTCAAACCCCAATAAAAATGAGACCCACACAACTGACTATAACAAAAAACAATACATAAAAACTCCTACATATACGTACATCTTAAATTTTGATCTAACGACCCTGAAGGATCCATTATTATTAATAAATCGATGTCTAAATAAAACATACGGGCAACATAAAAATATTTAATAAAAAGGAGGATAAGATTTTTTTTCCAATACGAGACATTTATTAACACGGACGCGCAGTGGATCGAGATAAAACAAACATGGCGGGCGGCGCGCGCGCATATAAACATGGAGTTTATCGTGGGAGGCTGTCACAACACGCGCCCATTGGGCATCGCTGACGCACCGGTGAAAGCTAAGGAGACACCCTACGATATAAGACGAGATGATGTTATCTCACACTTACATTTCAAGCCTACGCATCGCCTACCTCGTTGTCATTTTTAGTGGACACAACTTCAGATTCCAATATTTCGATAATCATTAACACACTTTGATAGTCATCAACTTCATGATCCGTTGGGCAACAACCACAAATATTTACCGTATCGAATACCTTCTAACTTACTGCCTTCTAGCTTTCGCCTTAGCTCGGGCCACGACTATTAAACAGATAATCAGATTTCCGTAGCAGCCGTAGAGTAGAGTTGACTGATTCCACGAGCTTTCAACTTTTCAAGCTTCAGGCTAGTGTTTTGCAGGATCTGAACGAAACTTGAAAACATATTAACCTTCGCCTTACTCTGTAACTATAATTCTGGTCAAAATTAATTTAATTAAGAAAAATGAATCATCGACACGACGAAGAAGAAGAACCACTATAACGTGTCGAAATACGCACAATCTACGCGTACAGAGATCGAATAGATAAATAAACTACATTTCAAACTATCACCACTAGAGGAGAACCAATTAACTTCATAAATAGCCTATTCAAACGTAACAAGGTTCTAACAGGGCGGAAAAAGCGGCGCGGACGCTGCGTTTATCAACAAAACAAAACAACAAAGAAACGAGTCGTGATCTCCATCACAGATCCATCATCGAGTGCCGGCTGCTAAGATGGATTGCCCGTATTATCCCAACAAGCACCTCCAGAGAACCGACCGAGTTTCAATTGCCGACAATCTGTCCAAGTCACCTCTTTGTACAGCAGTTGTATTTTGCTTGAAGGAATAACTAACAAGAACAGCTTGTTTCTAGAAATGGCAGCAATAACAACGTCCCCGTGAGATCTATCTCGTGTCTCAATGCTACGCCAAGTGATTTACGTTTACCGCATATAGATTGCAGGGATATCCGCAACAATGAACTCTCGTGGGCACTCACAGCTGCACTTCCTGCGAAACGTTTGGCTTCATTTAAAAAATATTAAAAGTAAAACTCTAACTTTACATCAAAAGACTTTTTGAAGTCAGTATTTTAATTAAGAGTTCTAATTAAGAATTATGAATGAGTTAATTGATATTATGACTTGGGAACGTCGAGGGGAATCCACCCATCGCAGGAGATGTAACCATAACTTTATAATAACAGCATGCGGTGTCTATAAATCAGAATTAAGGACGTAACCAAGGGAGATTTAGTTTTCGGCGTCGATTAAAGCCGACTCGAAAACAAACAGGATCTCGGCCACGCCTCTCGTTTCTTTTTTCAAAGCCTTCGGGCAACTTCGAGTTATATTCCACCTGGTTGATGCCCATTACAATTAGACGGACCTCTTTTAAAGTTGCTACCGGTTTTATCATAACCGTCGACGACACGACACATTATTTTTAACATATTAAAAATAATGTGTCGTGTTAAAGTCCTCGAGTCACGAAAACGTTGGACAAAAATAAATAAAAAATGGCGTACCAGACCACGCAAGGTTGCGAACTACGATCAGTTAAAACGGTAGCATTCCAAAACAACAGCGAAAAAAGCGAATTACAAACGAAAATAAAAACCAAATAAGCGGCGGTCTCGCCCGTGTAAAAAGTAAAAAAACTATGCAGTAGATTTTTAAATGATCAGGAAAAGTAGAGGTCCTACCAATCGAAGCGGACAAAAGAAAGAATTAAGCCGAGTCGTTAATGAGGGAACATGTAGAATGGAGCAGCCTGAACAGACTCCCGTGAATTATCAGATGCTCTAAACTCGAGCGAGATAGTCTAATGGCAACCGCCGACCCAAACAACCCAAACAAAACCGCACATTTTGATTACAGTACCCACGGGTGAATGTGGAAGAATTAGCATACTAGTCAATATTCATCTTTCGCACGACTCCGCTACACTGGCGAGCTGGCAAATAAAAACATGCAGGAAAAGAGTAAAGTAAACATTTCCATTCGGAATATTCTCGTAAAGATTTCAGAGTTGGAATTGAATTTGCATTTGCAAAAAGTGTGTGCGCGGCTTGGTGCGCCCACACCTCGCTCACATTAGCTCGCGTACTTACATTCCTCTTTATAGCCACACGACACGTCCCTACCGACCATCTAGCTACACCGTAGATTTTTTCTTCACAGGGAACCTTTCCATATTTTATACATAAGGTATAAAGTTGGTAAGAAATGCAGCTGTGACTGTAAATCCATATTGACTTTTATAGCGCATTATTTGCATGGGTTTTATGTCTTTTTTTCGTTCCAGGTAGAAACGTGACTGTAGAGCGGAGGCGAGCATTTCCCCGATCACGACCGACGGTGCGATGCGATCAGACGACAGTGGGACACTCGTACATGGTAATGTGGGCACAACGCACAAGATCGACGATACACTCGACAGACACAATTAACCTAGCAACCCAGCATACCTCGTTAGCTTTAACGTTCTTTAAATCTAACTGGTATTTGAGGACTCCTGATTGACTTGAGATTAGGGTTTGAGCTTGTATTACTGGATTTTGGATTCGGGCTACTGCATCTTCCAGTATTCTAGTATACACAGCTTACATTCGCTTGACAATCTTTTGGGAACTTTCGCGTAGTTTAAATGAAAAAAAAGGAATGAGATTTATCAAAATATCATCATTCGATCATTCATCAAGAAACTTGCATTTTCGCCCATTACCAAATAAACGTAAATCATTTACCAGAAACCTCATTAAAGCTTATTAACACCATCTCAGTGTAAACTCAATCCGACAAAATTGATGGACGAGGCGAGGAAATGACGTACGGTGGTACTGCAGCCATGTTTTAAAAATCCACACGGGCACACGCAGCCATAACGAGTCGAGTTACGAGCGGTTAAATAAACGCAGTCTCCCATTACTGCCATTAATACGTACGATTGCCCCAAACCAGCTGAGCCAGAAATAAAGTTTAACCCGAACGTGAACGCAATCGTATTGAGCGACATTACGAATTAAGCTTTTATAAGAAAATATTCAAAACTTTTATTGCTATGTACATTATATACAGACTACAAATAGAACTAAAATAAATATGAAAAGAAGACTAAAATAAAGTACCTATATATATACAACGAATTAAGTAAATTAGTTTTACGAACGTTCCGCTATAAAATACAATAAATAAATCCAAACGTTTTATCTGTATTTGTTGGGAATTTCTTGAATATCAATTCCACAATTTTGTGACTAAATTGTGGGAACACATAAAAGAACATACATTTCGACTCGGCCGCATATATTATTCTGAAGTCCTTTGTTACATTCCCACGATATGGTTAAAACTAGAATTGAATCCTACTATGAGCATGACCACACTCAGCATGTAATAACGACCTCTAGTAACCAAATATTGGTCCACGCGCACCTCCGAACGGATTCAACCAATATTTATTCTCTGCAACTGCTTCCCAAAAGTGTATTTTCTTATTCAACAACTTCTACCGTTCAACGCCCGCGAGGGTGTCACGATGTTTGACTAACCTGCCTCCACAAAGCAAACATTAACTTCTCATGAAGACAGCATAAGTTTATTTAATTAAACCGAATTTGTTTTTTCTTCTTCTCCAACTCGCAATAGAACAATTGACATAATATATGCCCCTAATTTACAGTCAGCATAATATAAATTCCAGATGTAAAATAAAATATCCAGTCACGTCGGGTGATCGAGACGACTGTTGCATGTTTATTTACTTTCTTAATAAAATAAACATCGGACACAATAACCAGTTTGGGAGCCTAATGTAAACAAAACTAGAGGACAAAGCCAGGGTTGGTCCCAAGGGATCGCTTTGACAAATTTGTGTGTATATTATTGATTCAAAAGTGACTAGACGTTATCTAGTCGACTGCAAGGAACTCACAGCCAGTCACAGCGCCGTACAATAACCCTTATTCGAAGTCAGAATGTAAATTTTGGAGCATGCGGGTTCTCGCAGCGGGCCCTACGCCGCGGGAGGCCAGGCCTAACAGAAACACCATGACTCGAGGTCGACCCATCTCTACGCCATGCTGCGAAACATACGAATTCACTTCGAGACATGTTAAGATCGGCCCAAATCAATCTATGTCATACTTTTGGTTTCTTAGAGTCCTGTCTAAACAAACTTGAGGTCCAAACATACGTCACATGATGCAGTTTATTGTGATGCAAAGATAACGTTAGATGCCATTTCATGCTGTGCTTTAGGACAACTTTTGGGTGGTCGACCCTTTGATAACGCACATACGGGTAAGCCAAATAAATTGTCACAGCCTGCCCTGATCTTTTGAGAATAATAAAATAACACGTCTTTCTTGACCACAAATTCAACGAAACACCTATTGGATTAGCAATAAACATGAATTTTCATTGGAAAGCATAAATCCAGGGACACTTTGGTTACCCATCGACGATAAAACGTAAGTGTGCATTCGTCAATACTACGACGGAGGCCTATAAAATATTATTATTTAGGAGCTCATAACTGGGAAGATTTACTGATCATAAAATAAGGTGAGTTGACCACATCCCCCACACGAATACGAATTCCTTTATTCATTGTTGGTCCTAGACGAGTCCCAACGATCTCAAGTGGCGGACTGGCAGTGCGCCGCTGACCAAGTCTTCATTTAGAGCCACATGATGGATATGTTCGAGTGGCAGCCATATCCGGTGCAAGCAAATTTAACTCCGAATAGCCTTGTTTATTCAGGGGTGCACTGAACCATTAAAGCTCAGTTGAGTCGTAACAACGTCGACCGCGTTAAATTCTTCAATACTATCATAATGCTCAACTTTAATTGCTTTCTTACGAACCCATAAAAATCTAAAGTGGCTGCAGTTCAATATTTACGACTCCGGTTTAAATTTTAAGCGTAACGTTATTAAATCGAAACAATTACCACATTAGGGAATAGAATTTTCATTGTTCAGTTCTAAATAGTGCACGTTATGGTGTAATATGAATATCGGTACTATAAATTAAAGCTATTTTTAATGCCAAAACGTTTAGGGCTTTATCGACACCCATAAACTTGATCACAATAGGGCTTGTGGCAAAAAAGTTAAATACAGTCGCGACCCCATTGATTAATTTGTTTCACCATTAGAATTCTCTTCACGGGCTACAAAAATGTCCCGGTGGAGAGCATCGCAGCCGAATTTTGAGGCATTATTTATGGTGTGCCATTCTCTTCAAAGGACTGTATGATTTACAGCCGGCTGTACAAAAGCCACTGCCTTATTATGACGTGCTGGCCCGTGCATTGTGCCAGCATATTTATTCGTCCGATTGTGCGCGATGTTTGTTTATTTTCGGTCCTTCTTCGTAAATACAGTATTGTCACAAAACTACGACACAATTGAGTGGGACCATATTTCACGGTCCTTAATTACGACAATATGAATTGGGCAAATGTTTTGCCAACAAAGCACATTTAGAAACTTTTGTCATGCTCAAGTCAAGTCTTTTAAATTCTACACTGAAGGTTTAAAACATTAGGTGCTGGAGAAAAACTAGTTAGGAGAGATTGGATGGTCAAACAAAATGAGTAGATACTAGTGATCCGTGAAAGTACTTAGAGTTATCGAGTTGTTAACTAGGAAAAGAATGGTGTTCTATACTGATAGTATGTGGTATCGTGTTTAGAAGTGATTAGCACCACGCACAAGCTAAGCGGGAGTGTACACACAGACAGAAGCTGGGGGAGGCAGGTATGCTCGGTGCTGACGCCAGCCATGTTTGCTCCCGCGCGCCCACCGGCCCGTGTGTGTGGTCCCTAACTTTTATATTATAAATAACCAACAACCAAAAACAAGAGTATTTATTTACGCTTTCCCGATCAGGCCGAACATAAAACCCTTCACCCATTAGGTAGCAAACAGTCATACTTAGTTTATGAAGTGTGAAATTTTAACATGTTAATGTGTCTTCCTTCACACCGCCGCTAAGTGCATTGAACAATTTAGATAATGTCTCCGAGGCACAGAAGCTTTGCGAATATTCAAAACATTACGTAGCTTTTAGTGGCACAAGGCCCGTAGAAAGAGAATCACAACTCTGATTCGTTTAATAATGTGCGTAAACAAACATAATATTACATTACATTAGACACATTTATTTGCACATTTACTGCTAACGCAGAGCTTGGTCGCGTGCGCCACCCGGCCGCCTATTCAATTACGCTGCGTAGCCAGCAAAATTGTCACAGCATTATCCCTAATGGCACATTTTTGAGCTCCCACAAACACAAAGGAAATATAAAATAGTCGTGTGGCAACACTACGGGAGTTCTAATATTGTGCTCGTCGCATCATAGTCGCGCTGCGAGATACTTCCTTCGTGGGCTATTAAAGCAGTCATTAACTATGGACGTGGGATTATGGGTCAACGCCGGTAATCCTCGGCCCCAAAACAAACACGTATCTCATCTTTAATAGCCGAACAAAAACAAAAATGAGCCGTAATGTCATTAGCTAAAACGTTAACGAGTGTCCATGTCGAGGTGGCTGCTATTTCGGTTTGGGCACATTCCACACGCTCGTATATCATCTATCATGGTCGGAGAACTGTCAAGTTTTAAACTGAGCTTAAACTGGGTTCGGTGCCGGCTCGTCAGCGGTGGCAGACTGGCAGTTGATGGACGCGGCGTGACGGCTCGTCGGCGTTCGCTTACCAGCCGAGGGACGCGCACAACATCTGACCTCTCTCTATCTACGGCACAATGCTACATGCGCTTCTGTTTTGTGCATTACTCGCGGTAATTGTGCTAGTTTTAGCCTGATGTTATCGTCATCGAGTGGCGCAAGCATATCGTCGGGAGGCCGTTGCACCTCGTCTCGCTGTGACACGTTTTTCAGGCGCATGCCCATTGTCCCAGTCTGGTATCGCTCGGATCGCTCCCCCATCCTCCCAAGTCCCTAGGGAGTTTTGCTGTGTTGGCTATTCTAGTGATTTCACTATCTACATAAATATGGATTGCGACACTTTGACTATTGAGTCAAATAAAACCATTTTGTAACTATCAAAAATTATTTAGAACTATTTAATAATTTTTGCACTAGGATATTTGATGCTTACATCAAATCACATAAAAGCAAACAAATCAAAACGAACAAATTTCTAAACAGTTAGAACGCCACACTAAAAGTGACTGCGTGCGACTTGCGCTAACGCAGCATCGTTGATCGATCGAAGCTTTTTGTCGCGTTGACATCTCCATCCATTCGGGCAAATTGCCGAACGGGCACAAAACCGAGGTGTGATTGAGAGGTCGACCCTCGCCGACGCGACGCCCGAAACCATTATTTTGAATATGTTCAACTATCGATCACGTGGAGAAAAGTAATTTTAGAACGTTGATCTTTCGACGTGATATTATGTTAGCGTACAGCAGAAGATTTTTCATTGTCAGTTCGACAGATGGACGAGGTTTCTACACGTTTTACTTCCCACTGTGTGCATAATGCATGGTTTTGAGCGTTCAAACCATGCATTATGCACACAAAAACTGTACTTTGGGAATGTGTTACTAGTATTTACAATGCGTATTTTGTGCCGCGAAAAAATTATGGTATGAAGCCGTGCTAGTTCTTATTTTGATCAAAAACTCCTCTACAAAAGCGATTTAGTTCTTACACTTAGCCTGAAAACCAGAGATTTCTCACTAGATTACGGCCAATTGACTAAGCGCCAGTCAGAGATGCAGTGTACAAATTAGCCGTGCCTTCTCGCGGTTTATTACCCGGAGTTTTGCGTTATTTATAAAAGATCTATTTATTCAGCCGCCGACTGACCTGGATACATTGCCAACTTGTCATTATTGGCTGCAAGCCGTCTCACGGTTTACTTTATGTTTTGGAGTTAAGATTTACATGTTTGTGCTTTTATGAAGTATTTTATTCGACCTTTGGGGATTAGAGCTTGACTGAAAAGGTCCGACAGTTCAGTCAAACATAAAAAAGACAAAATAAACACCTACTGAGTTAATAAATTAAGTTCGTTCCGTTTTAATTAATTTACCATCTCTCGACAATAGCAATAATTATAAAAGTTCAGCCAGGAAGATTCCTCGTATTATTAAAAAACTAAAAACAAACAGCTGTCCATTCATAAATAACCATGAAAAATAATTAAACTTGGTAACTTGCGAAACTAAAAATATTTCACTACCAGCACTTGTGCAAAATGGCAGAAAAAGCTATTTCATTAGAGATCAGAGTCATAAAGATACGCGAATATTACGCGTATCTGCATAACGAGGTGTGTTGCACCTTGTAAGTGCGTGCTTCGTAAGTGAAGTAAAAACTTGTAACACTTCAGGCGTAGAACGAGAATGCATGGTAGTATAAGGTACGCCTATAAAGTTTCTCTACCATAGACAAGCTGTAATGGCGGGAATGCGGAGTGAGGGACTTACACCGCACGTGCACCGATTGCATTGTTTAGTTAGCATAGTTTAATGGACACGGCGTAATAGTCTATTAAACGCTTTGTGTGTACTCATGTACTGATAGTACTATCAAGTGTTAATTGTGATTGGGCTATTAGATAGGGTAGAGTGCGTAGAGTACGAATTTATGTCAAAAAATAAACATGCGTGAAAATACAGATAGGAAAATTACCATTATCTTGGTCAAGCAAAGGTTTAAGTGGGAACAAGGGCTGCGATACGCCATTCAATTGTGTTCCCTTTTTTTTCTTCCTGAATAATGCCTCCAGAGCAATATTTTTTACCATAAAATCAAGGTTTGCAGGCATGTCCCGGTTGTCCTTTTTTTCAGCAACTAATAAGTAAAGAAAATAAGACCCTCCAAAATTGAAAAAAAATGCCTCATTTTTACGGTCCCAATTAGAGGACTACCAGACAAAATCCAAAAGTTTTTAACATAAAAGAAATTGATAGGAACCTATATATACTCTTTCTTAAAATTTGAATGTCAAAAATAATTGCATCGGCACCGATCGGCACAGTTTTCGAGGAGAAAAAAGGGGACTACGAAACGTCGATCTCGTCAAAATGTTTGTGATATAGGTAATGGGTCTGAGCTGCAGCTGTCCCTATCGCATACTATAGAGTGCGCAACGCGACGCGACTTCAAAAACATATTTTTCAAATTCCTCGCAGGCCCTGTTCCCTCTTAATGTTAGTGCTAGTTCCATAGCAAAGCCCGTATGTCTATGTTGATCGTAGACCGCAAACCACACTGACTTGACTGGTTACGAAGCCAACTATGGCGTAACAAGATCCCATCATCGAGGTGCAAAAAAAATTAACTTCAGAGCTGTTCAACGATAGTTTTTTTTTATGGAATTATTGATTTTTTTACTTTACTGATGACAAAATTGATCCCATAATTATATTGGAACATTGTTATTCGTAAAACATTTATTTCCACAAATTACAGTGGCGAGCATTATATTGGAGCACTCTTGAAAAGTTATTCTTTTGGCATTCTACGAATTTTCGTGTAACGAGTTCTCTGTAGTAAATAAAACGCCTTTATTTAACACAGCGATATGTGACAATAAGCCAGCATCTGCAGCAAAATTAACAGATAATAGAAAAGATTGCAAAGGGTGATAAAATTTTATTGTCATATTTTTTGCCTCGCTTGAGCCTTGGAGTGCAAAAACTGCGAGATATATTATGCGAACTTGATGGATCTCTTGCACAGAATCGATCATCCTCGTCGTAGGTGATTGCCTTGTAAAGATACCTATGTATGAAATAACAATAGTTGTAAGGTTTTTACAATACAATCGATAAATATGTCAAGTAAGTTGAATATAGAACCAATTTAATTGACAAAACAATAAGTTTAAGACTCTAATTAATTCCTGAGCCATAAAATTTACAGTTACCATTGTTTAATTAAGAAAGCGAAATCTAAAATGCAAAACCAACATGTCATTACAAAGCTGTTACATTAGAATTTCAGATCCCAACAGCATAATGAATGGCAAAACAACATGCATTAAATAAAGCTATGACAATGACTAATCATTAAAATTGCATGAGGTGTCGACGACAATGGATTGCTGAGCTTAAACGATTAAAGCTAAGCCGACGTCAAGCGTAATTGAAAATAACGAGATGCATATTCATGTTGTAGTGCACATAGGTAGTAAGTAATCCGTCTGTCGCCCGCGGCTTGCTGCATGTGCACCTAATTCTATTTCTGCCATCCAGTCTGCGTCGACAGGGGTTTCATAATTGCTTTTAAATTAACCTCAGAATCTACAACCAACATTTATGCATTCAAATTATCTAGTTTTATGGTTGCTTTGAGTAGATGACTTACAAACTGCTCGACTAAAATTATTTGATGGAAGTAAGCTGCTATTACTTGATTAGCATTTCACGCCCATGCCTTCCTAGTCCTAAGATACAAAGTGATAAACCGTAAAAGCTACAGCAGAGTTCGAATTTGCCTTCGTATTGTAATAATCTCGCAAGCATTAAATCGTGCTAATACATGGACACAATTTATATTTTTAATTAACCACTTTCATTCTGATCACGTAAGCGTACCGTGTTTTGCCTAAGCCTGCACCTGCCCGCGGGAACGTATCACACCCCCACAGATTAAAAACTGCTACCCAACCGTCCATGAAATTAAATTTATTTAGGGCCCACTCCACATCATCCCGCGTGTCAACTGTATTTACATAAAGAATAGTTTCCAGAAGGACGTGAGCCCATATTTATATTGCGCCGTCGCTGGCTGTTTATTGAAATATTTCATTGTTAATTCTCTAAACGACGTCTTCGTTTTGGGGGACGAGATCCGAATGGCGCGGGCTGAATGCAGCATTAATAGTATTTATTAAAATAACAATATCTATTCCTGGCTGTTTTTATTTATTCTATTGTCGTTTCCATACCTGAATAGGAAAGGAACTGTTATCTGTAAGATGATGGCCCGGATGAGAAGCTTAAGCTTTGGTCAGCTACGAATCACACGTAGGCCAGTTTAATGCCCGTGGCACTGATAATATTGGTATAGGTCTAAGAAAAGAGCGTCCTTTAGATAACAAAGTAGACAAGACGACCGGAAATGTGAAGAAAACAAAAAAAGCGGGTTGACAAATTGAAAAAGTCTCAAATGCTAATATTTTTGGGTTTCTTTCTAAATAGATAGTCCAATGTCAACAAGTCTGTACCCGTGTGCGGAGGTGACGATGACTAGACGGAATCCTACACTGCATCTCAGTATCGAATTACGCAAGATTTTTTGTTGTGTGACCACCACAGTTCTAGCCATGTAACCCGAGACGATGGTACAAGATATTTTTACCTTCGTCGGATGCAGGAATTCAACACCAAGTACGTAGATACTTTTCTAATAAATCAATGTACAAACAACTAATTTATACTACCGTTAGCCAATACTGGTTACGTGATGTAATCTGGCAAAAATACTGTGGTTACAGAAAGCATGATTGCCGTAATCAGTCCAACTGTACTCATTTTATTTTGCTTTGCTTTGCTTTATCACCGTAAAATTGCTTTTGTTCTCAGATTCAAACCAAACTTTCGAATAACCAAGCATTATAAGTAACGAGTTGTAGCTATCTTGGCTATATCAAGCAAGGAAACATTATTAAGTTTGCGCCTACGTTCCTGGTTGGGGGGTGCTCGAGGAACAATGCGCACGGCCACATGTCTTTAGAAAATAATGGTACAATTTGTAGAGATTGTGCGTTCTATAAAAAGTTCTTTGTTTTGACTCTCTAGTCGAGTATGTCCACTGCCATTATGCTTTATACTGCACTTTTATTCGGTTCTTAAAACGAATGTCATGTCTGACTGTCGTAAAACCAAATAGTGAAGAAGATAAAGTCTTAAAACGCTGAACTCGCAAGACTTGGATGTTTGTTGGTCCGTAAGTTCTACAGAACACAGATGAACGATAACAGGTGACCATAAACTATCCTGTCGTCTGATACCGCCTTAGCTCGCCAAGGGCGCGGGCGTCGCGGATTAACAAGTAGCTATGGATACTGCAATCATATTAGAATAGAGATTTATATATTGCTATTTTGTTATGGTGTAAGTTATAAATTTAAATTGAGAGATGGAGACACAGTTTTTTAATGAATATTCTAAAATGATGATAGCGTTAAATTAATTTACATTCTGAGTCGGAACATCAAACATGTGGGCGTTGATTAAATCTTCAATATCCATAAAGCGACTAGGCAAATAAAATTTGATTTTGCGATCTTGTAGTTTCTAATCAAAACGATGTAAATAGGCGTTCCATTCCCATCGTGTCGGATTACACATTTTAGGCGTCGAGTTTATTGGCTTTGCTCCATAGAATATCCATAAATGTCATCTGAAATAAATGACATGTACCCGCAGAGCCGATCGAAGCGCCTAATACACCGCCCGGACTCTCACCATGGAAGCTTTACCAGATAACGGATAAAGATACGTGATATGTTAATTTTTATGTTTTTATTGTTGGAACTAAATTATGTTTCGTAAAGCACGGAGCTGCAGAGGTAACAGAACGGTGCAGTTCCCAACATGTGTTGGTTCTACGTAAAGTAATTTACATAAATTAACAATTACTTTCTGCTCAATTTGTACAAAAAGCGCTTTTTAACTTAAACTGTCTTATTTATCAAGTAAGGAGACCGATGATCCCGTTTCGTCCTTAATATTGTTTATTATTATTCTAATTTTTAAGCAAGAACAAAAGGCAGATGGTTCGGTCGTTGACAAAGATGGATTGCACTCTATGGCCGAGGCAGGTCGGTACAATAGGAGGGGACAAAAACTGGCTTATTGTAAGGAGCGTCACATCTCTAAGCTCATTACCTGCTCACGCGCACGGGCCCTTTCAAAAATGTCACTCCAGCTTACCTCAAAGACATAAATGACAAGCTCGCAAGTTTAAGTTGTGACATTCATCTAATTAAAATCGTGAGGATTAAGTTCTTAGACTTAGAAACATTGTTCCCGCTTGATGGTTAAGTGTTTTTATACCGACACTAGCTTACCGTTAGTAAATAAAAATAGAATTTACTGTTAAATCTTAATCCCCGTTAAACCAAAAATAACCGCAAGTACCTGAGTAATGTAATTATGAAGCTATGTATTTTGTTTGAAGTTTTCAATGAAATGTCTAGCATACTGAATTGATAATAATAATAGCCTCGACGACAGTTTTCGAGGAATTCAGAAGGCTCGCCGCGGCCGGTTTCAGAAGTACTCCTCGATACAGCCCGCTTTATGAGGAGGTCCGTCTCTGGAGCCCTAACCACCGGTAGGCTGGTCCCTGCTCCCGACACCGGGGCGGACCACTATTTTTTATACGTATGTACTTATTTATCTTTTTAAAGCTTTTTTATATGTAATATTTTTTAAGAAATGTTTTAAAATGTACAAAATGAGATGAATTAATGAATAAAGGATAATAATAGTTAATTTATTAAGGAAACGAATAATTGCAGGTATGATGTTTAATACGTATAAGAAAATTTTAGGTTATTAGGAATTTATGACTGTATAAAGGTAACCTTACAATTCTCATTATAAAATTGCCTACAATATCAACACACACTTCAATTTATTTTATCCAATTAAATATTAATAACTGCAACTGGCAGTAGTAAGTTTTTGTGGCCGCCACTGTATTCAAACGCAAAAACGACGTGTGTTCCAGGTAAACTCATAAGAATGTCAGTATTTTTAACATGAAGTGCTTATTTTATGCTTAATTAGATAATTTTTGACCCTGAATAACTGCATTTTAGTTTTAATCAGTTATTTTATATTTTTGTAGGTTGCTTTTTAACAATTGAACGCGATTGATTGTTAGTCAGCTAGGTAAGTAGGTACTATTGCACTGATTTATCGAAAAACGAAAAGTCATCAATAGAATTACATAATATGTGAACCGTGATTTTTAGCTAATTTAGAACTGATAGATAGATACGTAGGTATAACCTTCACGCGATAACGATAAATAAACTGGCATACTCTATCATGTGTGCCAGTTTATTTTGAATCGTATGATGTTCTAAAAGTAGTTTTATGATCTGTTTTAGCATACACTAACCTACCTAAACTAATTACGTCGACTTGGTGCTTTCAATTTTAAACATTTTGATAGCATAGCGCACCAAACCGGCTTATCACTACAGATTATCGATATCGAAGATATCTGCGATAACACTTGCATCTACGTGCAGCTGTTTCATCGATAATGCAATTGAACTTACCTAATAACCTCCACACTTCGGCGCTACTCAGGTAAACATTGAGGTGTGCCAGACACGCTGGCAACAACAACACGAACAGCAGACACCTCATCCTGCCGGCTCCGACCACCACAAACGTCTCAAAGTACCAACTCCAAGTCCAACACCACGGTAAGTTCACCAACACACATTTGTTTCACATTTTCATCCACCGTCCCAACAAAATCAACGATGCTGAGTTCTCGCAGATACAAGATTACACACTCGAATAAAATGTACAAATCCAACAGAAAAACCAAGTAAACTCGCGAATTAACACGTTTATCTAAGAAAGTCTTTAATTTTATTCACGAACTGATGTTTTAGTTTCCGTTTCTTGTCAAATTCTGTTTATAAACATTGATATTATCAATGTTACTTTACGAAACAAAGCGACACTACCTCCACGCGCCACGGTTCCTGTCAAACTGGTTGTTTGTGTTGCGCGAGTCGCCGCGTGCGTAGCGGGTGCACTTCTGTGTGTGCGTTTGTGAACGAATATTTTTGTATGAGTGGGAAAAGAGATGATGACGGAGCAGAGCAGAGGCCACGAACTTTTTTTAAAAACTACTAATGGTGTACACTAGATGGCGATACAACATTTTCTAAAAAATGTTTTCAATAATATTTTAAAGAATTTTGGATTATTTTTGATTGACATTTTGGAAAAGGTGTTTTAAGTAAGTAGGTACACGAAGCAAACTTAATCGGTTTGCAGGGCACACCACAAAGATGTTGGTGTGCGTAAAATCAACTGGTGTATTACTTCGCCTATTTATTAGTGTTTGCTACCCGTTGTCCACGCACACACAATAAAATTTCTTGTCACTAATGTTGCAGGGAATATGACGCATAAATTTAGCTTATTATACAATCGTCTCCGTGGCGCATTAGTCGAGCGTGCGATAAATAATAATTACTTACTGCGCCGGCGCCGTAGGATCGAATCCGACTGCCAACAGCTTAATGTTTTTGTATGTTTTAATAAAATATTTTACATTTGTTTGTTCAATTTATTGCTTAACTATTAGCAAGTCTCTTTATATTTGGGTTAGAATGTATTAGTTGTCTACCCTCTAAAAATGATAAATCATGTTTAAGTTAGTAGTTTAAGTTCATCGTCATAATGCTATTGACTATTGGGGTTTCGTTACGTTTTTAGACATTATACCCTGCGTTTTTTGAGAAGTGCTTTTATTTGTGAATCAATATGAATCATTGAACCACACTTTTATGAGCTGAAATAATTCTTTTGCATGAGCAAAATGTTTCAATTAGTGAAATTGCGAGACGTTTAAAGATATCGGTGAGTAACAAAATGTTATTATGATGTTTAGAAGTTTAATATGTTTAAATAATCCACATGTTATTGATTGTTGTTTTTTGTAACAATATTTTATTATTGTTCACAGAGAAGGACTGTGCAATTGTGGGTCCATCGTTATGCAGATTCGGGAAGCATTGATCCTTGCCGACCGGGACCAAAGGCTGGATTTGCATTCACAGATTGGCATCTGATATAGTTGCTACGCATACCGCTGAGCCCTTCCTCACTACTCGTTCCACGGCAACTAAACATGACGTGACATTACAAACTGTACGAAACCACTTGCGAGCAGCTGGTGTGAAATGTTGTAGGCCAGCCAAGAAAATTTGAATGTCAGATATTCACAGGCAAAACCGGGTACGCTTCGCAAGAGAATATTTAGATTTTGATTGGTGCAATAATATAGTTATATTTAGAGATGAAAAATGTTTTAAATCAGACAAGGACGGTCGCAAAATATTGTGGCGAAAAGATGGTGAGCGCTATCATAAAAAAAAATATTCTTCCATGCAGGTCTAGTGGAGACATTTACTTCGTGCATGAATAAGTCATAGATAGCGAAGGCGCACCAATAGGATATTAATAAAAATATCAGGGGGTAATTCGATTTGTTTTATGTGAGTGATGTTATTGTTAGTGAGATAACAATTTAGGATACCTGTATCTTAATATCTATCTTATTAACATGTTTATTCATTTCACTAATAAATAAATTACCCACTTGAATAAGAAAAGTAACGTTATTTCTTGTCCGACTTAGAATATTTGTCATGCACAAAACTTTTTAATTTGTGATTATAATATAAAAAAAAACCTAGTCAATAAATGTTGTTGATTTCTTAATACAAATTGTTTAATTTTTACTTCCATATTTTTTTTCGAATAATGTTCTTATTATCAGGTAAATTACAATAAAAATTCAACAAAATGAAAATAAAAGTTTTTTAATAATGCAAAAAGTTGACGCCAGCGGCGCAGATTCGATTCTACGACACTTGATTTACCAGCCGAATGATTACACATCTATGCCACGACACCGGTTAGTCATAGGGTTAAATTGATGCTTCATATTCTTTACCTCATATTATACAATATACTATAGTGAAGCAAACACTAACAAATAGGCGAAGTAATACACCAGTTGATTTTACGCACACCAACATCTTTGTGGTGTGCCCTGCAAACCGATTAAGTTTGCTTCGTGTACCTTCCACCTATTGCAAGCTAGTTATTTATACCTACAATACAACAGTGTACAGTCAATAGATACTGGCAGCACCAACACCGTTTGTTGTACTTAGTAGTATGTTTACATTTCAGTGTATAGGTAGGTACCTAGTAGTACCTAGGTACTCCTAAAAACATGATCCCCAACACAAACTCGATACTAATTGCGAGTATCGACTGCAATAAGTTCTTTGGTACCTAGTGCTAACGACGTCTGGTGAACAGTGTGGACTGCGGGACCACCCACAGGCAGCCACCGTCTCATAATGAGAAGCTCATTGTGACTAACAAGCGTGTAAACAACTCGATATCGAATCACGAACGAGTTACGATCGATGGGGTGTGAAAGTCGCTGCACTTGCCACTTGCATCAATACGAGGCGTCGAGAAACGGCCCTTGTCCTTAGTGGGTTTCAGCTTCCGTCCGTTGTGTAGGTAGGTACTTGTGTGGTGTGTTGATGTCCTTAAATACTCGGAGACTCAGAACGTAAGAGAAAACTCAAACAATATTCACGATGTGTCGGAGTGCAATTATACAAAACACACCCAAAAGGTGGAACGAAGTTTATAGTGGTCATATTTTCATGAGACTTTTTAGGTGTAGAGAAGATGTGAAGTTACAGTGGCGATTTAAGGGGTTTTTGACTGACCATGAACATCCGACCACTCTATAAACTTTGTTTCACTTTTTGTCTAATTGCCTGCTCGACTATTAGTTTATTTTAGTTGATTGAAGGTTTTAATCTAGGATTCTGGTACTACCAGCTGCTACTTTGTTAAAAATGTCTTAACTAGATACCTATTACGATACAAAACATAGTATACCTAGCATCACGGCTGTAATCCCCGAAGGGTAATGCAGAGGTGTACTTACGTAGGTACCAAAAAGTACATTGCACTCACATTACGCCAGTTACGTTTAGTATCCATCCATGTAATAGGGGGTGAGTCTATTGCCACCAACCGGGCACGTATCTAGACTCCGTGGCTGCTACTGAAACATTCACGGCACGTTGAAATAATTTTCAACCAAGTTTTAAAAACAGTTTTTTTTTTATATCCATTACACGTCCCTCAGCGAACTGATTGTTAGTCCGTCAACATAGTAACAAACTCACATGATCACCGGATAAATCGTAACGTAATTAAGGCACATAACTTTAACAAGATCGACGGAACAAGGCTCTTGTTTGTTTCTGTCCGCAATTTTGTTCCAAATTATAGAGCAGCATCGCCGCTCCGCGCTGTTTGAGACACGCCTCTCACGAACCACCTCTAGGGCTACCATGTCTCCTCTCATGTAAGCTTAATGATAAGAAAACGAGCTGAGCGGCCTTAGCCTCGTTACTCACATACAATGGCAATGCCATTCCTTTTGACAGTTCAAAAACATTCATTTTGACAGTTCAACAACATTCATGTTCAATTATAATGTCTTTTAAAATTCTGCGATGGTGAGAGAAAGTTTGTTACGCGATTGTGGTGTAAGTATCGGTAGGAGTGTAGGACCCTGAAAGGCTAACCAACACATCATCATCATCATCATATCAGCCCGGAATCACCCACTGCTGAGTATAGGCCTCTCCTTTCTTCTGCCACACTTCCCGGTTCTGTGCGTCCCTTATCCAGGTGTTTCCCGCGACTTTGACGATATCGTATATAACCAATACCGCAACACATGAATTAGATGATTAGCTAAAAAGGTGTCAAACATTTTATTCAACTGAGCTGCAGTGCTGTAATTCGCTGACTGATTTAACAGCGGCCAAGGTCACCATGACATTAGTTTGACTTTGTTAGCTTGTTTGTCAACCCCCGACACAAAAAGGGGGGTGTTATTTTGTTAAAGTAGGTAATTGAAAATAGCTGCATTGTTAAATCTTTTAGACTTTTACTTATTGTAGGCATCTACATACTTATAAATTAATGAAGTGGGAGATACACAAATACATACATAGGATCACGGCAACCATCTGATTTACGACGGCAAAGTTAATAAAATCATCTTGGTGGTTGAACTGGTTGGTAGTTAGTCGGCAACCCTAATCAGCACTCAATAACCATAGCTACTGACAAGACATATTAGGTGCTCCGTACAAAATTATGAATTTCCACAAAATATACTCATACATAATAATAATAAGATGTTATGGCAGTTAAACTTATTACAAATTAGCGTGAAATTGTTTTTATGTATAGGTAATAATTTATCATCCCCAGGTTAAAAAACCTAATGTAGACACTACCTTTTACAAACACCCATTGTAATCCTAATCACCTATGACTCCTATACTTATAAAGTCCTATTCGTAGCTTTTTAAAGTCGACTCATACGTTTTAACTTGTCTCAAAAGAAACGTTGGCGTGATGATATTCATTTACACTACTGACATCTGTCTCATTAAGTTTGTAAACATGTTATCCTCAAGTTTCTCTTTAGCTTATACATGGTACCACTAGATGGCGCTGGTATAAAATAAACTAACATCAGCACGCGTAGCATGACTACCGTAGTTGAAATTATAAATTTATTACATGATAAGTACGTAAGTAGTTCTGTATAGTTGCAATTGTGTATGTAAGAGCTAAATATATAAAGTTTTACTAAAATAAGTCGTCCCAAATCTAAATGAAACATCTTTTGTGTTGATACGAATTCACTGTTTGGCCACTGTTAACCACATCTTCGGTAGTATAGTGGTAAGTATCCCCGCCTGTCACGCGGGAGACCGGGGTTCGATTCCCCGCCGGAGAGAATCTTTTTGCATTTTTATTTGGTTTTAGTCAACAATTCTATTCAACCTACAATATAAATCTACACCAATATTAATTAAACTTCTGTAAATTTGAAAATGATTATTTTTCAATGTCTGCGATTGTGCGATTTATTACTTGGTGTGACCGTCGAGATCTAGGCAGCAAGACTGATTACATAGCTACACAGCTACAGTCGTTGCCCAAAGCAACGTTTGAAGATTTCAGAATTGTAGCTACAGGGTAGCTATAGTCTGCTGCAGCCAACGTTGAGGTCTGTCAGGCCACGTGGATGGCGTATACGCAACACATGTACTTATGTCCCTACATGGCGAAAAAAATCCACGAAGTAGGTAGTTCTTCATTGTGGAGAACGTTATTATACTTACATATATATCTACTCGCACATACTTACTGCTTTCTTTATTTTTTATTCTTTTTTTATTGATTCGGGTAGTTTATTATATAGTTTAATGCACATTAGATAGAGACTTTCAGAGTGCATATTTAATCGAGAACTTGGTAAGTTTAGCTTAGATCAGTGTCTGAGTAGATAGCGTGTCTGGATATTTTCACGTTTTGAATAAAATACTTGATGTTTCCGCACAAAATAACATGTTTCTAAAATATTATGTTTTTTAAAGAATGTTTTGCAACTATCTGTTTGCTCAATGCTTACCAGGATTCTGACCAATTTCTTTTGCTGGGTGAAAAGTATTTGTGCATCTGTGCTGTTTCTCCAAAGGGTGACACCATAGCTAAGCCATGCATAGGCATAAGTATAATAGGTGGAGAGAGCTGTTTATAGATTGGTGGTCTTTTTTATTTTTAAGAGACATTTTTGAGTGAGTTTTCTGTTTGTGTGACTTCCAGTTTATCTGTTTGTCTCTATCTAGTCCGAGTAAGGTAAATTCGTTAACGGTTTCTAATTTTGAGTCGTTGAAAACAAAATCTGAAGTTAAAGGTGTTTTTTGGTAAGGGTGGAAAGTAATTAATTTGGTTTTGGAGTAGTTTATCTCGAGGTTCGTTCATCCAGTTGCATGTTTTAGTAATTTTGTTTTCAACGACTCAAAATTAGAAACCGTTAACGAATTTACCTTACTCGGACTAGTAATTGAGGGTTCAACCCCCCCCGAAATCTTTCGGGGGGGGTTGAACCCTCAATTAGTATCTACATTCTAAGCGCCTAGTCTTAATCTTGCTTCTCAGCTACGCATGTCATATTTTTGAGTTTATTGTGTCGCCCTTAGTCGCCTCTCAAAATATACTACTCAGTAAATCTTATGTAACATGTTTATTTCGGTATTTATAGTCTAATCACCTACTCAGTCACCGTGGCCATGAAATCCCGCGGCGTCTGAATTCTTTCATTATCTGCAATGAGCATTTGACCGCTATTTTTAATATTATCAGTTTAACATAACACAGCAGATTACGCACTATGTTTATGTGTGCCTAATGCGTGTGTATCATTATCACTACCGTGAAACTAATAGTATTTTTCGCAATGATTAGATTACTTACTAAATTCGCTCTTCGGAAAACTAATAACCCAGTTTTAAAATTTACCTATCATTTGTTATGTCACTAATTATTTAATAATCGTACCTGCAGCTAGCTGTCATTAATTAATTATAATCAATATTACGACTAATCCATTGGGACAGGAATGTGTGAGATACTGGCCGTGTGTTAGAAGTTTCTGGACATACCTACATGACATAGTACCAACCTATGCTATTCTGATTAGGTACTCTATTCCATCATAGAACCTCAAGACAATGAAACGAATAATAGGTATTCCAAAATAGACTTTTAATATAAAATTTAATAAAAACTTTCGTTTTCATAATAAATACGTCTCGTCCTTTGGTAGATCAATTTTCAGAACAATAAAACCGATTATCATCACTTGTTAAAAACATAAATAAATCATAGAATTAATAGAAAAAGTAAAGGTATAAAATCAAACTAAACAATACATTTGCCGTGTGATAGTGAGTATAAAATTAAGTCTAACATCATATAGTAAAAAATTACGCGATACATAAAAGCATAATTATTCGAAAATTAAATAGACATTTAACATTAGAAAGGCTACGATTATGGCACAGAGGAACTATCGGGAGCGAGTCGCGCGCGCTCACTTCTCTTTGGGCTTCTTCTCCTTCTTGCGCGGCGGAGGGACGGGGGCGTCGGCGCCCGCCGCACCACTGTCACTTTTCTTCACCACTTTCTTTACCACCTTTTTCTTGGGCGCGTCCGCGACCGGCGCCGGCGCGGGGCTGGCCGGGCTCGTGGGGGCGGGGGTCACAGGCGTGGTGGGTGGTGTAGGCGTCGGCGGGGTCTCCGTGATGGAGGACTCTATCTGCGCGGCGATGGAGGACTTGCCCTTGGCGGGGGTCTTGACGCCGATCTGTGCGAGCGAGACGGCGCCGACGGGCGGCGTGGGCACCTCGGGCTCGTCGACGGCCAGGCGGCCGGCTTGCGGCGCGGCGGGCGGGCTGGCGGCCGGGCCCGCGGGCGGCGCGCTGACGGTGGGCGTGCGCAGCTCGCGCGCTATGATGTCGCTGGCGAGCGCGGCGGCGTCCTCCAGCTCGCTGTCGGGTGTGGGCAGCGGGTCGGCGGCGGCGGGAGGACTCAGCTTCAGCTTGCCCGCGGGCTTGCGACGCTCCTCGGCTACACAACCAATTTCTCGCCTTTATACTCTCGAGCGGTTAGACGTGGCGTTAGTATGGCGGTCACATTAGAGAGCAAGCTCGGTTAGGGCCTGGAACAAAGTCGAGGGAAAACAAAGCTACTTGGTTAATCAGAAACGATGCAAGCAGAAAGTTAGAACTGTGTCAGTTTAGTGGAGTCTCAAAGCTTCAATGAACATTACAAGGATTATTATTTTATTTTCGTTTTCGGTATTCTGGCGAGGATAACACTCTATTACATTTGTAAATAGGTTGAAGTTGTAGGTAGTATGAATAAACTAATAATAATAAATTATAATTACTTATAAATAGGTTCTACGTGTGTGAACAAATTATGTGCAATCTACGTGAAGGTGTATCGCTATGATAAGCATTGAATAATGTTCCTTGCAATGTGTAAAACAAAAATGTAAAGCATCGGAAAAGAACCGTTACAAGTTCGAAAAGAGGAGAAACTACGAAATTGTAACGACTTCCGTGGGTGCATCACACAGACATGCGAAGTTGCATCAGATGATGGAATCGGATGCAACCGCACAGTAACAACTCATTCAGTTAATTAACTTGGCTTTATCACGCATTAGGGGAATCGCCATCATAATCATTTCTCCAGAAATAGCTGAATGAGTGGTCGACCAAATGTCCCTACGATCTGCATCTACTTGGACGCAACCCAACAACCACGGAATATTTCAGGCGAAAATTGTATAAAAACAATGAGGAATTTCAATTAGACTAATGTAAATTTTTTTGGTGAAGAATTTAATCAGAGTGGATTTCATTGGAAATTATAATAGTCGTGCGTAGAATTGGTAGACTTCACAAGGTGAGGAAGCTTTATTAACAAACATACAGTTCCTCCACCGAAACCCAAATTCAGCGCAAATATGAAGTTGCGTTGAGTCCAAGTAAAATAATTATTATTACCTGATCTATCAAAGCCGCGTCTCTTGCGCTGCCTCCTCGGAAGCTGGGTGAAATAACAACGAATTTTGAAACGTATGCTGATAAAATAAACATAAAACCAAACATCACAAAACGGCACAAAAGAAAACAAGTGGACACATCGAGTTACGTGCCGGCCGAGAAGCTATTCACATACATCGGGTCGGGCCACGTAACGCGGATGCAGCTAAACTATCAACATATTAGTAGAAGTCTGAAAACTGCAAAATGAACTCGGTGAGAATTGACAGTGCAAAGCTGTTAACCGTCGATGGCGCGTTCGCCGCTGTGCGTATACTCACATTTAGCAGCCGGCACCGAGGGTGCTTCTTCCTTGGACGGCGTGGTCGCCAGGGGCGGACTGTCGGATGCAGCCGGGGCCGTTTTAGGAGCGGCGGGGCTTGCGGAAGCGGCGGGTGCGGGAGACGCGGCCTTCGGCACTTCCACTACGGGCACTTTGGGCGCTGCTACGGAAGCCGGGGCAGCCGCTACGGGAGCTGGGGCGGCCGCTACAGGAGCCGGGGCGGCCGCCTCGGGAGCCGGGGCGGCCGCTACGGGAGTTGGGGCCGCCTCTGCGGGAGCCGGGGCCGCCGCTGCGGGAGCCGGGGCCGCCTCTGCGGCAGTAGGGGCCGCCGGTGCGGGAGCCGCGGCCGCCGCTGCGGGAGCCGGGGCCGCCGCTGCGGCAGCCGGGGCCGCCGGTGCTGGAGCCGGGGCCGCTGCTGTGGGAGCTGGAGCGGCCGCTTCGGGAGCTGGGGCGGCCGCTACGGGAGTCGGGGTGGCCGCTTCGGGAGCTAGGGCGGCCGCTACGGGAGTCGAGGCGGCCGCTACGGGAGTTTCAGTCTTTTCCACCGGCTTCTCTACAGGTGCAGCTTCCGGGGCGTTTGGAGCTACCACCTCGGCGGGTGTTGCAGGAGCTGCGGCTTCTACCGGCGCCAGAGCTGCGACGGGCGCGGGCACTTCTGGGGCCACGGCTTCCACAGCCACAGGAATTGTCAGTGGAGATTCTTCCACGGGTACAGGCACAGGCGAAGCTGGCTTAGGCGCTGGTGCAGCTTCTTCTGCAGGCACGACGGCCTCTACTGGGACAGGCACGTCGGCAGGCGCGGGGGCTTCGACCGCTGCCACAGCCTCTACTGTGACCGGAACCTCAGCTACCTCCACCGGTGCGGGAGCTTCCGCTACCGGTGCGGGCGCGGAACTCTCCGCGGAGACGACTTCCTTTGCCTCTTCCACTTGTTCAGCCACTGGTTCCTGTACGACTTCACCGGACTGAACGACCACCTGTTCGGGAGCGGGCTGCGGGGTGGTTTCCCTCGGGGGAGACTGTTTAGCTGGTGAGGTGCGAGGCTGGCTCAGTGTTTGCGAGATCTTCGCCCAAATGTTTGCAAAGGAGTCGGCGCCCATGTAGTCAATGTTCCCGGCCTCCCAGCCCTGGCGACGCGACAGCTCGTCGAGAGCTTCGCGCTGACCGGCCGCGCCGGGCAGCACTCGCGCCAAGTTGCCGGCAACACCGCTCTGTAACAGAGGTTAGGTCTGTGTAGTTTCAACTCGTGTAAAGCTAACGGTAAGACTACATTCCTAATAGGTGTTTATTTACATTTCTAAGGAATAATGTTAATAAATAGTTAAGTACGTGCGGAGTACAATCAAGTGGTGAGCATGCAAAGCTTATCTACAAACTGAGCTTAAATATTATGCCAAACACTTGCATTTAAGCTTTTTAATTTAAAAAAAACTTTTTACCTGAGGTTGTCGAGAGTGAGTATTTCTGGGTGTAACTTACTTGGACTTCAGAGTCGTTTGTATCCTGTGGCTCGTCTTCTGGTAAGAGTATGTTGTCTATCGGCGGTGGGGATTCGGGCGGGGGGGAGGGAGACGGAGTGGGAGGTACTTCATGTGAGCAAACTTTCCGACCGCGAGCGTCGAAGGTAGCTCTGTGCCTGAGATAGAAGCCATCGTAGGGGTGCCTGGGCACTATGTCTTCGTAATCGTCACTTTCAGTCTCAGAGATATCCCCATTCATTATTCCTGGTTCTTTATAAATATCAATGCGGTGTAGTCTTCGACTACGGCGGGGGCGTTTCTTCTTTGTTACTAATTGAACATGGTGTACTGATATCTCTTGGTGTATTGCTGTTTTTTGTGGAATTAATGGAACAGGGTTGCTGTAAGTGTGTTCATGTTTTTGTTCTTCAATATGATAATGTGGCGGAGGTTGTTCATAGTATTGTACGTGAGTATTATTATTATCGTGCTGTTGGCCATGTGAGTGAATATGTTGGTGATGATCATGGCTGTTACCGTGATGGTCTTGGCTGTGGCTGTGCTGATCATGGCTGTGGTTGTGATGATGAGGGTGATGCCCATGATTATCGTGACTTTGATCATAAGAGTGATGCCCATGATTATCGTGACTTTGATCATAAGAGTGATGCCCATGATTATCGTGACTTTGATCATAAGAGTGATGGCCATGATCATGATCATGGGAGTGATGCTCGTGATGATCGTGAGAGTGATGGCCATGATCATGATCATGGGAGTGATGCTCGTGATGATCGTGAGAGTGATGACCATAATTGTCGTAATGATGACCATGATTATCGTGCGAATGATGGTCCTGGTTATCGTGACTGTGATGGTCATGATGGTCATGATGATCATGATGGTGGTGGTCATGACTGCTCCAATTATGATCGGGTTCTTGATACCAGTGAATTTCATGGGGATGTTGATCGTGTCCGTGTTCATGCTGAGTTTCGTGTTGCCAATGATCTGTGTAATGCGTTTGACTATCTTGATTCGGATTATGTTCTGTGTAAGTGGACGGAGGTTCTTGCGCCTGATATTCCCAGGCGTAGTTTCTAATTTCTTCGTGATCTTCTACTCTTCCTAATTCCAGTTGATGGCTGGGTGTTTCATCTGTTTGTGGAGGTATGTGCCCTCTATAAAGTTTCCACGGATCGTGGAACTCTGTGATATCTATCTCTTTTTCTCGCGTTTCTTCTTTGGTTTGGACATCGGGGTGGTGCCAAGCGAATTCCGACTCTGGGTCCGGGGTTGGTTGATAGTGGAATTGGTGTCGCACGTCTAGTGGAAGTAACTCTGGTTGCGCTTCATGTGCGTCATGTGCATCCCCCACCTCAACCTATCGGTTGAAGTGAAACAACTCAGTAGTATGCATGCACACAAACACTTGAACTAAGCTTCGCGCACTAGCCATCTCACTATACAGTGCAAAAAACTTTGTCCAAGCGGCTATTAGTTCTCAAATCATAATGCGTCACTAAATAAACATACTGAGTTTACAAAGTTCCTAGAACTTCCTATTCAGAACAGAATGAATAACTAAATTAAAAAAATAAATTAAATCAACTATTTTTCGGTATGTTTATTAAGATTCCGCGGTGAGTATTCCACCAAAATACCAACACCATCTACTCAGTCCCATATAGATATTAAACAAACCGTGCAAAAGCAGATAGACATATTATATTTTGTAAAATTAGAAAATGTTAGTATTTTGGAGAAATATTAAGTGACACGGGTAAAAGAGTGCTTCAAACAAAAGGTGCGTCAAATAGCAGTAGTACAGTGCACAAGCGCAGAGTGCAAGCTATTGTTACAGGTAGTTACTGTTTAGTCACTCAGGGATTCACAAGACCTAACACGGTGCGAGATTATAAAGAAAAAATATATTTAAAACAATAAACCTGTAGGTACATACATAGTGAAAAGATTTATAAACGCAAGGTGGAAAGCTAAAGTTGAAATGTGTAAGTCTCACCTCTGCAACTTTAGAGCTAGAGTCCTTCCGTGAATGCTTGGAAAACATGTTGTAGTGTTCAGATCAGAGGTTGGAATGACAATGGATCGATTTACTGGACCGTACGAGGTTCCACGAGATACTCGCGGTCACGACAAACCGCACACAGGCGGATTCGATTTCAACAATGTGTAACCGATATGGAAATTAATCTAGATCAATCGCAATATGTAATACTTAAGACATTTTGAGGTTGCAATACAATTGTATGTATTTTGTGGTAATTCGATATAGGAATATCGATTTCATTTGATCTATTTCGATTCGCTGCATATTCATCTAAACAAGTCGGCGTTCATATGACTACGCGGACTAGACATTGTTTGGCGTGTCTTGCGTTATTTATAGGCTCATTCACTTTCCTATTGTGTTCTTAGATGATCACCAAAGCCGAGATAGAATCATAGATTATCCTTGCCAGATGTAACCATCTTAAAATTTCTCAATGACTTACCATGCCAGTGTCGAGTTGGGAGTGGACCTGTCCCACGAAGATGTCCCACCATAGCTGGAGGAGGCCACGAATATGTTCGGGCGCATCAATGGAACCAGACTCGAAGTTGAACTGTTGCAGCCAGGGCTTAGCGGCGCCGATGAAGTGGATGATCTTCAGGTTCTGCCCGAAGCTGGAAGAGGAAATGGGTTTTAAAGACTGATAATGCATTACGGTGAAATTGGTCGTTTTAGGCGAAGAAAGGATGAGAAGACAGAAAACAGCAATACAATTGTAGTCGTGCTTGTTCTCAAATGGGTCGAAACTACAACAATATAAAAAACCGATTCCAAATGGATTAAGATTGAATGACAAGGATCGATCATAAATCCATTTGGCTGGCACCCGTTCATTGTAATCGTGTAAACTAAGTTCAACAATAGAATTCTATGTTCCGCTGATAATGTGAGATGATTAGACAGGAACCAACCCTTTCGTTATTGTATTGTTTCCAGGAATTTGGTTTAGATAACACAAATTACAATCACTACAGTGCATTTCTAAAAAAACATTGATGGAATGGAATCATGGATTATTTTAGCCACTGTAGCAAGATTTGTAGTAAGTATTCTATTTTAAATTCCCGTTTACGTCATACAAAATACTTGTAGCCCAAGTAAGAGTTTTTGATGATGTCTACTCACTACTAAGTGAGTTTGCTTGCGATAAAGTATCATAATAGCCAACGTCAATATCGGGCGTGCGAATGCATCAGGTATTTTCACTCGTGCGGATCAAAGTGGTAAGATAAACGGTCTCTTGGTTTTAATCAAGTTTCTATGAGTCATTTTGTTTGTAGATAGGGTCATAGTTTGTACAATAGAAATGCTTTTGTTTGGTTTTCAGTTCATTTTCTGTCTACATTTTAGTAGAGGTACTTTTCGTCAATGTGTTCTAGAATTCGTCAGATATATGAAGGTGAAGGCAGGTAGACAATTTTGGATGAACAGTTGTCTAATTTATTGTTGGTACCTCCTGTCATATTATGCTGACTGAGGAGAAGTAAACAAATTAATGTAGGACTCACTGTTTCAAAGCGGGCAGGTACGAGTAGAAAGCGGCAGAAGTAACGTTGTAGAGGAAAGGCAGATGCTTGTTGATGTCTCCATGCGCCCAGTCCGAGAAGAAAGAGTTCAACAGACCTTGGTCGCCACCTGTTACCAAATATCAATGATGTTACACGCTAAACTACTTGATAAATTACCATCACTAATAACGTGAAAACACTTGAGCTAAAAGTAACACATTTCATATTAGTATCCGTGACAGTTTGCATAAAAATATGATGAATTTATTTCAGCTGTGTAAATAAAGATTTTATGCGAACATCCGCTTGAAATAATACATTATGTTCTGAGAAAATTATTTTGAAAAATTTAACATCTCCAGGTAATATCTATGAACGTAAAAAACTAGACGTACGAAAGACGATTTAAAAAAATTTAACGATGATCTTCTCAGCAATAGCCATCTAAACTGAGTCGGCCCTAAATTTGGTTATTGTCGCCTTCAACTGATCGATGATCCTACGATGACGGTCGATCATCGTCACAATTTCAATTTTCAGATATAAAAAGGCTCTTACCATCAAAGCTGCCGCGTTCCTGTGCGAAGGTGATGAGCTTGCTAAAGGTGTCAGCTGAGGGTGAGAACACGAACACTCCCGAGTTGAAGCAGTCGGGCCAGCCGACGTCGGGAGCTGCCGAGAGCTGCTCACGCTCGAACAACTCGTCGGCGTTTTGGATGACCTAGTGAACCACATAGTGATTAAGTTGTTTGGAGATTATCATGAATTCAGCCCTATAATATAAGTCAGAATCAGGCGGAATTTGACCCATTTGCGTTCCAGTAAGTCGTTGAAGTTTTGGGGCATGTTTTAGCGAAGACTAATAACAAGAATACGTATGTATAGGAAAGTATGGATTCTGGATGGAACAGTTGAAGAATGACTTGCGTTTTGCAAGGGAATAGGCAATAGGATTCAATTAATCGAAAGGTGAGTCCTTATCTGAGAATAGACTTCGTCTGAAAACAACGAGCTAGACGGTTTGAGGATATAATTTAGGAGTTCAGAAGGGATATCATATCTCTGTTTCAAGGTCAGTGTTAGTGCTATTTTAAACATAGTTAAGTATATTTAAGAACAAATTAGCATATTATCGCGTGATGTGATCTTATCCTTTTGACCTTTTGTCGTGTGGGAAATTTTATAGATCTAATCAAAATAACGATTCATAATGCTCTCATTATACAAAGATTTCGTTTTGATCCACGTGAGGAACATGTATAACAAATAACTGGTATGTTTATCAAGAACTCTTTATCTGCTGTTGGATAAAAACGCGAGTTGACTCAATAACCTGCGATAAATAAAAACTCAGCGAGTCAATGGATTCTATCGGGGCACTATCTCATTGTTTATTATTGGAACTTAAAAGTCCATAAATTGAATTTTTCTCCACGTTTACATTATGTAATTTCATGATATAAATGATAAAGGCATGGAAACATCGTGTAATGATTGTTTTACTTTCACAACACATGTGCTACCTTCAAAAGAACTGAAGAATGAAAGTGTAAAATATTGGAGCTGGTCCAAAATTGTCGAGAACAAAATATTTGGGCCACGGTTATGCGTCTCGTCATCTCGTGTTACTGCACTAACGACCACATCCGGTAACATTGACTTTCTTATCGCATAAACAGTTACATATCGAAATAGAATTAACGACTTTTACATACGCTCGTTAATAGGAAAAATCGAAAACGATTTACAACGTTTAAGGTGTGTTGACACAAAGCCGAGGTTCGAGCCATCACATGACGCTCGTTAAACATTTGCAGATTTGGCTGAGACAACTAGACTTAACACTGTAGACACAGTGTTAAATGTTTGACCATTAATTTAGCATACTTTTAATCAAACTACCTACGTGATACTCTTGAGTGTTGAATTTGAGCACTTTATGATAGGACATTTCCATCAATATGAGGCGACTGTTACTACACGAGAATTGATTGAAGTGATCGCCGGCCAAACGACGTTTATCTAAATTGCTCTTTGATATTGCAAAAATATTTACACTGGAAAGTTTGCGTTACAGATCCAGATCATCTCGAATAAACTTGCATGCTAAAATGGGAATGGATAGTGACGCTAGGACATGAAACTGTTTACTAAACTGTTGCCGGCAAACAGCTTAACATGTACGATCTTATTTAGTTTAATTCATTAGTGCTGTCGACGTTATAGGACGCTCATTAATTAAACTTTAGAGAGAAGACAGATCTGTCTGAGACTGCTGCCAAAAAAGCTCACCAATGTGTCGGCATCCAGGAACACGCACTTCTCATACTGCGTGAGATTCCAGCAGTGGATCTTAGTGAAGGTGATGCCAAGCTCGGGGCGCTGCAGCAGGGCGAGGTGTGCCGCGTCCTGTGAGTCCAGCACGTCCACTATGACCACCTCCGCAAACACTGCGCGAAGACGCTCTCTGAGAACACCCAACGATTTAACATTAAAATAATCATTCCATACTACCTCCGTGTTGTGAGCAGTTGATCTGAAAACATGCGTGTAGGTTGTTAACCACTTAAGATCAATTGTCATTGATCTTGATCCTCCCTCACTTTACCTGCATATCAATATGTTATTGCACTTCCAGTAAGAAAGAATCATAATTATCAACGTGGTTTAGGTGTTACCGCTACGAATCCTCATCAATATTTTTGCATTCAAATGTAAGGTTTGTCGATATAATATATGTGTACCTAGTCGTCGTTCGTTTCGTCCACAATGAACACTTGTAAAAGACAAGTGAACGTATGGCGTACGTGAAACATTATTTGAGTAATCAATTTTGAATATTGACGAATACATAAATTATTCACCTAACTGAAAGTGAGAATTGTAAAGTGCGAAATAAATATAATGGCACAGTGATTATGGCGTACGCTTCGACAATCATACAATCAGTCAATAATGGCAATTTAAAAATAGGTGTTATCTTCGTTTGAACGCTGAGTAAGATCCACCATTGTTCACTGCCTACTTTTTTATTGAATTTCAATTAATGTTCATTTATACTGCGAATGGTCCGTGCCGTGCAATTTATAACAAGCACAGCTGGACTTGATTTCGGACCAATTAGTCCCTCCCAAAATCTACGCATTTGTAATAGGGAATTTAAGCGATTATATAAGCGAAGCATTAATTGTCGATAAGTGTACGTACTATGGATGTATCTGAAAATAGTTCACTCCCCAATTTAAATCGTGACTCCTCATTTTTGCTAACAGGTGTGGGAAACACCGATATGTTGTTTTGTTTACCACTCATTTTTTGTCTTGTCATTTAGAACTAAGAATAGTTACCACCTGTTCTCGTGGGTGGTGTCGTACTCGAAGAATATTGTTGGGATGAATAGGCAAAAAAAACACATGTGCACAGCTCAAGTAACGTCATAGTGTTGGCACACAGAAGTCACCTCAAATTATAGCAAAAACTTACTGAATCTTGTACCAAGAGTTTCACCTTGGCCTTAGTTACTTTCAGGAATCCTGTGAGAGACCTGCAAAAAGTTAGCATAAAAAGTTCGTATACCTCATGGGCTCAGTGACGGAAGGTGTGATGAGTACCACGGCAGGGTACGTGGAGCCGACGCGGCGCAGCGAATGCGCCAGCACCAAGGCTCCTAGGCCGTAAGAGTCGTTTGTGGCTAACGTCACCCATGCTCGATCTGCACACAAAACAATAGGGTAAGAAGAAACCAAACGGACTATCAATATTGACCTAACTAAACAATGTTGTGTTTTGTTAACAGTGGCATTGCAGCGCGGCAGCGTCTAGTACCTGCAGGGAGGTGATTTCATACATTTTTGGACTCGGTTATAAGGCGGCTATCGTTACTTTCGAATTTTGATGCTCAATGTTGACCACACCAGTAGCACTTCAGACTGTTTGCCGATGATGGCCACTATTTGCACTTTCAAATTACATATATCTGTACAGTAGGGACAGTAGTTGTCTCGACTTACACTGTAAATTTTCAAAATTAAACCAAAAGAATAATGCCATAATCGTTTCTACGCAGAATGACCATGAAGAGGAAATCACTATGGCAAGTAGGTATGTACTTACATACTTTCCATAGTGATTTCCTCTTCCAGGTACAGGAAGGAACCACAGAATATCACAGCAAATTGATTTTCCTTTTGTCAGTAGTGCAGTATTTTCGGTATTACATTTGTATAGCATGCCTACCCGCATATTTGTAGATTTATATGGTCTTTGCATATTCCTTATTTCAGTATTTGTTTCCATTTTACTTTTATAAAATGCTGGTAAGTGTCCTCCAAAAAACACGCTTTGGATTCGCAACAGAGATACATTACAAAATATGTTTATGTTCCTTGATTTTCATTCACTACCGATTGGTACTAGTCAGGAGTGCCAAAGTACAGCAATTTTTTCAATCAAGCTTCTTTATATGGGTATGGCAATTCATTGAAAGTCATGCCAAATAAACGTATTTTCTTTTTTTTTCATAGTAAGTAGTAGGCACCTAAGTAGTACTGCAAAATACCTATCAAAAAAATTAAAATGAAATCTGATTAAAAAAAATTATCCCGGTCGCCCAAACAAGTCCAAAGTATATTATCTGTGTCCAAAGTAATATCGCTAGTAAATCTAGCGGGTAAAGACTACGACAGCATGTATGATCTAATCTGGGTGCTCCTACTCCTTTAACGTTGTCAAATGAATGCGACGTTTCCATGTAAGCCTATCTGTAATGTGTAGCAAGACGGGGAAATATTCAATAGATAAAAAGTAATCTCTGTACTGTAGGTATCGTACTATATTCTATCTCTATGAAAATTGAATCAGCATTCGCAGTTGATTTCATTATAGCTGCCATTGTAATAATATCGTCACTATAACTTTGTTTTTTCTTATTTTCCGAATAAATATGAAAGAAGCAAGTAAAAAACAAAAAACTGTCACTGGCTCAATTAAACAAGTTATTTATAAATCCGCATTATAATTTATGTGTGATTTACAAACGCACGAGTCTAATCACATTTCTGGTAGTCGCCTTTGGTGCCAAAGACGTAAATATCTAAAATAACTGGAGAAACGTTGTTTTGGAGGATTACGTAGATATATATTTTAGCGAACTTCTGTCTGTTCATGTCGGGGCGTAGCCGTCGTCATCGTAAAACGCTATGAGGAAGTGCGCAGTTTCTTCCTCTTAAGAAAGACGCAGAGCATCTACGTGGGTATTTTATGTAGTAGCTACCTACAAACATATATATAATATTGGCACGTGCTACGAGAGTTGGCGCCGTAGATGCGTATGCGCACTATTATTTCTTCACCTGTCAATATCACCACGTGTTCATACTGTTGTCTCGACATTCAGTCTAATTGGGAAACATTTATTTGTCTTGTTATTTAGTATCATGCCTTGTGTTATATTGGCATGCCATGCGATTTATTAGACTGCTTTAGTTTCGCAACAAGGTAGGTACCATAGGTACCATTTAGACGATCAGGGCCAAACCATTATTAAAAAGTATTAGATGTACATGTATTACACATATCTGATTATAATATGGACAAACGTCTCAGATTCCACAAAAATATTCCCCGGAATAGCGCCCGGCATTCTGTCTGCGTGGGCCATTACATATACCACCAAGTAATAGACAAGTGCCGCACGCAGTTCCGAAATAGCGCGACACAAATAAAATTCAAAATAAAACTACTGTGTAGCGTTGGATATTTTGTGTCGAGCCCGTCCACGTATTCCACAATTAAACTCGTAAGTCTTCTCTATCAGCGCAAGCTGCTCCTATGTAGTGACGTGACGTTCCAGACAGTGGACATTCCCCACGTGCACAAAACGTCTATGTACGATTATCCAATTGCCAGCAAATATATGAATAGGTAGATTCAAAGCGAAGTCTTTCATTAATTTGTCGTCTGTGATCTCAACCACTATTGAAATTCAGACGATTCAGAAAAAAACAGTCTTCGATGATTTATTGAAGAAACTTAAAACATCCTCATCAAAGTCATAAAACTATCAAAACCTTGCATTAATTTTATCTCAGGAAATTCCGTCAATGTTCGAGGCCAAATTTTCGTGGCCTGAAAACTGCTCATTACATGTTTTTGCAGCTTTAATGGTTTATCAACATCGTAAAACTACAACGATTTATTTTCTGAAATATCAGTTCGATAGCTACCGGGACGATTTAATGGGAAACCTAAAATAATTTCGAGTTTATTTAATGCATATAAATGTTCTCCTGGCAAAAGGCACCCCAACAAGGCACTCGAGAGTTGAGATGCAGGATCAGGCGCGCTCATGGCGGGACATGGGAGCAATGTCCCTGCGGTTTCTATTTAGGTGCGGCCGGTCCGGCGGGATGGAACCACGCGGGCAGTCGACCGTTTAACGGAATAAAGGAATGCAATGATGACGTGTTCATCTTTTTATATTGTCAGATACATACCTACCAATTCATAACTAGGAAATCTTCGCTGTCTGAAAAAGTGGCCTTCGTGATCCACACTTTCTAAGTTCGCATCTATGATCAATGATGCACACGCTATGTGCCGTCAGCGAAGTGCATTTCTCGGCCAATACCTATTCAATTTTCAGTGTTGTAAAGTGAAAACCGAAGACTAAGACTTGTCGTTAGAGAAAGTGGGACTGGTTTGCGAATGATCCGGGTTTAGTACGAACGAAGCCAATAAATCTTTCCAGGTATTGTGCTATAAAACTGAACGATGGAGTCGTTCTGCCAATTTCAATTCCTTTTGAACATGCAATAATAACTCAAATTATATTCATAGCATCCGACCCCTCTGATATTGTTAACTAGGGACTTTCGAATGATGGGATATTGCTATTGTCTCGAAACTTGAATGCTAATTGCATTCAAATGAGAACGATATAAAAGATTGGTATAAAGCCGGCGGCGCCAGTTTAGCCACAATCAGGTCGGATAAACCTTTGTGGTAAGCAGTGCCAGATTTAGGGCAGGGCAACAGGGGCCCTTGCCCCGGGCCTCCGCAAGTAAGGGGCCTCCACATCTTGAAATTACAAAAATCACATCCTTTGCGTCCAAGAGTTCATCAAAGAGAGTTCAAACACTCCCCGAAATCTGGGATATCTACCTATCCCAGGCGGAATACTACAATTTTCTAGCTCGCTTCGCTCGCTAATACATCCTAATCCTATCTCAATTCAATATTAGTTGACAGATTTACTCCTTTTCTCATTTCTGAATGAATGAGCAAACAGAACGTAATTTATTCGAAGAGGGTTGTGTGCGGTTATTAGATATGTTACACCTTCTTTATATATTTTTTTTCGTCTGTCCCAAAACAAATTTCGGTGCCTCCACTTCTAGATTGCCCCAGGACCTCTACACCCATAAATCCGGCCCTGGTGGTTAGTATTGAATATCGGATATTACAATGGTACAAAGCTTAGGCGCCAGCAATACTGTAACCGTATTAAGTAGCATAGTAGATGACCATAACTATATTGTTTGAATTCAACATAAAATATTTCGGACAATTACCTGACCCTCGATGCTACTCTGCTAGTATCTCAGGTACTTAACCTTTCGAGACTTATAATACGAACCAATTTGGGTAAAAGTCCAATAAATGTACCCTTTTTTTTCAAATTAAACATTTTTTTGTAATACTATGTCCAGAACTTGCCCCAGATCAGGATAGTAGTAATAAAGCATAGTAGGCAAGCCACAAGAGGCAAGAGTAAGATGCAGGGGACCAAGGAGGGAGGTGCAATGGAGAAGATCTATACACAAAACTTGGTGGATATGGTTTGAAGAAGAGAAAGATAATGTCCAAAACTGTGAATAAGGTAAACGTATAAATGAAGATTAACGGATCTAGCTATACACAATACTACAGTTTCCATAACAGTTCATATCACGTAGTTGATAGGCCGGTGTTTATGAATGTAGGTATTTGTAGTAGATAAAGATACTCTGTTTACGATCTCTCACTGCTGATAGGAAAGAAATTAAACGTAAGATAGAACAATTCATAATCTTTGGCTGCTAACGTAGAATGACGTAGATGTTTGTGGGGTCAATAAAGATATCGGACACACATGCTAGACCAGAATAATTCAAGGTTATCCAGCCTTCCTCACATACTTTACATAAAAAATAATAAATACGGACAATTCTGTCGATATAATTATAGATAACAAGTTTATGATAGACGTCGTGGACCACATTTAAAGCCCATTTAACTGAGAAATCGTAGGTACGTCGAACGCGAGAGACAGTGAAATGTTACGACCACAGCATCAATCTTCGATATTCCACAAATTATTGGACCAAATAAACTAGCTGTTGTGATAATTAAATAAACTGTCTGTATCGAGTAATTTTAATATAAAAGTAGGTAGGCAACTACTGGTTTTACAGTGGTTAATTGAACATTTTCCTTGAATAGTTTCTTATTTCAGAAAGTTTATTAATAAATGAATTGGTTAGTAGTCTAAAATTTCATATAAATTGGAGTAGTTTTAACATATTTATCGAAACACTCACTGAGTATTTTTAACTACCCATTAAAATTTTAAAAAGCATTTCAATTAGTTTTACTACAAAATTCTACTCAATTATGCGTTAATTAGAATACGTAATGCATGAAATTGCGACATCATAAAAATGCCGGTATTACGTATAAGGTACTATTGAAGCTGCTTACTTGACATTTTGTGGCCGGGTGTAGTCTCGTGTGTGACAGTTCCAGTCACCTCTGATATCACGAACTACACGCGCTCTTCGCGCAGCACTAGCTAATGCACGCAGCGTGCGCGACCGGCGACCACGACCCCCTCGCCGCGCTGATACTCACACTACCGCACAAACGTCACCGTACTCAACGCACACACACAAAACAAACAGCGAAGCATGCGTAAAAATGAAAAAAGAAACGAATGATTTTAGCAATATTTTAATTCCATTGTTGTATATAAAAACAACATCTAATTAGAAGCGAAAGATTTTGATTTAAAAAGTGAGTTTTAAAAAATACTTACCAGTATTTTTATTTCACCCATTCATTAGCTGGCAACTCCAAGTCAAGATACATTCAAACAGCTGCTCGAGGCGATCGATAGATGTCAGTGGGTGTCGCTTTATTTTCGTTGCCGTATATAGCATAACGGTATCCGTAGTAAAATCATTTCATTGTAGGGATGTGAGTAGTTTTTAGAAATATCGATGATGTTAGTAGTTTCCCCGTGTGTGACTACAGTGCAAGTTTTAATTAGAACTTTGTTTTAGATGCTAAGTTTGTTTAATAATCAAAAAATGAATTGGTGCTCCATTATGTCCAAAACAAGCCAAATTATTACCAATTGGACTACGCTTTTGACAAAGAAAACGAGAGCGTGGAGCGAGGTGTTAAACAAGACCTCGCTCTTGTTGAACACCTGTTTTTAGTAATGAAGTGTGACTTTAATTACAAGTCGATGATTCTGGGATATGTTTTTTTTTTTATATCATCGTTATTTTAATCGTTGCACGTTGCTTACATCGGTATTTGTCGATATTTATTTTTCTCGATGTTTTCTAAATACCTATTACATCCCTACAGCGCTATCCAATAGTCTCTTTCATACTCAGGGACGTTCCGCGGTCTTCTTTGATATTATTATACGCGAAGTTGGGTCGATGAACGAATTCGGCAAAAAATGACGGTCAATTATGCAATACGATATTATTTATAGAGTCCGTAACCACGGATTTGTGTTGGAAAACAAAGAAAGGACGTTTTAAACGGAAAATGTCGTAAACGGCAGGTTAGCGTGTTGTGTTTGTTTTCGGTGTTTCGGTGGAAACGATGGCCAACTCCCCGACTAGCATAGAAACACAAATAGACAGTTTTCTGGAGCAATTTAAGAGAAGTGCGTCGAAGGCGATGGAAGAGAGGATGGAGTGGCCCGATGGCCCGTCGCCTGGAGTCGTCAAGTCTCGCAGTAGCTGCTTCGCCTTAGACGCAGCAGCTGGTGAGTAATAGACCTAGACCTGAATACCTACTACAATGACATCATATCAATCAGCCTTTGCCAAACACTGACCAAAATCACTAAACATGCACTCGCTCGTATAATAAAAGAGCCAGGAAGCTTATTAAGCCGATAATAATACAAGTACATAAGTAAAATATTTTATACCTACATACATTTTCGCTAAGTAGGTACTCAGATAATTACTAATCAAGAAAACAACAAAAATCTAATAAAGTAAATGCACTGTAATTAGGAAGAAAGTGTAGACTTATTATTTTGTTTGACTATTTCTAATTAGATTACATACCAGTTCAAAAACGTATCCTCTATTACAGTCACATTTATTTTTTTAATATTTTTCTAAATGAATAGATAAAGCTGTACAGATCAACAAATAATAAAAAGCAAAATGCAAAAAAGGCGGTTTGTTTTCTCTGAGATCACTGATGACAGTTTTACTTTTTTTAGGGTGTGTGACCTTGTTTTGTGCTAAGTTAAATGTGTTATTGTCGTCATTTATTTTTAGAGGCCTTTTACGTTACTATGAACTCATTCACAGGTTTTTTTCTTTCGATCTATAAAATTAGGTAGCTACGTAATTACTAAACATTATATAAACGAAAAATTCGTTATTGTCACATAATACGCAATTATTATTATATACTTAATACACTTACGCGATTTTTCCTGTAAAATAATTTAAAAAAGAACTGTAGATTTGTGTTTAAAAATATTACATCAGTAAAAAAATTACATCATAATGTAAACGTATATCTACATGTCATCGGTATAAAAGGATAAATAGAATATAATTCAATAAGACAAAGCACAATGATTAAATTTCATAATCAATTTGAGCGACATCATACGAAATAGAAGTACGGATACGAGTAGAAAGGAAATGACTTTAATAGAACAACCGGGCCGGTGTGTCGACTTCTGATGTAGATGTACAGACGCCAGCACATCAAGCTACTACAATCTGTCAAATTTCTTTAGTAGTCTTTAAATCTTGGGGAAATTTGGCAGTTGCGGGATGCTTGATGTGATGGCGTCTTTACATATAATGTCCCTACGAGTATTTAAATTGCGATTGCGTTTACTTCAGCATAAAAAGTGGGCCTGTTGGTCTGTATCGTACCTATACCTACATCAAAATTAAATGCCAGGGTTGTGTGGCGGTTGGTTTTGTTCCACGTCGTTGCGGACCCTCATATAGTACGTCGAACCCTGCTTTAATTGTGCGTAATATTTTTACACTATTTTTTTGATGCTTAAAGAAATTCAATAGTTTCGCTTGCTAAGCTTTATATGCCACTACCTACAGAGCAAAGGCCTACTCTTTCTTCCTTCAAACCTGTCTTGCACGATCTCGGCTATGCTTGCCCCACAAACAAGACCAGATCTCTTGCAACAATAATCCGTAATTTAAAAAAAAATGTTTTCATAAAATATCATTAAATTGTGTAAAGGTTTTATCCGCGTGATGTGTACGGCACAAGTTTTACCTACAAGAATACATAAAAGTGCAAAAGCTTAGGAAGAAAGGTTCTCGAACGACAATGCTTTTCATTCTGGTACAATGAGGTATCAATCAGGAGATATACGGGTCAGGAAGACTATGATGATAAATAATAATAAATTGCATGTTATGATCTTCCGTACATAGAGCAAACCTGCTTTATTGCCTTTCTAATGTTTAATCTGACTTCCATAAACAAGTGGCTAATTAAATTGTATTCTTGAATTCAAGACGTCAATGTTGCGACTTTGAAATCATTTATTTATTCTACCTTGAACGTATACGTACTAAATTAATTATTATCAATATAAACTTATTCAATTTTGTTAACTTGTACATTCACCTGAATTAAAAAATGAAGTCAAATTGTTAACTTTTTAATCACATAGCGTCTTGTGTAACTCTGAAACGATGTTATTTAAACATAAATAATGATGCCAATCTTTTTCTCTAAAAGTTTATATTATTTACTGTATTTATTACGTAGTTGTTTGCCGGTTGATGCAAAATGAAACGTATTTTGTTTAAATATTGCCGCGCTACTTTGCGACCAAAGCGTCGATACGGAAACGCGTCGTCAGCGCCGTCTGGTGGTGGCGCACTGTACAAATTACGTGTTCTACGGCGTCCTCCGATTTTATTCACGGAAAGTGTATCGCCATATTGCTTCCGTGAACTCAGTGAAATATTTGTGCATTTCTCTATAATTATGACTGTAATATCAATATGAAGTGAATTAAAACAAACCACAGTCTGTTGGAAACTGTGGGGATACGTTTTTATGCATCTCAGTCTCTGAAATAGCGTGAAATAGGTGAGTTTTATTCTTCCTTTGCTATGACTATATGGCCCAATATTCCACGGGAGTTCGATCCGCTATGCGATAATGAAACTTAAAAAATGCGATTAAGGTTAATAATTGCGCGGTTTTTGTTATGTTTATTTACATGAATTTGAAAAGTTATCGCGGTTTTTCTTGTAATGTGCCTTGGGGTTGTCGATTCTCCTAGCGGTCGGGGCGGGTTTGTCGTGTGGCTTTGTACATACACGTATGTACATACATGTGATTTGATGTGAACGATCGGTTGTAGCGTGGAACAGGCAGAATGTCGTTCGAAAAAATGGAAGTGGTGAATCCTGCTGAGAAAGAGGCGAGCGAGGTGCTGCATTCGCTGCTTTCTGTGGAGCGGCGAAGCGTGGACAGCAAGGAGGCGATAATCGTGTCCATACCAGCGGACCAGAACGGCGGTGGTGAGTACGGTGAGAGTGCTCAGTGGCACACTCCCGTCATGGGCCAGCACTCTGTCTTCGAGATGGGAGCACAAAACATGCAACAGCATAACTACAATGGGCACCAAGAGCAGGTACTAATATTACTACACCTATTTACCTAACAAGCAAAAAAGCTTCACTGAAGAAACAAAGCTGTAATCTGTGTAATCACTGTTCTTATTAATTTACAGGTTTTATGGCAAGGACACACAATACAGGTGGAAAATGGTGCTGCCAATTTGCAAAACATACCCGCTACCTACAGTATTGAATTTGAGCCCCATGTTGAAGGTGAACCAGACATGGAAGTTGATACTAAACCCAAAGTTGAAAAGAAGACTGCCAATAAAAAAAAGAAAAAAGCTGAATCTGATAGTGATGAAGAAGTGCTCGACAATAAGCTGGAAGATAATCCTACACAGGTGAGAAGTTCTTTTGTTCTGTGAAGGGCTTGATAGCATTTTAAAATTTGTAGGTTATCTTCCAAAAGTTCATACTATTGAAATCGGGCTTTGCACATATTGATGTTAGGAAATACAACCCTAGATGCCTTCTTTGGAAGCTTAGTGATCTCCTGTTTTGAGCTTGAATGTGGATGGCTATAAGAGTAGGAGAAGACCAAAGAAACAATGAATGCACTGTGTGTAAGGTGATATGGCTTTATAGAGGGTGACTCATGAGGTGAAAAGTAATAGAGAAGTATGGAAGGAAAATACATGCTGTGCCAACCCCAAAGACAAATATTTTGTAAAACTAAATTCAATCCAAGATTTACTCTACTCTTCTTATCTCTCTGCAGAGATTGAGTCTATCTCAGCCTCTCTATTTCCTTATATCTTGGCGCTGAACTCCAATTGGTATAGTTACATCTTTGTAACTCACAATTACTGAGTTCTGTTTTAAAAAAAAATATCCACATAGTAAGTGAGACACACAAAGTTTTGATTTTATAATAAAGTTGCAATAATGCTTTTTCAGGTCAAAGAAAGACTAAGGAGAGGTTGCGATTGTAAAGACAACTGTTATCGAGGACTCAATCCAGAAGCAGTTTATCGGCATAGACTCAATATTGCTGAACTGACTAAAAGTGAACATGATATGTACCTGATGGGCATCACAATGGCAAGCTTAGCGAATCCAGCTGAGACTTCACGGCACAAAGTCAGAAGGAGACTCAGGGCATGCTATGTTTATCAAGGAAGGAAGGTTTGCCTCGAAGCTTTCTTGTATCTTGAGAATGTTACTCACTATCAGCTGAAGCGGATCAGGCAACATGTCATGACACACGGTGTTGCCCCTCGGATACATGGGAACGTCGGTAAGAAGCCATATAACACATTCACTCTAGATATTTACAAACATGCAACTAATTTCTTGAAGGAATATTTAAAACAACATGCGAGTTCACCTAAAGATGTTCAACCATCTGGGGAAGGTAAAAAGGCCAGTAAGACTGTCATAATTCAAGGAGACTCAAGGAAACATTTATTCGAGGCTTACAAGGAGTATGGAGAAATTCTAGAGCCAGGTGTAAAACTTATGGGCTATTCAACTTTCCGTGCATTCATGAAAGATCAGTTCCCTCATGTTAAATTTGCAACAAAGAAACAAGATATTCCAAAAGACATGGTGCCATTCCGCAGTGGTAAATGTATGTCATATGATAAGAACAAGGATCCTATTAGACTACAGCAGGAGAAAGAGAAGGCTGATGCTAAAAAGGCAGCTATGGAGGCTAAGAAGAAAGAGGAGCATGACAGAGAACAGCAGGCTCAACAACAAGCTCAGCAACAACAGCAAGTACAGCAGCAGCAGCAACAACAACAACAGCAGCAGCAGCAACAACAACAACAGCAACAGCAGCAACAACAGCAGCAGCAGCAACAACAAGTGCAACAAGTACAAGTTCAGCAGCATCAACAGATGCAGAATCAGGCCCATGTTGTTATACACCAGCAGCAGCCTCAACAACAGCAGCAAATGCAACAACAAATGTTGGTGCCACAAGTGAGCCAGCACCAACAAGTGCTCACTCAACAAGGTGTACAACAAGTGGCACAGCAGCATTGTGTACAGCCACTGGGTGTCTCAGAGGAGAATGGACAGCCTGTAGAAATGGCACAGCAAGTCATACCACTGGCAGTAGTCCAACAGCCACAGCAAGCCTATATTGTGACTCCTGTCTCACATTTCCAAACTCGCGTACAGGGAACTTGGTACAGGCATTGACGGCCAATCACAGCTACCGCATAAGTTTCTCATAATGTGAAACATAATGTAGCAGATGCAAACATTTGTACGTAACCTTCGATCTCGCGACTACTGAACTGTTGTAAATTGAAACGGTTCCTGAAAAACTCTGGTTAATTTGAAACGCCACACGTAACTTTGGCAATAAGTTAGCAAGGATAGTTAGGTAACACCTTTTCAGTATTGGTTGAAAAACTAATTTAATAAAACTATCTGTAAGTATAAAAGTTAATCATATTTACACCATTTATATTAGCAATTAGCTATGTAGTTTATTTTAGAAGTATGTAATGTGGTTTTTCAACACAGATAACTAAAATTATTTTTATTATGAGTATAGATAGACATTGTGTAGAAGCTTCATGAGCTGCGTGTGAGAAAGAATGATGTTAACGGCGTGCGTACATCCAAATTATATTGTGCGACAATGATTGGTGTTTGGAATTGAGTTCAGTTTATGCACTCAAATCTACAATGGTTAAGTTGGATGTATGCAGAGGTTGGGAGACAATAGTATCTGACAGTAACAAGCAAAGATGTGTTAGCCTCTAGTGATTACCTTACCACTAATTGCTAAACATTAATCCTCTTGTTAATAAACGCGAAGTTACACTTGTATTTACTTCGGTTCAACAATAGATTTTTCGAAGTTGTAAGTTTAGCCTGAATTCGAGTTTTTTAATAAGAGGGTTAATTCTTGTTGCTTTCATAACTTGACTCATGAAGAGGTTGGTAATGACAGCTAGCAGTTTTGTAGGGGAATATTTTACAATAGCGATCAATTCATTTATCACAATATTATGATCGACAAGTTATTTTCATGTATCAAAAAAAGCAGTGCCTTCATATTATGACGTGGATTTTGACATAAATTATGCGATAACTTGTGTGTTATAATATGGGATTATAATTTCGGAATTAAATCTTTAGGATAAAGTAATAATAGGATTTTGATGAAAAGTGATGTATTACAGTGCTTTAGTACAGTTTCAATAGAATAACCATACAACCAAATAAATTATTTTAGTAAAACGGTTTTTGGGAAGAATATAATAATCCACATTCTTATTGTAGACACAATAGAAAAATCAATGTCTAGTACTTTGTTTACAAATACTAAATAGAAGGATAATTTTCTCCTATTGAACTTGCAAACATATCAAAATATAAAAGCATGTTTATAACCCAATATATTATCAGCCAGACAGTGTGCTCGTGAAAAGAATGTTGTGTTTTAATTATAATAGAAGCGTACACTGTTTGTCGCAAAAACCTACCATTTTAAACCATAACATAATATTAGTAATTATCAATCACGCTTGCAATGCAGTGTATTTCAAATTTTTAGTGCTGACCAGCAATAATTCACATAGCAATACTCTTGAAAGTCTAACATAAAGAAATAACTAATATGATGTATTTTGTGATTTCGATTTAGTGTCTATTTACTTATGAAGTTATCACATTTTAGATATTTAGTATATCACAACAAAAGGAACGCTTATTATAAAGACAATTTAATCAAAGAGATGCATTTGTTCAGTGTCATTAACAAGCGCAATTAGTTTTCTAAAACTATTTAATTGTCTATCAAAAAGGCTGACTTTCAAAATGCTGAGTTATAAGACCTCGGCTATGAGTTCGTACATTAGTAAGGATTTATCTTAATAAGTGCAGACAAAGTTAGGTAGTTATTATACACTAAGAAGTTCTGGTGTATTTAGTTTTAATATCATGGTGACCAAACGTTGCGATAAACTCGTTTTAAAGAACCTTGTGGTTTTCATACAGAAAACACTTGCTAAAATGATATTAAGCATTGTATGTAGTCTTAATGTTGCGCTTAAGATGCGCTTACACAGCCAATTTATTACAAAATACTGTGGTCCATCCATATTGTTTCAGCAACACCATGCAATTTACAGTAATTCCAAGTTGCTTAGAAAGGGCCCCCTGTATTGTGCATCTTTCGATGATGTATAAAATTTCTTTTTTTTTTTTCAATCTATGTCCAAATGAATGTCTCTTGAACACTACAAAAACATAAAGTTACTTATTTAGTTTGGTTGGGGCTTGAAATATTTTCATACATATGGGGCGATTGGTTTCTGACTTCCGACTCGTATGCTTAATTTTTTCGAGATGTCAAAAATATGTGTTGAAACTTATAGTATCTGAAGTGTTCAAGAAAGATGTGACATTGTGCTTGTGCGTCATAGCATTGCAAAAGTCACGAGAAAAGCTCAAAGTTTCAAATGCCATTCAAGACTACATATTTTACAGAATTTCACACAGATAATTGGCATATTTATTTATCCCAACGATATTTTACTTATAACTGCGTTATTAATTAAACAATTTCTTGTCACTGATCGGATTCCTTGTCAAATGTTTACAAACACTAATTAAAAAAAAAAAAAAATGTCCTCGCGATGACAAGACTAGTAGTTTTCGAGCTGGAGACGAAACTGAAAATCTCATTTTATTTTAAAATAAATAAGATAGATATAGCGTAACTTAAATGTATAACTGATAGAAGTGTGTATTCATAATCAACTTAACTATAGACAGTACAGAAATGTGCCTAGAAATTATGCTTATCCATGTATTTTTATAGTGCAATAACGTGTAAGATTCGGAGCAGATTTCATTAATGAGATCGTCAATAAATTTACAATATTCTTATAACTATAGCAGTAATTCAAACTCAAGCCGAATACAGCAAATCATGAAGTTAGATCACCTTAATCTTGAAATTGTTCAAGTTCTCGAAACAGTTATTTGCTTCGAATCGTAGTGATTTGCCCTTAGCAAGATATTCGGCATCTATGTTCCAGAATTATTACCGTAGGAAGACATGATGTGATAGAAATTAAACTTTTTTACGCTACAATATGTGTTTCAATTAACCCGTTTGCACCAGGGTTTAGGGACGTTAGGTGGGATCGGGGTCGAGGCTCCCACGCCATCCTCCAATAGTCCGGTGCTGAGTTACAACCGGTGATTGTCCGCCGGGGGTGTACGTTCGTCGCACTCGTTCTGCCTCGGCTCATTGGTCTCATGCAGCCGGCCACTTCACTCGACAATTTAATAAATCCTCCGCGTCGTTCATTTGTAAACAAAAGTCATTGTTTCGGCCCCAATCGGACAGTTTGACGATGGCGACTTGCCTTAGCGGGCGCGCGCGGTGTCATCTCGCTACTTGGTGACCTTTGCGAAACTTAAAACCATGAAGTTTTGGAAGTGTAGTACTAAAAGCGAGCGACGAGCAGCTGCTATCGGTGAGTGCAACCACTTTCTTTTGTTTTGCTAAATGGTTTCTTGAACGCTAAGTATTACGTAGGTCAATATTATTGACTCCTAAACTGTATCTAATATTACGATTAAATTTGTGCCTACCTACTTGACGTTATTAAATTAACCCAGTTTCAAACCCGTTTGCTGAAGCGATATCTGTAATTTGTCTTGATTACGGAGAAGATACAGTTCTACGCATTGTAAACGAGCAGTCACTGAACCATCAATTGCCTGTCTTAACCTTCCTACACTCGCGCGTTGGTCTGTGAGACCGATAAAACAGTCTTTCGTGATTTTTTCTGCTATAATCAATGATGGCATTTTGTACTTCCTGTTAGCTGCATGACTAATTGCTACGATAATTTCGGGATTAGAAGTGTATTGGTTCGAATAGCGCTTATAGCCGTATTTGGCGAATATCGGTCTGTGAGACCGACGCGGGTATAGGTGTTACAAAATTTGACTTCCGTGATTTTGTACTGAAACTTAAATTATGATACATAAGTCTCAAATTATTTTTGTTTATAATAGCTAATAAAGTATCTTTTAGGTTTTTAAGTAGGTATGCTAGAAGAAAACAAATCACCTTTACTAACATTTTACAACCTCTTACAAAAATCTAACTATTTTTCAGAAACTACAATGGAATGATGTACTCAGTAAAAATAACTGAAATTTATGTTCAAAACTTCGGTCTGTCAGACCGTACGCGAGTATAGGTGTTATCAAATTTGGCGCGAGTATACGAAGGTTAATTAAAAGTAGGTACCAATGCAATTAACGTCTTAATTCCATAACTACAGCAAAAACCTAACTTATATAGACGTGTTCTTGATCTATAACCTACTCAAGTATTATTAAAAAGTCAATAAAGCTGATGATATAATACTTATAATCGAATGCTGACCTCACCAAACTAATAATGCATGAAGAATAAAATTGTACATATGGTGATGAAATGGAAAATAATAAACACAAAAATCGAGATGATCTTTAAGATGATTCTGACATACCTACACCTTTTGAACGCCGTTGTCACATATAAGTGACAAGCAAGCGCGTGCCCTGTACGCCAAACTACACAAATATGTGACAAAATGGTAGGCGAATTGTGGCTTGGGCGTTGAGGGCACGCGCGTGCGTTTGTGTCCGTTACCTCAGCCAGATGTGGTCGAAAATGGTCATTTGGATCTTATAGATAATTAGTTTTGCGGCTTCTGTAATTGTTGCGCACATTTTAAAATTTGTTGCGCTTATAGTTTTTTAATTATTTCACAAAAACATTTCCTGCTGGGGTAACGTTACCCCAGCCAGACCTTTTTCTTTCTAATGGGAATATTTAAATAAATACTAGCTATAAAATTAGTTGTTTAGATGAAGTAAATGTTGTGCCTTATTTTGTATTTGTTCTTTCTTCGGTTGCGAAGTTATTCGAGATTTTGCTGGGGTAACGTTTTTGGTTTTGCTAGATCTTTGAAACGGTTAAGCGGATTCTTATCATATTTTGTACAAGACTTCTTTGGAATTAGTTTAAATTTGTTCTGCAATAAAAATACCAAAATCATACATAGCTTAAAGGTTATTTCATTAAATAGAAAAACAATTCAATTGGTCCCAGCACTCTCAATAAGAGGTCTAAAGACTTACTTTAAACATTATTTTGAAGCTTGTAACTGCCTTCAAATGTATGTGAAGTTTCATTAGTATCCTGTAAGTATTTAACAAGTTATGATGATATTCAGTTCTTCACGAGCACGGTCATGATGCGCGCGGTGTTATTTGGCAACTGATAAGCCTGTATATGGATATATGAACTGAATGTTATGTCAATTATTAGTTGTGTAGTTCAGTTGTATATCAGTAAAATTTCAACGTAGTACATTGGATAATTAATGAGATAATATGATTAAAGTCATTAGGAAGTGAATGACCGTGGTAACCCGACCAAGTTTAGGTGGTTACGAAAAAGCGAAAACGTAGAACATTATGCTATCTTTTGAAATGTTTAGTATAATACACCCTACAATTTCGGTACAGACGCGTACACTGTTAAATACATAATAATATAATAATATCTGTACTATGAAAACATTATTATTATCTTCCAGTTGCACATACTTACCAAAAATCCCCGATAACACGTCGTTCGGCGGGACACGGGAGGGGTGGGGTGAAGGGGTAATTCATTGTTTGCATAACGCACTAAACATGCTCCATAATTACATAATTCATCTTGTAGAGTGCGCGTGCGCTTCGGCAGTTCCGTTTCCTGTTTTTGAAAATATTTATCGAGTGCGTGAGAGCTATTATTATAATAATAAGTGTGGCAAATTACTGTTAATGTGGAGAACTGCTATTGATGATCATAATGAAATAGTAGCAAAATTATTATTAATATGTACATGTTGTTAGGTACTTATCCAAAACTGTATTTTTTTAAGGCTTAAATATTTGAATTTAGGAACTTACTTATTATTTTCTTTTTTTTCGTACTTAGTTATTACCTGGACTGGAATTCTCGACAATGATGACGACATATTTATCCTTCGATACATAGTACCTATAAAACAAAGTCGCTTCCCGTTATCTATCCCTGTTTGCTTGGATCTTTAAAACTACGGAACGGAATCTGAAGCAGTTTTTTTTAATAGTTTATAATTATTTATTGTCTGTGATCATTACACATTCCAATATTGTGTATACCTATTTAAATAAAAACTGTAACTGTGTACTGTGTTTACTGAAATCTATCATTTAAATAAAAAGTAATAGAAAATTCAAAAAAGCAAAATTACTATCTGTAATTTTAATCTGTGATTGTTTTTAAGTATAAGTATATTAATACCTTAAAAGTTCAATTGAAATGATTATTTTACCTGTTAATAAAAATTCGTTAATAAACATGTAGTTTTTTTTAACACTTGTGTAAATGTCTGTACTAAATTTGTAACACTATCCTACATATTTTAGAAGGTAGCATAATGTTCTGCGTTTTCGCTTTTTCGTAACCACCTAAACTTGGTCGGGTTACCACGGTCATTCACTTCCTAATGACTTTAATCGTATTATCTCATTAATTATCCAATGTACTACGTTGAAATTTTACTGATATACAACTGAACTACACAACTAATAATTGACATAACATTCAGTTCATATATCCATATACAGGCTTATCAGTTGCCAAATAACACCGCGCGCATCATGACCGTGCTCGTGAAGAATGAATATCATCATAACTTGTTAAATACTTACAGGATACTAATGAAACTTCACATACATTTGAAGGCAGTTACAAGCTTCAAAATAATGTTTAAAGTAAGTCTTTAGACCTCTTATTGAGAGTGCTGGGACCAATTGAAGTGTTTTTCTATTTAATGAAATAACCTTTAAGCTATGTATTATTTTGGTATTTTTATTGCAGAACAAATTTAAACTAATTCCAAAGAAGTCTTGTACAAAATATGATAAGAATCCGCTTAACCGTTTCAAAGATCTAGCAAAACCAAAAACGTTACCCCAGCAAAATCTCGAATAACTTCGCAACCGAAGAAAGAACAAATACAAAATAAGGCACAACATTTACTTCATCTAAACAACTAATTTTATAGCTAGTGTTTATTTAAATATTCCCATTAGAAAGAAAAAGGTCTGGCTGGGGTAACGTTACCCCAGCAGGAAATGTTTTTGTGAAATAATTAAAAAACTATAAGCGCAACAAATTTAAAAATGTGCGCAACAATTACAGAAGCCGCAAAACTAATTATCTATAAGATTCAAATGACCATTTTCGACCACATCTGGCTGAGGTAACGGACACCGTGCGTTTATGCTCTTGTTCAAAAAGTTTATTTTAAAGCGAACAGCAGCGTAGATGTACGACATGCTGAAAGTATCGGATTTTTATTGATCATCGCCGAAATCTGAACCAAAACCGTCAAAAAACCCGATGGACCCTTTTTATGTTTCCACTTGTCGAGTTCATGATGAAAAACAACATTTACTTGTCTTGGTTTTAATGCTAAATGACCTGACAATTCATTGAGTTTCAGTATCATAATTTCCTAGTTTCCCCAGACAAAGCGAAGTATCACTACACTACAAAGACATTCAAATATTACGAGCTACTACAATAACGATCAAACTTAAACTGGTCAATATTTTGCTATGCAGGTGTAAAATAAAACAAAATGATGCTACTGCACTTGAGACTACGTTCAACATAGCTATAGAAGCTGTACCTAGGGCTATAGTTAAAAACAATCAAGTCACATGCATGAACATCTTTATTCATTGTTTCTTGATAACGTCGCGGTAATTTCTGTTATCTTACCTTGTAGCATAGGAAAATATTGGAAAGCTGGAAGTGAGGGTCAAGATACCAATTAGGTACCTACCACTTATAATTTAAAGTAGGTGTAGGTGGTACCTAACCAATTCATGAATCCTTAAATGTAACTTATACTATTCTAGTTATGACATTATCCAATACTTGTTCAAGCATAACGGTGTCTATATTACCTATTTAGAGAAATACCCACCAATAAAGGAAACTTGTTTATTAGAAGTCAGTATGAAGTCCGCAGACTGGCAGAGCGCAGCGTGACCGCCAGGGGCGTAGCTAACGCCGTATCTGCCGTATCATTTATACGGGGCCCCCGAGCCACAGGGGCCCCCAACGTGCGTAAGCAAAAATTAATAAAACGTCTCATTTTTTTTTTTTCAGAAATGACAAAAATAAAAAAGCAATTTCTTTCATAGAGGCAGAAACTTTAGAAAAACTAGTCATCATCTGCTATAAATGATTTAATAAATCAGTTTGCCGAAAAAAAGCAAGGAAAGTGTATATTTAATTTGAATTGTTTGTAAAAATTTTGGAAAAAGTGACATAGATAATTATTATGATGAATAAATATTTCTTGTAATTTTATGCAAACATTTTTTTTTTCTTTTGTGAGAAATCTTTACCCTTCTTAAGGGCCCCCAAACAAATTTTTATACGGGGCCCCGCGAAGGCACGCTACGCCACTGGTGACCGCCAATCTTTATTACTTTGTGTACCAAACGGACCTTTCTTTTTGTGCTGTTTCAGTTAAGCTCGTTTATTTCACCAAGGGCGGACAGATGTGGGGGAATTAGGCGTTTAATACAAAGGTCCAGTTAATTCCCGGCTTGGTGACAAAGATAACCGATAAGGTTGGTTACCTACGTGCACACATCTGTCTATCTCCTTTAACTCAGCCTCGTCCCATCTCTGGCAGTCCATTTACGGACAAAACCTAAGCAAGTAAAGCCACAGCACCAACTTGTTCTCTATTATCATCATCTTCATATTTTTATCGATCTGGAGTCTGCGCTGAAGAAGACATGCTCACAGAATGTGATCTCGGAAATTACCTACCCTCTTTCAAAGATGTAAACTTGAAAACAGCGCTAAAAATCGTGTCTCTTCAACCCAAAAGTTCTCGATAAACTGTCAAGTTTCACTCTTCAAAGACTCGTCAACTTGGTGCTTTTTAAAACCACTCGAGCGTAGACAATACAGTTCGTCAAAAACGAATTTTAGACACGAGCCAATCAGTTTTATAAAATCGATGCACGTACGTTTGGGCATATCGATGACAGTGACGTTAACGATATATCTATCTATAATAGGAATAGCGGGCTGAAGGCTCATGCTGTCCGCGACTGTGTGCCCACTACATAGATTGGCAAAGCGGTACTGGCTCCAGGCTGATTGCTATGCGAGCCGCAATCCGCCAACCATCGGCCTTTGTTTGCTTTTCACATTGTCCCATCCTTCCTTTCCGTTCCAACTTTTACTGAATACGACGGCATTGTTTGATTTTCATTAAAATTTTATTGCTGTTTATAACGGACGGCTGCAATATGTCGATATTCAAGTTAATTGATCCGTTATACGTCCGTAGGTGATTTCTTCACCGGGTAAATTACTACCGAACGGCTTTTTGGCAAAGTAAAATTTAACAAATTCACCAGAAACAGAAGTGGTAATGTTGAAAAAGGTACTAAGTACCAATGCATTAGTCAGAATCTATCCTAATAAATAAAATTTAAATGTCTGTTTGTAATTTCAAAATAACAGCTTTTTACTGAATGCATATGAAAGTTTAAACGGTAGGTAGGTATTTAAAACAAAAAAAAAACATTTATTTTTTTAATTATTTTTGTCTGTCTCTCTGTCTGTAGGTTAGTTCCGGCTAATCTCCGTAACGTCTGGATCGAATTTTGTTTACAATTTCAAGGTTTTTTAATTTTTTTAACTAAACTTACTTACTAGCTACCTATGCCCCGCGGTAAGCCGGGGAAAACCCTGAGAGAAAAGGCAAACACACAGTAAAAGTGAGCGTGGAACACAATGTCGTTCCTTCTGTGAGAATAAGGTTGCAGTGTGAAAATTCAGACGTGAGAATGAATACCGACCCTAACTTAATTTTAAGTAGAATTTCAGGCTTTAATGGCGGGCGAGTTAGCCTGAGAAACGCATTCGTTCAACAATTTTTTTTTCTGTGCTGAAACAACAATAGAACGTCATCTATTAATCGATTTTTCACACAGTCGTACCTACCAGTCGCGGTCGTACCCGTCCGTGGTCGTATCTGCGAGCCCACATTATAACGTTAACAACCGCTAACAAAAACTATTAACGTAGGTAAAACAATCCATCATCTGCCTAGCCTTTTTCCAACTATGTTGGGGTCGGCTCCAGTCTAACCGGATGCAGCTGAATACCAGTATTTTACGTGGAGCGACTGCCTATCTGACCTCCACAACCCAGTTAGTTCTGGGTAATACGATACCCTTTAGTAAGACTGGTTGTCAGACTTTCGCGCCACTGACTACCTGTAACGACTATCAAATATCTACAAATGACAGCAGGGACCAACGGCATAACGTGCTTTAGGTAAAACAATCCAAATGATCGTAAACCAAGATGTTTCAGTGGCGTGAACTACGGAATGAGGGCAAAAACTGAAGTAAACACATTTATTTTCTTTTATCTTGTCAAACAGTACAACAGACTTTAATGTGGAAACTGAACTTGTAAACAAAGTTCATTCGAAAAGTGGTTGTAAGAAATTGAATGCAGCTCTGCTGCCTTGCCTTTACCAAAAGCTAAGAGAGGGAAGGTCTTATTAATTGTTACGCACAAAGAAAAGAATTCATTCCTCCAAAATTTGTATAGGTAAATAAGTAAGTGTTCTAAACTTTGGGCACTCTTAGTATTTTTTGGATTGCCGTACAGTTGTAATGATGTCTTTTAACCTGCTGTCCACCTCATCTCAAATAGCAGAGTGAGTGAATATCACAAAACAGCTGAAGTGGTCTTCACAGGGACATTATTATTAATTTCGGATCCAGGACACAATGCATCCCACGTTATGAATACAATAGACCATCGTCGTAGTCGACAATGACCGGCTCTGACGTAATATCTTAGAGCCGAAATTAGACATAGCTAACTACATTCTAGGCATTCCACCTATGGAAACATTAAAGATAATATTTAAACAATCTAGTTCTAAAGTAACGGAAAGAAGACGTTTTTATTGTAGGTAAACCAAGTCCCTATTCAAATGCAAAGCAGTTGCAATACGATAAAAAAAAATCAAATAAACAGTTTAAAAAGGCACTACAAGCCGACGTGGTGTCTTTCTGAAGATGAATGGTACACTCGCCCCCACAGATCCGGGCCCAGTGATGGAGGGGATGGGATGGAGGTCTTAAAAGAACACCGTAAGTTTTATGATTATCTTGATGGATGAGATCTGACATTCGCTCACAGGTCGAAGAACATCCAAGATGATTTTCACACCTTCGAAGTTTCGTTTATTAGACGGGTCGATCATTCATTTGTATAAGATTTGCTCGTTACAGAACAGTTGTTCACGCGAAAAATTAGGCACTTAGCTAACAAACAAAACTTTCCCCTCATGTTAATAAGATTTAAGGTCCAGCTCTACAAACATCAGGGAAATGTTTTAAGTATATAAGAAAATCTAGGCTCCCACAATAAGCAATAGCCAAAAACAATCTTGAAAAGTTCGGAATAAATGGCTTGATGGCTACGCCACACTACTAGGATATGCATAGCTTATATGTAGAGTCTCGCAAGTGAGGTCCAGTAAACATTAACAGGTGTAAAATAGAGTAATTACTTAAGAAATAAACAGGAATGGGTAATAGCCTCCAGGTGGTAGGTACGAGGACACACGAATCGTAGCAAACTCTTATAAAAATATTGTAGCCAACATGCACAGTGCACTGAACTAGTGCGCAGCTCGTTCGTTCTTTATCTAAAACAGAATTTATGAAGAGTGTTTATCTTGCAGAGGGACAACGGAATATCGGACAGTACAGCACTCTTCTTCGGATCTTATATGTAGTTTCAATTTCAACCCTTGAGGGTAAGCCAATAATATCCGGTATAGTCGGTAAATGGAAGGTGTATTCCGCTGCAGACATAACTTTGTTAATTTACAAATTATGGATATAGACCAATATTAGTGTAAGCCAGCTAGACCTACCCGTGCCTATTTATAAATTAATCGGTAGCTGTAGGTAAACTATTATTGAATGTGCTTAAACCGCTTGCGTTCAGGCTAATAAACTTTCATGCGGTATTTTAGTGCAGACGTCCTAACGAGTAATCCAATCAGGGCCCACTTCCTAGACGGGCTGTAAACGGGTGTGAGTGCGAAGATGTCGCCATGTCGACTGCTTATAAATAGAGATTGAACTTTTAAGATAGAGAAGGTATATACCTAATGTTATTGTTAGAGATTTAGACATAGATTGCGCATCCAAAAAGGCCGCTGCAAACAATATCTGACAAAATGGGCGATGAACAGAGAGAGAGTGCTATCGCACGCGGCAGCATCGACGCGCTGCGAAAAAATGCGATTTCGTGCTGATATAATACAGTAAGTAACAAAAACCCTGTTGTTCCTGTTAGGGACGTATACATTTACCTACAAGCACAACATTGATGAAGTTATAATTTAAAAAAATTAAACATTGGCCAGTCGAGAGGCCAAAATCAAATAACTATTAAAATCGACACATTCAAAAAAATGTTTCGAGTATCTGATTTTACAAGTACATCTTTATTTCGCTAAATAGCCGAGCTCGGCGGCTTCCTTTGACGCGACAGAAGATGCCTAGAAATCAGTTAAACCTTACAAATATTAATAATTATTATTTATTTTTTTATTTTTTTTGTTGACCGTTTTTTATAAATGACTTCCTTTATTACGTGTGTATACCGATTCTTAAAACGCAGGTAGAAGGAACAACAGGGTTTTTGTTACTTACTGTATAGCGCAGCCCTAAAGAACCTTTTGATACTCAATGTCAATGTTGTGCTCCCAACCAAACTATAATAACACAATAGCCTACTTGCTGGAGTGTTTAAAATGTCCCTACACCTGCACTTATCGCGATCACCTACTGGATCCATGTTACTTGATAAGATGTGTCATCGATACGAAAGAAGAAGTCTGCCAATGTTGGTTCCAAGATTACTTTCTAAGATACTACTAACACCAAATGAAATGATATTTAATTAAACTGTTCTTTATCTTACAAATCGAATAGCAGAAGTTTCAAAACTCCGATCACTTACCAGTTTAAAGGATTCAACGTAACTGGAACAAATGACAGCTAACAGATGGAACAACTAATTTCTTTCTCTTGGTTAAACAGTTTTCCTTATTTTCCGACTTGCGCTCTCGGTTATTTACTGAGAACACAACTTTCGCAATATTAAGACGTACATTGATGACATAATACTTTTATTTTCTTCAACAAATAAAAGGGAAGTCCGATAAACACTGGGGCCTGTGTTTTGTATTGTAATATACCTAACATGCCAAAGTAAAATGTTGTTCCATTTTACTGGACAATGGCTTGCAAAACTTATGAATGCAAGTATTATTCCTTGCTGTAGTAATCCTGGGATGGTCTGTTCTCATATTGTTTTTTTAATACTTTGCTTGCATTCCACATTATTTTGCATACACTGCAGTCCGTAGTTTCGTTACGCTTATGCTGCATTGTATCAAGAATGCGTACTGGAGCTGGACAAACCTGTCTAAGGTAAGGAATATTCTAAAGCGGTTTTCTTTCATGACCCTATGAACAGAAAAATACAGAATTGCAAACTAAAAGCATACTTGTTTCTCTGTTAATTAATTCTGCATTTCATTATGTGAGTTTTATCAATCATTATCATCAATAGCATCTACCCGCTCAATCAAATCAGTGGAACCACTTAGGCACCAGGTACTGAATCCGGAATAGCCAGATTTTTTTACACTGTTTGAAGCTTTCACGGTTTAAAACTAAACTTATAATGTCACTTACGGGATATCTTCCGTGATTGTTCATAATTTTGAGCTCCCGATATTTCGACGCTGTTGCAAGCGCAAAAAAAAACGTCGGGAGCCCAAAATTATAAACAATCACGGAAGATATCCCCTATGTGACAGTATATGAATATATTTAATTTTATTACAACTTTTGGTAATTTCATCAATTAAAAAAATATAAAGTAAATTGATACTTAACTTTATCTTATCATGGATCTGCCGGTCATAGGAATCGACCTAAATGTTCAGCTTATTACAGTGTTTGTGGGCGATGTGCTAACAGTAATTTATGACACAATAACTTCCACACTTTACCGTGGCAATCTTTAAACCCTACATTTCAGCCTTATTTACATTCATGAACCTATTTATGCTTTGAGGAATGAATTTCTATATCGCATCACATTAACGTATGCCTGTAATGTGTGTCTTCTATAGACTCATTTGCATATCAAAAAACACGTTGGCTCCCCACTCCTTACCAGTTTCAAGGCTGTACGTGTGTGGGGGTCTATACATAGCTCATTTATGTAAATTGCACATAATTCTATTGAAAATACTTCATAATTTACCTGTTTCATTACACACGTTACATACAAATAGCTACGTATCGGCATCGTGTCCCTTACTGAACTCTTTGTGAGAAACATTTTGCTTCAATCCATTGTTGTGGTACGTCCTGGTAGACACTGACTCATGCTGGCCAAAAAAGCCTGCCATTTCTTTTTCTTTCTTATGTCTTTACTTTATGACCAGAAACCTTTTCGGACATAATCCTCATAACAGTTAAAAAAACCGTCCGGAGTATCTACTGAACCCCATCAGTTAATTCTCTATATCCTGCGGGAAAATTCCCAGTTACTGGGCCAATTCGGTTTTAAAAATCTTACGTTACAATTGTTTTGGCATTGTACCAGATAGGTTTTGTGATAGGCTCGCACTTTGCCACATTGGAACCTAGTACTACGCTACGTAGTATTATTTTATTATCTGTGCTAGTACCTCCTGCGTAGTTTTGGCATCCTTACTGCGTTTATATGTGAATGTTTCGGCTCATACAATTTAGACCCACAAGGGTCACAGAAAAAAAAACAGAATAACCTTATACTGTCACATAAGGGATATCTTCCGTGATTATTCATTATTTTGAGCTCCCGGTATACCAGTACCATGCTTCCTATATCCCGTAAGTGACAGTATAAGTTTGTTATGTTTTCTAGCCTATCGTAATCTAGTTTATCTTAAATTGTATTTAGTTTGTCTTGCTCATATAAGTATAAATTATGGTATTAGCTTCTTTCCGCAACTTCGAGCCGTGTTGGTCGAAAATTGTGCCACGGGAACGTAGGTTCTACTGACCGGGATAAAAAATATCCTAACCCTGGCCATGGACTTACCCTGTTAAGTCCTTGATCCGATCACACAGACCAGGTCTCCCCTGCCCTCGCCGCTATTGCTCTCCTTATGGTAACCAGAATAGTAAAGACCTGATCGATAATATGTTTACATAGTTAACTGACGTGTGAGAGACATTGAACATCGACCATTTTTGTCTAAATTAGGTAAATACGTAAGTACTTTCTTATTACATTATCGTTGCTTTCGTGTCTATAACAACTGCTGCTCACCTTGAAGAAGTTAACCATCTTCATAATATTGTCAATCAAGTTATTTCCTTACCTAATGACTGGCTGCCATAATGTATGGTTGTTTAAAATAATAACGGTTCCTTGTATTATGTCTATCATTAAACAGCAATCAGAATTCGTCATAGTCGCCTTATTCAATAGCAATGCTTCCTGGTGGCTGATGAACTAGTGCACGCTTTATCATGTTTATTCGTTCATCGTTCATTGAGCATTGCATTATGAAACATTTTAAACGCGCGAGTTCACCCGATCAGAAAATGATTGACGGAATAAAATTTTACACATCAATGACAGTCAAAGCGGAATAAAAATTCCAATATTATATTGTTTCTTTTCCCCCGAAAAAATAGATCCACCATCATATTATGAATGTTGTGTTTTGCTAATTAAATCCCATAGTTGTGCAACGGGTGGACGGCTTCCAATGACCTGTTCCAGTTTGGTTTCTTTTGTGTCCCAATGTTCACACATTGTTTACAGTACAGTATTTCAGGGCGCCTTTGTTTTAATAACAAACTAATTTTAAGTTCGCAGTTTCCAAAACACGACAGTTGACAGTCGGCGGAGTTAGTCTGAGTTGAGCTCTTGTCGGGTGCGACACGGTGGCAAGACGTTTGTTTTAAACTGATAAAGTAATAGTTGTGACGCTATAAGATCGGCTCTAATCTGTGCGTGCATTTCGTCACATGCAAATTACATCACATCTCACGCGTCGCATTCGGTGTAGATTTAGGGCGGCGCGGCGGGAGCCATCCCATTGCGGAAGGACGGCCGCGCGCTCAGCCGCTCAGTACGCGCTTTGTTGTCACCGACGAATATCCGATCCGCACCACTGCCCCACGCGGCGCGAACTTACGAATTTCGTATTTCGAAATTCTACCGGCGTCGAAATAGAAGTGTTTCGTGTTACATGTGATAGAAAAACGAGTGATATGAAAATACGGTTCGAGGTGCCAAACAAATTGGAGATAACTTTTGGAAGAGGTACATAGTGTTATGTTATTTTGTGCTTTACTAATTGTTAATTACCATGTTGGTAATGCAGGCGCTGTCCAGACTGTCGAGAACAGGTAAAACTAACACCTTCTTTGTTTTTTGAATTACTTCTATTTCATGAATCATTTATATTTAGTTAGCGTAACCAGTTTTGTTCAACTTTACGCGAATGTTGGAGAAACTGGTTCCTGATCTCTTTCAGGACAATCTGCAACGGCAACTACTTTCGTCGCCATGTTTGACTACTTTTACGAACTTTGAAAGGGCCAATATTGTTAAATAATAGAAAGTCTTTCCCTTTAATTTATCCTTCGAAGGTATTTTCAAAGCTCTTTGAGGTTACACTTTCCACCTCGCCTAAAATCATATCGTAATAAGGGTTGTTGACTGAAGCGAAAACGAGGTTTTGGCAAAATAGGCTAGTCCCTTATTATCCGTAGCATATTACAAGTATGTAAGCAACGTAACTCGTTTAATAGAATCTATGTAAAGGCTTTGTAAGCGGCGCCGGCTCTGCGCGCCTACGCGGTGTAATGCTTCCCTTTATAATGTTAGATTTACTACACGCCACATGAAGGGCTTCAACTAAATTATTTGCTTGAATAGTTTCATTACCCGAAGTCATGGCACGTTCGTAAAGACCACAAAAGACTACTAAAGCGCTTTGGATGACCAGTTCAGCCTTTGATGTGAATATTTAAGATTTATGTCGAACAAACATTTTGAGCCAAGTACAGTTGCCGTGCGGGATGTTTGCTCTGCAAGACCAGTACGAGCAGGTAAATGTGAGTGACGGCCACTCGATAACCGATCCATTAACGGTTCAGAAGCGAAACGATAAAAGTACGAAGAGGTACTTAAAAGGCAATTTCTAAGTATGTATACTTACTTCGAACGGGAAAGATACTTCACCATTTAGTTTGAAAGCCTGTCAATTTAGCGGTAAAGTTAACAGCTGGTAAATACTGGTGTCAGACAGTCAGACATTGCAACATGAATGACCGTCACCCCGTCAACCACTTCCCTTGATCGAACCGTCTACCATTGAAACGTGGACAGCTGACAACGGTCTACTATTCATTGAAGAACAGTAATATTATACAATCGTTTTGAATGCTACCGAATACTGCAGACATAGAGGACGCCCCAGTTTTAAAGGGGATTCAAGACACTAAACATTTAGGGTCGATTAAGGACTTTTTGACACAAAAAAAGATCTTCCGCAAAGGATCCTGCTACGATTTTATGATGACTGGTTAATAAACTACAACATGAGCTTCTTTTAAAACATCGCACCGAAAAGAAACATAATGAGGAAAGTTGTAAAACAAAAGCGAAACTGTCCTATTATGACGTACCTACCTAAGTTTGTACATGCGTATTTTATTATCCGCTTTCCATTCGCATGTCCATGGTTCTGTAATGTTCATTTGTACTGTTCAAGTCGTGGAAGCTGATCAACATTTCAGAGCAGCTGTGGCTATCCGTTGCCTATTGTAGTTAGACCGAACTGTCATACATTGCGGCCATCCGCATTTTAGCTCATTGTTGAATAATTGAAACACCGACTATTCTGTTTGAGGCCCCGTCTGTGGATTTTGGATAGCTATGTCTGTACATGAAGTCGACATCTCATCTATTGTAAATGTTATATGTTATTTGCCTTGCCTTTAGTTATTCGATAGAACCTTGAATACAAACTTTTTTCATCATCATTATCGTTCACAGCTTTAAACTAACCACTGGCTGGTACTGGTATAACACCATCTTTCGTTTACCGCCAACTTTCTCCTGTCCTGTGCTAAAAGTTTCTAAAATTTTACGGATCGTTTAAAACTTCTGCAAAGAAAAAGCTGTTGAAGATTCTTTAGTCATTCCATGAAGTCGGATTTCCATTAGGTGTGTTCTGTAGAAAGTAACGGCAGGCTGAGTCCCAAGCGTAAACGAGACACTTAATTGAAAGTCAGACACTGTGGTGCATCATGATGAATCACCAGCAATCGATACATCCGACCCTAACGTGAGAATTGGGTCTGCTAATCCACTGCTTATCATATTGCCCTAATTCGCTTACTAATCTCCATTTCCAACAACACTGCAAACATTAATAACTATATTTTCGCGTTATATAAAGGTAGTAACACTTTACAGGAAACCTGATAACATATATTTATCATATAAACTGACACAGTCAGTACCATTTGGGATCGAGAATTCGAATTTACACAAGAAATTCATCCTGGAAATCCATTCCCTAAAGTGTAATTAAAACGATGTAAAAAACCTCGATCGTACTCCGAGTCTCCGAATAAGGCTTGGAATACATCAGGTTGTATACAAGACTATAGAAGTACACATACATATATATGACATAGTGGACATAAAGCTAGGTAGGAACTACAGACGTTATCTGGGCATTGTGCGGTGATGCGGCCATGACTTAGATAGCTAGCTGTTCGTAGTTCACAACGCATCCTATCGATCACACACACATGACTATCTAAATGTAAATAGCAAAGTACGCGTGAATATTAACATAAATAGATTAGGCATAATTTCGAATAGGTTGTCGTCAACTTCGTCTCATTAAACATTTCATAACATAACATTGTCGATTAGGCATTGTTAAAACTAAGGTAAGAACACATGTATAAATATTTAAAAACCAAAGCTGGAAAAATTAAAACATCGTGACCTGTGAAAAAGTGATACAATGGGGCTGCTATATTATGTTTGTATTCATTTTATACATGATTCTTGCGTAATTTTTCCCATGGGCGCAGAAACTACAAAACGCCATCTGCTACGATCCGACATACATACATCTTTTGCATTATCCAGCTCCACTGTTCATCGACGCACGCCGATTGCGAGAACTAGAGTCTCCTCCCAGGGTTTTCACTCAGATCTGCCTTATTATTTATTTTATTTGTGAGATCGAAAAGCAATCACACCAATTGGAAATCTGCAGTGTTTATAGAGCTCTTACTTGCATTTAGCAAGTACGAATTTCCTTTGCAAACGTAGTGCTACGAAGCTAAATAAATCTAGCGGCCTTTGGAGTCGTTTACTTAATTCAATCACCGACCTGCCTCTCGTTATTTATCCAATACCGTTCCAATCAAAAGAGGCGCTCTTATCGTTACTGAATCTTCAGACAAGCTGGCTGGATTTTTAAGCCATTGGAATTTGTTGAATAGTTGATGTTTCGCGGTATTAAATGAACGAACAGAATAATTATTCAAACCTATAGACTAGTGTAGTCGCGGTGTAGCCTTTAGCTAACCTTTTGTAATGTCAGCAAAGAAAAGATTTTCATTTAGCTTTAATTATATCTCTCTTTTTAATTTAACATTACATATAAAAACTACTTCAAAGAGTTCGTTATCTGAGTCATGAGTTTTAGCGAACTCGATTTAATTTAATGACGTCGTGTAAAATTATTAATAAAAGGTTTAAAAATTATAAATCCGTTTGTACAAAAGAAATGTTGGATTTCTAAAGAACTTCCGGTGGTACAAGTGCGCAATGGCAAGGTCGACGAAGTGACAATGCGCGGATGCGCGGGCGCCGCGCCGGCACGCGGCAGAATCACTGCGCTGAGACACTGGCTTTGATCAAGGTTATAATGTCTCATCTGTACAAATATTACATTTTTCACAAACTAATTTAATGTTTTATTAGTAAGTACTTCAGCATCATCATGTCGACCATATTATCCATTTTGTTTCATATTTTTTGAAAAATGTATTGTTCCACTTTCTGTATCTCGAAAAAGGATTCTGTATTTAGAAATCAAAGAAAAATCCGACGTGTTAAAGTTGTTATCTGCCTTGCCTACTTGCGCAACTTTTGAAGAGGCAGTAAAAGGAAATAGGTTAAGTAATGGGCTCACAGCCGATGAGTTTACAACCTGTCGGCCATTAGCTCTGTTTCAAACAAAGTGATACTGCTGAATAAGACTCAATCGTTGAGAACAAAACATGTGGCGCAGTATTGAGCTGGGATTATGGAGATAAGGCTGGTGCAGTGATAAGAGTGAAAAAATCAATACAACATGTGCATGTTTACAAGTGAAGGTATATTTTGCCTAGCTGTACTTTCATACAAGCTTAAAAGCTTGGCTTGCCCTTATAACCTAGGTAATACTCTTCATGATGTTAGGGTTTCTGAACAGTGCTTGGCCTAGGGGCTTGCCGTATTGTTAGCCCCTACGCACGCCACTGAATTTAGCCACTGACTATTCGTACCTTCATCACATATGAAGTCCACTGCTGGGAATAGCTTAACATCTACGTGCTGGTCTTGACTCTTGGTATGACCTTTCAGAACAACAGATTAATCCACTGTGGCGTCTACTGGTCTGTCTAGAAATATAATGATATACGAGTATCCAGATGATGAGGTTTGCATAATATGTATACAAAAAGCATTCAAGTTTATAGAGATAAGCCATAATGACGAAAAGTAATTCATAAGTATAAGAGAACCTTACTCGATTGTTTTTCAGACATGCTTGTCGGACCTACCATGATTTCAACGAATACCCATAAGTAAAGCCCCCTTCCTGTGAACCGCTCACATTCTCAGTTTTGTTTTGTGCACCGATTGTTTCCAAGCCTCATCGATTGTTCCCCGGGTGACAAACATTAATACTCATGTTTTCTTTCTCAGACAACCTGATTGTTTTGGATTGAACGTTTTTATACCGCCACATTGAATTCAATGCGGTGCATATGGGCTGTTTCATGTAATTTGCGACCTTCCACGGTAATAAATGCAACGTAAATAATATTTATGAGTAGTTAATCAAGTGCAATGAGTAATGTTTCATGTGGGTGGTCTTTCCATTACATAAACAACGTAAACGCAGGAACGATAAACTTAATATCGAGCTTAAAAACCATTTCCTTTTTTTCATTCATCGTTTCAATAGACTGCAATGTTCGTACTTGCAGTTTATTGCTCGTCTGTCAGTCTGTCAGAAAGTCCAGTTTAGTTAAAGATCGGTGTTCCACTCTGTTTGCCTGCATTCCGTAGAGCGGTGGCCTCGTTCGCCTCGCCATCGGAACCGAATCATTCGGATGTCTGCCTACATTCCGACCGCGTTTAATCTGAACCTCTATTTTTTGCTTCAGGCACTTCCATGGTATTTAATAAAAAGTTGTTTGACTCGAACGAAGTTTACCCATATTTTTCATTTTTCAAAACAAAGCTGAATTGCTTCCTCTCGTTCATCATACGGTTCATGCCACGTTCCCAGCCTTAACATAAATATTTTGGTACGAGCGTCCAATGATTGATTGATCACGGATCATCGACTTCCATATTCATATTTTATTTGTTGATACAGTGGACATTCACAATTATTTCAATTAGTCGTGAAATGAATAGAAGCTGTCCAAAACCCATAGAAAATTATCTGAAATTTGATAAAAATACTTCCTGATAATTTCGGATACAATCATGAAACGGAACATCTCATGATAAAGTTGACAGCTACTTTACTCACGGTATTTGTAGTTGTTCCACATAGGGTCACCCAATCGAAGACGAGAAACAGAAATCATCTCGTTCTGATCCAGGGCTTATCAATAATCTTATTGATAGAGAACTGATGATAGCGAATGCTGTACAATCTGCATCTATCGGACCGTCAGTTTCGGTTCAGCGCGCGCATTATACTGTGTGTAACGTTCCGTGCACCTTATTGGCTCGTGATAAAGCCACGAGTGTGTATAAGGCAAATGTACGTAACAAAGGTCGTATGTCAAAGGGTGATGTGATGTCAGAGCGTGACAACTATAGTGTCAGTGTGGCCGCGAAGGGCGCGTGCTGCCGCGTGCGTCGCAGGATGAACTGCTTCGGATTCCAAGGTAAAGCCTTTAATTAATAACGAACGGGCACGCGCGACACACGTTACGATGACGGTTGTTATCGGAAACATGATCGGAAACCACGCGACGTTCAAAATTTTCGTGACTGAAGCAAGAAACGCAACTGCGCAGTCAATTTGTTTTCAAACATTGATGATTGAAGATTGCCGATCCGTTAAATCGATTTTCCGCTTCGTTTTTCGACTCGATAACGCTAGGTACTGTTTTCAACGTTAGTGATTGAAGGCATCTTCAGATGACCGTTGATAGTCAGAAGGCGGGAAGCGCACAAGCCTGCGCGCGCGCAGACGGATGTGTCGCATTGTGTTTGTGTTTCGCGTGTGGGTTGCACAGATGCGACTGAGTTTCTTTTTCATCAAGACCGAGAAAATAGGCAAGTGATTATGTATTGCTTCAAGTTTTTGTTAATGTGCTTATTGTGTGCGGAGTTTGCGTCACAAAATATGCGCATGCGAGGTTTATATGTGAGAATTAAGGTGAATTAAGTGTTACTCGTGAATCGTGTTACGCTCGAAGAAATAGTATTATTTAAAATTATTATTCGATTTACTTCCTAACACAGCGTATTGAGTTGTAATTGTGAATGTGGCCTTTTGCTCGCTGGGGAAGCATTTTAGAAGTGTTAGCGCAGAATGTAGTTGATGTAAAATGTACAGCTATGTCAACAACTTCATTCATGGGTACAGATCAAAACGACGACGTTTGGGTAGATATAGGTTTGACGTGTTCATAATGCTTTTAGACCAGCAACAAGGTATACGTATAATAGTATATAGGGTAAATTAGGTACTTTTATATGTCATGTAAACCGTCACCCATTCTCTTCAAAGAATGCAAATACGATAGCAGGTCATACAAAGGAAAAAATACTCATTAACAATACCTAAACCACATTTGGTTGAATAAGCGCGACAAACACGTGGACATAACACGAATAAATGAATTTTATGTACTACCGAATTCATTGACGGTCTGCACTTTTCACCCTTATGCCCCAAGTAATAAGGTTCAAAAGTGGTCTAAATAATTATAGCCGTATATAAAATAAAATATAGATATAAGTATAAAGCCTACTTATAAAGGATTTCGATAATGCGCTAATCTAGGTGAAACTTATGTTAGGAATTTAACATTACATAGTTTTAAATTAAACTTTGGTTGAATTAACAGTACACACCTAATAATGACAAAATTACCCGTTGTGTACCTAATAAGGTATAGAAATATATGTTCCTACATAATTTCACTGAATTAGGTTGCGTCATGAAGCTCGTAATAAATGGTTTATGGTAGGTTTTGTCGAGGTTTTTTTCCGTATGTTTTAACTTTATTTTAAGTTAGGTACCTACCTGATTGATATAATGAATCCATTAAACCGGTAAATATATTTCAAATGGGCTTCGTAGTAAATAAATCAATAATATAAAAATGAATCGCAAAATGTGTTGGTGGTAAGCGCATAACTCAACAACGCCTGGACCAATTTGGCCAATTCTTTTTTTTAAATGTTCGTTGAATTTCAAGGATAGTTTTTACGGCGAGAAAAATTTAAAAAATTGCCTGGATAAGTCTAAAAACAACAATAGGATACGTTTTTTTTTGGTAGGATTAGGGTAGGAGTAGTATAGGAGTAGGTTAAGAGTAGGGTAGGAGTAGTGTAGAAGTAGGGTAGGAGTAGGGTAGGAGTAGTGTAGGAGTAGGTTAGGAGTAGGGTAGGAGTAGTGCAGGAGTAGGTTAGGAGTAGGGTAGGAGTAGTGTAGGAGTAGTGTAGGAGTAGGGTAGGAGTAGTGTAGGAGTAGGGTAGGAGTAGGATAAGAGTAGTGTAGGAGTAGGTTAGGAGTAGGGTAGGGTAAGGGGTAGGACACCACGCGAACGAAGTAGCGCTGGGCAGCTAGTTTATAATAGTTTTAAAGCAGATAATTTCGTAGTAGTATTAGTAGTAGGTCCGTCGATTCTACCTATTCTATAACTAGGTACTTAGGTATCATTATTTAAGAGAAAGTAAGAAATCAGCTTCAACTTAATTAAAGTATAATAAGAGATCTACCAGTCTGTATCTATATTTAAGCGAGATTTCAATCAAAGTCCACGTCATTATTTATAAGTAACACTTAAGTATCTGCTTTTAGCTAATCGCTTCACTCTCTAAACATAATTACTTTTGCATGGTTACCAATAAAATATGATTTATAGCGACCACACCGGACATAGATAATTGCCAAAACAACTATCAAATGTTATTTAACGACAAACCATGTGATGTGACCGATAGAATGTCAGAAAGATAAGATATAATGTACAGATAAACAGATAAGATAGAAAATCAGAAGTCAGAAGAAATCGGAAAAGAATATTAACTTCCATACAAAGTTTCTTTCCCCGTATAACCTATTAACCGGATAAATATTTTAAAAGTCCTTCCTTAGTGCTTCTTTTATATGTATAAAGAACTGTTGTGCAAAATTTTATACTCATCGGTTTAGGCTGTGCGTGTCCTGTTAGCGAATGTAAGATTTTTATAAACGGCACCTCCGTTTATAAAAATCTCCGTAGTTATAAACGTCTAATCATGAATCGTTAAGATGAACTGCCTCGTTGTCTAGTGGTCGCAGGGATGATTGATGAGCATGAGGTCTCTAGTTCAATTCCCAAGTCGGGCAAAGTGTTATGAGATTTTCCGATAAGGATTTCTTAGCCACGGTGTTTGAATTTGAGCCCGATTGATAACAAAAGGCGCGCCCCCTGTTACATGGGACCTAAACATAATAACCGAAATGTGGGTGTATTGGAGGTACAGCTATGCTTAACCCTTCGGTGATTACAGGCGTGATGTTATGTTAACACGATGACAGTATGTGATCGAAACAAGATGATCGCACACACTATAACCGGATCAATCGGCATTGTTACAGCAAAGCTATTGTTGCAAACCCATTGTGATAATATCCCTTACCTATCAGCTCGGCCATCGACAATGTAGTTAATTTAGATTAAAGTTGGTGCCAATATTTAATTAAGAGTAATGGTACGTACCATTACCTGCCTCGTCTACCTTTCTTTTCTTTCCCAACATTGTACTCCGAGCTCACCCCTTATAACGAGTTTTCTCCAGCCCCTAAACTCCCGCGGTTTGTGTTTGGCATGTGTAGGTACTTGGTATTCAGAAATCCGCATCCAGCAATGCAGTACATCCCCAATGATTGATAACTACTGCATTAAAAGGCCCAAGAACTAGGTTTATGAATACTTCTAATATTATAATGTTAATCTGCATATATTTGGATGTTTCTTGCTTGTTAATCAATAATGGATTTTAATAGGCACCTTTTTGCTTAATTTTTTTCAAAGGCGGACCCGCTGTAAAAATCTAGAAAAACGAATTAAATTAACGGTACTCCTCAACTCATAGCAGATCGAAAATAGACTTGTTGTTCTACATTTCTTACTGTGTTTAAACCACAAATCTTCCTCAGTTCGTTAGATAGATGAAGAACTATAAAAACCAGCTCTGACACACATTGCCTAGAGCTATATAGACACGCACGCTATTACGTCAGTCCGTTAGCACTGTGTTGATAGCAATGCGAAGATGAAATAACTTTATCTCGCCAGGGGGTTGGGGTGCTCAGATAGTTCTGTTGATCCGTAATAGGGAGCTATCAGAATGGAAACGTTTTGTTACCCGGACAATAACAGAAACGAGGGTTTCTCTTTCAAATTACATTATCCGAAAAATGAATAGTACCTTCATAAACACACAACTTAAGATTCTGAACACCCGCCGCGTCGTCGAGTCGAAAAAAATGTCTAGACTACATTTCGGGACCACAACATCCCCACAATGTTAACTTAATTTTAGTAACTGGCCAAATCATATTACCTAGATTCAAAGTAAGTCAGAACTACTAACATACTTATAGGAACATCAGGATAACATAAGGGATCCCCGATTGGGTTGCACGCCGCATAGCAATGAGGTCGGAATGGGAGTTTAAGAGCTCTTCGGGATATCCACAATACCAGCCATTGATGCGATGCTGACAACGCTGCCTCCGGGCTATCTGCCTAACTGAATAAGCTGAGGCCCTCAACAGCTGTTCTTGAATATCGATTATTTACTGAATAAGGAAGGGAATGAGAGCTTATTTAAATAGTAAACGTCGTTTACAAAATCTAAATTCAAGAGAGGCTCTTAGAAAATACTCTCTCTTTGGAATGTAATAGATTTTCTACTAAATATCCAGATATTTGGTAGAAAATCGATCTTATTGCTCACAACAAAATATGGAAAATTTATGCCGGAAAGTGATCAAAATGACTGTACAGATGTACTCGTAATTGAACTCATTTGGTCGTCAGGTCGTGTTTGCGGAAGGTGTTCCCCTGTCTGAAATGTATCTTTGATTACTTTCGAAGCAAGCTAATGATGATTATCATTAAGGGCCTTTAATGACAGCACTGTCCGACTAACGACGGCAAAGGTAATTGAGGACTCGAAAGAACTTCAACATCATGCTCATGACTTGCTCTCATTATCTCATCATTTAAGATCAACGATCTAAGCCCAAGCTGCCGTAGACGATCGAGTTTAATTACCCTAAGGATGTTCGTATCCTTTGGAGATGTTATCTGGATTATGAACAAAGGGGACCTAATACTCCGTCTGCGAGGCCGTGGGAATTTGCGCTATAACTGGAAACATTTTTGTTTGCGAGGAACTTGGTTTTGGCTACAAAGACAAAGATTATGAACGGTAGGAATACTGTTTGGGCAACCAAAGTGAGGTGACGTAATAAAGTTACAAAGAAATATTAAACATGGATGGTCCATCTCTATATACCAAAAGTATAAACACAGATCAAGGAAATAAGTAGAATACGGCTTGTGACACGGAATATAAATAGAGGTTTTGGATCATTTGCTTGGGAGAATTTAACGATGATGTAGTATTTCACTACATCGATAACATCAAGAGTAATCTGTTTTGCGTGTTTAATTTTCGAACGCATGATGTATGAAACGATACTTATTCAACGTCATTTGTATGATAGAGAATCCGATTACGATTGGGATTCCGCCGCCATCATTATAACTGGGCCTGGTATGTGACTGTCGCAACAATGACGATGATTTGAATACCATGCTCGGATCATTAGAGTTGCGTACATCGATGGGTGCCGTATATTGCGGAAGCAATTCCTCCTTAATGGCGATCAGGTACGGAGCAGAAATACCGGAGGAAATATTTTCTTCTACCGATATTTACATAGTATTAAATTGTCGGGTGTCGTCCGTCGTTTCGTAACAATATCGTGGGTTCTCGTCAGCTATTGGACTCTCCCTACCGTATATTACATTTCTGCTGAAGTTTATAAAGTATTTTACTTCGTGGTCGTGTTTGACTCGGTCGAGCCGTAAAATACAAGTGATAAGAAAATCGTGTAAAGTAGCGAATGTAATAACTTTTACGGACATAAAATGAGTATTTTTCTTGTAAAAATACATAAACTATGTTCCTTGTGAGCAATTGTTATGACTGACCTTGTGGAAGATCTCTTGAACTGTTACATAACTAATGAGCCGTTGTTAAGTCTACTTCAGCATTGTTGGTTCCACAATGCATGATCTTGTTAATTAACCACCCATCTGCATTATACGTTGTATTGTTTCCTTCGAGATTGAATAACGCAGTAGACATCTTTTTCACTCTTTCTATTGTGTTTGTAGGCAGCGTATCTTCTGGTAATTGTCAACTTAGGAATTCATCGTTTCTACCCATTAATGGGCTGCGTAACTTTAATATAATTATAAGTTTTTAAACTGACATGGTCACTAACACTATCATTCATACTGAAAACCGGATATTTACTGCGAAAAACGAACAAGAAAGAGGTTAGAACAATTTTTCTGCTCATAAACACCTACCCGCAATAACTTCAGTATATCCGTGATCAATCATGGTGCTTGTAACAGCGCCGAAATATCGGGAACTAAAATATTCTTTATTTTTATTAATCACGTACCTATCTCCTTTCCAAATAAACCAGGTGCAAATTCTACGCTATGCATGACTTTTAAATGCTCTCCTCAAAACGTGTGAAAACTCACCTTAGTCTCACGTTTCAGTGATGTTTACAGTATCAACAAGACTACTTACGTTAGACAGTAAAACTTTATGTAAACAAATGTTATCTAACATCGTGCTGGTTGATCGCAAGCGGTAGTCTTACGTAGTATTTGTGTAAACTACATAAAAATATACAAACATTACGCATCTGCTAAGCGAGTAAATAATGTTTTCACTCATGAATTCCTTAGACGGGTGCTAGTTGTAATGTGTTACTTTGTGTATTGAGACAAGACTTGTATGCATAACTGCATAATTTCATATAAATATATATTATAAATGCGGAAGTAACTATGACTGTGTATGGAGAACCTTTTCACGGCTGAACCACTGAAACGGTCGTTATGAATCTTGGCAGATCAGATAGGTAGTCTGGTACCTGGCAAAATAAATATTCAGGATGCAAAATTAGCCTACGACGACGTCTAAGTAGGCTACTTTAGTTTTTACATAAGTACATACAAGCAGACAAAGTTGCGGGCATCAGCTAGTGCATAATTCCTTAAAGGAAAAAAACATTTTGTTTTCCTATTTCCTTACAAAATTATGAATGTTTTGATGTTGATGTTATAAAGCTCATGAAGCCTGAAACAGCGGGACAGTTATCTTCTGTTTGTATTTACGTTCGTGTTGACAAGTTTTCAGTTTCGTAGTTATGGCTCAAACTGTACGAACTATCCTAATTTCACAACTTGTGGTATTTGTTGTTCTATCTGTAGTTTTCCGATGATAAACATGCTTATATTATCTACTGGAGTTTTTCATTGTTCGACTTGTGACATGAAAAAGTTTACGTAAATACGTGCGGTATCTAAAAGACCATGAGGGATTTTATACATATGGACTCCGTCCCCACCCTCCGACAATGACACTGGTAAGATGCAAACTGCAGTGACCAAAAACTAACCGGAATCTAATTTGTTTACCGTAAGGTCAGCTGAGTCGAGTTGATAGACCTCCATTAGTGCGAAAATTGCACTCATTACACAAAATTGTCTCGTAAAACAGCATAAAATTTTACACACTTCCGCATTTATCTCGTTTAATACACATAAAATCATGTGTAGAATCTTTTGTTTAGTGAACTTGCCATTCTTCGCCTCGGCTCTGAATCAATTATCTTGACCTTTGCGCACGAGTCGCGCGGTCGGCGAACTCGATTTGAATAATGACCGTTGGCAGCCTGCAGCATGTGTTGCCAGCCTTGTAGAAGTTTATTGTTGCGTGTGCAAAAAACTAACAAGTATTAAGATTTTAATTAGCATAAATAAACAATGGATTAGTTCTGCTTCTTGGACATTTTTTAATAAAGAATTAAAATTATACAGACAATAAGATTTTAATTTCATTTAAAGTATAGGCTCAATTTGATACTTGGCACCCATAGCAGAAAACAGTGGTATGAACCACGTGTGGGATTTCAGATAGGAATATTTTCTTTTTTCATACTCACATTTCAGCTCTTTTATTTTTGCTTTATTACGAGCCTTGCCAAAATTCTGTGAACAAAGTCTAGATAAAAAACCCATCCGTCTACCTTGTACAAAATCTCCGGACGAATAAATTTTCCTTTGCGGTTATTCATTCAAGTTTAAATAATGCCTTTGAGGTGTAATTTTGCACACAAAATTAACATACAGCTTTTCTTGAGCGAAGCAGCGGAGCGAGTGAGTTGTCGGGTTTGCCGTTAACGTAATACCTAGGTACGTAATGATACCTAGGTGACTTATATGTAGTGCCCTGGTACATTGTGCGGTGTGCGGGGTCTTGTTAGTGCTCTATTAGATTGGTGTGGTTTATGCTTACTGCGGTCAGAATTGTGATACCCTTGTTGTTGAGAACGGTAAGGATACCCGATTGATTTGTATTGCTTTGAAATGCAATAGAATATTGCCAGATTTCAACGAAGACATGTAAGCTTATGATTATTTCCTATTCACGGTCTATAGTACCCATTTTACCAAGATTAAGCAACACCTAAACGAATGCTTTAATAAACACACTGTTTTATTTTCAACGCTAGGTTAGCATTGACATTTAAATAGTGCAATAATTATATGCATTAATTTTGATACCAGTTAGTTTTGACGAAAACGGGCAAGTCTTCATACATAGACAGCCACTTACTGTTAAGACAAAGCCTTTTGAGCCCCTCTTTGCAGTTGCTCTCTAATGCTTCCTTTAGCACCGCTCCCGAGCCTATTTGGAGCGTTCTTGTAAAATTGGGTCGACCTTATTTCATCGGCTACGTAAGTTCGCGTCGCGCTCTGCTGCTGATGTGTCTAGACTTTTGACAGTTTGTCTTGGTCTATTTAAGCAACAGCTTACTTAACTAAAGCTGTGATAGGAATACTAATCTCAATCAAGTAACAAACTGTAGAGAATCCTAAAGTCTTCTAAAGTAAGACTGAGATCTATTTAGTTTAGCTGAGCGTTATTCCTATCACTTGCACAACTCTCAAACTACGTACAGACGCCAGCACATCAAGCTACTACTACAATCTGTCAAAAGAGAATGCTCATGGAAGTATGGAATCCCGTACCATGCTGCATCAAAATCAAACCTTGTTTTTTATAGACTACACTGATCGTATTAACTCCTACAAAAATTATTTTTGAAAAAAAAACCCGCGTTTCAGAGTTATTTTATAAAATCGAAACTAACCTAAAAAGTAGGTCTATTTTTTCGACGCTACCAACGACGTATTTTAACACACATACATTACATTATTGCTCTAAAAACAGCGTAATACACTAATATTAGTAAGAATTACGAGTTAAAGTAACATCCACAGTATGCTTGACTGAAACTCGATTTTATTTTAGACCTTTACATTGCCAATAGTCAGTCAGTACAGTACAAATGTCAGATGCCACAGATAAGATAACTATAAACCATAGAGTATAGTAAGTGCTATAAACTAGTCGGGATTTAGGGATGTAATCGATAAATCCAAATCTTTAGGCTTGATTGGGAAAATTTGACAGTTTCGGGTAGCTTGATGTGCTGGCGTCCGCGTCAGTACAACAAAAACAAATTGAGACGCGAACATGACCATGTCCTAGCACGTTTAAGTATGCCTTATAGATCTCGATAAGAGTCCAAAAAAATCTTAAAACAACAGAAAACGATTCAAGAAAGTTTTTAATTCTAATTTAACCGAGCCTCAAATGATCAAATGATAACAAAGTACCTATCCCTAACAAATGACCCTAACAACGACCAAATCTGGGAGATAAGCTATTACCAGTAGATACTATAGACGTATTTGTGCCTAATACGTTCAGGTAAATGATCCTCGTTCGTGCGAAATTTGTTTGTCACATTGTGTAGCTGAGCTGAACTGAGTATATTGAGGTTGGACTATCCCTGACCTGCCCGCTGTGTTGCTAGATTAATAAAACCGTTTCAATGGATAGCGATACTGCGTTGTGTGGTCGTACTCTTTGTTGGATACGAACAGTGTAGACTGCTTTGTAAATACTTACCTCTAGAATAATTAAGGTACTCCTGCAAAAAGCTTTCAACTTAATATTATGCCCATCAATTTCCTGCAAAACCCTTGACATTCAACCTTCGCGGTCAAAGTAATAAAAGTAAGTAATTTCCGTGATATTATCACGAAATTATTATAGTGGGCATGCGACAAAAACGCAAATCACTGTTCCTCTTACACCAACATATTTTACAACGCTATTAGGTGACCGAGAAACGTAGGCACGTCCACATTAAATACATTCCTTAAAATCCATCTTGAACAATCTTGATAAATCCACCATGTTGTAGGTACGATACAGTCACGAGCATTAATTCAAAAGTGAATTTCACGTGAAATAACGATTGGTACTTTAAGAAAAGCACTATTTTGGAATAGTTCGGTTTCGAAAAGACTATATTCGTAACACCATATTTCTTTTAATCAATACTTTATAGGATAATCGCTTTCAAATATTGCGTAGTTGTAAGGTATTTAAGTTCGTGGCTATACCTTAAGTTCTTTCTACCATGTTCCATATAATTAATTGTAAGGCATCACGCGATCGCGCTTTTTGTAGCTAACTTTATACCTTTATCCTTTTACAAGGATAAATTGGTATAATTTATTTAAATGCTTTCCCAAAGTCGAAATTTACGAAATTGAAGGTTTCTAACAATATTTGTTCATTATTTTTCCATAATTCTTTACGGAGTGAAACGTGGAAAATTAAAAGATCCCGCTGATTACACAAAGGGGTTGTGACTGGATTCATCTTCATTTAAGTGAAATGCTTTGTTCAAGTGAGTGTAATGCAGTTAGAATTTTCTCTGTCTTTTTAGGTATAAATGCAGAATATAGCTTACAGAAGCATATAGAACAGTGCGATCCATTATGTTTGTTAAAAATTGCCACGTTCTCTACACTTTTTATTGTAATGTGATTGTAAATGCCGTATCCGGGCCGTAATCTCCGTCGGAAAGTTCGTCAATAATTTGAAAACTAATGAAGCGAGCTTCCCCAGTACCTGCTGATTAAAGTCTACTTGACTGCGAACTAAATGAATCCTCTAAGTTAACTCGTTAGTGCGGCTAACTCTTTCAAAAGTTCAACTCGACGAACTCATTAGTCAACCCGATATTCAACATTTATAATACAAATTATTAAATAACTTGACCGTAAATTCGAAGCTTAATTATTTGAGACAGCACTTCCGTTTCCGCGTATTTTCCCTCTCTTTCTACCCTATATACCCTACTCTTTCGCACATCCATCCCCTCTCTCCCTCACCACCAGATGGGCTCAAGGCCTGATGCGCCTGAGCCTCTTGCTCATTGGCGTTTCGTTTTCCGACGCGTTCGGTTCGACCACGAACCACTTTATATTTCCCCAAAAATTTAAATTACTGTTGCTATTAACGTGTCAAGTGTTTTACACCGAGCGCAGTTTTTCACGTAAGTGTTTGCACAAAAATTTTATTTTTAACTCTTTAACAGCTTTGCTGTTCGATTTATACCCACATAATAGATTACATTATCTTTATGTGGATACATTTAAATTTTTCTGCTACAGATTTTATTCTACAAGAAATTGCTAAATTCTACCCTACATTGTATTGTTTTTTTTTTTTATTCTAGTAAATAGTTAAATCACATAAGTGTTATTTCGTATTATTAGGATGGAAGACAGGGCTATACCTTCTGAAACCAATCCTGGTGATGTGTCAGTTACTCCAGGCCCATCGCGCCGCCGATCGAGCAGGAGTTCCTCGAGTAGCTCTAGTAGCACATCTTCGAGCTCTAGTAGTTCAGGGAAATCGGTAGGCCGTAAACGAAAACGTTCACGACGCCACCGTCATAAGAAATCAAAACGTTCGCGACGTTCTAGAAACCTTAGGGTTAATAAATTATCTAAGGAGGTAGAGGAGCTTCGTGACTTGCTTGGCCGTAATAATAATAATGGTACACACACCTATCCCATAGATAATTGTAATGAGTCCTGTATTGATTTAAATGAAAGCCGCGAATTATTTTGTGATAATGATATTAATGAGGGTAGCAGTGAAGCTACAAAAGAGTTTTCGTTTAATATTCAGACCAAGCTTAAGGAACCGTCAGTCCCTAAAGCACCTAGTGATTTTTTAAATACACTGAACTTTATTCAGCATTTTGATAATAATGACTGGTGTGATGTTCGTTATGCCGATACTCAAAAATTGTACAGCCATTCACCTGGTTTCGTAGATTTAGAGATTAATGACGAAATAAAAGCCTATGAGTCTACGCGTCATTTAGCTCAAGCAGATAGGGCCTACGCTGCCCAAACTTTTTGTTTATTAAAACTTAGGGAGGTTTTACAAGATTCTATGAAAAGTTTCCTAATATGGGCAAGAGACGAACAAGGTAAATTGTGTTTTGATAATTTACAAGAAAAAAATATTGAAATATTTTTCAAAGGTGATGTGCATAAAGTGTCATCCGATTTACTGCAATTACTTTGTGGCCATAGAGCCGAAATTATTCAGATGAGACGTGATGCCATATTGAAATTTATTCGAGATCCTCTTATAAAATCATCTTTACGTAAAATACCTCCCTCATGCCAAAACCTTTTTAATGCTGAGTCTTTTACGACTACCCTCGAAAAAATCGGTGGTGTTAAGAAGGCGTTCTTACCACTGAAAAGTAATGACAGCTCTGCCCATCAAGCTGGGTGTAGTAAAGCTGTATATAACAATCGCCCTCCGCAGGGGTCGGTCTGTTACAACAAGCCTTCACAAGGTTTTGTACCTGGATGCTGCCATGCTCACGCTGCACATCCGGCATATACCGCTCCTCCGCAGGGGAGCTATCATTCTCAATGTCCTCAGGGATATGTAAACAACCACTCTAATCGACGAGGAGCCTCCAATACAAGAGGTTCCTTTCGATCCCGAACCGGTCGTTATAATCGATCAGGCAATGGCCAATTCAAAAACATTCGAAATCAGAACGCGTCCAATAGCGCGTCTAAAAATGATCAGTTTAAAAAACGGAGGAACTGACTCGAGTCGCTCGAGCACCGAGTTCAGAGCCGGCCAGTTAACTCGCTTTGCCGACAGTTGGGAACACTTGGGAGCTCCAAAATTCATTATAAAAAAAAAAACTAGCACTCCGGGAGTGCCGGCAGAAGTGAAAACTTGATTATTAACGTTGAGCATGTTTGATATTTTGGAATGGTTAGGGAATAATTTTGCACCAATTGCTTTATCAGTATAAAAGTACTATCATTTATGGAAGTGCCCTTAGACTGCCTTAGTACGGGAACCAGTGTCGCCAAACTCATACACTTGCAAATTAAAATGAACATTCCAATACACAGAAAACGATAAAACATAGCAATGATGCAACTGTAATATTTTATTTATAAACAAATTACTGTCCTTGAAAAAGCACTAACTTATTATGTATAATTCTTATTTTCGATTGTGGTTCAAAACATTGTTTGGTACTATGGTGAATACGGGTTTCGAAGTAATGCATTGCGATTGATTTAATGAGGAGAGTTCTGTGATTCCCTATAAAAGGCTGACTGTCGAAATGGTCATTAATAAATATATTAATATTGGTACGTGTGCATTCCTTGTAACACGATAATATAAGTGTTGACATCACATTTTTCTCATTAAAAAATGAATTTCCTTTATGTGAACGCGCTCGAAATATCTTTTCTGCCAATTCACAGACTTTATTTAAGTCAGTAGAAGGATAAATAAGGCCTCCTTTGTCTCTTCTAGCAATGATTCCGTGATTTTTTTTTTAAATTTATTCATGACCATGGATACATGTCCTTCAGTCGTAATGATTCCGTGATACTTATCTGTGATCAAAGCCAAAAGACAATCCTCACATTTAATAACTTTCCTCAACTTTCTTGCAATAAAACCAGCAATATAGGTTATTATTTCTTTAGAATAAAGAGTAAGCCTAGAAGGATCTGTTAAATAATCATGATCTATGTTGATCATAGGATCACATCCTAAAGATTCATGCGGTAGCAGCAATCCACAAGTTTCTTATTTCGGGTTTATTCGGAAATCTGAAAATTTAATAAGATTTTTTATTATCTTTCATTTTTTGCGTCAGGTGAGTGCAGTTATACGAATTAAAATCGTATAATACGTGTGTTACTAACATAGATTTTAAGTAGTGCGTATTACTAATATCATATGAATCAAGGTCGGAAGAGTATTTTTTTATAGACATTGCATTATTCGGTATTACCCATATTAAAGGGTAAATTCCCCGTCAAAAAGTGGCAACACTGAATTTTGAGGTAAGATAATAAAATTATTGCAAAAATCACGATTATACGAGATTTATCCATTAAACGAATTAGTTGGTACATTACTGCGACTATTTTATGAGAAATAATAGGACACAAAGCGATTGAATACTTAAAAAGATCTAATACTTACGAGTGAAAGGACAGTCCAGCAATCTTCATCAAACTATCACTTTTACAGTTTATTACACTGCACCTTACCATTTTGCACAGTTGCACAAATGTACTGTTGTCGAATTAAGCTCGAAAAGATCATATAATGTGTATAATTTCGATGCAATTGTTAATAAACAAATTGGATGTCAATCTGGCACCGCCACAAACGTCAAACTTGTTGTGCACTGACAATGATGTGCTCAGCCGACACGCGATAAGGGACAGAAATATTTATACTCTGTCTCTTTTCTTTGCTAGTGACGTTTATATGTTCTTCTTTTTCTTGTGCGAATGCAAAGGAAGATATCCAGCAGTCTATAGAATACTCTGTCTACGGTTTTTTCTATTCCGTGTTTATCCCTAAAGCATTAGGTTCAAAGTTGATTGGAAACATTTAAAAATTTCTTTAAATGATTTTAAACCATAAAATGTTGAAGGTTAAGTTCAAAATCGTCTACTCTCCATCCGTCTTACGCTTTTTCCAAATTTCTTTAAATGATTTTAAACCATAAAATGTTGAAGGTTAAGTTCAAAATCGTCTACTCTCCATCCGTCTTACGCTTTTTCCAAATTTCTTTAAATAATTTTAAACCATAAAATGTGGAAGGTTAAGTTCAAAATCGTCTACTCTCCATCCGTCTTACGCTTTGTCACGTGTCCTGACGCGAGTGTCCTGACGCGAGTTTAAGATTTTATACCCATTACAGAACAATTTTTTTAAAGTGCTCAACGTCGCTAAAGAAGTTTTCACTTCAAAATAATAAATGGCTATCGAATACCATTCCTTCGAAGACCTCCACTGATTGTCCCAAATATAAAAAACAGTGCCTTCAATATTCTGACGTCACCAGAAATGTCAATGCTTGTAAATCAAATGAAAACACAGGGCGTTCTCGAGATTGCAGATATTTCCCCGAGCTTCTTATCAACAATATTTTTGGTACCAAAAGGCGATGGTTCCGTCCGCCCAATTTTCAACTTGAAAGCTCTAAACGAGTTTGTTTTCACAGACCGATTCAAACTGATAAACATTTTTCGAATACCCGATTTTCTACAGCCTCGAGATTGGCTTTGCAAGATAGACCTTTCCCAAGCCTATTTTCATTTGGCCATTTGTCAGTCGCAACGACGGTTTCTCAGAATAATTTACGAAGGAGAATTACTCCAAATGACATGCCTCCCATTTGGGCTGAGTACGGCTCCAAAGGTTTTTGCGTCCCTGACCAATTGGATCGCTCAAACTTTGCGAGAAGAAGGCATACGCTTAATTGTCTATTTAGACGATTTTTTGATCGCCCATCAGGATATAGGCGTTCTCAGATCACAGGTTCAGTTAGTGGTGCAACGGTTACAATACCTAGGTTGGCAGATCAACTTTCAAAAATCCGAGCTCACGCCCCAAAAGAATTTGGTCTATTTAGGCGTTCATTGGGACCCCTGGCTCAATCAAAAACGACTTCCCATAGACAAATATCAGGGCCTTCTGGCCAAATTGTCACGCATGCGGAGGGACAACAAAGTAGTATTAAAGGACCTACAAAGCCTTGTAGGCCTCCTGAATTTTGCCAGTTTTGTAGTTCCAAACGGCAGGCTCAACCACCGGAGTTTAGTGGATTTTCTAAATTCAATTCCGAAATCGTCAAAAAGCCTGCATGCATTACCAGCAGAGGCACAAGAAAATTTGGAATGGTGGATGCAAAACTACCAAGCCTCGACACGGATTCACATTGCACCTCCGAGTCATTTCCTTTCAACAGATGCCTCCGATATAGCATGGGGCGCACAGTTGGACAGTCGGTCACTGTCAGGACCTTGGAGCGAGCAGGAGGCCGGGTTGCATTGCAACCAAAAAGAAATGCTGGCAATTTTAAAAGTCTTACAAGGTCATTGTCTGCTCCTGCGATGCTCCACAGTGCTTGTACAGTGCGACAACAAGACTGTGGTCGCTTACCTGCGCAACGAGGGGGGGACAATATCAAAACCCCTGATGAATATTACAAAGAAGGTTTTCGAGGTACTGAACCAACACAGTATCGTTCTAAAAGTTTTTCACTTACCGGGGAAATTCAACATTCTGGCCGATCCTCTTTCTCGGGGTCGGGCTCCCGTAGAATGGCACTTAATATCTCGATGCACAGAAATAATATTTCGGAAATTTGGAATCCCGGTAATAGATCTTTTTGCCTCAGAAACGGCTCATGTCGTTGCCAATTATGTGTCGCTGGACTTGAACGACAAACAAGCCATTTACCACGATGCGTTTTCGATCGAATGGAACTACCAGTTAGCGTGGGTGTTCCCACCACCTTGTCTAGTTCCAAGAGTACTAGCGCACCTCAATCGAGCGACCGGAATCTTCCTTTTGGTGGTTCCTCGGTGGGACCGAGTTTTCTGGAGAGGAGACCTGAAGACACGAGCAATAGGTCCTCCCTTCACTATTCGGAACCTGGACCATTCTTTAGTGAACACGGCAACCGGCCTCCCACCTCCCAGAGTCCAAAATATAACCTTAGAGGTATGGAAATGTGGGGGTGGGGTCAAAACTTGAAAAACTGGAATTTAGACCAAAAAAAATTGTTAGAATCATCCTGGAGGCCATCAACTCGCAAAACCTACAGAGCTGCTTGGTCACGATGGTTAAAATGGGCAGAAAAACATAAAATTAACCCAGTTAATCCAGAGGGATCTGTAATGGCACAATTTTTAGCGGATTTGTATTTAATTGAAAAGTTATCGTATAATACAATACTCTTGCACAAATCTGTAGTTTCTACACTGTGTAATGCGGATTCGGGTAACCTTTTAAGTTCCCATACTTTAGTGAAGCATGTGCTAAAATCAATTGCTCTCAAACAGCCGATAACAAGCAAACCCGCTATCTGGAACATTGATGATCTATTGTCTCATTTAGCGAATAGTTCCATAGACTCAAACAATATTTTCGCAGCATCTAGGCATACAGCCGCATTACTACTTCTCTGTTCGGGCAGACGAGTTCATGATTTAACTCTCCTCTGTATTGACTCTGATCACTTAACTATGTCAGATGATAGTGTGATAGTGTGGCCAGTTTTTGGTTCCAAAACCGATTCTACTACGCATAGACAATCTGGTTGGAAATTGTTAAAAAATCCTGATAACAGGAATCTGGATCCTGTTTATTGGATACGTCGGACTATTGACCTACTCAAAAATAGACGCAATTTGGCTAAATGTCACAATTTATTTGTGACCATAAGGGGTCAAGCTAGACCTGCTTCTCGAGCTGTGATAGCAGGTTGGATTAGATCCCTCCTATTAGAAGCCAAAATAATAGCGACTCCTGGTAGCTTTCGGTCTGCGGTTGCATCAAAAAATTGGTCAGAAAATCTTCCAATTGATACCATTTTGGCTAGGGGTAATTGGAAAGTTGAAAATACTTTCAAGAAATTCTATAAACGTCAAGTTATGCCGGCTGCTTCGGTTTCTGGTATAACCATAACGAATTTGTTTGATCCTTTAAATTGAGTGATTAAGTAATCGTATCACACAATAATCAATGATAATGTAATTTTATAATTTCATAACTAAATTGTTATATAAATTTTCATTATTATAAGTTTCTTATTTTTAGTTTACCTTATTGAATGGTGATTGTTAAAGGATTTCTTTGTTGTTTATGTAAAAAATAAAAGTTTCTACGCACATCTATGTTTTTGTTTTATATTTAGGAAAAAGTAAAACCACAATACCATTACTCCCCTCTGTAATAATTCTTTGACATTAAATTCTTATGTATTTTCATCCTCACATTGGCGTTCTTGACCACCAGGCGATAACAAACACGTCTCAAATAATTAAGCTTCGAATTTACGGTCAAGTTATTTAATAGCAGCGTTTTTCCTGAAATAAAACGCTTATTAAATTACTTACCTAAATTCGAAGCTTAACTTAATTCCTGCCTGTTGTCACAATGAGCAAGAGGCTCAGGCGCATCAGGCCTTGAGCCCATCTGGTGGTGAGGGAGAGAGGGGATGGATGTGCGAAAGAGTAGGGTATATAGGGTAGAAAGAGAGGGAAAATACGCGGAAACGGAAGTGCTGTCTCAAATAATTAAGCTTCGAATTTAGGTAAGTAATTTAATAAGCGTTTTATTTCAGGAAAAACGCTGCTATTAATTAAGGTAAACTAAAGGTTAATTAGTGGACCGGGGTAGGGCAGGTACCTCATTAATAACACTAGTTAATTTTATATGATTAAATGACTCCTCAGAACTTTTGAGGTTTTGATTTTTTGTCAACTTAGGGCAAATTAAATCTTTAGATCTACAAAATTTAACAACCAACTCCCCTAAACTTATAGTTGAAACGAAAACTCAATATAAACCAACAAACAACTTGAAATAATACCTTTGTTTTAAACTGTCTGAAACATTATAATAATACGAACTAGGTTCACTAAATGAACAGATAATATTATTTACTTTCTTTTCTGCCCTTGTGCCATGTTACTAGAGGTCGGCGCAACACGAGTTTTTCATCCATTCTTCCCTCACAGTCGTCACTCACTATCAGTCACTTTTTAAACAAACACCTAATTATAAGTTTTTACCTGTCATGGTCACTAACTTTATCATTAACACTAGAAACAGCATATTTAAGTACCATGTTATCCGCGTGTTTATCCGTCATCATGATGCTTGCAACAGCGCTGAAATATCAGGAACTCAAAACAAACTGTAAACATGGTAAATATCCCGTTTCTAGTGTTAATGATAATAACCTAATTAATCAAGTAAATTCTCTGTTATCTTCAGAAGCGGAGTGCGACGGCTGCGGCGGTGATGGCGACGAGGGTCGCAACGTCAGCGAGCTGCTGCTGCCGCAGTACGCGCTGGCGACCGGGGGCCTGGCTAGAGACCACCGGCCCCTCATCACCTTCCCCGACAACAATAACTTCCACATCATCACGCCGTCGGAGTACCGGAGGCTACTGCTTTACCTCACCTCTGTGCCCTCGTGAGTATACGACACTAGTATTTTTTCACCCTTACGCATTGATGCTGGTCCACCATGGGAGTAGATTAAGAGAGACAACAATTTTCCACAACCTTTGAGTGTGGTACTAGGTCCTTGTGGTGAATCATGACCAGATGGGTACATGGTCCATTTCCTTTCAGCAGAGATTCGGCCACAGAACCATCTCAGTTACCTTAAGTTTGAGCAGTGGTTTACAAACTTAGTATGATATGAACAGCGTTGTTTACATTAAGCAGTGTCCTACAATGTATAGTATTGTATGAGAAGATAAGTTTTAAACAATGAACAGGATGAACTTTGTCATTGCAGACTTGCTATTTAATTCACACGAACTGCATTTGCTTGCTACAAATACTCGAATACAGTACTTAGAAAATGAAGTTTTAGTGTTAACTGCACGATATGGTGTTATGGTGTAATCACATATTTTACTACTGCACTCTTTCTTTAACTAGTCCACTGCCGATACAATTTTTGTATTTTTTCCTGTTTCATCATCAAAAGTCGGTTCTTTATTTTTATAATATTTCCCTGAACTGTGAAGGCCATTTTTTTTTTTATCATAAATAACTTTCACATTATCTCCCGTTGATTTTTGTGACACTTTACTGCTTACGCTAAAAGCGTAGACCACCCACAGATAATCTTACGCTTCATTGAACATTACAACGCTTTGAGTAATGTAATATAATAATGAATTGTGGTAGCGTTTTATCATTATAAAGGCCTTCTATTTTATTTATAATCTCTCCTTAAGCATAGTTATAAGATTTTCATGTAATAGTGCTCAAAAGTGATTTTCTCCTAAAGTATACTTAAAAAGGACAATGTGCAATTTTCTATGAAATCTGGGCGTAAGACTTTCGGTCACTTTGTCCATGACTCTTTATTGTTAGTACCATTATTATCTAGTACAGATTTTATTGTGAAATAAAGTTTTGTTAAAGTTTCAATTGCTATTTCATGGAAAAATAGTTTTGCTCCTGAATGTGACTACAAATGTCAAAATTTGACGAGGAAAATATGGTTTCGTGTTACTGTACTGTGGTAGACCGTCTACCACTAACTGAAATATTAATGGGTCGTTTACCTTCCCTAGAGACCATTTACTAACCAACACAAATTAGTTACAGGCAGTTCATTAGAATTGTAAATGAACTTTAGAAGAAAATATTAAAAGCGCTCGTTAAATAAATTAGTGATTGATCTCTAACTTGTAAAGTGGGTATTAATTATATTATGGTAAGTACTTAATTGAACCAATGAAACCCTGTAAGTAGGTGTAGTCAACCTGGTAATAGCTTTACCAACTAAGGTCGAATTTCACTCGTACGTCATAAAAATACAAGTATTTTTGGCTAGGTATGTCTATGCGAAAGTTAGGCCGCGTTTTCATCAGAGATAAGCGAGGATGCGTAGCGAGGGATGTGTGTTATACATAACCTTAACGATCGCATGCATTTATTAACAAGTCACTATAGTGACAAGTTCGTATTTTTCGACACCAACAGTTTCGTTCAGAAATTGAAGTCAAAGAGAAATAATGCGTATCTGCCTCTTAGTTTTAGACGTCAAATAGCACGGCTATTAGCTTTTAATTTATACTCAGACATAAGTGGTATGTCGCAGTTTTTTGTAAATAGGTCTACTAAAATTAGTAATTTTACTAATTGCAATTATACAAATATTAACTTAGATTTAAACTAGTCAATAAGACAATAGAAGGTACGAATGACAACTTAGTTAAACTGAGCAACTTTAAGGTATCTTCTAGCTCTCAATCAATTAATTCTAAAAGAGGGGTTGAGCAGAATTCCTTGAAATTGCTTCATCAGAATATTCAAGGTTTTTCTTCCAAACAATTAGAAATAGAATTATTTTTAGAAAAAACCAAATTTGATATTATTTGTATTACTGAACATTGGATGAAAGATTATGAAATGCAAATTAATTATGAGAATTATAGCGTGGGCAGTTGCTTTAACCGAAAATCAATGCTGCGTGGAGGTTCATTAATTTTAATTAAAAATTGTTTTAAATCAAAACCACGTAACGACATAGTTGAACTCTCAGTTGAGCATAGCATTGAATTGTCATGTGTTGAGCTGGATAAGCATGTCATAGTGTGCGTATACAGACCCCCTAATTATCTAAACTACTCTATTTTTGAGTCAGTTATGGAAGATGTTTTGGGTAAACTTTCAAGTGGTAATAAATCAGTAATTATCTGCGGTGACTTTAATATTAATATTTTAGAAAATAACTCTAACAGCAGTAGACTATTAAGCCTTTTTAAATCTTTCAATCTGTCGAATGTGTTTTTAGAACCAACCAGAATAACTACAACTACTTCTACTTGTATTGATAACGTTTTCTGTGGCTGCGACTATTTGGAGAAAGCTATTGTAAATTACCTCCCCTCTGATCACTGTGGTCAAACTGTGTCTTTTGAATTTAACACACCACTGCAAAAAGTACAGATACAAACTAGACCAATAACCTCTAGTGCCTTGATCAAATTTAATAGCACTTTAATTGACAAGTTAGCTGTGCAGGGCCTAAATATTATGAATGTTAATACTATATATGAAGAATTCTTTTCATTAGTGCAAACTGAGTTCAATAATACTTTTAAGAAGAAAACTAAAACTATCTGCCCGAAGTTTTTATTCAGTGACTGGGCAACTAAAGGCATCAGGAAAAGTCGGGAAAGACTTTTTGAGTTGTATGGCCTTAAGCCTTATATTAATACGGAAACTTTTAATAAGTATGTTGCTACTTATTCTAAAATTTTCAAAAATACCTGCAAGACAGCTAAAGCCTTATTCATTAGCAACAAGCTGAAATCTGCAGAAAACAAGATTAAGACTGTTTGGAAAATTATAAATAATGAAACAAATAGAAACAAAAGACACAACACTGATTACACACTGGACTCTTCCCGAGGGCTCATTAGCGCAAATGTCGATGTTGCTCAGGAATTCGCAACGTTCTTTACCAGTATTCCAATTAAAACCACAGAAACGCTAAATTCTTCGCCATCCCTTGCCATTAATTTATTAAGAGAGAATGTTTCAGCCTGTAATGTTGAATTTAAATTTAAACATATAAACCCTGTGGTCGTTATGAAGGCTTTTAAGCAACTTAAAATAAAAAGTACTGAAGACCTTTGGGGTATGTCTACTAAAGTCTGTCAATCAATTGTTGAGACAGTAGCTCCCTATTTAGCCTTAATATTTAATTTATGTGTAGACCAAGGGGTATTTCCGGATTTAATGAAGTATAGTAAAGTTATACCACTTTTTAAATCTGGAGACGGCAAAGACACAAATAATTATAGACCTGTATCTATTTTGCCGGTTTTCAGCAAGATATTTGAAAAAGTAATGTTAAATCAAATGCTCTATCATTTTAATCGGAATGACATCCTACATGATCAACAATATGGTTTCACCAAAGGTCGTTGCACTACTGACGCCGGTGTCACCTTACTAAAGCACATCTTTAATGCATGGGAAGAGGCAAAAGATGCAATAGGCATCTTTTGCGATCTATCCAAGGCATTTGATTGCGTGAATCACGACACACTGTTGCTAAAACTTGAGCATTACGGACTGGGAAAACAAGCACTTAGTTTAGTAAAATCGTATTTAAATGATCGAATGCAGCATGTACAAATAAATGGCGTAAATTCATTAGGATTAAAAGTAAAAATGGGGGTACCGCAAGGCTCAATTTTGGGTCCTTTCCTTTTTCTAGTATACATAAATGATTTACCTCAGTTGCTGAAAAGTCAACCTCAAATGGTGTTATTTGCTGACGACACATCACTGATTTTTAAGGTAGACAGACGTGCACAAGAGATTGACGACGTAAATAACGCTATGCTTAAGATTCATAACTGGTTTACTGTAAATAATTTGGTGTTAAATGAGAAGAAAACTAAATGTATAAGATTCGCGTTACCGAATGTAAAAAGTAACGAATGTAACGTTGTATTGAACAAGGAAATACTAGAATTCGTCGATAAGACGGTTTTCTTGGGGATTACGCTTGACTCGAAACTGCAATGGAGTCCTCACTTAACAGCACTTGCAGGGCGGCTAAGTTCAGCCGCTTACGCTGTCCTTAAAATACGGCAATTAACAGACGTGGATACCGCGAGACTGGTCTATTTTAGTTACTTCCATAGCATCATGTCTTACGGTATTCTGCTGTGGGGACGGGCTGCAGATATTGACTCAATATTTATTCTGCAGAAAAGGGCTGTAAGAGCCATCTATAACCTACGCAGACGCGAGTCTCTAAGAGAATTGTTTAAAAAAATTAACATCATGACGGTACCTTGTCAATATATTTATGAAAACATTATGTATGTTCGGAAAAATAGACATCTTTTTAGTAAAATAAGCGACAGGCATAATTTCAATACTAGAAATAAGGACAAATTAGATCAGCCACGTTTCAGATTGTCAAAAGTACGCACTTCTTTTATGGGGTACTGTGTAAAATTTTACAATAAAATACCACTTGACATTCTACAACTTAATGAGAAGAAATTTAAAACATGCATAAAACGCACACTATGTAAACGAGCATATTATAAGTTGGAAGACTATCTCGTAGATAAAAATGCATGGCTCAATGCTGGTCCTGCTCCACAGCCACTTGGGCTCACGAACTAAGATTTTATTGTTTGGAAGAGATGCTCCCCCTTTAATTCTTTAGTTATACTTTTCTTTTTTTTTTTTTCTTTCTCGTTTCTCTTTTGGAAACTTAGGGTGTGAATTGTATATTTTATATCAACATTGTGAGTGCAAACTAATTGATTATGAAGTGTGAAGTTATTGTGGAAGCTGCAGAAGATTGTAAAATATCTTTGCATTGTATAGATTCCATCTCTTAGTATTATATAATTGCATAGCACATGTGTGAGTACTATGTACTGTAAAGCTTCCATTTATATTTTGTTATCTTTCATTGACTGGAATGTGTCCTGGTGGCTGAGAGAATGTCATGCTCACTCAAATGTCTCGCTGATGGTGGCGGGTGTGTCGGGTCATTTAGTTCCCTTCAATATGGTTGAGTTGAATGGCGCTGATCCATGCGTCATGTTCGTGAACGGGCGCTGTCAGTTGGGACTGGTCATCTCTTACCTGCCACGATTTATTTTAATTACTTTATTTTTAAATTTTTGGCTTAATCTTTTACTCTGGACGCTCTTAATGTGCACGTCTTTGTACATCGTTCTCACATATATGTATAATCTCAACATGAATGATGTAACCAAGATTTTGTAACAATATTTTGATTTAAAAGAGTGTCCATGGAGTTTCTTGCCCATTCTTCTCCATAGAGATCTACGATTTGGAATGTGCAACTACAGTACTTTCGCAAGTTATTATGCCTTGTGTCTGTGACTGTAGCTTAGCTTTTTTATTTTTGACTTTCAAAAGTGCCTGTAATGGTCTAATTGAAATAAATGCTTTGACTTTGACTTTGACTTTGAAACTAACCAATAACATCGCTTCTTTTTCATAGCTTGAGCTATTCGAGCTATATGATTAGATAGTTTGACACACTTATCTCGCTACGCATTCTCGCTCATCTTTGGTGGAAACGCAGCCTTACATTGGATAGTTCAACCTTATTGTGTATTTTTACTAAGAATTTCTCAGTAGCATCCTGGAGACTAGATCTGTGCCTGGTTTGGATTGAAACTCATCTGGCAGCACCGAATCCTAATTTTCCGTGTTCCTAACCTTCTTTGTCGCTCAGAACCGTCGTACGTCGTCGCACGTGGCAGCTTCGACTATGCGATCGGCAGCATTATGAGGTTCAACCCTAACAATAACAACAGGCTCGCCCCCTATTACATATAATGTCTAAACATAATTAGCGAAATATAGGTGTACTTACCTACTATAGGGTACCTAACCCTTCCTGAATGGCAGGCGTGTTGTTGTGAGTAGTTTCAACCTTCGTGACCATTCAATCCACTCGGAATGATTGTCAAAAGTGGTAAAGGGATTACGAAGTCCCCCATACTACATTAAATTTATGAAACCACCATCCATAATTTGTTAGATTATTTAGTATCACGGCTACATGAGAATCGATACCAGACAGAACTCATGACTAAATGATAGCCGGTATCACTAATCAATATCCAGTTTCATTATTCATGGATGATTCCTTTCTCGTTACAGATTATTGGAAGCAGATATGGGCTTCCACATTATAATAGACCGGAGAAAAGATCGATGGAACTCCGTTAAAACAGTATTATTAAGGATCTCAGTAAGTATTAATTACCCACCTACTTTATACATAAGTGTCTGGAAAGATAGAAATCAATAAATTACACAGACAGACAAAATTAGGGCACGATAAGAACATTACATTAAAAGTTAATTGACTCTTCTTATAAAATTATACATGTAAACCTATTTTATTGACTGTAACTTCTTAGATAAATATTATAAATTGAAATTATTAACCGAAATCAGTAGGAAGAATCGGTGGCCCAGCGGTAACGGCGCCTACTTTCGTATCGTATTCGTAAGTCATGGGTTCGAAACCAGGCAGACACTTATTTACTTTGTGTAATTATTTTCATCACCGTTGCTCCTAAAGCGGCGAAGGAAAACTTCTTTGGCTATAAACCGGTATTTATATTTTCTTTTTCTGTTTTCCAGGAATTCTTCCCAGGAATAATTCACGCAGTCTACGTACTTCGACCAGCAAGTTTCCTACAGAAGGCGCTGTCGGAAGTCAGTAGTAAATTATTTAAGGAAGAGTTCAGGTTCAGGGTGCTAGTCTGTTCGTCGGTTGAGGAGCTGTACGAACACTTCGATAGGTCACAGCTGACGCCAGACCTTGGCGGAGAACTACAATATTCACATGCTGAGTGGATACAGCAGCGGATAGTAAGTTCATTCATATTATGTTATTTATTTCAAATTTTAGTACCAATATTCTTATGAAAAATAATTAAGCCTAGTTTTGTAGTTTCCTAAAACCCAAAATACAACCAATTTGTTTAATAAACCACATAAATATAATAATAATAAACCATATTTTAAAAACTGTCAAGTAGTCTGAACCAAGGTCACAGTGGCGCCATCTAGTTGTTTGAAAGTAAACAAGCAATCCTAAATCGCGCTATCAAAGTTTTCCTAACAATTTGAACGGAGACGGAGAGTTGTGTGCTGTTTGGTAATGTTCAATGATGTCTATCCTTGCGCACCGAACTATTTGTGTGGAAATATGGGAAATTTCATACAGCGCCGACCGCCTGTGTGAAATACTGAGAACAATTACCTGAATTATCTATTCAAGTGTGTAATTTTGCAATGTATAACAGACATTTGAATATTAATATAGATTTAAACATCATAATTATCTACTAATTAATTAATTAAAGCGTTTTTGTACAATTCAAGAAGTACCTACTTAGTTAGAATCTGATAACCTAAAATATATTTGTATTTCAGGCACTAGAGAAATTTTCTACTTTAATGAAAGAAATCTCAAGTAAACTGGACGAGTTTATGCACGAGATTGTAGACTGCGATATGGGAAACGACCCGACACAAACCAAAGAATTATTAGACTGTCAGGAAAATAGGTAATATTTTACTACAATTTTTATAAGTAAATGTTGGGTGTATTCATGATTGCAAGTCGTTATTTTATGTTAATTTCATTTCTGTTTTAGGTATAAAGCTTTAAAAACTGAACTATCGTCGGCAACGTCGCAAGGCGAAGAGTTACTGACGCAAGTACGGAAACCAAACCTAACTTATAATATTATCAGCCATGTCGCTGCGGTTGAGAGGTAAATACTACCTACTTATGTATTTTAAGAGAAAATTACTTTTAATTCAATGTCTACTTAATATGGCCCCTGAATATAACATAGTAGGATCGCAGATTCTTTGCTGATAGAAACGAGATTCGCACGTCAGTGTTAACGAAACCAGTTTAAACTGGCTTCGTATTTTATTAAAACTCCGTACTACACTAGGCCAACGCAAGGTCAAAGTGTTACCAAAGATGAGCGGTCGATTGTACCTATGCTGAAAGTATTATTACTTTCAGCATAGCACGTTAGAAGGGGCGATGCAGATCTAGACTGACGTTCAATTAACTAACGTTAACTTAGAGCAAGTCAATTCTTCCATTATATTTTATTGAAGTAATTATTTATTTATGGACGCCTTGGATGGCTTTCTCGTTAATTGGCGAGAAGAGGCGCAACACCGAGAAAAGTGGAAGGAATGGGGGGAGGTCTTTGCCCAGGAGTAGGACAATTCAGTAATCTATGTCAACCTACACAGATCAACTAACATAAGACGTTGATCTTTATAACTACCTATGTAAAATAAGAATAAAACTGAATGAAATATTAAAATACTTTCGTACTATTTCAGATTACTGGTGCAACTGGACGAGACTGAAAAACAATTCGACAATTTCTGGCAAAAACATTCCACGAAGCTAAACCACTGGCTGAAATTCAGAACATTTTTATTAAACTTTAAACAGATGCAGGTAACTTTCGCTTAATCTAATTACAAATCAGTTGATCAGGACAAGTTTTCTCGTTACACTTTTGTTAAGTCTTTACCGGCCGGAACTGAAAATGTGACCCGGAATGACTTTGTTTATTTCTGTTTCGAAAGTCAAACATTGGTGTTCCTGGTGAACACACTCTATCAATTCTGTGTGATTCGTCAGGGTCTTTCGCTGGTCGAAAAACAAAGTCCCCACCCCTGTGTGAGACCAAGTCTGAAACCGCCCTGTTGGCAACCAAGTCCGATATATCCATACATTTCTCCTTGCTATCCATACCTTCGAAATTACGAATATCCTTCCTTTTCTGAGCGTCCAGTTGAAACGTTAACTTTTGAATTTTTCTTGACTTTTCTTCAAGACGCGCCTTGAAATCCTCTGCTTGTTTACTCTTCTTATTGCATTCTGATTGTAAATTACTAACCTTTCGTTTGCAATTCTCAAGTTCTGCTTTAAGTTTCTGAATTTTCAGAGCGTTTATTTCTTCCATACATTGTAGTTTGTCTCTAGCGTGTTTTGCTACGCTCTCATGATATAACGTCTCCTGTTCGACTTGGTACGCCCAAAAAGACATCGCACGCATAGCAATATCCATGATCGTGTCAGGTCTCATTCCCGCCAAAACTATTGATTTGAAAGTCTCATTGGGCTTAAGATCTGCTTGAATGACATCAAACTTATCACGTAATTCGGTCCCACATGCCGGACAAGTCAGTGAATTTTCGGCAGTTCGCTTGAATTCTCTTTTGCCATGTTCAACACAAAATGCATGCGAACAAGTCGTTACCCACGCTTCTTTTGATAGAGACTTTCTGCATTTACGAAAGTTGCACACGATTTCCATTGCCATTATTTTTATGACTTGTTGTTTTGATTTACAAGCACTATGTGTTTTTATTTTACTTAGATTTAAATAATTTTGCCTACAATTTAATTTGTAAATAGAGGTTATGTGTCAAATGTTTTTTTTTAATATTTTATCTTTTTTTTAATCCCCTCATGTTGACAGTTGCATTCGAGGTCGACCTCCTTATTCCTTGTTAAGGAAAGAGGTTCACATATATGCCAATAAGAAATAACAAGATATGTTTTTAAACTGCGTCTTTTAGAAGATTATTTATTAATTTAATTAATGATTTCAAAATTTGTTATAGGCTACTTTAGACAACCATTTAAAGGCAGCATGCGACATGACGGAGGTGGGCGAGACAGCAATCAGGGTAGACAGCCTTCTACAAGAGGCTGGCGACTTTGAGAAACTTTGTAACTGTGATCTTGATACAGCAACTTCAGTTATTGACGACGGTAACGTATTAAAAATGTATTTGATTCAAGTTATTAAAATATTTCCAGTAGTTAAAAACTATATTTCAAATATTTTATTCGCAAAAAATAAACACTGTCGGTTAATAAAATTTATATTGTATTTTCTTCAAAAAAAATAAATAAGACGAGTTCTATTTTTGAATTGAAAGCACGCTTCTCCCAATTAAATTTTGTTTTTGATAAATGAAGATAATGAGAAAGGTTTACAGTTTTTTTGTTAAATTAGGGTTGATACCTTTGTGCAGTTAGAATTATCTATTAAATAAATATCTTTTTGCAGGAGAGAAATTAATGCAAGACCCGCTAAGCCAAGTCGACCACATTGAATCAAAATGCGAGGAACTAAGACGAACAAGTGCTTTACTTTTGGAAAAGATACTAAAACGAAATCTACTTCTGACCAAAGCTAGAGAACTTATGGATAGAATAGATAAGGTAAGCTTTTTTTACCATTCCCACTCGAAAATGGGCATTTGATTCATCGTTATCAGTGAATAAAACTCTCTTTAACTCACTGAGTGAATAAAAACATTTTGCATTTGGAACAACCACGAGTTATGAACAAAAAATAAAACGTGCCGACAAGAATATATTGTAAAATGAATATAACAACTATAGGTATTAAATCATTGTTCTTAGTAAGTATCTTATACTTATTGCTGGGAAAGTGCTATTACTATCATAGCAATGAATTTTTTAAATAGGTACAGTTATTGTAATTAAGTATAAAAGTTGTGTCTATGCTTATAAAAGTCACACACTCACTCGTGATTTCCACCAATTAAACCTATGTCTGCAGATTTTTTTTATTAAATTTAGTCATTTTTCTTATTAGGCGAACGAATGGTGCGCAACAGGCGTGGAAATCTTAGCAGGAGAAGGAGGGTTAATAGCAGTGGACAAATTGTTAGAAGACGCCACCAGCTTCGGACTAACAGCGCCAGACCAGTTCCGAGATATGCTGATGCAGTCTGCCACTCAGGAGACCAGGGCACTCGTGACTCAGGTATGATAGTAGCAGTATTTCATAATTATGCTGCAGGCAAAATTGGCCGGCAGTTTCCACTGCAGATGATGAGATATTCGCCTTTTTTTTTTCGGATGGCTAATCATCAAATGAGTCCTCCCGTTCTGGGTGGAGCGGAAGGAAGTGTCAGGCTTGTACAGATATTAGCCTAGTCCATCTAGCTTAAATGGTTTAGCTAGAATCTAGGAATATGGAGTCTCATTAAAAAAAAAACTAGAAAATACCTTTTTCCTCCAGGGGTAAGGTGAAATCAGACAAATTTTAAACCATTTTTTGAGTATTGTTTCACTTCAGCTATTATTACATCAACTGCTGCTCATAAGACTCCAAAGAAGGTCCCAAATTTTTGACTACCTTCCCTATTACCCAGCTATGGCTCATCTACCTACCCTCTCCCTATGTTGGGGCCGGCTATAGCTGCTTTTCTTTAACTACTAACTGTTGTACAGGTGGCACAAAGAGTAGAAGACGTATGGCTGATGGTGTCAGTGAAGCGCGCATCCCTTCAACGGGCAGCTGCGAAGCCGGCGCGGCCCGTGCAGTCAGTCCCACCGCAGAGCGCTGCCATAGCTCCTACCAATCACCAGGTCAGTGAGAATGTAGACATATAGGAAGTATTTTTTACAGTTTTTTATCTCTGTTTTTAACTCACTGTCAAAGTCACACATCTTTATTCTCGTTGCAACAATGTTGCTGTTGGGTTGATTTCTTCTATTCTTTATCGTGTGGTTAGTGCCTCACCTGGTGTCAGGGTTGTTATGGGCCTCTGAGTTGGCTTTACATGCCGTCGAGAAATATCTCACGATGTTTTCCTTCACCGAAGCAAGTGATAATAATACAATACGCACGTGTATCTGAAAAATCAGAGGTGCGTGCCTTGGGTTCGAACCTAAGACCTTCGACTTGGCAATCCGACGGTCACACCACTAGGCTATCACTGCACTGGTTGTGTAGCCGACTTGCTGCTATGACACGTCTGTTCAAATCGCATTTATCCTTATTTTTGTTGCTATAAGGTTGCTCTTATCAGAGGTAAAATAACTTAAGCAGCAGCAGGCGGCAGCGGCAGGCTTAAGTGTTATTTACAGGATATACTTCATACTTACAAGACGTAGACGCTGCGCGTGCGTGCTAGGCCCACCGTCGGGTGGGCCTAGTACGCACGCGCAGTGTTGTTAACTTTGACGTAACGTAAACTCGAACGATTTTCGATTAGCAATTTGAATTTGACGACGCAATTTTAATTCGAATTTTGATTCGACGAGCAGTTTCTAAACACACAACACAAAAATAAATCATAATGCTATAGAAGTATAGACTAGTTGTATATTCGACTCAAAAGTTCTCTGTAGCCTTTAATTTACCTGCATGTATTGTGTTTCTGTAATCAGATAGACTTCTGTACCAGTGTAGGAAAAGGGAAAACTGTCGGTAATGTACCATCTAAACATGAATGATGTAACCAAGGTTTTGTAAAAATATTCTGATTTAAAAGAGTGTCCATGGAGTTTCTTGCCCGTTCTTCTCCATAGAGATCTACGTTAGGGAATGGGCAACTACAGTACTTTCACAGTTTTTATGCCTTGTGACTGGGACTGTAGCTAAATTTCATTGTTGTCTTTGTTTCGACAGTTCAAAAGTGCCTGTAACGGGCCTACTTGAAATAAACGCTTTGATTTTGATTTTGATTGATTAAGTAAAATTACAATGTTTTACATTGTAGTTTTACTTAATTTACCGACAGTCTACATCTACATCTGTAATTAAGAGAGTTGCGTTCTTGTGATCGCCTATCTAATGTTTTATTTTATGCGCAAATGTTTCCGGCTTGCTCTACCTATGCTCGTTTGCACAGTCAATCATTAAAGCACAGATAAATGTTGAGATAGGGAATTACAACATATTATGTACAAGTACAACAGCACCTACTGATCTCTTTTGCTCAATTATTAAGATTTGAAAAATTTAAGTGTAATTCGACTATTGTTTTTAATCGACATAGGTACTAGATTATAATGAATAATTTGTAAAAAGTCAGAGTCCCTCATAGTGATAATTTATTCAACACAAAATCGACAGTCCAATCGAACAGCCCAGACCGTGTCTGCGATTTTGAGGCTCATTGGCTTTGTAGCAGTTAACTGGTCACAATAGTGATCTGCAATAAAAATCTTGTTTCACATAATTATAATAATCACGTACATAAAGATAAACTGAGCGGTTACCAAACCGCTATAGCCCTTCTCTTTTTTCAATTATTCCTCCAGTTCATTATGTCGTCAGTGTTGTCACAATATTTATAGGTGAATACATACTGGGTGCCAAGCATTATGTACAGACGCCAGAACATCAAGCTACCCGAAATTGTTAAGTTTTCCCAATCAACCTTGATAATGCTTTAGCGATAAAGTTGAAAATCGATTAAAGTTTGACTGATAGTAGCTAGTAGTTTGGTAGTAGCTTGATGTGCTGGCGTCTGTACATCTAAGTAACTTAACGCAAAAAAATATTGCTGAGAAACGACTTCAAAAAAAATCGCAATGACGGGGAGAACAATTGCCTTTCGGCTTCGTTAAGTTAAGGGTAATGTTACACCCTTTATGTAGGTAGGTACCTAACAGAAGTAACTTACCTACCTCACTTAACTCAAGGAAACAACAAATATTTATTTATTTATTATGTAAATACTGCATCGTTGGTATTGTGGGGGCAATAGCGACTGCTGAGCGTGAGGTCCTGGGTCCGATTCCCGGGTCGGGCAAATTGTTATTAGGTAGGTTTTTCCATCAGGAATTTCTCAGTAGCAGCCACGGAGTCTGGATTGGTGCCCGGTTGATGGCAATAGGCTCGCCTTTTCCTAGGAACCCCTATTAAACATGAGACTTAAACATAACTGGCGAAATGTGGGTGTACTACATATTAGATACACCTCTGCCTAACCCTTCGGGGATTACAGGCGTGTATTGTATTGCCATCAACCGGGTAAAAATCTAAATCCGTGGCTACTACTGAGAAATTCTTGATGGAAAAACCCAATAACACTTTTTGCCCGACCCGGAAATCGAACCCAGTACCTCCATGCTCATGCGTGACTATGGGTGATGTTATGCGCGTCTCAATGTTCTGGCTTGAGAATCTAACTAATAAGACTCCCAGTTGCACTTGGAAATAAGCTAAAAGAATAGATATTAATTAGCTAAATTAAACGGTCGGGTCTCCCTTGTTTGACCGAAAAGAAATTGCCAAATTATCACTTCCCAAACAAATTTTCGCATAATTTCATTTGCCAAATTATTACTTACCAAAAAATCTCTTTACAAATAATTGTTACGAAAACCTATGTTTGGCAAGTGAACGTTTGAACAATAACTTGTTCACCAACTAGTACTTTTACCATTTTTTATCTAGTCAAATATTTCAGTTGGTATAACATATTTTACGCAAAATTAAATAAGCCAAATATTTGGTGTCGTCAATTTTAAAACTTACCATTTCAGTCAAAAGCACTATTAACTAGTTGGAATCTCCTATTTGGATTCGGTTGGGGCTCCTATTTCTGTCTGCAGGGTTTACAGGCACCTAACTAACCGAACCTCGGGGTGCCCCTGACGTCGACCGTCTAGGGTTAGCGTTTCCGTCAGCAGGTCGACGGATCCCCGATGCGCGGGGCTCCTATTTCTGTCTGCAAGGTTTACAGGAACCTAACTAACCGAACCTCGGGGTGCCCCTGACGTCGACCGTCTAGGGTTAGCGTTTCCGTCAGCAGGTCGACGGATCCCCGCTGCGCGGGGCTCCTATTTCTGTCTGCAAGGTTTACAGGAACCTAACTAACCGAACCTCGGGGTGCCCCTGACGTCGACCGTCTAGGGTTAGCGTTTCCGTCAGCAGGTCGACGGATCCCCGCTGCGCGGGGCTCCTATTTCTGTCTGCAAGGTTTACAGGAACCTAACTAACCGAACCTCGGGGTGCCCCTGACGTCGACCGTCTAGGGTTAGCGTTTCCGTCAGCAGGTCGACGGATCCCCGCTGCGCGGGGCTCCTATTTCTGTCTGCAAGGTTTACAGGAACCTAACTAACCGAACCTCGGGGTGCCCCTGACGTCGACCGTCTAGGGTTAGGGTTTCTGTCAGCATCTGTTAAATTTCAATTACGTTATATTAAGTCAATTTGTGTTATGTCTTCATTCCAAAATTTTTGCCTTTATATTTTTTGTCATAACAAATCATTTGACTAAACGTTTATTGTCTTAATTTTGTTTGCTGTAATAAATCATTTGATTAAAGACCAAAAGCCTTAATGACATTATCCTTAGTAATAATCTGCCAAGTAAACATTTGACCAAATGAAAATGTGCGTACTAAAATTATTCCAAATGTTACATTGGCATAAAAAAGGTTGCTAAAATTTGTTTGGGTAATGAAAATTTGGCAAAATCTTTTCGGCAAAACGGCAGGATCCCTAAACGGTCATTAAAAGCGTATCATTCTGACAGTAGACATTTTCAACGTCAAGGCTTTTTCACTTCCCTCGTACGTTACGAAAACAATTTGGCCGGCCGGAGCTGATACCTAATTAAAAAACATTTAAGTAATTAATTAGACGCCCGTCCGACTGTCTGCTAAGCGGACACCTAATAAACGCAAGCAGGCGTAAAACGCGTATCTTTCGTCATAAAAACGTAATGTAATTATTACTTCAACATTTAAGTGCAGTGTTAACGTACTATAATGCGACACCTGCGCGACCACTTTCTTGCGCGAGCGCATACGCGGATAATCGTAAACTTTTTTCAAATCTTTATTTCCAATTTTTGGTATTTCCACGGAGATGAATATCAACTTCTTGCTAGTGTAAATTAAGTTGATGCTTATTTGTTAATCATGTTTATACGTATTTTTCTGTTCCTTTCTTCTTGCACGTAAATTGTTAATTAAATAAATGACTAGTACGTACTAGTACTTTCAGATTCATAAAAATGTTCGAAGATGTTATACAAAATATACTTTATGTGCGTATTTTAAAGTTGTTTCTGTCAAAAAAACACTTGTTTACATGTGTTGAAATGAAATCGCGGACGTAGCTTAATTGTGACTGTGACCGATACGCGCCAGGCTTTACAAGGAAACTACTTTGACTACCTGTTCTGCCTACTATGAAAGTTGTCGGGATACTTGAGGGTCTCATTGCTTAAGGATTTTAATTATGACAGGTTTCGCAAAGAAAGTTATCTTCTGTCGCTGGGCATACCAACATAAAATTATAAGAATTAGGCATTTACAGTTGTCATTAAATCTAGCTTCTTATCTCTAACAACGATTATAATGAGCAAGAAATACAAAATGGCAGCGCAAAATGACCCCCAATTAGCGCTACCGTCTGCGTTAGTTTGCCAATAAATATATACTTTCTTAAATAATAAAGATTTGAATTGACTCTCTAACCAATAACTCAGGAAAGCTAGATACGCTTCCGGCCGTAAAGCATAGTCTCGTTACCTCTAATGAAGACACGTGAATCGCGCGATTTATCGCAAATCGCTCGCAAAAACGCGAATAATCTGCGCTATCGCGTAGAAAGTGCGCGCACACCGCAACCCACAGAGGTCGCGTACGGCGCATGTCAAAGCGCAGCTTTCATGCCGTGATGTGACGCTGACGTCAGTTGCTAGTTTGTTTTTTCTATTATGTTAAATCTATTTTATCTTATGCCGCCAACATTTTGTATTGGCAACAAGAGCAAATCCAAAGCGATTGAGTTGACAATTTGAAATTAGGTCAAGTAGATCAAATCATAATAATTATCAAATAAAAAAATTGGGGCAGCCAGTCAATAAATATAACTAAAAATATCCTACTAATATTATTAATATAAATGCTTGCTATAAATGTTTGTGAGTATGGATGGATGGAAGTTTGTTACTCTTTCACGCAAAAACTACTGAACGGATTCGGATCAAAATTATCACACAGATAGTTTATAAACTGGATTAACACATAGGATAGTTTTTATCCCGGTAGTATGATTCCGTGGGACAGTTATCGAACTCCACGCGGGCAAAGCCCCGGGCATAAGCTAGTACTAAATAATTTCAAGAGCTAGAGCAATTTTTCTCAGATTTAAAAATATATCTAAAGCAATAGCTTTGATTTAAATATATATCTAAAGCAATAGCTTGAACTTTTCTGAATACCAGCCGGGGAATACCCCGGCTGGTATTCAGAAAAGTTCAAAGAACTATAATAACTCGACGAATCACGACAAATTCCACAAAATGTCGATTACCGACTTCCCATGGCAGCTAGAATCTAAAAGGGAGAAATCGACAAAAAACCTGTTAAACTAGTAAAAGGATCGCGTGCGTCCGCATATACACCCGTTTCTTTACAAACTTTGATTTCCTTGGGGAAATTGAAGTTTTCTACGAATAGAGCTTTTGCTTTTCATGATAGATAGGTACTTGTTAATAAGGATCTCCGTTCTACGAAAGATACTTCATACTATGTCAATAATGCATGCATATAATGTTATTTTGAAAAGAATGTTAAGTAGACTCTCTTTCATAATTCTTAACCGTTCACCCATATAATCTGGTCTCTCCTAACGATTGGTTTTTTCAACTCTTCCATATCCGTATCTGAAAATAAACTTGTGCTTCCGCGACTATTCTAGAAATATTTCTTTCGTTTGATGTCTTCGTAACATCAACCTATTGACCGATACACGTAACAGAAATCGATTTCACGCCAAATTGAATCTTGTGCCCTCGATGAAAAAAAGGCTAATCATTTATCGAGCACAGATAAGCTATGTTTGCTTTGGTGCGGACTGCTTGCCCCATATTTACTTTATTATATGAAATAGAGATATGAAACCATAGATTTTGATGCCTGGTTAACATTTGGTTAATCTAAGACAAAATATAATGTAATGTTTAAGAGATCAAACGATTTTAACTTCAACCTACTTAGATATTCTTACAGTCAATTTAAGTAAGTAAGTATAAGACTTTCCTGGATTATAAATTCATTCACATCTGCGAAGATTAGCAATATCCGGTATAATATTTTTGTCAATAAGTTGATAGCATTCTAACATGCAAATTCAAAATGCAAATTCAACAATTGAGTGACTAGAATTCTGGTCTTTTGATAGAAACTTATTCAAGAACTTGTATCATATGAGGTTGTTTTTTTCCATGTTTGTTTATTACATTGTACCTAATAATTTTGAACGCTTTCTTTTAAAGAATTTTAGGAGCTTGAAGACAAAGTACAGTGTGGTATTCATGTACATGAGCATCATAAGCATAACAAACCAACATAACGTTTTCTCTTTGTCTGGTAATAACATTCCGTACTTACGTCCATTAAGATACATTGTTTAGAAAATGTATAAGTGTATTGCTGACAATTTGTTTTTATTTCTGCATTAAAACACCTGTAGACAAGGCGAATAGAAGCTCCCAGAAATTAATAGAAAAGCAGTTATGTTGGGTGCAGTCATGCAGGGATATTAATTGCTTTGCAGGTTGACTTTGACTGACAGTGACACACAACTACACAACACAGAACGACAATAAAATTTTAGGAATACCGCGACAATTTAAGTCGATAGCGAATTTGCAAAGCAATCATTTTCCCTGACTGTAATAGTTACTTAGCTTATTCAGAACAGCACACATAACTGTAAGGCCACTGAACTAGCTAGATTAAAGGTAGATACTTGTACCACTCGACATTTGCAGGTCAGTAGCATAGCAGCTTTAAGTGTTGACAAAGTATAGCACTACACTAACTAATAGTAATATGAGGCAGGTCTCACTAACTAATTAGTGAGACCTCCAGTAGTAAAAGTAGACAGAAGTATATTTTCTCTATGTAACGTATTTATGCATACTTTTTGTCTGGCCCCAGTTGTTGAATATAGACTGAACCCCAGCTAAACGAATGCCACCATTGTCACCCACACCATGGATGAATTTGGATCCCTAACCATTGTTTTCTTGGAACTTACCGCTTTGCTACGATTATACAGGGTTAAAGGGTCACCGACGCGAAAACGGTTACCACGTAGGTATTCAGTATGTCATTCTGAGCCACATAGAAAATTTTATTTAAAAAAAAGCTGTTCGCTATATTTTGACCGTGTAAGTCTTCACTTTTGTAGGTAACATCTGTTTTTTTTTCATAACTGATGAAAAATTTCTATTTTCATAGAAACTTTCATCAAAATAAAAATTTCTGACACAGAAATTAGGCTCAGAATGATGTACTGAATACGTGGAAACCGTTTTCGCGTCGGTGTCCCTTCCACCCTGTATCTAACACTATTTTCATATAGGTTCTCTGAAAGGTGACCTGTGAATGGATGACCATTAAACAAACAGCCTCATATTAACCTCGTCACGAATCACGCTAAGACCCATCAGTATGTAGGTATATCAAATGTCACAACTCACAACACAAGAGTACATGCCATTTTATGGCGTGGTATACCATGGTGTATCGTTGACAAATAAGTCGCGCAATAATATTTATGGTGGAAGTGAAAGTGCTGCTTATTATAATGGTCATGGCGACCATGAGGATGGCGCAATATCCCTTGATACAATATGTAGATGTGAGTAGCGTCTGTCGAAGACGCTGTCAATACTTGAACTATGACTGCATTACTGGAGATTATTAGGACTGTTCACTTACACCAAAATTAACTTGGCAGACGAAATAAGAAGTTTTAAAATGGAAGTACCTACTAAGACCTTAAAGGCCGATCAAATATCTGAACAACTCATGATACTTATCAGCGCTATACTACACTAGACCAATGATCGTAACAAATGAAGAAAACCGTTGACAAACAGGAACTGAGTCACGATTCTCATCAATGAGGGAACTAACCAAATTGAGGTAGAAATAGATAACCGTACCCGTACCTACCTACAAGAGCAAGAATGAAGACAACATAGATTGCTGAGAAAACCAGGAAGGCTTAGTTTTTAAGTCTGCATGTTTTACCTCAGGGTTTTCAAGACGTCAGTCTTGACATTCTTTGTGACACAAGATTTTTTGCGTGCGTAAGTTATTTACCTTAATCGCAAAAAATGGGACTTACCATTATCATCGAATATTTCCAATTACTTAAAGTACTTTACTAAGTCTTATGAGCTCTTGAAAGTTTGCTTGAAATTTTTTGTCGCATTTCAAACTCTCGAGAACCGATAACATAAGTAATCACAGCAAATTCCTTTCGCAATTAGTGAATGGTAATTGTTCGAGTATAATTCGCGAATGAATATTCAAACATAGTTATATATTTGCGTTGTAAATCGACAAATTTGCAATAGAGCGTTGTCTGTATATATTAACACACTTTATCGTTCCGCGTTCCATTGACCCAATGTTCACGTTTACATACTACTATTTAGTAAATACAGTACCCACAGATATAATAGGGTGGGGTATCAACCTAAACATAAAACGGACCGAAAAAAGTACATTAAAACATAAAGCTACCTGATCAACCTGCCATATAAGAACTCAGCTACGTTCCAATGAACTAACATAAAATGTGCAGTATGTAGGTAAACGTCAGATGTGAACCAATTGAACCGGTTGGATCTGAGCGTCGTCCTCGATGCATAGTTCACAACAGCTGCGTTTGCGCACTGTGAGGCAATCCAAACCAATTGAATAAAGGAGCCTCGGGCCACTGCACCTATTCGGAAAGTTCACGACCCTTGCATTAGCTGTCCTCACTTGTTGCAGGCGCCAAAACACTCACTTTTATCCTTTACTAATGCTTATCATGTTACTACACATGCTTGACATTTGATCTATCAATTTGCTAGTTGCAAAACATATCGATGTTTCATGTTACATCCAAACTTAAATTGAAATCTGTTCATTGTGGTCGCTCCATCAAATATTGGAGACGATTCAATGTTGACTCGAGTTTTAATGAGATTTCATAACGGTGAAGCCTCGGCTGTGCAATTAATATACTGTGTATGTACTTGTACTTATAAACTACATAGCACTACATAGTAACGATGTTTACGCCTTCAAGGAATAGCTAAATAGTTGACCGCAATGAATCGGATAAGCAAAATAAATAAATTCGTTTTCTAATTAACTCTTACAATTACATTCTCCTAATTTCCAATTCTCCTTATTTCCAATCTGAAAGTTAAGCTCTTACCTAATTAACACTCTCTGTGTTTCTTTTAACTTGTGCGGTGCTGTCCTAAATATAATTATCATGCACTACGTATTACGTAACGGCCTTTCCAATACTTGCTCCACTTCCCGCTTCAACGAATGTTGGCATCAAGGCAAGTTGGTGACAGGACCGATCCGACGCCTTCGATGATCGATCACTTGCACATACTGTACCAGATAAGTACTTGTATTGCACTCAAAGCGTGGGAGTATCTCTCGATTTAAAAACACATCGGGTACAACATAATGTAGATAATCATATTTTAATGTGTGGGCTTAAGCACATAATCGTAATATTAAGTTACTAAATTGTAGAATATCAAGGTCCAACAGTTTCCTTGTGTTCGGAAATCGCTACACTTGAAACTATTTACACTCGCTCGTTGTAATATTTTTTTTCCATTTCATATTCTTAAAGGTCCTTTGGCTGTGAAATATAATAATCCATAGCCAGGTGGCTCTTCAAGATTCCATATAAAACGTGCCCAGCTGTTGCAGGGTGAACGGACTTTATGTGGTTCGGTTTACAAGTCTTTTGTAATGCAACCTTAATCCTAATAGTGATAAGGCTTATTTTCATAGGCCAGCCCCTTATATGGCTTTTCCTGTCATAGAAAATTACATTCCCGATTGTACAGGACTCCGCTTAATTGGATTTGAGATTCATTCTACGTGAAACTGACAGAGCCGTCTTGGGAATAATATAGCTTTGTGTTAGGTACTTTGTTCTATAGCCTCGGACGGCCTGGTTACATAGTAAATGGTAACATTCCATTCCCAAGGTGAGCAGATTATGGTTTAGTTTAGTGTTTAGTACATTTACAATTCATAAAAATATCTTATGTCATGTCCGACAATAGATACGTAATTCACTCCGCAAACTAGTCTGCCATTATGTATGTGCCTTGGACTGGTTATTCTTCTGAGGTCTTGACAAAAAAATTAAGATCTATTAGTGCTCCATTTCAAATGTCAACCGCAAGTAATTATTATGAATTGTTGTACTAGGACATGCAAAGCTTAAAGCCATCACATGATTTTTACAGCTCATAATAATTCTTCAGCGTTTCGAGGAGTTTCTCAAAACAACCTTTGTCTTATTCAGACAAAGGTCGGTTTAAATTGCAGAAGTATATTCTGCAATTTACATGGACCAATGTAATGTCTTAATTATCCGCAAAGTATTTCACAGTTAATTAACCGATCATAAAACACCAGCAATATGCGAGATTTTCACATTATTTACAATACCATTGCACTTTTTATTCAAGCTTTTCCGTTACCACAATACCAGTGACACAATGTAGAATGAACATGTTTCTTTGGGCCGCACCTGTTTCCTGCCAGTAGCTGATGCATGTCGCATTGTTTTCTTTTTTGTCCCTTTTCCGCTGCTTTGTTAAACTGTGGTCGTTTTACAAGTGAAGTATGTATTCCCTCATGTAAGTGCACTCTGAACATGAGCTTGAATTCGACGTGGGAAACATATTACTTCCCAGAATTTATAGTAAAACAATCGTGGCCCAGATCCGTTATGTTGTACAGTTTCTATACTGTCAATGTGAAATTACACAATATAGAAACCTTACTTGTGAAGATAAAGGTTTCTACTGCGTCATTGAGGACTAGAAGGTTAACTTCAAGTTTGTTATCAGCTGTTATGTAACACATGACCCTATTGTAATGTCAAATTGTTGTTAGAAGTTGGTTTATTCCAAGGTTTATTCTTTCGTTTTTCCATATCAAAGCTGCCTAGGCGTAGCTAAAGAATCACAGCAACGCGTTTCCAAACCGTGTCTCTAATTTAACAACCTCGTATTTCCAAGTTTGTAACATAAAATGCTTCAAGTCATCCGCAAAATTTCCAAGTATGATGGCGTGTAGCCTAAATGCCGTTCGCCCACCTCCGACCGTATATAGCGTGCATGGGCTCTGGTCAGTTAAAAAGACCGCTTTAGCAGCATCCATTTAATGTTTTATTTATTAACTGATATTCACTAATATTGGGTACAAATTCATTGAACAAAGAATCGGGAGCTATGTGTCATCTACTCATCTTCATTGTTTGATTAAACTTAGGTCGTTTTTTGAGCTAAATATTTAGCATGCTAGTGTTGGTATTGGTAGTTATGATTGGCTGCAGTTTTGTAAACTGTGTTTGCTTATAGTACCTAATTATAATTCCGTAAGCATTAGGTTCATAATAAATAAATCTGTGGCTATAACTTAGACCACAATAACAAATTAACTTGCCTATAAAGTACCTAATTTCAATTTCTAAGTAAATTAATGTTGTTAACTGTTGATTGGTAAATGAAACCATTGTTTGGCAATAAACAGCTAATACTTTCCCTTTCACACATTCCTTTATTTGTCACATCAAAAACTAAGTATAATTTTTCCCGATAATACTATAAGAAGCCTTTTTTTGGGGATGGGAAATCATCAAATGACTCCTCCCGCTCTGGGCGGAGCGGAAGGGAGTGTCAGACTTTTACTGACTAAAAACCATCCATGTTCCTTCTTTTGCCCTTTGTATTCCAGGGCCCCGGTATCTCTTTCGAACAGTCCCGCAGCCACTATAAGAAGCCTGGAAAATGCATTGATGGATTAAAAGCCATCACATGAGTTTTAGATCTGATAATAAGCACAACGTCAATGAACGAATGACTTTGTATAACAATGATAAAAGATATAAAAACTGTAACGCCCGGTTTTATGTATGTATATTAATATTAGTCAGTCGGCAAACCACGTTCTCCTTCGTTCCACCCACATCGGACATTCACAGTCGCTGTCTTTGCAGGAACTCATTTGCAATGTCCTAATTTGACAATCGAAAATGAGAAAACTTTCTAAGAGGTACCTATTTATACCTCTTAAGTTGTCCCTTACTTTCATATTTAACACCTATTAGAACGTGCTGCACATATGAACTAGCATCAATCATATAATTAGCATATAAATAATGCCGTACTAAAACTACGCCTTGGCTGAAAGACAATGTATGCATCGGTGAAATCGGCATGATAGGCTTCGAAAAATTAACATTTTAATTAGTTTATCAATGTTATGTCTATGTGAGATCACGATTTCTAATTACCAAATTAATTCGATCAAGATAGTATCCACGCGTGTGTATCAATCGACGGCCACGATTTGAAGTTCAATGCCGCAGACAGCAGCACCAACGAAAACGATGACTGGCATATCTATACAAAAAATTGAATCTTGTTTTTGCGATATCATCGTATGTATAGTATTGATACAATACAAGCCCGCGTATGTCTGAGTGCTACTAACCCACAACTATTGTCCCTCGGCGTGATTTTTTCGTCAACTTTTAATTCAGTTTTTTGTATGCGGTTCTGTGTAAGCACTGGATCTACGTGTATATTTGCCACATGGTAAATTGTTGTTTACTTTGCACTACTCATTTGGTTAGTACAAATATGGACATGGCAGGCACAGCCACTGGCGCAACGGTAGAGCGGATTAAGCGCTAGCGCAACCGGTAATTTACAAGGGTTTTCTGATCACACCGCTATATTTAGAAGCAGTACTGGCAATATCAATTAGCAAGCTTTCATTGCCGCATTCCGCTTGGCCGTTTTATAAGCTGAGGACCATGTGAAGAATCCAAAGGAAAGTCTTCCCCACTTACTTTCAAATAAATTTCAATACGATTGTGCTTCAGTTTCCGAAAAAATCCGAAGCAGGTAAAGATGGTGACAGTAAAAGAGACCGCAGACAGAAATCGCACGCGTCCAGATTTGTGGTCGATTTAATTGAATAAGTTAACCCTGAATTGTCTTAACTGCTTGAGTCCGACGAGATTTCACTAAAATGCTTTGTTTAGAATCGAAAGTGTTTAGCCGTTCGGCTGTGTTGAAACTCACTATCTATAATATTCTAACTACGTAGATACAACTGAAACTTGAATAGGATTAAATATATTCTCCGGATCTTATGACAAAATGATGGAATTAAATCACTTTATGCTCAACGCTTTAATGGAATGATTGCAAATCGAAGGCCACTCAGTAACATAAAGCCGGCTTTTTTTATGCATTTAACGTTGTTATGACCATGACCTTTCAAAAATTTAAGATAATTGAATTTCGTTGATCTAATTTACTTTCCGTAATACTGTTTTTGAGATTGATTGATCTTATGAAAAATGTTAACACTCAATAACTGACACAGTTACTTAATTTAATGTCATTAACTCAAGGTATGGCTTGTACGATGCAACAATGCATTAAATTACTCAACTGCTTCTGTTAATTAATCGTATTACCTCATATAAATTAGTTCTAAGCATTTAAATTCGTGGGAAATCCATTCTGTTTGCTATTCGTGCGAACATCAGTTAGGACATGCGGATTGTTCGTAAACTATCGAATAAATCTAAAATAAGGTGAAATGGAACTCAAGCGGGTGAATTGATTGTATGAAACTGATTCGAAGAATGCATGTTTGTGTTAGATATTTGTCAACAAAGCTTTGTCGTATTGATTGAAAAATATTTACTACGTGATCGACGGATAGCCTCGATCATTCAGTTTCTTTACGGACGTGACAAGAGTGTTATCGATTTTTGGTTATGGATTTTCGTGCAATTCTTGGCTGCAGTGCTAGTGTGTTTTGTGACGTGCATAAGATAATACTCGTACATTTATTCTTATTTATAATGAAAATAACTAAGGTTCTTCCAGGTTTGCAACCAAATAATACGATAGTCTAGTCATAATAATATTTGCAAAGTGGTTCAAACAGACAGCTGTTCTCGCCATAACTCTACCATTATTATCTTTAAGACATCCAGCTTACACATTTCTCGTTTTTATGGTTAGATACTTATCCCATATAATTTTCCAAAAATCAAAATTTTCGTCTTTGCATTTGATGGAGGACTTCCTTGTCGGAGGAGAGTGCCAGGCGCGGCGGGTTCGCGCGCGTAAGCAGTCTGCCCGATGAGCCGTAGCGCGGCGGTCTTGCCGCCAAGCTCGCGTAACCTTAGCACCGCTTATGTGTACCGCATACTTTTCGACAACATTTTTACAGTGAACTCCGAAAGTTTGGTGAAAATTTTCTATTGTGGAATTTAAATCCGTGACGTTCATGATTCAAACTGTGTATGATTAAGTGTCAGTGACATTTTATCCAGTGTTAAGTGATGAATTGGGACGGCTAGCGCCTACGTAAATTACATCATTTGGTGATGTTGACTTCTTTTCAAAGCGAGCGAGTGTTTTAGAACGTTTTATTAGTTATTAAGAGTGTTGTGAACCAGGAGATCATCCTGATGAAGCGTTCGACGTGGGTGGACGTAGAAACGGGCGGCCGTCTCGGCTGCAACGGCGAAATCTTCTGGAGCGAATGCCCTGACTGCGATTGCTCTTACTGCAACCCAAACTACGTTTGCGTGTGTAGTGAAAAGGTATTATGACTTACTGTGGATATCCTGACAGATACTTGTACATACATCCATAGTGTACAGTTTTGTTGATGCTTTTGTTACAGAAACTTGTTATTCTCAATAGCAAACAATAAACATTTTAAAATATGTCATTTCAGACTGAAATACCGACTCGATTTTTCCAGACTGCTGCATTGCAGTAATTCTGTAGTTCTTACGCACAGTAAAAAGAAAGGTCTCACTGATAAAGCAAAGTTTGAGCATCGTTATCTCTTTTCGTAATGGACAAATATTTGCTAACTCAGTCTTCAAGGTCCGTCGACCTTTCAAGTCGTGTGAAGTATACAAAGTAATTATAACATTCACAATTCCCATTTTGAAAGGTTACAATTATTATGGGCTTGGGCAAACAATAACACTTGACATACAAATAGTATAAATTATAAAGCTTTGATAAATAGATAACCTACTTTCATACGCACAAGTTAATGTGCATAACGTTAAGAAAAACTATTGAGGCAAATCATCTGTACCTCGAAGTATGATGTTGATGAGACATTGATGGCCTCGAAGCTTTTGTATACAGCCACGCATCTCTGAAATGTGGATAGCTTTTGCCCGCAGCTTTTCTTGTGTTGAGGTTGGGAATCATCAGATCATCTCTATCTGAAAAGGTAACAGACAGACGGACAGGCAGACAGAATGGCATACGTATTTATAATATTGGTATGGATATAATGACGCGACGCCTTAGGCTAAGCAAGCATTTCGTCTAGAAATTCTTTGAATTACCATCTTGTTTTCTTTTTTGGATTTTTTACCATGCAGGTGGCAATCTCGTTTGTGTTTAAGATTGAAATGCTGTAGAGGTGTTTATAAATGAATGTCCGTAATCTTAATCTCAGTGCAATCACATTGTCACAAGCGGATGTTATCAGTGCACAATTGCACATGATTTAAATGTAAATCAATGCTGTCCTCTGTTGTCTCCTATATCCACTTCAAGAGCTGGTTATTTCTTCTGCGGAGATAAATCAAGACAATTCTCTTGCAATGATTTATCTAATAGTTCCGATGCAAGGAACTCCATGAATCTTGTGGGTTACCAAATGTTTACTGTCTGGGCTTCAAACAAATAAATAAAGAAACTTGAATACTATCCTCACCACACACTGGTGACGGTCAAGATACAGGAATGGAATTCTTACAAAAAAGGGATATTCCTCGATTAAATCTCGGTTTCTGAAACTTCGCCAGGATATTGCTGTCAAAAGCCATGTAAGCTGCTGTGATTGGTTGGGCAATATAACAATCGATTTTAAAGTTTGACATGCCATTGGACAGCAAATGAAATTGAACAGCAAATGAAATTGAACTGGGTTTCGGGAAACCCGCTGAAGATCTGAAGATACATTAGCTAAACTGGATTTACAGACTTCATCAAGATTTATAGCTTCTTTAACTAAGCGCGACATAGATTTCTAAGTTCTTCTGATTATACTTTATAGCATCTATTAAAAAATACATTATTAAGTTCATCGTCCCACCTTGATATTAATGCTGAGTTACTTCATTATTATTGTATAACCATATAAGTCACGCCTACCAAATCAGTTTTATGATAATGCCGAAAATGGTCTTTATGTGCCATAAATACTGAGAATATGTCGCCTGCGAACGTATGAATCCTGTATATTTCCGAAGATTGGTTCTTTTTGTTTCTCCTTGAAGATGTCTTTCAAGGTGGTGAATGAAACCCTTGAAAAAAAGACGTCTAGTCTTATGTTGCCTTTATGTAGTCATATATACAATGCTTTACAATACACGAGGAAAGTGAAACTCTGGACGGGTTTTTTCTTGCCTTCCTCCGTCTTTGTATGAAGCGCACACCACACACTTGAAAAGAGCTGTTTTACCTGTAAGACGCCTGGGAAAAGCTTTTATGATATTGTTTATCGATTGTGCGATAGTGATGCTGGGAACCTGTTCGCTTCAATCGTTCTCGTGATTTACGACGATGATAGTGCTGTAAGACAAGTTGTTTCATGTGTATTACGTACAATTTTGATTGGTATGCCTTGTTCTCAACATCGATATGGATCATTTCTTGCTCAAACTTGGTGTTATTTGCGTTGCCACATTCTACAACTGTATCTCTCTAGAGGTAGGGGTCTTAAGGAATTATAATATCTAAATCTAAGTACAGTACAGAGGACACATTTTCCTGCATATATATTTTAATTTAAGCATTTGTTTGTATTGCTTAAACTTAGTGTCGTCTCAAGTCTTCCGAGTTCACTGACGGTCGATCACTTTTCAACCTTATTACTTAGGGCAAAAGGGTGAAAAGTGGTAGACGGTCAGTGAAATCTGTAGTACGTAACCCAAATTGTACTGATAGTTTAATTTTCCTCATGAAGAATGACTAGGTACCTTTGTGGGTTTTATAAATGTTTTCTTAACACGTTATTGAAAATGTTGTATTGGAATACATGTCCGATAAACGAATTTATTTACTGTTTATTAAATAGTTGTCAGGCGAAACCATTGCTCCATTTATTTTCTTATCCAAATATTTGCATTTCCATGTGTACGTAAATTGTTGTTGCTATATTAATTGAGTTTATATTATAAATTTACTTATTGAGTATTGGTTTGTTAGTCCATCTTATCATTGCTGATTTGGGTTTATTGCTTTCGAAGACTCCTTGTTAAACCAACTAATTATTCATTAATTAGACAATATTCAATTTAAGGAAACTTTGATCTTTAATAGCGCTAGTTTTCAACCCCCGACCAAAAAAGAGGGGTGTTATAAGTTTGAAGTGTGTATTGTGTGTCTGTCTGTGGCATACTAGCTCCTGAACGGATCCATCCATAACGGATCTCCATTTTGATTAAGTTTGTTTCGTTTGTCTTTGGTTATGTTTATCACCGGTACCTGTGCATTTAGTAATAGGTCTACCTCAGCATCATCATTCTCTTGCCCTTGTGCCAACTCATTTGGGGTCGGCGCATCATGTCTTATTTTTCCATACTTCTCTATTACTCGTTATCTCATCAGACACCTCCTTTTGTGCCATATTAGTAATACGTCTACTTATGAGACTTCAATTTTGACCTGCCATAATGTTTTCTATGAGAACAACCTACGCAATATTCCTAAGTTTAATGATGGAACTCATCAGCATCTCGTAAATGTCCTCATACTTACAATAATTCTCATTCGTTACGCATACTATTCGTTGTTCTTCATTCACTATCACCAGTAATAGGTTATTGTGGACATTTGATCAAATATTCTGGAAACGCTTGACCCTAAGTGCTAAGTTCACAAATCTGAAGGATTTTGAGAGAATTTATTTATTGAAGAAACGTAAATAAACGCAATTAAAGTTGTTGAATTGTTAAAATGTTTTGATTTCATCCATGGAATGGACCAAAAAGTTTTTCAAGAGCTGTAAGCGTCAATATTCCATAGCAATTATGACACTGACAGCTCTTGAACGCGGTTTTAGATCTAATTCCGTTTAGGTCGTTGGTGAAGTTGGCTTTTAGACTTATCACGCAATTACCCTGCCGAACATCAAATGAAATGATGCAATGCCCTGTTACCTGAATAAGGTCGTCAATTGTATGTTCACAATACTCATAATTTAAGTCATAGCATGGTATCAATAGGGACAATCGATTGCTTGTTTGTTCATGGACCAAACGACTGTTGGTAAACCGTTTCAGTTTCATTATTTTCGTCGTGTTGTTATGAAATATTTACGATTGTTATACTTCACTTCGAGCATTTAAGGATGTAACTCCAGAACAATATTATGATTCATAAGAAACACTATACCCATCTAATTCATTTATGACATCATTTCGACATTCGATGAGTGCGTTCCCACGTAGTTATTTGAACTTGCACTTCAAATATTTTCCTTTACAGTAGCTATTATTTCTGTATTTACGAGTACACGTTAGGTACAGTCTTTTTCTGTTACAAATTACAATAATTTTGTAAATTTTTGTCCTACCTAGCTACTACTAACGTCAAAAAGCAATTAACATAAAATGTTCAAACAATCAGTAAAACGCAATTACGCACATCTACATAATAGTTTTACCACGTCATTGATTTTAAAATCAGTGTAGTTACCTAGAGTAATTAGTGTGATTGGGCATTGGAACACAGTCTGTTATTGGGATAAACATTTGGGTCATCATAAACAAAAAATATAATAATAAGATCTACAAGAACTCGCTTGTTTACGTCTTTTTTTTCAAACAAATTATGCGAAAAAGAAACTGAGAAGCGACGCGAAAATCGAAAGAGAAATCGCGTTGATGATAATATAAAAGTCGCGTCAAAAATTATCACACACAACAGCTGATTCAGAAAAAAACTCGTTTTAAGATAGTTCTGATGGTATACCACTTGTTCCGGCGGCAGGCGTGCCGTGCCGGGAGACGTCAAAACGGTACGAGCTGGCAGTTTTCTGATTTCTAATAACCACATTACCATATGTTGGCCTTTCACGTTCTATGTATTGGATAACTCACGCGATTTTGTATCAACGAGATGAATATATTGGCTGCATACAACAATACAAAACAGCTTTCTGTCGAAAACAATTATTTTATGATGTCCAAATCGTTAACACAGAAATTGCTCTCCACAGCAATTTTATGAAACAGGATTCTGGTTTTAAACTGCTCAATATTTTTGACGAGTTGGTATCATAGAAGGAATTAAGTTAAATTATTGCTAGTATTTATAGATTATAATGACAAATAAGGAAAGTAGTACCGAGTTATTTAACTCTGTTTCATCAGTTTTCCTTGACATCGTACTGTACACACGCGCGTTATATTACATTATTCATTTAAAGTATAAAATGTATACAAAAAAGTGCATTGTAGTTACATGTTTTATAGAACTTACAACATTGCGTTATACTGAACATGTTTCCAATTTTGGGGTTACAGTGTGAAAGTAAATATTCGCAGTGAATTCATCATGAACGGGGAGTGCTGTCTATGTTTCTAGATCGTTCCAATAAAACTCATAATTAATTCTTAACTGATCTGCATACGACTGCTTTACGACAATTTTGAAACTTTCTTTAAATTGTCCATGTATGCTGATTAAACAAGATGTTTAAAAGTGTTAAAAACGATTCTAACGAGGTGGCGAAAAATGTGGAATTTGATTCAAGTTTAGAAAAGAATGATCTTTTTGTTAGCTTGTGCGCGAGCACAGCAAACAAAAAGATGTTTAGCGTCCGTGGAGGTGCTAACTACATGTTTGAAAAACAAACACGCATCGCCATTAACACATAGCTTTGCGTTTGCAGATAACGCGTTCACTACCGGTGTTGTACTAATTCTCAATGCTCTTGTAAGGTTCATATAATAAATGCCCAATTATGAAGTTAACATTCTGCATTGAAATTGTACAAAATAACTAGCATACGACCTCGATAAGATTTTATACGTTAAGAATGCAACATACTCGAAGTATTGTAGTGAAACAATTAATTAATCCAAACAGTGCAGTGTTTAACTATAAAGGACAATATTTTGCATTGTTTCCGCTGCGACAACTGCGACAAATGATGATAGCCAACGTACCTTGACATTATTTGCTTCGTCAGATATGATTTGTGATTTGCTGAGTTCCTAATCACAATACAAAGTTGAACGGTATGTATTTAAACTCAAAATATAATACCAAGTCATACCTATGTAATTAAAATTCTCTGTTAATCTGGTTATTAAATTTCTTAAATAGCCTATTTATCAAATAGCGTGCTTGATGTTATCGACCACAAACTTGAAAACACAAACACGAAGGCAATGCGTGATTTTATCCTGTTACACCTAGTATTATCCAATGTTTATTTTTAAATACAAACTTGAGTGCATAATTAAAATCCGTTTTAAATTATGATCTACACACTCCTGATTAATGGCAACTCTATTTCTGGATTTAATATTGTTTTTGTTTACATGTAGCCGGGCGTTGCCCTTTCAGGCGCTCTTACGATATAGCCAGACTTGCTCAGCCTCCCTCCCATGCTCCCATCCCAGCTCTCGACCGCCGGCGGGTCAACTTGTTTCAACTAGGCCGTCAAGGATGCGGTCTGTGGCTAAAAATTCTTTCTTAGCTACATCTTGGCCATTTTTATGAGCTTGTCGGGTTTCATCTTGTTTTTATTAGCAATCCATGTCCTTGTAATATGTATCTACGTCGGCATTCGCACGGCTTCAATAATATTTTGAATGAATAAAATTCTCAATTATTATAATTATGCAGTCACACACTTCGATAAACATAACTTTTTTCACTGCTGTGATTTTTTTATAGTTTATAAAAAGAAAACAATTATCTTTCTATCAGATTTATTTTTCTTAGCACGTGCTTTCGTGTCTCGTAGTAATTCTACAGTCGTTTCGTTTCCTGTGTTCAAAACTGGACAATCACACAAATTACTCGCTCAGTTCGTCGTGGTTTAATTGCGAACTCCGATTTCTCACTACTAACGGAATACGTTGGTCCGGGTGAAAGTAAACTTATTCGACTTCTGGGCTTCGACTTAACCATTTATCAATTTTAATCATATATCACTGGGCCGCAAAGAGGTCGTATAAAATTTCACTCCATTGGAGGCGATTCAATACGTAATCGATAATAAACCCTTAATCCGGAGTAAAATGTTATCATTTGATTGATTTGAACTTGGTTGAATTTCCTTTATACCAGGCAGTCCTCTTGCAACAGTTTCATCTTACTTGTCCATAAACAGCTTATTTTCATGAAAAGAAGTTCGTTTTCACTAAGTGGATGCTCAACGGCCCACATTCAATCAATTTAAATTCTTGTTCAGTACGATCAATAAAAAAAATACCGTTGTGAACTTATTGCGATCGTGCATGACGGCTTTCGTGAATCTTTTGATCTGTCTGCTGTAAGTGACATAAATTTGTAGATACATGAATCTATAATGAGTTCTCACTACCCATAACTGTTTATAGCGTTACATGAGCTTATTAGTGTTGTGCAGATCTTCGCAGAATCAATTCCATTGTTGTCACGGAGCTAACGGGATCGTAACCATGCGTTGGTGCACCGCAACTTTTTACTTACATGATCACGAATACTTTAAGCTATTTCCCTCGCTGAATGTCGCAGGTTTAACGGATATGAGCGTCGCATCACTCAGTTCAGCAAAACCGTCACCACTACTCACCACTAATGCACGCATCATGTTCACGTTTAGCATTAACGACTGAAAGCAACTAGATAAATGACAAAAGCATGTCCATTAGTAATTTTCAATTGACCGTAGAAAGTGGTTGTAAAACTTTTTCGCCTAGTGAAATGTCATGCGGAAATACTCGTACAGTCGTACATTAGCCAAACAAGTTAGGTACTCTTATTTCATCTGAGATCCAAGCAATGAAACACGTTTTGAAAATTTACGTTTCCTTTCTATTTACTCGTTTAAAAATGTTTAGATGTAAATGTATCTTATAGTAAATAGTTGTCTGAAACGAGTCAAATTATGCAATTGGTCTTGCAGTCTGGTTTGACAGAACCATATCATGACAGCAATGCATATGAAGGTATTGATTACGTTCTAGAGTTTGCAAAACTGGTGAAACCGGTTCAAGAGACAGTGTATCATTAAGTTAACATGCGTGTGTATGTAATTATATGCCTGTATGATTGTGGGTTGCCGGTAACGAACCCCCTTTTTTCTAGGTATGAATATTCAAACGCATTACCTACAAATGCGTTTTTATGAACAAAGTGTTTTCATAGTACCTTCATCTTGATTTTTCTTCCATCGTTGTAGTTATTTCATGATTTTGTGCAAATGTTGTGTATCGTGTTGTCAGTTTCTTTATTGTGTCTTGAATCAGTTAGATGCACTAACTGCGATCCTTCATATCATACCTTCCTTTTATTCATGTTTCAAAATGTGACTTCTCCTTCGCCCTGGTTGTGTATTCGTTTGGTCCGGATTCATCTGAAATCACCAATTAAAAAAACATTGATTCCATCCCATCATTTTCGTCGTCGTAATCAATTAAATACCAATGAATGGTAGACAGACACACAAAACCTCATCTCGTGAGAACTGCGAATTTATTTCTCTGTGTTCGAGATTCAAGATCCTTCAAAACACTGAGCTGTGAAAGTCTGCCATAGTTCTTCACTTTAGGTCACAGTTCAAACCAATTATATCTGTTTCTTCTACGTGTATGATGTAATGATCTTCCGTGGTACATCCTGCCCTATGTTTTATGTATTCAGACGCCTCCAATAATTAAACGTTTCGTTTATGAGACTGTTTTGAATTCAAAGTTCATGATTATTGTGTAATAATCATGACTGATGAGATAATTGATTTTAGTTAAGATTATGATGATTTACGTGATATATCTTCTTTTAATTATTAAGTTTTGTTTCTTAATAAGTAAGTCCCAGAGATCAGAATGATACTTTCACTAAACAAAACGCTGCTAACTTTACAATCGATCTACTGAACGACATTTGTCACGATGCGACCACCAATGTAGAGAGTGTTTTGAGAATTCGGTCGTTAGCTTTTCATTTTATTCAAATCTGAAGGTCGTCCGTATGTCGGTGCGCATGTTAAGTTGTGAGTTTCTACAACGCTGTCCCACTTCCTGGCTCGTTTCCGCGAGACCGGTTGTTTTGATTGCTCCGTGATCGAGACTAACAAAAACATAGTCGCGGAACGGCATGAACGAGCCCACGAGCCATCATCCAGGTCAATCGAATTCATTTCCGAGAGTTTTGATATTCTCGTCATCCGTATTTTGATTACTTGCCATATCTTTTTCATAACTTTTAAGAATGTAGTCCTGACTAAAATTATACATGTTAGTTAACCCTTTATTTATTGTGTTTTCAATATTTATTCCAGGAGATATAAACTCTTGTTAGGACTATTATTGTTAGTCGCATCGTTGTCGTGAGTTCGCCCCAATATAGTTGACTTATGATAATTAGAGAACAATATTAAAGCTAGATATATATCTAGTTTTATCGTCATCGATTTGTCCAAGACAGTGAAACACTTTCACATTTTAGATGGCGGCTAGGATGTTCAATCAAAGCTGCAAGGAATAACAATCTCAGGGATTATAAATTAGCATAAGTCAATTTCACTATCGATATATTATAGTATTCCACTGGTTACAATTATCACTAATTGTTATCGGAAGAATACACTTCGACCCCATTATATCTAACACCATTTTCTTATCTCCATTTAAGCATTACATTACCAAATTAATTTCATAAGCTCTTGTCATTTGTTTGTTTATAATTAAAATGCATCATCTTTCATGCACAAACTCAGTTACGTATGTTACTGAACGCGGCAACAGTGCCACACGGAGTTTCAAAGAACTAACAATGTTACAATGACGTCATTAGAAATAACAGACCTATCGGAAAGTGACAGTGTAGTGACAAACAATAAAGAGACAGTGACAGTCGAAATGGGGGTCTCAAGTAAGAACTCGATTCTTGCTTCACCGGATAAAAACTTGTTATCTGACATACCGAAGCCGATGGCGGCATTAGAGTCCGAAACGGGGGTATCTGATAAAAACTCCATACCTAACACACCGAAGCCAAACATTAAGGGGGTCGCACGTAAGAACTCTGTACGTACCCTACCAAAGCCGAAGGCGGTGAATAAGAACTCGCTAACTAACTTACTCAAGTCGAGGGCATTAATGGTAACGCCGGTGGAATCAGAGGTCTCGAATAAAAACTCGATACCTGACTTACCGAAGCCGACGGAGACATTGAGTTTCGAAACGAAGATGTCAAGTAAGGACTCGATACGGGTCACATCGAAGTCGAAGATGGCATTATTAAAAATCGAAATACAGGCCTCGGGCAAGAACTTGATACCTAGCTCACCGAAACCACAGGCGGCATCGATACCCGAAATGGGGATCTCGAGTAATGAACTCGAACCTACCTCGCCGAGGGTGGAGATCAGATCTACAGATGCTCATTTTCAGCAGCCCAGAGTGAAGAGTTTTCAAATGGGATGGGCTCAAGTTGTGGAAGAACTGTCATGGAAACTTAGCTCAGTGAGTTTTTGTTCGATGTGACTAATTTCGTCACTAACCTGACGTATTTAGATACCTATTAATTAATTAAATTATATCGTTGAAATGTATGTACTCGTAGATCACCATAGTCAAATTGTCCATTCTTTATTCCTTGCCTGTACTTATTCCTTACAGACACGTTTAATATTGATTGCACGCCCATTTTTGGAGCATAATAATTGTAAAAATACAAGCTTTGGATAATGCTACTTATTACCCACTTAATGTTCAGATGCTGCATCATGTTCATCTGACACAACGTTCATCTCGCCTCCATAAAAAGAATTATAATGGTAAATTCACATGACTCGTGCAAGTACTGGCACTAGACTGTTATCGAAAATCTCATCCACAAGCTTTTACAGTTCCTTCCTGTGTTCATGTAATAACTAGGTAAGTACTAATAACCGCATATCACTGAAACATCGTGTGACGCTAAAATTATTATCTCCCTCATTACCTGCTTAAATTGTATGAAACACTAACACATCACGGACATTCACGATCCCTGTTTGTGATAATCTTACACGAAATCTAAATTCAGTCACTAAGTTATTAGATGAGTTAGGGTTAATTAATCATATACACTTGGATGCTCCAGTTTTTCAGAGCTTTGATGGTTAATGATCACTTAGGGCGAATTTATCAATGAAACCGATCGCAAGATAAACAAAACTGTCAGTGTCATATTTGTTGTAATATTGACAGCTCTTGTTCTCAACGCATTTTAGATAATGTTGATCGCGTTCAGTTTTATAAGATATTCAGGTGAAATTAGGCCTCAGAGATTTTAAACACCTAATTCATAGTATAAATGAACATTAATTAATACTATTGTCATCATCATTATAATATTAAGTAGGTATTAGAAGGTAAAAACTCAATAATTGTCATGAATCATTTATTCGCTGTATACGTCATGATTACCTACTTAAATAGAATATTTATAGCCAGCATGGGTAGGTACCTAACATAACAGTCATTTAATTAGTATTTTAGCCTTGATTTTTTATACCTACCCGAAACTATTGTCACGTCCATCTGACCGCTCCGCTATCAAAGACAAACTAATAATATTCCCACCAGCCACCAGCACGTGCTCAAACTCATGTCCGAGTCCGAACCGAACAAAACAAAGGAAATCCACAGATGTTTCGGAGAAACGAGACAAAAAAATAAATAAAAACCTCGACTTGAATATTTGAGATCAATAGCGTTGAGTACAAAACGTAAGACCCTTGGAACTACGAAGATGTTGGCAGGTGGTGGTGGCCTACAAACACGAGTGTACCCGTGTAGATGCACACGCACACAGAAGGGTGTCCATACAACGTGCTCGGTGTAGTGATGGCGCACGTAGCTGCACGCCGCGTCGCGCCGCCCTTTATTACCGTTGTATGACCACCAGCAGGAACACTGCTCTACTTCGAGAAATTACAACTTTCTGAAAGAATTAGGAATCAGAATTTAGACTTTCTTTCTTTTCTATTTTACATTTTTTAGTAAACTTTTCAATTAAGGTTTTCTTTTTTTATTATATAATATTAATAGCTAGTCCATATTACCCTACTGCGGGGCAAACGCCTCCCTCCATTCCTTCCAACGGTTACGACTCTGTGCTACTTCTTTCCAATTCTCAAGGAAGACATCCAGTTTGTCCCGCCATCTCCTTCGTGGTCTGCCGCGACCCCGTGTCACTGTTTCAGGACACCAAACCTGAGCATTTACAGACCCACAGCTCGTTCGGCATGCGACAGACATGTCCTGTCCCATTTTCTTTTTAATTTATTATTTCTTCTTTTTGCAATAAATACATACTTACGTAAAGTATTTCCAAAATTATCATTCTGACTGTGTCTACATTTCCGTCTATCACGCACGCATCATAGCTGTCTATTGACACAAATCTTTGATCTTATTTATCTGCCAGTAACATAAAAAACGAGCATCTTCAACTGTTACGTAAAACAGCAAAGCTTTAAGAATTTATACGAATGCTATAATTTGGTTTTCGCAATCGAAACGAGCGAAACCGCAAGTCTTGAGTTATTCTATAAGGTAAACGGTTTAAACCTAAACATTATTTATAGTGTATAGCTTTCATAAAAACGATTTCGTCAATAGTATAGAGTAGAGTAGTTGGATATTTCAAAATTGACGCAACTTTATTATATTTCGTAAACAGTTTAAACGCAGTGCCAAATAGCAGGGAGATTACCCATCTCTTAATCTTTTTAAATAACACGTGCTTTTTAATTTCTCATAGCTTCATCCGACTGAATTTACAACCTTGCTTCTATTCCTGGGTAACATTAATAAAATAAATCAAATATAAAACGAGGTTAAATAGTTGACAAGCTTTTTATACGGCCAACCGTCGCTGTCCCTTTTATTGCCGTGTAAATAAAGTAGAGCATCTTCCGTGCCAGTTTCGCAGCACAAAAGTGGAGGCAACAACTTTTTTTACGGTCCCAACGTATTCCCGCAGCCCCTTCTCATCCCGGGCCAGAGCCATCAGTTCCTTATTCTTACACACGTTTAACAGACACAGACACCATGTGCTCGGGTTCAACTTTCAGTGAGCCGATTACACTACAAAATATTCTTGAAAACACTTTACAGTGGACAACCTAAGTGATTTTTGTGATACGTGTGTTTATTTTTGTGATAACAGTCAAGTTGTTGGTTAACTATGGATGCGTTAAACGTTGTGCTCAAAACTGGATATAAAATTGTTAAAGATTTCTCAGAACAACATAAACCTGTAAGTAATTTAGACGCACGCCTAAGCGTTTTAATGTCGTCCTATATACGAGGTAGTTTAGCACTCGACAAGTGTATTAGCTGTTCACCTTAAACTCTTCACTTAACTGTGCTTTAGTGCTTAGCTTCCAATCTTGAGTAACAAGCTTATTATTATTGTCGGTTGACTTCTCACAGTGAATAACGGTTTACACGTTTTATGCGTCTATTGTTACCTGGGTATTACATATCTTTGTTGAGAAAATCACTCTAGATTTGCAAGTATCACTGATAATACTAGAGATTTACCAACTTTTTCGTTTTCAAGGCATGTTTTCAACGGACCTTTGCCCTGAGATTTTAACAACGTCAAGAACGTCACCGTCATCTTTCATGTCTGAATCCATCTGTATCAACAAGAAAAATGTCAAAAAGTAACGTGTCTCAAAACATATTTACAAAAATTGTATTAAATGTAATCAAATCACTCAAACTGTAACAAGATTAAACATTACGCTTAATTTGTAAATCTATAGGTTTTTTTTTTTCTGCCTTTCATGGGGCTCTCACAGGTACTTGCAAACTTACTCAATGCCTTCTCATAATATGTACGCTACATTTGCGATATCCCAGCATTTGCGCAGTTATCAAATTGATTGATTGGTAACAAATTGATTTTAACAAATAGTTATTTAGGTTAAGTGTTGAAAAGGCTACGCTTAAAGAAATCACCGTTTTCAAAACAATGATTCAAAACGGTGATTTCTTCTATGCTGTTGTTTCATTTACCTTCGTAAGTTCGTAAAACAACATGGGTCATCACCAGAAACCTAGAGAAGCCTATTAGTGTTTACAGTTTTTCATCAAGATGTGGTAATATTATTACCAAAGACTTAAGTACATTTATATGTCTTATTGAAAGGTAAGGCAGTGATGAATTTTACGAAAGAAAGTTATGCGTAAGCTTCTTTTACAACGAATAGGTATGATCAAGAAAACCGGATTTATACAGGGTGACCTGTAATCCACGCATTCCTGCTAGGAATATCTGGAAGGAATATGTCTCGTTACGTTACAAGACACCTTTTAAAAATTCTCCATTAATTTGCTTCTGTGACTTTCTTCTTATGTACGAACTTAGTTCTCTTTACAAATTAATGTACTATGTCTGTAATTCGTATTTCTGAAGTAGATTTATGTATGTTGTAAGACTTGTAAGTCATGCTTTCCTTAATGTAAGTACTGTGCAGTTATTAACCACAACCAGAATAAATTTTCTTTATGATTGCGTAACTAGTTCTTTCCTTGAACCTACATGTCTTTTACCAACAATGACTTCAGTTATTAATAGAAAAATTAAATAAAGAAATTATTACTATTCGGGAAGAAGAAGGATGATGCAGTACTAATTTTTTTAAATTTTTTATTGAACAGATGGAGACGTCGGGCGGTTCGGAGAGCTCTGGCGGAGAAGACGCGGAGGCGCGGCGGGCGCGGCGCGGTCATGTGCTGGCCGAGCTCATGCAGACCGAGCGCGTTTACGTGCAGGAACTCGGCTCCATACTCTCTGTGAGTTCCCACACTACGTTCTTTATTAGTTTATCCTTGCCTTTCCCAGTAAAAGCCTTCAAATGCTTCTTCCTACTTCTCAACGAGTCCAACGTCACGCCAGCATTTCTAGGGGCTGAGTCGGTGAAGTCTTCAAGCACTCACTATGTGGCCTATCTGTCCTGAAGAAATGCGAGCAGACAAGTATGACCCGCCTAAACCCATTTCAGCGTCACAGATTGATTCTTACACTTCTTGAATAAACGTAGCAAGCATCTACCTATATACAAGATAAAACAACATAGCCTCAAAAACCATGAGAACTCCAAAAATCTACGCTAACATTTGCATGTTAGCATGAAGAACAAACAATCATTAATTAATCTAATAATTAATAAATCGGATACGGAATTCCACAACAGCTGACAAATCACATCGAGCGTTGCATTTTTTTGCGGCCCAGATGTCAGAAAGGATGTAACTTATTGAAACGGATGCTCACACTTTTTGTCGCGTGACGTCATACGCCAAAAAGTCTATATATAAAAACAAGACCGTTAACCTGTCGAACGAACTCTCTTAAATATTCATACATAGTGTCAGAATTGGAATACGAAGCGAAAGCAAACACGCCTTTCTCTGGTGCCAGGACCACGTAACTCAACATTGGTGATAGCAGCTGCCCAATATGGCGTTGCTATTATACGACACACCACTTAAACGCACCTTAAAAACAAAATCTGTCATAACAGGCAGAATTAATCACGCTGGCACGTGAGGTGCATGTCATCAATTAGTCAAGAAAGTCTTTTTAATGCATCATAATAATGGCTATTAAACTATCTACACTAGACACACATGTAATACAGTAATAGATAACTTCCAGTTGTAGTTATCGTCACAATAAAAGGGCCTGGCAAATTGCAGCAAATGAGATGGATGTTATTTAGATCAAATCAACGCTCGTCACGGAAGATTAGTTCCAATAAAACACGTGCTCTCCATGCCATCGCCGCGCTCTGAAAAACAAATGTGCCACTACCATATGTAGTGCGTGTGCTAAATGTTTGTGTCCATCCCGCCGCACAGATCGCGGCCGGGCGGCTCAGTACGTCTATCTAGTGCACTGGATGCACCGCACGCAACCGACTGCGTCAGCCCCCCGAGCGGAACGCAATGCATGCTACTCATTCGCCAACTGCACACCAGTGCAGGCTCTCGGTCGCTTGTTACACTTCGCCACCCTCTGCACCATGAAATATGGAAAATACGACCTCCATAAATCTTCCGCGAATCTCAGCGTCGGCACTTCCTACTCGTGGTACTACAGAAAAAATGATAACCCCACCCCGCGGAATATGAAACGGCTCGCAAGAGCCGCCTCCGACTCCACGCTCTTCAGTGACTACGCCAACCAAATATCTCTGTTTGAAAGAGGGAAGCTCCGCGACAAAAAGTGCAAGAAATCAGTGAGTGATGTGGGAAAAAGTAGTCGTGTTAAATATAGCGCGCGTAATATTAAACCGGTGCGTATGGAGCCATTCACTGGAAATTTCTTTTACGGTAAAACACTACCCGGTTACGAGTACATGCAGAAAAGTGAGGAAAAAATAACTTACTTGCCGGATTCCGACGCGGTCACTGCCTCCGAGGACACAACCGGAGAATCTCTTACGACCACTGCGCCCACAGTACTCGATGTTCCGGAATTAGTAAAGAATCCTCTGTATGGATGTCGAGATGTGGATCTTTCTACACCTGAATATTTGTTTGGATCAATAGTTTCAAAAGATTCCCAGTTAAAGTCATCGAGCTGTACTGAGCTAAGAAATACAATGGGAAGCAGTAAAGATTCGGGGGATATTCTAACCAATATCCTCAAAGATTACAAACGGATAATGAAAGAGTGGAACCACACTATAAAAGATCATTGTTCATCGGTGTCTCACTGCACACATAGTAGTAAAAGAGATTCAACTTTCTGTAGAAAAAGTAACACCGATAGTTACGTGCGAAGCTTACCATCTACCTTATCATGTCGGAAACCAAACAAATGTCTCAAATCTACAGGCAATAATCATTACAGTTACGCATACGCTGCCCGTATTTGCAATGAGAAACAAAGCAACGTTCATGATAAAAGAAAAACACAAAGCTTGAATCGCAACCAAACGTTTAGCAATTGGACGTCGACGCTACAGGTGTTAAAGAAGAAGACGATGTTTTGGAAGATGAATCACAGTTTGACGCCTTCAGAATGCAAATGCTTAGAGACAATATATGAAGACTATGACAAACGCTTGCAGGACTGGTGTGATACTATTAGCCATTGTACATCATTTCTCAACCCGGTACACCAGATTTTACGATTTATAATAAATTCCCCACCTTTCAGTCCATATATTTTGCTGAGGCTATAATTCCTTTACTCTTTCTCCTTTCAGGGATACAAAGAAGAGATAGAAAAGGCAGAGAATCAGCATCTGTTGCCTGCAGCACTAGTTGGACAGGCTGACGTTTTGTTCGGCAACTTACACGAATTGTTCACATTCCACCAAGACGTGTTCCTAAAAGATTTAGAGAAATCTATTTCTGCGACAGAACTCGTTGCCTTATGTTTTGTTGAAAAGGTACGTTTATTTATCTTTGTTTACAATCACGTGTGTTTACTTTAATTCGGATTATTGTTTTGTCCGTAAATACAATCTTAAGACCTTCATTATTCCGGTTTCCTGCGTTACTAAATAGCAGACTATTTCAAGGAACTTACGGATCGCTTCCTACAACCTTTCCGTTTCCACTTATATTTACCCTTTCAACACTTATTAAATAAGTTAATCAACCAATCTGATATTTTTTTTCGCCTAAAAATTCTCACTGGCTCAGTTTATGTTAGTTCTGCACTAGTAACCATTGCATTTACGTGATTTCTGCTAAAGTCGCGGTTAGTTAATTGTGCAATTTTAAGTACGTAGTTAAGATCCAGTACTTTCATGGTTCTTTTTTATTGAATAAATCTTCCTCTTATTCAATGTTTTCTTTTTCCATCATCAGAGGGACACATTCTTCCGACTATACAGCTACTACTGTCAGAACATCCCGCGGTCGGAGCGACTGCGCGAGACATTAGTAGACACACATCTGTTCCTGCAAGCTTGTCAGCTGCGACTGGGACACAAGCTTCCTCTCGCCGCATACCTGCTCAAGCCAGTGCAGCGGATTACCAAATACCAACTGCTGTTGAAGGTCAGTACTCTTACTTAGGTTACAGCAGTCTTCTTCTTGACTTAAGTATTTTTAAGCGACAGCAACGCTCTTGTCTGTTGCTGTTCAATGAGATGGTTTCACGTTTCACCACTGACATGTTATTTAATTTTATGCTTAGAAATCATACGATAGTACTGAAGTGTCTCTGTCTTAGGCCCTTTTCTTACCAACTGTTTTTTGTCAAGGCAGATCTTTGATCGTCTAGTCATCTTCTCCACAGTCTTTGTGACTCTTTGTGAACCTGAATTTACACCATATCTGACAAAGTAAATCGATCATCGATAAGATTAGTTTATCGCCCTACGCTCACTGAATATGTAATGAACTAAACATGACGAATCATACGCACCTCATACCGATTAAACTATTGTTCAGACTCAGTCCGTACTTATTCGGTTTACAAACAACTTCAACAGTCATTTTAATCTTTCCTATTTGCTATTTTTATAATTCAATATGGTTCCGAAAAACTCCACCCACATTATTACTCACACAATACCGTTTCATTTTCCATATGGGAAGGAACTAGCGAAACATTTACCCCGTTCGTTTGAACACTTTAACATAATCAGCCTGTAGCGTTTCCACTAGGTACACCTAGGAGTCAGGCAATAATCCCCTGCGTTGTGGATTATTGGTGAATGGTACATTTCTTCGAATTTTTGGTTCTAGGACTTGTCGGCTTTCCCACGATATTTGCCTTAACCGTTTTGAAACTAGTGTTGAGAATGATTTACACAAAGTAAAGCGCCTTCTCGGGTTGGAACACATCACGTTCAACTCATAAGAAAGCTTCAAGCTTATCATGATGTTCTTTTCGCAGGATCTGCTTCGGTACGGCGAGTGCGGGTCGATGACGACGGGGCTACAGTCAGCGCTAGACTGCATGCTGGTCGTGCTCAAGTGCGTCAATGACTCCATGCATCAAATCGCCATCACTGGCGTCCCTGTAAGTATCGAATTATAAAATTAGAATACGTCACTTTTGGCAAATTTCGATGAAATTGCACGTAGTAAACCATGACCTGGGTTAGGAGATAGGATTATTATCCCGGTGGCACCTTCCTTTGAGATATTTTCTGACACCCACGCGGGAAACGGAAGACACGAGCAAAAGCTAGGTGATGCTTTAAAAAAAAACGATCAGAATACGTTCAGCCGTTTTGGTATGTTTTATTAGGTTAATAAAGTATCTCGTATAAAATTAGTCAAATTAGAAATCAAATAGATTTAAAAGTCTTGGCAAGAGAAAAGATAGAGCGTACATTGGGAATATTTTCACATAAAAATTTTGATCCCGAACATTTTCGATTTTAACACACGAATGCTAACTGACAAGCAGCAAGTATTGGTTAACGATTTTCTTCGTCTTGTCCCGTCTATCGCTCGTAAATAGTTGAATGCCTTTGGTAAAAATACTTGTAAGCCCATACAAAAGTTACATAACTAATAATAACATAAAACCCTCCCCCCATCTTGCAAACATTTAGAGAATATTAACTTAAAAACCTAACTGAACTGTTACAGCAGATAAGACGGAGTAAAGCTCACTCGTAATATAGCCATTAACCATCGTCTCTTTAAGCCGATCCTCAAGGACGGATCGAATTAGAAAATTGAGCATTTCCGTGTCAATAGCAATTTTAGATATCCACTTTGAATATAAACGACTTATCTCGATTACATTATGGAATTTCGAGAAACTTAGCTGAAGCGTGAAATTATGCTAAAATATGATAGCATCATATCGCCTTTACCAGTATCTTTTCACACACTGTGGCAACGTTATCGTTATTTTAGTAAGGGCCGATTGTTCAATCATCGAATAACTGAACAAATAACTAACTAGCGAATTAACTTATCTGACTGTTAAAAGGTCAAATAAAATTGTTGCATTTTTCAATGGCCAGATAGCAAGCGAATAGTTATCTGTGGATTTAAGTTGCCAACTTCACTATAATATTGTGGGAGCGTGAAACACGCATACGGTGTAATGTGTGTTAGAAGAGGATAGCAAATGTTTTGTTTTTTTTTTCCTTCGCCCTAAGCAAATGCTTTGACATTCGTTTGTTGGACATTTTTTTCATATAACCTTTTTTTCCATGGTGCACATGGTGAACCATAATAAAGTGTTGGTAAGTGTTTCATAGTTAGGGACATTACAATTTACCACTGTATATTGTAGGAAGGTATAGGTACCTACTTAGATCACTATTATTTATTGTAAAAACTAGGTGGAACTTACCTTTGTGTTTCTTGTTTAATTTTATCACTTATCAAGGGAAGCAAATATAGTACAGATTATTTTAAAAGTCTGAAACGGCGATGAAATTCTTTTGAATCCCACATGGCAAACTGATCGGGCCTTGGTCTAATTACTCTTTGTTTCCTTACAGTATTTAAATATTCATACATTATAGCCTCTTCTTCAATTGCCAGATCGTCAACAGTATCGAAAATTTCCATAATTTTGATATTACTTTGGTAAAAGAAGAAATAACCTCAAACTAAACGTCACTGGATCTAGTTGTATCTATTGAATAGACGTTTATCTGGCCGTCAAAGTGGCAGATAGATTTATTCCTCAGTTAGGGCCGTTATTGACCAGATAGAGCCTATCTGACGATTGAAAAATGCAGTATTTGGTTATCTGTCTAATAAGTGCTATCTAACTGTTTATCTGAGTATTGAAAAATCGGCCCTAAGAGATATATATATTTATTTAATACTTTAAGCACACATAAGGTACGGAGGCGGACTTAATGCCAATGGCATTCTCTACCAGTCAACCTTTAGGTGATGCAGAGACAAACTGTGGTATAAACCTACCCAAATATTTATAAAAATACCCACACAATTTGACTCTGTGCTCTAGTGGTCGCAAGCGCTCTGAGCTACTACCAAAGACTATAATGATATATTGGGTACCACCGAGGACGCCGTAGTAGTGACTAAGTTTTGGACCAACAAAATTTGAAGCATGTCATACCAGCGGTGCCAAGAAGACAGCGGAACTGCTGAACATGAAGTCTTGGGTTCGATCCCCAGTTTGGGTGAAGTGCTTTTCCACCAGGAAATTATCAGTAGCAACTGGAGTCTGGATTTGTGCTCCGTTGATTTATGGGTGTCGGTACTTTATGGTCGCCTCTACCTTACTCTTTGGGGATTACAGGCGTGAAGTTATGTTATAGAACCCAAATATTTAAAACCTTGGGACTAGGTACAAATATGTAAATTCAGTTAATCATGCGAAATTAATAACTTAATTCCCTCGTAAATAAGGCTGAAATCAGCGTGCAAAGTAATAACGAAATCAAGGTACAGTTAGTCAAGCATGTCATTATAGACCAGAAGATTAGCTCATTACCGTATGCATGTTTGTGTTTGTACTACGGCATGCGATACAGTTATAAACTCAATTACCTGGTGATTTTGCTGCTACTTTCATAAGATTGATGTGTTTATTGTATGGATATTGCTTGTGAAAACTAGTATTTCAATTTAGGTACGCGACTTCCCTTTAACACCATTTTCACCATCATTTGCCTTGCCACTCCAAACTTTGTAGATTGAGATCGTTTCGCAGTCTAAATGGTGACCTTAAAATTGAAAAACAGTTACTGATACGGTCTGTTTCACCACCTCTTGATAAATCCTGCTGGGAACTATTTGGTTGATAGTGCCTGACCGTTCACAAAAACCTAAAGATTACGATTGGATCAGCTCCTGTTACTTTTGTATGTTCTTGAATTGATGAATCACTGGTGTAAATGACAGTCCCACAGATATTCCTTAAAGAACACATTAACACAATATTTACTAAATAGCATCATAATTTTCCTTCCCCCAGCTGGATATAAGTCAGCAAGGCGAGCTCCTCATGCAGGGTTCATTCTTGGTGGTATCGGAGAACAAACGCGACCTGCGACTGCGGATACGTCCGCGGCGGCGACACATCTTCCTCTACGAGAAGGCGATGTTGTTCTGCAAGCCTGGTACCAAGAACAGTCATAATAAGGCCACTTATCACTTCAAACATGACTTACAGGTGAGATTTATAGTAACTTACTTAATTTAGAAATAGCCAATAGAGCTAACGAGGAAAAAAATATAAATCACGTTAATATTCTTATAATAGTCACAGACGCCGTAAATATTATGAATTGTCTCTTCGACCATTTTACGAATGGTAAAATAATTCATATTATTATCCTAATATGATTCTGCTAAATCGGTCATTTTAGGCCCCCAGGTTTGAATTCTAATTCTGGGTTAATTATCACGTTGTTCTGAATCAACAAACTCATATCAAAACAAACTTCAATTAAAAACTATTTTTTTTTTTCGAGTTTTATGAATGGTTACTCAGATAGAAAAATACCAGAGAAAATGAATTGAAGTACATGGCTTTTACTGCTGTTTAATTTAAGAATTCTTCGTGAAAATGTATAGTCGAAAGTGATGCAGGGCCATCTTTCCCATTGGGCACTCGGCACATGCCCCAAGTTCCAGTAAGTTTCAAAGCTAGTGGCTGTCAAATGAAACTTATTCCAGGCGGAATATTGAAATTTTCGAGCTCGCTACGCTCGCTTTTATAATGCTCGCATTTGTAATTCGAAAATGAAAATGATTGACAAAGGAATATTGCTTTCTGAGGTTTATGCTATGCCACTTTATCTTGGAATCTGGATTAAGAACCCAAGTTACACACACATTTAACGGACCATAAAACAGGCTCATTCATGGATCTTTGTTCAAGTTCCATATTTTTAACTAATTTGCAAGGATTTAAAAAATGGAATGGTGAAGATTCACATGCTTTTATATACTACTTATATTTTTGTGTGAACTTGTCACAAGAAATCCCAACCTATCAGAGTCAGGGTGAAAATTTAAGCTCGTTTCGCTCTTAGAGCCCCATTTTTTTAAAGTGCCCAGAGTTTTAAGTGGATAAAGACGGCCCTGACTGTGTATGTCTTGTGTTGTTATTGGACGTATATAACGTAAAACAAATCTTTTTGTAAAAAATAAGGGTCAAAGAGTCATCTAAAGCTGTAATATATCCGGATTTCGGTATGAGAAACTAGAAGGTTCATCAGGATCATAATTTGGTGAGACACGAGATGAGTCTCCTACCGAATCAGCATTGCACTGTTCATCAATTTTACTGCAATTCCACCCTTATTCCCACGCAGATGTCACAAATCGGTCTGACGGAGTCGGTGAAGGGCGACGTGCGCAAGTTCGAGGTGTGGCGCCAGGGCCGCTCCGAGGTGCACACGCTGACGGCCGCCAGCGCCGACGTCAAGCGCGCCTGGGTGGAGCGCGTCAAGCGCGTGCTGCTCGACCAGCTCAACGAGCTCAAGGGCGAGCGCGTGCGCCAGTACAGCGCGCAGCACAGGTACATCTCCTAGATAAACTATGCGCTTCGACAATCTACGTCTATCTTCGAAAATTACAACCATGGAATTACTAACCTATTTTGTATGACCATAGTTACAAAAATACTGATAAACGACTCTATACAGTTCCAAAAACTTTTCTTTATTGTCTATAATTCTCCCGTACCATTATCCCAATTTATTTTTTATACGGGGCAGGCGCAGTATGTCTTCTTTTTCTTTTCATCAGTCTAGTCACTAGTGCATAATACATAACAATTCCAAAAAAACATTTAAATAAGTTGATAACCATTTCTGATGATGAATAATAAATTACATCTGGAAAGGTAAAGTCTTCCCGGCAAATCTATGCAAATAGTCATATCAACTTGCACTAGGATAAGGGCAGGAGACTGATGGACTTACAACTACGCCATTGGTAACCTTAATAACAATGTCCTCTCACAGGCGCCAATATAACTTTTGGTCTAACCAACATTTCATGTTTGTCACTGAACGAAGCCTAGTTTCAAGAGTCACGAACGCGCTTTCTCCACAGAACACTAATCCAGACCAGTTCATGGGAGCTGGGCCCGCCGGCCGCGCTGCCCGGCAAGCCGGCCGCGGCGCTGGCGGCGCCGGCGCGCGCGGCGTCCTGCGACGCGCACGACGAGCCGTGCTGGTCCACCGACCCCTCCGACGACGATGATGACGAGCCTGAACATCCGCCGGTATGTACCAACACACTAATGTACGAATGACTAATGAGTATGTAACTATGTGCCAGGGTAGGGTGTGGACGCGGACGGTTGATTGACTAAGACTATAAAATGTGAGCTAACATTCTGGCGACAGACGGCTCGGGTCATCTAGCGGTGCAATTTAATTTCCAGAAATAGATCACCTGTCGCGTTCTATAGTGTCTGTTTCCACCAAGCAGAAAAATCCTCGCGCACTTTTTTATCATTGAATAAAGGAATGTATCTGTATTTTCTTTGAATATAAAATTCGACACAGGCAATACTTAAGTCTCCTCGCGCGTGCTCAAGGATGCGCGAGCGTCCAATTTTATACTTAAAAGCAATACCGATACAGTTCTTTATTCAGTGACATCAAACAAGTGCGCGAGAATTTTTCCGCTTGGTCGAAACAGACCCTAACACATTACGCAGAGGACGGCCTGTATTCTGTTTGAGGAGTAAACTTTATTAATACTGAAAAATAACTTATTCAACCAACATTCCCGATTAAGAAAGTATATAATGAAATTGTTAATGCATTCAAATGTGGATCTGATAAAATTAGAGCAGGAATGAATTTGTTTTGTTTTGTTAAATGTGATTTGTTTGGGGAGTTTATGTCGGTATATGGAATTGATAGAGAGAAAAGTTACCTGTCAATAAATAATAACTTATGTTCACAGTAAATGTCAGTAATGTCCTCTCCGGTAACGACTACTAACATAGGACTGTAGTGCTTACTGTCGGGGTAGCTTTACTAAAACGTGGGTATTTAAAATTAATGCCAACTAATTTTGGGTTTGCAGTGTTGAGTGAAGTGAAACCCACTCTTTATGTAAGTGTAAAGTGTATTTTTAAAGGAATGCGGGCTGAATAGTCACGGGTAGCGCATGACAACGCTGGCAACCCCACGCACATGATGCTTCCCGATATCATTACTGTCTAAAACTATGGATACGGGATAAAATATTGGTCAAACGGTGGTAGAACATGCGCATCGTCAGAGAATTTGCAGTATCTGCTTATTTAGATCTAGTCTTGTAAATTATGTCAATACTACAAATTCTCGATACACGATTAAAATCATAACGTCCTGCCCTAGTCCAAATAGGTTTCACGCCCTCACAGCATAAAAGTTAAGTTAGCTATCATCGCTTTTAGTTCCTTTTAAATGATTTAGCGACACTAGCACTGAAAACTTATGAATTTAGTAACTGCACGGTCCACTCGGCACCTCACACGTACACGTACCGAGAGAGGTGTCCTACTGTCCAGGCGACGTGTAACGAACGCCATGCTCTAAGTTGTATTGTTCTACAGGTGACGGAGGCCGTCGCAGTCGGTCTCAACGGAACCATCCACAGAATGGTTCAGTTCTTTTCAGTGGCCGGCTCCGCACAAGCCACATCCACGTTTTACGTGTCACAGTACTGAATAATATAAATGTTTCGAGCATACAGCCAGTAGAGGCTTTGTACATAATGAAAAGACTGAGTTTATATCCAAAGCTTAAACTATCTAACCAAAGAGAACGTGGATATTTCGGTTGTTTCGCTGAACATTAACTATCGTGTAAGTCATGTTTTGTTTGTTATGTCACTCATTGTCAGTGTGCTTATTGGTTTTTATGTTAAATTATGCGCTTGCTTCGATTAAACGTCGTCTTCATCAATGTCGATAAATATTATTATTTTTATCTTTGTATTACAATATCATGAAACATATAGCGGAAACACACTGTATATTATGTAAAACATACATATATATCGTCCGTACTTTGTTACGTAAATATATTTTAATATCTCGCTTGATTAAAATTGCGCAATATTTGGTGCACTATCTAGATCCAATGAATAAGTTAGTGCAACCGTATTTATATAAAGGCGAATCTTCGTTTATAGTTGTTATTCAAAATTGATGCAGTCTAAGTAATGACCAATGAGGAAATGAGGCTAAGAAGAGATAAATTATTAATTATAATGTAGCGTGTTTGGACACAGCTGAGCACGGCATCACAGCTTGCATCATTCACTGACCACCGCTTTGGACGTGCAATCAAATAGCTTTACTGTAATGTTTTGTTTACTTCAGTGTGACACGATTTCTGATACTACTTATACTATGTATTTATTTTATCTGAAAATTTATTTCTAACGTATTATGAGCTTAAAAACCCATTTTAAATCTGAGATAGTTTAACTTTACATTTACTGATACTGCTGCATCATCCCACTGCTGGGCAAAGGCCTCTCCCATGACTTCCAATTGTTTCGATCCAAAGCCAATGTGGACCACTGGTCGCTGGTCTTGTCCAGCTCGTCCTGCCATCTTTACAAACTTTACATTTATATGAATGAAGACCAATTACATTAATTAAAGACATTCATAGTTAAACAATACTACAGTACCTAATAGGACAGTTTTTGTAAAATAATAATAATAGTAAAATATATAGGTAATACATTAATTCAAAGAAAACTCCCTACATTCCCTATTATGTGGCCCACCCACTGACTCATATTACATGATAATACATAATTCAGTCATTTAATAAATCTAGTGCTGAAATAATAGTATTATCTTGATATTCATAGTGCTATTGTTGTTATTATATATTAATCTACTAGCTTATGTTTATTACTTAAAAATTACCCAAACAATGAGCTAATCACTAGTCATATGATTTTTAACCACAGCAACGTTGCTGTGGCAATTAAAAAGTAGATAGGTAGGTACGTACTTTGTACTGTCTACTTTTAAATTACAATAGATAGGTACTCATAAATTATTTCATAAGCTCATAATACGAGAATCACTATTAAGATTATTAGCACCCAAATCAACTGGACTTATGGACGTATTTCTATGAATATTTATATAACTACATATTACATATTACTGGAGTGTTTAGTGCGACTATATACCTTGAAAGTCTCTATATTTATATACATATTATTATGTAATATATACGTTTAATGTCAACATAATGCTATATCTATCTTCTAAAGTATTTATGACTGTCATCTCTGTCGTTCATGACTACAATAACTGTTTACCTAACAATTACTTGATTAATATATTAATTATGAGTGTTATCTAATGTTCTACTAATCGCTTTACTAACATGCATGGTCTGGTCAAACACCAAAGTACTTGTAGATGGAAAACAAAAAAAAAACTTTTTGTACTAAGGACTTACTTTGCAGAATTGAAATGCATGTTTGTGTTTTGGGGCAGAGTCAAATTGCTGTCAAATATCTAGGTCATGACCAACATACCATTAAAAGACGACACAAACTGTCTTAGCCATTCATAAATTCCTAAATCGAGGGTAGTCTTAATTAACGAGGCACCATACCTGTTACTAAGCCAAAGTAGTTTGCATTGTAGCCCTTGTAAAATAATGGGTTGATATTTGACAGCAGTGTGGCTCTACGCTCTCTGTTTGACCAGTGGTGATCGATGTACAGGATGAATGGTGTGTCTATTTATTTACTACATTATGATTGCTACAATTATTACAACGCTAGAATCACGACAGTACACAACACATTTATTTCTAGATTTTCTCCTACATTGAAACCATTTATTATTCCGTGGAACCAAAAGTCGAGGCAACATTAAAACAGTAGAGAAACATAAACTGGACTCCATGAAAATCCAAAGAGTTCTTTTAATTCAACGATTGGTGCAACAACATTAAAACATACAAACCAAATTTATTATTATCAGCGTTCCAAAATTTCAACATTCGTTCCAAAATTTCAACAATTCTTTAAGGGGAATGCTCCAACCAGCCCGCGAAATTCAAAATTTCTTGGGTTTTTTGCAATTTGCAGGCCAGTGCTAGGTTGTATGTTGATTAAAATATTAATCGCGGCTGTAAGACATATGTAGTTACAGAATTATAATCATCAAAATCATCAATAAAACGCTCTAAGTTCATAAAGCTGTAGGAATGACTTTTCTTGTTCCTACGCCTTTATGAACTTGGAGGGTTGTATTGGTGATTTTGATGATTATAATTCTGTAACTACATACGTCTTACAGCCGCGAATAGTATTTTAATCAACATACAACCTAGCACTGGCCTGCAAATTGCAAAAAACGCAAGAAATTTTGAATTTCGCGGGCTGGTTGGAGCATTCGCCTTAAGTTAATGTAAGAAAAGGATGGTGGGCACAATACTCTACCACCAAAAACGAACAGGCATTGCAATTAGCTCTTTCCATAACTCTTTAAAATACCTTCCGATGAAATTAACTCGATTTATAGCCAAAACGATAAAGGTTCGTTAATAGACATTCGAGACTGACTTCAATTAAATCAGATATCGGTCATGCATAAGGGACGTGGGTCGTAGGGAACGCGGACAGGTTTTGTACATTTTGCCCATTCTCCTTTATGCACTCATGCCATTTACCTACATTATTAAATTACATCATCGCGAACAAGTTTCGCTTACGAAGTTGCAACAACCGTTGAAATTGAAAGGATCCTTAGCTACAGTTAAACATCGACCGTGGAACTTGTAAGAAGAGACATTGAGCGCAATGTTTTATTAGCAACGTTCGGTTCAGCACCGAAAGTTGATTATCAACAGCACGCTTAATGTGTCTTATGACATTTCAAATTTTCATCGTCGACATCTCAGTATTAAAAAGCAATACATAGCAAGCTAGTCGGTAGATTAGTGAGTGCGTTGGTAGTAAGAGGTGTGTCATGTGTCAGGCGGTGGGGTGCGCGCTGGTGGCGCTGTCGGACTACACGGCGGTGGGGCCCAGCGAGGTGTCGCTGCGGGAGGGGCAGCACGCAGAGCTGCTCAAGGTGGGCTGCGCCGGCTGGTGGTACGTGCGGCTTGCGGGTACGTACTTACACTACTACCTATACCCCGTTCATAGCACACTGCACACAGTGCTGCAGAATAAGTATCGTAGGTACCTACATCGACAAACATCGGAAACAATCGTATTGTCCATTAAAACGCGATTGGATTGTCATAAATGTAATTTGGTCCTAAAAACACAGTTTTAACTCTTTAACACGAACAAATAAATGTCATGTCATGCCAAATATTTATCCTGTGCTACTGTAATCAGCCTAAATAGTTCCCACTAGTGAGGTAGGCTGCAATCCACCACGCGGGCCCAGTCATGCGGGTTGGTAGATATCACATGACGTCGTCCATAAACCATTCCAATTTTGATGCAGGTAATCTCTTTTAAAAGTGAAAGTTACGATAGTCGGCGCTACATTGCAAAATCAAGAGTGCACTGTGCTACCATGTGACCGCAAAACAAGTTTTCATACGAAGACTAGGTGACCCCAGTAAAATACCTTCTACGGATTGGCTGAAATTGTTTTTGTACACTTTAAATTAATCACTATTGGTCTACTATCAACTTTAGCCGTCTCGTCTGGACCACGTCTACTAAATCAAATGAAATGCCCAAATACGTGATATCACTTTAGATTTTAGAATCAAGATTAAAGGGACTCCCCTTTAATCTAAAATCATTGTACCTACATATAGTTAACTTCATCTTGATCATTATTGGCAGCCTTCTTGCACCCACTGATGCGTATATGCCTCGCTCCTTTCGCGCCATGCATGCCATGGTCAAGGGTCATCATCATCTGTCTAGCCTTTTCCCAACTATGTTGGGGTCGGCTTCCAGTCTAACCAGATGCAGCTGAATACCAGTATTTTACATGGAGCGACTGCCTATCTCACCTCCAAAACTTAGTTACTGGGTAATACGATACCCTTTGGTAAGACTGGTTGTCAGACATTCGGGCCACTGACTAGACTACCTGTAACTGTAACGATTGTCAAAGATCCACAAGGAAACTCGGTATGTAATGGGTGGTCACTCATCCACGGACCAACCTAGGCAATCGCGGCTCAACCTAAAGATCTATCCGAGGAGCTGTCATAATTTAGACACCTCTTCATGGTCAAAGGTAATTTAGCATAATCAAATGTTATAATTTATTTTTTCTTTCTCCCCAGCGGGTCAGGGCGAGGGCTGGGCGCCGGCGGCTTACCTGGACCAGCGCAAGACGTCCCGTTCATCAAGCCGCTCGCACGACCGCCTTCACGAGCACTGAGCTAACGCGACTCGTCTCCTGACCACACCACGTCACGGTCGCACCGTCACAACCAACCGGTACTAGACTATTAACCTATGGGGAAGGTCGGTCAAAGGTCATTGAAGATGGCGTGTCTATAACTAGGTCCCAAGCTGACCAATGAGGTGAAGCTATTTTGAAATTAAATAACATTAACAGATTTTCAACCAATGACGATGTTTGGACCTAGCTATGACAGCGCCATTAGTTTGTTACCTTCCCCATTGTTCCCAAAACGACTTTGTTTGACGGAGTCAATACACAGTTTTGGCAGAAATACATCTAGTGCTCGTGTTTTCTTGACATCTTAGGTCAGCCACCAAGTTAGCTTGAAATATGGGTATGTGTAGAAGACCTGACCGTCACTTAATCTGGTAAATTTTTAGACCAAGTGCCTCAGATAGTCTTCTTCGTAATCATATTCGGTAAAGGTGTAGATATTAAAGTTGTATTCCAGCACCAGTAGCAAACGCCCCGGAACCCACTTGTTAATATTTTCAATGTATGTAAATGTTGTTCTAAAAAGCTTTATTGTAAATTAGTTTTAGCCCAAACGTGTTGTCGTTACGATTATCCAAAGCTATATATAGTGGCGTAGGACGTTGTTAAGTAGCTGTGACTGGATCGTATCATTTCTGTATATAATCTACGTTTATTTTTAACTATAGTTATTTATTTGATGCTAGTTGAGCTTTCGGTGTTCATTCGTGTTTTACGTCTCAATTCCCCATGACAGACTCTGTATAGTACTGTTTTCCCCTTTGTCAGTGGTAAAGCCACGTCTATTTTATGATCGATCGTTTTCATATCATTTGTTATTATCATATATCAGTATCTTAAAATACGTCATTTGGTGCAAATAATATGTTATTATAATCAAATTAAAATCTAAATGATAATTTTATAAATAAAAACTAGTGTAATACTTCGAGAATTGCACTTTTAAATGTTAATGTGTTTTGCTAGTCGGCGTGAATTATTTTTACGATCTAACTAGGTACCTAATATCAATTTTAGCGTATCATGAAATTTCATTTGCTTTTATATTTTTTGATTATATCACTTTTTTTTACTTTTGTTTCGCCACAGTAACGTCTCATTGTTGTAATGTAAAGTCAAATCTACATATAAATTGTACCTACTATTATAATAATTGTTCTTTTGTATAAAATTACGTTTATACTTATTGAAAATGATCACAATTACACTGAATCGGTCCATTTATTTTGTGTTTTATTTAATTCCTTTGAGTTTGCATGCCATCATTATGATATAATAAGTAGGTACCTATATCATTGATAACCTTTCATTGACTTAGGCGCTGTTTACATTACGGAACTAGTGCCCTATAGCTATACCTTTGCATGACAGAATTAAACCTTGATACATTTAATAATGACATGATTGAGGTCATAGATAAAGTTATTCTAGTTATTAGAGACCAACAGTCCTACATCCAGTCTCTAGGACGAAAATCAACACAAGAATTAGCTAACAAAATATCAAAGCCATGTCATAAACTGCTGCGATTGGATGATGATGATCACCAATCCAGATCTCTTGACAAACAAAAGTTTAATTTTGACATAATTATCGTTGATTTTCGTTCGGCAAACCGGGTTTTAAACACAGTTATATTACCTATATTTTTAAGTTATTTTCCCTTACGTATTTCCTCTTCTAAGTTATCGTTAGATACTTATGTGTTTAATATATTGTAAATGGGTAGTAAATAATAGCAATACCTACTTATAATTATATGTCTACCGTATATAATATAAGACAAAATTTTCTAAATAGTAAATACGCATTGTTTTCCAGCTAATAGATTTAAGGTGTACGGTATATGTACCGACTTTATAAACTTTGTAACTACCTAACCCCCAAACTAACAATGTTTCAAATTATCTTAAAATCTCGATTCCATATAGTGCAAATATTATACACGGCTGTGAAATTACCCAGTGATGAATTTTATAAATTTTTACCTGTAATTGACTCCTTATTGTACATCTTTGTGTACGTTTAGATGATAGGTCTTAACAATTCCCTTTAGGGGCCATCGCACACTTTAACAACTCGACACCGACTTTTTTCATTCGAATGTGAGCTTTATATCGTGTAGGGTAAAGTAATACCCTTACCCTTACCCTACCCTAATACCCTCTTAAAAAACTTTCAATAATGAGTAACCATTGTAGTAATGTCCTGACGTGCAAAACAATCACTTTCAGACTAACGCCCTCATTGATTACTAGGTGGCCAACACATAGATAGATTTATTGATTAACCTATTCTATGTAAGATTATTTATTTATTTGTTTTAAAGTCCAATAACTTTAGTTATCACATGTTTAGGTTTGCGTTTGACATTCATATGTTCATCTCACAATACTGCAGACATACAGACAAGATCTTTTTGTATTCAACGACGCGTTGTTGACTTATGAACCTCAAGCTGACGCCTCGCTCAGCCTTTACCGAAACTTGACTTCGAGACGAATGTTGGAGGCGAGTCGAGTTGATATGGGGTGCGAAGGTCATAGTTCTGAGTGTTTTGTAGGTCGATATTTCGCCTTATCAAAACAACTATGCGGGTATCAGAAATATAAGTTTTACTTACAAGTTTGAACTCTATTTAAACCGTGTGTTCCTCGTACGCACGGCGGCCAATCAAGCTATGCAAATCCAATTTAAGCTGATCTCTCATCGTACGGGAAGCTCATACAAAGCGACGTCAGGTTATACTGGTTATGTGTAGCTTGATGTGCCGCCGTGTGTACATGGCAGAATATTAGTATGCGTCATATGCATTTACAACCAGCAAAGGATACCTACCTCTGTGCTTCACGTTCTTTTCAGTATCGCCATACTGAAAAGAACGTGAAGCACAGAGGATTATCTGATGCCATTGAACAGTAAACTTATTGTCTGTTTTAAAGTGCAAATCCGAGCAATAAAGCGATCTTGCGACTGCGCTTGAGGACGTTCGGAAAGCTGGTGGCATTGGCACTATCGGCAGAGGTAGGTAACGGAACCGCACGGCACCAATGGTAAAATTAAGTAAATAGCTCATAAAAAAATCCACTGCTCAGTGCTCCTCGAGTTTTATGCAGAGTCGAAGGGCCCGCGCAGATCTGGCCAATGATCCCAGTCAATATCCACCGTGAAGGATTATTATAGTGAAGGTATTACTTAGTAAGTATATTAGCTATCAAAATTATATCTACCTAATTCATAAACCAATACATTAAATGATACCACACTTTAAAAAAAAAACAATCCAGACACACACAGACAATAAACTAGTTCAATTTCACTGCAATTTCTCCTCGGTGTTACCAAATTAGTTCCATAGCCACAAAAATCGTATACTTACTTAAATTAATACAGGGTCAATTAATTCAGCTAACGATAATCCGCACGCTTGATGGCTATAAAAACATTTATCAATTTCAGCGAGGGCTTCAAAAACTTAAATAAAAAGAAACAGATTTTCTAAAGTCTTACTTCAAGTAACTACAGCCCTGTGGAGTATCGCTAGCTAATTTAATTTAACCTTGTTTACCTGCTATTGTTTTGTTTTGATATAAACTCCTTTAAGTATATGACGGCGCAACGTCATCGTACTGTTGTAAACAGCACGTGCACCGGACTGATCGGGCGATATCGCCATCCCCACCTCCCCCACTACTCGACTTGTTTGTACTCGAGTATAAAACGAGGCCGGGCGGAGCGATCGGGTCATTCTAGTCTTGACTCCAGTCCGATGCACATGTTGTCATAGCGCCTAGATTTGCTGATTATTATGTTATAATTGTGTGTGCGTGTGAGTTTGTGTTAATTAAGTGACGGTTATAATTAATTGAGTCAATCGAATAAAAGTGATTAATAAGTAAATTACCTAGTTTCTACTTTAAAATGTCCGATCCTGACAAAACCCCTACATCAGAAGTGCTGGATCCACCTCCACATGAACCAGAACCACATAAAACTTCGGCAAGTATGGAAAACAATTTTTTTACAATGTTCTCAACTGGAATGGAAGCAATTCTTCAAAAAATTGCTGAAGGCATGGTTTCCCGTCCATCTCCGGAAAATACACCAATCAAGTTGGTGCCTTTTGATCCTGACGCACCAGAATCCGACATAGTAAACTGGTGTTCGCTCAGCGATATTATAATTAAAAAAAAGCAAGTAGATGGAGTCGATTTAATTTTGGCTCTTTCTCATGCTCTGAAGGGCCGCGCTGGCCTTTGTCTCACCAAGATACAACCAGACAATATTACCTGGAGCTCCATTAGGGAAATTCTGATTTCCAGATTTAGCAAGCCTATGATGATGCAAGATTATTTTGACCAAGTTATTAAGTTTCAGATAAAAAACACAGAAAGTCCAGCAGAAGCGGGTTTGCGTCTGTGGCAATTAATAGAGAAAATTCCTGAAGCAAAAATGCCAGACAACGTTGTGACAGGTTTTGTCATATCTGTTTTGTCTCAATGTGATGACAAGATTCGCCGAGAACTTAACTCAGTTGTAATTAACGATAAACATCAACTTTTTCGTACCTTGCGAAGCTTCACATTAAGGCGAAGAATTGACGAGCCAGCTACATCTGACAATGATGCAAAAAGGTTTCGTCCTTCAACAGATTTCCATGGCAATTGCCATTTCTGCAAAAAACGAGGACACCGAGGTCAAGACTGTAGAGATAAGCAACGGTACCTACTTAAAAACTCTAGTGTTTCAGACAACAGTACGGATTCACCCAAGTCTAACGTCATCTGCTACGTGTGCCGCGAGCGTGGACATGCTGCTTCCACATGTCCTAAGCGCTGGCCAAAAAAGAAGATGCAGTATCAAGCAGCAATAGCAGCAGCGGCGGCAACGGCAGCAAGCAGGTGAACTTATGCTCCAAGGTGACGCGAGGTATGTTACAGATAAATAATTTACAACTACCTTTTATTTTTGACTCTGGTTCCGAGTGTAGTCTTATAAGACAAAGTAATTGTGATTTTCTCAAGGGTGAAAAGTTTTATGAACAAGTGGTTCTAAAGGGGGTAGGGCCTAATAGCGTGGATTGTTCATTACAAATAAAATGTTCAACCATGGTACAAAATTGCTTGTTTGACGTTATTTACCACGTTTTACCCAATGACTGTCTGAGCGAAGAAGTTTTACTAGGTCGTGATATTTTAGAGCAAGGAATTTCTGTTAAAATCGATAGTGATAATTTAACTTTTTCTAAAACAAAGTCTTTCAATGCCTGTTCAAGAGTCGAGGAGACCTTTGATATGGCTTCAATCGATACAGATCTTGTAGGAAAAAATAAGGAACAATTAATTGAGATCCTTAAAAAATATTCTTCGAATTTCATACAAAAGCTTCCCACATCTCGTGTATCTACCGGTGAACTTAAAATAAAATTGATTGATACTAATAAAACCGTACACAGACGCCCATATAGGTTATCCCCTACAGAATCCGATATCGTGGATAAAATGGTTCAGGAATTATTAGATGCGAATATAATTCGGGAAAGCTCTTCACCTTTTGCTAGTCCGATTTTATTAGTTAAAAAAAAAGATGGTTCTGATCGTATGTGCGTGGATTACAGAGAGCTCAACAGTAACACTAAGCCGGATAGCTACCCTCTTCCCCTGATAAACGATCAAATAGATAAATTGCATGGAGGTCACTTCTTTTCTAGTATAGATATGGCCTCTGGGTTTCACCAAATAAAAGTAAATGAGGAATCAGTTGAAATAACTGCATTCGTTACACCAACAGGTCAGTTTGAATGGTTAACTATGCCATTCGGTCTTAGAAATGCTCCTCAAGTATTTCAAAGAGCTATAAATACAGTACTCAAGCCTCTTAATGACAGTAAAATTTTAGTCTATATGGATGACGTACTTTCTGTATCAGAATCTATAGAAGAGGGGTTGGTCCGTCTAGACAAACTGTTGGATACCTTGTCAAAGGCCGGATTTTCATTTAACTTTAAAAAATGTTCTTTTATGAAGAAACAGATCGAATATTTAGGTTTTGTAATATCAGCTGGCGAAGTCAGACCAAACCCATGTAAAGTTGAAGCTTTAAAAAATGTCCCCACACCAAAAACTGTTAAACAAGTTCGACAATTCATTGGTCTAGCTACCTATTTCCGGCAATTTATCCCCAATTTTTCAAAAATTATGAAACCCTTATATCCCTTGACAGTCGGGAAGGGTAACATTTGTTGGACCCCAGAACACAATAAAATTCACGGAGATATTGTCAATTGCCTCGTCACAGAACCCGTTCTAAAAATTTTTGATCCTAATTTAAGCATAGAACTCCATACTGACGCAAGTAGTGATGGGTATGGAGCAGTCTTAATTCAGAGGAAGAATAACCTTCCCCATGTCGTTGCCTATTTTAGCCACAAAACAACTGATGCGGAGAGTCGCTATCACTCCTATGAATTAGAGACGCTAGCGGTAGTAAAATCTGTAGAGCATTTTAGACATTATCTCTTTGGGCGTAAATTTAAAATTTTCACCGATTGTAATGCTTTAAAAGCATCTCATTCTAAAAAAGATTTAACTCCAAGAGTTCATAGATGGTGGGCTATATTGCAGTCCTATGATTTTGACATAGTGTATAAAGAGGGTAAAACAATGGCTCATGCAGATTTTCTTTCTCGAAATCCTTTGGCTACTGAACATAATGAAGTATGTGCTTTGAAACAAAGACATACAAGGATAGTAAATTTATACGAATTGGAAAGGGGATGGTTGCATGTTGAACAATCACGCGACTCTGAAATAGCGGAAATTATTTCGAAAATACGATCAAATGAATTACCTACTGATGTAGAACGCACTTACGATATTAGAGAAGGCATTCTGTATCGAAAGATTGAACGAAGTAAAATCACAAAATGGCTTCCTATTTTACCCAAATCATTAATTTGGTCTTTAATAAGCCTCGTGCACAATGAAATAAAACACCTTGGTTTTGAGAAAACACTTGATAAGTTATATGACCTCTATTGGTTTCAAAATATGTCAAAATTTGTGAAAAAATTCGTTGATTCTTGTGTCACATGTAAGGCTTCCAAAGGCTCATCGGGTGCTCAGCAAGTGCGTTTGCATCCAATCCCAAAATTGGCTATTCCATGGCACACCATCCACCTAGATTTAACGGGCAAACTTAGGGGTAAAAGCGAACGTAAAGAATACTGTTCCGTCATTATAGACGCGTTCACCAAATTTGTTCTCCTAGAACATACTATAAATTTGAATTCTATAAATGCCATTAAAGCGGTTAAAAACGCAGTAGATTTATTTGGAGCTCCGAAGAGAATAATAGCTGACCGCGGTCGTTCCTATGATAACAGCGATTTCAAACAATTTTGTACCGATAATCATATTGAACTTCATCTTATTGCGACTGGTTCCAGTAGGGCAAATGGTCAAGTAAAACGTGTCATGCGAACTTTAAAAAGTTTACTTACCATTGTGGAATGTGACCCAGTTACTGTATGGCAAGACCAACTGGGAGATATTCAACTTGCTCTTAACAGTACACGCTGTAGAGTAACAGGGTTCACCCCATTGGAATTGATATTTGGAATTCAGGGAAATTCATTACAATTATCAAAAATATCTGTGAGCTCTCACGACACTAATAGACTTAATCTTGAATCAGCTAGGTCAAACGCATCTGACAATGTTCAAAGACTGTCTCAATCTGAAGCAGAACGGTTCAATAAGGGAAAAGCCAGGGTACGTCCTTTTTCCATAGGGGATTTTGTTTTCATAAAAAGCGAAGAAAGACACCAAACCAAATTAGATCGCAAGTTTAAGGGCCCATTCAAAATCGTATCTGTTTTAGAAAATGACCGTTATGAATTAAAACATATTAATGGATCTAACAGAATTTACAAGTATTCTCACGAAAATTTACGGGAAGTGCCTCATGGGCAATCTGGTTTAATAGAAATCGCAGAAAATATCAGTGATGATGACGTGACGGCGACTAATAATGATGAGCTTGTTCATGAAACTACCCATGAAAAAGATGTTTTAAATGATACTATTTTAGGGAACAGTGATACCGTGTCTGTTAATAGCGAAACAATGACTGCCGACTCTCGTACTTTAGAAGCCAGTAGCAATAGTCAAATTAGTAGATCACGTACATTATCGGTAGAGTCTTTGGAGCCTGAATCAATTAACGTTGTGACAAGTGCTTTAATACATAGAGATAATTAATGAAGTAGAAAAAGAATAAATTAAGAGTTAATTGATCATATAAGCTACAGGGACCATTTTGGTCCGGACTAGCAAATTCAGGACCAGTATAAACTGAAGTGATCTTGAAGGGTCGTCTAAGACCGGACCAAGCAGTAATAATCCTGAAGGGTTAGTTATAACCGGACCAGGAAATTATAACCCTGAAGGGTCGTTGGACCGGACCAGGAGATTATCATTCTGAAGGGTCGTTGGACCGGACCAGGAGATTATCATTCTGAAGGGTCGTTGGACCGGACCAGACTATAAGATATGATTTTAGTGTCAGGATGAACGAACACTAAAGTTGTGATTCTGTTTTTCAGATACCTAAGTACTTCTAGGGTGCGCGTGCGAGGACGTACGCACGTCAGCATGGCCGTGACGGCGCAACGTCATCGTACTGTTGTAAACAGCACGTGCACCGGACTGATCGGGCGATATCGCCATCCCCACCTCCCCCACTACTCGACTTGTTTGTACTCGAGTATAAAACGAGGCCGGGCGGAGCGATCGGGTCATTCTAGTCTTGACTCCAGTCCGATGCACATGTTGTCATAGCGCCTAGATTTGCTGATTATTATGTTATAATTGTGTGTGCGTGTGAGTTTGTGTTAATTAAGTGACGGTTATAATTAATTGAGTCAATCGAATAAAAGTGATTAATAAGTAAATTACCTAGTTTCTACTTTAAAATGTCCGATCCTGACAAAACCCCTACATATATCTAAATGGTTTCATATTCGCCTTCTTAAAAATTTATTAACCAAATGATAAATACATTAAACTGGCTTTCCTTGAATGTAGAAACTACAGAATGTAGAAATTGACATAGATGTTATTATGAATGTGTCATTCAAGTTTGTGACTCCAGATCAAGTATGCTGGAGATATCCATAAGAGTTATCAATATTATTTATTTAAGTTATCTGTAATGTGTATTAACTTTCCTTCGAGCTTACCATGTTATGTTTAGTACTTTTCTGAACAATAATGGAAAATTATAAAGTTCTAAAAACATACCAGCTTTTCATTATCTAACACCCTGTTTCTATGTAAAACTAGGTGTTGCTCGCGACTTCGTTCGCGTGGAAATATTGATGCATGAAAAAAAAGACTAATCTATCTTGTGCCAAATTTCATCCAGATCCATTCAGCCGTTCTAGTGTGATTGAGCAACAAACACCCATCCATCCAAACTTTCGCATTTATTGTATTATAACGTGCATTGCTGAGGTATTAGTGCAAAACTGTAAAAACCATAATCAGCAGGTTTTAGTATATGATAAACAAACTGTTATCTTGCTATAATTAATCAAACAAGTAAGTCCATGATTCCAGTCCACTGTATAATTTGTTCAAGAAAAATAGTCTCTAAAATAGATATAGATTCACAAAACCAAACAAATGACAGTTAACATACTGCAATATGGAAATAAGATTTGTACAAAACTTGTTTTCTTAGATACTAAGTTATTGGGCCCCCCTGAACCTTGAAAAGATCCTAGTTTTGAAGATGGCATCAATCTTTTTAAACACTTGCTCAGAAGGGCAAGCGGCATCTACCCTCCAGTGGAGACCTTTCCTCATATAATAATCCACAAGGGGTACAGTCTGTTCATGATATGTTCCAAGTCGCGTTCTTAAAGCATCTACATTGTCATCTGACCTTCTTTTCAAGGGTTCCCCAGTGATATCATCTACCATGTCTTTTTGGGGCGGATGGAACTCTTCATGGTAGCTACGACCACTGCCTGGATGGATTAACCTTCCTGTGACTCTGCGGTACAGCAAGTTGTCTGGCATGCCTAACTCAATGACAGCGTCAAGATTAGTTTTGCGTTTCTCCAACATGATATCCAACTGCAATAAAAAAAGTGTTCTTTTTATTAATGTGCCTACTCAATGAATGGCTTATGACTAGTATTAATAAGGCCCCTCGCCCACGGCGACTTTTTGTAGCGATGCTGTCGCGCGTTTACGAAATGCGCGACTGCATCGCTACTAACGAGCGTTAGTCGCATTTGCAACACGCCACAGTATCGCGACTCTATCGATGCAAATGCGCGACCGTGTCGGACGACATCGGGGAGAGAACGGAGGGAGGGTGGTGCGTGAGTGGAGAACCGAGCATCAGTGCAACACAGACAGGTCGAGAGTCGTTACTGAATTGCGTTTGCATCGCGACAGAAGCGCGAACAGTATCGCGTTTGCATCGCGACTGAATCTGGGCCCGTGGGCGAGGGCACACAGCTAGCGACCGCTTCGCGACTGTATCGATGCGGACGCGCGGCAGCATCGCTACAAAAAGTCGCCGTGAGCGAGGGCCCTAACAGATAAGATAATTATTATCATGAAATTGAAAATATCATTGTGTTCCATTGCAATATTTTTTCTTTTTTATAATGACCAAAATATCAGCACACTACGTGTTACTTGTATTTTTTCTCAACGCAAACAATAGTCAATTCAATTTTAAACAAACAATAAGATTTAGGTACAGACTGAAAAAAACATCAACTTACATAATAACTATTGCTACAGTTACGTAAATACACTCTGATTGAATAGCAAGGAATGTCAAATAGCAGAAGACTAGTTGGTAAACAAAAGATAAAATTAAAGCAAAACAAACTTCACCTTTTTAGCTTGAGGAACAGTCCTGGGGAAACCATCAAGGAGAAAACCATCCTTACATTCAGGATTATCAAGGTTCTTGTCAATCATTTCTACAACCATCTCATCAGAGACGAGTTTCCCTTCATCCATGGTCTTCTTAACGGATCGACCCAACTCCGAGCCTGAAGCTACTTCTGCTCGGAGCATGTCTCCAGTAGCTAAGTGACAAACATGGTATTTTTCCTTGAGGAGAGGTGCCTGCCAATAAAAACAACTGAGTTATGTAAATGTATTTATTGGTAACAAGCAATACCTTTTAGATTAAAACATTTTCATAATCAACGAAAACAAGTTCAGAACTACATTACAAACAAAACATTTAAAACATAATATCAAATAGTTATTATTCTGATTACATAATAAAAAAAATTATCAAAGATATAAATTGCATTAATTAGTTACTTTAACAAGGTCAAAGAGCACAATGACTTTTTTTACCTGAGTGCCTTTCCCGGATCCTGGCGGTCCAAGGAGTATAGCCCTGATGCCTATGGGGTCATCGGGCTGAAGTTTCAGTGCATTATGTGCTGGAGTCATGTCGCTGATCAATCAAGCACTGGGAAAGTAAGACTATAACCAACAAAAATTTCAAATGTATAAATACAACCTGATACATACGTTCGATTATTGTTTAAGTGTCACGTGTACTGCTTATTATCTAAATAAAATCTTTATCATTGAACTTACCAAATTAAAATGGATAATTAGGAGCGAAGCTGCCAGCCCGCATGTGGTGACGTCGGTCGATAAATGTCAACAGATGTCATTCGGACTCATTCTCACAAATAAACAAAAGACAAAACAATGCCAATGAACCAAAGACAAATAAAACGCAAATTTCTATAATTAAATGAAAAAATTATTAAAAACTAACCGTAGAATGCTTTACTAATGAAAACTGTATTTTTTTATCACAAATAGATGTTTTGTAATGAATTAAACAAACACAAGAGCAAAAACAAAACGTTAGTATAGTAGAAAAACGTTCCAGTTCCACTATTGAGAACGAACATTACATCTATGTTCATTCAATCAGGATTCAAATAACACTTGGCGCCATCTATTATCATAAAAACGTTACCTATTGAAGTTTTCCTCGAGGACTGTACTTTTTTTTTCTTATGTCCGTTTCTGTACACCTGACTACGTATATACAATCAGGATGATTGGTTCAGAGGTTTAGGCCTGAAAAGGTAACAAACAAACTTACTTTCGCATACAATAGTAGTATGGTAAGGAAGTAAGTCCTATCAGTCATCCAGTGGGTATGATGGTGGGTCATTAACATTTATAATTATTTTATTTTATAAGCCTAGTGCCCCTTAAAATAGTTTTAGCCATTAAAATGTTGTTCTCTCCTGTACTTGAAAAGGATTATTTATTTACTTTGACGAATTCATAGCATAGGTCTGGCATGGGTCTGGCTTGACTGTTGGTTGTCAAATTTGACAGAGGCTGACGATTGACGATTTGACGGTTTATTCTTGTAACCTAAAATACCATGGCGGTAAATAAATCGAACAGAAAGTAAAGCTAAATAAAATAGTAGTTAATTCTCCAAAAGTAACATTTACAATCATGGCCCTAAACGGCATAAGGTGTGTATACTGAAACTATGTTATTCTATAATAATATCTCAAATTTTTGCCATTTTATTGTTGTCATAATTTTACAGCTACTGGAAGCGTTTATGGCGCTGGACTACATCCGAGAGCTTTTCAAATGAAGAATTAGCTTCCGTACTTGGGAATAAAGAGGTTGTGGAAGGCCTGAAACTAGGTCTTGCTGTTTACAAGCCACATAAAGCTGACACTTTTTCACAACTGCAAACCAAACATGAAGATCAAACTAAACTGTTGAGTGTGGTGCAAACACTGCAAAACTATATCGTAAGTAAAATGCATATACTTAATAATACCTATTATTCAGTCATTTTAGTGTACACTTCGTGAATAAATGCAAAAGTTGAACTAACCTTGTACTATTTACAGGATGTAGATTGCTTTCAAATATGGGAAATTATGAAGAATTACCTGTGTGACATATCGTATGGTACCCCTGCGAATGCCCTGAAAAATGTTGCATTTGTTGACACTAGGCCTGTGTTCCTGTTGCCAAATGTGTGGACCTTCTACTATGCTGAGAGATTATTCCTGCTTAAACTGTTACAGTACATAGTACAGTTTAGAGACGAACCTAATCATATGTATAATGAGCAATTCAAGAAAATAGTAAAAGAAATAGGAATTCAAAACTTGAAAACTTCCCTTATATCTCAGTTTGACAAGTTATTGAACACAGCGCCTCCTACAAGGAGAATGCAGAAAGATTTCTCCAATGAGAACATAAGGCAAGAGTGGGCTGACTGTAATTTGAGGGAGCAGTTGGCAATCTTACAAATCCTGCTGCATATAGCTGAAGAGGAGATATTCACTGAGTCTGAGTTCAACCAGTTGTTCACGTTGTTCAGGAAGCATGGGTTCGGCAAGAGCCAGGGGTATAGTGAGCTTCTAGAGGAGAGACACAGAGAATCATGCATGAGGATCATGTACATGGAGGTGTGCATCTTTATGGTTATTGTGGATGGTATGAAAATGTAAGTAGCAAACCATATGGCTTATAAAAATCCTTTCCAGTTTCACTGTCACAATGTCTTCTTATGATTTCAGTAATGGTGGAATAAATCAATAATTGTTTGCCATATTTAGTATGATTAAGATTACATTGTTCAGTTGGTTTTGCCAGTTTATGGACCATGGGGAAGCATGTGTGTGTAGCATAAAAGACTTATTTTTAAATGCACATCAAAAAATTTTTCACCCGTCCATTTATTTACATCAATTAAATATTTTTAACATCAAAATAATTATTGTAATGCATACAAACCAAATCTTTAACAAAACTAGTGCTCAAAATAATCTGAAAATATGCATCAATACTATACATATTATATTTTTTTCTCTAATGGGCGACAAAAAAGTGGTCCCAATGCACAAAAATATTATTTTCATATCAAATTATACTGATAGTACATCAAATTTAGGCAGAGAGTACAAACATACAAAGGCATTGCAGCAACAACAACATGGGATGCAAGAACGAGCTAAGCAAGCTCGGGACTTTTGGCACCCCAACTAAACTTGAGACCCTGCAGGCACGCTACATCGACTCGCCCTATGTGGTGTTTCTATTAAATAAATGGTCATACATTAAAAAAATAGCTTTGTTTCAACAAAAATGAATTACATAGTTTATTGTGTGCTAGTTATTATTAGATACATTGTGTTCATAAAAAAACAACGCTTTTCAATTAATAGCGATGCATCACAAACTCAAATTGCTGCTAAAATAATAGTATTTTGAGGTAACTATTTTGCTGTGCAATCAGTATTTGTGATTAGGATCGGGATTTATGTAAAAAAGAAAGATTTTTTGATTTACAGTTAAATACTAACCATAAAATAATAGAAAAAATAGTCTTGAATCATTAAACCATAACAACTTCAAAGATGAAATATTTACTTTTTCAAAGTTACAAAACTATTCATCGCCTTATTTTGTTGTGTTTCAAACGTAATAGTCCAACATTACTTTTAGCAACTTAATAGAATTATATATTTGACTTTATTTCAGCAACAACTTAGCCACATGGATAGATGGTACTAAGGAGTTAGTCGAGTGTGAGCTCTCCAAACTGCACATGAATGCTGAGCACAGTGCTATGCTGATCACTTGGATGATGCTCACGCTGCAGGTGTTTGAAATACAAAACTATTCTCTACCCTATATCCATAATTTATTTTTATCTTAATAATGCCGCAACCAGTTATTATCTTTTTATATTGAAACAATACTTTTTCAAAATTCATATAACTCTTGTTAGACAAAACCATCCCAATTTGCTGCATATTGTATGTAAAAAACTGTCTCTACTTTCTTTCTTTTTTCTAACTGACATGATTTATGACGTAATAATAATCTATTTCAGAGTGATCATCATGTAAAACTATTTGAAAGTCAGTATCAACACTTTGGAGCCACAGCACTGAGGTTGCAAGTGTTTGAATTCCTATTACAAATGCTGAATAGTTCCGTTTTTTCTGTAAGTATGATAAAACATTTGAACCAGTTTTTTAATAATAATTTCTAATAGCATACACAGCCTATAACCAGGCATTGATGAGTGGGAGTGGGCTGGGATCCACTACATGGACCTAGAGCAGGATGCTAGATGCCACATGTCTCCTAATGGTTTTTCCACAGTGTTTGTACTCACCGTTTTGACACTGATGATGAAATAAATTATACAAATTAAAGATCCCTGCCGCGACTTACGAGTTTTTGGTAGTAGATTGGAACCCAAATTGACACTTGAATCTGTGTAAATTTTTTTTTTTTATGTTTAAAGGACATTTGCGCGAAAGCATTTCAGCGCGGAACGACATCTGTGCGAATGGACTTTCGCGCGAATGGACACTTGGTGCAAATGGACATATCCACGAATAGTAATTTGTACGACTGATACTGATACTTGCATGTGTAATAGCTCGTGAGATTCGTTACAGACAAAACATAAAATCACGCTTGATATTAATTGAACGAAAATGACGTCAGAATGAAAATCCAAGATGTAGCCGATGAAATTTTCCGGATTTTTATTCATGGGTGTCATTTCAGGGGTTGATGATAACGAAAATCAGGTCAAATTGAAAATCAAAGAAAGCACCGATGCAAATGATGAAAATTGAAATGACACGTATGACGAAAAATTCGCTTCTTTTCGTATCCGCATTGTTTGATTCGGATTTTGACCCCATATTCGTTTAAAGCGCGCTCAATTACCATGGACGATAGATACCCATGATGAAAAATTCGTTCATTTTCGTATCAGCCTTCTTTGATTTTAACTCCATGTTCGTTTAGAAGTTAGACGCCCTTGTTTACCTTAAAATGACACACATATCGAAAAATTCGTTAATTTTCATCGGCAATCTTTGATTTAAATTTTGTTCCCATATTCGTTTAGAGCCCCCTAGATTACCATGGATGCGACACCCATAACGAAAAAATCGCAACTTTTCGCAGCCGCCCGTTTGATTTTGATTTCGATTCATCGTAAGGGTACTTATTTCCAGTATCGGCGCGAGAGACATCTTTTCAACGCTTGATTTATGCAACAAGAACGAGTTTTATGATTTTAAAAAATACGTAGTTATTAATCGTATAACCAATACTACGTTGCACTAAAAATAATTGGAATTTAATCATAACTTTAGTCAAAAAAAAATTGTGAACCTGCGCGAATATTTCGACGTGCTGTCAAAGTTGGTAGACTGGTCCCTTAATAACAAAATACTTCTAATCACACATTCCTACACAGGATAAATCAAAATGCTCGCTAATCGCGCGACAGCGAGTATTCCGACTTCTAAACGACCTCTGCGACAAGTTCGATGGTGACGGCACACTCAGCCACCATGTCGGCGTCATGCAGCTCTGTTCCCACCTCCTGTCATCTCCGGAGATCAACTGCCAGTTCTGGAAGCTGCACAAGAGAGAAGAGAACTTTGGTGTCGTGTCTTTGTGGAATACCGCGCTGGAATATTTCCCATATAATTTTAATGCACTGTCTATCTTGGCGAGTGGACTAGCTCAAGGTGGGAAGTGCAGTGTTTTGAATGTGAGTATAAAACTTTGTGAAGTATTTCTGTATTTTATAGGCGACGACGCTTTGCATTCTCGTAGTCTCTTAGTAACTGTTGAGTGTTTCACGCAATTTTTGCACCAATCTCGTTTTTGTTTTGTATTCAGCTCCTTGATGAACTGAAGAACCTACCAGTCTACACAGAGATTTACAATCCAAACGCAGTTCCTGTAATGACACTTGAGCAGGCGGATGATGCTGTCATTGGCAGAGAATACTACCCCCTCGGGAACCCAACTTATCGCATTGAAGTAGGTTCAAAAGCCACATTAATGGAACGGAAACAAGGTACAATGATACATTTTCGCACTCCGTATTCGTACTGGACAGTTTTCAACAGCCTAATTGAAAGAGCCTTGGATCGGAGGCAACACCATCAGAATAATATCAATGTGACGTTGGAAAGGATCTACCAGGGCGCCAAAGTGTTGAAGGGGGTGTTGTCAGCGTTGGTGGAGGACCGAGAGATTCCGAAGAGTTTGGTGGGACCCAGTGAGGGTGTTTTCGATGTGCTGGTCAGGTTTATGAGGGCTGATACGCCGCCGTTGGCATTACTGGTGGAGTGCCTTGAAGTTTGTACTGCCTTGGTGCCTGTATTTCCTAAGGAGATCCATTTAAGGTAAGTAGTTCCTAAACAGATATATTAAATCTAAAACACTTGCCTCTGAATACTGAAACGACATTAATAACTTATGGATGTTCTTAAAAATCTGTAGGTCCACCAAAAAGCCGCAGTTTATGTCTAAACGGCTACTCAATCTCTAGCATTTGCAATAAGATAAGGCTTATGCCTGTCTGCTGAGTATCTTATAAATATTTTCTTTCGTTCTTTCAGACTAATAAACACAGGACTATTACCGCGCGTCATAAACCAAAAGCTATCCTACATAGAATACGCGAACGGTGCGTCCTTTGACTCGGCGGCCGTTGGTTCCTACTTAGTGACCATTGAACAACTCAGCGGCACTTACAAGTTCTTGGGAGCTTATATTGATCTGCTGTGCGCTTTCCATGAGGTATGTTGACTGTAAGAACGATTTACATAAACATCAGGTCTGTATTCCCTGAAGGGATAGGGGATAATACAGTTTAGGATTTCAGTAGGCCCTCCCCTATCCGGGGAGGGCCTACTGAAATCCTTACTACGAACTGCTCTACTTAGAAATTCTTGATGGCAAACCCAATAAAACTTTACCCGTCCTGGGAATTAAACTTAGGACTTTGTGGTCAGCAGTAACGTATGAGACCACTAGGCCAACAAGTTAGGTCAGTTAAAGCACCATCATATCTACCTATCAAGATATTTATTTATATATTTAACACTTCAAGCACAAAGTACAGAGGCGGACTTAATGCCATAGGATAGATAGATGGATGATGGATGGATATCTAAATAAATTTACATTTATTTTCAGCATGCCTCAAACGACGACCGCATAACTACTGAGGTTATCCTCCCAGGGCTTATACTAATACTTCGAGAAGTATTCCCAAATGTGTACGGCTGGCGTTACAGCAACACTCGCGAACGTCGCGACATGATACAGCGTAGCGCGCACTTCTTGACGCTCGTGTTGCAAGACACCAAGAGCACGAAACCCTGCAACACGTTGCTGAAACAAACATGTATTTATAGTCTGTTGCACACTGAGAATGCGCTGGAATTGTTGAAGTTTATTTCTGTTGGTATGTATGTTCTTAATATTAATTAAAGTTACAATAGTGCTTGGATCTTATTTCATTCGATTGACATAAATGGTAAACATTTGAGTAATTCCTTTGTAAAAGGTATTGAAAAAAACTTGATAGCGGCGTTACTTCCGATTTGAGCCAATCACCAAAAAAATAATGATACTTATCTAAACGAATTTTAATTGAAATCCTTTTTGTCAATCCAGGTAACGACCAACTAGAAAGTGTAATAAGAAACGAAACAAACTGGATAACAGGCACCGGTTCCCAATACATATCAACGATACAGCGCTGTGTAGCGATTGTCATTTTCGCTTTACGCTTGAAGCCGATGGTCACGGAAGCAACCGAAGTGACGCCGTTGGAGCATCTGATCTTCGCGCAGAATAAACAGAAAGATACCTTGAAGGTTGTGCCTCGAGTCACCAGTTATATCAATCACGCGTTTAATAAGAGCTTGCCTGTGCTGTGCTGTCGACTGCTCAAGAAATTTGCAGAGGTAAGTTGCGAAAAAAAAAACGTTTTGCTGATGTCTTTCTCAATACTTCTTGTCCTGTGTCAAATTGTTGCAAAATAAATAATGCTAAGGCGTCATCCTATCAGTAAGCGAACGCCTTTTCGCGCGGCGGTCACTGTTAATCAGGAAATGCTTTAGAATTATTTTGTACTATCTTATGCCCATGGTAATTGACCCACAGGATCGTACTGCCGGGATTAAAAGTATCCTATGTGTTAATCCAGGTCATAAACTATCTGTGTGCATAATTAAATCGTTCAGTAGTTTTTAGTAGCGTGAAAGAGTAACAAACCTCCAGCCATCCATTCTCCACTCATAGTAGTAAATAAGATAAGATGACAAAACGAGTATGACCAATTTCTGTAGATTTTTCTTTTATATAAACATATATTTTAAAATGTCTCTTTTAGATTTTTGAATGTATATGTCATAATTTTATTGTGTTTCAGCGCTTCCAAATGTCTTTATTTGCATCACTAGACATGACTGCCTACCAAGTCCGAGTGATGTTCCTCGACCGTTTAAGAGACGAATACGAAACTATAGAACTCAAAGTCGCCATATTGGAATTTGTGGCCACTTGTGTGGGCACCCAGCCAGGGCTCACTGAAGCCTTCTTCATGATGAACCATGATCATAAGATGGATACTGAGGAGGATGACAAAGAAAAGAAGAGTACGACCGAAAAGAAACCAGAGGCAGATGATAGTTTTGAAGGCATTTTAGGTTATATGGCTGACTACCTTGGGACCGTGAAGAGTGTTAGTATCATTCTTGCTTGCTTCTTGTCGACCAAGTTACTGCTTTCCCGCTTTTGGCAACACTTCCCAATAAATAGAAACTTCACTAACGTTGAAACTATTTTGCTGTCACATAGACAAATGTACTTTGTTGTTTTATAACATGCTAGTTAGATTCAAGAGAAGTCATTACAGGTTCGACTGCACATCATTATAAGTCTTCTTCTTTCTCGTGTGGTTAGTGCCTAACCTGGTGTCAGAGTTTTTAAGCCGTGGCCCATGGGCCTCTAACTTAGCTTTAAATGCCGTTGAGAAATATCTCTCAGGCATGACGGTTTCCTCACGATGTTTTTCTTCACCGAAGCAAGCGATAATTATACAATGAATCCGAAAAATCAGAGGTGCGTGTTTTGGGTTCGAACTCGAGATCTATGACTTGACAGTCCGGCGGCGACGATTAAAGTGTGATAGTGTCCAAGTTTTTTATAAATTTTTCATTTTGATTTCAGAACCCCAAACTACTTCACAGCCCCTTGCTGTCATGCATCATGGCTCTGTTCCATGCGTTATGGAAGAACAACATGCAAATACTCGTGAAGAAATTACGTGAAAACCCCAAATTTTGGGAACACCTGACCAGTCCTCTGTTCAGTGAAATACAACCAGGACTTAGAACATACTCGCAAATATTTAACGTAATTGGAATAGAACTATTCGTTTCAAGAGACAAACTTGAGCCTAATCTAAAAGAAATGTTGGAACAATTTTTCGACACGAACAAAAAACATTTAGATCGATGGATTGATTACATATTTTCCTTCAACTGTAGATGTGAGAGTGACGAGACGGTCGACAAAGTGCCCGTCTGGCTTGGTCTGTTGACGTCGTGGAAAGATTTCATTACAATATTCTGTAAATGTCTACCTATTACTTTGAATATAGCACACAAGGCTAAAATGGTGGCGCCGTGCATGAGCGCGCTACTAAACGAACTCGACGACTTAAAAGATGGTCGACTAGTGGTTATACTATCAGAGCTTTACGTCATAACGCTAGCAAATTGGAAAGATGACTGTTTTGACAACAGGAAGTCAAGTGCCAAACAAGTAGACAATCTGCTGACCAACACAGCAATTGTTTACGAATGTCTGCACCCGCGAGCGATCCGTGCGATCCTCTCAATATGCACGGTCGCTATAAGCAGCTTAGACTATGAAATAAAGGCTAACAGTGTGACTGCACAGAGTATTATAAGGTCTGTCACGAATATCAACAGTTTGGAGTTGGAAAAGCTGCTTGATGATATCAAAGATGACCCGAAACCTCCTGAACCAAAAGCGAATGGGCACCCGGTGAACGAGAATATTCCGCCGGTCGTACTATCTCTGGCGATGTTAGAGCAATGTTTGGACTTGTACGATGACATGTTCACAGGGTTGTCACAGTGGTTCCAGTCCAGTAGGTTCATCAACAAGATCCTTTGTTGTCTGCAAACATGTTTACAAAACAGGCGTCACTATCACACATCTTTAGCTGCCCTACGATGTTTGACGGCGTACTCTAGAGGGCCATTTAATAAAGACTTGCTTATGACTGATGTAGATCAGTTCCTTTGGCTGCAATTATTGCCTCCGAAATTCGATGGAGATTCAGCTTGGAAGCCGCAAGAATGGTGGCGTGTGTATGCCTATAGTTTAGATTTTATATCCATGATGGTGATGAAGCATGGCCAGTTCTTCGCCAGTGATGCTATAACGTTCGTTGGCGTGCATTTAGAACATCTGATTGAAGCGGTGCTCCTACCAAGGCAGGTGTTCAACATCGACGCTCTAAACTTGTGCGCGTCTACGCTAAATCTAGTTGTGCAGTTAGTCAAGTTCGAGGCGAGGTGGCGTATCCAGAATATTACTTCTTTGACTGGGATTATGGTAAGTTTAACTGCTGTACCTACTACCAGTTTTGATTGGAGAGATTGGAAATCTTCGTCCACTGTCCTTAGCACTTGTACAATTCTGTATATTTCGTTTCACACTACTGCTGTGACTGCCGCGCTCAGGGGGCCTAGACCACTAAGATGGATAAATAGCAGTATTATTTTAATCTTAATGCAGTGTGAGAAAGAGATCTACGTACAAATCCAATGTCTTTCCCGCAAAAGTGTTGGTAGGCCTCCGGTCTCGTGTAATCACTCACGGGTATTAGACCACTATAAAATACTAAAATGTGACATGTTTTTTGGTGTTATTTGTACAGCGAAGTATAAGCGCGTGCCTGTACCAATGCGTGACGCTGATGATGCGCTCGCGCCGTTCCGCCGACCCCGCGCTGCAGCCGACCGACGACGCGCACAGCCAGGCGCCTAACGTGCTACACAGGTATAGTTGTGTTCATTGTGTTTTTCTCGGCTTTTGAACTATTTAAGCCCAAATCAACGTGCAACCCCGAGGTGGCACAACAGTGATGTAATATCATTTTGTGATGCTAGCAATATATTTCATACTCAAACCGCGTTAAATGTTACCAGCAGTATGTTTCCCACAACGTAATAACATGTTACCAACACAGTTGTAACTTCAACTTTTTTAATCAAGTTTTAATTACGCATAAATATGGGGTTTATCTCATCAAAAAGAGATAAAATCAGAGAAGATTACTAAACCATTAAAAAAAATGTATCTTCAGGTTAGAGTAAACAAGGCATCCCGAAACCTTTGGTATAATTAAGATTTAATTTCTTCACCAGAACTCTAGAAATCCTGCACATGGCAACACTCTGTCTGCTATCGTTCAGCCCTGAACTGCTATCTCTTCTGGCCGACCCTGGACTAGACCTGGAGCGCTGGCAGCCCCTCGTCGAGCTCCACTTTGGAGCCCCCAAGATATCTTACGAGCCCTTCCCGCAGCTTACGTTTGGGACTTTGGTCTCGGCCATCTGTTTGCTGACTAGGTCTCTTAATCATGTAAGTTTTATTTTTTAAGTATTTATTTTGTAGACAAAATTGTATGCCCATTTCACTAATACTATGGCAGTAGCCCACCAGACGCCATCTGGTTGCAGGATCCTTCCTTTTTAATAGTTGTTGAGGAGCATTGCCTCTTGTTTCTAAAATTTCAGTTCTCAGGCGAAGTGGCCAGAACAAAAATTGTCCGATACTGGTAAAGATATAAAAGGGCTTTTGGCTTTGCAGTCGGGTCGGAGGATGTTCAGAACTTGGCTCGAGAACTGTCCTTTCCGATAAACTTTGACAAGGTTCCACCCCGTTCTCATAACGCGCAGATTATATGAGTAAAGTTGTCCGTCGCAGGCGTACCACACCGAGGACGGCAGCGGGTCCCGCTCGCCCCGCGCGCGCCGCCGCGCCTGCTCGTGCGGCAGCCCGGCGGGCGAGCGGCGCGTCAACCGCAGCGAGTCGCTCACCAGCATCTCGTCCGCCACCTCGCTGCCCGCGCTCGACGAGAGACTCGTGGCCGGGGCGCTCGATGCCACCGCCACGCTGCTTGCCTCGCAGGTAATGTGACACTCACACTAGCAACGATACCGATCCTTCTTCTTAGTGTATCGATTGTAAAAGTTTAAATGTCTTTAATCCAAAATCCAGCTATGCGAACTCCGCTCACTGATGCTGTCAAAAGGTAATCAACTGCAAAGAAAAATCCACCTTGCGTCGCATGCCCTGTAACAGAGGTAACAGGGCAGGTGGATTTTTCTTTCGGGAGACAGAAACGGCCCATCCGTTTCCATCGCATATATGACCCGACCCTCATATGTGGAGATTGTAATTCTTCGAAGCAGCACATTCCAACAGATTTACAAGATTTTCTTCTTGTTGCTTCACAGGCACTCCTTGCAGTCCGCGATCCCAGCGTGCCAGCCCGACACAAGCAACTCATCCGTCGCGAGCTGAGCTCCGAACTGACCATGTTCCACGACTTCGTGCGCAAGCGCATCTTATGCGCCGCACACGCGCGCCCGCACCTCGTACGGAACAAGCTCGGCGCCTGGCCGCTCGCCGCTAACGAAGAGGAAACGAAACGCATTGAAGAAGCCAGGAAAGAGGGCACTGCCTGCATTTGTGATACTGAAATGGACAAGTCGCTGCCGCCGCCCCCGCCTCCTAAACGTGCGGCCCACGACTCCATGCGCGAGTACATACTTCGGAAACATTATCTTGTCAAATGCGCTCAAACGCCAACTAAAGGCCCGCCGTCACCTGTTTCTCATTCGACACCAACATCCGATAAGAAAAAGGAAACTTCTCGGAGTTCGAAGCGTGTGTCCTGGGCGGAGACCACCAGAGACAGCGATGAAAGTCTAGATAGTTCATTACAAGAAATCGAAGAGCCAGCCTACTCCAACTTAACCGATGTACAAATTAATAATGACGAAGATTATTTCCACTTTATGTCAGTAATTTTTCTATACATTTGTCAAACGGAGTTATAATAATTTTTCATGATTTATGTTAAGTGAATGAAATAAATAAGTTTTCTTTTTTTCTGCTAAACTATCTTTTCTTTATTAAAACTTTTGCAAACAGTATCTGTCTGATACTCATTCCATCTTGGCAAACTATGGCAGGAAGATACTCCTGCATCAGTGGTATCAGCAGCAGCGTCACCGATGAGAGAACTAACGACTCCAGGACCACAGAGTGTTTAACCATCTTCCATGTCATGTACCCCACGTCAAATTTCCCCAACAACAACAGAGCTACACGACCAAAATTAGCTGTTCCAGCTTGGCAGTGCAGGATTGAGCGGGGTATCGGTGAGGCTAGAGAACTCATCGGTAAGTCAATCTTCTTCATGGAGGGCAATACTTGCCCTAGAGCGATGCACTTTGTGAGGCGGGCGTTCTAGGGAACTGATATTAGTTTTCGAGGCTACTTGGCCCGCATCACAACGCGAAACGTTCCTGAAGCAGAAGATCTGTGCATGGGCAAGCCGTATTCGTCGGTACTCGTACAAGCTGCGAGTGGAGCGGTACACTTAGAATCGCACATTCCAAAGCGATGAAAGGTGGGTATATAGGGCTTGGGAACGAACAGACCAAGGTGTAACTGACACGCGTCTGCCGGATGATGACGCCATGTGTTTATAATGGCGCAGCATCTGGTCGGTGCCTGTCAGTCACACTGAGGGCGATTGGACCCGGGAGGTTGAACGAGCGTGTGATCCAATACAAGAAATGGGGGCAATCATCATCAGCCCCCAAGACGTAGCTCGTGCGACCTCCGTTGCCTAACTGGAAATCTCCAGGGTCGGATGGACTACACAACTTCTGGATCAAATGGTTTCAGAGATCGTACGTTCGCTTGGCGTCCCAGTTTCAATCAGCTTTAGAGTCAGTTCTTGACGATAGGAATTACCCACCTGTTTAGGGTGCATGTGTAGGGGGCGTAAGGCGTAAGGTACCGAGCCCAAAAATTACAAATCAATCACTTTGTTTACCGGTCTATAAAGTTCTTACATCCATTTTGAGAGCTAAAATCAACCAACTCATGAGGGTGCTGGAGTTGTATGAAGTTGATGCAACTCTGAGTACCTTCCTGATATCATATGGGGCTCTGGAGAACGGTCCTTCGCTATCTAGGATGACAGATCCAGGGGAACAGCGAAGTGATAAGGATCGAGCGCGGCATATTCCAGGGTGATAGTCTGAGTCCATTGTGGTTTTGTCTAGCCTTAAATCCCCTCAACGCACTACTGGAGGTCTAAGCTATAGGTTAAGGAGAGGTGGTCAGGTCATATCTCACATTCTTTACATGGTTGATGATCTGAAACTCTTTGCCCCCCAACAATTTGCGACTGATGAAGCTACTGAAGGTAACAGAAACTTTCAGTAGCGCCATCAGGATCAAATTTGGTGTTGACTATGTGTGCGCAATGATTATAATCATTGCGCGACAAAAAATAATCATTGATATAACGGTCCCGCATGACAAGAACTTTGTGAAAGCAGAGAAAGATAAACAATTCAAATATCTAATAGATCTGGCTCGCGAGGTTGTCAACATGTGGGACGTGAGTACAGCAGTCATTGTGCCGATAGTCGTATTGAATAATGGCTTAATTAATTACCAAGAGCTTCGACCAACATCTGACGAGGCTCTCGCTTGGATTAAGGGCTTGATTCAGAAAGCAGTAGGTACTTCTGGACACGGTACGTATTGTTAGGAGGTTCCTCTCTCAAAAGCCCTGACCTCCGGTAGTTCGCACCTTGTTCCCGATGCTTCTATTTTTTGTTTTTTGTTCCCGGTGGGATATATATGTTTTTTTTTTACGATTTCGTTTTAAGAAAAATATAAAAGATGTGTGTTAAAATAAATAAACGGAATAATATAAAAATAACAAGATATTAACGATAACAAATATTATTAAAAAAATTGCGTATCTTCACGCAAATTAGTCGACTAAAAATGTTAATTTATGTAGAACTAGACCAGTCGTTTCTAAGATGTCGTTTAATTCAACACTTACACGATTTTAAATAAACGACAATGACTATAAAATATAATTTCTAAGATGTAGTTTGGATCAACACATATCATATTATAATATACTCGTAAAGATAACCAGATAATAACGATTAAAAAATTATTATTAGCAGTTAATTGCGTACCTGAGATTTCTTTTTGCTAACCGTTTTTTCTAGTGGTAGTTGACGTCATTGACGTTCCTATTCTTGATTGAAACACAGTTTATAAACCACTAGCTGTTGCCCGCGAACAAAGACATTCAAATATTATCTTTTTAATCTCTTTGCCCGCGAACTTCATCCGCGTGAAATGATAATAAAAATTACTTCCTTATTTGATTCGGATTTTGTTAACCATTTCAAGGGTTTGTTTCAGCACGGATCCTAATTCTTTTATCAGTAGTTACTCCTTATAACATCAGCTATCCGGCAGTAAAAGTTCCGTCAAAATTGGTCCAGCCGTTTCAGAGATTAGCCGGAATAAACTGACATTAAAAAATGTTTTTTTTTGTGTTACAATAAGTACCGTAATCTTTCATATATGCATTCCGTAAAAAGTTGTTATCATACACTAATAATGGGGCTCTAGAGGTTAAATGTTGTTATTTCGAAATTACACTCATCAGCTTTATTTATTTGTATAGATTTTAGCTACACATTTAAGAGTTTACGATATGTTTATTTTACTCCTTGGGTTATACTAGAACCCTAACTAATTAAATAAGCTAGAAGTCACATCTGGAAGTTAATAGGGAAGGTCGGTCTGCCAAACGAGATCAAACTGTTTTGAATATAAAAATATTTTTCTAACCAACGACAATATTTCGAACTAGCTACGTTTGGCGCCTTCCCATTCATACATCATTGTTTACTCTGATGAAATAAATAGATTTAATGGCTGGATTAATTTACAAGATTTTTATGGGTAGTCTTCTTCTATTCAGTAAAAAGTGTGAAAATAACAATACTTTTTTTTTTGAAATCTCAGAACATAATGGTAATTTTGTAGATTTAGAAAATAAAAATATTTAAGTGACATTCGTTTTATTGTCAATGCCCAATGGCAACATTTTTAACATGGCCGCATGTTGAACGAAACGATTTTCTTTACTGTTTGCCAAAATAAACTAAAATAGGCGCAATTAGTGAGCGGATTTATGTAGATTGCATACCTGAAGGACTGATTTGTTCGTGACATAAAGAAAGGGTAAGAAATCAAGTGTGAACCGACGTATTTGACGTGAGAAATTTGCGGTGTTTATTTGGAGGCAGTTCGCGATATTTATAGTTTGTTTGTGTCGCAACGGCAGTGGTTCGTGAAGATGATGCATCACCCGAACATGCATCATCAGGCGATCTCGGGGCACCCGCCGCAGCACATGGGCGGGCACCAGGGAATGCCCGGACACCATCAGATGGCTGCACACCAAATGCACAGAGAGAACAGGCACGTAACACTAACTAGGTAGAGTAACGTTCGGCTTTTCATTAGTTTATTTGTTTGAAATGCTTCGCGCCGAGATATCGCTGTACACACAATCATATCACAGATCGTTTAATAGCAACAAACCGAAGCAATCCGCTAAGTAGTAACAGTATCAGACCGAGAGTCGTAAATCGTGCACATAAATAGGTCAAAATAGTTTAACATATTATAAAGTAAGATTGAATAATTGTGTTGATGCCCTACAATTGTTGCAGTTTCACATTTTGTTATAAAACACAACTGTTCATGAGACTTATGTTGCACTTTTCTGTCAAAAGTTGTTTATAACCTGTCTATTCTGTTTACTGATATCATTAAATCTGGAACACTATGTAATAATGTAAGTACCTCTAAACAAATGAATTATTACAATTTAACCTGTTGAATGGCTTACTCATTAGACCAAAAAAAATGGCAACAAACAATGTTTGTTGAATATTTAACTAGATAAATTTCTGCCAAATGCTAACTTTCACATTTCTTCTATGTCTGGGTATTATTACTAACACATTATGCTCTGTCAAATTTTGTTACACATAACAAACAGAAAGTTGAAAGTGTAAAACTCAATAAGCATTTTGTAAGGTTTTTATTAAGATGTAACAGAATTCCATAGAATATAAATATGCAATACTGCAACAATACCACTAAAATTGGAGAACTCGTATAATAATAAAAATCAAACTTCCATAAAGCTACATCCTTACGTAGGCATTTTGCAACCAAATTTTGACAGTACTTATACCTAATTTCCCCATTAATGGTTTTGGGAGAATGAGTCGCTAGTCATTGACCCTCTGCTAAACCAATAATTCAGTTATCTACCTTATATGTATATTCAGCCTTTAACAGTCATCGCTTAACATGGGCTTACCCAACAGCGGCAACAGCCAGGTGGTGAATGTTAATACAGAAAGGCACTTTGCTCTCACAGCTTACAACCTCATTCATGTGTGCTGATGTAGCACCTTACCATAATTTTTAGTTGCCAATATTTTTAAACTTAATTATAGTTGGCTGCTGTTAATATAGCACATAAAGTTTTAGGAAAAAATACCTCAAATTCAAAACAATGTGTGATAATAAACCCTTCGTACTGTGTTGGTTTCCAAGAAAATGATTGTTATAAATGAGAGGAGATTGCCAAAAAGTTTTGTTGGGTACATCACTACATTCAGCATCAAGAAAACAACTGAAGGCGGATCTATGACCCACCAACCCGCACTGCACCAGTGCAGCTGGTTATGATATTACAATTCCCTATATTTCATGGCAACGGCTAAACCTAACAAGGCTGGGGTGAGTTGATAGAGAAGCAACATTCTATGTTGATATAGTTTCATGAATATTTCGAAAATTACAAGGGCAATAGTCTTGTTTCTTGTCTGAGATGGCACCACGTATCTTTTGAATTGTGATTGAATTATATTATTACACGCAGAGTACAACCCAAATTGATTGTGAAATTCTAAATTAACGCGAGCGAAGCCGCAAACAAAAGCTAGTAAAAAGTGGCCACCACTAGGCACAAATTGGCTTTTTGCTAAATGCGTTACAAACTGTAATGTCTTGTTTTAAGCTTTCACAGTTTAAATCGGGAGTTCAAAATCATGAGCAATCACAGAAGATATCCCACAAGATTGGTAGTAATGGAGGTAAAAGTCAGTGTCCCATCTAGGGGAAACAAAGAACGGCCCCCTCCTAAAACCAGATGGTATATGATAGAAATAGAAGAATGTGCAAGTATGTTTAAGAGTCAGGTAGTAGATAAGATGATTGTAATGAAGGATATGGAAGGAAAATCTGTGAATGAATGTTGAAAAGAGATGGCGGATTGTATATGGAGAGTAGCAAAAGATGTGTGTGGAGAATCGAAAAGGAAAGGTATGTTGAAGGTATGATAATGTATAAGGATACATGGTGGTGAAATGAAGAGGTGCAAAAGAGTCTGAAAGATAGAAGGTTGCGTTTAAAGAATGGCAAGGTGTAGCAAATGGGGACGACAGTTTGAAAGAAGAAGATTTATCAAGAATGGAAGAAAAGGCTAAAAAGGCGGTAGCAGTTTTCAGGGCTAAGGCGCAGGAGAGGTTGTATGACTCACTGGACGGTCTTACAGGACCTGTGTGAACTTGGCACCCGACTTTGGAAAAATTGGTTTTTTCAATGGTTTTTCGAAAGATTTCGATTAGTAGTGGATAGTAGTGTAGCTATTTTCGTTAGTAGTAATACCGAAAAAATAGAAAAAAATAGTTAAAAAATGTCATCCCCCGAAATTAAAAAAAATAGTTTTTTCCGGCTGTTTCTCATAGATAAACGTTAGTAGTGGATTGTAGTGCAATTTTATTCGTTTGTAGTAAAATAGAAAAAAAAAGGAAAAAAAAATCGTTTCGGAGTGTTTTTTGAAAACGATTTTTATGACCTAAATACTGTTTCAAGGCATATACGATTACTACTAACGTTAGAATTGACTAAAAAGAGTTCGTAGAGGTTAGTAGTAAAAGAATTTTCGATAGTAGTAACGATACATGTCGATTAGAAGCACTTCAGATGAGTCAAACTTGTTCCGGAGCGATATTTGCTGGATGCAAATCTGTTTTAAGATAAATACTACTACTACAAACGTTAGAAATGATTCAAAAGGGTTCGTAGAGGTTAGTAGTAAAAGAATTTTCGATAGTAGTAACGATACATGTCGATAAGAAGCACTTGAGATGAGTACTGACTAACCTCTACGAACCCTTTTGAATCATTTCTAACGTTTGTAGTAGTCGTATTTATCTTCAAACAGATTTTATCCAGAAAATATCGCTCCGAAACAAGTTTGACTCCTCTCAAGGGTTTCTAGTCAACATGTATCTTTACTACTATCGAAAATTTTTTCACTACTAACCTCTACGAACCCTTTCTAGTCAATTCCAACGTTTGTAATAGTCGTATTTATCTTCAAACAGATTTTATCCAGTAAATATCGCTCCGAAACAAGTTTGACTCATCTCAAGTGCTTCTAATCGACATGTATCGTTACTACTATCGAAAATTCTTTTACTACTAACCTCTACGAACCCTTTTTAATCATTTCTAACGTTTGTAGTAGTCGTATTTATCTTCAAACAGATTTTATCCAGCAAATATCGCTCCGAAACAAGTTTGACTCATCTCAAGTGCTTCTAGTCAACATGTATCGTTACTACTATCAAAAATTCATTCACTACTAACCTCTACAAACCCTTTTCAGTAAATTTTAACGTTTGTAGTAGTCGTATATATCTTCAAACAGATTTTATCCAGCAAATATCGCTCCGAAACAAGTTTGACTCATCTCAAGTGCGTCTAGTCGACATGTATCGTTACTACTATCGAAAATTCTTTTACTACTAACCTCCACGAACTCTTTTTAGTAAATTCCAACGTTTGTAGTTGTCGTATTTATCTTCAAACAGATTTTATCCAGCAAATATCGCTCCGAAACAAGTTTGACTCATCTCAAGTGCTTCTAGTCAACATCTATCGTTACTACTATCGAAAATTCTTTTACTACTAACCTCCACGAACTCTTTTTAGTAAATTCCAACGTTTGTAGTAGTCGTATTTATCTTCAAACAGATTTTATCCAGCAAATATCGCTCCGAAACAAGTTTGACTCATCTCAAGTGCGTCTAGTCGACATGTATCGTTACTACTATCGAAAATTCTTTTACTACTAACCTCCACGAACTCTTTTTAGTAAATTCCAACGTTTGTAGTAGTCGTATTTATCTTCAAACAGATTTTATCCAGCAAATATCGCTCCGAAACAAGTTTGACTCATCTCAAGTGCTTCTAGTCAACATCTATCGTTACTACTATCGAAAATTCTTTTACTACTAACCTCCACGAACTCTTTTTAGTAAATTCCAACGTTTGTAGTAGTCGTATTTATCTTCAAACAGATTTTATCCAGCAAATATCGCTCCGAAACAAGTTTGACTCATCTCAAGTGCTTCTAGTCGACATGTATCGTTACTACTATCGAAAATTCTTTTACTACTAACCTCCACGAACTCTTTTTAGTAAATTCCAACGTTTGTAGTAGTCGTATTTATCTTCAAACAGATTTTATCCAGCAAATATCGCTCCGAAACAAGTTTGACTCATCTCAAGTGCTTCTAATCGACATGTATCGTTACTACTATCGAAAATTCTTTTACTACTAACCTCCACGAACTCTTTTTAGTAAATTCCAACGTTTGTAGTAGTCGTATTTATCTTCAAACAGATTTTATCCAGCAAATATCGCTCCGAAACAAGTTTGACTCATCTCAAGTGCTTCTAGTCAACATGTATCGTTACTACTATCGAAAATTCTTTCACTACTAACCTCTACGAACTCTTTTTAGTCAATTCCAACGTTTGTAGTAGTCGTATTTATCTTCAAACTGATTTTATCCAGTAAATATCGCTCCGAAACAAGTTTGACTCATCTGGGCCGGTAGTCTCGACATAGATACCGACAGTTTCGCAAACTTTCGATCGCTTAATAAGAACGAAAAAATTCAGTTGCAATAACGATGCTTGCGAGAAACCCATCTTGGATGTTCAGACTAGCATTTCTCGCAAGCATCGTTATTGCAACCGATTTTTTCTGTTATTATTAAGCGATCGAAAGTTTGCGACAGCGTCGGTATCTATGTCGAGACTGCCGGCCCTGAAGTGCTTCTTATCGACATGTATCGTTACTACTATCGAAAATTCTTTTACTACTAACCTCCACGAACTCTTTTTAGTAAATTCCAACGTTTGTAGTAGTCGTATTTATCTTCAAACAGATTTTATCCAGCAAATATCGCTCCGAAACAAGTTTGACTCATCTGAAGTGCTTCTAATCGACATGTATCGTTACTACTATCGAAAATTCTTTTACTACTAACCTCTACGAACTCTTTTTAGTCAATTCTAACGTTAGTAGTAATCGTATATGCCTTGAAACAGTATTTAGGTCATAAAAATCGTTTTCAAAAAATACTCCGAAACGATTTTTTTTTTTTCTATTTTACTACTAACGAATAAAATTGCACTACAATCCACTACTAACGTTTATCTATGAGAAACAGCCGGAAAAAACTATTTTTTTTAATTTCGGGGGATGACATTTTTTAACTATTTTTTTCTATTTTTTCGGTATTACTACTAACGAAAATAGCTTCACTACTATCCACTACTAATCGAAATCTTTCGAAAAACCACCGAAAAAAACAATTTTTCCAAAGTCGGGTGCCAAGTTCACACAGGTTCTTACAGGCCAGAAGGAGCTCTGCACTGTTTGATCGTTTTACCAGAACATAACTTATTACAGTGGTTCGATAGGAGCATCTTAGCAGAGTGGGTCGAGAGGGCATAGGTCCCATACTACTACATTACATACGGGATTTAAAGTAGTATAATGAACTAAGGATGTTATCGATCAACCGCAATAGGGCCAGCTTTAAATCGTGCGCGAATAAAATCATTAACAAATGTAGCCACCCCACTGAAGTATTATTAGGGTAGCAACATATTGCACAAACATTTTATCAAAACTGTCCAGCCTCAAGAAAGTCTTTAGTAATGTAGTGTTGAAAGTCTCAGAAGGTTCATATTACACGATCCTTGCAGTAATAATAACTGAATATGAGTTGGTTAGGTACTCGAACTTTGTCACTATTTAATAAAATAACACTGTCTTTATCCGAGAAAAGAGTGGCGGCCGCATTCATATTCAAATATTGTGTAATTTGTTGATATGTCGAGGGTCTTTTGCGGCGCCCTTTGTCGCGCAAACTGGTTGCGAATGAAACTGACAAAGGAACATATGACGACGTCTCTATTGATGCGCGGGGACCGAGGTTTTGAATGCGAGCCGATCTTTCTTCGTTCAGACTAATATATCAAGTCTATTGACTACTGGACAGTTGAAATAACAGTGTCTCGCCGACGGTGGAGCTGGACAGATTCACTGAGCTGAGCCGGTGCTGCATCGTCTAGCAGACATTTTGCGACTGTCGGTTTTAGTAAAAAGAGAAGTTGTGATGTATACAGCGCTGTGTGGTGCTTGTGATATTGCTTTATTGACTGGTAACGTGATGATAGTGCGCGATTCTGACTGCGTTTCGGTGTGAAGGGTACCGCTGGGTCCGGGGCAGGCGGGCGGCGCGATGGGTGCACACGGGCAGGCGCTGGGCGGAATGGGCGCCATGGGCGTACCGCCGCCGCACCACACGCAGCAGAGACCACCTCACCCCATCAGGGCTATGCCTCATCATCCGCAAGCACAGCACCACTCCGTACCACCGGTAAGACCTTACATTGCAATAAAATAAAAATAAATACTAATTTTAATTGTCTTACTGCTATTATAAATGCGAAACTTTGTGAGGATGTATTATGGATGTTTGTTCCTCTTTCACGCAACGGTTACACAGATACTTTATAATCTGGATTAACATAAAGAATATTTTTTATCGCGGTAGTACAATCCCGTGGGATAATTACCGAACTCGGCGCGGGCGAAGCCGCGGGCGTAAGCTAGTGTCGGACGAATTGACAATGAAAAGTGGCGGGAACTTAATCGAAAACTGGTACTGGCAAAAGAAAGACCGTCCAAGATCAAAAGTATAAATCTTATCAGGACCGTATGATTTGAAGACATCGAACTGTTCCGTGTTTAACACGGACTGACTGCCAAATTGACAATGAAAAGGGGAGGTGATCGAAAAGCGGTTCTGGCAGTAAATCGTATTGTTACTAAGATAAAAACAGTCGACAATCCATCAGTTTCTTTTTTTCCCCCAGATCGTTTGATTTGATAGCAAAAACTGAACACTACAATTTGTATCGTTAAGCTGATTCAACAAGTTCCATCGATGTAGGTACTTGATAGAACGACCAAAACGAGAAATAACAATCGTTCATTTTCACTCCATTCGCCACGTTCTTATAGTAGATCTATGTTGGACTGTATAATCCCTTTTATACGTTCTTGTGTTGTTTGTTGTAAGGAGACGCGGAATCAGCTGGAATCGTTCAAGCATCACCACATCTGTCTGATTGGCGTATTTTTCGCTGTTATTGCATGGACAATAAATAATATAAGCCGATTCTACGTCGATAACGTACGGTTTCCACCAAAGCGAAAACGATTGGAGCGGAGAGGAGACGTGCCGGAATCGAAAAATAACTGGTTGGATGCGTCCCTGCGATTATTCCCGATGTCCACCACTTGTCTGGCCACCACTGGGGGCCAGCGAGACAACTTTAAAACATGATTCTCGTTGTCCACCACTGGAGGACAGCATCACAACTTTGTAAACTATTTCCATTCGCCACCACTGGTGGACAGCGACACGGATTTTTAAACATTCCCTATGGCCGCCATTGGGGGACAATAGCACAACTCTTTTGATCTAATTCCCACTGGCCATCCATTTGAATTATTTAATCTAGAGACCGGTAAAGGATAGCTTAATATACTTACGGATTTGATTTTTAGCAGGGCTAAGGGTGAGACTAATTTAAATATTTCTAAATTATATGATAGGTAAATAATAGTCATATTCTTGATAGCTTTGATTGCTTATTTTTTATTGAAGTGGGTAATTAACCGACATAATTTCCACAGCTGGTTGATAGGTTACAATTTTTAAAATCGACTAGAACATTACAAGCATAATCACAGTTTTATTATCCTATTCCTCGACGGAGGAATAAAAATTAACAGTTTTAAAAATCACATAAGTAGTTAAACAATAAACAACAAGTACTTATTAGTTTCTCATAATTTCTAGAAATTGGCCTACAGATATTTGGCCGTTTATAAGTTCCATTTGGGTTTCTGAAATAAACTGATCGCTGTAAACATACTTTTTTTTTCGTTTGTTGGACGGTTCTTATTTTTGACTTATTTGCATTTTTTTCACAAAGAAAAAACATGCATACAAGGAAAGAAATATTATGTCATTATTATTACGTAAGCATTAGATTTGGATAAAAGTAATTTCAGCATAAAACCAAATGGTCTCTAGATTAAATAATTCAAATTGATGGCCAGTGGGAATTAGATCAAAAGAGTTGTGCTATTGTCCCCCAATGGCGGCCATAGGGAATGTTTAAAAATCCGTGTCGCTGTCCACCAGTGGTGGCGAATGGAAATAGTTTACAAAGTTGTGACGCTGTCCTCCAGTGGTGGACAACGAGAATCATGTTTTAAAGTTGTCTCGCTGGCCCCCAGTGGTGGCCAGACAAGTGGTGGACATCGGGAATAATCGCGTCCCTGGTGTCTCATGTGATTGGTTTAATTTTGTATGGCTCCACACCGCTTCGCTCGTCGTCGCATTGCTGGAAACCCGGCCTGAGTGTGGTCACTCCTTAGAGGCAAATTTCACGAACGCGATCCAGCCAATCTAAACCAAGATCAAAAGCCGTCAGTGTTATAGTTGTTATGGATTATTGACGCTGATAGCTCTTAGACACCACATATGGGATCATTTAATGCTAGACCGTTTCAAATCCGTGCCTCTTCCGCGCTTTTCGTTCCTGGCACGGCTCCCGCCCGGCTAGGTATGTCTAGCATATTATATGCTGCATACCTATATCATCCTTAAATGTGCTAATCACGTTCAGTTTGGTTGGTGAAATCCTCTCTCAGTAATGTGTTCACATTGGCAGCAACAAATGAAGGCGCTTCGCCGGCCGTACGCGCTGAGCGGTGCGTACCCGCCAGGCGCGGTGGTGCCGGCGCAATACGCACAGCCGCCGCCGCCGCCGCTGCAGCCGGCTGCTGTGCCTATAGCACACGCAGGTAATAAAACACATACTACACACTACCATAACAATCACACTATAACTGATGGGGGCTTAAAAACAGAGATGACTAGTAACATACTAGTAACATACTAGTATGGAAGAAGAAGACATGCTGTGTCGACCCCAAATAAATTGGGATAAGTGCACAACAATGATGGGGCTTAAAAATGCCGCTTTAGCAGAATCATAATAGGATAATAATATGACTACCGTAAAATGGGCACAAACAACTGCGTCTGCGACTATGATTACCCCGTTGCCTCGTGCTTTGCCGTTGCCGTTTTATGCGACTGCTGAGTGTGAGCTCCTGGGCTCGATTCCCAAGTTGGGTAGTCTTATTGGGCTTTCCCGTTAAGAATTTGTCAATAGCAGCTCAGAGTTTGGAAGTTGGCGGTATGATACGTCTCGTACCTGATCTCTCCCTGGTCGTGTCGGATTGGTGTCCCACCGGCCTATGAGAGTGTATCCGTGTTTGCGTAGACTCGGATCTTCAGCGTCGATAGCCATTCTCCGTGGGGACTGCCCGCCATGACCGGATACGGTCAGGAGGATTATTACATAACCAAAACAATTAAACTTTAACGAATACAGACTTGGAGGGGTTTAAGTGTCTAACCAATAGCGTTCAAGGCGGCCGATCTCAATGGAGATTGATTTTGACGTAGTAAATATTATCCTTATGACCGTTTTCATTAACGCTAAGAAGCAACTAAATTGATGCCATCATAAAAACGTCACGGTTGGCGCAGTGGTTAAGGGCCTGGCTGCTAGCGTGTCGCGGGTTCGATTCCCACACGGAACTAATATTTGTATGACTTACAGGATGTTGTAAATGTTTGTGCACCCCACACCACCACAGAAATGTTATTTTTCTAAAAAATAAAGCGCGCTGAGATTTTCATCTTTTATCGCTGAGCAGACTGTAGTAAATACAACAGCGCACTTTTATTTAGTAATTATTTTTATGTCGTCTAATATTGTTAGTTAAAACGCGGATTAGTTTACAATTGCGTGAGTAAACTCGGGTGCACTCTCATCCCTCACCCTCGAAGCCCCCTATCTGCGATACGCAAGATTCAAATGATTCAGTAGTTCTGCCTAGCCTTTTGGCGATTTAAGCGTGATGTTTTGTTATTTGTTGAGTACTGATGGCCCCTCAGGCGCCCGATTCGTGATGTTCTAAATTTAAATAAACAGTTATTTTCAACACAAATCATGGTCAGCGTAACTGGTCATCAATAATACACTTCTCATCAAAAAAATCGAAACACCTCGCAGTTTATGATTTGATAAGGATTATCAGAAAAATGTGTATATTTAGGAATAAATGTAAAATGTCATTTAATAGTGAGTAGTATGAGGTTTTTAAATCCTAATGTTATTGTTCTAAATTCAAATTAGGTCTTCATAGGTTTCGTATTTTGTATAATGAGTAATTTTTACCCTGTATGGAATATGAAGGAAATGGGTAAAACAACACGCGTAAATGAAAAAAAAATGTAAGAAACGTTTATTTAATAACTTGTATTCCCTCCGCGAGCTCTTATTACTGCTTCCATATGGTTCTTCATCGATCGGATGAGAGTCACGATCACATGATTGTTGTGGTATATTATCCCATTCCTCTTGGATTGCATTTTGCAGCTGGCTAAGTGTTTCTGGGGCTGGATCTCTTGCTCGAATTCGTCTCTTTAATTCATCCCATAGATGTTCAATGGGATTCATGTCCGGGCTTCTTGCTGGCCATACCATAATGGAGATACCGACTTCGGTAAGATAATCTCGTACGACGCCCGCGGTGTGAGCTCTAGCATTGTCGTGCATGAATATGAAGTCGTTGCCAATAAAATGTGCATAGGGCATCACATGAGGTTCAAGACACTGTTCGATGTACCGATGAGAGTTTAGTGCAGGCAGCCGTGGCCCAGACACAAAGGCAAGTTCTGTCTTACCGTCGGCGCTGATTCCTCCCCAAACCGTCCACGAACCGCCACCATAGCTGACCTTTTCTTCAATGCAGCATTGTGCAAAGCGTTCTCCATCTCTTCTGTAGACCTTGTTCCTTCCGTCGTTACCATACAGCATAATTTTACACTCATCAGAAAACAGTACTTTGCTCCACTGAAGGTATGACCAAGTTAGGTGCTCGCGTGCAAAGTTAAGGCGCGCTCTTCGATGGTCTGCAGTTAATTTCGGCCCATTCGCTGGCTTATGCGGTGCCAATCCGCGTTCCTTCAACCTTCTTCTTATTGTAGAGTCACTTACAGCTACTCTTCGTACAACGCGAAGCTGCTGCTGCAGTTGAAAAGCGTTAAGGCGTCGATTTCGTAAAGAAGTTGTTACAATAAATCGATCATCTCGCTCAGAAGTGACCCGATTCCTGCCAGATCCTGAACGGCGCGTGAACGAACCAGTCTCCCGATAGCGTTTGTAGACTATGAACAGATGATAAGCTTAGATGCAATCTTGCAGCCACAACACGCTGACTAAGTCCAGAATCCAACAATGCCACCACTTGGGCGGCTTCTGCGGGCGAAGTATCCATATGTTTTAGAAAAAAAAGTTTTTTCAGACGTCCCAAAGTCACAGTAAATGAAATAAAAAACAAAAAGTTTAAAGACAAGCGCTAATTTTTAGTTTTTAAACGAGAAACGTACTCCAACCCTAAATTCACATTTGTCTCAAAACAGTGATTAATTTCATTTATAGGATAAACAAATGAAATTCTAATTTCGAATTTTGATTTTTTTCTTCTTACTGTAATGACCAAACTGCCAGCTACACAATAATGTTTTTTTTTTCATGGAATTAATTCTCTTTTGTAAAAAATTAGGACAAAAACAATAAAAACGAAAGTGTTTCGATTTTTTTGATGAGAAGTGTATTAGAACTATTGGCTTTCCGTCTAGTGGCACATTTACGGCTAAATCGTATTAGTTTTGTGAAAAATTATTATGACTACTGTATCTAATGCACAATAACAATATATTATTTGAATTGATCTTTGTATCTAATTATATTTTACTGTCGACCCAGAAATGAGGCCTTATTATGTTCTTAAGAAACTTCATAAAAATCTTTAATTTATTTATTCACAGACAACGAAACCTAAACTATCTAGCCTAAACTGGGGTTAGGAGAATGTATACTTAAGTTTTTACATAACCTAAATAATTATCGTAAATGAGGAAATACTTTTGAAAATACATGGCCTCAAGGTACTAACGAGTGAAAGTGAGTATTCGTCGGATCATTTTCGCTTATGGGAAATATCCCTTCGAGCACACGTCTTGTGTATTCAAAGGATGTAAGATTTGAAAAGTGCAAAATAATTCAATTATTTGACAAAATTACAATTTACGCCATCAGCTCAACTTTGATAGCTTATGTTTTGGAATTGTGCTTTAGAAGACTATGTCTTATACAAAACTTGTTAATATTGATCCCAGCTATTGATTAATTTTTTTTTTTTTTTTGCGTGCCCGCTTTTTGAAAATTAAATAAAATGGCGCAAGTAAGGGGCAGGCCACGTTTCAAAATAAAAATAAAAAAAACTCAAAATCTTCCAACGTCTTATGGTACTTAAATATTAGTTAGGTTAGCTAATGAAATATGTTCTCTGTTTGTAGTTGTACCTATCCCGTCAGGCGCGGCGGCCGCGCACTTGCCGGAGCCCGCGCCGGCGGCGGAGGGCGCGGCGGCCGCGGCTCCCGCGCCCGCGCCGCCCGACGACGCCGACGCGCTGGACGACTGCCCGCGCGCCGGCGAGGCCAACAGTAAAGAGAAGACTCCCATGTGCCTGGTCAATGAACTGGCCAGGTACAATAAGGTAACGTTATAAAACTATACCGATACATTTTCTTAAGACGTTATTATTTTTTGATTTTGCATCGCTCAATCTCAGAGATTGTTATTGTCAATAAAAGAACCTCAAAATTCAAAGCATTAAGTTCAATTAAACCATATACAGTAGAGCCACTCTTGAATAATCAAGAAGTTAGTCTGTTGTTCAAAAGATTTAAGCTAATTAGCTAGCCAGTTCGAAAACGTACTCTATGGAAAAGAATGGGTAAGAAACTCCATGGACACTCTTTTTAAATCAAGTCAAGTCCTCTATATGGGAGAAAAATTAAGAAAAGAAAAACAATTCAAAATCTAAACATCATGGGTTCAATAAGGTTTTTGTTGGTTTGTGGTAGCAAAACCTTTCAAACCTGTCAAGACTCATCTTTTTTTTTTTGTTGCAATTAAATTGCTATTTTGGGCAAGGACTGCAAGTGTGTATAGGGTGAAATTTTCAAGTGGGCCTGGATGGCCAAATCAGAAATTCTGAGGAAGCGAGAAATACTCGGAAAGAAGTCTTGTGCCCGATTTTGATGAAAACTAGAACTGCATCATTAGATTTATGAAAAATCAATATTTCTAGCCAGGAATCGAACCCATTGATTTTGGAATAAAAACACTGTATTATTACACCATTCCGTAGTGTCGCTAATATGGATCAAATTCTGGGAAATAATGACACACGGTAAACTAAAGGAAAGAGTTTAATTTTGATAAAATACATAACAGTTAGTAGTAATCAACGAAACCAATACCAAAAGTATTGACGTAAATAAAAGTAGGCATACTGCGATAAGAATAATGTATTAAGGAATATATTTGTCAATATGAGGTTGTAGGTATTATGCGTGCTAATTTATAGTGGCTTCAAAATGTTGGCATTGTGCTACCGATTACTTGAAAATACAAAAAAGTAGTCATACTCGTAGTGCGAAAGTAGGTATCGTGCTATGAAATCAATATTTCATATCCATAGGCTGCGGAGAGCTCATACAATTCGTTAGGTGGGCTGTTTATTTGCTACCCAATAATACAAAGGAGCCTTTTGCAGTTTACATATCTATCGGTCTGTCCTGTCCCCGTAAAATCGTTGGTTTTCAATGTATGAAACTTTACAGGTAGGTGTTTTCAGTGAACACCCATACAGGTGTGTAGGGAAATTCATCATCTGCCTAGCCTTTTCCCAACTCTGTTGGGGTCGGCTTCCAGTCTAACCGGATGCAGCTGAATACCAGTATTTTACAAGGAGCGACTGCCTATCTGACCTCCACAACCTGGTTAGTACTGGGTAATACTATACCCCTTGGTGAGACTGGTTGTCAGATTCTTTGGGGAGCTGACTACCTGTAACGACTGTCAAAGATCTACAAATGACAGCCGGGACCAACGGCAAAGGTGTGTAGGGAAATTACGGTACGAAAATGTTTTTGGTGTGGCACTCTCCAAAATTCGTAACTTATTTTGGCGGTCGGTAAAATATCGATGAACTACTTAGTATAGTATACTGCAAAACCTAACACGTTCGGGGTCTTACTACGTACGTGAACGTGACCGTTCTGTATGACACATACGATTTATAAATGGTCACACAAATCATTTACATAAAATTATAATTGTGCACGAACATATAAGTCATTCAAAGCTATAAATAAGTACATCACAATATGCGCCTGCAGTTATCAGTTTCAAAAATGAGTCCAATAAATTCATACGTGTTTATGGATTTCGCGACAAAACCAAATAAAGTGCTTAATAGAAACGAGATTGTTGAATTATGTCTGTTAGCTGTACACCGGAATCATTACCTGGATGCGGTTGTAACGGAACCGATGGACACAAGACCATTCAAATTCTACAGAACCCGTGACAGTGACGATTACCGACCTGAGTTTGATTCGACTACTTCTTACGAAATTGTGAGTTTTATCAATGGAAGACAAAAACCCGTGTGCTTAATCGCCCATAATGGACATCGTTTTGATTTTCCTCTCCTCAAGCTAAAGCTTGAAGAGTCGAATGTCAGTTTATCCAACAATGTCGTGTGTGCAGATAGCCTACCCGCTTTTCGTTATATAGAGAGAAATAGAAACTGGCAAATTGATATTTGCAATCCTAGTACGTCAAATTTTGATCGATCAAGAAAGCAGGATGCAGTAAACACGCAACAAGCAACCAATAATCAAGATGCTGGAAACAGTGAACATTTGACTAGTCTTAATAGGCAACGTCACAATGAAACGACACCGGCAAAAAAACGAATTCAGCCTGCTCTGGATTTTTTCGTTAGAAAACTACCAAGAAAAAACATAACTCCATATGTAGCGCCGCACAACAATGTTGTTAGAAACATATTTAACTCAACTTCATATGAACTAAAGCGCATCTATCTGCAAACGACGCCAGCAAAAAATCTAATTCAGCCTACTCTGGATTTTTTTGTTGGAAAAGCACCAAGCAATAACATACCTCGTTATGTTGCGCCGCGCAACTATGTTTTAAGAAACCAATATAATAACCCAACTTCATATGAACTAAAGCACATCTATCGGCGAATCGTGAGAAATGAACATATACGTGCACACCCGCCTGAAAATGATAACAAGATGATGTTGAAAATATCAGAAAAATTTCGCAATTTTTTTCTAGACTGGGTAGACGAAAATCAACGATCATTTGATACGGTCATTGCTGAAGACGTTCCCATAACAAGAAAATATGAGTATGATTAAATGCGATTGCAACATAAATATCATTCATGCGAGTGAATTGCTTGTTACGTACTCACCGGCTACAAAAATATGGCAGAAAGTAGTTGTTTCTCAACTTTGTTTCTAACGAATACTCGGCGTGGAACTGGTGACAGTCCAGACCAGACAACAGGAAGAGGAAACACGGCGCTAAAACCTCTATAGAAACCAGAAGTCAGTGAAATAATTTGATAGGTTTTTTTAAAGTGAATATTGATAGTTATGTGAAGTGTTGAGTGTTAGAAAAAATAAATAAAAAACACAAAATGAAATAAAAAAAAACTAATTAAAAAAAGATAACATTGTGTGTCTCACGGCTGTGCCAAATAGGCCCAATTCAGAAAACTATCGGTCATATTTTGTTTAACATAATTATAGCTTGAATTTACATTTTGCGGGCTACCCTGGTGCTTCTTCCTTAACTACATAACAATTAAAATACGAATTTGTAAAACTACAGCAAAAGGGTTCCTAGATTAACTATGGAACCCAAAAAATAATAAGTGTTAATCAGCTTATCTACATTATATTTGTTGTAGATAAAAAATCGTTTATCAGAATACCAATTCCGTGTCAGTCAATGGCAAGTCATTAACGAATGCATTATGGATAACGGAACTAGTAGTACTTCATATTTGACAGTAGTTATCAGTTTTAAAAATGACTCCGATAGAAACATACATATTCATGGATTTGACGACTGAACGAAATGAAGTGAATAAAATAACCAGGATTACTGGAGTGAGCTTGTTGGCCGAGCACCGGAGTCAATACCTAGAAACGGATGACAGCAAGGTAGCACCCGAGGAACTTAGGTTCCGACTCTTCAGAAACCGAAACAGTGATGATGATCAACCTGCGTTTGATATGACTACTTTTTATGACTTTATTAGTTTTATCAATGGAAGAGAAACACCTGTGTGCTTTATCTCTCACAACGATGGTGATATTGCTGTTCCCATGATCAAGCTACAGGAGCAACTCCAGGAGTATAACGTCAGTTTACCTAGTAATGTCATGTGGGCTGATAGCCTTACCGCTTTTCGTTATATACTGGAAAATAAAAACTGGAAACCTAATATAAATTCTATTACATCAAATTTTAATTGCTCAAGCGACAAAGAAGCCGATAACCTAGAAAAAGCAACAGATTCATTTAAACTAAAGGACATTTATGAGCAAGTGGTCACAAATACTCACAAACATATACACACAGCTGAAAATTACATTACGATGATGTTTAAAATATCACAAGTATTTGGCAGATTTTTCTTAACCTGGGTAGACCAAAATCAACAATCTTTAATAGAAGTGAAATCTGAAGAAATTATGACTAAAGAAAAGAAAAAAACTGGCAAAGAGAAAGCACAACTTGGTATCCGTACCAAAATTAAACCTTCCTCCACTTCTTTGTGCTAGCTCTTAAACTAAACACACTAAGAACTTAATAGTTAAGTTAAACGACTTTAGTGATACCAGTGCCTATTATCAAAATGCTTTGAATATTTAAATGAAGTTACCACTTGTCTACTAATAAATATCTGTAGTTATAGCTGAAAAAGAATAGGTCTATACAAAAATTATAATAAATAAATGCAAAGCACTTTATTACACAACTTATCGATATTGGGAATGCGTTGAGGAACACAACTACAATTTAAACACCTTAATACATTGAGAAACTACACTGAAAAATAAATAAAAGTAAGGATCAAATGCACGAACAAGTTATCAAAACCCGGGTTAATCCCAAGCCATGTTTGACATGGCTTATACCAAAACTAAACACATAGAAAAAAACGTGGAATGAAAAGAGCTTGAACATGAACCACAACTCAAAGAAAGCGTGATATAAAACAGAGGAAATAGTACCACAAAGGAAGTGGCTGATAATGGGCTTGGCTTATATTGGAAATGGGCTGTACAGCAGACAAATCCCTCCCAACCCCCAAAACACCAAAAGTCGATTCGTTGCTGCGTGAATGGAGGAAAACTAACAATCACATTTTCGCATTGGTAATATTGTAAATCATAACTTTATAACTTGTTTGTTCATAAACGATGCCTAAAGAGTGGTAAGCGACTGTTAAACCATACGTTTTTGAGGTTTAATCGACTCTTTAACTTTAACCAGCATTCATTAATAAACTCCATAGAAAATAAGAAAACAATGTAAATTATAATAAAGATACCTATAATTATACAAATGTATGTGACGCTGGGCTGTGTTGTTATGCCACTTTTTCTTTCCAGCATAATATTAGGAAGTTCTGATGTCATGTAACTTGTAGTTCTAAAAGTGCGGTTTCTCAGTCTTTATTTCAATAAATCATAAACAACTGTAAACCTGTCCTATTCCAGTGAACTTACATTTTATCAAAGCCAAATAGCCATGACCTGATGGTGCAGCCAGGATTGTTTCCGCACAAGGGACATCCTAAGTTGGTTATGGTTGTATAGCGAAACGTAATCTGACCAGCAGTATTTTCATTTAAAGTTTTTTATTTAATAAGTAGGTATTCGAATTGATTCTAAGAGTTAATATGTATTGCTTCGTAATTACGGTAGATTTACAATAATGTATTTTAATAATCTAGATGATTAATATTCTTTATGAAATAAACTGGTGTGACCGAAATCTTCAAGCGTTTCTCTTGTGCCCCGTTAAGTTGAAGGTAGGACCAGTAAGAGCCGCGGTTTCTACAAAAAGCGGAGCTGAGCGAGCAAAAAACCAATCATATTGGTTGAAATCCAGATCACGTATTTCATCTCTCCTATGAGTGACCGCACCTCTCCGGTCGTCTCTGATTTGGTGAAAACCGGGCCTTCACCTCCAAAAGGCTATTACGTCATTCTTTATTGATTTACGTATTTAATCGAAGTAATGATAAGTACTGGCGATATTTTTGGCTCAATTATCAGCTGATAGCTTAGTTCGTATGGAAAAAAACTTATATAACTTTAGTTTCTTGTTCTTTTTCCTGTTCGATTTTATCGTACGATACACTTAGTACATGTCCAACTCGCATTTGGCCGGTTTTGTTGTATGTTATTGGGTAGCTAACGGGCATCTCGCCCCCTTAAGGTTTAGTCCTAATCGCTGACTACACAACGGTATACACAAACACCGCAATTGCGTAGCCATTGCAGAGACATGTTTGCCCCATGTTCCAGTAATAACATCGGCACCCATACCCTTCAAACTCGAACACAAATGCTATCTGGTAGCAGAATTAGGTTAAGTATTAGGTAGCTATAATTGTGCTGTACCGCTTGTGAAATGTTCAGATACAAACATGTTGTCTGATGACATCAAATATTTCAACTAAGAGACGAGGAAGAAATAGAGATTTCAACATGTTTCAGCGAGAAAGCACTGTAATACTACTTTAAATGATTGCTGTCAAAAGCCGATCATTTACTCTTGCCATATAAAGAACTAACCATAAAGGCTCTCCCTCACCGGAGCATTCGCCTGTAATGTAACATTGCGTGATTCGATTTTGAGCACTAAGTAACAAATAGACGCTCCTGGTGAGCGAGCATCAGCCTTATGATGTAACAGTCTGATTCAATTTTGTACAGAAACAAGTGATTGTTACAAATAGTATCGTTACAGGTCACTCACTGATGTAATGCTCGAATCTGAACTGTTATATTACAGGCGAATGCTCTCGATGAGGGAGCGCTTTTTATGTCTCTTGAACTTTTCCGTAAATCGTCTTTTTGATTAAGACTTTGAAAGTATCCATCATCTTTTTCAGATTAAGCATCAATATCGCCTCACATCAGAGACGGGACCCGCGCACAAGAAAGTATTCACAGTAACACTCCGACTGGGTGATACTGAAGAATATACTGCAGAGGTGAGTGCCCTCTGAACTTATTCCGACACTATCTTAGTAATACGTATGACAGGTAGACCCGGTCGTTTATGTATTCAAATAAATTCTATTTGGACTTATCATGGCTAATAGAGATGGAAATTGTGTCCACCATCTTTATTTTAGCGATTTTTAGTCATCGATATTTTCAATAGCTACGGATTTGTGGATTTAATGTTGATCTTACTTCCTGAGATGAAACAGTTCAACTAAAACTCTGCGTGATTGCTTTCCTAAAGCTGGCGTTGACCATTTAATTGACCCTGTAATTGTCGCAAATGGATTGCCGAATCAGCTGTTTTACAAAACCGTTAAGCAATCCATTTTGACTTAACTTTATTGCATGTTGTAGGAACATACAGTGTGTAGAAGAAAGATGTAGTCATATTTAAGGATGTTCTAGAGATCATCAACCTGCAGCTGTCCCATATAAAGTTTGAATATCTGCTGATCCAAATGTATGGTACGGCTTATTACGATTATATCTACACGCTGTATAATACCAGCCTAATTCTGTCCCACTGCAGGGCAAAGTAAGTCCAGATTATTCACAATGTTATTGGTGTATTGCAGGGCTCGTCAATAAAGCGCGCGCAGCACGCGGCGGCGCAGGCGGCGCTGTCGGCGACCAGCTTCCCGCCGCCGCCGCCGCGCGCGCCCGCGCCGCACGCCGCGCACCACCCGCACCATCGACACGCCGGTACGTATCACCGCCCATAGGCGAGTTCATACTCGGTCACTCTGAACCTGGCTATTGCTTCTAAACGGCCCAGAGATCGCTATATATGTATAGGGTAAAGCAAGATCCTCCGCGAGATCTTCAGCTAAAGTGGATCGAATAATAAAGGACAATGACCAAAGTTGGTACCAAAAAGTCTCGCGCCTCAAAACCAAAATATTATAGTAATTAGTTTCATATTTTTTTACGGCATTACGCGTCGGGGATTTGATTTTTGAACTGGAAATATACTTTTCGAGTTTAAAAGTATGAATATTGTTTTACTCCCTTTATATGACGTTCCGTTTCAACTGAATATAAACGACGTTCCGTTTCAATTGAACAAACCCTTGTCTGTCGAGCGGACTCTAAAATTAATTACAATTAAGTAAGATCAGTACACCAAATCGATTTAGTTTGGTTTATTGCTATTTGTAACAAAATAGATTTTCTCAGCCTAAAGATTTTGATTTATCGATTACATCCCTAAATCCCGACTAGTTTATAGCACTTACTATACTCTATGGTTTATAGTTATCTTATCTGTGGCATCTGACATTTGTACTGTACTGACTGACTATTGGCAATGCAAAGGTCTAAAATAAAATCGAGTTTCAGTCAAGCATACTGTGGATGTTACTTTAACTCGTAATTCTTACTAATATTAGTGTATTACGCTGTTTTTAGAGCAATAATGTAATGTATGTGTGTTAAAATACGTCGTTGGTAGCGTCGAAAAAATAGACCTACTTTTTAGGTTAGTTTCGATTTTATAAAATAACTCTGAAACGCGGGTTTTTTTTTCAAAAATAATTTTTGTAGGAGTTAATACGATCAGTGTAGTCTATAAAAAACAAGGTTTGATTTTGATGCAGCATGGTACGGGATTCCATACTTCCATGAGCATTCTCTTTTCCCTCGTACATAAAATATGCGCTTTAGACATGGAGGTGCGAATAATAACTTGATATACAACCTGGGCTGTTGAAAGTTTTGATTTAACTACTGCTAAGTAGTTTTTCCCTTTTAGTCATACATATACATTATGTTTCCCTGGTATATGTGAGCCTCATATGTTTAGGTACAGTTTTTTGCAAGGTTATTTACCTATACCATGTCCCATTTGCTTTCGTTTTAGAGCCACTATAGTCGTAATGACGTAGTTCAACTTCTTGACAGTTTTCATCCATAGTATTTAAATAATTATAGTTTAGTTTTACTATTCTTAGAATAAGATAAAATAACAAGGTTGAGTAAAAACTTTTTATTCGTTCGTCAATGACATTATAATCATTAATTAACCAATATTTATTTCGTGTTCTTTCAGGCGCAGTAATGCCGACAGTAGAGCTGAACGCGCTCGCCATGAAGCTGTGCCAGCCAGCGGTGTACACGTCCATCCCGCCCGTGGCGGGCCCGGCGCGGCTGGTGCGCGCGCGCGGCGGGGGCGGCGGGTTCCGTGCGCACGCGCTGCTGCCGCCCGCGTACGCCGCGCCCGCGCTGCTGTACCGCGTGCGCGTGTGCGTGGGCGGGCGCGCGTGGCTGGGCGAGGGCGCCACGCCGCAGGCCGCGCGCCACGACGCCGCCGCGCGCGCCCTGCGCGACCTGCGCCCCATGGCGGACGCCGCCGACCCGCCGCCCGCTGCCGCCGCTACTGATACTGAAGCAGGTGAGCGGTACTTATTTAGAAACTACAGCTTACAGTTATTTTTCCTCTGACACCAACAACCCAACAGAAACTTTATTGTAACGAGAATAAAAATCACTGTGGACTGCCAGTGACGCTAAGTCAAAGATAAAATAACTGTGAATGAACTCTGTATTCAAAGGCTACACTCGCGACACTCGCGGTCTTAACCAGTCTGAATTCGACGGTGAATCTTGCATTAAATGTTGATATTGTGTAAGATTTCATAGAATTCTTACTGAAGTTCGTGTTGTGATTGCAACGGTCGTGAACTTTTGCTTATCGTAATCGACACAAGAAGTAACTGTAATCAATTTAATTACTTGTTTTTATCTTGAAAACATGTTCATGGCTTGTTTGCATTCACAGCGCAACATTATCAGGACATGTTTCCTAAAAAACATATCGGAACGCACGTAATTTTATCATTTCTGCTGTAGTGTGCAGCTCACCTAACCTTATATATGTAACTGCACACACTAATTATTGACATTATTATACGAATCGTGGAACTAAACAGTTCTCTTTTATTTCGACAACATCATTATAATACATGGCGACCCTGCCAGGATTTAAAATTTTGCAATCTACGCAATAAGAAAGACTGCGGACGAGTCAAATAAATTATGAAGATATACCGATAAAAGTTGAAGTTTGTGAAGACGGAAATTAGAAGAAAGGAAGCGAAGAAGATTTTAAAAATTTATAGAAGAATCAGAATCCCAACAGAAGAATTAGTTTGAAGAGGTGAAATCATTAATTAAGAAGACAGAAAAGGAACGTTGCTGCCGGGTGCTGGGAGAATGCTCAAGCCTTGTGATGAGAGGATATGCAGGGCGCTGGGAGTTGAATTGTACGGGTCCGATGTGGAGCAGCTGGGAGTCAGTTCCAGACCAGTGCTGAGGAGTTCATTCGTCCAAGCCACGTGAGACGTCGTGACCTACATAATCGTTGTCAGTAAAATAAGTAACTACTGCAATGTAAGTTTTGCAACGCTAACATTTTTTATATATTCTACTATATTTCATGTTATTGTAACTGGATCATACATTTTTTTATATTTTGTTCTGGAGATTAGGAATGTCCCAACAATTACAAGATTTGCACGCTAGATTAAAATATCTAAGAGAATATTTAGTAAAACTAGGTCCAGATAGGCGTAGAAAAGATTTAGCTTTAAAGAAGCTAGAAGAAGCAGAAAAAGAGTATAGTAAATTGGATTGTATTTTGACTCAGTTGAACCAAGAAGTTATAGATCGCAAGTTAAGCAAAGATGCTCGTGAGGTTTTCCAAACATTAATTAATGAAACTCAATCAAATTATCAGAAAATAAAAAGTTTACTTTCTTTAGTAGATAGTAGTTGTCAAACTAGTTCTAAAGATTTAATAGAATACGAATATACTGATTGTCTTACAAAAATGGCTGACGCATTTGATATTAAAACTGCAATTTCCCTGTTGCCAGTGTTGAATGGTCAGGAGCAGGTGACAAATCAGCTTATAGATGGTATCTTACTTTATAGTTCGCTTATTAATGAAGCCAGTAAAAGTCAATTAATACAGTTTGTGTTAAAAACGCGTCTCTCGCCTAGTGCAAAATTGCGACTTAAAACTAACTACACAGATGTAGAAAGTTTGGTAGAAGATATTCGTGTTTATTTATTACCGAAGAAATCATATGTAGCTTTACAAAGTCAATTGCTTACGGCGACTCAAGGCCGTAGAAGTATAGAAAAATTCGGTACGGAGATCGAAGAGTTATTTGTCAATCTCACGATTGCGCAGGCTAACGATAAGCGTGATGCATATGAGGTTTTGCGTCCACTCAATGAGAAGACTGCAATTAAACGGTTTAGTGATGGGTTGGCTGATAAGCGGCTCAGCACTATCATTGCCTCACGTCAGTTTGCATCATTGCCTGAAGCTATAACGGCTGCGGTAGATGAACAATCCCTGTCAGTCCAGCCACAAGATCAGGTTATGCAATTTAGGGCTAACCAAAATTATAGACGAGGTAGCTTTAGAGGCTCTCGAGGCCGGGGAAATAGACAATTTTACAACAGAAATAAAACGTATAACCATAATTATGATAAAAATAATGAAAATAGCACAGGTCAAAGAACTTTAAGCAGCGTTAATCGAGGTAAAAACTCAGGTGAACAACGTCAGCAGTTCCGCGGACGTCCGGTGCGTTGTCAGCGTATTCAACATAACGCGCAACAGTCCAATGTTCATGACAACTTGCGCAATGATCGCACAAGCCAAGCAAATGAAAGCCTAGAATTTTTCGTACCTAAATCGTACACGCATTCTATTTTTAGTTTTTGTAATTTTTGTATTATTAATTGTCAGTTAACAAATAGTGATGTTGATCTTAATTTACTGATAGATAGTGGAGCTAGCTTATGTGTGCTAAAGTATGAATGGTTGTCGCGACATAGGAATTTATTGAATTTAGTAAAACAGGATAAGATAGTCATTAAAGGAATTAGTGGTAATTTAGAGTCCATGGGATACATTTATTTAGATATTATGATTAATAATGTAACTTTTCAACAAAAGTTTTACATATTTGAACACTTATCTTGTGCTGCAGAAGGTATACTCGGACAAGATTTTTTCGAGCGGTATAACGCTGTATTAAACTATAAAGATGGTACTCTGAGTTTGGAAACCCGAGACCAGTCTGTTAGTGTTCATGTTAATAGGAATTTATTTACAATTCCGCCTCGTTGTGAAGTAATTAAACACATCCCGACGTCACACAACAGTGATTGCGTCGTTTTGTCAAAGGAAATTTATGAAGGTGTGTTTACAGCAGGTGTAGTATCGAAGCCACATAATGGACTTATTCCTGTTAGGATATTAAATACAACTGATAGTTCGGTTGACATAAATACTTCAGATTTAAGTATTAGTTGCTTAAATAATTTTTACGTTTGCAAGTTTGACCACGATAACATTTCTGTGGATAGAGTTAAAACTTTACTTACTACGTTACAACTAAATACCAATTTAAATAAAGAGGAACAAAGAGGTATTGAAAACGTATGTGCCAAATATGCAGATGTTTTCCATTTGCCAGGAGATACGCTCACAACAACTAATTTAATAGAGCACTCAATTAAACTAAAAGAAAATACTTCACCAGCATACGTTAAGCCATATCGATTGCCTAAAGCATTGAAAGGCGAAGTACAGAGACAAATAGATGAAATGGTTAAAAATGATATTATTGAAGAGACTATTTCAGAATGGTCAAGTCCAGTACTATTAGTACCTAAAAAGACAGATAGGTCAGGAGAAAGGAAATGGAGACTTGTAGTGGACTATCGCCAACTCAATAATAGAATACAGGACGATAAATTTCCATTACCAAATATCACTGAGATACTAGATTCATTATCTAATAACATCTATTTTTCAAAATTAGATCTTAGTCAAGGTTACTATCAGCTATCCTTAGAAGAACAGTCTAGGAAGTACACTGCATTTACAACAGACAAGCAGTATCAAATGAAACGATGTCCAATGGGACTTAAAACATCGCCTAGTGCTTTTGCACGTCTCATGACAATAGCAATGTCAGGATTAAATTATAAATCATGCTTTTTATATCAAGATGATTGCATTGTCGTAGGAAATTGTCTCGAAACGCATAACAAGAATCTTATAAAAATTTTAGAATGCCTAAGAAGAGTGAATCTAAAACTAAATCCGCTAAAGTGTGAATTTTTACGTAAAGAAATCGTTTATTTAGGACATAAAATAACCTCAGAAGGAATATTTCCCGATCCATCGAAGGTAGAATGCCTACAAAAATATCCAGTCCCGCAAAATGTAGACGACGTCAAGAGATTTGTAGCATTCGCAAATTATTATAGACGTTTTATTCCAAAGTTTGCTGAAATAGCCTATCATTTGAATGCGTTATGTAAAAAAGATGTAGCATTCGTATGGAGTGATGAATGCGAGCGAGCATTTTACAAGTTAAAACAGATTCTTATTAGTCCGACAATACTTGACTATCCAGACTTTAGCGACAATAACACTTTCACGTTACAAACTGACGCATCAAAACTAGGATTAGGCGCCGTACTGTCTAATAGCAATGGCAAGGTAGTCGCGTACGCAAGCCGTAACTTGAAACCAGCTGAGACGCGGTACCCTGTGATTGAGTTAGAATTACTTGCTATTGTTTGGGCAGTTCGACATTTTAGACCTTATTTATATGGGAAAAAGTTTTACATAAAAACAGACCATAAGCCATTAATTTACTTATTTAATATGACCGATCCTTCAAGCCGGTTGACAAAGTTTAGATTATATCTTGAAGAATACGACTTTGAAATCAGCTATGTCCCAGGACGGCACAACGCAGCTGCAGATGCATTAAGCCGGATACCTATTACATCCAACAGTTTAAAGGATTTGAACAAACATGCAGTATCAGTCATGACAAGGGCACAGACTCGAAGGTTGCACACTGACTGTGACAACAACGACATGACTACTGAGGTATCCTCTACTCCAAGGCCTGATCAACCTAAGGTAGTGGAAATCCTCAAACGACCGACTGACAGCATTGAATTGATATTATTTAGTAATAAAAATACTATACAGCAGATAGAAAAATCAAAATATTACACTAGTGACAATGGCAACTACAAATTCGTTCCTGAAAAATCAGCAATTTATGTGATATCTCGATCGTTATCGACCGTAAGTGTGTTAGCGAGAGAATTACAACGTTTTTGCAAGCAAATCAAAATAAATGAGCTCATAATAATTAAAACGAAGCGCTATGAAAATTATGTTAACCATTTTTTAGAGGAAATGAGTCATTTGAATGACATTCCGAAGCTACTTGTTATTAAAGATGTGACAAGAGTTTCTGACAAAGACACGAAAACAGTGATCTTGAATGACTTCCACTTATTACCCACCAGCGGCCACGCAGGAATAAACAGAATGTTAAATAATATTAGGAAGTACTATTACTGGCCAGGAATGACTAATGATGTAACAGAATTCGTAAAGAAATGTAGAAGTTGTCAGATTCAAAAGCATTCCAATAGACATACAAAGGAACCGATGGTTATAACATCAACGGCATCCACTGCTTTTGAAAGAGTAAGTTTAGATTTAATGGGTCCTTTAGATGTAGATAATTTAAATTATAAGTACGTACTGACATTACAGTGCGATTTAACAAAATACGTTGAAGCCTATCCTTTAGAGAGGAAAGATACTATTTCTGTAGCTAGGTTATTTGTAAACAATTTTATTCTGAGATATGGTATCCCTAAAGAAATAATAACAGACCAGGGAACAGAGTTTATGTCATCAGTTTTTACTGAGATTTGCAATTTGTTGCATATAAATAAACTGCATTCAACAGCCTATCATCATGAAACTCTAGGAGGATTGGAAAACACTCATAAGGTTCTAGGAGCTTATCTTAGGATTCAGTGTGACAACAATAAATCAGATTGGAGCAGTTGGCTTCCATTCTGGTGCTTTTCATTTAACACTGCAGTACACTCTGAGACAAAATACACTCCATTTGAGCTAGTATTTGGAAAGAATTGTAATTTACCATCCAATATTGCACAAAGTTCTTATGTTGATCCATTATATAATCCTGATTCTTACCCTTTGGAACTAAAATACAGACTACAAAGAGCACAAACTGAAGCTAGAAATAATTTATTATTTAGTAAGGAATTAAGAAAATATAATTTTGATAAAAATGAAAACGGATTAAAATATAAGAGTGGAGATTTAGTTCTAATTAAAAATCAAGTAGGAAATAAGTTAGATAAAATTTATTTAGGACCATATAGAGTGATTGAAGATGTATCACCAAATGTTAAAATTTTAAAAGGTGACAAAGAATTATTAATTCATAAAAACAATACAAAACTGTTTGTTACTTAATATACTTGGTTTTGATAAGATGTTATTTTTTAATATAATGTAATGGTAAAAAGTATAATTATTTAAAAATAAGTAGTCTTGAAAATATTGTAAAAAAAAAAATGTATTAAGTACTAAGATAACAAAGCCATTTTTTTTTTAAAAAAAAGGGGAGGTGTAGTGTGCAGCTCACCTAACCTTATATATGTAACTGCACACACTAATTATTGACATTATTATACGAATCGTGGAACTAAACAGTTCTCTTTTATTTCGACAACATCATTATAATACACTGCCAAACCCTAGTAGATAAACGAAAACATCTACTAAGAGAACAATTTACCGACACTCCAATTACAAAACAATATGTGTTGGTTCTTTCAGCGGGCGACGCGAACGCCGACCTGCTGAGCTCCGAGGTGAAGTCGCCGGTGTCGCTGGTACACGAGCTGGCGCTCAAGCGGAACCTCTCCGTGCAGTTCACCGTCAAATCAGAGCGCGGCCCGCCGCATATGCGAGTGAGTTTTTGGTTTTGACCTTTCGGGTCCCCAAGGGCTACCAACCAATAACTTAACAGACTCTAACAGAATCTTATTAGTGGCGCAATAGGCGTAGAAAATCTCTATATTTCAAGTATAAAAGAGATTTCCCACTAGGATTGAATTAGTTGCATGTTTAATTTCGAAAATCGAATTTGATTGATCATTGTGATTTTCATAGAAGTTCGGCAGAGGTTTTTGTCCAGCAGTGAACTGCGATAGGCTGAGTTGATGATCACACAAGCAGCAGGACAAGTCAAAAATGAAAGTTAATAGTATTGCACTGATTATAGTTCAAAATCGCTTGATCATCAGTTTTGTCCAATATTGAGTTGGTATGGTAACCCCAGGTGTTCGTTACGGCGTGCACGGTGGGCGACATGGAGACGGAGGGCGAGGGCAACGGCAAGAAGGTCTCCAAGCGGCGCGCGGCCGAGCGTATGCTGGACGAGATGCGCAGGCGCTGGCCGCCCGCCCTGCTGCGCGCGCGGCCGGGGCTCGACAAGAGACGCGTGCAGCCCACTAAAAAGAAACCTAGGAATCTCATCAAGGTAACGGTCTGACGATTATACTGCTCGATTGGACTTAAGTAGTTAAGTCGTGAAAATGCAAAATACAGACAGATAATATATTCCCATTTATAATAGTAGCATAGATTGTGGTTAATACGTTCCTGGTGTTACTTGCACGATAATTTAAAGATATTGTAGAAATTGGTAATAATAATATACCTATTGTTGCATATATTAAAACTTTCAATTGGTGACGCGGCTCACGACATCGCGAGCCGTATCGAACACTTGCGAACAGTTAAGGCTGGTTTTATAGTCACGCCGCTAGACGCGCCGTTGGGCAGCGCGCTGTTGAATAGGAACACCGAACGGCGCTGCTCAAGCGCGCGAATTTGAAACGCTACTACTACCCCAATACATATCCGAGCGCGCGCGCTCCGACGGCGCTGCTGAAACGCGTGACTATAAAATCAGCCTAAAGCGACCGCGCGCTCGTGCTCGCGGTACGCGTTGGGCAGCTAGCTCCTGTGCTCACGCTCGCGTGAGCACAGTTCACGCGAGCGTGCTGGCTTACGTGGCGTCGAGCTGGACACTGTCGGTCACTGATAACAATACGGTATGTTGTGTCCAGGAGGGCAGCACGGCGGGCGCGGCGTGCGCGGGCGGCGCCGACAACCCGATCTCGCGCCTGGCGGTGGCGCGCCACGCCGTGCGCGCGCGCTCCCCGCAGTACCGCGTGCTGGAGGAGCGCGGCGCGGCGCGGCGCCGGGAGTTCCTGGTGCAGTGCGACGCGCCGCCGCACCACGCCACCGGCCTGGGGCCCAACAAGAAGACCGCCAAGCGACGCGCCGCGCACAGTGAGTACTGACCACGCTGATGCCTGCAAAAGCTAACCGTTCTCTCGCCTATGATGCTATGTGAAGCGGTGCCGCAGCACCACAAAATTAATAGTCTTGACGCTGCAATATCGCACAAGTTTGAATTGATCCAATTAAACTGCCCACTAACGACGACGTTCGCGTAGCATCGCCACCACAACATTAAATACGTCATACATCAATGTCTTAATACTGAGTTTTTCTGAACTTACACACATTGAAAAAACGTGTATGTGCAACTAACACACACTTACACACCTGTTATAACATAGTATAACGATAACCCGATAAAAAATGGCAATACTAACTAATTAATATGTTACCCTCAACAAACGGCTGTATATGAACATTGCAGACGTGTTACTAGCGATGGAGATGAGCGGTAAGCCGGCCGAGCCTCTCAGCTGCAGCCCCGACCCCGCCGCGCCCGCGGACGGCAAGACCAACTCCGGCGACGCTAAGCGGAAAGTGAGTTGTGCAATGTACTATGTACATATCAAGGTCAAATTAAATTTGTTAGTGAAATTGCGCAGGTATCGATCCAAAACACGATCAGACTATTTAATATGTGTTGTTCTTTTTTTTGCTATTTATTTAATCAAACCATGACATTTTTCTATGGATAGTTTACCCCATCGTCATTATGATTTTATCTGCGATATTGCCATGCCAGTTTCACCGAGCGCCGCAACATAAAACAAATTATCTAAATAACGATGGGGTGACTATCCGTAGAAAAATGACACGGATTGATTGATTGAATAAATAAAGATTTATTAAATAGCAAAAGAAAGATGCCACAAAATAAACGCATTTTCGGTTTTTCTGAAGAAAACGGTGGTACCTTTTAACGGCTTGTTAAACTATACTATTGTCGCAAAGCAATGTGTAAATGAACATGATTGTGAATGTTTAAGATTCAATCAATAATGTGAACAAAAGATAAATACCTAAATCTTTTAAATAGTTGTATTTTGCTCACCCGACCCGCAGGTTGTTATTTAGCCGAGAACTGCTGTTTAGCGGCTTCATACCTTTCCTTTTTCTTCAAAGAAAGCAAAGCGCGAAAAAAAACGCAAATTAAATCATAGTTTTCTAATAATTCATTACAAAAATACTTTTCGATCTAATATTTTGTTTCTTCGAAACTGGATTCAAAAACGACGTTTGATACACGTGGGCATTTGTTACTGCAGTTCTTTTCTCCACAATATCCTCGCCTACGGCTCGGGTGTGAATTCCGCCTTGAATGCAATAATAAAGTTGCCCACTTACATAAAAATGCACTATATCTTTCCACTACACTGCAAATATTGATTTTTATTGTGAGCATTATAACTTATTAAGCTTTGGTTTAACTTTTTAAGGTTTGAGTAAAATAATTGACTGCTCATTCCACTCACACCAGTTTTTTAGGAGCTAGGTGCCTGTTTACCGAATACCATGCTTACGGGTAGTCAGCTGTATGCGATAAGATAGAAGCCGACTGCAACATAGCTGGCATCTGATAATGATACCAAATACCTTGTTTGACTATACTTTGTAATACTCTTCTGTAACATAACCTATGTCGTTACCAGGAAGGCGAAGTCGGGACCGGCGGCGCAAGCAGCGATGTGCGACAACCTGTGCCCGGCGTGTTGCTCATGGACTACCACACGCGAACCGGCCAGCCGCACCAGCCTAACGGTGAGTACTTGTGACGTCACCAGGAGGATGTATAGTACTCATAAAAATTTACTGTTTTTACTTGTAAACCAGCATCGATTTTTTTTATCCTCTTCATCATGCAATCAGTCCAATGACTATGAGCAGATTGTCAGATCGATAGCTTTGAAATAAGAACAAAAAATGAGGGGAAATAATAAAGCTTCCGAAAAACAAATACGATCTGTGGTTGACTGCTGTGGCTGTGCTGTACTGTGGCTAACCTTGGTTAAAAAGAATTACCGGAAAATGAATACAAAATTAACCGACAAAAATGTTGTATTTAACCAACAAACATGAGCTTACTCAAATTACAATTCTACGAAAAATAATAAACTAAATTTCCAAGAAAAATACCAAACTTCCGAAAAAAAAAACCAAGTTTCCGAAAACATGTTCTGCTAAAATAATCGTTTTCTTAAGCTCTATAACTTAGAATGAAAGGGCGAGCGAAGCGAGCTTGGGATTTAGGGCACCCCGACTCCGGACAGGTTAGGTTCGAAGAGGATGGCGGGGTCTTGAGAGCGAGCGAAGCGTGCGAACTAAGACCCCGCCATCCCCTTCGTGTTAGGTTACTTTACACCCTGCAGATAGAAATAGGAGCTCCGCGTAGCGGGGCTACGTCGACTACGCCTTATTACAACATTTGGATATTTATCTTAACGTTGACTTTATTCCTGTTTTATTTATTTTATAGATTAATTCTAAATTGATAACAGATGTATTACGATGAAAATGACTAACTGTAGTTTTCGGTAAAACGCAATTTAAACTGGTGGAAAAACTTTACGTGAAATGGTCGTTGCAAATGCTGTATTGATTTTCGGAATTTTCAGTATTTTATTCGGTCGTTTCTTTGTCCTTACAACTGTCGGAACATTATATAGTATGTAAAGCAGTTTTCGTATATAGCTCATATTTTATTACTACCCTAAAATGAGATGGTTCCTACATTTTGTCGAGTTATACGAACATAGGTGTTATGTTTTTTACCTTGGCGGATAGTGTATAACGCATCTATGTCGTATTATTTCGCAGGTGTGAGCGAGACGAGCGCGACGGGCGGGTCGGGCGGCAGCACGCCCGGCGCTAAGGACCAGCTCCTGTACCTGTCACAGCTGCTAGGCTTCAGTGTGCAATTCTCAGACTTCCCCAAGGTAAGCAGTGTAAATTGTGAAGTCATCACAATTTAGCGTGATAACTTGACTGGGCATCTCAACTTATATCAACAGTGTGACAGCCCATCCCAATCTATCCTAACAGCGTGATAGAGAATTCTAATTAAGCATCACAGCGTGACAAGGCTTTCTTTGTTTTTCTGACATTTCAAAAGTGCCTGTAATGGTCTAATTTTAATAAATGCTTTGAGTTTGATTTTACTTCAGACTGCAAAAACCTGTCGGCAAGATTGATGTCTTCATATCCAAATATCCACTCACAATCGAACTGATTATTCGGTTTCTATTATGTGTGTAGCGATTAGAGGACTTTTTCGATAACACTGTCGATCGATTGGATATGACAGCCAATCCGCGTGATTGTGTTTAGCTATGCAGACAGACTCCTCAAATCTGTCACCTACACACCCTATGGCGGCTGGAGATAATTGTGCGGTCCGGCGCCCCGTGCGTCTGCTGTGGATAGGAACGGAAGTTGTATCCTCCCGTTTCATTTCCGCCGGTTCCTTTGCGACCATCAGTTCCTCGTAAAAGTAGGCGGCGGAAAGGCGTCCCACGCGCTTCCGCTCCCGTCCATGGACTTAACCATGACCGGAAGCGAGAGGTTAAAGATCATCGCGCTACATTGCCTGCGGCAAGGCACTCCTCCAAAGTGTGCGTTGAGTCGTTGAGACAGTCAACGCAGTGGCGACAACTGGCCATCATATCCTGACCTATACGGCACAGGTTCTTTCCGAAGCACTTATACGCCGAGAGCCCCTGTTTCAGCCGGGAAGTGAGGGCGCCATACCGTCTCTTCAGCCACTCCTTCTTCACGCATCTTACCGCCGCAATATCGGCGTTCCCTATGACTTCTCGTCCTAGCCTTGTAGCGCGACATCTTGATCTAGCTTTGCAGCCGTAGAACAACCTCAGTTTGGAGTATGTAATTAACAATTGTTTGTGTTTATTCACAGCGGAACCACGGCGAGTACCTGTCGCTAGTGTCGCTATCGACGGAACCGCCCGTCATGTGCCACGGCGGCGGCGCCTCCACCGCGCACTCGCACGAGCAGTGCTCCCGCGCAGCGCTGCGGGCCCTCACCCTCATGGGACTGGACGCGCCCTCACACCCGTACGTACTGCACCTGCAACATACACCACACATACATACAGTACGCAGTGCTCCCGCGCAGCGCTGCGGGCCCTCACCCTCATGGGACTGGACGCGCCCTCACACCCGTACGTACTGCACCTGCAACATACACCACACATACATACAGTACGCAGTGCTCCCGCGCAGCGCTGCGGGCCCTCACCCTCATGGGACTGGACGCGCCCTCACCCTCATGGGACTGGACGCGCCCTCACACCCGTACGTACTGCACCTGCAACATACACCACACATACATACAGTACGCAGTGCTCCCGCGCAGCGCTGCGGGCCCTCACCCTCATGGGACTGGACGCGCCCTCACACCCGTACGTACTGCACCTGCAACATACACCACACATACATACAGTACGCAGTGCTCCCGCGCAGCGCTGCGGGCCCTCACCCTCATGGGACTGGACGCGCCCTCACCCTCATGGGACTGGACGCGCCCTCACACCCGTACGTACTGCACCTGCAACATACACCACACATACATACAGTACGCAGTGCTCCCGCGCAGCGCTGCGGGCCCTCACCCTCATGGGACTGGACGCGCCCTCACACCCGTACGTACTGCACCTGCAACATACACCACACATACATACAGTACGCAGTGCTCCCGCGCAGCGCTGCGGGCCCTCACCCTCATGGGACTGGACGCGCCCTCACCCTCATGGGACTGGACGCGCCCTCACACCCGTACGTACTGCACCTGCAACATACACCACACATACATACAGTACGCAGTGCTCCCGCGCAGCGCTGCGGGCCCTCACCCTCATGGGACTGGACGCGCCCTCACCCTCATGGGACTGGACGCGCCCTCACACCCGTACGTACTGCACCTGCAACATACACCACACATACATACAGTACGCAGTGCTCCCGCGCAGCGCTGCGGGCCCTCACCCTCATGGGACTGGACGCGCCCTCACACCCGTACGTACTGCACCTGCAACATACACCACACATGACATGCAACACGTGCATATTGCATACAGACTGCGTTCAAGAGCTGGAATCATCATCCTATGGAAATAATGAAACTGACATCTCTTGAACGCAGTTTAAATGTGCTGATTGTGTTCAATTTCATTGGTGATTTTCGCCCTTAGTCAACTGCATCCGTCAAGAAATAATTCATCTACCCACGAAATCTACTCAAGAAATAATCCCACTCCTGGGCAAACTCCTCTCTCCACTCCTTCGATTTCTTCGTGAAAACAAAATCGTAGTGATACTATACTCTATCCGTTTAGGTAGTTAATTAAAGGTAAACAATCTTGATGTAACTTTTTACTTAAAAACTCAGTTTAAAAATAAAATGCAAGTAAAAACCAAAGTAAATACAACAGTAACGAATACTAAATCAATTGAACCATAAGTTTGAAAAGTAGTTTATTTGTTTAATATGAATTTGTGTAAAAAGACACATCAAGATTGTTTACCTTTAGTTAACTACCTAAACGGATAGAGTATAGACAGACAATTTCGGTGCACAATTATATGAAAAGCATTTAATTTTTTATAAATAGAATATGGCTTTTATAGAAAAAATTCAGTATGACGGGTACAGTTACCCCATACGCTCAACTCCAATGCAACACATACAACAGGGTAGTTGACACACCAATCAATTCACATGCTTTTTTTGATCTGTCAAAACGCGATTCCCCCTTACATTTTGTATGGCAATAGCACGCTGTGACGTCACTATTTAGTCAACTCAATGACTCAATTATTTATTGATTTCAAAGCAACTAAAAATCTAATTTAGCAATTAACTGAAAATTAATCCCGTTTTCTGGTCTAATATTAAGTGTTTTTTTTTTTTTAGAGAAGCTGGCTTGGAATTATTTTTAATGGTTTCAACATCCCTATAACAATACCTGTTTTACATTCCAGGATACAAAGTGTGAACGGCACACCCCCCAAGCCGGTCAGCAACGGCATCGCGGAGTAACTGCTGCGCAACTCGCAGCTAACGTGCACCTGTCATCTCGCTTACTTCTCAATATATTGCAATATTACCCATGTGAATATCTCACAGCACGAAATGTTCGGGACGACGCGACCTCGCTAAAACTCAACCTCTTTAACGTGCCGTTTCCGGCTTTGACATATTCACGACCTTTTGTTTTGATCTCGAGTCTTGCAACAACTTTTAGTTTATTTCCTCTATGAACTTTCATATTATTAGTATTTCAAATGTATATTTTTTGTTTTACATAACGTTCTGTGAGAAACTATTTAGTTATTTTATTTTTACTTTTTCTGGAATGATGTACTAACGCTCACAAATTAGGATAAAGTTTTATATTTATTTTTCACGCTGAAGTAATTACAATCATTCGGTAGACATGTTTCTATTATAAGAGCAACGCTCATTTGTCATAAATTTTTAAATTAGTTATAAAGACACGTAAGCCATAAACGATCTAAAATATCGCTATATTTATTGGCTATAATATATACTGAAACTTGTCTGTTATTATATAAGAGTAGTAGTAAATAAAGAAATAAAATATCATTAAAATTATGTAGGAACGAATATAGTAACGAAACTGGGGCTGTGAAGCCAAACCAAAACAGTTTCCTTGGGACTGGGCAGCGCCCCGCGACCCTCGCTGTTAGACTGCGCGCACACGTGCCGCACGTGCCTCGTGCCGCACGTGCCTCGTGCCGCACGTGCCACGTGGCAGGACCACCGGGCGGTCGCGGCGGTCCCGACGGACGCTAGCGTTACATCATGCGGCCATGGTGTCACTTAGTTTAGCTCTACAGTAATAATCGCCGCGGCCCTCAGCTCGGTAGCTGTAGCTTTAGTCGCGCGGCTCTCTGGCTCCAGAATTTTCTACGGTTCTTCGGTACTATTCCTGTATAGTTAGGATACACATAAGGGGGCTACGGCGATTAGACCGATGTTTGGCCTCGATTTTTAACTGACTTTGTAGTGGATGAGCGTGTAAGAATAGTTCCCCCGACCCTAAGCTATGAAATGTGTAATTTTAGACTTATGATGATAGAGTACATGAAGCTGAAACGAGTAGCGACCGAAGCTATCAAGTAAGTATAAGGTTGGGTGGCTTGTTATACCTAGGCTCTATGTAACCTATATTTAATGCATGTACCACGTAATTGTTTAGAATAGCGTTTTATTATGACATTTAAACAATGTTCTTTCTAGGTGTTTAACTATGGTAAGTGTAATACAATTGATCGGTACGATTTTATATATTTTAATAATCATATCTAGAATGCTATACTGTGTGTATGTATCGTTTAATGTGTGTTGTCGTGAGGATGCGATCCAAGCGGGACCCAGCACCGGTCAATTGTATGTTCAGTAACAACCAATTGTACATTTCATTGTAATGGGTCCGTGATCACACGAATATGTATCTTAGCCGTGTCTCTTACTTTTACAACTGTATTGAACTTGTAGTCTATGTACTGAGCACTATGCACTAGCGATGTGTTTACTTCTTCGTTTGTATGTTCAAACGATTTTAAATCGAGGCCATCGATCAATTTCTTCATGTTCAAAGTTGCACAAGTAACTAAAGCATTAAGAAATTAACTTATTATTGGATAAAGAAAAACGCCAAAAGGGCATTAAGAAGTTTATTTATTTTGTTGTAAGCAACTAATATTTTATATTATTACGTAGGTTGGAGCAAGTCCCAATTGGATTTCGTGCTTTTAGCAACTGTACTGTAAGGATATAACAATAAAAAGTTGAATATTACATTTTGTTTTTTTTTTTTAAGATAACTCCTCGTCATTGGCCCTGTAGGACCATGGAACACTAATACTATTTTTAAAAAGCAGCAATGAGAATCAAGGCATACTGAACCTGACACAATGTGGTATCAACTTGGTAAAACTAGGATAACAAATCGTACATTCTATTTATTAACTCTGACATGTACAAAATTCTGATCACTACTCAAATTGCGTAAAACTGTACCACAGTCCAAAGGAAAGAGAAGTCTTCATATATTTCAAACGTAACGTCTGCTCTCATGGGCGCTGGTAGGTTTTTCCAGTGAGTGTGCAACTCACTGGAAAAACCTACCAGCGCCCATGAGAGCAGGCGTTACGTTCAGTTCCATGAAAACGGCTCGAAATCTTTTGCTCTCCACCTCGGATATTTTAGATTCAACGTGTAGGTAACTCGACTTAAACAGAAAAGCCCATCAATCGAAAAAAAATGGATTCAAGAGCGAGCTTGAAATTTTTGCACCCACCTCGAATTTGACAGGTTCCACGTCCTATTTACAAAGAAAAGCTTATGAACGCAAACAAAGACATTCAAATATCACGAGCTAAACGCAAACGATATAAGACGCTTGAGCGCGCTCGAATATACGGGGTGGAAGAGACACCGACGCGAAAACGGTTACTACGTATTCAGTACATCACCCTGAACCCCTTACAGAAATTTTTCATCGGTTATTAAAATAAAATCTGCTGTTTCCTACAACATTGCAATACCTACACGGTTAAAATGTATGGAACCGGTGATTGGAAAATTCTTGCTTTCCGGCTCGGATACATTGGTTTCTCTATAGTAACCCTCTTCCTGCCTACTGCCCTGATGGTGATGGGAGAGACGTGAGGCTAAGCGGCCTGTGCATGCTCAGTGTTCACAGGAAAAGAGTAGAGGAGGACACTTATATTGACAAGGTGATGCACTAATTTGGACAGCAACCCTAAGCAGCCTTATGTTATTATTGAATCGAATTTCCAAAATGAATGGCATTTTCAATGTGACTCAGGTTGGCTGGACAAATCTTCAAAATAGCTTGCATTTAACTAGGTCAGTAGGTCACTTTATGTGACGGCTAAACACCCTTATTTCAGAATTTGTGACGCTACAGAATCTTAGATAATCGATCGAAAACGTGTCCAGCCATTTTGAAAAACCACTTTTCGCTGGTCTCTCAATCTCGGTAACGGAAGTGATTTTGACGACTTTTTGTATATCAACCGGCGTCACATAAATTTGTGACGGGCACCGAGCTAAAAGTTTTGTGATAAGTACAGTGGTTTAGTAGAAAAATGCAAAAATCTGTGTCCAGCCATCTTGAATTTACGTATAAAACTTATGGCTGGCACTTCCGAATCTCAATAACGGGGGCGTTTTCGAATATGGTTCCTTTACTAATACTTGGTGACGCAATGTGTGACAGTAATAACGTTTGATTTATGGCGTCACATGTAAGGGTTTACGAGAAATCAATAAAAACTTAATGTCCAGCCAACCTGAGTTCAAGATGGCTGGACACATGTATCTCCACTGCCTGATGATCTACGACCTTCGAAATGTGTTCAAAATGTTGTGACGGGGACGATAATGATAACCTGAAATTGTGACGGAGAAACTTTGCGTAGTTTCAAAGATATTGATCATTTAAATTTCCCCATACAAACACTGCAGCAGGGTAACCAATATTGTAGGTTTTATGTAGGACAAGTATATTTTAAGGTGTTTTCTTTAATGGACGAAAATCCGTGTATTGGTGATACTAATACCAACAACTGTAGATATTTAAATCTCACTCATGAGCACTAAAATCGCCCATGCTGCTAATTCATAGAAATGAGTCAGTAGTGATTGAATGTTATGATTATGAAGTTGCAGCTAGGTATTGTTTATTTAATTATCAGAATAATAATTAAATAAACAATATCGATTTCAAAATTTGAAATCTACAAAGAAGAATTAAGTACCTACTACTTAATTCTTGGCCAAGTGTAAAGTTGTCCATAAAATGAGTCAAGTTGACCTTTTGTTATTGCTGACCGGTAAGAAAAAAAATGGAACAGCGGAAGTCGGTTGTATGGTTGGTTGCAGCTTAAAAGATAGGATGGTTTTGAACTCGATAGATGGCGCCGGGCGAAGCAGGGGCGGGCCGTTAGTACGGTATAAAATTAAGCAAAGTATAGTCGGCCTAGTCATTGCTTTGAAACTTTTATACATTCCTAGTAAATTGAGTCACTAAAGTCATTTATACAAATTAGGCTAGGGACAGGTACTTTCAGAAATACATAGGTAAGACAGTCCCCAAGATGACCCGACTTCACCACTTCAGACTTCCTACTGTTTAGCTAAGAAAAAGTGGCGCTAACTCCCTGCAACATATATCTTAAATATCTACTATATTATAACTATAATGCTTAATATACGGTCTATTTTTGTTTTAAGACATGCTAGTTACGTACGAGGTCGATTAGGTATTCGAATGAATTCGCAATAATCTGTATGAAATTTAATATCGTATCGAACCGCAAGGAATGAATTTGAGGGTTGCGGCGAACTATCCTTGACATGAAAAATGTAATACCGGTGAGAACATAGAGCGGTACTCAACAGCGAATTTACACATGTGAAACTTTATTAGCGGTCGAGTCTTCTGCAATTGCTGCTACGCTGCTGGGAGGCAAAACTGCACACTACCTTTAAACTCCCACTCATGTATTCCCAAACAAAGCAATATGATGGCCGAAGAACTCGTAAAACTAAATTAATTGTTTTGGAAGAGAGTGAGAGGCGAATATTTTTAGTGAAGGAAGTGATACACCTTCTTTATGTGACAGGTTGTAGTTAACCGACATCCATGTTACCGAAGTCACGGGCACTGCTAGTCTTGAACTAAATTTCTTACGATAGCTGTTTAATCGGCGTCTGCCAGAAATCGACCTTCGGTTCGCATCATCTTTTTTTTCTTGGTTTTGAAATCCTCAATGGATGTCCTCCGCGTTGGGGGAGTGCCTACGATCCTACGATCTGTCAGACTCGTACCAACTAAAATCACTCCGGTGTTCCCTTGCAATATTGCGTCGTCGGTCGGGGGCAGATGCAACAACGCATCATCCTTTTTTTTTGTTTGGCGCGGGCGGAGGGTCTGTCGGACTCTAACCGATTAAAAACCACCCCGGTGTTCGCTTCCCACACTCGCACTAGGGGTCATGGGAACTAGTGCGCCTTCCACTTTGTGTGTTCAGTTTAAGATTTGCGTGTACGAACATAGTGACACGTGATTTTTATATCGTACTAGCGACCCGCCCCGGCTTCGCACGGCGTGTATAATACATATAAACCTTCCTCTTGAATCACTCTAAAAACCGCATCAAAATTCGTTGCGTAGTTTTAAAGATTTAAGCATACATAAGCATATAGGGACAGAGAAAGCGACTTTGTTTTATACTATGTATATAGTGAAGTTAAGGATGGATAATCTTCGGAATTGCGATCCGATTCCGAAAACTCTTTCAATAATGGGAAGCTACATCATTCCCTCTAGAGTGTCATAGGCTATACCTAAGTTCCCGTGGGATAATTTGCGAACATAACGCGAGCGAAGCCGTGGGCAAAAGTAGTATTCAATCATTTTTACTTTAAAAAAAACTTCTTTCTGAAGTTGTACTTACAACCACAGTCAGCAAGGGTGTCGCCAGTCTAGCCGCAGGGTGTTTCCGTACTTTAAAGTGTCTGGCAGAAATTTCCGTCGACAAGAAGCATCTGGCAGTGTTAATAATACATTTTTAACAATATTCTATACAACATAAAAAATCAGCACAGGCTAATTAAAGTTACTATTATTTTTACAAAACTTTTGCAACTGTTATTGAAAAATTGGCCGTCGGCACAAGTTAGCAGGTAACACTACACTCGATGCCACACATTTTGTCGATGAGAAAATAATGTCTGGGATCTTGCTCTATCTCAGCGCAGCGGCACTAAGCAGTGCATTGAATATTTAGTGTGCGAGGAAGGCTTAGGCCGCTGGTAAACACCAGTTTCGCCGTGAACGAAAAACATGCGTACAGCAGCCTTTTAGGTGAACTGGCTTTAGGACCGTCACCAGCTGCGGACACAATAGTACGACACCATTCAATGTTTTTCTTTTCTTTTTTTTTCAATACCCAAATAAAATGCAACATTCAAAAATAAAAACAAAGTTTTATTAATAAAAATAGTAGCAATGCGTAACAATATCACCAGTCTTAGTTAAGACCCCGAGGTAATCATCGAGACACTGTGGGTGTTGCTATATTTACATAATACTATTAGCGTTCATCTCGTTTAATACTAATGTGACGTATGGCAGGTGGGATCACTTGATAAACTTGAGGCCGAGGGCTTGAGTCATGAAGCACAGGATGTCGGTGTGCTCCTCGATCTGAAATTACGAAGCAGATTTGATTACATTATAAAGGAAATCGAACCAAAAAAAATCCGTTATCTGTGAATAAAACATGAGAGACAAGAGATGTAGGTGTGTACGGTACACCTCTGCCTAACCCTTCGTAGATTACAGGTGTGATGTTACGTTTATCATTGCTGACATTATGTCTGTTGAACACTCGGCTCTAGTTGTGACAATCGTATCTAACAGGACTTTCGAGAAACATTATTTTTACCCCTTACTCTCTGCCATGAATAGTCAGCAGCGAAATCGCAAGACTTGCACAGACGCTGTGTGCTGATTTGTTGCGTCATGTATTTCCGGAAGGTTTAGGCAGAGGCGTTTGTCATCTGCGTATGATGTATATAGGTAAAGTATAACTTACAATTTTGGCGGTAGGTTTCCCGCCGCCGTGGCCGGCCTTGGTGTCGACGCGCGCCAGCAGCGGGCGGCGCTGGCACGAGCCGCGCGCCGCCGCCTGCAGCGCCGCGATGAACTTGAGCGAGTGCAGCGGCACTACGCGGTCGTCGTGGTCGGCTGTCAGGACTAGTGTCGCTGGGTACTCTGTGCCTGAAAACAATATTGTACTGTTATATTCTCTGTCGCAAAATAACATAGAGCATGACCATTGATCCGACGCTCATTCATCATGCATTGGTAAGAACCCTGACAATATGTTATCTAATTACAGGAGATCAAAAGCACCTTTTTATCAGATCACATTTTCTTCTATCAAAGAGGGACAGAATTATTCTCAACAATGTGATGACATTCCTAACCAGCAAGCTCTTTTCTTCGCATTTTTCTATCAAACACGGTAACTCCAAATCTTTTATAGTACATTACGATATTAGTGCGTTAAGATGGTTATAACATGCGAGGCGGAATTTCAGCCCGAGCCGAAGGCGAGGGCGTAATTGAGCCGAGCATGTTATAACCAATACGCACGTATATCGTACGACGTTTTTTAACACATTTGCGAGGAAACAGAAAAAAAAGATATTCACAATACAAGTACAAAGAAAAGAAAATTTGAGAAAAATGGCGCGAGGATTATTTTCTGCCGTGGCTGCGTGAAAATGTTGGCAAAGACGCTAGAGCATGCAGCCAAGTTATTAAATTACCGAATAAACTGTTTTTTATTTTATTTTAAATAAACTCAATCTGTGAATGCACACTGTTGCTTTCCCGCCATTTTAACAGCGCGCTAGCGCTGCCTACTGACTGGCGCCGCGCGGCGATTAGTTCGAAATTTGAATAGCAGCAGCGCGCTGCTCACTAGCTGGAGTCGTGCGGCGGCGATCAGTTCCATATTTGAAATGGCAAATAATACTGTTATGGAATTTGTATGGACTATAACTTAACTATTTGCTTTGGTAACACACGCGTTTTTTACGACCCGCTTTACATATTTAAAACCGGTGGAATTACATCAGCTTTACGAGCAAGGGTGTTAAAAATCATATAAACAGCCCTATTTAACATAATATCTCAAAGTAAAAAAGTTTGAATGCTTATTACCATCCTGTGGTGTGTGTATGTTATGTAGCGGTGAGTACTTGAGCAGGTACTCGAACTGCGTCTTGTTATCGGAGCTGCCGTAGTCCGACACCCACGCGTGGCCGATCGTGAACTTCTGGAACCTCAGCATGTCTAGCACTCTGCAAGTGAGAACGTTACATGATAAGTTATAACAATGTTATACCTTCCCGATAGGTCTGAATTTATAACCCATTCCTAATCCAGTTCGATGATAAAATAATGCACTAGTTACGTTTATTAGCCATCTTCGCACTCTTGTAATCTAACTAACAAGGTTCGCCGTCGATGGGTATATGCTTGACGTGTGCTGTACTGTAACGTTACAGACATTATCATTGAAAAATCGTATATTATTTTATTTGGAACAACAAACAATTACATAATAAAGCAGTATGGCGAGAGATGGTTAGTATTTTTATGACACATTGCCTGTATCATAAAAAAATACATATAAAAATATCTGTACCATTGATGTGTTTAATACCATTAATAATCACCAACAGGCTCTGAATGCCACTGTAGTAATAGACCCGGTATTCTTATGTACTTCTTGTATCAATAAATTACTCACCCGACTTGTACAATGGCAGCTCCATACAGTTCCGGCCTTTGGTTGATACACGCGGCCACCAGGAGGCCTCCGTTCGAACCTCCCTGTATGGTAACGAGCGAGGGGCTGGTGTATTTCTCCTTAATGAGGTACTCGGCGGCTGCCTGGAAGTCGTCGAACACGTTCTGTTTGTTGAGCAAGCGGCCTGCGTTGTGCCATCTCTCGCCGTATTCTCTGAGGAAAAAGAAAAGGATTTAGTATAAATTACAAGTGAATTAGATGATACAGTTAAAAAAGTCTTTCATAAACCAGCGTAACGTTCGTCTATAACTTCTACACTACTAAAATGCATAAAGAGTCTTCACATATTTGCCAAACGATTTTTTTTTGTTGCTAGAACGCAGTTTCTGGTTGGTCTGCTTTGTGTCTCAGCAATCTCTTTTTTATTCTCTCACTGTACATTGGATGGATTGTGTAAAGAATGATAAGGCAGTATCTGATGAGATGACGAGTAATAGAGAAATATGGAAGAAGAAAACTATACGCCGACCCCAAATGAATTGGGATAAGGGCAAAAGAATGATGACATTGCCCATATGACTGCACTAGCTTTTCTCTCGGCTTCGCGGTCGGAATTAACACACGTGTTAAAAAATGTAATATTCTATGTCCTACCCAGGCCATGGTCTAACAGTTTATCAAATTTAAGTATCACCCGTTCAGCCATGAAGGCATGGAAGGCAACAGAGAGACAGACAGGCAGAATTACTTTCATAACTATACAAATAAATAAAATTGAAGTGTCTGTTTGTAATCAAAATAACATCTTTTTACTGAATATAATAAATATCGCACTATCTTTCGTTATTATTATTTCTTAATTATTGTCTGTTTGTTCCGGCTAATCTCCGAAACGGCTGGGCCGATTTTGTCGGGACTTTTACTGGCAGATAGCTGATGTTATAAGGTCTAACATAGGTACTAGCGGTACATAGCTACTTTAATTGTAGATATAATAAATAATTAGGGTTCCGCGCAAAAACCTAAAACCCTTGAAAATGGTAACAAAATTCGATTAAAAAAGGGAAGTAATATTTTTTAGGGTTCCGTACCTCAAAAGGTAAAAACGGAACCCTTATAGGATCACTTTGTTGTCCGTCTGTCTGTCTGTCTGTCTGTCTGTCAAGACCTTTTTTCTCAGGAACGCGTGGAGGTATCAAGCTGAAATTCATATCAAATACTCAAGTCTATGGTCTCTTGGAGCTGTGAAAAAATCAAACTTCTAAGTCAACGCGATCAAAAGATACTCCCGTTTATGCCGCAAATTTTCGACACTCGCAAGGGAATCAAAACCTACAGGGTACTTCCCGTGAACTCAGAATCTTGAAATTTGGTATGAAGCAACGTCTTATAGCAGAGATGTAGGAAAAATTGCGAAAAGTATACATTTTTAGTTATATCATATAACAAAAATATTTTTAATAATTTTACGGAACCCTCGGTGCGCGAGTCTGACTCGCACTTGGCCGGTTTTTTTTAAAATAATTTCACGCAAACGAAGGTCGCGAGCAACAGCTAGTTAATAATATTATTAGTATAAATATCTCACCCTCCTCCACGTATGTTGGGGATGGCGACGATGCCGTTGAAGTGCTGCATGAACACAAGCCGCGTGACACTGAAGCTCGGCTGGATGTTGATGTTGAACCCGCCATACCCGTAGATCAGCGCGGGATTTGAGCCGTCGTGTTTTAGACCCTACAAGAACATAAATATGAATATTTATTTACCTGAATACGTTTCTTTATCCATGTGTAATGATGTGAAAGAGATAACAGAAGTTTAAAGTGGCCGTTGGTAATCAAAATGGTGTTTTAAACACAGACTATCATAAATGTGTGTGCCATCAATATTCCCGATATTAATTTAATCAACGTTCATAGAGATACGTCCTGGTTATGGTCAAACGACTTCAATCTATTATAACCAGTGATCGGAATAGGCTGACTATATTTGCCTAAACTTCGGAGAACAGAGACAAAGTGGAGACTTCCTTACGACTATAATATTTTTTTTCCCCGGGATTCGGGAAAAATCTTCAATAAGTTGAAAATAAGCTTTATTTAAGATGTGTAAAGGCTATTTTTAACTAAACTTGCAATTACCAAAGGACAATGACCAAAGTTGGTACCAAAAAGTCTCGCGCCTCAAAACCAAAATATTATAGTAATTAGTTTCATATTTTTTTACGGCATTACGCGTCGGAGATTTGATTTTTGAACTGGAAATATACTTTTCGAGTTTAAAAGTACGAATATTGTTTTACTCCCTTTATATGACGTTCCGTTTCAACTGAATATAAATGACGTTCCGTTTCAATTGAACAAACCCTTGTCTGTCGAGCGGACTCTAAAATTAATTACAATTAAGTAAGATCAGTACACCAAATCGATTTAGTTTGGTTTATTGCTATTTGCAACAAAATAGATTTTCTCAGCCTAAAGATTTTGATTTATCGATTACATCCCTAAATCCCGACTAGTTTATAGCACTTACTATACTCTATGGTTTATAGTTATCTTATCTGTGGCATCTGACATTTGTACTGTACTGACTGACTATTGGCATTTTGGCAATGTAAAGGTCTAAAATAAAATCGAGTTTCAGTCAAGCATACTGTGGATGTTACTTTAACTCGTAATTCTTACTAATATTAGTGTATTACGCTGTTTTTAGAGCAATAATGTAATGTATGTGTGTTAAAATACGTCGTTGGTAGCGTCGAAAAAATAGACCTACTTTTTAGGTTAGTTTCGATTTTATAAAATAACTCTGAAACGCGGGTTTTTTTTTCAAAAATAATTTTTGTAGGAGTTAATACGATCAGTGTAGTCTATAAAAAACAAGGTTTGATTTTGATGCAGCATGGTACGGGATTCCATACTTCCATGAGCATTCTCTTTTCGGGATTTTCACGTAAAATCCCGAAATAAATAATCAAACTTTAATTCATGTCTTCAAATTACATTTACGATCCTTATACTAACCGTTGTATGAAATTATTCTAATACATGATTTAAGTTAGATTAGTTTTAGTGATAATTCCTCAGATTTGTTAATTGCAAGTTTAGTTAAAAATAGCCTTTACACATCTTAAATAAAGCTTATTTTCAACTTACTGTAGATTTTTCCCGAATCCCGGGAAAAAAAATATGGTCGTAAGGAAGTCTCCACTTTCTGTCTCTGTTCTCCAAAGTTTAGTTAAAAATAGCCTTAAAGTTTAGGCAAATATTGACTATATTTGCCTAAACTTGAGATTTCGACCTATAGATTTCGATAATTGATTATAACATTACATCGGCCGTTCAGACCGATCTAATGTGTCAGATAGATAACAGTCGATCGACGATTACTGCTTTTAACCAACTGCGGTGGCTCCCTAAGTAACGTTTTTATTCAACAGTAATCGATGGTGTGGAATACAATATTTTCGGTTGTCCATATTGAGAGTAGTTCGTTTATCGACGATAAAGAATATGTTTTGGATAGATCTGTATACAGTGGGACTTTTTAGTCGTCTTACAAAGGAGGTCCACTCAATATATCCGATACACCTCTAGGCGCGATAACTTTTATTTTACGAATAATTATGATAATAAGTACAAAGAAAAATAAATAATACATTAGAATTATGAAACAATAAATAAAGAAATAAAGTGTCAAACGGTAGAACATACCTACCCAGCGCACGAGTCGATTAGATCGTCGCTCGCAATAGGGTGTTTCAACTACGTCATGCACAATGCAATGCAATTTAAAAATAAAAATATTCTTATTATTAATTAAAAATATATAAATAATGAATATTTTTTTTTTTAAATTATTCAAATCTCATAAATACCTATTTTTTATGAATGTTCAGTAGTCATTGGATACATGAAGTGGGCTGCCGTTGTAAGTCGACTAAAAAATCACGTTGTATACTGGTTTTCGTTGATAGATAGCATTTTGGTTACATGTTCACATATAGTAGTAATTAGTCACCTTTTTAGAAACAATAAACATAGGAACTTTAGTGCCGTCTTTGCTGGAGTAGAATATCTGCTTAGCTTCGTATTGCGACGCGTCGAAGCCTTTCACTTTGACTTCTCTGAACACCTGGAATAACACAACAAATACTCATTAGGGCATGCAAATTAACCATAAATTCTGAACAAAAAGTAAATAACGGGTCTAAAAAGTCCCTTATCGAAGCCGAAAGGAACGTATTCTCCCCGCCATTGCGATCATTTTTTTGCTCTGGACCGTACCTGGGAACCTTCTAGTTACGGAGACATTGGACATTCAAAGTTCCAACTTCTAACAAGTTTAAAAAATATAAAAGTAAAGTTATAATATTTAAAAATCAAAGCATTTATTTCAAGTAGGCCCGTTACAGGCACTTTTGAACTGTCGAAACAAAGACAACAATGAAATTTAGCTACAGTCCCAGTCACAAGGCATAAAAACTGTGAAAGTACTGTAGTTGCCCATTCCCTAACGTAGATCTCTATGGAGAAGAACGGGCAAGAAACTCCATGGACACTCTTTTAAATCAGAATATTTTTACAAAACCTTGGTTACATCATTCATGTTTAGATGGTACATTATGTGAGAGCGATGTAGCAAGATGTGCACGTTAAAAGTGTCCATAGTAAAAACAAGGAAAAGAACAATTCAAAAAATAAAATAATTAATTCAAATAAGCCGTGGCAACCAAGAGATGACCAGTCACAACTGACAGCGCCCGTTCACGAACATGACGCATGTATCAGCACCATTCAACTCAACCATTTTGAAGGGAACTAACTGATCCGACACACGCGCCACCATCAGCGAGACATTTGAGTGAGCATGACATACACTTAACCGCCAGGGCAAATTCAAGTCAAAAAAAAAAAATGACGTAGGTTTCCAACGAAGGATAGCTTTCTATTACATAGTACTCACATAATATGGGCTATGCGGTTATATAATACCAAAAGAAATTGAATCTATACAATGCAAAGATAGTTGTACAATCTTCAGCAGCTCCAACAATACTATTTAATGCTATCCATTAATCAGTTTATGCGCCCCTGTCCATGTGGAGCAGGACCGGCATTGAGCCAAGCATTTTTATCAGAGATATAATCGTCCAACCTGTAATATGCTTGCTTACATAGTGTGCGTTTAATGCATGATTTAAATTTCGTCTCATTCAGTTCAAGAATACTTTGTGGAATTTTATTATAGCATCTTAAACAGTACCCCATGAAAGATGAGTCTACTTTAGCGAGTCTGAAGCCCGGCTGAACTAATTGGTCTCTAGTTCTCGTACTGTCATTGTGTCTGTCACCTCTTTTATTAAAAAGATGTAGATTTTTTCTAACGTACATTATGTTTTCGTAGATGTATTGACAATGTACCGTCATGATTTTGATTTCCTTAAACAGTTCCCTTAGAGAATCGCGCCTACGAAGATTATATATGGCTCTGATGGCTCTTTTTTGCAGAATAAATATAGACTCAATGTCTGCAGCCCGTCCCCATAACAGAATGCCATAAGACATTATACTATGAAAGTAACTAAAATAGACCAGTCTAGCGGTATCTACATCAGAAAATTGACGGATTTTTCTAACAGCATATGCTGCTGAACTTAGGCGCCCCGCAAGAGATTTCAAATGAGAACCCCATTGTAGCCTTGAATCAAGCGTAAGCCCCAGGAAAACGGTTTTATCTACGAATTCAAGTTTCTCTTTATTCAATACTATATCACACTCGTTAGTTTTAACATTTGGTAAAGCAAATCTTATGCATTTCGTTTTTTTTTTCATTTAATACTAAATTGTTTGCTGTGAACCAATTATGGACCTGAAGTAGGGCATTATTTACGTCATCTAGATTTTGGGCCCGTCTATTTATCTTAAAAATTAGAGAAGTGTCATCAGCAAATAACACCATATTTTGAGGTTGGTTTTTCAATAAATAGGGTAGATCGTTTATATATACTAGAAAGAGGAAAGGACCCAATATTGAGCCTTGCGGAACCCCCATTTTTACTTTTAAACCCTGTGAATTAACACCATTTATTTGAACATATTGTTGTCTATCACTTAAATAAGATTTTACCAAACTAAGTGCAAGTTTACCTAGTCCGTAATGCTCAAGTTTCAAAAGCAATGTGTCGTGATTTACGCAATCAAATGCTTTGGAGAGGTCACAAAATATTCCTATTGCGTCTTGGGATGCTTCCCACGCAGAAAATATGTGCTTTAATAAGGTTACACCGGCGTCAGTTGTACAACGTCCCTTAGTGAAACCAAACTGTTGGTCGTGTAAGATTCTGTTGGTGTTAAAATGATTGAGCATTTGATTAAGCATTACTTTTTCAAACACCTTGCTAAAAACTGGCAACACAGATACAGGTCTATAATTATTAGTATCTTTACTATCCCCGGATTTGAAAAGAGGTATGACTTTACTGTATTTCATTAAATCAGGGAAAACTCCTTGGTCTACACACAAATTAAAAATTAAAGCTAAGTATGGTGCTACAGTCTCAACTATGGATGTACAAACTTTGATAGACATTCCCCAAAGATCTTCGGTCAGTTTGACTTTTATTTGCCGGAAAGCTTTAATAACTATCATAGGGTTTATGTGTTTAAATTTAAATTCAGCCGGGCAGCCAGACACATTCGCCTTTAATAAACCAATTGCTACTTCAGGAGAGGAATTAAGAGACTCCGTAGTTTTTAACGGTATATCGGTAAAAAAATTCACAAATTCTTGAGCTACTTCCTGATTAGAGCTTTTAGGACCACATGCTGTATCTAAGGTGTAGCTAGTGTTACGTATTTTCTTCCTGTTAGTCTCGTTATTTATGACTTTCCAAACTGTCTTTATTTTATTTTCTGCTGTTTTGATCTTGTTGCTAATGTGCAGGGCTTTGGCAACCTTGCATGTATTTCTAAAAATGTTTGAATACTTAGCAACATACTTATTAAAAGTTTCAGTGTTTATATAAGATTTAAGGTCATAAAGCTCAAATAGTCTTTCCCTACTTTTTCTGATACCTCTAGTTGCCCAATCACTAAATATAAATTTAGGGCAAATACTTTTTGTCTTCTTTTCAAAAGTTTTGTTGTATTCAGTGTGAACTATTGAAAAGAAATGATCATACAATTGATTTATATTAATATCGTCCATATGATGGCTCATAACACTTAACTTGTTCTGCAGGGAAATATTATACCTATTTAATTTGCTAGTAGTTATAGGTCTAAATTTAATCTGAACATTTTGCAATGGTGTGTTACACCTAAAAGTTACAGTTTGTCCGCTGTGGTCAGACGGCAGGCAATTTACTATGGCTTTATCTAAGTAATCGCAATCGCAGAAAACATTATCTATACAAGTAGCAGAAGATGGAGTGACTCTAGTAGGTTCTATAAAACTGTTGGTCAAGTCAAATGACTTAAAAAGATTTAATAACCGACTGCTATTTGAATTGTCTTCTAAAATATTGATATTGAAATCACCACAAATAATTGTAGATTTATTACTGGCTGCAAGTTTTGCCAGGACATCTTCCATTATTGATTCAAATAAGGAAAAGTTTTGATAGTTTGGGGGTCTGTACACACACACAATTACATGCTTATCTAGCTCAACACAGGACAGTTCGACGCAATGTTCTACCGAGAGACCTACTATGTCAATACGTTGTTTATATTTAACACAATTTTTCAAAAGTATTAGGGAACCTCCACGCAGCATAGATTTACGGTTAAAGCAGCTACCAACCGTATAGTTCTCATAATTAATCAGCATTTGGTAATCTTTTAGCCAATGTTCGGTAAAACAAATAATGTCAAACATATTTTTTTCTAAAAACAATTCAATTTCTAATAATTTGGAAGAAATGCCTTGGATATTTTGGTGGAATAATTTTAAGGTGTTCTGCTGAGGCCCTTTTTTACTAACTAATTGAGTGCAAGAAGATACCTTGTTGTTGATAGGTTTAACAATATTGTTAAAGGTACCTTCTTTTGTCTCACTACCTAGTTTAAATTAATATTAATATCTGGAGTGAGCCCCGAGACTCCACTACCAGTGGATTCTACTTGAGAATCATCTATAATTACGCATGGATCCTCCGATTTACAGTTATTATAAAAATGTTTATTAGTATGATTACTAATAGTCGCGGTGTTAATAATATAACTAAACTTAGACATACTATTTATGTCTGTGTGAATATTATAAGCTAATAGCCTAGCTATTTTGTGTCTACATCTAATAGGTAGATACACCTTACCTCGTGTCGACTTAAGTTTATCAACAATAGTGTTGATATCCAGATATATAAGTCTGTCACTATAGTGACCTACTAAGAAATGTACATGCTTATTTAACATATGTATATAATTGTTTTTTCTACTACTTAATTTTTTTAAATATGGAAAAGCACACAATATGATCTTACTACAGCTTAACTTTAACAACTCTGAAAAAAAAAAAAAAAAAAAGTTATAACATTTAAAATTATAAAGTTTGTATAATTTTAAATGTTATAACTTTACTTTAAATACCTCCATGACCCCTGTACTATTCAATGCATCGATCAGTACAACGTTTTCAGTACGTTACATTGGAGTCCTACCGTGAAGTGTGATTTTTCAGCCCAAAAAAATCGTCGTTTGCCAGCAATAATTTTTGAGTAGAGATACTTTGATGTACAGAAAGCTTGAAGTGTCTGTACACCTTGTATTTTTCTTACAGATGAATACAGTAACATAAATTCATAAAACAGACCAATGTTGGCGTTTATGTTTGTTTACTTATGGTGCTAAATATCTGACAGTAAATGATCACCTCCACCATTTTCTAAAACTTAAGGAGAGCTTAACACATTTTCCGGTCGACATGCTTCGGCACACAACACATTCGAGAAGTAGTAAAGTATATGAAATAAAAACTGTTATGCTCACGGTAGGTTGGTAAGCTGGCTGGGTAAAGTCCACGTGGTAGATGACGCCGGGCGAGAGGAACGACATGAAGTGGTAGAAGATCTCCTTTTGTTCCTTCTTGCCGGAGAAGCCGACGACGGAACCCACGTCTAGAGGGAACGTTTTTATTAACGCGCCTGTATCCATGTTGTGTAGTTGGAGGACACTCTGGAATGAAAAAGAGGTAAGTGTTCAAGCTTTTTTTTTAAATAATGAAATTCTCACAATGAGCCCTTTCGTTTTTTTTTTATATGTAACACGATATAGTTTGCAAAACTTTTTCTTTTTCATTTTCTAATTTACCCCCCAAAAGTGGCCCGTTGTTTAAAATTCATTAAATTACGTTACACATCCGTATGGGATCATCGACTTACATATGTATATTTCAACTCAATCGGTGCAACAGTAAATTAGCTGTGACAGACAGACACGCGAGTGATCCTATATGGGTTCCGTTTTTTCCTTTTGAGGTACGGAACCCTAAAAATGAGGTGAAGGTTTGCGCTGCCTTCAATTATCCTTTTCCAGTAAAGTGTCGACCACTGGCGAAGGTTAACAAAGGAAGGAAAAGCTCCATTAATCAATTAGTTTCTTTGTAACGCCCAATGCTTGTTTGTAACTTGAATATGTCATTAGAAAGTTTAAACAAACTTACCTTCACATCTCTGACGTAGTGAATGACTAGCTTATCATTGTCTACAGCTGATGCCCAGTCCAATACGTCGCTACGATGTTCCTGTTAAACACACAAAATGAATTAGACTAAATACAACCTCACATCGCTAAAAATACCTTTCATTTTGCTTTGGATAATCACGGTTCTCCGAGAAACATGAGTCTTCAAGCTATAGCTTATTGCTCTAAAATGTTTAATTTAATAAAAAATTACACACTAATTAGACAAACTCTGTGGTCAAAGTGAACTGAAACGTATAGCTCTTTGAATAAGATTTGATTTGTGTTGTTTACTTACAGGTATGAGTGTCTGCCAGTTCTCTTCGGCGGGGTTGTCCAGATCGATCTTGATGAGTCTGTAGTTCGGCGCGTTCTTGTTCGTACGGAATATGCACACGGAGCCTTCATTTGTTACGTACTGGAAAATTAAACACAGGTCTTTAGAATTAATCATTTGAAGGCAATTAAGTAAATTATTATTATTAGTTTAGTAAACCGATTATTATAGTTATCAGGGAGATCAATTTCATATTTTTAACTACTGTTGGATGGGCCGACTTTCGACTCCGAACCCACTTGACAGCTAGCGATGGATATGGTCTAAGATGGAATGGACGCGTTTCCAGAACATATCTGTTCACTCTTGCTTTAGGGATGGAAGGGAACATAGGTGCTGGCTATAATTCCAGCGTTTCCTCTTGATAAGTTAAGCAATTATGTCATTAATCTTAAAGCAGACAGTGAGTTCCTTAGAGTGGATCTAGGTTCTTACCTCATAGTCTGCCTCGAACTTGTGCACAATCTGCGTGAGGAGCAGCTTGCCGTTGAGCTCGGGCTGCTTGCTGAGGTCGGCGTAGAACAGCAGGTTGTCGCGACAGTCCTTGACGGGCGACACTATGAGGTACCTGCCGCAGTCTGTCACTTCCGCGCCGCTGTAACAACGGATGCATACTTAGCATGTTTATAATGATGGAGTTGGCACTTCATTCTGTCAAAAAATAAAAGTAAGAGCTTTAATTTTGATAGTAAAACCTACATACATTTCTATATCTGTCTGTATGAATAAAAATACGTGCCTATATTTTTACATGAATATTAATCTATGAATGATAAATAAAATTATGACGTCAAACTTACGAATGGTTTTCCTAAGCATGAAATTTGTTCAAAGTGTCATAGTAAGTTATGTCTATACGAACTTTACATAAGGTCCCATTGAAATAGATGGACAAATAACACAGCGTTCAGTACGTCTAACCAAAGATATCCAAGCAAAAAAAAACACTGATTATTAAAGTGATTTTGTTTCGGGACCTTATATTTCTACCAAAAATGAGTGTAATTCTAAAGTGAGAAATACTACGAGAAAAAATTACGTAAGTAGGCAACAGTTACGCGCGTTTGTCTTCCAGGAAGTACATCTGAGTGTGAGTGTCACTGCGGTTAAATAAAAAAAAAAAAAACATTAGGTACACTTTGAACAAATATTCATACTAAATATTTTAGGATGGTATTTAAACGAGCGAATGTTAATTCAAATTAAAGGTATCAAAATACTGAAATACTAAGTGAGCGAATGACTGAACGACTACAAATCCAAGTCCATTGTAACGCTTTAGAATATTTTGTCTCATACAATACTCGTTTGTATTGATGCCAGCTATTGATTCGTACAGGTTTTATATGTAGCTAAAAAAATCAAAGTTGTACTGATGGTGCCATAATTGAAGATTCTAACTTTAATAGATTATATATAACTCTGAAACGTGACGCTTTAGAATTTTGTCTCATACAAAACTTAGTTTATAGGTATTTGATACCAGCTATTGATTAATGGTTTTATGTGTGGCCGCTATTTTGAAAATAAAATATAATGGCAGAAACTAAGCAGACCACGATTTATACAAAAATTATTCGATAACAATTTTGTTAGGCAAGCATTTTATCTTAATTATTTCATTACTCCTTTTTTAAAAACGGTGAAGGAAAACATCGTGAGAAAACCAGCATGTCCTAGAACCAAAAATTCGAAGACATATACCAATCCGCACTGGGCCCGTGTGGTGGATTACAACCCACTCGTATTACACACCAGCCTCCTCTCGATGAGAGTGAGTGGGTTGTACAGTCACGTGCACCAATATGTATACACTTTTCTAAATTTAAAAGCAATATGAGTTCCTGAATACTATGTTCGTAAAATCATAATATTTTGATCGGAAAAGTAGGAGAAAAACACTTTTAAAAGTTGTTAAGTGATAACGTATTGGTGCTCGTGACTGTACCACTCATTCTCATAAAGAGTGGCCCAGCAGTGGGAAAGTTACAGGCAGATTATACGTTGGACTAGATGCAAAGCACGCACCCTATACCTTTCTACATAAAACCTGCATGTATACTCACATCCTCCACAGAGGCTCTTCGGGGAACTCAACAACGATGACGTCATCAGCTTGAGGCGTGTTCAGTCGGTGGTAACATAACTTCTGGTCGCGGTTCACTTCGGTCTCAGAGCCGTCGGTCTTGCCTGTCTGGTCTGGGTACCGCTGTAAGGAAAGCAGTTTTGTTTAGAAATATGATTCTTACCTGTAATAGCGAGGCCTGTATCCCAGTAGTGGGAATATTATATCCTGATCATGCTATACTTAGGTTACACCGGGTGGAAGGGACATTTGCGCTCAAACGAATACTACGTTTTCGTAATCACAGATCAGACTCCGGCCCGAGTCCGGCTAGAGATTAAACAAATTATCAGGATTGTGTCTAGAGAACGAAGTACTTTTTTAACTAGCATAAAACGTAAGTATGGTATTTTTTCTCGTGATATATAAATATCATAAATCTTATAATTTATACTCATGTCCATGCATCCTCAACTCCAAAAATAATACACAAAAACTAAATCTTCGTGGCTTTTTCCTCAATGTCTAAACCTACTCATAGTAGGAAAAGATTAACCAAATTACAATTCGTATCACGACAACCACAGTGACGTATATAGACACCTGCGCAGGGGCGACTCGAGTTGTTATTAGAAAATAAACGTGATCTTGAACATCAAGGTAAGGATACAGGAACATTAAATGTTTTCCTTACAAAAAACCGATACTCATAAAACAAAATACAATAAACTCACGCCCTTTACTCATGGAAGGGAAGGCAGACACTGCTGACGCCACCTACTACGATTCTTACATATTCATGTTGGTCCACGTTCATAAATCTGGTCATACACGCACGCAGGTTGCGAGTACTACTACGCACCAATATAGTCAGTGTATGCCTTTATACCTTTTGCTGCGCTTGCCTAGGTTGGTTCGTGGATGGGTGACCACTCATTACATACCGAGTTTCCTCTGGAAAGCACGTTAAGCCGTTGGTCTCGGCTGTCATTTGTAGAACTTTGACAGTCGTTACAGGTCAGTGGCTCGAAAGTCTGACAACCAGTTTTACCAAAGAATATCGTATTACCCAGAACTAACTGGGTTGTGGAGGTCAGATAGGCAGTCGCTCCACGTAAAATACTGGTATTCAGCTGCATCCGGTTAGACTGGAAGCCGACCCCAAAAATAGTTGGGAAAAGGCTAGGCAGATGATGATGACCTTTATACCTTTTGTTAACAAATTTCACTCAAGGAAAAGGAACTTGAATTAATTTCTTTGCAAAAAAAAAACTCACCGAATAGAATAATCCTTTGTTGTCCTTTGTCCATGACATTGAAGCGAACTTTACTTTTTTTAACACCTCTGGGTAGTCTTCACCTGGAACATATAATTATTTATTGAGCTACACACTTTTTTGTCTTAAACTTTTTAACCGCCGATGAATTGATGGTTGCAGACGATTAAATTACAGTAAAAAACGAATAGAGGTCGTTAAAAATGCCATTCTAAAAACATTGTTAAGTTTCAAATAAAAATAATGGATTCTTCAGACGTCAAAATAAACAAAATAATGGTAAAAAATGAGGAAAAATATTGTCGTTACGTAAGTTTAAAATATCATAAGGAACTTTATTCGGTTACATTCAGATATCAAAGTAGAAATAAGACTAAGACTAATATCAAGTTACAAAGATGTTTATTTTTTAATCGACCAATTTAATATTTTCTTATTTTTACCTGTAGCAACATCCTTCAAATGTATAGTGATCCAATCAGAGCCGCTGGCGGACAGTCCGTACGCGAAGGTGTTGCCATCCTCCGTGAACCGACTGCCTGACAGGGCGATGGTACCGTCTTCGGATAATGTGTTAGGGTCCAGGAAGACGCGGGGTTCTCCTTCCAGACTGTCTTGTACGTATAGGACACTGGGGGGAAGAAATTAACGGTTGAATAAAGATAAAATCAAAGACAGGGTCGACCCTATATTTTCTAGTAATCAAATGGTTTTTTTTTACCTTGATTATCTTACCTACATAATGATTTTCGATACGAAAGTGGTATCATTAAATTTTTCCGGTAGCACAGTAGGTTCTTGAGGAACAACATCACAACACATATAGAATTAACTTTGAAGTTAATTAAAGAGCAATTTACAAAAAATCCTTCATAATCAACAAAAACTCATAACAATTTAAGCACATTATTTTAATCTCTTACTTTTGATTCTGCAGACCAGTGTTTTTGAAGAAGAAGTATCTATTCCCCCTTCTGAAGGGGCACGAGTATTTGGGATAGTTCCAGAGTTCCGTTAGTCTCTGGTTGACGGCGGTTTTCACAGGGCATGCGTCTAGGTACGGTCGCGTGATTCTGTTCTCTGCGTCTATGAACTCTTTGGTTTCGTTCGAATCGGGGTTCTCTAGCCAGCGGTACGGGTCATGGATCTGTTGATGATAAGAGTAAGTTTTAAAAGAGGATAATATAAAAATTATGTGATTTATGGGTAAAAAGAAACAAATTTGGTTGCTTTATTAAATAGTAATACTACTACTAGTCGAATGATGCCTCAGTAGTAGTAGGTATAAAAAACCAGTTAGTTTAAGGCCCTAAATCAAACAAGAATAATAATGATACTTTGAGCTCCTAGCTTTGTAAGCGCTTATTTAAACCTACCGATAATTAACAAAGCTACAAAACTTGATCACTATAATTTGATTAGATAACCCTTGCAAGAAATATAGTTGCTTAATTTAACAGTTTACATACACGTGTTATAATGAAAAACCTATATTAATTGTACCAATATCTTTAATTCTTTGATAACTCTAGCTGACAGGAAATCATTGTCGCTTGTTTACGCGTTAGCAAATTACTTATAAATAAACATACAAACACAATATTGATAGCACGTGGATTTATTAATCTATTATATAAAAATAAGTCGGGTTTTCCTTCCTGACGCTATAACTCCAGAACGCACGAACCGATTTCCACGGTTTTGCATTCGTTGGAAAGGTCTCGGGCTCCGTGAGGTTTATAGCAAAGAAAATTCAGGAAAGGTAGGTAGGGTCCCTACCTACCCTACCTACCTTTCCTGAATTTTCTTTAGTGAAAGTAGTAGGTAGGAAAACATGCATTGCAACGCATGCCGGGCACAGCTAGTTGTTTATAATTAAAATGCCGCCTATGATTTAAAACCCCCAATAATAAAATATTTATTTTTATCACATAGTCAGTGAAGGTTTTGGGTAGTAGTGACCTATAACATAACATCACGCCTGTAATCCCCGTAGGGTTAGGCAGAGGTGTATCTTATAGGACACCTATATTTTTCCAAATAATGTACCATGTCCCCTATTACATGGGACATGCGCGAGTATTGCCATCAACGCGGGCACGGAACCTACGCCGCCGCTGGGTTGCTAGTTATAAAATCCCTGAAGGTATTGATTTTTATATCTGGCAGTATAGACGAATCATACCAATGTGGTAACGGTAGTACTTATACATATTTTGTTCCTTGCAATCAAACTCTTGTTAGCAACCACTACATGTGTAAAAACACGTGTAAGTATGCAACAAAATTGATCATAAACTATATTTAAACTCTGTTTTACTGCCCTGTGCACAATAAAATGACGGAATGTCACAATAATTTGCTAGCAATTTAAAGAAGCAACAATATAATAATTATGTCGTATAAGTCAAACTGTTTACAATATCAATTATTACAAATTGATGTGTGAAACCATGTACATAAAATAATAGTTAAAAACAAAGCACATAGTGTAGTAGTAATCGTTTACGACAAAAAAACACTAATCCCTCTAATGTCATATATAAAATAGATATTACATTAAATGTATACAGACTGGATCCGAAATGGTTGGTCATACGGTTCTGAATAGAATTATTTATTTTATTTATGCAGAGGATGTGGTACAACCATCGAATTGAACAACTTTGGAACCAACAACATAACAGCGAAAAATAATCACGCTGTATAAATTAAATAAATAAATTAATAAAATAAAAAAATTGTCAAAAAAAAGCAACAAAAAAAAATAGTTCTAGCATTAAGTTTATTTTTCTTTCATAGAGGGGATGCCCCAAGTAGAGTAGTGAATGTTTACTGTGATACCTACTAACAGTAATAAATAATTAAGTAAATAATATTTTAAAGTGAATCTTCAACTGCGGAACAGCGAAAGTATGTTAATTATATTCAATTAGCTAACACTGTCACATGAATGCGGGCTATACAGTACAGGTATACAGTTTCAGACTTACGTTAGGCCCGGTATCCACCAAAGCGGAGAGGAGAGGAGACGAGAGGAGATGTGTTTGAATAAACCAATCCGATTTCGTTATTTCCACATCTCTTCTCCGCTTAGCTTTGGTGGAAATGGGTCAAGCGGAGAGGAGAGGAGATGTCTCATTTTTCTATAGAATTTTGTGCAGCGAGCGAGCAAGCGGCGCGGCAGAGCGGAGAAGTGTCTAGTCGGGCGGCCGGCCGGCGCACGCGCTCGCGCACCCCTCACCCCGCTGCGCGTTCTCCGCGCGCCTCACACGTCCCGAAAGCGTCATTCGACTGGCTTTGAATGCAAGCGTGTGTCGTCCATATTTTTATATTTTCAGTTTGCAAAATGGATGACGAACATTTCATTGAAGTGGTTAAAAAATATCCGTGTCTTTGGAATACACTTTTAAGCACTTATAAATGCAATTCAGATATAACTTTTGTAACGACATGACGTCTTCCTTTCGTAGACAGCACTTGACTGTTTTCGATCTCTCACAGCTCACATCTCTGCTACACACAGCTCACATCTCCTCTCCGCAACGCATCTCCTCTCCGCTTTGGTGGAAATAACCTGCCAGCTTCGCGGCACATCTCCTCTCGTCTCCTCTCCTCTCCGCTTTGGTGGATACCGGGCCTTAAGGGGAATGCTCCAACCAGCCCGCGAAATTCAAAATTTCTTGGGTTTTTTGCAATTTGCAGGCCAGTGCTAGGTTGTATGTTGATTAAAATATTATTCTACAGCCGCGAATAATATTTTAATCAACATACAACCTAGCACTGGCCTGCAAATTGCAAAAAAAGCAAGAAATTTCGAATTTCGCGGGCTGGTTGGAGCATTCACCTTAAGGCAAAATTAGGCTGACTTTAATAAAAAAAAATCACGTGTAAATCACGCGCATGTTATGTTTAGCATCACACGTTTTTTTCTCCGAGGGGTTCAACGGAGGTGTCCTTATTAAGGTATGAGAACACTTCCACACCCTAGGTATCAGTGACAGTCCCCTGTGCAGGGCGTGCATGGAGGCGGAGGAAACGATAGCGCACGTACTCCTCGAGTGCACTGGCGTCACCCAGATCCGCGAGGAAACTCTTGGAACACCAAGATCTCTTGCGGATGCCCTGAGAAGACCGGGAAGTCTGATCTGCTTCTGGAGGGAGGTGGGCTGGTTGGAGTAACGGCCACCATGGCTCACGCACAATGGTCCACTTTAGGGACTACCAAACCAAGATCTCTTGCGGATGCCCTGAGAAGACCGGGAAGTCTGATCTGCTTCTGGAGGGACGTGGGCTGGTTGGAGTAACGGCCACAATGGCTCACGCACAATGGTCTGCTTTAGGGACTAAGTGCGGAAACCAAAATCCCTAACACAGAACATAGGGTCCGGTTTTCTCATATGAGAAAACCGGTTTTGGTCGCATAGTAAACCCGGGATAAACCGGTTTTACTATGCGACCACAACCCGGTTTCGCTCGCCCTAGTCCTTACGGAATAGCCTTTCGCTAGTTATGTAATATGCTGCTACTGATAAAATATTACAAACAGAAAAACTCAATCAAAAAATCTCTTTTAATTAGTAACGTTGGTTGATCAAGTTACATCAATTATTACTTAATTGATGTAACTTGATCAACCAACGTATGCTAAGAATATGGAAACCTATATGACTGGGTTTTTTAAATATTTGATTTAAATTTTTAATGGCTTCTTCGTTGGTATAGTGGTCCCAAGCGCCACTGCTGAGCATGAGGTCCTGGGTTCGAATCCCAGGTCGGGCAAAGAGTTATTGGGTTTTCCTTGAGGAGTAGAAGCCACGGAGCCTGGATTTGTGCCCGGTTGATATCAATAGGCTCACTCTCTATTACATTGAACTCAAAAGAGTCACGTACGAATACGTAATCTAAAACCTGATCGTAGAAGAAACTTTTTAATATCAAATCTTTGAAAAGTGTAGATAAAAAAAACCTTTGTTTCTTTTTTTTTTTCAATAGAAGGCCCCATTAATATTGATCACGTTTGCGATATGCTTAGAGAATATTGAATACAAGGTAAACCTTAATGCCTAGGGTTGTCTCCACAAGTTATTCAAGAAAAGCTGATGGTAACTGTTCTGCATGCATGCGATATGAGGGCGGAAAATCCGGTGTAAATGTAAAAAGGGGTAAGTGGCTATCATTGGTAAACGCGTCTATGCTATATGATTTTTTAACGCGAGCCTTGTATTTTATAACAAAAAAAATGATAGATCGAATATTCATCTAAACCATCTAAATTTCAATTTACGTATGAATGAAAACTTTTAACATAGGGTGACACAATGGGCGGTCTTATAAAATAATAGCAAGTTTGTGAAACAAAAATAATACGGGGTGGAAGGGACACCGACGCGAAAACGGTTACCACGTATTCAGTACATCATTCTGAGCCACACATAGAAATTTTTTCGATGAAAAATTGCTATGTAATTGTATGTGTATATGATACGTTTTCGCGTCGGTGTCCTTTCCACCCCGTATACACTGACTTTGAACCAAAAATACATATTGCAACCAATGTGCCACAGTACCCTCTATCCAGCCATTCACCTATGCAGAAGTAATTGATGGCTAGTAAAAAATAAAAATCGGAATAATAACAAATAATAAGCCTTCAGTTCGATGGTCACGTGAAAGCCGAAGGTACCGCCAATAAATCACCGCTTGCGGTATGACAACAAAACTAATGCTTCGTCAGTTCTGATGACGCAGGTTCATTGTTCGTGTGATCACACCATTAAAAGTAGGTACGATGTTTTTGATCGAACACTAACGAAGGACAGGCAAGGTTAAAAAATATCCCTGAAACATGGTGCGTAATAGCGTAAATCGGGTACAAATTCCCATTTTAACTACAGCATTCTACCAGCGATTACACAAAATAATAGATAAAAAAGATACTCGAATAACGAACTCCTTTTTTTTTAATCGGTTATAAAAGATAGATTTCGTGTTTAAAGATAATTCGAATCGTGGTATTAAAAAAAACCGGTGCGAGTCGGACTCGCACACCAAGGGTTCTGTAGCACCAAACAATATACACTCTTTTGAATGCTCATTCATAGGTTAATTTACACTCAACAGCAAAACGAGTTACTGCTGCAATTTTACGAAAAAGTTCCATAATTATCTCAAAAGTTACATATCAAATATTATGCAAAACAATTTTTGTATAAAGTTCTTTTTACGTTCTACAAACCATTTTTTCTTTTCAACCACCTGCCCTCCAAATTGCAACTGTGGTGTCAACAGTCTCGGAGTAAAATGGCTGTGACATACGGACAGAAAGGACGAATTGTTCGTAAAATGATTCCGTTTTTCCCATTTGGCAACGGAACCCTAAAAAAGGTATGATTAAAGATTCAAAACACGGACATAAATAACAATTTGGACACACACATACTTTTATTTTGAGATAACTTGCGATGGAGTTTTTTCGTAGACTTATTTGAAGACCAAAACAGTTAGTTCGTTTCTAGTGGTCATAAATTTAATCTAAATTTGATGCCGAACAGTGGATCTAATTTTATTCCACAAAATCCCGTTTTCCGAAACAAGTTTACAGATTTTGAGTTTTTTGAACTTTTAATGTTAGTTAGCTGTTCTAGTTAATAAAGACACGTTACGTTCATAATGATCGGCTTTCAAATATCGTTGCGTTGGTTGTTATGACTGCGATAGATAATACGGAACGTATGATACAGAAAGAGATAGCTATTGCGCTTGAATTACTTAAAATTACGACAATTGTCTGAATTTGTCTGCAAGAATTTGCGCGCGCTAGGGCGATATCTACCTCTTTTTATTTACAATATCCTTGGTTATAGCCATAAAATAAAGCATTTAAATGCTTTAGTTTATAAATGATACATTTTTAAATATTTTTCATCCCGGGACAAGTGTTATTGGGCATTACCATCAGAAATTTCTAAGTAAAGGCACGGCATCTAGATTTCTGCCCGGTTGATGGCAATAGACCCACCCCCTATTACACGGGATTTAAAAATAAATTACGAAATTAGGATGCAGTATAGGTCATCTCTGCCTAAGCCTTCGTGGAATACAGGCGCATTATCATTGAAATAGTTAATTCTATTCATCATGATATTAATCGGTTTTTAGTGGCAACCCTACCGACTGACCTCTGCAAACCATAGGGAAAGGCTATGAAGCTAAATCGTTTTTGCTGTCCATCCATTGAATAAAACATCATTGATGTCTTATGTGGCGACATTTTTAAGAAGATACCTAGTCATCATCATCATTTGCCTAGACTTTACCCAACTGTGTTAGGTTCAATTTCCAGACGAATCGAATGCAGCTTTTCATTAGTATTTTAAATGGAGCTAGATTTCGATTATCCAGGTTTATTCTGTCGGCACACCCAAGAAGTTTTCAAAATTTCTGGTTACCATTTCTTAGAACTGTTGATTCCCGAGTTTGTAGCAACAAATGGAACAGTAAAATTGTGGAACACACTGAAAACTAGACCCTGGCAATGATTCGAGACACGACATTTTTATTAAGAGAGAAATTAAATTTTGATGCCTTTATATGTAGATCGCAGTGAGCTTTAGGCAATCATAACAAACGTGAAATTGCAAAACGATCGTTTACTTTTTATATGTAGGTAATCATCCTGATAGTCTTGTCTATTCTAACGATTCGACAAAAAACCTCGTGCGGTACAGGATTTTTTCTGAATGGGTTCTACAAGATATTCTCATGATACCGAGCGTTGATCCCGGATCTATTAAAAGCTATATCAATTAGCAATCATAACTGTAGGCACGCTATTATTGTTAATTTAAATCTGTAGGATACCTGATTGGAATGACGTTTGATTATTTCGCAAAAACTGCAGACATATTTTCATCATTTACAAGTAATAATAGATGAAGGAATATAAATGATAAATTATTTTAATTATTTACGAGTCTGATAATTAGTAACTAGCTCAGGGTTTTCTAAATGAGTTTAAAATCAACATTCTCATAGGTAAATATTGCCATTTATAGCAAAGACCTTTCACACAAAAAAAACTATCAAAACACGTAATAACATGTCCATAAAAACACTGACGCAAAGTTTTAACGTAAAAAATATAATTTAAGACCCAATCATAATAATGATTATGACACGTACAACAAAAGTAAAATCATAACAAGAGCATCTGACCGTGAAATTAAGTTCCCAAAATTTCTTACATCAACTTTTTATAAGGTTTTGATGCAGTGAAGTGTCCTTCGAGCCGGATCGATCAATTTGTATGGAAATTTCGTGCCTTCAAGGCATTACGAACGTAAACAAGTATTTATGGTAATAGCCGGTGGAACGAGCTTTTATAATAGCTGTTTGCTAGATTTGTATACATTCAACTTCATCATTTTTATTGAAGACATTGAAGTTAGATTCCCTCTAACAAAATAATTGGGTTGTCCGATAAAATTGTCACGTGTGAATCGCACATGTTCATCTGGTTTTTATTCTTTGACCTTTGCCTATAAAACTCTCGAGTCGGATATTAAATTCGTAAAATAATGAGGCGATTATTGTTACTATTGATATTGAGTAAGTAAAGCGTTCGCGGCTAAACCATTGTATTGTTGTTTTAACTTGTGGCGCTTAGTACTAATCAAATAATCGATTACTTGTACGGTGTACCGCTACGTCGAGGTTTGTTGTCGGATTTTCCGACATTAATGCGCTAATGAAACTCTTTAGTGTTCAGTAGTTGTTTACATTATTTTACGGTTGTTTCAATGTTTACATCTATACCTTATTGTTGGAATTCACAAGAAGTGTAGATAATAAACGGAAGCTATGATTATACAGTATACTTCCGTTTATTAGGTACCTACGAAAATAATCTAATTTTCAAAATAATCTAATCTATAGCGATTGTTTATAATAATAATAACAAGGTGTCCAAGGAAAGTGAACTTTAGCTACGTACCTTAGTGCCATGGTAGTCGTCGACGACGGACTCATCCCTCTTCGCCTCCGGGTAGTGGAAGATCATTTTCTCCGGGGCTGAAGTGGATGCGCCGGCGCACTGCAACAACGCACACACTGACACAACACACGCATATTCAAACAGACGCATGGCGAACCTTGCGCGCTCTAACACTCGGCAAAGACTGGCCGCTTTCGGGGAAACCAACGACTTATATGGTAACACCATCGGAGCCAACCAACCGTGTTTAATAAGTTACAATTCTCTTTCTGGCGACACAGCTCCGAAAATACAGCGCTTTTGCTTGTGACGCTCGTGACGCTCTTCTTAGACATTCTTGCTGTTTTCCATGAAAAGTTTGACGTGATTGGGCATTTATTTTTTTATAGACAGCCAGCTAATAATTCTTTGCGACCAAACAGGTTTGTTTGAGAAGAAGTATTTTAAGTGCTTACTTAATCAACTTGAGCGTAAACGTGCGATAAAAAATCTTTTAACATTAATAGAGCCTGACTTATTGTGATGAAAGGTTAAAAATGATTAACGGATAAGCTTCAATCAACCAAGAGGCTTGCCAATAGCTATGATATTGCTTGTTTTTTAAACGTGGGACAAAGTTGAAGTTATCATGAAAATCTACGAATCACTGGCAGCCAATCAACAGCCTAAACCGCTACGTCCAGAAGCATTAAATTATTAAGTTTATGTTTACAAAATCAGAACGTATCTTTGAAAATAATAAAGGGGATGATTGTTCGTTATTTTTGCCTTTGGGAAATCCTATCGGGCTAATCCCATTGGACTTATCCTGTAAATAATTTCACCGACATCCATATAACTTCAAACCGGAATACAGGAATGGTGCTTGGGAGGTAGAAAGAGGAATACTTAGTGTTTCTTGCCCACAACAGCCCTTTCACAACTAGCTCATCATCATCATCTGCCTAGCCTTTTCCCAACTATGTTCGGGTCGGCTTCCAGTCTAACCGGATGCAAATGAATACCAGTATTCTACATGGAGCGACTGCCCATCTGACCTCCACCACCTCTCGCCCAGAACAGCCCTTTCACAACTAGCTGTACTACCTAATCTTTTACAGTTAGCCCATAAAAATAATACGACACTGCCTTAAATTGGTCTATTGCGATGGGTCTTGCACATGAGTTCTCTACAAAAAAAAAAAGGAATGCTCGAAGTCACAACAAGCCCGGGGACAACCGTTCCTGAATGCATTCTCATGCTAGTTTGACAGTTTGTCATAATCATCAACAGGGTTCTGTTGTTCGGAACACAACCTATTGCCACTTTGGCCCAATTTTGATGCGACATGCGGCAGATGTGGCTTACACAGTTCCTTTTTAATTTGGAGGCTGTGTTGGAAACGTTTACGATTTGGGTCAAGGATCGAAGTATACTGTTCCTTATACGGTCAGAAAGTCGTATACTTCGTTCCATTAAGCGACTAACTGTTTTTTTGCAACTATTTCGAAATCTATTACCCTATTTCACCTATCTGTTTGTAAGTGAGGAAATTATGCAGTCATGTTTGTAATTTCCCCTGAGTAACAATTAAGGAAACTAATTTAGTACCTAATCGGGCCTATGACGTTATGCAGAAACTGCTTATTGATACAGGGTGTAAACGGACCCTTCAAGAAGCCGTCAACTGCGCAAAACGTATTGCAGGGAAACGACTTTTATTTATGTAAAAATCACGTTTTACGGTAGTGCTAACGTACGTCTTTTCTCTAATAAATTCAAGCATGTCTATCGGCATTGGACATACATTACGGCACTTGGTCTTATCATATTGCTCCAAGTAACGTTGTTATCGCACGCAATTATGTGTAAATTAATCGTGTTTTATTAATAAAGAGCTCAGTTAAAGATCATGGACCTGATTAGCACGCACACAGCATCCCGAAGAACTGATGCACTCGAGTGTCGACCACTCGTGGAAAATGCTAGCCACGCATTTTTGTGGCAAGAGTTCAAGATTCAAGATTCTTTATTTGCATGACATATGGTACATGATGGTCTTATAAGCCGTTAAGTTGAGGTTCAATTAAAGAGCCTCACAAGAGCTACGGTTGAACTTTGCAGGGCTCAAACATGCCATCAGTAGTGCAACCGACCTTCTGACTGAGACTAATCTTTTGCCACGATACGAAGTACGAAGTCTCATTAATATCCGGTAGGTATAGCCGGCTGACAATACCTACAGGGTGTTAAGTTGTAAACGGACCCTCCACGAAGCCGTCAACCAAACATGATGTAACTACATCAAACTAAGTAACTGTACGCAAAAATTATTGCTGGGAAACGACTTTTTTTTGGGGTGAAAAATCACGTTTTACGGTAGGAATCAATGCAACGCACTCAAAACATTGTGCTAATGGATGGATTAAATAGTACGGGGGTCGGGGAGGTGGTTAAAGTAAGTTATTCCATTAAAAACATGTATTTTAAAAAAAAACGTGAAAAAGTTGGAACTTTGACACCCAATATCTCCGTAACTAGAAGGTTCCCAGGTATTGTCTAGAACAGAAAAAAATATCGCAATGACGGCGAGAACAAGGGCCTTCGGCTGCGTTAAGCAGAAGCACCCTTTATAGAAGATGCTGTTAGGTGATTTTTTTTTTTGCGAAACCTCACTGATTTATTGTATTAGATGGGGTTTCGCCAATTAACTCAAAAGGACTCGACAAATATTGCGGACACGGCTCCGGACACTGGACTCGGAAGAGATAATGTACAGGCTTACGTAGGTATTATAATATCTAAAGGCTACTTGCGCGAAAAACTTAACTCATAGTTTAATGCTAACACGAGGTTAAATTGACAATATTGTATGATAAATTGTCAATTTAACCTCGTATTAGCAACTAACTCAAGAGTTAGTTGCTAAATTTTTCGTGCAAGTGGGCCTAAGTGAATAATAACTTTTTTCGAGATAACTACGGTCAAAATACCTACTGTTTAAAGTACCTAAAGATCGTTTCACAGATTTTTTTAAATACCTAACTAACGAACGAAATTCATTAAGGAGAAGTCACCTACGGTTTATTCAACTACAATAAATAATTAATAACCCTAAGGTCGATTAAACTAACGGACGATTCACCTAGGTACTGTTTATTTATCTGTGGTCAATATTTGTAGCAAAGTAAACAAGGCATTGTGGCAAGGAAAACTTAGGATGCAAGAGCGAGCGAAGAGAGCTCGGGACTTGGAGCACCAAGGGAACCGGGAATTGGGGAGTTAGGTTACTTTAAACCCTGCAGACAAATATCTAGTAGCCAGCGCGCAGTATTAATAAACCGTAGGCGAGTCGTCCATTAGGTATTTCATAGGTACATAGTTGAAATATCCAATATCTTAAAAAAAAACATTTATATTCATAACACAGATTAATTTTAGTTGAATCCAAATAAAGTAAGTAAAACAGTACAGTACAGTCGACGGAGTCGACCAATATGCGTTATGAACATATGTGAAACAACCGTAGTTATGTCGAAAATAGTTGGAATAAACTTAGATGTTATAATACGTAACCATGTACAATTGTACAGGCCAGCACATCAAGTTACTCGAAACTGTTAAATTTTGCCAATTAACGTTGAACCTAATAAATGCTTGAACAATAAAGTTGAAAATCCATGAAAGAAATTTGACAGATTGTAGTAGTTTTATGTTTTGGCGTCTGTACTTAAGTATCTGTCAGTGTCCGGCGGTGTCCGCAATCTGTCCGTACCTAGAGACTTCAGACCATATTCTGTATCGATCTATAAATAATTCAAGCTACTTACGTGTTGTTACGGACGGTTATGAAATCGGTGAAAGTGTAGTGTTGATATAATGTATTATTTTGTACGTAATACGTGCACTATATTCTGTTCGTTGTTTGTTAATATTTGATTATATTGCGACTCGTACGTGATAACTGAGTAAATGTGAGATAAATATGTCTCTCAGCGAATCGGTTGTTAGATATGAGCAGGCGTATCATTGGTACTTATTTGGAGAGGACGCGAAAGCGCGATAACGAGGTGTATTGTGTTAATGGTAGCGTGGCATGGTGCAATCAGCAATATAATAATAATCAACTTTTGGCCCGCAGTTTCACCCGCATGGAGGTTGGATCATATCCCACGGAAAAAAAATACTGTATCTTAACCCAGGTCCATGGCCTATCTGTGAACTAAATTTCATCAAAATCCTTCGGCTAATACAACCCCAATTTAATCCCTTTAGGGATTTGGTGAGGAATTTTCAAAAATCCTTTGGTAGTGGTCACTTTCGTTATTTAGGAAACTCTTAGATCCAGTGGTTGAGACTGTGTTGTCTATCACTGAATTAATTAAAGCTTTTATTTAGTAGATTACCCCACTTGTTACTGAATGCACTTTTTTTTGTCCGAATATAATAAAATTCAGATATTGATATCCTTACATGACATGTTAAATTAAAAAAAAAAAAAAAATCGGCTATTGGAAAATCAGAAAAATGATGTTCTTTTAAAAAAGGACGCTAGTAATATTAGTAATATATGCTACTAATATGTATGAAAGAAAATAACGAAGTGTCTCTATTACTTTTATTTATACACAAAATGAAGTAAAAAAACCGGACAAGTGCGAGTTCGACTTGCGTGGACAGGATTCCGTACGTTAATTATCTAAATTGCGTAAATTGTTTTAAATCTAAGATTTCTTATTGTTTTAAATCTAGGTTTTCCTGTAATATGTAGGCAAAGAACTATTTTTGACCCAAAGACGGATGTGTAACGTAAATTAATGAATTTTAAACATGGGGCCACTTTGGGGGGTAAATTAGAAAATGAAAAAAAAAAAGTTATCAAAACTATACTGTGTTACATATCAAATGAAAGGACTTTTTGTGAGCATCTCAAATCTGAAATATATCTTTTTTATAATTTTAAGATAAACAGTTTTAAAGTTATTTAAGAAAATAGGCGAAAATTGACCATAATCATGATAAATTTAAAGTGAATTAAGTGCTCCTAAACTTTATTATAATATCATATAACCTTATTCAAAATACCTATATTATACTGCCACGTATCTCATCTTTGAAGTGTCATCAACCAAAGTTTATTATATTACCCACATTAATCCCACGATTTTTGTGAATTATTCCCTGGTATCCAATCGATCGTTCTGGTGGTAATCGATCTGGTATCAATCCAATTCGTATTATGGAATGCAAAAAGATAAAACTATTTCTGTTATTACAAAAATGTTGTTTACATTGGACAATACGTTATTTTGATATGCAAGTGTTAGGGATGCATGCAGATTATTTTTGCATATTTATTTATAGATGGTACAAAGGAAATTCTCTAGGTATTGTCAACTATTGTGGGTGAACAAAACATACCATAGCCCATTGTTTAACTAGCAATATATCATAAGATATCAAGTTAGCCTTATTATTATGCAGTTGATGTAGAAGGTCGCCGTTGCTGCAAGTTGTTCACAATTCAAATTATACATGTTGGAAGAAATATTGTAACACACACTTTTACCATAATTCAGTACTCAGCTCACACTCAAAAAAAGTTTTCTAAATCAGGATTTTAATACAAAATTACAATACCTGCATCGTTAACATGTACAAAAGCTGTATTTTGTGTTGTTGTTGTGTTCTTTATTATTTTGAAGATAGAATACAAATAATAATGTAGTTAAACAGTGATTTGCGAAGGCATAATAGCATTTTTATTATGGAGACAAATCATAGAGATGTTTACTTAATAGTACAAAAGATTTGTTATGTCTGTAATTTAATTTATCTCCACACATTGTACTGTAGTAAGAGACAATGAAGATATTATACATTCTTAGAGTATTTACTGACCTGATTTATAATCTCCTTCAGATAAAACAAGTTGGAAGTACTCTCAGCCAGTTTGCAAGATTGAAATGTTGCATGAACAGGCAAGAAGCAAAAATATGTGAGGAATGTTAAAAACTTTTTAAATACCCTCATGGGGAAAAAGCTTGTCTCTACTTTGTGGGTGTTAATATTAATTTATTCTATCTTGCTAAAAGCTCAACTACGAGTACAGTATAAGAAACAGCTGGCACAAATTGCTAATTAGAAAAATACTACATTCTGTTACTGATTGGAAATTATTGAGTGCTTGTCATAATTTAAAATGATTTGCAGTTTTCTATTGCAAATAGTATTATTTAATTAGGTCAGAAACAAGGAGATATCTTTTCAAAACAGTGTAAATAAACAAGATTCTCTACTAAAGTCTAATTGCCCAAAAGGAATACAGCAGAGTACATTATAATGAGCTAAATTGGCGCTAGAACAATCAAATAGCACTTCCACTATGGGACAATAGCAAAAATTGATAGTTATACGGCCGCAGCATGACAACAGCACAAACTAGATTTATTGAAAAGGAAATAAGGTCGACAATGTAACGGATATGCCACTTATTTTAAACATTACAAACGAACGAAGTGACTGACAATTTTCTCAAACAACTTTAAGGTTATTTTGACTACACGAAACTTATCTTTCCAATACTGACATAAATCAGATATTTTTAATACTGCAGCGGGAAACTGGCACACTAACTATGTAGGGCAATATGTTCAAATTCAAATTCTTATCGTAGAAATCAGTCACATATTGTGCTCAAGTTAACAATGTAAACAAAAATAGAACTTACCAATATTCGTTTTTTGGTAACAAAATTTGTTGGAGTACGTGCACAAATGAAAATTTTCCGTTGTTGAGGCGTAAATACGGGTATATTTGTAGTAATACGGCAATGATTGGCAAAAAAGCGACGCACCGCCATGCAATTTGACATTTTTGCGCCGGTCTTGCCAGCCATGAAAATAAATAATGATGTCAAAATAAAAACTTTGGTAGATTTTAGTAGATAATAATTTTGATGATTAATTATTGTTACATTTGTATCACGCTTAACTTCAAACAAAATTACAGCGAGCCCTTATCACGAAGATTGATAACTTTGCCTATCCTTTACATTTTGTTATTTGTCTATGTGTGCAGTAAGTTTTTGTCTTTATGTGCATCCAAAGGTTGTCTGGAAGTCTTCGCTATCAGCGATAATAACATCATTGGCCCGAAATAGATTGCATTGTTTCAAACTATCAGTGGCGTCGCTCTGTAACTAAGGGCCCCGGGGCAAACATGGACTTGGATGAAACTCGACCTGCACGCGTAGCATGACCAAGAATAGACAAAGTGGAAAAATCTTTCTATACAACTCGACATGTCTTCTGCCCGAGCATGAGGCGACTCGCAGACTCGAGTTTCCACGAAGAAAAAAAGACAGAATTATTGAAATAACGAATCTCCGGATTCTATGATTCTACGAATTTCGATCGTCGTATCACTTTAGTGTAGGTAAAAACAGGAATTAGGTATTCAGTTAGGTATCACTTAGTGTCGGTGAAACCGCACATTAGGCATTCAGTTAGGTGTCACTTAGGTGTTGGCGAATGCGGGCATTAGTAAAAAAAAATCTTTTCTAGGTCCGATGTGATGTAGACTATTTGACATTTATTTTGTTGAGAAATGTTTCTACCCCCAGTCGACTGAAGAATAGAAGAAAATCTTGTCTACGTTTTTAACATCTCCACGCTTACGACGCGACGATAGAAGTTTTTCTACAATCTGTCATTTTGTCTATTCTTCCGTCGACAAAACCCGTTTCCACGGCGCACAGTGTTTTAAAAACCCCGATTTTGTCTCATGTCCTTTTTATTGCAAATATCGTTAGTTTATATCATTACAAGTACTACAGTGAAAATCCGGCTTCGATATGACCTTTAGTTTTGACAAAAAAAAAAATCGAAAGTTTCCCTATAACCGGGTCATGAAAATCACAAAAAAAATCATATAAAATAAAATTGGCTGTTATTTAAAAATCTGATTATACGTAATGTTTACATTCATAACAACAGACATTCTGCCCGTTTTTGTAATTTCTAAAGTTAATAGGTTATGAAATAACAACATTTTTGGAGTAACGGCCACCAAGGCTCACGCACAATGGTCCACTTTAAGGACTAAGTGCGGAAACCAAAATCCCTAACATAGAACAACAACATTTTTATCGTATTTCTTTTATAATTATTATTTCAAGTATAATGCCGTATTAGATCGAGATTTTTATACAGTATATTCTTCATACGCTCTTCTATCAATACTATAAAAATCACGATCTAACTCCGCGTTATTCAAAAGTTATTAGTAATTTTTATTATATCCGGATAATAACCGAATTTTTCGGACTTAGGGTTGTCACCAAACTAAAAAAAATAAACAATTTACTTTGATCATAAATAAAACTATTATTTTAAGAATGTCGTAACTGTTCTGAGTTACGTTAAAGATTTGATATAATAAAAATATCCGGATATAATAAAAATTACTAATAACTTTTGAATAACGCGGAGTTAGATGTTGTCAAAACTAAAGGTCATATCGAAGCCGGATTTTTACTGTAGTACTTGGAATGATGTAAACTAACGATATTTGCAATAAAAAGGGCATGAGACAAAATAGGGGTTTTTAAAACACTGTGCGGCGGTCATACATAGGATACTTTCATCCCTACATAAGTATCCCGTGGGCTCATTTTCAATGTTGGTCCGTACTACAGTACTACTGCGCCCACCGACCGAGTCGCTGAGCGAGTTTTTTCTTTGATATCTCTTGCCACGGCGACAAACTAGTATGATCAGCTAGTTTTAGCATACCGTAAATTAATGCACTAAAAAGGGTGACTAAGGAACATAAATAAAATAAAAATGGGGAATTCATATCGTTTATTTACGATGAGTGGTCACAGCGTCCTACACGAGCAACGTAACCCGTCGTCCGTCGTAAGGCACTAAGTAAGAAACGGACGCACCGGATATAAATAATCACTACATTTCAAATTAACACAAACTAATAAATCAAACACTACAAAAATATAATCCTTACTATATCAATTGAGTACTGGGGGCCTACCACCATTTGTAACAGTAACAGTGTGTGAGAGAGTGAAGGATATACGTTCTTAATAGTACCATCTCTTTCCCACATTGTAGTATCAAATATTAGACGTGGCGGTAAGCCCCCTGCTCTACGGACTCGCATATAAAATTGTATCGACACCGCAGCAACAATTTTATAAGCAATACCATTGAAAATCTACTAATTTGAACCCAACACAGATATGTTAACATTTACTTCATGATATTTACAATGTTATTCAAATAATATGAATAAGTTTTGGTTCTTTTAAAATTTTTAATAATTCTAAAACTAGATTAGCAATTAGACTGTAAGAAAAATCTATAGTATTGTCTTAATACTGATTTTCGGTAATTTTAGTCATAAGAATCGGATGTGTTACAATGAAATTTTATTGCAATTCTTGTTCAGATTTGGCAAAAATGGAATGAATCAGTTTAAACATTGCAATAAGAATTCACTGTACACTAATGCATATTTAATTTAATATTATACATATTATTAAGAGCTATCTTACTAATATTGATAAATAACTAAGACGTACGGTGCTTTAAATACACCTACATAGAATAGCTTGGTATACAGATACAAATATAATGAGATGGTGAAACTTCACTATCGTCACCTGAACACAATAAAACGTAAAATAATGATCTAAACTCATACATACTACTACATAATAGGAGTTCAGAAAAACAGTTTTATAAAACATATTTAAATATCATCTTCACGTCTGTGAAGGTTTGCAGAATCAGATGTTGAATTGATTTACACAGTTTTCGTTTTGTATTTTCAAGAACTGCTAGTTCGACTATTGCAGATGTATTCCTAGCACAATATTTCATGGACTACACTATAACAAATAATTGTTTTTGGCATAAAGATGCACTACGTGGCTTTGTCAACTAATTATTCAGCCGATTTCGTGCATTTCTTAATGAATTCTTAGATTTCATAACAAGAGTAAGTATGGAAGAGAATTATGGCATCGTGACAGTGTTATGTGAACTAAGGCCTCTGTCATACTAGGGAATAGTTTGCAGCTTGAGTGAGGTTGCCTGATATGGTAATGGTGGCTGGGTGAAACAAGATGCGGATGGCGGTGGATACTTTGTTGTGGCACAGCTTGTGAGATGCTTATGTCCAGCAGAAGTTGCGATAGGCCAAGTAAGATCGACATACAATTTGTTTCCGTGTTTTGTCAAGTACTGAACACTATTTTCAATATAGGGCGCCAATGGGGGAAGGGAACTACGAAACTACTGGCGCTTGTACAGCTGGTTCCCAACATCGTCATTGGTTCTACACAAGGTGTAAACGGATCCTTTACGGAGCCCGCAACCAAGCATTCTGTACATCAAACTAAGTAACTCTAAAAAATTATTGCTGGGAAATGACTTTTTTTGGGATCAAAAATCACGTTTTACGGCAAAACTCATTGTAACGCACTCAAAATTGTGCTGATGGATAGTAAACGGATCATGGAGGTATTTTAAGTAAAGTTATAACCTTAAAAACAAGACTTAAAAAAAAAATTGGAAAAAGTTGACCTTTAACTTTGATCTTCAACATCTCCGTAAACTAGAATGGTCCCCGGTATGGTCTAGAACAAAAAAAAACGCAATGACGGGGAGAATAAGGGCCTTTGCGCTTTGTTAATGGTCTATTTACACCCTTTGTTTGAAAATAGCGTGACCGCATTGGTCAGATTGGGACCTAGCTATGAACACGCCATCTATAGTGAGCTTTGAGTGACCTACCCTTATTCAGGGCAAACGCAACAATAACTATAGCCAAGTGTGACCGCGGCCTCAGTCATAAAATATTTTTGAAATAACAGTGTCACGAATAGGAAGACAGCCCAGTGCTATTACTTACTATTTCAAAGTGTATCTAATATATTTCTAACAATCCGAGGAATAGAAGAGGTGATAGAATTTGTTTACAGTTAACAATGAAATCTTAATTAAACCTTACGTAAAACATGGCAAGACTCCGCAAATATAATCACAAAGTGCTTTTAATGTAAACAAGTGATGTTATGCAATTCCTAACATTCTATTATGTAATTGAGATCATTTAATTAGCAATAGTTACGTGATTTTCATTTAAATTTAAACACTGCGTTATTTAAAGTGAATTAAATTTAGACATTACGATTAATAAATCGAATTTTAGCATACAAACTAAAACACAACAATGTTCATATTAATTTCTAAAGAATTAAATTAATGATTACTACGAAAAGATTCTAAGCCTATATCAATTTTGGTCTCAATTTTCATTCGAATTTAATATGCTACTTCTCTTGTAATTTTAATAGAATAAGAATATTCTTTACAAGCTAAACTTAATACTGTTTAACGCACAACAAATCGGTGATGGACTTATAAAGTTAAAAGGTAAAAGGAACAAACATTCTAATTAAAAAAATAGATGCTCTACATTTGGTCCTAAATAATTCAATCATAGACTTAGAATACGCGAATTAATTTACACAAATAATTATTTGACTCAACCTCCAGCTTCTAAAAGCTGGTAAGGGACAAAATTTGTTGCTCTGGTCAACCAATCACACGAGTTACAGGCCTACCGCTTCATTGAGGCGGTGCCCTCGGTAGTCTCGGGAGTTGTGACGTGTCGTTCAGTCATTCGCCCGCAGACTAGGGTCAACACCCGCCCTTCCCACACCGCGCAGCTACCTCAGGCACCGTCTTAATTAAACGGTAACATGGCATTATTCGACAGCAAATTCAAGCCGAGATTTTAGAACCTAGGAGGATTATCCTCAAATGTTAATAGGACATTACCCTGCAAGCTCTAGTATTAGACAGTGTTACATATCGAGTCTACGTTAGACAGCGCACGCGTAGTAAACGTCTTTAGATACAGAGACGAAGCGACAATGATGGCAACACGAAGATAGAACAATTTGATAACATTTATAATGCCGTTGCTATGTGACTTTTTCATCCTTTGCCCTTCTTTAATTTATTTAAAAAAAGGCGTGTTATTGTTCCAAATATATTTTTTGAAGATCAGTTGTTCCTCTCAAATTATGTTTCCCCAAAAATTACAGTGGGAAAACTCCTTCACAAAACTTGTTTGTCAGACAATTAATCACACACAACACAACAACTAACACAACAAGGATCATTTTTCCGTTAACTCCCTTTAACTTTCTGATGCTCTCACAAATTCACTTTATAAACATAAGTGAACTTTTTCTTTATGGCTATCCATAACATAATATTGCTGACAGTATGTCAACACAGGCTTAACTTTCGAAGGATGAAAGTGGGTGGAGCTTATATACCGAATGGTCATACTGTAGCTCGGGAGCACACCAGTTAAACTGTGTTTAGGAGAAGCTGTCTTGTTCACACTCATCCCAGCTGTCACACTCGTACTGATCGCAGTCGTAGTCGATGTCGCACGCCGCGTGGCCGGTCGCGTCCGAACTGATGTCTGTCAGCGCCGCTTCGGAGACCGGCTTTGATGATATGTCCAGGATCTGGGGGAAAAGGTAGGACATGGTTATAAAATGATTCATTGTAGGTATTTGATTTAACACCAAGTCAAATTAGTGTAATGCCTGCCTTGTAGAATTTTTGTACAAACAGATAAATAATTTCGGAACTTTGATTTGATCCAAAATCAAATAGAGCAGGGGAGACGTTATTGCAGTCACCGGCTACGAGTTATCAGTATATTTTATGAGCCATTTTTAATGAGGAAGAAAACTGTTATATTTGTTCCGCATAGATGGCGGTAGTGTTTTGTTTCCTCGCCCACTTTGGTCACTGATTGATGGCTTTTCATTCAAGATATCTGAGACAAACACTCAGCGTTCTTTCGTGGCGAAGCTTCCAGGAATACACCAGTTCTCCTAGTACACAAATTACATAGTCCTACAATTACGTACATCAGCAGAGGACCGAAGGCTGTAGTTATCGGACTGCGCATCTCTGTCGGCCGTAGACAGCGCATGTAACGCTAGGGAGTTACGTTTGGGCTCCTCGCGCGATAGGTTCTTGCCGTCTGATCGAACTGCCACTTCTGATGGATTTGAACGCTCTGGAAAAATTAAATCATAAAAAGTTTAAGAATAATCTTCAATCTAGTTGGATTTAATTTAAGAATTTATGCAAACTGCATGCCATGTGGGTTGCTAATAAACAATGCGATCTTACAGTAAGAAGGCAGATCTTCTGCATTGATCCAATGACTACATATTTTTAAGAATTTACTGCGACTAAGTTTAAGTTTCAGAAATATGGTTAAAAGGAATGCCTGCGTCTATAAGTGAAATTTATCCCTTGGGCAGTTTCTTACCTTTCACTAGTGGATCTGCAAGTGACACTTGGGATCCGCTACGAGGCGAGCCTAGACTGCCGCTGTAATACATCTCAGGATTTGCTTCATGCCGATCTGAGTTAAAAGAAATACACATGGACATTACCAAGACTTTCAACGGATATAAAGAAAAGTGGCAATGGTGCAATGAATATTGCTGAATTATTTGAAAATAAGTTGGGCTTTGGCTAGGAGGCAGCTGAATAGCAGTACCCTACATGGAACGACTACCTATCTGATAGCCTTATGTGGAGGTCAGATATGCTTTCGTACCCGCAACACGATACCCTTTGCGAAGACTAGTTGGTGGCATGTTAATCTGGGAAAGATTGTGTGCCTTGCTACCTACAAAAATAATATTTGAATCTTACCACAGTCCACAATCTCGTGGAACACGTAGTTGGCAGTAACGACGGGCTGCCGGATCCACGGGTGTGCCATCAGCTGCGTTATCGTGCATCTGTTGCTCGGCTCCTTGCACAGCATCCAGCGGAGGAGTTGTTCTAAATCTGTCAGTGAAATAATGAACGTGATGAATGACACAATATGGGATCAAACGATCAGAAACACAGTTACATTGGTAGCCTTGACGATTTCCCTTCGCCGGTACTAGAGGTATCCGTAAAGAAATAGATAAAATAAAAACAAACAACATTAAAATACGGGGTGGAAGGGACACCGACGCGAAAACGGTTATCACTTAAACAGTACATCATTATAAAAAAAACAGCACACACAGCTGTTCCATACATTTTGACCGTAATAGGTACTACACTTTTGTTAGCAGATTTTTTTTAAATAACCGATCAAAAATTTCTATGTGTCAGAATCATGTACTGAATACGTGGTAACCGTTTTCGCGTCGGTATCCCTTCCAACCCAAATACATTGCATTTCGCAACCGGTACCGATTAAGGTACTGAATTAAAAAAGTTTATTAATATGATCGGTGTAAACGCATCGCTCTACTACTGTTACTATTACCTTCAGAAACCACCTGAGGGAACGCTAGCGGCCCTTGTATCGTGTCCTCGATGTCAGAAAACGGGTTAACAAAGAATGTCAGCACATACAGGGTTATCCCCATTGACCACATCTCTAACTCAGGGCCTGCGTACCTGTGGAAGTAAGATTGATTTATAGCACGAAGTTTTACTAAGCAGACAGAAATGGGCCGCGTATTGTGCCCTGAAGTAACACCCATTCAGTCACCCGTGACCTTAAAGGTCTTATTGTGCTAAAGAGGACTTTCTGAATATTCTAAACCAAGGACGTAAGAAACACATGCATTTCTTCGTTCTATATATCATAGAAATGTAAAGTTTTTATCAATATTCTGTGGTGTACTCAATCGAACGCCTTCAACAAATTATAAATTGTTTTTAAACATTGAACTTACTTGTTCCCCGCTAAAACTTCAGGACTACAATACTCTGTGGTACCGTAGAAGGTGGAGAACAGCGTGTCTTTGCTCATGAACGTCGCTGAGCCAAAGTCTATGAGTTTCACGTGGAACTTGTTGTCTATGATCACGTTCTCATCTTTTATGTCGCGGTGTAAGATGTTTAGGGAGTGGAGGTACTCGACTGCTAGTCCTATCTGTAAATATGAATAAACCAAGACGTTGTTTAGTTCTTTCGTAAGTTGCGACAAAATATGTGAAATACTGAGCAGTATAAAATATAAAGTACCGTCGACACGAAAAGAAAAAGACGAAAATGTATATGCTACACAATAATAAAATATTCTAGCTAACTTTTAAAACCAAAGAAAAACGAAAGGCGTAAACGAAAAGTGTAGCCTTTTATCACGTGCGTGTCACGTGTGCTGTGGGATGGCTTAAATGTTCACCTTTCCTAGACAAATAAATATAATTTATAAGTATGTATGTATATAATACCTGTCTAAAAATATAACTAAGCAGTGGTTCATCGAGCCTCGGTCTTCGCTCGATAAACTCAAACAGATCCATGCCGGCACCATGTTTCTCCATTACCATCTGGAAGTACTTCTCGTTTTCGAATGCGTCTACCACGCTCACCTGGCAAAAAACAAACCTTTATTAAAAGAGGATCAGTTTAGAATGGAAATAAAAAAGGGTGTAGTGATCGCTACGTTTCGAGAGATTGTAAGTATTGCACCAGCTGGCGCCATATTTCTACGCTAGCTACCTGCTACTGACCTATATGCTACTCTTTTTAGATGTTACATAGTTTCGTACTGTGTTATGGTGTAACCTGACGGCCGTCGATAGACGACTGTGAGGCATATTTTGAGATGATGATGTGTGGCTTGTTACACATTTTGACTCGATGGTCGACCACTCGACCGATGACCTTGTTCATTACCAATCAGCAATTTGTTTTTATTTCAAACTAGCTTTTGCCCGCGGCCTCGCCCGCGTGGATGTCGAAAAATATCCGACGGGAACGTACTACCGGGATTAAAAAGTAAACTACAGATTAATCCAGGTTACGGTAACAAACATAGTTACATACCTTCATTCCCCTTTTAACCCTTCAGGGGTAGGATTATCAAAAACGCTTAGACACGTATAAATTAATTTTAAATCGTCAGCCTAAACACGAAATTTGAAGATCATAACTTCAAAACTGACGGACTTTCATATAAAATTCCATCCCCTATTTTACCCCTTTAGGGGTGGAATTCCAAAAAATCCTTTCTTAGTGGATGCTTACTCTTCACAAAGAACACACTCTTCAAGTTTCATGTCTCTATGACCAGCGGTTTGGGCTGTGTTGATATATCACCCAGTCAGTCAGTTTACCATTTTATATACATAATAGTATTAGTATTCTGAACTGTACTAGACAAGGCGAGTAGTACCATTTCACCTTTCTTCGGAATTTACTATAGCAAATGCAAATGGTTTATTGTCGTTTGATAGGGATACAGAATAATGAAACATAAATTTAGTGATACACTATAGCACAATCAAATACTCACAATATTAGGATGTTTAAGAGTGAGCAGCAGACTCAGCTCCAGCGGCACCCGACGTCCATCAGGCGCGTCCACCCAGAACTGTGCGCCCACCTTCTCCTTGAGTATGAACTTGGCGACCGTCAGCAATCTGTCAGAGCGACGGTACGCCATCTTGACGCATCCGTAGGCGCCTTTACCTAGAAAAGGTAGTGTTTTGGTTAAAATATGTGGAAGACTTGATATTTTCAAGTTGCTTAAAACTATGCTGGTTTTCACGAACACCGATACCTAAATAAAATTGCACTATTGGTTTTGTTACCATATTGGTTGGTATTACTGAATTCCCTTCGCGGAACCTAGCGTTGATTGAAATCCAAGAGTGAATGTGTCGCCTTTAAATGTGTGACTTTTTGGATTAATTTCGTTGTGGGATCGTTTCGTTTTTTTTGTTTCTCTCGACAAGCTTCATTGTTCGCCACTATTGATTCTGATGGCTTTCAGAAGTTGCATTGGTTGGGAATAGTGTGTCGGGCTTGTCCCAAAATGCCAAAGGCGCCAACCGTGCGTTGTTTTCTGTTGCAGTACTACTTTTGGTGTGAGTGAAATTTCACATCAAATGAAAGAACTTTATTTGAAGGTATTAGGATTTCGACATTCTAGTTAAAAGTTCGATTAAAATTACTCGTAGTGAAGAGGTTCATACACAGCACATTCGTATTGTTGTTACACGGATTTTGAAAAAAGCCTGATAAGAATTATTAGTGTTTGCTTACCAATCTGCTTGAGCGTAACATAATGTTTGTTGTATTCGCCGGAGACCTGCTCGTCACCACACTGGCTCACAAGCGACATCGACTGAGGCCTGCTGCTAGCCGACTTGTTACCCTGATAAGAAAACAAATAAAGACGATTTTATAATTCACTGTTCACGAAAATTTATTCGAAATATACTTGAATTTATTAGAAACAAATATTTCGAGACTCGCTGCTAGCCGACTTGTTACCTTGATTGGAGAACAAATAAAGATGATTTTACAATGCACTTTTAAAGGCAAGGTAAAAAGAAAAGCCAATTGAATTAATTAAAAATATTTATTTTTTTAACTTTGGACACGCTTGCGCTTGTCTTTTGCCAATAAGATAATGATTATTATGATGATAATAAGATGATGATAATGATTAGCCAGAAGATTTATGATAATATGATAATGAAATAATGATATCACTATGCAATATTATATTGTCGTATCAAATTGACATCGATAAAAAAAATCTGCACTGGGGGGTCTACAATCGTACACTGAATTCTTGGTAACAGTTTGCGAATCAATGTCCTTCACCATGTTGCGCAGTCAAATCAAAGTACAACATGAAAATAAAACGAATAACGAACGAACGAAATAGCGGTAGTAGAGCATCTGAAATACTTGTCTAACTAATACACAAGACATACTATACCACAGTGTTACTAACGAGGACTAGCGAGTTGTCGGCCGTGGACGCGACACTGGACGCGAGCGTGGTGTGTCGCACCGTGTCCTCTAGCTGTACGCCCAGCCACACGCAGCGGACGCGGGAACCTGTGTTTAACTGCATGCTTGATACTGTGTACAGGACATCTGGAAAAGAGAGGTGGAGTTATTATTTCCACAAAATAGTATTGAAATATGAATTGGAAGTTCAAGCGCGATTGAAGAACGTGGGGACGCTCAGCAGTCGCGCTTGTACACAAGGGCGCACGCGACCGCATGCGAGTCCCATGACTCTCGTCGCAGATTGATGCCTCATTACGTGCCCAGTTATAGGTAACAGAGGCTCTATTTATTTTATAAGATTAAATGGAAATGGCGGAAGATATTGAAAGCGGAAGAAAGGAAACAGAAATACGGATCTTTTTTTTTATCTATTTGCTATGATTTTTCTCTTTCTCTCAATACCCCAGGAGGGGGTACCTAAAATGTTATTAATGTACTCACTAAGATGAGTGCCGTCCTTGTGCAGCACCACGCCCCTGTAGGTGCCGTCCTTGTGCTGGCAGTCTGTTGCGCACTCGCAGGGTTCCGCTTTGTTTCGTGAGTGTTGCGGTGTCGACGTCATAACTAGTGTACGGACTATTCGCTTAGCTACGCACGGAGTTTCGGGTGCATCGTCTGCGACAAGAAAAAATAGAATTAGGGATTGGTTACACTTATTGACGCGGAATTTGGTTGTAAAGAATCCGGGTAGAAAGACTTACGCCTATGCAGTAGAAGTTAAAAAGACGTCTGTATGCGCTGTTAAAAGGAAAACTGTCTTAGGATGCTTGGTAATATTTTTTTTAGTCACTGATCTTTCGACTCCCAGAGTGGCTATGTTATCGACGCGACGTCAAAATTACACTGTTAGAAGTTTACAGTGTTGAAAAACCAATGATGTGCCCTTATTTTGTTGTAAAGACACATGCTTGTTTTCACGAACACTAGACAGTGTTCGTGAAAACAAGCATGTGTCTTTGGGGGTATGAAGAACAGGGTGTAAAGTTCTTCCCCCATAGAAAAGGGAGGATCCTCCGACCAGATGGGTGTTATGGCGGGTGGGCTACTGCTTGACAGGTTGTTTTGTCGGGTTCATCTAAATAGTCTTAAGTCGCAAATAACTTTACTTGCGCGATGCAGGATTTAGATGTTTAGTTTATCCTCTGCGTCATAGATGGCGCTGTAGACTTTTTGTTCTATGTTGTTGTAGTACTTTTTGTAGTGTCGCTACATGTCTTTTCCTGGTTACGTTTAGTACTTGTTTCAGGGTGCACGCTAACGACAATTATTTTTTACTAAATACTATTATCTTACCCGAATACAATTTCCTAGGCGCAGATTCAGTCTGTGTCTCCAAATCGTTATCATTACTCAAGCTATCAACGCTTTCATTACCGTTGTGTTTCGGCAAGTCTTCGATCTCACAGCCAGGGGGCGGCATCTCATTGATAGGAGTCAGGAAATCCGCACTCGTCTCATTTGAGTCACAGAAGTCTAGAGACAGGCTTGTCTTATCATCCTTCCCTGGTAGATTGGCTTTTAGAGATCTATATTTACTTGAATCGAAGGAAAGTCTTAAAGAAGGATCGTTTAGTCTTACTCTGGGAGTATTTCCAGTAGGAGTTACTTCCTGAGAATGCTGCGAAGTATAGTAAATAGAATCAGACTTTTCCGCAGGCTTGGCAATAGGCCTCGCAAGATTACTCTGTTCAGAACGGAGAATATTCTCGCTCCGAGATTTCGATATGCTGCTATGACAAAAATTTTCGTCGTCTATAGATATTCCTGACATCCCAGAAGTGACGTCGGGTAGGGCGGATATGTCGTTTCGTTGTTCCGTGGTGCTTATGCTGGAGACCATGTCTTGTGTGGGAGTGGGGGTGTGTGTGACCATGCTGCAGGACTTGTCGAGACAGAGGGCGCTGGACGATTTCTCTCGCGTGGTCGAGAGGATGGATGGATGGACGTTGAGTGACATGCAGGCGGATTTTTGGCTTCCGTTGAATGCTCCGCATGAATCGTCGTCGGTGTCTGATGCTGGAACAATAAATGGAGATGTTGTAAGCCGGTTTAACTGGATTGTTGCATGTTTGCACCATGGATGGATTTATTTAGTAACAAGGTCTAGTATTAGCAGGAGTTGGGAAACATGGGACACTTGATATCTTGGCCTGTTGGTTGCATATCACAGGAGCTGATCAACGCCACTGAAAGTGCCCAACTGGTCGCCAAATCATGGGCTGACTCAATTTAAATTGTCATCGACACACTATGAAGTAGGAGATGGGACCAATCCGCACTGGGCCCAGTGTGGGTTGGTCCCATTTCCTACTTCTGTGTGGTGGATTACGGTCCACCCCATCTTAGAGAAAAACGGCCAGTATCCCAGCAGTAGAACCGTTTCGACTGATAACATAGGAGGTAAACATTTACGGTACAAATGCAGAGAAGCAATTGGTATTGCTTTTCTGCATTTGTGCTGTTTCAAACTCGGACATTTATTTCAGTAAATAAACTATTATCTCACATTTATTTTTTTCAACGTACCTGACGCATTATCATCATTATTAACCGGCGACAGCGTCATATTCCTGTTCCTCTCAGGCATCTTGACGATATCGGCCGGCTGGCAGAAGTTCTGTATGACATCCTCAATGTGATGGCCTATGACTTCGGAGTGCGGCTTCCCGAAGGTCAGCATGGCGAAGTGGTGGTTGCAGGCGGTTATTATACCGCTCTCGTCTACTACTAGGAGACCGCTGACGTTGTACGTGACCTGGGACGAGGAAGGCTTAAATTATTGAATTGTTGGTGTTTAAAGTGCTTTAAGAAAGCAGCCAGTCGCTGATAAAAGATGATGAATTCAGATGAATGCTACTTAAGGTAATTTGGGCACCTGTTCAATCAAATCCACCCTCGAAGAGAAAGCGGACGTGAGACTCAAGTCAGTCAGTCGAGTAATCTTCCGTCGCGCTCAGTAAAACTGATGGAACTAGCGAACTGCAGACATGTCGCTCTCCAACTAGTACTCTCAACTTCTAGTTGCTCTATACTCACTGAACTCACTTCTAGCTCATCATCGGCCGGGTGGGATTTGATTTCACGGAATACAAGTGTTAGCATTTTTATTTTTTTAATGATTTAATTAGTATTTTAGCAAAATAAAGAGCAATGAAAATTATAATAAAGTAACTTACCCTGACATTAACTTCAAACACAGGTCTGTGTGTCTTAACACCACAGACAGTAGACCACATTGAGCTGTCTGTGGTTTCAGGCTTTGATATCCACAAGCACAGCGGAAAACACCCGCCGTCCAGTGTCCTCCCTAAAACACCGAGAGTAAGGACATGATTATAGTTTCTAGTCCTGGAAAACTGACTCGTCCTACAATTCATATTTTCCAACAAATTATTTAAAAAAAATAGATCAAATCAAAGAAACGAATTCATTCTGAAAAATAGGCTTGGACCGTCAAGAATAGGTTCACCAGTTTACTGAAAGCTAGATTACTATAATCCTCATATTCAAGAACTATCTACCAACAATCTACTGATTAACACATCTAATAGTTGGTGGTTGGAATTAGTACCTGATGATCATGATACGAGTGAAGATTGACAGTGGAAAATGAAAAAAAAAAAGTGTTGCGCCGACCCAATGTAATATGGGACAGGAAGATGCATAAGCATAATCAGCCTATTATGTTCCCACTGCTGGGACACACGGCCTCCTCTCTATGAGAGGGAACGGGCTATAACCCACCACGCGGGCCCAGTGCGGGTTGGTAGATGTCACATGTCTTCTAATTTTTGGTTCTAGGACATGCCGGTTTCCTCACTATATGTACTTCACCGTTTTTGAGAGCAGTGGTGATGAAATAAATTACACAAAGTAATGCGCCTGCCTGGGTTCGAACCCACGACTTACGTAAGTCGGGGCCCCCACCACTGGACCACCGCTGCTCTTAGGAAGATGATCATAGTTAAAATTACTACCTGTCAGTTTCTGCTTAGCCATATTCTTCGGCATAGGCGCATCATAAGAAGGCAGGCGCGCGTTCGGTATGAGCGAAGCGAGCGGCACTCCCACTAGTTTGTCGCGCGACTCCGCCCCGAACAGTGCGGCCGCTGACGCTCCCTCGCATGATACGACCATGCCTGTGTCAGCTTCTACTGTTAACTGGAAAAGTCAAGTACATAAACATTTTAGATTAAAATTATAGTCAGTCAAAAATTGATAAGAAATGTTTTGGAAAATAATGTCCAAATTATTAAATAGAACATAGTTTTAAGTCACCATTAAGTCTCATCCTAACACGGTCACTTTCAGGTGAGTGCACCAACAGAAAGACTTTTAAGAGTGACCTAAAGATCAGAGTCCTTTAAGAATTCAACCAATTGGGGTTGAGGTTTATAAGATTGCTGACTAGACTTGACTAGGCTTTCGGATAGACCAGAAGTAGCTTTTTATCTCCCTAGCTTACAGTAGCGACGGGCAATTTTTGTTAGAGGGAAACCGGAGTACATATCTTTCATGTGATTATATTATTTGTCTATAGAATACTGACTGTGCCATTTTTCAAAGGGAATCCGATAGGTATCCATGTGTATGGAATCTTTGCCACTGCTAGCTTATGCTGTCCCTCAACTGGTCAAAGACATTGCCCAAGTCTGTGCAAGAACTGTTTCAATGCGCCATCTCTAATCAAAATATACCTTAGATTGGTTAACTATATTGCCCCACAAGGAGGGCGTTTTAGAGTGTGTAATTAGTAAAACTTACCACAACATTCTTACAGTTGACAGGCTCAGCCACAACTAAGCAAGGGCCGTCATTATCCAGCTGTCTTATCCACAACGACACCTGAACCGAACCACCATCTTTTGATATAAGTTCAACTACCTGAAACATATTAACATACTTGTTTGACATTTAAAAGCAGAAGGTCAACCGTTTATAGCAGCTGTGAGGCACAAGTCTATTAATAGATATTATCCCTTTTTATCCATACAAAGGATGCAACATTCAGAATAGGGGTGCATTAAAATAGCTTACACTAGTGACGATATTTAAATATGCGTCGGCCATAACCGGGATAGGCAAAAATAATAGTGCATCCAAAGTTAAAAGTCCCCAACCTAAAGGAGAAAACCTAAAAAAAGACCCCAGGCTCAGCCTTCAATGATCCCACTGCTGTGGAACAGGCCTGCTCTATGTGAGAGGGAGTGGGCTTGTAATCCACCACGTAAGGCCCGGTGCGGTTGCTGGATATCACAAGGCTTTGAATTTTCTGTTCAACGACATGCCAGTTACGACACATTGTTTTCGTTCATCCTCCACACGCTACGACCTTTAAGTAGAAAATAATAAATAACCTTTCCACTGAGCAAAACAACAGTCCCATCTTCAGAGGTATCGCAATCTTCTGGTTCATGTAAACTGAATGTTTTACAGTTCCTGTTGCGGAGTAGGTCTGGGAAACGAAGCCCGCACAGTTCTCCTGACGAATAACCCAGTAATGAACAGGCTTTGTTGTTTACTATAAGAATCTGAAAGTAGTTAATAGAAAATTAATGATGCCTAGTGTAGGATAAATTAACCATAACCTAAGCAAAACCTATACTTTATGGCCAATCAATCAATCAAAACATTTTTTATTTCACTTAGGCCTACATGGGCGTTTAAGTTTGGGTTGGTCATTTCCCATGGAGAAGAACCAGCAAGAAACTCCTTGCTTAATTTTTTAAAATTATTTGGGTGTTAGTACTTAAGTGTGAGGACAGCGCAGACCCGCCAATAAGTCATTGCTTACTCCCCAAAAACTAACAAGCAAAGATAAAAAAATTAACAAGAATCTAAGAATGTACAAGGCCTACAATGTTCACAAACAATAGGTAAAAAAATGATCTATACATAGAAAAGGAAATATTATACAAGATATTATATTGAATACTAGCGACCCGCCCCGGCTTCGCACGGGTCCATGTATTATACATATAAAACTTCCTCTTCAATCACTCTATCTATTAAAAAAACCGCATCAAAATCTGTTACGTAGTTTTAAAGATTTAAGCATACATAGGGATATAGGAACAGAGAAAGCGACTTTGTTTTATACTACGTAGTGAAGACTAAATATTAAACAAGTGACACAAACCCAGCCAGCGGGCCAGCTGATATTAAAATTGGGTGATAATTTGTGCATCATTGACTTGATGATATTTAATTGGTTTGGACACAGATTGTGACAGACGAGACAGAACAGAATTTTTCCATTAAATTCAACAACTATCATCTTTCTTACCTTAGAAGTGTTAGGTTCAATGGTGAAGACAGCCTTGCTTGGGTTTATGGTCTGTTGTAGGCGTTCAGTCTGAGACGGTGCAGGGGACCCTGCTACTTCAGTTGCTAGGGATGTGTTAAATCTGAGCCCATTTGGCCCATCAACTGAGGACATAGTTTAGGATTAGTTTTTCTGCCATGTTAATTCAAAGACAGACATGCTGTTGATTGATTTGATTTTGATATTTCTTGGTATATAAACACTGGCAGACCTTCTGCTTAAATAAAAGATTGCCTGAGTTAGGAGAATGAGTGATGTATCGAAAGAGCCTAGTAATTCACACACTCATAGACATATCACTGTGTGAATTACTGGTCTCTTGCGACACATAATTCCTCACAGCACAGCTACCCCAAGCACCATCTAAGTTAAATGGTAAGCCTGGACATATATTTTCTTCTTAGTTGTGTCACTTTATTGAGAATGCACTTGATAAGTATAAATCTAATTGAACACCTTTTATTATAAGAGATTGCACATAATTTTTTTATAATTTTAATTTACTCTCCACAGGTTCACTCACAATTATTAAAGGGTAGAACTATAATACAAACCTCTAACAAGATCAACAGCTTGTTTGAGTTTGGTTGGTGTTTCCAGTTCCATGGTCATGGGTCGCACCTTACGGCTCAGGCACGGGAAGCTTTGGTTACCCTCAAAGGAACAGTTGCTGTACACATTCCGAAAACGGCTCTGAGCTTTTGCAGTTCTAAAAGAAGATTTTTAAATGCTAAATATTTTCTATTACTTAAACCTACATGGGCACTAATAAAACGTCGGAAGCTAGGTGCTCAGTTTTCAATTGGTGGATTCCTATGGAGAAGAACCGGAAAGAAACACCACGATTAATGTTTTTTAAATATTTGTATTTTATAGTGTATAAAATACTTATGTATGAGTGTGTATTTGAGGAAAATTGCTGTTTTAAAGTTAGATAGATTACACAATCAACAGTTGTTTATGTTTGCATTTAACCATAACAACTGAAACATCATCATAAATAATGTAGTCACAAACTAAAGTAAGTTCTAAGAATAAAAGAGGGTCAGTGGAATGTCAAGGTTAAAAATGTATTATACACTTACCTGCATTTGAAATCAACTTCAGGAAACTTTTCAGGGGTATGTAAATTTGGACTATCATCCCTGGCTTCAGTGAAAGTGAGTTTTGGTTTCTGTAAGAATATACCAATAGCATTCATAAAATATTCATTGATATTATTGAATTTTCGCTATAAATAAATTACTTACTGGTCGCGGGGTTATATTTAGGTGCTCGGGCGAGTAAACATCCACAAATCTTCCGAGTCTAGGCTTCACAGGCGTCAAGTTAGACGCATCCCCAACACTATTCCTACAACACACAATTCCTATTTTCAAAATACCGGAAACTCCAATTGAAAGCTTGTTTGATAAACTAAATGCTAAGAAAATGCTAAAGGTCCGCTTTATGATTTATTTACATCGTTCTAACTTATTTTGGGATGGAAAATCAATACATTAGAGCGCGCAAGTTCAAATATGAAACGAGGACAAAAAAGTTTGTATACCACTGTTACCTTTGGTAGTTTAGCACACCAGCAGTTTCCATGGCATGTGGGCAAGTAAAACAAGATATTTTAAGATATTCTGCCGGATGAAATGAGACGGTCTTGAATATTCAAAATGCACCGTTGCTTGAGTTTTCAAACAAAAGAAACAAATTGAACAGCTGTGTCGGTTGTCAAACCTTGCAGTTGCAGTCTGGTTTTCACCTTCAATTTTTTGTGATTGTAACATTTGTGTAATTCATTTCCAATTATTTATTTTTATTTCACGGTGATAAAATTAAATCCAGAAATCCGTCTACAATAATTAAGAAAGAAAACGATCGTTAAAATATCTAGGAAACTGCAAATAACGCCACCTATTTTATAAAAGTTACTTTAGAGCCAGAGTCCGTCAAAGTTAGTTGCAAGCATAAATGATAGATGGCGTTGTAGTTTAGTTGGTAATTTTACGGGGAAATCGTAAATACAAAACGAAAATTAAAAATCTCCAAACATTTATGAGTACTGAGAATGTAAAAAGTTTACATAAATAAACATGATTATTTTGTGAGATTTGAACAGCGACCATTTTACAGAAAGTGTTTGTAAATTTTAACTAAACTTTCGACTGGGAGCGTGGCGTCTCCTGTAATCCGGCTTCTCGGAGGTCGGAAGCGGAGGATGGTTTGAGGTCGGGGGTCCTGGTGCTGAGTGGCCCATGTTGACTGGACGTCCACACTAAGCCCGGTATTGATATGGATCCCCCGGAGGAGTCTGGGGGATGCAGGTCATCTAAGGAGGGGCGAATCGGGCCAGGGGGGAAACCCAGCAGCCAAAAGTCCCCGTATCGGGCAGTAGTGGGATAGCGGCCGGGAGTGGGCGCTCAGTATCAGCCTGACCAATATAATCAGACCCGTTTCTTTTGCAAATTTTCTTCATAAAAATACTCTACCGAAGTGCCGCGTGCAGTGTACATTATTAACAACTCGTTATATCTTATTTAATAAATATCTACACGTCATAATTTAACGTATTTAGTAAACAATCAGGTAACTCAAAATTCAAATGCTTTTTTAATATTATACAATAGGGGTTTTCAGGCAATAAACAGTCATGGCTAAAACCTCGTTTGTTTTGATAATAGCAGGCATGGCGACTATGGAGAAGTAATCGGCGTATTGTCGATGTCGGTACGGCAACCATGTAGTTTTTCTTACAATGAAAGTGGTCAGCATTACCACCGAGACAAGAATAAGTATAAATAATTTACTTAACATTATATAGACTTATTCTTGATCGTCTGTAAAATATTAAAGTAGGTGCCTAAATAATTTTGTGAAAAGGAAGAATTTATGGACATTTGAGAATTTCGGAATCAAGTTTTTTATGCCTACATTCATTCCTATTTCTAATTTGTTTTAGTTCAGTTGTGTTGAAACAGGGTTTTTTACATTTTGAATTAGTATTTTGTTTTTGGAATGAAAACGAAATGGATCAGAATCAGATAGGTATGACGTACAACAATTTACAGAACGTTGCATGTCATAAGTCCATTACATTACACGAGATCCCGTAACGACATGATGAAGGTTAACATGAAAATATCACTTTTTTATGTTCTCGACTTTTCCTGGAACGTAATACGGGCAAGTACGTCTATGTTCCGGTTACTGCGTGCACTTTCAAATCCCAAGGTCCTTATAGTGGCACAGTCACAATTCCAATCCTGATCGTAACTCTTATTTTGTAGGTCGTAGGGGTGATTTTCGTTGTATGTTACTTATTGAAAATGGTTCTATAAATTGTAGATTAATTGTTATTAAAGATTTAGTAGGGCGTTGTTTTACGGATGTTGGTGGTTTTGGCTCGTAATTGTGTATAATATTAATGAGAGACTGGCAGGTTTGTATAGGCACGATTTCGATATAATGTGAACTGCGAGTGAATAAACATTAAAGCGCAGGCCACAGCGGCGAAAGATTTTTTCATACTTTGGTTCACACCGCGAACTATCGAAAGAGACAAACGAAGTAGGGACATATCAAAAGTCGTTCGTCCGCTACCTCAGAGATAACATTTATGAACAATTGAACATACATGTGGGTAATTTGCGTCAATTTTTCATGGTTTTTTTAATAATCTGAACTGATACCATTTAACAAAACTTCAATGGGTTTATGTTTCTGCATTAGACACCACTAATCTAACTACCGATTAGATAGTTGGCGCGCAGCGGTTCATATTTTATTTTTAAAGGGGGACGGCGCGAACGCAGTCCCCACTTTCAAAAATTTCGCATCTGAGTTAGCCACAGTATCGCGCCAGGGTCATTCAACGGCGGAGAATCTTAACACCGCGATTCAGGAATGTGACGTAAAAGTACAACGCCATCTAGTTCGGAATTTCAGAACGCCACGCGTTCGGAATTTCCTATACTAAAATAGTGTAGGAAATTAATCAAAGTCAAAGTCAAAACATTTATTGCGAACTACGTATACAATGACGTGGTGTTATGTTATGTTAGTACTTATGACTTAGCAGCCTTTAATAACCATTGCAGTTTATTATTCGCCTGCCCTTATCATCCTAAATTAGCATGCATTTAACATTATTATTACGTAATTATTTTCTTTTAAATTAGTTCAATTAAATAGAGAAATTATAGTTACCTATGTCAAAATTAAATGTCAATATTAGTGAATTTAATTTATTCAGCAATATTAATGTCATCCTTTTTAGGTTTTTAGGTACTTAGTACAAATTTTAGGTAATGGTTTAGACTAAAAATTGTTTGTCTAAGACAGATCGCCACTTTTGTACAAACATGAGAGAAAGTCGGTATTTTAAGCTAGACTTTAAATATTCTTTTACTGAGTAGAAACCTTTTTGGATAAGGTATAGTTTTAGCCTTTTTTGGAATATTGTTACTGATTTTTCAGTTTTAAACATGTTGGGCAACTTATTACATATTTTTATTGCCATAAAATATGGGCTATTACTAAACACTTTAATTCTTGGATGGAGCGTATAACCTCTTTTCATGGCGAGTGTTGACGTTGTGCGTATCTTCAACTTAGTGAACTTGTCGATATTTTTAAAAACAAATACGCAAATGTAAAGTATGTAAATTGATGGCAGAGTTAGAATCTGATACTTTATGAAGCGTGGTTTGCAGGTCTCTGTATTATCTATTTGGGCTAGAATTCTTATGCACTTCTTTTGTATTATGAATAGTTCATCTAAGTTATCACTATTAATATTTCTATACCGGGTACTTTTCAGTGATGGACAAAATTAAAGTGAAGTTTTGATGAAATATTTTTAGGTGTGTGATACAATGGAATCATCATCATCTTCCTGCCCTTGTCCCATCCTACTTGGGGTCGGCGCAACACGTTTTCTTCTTCCATTCTCCCCTGTCAGACGTCACGGCATCATTTACTCCTTTCTCTTTCATATCAGTCTTCACAAAATCTATTATTGTACAAGCATAGGTAGTTTTTAAGTTGAGGAGGATCAATGTACAAATGAATGGATAGTGTACAAGTTGACACGGGCTGAAAGCGGAGAAAAATAATGTTATGGTGACAGAATAAAGTTATGCTACAGAAGAAGCCATCTTAATTATTACAAAACCACGGTTTGGTTTCTGAAATTGAACTAGTTCTCATTTCAAGAGACAAAATCAACCAATAAGAAACAACAGTACTTGCTTCGTAACATCTAAAGTACTCTGTCAACAGTTATTAAGTAACCCGTAATCCCAAGTCTAGACTCCACGGGCGTGCGTAGGCGATCTATTATTATATTTTCAACTAGCTGCTACCCGCGACTTTCGTTCGCGTGAATGTATTATTTCGCTTTGAATCAGATTTTCTTAACAATTTCAAGGGTTTCAATTTTTTTCACGAAACCCTAATTATTTTTCTATTATAAAAGTTAGACCTTATAACATCAGCTATTCGACAGTTAAAGTCTTGTCAAAATCGGTCCAGCCGTTACGGAGATTAGCTGGAAAAAGCAGACAGACTGACTGTCAAAAATTGAAAAAAAGTATGTTTTTGTAATTAGTGCCGTATATATTCCCATTTGCGTTCAGTAAAAAGCTGTTATTTAATATTATAAACAGACACTTCAATTTTATTTATTTGTATGTATAGAGTATAGATTATTTCTTTCAAAGTAACAAAAGACTTTGAAAGTGACTGCGTTGAATTTGCCAAATTGACTTCGTTGTCAGTCTTTGTCGAATGTAATGATTTTGTTACCGTTATGGGCAGTTTGATATTTTTTTGAGTGTTGATTTAATTATGTTTTTTGTAGGAAATTTGTTGAATTGTACTCGAATGATTGAGGGACATGAAGGAGTTAATTGAATTGTCTTTTAAGCCAATACTGGTTTAATTTAAATACGAAATACGGAGATCGACGGTATTAGTTTTCTGAACCATGGAATATAGGTCGTCTAAAGAACACAACACTAAGTGGGTACAGAAGCACGAAATTTTGCAGAAAATATGTTTCTAGGTGAGCTTTAAGGGATAATTATTGAATATTAAATAGGGAATGTTGGTTTGTTCGGAAGATCCTCATTGTTGCCGATATGAATACTGCCGTTTTAATTAAAAAGGGCACAACTAACATTTTTCATGATATTGACTTGATATGTATATACCTATATCCGGAATCAGGAAAAAAGGCCTATCTGCCTAATTTTTTTGTGATTTTTAGCAACAAAATTAACTGGAGATAGCATAAGCTTAAAGGGCACAATGCAACATTTTTTAAGTTTTAGTAATTTTAACATCGATTTTCTCAATATTTACAAAATGTTAGTTGTGCCCTTTTTAATAATGACGGCAGAATAATATTTCATAGTTATTTTGTGAGATGAGAGATGACTTACATATCGCGTAGGCAAGCGCAATCATTAGATGCGCATATCATAAATTACCAAGCAATCACCGATCAAGCATTCAAATTCTATACCCCAACATAATTGAACCGCCAAATCCAATGAATACTAATGTTAGTGCATTTAGGTAAATAGGTAGGCTAAAATTGCATTCAGATCGGACATTCCGTGGGCCGGCGAATGGTGGAGCATAACCTTTGGCTCTGCGTGACATTACGTTCACCGTAGCGGTCATGGGACAGGCATACGACTTTGTAATGTAAGCGTATAGTAGAAAATACTGTCGTAACTTGTGTGTCGTGCTGTGAATGATTAGAACGCTTACCTTAGATAGGATAAGGTCCAAAATTAAATTATTCGGAAATGAACTGGAGTTACCGACATAGCTTGCAGAGCAAACATGATGAAAAGGCAGGGGACTCGCCGTGTCAGTCCAAGAACCGATCGCTAATTGAGCAAATCAGTCTTTTTTTTTTTTGGGATGGGAAATCATCAAAGGACTCGTCCCGCTCTGGGCGGAGCGGAAGGGAGTGTCAGACTTTTACTGACTAAACCCATCCATGTTCCTTCTTTTGCCCTTTGTGTTCCAGGGCTGCGCTATCTCTTTCGAACAGTCCTGGAATGGAGACCGCGTATTGTCAAGCGTCGTGTGGGATGCCTCCAAGCTAGATGGAACGTGGATCCAAAAAAGGTGGCCGGCTCAGGATAAATGTGCGAAGCGAAAGGCAGGATGTTGTGGCGCAACTTGAGAAAACCTTTTGTCCGGCAGTGGACTGCGAGAGGCTACATTGATTGAACTTGGAAGGGCAATAAGATACCTACTTCTATATATTCACAATCTACTTCTATATCTTCCCTCTACATGTTCACAATCCTATCGTAAATTCTTTTCGCTAACATAGAGCGTAAGCAATGCAGCATCTGAAAAGGCTGTTCTGAGCTTCTCTGCTTCTGCTTTGAGCTTTTCTCTATGATTAGGCTCATTATCCACCAACTAAAAGTTGTTTCATCTTAGGGTCACTTCACGTGTCTGTGACTTGCAGACAGTAACAGAAGACGTCACTTTTGATAGCGTTATAATAGATCTTAACTCGTAAGGCAGTTGTCCTACCGCCAACAATAGCGAGAAGCAAGTAGTGCTAGAAAGTAGAAACGCGTTGACTAGCAGTGCGAAGCGAGTGTGTAGTTCCGATAGTTTTGTCGCTGGGCTATAAGCGAGTGTGCGAGCGCGACGGGCGATTACTCGCACAGTCGCAACACTCGCTCGGGGCGGCTAGTCCTGCGCAACACTGCACTGCACGAGTGCACGCGCTACGCACGTGTTCGTTCCCCAACAGCAATTATAGTTCTAGTAATTGTTCTGAATTCATAATATGTGCACTCAGATCCGCACTCTAGGTAAAAATGACCGCTGGTTGATCTCCTAATTGGCGTGAGTTTTGACCGCCGAGCGAGCATCGCTGAGCAAGTATCGCCGCGCGAGTATTATCTTTGATAGCTTTTGTCGCACAGCGACAAACTATTAGGGCGAGTCCTCGCCGCCAGTGTAAACAGTAAGCGATCTATTAATATATGCATCTCTTTTGTTTACACGGAATGAATATCTATTGTACGTTTCTTGAGCGAGAAAATAGCCGATAGGTAGTCGCTTCCTCGCCAGCGGGGGCGGTGGGACATCTGCCTAAGGTTAGGATAGCCATCTGTTCTAGTAGCTTCAGGTCTCTTTGATTTAAAACGCTGTGGAAGTGTGGATATATTTAGCTAACATTGTGAAAGCACAACTGCAGTTTGGATGACATCGTTATTAAAATAAATGAAGACAGAAGGAAATGTCGTGGCAATGAGTGTGTTGTTTACTCCAATCTCGAGTTTCTTGTTTTGTTCGTCCATTTCCTACTGATTTTGGTAAAACCCGCTGTCTTGGCGGCTTAAGAAATTTAATATTATAATCATTCTGAGCCCGAATTTCGCTACCGAAACGCTATCAATGTTGTGTTTGCTAAGGAAAATTGGCTCTTGAACACGGGTAAAGACGTGCCTATGTAGTACTGGGTAAAACGATACCACTTAGTAAGAATGGTTGTCAGACTTTTGAGCCACCGACTACCTGTAACGACTGTACAAGATCTACAAATGACTGCCGGGAGCAACGGCTGTGGAACTAACCAATCACATAGCTAGAATACCTCAAGCCGTGAAAAAGAAGCGATATTATTGGTTAGTTTCACACACATCCCTCGTTACGCAACCTCGCTCATCTCTGGTGGAAACAGCCTTAACGTGCTTTCCGAGGCACAGAGGAAACTCAGTATGTAATGGGTAGTCACTCATCCACAGACCAACCTAGCCAAGCGCGGCCTTGAACATTGATTCGAGCGGCTAAGTTCCGAATTATGATTCTAAATTGTTAATCGAAAGTAAAATAATATTCCAAAAAAAAATAACCGTTTTGCCAATTTCTAGGTATTTAGCTGGTCGATTTAACATCAGATAATCGGTAAATACTTGAATTAGGCTGTAAATAGATCAGCAATAACTTATAAGATTGTGTAACACGAATCGGTTCATCGCTTTTTTACGATCACGATATTGACACAGTTATAATCGCTTAATCATTTTCACTTTCAATTTGGGCTATCTAGAAGTTAGTGCCTACTGGTTGCCGCACTGAGTAAAAACTAACAGTTATGTTTTAGTTACCATTAGCTGTTTCCCGCGTTTGAATCGGATTATGATAACAATTTCATGGGTATTTGTTTTTTTTTGCACAGAACAACTATTCCGTTTTTTAAAATAAAAGTCACCAGTCAATGATGTTACTCCTTATGAAATTAGATTAAGTTCATTCAGTTTGTTTTTTTTTTATAAGCTAAACTAGCTTAGGAAGAAAGGTAATATCTGTAAAAGTGCGATGGGATTGACATCGTCGCAATTGTGAACAAAATTCCCTTAAATATAGAAGATAAAAAAAAGCTTCAGCTATCTCCCAGTAAAAGTCCCGTCAAAACCAGTGTAGCCGTTTCGGAGATTAGCCGGAACATCAATGCAAAAGCAGTCTTTGGGCGACTTTGGGTTGTCTCAACTATGGACAATCTTGGGATTCGGTTTATGCGCCATGTAGATAAGTACACCACCGAGAAACATAATATTGCAAAACTAAAATCTATGTACTCCAATTACGTACTACTATTAATCCTAATGTAAAAATAATTGCTCTATTTCGACGTTACTTTGATAGCATCTGCAATTCTGTACTATTTATTGCACAGGGTCATTACTCCGAGCAATTAGCGAAAATTTAAAATATTCGTACGTGTAACGTGTGTAATTACGATGCAGAGCGATTTCCTATCGAAAGGATGATGTAACTCCATACGATTGATATAAAAGCCATTAATTGTAACGCATTAGATAACTGGACTGAATGTGTAATTTGTCTATTGTTTAAATATTAAATGGAGGCAGATGTTCTAACGATGGTATGTTTCCATTGCACTGATTTAAACAATTAAATGGTTTGTAATTCGAACTCATTATTCGTCATCATTAATTATTGCAAGCCTTGAACTACCCATTGCTTGATTTGATTGGCCTGTTGGTCTAGTGGTTAGTGACCCTGACTGCTAGGACGGAGGTCGTGGATTCGATTCCCACACAGGACAAATCTTTGTGCGATGAGTACGATTATTTGTATCTGGGTGTAATTTATCTATAATATGTATGTATTTAGAAATATATAAGTATGTTTATCAGTTGTCTGGTTGCCATAGTACAGGCTCTGCCTAGTTTGGGATCAGATGGCGGTGTGTTGGTTGTCCCAAGATATTATTATATATTATTATTATTGCTACGTAAAGGCTTCTTCCATTTGTAACATGCTTGACTGTCCTGCTCTTTGTTCAACTTCGTCTGCACTTGGTCCGAAGCCATTATCCGTGTGGCAGAGTTCTGGGATTTAATACAAATAAAATAATCATTGGCAACGACACGACAAAGATGAAGAAGGTTTTACTGGCGATCTTCTCTTTTGAATATCATCCACCCAACTATCTGGCCGCAAAGCCGAGCTTAATTAATTGTATAGGTACCTAAAACATTTCTCTAATCAAGCCTATTTGTAACGAATTCACATTTCGCTTTTTAACAATAAGTTTTGCATTTTCACACACAACAAACTTCTGCGCCGGTTAGCAAAATATCGTGTAACAATGGAACCTCCTCATCTAAAGCAGCCCAATCGGAAGTACCAGAGCATAGACAAAAAGAATCGTTCCATAACCAAAACATATCCGTGATAGGTTTCGCGTGAAAGTGACGTGCACGTGGGCTGCACGATGGACTAGCGAAGATTAATGGCAACCTGATCGATTAGATGGACTTCAATGTTTTGTTTTGATTGTGTGCTAGTACCTACCTATTTATTATACTTTGGAGTTATGGGATCGGAAGATAATAAATCTTTAATCAGCGCTTAGGACGGTTGTTAGGGTTCCGCACCCGAAGAGTAACCAACGGGACCCAATTACTAAGCCTCCGCTGTCCGTCCGTTCGTCCTTCTGTCTGTTTGTCAGCGGGCTGTATGTGTATCTCATGATCCATAATAGGTAGACAGTTGAAATTTTCACAAAATATGTATTTCTGTTGCTACTAAAACAGAAAGCAATAAAAATAAATAAAAAGTTTAAGAGGGTCCGATTAAATCTTGTACGATGGTACGGAACCCTCATGCGCGAGTCCGACTAGCCAAAGGAGAAATACTAGAAGATATTTACTGAAACTGGAGAAAAAACTCACTGAGAATAAGAACCTGCTTTTATGAAGAGTCACTCAGAATATTTGGAATATTCTAAAAATCCTGCTACATAGCTTTTTCGTGTTGTTTGTACAGCAGATTTTATTTTGACAGCATCTACGTTATGTAAATTAAATTAAGCATCGTCAAATTAGTTCTTCCAAGGGAGAGAAACCTTTATGTGCGAGGCTGTACCGGCTGTGATCTCGTACAACTTACAATTTGTAAAAGTCAAGTGAATGTCAATGTTTGTGTATGTACCACTGCTGCGATATTTTATCTTGATAAGCTGTTATTGCTGACGATGTGCTAAAAGGCCAATAACTTTACAATTTCAATACGTCGTCGTCGCATTACATTTTTTTTATTTTTTATTGATCTTATTTCTGACACACTCTCATTTTCATACCGTGAATACCAATCTTTTAGCAGGAACAGATTATGACAGAAGGTTCACATGCATGCTGCAGAAGTCTTCAGGCTGATCATTAGTGATCAGTGATGGCGCCTGATTGAAACTACGACTTATCATCATGCAATAAAGTCCCAGAACCGCTTTGTTTGTTATAATGTTCCCACTGCTGGGAACACAGGCCTATCAGTCAGAGGCAGGTATATCAGTTTTAATATTGTGCAATAAACATTTGATACTTAATTTATTCCAAATGTATTGCTGAACATTATATCAATCCAAATTAAATTATATTTAGAAATAATTCAAGTAAATCATTTAGCAAGGATACAAAGGCAATAAAACAGCACAAAATAGCCTACAGGATATAGCAAAAGTAGTTTGTATGGCGTTAAATTCAGCAGTTAAGTACATACATCCATATACACTTCCTGACTTGCTCGATAATTAAAAAATGAATTGATCACGTTTTACAACTGTATGACATTTTGGAGATGGCTGAGATCGTTTCCGTGTCAATATTGGTATTGGTATTAATTGTCTTTTTTGTGGGACTGTGCTCTTCCTGGTGTCTCCGAACGAAGACTGGCGTAGTGTCTAGTCTAGACTAAGACTTTTGCTGGTGTTTTTTAAACGAATACACGAGGGAAGTTCGCGGATTCATTGCAAGTCAACAGCCAGCACTTTTAATATGTAGTAGCTCCGTTTTAAATCTTAAAATAATGCTGCAACGTCGTTTTCCATGCTAATTTAGTCATAATCACAAAACGAATTAAAACCAGTGCTACTCAAACGGCGACACCTCTTTTCCAGAAAAGCCAAAGGTTCAGTAGATTTTCATAAGCTCATCATAATTCTCCTGCTCTTATTCCTATTTATTTGGGGTCGGCGCAGCATGTCTTCTTCTTCCATACTTCATATGTATTTATAGAATTATAATCATTAATTAATTTTAATGATAATTAATAAGTCTATAAAGCCATATTTGTTGTATGTGTTCATCCATCGTTTCTTTGGTCTTCCTCTCATCATCATCATCATCAGCCTATAGCAGTCCACTGCTGGACATAGGCCTCCTCCATCGCACGCCATTCAACTCGATTCTCAGCAACTCTCATCCAGTTGCTACCAGCCACCCCGCGAAGATCGTCACTCCACCGAGCCTGAGGGCGTCCCACCTTACGTTTGCCGATTCGCGGTGTCCACTCAAGAACACGTCTACCCCAACGGTTATCGGTCCTACGGCTAATATGACCGGCCCATTGCCACTTCAGCTTACTTATTCTGTGGGCTATGTCGGCAACTCTGGTTCTCTGTCGAATCACCTCGTTCCGAATGCGATCCCTCAGAGAAACTCCAAGCATAGCCCGTTCCATAGCTCGCTGAGCGACCTTAAATTTATGGACTAGCCGTACCGACAGTGTCCACGTTTCGGCTCCGTAAGTCATAACAGGCAGGTCGCACTGATTGAAGACCTTAGTCTTTAGGCTCTGTGGAATACGCGACGAGAAGACCCGGCGAAGCTTCCCAAATGCTGCCCAGCCCAGCTGAATTCTTCTATTAGCCTCCCTCTCCAAGTTGTTCTTACCAAACTGCAGAGTTTGCCCGAGGTACACATATTCTCGAACAACCTCGAGAGGACCGCCATTGACAACAATAGGTCCTGGGGTGACGTGTTCGTTGAACATAACCTGGGTTTTGTCCAAGTTCACCCTGAGACCAATGCGTATAGAAGAATCAACTAGGCCATCCAGCATCTGCTGCAAGTCGTGCAGCGATTCAGCCAGTATGACGATGTCATCTGCAAATCTCAAGTGTGAGATGTACCCGCCGTTGATATTAATGCCACGTCCTTCCCATTTCAGCGTCTTAAACACATCCTCCAGTGCGTTGGTGAACAATTTCGGGGAAATTACGTCCCCTTGTCTTACCCCCCGACGCAATGGGATATGCTCCGTTTGCTGGTTTTGAGTTTGGACGGTCATTGTGGCGTTCTCATAAAGGTTTCTCAACACTTGGATGTATCGCCAGTCGACTTGGCATCGCTGCAGAGACTCCAGAACTGACCAGGTTTCGACAGAGTCAAAAGCCTTCTCATAGTCCACAAATGCAAGACACAGCGGCCGATTATACTCTTCGGACTTCTGTATGATCTGCCGCACTGTGTGGATGTGGTCTATGGTGCTATATCCTCCTCGAAACCCGGCCTGCTCCGGTGGCTGGAAGTCGTCGAGCCTTCGCGCTAGACGATTTGTGACGACTCTTGAGAACAGCTTATACACGTGGCTAAGGAGCGAAATGGGTCTGTAATTCTTTAGTAGGATCTTGTTCCCCTTTTTAAAGAAAAGAACGACCACACTCCTTCTCCACGCTTCTGGAGTTCTCCCAGAGAACAGGACCGAGTTGAAAAGCTCCCGAAGCTCCCTTAATACAGGACGTCCTCCCGCTTTCAGGAGCTCAGTCGTTATCCCATCCTCACCAGGGGCCTTTCCATTCTTAAGCTGTCTAAGAGCCGCCTCGATTTCGTCTTGGCTGACTTCTGGCAGGTCTTCTGTGAAATGGCGGGTTAAGGTGGCTCTGGAATCCTCATTTTCGGGATCAGGTCGCGATGCATGCGATGCGTACAACTGGCCGTAGAAGTTTTCGACTTCCGAAAGAATCTCCGGCTTCGAAACGACGATATCCCCACTAGATTTGGTCAACTTCGTCAGGTGGCTCCTCCCAAGTGATTGGACGAACACTTTCGACCCCCGATTTTGCTCAATCGCTTTTTCTATTGAGCGTGTGTTGGAGCATCGAAGGTCGCGTCGTACCAATTTTCTGATTCTTTTATTGAGTGCCTGTAGTTCTGACGAAGTGACGGGTAGGTTTTCACGACGTTCCGTCATAAGCTCCAGAGTCTCCTCCGAAAGTTTACGCCGCATTTTACAAAAACGCGTCCCTTCCTCCCTGAGGATTTCCACCATTTGTTCGAGCGCCTGGTCAACGTCATTTGTGGTTTCCACGGCCGCGAATCGGTTCTCCAGATCTGACTGGAACGCTTCAGACCCTAGCATGGTTTGGAGCATATTTGGACGGAGCCTAGACTTCATCAAACGGGTTCGCTCTAGGGGTCGCAAACCGGGATCCCGGATACCGAAAATACCGGGATACCGGACCGAATAGAAGCCTTCACAATACCGGTATTGAGTTTTTGAATACCGGAATTTACGGTATTTTCGGTATTCATCACCGAACGATGCAAATCGCAAATCCTCCATGCGAGTGGTGGCGACACCGCCAATCGCTAACAAACACGTTTCAAACACAGCATTAATTTTCAACGTAATGGTTTTTAACACGTTTTTATGTTATTATATGAGTCTCTTATTTATAACATGAAAGGATACTAACCTAAACAGCATAGGGTAAGGTTATTTCTGCCCCTACAGTAAAAGTTCCACTAAATGTAGTTGCTGCTTTCTATTCATGTGATATAAGTATTATTTCCTTTATTATTTTTTTTAAACATATTATTTACATTTTTAAATATTTTTACTAACAAAAATATATAAAAAAACATTTAAAAATATAGAAAATAATAGCCCACCGGCATGGGGAACAGGGTCCTAGCTACCGGTGGTCAGGGCTCTTGAGAAAGGAACCTCCTAACATTATCCGCCGTGTCCAGAAGAACTGCCTTCTGAATCAAGCCCTTGATTCTGCTGCCCAGCGAAAGCCTCCTCAGATGTTGGTTAAGGCTATTGACTATTAAGCCATTGGCCGACACGGCTATCGGCAGAAGGACTGCTGTACTCACGTCGCACAACGTCGCAAACCAGATCTAGATTTTTGAATTGTTTATCTTTCTCTGCTTTCACGAGGTTCTCGTCATGCGGAAATGTAATATTAACAATCAATGCGCAACGCTCCAATCGATCTATCACCACAATGTCAGTTGGCAACAATAGTCCTGTCAATGAGTATAGATCGATCCCAATACAACGTGATATTACCATCATCGAGAACTGGGTCGGGCACATACTTATAGTATGGCAACTCTGATTCCACAAGGTTGGACTTCAAATCAAGTTGCTGATGGATAATCCATCAGCAAAGATACGGAGGCTAAGAAGTCTACATCGGGCCCATGTAGTACTCGGTAAGAGCGTCCGTGAAACTCCTTGCCATGCCATACCTCCTTACGGTCATTAGTGTCTAATACTCTAGGCTTGCGCCAGTTCTCGTTAGCCAGGGAGAGCGGGGTGAGGCCCTTGTCCACTGAAACCACATCTCGGTGCATCCCCACGTCGGCTTCTAGGAAGTATACCCTGAAACTGCATACCTCACGGTTATGCAGGGTCTTAGCATTTAAGAAGCCACGACCCCCGCACTTCCGCGGGATATACAGTCTCATCACCGACGACCGTGGGGTGATGCATTCGATTTGCGGTCAGCAGTGCGCGGACCCTCCTCTCCAGGGCATCAAGTTTCGTCTGAGTCCATTTGAGCCGAAAGAATACATCAAAACCGACATGACCCAACCGTTAAAGGCGCGCACTTTGTTTCCGCCTGACAAAAGACTGTTTAGCACATTATTCAGGCGCCTAAAGAAGCGCTCCCATAACGATTGTTTCATTTCGACAGTATTGATGCCTAATGCTTCCGACATACCCAAATACTTGTGGCTTTCTGTTGAGGAGAGGGATCTAAGGTGTATGGAATCCGAGAGTTGAGTACCCACGGATTCCATAATCTCCCCTCGCTTCACATGCACGACTGCACATTTGTCCACACCAAATTCCATCCTGAATAATCCTGATGGCGCTACTGAAACCTTCTTTTGTTACCTTCAGTAGCTTCATCAGTTGCAAATTGTTGGGGGCAAATAGAAAATTAGAGATTTCACTATATTATAATGACTTAAACGGAAAGAAAAACTATTAAAATAAATATAATTTCTCTAAATGTCGAAAATCCCGGAAATACCGGAATCCCGGTATTCTCCTAGACTCAATACCGAGAATACCGGTTTCGGAGAGAGGGACCGGTATTGCGACCCCTAGTTCGCTCCAGCTTGAAATCAATATTCAGAGTGCCTCGAACAAGTCTGTGATCGCTACCGGTGTTGAACCTGTTGATCACCGAAACATCTCTAAATATATGCTTTTTATCCGTTATGATGAAGTCAATCTCATTTTTCGTCATAGTGTCGGGGCTTCGCCATGTCCACTTCCTTTGGGGCTGTTTCTTAAAGAAGGAATTCATCACGAAAAGCCCCTCCTTTTCAAGGAAGTTGACAAGCATTTGCCCCCTATGATTTCTGCTGCCAAACCCGTAGGATCCTACTACCGATTCACTGCAATCTGTACTCCCACTTTAGCGTTAAAATCCCCCATGACAACGTTGTAGTGGGCCTTAGTAGTGGAGTGCAAGGCCTTGGAGATGTCCTCAAACATTTCCTCCACCACGTCGTCCGGATGTGCCGAAGTCGGTGCGTACACCTGAACAACCTTGAGGCTATACCTCTCAGTTAGCTTCACTATGAGGTACGCTACCCTGTTCGACACACTAGACACTTCTACCACGCTGTCACAAAGGGACTTGTGTACCAGGAACCCGACTCCGCCTTGGGATAGCTGGTCTCCCTCTCGAAAGTACATTAGGTGGCCCGATTCAAGGGTTATTGTGTCCTCCCCCTCTCTTCGGACTTCACTCAACCCAAGAATGTGCCACCTTACTCTTTCGAGTTCTTCCTCCAGCTGCACCAGGTGTTCGTCGAGCCGTAACGTGCGTCCATTCCATTTCTCTACTCTTCTCAAGCTATCTTAACAAAAAAAAAAAGATTCAGAAGAAGACTCGTTCGTCCGTACTAATTAATTTCATTATACAATATTGATACAACCCGTCGTCTTTTCAATTAAACCCTGATGTTGATGATGTGTGTCTATAATTATATCGTCTCATCAACCGTAATCTGGAATGTTATGTAGTTTGACGTAATAGTTTCGTGCTATCGTTTTAATAACACAATTTAATCGAAAGCAAGCCTTTCTGATAAAACGTGTTACACCTATTAAATAAATTGGGCACCTCATAAAAATATTAAGTCATAAACTAGACCGGAAATTATTGGAAATGTTTCGCAATATCGAATCCTTGTAAGGATTATGTTCTTGTACTTAATTGTAGCCAATTGACTGTTTTTTGGCTATCGGATAAAGTTTTTGGAAACTAAATCGGAAGATAAGTTCCGGTCATTGTCATATAAATTCTGTTTAACGCAGTTATTACGCGCCTTAGTGGCCTGCATAATTCAAATTTTCTTACGATTTTTCAGTCAAGCTGTATGTTGAATAAAATATGATTTGGGCCGTAATACGCATATATTTATAGAAATCATTATCATTTTCCTGCCCTTATCCCAACTTATTTGGGGTCGGCGCAGCATGTCTTCTTATTCCATACTTCTTACGTATTTTTAGAATTATAATCATTAATTGATTTTAATAATAATAACTCTGTAAAGCCATATTTGTTGTGTGTGTGTGAAAAAACTTAAGAAAATTTTAATTTCGCGGGCTACGCTGCTGCTTCCACCTTAAATAATATAATTGAAGTGTGCACTGTCACTTTGTCAGTAAAATGAAAGGGTATTTCGAAGTGCAACAAACCAATAACAAGTAGCTTGGGAACTTGTCAAACTAGAGGTGGAAAACAAAAGGGATTTCTTAAAATTAGGCTGATGTTGAACACATTTTGAACATGAAAATTACTCTAGGCAGTCAGGCAGCAATTTCCTAGTGTTTAAAAAAAAGAAAAAAGAACTTCCCAGCTACTCATCGGTTCGTTAGGTTAAAAGACTTTGATTCTATAATAAGAGAAATAATTAACAAAGAGACTGAACTGTTTAAATACCTAACCCCGTCCTTTGCACTGTTTATATAACTCCTCCGAACTGAAGTATTAAGCCAAGTTGGAGAGCTCTATAGATATAATTGACAAAAGTCCCTAGGGTCACCAACACCGAACCAAAAAATACAACAATAACTTCAATTTCCCGCTTAAATACAAAATAATTGAACCGTGACAACCCAAAATAAACACTATTATAAGTGGTGACGACTCAATCCTCATTATTATAGCAAAGTTGTTTCGCAAACACGTAACCAATGGATTTTCCGATGGAAACGGTTGAATAATAGATATTGGAGCACTATTGTAAGTCGTCCGGTGTTCTAACACTGAGTAATAGTATTATAAAATGTCCGTTAGCCTGTAGAACCTTTCTATTGTACATAGTATTGTGTCACTTTTACGTCACTTGATAGTGGGTTAAGTTGTGAACTGAATGCAAGAAAGTTTTGTAGATCTTTGTCAGTTTTGTTTGAAGGTGTTACTGTTTCTAACGTTGTATATTTGTAATGGCGTCTACTCAATTTAGTTTCTCCCGCCAGCCACATCACACAATCCATTCATTCCACTCATCGCTCACTTCATCGTTCTCTTTTTTCAATTCAATTTACACAATTCTTCCATCTTTTGTATGCCTCTTTTCGTATAATCTTCTTCTTCTTTATCGTATGGTTAGTACCTAAGCTGGTGTCAGAGTTTTAATACCACTCGCTCATGGGCCTCTGACTTGGCTTTACATGCCATCGAGAAATATCTCACGATGTTTTCCTTCACCGAAGCGAGAGATAATGATTCAACACGCACATGAATCCGAAAAATCAGAGGTGAGGTGCGTGTTTCGAGTAATATGAGAGCGATATTCATACTTTTCTTGTCAAATCTGAAATTTAATTTTAACAAACTTAGGTACCAGAAAAAGAGCACTGCAATAGTGCTCTTTTTCTGGTACTTATGGCATATTTTTGTGGCTCTCATTGGGCGTTATGGAACTTCCATTGTGACAACAAAAATGTTTTAGGTATTTCTGATCAACATATTGCTTGCTACATATGTATTTGCGAAATATAGAACGAAGAAGTGACCTTTGTCCAGCAATGTATTGCCTTAAGCCGTCTGTTCAATAGGCAATTTACCTCGGTGTATATCAAAGCACCTAATGATCTGACCTATAGAAGACCTTTATAATAACACTAGCGACTCGCCCCTGCTTCGCGTGGTTTTAACGACTTGAAATCGAGATTTATTTATTGTAAGTATAAAGTTATGACATTATTATACTATATTACTATTACCTGGGACTTGGTCATGGGGTTCTCTGTGACGGCTGCGCTCAGGCAAGCTGAGGGAGTGGCGTGGAAGCAACTCGTCAGCTCGTCAGCTCTTCCACCAAGGGTTTCCAAGACGGACACGGCCTTCAGTAATGAAGAAAACGACGAAGAAGAAGACATGGGACTTACGCATAACTGGCGCAATGTGGGTGATCCTTCGGGGAAATAAGCTTAAAAATATATGTTTAAAAAACAAATGTGTTACCAAAAATGAATGTGTTGCCTTTAAACAAAAAAAATAAAGCAAATTGAAAGCCAATTTTTTAAGCATGTTGCTAATTAAATTAACTTTTCATTATCTCGGTTGAGAGGAAATGTGTTTACGTATAATAGGTACTTACCTTATGTTGTTATATAAATTAATTATTTAGACTTTAAGATAATAAATTTAAAACTAGATTAGTATTATAAATTTTACAACTTCTTAGTTTACCTGTAAGTGATTTTGGCACTATTGCATTTACATTTTTGCATGTTACTTTTAGAATACCACCTGTGTAAATAATTGTTGATGAACCAATAAATAAATAAACCTTTTGGAATACATTCTCAAGTGATGGTGGAAAACTGCATCAAAATTCTTTGCTCAGTTTAAAAGAACAACTCGGTCGTACATACAGATGCAAAAAGAATAATTGATAACACGTAGATTTTGTAAGACATAGACATATTTATAATGATATTACAAACGGAATGTAATTAGTATTTAATTAAAGTCATTGACATTGTGCGCAGGTCAGTGTGCATTATGTCATAGAGTGGCACGTAGTAAAACAAATGAATTGTAGCTAGGTGTAATAAATGTTGACATAACCGTGGCCCCCGTTTGTATTTGGTCATGTCCTTAGGTTTAATATGTCATTAAATATCGGCAGAAATAGCCATTCCACCGTGCTTTCAACTGATTTATCGTTTACTAGTTCTAATTTGATAGAAAGCTTTTTATAGAGAATTGATTGTCTAAAGATGGTTGCCAACATGAGGCCTCATCTACTCCCGAAATTTTCGATATTGTGTCAAATCGAATTTGATTCGAATGAGTGTCAATTAGACCCGAATAAGTGTCAATTTGAAAATAATTCAAATCGAATTCGATTCGATCCAGATTTCCCATGTTTTCGGGAGAAATCCAACTGGATACCATAAAGTATTCCATTAGCAACCATATCCAATTATCAAAGACAATCCAAACTGGATAAACGTTACATAAATTCAATAACAAACGTAACACAAACTACATTTAAATCCTACATCAATTAATGTTAAAATAATTACTGCAATGAACCTGTTATCAATATTGGCAACATTTTGCGACATCGAAGGTGCTGCTGTGAGCTCGGTGTTGGATTTGCAACTTTAAGCTTAACACGGGAAGTTGATAATCCAACAGCACGGTGAATGTTTCTTACGACATTGATATCGGCCACCTGATTCCGTGCGGTGTATAAGGTCCGTAACCGACATTCAGTGAAATAGTTCAGTTGATAAGGCGGGTTGCACAATAGACACCTTTCACTACCGTTGTGTAATTGTCCGGTATTCGGACAGTGAGACGGTGCACTCGTCAAGGTCGTTTTTATCATGCGATTGACGTTTCTATGTTTGCTTATAAATATGATATGTTTATTGGTAGTTTGAATGTAAATTAGGGTTCGTTATGTTTGACCTAAGTAATTGTAAAGCTGGGTACATAACGTAAGGCTTTATTAAATAGAATTAATGGAAAAACCCGCCAAGTGCGAGTCGGACTCGCGCACGAAGGGTTCCGTACCATTATCTATAAAAACGGCAAAAAATCATGTCTGTTGTATGGGAGCCCCAATTAAATATTTTTTTGATTTTGTTTTTTAGTAAGTGTTTGTTGTTATAGCAGCAACAGAAATACATCATCTGTGAAAATTTCAAGTGTCTAAATATTACGGTTCATGAGATACAGCCTGGTGACAGACGGACAGACATACAGCGGAGTCTTAGTAATAGGGTTACTTTACCCTTTGGGTACGGAACTCTAAAAAGGGAGCTAAAACCATGCTATATCTACGTATTTTCCGGGTGATCTTTTGATTTAGGGGAGGTTAGTTCTAAAGGTTAGGAAAATAGATATCAGTAAACGTGGTTTTTACCCGATTACGGTGAAGCTAAAAGGAGGGTTACTTCTCCCTATAATTATGTTTTAGGTACCATCTGTGGTAGTTGAGCCATATTTCATAATCTGCCTAGCCTTTTCCCAACTACTTTGGGGTCGGCTTCCAGTCTAACCGGATGCAGCTGAATACCAGTATTTTACATGGAGCGACTGCCGATCTGACCTCCACAACCCAGCTAGCACTGCGTAACACGACCCTTTGGTAAGACTGGTTGTCAGACTTTCGAGCCACTGACTACCTTAAATACTATCAACGATCTTAACGTGCTTTCGGAGGCACGGAGGAAACTCGGTATGAAATGGGTGGTCACTGGTCACTCATCCACGGACCAACCTAGGCAAGCGCGGCTAACCTGAAAATCGACCCGAGCAGCTGCTATTATTGAGCCATATTTATTGACCCTAACCTGATGATTAGACATTGATTATGAAATAAAAATTATGTTAATGACATAACAAATTGTCTTCTCCAGATCCATTTTTACATTATAAGGCATCATTCTTCATATTTTATGATAAAATCATTAGGCACACCCATAATGATTGTATCTAAATTTAAAGTTGATATTTATGTTGACAAAAAAGTTGATCGAGTCATGGCGGTTACACGAATGATTTATCAAACACGCCTACTTACTTACTGTCAATTTGGTCCAGCCATGACCCTAAAACCGTCGGTTGATTGGGCGACATAAGGGACTAGTTCGAGATAAATTGTTTCCTTTTACAAATCTCATTTATTAACCCAGTTTAACGAGGCGTTATGGACATAACTAGGCGTATTAAATTATCTAACAAAATTGAAGGTACTCAAAGCTTAAGTTTATAAGCTTTGCTCCTGATTAGCATTACCTCACTTCATTTTTACAAGCTTTTATTTAACTTGCAATGTTTGTATGTATGTTTGTTTGTTTAAATTTTGCAACCTAATTTTAAAACAGTTATCGCCAACCGATTTAGCTGAAATTTTGCATACATGTTTTATTGAATGAATTGTCATTGCAGTAAGCATGGTTAGCTAAGTAACGTCATTCTAAATCCAATATGGCGGACTCTCAAAGATGGGGGACTAGTTATTTTTTATGCACCTCAATGATGTGGGTATCAATTTAAAGGGTTTGTCGAGAACAAAACGAAAAAAAATATGACGTCATAATTATATTTAAAAGCTTGTTATTGACAGATTTCGATTCGAGGCGATGTCGTGAGGTTGCTTGTGTGCGTAGCAGTCTGGAATTTAGCATATAGAAAATCTCAAAGGGCTTGAGGTGAGGCAATGCTGGTCCCGTATTGTGACCACGAGTTGACCTTTAAACTCGTGTCAGTAGGTTAAAAATTACATTGTAACGTTGGATAATTACCTCCTTAACTCTTTGTCTCTGATTAGACCAAGAGCCTCAAATTAGGGATCATTTGTCATGCAAACAAAACAGCAAATCTGCCTCAGATTAGACTATAATTTCCTGTGATTGATGATCGCTAAGTACTCCATACAGTTCGCGTTTTAAGTGCTAATTAATATGATTAATAAAATAATAGTAATCTGTGTGAAAAGGTCACGGTGCCTAACCTTGCGCTTGCGACGCATTTGTGTCAAGCTTGAACTGATACTTTAATTAGTGGCTTTGGCGTGAAGATAAGTGAACAATTACTGTGGGCGGACCTTGTTTGAATTCTTGAGAAGCTGTATTTAAGTCTTATCAATTAGATTTTGACAATTAAGTCGTTATTGTTTGTTTCTGTAAATCGCGACCGACGTACAACGCTTCTAGTTGTTTTGAAGTTAACAAAGTTTAAATTACAAAACATAACATCACTCCTGTAATCTCAGAAGGGTTAGGCAGAGCTGTACCTAATAGTACACCTTCATTTCGCCAGTTATGCTTTAAGTTCCATGTTATAGGCGAGCCTATAGCTATCAACCGGGCACAAATGCAGACGACGTAGCTGCTACTGAAAAAATTCTTGGTGGAAAAGCTCTAAAATAATTTGCCCGACCCGGGAATTGAATTCAAGACCCGCGATATGTAATTGGTACACCACAGACTACCTGCAGTATTATCTCTCCTTCTTCCTGTAATCCAACCAAAGATTGTCATGAAAAAATCGCTTATAGCGACAAAACCGCCCATCGTGTCACCCCATGTGAAATGTTTTCTTTTATGAATGTTGCTTGTATCGTGTATACAATACTAACTGTTCCCCGCGGTGTCACACGCTGCGCGGCTCCTAAGGGTCGTAACGTAATATTATATAGCCTATAGCCTTCCTCGATAAATGGGCTATCCAACACAAAAATAATTTTTCAATTCGAACCAGCAGTTCCTGAGATTAGCGCGTTCAAGCAAACAAACAAACAAACAAACTCTTCAGCTTTATAATATTATATAAATATTATATATTATAATAAGTAGTATAGATGTTCAATATGTTAAAAATCCCTGTCCGAACTGAAAGAGGCATAAAGGTATACCAATAACATGGCCAAATAAAATAAGAAACACAAGATATTCCTAAAAAAAAAATGTAATGAATTTTGAAATGCATGATATTTGTCCCAAATTACAACCGTATCCCTAAAATCTAGCAAACTTTTAAAATGTGACAACACCATCTTCGGCATAAGTATGTTCGTTCGTCATTTGTTTTTTTATGACGTCGCTACCCGAGAAGCGACCCGCTCGCGCCCGTGTGTCCCATGTAAGTTTCATTTTAGTACATTTTATTTAATTTTCATTGGGGTATTATTTTTTCTTGTTCTACAAAAAGGATTACACAATAAGAATCTAATCTCGATACCTAATAATACCCTCACGGATCAGACAGGGTTTTTTTTAAACATATTGTAAACAATAATTATTGTATTATTTACGGTCTACGCGTTCTTATAAAGATCATTTAGTCATCTGGCTGTTGGGCGAACAACAATCCTATAGTTACTAGTAGAGTACTCCTGCTCATTTTATTACACTAGTAGTGAAATTATGAAGTATCCACAGTTGAAGGTGAAATCAATTGAAACAATACGCGACATTGAACGAAGAGGTCAATTATCGAATCTGCGACAACAACGTTACAAGAGATACGTAAGAACGGTAACACACGCTAACAGAATTATCCAACGAACATTTCACAACCCCAGTCGACTAGAAGGTTGATTTCATCACCCCATTCACACCCCCCGATATTCTAAACAGAAAATTTTGCACCTCACCACTAATTCTCGTAATAGAATTCGCTCATGACCTTTGACACGACAATGCGTGAGTTTCGAAACTTAAACAAAAGTCACACAAGTTCAATGGTAGATAGTTTATAAATATCGTATGAGTACAATAATAAGGTCGACAATAGCTCGACAAATCGTGAACGTTGACAAAAGATTTCGCAACGCTATCGATTATTGAATTAAAAAAGTCCTAAATCAAGGAGTCATTATTAAAACTCTTTTTTATAAAGCCTTCATAGTTTAGACACGCATTAAAAAAGTTCAAGTAGCCATTATGATATGAGTTCTTGAACCTAATTTCGTTCGAATCCGGGGCACGAGTAACAAAGAAAATAATAGTCAATGTCGTTTCTGTCACGACTCTATCGGTCATATTTGCTGTTGAGTATCGTTTATCGGCATGTCAATGATCGATACCTACTGGTTCGATCGTATACGCTTTATGCATAGCCAAGGCTGCGAGATTTACACGGTCATAATTAGTGAAACGTATTAATAAAAGCGAACAATAAGCGAATTCACGCACACACGCTATTCGATAGTAAATCTATTGTGCTTGTGCGTCATTGATCAATGATTTGAATGCGAAATTGAATTTCACACTCTTACAAGCCTTACAATTGTGTAGGCTGATTTGAGAATTTCAATGCAATGATAGTGAACATAATTATGAGGGTGGTAATGAATCAAGGAATCATCTCATTTTGCCGTAGGATAAAGGGCTGCTCATACCTCATCGTATTCTTCTTAGTAACGTGTGGATCAATGGCAAAAAATAACATAACATCTCGCCTATAATCCCTGAAGGGGTAGGCAGAGGTGTACCTAAAAGTACACCCACATTTCACCAGTTATGTTTAAGTTCCATGTAATAGGGGGCCAGCCCATTGCTGTCAACCGGGCACAAATCCAGATTTCGTGACTATCACTTTGCCCGACCTGGAAATCGAACCCAGAACCTCATGCTCAGCAATCACGCTTGCGACGATTAGACTAACGAGGCAGTCAATATTATTTCCTTTATTTACTTTTTGTACATATTAATTTATATTTTTATATAGCCCACTGGTATCGGGAACAGGGTCCAAGCTACTGGCGCCGGCGGTCAGGGCTCCAGAGAGAGGAACCTCCTAACAAAACGAGCCGTGTCCAGGAGAACCACTCTCTGAATTCAGCTACCTAACGAGAGCCTTCTCAGGTATTGATCGAGGCTCTTGGCAATTGAGCCATGGGCTGTTACGACTATCGGCACAATGAGCGCTGAGTTCACATCCCACATGTCCACAACCTCGAGAGCAAAGTCAAGATACTTGATTTGCTTATCTTTCTTGGCTTTCACGAGGTTTTCGTCATGAGGGACCGTAATGTCAACAATCATTGCGCGCCGCTCTGATCGATCCACAATGATTATTAATATTTATGGCAATCAATCAATTTTTTGCCTACTCCATGATCGTTATCGCTGAATTTCGCTTGGTGTAGTCCATTTGGATGAGACTTGCACAGACCAACAAAGCACGGCAAAATAGGAAAACGGCTACACAGGGTGGAAGGGACCTCGACGTACAATTACAACCGATTACCACGTATGCAGTACATCATTCCGAACGCATAGAAGTTTTTCATTGGTTATTAAAAGAATTAGCTGTTCAATATACACCATTATTTTTAGGTCGTTCTGGAGCCGAATACCATGAACTCGATCATCGAACTCGAAACGATTGGGACTATTTTTTTCAAAAATAACAATAAAAAAAAACACGAATGAATAAATTTAATGTTTTTTTTTTGAAATAATGAGAACTCAAATGCATATGTGTATGTAAAACGTATCCACGATCGGCAACACATGCGAACGATACCCATTGAAAAATTCATTCATCGATCGATTCTCATTATTTCACAAAAAAAAAACATTAAATTTATTCTTTCGAATGTCTTTTTTATTGTTATTTTTTGAAAAAAAATAGTCCCAATCGTTTCGAGTTCGATGATCGAGTTCATGGTAATCGGCTCCAGAACGACCTAAAAATAATGGTGTATTTTGACCGTGTAGGTATTGCACTTTTGAAGGTTTTGTAGAAGTCTTCGACGTCGGGATCAGGGCAACACGCCTAAAGTGGAGTTGGGCAGGAGATCTGGTTAGATGAACAGACGGCTGATGCAAGGTTTTGGCCGAATAGTGGCTAAGGTTTTGTCTAAGAAATCAGGGCCATACAAAAAGGTCGTTGGCTTGACGATATAAAGGACGCACAGAACAGAGACGAATGGCAGAAGAAAGGGGAGGCCTATAGCCCAACAGTAGGTAATCACCCAACATGAGGAAACAGTTGCCTTTTTTTTTTAAATTGCCGATGAAAAGTTTCTATGTGGCAGTAGCGAAGGGTCAATTTTTATAAGAGGTAAGCCGGAGTACTTTGTTGTGATTATATTATTTACGTATAGAATACTGACTGTGCATTTTTCAAAGGGAAGCCGGTAGGAATCGAGTTGTATGGAACCTTTGCCACTGCTATGTTCGGAATGAGTACGTGGTAATCGTTGGTACGTCGATTTCCCTTCCATCCTGTACTCACCAGTGGATTAAACAAAGCTGCCAATGTTGATGGTTGAGGTAATTACGCAATGCCGGAGGCTCTATGCGGGGATCTTGCGGTCCATGGCCCGGGCGGGGCCCCGGTGTGGGCGCGTTCGTTGAGGTTGCGTGCAAAGCACTACCTGAACGCGCCCCAAAAGGTGGTAGCCGTAAGGCTGATCCGGGGGTACCGCACGATCTCCCGCGAGGCGGCGAGCCTCCTTGCCGGATTGCCGCCATGGGATCTGGAGGCCATAGTCCTCGCGCGCCTGCACGAGTGGCGCGCGGAGGTACAGAGCCGGGGGGTAACTCCGCTGCCGCGGCATATTGTCGCGCGGCGGACAGACCTCCGCCGTGATCTCATGGCGACATGGAGAGAGCGACTATCGCAACCCCGTTCAGGGCACGCCACGATAGTGGCGGTAAGTCCCCTCTTTGAGGAGTGGCTAGGGAGGCGCCACGGCGCCCTCACCTTCCGCCTGACGCAGGTCCTCACCGGACACGGGTGCTTCGGGAGGTACCTGCACCGAATCGGGCGGGAGGAAACGTCCGGGTGCTACAACTGCGAGGATCGACCGGAGGACACGGTGGAGCACACCGTGGAGGTCTGCTCTGCTTGGGCGGAGCACCGCCGTGTCCTCGTAGCGGCGATTGGCGGCGGCGACCTCTCGCATCCGGCCCTGGTTCAAGCCATGGTCCGGGGCGAGAGGGAATGGGAAGCCGTCGCCTCCTTCTGCGAAGCAGTCATGCTAGCGAAGGAGGCGACGGAACGTGAGAGGGAGAGAACCTCCTCACGTCCCAGCCGCCGCGGGAGGAGCACCGGGCGTCGGGGGCCACGCCGTGATGGCTCTCGGCCACCGTAGGCGCGGGCCTGTGGACGGCGAGTAATGGGCTAGCTCGCCGTCCGTCCGTCGTATGACGACGGGCAGGCCGTGTCGACGGCGCGTTCGTGTTCCACGCGCGCCTCAAAGAGTTGTCAGCATACGGGAGGGGCCCGCAAGGGCCGGTGCCTGCCAGGGCTGCGGGACTGTTCGAAAGAGATACCGCGGCCCTGGAACATAAAGGGCCAATGAAGGAACATGGGTGTTTTTTAGTCAGTAAGAGTCTGACACTCCCTTCCGCTCTGCCCGGGCGGGAGCGGGAGGAGTCATTTGATGATTTCTCACCCTCCAAAAAAAAAAAAAAAAAAAAAAAAGGTAATTACGCAAGTGTTTGGAAGTCTCTCAATCTTAATGGATTAAGTCAAGGAGTTTAATGAGTATTCTGTTAACATTGGCGTTTTCCGTGTCAATTACAAATGTGAACACTTAATTTTGTCGAAACAATAGGCTATATACCGTGAGATGCGGCCGGAACGCAATTTCATATATTTTTCACTGTTTCCATTGTGTTACGTAAAATGTTCAATGGAACAGTTAAAAATAATGGAATTTCTTGAACCTACTGCATGAACCTATGTGGAATTGGGTATGTGCATATTCGATCGTAGAGGAAATGTAATATGATTGAATGTATCCAAAATCCCGCAATGATGAAATGATGAAGAATGTCAGCCTGTTCTTCTTCAGACAGAAATTAATGGAGAAAAAAGAAGATGTTTGATTAAAAATCGGACAAGTGCGAGTTCGACTCGCGTGTAGAGGGTTCCGTGCGTTAATTATATAAATTCCATAAGTTGTTTTAAATCTGCGATTTCTTATACGTTTTCCTGTAATCTATAGGCAAAGAACTATTTCTGTGTTTAAAACTTTTCGGCCCTGTAGTTTCGGAGTTAAGGTGGGGGGAGGAGGGGGGGATTTTCTAATTTAGGCCTCAAAAGTGGCCCCCATGTTTCAAATTCATTAATTTAAGTTACACGGCCGTATTAGGGCCGTATAGGTTAGTTTTGGATTAAATTGGCTGTGACAGATGGACAGACAGACAGACACGCGGTGATCCTATAAGGGTTAAGTTTTTTCCTTTTGAGGTACGGAACCCTAATAAAAGAAAAGAAGTTGCTCGCTTGAATATAATTTTTGTGTCTTTGTGTTAGACTCCAGCAAACTAGACAGCTAGAGAATAAAACCCTAAAAAAAGCCTCAATTCAAACTGGTTCTTATCTACGAATTCCACATTTATTTAAAGCAATCAAATCATGCAACTCAGTCAAAATAATCGAAATACATTCATATTGATGCAATGCAATTTGTATAATGACGTTTTCGCTTGAACAACTACGTCTGTAAAACCGCTAATCAACCAAATAGAAACTATGTATAAGATCTTGGTATTGTATATAGATTTGCCTAGAATGGAACCTATAAGGTTTACTAGTCAAACTTATACAGTTTCCGGTGAATGAATGGATTGTTCAAGACTAATCCGAGTTCAGAGGCCCTAGCACCAGTTTTGACGTTTTTCGTAACGTAAATATGTCGATTTTTAATAAATCAAAACAGGAGCACTGAACTCTGGTAATCGCGTGAACTGAGTTCAGTTTGAATTGATCGCGTTCAGTTTCATTGGTGATATGGTCCCTAAGTGTATCATGAAGAGTTTTATAGCCTCTCAGAGCCATACAGAGGCTCTATCTGTTATTTTCCTCTGGATCAAAGTTAAGTCTTTACAGGATCCCAATGTAGGTTCCTGGATATATGGCGTTGGCGTAGACTCTTTCAGGTCTCATGTGTTTCTCAAATCTGACGAGGTTAAACCAAAGTTGCCCTTAGCCTGTATCATAGTTTTGTGTGTATATAGAATAGAGAGAACTTAGGCCAAGACTTTTTAGGTCACGGGTTTACCTAAGATCTGAAAACCCACAATTTAATGACTTTTTCGACAAAATTAAACCTGCATTTACCGTCCACATGAATGGACACAACTCTTGCGCATGTGGTTGCCAGTTTCTATTGTTATTGTGTCAATATCTAAGTGTTTTTGTACAACACTATATTTCCCATATTCGCATATAATTCGTGTGAGGTAACATTAATGAATAGCGTATTATCAAATGTTTGTAATGGCCGATTGAGTGGGGCTGACGAAACCACGCTCGGTACGCGAATTAGTATGAAATGTGGAATAATTAACAGCTATTTGTACGCATTGTTATGTTAGCCGATGATTTGTTGATTACGAAATTCTTTTGTAGGAACTAATCGCCGGCAACAGGCTAGTACGGAAAATGTGGAAAAAAGACCTGGAGACCTGGAGTTAAGGTCTACGTGCCGATACCATTCTTGTTCATTGATGTTTTCTTTGTGTCCTAAAGATTGCTAGGTCGACGATATCGTCAAAATCGCAGAAAACACCTGGATAAGGGACGCAAAGAACCGGGAAGTGTGGCAGAAGAAAGCGGAGTACCTAAGTGGTGAAAACGTATCCTTAACAAAGCTGAATGGCACTTTTTCGTTTTGTCTTATTTTTTTTGTTTTTAATGTTATAAATTTACTTTAAATATCTCCATGGCCCCTGTACTATTCAATACATCCATCAGCACAAGGTTTTGAGTGCGTTACCGTGAGTCTTACTGTAAAACGTGATTTTTCACCCCAAAAAAAGTCGTTTCCCAGCAATAATTGTTGTGTAGAGTTACTTAGTTTGATGTACAATGTACAGTATGCTTGGTTGAAGGCTTCCTGAAGGGTCCGCTTACACCCTGTATACCCAGCAGTGGGTGATTCCAGGTTGATATGAGGATGATGATGACGTGTGACTAACTGGAGCAGAAATATTCAACTGCGAACGATAGCATATTTTTCAGTTTCATGAAATTCATTTAGTCTAAGTTGATCATGGAGAGAACGATTCAATAGAAGCCAAGATTTACCTATTTACAATAACATAACGCCTGTTATTCTAAAAGGATTACGCATAGGTAATACGACATCCACATTTTACCAGTACTGAGATAGTAATACTTGCATATAACATAACATCACGCGTGTAATCCGCTCACATTTCGCCAGTTATGTCAAAGTCCAAAAACTTAAAATATCTACTCAAGTTAATAAAACATAATTCTCGTGTTTAAGTAATTCAACTAAATAATTAACACGAAATAGAAATCAGCACGATTTACCATTGTACACCAGTTCTTCGTGTCTTTAGCTTGTACTTGCATAATCAAGAACGGGGTAAATCATGCCTTCAAGAGTTTAGACAAAAAAACAGAAACAATAATAGCTTTTATAACAATCGATTACGTAAATTGAGAACACGACTGTTATCTAGTGAAACGTCAAAATTGTTGATTTCTGTAATTATTATTTGACGGAACATTTAGTTTGATGCTTTGTTTTTCTATCCATTGCGTGGTTTGTACGATTCTATTTTATAATGTTGTAATGGCTTTATGGAAATGCAGCAATACATTGTGAATAATTCGATATTGACTTTTGTTATAAGTAAATTGGTGTCGAGTGAACAGTTCTGTTGGTTACAGATAAAATGTTAGGTTTAGGCAGTTTGGAAATCAAAACTTTCTATTGCAAATAAGTAAGGGATTGTCCTTTAAACACGTTAACCGCTAAGTCCAAAACAGTGTTTTTTTTTTGGAGTTCCTTTTTTTAACGTATCACGTAACGTAACGTATGACGTATCACCGAGAGGGGGAGGTAGGGGTATTAAGTGGCCTAAAATCTTTACGTGATTAAACGATGGCCCCTTAGGACTAATGCCTGTGCACGGCCTACCTTGATATGAAGACTCAGCGGGAAGAACAGAATAAAAAAAAAACAAATAAAAAAAACTACATTAATTGGTAATAGAGCCAAATCGTAGCTATCTCGACTTGACAGCAATATTCTGCTATCAGTATCTTTTAAAGATATTATTTAACATTTCCTGCTAAAAACTGAAACATATTACTTAACTTCCTCCCACTGAAAGCCATTCGCAAAAACTATACGGATGTCTCGATGGTGTAGTGGTCGAAAGCGCAACTCCTGAGCGTTAGGACCTGGATTTAATTCCCAGGTCGAGCAAAGTGTTTTTGGGTTGCCCACCAGAATTTTTACAGTAGCAGCCTAGCAGCCCAGAGTCCGGAAATTTCTCGGTTGATGGCAATAGGCTCACCTCCTATTACATCCTATATCTTAAACTAGTAAATGATCAATATTTGAATACATTTGTAATCCTAATCACGTTCTCGAAAACGGCTTTAACGATTTCGATGACAGTTGCAATATGGTGGTTTACGGGGGCGATAAATCGATCTAGCTAGCCCTCATATCTGGGAAAACGTTCGTTTTACCTATTTTTAGCCGAACAGAGTCAGTAGTCCATGTACTAGAACTTAAAATATACCCCTACGGGGATTACAGGCATGATGATATGTGTGTTACGTCTCAATGAAAAGTTGCATCATTTTATAATTGTTATCATTTTATCAAACGTGTACTCATATTGTCACGCGGAGCCCACACTTCCTTCATTACAAGAAAGATTGCACTGATATGCCACAACCCGGATGCGAGCTTGCTACTCCAGGTAACGCAGGTGTTGCAAGTACTTACAAGAAATAGTTCAGCATGACAACATCGGCTCATTCATCTTTAATTCATTCATTTTCTTTTAGGTATTCATTGTGTGGTGGGTGGATTGTTGTTGTCGGTGCTTAGTATTATAATATTTCAATAAGGCTTTGATTGGTTGTTATGCTAGGCAACAAGAACCAGTTATAGTGTAGAATAGAATAGAATATTATTTTTTGTGTACACCAAACAAATAACATTTATGAAACATTTTACATGGGGTGACACAATGGGCGGTCTTAGCACTAAAAGCCACGTTTACAACTATGTACGTTGAACCGGTATTTACAGTGGCGTTGTCACTTTTGGCAGTTATTTTGAAAGGCCCATGTAGGCGGTTAGCTCACATTTCGAAATTTCTGCTTAATTACTTTAATTTTTGAATGTGAAGGCCCTTTACCTATGTTAGAAAAAACATATAGGTAAATTATTATTATTTTTAAATAAATGTGAACAATAGGCTAATCTTCATTTATTTATTACAGTTAGCCGATAAAGACTAAAATATCAGCTATCATCAATATAAATATCCATCAGTTGATACTTACCTATCTAATTTTAAATATTTCATTTTGCAGTCTACTCTATTACCGGATTAATAATAACTGGAGTGTATTAGTGCTTATCTTTCTGCACTAATTAGAATTATTCATGAATGCTGAAATATCTTTTGAAAGAAAATATTATACACATAAAACAAAACAAAAAAATGGATGCCTCGAGTACCGTTGTTTTCATGCAAATATATAAAAGGTTAGGTCGATTATTGTGTGCCCTACCCTCATTTATAAATGGAGCGCTATAAAATATAATTAAGTGAGCTTAATAAATGTGTTTTAATAGTAAATATGTAAGTATATTCCTGTATTGTATGTTATATTTAAATTCGTTATTTGATTTGTTTTTGTGTATTCTATTTTCTCTTCTTCTTTTACACACTTTGTCTACATCTCTTTTTTTCTACTCTCCTTTCGCAGGTATGCTGGAAGAGATTTCTTTAGAAATAAGCATCACCTTTGTACCTATTTTTTCTGTTCCTTTCTTCTTTTCTGTATGTTAGTGTGTACATAAACTGTTAAATAAAAAAAAAAAAAAAAAATGTCTCAAGCATTTATTTTTTCCACAGTTCAATAATTAATATGAATAAATGTAAGACATATTCTTCTCATTCGGTACTCAGTAAAAAATCTGTCGGTAGGTACAGTCATGAGGACTAATATGTATACAGTTAGCAACTTCCAAAGTACTCTCACTGTACTGATTGTACTTCTATGCATCTTAGAACCCATACTATTATGAAATAAGTTTCAAAGTTGCAATTGTTAATCTCTGTGATAGTATATATAACGAAATTAAAAGGAAAACTATGACAGCTAACTAGGCTTTACAAGTTTACGAGTAATAGTCGACCAACTTATAAAATGTACTTAGATAACATATTTTCCTAAACATAATGTATGGGAGCACAGGTTTTTCAATTGCAAATGTACCTAAGTTTGTTTTTTATTATCACTGTATTGATTGTACTTCTATGCATCTTAGAACCCATACTATTATGAAATAAGTATCAAAGTTGCAATTGTTATTCCACGAGAATATCACTTAAGAATTTTGATCGCTGTTGACCATAATAGACAGTATATTATGGAGCTTTGACACAGCCAGAAGGCGTCGTGATAGACCTCGTAGAAAATGGCTGGACGAGCTGGATAAAACAAGCGACCTGAAGTTAACATTAGCCATGGATTGAAAAAAAATGGATGTGATGGGGAGAGTCCTTTGCCCAGCACCAGAAAGAATCAGGCCAGTAACAGTACCTATTTGTGCTCGTGACTGTACCCACATTTTACGGTTACTTGTAAGGATAAGTTACCGGTTAAGTAAAGGTATTTCGTAACTGGTCTACGCCGACATACGAGAATGTCGAATGTACCTTAAATCGTTTTGTGGGGTACTTTACTTAAATGTCAATTCTTCGTTTTTCTGTCAGGTCAGGTCAGAACCTCCGGTTTCTGAGTGAAAGCCTTATCGAGCCTGATATGTCAGTTAACTTTCAAGGTTTGAGAGCAGATTAATTGTTGTAAATAATCCGGAATCGAACTAAAAACTAGAACCAAACATTTTAAGACTGTGACATCTATCCTACCAGCGCTGACGCTCTCTCACAGGATGCTTGTATCCCCGCAGTGCGACCGTTACAAGCTGATTATGCGAACAAATCCAACTGGAATTTGAAAACAGATCAATGACAATACTATGCTTTCATAAACCGGGAGTCAGTTGATGTACACGGGGCAAATTAGATCGGTTTGCAGGGCACACCAACATAAATATTAGTGTGCGTAAAATCAACGGCCGTCTGACTTCGCCTATTTATTAGTGTTTGCTTCACAATAACCCGTTGTCCACGCACACACACACAATTTCTTGTCACTAATGTTGCAGGGAATATGACGCATAAATTTAGCGTAGGATTCTATCGTCTCCGTGGCGCATTAGTCGAGCGTGCGATAAACAGTGTTTTACTCCGCCGGCGCCGTAAGATCAAATCCGACTGCTAACAGATTAATGTTTTTGTATGTTTCAATAAAATATTTTAGATTTGTTTGTTCAATTCATTGCTTAACTATTAGCAAGTTTCTTTATATTTGGGTTAGAATATATTAGTTGTCTACCCTCTAACAATGACAAATCATGTTTAAGTTAGTAGTTTAAGTTCATCGTCATAATGCTATTGACTATCGGGCTTTCGTTACGTTTTTAGACATTATACCCTGCGTTTTTTGAGAAGTGCTTTTATTTGTGAATCAATATGAATCATTTAACCACACTTTTAAGAGCTGAAATAATTATTTTGCATGAGCAAAATGTTTCAATTAGTGAAATTGCGAGACGTTTGAAGATATCGGTGAGTAACAAAATGTTATTATTATGTTTAGAAGTTTAATATGTTTAAATAATCCACATGTTATTGATTGTTGTTTTTTTGTAACAATATTTTATTATTGTTCACAGAGAAGGACTGTGCAATTGTGGGTCCATCGTTATGCAGATTCGGGAAGCATTGATCCTTGCCGACCGGGACCAAAGGCTGGATTTGCATTCACAGATGCCAATGCGCGGCACCATGATATAGTTGCTGCGCATACCGCTGAGCCCTTCCTCACTACTCGTTCCACGGCGACTAAACATGACGTGACATTACAAACCGTACGAAACCACTTGCGAGCAGCTGGTGTGAAATGTCGTAGGCCAGCCAAGAAAATTTTAATGTCCGATGTTCACAGGCAAAACCGGGTACGCTTCGCAAGAGAATATTTGGATTTTGATTGGTGCAATAATATAGTTATATTTAGCGATGAAAAATGTTTTAAATCAGACAAGGACGGTCGCAAAATATTGTGGCGAAAAGATGGTGAGCGCTATCATAAAAAAAATATTCTTCCATGCAGGTCTAGTGGCCGCATTACTTTGGGATATTGGGGATGGATGTCGTCAATGGGTCCCGGTGAATTAGTGCAGGTAGGGGGTCGCAATACCAGTCAAGGTTACTTGGACGTTTTACAAAACGTGATGCTACCAACTGTGCGCGTTGCATACCCGCAAGAACACATTTACTTCGTGCATGATAACTGCGCTGTGCATCGCGCGCGACTTGTGCAAAGTTGGTTAAACGTCCAAGAAAACTTTACTGTGATTGAATGGCCACCAAAAAGTCCTGACCTGAACCCCATTGAAAACCTATGGGGTCATATGGTGCTAAACTGGGACTCATCTGAAATCAGGTCTAAATCAAATTTAGATGATGTCGTTACCTCGACATGGGAATCGTTTCGTGGCACTGACTTGTGTTGTAATATGGTTGCTAGCATGAGGAGACGATTGGAACAAGTCATAGATAGCGAAGGCGCACCAATCGGCTATTAATAAAATTACCAGGGGGTAATTCTATTTGTTTTATGTGAGTGATGTTATTGTTAGTGAGATAACAATTTAGGATACCTGTATCTTAATATCTATCTTGTTAACATGTTTATTCATTTCACTAATAAATAAATTACCCACTTGAATAAGAAAAGTAACGTTATTTCTTGTCCGACTTAGAATATTTGTCATGAACAAAACTTTATAATTTGTAATTATAATTAAAAAAAACCTAGTCAATAAATATTGTTGATTTCTTAATACAAATTGTTTAATTTTTACTTCCATATTTTTTTTCGAATAATGGTCTTATTATCAGGTAAATTACAAAAATAAAAATTCAACAAAATGAAAATAAAAGTTTTTTAATAATGCAAAAAGTTGACGCCAGCGGCGCAGATTCGATCCTACGACACTTGATTTACCAGCCGAATGCTTACACACCTATGCCACGAGACCGGTTAGTCATAGTGTTAAATTGATGCTTCATATTCTTTACCTCATATTATACATATACTATAGTGAAGCAAACACTAACAAATAGGCGAAGTAATACACCAGTTGATTTTACGCACACCAACATCTATGTGGTGTGCCCTGCAAATCGATCTAATTTGCTGCGTGTACCACAGCCTTCATCTCTTTTTAATCGACTTTCTTCAAAAAGGAGGAGGTTCTCAATTCGGTATTTTTTTAAATGTTTGTACCTCTTAACTCCGTCATTTCTAAACCGATTTGAAAATATCATCTTTTATATAAAAGAAGATGTTTTCAAATCGGTTTAGAAATCGGTCGGTCGGTCGGTTGATCGGTGGCAGTTAGAATTCGGTTTTCATATGAAAGAATATACTTCCCGATTGGTCTCATAGAAATTTCATCAAAATCGGTTCAGTAATTTGGTGTTTTTCCTCACGTTAATTGCCACCACACGACGTCGCATAAATGCTATGGCCGTTCACGCGACGATGATGACGTTTGTCAATGAAACAAACCAAGTCGCCGACTTCTTAAATTCAAGTTATTTTAGACTTTTTAGTGTTTTTTTTTCGCAGACAATTTTTTATTCCCAATAAGTTTCGTAATTTTTGGCGCCCTTTAATTCTTTTCTGCTTTCGATACTTCTACATATTTTATACTAGCGAGTAGCGGCCCGACCCGGCTTCGCATGGTAGATATTAAAAAAAAATGAATATAGTCTATGTTACTCAGGGATAATGTAGCATTCTAATGGTGAAAGAATTTTTGAAATCATTCCAGTAGTATTTGAGTTTATTCGTTACAAACATATAAATCTTTCCTCTTTATAATATTAGTGTAGATTATTACTGTAGGTCTGTATACATACTCGTAGTTAGTAATGTAGCAAGAAAATAAAAAAAAAGTATATTTCGAGTATCTTTAATGTCATAAATCACTTATAAACTAGAAACACTACTTTTATCGAAATATATTTATCGCTGTATGATTTTATTCCAAACAAAATTCTTTTAGATGGAAGCGTCAGGGTAGCCCGCGAAATTCAAATTTTCTTTCGTTTTTTGCAATTTGCAGGTCAGTGTTAGGTTGTATGTTGATGAAAAATGAGTCGCGCCAGTAAAACGTATGTAGTTATCATAATTATAATGTTCCCACTGCTGGGGCACACGGCTTCCTCTCTATGAGATTGAATGGGCTATAATCCACCACGCGGGCCCAGTGCGGGTTGGTAGATGTCACATGTCTTCGAATTTTTGGTTCTAGGACAAGCCGGTTTCCTCACGATGTTTTCCTTCACCGTTTTAAGAGCAGCGGTGATGAAATAAATTTCACAAAGTAATGCGCTGCCTGGATTCGAACCCACAACTTACTGTTCGTAAGTCAGGGCAGCCACCACTGGGCCGCCGCTGCTCTAAACGTATGTAGTTACAGAATTATAATCATTAAAATCAACTACAACAAATACAACCCTCTAAGTTCATTTAACCCCATTGACTTTTTCATGAAAGAGTACCATAACATATTATCTTTTTTTATCGTATTCAAGGAAGTAACAATTTCAATACAGATATTAGATCACATAGTGCCGATTATTCTAGATTTTCTTAGCCCGCGGCCGGTGTAGGCAGTCTAGGAGAATGGTGGGCCTTGGACATAGGCTAGGCGGACATTCAGCCAAAAATAGATCTCTGTCACGCCAAATGACTATGTTCCGTGGTAATGTGCACTTATATTTGGAGGTGTTATTTATTATGTTATAATTTTATAATACTAAATTGTATTTTAATGGTTTTTAGGGTTCCGTAGTCATCAAACAAGGAAGCCTTATAGTTTCGCCATGTCCAGCATGAATATACAAATTAGTTACGCCGATAAAATGGTAAAATAAAATCTCGAAATTTTTTTTTTTAGGGTATCTCCAGTACACGTAAAGTGAAGTTTTTTTTATCGCGTACCCTATAATGTGAGATGTCGTTGGATAGGTCTTTAAAAATATTGAGTGAGAATTTGTCAGAATGTCGATTATGGGATTTGTTTGTGAAATATTAAGCTTTAAAGTGCAAATTTTTGTTAGACTCAAGTGTTCCCCTCTACCAGCTAAACGGTTGTGTTTGGGTGCGTGAAAAAAATCACGGTGATAGTATATATAACGAAATTAAAAGGAACACTATCACAGCTAACTATGTTTTACAAGTTTACGAGTAATAGTCGACCAACTTATCCAACTTATAAAATGTACTTAGATAACATATTTTCCTAAACATAATGTATGGGAGCACAAGTTTTTCAACTGAAAATGTAAGTTTGTTTTTTATTATTACAATAAACATCATCGTTCAGAGGCAAATCGAGCCGTATGAGGCATTTTTGATGGGCAACTACGGCACCCGACATTATATAGCCCAACACGCACTTGGCCGGTTTTTCTTTAGAGAGATTGATACTTTGATAGGAATTTTTGTGTTGAAAATGTGTGGGCTATTATTCAGTAGTTACTTTGTATGGTATTAAGAGTACATAAAGCAGCGACAAATTGCTGTAGGTATCGAATTTTAGGGTACACTAACTATGTGTTTTTATATTCTAGACAAACTAGAACTATCTTTGCTGTAGGTATACATTATTAATACCAAGCTTCCAAGGTTTCAACATGCTCTATAGAAAAAAAGATTATACCTGTTTTCAGTTTCGTGATTCGTTGGTCTAGTGGTCGACTGCTGAGCATGATGTCCTAGGTTCGATTCCCGAGGCGGGCAAATTGTTATTGGATTTTTCCATCTGGAATTTCTCAGTAACAGCCACCGAGTCTGGACTTGTGTCCGGTTGATGGCAATATTATATTACATTATATTATATGGGACTTAAACGTAACTGGCGAAATGTGGGTGTACTATAAGGTACACCTTTGCCTAACCTTTGGGATTACAGGCGTGATGTTATTAAATCATTACCTCATGGTTTAATTAATACCTGTGAATTAATACGGCCCTTTTTTTTTTTTTGGTGGGTGGGAATCATCAAATGACCCCCCCCGCCCTGGGCGGAGCGGAAGGGAGTGTCAGACTCTTACTGACTAAAAACCACCCATGTTCCTTCATTGGCCCTTTATGTTCCAGGGCCGCGGTATCTCTTTCGAACAGTCCCGCAGCCCTGGCAGGCACCGGCCCTTGCGGGCCCCTCCCGTTTGCTGACAACTCTTTGAGGCGCGCGTGGAACACGAACGCGCCGTCGACACGGCCTGCCGGACGGACGGACGGCGAGCTAGCCCATTACTCAACGTCCATCATCATCTGCCTAGCCTTTTCCCAACTGTATTGGGGTCGGCTTCCAGTCATGCCGGATTTAGCTGAATACCAGTATTTTACGCAGAGCGGCTGCCTACCAGACCTCCACAACCCATTAACTGGGTAACACGGTATTTCATGGCAAGACTGGAAGCCGTCAACTCAACGTCCACAGGCCCGAATTAATACGGCCCTACCTCTAACACAGTACCAATACCTCTATTTAAAGCTCCGGGTTGTGTTACAATAGACGCTTACAATTGCAAATCGTATATTATTCGTGGCTAATAATTTTATAATGCATGTAGGTATGTGTTATGACCTTAGGTCTAAAAACTAGACTAGTTTACACAAGGTCCTGTTGATAATGAGTCTATTAAAAAATGTTAGGTAACACATTATGTTAACTGTGACTGAGATTTATTGAGTTTGTTACAGTTCGTTTGACAAACAATTAAATAATTGTTATTGGTATTTTGCATGTTTTAATTTTGGACTATGAGAGTGAAGGTCTGCCTCGTTGGTCGCGTGGTCGCAAAGCGCGACTGTTGAGCATGAGGTCCTGGGTTCGATTTCCGGGTCGGGCAAAGTGTTATTGGGTTTTTACATCAGGAATTTCGCACTAGCAGCTACTGAGTCTAGATTTGTGCCCGATTGATGGCAATAGACTCGCACCCTATTACATGGGACTTAAATATAACGGGCGAAATGTGAGTGTACTATTAGGTACACCTCTGCCTAACTCTTCGGGGATTACAGGTGTGATGTTAAGTTATAAGAGTGAAGGATTTGGAACAGAAGACGGAGTTATACCGGAGGATCTTCTTTCTCGTAACAGGATATTGCATTTCCTAACGCAGCCCTAGATTTTTTGATCTGCTACACAGCTTTTGTGCGAGTCCTAAATTATTTTGTGAAAAAAATTGCGAAATTATGTTTTCATTTTATGCAAGTATACTCGTATAAAATGCATTAAAAAAAAACATTAAAAAGTGAAAGGATTTAATTGATTCTTTTTATCAAAACGGCGATTCATCAACTTCTTTCATCATTGCTTCATTTAAAGTAGTTCATCTTTACATCTCATCAGTATTTCAAGGCTTCTCATTGGTACAATTAGATTTTATAATCTTTCTAACATTTAATTAAACAAGGACATATTTTATTATCCATTGCATTTATCAATCATCGTCCTGCGTCAACAACATGAACCAATTTTGAAATGTCAAGGCGTAAGACATTACCAGGTGGACTATGTTACCGGCTATCATAACTTGAACTGCCAAAAACTATAGCTTGCCCTTTATTAGCCTGTTTTTTTTGGGGGCAAGGGAAGTGAGGGAGTTCTTTAGTTAATGGTTAGTATAATCAAGTGTCCAGTTCAGATTTTATATGGCGTCGGTTCTCACAGTACCTATAAATATGACTATTTATTTAAAGGTCGATCTAGAATAGCTGAGACTTGAGATACAAGTGAATTGGATCAGATTAGAAGTGACTTGGCAATTAATATGGTGTTTTTATGCAGACAAATTAAACGTAGTTTTTTGTGAAACATGACTAGGGTTTATTTCTGGTATCACCATTTATGCCATAATAATTAACCATGAAATGTCCTCTGCGGGACTTTGGTCGTTATCCTAGAAATAATTGTCTACGCTTGCCGGCCGATTAGTTTGTTCGGTTTTGTCTATGGACACAGATGACAGCATGTAGCATAGATAGAAGACGTTATAAGTACATTCTCTATCATCAGTATTGTTCATTGAAAATTTTAACACGATTTTACACTATTTTTGTACAAAAATGTGAGCTATTTTGTAGACATATGCAAAAATTTTGTAAGAGAATTATTACGAGGATCGTTTTCCATCAGAATGAAAGTTTAGGAAAAAACACACATTTCTTGCAAATCTAAGTAAAAAGGAAGTGTGATGTCTAAATACCTTAAGCAGGTTATCTAACCTTAACCTTTATCAATATTTTATTAATTAAAATATGAGTTTCATTTTCAATGAATGCGCTGATAACATTATATTATACGCAGTATATTTTATTACATATTAATACAGTTAGCATTCAAATATCTCTGACAGCAATGTTAAGGTTAAGAGGCTTTCAAAAATAGATTAAAACAAAATGGCGGCCTTTAAAAAGTACTTATTTTGTTATTGTGTTAAATGACACTAATGAAATAAAACTCGCAGTAGCTGAGGAAATAAATTAAATATCAATCAAATTGAGACCTTGGTAAACGAATAGCCGATACATTTTTATGGGCTTTGCATAATATTTTATTAATAGAGTAGAGACACGTCCCTGCTTCTTCGCACGATTTTGACAAAAGAAAGAAAGAAAAGAAAGAAGATGGGTTTATTTGGCACATGCCACAAGTGCACACAACATTAAAAAAAATAACAAAAAAACTTGACAAAAATTCGAGATTTCTTAACAATAAATTTGTAAGTTTAAGATAAATGTATTATACCTTTCTACATACAAACCTTCTGGAATAAATTCTGTAAAAGCTAGTGAAAATCGCTTTGAATTATTTTCAGTCACACATACAGACACACACGACTTTTATTTTTTATAGATAGAGATATTTTTTGTCTCATTCTTTATCAGGTAGGCCGTCTGGTAATACGATTTTATTTAAATGTTAAACATTTGAACACCTTTCGGCAAGGTGTTGACGAATAAATTAAAACAAGTTGCTACTGCCTGAAGGGAAAATTAATATTATGCAGATTAACGTGTGATTATGAAGAATTTTTATTATCCCCAACGGGTAAGTGTTGCAAATATAACGACGATAATCATTTCCTGAAATAAATAAACTTAAGTTATTTATTTATTTTATCTTATTACCACCAGGTATTTGAACTTTAAAGGCTTCCGAATTCTTTATCGCCAAAAATATGAGTTAAAACACGGAAAAATATTGTAATCTGAAAGTCGAAATTCGAGATTGCCATGTCCATAATGCTAGTCAAAAGGAGTATTTATTCATTTTTCGCTTTTCTATGTTTCACTTATCTCGACCGAAATCACCTTCTGGCGGAATTCAAATTTGGAATTGGTTTCTTCTGAAACTAATTCCAAATTCGAATTCCATGCAAATCACTGCTAAACCGTTTCCAATTCTATACAATGAGCGTACCGCATCCAGCGTTCACTGTTCTTTGGTACGTAGGTACAGATTTTCCAGTACAAGGGAATAAAGCAAGACACGTCATGTTCAGAATGGCTAATTTGTATTGCATTGGCAAGGCTGGGCAGGTGGGCTAAAGGTTAAGTAGTGTGGGAAATATAGCGTCCTTGACTATATGGTTCACGACGAAAATGGACGTGACTAACTGAATACTTTGTAGATTAATACTTTGGAATATCGGTTTTTGAAGTGTTTTGAGGAGGTTGGATATCTTCAAACAATTTGAATAGAGCCTTAACAAATCTCCCCCTCCCCCATCTTCATCGTAATAATTCCTTGAACTAACTCGTTGGTCTAGTGCTGAGAATGAAGTCATGTGTTCGATTCCCGGGTCGGGCAAAGCGATATTGGGTTTTTCCATTAATTTCTCAGTAGCAGCCACGGAGGCTGGATTTGTGCCCGGTTGATGGCAATAAGCTCGCCTTTAATTATATGGGTCTTACACATAATTGGCGAAATGTGGGTGTACTATTAGGTACACCTCTGCCTAAGCCTTCGGGGATTACAGGCGTGATGTTATGTTTATTCCTTAGAGTTAGGGCGGAAATTGGTACCACAAAGCAACTACAGAAAGGGACATTATTTCATGGATAATGATGAAAAACCAAGTATGAACTGAATCAATAAGCTACCGAAAAGCTAACGTCAATCCTGATGAGTCATAGAAATGCAAATACCTTTAAAAGCGATTGCTGTTTAGATTCAGATTGTAAAATTCGAAGATACTAAGTATAAAGAAAATCATCTGCCAAGCCTTTTCCCAACTATGTTGGGGTGCCGAGGATATTCTCGCAATGGCAACAATGTCGTCTGCCCATCTCGCCGCCCGGATACCTAATAATTTAGGCAAATCAAGACCTATTCAAAGGTAATAATAAATTCTGTTATTTCATCATCATCTGCCTAGCCTTTTCAACTATGTTGGGATCGGCTTCCAGTCTAACCGGATGCAGCTGAATACCAGTATTTTACACGGAGCGACTGCCTATCTGACCTCCACAACCAGTTAGTGCTGTGTAATACGATACCTTTTGGTAAGACGGGTTGTCAGACTTTCGGGCCACTGACTACCTGTAACGACTGTCAAAGATCTACAAATGACAGCCGGGACCAACGGCTTAAGGTGCTGTCCGAGGCACGGAGGAAACTCGGTATGTAACGGGCGGTCACCCATCCACGGACCAACCTAGGCAAGCACGGCTTAATGAAGATCGATCCGAGCGGCTGTTATTGTTAAGCCACGAGCTCCGTAAAGAAAAGATAATGATCCCCTTAAAAAATTCAGGACGCATTTACCGCTGTAACATAAAATATATATTATGTGTTTGCTATGCAACTCGTTTATGAACTACAGCTACGCCTTAAATCATGTAAGTTCCACAATTTATATTCTACTTTAAACTGTGTTAACACCGTAATTTCAACTCGAGCATGTTGCAAGTACATGCGACACACATGCAAATAGGTGCTACAATTTATTAATACCTACATTTCGCATTTAGCAACGCACAAAACGCAAAAATTAATGTCATACGGTCTTACGGTAAATTGCGTCAATGAAACCAGGTCCAAATCTAAAGTAATAAAAAATGCTTCGATTGCAAATAAACTCGATTTCCATAGTAGGGCTTTACAATTGCTATGCAACATTATTTGGGGCGTATTGTTTGTTTCATAATGGTTCATTACATTATGGTCTTAACAATGATGTCTCATGACCGAGGGTACCGCCCGCCGAAAGATTATTGCATAACACAAATTATCATACATTAAAAATTAATCGATAAAATAAAGTAATCGGCTCCGCCGCAGTCGGGTAAAAAGGTTTTGTCTTAAATTCTGTCTTATCTGTGCTTTCTTTGTTCACCCATCTGAATGTAAATTAATTTGTAAATCCATAAGGATTGTGCTTGTGTTGTCATTCTTGCATAAATGCTGACGATGAACAAGACTGCGCCTTGGTGCCTTGGAATTCGTTTCAATCTACTCGAGCTGATAAAGGATTGAAGTATCGAGCACGCGTCTTGTGGAAATAGTCTATTAAGTTCTATTAAATAACATCACGCCTGTAATCGTCGAAGGGTAAGGCTGTGGTATACATAATGGGTATAAAAAACCACGACTCCGAAAGGCACTTGTCCTCCCCGTCTTTGTGATAATTTTTTGTTCTAGACCACACTTGGGAACCTTCTAGTTACGATTTGGGTCAAAGTTTATTTTATTTATTTATTTTATTTAACAGTTTATGTACACACTAACATACAGAAAAGAAGAAAGGAACAGAAAAAATAGGTACAAAGGTGATGCTTATTTCTAAAGAAATCTCTTCCAGCATACCTGCGAAAGGAGAGTAGAAAAAAAGAGATGTAGACAAAGTGTGTAAAAGAAGAAGAGAAAATAGAATACACAAAAACAAATCAAATAACGAATTAAGTTCCAAGTTTTTCATAAGTTTTTTTGTTCAGTATATGTGTACATTCCGGAATTTCATGTTACAAGAAGCGAACCTATTGCCATCGATCCAGATACCATTAATACAGAGCCAGGGTCTCCTTACAGCGGCGCGTTCGTGTTCCACGCGCGCCTCAAAGAGTTGTCAGCAAACGGGAGGGGCCCGCAAGGGCCGATGCCTGCCAGGGCTGCGGGACTGTTCGAAAGAGATACCGCGGCCCTGGAACATAAAGGGCCAAAGAAGGAACATGGGTGGTTTTTAGTCAGTAAGAGTCTGACACTCCCTTCCGCTCCGCCCAGGGCGGGGGGGGTCATTTGATGATTTCCCACCCACCAAAAAAAAGGGCCTCCTTACAGGAATTTATTTCTTAACTGCCCCAGAAATTTATATAAGTTGGATACAAAAGTGGAGACGGGATTACGAGAACCATAAAAAGCCTGCAGGTGTAAAACTTGCATAATTTTATGTTGTTATGTACCTATATATAGATAGATACCTAACAAGAGGTTACACAGTAATTACAAGTTGTTACTATAAAATTAGTTGTCTATACATAATGACTTGCAAGCATACTTATTAAAAAATACAACAATGTTTTAAGATAGGCTCAACAATCGCCGTTTTCCCCACACAGCCAATCATGTTATCCGTTTATTAACTTTATGACTGAAACTAATTATTGACAATTACATAGAAAACTTAATTAAGAGCCTACCATTACGAATTATCTAATTTCCTGTGATTCCAATTAATTTTATGATTTCCGAATACTTGTGTTTTTTACTTGTCTGATTTTGTATGGCCTTGGCAATATTATTGAGACGTTGTCGCATGAATGAGATAGATGTAGGAAATGGGTTATGTAGATCTATATCTAGAGCAATAATGCAGAAAATTATTTAACTGATTTGGGTCCTGTAGTGAAATGTTAAAGTCGCTTTTGAATTGTCTGAGGGCTTATTTTGGAGAAAGAAGAGAAAACATCACATTCTGCGCCGACTCCTAGTAATAATTATGAGGGAAGGGGGGCTAGCTCGCCGCCCGTCCCTCTTATGACGACAGGCCGTGTCGACGGCGCGTTCGTGTTCCACGCGCGCCTCAAAGAGTTGTCAGCAAACGGGAGGGGCCCGCAAGGGCCGATGCCTGCCAGGGCTGCGGGACTGTTCGAAAGAGATACCGCGGCCCTGGAATATAAAGGGCCAAAGAAGGAACATGGGTGGTTTTTAGTCAGTAAGAGTCTGACACTCCCTTCCGCTCCGCCCAGGGCGGGGGGGGTCATTTGATGATTTCCCACCCACCAAAAAAAAGGGCCTCCTTACAGGAATTTATTTCTTAACTGCCCCAGAAATTTATATAAGTTGGATACAAAAGTGGAGACGGGATTACGAGAACCATAAAAAGCCTGCAGGTGTAAAACTTGCATAATTTTATGTTGTTATGTACCTATATATAGATAGATACCTAACAAGAGGTTACACAGTAATTACAAGTTGTTACTATAAAATTAGTTGTCTATACATAATGACTTGCAAGCATACTTATTAAAAAATACAACAATGTTTTAAGTTAGGCTCAACAATCGCCGTTTTCCCCACACAGCCAATCATGTTATCCGTTTATTAACTTTATGACTGAAACTAATTATTGACAATTACATAGAAAACTTAATTAAGAGCCTACCATTACGAATTATCTAATTTCCTGTGATTCCAATTAATTTTATGATTTCCGAATACTTGTGTTTTTTACTTGTCTGATTTTGTATGGCCTTGGCAATATTATTGAGACGTTGTCGCATGAATGAGATAGATGTAGGAAATGGGTTATGTAGATCTATATCTAGAGCAATAATGCAGAAAATTATTTAACTGATTTGGGTCCTGTAGTGAAATGTTAAAGTCGCTTTTGAATTGTCTGAGGGCTTATTTTGGAGAAAGAAGAGAAAACATCACATTCTGCGCCGACTCCTAGTAATAATTATGAGGGAAGGGGGGCTAGCTCGCCGCCCGTCCCTCTTATGACGACAGGCCGTGTCGACGGCGCGTTCGTGTTCCACGCCCGCCTCGAGATGTCAGCAAACAGCAAGGGCCGATGCCTACCGGGGCTGCGGGGCTGTTCGAAAGTGATGCCCTGGAACACAAAGGGCAAAGAAGGAACATGGATGAGTTTTAGTCAGCACAAAGCTGACACTCACAAGTAATATTTACCGGAAAAAGATGATACTTTAATAGATCCTGTAGAATTAGAAGGATTGGGGATTCTTTTTTGCTTTTGATTTTTACATTCCAGTTTGAATCACAGCAGTTAGTGTAGATGAAATTCTCATCTCTATCAGAATTATCATACTCAATATCCTAAATATAATTTTCATGAACAAAAGTTTCCTATCATAGTTGCCGTGAATTTCAGAAAGAAAATTCTAAACTTATAATGCGAAATGCAAATGGAAATATATATATAAAAAAAAATATATATAAATGGAAATATATATATATATATATATATAGTGACTGCTGGGATGACGAGTAATAGAGAAGTATGAAGATGAACACATGCTATGTCGACCCCTAATAAATTGGGAAAAGCCAGGGGATTGATGACGGGCTACAGTTTGGGGTCATGTCTAATCGTCAATGATCTATCATAAATAAAATTAAATTGAGTAGATACGGAACTCAAGTAAGGCAAGGACTTGCAGTGGCTTAGAATTGTATATGGTCTGATTACTAGAGCAATTTTTGGTAATTGCTAATAAATAACCGGATTTTTTTCTAATGCTATTTCCTCAAGTCTGTCTGGCAAATGACTATAAAAATCTAAGACAAGCAATAATTTTAATTAAATTAATAAAATATAGACTTGGTATGCCTTTATCAGGTCTTTATTTTTATTTATTTAAAGTCCAGGATATGCAATAATTTGTTGTGATACGCGGCCTATGTATGTGTGATACTGATTGGTATATTCTAGAACGAAAAGCGATAAAAAGTTTTTCAGTTTGAGATCGTTATTTGATTAAATGTTTACAAAACAGGGCTTTCTTATCACCTGAAGTGTATGTATGCTCTCTAATAGTGCATAACGTAGTAGGTGCGCGCCTTTAGAATATAAGTATAATTTTAAGCTAAGTAAGCACTTTACTTTAATGCGCATTATAAAATATATTCCCATTTTTTCAGTGATTAAAGCACATTCGATCGAGCTGGTTGTCTGATTTAATATGACCCTATAGGACCCTAGGACCCCCAACATTTCATGGCGACCCTGCCAGGATGTGATACCTGTTTTTGTGTTTTTCGTGTAAGAATATCAGATGAAACAGTGCTGCATGGTTATTTTGGTAATTGTTGAAATTGTTTAATAATTTAATTGGAAAATATTTTGTAAAATTGTCTGTGGAAATTGAATTGAAAAAAACAAGATGGCGCCGCACGCCATTCCTTTCGATTGTGAAGTTATATGGGATAAGTATGTACGTCACATGCTTATCCCATATAACTTCACATCACAGGGTTACAGAAAACATGACAGTTTTCTGTCTGATTGTGATATACCTCTTTACCTACTGGTACTATCTTTTCTATTGTTGCGCTACGCGGCCTTGCACGTACGCTATCGTGACAAGCCATGTCACGGATTTACTTCAATCTGTCTTACACAAATGTGACAAAATCCGTGAGACATGTCTGTGTATTGTGGTACGTGTGAAGCATTTATCATTTTTGTTTATTAAAATGACACGGTGCTGGCCAAAATTGGCCTTGTTAATATTTAAAATGCAATTGGTCAAAGGTTGTCTCACGACACCAGTGGTTGCCTTAGGGACCTCACTGACAGAGAGTAGTTCAATAGTTGATGTCCCGATCAGAAGTATTTTAAAATAGAGAAGTCTAGAAGGAAAATGGGGTGTTTTTTGTGTTACAGTGTGTTGTGTTATTCACTGATCACAGCAGTAGTTATGTGATCATTAAAAATGAATGCCATTAAAAGTGCTTTAGAAGTGGCTCTTAGCACACGCGATCACACATCTAAGGCCTGGACTCCACCAAAGTGGAGATGAGCGGAGCGGAGCGGAGGAGATGTTCAAGATTACCTTATGTCTATATGTGGAACCTTATGTCGTCATCATTTCAGCCGAAAGATGTCCACTGCTGGACAGTGTCGCCACATTGACCGGTCCCGTGCGTCTCGCATCCAGCGGATCCCCGCAACCTTCACCAGGCCGTCGGTCCACCTAGTGGGAGGCTTTCTAACGCAACGTTTTCCGGTTCGCGGTCGCCACTCCTGAACTTTTCGGCCCCATCGGCTATCCATTCTGCGGAGCAATGCGCCTTGCTGATTGCCACTTAAGTTTGGCAATTCTTCGCGCTACGTCGGTAACCTTGGTTCTCTTGCTTATGTCATTGGTTTCAATTCCATACATTTTTTCTTTTTTCTATCACCATCATCGCTAGTAGAATGCCACTTCACACATAGGTAATTTAAAAAAAACCGCTTTCAAGAAATTTTCCAGTCATTTTCCAAAGATACAAAATTCACTTTCTTACAACAACATCAACGTCTGCAAGGTTGCACACGTGTTAATAATCTAATACTAATTAACTCGACATTTAACATCTAATGGTGTAATTAATCTTCCTTAACAGGCAATATCTTAATTACGATCGACTATTATAGAGATGTGAATTGATAATGATTGATTGATAAAGTCATTTTACATCTAAGTCCTAATGCATCCGCTGAAAGATCACTGAGTGTCATTAAGAGGTCTGGATGGAATACTAACTCAAACATTATTCTTTCTTTCTTTATCGAGTGCCTTTGACTTGGCTTTATATTTCTCAGGCATGCTGGTTACCTCACGATGTTTTCCTTCACCGAAGTAAGTGATAATTTATACAATACCTAGATGAATCCGAAAAATCAGAGGTGCGGGTCTTGGAGACCTATGACGCAGGTAGTCCGACGGTTACATCAGTAGACTATTACTGCACTAAAACATTACCTCCTTTTGAACTTTGATGCAGTCAGGTACAAAGGTGTAAATAAAAAAGGATTACCTTATCCAAATTTAAATCAACCCGGACCAAGTGTTAGGTAAAATCTGGCAATATAGCCTTTGTAGATACTGCTTCACGACTTCCAAACAGTGAATTGCTACTCACAAATTCTTAATGAAAAAACCCCACTTGTGGACTATAATATTTCCTGAATTGATGGTTATTTTCCGCTCAGAATGGCTCACCAAAAATGGTTCCAAGGACTGTTATTAGATAACTGAGCAACAATAATTAGGTATCTAATGTCACTGGGAATCTCCTGCAAAACTTCAGTAGAAAATATTTTCTCTGTATACATGAAACACGATGCAGGTATAATTCGTTACAGGTAGTCAGTCTGTGGCCCGAAGTCCGACAACCAGTCTTACCAAGGGGTATCGTATTACCCAGTACTAACTGGGTTGTGGAGGCCAGATAGACAGTTCATCATCTTCCTGCCCTTGCCCCATGTTATTTGGGGTCGGCCCAACACGTTTTTAGGGTTCCGTACCTCAAAAGGTAAAAACGGAACCCTTATAGGATCACTTTGTTGTCCGTCTGTCTGTCTGTCTGTCTGTCAAGACCTTTTTTCTCAGGAACGCGTGGAGGTATCAAGCTGAAATTCATATCAAATACTCAAGTCTATGGTCTCTTGGAGCTGTGAAAAAATCAAACTTCTAAGTCAACGCGATCAAAAGATACTCCCGTTTATGCCGCAAATTTTCGACACTCGCAAGGGAATCAAAACCTACAGGGTACTTCCCGTGAACTCAGAATCTTGAAATTTGGTATGAAGCAACGTCTTATAGCAGAGATATAGGAAAAATTGCGAAAAGTATACATTTTTAGTTATATCATATAATAAAAATATTTTTAATAATTTTACGGAACCCTCGGTGCGCGAGTCTGACTCGCACTTGGCCGGTTTTTTTCTTCCATTCTCCTCTGTCAAACGTCATGCTATCATTTACTTCTTTATCTTTCATATCATTCCTCACACAATCCATCCATCGTTTCTTTGGTCTTTCTCTCCCTCTCCATCCATCAACGTTTATATTCAGAGGCCAGATAGACAGTTGCTATAATGTAAAATACTGATATTCAGCTGCATCCTGTTAGCTGGAAGACGACACCGAACTTAGGAAAAGGCTAGGCTAGATGATGATATAAAACACAATGATTTACAGACAATTAAAAAAATGTTTATCAACTAGCACTCAGACGAATTCACAATGATTTTTTTAGGCAATTGCATTCAATGATTCAATGGCATTTATTACAAATCACGATTAATTACTAAACTGCTACGCAATGACAATTGCTGCAACACAGTAAATGAATGATCAATCAGTTTAATAGAACTTCTGCTCCACTCAGTAGTAAGTGTTGCAATATCCTTTAATTAAAACACTTTTTGTTCCTCTTTGTTACTTACAGATCATTATTTTTGCTAAGTAGATAATGAATTAATGACATAATGTCAAGCACATAGTTGTTATCACACAGCTGTGCTGTTTGAAAATTAGATTTTCTTCTGATTTTCCAGATACAGGGAGATATCTTTAATTAACGCAGTTAGGCACCATGTCTCCAATCATGATGGCAAATAGGATGGTAGGTATGGTAACAGGATGGGTGACCATCCATTTCATACCCAGTCTTCTCCGTGCTTCGGCAAGCAGGTTAAGCAGTTGGTCCCGTCTGTCGATATCGTATCTCTCAAACTGACGTTAGGGTTTGTCAGAACATGGATTGCGAGATAGGCGGGGACTCCATGTATACAATTCTGGTATTCAACAGCATCCGGTAAAACTAAGAAGCCGACTGCTATATAGTTGTGCAAAAGCTAGGCTCATGATGTTGATGTGCAGATGGATAAATAAGAGTTTGAGACATAATTTCGATTTCCGTGCCCAATTTAAAGACATGCATCAATTACCACTGGTGTGTAACGACTACGGGTACCCCATTGCTTGTTGGCTACAATCATTCGGGTTGAATTCAAGGCGAGTTTGCAACACATGAGTGTGAGTGTCGTAACTCGTAACGTTGTTTTGGTGGTCAATTCACATTTAACGAAACAATGTTGATTGGTACAGCTACCATTGTACGTAAGTCGACAAATACAAATACCAGAAAATAGGTACTATTTTATTATAGGTTTAATTATTAAGTATGGACTGCCTCATTGGTCTAGTGGTCGCAATCACGACTGCTGAGCATGAGGTCCTGGGTTCGATTCCCGGGTCGGGCAAATTGTTATTGGGTTTTTCTATCAGGAATTTCTCAGTAGCAGCCATGATGTCTGGGTTTGTGCCCGGTTGAAGTCAATAGGCTTGCCACCTATTAAACATAACTGGCGAAATATTCCTAGTGTGGGGCAAAGTTTAAAAAAAAAATATATATATATGGGTGTTCTATTAGGTCTCAATGTATCCTTAGAAACAATCACTTTTCCATAACTACTGCTTCAATGGAAAACTGGGAATTGAGTTTTGTAGATGTTGTTGCTGTCCGTACCAATAGATTATATTCGAATCAGTTACACCCTTGTGCTGACGTTTGGCTGAACGAATCGCTAAGCCCTTTAGATCACAGCAGAGTCGTTTTACAGTTCTGTCGAAATAGGTACCGTGAGAAATTCCTTTATTGAAATTGATAGTGATGCTTTTATTAATCTGTGGCCATGAGACGGCCACAGATTAATTATATTACCAATTTTTTTTGGGTAGAAACGTTTTATCAAAAGATGAAAGGTTTATTTAACTTATTTCGTTACTAAATTGAATACTTACTTTCGTTAATTTTATACGCAACTTCAAATCGATAAAACTAAATTTTTGAGTAATGTCATCCTTGTCGCAAACGAGTGTGTGAGCAGATTTCCATCATTTGTCCCTGGTTGAAATACTGTATGGTAATACCAATATGTCTACTGTGACCAAGGGGGTTTCTATGACGTCTTACAGCAGGAGTAATTCCAATGTGGGAAAGAGACAGAGCTATACAGGTCGTCTAGCGCCATCTCTTTCCCAGACTGGAATTACTCCTGCTTTAAGACGTCATAGTAGGCCATTCTGTGACAGAGTATTCCGCTGATTCGGTTCAATTACTCAACGCAGACATTATTTGAGAAGTTGCTTCGCAATGGCGGTATCATCATTGTCCCAACGATAATAAGGCTGTTCGTGTATTATTATTTGTATAGCTATTCTGTTGCTATTGTTATTTTGTTGCGAATGCGCAATGCCCGTTTAATAATACATAGCGACTTATGTGTTATTAAATGGATGAAATGTAAACGGCTTTTATTTTGTATTGCGTTTTTCCCTCAGTAATTTCTCAGTAGCAGCCACGGAGTCTGGATATAGATATGGCAATAGGCTCGCCCCCTATTACATGTGACTTAACCATAACTGTACTATCTGTGTGTACTATTAGGTACCTCGAGAATTGCAGGCGTGATGTTTTGTTTATTTTGTGTAGCAAACTTGCGGTTTTGATTTTCGATGCATTATTGAACCGTCAGTTATTTGTCTGAAAGTTACAAGTTGTGAAGTCGTTGTGTATTGTTTATTTAGTTTGTTACTTTGCCAAAATTATACATAGAAAAAGAATCTTTAATTTTCTAGGCGACCCACATATGCAGCAGTAGTCCTTTTATAACTTATGGTATGCTTATCACAAGATTAAGGACCAACACCAAACAAAACGAGACACCAATTTAGTATAAGAGTTCACAATAAGCCCTGAAATTAGCTCACCTATTAGGGCGAGGTCGATGCACTAACTTCCTGAGAAGAGAATCAAGATAAGCTTGCAAACTTTGCAAAGCCAATCTTCCTTATAAGGAGTTGTGGTTTCCGAAGTTAATTTTGGCACAACCGTGATCTCAATTCCTTTGTTTGAGGACAATTTGCTCGCAGAAAAGGTAAGATAATTGTCTACGGTTAGCAGACCTCTATGGTTGCGAATAATAAGGTAATTTCGCGAACTCTGCGTTTAAATAGTTCGTCTATGCAAATTTTCGTTGAGCTATTAGTGTTATGCGGTTTATGGGATTGCGGAAAAGGTTAATTACTTGTTTTGGTGTGAATATAAGTTTAATCTAGCGATTACTAATCCTTATTCTCGTATTTATTATACGCTGGGAGGTAAGCCTCGAACTTTTTTTTCAAAGTCATCGCAATTCTGCGCGATCGTTTTTAGAAACGCATCGTCATCATCATCTTCCTGCCCTTGTCCCACCTTACTTGGGGTCGGCGCAACACGTTTTCTTCATCCATTCTCCCCTGTTAGACGTCACGGCATCATTTACTCCTTTCTCTTTCATATCATTCCTCTCACAATCCATCCATCTTTTCTTTGTCCTCCCTCTCCCTCTCCATTCATCAATACATAGACCCATCTTCAGTAAACTGAGCCTTAAAGCTACAGAGAACTCGAAAATCAATTTTGTACCTATAGAGTCCTAATGACCTTCGTATGATGCAGCATATCTCCAAGATTGTCCGGGAGATACTCTCTCTCACAGATAGGAGAGTTCTAGCATAAACTGCCTTCCCACTGTTGGGAAGCAGTCAAACAGGAGCTCTGTGGGAGCTCCTGTTTGACTGTGTGACGAGGTCTTCGTTCGGGCCCAGTGTGGAATGGTGGATGTCACACTTCGTATTTTTAACTCTAGTACATGCCGGTTTCCTTCACCGTATTGAGATGGTCATTACAAATGATAAATACTTACAACATTTTTTCAAAGTTTGTATGAATCTGCCAATTTTGCAAACTCAGCAGATTCATACCAACTTTGAAAAAATGGTTCAGTCATTACAATTTTTTTTTTTTTTTTTTTTTTTGACATTTCACACAGCACCATCTAGTCCCAAGCTAAGCAACCTAATGCTTGTGTTATGGTAACTGTGATGGCTCTGATGGCTGATAAACTACATATATACATTTTTTTTTGTACATACATACATATTATAGATAGAAAAACACCCAGACCCGGAACAACTACTTGTAAGTCATACAAATATTTGTTCCGTACGGGAATCGAACCCGCGACATGCAGCGCGGCAGTCAATCGCTTGACCACTGCGCCAACCGTGTCGTCTGCATTACCAACCAATTTTTTATCGGGTGTCGTATATATCCATAGTTTGCATCCTGTGTTGGGAAACTCCCGAGTCCGGTATAGGAACAGGAAGCAATAGCATAGCATAATCAGCCTTAATGTTCCCACTGCTGGGACACACGGCCTCCTCTCTATGAGAGGGAATGGGCTATAATCCACCACGCTGGCCCAGTGCGGGTTGGTAGATGTCACATGTCTTCGAATTTTTTTGACTCTTCGACATGCCGGTTTCCTCACGATGTTTTCCTTCACCGTTTTTGAGAGCAGTGGTGATGAAATAAATTACACAAAGTAATGCGCCTGCCTGGGTTCGAACCCACGACTTACTGTTCGTAAGTCGGGCCCGCCACCACTGGGCCACCGCTGCTCTCCTAATAGCATAGTATTGCACATAAAATGAACCTTGAAGGGTCGCACAGCAAATTCCACGGCTTAAGCCGGCCATAGACGAGAGGTTATGCATGTACAGTTTTGCCTGTACAGTCAAACCGTATCAAATGCGTAAGCGTTTGTAAGAGAAAACTTTAGATATCCTGGCCTGTACAAGCAACCTATGAACCTAGAGAATATCGAAATAGATATTTTTTCAACGTGTGTCGCATGTACAGCTCTCAGTTGTTTTCTACTTTTTATAACAAGAAATAAACCCACTAAAGCAACCATTCGTCGGGTGTTGCCGGTGATGGCACGCTTGCAAATGAGACAACCGACAGGCTTGCAGTTACGTATGTGTCCTCTACGGAGCTCAGTTTTGCATGCACATTTAAAACTGTCATGCATAACCAATCGTCCACAGCTGGCTTTATGCCTCGTTCACGACTTGAGGCGTAGCGACTTGCGACACGACTTCTCGTCTATAGGTGGTCGTATAGGAGCCGACGACGTACGTCGACTATACCTTATTATTATTGCCATTCAGAAATAGGAGGCCTCGCCTCAACTTGCGCGTGCGTCTCTTGTCTCTTTCTCGTGAGTACAGTCGCGGTGTGTAGTGGTATGATATTTTTTTAACACGCCTTTATTAGCTTCACCTGTAACCAATTAACTTCTTCCCGGTTTCCGATTAGGCTGAAACTTTGCATACATGTTTAGTTTGGATGACAATGCATGGTTAGTTAAGTGACATCATTCTAAATCCAATATGGCGGGCCCCCAAAGATGGCGGACTAGTTACTTTTTCCATGATATTAAATGAAAGGCTTTGCTGAGAAAAATATGTTAAAATAAAATGGCGTCACTCTAAAAGTTGTTGTTTAAACTATAATATTATTTCGTTGTTTTCTCTGCAGTGACTGTTGTAACACGCGCGTCGCTCTACCGTGTCGTGGCAATGCCGTTATACCTACGTTTAGCACCCCGCCCTCGAGTTAAATTGTTTGTACTAGTTATTACTTAAACTGCAGCCAACAATGAAATATCACAATTAATTTACTATCTAAATTAATGAGCATGCAAAAGCTAGCAAGGACACATGGCATTCTTTTGTTTCTGATACATTGTAAAAATTAAAATTAAAACAGAGAGTTAATACAAACAAATGTACGATATTATGGACGGTTTAAGCGTATTTTACAGTGTTTTTGCTCTGGTCTATAATTAAGCTGGTAATTACCCTATACTATGGAAACATTACTGTGATTTCATGGAAATGAGATTAATATAAATATTTTACAATGTAAGCAGTGCTGCCCTTTTATTAGTGATCGAAGGCTTGCCCGCTATCATATCATTACATGGGACTTAAACATGACTGACGAAATGAGGGTGTTCTATTAGTACACCCCTGCCTAACCCTTCAGAGATTTCAGACGTAATGTTATGTTGTGAGTACGTTTTAAGAATCCTGAAACTTTTTTTTGACATTCAAGTCTTTTACTTTTAAATGAAAACATCCCGCTTTATATCAAAGTCATAACATAACGCCCGTAATCCTCGAAGTGTTAGGTAGAGGTGTACCTAATAGTACATCCAGATTTCGCCAGTTATGTTTTAAGTCCCATGTATTGTATTGTATGGTATAACTGGCTGATGTCGGCACACTCCACGTCCAAGCGCGTTAAGTCCCATGTAATAGATGGGCAAATCAATTGCGATTAACCGGGCACAAATCCAGACTCTGTGACTGCTACTGACAAATTCCTGAGGGAAAAACTAATAATACTTTACCCGAACCGGGAGTTAAACCCATCACCTCATGCTCAGCAGTCGCGCAGTATCAAATTCGTTTTACAGAAATGAAACGAAGAATTTAGAAAAATCATTAACGAACTACATAGGTAATTCTTTTATTAAACTTGTACATAAAAAGGCCGTTAACACAGCAATCAAAAACAAAGCGAAATGAGCTCACAGACTTATTGTACCCATAAGTGATAATTACAGCCCATAGACAACATACTTTAGATTTCAGATAAAAGTACATTGTTGCGAATAATGCTGGCGACCGCATAATGCCTTGTCCGTATCTAGATTACTATTATTAGACAGATAATATACTAGGCTAGGCGGTACGACGTGGCATAATCTACACATAAATTCTTATGAATAAGACCTTAAAAAGAAGGTTAGTTTTAAAATTAAATCTGAAGCTATGTAATACCTATTATCTATTTTAGGCTTAGTAATAGCAGCCGCATGAGTAATTTAAGCTACGCCTCCTGAGGCGGTTGCTCCGTTGATGGGTGACCATTATTACGTTTATTTTTATACTAAATAGGCTTGCATTTGGCCGCAACTCGCCCGAAGTGATGTGATGAACTGATGATGCGGCCGCGGCGATCGCTCGAACTTTGAAGAGCTCCTGATTATAATGATCGTGAAACAGAGAAGCCAGCAGTTCCACAGACTGGCGGTTTGCACAATAAAAGTAAGATGGCGTTGTTCGGGTTCGAGGAATTTCAACCATATAACGGTGACGCTTCGCATCTCTGCTCGTCCGAAGATAAAACTAACATACTGAGGACCTGGGTGACCAGATTTACAGGAGATCTCGGAAACCCGATGAATATTGTGTATAATTATATCCAACACAGTAAATGTTTGTTGAAAACGTTTCCAAAGTACAGGACAAAGTAAAAAATGCGGATATAAATATTTGACCATGTTGACCCTTAGCATACGTGACCGCAGCTGCATTTGTATTAAATGAACCATGGTATTATTGAAAGTCTAAAACGTGTTTTATATTTTAGATGTTATGGTGCATATTTCAATAACTTGCTGAAAAGATAAACTATTTTGCCGTTCACTTAATACAGTTGCCATTAATCTCAAACAAAATGTAACACCTAATATGATAATATAAGTTAAAATAACGTTAGAAAAAGAACAATACAATCTTAACTTCTGTTCTTGATATGCTGGTTATTCAGATAACATACTTTAACTCTATAACGTACAAATGCTGGTTCTGGATAGCGTCCAGTGCATGTTAGTGGACGAATAGCGTACACAGATATCTGGACGCTATAGATAACTGGATCCGTGTTAAGTTATGGCTCAGTTCCTATCATAGAGAGTCTGTTTATCGGCAGTGGGAATATTTTAGGTTAATAAGATCTACAACTTTAATAAACAAAAATCTCGTGTCACTATGTTGAATAAACCACCAGCCGATTTCAATGAAATTTTATGAATGTGAATGGTTGGTTTCAGCTTGACATATAGGACAATTTTAGACCCGATAGGTGGCGCCGTGCCAAGCTGGTGTGGGTCCTTAGTTAGAATATTATAACAGCGAACAATTTTGTCGCTTTAACTCCGGTGATAGTTGAAAGGTTCCCGCTGACGCAGAGGTCGTTGGCAAGGCCGACGAAGGCTGTTATAATAATTATTATGTATGAATAATTCCTCGGAATTAGGTCCCAGTAACTAGTGGCAGTGTTAATGAGTTGCGATTGACTGGTTTTATATCTAATCATAATTAATGACATTGTTCTAAACCGATAATGTTATAATTGGTTAGCTAATCTGCGTAAAGCTGTAAATTGACCAATAATAAACTCGTTTTTACGATATTACGATTATGAATCTTAAATGTAATGTTTATCAGGCTCTGAATTAACTGTTTTCAAAACATGTCCTATTTCAGATTTATTTTTTGTGTTAATCCTACTAATATTATAAATGCGAAAGTTTGTGAGTATGGATGGATGGATGTTTGTTACTGTTTCACGCAAAAACTACTGACCGGATTTGGATGAAATTTGGCACACAGATAGTTTATAACGTGGATTAATACATAGGATACTTTTTATCCCGGTAGGTATCACGGGATCGCATCCCGTGGGACAATTACCGAACTTACGCGGGTGAAGCCGCGGGGATGAGCTAGTTGTCAACAAATGGGTTACACTCATAGGGTCAGTTTGATAGTAGAAATTAAATACAGTTCATTGTGCATAAACATACCATCACGCCGGTATTCTCCAGTGGTATAGACAGGGGTGGCCTGGCCTACATATAGTACCACCCACATTTCTCCAGTTCATGATGTAGATGTCACTTCATACAATTCACGTAGCCAAACCAAAACAGTTGGACCATTCATTACTTCCATGTCTAAACATGTAATGTATTCAGAAAGATGTCAGTAACAATTCTGTAGAGTTTTGTGCAGTTAGGTACTAAATAAGGTCGCTGCCAAAGAGAATTGAAGCAGTAATTTAGAAAATGCTTTGTCTCATGACCTCAAGCTTTGTGAATGAATGTTCGTGGAGTGAGTTTGAACAAGTTGTTACACGTGGAATGTTTAACTATTTTGCATAATTGGAGCATTTCTGTTAATTATCTGGAGTATTGAGTGGATTTTTCGTAAAAATGACTTACTTAACCCAACTTTGGACCTCTTGTGAAGCACAGAGACCAATTATTCGATATTCTGTGTCACTCTATTTAGTAATAAATTAATAAGCGATGAAGTTGGACCTTGGTTAGAGCGATAAAATTTATAGTAATCTGTCATGGTGGTCCTAGTGTGAAAATAACTTCCAGAGGTCGTTCGACTTTGCGCCAAAAGCATTGCGATAGAAACATTTTACTTAGCCTAATGTCGCAGTAGAGTGAAACAAGACGTCGTATTTTAAATAGACTAATTTAACTGTAAATCAAAAAATCTTCCTTTTTAGGGTTCCGTACCCAAAGGGTAAAACGGGACCCTATTACTAAGACTCCGCTGTCTGTCTGTCTGTCTCCAGGCTGTATCTCATAAACCGTGATAGCTAGAAAGCTGAAATTTTCACAAATGATGTATTACTATTGCCGCTATAACAACAAATACTAAAAATTAAAAAAAAAAAAAATTAAGGGGGGCTCCCATACAACAGATATGTTTTTTTTTTTTGCCGTTTTTTATAGATAATGGTACGGAACCCTTCGTGCGCGAGTCCGACTTGCACTTGGCCGGTTTTTATTTAAACCCCAATGCTGAAAAAAAAATACAAAAAAATACTGATTGCACAGCAAAATAGTTACCTCAAAATATTATTATTATAGTAACAATTTGAGTTCGTTATGCATCGCTATTAATTAAAAAGTGTAGCTTTTTTATGAACGCATATCTAATATTAACTAGCGCACAATAAACTTTGTAATTCATTTTTGTTAAAACAAAGCTACTATTTTTTAACGCATAAGGCAATTTATTTAAGTGAAACCGAGTCGACGTAGCCCCGCAGCGCTGGGGCTCCTATTTCTGTCTGCAGGGTTTAAAGAAACCCAACACGGGTGCCCCAGTCGGGGTGCCCCAAGTCCCGAGCTCGCTTCGCTCGCTCTTGCATCCTATCAAATCCTATGTTGTCCTTACCGCAATGCCTTTTTTACGATGAAAACATGTTACAAAAATATTTTGTTAATGTACATAAGTAATACTCCCAAGTATTACGTGTGTACGCTTCTGGTAAATTTGATGTGCAATCAGTATTTTTGATGTAAAAAATATTTAATTGATGTAAATAAATTGGCAGGTGATAAGTTTTTTTTATGTGCATTTAGTTAAGTGAGTTTTTTAAATACAATGACATTCAAATATTTACGACCGATAGACGGGGCAAGACGCAGAAAATCGAAATTCAATCCTTGTGACTACTTAGTAACAAATCAGTCTGTCTAGTGTCGCACACCCGCTTGTCAGGTAGCATTCGTGAGTCAAAATCAAAAAATGTTCGGGATCAAAATTTTTGTATGAAAATATTCCCAATGTCCGCTCTATAAGTCTTTTAAATCTCGTTGGTTAAATAGAAACTAAAATGACATGACCAGCATTGCCCAATTTTCTGACCCAAAACCAACCATCAACCAGCCTCAGCCAACATCACGATTAAGCTGTAAACTTTACAAAATAGATCATGTTTTCCATAACCAAACGTGACAGTCATCACCCACTTGGGTCTTATGCGCAAGAGAAGATACAAGTAGACGTGTGGAATTCGATAAGTGATCTAGAATCACGCGCGAACTTGCGCGTGCGACTCTCTGAAGGATTTCCGCATAATTCGCGAGGTAACCTTGTGTAGGTATGGAGTTATAGGATTGAGCTGATTCCAATTTGGGATTACATGTCGTTGTTTGATTCTTTTGTTTAGGTAATTGTATTTTGTGGGCGCGCCTTCATTGTTTTTGAATACATCTTGGTTCTGACGTGTTAGTATTGTTTTTTTACCTTTTATTAAAAACCAGTTAATCAGCGCCATGAGCAGTGAGTCTTTCAAAGCTACATGTATCAAAATTTACTTAGGATTTTCCGAGCTCAGAAAAGAAACACAAAAAACAGACGTGTATAAAATTACTTATCAAATCTTACAATTTATTTTATTTTAGTCCTTGTTATTATCTGACAGAAAATGTATGTCGTAATCGATTGGCTTCGTATGGACATGTGATGCGGAGGAATTTTGAAAATATCGTGAGGAAATTTTTGAATATGAATGTGGATGGGTATAAGAGTAGAGCAAGACCAATGAAATGATGGATGGACTGCGTGAAGGATGATATGGCAAGAAAGGTGTCTGACGAGATGATGAGTAATGGAGAAGTATGGAAGAAGAAGACATGCTGCGCCGACTCTAAATGAATTGGGATACGAGCAGAAGAATGATGATGTTGTCCTACGAAATCCAAGCACTTTTTAGGGTTCCGTACCCAAAGGGTAAAACGGGACCCTATTACTAAGACTTCGCTGTCTGTCTGTCTGTCTCCAGGCTGTATCTCATAAACCGTGATAGCTAGAAAGCTGAAATTTTCACAAATGATGTATTACTATTGCCGCTATAACAACAAATACTAAAAATTAAAAAAAATATATTAAGGGGGGCTCCCATACAACAGATATGATTTTTTTTGCCGTTTTTATAGATAATGGTACGGAACCCTTCATGCGCGAGTCCGACTCGCACTTGGCCGGTTTTTACAAATTATTACTAATGTAACAAACGACTCGAAACAAAGCATTTAAATTTCTTGATAGATTTACGAAACAGTTGGTAGTAAAAAAAGGCAATTAAGAAAACATAACAAGAGTAGGCAGTTTCAGTGATTTATTGTACAATTGATGAAATTATTACAATACATACTTTAATAAAGACCAGTTTTAAAGACCTCTGTATGCACTGCAGCTGGTTTTGATAAGAGGTCTTTATACTAAATGGTTGGTTTAGAGATGGGGCCGTATGATAACAAATAACTTAATTGTTATTTCGACAATAGCAATGTACTTGGAGTTCTCCTAAGTGATTGAGTTAATTTCGACATTGTTTTTGAAAATGAGAGCCTATTTAACAATGAGCTATATAATATTTATAGAGATAAGCTGTTGAGGTCACCGCATAGTTATACGCATTACACGGGATTGGTAACGCCTCAACTCAAGTAGGCAGGTTCAGTGGAGTGCCCAGTGGTAAAAATTACAGCAGACTAGGGCAAGCCGACTGTGCAGAAACTTTCAAATTATGAAGTCAAGTATGTGACAACAGCAAGTTGAGCTTTTGAGCGTGTATGAAGGTGCCACACTGGGTAGGTCAGGATTCTTTTATGAAAAACCGGTCAAGAGGGTATTGGGCCCCGCACAATGTAGCGTTCCGTAGTTACCCACCAAATATGTGGACTCTTCCTACGGTCGGATTTGCCTCCGAACGATGATTTTTATTGTAATAATAAAAACAAACTTACATTTGCAGTTGTGAAACCTGTGCATTCATTATGTTTAGGAAAAAATGTTATTCAAGTGCATTTTATAAGTTGATCGACTATTACTCGTAATGTTGTAAAGTCTACTGAGCTGTGATCATAGATATAAATATTTCTGTGGCTGTGATAGTTTTCCTTTTAACGTAACATTATATATATACAACCACCTTAGAGAAAAGCTTATTGGAAACTATGCATACTCGTACCTAGCTGTTGCCCGCGACCGTACTCCTCGTGAAATAATTATGAAAATATTATTTTCTCTATATGAATCGGATTTATATAAAACAATCCTTTTAAAACCTGTAATCTAAGTTACTCCTTACAACATCAGCTATCTGCCAGTTAAAATCCCCTCAAAATCGGTTCCACCGTTTGGAGATTAGCCGGAACATACAAAAATTAAAAAACGTTTTTTGTAAATACACTTTCTTAAGCATCAAGTAAAAAGCTGTTATTTTGAAATTACAAAAAAATACTTCACTTTCATTGGTTTGTATAGATGTATAGATTAAATAAAGATTCATACCTATCAAGAATATCCATCTGTCTATTTGATTTACTGCTCCCGTGTACCAATACCTTGAGCTTAAAGGTCAAGAGCCAAAGGTTACCCTATTCTAGGAGAGTTGGTGTACATTTTCGCACTTGTGTGTTAGTTTTTATGGACAGTTTGTTACCACCATTCTCATTTTATCCAACAAAACATTGTATCTCCTACATGCGTTGTTTTAGTACCCTTTTCACCTAAACAACCATTTCCTAAATCAATCATAGAGGAGGTCATATACCACAAACTAAGTGAGGTCAAAGAGTTAAAGTTAACAGAACAATTGGTAGGTTAAAACTACGAGTAAGTAGTGACTTGTAAGTAATTGATTAAGTAAGGGCAAATCTAACTACAGTTTGTTGCGTGCGTTCGGTGTCCTTCAAACGAATTACTATCATTACAAAGCAAAGCGTCCAGTTGTCGGTTGTTATTGGACATGGTTATGTAGTTTAATTTAATTAAAACACTGACACAAGCATACTGTCTCTCTCTGCTCTAATGGTCACAAGCACAACTGCTGAGCTTGAGGTCCTGGGTTCGATTCCCGGGTCGTGCAAAGTGTTATTGGGTTTTCCCATCAGGAACTTCTCAGTTGCAGCCACGGAGTTTGGATTTGTGCCCGGTTGATGGCAATAGGTTCACCCCGTATTACATGGGACTTGAACGTAACTGGCGAAATGTGGGTGTACCATTAAGTACACCGCTACCTAATCCTTCAGGGGTTTCAGACATGATGGTATGGTATGTTACGTTTAATGAAAATAGGTTACTCGTTTAACGTACCTACTGGGTTCGCATAATCAGCATAAAACTTTCCCACTCACACACAGGCGTCAGCTCTGTGAAAGGGATTGAGATCATAATCCACCATGTGGCTATTAAGACTTCTCCGCACATAGGCTATGGTGGTCCAATCACCACGGTTGTAAACAACAGTCATAGCCACCTCTTATCCGGTACATCAAATAATAATAATAATATCTTGGGACAACCAACACACCGCCATCTGATCCCAAACTAGGTAGATCCCAAACTAGGTAGGTACTATGGCGACCAGACAACTGATAAACATACTTATATATTTCTAAATACAACATATTATAGATAAATTACACACCCAGATACAGAACAAATAATCGTACTCATTGCACAAAGATATGTCCTGTGTGGGAATCGAAGCCACGACCTCCGTCCTAGCAGTCAGGGTCATTAACCACTAGACCAACAGGCCAGTCAAATCTCTCAATATTTTGATTGAACGATGATATGATCAAAGGCAGTGAAATTCTTCCTTAATAAAACCTTTGTTCACCCGTTTTATCTGTACCAATTTTAAAAAGAGGGATTTGTTTGGAGGTTTTTATGTAGGGGGTTATCTTCGGAACTAGATATCCAATTTCCAAAATTCTTTCACTCATGGGAAGCTACATTATACCCGTGTGTTATAAGCTACATTGAAAATTTTCCCGTATTTGCGTATTTTTTTTTGTATTTGCTTGCAGGCTTGAGTAACGTTGCCACGTTCACGTACGCGATCACGTCAGGGTCACCATTTTGGGAATATGAAGAAGGTGTAAAGTTCTTCATCCCCCATAGAAAAGAGAGGATCCTCCGACCAGACGGGTGTTATGTCTGGTGGGCTACTGCCCGACGTTGTTGTCGGGTTCTTCTATGTAGTCATAAGTCGCGAATAACTTTACTTGCGCGATGCAGGATTTCGATGTTTAGTTTGTCCTCTGCGTCATAGATGGTACTGTAGTACTTTTTGTTCTATGTTGCTGTAGTACTTTTTTGTAGTGCCGCTACAATTTACATTCCGTACATAACAGGAGCGAAACCGCCAGCAAAAGCTAGTGGTTTTATAACAGAAAACTAAGAGAGTCGGACATCAAAGTTTGTGGTTTGTGAGAAGACTGAGTGAGAGGATTAACTTAATTCAGTATTAATGGCTTGTGCTGTACTAAATAAATGTGGGATTTGATCGATGTAGGCTAAATAAAAGCACTGATTTCTTTAGTAAACTTGAGTTTTATTTTTTATCGTCTTCGTCTTATTCCCCGTATTCCAGTTCCCCTCTTTTTACCTTTTTTAACATTCACTTGCTTTCTTTTTCACTCCTAGACTATTTCATACTTTCATCTCTTTCATCCAACATGCTTCACATCTGTCACTCATCTTTACGATTCATTCCACTCATCTATCATAACATTCCGTTCCTACATAAATAAATGAGTGGCGATTTTTTTGCGAAAAGTTAAGCTTTCTTAAACCGTACTCTGTATAAATATTTATACATATCTTTTCGGTTGATGTCAAATTCAGTTCTAAAATATTCCACCTTCCATAAAATTACATAAACGTTTCAGCACCCACAATAACTCCCGCCCCAGGGTACAGAACTACAAAGATACGTTATCAGCAGCCCCAATAAAACCGATGACAAAACAATTGAGGTCATTCATATTATGTATCAACAATATCGCGGCATATCTCCCCTAGTTATCTGATCTACTTGTTATACAACCTGTACCTGAATATTTGGTAACCCACAATTATGTAGGTGTACCTACTTATATGATTATCATAATAGTTATAACAATTCGTTGACTATATAAAAAGACCACTTAGTGAAATGTAGGCCTTTGCTTTTTTGCGAATGTGTAACTGTACTGTCTTGCTCAAAAGTGATTTGGAAAGTAAGTGTCGAAATTTGTCGAAAATTATTTAGTTTTGAAAGAAAACTTTTTTCTATTCTCATGAAAATTCTTTGAGAGTTGGGAATATTATAAAAACTTAAGATTGGATGCAGATATTATGAAAGTAGTCACTTTTAACTTTTAAGTAATTGATTAAATAACGGCAAATCTATATATTTGCATTTGTTCTACTTAATCAGTTTTCATTCGCTTTAAAATTCTTTGAAAGTTGGGAATAATATGAAAATTTAAGATTGGATGCAGTCGAGATACTTAAATTATATTCGCGTATGTTGGGCTGTCAATGTTGCTGATATTTTCGGCATAGCATGAACATAATAATATCTTCTTCTTTCAAAAAAATTAAACTAAACTTCACGTAGTTTTTGCAGTATTTCTTGATGTTCACTGTACCCGCAATTATTTTGCTCTAAAAAGTTGTGAAAATGTTAAAGATATCGTAATTGCTCTGAATATTTAATTTCTCATTTGAAAGTGTAATTTATAACCAAGTATTGTCTAATCTAATAAACATATCAACAAGGCTACGTGCAACATCTGTTATGCGTTAAATATTTCCTAGATTATTGTAATTGTATTGAAATATGAACTATTAACTCATTTGTTGCAAATACACGAATTAATGCTGATGAAGAATTTTCGTAGTAGAACAGATTTGAGAATAATCGAAGCTCATCGTGCGTGGTCGCTACGGGATATGTCTATTCGTGAAGGTTCTTATAATGCACCCTGATCATATATGTACAAGATGTAAACCGTCCCTTCATGAAGCCGTGAACCAAGCGTTCTGTATATCAAACTCTCAACTAGCAAAAAGTAAGTAACTACGCAAAAATTATTGCTGGGAAACGAAATTTTTTTTGGTGGTGAAAAATCACGTTTATGTCGATGGATGCATTAAATAGTACGGAGGTCATGGATAACCCAACCCCAAAACATTAAAACATGAATTTAAAAAAAAAACTTGTGAAAAGTTGGAAGTTTGACCCCCAATATTTCCGTAGGTAACTAGAAGGTGCCCAGGGTACGATAAAAAGAAGTGCATTTCGGCTTTGTTAGAGGTAATTTTACATCCATTATGTCCAGATCGGCATGATTCAGTACAGCCGGGTGGCAACATCGAGTTCATGTATTTATTCATTGAAGAAAAAGCTGCTGGGTTTATAATCGAATGTGCACCCGAACAAGTTTGCAGTACGCCAAATGTGTGGTAATATCAAGTTTCGTTTTAACCGACTACGGCGATGATGACAAGGAGGGATTCTAATCACATATTGCAGATGAGTTTAAAGGACATTCATGCTACGACTAGACATTCAGGAGCTATAATATTGTTTGTTGTTAGGCTGTTCGGATCCGGATTTATCCAATTATGTAAGAAACCTTTGAAAAACGTGACACATCTCTTGTCACAATCGCACGTGTCACCGCTACCTACAATAAAGGATGTACACAGTACTATTTCATAATGAAACTATTCCACCAATTCTGAGTAATGAACCTAAAGCATGCCACTCACAGGGTACTCACACGTGTAAAGAGTGTCAATGTTTAAGTATAAACAAAAACTTTCGGCGATCGATCCACTCATACTTTAGCAGTTCCGCATGTCAAGCAGTTTCTATGGGAATACCCACACACTTCTGTCCTACTGTTTCATACCATGATTTACTACGAATACACTGATATGAGTATACGTCACTATCACTGGCCTTTGAAACAGGATCTATTGTTTATGTTAATTGGAAATAGTGAAGGTAACTTACGCTACGTCATAAAATTTTATGAGGAGCTTAATAAGACGTAATTCATAACTAAGACGAAATGATTTAAATGCCGGCGTGCATTTGACCCTGCTTACTAGATACGCTCATAGTAATCCATCAGATTAGCTCTTTCTCAAAAAATGCATAATAAGGATTATGGATTCACTCGATACCCAGTGGGAATGAGGTGCTCTTGACCATCCAATATCACACTTACATCGCAGAAAACGAAAGAAGCGAAATACCACGACTAAACAAGATTTCTATGAGCAGGAATGACGAATATGTCCTGAGGAAAGTTTTGAGTATAAATTGAAATGGCTATAATAGTAAGAGAAAACCAAAGAAACGACGAATGGACAGTATGAAAGATGATATGACTAGAATGAAGGTGAAAACTGAGGTGACGATTAATAAAAAAGTATGAAAGAAGAAGACATGCTGCACCTACCACAAATAAATTGGGATAAGTGTAGGATCAAGATTATAAGATATCTATGGCGCCTGCGCCTGTATGCTTTGTCTTTCTCAGTACGAAATGACTGCAAAGTTATGTCATTACTTTTTTCTAAAATAATTTCAATTGTTTCTTTTGCTATGTTGTCATCAACAATATAAGGTCCAAATTCTAAATGACTCCATTTTCAATCATTCGTCTATGTATGTCAGTAATTCGGGCAGCGTGGCCGTGATCGGCAATCATCGGCGGTCGTCGGAAACCATCGGTATTCGGTTCAGTTCGTGCGAAAACGAAAGTGTTTCGCGGCCTACATCGTGTTTTTGGGCAGTTGCGTAATGCTGCACTGGTGCATTGCCTGTTTCGATTGAAAGTGGAAGTATTGGAGTAGCCGAGGTTTCTGATCTGATCGAAAGGAAGTCATTTGGCTATTGTTTTCTGCGAATTGGTTCTATTTTGATCAAGAATAAGAAATGTTATATCACTTTCGGTTTAGATTGAAAGTGAAAATACAAACTGGGTTGATTTGCCTCATTCTAACTAGTTGGTGATAAAAGGTATTGGATTTGGTTAAAGATCTATATTTTAGTAGGTCTTGTAGATGTAATTCCTATGTAGGTGTAATTATGTGACACAGCCTCTTCTAAATGTACAGTTCTAAAATATAGGAAAGGTGGTTGAATTTCGCAAAATCGTCGTTTTCAATTTTAATTAAATCGAAAGAAGTTTTAAAAGACATCTTTTTTTTTTTGGATGCTAAATCATCAAGTGAGCGCTCTGGGCGGAGCGGAAGGGAGTGTCAGACTTTTACTGACTAAAACCCATCCATGTTCCTTCTTTTGCCCTTTGTGTTCCAGGGCCGCGGTATCTCTTTCGAGCAATCCCGCAGCCCTGGCAGGCATCTCTTTGAGGCGCGCGTGGAACACGAACGCGCCGTCGACACGGCCTGTCGTCATCACTCACTCACTTAAAAGACATCCTGGATTTTCCTTTTTATTGAAAATGGAAGTAAAAAAAAAATATTTTTTAATTATTAAGCCGGTTGCACATAGGCTCGAGTTATATTCGAAAGTGGAAGTTAAGCGTCGTTTAAGTTATTGAATTTAATTACAACGATTATTGTGCAATGATTTCCAAGGCTAATTTAGGGGAAACTAGTTGAATTCATAATTATCTGGGAACTTTAGTGATCTACTGCCCTTTATTAGCGCGACGGAGGGGGTCATTACCATCCAGGTCAAGTCATCATCTTCCTTCCCTTGTACTATGTATTAATGGGTGGCGCAAAACGTTTTTTTCTCCCATTCTTCCTTGTCAATCGTCACGTTGTCTTTTATTCCTTTTTCCTTCATATCATTCCTCACACAATCCATCCATCTTTTCTTTGGTCTTCCTCTCCCTCTCATCTCAATATGCCAAGTCCGGGTAGAATTTTGAGTATGCATTAATTAAATAAAAAGTTCGATGACCCACAAAATATATTCAACTTTGAATTCCTTAGTGACATTATGAGCCATAATTTAATGTCCTTTTTCGTTAAACATTTCTTATCAAGCTTAAACAAGTGCAAAGAAAAAGTTATATCAGCAAATTAACATACTGATGAATAAAATTAAAATAAAGGTATGCCACGCGACCTTGAACTCTCAGGACATCTTTTTATACCATAGATGACATCATCCTTATACATATTAGACATCGAATCCTCTCACTGTCCATCTGACTTTATGTTAGGACTTGTATCATAACATAACATCACGCCTGCAATCCCCGAAGGGCTAGCCAAAGTGTACCTAAAAGTACACCTACATTTCACCAGTTGTTTTTTAGGTTCTATGTAATAGGGGCGAGTTTATTACTATCAATCGGACACTAATCCCTACTTCCCTACTAATATTATAAATGCGAAAGTAACTCTGTCTGTCTGTTACGCTTTCACGTCTAAACCACTGAACTGATTTTAATGAAATTTGGTACAGAGATAGATTTGACCTTGAGAAAGAACATAGGATAGTTTTTATCCCGGACTTTTGAAGAGTTCTCTTGGAAACGCGATATAACCGAACTCGACGCGGGCGAAGCCGCTGGCGGAAAACTAGTCACTAATAAAAAATAAAAAAAAACAGAGTTCGTAGCTACTGATGCGTAATTCCTGATGGAAAAACACACTTTGCTCGATCTCGATGCCGCAATCGAAATCATTCATGAATAATAAACTACTTATCCCATTATGTTGTATTGACTAGCAAATCAAGGAACTGTGTGGAGAATTTTAAGTTTGCTTACTTCCTAAGTGAAATATGAGAAACCTTTTTATTTGTAAGACCATATAACTACCATATTTCATGCAAATAAAGAAACTTGAATCTTGAAAACGGACATTATAAATTATAAATAAAGGAAGAGGGAGGCCTTTGTCCAACATTGGGACGGTACAGGTTATTTAAGTTATCTGGAACCTTTTAAAATATATTATAAGTTCATGAGATGATGATAATTAGAATTATTCCTTAGTAGAATCGGGCCTCAAAAGTTACTGCCGAAATTAATGTGGGTATATTAAACACCATTGCGTCCATAAATGCGTTTATTTCAACTATAGTCCACCTCAGTGGAGCCGGTGATACACCTATTTCTAGGAAGGTATAGTAAATAAATTCTGACATTCCGCTCCGCCCAGGGCGGGGGGGGTCATTTGATGATTTCCCACCCACCAAAAAAAAAAAAAAAAAGGTGTAGTAAATTGATGAAAATGCAAAATAAAATCTCTCACAAAATGGTTGTTTGGACTACCATACAAAAGACATCAACGCATTCACACAAACTTGAAACCTACGTAAATCGAGAACATTAAATTTTATTTTACTTACAAAATATTTTAGTTTCCTCTTCAGTAAAGCCTTATTTATTTTAAAAACAACAATAAAAAGCGTTGGTTTATTATGACTTCTCTATAAACATTTCGATCTATTTACGGGTAATAAATGCTATAAACTTGTAAGTGTTGGAAACGGAACAATTTCATAATATATATGATTTTATTCCCTTGAAATTAAAATCTCGTTTTCTTAGTTGTTTTACGAGTTAACCATGTCCGAGATGGTGATTAAAATGGTTTTTGAAGGAAACTACGCATGTTACCTTAAAATTAGCGTAAATAATTGCTTTTAAATCGGACAAGAATTGTAATTATATCAATTAAATTAATTAATGATCACCAAATATTTGTGTAATTTTCTCTTTTATATGTATTATATTAGTTAATGTAGCATTGATATCCAGTTACGAAATATGAGTTATGTCAATCAAGGTTTTGGAAAAAAAAATTACTTGCAGCCGTGAATTTATTACTTCACATAGAGATTTGATTCGTCTGGCTGAGTTTTTATTCTGGCAAATGAATGGGCAGAATTATTAACAAGAAAAAAAAACAATTATATTATTGTCAGTAACATTTTACAAATCAATAGGGATTTGTAAAACCTTATGTTATAAATAAACTCTCAGTACCAAAATTAGCCCATAAAAATAACAATGACTTTATCAAATAAAATCTACAGAATTTATGTTCAGAAAACGTTCAATTATCAATAATGTGACGTTATCCATAGCTAGTTACTATGTACGGTATCTACTTGTTGGTCAGTCGGAATGTTGCATTATCCCGCCCTACTCGATATCCGCCTTAGCGCCAAATCCCTGACATTTCGCTCGCTTCCGTAACCCTTAGGCGGGGTTTAATTGTCAGCGGTATAGGGCCTTACGCTGTAGCGGAAGCGATTATAATCACTTATAAATTACTCACATCACAGTTTGTGGGAGCTTTTACTCGACTGTTCCAGGAAAATTTTTCAGGTTATGTTTTTAGAGTAAATATGTTGCAACTTCAAGATAAATCTGAAGAATATAATGTTTTGCATAGGTATAGTACACGATGCTCTGTGCTTTTCTTCTTTTGGTGTTATTGAGATACCTAAGTCTGAATCACGTAACAAAAACGTGAAATGCAATTAAACCTTCACAGCCGGAAAACCAACTATCTCACTCTCAGCCAAAGGAAACCCAACCTTAAAACAAGTACCTAACTCCCCATTGCTCTAAAGTCTGTCTAAACGCTGTCACCACCGCCCGACCCTCAGCCTTCAAGTGTAACAATTGTATCGCAATCCCCCACTACTTCGGCCCACCAGCGCAGGCGCTCTCGCCGCACCAACGATCACTCTGCGCACGCGCGCTGAGCTTACGCGCGTCCCCTGTGAAGTATGCGTCGGTGGTGATAGTGCCAGTGTTGTGTACGATATCGATTTTGTACAAAGACCGTGATCTGTGCTTACCCTGCAAATATGAGGTCTTTCAGCGCTGTAGCGCTTCTTACTCTAGCGATAATAACAGGTGAGATTTTTTTTCTTTTCGCTGTTTCCGCTGAAAGTTTAGTTTTTTTTTTGTGTTTAATTGGTCGAGCAGTGTAAAAATGTGCAGTCATGAAATTGAATGGTGTAGGAAGTTTAGAATGTAAGCGCACGGCAATATTGTCTGGCTGTTATTACTTTTTTTCGTACGAAACTTACGTAAAACGATTTCCTAATTAAAAAGTATTTTCTTGGTTGTTACAATAATTTCGTCAAATCAGAGTGCTCTGAATATTTATAGTCAACATTTTATCACTTTTTTGTTTCGAAATTGTATAAATAATGCCTGCATTCATTACTATTTCGGTCATTATCATATCACTTTCAATGCCAGCCAAGTCAATAAATAAATATTTAAAAAGTTAACATTTCGTAACAGTCTACTAAGGCATTAAATAAATAAATAAAACAGAAGCCTAATAAAAATTCAAACAAAAAGTCATACTTTCCAATTTTAAAGTTTTTAAAGTGTTAAATATACATTTTATATTTTTTAATCACTTTCGTTCTCTATAACCAGTTGCGCTTGCGGCGCTGTCAACAGAGTTTTCATTGCGCGCGCATGGGAAAAATAGCGGGGGAAATAATCTATGGCGTACTTAGGCAATGCACTTAATTCTATTGCTAGACTTCATGTAGCAATGTTATTTTTTAATGTTGTCATTATGTAGGTACTTTTCAAGTTAATTCAAGTCAAAAACACTACCTAGAAGGAAAACATCCTGAGGAAATACAGTCTAAAATCGCACGCAGTAACCAAGTGTCAATGTTCTTTTTAAATATAGAAAAGGCCTTAAGCTTGCAGTAGCAATAACAGCCTTATTACATAAAAACAGTAGAGTGTTTACGCATTGTAATTCATAAGTATGTCTATAATTGCTATCGTATTTTTTTGCGTAATCTCCGTTTTGTTTTACAACAAAGTATGCGCGTGCGCCACTGTCACGAGCATGTACTGTCGGTGAAAACTTTATCATTCGTTTTTCTTTTGTGATTGACTAGTAAACATATTAGTCGCTTATTGATAGTTGCAAACATTATATAACGACGATGATTTGTAGAAAAAGTCAGTTAGAAATTATTACCAGGCCATTGACGTGTTGTAATGTCTTTCCTTATGTCTGATGTGTTTTATGTTAGATTTACAAGTTAAAACTGCAATTTTGTTTCTGTCTATCAGCTTGATTCAGTATCGCAGCTTATATTTTTTTTTAATAGAGTCTAGATTCTAGACTCTATTAAAAAAAAATACAGCATATTTCCTTCTAGACTCTAGAAGGAAATATGCTGTACATGGTAGTGACTTCGAAAACGTCATCTTTACAAATAAATAAAATTGAAGTGTCTTTTTGTATTTGCAAAATAACCTTTTTTTTACTGAATGCATGTGAAAGTAAAAAACGGTACTTTTATCAAAAAAACATTTTTTAAATTTTGTTTGTCTGTCTGTTTGTTCCCGCTAATCTCCCAAACGGTAGGACCAATTTTGAGGGGCCTTTTACTGGCAGATAGCTGATGTTATAAGGAGTAATTTCAGCTTTTATTTTAGAAGAAGGATTAGGGTTCCGTGCAATAAAATTAAAACTCTTGAAATTGTTAACAAAATCCGATTCAAATAGGGAAGTAATATTTTTATAATAATTTCACGCGAACAAAGGTCGCTGGGCACAGATAGCTGTAAAATATGAAAAAAAAAATTTTTTTGCCTTGATGGCGTTTTACTGTCTGCATTGAGTTTTCAGTGAGCCAATATATACAAAGAATTATAAAGACAAATGAACGTCACGTTCTCGGAAAATGTAAATAATTTTGCCCCATAACCACTAATGGCGTAATTAATGACAGTAATAAAAATACAAAAATATTATATTCATCATTTTGCACCTTTTTGTAAAGTCTAGACTGAAGAGGCGTGAAAAAAAAACAAAGCATTCCATAATAAAATATGATGTAATAAAGATAAAATTACGAAAATTTATGGTCATCATCACATAAAGAAATGTGAATAATGCTAATAAATTCTTTAAAAGGTAAATGACATAAGTGACTCATAAAGTCCCGTAAATGCTATTCAAATGTCTTTGGGTCAATGTGGCAAAAAATGTATTGTTATCATTTTTTTTTCTACTGAGTGTTAAAAACATAAATTAAATTAAGAGGGGTAGGTACCTGAAGTTTTTCTTCTAGTCTCGTGTGAATCCGGTTTAAAAGTTATTTTTTCACAATAATAGATAATGTGCATTTAAATTATGCTTATAAAATCACACGTCTGCTAGATCTTCTTTTGATTAAATATTTAATTTATTAACAATTTGATTTGAATTGTTGATATGTGTCCTTGTGATGTGCGATGCGCGTGTGGTGTCTAGGCGTCTCTTAATAGAGCAAGTCTTTTATTTTAATACAGAAACATGCATGCATTTTATTTAATTCTAGAAACTATTTTGATATTTAAAAAAATATATTTTTAGTTAAACATGCAGCGAGCACTTTAAATCTGCATCTATTTTATTCAACTTTATTGAAAATTATTAAGTTGAGATGATATTAACATAGTTCATGGAATAATAACCTATTTCACGCTCAAAAATGTCCATTCAAAATTAAACCCTATGCCTATATTTTTAAGTTTCATGGCATCCATATAAACTATGTCTACACATTCTTTCTTCACCCAAAATTTTCCGGCCTTCATGCCCCTTTGTTCTACGCGTCACGCATAATACTTACAAAAGCCACAGTGTAAAAAAATCGATACGTTCACGGGCCTTTTCCACCACCAGGACTAACAATAGCAATAGTTACTTAATACGCATACACACATTATTCTCTCTGTCTTTGTTATGCAAACAGTTTTTCCAGTTGTTCTACTGTTTTTAATGAACTGTGGCTCATGGTCACTTTCCCGCGTTGCTTGGTACTTTGCTATGGCGAGTGCTACTGTCACTTTCTTGACAAGTCACATGGTTAAATTGATGTTATATACCTGTATGTATTACGTGCGTAATATGTGTATGTTTGTTAAGCTTTGAATTTATAGTAATTGTAAATGGATTTTGTGTTGATAAAGTCTGTAAATTCATATGTAACTTGCTAAGACTTAACACGAAGAAATAAATATTTTGCTTGCTAGATAGGATTCATCTAGATCATATAGCAAAAAGCGTTAAAAGAGTGTTTAGGAGTCACGGTCATGCAAAATTCCTTAGACAAATCAGTCTTAATTCATTCACCGCAATGTTTATCTGCGGCAATAGCCAAATACTTCTAAAGCATTTCCATATTTATAATGCATTACCAAATTTTGTAGTATAAATAGTAGAAAAGATTTCCAAAAGAAGAATAGGCGCGGCATAAACAAAAACACACACGTTTTTACATAATAATTCTTAAATAATATAACATAAGATCTAAAACACACTTGCCGAACAGTATTCGACTTTTATAGCTATAAATCTTACTATGTTCTTGTTCAATAATGTCGGCCAAGGCAACGGCAGTTTCACAAACGCTAGTATTAGACATTCGAGGCATGTCTGGCTGTCTGCTTGTCTTGTCCTAGGCACAGATGTAGGAACAAAGGAATGTGGGTCAGTGTTTCATAAAGTAGGGTATATCCCCTGGGGTTGGTGGCAAGGTCGATGATAAAACAATGAATTTTATTCATCATTACTTGAAATAAATAAATAAATGTATCAGATTAATGATTTTAATCTTCCATCTGTCAAGATTTTGAAATTTACTTTAAGAAAGTATTTTTGGGTCAATCCAAATCAAATCCATCAACATTTATATTCAACACTCTTTTAGCCACATGCGATTCCTTGAACTAGACATCTTGTATATATCAATTATGTAGTTTCATCTGGTTATATTGGAAGCCAACCCCAACATAGTTGGGAAAAGGCTAGCCAGGGGATGATGCAATTTGATTTTCTTACGCCAAGCAATTTGTTTAGTTTTCTTAGATTAAACATTCGTTGATTGAAAATAAAATCGTGATTTTTGACGAAATAGTTTTTAAGTTTGCGACCTAGGAATGAAAATGTCGAAATTTTTAGGAATGCACACTGAATTCTAGGTCTAGCCTTAGCACCAGAAAACAGTGATTTGGTCTGCATAAGAATGCTAGTTAATGAGTGTACTGTTGACAAATAAATCGTGTTAACGTTGTAGTACACATAAACACTTAAGTAAACTTAAAGGCCCCAATTAGTAGGATTATAACGCAGTTCTATCGAAATTTAACAAGTTTTATTGGTTCATGAAAGTGTGAATAGAATAAATTCAAATAAACATAATGGATATTTTTTTCTCCATAATAAGTGTTTTTTTTGTAAAATGTTTTTGTGTAAGCACAATTCGTGATTATCATAGATAGGAAAGTTTAAAATAACAACAACGGCCATCTTGTTTTTTTAAATCGCTTTCTTTGTTAAGATTAATCGATTCTGTCAGTTTGACAGTTGACATGACACTGACACAAATCTTAGTGTAAGCTGTTGCTTAAGTTAAGCTACTTATTATTAAAACTCAAATTAGCGATTAAAGATTAGTTAACAGTTCCACTCGGCGTTGTCCACGAGTGTCATTTTTAGTCCTTACAAAATAATATTAGCCATGAAACTGCAAAATCCACACAACCTGCATTCAAAACACTCTAGCCAGGATTACAAAAAAAACCTGCTCAAACTGAAATTTAACCTTGATTTTGGGTACGAATTAAAAAAAAAAAAACTTAAGTATCCCTGACTCTTTCAAGCTAACCTTTTAATCTTCAGCAGCTAACAACATTTTTACTATAAGAACACAACTTCACACTAAACCAGCAGGGGTTAACCACACTCGTTCCAAGTTCAAGCCGGGTTCGACCACTATATTTCAACGCGTAGTATAACCTTACGACCTGTGAGTCGTTAGTCAATGTCTTACCCGCGGTCTATCGTAACTATTGTCGGCACCAACAGCTCGCCTTTACATAAAAGATAGGCGTCTAAGTGATATTGATGTTTTGTGCTTCTAGATGAGAGGTAGAATATCGATAAGGACTTTGACAGGAGGTTAATGCCCTTTTAGGTTGTTTTATGTGAAATAATTCGCTTGTATGAAGGTGGACGAGGCTATAGGATTGTGTAAGTGTCGTGGCAGTTGAAGTTATGAAGTTTCTGATTATCTTTCAAGGGAAAAATGTGTAATTTATGTATGTATACGTAATTGACTTGCGGGTTTGGAAATCACAAAAGAGCAAAAGGTAGAGGCACAATTTAAATAAAAAATGGAGAGATTGTAGTCTTAGTACTCTGGTTTTCGTAAAAATTAGTGCCCTTGTCAATAAATATTTCCACGAAAATCAATTTAAATCTATTATTTACCAAACACGTGTTTATGTGTAATTCTTTCAAAACATAATCAATAAATTAGTTATATAACCGAGACCAGCATAATATATCGGCAGCAAAGACACGACCGCTCACGCATGCATTGTCAAGAATATTACCATATTTACCATAAACTTTGTGACAAAAATACCGAAGGGGTCAAGGTTGACCCACAGCATATTTAATAGTTATTTTATTAAAACAAGACCTGGTCACATAATTCATATCTTCCTTATAAGCTATATAGAGATAAATACTTGAAAGATTCAAATCGTATGGTGATGTGTGGGAGTGCTTTTAAGCACATATTCGGAAAAGGATTTATGCTTTGTCTAATTAATTGTATAGATTAAATTAAAGGTCAACAACGTCCTAGTCGTGACTACCGCAAATGGATATTCTAAAATATGAGAAAATAATTAATAAGAAATTACTAGCACACATGGCAATCCAGACGAATAACGTCGTAAGTAATGTTATCTTTACTAATATTAAAAAGAGGCATTCGTTTGTAAATTTGTAGGTTTGTATGTAGGGGGTAATCTTCGGAACTGCTGATCCAATGCCGAAAATTATTTCAGTAATGAGAAGTTACATTATCACCGAGTGTCATAGGTTACATTTAGTTTAGTTTAATTTATTTATTAATAATTATCAAAAATTACATGTCAGATTTTGAAAAAATTTAAAACACAAATCATTAAGTATCATTAACACAATTTATCATAAAAAATTAAGAACACACAATAAACAAAATAACATAATAATCACATAAAATTTCAAAGTCAAATTCAAGTCAAGTGAAATTTCAAATTTCATAAGTTTTAAAACGTGCCTTTGGGTTAATTTCCGTACATAACGTGGGCGAAGGAGCGAGCAAAAGCTAGTATTGATATACAAGGTTTGTAAATACGGTCAAGATTAGACAGAACAGTCAGCATTTTTTATCGTTTATTAAATTGACACAATACACCAATTTACCGTATTATATTGTGATAGATATTGATTTCAGGGTTAATTTTGTATTTATCAATTTTATTTTTTGTAGTTTTTCTTTAATTTAATGCTATGCTATTTGTTAATTTCTTAGGGAAATTAAATGCTTGACAAATTTTATAGCTCTACCAAAATTGACCCTGAAATCTATATTTATCACAAGACAATACTTTTCACCGTCAATACAACATATAATAATGTTTTGCGTAATTTTACACAATTCCAAGTGCATTGTTGTGTGTATCATTTTATGTCAATTGGAGTTTTTAATTGACACATGCTCGTGCGATTGGTATCATTCCGATTTACTGCGGTGCCCTTAAATGTGTTACGTGTAAATCAATTATTTTATGTATAAATCTATTGTTGCAACTTCTTGTAGGGTTACCAGCCTTTACTTTATTGCTTCACAGTGTTGTAAACTTAATGTTTCGACATCTTACCTTAATTGCTGTAACTTATTTTATTTTATGGAAAGCGGATACGTTTATTTGCCATTGAAACTATTAACTACTAATAGTTGTTTTATATAGTTGAGTGAGAATTGTATTTATGTTTACTTAACCTTTAAATGGTCATAAAATGAACAATTTCAAGTTTTTCATTTTAATAACTTTGAAAATGTAACATTTGTAGGCATTTGCATCGATTCCTCAACATCAAATTCATCTAGTTTTTCGCAAATTGCTCTATTTTCACTCTGTTCTTCACTCATTTATGCGGGTTCAAAAGCATGCGTATTGTATGCCATATCCATCATCGCTAGTTTGTAACCATCAATATTTGATGACGATTTCACATTAGAAATTTTAGTGCAGTAGAAAATTCGTCAATATACACCCACACGTCCCACACGTCTCACGACCTTCTATCACAGAGATTTTAAACAGCTTCTTTGCAACGATATTAATAGCAAAAATTCTCCAAGATACCGTGATGTTACTAGTGTTTATATAATATGTCAAAGTTTGCCAAATATGTTGGCGATAACATTTGCACAAGAACATTAGAATCGTGCGATGGGCAGATGTCACGAATTGATAATTGCATTCATTGTGTGCTGTCAGGTTTATTGCAATAGTTTTCCAAAAGTAACTTAATTATTGTCATTAAAGTGACGTATACTATTTTTTATCTAGGAAAAGAATTTTACTTGCAAAGAGGTTTACTATTGATTTTGGTCATCCTATATTTGTAAGTATGTTCAATGGCTGGACATGTGATGATTTTAAACGATCATTTTGAAAATTTGATAATTATTACGCCATCATTTGCCTAGCCTTTTCCCAACTATCTTGGGGTCGGCTCCCTGTCTAACCGGATGCAGCTGAATACCATTATTTGACATGGAGCGACTGCCTATCCGACCTCGCCGATCCCTGGTAGGACTGGTTGTCAGACTTTCGGGCCATTGACTACCCGTAACGACTGTCAAAGATTTACAAATGACAGCCGGGACCAACGGCTTAACGTGCTTTCCGAGGCACGAATGAAACACGGTACGTAATACGGCCACCCATCCACAGACCAACCTAGGCAAGCACGGCTTAACCTAAAGATCGACCAGAGTGCCTGTTAATATTAAACCACGAGCTCCTCAATAATTATTACGTTAAAGCTTAAAAAGTTTTGGGAACCCCCATGGTCTTCAAGGCCATTCAGTGGAAGTGCTAAAATATTGCGATGACCTAATAATTCTTCAAAAAATCGCAGTCGTGTCGAAAAATCGACGAATAAAAAACGCATGTATAATTTTCGACACGACTTCTGACTAAAGTAAATCTTTATCACAAAATCCATATTTCAAAGACAACGCATCATTTCATCTCTACAGCTAATGAGACGAGAGATATTTCAAAATACATTTTAATATTAAAAAAATAGCCTAGGTGTGAACAAGACCGATGATATCATGACACAATCATCCATTGGTTGCGACTGACGAATGGTCAACTTTAACACACGTGTAGGCTTTATTGACACATATTATTTTAACGACAACCTTGTACGTTTATCATGAATCAATGCGGTTACTGTTTAGTAGTGTCATTCTTACGTGTGTTATGTAAAATAGAATATAATTTTGAAGTAGGCTTGGTGTAAGGTTCTTGAGACGACGGATGGAATAGAATTAGTACAAAATTGGAGCTATGCACTATGACTAGATCAACAAAAGATCAAGTTTTTCGCCGGTGCACCGGCGAAAACTTGATCTTTTGTCCACCACCGCGGTGGTTTAAAAAAAAACTATTTTTTAAATAAAAGTGTTTATGGTATAATACGGTAAAAATATAAAGTGCTGTTTTTTAAATCTCTTATTAGTGTAGGAATGGAATGTAACCAATACTCTATTTCTGTATCATTATAGGCATTAAGGTCAGCCTTTTCGGATGGGAAATCATCAAATGACTCCGCCCGCTCTGGGTCTGAGTGTCAGACTTTTACTGACTAAAAACCATCCATGTTCCTTCTTTTGCCCTTTATGTTCCAGAGCCGCGGTATCTCTTTCGAACAGTCCCACAGCCCTGGCAGGATTAAGGTCTAACTACACCACAAACTACTAAACGCGTTTAGCACTAAACAAGTTTAAAACAGCGTTCTGTTTTTATCAATCTTTTTAAAATAATAGAGACGGGGTGATATTTAAAATTGATAGGCCTAAGTCTAACTACATTTCTTTAATTGCTTGCTAGCTACTCAAGTTACATGTTACACCTTAGTAGACGATCATTATCGGTTACATAACTTACGTATTCCGACGTGAAGTCACGGAATTGTTTTTTTTTATTGTTTCAACGTTCCGCACACTTTCACGGTCATGAATGGTGTGTGGTGTGGGTGACTTTCTTTTGGTGCGCAGACGCATTCAACAGGTGTTTTTCACTCGCTCGATGACCGATGATGCAATGTCACCGTCGGTAATTATTTCGGCTAATCACTGCGATGTTCTTTTGTTTTGCGTAATCGATTACGTAACGAAAAATCGATTTTGGATCAGTGCTGCCTTTGAGTAATGGTGCGTGAATTGTTTTTTAAGTTGTATCTAAAACGCTTGACACGAATTAATTTTTGAGTATTCGAATACCGAACTTATAACAGGGCTTGCATTATTGTTATTTTTTGGCAAAGAATAGAAATAATGTCGAATAACTTTAATGCATTCGATATTGATATGATACCAAGTAAGTGACATATTTGCAGATTAATTTAAGCCAAAAAACTTGTCAAAATGAAACCATTAGAATTTATTAATTTAACAGCATACAAATATTGTGCAATGATTATGTCAAAGGTTAAGACGTAGTATATGTAAAGTTGTCAGATTTAACATTTCTTGTATTGTATGCGCATATCTTGAGTATGTTATATTCGTCAGAATTAAATTATAGAAATGCAATATCTTTAGAAAATACATATACATAGTCGACTACTGGTATGACGAGAGCATTTGGAGGACCTGTTCTTAATGAAAGTATATTTAAAAAGTGTAAATGACTGGCAAAATATTTATTTCATCCTAATAAGCAAAAACGAACATCTAGTATAAATGTGAATGTACAAGTACTTACATACATCAAGCCTGTAATGCCCAAAGAGTTAGGTAGAGGTGTACCGAACTACCAATGATACCCCATGAAAAAGGGGGTGACAGACAGAGTTCGAGGTCTCTAGATGCTTTTTTTATTTTGATTAAGACAAGTATTTTTAATATTACTATATTAAAAATACTTGTCTTAAAATCACTGATCAGTTCAAAATAAAACGTGTTAAAGTAAGTACACCAACCAACTTATCTGTGCAGGCGGGAAAACACAGAACTAAAATAAATGTACCAAGTTTGACATTGCGATGCATATTTTCTTTACAAGCAACTCCACCTTGAACTGCACACTTAAAATGGTCATACTATAAATGTTCTTCTGTGCAAACGACATAGAATTGTTTTGAAGTTTTTGTCATATTTATTGATTTTCTTTCCGTTTCCTCTATAATAAAATTAAACGAATTAATTGGTCAATAAATATCACTTAAGCAAGGAAGGAACACAGATACGATAAAATTTATTTGCTTATCAAGAAAAGAGATATTTTTATTACGGTCTGTGTAGAAAATATTGTAGATGAAGTAGAAAGGATCCAATTTCCTGATGATCCTTTTTATTTTGTTGGTGAAACCGCAAATGTTCAAGTACGGAATCCGTGCCAATTTTATAAATGGGAAAGTAAGTATCTGTTCGTTTGTTTCGTTTTTTACGTATGACTCTCTGAAAAAAACATCTAATCTAAAAATCTGAGTCCTAAGAAAACATATTATAAAATGTATCCCTGTAGAGCCTTCCTAAGGGATGATATTCAACCTCAACGCGTGCAAAGTCGGACAAAAGCTAATAAAAAATCTACAAATATCTTATACGTCACCGTAAACCATTTAAAAGTGTAAGTGACAGATAATCTTGCCGGTCACAACCGTTTGAACGAACAACATCATTCACTCAGTCTATCACTTGTGAACTCAACAGTACTCGACAAACAGATGACCCGTAAGTGCTAATGAGTACTGTCGCGAACAGTAATCTGATCTTGCTATGTTTGTTCAGTTGTTTAGTTACGATCTTTTGGTGAGACAGCGTGCTTTGCTTTAAGATGTTACGGCTCACGGTGATTCAAGGATTAGTGTTGTGTGTTTAATGTGCGGAATAGTTTTGTATGTATTAGGACCCGAGCCCACGAGGAACTTTTGTTCGCTTAGGACAAAAAACCCGGAAACATAATGAGGGAAATGTGAATGTACTATATCGTCGTTGAAAATCTGACAAGTTTTCAGATTTTGATACTGTTTACTAGAGAATCGAAAGACGCGTTGTTCATCAGAAACAAGCAACGTCTCTATCTAATTTGAAGTGAACACCAATAATTATAAAATGATATTGTATCATTACCTAGGTATAATTAAGCAGTTCTTTCACTCTCCTGTTACGTTGCTATTTTTTGTCTTACGTGGTGTTAGAACTTTAACGACGATATACACCTCTGCCTGACCCTTCGGAAGCTACAGTACTGGCGTGGAATTATCATGTTATGTTACTTGAGTATTATATTATATCATTTGCTAAATGACACAAACACAAATAAGCCTCAGGTCTAGGCATGTCTTTAGCGTGTACGTCGTTTCTCGGTATAGCAAAAAAGCGTTGATATTTTTTGACCGACTTAAAAAAGGCGGAGGCAGTCATTAACTTATTGATTTGGCATTTACACTATTGAATTAAATTTTTTCAACAATATGCTGCTGATTGATACGCCTATTATAATTGAGGATGTATGCTTTTGTTTGTGTAATTCACGTTTCTTGCTTGTTAACTGAGTTAAAGATTGTTTACAGTAAGATTATGTTACGATCAAAAATAATTACGATTGTTTTCTACAAAATGCTCTTAACAATGACATGATTGACGTGTAAACATATGAATGTTTACGATATTTTTCTTCGGAATTCATTAAAAAAAACCAGTTTTATCTCTTGACCCAAGTTTCCGCTTTGCAATAAAAGATTTTTTTTTTATTTTAACGACCACGATAATTCAAGGTTCCGATCAATGTCAGGTTAAATCGTATTTATTAGTTAATCAGATTCAAGCCAAATCATAGGTATATCACGCGATCAAGCTCGTGTGTAATATGCTAAGTCAGTGAGAAATCGCGTTGGCCATGCACTCTCAGCGTTGTGCTGAGGTGAAATGGGCACTTTCGCATTTCTCGAGCTCGCTCAATCTTACGTAACGAATATGTCATCTAATTACTTTGCATTTGAAGATTTTTGGACGTACTGATGTATAGCTAGATGGGTAGATGACGTTCAGATTGTGGGTAAGACATGGTTGAGACTCGTGCCGACCAAGGAAGTAAGTCACCAAATGCCAGAGGCTTTTACTCGGCAACATGTGGTCCTGGGTTCGATTCCCAGGTCGGGCAAAGTGTTTTTGGGTTTTCCATCATTTCTCAGTAGCAGCCACGGAGTCTGGATTTGTGCCCGATTGATGGCAATAGACTCGTCCTCTATTACATGGGACTTTAAACATAACCGGCGAAATGTGGGTGTACTATTAGGTACACCTTTGCCTAACCCTTCGAGGATTACAGGCGTTATGTTGGTAGAGGATGCCAGTGATGATGGATGATGATGTATAGTCGACTTCACCGCTATCATCGCCTTTTCTAAGATTCATATCATCCACTATCCCTCGTGGTGGATAGTGGCCAAGAGTCTCTTACAGAGAGGAGGCCTGCCTCATGCTTGTGCGTAACGAAACGTTATAGGCTGATAATAATGTTTACGGTAATCTAAATAAATGGTGGAAACAGGATGTAAGTAATGTAGTGCACTGCTGTTATTGCTTTTTGTTTACGGAAGTATTACGATTTAAGTTCGTGACGTGGGTGAGCCAAATAGGTTTTTGTATCGATTCATTTTGAGGCTTTTTTTCTAGAGATTTTTCTCACTTTCTTCTTCGATTGCCGGTCAAGACTCGCGTTAATTTAGAGTTTGACAATTATACTCTTTATAGAATACTAAAGTTTCTATAACAATCATGATTCGAAAGACATGTGGCGCCATCTATTATCATAAGAACATTATTGTTGTTTTCCTCGGGAATAGTACTTTTTTTCGGGATAAAAGGTACCCTTTGTCCGTTTATGTACAACTATGACAACGTATATGCAAAATTTCAGGATGATCGGTTCAGTGGTCTAGGCGTGAAAACGTATTCGTAACAACTGACAATCAAACTTACTTTCGCATATATAATATTAGTTAGGATTAGGTTAGTTAGGATAGGATTAGTTAGGATTTGCTAACTTCCTCGTTGCAAACTTCTCTAGACTTTACACACAACGGAAAAAATAATTAAATGTTAAGGATTACCATTGATTATTTATCTTACGAAAAAAATATGTATTTAATAAAACATTTTTTTGAATTTAAAATAGAGACCAAATATAAAATCAATGTGTGTCATTCATCAAAAACGTGTCATTCAAGGTTCATGAGAATATTTTATTAAAATATAGGAATACTTTAAAAAAGATTGACACATTTAATTTAGGTATTTAATCTTGATTGAATTTGCCGGTCATTCCATCATAGCTAATTTAAACTGTCAACGGGTTGCAAGATTTTTAATTAAAATCAAGACCTTATTTAAACATTGATGCATCTTTTAATTGTTAAGAAATACACTATTTACACATTCTAATAATCTTGACTTATTGATCAATCTTTGACGGCATCGGTTGCACCTGGTTGCATTGCATCTGTTCCGCTTTTGCACGGCGTCAGTATGCAACCCAATCAGCCTACATTTTTAATAAAATTAACCAAAAATTAAGGTTCCACCATGAGGTCTCACACGTATGCAAAAAGTTAATAACCGAGTGGCTTAAAACCTTAACATACGAGGAAACTGAGCAACTTTTGGTTAGACTTGGTTAAACAATTTCTTTTGATTCCCTCCGTATCAATAATGTTAGTACTCACCGAGTACAATCCATCAATTGCTTCGAACCAATCGGCACTTCAAAGAAGACATACACATACACATTCACACACACATACACCCACACACATACACACATACACCCACACACATAGACACACAATTAAAAACATGCCGCACATACAGTTTCACATAGGCATACAACTACAGTTTACACAAAGAGCTGCAAATTAATTAGTTTTTAAGTCATTCACTGTTAATTTTTGTCTTTTTTCTTATTTTTGTTCGTTTTGCTTCATTTTTTTGTTTTTAATCACCTTTTGTAATAATTTGTGCAATAGTCTCAATATTGTTAATAAATATAGGGAAAGAGCGAGATAGCCCCAACACAAGTATTATCAATTACTTACTGGGGATGTCTCATTTTTAAACCATGTAACTGATTTTGGGACAAATAAACATTTTTCACTTTTTTTTTTCATTTTTTTGATTAAAAAACAGTATGATTTATTTTTGGTACAGTTCTCTGGGATAGTATACCTCACAACTCTGGTTTGTTACCCTGAATAAGTACAGTTCGTCTGAAACAAAGTTGCGTTCCTCGCTAAAAGTACAAACAATTGAATTGTGGAGCACAATTTAACTGTGGGCGCGCGAGCAGTATTTTATCCGTTCGCATAAAAGTGTAACTTATGCATCATATACTTTAACAACCCTGCAGTATTATCTACAGGATTGTCAGTCTTATTTCCCAGTTCACCCATACAATTACCGTCGACTTTTCCATAACGCCTCTTTATTCTCATAGATGTAAGCAATAATACAGTCAACGTATCAATCAAGATGCTTCTTATGGAGCACTTCCTGCATTGTGCAATACTTAAGCAAGTAATTAGTACCGAGTAACGAATGTATTCAGACCGATGAAGGAAAGAAAGTGTCGTGCGGTGGGAAGGAAGCGGTTTACTGCCGTTCAGTCAATATATGTACATATTTGTGGTACACAATTGATATATTTGCGAACGGTTATTTTGTTGGTGGGTGATTAGTGGGTAAGGAAGTGTATTGGGATGAATGTTTGTGGTGATTTGTGAAGATTACTGTTTGTTAGATCGACGCTAATTTGCTTGTCAAGAATGGATGTTATGTTTCGTAAAGTTGAGGTTCATTTTGCAGTGTGTAGATCAACTAAACGTATAATCGGAAATGCTTATATTCTTAAGATTGTTACGAGTGAACATAATACTTCTAAAGTAGAATGCTTATTTTCACTGAATGTTTTAGTTGTCAATGTCAATAAAAAATTCAATAGACTTGGATGATTTTTTGCCTAAATTCTGAGTGCTAATTAACCAAGGCCTGCTCATGAATGTTGTTTGTAATCTACAAACTAAAACGAGCTTGTTATAGCCGTGGGTAGAACAAGACAATTCAATTAGTTAACAATGATATTAGAGATCCGTGTACAGTAATTATAGCTTAGAGTTAAAATTAAAGCAAAACAACTTTCAAATAGGGTTTTAGTTTGCGTAGCATAATACCACCTGCCTGGTTGGTCTAGTGGTCGCAAGCGCGACTAGGTCGTCCTGTGTTCGATTCCCAGGTCGGGAAAAGTGTTATTGGGTTTATCCATAAATAATTTCTCAGTAGCAGCCACGGAGTCCGGATTTGTGCCCGGTTGGTAGCAATAGGTTCGCCCCATATTTTATGGGACTTAAAAACATAACTGGTGAAGTGGTGAAGTGGTTGTTGAATGTTCAGTTTTAGTGAGGAGAAATAGAGAAGTTTTTGTGAGGCTGTCATTTAAATTCGCTGGTTTATAATACATTAGGTTTATCCAAGACCACCTCGCTGGTAGAGTTGACGCAAGCGCGATTGCTGAGCAGGCGGCCCTAGGTTCGATTGCCTGCTCGGGTAAAGTGTTCTAGTTATTTCCAGCAGGTATTTCTCAGTAGCAGTCATGGATTTTGTGTCTGGTTGCTGTCAATAGGCCTAATATATGGGACTTTAACATACATCACTGGCGAAATGTGGGTGTGCTATAAAGTACACCTCAGCCTAACCCCTCGAGGATTACAGGTGTGATGTTATGTCATGGCGTAGGAGGTTTACCCAACCATCCACTTTTTTCGATGAAAAAAATTACATCTTCTTACTAGATCTTCTCAGACCCTCGATTTCTAAAGAGATTTATAATAACGTAACACCGATCAACCATGTGCAATATTTCGCTATTGAGGACAGCTGTGGTTAAAGTTGCATATAGTATAATATTATATTTATAAGTATACTTTTGCGCAGAAATATATAATAAATCAGAAACTTTAAATCCTTTGCAAAATATTTCATCGCGTAATGATTTATTGATGGAAATATATTGTAAACATATTTTTTATTATAATTTTTTATTCCTGCTATAACATAAATTCCTAATATAAGTAATAATAAAACACGTTTTCACCAAACCTCAGGTTATAATAATATACCACACAAAAAAAAGACCAAATCATATAGCAATATTATCAGTGTTTTTTTTACCATAATATAACGTATCATTTACCAACGGTTTGCGGTATATTTGCCCCTTGACCCGTTCATATATTTTATTTACTCCTGGTGTCAATTTTAAATAGAAACATGATTATAATATGTGTTTAACTGCCAATATTATTAATTGCCCCGGCCGTACCTACATAACTGTTTTAAATTGCAAAGTAGGTAACGATGTAACTGGTGTTATTGACTTTAAAAAGAATAATAACATAGCTATAGTTTAGCATAAACCATTGCTCGACTTAAAAAGTAAAAAAAAGAAAAAGGTTTTTAAGAATTCCCCTAATTATTTTTTGTAAAATATAAGTTACTCCTTATTACATCAGCTATCTACCAGTGAATGTCCCGTCAAAATCGGTCCAACCGTTCTAGAGATTAGCCGGAATAAACAGACAGACAGACAAAAATTGTAAAAAAATCTTATTTTGGTACCTATGTATACCGTATATACATTCATATGCATGTAGTAAAAAGCGATTATTTTAATATTACAAACAGACACTTCAATTTTATTTACTTATATAGAAGAAGAAGATGTAAATCAGTTATCTACTTTAAACTCATGATACATAGGCAAATAAATGAGACTTGCGCCAACATTTTTTTGATTTTTTTCTTAGCCTCTATTGTTCCATTGCTGGCCAAAGGCGTCCCCTATAGCCTTCCAATCTCTCATAAACCCCTCTAGGTCATCACGCGCCAATAATACTGAACTAAATTATGTTAGGAGTTATGTTTCCAAAAAGTAAACAAATATTATGTAGTTGGAAGCTGAACTTTACACTAAAGGTCCAGTTTGCTCTACAACTGCATTTTTTTTTACTTTTTCAGCTCTGCCTGTCTTTCTAAAGATAACTTAATTTACACTTCATAAAATTGATATTGGTTTTATGGTACTAACTAATTTACATGGAGCTTAAACATAACTGGCGAAATGTGGATGTACCATGGTACACTTTGACCTAACCCTTCGGAGAAATAGACTTTTCTGTTATATTATATTTCAATTTGGAAACACGGATTTGAATAGACTCAATTAAGAAAGAGCTAACTCACACACTGGAGCGTACGTTTGTGTGTGCAACTATGCGCTCGCGTCGGTGTCATTTGCGTTTTCACCTTGTTCCAAACTGGAAGTGTCGACGACATAATAAGGTGATTTTCCAGGGAAAATTTTGTTAAAATCTGTTTGTTTGTAAAGTGAATGTTCACTGGTATTGTAAATAAAACATTGTTGGTGAGTTTTGTCGGCTTAATTCGGATTTTTACTGTCCAAATTTCGAATCAGATTGAGGCCCATAAGATGTTTATTATACACTTAAGAGCCTCGTCTCGTATTAGAATGATAATAAAAATGATATCCATTGAAGACAAAACGTTTGTAATCCTTTGATTATTACACGAATTATTTCACTATATGAGGAAATAGATTTATTTTATCTTCGGAAAACGTGAAGCCAGACGGCTCAGCTAGCTTAGCTTATGCACAAATCCTCTTAACATCAGCATTAAACCTGTATTTATCATCAAACATTATACAACATGATCAAACAGTGTACAATACGAAGAAGCTTTAAACATTTGCATCTATAACGACTAATCCAAGGTTACGTTTTTGCGTATTTTGTCACACCTCGCAAACATAAGCTAATCATTTGATTTATATCATATTGCCGATACGGTTGTGTCACTATTATTGCAATTATTTAAATATTTATGTTGATTCCTAAATTAAATGTTTAAAGTTCTAGATAAATCTAATATTTTTTTTGGAAGATTTATAGTCTTGATCTTTTGGTTCGGAAACATTTCTCAATTTTCACCTCGATTCAAGATCACCCGGGCTATCTTCGATAAGCATTAATGGAGTGCAATAACAGCTGTTTAAGCTTCTGCAAATGCATACTCGTTTATGGTCCAAGGACTTTCTAGATGGTTGCATGGTTCATTAGCAGAATGAGGTAGTAATGAGGTGTAGTAAGATACGTGTGGTAATGATGCTTATAGTAAGAGTAAGAAAAGTTTTTCTATAGATCTTCTTAGCAGAAACCTCACGAGCGGTAGAATGCTTACTTTTGGAACGAAGTTCCTTTCCTGTCAATGGCAACTTAAATTGTCTCAGCCTGAAGCTAAGACACACGACTGTAGGATTGACAGTTGTGTCAATAAATGCTCTTAAAAACTCAGGGCATGAGCATAAGTGAATAGGGGGTTTTTTGAAAAGTTTAAAATTAACAAATAGACATGGCAAGCAAAGTCGTAAGTCGTAAGTCGTAAAAAGATAGTCCTTTATTAAGCCTCAGATTTACCTAGAACCAGGAAACCACAGAGTCAGTCAATAAAGTTTGCTTTTTTGTCGCTTCAATTTAAAAATATTACCAAATTGTCTTCCTATCTTGTCAGTAGAGACTGCGTACAAAGTAAAAACTTCATATTAATTCGAGATTAACCCGTCGCCTCGTTGACAGGTGAACACATATTACGAAACATCGTCTTAAGGCGATGTCACTTATCACAAATGTCTCCGGGTATGTCTCCAGTAGGAACATACAGAACTACTTTCTTCACTATTGAAATACTTGAATATAGGCTGTAGGAGCGGTTCGTAAGCTTCCTGAATTAGGTTACTTTTTTTTCGTATTTGTGGTGCACATAAATTTACACTTGCTGCCAATTTTAGTGCAGGAAGTTTGTGTCAAATTGACGGTGAATTTTATATTGGTGTGATAAAAGTGGCCTGGTGTGTACAGTTGTCTATAAGATATTAATTTCTACTGCTTTTAGAGATTGGAAAAGAGAGATGACGGCGGGCTAATACCAGCCAGTAGTTAGTTATAGAGATTGGTGAAGTGTCTTGAGCAATTGAGTTTTTTCTTAAAGTTATTGGTTATATTTTAGGTTTTTATAGGTAATTTTATATTATGTTCGTATGGTATTTTGTGGGTGAGCAATCACGAAAGTTGAACCAATATCGCTTCAATTCAAATAAAGCTCATGAAAAGATTTCGTTGTCAAATCTACTACAAAATAACAAACATCAGTCAGTAAATGTCAAAAGCGTAAAATTAATTTTATATAGACGAATAATGATTGCGTCAACGACAGTTTGCATTATTCAGTTACCAAATACGTGTTTTTATTGCAAATTAATATTAAAACACGTAGTTGACATGCCAAGTCTATTTTGTCTGTTGTTCAATGCAGTGTTTTCAAGTATAGTATAAATAATAATATAGTTGTATTGTCTGACCGTCACTCGCAGCTAACTTCCGAACCGCCATAAAGTTTGAACTATACAAAGTCTGCTGCAAGACGAAATCGGAACGAAAGCCGCCATTTTGTTTTTTCAACACAAAATGCGTAGTGACAGTGACAAGGTGGTGGTCTGAAAAATCAATATCAAACAAATACCAAATTATTCTTGTAGCACTTGAAATTCTATATTTTTTTAAAAAAAGACCATCAAGTTACACTGGGTCGATGATTCACAATAAAACGATTGTCATTTGAGTTGATAGTGGAATTCAAGTTGACCGATTTAAATACTATCTTGACTCTTGAGAGCTCAGCTTTAGAAGAAGATCACCTCGGAACTTTGAAGGCTTTCAACAAAAATGAAATATATGCGTTTTATCAATGTATCATATGTCTATGTAAATACGAGAATTGTAAATTAAGTCTTTTATTACTACATTTACTGTTAGCAGTGATCCGGTTTGGTGATCTTCTGATATGGCTCTAAATAAGCCATTCTGCTATTAGATAAATATGATTATATTGTTATTTTTTTAACATAGAGTAAAAGTCTTATGATTATAGTGATACGATTGATATTCCAACGATAACATTTTTCAGTCAAATGAACTTAGAACTTTCCTCAGTATTTTATAGTATTGAGTGAGACATAAGTGATGTCACTTTTAACCGATTTCTTAAAGGAGGAGATTCCCAATTCGACTGTTCGACTAGTCATTGGTTCAGCCAATGTTACGAAGTAATAAAGCATACTTGTGTATACCACACCTAACAATTTATGACAGTTATGCGCTAAAAACATTTGCGATGTGTTTCTGCATTATATGATGTGTTTAGGCGATGATAAAATTGTTAAGAAACATTTACTTTTAAACGTGTTTGTAATCACCACTAAAATACATTATTTCGCTAATTAATAACTAAGTGTTGATTTGTTCGACAAAACTTTGATAGTCGTAAAATTACGGATGATTTTAGTGAAATAGTAGAATTTAATATCTTGGATATAATAAACTTAGGATAGATAACGGGATGAAAACAAAGAAAGAGAAAGGAAGAAAATGTAATATAAGGTAAAAGAGTCGAGCTATAACGTTTACTTTAAATAAAAACTTCTTTAAATCGTACGGTTTTCAAAAAGTTTATCATTATCTTTTGTAATATGATAATATCATCTGGGAATACAAAATGTAATGAAATAGGTGCTTATCTTGTTCACGTTAAAACAGCACTCTAATTAGAAACTCTTACAAACAGTCAATTGAGAATTTCTCAACGCTCATTTGGTACCGCCCAGCGTTCGTTATGTCTCGTTAGATAGTTTTCTCTTAAAAGAATCTTATTTCATTTAACTTTTATGACATCTGCGTCGTTGGTCTTGTGCATAAGGTCCTGGGTTTGTCTCCCAGGTCGGGCAGAGTGTTATTGGGTTTATTCATCAGGAATTCCTCAGTAGCTGCCCCGGAGTCTGGATTTTTGCCCGGTTGATGGCAGAATGCTCACCCCTTACATGGGACTTAAACCCAACTGGCAAAATGTGGTAGTACTAATGGGTACCTACACCTCTGCTACCACTCTTCGGGGATAACAGGCGTGATGTTATGTTATGTTTTATATCATCTATAACTATATAAAAGTATCTGAAAATACTGTTTATTAAATACCAGTGACAGTTTTTGGAACAAACATAGAGGTAATGTTTTTGAATGTTGGACACCCATAAATAAAACCATAGCTACTTTAGTTAAGGGGTTAACTAAAGAACTTTTATTCAAATTAGTCAAAAACTTGAAAATAGCTATTGCAGTAAGAAAATATACGCTTAACAACTCAAGATATATCATTGCCATTTAAGCCTGTCGTGAGAATTATTCAAATTCAAAAAGAAATCTATACATAAATAGACATAGAAAATAAAGCATAAATTGCAAAACTGTGCTACTTACTGTATGAGATCATCAATTAGAGGAGTGTTGCGCTTGAGTTACCGCTAACTTGCTTTGTTTCACACTCACACAGGTTGCGAATCTCTGCAATTAGTTTTCTTCTCACAGAATGTTTGTAACCTCTGCCGCGGTGTCTATGGTTGGGCTTTGATATTGCAAAAACTGACAGGGAAGGACTTGGGAGGAGGGATGGTGCTAAAGAAATTAGAATGTAATGTAAGAGGCATAAATGGCACAACAAAATATCTCACGAAGATTTGTAACTTATTGTCTTTTACTTGCCTGATATTCATGTTTAGTGATATTTTATAAAAAAAACCGGCCACGTGCGAGTCGGACTCGCGCACGAAGGGTTCCGTACCATTATCTATAAAAACGGCAAAAAAATCATCAAATCTGTTGTATGGGAGGCCCCTTAATATTTTTTATTTTTGTTGTTATAGCGGCAATAGTAATACATCATTTGTGAAAATTTCAGCTTTCTAACTATCACGGTTTATGAGATACAGCCTGGAGACAGACAGACAGCGAAGTCTTAGTAATAGGGTCCCGTTTTACCCTTTGGGTACGGAACCCTAAAAAAACCTGCTTAAATCAGGTGAGACACCTGAAATTGATTCTCAGAAAAAAGTTTCCACTAAAAGTGACAGTATATCTTACAAAATCCTTGTAATATCTTGATGACTTTACCTTTAGACATCAACATTATGAATAATAATACTATTTAGCTCTCACTGCAGATCCAACATTACACTCTGAGAAAATGTTAGTCTAAAGAAGACTGTTGCAATTCAACAAAACAATACCCACCGAACAAAATTACAGAAACAAAGCGCGATCAACATTCACATTTTAGCACCCTTGACCAAAACGTACCATTCACTCAATCCGGCCCTGAAGTCTGGTATACTCAACCAACCGTTTCCCATAAGAAATGCGGTTGCAGGCGAACGCAAATTGCATGTCATTTGCGTATGGATTATGTGGGATTAAAGTGAGGTAACTTAAGCCCCTTTGTTGTTGAAAAGCCTTTTGGGTGTAGGACGCTGATTGGCTAATCCTTTTACTACATAATTCGTTCAAATGGAGCTGTGGTATGAACTTTTAGGTCTTAATTTGTACTTTGGTTTCGTTCTTAGATTATGTTGCAAATTGGGAATGAATTAATGTCACCGCTAAAACTGCCTATGATAACGCGTAAGATGAAATTATACAAATGAATGCAGATAGTTTCTTAATTTTCTTCCTAATTAGTATGCCATGCCATGTGAAAATAAAACTAACTAAGTAACCTATACTGTCCAACTGGTAGGTAATGGCCCCCTTCTCAATTCTCCACAGAATTAGGTCTTTTGCTACACAGGCCTTACGGTAAAGTAAATGACCTATTATTCTAAAATGATTAGATAATACCATAATCAAGCCACAATAATATATCTCTTGGTAAACAGATATAGCAGAATGATGTCATGATTATACTTAATACCCACTTAAGACACCCACTGCTTGATGTAACTAGGTGGTTTCAGTTACCACAGAACACGTATATTTCTCAGTGTTTTCATAGAAATGGTCAGATTCCATTAGGAAAATAATCTTGTATGTTTTGAAGAGGAATAAAAGTAATTTAATTTTTCAATTTATCATGTCATCACGCCTGTAGTCCCCGAAGGATTGGGCAGAGATGAATAGTAACACCCACATTTCACCTGTTATATTTAAGTTCGATCGTATGTCATAAGGGACGAGCCTTTTGCCATTGACAAGGCATACACATGGAGCCCGGGCTAGTACTGCGAAAATACCTGCAAAAAAAAAATAACACTTTGCTCTTTGCTTTTAGTCTTGTATTACTAACCTTTGGATCTAGTTGTCCCAAAAAAAAATAATTTGAATTTGAATTTGCGCAACCTGTGCATCAAACCTAAGACCTCACACTCAACAGAAGCGCTTGCAATCACAACACTAACGGAGAATTCTTCTCTGATGATATTTTCTCCGTCCATGCTTTCTTGCTTAAAACAAAAGCCGACTGTTTAATTTAAAAAACATCTTATGTGACTTATTTCACTTTCTAATAACTACCTTTTGTTTTTGTTACAGGTAAATACTATACTGATCATGGCCGTGAGAGAAAATCTTATACTAACGTAAAGGTATAAATGAAAGGAAAATTTTCGTAAAACTTTCGTATTGTCACCTTCATTAAGATAAGTGTTGTTTACTTACCTTGATTTTTATTTCCCAAGGGAGAAAGTTTATCGTGTTTTTTTTGTGAGAACGGCTTTTTTTTTCTCAGATTTTTGAGGGCCATTCTATTTAACCCTCAAAAACCTCGCGTGATATGAAACTGTCATCCCGCACCTAATTATCAACATCTATAACTTGCTTATCTGTTTATATTAACACAGCTTTTTGAGAACTTCACGTGTCATTGATAAGATATTAGGCATGTCTAGAAAGTCGAGATTATAGTAGCATACGGGTTGGAAGGGACACCGACGCGAACACAGTTACCACGTATTCAGTACATCATTCTGAGCCCCCGACATAGAAATTTTTCATCGGTTATTTTTAAAAAAATCTGCTGTTTCCTACAAAAGTGCAATACCTACACGGTCAAAATTTATAGAACAGCTGTTTTTTTTTTAATAACCGAAGAAAAATTTCTATGGGCTCAGAATGATGTACTGAATACGTGGTAACCGTTTTCGCGTCGGTGTCCCTACCACCGTGTATACCTACATTCACCCCAAGTATGTACAATTATAACCCGCTGTATGTATTGTTCCTAGTGATGTTCATAGATTTTTATTTCTACTTTTGATTTACGAGACAAGAAAAGCCTCTAGGTGATATTTAAGACATTACATAAGCGCCCTTTACAGTCTCATGAGGCAACTGACGATAGGTTTAGGTGAGGTTAAAGTTCACAAAACTGGCCAATGAAAACATGCAAGTGAATATTTCTTTTGTAAACCTGTATGTGTGTATTTAGTTTTCAACCTATAGAGGTATACTTGACAGTATGGATCCTTCTACAGGTAATATTATTATCTATTCACCTCTGTGTCTATCAGGTCAAAATGTCTTACAACAGTCAACTGGTCTTTTGCCTAACACAAATTGTGAATGGATGGCATGCCATTGGAGCGGCCTATGGTCAGTTTGAGACTGCTTCAGTCTGATGATGAGATACATTACAGTTCCGTAGAGTGAGAGTGCGTTCGTATGAAGTCAATCAAGATCACACAAGAATCTGGAGTTCCGTCTTGGATTTAGGGATACGTAAAAATTTCTTCGGGTTCGAACTCTAACAAAGAATTAATTACACAAAATAATAATTGTCATTGTACAAGTATTTCCCACGTCATTCACACAAGCGGTGGTACAATGCCTTACAGACCCAGTGTTTTGAAACCGACTCACGCGCATTTTCTCATCCTAAAGGTACTTAAGTTACCGGGGAGTCTCGGAGAGTTTTTAAAAGGCACAACTTTACTTGACGACCGTTTATTTCAGACTAACTTATTCTATCTTAACTAACAACTGGATAAAACATTCCTTATTATCTAGCGTATAGACTTACACTCTAACAATATCGAGAATGCTTGGTCAGCAGAGCCCGCCCGTCGCGGCTGGGATCAGCGTACTGTTATCGTTCCCACCGGACTACTTGCTAAAGATAAGACAGGTAGAGCATTCATAACGCCTCCCCCCGCAGCTTCAAAATTATCCGAGGGACTGTTATCGCTCGGATTATTTTGAAATTTGAAATTACAGTACTTATATATTAGAGTTACAGAAATGCTTAAAATTATGATTATATATAATAATAGAGTTCCGATGCTAACAGTTTTCACATTTATCACCGCCTCACGGTTATTTTCCACTTCACTTTCACTGATTTTTAACAGGCCATTAAGTTGTTGTAAATTCACTAAATCACTTGTATCCAAGTTAATAGGTTTTCGCTGCATCTGAGATTCGGAGAGCACGATTTCAGGAAGATTAATGATAGGCAGTTTCGGCAGGTTCAAGTTACTCGTGGTGCTATAGCGGGTTTTAAGAGTCATTTCGCCAATCTGGACATTGCAGTTATCGTCTAATATCAAGAAGTAAGTACCTCGTATCTTTTCTTTGGTTATTTCATTATTTTCGCAGATCTTTGATAGGATGGTTTCCGCTTTACTGTAGAGTATCCATCGGTCTTTCCCCACAGGCTGAATCTTTAGGTTATTGATTTCGACTGGAACTGAATTGCAGGAACTAATGTTGTTGGAGAACTTCATCAAAGCCGCTATGCAAGTATCTTCCTCCACGAAAGGCATCATACCTTCATTACATAGGTATGTCTCCTCATAGAGTTCGGTGCATGGCTGGGAGAGCGAGACCATTTTCAACCCTTTTACTAGCAGGTAAGGATATTTTGGAATTATGAGCGTAGTTTGGTTAGAAGGATTAGTTGTAGGAATCGGGATTGCTTGGTAGTAGTTATATATATCATTTTTTACTATAGGTACATCTAAAACGAATGTTATTTGACTTCCTTTTGAAAATGCTTTTATACTTATACACTGTTCTAATTTTACTAGATTATCGTAATTAACTGGATATACAAGTTTATTAGTTTGTTCTATTACTTTTAATAATTCTAGTAATTCATCTGAGTTTATAAGAGACTGATGCAACATACCTAGTTTACTGAAGGTTACCGAAGTTTCAATTACATCCCACCGAATGTAGAGTAATTGGAAATGATGTAAGAATAAATTGTACACGATAACGAAATTATGTATTGTTATATTAATATTAGTTTTGTGTATCCAATTTTGCATTTCCCATAACTCTTCATTTATGTGGATGAAATTATTCATAGTAGAATTCGCCACGTTAATTAGCGATCTGGACATTTCTGAAATAACGATGACTTTTTTTGTTAAAGTGTCTTGACGTGTTTTTATATCCCTAATCAATTGTTCGTACCTGATAGCATCGTCATAGTCTAAATTACCACTAATTATCTTAATAATAGATCCTAGGGGGTTAAAGATCCCTCGCTTAATTCTAATCGATGGAGCTAACTGGTTGAATTTTTCTATACTGGAATTCATGACATAATCGGTTTGAAACTTCACGTCCATCAATTGTCGATCGAATGTTTTATTTCCAAAGTAACTCCTGACTTGGTTATTGAAATTTACATATTTTTTTATATTCAACTCTAAGTCTTCTCGCATCGAACTTAAGTCTAGAACCTTAATAATATTCCACTTATCATAGCTTACTCTAGCGTGACCTTGCTTCGTAAGAATCACTCCTGGATTCTTATTAATTCTGTGCAGTTGAAGGGCCTGGGTCCTGAAGGTCAGGATCAGGAGCACGAGGAGGTACCTGTGAAGGTCGTTTAATGTCCTTAATAGGTACTTTGGTATCGCGGGTTTTGATTTTAACTGGACAAGTGTTCCTAGTAATATCTCCGGTTACTGTAGCTTTTTGGTAGCGAGGTTTATCTTTGCTACGTCTGATGTTGGCCCCTTTTATGTATATATCATCCCCCTCTTGTACATCAAATGACGTCTCTCCGCCACGTTTTTCTTTTACCTTTTCCTTATTTTGTATTATTTTATCTGTTAGCTGTTTATAGAGATATTTCGTTCGCTGAACATGATCTTTCACTAACTGTTGTGTGTATTGTTTCTCGAAATTTACGGCAAAAGTACTATTAGATTCGGTATGGCCAAAAACAACTTCAAAGGGTGTAAGACCTGTCGTGGAATGAATACTTTGATTGTAGGCCATAATCGCATATGTCATGACGTTGGCTGCGTCTGTTATTTTATGTTCATATTTAGCGCTACGATATATCTCTGCTATAGTAGAATGAAAACGCTCTATTATTCCCATGGAATTGGGATTATGTGCAGTACCTATGTGCAAGTCTATTTTATAGAATTGAAGAGTTTCTTTCAATAAAGTGTTGTTGAATTCTGACCCAGGGTCAGCACTGATTTTATTTGGTACGCCATAAAATGAGAAATATTTGATAAGTGCGCGAACTACTTCAGGAGTCGAGCGATTGGATAATTCAAAGGCTTGTCCTAGTTTGCTGAATGCATCAACTATGGTAAGAAAGTATTTCCCTTCAATGGAATACAGGTCTATGAAGATTTCGGCAAATGGCTTGGTTTGGGTTTGAGTAAGCTGTAATTGCGGTTTAATGGGTTTGCGGTCATATTTCATTGTCTTACAGATGTCACAATTATTAATCATAGTAGCAACAGTTATATCCATATTTGGCCAGTAGTATGTCCGTTTAAGGTGCATGAGCGTTTCTTTAATTCCGCGGTGACATGTTTTACCGCGATGATACGTAAGTATAACTGCGCGTTGCTCGTCCTCGTCTTCGATGTATACAACTCTTTTAGTGCATTCATAAATTTTAACTGTATTCTTTTTAAATAATCGAGTAACGGCATCCGTAAACTGACTTCTGTGTATTTTGTCTTCGAAATAAAAGAAGTATTTAGTTTTAGGTTTTATGTATTCTAGTAAGAAGTTTTTAACTAAACTGGGATTATCAACAGGTAAGTGAACCTCTAAAACTTTTTGTTTATCTCGTGATAAATCATTAACTAATGTCTGGTTTCTGTTCCAGGTAAAGACAAGAACTTGGTGGGGCTTCGTGTCTACTGCTTCGTTTAATATGGGAATTCCGTCGGTATCAACATCCTCGGCAGAGTGAATTGTTTCAGGTAATGACGAGGCTGTAATAGTACTAGATGTTGCAGAGCGGACTGGATAAGAGGTAAGTGAAGGCGCACTAATCGTTTCCGATGAATCGGAGATAACTATTGTATCGTTATCTTTGTTCGTTTCACTTGCGTTACACTGCATGGATTCGTTATCATTATTATTGGTGAGTATATTTAATTTTATGCGTGACAGGGCATCCGCGTTACTGTTCTGTTTCCCATTTTTGTAAATGATATCGAAATCGAATTCAGCCAATCTAAGCTTCCATCGAGTGAGCTTACTGTCAGGCTCTTTAAATGAGGTAAGCCAGGCTAGAGGACGATGGTCCGTGTAGATAATGAATTTACGCCCATATAGGTACGGACGAAAATGTTTTGTTGCCCAAATAATGGCTAGCATTTCTTTCCCTACTGTACTATAACGTGTCTCCGCGTCATTTAAAGTGCGGCTTGCGTAGGCTATGGGCTTGTCACTTCCAATAGGGCCTTGGGAAAGGACTGCTCCTAGAGCATAATTGGAGGCGTCCGTGGTTAAGACAAAAGGTTTGGAAAAATCGGGGAACTGAAGAATAGGCGCGTTTACTAGCAACTCTTTACACTTATTAAAGGCATCGATAAAGGATTGGCTGATCTGTACTTTGTTTCGTTTTTTTAAACAAGAGGTGAGTGGTTGCGTGATTTTAGCAAAGTCTTTTATAAATTTACGGTAATAACCGACTAAGCCCAGGAAACTTTTTATTTCAGTGGGCGTTCTCGGTAACGGAAAGTCTAGTACTGCTTTTACTTTGTCATTGTTGGGTTCTAGTCCGTCTTTGGTAATTTTGTGTCCTAAATAAAGTACTTCTGTACGTAAAAATTCGCATTTGTCAAGCGTCACCTTCAAGTTGGTTTGTCTAAGTCGATCAAAAACTTTCCTAAGTTTGTCTATATGTTCCTGCAAGCTGTTTGAAAAGACTATTATATCGTCTAGGTAAACCAGGCAATGGATACCCTGCAATCCCCTCAACACGTTATCCATTGCGCGTTGGAATGTTGCAGGTGCGGTCTTAAGGCCAAAGGGCATGCGGGTGAATTCAAAGTGCCCTGATGGGGTAGTGAACGCAGTTTTGGGTCTATCCTGTTTATCTATTTCCAGCTGGTGGTAGCCACTTGCGAGGTCCAGTGTCGTAAAGTAGGTGGACTTCCCTAATTTGTCAAATAAGTCGTTTATGTTAGGTAAGGGATATTTATCGTCCGTAGTTATGTCATTCAAGCGTCGATAGTCTATAACCATCCTATATTTTTGTTCACCCGAGGCGTCCATTTTTTTTGGTACAAGATGTACGGGTGCACTCCAAGGCGAAAAAGATTCCTGAATGACGTCATTTTGCAATAATTTTTCAACTTGTTTTTGTACTTCTATATTTTGCGACGGTGGAAGTCTATAGGGGCGGACATAAATGGGATCTTCATTTTTAGTTCTAATCTGATGCTTTACCTGATTGGTAAAAGTAAGAGGGAGTTCATCACAATGGAATATGTCTCTGAATTCAAAACATAATTTGGTTATAGCCTCACGTTCTTCCGCATTGGTGTGGTCCAGACGTAATTTAGTTAAGTTATTTTTAAGTAAATCGTCGATTTCAAAGTTGCTCAATGGTTCGTTATTTGTCATATTTATCTCACAAGTATTGTCATTTAATTTATATGTAATCAAGGGTTGCCGAAACGTTAATGTGACGCTATTTTCTGAAGCATTCTGTATAACTGTAGTTGCAAATGAATCGATACATTTCACGAGAGCACTCGGCATTCTAACACCCTGTCCGAAATCTGTATAGTTTAATATAGCATCTCCATTTTTCATATCGGTCGGAACTTTAACTCGCGACTCTGTCCTTGGTTCTAATGTGACCTCGTATGGCGGTTTATATAATATACGAATGTCTGTCGTGGGTGTACGTAATATTTGGTTTTTCATATCAATAGAGGCTTCTAATTGTTTTAATAAGTCTGAGCCTATCAAACCATCATATCTTTTATCTACGTCATATACGTAAAACTTATGTTTACCTAAAGTTTTAAAGGTCTTTAAAAGTGGTATATAAATTATTTCATTATGTTGACTACGGGCGTGCGTACTTATGACCTCAAATGGTTCGTATAATTTATATTTTGAAAAATATTCATTTGCTTTGGCAGGACTTATGAAAGACCGCGTACTTCCAGTATCTATCATGAAACGGGCCTTGATTTCGGGAATTTCTATATGCGGGAGTTTTAGGAGTGAATCACAATTCAACTGAATTACTTCGGGTGAAAATTGGAGGCTTGTACCTGAAAATTTTCAACATCGTGTGGTTTTTCATCATTTTTCTTGTCGGACGGTTCATTGTCAATTTGAGTTTCGGGCATTTCTAAATTACAAGCATAATTTTCTAAATAATAAGTGACATTTTGATTGGATTGTTCTGACGGGGTCTCTACGGGTTCAATATTGTAGAATAGATTATTATCGTCATCGAGTAAAATATTTAACATGTTTTGTCTCATCGGGCGAGCTGTACGCATAGAGACATCACTTTCCTGTAACTGTGGTGGGTTACGTTGTGGTTGATTTTGTGGGGGTATGCCAAATTTAAATTGTTGATTTGGTCCATTGGAAATTGGCTTGGCCTGATTTGGAGTATTATTATTAAATTGGGGTTGATAACCTTGCTGAGGAACGATTCTAAATCTAAAATTTTGTTGACCATGTAAGTTGGGCCTAAAACCTTGCTGAGGAACTATTGGAATACCAAACTTAAAATTTGTTGGTGTGAACTGTGGTGTGCCGAATCGATTAGCATTATTAAAACCAGGCCTAGTATTATTTTGCGCTTGTTGCGGGATTCCAAATTTAAAAAGCTGGCTGTTGGGCGATAAAGAGTATTGTTTAGGCGATCTAGGATCTACAGAATTATTAGGATTAGGTAATGAAGTTTGTTTCTGAGCTTTGTTTTTATTTTTGTACTGATACTGAAAGTTAACTTCCTCCATGACAATGCTAAGTGCACTTTCTAAAGTATTAGAGTTTCTCAAACGTACGATTCTAATTAGATCCTCCGGAAGATTGTATAAAAACACATTAAGACACATATTATTATATATTATCATTTTAGCAGCTTTTAAACCTTCGTCCGTGAGCAAGTTTACCTTAGAGAAGAGGGTGCTACGCGTTTGTTGAATTCTGTTGCAAAATTGTAAGTAAGTTTCATCATTTTTAATTTTTAAATTCTCGAGCTCAATCGCTACGCACTCCTCTGATCTAGGGTCTCCAAAATGCTGTATGAGAGTATTTTTCAATTGTTCCCAAGAATTAATGTCGTCTCTTTCACTTAGTAGAGTTGCGGCTCTACCGCATAATCGGCTAGTAATACAATGAAATACGTATGTTGATTGTATCGCATTTACCGGTCCATTAAAATTTCTCAATATATATTCACTCTTTTTGATAAATGAATTTAACATATTTTGGTCCCCATCAAACTTAGGGATAAGGGAGAGCAATTCTCTTGGAATAACTTGTACTTGGTCTGCCATTATTAAAATTATTAATATAAAATTTAAAATACTTAGGTATAAAAATATAAAATTCCGAGAATAAAGCTCAAACACTTCACACTTAAAATAATAACCTAATTAACAAATATTGATGAAGTCAAATAACTTTCGACGATTTTAGTTCGAAAATTACGATATATATCTACTTTCGCAGCCACAGGAAATAACAAGGACAAGTCAGGAATCGTAAGAAGGTCTACTTACAGTTCGCTCGATCCCATGCCTTCCCGTAGAGCAGCAATCGTAGAAACAGGAACTCTCGGCACCCGGTTGACAGGAATTTGTTTGGTTCGAGTTTACCCAATACCACGCGCACAGAACCGATTTAGTGTCCTTCGAAGCACAGGCTAAATTTTGGGTATCCTACCGGCTGCGCCACTTAAGTTACCGGGGAGTCTCGGAGAGTTTTTAAAAGGCACAACTTTACTTGACGACCGTTTATTTCAGACTAACTTATTCTATCTTAACTAACAACTGGATAAAACATTCCTTATTATCTAGCGTATAGACTTACACTCTAACAATATCGAGAATGCTTGGTCAGCAGAGCCCGCCCGTCGCGGCTGGGATCAGCGTACTGTTATCGTTCCCACCGGACTACTTGCTAAAGATAAGACAGGTAGAGCATTCATAACGAGGTTAATAGTTCTATAAGATTATCATTTAATAACACCGTATGTTATTACGTTAGTGATGCAATTAGGAAGACGTAGTATTTAGTAGGTTATTTATAAATAAATTGATATTTTGTAAGTGATCGTAAGTAGGGTTGCGAGATTTGAAAGAAAATTGGCGCTAATGTGGCGTCCAATGAGGTGGTAAGGCGAGTGGCGACATACGAAGCTGATCAAATGCCATTGCTGTGTTCGACATAGTTTTTAAAATATTGTATTAAACATATTTGTACATAATTATGAAGTAAATTAATAACGGTACTTCATCATTGACATCATTCCCTATTCTTCCATAAAAATACATGTTATTGATTAAGATTTTTACTTTAAACACCTCCACGACCCCGTACTATTCAATCCATCCATCAGCACAATGTTTTGAATGCGTTACATTGAGTTCTACCGTAAAACGTAATTTTTCACCCCAAAAAAAGTCGTTTGCAAGAAATCATTTTTGTGTAAAGTTACTTAGTGTGATGTACATAATGCTTAAAGCCGTCAAGGCTTCGTGAAAACGTAAACGGTGTAAACGGACCCTCCGTATACACCCTGTATACTTCAATTGGTTTCTTCGGTTAGGAAAATGTACTGTAAGTTGCGTTGTTAAAAGTCAGATTTGCATACTACCCAAGTAGTATCATTAGCAGTGAAAACCTAGTGGTGTGACCGTCGGACTGCCAAGTCTTAAATTGGAATCCAAGACACGCACTTCTGATTTTTTGAATTCATGTGCGTATTGCATAATTATCACTTGCGGTGAAGGAAAACATCGTGAGGAAACCAGCATGAGAGATGCTCGAACGCATGTAAAGCCAAGTCAGAGGCCCATGGGCGGCATAAAATCTTTGATACCAGGTTAGCACTAACCGCACGATAAAGAAATAAAATATTATAAATGCTTCTTTAATAAAAGTGATGTATGTTTAAAATGCATTCGCATTTCTCCGAATAAAATTAACTTTCAATCTCAGTTTGCATGTTAATTCATAAGGTCAATGCTACCATGACCGTCACCGAATCATACTAGATTATCATTTTTATATAATGCCTACCAACTGGTTTGAATAAATAAAAGAGGTTTGTAGAATTGTTATCATTAGATAAGATGAAATAAAGGTTTGATGCTTGGTTAAGACTAAGCTACCAATACAATAAAGAAAGGATACCAAACACAAGGTGTTAACGGACCCTTAGCGAAACCGACAAATAAGTACATCTGTACACCGTCTTCCTCACACTCGTGACAACTCGCTAGCGCTGTCTCATGAATGTGCTTGCATAGGGAACTGTGTGGTATTCCGTTTAAAAAAATATCACCAAAATACTTATATCACCGATATACCTCCCCTTACTCTACATCAAACTAAGTAACTATACGCAAAAACGATTGCTGGAAATCGACTTTTTGGGGTGAAATGTCATGATTTACGGTAAAACTTATTAATCGCGCTCCAAATATTCTTATTCTTTATTGCACACAAAATTAAAAGATATACACACAACATTACAATATATAGCTTATGTACAACGGCGAGCTTAACCCAAAATAGGGTTTTTAAAATATTGTGCTGATGGATGCATTGAATAGTAAACAGGTCAAGGAGGTATTTAAAGTTAAGTTATAACATTAAAAACCAGTATTAAAAAAATACTGGTTTAAAAGTTAGAACGTTGGCCTCCAATAACTTCGTAACTAGAACGTTCCCAGGTATGGTCCAGAAAAAAAAACTGATTGCCGCAACGGGCAGAACAAGTGCCTTCGGGTTCGTTAAGGGTACTTTTACACCCTTATACCTTCTACACTAAGTAGTTTAACAGAATACTAGTAATTTTCATTAGTTTAGTGATATTCTTGAAAATAATCTTCGGTTTGTAAGCATCAGGTGTATCTAAAGGTCCCAACTTGCTTATATTCTGGTAACAAAAAGAATTTAAGATGCAAAAGTGAATCATTATCTGCCTAGCCTTTTCCCAACTATGTTGGGGTCAGCTTCCAGTCTAGCCGGATGTAGCTGAATACCAGTATTTTACATGAAGCGACTGCCTATCTGACCTCCGCAACCCAGTTAGTACTGGGTAAAACATTACTATACCCCTTGGTAAGACCGGTTGTCAGACTTTTTGGGGCACTGACTAGCTGTAACGACTGTTAAAGATCTACAAATGACAGCCGGGATCAAGAGGTATGGAGGAAACTCGGTATGTAATAACTGGTCACCCATCCACAGACCAACCTAGGCAAGCACGGCTTAACCTAAAGATCGATCTGAGCGGCTATTATTATTTTGCCACGACCCCTCCAAAATAGATGCAAAAGTGAATAAATGACTTAAAAAAGCAAAGGCTGTAGCTATGAGAATATTTCATGTATAAAGCATGAGTTAAATCGTCATAAAGTATCCGGTGATAAAATCTACTGGTATCATGACGTTATCCGTTTGTAGTTAAGATACACATAGTATCGGGTTAACATTTAGCCAGTATTGCAAAGGAAATGTAAATTGTAAGGTCACAAACCTTTCTCTGATTACAACATAATAATGAACTGACGTCATTACCGGTTATCAGTTGTTGAAGGGACTTTAAAGGATATTTAGAAGAACTTCCAAGAGCATTGATTATAAAAAAATAAACGTATGTTATTTTGGGATCGGGTTTGGTTTTTATATTTCTACTTTGTAAATTTTAACATTTGTAAATGTCAATAAAGAGCATAATTATTAAAGGTTCATTTAAGCCCCAAACTAGCAGCAACTTCCACTTCTCATTATAAGTTAGCTAAGAAAAATATTACAAGGGAAACCTGAACATTAAATGAAAGATATACTCCTCGAATTCAGAACCTCTTCCTTTTTTCGTCGGCTAATGACTTAAAATAGTTAACACACAAAATGACCTACTCCGTTGCGATCTTTTTCTCTATGAAAAAGTGGTCTTGCTCATAGACAACCTATTTTATCTATGCCTAGCCTACGTCCCCTACAGTAGGTTACTTAGCGGCTGGCATTATAACCCATACACTAGATGTATGGTTTATAATGTACCCATAAAGCTAGCTTAGCTAATGACATACTACAGGTAAGTAGTTTGTACTCTGAATGCATGAGGAGGTGTTCCCGTTCAAAGCAGTTAGATTGTTTGTAATCATAAATCATTTTGCAACCGATCATTGCTTGCGGCTACTGTGTTGACGCCATGTTGTGTGCATGTGCATTACTGGTAGTTTAGTTCTTAAGAAATTTTAGTATCAGGTTTAAAGTGACAGCGATTTAGAAGTATGAAACAGTAAAAGGTTAACTTTGTAAAATAGTGACTACTCTAAGAATAGATTCAAACGCAAGCTCGTATGAAATGATACTAACTTTATTATGGATAAACATTGATTATATAGGTTACATCAGTTGAACTATAATAGGTATATGCTTATACACTACATCTGGTTAAGTTTGTAGTAATATTCAGTCTGAAGTCAAATCAACGTTATTACTGATATTTTGGCAAATAAAATAGACAAATCAGTTTTAGCTTATATAATATATGTACGTAATACCTACTTAATGTGAATAAAGTATCTTCTACGTGGGCTGAAAGCCTGCAATGTAAAACCAATCAATATTTTAAAAAGGTAATTTGTAGACCAAACAAGGAATATTTTGTAGTCTTCCATGTTTAAAAAACATAATATTTTTGGTAATTAATAGTAACTATGTAATTCTTATAAATACAACTTTATATTAATTTACTAGTAAATTGAAAAATTAAAGTTAATATTGAAGAAGACCTTGCTCGCTAAATATGATATGATGCATAAACCAGTAAAGATATTATCTATGTCTCAAGCTTATATCTTGCATCGGTCTCACATTTCGTAACTAGCCCACAAGAACTGGCCAAAAGCCATACATTACTGTGAATTGAGCTCAAATACATGATCACATAGGTACTAGATAAAGCTGTGCACAGATCTGAGTCAATACTCATATGTTAGGTAGACTTGCTATGTGAAAACATTAACCTAACTCACTAGTAACACATTCGTTAAAGTTGTCAAAAATCTACAGAAATACCTGTTTTGACTCCAGACAAAATAGCACCCTAATTTAACGTAATTCAATCGCTTTCACTTTGACTACAAAAAATTCATTGCATGTTTGAATAAAGGATTACGGGCACATTGCCATGCATCCCGCACCAGCCCCCAACAGTGATAATACCTGTTATATGACAGCTTAGACTTTAGAGGTATACAAATAAAAGTTTTTTAAATTGATTTTCGGTCGTAGAGGTCAGATCTCTCTCTCTCTAAGTAAATAAGTCTATAAGTTAATTGGCTTTCTTCTCGGGCAGTTTTGACTCTAGCAGGACAGAAAATATTGAACCAGGTGTGCGCACTGCCTTATATGATCCTATTAAATCAAAACCGATCAAAACTTGAGTGAGTAGATATACTTGAAAACTTTAATTAAATTTAAGTGCGCTTATGTCTAGTTTTAATCACATCGTTATTTACAAATTATTGAGAAATCTGTTCGTATCCAATTTCAATGTTATTTGGCATTTGTAGGTTAATCAGTTGAAATATGTAGTCAATTTGGTGTAGGCTAAAATTAATAATAAATAATTATTTGAAATCAGGTAAGTAATGTGTTTTAATTGAATTATAATGACTACTGTAATTTATTTACAAGAAATGCCCATGAATTTTAAATAAAAATACATCGATTTAATTTTAATAAAACAAAAAGCGACATTAGGTTTATGACAGTTTTTCAGAAAAGTTATTGCAGTAAGCAAACTTTATTGCGTGGTAAAGCAGGTCGGAGAAGTCCAGGCCGGTCCAAGCTAAACTGAGTTTATGAACTATTTCAGTGAGAAATTATCCAGCAAAAACCAAAAATAAGGTCATTAAGGAACTAGACCAGGCAAAGGCCCACCCGCAACTGTAAAGCCTAAGATGATTATGACGATTCTATTATATATTCATATCTTAACACAACATTACAAAAATGAATGGCTAGAAAGCGTACATTAAAAGAAAATAAAAGCAACACATCTATTAATATCATCAACCAGCGCGCCACGGTCGTTTTCAATTCAACTCACTTATCAAGGAAAAGAGATTTTTAACTATGCAATACCTACAGCGTTAAGTTAAATTAGGATTCAGTTCACCATTTATTATGAAACCACTCTGATTCATACGAGCCAACCGTCTTCTATACTGATATAGCGTTTTAATTTCCAAACATGTAAACAAATATAGGTTTATAGAAAAACAACTTTAATACCCGCAGTTTAAGTTTACTTTGTACTGAAACAGCTTCTAAAACTCGATTTTTTGAAATTTACTCTGAAATGAACTTTACAAGTATTAGTATAGAGTTGATATTCGTTTAAGTGGATGTTGCGTCAATTGGAGACAAACGTTTTGAATAGTCTCTACATACAAACAGACTCATTCAAGGATGCGTGCACGCATAGTTCGTAGCATTGAGTTGGGGGTTGCGCAACTGTTTGACGACTGTGTGACGACACACTTTAGCATGTAGTTTTTGAGTGAGAATTGGTGTTCAGTGACATATTAACATGCTTTTGATTATGTGTTTATTATTGTATTTGAGTTTTTAAGTATCAAAACATTTGTTTGCAATTTTTTTCTAGGGTAAAAACGCACACTGCTTTGAAGTTTTGCACGCGGAATGTACAGACCCAATAGCGGGTAAAAATAGGTAAAAAAAAGTGAGCATAACCTTATTAACCTTATTTGCCTATAGGCTATTGCAACAATTAAGTAAAAAAATGGTAGTTCTATATAAGGTGGAAGGGACACCGACGCGAAACCGGGTACCACGTATTCAGTACATAATTCTGAGCTACATAGAAATTTTTCATCGGTTATAAAAAAAAAAACAGCTGTTTCCTACAAAAGTGCAATACCTACACGGTCAAAATGTATGGAACAGTTTTTATTTTAATAACCCTAAGGGCTTAGGATGATGTACTGTATACGCGGTAACCGTTTTCGCGTCGGTGTCCCTTACACCCCGTATAGTAATATAGTAATAGTAGTATCTTGGAAAGTATGGTGTGGTATACATGTCTATGGCAGCATTCGTAACGATGAAGCTCATACACATACAAGTACGAGAGTGTTATCAAGAAAGTAACGGAAAATATTCCGACATTTATCATACTTCCTTCTTCCCGCCATAACATAACATAACAACAGAAACAACCTTTTATTATACATAAAAGAATCATCAATCACTCATCTTATAAAACTACGTAATATCGTAAATATTCACATACCCACACACATACAAACATACAGTATTGTTTCCCTTCCGACAGAACTCGTGACAAACTAACACACAGACGAACAGACAAAAACTCAGCTTATGAGGTAACTTCCGAACTGTGTGAAACCTCTTTTATCCGGTGTTTAAAAACAATGGTTGAGAACAATAGCTAAGAACTTAAATAACTAAGTATAGTCGACCTCATAATTATGTACTTTATTACTTTTGACAACAGCTCCCAGTCAATGGAAACTTCTTTAAGGTTGAAATATCTCTCTACTCTAATATTATAAAATGGCACCTTAAACCAATTCCGAAAATTCTTTCACTAATGACATCACGTGTGTCATCTCTGAAGAGTTAGGCAAAGGTGTACCTAATAGTACACCTTTGCCCCTATGTAATAGTGGGCGAGCCTATTGCTATCAAGCGGGCAGAAATACAGACTCCGTGGCTACTACTGAGAAATTCAATAACACTTTGACCCGACCGAATCGAACACAGGACCTCATTCATCACCATTCGCGCTTGCGACCACTAGACCAACAAGGCTACTAATGGAAGCTATATTTTCCCCGAGTTTCATCGGCTAAGTTTAAATCATTCCCGTAGTAGTCTTCCGAAGATAACGCGAGTGAAGCCGTGAGCAAAAGTAACTCCGTCACAAAGACACCTTTTCCTTATATGATGAAAAACTGACTTTCAACCTTTGGGTGGTAAAGGAATTGTGAGATCAACTAGACATACATACAGGTACTATTTTAATTAATTGTATGTGTACGGAAATTGGGCATTGTAAAGTGTGTATTTAAATTCCAATGATTAGAGCCTTGGTATTGAGGTTGCTGCGAGTATTAATAGTTACCAAGGAATCGTATAAAGGTTCTCTTTGATGGCTTGACAGATAAATACTTCATCATCATCTGCCTAGCCTTTCCCAACTATGTTGGGGTCGGCTTCCAGTCTAACCGGATGCAGCTGAAAACCAGTATTTTACATGGAGCGACTGCCTGTCGGACCTCCACAACCCACTTAGTGCTAGGTAATACGATACCCCTTGGTAAGACTGGTTGTCAGACTTTCGGGCCACTGACTACCTGTAACGACTGTCAAAGATCTACAAATGACAGCCGGGACCAACGGCTTAACGTGCTTTCCGAGGCACGGAGGAAACTCGGTATGTAATGGGTGGTCACCCATCCACGGACCAACCTAGGTAAGCACGGCTTAACCTAAAGATCGATCCGAGCGGCTGTTCTTATTTAGCCACGAGCTCCTCAGACAGATAAATACTTATTGGTCGTAAATTAGTAAGAATAGGCCTTACTTTATCGAGTACTAGCTTTTGCCCGCGGCTTCGGTCGCGTTAATTTAGAATGTGACAATGAATTCAGGGTGTACTTTGTTTGTAGTAATAATATACATAATATGATCATGATTCGAAAGACTTCGGGTGCTGTATTTTTTTTTTCGAAATGAAAGGTATGTCCGTGTCTGTACACCTGACAACGTATATGCAAAATTTCAGGATGATTGGTTCAGTGGTTTAGGCGTGAGAAGGCAAACAAACTTACTTTCGTATTTATAGTAATAGTATGGAAATGGATTAATGACACTATTCTCTTTTTGAAAAAGAAGTTTGCAGCAGTGGTAACTCACAGGTGTCTATCCCAAACCTGGTCGTGGTCTAGAACTCGAAGGTACTTTATTTTGTCTGATTTCATGACCACTGCACTCAGGCCAGTGAATGAAAACATCGTGAAGTAACCAGGGAGCATAAAATAGCGGCTATAATCATGGTAGTATACTAATATGAATTACGTTAGGTACAATTCGTAAAATGGTCACAAAGTGAATTACAATAAATTGTGGGTTAAGGTCGCCATTGTGCATAAGCTATATTATTGCCATTTGTATGTATATTTGTTATTATGTGTGCAGTAAAGAATAAGAAATAAGTGACAATTCATATTTTAACTGCGCCTGTCACAGTTTTAGGAATTTTAAAGAAAGGATTTTTTTTTATTCTTATTATTATTCTATTATGATTCTGCTACAGCCGTTATTTTAGGCCCCCGGGATGTCCTAAAACTAAACAATTAAAACACCTGTGACATCCATTAACTCGCATTGGCACTATCTCGAAGACCGTCCAAAAAATAAACATTTAAAACGGCATATCAATCTTTAACAAGCAAAACATGGCGAATTCCCTGAGTTAATTAATGAGGAAACCAACGTCACCAGTCGTTCCGGATGCCGACCATACCGAACTGTCGCTGCTGGGATTAAAAGCTAATTCGATATAAATAGCTTCAAACACATCACTAGTAGCCACTCTAGCGTGTCTATTGCCATCCATATTCATCAATGTCCATAGTAGGAAGATATTATAGTGGAATGAAAATTGATTAAGACATAATGGACAGGTAACATGAAAATGATTTTGTTTGCGTTTTGTTGCCACGTCATAAATTGCACTAAACTTGAAAAGGGAGCGGTGAAATTAAGGAGTGTTTGAATTTGGAAGCTATCTTTTGTTTTTGATTTTGGAAGCGAATTTCGATCGTCATTTGTCGTCAAGGTCAAAAACAGAGGTTTAGAATATAGTTCCTGTTACAGAAGAAGTAATATGACTAATTTTGTGAAACAAATAAAAACAATTCTTTCAAAAAAAAAAACTCTCTCTTCTTAAAATCTTTTTCGTGGCCTTTTATTCATTGGAATATTATTACTGACCGTTGAATTTTCTTACATCAATGATCAATATTAAAATATTTCTAAAAATTACTCCGGAAAGTTCATAGTGTAATAAAACAAAATCTGTATAATACAAACATTCATAGTCAACAAGGAAATATAAATCTAAATATTTTTACATCATAAATTGTTCAATAAAATCGCACATGTATAAGATATTGAATAGTAATTAAACATCATAATTACAATCATATTGCTATGTATAACTTTATAAAAAATAAAATTTAGATGAAATTCGTGACTGTATCAAGAATATAAAATGATAATTAGTCAAATATTGATCAGTGATTAATAAATCAATGATGATGTAAGAAAACTGTACGACGTATTAATAAGAGGCTCACTTTTGCAGTTTTATTTCTTGTTTTTTAAGAAAATATTTCTTATTATTTCAATGAATGAACAAATAATAATTAAAAGTAGTAACGCATAAATAAAAAACCATTAAAGATTTCCATCAAACTTCTCCATTTAAACTTAATTCTGGAAAGAAGTTACACAAAAGAACATTGTTTTCCAACCTCATTGTCACTTTTTTGCAAGCGCAAAAAAACGTTAATACCAAAGCGTATGGGGAAAAACAGTAGGTAACCTAATTTCTAAAGTCGAGCAAAAAACTATAATTACACACGTATTCACTTTATGACATATCTAGTTAACGCCTAAACCGTGTTTAATCAGAACCATTTCTGTAACGTTTTACAAAATACGGTTTTGCAAAAGCTAACGTATGTCCGAGGAAATTAAGACTGAAAAGAAATGCCATAACGGACCACACGGCCACACTTGGATATGCAACATTTAACTTACCGCCGAAAGATGAAATTTCTTCAGCATGCACAATGTCCTTTACGACATTTCAAATTTTTGGCGTTGTCGGTTTGCTTAATGAGACATTTATCAAGTTGTGACATAGACTGTTAGTAGTAAATAATTATGTATAGCCACCCACGTGAGTGTCAAAAGGCGTCGAAAATACGGTTTAATAGTCATACTGGTCGAGATTGTTATTTACTGCATAATTATATCCGTGATTCGGCTTAGACCCTGGGAATTTAAAGTACCTACTCGTAAATTGAGTTTGCGCCTACTTAGTTAAGCAGTAACTCAATTGCCCTTAAATTGTTGCTGTCATTTAATTTCAAATAAAATATCAAGGTCTAATCTTAAGTTCACTGACAGAACGCCTAGTCTAGCTGGTCTAGAAGCATGATATTTTTCACATGAGTTCCATACACGAAGATGATCACTATGTATTGATTTAAGAAAATTAATTCTCTAATGATGTTAAACAGGAGATATTGTTTTTGTCGATGGGAAATCCCAGTCATTTGAAAACTTGCAGGTCTACTTTTGTACTCTTTTTGATTTGTTTGTACGTAAACTCAATCAATAATTTAATGTATAGATGGGCGATGTCCTTTATAATGTTGTAATCATCAGCAGTTTTGATCACACCCATTTTGATTTGGTAAGATTAAGACATGCCTTATCCGAATAGCAATTTGTGCTTTAATTATTTCTATGCTATGCGCAGAATTGAAGTTTGCAACACCATTAGTATGCATACATACTAAAATTAATTTAAATTCAGTACAAATAATGATGTTCGGCTGTTCATTATGTTAAGGCACAGGTTCCACCGCCAAAGGAGGAAGCTATAGATATAGCTAGATGTAGATATCGACTATTTTCTCACTCAAGACGAGACCTACATTCTTTTGTACGTTACAAAAGATTCACAGTTATATGGGACTTAAACGTAACTGGCGATATTAGGTACCTACACCTCTGCCTTCGGGAATTACAGGTGTGATGTTATGTATAATATGTTAACCCTTTATAACTCAATAAAATATTATTTAATAAAATGTAGCAGTTAGGATGGGATTTGGTAAATAAAAACACACGTATTTTTTCATTTTGTTTTTTTTTTATTAAACTTAAAAAAAGGGAGTGTGCCATAACGGGTACATTGCTGCAATGTGTTCCACTACGAAGTATGAAATGTTTTAATAGTTGATCAATGACTGTTCACACCGCCAACGAAAACTCTGTCAAACAAACGATTAGTTACTAGTTCTATTCACTTCTCGCTCATCGCGGGCAATGAGACAGATACCCAAGTCTAGCTTAATTATAAGTTTGTGCAAAGAATGATCATCTCTGACTAAATGAAGGCGTAAAGGTCAACCGGTCACAAATCAAGCGAGACATCGGTCATCGCCTTATAGAAGCTCGACTTACTATAGCCCGCGGCGATGCTTGGGCTACAAATAACGTAACAGCTTACTTGCTTAAAGAATGTAGGTTTCCTCCAAAACGGTCGTTGTATCAAGTAAGGTGGATTTGTTTAAAACCGGTAGGTCCACTCTTGTTTTTTAACTTGATGTTAGGTTGAGCTACATTTTTTTATGATGTAAGAAATACTATCAGATATACATATTTGCGATGAAAATTATGTTTATTAATGCTTCACACATAATATCGTTTATTTCTAATTATGAACAGTAAAAACAGTACAGGATAGTATTTAATTTAGTTATGTAGGATAACACATTTGACAGTTACCCAACAAGATAAAATAGAGACATTATAATTTTATTAGTCCATAACAATTAGATATCTTTATTTTAAAATATCCTTTATGAATATTGACCGTGTCAAGGATTTATTTAACTATCTGATTTAAAACACATACAGGTAGCAATATAAGTTTTGGTCACTAACATTATCATTAACACTAAAAACGGGATATTTACTATGTTTACTGTTATCGGGAACTCAAAAGAAACAGTAAACATGGTAAATATTCCGTTTTTAGTGTTAATGATTACTTAAAGGCAGCTGCGATCACAACAGCAATCATTTAACTAATTTACTATCAATGTTTAATGTGTGTTCCTTGAAATACACGCTCTTCAATGAATCCTTACTTAATCGAGGTATTCCTCATCTATGCCTCTGTATCCGTGACTAACTGTAACCGTGACCTCTGCTATTTCGTTGTACAATTTTATTGAATCTGTGGATCGGTCGCGCCTTACAAAACGCCTTACTACTGACATTACAATGCCTTAGGCACGCTGCAGACCGGACACGCACATCGTTATTCGGTTCCACAGCTATTGCTTCACTTCATAAATCTTTTTTATTAAAAAACGCATGTGGGCTCAGAGTACTCGTACTTCAATTTAAGTTTTGCCACAAAGTATGACCAATATTGTCTTCACTAGTACTTCATGATTATCTTCCTGCCGTATTACCAATTTCCTTCCAGTTGTTTGTGCATTACAGGAACTGATGGACGCTACTGAAGGCGCCAAACTAGTGGCTCAGCCACAATTTAGATTGCTATCGACACGCTAAGAAGAATTCGAATTCCCAATTTGAGATTGGCATAACATGTCAACCTTATCGCTTCTTTTTTCTCGCGGATATACATAGTAACACCACGTTAACTTGTTAGCAAGACTATCTTCTCATATTGCAATTACATGTTGGAGGAGCTTTTGAAGCACAAGAATCTATCGGAGGCGGATGCTGGTGTCCTTCGACGAAAAACTATTTTTCTTCCTCTACCTCTATTATTAAGACATTACTGATTGCAGTTGAAACAAAACGTGTACTCACCTGTACGAAACTGAGTATTATACCTTATAAAAGTAACTACAGTTTACCGGTATACCTATGTTGCAATACAAATTACCGGTAACAACAGTGAAGTGCCGTGAAAATCACTAAAATGTCGCGACTTAAGGTCATGTAGATAGTTTGGTTTGCACTTTGAGGAGAATATTGACTATGAGTAATATTCAATCAATTCAGAACCGAACTGCTGTTGGAAACATCTTAAAACGTGGATTTTATTATAGAATTATCGTCCCAGACAAACGATTACATTATAATCAAATTGACTCATCATCTGACTAGCCTTTTCCCAACTATGTTGGGGTCGCCTTCCAATCTAACCGGATGGAGCTGAATATCAATATTTTACATGGGGCTACTGCCTATCTGACCTCTACAAGTTCCAAAACCCAGTTAGTAGTTAAGTACTGGACAGGTACCCCTAGGAAATACTGGTTGTCAGAATTTCGGGCCACTGACTACCTGTAACGACTGTCAAAGATCAACAAATGACAGCCGGGACCAACGGCTTAGCGTGCTTTCCGAGGCACGGAGGAAACCCGGTATGTTATGATGGTCACCCATCCACAGACCGACCTAGGCAAGCGCGGCTTAACCTTGAAGATCAACCTGTGCGGCTGTTATTATTTAGCCACGAGTTCCTCATAATTATGACCAAATTGTCTACAAACTTATATTTTCTGTAAACGAAAATAGTAACGTCTTTGTCAGTTGTGTGGACCAGGACGAGTTGACTTGATATTTATACAGAAAAGAATTTAAATGTGTTAAAAACAAAACCTATAATATTGATCACGCTTTATAAATAAATTACGATTCTTTTATAAATGATCGTATATTATGTTGGTGATCAAATATTATCTTGAAAAAAAAATGCATATAACAGGTTGCCATAATTAAACACGAAGTTGTAAAATAATATATTATTATCTCTATTAATAAGTATGTTACAATCGGTAAGACGAAGATGACATCAAAGTATTAGTCATTACAAAATGCAATAAAGGATTTAACCTCTTGAACTTTAAAAAATATCTTAAAATACTTACGTCATTAATAAAATTATGAAATTATGAAGCAAAAAGGCAAGTCCTGTTTGGGTCATTGCCTTTGTCAAAAGAGTCAAGTTGAAAAAAAGAAACTGTTGGTTTTTGGTACAATAATGTTGCCAGTTACAAAAGAAAATGTCGTATAAATTGCTGCTTAGAATCAAGCTTATTTTGTTGGTATCTTATAATTATAAATTCAGAGTTAAAAGTAGTCGTACAGGTGCCTAATCCTTTTTTTTTAATAAATGTACGTGGTTGTAGTTATAAGAGTATCGAATACCATTACAAAAAGATACGATGTTTTTTTTTTTTTCTTCTTTGGCAAGCAACCAACAGAATGTTGGTTTTCTCCCAGTTAATACTATATATTTTAGCAACGTTGTTATTTAGGTACCTATTAAATCAAATACCCAAAAAAAAAAAGATATGCAGCATAATTATAGTTTTGTTGCGTATTCGAAAAACCCTGTCTGTAGGTATCTAATGGAAATCACGAATTCAAGATTCAAGATTCAAGATTCTTTATTTGCATGAAATATGGTGGAAAAAAAAAAGGTAGACCCTAAAAGAGTGTCCGCATTAAGTTAAAAAAATCTCATTTGCATGTGAATAAGATTTATTGAACGTAAGAGAAAATATGTTAGGTCCCACCTTTTATGACTTTTATGATTTGATACTATAATCTTGTTTTTTTTTATGAAAGGCTGAGGTCAGTAGCTCGAAGTTTACCTGAGGCCTCAAAATTACGTCAACGATGTTCAAGAATGCAATTTAAATTAATATTTCGTTTGAAATAGGTGATCTTGGATATGAGTGAGGAGCTCGTGGCTAAATAATAACAGCCGCTCGAGTCGATGTTTAGGTTAAGCCGCGCTTACCTAGGTTGGTCCGTGGATGGGTGACCACCCATTACATACCGAATTTTCTCCGTGCCTCGGAAAGCACGTTAAGCCGTTGGTCCCGGCTGTCATTTGTAGATCTTTGACAGTCGTTAAGGTAGTCAGTGGCTCGAAAGTCTGACAACCAGTCTTACCAAAGGGTATCGTGATACCCAGTGCTAGCTGGGTTGTGGAGGTCAGATAGGCAGTCGCTCCATGTAAAATACTGGTATTCAGCTGCATCCGGTTAGACTGGAAAGCCGACCCCAACATAGTTGGGAAAAGGCTAGGCAGATGATGGATGAGGTGATCTTGGATATTGGTGGAGCATCTATACCAAATTATTACATCTCACGCCTGTAATCCGAGGAGGGTTGGGTAGAGGTAGGAGTATTTCATCCTCATTTATCTGCGATCTAAATGTGACATCATTCTGTCTTTGTCAAAAATTCATGTCCAAGTCCAAGGTAAGCTATCAATAAATTAAAGGCTGCTATCTTTGGGGGTATTCTGATGAACAAAAAACGTGCGCCTACGGAGCCACGTCATAATCGATGTCCTACGTCCCATCCTGCCCTTTGTGTGTGGTAATTCCACCTGCACTTTCAGAGACCTTTCCGAAGTCACTGCTAACGTCATCGAAGTGGCAGAGTTCTAATAGATGCTCATTTAACTTGAATATGGGAAACGGACTGCCTCGTTGGTAGAGTGGTCGCAAGCGCAACTGCTGAGCGTGAGATCCTGGGTTCGAATCCCGGGTCGGGCAAAGTGTCATTGAGTTTTTCCATTAAAAATTTCTCAGTTGCAGCCATGGAGTCTGGATTTGTGTCCGATTGATGGCAATAGGCTCGCCCCCTATTACATGGGACTTAAACATACAGGCACATCTCTGCTTAATCCTTCAGGCATCACGGGCGTCATGTTATGTTATGGGAAATGTCGACACGACAAGAAAGAACCACTTTACAAGGTTATTTTAGGACCTTACAGAAGGCTTTGGTATATAATGGTCATCTACAGACTTATAAGATTATGTATAAATTAATTAACATTTATAATAGACTTGCAGCCTACTCATATAACTTCAATGGCCATAGAATTGGATTCAAATGTCATTTGGTGATTCCGAAAGGTTAAACTGAATAAAGACTTGGATTTATATTGGACATGCAGAAGCGAATGGAGGTAAAATTTACCAGATTTGCTTTGGAAATAAAACTCGGTTTTAATTATTTCTGGTTAAGGGTAATTTAGATAAAAACCTGACTCCTACAATACAGTTTGTTAAATTAAACGGAGGACGTGCTTTATGGGAGGTAGCATAGTACAAGTTGTTCAATTTCAAGGGTACTTTACTCCCTTATAGAATGTCCATTGAGCCTAGTTTTAAATCTAACCCAACACACTGTACTGCAGAAGTTGAACTGAGGCCCAATAATGAAGCTATCAACTCAATTGACAATTTATTTTCGCACTGAACTAATCTTACATCACTCAGTGTGTTAATGTACTTCTACATACTTTATTCAGCCCAAACAAATTAAGGTTAATAACGTCTCCTCAATGCAATTTCACAGCACGTAAAAAATATATGACAATTATTAATCAGCACTCGGAAATTCTTCGCTTTGTCGCGAAAACTATTACATAAGAAACTTCCGTAGAAACGTACAAAAACAAAAGAAAACCGAGTCGGCCTTAGTGTAAATGAACTCATAATGGTGTCTAGTTTTTGGGTGAACTCGTTTTAACAATAAAAAAAAAATTATTGTGCCCGCGGCCGCTAGGTAAATTCGTCTGCTACTATTTTTAAATGGCCAGCTGATTTTGATGTTACCTGTTTTTATATCCAAACTAGTTTCAGTGTCGTTATTGTTCGATTATGGTGTTTTATTTCTAGAAGAGTATTTGTTTACATTTGTCATTACATTTTTAAGATCTATAATTATCTTACTTTAACCAATACTGTTCATAAGAAATAGATTAAATCCAATCGTTATGGTCACAGCCTCTCATAGAGAGGGAGCAGCGGTGGCCAAGTGGTGATGGTCCTGACTTACGAGCAGTAAGTCGTGAGTTCGAACCCAGGCAGGCGCATTACTTTGTCTAATATATTTCATCACCACTGCTCTCAAAACGGTGAAGGAAAACATCGTGAGGAAACCGGCATGTCCTAGAACCAAAAATTCGAAGACATGTGGCATCCATCAATCCGCACTGGGCCCGCGTGGCCCATTCCCTCTCATAGAGAGAAGGCTTGTGTGCCAGCAGTGGGAACATTATAGCATTATTATATGGATAATATTTTTGTGTTCACCAAAAATCTAAAGGTACATCTATGTATGCATTTCTAAAATATTTATTCTTCCCCGAAAAATACTGATCGTGCACCAAATATTCCTGAATGTTACACAAAATATTTAGTATGCATCCTAGAGACGGTCGACGTCAGGGGCACCCCGAGGTTCGGTTAGTTAGGTTCCTGTAAACCCTGCAGAAAGAAATAGGAGCCCCACGCAGCGGGTCTCCGTCGACCTGCTGGCGGAAACTAGATATAATTTAAAATTATATCATTGGTGTTTGATTCAAATACATTTTGCAGTGCATTATCTGAAGTAAAACTAAAAAAATAAATGCTTGTTTTTAAAATTAGGTGTATTACTATTTTTACAAATTTGCAACAGTTGTTAAATAGATGCTCGTTATGACATATTTTAATGAACATATTTTCGTGCACATTCAGTATATTTGGTGGAACACAGGCAAAATTAGGTAAATGAAATGGGAATAAATTGAAGTACTTTTAAATACCATCCTTATTATATTATGCTAAGAAATAGCCTGGACTTGGTGTTTAGTCATTAACATGTAATTATTCAAATCCTAATGAAATGTCCTTATAATTTGATTAGTGGGTGCACATGTAGGATGCACTTCTATTTCAAGGTGTTGCGTTATGATGCATAGAAAGATCATTCTTAGAGTTCCCTTGATGAATAATCTAGATACGTATCATTATCAATGCTGCGATGTGTTAGTTACTCAATGTTATGTGCAAAATTATAGTAACAGGTATCTTTAAGTTGTCGCCTGAATAAGTTGGAAAAATTGGAATTGGGATTATTCCGAATTTCCGAACCATTCTGGCCACTTCTGTAGTACGCATCTATCGTGCATAGGACCGCTCGCTTTTCCGTCTTTGAGGGTGTAGACTAGATTAAGCCCAAAATTAAAGTGTGCCTATATCGAACGAATCAGCATCGATCTTTACATTGTGACTCTGGGGAGAGCCACAATGTAATGTTCGATGCCTACGACTGTTTCATGGACCAAAAATATAAGAACCAATCGAAGTCTTTAAACACAATCTTCCTTATCTTGCCTTCATATCGCCTTCATAGGAGGTATATTTGATTGAGATTTAATCAAACTATCACTGCTACCAAATAACTGCATGCTGACCACTAATAAAAAGAGAAAAGACAGGATGCGCCCGAGGCTAAAATAATTGTTAAATAAACATTTAATTAGGTAAGACCAAACCTATTAACCTTCTCGTGTTGTTGGAGGCGTATATGAACGTTTTAATTTCCTTTGTAGCCCTGACACGATCGCACGAGTACGAGTAACACGAAACACGACTGTGGTATTGATAGTAATTGTACTAACTGTAGGTTATCTGATGATTTTGAAGAGAGATAAGGTCTGAAGATGGAGATTTAGTGTGTTACGGTCGGTAGCTTCGTAATGGGGCCACGAAAACGGACGCCACTTCACATACAGATAAGGATTGAGTATTGAATAGCACACTTTATCAATTGAATTAGTGTGTATTTAATATTATCCTTTACCATTTCTTTTGAAGCTTTTGTAAATCAAGTTTGTGTTTATGGTAGTTTTTGGTTATGCATTTACTAAACCGATATTTTCGTAGTACGATATTAAATTAGACTTACTTTTCCTGAAACTGGCAGGCGGATCCAACAATCATTTGGTATTGTAATAGAAATGCTAATATAAAGTTTAAACATCTTATATATAGTCGCAATAGCCAACACCTTAGTTTGTACTACGTGGGACGAAAATAACCGAATTTGATAACATAAAACGTTTCTCTTCATCTCGTTTGGCTTATAAATTTTTTTAACACTTATGATGACATACCAAATTCTCAAACTGGATTTCTTTTTTTCACTTCCACTTTCAGTGTCAAACTTTTATAACACAGTTATGAAGATATTATTAAACTTTTACTTGTAAGTTTCACATTTGCATTTTTTGTCTTGACAAGGTCGAACTCTGGAGAACTTTCGGACTCACCATTTTATAAGGATTAAGTCAGATCAACATTTATTATTAAACTTGCTTGAAAATGATGATGGTGAGATTTTTGTTAACGTCTGTTTAGTTATGGTCTTCTTTGGTAACATTGTAAAATCAAGTTTAAATTGATTTTTTGATAAGTTTGTAGGTTTAATTATGAATGTGGATCTAAGAGTAGAGGAAGAACAAAGAAACGATGGATGGGCTGTGTGAAGGATTAATTATATGGCAAAAAAGGAGGTTTCTGACGAGATTATGAGTAATAGAGAAGTATGAAAGAAGAAGACATGCTGCGCCGACCCGAAATTAAATGGGATAAGGGCAAGACACAAACTTATCATCATTCATGATAAGTTTGTAGGTTAAAGCTAGAACGCCTAGAACAGTGATGTTCCCACATTAAGAATACTCAAATCTTAAAAGTAACGTCGTGTGCTTTCGTGTGATTTATACGCTAGGGAGAAGAAGACAAGTAGGCGTATCTATAGAAGTCTATACTTTCAGGAAACGCCAAAGCCTATACCTCTACTGGGAATCCTCCAACAAAGCTTCAGTTGTCAGCCCAGCCCACTGATCCCAGTTCAATTGTGCACTATATTACACATAGAAAGTGTCTTCACATCCGTTCATGTAACAACAAGAGCTTGATTAATCGCCTTATTATTAGTGTATTCTTTCCGTTTATTCTGCCCGCCATTGTACAATGGCCGACTTGTCATGTGTACGCCAGTGAAAACTCTTGCGCAACTGATTATGATCTGCGACAGTTTAAGACGATTTCGGGGGAGATTTTCAACTTTTTTTAAGTCTGCTGTTACTCTTAAGCTTATGGTGATAAAGGTGATGTTTGAAGATTTTGTCGGAGAATTTCGACTTTTTTTCTCTGCTTTTTGCGTTACTCTTATGCCCGTAGTTATAAAGGTGGTTTTTGAAGTGTGTAGTGAAAGAAAAAGTTTGTGATGTCTTAATGCTGACATTGACATGACTGGATTTCAGATGTAAAGTTGAATGATCTTGGCTTAGTGATTTGTAGATTTCATCTTATTAGTGTCTGAATTGTCTGTGTGATCAAATATTCAAATATACACATAGGGTTTAATAATAAGATAGTGGACGATTGTTTCAAATAAAACAAGAATTCAGTTAGCTCAGTTTTTGTAAGGTTGAAAAAGAATAAGCACATTTTATATTGGAATTGTCATTTTAAACTTTAATGGAACTTAAATGATGGCTTCGCTTTAAAAAAAAGGAGATGTTACTGTCCCTTAGATATATTTATTTTAAGAACACGAAGAAAACCGTTACTTGTGAACAAAGATAAATAATGTATTTATCAAGAGGAGTGCCTATATATCGTTTTAATGTTGCCGATATATTTTTATTGATATGAGTACTTTCTCAAACTTTTTATAGAATTATAATGTTTTTTCTTATACAATGATAATTACTGTTATATTAATATCTCTGCTGCAAAACTTTGATGAATTATTTTTTCTAGTTCCATTTGACTAGTTGTAGCTTGTTTGATTTCTCGAAATCAATCAATGTCAAGTTTAAATAAATAAATTAAGTTATATAAGTGTCCGTTTTATGAGTTCGTGGCTAAATAATAACAGTCGCTCGGGTCGATCGATAGGCTAAGCCGTACTTGCTTAGGTTGGTCTGTGGATGGGTAACCACCCATTACATACCGCGTTTCCTCCGTGCCTAGCACGGAAAGCACGTTATATCTACAGTGTCATTTAATAACTATAAGTAATCAAAAATATCCGAATCGAAAAGAACAATTTTTACTTGCGTTACGTTTTTTTCTTCCATTCTCCTCTATCAACCGTCACGTTATCATTTACTAAATAAATAACACTATTCATTTAATTTTAATCGTTGATCTAACTAGGTCGCAAGCGCGTCTGCTGAGCATGAGTTCCTGGGTTCGATCTCCGGGGTAGGCAAAGTCTTATAGCGTTTTTCCATCAGGAATTTCTCAGTAGCAGCCACGGAGTCTGGATTTGTGCTCGATGGCAATAGGCTCGCCCCCTGTAACATGGGACTTAAACTTAACTGGCGAAATGTGGGTGTACTAAAAGGTACACCTCTGCCTAACTCTTCGGGAATTACAGGCGTAATGTTATGTAATTCAAGTTTTTTCGTACCAATGAAAACTAAACTCAATTGTTTTCGTATTAGAGTTTAATTATCACTATTCGTTCATCGATTGGAAAGTGTTGCCACTATCAATTAACTTAAAGGAACTAGTGAGTTGACAAGTTAAATGGTGCGATTAATGTTGCCAAGGTAATTACCGACTATTTGCAGTATTATGACAAATAAATATTGTTAAATAGGAAATTTTCTAACATGCACGCGTTTTGATACCAAAATATATAATTACGCGTATGTATGACATTAAAATAGACTGTTGTATATTTTTTAAAGATTTACCTGAATTGCATACCGTAAAGGTGATATTTATTATGATTACCGTGTACTTACCTTTATGGATTGCTAATTTGTACGAGTATTTATGTAAATATATCTTGTTTACCTACAACCTATCTTATGGATGAGTTACTCTAACAAGAGAATATAAGTAGTATTGGGTGTTAAAAAATAAGGCAGTTCGTCAATTCAATATTTACTCAGGTACTTACCTACACAATTAATAGATTTGTATGTAAATTAAACCGTAATGACATCATTATTACCTAGTAAAACAAGAGATTTCGGTTTTACTCAAACATTTTAGGTATATTGACAAACTTGTTGAACTTTTAACTATGTAAGATAAGATTTTCTTGTATTTACACATATGTACGAGTATGTGTATTATTATTTTGTGTCAAGTCGACAACTACGTCGTCAACTGTTTTTGCTTGGCCACAAAGAATCTCCAGGAAAAGGAAAATGGCGTTAAATCAAAGAATAGTCATCATTTTGCGCGGACATTTTTTCTTAGAAGAAAAGCTTAAACAAATCTATGCATTTTCCTGAAAAAACCGACGACGGTTCATTCATGATTTGGTAGGTTTACTTGATATAATTACCATTTAATATATTCTAAGTTGATTTCATGTTAATAATATAGCGCTCCGTATAGTGAAATATGAAGACTAATTTATTATAAAATTACTAATACACACTACAAAATATAAATTAGTAATTTTGCATGTACAAATTATTAAGTAGCTGTCAGACATTGTCAAGCCTTTCTCTTATCTATTAATTTACATTCAGCCTCTTAATACCTCTGATTGCCTGGTATTTGAGACCTAGATAATTTGAGTCATTCATCAATGTCATAGTTTAAAACAAAAGACATACACATCTGGTATTCAAAGGCATTTGATTTGATTTCTGAAGTTGAGTTTCGCATTACGAAATTAGTGTCCTATTATAAATGTTTCCTTGACCTGAATTGTAAGGTATTGTTTAGGATGATCAATAATTCGGATTTTATAGTTGAACATACAATAGCATGATTTTATTGCTACTGGCTTCACCATTTATATATGTAGAGAGATTCACCATGATCTTTCTGCCCTTGTTCAATGTATCTTTTGGTCGGCGCAACTATTTTTTCTTTAATAATTCTAATCGGTTAAAATTACCAAAAAATAAAATTCTTTTGAGCTTGAATATCTTTTGAAACATCAATTGCGTTTTCTATCTACTATACTGTATTTGGTCGCTGCCAAAGCAAATGTTACTAATTAAATGAAAAGAAGTTGACTAACACATTCCTAGGAAGCTCCTAATTGAAACAGCAAAAGACAATCGCAATACTAATTAATGACTACCAAATAAACACTCATTTAACGAGGCTGTAATCGATTTGCGAAATCATGGGCGCGATTAATCGCTTCATAGCATAATTGTGTTTGAAAACTGGTGCAAAGTATTACATAAGTGAAGGCCATTTATGCGAGTCAATACTCGAGAGTGGAATCGAGAACTCATGGTAATACGGGCGGAACTAATCGATAGTTATGTCAATTACGGGTAAAATCGATGGTGAATTGGGGTTAACTTATAGTGATTCATGTTTGTACCTATGGAAAATCGTTTTCATGGTATTTGTCACGTTTTATTTGAAAAAAAGCTCCGTTTACATTGCTGTGTATTCATTTTTTCCTGGTACTTGAGGAATCTGAATAAAAAAAAAAGTATGATGGAAGGAATTTGAAACAAAAATTCCATCGTGTAATTTGTTTGTGGTTCTGACTGCATGTTTTTTAAACGTCAAAACTAACGTTTTTATTTGTTTTTTGTTACAGGTAATCATCATCAATATTACTTCAGACATGAGACAGGTGTTCTTTAACATGTAAGTTAAATGAGTTTGACTAAAGTGATTTGGTCTACCTTAGTCAAAGCTCTATGACATTTAGTAATTAGATAATTACCGCCTGGCTGCTGTATGAGCACAAAAACAGACGTGTTTCATCTAGATAATTAAAATAAATTCTTAGCTCACAAAAAAATGGCTGAAACTGACAAAAAGCTTACAAGAGCAAATACAACATAGAAAAACTTTTTTGACTAATTATTTTTATGCCAAAGGAAATGTAACCCTCTCTTTAAAACAATGATAGATTACTACTAAGATTTTTTAATGTTACCAACTAGACTATAGATGCAATGTATAAGCCGTATAGCCATTACAAATTGTAAAATATCGTAGCCATCTTTCATTTAGAACAAATGACAGCCGGCACGCGAAACACTTGCGCAACAGTCAAAACTCAAAAGACATCTGTTACATTTCGTAAACGGAAAACAACAGTTGCTATTGATAGCAGTCTGTCAGATGCAGTTTCTTTTATTCTAGATAATAAATCAATCTAATATGGAGCTTAAGAAGTTAGCGTAACGACTCTTTCAGTTTAGACAACCATTATTAATTAGAACCTCTTTAAACGAGTTACGTCATTTAGCAAGTAGGTTTAGATTATCTGTGGAACGATTTTTTTAAGATCTGTGTTAAATAAAATTTGAATTTTGAACAATGGAACGTGAGGATGCGTTTGGTGTTGATTGCTAGTTTATAAGGAGGTTCGTTTTTCGATTTTATCGATGTTCTTACGTATTAAAGATTGAGTAGTGTTTTCTTTTAACACAATGGAAATATGTGTTGCTGGGGTGTTTGTTTCGCTACTTCTTCTTCCCAGCTAAAACACCAGGAAGTGGTGAAGAGCAGGATTAGGGGACTGTCTCATGTAATTTTTGACGTCCAAAAAGTACTAATTCGATTTCCTCGTAGTTTTTTCCAATTTAAAACTTTCGGTGTCTCTCTGTAATATTACCGGTGGGCCGCTTTGCCAGTTGTACCAATAGTGTCTATGTGTAGTATAAGTTTTCTATGATTTAATCTAGTGTTTTATTTACCTTAGCAAAAGTAGGTTTAGTTTATCAATTACACCTAAGGTCCAGCAAGTCCTACGGCTCGATCGTATTGATAATGGCCGTTATCACGACACCAAGGTCTACGGGCGACTGTTAGGCATTTATTATAAACAATTACTTGGCCCACTTCGCTATAAAGGACACGACACAATAAATAATAATATGCTGTGCAGCTAAAAGCTTGTGACCATAAGTGTTGGAAATAAATATTATTTATAAAAAAATAAATAATTTATTTTTGCAGATTTATCGTTGTCGCTATATGCACTAAACACCATTTGGATTAATGAAAACACTGAACAAAATGTCATTAATTAGCTTTTCTGAATACATAGAGTATTTCAGATCGAAATTGGTTAGCAAGCTTATCTCCTCAATTTCTTCGATTCAGTTTATCGATAAAGTCATCTCATACGCCATAAACGTGAGTACAACCCTATCATTAGAACACAACAGACACTAACGTCCCAAAATAGCCATACAAAATTACTAGTCTCCGATTTGGACACGATTGCCACATACGGTAACTGGTACATTGTCACTTAATCAGTGCCATACCGAACTAGAAATACCTGTTCAGAATCAATTACATTATCACGTCACTACGGCCAGACAATTTCAGCAAGACATTACATAAAATGCACTTGTTCGAATTAACCTGTGCTAATCGAATCAGGTTGTCACCCGACTCGATTCGGAAACGTTTGCGAAATATCGATTTTGTTATTGTCGATAGTCAGTAGTGAAGTGGTAGCGTTTTGTTTCAATTTGCGGTTCCGTTATGTAGTTTAGTTGTTGAAATAAGAAATTGGGTGTTACGTTTTGTTATGGTCAATTGTATTTGTAATAGAAATCATTACTTAATACTATGGAATGGTCGTAATTGTCTGCAAAACAAGAACATTTTCAATAGTATGCATGTGGTTTTGTTTAGTCGTATTATTTTCACTAAATACCTTTTCTATACAAGCCTATGTTGATGAGTCTCTTGTTATACATATTTCCGCGTGAAAATCATTTCCACAAACGCATAATTAGATTAAAGTGAACGCAATATGCACATTAATTCAAATAAGACACGCTAGTAGAAATGGAGACCACTACATAATTTATAAACAATATTTTTCAATGTTTGCGATAAAAATCGCTCCATACCTCGTTACTACTCTTACGTAAAGAAAATATCGACAATTCCGCAACAGTAATGCCTTAGATCTTAGGATATCGACAATAGGTTACGAAACGTGTCCCGTTACAACAGCCTTTCCTAGTCCGTTACATTTAAATCGATTTTATCTTTCGCCATCACTAGTAAAGAACCGAACTAGGGCACAATTTGTTCGGTACTAAATATGTTACCTGCAGCGGTTTCTGTTAAATAACACAGTAGTTTGCTGGACCTTAGTTTATGAGTCAACTGTTTCTAATACTGAACAGATAGTTGCTTCCTGGTCAGTTAAAACTGATGTAATATTTGAATTTTGTGGATCATTACACTTTTCTTTATTTACTGCAATTCAAGATAAGTATAACGATGGTGATGCTACTGTTGACGATGATTTTCAGTTGGCATATACAACAACATATATGTTTTGCATTCTGAACCCATATAATGTAATCGTAGAATTGATGACCGTTGGGGTGGATGTGTTCTTGAGTGGAAATCGCGAATCCGCAAGCGTAAGGAGGGACGCCTTTAGGCTCGGTGAAGCGATGATCTTCGCAGTGTGGCTGGTAGCAACTAGATGTGAGATGCTGAGAATCGAGTTAAGTGGCGTGGGATTTAAGAGGCCTATGTCCAGCAGTGGACAGTTGTAGGCTGATGATGATGATGTAATCAATATGATGTACAACCCGTCCAACATCATCCGTCAATGTAACAGCTCAAAATTTGAAAACGAGATCGACGTCAAAGATCTACACATAGTAACACAAGTAATAAACATGACCGTATAGGATGTTAAGAAAGAAAAATCAAGGAGAGCCTCTTAACATTCGGATATTATAGAAACTTGTTCTTATTTCCGTTCCGTTAGTTTAAACTTCTCAACAACCACGCGATTGTCGTGTTTCTATGTTGTTTGACAAGAAGGTCGAATGTAAACGCACAGAATGCATGTTGACCATGTGTGAACTATGTTATAATAATAGGTTTATTTTTAATGTCAATGTTAAAGAAGTTAGCAGTCATAACATCACTCCTGGAACTTCCCCGAAATGTTCGAACCTCATCAACTGCCTGCCTTTTCCCAACTATATTGGGGTCGGCTTCCACTCGACACTCGATACTCGACACTCGACTCGGCACTCGTCGGATGCAGCTCAATACCAGTATTTCACAAAGAGCAATTACCTACCTGACCTCCACAACCCAGTTAGTACTGCGTAATACGATACCCTTTGGTAAGACTGGTTATCAGACTTTCGGCTACTGACTGTAACGACTGTCAAAGATCTACAAATGACAGCCGGGACCAACGGCTTAACGCTTTCCGAGGCATGGAGGAAGCTCGGTGTATAATGGGTGGTCCACGGACACGAGCACTGAATCCACGAACCAACCTAGGCAAGCACCTAAAGATCGACCCGAGCGGCTGTTATTATTTAGCTTTGAGTTGCTCCCGAAATGTTCGAACCTGTCAGTAGTAAATCTCCATTTCGTCAGTTATTTTTAAATCCTATCTTTGCCGATCGAAAATCCCAATAACATTTTTGTCTCTTGATATGTAGGGATTGGTTTGATATTAGCTATGAAGTAAGGCTTCTTCTTTGGCAATATTTTCCCTTTGATCCATCCACACAGGATCAGATCACTGTACATGTTAAAGTAACATTACCTTCTCTTTTGTAACATCCAACATTTCTCATACCGCATACCCTATTACTATGAAAATTGCCATAAACCGACCAACAATGTCCACAGTTACAAGAAACATGTCCAATAAGGTTGTTTATGTAACGTTGTAAACTGGAGCAATTGCAGCACGAACTTACACCATATGACTGCTAAGGACTTGAAGTTAAGACACTGCAAGTGTTCATAGTCTTCGACAGACGAAAAGAGTTTTGACTCTGAACAGATTGGTTGTCGAATGTGTCTGGCTGCCCGGCTGAATTTAAATTTAAACACCAACCGTCTTATTATAAAACTTCCGTTAGTACCAGGTTTAAACCAAGACTAAAAGGTCTAGGTTTGTTACGGTACTAACGTTAATTCTGTCATTCGTATTACAAATCGTAGACCAACAAAGGACTACTTAATACCAAAGATAGTCCATGGTCTAAACATTATACACAGATTATAAGCAACAAAATATTGAAACTATTCAATCATTCGTTCAGCGTTCTCTGCGCCGTTCCTTTTTACAAAATGTTGTTACGTAATTGAAAGAAAAAATATTCTATAAATTGCTATTTGTAGTGGTAAAATATAAAGTTTTGCTATTTAAAGGTAGTTAAATAATCCAACTTTTAATTTTTTGAATGCATGTTCACAATTTAATTGTTCTGGCTTGGATCATCTATCGAGATAACACGTATAACGAAGTGAACTTGACAGCGCGCGTAATTCGAGTAATGTTATCGAAATGTTTATGTTACAACTTAAAAGCAAACTAGATGTCCGGTTTCACATCAAGATTAATAATCTAAATAAAGGCACAGTTCTTTGGGCACTTTGTGGTGAGATCGTGTGTGCATCATTTTAAGAAAATGGAACAACCAAAGAAAAAAAGGGGTGTTAATTGGACTCCAGAAGAAAAGGTTAGTGATAACGGACATGTTAGATTACGTACACACAAATCTTCACGTAGTAAATCGACAATCCTTTCGCCAAAACGTTTACTAAATCTATATTTATACCGAAAATCTTCGTCAGGTAACCCAAATGGATTTCGTCGTTGACGAACTCTGTTAGGCCCCGGGCACTCTCAAGTGTATCCAACAACTCCAAATCTTCCAAATCAACTATATCAATCATGTCAATATCCATTTTTGGTTAAAATCACAAAATAATAATTTCCGAAAGCTAACCTCAAAATTAAGAATTTGACGTGTAACAATTTAGTACCATAGTTAAACTAGGGGTCACGATGGTCTAACTTTGGTACCATAGATAGTTCTAGGACTAGCGATAAACTTCTTTTTGTAATAACGTTTATTCAAGTTCATGGTTTAAACCTAGTACTAAACCCGGTACTTTTTTAAAACCACGTTTTATAATAAGAGGGATAAACCCTATGATAGTTATTAAAGCTTTCCGGCAAATAAAAGTCAAACTGACCGAAGATCTTTGGGGAATGTCTATCAAAGTTTGTACATCCATAGTTGAGACTGTAGCACCATACTTAGCTTTAATTTTTAATTTGTGTGTAGACCAAGGAGTTTTCCCTGATTTAATGAAATACAGTAAAGTCATACCTCTTTTCAAATCCGGGGATAGTAAAGATACTAATAATTATAGACCTGTATCCGTGTTGCCAGTTTTTAGCAAGGTGTTTGAAAAAGTAATGCTTAATCAAATGCTCAATCATTTTAACACCAACAGAATCTTACACGACCAACAGTTTGGTTTCACTAAGGGACGTTGTACAACTGACGCCGGTGTAACCTTATTAAAGCACATATTTTCTGCGTGGGAGGCATCCCAAGACGCAATAGGAATATTTTGTGACCTCTCCAAAGCATTTGATTGCGTAAATCACGACACATTGCTTTTGAAACTTGAGCATTACGGACTAGGTAAACTTGCACTTAGTTTGGTAAAATCTTATTTAAGTGATAGACAACAATATGTTCAAATAAATGGTGTTAATTCACAGGGTTTAAAAGTAAAAATGGGGGTTCCGCAAGGCTCAATATTGGGTCCTTTCCTCTTTCTAGTATATATAAACGATCTACCCTATTTATTGAAAAACCAACCTCAAAATATGGTGTTATTTGCTGATGACACTTCTCTAATTTTTAAGATAAATAGACGGGCCCAAAATCTAGATGACGTAAATAATGCCCTACTTCAGGTCCATAATTGGTTCACAGCAAACAATTTAGTATTAAATGAAAAAAAAACGAAATGCATAAGATTTGCTTTACCAAATGTTAAAAGTAACGAGTGTGATATAGTATTGAATAAAGAGAAACTTGAATTCGTAGATAAAACCGTTTTCCTGGGGCTTACGCTTGATTCAAGGCTACAATGGGGTTCTCATTTGAAATCTCTTGCGGGGCGCCTAAGTTCAGCAGCATATGCTGTTAGAAAAATCCGTCAATTTTCTGATGTAGATACCGCTAGACTGGTCTATTTTAGTTACTTTCATAGTATAATGTCTTATGGCATTCTGTTATGGGGACGGGCTGCAGACATTGAGTCTATATTTATTCTGCAAAAAAGAGCCATCAGAGCCATATATAATCTTCGTAGGCGCGATTCTCTAAGGGAACTGTTTAAGGAAATCAAAATCATGACGGTACATTGTCAATACATCTACGAAAACATAATGTACGTTAGAAAAAATCTACATCTTTTTAATAAAAGAGGTGACAGACACAATTACAGTACGAGAACTAGAGACCAATTAGTTCAGCCGGGCTTCAGACTCGCTAAAGTAGACTCATCTTTCATGGGGTACTGTTTAAGATGCTATAATAAAATTCCACAAAGTATTCTTGAACTGAATGAGACGAAATTTAAATCATGCATTAAACGCACACTATGTAAGCAAGCATATTACAAGTTGGACGATTATATCTCTGATAAAAATGCTTGGCTCAATGCCGGTCCTGCTCCACATGGACAGGGGCGCATAAACTGATTAATGGATAGCATTAAATAGTATTGTTGGAGCTGCTGAAGATTGTACAACTATCTTTGCATTGTATAGATTCAATTTCTTTTGGTATTATATAACCGCATAGCCCATATTATGTGAGTACTATGTAATAGAAAGCTATCCTTCGTTGATAACCTACGTCATTTTTTTTTTTTTTTATGACTTGAATTTGCCCTGGCGGTTAAGTGTATGTCATGCTCACTCAAATGTCTCGCTGATGGTGGCGCGTGTGTCGGATCAGTTAGTTCCCTTCAAAATGGTTGAGTTGAATGGTGCTGATACATGCGTCATGTTCGTGAACGGGCGCTGTCAGTTGTGACTGGTCATCTCTTGGTTGCCACGGCTTATTTGAATTAATTATTTTATTTTTTGAATTGTTCTTTTCCTTGTTTTTACTATGGACACTTTTAACGTGCACATCTTGCTACATCGCTCTCACATAATGTAACATCTAAACATGAATGATGTAACCAAGGTTTTGTAAAAATATTCTGATTTAAAAGAGTGTCCATGGAGTTTCTTGCCCGTTCTTCTCCATAGAGATCTACGTTAGGGAATGGGCAACTACAGTACTTTCACAGTTTTTATGCCTTGTGACTGGGACTGTAGCTAAATTTCATTATTGTCTTTGTTTCGACAGTTCAAAAGTGCCTGTAACGGGCCTACTTGAAATAAATGCTTTGATTTTGATTTTTGATTTTGATTTTGATTTTGTCAACAAAGTTTTTCATGTAGGTTTTTGTCTTACGAGCAGATACCTAGATGTCATAGATACACACCAAATAAAGGAAAAACGAAAACCATATGATTGTTTTCAACAAGAATTGTCTCAACACGGAAAGAAATAACGTCTAACTTATGTTCAATACTACTTACGTTCATTTGTATGGTGTAAATAATAAATAATAATCTATCTATCTACATACACCTACAGTTCTTTAAAAGTTTTCAAGATGGTTTTTTTATAGTGTAAAACTAGTTAAAATTTTATATCCTTCGCGTATTTGGGACTTGTTGATAGATATTTACGTATTTTAAGCCATACGTCTGGCACCGCTAGATACAGTTTTAACTGAGGTCTGCGCACAGTCTTAAGACGGTTAGTTGAAAGCAGTTGCTATGGTTACTCCACTGTCATATTATTACAGTATAGTATTCGCATCCGGTGTATCATGATCTGGATCGTATTCTTTTGAAATTTGTAATGCAATTGCAGTTTTTGGAGCGTCTCGAGTATCGTGTAGGTTTGTAGGTCAGATTTTCGGTGTATTATTTGGAGTAAATGTAGTTGTTAGAATCGTGCTAAGAAATCCAAAGCATATTACATATTATACTATGCTATGTTATAGCTAGAAAGGAAAGAATTCATGATATGACGGCAAATAGATATAGAACTATGGAAGAAGAAGATATACTGCGCTGCGCAGACCCCAAATAAATTGGTTGACAAGAATGAATCTACTATACGTACCTATACAGAGCAAATATTTTTATTTGATCATCATATATTTTTATTACTTTAAAACACATTATAGTTTGAAATAAGTGGACTTACCAGTGCAGTAAAAAATGTTATTAACAAATATAAATTCTTTCACATCGTTTGTGCCAAAGTTTTCCATTTCTTCATCTTTATTCAAGTGATTTCGATGATGTAATTTTTTTTTATTGATTTTCTTTAATCGATATCGTATTGCAATCGTCGATTTATTGAGAAATTGAAAGAAAGAGCTGGATCGATTTGCTCGCAAAGAGAAATGTACTTTGAGATATAGATCGATTCGTTTTATGAGTTTTATCGTTTTTGCGATGATGTAATTGCAATGTTGGTATTACGCAAGTTTAATTGAACTTTTTGGTTAAAAATAAACGATAAAAAATGATTGCAGAAATCAATTATTTTAACAAGTGTAATTGAAATAATTATTTGTAATTATTTAATCCTAGAGTAACATTAATTTGAAATTTGACTAATTGAATTTGATAGTCATCAAATAATTAAATATTAGTAACGAGATGTCTAATAAAGAGATTAAAAATAATGAATCCTTAACCTAAAATATCATACGATTAAGAAATTGTGGAAGAATCAAAGACATTTTCTCTTGACCAAACACATTTCAATAACAGAAATTTTTCGTAAGTATTTCATGAGTTCTAAAATAAAAAAAATCCTAAATACTGATAGAACATTGTTCACTAAATCAGGTTAAAACGTGATAGTCTCAACTCTGCTTACACGAATACTTCACAAACCATGACGACTTCAGAAAAAAGAAACATTTATCATAATAAAAAATCGTGTTTTCAAAAAACTTATGCAATGAAGACGAGATGTCTTGTACGAAGGGCGAAGACCATACTCGTACACATTCTTGAAAGGATTTCATAATCCTGAGTGATATGGGACATCAAGAAGATGCTGCGCCTCATTTCAAGCGATTCAAGTTGTATGATTCACTTTATTTTTAATCGGGGTTAAATTGAGTAAGTCTGGCATCATTTCCAAAGCCAACATTGGGAATTTCCTTCAAGGAAAGACCAAAGAGACATCTTTCGAGATTACTTTAAGGAAGTTGATTGTCAAAGTATTTTACTGTTATCTATTTAAACTTAAAACTTCAACGAGAGGAAGTTTAAGTATATTAGCATAATCAGCCTATAATGTTCCCACTGTTGCGACACAAGGCCTCCTCTCTATGAATGGGCTATAATCCACCACGCGGGCCCAGTGCGGGTTGGTAGATGTCATATGTTTTCGAATTTGGTTCTAGGACATGCCGGTTTCCTCACGATGTTTTCCTTCACCGTTTTTGAGAGCAGTGATGAAATAAATTACACAAAGTAATGTGCCTGCTTGGGTTCGAACCCACGACTTACTGTTCGTAAGTCGGGGCCGCCACCACTGGGCCACCGCTGCTCAGAAAATACTTTGAGAATGAGTTCAAGTTTTTTACAGAAATGGATTTTGGTAAGGAGCTGTTCCTTAATAATAAAAAGAGCTGGAAAAGTAGATCGATAAGAGCATAACAGAGTAGGAAGGAGATGAGGAAGACAGCTTTTAAACTATCTTTAAAAAACTAGCGTTTGGTTTAAAGAAAATGATAAATGATTCCTTTTGTTGTAGAAGTTGATAAAGTTATGTTCACAACCCGAGAAGAGGTTGTCGACCTGATGTGTACAAACAAGACCGTAACGAATTGCACACTCGAGTCTATGAATACATACGAACGAATATGTATATGGGAAGATGTGTAAACATATGAGGAAAACAAAAACTTTACGCAAAATACGTTTTTTACAAACTTATAAACTTAACAAAATATAGTATTCTTTGCATAAAAAACTGTCTTTATTTTTATAAAAAGTGTACGAAAGATGTTCACAATAATCCTCAAAAGGAGTATTTAAGTATTTATCATTTATTTTATTGAACTTCTCCATCGATTATATGCAGTTGATTGATCATCATCATCCAATTTTTTGGGTCAGGGATCGCAATGCAATTTCTTACAACAATGGCATATGAACACGGGGTAACTACACCATATAAGACCTTGTTTATTTGATTAATTAATATCCTTCTCAGTTCAAAATAATACATCGAATTGAGTCGATATTTTAAGAGGACAATGTTTAGGTAATATTGGTCTTACAAACAATCTTACCAAGTATTACCTAGTACTAACTGGGATGTGGAGGTCAGATAGGCAGGCAACATAGTTGGGAAGAAAGCTAGGCAGATGAATGTTGAATATTGGTCCTGTATTAACACCCAATTTGTTTCAACCATATTTCAATTTATTGTGCAGAACAGTTTTAATGCACGATTAAATATTATTGTCCTTTACTTAAGTTTTGCGTAGTTATAACGAGATTGCATTAACTTCTGTCACTAACTAACAGTCAGGGCGTGATGTCTTGCGGTTAAACCTAGTCAGACTCAGATTCTTTGTCTTCTTTGCTTACTTAAGAAAATGATTTGGTATAAACTTATACTGTCACTTACGAGATATCTTCCGTGATTGTTCATAATTTTGAACTCCCGATATTTCGACGCTATTTCAAGCGCCATGATTGCGAACCACATGAACAATCACGGAAGATATCCCGCAAGTGACAGTTTAGTTTTAAACCGTGAAAGTTTAAAACAATGTATGATTTGGTATGTTGTGTTCGAAACCACTAGAATACTTTACCCGTATCAAGCCTATCAAAATTCCTCTGTATGTGCGTGTGTTCTGTATCCGCCATTGTTTTCAGTTTGGGTCCACATGATGGAGTACTGCCATAGTACATCACATAGAGGAAATATTTCGTCTGATCAACGATAAGGCATGGATCACCAGGGCCTCAGGAAACTTGAGTGATGAATTCAAAGGTCTCAGCCATTTCATGCCCAACCAGCAGTGTGTCGCAACATTAAGGCTAGGCATATGATTTCAACACCTATCAAGTTATACTCAGCTTGTCTCACAAAATACATTACCATATATAACTCCAAACAAAATTATTTATTTAAATGACCCGTATATTATTCTAAATAGGTACTTAGCCCTATACGACATTACTTCAGATTTCAGAATAAAATTGTCACATTATATACAGAAACTTTAATACTCACGTTTGTCTACATAGCGAAAGGTTTTGTCACGAATTTCTAGTACATATGTATTATATTATATAATAAGCGTCGTGTTCGCTACTTTTAGTTTGCTGCACTAGAGCCTTAAGGTATTTTCGTAATCTTGGTTTTGAGCATGCTAATTCTAATACACGACTGGTGAGGAGGTGTTGAAATTTTCGTTGAGTGGTAAATGTATATGATTAAACTAATTTTATTTAGTGCTAAGGTGTGTTTAATGGATTCCCTAGTGGAGAGATGAAAGTGACTGTATAGATAATCAAGTCTCACAAATCTATGACTAGAGAAGATGTTTATTATTGAAGAATATGGTTTTCTTAAACAATCGGACAAGTGCGAGTTCGACTCGTTTATTATCTAAATTCCGTAAGTTGTTTTAAATCTAAGATTTCTTAAAGATTTTCCTGTAATGCAACGAACAATTTTTTGTATTTTTTTTCGGCCCTGTAGTTTCGGAAGTAATGGTCAATTTTCGCCTATTTTCTTATAACTTTAAAAATATGTATTTTAAATTATAAAACCAAAAATTTTTGAGATGCTCACAATGAGCCCTTTCATTTGATATGTAACACGATATAGTTTGCAAAACGTTTTTTAGGGTTCCGTAGTCAACTAGGAACCCTTATAGTTTCGCCATGTCTGTCTGTCTGTCTGTCTGTCCGTCTGTCCGTCCTCGCTTAATCTCTGTGACCGTTAGCACTAGAAAGCTGAAATTTGGGACCAATATGTGTATCAATCACGCCGACAAAGTGCTAAAATAAAAATTGGAAAAAAATGTTTTATTAGGGTAGCCCCCCTATATGTAAAGTGGGAAGTGTTTTTTTTTAAATTTTAACCCTAATGTGTGATATATTGTTGGAAAGGTATTTAAAAATGAATAGGGGTTTACTAAAATCATTTTTTGATAATGTCAATAATTTCGGAAATAATCGCTCCAAAAGTAAAAAACAAAGCGTCCCCCCCCTCTAACTTTTGAACCATAAGTTTAGAAAATACGAAAAAAATCTGAAAAGTAGAACTTTATAAGGACTTTCTAGGAAAATTATTTTGAACTTGGATGGAAACAACAGATGGAAACTGCAGCTAACCAATATAATTTGGTCCCTGAATCGTATGAGCGCCTATACAATCCAGAGGTCAAGTTTCATTTGCCCGTATTTTTTTTTTAACTTCGTTTACATAATATTTTATTATCCTGAACGTATCTTTTTTCAAACAAAAAAATAAAAACTCATAAGTGGGAACACTTATTGTGACGGACGGGAAACTACGGAACCCTACACTGAGCGTGGCCCGACACGCTCTTGGCCGGTTTTTTTCATTTTCTAATTTATCTCCCGAGTGTACAAAGTAACCCCTATGTTTAAAATTCATTAATTTAGGTTACACGTCCGTCTTTGGGTCACTGACTTAAATATGTGTACCAAAATGCCAACTCAATCGGTCCAGTAGTTTCGGACTAAATTGGCTGTGACAGACGGACAGACAGACAGGCACGCGAGTGATCCTATAAGGGATTCCGTTTTTCGTTTTGAGGTACGGAACCCTAAAATTCAAACATTACATTGATGAATATCTATAGATATTATGTAAGGAATCAATGTATAGAGGTGTATTTAAAATCCTTTTCTGAGATGTTTGGTTATACAAGCAGTACCCAAATCATGGTTATGATGGATCAATTAATTGTTTCGAAAGTTTCCAACCGTAAGTTTACCAAGGATAATGTCTGTTTATTATAACAATACGAACTGCCAACATATATTGACTTAAGTATATGTTCAGATGAATAAACAGTCATTTTCAAGTTGTCAATTCGAGGGTTTCTTACGGATGCGTGAGTTTGCAGTATCTAATCTCTTCAGTTATTCCAATACGTCTGGTTTACAAAAATTTCTTTGATGACTTTGTTTTTTTAATGAGTTCGGAGAAATAACATTGTGATTGTAATTTTGTATTTGCAGATTTTTAAAATAACATGTCATTGTAATGAATTTTATGGAAGCTTGGCTTATAACGAAGCTATTTGAATTAGTTCGAAATGAAGTCTTGATTTAAAGCCTTTTTTCCAAACTACCTATTACATGCATCATAGAACAAAATTCTATTTTGGAAATTACCAGTGAATTTTCGTGTTGCTTGTTTTAATAAAGAATTCCATATAATAAAAACCATTCATATAATTATTTATTTACTTTAGCTGCGCGTCTTTCTAAACCATAATGACAAAGAAAATGTTTTATTTAAAAGTCGTTTGTTTCTATTTCATTTAGATTACTGTTCCGCGTCTGATTATCACGCGTGCAGCCATCTTCACGTTTAATGATAGTGTAAGGAAAACGGTTCGAAGAACTGGAGTTACTAGATATGACATAGATAGCATCTTTAATTAATTGAACACTACACGTGTTTATTTGATAAAATAATCTGCGAAATACTACAACCTTAAATTAATATACAAACAAAAAAAAATAATTCAATTATTTACAAACTACAAAACTACAATATAGGTAATAAAAATATGTACAAGTATCAAAAGGGTTACAAAGCGTCCAAAAATTCGTCCACATAGCTGTCAACAGGAAATGTGCCCAGAAGGCTGGCGGCATTGCCAAGTTGGATGGGAATGCAGATTCATTTTGCCGCTTTTGTAAGTTTTAAATAAATAACATCAAGGGCATTTTTTGTAGTTCTTGTTGGTGTTTAGATCCTGATAAAATTGCAATGCTTTCTTTTTATTTGAAACAAAATACGCGATGGAACTATTAAAGAAGTCACGTCTACTCATTAATTTTTGAAGAAGATACCGACCGATACATGTTTTCAACAGTGAACACGAAGACTAGTTTTTGTTAATCCTAAGCGACTTGAGGGGTCATTATGATTTTCATTATAAACTTTTACTACGGGGCCAACAAACTTTTACTACGGGGCCAACAAACTTTTACTACGGGTCCAACAAACTTTTACTACGGGTCCAACAAACTTTTACTACGGGGCCAACAAACTTTTACTACGGGGCCAACAAACTTTTACTACGGGTCCAACAAACTTTTACTACGGGTCCAACAAACTTTTACTACGAGACCAACAAACTTTTACTACGGGAAAAGATCGGTTGTCCCAGAATTACAAGAATACAGAAATGACATAGCATACTTTTGTAATCACCAAACAGATACACTTTCTCCAATCTCCCTGTCACATCCAGTTCATCTCATGCATTGGCTAATCGTTGCTTTGGTCGGGCGAATCTCTCTGCTTTCCGCATCGCTCCAGCAAGGAATGCATTTTCACTGAACACCGTCACCGTATCTCGATATCACTCTTCCGTAGTCAGATCTTAACGGTGGTTAACTCGTGTGGTTGTTACTCTATTCGTGGTAGGAAGTTACTGTAACCGCGAGTCTGTGACAGTTGTGTTTGATAATTTAATCTGAAGTTTCCTTTGAGTGAGCATGTTACTGGATACTAGAATGTTGAGATCCATTTTAGGACGTAAAAAAATTGGTATCGTCTTTGCGGATATTAGACATTGAGACTCATCTCCTGACATCGGAAAATCTTGAGATCCCACTGTACCATGGAAATTTTAAGAATCAAAAAATATGTTTTCCTAAACACAAACTATAACCTCAACACAAACTATGGCACACCTTCAGTCCTGCTCTATGTGTAATTCCACCTGAACTTTGAGGGACCTGTCCGAAGCCGCCACCAACGCCGTTGCGCTGGCAGAGTTCTGGTCAAAACGATTGGTTTTTCTTCGTCGTATGTTCGTTGAGCTGAGACTCGACGTAAAGAAATTGTTCAAATATATGTTGTGCCTTGGTGTGCAAGTTTTCGCTGATGTTAAATGGAGTTTATAGTTATTGTTCCTAAAAATAATCTTTGAGTTGCCTAAACAGCTGTCTAGCTAATAAGTTGAGTGAATGCAATGTTGCCATTCTCAAGTTTAGACAAATTGAATCGTTCAGTCGTCTTGAGCTGTGTGTTAGTAGTTAGTTTTGCTTTGTTTGGACTGTATATCTGGTGATTGTGTTTAATTCCACAGCTCTACCTGTTAATTACAGTGTAAGAGTATTATGTAAAATTATAAATGTTATGTTGAAAGAATATTGAGAAAGTGAATAGACGAGGCATCTTGTATTTTGACTTTCTTTAAAATTAAACCAACCAAAGTTTTTGTAATCAAACTTCAGTTTTAATGAGAATTAAGTGTCTTAGATAGCCATAGCAATCATATCCAAACACATAATTTCCAATCTAAAGAAAATTGTAAACAATTACAAATGTCCATTTCGAACGTCGCTATGGCAACCATAATGCTGTTTTAATTAAAACTAAACGTGTAGAAGGCAACGACGGCTTGCGCACACGACTATTACGAAAGCGCCTTCGGGTACTCTCGAGCACTGTCGGGTTACCTCGGCCCGGCTCGTGTTACCGAAGCCTGGGAGGCTGAATTATTGCATGCAATTTATAAATCGTGAAATCCCTGATGTGTTCACGCGATTATGTTTAACTTGACACCCCTATATTGTATGCAATTGCTTGCAGGCTTTGATGCAATGCCCATGCAATTAAATTTATCATATTAAGTATTACAGTACCCGCAATGAAGTAAGGTTGTGCTATAATTTTAGTTTAAGATCAGAAATACAAAGTAAATGTTTATTGCTCCTATCAGCCTGGTATTTGGTATCGAGGTAAACTTAGAAGTGTTGAATTAGAATGGTATTAGTTGTTACGAAATTAAACTACTTAATTAATGTTAGGGCCTTGTAGTCTTCTTTAGTTAATTCGAATTCGCAATAAATAATAATTAATTATAGTCATCATCATTCTCTTGCCCTGATTCCAAATTATTTGGGGTCGGCGCTGCATGTCCTCTTTCATACTTCTCTATTATTCGTCATCTCAGTAGTCACCTCCTTTCTAGTCATATCATCCTTCACACAATCCATCCATTGTTTCTTTGGTCTTCCTCACAATTCTAATTCAAATAATGTTATTGTTAATAATGTCGGACCATTTCTTATTTTCAAAATTAAATACGACGCTACGATTTCGGAAATGTCAATAAATACGGTTACCTCATAACATGAGTCTTTTGACACTTGACAACTACGCCATCTTGATTTTTTTCAAAATTGGAACACAGTTGGAACGCCGTAAGATTTTTACAGCACTGTGATTCCGGACTTTAGTAAATAATACCCATCCACATTTGTAAATATTATTTTCATTTGATACTATATAGCTTCCTGTGGCAATAGATTACCGATGACGTTAGGTACGTATTTATGAAAGCCCCTAAGGATTAAATTCCTTTGCCGTATTAACTAGCTGGGTTCATTTAAATTAAATTCCAATCATGCGTCAATCGGTAGCTGTACCGGTACTTAAATGTAGATTCAGCTTTAAGGAATGTGAAGTAAATTGAACTATATTACGGCTTCGCAATTAAAAACATTAAGACAAGACGTGTGAATATTCGGATGAGAATAGACACATACCTATAAGCAAAACATCACACCGGTGTCACCAAAAGCGTTCGACATAGGTGTTCCCACATTTTTCATGTTATGTCCTTGTCCTTTGTAATAGAGGGCAACCCTTTTGCAATCAACCGGGCACAAATCGCACTCAGAAGTTTTAATGGAAAACCCATTAACACTTTCAAAAATTGAATATTTGATTTCAAAATTCGAAACAGGATAAAATAAATCTTTACGAATAGAACACGTGTTGTCAATAACATGTAATCCAAAGAGATTACTTTACCGATGTCAAGTACCCGGAAGACTAAACGAGTATCTGACAGAAAAAACACCCGGATCTCATTACAATTTATTGTCATTTCAAAGTTTTTGTCAAAGGTATAAAAAAACTGTGGAGCCCACCGAAATGTTTCGCAACCCGATTATGAACATAGCGCATAAAGAATATAAAGAATACACTCATTAGCTGCAATTAAAACGATTCCATAACTGTGTACTCTCGGTTTTATTGCTTCCTATGTGAACGTAGCCGAAAGCACAATACGAGGTCATACACCCATGTATTATGGTCAATTGACTGTCAAGATTTTCAAGATTCAGTTCCGCCGGAAGCCAGGGCGGACGCACTAACCTTGCAACGTCGTCTTTGTTTATTTATTCCTCAACCAAACACTTCTCTTTTCATAACAGTTGACAGATCTCGAACGCCTACTTCTGCGATACAAGGTCGAAGCGACCGGTTTGAAAAGTAGAGCTTTTATAAGATATCGTATTATGCAAAGATTTGGATTACGTTATAGATTTGCTATTAATATTTTGTAGTGACGTGCGCTGTCAAACACGCAGTAAATCATTGTGTTTATGTGTTAAGTTCGCAACCCCATCATTATGAAGTTGAGTACGACTTTATTATCTCCTCTGCAATTATTGAGCTTGTCTGTAATTATGTTTAAACTGACGTTCAATGCTCACATTCAGGAACTATTAAGTTTAATAACAGAAGGCATTGCTCTTTAGGTATAAACAAAAGTATCCGTAACTTTTTCTTGGAAAGAACATTCTACAGTTTGCTCTCAAGGTAGTCAAGGCTTTGGTCAGCGGCCGAGTGTAATGTCACGTAATTAAAGGTCTCGACGTGGTTGTCGTGATTACGTCTCCGACACGTGTCACATCACATCTACGTTCTCATTTCAATCAGTTCAAATTAATTGGACATTTCTATAGGCGCAGTACGTTATCTGGGCAATCGTGTGGTCTGTCACTTTAATTTAATTAGGGACCGTTAAAGTGATTCTCGTGATTATCGAATCAAATCCCTGAGATGTAAGGCCGTGTGCAAGTTTTTGATATTTCTAGTTCTTTCATACTTCAGTACTGATTTAAATAAACCCGGTTTTACCTGAAATAAAATTAATAAAGCTAACTTTAAATCATTTAAATCGTTCACCAAAACTTTCTAATAAAAAACATTGCAACACATCAAACCATAAAATTCAATTAATTAAAACTAAATTAGATTTGTTTATATCATACAAATTCGTATGCAAGCTATCGCCGCGACAATGTTACGTCGAAAGGCCGACAGCGGGCTGTCGTAAGGGCGTTATGCGCAGAATATAAGAGTAGGTACCCGTTCGTACGTCCTACTTACTGAAATGTCAACATCTTTGTTAAGTGTCAATGAAATGTTAATCAATTTGTTTTCTGTTACAGGTAATTAATAAATGAAGACAAAAGATGCATTCAATGCGAGGTAAATCGAGGTCGCGGTAAGTCAGTACAGTCATTAGTCGAATTGCATCTCGAATCCGATCAAGCGAGCGTAAATATTTTATGTAATTACCGTAATAATGTGGCGAGAAGCTAAACTATTTATCCGAAACGATATTAAGATTACGGTACACTTTCTTACAAAAATAAATAAATAAACATCTTAAGAGAAGTATTTATAATTACAGTAACACTGTCCTGTCCTTATCCCATGGCTTCTGCTTCCATACTTCTCTACGTCTTTTAATTGTCATTTTAGAAGTAACCCCCTTTCTAAACATTTCATCTTTTGCACAGTCTACCCATCGGTTTTTAGGGTTCCGTACCCAAAGGGTAAAACGGGTCTGTCTGTCTGCAGGCTGTATCTCATAAACCGTGATAGCTAGAAAGCTGAAATTTTCACAAATGATGTATTTCCGTTGCCGCTATAACAACAAATACTAAAAATAAAAAAAAAATATTAAGGGGAGTCCCCATACAATAAACGTGTTTTTTTCGTATTTTTTATACACAATGGTACGGAACCCTTCGTGCGCGAGCCCGACTCGCACTTGGCCGGTTTTTTGGTCTTCTCCTCTTTACTATTCATCGTAACTCAAAACGTTCCTCACAGCATTTTCTTCATGACAAGTTCCTGCAAATGATTGTATCGCTTAGATGTTCAGATTTAGTCAAATATTTGTTTTTTATTTTGTGCCGTCTAGGCTTCTAAAAAAAAAGATATAACATGGAAAGAAAAGCTCCGTAATCGCTTCATATAATTTACATACTATTATTCATGAGCGCTTCTGAAATAAAGAGGGTCCCGTTTCGCGAATGTCGTTTTATATACTCCCCATATAAATTTTGTGGTGTTGCCCCAGCAGTTTAAAAGCGCGCACTTGTATCTTGGTATGCGGAAGTCCACTTGCTAATGACGTCTGGACAAAGCCTTGGTCACGCGAAGGTCGAGGACTGGTTCCATCCCTAGCCTTTCACTAGGCTGATGGATGCAGTTCAGGTCGATTTATAGTTCAGTTTAATTATGCGGACGAGTGTTCGTGCGTATGTCGTTTTTATTGGTAGTTAAATTGATTTGCGTACAATTTATTGAATACTGTCGTTATAGAAAAACTAACTTTCTAAATAAGAAGAATTGATTCACAAAAATCAAAAATGAAATGGCCACTTTTCATCTCTGTTCTAAAATGAACATTATGGTGTATTGTCATTAGGAAAAATTAAGTAAAAATATTTAAACTAAGCAGGATTATGGGAAGCGGAAGAAGCCTGAGGGCAAGTGGCAATCGCTGTGTAACCATTATGTATTTCTAAAATGAGTTTTAAAAGGATTGACCGAAGCTTTTAGTTAATAAATAAATAAATAAATAAAAATAGCCTTTATTTACTCTGACCTTCGTATTCACATTATTTTAGTACTACACTTAATTGTTTGCTATATCTAAACTTAAATTATAACAATAACTAATCTTAAATTATTACTTAAATTAAACTTAAATTATAATTTTTACTTTTGTTTGTTCGTTCTATCAGCTACCAGGTCAGGCTGTCTTGAGACATAGGCCTCCTCAAGTTCCCTCCACATTTGTCGATCCCTTGCTACATTCCTCCAACCCTTAGGCAGATCATCCTCCCATCTTTTAATCTGCCTTCCTCTACGTCTTTTTCCGTCCCTTGGGTACCATTCAAGCTTTTAGTTAACTTATGTCAATTCAAAGTAATTAAATAAATAAATTATTTATTTCACCTAAAGCCATTACAGTATAAGATCTACTTAAGGCGTATAACTAGGTCACAATAATGTTAATACTCTGACTCCTAAAATAGGTGTATGTACCTGTGTCTTAGGAGTCAGTGATTCTCCGTAACAAACAAAGTCATAGTATACTAAAACTAAATTACTTCCATCATCGTTAGCACTGATTAAAAGTTAATTTGTCTAGTGTGTTTATATAGGAGAGCAAAATGTATGTATCATTGCCAGTTAATCGGGTATAATACTTAAAAAGTACGATTTCCTCCGACATTATTTAAGTCCGATAGTAGTACTAAACATACATAGCACTTGATTCAAGCTACAGACATTTACATCAAGGCAAGGCAGTCTTACTTAGTTCCTTGCAAAACCAAACGACATCACCTACCATACCTACCTGGCTACCTACATGAATTTGTGTCAATAGGACTGTGTCAGAAGGCTTTAATTTATCTTAAACATTTAACAATTCCTAAGCGATTGCTTAACGCAAAGTCACAAAGTGACTAGGTATTAAATAACAAATACTATTGTTCAAGCTAAAACCTAAGGCCATATGACCGTATCTAGTAGACAAACCTATTAAAGCCTACATTTTAATGTCGAACGATCTTAATCTTATAAAATATTATAATAAATCGATAATCTGGTCAGAAACTGAGTAAATCGTTCGACAAATCAATTGTTCCAATTTAACATTTATAACTTTGTTGTATTGATGTTGACATTGGCTAAAGAAACTTAATTTACTTTTGCGGCTGTTGTAAGATCACTGTATTCAACTAATTCTTTATAATAGTATTGACGAATATTCTAAACTATGTATATTTCACTCAAACATAAGCATAACTCAACGATTCTTCATTCTTGCAGCCAGGCGTAGTTACTAATTTCGCAACAATAAAAACACAGCTTTACAATACGCTGAACTTAGCAAGCGATTGTAAATCTAATATTCTATTATACCTTTAAGTCAGATATTACACCTTTATCCTTGCACCAAAAGTGACGAAACCCACAAACTGCTCCAGAGTCCAGTGTCATTAACTTTTGAGCCATATTCTTGCGTTAAAAGTAAAGGAATTTTGCGGTCATACAGTTTCCCAGGCAGCTTGGTTTCCGCGTAGCAACCAGCCCTTAAAAGGCGTGGCTCGAGGTCGCCTAGTCCGCTCACTTGCGACTAGCCCAGTTTTAATGATCGGTGCCTACAGACGTAGGTATAAAACACGTCGTTTGGAAAATTCTCGTGTATCTCTGTATGGGGGTACGTAAATACCAATAACTGCATATAAATTGGTCCTTATTCGTAAATTATTCCGTTTCATGTATGATTTGTTCTTAGTAACAATGGGTACCTGTACATATACATATAGGTACGTGTTTATTTGCTGTAGCTGCCTGTTGTGACTTACGGGGCCGAAACGTGGACGCTCACGGTAGGGCTGGTCCATAAATTCAAGGTCTCTCAGCGAGCTATGGAACGGGCTGTCTCTCTGATAAATCGCATCCGGAACGGTCACCTCGTTCCGGATGCGATCTACAGCGACAGAGTATCAGAGTGGTCGACATAGTTCACAGAATAAGTATGCTGAAGTGGCAATGGGCCGGTCATATTAGCCGTAGAACCGATGACCGCTGGGGTAGACGTGTTCTTGAGTGGAGACCGTGAATCGGCAAACGTAAGGTGGGACACCCTCAGGCTCGGTGGAGCGACGATCTTCGCAGGGTGGCTGGTAGCAACTGGAAGTTGCTGAGAATCGAATTGAGTGGCGTGCGTTTGAAGAGGTCTATGTCCAGCAGTGGACTGAAGGCTGATGATGATGTCTTTATCTGGGTTGTGTGAATGATAAAGTTGGATATTCAATAGAATTTTAAAATCAGTTCAATACTAATCCAAAATATTTGCATCTTTTGCAAATATTTTGGATAAATATTTATTATTAAATATTTTGGATTAGTATGTTAATGTACACGAGTATATAATTATAATTATTTATTTATCACAACAGGTATTCAATTATTACTAACTACATCGTGCCTTGCTACTAGGTGTTTGCTGGATGGAATTTTTCGTACAACAACTTTATGCATCTAATTTAAACCAGCAGTAACTACTGCCATATGAATTTGTCAACATTTTCATTACTAGTAATGGTTCCAAAAACCATTTATTACTAATGATATACGGTATTCAAAACCAATAAACGGATATTACCGACAACAAATTGATTGATCTGTTTTATATCAAGTTTAACTGAGCTACTAAATCTATTGTCTGTCAATACAGTGAATGCTTAGGACTTAATGTTAGTGACTTTACAGGTCATGTAGCTCGTTTATCGTGACTGTAAAGGCCGCAGTATACTCGTAGATCTGATATATGTAGGTATATCTAAGGGTATTGCCCACGTTTGGCATTTAAAATTAGCCTTCAAAGCTGCAGATTAATTAAACTCGTTTGTAGAATTGATTTTGGTTTAAGTATCTTTAAAAGTAGTAATGTTTTTTTTTTTTATTTGAATCTTTATTTTTTGGTTTGAATTTATGCCACCCAAAAAATATTGGCACTTAGACTGTCGAACTCATGTGAACTTTTAACATATGCAACAATGCTATTTAACACAATGTCATTTATAACGGATTGTCCAAAACCACACAGAAAAATGACTTGCATAATAAACAACGTAGTATGACACTTCCGACAAACTGTAATTGTTAAATTTTATGTAAGTAGGTGTGCGTGTGCACATGATATAACTTGATTACCTAATGTACCCATACTATATGTTATATTGTTGTTAGAGATATGATGGAGGACCGTAATCTTTCCTATCTATCTACTTGTATTTACCCGCGGCTTAGTCTGCAAAATTCTGGGCGAAATGTATCCCTTCGAAACATCACCATCTGCCTTTTCCCTACTATGTTGGGGTCCGCTTCCAGTCCAACCGGATGCTGCTGAAACCAGAATTTCATTTCATTTAGGTAACGCCAACTGTTACTAAACATGGACATAAGGCCACCAATTTTTATATTTATTCGTTCCAAGCTATCATAAGAGAAATGCTGGTCAGTTTAAATTATAAATACGAAAGGGCCTTAAGATTAATCACACAGATATTTCGATTATCATACCGATATTAATTACAGTCACAGAAATGGAAAGTAAAATCATTTGAATGTTGCTTTTATAAATGTGACTTTCTTAGTAGAAATTCCTTTGATTCCTACAAAACATTGCAACTATGAAATAACTCTTTGATTTTATAATAATTATGTCTGTTGAGCAGTACGATTCCAAGAGCAGTTTTATGAAACTAAAGTCCGAGAAAGGATGAAACGTGGGTACGCACTACTAATCAATTGTCATCGTACGGGAAATCTGTACAAAGCGAGGCCATGTTATAACAACAACATTCATTAATCGTCAGGTCAGGGTCTTGTTACACCGCGGGCCTGTGGACGGTGGGTAATGGGCTAGCTCGCCGTCCGTCCGTCGTATGACGACAGGCCGTGTCGACGGCGCGTTCGTGTTCCACGCGCGCCTCAAAGAGATGTCAGCAATCATGAGGGGCCTGCAAGGGCCGATACCTGCCAGGGCTGTGGGACTGTTCGAAAGAGATACCGCGGCCCTGGAACATAAAGGGCACAAGAAGGAACATGGATGGTTTTTAGTCAGTAAAAGTCTGACACTCTCTTCCGCTACGCCCAGAGCGGGAGGAGTCATTTGATGATTTCCCATCCCAAAAAAACAAAATAAGGGTCTTGTTACACCCTATATACCTTACATACTAACATGTTATACAGCAAATGTATAGCTTGATATGTTGCTGTGTAATTTTATTCGTTTTTTTATCAAAATCCATGAGAATAGTCTAGCTAGCCAGTCAGAACGGAGGAAGAGGGACTGACTGCCCAAGAACCTTGTAGTACCTATTTCTAATTGTTGAGGCAAATAAAAGTATTCATAGTTGCTAGTCGCGATATATCTCTTTTAAACAATGCATTTAACAGGCTAAACTCACAATATAATTCGCGGTTAAAACATAAAAAAATCAACTAACTTTCCATATCAGCAACCGTCAGCAACCTATCATCAAATGTAACACAAAGTTCATGATCAGAAGTCACATAACTCGGCTAAATCATGAAGCACACGATTGCCTCAGACGGACCATCTGCTCGTGTATTACAACATCGGTCGGGTTACCTCGATGACGTTGCCAACTTTCACCTTCAGAGACATTTGCCCAGCGGCATTGAACTTGGTGAGATATTGTATAATGTTGGAGTTATGACGTCAGAGGTTGATGCCGATGCTTAATAGGTTTTTTGAAGCTAAAAATAGAAACGAATGCAGTTGAACTGATTTGGAAATTAAGGAAAAGTTTTTAGAATTTTCTTTTATAAAATCATAACATCACGCCTGTAATCCCCGAAGGGTTAGCAGAGGTGTACCTAATAGATTTCTCCAGTTATTTTTAAGTCCCATGTAATAGGAGGCGAGCCTATTGCTATCAACCGGGCTCAAATCCAGATTCTGTGGCTACTACTGAGAATTCCTGATGCAAAAACTTATCAATATAATTTTGCCCGACACGGGAATCGAACCCAGGACCTCATGCTTAGCAGACTACCAGCACTAGACCAACGAGGCATTCAATTTAGAGGCAATTTTCTTTTATCTTTTCAGTCAAGTTTTTCGTGGCTCACGTGAATGGCAAAAACTCACCCAACGTGCCATGAAATATTATTAAAGATGAAAGATATAATATATGTATATGGTCCTAAGAGATTCTGGTATCAGATCGTTTGGCGTTCGCATGACATTGACAGAGTTTATTAGAAAAATCAAGATGACGGTGTGACTTTCGACTTTGGTCACGTACAGTCGCCAGCGCATCAAGTTACTACAAGCTGTCAAATTTTCTCATTCGATTTAAACCGGTCGTTTCGGTTTAAAATCATTTGGAGTTTGACAGCTTGTGGGAATTTTATGTGCTGGCGACTATACCAAAACATTATCGTACAGTTATAAGAAACTAGAAACGTTTTGCCGTGTCAACAAAAGGGTTAAGTTTATTTGTGAATGAAGTAAGGTGGGCAGCCATTCGAAAATATTGACTTTTCCTACATGTATCTTACTCACACATCGTTCCTAGCGCATTCAAATAGATGGCCAAATTAACGCCATTAAAAACTCGAATGAATTTAATTTGGCAACATGTATAAATCCTTATACGGTGTAGTTAATTCAAGTAACCCAAAACTAAACGATATAAAAACAAATCATGCGTGTCTTAACGATGTCGGTAGTGTAGGAATGTCGTCATATAGGTACCGTGTATATGGCGAAGTTTCTTTTAATAAATACCACTAAAGGTACGGTAAAGGTTTTTTTGTCAAAGCTACATTAATCCGCCACGGAGCAAGATTTATGCCCGGTTGACGGCAATAGGGTCGCCTCCTTTTACAAGGGACTTAAACATAACTGGCGAAATGTGGGTGTACTTGTTAAGTACACCTCTGCCTAACTCTTCGAGGATTACTACGCGTTATGTTATGCTACCGTTAATGTTTTGAATGGACGATGATAGAAACACGAACAGAAGAAAGAATGATCTTGTTAACCAGTGTTATGGAAAAGCTAGGTTATAGAGGTCAGATAGGCAGCTCTCCATGGAAAATATTGGTATTCAGCTAATTGCGGTCAGACTGTAAGCCGATCCCACCATAGTAGGGAAAAAGCAGCAGTATCGCCAAATATAAGACTATCTACTTTTATTTCATGCAAAGTTTTCTTGTTCATCTGCATTCGGAAAATGCAGACCAAAGACTTAAACCCGTATCGATAAACAAGTTGAAGTAATTAATTGAGTTTAAGTAATTACATAAGCAAAAAAGAAGAAAAAAAAAGAAATAAAACAAAGTTAGAATTCTTATTTTAAATTTTGACAGTTCTAACTTCAAGCAATTACAAAACTACAGAATAAAAATCGTAGCTTAAATAATTACTTTTACTCAAGTAATCTCTTTGAATTGTTTATAGATACGGGCGTTAGTTTCTTAAACATCAGAAGAAGCAGTGTTATAATAAGCTAATCAGATTGTAGCCGTCTTGAAAAATCTGCACTCGAAAGTGGTTCTCCCAAATGATTTAATTCACTTTTGTTTTCTTAACAGAGGATTAAGAATGATCTAATTATAATAATTTGGCGGTTAAAATGTTAGCGTTCATATAAATAAAATGCAAATTATTCGCTCAATAAATTCGCACGGACCATAAATTTCTCACGCTACCAGGTATTGCAAAATACGACTGTCAAGAACTTAGTTATGACTTTTATGCGGAAAAAATAAATATTTATTTCTTTAATACATTTTAATTAGCTTATCGTAAAGTGGTTGGTATTCAGCTGCACCCGGTTAGACTGGAAGCCAACGCCAACAACGTTGAGAAAAGTCTAGGCAGATGATGACATCTTGCGGTAGTTCTTTGCATCCTACAGTAGGTACTTCTAATATGATTAATTTGTTGATTTAACTTAAGAAGATTAAATCATCTTTGGTCTCATAGAATACCAGGGAAAATCCCCGATCCGAACCGATCTTAAATGGAGTTTATAAAACTTGGCCATAGATATTTGTTTCAAGTAACCAATAATAAAGACAGTAGACTCAAAAAATAATAAACGCAATTTAAATGCTGCATGTAAAGAAAAGGTCGTTTTGAGTTTCGGACGTTGCAACACTTCACATTCTGTCTGAAATTCTGAAGCAATACATAAGGTCTTGATTAACATAAATATACATAAAATACACGTATCGTAACATTTATCATTGCATGTAATCGGAGCACTATCCTTCAGAAACTTGCCAAATTACGTAACTTACAAAATTACAACAGTGGAACATTTTTTTTTTTGTAATAGGACCTTCAATTGTATGTTCTACAATTATTTCATATTTGTCTCTATGTCTTTGGATATTATTAAACAATGTCACCTTTCGTGTCTGTCTGTGATCGCGTAGTTCTTATAAAAACCGGCCAAGTGCGAGTCGGACTCGCGCATGAAGGGTTCCGTACCATTATCTATAAAAACGGCAAAAAAATCATATCTGTTGTATGGGAGCCCCCCTTAACATTTTTATTTTTATTTTTAGTATTTGTTGTTAAAGCGGCAATAGTAATACATCATTTGTGAAAATTTCAGCTTTCTAGCTATCACGGTTTATGAGATACAGCCTGGAGACAGACAGACTGACAGACAGACAGCGAAGTCTTAGTAATAGGGTCCCGTTTTACCCTTTGGGTACGTAACCCTAAAAATCGTTTACACTATCATTTACACAATTTATTTCTATAGGTTCATTTGTCACTTCTCTTACTTCTTACTACTATTATAAATGCGATAGTTTGTTACGATGTATGAATGTTTGTTCCTCCTTCACGCAAAAAGAGTTGACCGTATTTGAGTAAAATTTGGCACACAGATACTTTATAACTTGGATTAACATATAGGATACATTTTATCTCGGTAGTACGATCCCGTGGGATATATACCGAACTCAGCGCAGACGAAGCCGCGGGCATGAGCTAGTCTTACGTATAAAAATCTCGATGTATTGTCAAGTCATAAACACTTTGCGAAGCAGAGACAGGCCGCTACTATACTGAAACTGTAACGGTTTGAAATCAGATAAAGTTTCAGTATACATGTCAATGTAATGCAATTTGACTGACATGCATTTTTTATTTTAATATTTTTCTAGACTAGACTTGAAAGTAAACGCTAAGGTCAGAATACTAGATCAAAAACATGAATAGCTTACCTTGACAAATATTAGAATATTGTTACTGTTACACCTGTCAGATTGAATTTGAAATGTCGTGTTTCAAGATTTAGTTTCAATATTATTTATTTAGGTGCACTATTAATTCATGCTTGAATTAATATTGCACCTAGTTGATTTAATAGCTTTGCGAGACTAAACAGTTTAAAGGAAAAAAGCATGTCATACTTTCATTAATTCGCAAAAATAGAAGGAAAAATGCATCGAATTGTTTACATCTTTTAAATTAAGTCCAGCCAGTCCACAAATGTACAAGTCTAACAAATAAAGAAAAAAACATGACATTACTTTTCCATCAATTTGCGAAAAAGCAGGAAAAGTCAATTTAAATTAAGTCCACCGAACAACCATTTAATGGAACAAAAGTCAGACTATTATCTAATCCTCAGCCGTTGGTGTGTTAAATTGCAAAGTAAATTGTATTTTCATTCATTTAACAACTGTGACAAGGAGACCAAACTTAGCAGCACCTGCATTATACAACCGACACCTCTTAACGACCCATTGTCTTACAAGAGCGGAAATTATAATTTAGTTCCGCTTCCAACTCTGCTGGATCTTACAACATCAATATGGGAGGTGCCACACTTATTAAACGTGGAATCGGTTTGAGCCGATCATGTATACATTTGTCGCATTTTATTCGTGCTCTTCACCACTGCTCTCAAAACAGTGATGGAAAACATCGTGAGGTAATCGGCATATCCAAAGACTAAAAATTTAAAGAATTGTGACTACCACTTATCCTTCACTGGGCTCACGTGGTCTTTTCATTGTATTATAAGCAGGTTTTTTTGAAACATTAAAAAAAAACTCTATTTTTGTACAGAAAAAAGGTTTGCCAGCTAAGCCAATTTCGCATTGATAAGTATGGTCGCTGCTTAAGCTCTCTTCTCGGGTTCACTATTGTATGTAAAGCGTCGATAGGGTCAGTCCATTCATTGCTATTCACCCGTCCAAGGTTTAGACACATGGCCTCAGCTTCCTCCGTTATTCTTCAAGCGGACAGTACAATGTACGTGAACCATTGTTGGTATCGTCGCTGCTGAGAACAATGAAAGATCTATCTCAATGACATCTGAGATGAGCGATTCGTCTAGCATGTCGCCTGTGAGCCGTACGACCGTGTAAAAGGAGTGTTATACACTTGTTCGACTGGAGCAGCTCGTGGCTAAATAATAACAGCCGCTCGGGTCGTTCTTCAGGTACAGGCGCGCTTGCCTGGGTTGGTCCGTGGTTGGTTGATCACCCATTACATAGGTACCGAGTTTCCTCCGTGCTTCGGAAAGGACGTTAAGTTGTTGGTCCCGGCTGTCAATCAGTGACCCAAAAGTCAAACCCCAACATAGTTGGGAAAAGGCTAGCCTTAGGCAGATAATGATGCACAGTCATGTTCGAGTCGGCAACACCCGTTTAAGAGATTCAATTTTTAAAATCCTTCCTTACTGTCCATGTATGAGGAGCACTTGTGCAAAATGTCATGTTTCTAGACCTTGTGGTATAGTGGTCACTGAATGAATAATTTGAAGCCTTTTATTAACTGGTTACTTTTGGAAAAAAACACTCCGCGGTGCTCAACTTATGCCAAAGCCGAATCGAACATGATTCAGAGACGCTGAGATAACCGAACCGAATTTGCCGATCAACACGAGCCGGATGGAAGCCGTATATGTGTAGTGATTACTATGTGACGGTTTCGTTGTTCAAAAAATATTTCGGAATCGAATTTGCGGCACCCGAACAAGTTAGTGTGAAGCACTCCTTATAAACAAGACACATTTGAGTGACGGCCTTGATATTGAATCAAGTTAATCCCTTTGAATTTGTATTGATTCACATTTTATTTTACGAAAGGGACTTACAATGTATGTAACCTTGCTTTTTTCTCTCCCTATGTTTTATTTCTCTTAAAGCCTTGAATACTGATCGTTTACAATAAACTAATCTATTTTCGTAACTGCTGTAGGTCTTAACAGACAACGAAAATATAGTGCTGCATGGTTCTTTTTTTTATTAAGCCTTTATTGCTGCAACTAAACAAAAAGTAATAAATAAACTAACTTATAAACTAACACATCTGTTTCCCGGTTCATTGATCAGCGTGTCCTGTGACACATAGGCCTCTTCCAGCTCTTTCTAGCATGGTTCTAATGTTGCTGAAAAAAAATGGTTTTCTTATGTAGGGGGGTCTTATGGAGGGGTACTCTAATAGCGTGATGCAGGAATTTTTTAATTCTTCACTAGCGTCAAAAAAGGCGCTACTGTACTTTTTATTTTTTATCTACAGAACCATGCAGCACTATATTTTCGTTGTCTGTATTGATATCTATCTGTAATATATATATAAAAGATATAATTGTCAGTACAATACTGACAGCTCTTAGCAGCAGAAATTTACTAGTTTTCGATACAAATCGAACGGTTTACCTTGAAACTGATACATTAATTGCATCCTGAATATTAATATAAGTAATATGTCCTCTATTAATAATAATAATAAAAACTTTATTTCAGACAGTAAGGTCCATAAATATGTTAGTATTTTGGTGTTAGTAACAATGGTGCTTAAATAAGTAGGTTAGTATTGTTAGTTTTCACAAAAAAAATATTTATTTATTTAGACCTATGACTGTCCCCACCCAGTGTCCTTGAAAGGGAACTCACTGATCACTCACTGGGGGGGATCGAACTTTGTAAATAATCCTAAAACAGTATCTTGATCCGAATCTTGCGGAGCTGTCATGTCTGTGTTGAATAATTCAGTGTAACCTACATACTTTTTTTAACATTTGTTTTACTTCTTTTTATAAAAGATCACCGTTATGATGCGTATTTGAATTTTTTTAGCAGTACCTATAACAGCTTCAGCTAAATTGCGGACATCGCTCCAGACACCAGACACTGACGGATCATTATCTGCCTAGCCTTTTCCCAACGATGTTGGAGTAGCCTTCCAGTCTAACCTTATGCAGCTGAATGGAGCGACTACCAGTCTGACCTTTACAACGCAGTTAGACCAGCCATTGACAGATACTCTATGGAAATATAGGTCAGTGTCCTGTGTCGCAGCTAGTCTTCAATTAGTCCGTTGGGTACCAGCTTGACTAGACAATTTAACTATGGCAACAATCCGTGAATGTAACTGTCAGTGTCCGTTGTCCGGAGTCAGTCCTCAATTTGTCCGTAACGGTTCGACTGAACTTAAACTAAGATAACAATACGTGAATGTAAGAAACCTTGAACATCGCCTCCGAACATAGCTGCGCGTGCGCAGTGTTTCGGAAGAGAATTTGCATTTGAAATGTCCTTGCCAAACTTTGGCTTCGTCATCCTTTTCGTTTGTTTAAATTGGTCTTAGCTTAGGAAATCTATTAGATTCGGTGTTTTTGACTAGATTATTCAGCAATTACTATAAATAGAATCATGTTCGCAGATTGGTTGTTTCCGCTTTTAGAAGTTTTGTAACCTTCAGGTTGCTGTAATTTTGATGCTGCTTTATGAGCTTCTGGGTTCGATTCCCGATCCCTGATTGGTCGGGCAAAGTTTTATAGGGTTTGCCATGGAATAAATTACCAGGAATTTCTCAGTATTAGCCACGGAGTCTATATTTGTGCCCGGTTGATGGCAATAGGCTCGTACTCTTTTATATGGGACTAAAACATAACTGGCAAAATGTAGGAGTACTAATGGGTACACCTCTGCCTATCCCTTTGGGGATCAAAGCGCGATGTTGTGTTATGTTGTTAAGATTTTCTGGGTAGACTAAATTGTGACTAAACCTGTAAATCGTGGGCCATCGGTAACAACCCTGCCCGTATCGTAGGTCCGTGTATCGTAAGTTTGAGCCTGGACGTCTTTTGCCAAGCAGGCGTTTTACCACTCTCTCATACACGCAGGAGTTCTCTGTCCCAACAGTGGGCACATTATTATGCTAAGTACCTAACTGTACAACATTGCTTTCCTGCTCTCAAATTGTCACCACGCCCAGTTTAAATCCCGTTGAACACTAAAAAAGTCCTTTGTATTCAAGCCACGAATTCAACCTTTTCAAACAATGACGTATGCCAAATGCGATGAAGGCAAATACGTTTAGCTGCGGTTAGATAAAACGCGCCGATTGGAGTTTGAGGCCAACCCTTTGCTTAACTAACTGTAGTTTACAGATTGTGCCAATGACACATAAAAACTCAACTGATTCTTATTTTCGTTTTTCATTCAATTTATCAGTATAATAGTTTAGATTTAGACCTTTGCATGTTTTCTGAAATAAATAACATCACGCCTGTAATCCCCGTAAGGCTAGACAGAGTGTACCCTTTCGCACACCTTATTTCGCCAGTCATGTTTAAGTCCTACATGGGACTTAAACATGACTATGTGGTAGGGGGAGAGCTTATTGCATTGTGCTAATAACTTTTGATTTATAACTTTAAACTCATTACTAGTTGACTGATGAACGTGTGATCTATGATTGCTTTAATGTAACATGCGTAGATTAAGGGCATGTTGATTCAAAGCTACATCATGTTTCTAGACGTTGGCCAACTTTGGTCGGGTCGACTTTCAGTCCAATTGCAAAAATAACTTGACTGGTTGAAAAATTGTAAAAATATTCTACTATGGTTTACATTTTTATGCAGGCAATTTAAAAGCAGTATGAGATGACAGTAGTCTGACTAAAGCCATGTATAAACTAGTGGACAAAAATACATTTAGAGAAGAGTGCTAAATCTCTTCTCTTGTCTCTTTGGCCTGTCCACACGACTGTCGACATAAAAGTCCAGCGTGCAACAAGTGTCCCAGATACCTATGTTAAATAAAGTTGACAAGACTCACAATACATTAAATATATGTACTCGTAAGTCTTCATGCTTTATATCACACAAGCTGTTGCCCGCGGCCTCGCCCACATGGAAATGATTGGAGATCGTTTATTCCACGGGAACGTTCTACGGGAATGAAAAGTATCGTAAGCTAACCTAATTCATGGTCCCCCTGCGTGCCTTTCATTCAACCCTTTTCTGGCCCAATACTACTTCTCTTTGAGAGCAGCGGTGGCTCAGTAGTGGCGGCCCCGTTTTACGAACAGTAAGTCGTGGGTTCGAACCTGTTAATTTATTTCATCACCACTGCTCTCAAAAACGGTGAAGGAAAACATCGTGAGAAAACCGGCATGCCCTAGAACCAAAAATTCGAAGACATGTGACATCTACCAACCCGCACTGGGCCCGCGTGGTGGATTATAGGCCATTCCCTCTCATAGAGAGGAGGCCGTGTGTCCCAGCAGTGGGAACATTATAGGTTGATTATGCTATTATTTCTCTTTTATAGAGTCAAGTATTATAAAACAGATTATCTTTATTACATACATTAACTTCTCAGTCAATGTCAAATGAAGCAACCAGTCTACAGCAGTATAAAGGCAAATAATCCAATTAATGAAGATCGCCAACAGTACCCTGTCACTTAAACCTGATGCCAGCATTACAATGGAATTTAATTTCGCGTATGGTCGCTTTTAATGTACTCGTTCATTGATAAATGTTCTTGGGCCTCCGTATGATTCTTTTATTCGTCGATTTGGTGCTTATTACGCCATTTTTGAGTGAATTTATTATCAAGTGACACGTTTTTTAATAACAAGGTTATACCTGTAATGTACGGTTCAATGTTATTTTGCGTCATTCATTTGGCTTGCCTTTTCCCAACTATCTTGGGGTCAACTCCTAGTTTAACCGGATGCAGCTGAATACCAATATTTTACATGGAGCGACTGCCTATCTGACCTCCACAACCCAGTTGGTCCACTGGGTAATACGATATCCTTGGTAAGACTAGTGTCAGACTTTCGGGCCACTGACTACCCGTAACGACTGTCAAAGATTTAAAAATGACAGCCGGGACCAACGGCTTAAAGTGGTTTCCGATGCACGGAGGAAACTCGGTACGTAATACGGTCACCCATCCACAGACCAACCTAGGCAAGCACGGTTTAACCTAAAGATCGACCCGAGCGCCTGTTAATGTTAAACCACGAGCTCCTCTTAAACCACGAGCTCCTCAATGTTATTTTGCGTAAACTTGTTAATTTATTGATGAGGATTATAAAGGTTGCTAATGAGTTAAAAGTTCCTACTGGCATGTAAAAGTGCATGGATTATAGGACTTTGGGTGTAAAATCCAAAAGAAGAATGGCATGTTTCTTATTTTCTTTCGTTGTGCAGCTTAACAAAGAAAAGACCTTTAATTGTTTCATATATTCGTAGGTACTGTTCAAGTCTTCTTCTTAGCGTATCGATGGCAAATTTTCATTAAACATATTTATCCCAAAATTCAGCTGTACGAACTGCGCTCGGTGTCAGGGTATGCAATGCAGCGTAACTTCAAGTGAACAGAAGTTTCAATTACGAACGCCTCTGAAATTAGGCGCAACCACCAATACCATCCTTCTTTTGTTTTGTTTCTGTTCCTGTCACTAATCATTTATTTATTTTGTTACAGGTAAATATGCTTAGAACTTGAAAGCTGCTTGAATTAAACCATTACATCAATACCGTAGATCTGTTAAGTAAGTAACAACTTGTTTCATGCGCCGACGCAATTAATATGAAGCAATTAAACGGCCGTTAGGCAAATTAGTACCTGCCTGCCTTGATCACCTAGAACTATGTACTGTACATTATATATTCAGTTATTGCATTGGATGCATACCTTTATGCAGGTACCAGTTACGAAAAACATACAAAGGTTCGGATAATAGCAAAACACTACACCTGTTATGTAATGTTTGAAGGGTCAGACAGACGTGAACAGTTATGTTTAGTTCCATGTAATGGGGGGCGACCCTTTTGCTACCAACATGGCACAAATATAGACTGCGAACTGCTATTGAGAAATTATAATGAGTCAAATTAACATTAGATTGTTCATCGTGAAATAGGCCCTAAGACTCTCCGTCTTAGGGCCTATTTCACGATGACCGAATAGCCACTACTTACCGAACAAATCAAAAATGGAACAGAATTTGAATGAAATTATCTACCAAGTAAGTTAACTGGAACTTAATTGTAGGTGGTAAAACAGGGCGTTAGTCAGACAGAATATTTTTAGGCAAAATCGAACTGAATAGAAAATATTTAGTTGAAATGAAAGTCAAATAGAGGAATCCAGATTCGGGGTCAAATTAGCTCATAACAACATAAACAGGCCGCAGTAAACTGCACAACGCAATGAAGCGCTTCAAACATCTCATGATTGAATCGTAATAGCACAACAATAGTTACAATCGATAAAAAGTGCAACAAGTAATCATTACATCAGCCCACCTAATAACTCGATTGCAGTAATCGTTCACTTTCACTCGAATCGATGATTCGATGCATCGGACGGCGCCGGCGCAATCAAAGGTCGACCGACCGAGACCATTTCTTTCGAGATTCGACAGATAGTTTCAATAAGTTGAGTAATTCAATCGACAGGTGCCCATGTCAAGATGGAGGATAAAATGCTAACTTGTTATTAAGAAATGTTGTAACATTATGCATTATTTCCTAGTAGTGTTTGAATAGATTATTTTCTATCAATCTGTGGACTTTTAAATCTCATTAGATTTCATTGCAAACTTGCCAATTTAGTTGCAAATGAAAGATTGAACAACAACAGCTTACATTGAATTTAAATCAAATAAATGAAGTTACTAATCCAAAATATTAATATGAAGATCAATCATAATGTAAAACAAAAAAAGATAAGTTCTATGATTACAATAACACATAGTGATGATACACAATAAAAAAAAAACTCTAACCTCCAACCATATTCGTCACCTCACGAGAACAAAACGAAACAAACGACCGAATGAAAGCGAAATTAATAGCGAACAAGAAAACAATCAATTCTCGACTCAATCGTAGAAAATAGAAAGCTGTATCGAGGCGAAGAGGTCGCTAATGCACACGACCTCGGCGCGCGCGCAGCCTCGACCTTGTCGGTCATTAGTGTTGCGACATCGAGTACTGCAACCCTATTACCTAATGTCGATGTCGCGGGGAATCGGTTACGTGGGATCTTCGATGAATCTGAGTGCAAGGTTGCGTCGTTTAATAGGTCTTCTAAATAGGATGACCTAGGTATGGATTTTGTAGCGTAGTTGCGTCTATATTATTGTCTATTGTTCAATTGAGAAATGAAGAACTAGAATTTTGAACATAAAAACGTAGTTTCAATTATAGAACTTTTCGATATTGAAACCCTATTAATCGATAACCTTTTTCGAATGCTACTCGAATGTCAGGTAAATCGGAACAGTATGCCGTACATCAGATATACAGTCAGTTACACTTTGATCTTAGGCAGGATTAACGTAGTACGGAGTTACAATTAAAAAAAAAACCGGCCAAGTGCGAGTCAGACTCGCGCACCGAGGGTTCCGTACAAACCTGTAGGTATATGTATAAGTAAAAGTTATGGTATTTTTATTGCTAAATGAAATCCATAACATAACAATGTGGAAAGCTGACGGTACCTTGTCAATACATATATGAAAACATTATGTATGTTCGGAAAAATCTTCATCTCTTTAAGAAGAGAAGTGATAGACATAATTTTAAAAATTTAAGATTTTCGGAATTTTTCCTATATGTGTACTTTATAACGTTGCTTCACGCCAAATTTCAAGATTCCAGGCCGTCTGGAAGTATCCTTTAGGTTTTGATTCCCTTGCGAGTAGTTGCGAGTTTCAAAATATGCGGCTTTAATTGCTGTATCTTTTGATTGCGTTGACGTAGAAGTTTGATTTTGTTACAGCTTAAAGATATTATAGACTTGAGTATTTGTTAAGAATTTCAATATAATACCACTACGCGTTCATGAGTAAAGGGGTAATAAGTTTAAAATTATTAAAAATATTTTTATTATATGATGTAACTAAAAATTTATGCTTTTCGCAATATTTCCTTTATCTGTGTTATAAGACGTTGCTTTGTACCAAATTTCAAGATTCTGAGTTCACGGGAAGTACCCTGTAGGTTTTGATTCCCTTGCGAGTAGTGGCGAGTTTCAAAATATGCGGTTTTAATTCCTGTTTCTTTTGATTGCGTTGATATAGAAGTTTGATTTTGTTACAGCTTAAAGGTATTATAGATTTGAGTATTTGATATGAATTTCAATATAATACCACTACGCGTTCATGAGGAAAGGGGTAGCAAGTTTAAAATTATTAAAAATATTTTTATTATATGATATAACTAAAAATGTATACTTTTCGCAATTTTTCCTATATCTCTGCTATAAGACGTTGCTTCATACCAAATTTCAAGATTCTGAGTTCACGGGAAGTACCCTGTAGGTTTTGATTCCCTTGCGAGTGTCGAAAATTTGCGGCATAAACGGGAGTATCTTTTGATCGCGTTGACTTAGAAGTTTGATTTTTTCACAGCTCCAAGAGACCATAGACTTGAGTATTTGATATGAATTTCAGCTTGATACCTCCACGCGTTCCTGAGAAAAAAGGTCTTGACAGACAGACAGACGGACAACAAAGTGATCCTATAAGGGTTCCGTTTTTACCTTTTGAGGTACGGAACCCTAAAAAAGAATACGTGGCCGGCTTATACGTGGCTGTTTCTATTACAACAGCCTACCGTACCTAAAGATTCAAATCTAATTTGAATAATCGTTTTCACTCTTAATCATATAATTAATCACATTTGAAATACACATACCCGGACCTAATAAGCTTAATTAGAACCATTCATTGTACAAATGCCTTTCGATGCACTAACAATGTAATTTTCCATCGAGAATCGTTAGTCATATTGATAGAAAGTGTAGCAATATGACCTTGCTTGTAAAACTAGCCGTAAATGGTAAACGAGACCTCAACGATTGATCGATTGATATATCTTTTATTAATAAAAATACCAAAGCTTTTGCAATATTAAACAATGTGCTGATAACTAGTCTCTCGATTAACAACACCCTCTAATCTCGGGAGAATCGAACGACAACACAAAATCGATTAAATGCCATCAGATACGTTTAATCGATTACTCGGTCCGCTGACACAGATGCAATAAATTATGCATCAATACATGGAGAATTTAGTTTTGATTAATTTTCAAAGTCGACGATTTCCTGCTTAGGTTCGATACCTATCTTAAAACAGGTTACTTGTGATATAAGAGCAGGTAACCGAAGTTACAACACGGACTCCATTTAATAAGGTTGTTATTACAAAATATTCATCAAACGTTCGATAGACGTCAAAATCTATAGCAAGCATTAAAGCATCATGCATGCTATTAGCACCACTCTTAAAATCAAAGTAGAGCCTATAATTGTGTGCATGTTTTTTGAGGAAATTATTTGGAGCGCAGTCAAACGTTCTCAATATAAGTGTAACACTATCTACCGTTTATTTTATCGATTTTTTCTTTTGTTAGATCACTTTACTAAAACAATATGGGCTCAATATCATTACCGATGGTTACTCCACCATGTGTGCAGTGTTGAAATCTGAAAGTACTTTAAAGTTGCAATGCATGTGTGTTAGGTCGTGTTTATAAAAGACTGACATATCTGATGGAAAATCCAGCTTGCAATCTTGATTTTCATAAAAGGTCTTGATACTTAACGAAATAAAACAATCTACTGACTTTAATCTTCAGTTACTACATTAAGAAAAAAATAACTTGTCATCTTTGTTTCTCTTTACATTTTATTCCAACTTATCTTCATCAACCACACTCGATCGATTAAAGCAAAAGTGATAAGTGTTTGCTGCTTCGATCGGCCCTTTAGACGTATCTTTACATGTCCCAAGCTACATAAGTTAATGCAATGTCGCAACAACTCGACCGCGAAACATTTATTAAAGTCCGACGACCCAATCATCCATCGATGTTTATGATCGATTATATCCGAGTCTGACGAATCGATTCTTCGTGTCACTAGTTAACGATTATATGATTGGCTCGTTATGGTGTTGGTTTTTGTCCATCATTTGTAGACAATCTCGGATAATGTCCTTAGGTTTGTGGTTATTGATGATGTGGTGTAAAGTTCATGGTTTTAATGGGTTTTTGTGGTCACTTATTACATTGTTGAGGCGAATGGGAACCTCGTTACAAGTTTTGTTAGGTGTAATGACGTACGTCTGATTTGCAAAACTATTTCCTAGCAGTCTAATCTCATTTTAGATTTGCAAGGCGAATAAAAACAAAACACACAAACCACAATAACATCCATTTCTGTGGGAATGTAATGTGCATCCTTGCATTGCACCAGTGATGTGCGCACCATCTACCTCCAAGCGAGCTAAACAAGTCGATTGCATCCATGCATCCGTACGCAATATGCTTCAACGGAGATGCATCAAAATGATCCGTCGATTATCCGGTCGCGGTTCGTTGCCCTCGATAAAATGCATTTGCGGTTGCATCAACCGCGCCAGGCAATCAGATGACCGTGTGTACTGACCCTTATCGCGTAGTGCAAGAAAAGTATAGAAGCGATTTAGATTATTTACGGAAGAGTGATTTTATTTTCTATCTTTTTAATTGTTATGTATAAATCGATGATTGTTTCGTGTACTTGTTAGGCGATGATTGGTACGATCAATATTATGCTTATATAGATACTAGATAGTATCTGGTACTCTTTATAATGTACACCATTTAATTCTACTTAGTGTTACAAAATGATCAGTGTTATAACCAAAAGCGATCTTTAACCACTCGTATGCCGAGTATATAGACACAATTAAAAAGCTATTGTGTCTCGTGTAGATCTACGTTCCGGCACACGAAAGGTTAAGGGGTGGAGGAGGTGCATCAGGCTTACCAGCTCTGTCATGATAATGGAAAACGCTCGATAGGTCTCGAAGGTGATTCTTTTTGACTGTATTGAGGCCGATGATAGTACGTATCTACATATTTTGTTCTTGTCTTATAACATGGCAGGTTTTTTTTTTAACTTAATCTTAATCACTTCAACCTTTTTCAATTCACTCCCAAACATAACCTTTTCCGTTGGACGCACGCACATACGCAATTTTCATGTCGCTTTCCGTTCTTCCCTTGCACCGTACGAGATGAGGCAACCCTTAAGTACAATCATAAAGAATAATGGCGTAACTTAATCATAAGTATATACCAACTAATGTGTTCCGTGGGAAGTAAGGTGTGAGAAAGACACCTAAACGTAATGCGCAGTTCCTAATGTTCCAGTATTTGAAATACGAATGGTACACGTCGCGCGCGGTCGCTTATGCCCGCGGCTTGGCCCGTGTGGAGTTTGATAATTGTCTATGGGATCGTCCTACCGGGATAAAAGTATTCTATGTGTTAATCTGGGTTGTAAACTACCTCTGTGCCTAATTTCATTTAAATCCGTTCAGAATTTTCGCGTGAAAGAGTAACAAATATACATACATCCATCCATCCTTACATAATTATTTTCGCATGTATAATAAATAGGTTTTGACCACGCGTTAATTTAGAATTTGACAATCAATTCGGGTTGTACTCTACTTATAATAATAGAATTCAATCATGATTCGAAAGACACGAGGCGCCATCTATTATCATAATAAAGTTATTGTTGTTTTAATTTTTTTCGAGAAGCAAGGTACCTTATGTCCGTTTCTGTACACCTGACAACGTTTCAGGCAGACCGGTTCAGTGGTTTAGGCGTGAAAAGGTAACAAAACAAACTTACTTTTGTATGTATAATATTAGTAAGGATAGTAAGTAAGAAAGAAGATAAGGTTGTACTCTTCGTCATTCGTCATTTGTACTCCCTTTATTTGTTTTTCGTGTGACTGTTTCCTTATTAGTTTCTCTGATTAGTGATGGGTACGGAATCACGGATACGGATTTACGGAAGCATGTGAATTAGATGTGTACACACAGATCTATTTCATGGGTATTTGCCGTGTCACTGTGTTAAACGATGTTTGATTAGCTCTTGGTAAACTTGGTGATTGAAGTAGATATAGTTTTATTCGTTTGTAGCAGGATGTTGGAACTTTTGGGGTTATTAGCAGGCGTTCACGTGGAAATAAGATGGACGCTGGAGTCTCAATGAGGAAGTTTTCCGTCTATTGGGAGTGTGATGATAACTATTGATAACTATCATAATGTACCATCTCAACATGAATGATGTGAAGGTTTGGTAAAAATATTCTGATTTAAAAGAGTGTCCATGGAGTTTCTTGCCCGTTCTTCTCCATAGAGATCTACGTTAGGGAATGGGCAACTACAGTACTTTCACAGTGTTTATGCCTTGTGACTGGGACTGTAGCTACATTTCATTTTTGTCTTTGTTTCGACAATTCAAAAGTGCCTGTAACTGGCCTACTTGAAAAATAAATGCTTTGATTTTATTATATTTGTTCTATTTGATACTAGTCGCAATACGGCAGAGCGCATTCATGTGTTGTTTCCTATCTAAAAAAGCTTGACTTTAGCAGTGTAGGTACATGCTTAGAACCTCTTTGTCATTGTTTCATGTTTCAACAGAGTAAACAAATGAAAGTCTACGAAATTGAGATACCTATTGGATGTAAAAATGCACTTAACGAAACAGTAAGGCACTTATTTTCGCCGTTAATGAGTTTTTTTTTGTTCTAGAACATATCATAAAGTATTATATAATATAAAGCCTTCTAGTAGTAGTATTGGGGGACAAAGTTCCAACTTTTCAAAAGTTTTTTTTTTAAATACCGTGTTTTTAATGTTGTAACTTTAAATACCTCCACGACCCATGTATTATTAAATGCATCCATCAGCACAGTGTTTTGAGTGCATTACATTGTGTCCTACCCTTAATCGTGATTTTTCACCCCAAAAAATAATTCGTTTCCCAGCAATAATTTTTGCGTTGAGTTACTTAGTTTGATGTACAAAATCCTTGGGTCCGTTTACACCTTTTGAACCTACAAATTTTTATTTCTTAACCTAAATCTTCAATCCTGATAAGATATTATCAAGCGATGAACCTACAGTTTAAGAGCCATAAAGCTCAATTACGTTAACCTCAGTTTGTTTTTAATTACTGTCAGAATTAATTGGTGGCACATGATACTTTGAGCAATATCCGTCAAAGTCAGTTAATAAATAGAAGGGCGGGCGTGCCATACACCGGGGTTGCAAGAACATTGCAAGAAATATGTGGAGTGCATGAATAAATTATCAAATACAGTGGATGAAACGCCCGATAATTTGGAAAAGTTAAGCAATGATGTGTTGGATGTACCAGTATACATGTCGCAGGGATATGATAAAAACAGGGATTTGGTCAATTCCCTAAGGAATTTGATCAAATCACGGAGAATGTTAAAATAACAACACGATTTTATCATTTCACTGAATCAATTTAGGGATTTGTTCAATTCACTAGATTTGTTTATAGGGAAATGATAAAATCGTGTTGTTATTTTAACATTCTCCGTGATTTGATCAAAACCCTTAGGGAATTGACTAAATCCCTGTTTTTATCATATCCCTGCGACATACATACGACTTGAATATAGGATGGTGAGGTCTCCAGAAGTAGACCAACAGACCTAATCTTTTTGTTTCAACTGGAACCATATTTATTTCTCCCTCTTTCATTTAACAATCATCATCTGCCAAGTTTTTCCAACTATGTCGGGGTTCCAGTCGAACCGTATGCAGCTGAATATCCTATTTTACATTGCGACTGCCTATCTGGCTACCACAATCCAGTTAGTACTAGGTAATTATGATACCTGTAAGGACTATTTTAGGTAGTTTATTTCATTTAATAATCAAAGTAATAAATAGCTTTCTTAAAACATATTCACGCTTCTCTGAAAATGTCATAAAACGACCAACGAACAAATTCCTTTGTTGACTAGTTTAGAGTTAATAAACTAGAACGGTTCCCGGTTAGCAGTATTGTAACATAACATCACACCTGTAATCCCCGAAGGGTTAGGCAGAGGTGTACCTAATAGTACACCCATTTTTCGCCAGTTATGTTAAAGTCCCATGTAATTGGGGGTGACCCTATTGCCATCAAGCGGGCACAAATCTAGACTCTGTGGCTGCTACTGAGAAATTCCTGATGGAAAACCCAATATCACTTTGCCCGACCTAGGAATCGAACCGAGGACCTCATGCTCAGTAGTCTTGCAACCACTAGACCAAGCAGGCAATCGAGGTATTGGAACATTATGCAAATTATCAAAAGTGAAGGTGTAAAATAAAATGTAGAACAAAACAGTTAACGGTACATAATACTTTGTAGCCCTAGGGCCGTTAATTTGATACATGTTACATTAATATCAACGGTCTCTCATTTCGCATTCTTTCTTACGACATGAAAATGCCAATCATGCGTGAAGTTTGCTAACCCTAGTATCCGTTGTTATTTGCATTTGCATTTCATGAAATTAATTACTTTAATGAAGTAAAGTAAAGCAAAAAGGTAAAACACTCATAATTGATTTTTAAATAGTAGTTTGTAGTATGAAATTGAACTAGGGAAATTAAAATTGTCTTTAATTCTAGCGTCTTTGTTCATATTCTTTTTTTTATGTTTGTACAGTGTATAACTCCAAAGTAATCATTATTGCGCTCTAAATCTATTTTACACGCTTTCTTATTATTACAATATGAATATGATACAGCAATAATTTCAATCAGCACCTAGCGGGCGGGTGTCTCAAGAAATGTAGTTGAAATTTGTTTTGTTCAGTTCAGAAAATTAATATCAACTGCCTTTTCGCAACGCGACTGCCGCAGTTAAAAACTGTTATTAAGTTGTGCAATTATTATTCCTTTCGTCAACAAGGTAATTGTAGGCTTAGAAAGCGACAGTGGCCGTGCATTTCCACCTCCGGGGCTTACCGAAGGTGAAAACTTGCAATATGGTGGCTTTAGTTCGTCCAGTCCCCGCTGGGAGCGCTGCACAAGGTCGTACCCGATTACCGATTAATCGGATGCGTACGTCAACAGCTTATCACTTGGCGTTCGAAATCGATAATCGAATCCGGAAAATAGTAGTTGAATTCGATTCTTTCCGCCATCTTGTTCCCGTCGAATGTGGTAATATAGTTAAATATTATAGTTTATGAGGCTTATAAACTGTTCTGGTTCCCGTAGCTAGAATTAATTAGGCTTATAAGTTAATTATTCAACTAAAAGAGAGCTGAAGCGAATGTTGATCAACGATTGTAATTAGGCGTTCTTACTTCATGAATTTGTATGCCACATTTCTGAATTTTGTGTTGTTATTCCATGCTGGTTCAATCAAATACACTGTCAATACGATCAAGATGGAATACCTAAGAGTGTCATTGATGAAACTGACAGCTATTTATTGCGGTCTAAATTAGTTTTACAGGTAAAATCCGCCCTTAAGAATAAACGAATCTAGATTTTAAAAACCCACATTTAATATTCACAAGGCACCCACAAAAACTCCTTTCAGCCTCGTACTACATCTTGGGTCAGCTTTTTACCATCAAACTCAACCTCACGTCTTTAGTAGTCCATAAGTTTTAATCTAAACGATTGTATTGTATAAAATCGAGATCAGTAGCGCAAATGACCCAGATTCTGTGCTGTAGCAGTTATGAAAACGTGCCCGCGGTCGCACGCGCTGTTGAATCGTGATGTCTGCGCCCGAGTCGATTGTCTCTACATTGTCTCTAGACTTAAAGCTTCGAACAGGCTGCGAGAATTTTGCGCGACTCATTTTTCAAATTATGAAATTATCCGGAAACGAACTGGAGGTACCGACATAGCTTGCAGAGTGGCGGTAGGCTAGCCATGTCTATCGAAGGACTGTTGGCTGATAGTAACATGTCCTGGAGTGAAGGCCGCGTATCGGCTGGCATAGTGTGGGATAGCCGGATGGATCTACGACTTAAAATAGTGGCTGCGTCAGACTAGATACGAAAGGCGGAACACAGGAGGTTGTGGTGCGGCTTGGGAGAGGTTTATGTCCACAAGTGCTACGCGGCTACGGCCGGGCGATACGCTGAGTTCAGAATTTCTCGCAGCAAGCAATATGGGGCGTAATATACGTCCAGTGTGTTCGGGCCCTAAGGAATGGCGTAAAGACAAATATTGGGTCGCTTGTGGTTTATTATTTGTGGTGTAAATTTCGGTAATGGGATTTATTTATTGGTCACATTCTTAGAAATAAAGAGCGAATTCAAGGATTAAATATTTTGGGTAAAATTGGCTCCGGTATGGTCTGTTTAGTTTTCGTGGAAAACTATTTGGAATATGGGTAGTTGATTGTTGTATTATGAAGAATTATGATGAGTAAGTGGAAGCCTTTGCATTTTGTGTAATTTTGATTTCGATTGAGAAGAATTCTATCAGTTCTATTAAATGAAAGCAAATATTTAATTGTGGACATAGATTACACACAACACATACTCCTATAGGTACAGGATATTTTGACGCTATTGGCTGACTCCATTTAAAAATCAAAAGGGCTAATCCAAATCAGATTAGCCCATTCGAACCATACCGTATTACCAACAATTACGCTCTACTTAACATTAGATTCAACCCACAGTCGCGCACAGTTCGGGAATTAATCAACAATGGCCAGTGAAAGTGGTCGCGACTGTACGTTACCTGAATACATACGAGCACAGAAGTGTTACGTTTATCCTGCATGCTTTTAGCTAAAGTGTTATTATGCAAAATGTAACAATGGGATAAAATATAAGTAGAAAAGATACAGTCAATACTGTTATGTCACTTTTCTTTAGATAGTTTTGATATTTTGATCTTTTTTGTTTTTGTAATGTCTGCGTTTTGTAGTAAGTTTTGGTAAAGGAAACAGGTATTACACAATGAACAATTTTTGTAAATAAATCAGGGTTTAAGTTCGAAGTATATTAGTAGCAATTATGAGCAATCGAAAGTTAAAAAGTAATAGATATTGAACGTTCTTTGAATAGACCTTTTAAAGAAAAGTAAAATCAGAAAGGAAACAATCAGTTTAATTGTCTATTGAAAATAAAATATCTTCCTTTCATGCGCTATAAAAGTCACATTATAGTTTATCGATTTTACGTAAACAATAGAAATCCCACTACGAGTCGAGAATTTAAATCGATAAATTCACAAACGGAGACTTAGCATTCTCTGTGTAAGTGGTTGACTTAGAAAGATACATTACTTTAGTTGAATAACTAGAACTTGCGAAACTAGATTGACAATCTCTGGCATTGACCGTTAGCGAAAGCTTAGAATGACCACTTTTCAAACCTAGTGTATAACCGAGTGTTTTTTACACCTGATCTTACATTGCAATGCGTATAGCTCGGTGCCTTGCGTATCGTTAAGCAATAGATTCTAACCTAATTTACTTTTGCTTGTTATATTATATTAGGACTGTCGTAACTAAGAAATGTCGTGTTTCTAATAGTCTTTGTGAGTTTGCATAAGTAACTATTTTTGTAAATTGCTACATTTATGTGGTAATGGCAACTAAGGAGCTCTAAGATTAATGTGTTTGTTTCTGGTCCGATGAGAATACGCAAGAATTAATTTATGCTGTTTCTTTCTTTTTTTATGATAAAGTATGCCTGAAAATCATCTTAGCCATCGAAGCAAAACCTTACTTACTCAAATAATAAATACTCACTTATTTGTGTTCAATTAAGATCTTTAACTAAAAGTGTTAAAGATCGTAATTGAATTTTAAATTAAAAAAAAAATGATGCGAAATGGCGTACGTCCATAATGTCTAGACACAACTTAACCCACATAAAACACAAACGTTACCTAAATAACTACATTACTAAGTATTACCTAAATAATTACATCCTATAGCGTTACAAAATAAATGAGCTGGTATAATAAGGCCCTAATTTGAGTGTTGTGTAACACGCGCATGCGCGTTAGCGCGGCGGGCGTGACGACGATGCGCATGAGTTCGAGATTCACGCACTTCCGACGTAATCATCGCTTTACGTGTAAATAGAGCTGAGTACATAGAGATTTGTGAATGAAACGAACACACATAATCACTAGAGAATTTTATCGGTGAGTAATGTTGAGATAAGTAGGCGTATAGTTATAATACCAAGGCTCTTTTGTCTTTTGGCACATGGTTAATATCAGAACTGACGCTGCCATCTTGCTTTTCCAATGAAAGCGAAATCATTTTTTAAATATTTCATCAACAGCGCCCCTCTGTCTATGACATTAAGGCGCCAAAAATTCTTATCCTAATCGACGTTTTAGATAAATTTTCGATCATTTTTTTTCCATAATTCGATCTAGCTCAAAATATCAAAATTTTTGAAATACTGCGTAATAACTCCATGGTTTTGATATTTTAAGAAAAACTACAGTTTATTACGTAAAAAGCCAGAAGAGTGATTTTAATTATACTCTTATTTCGAACACTACATTATACACTAAGTGTTAAAAACAAAAAAAAAAACGATTTAAAAAATTAAATTTACACCAATGAACACCGGTGAACGCCATCATCGAATCATAATCGAGTAGTTTTACCGATTAAAAAGTTTCTAATTGTTATAATAATTGTTTTTTTTTGTGAATGGGACGGTTATACTGTACAAAATTTCAGAAAAAAGAGCCTTTATTGGTTTTAACCGTTATGAGACTTGAATTGTATAAAATACTTTAAAGCAGGTGTATTTCTCTGTATTCATCTTTTGTTACACTGATATCTTTCTTATCTTGGGGCGATACAATTAATAAAAATTAAAAGAAAAGGAAACAATGGCTCATTGTTCTCCTCTCCTTCGTTATTGTTAAATCATCACATGATGGTTGTTTTCCCCAAAGGTTTAGGCAAAGTGTGCTTATACTACCTCCACATTTCACCCATATGACCGATGACCATCAACTGGACACAATCCATAATTCAGACTGCAGACTGTCACTGAGGAGTTCTTGATGGAAAACCCAATAACACTTTGTCCAACTAGGGAATCAATCCCAGAACCTCATGCTCAGCAGTAGCGCTAAAGAATACTACACCAACAAGATAGTCATCATTGATAAAGTCAAAATGAAATTCTGATAATATAATCCTTATTTGCGCCATGAAAGTATATTTTACAGCCATGTCTTATAAATGACATTTATTGCTGTTTATAATTTTTCGAGAAATAATGCTCAGGAGGTCTAATTAATTGCTAAAGATTTCACTTCCTTACATAATCAAGACCACAGTAGTTGAATGTCCACGCTTAAAGATAATAGGCATTAGTGCATGTCCATTTAAAACGGCTGACTATAAGCTGACGTGCATTCTTATTGTCTACCCAATAAGGTTGATTATTGAGTACATCTACGCATGTTACAGTTAAGGCTTATGCAAGGATTCAAATTATCTCAAATCACGTACATAAACATAGTAAGATCGTTCTGTCTGTCCGTCTGTTTGTCGCAACTACTTTCTCTATACGTGGACGTAATGGTAAAACATTTGTTTGTAATCGTATTATGTGCGATTGCATGTGGCGTAATGTGGAGCAACCCTAGGGCTAGGGAGGGACAACACTCAATCGAAAACGTAGCGTAATTTTCCACTCATAATTTACGTAAGCGTAGTTCGACAATTACAGCTGAAACGGATCAATCTTCTTTGTTCAGCAAGTCTTACCGAAATCGAGATCCCTCCTTGCTTCCGAAAGTACCGGCTGTCTCTTGATGGAAGGATCAGCATTTGATGAGATGACGAGTAATAGAGAAGTATGTAAGAAGAAGACATGCTGCGCCGACCCCACATGAATTGGGATAAGGGCAAGGGTATGATAATGGTGATTCAGTATCATCTAATTAGACTGAAAGCCGACCCAACATACTTTGGAAAAGGTTAGGCAGATGATGAATGATATGAAATGTCACTTTCAGAACATTTTTACTTACAACGATAGAGGATTTTTATTACGCATGTTTGGTCACTCTTACTCAGATTTCTTGAGTTATGTGGGGCAGCCCTAAAAGTACAGTCCAGCGCATAACTGTGTCAATGTTTTAATTAAATTGCGTTAAGATTAGTAGAGTAATTAAGATCGCCAAGCAAGTTTGACTGGGTTGCTTTTAAATGTTTATTTTTGAACATTTAAGTAAATAGTTTGTTAGTTAATGTTGGCCTTTTTAATGACTTGTTGACGTAACTGAGCATGTAGCGTATCTTTTGATGTATTGGATGTTAGATGTACACATTTTGGGCGGTTTTGCATGATGCATAATAATTTTGAGGCCGATTTAATTACTTCTAAATTGGTTAGATAGTGAGTTTATAATTACGTATTTATTACAATTATTACTTTAGAGAGATGTGTGTCAAGTCATTTATTCAGCGTTTTCTTACTTGTTAAGTAAGATTTTTTTTAAATTCAGAATCCTGGTTTATTTTCTGTATGTACTTTAAACTAAAATAGCCGTCTATTTGTTACTAGCTTTTGCACGCATCTTCGCTCGCATTAATTTATAATTTGACATGCAATTCGGGTTGTACTCTGCTTGTAATAATATAATTAAATCATGATCCGACAACTCGTGGCGCCATCTATTCATGCAAGTCATAAGAACATTATTGTTGTTTTCCTCGGGAACAGTACATATAATATTTATATAGTATATATAATATTTATATAAATTATATGTAGTAAGGATTGTGTAGATATAATAAATTAAAACAAAGACCTATTAATAACAAACGCAGAGATGTGAAATCACTAAACATCGATAAAATTGTGGTGTGTGTGATATGGATGTAAATTTTCTCGACGTACTAATAAAACAGGGAAAGTTTTAACCCTCTCCGTTTATTGTTACATGCAAATAAACTCGTCTAGCTCTAACTATTCAATACTAACAATTAAGTTATTCACCTAAATACTTCCTTCCTTACTACGCAACATCCCTCAAAGGCGTTTCCATGTCTGTCTGTTACGTCTTAAAGAGTAAAAGTATTTCCCAACGTAATTACCAGTCGTACAACAGTGGAGAATCGTGCATATTTACATTAACATAAATTGGCATCCATCGGTCGACAGTGCTGCGAATCGGCTGACTACCGAGAGTACCGAGACCCTAGCGCGAATGTGCGACGCGAAAATTGGAACTCCCGAGTTCACTGATGCCACTTTTCACCCTTTGTCCCTCAGTGAAGTCGGTAGTTCCTACATATTTTTAATCAATCTACCCAGCCGATCATAGTCCACTGCTGGGCATAGGTTTATCACAAGCTGAGCTACAACTGCCTGCGTCCACTTTTCGCATCCAGTCTGACCCAGCCACTTCTCTAAGTAGTCAGTCTATCTGACTAGGGGCGTCCTACGTTGTGTTTGAAGATGCGCGATAAGCTTTATAACCTATAGCATTTTGGTATAAACATTTTTGAAATAGGAACAATTAGTTTTACCCACAGATTGGAATAAAATCAATAAAACTATATATATGTTGCGGTGTTTGAGTGTTTTCAATTTTAAAGTCGTTCGAATTTACGTTCCATTTTATCCGCACGTTCGTACTAGGCCCACCGATCAACTGAGAAGCGGCCTAGCAATTTTCCGTTCAGGAAACGATTTATGTTACAGTTTTGTTACGAAACTATTGTTTATTAAGTCATTTTATATATCGACTGTCGAAGTGTGGAGAAATGTTGCCGTGGTTAGTGTAAGTACGGTTTTATTAAATTGTTTAAAGTGGTATTACGTTTGTGCGGTAACCGATGATTAGTATGAGGAAGACGTGTTGTCACTTACGTTATGTTATGTTATCTTAAAGGATTATAACAATCGTCACGCTGACATGAAATGGATTACTTTAAAGTCAAGTGTCGTCATAGTTTCTGCGTACCTAGATTTTTATCCTAATACCTAACTAGGTCAAATTATATTTCACTTCAATACGAAAGTTTTGCTGAAATCCGTTCTTGTACAGTTTCTTAGTAACCAAAGCATAAGAAAAGGTGTCCTATGGAAAAACCCAAAGAATATTTTGTAACCGTAATCCGTGGATACAATAAAAATAATGATTGAATCATTGAAGGTTAATCCGAAAGAAATCTGCGAAATATTGCGATATGAAATCGGAGAATTCTGATTCGTGCCTACGCATAAAATAATGACAATTCTTTCGTTTCATTGTTCATTGTCATTTCTTTGTAGGCTTTATTGCTTCATCCAAATCCAACGTTACCTAAGGACCAGTGGCTGACCACTTAATTGAAAAAAAAACAACTGTATTTTGAATAGTCTTTCGTTTCACAAACACTTTTCTACCGATCTGTACTTAAATGAGACGAGGTGTTCCATTTTTGCTCGTGCTGTGATTTGTCATTAGGATGGAATGCGGCTAAGCATGTTTATTATAATTGTATTTTTTATTAATTAATGTTATTTTGAAGACAACAATATTGGTTGTGTCATTGTTTTATTGAAATTCCAATTTGGTGAAGTAAGCTAAGCTAAACATATTAATGACTGTTTTGCATTCAGAGATTATTTCTATGGAACACTTTACCCATTTAAAGCCAACTACGTATAAGAATTATGCATTCATCCATAAGTATTCCCTATGTAGTATCTAGGTACTCCCAAGCACATACCACTTTAAACACATTGCCTTACGAAATAAATTCCTTATCAATACAATTTCCTCATACAAGCATTTGATTAGGCAATACGATTCGAAAATATTGCCAGTCAGTTTGAATTAGCATAAGCTGTGGCAGATACAAGCTGGTCGTTTTGCGCAATATCAGAAATGCGACTTATTACTACAACTACTAAACTCTTACTTCACTTTACTATCGTTTGAACTAAATCTGTCGCGAGATTTTCACACCGAGTCACGGAGGCATAAGGTATGGAGTATGCATAGGACTGTCGTTTAATTTTATCATTATAGTAACTATCTACCATAACTGTTATGGTGATGGTTTAGATTATGTTAGGAGTAGTGATAAAAATAATGTTGTATCATAAAATTGAGTAAATGAGTTAAGTATTTTTTAAATTTTGCTTGTTGTTTTGCTGTTTATAAAATGAGGTATTGTGTATTATTCACTATAAAGAATAACAAATTACCTTATATAATACATATTAGTACCTGTTGTGGCTTTCACGGTTTAAAACTAAATTTATACGGACACTTACAGGATATCTTCCGTGTTTTTTCATTATTTTGAGCTCCTGGAAACACCTCCGGCTCACGGAAGATATTCCGTAAGTGACAGTATAAGTTAACATTAGTACCTTTTAAATAAATAACATAACATGAAAAATAAATGGAACTTACCATGGCCGTTAATTTTGGAAATCATTTTAATAATGAACTTTGATTGTATTACTGTAATCATGTGTCTGAATGTTTTCCATGAGGTTTCATTAAAACGCACGAATGTGTCAGAGTTAATAGACCATATTCAAATGCAGTAAACTTCCTTGCCTGCTATTTACAATTACGGCACTAACATATTCGTCAACACTATTGAAATATTACTTACCGTGGATGAATGATTATAGTTCCATTCATAAGCTATGTGGAACAGCACAAATACTTGCTATGTTGGTCTAGTGAACGTGAGATATCCCGTAAGTGACAGTGTAAGTTTACATTAGTACCTTTTTAAATAAATAACATAAAAAAATGCATCTTTTTATGGTAGTCTTTTGAAAAGAACTGCATAAAAGAGGGTCCTGGGTTCGATCTCCAAGTAGGGAAGTCTTTTTAAGCTCTCCATCTCTGGAATTTTGCTTGGATAACAGCAGCAGACTCGCCTGAAGGCCCTATGCGACTAATTTGTGACAACCATTAACTTAACATTTGTTTACCTATCCACTGCGACATGCTAGTAAAATGTTGGTGGACTAAATAATTTCCACCTCTGCATATCCTTGCAGAAAATGAGTGTGATGTTATCTTATAAAATACGTGGCATCCTAACTAATATGATAAATGCGAAAGTAAGTTTGTTTGTTAACTTTTCACGCCTAAATCATTGAACCGATCATCCTGAAATTTTGCATATACGTTGTCAGGTGTACAGAAACGGACATAGGGTAACTTTTATCCTGGAAAAAAAGTATTGTTCTCGAGGAAAACCACAATAGTTGTCTTATGATAATAGCTGGCGCCACGTGTCTTTCTAGCCATGATTGAATTATATTCTAAATTAACGCGAACGAAGCCGCGGACAAAAGCTAGTTTCCTATAAAGACAAAAGGTCCAAAAGGCCCAAAGGTTGACTGGTAGGAAATGCTTATGGCATTAAGTCCGCCTCTGTACTCTGTGCTTGAAGTGTTAAATAAATAAATAAAGACAACTTTTTTGGACTTTTTAAGATTCTTCGACAACCCTATCCTTATAAACTTTGAAGTCCATTGCCATTTAACTATTGGTCTCAACATTTGAATTAGGCTCTTGATTGACGTGACATTTCAGCAACATATAATGATGTTGTTAAGGTTGTTATCGACACAACCATTTGCATATGAATAATATGGCAGAATCTAAAGCTCTTCTGATTAGACCTTTCAATTTTTATATCGTAGTGGGACAAAATCTATACTAATATTATAATCCGATAGTTTGGATGGATGGATGGATGTTTGTTGGTAAATCTGGATGAAATTTGGCACAGAGAAGAAAAAAAAGTACGCTATTTTAGAATATAATTATAGTCTAAAATAGCATACTTTTTTTTCTCACAACACATGAAAATTTCCAGGCGAACGAAGTCGCGGGCAACAGCTAGTAAAACCTAATTGGTATTCCTAATTCTGTCAGTATACTTGCTGCTTATTGATAGGGTTAGGTAAACGCTTGATGGCTTCTATTTTTGAAGATTTTTAGTGAATGGATATTCTTTACAAAAGAACCTTTTTTAGTGTCTTCCTTCGTTTATGATGTAAACATAATCGATTTATCTGTGTGGTACTAAATATTTAAAAAACATACAAGTATGAAACATTATGTCGATCAATTGCTTGATAACACTGACTACAGAAGAAACACATCAATGAGATCATGACGCAGCCTCTCAAACGTTATACTTAGTGATCGATATTAATTGTTCTTCCTATATTCTACACTAGTCGGTTCATTAAAGGATTGCATAATTAATTATTCTGTCTAACAGACTTTATACTATTTAAGTACCCACCTCCTTTCCATACACATTCTAAACCAGAAAACCACAAATCAGAATTGACCTAAAAACACTATTACTTAACATCCTAAGATAAAATTATTCCTGTAGATTATACAAGAGTTTATACTCGTATTTTAGTACTTGTTATATTGAAATATGGCTGGCCAATACCGCCGATAAAGGAAACTATTTCCCATTGAGTAGAAGGCTCTTAGGTAAGGGGTACGTAACTAGATCGGTCTTGTTAGCAGTATAGTGTGTATCTTAAGTAGGGACATAGTTATAAAGAATTGGGAAATGGTCCAAGATGACGCAATTTCGCGGACAATATTATGGGTACCTGTTTGGTTTGACATTAAATTGGTAACTTTCAAAGAATAGGATTAGGACTCGTTGGTATAGTGGTCGTAAGTGCGATTGCTGAGCATGAGGTCCTGGGTTCGATTCCCAGGTCGGGCAAAGTGCTATTGGGTTTTTCATCAGGAATTTCTCAGTAGCAGCCACGGAGTCTGTATTGGTGCCCGGTTGATGGCATTAGGCTTCGCCCCCTATTACATGGGACTTAAATAACGTTTTGCTTACATAAATGAAATGTCTTCTTGTTACCTCAGCTATTTTATCAATCTTGCACCAAACACTTTAGAACGGTGGCGCGTGCGCTGTAACACGTAAAAGACGTTTATCTTCGACGAGGTACGGTCAACAACAAAAGTCATCGTCGAACACAAAATTATTTTGTTCATTGTATTTCACAATTCCATATAGTAGCTTAAGTATCTTTCTTCATCGTGTGGTTAGTGCCTAACCTGGTACCTGGTGTCGGTTTTATGCTGCCCATGGGCCTGGCTTTACATACCGTCGCGTCGAGAAATATCTCTCAGGTACGCTGGTTTCCTCACGATGTTTTCCTTCACCGAAGCTAGTGATAATTATACAATATGCACATGAATGAAAAAAATCGTGAATTTGGCTACTGAATTTGGTTATTTTAGTCAGTACAAGTCTGACACTCCCTTCCGCTCCGCCCAGAGCAGGAGGGGTCATTTGATGATTTCCCATCCGAAAAAAATAAACAATTGAGGATGGTGAATTTTCTTTTACTTTCCACCCCGAATTTAATCCGATAAATATTTACCTCAATAAAGATGGTAAAAAAAAACTACTTTTTTGCGGCTGACTATACCGTGAACATAACAGTACTGCTTCGTTTAATGGCCATAGATAATACAAGACTGTACCCATAGAGTGTACTGGTGAAGTATAGTGATGGATTATCTCAAGTAACGTGTTCCTTGGTCAAGCAGGATTTATTAGCGGGATTTTATTTGTGATAGAAGTTTTTAGTGTTCTTGTTAAGAGAAAATAGAGGAGGATTTTTTCAGCTCAGTTTATGTAAGTAATAAAATATTCTACTAGTATACTATCCTATTACTTTAGTGAAACAACCATTCAAAATACTTTTATTAAAAAACACAGTTTCATCCGGTTAGACCTACGGTGATAACGGGCCCGGTATGTCCGGGGAAAGGTGACAATGAACTTTAGTAAATTATCATCATTATTTTTGACCTCTCGTTGGATTATTTTAACTTGAAAGAGAGGACTCTTTCAAGCTCTTCCGTATCAGTTAGAGCACATTCCCAGTAAATACTACATACACGCACATTGCATCACATGAAAACATTACCGTGTATGAAAATGTTCTTACGATTTATGTTACGTTCATACAACTTAATACAACCATAAGCTCTTACATACATGTTAGGTATATTATGTATAATTTAGCACATATGAATCGTGACTGACGTAGGAACTATCATCCCGATCAGTTTCACAAGGAGATGACTTGATAAGACCCACGCGTCTGTCAAGTAGTTCAACGAGTTTTAAGATAGAATCGGACTTTTTGATAGTATACAGGATTCAAGGTTGAATAGTGAGTCAAGAACAAAAAACACATCAGATAATACTGAGAAATATAAATGTACCTATTTGGATAGCTGGGGTGAAATCAGACGAAAACGACTCGATAAAACAGAGCGGATACACAAACTGGCGCGCCTTGACAATCATGGAACAATATTATATTCTGTACTCCTACCCACTATTACTAAACTAATTATTAACACATACATCACAGTGGTCTTATAATAGGACATAACAGGATAGTTTTTTGAGACGGGACAGTCCTCATTGTCCCGGTCGTCGTCTTAACCGTTGATTGCTGTACTCAAAGGTTTTGTAAAAATTAGTCTTTTCTTCTCCACTTTAAAAATCTACTCCTTTTTTTTTACTTTTTTCTACTGTCTTCGTCATTCTCCTGCCCTTAGGTATCCCAATTTATTTGGGGTCGGCGCAGCATGTCTTGTCTTCTACCATACTTCTCTATTACTCCTCACCTCAGCAGTCACCTCCTTTCTAGCCATATCATTCTTCAGACAGCTCCAGTGGCGCAATTGGTTAGCGCATGGTACTTATAAGTCCATCGTTTGTTTCTTATCATTCGCCTTTTCTTCTAGATAAAAATAACAAACCCAGCTATTCGTAAATATAATTATGAACGCACCTTTGTCCAATATTTCATTTGTATGAACTCGTTCAGGGGTGGAACTAATGTTATTGTCTTGAAGTGTAGCAAACTTATTAAAATAATATTAAGTTCAACGAAAGGCCATAACGATTTTTTTTTTCACTACTATTCCTACATGCATAGTGAAAGTATGACGGAATGAATTATTTTCCAATCATATATTTGGCTGTGGTTTACTATAGCTTTCATTTTAATGAGATCCGTATCATGACTCTGTGAATTATCATGACTAAATGAAACGTTGGTTACAAAAAGATTATGACTGGAAGAAAGTAATGTTTCCTGTCTCATTTTCTTTCCTCTATAGACAATCGGGTATCCTTTAGAATGGAATAGATTAGAATAATATTTATTTGCTTAAAAACACCAATGCCTTTAAACCATAATAAGTTCTTTTGATACGCTCAGGGCCAAAATAATAATAATATAATAAATGTGTTTTCTTTCTTTTCTTTCTTTCTTTCAAAATTCAAGTCGTTTTGATGTGTTTTCTCAAAAGAAACGTCCTTAATTTCTTTTTTACACACTAGGGCAACAAATATTAACTTATACTTTTCTTTGCTGAGGCAAGCCTTTTTCTTACCTAACAAGCACAAGATTGTATGTATTGGATGCCTTTTTAAACATCTAACATAAAATTGCAATGCAAATCAACTAGAATTAACTCCTTTCAATTTTCTAAAATACAGCCCATAAATTTCATGTCTCTTACCTCAATTTTCGCAACGATTAATCTCACTGAGTCCCACACTACCTGTACCTAATGTTACATAAACAAGAATGCTCTGGGACCATTAAAATGCAAATTAGCCTAGTCTACGCATAATATACGACCGTAAGACAATTAATACCAAGATGCAATACAGCTGAATTCACTTCTGTGTTTACCTGTACTTCGGCTTCTTTTGGTTCATGACGTGCGTTAATAATTCATGTTTATTAGATGAGTGTACCATCAGTTACAGAGGTGAAATCATGGTATATCAACGGCATATTTAGATGTACTGAATACACCGAGGTTTCTCATGGTCTTTGATGGGATTGGGATTGTTCTCTTGGTTTGGAGAATAAAATAAAATATTCTAAATAGACCACTTATGACTAGTTTATGGCCGCAAAACAGCTTGTTAAAACCAAAAATAAGTCGATCAGTCATGAAAATTAAGCTATTATCATAGATCTCTATGAAACAAACTCCATGGAAAATCAAAATTTTCTTCCTTATAATGACATAACACCTCATAACTATCAGCTAAACAGTATCTGTATCTAGAATCTAATCCACGACATTTCTCCTTCAATGCATTTACAACAGTCCGAACTGCATAATAAATTCACATTCCCGCGCTCCAGTTCTGCGCGCGCCTCTACTCGGTACAGCCGTCAACACTTGTTCAAAATCCAATTACACCAATTTGCCAGATTGCAAGCGTAACATTGCAATGGCGTAATATTATAGAACACTGCATGGAATCCGGAACACGAAAGTCTATAAATTAAATGTTTCGCGCACGGACGGCGGGCCGTGGACCAAGTTAAGGTTGGCTATCCACTTGTGGGGGAAGCGGAGCGAAAAATCCACCAATAGAAATGTATAATTTTGAACATAGAAGCAATTACTTTGGTGGTTTTATTTTCTCGTTCATCGCTACGCCTCTTTCAACAGCTCTGACGGAAGGCCTGCCTTATATTTTATGCTTGAAATGGTGTGAAACATACTGCTTTTTACAACTGTTTAGGGAAACTGTAATTAGCGAGTTATTTGTTTTAATACCTTAAAAAGATTGAAGTTTTGAATCGTTGTAGACCAGGTAAAACCAAGAAAAATATTGTTTATATGTAACATCTTTGTAATTGGCTTTCTGGTGACTATGGTTTTCTTTTTTGTTTGTTTTTAAGTCCTCCAGGTACTAAAATAAATAAATAATAATAATATCTTGGGGCAAGCAACACACCGCCATCTGATCCCAAACTAGGCAGAGCCTGTACTATGGCAACCAGACAACTGATAAACATACTTATATATTTCTAAATACATAATATATATTATAGATAAATAATGTTTAGTATGTGATTGATTCCAATGTATCCCACATTGAGGGTGGTTATCAACTGGTGGGGACTACCAAGTCTAGAACCATTCTCATTTCTTTACTATTTATATTTTCTCTTTTTCATTTTCTCGCATTCTTGCACAATTCACGAACGTTTTACAATGCGATTAAAATGCGTATTCCTTGAAATATTAACGGGCCTACTTGCTATTTCTGATTTCAAGCACTTGCCCAACTTAACGGCTTTGAAGCCTAAGCATAAATCAGCTCCAACATAATGAGAACCGAATTAATTCAACGTATATCTAAATATCCATCGGCTTCAGCATTACATAATGCCGTCCGTGCCGTATTTTGTTATGCTCTTTCCATGCGTTCGTTCTGGTCAGTGTGCTGTGAATTATAAGATTAATGCAAGAGAGCAGGGTTGGGGAACCTTTCTTGTAACTTCGTTATAACGTAGAAAAAAACCTAATTGTTTGATAAATGTTTAGGAAAATTATAATTACTAGCAATACAATTTCATCATCAATTACGATTTCCAAGATAACTTTAGAAATTAAACTATTCAGTGCGTTAAAGTATTGTTTATAAGAAAATATGGGTTTCACACTTCCATTAATGTTGACCATCCTCTTCCTGCCTTCGTCCCAATGTTATTTTGGGGTTGGTGCAACACGTTATCATCTTCCATTTTCCCCTGCCAACCGTCACGCCATATTTTTCTTTCATGACATTCTGTACACAAACCATCCATCTTTTCTTTGGCCTCCCTCTCTCTCTCCCTCTTCATTAACCAAAACCTGGACCCAGAATTTTCTATCAAGAGGTTTGACACCCCTGCTCTAAAGAACCAGGCTTACAATCTTGTGTTCATGATTGTGAGGAAATTATAGCATCGCCTGCAGTGACTCTAAACGTCGGAAGATATACTTGTAACTGACACAATTTATAGCGAAGTCTTTCAATTGAATCGATTGCCTCAGTCTTATTATCAAAAGTTTCTCACTTTAATACTAAGTATTCTTTAGAAATGTTCTTGCGGAATAAGAAGCGAGTACATCCGAAAGTTAACGTACCTACTTTATTTCGGACTTATTCGTCTATTTTTAGAATAAAAACTGATACTACTCAAGACTGCTTCATTGGTCTAGTGGCTGCGAGCGCGACTCCTGAGCATGATGTCCTGGGTTCGATTCCCAGGTCGGGCAAAGTGTTATTAGGTTTATCCATCAGGAATTTATCAGTAGCCGCCACGGGAATGGATCTGTGCCCGGTTGATGGTAATCATGTCTAAAATTAAAAAGCTTAAAAACTCTTGCGCACACATCTTTCTATTAAACTTTCTACAAAATCACCTGCAAATTACTGCCTGCATAACGTGCTAAACCCATTGTCCATTATATGGCTAGCTCATAAACCAATGATTAATGATACATAACACTTTACCCCCGATACGGCGCGCGCGCATTATTATTTACGATCATAGATCGTGATCCAGCTATTAGTTAGGTATGAAACAGCTTATATACTTGCTTAAGTTGTTGGTACTTAAGCTGTTTTATACTTGAGGGCTATGGTTCTCTAAATATTTAAGGTAGGACATTAAATGTGCGCCTACGCATGAGCGTCTAACATTAAACCAAACCCAGTTCTTGTTTTAACGCCGGATTCATCAATTTGGGTTATTCACCAACTCGACACAAGATACTGGACACTCGTGTGTCCAGTTGGTGAAAATCAGAATTAGTACAATTATTATTTCGTCATCTGGACACGCCAAAATTTTTACACGTGTCCACATAGCGAAACTTAAATTAAATCACTTTTATGTTTTCGCCAACTGGACACATGTTCGCATTTTACCCGAATTCAAGATAAAGTACAGTCAAGCACATACATTTTTGTGTCACAATCATCATCGGCATCATTGTAATAAAAGTACCTATAGGTAATAAAAAAAAGTAACATTAGCTAAGTATACTTTTCTTCACATTAATAAATCATCTTAATATTATTTAATTGTTACATATTTGTTTTATTTCAAAATTTGTCTGAAATAGAAGCTAATAAGGTTTTTCAAGTAAAAAAGTGAGGCAGCTTTTTCATGAAATCGAGGCGATTATTAACCTGACTGTACCCTTTTTTGCAAATAAACTGGGTGTGTCCAGTTGGCGAAAACATAAAAGTGATTTAATTTAAGTTTCGCTATGTGGACACGTGTAAAAATTTTGGCGTGTCCAGATGACGAAATAATAATTGTACTAATTCTGATTTTCACCAACTGGACACACGTGTGTCCAGTATCTTGTGTCGAGTTGGTGAATAACCCATCAATTTTATGCATATTCAATTATTATAGCTTGATAGGAAATTGGATAAGGATATCCAAGTCTGGTTATGTTTTATCTATAGGTACAATCTATCCATACGAATATATAAAATTAAAATGTCTGTTTGTAATTTCAAAATAACAGCTTTATACTGAATGCATATGACAGTTTATACGGTACTTATAATAAAACAAAATACAATTTTTTGTTTTGTCTGTCTGTTTATTTCCGACTAGGTAATCTCCAAAATGGCTGGACTGATTTTTACGCGACTTTTACTGGCAGATAGCTGACGTTAAAACTTAGGTTACTTTCATTTTCGAAAAATGATTAGGGTTCCGTAAAAAAAATTAAAACCATCTAAATTGTCAACAAAATCCGATTCAAATAGATAAGGATAATAGATATTTTTATAATAATTTTACTCGGACGAAAAAACGTAAATTAATTTGAATTTTTCATATAACTTAATTGCGTAGTGTGTTCTTTATTACCTGCTACTTGTATTTATGAATTGTTTTTATTTGTTTCAGGTAAAATTGGCCCCAAAATACATCCCGAATCAAAAGTTCAAAGATTGGATTCTAAACAGGTTTTTAATTAACAACGATGTCACTTTCAGTTCCTAACTAAAGATTTTTTAGGAGCATGCTACGCTAGATAGTCCAGTAAATCCTTAAATAGGGCTGGTGTCTGCAACTCCACGTCCAAAGCCCGTATGATGAAGATGACTTTATGCTAAACGTGGCCACTGTCGTAACAAGCTAATTTGTTTAAAAAAACAACGTTACAACTCATGAACTTAATTCTAGACATTTAAAGAACGAAAAACTATACATACACTTTGTATAGTAACTAAATCCTACTAATATAAATGCGAAAGTTTGTGAGTATGGATGGATGGATGTTTGTTACTCTTTCACGCAAAAACTACTGACCGGATTTGGATGAAATTTGGCACACAGATAGTTTATAACCTGGATTAACACATAGGATACTTTTTATCCCAGTATTGCGATCCCGTGGGACAATTACCGAACTTACGCGGGTGAAGCCGCGGGCATGAGCTAGTAGTGTATATAACGTCATAGCAGGTAGTCAAAAAATGGCTCGCTTGGTTTTCCTACGGATTATGATACTTGCGTTACCTAGGTATATTTATTTAAGGACAACCAACAAAGCATACACCAAAAATACATGTTACAGTAGGTACTCATGTTATTTTTACATTTTATAAGGCTGCCACGGCATGCATTGAACATAGGAGTAAGAGTGTGATTATTATAACCGTTTAGGAGTAATCTACTGAAAAAAAGGGAGCAATTTTGTCACTAGTGTTTAAGATGTGTATGTATTATTTTACTAACAAATTGGATTGTATTATCTGGGTAATAAATGATTTGATTTGATTGATTTGTAATTGAAAATAATGAAGGAAACTTTCTTAGCGCGTGAGAAAACGAATGCCAGTCACTGAAAAAACGTAAACACGAGCGGGTATCGTGTCAGGTAGTGCGGATTGTCGTGTGCGTGTTCAAGACTAGCCCGTGATTCGTAATTAATTATGCTTATCGTATTACTCACTAAGAATAGTTCAATTTATTGCAATGCAAATAATGTGAAGAAGTATGTAGCAAATGAGGGAATGTCTCAATGAGGGGTACAAGTTTCAAGCTGGACTGTCAGCAATGCTTGCTACCTCTTGCTGCATGAGTAATATTTCATCATTCTCATTTATAATCAATCATGACGTTACAAGAATCAAACAAGAAGAAGCGTTATCAAGAACAGGCTACAATTAAATAAATAGTCAATTATCGCTTATGTTCCTAAATACTATGTTAACTCGCTACCCGCCCCTGCTTCGCACGGCGTAACCTATCCAAAACTGTTTTTCATTGAAATCGATTTTGTGGTTCCGGAGAATAGCTTAAACAAACATAGTGAAACGTGATTTTTATTAAAACGAGTCCATGACTCCTGGCTGGATTACAGTTAAATTCTTTTTCTTGGAAATACGTAGGTACAGAGATAAGTTTAACATAATTATTTATGAACACAATTAAAAAGCTAAGATGCTTCTACGAAACACAGTTTATATTCTGTAAAAGTTGTGAAAGTGAGACCACAGTGGTTTCGCAAAACCAGAAACTTGCGATATATTTGATGAATGAATTAGTCCTGCGGTAAATAAGCTGGGAAAATTCTAGAACCTAAAATGCTTTACATGGCATAAACGTGTAAATTATAAAAATAATGGGATGACTTCAGCAGTAAAAACACGCACACACACAAGACACTCGCGCTTGGTACCTTATTATTTTTCTCAGCCCATGAGGTCTCATTTTTGCCATCCTTTTGGATAGGATGCGGTCTATACTCAGGAATTCAGGATTTAGGATGTAAATTGTATGTGATAATTTCACACAGTTAAAACAGTTTTAATCGCTCTAGATCAATCCAAGTGTTTTCTATCTCCATCTGTTTCTAAACTCACCAAGGTTTTACATAACATAAGCACATACAATTCAAGCACAGTTTACTGTGACCTAATTACCTGACAACTGACAAGCAACAGTTTGTCACCTGCAGATTGATCTCAAGGCTCTAAAGTCATTAGTTGTAATTATCTACAACCACTTGCTCAAGGCTCTTTCTACACTTGTGTGAATAATTACGACACTTAATAGGTAGGTACCTACGTATAATTGTTGGTCAATATTGTTTTTGTAACTGATAAGAAAAACTTTTGTAATAGGATTGATTGTATGTTAACGAAATAAGGAATATTTATGAGTTTACTGTTTTTGTTATTATGAAGATTTATACGTATACCAGATGAGACTACGTAAAATATTCCTGTAATAATTAGCAGTGAATATGGTAAGGGTACTTACTCTTGTGCTACCCTACATCAATCCGATAATTGGTAATTCTAAGTTCAGCCTAAGAATGAAACGGTTTTTTCTGATGATTTAGCGATGTTAAGTATGTAATTGTAACCGCTCCCAGCAATCAATAATAATTGCAGAGTTTTTGATGTGGGAACACATCAAAAACTCATACAAAAAACTAAAATAAAGAACTGTATTTTATTGCTAATGACCAGTATCGAATACTAACTGTGTTTAAATCAATTGCACTACATAATTCTCGTAAAATAATTAGTCTCTAAACTCGATAATCTATCATATCCTTCCTTTGAATTCCAAATTCTGCTTCATATGGCTCTAACTAATTTAAAGTCGTTCAAAATTGCCATCGATCAACTATCAAATCGTTAATCAGTTTGTGATTCATATATATGATGAAAGTTAAGGACACACTAAAACTTAGTGTCTAGTAAATTAGTAAAAAAAATCCGATACGCCTTACCGGATAAGCCAGGCTCTTAGTTTTTCCTAGATCGGCAGTGACAACAAGATACCACACTTGTATGGAAGAATGAGATACAATTATCTGAAATTCTTTAGGTACAGTAGGTATCTATATACAATACATGGAATTTAAGAAAACACGTAGTTGAAATATTGCTCATTTAATATACCAGGTGTGCATAGAAATACAACAGATTGCTTAACCTGATACTCTATGAAAGGATGCCTTATCAATTACACAGAAATTGCAGTAAATACTTCACCTAAGATGTAGCTTCTCATTTGTAACATAGACTAGTGAATTATTCATAAATCTCTGAATGTTTGTAATGTGTTTTATCTCGAGGTGTCACTTGCTGTGGACTTCGTTGTTAGGATTGTTTTCACTGTCATCCGATGTTGTGTTTAGAATTCCGTTCTATATAACATATCCTTTTGTCTTAAGTGTAGATCGGGGGTAAACATTATTTCATTAGGTGGTAGGTAGCATTTTTATTACATGGGTGTGCTGATGATATTGCTTAAATATAGCTTAACATCTGGCTTCGTATTTTAACTTTTGCTACAAAAGTACTACACATATTGTTAACATATTCTAATACATATTGATAAAATGTACTGTTACTGCACATAATTAGGTATATCCTCTACTGCAAATCTCGCAATCGCAGGTTTGCTGTAAGAAAACCCAATCCTGGGTTAATCTCGCCATTGTACATAAGCTATTATTGCATTTTGTATGTATTTTATTTTTATTTTGTGTGCAATAAAGAATAAGAATTTTGATAAAACGGCTTCTTAGTACTTTTACTAACAGTTTCCGCAGAAGGCAATCAATTCTAAGTAAGTATTAGGATCACATGTTGTTACTAGCTAAACATGTAAACGAATACAAGCAAACAATTCCAATCGCGTATCGTATCGCCCAAAGCAACCGCACACCCAGCTTGAATAACTCAGCCGTGCCGGATACACGGCAGGTGGTGCCTTGCGCAATTTACGCACGGTCCCTTGCGGACGCTTGCAGGCTCTTGCAGGCTTGCGGGCTTGCACATTTCATTCTAATGTTACCGCCCTGCAAGTATTGTGACAGGGGTAATGTAACACCCGCGTTTGTGTACAGAAAATAGTGGTGTTTGAAAAAATATTTACTTGTTTAATCATGTGGAATAGAGGGATGATTTGTTTAAGTTGTCTGTTGTATTATTAGTTCGTATGCAAGGTAATAGTCCATAGGAATGCAGATGTACTTATCATTGGAAATTTCGTGACGAAACCGTGCCTATATTATCGTGGAATAAAAAAAACTATGAAATTGTGAGATCCATAAATCCACACTGGCCCCGCATAGTGGATTTCGGGCAATGCCCTCTGGCAGAGAGAAGGCCTGTGTCTTATCAGTAAGAACAATATGATGATTAGGTTTATTGTCCATAATAAATGTTCAATAACGATGAATTAGGACAGTAAGAGAAAGAAAATTAGTTAAAGAATCTTGATGTAAGATCTAAAGTCTGAAAAACCGGTATCGTCTTAATCAGTACTAACTGCGTTGTGGAGGTCAGAGAGGCAGTCGCTCCATGTAAAATACTGGTATTCAGCTGCATCCGGTTAGACTGGAAGCCGACCCCAACATTGCTGGGAAAAGGCTAGGCAAACAATGATGTAACAGCTAAAGCTGAATAGTTTTTCTGACAATATAAACATTACTCATCCTTCCGATGAAATACCTATCTGTAAATACCATTACATAATATAATTTAGTCATAGCGGTCATAGTGCAGTACCGATGATTGACACCGACATTTTTAAAGAAATTCTATTGTAAGAGGTCAGGAAGGTAATGTCCGATTGTTTGAAAGGTATATTTGGTTGCGGGTAAGTAGGCATATAGGTCGTGTAATGATATAATGTGCTATGTAATGGATGTAATAAAAACGGATATTAGAACATTGTAATGTGTGGGTTCTATTAGTTATTATGAGGTAATGTAATGCATGTTATGTAGAATGGATTTTTGTGAATACGTCCGTTTGGTTTTATTAACTTTTTGAGTTTTGAGTCGGTATGTTTAAAACTTTGAGGAAAACTGTGAGGAAAATTTTGTTAGGAACGTCTTGAGTATGAATGTGGATGGGTATAAGAGTAGAGGAAGAACAAAGAAGCGGTAGATGGACTGTGTGAAGGATGATATGGCACGAAAGGAGGTGTCTGATGAGTTTTTTTTATTTTAAATAGACCTACTCTTGACCTCAATCTAGTCCTGAGGACAGAAATGAGGTCGACGATGGAACGAGCTAACCCAAAAGACGTCAATTAACTCGCGACTTAAATAGATTGGGGTCATACGAACTTGGGAACACCGACGAAGGCAGGAGATGACGAGTAATAGAGAAGTATGGAAGAAAAAGACATGCTGCGCCGACCCCAAGTAAAAAGACATGCTGCGCCGACCCCAAATGACTTGGAATAAAAGCAAGAGAATGATGATGAGGTTTAAAACTTTGAAACAAATTGTTTGCTATGATGATCGTCTCAGATTTTTGTGGAAATGTTTCAAAAGTGATAACTATAATGTTGTACTCGTTAGCAACCCAATTTCTACGATTCAGTTCACAAAAGTTTTTGGTAATAGTCGTAAAACCCACATGTTTCACGACTTAAGACCAAATAAGTATGTTGCTAGATGCTTCGATTAAAAAAAAGGAGCACGTTTTTAAAACTACTTACTGAAGAGGTATTTAATGTTTAATATCTTTTGTTTACTTGGCTGTTTACGCAACCTTTTGAGCAAACGTACCTACTGATAAGTTACAAAAAAAAATAAAGGAAGTCGTCTTTCTTGGTATGGACATTTGTAATGAAGAGGGATGAAACGCATGTTACTAAAAATGTGATGGATATTACTGTTGATGGATGGAGAGGGAGAGGAAGGCTAAAGAAAAGATGGATGGATTCCGTGAGGAATGATATGAAAGAGAAAGGAGTAAATGATGCCGTGTCGTCTGACAGGGGAGAATGGAAGAAGAAAACGTGTTGCGCCGACCCCGAGTAGAATGAGACAAGGGCAGGAAGCATAATCATAATCAGCCTATAATGTTCCCACTGCTGGGACATACGGCCTCTTCTCTATGAGGCCGCGGCCTCGAATTTTGCGGGCAGCGGGGCGGCAGTGGGGCGGCGGCGCGGCGGCGGCGGCGCTCGTTGTATGGAGTGCACCGCTCGTTGCCCGCTCCCGCGCCGCTGTTTTCGAGAACCGGTCCATTTGATTTTACGCATAAGATCCTGCCGCTCCCGCGCCGCTGCCGCCGCCACCCCACTGCCCGCAAAATTCGAGGCCGCGGCCTGAGAGGGAATGTGCTATAGTCCACCACGCGGGCCCAGTGCGGGTTGGTAGATGTCACATGTCTTCGAATTTTTGGTTCTAGGACATGCCGGTTTCTTTACCGTTTTTGAGAGCAGTGGTGATGAAATAAATTACACAAAGTAATGCGCCTACCTGGGTTCGAATCCAAGACTTACTGTTCGTAAGTCGGGGCCGCCACCACTGGGCCACCGCTGCCCTCTGGGCTGGAAGATGATGATGTAAAGTGTAAACTAGTGTTAAGTTTATGTAACAGGCAATTTCAACTGAACTTAAATAAAATAAACATACCTAAAAATCCAATACAATTTGTGTTTATATTCGAGAAGCTATTGTGTTTTCTTACTTGAAAGGAAATAAAACATACAGATTCAGTATTTATTACATAAAGCGATCTTTGTAATAATTACGGAAAGCGTGTCTGAAATTCGCTACAATTTCACAGACGTTAAGATGTTGCTGAAAACTCGTAAAAATCTAGATCTTTCTGAATATACTGTCACCATTTTAACCGACTTCTAAAAAAAGAGGTGGTTATGTATTCCACCAGCATACTTTTTTTAGGGTTCCGTACCCAAAGGGTAAAACGGGACCCTATTACTAAGACTTCGCTGTCTGTCTGTCTGTCTCCAGGCTGTATCTCATAAACCGTGATAGCTAGAAAGCTGAAATTTTCACAAATGATGTATTACTATATTGCCGCTATAACAACAAATACTAAAAATTAAAAAAATATATATATTAAGGGGGGCTCCCATACAACAGATATGATTTTTTTGCCGTTTTTATAGATAATGGTACGGAACCCTTCGTGCGCGAGTCCGACTCGCACTTGGCCGGTTTTTTTCTTTTATGTTCACAGTTTTGTCCGTGACTAATGATTTTTTCATTTGGTAGAGGAAACTTACGGTGGTCCAATATAAATGTATAATAACTTTGCTTAGATGCTTTACAATAACCTCTATAACGTGCATATTTTCTTCTTCGTATATGTGGATGATGCGCCAATATTTTCTAGTTACAATGTAAAATTGATACTTAACAAGGATTTGGGTGAGGCGAGTTATCAGTTTATCACAAATAAAAAAATAAATAAAAAAAAGACAAACTTCAAAAAGTTTTTATCTATTGCTTTGTTGTTTTTATTTAATTTTTTGTGCTCTACTCGTAAAATCAGTTAAAATTGAACATCATACTAAATTCAACAAATTGATTTTGTGTTAACAACGTTCAGATTTAAATTAATTATTTTTTTGTTCCGTATTGCGAAATACGATGTGTTAATAAAATGTAATATATTTTCGATGAATACAGAAATATTGATTGAGGTTGTTAGGTCAAAATTGGCGAATAAATCACGAAAGGATTAACTTTTCAAGAGAAAAAACGTGTGATGCGCTGATCTTGACCTCCTCAAAATGTGATATTGATGAGGTATTATTTAATCGTGACTCAATCATGAGTTTTGAGCAATATTATGAAAATAAAAGTAGCAAGATGTTATTAATTCCTAAGTAGCCAATTATTGTATGCCTCGTTGGTCGAGGGGTCGCAAACGCGACTTCTAAGCATGAGGTCCTGGGTTCAATTTCTGGGTCAGGCAAAGTGTTATTGGGTTTTTCCATCAGGAATTTCTCAGTATAGCCACAGAGTCTGGATTTGTGCCCGGTTGATGGCAATTGGCTCAACCCTATTACATGGGACTTAAAAAACATAAGCGGCGAAATGTGGATGTACTATTTGGTATCTACACCTCTGCCTAACCCTTCGCTGATTACAGGCTTGATGTTAAGTAATAGAAACCTCACTTGAACTATCATCGATATATCTCTATTTTGATAACCTATAAACTCTGCACACGGATTCGCCTGTCAATCAAAACGACCACGGTATGACAGTTGCCTATATCGGTCAATGGGGTCAGTTAATGTCTATGGCAAGTTATATAACTCTTATATAAATTATATCACGACACCATAGGTATTGTCTGTAACTATTGAAACATAAATCAATGGTTGAATTGTAATGAAAGGAAAACTTGTGTCCGTTTATCTGACAATGGGCTGACAGGAAATGTGTTGATTGGTCAATAGCTGTCAGATATTGGACGATTGACAATTCTGTCTTGGTGGACGTTTTTTTTTTCTTAGCCTGTATTGTCCCACTGCTGGGCAAAGGCCTTGGTGGACATTATTGGTGAAAAATTGGAAATGAATAATTAAAGTAGCATTTATGGCTGCAAGTTACCAAGTTCACATCCTATTAAAAAAATAGCACTGCAATAAATTAGCAAATTGTACATGAATACTTACCTCAGACTCTAGTATAAAACTGCAATTATAATTCAAAGATAATTAAATTATTTACAAACTACAAAACTATAATAGTAATAAATATGTACAAGTAGAAAAGGGTTACAGGGCGTCCAAAAATTCATCCGCATCGCTGTCAACAGGAAAAGAGCCCAGAAGGCTGACAGCATTGCCACGTTGGATGGCAATGTTGATTCTTTGGCCAAAAAATAGGCCCGCCCTGTGGTCACGTGACGAGTCGCTTGGCGATTTCCCGAAATACTAGGTGGGCACTAGTCTAAACTAATCATCATCATCTTCCTGCCTTTGTTCCAAGTTATTTGGGGTCGGCGCAACACGTAAACTATTAGTCTAAACGTCTAAACTAATCTAAATCATATTTAGTGTTTAACAAAAAGTTACTCTTTAAATAAAGGTTATTTATTTGAAATTAAATATGATATTTCTATTCAAGTAGGTGTATTTAGTATGTTAATCCTCAATTATTAACTTCACTATTTGCCGATTTATTAATGACTAATTTGACCTATAATATTTACAGATCCTTACTGATATTTATGCTTAAGTATTTAAATTTTCGAGAACAACAAGTTATTTTTTTTTTAGATATTTATTTTGTACCCTATCACAATGTTTTCTTATTTAACCCAAAGGTTGACTGGTAGAGAATGCCTTGTGCTATTAAGTACGCATATGTACTACTATTGTACATGAAGTTTAAATAAATAAATAAATATTTTCATAATTTTTAGTATTCAACATTAACGACCAATTAAGCTTCTATTAACAACTTTACTAATCTTCACGTGATCAACCGAAAAATGATTACCACCAGTAACCAATATAACTTTGCCGTTATTATATCCTTATTGTCAATATGTTAAAGTTGACTATTAATATGTAAACTGTTTAATGCTATTGTGAGTCATCGAGTTTGTTCAGTCAATATGTCAATATGTCGCAGGTCAAAAGTCTCGTAATAAAATGATAAAACTGAAATCATTTATGTCATTTTTACTATAAAACAAGATTTACTTGAAACGATTTTGTGCAAGGTTGTCAAATTGCTGAGTTTTTACGCTCAATACTGAAAGTGCACTTCAACCAACTTATCTGTGCTGGCGGGAAAATGCAGAACTAAAATAAAAATACCAAGTTTGACATATCGAAATTTTCTTGTCAAGCAACGCCATCTTGAACTGCACACTAACAATGGTCATATTATTGTGAGTTTTAGTCAGAAAACGACGTCCAATCTCAGCTTATATCCTAGGATGGTAGATTTACAGTAAAGTAAGCTTTTTAAGTTCAGTACTTACTTACAACTAAATGCTACCTAATTTGAATGGATTATTTCATTGCTGTTCATAGTTTTTTTAATAAATCACGATTGGCAACCCTGATTGCTCTATAATTCGAATTAGTCACTGATATTATCTACTAAGATAGAGGTGTGAATTTATTTAAGTAATTAAATAAATTATTAATAACATTTTACCATTTAGATAACTAAAACTGTTTGTGCCATTCTACTTGGGTACCTATTTATTAATGTTTTATTTCTTTTAATGTTTTCCCTATTAGGAGATAAGTGCTCATAACTGAAGTAGTATATGGTATGTTACTGTTAGTACATTTGCAATCTGATAGCGACAAAATTAAGTACTTATAGTACTTCCACTTTTGGTCTTTAAACAGTACTTTCATAGGATAAAGGTTACTAAACCCGAACCATAATGTTGTAGGAAATAGTCTTGTGGGCAATGTCCTAATTATTGCTTTGAAAAAGCGTTGGCGTATGTAGTTGGTATTATTTGCTGGTAGATGTTTTCAGACCTGATAATTAGGTATTGCACGAACTTATTAGTTTACATACAGTCATACGTACACCACTCCCACACACACAGCATAGAAAATTAAAATTAAATAATAAATTGCGTGCTGAAAATTAAATAATATATTTTTTTCTGTTATTGTATTTTATTTTGTTATTAAAATTGTATTTTGTAGCACATATGTTTGTCTATTCCTATGTTGACATTAGTATCCAAGCCAAATAAAATGGGAGAGGGCGCTGACTCCTGACACACAGGAACACCTAGTTCAGGAGTCAGAGCCTTCAGACAAGTTACTGTAACCTATTATATCAATAAAGAATATTATTGTTATTATTATTTATATAAAGTCACGCCTTTTTCTCATGGGGGTAGGCAGAAATCACAGAACGACACCTACTACGATTCTTACACATAGGTACCTTCTGCCTCGTCCACATTCATACATCATGTTTAATACATTTCACAGTTACATGCTCACTTTCAAATGTTCACTATAAATATGATTAGTGCTTCAAACATACATAATGATAAGTTTTGAATGTCCGTTTGTATGGCCATTACTCATATTAGCATGGAGCTGTCAATACCTACCTGCTATAAACATAGGTTGTGAAAACATGTAATCAAATGTTTAGATAATATAGCCTTACATTGTCTTATGTAATAGATTGCGATAGTTTTGTGATAACATTAGATATCGCTTAACAGTTCCTGTGGTCCACCACAGGAACTGCGTGTTCTGCGAAAAACATTATAATTTGAGTGAATTTTGCCAGAATTACGAGATTCCATCATCCATTCTTAGTCTTACTCCCGTTACTGGCTTTGAAAATAGCTTAATAAATCAACTTGGCAGCATTTATCCATCAGCAAGTTTAATAGCGAAAAAGTTACTTTACGTTACTTAAATAAAGGGTGTAAAAATACCCTTAACGAAGCCGAAAGGCACGTGTTTTTCTCCTCATTGTGATATTTTTTTGGTATGGACCACACCTGGGAACCTTTTAGTTATAGAGATATTGGAGGTCAAAGTTTCAACATTAATATAATAATAAAATATCTTTATTTCCCAAAAATACAGATAATAAGTTTACAATTTTGAATTCATGTTAGAGAACACTATACTTGTCATTTGGATGCTTCGGAAATCTGTACACAATAGATTAAACTCTGTCTCTTAAACTAGGGTATCCTGTATCTTAAGAGACAGAACATTTTCACTAGTTTTTTTTAAATATTGTTATTTTTACTTTAAATACCTCAATGACCCGTTTAATATTCAATGCACCAATCAGCACAATGTTTTGAGTGCGTTATATTGAGTTTTACTGTAAAACGTGATTTTTCACCCCAAAAAAAAAGTCGTTTCCCAGCAATAATTTTTGCGTTGAGTTACTTAGTTTGATGTACAGAATGGTTAGTCGACAGCATCATGAAGGATCCGTTTACATCCTTTAGGTCAATTGAAATTAAGTTAGTAAACGAAAAGCTGAGATAAAGCACTGGAGGTTAAATACTGGTTGATAAGAATGCACTGGACGAATGTACGAATTTCTTTGATGATCTGATATAACATTACAAAGAATTGCATGATCTATGCCTTGCTTGATGACTGACATAGTGATCATACCATTATGATTTAAGCGTGGTTTTTATTAGAGTTCCGTACCCAAAGGGTAAAACGGGACCTTATTACTAAGACTTCGCTGTCTGTCTGTCTGTCTGTCTGTCTCCAGGCTGTATCTCATAAACCGTGATAGCTAGAAAGCTGAAATTTTCACAAATGATGTATTACTATTGCCGCTATAACAACAAATAAGAACTAAAATTAAAAAAAAATATATTAAGGGGGGCTCCCATACAACAGATATGATTTTTTTGCCGTTTTTATAGATAATGGTACGGAACCCTTCGTGCGCGAGTCCGACTCGCACTTGGCCGGTTTTTTGTTTTGAAATCAGTGCAAAACTATACAAGGAAGCGACCACCTGATTAAAACTAAATAAGTACCTGTAACATACTTTTATAATATTGCCGAACACAACTCAGGCTCTTAATTTATGTAATTTGAAAGCGATACAGTTCTTATCCTGTCACGATTCTTTCGCGATCAACCGGCTGATCCGATTCCGCACAGTATGACGGAACTGCTTTTGTTACCGAATAATAATTGTTATTAGATTATCTGTTACCGGTATCAATATGTGTGTGAAAGTTAATCAAGCGTTTGGTGTTGACCGGTTCCTGTTTTTTTCGTTGTCGGTACAATACCGGTACTAAAAACATAGTTAGTGTTGAAGGCTTGCTGGCTTGAAATGTCGTTTGATGAAAGATATTTTATGTCATGTCAATTATCGGTGGTATTTATATGCCTTTCATTTGACATTCTGTATCATAAGTTATGCAATGCTTACTCAATGTTCTATAGGACAACAGAAATGGACAATTTTATATTCATCTTTCTTTATCGTGTGGTTAGTGCAAAACCTGGTGTCAAAGTTTTTATGACACTCATGGGCCTCTGTCTTGGCTTTACATGTCGTCGAGAAATATCTCTCAAGCATGCTAGTTTCCTAACGATGTTTTTCTTCACTGAAGCAAGTGATAATTATACAATACGCACATGAATCCGAAATCAGTGGCTACACTAGGCGGCACTAGGCTATCTTATATTAAAGATAATTCTATATTAAAGATCGATTTATTGAAATGGCAACGTCGAAGGAGAAGAGAGGTTCTTAAATAGAAGAGAATAAACAAAAGACCAACCAGCACTTAACTAGTTCCACTCGGTAGAATATGATCCACTCGCTCTCATCGCCAGGATACCTTGCAGTACGGTTCTGGCAGGCTCATCATCATTCTCTTGCCCTTATCCCAATTTATTTGGGGTCGGTGCAGCATATCTTCTTCTTCCATACTTCTGTAATATTTGTCATCTCATCAGACACCTTCTTTCTTGCCATATTATTTTTCACACAGTCGATCCATCGTTTTTTAGCCTTCCTCTACTCTTATACCCATCCACAATCATACTCAAATCAAAACTTTCGTCACGACCTCATGGTTTTGACAGGCTGAATAAAAAGTTAAGAAACATAATTTTTATTAACTTTTTATCATCAAAATAACACACAAATAGAAAAAAATAAGCCATATATTACTGCAAACGCAACACTTATTGTTTTCATTTACGATCGTGATTTGTTTATACAAAAAAAAAAACTACACAATCACACGAATCCGATTTATATTGTAATGGCATAATAATACAACTTTCTATAAATATAGTGTCCTAATAAAACAATAACAATGTTTAGACAACTACCACGAATCGCTTTTAGTTCGTATTTAAAGTAGACAAGTCATAAGTGAGACGCGACTTTCCCTAAATACATGAAGAAAAGCCAGAAAAAGTGCCCCGTAAAATGCTGAATTTATTTTATGGTTAGAGTCAGTCAGAACTAATTTAATTAATCTTTTATTACTAGAATTTAAATATATTCAGAGAGAAATATATATAGTATGGACAAGTTTCGTTATTTAAATTAGAAAGAGATTTTTCCGTCTATCGAACTATTAAATTCATGTTTCTCTTGCCTGCAAAAGGCCTACAACCCACTTACATTTCCGCCTAACAATTGACCTTTACATGGTCAAAATACCTAAGACTTGTATTGCGATAGTCACGAATTCACGATAGACCGCGGTCACTGCATGCTGTCAAGTATTTACTTATATAATAATTATCAATAAGAATATAAGGTGTCAGAGCTGTCAGTTCAACCTTTAATATCTAGTACTTGATAAGTTATCGCTTAATTGTATAGAACATCAAGTGCGATAGCCACATAAATGACGTCACAATTTCACTGACATCATAGAACCAGCCTGCTGAAGAAGCGTTTTAGATGATAAATATACTTTTTTTATTTCAATTGATGTACCGACCTTTCAAAGGTAATTGTTTCAGGGGTAGATACAGATGCCAGGGCTGCGGGACTGTTCGAAAGAGATACCGCGGCCCTGGAACATAAAGGGCCAATGAAGGAACATGGGTGGTTTTTAGTCAGTAAGAGTCTGACACTCCCTTCCGCTCCGCCCAGGGCGGGGGGGGTCATTTGATGATTTCCCACCCACCAAAAAAATAAAAAAAAAGGGGTAGATACAGATTTTTCGTGCCTTTTATTTTTACCGATAATTATATTTAATTGGTCTAGTGCTAGCAAGCGCGAAATGTAGGTAGGTACTATTAGATTCACCTCTGACTAACCCTTCAGGGATAACAGGCGTGGTGTTGTTAAATCTTCAATTCAAAAGTAGATCTTTTATCACTCGACTCTCAACATATTATAGACCATATTAAATGTAATATATCTTTTGGCAAACTAAATAAAATTACCTCCACATAAACCTTTTCTAAACCGCCTACCGCTTATAACTCACGCCGACCCCGGCAGCCATTCGGCATTATTGCGATAGTCACGCGCAGTGTCGCTGTCTGTCGTCGGGAACGGGCACTTGCTGCCCGCGCCCACTTGACTCGGGGAATGTAGGAAATGTCGAAATGATCCAATTGAACGCGGCTCGACTGCCCGGTTGGCTGTGAGGTAAGAGTGGCGAGTTATGGTGGCAGGACTGGACAATGGGACTGTTCGTGGAGATTAATAGTTGGTTCGCAAAATTGTAGGGTGCTTTTGAGATCGGTTTTGAGTAAGTGTGCATTTAAATCAGGTGCCCGTATTGTTTTGACATCATTTAGCTTAGTAATTTAACTTCTTTATTCCATTTTACTAACTACTAAGTTATTGTTCGTTCAGAATACGACACTTATGTAGATAGCGTGTATCAGAAAGCTATGGTCATATTTGTGCACAATAGTTCTTCATATGTATACAGTGTGTGTGTGTTGTACCTAGTAGACCATTCAACTGAACAACTTTCTTTATCGGACACACATCGTTATCGCGACAAAATAATCAGATGTCCTGTGATACAAATGTATGGCACAGCTGATTATTGAATGCATTTTCTACTGGAAATCGAACTAGTTACAAACTTATTTCGTTGCAAAATACATTCATCGATTCCTCCGGACCAATAGTCATATAACGTACAGTTGACACATAACACAACTCTCGCAAAATACCAAACACCTTAATAGCACAGTTTCTGGTCGATACAAAGTCACAACTAGCGCCTTTCCTACATTTCTAAATAGAGGTGTAGTCTATAAAGTAACCGAACTGTCTCATTAAGTTACTTTTGAACTTGTTTATGACTGAAGTGGGTAATGTGACCTATCACGAGTAATTAAAGTTAAGATTACAATAGACGCTTAAGAGTGAATAGGGAATTGGCACCCCTTCATTTGTTCATTCAATTCTCAACTCAAATATTATCCGGTAGCTGTAACTTGAATCGAAAATTTGTTTTGGGTCTGTGCACTTCTTTGTGACTTTATCTGACCCTAAGATGACTCTCTAAGTCTTTAGTACTCTCTTTCTATGATTTTTATGATCGCAGAGTAGTCTTCCTTCTTAGTCTTATCATCTTTTTTAAAAGAAGAAGAAACAAATTCCTGATAAACATCAGTAGTTTGCAGATAATTTATTATACAGGATAAGACTTGTGGTCTGAAACATTTTTGCTAATATGATTTAAGGTGTCAAAAACGGTAAACTGGTCACTTTAGTTTTGACTTTGAGTGACTATTGTGGATTGGAACGTTTTTGCATAACTACGTCCATTTGTAGGTATCTGTGTTTCAAAAAATCACCATAAATTCGTAATTCCGTTTGTCACACGTTATGACTTAATGAGTCTTACGCGAAAGGTGTGACACTTACAATTAACAGGAACATGCTAAGAAGATGTTACTTAATTTTTAAGCAAAACCCAAGTTTCTTCTCACGAACCTATTATTATAATGTTTCGAAGGCAATCGATCGAAGATGGGCTAACATTTAAGGTTAGAGCGAAGATTCCCATGGTCTATTGCTAAATATTGATAGTATAGGCATTTAGTATGGCCTGTTACAATGATAGGCAAAGTCACGGAAAAATTCGAAGCATGCATTGTGGGAAAATTAAGCAAGTAAATGATTGTTAGACGCATAGAAAACTTATGTAAAATATTTTCTTGGGTCACGTTTAAATTCAAAGATGACCTATTTTTGTCTGCCTGTCTGTTTGTTCCGGCTTATTTCCGAAACGGCTGAACCGATTTTGACGGGACTTATATTAGCAGATACCTGATGTTCCAACGAGTAAGTTACTTTTATTTTAGAAAAATAATTAGCTAAAAAATGTAAACCTTTGAAATTGTTAATAAAATCCAGTTCCAATTGGGATTCGGGGGATTGGGTATAATAATTTCACGTCTCGAAAGTCGCGGGCGGCAGTTTAAGAAATAGTAGCGCCATAAATTGTTGGATTTAATTCGGAATTTCATTGTTGTGTTCTGAAGAGAAGATCACAAAATCTGCCTAGCATTTTCAACTGTATTGTGGCTTCCAGTGTAACCGGTGTTCTGTCAAAACACTATTTCATAAAACATTTTGGTTAACAGTCTCCCGTTTGATGACCATATATTTACCTAAGTCTATAATAAAATATGTATTCTATTGTCTAAAATACCTCGGTATTAATAATTTCTAGCACCAATATCGTGACTGGCTGTCAGTTGATTTGAGAATGTAAATTGAGATTGGCTGCCCTTTGCACACAATAGGAATTTCAAGTTATCGCATTACTTAGTTTTAATAATGCCGCTGGTTTCAGGAGGCATGCAAAGCTAGCTCATGGATTGAATTGGAGGACGCCTTTGCCCAGCTAAGGGACAGTACAGGCTAACGAAAAAAAAACAGTGTAACTCCAGTGTGTTTTGTTTTAATTCGAAGTTCAGTTTTTTCTTCAAATTAAAATATTATTTCGCCCCCAATGAAAATAGTAATACCAATTTATTTTTGTCTGGGTAAAACCCTCACTTAAAAGCATGAGCCCTAAACATTTTGTTAATAAAATACTTAACAGTCGTATTGTTTAAGATGTAGATGCTAAAATAAATGTATGTAACCATATCTCTTCTCATTGCCTATCATGAAGACCATACTCCTTTTTATCAACACATACTTCGCTTAACAACACACCATAAATATTTAACTACACGCTCATTCAAGCAAAAAGTAGCAAAAACTTATCATAATCTCGGCCGCAAAGTGTGGCTCTAATAAAACCTTTTTTGTCTCAACTCTACGCGGTAACATTATCATACTTTATAGTGCACTGACCGACTTTAACATTGAGCTGAGACAAACTGAAAAGGCACCAGTCTTATAATAATTTTTTCCCTTACATTACAAACTAAATTGTTATTATTTGCATAGACATTTATGTCCCACTGCTGTTCCAATGCTGTTTGTGGCCATAACATCCCGCCCGAAATCCCCGAAGATTTAGACAGAGGTGTACCTAATACCACATACCCACATTTCGACAGTTACCTCTAAAAGTCCCATGTAATGGGGGTCTAGCCTATTGCCATCAACCGAACACAAATTTTATCCAGACTCCGTGGCTGCTACTGAGAAATGCTTGATGGAAAACTCAATAACACTTTTATCGACCCGGGACCTCAAGCTCAGCAGTCACGCTTGGGACTCAACCAACGAGGCAGTCTGTTTGTGGCTAATCTTTACGGAAACCCTCAACACCTGGATCTGCGGTGATACCGTTTGCTGCTGTTTGAAACCCACTTTATGGTTACTTTATCCCGTAGCTCCTTCGGTATGCAGCAGATGTGGCCAGCCCAGAGAAGCTTGATACAAAAAAAATACCAACGTATTGCACTTTATCTTGCATTTACAAGTTGTAGTATTTTAATTTAGGTACACCCGGATACAGATAATATTGCCTTGACATTCACAAGAGAGAACTGTCAAGGAATAAGAGGTTTTTATTGTGACAAAAGGAAAAAACCACAGTGATACAAATGACAAATTCGCTGGACGAAAATTATGAACACCATTCACGATGATGAATAGGATACGTGGATAATAAAGATACGAGATTTGTTAGTTCTTTGCAGTTTTTTTTTATATTTTAGATTATGACAGTATTTTATATTTTTAATTAAGATCAATATTAACATCCTACTGATCTAATCATTGAAACAGATGGCGTTTTAGATTGAGTTTTGATTAAAATGTTATTCATTTGCATGACTATTTTTTATTGCCATATTATTTTATGACAGTCATGTCTTTTTAATTAGGATTTTAATATCATTCTAGATAAAAAGTTTTTTTGGAACTTTTGGATATATTGATTGGCCGTAAGTTACTAGAAATAACATGTTAATGATTCATCCTACCCTAAGCTATTTTCATGGGATTTATGCGTTAAATGCCAAGATTACTGGTGAATCGATTTCGTAATAACCAGTATTTATTGTTGTGTACTGAGTTACTAATTGGGTATCTAATCTTTTAGCTTTACAGAAAAGAAGAACTAGTGTTATATTTTTTGTATGTCACTCTTTTGGAAAAATAAAGATTATGATTATTTTTTTATTAATTTTTCATACATATTTTTAACATTTTAAAATATTTCTTAAAGAAAAACACCAGGTTCTCGTCATGCGAGATGGCGCGCTGGTCAGTCTATCACCACTATGTCAGGCTTGTTGGCGATAATAGTCCTGTCAGTAATAATAGACTGATCCCAGTACAGCGTGACATAGTCTTTCTTATGATTATGATTATTATTCATTGGTTTTCAGTGAAATATTATATTGCTAACTTGTGTTGTATATCGTATTGTCAAACGATATGTGTATGATCAATTTTAAAAGATTGATTTTGAAAACACTTTTATATAATCGAGAGCAAAACATGTAACCATGTCATGAACAAAGTTGTACTTTAAAATAACTACCACGATTTTTACTTTACATTGCAACAACACTGTATCAACATCATAATTTACATATTAATGTTTTATCTCAACGCTATAGACATTATCGTGGTCATCACGATCTGCCACCCACAATACAGTTAAGAATCTTGACATTTTGTCGAGTTCAAAGCAAACTCTATTAAAACAATTTGCATACTTTGCAGGCAATATGCTCGGTATATTCACGTCTAATAGTGCACTGAGGTTTAAATTGTATCTTGACCTAGACAAAAAATAAAATAGCAAATCTATTTATTCTTCTGAGGATAAAAATAAAGTTTATTTTTTAAAGGACCTAAGAATAATGGACAAAAAATCGTAATTTAAATGGTCGGTTCGGAATAACTACTGTACGAAAAGAAATAAAAAGCAGTTTGGGTGTAGTTGATTTATTAACGGCATGCGAATTCCGCTCATGACATTACAAACGTAATTGTTCAAGGTAATGATTTAAATAGAGCAGGAAGTTATTACGAGCAATCGCTAGGCGATAAGTGGTCATAAATTCACTTTTTGTAAATTAAATTAGATCAATTATCAAACCACAAACAGACAATATTACGACAGATATGTGGCCTTGATTTTACACTGCTATCTATAATTATTTGCCGTTATTGAACGTTTTTTATGGAAAATGTCATCTAAATCAACAAAATGCCAAGGCAGGCAACTTGTCACGCGATAAGTGTTACATATAAAGGGAAATAAATAACACAATTCTTGGCAGTCAGACATTTTTCTTTCTCATTGACAAATCAATGATAAAACGTCTGTACCTACTGCATATCTTATATCTTACATACATATGTAAATGTGAAAACTAGAGTTATTTTACAAAAGTTTGAAATAATAAAATGAAATCATCGTTGCAATTCTTACTGCAATTTTGTGCTTCATTAAAACTCACCGTGGGAGGTAACATTAGAAACAGATTTGAATACGAACGTCCTTCCCATGGTCGTAGTTAAATGAACACTTGTACAGTCGCCTATTAGCAGTTCTGGTCTAAAACACTGCTCCATTATTCTATTACGCAAAACAAAAGAATTACGTCTCTTTAGAATAACCTTTCCTTCAAAAAAATAACAGTTTGGACCTTGAGACATTTTAAAGTATTGAATGTTGCAACGTAGAGGCATATTTTAGAGTAGTTGTGCATAAAAAAAGTGAAAAGACAGCTATTATTACGATACCGAGGCCGTATACCGTGACAACTAAAGTAACGCTGAGGTTCAAGCGATGAGTGGGAGGCGATAACACCGTACCTCACGATGATACCATAATAAAATAAAATGCTCTATTTTTTGTCCAGAAAGTGCAGATAGTGTGCACACTGTGTGGTTTATATGGAGTGAAACCTTTGTTCCGTTTGTATAAATCTAGAAGTAAAAAGAATATTAAACTGTTTATTGCATATTAGGTACCTACTTGAGTTGTTACTGAATATGCTTTATTTTACTTTGGCTGACTGCATGCTATAGTTACATATCTGTAACGCTGTCTTTATTATATATGTAAGTGTAAAGTTATCATAATTCAATCTGTGATGGTCAATTAAATATGTGACGAGTTATAAATTAAGCAGGAATTAAAGTGACACTCTTTGTTTCATAGTTGTTACAACTAAACAAACAACCTTATTTTAACGAGAATGAAAATAAGTCTGATTTTGCCCCAATTTTCGTAAGCAGCAACATAATAGCAACTTTATACTTTTAAGAACAGAGGTCACTATGCTTCGGACTATAAAACTTCTTTTGTCGATAAGTCTATATCTTGCACAGTGTCCAAAAACACGGACGCGGAAAGTAGCGTCATGTCGCAACGAAGTGCAATGATCGACCAAATCCACGCAGCTCTGTAAGTGCCATGTATAATGTATATTTCATATGAGAAATCACCACAACGTCGTTTACGTTGTAAAACGGATTAGATGGCTGTAAATTGCGTTTAATTGAAGTGTAGCAGTTTTATGGCGAAAAAGAAAGGAGTTGTGATGTGTTGCGTTTAAAATAAAAGCACAATGATGTCCCCGTTAAACCAAAAACTCAAAGATATGAGACACCGACCAACATACAGGGCCTGCGTGGTGGATTATGGCCCACTTCAATCTCTCTCACTAAAGTAAGCCTTTGTCCCAGCAGTGGGCACGTTATAGTCCAAGCATGGGTCCTGACCGCAAAATCATGGTCATAAAGGCGTAAAATGCATTTAAAATAAAAAAATATGTTAGTACAAATCTACTAAGGATAAAATCAATGTTGCCATTAGCGAGTCTCGAATTGTTCAAGATTAACATTATAGTACAAAGAACTAAAAGTGCAGGCACGTTGAGATAAAACCTGGATTTGAATAAACTGTTAATTCTCTTTTTAGTACCATCCAGAATTCCAGACACACTAATGTAAAAACAATGTATTAAAACCATTTCACAATAAAACATGCTATCTCCTTCAAGGGCCAAGGATAGAAAAATAAATAAAGAATTTCACTTTTATTTTCATTTAAAAGAATCATGGCAATTTTCGAATAGGCGCCAAACATAGAACTAATTGATTCGAAACTCTATTACTTACGTACTAAAATAGATATTAAATAACATTAATAACAGATTTTGGGGCGTGTACAGGCATTATTAGAGTAACTTTGCTTGGGGCAATGTTGCCACATACAACTTGCGCTCAGTACGATTAATATTGCGGCAATAAACAGAACGTGTATGAATTACCCTTAACGAGAACATAAGAGCGATAAATCGTTTGTAATTATAATATAAGAAGTAATAAAGATTTTTGGTCCTAGCACTTATAGAATATAAAGAAATATCAAGCAACTTGTCCACATTTCAAAAAAGAAAAATTTAAACTAGATTTACCAAAAATGTCTTAAAATAAAGATTATGATACCGAATCCCTTGTTTACTGAATACAATTTTTAATTCTCAAGAAATAACTCAAGATTATCTTGTACTGACAGCTTCAGTACCGTTATCAGTGACTTGTCTATTGCTATAGGCTACGTCTACACGTAGCTTTGTCCAAGTGCCAGGCAGTACTAAAAGAAATGTCTTCATAAAAGTAGTCTTACGCCAACATGGCATTTAGGTCGTTTTTAATAAAGAAGATGCTGACTGAAGAGAAAAACGTTCCAACTTGCTCTACTTTTAGTTCCGCTCACAAATCGAAATTCAAACTATTTCTGCTCATTTAACTCATTTAAGGTCCCAGCATCGGATTTGAATCGCATCTTTGGTTACGCTACAGAAAGTTAGTATCACAGTCAACATCATTTTAATTGTTGAATCAATACCAAATCGTAGTTGTCTGACAAAAGTATTGTTATGTAATCAATGTTATTTAATAATTGAATGGAGATAACTCATTCACTTTTTAACATTTTTAATTGAGAGTACGATTGACTTGGGGCAACGATTCATAATCGATAAATAATCGATTTGCTATGAAGTTAATTGGATCATGCATCATTCGATTAGAAGCAGCTTTATTTTGACTTATTTTCAAAATATTATTGAATAAGTATGAAATATTGGACTGTCTCGTTGGTCTAGTGGTTGCAAGTGCGATTGCTGAGCGTGAGGTCCTGGGTTCGATTCCCAGGTCGGGCAAAGTGTTATTGGGTTTTTCCATCAGAAATTTATCAGTAGCAGCCACGGAGCCTTCGGCGATGGCAGGCGTGATGTATTGTATGAAATATTGACTGTCCGAATTAAATTGGATTGAAAGTCTCATGCATGAGACTTTCGGAAATCTCGCCCACAACCTGCATGACTGTTACTGTTAATAATAAATTTATTGTTAGTGAGAGGTCCAAGGCCGATTTTGACGTATCATTATCTATATTGTGCAGGCGAACCACGAATGGGCAGTTTGCCGAAGTGATATAGGTTGCAGATAGGAATTAAAGCTTAAAGGTCAACGCGCCACAAAGGGCACGCGATCACGATTTTAATGTATTGTTCATGTGTAACAAACATAAAATTCTTGATCTTGCTTAATACTGGAGCAAACTAATCATAATTGTTGCAATGTTTAAAAATAACGAGCTACTGACCTTTGACTCAGATCTAGAACTAGATGCTTCAAAACAGATCTGAAGATTCTAAAGAACTTATCTGCAATGTGTCTTCTAAGAAATGTTTGGTGTCTAGATTGACATCGATTGATACAAACAACCTTTTACTCACGTCTTTGTTGTTAAATCGAGTACCATCTTTCAAGTTTACATGTCTAGAGAACATAAATCGTCCTGGAAACATCCAACACCGTTTTCTTTAGCATTTTGATCTTATTTGCATTAACTACATTAGCATTACGAGATTACAGATATCATAAATCATTCAATACAATCACGTTTGTCCATGCTCGCCTACTCATCTTAGGAGTTGGTTCACCCACCTATTATAGACTATCCTGGACCATTTACCTCCCACGTGGGAACGTGCTCACATACATATCCTGCCGTCTTGTTTTCTCTGGCCTCTCAGTTCTCATGGTGTGGCCCGCTGCGAAAATCTTATACAACCAGTTAACATAGATGGCGGGGTGATCACACATTCATTTTACTTGATATATGACTTTGGCGAGCCCAACATATTTCAAGCATTGTTTGTGAAAACATATCTCATTCATACTTGAGAATTTCCTGCGGAGATAATTCTTTCTATTGTTTGGAAATTCTTTAGCAATTAATTTCCTACAAAATAGCAGACATTGAAATACTGTTTACTTAGGTACTTTGAAACAGTCAGCTTGTATGTAGGTGTCGCATAATTTATTTGTTTTTGCTCCAATCCTAATTAAAGAGATAGGGATTTTTGTTTTGTTTCAAGTCCAATTTAAATCTATTTCTGAGAATTCGTAATCACAGTGGGTGTACGCAAGTGCATTCAACATGCTGCAGAATGCAAATATGCTCGCAACACTCGGCGATGTTCGACGTTCTACTACCCACACTTATCCTGTAGTTATCGCCTAATAGTGTCGAGTTTCTTTTTTGATTTCACAAACATGGAAACGCAATCGCTGTAGGATAGGAAGAAATCACTTGAGAATGTCGGAGTCAACGATCTTGAAAACGGATCCCAGTTTATTTAGAGCATCGATTGATACACAATGGTTGGAGAATATTTCAACACGTCATATTGCAATGCGCAGATTAATCGCCTATTGCCCGGGCATTTCCCACACAACTAGGCATTATTATGGATCTCATGCTTCTATGGTTCGTCCACGGCGAATAATTATAGATTTATTATAGTTTGCAACACTTTGGAGGCACGATCAGGGGATCTGCTGATTGATTAATAAGCTAATACGAGTATAGAGCCGGTCGTTGCGACAACTGGGTCGATTTCGTTGTTCGCTAATTCTAGAGTTGATCGCTTTTTGCCAACGATTTTGCCATGGTTTAGCTAACCATTAGGATGGGCGTGTGTCTACTTTACATCCGTCGTTTGTTGCAACTGTTTAATGTAATTGCTGGTTGCTCTATTTCTCTTATTGCACAAACAAATTCTTCGTCCAAGTCTGTCTGATCCATACGGAAGTTTTTTTGTTTGATTTATATGGTGTATGATCTAAATACGATGTTTTTTGCGTCATACTAAGTAATGATTTGACAAAAAACTGTCCTGTACCCAGTATTGAAGGTCGTCGATCCCAAATACGGAATTCGAATTTGCATACAAGAATTATTGAGGCATAAGTAATTTTAAATATGCTTGCGGCAAACATGTAATGTTGAAGTTTGGCTAAATAAAATTGGATGGTTATCGATACTAAAGTACTATTGATAACCATCAAAATTGTACGTGTGTGAACACTAAGCCTTAGGGTCTTAAGCCAGCGCGTGCGCAGATCACGGCCCGAATGTTGACGGTCGTGTGTCGACACTGAGATGTGCAGACAATACTTTGACTCCTATGTGTTAGTGTTATAGACGATTTTCGTTTGACAGATTTTCGGATTAGCTACTTGTGGGAAACTCAAGCATTTGTTCGACTATTACCTATTGTTCGTTGCAGATTGTATGTACCTGTTGTCTTAACCACAAGGTTGTCTTGCAAAATGTACGGTATGATGGAGGTTTATCTAGATAACGTTTGCTTATTACCTTTAGAGGATAATTATTATATTGTTTGGTTATTTCTACCTGTGTCTTTGGTATTGTATGCAGATTTGGTTTTAATGTGTCTATGGAATTGTTTTGTGGGTAGAAGGTGCGCCATTGAGTTGCAAACTTGAATTGGAGTGAGAGCTAAGTTGGGCGCCTGGCGCCTGGGGCTTGTTAACCAAATATAGACTCTAGTGACGATATAATAGCTAGTAACGATAAATAAGTTAAAGGAGACCAAATTTTTAAACAAGTTTAAGAGTTAATACACACATAGCATTACGCCTATAAACCCCGGAAGGTTAAGCAGACGTTTAGCACTATAGACTTATATTTAGATTAGATTTTATTTTGTTCTTTTTACCTTATTATTATACATATTTTGTTTTTACTGTTATACTATTGCCTGGAACACTGTCGTATCCCCTCTTGGAGGTGGGCGCTAATGGCCGCGACACAGTATTCCATAATAAAATGCATTGCGGTTGTGTAATGCGGTTGTTAACGAACACAATTTTTTTGTAAAATGTTTCTTGTTCCAATAAATATTTTGTATTTTTGTATTTGTATTTCACCCGTTAGGAATGGTCCCAAAAAAATCCCAAGTAGGCAATAGGAGGCGAGCCCAATGCCATCACCAAGCACTTTAGACTCCAGGCTCCTTCTGAGAAATTCAAGGAAATTGTTTAGTTCCTCAAGTTTATTAGTTCTTACCAGATTGAAATCATCCATCCAGTCCTAACCGTGTTTATTTTTCAATTAAAATTCCGCACGCGTAGATTGTGGAGACGCTCTTGTAACACAACATTAATGTTAAGTAGGTATTCTGCTCGTTACATAATAAACGTCACACTTCTAATATTTAACATGATTAACAGTCTGAATCGAGTACACCACCATAAAGAAATGACATAAGATTGTAATAAGATCTTCTGAGCAATATGTTAGCAGCTATTAAACGAAGAAAGTGTAACATACTTTATGTGGTGTTATTCGTGCTCTTTGGATTTATGTGATACTAGCTGTTGCCCGCGACTTTAGTTCGCGTGAAATTGTTGTTTAATAAAAAAATAAAACTCCCTTTTTTTAATCGGATTTTATTACCAAAATTTCAAAGGTTTTAATTTTTTGCACGGTACCCTAATTATTTCTCGTAAAATTGAAGTAGCCTAATTTACTCCTTATTACATCAGCTATCTGCCAGTGAAAGTCCCGTCAAAATCGGTCCAGCCGTTCCAGAGATTAGCCGGAACAAACAGACAGACGGACAAAAATTATAAAAATATAATTTTGGTATATATACCGTACAAACATTCATATGCATGTAGTAAAAAGCGGTTATTTTAATATTACAAACAGACACTTCAATTTTATTTATTTGTATATGTATATAGTATATATGTACCTATATATGTAGTATAATGTGTATAGAGTATGTATGGAGTATATATTCACACCATCAGTGAGTAATGGTGGTTATGGTTTTAGGGCGTAAAAAGTTTTGTAGATTGGAACTTGAATTATGGTTATTATTGAATGAAATTGTTTTATTTGTGGTATAAAGTATTACTACGATAAAAAAGGAACTTGAACTGGAACGAAAAGTGTTGTAGCGTGGCAAGGATCTGGTATTGTAATCTATTTAGTTTATCCTTCACGGAATATTAAAGGATAGATCTGTCTATTAAGCCACTAAGGTTTTCGTCATATTCCTGAACCCATTCAATGTCATTTGGGGTCGGCAGAACGCGTTTTCAGCTTCCATTCTCCGCTGTTAACCGTCATGCTATCATTCACTCTGATCTATTTCTTTAAAATTGCTTGTACAAGTACGTAATCGTATTTTCATTCAAGTTACCAAACATTCTCGAGATAACATAGTGTGTGAAATAATATAAGCACTAGAACGCCTAGATGAAAATAAATAGGTTGAACATAATTATGCAGATCTTTCACTATTTGCATTTCATCATAGACAAGGACTATTTGCTCACCTAAAGACGTACCTACATTTAAATAATGAACTACACAATTAGCCAACAACACACAACAAAGAAAAAGCCGGCCAAGTGCGAGTCTTACTTACATGCACACAGTGTTCCATAGCACCGAACAATATAATACAAATATTTGGAAGATTCATTCTAATGTTGTATTGAATTACATTCAACAGCAAAACTACATTTGTTTTTCATAGTATGTTAATGAAAAACAAAAATTACTACCATGTATGGGGAGCAGCCCCCTTAATTTTTTTTTGTATAAAAATCTTAAAGCGGTTCACAGAATACATCTAACTACCCAAGTTTCAACTAAGTCCTCATAGTTTCGGAATAAAGTGGCTGTGACGTACGGACAGACAGACATGACGAATCTATTATGGTTGCGTTTTTTGCCATTCGGCTACGGAAGCCTAAAAAGGAGCTTGAAGCCTTAACAACTTAATATCTTAGGCACCTGTCACATACTCATGAAGAACCGACTAGCGATCGACCATTATCTCGCTAAAGAAACGCACACAGACGTAAATCGCGTGCCAGTAATCCCGAAGGGTTAGGCAGAGGTATACCCAAAAGTACACTCACATTTCACCACTTATGTTTAAGTCCCATGTTAAAGGGGGCGAGCCTATTGCCTTACTGGGCAAGTGGGCTCATATACAAACTCTGTAGCTGCTACTAAGAAATTCCAGATGGAAATACCCGACAAAATTTTGGAATCGAACCCTCGACCTCGTGCCTGCCCTGGACTGTTAACACTGTCGGCGAGAAGCGAGTACAGCTAGCAACTAGCTCTACTCGCTTCTCGTCCGCAGTAGGACAAATGCCTACTACTTAATATCTTAACTTAATCCATGCGCGAGATTCACAGACTGTCCCAAATCCCACGTAATTCGTGACACAATGAGAACGTGACAAAATTGACGGCGATTTAGATAACAGGTCTTTACTCTCAAGTCCTTTTCAAAAGCCTGATAATAACATCGCTATGTGAATTTAAATATGGCATGTTGCGAAAATGTGGCCTAGTAACTCTCAGTCATATCATTCTAGGCTGGGATTGTTTAAGTGAACCATTGACGGATGAAGAAGGAACTTCGTGATAGCAAAAATGGCACGTGAATAGGGACCTACAGATGCCAGAACATAGATTTTTTTATTCCTGTAGGTTCTCTTCACAAACTAGGATCGTATTTCCAGAAAGTTCTACGATTAGAAATCAATAGATTACGAAAGAAGTTTTAAGGGACGTAAATATAAATTTCCTGACCCGGACGTTATCACAAAAATACTCTTTACAATAAAATTATTTTCATTTTTTTTGCATTCTGATTCGTTTGAGTTTGAGTTTTTCATGTAACCTTGTTTCGATGTTTGCTCGAAGCAAACACGTGAATTCAATTTTGTTATCTAAAGTTACCAGACCTGTGCGAAACAGTGTTCAATGTTCTGTGCAAAGTTTCGCTAATTACCAACAAATTACCAACGCTAACTCATGTAAGACTATGTAACGTTATCATGTTTGCTTCGCTAATTCCAAAAGTTACACAGCATCAATTGCCAATATGTTCCACCATTATTCTTCTGAAAGAATGTGGAAAAAAAATAACAATCCCTATTGTTAACGATAGTTTGATATTACACAATTGTATATAGCAGTAAAGCTGACGATTCAGACTTTTGCTCATTTGCGAAATCAATTGGGTTATTATACCTATGGCGGCACTTCAAAAAGTACTCTATAACACAGATAAAGAACTAATTTCAACATTCTGACGCTAATCATCATAATCGCCATATTAAAGTTATCTGCGACTTAAGACTCTATAGAAGAACTCGACAACAACTGTCGGGCAGTTAGCCCACCACACATAACAGTCGTCTGGTCTTCCCTTTTCGATAAGGTATTGAAGAACCTTACACGCTGTTCCTCATGCTCCTATATACCTGGTTATCTCATCGTAATTGTTTTAACACCCTGAGTTTGAATGTCATAAAACCAACAGAGGGTTTTAAAACGACATTATAATCAGCGATAACGATGGTGGGGAAATCAAAAACGTATTGCATCTACTTAAGCTACATTTTGTTTTTTATCAGGAATTTCTCAGTAGCAGCCACGGAGTCTGGATTTGTGCCCGGTTGATGGCAACAGGCTCGTCCCCTTTTACAAAAGACTTAACATAACTGGCGAAATGTGGGTGTACTATTAGGTGCAACTCTGCCTAAACCTTCGAGATTATAGTCGTGATGTTAAGTTAAGCTGCAGAAAAGTTTGTCAAACCTATCAAAAGTAGTTGTGCCTTTAGGTATATTCATCAATGTGATGATTCAACCTTAGTGAAATTTAAATTTGCTGGTATTGTAGTCAAAGGAGGTAATGGACTTACGAGGTCGAGTTTGCTCAGGTACTGCGGATGGCATAGATCTGATAAACGGATCAGCATGCCAAGATAGTGAGATAAGGAATTCGGTTGCAAGCACGGTGCATGAGCTTGCAAGGACAGTGAGGCAACTGCATTGTTTAGTGCAGGGATAGATGCGGTTTCGATAGAGTAGACACACGTTTTCAGTATCGACGAGATTCTTTCAAACAGTACAATCAATTAAAATACAGAATCATTAAAGATAAACACTATGTAAATTGACAAACAAGACAGTCTTTTGAAGACATTGACTATACACGAACTGATATCCTGGAAAAGGTATAGCAAATATTTGATGTATTGGCATAAACTATCCGGTTAGTCATTAAAATCACGAGTTCAATTAACATTAGTATCGATACTACTCATTCATCGATACTTTTTCAAATCCCTACACCAGTACTAAGTACAGCGATTAGAGCTCGCGTCGGTGGTTTCTGCTCATTATTCCGATTAGTATGCGGTTATCTTAAAGTGTATCGGCGACGGTTTCGTCGGCTATGTTGTAGCAACCGCTTGCGACAATTGTTTCATATCACTTTCAAACAATTTCACAGACAATATGGCGGCTATGCGTGTTGCATTCGATATGCTATTATTTGGACCGATCAATCGATAGCAGTCAATTGTTGTCGTTTATGCGTAATTTGGTCAAATTTGTGATCAATGGCGTCGATTTAAATAATGGTTTTATCGGTTTTCTTGGGTTACATATTGTTAAGAAATATTTCTGTGCCATGTTTAGAAATATTGTTTTACTGAATTAAAATACACTGTAAAATAATTATCGTGACATCGCTTTTACCATTGATTTATTAAATCTTTGGTTGACAGTTTCTGTCATAAAGTCCCTTACCGCTTATCTGATGCATATTGTTTAAATTTTAGAATTCCAGAACTAATTTTCATTCTCTCATTCCAGAATGCTTCAGCGCCCACTCCGATCGGTCGCGGTCCCGCTCCGGCCCGATCCGAAGCGTGCCCGTAGCAGCCAACATCAAGCGTGACGTCGACTTCGACTGTCCCGAAGAGTTCGGTTATTACCCCCACCCCACCGACTGCACACTGTACTACGTCTGCGTGTTTGGCGGCGCACTACTCGAGTCATGCACTGGTGGCCTTATGTACAGGTGAGGAATTATGATTATTGTCATAAATATCAGCTTTGGGCAAACAGAGTTGTGTATTATTTGGCTCCCAGTGGTCAATATTCTTAACTTCGTCTTTGTGTATTGACTCTTGAGAGACGCGGTCAGGGAGAATTTGCCGACTATCTTCTTGGTCTATTGTTTCAGACTTCAACACACACACACACAAACACATACACACAGGTGTTTATAGAGAACATTATTATTTTCTATAATATACTGAGCTATCTACTACGCCATTTGCAGTCCCCTTTTCTGGTCGAACCACATTTCACATACCTGTCAGTCTGTCAGTACATATTATTATAAATAGTCCGAAGTTTTCTATACTAGATGCTGGATCTTGCATGATACCAGATTTTAATGAGAAAACAACATTTAAATAACAAACATTTGACGTGCAAATGCATGTGCGTGACAATATTAACATCACTCATGAAGAGATACGCTGTTGATTATATGGGAACATCTTGTTAAGCGTGAGAAATTCACATCAAAAAGTTTTTCTTTTAATGAAGATAATGAGTATAGCGTTAAGAATATTGAAATCGTCGTGTAGCATGTCTTCGAGGTGGTTGGAAACTTAAAAGACGACCAATGACCTACATGCCTAAATGATTCTGTCCTTTGATTTGAAGCCAACATACCCACTGTCTCACACTACCTATGAAGACTGGATTGAGATCTCATACTTGTCCACTATACACTTCTTTAATCTTTTTTTCTTTGTTCTTAATGTTTGCTCTATTGTTCTCCAGCCACGAGCTCCAAACGTGTGATTGGCCGCGCAACGTAGGCTGTGATGGCACCAGCGCGGTCGGCGGTGAGGAGTTGGAGCGGATCAACGAACGCAACCCACCCCCTCCTCCGCCGTCTCGCCGCACACCCCCGCCCCCGCCGCCACGTGCTCAGCCCAACCCTGTCATCACCTCAAGAGGACAGCCTAAATTCAACCGACAAGAATACGAAAAGGTACTTAGAAGATTCCGAGTTATCAAGAGAAAGCAGCCTTATGACTATTTGTTACAAGGTGGATAATTAATAACATTTTGCTTTCATTATAGCAACAACAACTGTACGCGGAAGTAGATGACCTACCACCAGTCGAGGAAATTGAAAATGACAGACAACAACGCGTTTACCGAGGACAGCCTCCTACCATAGGACAAGTTCAAAAAGACAGAGATGGTTACGGAGCTCAACAAGTTAACTCGGGAAGAAATTATAACTCTAACATAATTCCCGCTTCTATTCCTCAAAACAGTGGTAAAATAGGCTCCTTCTCATTTGGCTCCCAAGTCGATGAACGACGAACTGCTACTGTTACTCCCGCGCCCCAATCTTACAGGTAAGTCCAAACTTGGGTATAACACAAGACGATATATTGACTATGAATAAAGAACTAATAGACAGTGTCGTTATTTGCAGTGAAGACAAAAGTGAAAGCGTGACTGACTCTTCTATTGACAGACAATTAGACGTTGAGACGAATGAAATTATAACTAATGACCCGACTGAAAAACCAGTCTTGAGAAAGAAAAGGGAAGTGGTAGGAAAAGATTTAGTTGTTAATGAAACTAGTACTACTACAGCAAAGCCAGCAGAAATGACTAAAAGAAGTGACAGTGGCGAAGAAATGGAGTATGTCGAAATAGATACTGAAGAAGATGAAGATGGTACACCACTAGATGATACTGAAAGAGGGAAGAGACAAGTCAGATATTATATTAAGAATGGCTACAAGTCTCCTGGGAAGAATTGGGACTTTGTTAAGCCATATAAATTAGTTGCAATCCCACAATACAGTTCCAATGGTCAGAATTCTAGATATCAGCCAACGTATAACAGTAATCCAAATAATAATAATAATTATTATGATAGTCGCCGCCCACAATCCTACAATAATAATTTGTATTCTACGGCAAATCCTTTTTTATCTTATCAAGCAGGCAATTCGCAATCGCAAGGATTGTTTAAACCTAGTTTACCAGACCCATCTAGTCAAACATTAGCTCATAACCCATTGAATGCTGCAACCCAAATAATAACCAAAAGTCCACCTATATCATCGCTTAACAGTGCCCCATTTACTTCATTAGCTGGTGATGTTTACAGCAATGCTCCCAAGCACAGTAACGTTCAGTACAATCAATTTTATTCTTCAACACCATCAGCTGTGAATCATCAAAACAATCCGATTTCTTTTCCCGATTCATCGCATGTTCCTAGTACTATTGTTACGGGTAAACCTGTCCCAGTGCCAACATCACCGAGGCCTCAAGAACTCTACAGAAATCAAGAACAAGACAGGAATAAATACCAGCAACAGAACCAACATCCCATTAACAATAACCAACAACCAATTAGAAACGTAAAAATATTACAACAACAACAACAAAAAAGGCCGTCAGACGATAAAGAATACGATGATGAGGAAAACTCGAGTGAAGAAGACGATGACAATTCTGAAGAAGAAGACGATGATGACGACCGCCACAAAGATGATTTCCCAGCACCACCCTATGAATTCACACACCCAAATCATAGATTTAAAGATATCGAAAATCCGTTTGCCAGTCCTAACTTTGATTTTGACGCATATTTGACAAAGCTAAGCAATGGACAGTATACACCAAATGCCAATAATAGTCCAAGACCTGCAGCAATTGAAGTAACAACAGCATCACAACTTGGGTCTCGAGTACCTAGTTCAACATTAAGCTATAAAGGAATGAGTACACCTAAGCCGTTTACAGTACCATCTGGACCTGGAAGTTCAGCAGCAACATTTGTTAGTAGCTTAAGACCATCTTCCGCACCGATAAAACAAGCGCAGTCCTACGACCAGACAATTCAAAGACCGGAACCGACTAGACAAACCCAACAACAACAGCAGTACCTGCAACAAAATCAACAACAACAGCAACAAAACCAACAACAGCAATATCAACAACACCAGCAGCTGCAACAACACCAGCAGCACCAACATCACCAGCAGCAACAACAACAGCAACAGCATCAGCAACAACAGCAACAACAGCAGCAACAACAAAATCAGAACACGTACATAATACGACAAACCGCGGGCACACCTTTAGATGCTAACAGACCAAAGTTGAAACCACCAAATTTTAATGACGACCGCCAGCTACCAATTAGCTATAGCTTCAACAAACCAATAAGCAGCACTCCCAAACCAAACTCTGAAAATAAACTGAAGGGAGAGACTCATCATACCTTCTCAGCTAGTCCTAAACCTTACTTGTTAATCTCTGGGACAGGTGCGCCTCTCGTTGTGTCTACACCGAAACATCAGTACATAGTAAAGCCTGAAAAGATTATAGCACTTAACCCACACATAGTTGCAACTGCAAAACCTTATCTTGTATCCTCTATCAAACCCCATAATGCTTATATTGCGTTAAAACATTCCACACCTAAGCCCCTGACGACTTTGGCCCATCAACAACTTTCTGCTTTACAACAATATTGGAATAATCCGTCAACTGAATCTCCTTTCCGTGCTGTTTCATTCAAACCAAGCACACCAAAGAATGTCCAAAATCTAGGAGATTTGTTTTCGCAAGCCATAAAGTCGACTCAAACTCCGGTAAAAAATCATAGTAATCATCAAAATACAGCTAGTTCGTACAACAACCAGCAGCAGTTCGTAAGCAGCCCCATTACTACTACGACTAGAGCGCCACCCAAACGCAGACCGATACCAAAGCCTTCTCCAGAAATGAATGATTACTATTACGATGACGAAGAAGAACAATATTACTACGAACCTGTAGTGAAACCAAAATACATGCCAAGTACTGAAGTGAAACCTCAAAGACCACCCATGGCCCAAAATTACAAAGAATATGATGACAGTTATGAAGATAATTCTGCTCCAGCTAATGTTAGGCCAAAGCCTACGAGAGCACCAATTAAATACAATAACCACAAACCAGAAAGTGCCACTAAGAATCATAACGATGTATCTATTGTGACAAAATCTCCAGTGAAAGAATTCAACAAGAATATTAATGGAAAAATTCCCATTCCTGTATTAGTAGATTACGGTACCCCTACTCCTAATACTCTGATTCGTCCTGAAATGTCGAATTACCAAATCATACACCATATGCCTCGAAATAGAACTATGCATATAAGAAGGCCAGTTACTGAAAACGGACCTAACACTGTAAGGCCTCCCAAATATTTGAACCAAACGACTTTGCGTCCCTATACTGTTAGGCATAGGTTAGCTAAGCCGACTACTCTCAGAGAAACTTCCCAAAATGAAGATAAACAGACAAGAGGAAGAATAAGACATCCAAATATAGTTGCACAAATGAAATTGACTACTCCTCGTGACAGCCACAACCAAGAGACTAGATTTACAAATACTAAACATGACGATAAAACAAACAGGTAATTGGAAGAGCACAAAACTATATAAATACTAACTATGAGATAAACTGGAGATGACTTTTGGCACAACTAACTTACACTTTCTGTACAGAACGCCTTCGGTTTTGATATCTATCGCACTAAACGTATTCTGACCAAACTAACATCGACTATAGTGACTTTGACTGTAGAAACGACTGACCAACTCGCTTTGTATATAGCCGTACCTACTGTACATACAATTAAGATGAAGATTTTGAATGTGTGTTAAGTTTTTGATGTTATTATGTATATTGAGATTTCAACAGAACCAATGGTATTTTTAGCTTGGAACCGACAGAAAGCGTAGCTCCAGTCTCCTATTCAGCAAGTCCCCGTCCGAAGATGTTGTACAATGGATCCCAGAACTACAGTCCCGATCAATACGACCCCTTCTATGCTATTTATGATGAAGATGGTGAATTGTACAAAGATACAGGTAACATTATAATAACAACAATCGTAAAGAGATTAAACATTGTCTTTTAAGTTACAAGTTTAATACGTGTAAATATATTTCATTTACTGTTATTTTAAACGAAGAGAAAGTTTATGCATGAAGATCTATTTTTACAAGTATTTCACTATGATGTAGTTCTAAGTGTATTTTTACAGTTTAACTAGACAACTTCTACCATGGTTGGTTAAAGTCTAACTTCTCTGGTTTTCGCATGTCTATGATTCTATGGGGTTAGTGATGGGATTTTTTTTTTCCAAAGGATATTTATTAAGAGAAGGTTAAATGAAACTAATATAATGAATGTGATGAAATCCGAACTTTAAGAAATTCGCTCATCACAATTAAATATTTATGTAAATAAAGTTTTTTTTTTTTACATTAAGTCCTGCCTCGTTATAACACCGAACTTTTTAATTTGGGATAAGTAATTATATTTTTAAGGAAATCTAAAGAAGGGTTGACACTGATTTAATGACTGGTAATTTTTTCTTCAATCATATAAACTACTAAAAGCAAACAACCTCTTAATCTTTATACTCAAACACCATATTTACGCACACTACCTATAACTTGATAACTTCACGCACGTAACCCACTAACTGGTATCGGCAGACTACGTTCAGCAATATAACACGGCCTCGCTCCGCCCAGCTGTGCAGCAGACGTACCGAGGCACACCTCCCCCCGCGCCCGCTCGACGACCCGTTGAGACCTACACGCCGAGACCAGCACCAGTTGACTACGATGATGAACTTATACGACCACAGGTATTTTTTTATTATATTGCTTCAAACTTTTCCAATATCAATAAGAAACAAATTAAAAAGAAAGACATTGTCAAAACAAACTAACTTACTTACGAATAAAATAGTTAGAAAATAATGATGCAATAAAAACGATGGTAATATTATTTTTATATTGTAACTTGATATACACAGTCAACTAATTAAATCATACAAATTTTCAGATAAACAACAACCAGAACCAATACCAAGCACCAATTCGCCATTCGACAAGGTAAGTTTTCAAAGCAATCATTACTCGAATTGAATAATGAATTAAATCTAATAGAGCCAAATGTAGACTTAGCAACCAATTAACATGGAAATATTGACTATGATCCAGGGGCGAAGGTAATGAATTGGGATACGATCATAACCCAACCAGCGGGAGGACGACTTTGTACGAAGCTACCACTATAAGCACCACCCCTTCCACAACAAGCACAAGCACGACAACACAACGCCCTACTACAGCACCATACACTGAAGCAATGACCCCGTCTCGATATACCCCAAGGTACTACAAAAGAACAATGTTCAAAAGTAAAATCATCCCGGCTTAAATCATTCTATCAAAATTTTCATTAACAGCATTCTATCATCTTACTTTACATCTAAGTTTCATCTCATATGCAACCTTTCAACTGATTCAAACATCTAACTTTTTACTAATTTCTGTCTTATCTTTGTATCGGTCTTAAGGTTGTGCAAATTTCATTTCAGTATCTAGTCTTTTATCAGATCTACTTCTATTTTCTCTTTTAATAATATTATATTGATGTAATTATGTAGCTTTTGTGGTATCTTTATCTGTCTCAGCAGTGAACACTAAACATATTTTAACTAGTTTACGTTTTCACTAACTAAACTTAACTAATTTACAAACGAGACAGTTTTCCGCCTTTTAAAATAAATATTTATATAAGTAGTATTGTTTTAGAGCTTCAATTAGAAAGATTTTTTTGCTTTGTATTCAACAGATCATCCACAGATGAAAGTCCAATTCCCGAATCCTCTTCTAAACCTTATGACGAGACTACATCGTCGCTCCCTGCAACGCAACCACCCACCTTAAACTTTTCCTCCCTTGCCAAACCTTTTGAAGCGACTGACAATGTGTATAGATTAAAAGAGACATTACCTACGACTGAAACGCTTGCAACCATACCCAGACGATCTTCTGAAGTGACTAACAATAATGATAACGTGAATGTGGTACGATCCAAGTCTAGGAACAATAAAAAAGTGTCACTAACATCTGGTTTTTCAATTAGGCGTAATGCTAACAATAGCAATAATCCTTATACCTTGACTGTTCTAACGCGACCATTGGAAGAATTCGATAAGGCAAGTAAACCAAGTAGCCGAGGTGGTACCAGTAGCAGTAGGCAAAGGCAGTCGGATAGGTATTATTATGATAGTATTAATGGTAATAGTAAAGATGCGTCTATAGAACCGGCCTCTGAAGAACCAGCCTCTGTAGAACCGGCGTATGTAGAACCAGTAGTTGAATCTGATAGTAAATACGGAACGTCTTCCGAGAGCTCGATGCGTAGAAATGATTATGGTCCTGACAATAGCGAAGATGACTACGATATTCCCGTTTATATAAGGCCAACTAGCAGAACTAAACCTGTCAAGTCTAGATATAGGTCTACCACCTTGCCCTCTACTGCATCAACGAAATATTATATCAAATCTGTCAACACACGAACAACTCCATTTGCTGCTAACCATCAAGAAGTTATTGACTCCACAGAGAATTCTATTAATACTGAAGCATTGATTGATACCGGTTTGCATAATGCCCGTGCTAATGAGCTATCAACAGAAGCTCAAAATAATAAATTAAATGAGGAAACACCGACAAGAGAATACGATAGATCTCAATACACTTGGAGCGAACCTTCATTTTCACCTTATAAAACATTGGACAACTTACGCAATACATACAGAAACGCTGATACACGTGACTACACTACCTCTACAACATCTACTACTGTATCTACTACAACCATACGCAGGCCATCCCGACACCGCGGTACTAAGAAACAAAAACACTCTCGTAAACCTTCGTATTATAGTTACCGAATAGAAGATGAATTTGTCCCCGACCAAACAACGGAAATATTTAATGGTAAAGTAAAAACTGTCATCAAAGCATTCTTGAACGATTTCGGAAGTTCTCCTGCACCACAACTTGTTGAAGATTTTTCAACCACAACAACAACAACAACTACAACACCTAAACCTACTACAACCACACAAAGATATGAAGAGAAAGTAGTTAATATAGGATACCAGAAGAAGCCGTTGAAGTATGTGGATGAAAAACCTTTGCGCAGCAACGTTAAGCGACTACAAATCATAACGGAGCCTCCAACTAGCAGGTATGTTACCCCGAGTGCTGAATCTATTAGCTTCACAGAAGCAGAGAGCGACATAAAAGATTTTTCATCGACAACTACAACTATGGCCACCATGAGTAGCACTCCTTTCACATATTCAAACTTACCAACCTCACCAATGCCGATACAAAGTTCAACAAACGATTTTAGAAGAATACCAAATAGGGACTCGTATCAATCTAAATTCAGTAGTTTTATAACAGATAAGCCAGAAAATGAAGGCTCGCGCAAGTTCCATAACATTATTGACGATGTTCCGTCTACTGAAAGTAATGTTCGGGATGTAGACATTAACGATGAAGTAGTAAAGTCAACTCAATCTATTGTGGAGGATAGAGCACCGACTGAGACTGATGAGGGACATAGTAAAGTCGAAAGTGAAATTGCATCTACGACAAGTACAACGAAATCGACTACGACTGTGAAGTTCGAACCGACGACATCGACGACTAAAAGCATTTCCTTTCCACCGCGAGTCTCACGAGTGAATCCCGCCATAAAGTTAGCTGCGACAAACCCAGGAGGTGGGCGCAGGAGTTACCAATCGTCGTCGAAATGCTCATCAGACAACAGTCTGCAAGCGAATCCAAAATGCAACGAAATCAAATACCAGAGGTACAAAACTCGCCGGCTAGTAGTCTAAGCAGCCTGAAGTTATCTCACATTACTTATTGAGGGTGGAGGCTTCGTTTATTAAAAACATCCTTATTTTCCGCCTCGCGAGTAACTAGCATGAAGTCAAACATCTTATCCGACAATCGTTTAATAGCACCAACATCTAAACTCTTTCGCTTAACATACTGTTCTCATTGGGGGACTTCATGTCGGTTGAGTTGAATTTCTGAATTGTTAACTCCTGACGCGACCTTTCCATTTCCTGCACACTATTGGTATTTTGTGTAGTTTGTGGAATGTTTGTAGTTAAGATATTAGCTATTTGGGTAGCAAGTTCCTCAATGTAGCTTCACGTAATCGTATTGCACCACATTGCAAACTCATCAAATTAGTACTTAAGTGCACCAGAATCATATAAGTGTATCGAAATGTGTTCGTGTTTGGTACGCTATTGCATGTTGTGTAACACTGTTATTAACATATTTGTGGTATCATAATACAGACAATCATGGAGCCACGTCTGATTATCAGATTTTATATCATTCATACTTTGAATAAAACCTTACATCATGATAATTATTAAAAAATATTTGAATCATTTTTTCAATAAAATTTTGAAAATGCTTCGTCTTTAAATTCACGCATACTAACTGAGGGTTAAATGAGCGAACATTTTGTTCAGTTGGTAATGTACTGTTTGCAGGCCTACCAGCACCCGAGGCCGTGGTTCTGCGCACTACTCTACAGCGAGCGATTCGCAGGCACCACAGCCACCCCCGAACAGAGGAACACCACCAACGTTAGAATTGAATACAAACTCAATCATCCATTTCATTTTCACTTCTTTTTACTCAAAGATATTGCTTTTTAATTTTAAAAGATTATTATTTAGAAGCAGCATTTTATTTAAATCCATATTCACTTTGTAGATTACGAAGAAGAACAAATTGGTTTTTATTTTATTACGCATCCTTTGTTATTGTAAATCCACACATTTGCACTTCATTTCACCACTATACACAAAATTGCATGACCACTTCCTGCAGCACCTAAAACCATTTTTGTTCTGAGCAGTCGCAGCCGACCAACTCTGAAGCCGTCGACGGCTATTGTCTCCAAAACGACTGAGTTCGTCGATGTCTACGCGCACCCACCGAGCAGGCCTGACCCTGTGTACCCGCAGCCCACTCCTGACAAGACCGCAGCCAAGTGCAGGAAGGACGTCTGTCTTCTACCTGACTGCTACTGTGGTGGCAAGGAGATACCTGGTATGTTTAATGGCGTGTCACCTTCCCAAAACTTTAATGGTCTGACATATAGAGATATTTCTCTTAGACAAGATTTGGGTCTCCCTAAAATAAAAGTTTTATGGTGGTTTAATATAAAATATTACTCTAAAATTATTATTTTTTTATCGATTCTAAATATTTGAATGTTTGTTGTAAATTGTATTTGTGAAATAGGAAATTTGCCCGTCAGCGAAGTACCACAAATGGTATTGATAACATTCGACGATGCTGTGAACGATTTGAATAAAATGTACTACGAAGAGCTTTTTGAGAGTGGGCGAAAGAATCCGAATGGCTGCCCGATTTCCGCTACTTTTTACGTCTCCCATGAGTGGACGGACTATAGTCTAGTCCAGAATCTTTACGCCGATGGCCACGAATTTGCCTCTCATACAGTTTCGTAAGTCAATGAACACAGAATTCTCTCTCAACTTATCGGCATCTTTTGGTAGACTGCAGGTTTGCCACTAACAGGGTATTTTCGGCCATCTTTATAAAAATATATATTATAAAAACTATCTTATCATATATTATGTTGACACTAATCGTTTTTATTTTTTTTCTCTTCCTCAACTCTTCCGCCCTTCTTGAAACCTGTTTCTCTATCTTCCTCTTCCTGGCACTACTCACACACCCACACGCACATACCACATCCCAACACAGCCGACATGCCGGTGGAACAAGTACCTCAGATTGTTCTTCTGACCTTCGATGACTCTGTAAACGACTTGAACAAGGGTCTGTACGCTGACTTGTTTGAAAAGGGTCGCGTCAACCCCAACGGTTGTCCGATCTCCGCAACATTTTACGTGTCCCACGAGTGGACCGATTACAGTCAAGTACAGAACCTTTACTCCGCTGGACACGAGATGGCATCACACACGATTTCGTAAGTTCATATGGACTACAGCACATTCGACAGTTTTAGCACCCACGACATGTACATATTCAATTTATAATGACTCAATTTTACTACTCCTATTATGAATTTCTACCTTTGATTTTTCTTTCACTCTTATTTCTGGCTTTAACTTTACTTTATTATGGAGTTTTTTTATTGCATTTCTTTCAATATATTCTTTACGTTTTAGTTTTTTTTCTTTACTGCATTTTCCATTTCTTATCTTGATTTTAATTAATCTATAATCAATAAGCGACTAACCTAACTTTACAATGGTTTTAGACATAGTTTCGGAGAACAGTTTTCCCAAAAGAAATGGTACAGAGAGGTGGGTGGACAAAGAGAAATCCTGGCAGCTTACGGTGGAGTTAAGCTTGAAGACGTAAGAGGCATGAGAGCACCCTTCCTTTCCGTCGGAGGCAACAAGATGTTCAAGATGTTGTACGACGCCAACTTCACGTATGATTCGTCGCTGCCTGTTTATGAAAACAGACCACCTAGCTGGCCCTATACTCTTGACTACAAGCTGTTCCACGATTGTATGATACCGCCTTGCCCAACGAAATCTTATCCAGGTTAATATTCAAAAACTTGATTGTTCTTCAAATCAGAATCTACACTCATCACCACTTCCTTAATTTCAATGTTAACGTTACGCGCGTGCGCGCGCGTTTAAGATGATTATTTGATTATTATTAGATATGATATATGGTAGTGATGATGATGGTAGTTAGTTGGAATTAACTAGTTATTCAAAAACTTGATAATCTTCTATTCTATCTTAGATTTTGAATTGAAGTTTATATGTAGTTGCATAAAATATTTTGATGATGGTAAGTGAACCCAACATAACTGTTACTAACGCCGAATAACCAACAATTACAGGTGTATGGGAGGTACCTATGGTGATGTGGCAGGACCTGAACGGAGGCCGTTGCTCCATGGGTGACGCCTGTGCCAATCCTCCCGAAGCCGAGAACGTATACAAGATGATATTGAAGAACTTCGACAGACATTATACTACCAATAGGTACGTTTTCAATTATTTAATTAGAAAATAATCAACAGATTTATGACCCAGCAGTGAGAAAGTTAAAGGCTTATTATGCTATGCTATGTTAGAATAGTCAGAAAGCCGATCCTGCAATATTAGAAGTCAGTACAATATATTATGTGGCATAACGCTTTGTGCTAGATCTAACAAATATTTAAGAGGGAAGCGCCAAGCTAGTCCGCGAAATTCACAGACACTGACCTGCAAACAGCAAAAAACGTAAGAAAATTTAAATTTTTCGGACTATCTCTGCGCATACCCCTTAAGTTATTAGATAAAACATACACTTACTGCCACACTCAGAGACGTTTAATGATTACTTAGATCGATCCTTAGTATAGATTTCTATACTAAATCTATACTAAGGATCGATCTAAGTAATCATTAAACGTCTCTGAGTGTGGCAGTTACCTACATGTATTTCATTTGTCAAGAGGGCCATCCTATAAGACCTTTTAGGTTTTCAAGGTGTTTCTTATTTATATAGAGAATTTCAACAGGATCAACGTCGGCTTTTCGGTTGTTTGTGTAAGCACCATTTGTTTTTGACTCTTCCATCATCGTTAAACCTGTTAGAATGACTTTTATTTATTAGAATCCTTTTTTACACTCTGGAAAAATTCTGTGAAAACCTCCATATTTTGGAATAACAACTAACAATGTATTCAATATTTCCAGGGCACCCTTCGGTCTCTACTACCACGCAGCATGGTTCACCCAACCGCACCACAAGGCTGGCTTCCTCATGTTCCTGGACTTCATCAACCAGATGCAGGACGTGTGGATCGTCACCAACTGGCAGGCGCTGCAGTGGGTCAGGGACCCTACACCTATCAGCAGGATTAACAACTTCCAGCCCTTCCAGTGCAATTACCAGGTGTGTACGATCTACTTAATATAAATCACTGGGACTAGAATCTTGATATGATGAGAAGGGCTCGTGGCTAAATAATAACAGCCACACGGGTTGCTTTTCAAGGTTAAGTAATGCCTGCAAGGTCGATACGTGGATGGGTAACCACCCATTGCATATCGAAACCCTTTCGTGCCTAAGAAACCACGTTTAACGGTTGGTACCGGGCTACTGGCTGCCATTTGTAGATCTTTGACAGTTTTTACGGGTAGTCAGGGGCCCGAAAGTCTTATAACCAGCTCTGCCAAAGGGTGTTGTGTTATCTACTAGGTAACTGTGTTGTGAAAGTTTAGGCAATCGGTCCATGTTAAATATTGGTGGGTTGATATTTTTGTTTTTACCACTAACTCCTTATTTTTCATTATTCCAGGATCGGCCGAAGAAATGCAACAACCCTAAAGTGTGCAACCTCTGGCACAAATCCGGGGTCAGATACATGAGGACGTGTCAACCCTGTCCCGAAGTTTACCCCTGGACCGGGAAATCTGGCATCAGATCTTCACGCATAGACAACGACATCGGAGAATAAGCAGAAAAGTTACAATAGCATAATACTACACCCTCGATGTTACAATACATGTTGATTGTTGATACATCAAAATGTATCAAAGCCAACGAGGCAAGAAACGTTTCGTTTGTGTAACCCACAGATCAGTAGAAATTGTTTTGTCACCAACTGAAGAGTGCCATTTAGATTTTGATGGTCACAAAGCAAACTTTGACAATTTCGTAGTAACGAAAGTACGTTATGATTCTCTAAAATACGTCCTAAATGTATTGGAAACTGTGATATTTAAGTGTTTTCAATCGTCTAGTGTGAAGATAGCTTCGATTAGGTTAATTGCATGATCTACTTGTAACAATACTCGTGCAATGATTTTTGCAATAATAATATTTCCTATTTTGTGTTCGTTTTAGCTTGTAATACTTTTTAAATTAATGCAGATGTTTAGTTAGACTTTTTTTATTTGTCATAATCGTGATAATGAAGTTACAGTCTCCAGTATTTATCGCATACATCCTAAAAATGATTACCATTTTCCGAATAATTTTAAACGAAAGCCATATTAAAATTTAGAAAATATGTTTTTCTAATCTTGCCAGCTTCGTGGTTGACACTGCCTTTTTGTAATTTGTAAATATAGATATAGTTGTTAGTGTGTAATGTTTAGTTAGTTGTTGTATTACGTACGTTCATAACTGTGTTTAAATCAAAGTCATCTTTAAAATTGATACCATTTTCAAATTAAATTAAAATACACATGTAAAGTTTTGGTTTGGACAATAAAGTTTGTAGTGTGTAGCATTGTGTAGATGTCTGTCCACATCGCATTTGCGTTCATCTGTGATGTTGCACATGTCTATACAACTGTTAAATCATTCGAGGACGTATTACAATACATCATTATTGATAGGAGAATTACCGTTTGAGTCATAGGTTTCCTTTTATACTGCTTATTTCTTCTAGCTTATCTTTTTAGATTACTATACTATGTCTCCAACGGTAAATTCTATTCTTACTCTATTAGAATTAAAGCTTTGGTCTGCTATTGCAACTAAAGTAATTGGAAGCGCTTGCTACGAATCTTATTTAAAAGTTATTCATTATTTAATAAGCCCTACTGTAAATATAGGTTTAGTATTTAAAATTGGTAGTTTCACTTTTTTATTATCGTTCTCGGCTGAAACAACGTATCTCGGACATAACTGCACTGAGGTCCTTTAGTGCAAATCTTTAGAACAAGTTGGTTTCGTATTTTGTATCGGCATCATTATTTATATTATTGTACAAGAACTGTAACAATATGTGACCAGTGCTGAATAATAAAATGCTATAAATACGTGTCACTTTTATTTGGCTTTACCCCCAATTCTCTACCTATTTATGTTTATTATGAAACCTTGCCATCTCAGGAGTAGGTATGTGACTTTTTCGAATAAGTTTGAAGGAATATAAAAGTATGTTCCTGTCCTTTATAAAAAATGTACCAAGATCGAATTAACTCCACGAAATAAATCTAAAAGTCATGGTTACGACCGTGGCCATTAAGAATCCGCAGTGATCATCAAATATTTAATTTCAATCATAACACCTGTGTTGTGATGGTTTCGAACATCAAGGTCAATGAAAGCCTATAAAAAAGCTCACACATGAGCAAACGATTCAAACATAATTCAGAAAATATGACAGTCTCTTGGTTCTGTGCTCTAATTCTTGCCTATTATGTTTTTGGTGAAGAAGTAATTGTAGAATATTACCCTTCCCAAACAATCGTAGACACACAGTACAAAGTTGAATGGAAAAGAGAAATAGAAAGTAATGATACGTTTGAAAATGTTTATGCAAATAGTACCAGCAAAGAGATTAAATGGAGACAATTCAATCCAGAAGAAGATGATGATGGAGATATTCAGAAAAGAGCGTTAGATCCTGTATTCCACGGGCATCCAAAAACAAGAGAAGAACTATGGAATGAACGCTTTCTAAATAAAACTACATCATTTGATCAGACACCGTCGCTTGTGCATTTGCTCCATAACATCTCACTGACTTATTTGAAGGACTGTACACCAGTAATACTCTACGACAGTCAAGTAAAGTCCAAGGATAGTTACTTGGTCCAAAATCTTCTCAAAGGATTCCCGATGACTTTTGTTCATGGATATATTAACGATGGCGATGAACTAGTTCAGCCTAAACTTTTACACGCTAACACAGATTGTCAACATTTTATACTCTTTTTGTCGGATATAAAAGTCAGTGCGAAAATATTGGGTAAGCAACCAGAGAATAAGATAATAATAATAGCCAGGTCCTCTCAGTGGGCAGTGCAGGAGTTCCTAGCGAGTGTCAATTCAAGGAATTTTGTTAATCTACTTGTAATTGGCCAGAGTTTTAAGGAAGGAGACGATGCGAATTTGGTAAGTAAGGCCAATCATCCACTATGGTACTTAAAAGTAACGTCATACAAATTCAAATCACAAACTACTCAATAACCAGATTAATAACGCGTTAGCAAGTTTATTACGGAACGGATACGAGCCGCCGCCGTTGAAATTACTCTAGACATTTTGGCCATTTGAGTTAGTACTACGGTTACTTTTGAGCAAGGTAATGGATGTAAAGGCTGAATGTTTGCAAAAAGAATTAAAAAATGTGTATTAATTTAATTTACAATATCCATCTAGGAAGCACCATACATTCTGTACACGCATAAACTGTATACAGATGGATTGGGTGCTAGTCAGCCTGTAGTATTGAATTCTTGGACACATGGAAAATTTTCAAGAAATGTTAACTTATTTCCTACTAAAATGACTGAAGGTTACGCTGGTCATAGATTTGTGGTTGCTGCTGCTAATCAGCCGCCATATGTATTCAGAAGGTAATGACAATACAATAAATGATTGATGTTCAATATTAAAACTATGTGCATTCAGTTCAGATTTCTTCATTTGTGTTGTTCAGGATAAAATCTGACCTTGATGGTGGAAATCCTCGAGTTGTTTGGGATGGCGTTGAACTACGAGTAATAAAATTGTTGGCTGAAAGGAACAACTTTTCTATAGAAATCATTGAACCTCAGGAACCTAATTTGGGGTAAAACATTGACATTAACTTTAATCAATTGATTCTTTGTACGGTCAAAGTAAGCCGTACGCCAGTGGTGACCTTTTGACGTTGAGCTGGCCTAGCATAATACGGAGCTGCAATAAAATAAGGGATCCGCTAATGCTGGTTTTGTTACAAGTGAAACGCGAGCTACCGTACCGTTTGAATTCCAAGTACCGAATGAAAAATAATTTGTTGTTATTATTTGTTAGGCCGGGAGATTCGGTAGCTAAAGAAGTAACAATGGGCAGAGCAGATATTGGAATAGCAGGAATGTACCTGACCAACGAAAGAGCAAGGGACATGGATGTGTCATTGCCACATTCTCAAGACTGCGCAATATTCGTTACATTAATGTCTACGGCTTTACCACGGTAACTTCTTACGATGTCACTTATTGTTAATTTACTGCAGAAGTGTTCAGGTATAATTAAATTAGCTAGTAAAATTGCACAGGCATAAGGTTTCACTATCGTAATATCATAAAACAAAAAAAAAACAGTTTATTATTACAGTTATTCGACACATGGGTCGACGCTCGTCGGTTTGTATACTTTCCCATCGAGCGTGTCGAACGCGCCCGTACTTATGCTCTTTTAGTAAGGACAACCCGTCGAACGCCGTCACTCAATGACATATCATGACCCTAACAAGCAACCAGTGAGGCAGTGATCATCATCATTCGGGGGTCGGCGCAGTATGTGTTCTTCTTCCATACTTCTCTAACTCGTCATCTCATCGGACACCTCCTTTCTTGCCATATCATTCTTTACACAGTCCATCCCTTTTTGTGGCCTTCCTCTACTTTTATACCCATCCATATTCATACTTAAAACGTTTTTCACGACATTTTCCTCATCTCTCCGCATCACATGCCCACACCACGACAACAGTGATCGTCGATTTAATAAAAAACAAATATTTTTTCCTTTTATCGTTATAAGATATTGATTTCGACCCATCTAGTCTGTAGAATTTCGCTAGTTCTTTCATTTGACTTTGGATACCTACATAAGTACAATAACCATTATGTTTTTATATTTTCTCAGCTACCGAGCAATCCTCGGACCTTTCCACTGGCACGTCTGGGTTGCTCTTACATTCACCTATCTTTTCGGAATGTTTCCATTAGCTTTCTCCGACAAGCATACTCTAAGACATCTGTTACATAACAGTGGGGAAATAGAAAATATGTTCTGGTACGTCTTCGGAACTTTTACTAATTGCTTTACGTTTCTTGGTAAAAACTCTTGGAGTAAGACGGACAAGGTTACTACAAGGTTGTTGATTGGTGAGTTTTGTTTCATTGAAATCATTTTCTTCTTCAGATTAACCATTGACTTCGTCTATGTCTTTTTGTTCAGGTTGGTATTGGATTTTCACAATTATAATTACCAGTTGCTACACTGGCTCTATTATAGCTTTTGTGACATTACCAGTGTTTCCTGAAACTGTGGATACAATAAAACAGTTACTGGCTGGATTTTACAGAGTTGGAACTTTAGGTAAAACATTTAATTTTTTTAAATTTAATTACTGTTTTCACTAACACTAAGGTGGCACTTAAATACATTGAAGGAATTTAAACTGTTTGAGTTGATTCGAGCGTTGAAATTTAACAGAGTGCTTTTATAGGTACTAGGTACTAGGTGACAACTGAGTGAATACCTGAGTATTCACTCAGTTGTCACCTAGTATTTGGGATAGCTGACATAAAAGCACCCATGTATTTTAAAGTTTAGTCGCGCTAATAATACTTCTTGCATTTACACAGATCGAGGTGGTTGGGAAAAATGGTTTTTAAACTCATCTGATCCCGACACCGCCAAGTTATTAAGAAAGCTTGAATTAGTACCAAATGTAGAAGCCGGTATAAGAAATACAACCAAGGCTTTCTTCTGGCCCTATGCATTTCTTGGATCTAAAGCTGAACTGGAATATATTGTACAAGCTAACTTTACTGCCACTAAGTAAGATTCTAATACATTTGTAGTTTGGTAACCTCACATTTCGTTACTCACTTAAATTGTGGTCGCTCTTAGAATAGGCTCTCATAGCACTAGTGTTGTAACTACTTCTCTACCTCTGTTCTACCGTTTAGTCGCTAAGGTCATCATCGTCTGCTTAGCCTTTTCCCAACTATGTTGGGGTCGGTTTCCAATCTAATACCGGTATTTTACAATGAGCGACTGCCTATTTGACCTCCACAGCACAGTTATTGATAATACGATACCCCTTGGTAAGATTGGTAAGATTTAGTTATTAGCCTTATTTGACCTTACGAAATATAATTGATTTAATTTTTTAGATCAAAGCGAGCAGTCCTCCATGTTTCCAACGAATGCTTTGTTCCATTCGGAATTACGATGGGATTTCCAAACAATTCCGTGTACTCTGCGAAAATTAATTTTGATATCAGCAGGATGGTAGAAAGCGGACTCATTGATAAGATTACTGATGAAGTGCGATTCGAAATGCAACGAAGTTTGACTGGAAAGTTCCTCGCCGTGAGTATTATCTACTAATATAAAAACTACTTTGAGATAATGAATCCACATAATTCTGGTGGTACACATCAAAAATTTAAATAACAATGAGTTATACTAACATTTGAGAAGAGTGACCCAACAACCACTAACAATGACGTGGAAGTCTCTGAATAGACTCCGGACCCAGGTTGGTCGTAGTAAGGAAAACCTGCTCAGGTGGGGATTCATTAATGACTCTGCCCTGGAGTGTAAATGTGGTGCTGTTCTACAAACGATGGGGTACTTAATATCGTGTCCTGCGTGTCCTGTTCTTTGTTCGCTACAGGAACTGATTGACCCTACTGAAAGCGCCAAACTAGTAGCTCAGTTATGGGCTGATACAATTTAGATTGCCATCGATACGCTAAGAAGAAGAAGAACAATGACAGGAAATAAAAAACCGGCCGACGGCGAGTCGAAGTTCAGTAAAGGGTTCCGTAGCACCAAACAATATCTTTAACGCCAATTATGTTTATAGTTAGGTACTCGTACGTGTAAATGAATGGAGTCACCCCTATTTTTTTTTTTTTTTTTTTTTTAACCTCAGTGTTAGCTGTGACATACGGACGCCCAAAAACAGACAGACTGACAAGACGAATCTTTAAGGGTTCTGTTTTACGGCGCGTTCGTGTTCCACGCGCGCCTCAAAGAGTTGTCAGCAAACGGGAGGGGCCCGCAAGGGCCGGTGCCTGCCAGGGCTGCGGGACTGTTCGAAAGAGATACCGCGGCCCTGGAACATAAAGGGCCAATGAAGGAACATGGGTGGTTTTTAGTCAGTAAGAGTCTGACACTCCCTTCCGCTCCGCCCAGAGCGGGAGGAGTCATTTGATGATTTCCCACCCCCCCAAAAAAAAAAAAAAAGGGTTCTGTTTTAGACATTTGGCTACGGAACCCTAAAAATGTGTATGACCTGAACAGCTGCATTTATTGCATGGGTATTCTCCAATATTGAAATCACGAAAAATCCTTTCCAGATCGAGTAATCATTCTTATCATATCTCTAACAATATTTATTCTGAAACTAACATTACAGGCTGGCAATGGCATAATAAAAATACCATCAGCCGAAGAAAAAGGTCTCTCTCTAGAAGATACACAAGGAATGTTTCTGCTCTTAGCAGCTGGCTTCATCATAGCTGGAACTGCCTTAGTCTCAGAATGGATGGGAGGCTTTACCAGAAGATGCAGATTCACGAGAAGAGTTGACACACCAATGAGCGTTCATTCTAGAGAACATTTAATTCCTACACCAAAAACTGTTATTGATAGTGAAATAAAGATTATAGGAGACACTGAGAGCAGACTGAACTTTGAAAGTAGACCTTCTACTGCAGTGTCTAGGGATACTTTAGATGGTCATGTGATTAATGTTTCTGAAGAAAACATAGATGTACATAATAATTTCACTGTCAGTAGATTTGATTCCCGACGGTCAAGCTCGTTAGACCTGGATAGGGAAGTTCGGGAGATATTCGAAAAGGATAAGAAGAGACGCAGATACATTTCTCATGATATGGAGTCTTTAGATGAAAATGAAAGTTCAGTTTCTCAAGCTGCTTTTGGTGATCCCATCAAACATGATCATGATCAATAAAATAACGTCACTATACTTTAGTAACGTGACAAGTCTCATAGTTTTTGATATTTTGCTTCTACATTATGTCAAGACTTGAGTGGCAAAGGTTTTCTAGTAGCATCTTTATAAAATATTTGCAGGGTTATGTTCTCTCAGTTTCTAGAATTACTATTTCAATTAACTAGCACTAAGAAATGCACCGTATTTAAAAATGGAACCTCAATCATGTATTTATTCATAACAATTTATAAAGTAAATACTTGATAAATTGTATACGGAGTGGAAGGGACACCGACGCGAAAACAGTTACCACGTAATCAGTACATCATTCTGAGCCCCCCTACATAGAAATTTTTCATCGGGTATTAAACAAACAAATCAGTCTGTTCCACCCCGTATTGCTTAAGAACTCAACCTCGGTGTGTATCTATGCATTGTCATGTACATACATTATGTTTAAGTATAATAATATAATGGTGTAATATGTATTGTTAAATTGTAGGGGTTAGGTGTAGCTACCAAATAAAGAACAAAATTTGACATCCAACTCTTTATTATCCTTCGAACAGTCATCAAAATAATTTATAACAATTTTCTAACACTGTCGATAAACATTAATATTTCATTCAGCCACTGAGATGTTCCATTCATCATACAATTATAATACACAGGGCAGAAATGGCTGCCTCGACACGGAGATACAGCGCCGTTTGACCTACATTAATGCAATATTTGGCCCGGCCTTATCTTAAAAAATAATTACACAATTATGACTTAATATTCCCGAGACTCACCTCCGGAAAACCGTCGGCGTTCTCTCTCATTATCAGTAAAAATATCGATAAAATACAACAGATTTTGCATTCTTTGTAAAATTCAAACGAAAATATACCTAATACCTACCTAAGCATTTTGTTACATATGTATTGCACAACTGTTGTTTCGACAGAAAATAATGTGAAATCGATTTGAGTATTCAACAAGGATATGTTCATATTTCTATATTCTATTTGGATTGTTCACGATAATTATACTGTGGTGCAATAGCAACGAGAGAGGGGAACGTAAGTAAACACATCGACAACTACTGTGAAAAAGTTCAGCAAAATTTTCTGTTACCTTATGACTACGTATCTTTTTAAATGCAATGAACTAGATTATAAGTAAACTGAACAAGCCCTTTGCTATTGTCACACAGCGAGATAAAGTACAGGTAAACACATGTATTACGAAAGTAGGTACATAAAGAACAAACAAACTCTTTTTACAATAACACACAACACTGTTGTGCGTCAAAATGAATAATTATATTTAAATATTTATTAATTAATTAAAATTGAAACTCATTCCCGATAGCAAAGCTCACAACCTCGGAAATTATGCTCCCAATACCAGCTTAACTGTCGTAATATACATTATAGTCGATACATAGTCGGTGCAAGCGATAAATACATAACGTCCGTCAGTTTATCACTCTACGCGAATACAAAGGAAACTTTACTTATTGTAAACATTTTCATCCGATAACAATGTGTTTTTGTGCAAAATTGCGTTCATTGATTTGGCTATGACCTTATACCAGTGCGGCTGTACTGTGATAGGCATATAGGTAACCGTAATGTGTTCGATATCGTACAATGCAACACTTAATTTTATCATACCATGTTCTACAATGGACAAGTGGAAATGAACTCCAACAAGAAACAAGGATTTCGCATCATCGCCGAACATATTGAGCAAATTTTAATACAAAACACATCGACGCTTCCAGAAAAAGGAACTTTTAGGAACGAACGACCGAAAACAGCAGATAACGAAATTGTAGAATCTCAAACTACGGGCCCAGAGGAGAAATTTACAAAGGTCGCCACGCACCAACAAGCAGCAAGGTTCACCCTTGTACAAACGACCAATACAAAAGTGTGCGGCGACCCTAAGGGTGGTTCAACAATGAGCGGGCCCAGGGCTGTAACATTGTAGGTATTATATCACATTAACAATTTAGACTAACATTCAAGGTGTACTTACATGATCTTTATAATAGTTCCCTATAAACGGGTCAACATTCATTACGTTCGTACGGTAATAAAATATTAATTCGTTAAACCTAACCGTGTACTTATTTTACAATGCGAAAATACATTTTTATTTTTTAAATATTCTTATGCGTTCAGACTTTTGAACTTCAAAAATGGATAACTCCCTGTACAAATTTAACAAATGTACATTTAACATTTTGTTACTGTGATTTGAAGGTTTATACTAATGATATTCTATGATGCAAAGTTGTTCATTACACTTAATTTTATTTATAATCACATTTATACAGTTTTACTGACAAATGTGGTACAGAAATATATCATAGGTATCGTTCTGACCGTACTACGGGTACAGTCGAGTACAAAGATAAAAAGAGTTATAACTGCGGGGTCAGATGTCACATTCTAAAAAGCAGGAAACATTTATATTTATCAGGACATCCAACATACATCTAAATATTCAAAACTCTCTTTACTTCTGTCTCTGACTGTATCAAACACTTACTTGCGTGATACGACCAGAACAATTGACATCATCAAATGACTTAAGATTACCAGGATGTGAATATTAAAGCAAAAATGCTATAACACACAAATTTTGGTACAAAATGGTACATTTAGGCACTGTGAGTAAGGCAACTACAGTGAGACGATATGGGGTGGGAGAAGGGGGTCAAGTGGTTCTTTGGGCCAACGTGCTGGCCGTAATATAAAGAATTGGGGGAATTGGGAACGTGCTACGCTACAGGAGGAGAGGAAAGCAACACCTAAGGAAAGCGGGGAGATGAAGGACTTTATGAACTATGGACGATACAATGTACAGTTTCTTTCAGACAATATCATCTAAAAATAGGGCGGATCGTGATATAGTGCATATTTTAGTGTAAATATTTTAATGTAAAATATAATTTTGTATGTGCTTAAAGCTGACTCGTAGGTATATTGTTCACTGTTACAATAGCTACTAGTATTAACTTTATTTAAGTAGAAATAAAAATTTACTACTTCAGATCACATTAACAAAATAAAAAGTAAATGTACTATCAACAAAGTTGTTCCATTCATTTTTGTAACCCATTATAGCCACTAAATAAATCTACACATACTTAACAAGTAATTACATAAATATGATATTCAAAATTGACTCGATAATATTATATTGGTCTGCAACGAGATACGACCATACATACATACAATATGATGAACGGGAAATTTATAGTTTAAGGTATGATCGCTGCATAGACAGGTTTGAGTCAGAATACTAAAATTATTTCACCAAAAGAGATGTTTTTCCGAATATTGAACATATTGTAACGCTATTGGATAATAGCTCAAAGCAAAATTCAGAAAAAGAAGCAATAAAGTTTTGTATCGTGTTCTCTTCTATATGTCAAACACAACTATGTACTCAAAGTGTCGAAATGTCGAAATTTCTAAATTTTACGATATAAACTGTGTTTACATACAAAATCTGCTTAGAGTGCAAGTGTTATCATAAGAAATTTTAAAGCTTCGTGTGGTACCTTTATATACTCATCTCTAGCTAACATTACCTACTTACTTACATAACATTCGTTCCTAACGGGACGTGTATACATATTATGTAAATATCATTATGATTCTCATGTATAAATATGTCAATAGATAAAGTAGATTTTACAATACATATAATTTATTATCTTCTGTGATGACGCTACGACTACTAATTTACAGATTCAAGTTCGGATGTCACACTATTATTATAATTTTTAAAATGGCACAAAAAACTTTTTAAAACACTAACACAAAAGTCAACAGTCGTTTGTTTATAATATAGTCTTCCTCGCACTTAACACTTGTGGTCCGTGTCCTGCGCACTACACAACGCCGTCCGCTTCTTGAATGCACAAACCTCAACACATAGTGCACTATTACATGTTACAGTCACTAATCTTTAAATTGACTAACTTTAAGCTAAACGGACAATGGCACGGATTGCACATACAATGTCGTCTATTTACAGGGGAATTCAATATCTATCTATATGTACTTAAAGTTCAAAATTGTTCTGAAGGGTTGCTATTGTACTTAATTTTAAACATTTAATCTTAATCTTTAGTGTACTCATGTGCATTACAATAATTAATTACGTATTAATAGAGGGTAGTGTAAAGTTGAACATTCAATTATATAGAGGATCTCGTGAGAGATCTACGAATATGTAACTAGTTCGCCCAGAAAGTGGCGCATGTCTAGGATAGAGTTAGTAGACCGTGCCATCAAAAATTTAAGCACCGTTTAATTTGGATGCACCTTCTGCTTATCAGACTTGTGGAGTGATAAGATTAGCACTGTGCCGCGGGGGGTACTCTGACAGTTCAGTCCTGAGAGCACGTTGGGTCGGAGGACGGTCCGAAGTTCGATAGAGAGAAGGGGCCGCGTGGCGTGCGGTGCGGGCCTCGCGGGGCTTAGCAGTGCGGGTGCAGGGGCCTCGGGTACGCGCCGAAGGCCTCATAGCCTAGCTATGTGGCCCAACCCTCGATCCGCGGCCGTTTCGAGTGCGGCTGTTCATAGTCCAGCGGCACAGCGCTCGAGTGCCTCATGTCCTGACCGGCCGGGGAGCCCATGTTGCTTGACGATACTGAACCTGCAACGTGCCGATACACTGTAATTGGTAAGGTTAGTTGTGGTTAATAGGTTTTTCAAATAAATTTTTAGTTACTAAATTATCTAGTTCTACTAAATATTTCATGCGATTAAGCAATCATGTTTTTCCACTCAATTATTTTAGCAATATTACATCAGTTTAAAAAAAAGAAAAGCAACGCTACTTAAGAAAAAAAACATCCTCAAAGCCACACATTGTTCAAATGAAAAAGACAAAACAATTGAGGACCAAGAACAGTGCCTTGCATCAAAACTTTAAACAGGCTTTCGCAGCACTGGCTTGTCACAGACTAAGAAACTCAAACACAAGCTGTTAGCAAGAACTCAGTAAAACAAATACACACCATCAATGACTCCAGAGAGATGGGCGGGCTGGGGCGCGGGCGCAGACGGAGGCGCGCGGTGCATGTGGTCGGGGGCGCGCGGCGGAGACACGGGTTCGGCTTTGATCTTCACGTTGCTAGGCGACGCCGCAGGGGGGGGCGTCCCGCCTCCCAGTACTGGCAAGCTGCTACTGTGGAGATATTGACCTGATTAGTTTTGGTGGAAGATGGAGAAAGCTACAGGAGGGGAAGTCACAACAGAAGCAGTAACATGTTATTACAATGAGTTCATGAAGTAAAGGGGGTCAAATTATTACTTGATTTCCATTGTGGCAAGCAACACATTCAATGAAAAATATTTACTTTTTTTTCTTTTTACTATAATTTTTACAAAAAAAGGGAGCCACAATTGATGCAAAAATTATTCACACAACTTTTTCCATGTTTCTCGTTCAAAATGAAAAATGTGGCACTCCATCAAGAAAACCAGCACACTACTACCTGCCATAACGGTAGTGCGTTAACCTGATAAGCCTGTATTAGCATTATGTTTAATTCATAATAGCCAATTAGAAACATGCAAAGAACGCAGAGCCCGTAGCAACCGATAAAGTTAATTTATGTTGTAATTATCTGTGCTCGATTGGCGCAGTCAAGCGCGGAGATCAAGTGAAAGTAGCACTTCATTTAACTGTTAAAACCCCCCTCTGATATCCAGTTTCTATACAGGTACGGGAGGCAGGGTAGGTTATCGAAACTGGTGTTTTGGCAAGGCCGGTAATGATACGTTTGCTGTTTTGGCCCAGTGTTCAACAGCTCCGGTAGCCGTGATCGTCTAGTGGTTAGGACCCTACGTTGTGGCCGTAGTAACCCAGGTTCGAATCCTGGTCACGGCAATGATTACACTGTAATGGTGGAGGAGTTATCTTTTGCATTTTTACTGGAATTTTAAGATTGTTGAAGATTTAGTAGCAAAGGCTATAGAAGATAATATTTTCGACAAGTTTTACTAGATGGATTTTTCTTGTAATTTTTGTGAAATATGAATGTATGCCAAGAATAGCATACGAATTTTGGTGGCTTTTGTTGCTTGGCCTAGTTTCTTACTGGAAGCCATAGGAAACCAATAAGTGTGCCATTATTCCCAATAAAAGTATGTTTACATTTTAATACAGCGGATTCGCTTGTTCTTCGTTCCCATTTTTAAAAAGATTTGCATCTATGTCTGGAGACAATAAAACGATTCAGAAGAACATTTTCTAAGAGTCTCTTATCGAATTTCTTATCAGATTCAACAATTCACTTGCTTGGCACAAAAACTCTTACAAATTAATTTAAGTTTTTTCGTCCTTTTTTCGTTGTTCGTTGGTCTAATACGAATCCAATCTGTGTCTGTTCATGCGTGAAGTCCATTCATTTGACACGGCACGCCTCCCGGAACACAATCTGATGGAAGATTTTATCTCACGACGTCCTTGACAAAATGTCCTTGTGTTTTTTGCTAGCCTTCTTATCTTTTAGAAGTTTCACTGATTTTGCTCTGTTAGTTACCTTTCTCTGTTATCTTTGCTTTAGACATTAGTTATAAATATAACCATTTGTATTTTCGATTCTTTAAATTTCATTTGACTAATAGTTACTCTACATCGTTTAAATTCTAGCTTATTTTCTCATCTATTCTCATTCATATTTTTTTAACCATTCCAATTATTTTCCATTTCATTAACTTAATTACTGTTTTACATTACATTATTACTGTCACTTCCTTTACTACCGTTTCCCTGTTTTTTTACTTGCAAATTACTTTCGATGCTACTGGGTCGTTTTGGTTCAGACGCCAGCACATCAAGCTACTACAATCTGTCAAATTTCTTTAATAGATTTTCAACTTTATCGCTAAAGCATTAGGTTCAAGGTCGATTGTGAAAATTTGACGTCAGTACAATAAACATTTTCTTGTATTTTTTCGTTTTTTGTTCTTACACGAGTATCTTAAAGCGGTTTTTTTTTCTTCGGTTCAAATGCCTTCATATTGTAACCAGCAATTTAAATTCGATTAGCTTGATTTTTTTACGCAAATTACTTTGCGTGTTATTTAATGTGCTGAGAATTTTTTCACCTAGGCTTTGGAGATCAGCTAATTTCGTAGTAATGCCAACACAATAGATGCTCCAACTACTGTATTTGCTTCTTTAACTATTGATACATTTCTTTTGTGCACTTAGTATGAATTGATGCGTTGGTTTACTACCTGTAAATTCTGATGTCAAGATAAATAAAGATTTATGATTATGATTGCTCGCAAATTACGCCACAGCTGGGCATGAGTTCAATCCGGGAAACAAGTCGTGAAAAATGTTGAAAAGCACTATGCCTGATTTGTTTCTCCATCAGAAATTTCTCAATAGCAGGCGGGAGTCTCGATTAATGCTATCAACCGGGCATAGGTTGATAGCAATAATCTTGACTGGTATGACACAGGAGGCGTAAACATAATTAGTATAATGTGGATATACCATTGGTACACCTCTGCCTAGCCTTTTGGGGAGTACAGACGTGATGTCATGTTACATATGTGTTAATAAACCATTTAGCCATTTCTACGCTACTTTTACCACTCTGGCACACTCAACCGTAAAATGTTCGTGAAATGTGATGAAATCTTTTTAAAGAGATTGTTGTTTTCAACAGTGTTACCAGTTGTTCCAACAGCCGTGATCGTCTAGTGGTTAGGACCCTACGTTGTGGCCGTAGTAACCCAGGTTCGAATCCTGGTCACGGCAGTGATATCACTGTCACCGCGGAACTCTTTTTGTTTTTTGTTAGTTTTTTAACGAAGCTATTCAGAATCAGTGTTGTTTGGCCACATTTGTGGATTTCATAATATATTTTTTTTGTTTCTAAATAACTCCGTGTGTTAGTCACATCCACAAGCTTAAATTAGAGGACAACAATTATGAAAATCTTCATCAACCTTTGCATCAATAGTCCATGTATTCTTTCTAACAATCTTTTTAAATTCTACTCTGATTAGGAATTTTCTAGCCAAAACCTCCACAACATCCAGAAAATTAATTTAATTGTCAATTTTTAGAATTCACGGACTCAGTTTAAGAAGATTTCCGTTAGACCCTATTCACACTCTCAGACCGCATAACCAGTGCCGGGTCCACGGTGAAGTATTGCATGGATAAAGTTGAAAAAGTTTATTCGGTTTGCCCATACATTCACCACCGTGTACCCAACTTTAGCCCACAGCCCGATCGTACGGAAAGGGTCATAAGCGACACTTATAAAAAGGTATATGAAAGTGATCACAGACATGTACCTGTTGTGCTGTAGCGTCTGCAGCTGGTGCGCGCCCCACGTTAGTCCGATTCCCATGTCCGAGTTGATGCTGAAGTCCTGTGGTCCGAAGTTGCCGAGTCCTGAGTAGCCGAGCGGTGTCTGGAAATAGAAAAATATAGGGTTAGAACATGGTACTGCTTGAACTAAGATGTATTTACATTGATAATATCAGCGTAATAAAGGTCAGGCAGATGATGATAAAGAAAACGTAATGTCAGTCAATACTGAAGCACTTGACAATATATACTCGAGTAAGGATGCTAATAGATAACGAGCCCGTGGATAAATAATAACAAGCACAATCGATCTTCAACATAGACGGGAAAAGGCTAGATATAAAAAAGGATGTGTAGCAGAAAAGATTTGAATTGAACCAAATGGTTCAATTTAAATAGGGATGATGAAGGACCTCCACATATACTTCCTCCCGCGGGAGGATAATCTTAAGTACTCCATTTAATTAAATTTCAGAATGGAACTGATTTGTGAAAATCCTCCACAGAGGAATCAGGAATCAGATTTCAGATAACTGCTTTACCTCGAGCAGTATTCTGTGTGTCAAATCAAAATAAAAAAAAAATCAAAGCATTTATTTCAAGTAGGCCAGTTACAGCACTTTTGAATTGTCGAAACAAAGACAACAATGAAATGTAGCTACAGTCCCAGTCACAAGGCATAAAAACTGTGAAAGTACTGTAATATTGCCCCCAATCTGATGTAAATGTGTGTAAGCAAATGTGAGCTCTGAACAGATTGAGGTGGAAGGAATGTAGGAAGGTCTTTGCCCAGCAGTGGGACGATACAGATTAGTTTTTTTTTGTAACAAGTAATCAAATCAAGAAATGAAAACAACAATGAGAGATGAATGAATAATAAAATGTGCCTCACAATCACCTCTCCACCATAAGATATGTCGTCCTGCGGCGGTGGCATAGAGCTGGGTATAACCACACGCAGGTTATTGTGCCGCGGCGAATGATGCGGCGGCGGCGCGTGCCCATGCGACTTGTGGCCGTGCCGGTGCGGAGACGGCGCCGGCCCGGGCGACGGTGACGGCGTGCAGCCGGCGTCTAGTGGAGATCCTGCACCTGGGTAGCCATTTGACATCTCTAGCATTCCGCCGCTTGGGTATACTGGAATTGAAAGAAGGTTTGGGTTTTGATCATGTTGAATGAGATATGGGTACGTTTAATAAAATGGGGGAAAATATAGATTACATGCATCCAAAAAAAGAACAAAAAAAAATTCCAATGTATTGAAAACTGATTTGATTTAACTACGTTTCTATTACAAATTACTGGTACTGTGACCAAAATTAATGACAGCTAAAGACTTTTAAAACAGAAATAGCAAATAAAGAAATTAGGTGTGCCTTTTTACCTGAATCGGTTTCCGAAGAAGAGGGCCGTGGACTGATAGAAGTATGCATCTGTGGACTAGCTTGCAGTAGTGATTGATCATAGTTGCCAACCGGCACGCTGACGGGCAGGTTGTAGTTGCTTCCTGCCACGCCAACACCCACTCGGCTCCCGTTCAACTGGTTCCTCTGCATCATCATTTGGAATTCCTCATCAATCTTGGAATACTTTGCCTCGGTCCTTGGTGTCAGATTGTACTCGGGCTCAGCCTCAGGGCTGTCCGGTGACATCACTCCGTTCTTATGCTCTTTCTTCGTTAGTGCCTGTAAGTGTCAGCGAAAACAGCTCAGGTGGCTTGACGAGCCAAACTTATAAATACTCGACTCGTACTGTATTAATCTGGCATGCATTAAAATCCAGTTAAATTATTAGATTACACCCTCTATACACACCATTAGCGTTATCAGCTTCGATCGCGTTTAACGTAATTGCTACTGTTTCGTTTGTTTAGATTTTATCACGTCAGTATGTAGTGGAGGGATCAAAATAAAACAGTGCTCTCAATAAAACTACAGTGTAACTAGGTAAAATTGTACGTGTCAAAATTTTTTAGCGTACATATGTGTGGTGTCGAACGCAATGATGCAACACTGACTTTACCCTTGTATCAAAACATTGGAGTCAGGTAGGCGCGGTTAATTCAAATAAACACAAAATATATTTACAAAACCCATGCTGGTACAGGAAAAAATAACATAAATATTTGGGGTATCTAATCATAAACTGTTAGTATAAAACGGGGTGTCTGGTGTTTTGTACTTCATCTTTTTTTCTAACAGGAAATAAACATGCTGTTGCTTTATTGCTCGTGTTTGTCTATTCTGTGTAGATTCATGTGATATCGTTTACACAAGGTCTTTGGGTACGAGATCTACATCTATAATCTGGTGAGGTTCGAACAACATTTGCTTGTTTATATCAGGGATTGTTTTAGTATCAAATGTATGCATTAGGGTATTGTGTGTAAGTACAAAGCACGCGGTTAATGGGATAAGTCAATTTTGCATGGACATTGCATTGCGATCACGAGCACACAGATGACGCCGTACTTAATGTACCTCGATGATGTTGCGGTTCGTCAGTGACTCGTGCGGCTCGTTGTATTCCGTGTATTTCAAAAGAACCTGTAAAGAAATAAACATGATTGTTTATTTTAAATCTTTTTCTATTTAAAACTCTATCTTCCTTAAGATTTTTTACAATGATTGTCTGAGATATCACAATAAATCATCTTTATTGATTAATTGATTTTAAAAATCTAGATTTTTCGTTTAAAGCAAGTCATCATGTAGATTGAACTCTGGCGATTATATGTGAAATACAACACCTACAATACTAAACTAGCTTCATAGCAACAGTGTAGTTGACTCAAACAACATAAAACCTCTTTGAAAAAAGTTATCTATGTTCAGCATAATGTGTAGTTAAATGTAACCATCTTGCCCTTCCATCATTAAATACAAAATTACAAATAGTGGCAGATCATTTGACTTAACCGTATGATCTTTATGAGCGATTTATTCAGTGAATGTTGGCAGTAACCGATAAAAAAATGTTTATGCAAATAAAGTCTAGCTGGTATTACCAAGAGTTTCATAAAAGTAAGCTCAGTATTATAAGTGGGGCGTGTTAGCCGTGTAACGATAAATTACAGCGAACCACGTTAGAAGAAATTAATTCCATTACTATAGGAATTTAATAATTTTCCTTTAAAGGCATAACTTACCTACTTCAAATTACAAAAAAGCTACCTATAAAATGCAAATCATTTCTTACAAAATGCTAAACATTTATCTCTCAGCGTCATAATAAAAACTACAGAGACCAGGAAACTTATAAAACAGAATTTACATACATAATAAATAACGAAAATCTATGTAAAGAAATGATAATAAAGTATGATTTTACATAAAATCTGATAATACTTTAGAGACGTTGAAAATCTAGAATACATTAATTTAAAAATTAATAACCTTAAAAATCAATAAAGATGGTATTTAGAAAGTATCTGTTGATCACGGCGTAACAATACAACCTAATATGAATTGCTACGGAATTTAGGAGATCTATGTTCTAAGTATACTAAAAACATTCTACGAAATACTGAAAATATTAATAAGAAGAAAAGATTTGACATATTCGAAGAAAAAAAAGGAAGATTCACAAACCTTGTCCATATCAGTGCTGGCATATTGGTAGAGTTTGTTGTTAGAGCTGAAGATGATGAGAGCGATTTCACAGTCGCACAGTACGCTAAGCTCGTAGGCTTTCTTCATCACACCAAATTTACGCTTGTTGAAGGTCACCTGGAACATTCAGATGACTAATTTGAGGAAAATGAAAGAACAATAAACATAGGTGCTACATAGCTTCGAGAAGAAGGCGATAATTACAGAGAAGTATTTTTTTAAAGTCCATAAAATTAATGAAATATTCCTAAAATTTTCTCAGGGTTAAACCACGGAGTCTATAAATTAGTTACAGAAATTTTAACTGCCACTACCACTTTCATTTTCAAGCTTGACTACACAAAATGTATCATTAAACTATACATATTGTAATTTCGTTAAAATGAAAACAAAAGTATTATAGTGGGTCACGGACGGAACTAAATAATTATTACTAGAGCTCATCAAAGTTATTTGTCATTCAGTAGGTTCGTTTTAAGTTCCAGTATTTCAAGTTAATAAATACTGCACCATTGTTCGTCCATACACATCATCTGCGGTTAATTTGTAGTTTTCCTTAATACACTTAAAAAATCGATAGGTGTTCTGGTAATTTTAATTGTTTAGGAACTGCCAATTATTAGTAAGTAAATACATTATTTTATGTTACTAATATAGGTACCAAATATGTAGTCTAATTTCAGAATCATCATGTTTTATTTCAAACTATTACCATATAGAACAAAGGAAGTTCGACCGCCGAAAGCAAATTGACCTTCGCAATTTTAATTTTCCATGTCTGCTGCTGGTGTAACTAGACCACATTCAAAGAGCTTCTCTGCCCTCTTGTAATTAAAAATGTGCTTTGAGTGAGGGCAGATGAGGAGTGCTTTGTAGGGTCATAATAAACTGGACAAGGTTGATATACAGTGTAATCGTATAATTAATAAATTACAAGCGGGAGCGGTCGTTGTCCCGTCGCGATAATGTTTTGCAGTGGGAGTGTTGATAGGCCGCATCTGTTAGGTCATGCCTCATGGTAAGGTCATTTCACTCTCCTCCAATATCATGTACGGACTTCGTATTGCACGTATCACTTTTGGTTTCTGTTGCAATTACATAAGCTACAACATCGCCAAAGGCAATGTTTGAAAGTATTACCATCCATCATTCTTCTAATGTCGGGCTTCGAAAAATTTTGGTAATCATTTTATTACCTATAATTACCATTCCTTGGTAGTATGTATTTAATAGATATTGCCGAACTAATCACATGCAACAGTGCGCGTAACTCTCGAATTCATCTATCAATGGCTTGTTTAATGTTAAAAGAAGTTTTCGTTAAAAAGTACCTGTCGATTCCGTTCGTCCGTAATCCGGGATATTTGTATTTTCTTCCGACCCATGGTGGCAGCAATCTTGGAAGGGGATGCGGGGAGCGGGGGCGAGAAAAAGAGTTGCCTTCGGGCTGGCTGCTACTGCGGACGTCAACAGCTGTTACCTGTAGCCAAACAAAAACAGATATTAATACCAAAATCACAAAGCTTAACTCATAAATATTTCCAATAAAACACATTTCCAAGTAAACGATAGTGATAAATCATAACATGAATCAATTCTTAATTTTGTCCCTTATTGCTATTGTCATATAGTCGTTGTAAATGACGATTTATTAAGGCCAAAAGCTCTCGTCATCGCGCTTGTGCCATGGAGCCAGGGTCGTGATTGTGACCATAGCGAAGCAAGGCCGATGACAGATATTATAGAACAGCATGACGTAACAAAAATGCAAAGATAATTACGTAAACAGAATAGTATTTTGGTAATCGTGTAGAATATTAGGTAATGTCCCTTATGGATAAGTAGATTTAGTTATTTATCTCTTCGTTTAGTTTCATTTTGAAAGACGTTTGGTTTTCGATTTATCCGTAATCCAGGAGCTGATGTCCATCATAACAGATAACGCTATCTGCCTCTGTTCTTAAAGTTTCATAGTCGGTAAGTGATTGTTTTGATTGTATGTTTCCTCATGATTGTTTGCCACTGGTAATAAATGGGGTTTACGTATAATAAATAATAATGTGTTTAATAATATTCAATAATGCATAAATTTGTTTCAAATTATTGTAATTATTTGTAATAGATACTATAGATGATGTATGATCACTATAGAAGCCAAGTTTGATCATACTGTTAATACAATATACAACATAAATGTTTTAACCGAAAGAAAAAAACTTGTTATCAAACAAAAAGCACATGACAAAGTATTAATGAACATGAACTTTATAATATATAATAAATTAATAATAATGTAAGCTCCAAAGCAAGGCCAGAGACAAACCGACCGGACATCACACATTCCTACTACGTGCCTAACAGTTAAGTGATAATGTTTACAACGATTACGTAATCAGTGGTGGAACCAGCTTTATTGGACTATTGGGGTCTAAAATATGAGTGTGACAAGAACATTGTAAAATAATGGTACATCGTTATGCAAAGATTAACGTAATTATATAGAGATTAGTCGATTTCTTTTTAGTACAAGTAAAGCATTTTGCGTCGAGGATTATCAATTAAATGATATTCAATACTTAGATTATAAAAGTGCTCACTGGTGACAAAGGTTCTTCTCTCTTGTTACATTGGAGTAAATATAAAGTAAAAAACAGAATCATCACAAGGATATCTATACAAAATATTCACAATTATATTACTATCCGCAAATCTCTACGACTTGACACTGTCATTGACGCTATGGATACCTATCGTACCTAATATCGACATCCATAATTCATGGCCCGCCTTTGTTAAACAATAACGACAAAACAAAGTAGGCGTTTTACGTTTATACATCAAAAAGTATTTGGCACGATCCCAAATGTGAAGTTTATTTTCTTATAGATCAAGTTCTCGAAGAATGAATGGAAGAAATGAGAGTCGCAAAAATGGATAATCCAAAAAGTGGCGACTCAAAATTTTAAACGTGGTGGGGATTTGAAACTCAAAATATTGCCGACTAGAAAGTTGCATACGTCAAATGGGATAGTGATCAGACACAGTGTTCGTAACAGGAAAACGTTGATTACCAATGTTAACAGCACAGTTAGGCAAAAAACGGGGTCATGTGGGCAGATAGAAGGGTCATTATGCAAATCTGTATGACCTGCTGTCTTGTACGCGCTTTATGGTAAATTTAATGTTTCACTTTGTGGAGATTAGTCTACTGCGATGTTACTCGAAATATTTTGTATATTCTGCATGGTGACTACTTTACACAGAGTGCGATCGGATAACGGATGTCCCTCGTAGCATGTAAATTGACGGATTTTGACGAATGGTGTATTTATCGATTCGTTTTTTGTAGCGAGCGTTGTAGTGTCTGTTTGAATTTTAGTTTAGCTAGGTCTGTGTAATATTCAAAGTTGTTGTTTTATTCCAAATAAATAAATCTGATCCGAAACTTTGGAACCCTTTCTGCATTCATCATTTCAATCATCTTTTTAAATTGCCAATTATGCAAATCAATGGTTTTTTTTTCTTTAATTCTATAAGTAGGATGATAAAACAAGTATTCTTTGCGTCACATAAGACAAGCAATCTGTTTTTTATACATTAAAACTTGTTGATACCAATTCGAAATTAATTTTCCGAGAGGCGATATCGGAATATTTAATAGAGTTTATTATTTGCGTACTCGCGTGGGTGTAAGGAAAGCAATATTTGAAATGGAGAGATAGAGAAATTTATATTATGTTTTACTAGCTACGTACAATATTTATGTTAGGTTGGTAGATATTCAAACTTTTGTGATTAAAATCTGACATAGTTTAAACATTTTAAAATTAGGTACTTGATATTGTAGAGGGAAAGGTTAATTTGGATAATAATAACTAAATACGTTCTTATGAGAAATAAATTTCTTTAAACCGAACCGAAATACAAGAAGAAGAAAGACCAATTTAACTAAACCCACGAATAATGATGTAGATACATATGTTACAGTACTGTGGGTGGTGACAGCAAACGACGCCATAACAACAGAACCAATATTCATAGAAACACATAACCTTTTGTGCGCTTTTGCTATAAATATAATAGTAATGATCCCTGAATCTAAGTACTGTGTCTACGCATACGTGGACAGTAATTAAACAACGGTTAATAGACACAATAGAGACATAAAGGAAAATATTAACTATGAGGTTAAACTATTGATTGCTCCCGATATTGGTAAACACAATATAGGCAAATTTGGTAAGCACTTAGCTGATATGTATAGAAAAATGATGGATTATTATGAAGATAATCACTTAATGACTTTCTGTCTTTTATCTGATTTGAATGTTTGTATTACCAAATCAAATTGTCCAATCCAAATCGGATTGTATATTAAAACGTTGAGACAGATCTGCAACATAGCTACTGAGTATCATCTTCATGCTATAGACAATTCATTGATGAACTTAAGTTACGAACCGTATACGACAAGAAATTACACTGTAATATTGTTCTCGCTCTGGCAATTTCATCAGAGTTGACGACAAGTTGGTGTATTAATGTTATTTGGTTTGAGTTACAAGCCTTCAGAAATTCCCACAGGAATTGTATCGAGCACGAACGATATTTGCTTACTAATCAGTTTCGGAGTCGAGTATTTACTTTTTTATGTTTTAAATGATTATTTCTGTATAGGGCTATATTTATATCTAGCATTTTAGCAGTCTTAACTTTTTCATCTCTTCTATCCGAAGCTTAAGCTTTATTATGATTTTAAGTTTCAATTAGCACACCGTTGCGTTTCTCTACACTTTATAAGAGAAAAACAACGTAGCCATACATAAGTAATTTATCGCTGGTCCACAACAAACACGCGAGGGTGCACGTCAGTGGTCGCAAAGGGCGGTTTCTTGCAAGGTTTCACGATACACACCTTAGTACTAAGCTTATGGCAATAATTCTGCTGTAGTCGTGTTAATCAAATTATCAGTAAGCTACATCTCACTGGTAGTATGACCTGTATTGAAATGCAAAGGGAAAACATGTAGTAGGTATGTAATAACAATGATATCATTTTTTTTGTTATTTTTAAATGATATATAAGCAGGTAAAACTGCATTCGCTATGTCATCCCTGATATTGTTATTAACTATGATAGATATTTTGTAAAAATTATTAGCAACTAGTTTTCCGCCCGCGGCTTCGCCCGCGTCGAGTTCGGTTATATCGCGTTTCCAAGAGAACTCTTCAAAAGTCCGGGATAAAAACTATCCTATGTTCTTTCTCAAGGTCGACTCTATCTCTGTACCAAATTTCATTAAAATCAGTTCAGTGGTTTATACGTGAAAGCGTAACAGACAGACAGACAGAGTAACTTTCGCATTTATAATATTAGTAGGGATTAGAGATGTATAGTATTGATTTTTATTGTATTTTCAGCTTTCCTTAACCTTATCATCGAAAGGTTCTGCCAAACTAGTATGGATAAATTGTGTACCAGCTATGGGGGGATAGATACTGCGGCATTATTTGTATAGATGTGTCCGTCTTGAGCCGCATCCCCAATTTGGGCGTACCGATTTGACCGAATCTTTAACACTTTATCTATTTAGCGAATTTTGCAGTCAAAAATTGTTTAGAAATTCTTATCCGAACTTTACAATAGATTGCTCGAAATTTTTGCGAGTTCCAAGAAGACATATACGAAAATTCAATATAATGTTGGAAACTTTGACAGTATCTTCTTCACCTTGTTTTAAAGTTTTAAAGTTCGTACAATTAAATGGTTACAGTAATACAGACCCTAGTCCCCTTAGTTGGTATTAGTGCGTGATGTGGGGCACTGTTGACGTGATTAAGTTCTAGGTTGCTTTTTATGTGACCTTATTTCATAATTCATCATGTTACAAGAAAATTGCACTACATAAAGTGTATTTCCCTGTTTATTTTTCCAATTGAGCTGCTTTTCAAGTTGATGTTGACTAGAGTAGTCGTTTATTTAATTAAGTGAGATAATTAATTTGTTTTGGTGGAAACGTTTTTACAAACATGCTTAAAAAAATATTTCATCTTATTCTGATTTTTAAAATATTCAATTTCAGATCATTATATGATTCTACTTAGTACCAGGACTGTAGACCTGTCTGATGTTAAAAATAGCCCTCAAATATTTTGTTTCAAAATAAATGACGTCGAGTTTAGCTCGTAAAACTGGAATTTATTGCACGAAATATTTTCTTTGGAAGCAATTAAAAGTGAAAACGAAAAAACGTTTTCATTTTGACGCCTCGCGATTAGGACTTGAACAGACGAAATTAAAGTGTCAACATTTAATGCCGCCATTTTCCAGTTGGCAACTGAAAGATTTTATTATTCGCGCTACCGCAAAATTCCGATTCTGTTAGTGTGTGAGTTGGTGCATGAACGTTCGTGAGTGTGCATGAAATATAGTTCACGGTGTCATGTTTGCCCAGTATCCCCCATTTCGCTGTATGTGTGCGTCAGCTTACGCATGAAAGCTTGTTGGTGAGCGTTCAGTTGAGCATGTGTGCGTTTGTGTGCATTTAACTGGCATTGCCCGTGTGTAGGTCAAAGGGTGTTTGTAGGGGGTGTAGGGTGGAGGGGCAGGGGGGGGGTGTCAGGTCACTGTGTTTATAGGTGGCTTGTTACGGCACTTGCGTCTAATCATGCATTATCACGTTCCCTCTGCGGGTGATTATCGTGTGGTCTAATATCAGCTTCGCTTACAGAGAGTAACCGAAACATTTATAGTGTACATCGAGTAAATAATTCTGATGAAAAAGGTATTTATTTGAGGTAAATTTGATTTTACCTCAAAACTTTATCTAATGCTGGATTACACAATTCCACTCTAAACAACAGGACAATAAGGATTAAATAAAAAATACTAGCGCTACCTAATCAATTAGTACCTGTATTTACGTTTTAATATTGTCCCCATATAATCACAACTCATTAGGTATCCCTAAAACTTACAAAGCCTCCTGAAGTACCTACAATGCGTTCATTTAAAAATTCCGTTTACTTTTTTACAAACTGACCTCAGCCTTATTTACTTTAATTAAATGAACTGGAAGAGAGTGTATGCAAATTTAAGTGAAGCCTAAGCATTAACGACGACGCAGTCTTTCCCTTTTTTCTCATGGCTCATTAACTTTTTTTCTTAAAAGGTTAACATAAGCGTAAAGCCGTGAACTGGTCTCGCTCAGAGGTAAATAACGGAGAATATCTTTAACGCAACATTCAAAAAGAAAAGCCTGGACCCATAGATTAATGGAAGGAATTATCCCGACGAGCAAAACGAAGAAAAAAAACAACGTAAGTAAATTAAGAGCGCTTGTTTTTCTAAGAAACAGATCAGTTCAGAGTAGAGTTGGGTAGTAAGGAAGTGGGATTTGGCGGCTTCATCGCTCTTTATATTCCAATTAGAATCTACTGTGAAGAGGTTAACATTATTTATAAACCCACCCCGTACATAGACGTGGAAATGTGTGCGAGAATTCTGGCACAATTTTTCCGAAGTGTATTTAAGAGTCTGGATCGTCTAGGTATAATCAATGTGATTCCTTCAGGACATTATGACGTGGCTTTAGAAAGAAATATGAGAACAAAATGGGTGTTAAATGAGGCGTGTATGCACAAATGATTCTGCCTTCTCAAGATCGTAGCCATGATCTAGATCTTTACAAGTCAGTCTAAGTTAATAAGAAAGAGATGAGCACAATAACAATTTTCTAGATGGATGACTACAAAAAGATACTAAAATCAATCACAATAGACATAAAATCGTCCTAACACATGTCAAAATTTAAGTGAATCCAGGAATCGTGACTGCCCGTGACCTCAATTTCATGTACTGCGAGTGAACAATTTTAAAAAGAAAATTTTACACGTAGCACGCTTCAACGATTCAATCCAATAACTCTCTACTAACTCTAATGAGACCTTTCAACAGGAATGGTTCATTGAAAACTTCAGTGGGAAGTGCAATAACAAATGGATATACAGCTAAACCTACTTGCAATAAAAGTTGAAAAAGAAGATAAAATAATAAAAAATTAATAAGGAGAAATGTCTAGTAGTCTTCTACTAGACATTTCTAGGTCTAATAAAACCTGTAAATAAATTAATAAAATAAAAATTAGTTTATTTCAAGTAACAAGCCTCATACACAAATAGATACTTAAAAGGACGACAATACGACGTCTATGGATAGACTGTGACGACTAATAGAGAATAATAGAAGAAGAGAATTGCTGTGGTAGCCCTAAACTAAATTGGAATAACGGCAAGAGAATGCTGATGATGGCTAGAAAAAGCCGTGTAAAGCAATGGAAGTCAACAAACAGTCAAAGAATTTGTATTTCCCGAAGATCACTCATAATGATTTTTTAACAGTTCTTCGTCTGCTTTTGAACGCATAGTGACATTTTTAAAACAGTACCAATAGTTAAGTAATATGTAAAATTAAACTAGAGAAATATCTCGCATTGCAAAACAAATTACGCAAAACACGCTCACATTAATTAACTACATACAACTTCAGATCGTGGAATCTTTATTTAAATATAAAATATCACAATCCTTATTGGCCATACCGATACATCATGTTGTTTACAAAATTAGCTGGAATATTTTCAAAGGTTCTGAATACCAATCAATAAATTGCCCATTAAAATTAATATAAGAGAAAATAAAGAAGAAGATGTAAATTACAAAAATAACAACATTATGATTGGTATATCAAATCTTCAAGCTTTCGAAAGTCTGGCAAGCAGTCTTATCAAGGGGAAGTCTATTTCCTAGGCGCATGCCAGATAAGTTACCGTTCCATGTAAAATACTAGGATACAGCTGCTTCTGGTTAGACCCGAAGCCTACTACAATATGGTTGGGCAAAGTCTTGACAAACAAAATCTTTAAGTTAAAGTCCCGTTAACAGTTCACAAACCTGTCATAAACACATTATATTGTGAAGCAGATCAAATTTTCAATAATGACACTCACTCACTCACTTGTGTTGTAATGAAAAAATCGGTAGTCAAGGATTGAGAAGCGTGGGCGAGCGGTTTCCAGGCACCTCGCCTACTGTACCTCGGCGTATTTACACGTCATACGACTATACACGACTAGATTGGAGAGCTTTGTAGATATTCCAGGGGTTTCAGTCTGTAGATTTAATATCTTTATCGGATTTGCACGTCTTTGATTTAACTCTCGAGGTTGGAATTCCAAGAAGGAATATACTATGTATTTACATACCGAAGTGCGATGTAGTCTGGATATTTCTGGTGACTTCGAAATTGTTAGATGTCGCAAAATCGGAAAAAGAGCAATTACAAAAACAAAAAAAATGTTCAAGAAAAAGAATAGAATTAAAGATATTTAACAATTTGGCAGACTGATATTTTTCACATATCGACGACTACATTTTAATCGCACCCAATAGTTGCAGAAATCTTAGATGAATTGTCTCGATTTTGCAGTTGCTAGTACGTAAAATACTGTTTCCCCACTTCCCACCTAAAACATGTGGGGAATAATAAGAAGCTGATTCACTCCGCTTATCTTTTGTTTGTGGGTCAATATGGGAATTTGCCAAGTGTTACAGATGTAACAGAAATCGCACGAAATAATAACGGAATGCAACGAATATTTGCGATAAACTGTGCTAAACTTGAAAATACTGGTTGTAAAAAGTAGGTACCTTTATCGATTTTATAACTCTAATTTCTAGTACTATCTAAAGCTGATATATTTCTTATCATTTAATTGACATGGTATTCCCAGGATTTTTGGTGTGTCAAAACAATAATCCTTATAGAAACCAGTACAATGACCGAAATATTAAATAGAGCGTACAATTGATACAAATCAAACTATATTTGTAATCATATGAGTATGTAAGTCAATCACAAATATTGTGATCACAGAAAAGCCAAAATTTTATCAGCCATGGGAATAGCTATTGACAATAATTATTAGTTATTGTTTAACCATATACCTAAACATGTATTCGAAATAACTGCGTAACACCAATGACAAGAATAACTAACACAACTTAAAAAAAAATCGCCTCGATATGTTTTTACTCTGCCATCCTGAACGTCAGCCATGACAGTTTCAGTTTTTTTTAGTGTTCGATTTTTATAGTGTTCGATTTTTAATACATTTTCTACTGCACAGATACTTTCAACAACCCTAACAATGTTTGGATTCAATCGCACAGCTCGATGCGTAAAATTGAGTTTTCTTCTTTTTTACTTCCATATTTTCATGAGTTGGACAGAGCTTTAAAGCTTTGATACCGCTCTTCGATGGAACGGAGTTTGTGAGCCATCAGTTTAGTTTTTTTTATGTACTGATGCAAAAACAGTATGTGTGGCCGCTTAAATCATCCAAAGAACAAAGGATTCTCAAGCAGTTTTCATCATTATTTATTCCATAAAGAAGAGGAACTTCGATGTTTTGACATGTTGTAGACGTGTTTCGTAAAAAATGTACGACTTTTTATGAAATAGTTATTGCATGGGATTAAATGAACTTAGGGGATTGGATTGTTGATTTTAATTATTAAAATTCTGTAACTACATACGTGTTACGGACGCGAATCATAATATATTTTTATCAACATACAACCTGACACTGACCTGAAAATTGCTAAAAACATAAGAAAATTTGAATTTTGCGGGCTACCCTGGCGCTTCAAACTCAAACTCAAACTCAAAGCATTTATTTCAATTAGACCATTACAGGTACTTTTGAAAGTCAAAAACAAAAAAGCTAAGCTACAGTCACAGTCACAAGGCATAATAACTTGCGAAAGTACTGTAGTTGCACATTCCAAATCGTAGATCTCTATGGAGAAGAATGGGCAAGAAACTCCATGGACAATCTTTTTAACACCGCTTTCACCTTAAGTATTCACACATTGCAAACATTAAAGCAGTATACACTAAGATGCTCAATAATAAATTAAACGGCAGTAATTACAATAAAACATTAACAAATAAACCAGTAAGTAACTGTAAAGCAAAATAAATTTGCAACATGCCTTGAACGTTCATTAAATTGATTTCACTTTGCGGAAATCCCGGATGCAATAACGCCGGGACCCGACAATCTGGTTGCCATGGCTGCGCCTCGTGGAACCAGATAAGGATGTACCTAACAATGTTGAAGAGATTTTCTCGGTCAAGAGCTCAAGCACTGACAGGTAATTCATTCAATTATAATTGCTGTTAGTTGGGTGGAGTTGTGAGATATGGGGGAAACTAAAGGGGTCGGGGTGCATAGCAAACATGATGTGATGTGGCTGTTCTAAACCTATTCAATTAATTTCGTGATAACAAGCTTTGCAAAAATAAACGTTAAATTTACACTTTGTTAAGGTATGTATCGTTTTAACATAGTATAAATTGATGACACACATGATTTAAGAGTACAATGTTTTACTTTCAGGTTTTAATAAAAATATTATCACGCCTGACTTTTGTAATGTACCTATAGGTAACAATTAACCGCACATTACTTTACATTTTCCGCATACAAAGTCTAGTTAACAATTCAGATTTCAATTTCACACCTAACGGTATTAACCGTCACCAAAACACAAACAAAATAAAGCTATCATCATTCCTTCACTGCAAAATAAACCACAAATGAAGTCTGAATGAATCCCTGCAATTTCGATTTCGACATAACTCGAACACCTGTTTTGCCCACCCTACCGCGCAACTAGTCGGAACGCTGCGGCGCGACCTTGTGAGTGCGAGGGGAGGTAGGGCAAATGGGGGCACACCTACGCGTTTATTATGTCCAGAATCCTAATGTACATAATGTGATATCGCGATGGAATCTCGACGCAATCAGTATCGAGTTGTTTTGACAGTAATTTTATATTGAGAAAATAATCCGTTGATGCGTGGGTTGGATAATTTGAAATGAATTTAAGAGGAAAGTCTAGAAAATGTGTCTATTTTTCAGCGATAACGATGACGGAGAAGTCTGGTAAATTTTCCTGAAAGTCGTTGAACAAATACTAAATGTCACTTTTTTAGACCTTGAAGGGACGTGATAATTGGCTGGAACGAGCTCTTTTTATCTGGCTATATTAAATTGTATCTAGGTTTTATTCAAACCAGAATATTCCACTTCTAATGATTCACTTAATTAAATCAAGACAAAATTAAGAACCCCTAGTGATATCCACATTTCCACAGAAACTTGCAAGTACCTGAATGGGGTATCCATTCAAATTGATTGCATCTCCTCTTCGGTCATAACCGCACAGGTGGGTTGCACTGAAAGGGTGGCACTTTGCACATCCCACGCGCACACACACACACGTGCATAGGGATATATGAGAGTGTGTGCACGGCACGTGTAAGTCCTGCAGACTTAATTGTTGCCTACGGATATCCGATGATGATATTAAAGTGAAAATGCGATTTATTTGCGATTCCGGGAGTTTTCCGCGGCTCGTAGTCTTTGCTTTTTGTTTTTATGCGGGATATTTTTTATGCTGGTTTTTTTTCATTGTGATGGAGCTGGGATTAAAAGGCGAGTATTTTTGGACGGATAGTGGTATTTTTATTTCATTTTTTTATTAAACAAAAGCGATGGATGAGGTCTATGGTATGCATGAGTATAGACCTGAGATACGATGGTAGGACTGTTTGAAAGATGAGAAGACTAGAAAAGGGGTGATAACTAATGAAGAAGTATGGAAGAAGAAGACATGTTGCAGCAACTACAACTGAATAGAATATGATGATGAATGATGTAGGTACTGATCGTAAGATATAGTTTCTATCTACCTTCATGGAAATAGATTGGGATTTTATAAGTACCTATTTAAACATTAGCATTCTAGATTCTTAATGTTTGTGTTTGGGCGACGCACTATTTACCAGTTTTTAACCGACGTCTAAAAAGAGAGGAGGTTATGTTTTCCATCAGCATTTTTATTTTCACCGATTTCACCGTAATTCATTTTTCATTTAATAAAGGAAGCTCGCACGGTGGTACGATATAAATTTGATTAACTTTGCTTAGGTACTTCATGAGTTATCCTGTATAATATGTATTTTTCTTCTTGGTCTATGTGAATGATGTCATTGTGCTAATATTTTCTAGTTACAATGTAAAATTGGTATTTGACAAGGATTTGCGTAAGCCACAACTAAAATGGGTAAAGTAAAAACTTTTTGAAAAAAAATAAACCGTCTTCCAAAAAGTTTTTTCGTTAAGTATTTCACCCAATGTAATAAAGCCGAAGAAGCAACCGGAAATTTATATCCAACGCCAAAGGAAATTTCCTTGAAATGTGAAAATTCAACACGTTCAGACATGTGACGTGTGAATAAATGGACAAATAATTAGTTGCCACTGTTACTGGGTTATTTGCAACAGAGACTTGTATTTATCGCCAACGCGTTGTGGTTAAAAATTGAATCTTTTATATAATAAATGTTGGGTGTGACTAGACGGTAGGAATTAGTGACTATTTCCAGTTTTGTAGCTAATATTGGTGGGGGAAACTGCAGTATTTATTTAATATTAGAATATGGGGTTGCTATATTGACAATTAAGGGTAGTTTGGCTATTATATATTATTTTATAGATAGATCAACATTACTTTCCGCATTAAGTTGTGTACGAGTGCACTACTATGTTTAAATGTGCTTCCGAAGGGGTGGAGACCTGGTCTCTTGAAATACAACAGGCCTTTCGTCTAGCTTAGGCACCAGTCTCCCACAGTATAAAAAACCAGACAAGTGCGAGTTCGACTCTATAAATGCCGCAAGTTGTTTTTTAAAGATTTCTTATAGGTTTTCCTGTAATCTGTAGGCAAAGAACTATTTTTTTGTTTTTTTTAAGTTTTGGCCCTGTAGTTTCAGAGGTAAGCGGAGGGAAATGGTCAATTTTCGCGAAGGCATAGTTGGACGTCTTGTATAATGCGTCGGCAGATTATATTCCAGCTAAAACACTAGGAAGCACGCACAATGGTCCACTTTAAGGACTAAGTGCGGAAACCAAAATCCCTAACATAGAACATAGAACACTAGGAAGTGTGGGGGCCGTTTTAGAGGACTGTATTTTCGACGTTGAAAAAGGCTGATTTATCGCCTAACTTGAATGAATGACTTTTATTTTTTTCGTTTGATTTATAATTCGTCATTTACAAATGGCGTCCATTGTTGACAAATGCGCAAAAGTAGTTGATGATGTTTATAATCGTATTCCGGCCTGCATCGGCAAAATCTAACGCATTTAATTAAATAACGAATAAATTATCAAAAGTGTTCAAAAATTTCGGTTGACATTAAAATTACTGGTTACCTGGCTCCATATCTCCAAATACCAAAGCTTAAAAAAATAAATTGGAAAAAATAAATTGATCCTTATTCATTTGACACGACGAATAAACTTGATTCGCGAAACATATAAATTACAATATAATTCTGTGCTTATAAGGAAAACGTTGGCATTAATGTCTACAACGGGGTCTATCCATGAGTGTACGGTGACGTATTACAAGATGTCATGAGGCCAATGGTCGATCTCGACGTTAGAAGAACAAATTAAACAATAAACGGCACGAAAGATCCTCTACATTAATTTCCTAGTATGAGTATCTCCTTTAGCTTAGATTCCCTAGTAAAATGTAGACAGTGTGTGGTAGTAGAGTTACCTTCGTGTCGTATTTAAGTTTGACAGTTTAGAAATCTTATTTTTTTTCGACAGGTCAAGGACCTAGGATACTATACGTTTTTCTTTTCATAACCTTAGCGGGAGAGCTTATGCCTCTAATCAAACTTAGTTATTATTATATTTCAGTCAGCTTGAAAAGCAATTTTCTACTGAATTTTGCCACTAAGCTTCGATAAGCGCTTGTAGTTTTTATAATTTAATGCAGAAACATTTTTTGTAGAATTAAATGTTAAATTAAAGCTTCAAACGATTGTGTCTATTCGTGTTGTCTATTTCGTTTCGTGGAATATAATCTATCAAGTTCGATCATCTGGAAATTTCGTCGGGACTTCTAAATATTCTTCTCAATATTCGCCACCAATGTTTGTTACCAACATTTGCTGAGTTTAGATGGGGTATTGGCCCAATTCTGGCTCCAACATATATGAAGACGAAATAATTGACGCATCTTTTATTTATCAAAACTATTAATTAGTACAACGTACCCAATACACCTATACAAGGTGACGCATTGGGGAATTTCTAGGTTTATTTATTATTGCATTTTATCCTATGTCTATACAGGATAAATCTACAATTTATGTTGGGATTTCAAAATAAATGAAGTGAAGGAATTGTATTTATTTATGTATTAGTGGAGCTATTTTTGTATTTTTTATTTATAAAAATAGTGTATAGAAACAATGAAAGGAAAGAAATAAAACTGTAGACAGACAAGTAAATAATATTTATATCAATTCGTAAAAGGATTTTACGAATTATTTTAGCAATTACGGGCCTACCTATTGAAATTGATTGGAAACTAGTAACAAATCTCTTTCATAAAATAATTATTTCAAAGCTTTAATTAACTATTTCAATCATACATCGTTGACAGTCAATTTCATAATAACTATGATATTAGAGACATAATTTGTAAATATCATAATTATGACATTTATGTCATTATTGACATATTGTAAACTGTATTGTTTACTAATCATATTTGGCTAGCGTTATCAGGCGAGGTGCCAAATCGAGTAGTGCTTGTGCCAAATTTTGGACATCCTCAGACTAAGATTGTTGACTCGTATGAATGACCTTCGCAGGTGGGACAGATGGATAAAAACGAGAACAAGATCCTAAATGCCTAGACTAGCAGATGAGACGTAGAAAAGGACATCGTAAAAATGGCCTATGCATCAACACGTATGAAACCTTTACAATAATTATTAGTTCGTTTTATAATTTACATTACATTTATTACAATAGAACGGACACTTCATAATTTCAAAAACATTTTGAAAAGTAATTCACTTCCTTCTGTCTTAGTCCCCGGTGTCGGTGCCATTATTTTTTTTGTATTGAATAAGGTTTTTAGTTCCAAACAGAATAAAGCGATTGAAGCGCTATGTGAAACGAGCAACATCGACACTGACAGTCGATGAATTGACAGATGACACTTTGACATTTGACAGTAATGACAGAATGACAGCACCTATCTATAATTTCAAATGAAATTATAGATAGGTGCTGAATGCATAATGAATGAATAATTTCGATGCAATAGCCGAAAAACTGTAATTTGCTAAGTTTTGTATCTATACCTATTCTGCTTATAAAATCTAAAATATATTCACTGACATATAACGCACTGCTATTGGGTCTAGAAAAATAATTTTGCAAAAGATTTCCTTAAACTGAAATTTTCATTCAAGGTAGGATTCCTGAAAATGCGTCCCTTAAAGTGGTTAAAGAGGAGATAAAACTTTGTATCTTATGCCGATGGGAACCCCCATCTGGTACACAGATTGTCGACCAAGATCTTTATGAAAATGGACTCACATTCTTTGCTATACAGTCACAAACAAATGACTATCGTAAAACAAAACAGTGTTCTAGAACACTGTTTGATCTTGTAAGATTATTGCCATTAACTCATTTACCTACATTCGAAGCACCTAGATCTTATAAAAGACTCTATTTACATCCTTAGTACAATGTTTTAATTTATAATTATAAACTGGTGCATTAATTACATCATGACTTGACCCGGCTTATTATCCGACAATTAGGCTTTGTGCTTCCACATTACTGCTTTATGTATCGTTATTATTATTGTTAGTTATGTAACATCTGGGAGAGTAGACAGAGGTATACTCTACACCCACATATTGCTAGTTAAGTTCAAGTCCCATGCGAGTCTCTTGCCATTAATTTGGGTGACTACTTCGGACTGATATTAAAATATTCTTAGCGGAAAATCCCCAAAAAAAATTTGCCAAACTTATTTATCGAACCCGGTCCACTACTACACCAAGAGCGCCAGAGAATAGACTGATTTTATACTCTAAGGTATAAAGAGCAAGGTTGTTATTTATGTTTCCTTTCGTTAATTGATTTTTGCTTACGTTTTCTCTACCGGTTCAACTCACGCATTAGCTCGACTGTTAAAGATAAAAATAATTGTATTATGCATTCTTAAGTGGTACTAAAAGTGGGTTATTTAAATTAATTGTAATAGTTCTCACGTATTTTTAATAGAGTATTAGTTTTATAGATTTTTAACTATGACAATCAGTATAATTGCCTAGATAATAAAATCTACTTATGTATCAACAACTCATCATTCTATGTAAGGCAATATAGAATGATAAAGTTGTTGATGCATAATTCGATTTTGTGATTTTGTGCCAGATGGGTGTTCCCTAAGGCTTTGCCTAAGGAACAAACTTTCATGTCCTATTTTAGGGGATGACCACTACAAGAGATGCATTTTCAGGAATCCTTCCTGAATGCTGATTTAAGATAAAGGAAATCTTTTGAAAATTTCTATTATATTTCTAGATCCAGAAGCAGTGAGTTGTATGTCAGTGAATAAATTTTAGATTTTATAAACAGAAGATAGATACAAAAATTTGCATGTGTAGACATTTTATGACAATTTTTCAGCTGTTGCATCGAAAATATCTTCAGATTCATCATTTACAATTATAGATACTTGTAGGTGCGCGTGGTTTCATATTCGATATTTTATTTTAACGGAAATTAGTCCTAAAGACCATTAGTCTATGCCCAGTCTTCAATAAGGATTGGAATTCAGAAGATTCTGATTATTAATAGATTTCAGTTAAATCAATCAGGCTCAATAATAGATTTCACAACAGGTTACATAAAGTTTCTGAAAACAGGAGATAAGTGATTTTATTGTCTGTAAATAGAATTGCATTGTTTTAGAATAAATACAAAATAATATTTATAAATAATATTGAAAATACATGCACACACAAAATGATAATACATTAAAACTACAATACTTGTCGGTACCTGGCAAAAATATTTAAAAAAGCCATGACGTACTATAGTGGAAAATTTTACGCACATTTTGTAGGTATACGGTATAATGTTGACGTATTGATGAAACACACCGCACATACATTTTTGTCAAATCCCGAATAAGGGGTTGTATTTCCCCAAATATGCTCCAATTATGCTAAAATAACATGAGGTAGGCATTTTAATGATATTTGTTAAATTACTGTCTGTTTTTGTCAGCAACTGGGTATTTCAGTGGTTGGTTGGTTATTTAGAAAAACCTACTGGATAGCAGTCACAATGAATATGTATCGCTATTTTAATCGAATTTGAGTTTAAATTACAGAGAAATTGTGTATTTTCTTAACAGGAAATACACAATTTCTCTGTGATACTTAAAACGAAAACCAAGAAAAATAGTAATTTTCTCTTCAGATGTTAGGTTTCAAATGCAACCTCCTATTAAGATTCCACGAAACAAGGCTATCTACCACATAGTTCCACAGAAACTCACATTCCAGTTATATTAGAAAGACATTTGGATGACTGCAAATACTTCGATATCTGTACTGCGTAATAACGCCACAGTAGAAACATTAATATTTACAGTATTACAACTTGGAGCAAATATTCAGAAACGGATCACACACCCATGCAAAGCTCTTACACGAATTCTGCGCATGCTTCAGGTAACATATTACTCGTAAGTTGGGGCTGTCGATGTCGCATCGAGCCAAGTAGTCGCGTTATACGTGTGTAATGCAAGATAACAAAAAGTGTAGTTGACAACCCTAAGAAGGATCTCGTTGGTTTACTGGTTATGTTTTTACTGTGGTACTATTTCCCAGCACAAGCGCAAATAATTGTTACAACGTAATTCACATAAACTTGCCTTCCTAGTATTACATTTTTGATAATATTGTAGTTATCCGTCACGAATTGTTCTTATGTCTTAGAGAATCGCAGAAAAGCCATTTTCTTCTTCAGAATCGATCAACGAATTCATCAGTTTTTAGGCACTAAAATGGATACTTGAAAACACGTGGGATATAACAATTTTTGCATGGATATGCAAAAATTGTCCCACGTACACCCCACGTTTTTTCAAGTGTGTAAAAAGGATTGTTTTTTTAAATATACTTTAAAATATCCTGTCAACACGTGTTTACGTTGGTCATTGATGCTAGTGATCGAATATTAACTTAAATTATTGTGTTTTAATTTGACTTAAATAATTATACATGGCATTTTTATCGGTAGCGCCGATCATCGAAAAAGCTTGCAAAAAAGCTTGCACGTGTTTGCGCTTCCAACAAAGAGATTAGAATATAATTAACAAAGGTCCTAATTAAGCAATTAAGAGGGTGTCTTGAATCAATCTCGTTTGACAGCTGAAAGCGATTAAGGCATCCTATGTGTCAAAGGGACTTTGCATAATAATTGTTTTAAGTGTTTTTGCAATTTAAAAAAGCTACTGAAAGTAATATTTCAAGGAGATGAGGAAAAATTCGTTCGACCAAAGTCATAGATATACAGAGGATGTAATAAATCATGAAATATGTCGTCAAAAGCAGTAGGTTGTTTCTGTAAAAAGTCTAGTACCTACCTTAACGAAAACTCCAAAAACAAAATGCAAAATAGGCATCCATTAAATAATAATAATATGCAACTTCGTACGGAAAATGCTAACGAAATCTTTGGAGTACCTACCATACCATAAAAAAATCAATTTGCATGATAAAATTCGCGATACAACCTGTCTTAGTGCGTCGCGTGTGTTCGGTTGCCAAGCAACGCGTCACTGGCGCAAGATGGCGCGGATGACGTCAGCGGACGGCGGCGACGGTGGCAGAAGCGGGGAGGGGAGGGGGGCAAGGTCTCACTGTCGACCGACGACCGTGTCACTTCCCAGTGAAAAAGAGACTCGAGAGAGCCCGAATCAAGGGTTGTCCTTGAATTTGGCGGAAGGCAAAAGTATGAGATCGAGTTTGGAGTAATGAGGACCTTGGTAGGGGAAATTACAGGCTGTAAGCTCAAGTTGAAACGTTTCAGGATAAAATTAAATCAAACTGTGTAAATAAAAAAAAGAATTAAAAAATTTGAGTTACTTTTTCAGGTTTAAATCACATTACGAGAAAGACATTAACATTCAATGTACCCAAAATGTTCAATACAGTTCATTTAACTAGGTACATAGGTATGTTTACGAGTCACAAAGTCGCGTGGCTATGACATCAGCGAAACGCTTTGTTTAGCTGTACCACCTAACTGTTCGACCCGTGTCAAGTTCAGTGAAAAAGAAAGTGAATCGTTTCTATTCTTTTTTCAAAAAGTTCATCCGCTGAACCACGTGTGAGCCCACGAGGCACCTGTCAATACAGCACTTGTGTCAATAAGCTCAATGCCAGCCGATTATCAGCTATCCGATTCTCGCCTTCAGATACACGAGACAAATATTTTGCAAAAATATGATTTATAGCTACTTATTAACAGCCTAAATCGCTGTGCCCAAAAACTGGAAGATTTGTAAAAGAGATCCTCAAAAAATGAAGGCGAGAATTAAGGAAGCAGTCCTGAAAATTCAACCTCGAAAAGAGTGAAACAGGGGATAACATTTTGAATGGAAGTTAGACATTTATGGGTACAATGCTTGCATAAATATAATTTAAAATATTTTAATTGATTTTCAGATTCACTTACTTCAATTAATATTATCCTGCAGCACTAAACACGTATTACAGTTACGGCTGATCCATTTTAATGAAACAAACACAATGATTCATATTACTCAGGACTTGCAAATAAAACGGTTAGGAATATTAACTTTTTATTAACGGCCCCAATGAAAAATGATTGTATTAATGAGTGAAGTATACATTGCGAGCTTAAAAGGAACACGCGAATTAAAAACACGTGTCGGGCGAGCGATGGAGATGTAAAAGATGCTTCTCGCTCAGAAACAAATACACAATGTTACATAGTACCTCAACCAAAACAAGGCTGGAATTGAGTTGTATCCGTAATATAATAAATTATTGTCCTTGTTTGTTAGTAAAGCAAAATGTGGTTTAAACAGGTTCAAACTAGGTAGAATGACTTAACTCCAAAATATTTTGACATTGATAGGAAATCTGAAGGAAAACAATTCAAAAGTAGATACAGATACATGAATTAATAAAACAACTTTCTTATAACCTTAACAGTTCGTAAAGGAACAATGAAAGAATCCATCAATAACACACTCATTTATCACAAGCATTTGTTACAATAAACAAATAAAAATTTTCACGCACAACAGACCCAAGAACAGTGACCGAGTGTTGCTTGTTAGCCGTGACAGCGATGACAATTGCATGACGTCACCCACTCACACACACACACAACCACACAACCACCGTACGTATTGATAAAGAAAACCACAAATGTTTGTTAGTTGTATGTGTACAAACATGTGTGGGTGTTGCAGATTACATTCTGTTGCGTTTACTGTAGTGATGGTACGATTGTAATTACTATAGGTTCATAGTGATATGTCAAACGTTTGTCACAAACTCACATTGTTGGTTCTGACTGACAAGGTCGGTTTCAACAATCTGTGAGTTTGTTAATGTATGCTGAATTGAAACTACCTGTTAACAGTGTTATGTAAGAAATGATGATGGATCTGCTGAAATTACATTTAATTGGATACTAGATCATGCGTGCAATTGAACGGATTGATATAATTTGGAGTTCGAAATGTAACAATGGTAAAACCTCGTAATTGAATATGAAAGTCAAGGATAAATCAATCATCGATACCTATAATTATTTACACGTAAACTATAATAGTCTCTAGTCCTTTGTAATACAACGTAAAAACCATTACCTCTCTCACAATTTTTCCCCAGGACCATCGTGTTACTCATTGCTTTCATTTGCCCATTATCGCAGTCTGACGCATGCATACATAACTTGAAAAATTTGTTGTGAAAGTCCATCGATCAAACGCCATGAAACTATTAACTAACGTGGAATTGGGCGTACTATTCAAACATAATCGATTTGTAACACACGAATTTATTTGAGCAGACAAAAGTAAATACTTAAATGGCAAAGGTAAAGAAACGTCACCGTTCGTTACATTACCCGCAAGATGTATTATTGTATTAACTTTATGAAGTTTTCTTCTGATACGGGGATATCGGAGAAGTGACAGTAATCTTTATTGGATTATCAGATACGTAAGAGGAAAGTTTTCCTGAACAACAGCTGAACTTCGAATTAAATCCGAGCAAACTGATACCATTATTGTGACTTGCGAAAACTGGCAAAGTGTAATTCAATCCGGAGACTGACAAATTGATATGGACGGCACTCAGATAAGTCGGGATCTATCTAAAGTAGATTTTGTTAAAATAGATAAATCATCAAAAAAAATTGTTTTATACGGATTTCATATTCCGAGTAATTGGACTGAAATAAACTTCCTATGAATTAAAACGGTGTGGGCTGCAGAACTATTTTTAAACTCTGAAAAGGTCGCGGTGTGTTCTGGATGAAGGTTCCAAATGTTCTATGAAAACAATTCAGACTTCGTACCAAAACGTATTTCTAGTGATCGACAACACTTATTTACGATCTGGTATTATTGCTACAGTTACAAATTAAATAGCAGTTTCTGATAATCAAATAAAGAAAAACTAAATGCTTGTCAAAAACAGAAATTACCCTAATCTTAATTGACCCAAACTAATTGATTGGTGGCATTCGCCTTTTTCGTAGTAAAGTAGGTAAATTTCTGGTAAGGGATTAAATTGTGCCTAGCATATACCACATAAGAACCAAAGACAACGGGCTCTTTAACGCTATTAATTACTATCCACATTCATTTTAAACTAAACGTGAAGGTGACATCGACGACGCACTTAATCTTATGCCAGTCAGTAGTAAGCCATTGTACGGAAGACGAGTGACTACACATGAAATATGCAACTGCTTAGCGCGACACCGCGTGAATGATGCATACTTCAAATGCTGCGCTTGATCGTGCTTTTCCAACTATAAGGACATTAGTAGCTATTAGAAGTGTAATAAACTACGGAACTGAGAATTGTGTCGTTTTATATGCACGTATAAATAATTCGCGTGCTATAAATATTGATTTAATTTTATTCTTTTCTTAAGTACTGATAAAAGACTCCTTGTCTCTTCATCATTTCAAGTCTCGATTACGTTTTGTTCCCAGAAAATGTAATTATTGGATATTTCACTCCCAAATACTCCTACGCCATTTACGTAGCCATTTTATTAGACTTTACCATTCAATTTATGAAGTTCAAGATCATTTTACACTTGAGCTTGTTTTACCATCTTTTAATAGATATTATCCTTAGTAACTGCTGAGGATTTGTGAAATCCCAAAAGCGGATCCAGCTATAATTGAATACTAACAGCATTTACTGCTGCTAAGCCCTCTTCAAGCCTCTCTTATCTTTCTGTTTGCATCTAATGAATTCGGTTTATAGCTCTTTTATTATTCCTGTGTTCCTACTTCCTATGTGTGGTTGGTCTGGATTCTTTCTTTTCATTCTTAAAATTAATTACAACTCTGCTTTTGATCAAATGAATAGAGATAGACAAAATTGCTGTGGAAAAATACACTCCAGTAAAGTCAGTCAAACCATTGAATGTTTTTGAAATTAGAATCGAAATGCGCATAATAGATGTATGGTACTCGTGATCCGATTCAATCAACCTGTTGCATGACGATTTGGGAATTCTCGGCAACAGACAACTGAATGAAGCTGTGGAGTTCAACTCTCTCGAATTGTTTACATTCTTGTAAACTTTGCTACAGTTGGTTCAGCGATTAAATTGTACATTAAAATCCTTTAAGGAAGTTATTGCACTCAAAGACATCATTTCGCTTCTTCCTTTCGAAAAGATGTAGTCTGATAGTCACTACAAAATTATATTTTCTGTTGAAAATATAACTTCTCTAGTGAAGTATAAAGAGTTCATTGTTGTCGAGTTGGATATGATAAAATGGCTGAGCAAGTTACTGATAAGGTGATGTCAGGTCATTCCTTTGTTGTTGGAGATTACAATGTCAAATTGTATTAAGTGTTCTCTTCAGATGCTAATATGTGAAGGAAAATGGCGCCAGTAGTGATGGTATCACCACTGACACTGGGTATGACGATACGGTGACCATCTGTACTATACATTTGGGTTGGGGTAGTATTGAAATTTTGCACGGGACAGCTGAAATATTTTTTCGGGATTACGAAGATGGTCCCTTTGAGACAGTAGTTCAGTTTGATGGCCGAAACCTTATTTTTAAATATGACTACATGTTTCTGATATATTGTGTACAGCAGTACATCCAACAGTTACAAAAAAGACATGCCAAAGTGTGCTCAATCAAATCGTTTATTTAAAAAAATCTGTTTATGTCTTAATGTTGTTTTATCTATACTTCTACACTAATATTATATAGAGTAAAGATCTGTATGTTTGTAACGAATAAACTCAAAAACTACTGGACCGATTTCAAAAATTCTTTCATTATTAGAAGGCTACATTATCCCTGAGTAACATAGGCTGTTATGTATTGCTAGAAAAAAATAAGGGATGGAGGGAATTAGGGGAAAATAAATGTCTACCCATACGAAGCCAGGACGGGCCGCTAGTCGTCTATAAAAATCTGCAGACATAGTTCCATGTTTTCAGATCGAAAGCAATAATTTTCGTCCTTAGTTTTCCTTAGAAACCCAAGTTGTTATTTGTTTGTACCTTGTGTGGGAGATGCTCATTTAATTTGTTTCATCGAGCGTAAGTTATTAACTTTTAGTCAATGATAATGATAACATTATTCACATAAACTTAAAAGATAACATTGATTTTCTTGCAATGAGTTCTAAAATCATTGCTTAATTTCACTAAATACGTCAGTAGTATCTTCATGTGTGTTGCATGAGTATGAAAATCCAGTTAATTGTAGCTTTCACTGGCTTGCTATCTTATCAGCATTGTCAAATAATCTACTTACATTACTTAACTGGTAATATCTGCAGTTGTGATACCTACTAACTAATGATCTACGGTTTCAGTTTCATTTTCAGGCACTATTACTTCATCAAACTTTGACAGAACAGGTACTTGATTAGCTGAAGTATTGAAATCGATATCAATTATCCTTAGAGTATCAGATTTGTGTACTTATACGTAGATAAGGAGGTACCATTAGATAGTCTGTAAGCAGTTCTCTCCGAAACTTGTTACTAGTAAAATAAACTGTCTACGTGCGTACTATCTGTGTGCTAAATATCATTAAAATCCGTTCAGTAGTTTTTCCATCCTCACAAATTTTCGCATTTATTAGTAGGTACTAGGATGTTAGACCATTATGTCCGTACACATCAGTTCTACCAAATTCTTTCTTCCCAATAGTCAGATGTCGTAACGGGCACAGCATTTTGTTTACAGCACACTCGCACCCGTCTGACCCAAAACGCGAATCTGTGTCAAGCAGTTTATTCAATCTGCGGGCCGAGAGTCTTAAGAAAATTTTCAAGCAAAACTAGCGTTTATGAACATAGTTTATAGAGTTGAGAGTTGTAGTGTTACGCGTTATGGGGAACTTGACTACGCCCTTGTAGGTGTGTATCGTGGCTGTCCTTGAATATGGCGCTAACGATGTGTGGAAGAAAGTGGAAAGATTCGACCGAGTGCGAGTTTTCAACTGTTTGGTGCATTACGTTTGTGTGATTTTTGTATTTTCGGTCATCAGCCTAGTAACTTCTTGTATAATGTTTCTTTATATTCAAGTCATGTAACGTAACTTTTATAACCAGTTTAGCGTTTGCCTTTTAAAAAATATTTAAGCGTGTCTGTGTATCGAAATCTGTGAGTGCAATTGTGGATTAATAGTTGTTGCTTATAGATTTGCTGAAGTCATTATTAAAACAGGCAGTTTCTAACTGATTGAGGACTCTTGAATAATCATCAATTAGACGCCTGCAAAAGTGCGTTTACTTGCAAAAAAGACATAAAATAAATATTCTACTAAGGTTAGGAAAAACTTATTCATCACTAAAAAGCAATATTGTTTTCGGGCCAACTAAATACTGCTTCCACCTAATTCTCCGCCTGAATAACTTCTATTCCCTCACTCACCTAACCAAATCCTCTAAGAACCACAACACCTCCAGGTAAAGTAAACATCTTAGCCGAAAGTAAACCGAAGTTTCTAATAAACTAACATTTCCGACAGACTAAGCTTAACGCTCGATTAGCAAAATTCGTCGGCAAATCCGGTAAACGTGCTATCACCTCGAGGAAACGGATTACAGAGCTCTGTCAGGCGTAATAGACAACAACATCACATGCTCCTTGCCAAATGCCTGTCGCAATCGATATTTATTTACTTCCACGCGTTATTTGCCCAATAATACGATAAGATAATTGCAGTGTCAACATAATTTCGTTTATCTGTGCAATGATAGGGGCACGGATATTCCAACCTTATAATTTCTTAGAACAACTGGATGAATAGGGAAATCCTTGTCCAATCCTATCCAATTTAAAAAAAAAACTTTTTATTTAAAAGGGCATAGACAATTTGACATCTGTCATCTTACTGTTGGTATTTAAATTAATAAGTGAGCTATTGCTATTTGTCATTGCTTCAAAAGTTTAAATATAGAAAACCGATGAATCACTCAAACTATTTTTGTATGAATATAAACAAATCAAAGTTGCTGGTAACGGTCAAGTTAAAAATAGCACCACGTAACGTGCTTATAAGTTATGATACGATATAATAAACAAACTAATGGATTTAGATAAATTGGCCTATTCATGAAGTTCTTTATTGAGTCTACTATTCAATGGTGATTAAATCATTGTTTTTAAAAGGAACCAATTTATAAATCAAGACCTAAGTATTTTGTATACATACCAGCACATCAAGCTACTACAACTAAAATAATTATGTCAGATTTCGTTAATATATTTTCAACTTTATCGCTATGAAATTAGGTTCGAGTTTGATTGGGAAGATTTGACTTTTTCGGGTAGCTTGATGTGCTGGCGTCTGTACATAATAATATTATCAAGGGCTACGTCAAAATCATAAAATAATCTCGCATTCTGTTGGATGATGTATTATGATAAGTTGATAAATAACATTATCTAGAGTGATTCTTGTATAAACCGCTTATCGTTTACTTGTGGAGTTTTGAGCGAAGAAAGATTACATTAGATTGCAATGTTAACTATCTAAGCCTTACGTAATTAAGGTTTATCAAAATTAAAATATAATATTACATAATTAAAGAAATGAACAACATTAATTGCAGTAATACATAGTTTAAACAAAAATAAGTTGCATAACGAGTTTCCTTTAAAGAAAAATAAAAATGAAATAGCGAACGCACCGCACGGCGCGTCGTGTTGGCAACATTGAACGCGCGAAAAAAAAGTAATGGCCGCCACCAAGGTCACAAGAAGCTGTCCTAGTCACGGAGGGCATTTACATTTTTTATACAGGGCTTGCTACGTTGTATTCAATAATAATTAGGATATTTTCCACATAGATTTTAATTGACATCGATAGTTTTAAATAAATATCTACAAATATTGATAAAAAAATGCGTCAAAGGAAAAAAAAAACTCTTAATTATGCATTTTATAGCGCAAAAGACAAGACAGGTAATACAGGTTGAAATGTGGTCATCCACAGCGAATTAAACTCAGATGATGCAAAATTACCACTTGCAAGCAGAAGCGTGATATAATAAACAGTCATAGTGATAAGTTGAAAAGTATTAACAGTTTAATAGTAAAAAATTACACCTGTTAATGTAAAAAAAATATATTAACGATAAATAGTTTTACCGTGATATGTTTTAGAAATATCTCTGTAAAAGGTTTCAATTGATTTAGGTACCTACATTTAAGATATTGAACATTAATAGGCAAACTATGAATGTAGTCATTTAATTTGAGGCAACTTATTAAACTGGTTTTATTACGAGGTAAAGAATTTTCCATAGATTTGTGAATATTTACTATATTATAAAAAATATCACCTGGTTGATAAGTAAGTGAATAAATGAATGGATATCGATAATATTTTGAAGCCACAGTAGCAAAATGTATCTACCTATAGATTCAATATTTGCAAAACTTATTTCAAGCTCTAACCAAATTGTAACGTATTGCATTGTGTGAACCATCTCGACTTGACATTTGGTTACATAATGTTGCCAGCTTTAAATCGGTACAAAATTAGGTGTAATTTATTTAAAACAAAACCGAAATACCTATCCAGTCGATAATATCAAGTATCGACATTGCAAGTTGCCTTGCAAAACCAGAATCTTCTCATTGTAGACCCGTTTCTGATAAGCAAAAAAAAAGGTTCTGTACGTGAAAATCGCATGGGAACGTCGTAAGCGCATTGGATCTTCAATTTTTTTATACAATCGTGTTGGGCTTTATGTCAACGTCATAAGAGCTATTTTATATATTTTCTGTATGCGGCTGAAAAAAGTGGGAAGGCCCATAAATGGCGTTGCACCTGTCACTAGGCTCCTAGCACTAGACAGGTTGTAGGAATTAGGTTTTAAATCACAATGATTAAAAGTTAACCTTCAAAGAAAAAGAAAGTAAGACATTTATGCAACGTTGTAACTAATTTTATGTATGGATTAAAATAAAAATAGCATCTTTCGAAAGATACGACAAACGGTTAATTTATGATGATTAATAAAAATTACGAAAATGTTTACAAAAAAACCGGACAAGTGCGAGTTCGACTCGCGTGGACAGCGAAACCCTCTCCTCACGAGTCGAACTCGCACTTGTCCGGTTGCGTTGATTGTCTAAATTCCGTAAGTTGTTTTAAATCTAATATTTCTTATAGGTTTTCCTGTAATCATAGGCAAAGAACTATTTTTTGTATTTTTTTTTTCTAAATTTTCGACCCTGTAGTTTCGAAGTCAAGGGGGAATGGTCAATTTTCACCTATTTTCTATTTATTAAAAAAAAAAAAAATATTATCCCCCAAAAGTGGCACCCATGTTTAAAATTCATTATTTTAAGTAACATGTTCGTATTAGGGTCACCGACTTACGTTTGTGTACCGAATTTCAACTCAATAGGTCCAGTAGTTTCGGAGTAAATTGGCTGTGACAGACAGAACGCGAGTGATCCTATTTGAGGTACGGAACCATACAAAGTATAGCTTAATCTTTTAATGAATATTTTATATGAATGAAGAAATAATGGACTTATGACCACTGCCTTTATTACTTTATAAGCATTAGCACGCTTACTTGTCTTCGGTTTTTATAAACGTTCACGTTAGGTGTTTTGTCAGAATTAATAAGAAGATGTTATCAAAGTACTAAAACCCTAATCAAATCCGAATTTTGTTGAAAGAAAAAACATTAATTGGTTTGTTTATTAAGTGACCTTCGTGAAACAAAAACAATTTAATTGCGTACCTACTTAGTACTGAGCTTATATTTGCATATTATTATTTTTCTGGAAAGATTCGAAAGACCTGCGTTACATCATGTTTGTAAACATTTAATTGTGATTGTTATGATTACAGCAATTATAATGGCTGAGTGACTTATCAATTTAATTCCTAGAATTTCTTATTCAACTTTGACGTTTGGCAATTGGTTTTATGAAGTCCTATTAAGTCCGCTTGATTATTCTTTTAACCGAAGGGTGAATTTTATTCAGACACGAGTCAAAAGTGTACAGAAAGAAAATTTTGCGATACAGCTAAAATATTTTTGTATATTTAAATAAATTGGAATGCCCCAACCCAACATCCGAACTAAGACAAATAAAAAAACACTATATTTATGTTCGCTGATAACTAATACCCTTTTAACGACGCGATGTAAAACGTGTGCGTTAAAAGTTATTATTTTTAATACTTTTACTGTGTCACTTAATTGCTGGAGGACCGGTCGAGGCTAGCTCGGTAGCAAGTAGCAACGACACTAAATTACTATCTGCGAAGCGATGCGTCCACGCAGTTCACGCTCGCAGTGGCGCGCCTGATTGGTGCCCTAGTCTGCTGCGGTTTAGGGTTGTCTACTCTTTTATAAAAAAAAGAACACCAGCATTTATTTTGTGTATTAAACAGGTGTGTGAAAGAAAAGATAGCTTTAAAGACCATTTTGTGGTCACCGCTTTGTACTTTTCAGGAGTCTTATTAGATGCTGATATTCTAGAAACAACTCGAAAGTTTTATTTTAATACTCATTTTTATAACACTGGCTATGTTAATTACGATAATTAAGGCTCTAGAATATATGATTAATTAATTTTAAGTATCTTCAACTTTTTGCACCTCACATGATCTGAGATTATAAAAACTAGTTTTTAGTGTGGCTTAACTCATTTACAATTGTGAGTTTCTCGAACAAGGAAAATGTTTTGGTCTGGCAGAAAACGAGATTGAAGCAGCATTCTTGGGGTTTAAAAAATATTTGCCATTAGGCGACTGACCAAACATTGCAGCCGTTGAGAAATCAAAACAGACTAATAAATCATGACTTCGATCAACAAAATTGTTATTGGAACCAGAATCACTGTCATATCAGTGGTTTTATTACAGGTGCGTCAATCGACAACCCTAGTAATACAGGTGTCTACAGAAAAATCCGGCCGTTCCACTAAGATACCCGTCCCTCGTACTGACCGGCTGAAGCTACTTTATCTACATTAGATTTAATAATCATCGCAGGGTAGTTTGAAAATTAAATCCCTTAAGCTATAAATAGGTACTTAATTAAAGTAATGGCAGTATGCATACCTAATGTCAGGAATTAATACGATTGAATTTCCAATTGATGGCCTTTTATATTTTATTTTAATTATGATACGGAATACAATACGATGTACGACATAAATATCCAACCATGAACAGAAAAACAATCTTGTTATCAAGGATAAAATTGTTTTAAATTCGATTTTATTCTAAAGTCGTAAATATTAAGAGGATGTCGTAATCATAACTAAAGCTTGTCATTAAAGTCAGAAGCCGTCGTCAATGATGTCATACGTTTGGGCTCTGCAGGCGTTTTGACATCACTTCGATTCATTTCATGATAACAAATAAAAAGATGGTTTTAAATATATGATTTAAAGAAGGCATTGTTGTTCAGTACTAATTATTAGTCCCTTGATTAAGATAAGATATAAAACCACAGTTATAATCTATGACTATTTAGCTGCTCATCACATCATAACTAGGAACAGATAGAACAATCGTATGAGGTAGGTATCTCAATCAATAAATAGTTTGTCGTGTACTTTCCTTTCCTTTCAAAGCAGTACAAAAACTCACATTAAAATAACTACTAAAAGAACCTTCAAACAACAGAACATTTACTGTCATTCTCCTTCCATGACATAAGTTTGGTCTTTCAAGCCTATCTTCCCGGCAACCGATCAATCTTAATCTTTTTCGCACAGATAAACTTACATGATTTGTTTACGATAGAGATTATGCGAAAAGTTAACGATAACTTATCAGTAGAAGACTAAAGACAGGGGGACGTGTACCTATTTATTTGGCCTATCTTTTTATAATTATCAAACTCGTAAGATATTGTTTTGACAACAGAATATGGGTCGCATGTGTTGAATGATAAGCACAACTAAATGATTATCCAAGTTTAAAATACATAGTTTTGCATTTAAATGTAATCTTACTCATAAATTTTCCGCTCGTTCTATGAATTACCGCTACTTCTAAGTTTTAGTTTAAATATCTAAACAGAGCGTGACTATGTATTTTGTTATTATAAACTTCTAACCCAAAGCTCATAAAGCAAAAGTTTTTAAAATGTTTACTATGGCGTTTTGAATGGAAGGCATTGTTCCAAAACATACTCACGTAAATGCTGTGACGTAAGCCCGGCCAAAACCGTCGAATACAGTTGATCACCTACCGCGGAGGTCAAGCTGCGAGTACCACCGTTTCGATATTATGCCCGACCAGACGACCGTGTCTTGAACTCATTCGAATCGACACCAAGAACTGGACCAGAACATACCTGGAACAAGATAATTATTATGATTAATAAATTACATTTATGTCGTATTAAAATTAAACGAATAAATTAACATACAACGCCACGTTTTGCGATAAATTTGGTCCTTAAAAATGTAAATTAATGCATAATTCAGTACATACGTAGAAACTTACAATACGCATACATTTCATGTTAGCTATTTAAAGAGAGTCGCATAAAATTAATCTCATAAACGTCACAAATAACCTTAGGTAGGTACTAATAAATTAAGACATTGTCATTGATTTGAATAATTTTGCCAATTAGTGCATAGAATCTACATGTCAACCAGTTTTTTAATAAATTATAGAATAGAAATACGTCATTTAAATTGGTTCTCTACGTCATTAATTAGTTGTCGTATTGAGTACTACAACAGATTAAAGGCCAATTTCAGCAATGAAACTGAATGCGATCAGTACATCTAAACCGCGTCCAAGAGCTGCCAGTGTCATCATTGCTAAGGAATATTGACACCGACCTCTAAGTTAGTTTAATTGCTAAATTCGTACATATATTTCTTTTGTATACATACGAGTATGTACCTGTTTAGTTTCGCCGCGAGATACTGTGACCCGAACTAACGAAGTGACATGAGAGACTCCATGCGTGTTCAGAGCTCGTTTCCTAAACTAGCGAGCGACCTAGTAAATAGGTTAGGTGGAAAGTCAGATTGACGCAGGTAGCGCCAAAACTAGGTAAGTACAGATGAGAAAAGTTCTAGCAAAACTCTGTCTGTAAGTTTTATTGTAACTGTGTTTAGTGACAAGCTGAACTTTGTTTTGATTTATTTGTCTAGAGAATTGTCTTTTTTCTGTAATTGTGTATGGTATATTCGTTTAAAATGTTCAGTGCGTTTGAAATGTGTGACGTTATATTTTATGAGATGACCAATTATTAATGGATTCCAGATTTTGTAATATAGAAATGAATCAATGCCTTTTTTGGATGAATTGTCCATCACACGTTCAGACATTAAATTTTGGATAGTCGTTAGAGTGGCGTGTCAAAAGGCAATTTCGGATAAACTGTCATGGCAGCGTTCACACTAACCGGTTAATATTTTAGCATTTACTCGTATATTGTACGATTTTATATTTCTGCATGGTTGATGATGAGTGGTAAGTTCAGCTGTTGACTTTAGTATCCTAAGTGATAAATTTGACGAAATAGCTAGATATTGAATATTACGCCTTGGTAATAATGGTAATGAGATTCAAAGGAGTATACTTGCATGCGTATAGATAGTACACATGTAAGAGTTGATTTTATTAATTATCACAAAGATAATAATTAATACACAAAGTGCACAAGTGCAAATTGCACAAAGCAAGAATTGCGCAAAAACTCATCCTAGACTTAAAAGAATAGGTGGACTTCAAAATTGAGCATTGAGGCCAAAAGTACGAACTTCGTGCTGGAAGTCCAGTAACGGCCTACATTCATTTGCCAAAAAGCAGTTATAGATGAGGTAGACTAGAGTAGACTTCAAAATATTCTGATCTCGGAAAAATTATGATGATTAACAAAATATTTGTATCATTATATTCAAATAACAATACTGTCTTATCTGGATACGCAACAAGTCATGGCCCCGACAACAGACGGGTCATGTTTACATTTATATTTCGGTAGAATACTGCAGATACATATAACAGTTTCTTATAAAAACGGGAACATTCTAAATCTTGCAAAACGAACAAATGTTTAAAAATCTTTTTTTAACCCAATCGTATAAAGTTTTGTCTGGCAGGCAGTGTCTGGCCGATTGTAGACTAATGTAGCATTTAAAATTTAAATTAAGAACGTAAACTTGTATTTTATTTTTAGTTCTGTGTCAAGTCTTGTATAATATACATAGAAGCCATAGCTTTCATTTCTTATTAGATCTATTTGAAGAAATATGCATCTACTGCGTTTAATTAAAAAAAGAAAAGAATAATAATTATAAACTTTATTATTTTTCTTTTTAAATTAGGAAATATCTGCAGTTTACATAAATAGATGTGAGACATAAATAAAAGAAGTTTAACTGTGTAGTTATTTGATATTTAACTATAAATTATTATGAATACACCTTTAGATTTTTTTTATAACTGTTGAAAGATTTGGGTAACTGATGTTATTAGATATGTGCGCCTTTCACTATGTAATTAAATAAGTGAAAGGTATGCAAGACAATGTAGGTATCAACATACTTAATAGTTTATTGTTGCGTTTGCAAACGTGTGTGATATTTTTAGTATATATGAATATTAAATAATGAAGTATTTTAACTACCTACTAGTGCACTAAATAACACAAAATGAATTTGATAAACTTTAACAACACGTGTAAACCTAAAAAAAATATGGATTGGCTATACTGATACCGTATCACTATCAAACTAATTATAATTTTTATATTTTTCACACATTCATGACTCACTTAGATACTGTTATTACTAAATAAATACCTAATACATATCTATAAGTGTTAAAATTTCAAGTAAAGAAATACTTGCTAGAAGATAAATATATCCTAGAACTAACAACACTGACAACTCGTTAATAAATCTTTTATAAATGTCAATCCACGTTCAATTTTCAACAAAAAGTTTTTATAATAATAAAAAAAAACACTGGCACAACAAAAATTCCGTCAACAAGAAACGAAAACAAACAACCAATATGGCGTCGAAACGTCACTCGTACTATCGGTCTCGGGCGCGTTATCACCGCGCGTAGACGATCCGTTTTTAGAAATATTAATTCAGTAATAACTGTTGTACTATTTTTAGTCCGGCCTAGGCTAAAAATACGGCGACCGTAGAGGCGAGCAATGACGCTTACACTTGATAATACTAATGTTACTCATGTAATATAACAGTGTCAATGACTTGGTGCAGTTTATTGGTTATATTGTGCACGATTGACATAGAACGTCGTAACTGAGGTTATCGGCAATCAGTGGACTATTAGATAGGTCATTGTGATGGAGAAAGTGCACTCGGGAGCACACCAGTCTTGAACACGTATTTTTGTACAGTTTGTTCATATTTCTGGGAGTAGATTTGAATTTAAAGACTCAGATAAAACTTAGTATTTTCTAACCATTTTTTGGACACACTAAAGTAATAAAACTGAGTTTTTTTTGGCAGCTAAACAATAGCTGTAAGACTTGGTACACACAGAACAAAGACTGATATACCTCCGAATTAAACATGCGAATAAAAATCATCAAAATAAACATGCATTAGTATACATGGCTCGATTTAAGTTTTGCTAATCAAACTCGCGACCAATGAGCGTCGCCAACTAACACGATTTGATTCGATTAACACTCGATTTAAATTCACTACGCGAGGGTACATTAGCAAATTAATAGTTGGCTGGGCTTACGTAACTAGATGTCCACTATTCGGACGATATCGAGCGTGAGTCGTGGTCGAGTGAGCCGCAAGGCCGACAACTCGACATTGACCGTGAAGTTACGACATCAACTCACAAAAAAACTTATTATGTTTCCGCAAATCGACCGCTCTGAACCAAGTTGAAAAGTACAAACTTGTTGAAAAACTGCGGAGGTCACTATACGTCACTTTTCGTGTACTATTGTAAACATACGCAGTAAATATTGAATAAAAAGTTATTGTAACAGCATTGGTTTAAAATTTATTTTGTTTTGTCGTTATTGATGTCAATTACTTCATTAAGTACTGTATTGAGAAGTTTTTACATTCATTAATTAAATTTATTAATCGAACCTGCGTGGGTTTTTGGTAGATAACTGTATTCAGGGCTTCATTTACGAGTTCTGCGGTTAGCAAGGGTTTAGTTGGTTAACTTAGTTTTCTTCTTAAGTGTAATATATCTAAATTGTTCCGCATGTGTTCTCCAGATGAGGTCGTCACTTCATCAAAATATATAATTACAATTACGTAACAACAACTATTGTAAGAAGTTTTATTCCATTCCCATTTCTAAATTTCTTATACATAATCATTCAATAATCATTTTATTAAAATGAGTAAAATACATTTTACTTAACTATCTTATTTTAATATTCAAAAACAACGACAATTTTTATAATAAAAATAATCAATTGGTCTTATTTCCTAAATAATTTATAATCTCCATTGTTTCAGATGAAAAGTGTGTTGGTTAAACCGCAGTTTGTAATTTAATTACCTGGTATGTACAAAGAATCTTATCACTCCACATAGTCGACATGATAGCTACCCACATAAATTATCGAAGAATTTTAAGGACAAAACGCACAAAGATACATAAATCCAATAAAATAATGAACGATTCACGTGATAGGAAAAACACTTTTACGAGAATTTCAGCCTCATAATTCCTATAAGGAAAGAGAATGAGTTGGTGAATTGGCAGAATACTTACTTACTCATGCTAATTAAAATTGGTTGGAACGGAAAAATCAGCAGCTGTCGAAAACAACTCCAAAATGGTAACTGCCAGATAATCTGTAGGCTATGTATGTAACAAGATAGTCAGCATATCAAAAATGAACAATGCATGCGGTCGTAGAGTGCACGTGCAATCCCTAATCAAAACGGAACTCCGCAATTGACTATGAAAACGGTAGCCTGAAGATAGGAGCACAGAGCCAATTTCCATAGAATACAGAGGGGTCTTGATAATTCGCAAGGAGGGAAATACTCGTAGGTTTAATTGAAAACAAGAATGATTGGCCTGTAAAAACAAAGGGCAAAGTTCAGAAAAATAGACAACAGTGACTCAAGTTCTGCGAAGGCTGAGTAACCCCGGGAGTCTCAGCCAACTAAAATGTTTATACTTATGATGACCCAAATTGCAAACATTAAAAGACTAGTAACAACCAAATTTCTGAGTCTTGTGACATCTGAAAATGTTATATTTAGACGCTCCAGAATCCAAAATTGGTTGGTCAATTGGTGAAGACATTGTTCCAAGTCCATTTCAATTAACAAAAATTATATTAATCTCCCCTAGTTGGCGCCAATGCATCACGAGGACTTGAGTCCTTTTTCTATTGTCGAGGAGGATTAAGTGGTCGTTATCGCTTTAATATTCACGCTGCATAGTACCACCCACGCTAAGACGATTGTTTGGTAGTCCTACATACATTTGTACAACGGAAAACTCTGATTTATTTTGCGCACAACATAAGGCATATGTGAATGGGGTTTAGCGCGAAAGGAAATCCTTATGTGGTAAATAGATCAACAAGTTGAGTATGCAAGTGTATGAGAGCACAGTTAATTGTTGGGTTAACTTTGTAAGTTAGCAGATAACCAGGGGCCCAATTCTGCTATTACAATAGTGTCAGAATGGTCTGTCATTGATATCATAATTGTTGATTTTGACTTGTCAAAACATGTCAAAATCAACAATTATGAAATCAATGACAGACCATTAGAATTACCATTAGAATGGTCTGTCATTGATTTCATAATTGTTGATTTTGACAAGTTTTGACAAGTCAAAATCAACAATTATGATATCAATGACAGACCATTCTACAGACAGACCATTAGAATTACCATTAGAATGGTCTGTCATTGATTTCATAATTGTTGATTTTGACAAGTTTTGACAAGTCAAAATCAACAATTTTGATATCAATGACAGACCATTCTAATGGTAATTCTAATGGTCTGACACTATTGTCGTCTATTGTAATAGCAGAATTGGGCCCCTGGCAGTGTGTAGCTAGATGGGGCAGTATGTTACAGTTACCTCATTTTAAATTTGACGAAATGTGATTAAAATCAAAATGACGCCCTGTATAAACAGCTAAGTCAGCTGCTAAGCTTCTCACATACAGATGTACTGAACCTCATGTATATTATTTAATCGTAGTCAATATTTTACATAGTTTCACTTACTCCTTATAATTTACACAGATGTGTTATTTTTTTCTTGTCATAGTATGTGACTACGCGTCCTTGACAGGCTTTTATGTAGTAGCGGCCAAAATATTTAATTATATTCATTATACAGAATTAATTTGTATGAGACCGTACGTTTTTTGTTCCTTTACGCTATGTATCGTGAATTTAAACCGTATGTATTACATTGTTTGTTCCTCAAAACATTTGCTTCTGAAATCGTTAAATGCTAGCTCATGAATATTTCTCAGATATATAGGTATAATACTTGTTTACTTTTCTCATATAAGTGGATGTAATTCTTTTTGAGAAATAAAGTTCTTAAACCATAAATGTAGATGGCAAATAAATTATTGTCTACTTTACATCAAATTTTAAACAAAAACATACACACACAAATGACTCTTACAAAACAATCACAAATAAAAACAGATACAGAACACACAGCCAGCAGTGCTTGAGCACAACAGTGGACAAGCAAATGACATAGCGTTGCGAGCCCCTAGAACAAACTACGGTAGGAGTAGGTACTATTCTGTATGAAGGAGCACAGCTCTACAACAAATTGCCTCGAGATGTAAAAGATCAAAAATCCATGTACACTTTTAAAAAATCTCTAATGAAACACATTTTAGCGGATTTCAAATCTTAAGCTATCTTCGGGTAGTGTACTAATCTAACCTATTTTTGTTGTGTTACCGTCGCGTCGCTAATGTATTCTAAGTAGAAATTAGTTTTCTCATATAAGTGGATTTAATTCTTTTTGAGAAATAAAGTTCTTAAACCGTAAATGTAGATGGCAAATAAATTATTGTCTATTGTCGTTTTAGAGGCATTCGATTTGAAATGTAATCATTTATGTAATTTTTATTTAATTCCAGTTGTCGGAAAATGTGCGTTTTTTCAGAGAACCTTGGGCATTTTCATTGTATGTTCAATATTCATTTAATCAATTGTTTTCGCACTGCTGGATTGATTTTTTTTGAAGAAGTAACGCCAATATATTCATGGTTCACATTTGTTCATGATTATTATCATCATTCATTGTCAATCTGAGAGCATGAGCCTTTTGTCTTATATTCCGTTAAAACTCATTCAATTCTTCATCTTCTATAAAACAAAGCTAGCCACAATTCTAGTGTCACAACATTACTGTCTTAATAGCTCCATCATGTAACCGTATTCATTTAGATTAAAACATCTTTCAAACTATTGAACATTATCTATGAAGTCAATTTACAACTTGCCTGCTATCTACCGCAATATCTTAGATATTATTGTTAAACCTAGCCATTTAACATTGATATTCAAATTCAGTTATATCGTTAAAGTGAACGATTATTCTGTTAAAATGTTTCACGGTGTATTATGGTTTGCTTGGGTGCTTATAGACGAACGAAACAAAAGATAGTCTTTTAGAGACTGCTGTTAAAAATATTACCAGCATTGGTTAAACTGGTGATCTGATGATGATGGGTACTTTTTGCAAAAGACACGGCAAAACCGCTACAGCAGTAGCTCAAAACAATCCAGAAGGCGGTCATCTAAATACACTGCCGGAGATCACAAAGTTGGATGAGGTATTCTGCTTAGAGCTCCAATTCGAAGAACAGCCATACTTATATCACCCATAGTATTCTATATCACTCACCCACGGTCATCGTGGTAGTTAGAGAGGGGTATAAACTATTGAAAAACATCGATCGGTGAGTTGGAGATGATCCTTCTTTTAGACAAATCATTCTCAACCTGATTGCAAAAATAATTAATATTTGATAGCAGTATGATTTTGGCGAACAAAACATTTTTATCTGCTCTCCTTTCAAAAACACCGTTACGCATTAAACAGTTCATATCAGCTTATTTTACAGTACACCCGATATTCGATATAGTGCGTCACTCAAGGTCGTCACTGAGGAAGTGAATAGACAATGCACGGAGCGATTTAGCAACCTAGGCGCAGACAGTGGTCCGAAGTAGGAAGTCTTTGGTTATCACGACAATCCGCCAACTGCGTCGAGATAAAGGTGACACGAGTGCTATTTATCAATACAATCTTTTTTTGCTTCATCTCTTTACTGAATTATGAAAGATGATTTTATTTTATTGCATTGCTGTTTTACTAGAATGATTTTTACCTAAAGCTACATGTATTTTCCTGTCCATGCTATGTGCATTAAATGCAGGATAATTTACTTTCTAATACTCCACGTAATGACATTCTTGGAGACCAAGGTGGTTACTGTGAAGATCAAGTTTCATAGGGCATAACTGCAAATATACACAGTTTTATGCCATTCTAAAGGATGTTCACGGTATCGTTAGTCCTATCTGTTGTGCTTGAGATGGAATCTTTAGATAGGAATTGGAGGGAGGATTTTTCAAACATATTTTTTTTTTAAAGTTACTTATTCATTTTATTCTCCGGCGACGTAGGTGTACACAGAATTATATATTTTTGTATTCTTTAATAATTTTAGAAAACTATTTTTAACCTTTTATTTTCTCTCAGTAGATGGAATAGATATCTATAGTAAACTGATGGACAGATTTTTTAATCGAGAAGAAAAGACAATTTGTCAAAAAAAAACGACCAGGAAAATGATGAACTATTTCTATACTTTCCATTCCGATTTTACGGCAAACGTCGTACGTTTCACTTAGAAATATCAATTAAGTATCCCCTAAGACTGATAGCGAATAATCTTCTGATAAATTATGATTATTAGTTATTGAAGAATTGATAACACGAGATTATTGAACGTAGTGTACTGTTATCAATGATAATATTTTTGTTTTGATATCAAGTCTTCACGTTCCTTCAGAAAGTGTTAATAATTTTAAGTTTTTGCCACGTGTTTATTGATTCATCTCCAGTTACATGTACGTGTAACTCATAGTAATAAGTTATAACTTAAGTGGCAAAAAGGGGGCTATACAAAACATCTCTACGTACCCTTCAAGAAATCGAGCGTGATTGTTTAAGATTACTAGGTTCCTGTCAAATTGTAAACATGCATAAGTTGAAGATTATACAGTGGTAAGTCAACTGATTTGAGTATAGGCTTACATGTAAAAGATATGTAGGTAAGCATCTTACTTCTAAGTATTAGCTAGACAAATGAAATATTAATGTACATGGAAGAAAGAAAATGCATTTTTAGGGTTCCGTACCTCAAAGGACAAAACGGAACCCTTATAGGATCACTTTGTTGTCCGTCCGTCTGTCTGTCTGTCAAGACCGTTTTTCTTAGGAACGCGTGGAGGTATCAAGCTGGAATGTATATCAAATACTCAAGTCTACTGTCCCTTGGAGCTGTGAAAAAATCAAACTTCTAAGCCAACGCAATCAAAAGATAAAGCCGTTTATGCCGCAAATTTACGCAAATTTTCGACAACAGCAAGGGAATCAAAACCTACAGGGTACTTCCCGTGAACTCAGAATCTTGAAATTTGGTACAAAGCAACGTCTTATAGCACAGATAAAGTAAAAATTCTGAAAACCTTACATTTTTAGTTACATCACATATTTTTTATAGATAATGGTACGAAACCCTTCGTACGCGAGTGCGACCCGCACTCGGCCGGTTTTTCAAACTTATTCATAAGAAGATACACTAGAGAACCTGCTGACAATTCAAAGTAAAGACATTAAACATAAGTGGCGATATGCTAGTATTATGTAATTTAGGTAATTTGCCTTTAAACACACTCCCCGTGGGAGAAGCCACAACCGCTTCCACTTAAAATACATATATTATATTCTTGTAATTCACATGACAGTTCAGGATACGACATAAAGTAAATTAAGGTTAATTAACAGAGAAATTAAGACTTCGATTTTCCAGCGGAAATCTCTTAAATGTTTTGTTAAAATCATTTCGTGACACAATGGTTAATGTGAAAATATTATTTCCGAATTAGTTTTCTTTTTGTTGCAATAATAAGAGACTGAATAGAAGAATTCAAGTCTTAGTGATTGGGTAATAGCAATGATAAAACTGACTCTTGAACGCAGTACGTGTGTATGTATTGATCGCGTTCAATTTCATTCGCCCTTAATAACTCTAAGGCGTAATACAATATTCATTTGTAGGTAATAAGACTTCGATATTGAGCTATAAAATCAACATTAAATAAAGAATCGGATAAACTTTAATAATATTTTTATTCGCTTTATAAGTTGTAAAATTCAATCAAAACGGAATGTGTATCCAACCGAATCATAATCATAACAATTTCGTTTTCGAGAAAAAGTTATTAAACCAAACGAAAGAAAAAAGAACTCCACAGCAGTTAAAGACTCCTGAGGGAACTAGTAAGCAACACAATAAAAAGACAAAAAGAAAAACAAAGTAGATTTCCATCGAGACGGATTATCGAACATTACCCCCAGGCCCGTCGGAAAAAACAAAAATCTGTGGGTGCAAATCAAAACAGCCAAGGACCTAACAGTTGGAAGTCACGACATACAGTAATATACACGTAAAATTCATAACCACAGCAGTCATGAATCACTTGACATTGAAAATGCCGAAAGCCCTAAACACCCAAATTTTGGGGTGGTGGTTCTCGCTCCCATCGATCCTCGTGGAAATGGGTCGGCCTCCCTTCGCCTGTGACCTTGTGTGGCGGAGATGGTCGAGCGTTTCCGAAAAGAGCCGAACCGTTCATTCATTCCGAGCCCAACGCCCACGTTAGTGTTGAGCGGGCGGATTTTGAGTTTCCACGGCAGAAACCTTCTGCTTCCAATTTTAATGATGTATACTTAATGTAGCACGGTTTTTGAATGTTAGAGATAGGCGTGCGAAAGCAGTAGCTGTTTTGTTTGGAATTTTCGTAGGCATCGTGATGATATTTTTGGTTAGGCTTATATTTTAATTTGGTTATACTATTCTGGAAAAAATAATGTTACACACAAGTATTGTTTTAATTAAGAGTCTGTCATAAAATACTGTTTCTAAAATTAAATAAAGAAAAAATGAGCCTAATGCTTGAAAATGAAGATTGATTGCCACGATTCTCTCCTATGGTTTCTTGTAGACTTAAATACGAAATCGACTTGTTTCAATTTTTTATTAAATTGTCCAAACTGAAACTGTCTCAAAATTCTTTAGATATTTTGCCTTTCTCTTTGATCAATAAACAAAATAATCAAGTCAACCATCATGGCCAATGGTGTTAAGTTATTACTTTAAATGGGCAGGCAAAAGGGATAGCTGATAGCCTTGCCCAGTTTACAATTCCCAAAAAGTTTCTTGACATAATTATTGTTGAGGACCATGAAGCAAATGATTTTAATATATTTAATGAAACATCTACTGATGTCGGTGCTTTTAAAAGGATGAATGATGAAGACATATTTGCAGGATGGTGTGAGAGTGGAGACGAATGCTTTTACGTGTATGATTGAAATTGAGGGTAGAGGGAAGACAAAAATATATTATATAGGCAAAATAAGTAGTTACATAATATTATATCACATCTGTAATCCCCGAAGGGTGAGAGGTGTACCTAATAGTATAGGTAGTTATTACATCATGAAATAAAAATATAAGGGTATTTAGATTTAATATGGTAGATGTCACCCTATTTATAAGAGCCAATAAAGTACATAATAATGAGTGTTAGGTCACAAAGAGGTCCGTTTAGGTAATTTGGTGGAAACAGAACTTATTTCTGAATTCTTCGATAAATATCACCTGACACCATGATTAAAATTTGCTATTCTTTTTCACTAGTTGTCAGCCATTTGTTTGGCAACATTGATTCATAGATTCAAACATATTTTATTCGGATGTGCGGTAGTATTTTGTTTTCTTCGAAATCTTTTTTTATTACGAAATGGGCCTGCTCTTGACCTCGATTACGCCTGGTGGAAAGCGATGGATGAGCAGGGCCGTCTTAGACTATGCTGGGGCCCTTGGGCACACAATAATTCCGGGCCCTTTTGGAATGTAAAGAGAGCTAAACAAACTACACATTTTTTATATTTATTAATCAAATATGTTATAATAGTACAATAATTATGTAATTAATTATGTTAGTGTGTAAGCTGCTGCTTTTTAATTTTGATTAAGATAGTAATTTCTTTCGAGATTTCTGTTGAGCAAAATCTTCTATTAAATCCTCAAACTCAATTTTCTGAAGAAGGTCATTTTCTATGCTCATAATTGACAAATTATTTAATCGTTCTTGTAACATTGTTGTTCGCAATTCATTTTTAATTCTTTTAAGGTGCGAAAATGAACGCTCTCCACTACAATTAGTAACCATTAGGCAAAGGAATATTCTTGTAGCAACTTCAACATTTGGAAAAGTTTCTTCCAATTTATCTGACTTTATTAAGTTATGTAAGGCTAAGATATTTAATTCCGTTGACTGCTGTGCTATATTTTTTAGATATTGGCTTAAATGAAAACATTCCGTTTTGAGCTCATGTGCATTAATGTCTTCATGGTAAAATTCTGCAAATTCGTTGCATTTTTTGGTCAATTCATCAGATTCGATTGTTGTTAATTGACCAAGAAAACTAAATCGATGATCAATTTCTTGATATGCTGCCGAACGTTTTTTTAACTGTGTAATTAATGTGTCAATTATGGGAATGAATGTATTTACACGAAACTTTTCATTGCCTCTCAACTGGAAAGTCTCTGATGATCCTTCAAAAAAAGTGAGGCGAGAGCTGCGAATTCTTTTTCTTTCAAATTTGTCTTGGTAATCAGCAACTGGATTAATTTCTTTAGCAGCTGTTTCATACTGGTCAAAATTATTGCGTGCGTTATTGACATAACTGATAAGAGATTCGTAAAGTTTTGTTACAACGTCCATAGTCATAGTACTGTTCTGTAAACTTAGACTTGTTTTATTCATAATTCCCAAAATGTCATTCCATATTTCTGCTAGAAGCGCAGTCTCCAATTTTTCCATTTTTTTTGCTAGGCTTTGGGCTTCGATTCTAGTGTCTCCTGGTTGACTGATGTCACTTGCGATGGATGACAACGCTTGAGAAATATTTAAATAAACATTTCGCAAAGCCTTAATAGCATTGGCATGTGCGGACCATCTGGTTTCTGAAAGAGACTTCAGGACTCTATTTACACCTAGATGCTCTGTCAATATTTTCCATCGTTTGGTCGAAGCTGAGAAAAAATTGTACAATTTTTGTACAAATTGAAAAAATGCTACTGCTTCAGTAATACACTCAACAGCTTGAACACCCACTAAATTTAATGAATGTGCCGCACATGGAACGTAAATTGCATATTCACATACTTCTTTTATTCTGGACTGGACACCAGAGTACTTTCCAGACATATTTGATGCATTGTCATAACTCTGCCCGCGGCAATCTTTTATGGGGATATCAAGACTTTCAAAAAAGTTTAAAATTATATCTGCTATATTTTGCGCATTATGTCCGTCCATAGGTAAAAATTGCAAAAATCTCTCAATAGGCTGTCCGTCTTTTACGTATCTAACTATGAAAGTGAGCTGATCAACGTGGGACAGATCCGGCGTAGAATCTACACTAATAGAGTAGTATTTTGCTGATTTAAGTTCTGTGACAATTGTTTTTAAAACTCGCTGTCCCATTAAATTAATAAATTCATTACAAATATTTGCAGATAAATATGATATACTTCCTTTTCCACGATTTCCGTAGTTTTGTATGTGATCAGCAAGAAACGGATCAAATTCACTAATCAATTCTAAGCATCCCAAATAATTCCCATTATTTTGCGATCCAAATGTCTCATTATCACCACGAAAAGGAAGACCTCTTGACGCTAAAAACTTCACTACTGCAACAATTCTCCTAAGGACATTTTTCCAATAGCTAACTTCTGTATTATATTGGGACAACAACTCACTATCAATTCGTCCAGTAGTTTTCATTCTTGTAACATAATTCATCATAGATTGCCTGTGTTGCAAACTGTTCTCATGCTCCATCAATAAGTTACTTATATGCTTCCAATCCTTATATCCATTTGGAGAACTCAAATTATGTCCAGTACCAATAGTGGTATTAAATAGACGGCAGCAGTAACAGTACACAGATTTCTTTGCTGGGGAATAAAGAAGCCATTTTCTGTCCAAAGACTCACCATTCGTTAATTTACGGGTAAAAATATTTTTTGTCAAGTATCTAGTTTTTGTTTTACCACATGAATTTGGAAAACTTGTAGCAGTTTCAGAGAAATCACAATGTTTGTTTTGGAAAAACTCTGGCCCTTTTCGAATCCAAATATTACGGACTTCTTCCGTTAAAATGTCGTCACAGTAAGTACCAGGGTCATGAGATAGCGACACACTAACCAAGCTTGCATTTAATAACTCACAGTTACTTAAAGTCGAGGGTTCAGCATTTGATGTGCATTTGTCATTTTCGTCACACGTAATAATCTCTTTTTCCTGATGATGATGAGAGGTACTTTCTTGAGGTGATGATGAAGAATTCCCCAACTTATTTGTTTCTTCCACCGTAAAAAACGAAGTAAGCTTAGGAAGTTTTTCCGTGATTTCTTTTTGAGCTGTAACTTTTTTTCTCTTTTGTGAACCACTTAAATATGTTCTTTTCGACATTATGAAATAATATTTAAACGTATAAATCAAAACTTCTATCAATCTTACCCAAATTATATGTATTAAACAAAATCAAATCACATTTCTTCTGTCCAACTTAAAGTACATCATCCGGGGATTCCCCCAACCATAGACAAAGTTGACATTTAATCATAGCAGCGGCACGACTTTAGCATCGAAGTAGTTTGCATGGATGATCGCTAGATGGTGTGCTTAGTTAGTTTTTAGTTTAGTTTAGTTATTAGTTATCATATTTTGTCATCTTTCAAATTACCGAATAAAAAATCAAACAAGTAACTTGAAAATAGACGTTAAAAATTGTAATGCGCCCGACCATAATATTTTGATATTGAATGTGAGAGAAATTGTCGGTCCTTCGGGGCCCTCTGAGGATGGGGGCCCTGGGCACGGGCCCCGAGTGCCCTTATGGTAAAGACGGCATTGTGGATGAGGTCTAATGATGAAACGAGCGTGCCCAGAAGATGCCTGTTCATTCTTGCTTTGAAGGCAGACGGGTTAAATGTGGAAGGGAACACAGACGCCGGCAGAGAGTTTTCTTTACTTTTCAGATTCCCTTTGAGAGCATAATTATACGAGTACTTTGGAATTGAAAACTGGATTTGTTTGCTTGAAAAACACTTCACAGGTAACCGGTGAGTGCACTTCATAATTACTGTCGCATTTCGCTCTATCAGTGTTGTTATGATTGTGTTAATTTGTTATTTTCCTCAGACGGTTCACTTTTACTATTAATTACGTTTTAAGATCACTAACTCATCATGATTCAAGTTTAATCATAATATATTGTTGACTACTAGATTCAGCGACAATGTCTCTGGTTCTTCAGTGTGAAAATTGACATAATATGATAAACCGCCCATTGTATCACCCTATGTGAAATGTTTTCTTTTATGTAAATTGAAATTTGTATGGTGTACATACTGAAGAATATCATGTATACCACACTTTCAATTTGTATAAATGAAGAATATTGAAGAACTCTTGGCTAAATAATAACAGCCGCTCGGGTCAATCCTTAGGGTTAGCCACGCATTCCTAGGTTGCTGCGTGGATGGGTGACCACCCATAACATACCGAGTTTCCTCCGTACCTCGGAAAGCCGTTGGTTTTGGCTGCCATTTGTAGATCTTTGAGTTTGACGGTCGTTACAAGCAGTCAGTGACCCGAAAATCTGACAACCAGTATTATTAGTCAGGGGTATCGTATTACCCAGTACTAACTGGGTTGTGGATTTCAGATAGGCAGTCGCTCCATGTACAATACTGGTATTCAGCTGCATCCAGTTAGACTGGAAGCCGACCCCAACATAGTTGGGATAAGGCTAGGCAAATAATGACAAAATGAAGAATATACTATCTGTCTATAATATGGAAATTTACACTAAAGACAGCTTCTTCATCAAGGGTATTTCTAGTAACTTGGTAAACATGTTACAGAACCGCGGAAGATGTATTGAAGCAACCTGAGAAAGACAATGCAGGGTCGCCTTATCACTCCATATCATTATTTGCATGACCTTAGGAAAATTTATCACTTTAATACATCATTCGCTATTACTTAAATGACATTAGTTATGTCGACATTATATAATTAAATACATCTCAAGGTCCGAATGGTGGAACTTTTAGGAAAATAAAACTGGTTTTGTGTCTTCCGTAGTAATTCAAGTTTGTAGTGTTGTGTGGATTTTATTTAATAGGAATAGGTATTTGTCGATAACGTTGTCAAAGAATATCTGCACCAACAGCAGTCTCCGGAAACGAAGAAAATGCATAACTTGATTCATCTTCATTTAAATTTTAATTAAAAAGTTAATAATATTCTAAAATATTGCTACTTTAATTTGTATTCATAGGTTTAATTCTATTACTTCCTAAGTAGTTTAAAATAAAATATGGTAAATGTAACATGCTAAATATATTTTTTATTATCAGCTGATCAAAGGTAATTGAAACTTGACGTCATCGACATTAGGCGCAGACGTCAGTGATCTTGAGATGTCGTACAAAAATATTTTTTTAAATTCAATGCATTTAAATTAATGCACAATAATAATATTATTTGAATATAACATGGTAATGACGATAACACGATCTTGAATTACACCAAATATTTATTTTGCATCTTTTATGAATAGTTATAGGTACTTAATGTTTCCGTCAATTTTTTCACATTCGATTGCAACTATACAGTTGTATGAAATAATACATGTTACTATGTACAAACCCGTCAAACATTATTACGTTACGTAAGAGAAGATAATAAGATGAATCAACTGATGCAAAACAAAAAGAAAATGAGGTTGAAAATCTTATGAATGATAAAAATGTTATCAGAGCCACTATAAATAATTAATTAGCTGATATTATTAATACTCGCATCAAATATTACATTACTTTTGGAGACAACGAGGGACAAGACACTACGAAGCTAGGATGCGTTAGCGCAAGCAATCCAACCAGCCAATCAGATGTTTTTAAATTCTGTCACGAAGAATTGGATTGGCTGTAGAAACCTGCAATATTGGTGCTAATGTGTATTGGCCAATAACCACAAAACGGTGCATCAAAACTAGAATCCAAAACTCGGTTAACTAGTTTTTAGGATCGTAAAAAAACTTGGAAGTAAAAAACGAATCAATTTATTTGAATTTTGGTAAACAGGTTGGTAAAGAAACAAATACAAAAATACGGAGGCAACATCGTCATCGTTTGTTGTAGTTTGGTGGAAAATACTTATAATCGTATGATTCTTCCAAGCGGTAAGATTATCTTTCAAGATATCCTAATTATAATTGGAATGGACTAGAACAATGACAAAGAGACTAGAGAAATAAGAGATCGAAAACAACCCCTAGCAAACACATCCGCATCCAATACTCTTGATACTTAAAATCAAATAGTCTTTACCAATATTAATAAAATTCATCAATGAACGCTGAAGTGGAACATCTGCCATCAAGTCTAGTACCCACAAAAGAAAAATCTCCAATAACAGATGAACTATTCGAACTAACAAACATCAAAGACCGCGGCCTTTTAGTATTGGCACTTATGATTATTCAAATCGACAGACACCAATACTCAAGTGGTGTAGAACTACTGGATGGATGACGTAATACGATAGCAAAACAGTCAATATTTGATATGGAACCATTAACCACGGCGTGTGATAACACGCGACAAGTTCACTAATGAAAACGGGACACAAAGATACTGTCGCCGCTCTAACAGAACGTGTTTCGCGAATAAAATTGTCTTGTTATTACTAAATGAGCGACTAATTTTGTCGTGTCTTTGGATTCGACTGTCTACTTTTGGAGCTATTTATCTTTCTATTGATTGTCAGACTGTGCTGTAGACAAAACAATGCATGATTTGATGGTTGCCTTGGTAATAGCCAATTTTCGTGGATATGTATGAATCAACGTTTTCGTTAGAATATTTTAATTTCTACGAGTATTGCGGTTAGCAGGGTGCACACGTATTTACATTGGTATAATTTAATTTTCATTTAAAATTTAAATTTGCATTGTCAAATTGTTTGCTGTAGGTACTTGCACGAGACCGGTTTACAATTTAGAATTCCACTAACTGTAAGTAACATCCTATGGAATTAATAAGGAAAGCAAGTTACTATACAGCTGATAAGAGTGATCATTTTTTGCTTATTCTGACTTGTTGTTAGTAAAAACTAACTTGCACTGCAGAGGAATAAGATAGCAACAAAAATTCAAAGAATTCCCAATATCTTGTAATACGTCAGATAATTTGTGATTTATAAAGGGTGTTCATTGAACGAAAAACAAAAAACACCCTCTCACTTCTGGCGATCGCCTTTTTTGTATAATTATGGGCTTGTGATAAGGTCAGAGCGAGGTCATTTGAAAGTCCATTTTCCAGTATTGGATTGTTCATTGATACTGATTACCGAAGTGAATTGGAGCAAAAACAGTTATTGTAGAAAGCAAGGAAAAAAAATTACAATGCTCACAATAAATAGGTACTTTATATCGAAGATATGTAAGTCTTAAAAGAAAGACCGTAGAAAATCTATCGCTGAAGAAAAGAAGACAACAAACAAGGAAGTGAATACTGAAATAACGATTGTGAAAGATGTACTAGGTATGGAAGAAGAAGACGAACTCCTGTAACCCCAAGTAATTTGGTATAAAAGCAAGATGACGATAGTTAAGAAGATACAAACTTGTGTAAAAAATACAAAATAATCTGCCTAATTTAACAGGAATCACCGATGATGACAGAAGCATTTTTAATACAAATGCTGAACAAAACGAAAGGGAGCATTCACGTGAACACAGAGTTAAAAAACTTGCAACTTACGTAAAGTCACGAGGTTATCTAAACGATTGACCTTTGTCTGCAGTAGATCATGATACTGACAGAGTAAATTTACCTACTAGTACAAACACTTCCGCGATAACGACTTGTTACCACACTGACAATTGAAACAAAGATGTATTTGTTGTTTTTGAGATGAACAGTGAAGATCAAAGAAAATTAGTAAGCGTTATTAGGAGTTTGAAGATCATCTGTGTCATCAATATGACGAGGAAAATTAAAGTATCTCTTCCCGTTAGCATCGTGTTCTTTCTTTTTGAGATAACTATACTATCACATGTAAACGGTTTGGAATTTTTTCTTTTCCGATTATAGACAACACTGTCTGTGTTTGTGCAAGAATGCTTCTTTTACTGTTTTATATAAAACTTAGTTTTGTTTCACATGACTCTGAGCTATCTAAAGCAGTCATTATCCAAAACAATGTTTAAATTATGTTTATTGCACTTTGTACCTCATATCTTACTCGTTTAAAACTGAATGTATATTAACTAAACAACCACATCCAAATGTCACCAATTATTGTTTTAAATCTTTTTAGTTTTCCATTCCAGAATTGGCAAGGAGTATAATTATTTTTGTCTACCTATGTTAAAAAATATAGTCGTAAATATAAAAAACGTATCTCGAAATGTAGTTTCTTGATATTTATAGGCGCACTTTCGCTAAAACATCGCATCTCCGTAGAGGGGTGCCGGGGGAAGACGTCGGAAGGTTATCAGGCGTGATAAGAGCACATCCATCACTCCACACGCGTCTGTCAACGAATGCTCTAGGGTGACGCTCAACGAGTACGTGGAAGATTTTGAGTTTCGAACCACAACATCTATCACTGCTGACATAACATTCCTTGGTATAAAAGAAAAAAATATACGTTTGTGGCTGTATCCATAGAGGTCTGGTAAAATGATTTGGGAACTCATTGATGGCTTGTATGTTTGCTGATAGAATGTAAATTACCCCCGTCATCGGAAAAACCGAACATAATTTTGCAGCAATGTAAATTGTTATTATGACTTTGGTTATAATTACAACACTATGTACAAAAAACCTGCTATTTATAAACTAAGTGCGAAATAAAACGCTATCAATGATATATTTAGAATCAAACCTGATTTAATATTTGGTTTTGATTTGAATTCAAAGAATGAACAACAAAAATTTACTTGAATAATACCTATGTAGGTACCTACATGGAATTTTCTCCGAGTTTCGCCTAACTAATTGAAATCTGAGAATCTTTGGGGTACACCGACTGAACGCCCACGCCGTCCTTTGACGGGAAACATACCTAATGAGGGCTGGGAAACTGAAATAATAGCATTCAATATACCTGCTTATAAGTAATGATGTTAAATTGAAAATCTTCAAGTGACTTGTACATTAGCGATGATGAAAAGGCAGACACTTGAGTAAGACCTATTAAGTTTTTTCTTAATCAATCGTTTATTTCATCTCTTAGAGGCGTTGCACTTGAAAGAAGTGATTTCATTTGCAAGAATAAATGCAGCTATTTGTAAGTTCATAATAAGAATAATGTCTTAACACTTCTCATAATAGTAACCTAAGAAAAAATACTTGAAACAAATATCCACGGCACTAAAGCAAATAGTAAGAAAAAATCCGCTTTAGTATTCTACATGAAGTGGACGAGATTGTTCGCATTACGTAACAACTCGTGACTCTTATTACAAGTGTCACAATCAATAAACGTTACATGTCTATTTGAATTCATCAAACAAAAGTGAACCTTCCACGTTTATCAATAAAGTCACATGTAGAGCAACATCACTCGGGTGTGTTTCCTCGCCGGGCGAATACTAACATGCTTTTTCCTAGTCTGGTAGCAAATTATCATTTTATTAGAGTCTTATCGTTTCATTGATCCTTTTGATTAACTATTACATTAAAAGTCATGTCAACTTAATGACACATAAAAATGAGGCTTTGGTACATTGATAAAAATCATTTTAAATTTGTTACATGCATGGATTCCACTGTCATTCATAATTATCTTATAATGTAAGGTGACATTCCACTATCTTTATCTATATGCAGGTATGATTTTCAGAAAATAATTTCCTTTCAACAGTACCAGATGATAATTATCATTATTAACGTAATATGTTCAGACCAGTGGTTAACGGCATCGTTGTTGCCACTAACGATAGTTATAAAGTTAGTAACAAAGAATTAAAGTAAAATTTTCTTATTTACTCAGTATAGAGTTCGGTAATAAAATGAGCAATATTAATGAAGAAAAAACAAAAAAGACAGTTGAACACGCACGTCGGGAACCCACAAGCGGACCGCTGGCGCATACCCGCACATTAGCAAAAAACGTGTTCGTACACACACGTACAGGAGCAAAAACTTTGCAGATGTGCTCACACGCATCGTTGTCGAGCAAAAAGCGACTGGCGCGTCTTGATCTTGCGTCGGACTAGCTCCACCCGTTTGCTTGTATCTCCTCATTTCTCATACTTTTGTTTGATAAAAATTCTTTGGAATTTTGTCTTTTTGTGACCGCTTTTCTTAATAATTAAATTCTACTATCAACAAACTAGTGCATGGGTTCTCCATTTCATCCGAGTTAGTTGTGTTCTATTTTATAGCATTTTTCTCTTTCTCAAAAGACAACTTTGTAAAAAGATTCCCGATTTAATTAACTAAAAATGATTCGATAGCCGCACAAACTTTTGTAATCCATCTTCCGATAAAGTCTTCATTCGTGTGAAATGTCTGCGAAGTTAATCATCTTGGCTGCTATCTCCCGCCAGTGAAGGGCTCTCTTTCTGTTTTATTTTGAATAATTTCACTCATTTTATTCTATTCAGCACCTGTGCAATTAAATCTTTATTATCCCTAAGCCAAGCTGTCGTAGTGGTAACTCGTTTTTAATTACGTTTTAAGTACACTGTACTTAAACAAAACAACTCTCGAGACATACCTAACTCGTCGTCGTCGCCCATTATTTGAACGTCAATCCTTGGTGTAATGCTGTTGTCATCAAATTAATATACATATAGAGCAACTGATAGGTACACTAACATTAATGTTGCTGATACTATTTTAATCGTAAGTGCATCATTGAACAATGTATTTTCCTATTTTAAGTGCATATTTGTGACCAAAGTAGATAGCTTGAAACATAGTGTGTTTTTAACCATGTGACTTTAAAATGCAATACAAAACACATAATGCAAAAATCAAATGAGAAACCATTGAAGCGAGTAAAACCTCCTTTTTTGCAAGGAAGAAACACCTCTCCTACTATAAAATATTAATTGACTAAATAACTAGTTTCATTATCTTCTAAAACCAGACCTATTAAGAGAACACTCGCTGTGTTCATTGTTAATTTGAAAATACACAAAATTAAGAGTCTAGTACTTGTTTTTATTTCTACAGTACATACTAAATGAAACCTGTTCGTGGATTTATGTAAAATGTCAAACATGAAGGTCGATAGTGCGAAGAACCGACGACTCCCAAGACTTCCGATACATTGTAATGATGATTTTATCAGAGGAGAACTGACTCTTGAAAGAACTGATGGTAAAATATTCGTAAAGGTCAAAGATCAAAACAGTAATAAATTACTTTCGCTGTTAACCTAACTTCAAATAACAGAAAACTAAAATGTCATCGAAGTGAACCATCGAACGATGGTAAGAGTGTAAGACAAGTTAAGAAGAGATAAGGGTTGAGGGGAGGGGATTGAAATAGTGAACACCGAAATTTTAAACATATATATAGCAGCTTGTTAAATTACTGTTGAAATTCTTAGTACAAATTAACATAAAACTGCAGTGCATTCACCAGTTCGAGTCTGAGAGTTGTAGGGCAGGTCATGGCTGAATGCGTAAGCACAAACGGATGTGCAAACGATAACATTATGTGTCCCTTCGTCCAGCATACTCACCATGGAATCCTGATATTTCATGAATGTCAAAAAACTGTTCTGAAATAGTGCTAAATAGTGCCCAAAGGAAAAAAATAGTGCTCTTGTACTTGCGAAGTTATAGCCATAGTTCGATGAGTATGCTGGACGAAGGTTTCGCCCAGCATACTCACCTCCGTCCGGAGAATCTGTATACGCTTCAAACATAATTCATACTTCAAAAAATAGTTCCCAAATAGTGCCAAACGGTGCCCAAAAAGAAAAAACAGTGCTCGAATAACTTCGGAGTTATAGGCTTCGTTCAGTGAGTATGCTGGGCGTAGGTTCTACGCCCAGCATACTCACCTCAGTGCGCGAATATCGAACGAGCTATAGGTATAATTTACGTCTCAAAAAATTGTGCTTGAAATAGTGCCCAATATCAGTCCAATTTTTGCTTGACTTTTGACTTAGAAAACCATTAAATTTTAATGTAAACTTCTACATACTAACGTAAAATGGGGTACAGTCGTCGACACATGTTTTTGGACAAAAATATTAAACTTTCTAATTGTAGACTTCATGTTATTGGAAATAATTATGGTATTTTCTCACATGTCAAAAACTTTCGATTAAATGCATTATTATATATTTTATAAATAATAATAAATGAATGAAACTTTAAGCGTAAATGAAGTCTATTACTTCATTGCATTGTGTGTTTGTCTGAATAAAAACAGTCATTTGCAGCCAATAAAATTAATATCTTGAAAAATTGTAAAAAGGAAATTATACAGTTTCTTTTTGTATATATGTTGCAGGCAAAACTTATAACCAGTCAAAACTAGTACTGTGACATAGTTATACAAATTTTTAAAACTCTTTCCAATAGTTTCATCAATGAAAGGTTTAGCAATAAAAAACATTTTTAATTACTTACGTTATTTATTACTATTTAAAGGGCCAAAGTAATCAGAATTCTAGTTAACTAGTTCACAGCTTTTGTTAACATTCATAATATAATCAATGTAAATAGAAAAAATTGTAGTTTTAATATTGTATATAATATACATATAAAAAAATGTTTAGCCAAATATTGGTAAATCTTTCTAAAATATAACACGTAGGTACTTGTACTTTGTTTTACTGCTACAACGTTTTAATCACAATAAAATTATCTTACAAATAAGTATAAATTGAGCAATCACAGTTTATAATCAAGTTTTTTTTATTAATATTAAATACCCTATAGTAATTACAAATTAACAATCACAGTTTATAATCACATTTCTGTAAGTTATTAATAAAATAACTTTTACAAGAACAAAAAAAAAACAAACAAACAATAACAAAATAGGAACTAACAAGTTAGGACCGATCTTCATCTTACATTCGCGTATAAATAATGCAGTGTGGTACAGTATATTGGGAATTACTACAAACTTTTTTACTAAGGTCATCATAGCAGTTCCAAGTTCTCTTTAGCAATCGATAGCACTTTGACTTGTAATGCCCCATGCGTCCTGATTCACCATTTGTAAAATCTATTACCGACAGAATTTTAAAGGTGTCACCGTTTATTATGATCTCTTTAGGAATTTCATCAATTTCTATTTCAATTGAAGTATTAATTTCAATAAATACGAAGTCTAGTACTTCATATTTGTATGCGTTTTTACCGTTACATAATTGGTATTTACATTTCCTTTCAGTATCATTTACTAATAGAGCTTCATTAAGGGCTCCAATACCTTGAGTCGTCAATATGTTTACATTTATTGGAATCCAACTACATTTTGTGCCAGAACCTTTATTGATTTCACAGTTCTGGTTTGTACAATTTAAGTATCTATTAGCACTATAAAAACCATAACTTTGTATGTTATCTATTATAAAAGTTACATTACACTCACAATTTTTGCAACTACTAAAATCGGATTCCACAGTATCATATATTTTAGCCAATACCTTAGAACGAGTAGTGTAAATATCTTTTGGTTTTCTAGCCTTCTTAGTGATTTTCTTTAGATTGTCATACGTGATCAAACTTCTGGTCAGCTGTGAAAGATCGTTTTTTTTATCATTGATATATTTTCTAATATTAGGTCTATCTAAATATGCAATTGAAAAACTTTGGACCACGGAATCAAAAGCACACGTATTAATAAACGTGAATCTGTATGTTCCTGAAGTAGAAACACTGCCGTTTTGTAAAATATGTAATTTTGTACGACGATTGATTCGTTTTTTATTTTTCTTCTGTTTAGACACCAGTCCCCGCCAGTCTTCAATATAATTTGGTTCGCTCCTAAAAATTGAGTTTTCATAAAATGATTCATCATTGACGAGAGTATTTATTTGTGGTGTGTTATGGTCACTTATTTCATTTTTTTCATCGACAATATTTTCAGTTCCTTCTTGAACATCAATCAAGTCACTTTTGGCTAAGCGTATGGAACCGGTTATCAAAGGCTCGTGTTTAATAATAAACTCATCTACGCGGTACTTATTTGAATTTGTTTTAAAAAATAACTTTTTTACGTCTTTCATATAACTTTCTACATTTGAACTGGTTGGAGTACAATAATTACTGTTAAAATAAGTCATCATTATATTTCCCCATAGTGGAAGTTTTTTAAGAATCCTAATCAAAGTGTCCTTTATTTCCGGCAAGTAATAAATATTTTCGATTTCAGTTTCTTGATCACACAATTGTTTAATTAAATCTTCTTTCTCCTCAAGATCTTTATACATTTTCAGAAGCGGGTTTTCTTCTTTATCTAATCCCTCCCATAAAGAATGTTTAATTGGAACGTGATTTTCCGAATCTACATTTTGTATTTCACATTCCTGCAAATTAGTTTTGATCCGGTTTTTTAATTCTAAAATCGCCGTTTCACACCGTGTTAAATTTCCATTTCTACTGCCGCGGTGTTTATTATTTGCTATAATATAAACATTTTCTATAATTTTCTTTACCTCTCCGTATGAAACACATTTTTTAATCAGAATCATACAATCAACAAAAAATTTTGTTACTCTAGTGTCTATATTTTTGAAAATACTTTGATTGTACAATGTTTTTATGAAATGCGAAGTATCAAGGCGAACATAACAGGTTGGAATTTTTTTGGTTCTATTTTCTAAAATATTAAAACATGTATTTAAGTAGTCAGAGGTGGATTTATAACCACAAAATACTTTTACCACCGCACCTACTAAAGCTGCGGAATCATCAGTTACTACTTCATTTGGAGGTTTTCCATTAGCCAACCAAGATTGTAACCAGCTAGCAATAGTATCTAAAGAGTGACTTTCTGATATACACTGTGAAATTGGCACGCTACTTTTAACGGTTGTATCTGTCATCATAACATACAAAAATATAGGACTTTGCGACTCTTGAGATAGTTGTGTGTGTTCATTGACGACAGGCCGAAGATTTTTATTAAATATAGAACCTGTTGCGTCTATAGAAACTCTAATATAATTAAACTCTTTTTGGCATTTTTTATAATAATTCTTTTGATCGTCCGTCCAGTAAAATGTATAAAATGGAAAAGCAGAAACATATCTAACACATTTATCAAAAGGTGGTGAAACACACATACAAGTAAGTGACAATATTGGGTTGGGATGGAAAACATCAACTTTTTTATTTTCATGTTTAATTCGATGTAGTGTTTGTAATTTTGGCAATACTGGAGGTTCCTTGTCATTTTTCTTCATTAAAGTTGAGGCTAATTTATATCTTATAGAAGCTGCTGCTTCGTGTTGTAATTTTTCACCTAATTCCCTTATTTGGTAATACCGTAATCGGTTTTTTTTACTGGTGTTATGAGAGTACTTTTTATTTTCATTAATTATGCAACATTCTAGTTTAATTAAATTTTCCGTTTCTAAGTTAGTTGTTATAATTATTTTTGCGTGACATTGATTACAATATCCTGTGCATTTGATTTCGTAATTGTCTTTCACAATATTATTTTTAAAACACCAAGTGCATAAAGATCTTATTTCTTTCCATAGATGCATTTGAATTACATTAGTCCATTGGTTTGGTTTTAATTTACGTCTGACATTATACAGACTACCAGGGGCGATTTTGCTATTTCGGTGATAAAAATACCTTTGAGGCTTAATACTATCCCAAGTTATTGTATCCATATAAAATGTATGCGTACTGGTGTTCTCCGAAACACTATTAATGCTTTCGTTTGATGACGATGTAGACTTTTGATTTATCAAATTAGAATCATTATTACGAATTATTTCTTTTTTATCAACACCAAAAAAGTATTCGTAATTTCGTTTTATGCTTAATATGATTGATTTAATACTCATTTTGTAATTTAACCGTGTTTGAATTTGTTTATAAATTGAGTCATTTGCGGAAGGAATATTTTTAAAAAAGTCATCTTTGAATTCTGAAATTACTAATTTTTGCGTTTCTAATGAAACCTTTGGTTTAGGCCCTCGTTTTCCTTGCTGATCCATGTCGTTAGATTCACAAGAATTATCACAAATTATTATGCCATTTGTTTTCAATATTAACATAATATGAAATAACAACTAACTAACTAACATATAAATCAACATCAATAACATTATGAACACTTGTGTACTTATACTACCTATATTACCTGAAAATACCAACTATAGATGTAAAAAACATAACGGGCCCCACCGCTCACGCAGTACGAGTCAGAAAAAGTTGTCTTCTAACGTGGTAAACATTGTGTCTTCAAGATAATCTGAAAATAACACGTATTTAAATAATTTAATATAGGTATGACAGGCTCCAGCCTTCCTCTAAAGGTACTTAAGCACTTACGTGTTTTCCATTATTTTAGCGTGATTTCTATTATAAATAGCGAAGGGGCAAAACACGAGGCTGAAGACGATTTCCCGAAGTCACAACTCCCATAGAAAATGTGATGAATAGGTTGACGACACTTAAAAGTTTAAGTGCATTCGCCGGATGACAATCGGTAATAGTCTTCACTTCACGTCATATTATCTAAAAAATACATCTGTGTTAATTCTATAGTTACGTTTATACTTACTACCGACGCTCGCGCTGACTGATTCTACCTATTTCGATATTGAAATGTAACTAACGTGAACTTAAGACGAGAACAGATCCTGACGGGTAACGAGGACAAGCTTGTAATAAAAAAATTGAAGAAAAGTAAATTATATCCTAGCAAATAAGACAGTGTTTCATTTCCAGTAGAATTGGAGGATAAAACCAGGCCTCCGCAGAAGTAGGTATATAAATAGGTATTTGAGATCCAATTAGATAAACAAACAAGTTACATTACGTTATTATGTGTGTACCTACCTACATCAAACCTTTAAAAAAGTAACTAAGTAGGTACCCATTTTTAAAACTTCTTAAGCATGTCCTTAATTTTAAGTGTACAGTGTCATATTCAACGAAAAAATGAACGTGTTTTTGTAAAAAACAACTCGCTTGCTACCTAGTTTTACAGTGCAATTAATGAATGAGTGTAAAATCAATTTAGTTAAATGCCACTATTATAAATTGAAATATACTTACTGATTTGGGTGCAGCTCCTATATTGATTACGTACTAGATACACAATTTTATATAGGTAAATAATGACATCACCAACACATTGTTTGGTTTTGCAACCCACTATGTAGTCAAACTCAAAAGCCGGCGTTATTATAATGATGTGCGACGAAGTAAACAAACAAAGAAACTGAGAAGCGCTTGTTCGTTTCGATTGCTTTGTGACACAAAATGGACCCTTATCACCTTCAAAATACAGATCAGTCTTGTCTAATAATCGTAAGATGTTAGGGCAGCGCCATCTAGTATTTAAACATAAACATATTCATTTGCGTCGCGGGCGCCGCGCGTCGCTTTGTGACACAAAATGGACCCTTATCACCTTCAAAATACAGATCAGTCTTGTCTAATAATCGTAAGATGTTAGGGCAGCGCCATCTAGTATTTAAACATAAACATATTCATTTGCGTCGCGGGCGCCACGCGTCGTAAGCCCCATACCTATTGACCGTACGTGCATCCATTACTGCCACACTATATTGAACTTTATCACATGAGGAATACAGGTCAATTCCGTAAACGTTGTGGTACCGTCCTTGATCCGGAAAATGATTATTTTGAATAATTTTGTCAGTTGTAATGTAAGCATTAATAACAGCAACTTTATTTTTCATGCATGATTTACTTCATTTGATATCTTAATCCTTCAAGCGCCGTGATCTAGACAAAATATATAAAATCATTGTTCCTAGCTACCGGGGTCCCATGCGACGCGCGAAGGCTTAATCATATTATTATAAAGTATTATTAAAATAATGTGTAATTAATAATATTGCGATTCTAAAGTAAATACTCCCTTACATAGACAATTAATAATTTACACAAGACAAAAATTGTTAGAAAGAAAGTTAATAATATTGTATTCGACTGTACTCAATGTAATGTATGTAGAAGTTTACAATCAAATTTAATGGTTTTCTAGGTCAAAAGTCAAGCAAAAATTGGACTGATATTGGGCACTATTTCAAGCACAATTTTTTGAGACGTAAATTGTACCTATAGCTCGTTCGATATTCGCGCACTGAGGTGAGTATGCTGGGCGTAGAACCTACGCCCAGCATACTCACTGAACGAAGCCTATAACTCCGAAGTTATTCGAGCACTGTTTTTTCTTTTTGGGCACCGTTTGGCACTATTTGGGAACTATTTTTTGAAGTATGAATTATGTTTGAAGCGTATACAGATTCTCCGGACGGAGGTGAGTATGCTGGGCGAAACCTTCGTCCAGCATACTCATCGAACTATGGCTATAACTTCGCAAGTACAAGAGCACTATTTTTTTCCTTTGGGCACTATTTAGCACTATTTCAGAACAGTTTTTTGACATTCATGAAATATCAGGATTCCATGGTGAGTATGCTGGACGAAGGGACACTAACATTATCACTATTCCACAAGTCTGTTTGCAACAGAAAGAGCCAGTTAAGAGAAAATAAATATTTGATCTCTGCTATCTTCTGCAGACTTCAAACGCTGATGCAAAATTATTCTTACTTCAGTGCAAGGTTTATTAAAACCTCCGTAATATTTGCAATCGTTTTTCGTCTTTACTGTTGGTATTCTTTGAGTAGCCTTGTCGTAAGTCCTACGTCCAATTGTCATGTTTGTCTGGAGTATAGTGTCTGGCCACTACTTCAAGTACCAGGCTAGCAGCGGATCGCGGCGGTGTCACGTTACGCGGTGGCTGTTGACACCAGCGCCTGATTAATATTTATGATACGGCTGAGCATCTCGCATGGCCGGTTCGCTCACTCGATGCGAATTATCTTCGTCCTACTCGCACATGTACGCAGTTCTTATACGCTAGACAGAACACGAACACCCAGTACATATGGCAACTGCTCTTTCAACATTTGAATGTGCGTAAGTGCGAATGAGAATCCCAAATCTCCTTAATTTTTCGTTAAGTTTTTGCTACCAGTTTTTACAGATTAAACGTGTTTTGACCTTGGTGTAGCATGGTGAGGTTTTGGTAAACATTTGGACAAGCTTTGTTTTAAATATTTCTTATTTATCATCCGATTCATTTAAGTTTGCTCTTAGAAGTTCTCAAACAATAATAGAAGTTGACATTTCGGTTGTTGAACTTAATCTTCTTTGCGGAGACGTAAATCACTTGATCGGTGTCAGGCCCACTGACCATACGATTGCAAATCGAAAGAATTGAGTATGTGGGACGAGACGTGAGACCAACGCCTCGAACCTGACCGTATCGAGGTATCTCAACCGGACAGGCTTAACTCGACTGCCATTATAAAAAAATTGCAACAGCTATAAGGGAAAACCGTGTTGTAGAAATTACAGCCATTTAGAAAAGGGAACACTTGTAGCATGTTGTTTGTTGAGGCAGATCATTAAATACTTTACGACAATTTCTTGGGTACCTCCGCTTAACTTAAGCAGATTCATGTTCATTTGAATTAACCATTGGACCGTTTCATTAGTCACTTAAACAGTCTTGCACGTCGTTAATTGAAACGCATCCAAATTACTAGCTTGATCTCCTTTGCTTTATCGGTCTGGATGATGGCAATCAATGTCATTTGTTAATTTTTTGTTTCGCTCGTTCAATTTGAATATTTGTCTTAGCAATGAGATCAGCGTATTTAAATTCATTCTTAATGTTTCAGTTGGCAGTGCATATCAAAGATATTTTCTCATTGTGTTTCCTGCACGAATCTCTCACATTAACAGAATTATCATTGTGTTTGCGACACCATTATCGTTGTTTGTCTGGACATTTTCCGTGAGCTCGCGCGCTTCCAGCGCCGGCCGGCATTCGCGAGACTCCGCTCCAAGGTCACGTTATCGTGCTATCGCCAGCCCTGAACCAATCCGAGGTTAACAGACGAATATCCACTTTTTAATGTTCACGTCGGTCTAGTCTCAATTTTTAAAAGCATCGACATCAACACGTCACTCGCGCGTCCGTCTTACAGGAACTCGGCAATCTCGACCGTCGCGCGCCGAGTCTTTATTGTTAATTTGCGAACGCTGGTGGAGCGCGCTCCAGTCGCGTACTCTCGCTTTTAAGTAGCAATACCGCAATATAGTCTCAAATCAAATTAGCTGCGTGTTTACATTTTATAAATAGAGCGCGTTCACGTGGCGCCGCAGTGAGATAAGCGTACGTCGACTCGCCGACATCACTCACCGTGCGCTGTTAACATCCTCCGCGGGGTGGCACGGGATCCTCCGTCACACTGACACTCGAGCGGGATAATATAAAGCACTCACAAACGGCGCACTAAGTTGAGCGGCACACGCGAGGACTGCACGGCGCGACACCCACAACTAGAATGCGGGTGAGACGGCTCGTCGCGGGGTGCGGGGGGAGACCGGCAGCGACACACGGCTCATACGAAGGCGCGGCGACGAGGACTGCGGCCGACCAAGAGCGCGCTCCCCCCCATTGGTTAGAAACGGCGTGACGTCACGCAAACTGGCCAATCCTTGCGCGCTCTTTAGTTCCTGCCGCCTGTCGGCAGAGGCGCTGCGTTCGAGGAAGTCGCCCGCCCTACAGAGCTTTCTTCAGCTAGGGCGTGTGCTTTTGCGGGCGGCCAGCACGGAAAGAAATCACGGCATAATGAATTATGCATTATTATAATTTATTTGGTATCCTCAACTGATCAGAATAGTAATTATTATTTATAGTCGTAACCTTTCCGTTTACGAAAACGTTTCAGGACCTGAAACGATTATTCAAATTGGAACCGATATTGAGTAAATACTGAAGATGGTTTACATCCTTAAGCGCTAAATAAATACAAAAATGATTACAAATCGGCTTTGGATAACAGGTCGTTAGCAATATAAATCTTTTACTCTCTATAGAGAAAGTATAAAATATACTTATTATTTTATTTGAATCACTAGCCGTGTTTATCTAGTTTCAGTAGTGTGCCGTGTTTGTAGTTTCTTTTGAAGCTAGAATTACTAAGTTTTTTTAAACTTTAATTTGTATAACTATACACAAATGAAAGTTTCAGTATCTCTTAACAAGCGAAATATTTATATTGTCTACACTAACAAAACAATTTGTTGAACAAGAAACTGAACTTTGTAAATACAAACTTGCTTAAATGTTGAATGAATTTAGCTTAGTACAAATTTTTGAATGGAGTGAAGTTAGTGGAAATAATTATTTAGCTGAGGGACTTGTATAATGTAGAATTGTTTGTTTTACGTGACGAGAACGGAAGTTTTAGGGAAGTGTAGGTAGTAACCATTTATGATGTAATGAATTAGTTATTACATTTTGACCAGTTGAACATAAATTGACTTCTGAATTGACAGGATTATGTTTCTATCTAGTCGAGTTATTTAATAATTCATAATAACACGCCCACCATGCTGCCAGTTATGTTTATATAATTATTGTTCAGGATATTAAATATTTCATAAAAAAAAAACAAAAACAATGCTAGACATGGAAGCATTTTCTGAAGAAAAAACCAAAAAAGCTTTTCAAAAAATTTTATAAAACATTTTTAAAATTGTTTTCTTTCAATATTAATTTCCCAAATATCCCTATTAGATATGATGGCAAGAAGGAGTTTAGTGTTATTTCCTTACATCCTGCAAGGGTCTTTAAACTTTAAGCATTTCTCTCAATTCTGAACGAGTTCCCGTCTGTTGTCGCTAATTTCTCAATTTGCTGTTTAATTTGCGAATCTTCTATTTTCCAATAGAGAGGTTTTGAGAATTAGGAAATTTATGTTCTTGTATTGTCTTTCAAAAGAAAACATGTTTTTGTAGGTTAACTAGATTCGTCAATCAAACTCCTTCCGTACTTAGGTATTAACCACTACGTTTTTAGAACTTTAAGCTAACGTATTTCTGAAAAGCAAAATAGCAGCATGGAGCTGAACACCAGTTTTTACATATAGCGACTGCCTGACTGTCTACTGGGAAAACCGATACCACATGGTAAGATTGGTTGTCAGACTTTCAGGCCACTGACTACCTGGAACTACTGTCAAAGATCTACAAATAAGAGTCGGGACCAACGGCTTAATCAGTCTGCTTTCCGAGGCACGGAGGAAACTCGGTATGTAATGGATGGTGACCCATCCACGGTCCATTCTGGCATGTATTAATCAAAACTTCATACTGGCCTTTTACATCGCTACTCCTTCCCTAACCTACTCCCATAACCGCAAAGATTAATAAAAAAGTAAGTACCTTTCTGAGGTCTTCCGTCTTACTGTACCACTATATGCCTTGGTCTTTTCACACACCGTTTCAGCTGGCCTTAGTATGTGTGTGAGTGAAAGGGTTTGAAAGTTGCCGAGGATCGAGGTAAGTGGCGTACGAGTGAAGAGGTCTACTACTTAATGTATGTGTAATGTAGTGTATAATGTTAGTTACTCATCCAAAGTTATTTTATCGCCTTCAAAGTATGCTCCTTCAGAAACGATACACTTACGCCAACGAATAATCCAATCATCAAAACATTTTTAAACGCTTTTTCAGGAATTGAGTTTCAGTTCATGCCGCAAATTTTCCTGTATGTCATCTGCCGAATGAAAATAGGTGCCGTGAAGTGGTAATTTGAGTTTAGGAAAATAAAGAAGTCTGGAGCCATATCTAGTGAATAAGGTGGTTGCTCGATGGTATTTGTTGAGTTTTTGGTCAAAAATTCGTTCACTATGATAGCTTTGTACGAAGGCGCACTATCGTGGTCAAAAATCCAAGAATTTTCTTTCCACAAATCTGGCCTTTATCTTCGAATTTGCTCTCTTAAACACCGCATAACGCTCAAATATTTTTTTACTGTTTGGCCTTCCGGCAAGAATTCCGAGCGCACAACACCGCGATAGACAAACGGTCAACATGACTTCGACTTTTGGTCGACTTTGGCGTGGTTTTTTTGGTTTCGGTTCAGTTGGAAGGCGCCACTCCGAAGCTTGTTAACTAGTTTGTATGTCGAACTTGTAAACCCACGTCTCGTAACCAGTAACAATGCGTTTCATGAATGTTGGGCCGGAATTGATTCATTCTAGCATGTCCTCAGCGACTCATAAGCGATTGAGTTTTAGAGAAAATTCGGGTCTTTTGGGACTAACCGAGTGGCAACATGTTTCATACCCAAGTGATTATTTAAAATGGTACGGATCGACTCGTTAGACACAGAAAGTACAGTGGCTATCTCTCTCAAACTTGAATGAGGATTTTCAGTCACTATTTCTTTCACTTTTGTGATGTTAACTTCACTTGAAGACGTTGATGGCCTACCAGTGCGAGACAAATCTTCCATCACATCTCGACCGCTTTTGAACGCTTTGTACCACCCATAAGAACTTGTTTTTGATAAATTCGATTTTCAGGAACTCCGAACTTGAAATTCCATTGGCCAGGCAAAATTTAAGACAAACTCTTTGTTCGATGTTTTTGTCCATTATGAAATTCGCAATACATACTAGATATTATGATCTAACTAAAACAGCACTGTATTTAATCTAAATAACAGATGCAACTCCAACTCCGCACCAAAATGGAAAACAGTTGTGCCAATCTAACAACAAAAAAATTATTTGGAACCATAAACAAATCATCCATTCTCGATACTTTTTTGACTGAATGTATGTCCAGCAGTGGACTGTTGTAGGCTGATGATGATGATTAAGCAGGTTTCATTTGTTTTGTATTACTTGTTAAATAGCAGATGCCAGTTCAATTAATCAGCTAAGTATAATTATATATGCGTATACAAAGTCGGTAGGTTTGTCAAAGTTCTGCGGTATCACACTCCTACACACCAACTAAATTCAATCAGCTGTTCAAAGGAATTTGCCCTTCAAAACCATTCCGTGACGTGTTTCACCCCTGTATTGGGGGTGACGTTGCGTCGTTACAACCCACTGACAAAGACTTTGTATACAACAGATTGGACATTTCTAGGAAGTCAAAGGACAATGGGAAAAAACGTTGGCGACGTTTTTCCCCACCAACACTTGAAACGGGTGTCATTCGAAGCGTCTGGTAAGTAAGATTTTTTTTTATTGTGGCAACTTTCGTCAGATATATGGGTTTTGCCTGGAATACCTGAATTTATCTACCTAACCTTACGTAAGATACATTACATAGATTGGTAATTATGTGTTTGAGCCATTTGGGGTTGAAACACTAGGACCATGGGGTCCGAGTGCCCCCACCTAGTATTTCGGGATATCGCTAAACGGTTGGTCGACTCTTCACATGACATATTTTTTGGCCAAAGAATCAGCATTGCCATCCAACGTGGCAATACTGCCAGCCTTCTGGGTACTTTTCCTGTTGACAGCGATGTGGATGAAATTTTGGATGCCCTATAACTCTTTTGATACAGGGCATCCAAAACTTATTAATAAATAGTTTATGTATAATATTTTTGTAGTTTGTAAATAATTTAATTATCCATTAAAATAAACTAACACACATTTTAAATATACAACATATATTTTTCTTTATTTAAAAAAAATCCCATTGATTTTGCAATTGAGAAAGGCAATAAGTTTCTCTCAATTGCAAAATTTTGGATTCATTACATCCTACTGATATGTATCCTATGATTGTTGGAGGGCATGCAAAATCCCCCATGGTCCTTTCTATACAAATATTATTATACAAAAAAATCTAGTTCAAACGATTTGTTCGATTGCTATTCATGGAACCTTGACCATTGTAAATGACAGGCATAAGGGCCAAGGTAAGCGTGAAATATTGATGAGTGTGTCATTATATTTTCCTGTAATGTCGATTTTTTGAAGGGCTGTTAAATACAATGCCGGTCAACGTTATTATTTAACTACTAGGCTTTCGTTATAGGCCGCACCTTAGTGATAGCAGAATCAGGATAAGGCCCCTTTGTCCTATAGAAACTGGGTACTATGCTAAGTCAACTCAAAGTTCAAGTGTGACCTCCACCGTGCGATCGGCAGTGCATCAAAATGCTTCAGGTTTACGGAAAAGATATATTTTACATGATATATGATTGATTAGTAATGCTAGATTTTGAGGAGCTCGTGAATAATAATAGCAGCCGCTCGGGTCGATCTTCAGGTTAAGCCGCGCTTGCCTAGGTTGGTCCGTGGATGGGTGACCACCCATTACATACCGAGTTTCCTCCGTGCCTCGGAAAGCACGTTAAGCCGTTGGTCCCGGCTGTCATTTGTAGATCTTTGATAGTCGTTAAAAATATTTGTTTTTTAATTTTATTAATGGATTTCTTCATATCTATGGTTGATACTGATTGTGCTCGTTGTAAACAATTTAAATAAAGTCCTGTAGGACGATTGTATTTTAGATTCAAATATTTTACGTTACGAAAAACGTTAAAATTTGTGCTAGGGTCTTTTTTTCGTATGGGAAATCATCACATGACCCCTCCCGCGCTGGGCGGAGCGGAAGTGAGTGTCAGACTTGTTCTGACTAAAACCCATCCATGTTCCTTCTTTGCCCTTTGTATTCCACGGCCGCGGTATCTCTTTCGAACAGTCCCGCAGCCTTAACAGGCATCGGACCCTCTCCGGTTTGCTGACATCTCTTTGAGGCGCGTTTGGAACACGAACGCGCCGTTGTTATGCTAGGGCCTCAGGTGTTTTAGTTTGAAGCGTACAGTCCAGACCATTAACAATTTGCACTTAGGAACGTAAAACTCACGATGTTTTTGTGAAATCTAGCAATCTAGCAATATTTTACGACAAAATAGCTTTTGAATCTTGCATAAACTACCTTTTTATGCTTGTGACTGTACTAAATGGGTTGTAGAGATCAGATGGGCAGTCTCCCCATATAAAATACTGGTATTCAGTTGCATCCGGTTAGACTGAAAGCCAACCACAACATTATGAAAAGGTAGATGCCGAATGTACAACTTCGAAATAAATTGTATAATATTACTTTATTGGCCATCGAGTCCTAAAAGTCTCTAAAAAAACTCACTGCATAGTCAATAATGTTACGCCGAAAGTATTAGGTGCAGAAGCAGCAGGAGCAGAAGTTGCAGTGGCGAAGGTTCCGTACAACTCGATTCCTACCGGATTCCATTTGAAAAATGGCACAGTCAGTATTCTATAGACAAATAATATAATCACATTAAAGATATGTCCTCCGGCTTACCTGTTACAAAAAATTACCCTTCGCTACTGGAAGGTGGCGTCATTATTTCAAAGACTGCGAGGTAGCACCAACAGCATTTTGCGAATGATTGCATGCCGACACAATAGTGCCATACAGGCTCACTGAGTGGAAATAGTTACGGGAAGATTGTGACTGTTATATTATGTACCTACTAACATAGCTCTTAAGAAAATTGTTACTAACACTTATAAGGATTCTGTCCGAAATAAATCCTTATCCTTACTTTATTTATTATTTTATTTTAATATTTTAATAATATATTATAAATGCGAAAGTAAGTTTGTTTGTTTGTTATCTTTTCACGTCTAAACCAGTGAACCGATCATCCTGATATTTTGCACATACGTTGTCAGGTGTACAGAAACGGACATAGGGAACAGTACTTTTGTTCATCCCGAAAAAAGTACTGTTTCCGAGGAAAGCAACAATAATATTATAGTGTTCATAGATGACGCCACTTGTATTTCGAATCATGATTGAATTACAAGCAGATTACAACCCAATTGATTGTCAAATTCTATATTAACGCGAGCGAATCCGCGGGCAAATAATAATAAGAGTTTTTATCCACAAAGTTCTTGAACAAAACACAAAATCCGGGTGTGAGTAAATATTCAGAGTAAAGCAATTCAGTACGTACCGAAAGATCTTTGTCATTAGAGTGTGTTGTAAACAAAACCCTTAGTGGTGCCCGAGGGAACGACAGCTGTCTCCAGGCTTCCTCCTCGCCATTAAACACCCACGTCGGTTCATACCAACCACTACATCACCACACCAAAATCAACCTTAACTTCTCAAATTCAAAGTCCTATTTTGGTTTATAGATCCTCCTTCTCTCTCTGCACTAGGTACGTATACATTTTAGCAAAATTTCAAATTGAGTTTTATAGAGTGCCACATAAGATTGGATTTGAAATGGCTATCTGTAATTATATTACAGGAAATTGTATCGGAGGTTTAAGTAGAAAAAGTGTTAGTAAAAGGAATGAGGATTCTAAAGTTGATCACTATTTTCTTGGATTGTCTGTGCCTTTTTAATTGGTGACAATTATTTGAAGATTCAACTTTTATAACAGATAACTCACACAATTATGAAAATATTATTTCTTTCTAAATGAAAAGAACAAATTTTTAGAAAAAAGATTGTTGTGATATGTACTTAAACAGTTTATTTTCTTTTTCTTATTATTATTAAAAGATAATAGAGTCTGCCTCTTCCGTTTAGTTGTCACAGTCTTTACAGCTGAGTACGAGGTCCTAGGTTCGATTCCCGGGTCGGGCAAAGTGTTACTTGGTTAATCTACCAGTTAGTTCTCAGTAGCCGCACGAATCGTTTCGTTGGGGTCCTCCTTTTACATGGGACTACAAAACTAGCAAAATTTTTCCAACTCTGGATTTGCATGACGACAATGAATAAATGTTATTGGTATACCGAAAAAAAAACGTCTTATTTTTTAATAAACAACACGCCTTTCAAAATAAAACTAACATAGATCTCTATGGAGAAGAATGGACAAGAAACTCCATGGACACTCTTTTAAATAAGATTATTTTTACAAAACCTTGTTTACATCATTCAGGGTGAAATGGTACATTATGTGAGAGCGATGTAGCAAGATGTGCACGTTAACAGTGTCTATAGTAAAAGAACAATTCAAAAATAAAATAATTAATTCAAATAAGCCGTGGCAACCAAGAGATGACCAGTCACAACTGACAGCGCCCGTTCACGAACATGACGCATGTATCAGCACCATATAGTACACCCACATTGGACCAGTAATGTTTAAGTCCCATGTTATAGGGGGCGAGCCTATTGCCAACAACTGGGCACGAATCCAGACTTCTCGGCTGCTACTGAGAAATTCATGATGGAAAAACCCAATAGCACTTTGCCCGACCCGGGAATCGAACCCAGAACCTCATGCACAGCAGTCGCACTATTGTTTCGCTATTTTTTATTTGAAATTAAAATCTGGTTTTGGCTGATGAAATAATATAATAAAAGGAATGCATATGTTATGGACCAGGTGATTAATGCGGGCATTATACATAATGTCCGAGCATTATGAATAATGTCTAGCTCTATCGGGCAAAGTGATTAATACTATCTTAACTTCATTATTTATCACATTGCACGGTCATTATTATATTGCTACATGATAATTGGGCAATTCGATAATAAAGCGAAAGAAGATGCAAATTATGCCAAATAATGAGTCTGATTGCTTAAACTTTAGTTTATTTTATGTTTTATAATAATAAGTCATTTCTACAAAACAATATTAGACATGTTGTGAAATTTTTATTTTTTTAATATGTTTTATATTATATTTTTAATATGAATGTATAACGTAATTGAAATATAACAGAAGCTGACAGAAACCCTAACCCTAGACGGTCGACGTCAGGGGCACCCCGAAGTTCAGTTAGTTAGGTGCCTGTAAACCCTGCAGACAGAAATAGGAACCCCAAAAGTCATAGTACGACGAACAGGAACTGGTCTCCCTCGTGGTCCTACTAGTAGGACAAAATAGCAGGACCACGAGAAAACGGCGGTTTATTTTAAGTTAAATGACAACAACAATAAAAAAATAGTAATTAAATATGTTTGTATTACTCTGCCCAAAATGTGATGGACAATATGTATAATGCCCGGTTATCAAATGGCACTCTCATATTGGGCATTTTTCATAATGACTGGGCATTATGTGTAATGCCCAATTTATCACTTGGTCCATAACACATACATATTTTGTGTTATTAGGTTTTACTGTAAAACAACTACTTACCAAGTTGCGTTAAGATACGAGGTTATTGATTTTAGTTTCAGTACATTTCGGATAAATTGGGAGGATGAATGAAGGTATTGAAGACAGTCTTCGATATTGGAAATAGCATTATGGAACTCAAATGGAGTTGGGAGGGACATCTAGCAAGGCGCGGTGATGGCAGGTGAAGTAAAGCTGTGACCGAGTGGCGTCTAAGCTGGATCGAAGGACTAGAAAGAGAAGTGTTGGTCGTCCGGCGGCAAGATGGGCAGACGACATTGTTGCCATCGTAGGAATATCCTGGAGGAGGCTGGCACAAGTATGTGGAGCTTGGCACAAGCAAAGAGAGGCCTATACCCCGCCGTGGGCTAAGTCGGGCTGTGGATGATTGTTGTCGACAGTAAAATAACATGAAAATTATAGTTTTATATTTTTTCAGGACCTATTTCTTGATAAAAATAGCTCACTTTTTTTTTAAACGTTGCCCCACACTAGGAATGCTCCTATATCGTGGGTGCGTCTACAAACATTTAAACTCACATACACAAACAGCCAGACCCGGAACAACTATCTGTAGGCCCTACAAATATTTGTTCCGTGCGGGAATCGAACCCGCAACACGAAGCACGGCAGTCAATCGCTCAGCCACTGCGCCAACCGTGCTGTCTGCATTAAAAATATAAACACTTACATTAAAAAATACGTGCATGGTTTTATAATAATTAAAAGTGGTAAAATAATTAGCACGTTTTTTTTAAATAGTTAGTAGGGATTCGCACATATTCTTTGTATTAAGTTACTTATGAGATATTCCTGAATAAAATTAGTAGGCATTCGCAACAAAACTGGAGTCTAATATTTTAGTAGCTATTTCTATTAGTGTTTCAAGGCATAAATAGTCAAATATCGTGTTGGTAGATTTTAACAGCTCATGAGGAATTGTATTTTATCTAACTTGGCATTTAATAAAAAAATCTATAAAACCAAAGTTAGAATGTATTGCTATTTCATCGTCGATAAGTGCATCGGCCTGCCATCGAACTCAAGACCTCCCTTAAAGTCCGTGCCATAACCAATGAACTATTGCCGCTATAAATAAATAAGGCAGGAAACGTGTTTAATTACGTTTTAATTACAAACACAAAAACAATACCAAGAAGTGTAAACAAACTGAAGGAACACACATTAAAATAATCGATGGGAACAAGCCACGTGGTAGTCTAGTGTGAAATTAACTAAAATTACGAACGATCCAACACCATGTCTTTGTTTCATGAAGTTAAAGGAAAATCGACACTATTGTTATGATTGAAAATATTTAGTTGATATTTACTTGTGAAGACGGAAAATCTGGTGAAAATAAGAGTGAAAATGTGTGAGCATAAATTGACTTTATAACAAGGTTGTCAAAGAAAATAAACAGTTTTGTTTTGCTGATTTGGGAAAAATCGCTGGCCTCCGGAAAAAAGTTGACCTATCCTGAAACAAATACGTCAGTTGCCTGTAAACAACAATACAACTTATAACTTCACGCCACAAATCATAGAATGGACTTAGAGTTTTGTGTGCTACACCTACTTTTCTCCAATTAATCCATTTTAAACATGATTTTTGTTTTCAGTTTTAAATAAAAACTGTATAATCTGTGAAATAATTATTGTCATAATCACAAAAATATTAATCGTGATTGGTTGTCGGTTTTCTTTCATTACAATCAAACCAATTCATTTTCATAAAAATCTATTTCATGAAAACAATTTCATTAAGATCTCAGGAACTGTTCGTTGAAAAATCCTCTTACAACAAAGGCTAGACGACTACAAAATCAGAACAACATTAAATAATTATAATTGTCAAATAGCCTGTAGTAGCAATCAACACAATGATATGTTCGAGTTATTATTTACATATAATATGTAGTGAGCTGAGTGAGCTGGGATCGAACCCAGGGACCCTGCGCCCTGCCTTTGACTACGCGTGTGTGAGGCGCCGACATATTCATCGGGTTGAAGAAAAGATGGCAGATGCAGTTGAAAGGACGACGAATAGTCACCCGCATCGTTTTCAAATCAGCCACTTTCATGACCCCGTCTACTCCAGATAGGTCTTCGTGGCGCGACCCAAGGACCAGAGCTGAGGTGGCGTTGTCTTATCCTTGATGAGGACTAATGACCCCGGCTTTACTTCACCTCTGGAATTAAACCACATTGATTTAGCCTGCAGCAGAGAAGTGTAGGTACTGATTATGGAAGCATCTCCAAAAAGCTGCCAGATGAGCTGGATTCTCTTCCAACGCTCAAACCGCGAAATGTTAGCTTCAGTCAACTGAGGATGTGGTACTGATAAGAATGGCCGCCCAATTAGGAAGTGTAAGAGTGAGCGCCGAAAAATCATCCGGCTCGAAGGACCATTGAATAGGCATAGGGTGATTGTGCATAAACCACAGTCTTGAAAATTAATAACTAATAATATAATGAAATAGATTAATAATAGTAATAAAAATAGGGCAGTAATTCCTTCAACTATTTCAGTTTAATAGAGCCTCGAGTTGTAGAGAGGTAGTTTAAAAACAAATGTCTGCGCCAATATCACTCCCAAAAGCTGCCAGATGAGCTGGATTTTCTTCCAACGCTCTAACCGCGAGATGTTAGCTTCAGTCAACTGAGGATGTGGTACTGATATGAATGGCCGTTCAATTAGGAAGTGTAAGAGTGAGTGCCGAAAAATCATCCGGCGCGAAGGACCATTGAATAGGCATAGGCTGATTGTGCATAAACCATAGTCTTGAAGATTAATAACTAATAATATAATGAAATAGATTAATAATAGTAATAAAAATAGGGCAGTAATTCCTTCAACTATTTCAGTTTAATAGAGCCTCGAGTTGTAGAGAGGTAGTAAAAACAACCGTCTGCGCCGATATCACTCCTTGCGTGTATAGTCCTTAGTTTTTAAGTGTATGCCTTAACTGGAGGCTTTTTCTAAGTACACCACAGCACAACCACAGTAAAGTCTGAACCTCATAAGCTGTACTATGACATATCCTACCTAAAAACAATTGTACGTGGTGACCTTTTAACACAGCCTTGGATAAAAAAAGAGAAGAATTTTTGAAACTCTATAAAAAAATCTTCAAATGATAAACTTTTCTGTATTTTTCTTGAGTAGATTTTTTATTTATATCATCTCTATTACAGCGTCAATTAACTGTCGAAATAATGAGTCCCCTCTCTATTTAATCAACCGTAGTAATAAGGACATAATATAATTTACTATCAGCAGCGTCTCACAGCCGTGGACTATAAATCTGTCAAGAGTTAAACGCGCTGCCCCTTAGATTCTCATTTTTTATTGTGCCTTTAAACATGTGTTCACTTTATGTACTTACTGAAAATACTTGAAATAAGGTTATATTATTTTTCAGAATGTCATGTTTTGAAATAATCTGTGCCTGATTTTTTTGTACGTAAATACGAAAAAAAAATGTACGTTGGAATGTGTCTATGAGAGACAGACAGACGGACGGACGGACAGACAGCGAAGCTTTACAATAAGGTCTTGTCGGCACCCTTTGGGTAAGGAAACCTAAAGATAATAAATAATTTAGTGTTATGAAATACGAATATTGGGTTTTTCCATTAGGAATTTCTCTGTAGCAGCCACGGAGACTGGATTTATGAACGGTTGATGGCAATAGGCTCTACCCTATTACATATATGGGACTTCAACACAACTAGCGAAATGTGGGTGTACTTTAGGTACACCTCTGCCTAACCCTTCGAGAATTACAAGCGTGATGTTATGTTATGTTATGAAAAACGAAGTTGCTTATATCTACGATCATAATCTAGTATAAGAAACCGAAAATTTACAGGCCTTTTCAGGATTACGTTCATTGTAAAAAAACACAGTCCTACTCGGACTTAATAAAACTTAAATAACAACGGCTTAGCTTAGGCGCGTGCTAACGTTCAAGCACCATGGCAATATGCAAGCATAGGAATCCATGAGGATTCTATTTTTGAACGGTTCCCCTCGCCATCGGCGCGAGCGCACTCCTCGGGGAGACTTTTGAGTTTAATGCACCAATAAGTGTAATGGATGTGAGATGTAGATTTTTTTCTTGATGAAAAAGTTCGTGAGTCTTCTTAAATCGGAAATCCGGATTTTTAATGAAACAGATGGTCTGTAAAATCTTAAAAAACTGTATAAATATGATTATGTGAAATATTGAAAATATTGTAACAGTATTGATCTGAAAAGTAGGTATTTATTATTCGCAAAAGAATTTATGTCTGTGGTCTGTGCTGTGCAAATAAAATAAAGAATGAATGTCAAGAATAAGAAAAGTAGTAGTAGTTTGTCTTTTAAAAATTTCATCGTCACCTTCAGTATCATGATATACAGAAGTAGCGACTGCAGCGAAGCAGTTGTGTTTGACGTATATATGTAATTTTAACCAGTAGCAAAATTCAAAACCGGCAAACAAGTCTTCGGTAGTATAGTGGTAAGTATCCCCGCCTGTCACGCGGGAGACCGGGGTTCGATTCCCCGCCGGAGAGATTATTTTTGTATCATCTTTCAATATATTCTTTGTAACAACCGTCGTTTCGTATTTCTGATGTTCCATATTACATCGTAAAGCCTTTGTAGACAGTGCTACTTTTATTGTTAATTCAACTTATGGTATTCCATCGGCAAATAAATTACACCATTCAGGCTTTAGAGGTAATTTCTGTAGAGCTCGCTGATTTGTAATAGTTGGTGATCAACACAGTCACTGGAGGATTCGGTTAGAAGCGGCAGGTTATCATTCTAAATGGCGATAAACCTTGGTGCAGGGAGCCTCCTTGAGGATTCTTCTTCCCGTGACTTCAAGGATGATGGTGACCTGAAAATTTCAACGGTTTTTTTTAACTTCAGTTGTAATTTGTTCGGGAAACTCTTTCAGTTTAGCGGAATCAAGTCATGTACTTAGAAATTTTATAGTCCACAAGTGTGAGTACACACGCAGAAAATGACCAAAGGGATGACAATCTGACACGACTGAAGAGGACTCAAGTTCAACACGAGTTATGCCTACCTCTAAACTTCAGTATGCCTGAGAAATCACCTCATGCTCAGCAGCCGCGCTTGCGACCACTCGCCTTTATTAATCAGAATACTTCCTACACGAACCTGGAAATCGGGTTATGTAAGTTTTTGTAAAAATATTTACAATTTTGTTTTGTTTAAGGCATTATAAACATGTACTTACAGTTTAATTCTTTTCATTGTCTATCATCTAGTCGTCTTAGACAACATAGGTTAGTCGCTCATATCTCAGAGCTCGGAGTCGGCTCTGAGACACCTCGGCAGTAGCTGCTAAAGGATATTCAAACCAAGATGAAACAGATGGCTTTGAAGGCGATCCGTGACAAAAGATGTGCGCTCCATGAAATTTCGGCACCAAAAATTTAACCATAGCACTTGTCTCTACACTCCGCTTGCACGACGATTCCTTGTTTTGTCTGTGGCAAATACTATCATCGATTCTTGCACAATTATAGCAACTTTTTCATAATAACGAAACTACATTAGAATACTTATTTTGAATTCTTGTGTAAAACGAGTAGCCGTGGTAAAACAATAAAACAAATTGATGGCGTTAAAAAAATATCTTAATTATTTACCGGATATTTTATTAGGCCGAATGATATGAGCAATCGTTTTTGATAACACTAGTAATCCTCAATTTTTGTGTCATTAGTTATTATCAAAGTGCACCACGTTGCGATAAAATAATCTACCAGTGAGGCGTGCAATTTCAAGATAATTTAGATTAGTCTTTCTTTATATGACTCTGAGTCCCTAAGGCTGAGTCTACACAATGCAGTGATTTGCAATTAATATATAATTAATTATATAAATATAATTAACAGCCGCTCGGGTCAATATACAGGTTAAGACACACATGCTTGGGTTGGTCCGTGGATAGGTGACCACCCATTACATACCGAGTTTCCTCCGTGCCTCGTATAGGACGTTAAAGGTCACAGCACACATATCAACTCGGAAAAGGATCGGCACCGTATCGCCTTTCCCCTCGCCGTCTAACAGACGTCAACCTAACGTGCCATTTTTTAACTACCTACTTAATATGTACTATCTACGGCCATAAGAAATATTTCTTTACTATGCAAACAAGTTACTACACATTTTTTGTTCTTTAAACGTATTAAATTAAGTTTTTGAGTTGTAACGTTGTTGTTTTAAACCAATGAACTTGCTACGACTGTAGCCATGTTAAGCATAAAATGCTTAAGCAGGGCACGCGAAGTAGGTGCTCTTACGTTATCTAGGTATTTACCTATACCTGTGTTGCCGAGCCCCGAGAGGTTTCGATATGGACCTAATGAATGGTCCAAGGAGTCCAAAGATTACCAAAATCTTACGCTTTAAACCGAAAAGGCTTCCATTAAACTTAACCATAATTCATCAATCAGTTTTAAACACTAATAAGACTACTTTTTTAATGAAAACAGTTCGATTGGCTATCATGACTAGTGATCAGTGTATGTTGTTGCATTGACGCACAATACTATGTTGATGACGTCTTTAGAACAAGGTGAATATAGAGGTGAATATTTTGTTTTTAAATTTTACTATCATTAATATGGCCGTTGGTCCCGGCTGTCATTATTAAATCTTTGACAGTTGTTACAGGCATTTAGTGGCCCGAAAGTCTGACAACCAGTCTTACCAAGGGGTATCGTATTATTCAGTACTAACTGGGTTGTGGAGGTCAGATAGACAGTCGCTCTATGTAAAATACTGGTATTCAACTGCATCCGGTTAAACTAGAAGCCGACCCCAACATAGTTGGGAAAAGGCTTAGCAGATGATGATGATGATGGGATCGTTTGCTCTCTTATTCCTCCTTTCTTATCATATTTCAACACAAGCTAGGTGACAAAAGCTCTCGCTGTGCTAAAATGATAACATAGTCAGCAAGATGTCTGGCGCAGCCGACATAATGTTTGTTACCACTGATGTGGGGTTGGCTGTGTTCTTAAATCGTCACTTGTGACAAAAGAACCTCCTTTTAATGCATACGGTAAAAAAGTAGTTCGAAATTTGATTAATTTTCAAATGATTGTTGATTGATTTTCGTGGAAATTTCGTTATACAGTTTCTACCATGGGAAAAAGGTGTAAGTTTATTGTATGAATGTATTTATTAAATCATTATAAGAGTTTCAGTTGTATGCGTACTTTGGTGCATTCGTCAAGCAAAGAGTTAATCAGTGTCAGTGTCAGTGTCATGACGCATCCTACATGCAAAAATACACAAATTAAGTAATAAATATATTTAATAAGGTTGACATTGATAAGCCCGTATCATAAAGTATTTAAACGCAGCAATAGCCACTGCTATTTGCACTACCGTGGCACGTTTTTCCACTGAAAATGCAGGACTTCCCCTGAACACCGCGGACTTTCGACACATTATCTAATCAGAGCAAGCAACAATCAGCCAGATCGTGTTGTGCAATGAGTTTTATCTTATGTAATTATTAGAAGTAAAATTTAGGCAATATTTTTCTTTATGTTACAGCTACTAAAAAAAACCCTTTCCTCAACCTCCCTTTTCTCAACTAGGGTAGAGTTCCAATCTCATAGGATGACGCTGATAACCAGTATTTTTACATAGAGTGACTGCCCTAGCCTCTTTGAAAATAATAATATTATGCAAGCGGCATACTGCAAGTATATTATTTACTAGCTGACCAGTGCCCGTTCGTTGGGCGGTAAACATTTTGGACCGTTTTTGACACGAAAAAGTCTTTTCATTTTTCGGGTTAATATATGTATAGCCTATGACACTCACAAATAACGTGACTTTCGATTGGTAAAATAATTTTCAAAATCGGTTCAGTAGATCCAGAGATTACCCCCTACCACCTCACTTATTTCATTAAGTGTTTAAAAATCCTGACTCCTCTGGTTTTTTTTTTTAAATAAAGTCCTTTTTGTCTAAATATTACAAAGTTGTATCACTGTTTTAATTTAAATTATTGATAAAATTGTAATATGCGAAAACTTGAAAAAGAGAACTCATTCATAAAGTCACGCTTTTTTCCAAGCGGGACAGGCAGAAACTACAAGACGCCACCAGCTACGATCCTTACAAACTTTGCTTCCTCCACTTAAGCACACACGCAAGGAATTTTATCATCAGCTAAGCCTTTTCCCAACTATGTTGGGGTCGGTTTCTAGTCTAACCGGATGCAGCTGAAAACCAGTATTTTACATGAAGCGACTGCCTATCGGTTCTCCACGACTCTGTTAGTATTGGATTATACGATACCCCTTGGCAAGACTGGTTTGCAGACTTTCAGGCCACTGACTACCTGTAACGACTGTCAAAGATTAAAACATGACAGTCGGGACCAACGGCTTAACGTGCTTTCCGAGGCACGGAGGAAACTTGGTATGTAATGGGTGTTAATACGCAAGGTATTTGAACTCCTAAAATGTCCATAGCCGGCAAACTTTCAGCGTAATTGCCTGCCTATACAAGGCACCTTATGACCAGTTTCCGCTATTACATTTAGCACGTATGTGTACACAAAACGCTTAAACAATCCCCACCATGCATTAAACCAACGGAACGTGACCACAGCGCCCTCTCGCGGCCGACCAATAAAAACTAAACTAATCAGAACAACATCACGGATGGTGGAGGAAACGCAATATTATTGTTATCAAACAAAGTATTGGTTTACGTTTTATTTGTAATTAAAACAATGTGGGGTTATAGACGGGTATTGTGAGAACGTGAAGAATTGAATTAAAACCAAACTACTGAAAACACTGAAATGATAAGATACGTCATATTATTATAATATCAATCACCGTCATATCCTGTGTGTTGTAATGTAACGTCATCCAGCCTTGACATGCGATTTGTCAATATTTTGAAACATTTTCCGATGGTATAGTGTGACTGTGGAACCACATCCTAAACGATGTCCCACCCTATCCTGTCCTGTCTTTTGTGCAACTCCACTTGCACTTTGAGGGACTTGCCCAAAACCACTCCTTCGATGTGACTGAGTCCTGGTCGAAACTCATTTTAACTTGAATATGGAATCATCGACGCTGTGAAGAAGAAGATGCTTGGGAAGCATTTTATTTTAAATAAGGTGGCAACGTACAATATCTTTTTCTAAGTTGTGATCACTGTGACTTGTTTGATATTATTATTCAAAAGGAAGAATCTTATTGGACATCCAACTTTTGACTTATTAATTTGGTCAGATGTCTATTATTAATAATGGTAAGATTGAATTCATTATTTGATTTGCTTAATTCAATACTAGACAACGGGACAAGGGCGTAAAGAAATTATTTTCTAAAGAAGTTTCTCCGTTTACTTATAATAAACTAGCGACTAGCCCCGGCTTTTCACGGGTGTAATGTGTATACATACATTCAGTCAAAAAAGTGTCGGGAATGGATGATTTGTTTGTGGTTCCAAATTCATTTTTTAGGGTTCCGTATCCAAAGGGTAAAACGGGACCCTATTACTAAGACTTCGCTGTCTGTCTGTCTGTCTGTATGTCTGTCTGTCTGTCTGTCTGTCTGTCTCCAGGCTGTATCTCATAAACCGTGATAGCTAGAAAGTTGAAATTTTCACAAATGATGTATTACTATTGCCGCTATAACAACAAATACTAAAAATTAAAAAAAAAAAAAATATTAAGGGGGGCTCCCATACAACCGATATGATTTTTTTTGTCGTTTTTATAGATAATGGTACGGAACCCTTCGTGCGCGAGTCCGACTCGCACTTGGCCGGTTTTTTTTTTTTGTTGTTATATTGGCACAAATGTTTTTCATTTTGGCGCGGAGTTTGACTTGCGTCTGTTATTTAGATTAAATACATGAATACATAGTGCTGTTTCTAGGTGATCATACCTAGTGTGTATTGCGAATTTCATAATGGACAAGAATTTCATGTACGGAGTTCCTGAAAATCGACTTTATCAAAAACACGTGCTTATGGGTGGTCCAAGCGTTCAAAAGCGGGCGAGATGTGATGGATGATTTGCCTCGCTCTGGTAGGCCATCAACATTTTTAAGTGAAGTTACCAACGCAAATGTGAAGGAAATAGTGACTGAAAATCCTCATTCAAGTTCGAGAGAGATAGCCTTTTTGATAACTTTCTGTGTCTCACGAGTCAATCCATACCATTTTAAATAATCACTTGGGTATGAAACATGCTGCCGCTCGGCTAGTCCCAAAAGACCTGAATTTTCTCCAAAAGCTCAATCGCATAAGAGTCGCTGAGCTGAGCACATTCTAGAACGAATCAATTCCGACCCAACATTCATGAAACGCAATGTTACTGGTGACGAGTTGTGGGTTTACGAGTTTGACATGCAAACTAGTCAATAAGCTTCAGAGTGGCGCCTTCCAGATGAATCGAAACCGAAAAAGTCACGCCAATGTCGATCAAATGTCAGTCATGTTGACCGTTTTCTTTGTCTATCGCGGTGTTGTGCGCTCGGAATTCTTGCCGGAAGGTCAAACAGTAAATAAAGAAGAATATTATTTGAGCGTTATGCGGTGTTTAAGAGAGCAAATTCGAATAAAAAGGCCAGATTTGTGGAAATAAAATTATTGGATTTTGCACCACGATATTGCGCCTTTTTAACTAAACACTCAACAAATACCATCGAGCATCCACCTTATTTACCAGATATGGCTCCAGCCGATTTCTTTCTATTTCCTAAACTCAAATTACCATTTTGTGGCACCCGTTTTCATTCGGTAGAAGACATAAAGAAAAATTCGCGGCGAGAACTGAACTCAATTCCGGAAAAAGAGTTTTTTTTTTGATTATTTGATTATTCGTTGGCATATGTGTATCGTTTCTGAAGGAGCATACTTTGAAGGCTATAAAATAATTTTGGATGAATAACCAATATTTTGTGTATTATTGATTGTTTCCCAGTACTTTCTTGACAGAGAATGACTCTTACCCTCTCTTGACTCTTGAATCACTATCTATTGCTGAAAAGTGCATTAAAATCCGTTGCGTAGTTTAAAAGATCTAAGCGTACAAACAGCTGGAGCGACTTTGTTTTAATACTATGTAAAGATTAACACTTTAAAGTAATGATGTATCACCTCATCATTTTGTAGACTGAAAGTAACAGAATCCTACAAGCCGTGGGCCAAAACATTTTTTGTTACAAATCTCATTTTTTTATCATTTCAGAGCATCTCTGCACGTTGTTCAATGTGTTACGCATAACGTTTAACCTTTCGCCTGTCTCATTGGAGTCTCCCACAAGGTAACACTGATTTGCGTCTACCATCGTAATCACTGCATCTGCAACATTCAAATTGGGTTCCAATTCGAGTGCACCCAGGGTTGGTTCTTCAACGTTGTTTAGTTGTCACTTAAGATCTTTTGTTTTTTTTTCATCTTCGAGCCCAGGACCCACGTGGTGCGACACATGTTTAGGACCATCGCATCCCGAGCCAAGCCGGGAGACGGGAGATAATACAATTTAGGGGAAATTTGTCTTTTCTTAAATGGATATTGAATTCCAACTTCGCGGGATGGTTTAGAGAATAATAATTTTCAATTTAGAATATTTTCAATTTAGTGGTTTATTGAGGCAAAGATGCTACGTGAAACGTAACTTTTGACTAAAATGATCAAAGAATGCTTTATAGTTATTTTCTGTTTTGTAAAAGGTTCTGGTGACGTTTACCTTTAGTACTGTAAATTAAACACAAGTACACAAACACTACACAAGTACATAAGTACAGTTATGGTATAGTTTATACATAAGTACTAGATATTTATTTGTATTTATCAAAACAGATAATTACCCACTTAGTTTAGATTTCAAGATTAGTTTAAGTGAACTTCAGTCATTTTACAGAAGACAAAACATTGGGAAAGGCATAATATTGTGATATTGTTAATGTAACATTTTTGTTCTGATATAGATTAGAAACTACTTAAACATTATTTAGAAAACAGTGTCGTCATGTCTTTGTAGTTAACCGCCTTCTAACATTGTTACGGAACTTTATCACTATAAAATGAATCATCACCGTTAGAATAACAAAAAAAGTTAATTAAGACAAAACAAAATTCACTCTCAAATATGACAAGAGTCCATGAATCAGAAATTCTCATGAATTCTGAGCTGCGCGGGCGCACACACGTGCTGCGCACATTTTGAACCTCCTCTCTACCCCCTGCCCCCCGCACACGTAGCACCCACCCCCGCTAAGGGAACCGCTGAAAAAATGGACCATAAAGAACTTCAGAAAAAAGTGACCCTTATACCAATCAACGTAAGGTTTTTATTGAAATAAAATGAGTGTGTGGAATAACGGTACCTAAAGGGACATTTTTTCTTAAAATCATTTGGATAAGGTCATTGACCTCATTTGGCACACATTTTGGCATATCTTTCTTTGAGTTAATCTCTTCCAATTTGTTGTTTATAGTTTATAGGACCCTAAAGTATTCAAAATTCAACTTCGTAAATACTGTAACCTAATTGGTAGTTACAGCTTTGAGCCGTCTGGGGTCGAAACGCTTGTGTCATAGGGCCCGAGTGCGCGTCTCATTTTTAAGGAAATTTCTCACCGACTGGTTGACACTTGTGTGGCTGACTCTTTCTTTGGCCAAAGAATTAGCATTGCCAATCAACGTGGCCATGCTGCCAGTCTTCTGAGCACGTTTCCGGATGACAGCGATGTGGAGGAGTACTTGACACACAGGGCGTTAAGTTTGTTTGTTTATTTAGTTAGTATAAATTATTAGTACAAATTAGTAGTTTAATAAATTATTTCCCTTTTTTGGGAAATATTTAGCTTAATAATTCTACAAGTAGCTTTAAATTATATACCCGTATAAAATGAAATAAAAAATCAATGTATGTTTAAATGGAGCTATGTAAACGTTTTGCCCAGATTTGAAAATCATTTTTTTTACTGATAATTTAAAAATAATAATAAAGGGCAGTAGTTGCTGGTAGACTATGCGCTCACTCAGTGATAATGATTATGATAAAAATATCTACATAGATAGTCATTTTTTACTCAACACGAAAAATACTGAGCATTGTTGAGAAAAATAAACGACTTCCAAAAAAAAAACACACAAATTATAACTTCACTCTCGAAAATGGGTAACTAGGTAATTGACGTTTTTTGCCACCGACTTCTGAAATTAATTATTTTTCACCTTTTTTAGTGTTTTCTTATCTAGGAAGTCGGATATTATGATTCGCAAAAAGTTTATATTTAGCCCTTTTCAGTAGTGACTAGCTTATGCCCGTGGCTTCGCCTGCGTGGAGTTCGATAATTGTCGCACAGGATCATACTACTAGGATAAAAAGTATTCTATGTGTTAATCCAAGTTATTAACTATCTGTGTGCTAAATTCCATTCAAATCCGTACCAAAAAAGTAACAAACATTGAAATATCCATCTATCCTCACAAACCTTCGCATTTATAATATTAGTAAGATTGGTTGTTAAAGCGGCAACAGAAATACACATTCTGTGAAAGTTTCAACTGTCTACCTATTATGGATCATGAGTGATGAGTACACCAATTTTTGAGTCAATCGTCCCAGAGAATAATATAAAGTTTCACAGTAAATTCAAATCCCCATTTCACCCTCTTGGGGGTTGAATTTCGAAAAATCCTTACTTATTCCTTGTCTACATTACAAAGGGAACCACAGTGCAAAATTTCAGCTTTCTAGGTTTAAGGGTTTGGGCTGGGCGTTGATGAGTCAGTCAGTCAAGATTCAAGATCAAAGAAGTCAAGATTCTTGTCCTTGATCAATTTTACATTGTTTGGAGAAGTAATTAAAAGATCGTCATATTGATATCAACATTGGCCAACAAGAAAAAGTGCGTATTAGCTCACTCATAAATTGCTAAAGTAAATTGAAAAAAAAAATTGGGACCACCGCTAGGTCTTCTGCCAAATGAAAAAGAATCACGTAGAATTGGCTCAATAATCACGGAGAATTATTAATGAAAAAAAATAGGTATAAATTAGATTTTTAGAAATCGGTCAAATAGACGGATTACCAATCCTATTAGTTTTCTATTTTTATTTTTGAAGTTGATTTGTGGTTTTCGTTGTAATCATAAAATTCCTTTATGATTACAATGAATAATTATTATTCGTCATCAAGTAGATATTTTTTTGAAAACTCACTGTCGCATAAAGCTGTATTTACACGAGGCTAGTTTGTCGAGCGTCGTGTAGAGAATATGTCCATACGAAGCCTCGCAGGCGATCTGTCGCAGTTCCCATATAAAACTCATCTCTTAAATTAAGAGGTCCCTTTTTTAGCCTTGAATGTACCAATGTAGCCTTCGCGATGCACGTCCTATTACAAAAACAATATACTTACTTGTCGTACGTATTTTTTTGATCTCAGTTTCGCTGTAGATAAAACTCCTGAGCTCGATTAAAATTGCCTACCAATTCTTGGCTTCGAGTCCCGTACGCAAAGAGTTTCACGTCTCACCGCTTGACAGTCGAGAAACAGTCTGAGTGTAAACGCGGCTTAAGTTTCGTATCAATTAAGTCACCTTATCACCGTATCGATGACGTTATCAAAAAAGAAACTCTTATTAAAAGTTATCTTATTAAATATGATTCCGTTTTCCTTTGATATTCAGTTTTAATTCTGCAGTTGTACAGGAAGCATGATATTGCTCCTGTCTGTTTGTTCTGTCCTTGCAGCTTCGGCTGCAGGTCAGCAGACACCCACGGTTACCATCCCTCAAGGTATCGTAGTAGGCAGTGTCGCAACTGACGGAAATTACTTCGAGTTCCATGGCATACCATACGCAGGCTCCACTATGGGTGAAAATAGGTTCAAGGTAAATCTTAATCATTTTTTAATTCATTTCTCAACCAAAACAGTAAAGTCTAGTAGCAAAGTAAGTCTTGTATGAAACTTACTTAGCAACCAAATCAACCTATAATGTACTGCTGGGACACACGGCCTTCCCTCTATGAGAGGGAATGGGCTATAATCCACCACGCGGGCCCAGTGCGGGTTGGTGTGTGGGTTAGACATGCCTTCGAATTTTTGCATCTAGGACATGCCAGTTTCCTCACGATGTTTTTCTTCACCGTTTTTGAGAGCAGTGGTGATGAAATAAATTACACAAAGTAATACGCCTGCCTGGGTTCGAACTCACGACGTATTGTTCGTAAGTCGGGGCCGCCACCTCTGAGCTAACGCAGCTCTCAAAAACTTACTTAATAAGTTGCAACTAAGCTCATGTGTTAATACTATTGATACTCCATTAAATGTACTAATATTAAACTGAGAGTCTTTACCAGATTATTTAAATAATTGAGTTGTAAACACATAAAATAAAAAAAAAACACTGTAGAATAAACAAGGTAACTTCTTTGGTCATTTTTTTTTCTATATATTAAATTTTCTAAGTAATGGAAAAATCCTGTGATTTTATCTATTATATTGTTACAGATAAAATTCATTTTATAATACTTATTTAAATAAAGGTCTATTTAATTGACGCGATGATTCAGAGCAGACTTACGTGTCGTGTAATGACGTATCACTTTTGGTATGAAGACGTGACGTATACTGATGCGCTATCCGTCTTGAACAAATTATTTGTCTCCAATAGGCTTATATAAACCGACTGTTGAAGTATTATGTAAATCAAACATTTTCGAAGTTTTCAATAAATTAATTCATTTAATAAGTCCGTACGCGAAGCAGATATATTTAATGACCGTTAGGTGAAGTTTAAATCAAGAATCTTGGCCTACACACCAATGAAACGTAGTCAAAATTTCTCTGTAGTATTAATGAATGAGTTTCTTTGTGTTCATTTTTATTTTCTTTTTAATAACATTGTTCACCCCTTTTCTAAATCCATTGTACACCTAGACTTAAGTTAGCAACCAAGCGGTAATCAGGCGTCTTTGTTGTCAATGTTGTGTTTACCTGTAATTGGCACATAAATTAGAATATTACCGTATGATCTAGTAAATTGTATGTCTATGTATGTGATGTGGGTGAACCTTAAGTAAATAAATAAACATTTTTTTTTCAGGCACCGTTACCCCCTCCGTCCTTCGATGCACCTTTTGTGGCGAACCAAAAAAACATAAAATGTGTCCGACCCCTGGGTGTTGGATTCGAGGGCACCGAAGATTGTTTGGTAGCGAATATCTTCACTCCGACTTTAGAGACTTCAAGAAGTCTGTCCGTAATGGTTTGGATAAAAGGAAAAGAGTTTGACCAAGCAAATATACCAGAGCTGTCTTTTCGAAATTTTGTACAAAAGGATGTAGTCGTCGTTTCTCTAAATTACCGCGAATCGATCCTAGGATTCCTATGTCTTGGAACTGAAACCGCTCCAGGCAACGCCGGATTGAAAGATATTATTGCAGGATTAAGATGGGTGAAACAAAACATTGCGCAATTTGGGGGAAACCCTGAAGATATTACCTTGTTTGGTCACGGAACTGGAGCAGCTGCCGTTGACTTAGTCACTCTGTCGCCCATGGCTAACGGCTTAGTTCAAAAAGCAATCGCTCAAAGTGGAAACGCATTAGCCCCATGGGCTGTTACTCGAGATAACTTGGAACATGCCATTCGAGTAGCTGAAGCTTTTGGCCACGATATAACTTCCACTGAACAGTTGTCAAATATCTTTACTAGAACTAGTGTATCAGCTTTGATGGGTGTTATTAACGAGCTAGATTTAACTGATAATTCACTGGCTTTTGCTCCTTGTGTGGAGAGACATGAATTGGAAGGTGTTGAACCTTTCTTAAGTAAAACTCCCTCTCAAATCATCCGTGATGCTGAATTTCTGCGAATTCCTATTATAATGGGCTTTGTTGATAACGAAGGAACTATCAGAGCCAGAGAGATATTCGAAAATAATTGGCTAGGGAGAATGGACAGTTCATTCCCAGACTTTATACAGTCTGACTTGAAATTCGATACCGATGCTGAAAAGTCGGCAGTTGCTCAGCGTATCAGAGAATTTTATTTCCAGAATAATCCAATTAATATGGCAAACTATTTTCGGTATCATGGCGATACTATGATGCTAGTATCATCTATAAGGGAAGTCAGAAACCGAATTTCTAGTTCTCTGTCACCGATTTATCTATATCAGTTTTCATACTCAGGAACTCTCGGGGAACCATTTGTGGGTCCTATAACCGTAGGATCAGCAGCTCACAGTGAAGAACTGGCTTATATGTTCTACAGTACCCCTGTCACGGGAACACCTGACAGAGATCAAACGATAGGAAACATTCTTGTAGAGAGGTGGACAAATTTTGCTAAAACTAGGTGAGTTCAAACATTTTTTTTTTAAATTATATATTCATTTGGAAAATAAGTGCGAAATTAATAAGTAACTGATATTTATTTTACAGTAACCCAACAAGTGAAACTTCGCAAGTAGTTTGGGATTCAGTAACAAGAGATGTTTTTAACTTTCTCCGCGTGCTAGAAAGCTCGGAAGTAACCGGTGACCCTACAGAAGTATCATTAGTAAACCCACACCCAAATACAGTGACTTTTTGGGATAATATTTATGTTGATCATTTCCTGGATGCTGAAAGTAATTGGGAGATCGATGATCCTACAGAACCGCCTCCTACGCAGGGTAGCACCTTGCTTCCTCCGGCAACACCCCCAACGGATACAAGCACTACAACATCACCTGCAACGGATGCAAGCACTACAACATCACCTGTAACAGATGCTAGCACTACAACATCACCTGTAACTGATTCTAGCACTACAACATCACCTGTAACTGATTCTAGCACTACAACATCATCTGCAACAGATTCAACTACTACAACATCACCTGTAACTGATTCTAGCACTACAACATCACCTGTGACTGATACAAGCACTACAACATCACCCGCAACGGATACAAGCACTACAACATCACCTGTGACTGATACAAGCACTACAACATCACCCGCAACGGATACAAGCACTACAACATCACCTGTGACTGATGCTAGCACTACAACATCACCCACAACGGATACAAGCACTACAACATCACCTGTGACTGATGCTAGCACTACAACATCACCCGCAACGGATACAAGCACTACAACATCACCCGCAACGGATACAAGCACTACAACATCACCCGCAACGGATACAAGCACTACAACATCACCTGTGACTGATACAAGCACTACAACATCACCTGTGACTGATACAAGCACTACAACATCACCTGTGACTGATACAAGCACTACAACATCACCTGTGACTGATACAAGCACTACAACATCACCCGCAACGGATACAAGCACTACAACATCACCTGTGACTGATGCTAGCACTACAACATCACCCGCAACGGATACAAGCACTACAACATCACCCGCAACGGATACAAGCACTACAACATCACCTGTGACTGATACAAGCACTACAACATCACCCGCAACGGATACAAGCACTACAACATCACCTGTGACTGATGCTAGCACTACAACATCACCCGCAATGGATACAAGCACTACAACATCACCTGTGACTGATACAAGCACTACAACATCACCCGCAACGGATACAAGCACTACAACATCACCTGTGACTGATGCTAGCACTACAACATCACCCGCAACGGTTACAAGCACTACAACATCACCTGTGACTGATGCTAGCACTACAACATCACCCGCAACGGATACAAGCACTACAACATCACCCGCAACGGATACAAGCACTACAACATCACCTGTGACTGATACAAGCACTACAACATCACCCGCAACGGATACAAGCACTACAACATCACCCGCAACGGATACAAGCACTACAACATCACCTGTGACTGATGCTAGCACTACAACATCACCCGCAACGGATACAAGCACTACAACATCACCCGCAACGGATACAAGCACTACAACATCACCTGTGACTGATACAAGCACTACAACATCACCTGTGACTGATACAAGCACTACAACATCACCCGCAACGGATACAAGCACTACAACATCACCTGTGACTGATACAAGCACTACAACATCACCCGCAACGGATACAAGCACTACAACATCACCTGTGACTGATACAAGCACTACAACATCACCCGCAACGGATACAAGCACTACAACATCACCTGTGACTGATGCTAGCACTACAACATCACCCGCAACGGATACAAGCACTACAACATCACCCGCAACGGATACAAGCACTACAACATCACCTGTGACTGATGCTAGCACTACAACATCACCCGCAACGGATACAAGCACTACAACATCACCCGCAACGGATACAAGCACTACAACATCACCTGTGACTGATACAAGCACTACAACATCACCCGCAACGGATACAAGCACTACAACATCACCTGTGACTGATACAAGCACTACAACATCACCTGTGACTGATACAAGCACTACAACATCACCCGCAACGGATACAAGCACTACAACATCACCTGTGACTGATGCTAGCACTACAACATCACCCGCAACGGATACAAGCACTACAACATCACCCGCAACGGATACAAGCACTACAACATCACCTGTGACTGATGCTAGCACTACAACATCACCCGCAACGGATACAAGCACTACAGCATCACCTGTAACGGATACAAGCACTGCAACGTCACCTGTGACTGATGCTAGCACTACAACATCACCTGTAACGGATACAAGCACTACAACGTCACCTGTGACTGATGCTAGCACTACAACATCACCCGCAACGGATACAAGCACTACAACATCACCTGTGACTGATACAAGCACTACAACATCACCTGTGACTGATACAAGCACTACAACATCACCTGTGACTGATACAAGCACTACAACATCACCTGTGACTGATACAAGCACTACAACATCACCCGCAACGGATACAAGCACTACAACATCACCTGTGACTGATACAAGCACTACAACATCACCCGCAACGGATACAAGCACTACAACATCACCTGTGACTGATGCTAGCACTACAACATCACCCACAACGGATACAAGCACTACAACATCACCTGTGACTGATACAAGCACTACAACATCACCCGCAACGGATACAAGCACTACAACATCACCTGTGACTGATGCTAGCACTACATCATCACCCGCAACGGATACAAGCACTACAACATCACCTGTGACTGATACAAGCACTACAACATCACCTGTAACGGATACAAGCACTACAACGTCACCTGTGACTGATGCTAGCACTACAACATCACCTGCAACGGATACAAGCACTACAACATCACCTGTGACTGATGCTAGCACTACAACATCACCCGCAACGGATACAAGCACTACAACATCACCTGTGACTGATGCTAGCACTACAACATCACCCGCAACGGATACAAGCACTACAACATCACCTGTGACTGATGCTAGCACTACAACATCACCCGCAATGGATACAAGCACTACAACATCACCTGTGACTGATACAAGCACTACAACATCACCCGCAACGGATACAAGCACTACAACATCACCTGTGACTGATGCTAGCACTACAACATCACCCGCAACGGTTACAAGCACTACAACATCACCTGTGACTGATGCTAGCACTACAACATCACCCGCAACGGATACAAGCACTACAACATCACCTGTGACTGATGCTAGCACTACAACATCACCCGCAACGGATACAAGCACTACAACATCACCTGTGACTGATACAAGCACTACAACATCACCCGCAACGGATGCAAGCACTACAACATCACCTGTGACTGATACAAGCACTACAATATCACCTGTGACTGATGCTAGCACTACAACATCACCTGTAACGGATACAAGCACTACAACATCACCTGTGACTGATGCTAGCACTACAACATCACCCGCAACGGATACAAGCACTACACCATCACCGCCAATAGACGGGAGCACTGCAGCACCACCTCCTATCGACTTGATTACTACTGAACCTGCTCCTACGGAAGAATTAACTACAGAACCTGCTCCTACGGAAGAAGTAACTACAGAAACTGCTCCTACGGAAGAAGTTACTACAGAACCTGCTCCTACAGAAGAAGTTACTACGGAAGAAAATACCACGGAGGAAGTTACTACAGAGGAGAGTACTACAGTAGACCCCAGTTCTGCATCTACTGCAGTCGGATACACTTTCTTAATAGTTATTCTGTTTTCTTTACTCAGCCATTTACATTCCGCACTGATATTGTCATAGGAAAATACATAATGTACTCGTAAAACCATATTCTCTCTAGAATTTTCGATACGTTATTATTCGCACAAATATCTACTTTATCGACTTTTTAGTAAATTATTTCTTTACTATAATAATTATTTTAGATTTGACATGTGCGTGTATGGTAGTATACAAAAATAAATATTGTTATCTTAAGATAGTGCAGTATTACTGTACTGTACTGTACTGCACCCAAGGATTCCCAAGGATCAGAATGTTTTGCACGAAACACCTACATTTAGTCTTATGGTTCTGCAGTACGAAGATTTGTAGCGCTATTCCACGCAGACAAGCCATGGTGTCTCCGTCGAAGTTGCGCACTCTACTCATCGATGTTTGTCTCTTCCGTGCCGTTTTGTGGGAATAAACTACTATAAATAAAGTGCCTTGCAAATATGATCAGAAATTATGTTTTTTACTAGACATCTGTTTACTTATTGAAAGTGTTCACAGAGATATGATATTTTTTTATGATCTAAGATTATTTATTATTAGTTAGTTTCTATTATTTATACACTGCATTGTAAATAACATCGTCATAATTATTAAAATATAATCAGAAATTCAACTAAAACGTGTCCATTATTTAGCGTTTCCTACCTACATATAACGAGATGCTTCTTTTATGAGAAAATTGATGTTTAGTAGAGTTTTAGATTGGTAGTTAACATTACCTAAATAATACATACCAATAAATACTTCTGACATTCCAAATGTTTATCGCTTAAAGACGAAGTCGGAATTAAATAAACCAATTTTAATTAAACTCACAACAACTATTATGAGAGAAAAGAAAATTCAATCCTTAAAATCCTACAATAAATCAAACCAAGATTATAAATTTTCCACCTAAACCTGCAATTAACTCGCTCGAGATTTTTGGAAAACTTACAGCTTTAAATTTTGTTGGATTGCGAATGGAAAGATATTAATTAGCAAGAAAGAGGGCTGACTGGAGAGAGCTAGACCTGAAGAATATAAATATAGAAGACTGACTATTCTTCTTAAGTTATATCTTTTGTTATTATTTTTTAACTACAAGATTTTTTTTTTTTTTAAATGCATGCTTTCTGAAGCAAGGCAATGCTGCCAGTCTTCTGGGCACGTTTCCTGATGACAGCGATGTTGAGGAGTACTTGTTGTTTATTTAGTTAGTTAGTTTATTTTGTATAAATTATTCCCTTTTTTGTAAATATTTAGCTTATTTTTTTATAAGCAACTTTAATTAACAATGTATGTTTAAATGGTGCTTTATAAACGTTTTGCCCACATTTGAAAATATGTGTTTTACTGATGAAAAATGATAATAAAGGGCAGTAGTTGCAAGTAAACTATGCGCTCACTTAGTGATAATGATTATATTAAATATCTACAGTATTACACTGATCGTAGGACGCCGGTATATGCCTGTTTTCTGGATCTCTCCAAAGCATTCGATCTGGTCAATTATGATGTGCTCTGGAGGGAGCTTGAAGACAGGGGTGTACCGGCAGGAGTGCTCAGGATCCTACAGTATTGGTATGGGAACCAAGATAATGTAATAAGGTGGTCCAATGCTCTCTCCGGAACGTACAAATTGGAATGCGGTGTGAGGCAGGGTGGTCTGACATCTCCAAGGCTTTTTAGTGCTTATATAAATGACCTAATCGTGAACCTCAGCAATATGCGGGTGGGATGTAGCGTCCATGGGGTTAAAATAAACACTATCAGTTACGCTGATGACATGGCGTTGCTGGCGCCGACGGCTGGTGCGGTAAATAAAATGCTGCGGGTTTGTCAGACGTATGCTGCCTCGCACGGACTTGTGTATAATGTGAAGAAATGTGAATACATTGTCTTTAAGGCCGGCGGTAAATGTCCAGATACTATACCTGACATTACCCTAAATGGCTTGAACGTCAAAAGAGTGACAACATTTAAATATCTAGGGCATATTCTCACAGACGACCTTAAGGACAATTTTGATGTTGAAAGGGAGCGTAGGGCTCTGGCGGTCCGAGGTAACATGTTGGCCCGAAGATTCGCCCGGTGTAGCACCTTAGTGAAGATAACACTGTTTAAGGCATATTGCCAGTGCTTTTACACGGGGAATCTTTGGGTCAACTATACCAAAAGAGCGCTGGATGACCTACGCATACAATATAATAATATTTTTAGGATGCTGTTGGGGCTGCCGCGTTGGTGCAGCGCTTCTGCTATGTTTGCGCAAAACCGAACTGACGGATTCCACGCCGTCTTTCGGAAGAAAACCGCGTCGCTGCTGTCACGGTTGCGGGCGAGTGACAACAGCATTCTAAAAATTGTTGTGGAGAGTGTCGACTCTCCGATAGTTAAAAGTTTTGTGAGAAGGATAATCACTGAACATTAGTTCGGGGAGGTCCTTTTCACAATACTATTTACTCTGTCGTCCTTATAATATTTTAGCTACTAACACTAGAATTAAGTAATTTTATTGTTTTACTAACACTATGGATCATTGTTGTCTGAAAAATAAAGAATATTATTATTATTATTATTATAAAGACTCTTTTTTTACCTATCGCGAAAAACACAGCATTGTTGAGAAAAAATAAACGACTTCCAAAAAAAACTAACTTCAATCTCGAAAGTAGGTAACTACGTTTTTTACCTCCGACTTCTGAAAGTATAGTTATTTTTCAGCTTTTTTAGTGTTTTCTTTTCTTGGAAGTCGGATATTATTTGTTTTCGCAAAAAGTTTTTAATTTGTATTTTTAGTAATAATATCACACACAAATTCTTGTCCTTAATCAATTTTACATTGTTTGGTACTAGAAGTTATTAAGAGATCATCATATTGTTATCAACATAGGCCAAGAAGAAAATATGCATAATAAAGGAGTTAACTCATAAGTTGCTAAAGCATAATTCATGAAAATTTGGGACCACCGCGAGGTCTTCTGCCAAATGAAAAAGAATCACGTAGAATTGGCTCAGTAATCACGGAGAATTATTAATTAAACAACGTAGGCATCCATTTGTTTTTTAGAAGTCGGTCAAATAGACGGATTACAAAAAAATCCTATTAGTTTTCTATTTTTATTAAAATGAACAATTATTATTCGCCATCAACTATATATTTTTTTCAAAACTCATTGTAGCATAATGCTGTATTTACACGAGGCTAGTTTGTTGAGCGTCATGTAGAGAATATGTCCATACGAAGGCTCGCAGGCGATCTGTCGCAGTTCCCATATAAAACTCATCTCTTAAATTAAGAGGTTCGCTGTAGGTAAAACTCCTTTTTTTTTTTTTTTTTGGTGGGTGGGAAATCATCAAATGACCCCCCCCGCCCTGGGCGGAGCGGAAGGGAGTGTCAGACTCTTACTGACTAAAAACCACCCATGTTCCTTCATTGGCCCTTTATGTTCCAGGGCCGCGGTATCTCTTTCGAACAGTCTCGCAGCCCTGGCAGGCACCGGCCCTTGCGGGCCCCTCCCGTTTGCTGACAACTCTTTGAGGCGCGCGTGGAACACGAACGCGCCGTCGACACGGCCTGCCCGTCGTCATACGACGGACGGACGCGACGGCGAGCTAGCCCATTACTCACCGTCCACAGGCCCGTGCCTACGGTGGCCGAGAGCCATCACGGCGTGGCCCCCGACGCCCGGTGCTTCTCCTCCCGCGGCGGCTGGGACGTGAGGCTCTCTCCCTCTCACGTTCCGCCGCCTCCTTCGCTAGCATGACTGCTTCGCAGAAGGAGGCGACGGCTTCCCATTCCCTCTCGCCCCGGACCATGGCTTGAACCAGGGCCAGGCGCGAGAGGTCGCCGCCGCCAATCGCCGCTACGAGGACACGGCGGTGCTCCTCCCAAGCGGAGCAGACCTCGACGGTGTGCTCCACCGTGTCCTCCGGTCGATCCTCGCAATAGTAGCACCCGGGCGTTTCCTCCCGCCCGATTCGGTGCAGGTACCTCCCGAAACATCCGTGTCCGGTGAGGACCTGCGTCAGGCGGAAGGTGAGGGCGCCGTGGCGCCTCTCAAGCCACTCTTCAAAGAGGGGACTTATCGCCACTATCGTGGCGTGCCCTGAGGTAAAACTCCTGAGCTCGATAAAAATCGACTAGCAATTCTTACCTTCGAGTCCCATACGCAAAGAGTCACACGTCTCACCACTTTACAGTCAAGAAACTATCTGCGTGTAAACGCGGCTTAAGTTTCGTATCAACTAATGTCTCCTTATCACCGTATCGATGACGTTATCAAAAAAACCGGCCCAGTGCGAGTGGTACTCGCGCACCGAGGGTTCCGTATAAACTTGTAGGTGTTTTATTATTAAACTACACATTAACGGTTTTCAGATTTTTTCCTTTACATGTGCTGTAAGACATTGCTTCTTGTCAAATTTCATGATTCAAGGTCAGCGGTACTCCCGTTGACCTAGAATCATGAAATTTGATATTATCCTTATAAATTTGGATTCCCTTGAGAGTGTCGAAATGTACGTTTTTTTTTGCGGTATAAACGGCCATATCTTTTTTACGCTAATTTAGAAGTTTGATATTATCACAGCTTCAAGGGACTGTAGGCTTGTGTATATGGTTTTAATTTCAACTCGATACCTCTACGCGTTTCCGAGATAAAGGGTCTTGACAGACAGACAGACGGACACACCGACGGACAACAAAGTGATTTTCAAATTCAAATACTTTATTTCGAACAACCAAGTCCATATATGGGTTAGAAATGCTTAATAACTATGTTAGTAGTAATAATTTCATAGCCGTCATAGATACAGTAGCAAAATATAATAATAATAATAATTACAATTGTTTACATAAATGTCTACACTTAATTGGTATAGTCTGCACCCTAATGATTCCTTTTAATTCTTTAGGGTTCCGTTTTTTCCTTTTGAGGTACGGAACCCTAAAAACAAACTTATTAAAAGTTATCTAATTAAATATGACTCCGTTTCCCCTTGATATTCAGTTTTAATTCTGCAGTTGTACAGAAAGCATGATATTGCTCCTGTCTGTTTGTTCTGTCCTTGCAGCTTCGGCTGCAGGTCAGCAGACACCCACGGTTACCATCCCTCAAGGTATCGTAGTAGGCAGTGTCGCAACTGACGGAAATTACTTCGAGTTCTATGGTATACCATACGCAGACTCCACAATGGGTGTCAACAGGTTCAAGGTAAATCTTAATCATTTTTAATCCATTTCTCTACCAAAACAGTAAAGTCTAGTAGCAAAGTAAGCCTTGTATGAAACTCACATATTAAGTTGTAATTAAGCTAAGCCATTTTCGTTTTTAATGTGTTGTAGCTTACCATTGATACTCCGCTAAACGTACTAATATTAAACGGAGTCTTTATAGGGTTTTTTTATGTGTCGATTAATAATTTTCAACCCAATAATTTACATAATCTGGTTATGTAAATTATTGAGTTGAAAATTATTAATCGACACATAAAAAAACCCTCTAGAATAAACAAGGTTTTTTATTTTATTTTTGATTTAGTTTTTCACCAAACTACTTCGGTGAAAAACAAAATATTTTTTTTTTAAAGTAAGTTATGGAATAGAAAAAATCTGTGATTTTAATGTATTATAATGTTATAGATAAAACTCATATTATAATGCATAATTTAATAGACCTTTACAAAGTAGACTTACGTGTCGTATAACGACGTATCAATTTTTGTATGAAGACTTGACGTATACTGATGCGCTATCAGTCTTGAACAAATTATTTGTCTCCAATAGGCTTACATAAACCGACTGTTGATTACAAATGTTAACCGAAAATTTTCGAAATTTTTAATAAATATTTATTTTCAGGCACCGTTACCCCCTCCGTCCTTCGAAGTACCTTTTGTAGCGAACCGAAAAAACATAAAATGTGTCCGACCCCTGGGTGTTGGATTCGAGGGCACCGAAGATTGTTTGGTAGCGAATATCTTCACTCCGACTTTAGAGACTTCAAGAAGTCTGTCCGTAATGGTTTGGATAAAAGGAAAAGAGTTTGACCAAGCAAATATACCAGAGCTGTCTTTTCGAAATTTTGTACAAAAGGATGTGGTCATCGTTTCTCTAAATTACCGCGAATCTATCCTAGGATTCCTATGTCTTGGAATTGAAACCGCTCCAGGCAACGCCGGATTGAAAGATATTATTGCAGGATTAAGATGGGTGAAACAAAATATTGCGCAATTTGGGGGAAACCCTGAAGATATTACCTTGTTTGGTCACGGGACTGGAGCTGCTGCCGTTGACTTAGTCACTCTGTCGCCCATGGCTAACGGCTTAGTTCAAAAAGCAATCGCCCAAAGTGGAAACGCATTAGCCCCATGGGCTGTTACTCGAGATAACTTGGAACATGCCATTCGAGTAGCTGAAGCTCTTGGCCACGAAATAACTTCTACTGAACAGTTGTCAAATATCTTTACTAGATCTAGTGTATCAGCTTTGATGGGTGTTATTAACGAACTAGATTTAACTGATAATTCACTGGCTTTTGCTCCTTGTGTGGAGAGACATGAATTGGAAGGTGTTGAACCTTTCTTAAGTAAAACTCCCTCTCAAATCATCCGTGATGCTGAGTTTCTGCGAATTCCTATTATAATGGGCTTTGTTGATAACGAAGGAACTATCAGAGCCAGAGAGGCATTAGAAAATAATTGGCTAGGGAGAATGGACAGTTCATTCCCAGACTTTATACAGTCTGACTTGAAATTCGATACCGATGCTGAAAAGTCGGCAGTTGCTCAGCGTATCAGAGAATTTTATTTCCAGAATAATCCAATTAATATGGCAAACTATTTTCGGTATCATGGCGATACTATGATGCTAGTATCATCTATAAGGGAAGTCAGAAACCGAATTTTTAGTTCTCTGTCACCGATTTATCTATATCAGTTTTCATACTCGGGAACTCTCGGGGAACCATTTGTGGGTCCTATAACCGTAGGATCAGCAGCTCACAGTGAAGAACTGGCTTATATGTTCTACAGTACCCCTGTCATGGGGACACCTGACAGAGATCAAACGATAGGAAACATTCTTGTAGAGAGGTGGACAAATTTTGCTAAAACTAGGTGAGTTTAAACACATATTTAAAATATATATATATATATATATATATATTAATTTGGAGAATAAGTGCGAAATTAATAACTGATATTCATTTTACAGTATCCCAACAAGTGAAACTTCGCAAGTATTTTGGTTTCCAGTAACAAGAAATCTTTTTCATTTTCTCCGCGTGCTAGAAAGCTCGGAAGGAAATGGTGACTTAACAGAATTAGCAATGATAAACCCACACTCAGAAACAGTGACTTTTTGGGATTATATTTATGTTGATCATTTCCTGGATGCTGAAAGTAATTGGGACATAGATGATCCTGCAGAACCACCTCCTACGGAGGGTAGCACCTTGCTTCCTCCGGTAACGCCCCCAACGGATACAAGCACTACAACATCACCTGCAACAGAAGGTACCATTACAACATCACCTGCAACAGATGCAACTATTACAACATCACCTGCAACAGATGCAACCATTACAACATCACCTGCAACAGATGCAACCATTACAACATCACCTGCAACAGATGCAACCATTACAACATCACCTGCAACAGATGCAACCATTACAACATCACCTGCAACAGATGCAACCGTTACAACATCACCAGCAACGGATGCAACCATTACAACATCACCTGTAACGGATGCACCCATTACAACATCACCTGCAACAGATGCAACCGTTACAACATCACTAGCAACGGATGCAAGCACAACAACATCACCTGTAACGGATGAAAGCACTACAACATCACCTGTAACGGATGAAAGCACTACAACATCACCTGTAACGGATGAAAGCACTACGGTAGAACCCAGTTCTGCATCTACTGCAGTCGGATATACTTTCTTAATAGTCACTCTGTTTTCTTTTCTCAGCCATTTACATTCCGCACTGATAGTGTCATAAGAAAATACATAAACTAAAGCGATTCTCTCTAGAATTTTCGATACGTTAGAATTCGCACAGATATCTAAGTTCATCGACTTTTTAGTAAATGATTTCTTTACTTCAATAATAATTTTAGATTTTACATGTGTGTGTATGTAGCATACAAAAAGATACTATCTTAAGATAGTGCAGTATTATCGGTATTACTGCACCTAAGAATTCCCAAGGCAAACAAACAAAGCAAGAACCTTAACTATTTATAAGATCTCTAATGTTATACCTATGTTTTACAAATAAATGATTCTGATTCTGATTCTGAAGGATCACACTTTTTTGCAAACACGAAATATCTACATTTAGTCTTACGGTTCTTCAAATGCCTTACGATCAGTAATTATGTGTTTTACCTATAGGGAGCTGTTTACTTATTGAAAGTGTTCACAGAGAAATGTATGATATTTTTTATTATCCAAGATTTTTTATTAGTTAATTTCTATTATTTTACACTGCATTGTAAATAACATTGTCTTTATTAAAATATAATCAGAAATTTAACTAAAACGTGTCCATTATTTAGCGTTCCCTACCTACATATAACGTGATGCTTTTTTATGAGAAAATTGATGTTTAGTAGAGTTTTAGATGGGTAGTTAACATTACCTGAATAATAATAACATATTTATCAAATCAATTTTATTGGAAGACTGTTATCGTCTTTCTGTAATGACTTTACCAATTACAAGTCTTCACTTAAAAAACCGGCCAAGTGCGAGTCGGCGATCTATAAAAACGGCAAAAAAATCATATCTGTTGTATGGGAGCCCCCCTTAATATATATATTTTTTTAATTTTTAGTATTTGTTGTTATAGCGGCAATAGTAATACATCATTTGTGAAAATTTCAGCTTTCTAGCTATCACGGTTTATGAGATACAGCCTGGAGACAGACAGACAGACAGCGAAGTCTTAGTAATAGGGTCCCGTTTTACCCTTTGGGTACGGAACCCTAAAAACAGCCTGGGCTAGTATGATGTTCACTTTTTTTGGGCTGTGTGTAAATCGACGCTAAAAAAGGCAAAAATCGCAAAACATGATGTAGTTCTGCATTTTTGATTTGTTATACAGATCAGTTAGGGTGATGTGAATCCAAAATTGCAACTTCGAAAAACTTGTGCTCGCTGCGCACCACGCGATAAACTACCACGGGACTTCTTTAATTTTTTTGCTCTAAAACTCAAAAACTATGCATTTTTAACAAAAAAACATTCAGTATTCGTATAAAAAAGTAAACTAAAGGAGATCGGGCAGACTTCTATAGACTCTGGTCCAAGAAGCTTTGTTGATTCTAGGTTACTCGGATCATTTGTTGTGTTTGATGCTTTTCAATTACCAAATCTCATGGAAATCGACTAAAAAAAGGGATAAATATAATGTTCTTCGTAAGTCGAATTCTTCATTTTATATAAGAGCAATAAACACAAGGTGGATTATACAGGGTGAAATTTAATTCATGGGCATCCTTTTACTGAGTACAATGACCCCTTAAAAGGATGCCCATGAATTAAATTTCATCCTGTATAAGTGATATTGACCAATACGGGTAGTATCAAACCTTCATCGCTTCATCACTGACTGACAGAAAAGTACCTTATCCTTCTTTTCCTATAACACTTATTGAACTGTCTAGTCTCTTATACCCTTTTACCTTGCGATGTGAGAAATCAGTATGCCGCTTAGGCTTCTTATCCTTTAATATTTTATTTTGTCATTTGTATCTTATGCCATATTTCCTCATTGGAAAATTAAAAGCTATTGTTATAAGAGACAAAAACTACGCGTCAAATCATTAAAACTAAAAATACCGGTAAGTGCCCCATTTTTTTCTGATTTTATAACTGTTTTAGTTTTCACGATGTCTTAATAAATGACAAAAATACGTAAGGTTTTCTAAAATGTAAAACTTTGAACGGCACTCCTGAACATCATTATTTGTCACTTATACCCTATTTCCTTTTAACCGTCGAAATGCTATCGAGATTCATAGGGCCCGATGTTCTTGAGGTCATAGTTTTTGAATTTTAGAGCAAAAGTGAAAAAGTTATCGCGTGCGCACCACGCGCTAAACTGAGCGAGCCCAAGTTTTTTGAAGTTGCAAATTTTGGATTTTAATCACCCTATCTGATGTTACAACATTTCAAAAATGTAGAACTACATAATGTTTTCCGATTTTAATGTTAATTTCCACTGGGCTATAGCTAAAACTCTACAAAACAAATTTGTTTCTCCCTATCGATAACATTATCTGACAAAATGACATTATCAAACAAAAAAACTTGGATCTTATCTCATTGAGACGATTCTGTAGTCCCTTCGATCTCTGTATCCAGTTTCAATTCTGCAGTTGTACCTATAGCAAGCATGATATTAATACTGTCCGTTTATTCAATGCTAGCAGCATTGGCTGCAGGCCAAACGCCGCCTACGGTTAACATCGGACAAGGAACCATAGTAGGCAGTGTCGCAACCGACGGCAATTACTTGGAGTTCCATGGCATACCATACGCAGACTCCACTTCGGGCATCAACAGATTCAAGGTAATCATAATAATTAAAATTGGTCATAAATCACACGAAGATTCATTTCGCTTCAACCATAATATAATAATTGTAACAAAACCAGTATAATATTCAGACTTACAGTAAATTGTAAGTTATAGCACATGCTTTTCTGTATTTTAAGAAGCTTTTCTTGTAATGAACGGAGAGATACTGGAAAGTTTTAATTTGTTTAGTTGTGAAATTAAGATTTTGCTGAATTATCAGTTAGATTGGACTCACTAAAACGTTTTCTTAAATTTTTAATACAAAAAAAATATATATATTTACAGGCACCCTTACCCGCTCCAAATTTCCAAGTTCCATTAGTGGCGAATCGAACAGGCATAAAATGTGTTCGAGCCTTGGGACGGGGATACGAAGGCACCGAAGATTGTTTGGTTGCGAATATCTTCACTCCAACTCTAGAGGCAAGAAGTCTGCCCGTCATGGTTTGGATTAAAGGAAAGGAGTTTGATAGACTAAATGGAGGCGACCTATCTTTTCGAAATTTTGTTCAAAAAGAAGTCGTCATCGTTTCTCTGAATTACCGCGAATCTATCCTAGGATTCTTGTGTCTTGGAACAGAAACTGCTCCAGGCAACGCCGGATTAAAAGATATTATTGCAGGATTGAAGTGGGTGAAAGCGAATATTGCCCAATTTGGAGGAAACCCTGAGGATATTACGTTGTTTGGTCATGGAAGTGGAGCAGCTGCCGTTGATTTAGTCACTGTATCCCCTATGGGCCATGGTTTAGTTCAAAAAGCAATCGCTCAAAGTGGAAACGCATATGCCCCATGGGCTGTATCTCGTGATAATTTGGAATACGCCCTTCAAGTAGCTGAAGCTCTTGGTCATGAAATTGAGACTATTCAACAGTTGTCAGATGTTTTTACTAGGACAAGTGTGTCAGCTTTGATGGGTGTCATTAACGATCTAGATTTAACTGATAATTCGCTGGCTTTCGCGCCTTGTGTGGAAAGGCAAGAATTGGAAGGTGTGGAACCTTTCTTAATCAAAACTCCCGCTGAAATAATCCGCGACGGGGAGTTTTTGCAGATTCCAATGATAATGGGCTTTGTAGAAAACGAAGGTACAATCAGAGCTGAAGAGGCGTTAGAAGATGATTGGCTAGACCGGATGCAAGAAACATTCACAGACTTTATTCAACCAGACCTACAATTTAATACCGATGCTGAACAGACGTCAGTAGTTGGGCGAATCAGACAATTTTACTTCCAAGAAAATCCAATTGATATGAGTCATCTCAAAGAATATTTAACATATCATGGAGACACCATGATGCTTGTATCAACTTTAAGGGAAGTTAGACATAGAATATTCGCTTCTCCATCGGCGCCACTCTATTTATATCAATTTTCATACTCAGGACCTCTCGGAGATCCATTTGTTCCTCCTTTGGAGAATATAGATCTTGATTCTGCAGCTCACAGTGAAGAATTGGCTTATATGTTCTACCGTACTCCTGTCACGGACACACCTGACAGAGATCAAACAATTGGAAACATTCTAGTAGAGAGGTGGACAAACTTCGCTAAAACTGGGTGAGTCTTAATGATTATGGAGTTCTTTAAATATTATTGAAAACCGGCCAAGTGAGTGTCGGGCCACACACAATGTAGGGTTCCGTAGTTGCCCATCAAAATAAGCAGACACTTCCTACGGTTCGATTTGCCTTTTATTGTAATAATAAAAAAAACAAACTTACATTTGCAGTTGAAAAACCTGTGCTCCCATACATTATGTTTAGGAAAATATGTTATCCAAGTACATTTTATAAGTTGGTCGACTATTACTCGTAAACTTGTAAAGCCTACTTAGCTGTGATATTTTTTCTTTTAACTTCGTTATATATACTATCACCGGGAATTTTTTCACGCACTCAAATACAACTGTTTAGCTGGAAAAGAGGGAGGACACTTGATTTTAACAAAAATTTGCACTATTTTATTTACAAACGATTGTCTTAATCGAAAAATTATTTTAAAAAACTCGTACTCATAGTCATACAACTTAGTTTTAAGACCTATCCAACGACATCTCACACTATGGGTTAAGCGAAAAAAAAATCCCCACTTTACGTGTAGGTTATACTGGAAATACCCTAAAAAAAATACTTTTACAGATTTTATTTTACCACTTTGTCGGCGTAACTAATCTGTAGTATATTCATGCCTAATTACAGTTTTCTAGTACTAAGAGTCTTTGAGCTAAGCTGCGGACAAACAGACAGACAGACTGGCGGACATGGCGAAACTATAACGGTGCCTTGTTTGTTGACTACGGAACCCTAAAAATTAAGATGAAATAATTAATTATTGTATTTTCTTTCACAGCATCCCGACAAGTGAAACATCATCAGTAGGCTGGTTGCCATATTCACAACTAACTTTTAACTTCATCCGACAGCTCGCCGCATCGGAGGTAGCCAATAACGGTAATTTGGAGGCAGCAATGATAAACCCTCATTTTAATAAGCTTAACTTTTGGGAAATGATTTATTCTACTAACTTCTTGGATGCCCAAAGTAGTTGGTCGATAAAAGATAGGCAAGATCCCGATGATACTACTACTACGACTACAACTACTCCAGGCTCCGACGATCCCGAAACACCCACGACAACTCCTGAACCAGATGCAAGTACTACGCCAGAACCAAATTCCGCATCCACAGCAATCGCGTATACCTTTTTAATAGTCAGTCTATTTTCATTGCTGAGTCATCTCCACTCCTCGCTGGTATTATCATAAGAAACTGCACAGTAGATCTAAAGAGCTACTGTTGTTGTTTCACTAAGAATTTTTAAAATCTTCTTTGGATTTCGCTTAGAAATCCATTTGAAGGCCTTTTAAGTCATTTTCTTTCATTGTATCATTTACTGAAATAATAATTTTAGATGTAAGTGTATGTTATAGCATAATAAAATAAGATGATATATTTCTATAGTGCAGCATTTCTGAAGTATGATTTGCAAATGAATATCTATGCATCAGTTTAATGGTGTTCTAAAGTGTTACTGAATAAAATTTTAGGACATCTTTGTAAATTGTAACTGTATAAAATAAACGCTACAAAAACAATTTAAGTGAGTCATTATTGAAGTGTCCTAGAAGATAAAAGTATTTGAGATCGAGATGCTGTTATCAAGTTTCAGATATGGTAGTTGATTGAGTCGGACAAGATTATCTATAAACCTTATCAAATTACATACTTATTTTTCAAACCATCGCGTCTGTGGCCTCTCAACAGGTGTAATATTCTAGATCTTTTACACATTTTACCAGAAATAAGTACACATGAGATTCAGAAATCTTATTTTTTATACGGAATTAATGATTGTCTAGTCCACTGGAACTAAACACTCCTACTCAGCTTGTATTGGCTAAGTTTAAATGACCTTTTGTTAAGTTTTTGTCATCAATAGTTTTGTTATAAGGCCTTTTAACAAACAAGTCGAGAGGAGTTATTTCCTTATCAAATCAAGATAAGTCAATTTAAATTGCAGACTCTTGTTACATAGGTACGGTACATTTATCTTGTTAAATATACATGTATCGTTCTTGCCTTTACACGCATAATTTTCTCTTACAAAAAAAACCAAAGTAAGTAAAGTTCAGAGGTCGCGCCGGCCGTGTCGACTCCCCGAGGTCAAGTTATGTGCAGCTGATAATGTCACATGGACAGTTTTAATACTGGATGAACCATTAAGTTCTTAAGGAAATCTAAAGGTAATCAAAAGGCTTATAACCGGTTCGCCACTGTACCGATTCGTCATCGAAAAAAAAAAGATTCACAACTGTTTCAAAAATTTTGTTTTCATAATACCGATTCGTCATCGATACTAAAGTCAAGTGAACTAACTATACAATTCATTTAAATTATAAGGTAGGTAGGTACGGAATATTTACAAAAGTTTTGTAAACTGGACAACATAAATTAATTATTATATTCATCCGCAAAGACGACACTGCCAAAATTGATGCATATACATTTCACTCCTATTTTTGAAAATCGTCTTTTCGATGAATAGTTTCACCTTACAAAAAGTACTAGGCTGGCATGAATTTAAAGTGATATTTTAGCAGTTCTTTCTGGATCTTTTTAACTACTTAGTTACGCCTTCTGGTATTCGTAAATTATTTTTTTAGAACTGTTAAAAGTACTAGGCTGTCATGAATTCAAGGTGGTATATTAACAGTTTTGGATCTTTTTTACTACTTAGGCATTGTGGTATTTGACTAATGGTATTAAATTTTATAAGGTTCAGATGAGGTAAGCTCCTATTTTTTTATGACAGCCTGGTACTTTATAGGCACGAGACGTACGTATTCTATACTGACGCTTACTGGGCCAACGAAAAACTTTTTTTTAAAATTTATATTGAAGATATTATGTTTGTAAGTTTTTTTTTTAGTTTAAAATTGTTGTAAATAAATTGATTTAAAAGTCATACTATATTTTTCTTACCTACTGTACTTTCTGACACGCAAATTTTTACTGATGACGAATCGGGAATATTAAAATTGATTAAAAACATCATTTGTTTTCTCATGATGACGAATCGGGACTTCTTGTATGTAAAAAAGAATTTGGTGACCAATCGGTAAAGTGACGAACTGGGCATAAGCCCAAGAAGCTTATGTCCGGTTCGTCACTGTGAAACTCGTAAATCAAATTGAGTTGTCACCTTAATAATTCAAAATCATCAACAGTAAGTCTTTTGCATGGAGTGACTGCCAATCTGAGCTCCACAACCCAGTAACTTGGTGAAACCCGTTGGACTGGTTGTCAGACTTACGGGCTTCCAACTATCTATACCTAACAGCTGTGAAAGATTTAAGAACAGCAGCTGGACCCAACGGCTTAACTTGCTTTTCGAAGCACAGATAATCACTGTATATAATGTATAGTCACCCATCCACGGACCAGCCGCGGCAAGTGTTGCTTAACCTTACAGTTCCGTACGGCTGTTATTATTTAACCACAAGATGCTCTTCAATAACCTATAAAATTACTTATAAGTTCAGACAATCATAAAGTTATTAATAACGTAACGAGCTACTTGAAGCCATGATTGTTTTATTTCGAGTTAAGTTTGTTTATCAGACACGGTGGAAGCTATAAAATGCAGATTTGCAGGCCTCCGGGTCTACATGTGTCTGCATTGTATAATATATGATATAAACAAAGTTTGGCAGATTTGATTTTTGTTAAATAGTAATATTTTCAAGACGATTCTAATCCTTTTTAATCTGGACAAAATAGACGCTATCACAATCAATACATTATTTTTTAAAGATACCATCTTTTGCTTATGTAAGTAGGTTCACTGTGATAGAGCAAGTTACATCTTTGCCTTGAAAAAATAGTTTTGCTGGCAAAAGATTTAATGCTGAAAAATATGATAACTAATCTTTTGGTGCAAAAAAGTTTTATTTTTACTCTGAGAAATTTGTTTACGTGTAAATAACATACCTAACCTACGAAACTTGGAAGCATTGCTATGCTTCCGAATAATCAGCCTGTAATGTTCTCACTGCTGGCACACACGCCCCCCCTCTGTCCCAGCAGAGTCCCTGCCTATGAGAGGCAGTGGGTAGTAATTCTTTTATTTATTGGAACGAAGTTCCTTATCGCACGTTGCGAAAGGGGGCTAGACGGAAAAAAATCAGACGAAAAGTTGTAACGACACTTTTTACCCGACTGCGCGACGCAAAGGAGGGTAATGTGTTTTTGCTATAGTAAGCTATAATATTGTAAGCCGTGGGGCGTGCGCATGTTTCTCTGTCTGTCTCTCTCTCTCTCTCTCTCTTATAGAAAGCAAGCCAGATATTTTCGTTTCGTCTTTGGTCTGTGGATGGGTGATCAAGGTTAAGCAACGACTGCCAAGGTCTGTCTGTGGATGGGTGATCCAAGTTAAGCAACGGTTGCCGAGGTCTGTCTGTGGATGGGTGATCAAGGTAAAGCAACGACTGCCAAGGTCTGTCTGTGGATGGGTGATCCAAGTTAAGCAACGGTTGCCAAGGTTGGTATGTGGATGGGTGATCAAGATTAAGCAACGACTGCCAAGGTCTGTCTGTGGATGGGTGATCCAAGTTAAGCAACGGTTGCCAAGGTTGGTATGTGGATGGGTGATCAAGATTAAGCAACGACTGCCAAGGTCTGTCTGTGGATGGGTGATCCAAGTTAAGCAACGGTTGCCAAGGTTGGTCTGTGGATGGGTGATCAAGGTTCCCGGAAGGAACTTCGTTCCATCCGGGTGTCCCTTAAGTTTTTTTATTACAAAATGGGCCTGCTCTTGACTTCGATCACGCCTGGTGGAAAGCGATGGATAAGGTCTATGATGAAACGAGCGTGCGCAGAAAATGTCTGTTTACTCTTGCTTTGAAGGCAGACGGGTTATATGTGGGAGGGCACGGCAGAGAGTTCCACCACGCGGTCCCAGTTCTGGTTGGTGAATGTCAAATGTTAATTAATGTTTTTAAATTATAAGCTCGGAAGCAATATAGTAATTATTAAACTAGGTGAATCAAATTATATTATGGCTAAGCCAATTTACCGCGCACTATACTTAACCAGTGATTACTCTATTTATTACATAGTAAGTATATAATATATATATATATATAGATGTACGGATTGTGTAAAATGAGCTGAATTAAAAAGTAGTATATAGATAGCGTGACGGTTGACACGGGCAAACAGAAGAAAAATACGTTTCAGGCTGACCACAACGAACTTACGATGACGGCAGGTAGATGGTGAGTTAGTCATTGCCGACATAATATAATGTGGTAGAATCAGTAAAATAGGATTAAGAAGATTACAGTCTACAGGAAAAAGCATTTTTTTTTGTCTTATCTATATATCCTGTACGCGTTTTAAGGTAGGGTCTTATCTAGGTTTACTTGAATAGTGCCTCCGTCATTACAAGTCATTTGATGGAATTTTCTATACCTACTTAATAAAAATCTTGAATTCACTAACCGAAAATGTACATCGTCAACCGATTCTAGAAGCATGGGCCCAAAGGTTCCTTATACATTTTACGAAAGTGAGCACTAAGAAAGGTTTTCTGATTATATTAACCATTTTTTTGATATCCACGAATTTCCAATTACTGGGCAAAAGCCAACTGAAGGGGTCTTATTAAACACCTTGATGAAGGATGAAACATTATATACCTAGAAGCTCGTCTTTTTGCCCTTTTTGGTGCAGTGCTCCTCATTCTAGAAAAACGATATTTTACAATGATTCAGATCCGCACATATTTTATACTATTATGGTATAAGATTGTTATACAGTGTGGAAAAAAACAGCTGTTGTAAAATAATAGTATAAAAATAATGTGCGGATCTGAATCATTGGAACAACAGTGCGGTACTCGTCACTCTGTAACCTGAACAAGGTGCGTCGGATGTGGGGCCACATGGCCCACAGGAGACGGCTGCGGCACGCCTCGCGCCTACACGTACGAAACGTGTGGATGTGCCTTTACTTTATCGTGAGCATTCAACTAAAAACTTATAATAATATTATAAGTTTTTAGAATCTCCGCCAGTAAAATTTCGATGATTCCTCAAGTCTTCACATGCATTCGTACTCATACTTAACTATACTCTATTGTCAGGCCTACACTATCCTCTTACACCTAAAGTATTATCACTGAATTTAACAACATTGTAAAAGAGTAACCATAAAGTTTCTACTTGCATCGAACCACAAATGATTTGAATTTGGTGCTTCGGATGTTTCACAAGGTTTTAAAAATATTATTTTTATATCGAAATTTTACTGGCGGAGATTACACTTTTTACTAATTATATTTTCGAGCTACTTAATAAAACTTTGTGGAACAACATAAAAAATGGGTCTCATTATAACAGTACAGAAAGAAAACATGTACTTGACGTTAACTATTAACTTATGATTCAAACATGATTGTTTACCTACAAATAAGATTCATCAATTAGCTATAGGTATTATTATAGTTGGATCCACAAATTTGTAAACATGTACCTGACGTAAACTATTAACATACGATTCAAACATGATTGTTTACATATACATAGGATATATCAATTAAATTAGCTGCAGGTATTATTATTAATTCTAGTCGCATCCACACTAATCTACACTTGAAACAGTGAGTAACATTAAAAATCGTTGGGGGCACGTGTGCAACGATTTCAGATGAATGCAAGAGTGGCCGCACCTAATGCTTGGTGGGTGCTCATAAATATTGTTTCTTATTACATTGCTTAGGCATATGGGGATCTTTCAGCATGCCAACGATTACTGAATTAAACAGGGAGTAAGACATCGACTCGCAATCTGCTATCCTGAATTTGGAGCCATCCATAAATTACGTCACAGGAATTTCATAATTTGTTGACCCCCTCCCCCCGTCCTTGTCACAGCTGGTCACATTTGTGTGACTCCCCCCCTCTCTAGTGTGACGTCACATATTTTGTTTTGAAAAAAACCTCAAGCAAAAGTAGTCAAGTATTTAATTTTCTTAACCGCTGTAAAATTACTATGCTGGAGCACCTAGAACCATGTGCTGAATTTGCGCGTTCATGTTCAGGCGCATTCCTACCGCTGCGCACGGATAGGCTACGCACGTGTGTAAAGCTTCGCTTTGCAAGAAAATGTAGGTGATTGTGTCCACTGCAAAACACGGATACACTAGTAAAAAAAACACACTCTTTATACAAAATTGAAATGACTGACACGTACGTGTGCAGCCGTATCCAGTGAGCCAGCATGGGGCTGTCCTACCTATCACATAATATATTCAGAATGTCGTGGGAGCTAGCACGTACTCTACCGATACTAGAAGCGTACTGTTTCCGCATAATGGCATGAAAACCATCAACCCAGGTCTCGGTGAACATCCCGGAAGATCTGCAATAGCGTGGTAGACCCAACAATATTTTGAATACATTGTTATACTGGACAAGGCGTTGTGCCCACAGACTGCACTTATAAAAAGACTAGCAGTATTCTTTGAAAAGGGTTATTTTGACTTGCGTCGTACAACGTGCTAATCTGCGGATTAGCAGTTAATGCTCCGTGCATCATTTTGTATACCTACGACAGACAATGCGAGTAAAATAATTCCAATTATACCTCTATCAGTTAAATGTTTATCACTTTACGATTGTATTTTGTACGACAGATATTGGTTAAAACTAGAATGCTGGCGTCATCGACGGTTATATTGACCGTAATCTTGACTGTCTTTATCTAAACCTTTTAACTGGTCTTTTTACTTTTATCGTGGTTTTGATCATTTCTATAATCATCACGTTTGGTAGTGGAAATTTTGTTGTCAACACTTACTGCCACATTCGAGGTCAAGCTTGATTTTTTTTTAAAACAAAAGACACTCCCTCTTTTGTTTCAAAACATCGACATAATTCCAAACGAAAACATTGGAATATTTTCACTGTTTCGTTCGTTTTCGTTTATAGTTTACATCAAAACACAAGTTTTAAAGACTGGTTGTACGCAATATTAATTGTACAAAATAGTTATTGACGTTGTTTTAAACAAAACATGTTTGAGACACGACATATTTTTGACAAGTTTTAAAAAAATACCCTTACAAAAAAGTATCAGAATTTGAGTTGTTACTTATTTTTATGAGTCATCGACGTAGCCCTTTGTTTGTGGGTCAGTTATTTTGGCTGTACAAAGACAAAGTTTGTGGCAGGGACCTGGAATCCCTTAAGACGCATAGATGTAATTAAAATAGTACACTCACATGTCGCCAGTGATGTTTAAGTCCTTACTCCGTATTCATTTCAACTATCCATCAATATTTTTAAGTGATAGCTAATACTGATCACCACAAAGTTATATTTATTTAATTACTTAAGGTTCACCCACAGCACATACATACAAATGCATTATACTAAATCATATAATATTCTAATATAAGTGCCAATTACAGGTAAACACAACATTGACAACAAAGACGCCTGATTACCGCTTGGTTTCTAACTTAAGTCTAGGTGTACAATGGATTTAGAAAAGGGGATAACAATTTTATTACAAAGAAAATAAAAATGAAAACAGAGTATTTAAACTCATTCATTAATAGTACAGAGAAATTTTGACTACGTTTCATTGGTGTGTAAGGAGGCCAAGATTCTTGATTTAAACTTCACCTTACGGTCATTAAATATATTATCTGCTTCGGGTACGGACTTATTAAATTAAGTAATTAAGGTTGTAACACATCTTAACGAGTGATAAGTTCAGACCTGGGCCGGCAGTCTCGACATAGATACCGACACTATCGCAAACTTTCAATCACAAAAATAAGAAACAAAAAATCGGTTGCAATAACGATGCTTGCGAGAAATGATAGTCTGATCATCCAAGATGGGTTTCTCGCAAGCATCGTTATTGCAACCGATTTTTTATGTTATTATTAAGCGATCGAAAGTTTGCGAAAGTGTCGGTATCTATGTCGAGACTACCGGCCCTGTGTTTGTAGAGGTAGTAGGGCGCTGAGGAATTGTGGTTAAGGGATAGCGTGGAATTCTAGGCAGAACTTTATATTGAAAAGGTTCTCATTTACATTTTTGTTCGGAACTCTAAAAAAACAATTAATCGATTAATATCTCTGCAACTAATCACATTTATTTCAATTAAGATAGCAGTAGTAAACTACCTGATCTTATCTGATCTATTGAAGTTTACATAAAAACTTAATGAGACGCCAAATTACAGCTGAACAAAAAAGAAAAACAAAAAACTACAAGACATTAACTAAATAATAGGCGATCAATTTTTTCCACAATTTTCTTACGAACTGTTAACGGTTTAGTGAAAGTTTACGATTTGACACCGTAGTTCGATTTTATGATAGTTATAAAACACTTTTAAAAGTAACTACCGAACAATGTTACACTAACAATTTTAACGGATGAGTTACTAAGTCGTTAATATAACCATAAATAGGTCTGTGAACTATTATTTAATAATACTTCGGATGCTGTTTTGAATTCAAGTATTTCATTTGGTTGGAATCAAACACTGAAATCTGTCGTTGGACGACAGTCTACGAGGTTGGGGATAGAGCGGTCACCTCAAGTGGAGTTAAACGAGGAGATGACCGATGGAGTAAGGTTTTGACCGAATGGTGGCCAAGATTAGACCAAAGAAACCAGGGCCGGCCAAAAGCGCGTTGGGTTGACGATATCACCATTTGAGTTGACGATATCGCTATAATCGTGGGAAACTTATGGATGACAGATCTGCAGAACCGAGAGGTATAACCGAAGATAGCGGAGGCCTATACCCAACAGTGGGTGATTCCAGCCTAAAATGCTAATGATGAGGAATCAAACTCGCATTGAAGGTGACTGACCACCAGACTACCTAATAATAATCTTCTTCAACTTTCTTCTTCTCCCGTGTTTATTCTTTTTTTAAACCTACTTCCTTTGCAGCCAATATCTCAAAATTAACATCTTTAATATTCTTCTATTCTTATAACCCGCGCGCTTCAGTTCCTAGCCTTTTTCTCGTACCGGTGCAAGTTATGCGAGAATAGTTTATGCCGTGGTAAAAATATAGTAATAAGTAATAAGTTTATTTCTATAACTTCAATAAATATAACCCCTTCTACTAATAAACACAAAATAAAGTTATTCCAAGTTTAAACCTATGAAAATGTATGGTGATTCCTTTGTTATTCCTGGTATAACTTTATTCCGTGTTTATAAGTAGTACATCATTCATTGTGGTCTCAACTCCTGAACTAGGACATCCTGTATGACAGGGGTTGAGGTTTTTTCCGGTTACATAGATCTGAATGTGGAAGCTTAGAAAGTGCTTACTGAAACTACTGTAGAAATTGACTTAATATAAAAACTTAAGATAAATTGACAAAAACTCACGGAAAAAAAGGAAAATAAATAAAATAAAGGCACTTTTCATAAGTAATATGAGTGCCTTTTTAAGCATAATTCATTAGAAACAAAAAAAAAAAGTAAGATCGCTAGAAATGGGTCATATCATAATATAACATCACGCCTGTAATCCTCGAAGGGTAAGGCAGAGATGTATCTAATAGAATACCCACATTTTACCAGTTATGTTTAAGTCCCATGTAATAAGGGGGCGAGCCTACTAGTATTGCCGTCAACCGGGCACGAATCCAGTCTCCGTGGCTGCTACTGAGAAATTTGTGATGGAAAAACCCAATAGCACTTTCCACGACCCAGGAATCGAACCCAGGCTCAGCCGCCGCGATTGCGACCACTAGACCAACGAGGCATTATAATAGATAAGCTCATGCCCGCGGCTTCGCCTGCGTGGTGTTCGGCTATTATCCCACGGAATCTTCCAACCGCGAGTATCCTATATGTTAATCCAGGTTATAAACTATTTGTGTGCGTAATTTCATCTAAATCCGTTCAAATATTTGTAATAAGAATAAGAATAATTTATTAAAAAAAAAAATAGGTAATTACAAAAGTGTACATTTAGGTGCAGTAGTGTTATTTCTAAACAATTGTATAATTAGTGCTTATGAGTAAACTATAACTAAAATAAATATCCAAGCAACGACAATGCAAGTAACGATAATGGCGAAATCAAATGTTAGGTAGCGACCTGCCTGATCTAGGTTTATTTAAACCTGTGTAATATAGGATAGTAGGATATTAACAGGTCAAAGACAAAATACATGCCAACAAAATCTACTTCATAAAACAATATATAACTATCATATCGGTTTTTCATTTCCCCATAGCATTTGAACTGTAGTTATATAAATGTAACGACTAAAGTTTTGAAGGTCCCATACAATGGTCTGAGGTAATAAGTTGAGTATCAATGTCAAACGATATTTACATGTAGATTCGATTTATTCCGTTGAGAGTTAGTTAGAGTTACTGAAAAGTAATCATGTGGTAGCTTATACTCTCTTACATTTCACAGATACACACACTACACTCATGTACACACCCCTTTTTATTTTTGGGATGGGAAATCATCAAATGGCTCCTCCTGCTCTGTGCGGAGCGGAAGGGAGTGTCATACATGTTCCTTTTTTTGCCCTTTGTGTTCCAGGGCCGCGGTATCTCTTTCGAACAGTCCCGCAGCCCTGGCAGGCATCGGCCCTTGCGCGCGAGGCGCGCGTGGAACACGAACGCGCCGTCGACACGGCCTGTCGTCATTAGACGGACGGACGACGAGCTAGCCCATTACCGCACCTTTCTGGTACATGCTGTATACGGGGTGGAAGGGACACCAACGCGAAAACGGTTACCACGTATTTAGTACATCATTTTGAGCCCCCTTTTTTTTTTTTTTTTTTGGAGGGTGGGAAATCATCAAATAACTCCTCCCGCTCTGGGCGGAGCGGAAGGGAGTGTCAGACTCTTACTGACTAAAAACCACCTATGTTCCTTCATTGGTCCTTTATGTTCCAGGGCCGCGGTATCTCTTTCGAACAGTCCCGCAGCATAGTAACCCCCCTGGTCTGCGTATCTAGTTTAGGAGCTTTCTAGCTTAGAACTTGGTAGTACAACCCACTGTTTCCATGTGCTATGTACTGTGTTGTGGTTTTATGTATTAATAAACTTATATTATTATAGTCTAGAAATATTGGGTTGCGTAGGCCATATTTTGTACCTATAGTAACTTAAAAAAAAATATCTACCTCAAACATGAAAAACACATCTTGAAAAAAGAAACTGCATGCATTACTTTTCTGTATAGAAACCTCTTAATTTTTTACCACGAGTGACGTTATTTTGGTGTACATCAGGGAAGAATACCAACATTACACGCACCTCTGTTTTTCAAATTCATGTGCGAATTGTATAATAATTATGTTGTTGTTGATGACACGATGTTTTCCTTCATTTGCTTCGGTGAAGAAAAACATCGTGAGGAAACCAGCATGCCTTAGAGATATTGCTCGACAGCATGTAAAGCTAAGTCAGAGGCCCATGGGCGACATAAAAACTCTGACACCAGGTTAGGCACTAACAATTAATAATAATAAAATTAATCTATTTAAGCCGCGAGTTAATAGGCTTCGTTTGGGTTAGCTCGTTCCATCGGTCCCTTCAATCCTATCTCTGTCTTCGGGACTAGATTGAGGTCAAGAGTAGGCCCATTTAATCTAAAAAAAAACACACGATAAAGAAAGAAGGGAAGTATATCCCCATTTCCATGATTGGGACGGCTCAAAAACTTATTTCTTAATAGAAACTGTTACCACTTATGCACAAATTAAGAGCTTAAATGATCTTTAATGAGAAGCAAACAAAGATAAATTTACAAGCCGGTAATCATATCCTGCAAATGAAAATAAAAGAAATATTACTGGTGCCGTCTAATAAATAGTAATGGTAGTAATCTATGTATATTTTGCGATTTCCGCCCTTAACGGACGTGATTTCTCTAAGAATAACAAAAATAATAATAATTAGTATCTCCTTTTATTACCATTTCCTCTATATTTATTTTATTCCATAATGATTTATGATCAAAATATAAAAATTGACGTCAAATCAGTGCAATCTGAAGATAACACAGGACTTTTGGTGCCCCGGCCTTCCGTTCATCACATCCTTTGCTTGTGTTATTTTCATGGCTAAGGCTGTGTTCAGACTAGTCATAGAACTCTCTTTGGAGAGAACGTCTCTCCATAAAATCAACATTGTATTCGGTAGTTTAACAACACGTTAGCCGAAGTTACAGGACGAAAAGTTCAGCATGTTTACACGTGCAATTCCCCTACTTAATCCCTTCCCCTCCGTACTTTAACAGAAAATCAGCTGTTCACTTCCTGTGTAGCTACAGAGTTCATCCAACTCGCCGTCGCGCTTGCTGTTCGCTACTTTCGTTTTGTCACGGTAACGATACATTGCGTATGAGGAAACAAAACAAATCAAATTAATTGGATTCCCATAACATTCCTGAAATAATTTCTTGTACCGGTCATCTTAGTATGATAAACTGAATTCACCCCATCAGTCTGCGGAGGGCTGTCCCTTACACCCTGTATGCCTGGATTTACAAGTCTTTCCTTCCTCCATCGGGAGTCCAGACGTACTGCGGGTTATCACCCATTCCTTGTCGAAGTTCCACACATTCGTATGAAGCGCTTTGCCAAATCGTTTATTATGCACACAGCCAAGGAGTGGAATTCCCTGCCTTCGTCGGTGTTCCCAAGTTCATATGACCCCAATCTATTTAAGTCGCGAGTTAATAGGCTTCTTTTGGGTTAGCTCGTTTCATCGTCGACCTCATCTCTGTCCTCAGGACTAGATTGAGGTTAAGAGTAGGCCCATTAAACATAAAAAAGTATTTTAGATTTTCCTCATCTTACAATATTTTCAGGTGAATTTTAGTAATAAATGGATACTTGTAGAAACAAAAATTTAGTTTTTTATCAATAATTCGCACAAATCATAAAGCAGAAAGATTATCTATCAGTAGGCACTCATGACTCTGTTGTTCTGCTTACCGTATCTCCGTCTGACATATTCTTGTCTTCTATATCTTAACACTTTTGAGTTGCAGAGATAACTAGAATGATTTATTCCTGAAAGTAGATCATCAAATGCGTAGATACATACCTACGTATCTACGTGGACATACGATGATGGAATTCTAGTACGTTGTTCGAAACATGTGCTTACTACCTTTTGTTTTACTACTGGCATTGTGCCGAAAATGCGACATTGTGTTCCTGTTGAAGATGGAAATTGTATACTATTGGATACGGTTCAACCACGCCGCTGTATTTTCGGCATCAGCAACGTATTTTTCATTCAAGAGGTTGGCCACCGTAATACCGACTTGCATACACAAATCAATCATATGTCTCGTTCTCTGGTCTATGAATAGTTCTGATTTTTAAAGTGCATCGTTCCAATTTTATAATACGATGCTATTCAGCTTTAATTTTACCAAAAAGGGCTCTTTGTCTAGTAATATTAGTGATAAGTTTGAGTTCCATGGAGTGTAGGTTTATGCCCGGTTGGTGGCAATAGGCTTGCCACCTTATTATATGACTTAAACATAACTGGCTAAATGCGGGTGTATTATTGGTTACATCTCTGCCAAAACCCTTCGGGGATAACAAGCCTGATGCTATGTTATGTAGTAGTGATTACATAGACACATTCACCAGCAACCGAGTCAAAAAAATATTATGATCTTATTAAGGAACCTCGAAATTCAGCATACTAGTCATTGTTAGACATACTCTTTTGTCCAAGGCCTGTCGGTTGTAAACATAAATATTCTCACACACTGACCAATAGAGACCTAACACAATCACTTTCATTATCTTGACCTTATCACTATTTATTTAAGGTTCATATTTCTCTTGCATACTCTTACGATTCTTACATACTCAAAACTTTCCTCACGACATTTTCCTCATTCCGCCGCATCGAGTCTAATTGTCATACTATGAGCTCTTATAAATCAATGCACTTCGATTTCTTAATAGTTACTCCTACAAATACCACGTAAGAAAATAAATGTGTGAAAAAATCAAATAAAGTATCCTGAGACCAGCCGTTCACGACGTAATATAGCCACCATTTAACGATTTAAACTACTACCTAGCGGAGCCCACTAATAATAAAATTGCAGTGTCATACTTTTCAACTAAAACCACTTTGTCGTTCGCTAGGAACTGTCCGAGTTGTCAACTGTAATGATTTCCAGTCGATGTGTGTTGCCAGCGCATTTATTTATAAATCCCAATATCGATCGGTTCGGAGTTCCGTATGTCCGTAAATAGGTACTACTAAAGAGGGATCCTTGACCGACTGACTGGAAACGTGAAAGACTAAAATACTAGGTTTGTGACAAAATTATCTCAATCGCTAAGCTATTTAATTCTATTTATATTTTGATTTGATGTAAACATAATTTTCTTCGAGAAGGGCAGTCAGTGTCAGTCAGTGTCAGTCGCATGTTTTATTTCGCTTAATAATTAAAACCTGTTCTGATGTTTATCCGTATTGTGTTTCAGCAGCTTTCAGTTTGTATTTTAATTAATAACTCGTGTAATGGATGCGTGGACGGCACGTGTCAGAATTTCTCGTAATTATCTCTGAGTCATTATTTCGTATTGTAATATTATTTTTGAGCTACGGAACCGTTGGCGTTCTTTAATATAACCGTGCCTTGATGGCTGTAATCAGTGAAATGCATCGACAATTGTAGTGAAACCATTTATAGTGAACTCTTGAAAACCCATCGTTTGCCACTTATTACCTTCAAATAGTGATATTGTCTGTTTCATTTTATATGTAAGACGAAGATACCAGGTCATTTTTATTCAAATAGGTCGATGAATGAACAATAATGAGGGGTTATTTTTATACCTTTGTGTTCATTATTTGCACACACTGGTTACGATTTCAGAACTTATACGGGGTGGAAGGGACACTGTCGCGAAAACGGTTACCACGTATTCAGTACATAATTTACATAGAAATTTTTCATCGGTTATTAAAAAAAAGCAGCTGTTTCCTGTAAAAATGCAATACCTAAAGGTATTGCATTTTTAAAATGCGGTCAAATTGTATCAAACAGCATTTTTTTTAATGCCGCTCTAAAATTTCTATGTGGGAAGGAGCTCGTGGCTAAATAAGAACAGCCGCTCGGGTCGATCTTTAGGTTAAGCCGTGCTTACCTAGGTTGGTCCGTGGATGGGTGACCACCCATAACATGCCGAGTTTCCTCCGTGCCTTAGAAAGCACGTTAAACTGTTGGTCCCGGCTGTCATTTGTAGATCTTTGACAGTCGTTACAGGTAGTCAGTGTCCGGAAAGTCTGACAACCAGTCTTACCAAAGGGTATCGTATTACCTAGCACTAACTGGGTTGTGGAGGTCAGATAGGCAGTCACTCCATGTAAAATACTGGTATTCAGCTGCATCCGGTTAGACTGGAAGCGGACCCCAACATATTTGGGAAAAGGCTAAGCAGATGAGGGCTCAGAGTGATGTATCTAATGAGATGTTTTCGCGGCAGTGTCCCTTCCACCCAGAATAGTGTTAAAATTGCGACCCCCAAAAGTTTGTTATATGTGGTTTAGTATGCCTGACCGAAGATGTCTAATGCGCCATCGCATTAGAGATTTTCGGACAGGCAGTACTGTATTTCAATGCAAAGGTAATAAAATTCCTTGAAGAAATACATATATTTAATATTTAAATGATTGTGATACTTAATAGTATAATGAGATATAAATTATAAAAATAGTAAGATATAATGTATGAATAATGATAATTAATATAATATAGTGTAAACTGTGTAACTGTAATATTAAGTATTATATTTTTTTTTTCAAACCATTTAAATTGCAATGCCATAACAGGCAACTAAGTTCTAAGAATCTACCTATTGTTAACATCTTCAAAATACTGTACACTTACTTCGCAAGAAAGAATTTGAATTTGAATAAAAATTATTCATCCCTGTCTCCATTTCCTTCTTTGTTCCCAATGTTTTAAGGGTTACGTCTCTTTCTTTAACTACGCAAGAAAGTTCTATCTTGCGTTGTGTGTATTGGTGGTATATTCTGCTCTCTCGATGTACGTGATCCATCAAGTGGCTGGTGTGCTGCCCCTTGATTTTTTTACGTATATTGTTGCATTATCGATGGTCTGTGTGAAGGATGATATGGCTAGAAAGGAGGTCTCTTATGAGATGACGAGTAATAGAAAAGTATGGCTGAAGAAGACATGCTGCGCTGACTCCAAATAAATTGGAATTAGAGCAGGAGCATGATGATTGTTGCGTTAAAATCTTAATGACATAAACGACTGCCCCTGTCATCTATTAAAACAAAATAAAAGTCATACGATAAAAAATAGATAGTAAACCCAATAAACAATGACATCAAAATGAAGTCAAATACAATAAACCAGCAAAATGTTATACAGCAAAATATTTTCACAAAAAATTGATATCTAACGGAGTCTGTAGATGTTCTGAATTATAGACGGGGAGTCGGCTGCGGCTTCTCTCCGACATGCTCTCAAAGTAATGAACAGACAAACGGCAGTTCGACAACACTTATGATGTTCGATGCCTCAGACTACGATAGAGTAATTGCTGCTATATCCGGAACTATTTTAGTTTCATATTAATGCGGTACTGCATGATGCTTTTGAGATGGATTATTAGATGCTATCATTATCATTAACACTACAAATGGAATATTTACCATATTTATTGTTTGTTTTGAGTTCAAACAGTAAACATGGTAAATATCCCGTTTCTAGTGTTAATGATAATGTTAATGACCATGACAGTTTAAAAACTTATATCAGATGCTATTTGCTTAGGTTATGTTTTCGGTCCTTTATGATTACTGTGAGGTCAGAGAAGGTAGGTAAAAGCTCCTCAAAGTGGTTATCCTTACAATTTAAGTTAAAGTAATTTGTGTAAGGAAAAGATGGCGAGACTCCATAGATGGTTTTCTCGTTAATTTGCGAGAAGAGGCGCAACATCGAGAAAAATAAAATGCGTTTAATAAATTAGTTGAAATTAATATTAATTCTTGGTTTAATATTCATTTATTTTTATTTTATTTTAATCAATGGTTTAAGTTAAAAGTAATCAATGGGAACGTTAAAATATACTCAACGGAATTTCAGGATGAAAGTTTCCACGTTTTCATTTTTAAATATATTAAAAATAATTGACATATAATTTTTTCATGTCAAAATGTGTATTTGTTCACATAAAGTGTCATTTAACAACGAATGATATGATTATAATAAAGTTATAAATGTTTGTCATGGGAAAGACATGTGTTGTTTAATAATGAGCGACATGTGCAAGGATCTCATTGAGCTGTTATATGGCTTTAAATACGTCGTTTAGTTTACAAATGTGTATATTTCTACAATATTTTTTTTATGTGGCCTTTACTTGTTATTCAACACACTCTAGTAGTCCGATATCGATCTTTTTTTTTCTTTTTTTGGGATGGGATATCATCAAATGTCTCCTCCCGCTCTGGGCGGAGCGGAAGGGAGTGTCAGACTTTTACTGACTAAAACCTATTCATGTTCCTTCTTTTGCCCTTTGTGTTCCAGGGCCGCGGTATCTCTTTCGAACAGTCCCGCAGCCCTGGCAGGCATCGACCCTTGCGGGCCCCTCCTGTTGCTGACATCTCTTTGAATCGCGCGTGGAACACGCGGCCTGTCGTCATAAGACGTACGGACGGCGAGCTAGCCCGTTACTCACCGTCCACAGGCCCGCGAGTCCGAGATCGATTTAGAGATAGATTTCAGATCAGTCATCATCATCATCATTCACAGCCCGACTTCGCTCATGGCTGGGTATAGGCCTCTCTTTGCTTGTGCCAAGCTCCACATACTTGTGCCAGCCTCATCCAGGATATTCCCAGATCAGCCGTACCTAGACGAAATTAGGCTTTTCTTCTATACCATAGTGACGATACTACACTGGATTATTCTCTTATCGGCCGTAAAGTTAGAATTTAGTTGTTTAACTGAAAAACATTAAAATCCAAATAATTCAATATTAAAGGTCGAAAGTTCTATTGTTGTGTGCACTTTTGGCATGTACCAAACAAATATGTTTTCTTTCTTTGTCTGCGACAAGTAAATGTTTTTTAGAGTTCCGTACCCAAAGGGTAAAACGGGACCCTATTACTAAGGCTTCGCTGTCTGTCTGTCTGTCTGTCCGTCTGTCATCAGGCTGTATCTCATGAACCGTGATAGTTAGACAGTTGAAATTTTCACAGATGATGTATTTCTGTTGCCGCTATAACAACAAATAAGTACTAAAAAACACAATAAAAAAAAATTAAGGGGGGTCCCATACAACAGACATGTTTTTTTTGAGTCCGACTCGCACTTGGCCGGTTTTAATATTCCTTCTTTCTTTCTCTGTGCAAAGGGGGGTAGGATTAAATGTAGCTTAAAAAAGAGTTATAAAACACACTACGCCAACAATCCCTTAAAGTAAATGCATGATTTCCCACCAAGTCCATCGATAGCTTACAGAAACCACACACAACAGTAAACAAACGGCATTTAAATGTAATTATTGGTTAACAATCTTGCTAATCGGCGCGATTAAGTTAGTTAGTGGCCGCTGAAAGCTTCAGTATCAACTATTCAGCTAATAAGGCAGGCGGTGCATATACGATGACTGTGCATTATCGCCGATGCAAATAGAAGTTGTTTTGTATATTGATGTTTATAAAGCTCTATTTCATACGTTATGGTACCTATTATATTGTTGCGCGAGTTATTTGTATTCTATTATGTTTCCTAAGATATTCATCTAAATTAAATGGTGTAAAAAGCAATTTCGGTCACAATTGAACGCTAAAGACGACTAACATATTTATTTATTGTATTGCTTATACAGGATGGCGATTAAGTCACCAGCAACCGTCAAGGGGGTAAATCTACCGTCATAATATTAACTTTTGCTATGAAATTCAAATCCGATTCGTAGATAAAACTTTCCATTCAAACATGAACTTTTTAAAGAAGTCCGTCTCTTTTTGTAAAAGTATTTCTTATTATGTATTGTATAGACTTATAGAGGACGTATGGAGTAACTGCTTATCTGAGATGTACAGTCACTGGATAACAGGACCTTGGTAATTAAGACTAGATGTCAGTGTTTCGTCCTACTGACTGCGTGTTACTATTGTCAAAGATCTAAAAATGGCAGCCAGGATCAATGGCTTCACCGTGCTTTTTAAGCCATGGGGATTTTATGAATGGTCATCCAGCCACGGATCCCCTCAGTAACCTACGATCGACATAGTTAACAAAGACGACACCAAAAGCATGCATAACATTTGTGAATACCGTTCGTTAACACAAATTCGCTGCACCGCTTTAACGCTGTCACCACAATCTGTCCAGCGTACGTATGCTAATATGAAAACAACAATAACTCGATAGATGTCCCGTGGGGGAGTCACATGGCTGGATATGTGAGCCGACACGTGAACTTACTCATTAACTGTCACATTGGCAGCAAATCCTGTAGCTTCATAGTTAATGATTAGGATCATCAAGAGTTACAGTGGTTTAGGAATAGTGTGGTGCATTAGGATTATTGTGTTGCGGATTTAGGTCGCGTGATATGTTTTGGAAAATTATTGCTGGGAAACAACTTTTTTTGGGTGAAAAATCACGTTTTACGTAACGCACTCTAAACATCGTGCTGGTGGCTGCATTGAATCTTTAACTGGTCATGGAGGTATTTAATGTAAAGTTATAACATCAAAAACTATTTTTTGAAAAAAAAAAAACTTGTAACTTTGACCTCCAATATCTCCGTAACAGGAAGGAGCCCAGGTATGGTCCAGAACAAAAAAAGATCGCAATCAGGAGGAGGTGCTTTTCGGCTTCGTCAAGGGTATTTTACACCTTTCAGACTTGTGGACTATGGACCCAGTTTGGCCGAAGCAAGGAAAACCTGCTCAGGTGGAGATCTATAGATGATTCTGCCTTTTTTTTGGGACGGGAAATAATCACATGACCCCTTCCGTTCTGGGCGGAGCAGAAGGGAGTGTCAGACTTTTACTGTCTAAAACCCATCCATGTTTTTTCTTTTGCCTTGTATTCCAGGGCCGCGGTATCTCTTTCGAACAGTCCCGCAGCCCTGGCAGGCATCGGCCCTTGCGGCCCCCTCTGGTTTGCTGATATCTCTTTGAGGCGCACGTGGAACTCGAACGCGCCGTCGACACGGTCGGTCGTCATAAGACGGACGGACGGCGAGCTAGAGATGATTCTGCCCTGGAGTGTTGAAATGGTGTTGTTCTAGAACCGTTGGGAAACGCTACACTCGTGGCCGTATTGGCCAACCGTATGGGCCGACTCAATTTAGATTGCTATCGACAGGCTAAGATGAAAAAGTTATGAACAACTTGGTTAAGCACGTACCCTTCTAAGGTCACTGCATCAAGTGATCTAGAGTGCAGTCTTTGGCAGAATGAACGCAATATTATGTTGGATAATGTACTGTTTATTAGAGTTCTTTACTATACGGACCTTGTAGAAACTGGAACAAATTGCCGTGCGTTCAAGCGTTTTTGCCACACCAATTATTGGAATCAAATGTAACAGCTCACAACATAAGACCCATTAATGATCATATTTATCCGTGGTGCTAAGCAACTGGGCTTATACCAGTTGTAAACGTCCTTTTGTGCCTATTGGCCTTGGTTTGCACGTTGCTCACTCCCAGTCAAAGTCACGCTCTTTCGAGCGTACTGTACTTCGTTATACACGTGCAGCCTGTGGGCAAGATGTGCGCAAAAATCGTACAGTGCTCTCCGCGTTCAGTATAACAACGCGTTTAGGATGCTGGTGGGGCTGCCCCGCTTCTGTAGTGCGTCGGGGATGTTCGCAGATGCGCGTGTGGATTGTTTTTACGCAACAATGCGTAAAAGGTGCGCTTCCCTGGTGCGCAGGGTGTAGGGCAGCACCAACAGAATCTTAGGCATGATTGCCAGTCGCCTGGACTGTAATTATGTGGGTCGCTGTTGTGCAGTTACTCATGGGTTGTCGCAGCAGTGATCCACCGTTATTTGTTTGTGTTGTTTGTTTTTATGTGCTTACTAACTTAGTCGTAAGTTTTACTAACAGTTTTTGAGTCATGGATACTCGAATAAAGATAAATTCTATTCTATTCTTTGTTCTGTCTCCTGCTAATATGGAGGGAAGTGGAAATTATGGTTTTTACACTCCACCGCTATACTTTTCTGATTAATTTCGTTGCGGGATCCAAAACTTTTAAATTGTTTCTCTGTTGTTAAATTGTCTCGGCGCTTTTCTGGTGGTCGCCACTGTTGATTCTGGCTTTCAGTAGTTACAGTGGTTTGGGAATAGTGTGGCGGGCTTGCATCAAGTTTTCTCAAAATTTACGCTTGAATGCTCTCAAAAATACTGAAAATTACCTATGTAGATATGACTCATCAGGCCGAAATGACGTTACATAATTTTAAACATAAAATTTAGAATTGTCATTGCGTAATTATATGACTTGAGTATCACCGAACTCCATGAAAGAAGACGATGTACTAACACAACATAACACTACGCCTGTAAACCCGAAGGGTTAGGCAGATATGTACCTAATAGAACACCAACATTTCGCCAGCTATGTTAAACTCCCATGGAGGGCGAGCCTATTGCCATCAACCGGGTACAGATCCAGACTCCGTGGCTGCTACCAAGAGATTTCTGATAGAAAAACCCAATAACACTTTGCCCGACCCGGGAATCGAACCCGTGCGTGACTGCCGAACAGGAAGCTGCTCAACAGTCGCGCTTGCGACCACCGGACTAATGAGTGTACTATGTTTAAAAAATGGATGACAAATTATTGGCTAATGAGAATGAATAAGACGCAAGTCAGCCCCAATGCCAACTTTAAGACTGACTGTCAATATTTTTACCAGGACATGAACTACTACAAACTTAGGTCGATAGGAAAAAACGTTTTTCAATACCTACGTGAAAGACACTATTTTACATATATTATATCATAATGTTGTATGTATCCACACACCAATCTGTTACCGCACAGGCTAAATAGAATTTACAAAGAAAAGTATCAGACATTGTTGAAAGTGCTTTCAAGTGGCAGAGCCCACGCTACTCGTGCGCCTGGAATTTCGCTGACTACACTCGCAGAGTCTGTCTAGACGATTATAATAACACTGTAAAATAGAATCAATATTCCAAATGGTTTTGATGTGTGAATTTTATCAGTGGTGTTCGCAAAATCACTATTGTGGCTGATAGTATCTGTCTACAATGCGTAATGACTATTTGTCATTCTAAAACTTCTTGTTTATTGCATGTCATCGGCCTAGCCTTTTTCCCAACTATGTTTGGGGTCGGCTTCCAGTCTAAGCGGATGCAGCTGAATACCAGTATTTTAAATGGAACGACTGCCTTCTGACCTTCATGACCCATTTAGTACTGGAGTAATACGATACCCTTTGGTAAGACCGGTTGTCAGACTTTCGGGCCACTGACTACTTAACGACTGTCAAAGATCTATAAGTGTCAGCCGGGACCAACGGCTTTCCGAAACACGGTGGAAACTCGGTATGTAATGGGTGGTCACCCATCCACGGACGTGGAGGTCAGATAGGATAGAATACCAGTACTTTACATGGAGGGACTATCCATGTAAAATACTGTTATTCAGTTGAATCCGGTAAGACTGGATGCCGACCCCAACATAGTTGGGAAAAGGCTAGGCCAATGATGATAATTCTGCGGTGTCTTATAATCAAATACAAAAACTCAAAAGGTGAAAAATTTATTCCAAAACATTTTCAGTCAGTCTCAAACACTACATTTTTAAGTGTTACATAAACAGAACAGAAATACAATGTGCTGGTTTCCATTTTCAAGGCAACAATCTAGCAACTTCACTAATTTACAGTGGACACCAGCAGCTAGTTCGGAAATATCTTGTCCCACTTTCGTATAAGGTCTAGTCTAAAACAGTCGGAGCTTTACAATGGATGTCGCTCAATTTTCATTAATATCCTCTCTGGTTAGGTTAAGCGGTTTTCTGTGTTCTGTACAGTCCGAAAATAAGCTGGATTCGCTGAATGCAGCGCTGAATATGGTTCAGATGTCAGTAATGATTAAAACTGTCGCGAATTGCATTTAAATTGCAGCGATTTTATCAAGCGCTTTTAAAACTGTTTTGATTGGACTTTATGTTTTGATTCGGTTGTTTAAGATATTTACTAAGTATTTTTAGGCAGATTTTAGGCCTATGGAGTAGGTTTGTGTTATGAAAGTCATCTTAAAAGTATAGAAAGTATTTAATGAAATATGTTTGTTTTGAAATATGAATATTTCTTGAAATATGAATTTTGAAATCAATTTACCTATTTCGTTGAATTACCTAATTAAGTGTCATTTATAAAAAAACACAGAACAATATTTTCCTTGTGTGTTCTCTTTGTTCCACGTGGTTTTCATATATTTTCGCCAAAAAGCAACGCAAAATCACCAAAAAAGACCGAAAAAGTTTAAACGAACGGCCCAAATTACGTATTAACACGACAAGAAAAAAATCCAAAAAAACGAGAACACCTACCTACCTTACCCAACTCGACCTTGCATTAAACCGAACCCCTAACCCAAAGCTCTAAAATAAAAGGCCAATAGGTTTAAGGGTCATTCGGAGCTAAGTGCTTGTGACATTTTAGCGTGTGCATAATTGGGAGTGGAACTGACATCGCCCCCCTCGGGGAGGTGGAAGCGTCAGCGCCGACGTGTCAAGTCGAATACTGAATAATATATGGGCAGTGAACCGGATGCTTTACCACTTAGCGGTGCTTGAATAATGGATGCAGCAGCTATGGAGACGGCACTGTTTGCATAGCTGGTATGGAAAGTTTGTGGGAAAAGAAGGTTATGATTTGTAAGATACGGAAAATTATGAAGGTCTTTTAAGGGGTGTAGTTTAATCAGCTGAATAGTGAATAGTTTGTATCCAATCTCTCTCATCTGCATAAATTATTTACTGTACTAAATGTTTTAAATCTTAATATTTGAGCAAAACAATAAATAAAATCGAAACCGAAATAACATCGAAATACAGACATTCCATAAATAAATATCTAAATACATTAAAAATCGAAATGAAGTTGAATCTTCAACCTATTGAATTCGATCGATGTCCTAAGCCACAGCGAGCACTGATCTCTTCTGGGTCTAAAATGATAAATTATGGTATCTTCAGAGTATTCATCATCATCTGCCAAGACTTTTCTCAGCTGTGTCGGAAGCCGACCCCAAGTCGGCTTCCAGTCTAACCGGATGCAGCTGAATACCAGTATTTTACAGGGAGAGACTGCCAATCTGATATTCACAACCCAGTTAGTACTGAGTAATACGCTACCCCTTGGTAAGACTGGTTGTCGGACTTTCGGGTCACGGACTAGTTGACTACCTGTAACGACTGTCTGAATCTTCAATTGGCAGGTATCTTCAGAGTAATGCTATGCATTTTTCATAGTTCAGTAATTGATCTCTTAATTTGAGCTCAAAAAAATCTTCCACAATAAAATCCATCATCAATCAACCAACTGAACTAGGGGCTCAAACATCACCACTACCATAATTAGAAACCCATTTTTCTATTCAATCATCGTTTCAAAACTTCATTATTCAGGACCGTAGCAAAGAGTATTAAAAACGAATAACTCAGCGCGCATGCGTGACGTCGTCTGCGTGTGCGCAGGTGTCCCGCCGGATGCGGCTGAAACGAGGGGTGGAGGGGTGCAAGGGAGGGGGGCCCAGAGGAACTGAGGGTGCTCACTCCGTGTCGTATGTCGGATTTCATTGTGTTTTTTGTTTTCTTTCCTGTAGGAGTGTGGGGTATCGAAAGATTTGTTTGAGTTTAACGTACTTGCTTGGTTGTAAATTGTATTTAATATGGGTTCTATCTTTATGTGGCAGGTGATTAATAGAGAAACCGGAAAGACACAACAACGAGATCAGAATGAATTGTCTTTGAAAATAAATAATCAAACTATTTCTGATAAGCTAGAAGTCGCTGAGACTCTAGAAAATTTCTTTACCAATATTCCGTTAGAGGTTACGAAATCTCTCCCCTCTTCATCTAAATTAGCTGAAGCACTTCTTAAAGAAAACTTTACTAAGGACATTCCAAACTTTAAATTTAAACCAGTATGTATTGATACAATTATAAATGCATTCAAAAGTCTAAACATAAAAAATACTGAAGACTTATGGGGGATATCCGTCAAAGTTCTTGGGGATATTATTGACTCTATTGCTCCTCTCCTAACTGGCATATTCAATCAATGTTTGGATAGCGGCAAGTTTCCTGACTTAATGAAACATAGTAAAGTAATACCAATATTCAAATCGGGTTGTAAGGGTGACCCCTCTAATTATAGACCTATATCTGTGCTTCCAGCATTGAGTAAAATCTATGAAAAAATAATGCTGGACCAGATGCTGTCTCACTTCAACTCAAATGGGATTCTGCATAGGCAACAGTTTGGTTTCACGAAGGGTAGGTCGACAACAGACGCGGGAGTAAAACTCATCAGTCACATTCTGGAATCCTGGGAGAAGTCCCAGGATGCCATTGGTATTTTCTGTGACCTCTCAAAAGCGTTTGACTGCGTCGACCACAACACACTGATCTGTAAATTACACCACTACGGAATTCGTGGACAAGCTGCTGATCTTGTTCTCTCATATTTATCAAACAGGCAGCAAAAAGTAAATGTAAATGGGGCGACGTCCTCCGGGTCTCTAGTAAAGATGGGCGTGCCCCAAGGTTCAATTCTCGGGCCTTTCCTATTTCTTGTTTACATTAATGATCTCCCTTACATGATGGCCAAATTATCGGATATAATTCTATTTGCTGATGACACTTCGCTAATTTTTAAAATAGATAGAAAGGATACGGATGTCTTACATGCCAACGAAAGTCTAACTGTTCTCTCGAAATGGTTCGCAGCTAACAATCTTTTACTGAATGCGAACAAAACAAAATGTCTAAAATTCTCTTTACCAAATGTACCTCAACGGGATATAAATTTAAATCTTGACGGCAAAAAACTTGATGTTATAGCGGAAACTGTATTCCTAGGGATTACTATCGATTCGAAATTGCAGTGGGGACCGCACATTAGAACTCTTTCGGGTAGGTTAAGCTCAGCTGCATATGCAGTAAGGAAAATAAGGCAGTTAACTGATGCAGCTACAGCTAGGTTAATATACTATGCTTATTTCCACAGTATTATGTCTTATGGCATTCTTCTGTGGGGATCGGCGGCAGACGTTGACTCAATTTTCATTTTACAAAAGCGGGCAGTCCGCGCGATCTATAAAATGGGTCCTCGCGAGTCCCTCAGAGAAAAATTTAAAGAGATCGATGTACTGACTCTGCCTTCCCTTTATATCCTAGAATGTATTTTATATGTCCGCAAAAACCGAGGGCTTTTCAAAATTAGAAGCGACTTCCACAATATTAATACACGCAGTAAACACGAAATTGTAATACCCAAATTCAGGTTAACAAAAACTAGTAAGTCTTTTCTTATTAACAGTATACGTTTTTATAACAAATTACCTAAGTCAGTTATAGAACTGACAGATGGAAAGTTCAAAAATTACATTAAACGTGTCCTTATTAAAAAAGCATATTACAAAATCAAGGACTACGTTGAAGATAAAGAGGTTTGGCTTTAGTTCCTTCTGCGCATGCGGCTTCCCTGGTAGCTCATAAACAGCACAAATATGTGGATGTCTCTAACTATTCTCAATCAATTTTTTTTCTTTTCATTTTAATTTACAATGGTTTTTTTTTCTTTTTTTACAATGGTTATCACATCACTTAAACACCCTTTGTTCAGAATAGTTGCAGCACTGATGACAATATTTTTGTCACTTGTTTAATTTAGTCTTTTATAATATTTTCCTGCCTTTGTATAGATTCTTTTTAACGATTGTTTGTGAATGTGGGAACAGTGTAGGCCTTGTAGATTCCTAGATGTGTGTTAACTTTTGTTAACCTCTTATCTTGCTTTCCGTTTTTCTTGTGTAGTAAGCAACGACTTATTGTCGGGCCTATGCTGTCCCCCCATACTTGAGTACTAATGCTGTAACATGATAATATTGTAAAACTAATCATTTTAAAAGAGTAACCATGGAGTTTCTTGCCGGTTCTTCTCCATAGGAAACGACCAACCCGAACCGTGCACCTTTTTGTCGACGTTTCATAAGTGCCCATGTAGGCCTATGTGAAATAAAAATATTTTGATTTTGATTTTGATTTTGATTTTATATAGCGTTGTGAAATTATCGTTGCTTGAAAGAAATTTAGGGTTCTAACAGTGCTCTCTAAACAAGAGCATAAAATTGAAACTAGGGGTTTTAAACTTTCTTTATCAAAAACCGCTCAATATCTTTTTTAAAACCAACCAAATATTTTTGGCGCACGCCATCTTCAATCAACAAAACTATTCATAGAGCATGGTCTTATATTAGGTATTTATTTCGTTTTTTTTTAAACAAATATAAATTCTAATATTCGATGTCAAACATTTCTTACTTAAACTTCTTTGCTTCTGGATCCCAACCCTCTCGTATACAATGTCATTCTCAATTCCGTCAAGGATTCAAAAAGAATCTTCCATTTCCACCACCTGAAAACTGAATACAAGGGAAGACCTAACTGCTTTTCTTGGGAAACTTCAATAAATAATAGCCCTCGCTATTAGGGACAATTACACCATGGTAAACTCTCTTGTACTTTAGGTGTATTCAAAGGCTTTAATAACTGACTGCGAACAAATATGGTCATTATCGACTACTGGAAGGAAACATTTAGAATGCCGTTTTGCTTTGACATTAATAACGTGATTATACTTGAGAAAATTTACACGTGTAGTTTATAATGACGTTTGATGTGTGTCGTTTTGCATTTGTCATTGTTGTAGAATGTTAGTTTTCTGTTCTAGTTTTTTAAGTTTCTTTATTTTATCCGGGTATGTGTAGTACGTAGTTCTTTAGGGATAATTTCATGTTGGAAAAAAACACCACATATAACTAATTGTATTTGATATCGTTAAGCCGTCGCGTTGGTCCCGGCTGTCATTTGTAGATATTTGACAGTTACAGCTTAGTCAGTGGCCCGAACGTCTGATATCCAGCTGCATCCGGTTAGACTGGAAGCCGACCCTAATATAGTTGGGAAAAGGCTTGGCAGATGATGATGGTATCGAATACAACGGTCAGTTGAATGTTCTTGTTGGAAGACCTGAAACTTTTTTCTATTAGGGATTTAGGATGTTCAAACAAAAAACAAAACCATTTCTTTTAACTTAATGAGAAATAATCACAAAAACTATACCTCAAAAATTTAACAAATGAGTTTCAGTCACTCGATGCGCCGGCGCCGGTTTTCGAGGAGGGTGCGAGACAACGACGAAATAATGAACCCGCCATGACAATTGATTCGAAACATGTTTGACGAAATTATATGCTTTGTCAATACGTTTATTTCTATGTGATTTTTATTACCTTTATTATACATCATATTCTATACTCTTTAGAGTGTACTGTACATCGCTGTACTCATGCAGTCTGTGGGCCCACTACTCTAATAAAAGTTACAGCGCCATCCGCATCCAGTACAATAACGCGTTCAGGGCGGTGTTGGGGCTACCCCGATATTGCAGCGCATCGGGTATGTTTGCACTGATTGCTTCCACGCGAACATGCGCAAGCGCGCCGCGTCCTTGGTGCGCAGGGTACAGGGTAGCCCCAACATCGTACTGGTGATGATCCGACATTGTTCCGACAGACATGTTGCTGTACCAGTGTTTAATTGATACAATTTGATGTAGTCTGATTTTATTTTATTTGATTTTATTTAATTTTATCTTGATTTTATTATTTATGTCTTGGTGATTTTTATCAATCTATGTGTGGCAATGGGTGATATATCTCAAATAAATGAATTTATTTATTATGTTCTTTTATTCATTATTTTTCTTATTCTATACATTTGAATTATTTTTATAAACAAAAGTAAACAAAACATATAAAAATAGATGGCCCATCGGCATCAGGAACAAGGTCTAGGCTGCCGGTGGTCAGGGCTCCAGAGAGAGGAATCGCCTCACTATGCGTGCCGTGTCCAGGAGTATTGATTTCTGAATCAAGCCCTTGACCCAGCCGCGCAATGAGAGCCTCCTAAGGTGTTGGTCGAGGCTCTTTGCTATTAGTCCATTAACTGTAACGACTATCGGTACAATGATTGCAGAGTCCACGTCCCACATGTCAAGAACCTCGTGTGCTAAATTATAATATTATTTTCCTTTATTTATATTTACACACATTAATTACATTTTTAAATGTTTGAATATTAAATAATATAAAAAAAACATTTAAAAATATAAAAAATAGGTGGTCAGGGCTCTTGAGAGAGGAACCTCCTAACAATACGCGCCGTGTCCAGAAGAACTGCCTTCTGAATCAAGCGCTTGATCCTGCTGCCCAGTGAGAGCCTCCTCAGATATTGGTCGAGGCTATTGGCTATTAAGCCATTGGCCGACACGACTATCGGCACAATGACTGCTGTAGTCACGTCCCACATGTCAACAACCTCGCGAGCCAGATCTAGATATTTGAATTGTTTATTTTTCTGTGCTTTCACGAGGTTCTCGTCATGCAGAACCGTAATATCAACAATCATTACGCGACGCTCCAATCGATCTATCGACACAATGTCAGGCTTATTGGCAACAATAGTCTTGTCAGTGACGATAGGTCGATCCCAGTACAACGTGAAAAATATTACTATTATTAAGGAATAAATGGCGGGTGTAAATGTAAAAACGTTGTCTCTGCTCCCTAAAACATGCAGTTAAAGTGACCTCCACGCTGCCACCGTCGAAACCACCGTGGAAGTTTTGGAAGAAAATTATTTAAAATATACATGCGACTACTGCGCATGACGTCTTAGGTTCGATTACCAGGTCGGGCTAAGCGTCATTGGGTTTTTCCGGCAAGAATTTCTCAGTAGCAGCCAAAGAGTCTGGTTTTGTGCTGTACTGTGGGTGTACTGTTAGGTGCACCTCTACCTAACCCTTCGGGGATTACAGGCGTGATGTTATGTTTATGTTATTTAAGATAAAGTCGAGCCAGTGACACGAAGAAAAAAAATCCTGTCTTATTCTTGAGCTCAAATCACAAAATTATCAAATATATGGATTACGGAATGGATGGATGGTTTATGGATTTTTGGATTTTATGTTTATTATTTATGGTTTTTTTTTTGGTTTTATTATTTTTTTTGGTTTATATTGGATTATTTATGGATTTATGGATTTTATTGGTTATTTGGATTATATGGTTTTTATAATGCCCATTTCGATATTAAAAACATATAATTCTGTTTTAAATGTTTTCTATGACACCAAAGCGAAGCTCTATTCAAAATCTCAATTTTGAATCATATCCTTTCAAAAACTTTTACTGTTAAATATTGAAATAGTTGTGAAGCTCATTCACCTGTACAAAATAATTCAGACAGATTCCTGGAAAATCGATGAAAGCTTTCAAAAATAATAATTTAACATTAATTGATTAATAAACTTAAATTCTAATCAACTAATCGATAGTATTAATCGTTCTATTTGCTTCGTAGGTTATATATTATATGAAATTGCTTCAGGTTCGCTCATATCAATTAAATCAAGGCTGAAGTCAACCTGAAAATTAAGGTCAATTAAGAAACGGGATCGTTTCACGGCGGATGTTTTAAGGGTAGTTACACACAGCACCGCAAACGCACGGGTCGATGACCGGGCCGTATTTTTTGTGCTCACCGGCTGCGTTCGCTTCCTGTCTCAAATTCTTCTTTTTTTTTGACAACACCGTTACAGGACGGTGTTGTTATTGTTTTGCAGATGACTGTGACGTTATCTTGAATCAGTCGTAAAAACGTTTTAGTATTTTTTCTAAAAGCCTTTAAAAAGGAAAAAACTAAGAACGAAGACCGATTAAAATGTACTTACTTAATGAAAGAATGAATTGGTATCTGTCTGAAAGATACTTAGTAAAATGCTTAAAAGTTTTGTATTTATATATAAATTAGTATTTAGTTCGCCAGAAGTACTTAAATACTTTGCATGTTGAAACAGTTCATAGTTTAACCAGATAATCCTCGAAACTTTTTAAAGAAATGACTTTTTCTTATGAGGGTGCAATCAGAAAGTTGGCAACGTCGCAGATAGCTGTTAAATGCTTCGCTGTTTTGATTAATTTATCAATGTAACTAAAATCAGATACTATTATGATAAATGTCGCTCAACAGCTCGCTTAAATATTGATTATAAGCTACAATAAAAATTTCGGAATTACTTTCTGATTGCACTCTTTTAAAGAAAAGAATTAATCATTAAAACTATCAAATATAATTAATATCTGGTTAGACTATAGTCGTATACCCTGGACGTCTATAAAGTATACTGAGATGGACGTCCTGAGTATCATAAGCATAAATCAGTAAGTCCTCGCTATCGCTTCACAAAAATCAATAAACCACTCCCTCACAAAGCCATGGATACCTCGACCTACCACAATTCAGTATACGTCGCCAACGGAGCATTAACTCCGCATCTGAATTACCCATTCGGCTGTACTGCACTTGCTAATTCAAATTGACAGATCAGGCCAGACTAAAATACCTTTGCCCGTCTGGAGGGGTGGGCCGTAGTATGAGGAGTGCACACCCCCCTTTTAGTTCTCTGTTTACATAGCAGATTCGCAGCTCACTGTTGCCATAATGATTTTTGACAGTGCTTTTAAGCGTCGTATTTTTTAGTTTTGCAGTTTATTATTAAGAGTTGATATTTTTATGTTTGGATTTTTGAGGATATTTTATTGTGTTATTATTATTTTTTTGTTTGGTTTTGAATATGGGCGTTGAACTTTGTTTAGGTAATACCCTTTGGACTGGTTGTCAGACTTTCGGGCCACTCAAAGATCTACAATTGACAGCCGGGACCAACGGCTTAACGTACTTTCCGAGGCACGGAGTAAACTCGGGATGTAATGGGTGGTCACTCATCAATGGATAAACTTAGGCAAGCGCGCATTAACCTTAAGATCGACCCGAGTGGCTGTTCTTATTTAACTACGAGCTCCTCTAAAAAATAATTTAAAAAATATTCAAACCACTAACATAGGTATTATTTATTTGCACCGTTTCTTCTAAAAACATAAACACAAATTCATGTAATTAGAATCGTTTATAATCTTGTCGCTATCTGATACTAGTATCAGCCACTATCAATAAAGACAAACACTATAATGTTTTGACAGATTGACACTGAGATTAGATTGCTAAACTTTTTAATAATACAGGATTTCCCTCTTTCCACGTTTTCATTATCTCCATATTGAATGTGTACATAATATTTTTTAATCGAAATATGTCGACTTTGCAGGGCTGTACACATCGCTATAAGAAAAACTAGACTAAGGTGACATTTTGAGCGATGACGGTGACGAAAATGTCTAAAATCATTTGAATTGGCAAAATAAGCTACCCGTCGAATGTACCGATGTCAATTCTGTTGAAAATTGTTGTTGAAATAGAAAACTCTTTGGAAGCGTTTATAACCTGAGCCGTTAAAGTACCTAATACCAAACAATTTGAAAACGATGGGTTCGATTCCTGGGTCGGGCAAAGTCTTATTGGGTTTACCTTCGGGAATTTCTCATTAGCAGCCACGGTGTCTGGATTTATGCCGAGTTGACTCTATTCCATGGGATTTTAATATAACTGGCAAAATATGGGTGTACTTGTAAGGTAAACCTCTGCCAAACCCTTCAGGAATTACAAGGTTTGATGTTATGTACATATGTTGAAAATGATTACCTCATAAGTAGGCTCTACGGTTTATTTTACAATTAAACACAAACACCAAACAATTACATTGATGACAATAATCATTCTTAAATAAAACCTACTCTTTTAAAAGCTCATCACTGTAATTTATCGAAGAAAGAGGCAAATAATAGACCGTTCGTCGCGAAAATTAGTAGGCACACATTTTAAGTGCTCACGATAAACCATTATAAGAAAGGCGCTGTCTTAGTGTTAACATACACCGCTTTTTGCAGCTGCGCTTATGTAAGTACAGGTTAGGTGGGGTATCATTTTAAAATGCAGAAGTGGGTCGCTTTAATGTTTGAGAAATTGATCGAGTGATATTATAAATGGAAAAGAATTTTCAGTTAGAGAATCAGGCGTTACTTTGTAGAAATCCATAACATTGAATATGACAGGCCAGATGGCCTACCATGATGTCTTAAACCAGGAGTAATTTCAGTGTACGAAAGAGATGACGACCTGTATAGCTCTGTCTCTTTCCCACACTGAAATTACTCCTGCTTTAAGACGTCATAGTAACCCCCAAGTTTGAGTGCATGGCATGCTAATTATATTTTTGCAGAATAGACAGAATTGGTAAATCTACAAACTTCTACATTTTATTATACTTTTTGAATAAATCCTACTTCATAAGTATTACTTGATAACTGAAAAAAAAAATAGGAACACACCTCATAAACAATTTTTAAACTTTCATTAGGGTTCAGTCCTATAAAAACCAATTTTCTACCTTAGGTAACGTCTAGATTCATCGGCTGGAATTATTTGCTTGAGCAATATTCTATTGTAGGCGCGTAGCAGAGAGCTACGAAAGTAAGAAATTACTTGATAAGTTACCGTCGGTTAAGAAAACATAAAATAATAAAGAAACCCTTCAAAAATCTTCTATAAAGGGTTGTTATGAGATTAATATGATAAAGATAGAAGTAAACAGCCATTAAACTTAGAGGTCACGCGTTAGGGTGGCCCTGCGGCTCAGAGCTACGCCGCCTCGCTGCGCCGGAGTGGACCGCATCTCGCGCCGCGTAGCGCTTACTCCCGCGAGCAAAATCCTCACAATCAATGTATAAATAATCGTTTACCAATGCGTCCGAAAACACGCAAACCACCGGCCGTAGTACGATATTTCAGGAAGGTATTCCCCCGTCCGTCAGACGAAACTTCAGCACATCCTATTTATAAGCGTCTATGTATAAATTCACTAAAAGTTAACACCACAACACACGTAACGAATATAAACTCGGAAAAGCCTCTATTAATAATCGACCGACTGACTTTGCTACCAAAAATAATAGTCTAATTGTGAAAAGTTTATGCGCGATGGGTCGTGGACCGAGGCTATCTTGGGGCGGCTAAACTTAGTGGTGCGTGCGAGCCAGATGGTAAAATTAGTGAGACGCCGTCTGCTGCTCCTCATGACGCCAGCGCAGCGTCCGCGTCCATTCACTCACCTCCCGCCACCCATCGCGACCGATACGTAAGTAACTGCCAAACTTATGACATTCCATTTACGAATTGGCCGCCATGTTGCCAGGTCGGCCATCTTAATGTCGCTCATTTATAATCCGGTATCACTCACCAGTGATGAATTTCGTGTGATGCACTGTTTTACGCGGCGCATCCAACCCAATTGTGACAGTCTTTTTTGCTGGTATTTTGGCAGAATCTGTCAGTTTTCATGGCATCCCTACCATACTATTATCATCTTTAATTTTTGTTCATTTAAATTGTAAAACTTGTGCAATTAAAAGGTTGCACTCATTATTTCATAAAGGAAATCTGTATTTGACAATTGTTTAATAAAATATTGCCTGCAATTTAACATTTATTTTATTTTATTTGGATAGCTATCATAACCACGACCATCTCTTTTATTCCCACCTAACATTCTGTGTTCCAAATAAAATTAATTTTACGAGTGCTCATAAACGTAAAAACATGTTTGATGCCTTAATTTGTTTCCGTGTTATCAAAGTAATTTTTTTTTTTATATAACGTGATCTTTTATCACGTTTTTTATGTAAAAAAAAATTACTTAGATATAAAAAATATAAAACTTTCTAAACCATCTAAATGAAAGTTTACACCTACACAATAATAGTATGGACATGAAAATTGACGAGAGTTTATTTTTTTTTAACTTATCTTGTTTTCACCATACATGCAGAAAATTTATAGAAATTTATTGAAGCAACACGTGAAAGTAGATTCACTCGAATTTCAGGCCCTATTGAGTTTTGAAGCCTTTGACCCGGCGAAATGTGATGGAGCGGCAAATCAAAGGGTTTTTCAGGGGCTTTTGTTCTCAGCGGCCCATTAATGACGGGATAATTATATGAAATGTCCACTGGCCACAGTTTTGCCATTTTTTGTGGCCTTTTTAATAAGGTACTTTGTGTTTGAGTTGACCTCACGCTTAATTTCTTTGTGGTTGACCAGTTCACTACACGTGTAGATGAAGGAAAAATAAAAGTAAAATTTTTGTTTAACAATATTTCCGAAATAACAGCAGAAATATAATGTAAACAGTTGATATGAGAACTCATGCTATTTGTTTGGGAAAATTCTTAAATAAATAGTGAAAATATTTTGCACTTAATTTTAAGTGAAGTGAGTTAACGATGATGAATTACCAATATCCTAAAAATTGCAACTGAAACGATAAACACGAAACGATGATACGAACGATAAACGATAAATACGTATTATTTTTAATTGAAAATAAAACTGCGGTTGAGGAAATAATATAATTTGTGTAACACGGTTTCACTATAAAGCTACTACTTACCGAGTTATTTTAAGATGCCAGATATTGGTTTTAGTTTTATTACATTTTGGATAAATTGGGAGAATGAAAGCAGGTATTGATGACAGCTGTAAAATGACATCAAAATTTTAACTTTGTGGATTTTCAGGCACCATCTTTGATATAAATGGTTTATCATTAAAAATAACTTGTATAATATTATAATAATCAAAAATTGTAAAATAATAAGGACCTTTTAAAATAGATATTCTTTTTATAAAACTAAATGGGATTTTCATATTCCTCAATAAAGCTAGTAGTAGGTAATCGCAGCAACATTGTTGTCTAATATTTTATTAGCTTTTCTATTAATGTTTTGAGGAATAAATAGTCAAATATTGTGTAAGGCAATTTTGCCAGTACGCGCGAAATTTTATTCTACGTTACCTAACATTAATGACTAAAAATGGACAGCAACGAAGTTAGGGGATATTGATACTTCATCGTCACCATCCATCTTGAGATGTTAACTTGAGACATTGAATAACTTAATTCTTTCTAAGTAACATGTATTTTCAAATAATTCCCAATATTAGTAGAATAATGTAAAGGTAACGTTCCTAAACGTAAAAACGAAAAACTTTAACCTCGAACTTTTCAGGAAAATTACTGAAATACAACAATTCTTTGTTACAGTTTCTCAATTCCTAATATCCGTAGCATTATGACGATCATTTAGTTCGACTCATATGTGTTTTTACGCTATTGAATCCTTGAAATCGTTTCTATAAATAAAACTGGCAACTTTCCAAGTATAGAGTGATGTTAATAAAATGTATGAGATTTGGGCGAGCCGGTCAAAAAACTTGTGTAAACTCTGTCTTTTCACATTGTTGCTAATCGGAGAATGGATGAAATTAATACGTATTATTTTTCTTCGGTCATTTTAAAAAAGTCAGGTGCGTAGTACTCACAACCGTCGTGGGTTTGTGGCCAGATGAGACCAGAGCAAAAGGAGTATGAAACGATAGCGCTAACGTTAGTGATATATGCATTGTTTTTTTTTTGGGATGGGAAGTCATCAAATGACTCCTCCCGCTCTGGGCGGAGCGGAAGGGAGTGTCAGACTTTTACTGAATAAAACCCATCCATGTTCCTTCTTTTGCCCTTTGTGTTCCAGGGCCGCGGTATCTCTTTCGAACAGTCCCGCAGCCCTAGCAGGCATCAGCCGTTGCGGGCCCCTCTGGTTTGCTGACATCTTCTTGAGGCGCGCGTGGAACACGAACGCGCCGAATGTGATATCTGACTACCGCACTGGTGAGAAGGTGTGAGTGTATGTATGTATGTAAATGTGAACATGAGTTTGTTGTTCAACATGTTCATAATCATTGTTAGCTTATCCAGTATTTACGCCCCAACGCTTCAACTGATCATGTAGAAATTTGGCATCGTGAAGGTCTGAGAGATCATCTGCTTTACCTTTTCCCGACATTGTTATGGTTAGCTTCGAGTTTAAAACGATACAGCCGAAAACCAGTCAGTGTTTCTTTCTCTTTATCGTATGGTCGGTCGCCCTTGGGCCTCTGACTTGCCTTTACATGCCATCGAGGAATATCTCTTTAGCAATTTGGTTTCCTCAAGATGTTTTCCTTCACCGAAGTACCTAAGTGATAATTATGTATCATACGCACATAGTCAAAGGTGGCGTGTCTTGGGCTCGAACTTGAGGCCTATGAACCTAAGTCTGTGTTTAACATATTGCGACCGTCTATCTTTACACAGAAAGCCTATAATGCCTTGCGCATCCAGTATAATAATGTGTTCAGGGCTCTGTTTCGGTTTCCTCAATATTGCAGTGCAACTGACGCTAGCATAGATGACTTCTACGAAATTATGTGTAAAAAACTTGGGTCGGCGGTGCAACGAGTACGGGGGAGCCCAAATAGCATCCTCAGGATGATTGGCGAGAGAACTGATGCTGTTCTGCTCAGTAGGTCCATTGAACTCCATGTGTTGCGAGACCAGTGAGCCTACTGTGCAGGTAGGCGAAGAGTCTAGTTTCTTATTTTTCTTTCAATTACAATTATAAGTTACTTAAATAAGCAAAATTCTTGTTACTAACAACTTTTTTTAAATAACTTCCATCTACAACTGAACCCTGTAACATGATATCCGTACATTTTAGATAGCAAGGAACCAATTTATATCTCAAATTAATTCCAAGTCTGTCCAGACATTACTGCGCATTATAAAACATGGTGAAATCTGTACGTAAATCTGCTTTCTCTCTTCTTTCTTATCTGAAATATTTTATCTCACTGTACATTATGTGTTATTTGCATGAAATATGGTGTAATACTTTCCTTTTAGTTTTAATGGCATAATGAGACTCAGATCCTGTATTTAACGTGTTGACTGTTTATCAGAAAATCATGATTAATTACGGCTTTTGTGTTACCATTAGTGTCAATCTTAAAATATACTAGCTGTGCCCCGCGACCTTTGTTCGCATGAAATTAGCGGTGTAAATCATACTTTATGACCTATCCTCATACCTACTAAATATACATGAAAAATTTCATAAAAATCGGTCGAGCCGTTTCGGAGGAGTGCGACCATAAACACCGTGACACGAAATTTTTATATGTAAGAGATAGTTGCCAAGTTTTGACGTGCCTTGTAAATAATAAAAAAAACATCTCAATCTATGGTAATAACATTGTCAATGTTTTTTGTTCGGTTGAGGAAAAAAACAATAGAAAAAGAATAAGCTTTGTGATTTTTGATGGAATTAAAAAATGCCTGAAGATAACAATATAAACATGGGTAACTAATTACTAAAGTGGAGAAACAGATGTTTCATTGGTCAAAGAGGCACAGGGACTCAAAAACTCAAATGATTTTATTTTACTTAAACCCAAATGGGAACAATAACGCCCGAAAGTAGGAGTCCGGTTCGAATTTGCCGTTTCCTATGGAGAATAACTGGTCTGGATTTGTGCCCGGTTGATGGCAATAGGCTCGACTTAAACATAACTGGCGAAATGTCGGTGTACTATTAGGTACACCTTTGCTTAACCCTTCTGGGATTACAGACGAGACGTTTTGTTATAAGAAGAACTGGTAAAAAACTCCATGGGCACTCTTCTATGTTATGACAATATAATAAAAAACGTGCAGTACCTTTTTCCGCCTACATTTTATATAACACAACGTTAAAGTCGCTGACCTGCTGTAGGCTTCAACATTATTTGTAGGACTTCAAAACTTCACCCTCGGCTAAAAACGTGACACAATAAAAAAATAACTTTCAAAACAAACTTCAGAAAAATGTCGTCACTCTCTGCTTCAACCAACTTGACTTGTTTTATTTTTGAAAAATGGATCTTAAAATTAAAATGTTTTTCTTAACGCCTTTTGATCAATTAATCATGATTATCTTCTATGTTTGTCTGGAGTGGGTGAGAAGGCATCGAATTTTAAGTACAGCATCTATTAATTTTGATTTAGATGTTTTGACTTACGATTGCTTTATAAATCCGGCTCGAAGGACGAAATTGAACTGGCAACTGTATATTTAAATAGTTAGCAAAATCCTTTAATTATTATCAGGCCTTCTAATACATACTAATTCAAACCCAGAAAACTATAACCAGACTTACTGTTACAGGATGTGTTCTTACTGCTACCCTGTTTTACATCGCATTTGCGAACATCCGAACATCCGATCCCCTGTCAATAATTTGTTGCAAATCTTACGTTCTCCATAAAATCATAACTGTCAACACGACCTTCTTGCAACATCTACCCACATTACCTCTGTCCACAATGGCCGACTATTGATTGTCTACAACGATACACTACTTGCGTATTCACTTCACTTCAATGTACAGTCACGAACATAAAAAATATATTCTCGAAGAGCTCACGATAGGTTACGTTTCAATCACAGTGGCCACGAAGGTACAATTACTTGTGTGCCCACTTATACCTTTGTTTTTTTTATAGCAAGAGAACTATAGAAATAAAGTGTATTGAATTTTATATAATGAGAATAGGTTTTAAAATAAAGAGGCTTGTGGTTTTGCGTAAAGTATGAGTACCTAATTAAAACGTTAGTAATATGCTACAGTCCCTCTCATAGAGAGTAGGCCGTGTGTCACAGCAGTAGGAACATTATAGGCTGATTATACTATGCTACAGTTAGAAGCAGGAAAAGTCATTTCCTTTAGGAACACTCAGTTCCAAATATTCGGATTACGGCTTTCAAAATGCAGAAAGGTGAATTTGATGGTGTTTTTATCGCTTATTCGGAGTCAGCTCTATCACTGTCACTTTTGTTGAAAATGCATAAGCCTTTATCTACCTTTATAAATTAAAAACGAATGAGCATTGATTGATTGCATTGCATTGATTTGATTGCATGAGGAATCATTAGAATAATTAGGTGTAGACATTTATGTAAACAATTGTAATTATTTTTTAACTGTATCTATGACGGCTATGAAATTATTACTACATACTAACATAGTTATTAAGCATTTCTATCCCATATATGGACTTGGTTGTCCGAAATAAAGTATTTGAATTTGAATTGCATTGGTCAACATAAAATGCTAATTTATCGTTTGGTAGTGCAAGAAACCTTGGTCCAACAGTGGTGCTGTTGCAGACTGCTATGCTTACCTATATGGACCCAGTGTGGGTTGGATTAACTTCCAACCCTGGGCCCGCGTGGTGGATCACAGCCCTCTTCCTCTGTCAGTGAAGAGGCCTTTTTTTTGGGATCGGAAATCATCAAATGACTCCTCCCGCTCTGGGCGGAGCGGAAGGGAGTGTCAGACTTTTACTGACTAAAAACCATCCATGTTCCTTCTTTTGCCCTTTATGTTCCAGGGCCGAGGTATCTCTTTCGAACAGTCCCGCAGCCAGTGAAGAGACCTGTTGGGACACAGGGGAGAACATTATACGCTGAATAAGTGTTATAATGCTACCCAACTTATTTATCTGTGGACGTGGTAAAAAATATCTTTAAATAACACATTGTATACCTATATGAACCTATGATTTATAAACTTTCAAACATTGCGTACGTATCCGTAATCTCGGCGTAGTTACCTACGGCCAGATACATTTCACAGATGAAGCTTACATCACTAAAAAAACATACAAACAGTTTTTATACCTACTGATGACGTCATTATCACTATGTGTTTCTAATCCACAGAATTCTTTCAAAAGTCCAAGGTTTTGAATAATGAATGATTTGTGGGATGTTCTTCAGCATTTTAGGTAACTGACTATTGGTACCACCAACTTAATTAAGCTTATATGTTTTTTCTTGTACGTTTGGTACACAGTATAATCAGCCTGTAATATTTCCACTATAGCGACACAAGCCTCCTCACTATCAGAGAGAGGTCGTAGTACACCACGCAAGCCCAGTGCGGGTGGGTAGATGTCACAGTATGTCTTCCATTTTTGGTTCGTTACCATTCTTCAGAGCAGGGGTTATGAAATAATTTTAACAAAGTAAAGCGTTGGACAGGGTTTGGACCTATAAGTGAAGTCCATCTCAGCAGATACTAGCCATAACCGCAGAAAATGTTGTATATACAAGTGTGTGCGAAAACTTTGCACTTTTAAGAAAGTGTGTCTGGGTTTTTGCCGCTAATTGCCGTCGGATTATGACAGTGAAGAAAAAGTCTCTCTAATAATCCGATGGGACGGCAATTTAGAGACAGCATGTGTACACAAACAAATAAAGGACAATACCCACAATAGTCCTCAACATGCACTTCCACAATCACAAAACATTCAGAATTCAGTATTCAAGTTGCTCGTACTAGACAGGCGACAGACTACATAAACACTAAGTTTCGTAGCTCCACGTCTGGAAGTACAAGTGAAGGGTACGAAGTAGCATTTATCATTTATTCACAGTTTTACGAGTGCACGGGTGTCAGCCTTTAGCCGATAGTTCCCGCGGATTTCCTGTTTCTAGACAAGACAGTGTTTGATTGTTTCGGGTTCGCGAGAAGGGAACTGCGCTCTGTTTTGTGATGTTTGTACGTAGTAATCTGTTGTAGGTATGTGTGGTGTATAGAGATGTATCTCTTTTAGTTTGTTGATATAGATCAATGTGCAGTGTGTATTCTGATGGCACCAATACAGAATATGAAAATATAAGGTTATATTTTTTAATTAATTATCACCATTATTTAAAAGTCGCTCGGTTCAATTTACAGGTTAAACCACGCTTGCCTAGGTTGGTATGTGGACCGGTGACCACCCAATTCAAACTGAGTTTCCTCCGTGCTTCGGAAACCACGTTAAGCCGTTTGTCCCGGCTGTCATTTATAGATCTTTGAGTGGCCCGAAAGTCTGACAACCAGTCCAAAGAGTATCGTATTACCCAGTACTGACTGGATTGTGGAGGAATATAGGTAGTCGCTCCATATAAAATACTGGTATTCAGCTGCATCCAGTTACACTGGAAGCAGACCCTAACATAGCTGGGAAAAGGCTAGGCAGGTGATGATCATTTAAAATTTACGGCGAAGCTTAGGAGAGGCTCATGCCCAGCAAGGGACTCCCTTCAGCTGTGTTGATTGATCGTCATCATTGAGTTTTCAAATTACAATATTTGGCAACAGATGATGTAACTTTTCAGTTGTCCATCCAAAAGATTGCCTTCGAAAATTCCTTTCTCATATTCAGTAAAAGGACGGGGTGATAATTATATTAAATTCTATGAGTGTCTCAGCTCTAAATATTTAATTACTTTTGATAAGGGTAGATCTAAGAGATCTTATAGGCATTTGAGTAATTTTCTGATTACTTTGGAAATGTGATTTAATATTATATCATTTCGAACCGACGATCTGCGTTTTAATTGGCTCGCTCAATGCCGGTGGAAATATTAATTGGATGACCGCTGTTATTGCATCAGATTTTCAAAGTTACCGTCATAATTTAGGAATGTGTAACATGTACAGGGCTGAAGCTTCCTCCTGATTAGGTCATGGATTTAACGCCAATCTTACTAATAATTCTTCTATAATACTTATTTTTCAACTCAATAATGTTAAAATAAGTTAGAAATAGATACTCATCCACAATTTTATGGATAACTTACATTTATGACGATTTTAAAAGCGGCATTTCAAGTCATTAACGCGTAAATTTTACAACCCCAACATAACCTATACTGTCAAAGAAAAAAAACATGAATTTATGGTTGTTTACACAACACAATCTGTAGGCTTGTGGACGGCTCATTAAATACGACATCACGAAGGAAAATGTGAGACGGGCTGCCAGTGACCACGGCTAGGTATGGCGGCAAAGATTAAAGGCGAAGGGGGGAGAAGCGACTGTGCTTTGAGGTTTGCGATGACGAGTCTCGAACGTTCTAGAAACATCTGCAACTTTCGGAATACGAAAACTTTGCATAATACTATGACTAACGTCAATGATGCACATGGTTGAGTTTTTTGTATATATTGTAAGAAAAAAGGATACTTCCTATTTAATTTTAATCTTTTCAAAGTAAAAATAAAACTAGTCCAACTAATGCGCATTTTAAATTAAATTGATTGAATACCTCCCCTCAAATATTCAAATCAATAAAACACCCACAAAATCAACCAACCACCCCACACAAAAGAATAAAATCAAATCAATCGTCGCCTCTACGCAATTCAGTGGAGAGCTTGCGGGGCGGGCGGTGCGGGGCAGGGCGGGCGCCGCCCAAAATAGCACGCACGTGCCGCTCGCCGCCGTCTGCCCACGCGCATGCAAGATGGCCGCCGCGCCTGCGCGTGTGCGTGTGCGCAGCAGGCGATTGTGGCACGTAATGCGCGGTATATTGTTATGCATGGAAAATCTGTTTATGATGCCTCAAATTCAACTGCGAGTGGTATAGAAATTTTATGTTAGGTGTAAGAGGTCTGTTTTTCTTGCTGTATTTACTTAAGTTGGAGTGCGGATGTCAGGGAATAAACTAGAATTAATTAATGTATAATTGACTATCGTTGGAAGTTAATTAATAGAGGTGAAATTTCAAAGAAATACAGCGTTTAGTCAACGTCGGAACCATAGTAACGGTAGTCAAAATAAAGTTAAACGGATTAAGATAAAAGTCAGTCAGTAAAAAAATGTCTTCTAAGATAAATGTCATTTTTGCTTCCAGTACTAAGCCTTGACAAGACTGACAGACATTCCAAGACGATTTTTTTAATATTCCTATTAACAAAGTCTCTGAACGAAAGCTATGAATCAACCTATCATCACATCCTGTAGGTATTCCAAACACTCAAATCTTCGCACATGCGGCCACCATCTTACCAGACGCTACCGACGATTCAGGAAAGATTCGTGAATCATGCGCATACTTATTAATGAGAAAGTCTGTCTGTTTGACGGGGCTTTAGAATTAAATGGATTATATAAGACAGTCTCTAGTTTTGGAATATCACAGTGATGTGATAGACAGTAGTTGTGGTTTTGAATAAACACAGCTTGTTAGAGAAAGAAAATACCTCTCGAGAGTCTGGTCAGTTTCAGAGATGAATCTAAGGCCTATCGGCCACGTGTAACAAACTCAAGCCACCAATGACCAGCGAGAAGAGTAGCATCATGGACTATCGTTCGGTCTGGCTGGCCTAAGTAATTTATAGAAGTGAAGACGATATCTTGACGCAGAACATCTGATTCGAAAAACGCCATGTCAAATAAAAATTGTCTGATTTGCAAATGGTCCGATTCGTAGAATGTTCAGGAAGATCTTTGATGTGCATCGATAGTAGATTATAAAATTATGTCAAGAATGACCTCTTTGTTGATTCCTCTCTTAAATCAGCGAAATGTATTTTTCATAAATACCGACATCAATTCAGAAATATCTCTACCATAGTACAAAACCCATACTCATTCTTAGCATAAACAATATACTTTTATAAGCGCCTCCCGATGACTTACTCTGTCCACGATATGATACATTAAGGTGATGTGGATTATAACTTTTGTCTTGGACGAACGCCGAGTAGGTACGTCATTATCGTCTGCAATGGCTGACTAAGATTTATAGTCTTTGTTTTATGCTTCTGATTATGACATATCTCCATCTCTTTCCATCATCTCAATCTCTCTCTTCTTTATCTAAAGAACCAATTCTCCCCCACCTGTCCTCCGGGTCGTCTTGTGAGTCTTCCATTAGCATTTATCCTTTGTTGTCTTCATCATTTCTTTTTCTATCATATAGAAATATTAACTTAGTGCTTTTATAGGGTAAAGTTATTGATTAGCCGTCAGTATCAATATGGTGAAAATCAGTGTTACTCTGGGTCTTAGATATCATATAGACAGTCGCTCCATGTAAAATACTGGTCTATTCCCAGTATCTGTGGTTTCACCTAGATTTATCATCAGTCTATTTCTCGTCAGTCTCCATCTTTACTTCTTCTATAGTTTCAATGTTATTATATTGTTCATGTGTTATATCGTTAACTTATTGTCTCGCTGTCTTATAAAGCATTGTGGCATGTTTCTTGTCTGAATTGCTTTTGTTTTATTGAATTATTGGACCGTTGGCAGACGATGGGCCGGCCACCTGTCTCTGCACTGTTAGTATCAACAAATACTTGTCTTTGGGATATATTATTATGATAGTACTTAGATTCTGTGGAAAATACAAGGACAAATACTATTTTGATTTTTGTACTGGGTTAATATCATATATCATTCTTGCGATTTCTCGTGTCATTGCCATTAAACGTGTTTTATATATATTTTAGCTATTAGTTTTAGGTAATAATTATGCGTAGACTGTGTGTAATTTTATCATCTCTGCCTTTTCTGAGGTTGTAATTGTCCTCTAATTTTAATTGCTCTATAAATTACTGTCCGCTGGAGAATTTCACACGTTTTGCTGTCTCTTCGATACAATCATGAAACCCACGCATCAGCTTGGCTCACTCCTGGCCGGACCAAATGACATAAAATAAAAAATTGATATGCTACAACTTGTCATTACTTGTGTTCCAAGGTTACGTAAAAGAGTGTGACAATAAATTCTTAAAAAGTCGTAAATGTTATCATTGCAAATTTTTACCGTAATTTAGTGTCAAAACATGAAAATAACAATCTCATATTCTCTTTTATCTGCAATATTTTTTATAACATTTTTATTTGTATTATTTTTATTGGAATGACGTTAAAGCACGTAAAAAAAATGTAAAATAAATAAATAACTATGGATTTAAATTAACAATCCAAGTCATTCTCTATATTTCTTTATATTCAGTACTTATAAACCTTACCGCTTCTTGTCTAACTTTATCCAATACAAATCTGTATTTACTTACCATCTTTAAACCAGCCTCTTTCTCAGTTCCAACCAAAGAAAATACACTTATATCAAATATTTTAATTTATTATATACCTGCATCGTAAGTTCACTGCTCTCCCAGGTACATACAGCGCAAGTCGCACGCACACATCTGTCGCGTCGCGCATGCGCGCTGAAGCACGCGTACCGGCGCGCGCGCGTCTAAATATAGCCGCGCCTCCCGTCGAGCGACGTTACCAACCGCTGGAGATCTTGAAGATTCCTTAATTATTGTTTTTTTTTTCTCTCTTTCTCGCTGTTCGGTAACCTGATGATGGTTCAGATGGTTGAAAAGCGGAGAAATAATTTTCTGAGGACTGCATGGAGTGTTTTTTCTTCAGTGTCTTCAAATTTATTTGGAAATTGCTTTTGATTTTTCATATTTTAAGGATATTAGTTTAAAGTTAGAGGTTAGATTAAAATAATTATGCTAAAATAAAATCCTGACAATCCGACATATGAAATGTCGGATGATCATGTGTCGGATTGTGCGGTGGTTGATTATGGCTCACCCCTCATAAAGAAGAGACGTATGCACCAGCAGGTGAAACTTTATGGGCGGCTTATGCTTACAATAAAAACCGTGCTCCAATTTTAACCATATTACGAAGTAACACAATAAACACCACCCACGATCCTAAACTAGACCAAAAAATAATATAGTTCAAGAATGAATTGTAAAACATTCACTTCCCACTTACCTTGAAGGAATACACTTTAAATTAATGAATAAACACTCATTCACCCGGATGGACTATTTAGCCAAAAAACGATAAGGTCAACGCACAGTTATATGCACTGCACGGGATCATCGCCTCAACTCAAACCGTTCGGGATTCCTTCTATAAAACTCCACACAGCAATGCGTAACGGCATGACCTCGGATTAGGATTGGTTAAAATGAGGTGAGGTTATACCTAACGGTTGCAGTGCTTACAAGTATCCTATGAGCTTTAACAGCCAGATCATCGTTAGCGCTCCCGTTCGCTCAGATTTTGGCAAATTACCACTAAATAGTTTAGATACGTCATAATTCCGGATGGCGATTGTGTCTCGAGTTCTCGACCTATTTGTTTCACGTCTTGGTTTATGATGACAAAGTATAGACAGTAAAGAGACGATCGCGAAAACTCTGGGATGAAATCACGCGGCTGTTGCCGGGTCGTGGGAGTTGGAAAAGAATTGGTGGCATTTCCTCGGCCTAATTTGATTATGGATGCCAAATGAGGAGCACAGAATTTTTAGACGCTATAGCTACGCCCTTAGCTAATTATTAAGAAGACCGCCCGCATCTATAATTAAGATTTATACACAAAAGCAAACGATACTATTCAAAAACATAGAAAACGAGATTAAAAAATACTAATAGATTTTAAAATTGGAGCCCTGAGAATTATCTACAAAATTACAACATTCTGTATAAAAATTTTATGGAATATAAGCCTTGAGTTAGTAACTACTAGAGATGACGTGGAGAACATGTAATAACTAGATATAGTTCGCAAAATGATAAATCATCAACGGTGTGAGAATGATGGTATAGTGAAACATTTGCGAAAACTGATAATTGTTTGTGCAGCGGAAATCTTGAGTAATGGTTAAACAAGTTACAAAAGGCCTTACATATTGACAACATTTCCTAATGGAACCAATGACGCTCCTAGACTCGCTGTTTTACCTAGACTAGGGACAATCTCTTTTAAAACGATTCGTATGTCTAAATCGACTTTCAACGTAAATTACTTTTTCGTTAGCCTTTGTAAATTCAATATTTTTTTTGCCTTCTTCATCATAGTCATCATCGATTGGATGCCATTTTGTCGAGGCTCCCTGGTCACAATTCGCAAATTGGTAGTTTTTTCACACCTATGTTGTGGTCGGCTTCCAGTCTAACCGGATGCAGCTGAATACAAGTATTTTACATGGAACGACTGCCCATCTGATCTCCACAACCAAATTAAAAAAAAATATCGGAAAAATATATCAGAATAAATTGGTTTCGCAATTTTTTCGTATTTGATTTGTGAAAATATCATAAATCATATCATAAAGACCGGAAAATGATAAATTTGTATAAAACACCTCATCATGTACATATTAGAACATGGCTAACCTTGTAAAGGGAAGAGGGGGAGGGAGGGGGCTAGGTTGCGTTATGTGTTTACTATAATAAGCATAGTCATCGTAAATTGTTTCTGTTTAATTGCCAGTATTAATGGCGGTAAACAGTTATAATATATGAGCTACGTTGCTACGATTTTGCTTGATTATTCAGCGGGTAGGCTCCTGTATGATAAATATTATTTACATAAAGCATACTTAAATACTTCATCTCGCACATCATTCATCAGTCAATGAGTTGTCGAAACAAAAGTATCCACCCTAGTTAAAAAAACTGGGCAAGTGTGAGTCGGACTGGCATACGCAAGGTTCAGGTTCACCTAAAACACGTTTTTATATGGTTAAAATCCCCTTTAATTTTAACAACCAAAAATACTACTACCAACAGTAACAGACATTTTCCATACCACGTTTTCCTGACATAATCTCAGGATAGTTTAGTCTGTGACAGAAAATCAATTTGAAAATGCTTTGCAAGTACGCATTTAACTTGTAATAACTGTCTAGATAGAAAATTATAGTGAATTACGTTGCAACTTTACATATTGTGTTTCGATCGTTATGTAAAAATTGAGTCAAAACTTAACTTTAATACTTTAACCAATAGTAATTGTATTATGAATCTAGGTTAAATGTCGCTGGAGCTGTACACTAAACGATACTGCGTTGCAAAAAATATAATACAACTTGTCAGATTTAAATCTACATTAGATAAGTCATCTATGGTATTTAGATCTTTAAACTTATATTAAAACTTGGGTAGGCTCTTAGCAAGTCGGTTTAAATTTAACCATTTCTAAGTAGGTTGAAAACAATATTGTTGAATTATATTTAAGAATTATCTATACATCTATACATACAAATAAATAAAATTGAAGTGTCTGTTTGTAATATTAAAATAACCGCTTTTTACTGAATGTAATACATACGAAAATATATACGGCACTTATAACAAAAACACTTTTTTTTTTCAGTTTTTGTCTGTCTGTCTGTCTTGTTCCGGTTAATCTCCAAAACGGCTGGATCGATGTTGACGGGACTTTTACTGGCAGATAGCTGATGTAATAAGATCTAACACAGGCTACTTTTATTTTAGAAAAAAAATTTGGGTTCCGTGCAAAAAAATTAAACCCTTAAAATTGGTAACAAAATTCGATTCAAAAAGGTAATTAATCCATTTTTGTAATAATTTCACGCGAACGAAGGTCGCGCGCTACAGCTAGTCAGTCTATACTAGTACGGGGAACAGAGCGAATCAGGTCTATGTGTACAACCATAATAAGTAGGTGCCGATGTAACAAACAAAAACATAATTTTAACTACATCTACAGCTTATTTGTAACTTACTGAACTGTGCAAAGTTGTTATTTTGATTTGCCAAAGAAAGAAGTTTTTTTTTTATATGCATACGTATAATTCATGCCAGTATTGTGAAAAGTTCGGTAACAGCAGGTACCTCCTTGCAGTACACCTACATTTCACCAGTTATATTGAGGTCCCATGTAGTAAGGGCAAGCCTATTGCCAGCAACAGGGCACAAATCCATACTTTGGACAGCAAAATTCTTGATGGAAAAACCCAAAAACACTGTGCCCGAACTAGAAGTAAATTCAAATTAGTGCAGCTCATTTTTATTAACCTTTCGTATGCGCCGGAACGTAGATCACTGATCTGACTGACTGATCGGACACGGGACTTCAACAGATATTACAGTTCATTTTCTGTCAAAGTATAGTGTCCGCAGTTCGGTCCGGAGTCCAGTCGGTTTGACTGCACCATAAACGCTTGGGCCTTTTTTCAAGAAGAAAAGTAATGGCACATTTTTTATTTATTTAAACCTACCAATAGATCCAACTCAACAATCCAGCCCGACCCTAGCTGTCCCCTCAATGACACACTGAGCCGAGGCCCGAACCCCACAGGGGGTGTCCTTATATCCATAGTTTGTAAGCCCTGGCTGGGGCCTTAAAGTAATTTTTGGCCACCACAGAATTGCCCGGTTAAGCAGCTTCAACCTTAGAGAGTTGTTGCGCTGCGAGAGGCCATTAAAAAAAAAAACCATCTCAACAATAAACATAAAAACTACTCAACGCTATCCACTGTCAATATTCTTATGAGACTGACAGCGTTGCTACGTTTCATGGCAACGCTTTGACTCTGGCCAAGATAAAAGCCAGCCCTTAGGTCAGTACGAATAAGTTAGTTCAAACCAGATAAGAAGACTACCACTTTGCTATAAATAGTCTGATCTAAAAATAGCCTCCACCGGGACCTCCCGTGGGTGTTGTAAGCGAGTCACAGATCTTAATCAGAGGAATCGACAAGCATCCACCTGTTTCAAGAACATGTATCTACATTCACAACGCTTGCCAAGACAAATGGATGACAAATCAATTGGGCATAATTTCTGAGAAGGAATTTGTGTTTGTGTTTTTAGGAGGTGCATGGTCAAGTACTAGACGGAATTATTTTATGAGCTAATACGTGTCGTAATAAGCAATCACGCCGCTTGGCAGTGAGTAAATGAGTGACTAGAATTTTTTAAATTCGAAGTGTGTGGCGTTTTTTAGTGTCAGAGGCAGTGTAATAGTGGAAGAGCTGGCTAAATAATAATAATATAACAGCTGCTCGAGTCGATCTCCATGGTGACCCTGACATACCGAGATTCCTCCGTGCCTCGGAAAGCACGTTAAGCCGCTGGTCCCGGCTGTAATTTGTAGATCTTTGACAGTCGTAACAGGAAGTCCGAAGTCTGACAAGCAGTCTTACCAAGGGGTATCGCATTACCTGGTACAAACTGGGTTGTGGAGGTCAGATAGGCAGTCGCTCCATGTAAAATACTGATACTCAGCTGCATCCGGTTAGACTAGAAGCCGACCCCAACATAGCTTGGGAAAGGCTAGACGGATGATGAGGCCGTGTTACAGTATGTACTTCTGGGTAAGCTAACACAGTAGAGTATCTAAGAACATAAGTAATTTAATTCAAGTATGGATGCATCGTAGGAGATTGTGAGACCAACGGGATAGGTTTAGCCTAAATTTGAAGGAGGAAGAGCGTGCTAAATACTAGAGGACTGTGTAAGGAAGCCCTAGGAGTGGAACAGAGTCGGCTAGGAAATAACAAGCGCTGAAGTTGGACAACATTAAAGAAAGCAAAAAGTTTAATGTAGTTAGACGCTTCTTTCCAGGGCTATAAATCTGTTAAATGCACTACAAAGTTGTTGCAGTAGCATAAATATCTAGGCAAAAAAGTTTATACGATATTGTGTCACCATCGACAATATTTCGTGTAGAAATGTAACAAGTCAATTTAAACGTAGATAGAGTAAATATACTCTTAGTTTTTATATGTTTAGTAAAGTAGCAAATTGTTATACATGGTGGATTTTTGAGACGAGGGGCGAAAAGGTAACGTTTTTGGCGATTTATGTCGTTTCTGTACTCTAACACTCACAATTATTGGACCAGTTAGGTATTTTAATCTTTATACAAAATTTCATCGATAGCCAGCATAAATATAAAACGTTTGAATTGAGTTTTGAGTGAGTGAATGTAGTTAGCAACACCAATCTTCTAAGCCGATTTTCAGTAGCTACTCCGGATACCTGCTCTTATTGCCCCATTGCTCAGGGTCAAGTTCTGAATACCGAAACTTGTAGGTACTAGGTAAGCAAAGTTTCTTAGAATTGTTTATAAACAATGGTCTTCAAATTCAAATCAGTATTAAAACAATAGCTTGAAGAAAAACAACATACATCTCCAAGGTTTACACATAGCAGCTGCCATGATGGACTGTACCTACAGCCACGTACACATTAATGGTAACAATTTGACATTGACAGCGCCTTCATACCGTAGCAGTAAGGGTGATTTTCGAAGCTGATGTGCGGTTGAGTGTACGACATACGACAGCTGCGTTTGCGTCTTGCTCTCGTAAATTCAAATTCAAGTGAGGAACCGTAACTTCGGTTTTACGGGATTTATCTAATGATGTTACGTCTATTCGTTTTTTTTTTTGTGTATAGGGTTCCGTCTGAAGCTAGTTTTTTGGCGGTGATTCTGAGAGATGCATTTTGCGCAGACCTTGAAAAATTTACCAATGTTTGGGGTTAGGATAACGTCGTCTGGATCGTTCAAGAGCTGTGAGTATCATCATATCTATGGAATATTGTCACAGACATGACATCTCTTAAATGCAGATTTTTTTAATATTATGCTGAATGCGTTCAGTCATTGATGAAATTCGCTCTAAGATGCCTTGTGCGATCTCTGGCCAAAATCATAAAAAATACTACTAATTAAAATCAATTCATAAAAAAACACCACTTCTTTCTAAATAAGTAATTGGCTCTCGATTCCCTAAAGGAACCCTCAGAATTGCCACGGGAGAGGCGTTCTTCTCGCAATGGCATAACGTATAAATTGGCCTATGCAAATAATGTGACATGTGTCGTTTCTGATAGAGGTGTTTGGAACGACACGTGCGACGTGCGCAAAGTAAACTGAGCTCCTTTGGCAGCTGCGGCTCAATTGTGACGCTTGACTCGCAGTGACTCACACGCAATGGTCCATTCTGTAACGTTGTTTAATTACTTGAAATTAAACGTTGTTTTTGTACGAGTAGCTAGAGGAACATAATTCAGTTGGCAGATTCGTTTTACATAAGTACATAACCTACTCACGCCTCTTTCGTATAGGGGTAGGCAGAAACTCCAGAAAAGTGATTCGTCCTAACGCGTCAGAGATTACATTTCTGTTTCGTTAACGATGACATTTGAATGGATCACACATACTGAAAGTTTTCTATATCTACCAATGCGGGATGTGTGAACTCACTCGAGATCATTTTCAGATATATATAAAGCTCCTGAGGGGTTTAAGATTATTGAACCTGAAGAAAAGCCTCATGGCAAACTTCGGACTGAATGGTTGATATTTTGACGACACGTTTGGCGCAGTAGCTGAGCGATTGGCTGCTACGCTGCGTGTCGCAGGTACAACCCGCGCACGGAACAAATATTGTCATGACCTACGGGTCGATGTTCTAGGTCTGGCTGTTTGTGTGTGAGTTAAATTGCTTGTAAATACACCACGGTACAGGAGCAATTCCTAGTGCGGGGCAAAGATACAAAAGCCGAAATTCTTAAGCCATGTAATTAGATACATTAATCTCTAATCCAATAAAATTCTTTCAGAATTGTTCCAAAAAACTGTGTTAACAGCACAATGAGGCAACTCAAATGAATATTAGTAAATGTCATTGAAAAAATACTCCAATTCCCATTTCTTTGTAAGAAATTGAGATCCAATGATGTCATGATGCTTTGCGTCATTGATGTGATTCATATAAAATATTAGTCTTCTTCCTTCGTTTTATTATTTAAATGTTTACTTTCATGTCTACAGGATTGCAGTGAACATTAATTTTCCATGTTTTATATCATGTGATGGTGTTACGTAACTTTTTTCGTGTGTTTGTTTTGATTTTAGAACGTATATAAAACTATTTACGTAGGTACGTTCTATAAATAACGTCTGGTAGGTTTAAAGTGGGAGGGATATAAATCAAACTGAAATTCAAAATCAGATATGCAATTTTTCATCATTGCCTCTGACGATGTTGCAGAGCGTTTGAAAACTCTACACAAGCACTGAAAAAACTTAAAGAAATACAAAAATATATCTTTGGCTTATTTTTCAGTGATTTATCAATTAAAAGCATTTCATAAAAGTGTATATTTTATTCACTCAAAAACCGTAAAAATGGATAACATCAGCTGCAATTCCTCCAAGTATTTTGAATCTAGGTCCTATATCACAATATCAACTTTACTAAATAAATTCAGAATATCCTACAACAAACTCCCTTAAAAAACTACGGACGTCCAGAACCCAAAACACTTCAGTATCTAAGTGGATGTTCCATTGAGTTCAAATCATTCAGAATATCCTACAACAAATTCCCTTAAAAAAACTACGGACGTCCAGAACCCAAAACACTTCAGTATCTAAGTGGATGTTCCATTGAGTTCAAATCAAATGAACAGCAATAAATCTGTTATGATAGCCCAACCTGCTTGTTCAATCGACTCGGTTTCAATCGTAAACTCTACACCAATAAGCTAGGAATGCGTTTCAACTATGTCCTTAGGTTGTTGATCGCGTAAGCTTCGGTTGTTAACGGGAGGTGAAACGAGAATCGAGTCGAAATCGAGAAGTCGAATGTCAAAAAAAATCGTCATAACATTTATTGTGCTTTACTCGCAACCAGCACCATATTACCAGATATATGAACGAGGATGAAGAAAAAGGTCGTATCTTAGGAGGTGGCGTGTTATATGTAGTTTCTATCTACTGAAATAATCAGTAATTTTATTTGTGTTTAATTGTATATTTATTGCAAATTTTTACTAATACGTTGTTGAAATTGAAAAAAAAATTAACTTGTTGATTTACATCGAACTGCAGACATAGTGCCCCCTGCAAAGTATTTATCTGTCATCGGGTTATCAGAATGAGGGTAATATCGCACGTGTTGCTTGTTTACGTTAATTACATGGTTCGCGCTTTAATATTATTGGACATCTGGATTTTATCTTGTGTACTTAGTCCTACTTAGTGACAAAATAATAATGGCATAGCACATATTGCCATTATTATTTTGTCACTAAGTAGGTACCTATGTTGCTTCTGTCGAGACACACTTTTTTGCAAAACAGTTACAATAGTTATTTTTCTACGACAGTCGATAATTAAAAATATACAAAAATCGGAAAAACAACTGGTTTTGGAATTCTGGGCGGACACATTATTCACTTAATATTATATAATTAATCGACACGCTAAAAAAATTATCGAAAAACAAAATACTATCGAAATATTTTCAGTAATCGACAAAGATTTTCGCCAGTACTATCGAAAGCTCTCCCGCTAAGCGTTAAGAGGGGGTGATTTGGTGTGTTGGCCGCACGCCAGGCGGCGTTTTTGGCTCCGAGCCAAATCGGGAGCGCACAGTGGAAAAGAAATGGCGTCGCGCATCTTTGATATGCGTCAGAGGCGTACGCGCAACCCGCAGCGCCGGTAACATGTTTTTCATGATGTATAAAAGAGGTTTTATTGCGGCCGGACCATGAAACTGATTGCTGTTGTGTGTTAGATAGATGATGGGCGTTCGTTACGGGTTTCAGGAGGACGTTGTTAATGACTAGGTGGGTGGAGGGGGGGGGGGAGCAAGAAATAGTATCCTATGTTAAAATTGACTACTGTAAAGGTATAATCCCTCTCAGGGGCACTAGTTTATATTTTGTACTTTGTCGTTCACGTATTTATGACGTGGCTTTAAGAGTCGGATGCGTAGATTGGTCCAAATTTCAGCGAGTAGAAGAATATATCAAACAAAAACTCCAGGAGTAAGCTGGACAAATACAAAATAGACTCTGAAATACCTAGTAGGCACTGAAATACTAATTTATAGTCATGAAAAGGAATTCGGATCTTTTGAAATGCGTCAATCGACGCGGGCGCAACCATATAAAATCTTCTGAAAACCACATAGTAATAAATCTTTGATTGCGGTTAAAGCCAAGACGAAGATATTTACAGCTAACTTTTGCCTGCGGCTGCGCTCGCGTGGTTCGTTCTTCTAGGACAAAACGTATTATTTGTCCTAACCTAGGTCATGGTTTATCTGTATGTCATATTTCATAGCAATCCGTTCAGCCCTTACGCTGTGAAGGCGTGATAAACAAACAAGCGATTCCCCTTTCATATTTAAAATGTTATAGGATATTCTACATAACATGTAGGCATAATAGTTTTCTCTTTATGAAAAACGTATGGCTTAACTTTTGTATGGAATGCTGGAAATCAGCCAGACACTAAATGTTTGTGAATGGAAAAGCGAATGAGATAATGTGTTACGATTTACGTAGATATGGTATAGCCATCTGTTTATAGAAAAATACTCGAAACGTGACGGAACGAACAGGTTTATTTCCCATACCTGTATCATTAAGATTCTCTCTCTTCTTTCTTTATCGAGTGGTTAGTGCCTAACCTGGTGTCAGAGTTTTTATGCCACCCATGGGCCTCTGTCTTGGCTTTACATGCTGTCGAGAAATATCTCTCAGACATGCTGGTTTCCTCACGATATTTTCCTTCACCGATGCAAGTGATAATTACCTACACAATACGCATATGCATAATTTTTATGTTATATTTAAATTTGTTATTTGCTTTATGTTTTAATGTATTCTATTTTCTTTTCTTCTTACTTACTACTTACTGACTATGTCTACCTACATCTCTTTTTTTAGTCTCCTTTCGCAGGTTTGCTGGAAGAGATTTCTTTAGAGATAAGCATCACCTTTGTACCTATTTTTTCTGTTTCTTTCTTCTATTCTGTATTTAGTGTGTACTTATACTGTTAAATAAATAAAATGAATCCGAAAAATCAGAGGTTTGAACTTGAGACCTTTGACTTGGCAGTCCGACGGTCACACCAGGCTATCATTGCTTAAAATATTGCATTAGATAGCTGGCAAAAATTACGTACTTTTATACACACTTTAATTTACTATTGTATATACCCGTTTAAGGGATGACATTTCGAAAATTCTTACTTTGGGTTTGGTAATTATTTTATATTTATGAAGTTGACCTGTACTGACATAACATAACATCACGCCTGTAATCCCCGAAGGGTTAGGCATAGCTGTACCTAATAGTACACCCACATTTCGCCAGTTATGTTTAAGTCCCATGTAATAGAGGGCAAACCTATTGCCATAAACCGGTTCCAATTCCAGGCTCCGTGGCTGCTACTGAGAAATTCCTGATGGAAAAACCCAATAATAATTTGCTCCACCCGGCAGTCGAACCCAGGAACTCATGCTCAGCAGTCGGGCCAGCCTGTGAGTGACTTGAGTGAAATCTTCATACCGAAGTGTCACATCTTATTCCTGAATGTCGTATAGTGAAATGTGAGCGTATTTTGATGGAGGAGCGGACTGCTGCAATAGTAGTCCGAATTTTCGATAGCAAGAAGAAATACCCTCTGCTTTTTGATTAAAAACTGATACTTACATCTGAATACATGACGTACCTAGGACGGCAGTTGGCCGACCAAATTCGGTCATCGCTGATTCAAAACTCCATGACGCGCTTTACAATGCCAACCATAGGCACAGATGTCGAATCATCGCCAAGCAGTAGACTTCTTCACATCGGGGGAATCACGAGATCCTCACTAATGAGGAACACGACGCGAGGACGAGGAGGACGGCAACAATGTGTGAATTAATCAAAAGTCATTTTGTTCAAATTACGTCATAGATAAGACTGCCTCCTAAAAGGCGCCCGCACTGTATTTCTGGCTTTCTGGTGTTTTAGCAGAGAATAAGAAGAAGTGGTGTAGCAAACCCCCAAGCAACACACAGAAATATTTAATATTATCAGAAGCCCCAAAACCTACATTAATATAGAAACTTCAACAAACTCGTTGGTTTTGTAATTAACAATCACTACACTTATTTGAATTGAAACTAGGACAATAATAAACTTCATTCATTGAATATATATTTGTATTCAAAGTGTAATCTGTTATAATATAGGCCGGGATTTATTTAGGTGAGGAATAATATGAAAGAAAAACCGGCCAAGTGCGAGTCGGACTCGCGCACGAAGGGTTCCGTACCATTATCTATAAAAACGGAATTAAAATCATATCTGTTGTATGGGAGCCCCGCTTAATTTTTTTTTTTTTAATTTTTAGTATTTGTTGTTATAGCGGCAATTATAGTAATACATCATTTGTGAAAATTTCAGCTTTCTGGCTATCACGGTTTATGAGATACAGCCTGGAGACAGACAGACAGCGAAGTCTTAGTAATAGGGTCCTGTTTTACCCTTTGGGTACGGAACCCTAAAAAGGAGTGAATGAGAGAGCGACGTGTTGCGCCGACCCCAAATAACATGAGACAAGGGCAGGAAGATGATGATGTTGAATCTAGGCCGAGATTTCCACAAGGTCCTATGGGAAAGCTAAATGGGATGAGTTAAATGGCGTATCTTGGCATAGTACTGATGGATCAGTGAACTCTAAGACCATAAACTGCTGTTAAGACTGTTTTTAGTTTTATACTCTTGTTTTCAGGATTTGACTAGGATCTTCACTGAGTTAAATTACTTCCAAGGAAATATGATTTGTCCGAAAAATTTGATGATTTTCATAGACTAACCTCCGCATACCTCTTCGTTGACATGTCAGCGTGAAAGAAAACAGCTTTCAATCACTGAATTCCAGAGGTTACTTCTTTCGACCAATTTTAATTTTATGTCTTCTATTTACACAAAGTATTAGTGGAGTATTAGTGGACACAAATCAGTGCGTCAGTTTTTAAGACCTGTAAAATACAGCAATGGATACTTATTTTGCACTATTGAAAATAAGAACCACCACAAACTGTAGATCTGGTAGATCTACAGGTCTTAAAAACTGACGCACTGATTTGTGTGCGCCTGCGTATAATAATAAATACAGTTAGAAATCATTTTACTACAACTTTTTTTATTTTTGTATTTTGATCATTGCAACACTCCCATGCCGAACCTGGTTTGGTTGAACTAGTGAGCTTTAGTATTTCTATAAAAAGAAACTGTAATACAATCGTTTTAAATTGCTTTATTTCAATAACCGTAATCCATTCCCTGTAAAAAATTCAAAAGATCATAACTCTTTACTTGTTAAAGCTACAAGCTGGACATTGAAAGACGTCAGGGTAGCAATCAGCTAATAATTACTTAAGTAAAAATAATAACACGAATTTTAATAGTTTACACAAACGGAGAGTTGACCAGTTATCCTGATATCAGAAAGGCTGGTCATTTTGAAGTCCCTTTATTTTGTTTCAAAGGTAGGTAGCAATTAATTGAAGGTAGTAAAAAGTAGCAAATAGGTAGCAATTTTTGGCCACCAGCCTGACGCTAGCCGATACAGACAACCAGCAATTCAGACGCACACACTGATTTCCTTAACTAAAAAGCCTTGAGCTATACGCCAATACCTATCGCACATAAAAGTACACTTCTCACATTATTTAATTAGTCATTCAATATGATAATGATATACAAAAGGAGCCGATACATCACTAGAAGACCTCAACCGTACATGATTGATGTACTAGCTTACCGAGAAGTACAAGTTCAATGTTCATACAAAACTTAATTATTTATATAAGCAACAAGTAAGTTGGATATGTACGACTAGGTTTTGTTTGCGGATTTGCCCTTAAAAAATGGAGCTAGGAAATTACCCCACTGGAACTTACGTGTGTCCTGCTTTAGCTGTCGTCCCCTCTTCTTCTGGAGGCTAATGCTTGGCACTGATTTTGATCATCATCATTAGCCTACAGTAGTCCATAGCTAGACATAGGCTTCTTTAATCGCACGCCACTCTACTCGTTTTTTGGCAACTATCATCGCTCCACTGAGCCTGAGGGCGTCCCACCTTACGCTTGCCGATTCACGGTCTCCACTCAAGAACTCGTCTACCCCAACGGTCATCGGTTCTACTGCTAATATGGCTGGCCCATTGCTTCTTCAGCTTACATAATATTCTATGAGCTAAGTCGAACGTATCATTAACACTAGAAACGGGATATTTACCATGTTTACTGTACTATGTGTACTGAGTGAAAAAAACGAACAAGAAAGAGGGTAGACCGATTTGTCTGCTCATAAACACCCACCCGCAATTACTTCAGTTTTTCCGTAATTATGGTGCTTGCAACAGCGCTAAAATTACGGGAACTCAAAACAAACAGTAAACATGGTAAATATCGCGTTTCTAGTGTTAATGATAATGTTAGTGACGAGATTTTAAACACTTATATGTCGAGAATTCTGGTTCTCTGACGGATCACCTCGTTCCGGCGCGATGATTATGAAAATAGTATAAAAAGTACCCTATAACCTAACCCAGGCCGTGGTCTATCTGCGTGCCAATTTCATCAAAATCAATTAAGCTGTTAAGGCGTGAGAAGGCGAGGGACAGATACCCAGAGCTACTTTCGCATTTATAATATTTGTACAGGTTATTATTTTGACTACCCAAATACGTGGGAAAGAACCTATAAATCAGTTTATGTGGGTGTTATTAGAGACTAATGCTTATAATTAGTTATTTAGCTGACTCTGGAAGCTATGTCAACGTTCCTTTTTAGCCAAGCGTAATATAACATACATGGACGTACATACACATGCACTAGACATTTTACCACGTAGCTTAAAACCTGAAAGAAGCAGCCATCTTGTTTTTCGACATATTTCACAAAGAATACAACAACAGTGCCATTCGAACGCTAAAATACCCTTGTATTAATAAACCAAAAAAAAAAAAACAAAATGTTTATAAAATCATTAGCCTCTGAAGAGCTATGATTACTACCTATAGTATTTAAAGTAAAGTAGATACCAAGGACATGTACGTATATAATTACTATTTTAATTAAGGTCACACAAATTATGGTGTGGAGTATGGATATAAATATATTTACAATTACGTGGGTGTTCTACAAGTAAATAACTGTCGTAAACAAACTTTTAAAATAAAAATACCTATTAGTGTAAATAATTTGGTTTTTTATTTTAAAGCACTATTTTTGTATACCAGGATCCGTCTATCAGAGATACGATGCATGGACTGTGTGAATGATAAGTCGAGATGGGAATAACCCTTCTAGACACTTCTTACTAGACACTAACTTCTCTTCACTAAGTATGGAAGAAAAAGTCATGCTGCATCGAAGCTAAATAAATTGGGGAAAATGGCAGAAGAATGTCAGTATGAGAAATTCTTTAGAAATTCGTGCCTAAACGGGAGAAGACGAAAAGAAAATAGAACAGAGAAGAATTAAGAATGTGGACCCCTAATTTAATTAGGAAAATCGAAATGCAGTTGCTGGCCGTCTGTCTTGAGCGTAGACAGAGTATCCTATAGACACCGGCAAAGCGTGTCGCAAAAAGAGACAAAAAATAAATACGTCACGAATTTAGGGTTACCGGGTGAGGAAAAATTTACCCCACAATTTATGAGAATTGGAAATTAGTACGTAAGACAAAGCCTGAATATGCCAATGACATATCCGTTACCATCGGTACGCAAAGGCATGCGATGCGGAGAAGACATGCTGCCGAACTCAAATTAATTGCGATGAGGGCAGGAGTGACGATGGATGATGATGATGTGGTTCTAAATTACTGCCATTTCTGATGTGATAGTAGGTTCTGGGTTTGTGGGTAAATAATAGAACATGTTTATTTTTAATAAGCTTTTATTGATTTAACACATTATTGTCCTTTAAATAAAACAAGCTTCGTATGTTTCTAATTTTTTGCTTAGGTTCAAATTCTTTTATTGCGTGATGTATACGCAGTTCAAAATAGTGCATGGCAATTGCCTTAATAAGTAAAACTTTGTGGTTTCCAATAAAAGGTTGACTTTCAAAATGATTATTTATGAATTCTTCTTTCTAATTAACTTATATTCTTCTTTTTAATTCTCAAAATGTTTGCTGCAAATTTTTGATGACGGTTTTGGTGTCCAATCTGTTCGTCCTGTAGCTACAATCCAATTCTGACTTAAATTATCAGGTTCAGGGAAACTGCAAAAGGTCATTAAATATTTCAGATATTTAATTAATACTCACTGCAGAAGCCATCATATTATTATTTCCCATAATAGTGGGTAATAATTTATAGAAAAGTTGGCAACACCAACGTTTTTAGGTTAGAATTTATAATTGAATAATAATTGTTATTTTTGTGCTTTTTAAGGATGAATCGTACGTCTAGCGTACATTATACACAATATATGAACATAATAAAATGCTCTATCCGTTTAGGTAGTTAACTAAAGGTAAACAATCTTGATGTAACTTTTTACTTAAAAACTCAGTTTAAAATAAAATGCAAGTAAAAACCAAAGTAAATACAACAGTAACGAATACTAAATCAATTGAACCATAAGTTTGAAAAGTAGTTTATTTGTTTAATATGAATTTGTGTAAAAAGACACATCAAGATTGTTTACCTTTAGTTAACTACCTAAACGGATAGAGTAATGCCTATAACTGATAAAGAGTGGCATACTTACGAATGAAAAGACAATCCTGGGATTTTCGTTCCACTATCACTTTTACACCCTTTAACGCTACACCACACCATTTTTTTGTATAAATGGTTGAAATAGTAAGTCTAAATTGTTCAAAACAAAATATAACATAAATTACTTAACATATAACACGTAAAAACTGTATTTTAAAGGTAGACGATGGCTAGCTGCACGTCAGCTGTCAAACTTTGTTTAGCAAACTAGTGTGCTGACCTTGAAAAAACGTGGCACGCTCGATGAAACAAAAAATTTTATCGTTCTGTTTCATTTCTTTACACGACATCGGCATAAGTTGTTCTTTTTCTTGTGTGAATGCGACAAAACATATCAATTAGTCTATAGCATTCTCTGTCTACGGTCTTGAGTATAGGCACATCCCTAGCTTTTTCTTCTTCTTAGCGTATCGATGGCAAAAAGTTTAAATATGTTTAGCTCATAACTCAACCACGCGAACCCCGCTCACTGATACAGTAAATAAATCATCAAGATCTCAGGTGATAGGGCATTCGGTGCAATATGGAAGGTGGGTCATTGTTTGTGGGGAGACGCCGCATACGCACTTCAGGTCTAAGCTTTTTTAATTCAATAGATAACTTAAAAAACTAACATACCCTTTTCATAACTTCAGAACCTACCAACCAAAATAACAAGAAACTAGACCAACCCATTTCACCATACGCTCTTAGAAATCACAGGTTACAAACCCAGAAGATTTAAACACTCCTAAAACATGTCCAAAATTTTATAGACGACATTATTTAGTTGAACAAGCTGTCGTGAAAAACCACACGGCGTTGTTGGCAGTGATCCAGGAGCAACAGGCGCGCTGTCCTACTACGGATTTCGTGTCACGAGAACTTTATGGAAAAATATTGTTTTAATGTTCTGTTTACATGTTAGGGTCGAAGTTTTAGATAGGTATGGTTGTGACAGAAGAATGGGCAGCAGTGAGAGTCTAGTGGTGTGACCGTCAGACTGCCAAGTCATTCTTCTCGAGTTCGAACCCATATCACTTGCTTCGGTGAAGGAAAACATCGTGAGGAAACCATCATGCCTGAGAGATATTTCTCGATGGCATGTAAAGCCAAGTCAGAGGCCCATGGGTGGCATAAAAACTCTGACACCAGGTTAGGCACTAACCACACGATATAGAAGAAGAATAGGTGACCAAACTTTGACCAGGCGATTAGCTTGACTCGGTCTTACGAGGATGTATCCTGGTAAGGTTTTACGGTCTCATTTAACCAAAAATACAATGAACAGGCGTGATCGTGGCGCTCTGATATCTAAGCATGAAAAAGAGCTTTGCCCAACAGTGGGACAGAAACTAATTCAAGAACTCTCTCTATACGATACTTTTATTATTAAGTTGTTTATTATACGTCTTATCATAAAATAATACAAGGAAACAGACTTTAGAAAAAGTTAAAATGAGACAGGGGCTGTCCTTGGGGGCCCGTTGTGAAACCTGGATTTAAAGGATAGTACTAATAGTTAAAACTCTAAAACGAGTCACAGAACATGAAGTTGTATACTAACGTATTGTAATACCTAGGAGATCATTACGTCATCGAAATCATCGTTTACAAATCGAAGAGAGCTCTTCAAACAAAATAAATCATTTAACAGAAGTTCTTGTTTTCCATGACGTCGGCACTGAAATGAATTGGGTTCAAAGATCACTAACTAATGGTAAACAAGTACCGAGTTGTATACTAGGAAAATGTTTGTTTATAAGTTTTTTATTATTCAGAACATCCCTAATTGCTACTAGGAACGCATCAGTATCAAATCAGCCGAAAGATGTCCACTAATGGAAATGTCCTTGTCCCAAGCGTTGCTATATTGTGCTTTTGACATCTAATAGACTCACAGGGTAAGAAACATATATTACATCAGGCCTGTAATCCCCGAAGAGTTAGGCAGAGATGTACCTAACAAGTACACCCACATTTCGCCGGTTATGTATAAGTCCCATATAATAGAGGGCGAGCCTATGGCCATTAGCTGGGTACAAATCCAGACTCCACGGCTGCGACTGAGCAATTCCTGATGGAAACCCCAATAACACTTTCCTGACCCGAGAAACGAACCCAGGACCTCAAGCTGCCAGTCGCGCTTGCGATCATTAAACTCATGAGGCAGTCCTTATTCCAGGGTAAAGAAATAGGTGCTAGGAAAGCTATAAAACCAGCTAGGACCTATAAAGTTTAGATGGTATTCATTTTAAATCACTGAAACTCAGCACTCATATTTTCATGCTGCCACTCAAACACTTCAGCGTCGTAGACAATTCAGGGAATGCTTGGGATTTCAAACAATCTCATTTGGAGCACACTTTCTTCGAAAGCTATGTGGCTCGTGAGTATTTTTCTAAGATGTATTCTTCAAAGACCATAATATGTAGTTACATTTGTTTTTATCGTAAAAAAATACGAAATGTTTTGACATACACGAATTCTTTATTTATTTATTAAAACTTTATGCAGAAGTAAAAACTGTACAAAGGCGGGCATTTTATATCAGTTTACCTTAGGGTGATGCCGAGACAATACATACAGAATTGCAGGTGCAATATCAGAAAAAAAATACAAAAAAATAGGCGAAATTAACTACAAAACTACTAAATTACTGGAATTTTAACATGCGTATTGATGTCCATAGAAACGACTTTAATTAAAATATTTCAGATTTAAATAGGTACTGAAGATCATATTGTTTCCGGATATGAAAATTCAATCAAAAGATTTACAAAAAAGAAACATTAATCCTTATCCCTAAAGAACCTCTTAGTACCTATTTTTTTGTAAAAATATTCCCACATTTCCTCCATAAAAACGTTACCGATTCTGACCATTCGTTACCTTATATCATTAAATGCTTGAAAACGTCGAACACAATGATATATTTTTCTATAAGAACTCGAGTATAAGAGCGAATCACAGATAAGTACAGGAGTTTTTGGCTTACAGCCAGAACTGAAAGTTGTATTGGTGAAAATTTATATGTGTGTACCAAAGTAGTACGGTCGGCAAAAGAAATTTAGCTCAGCCTAGATTTTGTTGACGTCATACGTTTATTACTCGCGTTGGTGGTGAATTAGCGTGGTTTGGAGTGCTGAGTTGTTTAGATTTTAGCTTACTATAGTATGTAGTAGAAATCATAATTTTACCCAGTTTTTATGCCTGTATTTCCCCGAAAGACTATGCAGAAATATACTTTTAGTACACCCACATTTTGACCGACCTGGGAATCGAACCCGTCTTTATGGCTATATAATACTTTTATTAAAAACTTTTTTCTTAATTATATCCAAAGATTAAGCAGTTTTACCTGATTTCGTAAACATATTTTACAGCAGAAAGCAAGTTTACATTCATGGGCACCAAAATAAGCCTAGGTTCAAAACACCACGACAGTATTTTTATTTCTTTAGATAAAACATTTCATTTTACTTCGTTCTAACGGAAAAGATAAGCGTTGCTATTAAAAAACAAAGTAAATGAAAGACTTTATTTTCCTATAAACTTAAAATTTAATCCTTTTGTCAGATCAGTTGAGTATTTATTCAAAAGAAAACTGTTTTCCCGACGCTACCCGCTAAGAGACGATGACCTCGAACGGTTGTCTAGCCAAATGTCGACGTTCCGATCTTGCGTTACGTCCCTAACAGATAAACAAGCGGGAACGATTTATGCATGAAATATACACGCAACTGATTGCGTCGGTTACTGAAAACTATGAAAATTGTTCATAGTATATCATCTAGCCTAGCCTTTTCCCAACTATGTTGGGGTCGCCTTCCAGCCTAACCGGATACAGCTTAACCAGTATTTTACATGGAGCGACTGCCTATCTGACCTCCACAATCCAGTTAGTATTGGGTAATACGATACGCCTTGGTAAGACTGGTTGTCTGACTTTTGGGGCCATTGACTACCAGTAACGACTGCCAAAGAGATCTACAAGTTGTTGATAGGTCAGCGTACCTATGGTCTGATGGCCGATGGAGCCAACGTGCAACGGTTTTTTAGTAAAGACTGCGTATTAGCGAGCATAGCGTAGGACGCCTTCCAGCTGCGTCACAATACCAATACAAAGATGATAGATTACCCGTCAGCCATATTATGAGATTGCGATAGTCTTCGACAGATAATGTACCTCGCAACTAACGTTTTGTTCACGTAATATGTGAATGGAGGGAAAACATAGTGACACAGTTTTTTGTTTTGTTTTTCATTCATTGCAAACTTGCATCAAGCAGTGGATGCTGAGTTTAGAAGTAAGTAGAAAAGGTTTCATTGAAGACTTTTAGATTTTTTAAATACAGCAGTGATGATATAATTTAAAGCTGTCAGCCAGGTTTTTCATCTGCAAAATACTACTTTAAATATCAAATTGACCTATTATGTTACAGTTAACTTGTAGTTTATTTCTTGAAATCCATGAAAATATAATTTCAAGCTAATTTGTGGGTAAGTAGACCTCACACAAATATAATAGTAACTCCAATTTTCAGAAGTAAATCCTCTTTTGTCTTTAAATAATACGCCAGACAATGATGACTGCGAATTTTACCAGTTTTAAGCTGATTAATTAATCAATGTCAACACAATTAATACGTTCAAAGTATGCCTGAGCAGACTCAAGTTGTTTCGAAAACCAGCTGGTTTCAATTATTTGGAAGTCTAACAGATTGCAACCAATCATTTTGGTGTAAGTTGAATTCTAGTAATAAGTTCCATGTGTCAATAGGGCGGTTTATTATGTGCATTTTGGATTGATTTAAAATTGGTACAGCAATGCTCGGATGAAATAAATCAATTTTAATAGATATTTGAAAACTATGTATCTAAAATTTAAGAAAGGAATGATTTTCAGAGCAGTACTTTCTAACTTGTTACACTAACAATCTAGACTAGTCGTTTATTTAATGTTTTTTCCAGTTTTTCTACCGTTTTCTAATGATCTATCCGAAAGTCCAAAATAGGAGTTAAATTAAAGTATTGTGAAACACGAATTTAATTAGCCTTATTTACAAAGGACACCAGTAGAAAATAATGAAATTTATTTAGATACTAGCTTTTGCGGCTTCGCTCGCGGTAATTTAGAGTTTGACAATCAATTCGGGTTGTACTCGGCTCGTAATAATATAATTCGATCATGATTCGAAAGACACGTGGCGCCATCTATTATAATAAATAAGAACTTTATTGTTATTTTTCTGGGAAACAGTTTTTTTTTTGGGATGAAAGTATGTCCGTTTCTGTACACTTGACAACGTATATGCAAAATTTCAGGATGATCGGTTCTGTGGTTTAGGCATGAAAAGGTAACAAACAAACTTACTTTCGCATTTATAATATTATTAGTTAGGATAGGACAAACCTAAACCTAATTTTCTTCCGCCACTTAAATAAAAACCGGCCAAGTGCGAGTCGGACTCGCGCACGAAGGGTTCCGTATTATCTGTAAAACGGCAAAAAAATCATGTCTGTATGGGAGCCCCACTTAAATATTTTTTATTCTGTTTTTTTTAGTATTTTTGTTATAGCGGCAACAGAAATACGTCATCTGGGAAAATTTGAACTGTTTAACTATCACGGTTCATGAGATACAGCCTGGTGACTGACGGACAGACAGACAGACAGCGGAGTCTTAGTAATAGGGTCCTGTTTTACCCTTTGGGTACGGAACCCTAAAAAACGTCCTAATAAAAATAAATACGGTTCTCATTAAGAGCCTAGTAGAATAGTTTTATTTTAATACGACTGTAAATTTTATTATATTGTAGGAATTTATAAGCTTAGTGACTAGACGTATCCCGTCAATAAAAAAATGTTTTATTAATTTAGTTGTAAAAGCGTTTAAAAAAATTTTACCGTAGAGATTTATGCGTAATTTAGTTTTTATTTTATTTTCATATTTAAAAAAATAATATTTATCAACTAGATATTTCGTCGTTGAAGTTTCAACACCACGTAAGTCAAGTTTTGGCGCTTCTGACATTTTGATGCGGTTTGCTAGAGAATCGGAAGACGCGATGTTTCAGCCAATGAGAAAGAAGCAACGTCTCTACCTAATTTAAACTGAACAAAAATTAAAAAATGGTTTTCTCTACCTAATTACCTGTGCAGTTTTTTACTCTCCTGTAAAGTTGCTTTTTTGACTTACGTGGTGTTAGAACTTCAGCGGTGATAACATTTAGATAGTTGTTTAGTAACCGACAAAAAATGTGGGTCGTCCGGCGGCCAGATGGGCAGATGACATAGTTGCCATCGAGGGACAAACCTGGATGAGGCTGGCACAGGAACGTGGAGATTGGCATAAGAAAAGAGAGGTCTATACTCAGCAGTGGGTGAATTCAGGCTGTGGATGATGATGATGATGAAGCGTCTAAAAGAGTTTAAACACGATAACAAGATTTTTATTACCTTATGTATCAGGGATATGGGGGAGCCCTTTGCGCAGCCATGGGAAATAAGTTTCGTTGTATAACAGACAAGGAAGAGAAGAGTTGCGTATTTTCATGATCTTTAGGCCTTTTATGCCTTGTAAACAAAAATCAATTGTAGAAACATCAGCCACAGTGAGATATCCCAAAAAAAACCCATCACAATTAAAAACAAATTATTATGAGGCAACAAAAGAAAAGATCTTTCATAATGAGCTTACTCCATTCCAACCTTTAAAATTTTAATTCAGATGGTTTATTATTTATTTTATCCAGACTACTAAGCAATTTATTGAAGACACTACAAGTAAATTCTTGTCATCATCTGCCTAGCCTTTTCTCAACTATATTGGGGTTGGCTGCCAGTCTAACCAGATGCAGCTGAATACCAGTATTTTACATAGAGCTACTATCTATCTGACCTCCACAACCCAGTTAGTACTGGGTATTACTATAACCATTGGTTAGACTGGTTATCCGACTTTCGGGTCACTGACAACCTGTAGCGACTGTCAAAGATTCACAAATGGCTTAACATGCTTTCCGAGGCACGGAAGAAACTCGGTATGTAATGGGTGGTCACCCATCCACCCACAGACCAACCTAGGCAAGCGTGGCTTAACCTATCTTCAGGAGTTGATCCGAGCTACTGTTATTATTTAGCCACGAGCTAGCTCCATTGAAGTAAGTTCTAGTATCTAACCTAAATTAAAATCTGCAACAGATGTGCAGTAAATAAAGATTGATTGATTACAATGTAATGTATCGTTGTCAAGGCATTAATTTCGAGGAGAAGAATGGATTCGGTGACATAGATTTTTTAAGAAGAAATGTCTTATAATGTTCGCTTTCCAATCAATAATTATATACAATATACTTTCCGTATTGATTTCAGTCCCTTGTTAACGTACGGAGAAATTGCGGAAATGGCTCCCGACACCGGAGTCTGACCGATAACGTACCTACTGAAGTATGTACCTTTGTCCGGAGTCCCGAACCCAGCTGGTCTTCGGTAATTCTTTAGCGGTTTAAATAAGCCTTTAGCTTAGGTATCACAAAGTGTCCCGAAGATTCAAATTCGTCAGAGTCATTTCAGTTATCCAGTCATGTAAGAAACGCAATATAAAAATCTAGAAAAGTTTATTTATAAAGCAAAACGCAACGAAAAATCGCACTAGTGACAATATTCTGACACACCTATGAATGTTTCAGCAATATTTATGTTTCCTCGGCCAAGTCCCAGTGATGTGGGCGGAGAATACGGCAGCCATCTTTGAATTTTATCGCGGACAGTTCTAATAAATTTTGTTTTTCGGAAACTTGTTAGTGTTTGTGTTAATTAATGGGTGATCTAATGATTTTAAAGCTGTGTTAATCACCAGTACATCAGTAATCATAATGCTTAATGATCACTGTTGTACCTACTGTTTCTATTGATTTATTGGAGACATCCGTGATCATGAATTAATATCAAACAACTTTCTCTTATTAAGAGCAAAGTTTGATTAAATCTGCTAGAAATTACCGAGATGTCATTTTAATACGACTTCAAATTATTGTGAATTTCACAAGACATATTCATTTTCCCATTTCATATTCCCAAATTCCAATAATTTTACTCGGTAATGAAATTCAGATACACGCTTTCCATTTATCCGGCTTCTCCTGCTTACAAGGTGGCCCTACACAGATGACGAAATGAAGACAGAGCTAGTAGTCAAAAATAATATTAATGTAATTTTGAACGTCGCCATAACATAAATTAGCGGGAGAATAAAACATGCCACGGAAAAATACACCCTAAAGGTTATTTTTTATGAAATTATCTGATACCTTTTATAAAAGTGCTCTTTTAAATCAATTAATTCAAACCTTTAAAGAAAAAGGAGGAGCGAAGAACGAGATTTATGATAAAAATGTTATAGAGAATTCTTCAAGGTTGGAACGTCTTAAATTTTCCTTGCATAATGATTATGAATGTGAAGCCATAGGAATTAGATTGGACTTGCTTTCTGAAGAAAGTCTTGGCAGATTCTTGGAGAAGCAGATTAAAATTGTACTTATTTCTATAGTAATGGTAATTTACTTTTCATTTCTCGTAAATCACGACATTAGAATATTACTTACTATTATAAATGCGAAAGTTTGTGAGGATGGATGTTTGATAGTCTTTCACGCAAAAACTACTTAATGGATTTGCATGAAATTCGCCATACGGATAGTTTATAATCTGGATTAACATATAGGAGACTTTTACCCCGATTTTGCGATCCCATGGTACAATTACCGAACTCCACGCGAGTGAAGTCACAGGCATAAGCTAGTAAAGTATATAATCGGCCAATCGGCTCACTGGAAGAAGTAACCCTCCTCCCTGTGAGAAAGAGTGGGCATTAATCCATCCGCCCAGATGTACGGGTTGGTAGATGCCACATGCCTTCGAATTTTCGGTTCCAGGACACACGGTCAAACGGTGTATCTTAACCGTTTTGAGAGCTATGGTGATGACAAGGTACCTACTTCAAACCTCCGACATTCAGCCCAAGGCATCGATGGAGTTCAATGGGCATCTTCAGTTAAAAATGCGAAAAGCATAAACGTTCAACCCAAGGAAGCAAGTCCAGATTTGGACATTTCCTCTTCTTGTTATCATTTCAATGACTAATATTTTGTCAAGCCTGGACAGCTATGTCGTTTGCCTCAATTAGGTCTTGAAGGGGAGTAACGGCTTCACACCCACACCGTGTTTGGGATGAGTTGATGATTCGGTTGATTTGACGGATTTGCATGGGGCCCACTTGAGCGCATAGTCGGTTAAAAGATTCATCATGGTCACTGTTCTGCTGGACTGATAAAGTGTCAAGGTGTGGTTAGTTAGGTTAGTTTATTCCTGGTGTGTCTCACTACGTCTGGTAGTAGATCCACATCTACTACCAGACGGGGACAAAGGTTTTTGTCTGGTAGTAGATGTGGATCTACTACCAGACAAAAACCTTTGAGCGAGTAACATTTAAATATAAATCGATAGAGCACATAATCTTATCTCAAAAAGATTGAACGTTACTTAAATATAATAATTTGATGCAGATGCGTTAAAAAAAACTAGTTATGTAAACATGCATTCAGCATGTTGAAATAAATAGTTTTTTTTTAACGCAATAACATATTGTAGTCATAATTAATTTTGTAAGTGGATACCTTTTCTAAGATTACAGATTCATCGTTATAAAATAGGTCAAAGCCAAAACAAAAGGTGTTTACGCAAACAAAACAATGAAAACAGAGTTTGGATGTTGTTCATAAACAGTCCAAAGCATTTGATGGTGATAAATTAGTAGTCAATTCAATTCTGACGTGTTTTGTAAACTCTGGCCATCCATGGTGTTTGTGTGTTTTGCACCATGTGTACTATGGTGGCCTGATTCCTTCATTTACATTGACTTTTAGTACTTTTGCGTTTAGTCGGTAAACAGTGAAAAGTAGAGCATATTGTGAAAGGGGTAAACGGGCTCCTCCAGGGAAGTCATCATCTGCCTAGCCTTTTCCCAACTGTATTGGGGTCGGTTTCCTGTCTAACCAGATGCAACAAAATACCAGCATTTTACATGGAGCAACTGCCTATCTGACCTCCACAACTAACTGGGTTGTGGAGGTCACTGGTACGAGGTACTGGGTAATACTATAGATACCTCTTGGTAAGACTGGTTATCAGACTCTCGGGCCACTGACCATTTAACGATTGTCAAAGCTCTACAAATGACAGCCGAGACCAACGGCTTAACGTGCTTTCCAGACTGAGGAAACTCGGTATGTAATGGGATCCATCCACGGACCAACTTAGACAAGCACGACTTAACTTGAACGACCCGAGCGGCTGTTATTATTTAGCCACGAGCTCCTCTGGCAGTACTATCACTAACCCTTTGAATTGTCTAAAATATTGTTTACCGGATAAATTACAACATTGAGACATTATATTATTTTCTTGGATTTGGCTCATAACGTTGGCAATTTTTTTTTTTTGCAAATTGACTTGCTTTTGGCCGCAACTCGCATGATGTGAAGCTATAATGCGGCTTAGGGTCGAGCACGCTTGCCTAGAAGAAACCGATGCACTTGATCTTAGAAGAGATCTAGGTTATAATGATCGGGAAACAGAAGTCGGCAGTGAATACCACAGACTAAAATACATTAATCCATTCTTTTACAGTGCCCAGGCCATCTGCATCAGTAGCTTTCTTTAATGTTCATGTTCAGTCATAACAACTTCATCAGGTTTGTCGATGTTTTGAAGGCCTGTTATCCAACTTCTCACAACAACACATAACACACGGATCTTCACCCAAGTCTTCGAGGCAGAATTCTTTCCTCTCAATATTCTAGATAAATTCAAAAACTTAGTATCATTATATTTTTGCTACTTTCTTCAAAGACTTTCCTGTGTACACGAGGCAAACTTAATCGGTTTGCAGGGCACACCACAAAGATGTTGGTGTGCGTAAAATCAACTGGTGTATTACTTCGCCTATTTATTAGTGTTTGCTACCCGTTGTCCACGACTCCACGCACACACAATAAAATTTCTTGTCACTAATGTTGCAGGGAATATGACGCATAAATTTAGCTTATCATACAATCGTCTCCGTGGCGCATTAGTCGAGCGTGCGATAAATAATTACTTACTGCGCCGGCGCCGTAGGATCGAATCCGACTGCCAACAGCTTAATGTTTTTGTATGTTTTAATAAAATATTTTACATTTGTTTGTTCAATTTATTGCTTAACTATTAGCAAGTCTCTTTATATTTGGGTTAGAATGTATTAGTTGTCTACCCTCTAAAAATGACAAATCATGTTTAAGTTAGTAGTTTAAGTTCATCGTCATAATGCTATTGACTATTGGGGTTTCGTTACGTTTTTAGACATTATACCCTGCGTTTTTTGAGAAGTGCTTTTATTTGTGAATCAATATGAATCATTGAACCACACTTTTATGAGCTGAAATAATTCTTTTGCATGAGCAAAATGTTTCAATTAGTGAAATTGCGAGACGTTTAAAGATATCGGTGAGTAACAAAATGTTATTATGATGTTTAGAAGTTTAATATGTTTAAATAATCCACATGTTATTGATTGTTGTTTTTTGTAACAATATTTTATTATTGTTCACAGAGAAGGACTGTGCAATTGTGGGTCCATCGTTATGCAGATTCGGGAAGCATTGATCCTTGCCGACCGGGACCAAAGGCTGGATTTGCATTCACAGATTGGCATCTGATATAGTTGCTACGCATACCGCTGAGCCCTTCCTCACTACTCGTTCCACGGCAACTAAACATGACGTGACATTACAAACTGTACGAAACCACTTGCGAGCAGCTGGTGTGAAATGTTGTAGGCCAGCCAAGAAAATTTGAATGTCAGATATTCACAGGCAAAACCGGGTACGCTTCGCAAGAGAATATTTAGATTTTGATTGGTGCAATAATATAGTTATATTTAGAGATGAAAAATGTTTTAAATCAGACAAGGACGGTCGCAAAATATTGTGGCGAAAAGATGGTGAGCGCTATCATAAAAAAAAATATTCTTCCATGCAGGTCTAGTGGAGACATTTACTTCGTGCATGAATAAGTCATAGATAGCGAAGGCGCACCAATAGGATATTAATAAAAATATCAGGGGGTAATTCGATTTATTTTATGTGAGTGATGTTATTGTTAGTGAGATAACAATTTAGGATACCTGTATCTTAATATCTATCTTATTAACATGTTTATTCATTTCACTAATAAATAAATTACCCACTTGAATAAGAAAAGTAACGTTATTTCTTGTCCGACTTAGAATATTTGTCATGCACAAAACTTTTTAATTTGTGATTATAATATAAAAAAAAACCTAGTCAATAAATGTTGTTGATTTCTTAATACAAATTGTTTAATTTTTACTTCCATATTTTTTTTCGAATAATGTTCTTATTATCAGGTAAATTACAATAAAAATTCAACAAAATGAAAATAAAAGTTTTTTAATAATGCAAAAAGTTGACGCCAGCGGCGCAGATTCGATCCTACGACACTTGATTTACCAGCCGAATGATTACACATCTATGCCACGACACCGGTTAGTCATAGGGTTAAATTGATGCTTCATATTCTTTACCTCATATTATACATATACTATAGTGAAGGAAACACTAACAAATAGGCGAAGTAATACACCAGTTGATTTTACGCACACCAACATCTTTGTGGTGTGCCCTGCAAACCGATTAAGTTTGCCTCGTGTACTTCCTTCAGTTCGTTAGTTTATTGATTCAATTTCACTCTCGAACTGGAAACTTGTTTACTTTAATTTCTTTGTCGAAGTTTCTACTTTATGAAGCTTGTCTTAGTTCTTGTCAAGGTCAACGTTTAAATGAGTTGGATGGAAATCAATAAGGTGAGTTTTGGGAGGAGAGATGAAAAATAAGACATCATTTGTTTTTTCGTGTGTTCCTTCAAGACTGTGATGGGTGCAATCTCCATGACAACAGCCTGGTCTTGAACTATACCAATTAGTTTACCAGATAATATTGGCAATAAATTCATTAGGTGTGATGATTCTGGCAACATTCATTGATCACATCGGCTGCCCTGTTTAGATTTGATTTCTTGATATTAATATTATCTGATAATTTACCATCCTCCAATTATCATTTTACTGTCTTTGTCTAATGTTACTTGGAGTAGATGAAACACGTTTTTTTTCTTCTACTGTCCCCTGGCAATTGTCACGCTGTCATTTACTCCTGTTTACTCCTTCCCATTTCTTATCATTCCTCACACAATCTATCCATTCTTCTCTTCGGTCTTCCGCTCCATCAATCGTTTAGTCACTTACGGTTCATTCTTCCTCATCATTTATTTTACTTATTATATAATTTATTCCAATATGATGACATATACATAAAAAGCTTTCCAAAAACCAATTGATACTGAACTTCCTACCGAAGCTATAAAAAAATAATGTTTACCACCAATTCCCGAATCGAAGAATTGAACCATTCATAGTAAATACCACGTGGTAAATATTTAGCCGATCACTCGCGGAAAACGTAACGCAGCCAATGAGAGACGTACACCAGTCATTCACTGACCTCATTCAATATTTTACACTATTTTATAGGTTTTAAGAGCAATCTTAGGGAACTCTGTTGGGTGAATGGGTAATAGGTGGCTTCCATTAAGCCCTGACATGTTATGTGAGTCGGCAATCCACATAGTGTTGTGGTCTAAACATGTTTCGAGTAAGCTACTGGCATTTTATATTCTTCAATGTATAAAAAATTATTTATTTTATAAAACGACGTTTTTGTTTCTAAAATCTTTTTGTTTGAAAAATTAAAAACTTTTTTCCCATCACCCCTTCTGATTTTGGGTAAGTGCAATTCTCTGTGATTACCATTTTTGCAACACGCGTCAAAAAATAAAAATGTTTAAAAACAACAAAAATATTGAGAACATTTCATTATTTTTAAATAAAAAATCTAAATACGGCAACAGAAAAAACAGCCCTAATTGTTTCTAAAAAAAAATGTTAATCCGTAAAATCCCTACTAATATTATAAATGCGAAAGTAACTCTGGCTGTCTGTCTGTTACGTTTTCACGTCTAAACCACTGAACTGATTTTAATGAAATTTGGTACAGAGATAGAGTTGACCTTGAGAAAGTACATAGGATAGTTTTTATCCCGGACTTTTGAAGAGTTCTCTTGGAAACGCGATATAACCGAACTCGACGCGGGCGAAGCCGCGGGCGGAAAACTAGTTATCTATATAGGTAATTCACAAAAAAACATTTATTTAAATAGGTATATTGCACAAGGCAAAAGGAGTGTATAAAGGTAGCTTATGGCGCTCTGTGGTTTCTGCCTACCCTCATGGGAAAAAGTTGTGAGTTTATGAATGGTATGTATGTATAAAGGGTGTAAACGGACCCTACACGAAGCCGTCAACAAAGCAATATATACATCAAACTAAGTAACTTTAGGCAAAAATTATTGCTGAGAAACGATTTGGGGTGAAAAATCACATTTTACGGGAGGACTTAATGTAACGCACACAAAACATTGTATTGGATGGATTGAATAGTACGTGGGTCGTGAAGGTGTTTAAAGTAAAAATCCTACATTAAAACCATGCATTTTAAAAAAACCTCTGAAAAAGTTGGAACTTTGACTCTCAATATCTCCGTAACTATAAGGTTCCCAAGTATGGTCTAGAGCAAAAAAATTATCGCAATGACGGGGAAAACAAGTGCTTTTCGGCTTCGTTAAGGGTCTTGTTACACCCTTTATAGGATTGTAACCCGTGGCAAAATATAATTTATTATCTGTTAGCCTAGAGCACTAGACGTATACGTAAATTATTCGGAATATATTAGTGATACCGTAGACTCTTAATCAACTACTATTCATGTTGATTTACATATGTTGATTTCATTTCAGTTTATCCGCTTCATGTGGTAGTACTGCTAGTACTAATTATTATTTCACTGGTTTCTCTAGAATTTATTTGAAATGCTCATTCGTTGAGGTTATGCAAGTATGAAGTTTCTTTTTGTATTTGTCTGTGTGGGCAACGGGTCTCACACTAAAAGTTATAAACAGCGCAGCGAGTTTAGATGTAGTTTTTACCGTCATTTAGTTAATTTATTACTGCCGAAGGTTTACGTGTATGAGTACTATGAGTATATTATATTAATAACTAAATACCCAATGGGTTAGGCAGAGGTGTACCCTAATAGCACACGTACTTTTTAATTATACATTATAATATTTTTTATCTTAAATTTACATACATAATTATAGTAAAGAAATCTCGATAATTTGTCAAGTCGTATAAGACTCGCAAAGCTGGGTTAGGTCGCTGGTTTACTATAACGTGTTTACTGAAAACTTAACACAACAATTTGAAGAATTTTCAGAAAATAGGTTTTTGTAGTTTTTATGAGACTTACTGAATTTGCTGGAACAGAATCTTTGATTCTTGTAAAAACTGTCTCATCTCTTTAGATATAGATGCTGTACAGGTCAGGTGTTTCGTGATATCATGACTAATACACAGAAGAAAATTCTTTGTTGATAAAATTAAATGAAATAATCATGCAATTATAATGCAGCAGGTTTCTTTTTGGCACGTATGTTCCAACTATGGGCATAGTTGGAACTAACGTCGCCATCTTTCTTTATTTTGTGGTTAGTGCCTAACTTGGCGTCAGTGTTTTAATGTCGCCCATAGGCCACTGACTTGGCTTTACATGCCGTCAAGAAAGATCACTCAGGCACGCTGGTTTCCTCACGATGTTTTCCGTCACCGAAGCTAGTGATTACTATACAACACGCACATGAATCCGAAAAATCAGACGGTCACACCACTAGGCTATCACTACTAATGCTATTGCAGATTTTTCAATAAAAATTACACAAAATTCCAATTTTATTTCACAAATGTTTACCAACAGCGTCTTTCCTAACAATGTCATTCAAGCGCTATATGAACCATGCTGCACTTAAACAGAAGGTTCGTGTTTAATTGTCAACAAAATGATGACCCATTCAGACCACTATTCCACTGGAACAAGACTCACAAAATAATCCCAAAAACCCCCGTCTCACATATCAGAGTAACCTTTAACGCTATCGTCATGCGTTGGCTACACACTGGGTGACTAATTCCTTGGCAACGAGCCAGTAACTCGACCTATATACTCGCCTCAAGTCTTCCTACTAGTACTCCCGGCCACCGGTCAAACTAATTAGGTTATGATTTTTATTTCATCGCTTTATATGGAAAGGTAGGATGGTGGGTTAGCCAATAATGTGGTAGGTCTTGGTTTAAAATTAGACTTCGTTCAAACGGAGCATCGTCATCGATTCAATTATTTTGTTATCGAAAGAAGTAGAAGTCAGTGGAAAGAAGTGTTTGCTCAGCAGCAGTATGACGCCGACTAACAGTAACTAGTAGCTATGTAAAAGTAATTTCGCAATAAAAGACTTTAAAGCATGAAATACTAATTGAATATTCCCTATAAAAGATCAATGGAAAATGGTGGGAGGCACTCATTAAAAGAAGCACAACTCAATAAAAATAGAGGTTCTTTAAGTAAGATAATTTAATGTTTTTTTGAGGTTCTAGAGGTAAAGTATTTTTTTTAAGGTATTTTCCTAACTATGTAATCAAAACTTATACTGTCACTTACGGGATATCTTCCATGATTGTTCATGATTTTGAGCTCCCGATATTAGCGGTTTTTTTGGCTGGCTCCCGGTATAAGTTTAGTTTTAAACCGTGTAAGCTTAAAACAGTGAATGTTGTAATCGGCATCCAGTCTGACTGGATGCAGCTGAATACCTGTATTTTAGCGACTGCCTGTTTTGACCTCCATAACCCTGTCAGTACTGGGTTGTGGAGGTCAGATATGTGGGTTGAAAAGTACCTAATTTTAAACATAAAATATACCAAGGAAAATAAAAGCTACGGTTAACCCTAGATAGATAACCATATTTCACTCTACACTAAAGATAACCATACGTCGATTCGACGTGCGAATGTTTGAGTGAGCATATTTTGGATTAAGTATATACTAGGTTTATGAATGTGATATTATGTCTTAATGTAATAATAATTGTGGGCTGAGTAAATTAAAAACATTAGAGTTTACTCATATGCTTATTTTTTTAAGAAATAAAGAACAAAACATGGTACTAAAACTGAAACATTTAAGAATCTCTCCGTCAGTCTTATAATTTACTATTTAAACTTTTCAAAATCAACTTTTTGTACTCTCTATAATATAACAAACATAAGTAAATATCATTTTATATAAAGAAAATTTTTTTTTTTTATTTATTTTTTTTTTCTTAAAGATAACCATACGTCACTTCGACGTACGGTAGGTAAATATTTACGAAACTGTTGCACTTACCGGAGCGATATGGGTGTGTCCTGTAAGCTGCGACGGCCGACTGAGTTGGCAGGAAGAACCAGTTTGATGACGCGAAAAACAAACGAGTTATATCGATTTTTCAAAATCGGTTACGTCGATTCGACGTAGGTTATCTATCTAGGGTTAACAAACAACCAACTTTTGGTTGGTCGGTACCTCTGCGATCTGACGAACTGAAGGATACACCTTTTGACACCTATCCAGCCATTGACAGCTGTCACAAAATTCTCAGAACAATAATGAAAATAAATGAGCTATGTTACTGTGAGTTCAATGACAATTTCAGGTCACACCTAGTGCCAGGTTAACTACCGATTTATTTAGGCCATGACAGGAAGACCAGGGTGTCTCGCCAATACTATGTTAGCTGTAGCTGTATAAATGACTGTAAGTTGAAGTTTGTCTTAGCAGGAGTAGACAGGTATTAGTCAGACTTTAGTTTATTTTTAATGATTTTGGTTGGTGTCATTGACAAATTCTGGTGATTCATCCACAGAAGCGACGATACAAGAGATGCAGTGTGTTTTTAGGGGGAAGTGTGAAAAAAAAACAGATATTGGAAATATATATGATCGTTATTTATTTACTACTAGCGACCCGCTCCGGCTTCGCACTGTTGAAATGTAGATACATATAAACCTTCCTCTTGAATCACTCTATCTGTTGCTGAAAACTGCAATAAAATCCGTTGCGTAATTTAAAAGATCTAAGCGTAGGTACAAACAGCGGAAGTATACTATGTAAAGAAGTACTTTTATGTTATTTAACTTAAAGATAAAGACTGAGAAGAAAATTGTAAGTAATGTTTTTATCTGAAGTACATTTTAAATTTTATTTGTATTTGGTAAAGTTTTTTTTTGGATATTTTTAGTTTTAGTTTTTTTGTTAATTTATCTTTTCGGATATTGAAAAGCAATGTAGTCAATGCTTTTAACAATGCAATATGCCATACACACATTCATTCATTATTTCCTTTTTTTTTTCAAATCACTCAAATAACCTACATTCGCTTAAAGCCTTTGGCAGGAAAAATTGTATTGAATTTCAGTGGTGTCAGAGTGCTAGTAGCTGAAGGAATGAGTCCGGAGTCCGGTCTCCGGCGCGAGTGTGAAAGACTTGACGGCGTCATAGACACGCACACAAAGACGAGTGGGCGGGGCGTCAGCGCACGCGCAACACCCGACAACAGCCGGCGCCCCGGGGTACAGTCGGGGAGAATAGTCAGTTTCGTAATGTAATAATTGTGTTTGTATTTCCTGAAGGGAATGACGGAAGATCGCTGTCAAAGCGAAGTCGAATCATATTGACTGCAAATAGCTGTGGTGTTAGCAGCAGAGGTTTTAATAAAGATTCATTTTAGACAATCAAGTTCGAAGAAATATTCATAATACTTACAGAGGAAAAGTTAAATGCAAAAAAATCAACCAATTAAATAAATGAATTCTTTATTTGACTAAAAGCCATCACATTTCAATATTCATAAAACTAAGAAACATATAAGGCATATTAATAGGTGACAATAATTTAGATACGCTGACTCCTAAACTAGGTGCAGGTGCCTGTGACTTAAGGCCCGTATTACAGAACGTCACTCAATACTCAAGCATCATTTGAAAGTAGATTCAAGCCATTTGATTGGTTGAAACTAGTTTTAAATGATGCTTGAGTATTGAGTGACGTTCTGTAATACGGGCCTTAGAGTCAGAATTACTTACCTAATGCCCGCGTGGTGGACGATTTCTCTCTCTCTCTCTCTTCTACAAAGCCTACGCCCTGTGTCCCAGCAGTGGGATCGTTATAAGCCGATAACCCTTAAATGCTACCTCATTATTAAAAAAATCAGCTATCCAAAAATAAATCAGAATAATAACAATGAGACACGTTACAAATTTTTGCTCTCCACTGTATAGTAACTGCGCCAACGCACGCCATATACGGGGCGCCCCTCCCCTCCGCACCGCACCTCGCGCCGCCCGCCCTCCAACACCGTTTGGCTCACGTTTCGACATAGAGTGAATTATAGACGCGACAGTTCATTGATCAAAATCGAAGCATTTTGCAAGTAGGACAGCTGCTGCTACAGGCACCTTTGATTTGTCGAAACAAAGACAGAAATAAAATGAAGTTGGAGTCTCAGTCACAAGGCATAATAATTGTAAAAGTACTATTATGTAGTTGCCCATGTTCTTCTTATCTAGATTTTATTACATTGGGGATTAACGTTGTCCATTCTTTAGAGTCTTAAATCTTAAACAGTAAGAATGTTTTCAGCATTACTCTGATTGATCACTGTATTACGTATTAATTACAAGACCTAAGACGAAAATTACCAACTGTTAATTTAAGTGTTGTCTTCTATTTGCTGATCTCCAACTCAGGAAGTCTGAACAACACTACCTAAGATTACACTGTCATTTATGGTAATATCTGTATGATATTGTCAAGTTGAGTTTCTTTATTGCTAGATAATTTCCCGACTATTTTGCTGTTAAATATGTGTATGTGTACAAAGTGCCATGTTTAACCTCTTAAACGCCATTGTCACATATCAAGCGCGTGCCCTGTACGACAACGACACAAATATGTGACAAAAAGTGCGGTGAAGTTGTGGCTTGGCGTGGAGGGCACGCACGTGCGTTTATGCTCTGGCGATCAAAAGGTTAATCAGATATGTTACTGCAAAAGATCCCAATGTGTTTCTTACAAAGGTCTCCTCTCTATGAGAGCGAGTCGGCTGTTATCCACCACGTGCACACTGTGCGGATTGACAGATGTCACAAGTCTTCTAACTTTTTTGTTCTAGGATGCCCCGGTTTCCTCACGATGTTTTCCTTCACTGTTTTGAGAGCAGCCGTGTGTTAGTAACCACGCAAGATATTATGTCACCATTCACCGAACTAAACCTCAAGCGTCTTTCCTACCTACTCCACCATCTGCGCAACCTCCTCAGCGCTGCGCCCGAGCATGTTTGTTTACACGGCAGCCGCGGTGCATTTGTTTTTTCTCAACGCGCTGTAGTGACTTGGCTCGCATCATATAGTTGAGTCCATCGAGGTTTCCACACATTATTCAGAAGGACAAATATAATTGAAGCAATTTCAGATAGAATGAGATGTTTTTTTAAGCCTAGGAAATGATTTATGACTTATGTCATTCTAGAAATCTAGCTTGTGTTTGGACTGGTGCCAAGATTTTTTGTCAGATTTAACATTTGCCAGTACATTCATTAATGGGTTTTCTATTCGTACATAACATTTTGGAACTTTTTAAATCATATTGTTTTTTGTTTTGTATGTGGCGGCATCTACGTCGCCACATAGGAACTAAGCACCATCCTGACGTCACCCGACCAAAGTTTTCCGCGAGACTAGGATATAAAGAGTGTAAACGGACCCTTCACGAAGATATCATTCTGTACATCTAACGCAAGTATCATTGCGTAAATAAAAATATTGCTGGAATCAAGGTTTTCGTTTAAGGTAACGTACTCAAAACAACGTGTTGGTGGATGCATTGAATAGTACAGGGGTCTTGGAGGCATTTAAAGTAAAGTTATAATATTTAAATTTTGTATTAAAAAAACGTGTGAAACTCCGTTACTAAAAGGTTCACAGGTATGGTCTACAACAAAAAAAAACATCACATTTACAATAAGAACAAGTACCTCACGGTTTTTACACCTTTTATAGTCGTACAGAAGCCGAAAACCAACAACCATCGAACTGTAGCCCACCAGACACAGTAGCTGCCCATTTAGTCCATGCAGTCTTTTAGTAAATAAAACGACACGATCTAATAACAAAGTAGGAATTAATTTCCTTTTACTTCACATTTACATACATATATAAGGCGTGTTTCTGTTTGATGACAACCCTTTTGACAAAGCCTTTGTTGTATAACAAAGTCAATATTAATGTTTAAGGCACAATTCAATCCTCGTATTCAACATTATGTACGAATTAGAGCCTAGTTTTCCAGTAAGAAGTATTCGCAACCAGGGTGCGTACACACGGCGGCACATGCAGCTGTATATTTCCAGTATAACTTGGCCTAGCTTTGTATAGATTTTATATACAATGAGAAATCCGCATAAACTGGTTTGTTTAGTTTGATTGGCCGTCGTGCGTACGAACAGAGACTTGAGTTCAAACGCGCTGTGTTAATGTAGAGAAAATACAGAATTATGTACAACGATTTTTAAATTAAAAATTCAAACCTTATAAAGGGTAAAGTATGTAATAAGATCTTAAACGAAGCCGAAAGGCCCTTCTTCTCCCCGTTATTGCAATCATTTTTTGGTTCTAGATCATACCGTAACTAGAAGGTTCCCAAACCTTCTAGTTACGGGGATATTGGGGGTCAAAGTTCCAACTTTATCATAGTTTTTTTTGAAAACCATGTTTTAATGTAAGATTTTTAATTTAAACACCTCCACGACCCCCGTACTATTCAATCCACCCACCAGCACAATGTTTTGAGTACGTTACATTGAGTTCTACCGTAAAACGTGATTTTCAACCCCAAAAAAAAGTCGTTCCCAGCAATAATATAATTTATGCCTAAAGTAAAAAAAAGTTACAACACACAGTAACAGACACACACAATGTGGTAAAGTTGTGTTGTTGTTGTTGTGAAAATATTACTTAGATTGATGACATGTTTAATGAGCCTACTCTTGACCTCAATCTAGTCCTGAGGACAGAGATGAGGTCGACGATGAAACGAGCTAACCCAAAAGAAGCCTATTAACTCGCGACTTAAATAGATTGGGGTCATATGAACTTGGGAACACCGACGAAGGCAGGGAATTCCACTCCTTGGCTGTGCGCATAATAAACGATGTAGTAAAGCGCTTCGTGCGAATGTGTGGAACATCAATACAACCCTCTAACTTTATTCAATCCCATTGAAAAAGATCCCATCCATTTAATTTCATGAAACGTCATTCAATGGGATTAAATGAACTTAGAGTACTGTTGTATTGATGATTTTAAATGACACATACAGCTTGACACGGACCTGCAAATTTCGAAAAACCGCCCAAGTGCGAGTCGTACTCGCGCACGAAGGGTTCCGTACCATTATCTATAAAACCGGCAAAAAAATCATATCTGTTGTATGGGAGCCCCCCTTAATATTTAATTTTTAGTATTTGTTGTTATAGCGGCAATAGTAATACATCATTTGTGAAAATTTCAGCTTTCTAGCTATCACGGTTTATGAGATACAGCCTGGAGACAGACAGACAGACAGACAGACAGACAGCGAAGTCTTAGTAATAGGGTCCCGTTTTACCCTTTGGGTACGGAACCCTAAAAACGTAAGATTTGATTTTGCGAGCTACCTAGGCGCTTACACTATAAACTAAACTTTCTACAATTCGTATCAAACAGATTACTGACTGAAGTTTGATATCACGAGTTACTACGAGTATCTCAGATTGTTATCCCAACGCTCTTAGTTGTTCGATGGGTCGTAATAATAAATTAAAACTCAATACGAGACGGTATATCCTTTCCAAAACCTGATTAATAATAGTAACTGAAACTGAGATCCATTTCTAACTTAGACATTGGTAGTAATTAGTGAGGTGTCATATTTTTTGTTTGCTCGATAAAAGAACACTAACTTGTTGTTTTAGTGAGAAAACTATTTTTTTTTCTGTAATTGTCAATCTAATATTAGAATATAGTTTTAAGACGATTGAGACAGACTGGAAAGTGAGAGTTATAAGTTCATAAGCTGACTTCACGTCATTTTGAATGCGAAAGGCGAAAATCAACCCTAACTTGGGTGAGTAAGACTTATGTTTACAAGCTATATAATCAGTATATTATATGAGCATCCCAATACTGGGGCATATGCCTCTTCTACGTGAGAGGGAGAGGGACGTAGTCAATCCAACTCGCGAGCTCGATACAGGTTGGTCGATGTCACAATGTCTTTGAATTTTTGGTTCTAGGACATGGCGATCTCTTCGTCCTGAGAGCAGAAGATACATATTCTGTTAGTTATATTTAAAAAATAATGAACTTTAAAAATAGAAGGGGTGGCGAAGTTTTAAAACGAGACTTTTTTCCCCAAAAAGGTTTGGTTTATTTGCCAACCCATAAACAATTATTACAAACTAGCTGTAGCCGGCGACCTTCGACGGCGTGAAATTATTATAAAAACTAGCTGTGCCCGCGACTTCGTTCGCGTGGATGTCGGAACTTAACAATGTATTTTTTTGTGCGAAGCGCTGTAGGAGAATTCCGATACAAATCATTTTTTTTTATTTATGCTAGTGCTTCTTTATAAACAACATTAGCTGTGGAACCATCTGGAGCGTACACAAAAAGGTTATTGGGGTTGTTTACGCGAGAAAGAGCTACGTATAGTTGACCATGGGAAAAGCATCCAATACTTAGGTCCACCCCCGCAACGGATAATGTCTGGCCCTGAGCTTTATTAATCGTCATGGCATAACAGAGACTGACTGGGAATTGCACTCGTTTGAAAGAGAAAGGAAAGTTGTTAGGAATTATAGGTATTCTTGGAATAAAAACAATATCACCAGCGCCGCAACCGGTTAATATTTCAGCTTCGATTATGTTTTGCTGCAGATTTGTGACTTTGAGCCGTGCCGTTACAAAGTTTGGAGGACATCAATTTCTGAGGAGAATTATTGGTACACCGATTTTTAAAACTATTTTGTGGGCTGGAAGTCCGGGTGTGTTGAGGGAATCCAAAAATTCTACCGGGTAGTGCGTGGCGTCATCTTCTTCCATAACTGTATTTATAAAGGTGTATTCTCTACTATTCCCGGACACATGAATCAATATTTTTAAATTAATTGCCGTAGCTTGGACATTGCGAGGAGTCAAAATAGCTCGCTGACATAGCCAAGAACCGGCTTGATTTCCCATGTTTGTGGAATCTCCGTACACAGAAGAAATTAGCTCCTGTTGTGATGTAACGCAAGAACAGAGATTATCAACCAAAATAACTTTGCCATCTTCTTGTACGGGGTATGTGCCATCGCCTATTTATAACAATAAATTGGGAAACTCCTGTGCATTTTCGCAGCCTCGCAACTGTGCACGCATATGTACACTCAGGTGTGTAGATGATATATTGCGCCATAAAACAGAACTCTTCAGACAGGCAGCAATTTCTCCGGCTCTCGTTCCTCGGGGTACTATCGGGAGTGTCTGCCGAAAATCACCTCAGAACAGCACCGTGATGGCTCCCATCGGCCGGTCATTTTGCCTTATGTCCTGTAAAGTTCTATTCACTGCTTCTACAGCTTTGCGGTTTGCCATAGTGCACTCGTCCCAAAAAATTAAAACACAATCGCATAAAACCCTTGCTTTATCGCTATTTCGCGATATGTTGCAAACCGGGCTTTCCGTGCGGTCTAAGTCGATAGGAAATTATAAATGTTGTGTCTGCCGTTTTTCCTCCAGGCAATAATGTGGCTGCTATCCCTGAAGAGGCGACAGCAAGGGAAATTTTATTTTGGTTCTGTAGCGGCACTACAAAAAGTACTTTAGCAACATAGAACAAAAAGTAGTACAGCGCCATCTATGACGCAGAGGATGAACTAAAACTCGAAATATATCTAAATTCTGCATCGCGCAAGTAAAGTTATTTGTGACTTAAGACTATACAGAAGAACCCGACAACAACTGTTGGGCAGTAGCCCACCAGACATAACACCCGTCTGATCGGAGGATCCTCCCTTTTCAATGGTGGTTGAAGAGCTTTACACCCTGTTCTCCATACCCCCAAATTGGTGACCCCGAAATGGACGTCAGCGCAGCCTTCGAGCAACGTGACGTCATCAACATCACTTCCTCAAGCTTCCTCAAACTTCCTCAAGTTTTCGAGCAGCGAGTCAAATAGCCAGCCAGCTTCAAAATGGGTATTCCTGACCACCAGCATGCAGCGGAAGCACATTCCTGGTCAGCACCCTCAGCCTCATAAAGCTACCTTGGCACTGCACTTTCGGCCGGTTGAGAGCTGTACCTCCCGGTCGATGCGAGCAGTCAGCCACATCGCGGCGCTGTACCACGTCCGACGCAACGGAGCACATGCAGTGCCGACCCCGACTAAAGGGGTTCGCACTACCGCCGCAGACAGTTCCGACTCACCGTGAACAATGCGGCAACGACTTTCCACTGGCCTGGCAATCAACGACTCATTCTACTACCGACCCTAGTCTCCGCGGGGGAGTGATGTAGCGGCACTACAAAAAGTACTACAGCGCCATCTATGACGCAGAGGATAAACTAAAAATCGAAATATATCTAAATTCTGCATCGCGCAAGTAAAGTTATTCGCGACTTAAGACTATATAGAAGAACCCGACAACAACTGTAGGGCAGTAGCCCACCAGATATAACACCCGTCTGGTCGGAGGATCCTCCCTTTTCAATGGGGGTTGAAGAGCTTTACACTCTGTTCTTCATACTCCCAAAGTTCCTTATTCGAGCCAAAATAACTTTGGTTAGGAAAGTTTTACCTGTTCCGCCCGGTTCGTCTAAAAACAGGATTTCACCCGAGGCGATTTCTACACTGCAGCATACCCTATCAAACGTCTGGCGCTGATTCTCTGTCTTTGCGCAGCCATTTTGTAAAATTTCTGCGAGTTCCACGGGATGATAACTAATTTCTGATACGTACTCTCTACATACATTCCCCATCGACTGTCGGTGTGGGCAAACCGTATTGACTGATCGGGTTCCCTGGTATAATTATAACTATCTCTTTAATAGCCAATAAGGACCTGTTGTGACAAATTTCACGTACCCTATAGGTCAGGAATTTCTCCATCAGTATTTAGTTAAACATGCCTCAATCAGAAAATAACGTCACACGCACAATGCCATCTATCGAATATCTATATTCAATGCTGCACGCAGTTGATGTCTAGATATAGTCCAGTCTGAGTTCGATAGATGGCGCTGTTTTAATATTTTACTTCGGAAACACTATTATAATTTTATTAATTTACATTTTTCTTTCTTTCCATTTATAAGGTGTGAACTGATTACGATGAAACAAAAAACTTAATGTTCAATTACTTCAATTTACGCACATATTGTTGTGTATAAAAGTTACGGGAAGTTGTGAGACCAACTGCACATAACCCTAATTTTACTTCTGTAACACTTTAAATTCAAATATCTTTTGATAGACTGAACCGATTGCAATGCAACAAAAACTAAATGTTACTCCAAGTTACGCTCAATCGTTGTGTATAAAAGTTATCTACATTGCTTTTGTACATTTTACGTGATGCCCGAACAAATACACAGACAAACAGACAAACAGACAAACAGACAAAAATTCGAAAAATGCTGGAAATGGGTTCTGTTGGTTGTCCTTTAACACTCTGGCTATTTTTTTTGGAATTTTTTTCGATGTACAAAAACGATTTTTCTACAGTTTTATTATATGTATAGATATTACTTCCCTGTTTGAATCGGATTATGTTAACAATAAATTTCAAAGGATTTTTTTTTTTCATGGATCCCTAGTCCTATATCTATACAAATAAATTAAATTGAAGTGTCTGTTTGTAATCATTTATCAAAATAACAACTTTTTACGAATTTAGAATAAGAATTAGGGTTCCGTGGAAAAAATTAAAACCCTTGAAATTGGTAACAAAATCCGATTAAAAAGGAAGTAATATTTTTTTTTATAATTTCACGTGAACGAAGGTTGCAGGCAATAGCTAGTGTAAAATAAAAGGAGCCTAAAGTCCCGTTAAAATCGGTCGAGCCATTTAGGAGATTAGCCAGAACAAATTGCCAGAAAGACAGACAAAAAAAAAGGTTTTTTGTTATTAGTTCCGTATAAACTTTCTTAAGCATTCAGTAAAAAGCTGTTATTTTGAAATTACAAATAGACCATTCAATTTTATTTATTTTTATGTGTAAGGTATAGATGAATACAACTTTCCTCAAGAAAACCTGCAGCTCCCCTAACCAAAGGTACCTACGCACGTTGTTTACTTTTGAGGCAATCTTACAAGAACTTTAAGAGGTTGTTGCGAAATTGTAAACAGCCGGGAGAAGTTGGGAATTTGCGAAACGTGCGATATCAATTTCAGTTTCGACGTGACGCAAGCTAAGTTTGTTTGCGGGCGTGACGAAGGGATGAAAACTTTGTTAATGATGTTTTTATGTTTTCAATTGATGAAATTTCTTATTTCTTTTTTCATTCTGATTTTTCGGATTCATGTGCGTATTCTATAATTATCAATTGCTTTGATGATGGAAAACACCGTGAGGAAACCAGCATGCCTGAGAGATATTTCTCGACGGCATGTAAAGCCAAGTCAGAGGCCCATGGGTGGCATAAAAACTCTAAACACGATAAATACGGAGAAGAAGATTGAGAAAACAGTTTAAATAGGTTGTCAGTTCACGTAACTACTAAGCTAGGAAATTACTAAGTGAATTTAATTCCTTATTTTCACTTGAAAAAACACACTTGTCAACCCACCGTCCTAACAAACGCGATCGGTGGTGCGAATACGCGTTCATCGCGTTCTTAATGTTCTTGCATTCATCGTGCATTGATCTGATTGAAAGACACCCCTCTGTCAGCATGGCCACGTGTACAGGTTTGCTGAATCAAATAAACGTGACCGTCGCGTGTTCGCTCGACGATTTATTTAGTTGGTACGCGGTCTCGTAGTAGATTCTAGATTACTTTTATTTAGCAATTTTTTCAGCAATAGTACGACCATTTAAAGGCTGCCTCGTTCATCTAGTGGTCGCAAGCGCGACTGCAGAGTATGAACGCCTGGGTTCGATTCTTAGGTCGGGTAAAGTGTTATTTGGTTTTTTCATCACGAATTTCTCAGTAGCTGCCCTATTGATGGCAATAGACATAAACATAACTGGCGAAATGTGGGTGTACTATTAGGTACACCTCTGCCTAACCCTTGGGTGATTACAGGCGTGATGTTATGTTATGTAAAGATTTAAGACTTTATTTTGCTATCATTTGGAAGGAACATGGTTTATGTTCTCTACTTACGTCAATGAATCTCTTTTCTCTGTGACCTAATCGTTCATACTTTACCCATAGGTTAGTTCAGAATAAATTGCGCCAATTTCCAGTAACATCTAATCAGTGCAAAACCAAATATAATCAAAAAACTAGACGCACCAACCCTATGAAATCTGCGTAAGCGCACTGTAATTCGATACCCACGCGCTTTCCCTATACGGCTGTAATGGCCGCCGTCGACCAATCACATGCGACGTCGTCTCGCCTACCACATTGTTGTGTAATGCTTATACTTTGCTCTATGTAATCGTTTCAGTTCTATTTTTAAATATGATTAGGCATTGAGTATCGATTTTCATAGTAGATCCTTTGGAGTTGGCATGTGTATAGGAGATCTTTGGTTGTTAGAGATGAGTAAACATATAGGTATAAGGTACAGTACTTATTGGCGTGGACTATATTGAGCTAGACTACATAGACAATAGATACTCTGTGATCTATACAAATAAATAAAATTGAAGTGTATGTTTGTAATATTAAAATAACCGCGTTTTACTACATGCATATGAATGTATAGTCGCTTATGTGTGACATAGGACCTGTCTGTCTGTATGTGTTTGTTCCGGCTAATTTTTGGAACGGCTGGACTGATTTTGACGGGACTTTCACTGGCAGATAGCTGAAGTAATAAGGAGTAACTTAGGCTACTTTTATTTTACGAAAAATAATTAGGGATCCGTGCAAAAAATTAAAACCCTTGAAATTTTTTTGGTAATAAAATCCGATTAAAAAAGGGGATTTATATTTTCGTCGCGGGCAACAGCTTGTTGTAAATAAATAAGAACTACAGTCGCTTGATTGTCAACCGAGTTATGATGGGGTTATGACCCGATTACTACAAGCACTTGTTACCTTCATTGATTTATATTTCTATCCTTATATATATTTTGTGGACTGCATCGTTGGTCGAGTGGGCGCAACCGCTGATCATGAGGTCCTGGGTTCGATTCCCGGGTCGGGTAAAATGTTATTGAGTTTATCCATTAGAAATTTCTCAGTAGCAGTTATGGAGCCTGAATTTGTCCCTTATAACATGGGACTTAAACATAACTGGAGAAATGTGGGTGTACTACTATTAGGTACACGTCTGCTAAACCTTACGGGGATTACAGGCGTGATGCTATGTTATGTATGCATTTGAAATCCTTAATTTATGAAAAAGGTTAGTGGCCATATGGGATTTTCAATGGGCCAAAATGTCGAACTTCTATACAAGCTTTCATCAATAAAAATAAATAGGGGCTCCACTACTATAATGGTACGAAACCCTTCATGCGTGAGTCTGACTCACACTTGGTCGGTTTTTTTTATAACAATTTTATTTATTTATTAACAATTTTGTTTATTTTATAACAATGTTCTCTCTCCTTTTTTTTATAACGAACTATCCTTTCTAAAACCAACTTAATTTAGACTGAGACAAACTTGATCTTTTCACTGACGATCAGTCCAGTAGTTTAGGTCGTGTTTTGTTTAAAAGACATGCCTTGATTTTATAGATTTTATCAAGTTCAAAGATGTTCCACGAATCATTAAAAAACAATGGTCACCGGCTGGCAACTTGGCTCTACGTATATAAGTACTTGTTGCTTGTCTCAGAATATAATGTGTGAAAGTATATACAATACAGGCCGATCAATCTTCTCTGGTAGTCGCGAAAAAGGCAACAAAAGATATTGTTTTGTATTAAGATCGATGGAGAGTATATTTCAGCAAACAATTTTTAGGTTCGAAAACTAATAATGTAACCGCACTGTCACGTAACAGCTACCGTTGTCTTTGTTGTTATGAAATAAACCTTATTTCGTGGTCGTAATGACAGTTTTCGTAGTTATAGACAATCATGCATGACACATTGATCAATGATCGTAAATTCTCTAAACCATCGTCTGCCTAACTTTTCCCCATTATGTTAGGGCCGGCAGTCTAACCGGATGCAGGTGAACACCAGTACTTTTCATGGAAAAAGTTAGACAGATGATGTTTTAGAGAATTTCCGTGCATTGATCAATGTGTCATGCATGTTTGTCTATAACATGAGTGCCAGACTTTTACTGACTAAAACCCATCCATGTTCCTTCTTTTGCCCTTTGTGTTCCAGGGCCGCGGTATCTCTTTCGAACAGTCCCGTAGCCCTGGCAGGGATCGGCCCTTGCGGGCCCCTCTGGTTTGCTGACATCTCTTTGTCGTCATAGTCCTCGTCCATCGCTTTCCATCAGGCCTAATCGAGATCAAGAGCAGGTTCATTTTTTAATTAAAAAAAAAAAGATTTTATTTTTCCAAATTGACGAAGATAGGTACAGGGGCCAGCACATCAAGCTACTACAATATATCAAGTTTCTTTAATAGATTTCAACTTTATCGCTAGAGCATTAGGTTCAAGGTTGATTGGGAAAATTTGATAGTTTCGGATAGCTTGATATGCTGGCGTCTGTACATTTGTAAAAATGAACATCAGTGTCACCTAAAAAACAACTTTATTAAAAAGCCCTTACAAGAAAAAAATACTTTAGTACAGGAAAACACGATTTCAATAAAATCCAACATTAAGTACGTGACTACGACTGGTTGCCTTGGAGTAGGGTGACTGTGTTTTATCTACTATCATTTGGGATATGACCTTGGTCATTTAAGAGGTATCATTATAGGAGTAGGGTGACTGTGTTTTATCTACTATCACAAGGGATATGACCTTGGTCATAGTAATGAAACTTCAATACATACTCAATCCAAATGTATAGGACAGCTAATTATTCTTTAGCGATTTCGGTGGCGGTGCCCTGCAGAAAGTTGTTTACTTTGATGGTCTATACCACACCCTTAAATATGGCCGCATCTTTCTGGTACATTCTGTATACGGGGTGGGAGGGACACCAACGTGAAAACGGTTACCACGTATTCAGTACATCATTTTGAGCCCCCTACATCATTTTGAGACTGGAAGTCGACTCCAAAATAGTTGAGAAAAGGCTAGGTAGATAGGAGATAAAATCAGCTGTTCCATTTTGACCGTGTAGGTATTGCACTTTTGTGGGAAACCGATACCTATACTCAAAAATCAAGATCAGTTTGCAATACATTAACTACATGAACTTTACGCACAATTTCAAGCGCGTTTTATCATAGAAATAAATTCACTGAAAGATGACTGCAAGCTTCATCAATGTTTTCTGTTATTGATGATTTAACTGGCGAGTTTGTTAGTTAACCAATTTTTTAACTTCTACTCTCCCTTATTATAATCTAACACCAAATAAAATCCTCTGCAATAGAACCAAGATCAAATTACCATAAAATTTCTACGAAAATGGAGCTACCCTACTCCAGAGGTTTAGTTGCGTAGCTACGGAGTGCACCCCCTCTTCGGCGCTCACCCCCCTGAAACTCAGACAGACCTCCATCCGGGGTAGACACTTGTTGATCACCCGGGAAAATTAGCGGGAAAAACCGGTAAACAAAACGGTTTTTCAAACGGTATTAGTAAAAGGAAAAACGTCCAGTCTTAGCAATATTTAATAATTTTGTAAGTTTATTCTGAACTTGACATTCGGAAATTGAAGGGGAAATTAATAAAGATGTTTGTGTTCGAATGTAAAAGAATTTATTATTTGAAGAATAGAGTGTAAAGGCTTTTGTTTGGAGATGTTCAGATAATGAAGGGTTTTCCTTTCCTGCACGCGTAGCAAGACCGGGTTTTGTCGACGGAAGAATCGACAAAATGACAGATCAACAAAATAAAGTTTTTTGTGGATTCTTCTGTCGATAACCTTCGTCTACGGTGGTCAAGCTACGCGTGGTGAAATTTACAACATTATTTTTTTACAACAATTACGCTGTACCTCTTACTAGACGGTCTTACTGACGAAAAAAATTTTAAATTTTTGACTGTCTATCTGTTTGTTCCAGCTAATCTCCGAAATTACTGGACCGATTTTGACGGGCCTTTTACTGGCAGATAGTTGATGTTATAAGAGTAACTTAGGCTACTTTTATTTTAAAAAAAGATTTAGGATTCCGTGTAAAAATATCAAAACCCATGATATTGTTAACAAAATCCGATTTAAATATAGAAGTAATATTTTTATAATAATTTCAGGCGATCGATGATCGCGGGCAACAGCTAGTGTCAAATAAATTACGAATTAAAGAAAAAAGTCTAACAAACTCGAAGGCCAGAACGTCCTTGTTGCGCTAAGGATACACAATCTAGTGATTTAGAAAATCTATTGTATTTTCCCGACGCCCGGCGCGACGTTGATCAACGTTAAATCTAAAGCCTTGTCAATTTCTTATTAGACCTTTACAAATACACCCACCGCTCAGTAGATAAGTACTTCAGTCTCAAGATCGCATCACAATCAATAGATCTTCAGTACTTCTTACAAGATGACAGTCAATAAAGAAGAGAACGTCTTAAAATGGACGTGGATACGTCAGTTTAAGGTTAGACTGTGCTTGACGAGACCTATAATGATATCTCCTTGAGTTGTGAGTCGAAGCTTGAGACAAATGCTTGCACTGACGGGACAGGTCCACTCAAATCTCGTGTGGTTCTTTCTTCAAATACTATCTCTGACAGTAATCTGCATAGTCCTCATGTGACTTTACCAAGATTATATCTGGACCTTAAAAGAGACTACGACAGAGTAGTTAGGTACGTAACCGACCTCATTTGGTTTAAAAAAAAATGTCGTGCAAAAGTGTTTGTAAAAACCTATTTGCAATATAAACATCGTTTATCATTTATCTACAAACTTTGCTTAGCACCGCATGACACTTTGACTAAGCGCACAGTGACAGGGACCTGTCACTGTTGAACGACAAGTGCAATATAGAGACCACCACTTTTATAAGTTAAAGAACGTGTTATGTAACGTTTATACATCTTGGTGTTAGTGTTTTGTTGAACACATAAGGGCCTGGGCCACACAAACTTAGAAAGTCGTTACAATTTGCTTAAAACAAAGAGCCTTTCAGTCATATTTAACATGTGGCTCATCATCCCTTCTCTCCTTCCCCATCCCTCCCCTTCCATGTCCATGTTCCATGTTAATGGGTTCCATGTTCTGCCCTTGTCTCATGTTACTTGGGGTCGGCGCAACACGTTTTTTTCTTCCATTCTCTCCTATCAATCGTCACACTATCATTTACTCATTTTTCATCACTTAATACATCCATCCTTTCCTTGGTCTTCCTCTCCCACTCCAACCACTAACATTCATATTCATCGCACTTTTAGTCACATGTCTTCCTCCTCATCACATGCCCATACCTACACGTCTCCCTTTCATCTTTTCTGTAACAGGCGCCGCTTTCAAACTTTATCTTATAATTTATAAATTTGTAAAGGGTGAATACTAGCTGAATACCAATATTTAACATGGAGCGACAAAAGTATTATACTTTAGTCGTAAAATATAACTACCAAACGCCAAACCGCCTAACAGGATCGAAAGGAAAACCGATAATACGCCCACACAACTTCGTACCAAAACTAAACAATTAAACAACAAAATATTCTACTACCCACATAGCCAGCATAATCCTTAGGGAGCACCCGCGGCCCAAAAATTTAGATAAGTGTCCGGGCACCCGTAATCCCAAGTACTTACTATGAAATATTCATCACAAGGTCGACACTCGTTGACTCGAACTAACTTATTATATTGATTTTGTATGGCTGGCTGATCGAAAAATGTTTTGCTTCCTATGTTTTGTGTATCAATGACAAAATAATAATCTTATTGTGCTTGGTACTTCGGTATATAAAGCAAGTCAAAGAAGTATGTATATATAGTATAGGAAAATATTTACAATACTATTTTTTTATGTGTATATAATTATTTGTATGTATGTTTATTTTATATAGATATATTTTTGTTTTAAGTTAAGTTAAATTTCCTTGTTTTGTCTTTTCTACACACTGTGTCTACATTTCTAATCCATCTTTCCTGTCGCAGGTCTGCTGGAAGAAATTTCTAATGAAATAAGCAGTACCTTTGTGCTCTTCTATGTTAATAATATTGTCCTGTTAAGTATCTGTGTGTAAATAAATCAAAATTAACCCATGCATTCCGCAACCATTTCGGAATCAGCATGGGTTAATATATTGAGCACTTTATTTTGAGCTCTTAAAATTATAAGATGGTGTTTATTTTAACAAAAATACTTGACTTTCATTTCACCTCCAAATGACGCCACAAGTTGGGCTGATTGAGGCTACTTTCGGTGTATTATACAAGTTTAAAGTTTCTATTACAAAGCAATAGACGTCAAATCGATGTGTTTTATTCTTGTACTATACGTGGCAAAGATATCGAACACTTAAGCCTCATCTGTGACGTCACCACGAGCAAAAGTTTGCAAATTTATTAAAATTAACTACAACTTGAAAAAAAAATATTGAAATTAGTTTCGAAAAAAAAAATATCTGACAAATACTTTAAATAATGAATTAATGTTGCTGGCGGTTGAATGACTTTGGTAACGGAAAGCTGTTGGCGAACCTTCGTTAAATTGTTTTGTTTCAGATTTATATTGAAAAACAAAATGGCGCTTTTCAGAAATCGGCGACACACCAAAACATCCTAATTTAACTATACTTCATACTTTCATTCTGCGTATCGCTATAGAAAGAAACTCTTTGACGAAACCTGAATTTGCCAGCTCTAAGTATGACCTGGAGTGTCTCCAACTTTTGACGGAATAACTTAATTCTAGGTAACCGGGCACCATCATCAACTGCATCAGTGCTTACCATAAAGTGACAGCTGTCTTACCGATAACCTCAACCTACCCACTGACGAAATCACCGCGTATATCACGACGTGCGCTATTTCCATTGCGTCCACCACTTTCTTTTATGCCAGCTTTTGCCTTGGCACGAAACAAAAAACGACCTCAACCTTTATGCAAAAAAAAAACAATATTTCCTTTTACAAATTCCTTGATGTTTTCAGGTGTTTGAATTGGGAACGCTTTGTCGAGGCTGAACTAGGATTTATCGGGGGTAAAGAAGCGTTAGAGCGTGCAGATATAAAGCGTTTCAGAAATTCTTGAGCCGTGGCGTGGGAGTTCGAATAATATAAATTATTTCTCTCGTAAAGGGACAGATATTAGTTTTGTGTTATTTGTACAGAAGTAGGGTTATTCGCAACGTGAATTATTTGTTATGTTAAACTTCTTGACCAAGGCAATGTCTGGACTAAAAAAATCTGTAACCTCTGAGTTGGTTTCGATATTTCTTCTTAGAGTAGTTGGATACTTAATAAATTCATACATAACATTCAAAATCAAAGCATTTATTTCAAGTAGGCCAGTTACAGGCACTTTAGAATTGTCAAGTAGGTACAAGGCATAATAACTGTGAAAATATTTTAGTTGCCTATTCTAAAGCGTGAATGTATTATCAAATATCGACTTATGATATATAATTAATCAAAGGGGGAAACGCCAGGGTTTCCTCGCGAAATTCAAATTTTCTTACGACTGTTTCATGAAAAACTCATTGAATGGGATTGCATGAACTTAAAGGGTTGTGTTGTATTGCTTCTTTTAATGATTATAACTCAGTAAGCCATATTTGTTACGGTCGCGAATCATATTTTGTTCAACATTGTATTGACCGTAAATTTGCAAAAAACATAAGATAATTTGTATTTCGCGGGCTACCCTGACTGTTTCCGTAAAGTCTCGCGTGCGTCATATGCGAATTAAGCAATGTGGCTCAGGAAAAACATTACTACAAAAACGATTTACATAAAGGTCTTTATAGCTAAAAAACACAAGTTAAATATTCTATTTATATTCCTGCATACAAGCCGCTTCAAAACACGGCTGTCACATAAATAATAAATTAAAAGCTACACAAACGACCAAGGATGTCACTTAAGCGAACACTTACAAGACAGTTCCATTGTACAGTTCAAAGGGGTTTGTTTAATCGCAGTAATCACACGTCATTTACTTACATAAAAAATGCCGTGAAGTCACGGCATCGATGTCTTGTGTACAGTCAGCTTCAAGTGCAAGAAACAATTTAACTTAGACAGCTTTTTATTCTGTACCAGTAAGGAGGGATTTCGTAGTTCAGATGTTGCAACTATCGTGAGCTTGAGTGTACTTGGATATTCTTTTAATGTCAGTTGTTTTGAAAAATTCAATAGAAGTACCTTCTTCGTCGTTTATTTGTCAGTTTGTGGTGTACTGGTGTATTTTTCATGCTGTAACGACATAACATAACACCACGCCTGTAATCTCTGAAGGGTTAGGCAGAAGTGTACCTAACAGTACACCCACATTTCGCTAGTTATGTTTAAGTCCCATGTAAGTAATAGGGGGCGAGCCTATTGCCATCAACCGGACACAAACAGCTGCTGCGGATAAATTTCCGATGGAAAAACCCAAAAACATTTTTCCTGACCCAGGAATCGAAATCAGGATCTCATGCTCAGCAGTTGGTCTAGTGACTAGACCAACGAGGTAGTCCGCTATAACCCTAACCTTTCGGTTTTTACAGGTGTGATGTTATGTTCATGTGTAAGTCTTACAAGTATGGAATGTCACTAAACAAAAAGAGTTTACGGCAAAATGCAAGAAAAATAAATTTAAATTTAATAGGCGAAGACGAAAATTGTCTAAACCAACTGCTATTTATGTTAAAGTTCCACATAATAACGAGGCAATTGTCTTCAATCACGCACAAATACAGTTTCCAGGCTGTTAAAATATTCAAGTGATTTTAAACTAAATAAAACTTTAAAACACCATCCACGTGGAGATTGATTTTCCTTTATATTTAACTCCGAGCTTTTACTCCTAATAATAAACAGTGTTGCAGAATATCCTGTATTTAAGAGCTAAGCTGCATTTATTAAAATATTTCTTATTCCTTTTCATTTTGCGTTGATCATTCACGTGGATATGAAGAAATATATAAAAAAAAAATGGTAAATTTTTCGAAATCTGGAAATGCAGGTTGGATAATTAAGACTCAAATCTTCAGTGTCAAAGCCTGCAGGTTTGGGCAAAGGTGTGAGTAATCTGCTGGGGTTATTGTGGAGAAAGAAATTGTGTACCCGCACCCCAGCTTGAAGTGACGAGGAGGAACACCATGTGGTTTTAGTCAGTAGGAGTCTGACAGACTTCCCAAAAAAGTGGTGTAAGTAACGCTCACATTTTTCTGCTTTTGTTGAAGTGCCATGTGATATTTTTTTTTTATGTTTAATTTTCCTACTCTTGAGCTCAACCTAGTCCTGAGGACTGAGATGAGGTCGACGATGGAACGAGCTAACCCAAAAGAAGCCTATTAACGCGACTTAAATAGATTGGGGTCATATGAACTTGGGAACGCCGACGAAGGCAGGACTGTTGTAAGTGTTGTAGCACACTTGGTGGAAATGCAGCCTCCGGGTTTCTACTTGGGAAAATTCCTAATTCATATCCCAGAAACAGTTTGCCTGACCTCGGAACCGAACTCGCATCTTGTGCCATATAAATCATGACAAAACCCCGGCCAAGTGCCAGTCGAAAAAGAACTCTGAAATTGTAGTAGAGAAAAATGTTCTCCTATAAATTTATGTACTATGTTATTTTAAGACCATAGGTTTCCGTGTAATAAGAAAAGAAAAACAAAATGTGTTTTTTTTTTTTTCAGGCTCTCTTCTTTCAGAGATAAGATATGGTAAGGAAAGATGGTAATTTTTTGTCTATTTTCTCAAATAACTTTAAAATAACTTGAAGTCCTCATAAAAAGCCTTTTATATATCATACTGTAAAATTCGCGAACCTTTTTTTGATCATTTTTAATTTGCTCCCAAAAGAGACCCACATTTTCAAAATTCAGTAATTTACGTTACAAGTCCGTATTTGGGTCACGTAATGCATATGTGCAAAGTGTTTGTGACAGACGTACGTGTGATCCTATAAGAGTTCCGATTTTTATTTGGACGTGCGGAACCCTAAAATATCAGATTGTCTATGCTAAGAGTTGTTTCATTTCATATTAACAAACGGCTTTGTACCATTTCTATGAACTAGTAGGTATGTACTCAATAACAATTAAAATGTCCCTACATTTCTAACTAACAGAGTTACTGAACAGTTCATTAATGAAGTAACTTTCCAACCAAAGTTAGTAACAGTCCGAGCAATTCAATCTACCTACTGAATCGGACCTTTAACTTTGAATTGAAAAATTGGCCAAATTAATTTTCCATTGTTTGTAAAACTCCGCTTTTTTATTTCGGGGAATCGTATTAATTTAATGAGACTTAAATACTTTCGGGAAGTTTTATTATTGGTAAGTAGAAATGTATTGTTCCATTTTGTGCGGTCGCTTTTTATTTATTTTGATAAATATTTATAAATTGTAGTTTCATTTGCCTGAAAAATTGTTCAATCCATCAGAACGGACAGCGCAATGTGTACTAAACTTTATATCTAACCCTAGGCGACATTTCCACGGGCGACCGCGAAATTGCAATTTAATAGTAACTCTAAACGCAGAAGGCAGTGGTCGCGAATGTTGAAAGGTCAAAAGTGTACCTATGGTATTGAAAGAAAGAAAAAGTACTTATTAGACTCACAGAGGACAAAACAATAAAACAAAATATATATTTTTTAACATTACCCAATACTTACTAGTATTGGGCAATTTCTCCTGTATCGTGGGGTGCATTTACAAACATTTAAACTCACATACACAGACCCGGAACAACTAGGTACCTACCTGTAGGCCATACAAATATTTGTTCTATGCGGGAAACGAACCCGCGACATGCAGCGCAGAGGGCAATCGATCAGCCACTGCGCCAACCGCGCCGTCAATTAAGACATATGTACATTAAACTAAATTGGCCCTGCACGAGACCAAAATGCCCACCTATCTCAGCATGGTGCTGTAACATTTTAAAATGACAACGCTGAAATTCTGTTAGAGCCCAACTGACATGCGCTTACTCGGTTTTCGGACCGACATTAAACTGGTAGACAGGCCGCGTCGTCCTAGGGCATTCTATGAGGACTGTGATGGCGATCAATATCGTCATCGATAACGATTCAATAGCAGTCTTGTCTCTATCAACACAGATTATCTCACACAGCGCTTCGCCACTGAGATAAATTGATGACATGGCTGACCTGACGCGATACTTTAGCCCATGCAGACGGCGCGGCGCTTAATTCTTCTGGCTACAGAAACCACCACGATTCAATATTAGGTTTACATATCAAAGCATCTTTAAGTAGGCACTAATACAAAGACCTCAAATATTTCTTACACTGGTAACAAAATACTCTGGATAAAATTCTAAGCCGTTTAAGGGCCGCCCACACGCATTCAGTTAGGCCTTGTTTGATGTGATTTGACTTAAGCATAACTGAGTCTTTATAAAAACCTCTTCTCTATCTTTTAAGAGAATTATATAAAGGATTATGTTGTTGAATCGGGTTTTGATTGCTTACTTCTTGTCTTATTATTTTTACAAAGGCATGCCATAATAATGTCCTGGGCAGGACATCTGAGTAGACGCGGAGTTGGCCGAAGGAGCAAGGCTTGGACCGAGTGGTGGCCAAGGTTGAGTCAAAGAAACCAGGGCCGTCCTAAAGCTCGTTGGGTCGACGATATCGTCAAAGTCGCGGGAAACACCTGGATGAGGGAATCACAGAACCATAATAATACCCTTTTTTTTTCGGTTGGGTAATCATCAAATGACTCCTCCCGCTGTGACAACACAAAAATAATTTTAGATTAGCGCGTTCAAGCAAACAAACAAATTCTTCAGCTTTATCATCATCATCTGCCTAGCCTTTTCCCAACTGTATTGGGGTCGGCTTCCAGTCATGCCGGATTTAGCTGAATACCAGTATTTTACGCAGAGCGGCTGCCTACCAGACCTCCACAACCCATTAACTGGGTAACACGGTATTTCATGGCAAGACTGGAGTCAGATTTACTGGCTTCTGACTATCCGTAACGACTGCCAAAGATCAACCAATGACAGCCGGGACCAACGGCTTAACGTGCTTTCCGAGGCACGGAATCATCTTTTTATCAGACAATCAGGTGATTCAAGCCTGCAATGTCCTAACCAAACTGGAAACAACTTCACAAAGTATGCTTCCCGTAGGAATCGAACCCACGACCACCGGGTCACAAGGCAAATGCCTAAACCACTCGACCACGGAGGCAGTTTATAATTTTATTTATTCTTCAGCTTTATAATATTAAGTATAGATTAAGGCTATTCGGTAGTCGGACAACCAATCTTGCCAAGGGGTATTTTGTTATAAACTGGGTTATGCACGCCAGATAGGCAGTTGCTCCAAGTACATTGGAAGCAGACCCCAACATTTATGTAGTTTGGATAAAGTTAGGCAGATGGTGACGATGTTTCTTTGCTTAAACATACTATTTATTTTAATGCAAAGAAAAGCGTCAATTAAAATGGATCTAGTACATAATTTGTCACAGTTACACCCTGTAGTATTTTTTTGACCAATCCATAACTATTAGGTACTTCTGTTTTCTTAACCATAATATTACTGTTATCTCGTTTGAAGCTACAGGATATTTCACGATAACACCGTCTCATTCACGTTTCAAATGGACCACTTATGAGTCAAGAGGTTCAGGTGCGCCGGCGCCGGCGCGGGCGGCGTCTTTGTCGGCTGCCGAAGATTACCGAGCGAACACGAGTGGCGCTTCGTAAGTGGGGGTATATGACCTGAGTTTTTTATGTTTAATCGAATTATTTTATGTGTAAAGAGATGCGTAATAACTAATAACAAAGAAACCAGTATATTACGTGTATAGTAAGACTACTTTGAGTGTTCGGTGGCGTTGCTTGTCAAGAAAATTTGCATCGATATGTCAAACTTGGTACTTTTATTTTAGTTTTGTGTTTTGCCGCCTGCAAAGATCAGTTGGTTGAAGTGTAGTGACGCTGCGAACAGTCATTGCGATTGGGTGGCGGTACCCCAATAAGTTAAGAGACAAAATGAACACAAACAAATATTACTGAAAAAATAAACAAATTTCTGATTAAAGTATTCAATAATGCTTATTAGTCACTGATGTTCTAGGTGTATTTTGTGATCTAGTAATCTTATTAAGTCCTAAACGTCCCATAGACTTTTAGAAAATAAAGAAATATATGTTGGATTGTCAGGATTTATTCCGTTAGGCTCGTATATCATGTGGGCAGAAGATGGGTTTCGTGCAATGAAAACACACTGGGTGCGATACACTATTTCTATGAAACTAACAAATTACTTGTCATAATATAACGAATCGGATACAGTTCCAGGACGTCTCAACTCCGCTGCGATAGGACTTTCCATTCCATGTCGTTCTCGCCTTGAGTTGTAAACATCAGGGCTGTAGAAGCACGCTGTGGTGGGGTATAGACTTGTCAGTTGGTCACGTGATGTCACCACTGGCGTACTTGCGATTCATTTTAAGTCCGTACCAATGACCGGATCCGACATATATTTATACCATATGTGTATACCACTACTTTTTGGCCAATAAAATTTATCATGATGACAATAAGCATAAATAGCCAATGTTTTATTATTATCAAATACAGATAGGTAAGCAACATTTTAGCTGTTTTCATCTAAAAATATTATACGGCAATTCCATGAAAACGACAAATGAGTGTCACCAAACAGTTAGTACTGATTTATCCTGGTATTAATTAACACACTAGTTAGGTAATCTGAAACCTGACTAACACGTGGAAGGGAAACATGAGGAAGTCTGCGTGTGAACGTCAACGGTCTAATGGAACAGTTTGTTCATACTGCAACGATTTATCCACAATATAATTTCAAGCCTGTAATCCCTGAAGGGTTAGGCAGAGGTGTATTTAAAAGTACACCCATATTTTGCCAGTTATGTTAAGTCCCATGTAATAGGGGGCAAAACTATATTGTCATCATCCGGACACAGACCAAGACCCCATGGCTGCTACTGAGAAATTCCTGATGAGCAAACTCAATAAAACGGCCCCCCAATATCACATGCGATCACTAGAACAATGAGGCAATCAGAATCGATTTATTCAGATTGATTATTAGGGTTCCGCACCCCCGGGGGGTAACTCCGCTGCCGCGGCATATTGTCGCGCGGCGGACAGACCTCCGCCGTGATCTCATGGCGACATGGAGAGAGCGACTATCGCAACCCCGTGCAGGGCACGCCACGATAGTGGCGGTAAGTCCCCTCTTTGAGGAGTGGCTAGGGAGGCGCCACGGCGCCCTCACCTTCCGCCTGACGCAGGTCCTCACCGGACACGGGTGCTTCGGGAGGTACCTGCACCGAATCGGGGGGGAGGAAACGCCCGGGTGCTTTCATTGTGACGATCTCCCGGAGGACACGGTGGAGCACACCGTGGAGGTCTGCTCCGCTTGGGCGGAGCACCGCCGTGTCCTCGTAGCGGCGATTGGCGGCGGCGACCTCTCGCGTCCGGCCCTGGTTCAAGCCTTGGTCCGGGGCGAGAGGGAATGGGAAGCCGTCGCCTCCTTCTGCGAAGCAGTCATGCTAGCGAAGGAGGCGGCGGCACGTGAGAGGGAGATAGCCTCAGCCTCACGTCCCGGCCACCGCGGGAGGAGAAGCACCGGGCGTCGGGGGCCACGCCGTGATGGCTCTCGGCCACCGTAGGCGCGGGCCTGTGGACGGTGAGTAATGGGCTAGCTCGCCGTCCGTCCGTCGTATGACGACGGGCAGGCCGTGTCGACGGCGCGTTCGTGTTCCACGCGCGCCTCAAAGAGATGTCAGCAAACGGGAGGGGCCCGCAAGGGCTGGTGCCTGCCAGGGCTGCGGGACTGTTCGAAAGAGATACCGCGGCCCTGGAACATAAAGGGCCAATGAAGGAACATGGGTAGTTTTTAGTCAGTAAGAGTCTGACACTCCCTTCCGCTCCGCCCAGAGCGGGAGGAGTCATTTGATGATTTCCCACCCTCCAAAAAAAAAAAAAAAAAGGGTTCCGCACCCAATAGTGTATCTTCTCGTCTCGAATTGATGACTCAGGTTTCGTCCGACCAGTACGTAGCAACCTGGACAGCTGTGTCGATTCAAGTCCTGGAGGGTGCAATTAGTTGTGCACGACGGGCAGGTGAGGTGTGGCATATCCAGTGTTGAGGCTCCACACTCGCATTGTGTCCGAGATGGGTCGATTATGCCCCATCTAGCCAAATTGGATAAACAGCGGCCAACTTGAGAGAAAGTGTAACTGAGTGAAATAATTGAAGTTTAGAACTTATTTAAATGTATTTTGAGAACTACATTGCAATGAAGGAAAGATCTTAATTCGTGTTTAAGTAGTTCTTTAATCAAATACTCAAATCAGAAACTGGGTTTGATGTTTGGCTAAAAATACAGCCAGTTAAGCTTTTGGCAGCATATAAGACAAAGTCGACCAAACGGACCCAGCGATTTTCATTTATTTTTCCGTACAAAAACTGTCAGACTTCTATAGGGGACGATGGCATTTCTTTTCCCATCTGATCTTATGTAGGCACAGAGGGATAGGGACGGATGTGACCAAGAAGTCAATATGCAAGATAAAAGATATCTGACTTCGGTTAAATGCCTTCAGGGCGCTGTTGAGGCTTCCACCTTACTGTAGTGATGTTCGCTGATGCGCACACTGACGATTACTTTGCGATTATGCGGAAGAAAGTTGCCTCAGTAATATCCCGAGTGAGGGGAAGCAGCAACAGCATTCTGAAGGTGTTTGCAGACAGGTTGGATGGGACTACAATGGGGAGGTTTACCAAGCTACATGTTGGCAACAAAGCTTGTTAAACCTTCTTGTGAGTGTGAGTGATTTTCTTTTTATCTTTTTAGTGTTCCTGCATGTTACTAACATAGTTTTTAAATTTAAATCAGCCCTAACTGATGCATTTGCTTGAGAATGAATATCAGTTCCCATAACTAAGGAGGCAATACCGTTTGACATTTAACCACAATATCATCATAGACGAGCATAATTGCAGTATCCCGTGACTTCCTAATGGAATTGTTTGACGCAAAGAGCACCCTTTGTGAGTAGAAATTCAAAGGGCAGGTTTCAAAGCTCTTTGTAGTAATTTAAAATATCAATAAGGTAGGTAGGTATTACAGGTGTTCATTTAGTTGCTCCTACATGGAATAACGTGAGACAGTGATGTCAATGGAAATTGGAAATCAGCATGGATTGAGCTGCCTATTTGACCTCGACACCCCTAAGTAAGACTGACTTTTTAGAGTTTTAAAGTTTCCCCTGACTACCTATAACGACTGTCAAAGATCTACAAATGACAGTATGAATCGAAAGCTTAACGTCCTTTCTAAAGCTTGGAGCAGTCTCGATATTTAATGAAAGGTCACCCATCCACGGGCCGACCTCGGCAACCGTAGCTTAGCCGTCCGTCGATTGTCGTGCGGCTATTATGATTTAGCAGCCATTCCACGTTCCACAATATAACTCAATTCGCAATAAATAAAATCACAAAGAAAGTACCTCCTAACCTATCTAAAAGTCAATCACACTACAAATCTTCTCGAACCGTCCGTGTCTCTTTCAAATAAAATATTGACGCGATTAAATTGAAATGAAGGCACTCAGAGTGATTGCCCTCAAATATTCAGAGGCAGTCCTCCGCCATTACCGATGGGAGGAGTAACTGATAGAGGAAGAAGAAAAAAAGAAAAAGTATATTTTTATTTGTCGCAGGGACATGACATGCATACTTGTACACACTAAGAAAAAAAAAACAATACACATACAACACATAGCAACCTTTTTGAATACAACAGGACGGAACAATATAAAATATATATATATAGTTGACAGCTTCTACGTCGTGACTGTGACAAACAGGTTTTATTAGCATGATTCTGTGCTACATTATGGGGGGCCCACAGCACAGCGCTGGTTTTCAGTGGTCACCCGTGAAAAAACGTACGGAAGACAATACAGTACTTGGATAAATATTTGACTATTCATGTAGTCAAATATTTATCCAAGTACTGTTTGTTTTATTTTTCTTATTCATATTATAAGAAAAATAAAACAAACAGTACTTGGATCATAACATAAAACAAACGATATATTCAATTTCAACGATACAAAATAAAATAAACATTACAAAAAATATAGAGGTATGGTAGACTAAACAAAACAAATAAATAAATACAGTAAGAAGATATGACACTGTTTTTTTGTCATGATACTGTTTTTACCCGACTGCACGACGCAAAGGAGGTTAATGTGTTTATTTAATGATTTTATATGTACTTTTTGCGCCGCCATGCGTTATTGAGGTTTAGATAGTTATGACATTTTTTCATTTAAATAAATGAGTTATTGAGATAGAATCGTTGAATCTGTACTAATATTATAACGAGGTAAAATTAGTTTGTATGTATGGGGTAATTATCTTCGGAAACACTGAACCGATTCCGAAAACTCTTTCACTAATGGGAAGCTACATTATCTCCGAGTGTTATAGGCTTCATTTAAAACGTTCTCATGAGTACAATCCGTGAATAACGGGAGCGAAGCTGCAAGCATAAGCTAGTTAGAAATAAATTAGTTGTTAAAATTTAAAGTGCAGACGTTTTGAAATTCAGAAACGAAATCTCTCGAAATCCATAACATAAACAGTAAGAAGACCCTTAACGAAGCCGAAAGGCACTTATTATTCCCGTCATTGCGATCATTTTTTTATTCTAGATTCTGGAGCCTTCTAGTTACGGAGATGAAGGGGTTCAAAGTTCCAACTTTTTCACAAGTTTTTATTTAAATACATGTTTTTAATTAATGTAAGAACTTTACTTTCAACACCTCCACAGCCCCCGTACTATTTTATCCATCCATCAGTACAATGTTTTCAAAGTCTGAGATTGAGTCATACCGTAAAACGTGATTTTTGCGTAAAGTTTGATGCACAAAAGCTTGGTTGACAGCTTCTTGAAGGGTCCGTTTACACGCTGTATTAATCACGTATCTTGAAATGCCTTTAGAAATTGTAGAAAACGCCAACTCTTATGGCCAATTTTGCCCTTGACATTAGCAGTTACTAAATACTCCGTTGAGCATCTTGACGTAGGTACTGTATCATTATTTATATTGTTTCACCATTTCCGTTATTTTATGGCATCAAATAACTTACTGAGTTTGTTTAATTATAGAAGCCTTTTTTTAATCATATCATTAACTCATTGCTCCCACACATTTTCATCACCTTTTTATACGCAAAAAAATCCATATGGTCTATGGATTTTTATGCGTAAAATATAAGAAGAGTTAATATAAATAGCATTTCAAGTGGCTATAGGATAGGCACGGCCTGAAACTTCATGGGTCATCGATAATGCTCACTGCGCGTGAGAGGCTGGTCCTTCGATGCCGTTATATACTCGTATGTATGTAGGAATATAAGGGTTATATACTGTTGTTATGTAATGTGTAGGTGTGTTGTGTAAGGATGGGTAATTAATAGAAGAGAGGTTGTCAAAAGGAGCAGTAGCCGCTTCTGATTCATAAAAAAGAAATAGCCCGGTGTTCAGCGCATCAGACTCACGCATTAAGGGTTTCGTGCTGATAGAACTCATCATCACCGGCCTAGCCGTTTCCCAACTATGTTGTGGTCGGCTTCCAATCTAACCGGATGCAGCTGAATATCAGCATTTTTCGTGGATCGACTGCCTATCTGACCTCCACAACTGAGTTAGTGCTGGGTAATACGATTCCCATTGATAAGACTGGTTGTCAGACTTTCGGGCCACTGACTACCTGTAAAGACTGTCAAACATCTTTAAATGGTAGCTGGGAGCAACGGCTTAACGTGCTTACCGAGGCACAGAGAAAACTCGGAATGTAATGGATGGTCACTCATCCACAGACCAACCTAGGCAGCCGCGGCTTAATGTGAATATTGGCCCGAGCGGCTGTTGGTACCCACGAGCTCCTCTAGCAAAATGATGATACCTATATCAACTTATCATTATTTGTTTTCAGCCTGTTTTTTCCCACTGCAGAAATAAGGTCTCCTTTTTTAAACCATCTCTGTATTGAAATACTAAGGACCAGTTCATCATATTATTTCATACAGTAAACGACTGTACACCAATTCGAACAAGTTTGACCCTTATATCTATATGTCGGATCCGGTCATTGGTACGGACATAAAATGAGTCGCAAGCGAGTGGTGACATCACGCAACCTACTTACAATTCTTTCCACACCACAGCGTGCTTTCTACAGAGCCCTGATGTTTTGGACTGTCAGTGTCGGATCGTAGTGGAGTTGGGACGCCTTGGAACTGTACCCAATTCATTGTGCCCCGTGTCTCAAGTAATTCGTTAGTTTTGCTAGAAACGGTGTATCGCATACAATGTGTTTTCAATTTGCACGAAACCCATGTTCTGCCCACATGATGCAAGCCTAAGGGAATAAATCCCGACCATCCGACATACATAAATTACTGTTATCAAAATTAGAAACTGTTTAAGATAAGGAATAGAAAAATTCAACCCATTAGTAGAGACTCTGTTTTAACTGCTTAGATAGCACGCCCATGGTCATAGTCCTGTTTTTTTGTTAACTGTTTTTTTTTTGTTTTTAATACCTACTAAATAGGCTTGCGTTTGGCTGCAACTCACCTGGTGTAAATCGATGACGCAGCCTAGGGTGGAGCACGCTTGCCTAGAAGAAACTAATTCACTCGAACTTTGAAGAGATCTAGATTATAATGGTCGGGAAACAGAAGACGCAGCAGGGAATTCCACAGTCTGACGGTACGCATGATAAATGTGGAAGCATGGCGCTTTGTCCGGGTTCGTGGCACTTCAACCATGTAACAGTGACACTTCGCCGTATCTCTGCTCGTCTGATAAAGAATGGGGATGAGGGTATTAGATTGTGTAATTCCAGAGCACACTCTCTGAAATGTCTTCATCTTACTGCCCTTGTCCCATGTCACTTGGGGACGGCGCAACACGTTTTTTTCTTCCATTCTCTTCTATCAATCGAAATGTAACCGACGATCTACTATACTAATTACTTTCTTAACTTTACGTTTGTTAGTTACTTGACTTTAATTTAACGTTGGCGATATGGTAGTGCTCTAAACCATTCAGACACGCCTCAGTAAAGCACTCATTGCATTTATAAAACACTTGGCGCCCACCATTATCTGAATCCATGCATGGTATTTTGAGAGTTAAAAAGAGTGGGAGTTACCCAACCTTACAGATATACCACACAATTAACACAGCTCAAATATACAGAACAATTAACACAAATTACATCCTATCCCGTTGTTAACGAATGCGCAAACCAATTAATTCTACGAAACGGACCTTAACTGAATTCTGAGAAACGCTACGGTGAGGACTGATAAATAATTACTACGCTAATTTCACTAATTACTCGGAGAATCAAATGGTATTTATTACACCGAATGATGTACCCTTGTTAGAACAAGTAGGCATAAGATAATTCATTTCTTTATTTTGATGTCTCGTAGTCAGCCCGAATTCGTAGCAGGTTTGTAGCAGGTGCTACGAATTCAAGGCGGTAACTTGCTACGAGCGTCTACGAGCTCCACGAGATCACGTAGGCACTAGGGACTTAAATTGTGTGTGAGTGAACGTCAGTGCTCTGTTATAACTTTTATTAGTTTATTCAATTAATTGAGCCTTATTTCAATTGACAAAATTACCCACTCATCATTATCATCATAATTTATCATCGATCAATCACAATTTGCAAAATTTGGTGGTAACCTTTAAAATAATTATGTGGTTCTCATTTCCATAATTTACTGTCATGTCTATACAAGGTGTAAACGGACTCTTCACAAATCCGTCAACCAAGCATTCTGTACATCAAACTATTCGTAGGTAACCCTATGCAAAAATTATTGCTGGGAAACGGCTTATTTTTTGAGGAAAAATCTCGTTTTACGGTAGGGCTTTAAGTAACGCACTTAAAACATTGTGCTGATGAATGCATTGAATAGTACGGGCTCGTGGAGGTATTTTATATTATTTTTTAAACTTAAATTTTTAAGAAATCTTGTGAAAAAGTTGGAACTTTGACTTCAATATCTCCGTATCTAGAAGGTTCCTAGGTATGGTCTAGAACAAGAAAATGATCGCAATGACGGGGAGAACAAGTGCCTTTTCTTTTGCCGGCTTCGTTAAGGGTATTTTTACAACCATTATTTGCATGTCCAACGCCTCTACTACAAACGTAATCAATCATAATAATTATAAAATTATCAGAATTTGAACGTAACTTGCAAGAAACGAGAAGAAGGATTAATCACCACATCATTTAAAGACTACTTATTATATTTCATATTATATTTAATGCAAGATCAAATTGGAAGATTCTTTGTTTCAGCTCGAAAATCTGAGAACCGGTCATACCATGAGAACCAGTCTTACTTTGTTACTCAGTAACTGGGTTATATAGGTCAGATAGACAGTTTCTTCACGTGACCAGAGGGCGGGCCTATTTTTTGGACAAAAAATCAGCATTGCCATCCAACGTGGTAATGCTGCCAGCCTTCTGGGTACTTTTCCTGTTGACAGCGATGCGGACGAATTTTTGGACGCCCTGTAACACTTTTCTACTTATACATATTTATTACTATTATAGTTTTGTAAATAATTTAATTATGTTTGAAATATAAATATAACTTGTATAATAAACAATAAAAAAAGATCAAATAAATTAAATTCAAAGCATCTGTAAAAAATGGCAATAACTTATTCATATTACACGAGGCAAAAAATATTTCGCTTACAAGGCTTAACTGAGATGGAAAAAAAAGATAAGATTCTGTAATGACTAAATAATAACATCATATTAATTCAGAAATCGTTAAGATTTCGATTCTTTGTTTCAGCTCGAAAATCTGAGAACCAGTCGTACCATGAGAACCAGTCTTACCTTATTACCAGTAACTGGGTTGTATAGATCAGATAGACAGTTTCTTCATTAAAAATATCGATGGTATTCAGCTCCATCCGGTTAGACTGGAAGCCGACTCCAAGTCTCCAACATAGTTGGAAAATGGATGCAGATAATGACATAGTACTTACTCAGATTTTTTGTTTTAACAAAATAAACCGGTCAATTACGAGTCCGGCTGGCGCATGAAGTGTTCCGTCGTGGGGATCCCAGCCCGCTTTAATTTTTAATTTGTTTTTATTATTTGTTGTTATAGATACACACTGAAAATTTCAACTGTCCTATTACGGATCGTGAGATACAGCCCGCTGACAGACAGGTGGACGGACGGACGGATAGCGCAGGCTTAGTAATAGGGCTCCGTTAGGTACCCTTCTGGTACGGAACCCTAACAAGGTAGGGCGTTGACCTCGAAGCTCACAGTCAAAAAGCAGCGCAGAAACTGAACCATGTCTGGTTAATGACAATACGATTTTAATAGCGAGCCTTCTATTAGAAGTTTACTATCATTATATGAAAGTAAACATAAATGGCAAAAGTTTCCTCACGACATTTTCCTCATTCCTCCGCATCACGTGCCCATACCAAGCCAACTAATTACCACAAAACTTTTCGGACACCGGCGCCTCTTTCAGACTTCCTCTTAAGTACTCCCTCCGGGAAAATTGGCTTGAAATAATTTATAAATTAACCTCTTGAATATATACAAAATATAATCTTAAGTACTATTAGTATTAAAAGCCAGCCGCATTGGTCTAGAGGTCTCAAGCTCCACTGCTGAGCATGAGGTCCTGGGTTCGATTCCCGGGTCGGGCAAAGTGTCATAGGGTTTTTCCATCAGCAAACCACGGTATCTGGATTTGCGCCTGGTTAATAGCAATAGGCTCGCCCCCTATTACATGGGACTTAAGCATAACTGGCGAAATGTGGGTGTACAGGTGAGGTACACCTCTGCCTAATCCTTCGGGGATTGCTGGCGTAATATTAAAAGGTGAACTTACTCAATTCCTGAGGCAAGTCGGTTGAATCGTCATCAAGCGAAAACGCACGAGTCGGTCCTTCGAAAATACTTTGAAGGCAATTTTAACTTAAAACTCTTATAAAAGATGAAAGCAACGAATCGTGTATTTCTGGCTCTCTGAAAAACAAAAGAATGTCGGCCTTCCAATATGTCAATTTTGAAGACTACAAAGGTTTCATTCGATTTAGCAGGAACATGACTTTGCAGTAACCGGCTGTTTGAAATAAAACTAACCGTTTTAACAAGACGAGATGAGGTAAAGTACGGTTTTGTAGAACTTTGTCTATGTCACTCGTGTCGGTGTCAAAACTAGATATAGAGTCGACGACCATTGACTCATGACAGTACGGCCAAACCCTTACATCTTACCCTTAAATATGTTGTAAACAAATGCATCAATTTCTTAACTAACTGGTTTGGCCGTCGTATAATACACGAATTTGGTCAATAGCTCTTTACCACGTATTCAGTACATATTTAAACCGCACCACATAGAAATTTTTCACCTGTAATTAAAAAAAAACAGCTATTTCCCACAAAAATGCAATACTTACACGGTCAAAATGTATGGAACAACTGATTTTCTTTTAAATTACCGATGAATCGATGTGGGGTTGTTCAGGATGATGCACTGAATATGTGGTAACCGTTTGTGCGTCCATGTCCCTTCCACCCTTTATATTAAATGTACTTTTACATAACAAATGTCGGTATGAATTACGGCGCATGTCGTAGTGTAAAGATAAGCCAGGTACCAAGGTTGATAGCGGGGCTGTCTACCCGGGGAGCGCCGGACGTACGTAGGTATCAAGCCCGGCGTAAGCTATGTCGCAAGTCAGACACATAACTGCTAGATATTAGAGAGACAAAATGACGGTTGAAAACACATACCTTCTACGACACGAATGTTTTTTTTTTTTAATTGAATCAATTGAGAACGAACCTCTTTTGAAAAAAAAACGGCAAGTACATATTTGAAACCGTTTAATTACACCCCTTTAATATTAATTAATACTGTTATATTAAAATAATTATAATCTTACTAAAAAACTGCAATATATCATGCTAAGGGCGTCATTATGTACAAGAAATGTGTTCTCACCGTAATTGATTGACTACCTGGGCCAGGGGTGGCGTAGGCCGGTTGCCATGGTAACGCCCACGCTTTCCTCGCCTCTCCCCCCCTCGCCGGCCCCGCGCCGCGCAGCATTGACCCGGGGAACCTTGAACTTAGGTACCAGCTGATCGACGCGTGTCGCTTCGTGAGTAACTTTGATATCTTTCGGCTTTGGATTGAGGTCCGTTTGAGGTTTTCAGTAGGATTGATTTTCGAGGCTGAATTTTCAGGTGGTTTTGATGACGTAGATTTTATGGAAGTTATGAATTTTATATTTAATCTAGGTAAATATTTGTAAAAGACTGAATATACATACAATACCAGTGCAACGGGTCACCAGACCCCCCAAGAATTACAGCTGTAGTATTGGCTGTAGGTAAAGTAATAAGACATGCATAAATTTTATACATATCGTATTAAAGAGAATTTTAAATCCTAACTTATTTTCCTTCCTTAAAAGATTTTTACTAAAAAATATTACGTCATACTCAACCCTTAAAAAATTTAATTAAACCGCTTTATTATAAAGCAATAAACCCATAAGTCCTAAAACAATAAAATTAACAAAAACAAAACAAAATGGTAGTATTTTTCCTGCCCGTACACTCTCCCACCTCCTTTATACTAAGGGTGGTAACCACTGACGTCAGGACATGCGTATAGGCACCAGTCTACGTCACAATCATATGAGGTATTTATTCTGGTTTCAAACCGCTTTTGTTTACCTGAAAACTGCCCCCAATGAGCTGCTCGTGAAAATAATACTCAAAACAATGGCTGGAAACGCATGGACGTGTGTATGAGGTGTTGAATAGCAGTTAGTTAGATGATTTCGGTTACTAACAATTAAAATAGTACCAGCCTCAACGAAACATAGAAAACATAGTATAATATCACGCCTGTGATCCCTGCGGTTAGGCAGAAGTGAACCTAATACTAGAGCCTCGTTTCGCCAGTTATGGTTATGTATAATACATTGGAGATAATCATAATCATAAATCTTTATTTGTCTCGACATCAGAAATTACAGGCGCTGGTTTATGCACAATCTTTTATAAAGAAAGGTGTCTGAAGTAGGAAGGTCCTGAGTTACAGATCACCTCTCCGGCTTATAAACCACTAGCTTTTGCCCGCGGCTTCGCCCGCGTGCAGTTCGGGAATTGCCCACGGGATCTTGCCTACTTCTGGGATAATAAGTAATCTACATCTATTTGTATCAGACTATAATCTATCTCTGTGCGAAGTTTCATCCAGATCTGATCAGCCGTTCTGGCGTGATTGAGTAACAAAGATCCATTCATCCAAACTTTCGCATTAATAAATAGTTTATGTAAGATATATAAGTAATATTAGTATTTAGGGTTCCGCACCTCAAAGGGAAAAACGGAACCCTTATAGGATCACTCGCGTGTCTGTCTGTCTGCCTGTCCGTCTGTCACAGCTAGAGATGGGCGTATACCCGGTAAAAACCCAAGTTTCGGGTAAATACCCATTTATACCCATTTTTACCTTCCCGTTTTTAATTTATACCGGGTAAAAATTAAAATCAGTTTAGTTTAAACTAATAATTGTATTTTTGGAACGAAGTTCCTTAAGGCGCGTTGCGAAAGGAGGCTAGACGGAAAAAATTCAGACGAAAAGTGTGTCAAACTCAAACTCAAACTCAAAGCATTTATTTCAATTAGACCATTACAGGCACTTTTGAAAGTCAAAAACAAAAAAGCTAAGCTACAGTCACATTCACAAGGCATAATAACTTGCGAAAGTACTGTAGTTGCACATTCCAAATCGTAGATCTCTATGGAGAAGAATGGGCAAGAAACTCCATGGACACTCTTTTTAATCAAAATATTGTTACAAAATCTTGGTTACATCATTCATGTTGAGATTATACATATAAGTATGTGAGAACGATGTACAAAGACGTGCACATTAAGAGCGTCCAGAGTAAAAGATTAAACTAACAATTTAAAAATAAAGTAATTAAAATAAACCGTGACAGCTAAGAGATGACCAGTCCCAACTGACAGCGCCCGTTCACGAACATGACGCATGGATCAGCGCCATTCAACTCAACCACATTGAAGGGAACTAAATGACCCGACACACCCGCCACCATCAGCGAGACATTTGTGTGAGCATGACATTCTCTCAGCCACCAGGGCACATTCAAGTCAATGAAGATAACTAAATGTAAATGGTAGCTTTACCGTACATAGTACTCACACATGTGCTATGCGATTATATAATACTAAGAGATTGAATCTATACAATTCAAATATATTTTTACAATCTTCTGCAGCTTCCACAATAACTTCACATGGTAATCAATTAGTTTGCCCCTATGGTTGTGGAGCAGGACCAGCATTGAGCCAAGCATTTTTATCATCAATGTAATCCCCCAACTTATAATATGCTTGCCTACATAGTGTGCGTTTTATACAAGATTTAAATTTCGTCTCATTCAGTTGTAGAATGTGGGGAGGTATTTTATTGTAACATTTTAAACAGTACCCCATGAAAGATGAGTCTACTTTAGCTAGCCTGAAACCTGGTTGAGTTAGTTGGTCCCTATTTCTAGTATGATAGTGGTGTCGGTCACCTCTTTTACTAAATAAATGCAAATTTTTCCTAGCGTACATGATGTTTTCATAGATGTATTGACAAGGTACTGTCATGATGTTAATTTCCTTAAACAGTTCTCTTAGAGAATCGCGTCTACGTAGATCATATAAGGCTCTGATAGCTCTTTTCTGCAGAATAAATATAGACTCAATGTCTGCAGCCCGTCCCCATAGTAAAATACCGTATGACATAATACTATGAAAATGACTAAAATAGACTAGCCTCGCGGTATCTACATCAGTAAATTGACGGATTTTTCTAACAGCATATGCTGCTGAGCTCAGCCGTCCTGCAAGAGAAGTTATATGCGGACCCCATTGAAGCCTTGAATCGAGCGTGATCCCCAAGAAAACAGTTTTTTCGACGAATTCTAGCTTCTCTTGATTCAATACTATGTCACTATCACTACTTTTGACATTCGGTAGAGCAAATCTTATACACTTCGTTTTTTTCCCATTTAATACCAAATTATTCGCGGTGAACCAATTATGGACCAGCAATAGGGCGTTATTTACGTCGTCAAGATTTGTGGCACGTCTGTTTGTCTTAAATATTAAAGAGGTATCGTCAGCAAACAACACCATTTGTGGTTGGTTTTTAAATAAATGGGGTAGATCATTTATATAGACTAAAAAGAGGAAAGGACCTAATATCGAACCTTGCGGTACACCCATACTTACTTTTAAACCCATTGAATTGACACCATTTATTTGTACTTGCTGATGTCTATCGTTTAAATACGATTTAACTAAACTGAGCGCAAGTTTCCCTAAACCGTAATGTTCAAGTTTCAAGAGTAGGGTTTCGTGGTTTACGCAATCAAATGCCTTCGAGAGGTCACAGAAGATTCCTATGGCATCTTGTGCCTCTTCCCACGCCATAAATATGTGTTTTAATAAGGTGACACCGGCGTCAGTCGTGCAACGTCCTTTGGTGAAACCATATTGTTTCTCATGTAAGATTTTATTGGTGTTAAAGTGTGTGAGCATTTGATTAAGCATTACCTTTTCAAACACCTTGCTGAAAACCGGCAACACGGATACGGGTCTATAGTTATTGGTGTCTTTACTGTCCCCGGATTTGAAAAGTGGTATTACCTTGCTGTATTTCATAAGGTCCGGGAAGACTCCTTGGTCCACACATAAATTAAATATTAAGGCTAAAAACGGTGCTATAGTCTCAATAATAGCTTGACAAACTTTAATGGACATTCCCCAAAGATCTTCAGTTAATTTGTGTACGACACTTTTACCCGACTGCGCGACGCAAAGGAGGGTAATGTGTTTTTGCTATAGTAAGCTATTGTAAGCCGTGCGGCGTGCGCATGTTATAGAAAGCAAGCCAGATATTTTCGTTTCGTCTTTGGTCTGTGGATGGGTGAGCAAGGTTAAGCAACGACTGCCCAGGTCTGCCTGTGGATGGGTGATCCAAGTTAAGCAACGGTTGCCGAGGTCTGTCAGTGGATGGGTGGTGATGATGATGATGATGATGATGATGATGATGATGGCGATGATGATGGCGATGATGATGATGATGGTGGTGGTGGTGGTGGTGGTGGTGGTGGTGGTGGTGATGATGATGATGATGATGGCGATGATGATGATGATGGCGATGATGACGATGATGATGATGATGATGATGACGATGATGATGATGATGATGATGATGATGATGCTGGGGGTGGTGGTGGTGGTGGTGGTGGTTGTGGTGGTGGTGGTTTTGTTTGCAATTCCTTCACTACTTAATCGAAAGGAACTTCGTTCGATCCGGGTGTCCCTTGACACCTCTCTAGTTTTTTTATACATACTTGGTACTTTGATACACAGAATTTTTTATTTTTTTTTTATTTGAGACCGTCGTTAGCACAACATACGCGAACATTATTTTCTCATTACAACTAGAGAAGAGTATAGCACTATAACAGACTGTTCAATGAGAGACGACGAGGCGGGGAGGGAGGGTGCATTTTATCAACTGGCTAGACCTCCGCCATTTTGTTGCGCACGCGCCGTGCAGTCGCGCTTCTGTTCTGTTTTCGTGTGGCTAACTTCCGAGTTATACGAGTACGTTTACAATTTATATTCAGTTTTTTCAACGGAATTGTGTGTCCGGTCACAGATTTAGCTAATTACTAAGCCAGAGATGGATTTTGGAATAAGCGCTTCATTTGGGAAAAAGTTGAAGATATAAGTCCCGTAACATGGTGGAAGGGACTTTGCTCGTCTAAAAACCTTAGCAAAATAGCAGTACGCATTTTAACTGCCCCATGCTCATCGGTAGCAACAGAGCGATCGTTCAGAAAGCATGGCAGCATACGGCTCCCTAGTTTGGTGGCCCAGGACCAACCTAAGTACAGACCAGAAGGATCTCGAGAAGCTACAAAGATTTGCCTGCAGCATGAGAACATCACCCACTGCCGCGTTACAGGTAATGCTGGGGTGACCACCTCTACACCTCGTCGTAAGAGAGGGGGCGGCCCTAGCTACCTTCAGGCTCGGAAGTAGCCGGCACCCTAAGTAAGGATTCCAGAATCAAACATACGCGCATAAAAGACGATGCAATCAAACAACAGCCCATGATGGCATCACCCTGCGACAGAACCTTGAAGACCCACTGCTTCCAAAAGCACTACAACATAGAGCTCACAGCGGAGATGTGTGACTACTCAGGTCGAAAAGAGCTAAGGATCTACACTGATGGATCAAAAACCGACGATGGGACAGGTGTCGGAGTTTTCTCCGACGACCTAAACATCAAAATATCCAGACCCCTGGGAATGCTCAACTCTGTATATCAAGCGGAGTGCATAGGCATTATCCAAGCGGCACATGCCATAAAGGCCAGGGAAGTTACGGTTACCCATATTCGCATACCTTCCGACAGTGCCTCAGTTCTCCAATCTTTAAAGAGAAACCAGATCACGTCGAGACTAATACTAGAATGCCATAATGCCCTAGAACGAGTTACGGTACTAAACCGCAACACGGTATACTACAATGGATTAAAGGACACAGTGGATCACTTGGTAACGATGCAGCTGACGAACTCGCCAGAAGGGGATCCAGCAGCAGCCTTCGGACCCGAACCCATTCCCTTCAAGCAGCTAAGAAGTTGGCTAAAGGATCACACTGAAAAACAAGCGGAGAAGTGGTGGACCTTGACACCAGGGTGTAGGCAATCCAAGGAAGCTATGCCATTCCTGGATAGAAAGCTGACCAAGCGCCTACTGCGTCTGGACCTGCGACTGGTGGCGGGGACCATCACTGGACACTGCTCACTAAACAAACACTTCCACACCCTAGGTATCACTGACAGTCCCCTGTGCAGGGTGTGCATGGAGGCGGAGGAAACGGTATCGCACGTACTCCTCGAATGCACTGGCGTCACCCAGATCCGCGAGGAGACTCTTGGAACACCAAGATCTCTTACGGATGCCCTGAGAAGACCGGTAAGTTTGATCTGCTTCTGGAAGGAGGTGGGCTGGATGGAGTAATGGCCTCCATGGCTCATGCACAATGGGACCACCACTTTAGGGACGAAGAGCGGAAATCAAAATCCCTAACATAGAACATAGCACAATCAAATTGTAGGATTTTAATATATTTTTTGAATTGATGATTTTACTTTAAGTTGAGTTAAGTTAGTAACTTTAAGACGTGTGCAACCAGGACAGAACTCAATATTTGTTTTTATTCTAAACAGTTTATTTTATTTGTGTTGATTAAAGATTTAAAAGATATTAACTTGTTTTCATTTAAAATCAATATTTTATCTTCAATGGTCAAGGTCTAAATTAACATGGTAGATCGTCTAACCTAAATCTAGCCCAATTGGCTTAGCCAATTAAATAATATAAAGACAGTATTCATTTCATGACAGCCATTTAAATAATATATAAAGACAGTACTCATTTTTTACCCGGTATTTTTTATTAATACCCGGTAAAAAAGGGTATTTTTTCTTTTTTACCTTTTTTACCCTTTCCTTCCAATTTTTACCTTCCCATTTTTTACCCACCCGCCCATCTCTAGTCACAGCCAATTTACTCTGAAACTACCGGACCGATGGAGTTGAAATTTGGTACATATATGTAAGTCATTGATTCAAAGACGGACGTATAAATTAATTTTAAACAGGGGAGCCACTTTTGGGTCGTAAATTAAAAAATGAAAATAAAAATATTTCTAAACTACATCGTGTTATATCAAAAACTGTGATACACGTGTCTGATAATTTTAATTGAAGAGTGATGTGTACATTAAGTTTTGAGTCAACCGACCCAGAGAATATTAAGTTTCACAGAAAATTCAACCCCCATTTCAAAACAAAGAATACATCCTTCAAATTTCATGTCATAAGACCAGTGGTTGATATATCAGTCAGTCAGTCAGGAGTTTGATTTTATATTGCGGGATGATTTTGGAAAAACTGTAAGTAGAGTATGTAGACTTTCAAGTCTACACACCTAGAATAGAAAGTTTCACAGAAAACTCAGCACCCCATTTTGTCCTCTTAGGGGTGGAATTTCGGTGCTATCATTTCGAGGATCGCCCGAAGGACACGGTGGAGCACACCGTGGAGGTCTGCTCCGCTTGGGTGGAGCACCGCCGTGTCCTCGTAGCGGCGATTGGCGGCGACGACCTCTCGCGTCCGGCCCTGGTTCAAGCCATGGTCCGGGGCGAGAGGGAATGGAAAACCGTCGCCTCCTCCTGCGAAGCAGTCATGCCAGCGAAGGAGGCGGCGGAACGTCAGAGGGAGAGAGCCTCACGTCCCAGCCGCCGCGGGAGGAGAAGCACCGGGCTTCGGGGGCCACGCCGTGATGGGTCTCGGCCACCGTAGGCGCGGGCCTGTGGACGGTGAGTAATGGGCTAGCTCGCCGTCCGTCCGTCGTATGACGACAGGCCGTGTCGACGGCGCGTTCGTGTTCCACGCGCGCCTCAAAGAGATGTCAGCAAACGGGAGGGGCCCGCAAGGGCCGATGCCTGCCAGGGCTGCGGGACTGTTCGAAAGAGATACCGCGGCCCTGGAACATAAAGGGCCAAAGAAGGAACATGGGTGGTTTTTAGTCAGTAAGAGTCTGACACTCCCTTTAGGTACCAGTCGAGAAGAGTGAAAATTGAGTCAGGGGAAACCGAAGAAAAAAAGGAGAATTGTTTTTTTTTCCTATGTTTATTTGGACCTCATTTTCGTTATCAGTGACCTCAAAAACTATGAAAATGATAACCCTGATGAAAAATTAAAAAAAAATGGTTGGTGCCATTTAGAATTTTCATCCTAATTTTCGATATCAGCGACCCTGAAAACCATGAAAATGAAATCCATGACGAAAAAACCAAATATTTTCGTCCGCACCATCTTGGATTTTCATTTTGACCACATTTTCGTTATCAGCGACCCCAAAAACCACGAAAATGACATTCATGAAGAAAAACCAAAAATTTTCATCGGCGCCATCCTGAATTTCATTTTGACCTAATTTTCGTTATCAGCGACCCCAAAAACCACGAAAATGACACTCATGACGAAATAACTGATTTTTTTTGCTGGCGCCATCATCGATTTACATTTTGGCCACATTTTCGTTATCAGCGACCCCAAAAGCCATGAAAATGACACCCATGACGAAAAAACCTAAAATCTTCATGGGCGTCGTCTTGAATTTTATATTTTGACCTCATTTTCGTCATTGGCGACCCCAAAAACCACGAAAATGACACCCATGACGAAAAAACCGAAAAAAAACAGGACTGAATTTCATACTGTGGGATGATTTTGGAAAAACTGTGATACACGTTTCTCATAATTAATCTCTTCTTAACTGAAGAGTATGTACACAAATTTTCAATTCAATCGACCTCGAGAATAAAAAGTTTCATAGAAAACTCAACACCCATTTTTACCCTCTTAGGGGTAGAATTTCGAAAAACCTTTCCATAGTGGATACCTACTCTTCACAAAGAATACGCCCTCCAAATTTCATTTCTCTAGGACCAGCAGTTTGGGCTCTGCGTTGATATATCAGTCAGCCAGGACTTTGAATTTTATATTGGGGGATGATTTTGGAAAAACTGTGGTACACATCTCTCACAATTTTAACTGCAGAGTATGTACACAAACTTTCAAGTCAATCGACCTCGAGAATAAAAAGTTTCACAGAAAATTCAACACCCCAATTTACCCTCTTAGGGGTGGAATTTCGAAGAACCTTTTCTTATTAGATATCTACTCTTCACAAAGAATACACCCTCTAAATTTCATTTCTCTAGGGCCAGTGGTTTGGGCTGTGCGTAGATATTAGTCAGTCAGGACTTTGAATTTTATATTGGGGGATGATTTTGGAAAAACTGTGATACACATTTCTCATAGTTTTAACTGAAGAGTATGTAGACTTTTAAGTCAATCGACCCGAGAATAAAAAGTTTTACCGAAAATTCAACACCCCATTTCTCCCCCTTAGGGGTGGAATTTCGAAAAACCCTTTCTTAGTGGATACCGACTCTTCACAAAGAATACACCCTTTAAATTTCATGTCTGTAACACCAACAGCTTAGGCTGTAAGTTGATATATCAGTCAGTCAGTCAGGACTTTGAATTTCATATTGAGGGATGATTTTGGAAAAACTTTGATACACGTTTCTCATAATTGTAACTGCAGAGTAGGTACACAAATTTTCAAGTCCATCGACCGCGAGAATAAAAAGTTTCATAGAAAACTCAACACCCCATTTTACCCTCGTAGGGGTAGAATTTCGAAAAACCCTTTCTTAGTGGATACCTACTCTTCACAAAGAATACACACTCCAAATTTCATTGATCTAGGACCAGCGGTATGGGCTGTGCGTTGATATCTCTGTCAGTCAGTCAGGACTTTGAATTTTATATATATAGATTATTTTTAGGTCGTTCTGGAGCCGAATACCATGAACTCGATCATCGAACTCGAAACGACTGGGACTATTTAAAAAAAAAATAACAATAAAAAAAACACGAAAGAATAAATTTAATGTTTTTTTTGTGAAATAATGAGAATCGATCGATGAATGAATTTTTCAATGGGTATCGTTCGCATGTGTGTTGCCGATCGTGGATACGTTTTACACACACATATGCATTTGAGTTCTCATTTTTTCAAAAAAAAAAACATTAAATTTATTCTTTCGTGTTTTTATTGTTATTTTTTGAAAAAAATAGTCCCAATCGTTTCGAGTTCGATGATCGAGTTCATGGTATTCGGCTCCAGAACGACCTAAAAATAATGGTGTATACATACAACATTTTAAATGAAGCAAATCTTTTGTTGTGTTGTTTGTAAAGATTCTAAAGTTAAAATTGGGAGTAGGTACACAAGTACTTACTTAAATTTAATTATTTGAAGACATTTAAACATAGGTAAAACAAAATATGAAATTGGCATAAAAAACATAAACTTACTGAAACCTTATGTATGACATAAGTAAATAGTTCAAAAGTAAATAACATAAGGAATAAAAAAAATATGATTAATAAAAAGTATGTATAGATTGCAAGTTTGCGTCAAGTCTAGGCCACGTCTAAAGCGAAGCAATCGTCGCGCGAGCAAGCGTCTGTCATCTCCTATTTCTTTGGCGAATCTGATATGAACGCATATTCGCGCCGATAGAGGAGGTTCCGATTTTCCGAACACATGACATATGAACGATACGATTGTGTTTGCTTTGGTTTGAACGCGGCAGTAGTGTATGTCAAAGTTCTACAAAATATCCACGTGGTCAACTTTTCTCTCAGATTCAGAAAACCACTTATACTCGCAAAGACATCATCAAGGTCTATGTTCTTATAGACCTTTCGTATTTCGTAGTACAAACGACTTCCACATATGATAAACGATAAAAATTACCTCACGTAGAATGCGTTGACGTTTTTTATGCTAAGTCGAGAGGCAACGCAGTTCTATGCACATAGCAGGGGGAGTTTCGGGCTCCTGTCCTACGCACAACGATTAACGACGAGCGAGTACAACTAGTAACGAGTTGAATGTTAGTGTGTCTGTGTAGTACTAACTAACTAGTGGATCAACTGTTGATATCACGGGTGCAAAATCACAGTTAACGAACACGTTTTTTTGAATAAGTACAACTTATAAATGTTAAAACTTGAAATACCTCCCTGACTCCTGTACTATTCAATTTATCCATAATCAACAAGTTTTGGGCGCGTCACATTAAATGGTACCGTAAACCGTGATTTTCCACTTTGAGTTTGATTCACAAAATGCCTGGGTTTGATGTACAAAATTCTTGGTTGAAGGCTTTGTGATGAATCATTTTAGCGTAAAAACCGTCAATAGCTTGTCTTTCCTTGTCGTGCGTCGATGCGACACTGGTGCCTCAAGGACCGGAGTGAAGTTGTTCCGGGAAGAAAATGGAGTCATTCCCGCTCGTCCACACCCCGTCGTCCACAGTGCGGACGGCTGGGAATGTTGCGTTCTGTTCGTCTACACTGTGGACGAACAGAACGCATTATTCCCGCTCGTCCACACCCCGTCATCTCACGTCTAGTGTAAGAGTTAATAAAGAAAATATGATGATAGTATTTCCTTATATAATAAACATACTTTTAAAATATTATGTGCTTAGCTTTATTACTTTAGTAAGGCAAATACTTTCAAAGTACATACCTAGTAAATCTGAAGCTTTTTTGCGTATTTTATTCTAAATGTATAGCATAAGAATGTTTCACATTTTAATTTTACACATTGGGTATTGTATCAATATCAGTTTAAATGCAATTAATATGTAAAAAGTTTTAAAGTTACAATCGCCTGGATATACTCAACTATTATAACTGCACCCTGTCGTCCTCCAACAAAAGATAGTCTTTGCACTCCGCTTATCAGTTTTGACGACGCTTCTGGGAATGAACAATAGATACATGGCCTTGAAATAGCCAATCAGCTCGCTGCATATTGCAAGCCCACGGTATATGGCAATAAAATGACGATGAACTTTTGCATTCGGGATCTGTGATGAAAAATACTGATGAATTTAAACACTACTTACTACATATTATGTTGTTATTATATACTTTAAAAACGTTTATACACCATTATTTTTAGGTCGTTCTGGAGCCGAATACCGTGAACTCGATCATCGAACTCGAAACGATTAGGCCTATTTTTTTTTCAAAAAATAACAATAAAAATAAAACACGAAAGAATAAATTTAATGTTTTTTTTGTGAAATAATGAGAATCGATTGATGAATGAATTTTTCAATGGGTATCGTTCGCATGTGTTGCCGATCGTGGATACGTTTTACACACACATATGCATTTGAGTTCTCATTATTAAAAAAAAAACATTAAATTTATTCTTTCGTGTTTTTTTTTATTGTTATTTTTTGAAAAAAATAGTCCCAATCGTTTCGAGTTCGATGATCGAGTTCATGGTATTCGGCTCCAGAACGACCTAAAAATAATGGTGTATAATACCAAAAAAATATTAGTTAAAATATTGCCTTTTAATTATTGTAAATTATGTTGATCTGTGATAAAAACTAGAATTGTTGTTAATTATTTTAACATTTGATGATTTTAAATAAAAAAAAACTTAATAGTTATTTGGTTTTTAAATTGATTAAACCGTTATATCCTTTATTTAATTTAAAATTTCTTTACACTGACTCTTAAACTAGACACGAAACGATCGGTACGGACGACTGGGAATGTTGCGTTCTGTTCGTCTACACTGTGAACGAACAGAACGCATCTTTCCCAGTCCTCAACAGTGTGGACGACGGGGTGTGGACGAACGGGAACAACCCAGAAAATGCATAGGAACGTTTAGGTAATTGATGACAGATTTCTGAGAAAATATTTCCTGCCTTCATAAGTTCTGGATTTATAGAACTAATAAGCTACACCAACATAAAATACGAAGACCGGAAGACGTTGCGTTGGAAAACCTCCCCCCACTTGGTGGACCGAGGACCTGGTGAAGGTTGCGGGGATCCGCTGGATGCGAGACGCACAGGACCGGCCAATGTGGCGACACTTTGGGGAGGCCTATGTCCAGCAGTGGACGTCTTTCGGCTAAAATGATGATAATCATGATGATAAAATACGAACTTTGTACATACTTTCAATTTCAAACTTCTATTTAGACCACACGGTTTTATAAAAAATGCTCAGAAATTAACTGACACATATTGAAAATCGTTACAAACAACCTTAACTTTTGTAAGAGTAGCAGTGTTGCTGCACTTACGATCGTCTGACGATTTTTTTTTCTTTTAAACAAGGCATGTGCACGCCATTGAATAAAAGAGTTAGTGAAATATTTTTTTCCTTATAAAAGAAATAGAGCTATTATAATATTTACGTTTAATCTGGAACTTTAGAACCCACGCTTTTCACAGCTACCAGGAAAACAGAAAACATTCGAAATACGAACTTTTAGAGCGCCCTTTAAAGCGAAGGCTAGATAATGTGACGTCATGTCTTCGTGATTAAATTCTCTAAAACATACTATTACTCAAACTCAAACTGAGTTGAGTTGAAACTCAAACTCAAACTCAAGTTTGAGCTTGAGTTTGATACTCTCTGACAGTTAACATTATAAATGCGAAAGTTTGTGAGGATGTATGAATGTCTGGATGTTTGTTACTCTTTCACGCAAAAACTACTGACCGAATTTGGATGAAAAGAGAATGCTCATGGAAGTATGGAATCCCGTACCATGCTGCATCAAAATCAAACCTTGTTTTTTATAGACTACACTGATCGTATTAACTCCTACAAAAATTATTTTTGAAAAAAAAAACCCGCGTTTCAGAGTTATTTTATAAAATCGAAACTAACCTAAAAAGTAGGTCTATTTTTTCGACGCTACCAATTACGTATTTTAACACACATACATTACATTATTGCTCTAAAAACAGCGTAATACACTAATATTAGTAAGAATTACGAGTTAAAGTAACATCCACAGTATGCTTGACTGAAAATCGATTTTATTTTAGACCTTTACATTGCCAATAGTCAGTCAGTACAGTACAAATGTCAGATGCCACAGATAAGATAACCATAAACCATAGAGTATAGTAAGTGCTATAAACTAGTCGGGATTTAGGGATGTAATCGATAAATCAAAATCTTTAGGCTGAGAAAATCTATTTTGTTGCAAATAGCAATAAACCAAACTAAATCGATTTGGTGTACTGATCTTACTTAATTGTAATTAATTTTAGAGTCCGCTCGACAGACAAGGGTTTGTTCAATTGAAACGGAACGTCATTTATATTCAGTTGAAACGGAACGTCATATAAAGGGAGTAAAACAATATTCGTACTTTTAAACTCGAAAAGTATATTTCCAGTTCAAAAATCAAATCCCCGATGCGTAATGTCGTAAAAAAATATGAAACTAATTACTATAATATTTTGGTTTTGAGGCGCGAGACTTTTTGGTACCAACTTTGGTCATTGTCCTTTGGCACACAGATATTTTATATCCTGGATTAACACATGATAGGATACTTTTCATCCTGGTAGTACGATCCCGTAGGATAATTACCGAGCTCCACGCCGGCAAAGCCGCGGGCATAAGCTAGTAAAAATACGAATAGAATAATACAAGAGACAATGACGTCAAGCCGGTGGGATAAAATCTGAAACTAAGGATACACGCACCGGCGACATCCGTTAATTAGTTTCTTATCCAAATAAAAGAAATTTGCTAGCGACATTATTTGTTGTATATTGTTGCCTTTTATATCATCTGTTTTACCGGACATGGCTGTAACATCCGCCAGGACTTCTTTATTTATTCAAGCTTTGCGCTTTTCAGTCGGTTCTTTCTATAAGTAGAGCCAAGATGGTAAAGAGTTAATTAGAGTTTAGAGAGAGAATTAATTTACTCAGTATTAACCTTTTTTTTTGGGATGGGAAATCATCAAATGACTCTTCCCGCTCTGGGCGGAGTGGAAGGGAGTGTCAGACTTTTACTGACTAAAAACCATCCATGTTCCTTCTTTTGCCCTTTATGTTCCAGGACCGCGGTATCTCTTTCGAACCGTCCCGCAGTCCTAGCAGGCATCGGCCCTTGCGGGTCCCTCATGTTTGCTGACAACTCTTTGAGGCGCGTGGAACACGAACGCGCCGTCGACATGGCCTGTCGTCATAAGACGGACGGACGGCGAGCTAGCCCATTACTCACCGTCCACAGGCCCGCGCCTACAGTGGCCGAGAGCCATCACGTGGCCCCCGACGCCCGGTGCTTCTCCCGCGGCGTCTGGGACGTGAGGTTCTCTCCCTCTCACGTTCCGCCACCTCCTTCGCTAGCATGGCTGCTTCGCAGAAGGAGGTGACGGCTTCCCATTCCCTCTCGCCCCGAACCACGGCTTGAACCAGGGTCGGACGCGAGATGTCGCCGCCGCTAATCGCCGCTACGAGGAGACGACGGTGCTCCGCCCAAGCGGAGCAGACCTCCACGGTGTGCTCCACCGTGTCCTCCGGGCGATCCTCACAGTGATAATATCCGGACGTTTCCTCCAGCCCGATTCGGTGCAGGTACCTCCCGAAACATCCGTGTCCGTTGAGGACCTGCGTCAGGCGGTAGGTGAGGGCGCCTCGTGGCGCCTGTCTAGCCACTCCTCAAAGAGGGGGCTTATCGCCACTATCGTGGCGTGCCCTGCACGGGGCTCAGTACTAACCTTGAGTCTAAATTGGTTCCCTGTTGATGTTATTTATTTATTTATTTAAACTTCATGTAAAATAGCAATAGTGGTACATAGGCGGACTTAATGCCACAAGGCATTCTCTACCAGTCAACCTTTGGGTTAAATAAGAAAACATTGTTAGAGGGTACAAAATAAATATCTAAAAAAAATACTTTTGTTTTCGAACATTTATATCCTTATATTGATACTAATACACATATATAAATAAAATAAACTAATTAAAGATAAGAAACCTAATAATAATTACCATGACTCGACATCTAATTGAGATCTATAATGTTATGGGCTCGGCAATGTCGGTGTAGGTACTATCTTCTACATGCAATAAGTTGCATTAATTTTACCTATGTTCAGTTCCCATTAGCCAAGCAAAATATAAGTGAAGTAACTATTTTCCTTACTAGCTTCACATTTTTAAAACTCAGCAGTTTAAAGGTATAACAAAATAATAATATCTACACACAAAGACCCTAAGCACGAGTGCGCGGTGAAAATGTAACGTAAATATTTCGATTTTTAATCAAAAATGCAATAATCCTATAGCATTTCAAATAAATTGTTTGCAACAATCACAATCAGCATCATTCATAAAAATGAATAAATTATTAAAAATGTGAAACGAGTATTTTTAGTTCTAAAAAAGCCGTATTTTACGTAACGTCAGATCCCCTGTAACGTCGGTCCCGAAGTCCATAATCAGTTTCTTCACAGTTTTAAAAAGCACAAAAAGGAGAAGTCTTACAAATTATTAATTTACAGTTCACTGTTGAGCTGCTATTTTTAAATGCGAATTGTTTGAACCCTTCAATGTAGGTTACATAAAAAACCGGCCAAGTGCGAAGGGTTCCGTTCCGTATCTATAAAAACGGCAAAAAAATCATGTCTGTTGTATGGGAGCCCCACATAAATACTTTTTTATTCTATTTTTTAGTATTTGTTGTTATAGCGGCAACAGAAATACATCATCTGTGAAAATTTCAACTGTCTAACTATCACGCTTCATGAGATACAGCCTGGTGACAGACGGACAGACAGACAGCGGAGTCTTAGTAATTCTTCTTCTTCGTCGTCACATTCTTGGCAGAGTGGTCGTGGTCGTCACATTAGGGGTGGTAACAAGCTTCACAATCCGTCGCCATTCCTCCCTTACTGTGGCTTTTCTTGTACATGCGTGGAGTAGACCATTGAGTGCAGTTTTGATTTGGTCGGTCCAACGTATTGGTGACCTGCCGCGCGCTCTTGTACCTTCAACCTTTCCCTGTACTACAAATCGCTCCACAGATTTGTCTTCTTGACGTATGATCATCCAAAGAAACTGAGTATACGACATTGGACAATGGAAGATAGACGCTGTGTGATTCGAAGTTCTGGAGGATAGAGACGTTGGTTCGGAACTGTGTCCAGGTTATGCCAAGCATTCTTCTCCAGCACCACATTTCTAGAGCGTCTATCTTCTTTTTCTCGCTTTTTCTTAAAGTCCATGTCTCAGATCCGTAAAGAAATATGGGAAACACTAATGCCCTGACAAGTCGCATTTTAGTGGCTTTTGTGATGTTTCTGCTTCTCCATACTTTCTAAGTCGATCCATGGAGGACCTGGTGATAGCCATGCGCCGTTTGATCTCATCTTATTTCACCGGTGTTTGATATTAGTGCCCCAAGGTAGATGTATGATTGAATGACGTCACAATTCGCAATTTTAGTTACTTCGGGCGAGATGTTGTTAGCTCGATCGACAATCATGATCTTCGTCTTGCTGCGGTTTATCTTCAAACCAAAATCAAGACTAACCTGTTCCATTTTACTCAGCAGGGATTCCAGGTTGTCTATGCTAGTTGCAAATAAGGTGGTGTCATCTGCATAACGCAAATTGGTTTTTTTTTTGGAATCCAATGGTGATCGGTGAATGGTGGTGAGTCTTAGTAATAGGGTCCCGTTTTACTCTTTGGGTACGGAACCCTAAAAATGAAATTATGTACTGCTACGTAGGCACCTGCGGTTGAGGCTGAGAATAGGACTTCTTTGCTCCCTCCAATTTCCGTAGAGGTGATTTATATTATGTAATAAGTACCTACCTACTTCATGATGTTGAATGAAAAATTACTATTTATTTATGTGTAAAGCAAATACCATTTTCTTACGTCAGTCATGAGAAATCTGATAAGTTGCTTAAATGACTATGCATCAGGGAAATGGAATAAGTTTCTCATTCTCTAAGAAAGAAAAAAAAAACGTGTTTCTTTGGAACATGCCACAAGTACACACCACATAAAACAATATTAAAATAAATAACATCACGCAAGTAATCCCCGAAGGATTAGGCAGAGTTGTACCTGATAGTACACCCACATTTCGCCAGTTATGTTTAAGTCCCATGTAATAGGGGCGCGAGCCTATTCCCATCAACCGGGCGCTAATACAGACTCCGTGGCTGCTACTGAGAAATTCCTGATGATACCCCAATATCACTTAACCGACCTGGGAATCGAACCCAGGGCGCTCAGAAGTCAACGAGGCAGTCTAAATATAATACAAATACAGAAATAATCTAAACGAAAAGAAATCAGTAACGTTTTATTGTGAGTCAAAATAATAGCCTTAATTATGTAATACTAGAAACTTCTTTATCGATACTCATTAACGATTCTTGAGTACCATTCAAGACGACAAGTTAATTATACGTTCGAATCGTGAGCTAATAGCGACAAGCATTTGTTTTGGAAACCTTAAGTTTACCACCTGTATGGTGATATAATAGTTTATTACCAAAAACGTAGTCCTACTTTATTTACAATGACAATTTGGCAACAATTTCAATAAAGACAAAGAGATTGGCGTATTTGCCGATTTTTTTATTTTTTGGTGTGGGAAATCAAATGACTCCTCCCGCTCTGGGCGGAGTGGAAGGGAGTGTCAGACTTTTATTGACTAAAACCTATCCGCGGTATCTCTTTCGAACAGTCCCGCAGCCCTGGCAGGATCTACGAGTAAGCATAGCCAGTATTTCGGCTATTAGCACCATTCCCCTCGAGTATTTATAATACAAGACAAGTGCCAAGCAATAGAGGCATATATTAATAATTAATTAATTAAATGAAAATGCCTCGTTGGTCTAGTGGTTGCAAGCGCGACTGCTGAGCATGACGTCCTGGCTTCGATTCCCGGGTCGGCCAAAATGTCATTGGGTTTTTCCGTCAAGAATTTCTCAGTAGCAGCCACGGTGTCTGGATTTGACCCCGGTTGATGATAAAAGGCTCGCTTCCAGTTACATGGGACTTAGATATAACTGGTGAAATGTGGGTGTACTAAAAGGAACATCTCTGCCTAACCCTTCGAGGATTACAGGCGTGATGTTTATGTTGAATCCCAAAAAACTCAAAATTCAGAAAACGTAAATCGCTTATCGCTTATCCAGTGTTGTGTGACGTCACTGGTCATGTCAAGCGATGGCGGCCGCGAGTGACATGCATATAACGAGCGGCTCTGATCGTCTTCCATATTTGATTCACACACAAAGTAAATGCAATCGATACCTTTTACTCGAGACTTGTTAAGTTTATGGTAAGTTGAATTTTGTACTGAAAGAAGGTTTTAATAAATTTTTAAGTTTCAATTATATTCTTAAATGGCGATTAAAAGCTGAGAGTATCAATATTAAATATTCCATAGCAATTATAACACTGACAAGTACAAAACTGTTGAGTATGAATGTGGATGGGTATAAGAGTAGAGGAAAACCAAAGAAACAATAGATGGACTATCTGAAGGACGACGTGGCTAGAAGGGAGGTGGTGAATTATGACCCTGACAGTTTTTAAATGAGGTTTATTGAGCTGATGGCGTTCTTATATTTCTTATTCTTATTCTTTATTGCACACAAAATAACAAATCAGCACCGTTCAGCATTATTTTGGAAAATTGGCCTTAGTAGAGTTCATGGTGACTTATATTAAAACGAGGAGCTCGTGGCTAAATAACAACAGCCGCTCGGGTCGATCTTTCTGCCGCGCTTGCCTAGGTTGGTCCGTGGATAGGTGACCACCCATTACTTACCGAGTTTCCTCCGTGCCTCGGAAAGCACGTTAAGCCGTTGGTCCCGGCAGTCATTTGTAGATCTTTGACAGTCGTTATGGTAGTCAGTGGCTCGAACTCTGACAACCAGTCTTACCAAAGGGTATCGCGTTACCTAGTGGGTTGTGGAGGTCAGATAGGCAGTCGCTGCATGTAAAATACTGGTATTCAGCTGCATCTAGTTAGACTGGAAGCCGACCCCAACGTAGTTGAGAAAAGGCTAGGCAGGTGATGATGGTGACTGAATTTCTTGCTGGTTCTTCTAGGGGCATACGGGGTGGTATTTTTACGCTATCTCTACTACAAAGCTCTGAAACGCGCTACCTTTTGGCATTCAAAAAGCTGAAAGCAATCTCACTTTTAAAAGAAAAGTTTATAACCACTACTTAAGTTGGAATAAATAGCTCTCAATTAGAAGTCGAGTTATGGTAATTATTATTGGGTTTGTAGCGGAACTACAAAAAGTACTACAGCGCCATCTATGACGAAGAGGATAAACTAAACATCAAAATACATCTAAATCCTGCATCGCGCAAGTAAAGTTATTCGCGACTTAAGACTATATAGAAGAACCCAAAAACAACTGTCGGGTAGTAGTCCACCAGACAATAACACCCGTCAGGTCGGAGGATCCTCCCTTTTCTATGGGGGATGAAGAACTTTAAACCCTGTTCTTAATAAGGTTTCTTGTCTCTTCTTTGGTATTTGTTAAAATATTTATAAGTTTATTTGATTTATAGGTATAAGTGTATTAGTATCAATATAAGTATATAAATTTTCGAAAACAAGAAGTTATTTTTTAGATATTTATTTTGTACCATATCACAATGTTTTCTTATTTAACCCAAAGATTGACTGGTAGAGAATGCCTTGTGGCATTAAGTCCGCCTATGTACCACTATTGTACATGAAGTTTAAATAAATAAAGCTTAGACAGAGGTGTGTCTTAGTAGGCAGTCAGTAAGTCATCAACTGCTAAAGTAAGTTATGTTTAAGACTGCCTCGTTAGTCTAGTGGTCACAAAACTCGGTATGTAATGGTTGATCACCCATCTACAGACAAACCTAGGCAAGCGCGGCTTAACCTGAAGAGTAATCCGAGCAGCTGTTATTATTTAACCACGAGCTAAAATATATCATTAAATGAAACATAAATTCCTCCACAGTACAGTAATTACGAGCATTCCAACAATGAACAAACAAACAATAGAACACTGTAACCACGTAATCACTTGCTACCAGAACACTTGAAACAATTTCAGCACTAACCTACCTCACGAATAATCCAATAATCTACCCGTAATTCATTCCGGTCAACCTTTCTCCATTGACTATTTCCGTAGCAGCACGGAAACCTACTTATAACGCTGAATATTTAAATAGAAAACTGCTTTTAGAAGTTAGTTTTAAGTATAGATTTCACGTGTAAGAAAGTATTGACCGGTGATTTAATTATTCAGGACTGAAGTTCAAAGGGGTAGTAAGTAACATTGTTAAGTGCTCGTATAGTGTTACGAATATGGGGAACTAGTTTTGCCCTCCTAAAGTTTACATAATTATATAATTCAATCATGATTCTAAAGACACGTGGCGCCATCTATCATAAGAACGATATTGTTGTTTTCCTCGGGAACAGTACTTTTTTTGGAGATGAAAGGTACCCTATGTCCGTTTATGTACCCCTGTCAACGTATATGCAACATTTCAGGATGATCGCTTCAGTGGTTTGGGCTTGAAAATGTAACAAACCAACTTACTTTTGCATTTATAATATTACTAGCTTCCGCCCGCGGCTTCGCCCGCGTGGTGTGTTGATAAAAAGCAGCCTATATGTTAATCCAGGGTATAACCTATCTACATACCAAATTTCAACCAAATCGGTCCAGCCGTTTATGCGTGAAAGAGTAACAAACATCCACACATCCATTCTCACAAACTTTCACATTTATAATATTAGTAGGATAGAGTTAGGATAGGATAGGATGTGAAAATTGTTACTGACCTGTAATTGAACATGTGGACTAAACATACTATACAGGAATAACCTAATACTCAGGTAGAACTTGGGTCTTGGTTTTCCACACTATAAAAGAGAAAATGTCAACAAACTGCTATAATTATAGTTCCGGGACATATTGCTTTGTTGTTAAAAATCTTTGGGCGACTGGCAATACCACACCACAGGTCCAACCATGAATAATGGTAAATATGAAGAATTTGGTTGCGTACGGGGGAAAGCCCTATCTTAGAAAATGTTTCTGAATCTTTTCACAAAGCAGAGTTTGACCCTGCGGCTGCGGGGGTCAAAGTTCATTAAGAAATCGAAGGTAGCAGCGATAAAACTGATCCCCTGTATCCTGTATCTACGCTGTCGACATCTCCATCTTTACAATTTAATTGTCGTATAAGCAATTTCAGTCTGTAAAAATCAGACGCGAATTTTTAGGTTTTATACACCCGCATGACAACTCTGCAAAATTCAGCCAATACCTCAACTAGCGACCCGGATATCCTTTTAATAGCATTTTATACAGTCGGTGGAGCCCTTAAATGGAATACGGGTTTAACCTTTGAGAAATCCAAAAATATTCGGGAATCGTGAAATTGCTTCGGCTGAAAGTGACAGCATTGAAACGAGACGCATCACGTGGTGTTACAAATTAAATTTCAGGAATGCGTGGGTGAGGTGGGATCGCTGAGTGATATTTGTTAAAGAATTCTCTTATTGTGTGGGGAAATATTGATATGGTTTGAAGGTTTGTGGATTGGCTTTATTATGCCCAGGTTTGGGGTTAGAATCTTGCGAGTTTCTGATGCAAAACTGAAATCTTAGTCACTGTATATTTCTATCTGAGTTTGATTGGTCAAACCTAAGATTAACTTATCATACGTACTACCGCGCTCAATGGCGTTCGATCACTTTCACCCTTTTGCCCTGAGTTATAAGGTTGAAAAGTTGTCGACCAACCCGACTTGAACAGGTTAGGTTCGAAGGGGATGGTGAGCGGGCAAAGCACGCGAACTCAGAACCCATCATCGCCTTAGGTTACTCTATAACCTGCAAACAGAAATAGGAGCCCTGCGTAGCGGGGCTACGTCGACTATTGCCTTATCTGACCCCTAAGACACAGGCACATACACCTTTTTTTTTTTGGATGGTAAATCATCAAAGGCACATACACCTAGTTTAGGAGTCAGTATTAACATTATTGTGACCTTGTTATAAGCCTTGTATGCTCTTAGTCTGAGTATCCTGTACTGGAATGGCTTTTGGTGAATAACTAGTAACTTAATTTGTGTTTATTCAAGTCGCCGTTTTAAACATTTGTATTCGCGTTCTGTTTGTCGCCTACATTGTATATCCAGTATTTTTGACACCTTTAATTTGAATTTATTTTCGCTCGTTTAAACACTACTCTTCCATCCCTAAGACGACCCACTGATCAAAATCCTTTTTTTTGTTGTTCTGCTTTTAATTTGTAAAAATGTTAGCAACAACCGACTCTCGCGCAAACATAGCATAAAACTTCAGCAGCTCTCACCACAGTTGAACGATGTACTCACAAGGTACTAACAAACACAGCCCATTCACTACTATAGCACATTGACCCACATATCCTGAACCAAAACTGAAGTTCACGTAATCACCTTCGCTTTATGACGTCACTGAGCACAATCACCTTCGGAACAACACTTTCTCACATAATCCTTGCGAAGCCAATTATGATCAGCATGTGGTGCCACGCGACCTCCCGCCCCTCAGTGAACACGCGATGTCTTGTGAAACAAATGAGGGTAGCTAGCTATGCATATATCTAGTATTATGTTGACGAGGAAAAAGGGTTGATTGAAAGGTACATTTTTAAATAAAACAGACGGTTTTCCTTGATTGTGAAATGATTGCAGGCATTATTATTCAAAACCATTCGTAAATATTTCTTGAAATAGGTACAGACTATCCATTAGTTTTTAACCGAGTTCAAAAAAGGAGGAGATTCTCCATTCGGTTGTATTTTTTTATGTTTGTTACCTCAAAGTCAAAACTCCTTCATTTATGAAACGATTTGAAAAATATCTGTCTCTGTCTGTGTGTTTAATTTCTGGTAACAAAATGCCAATTTTATAAACAAAATTGTCCTCTCCACAATGCTGTCCTATTTGACCCAAAGGTTGACTGGTAGAGAATGCCTTGTGGCATTAAGTCCGCCTTTGTACCACTCTTGTACATGAAGTTTAAACGTTTGACGGCATGGTTGGCGCAGTGGCTGAGCGATTGACTGCTGCGTTACGTGTCGCGGGTTCGATCCCCGCACGGAACAAATATTTGTATGGCCTACAAATAGTGGTTCCGGGTCTGCATGTACCTATTTTTCTTTTAGTTGTTCATCTCATTAGTCATCCTCTTTCTAGCAACATCATCTTGTACACAGTCCATTCATCATAGGCGATTCTTGATGGAAGCGCCTACAGACAGCAAAATAAGATAGCCGAGGTCGCTATATCCTCGGCCGCTCCAGGTTTCGACCCGTAGGTATAACAAGCTCGGAAGGGCCTTGGGAAGATTGGAGGGAGTCCATCCATCCTTTCTTTGGTCTTATCCACTCTTTTCGCCCTTCATACTCGAAACAGTCCTTTATTTATTGTTTAGTTTCTACAACTGTTGTTTACATTTTTTTATTCACACCTCCAAGACCTAACCTAACAGTTTACAGTTAAGTCATACATCACAACTAGAACTCTTATTTATGGACTTCCGCAGGTATGTCCTCATACTCCCCACAACGTACGTAGGTAAGCAGGTATATAATGACTTACTTTACACCCACATATATGGTTGCGTAAAACTTAAGCAGGTAGGTAGGTACTCGTAAGTAGTTATATAATTTACTGACGTCCATTCCAGTGCTTGTGTAAGGGATTGTTTTTATGTAAGGCCTGTTGGATCATTACTAGAGAAGACTTTAGAGTTAGGTGCTAAGTCGAAGACTTAACATTTTTTTTTTAAATATTTAGAAAATTATTCTTATCTGAAGGCTTACAGCCTGATCGCAGGAAAATAGCTGCAGCGAAAATTCGCCCGTAGTGAAAGTCGGAACGTGGCCAGGCTGTGTGTGCGAGTTTATTTACCTTCTGGTATTTGATATAACATAACTGAAATTGAATGATCTGCTTAAGGGTTGGAGGGATATAGCAAGGGATCGACAAATGTGGAGGGAACTTGAGGAGGCCTATGTATCAAGACCTGGTAGCTGATAGAACGAACAAATAAAAGTAAAAATTATAATTTAAGTTTAGTTATTGTTATAATTTAAGTTTAAATGTAGAAGACAAATAAGTGTAGCACTAAAATAATGTGAATACGAAGGTCAGAGTAAATAAAGGCTATTTTTATTTTATTTTATTTATTTATTTTAACTGAAACTGAATTAGCGCCTTCTGATGACAAACATGAGAAACAAGAGGATTTAATTTAAATTAAAGTTTACTTGAACGGGAACGGGCACGTTTTGTCACGATGGAAAGTCACTGGCTAGATCCACTAATGTAAGTAATTCATAGTTATCGATTCATTGGCTAGCTTGCTATGGGTATAAATATGGTCTTCTCCCAACTAGATCCCTTAGGAACTTACGTAAGGCTACTAATAACTATTCTAAGTGTAGGGATGTCGCTGAAACCTTTTGGGGCTTGGGATAATTCGAAAATAACTTCGGTCAACAGAATACTATCAGATACTATCAGGTCTGATGATGAAAAATATTTCTATGGAATATTGCAACTAAAAATAAAAAAATAAAAAAACTTTTTTGCAAAAAATAAAACCGACTCCAAAACACAAAAAAAAAAGTGAAAAATAATTTTAGCTTCAGAAGTCGGTGACAAAAAACTGAATCAAATAAACAAAAGTCACCGACTTCTGAAGCTAAAATTATTTTTCACTTTTTTTGTGTTTTTGGAGTCGGTTTTATTTTTTGCAAAAAAGTTTTTTTATTTTTTTATTTAAAAAAAAAAATATATATATATACGGTCGAATTGAGAAACCCTCCTCCTTTTTTGAAGTCGGTTTAATAAAATATGATAGATTATGCCCGGCGCCTTCGCCCGCGTGTATTTCGGCAATTGTCTCATAGGATAGTACTATAAACTATCTATGTGCCATATTTCATCTTATTTCATTCAATAGTTTTTGTGTGAAAGAGAAATATCCATCTAGGGTAAAACCCGGATAGATGCCGCAGTTGGATAGGTGCCCCATTTTCTAAAAACCTAACTTCCCAAAATCGCAACACAGATTTAATAGTCTAAAAATAGAGAGCACGTGTCCCACACCTATGTGCCCTGCAGACCATCGCACGGGATTGACGTGTTTAGCTGGTGCATGCGATCATCTCCGCGACGAACAGGACGAACGCTTCAAAGTTTCAAACGTAAGAATTTACTGTTACATATCTTTTTATATAGTAATAAATTCTGTTCTATTTTAATTATATCCATACATTGGTTAGTTAACTTTATAACTACATAATAATAATTGCACTTTTGTATTTAGATACGTCAAAAAATAAAAGGGCATCTATCCATAGCAAAAAGGATAGTCGCCCCGATTTTTTGCAGTATAGGTGCCCTTAGGGGCATCTATCCCCCATACGCTGTATGCATGTTAGCATATTGTTAAAATGATTATTTTTATTTTGATAAATTTTTATTATTGCATAGAATGCTTTGATAAAAGTTGCGCCAGTCACAGAAAAGTTGAAAGGGAATCGACTGTCTTGGTATGGACATGTGATGAGGAGGGACAAATCGCATGTGACTAAAAGAGTGATGAATATAAACGTTGATGGATGGAGCGGGAGAGGAAGACCAAAGAAACGATGGATGGATTGTGTGAGGAATGATATGAAAGATAAAGAAGTAAATGATAGCATGACGGTTGACAGAGGAGAGTGGAAGAAAAAAACGTGTTGCACCGACCCCAAATAACATGGGACAAAGGCAGGAAGATGATGATGATGCTTTGATAACTATCAAAATACGAAGTCAAAATCTGATTGGATTCGGTACATATCATGCCAGAAGTGGCTGCACGAAGTATGTACACTTTTTAGAAATTATTGCTCAAGATGTGGCAAACTGAAAGCACTTTCCAATTCAACCTAAAATAAGGACAACATTTAATTGTGGTTGATTTTTTGAACATTTTAAAAATTGGTATCTTGCCTGCCATACCTATTCAATTAGTTACGATTATGCACATTAAATTTAGAAGTTATTTTTTGTTAAACAAATGTTTAAGTTTAATTAATAATTTTTAAGAGTACCGTTAATACTATTACTTAAAGATTACAAATAAAACATATCAAAACTATGTATTGTACTTATTTTAATCTATAGGGCGTCTATCCTACATCGCAGGCATCTATCCTCCTTAGCATTTTCATAGTGAGGCATCTATCCATAAGGTAGGCATCTATCCTCAAAAAAAAAGGGTTTGCAAAAACTCAATTTATGCAGAATCAAATAATGTTAGATCAACAAAAACGAGTCGTATTGCTAGTACAAAGATCAAACTAATTACATTCATGGAAATTCTTCATGAAAAACGTACAGTTTGAAAATTAGGAGGCTTTTTCAAAAAGTGGGGCATCTATCCTGGTTTTACCCTATCCATCTATCCATCCATCTATCCTCCATCCTCACAAACTTTCGCATTTGTACCTAGTAAGATAAAATAATGCGACGTAATATTTACTTAGGTAGTTAGCTACCTGGGCAATAATGTAGGTACTCGTACTAGGTACCTACCAAGATACTAGCCTCGGTATAACTTAAGTTGAGGTACTAAGCTAACAATGGTGTGATGTAGTCACCAACAAGCTATTTCTATTTTAGTACTTATTAGTTTTTTTCCAAAACAAGACTTTCAGTATAACTTTGGCAGTTTTCTAATGCTTCTATTTATTGTACAATGAAGGTTTATGAAGTAACAGGCTATGACTTAGAAGTAAATGCCCCTGTTCTTATGCTAGGTTCTGCGTAACACGTAATTAGGTACCTATTATTGCACACTGAATATTATCGTAAGTTCACATTTAATATAGTTTATTAGGTATTATGTTATTAGAAACTTTTACTAAAGCAGTGAATGCTGAGGTGACGAGTAATAGATGGTCATGTTTTTATCTTACATGCTGCGCCGACCCAAAATGAATTAGGATAAGGGCATTAGAATGCTGATAGAACTTTTATTAAGAATTTGTATTTAATTTGTCCATTTTCACATCTCAGTTTATATATCTACTTATTACTTATACATTACATTCATATGGTAGACCAAATATTCAAACTAAAAAAAGAATCAATTTCAGGGCACTTGAATTGTCACAGAGTCGGTTGATCAGAAAGTTAAAGCTACATACACACCCACAACACATACAAGTAGCCTAGCCAAAAGCCAACCCCAACCGAGTTCAAGGTGAACCGCAGAATTGAGCCCCCAACGCACACTAACCTACTTAACAGGCAAATCTCTTTGGTAGCACATTAAGGACCCACGCGCTGCCTCGGCGGGGGAACTCGGCAGATGTGGAGAAAACGTGCGAACTCCCCCTCTCTCCCCCTCCCTGTCTGTACTTACCTCAGTGCCGCACCCTTGTGTAGGCGGGAGGAAGTAGGTGAGTGCAAGAAGATCCAGTTTGCACGATGTGTAGGCTATTTTGGTTTTTTTTTTTTGCATCAACCGAATCTACTTTCAACTGTTATCTAAAAAAATGAAGATGAACATAATGTCGTTTGGACGTTGATCCGCGTTCCGGCAGTAAAACGGGATAGCGTGGATCCACGTTCGGCATATCGAAGGTTAAGGGTCGAACTTCATCTGGCTGCACGAAGTCGCACTTTTCCATGCTGCTATCCTTTTCTGTCGCTCAGAACCTTCATTTGATAGAGAGAAAAACAGCGAGAATGCTATCACACGCATCATCACACTCTGTTCCTCGGTTTAGCAAATGCCTTCCTCCGCTCAAACAACCCATAGGGGCCGTCTCCACGAGCGAGAGAATCGCGGCGATATTACGTATTTGTATGGGATAATATCGCCGCGATTGTCTCGCTCGTGGAGACGGCCTCTAAGAGAGTGTATAGAAATACGTGGCAACGACGATAATATCGTCGCGATTCTCTCGCTCGTGGAGACAGCCCCTTATTAGACATTCGTTTAGGTGCCGACTAGTGTTAATAGAAACGCTATCAGAGCCAGGTAGGATACTCGACCAGTTCTAGTAGATACAGTCATCCATTGAACATTCATGAGTTCTTCACACCCCTCAATAATGCAATTGTGGATTCATCTATAGATTTAACAAGTTCTTGAATCCTTCTAATATTTTTATATCATCACGGTAAATGGTGAAGGAAAACATCTAATGTTCTCGAACAAAAAATCGAAGGTATTGTGACATACACCAACCAGCAAGGTCCTAGGTCTACTCCCTCTCACAGAAAAGAGGCCTCTGCACCAGTTCATCATCTGAGTAGCCTTTTCCCAATTACTATGTTGGGGTCGGCTTCCAGTCTAACCGGATCCAGCTGACTGTGTATTTTACATGGAACGACTGCCTATCTGACCTCTACAACCCAGTTAGTACTACGATACCCCTTGGTAAGACTGGTTGTCAGACATTCGAGCCACTGAGTACCTGTAATGACTATCAAAGATCTACAATTGACAGCCGGGACCAAAGGCTTAACGTGCTTTCCGAGTGGTCACCCATCCACGGACCAACCAACCCAAGCAAGCGCGGGTTAACCTGTAGACCGAACCGAGCGGCTGTTACTATTTTTTGCTACAAGCTCCTCGCCTGAGCACCATTTTAAGGTGATTTTGATACGATATAACGATCCTTCTGGCCATTTCTGTATTGTTGCCATACACCTTGTAGCTCCTCCTGAAAATTAAAGACTTTTTCTCCAGACCGGCCGGATTTCCTGCCATTATTATAGTGTAACTACGATGAGAGGATGTATTAGGTGTTCCGTAACGAATGTCAAGAAATAATAAATAGAAATGAAAAGCTTCCGGTCCGACAATATTAAGTCAAGGGTGTAAAAAGAACCTCTTGGATTGCAATTAAAGTACGAAATAGAAGGAATTTGTGTAAGTACTTTGTACCCGATACCACCCCCCCCACCCCTCTCCTACACACACATGGGTCAGAAAAAAACCGGCCAAGTGCGAGTCAAACTCACGCATGAAGTGTTCCGTACCAACGCAGTAGGGTTTCATTTTTACCGCCGATTTAATTTTGACATATTTTTATTATTAATTTGTTATAGCGGCAACAGAAAAACTCATTCTGTAAAAATTTCAACTGTCTACCTATTACGGATCATGAGATACAGCTCGTTGACAGACGGACGGACGGACAGCGGAGGCTTAGTGATAGGGTCCCGTTGGTTACCCATCGGGTATGGAACCAGAAAAGATTTTCCTTCGATTAAAAATCGAAGGAAAATCGTTACTTAACCGACAATAGCTGTTTAAAGTGATATCAAAGAAAGAGAATATGCTATGTCAAAGGACAGCAATACCTAGTGTCCAGACCAAAGCAGTCGGTCGTGCGTATTCGCGACCGTCGGATTCATAAGCGTCATTTTGTTATGAACCCGATAGCGCCCTCTATTGGCGCGACTACGCGTTTCGCCCAACGACCTTATTTTTTGTCGTGTCGAAAGTAAATCATCATTTTACGACACGCAATTGGAGAATTGGAGCAATCAGACAAACGAGGTGCAAAAAGTCAGTCTTATAGTTATTTTAATGTAGGTGCCTATAGGTATGCGTATACCTTGCACATCGTGATAAGCTGACGACCGACGTTTGGTGTGAGCACGCCCTAAATTATTTTTATAAATTCCGAGGAAGGTACCTGCATTAAACTAAACTACAATCTATGATACCAGTGGACAGATGAAGAGCACAAATGGTGACTGGCATCGTTATCAGTTCCCAAGGAAAAGCAGAGGAGTTGTCTATGGGAGGAGTATAGGAAACGCCGATCTCTGACTCACGTGGGTCTTACAATCGGGAAGCGAGCGGTTAGAATGTAAGTGCAGGGATGAAGATCTCTTCAAGTGACGTTGATGTTATTTATAGCATTAAAAACATATATCACGCCAGTAATCCCTGAAGGGTTAGGCAGAGGTGTACCTAGTAGTATACCCGCATTTCGCCAGTTATGTTTAAGTCCCATCACACATGTAATAGGGGGCGAGCCTGTTGCCATCAACCGTGCCTTGCCGACTCGTAGTCACACCAGTATGACAAATAGGTTTTTTTTTTTTCGGTTCCCTTGTCGACTCGTACCTACACTAGCAATTATCGTATACATGATGTGGAAAAATCAATGGTGTGACAAACGAGAAAAAAATCCTGTTTGTCATACTGGTGTGACTACGAGTCGGCACGTCAACCGTGCACAAATCCAGACTCCGTGACTGCTACTTAGAAATTCCTGATGGAAGAACCCAATTACAATTTACCCGAACCGGGAATCGAACCCAGGATCTCATGCTGAGCAGTCGCGCTTGCGACCACTATGTTATTTATAGATTATAAATTATCTCCGGGAAACATTATCTGCCTACGCCTAGCCATTTCCCAACCACATACAGCTGAATACCAGTACCTATTGTACATGGAGCGACTGCCTATCTGACCTCCACAAGTTGCTGGGTGTCACCATACTCGGTAAGACAAGATAAAAAATAAAACACCAATACATAAAATATAATAGTTTTTATTTGCACTTTTGCGATAAGTTATATACCACATTATAATTGAGGTTCACACATAGGAATTCAGGGCACATCGATTCAGGCTTAAGCCGTGTCTAAACAGATATAAATACAATACTGGAATTTTAATTTCATTTCAATAGACACTTAATAGGCCTACTATTAGAGTATACTTTAAGAAAAAGCACGCAACAAATTATCATTAATGGTGTTGATCAGGGTTGCAAACGTGTTTGGGTTTTAAATTTTGAAAATCGAATATAATATACATGGTGTAAGGGACAACTCTCCGCAAACTGACATGGTGCATTCAGCTCCTTATTTTTAATCATACTCCACTGGAATTTTTCTAAGGAAAATTTTATTTTTTTATCGTTTTTCAGTTACTATACCTTTATTTCATTGTTAAATTACAATCTGTATGCAGCACTCCATTTATGTAAACAATACGGCTAAAATTAAAAAAACATCAATGAATGTTGAAATACTCTAACGAATGATGCGTGAAATCAGCTGTTCAATTCCTGCCTAGCTACAGAGTTCATCGAACTCATCGTCGCGCTTGCCGTTCGCTACGTGCGTTTTGCCACGGTAACGATACATTACGTATGAGGAAATAAAAAAAAACTAATTTATTGGATTCCCATAACATTCCTGAACAAATTTTTTGTACCGGTCATCTTAGTATGATATACTGAATTCACCCCATCAGTCTGCGGAGGGCTGTCTCTTACACCCTGTGGATAATGTTCGGGACAAATCGCTTGGTTTCACTCGAATTTTGCCGAGGCGACCCGATCATGATTGAGCGAGGTAAATCTACAGGACGAAGTTTGTCGATCGGGACGAGCCGAATGAAACCCGAATATATGTAAGGTTCGTTTTGGTTGTTCAACAAAAAACTGCCGAATCGAATATCTGTGTAGCACATGTTAGTAACTGTTAGATAGTTGAAGGCAAATTGACATAATATACAAGTGAAGTGTTACTAACATAGTTTTAAGGATATATTTGCTAACACAAATTGCATTTTATCATGTGTGTTAGTGTGTAAGGCATATATCTGTGGGCCAAAGGTACCTGAGAATAAATGAATGTTAAGTTATAGTCAACGTTTTTACCCGTCAATGCATGTGTCCGTTGCGTATAGTTTCTTATAAGAATAGACTGGTAAGATTGGAACAAAATGTACGTTTATTTTTTATTTTACCTTGGTAACTTTTTGATACGTCACACGCTCACCGTTGGATCAAAATCAATCAACCAGATTTTTTTTTTCTAACCCGCATATCGTACATTTTCCCTCCAATGTTAACGATAAACGCTTGCAGCATACATAACACAGAGATATGATTTAAACATTTAATATTATTAATTATTCTAATAGAATAACTTACATTTAAACGGGACCGTCGTGTTTAACACGTACATCAATACTAAATGTTTTGCTTTAAAGAGCATTTTTATTACTGAGAGAATTCGTTAAAATTATCATCTTTAAAGATTTTTTAACTCCGTACAAACCCACTCTTCATCATTTATTTTCAATTTTGGAATGTTTAAAACAGTCGTTTTTAAATGCCCTTCAAAGCAAAGAAAACTTTGACAATCAAGAGTTTAGGTACAACGAGGAGAAAATCAATAAGAACACAATTTAACACGATAATAATTCTCATTTTTTTTTTTAATATAAGTACTTACATTTAATAAAAACATTGAATAGATAATAGTACAATTTGATATGTGGGGAAACTTTGCTATTGTATTCGAGGTGGAATTAACACCCGAAGTGCAGGCGAGGTTGTTATGGAGCCGAGAACTGCAGTAACAAATCCCCACGCGTATCAAACGACGTTTTTCAATACACTTTCGAAGAAATAAAATATTAAAACGGAAAGTATTTTTGACAGGAATTATTAGGATACTGTGATTTAATTTGCTTTTTTCCGCGCTTTGCTTTCGCCAGGTTGAAGAAGCAAAGGTATGATGCCGCTAATCAACCTAATATGAAAAATAGATAATTCAAATATTTTTGAATTTAGAACACAAATTGTGTTGATTTGAATCTAATCGTAGTGCGATAAGAACCAATTTTCCGGAAAGTGTATCGAAAAACAATTATAACTACTTATAACGTTCTACCAAATTTTATGCAAAAAATCTGTTGACTAAAAAAAAAGGAAAAAAATATGGCTGAATAACTTTTGGGAGGCACTTTTTAGATAACGAAAAAATCTCATTAAACGCGTATCTTTTTAAGTTACTACAATTCATTTAATATATTATATGATTATATTATGATATCCACCATTTTTTTTGTGCTTCAGTTTAATACCAAAGCCCTTTTATTCTTCATCCAACAGTCTATGTATAATATGTATTCATTATATACTTAAAAGCCTAACATTCTCAAAGATTATCAAAAGACATTTGAGATTTTAACATAAAAATTAACTGTCATAGATGTAACTTACAAAAATATAATAATAAAATACATTGTCTATAGAAAAATATAAAAATAATGTCTAATTATTGATATTACTAAAAAAAATGTGCAAATATAATCCAAACGTGAGATGCGAGCTTATTTCTGATGGAACCCAATAACACTTTGCCCGACCCGGGAATCGAACCCAAGACCTCATGCTTTGCAGTCGCGCTTGCGCCCACTAGACCAACGAGGCATTTCACCAAAAATAATAGTAGTCGAAAAATAATAATAATAATAGACAAATAATATGATATAAAAATTATATAATTAGTCATTCAGAGACTTTTGTCAAACACAAACACTTTACGAAAGCACCTGAACAAGTGAACAACAGTTTCATTATAATTTAAGTAACACTAATGATATTTACATATTCAATTGCATGCATTTGATATTCAATCTTATGGTTATATACGTAAGTCTTAGATCGCAACTGCAATTAAGGCTGTCCAGTTGCTATGCTTATTCAAAAGTCCCCTAGGCGCCATTTTTATTCGAATTCATGTAGGTAATTTTCACTCAAACTAATAATACTTATGTTGGTTTCAGAATTACAATTGTACTGCAAATTAAACTTTACTTTTAGCCTGATAGTGTTTTTTTTTCAAAAGCACATTTGTTTACAATAGTTTTCGTGGCTAAATAATAACAGTTGGTCCCGACTATAGTTTGTAGATTTTTGACAGTCGTTACAGGTAGTCAGGGGCCCGAAAGTTTGACTACCAGTCTAGTAAGGGGTATCGAATTACCCAGTATCAGTAACTGGGTAATACTGGTCGCAAGTGCATATCCCCTCAAAAAGTCGAAAGTTTATGTTTAAAATTTATACCAATTGCATGCAATCTGTCGGGAGTCCATTATTCGAAGCCGAAATTGTTTGTTACACATCAAAACAAATATTACTTAAGTTAGTATTCAGTAGATTATACTTAGGAATACTGTAGGTCTGACTATTTACAATAGATATTATTTTTGGGACAGAGAAGTTTTGCATAAAATATAATTTCATCTGTTCAATAATTTTATTTGGCAACTTTATGTAAAATTAACACTTAAATGAATGTAAAAATTGTTTCGTTTGAATTATTATAAAATATTTTTATCATACACTGTTAAAGCGCAACACAAACATACAAAACATCACGCCTGTAAAGCCTGAAAGCTAAGGCAGATCGACAGTTAAGTTGAAGTCCCATGGAATAGGGAGCGAGCCTAATGTCATCAACCGGGCATAAATCCGGAGTCCGGGATGCTATTGAGACATTCCTAATGGAGAAACCGAATAACAATTTGTCCAATGTGGGCATCGAACCCAACACCTTACGCTTTGCGCTTTTTGACCACAAGGCCAAACGAGGAAGTAACAGAATGAGAGCCAATGTTGCCAACAAATATAAATTTTGAACTTGCAACACCAAATAATTTATTCTTTGAGATAATCATGTTGCTAAAAAATAACTTAAAATTCCTGCTAAGACCTGTATTCGTGCTTAATTTATCAGTTTTGTAGAAATCTAGATAGTTTCTATATAGATCTTAAATACATACACGTAGTATGTAGATCTTAAATATTACGATACAATTCAAGTCTTTCATACTGATTGTGACTAGAGGTATAGATATTGTAGTAATAAGTAAATACATATTTCTTATACTAATATTAGACACCCAGATCTTTTAAGTTAAAATATATAAATGTATAATTATGTCTTACCTACATTTTATAACTAAAAATATAAATTAAATTGGATAACATCAATATTGTATACAGTAAAATGTTCTTAATTGTAGTTTTAAAATATACCCTTTCCAGCACATTAAATGTTCTAGGAGAGATTTATAGTTCTCTTAATTTGAGCTATTCTAATAAAAATGATATAATTTTCAATATTTCTGATTCCGCAAATTCGCCTTGAGCAAGCGCGGTTATCAATGCTCATGCCGTGTCTAGTATTATTATATTTTTTATCAAAGATCATTTTCTCAGATCGCCCGTTTTCTTAACTCAATTTATAAAAAAAATATAAAAGAAATTAAACCTAAAATCAATGTAAATAATGTTTAAAATTATTCTTGAATATGGAATGTATTCGATAAATTTCAGATCTTGTAATTTTAGTAACATTTTTATTTAGCCTACGACTGAAAATCCAGTAATAAATAAACCAAATTCGCCCACTCGTTTATAAAATGAATGTGTATTGTTTTACAAATAACTGGAAAGGGTGTCAATTCGAGTTTAATTAATCGATAATTTCGGTTTACAACATAAAGGAACCCATTTATCATTAATTTTAGATCACATAAGGTACTTGTTAATGATTAATTAATGCATTGATTTGTCAAAGTAAATAGATAAGCAATAATGACCTTAGACCGTAGACTTTTTGACTTTGGAACATGACGACAGTCAATTGTCATTATTTGTCAAAACCAAAATGGATCTATTATATTGAATAGTTATTTTACATCTCATATTTAATCACTGAGAAAACGACAGTGATCTTTAGTCTGTTTACTATAAGATTACTTTTGATTTGCTGCATGAACGCTACAATACACAAGTAGAAGAATCTAAAATTATTACACACCAAAAATATTAAGGACAGAATTTCTAATCTCATTATCCATTACCGTATTTCAAGCTTCTCTTGATTAAATCTTCGTAGTAATCCGTCAATGGAATTCAAATTTCACGGAGTGGAATATTGACTAGGTTCTCTCGGGCTCTGTTCCAGTAGTAGTATGGGGGGCCGGCAGAGAAGCAGTACTTCTGCTCCAATGGGGTGTCGTTCTCAACCCAGTACATTAGGTAGAAGTTGCACATCTCATCTTTGTTTGTTGCCCTGTAATTTGGAGAAAGGATTTGTTAAATAATTAAGTAATATAATACTAGCTGTTGGCCGCGATCTTGACCTCTTGAAATATAAACTCAAACCTTATTTCAATTAGACCATAAAAGTAGCCTAAACTATCTGCCAGTAAAAGTCCGGTCAAAATCAGTTCAGCCGTTTCGGAGATTAGCCCAACAACATTAAAAAAAAATGTTTTTTTTGTTATAAGTATAATAAGTACCGTATACAGGTGAATCTGCCAAGTGGGCGTAGATGGCCAAATGTAAAACTATGAGGAATAGCGAAAAATACTCATTTGAGTCTCGAGCCCGATTTTGATGAAAACTAAAAATGTATCATTAGATTTTTGAAAAATAAATATTCCTAGCCAGTAATCGAACCCATTGATTTCGGAAAAAAACACACTGTATAATCACCATTCGATAGTGTCGCTAATAAGTATAAAATTCTGGGAAGTATTGACATACGACACCATCTAAACCAAACATAGTATTACTTTGGTATTGTTAGGATATCTTTTGGAGTGTAACAATAACATACATGGCGCTTACTATTCCAGAACGGTTAGACCACTGATATAAATATACCTAGATAACGCAAGTATCACGAACCTGTGAAAACCAAGCGTGCCATTTTTTGACTACCTTTTAGGACGTCATAAGAACTATTTAGGTACTATACAAAATGGACTACGTTTTTGTACTTTAAACAAATTAGCTTGCTGCGACAGTAGCCACCTTTAGTAAAAAATGCTTAAGCCTGGCACGCGGAGTAGGTGCTCTTGCCTTATCTAGTTATATCTATAGCTGTGGGTTAGGCAGAGTTGTTCCCAAATAGTCTTCTTCTTCGTCGTCACACTCTTGGCAGAGTGGTCGTGGTCGTCACATCAGGGGTGGTAGCAAGTTTTACAATCCGTCGCCATTCCTCTCTTACTGTGGCTTTTCTTGCACATTCGTGGAGTGGCCCATTGAGTGCAGTTTTAACTTGGTCGGTCCAACGCATTGGTGACCTGCCACGCGCTCTTGTTCCCAAATAGTACACCCACATTTTGCCAGTTATATTTATATTAAGGCTCATTTAATTTGGGGCGAGCCTATTGCCATCAACCCGGGAACCAATCAAGATTGCTGGCTGCTACTGAGAAATTTCTGATCGAAAAACTCAATAGAATATAAACAACATCACGCCTGCAATTCCTGAAGGGTAAGGCAGAGGTGTAACTAATAGTACAGCCACATTTCGGCAGTTGTTTCGTCAATGTATCAATATACAAATAAAAAATACATACCCAATCCTGACAGGATGATTATTAGTGTTATTCATGATGCACCTTGCTGCCAGAACATCATCCTTCTCAATAGGCATGGTGTTTAACACAGGATAGAACATCTGTGGCAGCTGTGGATTCTTCTTGCCGAGGAGCGTCCATACGTCACCATTTTCAGCTTGACGGACCACGTAACCGGTTACCAGTTTACCTGTAATTTAATTATTTAAATGAGTGTTGCAAGAGGCGAATAGATGTCATGTAATTAATCTATTAAGGGTGTGTTTCACCACGATTAAGTTTCCGTTAAGTTACTTGGCAGATAATTTCATACAAATTCTGTTGCAGTTTTTAATTTATTCTGTAAGTAGTGGCTATTCGGATTGTGAAATAGGCCCTAAGACTTATTTGCACTAATTTCTAACCAGGAAAATTTTAGCTCTCTCCCTGGTTGACTCGGAAGTGCCGTGCTTGACCGACGCAGAGGTCGCCTGGAAAGTGACTTGCTCGGATACGGATCGGCCCGAGAACCCGTTTTCCCAGAGACAGTGGGATGAGCCGCTCTGCAGGTTGGTACGGAATAAACTTATTAATACGTCCACCAATACTGCTGAGCGTGCCCGCCTACTGGCTGTGGGTGAGTGGGAGTCGGGCCTCTGGCTTCAGGCACTACCGTCACCTAATATAGGCACTATGTTAGGTGACACAACATTCCGGCTCGCTACGTTTTTGCGATTGGGCGCTCCTTGTGGGGCTCCACATCGCTGTCAATGTGGTGAAGCAGTCGACTGCCTCGGACACCATGGCCTTTCATGCAGTAAGAGTGCAGGTCGGATTGCGCGGCACGCTAGCATTAATGATCTCATCCGTCGTGCTCTTGCCACCGCCGGGGTGCCAGCTGTCTTAGAACCCAATGGCTTGGCACGCGTCGATGGGAAGAGACCAGATGGTATGACCATAATGCCATGGAAGTTGGGTAGGCCTTTGGTGTGGGACGCAACTTGTGTCGATACCCTTGCGCCATCCCATCTTCCTAGCACAGTGGGCTGCGCTGGGGCGGCTGCTGCAGGTGCTGAAAACCTCAAACGGCGCAAATACAATAATTTAATTGGTAGTTATGTGTTTGAGCCGTTTGGGGTTGAAACACTAGGGCCATGGGGTCCGAGTGCCCACCTAGTTTTTCGGGAAATCGCCAAGCGGTTGGTCGACTCTTCACGTGACCAGAGGGCGGGCCTATTTTTTGGCCAAAGAATCAGAATTGCCATCCAACGTGGTAATGCTGCCAGCCTTCTGGGCACTTTTCCTGTTGACAGCGATGCGGACGAATTTTTGGATGCCCTGTAACCCTTTTATACTTGTAAATATTTATTTCTATTAAAGTTTTGTAGTTTGTAAATAATTAATATTATTAAATTAATTTCTGTGCGTATATCACGGATAAACTGATTATCATTGAGACAGTTTATCCGTGATCATAGTGCTTGCAACAGCGCCGAAATATCGGGAACTCAAAACAAACAGTGGTCAGGGTAAATATCCCGTTTCTAATGTTAATTATAATGTTAGTGACCATGACAGTTTAAAAAATCAAAATTATTTAGATGAAAAACCCTTAGTTTTACACGATTTTTTGATGATAATTTTGAATACGCTCTAGTTTTTTGTCTTAAATATTATGTACATTAATATTGCTTATTCCCTCTTCTTGCTTGAATGATGGTCAGCTTTCGCAGTTTTAATGACCTTATCAAGATTTTGATGGTCTCTCGAGGGACTCGGTTACTTACCCAATGCATGAGTGTGAGTGCGGAATGCAAAGGGATGTATGACTTTGTACTCGTTGATGGTGCAGGCCGTCTCCATGTGCTCGACGTGGTATGGTGGGATAACGCCGCTGGTACCGAGCAGAATCACTCCAGCTTGACGGGGCATTCTGGAAAATTATAATGTTATACATTAATAAAGAATATGTGAGCCTACAAAGATATGCTATGGCATTAGGCATAATTGTTTATATCACACATTTCAATTGTTTATATCATTTCATTTGCATATCCAGATTTCTCGTAGGAAAGAGTTATCATCTGCTTAGCCTTTCCCCAACTATGTTGCAATAAAGTGCCTGTGCAAGTAACAGGCTGAGAAAGATCTAAGTCCGAGCGGACGAAGTCGCGGGCACAGCTAATACTTAGTATAAACACTTTCAGTGACACGTCCCGCATGTTTTTTAAATTATCTCCTTCATTAGAATAATTACGCGACAAGTTGAGGATATTTGAAGCAATCCAATCGTATTTTGTTAATTTACAGCGTGTTTCATAATTGTTTGGTCATATTTTAAGTTTGTACAAACCACCTGATGTACACTGTATTGCTATAGTACATTTTGATATAAGTGGGGAAACTTTGTTATTGCATTCGAGGCAGAATTAACACCCGAGCTGCAGGCGAGGGTGTTATGGAGCCGAGAACTGCAGTTACAAATTCCCACGCGTATCAAATGATGTTTTTGAATACACTTTCGAGGAAATAAAATATTAGAACTGAAAGTATTTTTGTCAGGAATTATTAGGAAACTATTATTTTATTTGCTTTCGCCAGGTTGAAGAAGAAGCAAAGGTATGATGCCGCTAAACAGCCTAATCTGAAAAATAGAAAATTCAAATATTTTTGAATTTAGAACACAAATGTTAATTTGTATTGATTTGAATCTAATCGTAGTGCGATAAGAACCAATTTTCCGGAAAGTGTATTGAAAAACAATTATAACTACTTATAACGTTCTACCGAATTTTGTATAAATGTTAATTTGGTAATAAAAGTAAATATTTGTTTTAAATAATCACGCTTATCTATGATATTCTATTTATAAACACAATTTAAATACTCAAAAATTATTTACGCCGCGCCGTAAAGACGCTTATCTCTTTGCCGAGATTAAAAAAGAAACAATCACCGCCTACTATAGTAATTGAACCATTTGGACTTATTCTAAGTACTTACCTACAGTTAGGTATCTGTGGAAATTTTTATTTCCGCACGCGTGCGTAAAAATATTAAAAATTCACGCGTGTGATATATTTACATACATGTGAATACATTGCATGTTGAACCTAATCGTAGTGCGAAATGAACCAGTATTCCGAGAAAGTGGTAAAACCCGGATAGATGCCGCAGTTGGATAGGTGCCCCATTTTCTAAAAACCTAACTTCCCAAAATCGCAACACAGATTTAATAGTCTAAAAATAGAGCGCACGTGCCCCACACCTATGTGCCCTGCACACCATCGCACGGGATTGACGTGTTTAGCTGGTGCATGCGATCATCTCCGCGACGAACAGGACGAACGCTTCAAAGTTTCAAACGTAAGAATTTACCTACTGTTACATATCTTTTTATATAGTAATAAATTCTGTTCTATTTTAATTATATCCATACATTGGTTAGTTAACTTTATAACTACATAATAATAATTGCACTCTTGTATTTAGATACGTCAAAAAATAAAAGGGCATCTATCCATAGCAAAAAGGATAGTCGCCCCGATTTTTTGCAGTATAGGTGCCCTTAGGGGCGTCTATCCCCCATACGCTGTATGCATGTTAGCATATTTTGAAAATGATTATTTTTATTTTGATAAAATTTTTATTATTGCATAGAATAGCTCGCTTTGATAACTATCAAAATACGAAGTCAAAATCTGATTAGATTCGGTACATATCATGCCAGAAGTGGCTGCACGAAGTATGTCATGTACACTTTTTAGAAATTATTGCTCAAGATGTGGCAAACTGAAAGCACTTTCCAATTCAACCTAAAATAAGGACAACATTTAATTGTGGTTGATTTTTTGAAAATTTTAAAAATTGGTTGTTTAGTGGTCAATTAGTTACGATTATGCACATTCAAATTTAGAAGTTATTTTTTGTTAAACAAATGTTTAAGTTTAATTAATAATTTTTAAGAGTACCGTTAATACTATTAAGTACCTAAAGATTACAAATAAAACATATCAAAACTATGTATTGTACTTATTTTAATCTATAGGGCGTCTATCCTACATCGCAGGCATCTATCCTCCTTAGCATTTTCATAGTGAGGCATCTATACATAAGGTAGGCATCTATCCTCAAAAAAAAAGGGTTTGCAAAAACTCAATTTATGCAGAATCAAATAATGTTAGATCAACAAAAACGAATCGTATTGCTAGTACAAAGATCAAACTAATTACATTCATGGAAATTCTTCATGAAAAACGTACAGTTTGAAAATTAGGAGGCTTTTTCAAAAAGTGGGGCATCTATCCTGGTTTTACCCTATTGGAAAATTAGTGTCAAATTATTTTTATGTGACAGTTTGTTGATTTTGGACCAAAATTCGATATTTGTTGTTATTTGATTACAGCACCCGGAGGACTTTTTCAAAATAAAGTTAGGAATGAAAACATTAATTATTTAGAACTAAAACTAAAAAGAATTCTTTATAGTTCGCTGATAATATTGTTGTACGATACCGGAAGGCGTCTATTATAGCATTAAAAGTCGACCCTCAAACCATGCTCTTGCGTGTTAACCACTCATTGTTAGCTGTTCCACTAATTTACTTAACGCTTATAGTGCTGAGCTAATCTAGTATGAAACTAACTTGCTAGTTGAAACGTAAAGACATTATTATATAGGTATAATGAGGTACTTAGGTTTCAACAACAAGTTTTTTGTCAGTGATAAAAACTACTTGATAGCATTAAGTAAACTTTTTTGCTATGTTCACCTTTCTTTTTATTTAGCCTGAATGTATTATACTGCATGAGATTTGAGAGTAATGTCTCAAATCTCAAGCAATATAATAACATACTTACACTCGCGTCAAGGTATAAGCACCAGGATAGCTCGCGAAATTGAAATTTTCTTACTATTTTTTTTCAATTTTCCAGTCAGTGTCAGGTTGTAGGTATGTTGAACAAAATATGATTCGCGACCGCTACAAATATTTCTGTACAGAGTTATAATCATCAATACAATGCTCTAAGTTTATTTAATCCCACTGAATGACTATTTCATAAAAAAGTCATATTATAATCAACATACAACTTGAAACTGTCCTGCAAATTGCAAAAATTGTAACTAAATTTGAATTTCGCGGGCTACAGCAGCGCATCTTCTTCAAAAAAATTAATATAAGACACATATTTACCTTTGTTTTGTGTATTTGAGGAAAACGCCAGAGTTGTCGAGTATGCCGCCTGGAAACAAATTGATACAACGTTAGTAAATTTATTTCAAAACATCGTCCATTCCCGGGTGACACTGTTCAAAGAGTGCTCCTCTTTGAACAGTGTCACCCGGGAATGGACGATGTTTTGAAATAAATTTACCAGCACCACCTGCACTGAGGAGGATTTGAGGCACTGTTCAATCTCTGAAAATCTGTTCAAATGATCGCGAAAGTCGTCGACACGATCTCTTTGATAAGACCGTTGACCGGTTAGTATTCCTCATACAACATCTTATTCCTGCCCTTACCCCATTTTTTATGGTTAGTTCAATAAGTCTTTGTTTACAGTGACTTTTCTATGAGCTGTCTCCTAATCTTACGTCCTACTAATCTTATAATAAATGCGAAACTTCGTGAGGATGACGTGTGATGGATGTTTGTTACTCTTTTACGCAAAAACTGTTGAAAGGATTTGGATGAAATTTAGCACACAGATGGTTGTACCGGGATAAAAGGTCCTATATGTTAATATAGGACCTTTTATTCCGGTACTACGGTCCCGTGAGACAGTACCGAACACCACGCGGGCGAAGCCGCGGGCATAATCTAGTAGTTAAGTATTCATTAGTTAGTTGTTACGAACTATTACCACACATAGAGACCAAACCCCACACAGTCACCATGTTTCGTAACAGTTACGAAACTGTTGCGACTTGTTACATCTTTAACATTTCTGCGACCAAAAAGCGCTATATGGGTTAATAATAGCACCAGATCTGTATTGTCAACGCTGAATAGCATAGGTTCTATGGTTTTATTCACAATGGATATTCAATATATGTTTGTCTATGTATAGACAAACATATATTCTTTGCTATTATTCATTGTGTAAATGTAATGTGTATATCATTAACAGTCCATTTTCCTCAAACCATAAAACAAAACGTTGATTATTATCTAAATCTATACAAATAAATTAAATTGAAGTGTCTGTTTGTAATTTCAAAATAACAGCTTGGCATGACTGGTTGTGAGAGTTTCAGGCTTATAACTATCTGTAACGACTGTCAAAGATCTACAAAATGCTTGCCTAGGCTCTCCGGGCACACTGTATATAACTAATGATCACCCATCCACGGGCCAACCTCGGCAAGTGTTACTTAACCTTGAAGATCGAAGCCGTACGATTGTTATTATTTAGCCACAAGATTCAATCTCTCAATATTGACAAACAATGTTTTACCAACATTGCCTAGTAAGCATTGACTATTCCTCAATGGTGATGTTGATACATTTTTTGTTTATTTATATAAATTCACAATTGTTTACAAATGTTGTTGAATGACAAGAGGTGACTATCAATACCATGTTTTGAGACATAAAATGTAACAACAACATTGTCATCAGGAAGGCGTTGTTATAAGTTTTTAAACTGGTCACTAACATAATCATTAACACTAGAAATGGGATATTTACCATGTTTATTTTATTTTCTGTTTGTTTTGAGGTCCCAATATATCAGGAACAAAAATAAATGAATGATGAATATCGGGAACTCAAAACAAGCCTATTTCTCATTATACGAGTATCATGAATTCATGACCAACTAAAGATCTATGTGTGTAAACGGACCCTTCACAAAACCGTCAACCAAGCATTCTGTACATCAAACTAAGTAACCCTACACAAAAATTATTGCTGGGAAACCATTTTTTTTTGGGTGATAAGTCACGTTTTTCGGTAAAACTCGAGGTAAACGCGCTCACATCATTGTGCTAAGGGATCCATTTAATAGTAAACGCATTATGAAGGTTTATAGAGTACAGTTATACCTAACATTAAAACTAGTAAGTATTAAAAAATACATGAGAAAATTTGGAAATTTAACCTTCAACATCTCCGTAACTAGAAGGTTCTCAGGTATGGTCCAGAACAAAAAAATGACCGCAATGACCATCATCATCATGATGAATGATGATGATGATGATCGAGAAGAACAAGTGCCTTTCGGCTTCGTTAAGGGTATTTTTACACCATTTATAGCTTTTAATGAGCAGCATGCCCAGTGGACTTGCAAATTTTTAATGACTTATTAGGAGTGAATAAATATGGAATCAGTCCAGAATGGCGCTAAAATTGAAGTATCGGTAGCGCCCAAAGCTTCTTTACTGAAAAACTTGACTTACGACACGTCTTACGACATAAGGTGTCTTTTCATTTATGTAATACCTCCAGAATATGAAATAAGCTAAGTAATAATTATTTAATTTTTATATATTTACTTGGGAAGCGATGCATGTAATGGACTTGCAGGACCAAGTACTTGATGGGTGAATCCTTGCCTATAAGAAAGCCAACGTCCTTGGGTAGGTGAAGACTGGGTGCATCTCGGGCCCAGGCGTAAACGATCTGAAATGATAAAGAGATTATTATTATTGGTAATGATAGCCAATCTGTTTGGCGACCAGGAAATATACCAAAGGGTCTAGACAAGGTCGGGCCTGTGGACGGTGAGTTATAGGCTAACTCGCCGTCCGTCCGTCTTATGACGACGACAGGCCGTGTCGACGGCGCGTTCGTGTTCCACGCGCGCCTCAAACAGATGTCAGGAAATCGGACCCCCTGTAAGGGTCGATGCCTGCCAGGGCTGCGGGACTGTTCGAAAGAGATACCGCGGCCCTGGAACACAAAGGGCAAAGAAGGAACATGGATGGGTTTTAGTCAGTACAAATCTGACACTCCCTTCCGATCCCCCCAGAGCGGGAGGGGTCATGACGATTATCCATCCGAAAAAAAAAAAATTATAAGGGTCTAGACAAGGCGGCAGACGCTTTCAAAACGGTTCGTATTGCTACAACAATTTTCAACAAGATTGACAAAAGGGGGTCTATTAGATAGTTACGTGAAGCGTTTAAGGGGGGAGCGGGCATAGAATGAGGTAAACGCATCAGGCTGCGGGACTGTTCGAAAGAGATACCGCGGCCCTGGAACACAGAGGGCAAAAGAAGAAACATGGATGGTTTTTAGTCAGTAAAAGTCTGACACTCCCCTCCGCTCCGCCCAGAGCGGGAGGAGTCATTTGATGATTTCCCATCCGAAAAAAAGGGGGGGGGGGACTGGGTCGAGTCGAGTCTCACTCAATCTCACGAGAGAGAGAGGGGAATTCGCAGCAAATAACACGTATTCCAGTACAATCTTTCGCAATTTTCATCGCTAATCCGAACGCTTAGTCATGGCACCACTGCTAGTCTAATCGAGAGTGAAAGCTAGGTATTTGTGACAATCTTAGGATAATTCATTTGCAGTGTGAACACACTAACATCACATAATTTATTTCCCTGAGGGGCTAGGCAGCGGTGTACCTAAAGCAATAGGTGCTTTAGCTACGCCTCTGTCACTTCAGTCCGTCAGTTACGTCTCTAAGTTCCATGTAATAAGCAAATATATTACCAAGAATCTCAAGAATAAAGTAGTCTGTGGCCCGACCGAAAGTCTGACTATCAGTCTTACCAAGGCGGTATCGTATTACCCAGTACTAACTGGGTCGTGGAGGTCAGATAGGCAGTCGCTCCAAGTAACATACTGGTATTCAGCTGCATCCGGTTAGACTGGAAGCCGACCCCAACATAGTTGGGAAAAGGCTAGGCAAATGATGATATTACCACGAATCTGGCACACATCCTGATTCTGTGCTGCTGTAAAAAAATCCTGACACCCAATGACACTTTGCCAGACCTGGGAATTAAACCTCATGAATTTGATCACAACTTATACTGGATAGAAGAGGGACGGTTAAATACAAAGATAACACAAAAGATTACCTATGAAGCCATGAGGCAGCACTAAGCCCTATAAATTCTGATCGATGCCTACGTAATGTAATTGATAAAACGCCTACGTTGAGGCCTCGTGGAAAATATGACGAAAGCCCATTATGGAAAACATACACTTGAATTGAGAAGGCATAATAGGTATAATAGCTGTAAATTTTTAGGAAAAACGATTTTACCTGCGTTCATGTTCCGCGTTTTTCATCACATCAAGTATATTGGCGTGGTAATTGAAATAATGCAAAAGATGCGGTGGGTTTAAAGGTCGGAGACGGTAAGTATATGAACTCAAATTTAAAATTATTTAAAAAACTAAATCTAGGTCCCTGTCTACTGTAATACTAGAAGTCTAAACGGATGCAGCTGAATACCAGTATTTTACATGGAGCGACTGCTTATCTGGCCTCCACAAACCAGTTTGGTAGTATTGGATAATACGATCCGGCCACTAACTACCTTTAACGAATGTTAAAGATCTGCAAATGACAGCCGGGACCAACAACTAAACTTGCTTGATGAGGCACGGAGGAAACTCGGTAGGTATGTAATGTCTGGTCACCCATCTACATACCAACCTAGGTAAGCGCGGCTTAACCTAAAGATTAATCCGAGTGGCTGTTATTATTTAGCCACGAGTTCCTAGATCTAAGTACTTAAACAATTTCTGATTATAATTCTTAATGACATAATTATACTCTAATCAAATAATAATGACTGTGTGCTTACATAACACATTATATCGAGAGTAAGACAAGATTGAATATACCTACAAGCGTGACCTATTATCACGAGGCGGGTAATTCCCGGTTATACAGTGTTGTTATTAAACTGAGTTTATCAGAACACGCGGTCAAGTAAAAATAAATATTTTTAGTATACAGTCTTATTTGAGATTTTGTAAATAGGTACCTTCTATGAGCTGAGCAGACGATGGAAAATTAATTCCGCGTACAATTTGCAAACACCAATGGATGAAAAACCAATGTGGTAACTGATTAACACGAGGTTCACCCTTGTTTGGTATAACAACTTTTGATTTAATGTTACTAATTCGAACAACGTTTAAGAAAATAATCAATTTGTATAATATCGATTAACATACTTTTCATTTCATCCAATATTTATTTGCGATAACAACATTTGCGCTATTGTTCAAAAGGTATAATGTTCATTTGATGTAATGTTCATGTGGTAGGTATAACATGTATTTTATCGAATATTCAATTGGTGTAATGTAATGCAGAAAAGAAAACATAACATAACTTTTATTTAATATAACGTATTATTTGACAAACAATTAATTATTTTTTAATTTTATTCCATAAATAACGTTTGGAATAGACATTACTTACACAAATTGACTTAATATAACGTATTTGAAATTTAACAGACGCTGACAGAAACCCTATACGGCCGACGTCAGGGGCACCCCGAGGTTCCGTTAGTTAGGTTCCTGTAAACCCTGCAGACAGAAATAGGAGCCCCGCGCAGCATTATTAGTCAAGTGAAACATTAGTTTAAATAAAATTACTTAGTGCATTTGAAAATTCGGTCACATGACATTATTTCAAAGAAATAAATATGCTAAATAAAAATCTACCAATTAATTATTCGGTCAAATGAATAATTATACGAAATGACTTTATTGTAACTAAAATTAGCCGGAGCGATTTTCGATAAAACGTTGTTATACGAAACAAGTTTAACACGACCCGTCACAAGATGACGATCACTGTGATGTTGTTTTGTAACTATTACAATGATGAATTGGTGATAAATCAAGTAATAATCATTCTTTTTGGGACTTCAGTCAAGTTTACCAACCTTCTAATATGCCATAACTCCTTAAGGTGGACGCACAAGGGTAGCCCGCGAAATTAAAATTTTCTTTATTTTTTTGCAATTTGCAGGTCACTGTCAGATTGTATGTTGATTAAAATGTGATTCGCGACCGTGACAAATAGACGCTTTACTTACTTATAATCATTAAAACCATCAATAGCGAGGTATATCGGTGATATAAGTAATTTGATGATATTTTTTAAACAGAATACCACACAGTTCCCTATGCAAGCACATTCAAGAGACATATTATATAATTCTGTCTTTCTCGCACTTATAACAATTTACTAGCGCTGTCTCCTGAATGAGCTTGCATGCTGTTAAAAAAAAAATCACCAAATTACTATATTACCGATATACCTTCCCTTACCCTCTCAAGTTTATTTAATCCTATTGAATGACTTTTTCATGAAATAGTCTGACGAGATTATAATTCTGTAACTACACACGATACGTTGGGAAATCATCTTCTCCCTCCCGCTCTGGGCGGAGTGGAAGGGAGTGTCAAACTTTTAGTGACTAAAACCCATCCATGTTCCTTCTTTTGCCCTTTATGTTCCAGGGCCGCGGTATCTCTTTCGAACAGTCCCGCAGCCCTTTCCACATACAGCCTGACGCTGATATTACAAAAAAACGTAAGAAAATTGGATTTTCGCGGGCTATCCTCGCGCTTCCACTTTAAGACCTAGTAAACAGACCAGTACCTATGTAATCACCATGACTTTAGTCACAGATCCATTAATATCGAAACAATTCACGTGTTTCAAAAAGAAGTCGTACAAAAACTCGATTTCGTAAGGAAAATTATGCAAGGTTCTGTAAACCTTGTATAATTTGCCTTACGAAATCAATTATGAAAAAGTACGGAGTTCAGAGCTTGCATAATTCCTACCAACCCCTTTTATTTTAACGAAGAATACAAAATGCATGAACCTTACCTGAGACCCGGAGCGGCACGGGCTGGCTGTGTTGTATAACTTGTCTATATCATTACTCTGCATCTCACCACAGCTCCTATAAAAAATACACATGAATTTATTATTAACAAAATTTGTCCTTGGATGATGTATGAACGTAGACGAGGCGACAGGAGTATGGAAAGATTGTAGGTAACAGGTGGCGTTCAAGTAGGGAAACCCGTATCATTTTGACATTTATTTCTAGTTGCTAATTTTATAGACATAGTTTAAATTATGATTTTATTTTTGTAATGTGTAATTTTCCCATGGATTTTTTTTGTAAAAAAGACTTCTCTCGAATTGAAATGATATTTTAAAAATCACAAATATATTATTCTAAACCTTTGCACACCATAGTACCTATGTGGCAAACATGTCTGAACCAATTTTCTTTAATGTTATCCTGCATGCACTTTTTAATATTGTATGTGTACCTACACATGTTTGGAGCAAATAAATATATCTTATTTTATCTTATCATTCCTATAAAATTATAAATAGATATTAACTTTCTACAAGTTTCCGCCCTCGGGCAATGTAGGTACCAGTGCAGTTAGGTGGTAAAAGAAGATATTAAATTACGTTTATCTCAGGTGTATCCATCCAGTTGGATTTTTTTGTGATGGGTCAACGGAATAACTACTCTGAAATTGTTTTTTAGAAATAGAAAATAGAAAATTCAGACTTAAATAAGCTATTTTACGCAAATTCATTGCAAATAGTGTTGAATTAGTCTCAATCTCTTTACTATAAATTATAGATAAAACAGCAAAATTATCTGTTACAGACATCCTACGTAAAATAGACTATTGCTTTAGTAAGAGGAGATCTGAATAACGCCTAAAAGGTTACGCTGAATCTACCCATTCATCGATTTTGTATCACATGGCTGCGTCTATTACTGAATTTGGTTTAGTGACGTCATCACACGACGAATGTAAAGGTTACTGCCGAATATATCATAGTGGTAGATAGGTAGGTACATAAACCTACCTATAAATTACCATAGGTACTATACTTTCATGGCGTTGTGTTTTGTCACCACATAGTATGAGGTAATAACTATGTTATCGTGAAAAAACTATACCGTAAAAGCAAGCAAGAATATTGCTATTGTGTTTCCCTATATGAAAAGTGGGTAAGCAGTTTTCTTACCAGGCTTGTTGAAACTGACAAGGTTAGAAGGACACATGCTTTTGTCCAGTGTCCACCTCAATTATAAGGCAAGTGACTAAAAGAGCGGTGGCCAACGAGAAGAAAGAAATTTTGTGTGTTTAGAAGCCCACATAGACTGAAATATACGAATAGTGTGCAATTCCAACAAATATTACATCCATACGGGTCGAATTAATGACCTCGTTTTATTATGAAGTCGGTTAAATAGCAGTAAATGTTATTTATTTATTTATTAATAAAGGTTTACCAACAGCTTGTGTGTACAAAATGTCTTGAGTACAGGTTTTACAGTCTTGGACTTACACAGTCGCCAATTACAGGTTAACCAGCATTCACAAAGAAAGTGATAAGTTGATAATACAAAAGAGAACGATTGACAGGTGTGAAGAGCCCTCTAACATTTCGGCGATACGCTAACTTACTTTTGTAACGAAAATGTATTCTAATAGTATAAAAGTACATAAGGATATTTGGGAAATGCACATACTTATTATAATTTTTAAATTCTATTGAATAAACACCATTCAATAGAATCTACAAATTAGAGGTCCCAAATCAGGTCTCCATGAGTTTTTGCTTAAACATGAATCGGGAGAATGATTACAAGTAAATAAAAAAAATATCTAAAATTCGCTTTATTATTATTGTAGTCGAGAAAATAAACTACTTATTTTTTTTTTCAACAAGTAATTGTTATTTCAAGCAACGAACGAAAAACATACAATTTCAACGAGGAAATCTTGCAACTTCGCGTTTTTTTTTTGTAATACCTACCCCTTAATGAAAGAAAAAAAAGTGTTGCTTTGATCTCAAGTAAAATGGGGCAGGGACAGGAGGAAATGAAATCTTCTGTACGACATACACGTGTTAAGTTAAATATATTAATTAAGTTCAATTAAACGCACCCGATTATTGCAATTTATTTCGACGTCGCCGTCGTGCACTCGTGGCTGAGTAAGTCAACTTAGTTCTAATCATTATAATGAAACATTACATAAATGTTTTACGCGTATTTTACGGTTTGATTAGTATGATATAGGAAACCGAAACATCTCATTTCGAAAATACTAGAATAATAATAATCAGCCTAAACATCGCTAATTAAAAATTAAAATCCTCTGTACCTTAACAAAAACATCCTTACTTTAATAGTGGCGGTAGTTTCAAACAAACCTAAAAGCTTGGCTTGCCCTTATCAACCTACTACTAGGGTTTCTCAACAGTCTGCTTGCCCTAGGGCTTGCCGTATCGTTAACCCCAAATCACGCCAATAAATAAAAAATACTAAGATTTACGTAGAATGTAGAGCGATCACCATCACATCATTTACCCACAACTCCACAAGGGCTTCTCCATGTGCCAACGCAGGCCCAGTCCCACTCACGAATAAGAGGCTTGTCTGTTCTGTGTCCCAGTAGTGGGAACATTATAAGAGCATTAAGATCAGGGCAAGTAAAGATAAGTGTCCATTCAGTTTAGTCTATTACTTTTCTACTTACCAAACAGATTCGTTAGACCCCGGCTCCGAACATCCATAGAGCAGCATATGATGAGCAGTATTCATGGTAGCGTTCGGTTCAAATCCCACTGAAACAAACATATAAGTTTAGTTAACGTCTTTGGAGGTCTTCTTTCGTATCCAGCACGAACTGGCACCGTGGATAAACTCAAGCCGTGATGTGATACAAAAAGCCAGTCTTCTTTTTTTTCTGTGACTTTGGTACAACGGTGTTTCTGATGGCCCGAAATTTCGCCACATCCGCGACGTCGTTGGTGGTAGTGCATAGGTAACTTTGACTGCATGTTTTCGAGTAAAGAGGAGACGAACCGGTCTTTCTCGAGACACACCTCAATGGCTCTTTTTAGAAGTAATCTCCGGAATCAAGGTCAATAAGGTAATAGTGAACCAGCGAGCTGACAATATGCACATACTGCCTGCCCAGGCTGCTTGAGAAATTAATTTGGAAAGCATAATCACAGGTTTCCAAAGGCAACAGCTGGTTGTTAACGAAAGGCGGGATTATAAGGGACATGAGTTCGGAAACACAAATAGATCTCAGAAAATATATGTTAGGAGAAAAATCTCTCTTCAAAAACATCGCAAAAGTTAGGAAAGTTCCTAACCATATCACAATGCAAAACTTTTAGGCGAACGCTACAGAAGAACTTGTTCTGAGCTTTTTGAGACGAAAACGTGATTTTATGATCTAATTTTAGACACAAAATGGAATAATATCACGTTTTAAGCTTTCACGGTTTAAAACTAAACTTGTACTATCACTCACGGGATATCTTCCGTGATTGTTCATGATTTTGAGCTCCCGATATTTCGACGCTGTTGCAAGCGCCATGATCGCGGGTTCACTGGAGAATGCGGGTAGATGGAAAATAAATTGTTAGGAGCAGACAATCTGTCAAAACACACACAGTATCACCAGGTTTTGTTTGCTCCTAACAATTTATTTTCCATCCACCCGCATTCTCCAGTCAACACGCAATCATGGCGCGTGGAGTACACAGAAATAACCACAAGTAGAGTTTAAAGTTATATTAAAAATTTGAACGTTAACAGTTAGAGTGGAAGTGATTCCAAAGTTGTTGTCTGACTCGATCTGCCTTACGTGAAAAGTTACAATTATAGCGTAATATTTGTGACGCACGACATCCAAGTAGGTTGCTGCGTTCGCAAAGTAAATGTACGGTTGATGAGAACATACATGTTCGCAACCCCACAAAGATGTACAGAAGATTAATGAAAGCTTGTCAAGAGAAGAAACCTTAGTACAAAGAAACAAATAATAAATTAAATGATTCATAAGAAGTTGAATGCGATGTTGTCTTTATAACGTGGACGTTCCGCTTGCAGTTCTGCTTGGCTCGCCGTGTGAATGTTTTCTTCTTGCTTTCTGTGTTGTATCGGTTGCAGTTGACACTCTTCAAGCTGATCGAACGTAGCTGAATGGCTCTTAGTTTGTTTTGAGGTTGTCTTTACAAACCACCCTTCAGAGACAATGACGATTAGTCCCACAATGGTATAAGAGACAGCGTATTGGTGAATGTCATGAGTGGGAATGGTTGATGCGAGCTGGTTCTCTCGTGTTTTCATAATAGCTAATCGCTTGTCGATTTCCTCTAATTCTGCAGTTTTCGGTAATATCACGTGCTACATATTATGTGTTATGTTCACAATGTTATTTACCATCGAGTAAAGCGCCAGTATGTTCATGGGAAGATCCATCTTCATGTTTCTATTGTATTGGTTATGCGAGTGAATTGTTAATTCCTTCGATTGCAACAAGCAACCCTGTGCCAAGGTCAGAATCCCGAAAGTCATGGAGTGTGTAGTGTTATCATTTTCACACACAATTCGTATTATGCATGCTCCGCAACAAATCGCCAGCCAAGTATTCGTTGTGTGTAACGCGATTCACTCCTGCTTACATAGCACCTTTTCTACGTCACAAGGTGAGGTCGTTCGATGACCCAATACGTTTTGCTTCACAGGGAGCATTCCTGTTATGCAAGTTGAATATAGGTAGATTCTTGTTGCATATCAAAATGCCTGGTTGAATGTGACTACACCGCTGCATGCCATCTACAGATAAAGAGACATAAGTGCTTTTCCCGATTTCTGATGTTTCGGACAGGCAACGACGAGGTCCTCAGGAGTTTGCCCGCGATTTCAATTAGTTGCGTGATCAAGTTGACAGGTGTAAGTAGATAGATGTCTATGTGCCCTTTGTAGGCGGCGTCAGTTAGGCTTTCAAACAGCATCTCTTCAACCCTATCTAAATTGGTGATCATCAAGTATCCTATATATTAGTGAGGTCGAGTTGAAGTAGTTAGTAGCCATCACTACTTCCATTTCAGACTCCTTGGCTAAGTTGGTGTTAGTCTGCGCCATGAAGTCGACTAATAAAACCAAACCAATTTTGAAAGTACTCATCCATCGAATAAAAACACTCTTATAACAACCACTTCCGCAACGCAACACAAAACTTATTGAAGGGTAGTTGAGTAATTGACCTAGGCAAAGCATTGTAAATTAATCACTGGTACGTATCCTATTGTGTCGTAATAAATCGGCCGCTCAAAACGTAAATAACATTGTAAGAAAGGTAGAAAAACATTTATTTCCGCCCGTCTTTGGCTTGGTTGGAGTTTTCTTTTCTGAGTGATCTTGGATGTTGTTCTCGATAGGAAGTGGTGACAGTTTCACGACTGGACGTTTGATGATACCAGATTGACTTTTAACCGTGGTCACTCGAACATAACCGTCGGAAACTGGATGCAGTCAAGTACGCGTCCCATGGCCCACTTTCCTGGTGGCAAGTTGTTGTCCTTGATCAAGACTAAATCGCCTTCTCGGATGTTCTTTTTGGTTTTTTTTTTCATTTCCCCCTGATCTAGAGCTGTGTTAAGTATTCACTCTACCAACTTTTCCAAAATTGGTGCAGCATATTCTGTTAGCTAGTTAGTTTCTGATCGGCTAGTACGGTGTAGATGATATTTCATCGATTTTACGGCTGCTTCCCACAGACTACCAGTAGTTGCTTTGAAGTGCCATTCTACCTCCATTTTTCCGATCTGGTTGAAGAATTCTGGTGAAAATTCTTGTTTGAAATGCTCAAATTCATTGCGCAACATCTTCGAAGCTCCAATGAAATTCGTGCCACAGTCTGAGTAGACATGTTTAGATGTACTGCGTCTAGCGCACATGCGCTGAAAAGCGGCAATGAAACTTTCGGTGCAGTTGGACTGTCGGACTAGTTTGCTCGGCAACATTCCTCTAGACGCAGTCAGCAGGGCTCTGCGCCGATTTTACCAAGCGCCACTTGTCGGAAAGAATAGTTTGTTTTATTTTGTCAACTCTGTTGGACACGTATTTATCCCACCTTGATGCATCTCCTTGCAGCCACTCTACTTGAGAGTCACACCATGCTTTTATTGACAAATTGTATCCAGCTAAAGCTTCCGTAGTTTTTCCCACGAGTTTAGCCAACAGCAGTGCACCAGTTCCAATCTCGGCAACGTAGTTTTTTGTGATAGAGGTGCAACCCTGGTTTTAGCGACGAGTAAAGTTACAGTCGGTATAGTCGGTATTGTTCGTTCCTTACCCGACTGTATATGACACACGTAAACGCCTTTTCACTTCCATCGCATAATCCCAGCAATTCTATTGATTGTTGCGCACCAATCCTTCGGTTTAGTTTTATTTTCCTTACATTTGGAAGTTCAGTTTTCAGTTTGACCCAATCGTTTAGTATGCCACTAGGTAGTTCTTCATTGCAGGCAAGTTTGCCGTTCTATACTCTTTGAAATAATAGTTTTGCCGACACTGTTATGGGAGCCAACCAACTCAAAGTATCGTACAGTTTCGAAATGTTATAGATAGAGCACAGCGCTTTGATGTTTTCAAAGCAGGGTTGTTGGAATTGTAACATCTCCATAGTGAGTTCTTTTCTCTAGTTGTCGAAAAGAGGTAAGTTTAGTTTGATGTATGTAGCTCAGTAGTACAGCACGTAGTTGACGGTGATAGACGTATAGCTTGACGTTAGTTCACGACACGAAAGTTTCACCAAGTTCACAGTTTGCAGGCTTCTTCTTTCAAGTCTCCACGGATCTGTTCTCGTAGTTGTAACAGAGTTGCGTAATCCTTAGCGTCTTGAAATTGTCGTTTGTTTTTATTTATTGCTTTCGCACTCTATGTACGATATTATGCGCCTTCTCAATCCAACTGGGACGACCCGCTTGTGGGAAACTAGTTGGACCGATTCACTATCGTAACTAGAGACACTACACACAATAAATATCCGGCTCGAAGGACTATTTAATGTAGCAGCCAATGGTTGTAGGTACCGTACACTATCACAATGTTGATGTTGGTTTAGTTGTGAAGTACACAAAAAGAAGCACAAGTCGAGTTTAAAGTTATATTAAAAAGTTAAACATTAACAAGTTAGAGTAGAAGTAATTCTTTCTCTTGACAAGTGGTTAGTTTCACAGTTGTTGTCTGACTTGATCTGCGTTATGTGAAAAGTTACAATTATAGCGAAATATTTGTGACGCACGACATCCAAGTAGGTTGCTGCGTTCGCAAAGTAAATGTACGCTTGATGAGACCGTACAGCCTTTGATATAAATTTAAATAAATTAGATACAAACCTATGTAGTAGTTGTAGTGGGGAGAAATCCTGATGGGTGTGCATAGGTAGAGTTCATCCTGGAACAAAAAAATGCATGGCTTAGTATCATTTCCATCATCAAAAGTGGTTTTAAATTAACAGCTGGCCTTGAAATCTCTCCACGCGAAGAAAACAAGCTAGCTCGTATCACGTATCTTGCACTTACGTTCTAAATAGGTTAATAAGTACATCTCTAGAACAATCAATGGACAGTTGTTTCATCACGTTTTTATCACCACACTCAGCTACAAACCTAGTTTACACATAATATTTGTTATGTAAATATTCTGTTGGAATTACCAGAACGAACAACATAAATAAACAGTATTTTTCTTTTTTATTAGTAACGCTCATATTCGTAACTTAAGTAACGCATAGTTCAACATAAACAGGTAGATAAGGTACAGCTAAATAAAAATGGCGCAGGTAGTCTGAGCTAAGGGTACCTACACGATGATCTTTAGAAAATGCATGTTGGATGCGGTTTGCTCCGTTTTAAATAGTAAAAGGTCAAATCTGGATGTTGCGCACGTTTCCGAGAAAACTGAGAATAAAATGCGACTGAAACTTTTAGATGTCCAGTAACAAAGCCGTTTCTGAATAAAAATATAATTAGAGAAGAACATGTTAACATGATACATTACATCATTAAACCAATAAAATTGAAGTGTATGTTTGTGATTTCAAAATAACACAACATATTGTTTACTGAATGCATATGAAAGTATATACTTACGATACTAAAACATTTTTCTTTGTGTCTGTCTGTTTGTTACGTCTAATCTCCGAAACGGCTAGACCGATTTTGACGGGACTTTTACTGGCAAATACATTTTTTTTGTTTGGAGGGTGGGAAATCATCAAATGACCCCTCCCGCTCTGGGCGGAGCGGAAGGGAGTGTCAGACTCTTACTGACTAAAAACCACCCATGTTCCTTCTTTGGCCCTTTATGTTCCAGGGCCGCGGTATCTCTTTCGAACAGTCCCGCAGCCCAAATACACATAGGCTGATTTTTTATTTCAGAAAATGGATTAGTGTTCCGTGCAAAAAAAAACCCATGAAATTCTTAACAAAATGCGATTCAAATAGTAAATACTTTTGTAATAATTTCATATGCACGAAGGTCGCGGGCACAGCTAGTTATAGAATTATAATAATCTACCATTTACATGATCACAATGTTTGGAATTCCATTGTTGCTAAGCTAAACCACGTAGGTACCTCATAGATTCATACTTAATGATAACAATTTGTACGTAAACTGTTTACTAATGAAATCCTACTTTCACGGACATGTTTTTTTGTTGTTTGACATGCGGGCAATTTTATGGTAGAACGTGCGGTCATGGGATCGGCTGCACTGGATAATGGTTCCCGCTGATGTCAATGTACCGGTATCTCCCAAGCCCCCGTCTTATAGTAATAAGCACTTGGGTTTAAGCCAGTAGGAGTCCGGAATAACCCTCCGTTTTTCCCAGACAAACACTATCAATAAGGATTTCCCCACTGTAAAATATAAAGGTCCCTCCCAACCTATCAGTAGAGAAGAGAACCTTTACTAAATTCATCTGTTCTTTGAAGTACTACAGAGTTCACCACTTTTCAACCTTATTACAAGGCATAAGGGTGAAAAGTGGGAGACCGTAAGTGAACTCTATACTACATTAATAGTTTACTTTTGCTAAGAAGAAAGAATAATTTAACTAAGGATGTTGAAACGCAAGGTCGATATCTACAGAACTAGTTTTAATCCGGGTGAAGGGAATCTTACGGAATATAACTAATTAAGAAGTACTTAATTATGGTCTGTGTACCCATAGGTATCATTTATTTATTTATTTATTATCTCATCATCACTATCATTACAGGGATATCCTAATTCAACAGTGTGGCCATAATTACAGTTTTATTATTTGTTTTATTTTTTGCTTGTTTTATTTTTATCATAGATGACTATATTGGACATCGGTAGATCATAAAACTATTATCTACATAGGTACTTACTTTACGATTTTTCTGGACTATATACTAATCGATAATAGAAAAGACATGGATTTGAAGATAACTATTTCTGAAAATTTAACATGAATTTCCATGTACAATACTTTGATGGAACTACCTATTACGCGATAGCTATGTTGATATTTGCCCTCGCAGCCTCGATCGGATACTGGATAAAACCAGGTCGAGTCTATAAATAGCCCCAGCGGAGTGCTCCAATCAATGTTCAATGTTATCAACGATTGGAAGTTATTGATTCTGATTAGGCTTTCATTTTCAATAACTCGTAATAACCGGTGGTTCTCGTCAGAACTTCAGTATTTTAGTGTTTAAGTAAAGTACAAAGTTTTTAAGTATTTGTCATTAGATCTTTATTTATTGTTTTTGTGCTATAAGCCCGATGCGAATTCCGGAAGAGAGCTTTGATCTACATAAATGACTAACTAAAAAAAAACATACCTAAGTTTTTTTTTGGTTATTAGGTAATTAGTGTCCGACACGTAACAGGATTTTCAGCGGAAACCGAAACCGAACCTACAGCCCTGGTTCCAGTTTCGGCCGAAACTGAAAACGAAACTTATCTTAATTTATGAAATTGTTTCTTTTTGGCATGTAAAATCTCGCGTATTTTACACATCTAACAGATAGTTGACACGGGTTAAATAATATGTTACAAAAATAGAGTTTATTTATGTATTTTAATAACAATTTAAAGAGGATCACGAGCAACCAATTTAGCCGAAGTTTTCCGAACGACTCATGACGGGTTTCGGTAGGGCCGAAACTTCGGCCAACAATTGGGCGATACCGATACCGTGGCCGAAACTAGATTTCTTGGCCGAAACTGCCCGAAACCAAAATCAAAGCTTCGGTTCGGCACTAAAATTAATTAACGCTCAGATTCTGGAAAAAAAACTCCTTCAGGAAATTGTAGACGTCTTCTATTATAAAAGGGAAACTGCTGTACAGCTTCTCTTTTACCTATCGGCACGACCCATGGGAATAGAATGCTCACGGCGTGGTAAAATTAGTAAGACAATCAGTAAAGTGTTGGCAAAGCAAGCTTAACGATATCAAGGCTGCAAGAGATGCAAAATTGCACATAGGTATACGGATAAAAATATCCAACCTGTGCCGGTGTGCGTGGTGGGTAGTGGCCATCATCATCTGCCTTGCCTTCTCGCAACTATGTTGGGGTTGGCTTCCAGTCTAACCGGACGCAGCTAATACCAGTATTTTAAATGGAGCGACTGCCTAGCTGACCTCCACAACTTAGTTATAGTACTGGGTAATACGAGTGGGTGGGTAATGGTCAACTCCGTCTAAGCGTCCGTAACAAAGAGGAGGCTGTTGTCAGCAGTGTAAGCATTATCCCACCAAAAACATTCTGTAAAAAACTAGCCAAGTCTCGATGAAGCTGCTTGTTTATCTCTAAAAAAAGTATTGAAATCTAGACAAAGTCGTGCCAAGTGTAAAGTTCCATACTGCGATTTCTTTATTATTATAGTTAATGTTGTGTGACTTGGCCGTTGAACATTCTTTATACGCTAGGGGGTAAAAGTCATTTTTTTAGACAGATATAACATTCTGTTGTATCTGAACCTATGTTTGTTAAGCGAGATAATAGCCCATACTGGTATTGGTAATTGGACGCTAGTCTCATTTTAGGCTGTTGTTGATTGTGCAACGCATTCATTCAGATAATGCTGACTTCTGCTCTCTTCTTTTTCGAGCGTCAAATCGACCACCGGTCTAACATCGAATAGACAGATATATATTAATGACTAGAAGTCCGTCTGTACTAAACATATTTTTTTATACTGTTTGTTTTAGACTATACATAAGTATTATTGAAATACGCAGCTTTATCAAGCCTACAATTGACTGGTTATTAAATCAACGTTTTCCAAGTGGCAATTTTCCATCGTCAATGGGTAGCGGTTCTGGCGACAGATTGGTGCAATGGTGTCATGGAGCACCTGGTTTTGTACCCTTGTGTAACTTTAACGGCCAAGTCACACAACATTAACTATAATAATAAAGAAATCGCAGTATGGAACTTTACACTTGGCACGACTTTGTCTAGATTTCAATACTTTTTTTAGAGATAAACAAGCAGCTTCATCGAGACTTGGCTAGTTTTTTACAGAATGTTTTTGGTGGGATTTCACTTCTTTTTGTAGAAACGTGGGTATGTCGATTTCTTTTATTAGAATATCTTATGTGACTCAGTTTTTTTTCTTTTTATTAGTAGTTTTTTTTTATTTTTACAAATCTTTCTTTTCTTTTTTTCCGGCTCTGAATCTTGTATGTAGTAGCACCAGTTTTTCGTATTGCCCATTCACGTTCATTATTTGTTCTTTTAGACGGCTTAGACGGTTTAATTTCCGAAAGATCGGCGCGGTATTTGCGCCTAAGCCGGTTGTATTCAGTGATCGCTGAAGCTTGAGCTTTTTATGAGGTGCACCCCATGAAGATTGGTTACTCGTAAAAGCACCACGTAGGCTTGGCCACAAGCGTTGGGCATACAAACTAATTGGTAGCCACTAAGTTCATCGTCGCCTTTTAATATTATCGACATTTTTAACGATATTATCTTGCGAATTCAAACACAAATAAATCAGAAATACCGATAATATTTAGACTAACAATAATAACCTAGTATAATATCTTTAAGACTTATTACTCAGCCTACAATGAGGAAGAACAAACAGCAATGAGGAAGGAAATCGTCAGCATTAAGAACAAGGCAGAACAAGTTCATTTCAGTTTGATATTTAGTTCGAACGTCATTTACTGGCGGATAATCTTAACACCGCGATTCAGAAATGAGACGAAAATGCACAGCGCCATCTAGTAGCGGTAGGCAGAAGTTTTTATTAATAACAACACAAAGTAATTTCCAATTGATAAACTTATAAATTCAATCCATTTTTGACATCAAATGAAGCGGCCCACCAAGTTGAATATTTTTTGAAAAGGCGGTAATGTCGATCTATTTATTTATAGTTTCGTTGGGCTCTAGTGTTTTCTAATCAGTGTCACCAGGTACTCCAGATCTTCGATTATCCTAGTTTTTATAGTTTTCCCTTTATGTGGCCATTAAACCCTAACTCTGTACCAAATTTCAGCTCTCTGAGTATATGGGAAGTACTAGTTCTATTTTGATGATCATGAGTGAGTGAGTGAGTTTCATAAATACAAAACTTTGCTTTTGCTTAACTTCGGAACTAAATGACCTACAGACTTGAAATTTTGGATTTTAAGTATGTAATCATAGCTTACTGAATGACGAAAGTTTCAGCGTTCTGGTCTTATCCAGAGGTTCTCAAATAGGGGCCTGAAAATGCGGCGAAATGGTTCCAGTAAAGGATGGTACGGCAGTTTGCTTCGCGCTCGACTTGGCGGGGGCACTGCCGTGCCCCCCGATAGACTGATTACGTTAATTAAATACCTGATGCATGTTTTTTTGTGATTCAAATAGTTAGTAAACCCCCACAAAAAATAGCGAACGCAGTAACGATGCCAAAGACAGAAAGCAGACGAGTATCTCCCGATGCGCAATTTTGCCGATATCTGCAGAATGATTAATAATTCAGCAGTTTAGACCTAACACCTGACCTTCTAACGTATCAAGCCGTTGTTAATATTTAGTACGGACTACGGACGTCGCAATTTGCTACAAACGAACGAATTTGACCTTGAGATTAGGCGTTGATTGGACGCGGATTCCCTTGGAACCCCTAATAAGCAGCATACGAAACTTATCGCAGGAGAAATATCTAGAAACAAGCTCTAGGAAGGTTTTTGAAATATTAAAGCAAAGAACCGTACGGTGCCATGCCAAATCTCGTTGGTACCAGAAGGGTAACCAACGGGACCCTATTACTAAGCCTCCGCTGTCTGTCCGTCCATCTGTCTGTCAGCGGGCTGTATCTCATGCTCCGCCGTAATAAGTAGACAGTTGAAATTTTACTATAAATAATAAAAATAAATTAAAAATTAAAAGGGCTCTTCTACTACGATGGCACGGAACCCTTCAAGCGCGAGTCCGACTCGCACTGGGCCGGTTTTTTGGTTTTCTATGCTTGTGGAAAAAGCAATCATGTTGATATTAGCTGTTTGATTGGAACCATGCTATAATGACTAATTTTCAAGTAGGCACTTAGAACAACCTACGCACTTTATTGACCTTTTCTTATCAACAAATGAGGCTTTCATATCCGAGATAAGGCTATAGTGGAAACATTCAATATAATTTATCAAAATGTATTCAATATTTGACTGTTGCCCAATATCTATAACGTTTATCAACATTATAAACCCCAATGGGGTTGCACGGGTGTTTAATATTACAAACTCAGTTTGTAGGTTCTTCGTCTGCCTAGCCTCTTTCCAACTATGTAGCAGTCTACTTCCAGTTTAAACATATGCAGCTCAATACCAGTCTTTGACATGGAAACAGCCCACGTGAACTAGACAGCCGAGTTACTAGGATGTACGATGCCCCTTCTGACTATCCATAGCCTGTTATGACTGTCAAAGGTTGCAACATTTTGCTAGTTAGACATCAATCAATCTTATTAGATTACTTTGATACTGAAAACTAAATACGTCCTACAGGAAGATAGCTACAGCATAAGGAAAAACATTCCAATAATTGGTAATTTACCTTCCATTCCAACATTTTCAAAGAAAAAGGTACCTATTTGTAATGGAATATGCCGACTATTTACAACAATCAATGGTTAATAATGGTGTGGTTGGTAATGATTTAGAAACTCTTTTCTACAAACGTGCCATTTCATTTGGAGCCGTTTCACAAGTTTTTTGGTAGCTTGATTCAAGTATTGGTGAATTGATGAGTCATATCTGTGGTTGGTTTAACAGGTACATATTTGACCTTCTAAACTAAATGTCAAATATTCTTCACAAACATAAATCACTGTTCTACCTACAAATGATTTTATTAAGACTATATTTCTGGACCATAAGGATATTATAAGAGACTTTTAGTCATTCATTACAGCCTGTTAAATCATAAAAATCATCTCTGTCATTACATTGCCTATTATCACGCTTCATCTTAGTGAGCGATGATTAGCTTTAAGATAAAATGTAGCAAAAAATTCACATGTTTTATGTTTAAGGTAAGGATTTGTTACTAAATCTGCGTCTACACTAGACAAGCAAGGGAATTTGTGCTACGCTTGTGCTCGGCTTGTCTAGCGTAGACACAGCTTAACAGTACAGAGAAGCTAACAAATCTCTTTATTCAATTGTTATTTTGGTACACACAAATCTTCTGATTATACATGATTTACTGAGAGTTACATTTTTTATTGAAATAATAATATCATTAATAGTGAAAGGATGAGATTTAAAAAAAAACATTATAACAACTTTCTCCTCTCAGCTTTGCATTCATTTGTTTCTTGTTCATTTTTAGAATTACTTAGATATAAAAAAGAATGTTAATCTGTTTAGGAGGTGCTCAGAGGTCAGAGCATCATCTGAAGCGTGGATCTTCAGATCGGAAATAACTAAATCACAATTGTCTCTTCTCTATACCTGCTTGTGTGACATACTCTCTGTAAAATTGTCTGATGTATCAATTTAAGCAATCGCTTCTCATTTGTAATTTTATCTTATTATTTTTTTCATATCTCTCTCATACAAAATTCAATGAAACAATTAAATAACTAAATGATAAATGAATTCGGTACTTAATTGTTTAATTTTAAATTATGGTAGAAGAAGACAACTACGATGTTAACACAAAAATAGTATTTTATAGTACTCATTAAAAATTGGGTTAAATAATTAAATTGAGTAGGTGTAGAACTTACCTTATGTGGATAAACATTGGGCATCAGAAAATCGTAAGTATCGACTTCTGAAGCCGATGTTAATAAAACGCAGTCAAGCGTGGCAAATACAACAAAAATGATTCTTTTATCCATCATTTAAAATTCGAATCAAATTTAAAAAATAAAGTCACTGGCGCACAATAAACCAACAACAAAATTACGAACTTTCACGTTTTTCTCACTCGAAGAATTACTACAGACTATTTTATTTACTTGATAATGGTTTGATAAATACTGCCGCGTTGCCTCAATATTGATGCATGTTTGAACCGAGAAGCGACAAGTGTTTGTATAAATAATTTCGCAAATAAAATCGATCAATACTGGAGCAAGTTTACTAACGTCACAACTATGTTGCCACACTTCTGATGTTTTTCCTTCTTATGGGGAATAAAAATCTATTTCATGTGTGACATAGGTGAATTTTTTGAAATAATAATTTGTTTGGTTACACTTATTTTCATCTATTACTCTCATACTCATTTAAATGAGTTCTTTTAAGGGAATTAGAAAATAAAACAATCTCACACTAAGCACAGAATTTCAGAGAGAAATTAACAAAATAAGGAGATATATTTCTGTTACTGGTATCACTAATTCGTTCTGAAGTCAATTTAATTTGACGTTGCGAAAAACGTCTAAAAACATGTGCCATCTGAAATTGATTATGTGTTATTTCTCCTATTGAAAAATAATACTGACCTACGGCACTAAAATAAATTAAAATCTTATCAAGAAGAATTTATAGTTTTTTAAACTCATTGGAAGGACATACAGCGCCATCTAGTAGAACGTGTCTATACTATTTCTTGAGTAAATCGTATTTAGATTGGTAGATGGCACTAGTGAAAAGAGAAGCAGTTGATTTTGGGGTTTTTCCAAGGATTGCAAGGATTGATTGGAAGGATTGTGAATTTGTGAAGAACGTTATGTTGTGGGCTGAGTTTAGGTGCAGAGAACAATAGTTCATAAAGGAATAAATAGGCGTATCTGATGGATTTCTTTCCTAAGTTAGTAAACACTACAAAACTTTATGCATGGATGAACGTTACCCAGAATTGCTATTAATACTAATTACCTATTAACTTTAAAGTTCGCTGCCTACCTACCTGGGTACCTAGGTAGGTAGACAGCGAACTTTAAAGCTACTTTTACCTAAGCAAAATCTTTGATACCTGCCTACTCATACCAAAATGTACATAGGTACCTATACCTAAAGCATCCGCTATAATGGAAGTATCATGTAGTAGTAATAAAGTTAGATATTCCGCCAACTATGTACCTACCTAAACTACCCACGAGTTCACGACGTCCCCTCCTACGAGCGATTCCGTTTAGCAATTATACTTGTTGTTGTATTGTCCTCGATGATTCAGAAAACTAGTGTAGTCTCGGCTTTTAGTCTGCGACGTCACATAAAGTTTAAAGATAAAAAACTTATTTCCGAACGTAACCTTATCGTGTTGCCATCTGCCTCTGTAAACTATCTTCATTCGGATTTTATGTCAAGTAACGGCGTCACCTTTTCCGATTAATTTTGTTCTTTTTAGTTTAAAAATTACCTTATTATACCATTAAAATGGGAAAAAGAAAGGCGGTGTCGACAAAATCGAAGTTTCTGAAGAAATTAAAGAGACTTTAAAAGCGCATGAAAAAATATTTAAGCTCTGACTCGAGTGATGAAGGTGAGAAAAGAAGATGGCTATGGCTATACTTCGTGTTTTCTTATTTCGTTCTGCCTCCTGCAGAAGAATTGGAATCAAGGGCCTAAGGCTCTGTTATTATGTGCAAATTATTGCTATATCGAAAACATTGTACCTACCTATGTGTCTTTTGTTTATGTCTTGCGCTTGCGCTTTGCACGTGTTTGCAATTACCTAACGGCGTGCCTGCCATGTGGGCGCTTTAACGGAGTGCAGTGAGTCTAAAATGGCTACCTTTATTGTAAGCTACTATATAGCATGACCTAGAGTGCTTTGTCAAAACTGGGAACGCGGAACCATGAGGTCCAAAATGCACCTATTGTGAACGACTTGCCTGGCCTTTGGGACGTCCTGCGGGGGCGTACGTGGTCTATAATGGCTATGTCGAGAACTTAGCAACCTGGGGGGTGTTCTTTGGGAACACACATGGTTGACTATTTCATTATAACCTTCAAGGGAAGTTCTGCGGGAACTTACATGGTTATTATGTGTATTGTTGTTTGTTACAACATGCATTATATCTTTTTTGTCCAGAAGTTGAAATAACACCTTTAAGGTCACCTAAAATGGGTGAAGACAGAGAAAATGTCTCTCCACAGTCACTTGAAAATATCCTCCCTTTGTTGGTTGAGAATGATTTCCCGGAATTGAGAGATGTTCAACCAGATGCAGCCATTGAAAACGCAGAGATGGTTGAAGAAGAGGTGCCACAGGAAGAATTGTTAGATAATCAAGTGCCTGAAATATTAGGTGTGGATCCGCAGCCTGAGAAAGTAGGAGAGGAATTACATAAACAGATAGCTCAAAGGTGGAATATGATACTAAAATCCACCATTCTCTAATTTAAAACGAGAAACAAATTTCAACAGCCCTGGCATGTTTTGGGCTCATGCCTTCAAATGTGAATAAAGGATGTTCAGGGACAGAAGTTAGACTTCATTAAAAAGCTGAATGATGCTTCAATTTTGTTATGTGAATCAATACGTTTAGATACAAGGGGACGTAGATCCCTCTTATTGTCGGTAATCAATAAACACAGGATAGAGTTTTTCTGTTGCAATCAAAGACTGAAACACATCTATTTGGTGAAGACCTTGCTGAGAAAATAAGAACAGCAAAAGCAGTCAAGAATTAAAGATTGCTGAAGCAAAAAAGTTGACTCCTAGACAGAGCACATGGGTGCCCAGAACAAACACTCCTAAAATTAGTAATAAAACTTTAAACTGGCGGGGCCCTCCTCGAGTAGAAGTGAAGAGGGGGGGGGGTGTCATCAAGAGCACCAGCACCAGACAGAACGTGGGAGGCCAGGAGGAATCATCCCCGGCGCAAAATAAACTCACCGGTGGGTAGACTAAAATTTCATTTATGTGATTGGAAACTAATCACTAGTTATCCAGTTATTCTGAATTGGGTTGTAGGGTATTCAATCCCTTTTCATACAAAACCACACCAGAGTTATACTCCTCTAAATGATAAATTTTCCAAACTCGAATCTATACAGATAAAATCTGAAATAAATAAATGAATTGCTCTGAAAGCAATTGAAGTTTGTTACCCTGTACAAAACCAGTTCTGCTCACCAATTTTTTCCTTGTTAAAAAGCCAAATGGAACTTTCCGTTTTATCTTAAATTTAAAGAAATTGAATACTTTTGTTAAAACTGAGCATTTCAAGTTGGAAGACTACCAAACAGTATGTAAACTTCTACAGAAAAATGATTTTCTTGCCACTTATTACATGATAAACATTAATAAGGATTGTAAGAAATATTTAAGATATATTTTTCAAGAAAAATACTATCAATTCAATGTTTTTACTTTTTGGTTTGTGTACAGCACCATTACAAAAATCATGAAACCCGTAATAGCTTCCTTAAGAGAGAGAGGCCTTATTTCAGTTATATATTTAGATGTTTTCCTTTATATAGGAAATAGCTATAAAATATGTTTAGAAAACATGCAAACAACTAAATTTATTAGAAAAATTAGGATTTATAATTAACAAAGAGAAATGTGATTTTATACCTAGACAACACTATAAATTTCTAGGCTTACTTTTCAATAGTATTAACATGACTCTTAACATCACTGAAGAGAAAAGAAATTACTGTTCTAAGAGTTAATAAAAGAATTAATTGACAAAAGTCAAATTAAAGTTAGATTTTTAGCTCAGGTTATTGGAACTTTAATATCTGTTTATCCAGCCATTAAGTATGGAATTCTACACACTAAAGAATTTGAGCGACATAAATACTATTCTAAGAGATAACAATGATAATGATAACAATGATATAAACACTACATTGAATATTAAATGCATACAGGATCTCAAATGGTGGTCTATAAACATAGCCAGTTCAAACAATCCCATTACAAAAACTCTTTTGAGTTGGAAATATTTACAGATGCTTCCTCCACAGGGTGGACTCCCCATCTTGTGGTTCTCAGACTGCCTTTTCTGGATTAAAGTGTTTTGCTAGTAATTTAAGAGATATTGAAATTTTGTTAAGAGTTGATAATATGACTGCAGTATCATACATAAATAGATTAGGAGGAGTTCAATATCCTGACTTACATAAAATTTCTAAAAATATTAGGCAATGGTGTGAATCTAGAAATTTATGGTTTTTTGCTACTTACAAAAATACCAAAGATAATGTGATAGCTGAGTTTGAATCTAGAAGGGAACTAGATAGTACAGAATGGGAACTAAGTGATTTAAATTATCAAAAGATTACTTATACCTTTATTTGGTGAACCTTCAAAATTGATCTATTTGCATCACGGACCAACACAAAGTGCCATACTTATGTATCATGGCACCATGATCCAGGGGCTGTAGCGGTGGATGCATTCACCTTGGCGTTGGTCTCAATATCATTTATTCTATGCTTTCCCACCATTCTGTATGGTTGAAAAGATAATTACAGATAAAGCAACTGGGGTTATAGTAGTTCCCCATTGGGTTACTCAACCATGGTTCCCATTATTTAATAGACTGTTGATACAGGGACCTGTTATTTTTTCAACCTTCTAAAGATCTCCTCACTATGCATAATTCCAGATTGTTACACCCACTTCACAAGAAACTGGAATTTGTGGCAGGAGTATTATCAGCAAAACATTTATAGATTTTGGAATTAGTAATGAAGCTGTTGATATTATGATGAATTCAATAACTAAAAGTACACTGAATCAATATTCGCCTGTAATTGTATCATGGGCAAAATACTCTAATTCAAATAATATAAGCATTACCAAGCCTAACATCACTGAAGTTATTCAGTATCTCACCTTGAGGTTTAATGAGAGATTTTCCTATGGGAGTTTGAATTCCTTTAGATCAGCTCTATCTCTAATTATAGGACCACAAATAGGTACAGATGATAAGATCAAAAGACTTTTCAGAGACTTTTTTAAGTTAAAACCTCCAAAACCCATATATAATAATACTTGGGATGTTTTCAGTGTTATTAGATTACATTCAAAATAATTATATTCAACAAAGTGATTTACAAATTCTTACCAAGAAAGCTGTAACTTTATTGCTGTTAGACACAGGTCAAAGGGCGCAAACAATTTCTCTAATTAAGTAATATTAATAATATAGTGATTAAACATGACTGTATTACAGTTAGGATTGATAAGTTGATTAAAACTTCAGGGCCAAACAGATGCCAACCTTTTGGAACGAAGTTCCTTTAATTAACTGTCCTTTTCTTTCACACTAGAATAGGAGTATGCCCAGCTACAGCTGTGGTTAATTATTTAAAGTTAACAGAAGGTCTACGGGACTGTAGTAATTTATTTATATCTATAAAGAAGCCATTTATAGCTGTGAGCTCTAGTACAATCAGCCGTTGGGTCAAAAAAAAAAAAAAAAAAAAAAAAAAAAAGTTTGGAAGAGAGTGGAATTGACATTAGCACATTGTCAACGTACAGTACCTGCCATGCTACAACATCAGCGGTCTTCAGTAAGGGGGTCAATATAGACGATATTAGACGAGTAGCTGGTTGGACTGGAGAGTCAACAACTTTAGTAAAATTTTATAACAGACCTATAGTAAATAATAGAAGCTTCTCTGAAGCAATTTTTAATAACACTAAAAATGATTAAACCTTAATTGTAAAAATGCTACCTTAGTTAGCAAGGTAACATAAGTGGTCTGTAAGAAACTTTTAAAAATAATAATTAAATAGAATAATTTGTTATTTTATTTTTAAATAAATGTTTATTGATTTTACAACTGGTCTTTAAACATCTACACTAGTTTTCTGAATCATCGAGGACAATACAACAACAAGTATAATTGAATAGTCAAACGAACTTACCTGTAAGTGAAGTTCGACGGTAATTATGCTTGTTGTTGTATTGTCCGAAGATGATTGGTCCCACCCGACCCAGTTTTTTCCATGCTTTATAGTTATATGAGCATGGACCCTATGTTGTAAAACCAATAAATCGCTATGAACTTAATGAAGATAGTTTACAGAGGCAGATGGCAACACGATAAGGTTACGTTCGGAAATAAGTTTTTTATCTTTAAACTTTATGTGACGTCGCAGACTAAAAGCCGAGACTACACTAGTTTTCTGAATCATCGAGGACAATACAACAACAAGCATAATTACCGTCGAACTTCACTTACCTACAGGTAAGTTCGTTTGACTATTCAATATAAATTGACGTCGGCGACCAGCCAGCAGGGGGGCAATGGCTGCATGATCTGTCACAATAAGGCCAATTTGAGATGATGGATATGTAGATACCTAGCTGTGTTATATTTGGAGCTAGCTACTTTGTACCAGTGTCTTTTACCAACTAAGTAGGTACGGCAGCGAGAACGAGTTATGATCACTGTGTGATCGTTGTTGACGAATGCAAGTCATGTCATTTTGTTACGAACCTGGATCATGAGCATATCTACAGATAAAATTATCAGTATCGTGGAAAAATTAATAATCATGTGACATGTGTGTTCCTGAAGAATATGGAGGTACCTACGTGGGTTGCGGAGTGGAAGCAAACGACAGTAGCACAGCGCATAGGTAATCGCAGACTGGCGCGCCTTGACAATACCTATTGAACCTATTGAATAATATTATATTTTGTGCTCCTACCCACTATAAACTAATTATTAACACATACAGCACAGTTCCAATTTCCATTCAGGAAAAATGGTTAGTGCAAAATTGAATGTCTTCCTTAATCATTTTAATCTGTGCCTGGTAACAACCAACCACCTTTACAGTTACCTATCTTGTACATATTGGCAGCATGTCTGCAAATTCGCTAGTTAATTTATTTGGGCTTATGAATTACAGATTTGTATAAGATAACAACAACAACATATAACATTTTTCTTTTACAAGCCTAGAAGGTGAATGATCCGATTAAGTTGACAGGTTAGACCTAGGATCTAATGACAAATAATCGTAGGTACCTATTGTCTAAGCTGCAGTTTTATCATCCTACCGATCAATGTACAATTCTCACTATTGCCCAGAAAAACATTCAACAAAACAAACCAAATAGTGTCGTAAATATATCATATTTCTCAAATAAATATCCGTGGCGTGATTCCGAAGCGGAATCGCCCATCATTTTATTTGATACATGACGCTCACATATTTTTGTTTGAAGCCTACTACGTGATTTGGAAGCGAGTCGTATAAACGGCCTGGAAAACTGAATAAAATGGCCTGTTTTTTATAATGTTAATGTTGATAATTGGTTGAATTTCGTTCTTGAAGTGTTGATCATAACTTCTAAGGTAGTCTCGAAAAGATCGCTTTTAGCGGTAAAAAAGAGAGAAATTCATCATCATCCTTACTGACTCGTCCAATACGATGGTATGAGACACAACATAGAAAAATATACCTAGTTAAATAATTATAAACTAGGTAAATACAATATAATACAGAGCAGCGGTGGCCCAGTGGTGGCGACCCCGATTTACGAACAGTAAGTCTACCAACCCGCACTGGGCCCGCGTGGTGGATTATAGCCCATTCCCTCTCATAGAGAGGAGGCCGTGTGTCCCAGCAGTGGGAACATTATAGGCTGATTATGCTAAATACAATTTAAAATAAGTAAAATGACACCCACTAAAAATAATTAAACATGACACTATTTAGAGTATCTACAAGTATTTTAAGAGTAGTTTACTGTAATAATAGGTAAGCCTGTAATAGCTACCTTTTCATGAAAGTCTTTATTTTGTGTTCTAGGATGCAATTTACGTATAGATAACAATAATTCTAGAGCGCCGCTCACTGCTGAATGAAGACTTCGCCCAAGTTGCAACAGCGACCAGTCGCCAGCCTTCCATATCCTTCGGAAACTCTCATGATGTGGCCCATAAGCTTTTTATATAGGCCATTCGAAGTAGGGCTATTGGAAACTTCATGAAGTTCCGCGCTATTCGAAGTGGCTCATTTACTTTTCTCTTCACAAAAAAAAAACAGAGGTTTTTAACCTCTTCGTTCTTCACAAGCCAGTCGAATATTATTTTAGTCTTGCTTCACTGCGTTCTAGACGCATTTATATTCATGAAAATGCAACATAATTCTGTGGATAAGTATGTATGTATAGATTCACCTTAGTGACTGGAACATAAACATAAATTGAGTTGCCACCATTAAACCACGATTAAAAGTAAAGTGCGGGTCAAAGATCACGAACTGCTGTGGGGGCCTACATTTTACTACTACATTTCGGTATTATCCCTTTCCTCATTTGTGAGATACCTATTGAATCCATCAGTCAAATAGTGTCACCATAGTTAACTGGATGAGGCTTCTGTGTCTCAGAAAATTTGTTCTGATAATTACTTTTCTTATTATAATGGGAAGAAAAGTCGCCTATAGTGTCTTTCAGCCTTCAGTGCATAGTTCTAGCTTCAAAAGTGCTGTTTTTGAAAAGAAAAATATGTACCTACCTACTTAGATGTGTAGCAGCAGAAGCTTAAGGTTAATAGTGGCTGTAAAAATGGACTGTAGGCACCGTAGAAAAACTTAACAGTCATCCCTTTAAATAATGATTGTATATTGAACCCTAAAAACGATTACATAGAGTGATATCAAAAAGAGACACACAACCCAATTGTTACCTCAATACGTAGATGCCCGCCAATGATTGCCCTCAGGGAAATTGTGCCAGAATCAATTCCTAGAACGTTTCTAAGATAAGGAAGAAATATAGAATGATATTATTTTACGACGTTCGACATTTTGGGAATACCCACTGAGGTCAAAGAACATCAATTACGTAAAAGGTTACTTATTTTTCAAATATTTTACCTTTTCAAATTATTACTTAAGTGAACCTAACTTTGTAGCTCTAGCTTTCTTGTGTCAACTTCCCTCTGCTATATGAACGTACATAATTCAAAGCTTATGACCTTAAAAGTTGGTCTTTGTTTAATCTGTTCTTAAGTTTAATGTGTCGTGTTTGCTTTCATAACTTGCAGTAGGTATAAATTATACGTTTTTAAACTGTTATGGTCACTAAAATTATCATTAACACCAGAAACGATAAATACACCGACATGACAAACCGACACACCGACCAACATGGTAAATATCCCGTTTCAAGTTTAAAAGTAATGAAAGCACCATCCAGGACAAACGCACAGGGGGTCTAAAATGGCCGCTTTAGCAGAATCTTAATAGGATAAAAATAATGAATTACGTTTAAATTCGTAAAATGGTCACAATTTATAATAATAGGTACGTCTATGACCATTTTAAGAATTTAAACGTAATTCATATCCTATTATGATTCTACAAAAGCGGCCATTTTAGACCCCCAGGTATTTTTTTATTTGATTTTTTGTTAGATTCTTCTTCTGACTATGAAGCAAATAAGTTATTGGAATAGGATGGCATGTGGTTCAGTTTGGTTGACTCAGTGGTATACAGCATACCCTATGTTTTGATAGCAGTTACATCCTAACATTTTTACCCATACAAGAGACATGATCATCTTCCAGGATACCTCCTGATCAAAGAACTCGCTGCAACGAACCGTCTCTTCTGCCTCCTCATCTTTGCCCTGAAGCAGTTACCACACAAATCACGTACCCGGCTGTATCGGCGATGTATCAACCCGGTCGTATGTTGTACGACCTTCAACTGATTTACGTCCGGGCGCTAACCCGGTTAATGGCGGCCTTAGTGCTCTATTGATATTTTTACGATGATCGGAAAGTGATGGGGTCGTGTTGAAATTAATAGGTTGGTTAAAGATTCTGTGGATACTCTTAAGTGCTGGTTAAAGTCGTCATACCTTTATTTTCGGATGGGAAATCATCAAATGACTCCTCCCGCTCTGGGTGGAGTGGAAGGGAGTGTCAGACTTTTACTGATTAAAAACCATCCATGTTCCTTCTTTTGCCTTTCATGTTCCGGGGCGCGGTAACTTTTTCGAACAGTCCCGCAGCCCTGGCAGGCATCGTCCCTTGCAGGCTCCTCCTGTTTGCCGTCATCTCTTTGAGGCACGCGTGGAACACGAACGCGCCGTCGACACGGCCTGTCGTCATAAGACGGGGGGAAACTACAGTACTTTCACAGTTTTTATGCCTTGTGACTGGGACTGTAGCTACATTTCATTGTTGTCTTTGTTTCGACAATTCAAAAGTGCCTGTAACTGGCCTACTTGAAATAAATACATGCCTAAGTAAGTCTTCGTAGCTGCTCTTTCAACGTCCCAATCATACACCAACGATGCCGTTCCGATAAGCACAGCATCATCTGCCTAGCCTTTGCCAAATTATGTTGGAGTCGGCTTCCATTCTAACCGGATGCAGCTAAGTACCAGTATGTTTTATGGTATACTAACGGTAACGACTTTCAAAGAAATACAAATGACAGCCGGGACCAACTGCTTAACGTGCTGAGGAAACTCGATATGTAATGGGTGGTCACCCATCCATGGACCAACCAAGGCAAGCAGTTTAACCTAAAGATCGACCCGAGTAGCTGTTATTCTTTAGCCACGAGCTCCTCCAAAGCAAAGCATTAATCTCATAATTTCAAAATATGTAGTAGTGTTGTAACGAAACCTCGCCTCTACCTCCGCAAATGCAAAATTTCCTCAAGAAATCGTAACTCCTCCGACGCCTCCGCCTCCGTTTTTGCGGAGGTATAACGGAGGTAGCCTCTTCTTAATTTTGATTACCAGTAAAGTTAACTATATTAATAATATGTATACATTACAAAGTAAACATAACTGATATCGGTTCACGTGATTGCGACAATTGTTACTATATGCATCGAGTCTTGTGTTCAATTCATAGAATTATGCTGTACAATCCAGATATTTTGATGGTAATGTACCGTCTTGAGTATGCTGGGTTGTATGTGAGACTGCAGGCTAGTAACCTGACTCATATGTAACGATAGCGACCGGAGCAAGGCTTTTACCTTGTTAAGTTTTGTAGGTAGGTAGGTACGTATTTCTGTTACCAAATCCTAATTCAACTTCTACGTTAGTACGTCCCATAAAATTTAAACTGGATGGTCAATCTTCCACCAAAATAGAAGCATCAGTGGTCGTAGTAGCCTGTAATTCATAAAGTTAATCTCTAGGTACCTATTAGCAATAAACTATGAGTTATAACACCGTTAACATTTCTACTTAACTAATAAAGAGTTAAGAGCAGTAGTAATGAAGCTAAAACCTCGTTCAAGAGCCGGTTATTGAGCATAAAATTCAATTACGGTATTAGCAGCGCCCGCGGCTTCGCTCGTTAACGTTGTGAAAAAGATAGGTTAGTGCTAGTCTTTTTATCCTTTCATCTGCAATGTTTTGTGGATTTTTCTTCTATATTCTGAAGGATTTTTGCATTATTCTGGAAATATATTAGGGTAGGTAATGGTACAGACACCACACATAATGACCTGTTTAAATAAAATTTGGACAAGTTCCATTATGAGGAAGCGAAAAAAAAAACATGATTTTCAATAACCTATTCGTTTTTTTTTATTATCTCAACCTCATTGTATGGTTCCTGGAAATAGGAGTATATATAAGGGTCGAGTTGATTAACTCTTTTTTTAAGGTCGGTTAATAGCTCAGGTAACCTAACAACAGCTATACATATAATAAAATTGTAACAGGCCGATGTCTGACATTGAAGACATTGAAAATAAAATGTAATACTTATATAGGGGTCTTTATTAGAGCAACAGAAGCCAAAACAGCAGTTTTTAGAATTTTTTGTTTGTCTGTCTTTCTGTTTGTACGCGTATCACGCAAAAACTAATGCATGGATTTGAACGCAGTTTTCACCGCTCTACTCTAGATGCTTAACTTAAAACATAGGCAAATAAAATAGGTAAAAACATATTTTAGATATAGATTTGGACCCGATAGGTGGCGCTGTGCGAAGCAAGGGCAGGTTGCTAGACTTAATAAGAAAGTCTAGGTGTCAAAGGGATGTCCACGCTGATACGATTTGTTTTTGTTGTGAATTTCTTAGTTTTGCACACGCAAACTTTAGCCTTAATGAATACCAAAATAAAAGCGCTTCGTTCGATTTTATTTTATAATTTTCTATTACCAACCAATTTTCTTTCTGCAACTATTTTCCAAATCGTTTTACAGCCCCTTCGCAGTAAAACCGCCCCAAACGCACCCTGTGACATACCACTCGTCAAATAGGGCTGATTTCTAACAAGCTATTTATTGGACATAGAATCGAACATAAAATTTCCGGCTGTTTCCTTTGGCTTATGAAAATTCGGCACAAGGTTTGGTACAAGCGTAGAGAGGTAGTGTTGATTGTTTTTATCTGACAGCAGAAGCCACTAATCGTTGCTGATATTTATAATTATGATATGAAGGAATCAAAATATGTCACAGTAGAATAGATTAAGCATAACGCATGAGCATAGCCTGCATAGGATATTCCCACGGCTGAACACAAGGCATACTTCCTTGAAAACTAAAATTGGTTGTCTGTAAAGTTGGTTTACGGACGATAGTTTAACGTGACAACGTCGCATAGACCAATCGAGTGGAAGAGAGATAGATGCGGCGCAAGCGTACAATGAGTGTAACGGGACAATGAGTCATCCTTTTTCGTGCATGCAGCCGGCGTTCATCGATTTATTAGACGTTGTCACGTCAAAAACCATGATCTATCAGGCGTAGAATATAATATAGAATACGAAATATATGTGTATGAAAATACAGCTCAAAAACTGCATGTGTTAAGTACATAAGAGGATAATACGGTGGGTATTTGTTACTTAATTTGACGTATTGGAAGAAAAGTACGATCTTCCCAGCTGCCATATAGAGCTGGAAGGTTTTTGGATCTGTATAAGACTATGGTAAATATAACTTTTTCGTAACCATTAAACGTGTTTCAACATTTTATATTTTGTCGGATTTTTCCTGTTTCTAAATTCCAACAACTCAAGTTTTCAATGTTGTGTAATAATGCTAGTAGATACTTTTTGAACACCGCTTCTCGTTGATCACTTACCCCACCCCTTATCATAGCCCCTCCTCAATTCAAGTGGAAAAAATCAAAATACCAACTCCCATATCAGCTGGTTGCAATCGTTGCATTCAGCCCCAAAATGCTTCGATAGGCAACATTTTTATCAATAAAGAAACCCCAAGATGGGGTGCAATGTGTGAGATAGGACATGTGGTCCGGCTTTTATTGTTTGTAGGGTAGTTGACGTTTTGTGAGATTCAGAATTATGTTTGTGGTCTATGTAGTAACTTTATAAATGTATGTTATATATAAAACTTGGTGGATAAATTATACAGGTGTTATGTCCAAAAAAGAACTGTTTTTTTTTCGTTTGGTTAGAGCCTAACCTGGTGTCAGAGATTTTATGGTGCCCATGGGCCTTTGACATGGCTTTACATGCCTTCATGTAATATGTCTCAGGTATGGCTGGTTTGGATTCCTTACGATGTTTTTTCTTTACCGAAGCAAGTGATAATTATACAATATGCACACAAATTCAAAAAATCAAAGGTGCGTGTCTTGGGTTCGAACATGAGACCTATGACTTGGCAGTCCGACGGTTACATCACTAGGCTATCACTGCCCGAGAGCTGGTAGGAAATATTATTAACGGTGTGCTGAATTCTTGATATTGCTTCATATTAGTAAAAATCGGCACTAACCTACCTAATTTAAACAAAGTTCACCATAATTATTACTATCGTCATTCCTAATACGTGATTCACGATCAAAATAAAAAAAAAAACATCAACAAATCCCTACTGGGGCTCCTTGAACGTGCCTTGATAATGACATCCCTCGTGTTAATATCGTTTGAATTTCTAAGTTCCTACTCAATAAGGAAAACCTTCAAAGGGAAACCGTACCAATGCTTATTTTAGGGAAAAACGTACGCGATACAAAAACTTAATTTATTACACCCCGTGGGAAACAAAAAAAAAGTGGCCAAGTGCGAGTTGGACTCGCCCATGAAGGGTTCCATAGCTGCAAGTAACATAATATAAAAGTTCTTGTAGTTCGTTGTAACTTTGATCGATGTCTTAATAATAGAAATCGTATTAAAAAAAGACTACTTTCTAGACCATGTTCAAACCAATTTTCGGTGGAAGTTTGCATGGTAATGTACATCATATATTTTTTTTAGATTTATCATTCTCTTATTTTAGAAGTTACTCTTATTGTAGGGGGGGTGACACATTTTCCCACTTTGGAAGTGTCTTTCGCGCAAACTACCTATTCAGTTTAGAAAAAAAAAATATTAGAAACCTCTATATCCTTTTTGAAGACCTATCCATAGATACCCCACACATATGGGTTTTAAGATTAAAAAATTTTTTAGTTTCAGTTCTACATTATGGGGAACCCCAAAAATTTATTGTTTTTTTTTTTCTATTTTTGTGTGAAAATCTTAATGCGGTTCACAGAATACATCTATTTACCAAGTTTCAACAGTATAGTTCTTATAGTTTCGGAAAAAAGTGGTTGTGACATACGGACAGACAGACATGACGAATCCATAAGGGTTCCGTTGTTTGCCACTTGGCTACGGAACCCTAAAAACGAGTAAATAATTGTGTGTGAGTATAAATACTAAGGAAGTAACTCGATATCTTACCCTTTTAATTAAGTTATTTTCGGTGACCAAGTACAATTTCCTTTTGTCACGCAACGCAAGGTCATTCCTTTACAAACGACCACAGCTTAGTAACCAACGAACAGAACAAAATGACCCACTGCATGTTTCCCTTGTTTCGTCTATCGAATTTTTCTCATCTGTGACAATTGAATATTTTTAATGTGAACTGAACAATTTATTAGTGATTCGCGTGCATGCGTGTCCTGTAGCAATTTCTGCCGTGAAAACATCTGTCATAGAGTATAACTGGTGACCGTAGGGTCAGTGGGTCAACCGCCTCATTTTAGAGGCAATTTCCACGAAGTTTTGTGGGCTACTAATTGCGTGGTGATGTGTATAAGTCGGATAAGTCCTTGTTTATTTCCCCTTACGGGTTAATAAAAAAGTCGTTTGCGAGAGCTTCCTAGGTTTTGTTTTCCCGGGTAAGCTAGGAGGGGTAATTAGGGAGGTTCTCAGTGTTTTTAGAAGTGCTTCCTTGTTTTAATGGCGAGCGTTTAGTGTTTTTGGTTTTTAGTGTCTGTGAAACTACTTTTTGGTAATAAAGTTGATGGGTTGTATGAGATTCGTTTTCTTTTATTTCGTTTTAAAGCCAAATAGGTGCTAAACAGACAACGAGCCAAAATGGTCATTTTAGTGATTGCCTCGTGGGTCTAGTGATCGCAGTTGCGACTGCTGACCATGAGGCCCTGACTTCGATTCCCGGTTCAGGCAAATTGTTATTGGATTTTTCCATAAGGAATTTCTCAGTAGTAGGCACGGAATCTGGATTTGTGCTCGCTTGATGGCAATAATCTCGCCCCCTATTACATGGAACTTAAACATAACTGGCAAAATGTGGTTGTACTATTAGGTACACTTCTGCATATCTCTTAGGGGATAACAGTCGTGATGTTATGATTGCAATGTTATTTAATGATAGGTTGGTGGATGGCCTGCTTAGCACTTATTACCTACTAGAAATTTCTCGTGTAGTTAGATGAAATAACTTTTCGACCTGAAACAAAACTTCTAAACCAATTAAACCACTTTTTCACTTTTCACAACACCAAAGAATATCAATTAACATAAGCCAATAAACAATAATTAAACTAACTCCAAAATCCTTCAGAACTTGACCAACCGATTTTCAATCACAAATATTTATGTACTACGCACAAAACGTAATGTACCGTCAAAAAATAAACAACTCCAACTTCGGCTATTCTCGGCTACACTCGAGTATTTCCGCCTATTTCCATCTGTCCCTTCCGCTTCGATAGATTTTCCATAATATTGTAGTTGCGAACCCCAATTTGGAGAAATTTGTTTGCTTTGATGCTTGATTGGCTATGCAGACCTCTTTGGTATGTATTTATTGCTTATTGGAGCTGGAAAAATACTTTTGAGGTACCTGTATTTATGTATTTTATTCTGCTGCAAAGTTGGGGCTTTATGGTCCATAGAAAAGTGAAAAGTTAAGAGGTTTGGGGACCACTCTACCTGCGCAGTGTTACAGCCGCGTTGACACGGTGACCGTATGCTCGGAGCGAGCAGACTCGTAGGAATAAGCTTCATAAAATTGTTCTAGGATAGCTGTTGATATTGACATAGGTTATTCGAATCATTTTCTACATTCTACAATTATTTTTCACACTTATCATCAAAAATTAACGGATTTTGTGCGAAATAATAATGGAATTGTCGCAGACATGTTAATCGAAGAGCAAAGACGGGTACAAACATTTCTTTTTAATCCACTCATACGTCTACCTCATTCATCTTCAAATTATAGGCAGAACAGTTATATTGTGCGCGCTTTAACCACTCGTATGCCGAGTATATAGACACAATTAAAAAGTGATTGTGTCTCGTGTAGATGTACGTTCGAAGATACGAAAGGTTAAATTTCAATGACTTAAGCAAGGAATTTGATTTTGATCCATTCACAGTTAGTGTGAATTCGGCCAGAAGGTGCTTAGGCCTCAATTTTTTCAAGTAGCGGTAGGTTGTTTATTATGTTTTTATTATTTTACCATTTTCACTATTATTTTATTTTAGTCATTTAATTGCAAACCAAGTATTTATATTCTTCTTACTTTGATTTAAGCGTGTAAGTGTGTTTCCTGTGTTTGTGCTCACACCATAATTTTTTATTATAAGTTTATACGTGAGGATTCGTAATTGGCTTTTTGGTGACTATGGTTCCCTTTTTGTTTATTTTTATTAGCTGTACGTCCTCCATGTACTAAAATAAATAAATAAAAGATAAGGCATCTGGCGAAAGGAGAAGAATTTGGACTCGCCCTTTGATTTTCCCCTACCCGTATACGAGCTAGCTCGGAAAAGTAGGACGCGATCCGAGTCTACACGCATCGGACGCCCTCGTCCGAGTGCGCTCGGATTATGGGTTGCCACAATACGAGTTGCGTCCGAGTAGGTATTCGAGTCCACTCGATCCGAGCATACTCTGAAAGTGTCAACGCGGCTTAACACTGTGTGGAACATCATGGCACAGATTTTTACCATGGATTCAGTATTTATGATTTTAGACGCCACAAAGTGGTAATTGTTACTGTAATGTATGGAAATATATGGGTAAGTACATTGATTTAGGATATGGCGATAGGTTGTGCTTAATAGGATCAGTCTGCGATTAAAGTTGAACTTGTCACTACGCGTATTGTTTATTCCCGCGTCCCGGACTTCCAAGTGTTCCAGAATGTCTCAGTTACAATTTTATGTTATTAAAAAAAATCTGCTGGTATGTACAGACGCCAGCAGGTCAACCTACCCGAAACTGTCAGATTTTCCCAACCAACCTTGAACCTAACGTAGAGATAAAGATGAAAATCTATTAAAGAAATTTGACAGATTGTAGTAGCTTGATATGCTGGCGTCTGTACATTCAAAGGTGGCCGGCCTACATGGCCAAACAGCAGTTTATTTGTTTTAGTCACTATTTGTGTATATTGGGAGTATACTCAAGGTGAATTAATTAGATTAAAAATGGTCTACTTTTTAATTATGTGGTTCATAATTATCGGTGTCATACTCAAAAAAAAAAAGTTCATAATTTCAACTTGACCAAAAATCGTTGCTTTTCAGCGACATTTTTTTAAATACGGCCCCAAAGTCACCCTCCCTACATCATGTATCTAATTGAGTTTTGGATGTCCGATGACAGGAGCTCTTAAAATATAATCTACCTACATGTCTGGCGGAAACTTTTTATATTTTAAGCCACATCAAATTAAATTGAAAAAGGGCTAGGTAAGGTAGAAGAAGTGTAAATTGGAATATTGACGTAGGCAGTAGGCAGGGTACGTACTATGTATATGTAAGAATAAGCGCGTAGCGCATGAACATGAATCAAAAAATAAATACGCCTAGTGACCGTTCATCCTGACGGAGACAAGAATTTACATGTTTGCAAAATGGTAGCCTTAAGTAAACATCACTTTAATTAAATATTACTTTGATAACTAATTCTGATTGCTTTATGGATTTATCTTGTTCGGTCTTGACATAACATAACATAAAATCACGCCTATAATCGCCGAAGGGTAAGCAGAGGTGTACCTAAAATTGCACCCACATTTCGCCAGTTATGTTTTAGTCCCTTGTAACCGGGCAAAAGACAAAAAAAAAAGAAAAAAAAAATTAATGTCTCAATTTTTGAAAATATCAAAATCACAAAAAGCTATGTTTCCGCCCGGGATCGAACCGGGGGCCTTCTGCGTGTTAGGCAGATGTGATAACCGCTACACCACGGAAACGATGTCAACGCAGCTCTATTTTTCGACCAGTCGCCGTGCAACATACGCGTAGATATTTATAAACGAACACGTGGTCACCTTTCACTCACGTTCACATACCGAACGTAACTCGTAACAGACTAATGTTATGCAAGCGGCATAAATGAATATTATTAATTATTTAGGATTGTTGTGACAAACTAATTAAAATGTAACAAGTAATTAAATTACCAATGAATATTGTCAACGCTACATCTTTATATTTTAGAACTAGCTGTTGCCCGCGATACTCCTTCGTGTAAAATTATTATAAAAAAATCCCCATTATTATAGGCACTTCCCTTTTTGAATCAAATTTTGTTACCAATTTCAAGGGTTTTATTTTTTTTCCCCTAACCCTAATTATTTTTTTAAAATAAATGCCTATGTTAGACCTTATCACAATAGCTATCTGCCAGTTAAAGTCCCGTCAAAATCAGTCCAGCCGTTTTGGAGATTAGCCGGTACAAACAGACAGACAAAGAAACAGACCGACAAAAATTGAAAAAAAATTGTTTTTGTTATAAGTGCCGTATATATTTTCATATGCATTCAGTAAAAAGTTGTTATTTTGATATTACAAACAGATACTTCAATTTTATTTATTTGTCTAGGTGTATCCATCCATCACGCCTATGATCCCAGAACGTTTAGGCAGAAGTAGGTTTAACCTAGAGTACACCCACAGTTAATTTAAGTCCCATGTAATAGAGCGAGCCTATTGCCGTTAATTGGGCGTAAAGCCAAACTCCAGGAAACTTCTGAAAAATTCCTGGCAAAAAAAAAACTTTTTACTTAAAAAAAAAACTTATTTACTTAGTGTTCTTACCTCATTTATATGTAAATAACATCATTTAATATAATATTACTAATAAGTTCATGGTAAATATTATTCATGTAAAATATAGCATTATCTATAAATTAAACTATCGAAAGTATACCCGATGTTATCAAAATCGTTATCTCATTGATTTATGGGACCTCACATAATTTATCACCGCTTTGGTCATTTTATCAGTAGGTACTGTCCTACGTTACTGATATCTAAACTGATAACTATAATTTATATAATTAGATAGTGCTTACCCACAAAATAATAATTATAGAATAGCAGCACGTAATTATAAAGATTCGGTTTGGCATTACCTATTATGATATCTCATAATCTGCCTAAACTTTTTTGTCAACTATGTTGCGGTCGGCTTCCAGTCTAACCGGATGCAGCTGAATACCAGTATTTTACATAGAGCGACTACCTATCTGTCTTCCACAACCCAGTTAGTACTGGGTAATACGATACCCCGCCTAATACGGCCACCTGTAAAGATTGTCAAAGATGCAAATGTCAGACCTCGCAGTTTAGTCTGAGGCACGGAGGAATCTCGGGATGTAAATGGATGGTCGCCCATCCACAGACCAACCCGACTTATCCCGCTGATTATTAACATGAGAACAATCAAAAGTAAATTTTCTAGATAAGTTCTTGTTAGGTTTAAACTACCTATTAGACCATAAAACTCTAGCTTGCAGATAAACAATCATTTGCTAATTGCAAAAATATTAACAAAATATATTATTGTTATTTTTGTATAAGTGGTATAACAATAATATTGTGTAAAGTCACCTGATCTCTGTAAATAAAACACTAGTACCTACGAGAGTAAACGTAAAACGAGAGCGTCTCAAAGAATCTTAAAACAATCTCCAATTACAATGTGTTATTGTTTTCAGTACAAATTAATAAACGAACATCTTAGACAAAGGACCACGACTGGCGCAATGGCTGAGTGATTGACTACTACGCTGTGAATCACGGTGTCAATTCCCACACGGAACAAATATTTGTATGGCCTACAGGTAGTTGTTTCGGGTCTAGCGGTTTTTGTATGTCAGTATATAATGGACTGCAATCAATCAAATCAGGTTTCTATTGCTGGTCATAGGTTTTTCCCAAAAGGTTCGAATTCCATATTCGGTTCGAATTCTTCTAAATTTAGTCTGATTGCGTTTTCTATATGTGTTCGAACGAGATCCCTTGCTATCGCCGCCGTTTTAGCTGTCTACAGTCCTTCGGTAGACAGCCATTCCACATCTCCATCTACATAATATAGGCGACTCCAGTTCCCCGGAAAATTAATTTCATGTAAAGCGCTGAAATACAAAAATGCGACTAATTACCTTGTTTAAGCTAAGCTTAGAGATCACGCCGATATAATATTATACGTAGAACAATATCGAAGAACTTTCAGAATATTTTTGCTATTGTGAACTTGGTATATCTTCTCACTATGACATAAGGAAATCTCGTAAACAAAAAGCCAGAAGATGGCATCATTTCAACACATCGTAAAGCACACCCCTCACATGCAAATACACAGCCCGTACTATCAACCACTGTTCCAGAAAGACCCTAATAAAGACGAAGAGCCTCAATACCAAAACCTGACCACTCAGAGACCATCTTACTCACCAAAGTTAATATTTACGGTTTTCTCGAGCCACAACCTAGGAAAACAAAAGAATGGCGAGGAACCTTCTCGAAAGATTTATAGGAAACGTTAACTTAATGGTTGGAACAGGGAAAGACTTTTTGGATGCTCCCGCTGAACATCTGTATAGTTGATACAGGATAAATATTGCATTGTCTTTGTGGGTGTAATTAGGGAAGTGTCTTTTTGTTAATGAGACTTATGATTATGGGATTGAAGATAAAAGTGGAGTGCGACAGAATTGTTACATACATTGATGTGAATTTTTAGTCACGCGTACCTTATACCGTTACTAAGAACCCTCTCACTTTTTCTGTCAGCAAAAGAACACAAATCTTAACCTGAGTCTAACAAATTCATTTTCTTTCAATTTTGTTTAGATTATCAGTCTCTGACAGATAATAATTATTATTGGCGTGGACGAAGGCTTTACTCCATTCCTTCCAACGGTCATGATTCAGCTACTACGTTCCAATTCCTAAGGAAGACATCCAGTTCGTCCCGCCATCTCCTTCATGGTCTGCCGCGACCCCGTGTCAATGTAACGGACGAAAAGGTGCATTATTTTGGTCTAGTATAGAACCTAACTTCTACCATTTTAAAACAGATGTGATAAACTAGGCTTTCGCGTAACCGTACAACACTGTCTCTCCACAGATACTAAAAATTGAAGCCAAAACAATTTCCAACTGCCTACCAAAAGAAAATCATAAAGCGTAATTCAAAACGTTACCCTTTGAAACGTGATAGGCCGGTTATACCAAAAACTACGCTCAAACTCCATAATTGGTTTAGTGTCGCCCTCTCCAACACGCTGGCGAAAACGAAAGTAATGATATTATATGCGAGCTTTTAGGCGGCGGACCCCGACATAATTGCATTAAAACCTTGCGAAACGCCAAATAGATTTACCTACACTCAGACGCTTTTTAATATTTAAACAAAAATTTAAAAGGTCTGTGTTTACTTTAAATGATGCTTGTTCTTCAGAATCCAATATTCGGTTTAAGTACTTTGTGGGATGAGTTGGAGAGGCTCAATTGGAGTGTCAGGGAATTGGATATTGTTTTGAAATCTAGATTGTGGGGAGGCATTTTGTAGGGTTCCTTTTTCCAAGAACATTTTATGCGGCCTTGTCTACTGTATTTCTTAGAATTGAGTTGAAAGGAATATTAAAACGTAACGAGAGAAAATAGTCTGGAGTCTACATTATGTAAGTCGCTTTTGCAAACTCAATTACTTAACTTTTTTCTAATTTTAACATAAAATTCAATAGAATCTTTTTTACTTTGGAAAATTATAAGGTATTTAAAAAACTACAATTCTATTAGATAGAAAAGAAAAGTCGGAAACCATAATATATTTATCAACCTGGACTTGTATTGGTCTCGACCACTCGTGGTCGCAAGCGCGACTGCTGAGTATAAGGTCCTGGGTTCGATTCCCGGGTCGGGAAAATTGTTATTGGGTTTTTCCAACAGGAATTTCTCAGCAGTAGCCACGGGGTCTGGATTTGTGTCAGGTTGGCAATAGGCTCGCTCCTATTACATGGGACTTGAACATAACTGGCGAAATGTGGGTGTACCATTAGTTAGTCAAGTTTAGTTAGTCAAGTAGTTAAGTCCCAGTTTTTAATAGGGGGTTAGCATATTGTCACCAACCGGCCTCAAATCTTGTCTTTGAGAAATTCCCGGAAGAAAAGCCCAACTTAACGGTTTGAAGATTTGTTATGAGCAATGGTTTTTTTAGCAAATAGACTCGTCTCATTGGGGTCTAATAAATACTTTTGCTGTGAAACATCTAATTGATGCACCTTGGCACTAAAACCGACTCGTATGCCGTGACAGCAAACGGCATCATGCTGTCATGCCGTGCCACCACTTTTCTTTCTTTCTTTAATCTAAAGCCTTTTATCACCTTATTCTCAAATTTAGATTTATTTTCTTTATCTGATTTCGAAATAAAACAAAAACTTTGAGGATTAACTTACTTATTTCTGTTTCTGTAGATTTTGTTTTCTTTTTCTCTTTTTCTACACTATAATATTGTGTAAATGTAGGGGGTAATCTCTGGATCTACTGAACCGATTTTGAAACTCTTTTACCAATAGAAAGCCACGTTATTTGTGAGTGTCATAGGCTATATTTATTAATAGAAAATCAAAATAAAAAAGAAAAGATTAAAAAATAAATGTCCACCCGTGCGAAGCCGGAATGGGCCGCTAGTAATTTATATAGTATTTAATAAACCTAAGGCTATTGTACTCCACGCCGTGATGGCTCTCGGCCACCGTAGGCGCGGGCCTGTGGACGGCGAGTAATGGGCTAGCTCGCCGTCCGTCCGTCGTATGACGACGGGCAGGCCGTGTCGACGGCGCGTTCGTGTTCCACGCGCGCCTCAAAGAGATGTCAGCAAACGGGAGGGGCCCGCAAGGGCCGGTGCCTGCCAGGGCTGCGGGACTGTTCGAAAGAGATACCGCGCCAATGAAGGAACATGGGTGTTTTTTAGTCAGTAAGAGTCTGACACTCCCTTCCGCTCCGCCCAGAGCGGGAGGAGTCATTTGATGATTTCTCACCCTCCAAAAAAAAAAAAAAAAAGGCTATTGTACTCGTGTATGTATCTTGCAATTTTAATTATATAAGAAGTGTCAAAGTCAAAAGTCAAAGTATTTATTTCAATTAGACCATTACAGGCACTTTTGAAAGTCCTAAGTGGATAACGTAGTTAGTTGTACACTGATGCAGTCTCGTACAATTCCTTGTTAACCATTTATACTGTGTTATTGTTTTGTTTTCCCTAATAATAATTAATAAACATCCCTAATAATAAGCAATAAAATAATTTCTCAAACCTACTCATCTACCTTTAGCGTTGCTCCTCCAGACCGTAACAACTTAACCGCACTCAAAACATCGCATCTTGTACAATACTACGAAACATTTCAATACGAGCATGTTTGTTGTTCACACAAGTTAACGCTTGCCTGCCTCGTTTAATAGAAAACTGGGTAGGTTTCCACCCGCCCAAACGAAACTGGGTAGGTCGGTGCCGCCCAAACGTTCTCCGCTTTTGATCTATGTTTTATTTGTTTATTACAAATAAACAACGAGGTATCTGATGGTGTCTTTTTGTGATGTTGATTGGTGTGAAGGTATAGTTATAATTTTCGGGGGAAATTTCAACTTACTTACAGGCAAAATTAATAATTACAATGGCTCTAGAAAAAGTGATATTACCAATGTTAATGATTATATAATTATAATAATAGTATAATAATAGTTTATATGTACATGAGGAAAAAGAAACCTACATGTATAACACACAGCGACTAAAATTGTACAGTGAAGTCATATTAAAATGCAAACTTACTTACAACTTCTGCCTCTTAAACTAGGCCAGAAGCCTGTCTTTTAGGAGCCAATGTTCCTTCTCATGTTTGGCACAGTAATGGTATTAATGATATTGATGATGATACAAAAGATTTTTTCAATGCTGTTGAAAATCATAAAAATACTCAACGTTTTGAAAGCGGTGGCCATTGTCTTGTCTAGCCCTCTGGTCAAATTAAAATATAAAAAAATATACAAAAAAAAGTTGGATACGTGGCCAGCTCAACTTGTAATCCATCGCTCGCTTTGGATACTTTGTGATGGATTGGATCTGAAAATGCTTCATAAGCAGTTTTATAAGTTTTTAAACTACCATGGTCACTAAAATTATCATTAACACTAGAAACGAGATATTTACCATGTTTACTGCGGTAAACAAAAAACGAACAAGAAAGAGGGTAGATCAATTTGTCTGCTTATAAACATCTACCCGCAATGACTTTAGTTTATCCGTGATCATGGTGCTTGAAACAGCGCCGAAATATCGGGAACTCAAAACAAATAGTAAACATAGTAAATATCCCGTTTCTAGTGTTAATGATAAGCAGTGTTATTTGTTTTATTTTATTTTATTTATTCAGGGACAATAAACAGCTACAATATGTGTTGAGACAGAGGAAAGATTTTACAAAATATTAAAAATATTGCAGCCCACTACATTATCCGCATATTAACAAAAGAAAATATGATGAGTGCCACTAGATAGGTCATAAATAATTACATCCCATTAATAAAAAATAATTATACAAATATTAAATAGTAATTATTAAATAAACGAAATATTAATTAAATAATGCAAAATAGAATTCCCAATTTATTTGATTGCTTGGCAACAGAGTGGTAATTAACACTAATAACAAATAAATAATAAAATCTAGACTAGCGTACGTACATTCCTAATAACATTATTGGTTAATAATAATTTTTAAGTTTTACAGTCAGAACACTAAGATGCTGTATGAAGAAGAAGACTAGCGTCTACTAAAAATGTAATGGTCCCTAACTAGTCCTTACGAGGTTACAAATTCTTGAATGGAAAATTTTAATGATATGCATTCCACGGAAGCAGATACCAGCACAACTGCATAATTACCTCACATCTCATTAATCTCTTATATTTTACTTTATCAAAGTCACACACAATGAAATCTAAGTCAAATCCCGTCCGTATTATACCGGCAGCATCATTCAATGAGGCTGTAGGCACCCTAGTCTACGTAATTAGCATCCTTCCACGTCTGGGAGATATTTGAATAAGGGGCGGGTGTCATGGGTTAGGGTAGGTATATAATGTTGTTCGAAATACAATTGATGCTATTTTAAATCACAGTTTGTTACCTACTTCGCAGTTTTTTGCAAAATAAGCTCCAGCATGCGTTGTCAATTCAATTTATTTCAGGTACTTATCCCATATTGGACACATTATTAAATTATTCAATTAAACACAACTACTACTCCGGAACCGGTCAGCTACGTGGTGGAGGTGTTCTGATAGATGTGAAACGTAAACTTACAATAGTTGAGAGGTTGGATTGGCGTAGTTCTGCGGAGGATATTTGGCTATCCTTAATGCTTAAAAAGTCCAAATCTCAGTTTAGTTACAATTTGCATATTTGTGCGCTTTATTTATGAAAGGAAAATCTAGGTAATTCATATAGTACTCAGTTGCGCAATTTCACGGATAGTTTTAATAACTTAATTTTGACCAAAAACCATATACAAATAAATCATAGCATGTTAACTTTTATCTCTACTCCATGAATACCAACTGACTGTTTTTCATCATTGACAACGCGCAGTAAAAGTCTTTCTACTATATGTCATTTTGTTTTTACTGTGGTCATGCTGCGCGTTAAGAGCAGCTACAGTCCTGGGTACCCTAAACGAATAGCTGGGTTATCCAATACTATTACCATGGCGTGAGTCATGGCTGTCGGCATGAAACAAGAAGTCTTTACATTGTCTAATACAAAAAACGTGATTGATACATTAAGCCACTTAACAGAAAATGAGCATGCTATTAAATTTCAAATGCAAGTGTACAAACAGTTCCCAGTTTGAACTTTTATAAACGCAACTACATTGCAGGGGTCTAATATGGCCGCACAAGTAAAACGTATGTAGGTACAGAATAATAATAATTAAAATCATGAATACAATCCAATAAGTTCACAACATTCAATAACTATTTTATGAAAAAGTTATTCAATGGGTATATATGAACTTAGAGGGTTGAATTGATGATTGTAATGATTACAATTCTGTAACACATATGTGTTACTTGCGCGACTCCATTTTCAGCAACATACAACCTGACACTGACTTGAAAATTGAAAAAACCCTAAGAAAATTGCATTTCGCTGGCAACCCTGTCGCTTTTACCTTAATAATTATAATGAATTATCACTATGTGGCCACTTTTCGAATTGTAGCGTAATTCATATTTTAGTATCCTTTATGATTCTGCTAAAGCGGCCATTTTAGTCGCCCAGGTCTTCCGTCCATGAATTCAGAACCGTTCGCGGAAGTATTCGACTGAAACGACACAACAGTCTAAACCCATCCTAGTCCCCGGCTTACACAACTCGCATCATTCAAATCCGGTCTCATCATGTGAACTAACCCTAACACGGGGCGTGCACGCCAGTGTACTCCGGGCGTTAACGCTTCTCTGGACACGTTAATTGAAAACGGATTGGAGGTGACAGTGTAGAACGGGCTTTTTATAGGATGCAACCTCACTTATGGAGGTTTTATTAGTGTATTATCGCACGGGGAACTGGGGATTTTAATAGGGAATTTAAGATTATTGAATTGTTTTATTATGTTAAAGCAGTAGCGTGTAGAATTGTTTTTATAACAATGCAGGAAATTTTTAACCGACTTCAAAAAAGGAGGAGGCTATAATTCGGAAGTTTTTTTTTCTTTTAAAGAAATTTTTTCGTTGTTCTAGTGGTTGCAAGCACGACTGTTCAGTATGAGGTCTAGGTTGGATATGTGCCCGGTTGATGACAATAGGTTCGCCCCTTATTACATTGGACTTAAACATAACTGTCGAAATGTGGGTGTATTTGCTAAGTCCCGACCTCTGCCTATCCCTTCGGAAATGAATTCGGGGACTAGGATGGGCTTCGGGAATTAAAAGGCGTGACATTCTGTTTGAATTGCGTTATACCCAGGCTATTGCATGATATACACCTACATGACTACGATGCACCTAGGTACTGACACTTAGCTAGACTTATACGTTATCGAAGAGATACATAGGATTAGTGTTCAGTTCAGTCGGAGCTTCTATTATTTCATGTTCCTCTGACGTTGCCTTCGACATTCTGATGGCTGTAGTAGGTAGCTAATAATAATAATAAAATAGTTTATTCACCAACAAAAGTTACAGATATATATAAAACAATACAAATGTTGCAAAAATCTGTACAATCATTTTTATAACCCTGCCTCTTAAACTAGGATCACCTGTATTTTAAGAATTAAAACTTATGTTTACCTTGAATGGATAATATTTATCGAAGATATAAATACCAATAAGCACTAACACTTTTAGCATATACTAGCATTTTTAATAGTATAGTTATATTGTAAAATGTACTGCTTCTTTTACCGATATGTTATTTTAAGGTAAGATTTTATTACTCTATAAGAGAATTTCTAGATGACAATATATTGAAGCGAATCCATTGAATGTGTAATTTGTAATTTGACAAATATAAATATTTTACTAATTTAATCATAATGTATGACAATTGGATGTTTTGTAATTTAACTACCTACATAATAACCGAACTTGTGACATAAATTTTATGTGCCTCAATAGCGGAACATAGCAGACTTATCTGTATTTAATTAACACAACATCTTATGAAAATATGATCCACAATAAATAATTTGAATTTGAATTTTGAAAGCGCCAGAGTAGCCCGTGAAATTCAATTTTCTTAAGTTTTTTGCAATTTTTAGGTCAATGTCATTTTGTTTATTGATTGAAATAAGATTCGCGACCTTAACAAATATAGCTTTACTGTGTTAATAATCATTAAAATCTGGAGCCTAGACCGCCGGTAGCTAGGACCCTATTCCCAATACCGGTGCGCTACATTTTCTTTTTTTTAATATTTTTGAATATTTTTTATATATTTTTTTTAATTGAAATTTAAAAATGTATGAAATTTGTATAAAGATGAATAAAGGGAATAATAACTAAAATCATCAATAAATCAACAATGATTATAATTCTGTCCACCTTAATAAAAATGCTTTTCAGTAAACTTTTATGTGCTTCATTTGTCAGCTTCTATCAAATACAAATGTCAGTTGCATAACATAATTTCGTACTGTTTTATCTCATCAAAAACATATTAAGTAGGTCATCACATGCATAATAATTATAGCTCTCTATATCCTATAAACGTATCGTATCCCGTCAATAGCATTATTGGGTTCAATACTGTTGTGAAACGTGTCAGTAATGTTATTTTGTTCACAAAATGGAGATAATATTAATATCGTTTATAAAAGCGACTGTTTACTTATGTTTGATATTGTCGAATGTGTACCTTCTACACCAAAGACATTCAAATATTTACGAGCAATAGACAGGACAAGACGAAGGAAATCAGAATCCAATACTTGTTACTACTTAGTAACAAATCGTTCTATCTTGTGTCATACGCCCGCTTGTCAGGTAGCATTCGTGTGTCAAAATCGTAAATGTTCGGGATCAAAATGTTTGTATGAAAATATTCCCAACGTCCGCTCTATGAGTTTTTTAAATCTCTTTGTTCTACACTAAGAAAGATCTTCTTAGAAAATCAAACATTTTCGAAAACATGAAACTTTTTTTTTTAGGTATTCTTTTGTACCCTATCACAATGTTGCCCTATTTAACTCAAAGGTTAACTGGTAGAGAATGCTTTGTGGCATTAAGTCCGCATGTGTACTACTATTGTACATGAAGTTTAAATAAATAAATCACTCAATACTTTGATTGCAAGGTAGTTACTGTTTATGTTTCCGAACCATCAACCGAGAGCCTCGACAGACGTTCGTCGGCTCTTGGCCATGAGGCCATTGGCCGTAATGGACACAATATTAATAATAAAATTTTATTCAAAGTTAAAATTGGTACAATACAACAATTATAGTCGAGTTCACTTTTATATCGTCTCATTTATCAACACTCGATGAACAATCACACACTGACATAGCTGCTGGCATTACCTACTGGCTGACATAATACCAGGGGCCCAATTCTGCTATTACAATAGACGACAATTGTGTCAGAATGGTCTGTCATTGATTTCATAATTGTTGATTTTGACAGGCTTTGACAAGTCAAAATCAACAATTATGATATCAATGACAGACCATTAGAATTACCATTAGAATGGTCGGTCATTGATTTCATAATTGTGTGATTTTGACAAGTTTTGACAAGTCAAAATCAACAATTATGATATCAATGACAGACCATTAGAATTACCATTAGAATGGTCTGTCATTGATATCATAATTGTTGATTTTGACTTGTCAAAACTTGTCAAAATCACACAATTATGAAATCAATGACCGACCATTCTGACACTTTTGTCGTCTATTTGTAATAGCAGAATTGGGCCCCTGGAGGGTAGGTGTCGACGAAGTAATATTTTCACAAAATGTGTCGCGACACAAAATTCAATGTTCGCCGCCAGGAGAGACCGTGCCTCTGGCGAGATCACAAGCGTTTGGTGCAAGCTTATAAGAAATTTAAAGGTGGAAAGCGACTTTAATCCGGAATGTCACGTTAATACTGAAAGACCATGTTTTTGAAAAACGAACAAACAAAACGACTTTAAAAAAAAACACTAAAAAGGTCTAATAGAAAAAACTCTAAGTACCTACATGGCACATACTCAGCTGTAGAACAGTGGGTGACTTGGTTTGTTTCGTTGTCTTTTTTGCCACCGACTTCCAAAAGTTCAAAAAAAAAAATATTTTGGTGGAGTACACAACCTCCTCCTTTTACAGAAGTTGGTTAAAAAATTCTGATTCAAAGTTCCAGTACCTATCTTAGGAGTCTTGTCCAGGAGTTTACATTGTAGGTGTTAGGTAGACAGCCATTCTGTGTAAAACATTAAACTTAAACTCAAGCTCAAAGCATTTATTTCAACTAGACCATTACAGGCACTTTTGAAAGTCAACGTTTTAGTACTCTGCTGCACCCGTGCACAGTGAAAGACGACTGCAACATAGTTGGGAAAAGGCTAAGCAGATGATGTTGCTCCGATTCTAAGTGGCAAGATATGAAGAAAAATCAATGAGTTAACTTTTTGTATCAATTACTTCATTACATCACGCTTGTAATCCCCGAACGGTTAGGCAGAGGTGTACCTAATAAATAGTACACCCACATTTTACCAGTTATGTTTAAGTCCCAGACTCCATAGCTGCTACTGAGTAATGCCTGATGGAAAAACCCAATAACAAAGCTGCCAGACCCGGGAATTGAACCCAGGACCTCATGTTCAGCAGTAGCGCTTGTGACTACTAAACCAACGAGGCAGTCGGAGATTAAACCTTAAAAAAATAACAGCCGGTTTTTATTAAGTCCAACCCAACTCCATACCACATATTTATTCATCCCAAACCATACTTACGAAAAGTATAGCCAAAGAAAGAGAGATTTATTACCCCTCCTCTACCCCTCCCCATTGTGTTACCATTCACAATCACGCTCCTATACCTTAAACCAGATCTTAAGGGTCTCAGAATCGCTACCCATTCTGTTCAGGTCTATTCGCGCGGCAAAATGAGATATCACTGGATATTGAATGACAGCGTTACTGTGAACGCGGCTTCACAATTTTCGGCTATTATTTCTTTACTAGGTTTTGTTCACAGCTTCGGAGAGGTCGGAAATGGACAAAAATACGACCTACACCAAACGCCGAACTTACAAATTACGCATGCTTTTCTGGATGGTTAAGTGAAAGATACAACAGAACACTTGCATTTAAATATTTTAAGTCCCATGGGGGTAAGCTTATTGCCAAAAATCGGGCACATAACTAAACTCCATGCAGTAAAAATAACATTTAAAATGATCATACAGGTACGTACTCACAATCTACGTCGCCTATTCTCAACTATGTTGGGGTCGGATCCACGTCTAACCCGATGCAGCTGAATACCAGTGTTTTACACGGAGCGCCTATCTGACCTCCACAACCCAGTTAGTACTCGGTAATACGATACCCTTTGGTAAGACTGGTTGTCAGACTTTCGGGTCACTAACTACCTGTAACGACTGTCAAAGATCTACAAAATAATGACAGGTACCTAGGTCTTAACGTGCTTTCCGAGGCACGAAGGAAACTCGGTAAGTTAATCCACAGACCAACCTGGGCAAGCGCAGCTTAACCTGAAGGTCGACACGAGCGGCTGTTATTATTTAACCACGAGGTCCTACCATACAGGAACGTACCATGGAGACAAACAAGTCCCCTATTATCGACCTAGGATTATTTTTATCCAAGTTTTGATGTAGGTACATCCTACATATGTGTTAGCATGCCGAACTTCATCCAAATCCGTTCAGCAGTTCAGTCGTGGCCAAAAAAATATCTAACCACACAAACATACAGACTTCCATATATCTGATATGAGTAGGATATTTTCTTCCTTTTTACAAAAGGGTTTTCGGTATTGGTGTTAAGACTGCAATATAGGCATATATTGTATTGTCCAATAGGTTATGGGTCGTTTCTTTAGAGACGCAATGACCGTTTCAGCTTGGTCCTTATCTGGTCTTTGGGGCCGGAATATTTTTTGTGGTTCAGTATGATTGCTGGGTAGAATGTGGTGTGCCGTATTATTAATCCAATATTATTGATGAGTGAAAAAATAAGATATTGGAGTTTGAGATTTATTTATTAGTCTTGTGAATAGAAGAAGGCTTGTTATTAATTTAATATTTTTGTAAACTTTCATCTCTTGTGAACATCGAAACAAAGAAATAATTCAAATCAAGTCTAATACATCTGTACAAAAAAATAAAATTGAAAGTGTCTGTTTGTAATTTCAAAATAACAGCTTTTAACTGAATGCAAAAGTATTTACGGTACTTTCAACAAAAAAAAAAAACATTTTTTTTAATTTTTGTCGTCTGTCTATTTGTTCCGGTTAATCTCCGACACGGCTGGACCGATTTTGACCGGACTTTTATAACATATCATGAAGATTAAATCATGAAGACTTGGTTCCATTTTTTGCTAACAAATTGCTATCGTTACTACAAGCCACTCTCAATCACTACTTATAGGTATGCCTCGACGCCTGTCACAGCAGTTTCATTCCTCCCCAGCTTAACCAACTTCATTAGAAGTCTATCTAAACTTAAAGCGGCTTTAACGCTTTAAGCACCAATCAAGAACTAAATAAGTTGTATAGGAACACTTGTTTACACCCCAAAGTTTCCAGTCAGGGCCTGTCAGTAACAGAAACCATTGACGAGGGTTGCTACGATTATTTAGTGACCTGGGTTTGTGCTGCTAATTTAGAAGCTATAGTAGCTAAGGTGGCTTTGTGTAATCGATTTATGATTTTGACAGCTGAGTGGTTGAAGTTTTAAAGACTTCAATGGGTAAGATGTTTTGGCAAGGTGGTTTTGTACTTGACGTCGGGTCCTTCTCAGACTTTAAAGACTAGACATCATGAAGGTACTTTAGAATCTTCAAATCTAGCACATCAAAGCCAACAATAATTGATAATATCTGCCTATTCAGAGGTGCGTGTTTTCGGTTCCAAATCGAGGTCAGACTTGGTAGTGCGACGACGGTCACACCACTAGGCTATCACTGTTTTTCGGATTCATGTGCGTATTGTATAATTATCTCTTGCTTCGGTGAAGGGAAAAATCGTGAGGAAAAGAGATAGTTCTTGACGGCATGTAAAGCTAAATCAGAGGCCCATGGGCGGCATAAAAACCCTGACACCAGTTTAGGCGCTAACCGCACGGTAAAGGAAAGGAAGCATCAGCCTAGCTATTACTGATCGTCTGCAGGACAACAGCTTCTTCTCGTACAGAAGCAATACATTACCACGCATGCTCAAGGAGGCTATTAGCGATTTCGGACTTATATTAGGTATTTTAAGTCCAGGTTCCCTCACGATGTTTACCTACCTTCACCGATGTCCAAGATAAACTTATAAAGTCCTCATGAATTGTAAAATCTTCTTTAGTACTTGAATTACAAATCTTCTTTACTTGCATGAAAAGCAAAGATTATCAATATATATCATTATGAAATTACAAAGTACAAAAAACAAGACTGAAAATATCCATGTAAAACATGTTCCTAGTCTCCTATAACAGAATATCATTTTCCTTACCTGATATTGGATAGGTGTCCAGTTCGGGTGTCAAGCTGCCTCGTGAAATCGCGACGGAAAATAAAATGCTCTTACAGGTTTAATAAAAAGGGACATTGCACTACCTTCAAGATTATTTTGTTTAAATTGTTAAAATTTTCGTATTTAAAAATAACTCACTACTCGGTATACTATACTATATACCATACTATATACTATACTATATACTAGGTATATCCCAAAAAAAGGTGCCTATACTATTTTAACTACTTACCATTTTACAAGAAAGTTTAGAAAAATGATTATTTATCAGCGGTAACTATGATGGGAAAGACAAAAATGTGTCGGAATGTGTGTGTGTGTGTGTTGTGTATGTGAGTGTGTGTGTGTAAGTATGTTTATCAGTTGTCTGGTTGCCATAGTACAGGCTCTGCCTAGTTTGGGATCAGATGGCGGTGTGTTGGTTGTCCCAAGATATTATTTATTTATTTATTTTAATGACATACCTACTCTGATGAAAATCTATAAGTCAATTCTGATAAAAGTCATAATCATCTGCCTAGCCTTTTCCAAACTGTGTTGGGGTCGGCTTCCAGTCTAACCGGATGCAGCATGCACCGAATATCATGTGCCTGAAGCCGCGGTATATGAAAGAAAAATCGTTAAATTTTCAGACATCTAGAATATATAGGGTGACTGGTAATTAGTGACCGATACTTATACACGTGATTGTACTCATGATAACAAACAACTTTCACAAAAAACATTTTTTTTTAATACTCATTCCCATTTATTATACACCGATAATGGCACGTCGCGGCCGGACTGTGGCGCGGGCGCCGCATGTGGAGCGGGCTTGCAAGCCGCGCGGGTGCGCACTGTTGCACGGTACGGTACAAAGCGGAATCACGCATCTAACTGCTGATAGGTCATAGGCGCGCGCGCGCGAATTTCATGAATACGGCTGTAATAATATTATTGTGATAAAATTGAATGAGTATAAAAAAAAAATATTTCTTTGGGAAAGTTGTTTGTTATCATGAGTACAATCACGTATATAAGTATCGGTCACAAATTATCAGTCACCCTATATATGTTATTATTGAAAAACATCGAGTCGTCTATCTCTCCTCACATTAGATACCAAAGTTTGTAAATGTACACAACTATTGGCGTCCAGGTGTCCAGATATTGGCTCCGATACGTCAGGTGGCGCGGACCACTGAAATTGAAACTTTGTTATTGACTACCTATATTATTGTGCTGTATTTAGGTATAGATTACTGAAAAAAAATGCGCTTTAAAATGTTAGTATTTTTATTTTGCAGAATGTAGGACACCATAACTATTTTAAAAGTTTTCGTGTAACCGGAGTCACAAATCATAACTAAATATATGATGATGTTTATGTATTACAAATAGTATTGTCAACTACGGTTTTAGTTTTCAACTTTATTTATTTTTATTATAATAGATGAAGCCGAAAAGCATTTGTTTTTCCCGTCATTGCGATATATTTTTTTTCTAGACCATACCTGGCAAACTTCTAGTTTCGGAGATATTGGGGGTCAAAATTACGGCTTTTTTACAAGTTTTTTTTTTAATACAAGTTTTTAATGTTAAATACTTATCATTTTACTATTCAATGCATTCATCAGCACAATTTTAGAGTGCGTTCGTTACATTGAGTCCGACCGTAAAACGTGATTCCTTGATTTTTTACCTCAAATAAAAAAGCAATTTCCCAGCAATATTTTTTGTGTAGCGTTACTTAATTTGATGTACATTATGCTTGGTTGACGGCTTAGTGAAGGGTCCGTTCACACCCTGTATTGTACTCTAATGATAAATTCAGTCAAAATCGTCTTTCATTTGACATCCCACACGATAGGTTTGTTTGCCAATTTGAGGGTCCCACTGCTGGGAAAAGGCCTCCCCTTTCTCTTTCCAAACCTCTTAATCCTGTACAATATCAATGTTCGCCCCGCAAACGAGATCAGGTTAGCAAAACAAGTCAGTGACCCCCACTTTTTTGGATGTAGCATCCGCCATTTTTATTCTGTTCACATAAAATGTAGCCTATGTCACATAAACCGTTATAACATATCAATTGATAACTCATTCATGAAAATCATCTCAGTAGTTTAGGCGCTACGGTTGGCGCATAAAAATGTTACAAACATAAGCAGACTGCTAAAATCATACATCATTATTTGGGTTGGGTTTGCCGTAGTCGGGTACAAAACTGGAAACAGAAAATTTAAGTTCCACAGTGATTGCAGCCATTTTTTCAAGTTTCAATAAACACAATAGCACCAACAAGGTAAACAGTTTCAAACATACGGTTCTTTTTCGCGATTCTGCTGAAAGGAAAGTATAAATAAAACCAATAGAACGTTTTCGAACTAAAAACCATGATTTGGAAAGAGCAGGAAGTTGAAACCGGATGTAGCAGTCTGCTGCAGGGGCGCTGCAACCGTCGCGCCGAATATTCACAGCTTCCGGTACGATGTAGGATCAAAGCAGAAGGTTCGGTTTATTCCTTAGCAAGATTACTTATACAATTCCACCAGAAGAAGCTTTGGTTTCACCGCTTTTGTGCAGAAAATTTTATGCCAGGCTGCTATATTTATTCTTTAGATGTAACTTATGTGTTATGTGTGATTTACTTTATTCTATTTTAATAGACATGTTCTATTGGTAATCTTTTTTTATTTGTTTGTAATTTTAATTGATTTTTTCTATTCTAATTTGTATGTCAGTAACGACAAAACATAGCAAGAACCTTAACTATTTATAAGAACCCTAATGTTATACCTATGTTTAACAAATAAATGATAATAAACGATTCTGATTCTGATTCTATTATCCCTTAGAGGTTAGGCAGGGGTGTACTTATTAGTTTTCACATTTCGCAAATTATGTTCAAGAACCTATTGCCATCAACCGGGCATAAATCCAGACTCCGTGGCTGGTACTAAGAAATTCCTGATAGAAAAACCCTCTAACACTTAGCCCGACCCGGGAATTGAAACCAGGACCTCATTCTCAGCAGTCACATCATTCATGTGGATCCTCGACAACTCTTACCCAGTTACACACTAACATAATTATAATTCTTGATACTAGCCATCCTGCGTAGATCATCGCTCCACCGAGAATAATATTGAGCTCTGGGCTAAAACTACTGCCATACACCTGTGCAGTATAATTCAGTTCTGAACGTACGAATGAGAAGCTTAGAGGAAATGAATACGTCTGCCGATTGAAAGATACTATTGAACTTTCAACGAAAATCAAAGGAATTCTTCACATTCTCTTATATTGCTCATTGTTTTTCTAAGTATCATAAGAAGAAATAATGAGTCAATTTCCTGAAAAACTATCGAGGTTTAAAAGATGACGGTATTTAAAGGAAATACAATACTTGCTTCAATGGTAAAAACGTAGTTGATTGTGGCTAAAATGTCTTGTTTTTTTTAAGTTGGTAAGTACCTACAGTTTCTTTTGCATCATCAAACATCCTTATTTACAGAATGACCTGCGTCGTAACCAAAGAGATCGGTCGCACGAACACTTGATCGGCGCGCTCAAAACTACGCGACTTCATTTATTCGGAAAATTGGAAGGCGGTCTCGCACGTTTTCGCCGAACAAAATGACCGCAACGGTTTATTTGCTTTGGTTAGCTCGCGGCCTATTGTTTCTATTCAAAACACGTATGTGAATAAAATAATATACCTATTCAGTTCCTAACAAATTATTGTCAGTTTCACACGAAATCTATTTTGTTTCCATGATCAAATAAATCTATTATAATTATTGATAGGTTCTCCAACAGTCATCCCGAACAAAACATGTGTTACTGCGTAATACCGTTTTATTAATTACAACGCGAATTTATCACTTATAATCAGATCAATGTTAATTAAATTTCCTGTATGAATTCGATATTAATTTGTACATGTTTTGCTGCAACAGTTTCTGGAACAAAATATCTGAAAATGATGATAAAATTGTAATTTTATTGTGATATTACGTTTGAACTCTGGGAGGCGCATTACTTTGTATAATTTATCTACCAATACACGCACTGGGAGTGCGTACAGCATACGGCCTTTTCCCTCTCATTGAGAGGTGGCCACCAATGAGAACATATTGTAGTTTAAGATAACTAAAAATCACGCTTTCATTAAGCACTTAAAATTATCTATTTTGAGTTTCACTATCCACTAGCTGGCTCCTTCATCAGACCCTCAACACCAAGTGCAATCTATAGGATTCATCAAAACTATTCATATGACCCGAAACTCGAGGGGTTTACTAGTAGCCACTGAAAAGTTCCACTGTCCACCTCCTGGCTCCATCATCAAATCAGCTACAAGATAGCAAATTACAGTGTTGTCATCCAAACTATATATACATACAAAGTTTCATTAAAATATGACAATTAGAAGTAGGTTAAAATTGACTTCCAAGATTTGATTAGGTGGTACATTGTTTGTTACAAGTGAAGCTAATTTAAGCATGTTAATTATACTGGCTGATTATGATGATGATATTATTTTAACCTACGTTTGTGAGCCCTTGATTTTACTTTTTTTTTTAATATGAAACGGTTCTTACGGAGTAAACTCCAGCCGCCGCGGGAGACGTGTGACGACAGGCCGTGTCTATGGCGCGTTCGTGTTCCACACGATACCTGCCAGGGCTGCGGGACTGTTCGAAAGGGATAACGCGGCCCTGGAACACGAAAAAGAAGGAACATGGATGGGTTTTAATCAGTACAAGTCTGACACTCCCTTCCACTCGGCCTAGAGCGGGGGGGTCATTTGATGATTTCCCATCCGAAAAAAAGGAGTAAACTCCAAAGTTGTCGTTATGCTAACTTATGTATTCACTACACCCATACAGTAGATGAAACCATGTAGCCACATTGCCGATACATAATATAACACACCATTACAGATAAAAGCTTCCATCGAGAGTACTAGTAACCCCGGTAATCATGTTACAATATGATCGAGTTACTATCTCGATTCGAGGTTGATCCCGGTTCCTGGGAAAGGCCGACTGAGATTTTTTGGAGTGGATTTAGTTATGGGATATTTCCTGTTTTGTTCTTCTTTGGTTTTTTCTCTTTAGTTTTGAGGTTTGGTTCTTCTTCGTTCGTGTCGATGGTACGACTTGTTTAAATTTCAGTGGCATCTTTTCGGTCCTCTAAAGTGCAGGTGTTGGTACACTTCGGACACTCCAGCAAGAGGGACATCGTCTGGTCGAGAGCACCGCATTCATTCTGTGTCGGAAGGATTTTTAATTCCCCATCTTGCCAAATTGTATTTACAGTGCGCAATCGGGTAAATGCTTTCCAAACAGGCCACTGAGATCACGTCTTGGAGGCAAATGTTCACAGCTAGTCGCGTCGCAACCGCTGGTCTTATCCTCTGAGGTCGTGAGCAGGGTGTCACTACATAGATTTCTGACGAAGACGAATCGTGAAAAATAATTTTATCTTTGCTGGATTCCTTTACCGCAAACCTTCTAAATTAGTATTTGATTAGCTCCTCGATTCCAATTTTTTTTCTGGCATACCCCACGCGAGAACAAAATATCGCTACTTTACGTGTAGGTACTGGAGATACCCTAAAAAAATACTTTTCGAGATTTTATTTTATCACTTTGTCGGCGTAACTAATCGTTATATTCATGCCAAATTACAGCTTTCTAGTACTAAGAGTCGTTGAGCTAAGCTGCGGACCGACAGACAGACAGACGGACATGGCGAAACGATAAGGGTTCCTTGTTTGTTGACCACGGAACCCTAAAAATTATGAGAAGTTGGAACTGGACCCCCAATATTTCCGTAACTAGAAGGTTTCCAGGTATGGTGGTATGGTATGGCCCTGGTTCAAGCCATGTACCGGAGCGAGAGGAAATGGGAAGCCGTCACCTCCTGCGAAGCAGTCATGCTAGCGAAGGAGATGGCGGAACGTGAGAGGGAGAGAACCTCACGTCCCAGCTGCTGCGGGAGACGTCCCGGGTGTCTTGGGCCACGTGGTGGCTCCCGGCCACCGTAGGCGCCCTTGTGGCCGGTGAGTAATGGGCTAGCTTGCTGTCTGTCCGTCTTATGACGACAGGCCGTGTCGACGGCGCGTTCGTGTTCCACGCGCGCCTCAAAGAGATGTCAGCAAACAGGAGGGGCCCGCAAGGGCCGATGCCTGCCAGGGCTGCGGGACTGTTCGAAAGAGATACCGCGGCCCTGGAACATAAAGGGCCAATGAAGGAACATGGGTGGTTTTTAGTCAGTAAGAGTCTGACACTCCCTTCCGCTCCGCCCAGGGCGGGGGGGTCATTTGATGATTTCCCACCCACCAAAAAACAAAAACAAAAAAAAGGGCTGTGGGACTGTTCGAAAGAGATACCGCGGCCCTGGAACACAAAGGGAAAAGAAGAAACATGGATGGGTTTTAGTCAGTACAAGTCCCGCTCTGGGCGGAGTGACACAGGGAGTGTCACTCCGCCCAGAGCGGTATGAGTCATTTGATGATTTCCCATCCAAAAAAAGGTATGGTCTAAAAGAAAAAAATGATCGCAATGACAGGGAAAACAATGGCTTTCGGCTTCGTTAAAGATATTTTTACACCGATTTTATAAAGATTATATTCTAGTCCTGTATGATCAACTTAACAGCCTTTAATTCTACACAAATTTAAAAAATAACTAAACCTATTTCCTACGACCAAAAATTTAAAATATTTCCCGAAAAGCCGTGACAACATATCCTCACAGATGACGTCGGTCGGTACATGCCTTTCTACCCTGTCACCTCCCTCCACAAAACCCTTGATTTTTTGCCCTCCTCCATGTTTCTGTCAGGGACCAATTTTTCAAAGCGCCCATCACGTGGTGTCATTCGCAGCTCGACTAACAAGGGTGCACATAATTTCAGCAGCCCGTCGGACACCGAAAACTTGACAAATCCGCTTAAATTTCTCAAATACGTGCACCCCTTTGATACGGCAAGCAAATATTGGAGTAATCTCATTAGTATGAGTTGTTGTGGATGGATGCTTGTATGTGAGGTAAATAATATAATTTTGGATCCGTATACCGTGTATTGATATAATCTACTCGTACCTATAAATTAAATTGTAAGGGATAGGAATATAACTAACTGATAGAGATATTTGTCAAACATTCCAGGATAGGTACCAATCGTAATACAACCCCAAAACATTCTGTTATGAGACGATGCAAGTAACCTAAATTTTTTCACTACACATTTTCTTGCATGGTTGCCCCATGCAAGAAAATGTGTAATGAAAAAATTTGGTACTCCTGTAAACCTGGTACTCTGGTAAGCTTTTCGTTACCATTTCTCCAATAATATCAAGCAATACAATAATCCCAATCAAGCTTTCATTCGATAATATTAAAAATCAACCTCATACAAATGTTTTTTTATACCTATCCCCTTGTATTTACAAACAAAGACAAGAGAAATTATATTGCCATTCACAAAATAGCATTCTATCAATGGAGTTCATAATCACGTCCCATACCGATGACATGGAATAGCGAAAAAATGGAGACTTAATAAATAAATTACATTTTTCTTTTATAGAAACTGCAAAACGTTATACGTTAAAGTTCAATGGATACAGATGCTTACAATTAGATTCAATAGTTAAAATTGAGATAAAGGAATTTATGTGCGGGACGTTGAATTGGCAGTAACTATGTAGATTACGACGATCAACAGAATTAATCGTTATCATTGAAAATCCACATTCCAAACGACCCGTAGAACTATAAAATCGTCGATCCCATATCCAATAAGTTGACGATTAGTCTATGATTTATGTGCACGACATACTTCTAAGTTACACCTCCATTTGCTTTGTACTCTGTGCTCATTGCAAATGCAGACCGATGCAATTTGTAAGCCATCAATAATACTGCTAATGACTCAAACTTCAATGTCAATCGCGTTGATTAATTTTATTCACTGTGTGATTGCCATATTAATTATGTTTGGATTATTCTAGAACTCAGAATTGTTTTCAATTGATAGTATTGTGAGAGGATTTAAATCTTCCTGAAGCAGATGCGTCTTTATTACAGTACTGTTTCAATTGGACAGGTAGGTACTACCGCGCTCACTGACGGTCGACCACTTTTCAACCTTATTACTCAGCGCATAAGGGTGAAAAGTGGTCGACCGTCAGTCAGTGAGCGCGTAGTATGTAATTAATTTTAAATGCAATTTATAATTGTCTTACAAAGAACTCATTTGGCTTACTACAAAGAGAAACATCTGGAATGATATTACAGAAAACTTGATTTGTGTTTGTTATTAAAAATGATTATTGAATGATTTGCTCCGACACAAGAACATATTTAACTAGTTATAATTGAGAAATGCGTAATTACAGAATCACTTTTGGCCATATTCTGATAGATGAAGAATATGGTTAATGCAGACCTCACGTAAAATGGGACAAAGACAGGAAGACAATGATGGCTTCAGGGAATGCACAAATGTGTGAAATGGCACGGTTGGCGCAGCGCAGTGGCTAAGCGATTGACTGGTGCGCTGCATGTTGCGGATTCGATTCCCGCAATCAATTATTTGTACAGTCTACAAGTAGTTGTTTCGGGTCTGGCTGTTTGTGTATGTGAGTTTAAATGTTTGTGAATGCACCTACGATACAGGAGAAATTCATAATTTGGGGTAAACTTAAAAAAAAAAACTTCTAAAAAAACGGTACAAAATGATGAAAAACCCGGCTAAGTGCGAGTCGGACTCGCGCACCGATGGTTCCGTATGAACTTGAAGGTATTTTGTTATTAAATTAGATATTTTTTCCGATTTTTTCCTTTACATGTTCTGTAAGATATTGCTACTTGCCAAATTTCATGATTCTAGTTCAACAGGAAGTACCCTATAAATTTTGATTCCCTTGAGAGTGTCGAAATACACGTTTTTTGGCATAAACGGCCGTATCTTTTTTTTACGTTAACTTAGCAGTTTGATTTTTTCACATCTTCAAGGAACTGTAGACTTGAGTATATCGTTTTAATTTCAACTCTATACCTTCACGCGTTCCCGAGATAAAAAGTATTTACAGACATACAGTCGGACGGACGGACAGACGGACAACAAAGCGATCCTATAAGGGTTCCGTTTTTTCCTTTTGAGGTACCTAACCCTAAAAAACTAAAATAAGACCACACAGCGGTCTTACTTTAGATTTTTCAGTTTCATCTTCCCAAAAAAATATTCATTAAAAAAGCCACCAAATAGAATAACCGTTATATACAGTCGCACGTGTCAAGCGCGAGAGTGTGACACAAACGCAGCCGTAGTCAAACACCGTACCGTCGCGGTCGCACCGTGTGTTGCCAACTTTAATTAGCCGCTGTACTGCAGACGAAGGGTTAAAGGGAAGATGGTGGTGGAATATTTAGAGTTAATATGGTGATTATTGTTGGTTAAGGGCTGATTTTGGTGGGGCCGCAAGGGCCGGTGCCTGCCAGGGCTGCGGGACTGTTCGAAAGAGATACCGCGGCCCTGGAACATAAAGGGCCAATGAAGGAACATGGGTGTTTTTTAGTCAGTAAGAGTCTGACACTCCCTTCCGCTCTGCCCAGAGCGGGAGGAGTCATTTGATGATTTCTCACCCTCCAAAAAAAAAAAAAAAAAAAAAAAGGGCTGATTTTGATATCATGGGAAATGGGTTGTCTTCTAGTAGATCGATGGAACGCATTTGTTAAAACTGGTTGTATTTCCTTATGCAAACCAAAAGACATTGTCTTAGGTAAATTTGACACGACACCGCTCGTCCGCGGGGTCAGTGGCGAAGCGGAATATGGGTATGAAATCCCTTGATACCTAGCACACGTACATCACCTGATCACGCGGACGAGCGGTACTCGTCGTCGCATCTCCGCGCGGCTGCGGCGCACAGCTAATACATTAGCACCACCGGCTCCGACGGACCTCGTGGACGAGGTGTGTCGTGTGTGAATCGCTTTGTTAATCTAACACTCCTTTATTGTCTTTTCAATATCACTTGAGCTAAGCTATCGATAAAGTACTTGATTTTTTCTTGTAAATAACTTAAGTTATATATCTCTTCGATTAACAAAATTTTAGTGAAGATGAGTATTTGTTTATCTAAATGAAAGTAAAACTCCCAACCTACTCATTCATCTTTTTTCCAAGCTTTTATGTAACTTGGAACGTTTGTTGTTTGTTTGTTTAGATCAAATTTTGCAACAGAATTTTAATACAGCTATCCCCAACGGATTGGGCAGAAATTTTGCATACTCGTTTAGTTTGGATGACAATGCATGGTTACCTAAGTAACGTCATTCTAAATCCAATATGGTGAACTCCCACTGCCGCTACAGATGGTAGACTAGTTATTTTTTATGCACCTCCACGATATAATTATGTATGTAGGTTTGATACCTACATACATAATTATATCGTGTTGTAATTATATTAAAAGGGTTTGCTGAGAAAAAATATGACGTCACAACTATTTTTAAAAGCTTGTTTAAAAATGATTGTTTTTAATATAAGCTTGTAACTACTAGTTAGCTAGCATACTTAGGCCATGATTGTATGTTCAGACTTAATAAATCTAATTTATATAAAGCTGCAAACTCACCCTTAACAGTGATAGGGTGTGCCAAACGCATTGACGTCGGAGAACTTTCGTTATTTGCATGCCGCTTTCTGTCTGCTGAGTTTCAATACAATTGTGTATAACAATAGGCACCTTATAATAAAGGATATAGGTCCCTATGTCGTATAGCTAGCTATCATCTACACCAAATACCTAGGTGAATTTTGAGGTTAGCCTGTGTTCAGGTGAGGACGTGTTTTGACTAGGTTGATTGCGATAATAATAAAATCAAAAAGGTCTGCTAATAAACATAAAACATCTTTTATTGCATATAATTTTTTAAATAAAAATTAGAATTGGCAAACCAGCAGGGTAAACGATTGATGTTTCAGCAACTAATCAGATTTTAGCAGTTAGACTTGGGAGGAAAATACACCTTCACGCAAGAGGACTCGCAGTACGGTAGTTAATGCATAAATACAAGGTGTAAACGCAAGGCGTAAGCCATCACAAACACGACAACCAAAACATTGCGCCTGTGGATACATTGAATATTACGTGGATCGTGGAGGTATTTAAAATCTTCTTTTTCTTTGCGTGTCGATAGAATCAAATAATACCCGACCAGTTTATCACAGCTCTGTCGTTGGCTTCATTTAAATCCTGGAAGGTGCAGGTGGCTGTGCAGGATGAGCAAGAAAGGAGGTGGGGCATATCCTGCAGAGGGACTCCACACTGACATTGTATTTGGGACGGGTCGATGATACCCCATTTGGCCAGATTAAATTGTTAAGAGATTTCTAGATTGGCCACTGCAGTTCCTGTCCAGGAGGAAGATGAAACGGGGCCCACTATGAAAAAGTTGACGTAGCCCCTCTACGCGGGGCTCCTATTTCTGTCTACAGGGTTTAATGTAACCTAACTTATCGTCCGCGTCGAGGTGCACCAAGTCCTGAGCGCGCTTCGCTCGCTCTTACATTTACCGCTGTTTTGGCTCAAAATTTCTGTCTTTTTTCCTCAGTGCCCTGTTACGTACACTCCAACCGAAGATTTTGTGCTGAACTGATGAAGTGAGGAGGAGTGGGATGTCTGTTCCTCCACATTAAAGACGTGTATTAAAAAAAACTTGTGATAAAGTTGGAATTTTGACACCAATATCTCCGTAACTAAAAGATTCCCAGGTATGGTCTAGAAGTGTAGAACAAAAAAATTATCGCACTGACGTGACGGGACGAACAAGTGTATTTCGGCTTAAGGGTACTTTTACACCCTTTATACAAGTAATAAGTTAATAAACAATTCTGGCCAGGAGTTTCATTTAAATGCGTTTATCACCCATAGTTGTATTTTATTTATGCTACTAAAACGTAAACTACATTTGCAAACTAAATAACTTTCTAGCCGTGAAACTGAAACTGGGTTTTAGCAAAACTGTTCGAATGAATACAACGACACCGTTCTACTTTTAGTTTTCATTGTATTATGGAAGCTAGAATATGTTGTTAGTTGTTCAGAATTCAATGGTATGTTCTGTATGATAAGGTAGTTTTTTAATAGTTTTGATAGTTGTGCACTAAAATCTGAAGTCCGTAGCGCCTTTTCGTAGCTCGTAGCTCATGCTACGCATCTACGTAGGCGCGCTACGACGCAAATATCTCGTGTGTTTTTGTTTGAGCTTTCTACTCCCTCAATATTCAAAGAACTTTGAACCTTATCCTTAAGGCTCATCAAAATTAAATTCATAATATTTAATTGCACTTAAACCTACATAAAACACTTATGAAACGTTAACAGATCGGTGCACCGTTCGTGTTGGTCGTTTCCTATGGGGAAGAACCAGCAAGAAACTCCATGGCTACTTTTTTTTTAATATTTTGTTTTACAGTGTTATTGTGTTACAGTAACTATTAAACTATTAATACAGAGTAGGCCTGACAGCAAGTGGGTACTTCTTAACAAAAAAGTAAAATAAAGAGAAACTTAACAAATTGAATCATCTGAGAATTAACAGGACCTGCATCCTTATCCCTTTGTTTGTGGGGTACTTTGCCGGATTTTCCAATTACAGGTTCTCACGAGTAAAATCAGAAAAAAGTAGTAGAAATCCCAGGATCACTAACACACAGTATAAAAAATTAAAATTATAAGATTTAGAATAAGGTACACTACTACAGTAGGTACTATATACAGTCTGACACCAGGGAGTTTACTATGACGTCTTAAAGCATGAGTAATTCCAGTGTGGGTAAGAGACGGAGCTATACAGGTCGTCTAGCGCCATCTCTTTCCCACACTGGAATTGGAGGAGGTTAGGCAATAAAAAAAGCACCATGTGCGTTTAGAAAAGTTAGTATTCAGCGAGAGAATTTATTTCATTCATAGAATTCTACCGCAGCATGGGGCACTTTCAAAACCTGAGAACCTTTAAAACGTTACATTTTAATGTGACTAAACAATAATAACTATTTAATCGCTTTACCCAAAAACAGAACTCACAAATTAATCATCCTATTACAAAATTCGGACTAATTATTTACACTTGCACTCTCTAATATTAAAGTGTTACACTTCTGTTCCTCGACTACTAACCGTCCATTACGATATTGTTCGTACATAGTAGTAGTGATAATATAACCATTTGGAAGAATTGCTGTATTGGAAAACTGTGACCTAGTTGTGTAAAATTTACTTTATTATGTATTTATGTACTAGCTGTTGCCCGCGACTTTCGTGAGCGTGAAATTAGTATAAAAAAAATATTACTCCCATTTTTGAATCGGAGTTTGTTATCAATTTCAAGGGTTTTAATTTTTTTGTACGGAACCCTAATTATTTTGCTAAAATAAAAGTAGCCTATGTTAGACCTTATAACATTCACTATTTGCCAGTAAAAGTCCCGTCAAAATCGGTCCAGCTCTTTCGAAGACGAGCTGGAACAAACAGACAGATAGACAAAAAAGAAAAAAAAAAGTTTTTGTTATGTGTGCCGTTTTTATTTTATATGCATACAGTAAAAAGCTGTTATTTTGTTATTGCAAACGGACACTTCAATTTTATTTATTTGGTGGATGGATAGTAGAGTGTATAGATTTTTTAATAGTTCGTTTCTGTTATTGCACCTGGAGAGCTAATCAGGCAATTTTTCATTTTATTCTTTTCTGTTTGCTGATTACAAACTAATTGTATCAGTTTATTATTACTAGCCATTGCTTACAGTATCTCTCGCGGTGAAGTTAGAGATTATCTCACGGGAATATAATACTACCGGGATAAAATTGGAATTGAAAAGGATCCAATCCACAAATAGCCAAAATGACTTAAGCGCACCAAAATGATGTTAAAATATATCGATATTAGCCTTCTGCCTAGCCTTTTCTGAACTATGTTGGGATTGGCTTCCAGTCTAACAGGATGCAGCAGAATACCGGTATTTTACATAGAGCGACTGTCTATATCTGACAGTCTGACAGACAGACATATAGTGTCCATCAAAATTTTAACACAGTTCTTTTACAACCCATCGATAATGGAATGTTTCAAGCATGCATGCATGCAGCAAGTCAAATTAATTGAAGATATCAAGTGAAAACAGGCATTCAGTTAGGTGTTGCTTAATGTTGGTGAAAACAAGCATTAGGCATTTAGTTGGGCTTCACTTAGTGTTAGTGAAAACGGGCAATAGGTATTTAGTTAGGTGTCGCTTAGTGTTGGTGAAAATGTGCATTAGGCATTTAGTTAGGTGTTGATTACTGTGGGTGAAAACGAGCATTATGCATTCAGTTAGGTGTTGTTTATTGTTGGTGAAAATGAGCAATACACATTATGTGTGTTTTTTCCAACCTATTTTGGAACCGGCTGCAGGATGCAGCTGAATACCAGTATTTTACATGGACTCGGTACATAATGGACTGTCGGGCATATTAGAGTGCTGAAACGAAAATCACGAGATCACTAAAAACAATCTTCATTTAAATACAAAACAAACACAGATACGACTCAAACCGCTTAAAACTTTACGTGATACGGATTTACAAAACTCTTACTAAACTTATACTGTCACTTACGGGATATCCATTATTTTGAGCTTTTTTAAAATATATTGATACAATCACGGAAGATATCCCGTTAGTGACAGTATAAGATTAAGTAGTTTTAAGCCGTAAAAGCTTAAAACCGTGTTTATAACTCCTACTTTTCAGGAGCGCAAAAATATTAAACGTCAAACTTCCTCTTGAATTAAAAGTATAAGTAGTATTATAGTTACTTTAAACATATACAATTTTCTAAACCCATATAATATTACTTAAATCCAGTTTGTTAACAGTTTTCATACTTCAGTAAACGCGTCGTTAAACCATTAACTTAATGCCACCATAAACTGATGATGCAGGCTAACCGTTTATGGGAAATAATAGTTTTATTAACATAGTTATGTTCCATTGTTAATGTTTGTAGTTTTATTTTGTTTATAAATGAAACAGGGGCTAGTTTGATATGAGGGTTTTTTTGCTGATATTGAGCTATAAAGATAGTAGATACTACAATGAGATGAGGTCGATCGCTGCCCTAGATGAATCTCCATGTGTACCATCACCAAAACAAATCTCAGGTTCTGATAATCAACACACCGTGGAGGTCTGCCCCGCTTGGGCGGCGCACCGCCGTGTCCTCGTAGCGGCGAATGGCGGCGGCGACCTCTCGCGTCCGGCCCTTATTCAAGCCATGGTCCGGGGCGAGAGGGAATGGGAAGCCGTCACCTCCTTCTGCGAAGTAGTCATGCTAGCGAAGGAGGTGGTGAAACGTGAGATCCAGAGAACCTCACGTCCCAGCCGCCGCGGGAGAAGCACCGGGCGTCGGGGGCCATGTGGTGGCTCTCGGCCACCGTAGGCGCGGGCTTGTGGACGGTGAGTAATGGGCTAACTCACCGTTTGTCCGTCTTATGACGACAGGCCGTGTCGACGGCCCGTTCGTGTTCCACGAGCGCCTCAAAGAGATGTCAGCAAACAGGAGGCGCCCGCAAGGGCCGATGCCTGCCAGGGTTGCGGGACTGTTCGAAAGAGATACCGCGGCCTTGGAACACAAAGGGCAAAAGAAGGAACATGGATGGGTTTTAGTCAGTAAAAGTCTGACACTCCCTTCCGCTCCGCCCAGAGCGGGAGGAGTCATTTGATGATTTCCTATCCCAAAATTAAAAAAAAAGATTCTGATAATGATCACAGATGTTTGACCACCCTTTTTCGACTAATAGGAATGAAAAAAGACCAAAAAGTGACAGTTTTAAGTGTTTACAGCGGCCTGGCGCTGCAAGCAAGAATAGTCCTTACGGTGCAGGTGGTCAGAATCAATTTTTGGTATTTTTTGGTTTTTGGTTAATTTTTGGTAGTACATGGCGTAAAACAGGACATTAAATTTGTAATAACCCGTCTATGTAGAAAAATATAATCAGTTTTGTTGTGAAATGTTGTCGAGGGCATGTTAGTCCATCCGCAGTTGTTCCATTATAGGTGATTCGACCAGCTAGGAGTGGAAAGGGACATAAACAAAATCATGTCTTGCGTGCCTTAAGCAGTTGATAGACTTTACTGTTGGCACTAAAGTCGTCTCTAAGTTCTGGACCAACTAAATATAGATTACCATCAAGGGGCAAATGTGCTTGTAGGTTTGGTTTTTAATATAAACTAGCTGATAAGTTTAAGGACATGGTAAATTCAAATTCAAAAACTTTATTTCGAACAACCAAGTCCATATATGGGTTAGAAATGCTTAATAACTATGTTAGTAGTAATAATTTCATAGCCGTCATAGATACAGTTAAAAATAATTACAATTGTTTACATAAATGTCTACACTTAATTATTCTAATGATTCCTAAACAATGTAAACTTACTAATAATAGAACTGGTCGACTCGGACTACCTCGTTGGTCTAGTGGTCGCAAGCACGACTGCTGAGCATGTGGTCCTGGGTTCGATCCCCGGGTCGAGCAAAGTGTTATTGGGTTTTTCCATTAGGAATTTCTCAGTAGCAGTAGTCTGGATTTTTTCCCGGTTGATGGCAATTAACTCGCCCCCTTTTACATGGGACTTAATCATAACTGGCGAAATTTGGGTGAACTAATTAGTACACCTCTGCCTAGCCCTTCTGGGATTACAGGTGTGATATAAATTCTTAAGCACAAAATTATAGTTATCCCAACTACATTATTACCATCATGAATATAACAAGCGAGACATAATATATTTATCAACAAAATGGCTGTCCTTTCCCACCAAAGGAGTGGCGTGTCTACGAACTCCTAATAATGTTCTCGGCTATAATTTATAGCCGTGGACCGCCATAGATCACTTTGGAGACACCGTACAGACTCGAATCTCTATTTATAATATCGGAGAGGTAATATTATCTGTTCTTGTCGACAGAAGAAACCAAGTTTTAGTTCAGTTACAATTTCAATAAATGTTTGTAATGGTGTTCTGACATTGGCTTTGTACTCAGTTTTTCGGCCAAAGTTGGATAAGTTAAGTGTGGGCTGAGTTTAAGTGCAGAGAGCAATAGTTTTTAGAGAAATAAATAGGCGTATCTGATGGATTTCTTTCCATAGTTAGTAAACACTACAAAACTTTATAGAATGGATGGACGTTACCCAGAATTGCTATTAATACTGTAATCATAGTGCCTGCATGGTTTCGGACTTTCAACCTACGATTGGACTAAGCCCACCACACTATTTTTGCGACACGAAAGACTGGGCCGAAGAGAAAAAAAAATGGCACATGCCATCATATAGAAATAAAAAAAAAAACAAAAACTTAAATCGAATAAAAATTGTGTCACGGCAGCGGCAAATAGGCCCAAACAAATAACAAATAGAAGTGGCAAATAGTTTACTCACAAAATAACATGATTAATCTGCTAAATCATTAATCAGTAGTTCAATCACCTTTTCTAATCACCAGGAGCACTTTCGGTAGTTCAATCACCATATTAAGTACTTTCCAGACGGATTAGTATCTACCTGGTCCAGATAGAGTTCGTTGCTCTTATAAAAAAGGATTTTTCCATGAAAAACAAACTAATTTACTTTTGTTACATAAATAAGTCTGAATAGTATTAATCCCAGAAGTTTTACTAAAGAAAACGATTTCTTTGAATAGCAACGTAAATATGTTTTAGAGATAATTCTATTGAATTCGTTTGTATTCATTACTAGACATAAAAAGCTACGTAAATACCTCTGCGAAAATAACAAGGCATTAGTCAACGCTGTAGTCCATGAAGGTTTCGGCAAAGATCTTCCTATGTAGTACTCTCACCAACATTTCGCCACTTAGGGGTGGTGAGCCTATTGCCATCAACCGGGCACCAATCTGGTCCCTGGTCTGCTACTGAAAAATTCTCATGTAAAAACAAAAATACACTCTATCCAACTCAGCATTAGCGCTTTGCGACCGCTAAACAAACGAGAGACAGTTTTTTTTAATTCGTTGCCACCACTTGTTATTTTTCCTTTGTCGTTGGTAGTGGTACTTCTTACAAACATGTATACACAAACAGCCAGATATGTTACAACTGCCTACAAATATTTGTTCCGTGCGGGGATCGAACCTGCGAAACGCAACGCCGGAGCCAGTCGCTCAACCACTGCGCCAACCGTGCCGTCCACCAAAGTTATCACCAAACCACGACCAACGTAAATACTTTTAAGACTAATAAAATAATCTTACACATAAAGAAAAACAATTTACGAAGCAATACGACAGTAAACCCGCAAACACTTTAGCAAAACACAAAAACAATACGATAAAAACGGAAATATATTTCATCTAAAATCTACATTCGTCTACAAATCTTGTAAGTAAGCTCCAACAAATCTCGATAAACTGTTTGCCTCCACAAAAAACTACCTACCGTCTAAAATCTGGTAAACTCCTTGGAACTGTGGGGGTTGTAACAGCTCTTGAGGGCTCTCGAACGACTGATGTTGATCGTGGGGTGCGAAGCGCTCTAGATAAATACCTTAGGGATGTGAGAGGTTTTTAATAAGAAATAGTTTTTTGGTATTAACTTTTTTGAGGTCGTTTAGTTTTTTTTTTATTTGATTTTTGTGAAGGTAAATGATTAATTGAAGTAATATTTAGTAGTAAAAGTTGCTGAAAAATTCTCAGTAGTTTTAACAGTAAAAAAACCGGTCAAGTGCGTGTCGTGCCACGCACAATGTAGGGTTCCGTAGTCTTACAACTTTAATTTAATCCACTTCCTACCGGTCCGATTTGCCTCCGAACGATGAATTTTATTGTAATAATAAAAACAAACTTACATTTGCAGTTAAAAACCTGTGCTCCCATACATTATTTTTAGGAAAAAATTTACATTTCATAAGTTGGTCAACTATTACTCGTAAACTTGTAAAGCCTAATTACACTTGAGTCTAACGAAAATTAGCACTTTACAGCTTAATATTTCACAAACGACTCCCTTAATCGAAATTTTTTGAACAAACTTGCAATATTTTTTAAAGAGCTATCCAACGACATCCCACAATAAGGGGTACGCGAGAAAAAAAAAATCATGTACATGAGATACCTACCCTACAAAAATACTTTTCGAGATTTTATTTTATCACTTTGTCGGCGAAATAATCTGTACACTCATGCCAAATTAAAGCTTTCTAGTACTTTAAGAGTCTTTGAGCTAACCTGCGGGTAGACAGACGGACGGACGGACATGGCGAAACTATAAGGGTTCCTTGTTGACTACGGAACCCTAAAAATTGTGACTTAGTTACGCGTGCGGACTAGAAAAGGAACAAAATTAAGTTTCCATGATACTCATATAGGTATAGAGAAAGCAATAACTTCAAGATTTTACAAAGAAAGTTGAGGAATTGTGGTTTGAGGTAGGAACTTAATCTTTCTAAAGAAATAATTCAAAACTTTTGAACACTATCAGTTTAAAACGTTTTGATTCACATTTTTTATGCAGTTGACTGCCTCATTGGTCGAGTGGTCGCAATCGCGACTGCTGAGCATGAGGTTCTGGGTTCGATTCAAATTCAAAATTGTTATTGGGTTTTTCCATTAGGAATTTCTCAGTAGCAGCCACTAAGTTTGGATTTTTGCCCGGTTGATGGCAATTAGCTCGCTCCCTGTTACATGGGACTTAATCATATCTGGCGAAATGTGGGTGAACTAAATGGTACACCTCTGCCTAACCCTTCAGGGATAACTGGCGTGATGTTATATTATGACGTAACTTCACCGTTTCCCAACATCAAAGTTCACACCTTCTTCTAACATTATGTGTGTGTATATACAAACATGCAACAGTATTCCAATATAATACTTTCAAAAACAACAGAGCATCAAGAGTTTCCCCTTCAGAGCCATATTACGTGATTAATCGTATCCATCATCGAAGAAACACCATGTTTCCACTTCCGAAATAACGTTGTCTTCGGCAATTTCGTTCAGAAACTCCGCAAAAACGAAACAGCCAGCCAGCCAACTTCCATCTTCATATTTTGCTTGCAAAATCTTTGTGGATGATCTGCTACCAACTTAACTAGACACCCCATCTAGTAGACCTCCGACCTTAAATGCCCTACGTTATGAGTGTTAGAAGTCTTTCGAGAGGTCGGGTTAATTTGGTCAGTGTGCCTACTAAGTGAAATCGAATATTTTTTTAACATGAAAAAATGTTTTGTACGGAAATTGTTGCTGTTTGTTTTTTTAAATATAAATAATACGAGATATCGGAAGTTGTATAAGGTTGTCTCATTTATTAGGAGATTAGCCAAGCTTATCTTGTAGTGTGTTTTTGCAAATAGATAGGTATTACCATTATGATGTAGCACACACAGTTAGGTTGGTGATTTAGATTCTTACCATATCTATATAACATCACGCCTGTAATCCCCGAAGGGTTAGGCAGAGTTGTTTCTAATAGTACACCCACATTTTACCAATTATGTTAAAGTCCCATGTAATAGGGGGCGAGCCCATCATACAACCACCATCACCTTACTATATCTATTTGGTTCATTTGTTGTTCCAAATGATTATCTTTTCGATATTAAACTTCATGGAGTTGTTAACTAATCACTACATATTATAAAACAAAGTCGCTTTTCTGTCACTATTTCCCTTTGACCGCTTAAATCTTTAAAACTACGCAACGGATTTTGATGCGGTTTTTTTTAATAGATAGAGTGATTCAAGAGGAAGGTTTATATGTATAATAACATGCTTAATATATTAGAGAACCACTGATAATTTCAAGATTTCTATTGTGAAGTCGTAAATAATTTCATTTTTTTCCGCTTACATTGCAAACGCAGGCTGAACCCTACGAGATTTATCAAAATAATGTACTAAGTATTGTACACATTAAAAAGGTCTACAGAAAACTCCGCGATGGTATATGTCTATCTCTTATGGATATCCCACAATAACATGTTTTTGTCATTTACTTTTTACGCCAAATAATGGCTAATTTCCGAAGCGATTTTAATCAATACGGCATTAATCCTTATCCAATTAAATACCTTAAACACATTGTTGATTTAATATAGATCTATATGGCCCTTTACAGCATATGATTTAAATGAATATTTTCGAAGATATTACAGATTTAAAAATTGCGGGACGTAGCGTTTGCGCCGGCACCGGCCGGCGCGGCGAGGCGGACGGCAGCGTGCCTATAAATAGCGCGTCAGAGGCCGCGATTCTCCCTCCAGTACCGCATTGAAGGCGCGCTTTCATCTCCCCACCCGATCAGAGCCGGAGTCCCTCAAGGATCCGTGATCTCCCCCTTAGCCTTCACGCTATACACTAGCGACATCCCAAAGAGTAAGACGGCCCAGTTAGCACTTTTTGCTGACGATACTGCCATATACTACTCAGGCAGGTGCCCCAACGCCATCTCCCGTACCCTCCAAAATTCCGCAAACGCTCTAGGCGATTGGTTCCGGAAATGGAGAATAGAAGTCAATCCCGATAAGAGCCAGGCGGTCCTTTTTACCAGACCCAATAGGCCATACCCACCGAACCCCAGACAGATCTCTATGTTTGGCAAGCCGATCCCTTGGGAGAAGCAAGCTAAATACCTAGGGGTCATTCTTGACCGACGCCTATCTTTCGGTGAGCACATAAAGAAGGTGCGCTCGCGCGCCGCTTTCGCTCTCGGTAGGCTCCACTCCATGCTGAATGCTCGCAGCAAATTGTCACTGAAGTGCAAATTGCGCATTTACACCGCGTGTATTCGGCCCATCATGACCTACGCGTGCCCTGTGTTCGCACATACCAAATCCCACCACATCCATAGGATGCAGACCCTCCAGAATAGATTTCTCCGAAAGGCCACGGGAGCCCCGTGGTTCCTTAGGAACGAACGACTACATGTCGACCTTAGGATACCAACCATTAAACAGTTCATGAAACGCCTTTCAAAGCGTTTCTTCGAATCGGCTGAAAAGCACCCCAACCCCTTAGTCTCATCGGCCGCCCGATACGTCCCCACCAAAATAGGGAAAATTCGCCGACCCAGGCTTTCTCTCCTAGAACCAGATGACCCCATTACCCTCTTACAAGAGAGCAGTAGGGAAACCAGCACACTTAGAAAATACAAAAACAAATACCGACCGCGTCTCCGGCCCCGCCGCCGAGGCCCTCCGCGACCCCCCAGTAACATCACTACCCGACCCTTGCTCGACGAGCCAGCCCGCGCCGCTGAGCCTGTAGAATTAAACCAACCCCCAAATAATAATTTGACCCAGCCCGACCCTTGTTGTCCCCTCAATGACGCACTAAGCCTAGGCCCGAACCCCACAGGGGGTGCCCTTAGTGTCTGCTCATTTAATTTATATCCTTAGTTTGTAAGCCCTGGCTGGGGGCCTTAAAGTAATTTTTGGCCACCACAGGATTGTCCGGTTAAGCAGCTTCAACCTTAGCGAGTTGTTGCGCTGCGAGAGGCCATACCAAAAAAAAAAAAAAAAAAACGCGATTCTCCCTAAACTCCCTATAGCACTTTGAATTTAGCAGCAATCGGACGCGTTTATTTATCGGAGCTCTCTAGCGAGGAATATAACAAGGGCAGTAATGAATAAATCAAAACTACTGGATCAATTTTAATCATTTTTTCAGTGAGTGACATAGGCTATATATTTTACACCCGAAGCCGAAGTGGGCCGCTATGTTTTTATATACAACGTTCACAGTTTTTCTGTAGTGTATTTAGTATCAGCATTGCACCCGTGCGAAGCCGGGGCGGGTCGCTAGTGTTGTTATAAAGTACATTAATTTCCGGAATACTGAAACTTCTAAATTCTACGAAGATTGGATATAAGAGCTCTGCCATGCCTATTTAGAAGATAAATACTAAATAATAAATACTAAATAATCCAACAGAGAACTTTTATTTACGTGTTTTGTTAAGAATCACCTAGCAGTAGTGAAAACGAGACAAATATTTATTAGCTACAAATGCGTTGCTAAAAAACAGTATTTTTTATTGACATACCTTTTAAATTATTTATAAGTATGTAAATATGGACTAATAAATAAAATTTAAGTGTCTGTGTGTAATTTCAAAATAACAGCTTTTTACTGAATGCACATGAAATTATATAATAAAGGTACTTAAAACAAAAAAAAAAAACTTAAATTATTGTCTGTCTGTTTGTTGTGGCTCTCTGAAACGGGTGGACTGATTTTGACGGGACTTTCACTGGCAGATAGCTGATATTCTATGGAGAAACGTAGGATTTTTTTGGATTAGGGTTCCGTGCAAAAAAATTAAAACCCATGAAATTGTACTTAACAAAATGAAATTCATATACAAAGCAATTTTTTGTAATAATTTCTTGCGGACGAAGATCGAGGGAACAGCTTGAATTTTATACGAAAAATAGTAGGCACACACGACGGCCAATCAAGCTATACCAATCCAGTTTATGCGGATCTCTCATAGATTTCCTATACGGAAATCTATACAAAGCGAAGCCAAGTTATACTATCCTACTATCCTAAAAATGATCTCAGGCCGACTGGCTTGCCCGATCGTTAACCGGTGCTGCAAAATTTCTGCTGGACCTGTAGCATAATAAAGACGTGCCGTGAAATGAACCTAATAATTTCTTTATTTGTATTGGGTTCATTTCATTGTTTGTTCATTATTTTGACGTGACAACGTATAATAAATCGATGAACGCCGGCTGCATGCACGAAAAAGGATGACTCATTGTCCCGTTACGCTCATTGTACGCTTACGCCGCATGAAAGTATGCAATCATTTCATCAATGTTTTGTTATGACGTTGTTACGTTAAACTATCGTCCGTAAACCAACTTTACAGACAACCAATTTTTATATAATTTAGTTTACTAACATAGATATAAGTCAAATTGTTACTATTACCATGAAGTAACTCATAGTAATAGTAACAATTTGACTGATATGCGGCGCAAGCGTACAATGAGCGTAACGGGACAATGAGTCATCCTTTGTCGTGCATGCAGCCGGCGTTCATTACTTTACTTGAATAAATAATTGAATTATTATTATACTGGAAATGTGCAGCTTCATGTGCCGCTGTGTGTACATTGTAAATATGTACATAGACAGATATTTTCGCTCGGACACAAACTGGCTAGCCGATGCTCTTATCTTTCTCGCTGTCCGACCGGAAGTGAGGGGGACGGTGGGGGAGAATTGACGCCAACTTTGATTGCTGCAATATCGATTGATACTGCTCAATATTAGGTATTGTCGAAAGACGTATCCATTCTAACGTCCATGAATAGTGTCCTTACAAAATCCCTATAACTTTTACGGTAATGATTTACCACCACGCTACGAGTATAACGATTTGCTTTAAACCAGCGCTGTGCTGTGGGCCCCCATAGCATCATGCTGGGTGGTAACCTGCTTGTCGCAGTCACGACGGCGACGTGCAAGCTGTCAACTTTTGTTTTTGTTCCGTCATCTTGTATGTTTATTGTTTATTTTTCTAATTTTGTATGCAAAAGTCCCTGCGACAAAAATTTTTTTTTCTTTCAGTTTGGATTTGTGGTCGGTTGAGGGCATAGGCTCACCCCTGTTACATGGGACTTACGCAATATGTGTGTAATACACATAAATGGCGAAATGTGGGTGTGCGTTATTTTTTTTTTAATTTCTGTCCTGTTGTATTTGTAATGTTTGATGCGCTTTATCCCTTTATTTGTGGGGTACTTTGCCGGATTTTCGCGCGCTTTTCAATAACTTGGACAGAGGCAGTATATCTCTCTTGTTCTTTCTCCTAGACTCTGTGAAAGTTTTGAGCAAGATAGATGCAGTTTTTATAAGCAAATTTATGACATAACCAATGACAGTGACAGATGGGCCTTACAGGGTTGATCAACAGCGATCAAACATTTGAAAATGAGCCTTAGAGGCCCACTCAACATCATGCGACAAATAAACATTTTTTCTTTCTTTCTTTCTTCTTTCTTTACTAATGGATATATAATAAATTCTTTCTTGTTTGATTTTTTATTTTTTTTCAATACCTTTTTCACTCTTTTCTTCTTTATCACTCTGCCTGCCCACCCTCACCCCCTTCACCCTTCGGGGATTACAGGCGCCATGTTATTTTATTTCTTACCTACTGGTTTTCTAAAACATTTTCCCTAAAACCGTCTAATCCTATTTTCCACTGTCTGCACCAGGGATCACAATAATGCCATATAATTAAAATGACTAATAACTGCTATAGGTAATTATGTGGGTATTCCGAACCACGCTAAAATTTGCGGTGAAACTGGCGACAACTAATAAACTAACTTCATCAAATAACGCTCTGGAAACTTGTCCAGTGAGAATGTTTTCATATTATTATGGAGAAGTATCACGGACGTGGTATTTTGCTGGTATCTAAACGATGTGAAGCATTATGGAACAGAGAAAAGCTTTAAGCTGGATTATTACTTATAATTGTCGAACTATGCATCATAAATACTCGAAACATGCAAAAAAACACAAATATAAAAAAGAACACAAAATAGAACAAAATATAATTTAAAAAAATATGTAGTTGCATATAATCCGGTCTCTATTTATACAAATAAATAAAATTGAAGTGTCTGTTTGTAATTTCAGAATAACAGCTTTTCACTGAATGCATAATAAAAGTATACAAATATACGGTACTTATAACAAAAAAACTTTAATTTAATTTTTTGTCTGTCTGTTTGTTCCGGCTTATTTTTTTATTTTAGAAAAAATTAAAGCCTTGAAATTGTTAAAAAAATCAGATTAAAATAGGGGTCATTTTTATAGGTAATTATTTCACGCTGACTAAGGTCGCGTGCAAATCAGTTATACAACTACATTAAAATAAACATACAACTCACGCCGCAAGCTGCTCCGTAACTAAATAAATTACAGGCCAGGAGAAATATGCTGATGAAATTACCGACTAAACAAATTATTGTTTGTTAGACAATATTAATAACAAGTTATACAAGACAACAAGGACAAGTACAAGTTGCAAGTTAGGAGGTCCCTCTCTCTGGAGCCCTGACCGCCGGTAGCTTGGACCCTGTTCCCAATACAACAACAACAACAACACACACACACACACACAAAAACACACAACAACAACTATAATTTTCGTTATTTGGCTACATTTTTTAATATTATTTTACTTGACAGCGATGCGGACGAATTTTTGAACGCCCTGTAACCCTTTTATACTTGTACATATTTATTTCTATTATAGTTTTGTAGTTTGTAAATAATTAATATTTTAAATAAACATTTTTTTACATGTTTTTTTTAATTAATATTAAAAATGTACCGAATTTGTATAAAGATGAATAAAGGAGATTAATAACAAGAAAGATATTTAAGTTACGTGATTTAGGAAGTAATTTGAACCTCTAAAATGACCCTCTAAACAAAAGTAAAAAAACTGCAAAAAGTCGTACCTTTTAATCAGGACTAAGGAAAGACTGACTTCGCGGATTTCCTCAATTTCATCATCATCTGCCTAGCCTTTTCAGAACTATGTGTTGGGGTCGGCTTCCAGTCTAACCTGATGCAGCTGAATATCAGTATTTTACATGAAGCGACTGCCTATCTGACCTCCACAACCCAGTTAGTGCTGGGTAATACGATACCCCTTGGTAAGACTAGTTGTCAGACTGTCGGGCCACTGACTACCTGTAACGACTGTCAAGGATCTACAAATAACAGCCGGTAACGGAGGAACCTCGGTATGTAACAGGCGGTCACCCATCCACGGACCAGCCTAGGCAAGCGCTGCTTAACCTGAAGATCGACCCGAGTGGCTGTTATTATTTAGCCACGAGCTCCTCCTACAATTCTTAAGTAACGAATACAACATTATCCCTTCATCTAAACCACAGCCATTCCTACCCACTAATCAGAATCCGATATTGACACCACAACTTGCATGGAACACTAATCGATTCAAGCACTAGTGTAAAATACAATCGATTAGTGTCCCACACTATAATTTTCATACATTGAATACCGCCTCCATAACTCCGCATAATTAGTGCGAATTGTGCGAAGCCACATCACTAGAGATACGTAGCAGTGTGGGAATAACGTCACCTGAAGTCATGAACTTTCCCGAAGCGTTAATATGAACCAACTTTGACCGGAAAATTGAATTTTATTAACGCTTTGAATATTTTAGTTGTTTTTTTTTGTAGTTTTTTTTTTTAATTATAGCTAAGGAGTAATGATTAGTTTTTAATTGAGTGTCTCTGGTTTTGTTAAAATCTAAAATTACTGGTTCAAGAATAATGTGATTGTGTAAGTATCTAAAGTTTAAAAATAACTAGTTATTAATGTTTTGTGTTACACCTCAGGAAGACTTAGTGGCAGTGGTTTGTATAAAAATAAATTCAGGAACAAATATATTGTAAAAAGAATAGTACCAATACTTTATAATATTTTAGAAGTAAAATAATACGTCACTATCGTAATAGACAATGAAACAAAACAAAACATATCGACGCTTGAAAGGCAATATTTAATAAGCGACATGTCGGCAAGTTTACAGTAAGATTTTTTAAGTTTTTTTTTTAATAGAGCATTTTAGATATTTTGGAAAAAAAAAACGTAAATAATCGCCTATTTGTCATAACTACATAATTCTAACGTTAAACGTACTGTAAAGTTGCCGACATGTCGCTTAGTAAATATTGCCTTTCAAGCGTCGATATGTGTACACTGTCGTGCACAATTTGGCACAAGCCACACAGTTCGGCCTAACTGCAGTCCTTGTGTGTCAAAATATTTGCACTGGCGTGTCTCGAGTTTGCTTCGACAGTGTGTTTTGAGTGAGTTAAACGGTTGGAAGATCGGGCTACTAATTGACTACATACGACACGTGGACTGAGGTACCGTAGTACCTACCATAAAACTACGTAGATAGTGGGCGTCTATAGAAGCTTGAACAAGTTCAGACGCGGAGAGTACCTACCTATTTCACATTAAGTATCTCTTGCAATCCAATTAGGGAAGAATAGCTTTGAGAGTTAGATTTTCTTGTGCTTCTTTTTGCCTGAAAGAAAAAAAAAGCGCCTGTATGAAAATTGTCGGTAAGCATGTATGATCACATGTCAACATAAATTACCAGTTATGTAGGGAACCAAAAGGTTTTAAATATGTAGTACCTACCTAGAAATCGTTGTGCAATACAAACAATAAACCTATTAACACCAATCGGGCACTAGTTCCTCAGACTTATTTATCACGAGAAAGAAAACAGGAATGATGTCGGTGTTCGATGTTTTATAGAATTCCTGTACATGGTGGAAGGGACGACGACGCACAAACGATTACCACGTAGGTATTGTACTTACTACATTTTGAAAAAAAAAACAATGTGGGCACAAAAAAAATAGCTGTTCCATACATTTTAACGTGTAGGTTTTGTACTTTTGTAGGAAACAGCAGATTTTGAATTTTAATAACTGTTGAAACATTCACGGTTTAGAAAGATGTACTGAATACGTGTTAACCATTTTGTGCGTCAGTGCTCCTTCCACCCTGTATATTAAATTTGAAGTCTCCGCTCGAGTTTAATAGCAATCTCACATATTTTACAAACAATAACAATTTTTCAATTCATCTTCATCGTGCCCTTTACAAAATCCTAACCTTCCCACCATTTCTGCTCACGCCGCGCGCCGCTCCGGCTCCAACAGTTTATTTCCTGCTAATTAGTAATTCTTCTCCGCACCGCAAATCGGGAATCTCCAAGTCAGTTCCATTTCCGTTAGTACCATCAACCCCACGCATATGTTGACATTAACAGGAACTTTATGCCGTATGAGTAAAGGCGGTTTTTTGTACTCCAAGTATGGCGGGTTATTTTGTTGACTGTACTGCTCTAGCTACGTTACGTTCGCTTTTGAAATGCATTTTTATTGGTTACTTCCCGAGTTCCCGCGGTTTTATCGTGTGGCTTCGGTTTTCTGAAAGCAATGTTGAGATGAAATGCATGGGTTGTAGAATTTTTGTTCTTTATGCTTGCAATATCCGGGACTGTTTCTTGGTTTCTTGTATTCGATATTAATAGCGTTTCAGTAACCTTTTAGAAACCATTATCATCAACACTTAAAACGGGGTATTTACCATGTTTACTTTGTTTTGTGTTCCCGATATTTCGGCGCTTTTACAAGCACCATCCATGATCACGGATAAACCACCACACCACCTTTAAGAAACCTTTCATCAGCAAAAGACTGCAAGTCTGGATTTGTGTACAATTGATGACAATTGGCTCGCCTCGTATTATACGGAACTTAAACATAACTGGCAAAATGTGGGCGTACTATACTCTGTTTAATCCATAAGGAATTACAGGCGTGGTGTTCTGATCTATTTTGTGGTTGTCAGTAAACACGTATCGTCGTATTTATGGAAGGACTTGTCTTGTTATTATCTTCTCTCCAGCATTTGGATTAGAGCCACTTTTCCATCATCATCTTCCTGCCCTTGTCCCATGATAATTGGGGACGGCGCAACATGTATTTTTCTTCCATTCTCCCCTGTCAACCGTTACGTAATCATTTATACTTTTTTCTTTCATATCATTCCTCACACAATCGTTCACATCCATCGTTTCTTTGGTCTTCCTCTCCCTCTACATCCATCAACATTTATATTCATCACTCTTTTAGTCACATGCGATTCGTCCATCCTCATCACAATATGTCCATAACAAGACAGTCAATTACCTTTCGACTTTTCTGAGCCACACGTTTGCATGCACTTTTCAAATACTGACCGCTATGATAGTCTGATGAAAATACTAGATAGTAGACATAAAACACAAAATATATGTAACAATAAAAGCAAACTCATTCGACAAAAGCCAGTAAAGCACACATTCCTCGTACTCCTCACTATAAATCCAATCCTGTCACAATTCTATTGACGCAAATCAATTTTATTTCTATTTCAAAATGGCGATGTCACACGAAATTCTTCGGTAAGCAGTGATCGTGGCTCCCCGTGTAGAAAATTGTATTTCTAAATCCTTTACGTTTTTGTCATCTTTGCATGGGTTATTTATTATTCATTTATTCGTTCTTTATATGATTGGGTGTCAGAGAAAGGATTGGCCTATATTTGTTTGTATAATAAAAGATTACAATTCAGAAAAGAAAGAAACGGACGTTAAAATTCTTTTCGAATATTTCATTAAAAGCATTTTAAAAGTTTTTTTCATTTTACCTGAAAAATAAAAGTACTCTTGGTAGGTCTTAGGTGGGTTTGTAGGTTGGTGGTCTTGGTTGGTTGGTCTTGGTTGGTTGTAAAGTAGTATTGGTACGTCATAATTTGTAGATTTCTGACGATAAAAAAACATATTTCTGATCAATTAGGGAATGCGAGATGTATTTCAGATTGGCAAAGTGACCTTACCCTCTCAAAGTTACCTTTTCAAACCAAAATATCCCGGAACTCTATTTGAGCAGAGTTTATTATCGGTTCAAGACTGGCCCAGTTAACTATTTTGTATGAACTACGGTCAAAGTATCAAGTGTGCTTAGAATCGATGGCGAATTGCTAAGTTTGTTATACAAATCATGCATCGCATTAACTAAGAGCTTCAAAAGTTTTTGGTAGGACTACGGAGAGTATGGAGTTGGGAAATTATTTCATTAGGTACGTCTGCCTTTGGTTAATAATATTCAGACCCGCAAAGATGTGAGAAAAGAGAGAAGAAAGTGTTTAGAGCTGAATATACATACAACTTGTATGTTAATACATTGTTTTTTTTCGTCAATTCGATTAAAACAAACTAAAAATAAAAATTCAAACGCAAAAAATCACTTTTCGTAAAATTTTTTCACCAACAAATGCTTAAAACGAGAAACACTGGTATTGAAAATGTCCAAATCATGTTCACTAGTGAGCAACTACCTAGGTCTTTAACACGTTTGTAACCGAACTTGCGGACCTTTTGTGACTTCTAAAAATCCGCACTGTAGTACAGTAAGAACTAAGGGTCTAAAATAGCCAGTTTAGCAGAATCATATTAATTAATAAGATAATAATACGAATTACGTTTCAATTCGTAAAATGGTTAGAAAGTACAATCGGACAATAAATAATATTAACTGCGTCTATGGCCATTTAAAGAATTTTGACGTGTCATCCTATTATGATTCTCCTAAAGCTGCTCTGCACCTTCTGCTTTTAGGCCCCTTGATATAAACATTAATTACTGTATGAATATTAGAGTGAACAATCGAATGCGTTTGGTTTCAGGCATTGTACATATGTGCAACTATAGTACTTTCGCAAGTTATTATGCCTTGTGACTGTGACTGTAGCTTAGCTTTTTTGTTTTTGACTTTCAAAAGTGCCTGTAATGGTCTAATTGAAATAAATGCTTTGAGTTTGAGTTTGAGTTTGACATAAAGCCACAAAATGATTTGCCATAACCTGCAAAATGAAAATATGTTTTAGAAGTAATTAATAAACAATCGTAAAGCAATACGATTCAGACAGACTTATATACCCATTTTAACATACAAATCATATTAAAGCCGACAAATATAACTTGGGTACCTTATTCCTAGTTTAAGAAGTTCCATTGTAGATTGGGGTCCTCGATGTAGTGACGAACCCTTGTAGGGGTCCCGGGTACAGAATGCAATTTCCTTGACAACAGCCTCGAGGCATGGGGACCCTTGCGAAGATTTGGACGGTCCAAGTGTTTACTTACACGACATTTAAAGAAAATTTACGTTGTAGTTTAGAATATACATTGAAATTATGAGTTTAAATAGAAATATCCTGATAATATGATTACGGTTGACAGGGAAGAATGCGAGAAAATGTTTCGCCGACCCCAAATAATATGGGACAAGGGTAGGAAGATGATACTGACTGATTACAATATCTTAATATAAATAAATAATAATATCTTGGGACAACCAACACACCGCTATCTGATCCCAAACTAGGCAGAGCCTGTACTATGGCAACCAGACAACTGATAAACATACGTATATATTTCTAAATACATACATATTATAGATAAATTACACACCCAGATACAGAACAAATAATCGTACTCATCGCACAAAGATTTGTCCTGTGTGGGAATCGAACCCACGACCTCCGTCCTAGCAGTCAGGGTCACTAACCACTAGACCAACAAGCCAATCACAAAACAATCATGACATAACGTTTTACGATACGTTATAGGCGTTTATGAGAGATTGGCCAGAGAAAACCGCACGGAGAGAAGAGTGGAAGGCTATGGGGAAGGCCTTTGCCCAACAGTGGGACAATAGAGGCCAAGTAAAAAAAAATGCACGTGCACCCAAACCTATGTATGTTCATATCATGTCCATTCTCGTTGTTCATGTTCATTTAATGTCATGGTTTACCGCAAATTAACGCATTCAAAAGTATATAAAAAGGCATCAAATGTATTTATTTATTATTTATTCATCAACACATAAATTAGATAATTATATTTAATTTGGTAATTTTGTCGTTATTATCTACCTATAAAGTAAAAGTATGTTAAACAAACTTCACAAACGAACAGTTCACAACTTGAGCTATACGCTTATTAAAAGTACCTACGAGTATCACATATTACCAAGATTACAGTTTTCAGGCGATTAAGTCAATTACAGGGAAATTGACACGAGTTCGACTTGTGTAACATTTGAATAATTTATATGACCAACCTAATGTATCGAGTCCATACGTGGGTATTCAATAACATCTGGATGAGCTAAGCCATGTATTTAAGTATTCCATCTAGGTATGGGTGGTAGGTAGTGACTGAAAAGAAATATTTTGTTTTGTAATTTATACAGCGTGTAAAGGGTGTACAAATACACATATTTAAGAGCGTGCCATAGATCATAAACTGGACAACTTTTTTTATCAAAATCAAAATATATTTTTTCACATAGACTAACGTAGACTAACGACTAACGTACACATAGACGTTTTATACATGCCCATGAATGTATAAAACGTCGAGGAAAGGTGCACGGTTGAGGTTGGTCGTTTGCTAAGGAAAGACCGGGCAAGAAACTCCATTAATACCTACTCTTTTAAAATTATTCGGTGTTACAAAGTTATTATGTTACAGCGTTAGTACTTAAATATGAGAGGACAGCGCAAGCCCGACCATATGTCGTAGCTTACGTCACAAAAACGTAGGAATAAGCGTAACATTTCCACTGCTGGTAAGTCAATTAATTATAAAACTAGTTTTTACCGTTTCGGTCGGAAATTTTCACACGTTAACGTTTTAAATATAGCCTTTATCACTCGGGGATAAGATATACGTGGCTTCCCAATAGTATAAGAGTTTACGGAATCGGATCAGTAGTTCCTTAGATTACTCCCTACCTCCCAAGTTACAAACAGACAAAGTATACGAACTGTACCTCTTTATAATACTAAGTATAGATTAAGCAACAATTTAGGGTGTTTTTCTGAGAAAAATAACATCAAAATAAACGTGGCATAAATTCAGAAAAAAATCAAGTAATGAGTGGTCTTTTCATTTTTAGTACTTTGGTCTTAAAAATCGGCAAGTCAATTTATTATGTAGCTTGATCAAGTTCTTTTTCGCTGCGTGAATTTTATTATAATTAATTATGACAATGCGTATTCAAAATTCCATGATAATAATACTCACATGACCCACTGCCTACCCACTGCATTATTTAGGCGTTAAAATGGGTCAGTGTAATAGATGAGTCGGCTTTAATGAAAGCAATCATAGATAATGATTTAATTACTTAATAGCTTTTAAAACACTTTCGATAAAATGTAATTAGTATTAATAGTCCTTACAAGTTTTGTATTTATGGTTCATTATTGTGTGATTATTTTGGTCCACTTTGGGTAGTATGGAAAAAGTTATTGTTTTCAGAAAATATGTCAGGTTTTTTTTTACATTTTCTTAGAACGTCTCAATAAGTTTTTGAACTTCATAGAAATAGGTACCGGAAATTCGAGTATAATGACCACTTTCTATTTTGTTTTAAGTTCAGTCAAAAATGGAATTAAAAAGGCTTAAATATCTTAATATTAAAGACACTTTATAACAAAATATGAATTTCAAGAGATGAACTGCTTTGTAAGGATAATGAAAATTCATTAATATAATTTAATATTATGTAGATAAACTTCAGTGAAAAAATATTCGTCTTCAAATTCACCTGTCACAGCAATGACCCATCGAAAACTGTCAAACCGATACGAAAGACCGAAAATATTGATCAGTCAGTCCCCTTGGGGTGAACGTCCGATGATTACCTTCATTGACGAATGGCTAGGTGTCGGCGAATGAACGAATGAACCAAATAACCGAATAACCGCGTTTACACGTAAATTGGAAAGGGAGTTAGGTCATGTTGGTATAACTTGAACGATAGCGTCTGTAGGGTTGAAATGTTGATAAATTGTGGAACCGTTTTTGGGTTAAGCTTTGAACGGTGTCCGTGTTATAATTATGTAAAATAAACAGTATGGTCGTGAATTCTTAAAAAAAGAACTGAGAGATGCCTATGTCATGATTTTATGATGCATATTGACAACCTTGTAGTTGATTTCAATGCTTGTAATAAAAAGTAGTAATTTCACGTTATGAGATGTTTAGGTCTATTTTTCAATATACACAGCAAGACAGTTGCAACCTAAGTGAAATTTTTACTAATCGAGATTTTTTGGTAAAAGTTGAAAAGTAGGTAATTACGTGGTAGATTTCTAAAACCTGGTATTGATAATACTTCTATTATAGAGATTCGTGCAGCGATGCTTTTCCTTTTTGTGCGCCTTATCGTTACAATGAGTGGGATAAAAGGTTTGGTTTGGGTCGATCTACGGGTTAAGCCGCGCTTGCCTAGGTTGGTCTGTGGATGGGTGACCACTCATTATACACCGAGTTTCCTCCGTACCTCGGAAAGCACGTTAAGCCATGGGTCCCGGCTGTCATTTGAAGACCTTGGCAGTCGTTACAGGTAGTCAGTGGCCCGAAAGTCTGACGACCAGTCTTACCAAGAGGTATCATATTACCCAATACCTACTAGTTGGGTTGTGGAGGTCAGATAGGCAGTCGCTCCATGTAAAATACTGGTATTCAGCTGCAACGGGTTAGACTCAACATAGTTGGGAAAAGGCTAGGCAGATGATGATGATGATGAAAAGGTTTTGTTTGATTGGTGAACTCTGGCCTTTATGACAATAAAGGAAAGATAGTTCAATCAGTGATTCTACTGTTTGTAGAGATATGAAAACCCATGAATGCCTTCGGGTAGGACAACCTAACTTGTGACATCAGACTGTGTAACATTGCGCCTATTAAAATAAATCAAATAAAATAAAATTCATTTATTTCAGATAACTTGATCCATACAGTCCGATTTAAGTTAAAACAAACTAAATAGATTAACATTAAAACCAACATCAGAAATCTAAAATAAATTAAAATCAAAAACTAAATAAATTAAAATCAAAAACTAAAATAAATTCCCATTCACATCAAAATACACACTTACACAACACAACTCATTACAGTTCGTAAATCTATGTCTCACTTTTAAGTGTGTGCATATAAAGCTGCGTTTTCTCTGACAAGAATACGTGTTGAAAACACAAATATTGCAAATTGTCTTTTCTAAAAAATTAACAGATATTGCACCAGCTACAAAATTTCTAGTCATCTCCATCCATCCATATGCAACCTGCCAAAATAAATCATAAGCATAACCCTCTTCTATTCGCGGCAACAAAACAGTAAAACGATTAAATACAATTAAACCCAGTGAATGCAGAGCGTGTGCAGGCGCGATAGGGTTGTGACGTCAGCCGTGAGTGATTGTGTCGGGGGCCGGGCGACGGGTTAAACAGATTTCAAGCATAGGTTTTTGAAGATTTTTTCGGAGGCTTAAAAATGTGATTGACATTATATAAAACTTATTGTTTTCGCGGTGCTTCGGGGCACGGTATCCATACATTACCGATATCAATAACAAGTTGGACTCTGTTGCAAATAACAGCTCTAGATTGTAATGTCAGCCATTTCCATTCATCATCATTGCATTTATTGTGCGAACCGCCATTCTGTGGAATTCACTGACGGCTTCTTTATTTCCCGTCATTATAATCTGGATCTCACCAAAGTTAGACTGAATCAATTTCGTTTAGGCGAGCGTGCTCCACCCTAGCCCGCGTCATCGTTTCACATCAGGCAAGTCCGCTTCACATCCGGCCAAACGCAAGCCTATTCAGTTCAAAAGAAAGACCTAGGATTTCAGGTATTCTGGGAAATAGATCGACTACGGAGATTCGAAACCTATTTTTGTTTTGGCATAGAGGAACACTGACGTACAAACGATGACCACGTATTCAGTACAGCATTCTAAACACCCACATAGAAATTTTTTCTCGATAATTAAAAAAAAAAACAGCTTTTTCCTACAGTAAAGCAATACCTACACGGTCAAAATGACTGGTACAGCTGTTTTTATTTAAATTATTACGGATGAAAAATTTCTATTTGGCCGAGTTCAGAATGATGTACTTTCACCATCCTCATTTCCAAAACCCTCTCAATACATAACTTACGGTCTGAAAAATATAAGTTTAATTAATAAAAAAAGCTGCAATCTGTACATAAAGAGAAGTAGATGCAGTAGAAAACTTACTTACCATGTAGTAAAATTATTAATTTCATTTACTTTATTTTAAAAACATGCCAAACGCTAGCAAAAAAAAAAACATAATTAAAAAAAGTAGTCCCCGTAAAAGCTGCCTTTTGAATTCCACCAAAACATGAAACGCATGGTTAAACATAAAATAAATGTTATCAACACCGCGTCTACTCATCTTGTTATCCTTTAATGAAGTTAAAAAATTATGATGCGTGCCCGAAATTGTATACTTTGCCTTTTAATTATTTCACGAGGTTACGCCCTTTGGTTTCAAACCCTACAAATAATGAGGTAGCGAACGTAGGTAAAATGTAAACATGCAACCCTGATTTGTGTCTATGGTTACGACGCCCGAATGAGCCAATTTTCGGAGCAGCAGTAGAGTTTCAATTGAGTTAACTTTCACACACACTTATGACTTTTTAAAGGAAGTTCTATTGATTAAAACCACTAGGTTTGTAATTTTAAAGTTAAACTTATAAGTTTAAAATTAAATCTTAACTTCTTTACATTTTACATCATTAACATACCTCTGTACCTATTGTTTTTTTTTGTAAATACCCAGTTATTAAATTTTGTATTGCTTTGCTATGAAAGAGCGGGGCTTCCCAACACAGGCATTACTTGTTTAAAGGGAAGCTCCAAACACTAAACTTTTATGTAAACATAATGAAGCAATAAATTATTTTGTATTTTTTTTGGATTTTGTACTAGGTGTCAGTCTTTAGCACACATGTGAATAGGCTGCGGCATGTCTGGTGGAACATATGTACGCTCATTCGCTAGGCTACGTTTATCCTACGTCACGGGTGCCATAGATACTAAGTTGCCTTTTCTTGAGCTGAAACAAAACAGGTGCATTAAACCTGTTCTTACGTAATGTAAATATAATAATTCAATTAGCATGCAGCACTATGCGTATTGTTATAGCTATACTTAACATTGAAGTAACGCTAACAAATATGAAATAGTGACAAACAAAAAAAAAATGCAGCTTCTTCAAAAAAATCCGATTTTCTTTTCTAACGTTGGCACAATATTATTTATGAGAATAGACACTACGGTAAAATTATGAACCAGTCAACAAGGTGGTAGTGGGGTTTATTGCCCTGTTTGGTTCATTTAAGTATAGCCGCTCGTAGAGGCTGTAATCCACCACCAATTTCCCACAAAAAACATAGAATAAACAAAACAAACTCTAAATATAATTTACTAAAACATAGATTTATTTGGCAACGGGTTGGCCATTAATTTAAGCTTACACTAACTTGGGTAGAACATCGTATCAAAGTTAATCTTTATCATGTTAAGTTCAGACCTTTGACCACTGCAGGAACGGTTTTTATATTACGCGATTTTGTGCGACTTTCGTTTTGCGACTTTTTTGTTTTTACGTAACCATGACGAAGCTGAAAGGGTTATGGAATGACACGAGATTTTGAGTAGGTTTTATTATTTTTCGTGCCTTCATTGTTTTTTGTTTGAGTAAGCCGCATGTGGGTAAAATTAAAGTCATGTTGGTGTACCTTCCATGGGCAATGTACATGTACAAAAGTGGAGAAAATTATACGGCGTGGACAAGTTAAAATTTTCTATAAAAGCTAAGTATCAAAAATATTAAAAACCTTTATCGTACTGAAGATTTGTTGACTTAATTTATTAGCTGTTACAATTCAGAAAAATTTTGCTTGTACATTGTGTGTTTATTGTATTTAAACAAAATCTCTTCCAAGAAAATAAAGGGCTATTTTGATGACGACTTTTTTATTGTTTTTATGTCGCAATTACACTTGATTGCTTGTCCGAATTCGATTGTCTTTGGAATCACAAACGACCAAGTGTAAAAGAACGGGGTCAGAACAGAGTCGATGCATTTATTGCAATACGAGTTAGGGACCTTTCGCACTATGCGGAGACGAAAACGATTTGTACCATTACCGACCTCTATCTTCAACGAAACTGGGGCCCAATTCTGCTATTACAATAGTGTCAGAATGGTCTGTCATTGATATCATAATTGTTGATTTTGACTTGTCAAAACTTGTCAAAATCAACAATTATGAAATCAATGACAGACCATTCTGACACTATTGTCGTCTATTGTAATAGCAGAATTGGGCCCCAGGTCGGAGGCCCGGTTGTGCGACCAGACTTTCTTCCTGGTTTTATTCAAAAGTCGCTGCCGTGGCCGCGTATTGCACAAGATCCCTAACTCATATGTTAATAAATGCATCGGGTGTCCAAAACCGAGCAGTCTTTCGCACACCCGAATACGGGCCAACGACAAAGTGTAATTGCCAATTGCCCCTTTACAGTAATAACCTCCAAATCGACGTCATCATCGTATCGTATCCGTTCCGTCACCCCAAAACCGAATCCGACAGTAATTTAAAATGCATAAATCTCCTTGGCTCAGTCGGTCCGCAAACTGGATTCCCTCGAGTTTCAACTTTCCGTTTTATGAATAGGTAATCGTTTGCGATACGATATCCAGTGGACGGGGATGTTATTTATCTATGTCCAGAATATGATACGCTGTTAGGGTATGTGCGGACTCGTTGTGAGCAATGTACTTGCGTGTACGTGGCATAATTGGGCGTGTGGTTTTCCGCCAATTTATTTTCTTGGTGTAACTAAAAACTCTTCTAAATCTAAACCATAATTGAGGTTTTTGGGGTCCGGAACCTTAAAAGGAAAAACGACACCCCTTATAGGATTAATCGCGTGTCTGCCTGTCTGTCCGTCTGTCACAGCCAATTCTCCAAAACTCCGAAACTACTGGAACGATTGAATTGAAATTTGGTACACATTATGTAAGTCGATGACCCAAAGATGGACGTGTGGCCACTTTTGGGGGGTAAATTAAAAAAGGAAACAAATTGCATACTATATCGTGTTACATATCAATGAAAGGGCATAGTGAGCATCTCAAAAATATATTGTGATAAACTTACTTACCTCCCTATTTTAAATAAGAAGAGGTTTTCACTGCAAATCTTCATCAACTTCTTCAAATAGAACTGAGACGTAAACAAACCTCCGTCCCTTAATTTTAAAGGCAAAACACTCTTTAAACTCCTGAACAAAATGGCGGCAAACAAATCTAAAAAATCACTTAAAAAGAAATGGACTGACACCTATCTGCCCCATTCGTCACGCCGTGTCAACAGTCGTGTGAAACACCCCTTATTTTACATTTAATTGCATTTCTTTGTCGATCTCCCTGTTAATCTGGATGCACCCTTATCCTTTGCAAACTCCAGTTTACTTTGACCTTCCACACCCCTCTCCGTTTCCATACTTTACCTATATTTGGGGTGCAACTGGTTGATGGTACAGGGGTCTTGATGAATTGGATACGTCTAGACGATGTTTGATATCTAAAAGTATGTGTTAGGCAATGTTTGCGGACACACTTAGCTCGATTGCGTGTGCTTAATTTTTTGTGAAGTAGTGCTGATATTGAATCTGGTGACGCTGGGAGTAATGGATTTTTGTAAAAGCTTTTGGCTTTTTTCGATCTTTAATGTTAATCCAAATAACTAGATTGAAAGCGTCGCACGGCTAATTGCTGTTAAATGAATGATTAGGACGTAGGTTTCATTCCCAGGACGCGCAAAATATTATGTCCGGGCAAAGTATGTGCCTGATTTAGGGCAATCGGCTCGTCTTACTAACTAGTAATTGGCAAAATGAAGGTGTACTTCCAACACTTTTGCCTCTAAAAAAAGCATACTCAATGTTTATATATGTAGGATCAGGAGTGCCGAGAGGTATATCTTCAGGGTTTGGAGTTCCCATTTTATTGGGATAAACAAGACTGTATATGCAATTACAGTATTTTTATTACAGTAGGTACACAACACACAATACAAAATGGTACACAACACAAAAATGGTAAATAGTAAAAAAAAGATAAATCAGATAAAAAGGTACACACAGTTAGGCGAACAGACCTTTTAAGGTCACAGTTCGTACAGTGGACAAGCCACCCAAACACAAAGTGTATCGCTATCAGCAAGCTAAATACAGCTATGTGCAATATACAGCAGCGCTGTACCAGGTAAACCGACAGTTTTGTCGGGAGCAGGGGAGCTCTGTAATGAGTCGAATCCGAAGACCGACTGACGAGCTTACTGAGAGCACGCTCTTTTATAGTACGATGCCCCCACTGTAATCCCTCCACAACTCTGTCCGTTGACGCACGGAGGTGCGTCACGCGTTTACAAGATACAAAATGTGCGCGAAATCTAATAAGATTTACGATACAGTAATCAAATAATACAAGAATAATTGTCGTAAATAAACAATGGTGAATTCACAAAATAAATCATTTAAAAATTAAAATAACATGTCGTTAATTGTTTTGAACAAAACTTATCGGTCACACTTATCGAAATAAGTTGCCAAAAATCAATTACTAGCACGTAATAAATTATGTTTCGATTTATAAGACAATAATTGACCATAATTGATAGTAAAAATCACTTAAATTAATAATCAGAAAACAAAACAACTCATAATAAAATTTGGTGACTACCCACAATTGTAATAATTGACAACCAACTCCGACACGGCCAGAACTGACGTTCTACACGACCTCGTGTGATTCTGAAAAAGAAAATCTCTTGTGAATATCGATCGGCCTTTCTGACAAACAAAAGCCTTAACAAAAGGTATGTCGTAAAGAAAAATCCTGAGTTAGTCAATTATAGCAGTTGCATCGCAACCGTTCAAAATTACCATACTGCTACTGACAATACATAGTTCAACTAAAGTAGAGACACAGTCTCCCAGCCGAAATCACACCATGGGATTCGACAAGTAATTTGGAGTCAAATAGACAACCCGCATAGGCGTCAACATAGACAACCCGCATAAGCGTCAAGTTCAACATCCAAATCCAGGAGTCAACATAGACATCCGATTAAGCGTCAAGCTAAACAAGAGTCATCATAGACATCTTATCAATTCAGCTATACTATGTCAGCAGCAGATGAATCATCATCAGTGTCAGTATTGACATCATCACTAACAGTAACTGGACATTCAGGCATTTTTCGTACACGATCATAGGCATATTTGTAAATTCTATTGCTACTCAAAGCTTTTAACAAATATCTATCACCATCTAATAGTTCTAAAATTCTATAGGGACCTTTAAATTTAGGATCTAATTTAGTTTGATTTCGTTCCTCATTAGCAATAAGTACAAAGTCTCCAACTTGAAACTTTTTCAAAATAGCTTTAGTCTTATCGAAACGAACTTTATCGTATTCGGCACTTTTAGTTATACCCAGGGCTGCTTGTTCCCTTACACGGGACAAATTTACTTCTATCTCGTCACTGTCAACAGTCATCAAACCTAAAGGTCGAGCAACTCGTCCAATCAACAAGTCTAAAGGACTAGATTTAGTAACCCGATTAATTGTGCAATTTAGAGCAATTTGAACGTCTTCAATGGCATCTTGCCAAGAGCGCTCACTGGTCTCAACGGCGGTAAGCATACTTTTTAATGTTTTCATTATGCGTTCAACCTGCCCATTAGCCCTACATGCACCGGTAGCTATTAAATGCAATGCAATATTATGGGAATCACAAAATTCTTTGAAGTTTTTGCTAGCAAAACAGCGACCTTGGTCAGCTATAACCCGAGAAGGTGCTCCAAATAAAGAGACACTAGACTTAAGGGCTTTAATGCAATTTGATGCGTCAATCTGAGTAGTATGGTACAGTAGAACATACTTTGTAAAAGAATCAATTATAACAATGATGTATTCCTTGAGATCACTCTTTCCACTAAGTTTTCCGGTAACATCTATATGCACTGTGTGCCAAGGTATACTGACTTTAGGTATAGGGTGTAACTCTGCTTGAATTTTACCCGAATTAGATTTAGAGATTTTACACGTGATACAGTTATCTACGAATTTTCTAACATATCTAGCCATTTTATCAAACCAGTAATGCTCATAGACCTTTTCAAGCGTTTTATCCCAACCTAAATGCATGATTGCTTCATGAATGTGGTTTATAACAGACCATCTAAAAGCTCTTGGGACAATAGGTAAACAACGTGTTTGTCCATTGCGTTGTATTTTACGGTACAAGGTTCCTGATCGCAATTCATAACTTTGGGCAATATCAGGGGGTAGAACATTACTTTTTAGATTAGAAACGATAGCTAAAATCTCAGAATCACGCTGTTGTTCAGCTAAAAGCCAACTATTAGACAGAGTTGTAATATCAACACGTTTCTGTTCTATTTTGTTGATTGATTGTGGAAGGGGGTTTCTAGAAAGAAAGTCTACGTGGTTCATATATCTGCCTTCTCTATACATAATGTCAAAATCATAGGCCTGTAGAAAAGCCCACCATCTATGTACTCGGGGAGTTAAATCAGCCTTATTGCGCGAGGCTTTAAGGGAATTACAGTCAGTTACAACAGTAAATTTATGTCCCTGCAGATAATGGTGAAAATGCTTAACTGCGTTAACAACGGCTAAAGTTTCCAATTCATAGGAATGATATTTACTTTCAGTTGTAGTCGTTCTTTTACTATAATATTCTACAACATGCATTTTTTTATCAACTTTTTGAAAAAGAATAGCACCGTAACCATCAGCACTAGCGTCAGTATGTAATTCGATGGGATATTCAGGATTATAAATCATTAAAACTGGCTCATTAGTAAGAATTGAAATTACTTTTTGCCTAATTTTCTCATGTTCATCAGTCCACTTAAAAGTCTGTTTACTAGTAGTTAAGAAGAACAAAGGTTTCATAATCTGTGAAAAGTTCTCTACAAATTTTCTAAAATACGATGCAAGACCAATGAACTGTCTCAATTGGTGAATTGTTTTGGGAGACTTTAAATTAATTAATGCCTTTATTTTTCGAGGATTCGGGCGAAGTTCCCCGGAGGTGATTTCGTACCCAAGATATTCTACTCTGCGTTTTAGGAAAGAGCACTTGCTAAGATTTAAAGAAAACCCTGCTGTGGTCAATGATTCAAGGACTTCTTCTAGTCGATGTAAACCTTCACAGGGGTCTTTACTGGGAACCATGATGTCATCAATGTAAATAATCACATAAGAATGGACTAACTTGCCTAATGCATTAGTTACAGCACGTTGGAAAACACTAGGAGCATTTCGTAATCCGAATGGCATAGCCAAATATTCAAATTGGCCATCGGGTGTTACAAAGGCAGTGGCCTCAATACTATCAGGATGAATAGGTATCTGATGAAACCCAGAAGTACAATCAAGGCAAGTGTAAAAGTTAGCACCGCATAACCTTGCGATTTGGTCAGCTATAAGAGGCAGTGGAAACCTATCTGCTATTGTATTACTATTTAGCTCACGGTAGTCTACGCACATTCGATCTGACCCGTCGCGCTTCTTTATCAATAAAATAGGACTTGCAAATGGAGAACAACTAGGTCTAACTATTTGAGCATCAATCAGATCATTAATTTTGGATCGAACTAACTGTCTTTCATCAGGGGTAAGTCTGTACGGTCGGCGATGGACCGTCTTATGTGGATCAATGAGGCGTATTTTAAGTTCACCTGATGTGACTCGAGTACATGGTAGACCCTTTGCAAAAGCATGAGAATATTTTTGAAGAAGTTCAATCAACTGTGGTTTATATTCAGATGGAATATCTGTTTCAATATCATGAAAATTCGAGGTCTCAGGAATAGAGCACTGATCAATAAACTTAACTTTTGTAATAGTAAGACTTGTTTCGGTCATGTTAACCGCGAAACCTAATTTTAATATCTCACGGCCTATCATGATACTATGACTAATTAAGGCATCCGGTACTACATGAAACAGTATCTCTAAATGATAACCATCTATCTCTACTTCACTCAGAATTTGTTCGGTACATATTATGTTAGAATTTCCTATTCCCATTATATTGACGATACAAGAAATACGTTTGCCAGACAACTTTTTAGCACATGTTTCAGTAATAAGAGAACATTCAGCCCCAGAGTCATAACAAAATGCAAGCGACTCACCAGATTGCTGTAGAACACCAATGATAGGTCGTACATCACAAGCTTCAACTCGCTTCACGGATGGTTGGCTGCTCGAAGGTCGACTCCCGGTGTCTTCACTTGAACCACCCGGTCGCCTTCCGGTCGCCTTAGGGCAACGAGGAGCAACGTGTCCCGCTTCCCCACAGCGGTAACAGACTATCTTCTTAGTTGTTGCCTTATGTGACGAGCTGGCTGGTCCAGGATATTTGCTGGTTTTCTCGGCCTTCTTGCGACAGTTTGTAGACTTATGCCCCAATATACCACAAAAGTGACATACTATTTTAGCTGGTTTGAACTGTTTCGGTTGAGAAGAATCTTGCTGGTCAGAGGAAGTCTGAGACTTTCTCTTAAGGTGGGACAATACACTCAATTCTTGTTGAAGTTTATGTCTAGTATGTACTTCAGTAGTAAATGCTAGTCGATGAGCACGGGAATCAAATTTGGAGACATGGGCCAGTACAGTAGAAACAGCAATGTGTTCGACACTCAGGCTATTCCATTTAGATGTCAGTGAAGTGACCTGTCGACTGGCATATGCGGCTAAAGATTCTCCTTCTTTTGGTTGACTATTATGAAGGTTAATGAGGGTAGCGGCAACAGTTTCCGAAACGGCATATCGAGAAAGAAAGAGACTCTTAAAGTCTGTCCAGGTCATACCTGCATACGATACTTGGGAAAGCCATACGTTAGCACTACCTTTTAAGGCTTTAGTAAGGGCAATAATGAGAGTGCTACCTTGAAGAGGCTTTTCCGAAAAACAAATATCAACAGTTGTACTCCAAGATTGAGCATCGGAATCGGGTAGGTCTGGGTCAAAATCGGGCAAAGGAATTACAGTAGACGAAGCGGAGTGCGTCTTAATGGCTTCAATTAACTGAGTCATATTTTGATTCTGAAGCTCTAACATTACTCGCCATGGATCACCAACACCTTCCGATTCCTGGGCTCTCCCTAATCCCACTTCTGATGTAGGATCAGGAGTGCCGAGAGGTATATCTTCAGGGTTTGGAGTTCCCATTTTATTGGGATAAACAAGACTGTATATGCAATTACAGTATTTTTATTACAGTAGGTACACAACACACAATACAAAATGGTACACAACACAAAAATGGTAAATAGTAAAAAAAAGATAAATCAGATAAAAAGGTACACACAGTTAGGCGAACAGACCTTTTAAGGTCACAGTTCGTACAGTGGACAAGCCACCCAAACACAAAGTGTATCGCTATCAGCAAGCTAAATACAGCTATGTGCAATATACAGCAGCGCTGTACCAGGTAAACCGACAGTTTTGTCGGGAGCAGGGGAGCTCTGTAATGAGTCGAATCCGAAGACCGACTGACGAGCTTACTGAGAGCACGCTCTTTTATAGTACGATGCCCCCACTGTAATCCCTCCACAACTCTGTCCGTTGACGCACGGAGGTGCGTCACGCGTTTACAAGATACAAAATGTGCGCGAAATCTAATAAGATTTACGATACAGTAATCAAATAATACAAGAATAATTGTCGTAAATAAACAATGGTGAATTCACAAAATAAATCATTTAAAAATTAAAATAACATGTCGTTAATTGTTTTGAACAAAACTTATCGGTCACACTTATCGAAATAAGTTGCCAAAAATCAATTACTAGCACGTAATAAATTATGTTTCGATTTATAAGACAATAATTGACCATAATTGATAGTAAAAATCACTTAAATTAATAATCAGAAAACAAAACAACTCATAATAAAATTTGGTGACTACCCACAATTGTAATAATTGACAACCAACTCCGACATATATTATGTTGTTCATATGTCAGTTAGATTTTTTGACCGAAAGACTCAATAATAAGTTTTTTTTAGCTAGTAAACATGGTAAATATCCGGTTTTCAGTGTTAATGATAACTAAACACTCATGTCTCTTAGCTACAATATACCGACTAAAAAACTTAATTATTTCAACAATCGTATTACATTATCAATTCAGATATTCACTCAAAAAAACAGTCGTGTAAACAGTTTCGAATAACTCCTCAAATTCTCGAAACAGTTTGCAATAAAATTATATTAATGAAACAATCCCTGTCAATCGGTTTTTTATTAATAATTTAATTTCGCTCGAAGCTACAGCTTGTTAACGATGCCCACTCGAACGAATCCGCTTGTTATTTAAAAAGTTCCAATCGAATCATTCGTAGCCGCCTATGTGATCGATTCGTTCATTATTTTTACACGTTTCAGTTTTAAGATATTTTTCAGACTATAATTATAACTGAAAACGGGATATTCACCATGTGTACTAACCCCTTGTTTACTTTTTTAGGGTTCCGTACCCAAAGGGTAAAACGGGATCCTATTACTAAGACTTCGCTGCCTGTCTGTCTCCAGGCTGTATCTCATAAACCGTGATAGCTAGAAAGCTGAAATTTTCACAAATGATGTATTACTATATTGCCGCTATAACAAAAAATACTAAAAATTAAAAAAAAAATGTATTAAGGGGGGCTCCCATACAACAGATATGATTTTTTTGCCGTTTTTATAGACGCTGGTACGGAACCCTACGTGCGCGAGTCCGACTCGCACTTGGCCGGTTTTTTGTTTTCATATCGGGAACTCAAACCACATAGTGAACATGGTCAATATCCTGTTTTCGTTTTCGGAAACTATTTGTTATGTTTCCTGTAACGTTGGTAAACTATGGTAGGACATTTATAAGACGATAACTGCTACAAAAATCAAATTCGTCCTAAACCCATGTGTTGAATTGAATGATTAAGAACATTGTTTAGATCTACAATTTATTAATTTACAATTGGTTTTTTTTTTCATTATCTTCACATGCATTTTACTATATGTGTTAACTATATTAATCACTAAATTGACACTGTCTCTTACGGGATATCTTCCATGATTATCAATTATTGTGAGCTCTTCACTACATTCCGTCACTTCTGTGATTTTCACAATAATTGAAAACCACGGAAGATGTTCTCATATGAGACAGTGTGAAAGATTTAAAGCTTAAAACAGTATAATCTTAATCACTACTACAAAACATTACCTCTCGTTATTAGATTTACCAATAAGCTAATGCCGTGATGGAGGATGTTCCACGTAAGGTCAGCGGCACACTGCATCAGTCTTGTAGGAGACGCGTCATCAATCACTGCCCAGTGGACGAGTATGTTTATGTATGCACGTTCTACTTACATCTGAGAAAATGGCTGCCAAGTGGGTTTCGAGGGACGTGAGAAGAGCCATAGGTACATACATACATTGGTACATTTTCTTAATGTAGGAATACGAGTCATATAAACGCTTTTAGGCAATGTTCGCCTTTTTTTGACGTAGACAAAGAGACTTTTTAACTGAATTAAAAAAAGGAGGAATTTCTCAATTCGGTTGATTTTTTTTCTGTTTGTTACCTTCCGTCATTTAACCGATTTGAAATAATATTTTGTTTTGTGAAAGGATATACTATCCAATTGGTCCCATAGAAATTTCATCAAAATCGGTGGCAAAAAAGATAATGAAACAAACAAAGTCACCTACTTCCGAAAGTAAAGTTATTTTAGACTTTTATAGTGTTTTTTTTGGAAATTAGTTTTTTTTTTGTCTTATATTCTGTATTTCAAACGAACCACTTTAATTACTACTACAGACTGAAGTAGTGTTTTACAGGTTCTCAACTTCAAATTCTCAATTCAGAAACCGACAATAACACCCGTATCTATAGTCAAGTTAAAGAAATTACTTGAGTTTAAGTAATTACTTAAGCAAACACTTTATGAAATAGACAAGAATTTAAACGAAGTAAGAACCTTCAAAGAAAGCAAAGATAGAGTTATAACGTTTTTATTTATTTAAACTTCATGTACAATAGTGGTACATAGGCGGACTTAATGCCATTAAGCCTTCTCTACCAGTCAACCTTTGGGTTTAATAAGAAAACATCGGGTTTTGGTACAAAATAAATATCTACAAAAAAAACTTCTTGTTTTCGAAAATTTTTATACTATATACTAAAAATACACATAATTATATAAATAAAATAAACTATTTTTTTCAGTTCTTATATTCACGTAATTACTACACTATAGAATAAAATCGTATCTTAAATAATGACTTTTACTCAAGTAATCAATTGGACTTGTTAATAGATACAGGTGTAAGACTATCATATGCTTAGTCTTTTACAACTACGTTTGTAGTCGGCTTCCAGTCTTATTGCATGCAGTCAAATGCCACATGGAGTGACTCAAGGGACCTCGGACCTCAGATCTCTTGAACCACAGTCATTGGGTAAACGATGTTTCTTGGTCAAACTGTGGACTAGTATTTTCTACGTCAATGTGTGGTCTACGCTGGATTTGACCGATATTATTGAAAACGGCCAAAAGGACTACAATTTGTAACATCAAACTTTTTTAACCTCGCTAACTTATTTTTACTTTAAATTCTGTTAGAGTAATGTAGGTTTAATTTAATTTGTGATAGACAACGATCCTGGATTATAAAGAAAACCTTTTTCTTTTATTTAATTTTATATACTTAGAAGATAGACTCAAGTTCATGAAAGTCAAACTAAGTTACTCAAGTAAGTTAGTGTTTTATGATTGATAGCCTCTTAGATTTAAGTTAGCTGCTATTGGAATATTCACCGTAACTTATAGTTCGGGTTTCTAAACATACTCAATAACTTAACCGTTAAGTAAATTTGTCAAGTTATCACTATATTATGCCTAAGAATAAATCTTAAAAGTATTGAGTTTCGTTTCTCAAAACTAGATATTTTGTTTCGAGAAGCACTAAAAACCGGCCAAGTGTGAGTCCGATTCGCGCATGAAGGGTTTCGTACCATCGTAGTACCCCAAGCACCCTTATTTTTTTTTGTTATAGCGGCAACAGAAACACACATTCTGTGAAAAATTCAACTGTCCACCTATTACGGATCATGAGATACAGTCCGCTGACAGATAGACGGACGGACGGACAGCGGAAGCTTAGTAATAGGGTCCCGTTGGTTACCCCTCGGGTACGGAACCGTAAAAAAGTTGAAGGTGATAAAGAAAGATATCGGCTTACAGAAACAATGGTCATCGTAAGCGGCGGACAAATATTTTCTGTACGAAGCCAAGTGACTTTATTAAACCAGCTGCGCTTAAAATACTTTATTTTATAAATCTGGCCCTTTAATGCCTTGAATCTCATCATCACCATTTGCCTAGCCCTTTCTCGAACATGTCGGGGTCAACTTCCAGTCTAACCGGATGCAGCTTTTTTCCCAGTATTTTACATGAAGCGACTGTCTACCTGAAATCACCAACCCAGTTAGTACTGGGTAAAACGATACCCTTTGATAAGACTGGTTGTCAAACTTTCGGGCCACTGACTACCTGTAACGGCTGTCAAAGATCTAAACATGAAAGCCGGGACCAACGGCTTAACGTGCTTTCCGAGGCACAGAGGAAACTCGGTATGTAATAGGTGGTCACACATCCACGGACCAAACTGGGCAAGCGCGGTTTAATCTAAAGATCGACCCGAGCGGCTGTTATTATTTAGCCACGAGCTCTCAATCTCCCTTTAATCCAAATTCTGCAATAAATTGCACCATAATGAGATTACTTGTACAAAGAGGTTCACAGAAAATCTGAAGAACATAAAAAAATAAAATTAAAGGTGTACCATTCAGAGTGAAAGTGATTTTGTAAAGGGAGGGAGTTGCACCCTCTTCTGCAAGGGAGATATTAAACAAAAAGTAAGCACAGGTTGCATACCTACGTTGGACATAACATGGATGATAGTTGTATGTTTTCTTTATGTCCTTCATAATATTGAGAATTTTTATGAGATTATGGTAGTTTGAATTTCGATTAGTCAGAATCGACTGCTAAAACAATTTCGGGTATTTTGTGAGTTCATAAAATGCTAGAAATGGTTTTAGCATCAACTGTAATTAACTGCTTTCGTAACTTATTTAGTGGTTTGACACTCTTATAAAATCGTCGAGTTTTAAAATATAAAGAAGGACTGAAAAATCAATGCTCTTTAAAATAACATAACATCACGCCTATAATCCCGGAAGGGTTAGGCAGAGGTGTACCTAATAGTTTACCCACATATTGCTAGTAATGTTAAAGTCCCACGTAATAGGGGGCGAGCCTATTGCGTTCAACCGGGCACAGATTCAGACACCATGGCTGCTACTGAGATATTCCTGATGGCAAAACCCAATAACACTTTGCCCTACCCAGGAATCGAACCTAGGACCTCTTGCTCAGCAGTGGCGTTTGCGACCACTAGAGCAACGAGGCACTCTTTTTTTTTCAATATTTGAAATACATACTTACATATAATTATGATGCAATATTCGAAGTGTCTATGATTTTCTCCTTTTTTTTTGCTATTATAATATTCTCGATACACGGTCTTATCCTTCTTACTCTTTCAGCGACTTCTCAGTAACGCGGCTAGAATGACAGTTTGATTCACTTAGCTCGCGTTACAGGGTATAAACGCGCCATCAACCGCGGGGGTGAGCAGAGTTACCTTGGGGTTGTTGTTATACCGCGGGATGCCAGATTGTTTTGTTTTTTTTTTATTGTTTTTGATGTATTCGAAGTCTGCATTCGATTTTTTTTGTTGTTGATGTTGTATTGATTATTTAGTCTACTTCAAAAGATTATAAAATGTTTCTTTTAGGGTACGGCCAGATGTAGTGTGTTGCTCAATATGAGGAAGGGAGAAAGTCAGTGAAGAAAATATTGTGTATTTATTTATTTAGGACTCACATCTCAGTCTCCAAGGCAATTCTTCTTGTTCTTCAACCTTTGGCTGCTGAGTGTAGGTATCTCCCAAGGCAATTACCCCCTCTTAAGTCATTGCTGCCGTTGCTTTGACGACGCTTTCCCGCGGCAGTATCTAAAATAGCAGTACAGAATTAGAGCCACCCAATATAATATTATTTGCTGATCAATAATGTTACTTTTACGCTTCGCTAGTAGCGCCTCAACTGACTTTATTTACTGACCGAAAACATTCCTGTTAAAGCTGACCAGAACCACAATATTTAGCTGCCTTCCGCAATTCTGCAATTTTGCCAGAACTTCATTATATAGCAACACTATAATTAACTATGAATACAGGATATTTGTTTTGGGTTCCTGATATTACAGTTTATGCGTGATCATGGTGCGCCGAAATATCGGGAACTCAAAATAAATAATAAACTTAGAAAATACCCCAATGTCAGTATTAATGATAGTATTAGTGACCATGTCAGTTTAAAAAGTTCATAGCAAAATCTATCATCATGTTTTCTAAAAAATCCTATACATATATTTTGACACAGAAGGGCACCTAAATGTAGGTATCTAAAGCATCTAAAAAATGTTATCACCACGACACACCTACAAAGCTACTTAAAGCCTCACTTTGCATACGTTGGTGCCAATATTGGCGCCAGAGTGTGGCGCGCCCACCGCACGCGGTTTCGCAATTTCGGACTAACAGTCCGCGCTGTCCGCAGGCGACGACAGGGTGTGGATTATGTAAGCAATTGCTATTGCTAAGAGAATTTAAAAGTGGTACATAGTCTTCTTTATCGTGTGTTCAGTGCCTGACCTGATGTCAGAGTTTTTATGCTGCCCATGGGCTTCTGACTTGGCTTTACATGCCGTCGAGAAATATCTCTCAGGCATGCTGGTTTCTTCATGATGTTTACTTTCACCAAAGCATTAAGTGATAATTATACAAAACGCAAATGAATCCGAAAAATCAGAGGTGTGTCTTGGGTTCGAACTATGACTTGCAGTCCGACGGTCACACCACTAGGGTATCACTGCTCAAACTGGTTGTATAAATTATTCTTTAACGACTGAAACACACCATAGCAATGCGACTAATTAAGCACAACTTAAAAATCAGGCGTGTACCTAATTCTAATCTATTTTTTTTTCTTTGTGGCAAAGAAGCGTGTTTATGAATTACGAATCTTCAGGTTTTACGACGTCAAAAGATCCTCAAATGTTCTAAGATCTAGTTGAATTTATGACTATGAAATGTGAAAGATGAGAATTGAAATGAAAAACACTAAATAATGAGTATTATGACTACGATACAAAGTCATCTTTTTCTTTCTTTTCAAAAGAGAAAGAAAAAGTTTTTATCATTTAGGTAGGTACATAAAACCAGGAATGGATAGCCATGACACAGAACCGCCAAAAGAGGAGAGATTTGGATAAAAATCTACACTGCATTCGGTGGCCAAAAGTCGAAGAAGAAGAAATCGAGGAGCATGCGTTTTCGTGTAAAGATGCGATAGTTACAGATATACAACATAATATTATAAGATCGAGTAAAGAATGTAGAGTAACGTCATCCGAAATGTTAAACACTCATCCATAACAGCTCCACCTCCCGATAGCAGAGTGGTAATGGCACAAAATATCCACACCAATTTCCATCAGCCATCCCCACACGTAATAGACCCCGTCAGCTTGTCCGCAGGCGTGGATATCTGAAATCTGTCGGCCGTAAAATCCTTTGGCTTAAATCGCTTTAAAGCGCTTAAGCATCGCCTCATCACGCTGAATGGCCCCAACATAGCATTTATTTGTTGGCTTTTTTGTTGATACATGCCGATTTTAATTTCTATTCTGAGCTCACTTTGACGAAGAAAGAGGTTTTTTTTTTTTTGTCTTTTCGAGTGGTTTTGTTTATATGGCTACATAGGCACAGATCGACGTTTGAAATGAGCATTGCCTATTGGTTTTTCAGGAGATCGGGGATAAAGGCCTCATGGTTAGTATGCCTGATGTTTTAGAAAAAGTAAAATGAATTTTTCGCCGTTATTCGTCCAGCGAGTGACGATATTTGCCCACCTCTCCGGGTGCATTCGCCACGTACGGGTACGTAGCCAGCCCACAAGATAAAGAGGTTTGTATGGAGAAATTGGAGGCCTTTGTCCAGCAGTGGGACACATGACTGGCTAACAAAAAGAAATGGGCTTACTTGAGTAGAAACATTGGTCTAGGTTACTTAAACGAAAGATAAAAGATTTATTCGATGGAACAAATGTTTGGCAGGCTTTCTCAGTTGTTCTCCTAAATTATCATAACGTCGCGTCGTGAGAAACAAAAAGTAGTAGATGTCTGGTTAAGCTTCATTGCAACATAGACTGTGTAAGCAGCTGCAGACGCGAACACGCCATACGAATACTACCCGAAGTATCTGTCCGATGTCTGCAACCATTTCGCAAAGTCCGTTCCAGTTTGACTGCATAACATAACATCACGCCTGTAATCCCCGAAGGGTAAGGCAAAAGTGTACCTAATAGTACACCCACATTTCGCCAGTTATGATTAAATCCCATGTAAGGGGACGAGCTTATTGTCATCTACCGGGCACAAATCAGCGGCTGCCATTACGTTCCTGATAGAAAAAGAATTAGCCCGACCCGGGAATCGAACCCAGGACCTCGTGCTCATCAGTCGCGCTTGCGACCACTAGACCAACGAGGCAGTTTGGCTGATCCTTTGTATTATGCCAAGCATGTCAAATGGTAATAGGCTCGTCCCTTTACAACATGGGCACATTTCACCAGTTATGAATACTGGTGAAATGTGGGGATGTACTGACTATAGGCACAGCTCTGCCTAACCCTTCGGGGATACGAGTGTGATGTTACGTTGATGTCAAAGAAAATGATTTATAGACTTTACAGCGAAACCATGAGAACAATTTCCATTGTATAGAGCAGGCTTATTCCTTTCTTTTGGGATGGGAAATCATCAAATGACTCCCCCCGCTGTGGGTGGAGCGGATGGGAGTGTCAGACTTTTACTGACTAAAACCCATCCATGCTCCTTCTTTTGCCCTTTGTGTTCCAGGGCCCCGGTATCTCTTTCGAACAATCCAGCCCTGGCAGAAGCAGGTTTATTCCTAGCTTATTAATTTATTATCCTTCACTTAAAGCACTGCTACTTATAGTCGGGGCGTCAGTTTACAGAATCAATCGGATGGAAATCCAGAATAGTCCCTCCGTTTGTTAAGAGAACTGATTTGAGTGATCACATATCAGCCTCGCTTGGATCGTTCAGTCGTTGAATTTATTTTTTGGATATTTATTTGTTTTTTTTTAAACTGTTTTTTATTGTTTAAAAAAAAAGGTATATGACCTAACTTTTATTTTTATTTTCTATTTATACCCAAAAAATGGCCCCCACGTTTAAAATTCAGTAATTTATGTTACACGTTCGCCTTTGGGTCACCGACTTACATTTTTGTGTACCAAATTTCAACTAAATCGGTCCAGTAGTTTCGCAGTGAATTGGCTGTGACAGACGGACAGTCAGCCAGACAGACAGATCCTTTACGGGGTTCCGTTTTTTCCTTTTGAGGTACGAAACCCTAAAAAAATTAAATTATAGATTTATGTATACCTACTTATGTCTTCCTTATATCAAGCAATAGATTACACATATATATCCCGATAAAAGCATATAATATCTACGTCATAATTAGGAACCGACGACTTATAAAGGTCGCAGAAATTCGCTGTACACGAAAAGCACATGAATGGTCGAAGTAGTGACGTTTGGGGGAGGCCCAGCAATAGACGTCTTCTTTCGGCTGTCATAATCTGATTAGCCTTTTCCCAACTACGTTGGGGTCGGCTTCCAGTCTAACCGGATGCAGCTGAATACCAGTATTATACATGGAACGACTGCCTATCTGACCTCCACAACTCAGTTAGTGCTAGGTAATACGATACCCCTTGGTAAGACTGGTTGTCAGACTTTCGGGACACTGACTACCTGTAACGACTGCCAAAGATGTACAAATAAAAGCCGGTACCAACGGCTTAACGTGTTTTCCGAGGCACGGAGGAAACTCGGTATGTAATGGGTCCTCTTCTTTCGGCTGTAATGATGCATAGTTTCACTAAAAGTGAAGGTAGAAAAATAAAAATACTATGGTAATTCTAAACCGAGTGAGAATTTATTTCATTTTCAAAAGCACTCTGCCATTAGGTTAGATAACCGTATTTTCAGCACACCTGGGTATGAAGCATGCGGACATACCGACCGCATTTAGAGCGCATCCCGTAACGCCCGTCGAGTGCACACCAAATCAAATCAAATCAAATCAAAAATGTTTATTTGCAAGAAAATACAAATTACAAGGAAAGATTTTATGTCCTAAAAGTCATTGTATTCTGCCTGCAAGCAAGCGTGCAAATTTTTTACTTACATCTACTATGTAATTATTAACATGCAATTAATATTATTACAATTATTATAAGGTCAATTATTCATTTTCATTCATCATTAACATTAATTTTTAAATTCCATAAATTCCTTAATGTTATAGAAACAACTATTTTGTAGCCACTCAGTCAATTTTTTTTTAAATAAATTACCCTGCAACAATTTCAAATTATTTGGAATGTTATTATAAATCAATATACACATATTAAACACATTTTTTTTATAAATATCTTTATGACTAGGTGGGTGATACAATAGATTTTGAAACTTGGCCCTTTTTTGTCTTGGTAGAACCTCACTACGTTGCTTAAAGTAATGCATGTGATTCTTGGTAAAAATGCAGATATCTCTTATATACATACAGGGTAGTGGAAGAATGTTACATTTTTGGAAGAGAGGTTTACAACTATCCAAGAACCATGCTTTGTTTATAACCCGGATGCAACGTTTTTGAAGCTTGAAAACTCTGTCAGAGTCGGTGGAGTTGCCCCACATTATAAGTCCATAGCTTAGGACAGATGACACATAGCCGTGGTAAGCCGAAAGAGCAGCTTCTACAGATACATTTTGCCTTAACTTTTTCAATGCAAACACAAACCTATCTAGTTTCTGACAAATATGTTCCACATGGCATTTCCAATTTAAATGTTTATCTATATTAATTCCTAAAAATTTTAATTCATCCACTTGATGTACTTTTTCGTCTTTGAAAATAATGTCTAAAGGTAATTGTTTGGTATTATAGGAGTTAAATTGTACTAATTTCGTCTTACTTATGTTTATATTCAAATTATTACTTTCCATCCAACTTATTATATCTGATAGGGTCTTTTCGATGACTGATTTGTAATCTTTTTTATCCTGACATTTTATAATAACTGTGGTATCATCTGCAAAAAGGATACATTTCTGCAGAGTGGCCACCGGAAGATCATTTATATAAAGCAAAAAAAGTAAAGGGCCGAGAATGCTACCCTGAGGCACACCACTCTTATTTATTATTGGTATTGAATTAAATTTGTCTTTGGTATAAATTTTGTCTGTTTTCTTTACAACTTTGGATATCTCGGTACACTGTTTCCTGTTTTTTAGATAGCTAGATAACCATTCAAGTGCTTTTCCCCTTATGCCGTAAAAGTCCAGCTTGTTTAAGAGCTTCGAATGATTCACAAAATCAAAGGCCTTGCTCATGTCTAAAAAGAGACACACCGGAGGATTGCCACTGTTTATGCCTTCTGTTATGAGTTTAATTAAATTAAAGATTGCAAGAGCAGTTGAACTACCTTTTCGGAACCCAAATTGCTCTTTGCATAATATTTTATGTGTACAGAGAAAATTATTTAATCTGGCAAGCATTGCCTTTTCAAAAATTTTAGACATAATGGGTACTATGGTGATAGGACGATAGTTATTAGGGTCTGACTTATTTCCCGTTTTAAAAAGTGGTTTCACGATAGACATTTTTAGCTGCTCTGGAAATACACCTTCCAAGAAAGATAAATTTATTAGATGCGCTATTGGATGACATATCCAAGTAGCACACGCTTTCAAAACTTTCGTGGCAATGCCGTCATAACCACTAGTTTTGCTATTATTTAGAGACATAATGATTTTAAATACTTCTATTGCATCTACAGGGTTCAGGAAAATAGTATTCAAATTTTTGTTATTTTGATTTAGCTTAATATTATTTGAATTTATTGGCTGATTGGATGTCAAATTAATAAAATAGTTATTAAATAAATTGCAGATGTCTAATGGATTGTTATATGTCACATTATTTAATTTTATGTTGTCAATGTCATTTTTAAATAAGTCATTATTACTTAAAGTTGAGGAAATAGCATTCCAAGTAGCTTTACATTTATTTTTGTGTTTTTGTATACGCCTTGTCATCACAATTTTATGTGCTTTTTGTGCACATCGTTTAAACACATGAGTATAACGTTTATAGTTTTTCTCATTGTGTTTTTTATTAATTTTACTAGTTACGAATTTTAGATATAGCTGACGTTTCGTTTTACTAGACTTTTTAATACCTTTCGTTATCCAGTTTTGTGTGACTGGTTTATTATTAACCTTAACTTTAATAACCGGAAAGCACAAATCGTAAAATAAAGTAAACGTTTCATAAAATAAATTAAAAGCTTCTGCTAGAGTGTCTGAGTTAAGTGTTTCCGAAAATGAAAGAGAAGACATACATTTGCAAAATTTATCGAGATTGTCCGAACAGTAGTCACGTTTCAATTCAGTCCAACAAGATATTGTTTACCATACCATGGACTTGCGGTTTTAAACGATTACCGCACTAATTTGTTTCTATATTAACAGCGGTGTATCTGTATATAGATAATTAATGAGTAATGAAATACATATCCATATTAGAATAATATACTTATAAGGATCCGAATAACATATATTTCTAATAAGTATATGTGTTTATGTCATAAGGATCCATGCGGCCGTAGATGGACACACACTCATGGATGGTCATACTCTGACCTTATTGATGATGTGCTTCAGAAAGGTCAGCACTCATGATCAATTCCATCTCTATTCTACCAAGAATAGACAAAGCTCTTTCTGTACAACTCGACATGTCTTCTGCCCGAGCATGCGGTGACCCGTTGACCCGAGTTTCTACAAAGACAAAGACGTGCAAATTATTTCCATAGCAACGGGGAAGTAGTTAGTGATGTAGATATTCTACGAATCTCGATCGACGTGTCACTTAGTGTTAGTGAAAACGGGCAATAGGCATTGACTTAGGTGACACTTAGTGTTGGTGAAAAAGGACATTAGGTATTCAGTTAGAAGACACTTAGTGTTGGTGAAAACGGGCATCAGGCATTGACTTAGGTGAAACTTAGTGTTGGTGAAAAAGGACATTAGGTATTCAGTTAGAAGACACTTAGTGTTGGTGAAAACGGGCATTCGGCATTGTCTGATAAATTATTTGCCGTACACAGCAGGGATATCAACAGCCCCGGTTAACGCTCGTACAGCATTTCTTTCGAAGTATTCTTCTTGGCCTGAAAACTGAGGAGACGGCGACTGTAGGCCTCCGACATTTTTTTAAAATCAATATGTGTCAATAAACACAAAGAATAGTAAATAATAAATAAAAAGAATCGATGTGATGTTGACATTAATTTAACAAAAAATAAACAAAATCCCAAAATCCAAAAAACAATTGCCCAGGGTTGTGACTATACATTTTTGAAACTTTAACACAGAATGCCTCGCTGGTCTAGTGGTCCCAAGCGCGACTGTTGAGCATGAGGTCCACGGTTCGATTCCCGAGTCGGGCAAATTGGGTTTTTCCATCAAGAATTTCTCAGTACCAGCCACGGAGTCTGGATTTGTGCCTCCCGGTAGATGCCAATAGACTCGCCCCCTATTACATGGGACTTGAACATAACTGGCGAAATGTGGAAGTGCTAGTAAGTGCACCTTTGCCTAATCTTTCGGGGGTAACAAGGCGTTATGTTATGTTATCTTTTAACATAGAATGAGGTAAACGCATCAGGCTGCGGGACTGTTCGAAAGAGATACCGCGGCCCTGGAACACAAAGAGCAAAAGAAGGAACATGGATAGGTTTTAGTCATTAAAAGTCTGACACTCCCTTCCGCTCCGCCCAGAGCGGGAGGAGTCATTTGATGATTTCCCATCCCAAAAAAAAAAGTAAACGCATCAGGTTATCAATATTTTACATTACTGTTCATTTAAGGTAGGTACGCCGTCAAATGGTGGTATATGGTGGTATATATGTGCACAAAGATTTAGTGCAAACTTTTACCACAGATTAAGATAAGATATATTTATTTGCTCCAAACATGTGTACACATACAATATTAAAAAGTGCATGCAGAATAACATTCAAGAAAAATTGGTTCAGACATGTTTGCCTCAAACTATGGCTTGCAAATGTAACTAATAGTTCCTTACGGCCTTTACGCTAATTTACAATATTTGGTAACAAACGTGATATTTACAATCTTCAGGTTAAGCTGAGCTTGCCTGGGTAGGTCTGTGGAAGGGTCACCACCCATTACATACCGGGCATTAAGCACACTAAGCCGTTGGTCTCGGCTGTCATTTGTGGATCTTTGACAGTCGTTACAGATAGTCAGTGACCCGAAAGTCTGACAACCAGTTCTACCAAATGGTATCGTATTACCCAAAACTAACTGGGTTGTGGAGGTCAGATAGACAGTCGCATTATATGAAATACTGATATTCATCTGCATTCGGTTAGACTGGAAGCCGACCCCAAATGGTGGAAAAGACTAAGCAGATGATGAAACGTAATATTAACACAATTCCATAGAGTAGTCCTTCACAAACAAAATTTTGGTGTCTCTCAAAGTTACTTCAAAAACAAGCTTGCTTACTTACTAATAAACTCAACTAGCGAACTCTTAAGTAACTGCAAGTGTTTGTCAAAATTCCCGATACAGCGAAACAAGCCCATTAGAGTAAGCCCCTAAAGTTTACTATAAAATGGAAACTCCTTACACTTCAACGCAAAGTAATTACAGAGTTAAGAAATTCTATGCGAACTGATAGTTGATGAGTTACAAGTACTTAGTGAGTTTATGCAAGACATGCTTTTATCCGCTGCTTTGCCTGAGTGGAGTCGGAAAATGAAAAATAAAGTCAAAATTAACTCACAAGTATTGAAAGTCTACAGCCTAATCTAGAGGACCTGCGGACGAACGCAACGTAAATTTGCATATTTTAAAATATGTAGTTTAATAACAAATTACCTACAAGTTTTAAAGACGGAACCCTGGTCCAAGCCTCGAGTCCTCGGTCCAATTCGCACTTGTCCGGTTTTTTTTTGCTATAAACACAATTAGTAAAACCTATAGTTAAGAAGAAAATCTTAAAACTAAGTAATTATAACGTGCGAAACAAAGAGATTTAAAATACTTATAGAGCGGACATTGGGAATATTTTCATACAAAAACTTTGATCCTAAACATTTTCGATTTTGACACATGATTGCTTCCTGACAATTGAGCGTATGACATTAGACAGAACGACTTATTACTAAGTAGTAACAAGTAGTGGATTACGATTTTGTTTGTCTTGTCCCGTCTATCGCTCGTAAATATTTGAATGTCTTTGGTGCGAAACTAATAGACCCTACTTATCAATTTAAAAATAATTTGAAAATTCGTTCTGATTACTCCGCGAGTTCGTGCTAGGCCCAATGGTGCCGTTTCGTCCAAATCCGTTCAGCTTTTAAAGTGTGATTGCTAAACAAACATACAAACACTCCGATTTTCACACTTTTAGTTGGACTCCGTTTTAAGTACCTAAGCAACTACGTAGGGAAATTTCTAGAAGGAAATGCATTAAACTATTATGTAAGTTTGTAATTGTTGGTAATAAAGTTCGCTTGATGATGGAGGTGAATTTGAAGTGGTAATTACTTCGCTGATATGTTGAAGTTGAGATTCTGCTTGAGGATTTAACTTGCCTTTCGGATTTGGAACAGTTTCCTCGTCTTTGGCTGTTGAGGAAAGTGTTCTTAAGTTATTTGTATTCACATCAAATTCACCTAGTGATATCTAGCGAACATTATTTTTAAGTTTATCAATACTAATATTATAAAGAGGCAACATTTGTTTAGAAGTTTTATATAGGAGGTAATCTTTGAAACTACTGAACGGATTTCGACTGAATAATAATATCTTAATAATAATAATATCTTGAGACAACCAACACACCGCCATCTGATCCCAAACTAGGCAGAGCCTGTACTATGGCAACCAGACAACTGATAAACATACTTATATATTTCTAAATACATTACATATTATAGATAAACTACACCCAGATACAGAACAAATAATCGTATCACAAAGATTTGTCCTGTGTGGGAATCGAACCCACGACCTCCGTCCTGGCAGTCAGGGTCACTAACCACTAGACCAATAGGCCAATCAAACGAATACGAATACCGAACGTAACGAATACGTGGTAACAGTTTTTACGTCGGTATCCCTTCTACCCCGTGTATCTGTGGTCATATCTCTTTAGTTCTAGGATTTTCCGGATTCATCACGGACCAGTCCACACTCAAATCTGGTCCTTATATCATCCTTGACCCGATCTAAATGTACCTACCGATCACATAGAACGATCTACAAACTATGCGAAAGTCATACGCAAACACGCGTGCCCTATTTTCGTTTCGAGGCGAATTTTCGGCGATTGCGAGCTATTTGAATAGAGTTAACCCTCTTCCGGCCCATGATGGAGTGATGATTGATTCCTGTTTACTCATGGGGTGGGTTGCAATTTAATATCTTATTGTTAATCGCGAGCCGCGTTGTGTTGATTCTGTGGAAACATAGGGAGAGGAGGTTGAGAATATTGAGCAGGTACGGTGGTGTTTTAGTTTTTTTTGGATATTAAATCCTAACAAAAACATTAAATAGTTACCCGTTTGTGGAAAAAAAAAACAGAAAACCTAACTATGAAAAACACTAAAAAACTAAAATGGAAGAGTGAATACTACAATTAACAATTAAAATGATAATAGCTAGGGCTACATTAACGGGTAAGAAAATAATTGAAAGTGCAAAACCTTTCCTTGCAGTGCTAACGTGGACACTACACAGGTACAGCTATTAATTTTCTATTTTAATTGTTTTTTTAACTTCATTTCAACGTAGAACACAGCACAACAAAGCAATTATACCTACAAGCAATATTTCAATACACAAAACAAATATGAAAGGCATCATTTTAATTCTGTAAATATCCATTTTGATGAGAGATCAACATTTGACGCTAAATAGTGGTTTTTCACATTCGTTTGTGCTAAAAAACGCGAAACATTTTATTTTTTTCGCATTTTGTTTCGCGAACTGAAATTCAATATCAATTCGTAGTCTGTTATTTTGCGTTCCGATTTTAGTTTTAAATACCGCGGAGAGAAGCCTAAATAAAAATTCAGTTTTGTTAGCGGACGGAACGATTTACGCGCTAGTTTTAAAATATAATAAATATGTTGGAGGTACGAATGGTTAAAAAAGAATTTTCATCATAATTAATAAAGTTTGTATATTGTCGGTTAGGTTGGATTTGAGAGGTCGTCTTTTGAGCTTTTGAGTCTGAAAACGAAGGTTAGAATTAAGAAATTTAAAGGAACCTTAATGTAAAATAAAATCAACACAATTTTACTAAGCTACTACTACCTACCAAGCTACACGATGAATGTAAGTTCTGATTTCTTCCGTGTTCTTGGTAGCTAGTCAAGATAATTTTTATTTTTTAATTGGTGTTAATATTTGAAATGAAACCACGAACACTTACACGAACACTATATTATCAAACTGAGCACTTATGTTGTTTTAACTACTATTATAGACTTTAAATTAGGTTTAGACATTTATATCGAATAAAACAATGTGCGAGGAGGTAAGCGTGCTGCTTAGAGACACAAACGGAAGAAGGAGATAGATGACGTAAGCAGTGTTGCCAGCAATTTAGTAGTAAGAATACTAAACAATTGAGACAAGCCCGCCACACTATTCCCAAACCACTGTAACTCCTGAAAGCCAGAATCAATAGTGGCGACCACCAGAAAAGCGAGACAATGAAGCTCGACGAAGCTCCAGAGAAATAATACAAGATTTTACTGCATTTTACCTTCCCATCTCACGCGATCTCGACAAAACACAAAAGCAGCGTGCCCGTTCCTTCTCTCTCCCCGTATATTTCAAACTCCTAGATTCAGCCGTTTGCTGTACGGCTCCATTGTTAATTATTATAAACGCTTTCAGTTATTGTTGTGTTTGGTGATTAAAATTTGGATTGTAAACTGAAATGAAACAATCCAACCGGAAAATTTTCATGGAAATCTAAAGTAAATGTTTGACTTGAGGCCACGGAGTGAGCTGGCGTTGCAGGTTTTCGAGTGTTGCTATCTGGTATCAAGATCTGACAAATATTGATGTTGTGTTGTGAAATGTTGTGTAGGTACCGAGTTTCCTCCGTGCCTCCAAAAGCGGGTTAAGCAGTGGGTCCCGGCTGTCATTTGTAGATCTTTGATAGTCGTTACAAGTAGTCAGTGGCTGGGAAAAGGCTAGGCAGATGATAATGTTGTGAAATGTCATGTAGTGAGTGTGAAAAGGAAAGATAATCATGTGACCATAGATGTCAAAAATTTAAAAGTATCAAAACTTTTTAATTTAGCTATCTATGTATTTATCGGCACAGTTGATGGTTACCCCTGGATAAGGTAGACATAAACAAGGAGAAGTCTATGCCCAGCAGTGGGTGAGTGGATGAGCAGTCGGGCTGTGGATGATTATGATTCTATGACATTGGGTATTCTGATAGTTAAACTGTGATCATATCATTAACACTAGAAACGGGTTATTTACCAAGTTTATTATTTGTTTGTTTGTTTTAAACTGTGACCGTTGCTTTGAGAGAACAAAACGGTAAAGGGCCAACTCAGTGCTGGGCTTATGTTTTTCCTTTTTCTTCGACAAATACATACATATGTATAATTATAACATCACGCCTGTAATTCTCGAAGTAATCCTTCGGCAGAGACACAGGGCAGAGGTGCACACATTAGGACAGTCACCCACATTTAGCCAGTTATGTTTAATTCCCATGTAATAGGGGCGAGCCTATTACCATCAACCGAGCACAAATCCAGTCTCCGTAGCTGCTACTGAGAAATTCGTGACGGAAAAACCCAATAACACTGTGCCCGACCTGGACCGAACCCAGGACCTCATGTTCAGCAGTCGCGCTTGCGACGACTAGACCAACGACGTGGTCTAGAAATACATTGAGTTAGATAAACATATTTAAGACGGATTAGACAGCGTCATGAAGCCTTGAAGCTAAATTATAATCCATTACATATTCTAAGACATACGACGCTATCGAACAAGAAACACAATAATTCCATTACACGAAATACAATTACAATGTCATCAATCTCAATAAACAGTTCTAAATTCAAAACACTCAGTTGATTGTCTATGAACTGTAAAACAAACTAGTACATTTAGTGGGGTATGTCGTGCATACGGCTACCGCGAAAGGGCTTCATCGTGCGTGACATACTGCTGTTAAGATAGGGAAGTAGAATGTGATGATAGTTATATTTTTTATAGTATTATGGTATTTTAAACCGGGAAAGTAATTTATAGGAGCAGAATTTCAGGAATAATGCTGTCAGTTTTGTAAACTTTTAATGTATTATATTATTCTAAGTATATTCTTGTTAAAATGTTTTTTTTGTCGACGACTTTTAGAGCGGTAATCTATGTGTGTTTGAAAGATAATTGTTTCTTTGAACATCTTATTATTGACAAAAGCTACTTAAACACGTGTAAATTTGTATCTGTAGCTGTCTGAATGTGGTAGAACTGTAGTAAACACAGATTTTGGGAAATACTTTGGTCCCAATGGTAACGAAAACTTTCTTTGTTCCAGTATATGGCACTAAGTTTTTTGTTTTTTCATCGGTTGGTTACTTTCAATTCAAGATGATTTTTGATTTCTCGCGACGAAGCTAGCATCCAACATGCAATAAATCCAAGCTAACCATGTGTATCACAAGTAAAGAAAATTCCTAATCACATTAATGTAGTTGCGCTGCAACCCACAAAGTTAGTCCATTACTTTATTATCGATGGGTTTCAAATTGCATCAAGTCTATGGGGATTCAACCCTATGGTTTTCTTAGGGGGCGCCAGTTTTTTCTAGGGCCCATCAATTTTCGAATAGATGTCCCTTGAAACCAAATTGTGCATTGTCTTGGAAATAATTTGTTTTGGTACAAAAAAGCAGACGTTTTTTGAAATTATTTTGGTTTTGATGAAAAAGGAAAATCTTGTAGTTCCTATCATGACGAACTCATAATTTTATTCTAATAGCAAAAACGAGGTTACAAGGCTCTTATCTCTACCTAATTTGCATTTAAACACAAAAATGTTTGATACAAATTTTGTCCCCGCATAATTTGCCTATGTGGGGACAAATTTCCCATAGAAAATCCTGGCCGCTATTTGACTTGCAAATTACCAGCCCACTTTCAGGGCCAACCTAATCGTCGTCTAAAGTTGCCACCCCACTTTAACTTAACGGGAACTTATGTGATAAAAACATACCTCTGTGTTAAAGTTCCTGAAAATTCACAGTAACTGGCCAATTTTGTGGGCGAAGCTCACTTGGTACTAGAACTCGTCAAGTAGCTGCCAAGTACTGACCAAAAACTTGGCCGAAATTTAGGCAAGTTCGGCTTGGGTCAAAAAGTTATGAACAAGAAGACGGAATTGGTTATCTCCGTTATATTCTCGCGTATATTAAAGTTAGTGGAGTTTATTATTGAGTAGAAAGTTAAGAGAGTTGGTTCTGTGACCAAATACAGTTATTTTTGTGAAACTTTTTGTTGTGTTGACGGAAAATAGTTCGAGATGTCCTTGAACAGTTTTTCGTGTATGATCTGAATGGGGTTTAAGGTTGTATTGAATTTCTGTAGCGTCAGGGGAAAATGAACGTAAGAAGTTGGAGGGAATGAGTTCCCTGAAAGTTTTGTAGGAAAATGGTCAAAAAGTCATAACCTAATTGAGCTAATGTACAATTTGTCCTATCAGGAAAGTTATAAATGAGTCGGGAAAACACATATAACAGCAGTGATAGCCTAGTGGTGTGACCTTCGGACTGCTAAGTCATAAGTCTCGAATTCGAGCCCAAAATACGCAACTCTGATTTTTCGGATTCATGTGCGTATTGTACAATTATCACTTGCTTCGGTGAAAGAAAACATAGTGAGGAAACCAGCATGTCTGAGAGATATTTCTCGATGGCATGTAAAGCCAAGTCTGAGGCCCATGGGCGGCATAAAAACTCTGACACTATGTTAGGCACTAACCACACAAAAAAGTCGGGAAAATATGTATCGTACTATTGTATGAAGAGTTTAATTGCCTAATTTTGAGAACACTCAGTAAAACCAACAGATAAACCAACATAGTTCAATAATAAAATCCACCACACCAAAAACCTTCTCCCAAACCGATTACATAACATTCAACCGTCAATTTTCCCGGCCATGCACGATTCCGGTTAAGAGACAGACTCTATTTGCTGAATAAATTCCCGTTCAGACTTGGCGAATGTTGTACCTATTTTGAAACCGTGCCAAGTCTCGCAATCAGAACAGTATGTGGGCCAAGAGGCTGCGGCTGGCGGCTTTCGGCCTTTTTTGTCTGGAGTAAACAAAGACAGGTTGCAGACCATGAGTGTTTTAAAGCTATTTTTATGAGCTTTGAATACTGAGTGTAGATTCTGTAGGTTAACAATGCAATGAAGAGAGTTTTAGTTGGTGGCTCTTATGTACATCTGACACTTTCACTAACTTCCTTCCTTGGAAAGCAATTACTACTAAACTCAGGCAACTGACTTAAGTGAACTTTCTAGGCGAAAGTCTTTGAGTAAACTGTACACTGTAAAGTATGCTTTTGTTTACAAGCATCGGGTACATACTTTCACAATATGCATTCAGTAAAAAGCTATTATTTTGAAATTACAAACAGACACTTCAATTTTATTTATTTTTATAGATATTGAGATGTGATCATTGTGATCGCCAATGTATTTCCTTTCAATCCATCTCATATCTTTTTTAATCGAAAAGAAATGTCTACCTTCTAAATAAACATTAGTGTTGTAAATAGAATCTACAAACTGTGTACATTAAACGCAGACACCCACTGTGTACTTATCCAGTATTTGTCGGTAAATATGTCTCGTCGATCAAACAACATATCTGGAGGAATATTTGCTAGAATCTTTAGATTCTTGTACTGTTGAGATACGAAGGAAAGGCGGAAGCGAGAAACTAAAGAGTGGATGAGGAATAGGTTTTGATCTTATGGATTTACACACCAAAGCCGCCGACATGGGAGCTTCAATAGATGTGCAACATATTCTACTTTGGTATGTGGTGTCCATTAAGAATGAAAGGGCAAAGAGTTATACTATAATGGGTGTAAAAATATCCTTAACGAAGCCCAAAGGCATTCGTTCTCCTCATCATTGCAATTTTTTTTTGTTCCTGACCATACCATGGAATCTTCTAGTTACGGAGACATTAGGGGTCTAAGTTCCAACTTTTCAAAAGTTCTTTTTAAATACAAGTTTTCAATGTTATAACTTTACTTTAAATACCATCACGAACCATATTATTACGCATACAACAGCACAATGATTTGAGTGCGTTACATTGAGTCCTACCGTAAAGCGTGATTTTCCACCCCAAAAAAAGTCGTGGGTTGATAATTTTTGCGTAGAGTTACTTAGTTTGATGTACAGAATGCTTAGTTGGCGGATTCGCGAAGAGGCCGTTTATTCCTTTAAAAATTATTACCTTGATCCTGGTATAAAATAATAAAAGGGTACATCGTGAAGAATTGTCTAACAACTTCATCCTACGCATGTCGTACGTCATTCGATGGCACATCAACTTCAGACCAGCCTATGTCATGTCAACATATCAGGACTAACACCGACTGGATTGATTGATTGATAGCACTGCACAGTTTATTCTAGAACAGGCCGGTTTCCTAACGATGTTTTACCACCGTTTTGACAGCAAAAGTGATAAAAATGTTACCGCTGGGCCACTCTTCGTCACAAGAAGATAATAAAAACTATCTCTAAGCTTATCCCTTGCACAGAGACATCTCGAAGAAACGGGTATAGTGAATAGTTTCACTTTTCTGCGCCACTGAACTGTACGCTATGAATACACGGGGAACTTTCAAACTGGACATCATTCGTTCCAGAAGAATGCGCGGGTACGTTTTTTTTTTAGAATTCCATTTTTTAAATATTATTTCTATTCGCTAGAGATCGGTGAACTGTAGTTGCGAGTTAGACTCTCGAGCTGGATAATCTGAAGAGTTTGAAATTCAGTGTGAATTTGAAATTACATAAATTGAGTTAGTTACTTTTTTAGGGTTCCGTAGTCAACAAACAAGGAACCCTTATAGTTTCGCCATGTTCGTCTGTCTGTCTGTCTGTCCGCAGCTTAGCTCAAAGACTATAGTACTAGAAAGTTGTAATTTGGCATGAATATACAAATTAGTTACGCCGACAAAGTGGTAAAATAAAATCTCGAAAAGTATTTTTTTAGGATATCTCCAGTACCTACACGTAAAGCGGGGATTTTTTTTCTCGCGTACCCCATACTGTGGGATGTCGTTGGATAGGTCTTTAAAAAAAATATTGCGAGTTTGTTCAAGAAATTGCGATTAATATCGTTTTTGAAATATTAAGCTGTAAAGTGCTAATTTTCGTTAGACTCAAGTGTCCATCCCCCCCTCTACCACCTAAACGGCTGTGTTAGGGTGTGTGAAAAAATTCACGGTGATAGTATATATAACGAAGTTAAAAGGAAAGCTATCACAACTAATTAGGCTTTACAAGTTTACGAGTAATAGTTGACCAACTTATAAAATGTACTTGGATAACATATTTTCCTAAACATAATGTATCGGAACACAGGTTTTTCAACTGCAAATGTAATTTTCTTTTTTAAGGAGTATTTTTGAGAAAGAGTGTAGTTTTTAGTGCCCACGACAGTAAAATTGTTTACATTATGAATTTTTGCTCTGTCACCTGTCTGTACCACCATTGCTTTCTATAATTGGTGGCCTTGTTTGTGACTGCGACATTCAGTTAACGGAGTTCACATTGCTTCGTTTTGGGCCACCATATTGGAACGTTTTGTTGTCGATACAGAAAGCAAACTACTACTGAACTCAGCCTTGAGTAAACTTTTCCAGCCAGAAGAACAAGACGAATTGTCAGAATAGTGAAATTACTACATTGTTGGTGGTTAGGATGTAGATTAAAATACCAAATCCCAAAATTGTGAACTTCGTTTTAGCAATGCAATGTTTTTGCCACCCAAAAAAAAAGAAAATATTATTTCAGAAAAAAGGACCGAACTATTTTACACAACACTTAAAAACAAATCGTCAACAAAAACAAAGGTACTCGTTATTCGTAGTTCAAAGTCGGACAGTATCTCCCCTCACGGGCGAATTGTCACACTTTCCAATTACTACACAAAGCGGGTATCGCGCCGTTCCGTTTCGCACATAACAAAGGGTAGCTACTACAGCCACTTAGCCCCCTTTTACTCTTTGTACCGCATTTTAAAATTCCATCTATAAGTGTGCGGTTGGACTGTAGCGTAACATGAATAGTTTAAAATTTAGTAATGTTATTGTAACATTTGATATAGTCTTGTGGTCGAATTTAGTCTTTTCCATGCTGCGCAAGTATTCTTGTGTGGCGTAAACTATTGAAACACTTCAGTTAGAGAAAGTAGTATAATTATCCGTTTGTATTCTTCAGGACAGATATTTAAATTGGACTCACTTAACGCAAACACAAAACATTTTATTGAAATTAAACCAATAACAAGCACTTTTGAATTGTCAAGGAGTTGGTTAGTCAGAAAATTGAAACTACTCGACTTAAGGCCCAATTATTTCTGAACTAACTTTTACCTTTAATCAGAAAATCCATGACGAATATAATATGACGGTCATGAAACTAATCACACGTTATTTGCACGACGTCTTCCATCTACAATTTATAAAACGTTACACTCCGGTGTAACATGCAGCCGTTCGATGCTGAAGGCGCACCGATGCGTTTCGACTCCAGCAATTATTTCAGTTTTCACTCGCTCGAACATAAAACTTCTTGGATTCAAAAACTTTTGTCAGATAAAAGCTTGTTGGAACTAAAAGGTAATTTAATAATGGTAGTTTTATTCCAGCAAGAGTTTTTAAAGGCGGGCTTAGTTTTTTCTTGGTTTTCCGTTTTTTAAAGCATTTTTGATAAGATAAGTGTCCGGGGTTTTAGTTTCAGAAACCTTATCAAAATTCTAAAACACCCTCTGGTCTTTTGAAGTGGTTTCTTAAAGCACGGATATTGATTTTAATTGCGATAATGCCGTGTTGGTACTTGATACCGGCTTAATGTCAGATATTAGGTACCAAAATTTTAAACACTGTTTTAATCTTTCACGGTTTAAAACTAAACTTATACTGTCACTTACGGGATATCTTCAGTGATTGTTCATAATTTAGGGCTCCCGGTATTTCGCCATGATCGCGGGTTGGCGTTGCTTTTTTATAAGTTTACCAACATTTTAAATGAGTTTTGCCTTAGCAGAAGGTTTTTTTGTGAATTTAAATAATTATGTAAGGTGATGGTACATAACATAACATTTCACTTATAAACCCCGAAGGGTTAGGCAGAGGTGTACGCATTAGTGTACCCACATTTCGCCAGTTATGTTTTAAGTCGTGTTATAGGCGAGCCTATTGCCTACAACCGGGCCCAAATGCCGACTCCGTGGCTGCTACTGTGAAATTCCTGATGGTAAGATCCAATAACACTTTGCCTGACCTGGGAATCGAATCCAGGACCTCTTACTCAGCAGTTGCACTTGCGACCACTAGATAACGAGGCAGTAAGTAAGGTGGTGGTATGTGTGGATGTGTCATTGTGCGTGTAAAAAAATTTGTTCCACACATTTTGTGGCTTTTTCTTTCTTTATATTTTAATCTGATATAGTAATTTCCGCTATTAGTAATTTTGATACCGTTAATACATACAATTTTATATTTAACTTTATTTTTTCCGAATTGTGTGGTTAACTGTAAAATACGGCTGAGTTCCAAACAATAAGTTTTAAATTAAGTATAATTTGATTTGGTTCACAAACTAATTTGAAAGTGTTCTAATTTGTGGTTTACTTACTAAGAACATGACAATATTTTAATGAAAAACGTTCGTAAATTCACTTCCGTGTTGTTCAGCAATTAAAGTAAATTGCTGATAATATTTTGAGTTACTTACATAAACCAGGGTTATTGCCTGGGTTTAGGAAGTATAAGGAACTATTCACACGCTAATTAGTAAGTGCACGACCAGCCTTATTTTAAAAGGTTTAGAGGCATACCACGATCATATTTTTCACAAAAAACCGGGTATTTTAACTACGTCTATACTCAAAAATCTGTCTGTCCGTTTACCCTGTTGATCAATGGCAGAGTTTATCCTAAATTGTTTTTTTTTTTATAAAGATGAAACTTTGTCACACACTAGGATTTTTTCTTCTAACATGGGTGTGTTTACACATAAACTCATATACACAAACAACCAGGACCTATTCACACGCTAATTAGTAAGTGCACGACCAGCCTTATTTTTAAAGGTTTAGAGACATACCACGATCATATTTTTCACAAAAAACCGGGTGTTTTAACTACGTCTATACTCAAAAATCTGTTATCTGACGTTACCCTGTTGATCAATGGCAGAGTTTATCCTAAATTGTTTTTTTTTTTTATAAATATGAAACTTTGTTACACACTAGGATTTTTTCTTGTAACATGGGTGTGTTTACACATAAGCTTATATACACAAACAGCCAGGACCGAAACAACTAACTGTAGGCCTTAGGCCCTTCGCACATGGAGCTACTTAAAAAGAACTAGTCACAAACTTAAATTACTAACGAGTTGCCTGAGCGTCACAGCCCATACATGTTCAATGGAGGTTCGCACACGACGCGACTAGTTACTAACTGGTCAGTAACGCGTTAGCAACCGATCACGCGCGACGCGTCGTACCGGTCACCACGCTACTGGTTTCCCGAGTTTCTTTGATTTTTGTTATAAAAATGAATGAGCAAACATTAAATATTCAATTTGTGAAGGAGGTGGAAAAATACCCATGCATATATAATTATAAAATAACAGAATATTCACGAAAGGATATAACAGAAAGAACTTGGGGAAAGTCTTTAATTTGACAGACGAGTATTTTTTAAAACCTGCGAATATTCCTTCGACGTCTATTATGATAATAGTATAATACAATATCGTCGTCATCCTCGCTCGATCCAGTTGACATGTTTACCACTTGTTAACCGTGTGCTTTTGTAAACAGAAATAACAGAAGTGACTGAAACCTTACAACTTGAGTAGCGACGTGTGCGAGATACAATTTCTAACTGGTTTGTAATCGTAATTACTGATTAGTTCAGTCATTTTTGAGTAGCTCCATGTGCGAAGGGCCTTACAAATATTTGTTCCGTGCGGGAATCGAACCCGCGACACGCGATTTATTGTAAAAGCCAGTTTTCAAGACATGTTCAAGGCACTTTGTTCATATCTACTATTCCCCCATACCTGCGTGGTCTTGAACAGAATTTCGAATATGACTGACTAGAAAAGAACTATACCTTCACAGTTTACGTGTTTTAAAATTCATGACGTCACCACAACTGCCTCACACTTCAAGGCCCTATTTTATAGCTCAGACTTTTCGCACATATGAAACGAAACTTACCTCACTGTTAAACACTGCACAACGGCCATTAAAGGCATATAAAACTTTAAAAAGTTAACCTCTTCGCTGCGACACATTATGTCCTAGAAGCATGCTATGTTCGCATGACTGTCAACAGTTTGATACAATGCCTAATATTGTGGAGCAATGCATAAGAGTTTGACGCTCTTCTATTTTTTTTTTGTTTTTTTTTTTGTTGAAGTTCCGTGGTGGTGGCAATTGAAACACGACATGCAGTTTTAGTGCAGTGACTGCATTGTTTTAAACAGAACTAGAGCTTTTGCGGATTCCGACAGTTTATTTTAAGTGATATTTTATGTATGTGTGAAGGATGATATGATAAGAAAGGATGTGTCTGATGAGATGACGAGTAATAGAGAAGTATGGAAGAAGAAGACATGCTGCGCCGACCCCAAATAAATTGGGATAAATAGAATAATGATGATGATAATTTTATGCCATTGGATTTAAACCAGGTGCAATAGTTCATCAGATGAATCGGGTGCAAAATAAGCAGGGGTTAGTATATGACCGATTTAAAAGACAAGACTAAACCTTAGTACGAATACATACTTCATTTTATTTGGGTTCAGCATCTTTTCTTCCTTTTGTAACCGAAAATCTCACCGACCTTGCAGTTAATCTGAAAGCCTGTTTTTTTTTTGGTACTAGCGACACTATTCACAAACAACTGCAACTCCTGAAAGCCAGACTCAACAGTGCCGACGACCAGAAAAGCGCTGAGACAATGAAGCTCAACCAAGTCCCGAGAAACAAGCTAACTGCCTTGGATCTCGCAACGAAATTCATCAGAAAAGAATAGTGGAGGAGTAAAAAAAACATAATTTACACTTGAAATCCTGAATCTGAAATACTGTAAAACAGCAATGTTGCATCAAAATGTGGGTAGTATCTTAATTATATTTCATAGCTATTCATTAAGACTAGCCATCGTCATCTGCCTAGCCGTTGGGGTCGGCTTCCAGTCTCTCCGGATGCAGCTGAATACCAGTAGATATATTACATGAAGCGACTGCCTATCTGACCTCCACAACCCAGTTAGTACTGGATAATACGATAACCCTTGGTAAGACTGGTTGTCAACTTTCGGGCCACTGACTACCTGTAACGACTGTCAAAGATCTACAAATGACAGCCGGGACCAACGGCTCAACGTGCTTTCCGAGGCACGGAGGAAACTCGGTATGTAATGATGGTAACCCATCCACGGACCAACCTCGGCAAGCACGGCTTAACCTTGAATGTCGACCCGTGCGGCTGTTATTATTTAGCCACGGGCTCGTCATTAAGACTAGTACCAAAGGAAAAAAATACTTTGTAGTTCACACAAATAGCTACAACTTACAAATTAAGCTTCACACAACAATGAATTCTAAGGACCCTGGTTTCTAGGTTTACGACTTTATAACGACGCGCTAACCAGTGAAATATGTGCTGTTAGTACATGATTATGTTAATTTTGACGTACACTGCCTTACCTTAAGTGTGTGGCGATAATTATTCTGAGCAAATAACTCAATGTATGTAAGTGCCCCAGTTTTTATTCGAAAATAATAACTTAATCTGGGGAGTTTGTAAGTGTTTTTAAGGTTAATTGTTTATTTCAAAAATGTTTGTTAATAAAGTGTTGGTATTTGCGGAACTTAGGACCAAAGGAAGCAAATTAAGTACCTACTTAACTGAGTATAGTTAAGAGTCTTCTACAATAAAAGCGTTCAAAACGTTAATATGTTCACAGTGGATTCGGTTTAATCATTTATGCCCGATTTCACTATAATTAAGCGCATTTATAAGTGATATGCCTAAATTAAATATGATTAAACTCTTGGAATGTCAACTCTCTGTGCTGAACTGAACGTTGAGAATCCAAAAATTTATTTCGACAATAATTCTGGTGTCGCTAAGTGTCCGTGAAAAAGGGAATCAGTAATTTAATATTATCATTCCTGATTATTTCCATAGTTACACTATATACACCATGCGAAGAAGTGTGTAAAGAAAAATCCAAAAAAAGGATACGTGTCGTTCAAAAATATAAAAAAAAAACACAGTCGAAATAAAAAAAATCTCGGGTGACCACTGAAAACCCGCGCTGTGCTGTGGGACCAGCATAGTACAACATCATGCTGAGTAACCTGCTTGTCGCAGTCACGACGCTTAAGCTGTTAATTTTTATTCCGTCCTGTTGTATTTATAAATATTTGTTATGCGTTGATGTTTATTGTTTTTTTTGTGTACTCGTCACGTCCCTGCGACGAATAAATATTTTTTCTATCTTTTCTCTCAATTTGTTCAAACAGCAGAGCTTCTACTAGCTCTGAAGATATAATTATTAAGTTGGTAGCACTTACTTCCAATCAATATTCAGAAACTCAATAAAACATTGCCCTGTTCCCGAGCATAATAATTCACGATTCCATGAATCGAGCTAACTGCATTTGAATTTCGAACATGGCGCCGATTTCAATGGCCAGCACCTCTTACCCAGAACGCCAAGTTTTCGATACAAATTCTAAACTATCGCGGTTCGACACTAGTACCGCTCTACCGAGATTAAGCGAACTTCGGCGAACTTCGAGGAACTTCGGCTAAGTTCGCCAGTGAACCGTAGCTAACGGTTAAGAAGCAGCAAAACAATACAGCATGTTGCTTTAGAAAACTGTTGATGAAGTTTAATTTAATGTACGACGTTCTAATGATAGAGAGAAAGTTGTAGAAATGAGGCACGTTAACAGAATTTCAATTTCTGTTTAAACAATGTTATTTTGCACAAGTAATGGAAACATTTTTCTCTGATTTAACTTACAGGGAAAATGATTGGCTCAAATATTAGTCATAAAACATCCACAGCTGAAGAAAAAGAAAAGATGTCTCTTATTTCATACAGGTATGTTTTCCCACACGTTACTTGCTAAAATATTGACCCAAATGCCGCGTCAAAAACTTTAAATAAAAGGTCATACTGAAAAATGTCATTTTTTGCATAACGCCACTTTTGTTTTCAAGGTACGACATGTTCTTTGTCACAACAAGATTTCAATACAATACCAAGCGAACGTGCAACGACATTGAGCATAAATAATGTCACAAGCTAGTCAGTATTCAAAATCCCTACTACGTTAGGTCAACTCAAGGTCTAACTCCCGTATCTATAAACCAATCACAGAGATACCATTTTTATTCTCTAGTTTAGTAATTGCTTGAAGTTAGGACTATCAAAAGTTAGAATTCTTAGCTTTGGCTTCTTTGACGTTTCTTACTTCATTCAAATTCTTCTCAATTGCATAAAAATGGCTGCATATGTAATTACTTAAACTCAAGTAATTACTTTAATTTTACTATGGACACTAGTGTGAGTTACCACTGATATTCAGCTTATTATTCCTATTATTCAGCTACATTTCTACTAACCAGTCCATTACCAATTCAAACAACTCCATACTGAAACACGTAAACTGAAACCATTACATAAACCGGTTTACTTAAAAATTAATCAAACGAAATTTCCAATCCAATTTGCCGCGCTCCATATTACACAAAATAGATGCGGTCGGACTGCGGCTTGTGCCCGTCAGCCACACACTTACGTGAACTTTAGGGTTGGTACATAATGTAGCACTTGTAACGCGAGCCCGAACATTGTAACTTATTAGAATCTTCCTTCATCAGCATCTACCTAGCCTTTTCCCAACTGTAGTCTAACCGAATACTACTGAATATTATAAACCGACTTCTAAAAAAGGAGGAGGTTATTTGTTCCACGAGCATCCATTTTTTTTTCGCTAGTGTTTTTCATTCCACCAGCAATTATTTATTTCTTTTGAAATTGTATCCGGCTCGAAGGACCAAAACAATTACGAGCTCGAAACAGACCTGTAACAAATATCCATAGCAATGTTATTTCTGTTGGAGTGACAATGGTCGACAACCTTTACCTGGATTGCATTTTGTGGCATTCTCTGTGTCTAAACAGAATTTCGTATGAGAACTGTAATTTTCGTTAGCACTGATATAAACTAACCTATAACCGAAATATGAGTTGATGTTGATTGTGCAGTGGTATGAACTAATAGAATTCCATACTATTAATTTTACTTTAGCGTATATTATTTCCTATCATACTGAATATTGTTGTAGTTGCATGGAATTTAATAAGCATGGTATTTATAATGCACATACATACACCGTTTCTGGACGTTAAATTTGGTTTGAATTTTTTGAGCTAAGTGTGGTCTATACATAATTATATTAAAACCAAGAAGGAAAGAAGGAAGTTGAAAACCTCCTCTCAAGAAATGAAATGAATAATAAACAAAAAGCAGAGTTTACCGATCTACATTTTTTAAAATGTTATGATAAGCGAAATCCTCTTCCAAAAATATAGGTACATTGACACAGAATACCAGCAGATAAATCAATAAAAAGTACAGAAAATTCACACTACGCCAGCTTTTCATTGCAGCAAGATAACAAAGTACAGCAGAAAATCTCGTTTCGAATACACTGTCGTTTATTTGAGTTGCCAAACAAATTGCGAATTTTTGTGCCCGCAATGAATGGGCGCAGGCCGGACTGCACATTTTGACGCCAAAAAACTTTCGACGCGAATGCTGTTGATTGTCAATTGTTCTAGCAGATAGGTACTAGGACACCTGTTTGTATTGGAAAAGCGAAAGAATTCCTTTACGTGAAGGCAGTTTCGTATTTTTTTAAAGTACTCGTTGGTCGAGTGGTCCCAAGTGCTACTGCTGAGCATGAAGTCTTGGTTTCGATTCCCGGGTCAGGCAAAGTTTTATTGAGTTTTTTTCATTAGGAATTTCTCAGTAGCCACGGAGTCTTTATTTGTGCCCACTTGATGGCAATAGGCTCGCCCGTATTTTAAGGGACTTAAAACAGAACTAGTAAAATGTGGGTGTACTATTAGGTACACGTTTGCCTACCCCTTCGGGGATTACAGCGTGATAGTATGTTGGGTTTTTTCTAAACATATAATTTAACATCATGCCTCTAATCCCTGAAAGGGTAGTCAATGATGTACTTTTACACATCTTGCCAGTTCATTTTTAAGTTCCATGTAATACGGGGCGAGTCTATTGCCATCAACCGGATACAAATGCAGATTTTGGGGTGCAACTGATTTCTTTACAGATTTGAAATTCTTAATTAAACAAAACCGAATATCCTTGTAGCGGCACTTTAAAAAGTACTACAGCAACATAATACAAAAAGTACTACAGCGCCATCTATGCCACAAAGGAAGAACTATTCTAACTACTATAAAAATTCAGGATCTCATGCTAAACAGTAGCGCTTGTGAAAAGTCTGTCAGCTAGACGTTTTAGTGTAAGTTAGAAGTTTTGGTGTAAGTTAGATGTTTTAGTGTAAGTTAGAAGTTTTAGTGTAAGTTAGATGTTTTAGTGTAAGTTAGAAGTTTTAGTGTAAGTTAGATGTTTTAGTGTAAGTTAGAAGTTTTAGTGTAAGTTAGATGTTTTAGTGTAAGTTAGATGTTTTAGTGTAAGTTAGAAGTTTTAGTGTAAGTTAGATGTTTTAGTGTAAGTTAGAAGTTTTAGTGTAAGTTAGAAGTTTTGGTGTAAGTTTTAAGCTGACATATTCACTAAAATTATCATTAACACTGAAAACGGGATATTTATCATGTTTACTATTTGTTTTGAGATCCCGATATTTCGGCGCTGTTGCAAGCACTATTTACCAAAAGTTTTTACCTACTAGGTACATCACGGAAACACTTTACCCATTACCTAAGTATGTAGGCTAACGTACATGGAAGTCTTGCACAGGAAACATTAGAAACTCGACTTGCCCGATATCGCTGCCAAGTTTGAAGCGCACTATGATACTACAACTATCTAGTTCAGTCGAACACCTACAGGATTAGATAAGCCTTCAAGTGTTCAACTGTAATGAAAGCATAAAGGGTAGGTAGTGTAGATACCTTCAGGTATCTAGGATATAAATTTTGTTATAATATTTGCATTTTAAAAGAGTGTCCATGGAGTTTCTTGCCCATTCTTTTCCATAGTGATCTACGCTTTGGAATGGGCAACTACAGTACTTTCACAAGTTATTGTGCTTTGTGACTGGGTCTGTAGCTTCATTTTTTTTTTTTTGTATTTGGGATTTGACAATTCAAAAGTGTCTGTGCCTGGCCTACTTGAAATAAATGTATTTGATTTGATATCACAGATTTGCGTAGTAGGTCATTCACGCTCAAATAAGTGTTCGACAAAATTGCTACTGTTATTATGAAAGTAGTAGCTATTTATTAACCATAATCATATTCACCAGAATTCTCTACCAGAGAAAAAGCTCTTCATCCAGAGAAAAAGCTCTTGATTCGTATTAAAACATATAAAAATGAAACCGAATAAAGTAAGAATTAATTATTTCATCTCAATTACCAATCTCGGACAAAAGATTTTTCCGAACACCATCAAGAAAAGTAACAGGAGAACACGAACTAGGAAGAGCTCGAAGAGTTTCAATATTTATAGCTTCCTTGTAATATGAGATGATGACGTATTTGGAGTGTAACATCATTCGATTTTTGAATTACAGATAATAATTGAAGTCATTGTGGTGAAGTTGTCAACAGCCTCGGACACCCCGGCCTGTCATGCTCCGAAGTGCGGGCAAACGACATCAGACGACACTCTCTCGTCTCTAGCTCTTGTCACCGTCGGCGTTCCAGCTTTATTAGAACCCAATTGGCACGCGACGATGGCAAAAGACCGGATGGCATGTCTTTGTTTCCGTGAAAGATGGGTAGGCCTTTAGTATGGGACGCAAAGTGTCGCAAAGCGACACTCTCGCGCCATCCCATGTTCATAGCTCATCGTGCTGTGCTGGGGCTGCCGCTTCGGCTGCGGAGAACCTCAAGCGGCGTTAATATAGTAACCTTATTGAAAACTATATTTTCGAGCCCTTTGGGTTTGAAACTCTAAGACCGTGGGGTCTAAGTGCTCACAGCCTTTCCAAGGAAATTTCAAACGCTTAGTTGACACTCTCCGTGACCCAAGGGCTGGCGTTTACTTTGCCCAAAGGCTGAGCGTTGCCATACAGCGTGGCAACGCCGTCAGTCTCTTGGGTATATTAACAGTTGACAGTGTTGAGGAAGAGTTTTTTGACGCCATTTTTTAAGTTTAAGTTAGTTACTTTAGGTTATTTTAATTTATAAATGTATATAATATTTAGCTTAACTACCGTATTATAATAAAATAAATACGTACGTACTATGTTGAGAATCAGACTCGTGTGTGGCAACAGATTGAAATAGCGCTTAAAAGACCACAACAGACATCTAAAAGTGAAAAACATCCATGAGCAAATTAAGTTACTATATACGTCCATTATATCTTAGTTCATAATATTCAGGACCTGGGTGACCGAGCTCCGCTTGGGTGAAAATCAAGAAAAGGAATTTTCCCAGATTTGAGACTTAGCTACCCCGACACCTATTTCGCAACTTTCATAGAAATCGTTAAAGCCATTTTCGAGCACGTAAATAATACAAATATTGCTCATTCAGCGCAACATATGCAGCGATTCATATGACATTAATAGCGGCTCCTGTGTAACTATAACATGGAACTATAAACGGATTAAACAACTCAATATCCAATAACCAATACAGAGAATAAATCAATTTTGATACTGATCCATCCGCCGTTCTGCGTACTAAATAAAGAACATTATTATTCCACACACAAATTCATTCACAAAATGGAGTATAAAATAATATGAGGATAATAATAAAACATGCAATCCAATATTGTGAGAGATCACTAAATGTTTGTTGAGATCAGACACACAAATATGGCGTTTCCCTCCATCTTCGGAGCAAACTAACACGGATGAAAGCTTTCCGTTGATATAGTTATGAGTCAGGATCGTGATCTGTACAGTTGGATTTATGGATGTACACGAACTGTTTTTGTAGAGTATTTCAAGTATAAAGATAGCACAAGCCATTATTTTCAATCAAATTGTCGAATTAAAAATCTGACATTCTTTCATTCAGTCACTGATCGGCCACACAAAGCTGAAGCAAGATTTTCTTCTGAAACGAACTGACTGTGTTTAGAAAAGTTTCATAAATTCGTAATTTTCAAACACACGATATGTCATTTCCATATGTCAAGTTTTTAATGTGTAGGTCTGGCATAAAAAGGTCGCTATTAAAACCTTCTCCTAACAGTCTAATGATGCTAAATCCGAAGTTAAATTCTGAACTACTGTGAAGTCTCTTTCGGGACCTACACAAGAAAAAATGATATAAAACAAACTACATTTAGAGCTTACAACTAAATGCTGCGTTGGATGTAAACATTCCCGCTACATATAACCTATACAAAAAACACAAGTCAATGGCAATATCGTTTGTGCAGCATTGTACAAATTGCTGGCTGGCGATATTAACATTGTTTCTGTTCAGAATAACCGGGAAATATGGATATGCGGCTATGTGCGCCGATGAAATGTGCGTCTGTGTCGGTTTACGCTGAAAGCTTTCTAAACTCTAGTTGGACTGGGGTCAAATGGACGCAGTGTTGATGGTGATTGGTTTACAGAAATGCTCTCATAGAGAGGCCGTGTGTCCCAGCAGTGGGAACAGTATAGGCTGATTATGCTAAGGATCTGTTGGCACTTGACAGGGGGCGTTATTGGTGAACATTCGTATAATAACACCATCTCAACATGAATGATATGTAACAATATTCTGATTTAAAAGAATGTCCATGGCGTTTCTTACCCGTTCTTCTCCATAGAGATCTACGCTTTGGAATGGGCAACTACTTAGACACTACTACTACTACTATTAGTACTTTCACAATTTTATAGCTTGAGACTGGGACTATAGCTACATTTCATTGTTGTCTTTATTTCGACAGTTCAAAAGTGCCTGTAACTGGTCTACTTGAAATAAATGATTTGATTTTAATTTTGAAAAATCATAACATAACATCGTGCCTGTAATCCTCGAAGGGTTAGGTAGAGGTGTATGTAATAGTTTCCACATTTCACCGTGTTTAAGTCCCATGTTATAGGGGGCGAGCTTATTGTCAACAGCCGGGCACAAATCCAGACTCCGTGGCTAATATAAAAAATAGAGTAAAAGAGAAGTATGGAAGAAAAAGACATGCTGCACCGACCGGGGTGAAACGCAGTGTTGATGATGATTGGTTTACAGAGCTGCATGGGTCTCTTGGCACTCGAATGACGTTGTCAGGGGGCGCTATGCTAATAACATAATTATTTTTATTTTATTTATTTAAGGAAAAACAAACAGTAGCACTATAAGAATTAGTCACGATATCTTAAATATAACATTTTAAAACAATTATGCTACCCATAACGTTCTCCACAGATTACAATTTAAAGTATTTAAAACTAGCTAGTAACATTAACACAAATACAATACCTATTCAACGGTATTATGTAAAACTCTTTCTCTTCGCCGTGTCGATGATACACTAAGTTAAATTAACTGTTTTGTGACGTGTTAAAAACAAAATAGTCGCGTTAGTTTGAACACGCGCCAATCGATCCGATTCATCAGCGAGCATTGGGTCAGCCACAGTCTTGATGAAGTTGGTAAAAATTACGATGATTTTATCTTTGCTGATTCATAAAAGTGTTTCTCAATGAAGTTTTCATGTGACAGGTTCAGTTTCCTTAAAGGCTTCTTCATGGAATTAGTAAGTACTAAATAATGGCAAATATGAACACTAATAAGAGCATAATTTATGAATTTCCGCTAGATGAATAATAAGAATAAGCTGTCTTTAAATAGATTTAAAAAGTAGCAGCATCAGACACTATCTACTAATACATAAATTTTAATCTTTGTGAAAGATAAGAAATATCTAGAAAATAGTAAAAATCTTAAATAAGAGCTATTAATGCTAGAACTCTCACGAAACTCCTTTATTGATCCTGTGAAAGACGTGCTGATGCCAACATCACTTCTAAACCAACGGTTTGTCATTGAATTACAAGTTTTATGTGGCACTTATATGAAACTGCAAAAATAATAAAGTTTATGAAAAATACCATTTGCACCCCGTTGTCTGTAAACTGGACGCTTTATGGCTTCACATGGATGGTATGAATGCTTGACACTTGATTACTTAGACTGGGTCTACACAAAATGAATATAAAGTATTTAAGAACGTCTATAGTCAAATCTGACAAAACAAGTGAATGTCAACTTGTACCAAAATCTCGCAATAAAATTGTAAACGATATTTTTCGCTACTAGTACTAACTGTCGCTGAATATGATATCGCAAGCGTATCATAATACAGAACCATTCACTTATTTGCCAGCTTAAGGAGGATGCGTTAAGATAGCTCGCGAAATCCCAATTTTCTTTTACGTTTTTTGCAATTTGCAGGTCAGGTTCAGGTTATATGTTGATTAAAATAATATTCGCGACCGTAACAAATACGGCTTTATTGAGTTCTAATAATTAAAATCATCAATACAACACTCTAAGTTCTTAATCTCATTGAATAACTTTTGATGATTTGATGTGTCAGACCAAAGGCTTTTGACATTAGAATAAAGCAATTTCATTCATCATTATCATTCATTGAAATTGTGTAATGTTTAAGACAGCACAACAAATATAAAAAGTCAAGTGATTTTAAAAACAATAAAAATTCGTGATGCAAATCAAATCAGTCTATCCCATTCAAAACTTGTTCATTCATAGAACCGAACTCGAATTTCAAATCCGAATAAATTGTCGTTCGCACGCAGACCATAAACTCGTTATTCAAAAAAAAGGTTCCCTTTTTAAAAATATGAAAAAAAATAAGCATAAACTTCGCGGCACTCGTGCATACCTACTTCATAGTCGTGTGAGTTTCCAAAATTTTCCGCGAGAGTGCGCGCCGATCGACGACTGCTTACATTATGTTGGAGATACGCTGAACTAATGTTATTGAATTGTGAACTGTTTTGAATTTTCTTTGAATGTAAAGTGTTTATTTTTAATATTTATGGTTGAAACGTGGGTGGGAATCATAAATGATCTATTTGTTTGGTTTTCAACGTGACTCGACGGTGAAACTACTACGCACTGAAACAATGCTAGCGTGTTCTTTGGCTATGGACTAAAAATTCAATAATCACACAACATTCTGTAGTTCCTGTGTAAATGTTAAATACCACTCACGAACTATGAGTACACCTCTATAGGTAGAGGTGTACTCATAGTTCGTGAGTGGTATTAAAGACCCATGTAACACCTACCTATAGTTACTAAACTCATTGGTTGAGTGGTCACAAGCGCGACTGCTGAGCATGAGGTCCTGGGTTCGATCCCCGGATAGGGCAAAGTGTTATTGGGTTTTCCATCACGAATTTCTCAGTAACAGCCACGAAGACTGAATTTGTGCCCGGTTGGTGGCAATAGGCTCGCCTATTACATGGGACTTAAAAACATGACTGGTGAAAAATGTGGGTGTACTATTAGGTACATCTCTGCTTAACCCTTCGGGGATTATACGCATGATGTTATGTTTAAGTATGTAGCACCTTTAGTTCCTATACTTATGTGTACCTACTGAAAATCGAAATACTTAGTAGTTTCCAATTAGCTTTATCTAAAAGGGTAGAAACCGAAGTAACATTCCAAAAACAATGCAAGATAAATAAACCCAACCTAACGCTGAATGCATTTCCATTATCATCCCATACCTCACACATTACAACCAGTAATCGTTTACGCAATAATCACAAGCAAAAGTTCCCTTATTAAGTGGGACCATTCATCAGTGCCAGCACGGAACGCTCCGCCATATTACTTATACATTCGCCACAAACGGCTAATCTGAACGCGGCGAGAAAACTTGCCGTGTTTTGATGTATTACGGCGGAGATAGAGGTGAACGCAGCTGAAATATTGTAGTTTTGAATTTGGAAAGGTCTTATGTACCTACAAACGCCAGCACACCAAGCTACTACAATCTGTCAAATTTCTTTAATAGATTTTCAACTTTATCTCTAAAGCATTAGGTTCAAGGTTGGTTGAGAAAATCTGACAGTTTCGGGTAGGTTGACCTGCTAGCATCTGTACAGTGACTATTTACGTGAATACGAATTCTTTTCTTCTTTCTCGAACTTTCTTGTTTTTAAACTGGAAATCATAACGGTCAGCACAGAAAGTTGAGTCACAATGTTACTGTTACACATCGTCTAAACTGACGAATAAACTTGGTGTACTGCTTTTCCAGTAGATATTTATTTTTATGTAATGGCTCAGAGTTTATACCTTTATACCTATCTAATTCTAATCCGTTCAGGGTTGTTAAAATACCATGCTTAAAAATGATTAAGAAGTATTTATTTTCTTTAGTGAGACCGAACTTTCTTAAAGACAAAGCAACTACATGTAGATTTAAAAAAAAAAGAACAGGATTCAATATTTTCAAGTTAAAATCTACCATAAACTAATAAAAAAGGTTGTAAACTCATACAAAATAATATTGAAGAGGCAGTAAACTTTAAAATACTCCATTTGCATGTCGAAGGAAGCTCGTAATTTAATCCGATGTAAAACGGAACTGTTGCTAATTCCCCGTAACCAAGTTAAGCCTGCTTTTCACAACTTAACTCTATTATCTATTCCCTTCATAAAATCACACTCTAGTTTTCCATCGAGTTCGATAGCAACTCTTGCAGAGCACTCTATTTATAAAAGAGATCGTAATTTCATTAGTACTCACAGAACGGTCTTAATGCAAAACGGAAACGCCTCTCCCTTGAGACAAACTCAATTAATTCCCTTTAAAACACGAGTCCCTCTCAATAAAAGCCTTTAAAATTTAAACACATTTTGACTATTTGAAAGATGGGCTGAATGATGTACATGCCAGCGTTACTTTAACAACACTTATTCTTTGGCCAAATAAAGTCTTCAATGTATTTTCAAAAATCGTGCTCGAAATGATAGGGTTGTGCTGTGCGCATGTCAGTGAGTAACTTGTTGGTTCGCTGAGCGTTGCTGAACGGCAGTGCGGCGCGGTATCGCGAGCGTCAGACTTGTGTCCGCTTGAGAACGTATCCGAACGACCGGCTTCTGTATTCGAAAATTTTCCGGTCGGTTTGTTTTCGAACGCGTTCATTTAGAATTTTTGAATGACGAATTGACGATTGATTTTGTTTATTCGATTGAGATATAAAACCAAAGTTTTAATTGTTTTAGATAATGTTTTTGTTAAAATATTGTTTCTAATTATACGTAAATTAAATACTAGATTTTCAGTACTCTGCTTTTAAAATGTGAACTTTAAAAGTAAAATAAATCTCTATGGTTACTTCCATTTTCAAATGCGATAGACACTAAAAATGGATACAACGTAAACAAATCTTTGTTTCCCTCAAAAATGTGTTAAAATGTACTCAAAAGTGAAAATAAAATGACTGAAAAGTGAAGTGTAATATGGCAGCTAAAATTCTTGTTATCGCTTGGGCAGCCTGGCTAGCGTTGCCATTGGCAACGGGCCATCTCAATGTACTTATCAGCCAGGCTGAAGTGATGAAGTTGTTAGGTAAGTCTCGACTTGATTACTGTTCCAATATCTGAATTTCGAACTGTTATTAAATTTGAAACTATTGATTGGTGGAAGGGCGGTTTATTTGCTTCGAATTGTTAGTATATTGACTGTTGTTTTGGATTGTTTTTTGTGGAGTTATTTTAGTTTGGAAATAATGCTTGTATATTTTTTGTGTGTTTTTATGGACCATGAGTTTCATGAGTTATGGTTTTCATAGTTATTTTTTCGTAGGTAGTACAAACGTGCAGCGTGTTCTGGTTCGACCTCATTGAAGTAACTCTGAAAGTGAAGTCCGTGTGTAGGTATGCTGGAAAAAGATTCTGCTTGTAGACATAACTCATTGATGGACATTTTGTTTAATTTTACCATCCACTCAGTTTTTTTTCGCACACATCTTCGCTTCACAGTTTTAAATTAAATGTGATTAGGTCGATTTTAGATTATAGTTCTAGTAGTTACAAATAAATACACCTACACTTAAAGATTTTTGTTTGATTCTCTTGTAGGTATTCTACCTCAGAATCAACCAGTACGAAAACAATGAAGCTAAAATGTATCTAATATCATTAATTACTTTCAAAAGTAGTACATACTTTATTGGCAAGTTTTACTAAGCGAAACAAAGCTCTCAGCAAGCTCATTATGATATTCTATAAACCCACTCACTTTCCTAAAAATAACAAACGCCAATGAAACGTAACGTTATACTCCATTAGTCACCAATTTACTAAAATACTTTCCCCCGCGTTACTTCCGTAGAAAACAAACCTATGACGTCACTCACTTACCCGACTACAACAAAAAGGGGGGTTATGTTTGTTTCTATTTACACACGTCTCATATCTGTGACACTATCGAAGTATAGAACACAAAGGGCCTTTCCTCAAACGTCATCCCCAGTTTCCGAAGATCAAAAAATGTAATTATCTACCCTCGATCTACCCCAACCATTTATATTTGTTCTACAAATTCGACGTATTTCGTACGCAATTTGGCGGGTGTCCAGTGTTTGACACTATACGGTAAAGTTAGGTGGGGTGGTTTTTAAAAGAATGATTGTAAGAATTCATTCTTAAAAAATCTCATGTCTAAATAATACAATTATTTGTCTAAATTCAAAGTCTCTTCTGAGTCACGGACTTAAAATTTGATCCATGTGAAGTCTAACCCTAGTTAGTCTAAGTTAAAGTAATTACTTGAGTTTAAGAAGTTACTTATGCACCCATTTTTATACAATACTAGCTTCCGCCCGCGGCTTCGCCCGCGTGGTGTGTTGATAAAAAGCAGCCTATATGTTAATCCAGGGTATAACCTATCTACATACCAAATTTCAACCAAATCGGTCCAGCCGTTTATGCGTGAAAGAGTAACAAACATCCACACATCCACACATCCATTCCGAATTAAGAATTCTATCTTTTGACAGTTCTAATTTAATAAAAATCGTATTTAAAGTAATTATTCGGATAAAAAACAGGAGAATGATCTTTCCTATAGATTCTAAGAGCCTGAGAATTTCCTCAGCAAAAAAAAAAAACCGATAGATGTCAAAATTGTCGTACAGTGTAACAACGGAAACGCACCCACAACTCCACTCCACCACTAGTTTATTACTTTAGGGAGCTCGCGACATCAAGACTATCCGAATTGGAATCTTATTACAGATAAAAGAAACTTGCCACCGTGCAATGCATACGCAACGAAAAAACCCGAATATGTACGAATATCTCCGATTGAGTCGTAAACCAACATGTCAAGAGATAAACGGAATAAAAATAAGTATAATAGTTACTGTTATGGTATATTGCTTGTAATATTTTTGGCGCTATCTGGCTGTAGGGAAATTCTGTTCGTGGACGGAAAATGTATGGAAGTTTCGAGGTTTGTGTTATTTTTTTGCGAAATGGTAAATGGAATGGAATGGGTTTTTTGAATAATATTACAAAGTTATGTTTCTACTTCTGGATACTTTAATATTTTTGCAAGGTAAATAAAAAAAAAATGCTATAAAATCAAGCTCTAATTGAGCATATTAGGTAAATGAAGGTTTCAATCTGTACCTACTATTTTTTTTCCCACTTCTATTGCAACTGAAAAATGGAAACTCATTATAAACATTGAATTTATTTCACGCACACTGTTCAGATATTCATTTAATAAAACTATATACTTCAATTGTGGAAGCTGCATAAGATTTTAAAAATATCTTTGCATTGTATAGATTCCATCTCTTATTATATATTATATATGATTGCATAGCATATGTGTGAGTACTATGTACTGTAAAGCTACCATTTAGGTACACTTAGTTATCTTTCATTGACTTAAACGTGTCCTGCTGGCTGAAAGAATGTCATGCTCACTCAAATGTCTCACTGATGGAGGCGGGTGTGGGTGGGTCATTTAGTTACCTTCAACATGGTTGAATTTAATGGCGCTGATCCATGCGTCATGTTCGTGAACGGGCGCTGTCAGTTGTGACTGGTCATCTCTTAGCTGCCACGGTTTATTTTTGAATTGTTGATTTAATCTTTTACTCTGGACGCTCTTAATGTGCACGTCTTTCTACATTACGTTCTCACATATATGTATAATTTCAACATGAATGATGTCACCAAGATCTTGTAACAATATTTTGATTGAAAAGAGTGTCCATGGAGTTTCTTGCCCATTCTTCTCCATAGAAATCTACGCTTTGGAATGGGCAACTACAGCACTTTCACAAGTTATTATGCCTTGTGTCTGTGACTGTAGCTTCGCCTTCTTTGTTTTTCTGACATTCAAAAGTGCCTGTTATTGTCTAATTGAAATAATTCCTTTGAGTTTGAGCTTGTAACAATTACATTCAGCTCAAATTTTTGCATATTTTTCTGTTCATAATGTTAAAATTCATTGTTCGTTGCAAATAATTTTAAGTTCCATTTTTTTAAACACTGGTAGAATTATCAGAGTTAAAAATTGACTAGGCCAAATGAATCATAGTTAGAACCCCAATAAACGCTTATCATAATAATCATATCTAATCAAATTCCATGAATGATTCATCTCGAATCAACGGAATCAACCACAATTACAGCATAGTTCAACAACCCAATCCTTCATTCGATCAACGAATGAACGAAATAAAATAACGACAAATGACAGCTAGGTGTCAAAAAATAATAGACTGCACTGACATCTGTCGGTGAGGGGAATTAATGACAGTTCAAACATCAATTTAGGAGGGACCATGGAGGGACCTTATCGCGACCCGCCAGTGTGGGGTGCCAACTACTTACATCCAAGGACAAAGCAAGGAAGAACCGAAGGTTTGCTTGTGTGGATAACGTTGAGTTATAATGTTTGAAGAAGAATTAACGCTGAATGAAACAAAAACGACGCAAGAAGTCGGGTTAGACTGGTATCTATTATAGTCAAGTTTAAGTAATTACTTGAGTTTAAATAATTACTTATGCTACCATTTTAATGCAATAGACAATAATTTGAATGAAGTAACTGTCAAAGAAAGCAATGATAAGAATTCTAACAAAAGTGATTACTTGAGTTCCAGTAATTATTTTTGAGAAAATCGTCTCAAAAATAATTACTGGAACTCAAGTAATCACTGTTGTCTTGTTTATAGATACGGGTGTATAAGTAACGAAACATTATCTTAAGAAAGAAGTGTGGTATGATTTTTTCGCTTTAGTCTAATTAATGTGAGAATTCAATTCAAAAGGGGCAAAGTTTTTTTACAGAAATAGATAATATTATTATTATATTTTAGCAAAAACGCTGATGTTGACGTAAAGTTGTGTAAAAAGGTCTTTGTGTTCGCAATTTTAACTCCCATGGGGAAGACTTTCTAAGCGGTTTTTCCAAGTTGAGGTACATTATAAAAGTCACAATGTTTTTCTGGAATATTCTTAGTCCATTACTGGACAGCTTCTAACATTTTCCAAATCCTTTAAAGTTATTAGGAACTAACTTCGCTCTCGTGGGAGTAGGGAATTCTCACTCGGGAACTACTACCAGTATAAAAGTACCATAGTTAAATCCAAACCCAGATCATAGTCTTTCTGCGTGCCAAATATTTAATAATGTCATCGCAATTCATTGAATTATCTAGAAAATGTGAAAGTAAATTTCACCTTTATCATTTAAGGGTGGATGGTATGGAATTAGTAGACTAGTGAATGAAAGGACTCTAGTTGCGGTTTTTTCCTTACCTTTTTGTTTTTTTCATTATTATCCTCCCAAAAAGTTCCCACTGGGACACTGGCCTCTTTACAATGAGAAAAAGTCATTACTATATCCAAATGGCATGTTAAAAACCGGACAAAGTTAGAACTTCTGCAGTATACTTATTGGGTACCATTTAGTCTAACAGGAGACTTAAGTCTGCATACGTCGGGCAAAATAATTGGATACTGTTTTTTGCGCAGATAGGTGTATACGTATATAAGGATGCACTTAGACCGGAATGTGAATGAAAGTGATTGGGATTTAATTAGTTTGTGGGCTGTAGTCGAACTCGTTAGTGATTTATTGTGGGATTTATGCAGGTGTTATGTGAGCTTTAATTTAGATTTTTAGCATTTGATTTGCTCTCTAATACTTTTCACTGATTCCAGTTTAGGTCTTGTCGCCGTACCTAATCATCCGCAACATTATTGGTTACCTTGTTCCAACTCACTGCTGAGTATACGTTTCTTCTTTTTAATGCCATGCTGCCTTGGTCTACACGAGTCTCAACCATTAAGGAGTTACACAAATTGTCTTCTAATTCGTTCTTCTTCATTGTTAAGGGTTGTCTTTTCTGAAAAGTTTTGACAGAGTCGCTGGTGAACTCATTTCATGCCACTCAGTCACTCCTCGGCTTGTCTCAAGTGGTGACAGTGAGTTGATGAGTTCCGTTATCGTCTTGATCAGATACAAATAAATAAATAAAAAAATATTATTATAATATATTATTTATTTTTTATATAAACATATAATATAATAAATAATATAAATTAAATTACGAACTTTCAAAACATGCAGATGTTGTCTCATTTTTCTTTATTTACGTTCTTTAACAAAGTTTCGGTTATTTGCTTTTACGCTTTTTATTAAATCAAATTTTCTGATACAAAACAGCGCGTTTCACTTTCAACATTTGATTCATGTGCAAAGTTTCATTCTAAACAAAAAAGTTTAGTATTTTTACACTGATATTGCAGCAGTATATAATAATAACTACCTAAAACATGCATCAACAGCTGAATCTTTCAGTAAAACGAAAAGAACAAGCACCATCCCTACATTTTCCTTCTCTCACAAACAAATCTTTACAATATTATTATAGGGCTCATAAAAGGCCTCATATAAATTTATCAGCACGGATGTTTGCACCATATTATGAGGAAATAAACCACTTGTTGAGGTGATGCGTGATGGTGGAACATTATGGTGGCCCAAATTTATGGTTGAAGGTGATATTGATATCTTTGACCTTATTACCTGCCTACCTTAGGTAGGTCCGCCTGCCACTTTGTTAGAGCCAGGTTTAAAATTGGATGTTGATGAATTAATTAAAATGTGTTTTATTCGACTATGTAATGAGCCAATGCATGTTGTTCGTAATAAGAAACGTAGTTACAAAGATTTATGTTTAATGGAATTTGCAGCACGCGTTAGCAGTATCTAATAATTACATTAATCTATTTTATACCAAATTCACGTGCAGACAACGCAAAAACTAAACCGCTAGATTCAGAAGCTTTATTCGTAATGAGGCGTAAAAATTATTTTGAAAATTCATGCTAATTTTGGTCTAGTTCGTCATTTCTTCTTATAGAGAAATACTCAAGATATTAATCGAGATTAGTCTCGACTCAAGTAAGGGTTTTGGGTGATACTCCTGATTTAAACAGAAAAAACATCCTGCCAAGCTCCCCTAAGATTCTCTCCTCAATTGCTCATGATAATTATATTTTAGGCTTACCGTCTAAAATTACGAGGTCCTAAAGACATCTAGATCAAGGAGCCTACCTGATCGGCCTTGTAGATAAGATGATGTATTGAAACGACTGCCGGTTTTATTTCTTGGCAATGAACTAGCAACTTATTTAGATGTGTAGCTTTTTATGTAGCGATTTAGGATATCAAAAAAACCCTTAGTAGGTTCTAAATAAAGATACAATATTCTAAAACAATACACAATATACAACAACAATATTCAAACACAAACACAACATACTACAATATTACAATACAATATACAAAAAAAATATATACAATTTATGTTTATTGTATATACATGTTTTATTACAATATTCTAGCTTTTTTTTTTTTTTTGGTGGGTGGGAAATCATCAAATGACCCCTCCCGCCCTGGGCGGAGCGGAAGGGAGTGTCAGACTCTTACTGACTAAAAACCACCCATGTTGCTTCATTGGTCCTTTATGTTCCAGGGCCGCGGTATCTCTTTCGAACAGTCCCGCAGCCCTGGCAGGCACCGGCCCTTGCGGGCCCCTCCCGTTGCTGACAACTCTTTGAGGCGCGCGTGGAACACGAACGCGCCGTCGACACGGCCTGCCCGTCGTCATACGACGGACGGACGGCGAGCTAGCCCATTACTCACCGTCCACAGGCCCGTGCCTACGGTGGCCGAGAGCCATCACGGCGTGGACCCCGACGCCCGGTGCTTCTCCTCCCGCGGCGGCTGGGACGTGAGGCTCTCTCCCTCTCACGTTCCGCCGTCTCCTTCGCTAGCATGACTAATATTCTAGCTTCACACATTTTATAAAATCACTTTCTATTAGTTAGGGTGCAAAAAGTTTTAGTTAGCGTGTTATTTATTTTTTATTTAATTTTTCGTATACCTTAACCATCACTTGGGCCCTATCAGATTATCAGTGCTTTTGGCCTCGTACAGGATCAATAAAAAAAAAACCGACCAAGTGCGAGTCGGACTCGCGAACGAAGGGTTCCGTACCATTATCTATAAAGACGGCAAAAAAGTCATGTCTGTTGTATGGGAGCCCCACTTAAACTTACTTTTCAATCTGTTTTTTTAGTATTTTTTGTTATAGCGGCAACAGAAATACATCATCTGTGAAAATTTCAACTGTCTAACTATCACGTTTCACATACAGCCTGGTGACAGACAGACAGACAGCGGAGTCTTAGTAATAGGGTCCCGTTTTATCCTTTGGGTACGAAACCCTAAAAAAGTATTTAGTTTTAAATTTTTTGCTGTTCTCTTTTTTAAATTTTGTTTAATTTTTTGCGCGTGCCTGTCCGACTAAAATAATTGCGTTTTCTTACTTTTGAAAACACCTTTAAATTCATACATTGAAGGGGAACATTTGACAAGACGTGGCAATCACTTTCAACCATTTTGTATTTCAGTAACGAATTGACATTTATAAGCTTTCGGTAGCTACATAACAAAACAACACTTTTTTGAATTTTCTATCATTGCTATTTATTGTTGATCGAATGTCACTTTGTTTAGGCCTTTAGGCTCTATGGTTACGTTACGTTGGACTTTTTTTGTTACATTAGATATTTTACCATTGAAAATCAAAATTACCAACCTGTTTTTATTTCCCCATGAAATATGAACAGCCGGTCTGTTAGTCAGTGCTGACCTAAAATACATGACAAACACCCGTGGCAAACATGGTGGCATTTGGTTATCTAACCTTTCCACACAAAAAACTGGACACTCGACAAAGCTAACTGATGTACGAGCTATTTTGAATCGTATTACATTAGAATGCACTTGGTTTCGTTTTTTGGTCATTAATTTTCATATATGATAAAACAAGGCTTTTTGCCAAAATACCTCCAAGAAAACAATATGTAAAAAAGAAAAAAAAACACGTTCCATTTTTTTGGGTTCCATAGTTAACAAGGAATGCTTATAGTTTCGCCATGAGCGTCCGTCTGTCCGCAGCTTACTGGAAAGCTGTAATTTGGCATTAATATACAAATTAGCTACGTCGACAAAGTGGTAAAATAAAATCTCGAAAAGTATTTTTTTTAAAGTATCTCCTGTACACGTAAAGTGGGGATATTTTTTTCTCGCGTACCCCATAGTGTAGGATGTCGTTGGATAGGTCTTTATAAAATATTGTGAGTTTGTTCGAATAATTTTTGAATTAAGGGATTCGTTTGTGAAATATTAAGCTTTAAAATGCTAATTTTTGTTAGACTCAAGTGTCCCCTCCGTCTACCAGCTAAACAGTTATGTTTGGGTGTATGACAAAAATTCATGGTGGTAGTATATACAATGAAGTTAAAAGAAAAACTGTCACAGCTAAGGTTTTCCAAGTTTACGAGACAGTCGACCAACTTATAAAATGCACTTGAACAACATATTTTCCTAAACATAGTGTATGGGAGCACAGGTTTTTCCACTACAAATGTAAGTTTGTTTTATTATTACAATAAAAATCATCGTTCGGAAATCGGACCGTAGGAAGTGTCCGCATATTTTGATGGGCAACTTCGGAACCCTACATTGTGCGTGGCCCGACACGCACTTAGCCGGTTTTTTTTATTAATAAATAATATGGTTTCTGTAGTAATACTTATTAGTCGTCGCCAATCTTATAAAAAATATAATAAAAGTAAAACCCATAAAATTCCTAGGGGCCTTAAACTGACCGTTTTAGCAGAATCATAATAATTATGAACACCAAAGTATGTTAAACAAAACAGTAACCGAAAAAAATATATCACCACAACTTTGACATGGTTATCTAACCCTTCCATACTAAATCGTGACACGTGACAAAGTTAGTAAAGTTACTAATGTGCTGCCATCTACGTCGATTCATGTTACAATATAATTGGACAGAATATCTCCTGTCATTTTTCATATGGTATGTTTCGAGTAGCCATGCCTATACATCATGGAGTTTGATTGGGGGTATGCATAGGACGAACAAATTGACTTGAAGCTAATGTGTCATGGTTGTTGTCATAAGTTATGGCAGGAGTCATTGGTGATTTTAATGGTTGTCGCGTGTCAAGTGACTTTAGAATGTCGTTTAGAGATTTTTTTGTCATTCATTGATTAATGTTTTATGTGTCGTCCTGTCGGATGTGTCATGGATGTATATTATTAAGCCCATATGTTTTATGATTATACGTACTATTAGTGAATAGTTATGTTTTGTAACTTCAGAAACACTGCATTTTCTGTCTCCGACTTCCGTTCTTTTTTCTCCATTTCTCAGAATACGATTTTTATCAGTCGTAAAAACCCTACTTTAATGTAAATATTGAAATTTAAAGACAATCAAGTACTTCAACCGCAAACGAACTTTTATATCAACATAAAATGATAATAAATGAACCAAAAGCGTTCAAATTCCAAAACTTTTTCGCACTCAATAAAACATTTGATAAAATCTCCCGAAGGTCCTCGTAAACTAGGACCAATGAAGTGACTTCGTTTGCTACAATGAGGGTTATAATTCAACAGTTATCATTTTTGGCCACAATTTGCGTTTCCGAGCCCACTGGGGGTCGTTTGATTGGACATGGCAAGTTATAGCTATTTGTTTTTTTGTCCAGAATTTATAGCGGTTGATACACCGTGTCGGTTGGAAAGAGTGCTTTTTTTTGGTACCGCTAGCCGATTTTGGGCTTATCTTTCCAATTTCATGTGATAAATAGTGTGTTTTTTCAGGATATTGTTTTTTCGTTTGCTTAAGCACTAAACTACTCCGGTCTATACCTCTTACACATAGAGGTAGCATTGTATGAAAGGTAGCAATTAGGTTTTATTTTTTATTCATGAGAACAATTCGTCAATGTCACATGTCTTACCACCTAGACAGCTCACTCTACCCCCGCATTTCCAATTCCCGTTTCAAAAAGACAAAACTAATAGAAAATGTCAAAGAACCAATTATAGTACCTACCTATAAGTCCTAGGTCTTGTTGGAAACCTATAAATAGAGGACAAAGTCCACCGTGGGAAACATCTGGTGTCCGTCGCGACGTACGGAATCGTTTGTCAACCCCTTTCTTGGCAATTACTGTTTATGCGTCCGCGGAACCCTGAAAATTGAATGTCATTCCTGTAACGGCTATAAGTGGTTGTTGAAGTAATGTAACCTGTGTTTATGTCGTAAATAAACTGGTGTGGAAATAGGGACACTGTTATGATTAATGTTTTAGGTTGAAGTTGAGGTTTGAGGTGCATTTATAATAAATTTGAAAATAGTTATTTTTGAATAATGGTACTTCACGACAGCTGGTGCTTTTGGCTGTCTACTAAGAAATATTTTTTTCTATTGAGCATTTAATTATTTTATCTTTTATTACTGGTTGTTTTTATTTAATGCCAATGGTACTTATTTTTCACAGTTTTCCTAACAACGATAATTAACTTTTGAAACTTAACTTTCACAGATTTGTTATTTTTTTTCTATTGATCATTCAATAATTTATTTGCCCATCTTACGTCTTTTATTAGTTTTTTTTTCTAATGCCAAGGGTGCTTATTTAACAGATAACTTTTGCAACATGCTTTTAATAGATTTCTTTTAACAATTTTCCTTGTTAAAGTTTAGTTTCAAAGTTCAAAAAGGATAAAAGCAACGTGCCTGCAGCAGACGTTGCTGAACTAGTACAAAGAGCAGAAACTTTTCATCTCATAATTAAAATAAGAATATTTTTTCTTCGATAAAATCTCCCCCTGTGCAGCATCACGATGAAGGTGCATATCCGTAACCCAAACAATCTGGCGTACACTTAGTGGCAAAGTAAACGAACCGCGAAGTGTTTACGTTTCGTGCGCCTCATGTGTACACCGTAAAAGTGTGTCCTTAACTTGGCTAAGAGTGCACGTGCGTGATGGACTTATTGCTTGCTTACACTATCTGACATTTTATATTTAGTGAGGTTTTATTCAAATGGTTTCAGATTATATTAGTGAGTTTTTGTTCAGATCATGAGGTAAGAGTTGAAAATGTTGTCTAAGAAGAATGTAGACTTGGTTTTACAGTTTTTTTTTCCGTAACCTATACTATCCCACTGCTGGGCATAGCCTTCCACTCTTCTCTCCGGCCAATCTCCCACAAACGCCTGTTAGTCGTCACGCCATGGTTTTCTAGGCTTCCCTCGGCGACAGTTACCTACAGTTTATTATCTTTGTAAAACTGAAAACCACGTAGATGATAGTTAGAAAAAAAGAACCTGACAGAATACCTCCGGATACCCGACCATTTTCCTGACCCCCGCCCCGACCGTTTTCTTGACTGTTATACCTTACACTGCACCGTGTTAAATTCATCCGTAGGTAAGTCTAAGTAACTGATGAAGTTCTATTTGGATAGCGAACCGACCTCTACGATAATTTCGATAATTTAATAAGTATCTGGCAAATTATGAGGAGATAAACCATTTCCTCGGCTGAGAGCCCATCTGCATACAAAGAAGTAGATAGTTCCTGGTCATTAGATTACCTACGTATACAATCAAGAATTCACGAGACTCAATCATTCTTGTTGTTTAAGGAACCGGCTAAACAGAAGTTCCTTCAAGCTTCATTATTTTAAATAACATCCTTGCACAGTACATCTACGTAGATATATGTATACTGAAGCATTTCTGTTATTTTTACCAAAGTTTCGGAGGCAGAGTGAACGGGCATAGAAAGCGGACCACAGGAATTATTTATGTAACACAAAAGTTCCACTCGCCACTTGTTGATGGCGAGTTATTTTTGCTAAATTATGACTGGGAAATAATAATAATACGCCTCCGTGCTCTCTTATTTTATTCTTTGGAATTTTTTTAGGTTATTATTTTATTTTGGACGATGTTTTTGCTGTTCTGCTTCGCGGGGTTCGCGGGATACGCATAGGTGATTTTTTCAACGAATTCAAGTCGAAGTTAAATTATTTAGGGCGTGACAAGTTTATTGTATCATAGATAAGGTGGTGTTTCACATACGTAAGTCGTGAAATACCTGAAACCACGGTTAGTCCGTAGTCTTGCAATGTGGTCAACTTCGTAATCTAGTGTCGTAAGTTTCTTACAGTTAAAATAGCATCTTTCATCCCAAGGTTGTTAAAGTTCTTTTTTCTTCTTCAAAGTTCTGTATCGAAACACAAGATTAATCTGTATTCCGTAAGCAATTCCTGTCCCAAAAATATCAATAATACACCCAGAACCATACCCATCCCGAATACTCAAGGTCCCCAAACTATTACGTCACTACCCTCAGAATAAAATATTATTCCCAGCGACATATTATCTTCTGGTTCGGCGGTCAATAATACAATATTTGGTTTCCCAAATGTGGACCACTTGTTGCCTATTCGTACGTGCGTGTATCCACTTACTCCTAAAATAATGTCCTCGTGGTCCCGTCGGTTACATTTGGCGGGAAATTAACCGGAAACCAGACATTTTTGATATTGGATGATATATTTTTGTATGACAATGGAGACGTACGAGTAATATACTCGTATTTGTGAGGTGGTTCGGGGAATATTGAGGTCTATTTTTGGTAAGAGTATTTTTGTTTTGTTATAATGAATGACAGAAATAGATAATATTTTGTTTGTTATGTTCAATCATTTCACAACAAAATAACACATCATCATCTGCCTAGCCTTTTCCCAACTATGTTGGGGTCGGCTTCCAGTCTAACCGGATGCAGCTGAATACCAGTTTTTTACATGGAGCGGCTGAATATCTGACCTCCACCACCCAGCTAGCACTGGGGAATATGATACCCTTTGGTAAGACTGGCTGTCAGAATTTCGAGCCACTGACTACCTTAACGACTGTCAAAGATCTACAAATGACAGCCGGGACCAACGGCTTAACGTGCTTTCCGAGGCACGGAGGAAACTCGGTATGTAATGGGTGGTCACCTATCCACAGACCATCCTAGGCAAGCGCGGCTTAACCTTAAAGATCGACCCGTTCGGCAGTTATTATTTAGCCACGAGCACAACAAATAACTAGGTACTTATTATTTAATAGATGAGAGATATTGACAGTGTCGTTTGTGAGTGAGTTTTACATAAATTATATTCTGTTTTCTTTTAAACCATTTGCTTGTTGTTGAAACCCGATTTAGCATAATATGGCTTTGTTTGTTACAAAGAATCACTGACTCCTGAGACACGGGCACTTACACCCATACCTAGCCCAAAAACGCTGTCTAAGAGCAATGTTTAAATTAAAAGTTACAGACTGCTGCAAAACTTTTATTTTTTCAACTAGTTACTTTTCCCTGTGTTTCCATATTTGTCGAAAGTAATAGTAACTTATTTCCTACTTAAAAGCACACAACAAACCGAAGTACAACAATCAGGTCTCAGTATAAATATAAGTTACGTATAATCTATAATAAGGTTCCAAATAGCGTCAAGGAGCGACCTTTGAGAATTTTTAAAAAACAGCTTTCATCTTTTTTAATACAAAAATTATTCTGTATCAGATTTCCTAACTGATAAAATATAGCTGTATTATTATTTTACTTTAATTTAGATTTGATTTTTTTGTTACAAGATAAGTTGTGAAAGTTTTTAAATTGAAGTTTTATAATTTCTTTTCATTTTATAAATATTTTTTTACCTGCAAAATGGTATTATGTACAGGAACAAATAATATTACTACTATATCAACTCATGTATGTACCTACATTTAATGCAAATAAATTATTTCTGTTCTATTCAATTATTTACAAACTACAAAACTATGATAGAAATAAATATGTACAAGTATAAAAAGGTAATAGGGCGTCCAAAAATTCGTCCGCATCGCTGTCAACAGGAAAAGTGCCCAGAAGGCTGGCAGCATTACCACGTTGGATGGCAATGCTGATTCTTTGGCCAAAAAATAGGCCCGCCCTCTGGTCACGTGAAGAGTCGAACAACCGCTTGGCGATTTCCCGAAATACTAGGTGGGCACTAGGACCCCATGGTCCTAGTGTTTCAACCCCAAACGGATCAAACACATAACTACCAATTAAATTATTGTATTTGCGCCGTTTGAGGTTTTCAGCACCTGCAGCAGCCGCCCCAGCGCAGCCCACTATGCTAGGAAGATGGGATGGCGCAAGGGTGTCGACGCAAGTTGCGTCCCACACTAAAGGCCTACCCAACTTCCATGGCATTATGGTCATACCATCTGGTCTCTTCCCATCGACGCGTGCCAAGCCATTGGGTTCTAACACAGCTGGCTAAAGAAAGAATTTATTATTTTATTTGAAGTGTCTTTTGTAATACCTGCTTAAAAAAATGCACTAATCGTAATGAAACCATTGTTCTCTTTCAGTTTCATTTCATGGTGGTGCATGCTGGCTGTAACTTATCAAATACTCGTAATAATAAAACCATAACAAACATACCTACTTACAAATACTTCTGGTCCACAAGATACTCTATCAATGTTTTTGCTCAGTCACAAGATTTGACTAATGGCTTGTCTTATACAGCCGCAGCTTCCCATCGCCACACTACGATGTACAGTCGATGACATAAGTCGGTTCGTCCAAACTTAAGATGACTTTTTTTTAAACCTGCTAATATTATTATGTAGTCGTTAGTAAATATCTTTATTTTTCGTATTTGTAGGGTACAAACTAACAGTATGGTGAAAGTATTAGCTAATCAACAAGATGGTAGCAAGGCTAAATGCTGCAGTGCTGTACCTAAGGCTGCGCCAAACTTATTGCGCGGACTGACTACGATTTTTATCGCTACTAGACCGCGTAAACTATTGTCACCACTGCCACTATAGAGCGTGAATAAGGTTGAAAATAATATGTATTTGGGAATGGGCATTTATTTAACAGGTTTTCTTTAGACTATTGAAAATATAAACATAAAATTAAATAATTGTTTGGTTAAAGTTTAAAAAAAATGCTAATTTTATTAAATTTTTAATAAAAAAACTGTTGTTATCGCTGGATATACAGAGATCTTCGATGTCAAAGTTTAGTTTTGTGCCGCAACTTCCCATTTTTTTTTATTTTTTTTTATTACAAAATGGGCCTGCTCTTGACCTCGATCACGCCTGGTGGAAAGCGATGGATGAGGTCTATGATGAATCGAGCGTGCCCAGAAGATGCCTGTTCACTCTTGCTTTGAAGGCAGACGGGTTATATGTGGGAGGGAACACAGATGCCGGCAGAGAGTTCCATTTGTTTATTGGGAATATCAAACTGTTATATATTGTTCTTTACGGTTATACTTTTTGTTTAAACCCTTCTCTGACCACTATATTTGTTGCATTAGATATTTTTACTGCATTACGTCATACTCGACTATATAAAAAAAACATTTTTTGGGAATATTGAGGTAACACCGTGCCTTAAAGGCCGTTTAGTTATTTGGCCTGCCTAACTTCTGCCATTTTATTTTATTTTAGAAATAACGGCCACATTCATTAAACCTGTATTAATCAATAGCTGGCATCATTAAAGATTAGTGATAGCCTAGTGGTGTGACCGTCGGGCTGCCAAGTTAGAGGTCTCGAGTTCGAACACAAGACACGCACCTGACCGTTCTGAAGAACAATTTTGTGGGATTCATTTATGAATTTATGTGTAGGATGAAGTTGGTACAAATCATACTACGGTCTAGGTTTTTTGTGTAATAGGTAGATACAGTGTTTTGTATCTAATTTGTAGGTAATCCTACTAATATAATAAATGTGAAAGTTTGTGAGAATGGATGTGTGGATGTGTGGATGTTTGTTACTCTTTCACGCATAAACGGCTGGACCGATTTGGTTGAAATTTGGTATGTAGATAGGTTATACCCTGGATTAACATATAGGCTGCTTTTTATCAACACACCAGGCGGGCGAAGCCGCGGGCGGAAGCTAGTAAGGTATAATTTCCGAAACAGCTTTGTTTCAATATCATAACACGATTTTCAAAATGTAGTGAAATGGATTATCTACCAAATTACTTATAAGAAGCTTAACGGATGTTACCTAATACATCCACGTCTCAGATATATGTGTAAACCAGATTTTAACCAGATTTTTTTTTTTTTTGTAACCGGATTTTTGTACTTTTTAGGTTAATCAGCTAAGAAGATTACATAAAATAATATGTGAGTTCAGTCGGGACTGACATTCTGCTTAATCGTCGGGTAAGTCATACATACAATTTCAATTATACTGACCATTATGTCGGTCGTCAATGTGATAAACAATTAATTTACGTTTCTTAACGATTTCTCTTAAACTATTAATTGATTTATTGATGAAGTAGATAATATCAATGGTGTATGACGCAGTAAAGGCTGGTCAGATATTCAATGTTGTGCCTAGGGGCCAACAACATGGAAACCCCATAAGGCTAGCACCCACTACTATACGATAATAGACTATCCAGAAACCCTAACATCATGAAGAGTAGTTGGTTAAATTATAAGGGCAAACCAAGCATTTAGGTTTGTATGAAAATGCACTAAACTGTTTTTATAAATTTGTTACTAATCCTAGTAGCTATACAAGTTGCAGTATCTAAGATGTTTACTAACAAAATGGTTCCTATGTTGTCCTAATTAAAAACAATTTATTATAAAGTACTGCCACTACAGTTATTCTTTGATTAGAACTCGGGTAAATTACATGCAGAAGTTTTAAATTAACTTTAGCAAAGCGTGATTTACAGGAAAAGGAACACAAAATGTAATTGCAAAAAAAAAAAAAAAACAGAAACCATTGAAGCGATGAATCAACCAAGACGTTAATGACGCAAAACTTATCAAAGAAATTCTTTTTTTTGAAAAAAAAGGGTGATATAATTAAAAAGGTGAATTTTAACGAGGCCGATTGTGAGTACCTCAGCAGATGTCACTGGCCATCAGACATTCGCGTAATGAATATAATATTTTTTCATTTTTATTTTGGTAGAATTCAAAATGTTGTCGTTGCGTGAAATGAATTTCTAGTCACTGTCCACCAGACAAGTTAAAAAGGGAAAATACTATGACGAATGGAATTTTCTTTTAGGTATGTGAACTGGTACCGTATCGGGAGATGATAAGACAATCTATTAGAATCTTCGAAACAGAGATGTTATTTAATTACCTTCTGTTTTTTTTTTCTTATTTTATCTGCAGGTCTTATTGGTAAAGTACTTTTCTATTATTGAATAAACGTAAATAGCATTAAATTAAATAAGTACAATTAATAGGCCGCATACCATTACAAAAAAATACATATATGGCCTCTTTGGCTCTCATTCTAGAAAAATTCCATTGTTATTTATCTTTACATAGAATAAAACAAAGTCACTCCCACTGTCTGTATGCTTAAAACTACGCCACGAATTTATTGTAATGCAGTTTTCAACAATAGATAAAGAGTGGTTCAAGAGGAAGGTTTATATTGTATATTGCAAAGCCGGGGTGGGTCGCTAGTTGTTAATATATTGTGACTAGCGGTCGGTACATAGTCACTTAGTCTTAACGCTTACCGAATGGTCAGCTCGTGTATGCATCAATGGGTTATAATTAATCGTATTTGTACTCCACCTGATAGTTAAATGGAGGAGTTACGCTGTGTACTAACAATAAATAAGCTTTTTCACTTTTACACTACAATTACCATGTGAAAAGGTTTTAGCATAGGGACTAATCATGTCTTTTTGTTATATTAAAATTACATATGCAAAGGCTCAAGACAATAGGCTCCTTAGCACCGTGATCCAGTCTTTCTTAACGCTGTCTCACTCATTTAGCCATCTTCACTTGGCCCTTCCCCGACGACGACGATATTCCAATGTTTGTTTTGCCAAGCGATTGTCTGGCATATCTACGTCTAGAAAATATAACGATCGCAATATCGATTTGCTTCGTACAAAAACAAAAGAAATATGGTATCTCTAAAATGTGTCCCAAAACTAGTGCATTCCAAACCGCAACGACATTAACATTTACATGGCAAAGTTATAAAACAAATGTCTTAAAGCAGGAGTAACTCCAGTGTGGGAAAGAAATGGCGCTAGACGACCTGTATTGCTGTGTCTCTTTCCCACACTGGAATTAACTTCTGCTTTAAGATGTCATAGTAACCTCCCTGTTGTTGCTAACGTAAATTACTGAAAAACTTAACTCAATAAAACAATGTAGTAACAGTTAAAAGTCACTTTGAATTACGATCCGAAACTTGAAATTGTTGAGTAAATATTGGAAAAGCTGATGGTATCAACAAAGTTTTTCTCTTTATTTGTTTTGGGGTGTTTATGCAATCATACTGAGAATATCTCCTCTTGGAATATTACACACAATGATAATATTATCGTGACGTAAATGTGTATCAAAGCACGATCCGAAGCTCCAGCTGAAAAAAAAAATACTGTTCCATAAATCAATTTGGACCGTGTAGGTTTTCCGTGTAAGTAGATCACACACTTTTGTATGGAACAACTGATTGCTTTAAAAAACCGACAAAACAAAGTGTAAATGCTAGAATCTTGAATAACGTACTGAAAATATTCTTGAGAAAAGTTCACGCAACTGTATCCTTGTTTTTTTTACAAGTACACCACGAAAATGAATTATCAGTAAATATGAACCAAACATTTCGTGCTTTGGTAGTAATTAGTTCATGCCATTTCATATTATGGTCGGGTGTTAATTACAGTCAACCGTGAACTAATGTAATACCATAATTGCCGTCAAATATCTCAAATGTGGGATAATCAACACAATCTGATATCAAATTGATGCGTAATTGTTGTTCAATATCACTGTATGTGATGCTGTCACTGTTTAGATACTTATAAGTCTACGATATAAGAATAAGAATACGATATAATATCAGTAGATATATTACGAAGTTCGATGTACCCATTGGCAAACGAATACATTCAATAGATGGTCCTGGCACAATCTTGTTTATACTTTAACTTATTAGACACTAGTTTATGCCCGCAGCTTTGCCCGCGTGGATTTCGGTAATTGTCCCACGGGATCGTACTACTGGGATATAAATATCTTGTGTTAATCCAGATAATATACTATCTTTTTACCAAATTTCATGAAAATCCAGACATCCATACATCCTCACAAACTGTCGCATTTATAATATTAGTAGGATAGGCTACAAAAATGATCAATGCTACCTGTATACTTAGTAGGATTTGCATAGTATAATATTTAAATTCAAAGCGAGTACACTTAACAAACTTCAAAAAAGAATTTCTAGTTTTACTGCAACTTCGAAGTAAGAGCAAAGTGATAATAGTATGGGAACCAAAATAGCAATCAACACACGTAGAGAATATCACCTCAAACAGTCGTTCCTGGAGTCCAGAGCAGTAGCGAAGGGTCAATTTTTGTAAGTGGTAAGCCGGAGTACATATCTTTAATGTGATTATATTATTTGTCTATAGAATACTGACTGTGCCATTTTTCAAAGGGAAGCCGGTAGGAATCGAGTTGTATGGAACCTTCACCACTAGTCCAGAGTATACCTCCTTCAATATGTATTGCTTGAAAATCTGGTTTACCAACAAATTTTTAGGAAATTTAATGCTCTTTAACTTCGTCGTCCAATTTTGTACACTAAAGGAGAAGGGAACTACTCCATACATTCCTGGGCCCAGGTGTTAACTGAATCAAACTGGCCTTATTTGTAAGAGAATATAATAACAAGGCCTCACTGAAAATTTGGTGAAATTTGGCTATCCAGGAATCAAGTTATATTACAAATAGTAAAAGTGAGGTTATATTATGTTTTTTATGTATTTTACGAAATACCTTTGAATGGCTTTGGTTGTGTTATGGTTTTATGCATGGAGCGTGTGTAGAGTCAAAGATCTGACACGTTTGGCTCTCTCGCGCCCCGGACAGTCGCTACAGTCGAAGACAAGTTTCTTCATTCAATATCTTCCACTTAGAAGCCTACTGCTTCTAAGTGGAAGACCTACCTTTAAAAAACTAAAAAAGGGACAGGAGGATATAAAATAAAACACCAATATATGAGTAAAATATGTATTATTCATCTTCAATAATTAGGAGAATATCGTCTAAGAATTGTGCAGGAGGTACGATATTTTCTTGATATCTTGCCCAACTGAGATACCATATTATGCACATTACATGGGCACAGCAGCAGCAGCAGCAGGCTGAGATGCACGCCACCGACGAATAACTGATAAAATCGCCTCATCTTCCAAGACTCTGCTGCCAATAGAGTTACTGCGACCAGTCGCAATCATACAGTTTACACAGCAATCCATGTCGTCAATATCCGATCGATAGGCGTAAACAGTTGTACAAAATAGAGAGCCAGGTAATTTAGAAATGCAGGATCCGTCAAAAGTCCTATTCAAAGCCGAGGTCGTGGGGTTAAACATCAAAACAAGGAAAATACGTGCGCACTCAGAAAGAAAAACAACGAACGAGTACCATCTGTCAATCGCTGACAGACTGATGTCAGACAGGAATGTTGCTAGCAGAGAAATTAAAGGAAATCGATTCGCTATGAATTAATTCCACAATAAAATACTCGTTACTCGATTTTCATACATTTTCTGAGATTTAACCGATTTATTCGTAATCGATTACTAACATTTCAGGCATTATTTAATCGATTATTTAGAACTTAATTTAAGTTTTCTCGCTTCCTAGATAGAAACCAGGTACCATATTTTGTGATTTTCCTTAGAAAAATATGACGGTTTTTTTTAATACACATTTCAACTAGTTAACTGCTGGGCCCAGAAGTCCCCTTCTCCTTTGTTTAGTTTAAGAGATATAAGCAATAAACTGAAAAAAGTCAGAAATTAATTACGTTTTTGTCCCAACCCAAGTTAGAATATCCTCGAGGTAACTTAGTATAGTCTTCCTAGTGCACTCCTAAACAAACTGTTAAAGTTCCATAATCTTCGGAAAACTTTCCAAATACCTCACCTTTTTTCGATGAAATTACCATTAATCCATAATGGTGATTTTCTCATAGTCTGCCATCTAATAGATCATCCAATCTTACACCTAAAATATTATAATTCACAAGCAAGAATTGCAAATTTGACTCTAGAATGAGGCACAACGCAAACTTGAATTTATTGCAACGATAACAAAACTTTCGAAGAAGCGGCATAAATTTTGTTTGCCGTTCTTTCTTCAGTACAGTTTGTTACAGTAAAGTTAGGTGATAAAAATAATTCCAAATTGTTGTCTGGGTGATGCAAGGGGAGTTTTTGCATTATAATGTGGTAGTTTTAAAAGTCCTTAGTGGTTTTGTTTATAGATAACGGCTTTTGTAAATAATGTTTTCGTAAACAGCATGCGCCACGCAAATTGACATTTATTACGAGTCCCTATGAAATTTTATAAATATGAAAACCTATGGTATAAAGTAATATAATAAAAAAATATGTACTATTATTTTTGGTTGTTATTGTCTGGCTAACGGTGAGTACTTGCACAGGCACAACCAAGTAACCAGGATATTGCTCAGCAACTTGCCTTGAAATATAAACTCGTAGAATCTGAGGTACCGCACTACAAGTATAAATAAAATAAATAAATAAATATAAATATCCCTGGACATTTCACACAGCACCATCTAGTCCCAAGCTAAGCAACCTAATGCTTGTGTTATGGTGGCTAGATGGCTGATAAACTACTTATATACAATTTTTTTTTTTTGTAAATACATACATATTATAGATAGAAAAACACTCAGACCCGGAACAACTACTTGTAGGTCATACAAATATTTGTTCCGTACGGGAATCGAACCCACGACATGCAGCGCAGCAGTCAATCGCTTGACCACTGCGCCAACCGTGCCGTCAGTATGTGCCCGACCCAGTTCTCGAGAAACCCCATGTCACGCTATACTGGGATCAATCTATCATTACTGATAGGACTATTGTCGCCAATAAGCCTGACATAGTGGTGATAGACCGATCAGTGCGCCGCGTAATGATAGTCGATGTTACCATCCCGCACGACGAGAACCTTGTGAAAGCTCAGAAAGAGAAACAAATAAAATAACTCGACTTGGCACACGAGGTTGTTGACATGTGGAATTTGAACTTGGCTATTATTGTGCCTATTGTCGTAACGTCCAATGGCCTTATGGCCAAGAGCCTCGATGACCATCTTTCGAAGCACTCCTTAGGCGGTTGGATCAAGGGCCTGATTCAGAAGGCAGTACTCCTCGATACGGCTCACAATGTGAGGAGGTTCCTGTCTCTGGAGCCCTAACCACCGGTAGCTAGCTTGGACCCTGCTCCCGACACCGGCAGACAACTATTTTTTTATATTTTGAAATGTAATAAGTATGTAAGAAAAATTAATAAACGAAAATATGTAAGTACTAATATCAAAATGGGAGAAGATTTACAGGGCGTCAAAAATTCGTCTACATCGCTGTCAATAGAAAAAGTGCCCAGAAAGCTGTAGTATAGAGTGGTTAAATCTCGTACGAATTCTCTGGAACCATTATGGACCATTGTTATCTGACATTAAATAAAATTAAATATTTTTTCCATTGATCGTATGATGAATGCGATAATAACTCTTCTTGTCTGTTACCTTTTCACGCTTTAAGAGCGGACTAAACGGATTTTGATCTCTCATTTTCCGAGGTCGTCTTCAAAGACAGTTAAATTCACATTTCAATTCACAGGCGTTAAATCTTACCTTTTTTTTTGGATGGAAAATCATCAAATGACCCCTTCCGCTCTGGGCGGAGCAGAAGGGAGTGTCAGACTTTTACTGAATAAAACCCATCCATGTTCCTTCTTTTGCCCTTTATGTTGCAGGGCCGCGGTATCTCTTTCGAACAATCTCGCAGCCCTGGATTGTGACTGAGGATAGGTACTTTTATCCCAGTAGTTCATTTCTCGCAAACAGCTAAGGGCATTTTTTTTTTCACAAATAATTCGTAACACGATTGACTTTCCTACAAAGCCAATCAGGCTTCCACTTCGTATGTTTATGAATAACCTTGTCAATGTTATAGTGAAGCTAACGCGATACAAAAATAGGAGTTATTTTCATATCAAATTAAATAGCTACAATGTTTTATACATTCACAATTCACTTCATCACAAAGTACTGGTGCTTTCATATTCAAATCTTGTTTAGTAATATGAATATATCATTAACAGCGAAATCGTCCTTGAAAGACCGTCTTCCTGGCTTTACGCCAATGTTGAAGAAAGTAGACGTAGGTACTTGTGTTGGCAAGTTACTCGTTAGTGAAGCTACCCACTATCTGTTGCCAAGCGAAGTATCTGGGTAGTTGCACGTGAAACTACGTTGCCTTATCTCAGCTTCCGTATGTTATCTGATTTAGAACATTATGTTTATACAACATAAACATCATAGCGTTACGCCTGTAAGCCCCTAAAGGTTAGGAGAAGGTGCTACACATATATGTAGGTACACCTTCACATGTGTTCGAGTATTTGATTGTAGAACATGCCGGTTTCTTCCCGATGTTTTCGGCCCACTACCTCACACTAAGAGGAGGCCCAGCAGTGGGAAAATTATGATGATATGTTTGTGTCAGATAGCTGCTTTAAAAACTCCTTTGTCGCGTACATTGTTCACCAGAAATATTGGAACATGTTTGAAACTTGAAATAAAATATGCTCAGAGTGAAAATACACCTATTGTATTTACCAAAGAATCCTGACTTCCAACCACAAAAATCTATGTTTCTTTCCAGCCACAAAAAAAACACCGTTAATTCTTTAAGCAGGGTGAATCACAGCGGAATCCTCAACATTCCTTCAGCATTATCGTGTCAACCCAATTTAAATTCGTGGCAAAAAAACGACAAAATGGCGCTTGCTGCTCGCGTGTTAACCAAACATGGAGACAATAAATAAGCCTTTATCGCCATTTTAATAAATGTACGGGGAACCTCCTTAGAATAAATAAACGCGTTCAGCAATAAACGAAGGCTCGAAGGACGTATTTCCTTTGCAACAAAATGTAGGAGCTTTATGAGAACGCGTTGTAGTTGCATATTCATACGAGTTCTGTTAGTAAATTATAATAACAGAATTAGTAGCTGTAATTGGATGCAGCTGGGAAATAATTGGATCTAGTTACATGTTTGCTAGTTTTCCGATGCTGACTAACTAGTTTACTGAATGAAGGAAAAATGGTTAGATAATGAAAAATAAAAAAAAAGATAGTGACAATGTAAAATCAAGGACAATGATTGCTTTTCTATCAACTTAAGTCTAACTGGATATTATGACCGGGACCAATGGCAAAGCGTGGGAGACACTAAAGGTTCTCGGTATCTAATGGAAGCTAACCCATCTACGGACCAACTCCGTCCTCCAATCTGATATCTTTGACAGTATAAAATTGCTGATAACACGGCTAAATTTTGCGTTTTACTTCTTACATCTTTGTCTACAATGACACCGAAGCTCAATAAAGATACATCACTAGACTTAACACCACACTAATTTCCACATCAATAGCTCCTTACCAACCTCGGATTTATCCTCGAAACCTCGAACATCAACATAAAATTCCACTAAAACCGACTCTTGGAGGTCTTAGGCATCCGTCCCACCGCTGACGAATAGCGAGCGAGCAAGCAACTAAGTTGGCGAGCAATATCGGGGTGTGGGCGATACCTCGCTGGTACACGTATGTACCAAGCGAGAGTCTCTCAGCAAGGGTTTTCGACCCACCAAGCGAGCTGAGCGAGCATTCTCTTTAATAGCTGTAGCTTTTGTCGCTGCAATAATGCATGCTATCTCTATTTATTTGGGGGTCGGCACATCATGTCTTTTTCTTTCATTTTTCCTTATTCGACGTTATCTGATAAGCCACCCCCTTTCTAGACATTATCTTTCACACAATCCATTCATTTGGACTCAAAACTTTCCTCATTCCTTTGCATTGCAAGACCATTCCATGACAACCGATTCCCACATACCTCTTGTACATTAAGGGACCCGTAGCACAGGTTTTTACTTAGTATGGACTCCTGTCTTCCATCTTCAAACATTTTTAATATTATACTGTGTACATATTAATACTTGTGGGAGAAAATAAATAAATTTATTTATTATTATTTCTTAATCGAGAAAATCGTAGTCGCTTCCTGTTACGGTAAGACCGGTGCCTCAACTACCGCATGAAACCCAGTGGTGTCGTATCACCTGACAATTCGCCATGTAATGGTTCATTAAAGCCGGGAACTGGAGTGCGTAGCCTCGTCACAGTGGACGATCTTTATAGGAACATTAGTGTCATTTACCTTCGCGTTACGTACTTTTAAATATCATTTCGGTGCTGGTTTTATAGTGGGATTATGGCTGCCTTTGTGGTGGAGTTATGGGGTGATGTAATTAGGGTTTTGGTGGAATGTGGTTTTTTTTGTAGAAGGAAATGTTAGTGTAAAGTGTATTAAAATCCGCGGGCGGAAAACTAGTATTAATATAAATGCGAAAGTAAGTTTGTTTGTTATCTTTTCACGCCTAAACCACTGAACCGATCATCCTGAAATTTTGCATGTACATTGACAGGTGTACAGAAATGGACATAGTGTACCTTTCATCCTTAAGAAAACTACAATAACGTTCTTATAGTAATAGATGGCACCGCGTGTCTTTCGAATCATAATTGAATTATATTATTACAAGCTTGATTGTCAAATTCTAAATTAACGCGAGCAAAGCCGCTCGCAAAAGCTATTATAAAAAACCGGATCAGTGCGAGTTCAACTCGCGTGGAGAGGATTCCGTACGTTATAAATTTAAGTTGTTTTAAATCGATTTGTTATAGGTTTTTCTGTAATCTATAGGCAAAGAACTATGTCTTGTAACTTTTCAAAATTTTTGGCGCTATAGTTTCGGAGTTGAGGGGAGAGGAGAATTGTCAATTTTCGCCTATTTTTTTAAATAACTTCAGAACTAATTATCTTAATTTATAAAAAAAAAATTGAGAATATCCCTTTCATTGATATGTAACACGATAACTATAGTTGGCAATAATATATTTTTTCTAATTTACCCATAAAAGTGGCCCCCATGTTTAAAATTTACTAATTTACGTTACACGTCCGAATTAGGGTCACCGACTTGCATTTGTGTACCAAATTTCAACTCAATCGGTACAGTAATTTCGGAGTAAATTGGCTGTGACAGACGGACAGAGACAGACAAGCGAGTGATCATATAAGAGTTCCGTTTTTTCCATTTGAGGTACAGAACTCCAAAAGTGACGCCATTTCAACCTAGTGACTAGCTGGTACGTAGCATTGATCAGTGAACTCAGAAAAACAATCTAAACTTCAAAAGAAAAGAGAATAAGAAATAAAGAACTGAAAAATATAAAAGCTGAAATGAAATATGTTTTGTGAGCAGAATAATTTCATAAAATTAAAATAAATGAAACTAACAAAACAAATACAATCCTTGAGAGCAATGCCACACACGAATCTATTAAACCCAGTACTAAGTGCCCGATCAAACCTGTATTAAAGCAGTAAATTAATTTCATAGTCAAGAAAACAAACAAAGAATATAATTATGTGCACGATCAAAAGGATTTTTAAAAACCAACAACTGTATAAGCCTGAAAATGGTAATTTGATAAACTAATTCAGTCATTTGCATACAACTCTCCAGGCGATAATAAGACAAAAGCGAGCATATTCAGATTGTTCTAGCTTTTGTTTTCGACTAGATAAAAAGTGCATAGCAAATTGGCATGCTAATCTTTGAATCACACACTTGGTTGCAAATAGAACTATTAAATGAAGAGGTGAATGGAGAAATGAAAAGAGGTGACGATTATTCTGTAAATCATCTGCCTAGCCTTTGCCCAACTATTTTGGAGTCGGCTTCCAGTCTAACCGGATGCAGCTGAATACCAGTATTTTACGTGGAACGACTGCCTATCTGAGCTCCACAACCCACTTAGTTCTGGACAATACGATACCCTTTTTGTTAATACTGGTTGTCAGACTTTCGGGCCACTGACTACCAGTAACGACTGTCATCTACAAATGACGGGACCAACGGCTTAACGTGCTTTCCGAGGCACGGAGGAAACTCAGTATGTAATGGGTGGTCACTCATCCACGGATCAACCTAGGTAAGCGCAGTTTAACCTAAAGATCGATCCGAGCGGTAGTTATTAGTTAGCTACAAGCTACTAACGCAACGATTATTCTGTAGGTTTGTAAAAATCTCTGGCAGAGTACTGATTCGGTTATAACTTTTTTTCACTGTCTGAGCTACGCTATAGCCAGGAACCATATTAAGTGTTTTTATTTTCACATAACTACAACTCGCGGATAGTGCAATGGAAGTAAAGAATGCAGCAATATTTGAAACGAATTTGCCTTGGGCTTTACAGCGTATTTATCAAAAATAATCTTAAAAGTGTCAATATCATGGTGCTTATTGATGAAAAGTAAACACGAAGCTTGGTTTTGACAGTTTCCATTAACGAAATTAATTATATCAAGTTTAAAAAAATCAATTTTTAACATCCGTCCGGCCGGTTTCATCCCGTCTCGGTTCTTTCCATTTTGTATTTATTCATGATCAGTCTTTGCTCTCGGCTTCACACGTATAGCGGTCGTGAATTATTCCACAAGATCGTTTACCGAGACAAATGTATCGTAAGTGGCTAGCTTAGGTCATGGTTTATTTGTGTTCTAATTTTCATTCAAATCTGTTCAGCCGTTAGGGCATGAAGAGGTAACAGACAGACCCACAGACCAAGTAACTTTTTCATTTGTAACTTATTTTAGTATCGATCAAGCTCCAAGCGACTAGATTTATATTTTCACACCATCACCCATTTTGCATTTAAAATTACCATTGTCTTCCCCTAAAACTCCTCTCTGCGTCGCTCCCCCAACCAAGCCTCATTACACAGCTCCAACTGGGCGCATTCACGCCTTTGAGTAATTAATACCAATAACTGTCGCATAAACACCAACAGCTTTGAGGGATACTAGCTTAGTTTTACGATTTATTTTAACTATGAACACGTGTTCATGTATTGTATCTTCGCCAATGTTTTTGTAATCAGTTTTATTAGCTAAATCAATAGAATGATCTAGGTTTCCTATATCCTTATTTCTTTCTTTACGTGCATACATACATACATTAACTGCCCGGCGTTTCTCATTCTTCAATTAGTACTTTATCAACGTCTGCATTTCAAGGGATTACCCTAAACAGAAAAAAAAAACTTCTTTATGATGAGATGTGTTTTGCACTGAAATTATTCACTGTAATTATTCCCCCGGATCTCTAGAGGCACACGGCATTTGCGTAAATAATACAAAGCCATAAATATACTCACTTCTTTAAGTAATTTGTGATCTTTGCCAATGTTTTCGTATTCAATTTCAAAAGATAAATCAACTGAGTATTTTAGGTTTTCAAGAGTTATGTATACCCAAACAAAAAAATATCTTAAATGCTAATTTTAATCTTCAAATTATATACAGAATCTCATCTTAAACTGCAAATTATCCACAGATTACTCCTCCCGGTCTCATTACACAGGCGCACGGTCGTCTTTGTGTAATTAATACAAAGACATCGCTGCAAGGCTCTCACGTATTGTCTTACATTAAAACGTGTCATTCCAAGTATTTTATTTTCTACCTTATCCTTGGTACGTTTTTCATTACTTTGGATTGTATTATTTAAAATATTTATGAAGAATAAAATAGTTCTCATGTAGATTTTATTCTGTTCATTTTTGCAACTGTATCTGAGTAAGTCTTTTATAAACCAGTTTTTTTTTATTAGCCTGCTTGAGTATCCCACTGCTGGGCAACGCCCCCCCCTTTCTCCGTCCAAATCTCTCTGTCCTGTCGTTCACCCCGCAAACGATATCAGATCGTCACACCACCTTCGCCGCGGTCTACCTCGACTGCAATTTCGTCCGACAAGCGTCTAGTGAGTGACGATCGTTGCCCATCTCTCAGGGCGCATTGGTGCTACGTAGCTAGCACTCCCACTTCAGCTTGGCTGTTTTTTCTCCAACATCTGCAACTTGAGTAACGGAGTAATTGATCTGTCCGCTTAATACTATTACCTATGCTGCGCTCCATTGCCCGCTGGCAAATGTTGAGTTTGGACTTCTGCTGTTCAGTAAGTGACCAACTTTGTGCACCGTAGATTAGGACGGGCAGAATGCACATGTCGATGAGTTTTCTTTTCAGCGTTATTGGAAGGTATGTGCTCTTTTAGGGCCCAGAAGGACTTCCAAGCATTTTGGACTCGTCTTTCGATTTTTTTGTCCTGCCTATTTTTCAAAGATAGATAAAGCATTTATTCGGTGCACATCACAAAAGACACAGCACAACACACAGAAGCACAATTAAATGAAACAAATTACATGAACATAAATAAAAACAAGGTGCTAGTAGGTATACAAAAAGAAAAAACATATTTAGTAAAGAAGTACCACACCAGTACCAGTAGTGAAGTAAAAGACACTATATGGCCTGGCATTTTCATTACCCTGACGTGTAATGAAAATTATTTTTAGATTTATTGAACCACTTTTTGATCTCTTTACTCTACATCTTAAATTATAGTCTGCTTTCATTCTCAAACTATAATGCCTATTATCCATCAATCCCTCATTCGCATAAGCATAATTAGCCTATAATGTTCCCACTGCTGGGACACACAGCCTCCTCTCCAGATAGGGAATGGGTTAAAATCCACCACACGGACCCAGTGCGGGTTGGTAGATGTCACGTGTCTTCGAATTTTTGGTTCTAGGACATGCCGGTTTCCTCACGATGTTTTCCTTCACCGTTTTTGAGAGCAGCGGTGATGAAATAAATTACACAAAGTAATGCGCCTGCCTTGGTTCGAACCTACGGCTTACTGTTCGTAAGTCGGGGCTGCCAGCACTGGGCCACCGCTGCTCTCCATTATTGTTTAAGTAATTAATACAAAGACAAAGCTGAGGGCTCCCACGTATTGTCTGTCATTACCGTTTACTACGTTTAAATTATGAACGTGACCACCTCAAAGGATCGCCGTGCGAATGTGTGAATTAGATTCTGAATATTTTATTACTACTACAGTGTTTTGGTAGGTTAATGTTTCTTAGCTGTTAATTATGCGTGTAGGCTCTTTGAGAATCTATCTTTGTTTTCTTGTGAGATTAAGATAATAAGAAAATTTTATAAAAGTTGTTATCAGTTTTAAATGCTTATCAATTTCAATAAAAGTGACTAATTGAAATTGATGAGTCAGATTTTCTTTAGAAATTTTCGTCATTTCAAAAAGTGTTTCTTTCAGAATGAAAAACTGGCTTTTCAGCAAAAGTTCGATAACTTTTGCTGAAAAGCCATTATAAACAGACTCTTTAAAATCAACCTCACAATTTCAGTCATCACAAACCTAGTTTTGACTACGACATTAAAATAATTTAGATATCACAACGATTTCTACTTAAATCGAAATATAATAAACTGAACAAATATGTACGCGAAAGGCGTTCAATAAATTCCAACTGAATAACAACCAATAGACTTGCATCTGGGAAATATACAGGGTGTATTCATCCTTTGTATACCGAAAGGATATACAGGGTGTACAAAGTAAGTGGGGTAGCACATAGCGTAGATATTGTACGAGTATTTTGCACTCGTTTCTATAGGGGTGGTGATTCATCAATTGTGCAAAGTGCCACTTCACATTCGGCCCGTTTCACTGTCGCTTTGCGCTTCCAAATGTACACTGATTGGATCATCTGATATTTTTTTTTCGTTTCTGACGATTAATTTCGGCGTTTGGTCGAGCGTTTTGAATTGAGCAGCTATTAACTTTGACTGAGGCCTTTTATTAACATGTAGATGAGAGATACTGAGGTTTATTGGTTTTTTGGTATCAGGTGATTCTGTTTGATCATAAATTCGTACTGATTGAAACAGGTTGATTGTAATCTGAGTGTTATCTGTCGTTTTTGTTTGAATGGTTATTGTGTATCACTTTTTGTACTGTGACTATATTTCGTCAAATGCTTTTCAAAGAACTGTCTACCGGACGAAATATGAGTTTGCTATAGAGTACGGCTCTGCTTTACCATTTGAGATTTACAGGCGTTATATTATGTGTACCTACTTTAGAGAGATGCGCTCTGGAAGATGGTGGTTGCCATGTTACATGTTTTATAGTTGAATTAACTTTTTTCTTACTTGTTTAGTCCTGTTCTTCATCCAAGCAAATTCAAACTTGAAAAGTATCAAAAAAGCTCTTCACACTACACCAACACTTCTTTTCGGCTAAGCAAATAGAGTTAGTTGGATAATTTGACGCGCTGTCCCCCCGGGACTCGAACCTGCATCTGTTAGAGGGAGGCGCACTCCCATACCGCGCAATCGTCCGTAATGCACTTCGAATTAGAATAATATGATTTTAGTTTCCTTGCTATGCGTTTGAAATTTTTATGAAGGTGCAGTCATTTTGCCGAATTGCTTTGAAAACTGGCGCTTTATGTCACTGTCGTTGTAGAATGAGATGTTTCAGGTGCATCATTTATTTAAGTATTCTGACAATGGACGGGACGAAGCGAACAAAATGTAATCTACCATCATCCGCCTATCTTTTTCCTTTACATGGAGCGACTGCCTATCTGACCTCCACAACCCAGTTAGTACTGGGTAATACGGAATGCTAATGTAGTAAATGAACTAAATGTATTCTACCTTCAATATCAGTTAGCCATTGCTCGCTCGTCCAGTTTATTATAGCTTTATAATTGTAGGTTATAGTTACCTGTTAGACATAATAATTATGAAATTGTACTTTATTACTCATAGTAGTAACGTGGTGTTCTATTTTTAGATTTCGGATTTCTGAAATATTTCTATCTGATATCATAACTCTTTTTTCTGAAGAAAGATTCGAATTTACTACAAAATAATAAATCAGAACTGTACTTTTAGAGATATATATTATGGTCTGAAAATTAACAACAAAATCTGCATTGTTTCAGGTCTTGACGCCGAGCTGTACTACGTCAGAGAAGGTGTAGTTAACAAATACGCGACCAGCTTCATAGTACCCGTGCCAGCGCATATAGCAGACTTGGAGTTCATGTGGCAAGCGCTGGGCGGGAGACCGGTAAGAAATTAAACTATAGTGGGTGTAAAAGTACCCTTTACGAAGTCGATAGGCACTTGTTTTCCTCGTCTTCATTGCGATGATATTTTTATTCTAGACCATACCTGGGAACCTTCTAGTTACGGAGATATTGGGAGTCAAAGTGTTGGAACTTTGACCACAATCTTTTTCACAAGTTTTTTTTAATACCTACAAGTTTTTAATGTTATAACTTTACTTAAAATACCGCCAGGACTACCCAATGCATCTATCAGCACATTTTTTTGAGTGCGGTACATTGAGTCCTACTACGAAAAGTGATTTCTCACCCCAAAAAAAAAGTTAAGAGCAATAATTTTAGTGTAAAGTTAAATGGGCAACATATTTTGTATTAAAATTTATTTAATGATATTTGTAATCACGTTCTCGAAAACGGCTCTAACGATTTCGGTGAAAGTTGCAAAATAGGGGTTTACGGAGGTGAAAAATCGATTTAGCTAGGAAAAATTCGTTTTCTCTATTTTCACCCAAGCAGAGCTCGGTCGCCCAGGACTGAGAATAAACTAGCATCTTAGAGGAACCTAGACAGTTATCTGTAACTAGCTGGGTACAAACACTGCCTCTCTAATACAGGGCTTTGCAATGCATTTGGTCTATTATAGATATGCTGAACAGATAACAGCCGCTCAGGTCGATCTTTAGGTTAAGTCGTGCTTGCCTAGGTTGGTCTGTGGATGGGTGACCACCCATTACATACCGAGTTTCCTCCGTGCCTCGAGAAGCACTTTAAGCCGTTGGTCCCGGCTGTCATTTGTAGATCTTTGACAGTCGTAACTGGTAGTCAGTGCCCCAAAAAGTCTGACAACCACTCTTACAAAGGGGTATAGTATAACCCAGTAGTAACTGGGCTGTGGAGGTCAGACAGTCGTTCCACGTAAAATACTAGTACTCAGCTGCATCCGGTTAGACTGGAAGCCGACCCCAACAGAGTTGGGAAAAGGCTAGGCAGATGATGATCTATATGTATAAAATGATAAACTGACTGATTGTTGATAGATCAACGCACAGCCCAAACCGCTGGTCCTAGAGATATGAAACTTGGAGGGTGTGTTCTTTGTGAAGAGTAAGTATCCACTAAGAAAGGATTTTTGGGAATTCCACCCCTAAAGGGGTAAAATAGGGGATGGAAGTTTATATGAAAGTCCTTCAGTTTTGATGTTAGGACCTTCAAACTTTTTGTTTAGGCTGACGTTTAAAAACGTCACTCAAACGTCACACGTTTACTTTTATTAAGACTAAGAAAATTGAATGTAAATATTATGGTTGTTCCCAATCAAGGTTTGTTTCGCGATGACTATTAATAAGTCACAGGGACAAACTCTAAAATTTGCTGGAGTTGATTTGCGGCAAGACTGTTTCTCCCACGGCCAGTTTTATGTGGCTTGCTCACGTGTAAGCTCTCCAACTGGCCTGGTTGTTTTAGTGCCCGCTTCCGAGTTAGTGAAAAACATTGTATATAAAGAAATACTATGAAGGACGGTATTTAGGTAGATACCGGATACCTATTTTTACCCTCTTTAGAGTTAAATTTTTCACAAACTTTGAAAGTCGGATTTATTTATATCTAATCAAAAGCCTAAAAAATAAGATTCAAGTTTCTAGCTTTAATAATGACGTAATTTTCATACAAACTTTCATCCCCTATATCAACCCGTTACAGCCCTATTTTCGCATTAAAAAGTAGCCTTTGTTCGGGTGGAATCTTGCAACTCAATTTCGAAGCAGATATCTTCAACCGATTGGGCTAAAATTTTGAACACACCTTTGGTTCTGTTGACAATACATTTTTATGACACTTAATCCTGTAACTTTTGCATTTTTCGACATCCACGCGGGCGAAGCCGCGGGCAAAAGCTAGTAGATATATATGCTGAATTTATTGTGTACGAAAAATTTTATGTAAAACAACACTGCCCCGACCATTGGGTTCTCTTTCACATTCAATTACGCCCATCCATACTTTTCAATTAAATAACCATTTTGATTACATTATTATTCTTTAGCACAACAGCGTGAACAGCGAGTAATTTTATTTTGAAACTTGTTGATTAAATTTTGTATTCCATTGAGCAAACATTCGTCCGGTATTGAGCGTGGAACGTTTCGCATTTTCCAATTTATTCTGAAAGCGATTTAATTTTGGGAAACAAAGGCACTGGATTAAGTTCTCATTTTTCGCAGTTCCGGATGTTTTTGGATTAGAGTAAGTCCTTTGTGCGTTTTCTTTTGATGAAAGACTTTTTGGTCAACTTTATACTTAGTGGTGGTTGCTAAAGCATTAAAATAAGAAATTTATTTTTTATTTGTTAAAAAAATAACCTACTTTACCTACCTAGATTTATGTGAAATGTTTATTATTTTTTTTTAATTTAATTTGATATATATGTTACGGCTAAAGATGGGTGTGCACATAAACTTAAGATTAGCCGGCTAAACTTTGCGCGGGGATCCGTCGACCTGCTGACGGAAACGCTAACCCTAGACGGTCGACGTCAGGGGCACCCCGAGGTTCGGTTAGTTAGGTTCCTGTAAACCTTGCAGACAGAAATAGGAGCCCCGCGCAGCGGGGATCCGTCGACCTGCTGACGGAAACGCTAACCCTAGACGGTCGACGTCAGGACCTAAGTTTAACCGGCTAATCTTAAGTTTATGTTCACACCATCTTAAGTTTAGCCGGCTAATCTTAAGTTTATGTACACACCCATCTTTAGCCGTAACATATATATGCCATAAACCAAAAATTACGGAAGAGATTTTGCTAAAAACCACAAACTAATAGCAATTTTTGGCTGTTCCATCAAATGATCGTTTTATTTTACGCTTTCTTGACAGCCAGTCACAAAACAAATTAGGATTAACCGTAGACAGAGTATCCTATAGACACCGCCAAAGCGTGTCGCAAAAAGAGACAAAAAATAAATACGTCACGAATTTAGGGTTACCGGGTGAGGAAAAATTTACCCCACAATTTATGAGAATTGGAAATTAGTACGTAAGACAAAGCCTGAATATGCCAATGACATATCCGTTACCATCGGTACGCAAAGGCATGCGATGCGGAGAAGACATGCTGCCGAACTCAAATTAATTGCGATGAGGGCAGGAGTGACGATGGATGATGATGATGTGGTTCTAAATTACTGCCATTTCTGATGTGATAGTAGGTTCTGGGTTTGTGGGTAAATAATAGAACATGTTTATTTTTAATAAGCTTTTATTGATTTAACACATTATTGTCCTTTAAATAAAACAAGCTTCGTATGTTTCTAATTTTTTGCTTAGGTTCAAATCCTTTTGTTGCGTGATGTATACGCAGTTCAAAATAGTGCATGGCAATTGCCTTAATAAGTAAAACTTTGTGGTTTCCAATAAAAGGTTGACTTTCAAAATGATTATTTATGAATTCTTCTTTCTAATTAACTTATATTCTTCTTTTTAATTCTCAAAATGTTTGCTGCAAATTTTTGATGACGGTTTTGGTGTCCAATCTGTTCGTCCTGTAGCTACAATCCAATTCTGACGTAAATTATCAGGTTCAGGGAAACTGCAAAAAGTCATTAAATATTTCAGATATTTAATTAATACTCACTGCAGAAGCCATCACATTATTATTTCCCATAATAGTGGGTAATAATTTATAGAAAAGTTGGCAACACCAACGTTTTTAGGTTAGAATTTATAATTGAATAATAATTGTTATTTTTGTGCTTTTTAAGGATGAATCGTACGTCTAGCGTACATTACACACAATATATGAACATAATAAAATGTTACTGAATGCCTAGAACTGATAAAGAGTGGCATACTTACGAATGAAAAGACAATCCTGGGATTTTCGTTCCACTATCACTTTTACACCCTTTAACGCTACACCACACCATTTTTTTGTATAAATGGTTGAAATAGTAAGTCTAAATTGTTCAAAACAAAATATAACATAAATTACTTAACATAAAACACGTAAAAACTGTATTTTAAAGGTAGACGATGGCTAGCTGCACGTCAGCTGTCAAACTTTGTTTAGCAAACTAGTGTGCTGACCTTGAAAAAACGTGGCACGCTCGATGAAACAAAAAATTTTATCGTTCTGTTTCATTTCTTTACACGACATCGGCATAAGTTGTTCTTTTTCTTGTGTGAATGCGACAAAACATATCAATTAGTCTATAGCATTCTCTGTCTACGGGATTAACATTAGCTACCTAAACAGTCATGTCAATATTTTTTTAAGTTTTTGCTTATATAATACGAAACAATAGACAGCGATTCTCGTTCTTGATGTTTAAAACGTGCAAACGACATCCAGGCTTAGGATGATAAACAAGACCAACAATATTGTCTCCTTTATAACCTCACCTTATTTCTTTCTGAGCCTTCAACACAATCTTTCATTATTAAATTGACACATTGTCCAAGGTCGAACTCACAAAGACAAACACCCTTCATAATATTAATACACATTGAGATCGATCGGTGTCGATAGCTGGAGGTCATGGCTGCAGTGACTCATCGCAAAAAAGGCTCTAATGAGAACGAATGTCTTGTGACCTTGTAGGAGACGGGAACAAGGGTTCTAAAATGGCCGCTTTAGCAGAATCATAATAGGATAATAATATGAATTACGCTTAAATTCTTAAAATGGTCATAGACGTACCTACTATTATGAATTGTCACCTTGTGACCATTTTAAGAATTTAAGCGTAATTCATTATTATCCTATTATGATTCTGCTAAAGCGGCCATTTTAGACCCCCAGAGGTTAAACTCCTATCATTATTTGTGGAATGCTGAAGAATATTATGACATGACACATACATGGGTATGGGTTTAAGCCGGACAAATAATACTAAATAATAATAATATCCATGGACATATCACACAGCACCATCTAGTCCCAAGCTAAGCAACCTAATGCTTGTGTTATGGTAGCTAGATGGTTGATAAACTACATATATACATTTTTTTTTTGTCAATACATACATATTATAGATAGAAAAACACCCAGACCCGGAACAACTACTTGTAGGTCATACAAATATTTGTTCCGTACGGGAATCGAACCCGCGACATGCAGCGCAGCAGTCAATCGCTTGACCACTGCGCCAACCGTGCCGTCAAATCAACAATGTCCTTACTTGACAGCATTTAATCCTGGGATAGTGTGATAATACAGAGTGTTTTTTTCCAAAATCAACGGCTTACTAGGCTAGGACTATTGATTTTAAAAATATCCAATGATGCAGTGTTAGTTTTCAACAAAATTCGGATCGAGACTCCTTTGAGCATTTCGATATTCCTAATAATTTCAGATTAAGCCATCCATGCCCACTTGAAAAAATCCTGTATACTTAAATATTGTAAGCAAAACTAGACTTACAGTCAACCTCACGTATCTCAACATATTTGATCTTTGAAAACCACCCTTACTGCTACGATATGAAGGCGCTGTCAATGACAAATTATTTCCACAAATGTACTTACGGTACTTATAAATATGTTGGTCTAAAAAACCAACACGATGTGAGCAAGCGTGTCGCTTCTTCTTTTTATGAGAAGAAGTATTTGAGTTGCTGTGTTATTGTACTCTAACCATCATCTTCCTGCGCTTATTCCATGTTACTTGGTGTCGGCACAACACGTTATTCCTTCCATTCTCCAGTCAACCGTAACTTTCATAATATCATCTCTCTCCCTCTCTGTCCATGAACATTTATATTCATCACTCTTTTTAGTCACATGCGATTCGTCACTCATCACATGCACTGTATACCAAGACAGTCGATTCTCTTTCAACTTTTCTGTAACTGGCGCAACTTTCAATCTTCCTCTAATACTTTATACTCATTCCTTACTTTATCTATAACTAGCTTTTGCCCACCGCTTCGCTCGCGTTAATTTATAATTTGACAATTAAACTGCCACTACTAAAGTTTCTATATAATAATATAATTCAATCATGATTCGAAAGACACGTGGCGCCATCTATTATCATAAGAACGTTATTGTTGTTTTCCTCGGGAACAGTACTTTTTTTCGGGATGAAAGGTACCCTATGTACGTTTCAGTACACCTGACAACGTAGTTATATGCATAATTTCGGAATGATCGGTTCAGCATGGTTTAGGCGTGAAAACAAACAAAAAAGTTACGAAATTACATATATAATATTTTAGTTATGATAGGATAATGTAATGTACTCTTATATTATTGTTATAGGATACCTACGTACATTGAATTCATATTGCATGCAATTAGTATAAATTATATACGATAGCAATGGTAGTTGGAAACGAGTGAAATTTAATTGGATTGCTTCCAGTATGGATATTATTATTGTGGCATGATGACTATTGTATAATCGTCGATCAATAAACACACCTATACCACCCATGTAGGACATGAATATACGGTGTTCGGTACCCTAACCAGCCTATAATATTGTTAAAACACAAAACTTTAAAACAAAAACTTCTCTTCCCCACATAAAAGAAAATGCACACATACCTTCATGCAGTGAGCAATGAGCATTGATCTCCATACATCATAGCATAATCAGCCTATAATGTTTCCACTCACACGGCTTCCTCTCTAGAGAGGGAATGGGCTATAGTCCACCACGCGGGCCCAGTGCGGGATGGTAGATGTCACATGTCTTCGAATTTTTGGTTCTTGGACATGCCGGTTTCCTCACGATGTTTTCCTTCACCGTATTTGAGAACAGTGGTGATGAAATAAATTGTGATTGTGATATTATCATGACGCCTGTAATCCCCGAAGGGTTAGACAGAGGTGTAGGTACCTAATGTACACCCATATTTCGCCATATATGTTTTTTAAGTGACGTACAAATTCGAACTTCGTGGCTGCTACTGAGAAATTCCTGATGGAAAACCCAACGACACTTTGCCTGACCAGGGAATACAACCTAGGATCTCAAGCACAGCAGTCGCTCCTGCGACTACTAGACCAAGAATGAGGCAGATTATTCTTCTTTTAACTCATTTTGTAAATATGAATAATTACGTTTAAATTCGTAAAATGATCACAAGGTGACAATTCATAATAGTAGGTACGTCTATGACCATTTTAAAAATTTATACGTAATTCATATTATTATCCTATTATGATTCTGCTAAAGCGGCCATTTTAGACCCCCTGAAGCAACTTTGTACTAAAATATTTTCAGAGCTTTATTCTCTTTCAAAATCACGCAGTCTAAAAATCTTTCACGTCTCCTATGTCGTACCTACTCGCAATATTCATGGTGTTATTCCTCCCCAGCTGCCGTACGTGATGGGTATAGACTACATTGAAAGCAAAGGCGCCATGCTGCCGCCGCTAGTCAATATCTCCGAGAGAGGGTTCGTGCCCACGACCTTGCAGACTTTTAGGTAAGTTTAAATGGTTTTATTTTATTGTGCGGCAAACAAACTGGAGCTCAATAATTAAATCGGTGTACGTCTATGTAAATGAAAAAAAAACCGGCCAAGAGCGAGTTGGACTCGCGCACGAAGGGTTCTGTACCATTATCTATAAAACGGCAAAAAAATCATGTCTGTTGTTTGGGAGCCCCACTTAAATATTATTTTATTCTGTTTTTTTAGTATTTGTTGTTATAGCGGCAACTGAAATTCATCATTTGTGAAAATTTCAACTGTCTAACTATCACGGTTCATGAGATACAGCCTGGTGACAGACGGACGGACAGACAGCGGAGTCTTAGTAATAGGGTCCCGTTTTACCCTTTGGGTACGGAACACTAAAAAATGACGACCGAATACAGAACCATGCAACACATTGAGACACTAAAACTATGAAAAAGCTTGTCTGATTGTCGACTGTCAGTTTAACCGACTACCAAAAGGAGGTTACCAATTCATCAGTTTTTGTCATAGGAAACGACCAACCCGAACCATGCACCTTTTTGTCGACGTTTTATAATTATGTGCCCATGTAGGCCTATGTGAAATTGAATATTTTGATTTTGTAACCAGCGACGCTGCATGGCGGTAGAAATCGGTATTCTAAGTAGATTTTTTCTAAGGGTGCAATGCAATCAATGGTAATGAGGATGAGTCAATGTAAAATATGGGTTTATTTCAGGGAATTTTACAAGAACGGTCATGTCGGTGAATTGTGGCCCTGTGAGTCAACATATTATGTTAGTGAACTATATAAACTTACTCACCAGACTGTTTCATTCCTTCCTTGGCTTACTAACACTCGGTCTAAACACACCTGGGTCAAAACAAATAAAAGTCCACTATTATTATTTTTAATATTTTTTAACTATTTTAGACCCTTTTTGTAAATGTACAAATAGTTTAGCAAGTTTTTCTGAAATTTTTCTTTTTCTTGGAAATAAAAAGAAGTTTTCCCCGAAGATATCGCCAAGTATTTGTTTACAGAGATATTTTTACTTCTAAGAAATAACCTAATAAAACGCGGAAGATTTCAATGACAGATAGGGAATCGATACGGTCGCGCCAGTGGCTATTTTTAGCAGTTCGAAACTTTTTCCTCCTAATTTTTACCGTTTTTGACACGGAACTCATATTATTATTCATTTTATATTATCTTATTTATGTACCCCGTCATTTTAGCATCAGCTACAGATGGCAAAATGTCCCCGAGACCAGGGGCCTAATTCTGCTATTACAATAGACGACAATAGTGTCAGAATGGTCTGTCATTGATTTCATAATTGTTGATTTTGACAAGTTTTGACAAGTCAAAATCAACAATTATGATATCAATGACAGACCATTCTAGTGGTAATTCTAATGGTCTGTCATTGATTTCATAATTGTTGATTTTGACAAGTTTTGACAAGTCAAAATCAACAATTATGAAATCAATGACAGACCATTCTGACACTATTGTAATTGCAGAATTGGGCCCCTGTGTTGCAGTTGCTCATTCAATTGCGGTGCACAGACATGGACATTGGACAAAGCGCCTACCATTTTTTGTTAAAACTAACTGGGTACACACATTAGTCCTTGTTACGTAGCGATTTCCGGCAATTTTATTAATTTCTTTTATTTAATACATTTTACATGCATTAAACCTGCAATAAATTTTAAAATATTTTTATGAAATTCATAAAAAAAAAACATTTAGTTTTAAAATATTGGTAGCCAAGCTACTGTGGTCAGGGCTCTTGAGAGAGGAGTCTCCTAATAATGTGTCCGTGTCCATAATTCAGAAAGCAGTACTTCGAAGTACTGCTTGTCAAGCCGTTGTTTCAGCTGCCAAGCGATAGGCCTCCTCAGATGTCTATTTAATAACTTTTGTCGTCTATGGAATCCATGTTACAGAAACTAGGTAACATCTGTGTAATTTTTTTTTTATTAACGCTTCTCTCCTCTTTCTCAGGGTTCGATTACCATGTACGGGTACGAGGAGCGCAGAAATCCTTGTGACTATGCAACTGAACATATCCGCACCCGACCGCGCTCACAAGGACGTGCGATTGACCTTCAGGAGGAATAAGATTTGCTTGAAAGGTAAGCATTTCATTCATTTAACAAGGTTATTTATATTCATAGGAACAATCGCGACAACGCTGTCGATCGATAGTTTTCACATCTTGAAAGAGATAGGTTTTGCGTATCTTACATACAGGGCACAAATCGTCTCCGTGGCTGCTACTGAAAAATGCCTAATGGAAAAACCCAATAACACTTTGCCCGACCCGAGAATCGAACCCAGGACCATGCTCAGCAGTCGCGCTTGCGACCACTAGGCCAACGAGGCAGGCATTGTTTTTGTAATTTGTAACATCTATCTACAGTAAGTAACAAAAACTCTGTTGTTCCTGTTAGGGACGTATACATTTACCTACAAGCACAACATTGATGAACTTATAATTAAAAAAAAATTAAACATTGGCCAGTCGAGAGGCCAAAATCAAATAACTATTAACACGTTCATCGCCACGTAGGTCACCGGTGACCTGACCCTGCCCAGTATTTGGGCGCCTCGTAGGTCACCGGTGACCTCAAGGCAGACCTGTTTTCAAACCTATTTAGTGAGCCGTAGGACACTTACTCCGTAGATTTTGTGTATGCGTGTGACCGCTGCGGCGCTGTAGAATATGTGCGCACAATGGTTTTCGTTTACCTTGAAATTTGTTAGATTCACATAGAAAAATCTGCAGTTTTCGGCGAACTCGTTCATGGATGCGGAGGTTTGGGTTTTAAGTGCAACATAACTATTCCTTTTAAACATTTTACGTAGCTTAATAATTACCATTTTGTAGGCTTTTTAACAGTAAAGTAATTTTTTTTTAATGCATGAGTAGTTTCTGAGAAAACTGAAAAAAGCCTCTGCTATTTTACAATATATTGGGTAAGGTTATAAAATTAAATAATAAATACAGTAATTGTGTAAGTAATGAAAATATTTACTAGAAAATGAATAACAGTAATTAAATTGCTAATTATAATAAAGAAAATACGTTACTTCTAGTTTTCGACTGCGGGGGCGGGTGACCGGAGGTGTGGCCTATCTGGCGCCAAAATAACGTAAATGCAATTTTCGACATCACAGCGCCGCGTAGGGCATCGGTGACCTCATGGGGTTTTTTGTGATTATTTCATAAACTATACATACGATTGCAGCCTAAACTAGACATAAATCCATGTCTTATTAAACTAAATCCAGGAGCACCAAAAAAAAATTATGTAAATTTTGACCGTTCCACTACGGCGGTTAACGTGTTAAAATCGACACATTCAAAAAAATGTTTCGAGTATCTGATTTTACAAGTACATCTTTATTTCGCTAAATAGCCGAGCTCGGCGGCTTCCTTTGACGCGACAGAAGATGCCTAGAAATCAGTTAAACCTTACAAATATTAATAATTAAATTTTTTTTTTAATTATTTTTGTTGACCGTTTTTTATAAATGACTTCCTTTATTACGTGTGTATACCGATTCTTAAAACGTAGGTAGAAGGAACAACAGGGTTTTTGTTACTTACTGTAGATAGATGTTACAAATTACAAAAACAATGCCTGCCTCGTTGGCCTAGTGGTCGCAAGCGCGACTGCTGAGCATGGTCCTGGGTTCGATTCTCGGGTCGGGCAAAGTGTTATTGGGTTTTTCCATTAGGCATTTTTCAGTAGCAGCCACGGAGACGATTTGTGCCCGGTTGATGACAATAGGCTCACCCTCTACTACATGGGACTTAAACATAAATGGCGAAATGTGGGTGTGGCACACCTCTGCCTAACCCTTCGGGGATCACTGGCATGATTTTACGTAATCAACAAAACATAAGGTTCTAAGTTAATATTTGTCTCACAATGACTGTGAAGGAAAACGGCAAGATTTTGGATTCAGATCAGTCTGAAATCGCCAACCAGTGATAAAACTGAAACAAACTCGGCGATCATTACTCATTCTCTCTTTATGAGGAAAAAGTCATTATATCATCATCTACCTAGCCTTTTCCCAACTTTTTATGGGTCGGCTTCTAGTCTAACCGGATGCAGCTGAATATATATTTTATGTGGAGCGACTGCCTAGGTCATTACCCTCAATAGGAATTTTAATTCACAGGAGCTAGTGTATTTTTAATGTAACTAGATATTTTTGCTTACATAAAATAAAATAAACTTAAAAGCACAGCGATGTTTCGAATTTAGTTCCCAAAGAAGTATCTCCAATAACTTTTGAAACTAAGAAAAGATATGTGACCTACTACTGAGTAAGTTTAGTGTACACGTACTACACTATCATACTTTTGTCTCTCGCGTCTAAACTTATAGGTTACGGATAAAACTATGTCCGTAGTAGATACTTTCTACTTATTCTGGGCAAAGTTTCGTCGTTATACCATGTTAGTCCGCTGGGAATTGATTACTGAATTTCGAAGTAGGGAATTATGTTGGGGGGAGGTGCTGCAAGTAATGTAAATAGATGATGATCAAGAGGAATTCAAGGCTAAGTTATAACTTCTGTACGTTTCTCACTATGTAGTGGAGTGTTACCCAGTATCTGGTTTGTGTAAAAGTAGTGATAGTCTAGTGGTGTGACCGTCGGACTGCCAAGTCTCGAGTTCGAACCCATGACACGCACTTATGATTTTTCAGATTCATTTGCGTATTGTATAAAATATCACTTGCTTCGGTGGAGAAAAATATCGTGAGGAAACCAGCATGCCTGACAGATATTTCTCGACGGAATGTAAAGCAAAGACAGAGGCCCATGGGTGGCATAAAAACTCTGACACCAGGTTAGGCACTAATATCACGATAAAGAAGAAGACTGGGTTGTGTGTGTCAGTGGAGATCAGAAAAGCTTAAATGCTGGTATTCAGCTGCGTTCCGTTAGACTGCAAGATGACCCTAACATAGTTATAGCGCTACACGAATTACAAGCAGCACACGGAGTGAATACGGATCTGGTCCCATTTTGCTGACCACCTCATATGCCGCACACGCTACACCAAGGCCAAAACTATCTTACATCTATATACATCGTGCCAATATGAGAGAATAAGAATATTCTAGAATACAAACTATTGTTGGCTTCATTGTTGTTGATTAAAATTGGCGAATCATGGGCAGTATCCTGCAATTTTAACGTCACAGCTATATGAAGCACAGGCATTATAACCGTATTGCTCTACTCTATTCAGGTATTGTCAGCGAGCAATAAATTAATAATATCTAAATTGATTGCAATCTTTCATAGAATAGTAGATCATCTCAATCCGGGTCAGCGTATTGCGTTGTTTAGTTCAAGACCTGATATGACGTAACTGCATATTCTGCTACTATATTTCGTATTCTCCACAGTAAAAAATAAAACATGAGAATGTATGCTCATGGATCATCGGCAAATGTTTTATCCTCAGCTTGACAGTTAGTCGTTGGTTGTATGAAGTCAGTCCTATTTTTTTTTTTTTGGGATGGGAAATCATCTAATGACTCCTCCCGCTCTGGGCGGAGCGGAAGGAAGTGTCAGACTTTTACTGACTAAAATCCATCCATGTTCCTTCTTTTGCCCTTTGTGTTCCAGAGCCGCGGTATCTCTTTCGAACATGAAGTCAGTCCTAAGTTCGTAAGATTTTAATTTAATTTTGTTTCTTAGTTAATAATTTCTCCACATATTTTCGAAGCTCCTCGAATTTATTTACGAAACTCTTTGATACCACTTAACCTTACACAAAATTCAGTCGAGTGGAAACATTATTCGCCTAACTTAGTCTTAAAACTGGACTTCATTATTCAAGACTTTAAACTTGAGGCAAAACCATTACTGTGGCAAAAGCCTTTAGTTCAATTTACTTGTTAAGTAGTTTTTCAGTTATTTCTTACTCCAGTCACGTTTGTTGAGCTCTTCTTTACTTTGTTTGAAATATTTGAGCATCGCATGTTGGAATATTTCTAGACTTCTCTACTTAATGTTGTTTGGTTGTATGTGTGGGAATTTTCACGGAGATGTCTTGAATGCTAGATTCTCGTTTGTTCCATGTTTGCCTTGAGAGCTTTTGTTGATTGATGAACAACTAAAACCAAATTGATAACAGAGGACGTTTCGTATTTCTTCAACGAAGTTCAACAGGATTGACAAAAGCTTTTCATTGGCTTATGTCAAACCAATACATTTTTACTTTTCTATCACCGTTATTGCTGATAGATTGACTATTTGTCTTCGCCCTGGACTCTAATTTTATCGGAGTAAAACTATTATGCCGAATACATCAAAGTGAACAAGGTACATTATTTGGATACTCACTTAGAAATTAAATCTGAAACCACATTCCTAGCACAGTTACTGCGTATCTCTGCATAATACGAAGAACTTGCGATAACTTTAGACAAAAATATAAATCATTCCGATAAAGAAAAAGAAAACTGCAATTTCCATTTCAAATACAGACATAAAGCTATTGAAAAAGTGACAAACTTTCGTTCCCCTCAAACAAATCACTTTATAACTACAATTGCTACTAAACCGTCGTGCGACGGGTGCAAAGTTTGACGTTATTCACCGCAATAATAATAACAGTAAATTATTGAAACGAGGGTTATAATAATGCACCAATAAATGTGTGGAAACTTCGGGTTTCAGTGGATTTAATGTACGAGAGTATATTACTAGTAAGTTCCATCGTGACTAAGATAAGATACACATTCGTTATTACTATGGTCAGTATCCATTGTTAATATTAAAAACGGCTAATATTAGAGCAGCGGTGGCCCAGAAGTGGCGGCCTGGACTTAGGATCAGTAAACCGTGGGTTCGAACCCAGGCAGGCACATTACTTTGTGCAACTTATTTCATCACCGCTGGTGTCAAAACGGTGAAGGAAAACATCGTGAGGGAACCGGCATCACCTAGAACCAGAAACTCGAAGGCATTTGTCATCTACCAACCCGCGTTGTGGATTACCCCACACCCTCTTATAGAGAGGAGGCATGTGTCCCAGCAGTGGGAACATTACAGGCTGATTAGGCTAATATAAAAAATGTGAAAGTCTATCTACAACCTTTTCACGCCTCAAAAGCCGAATCGTTTTTGACAAAAGCGCACAGTTATACCATGACATGGACTAACACATAGAATAATTTATATCCAGGTGGTACGCTCCCATGGGATAATTTCTGACACCACACTAGCTGTTCACAAAGGTGTGAAGTAAGTCTTAGTTGTCTTACTGTATGAAAAGAGATTAGTACATATTAAGTAGTGCCCGCGTATCTATATCAGAGCTAAAATATTAGAATAAACTGAATATAATTATAGAAGACTGATGGATATCATCGGAACAATTTAGAAGTTTGGATCTATTAAGCTTTAGATTACATAGGACATGGACATACATACAATCTATCAAATCCCAACAAGGGCACGTCGCCATTATTAACACAAAAAACGGGATGTTTACCATGTTCACTATTTGTTTTGAGTTTCCGATATTTCGGCGCTAAACGGCGCCGAAAAAGTGCTGAAATAAGTTCGTGAGCGCAGTTGTGAGTGACAGTGGTAGCGCTACCGAGCGCGCAAAACGCACACGGAAGAGGGTAGATCGATTTATCTGCTCATAAACATCTACCTGCAATAACTTCAATTTATCCGTGATCATGGTGTTTGCAACATCGCCGAAATATCGGGAACTCAAAAAAAATTGTAAACTTATAAGGGCACGTTGCTTTGCCAACAAATGAAAAATCATTTCAACAACCAAATAATCAAAATAAGCCTAACTCCCAAACAAATAACTCCACATCATATTCCGTTCAAAGTTACATACAAACTCCTTTGTAACCAGTAATCGGAAACAATAACGCCAGCTATGTATCCTTATCGGTGCTAAGTCAGAGTTTCGTCCCACAAATCACTCCTCGCACTCTTTATTAGCATGTAGACGGGAGGCGCAACAGGATATTCTTGGAGGGATGGAGATGTATCGAGAGGGCGAAGTAGGGTTGTCGCGGAGTGCAATTGTAGTATAAAAATAAAAATAGGCAATAAAAATTATGTAAAAACTCCTTGTGTTTTTATAAATAGCTGGTTATGAAACGAACGTATTTATGGTCATCCTTTTTTGCATATGGCAAGATAGGTTTTTCTTAATTTTTGAAGTGAAAACTTCTTTAGCGGCGTTGTGCACTTTTTTGTGATGGGTAAAAAATGTTAAAGTCGCGTCAGGACACGTGGCCTGATCGAAAATTCGTAAGACGGAGGGAGAGTAAAATAGGTAATTGTAATAGTTCTGAAGTGTAAAATTTGTAATGTAAGTAATATAAATTTGACATGTTTGTGTACGATAACGCAATAAATGAATATTGTATTTTACCACATAAAATGATAGTACTTTACTGATATTAAAGCAATTCGTGCAAAATTATTCCCTAATCATTCCAAAATATCTAAAAAATGCACAACGTTAATATTCAAGTTTTCACTTCTGCCGGCACTCCCGGAGTGCAACCCGTTGTTTTTTTTAATTACATATCTTGTTTAGTTTTCAAGTAAAACTACAGCGGTGTTTCTGAAATATGCATAATTGCATGGGTTTAATAATTATGCATACTTACTTACAAATATGTTAGAACTAAATGTACACATGAATGCAATAAAGAGTTTGAGTTTGGGTATTCAAAAAAACCATTACTAGTGGGTTCAATTAGAATTCTGTTAAATTGCATAACATCACGCCTGTAATCTCTGAAGGGTTAGACAGAGGTGTACCCAATGATACAACCACATTTCGCCAGTTATATTTAAATACCATATAGGTGGCGAGTCTATTGCAATGAGCCGAGCACAAATGCCCGACCCGGCAATCGATCCCAGGACTTGCTCAGGCAGTTTTATAGCATCTGGTTGCTATAAAATTATAAACACTTCTTTTACTACTTAGAAAGTTAATCTAGAAAACGCCTTATTGTATTTCGGTTGCTCATTTCAATTATAAATGTAATAATACGATATTATGAAATACAAAGATCAATTTTCAATAAACAGAAAGTAAAAACCCTGCCAACATTTTCAAGAAAATCCTGTGTAATCCATGCGTTACATTAATCTCAAGAAAATCCTTTGCCAGCCCTACGTGCCCCTCTTTTAATGTGTTTACAAGAAGTATCGATTGTTCTATTGTACGTTTTATTTGACTTGGAAATTTTCTCGTTCCTTTTACACGCGTTAGCGTTTTTATGTTTATTTTTTCGCCATTCTCCTTTTTTTTTGTACAAAGCAAGGAGGTTTATGCCGCCACATCAAAAGATTCATAATTTTCGTGTTCAGTATGGTAATTTTTATCGTCTTTAGGATCTTTCTAATTGATATTCAGTTGGGGTACATATGTTTTAGGTTGAAATTATGTAGGTAGGTATATTTGATTTTCATTACATTTTTTCTGCGCCATTGTTGTTACAAGGAATTGGCAAGGCTTTGATTGTTTATTTCCATTTTCATCGATTCAGTTTTCTTCCCCTCTAGACCAATATTATTCTAACCTTCAATGCTTTGTGCTTGCCATCGATGAATTACTCAGCAGTATTTTTAAAGTAAACATAATTATACTTGAAGCCACCATTTTGAGTTTCTACTTTAATCTAATACCCACTGACTACGTCCATGTAAATAAAAAACATTGTGAAGAAACTTGGACATAATGGTCTATCGATTTCATCAATAGGTACACAGTGAGCCAGCGTATTGATCAAGGCCTTATCGAGTCGGTTCTTTTAATTAATGACAGTGTAGTGGCATTCAAATACAAATACCATTCCAACGGGTGCCTGATCTTTAACCAGATTAGTCAGCTCAATACGTTTTCATCAATTATTTCAGTTGGATAATTCAAGTTCGGTATATACTAGTGCTGTGTTATTTACATGGGCTAGATGTGACTATAGAACAAACCGATCAAAGCAGGTAAAGAGATATAAGTAACGGGTATTTTCACTGATAACTCGGCAACCGTGAATGCAGCGAACAGTAGGAGCAGTTGAGGAACATCAAGAACATCCAGGAATGGATCTTAAAATCATGACGTGGCCACGACTTTAGCATTGGGGAAACATTAAAAGGGGAGGAGAACCTCAAATCATCATCATCTGCCAAGCATTTTTCCAACTATCTTAGGGTCGGTTTCTAGACTAACCAGATCCAAATTCTAATTGTAATTGTTTAAAAATGGATTGCATGAATCATGTTTCTTATAATATTTAGTTATAGGAATTCAGACACGATGTAAAAATCGTTATTGAATAAATGAATTGAATTTATGCTGCTGAATACCAGTATTTTACATGAAGCGACTGCTTATCTGATGACCTTCACAACCCAGCAGACGAGGTCATCCAATCAAAACCTAATAATTTTCCACCTGAATGAAAAACTCCAACCTATTAAGCTCTCAGCGTTCGCCATCACAAAACTTGTGAACTTCGTAATGGTAAAAGTCTTATTCCTTAGAGCCTTTGTGCCCTTAATCGGTTGAATAGCTTCAGAAATTACCTGTAGCCAACTGGAAGTTTGTTACACCCTTTTGTAAGGGTTTACCTATGTTGTTAGGACTTATTGGCTGTGGTTTGAAAGCGGTGCTGATTACTTAGGTACATTACATAAACAACTTAACATCCTCCATGATAACCAGAGGTTTATTTATTAATTTAACACTTCAAGCATAAAGTACAGAAGTGGACTTAATGCCATAGGCATTATCTACCCGTTTAACCTTTGAGCGATTATTCCCGATGTCCACCACTTGTCTGGCCACCACTGGGGGCCAGCGAGACAACTTTAAAACATGATTCTCGTTGTCCACCACTGGGGGACAGCGTCACAACTTTGTAAACTATTTCCATTCGCCACCACTGGTGGACAGCGACACGGATTTTTAAACATTCCCTATGGCCGCCATTGGGGGACAATAGCACAACTCTTTTGATCTAGTTCCCACTGGCCATCAATTTGAATTATTTAATCTAGAGACCATTTGGTTTTATGCTGAAATTACTTTTATCCAAATCTAATGCTTACGTAATAATAATGACATAATATTTCTTTCCTTGTATGCATGTTTTTTCTTTGTGAAAAAAATGCAAATAAGTCAAAAAAAAGAACCGTCCAACAAACGAAAAAAAAAGTATGTTTACAGCGATCAGTTTATTTCAGAAACCCAAATGGAACTTGTAAACGGCCAAATATCTGTAGGCCAATTTCTAGAAATTATGAGAAACTAATAAGTACTTGTTGTTTTTTGTTTAACTACCTATGTGATTTTTAAAACTGTTGATTAGTTTATAATATTTAATTTTTATTCCTCCGTCGAGGAATAGGATAATAAAACTGTGATTATGCTTGTAATGTTCTAGTCGATTTTAAAAATTGTAACCTATCAACCAGCTGTGGAAATTATGTCGGTTAATTACCCACTTCAATAAAAAATAAGCAATGAAAGCTATCAAGAATATGACTATTATTTACCTATCATATAATTTAGAAATATTTAAATTAGTCTCACCCTTAGCCCTGCTAAAAATCAAATCCGTAAGTATATTAAGCTATCCTTTACCGGTCTCTAGATTAAATAATTCAAATTGATGGCCAGTGGGAATTAGATCAAAAGAGTTGTGCTATTGTCCCCCAATGGCGGCCATAGGGAATGTTTAAAAATTCGTGTCGCTGTCCACCAGTGGTGGCGAATGGAAATAGTTTACAAAGTTGTGACGCTGTCCCCCAGTGGTGGACAACGAGAATCATGTTTTAAAGTTGTCTCGCTGGCCCCCAGTGGTGGCCAGACAAGTGGTGGACATCGGGAATAATCGGACTATTGTAGCCAATAAGCCTGATACAGTGGTGGTGGATCGATCAGAGCGGCGTGTAACTAGTACTGGGTGTCGCAAAGATGTTATGGGTGTGAAATTTTCCCTGATAAATTGTATTCGTCATTAATTTTCTTCAATTTAATACCCGCAATAAAATCTTTTTTTTTCCTACAGGTCTATCAACAGTAGTAACTCACAACGAGACGGCTCGTCTCGCAGGCGACGCGTCCCAAACTACAGGGGGTGTGTTATTTGCGGCGGGGGGCTGCGCGGCAGCTGCGCTTGCGTTGCTCACTGCCGCCGCTGCAGCCGGCACCCTGTATAAGAGAGGCAGTAAGGCGAGGCATCATGATTCCATACAGTAAGTGTTCTGTGATCAAGTAGCTTAAAACAAAATTTTATTTTTAGCATTTTGTAGACTGAATTAAGAAAGAAAGCTATTTGTTCTGCACAAATAAATAAGATGCACCTCATCATCACCACTATAGATCGTTTCCAGAATTACCTACAGGTTAGGAACAAAAAGTTGGGCAGCTAGTCTTTTTTTTTGATAACTTAATGTACGTTTTTCTAAAACTAGGCGTTACTTAGATGATTGCCTAAATAGCAGCGCGCTGTATGTTTTCTGCGCGGGGTTCGGCCCTGAAAATGAAAATGCACTCATTTAGGTATTGCCTAGAGCAGAAACCTTGTTATTCCAAAGTTTGATGCATGAAAAAAACAGCTATGAAAATTAAAAGCACAATTATTTGTTCCAATTTTTAATAAGCCCGTTAAATAGTCCACACAGTAAAATTTTGAGTTTGAGTGTTTACAGTGATCATTGCATACTGACTGATGACTTGCATGAATCAGTCATCAAGTAGCTTAACCCTATTTTAGGGAGCTACACGACCTGAGGCTCAACGCCACACCATCATCAGGAAGACACATGTGCAAGCATATCGCACTAAAACAGCCTGACAGGTATGAAGTGGTTTTATTATAATTATCGTCCTGTAGCCTAAATAGGTAACGTTAATTATCTATATATTTTTTTATGAGACGAACGAAAATTTAACGAAAGGAGCTCGTGGCTAAGTTATAACAGCCGTTCGGATCAATCTTCAGGTAAAACCGTGCTTGCATAGGTTGGTCTATCAATGGGGGACCGCCACATTAAGCCGTTGGTGCCAGTTGGCAGTGGCCCAAAAGTCTGACAGCCAGTCTTACCAAAGGGTACGGTATTAACCAGTACCTAACTGGGTTGTGGAGGTCAGATAGGCAGTCGCTCCGTGTAAAATACTGATATTCAGCTGCATCCGGTTGGATTGGAAGCTGACCCCAACATAGTTACGACGTTAAACTAACAAATTACTTGATATTACAATTTATCACAATAACACAGGGGGTACAATGAATCGGGTATAGTTCCGGGACGTCTCAACTTCGCTACGATCAGACTCTGAAAGCCGTCCTCGCCGCGAGCTGTAAACATCACGGCTCTGTAGAAGTACGTTGTAGTGTGGGTAGACTGGTAAATAGGTCGCGTGGTGTTACCAACTGGCGCGCTTGTGATTTATTCCAAGTCCGACCGGATCAGACATATATTTTTTAAAACAACTATTCTACATTAGTTCTCGCTGTCTAGTCAAGTGTATTCACCTAAATCAGCTAAATAAATAAAACGTGAAGAAACAACAATAAATCACTAACAAAATAAAGTAATTTACTTCGTTAATATTTATACGCATCAAAAATATTTAGCGTCCGATTTGTATTTAGCAAAATATACGGCTTCGAAGTTTGACGCAAATTATCTCACTCCAGAACTTTGTTCAAGTTAATTCGCAAAGTTATGAAATAAAGTTCTGCTGTTGTAATTTATTTAGCTTTACGTAACAACAATATCAAATGAGATGGTGCTATTATTATTAGGCTGGGGAGAAGTGTAAACTGTTATTTCTATCATCATCTATCTCCATCTTCTTGCCTCTCCATTCTCCTCTGTCAACAGTCACGCTATCATTAACTCCTTTTTCTTTCATATCATTCCTCATACAATCCGATTGTCCAATTCGATTGGCCTGTTGGTCTAGTGGTTAATGACCCTGACTGCTAGGGCGGAGGTCGTGGGTTCGATTCCCACACAGGACAAATCTTTGTGCGATGAGTACGATTATTTGTTCTGTATCTGGGTGTGTAATTTATCTATAATATGTATGTATTTAGAGATTTATAAGTATGTTTATCAGTTGTCTGGTTGCCACAGTACAGGCTCTGCCTAGTTTAGGATCAGATGGCGGTGTGTTGGTTGTCCCAAGATAATAAAAAAAAAAAAAAAAAAAACCGTCCATCGTTTCCTTTGTCGTCCTCTTCCTCTCTACCGATCAACATTTTTCTGCATCACTGCTTTATGCTTTGCATACTGCTTTGGATGCGGCTGAGTTGAGAATGTCGTTACAGGTAGTCAGTGACCCGAAAGTCTGACAGCCAGTTTTACCAAGGAGTATTACCTAGCGCTAACAGGATTGTTGAGGTCAGATAGGCAGTCGCTCCATGTAAAATACTGGTATTCAGCTGCATCCGCTTAGACTGGAAGCCGACCCCAAGATAGTTGGGAAAAGGCTAGCCAGGTGATATTTATGTGCATTGCTGAAACACGTGACTGTGAATTTGGCAGAACGCGAAGGTTCAGCATTGGTAGGTAGGTACTGTGCCCACAAAAATAGCCCTAAAGAAAGGTTTACCTGTTATTTCTTCGACTGTACCAATACTAAAATTCCCAAATAGCAGACGTGGCCGTTTCTCAATAGATAAATAATAGATAGATTCTAAGAATTCCTCATAAATATAGTAAACATAAATCAAACCGAATCACGTCTTGCCCGGTTGCTAGGCAAAATCTCGAGTTACAGCGATGTATTCGATTTCAATACCATTCAGATTTCTTCTTATAAAAGGTAGAACAACAGGAATAAAAAACTCGTATCAAGCTTACATTTTACGTTAATAGGAAACTGATGATGCCTTATAAAGTACTCAGTAATTGCTCTCGAAGAAGCAAAGAAATCTAATCACATTATAGTCGAGAGGGAAATATTTTAAGAAGTTTCGAGAGTTTCTGTACTCGAAGTAAATTCAATAGCCGACTCGTTGAACAAAGTCGTTTAACTAGAAAAACAAACATTACGTTTGACTTAGAAGTTTAAGATTAGGTTTCGGTAGGTATCTATGAAAATAAATAAGTACAGGAAATTGGTTTTTTAAATTTTGTTTTGATGATGACTATCATATTCTGAGCTTAAAATAAAGTAGAGCAGGGAAATTGAATTTTAAAAACCAATCTATTAAAAAAAATATTTTCCTGACCGAAATAAAATTGAAATATGTTGAATAAAAAGTCGTAGCACTGAGCGCTACGCTTGTAGCTTCGGACAGTGATGTAGTACGGTTCAGCGACGCGTAGCTCCGACCGCGCTACGCAGCGTGGCGTAGCACGGATCATATTGATACCTAGCTGTAAATTGTGTTGGCTGATACACTGGGTAGACAGCTCTTTAACAACGAACAAAACGTTTAAACAAGAATTTAATTTTTAAAATTTGCTTAGTGGTGGCCAAACAAATGTTATTCAAACATAAAATAAAATTGTGACGTGATAAAATCGGGGCGTCTTTGTACTTAATCCATCTCTTCATCATCTTCCTCTAATTTATAATATAACGTCTACGTAAATACTTAATATTCGAGTCCAGAAAATTGCTGTTAACTCCAAAGAAAACAGCAAATTCATTCAAACAAACGCATTTGTCTCCACCTCCATACGTTTTATATTACGGGATAAAGAATTAGGGCCAAAATTTGCTTACTACAATGGGCAGAGTCAGCACAAAGCATACAATAGCGCTACATTATGCATGGCATATAAACTGCCCGTAAATTAAGGAAAAACTAAATTCTTAGAACATATTCTTGTATAGGGGACGCGACCCTCCATGCCCTTCGGGGTTTTATAAATTTTTCAATAATATACCAATTTCAACACAATATCAGTTTGAAGTTGACCTTAAACATGATGGTTGGTGCAAGTGAAAAGCTAAAGCTGATTGCATGGAAATGAATTGTACTATTTTTATAGGGACAAGCCCGCTACACTATTCCCATACCACTGTAACTCCTGAAAGCCAGAATCAACAGTGGCAACCACCAGAAAAGTGCCGAGACAATGAAGCTCGACGAAGTCCCAGAGAAACAATTTAACTGTCTTGGATCCCGCAACGAAATTAATCAGAAAAGTATAGCGGTATATAATATATTAGCAGGAGACAGAACGATACAAGGCCCATAGGCACAAAGGGACGTTTACAACTGGGATAAGCCCAGTTGCCGGACACCACGGATAAATAATATAATTAATGGGTCCTAAGAAAAAAAAATGAAAAAAAAAATAACGAAAGACTGATGAATGAAAAAGAAAAAAAATTGTTTGATTGATTGATGAATTGTACTTATGACTTTTTGAAGGATGTGTAGTTAATCAATTGCAAAACGGTAGCAACTATGATCAAAATTGTTTTGCTAAGATCAAAATGAACCAAATTCAAAATAGTCGAGGGAAATAATGTTAAAACCAATTTCACCACAAAACTGTAGTTCGAAAACCACATACAAATTAAAATACTTCAATAATTGGAAAATACACATGTACATGTGTGTGTTGTGTACATTAATACTGTTCTCAACCCAAAATAACAATGAAACAGCAACATACAAAACTAAAATATTCTCAGATTGTTACAGTGTTATTTTATGCCAACCATAAAATTAGAGCTATTAATAAATTGTACAGTCGCCAGCGCGTCAAGTTACTACAAACTGTCAAATTTTCTCATTCAATTTTGGACTTAGTAACCAACATTTTATGGTTTAATCATTGATCTATTGGAGAAATTTGACAGTTTGTGGTACCTTGATGTGCTGGCGACTGTTATACGTCAGTCGTCACTTTTCCGATCGCTTCGACTCGTGACTTGCACGATGCCCCAAAAACATATAGGGGCCAGCGACCCCCCGACATATGTGATGGATGATGTGGTACGGAAGGTTCTATGATAGACAGGCAAAATGTTTTTATAGTTACTCGATATCCCACGACTTTATCGCAGGAAACTTTATGGCACAAATACGAATTTATGCGAACTACAAAATCGTTTATGGTTTGTGCTTTTATGATAGGCTTTATAACTTGTAGGTGTGGGAAAAATAGGGTTAATTTTCTTTTGTGTGGTTTTGGTAAAATCTTTTAAACACATGTTATGAAGAGCTATACGATAAATGAAATGAATTTAGTTAAATATAAATATTATACACATTCAAACAAAAAAAAAAAGAAATCGGTTCTCAATAATTTACGAAGATATCGCTGACCATAAACACAAACAAAATATAAAGTCGAATGGATCTATCCTACTCCTTTTGGAAGTCGGTTAAAAATAAGAATGTTTGCGCCTTTCCCACTAAATCATTTCACCTGATTTGGACGTACATGGGTAAGGTTTTTAAACAAAACATTTTTCTTTGCTACCCAAAAATTTTTACCTCTCCGTGGCCTTGTGTCTATTTTTAAACACACTGCATTTTTTGTATCATAATGTTATAGAGTTTCTTATTTTTTATGATGTAGAATGTCCTATTTATATCCGTAGTATTATCAGTTGTAGCTTTGACAAAAGAATTCAGGCCTGTGTCTGTGTCTGTCTATGTGTCTGTTTGTTCGAGCTAATCTCCGAAACGGCTGGACCGCTTTTGATGGGACTTTTACTGACAGATAGCTGATGTTATAAGGTCTAACATAGGCTACTTTTAATTTACAAAAATAATTAGAGTTCCGTGCAAAAAAATGAAACCCTTGAAACTGGTAACATTCAATTCGATTCAAAAAGGGAAGTAGTTTTTTATATATTCACGCTAACGAAAGTCGCGGGCTACAGCTAGTATGTCATATCTTGAATCCTAACCATAACTAATTATGCTGCAGCTGAGACATAGCTATATCCATATTTTATGCACTAACATAAATACACATTTAGCTCATCAGTATATCTAGGCTAGAAATGGGCCGTATTACTTCATCAGAGACAGACTGTTGACCGTCCAGAGCACATGTTACCACCTAGATAACTATGCATATACATAGTAGTATAGTCTGTGTGCAACGTTGCTTGGTTATTGATTGTTTAGCTGATATTGATAAAAGTTTGGTGGTACAATACAAATGTTCCCTTTGGTTTGGTACAATACAAATGTTCCCTTAAATTGGGATGCTGAAAGTATGTAATAATTATTAGACAACTTAATAAAACTTATGAAATACAAACAAACGTATTAGAACTAAAAATGTAAAAAATAACGGACGATGAAATGAAATTATTTCGAGGTACTCACCACATAAAGTAATTAATGTTCTCACCGATAGTTAACGAAATTAACTTTTAAACAGTAAAACCGGCGCGTAAAAGTTAAGAATCCAAGTAAACGAAGTCACGGTAAACAGCTAGTCACATCAAACGTTCATATCCATACTAATTATTATACATGGGAAAGCAACTTTATCTGTTTGTTAACTCTCAGCAAAGTTGATTTCTTTAAAATTGCACACAGCTAGACCTTGACCGGGAGTAAGACATTGAATACTTTTATCCTGGTAGTACATTTCTGTGGGATAATTTTCGACCTCCACAAGCGAATCAATCGTGGAAATGCGGAGACATGTGACTTCTACCAACCCGCACTGCTGCACGCTGGCCAGCATGGTAGATTATAGCCTACACCCTCTCTCAGAGAGCTAGCCTGTGTCCCAACAAGCGTGGTCGAAGTCGCGGGTATAAGCTAGTCTATACTAATATCATAAAGAGGTAAAATTTGTTTGTATGTAGGGGGTCTTCAGAACTACTGATTCAATTCCGAAAATTCTTCCACTAACGGGAACCCACAATATTTAAAACGTAACATAGGTTAATTTCCGTACGTAACGAGAGCGAAGCCGCGATCAAAAGCTAGTATGTTATACGGGGTGGAATGGACACCGACGCGGAAACGGTTACCGTGTATTCAGTACATGATCCCGAGCCTAAAGAAAAAACAGCTGTCTCCTACAAAAGTGCAATATCAAAATGTATGGCACAGCAGATTTTTTTTGAATAACCATTGAGAAAATTATGTGTGCCTCAGTATGATGTACTGAATACGTGGTAACCGTTTTCGCAGCGGTGTCCCTTCCTCCCTGTATAAGCAATATTTATTAGGTACACTATAAGCTACATATCCAGCTAGTAGAATCAATATTAAGCTCGCATGCACTACCAACGTGCTAGCTATAAATAATAAATAATGTTTACAGCCCACTCTAACCTACTTTCCCAGTTTAGTGGTCGTAACAGAGAGATATAATTTATTTTATCTCGCGGGTATAGGAGTAATTTGCAGTTTGCACTATCTGCATTATATTCTGTTTTAGGTAGTAGAATTAAGTTAGCGTATGTATGAAAGGTTCGAAAAACATGTTTAATCAACGAGAATAATTAATTTTGAGACAATCTATACTAATATTACAAAGAGGTAAAAACTTATACTGTCACTTACGGGATATCTTCCGTGATTGTTCATGATTTTGAGCTCCCGATATTTCGATGCTGTTGCAAGCGCCATGATCGCGGGTTGACCAATCACGAACAACCACGGAAGGTATCCCGTAAGTGACAGTATAAGTTTAGTTTTAAACCGTGAAAGCTTAAAACTGTGAAAGACGTAATAGTTTGTAAGTTCGGGTGTAGGAGGTAATCTTTGGAACTACTGATCCGATTCCGAAAATTCTTTCACTAATGAGAAGCTACATTACCCGAGTGTTATCTCTTGCGATGTTGAGTGGCCCGCTAAGGCCCATTTTCAAATGTTTACTCAATGTTGAATGGTCCGCTAAGGTCCATTTTCAAATGTTTACTCAATGTTGAATGGTCCGCTAAGGCCCATTTTCAAATGTTTACTCAATGTTAAATGGCCCGCTAAGGCCCATTTGTCACTGTCATCGGTTTTGTTGTAAATTTGCTTATAAAAACTGCATTTATCTTGCTCAAACTTTCACAGAGTCTAGGAGAAAGAACAAGAGAGCTATACTGCCTCTGTCCAAGTTATGTGAAACGACAGGCTACATTTAAAACGTCCCTGAGGGCTTATTTCCGTACATAACAGGAGTGTGCAAAGTTTGTCATTGCACAGTTTTTTATATTTTCGATGCGATGATGGCTTTTCCAACATAATTATGGTTGAAGCGATTACAGGACCGTAGCGTTTATTTATTTTTGGTGAACCGGGCCGATAAAGGGCGCTTTCGGATTTTCCAAACGAACCTAATTGAAACATGATTCGCGTATTGACGGGCACGATCGCTTTGCTTAATAGCAAAGCGACTGTTCACACGAGATACACACGGGATACACGAGATGCTTAGAAGGCAAAGATCTTCAAAATATTAACACTACCTTTCTTTTCAGTACGTCATACACGACAGCAGCGTACGGCAGTCATCAAAATGTTCTTCTAAGGCTCGACACTCTTGGAAGACCTCCCAGTTCAACAGGATCCTATGCCACGATAGCCAGCTTACACAAGTTTCCGTTTGGTAAGTAACAGCTAGTTTGTAAATTCATCTAGGTATGATTAATTCCTTTTTTCTGCTTTATGAGTACATACTCACGTAGCATCATTGGTCTAATACTGCTCGTCTTGTGGTTGCAAGCGCTACTGCCGAGCATGAGGTCCTGAGTTCAATTTCCAATTCGGGCAAAGTGTTATTGGGATTTTTCATTGTGAATTTCTTAATTGCAGCCTCTCGTGCCCGGTAGATGGCAATAGGCTCACCCCCATTATATGGGACTTAAACATAACTGGCGAAAATTGGGTGTACTAAATAGTACACCCGAATTGAAAGAGGTGTACCATTAGGTACACCCTTAACCTTAACCCTTAGTTGTCTAACCCTTCGGGAATTAGAGGCGTGATGTTATGTTCACAACCGTACATTAATGGTTATAATCACACAACATAATTATCACATCCTCGACAGCACCTTTCTGTCATAGCAATAAGGGCGATTTTCGTAGTGCAAGACGTGTGTGACTGATATGCGATGTATAATGTAATCCAAAATAATTGATTTTCCTTTTCCAAAAAATCCTCTCTTTTTCTTTTTATAATCTCTGGAAATGTGAACTTTTTTATGCATTAAAGAGACTGTTTTTCAAAAGCTTAGCTACAGATACACCTAATCTAATATTGGTACTAAGTAGCTAATATAAGTTTTATTAGTGTCATAAAATACACTACAAGACCATTCGGGAGCACCAACAAAATATTTCTCAACAAAAAGGAATTTATAGCAAATGAGAAAATGTAACATACGGAATGTCACATAAAATTTCACTTTAGTATTTTTATATTATTCTCGTGGAAAATTCCTTACGAAAATTCTGGAACAAATATTACAGTGACATTCGTTCGCAAATGACCTAATTATATGCATGTTTCCTGTAAAATAATTAGAACAGTATGTATGGTATTTTATATCAACTGGTGCCTACCTACTAAACATGGAGGTTTTGAATTTTGGTTTAGAAAAAAACCATGCTGTATATTGTGTTCTACAGGATACTATTAAGGCTGGAAGGGACACCGATGCCAAAGAAAAATTAAAAAAAAAAACATGTGTCCTACAAAAGTGCAATATCTACACGTCAAAATGTATGTTTTTTTTTTAATTACCTAGTAAAATTTCCAATGTGGAGGAGGCTCAGAATGATGTACTGAATACGTGGTAACCGTTTCTGCGTCGATGTCCCTTTCACCCTGTATTATTTGTTATTTAAGAAAAAAAATCCGAGGCTAGGTATCTATACAACGTGTATCAGAAATGTGTAGTCATAATGTAAGGGTGTGCTTCAGACCAAGAAACTGAACAAATTTCTTCATAGGACCAACATCTAGAAAGACTAATCAGCTGTTCCATACATTTGGGTCGAGTAAGTATTGAAGTTTGGTATCAGACATCTAATTATTTTTTCGCGTTTACAATATTGGTACAATGGTCAAAGTTAAATATGACCACAACTTTCTGATACATGCTGCATAATAAAATAAAAGGTATATTCTTTCAGGTGTGCAAGCGTAAAATTCTCCAAATAACTTTTGTCTCTAGATTTATGGCAAAAGTATTTCGTCCCCGACTGTTCACTGATGAATTCCATTTAATTCCACCTTGATTTATATTTTACATTCACACCGCCCATTCTCTGAGATTTTCTTTAAAATAAGGAAAACGTTTTTCAAGAAAGAGGTCACATGATAATATTACTATGTTAGGTTTGATTTAGTTATAATGAAAATTACACTTTGAGCGTAGAAACAATTTTTTTTTTTTCTCTGAAAAAACTGAGAATACTCTTGGTAAAATCTGTGTTTTAATAAAAAAATCGTGAAAGGTCAGCCAAATTGTCAAGAAGAAGTAATTTAGTTGTGACAGATGTTTTTCTTTTCATTTTCATTGATATAGCATACCCACTTCAGTATACGTGTACACTTCAACCAACTTATCTGTGCAGGTGGTAAAACACAGAACTGAAATAAATGTACCAAGTTTGACAAACTTGTTCTTGACATTCAACGCCACTTTGAACTGCACAATTAAAGTGGTCATACTATAACTACCTACGTATGTACGTACATCAACCATCACCTTTTGACAGTTTGATTGACATTAATAAATAAATAGTAATCAATTTGACGGTTTGATTGCCCGATTGATTGCAATAGGATCGTCCCCTATTATATGGGACTTAAACGTTACGTGTGAAATGAGCCTTATCCTTCACAAGCCTCACCTCTGCCTAACCATTTGTGGAAAACAGGCGATATGGTATGTGCTCATTATTTTTAAGATAGTAACTATCAGATTCAATATTGGTGTATGCAAAAAAGTATTATATGAAAACTAATTTTGTGACTCGCCTTCAGTTTGTGAGTGTACCTCTGCCTCACCCTCCTGAGAGTCTAAGCATGATGTTATGTTATATTAATCAATAGCTTTGTCCACAGGCAGTCGCCGGTCACCTTCTCCGTATGCGACGACGCACATAGGGGAGCATGTGTACGCTAAGCCGGAGTCAAGAGTCTCTTATTACGCTGCTTCGAATCTTACGCATGTTTCGCAAGTAAGTGTGTAATAAATAAGTAGAATAACTTCTGTTCTCGTATCGGCACGAAGTATACGTTGGAATAGTCAGCAGGATGGTAGCGTTGTCAGGGTGCGCCAAGAGTTGCACATCTTATTACCACTCGTGAATGTTATTTCGATTTACCGTAAAATCATATTTATTTAAAATATAATAAATGCGGAAGTTTGTATGGACGGATGTTTGGTTAATTACGCCAGAACGACTGAAGGGATCTGGTTGAAATTTGGCACACAGATAGATTATAGTCTGGAATAGCACATAGAGTGCTTTTTATTCCGGAAAAACTCATCGAAATTTCCACGCAAACGAAATCCGTTCAATAAACAATAGAACGAAATAAAGGTAGTAGTTTATAAAATCATCTGAAAAACTCAAGCAAGCTTTTGTTTTGTTCTTATCTCAAGATGGGTAGGATCAAAAACTCCCACTAGAAATAGGGCTGTGTGGCTATTAAAACAACGTCCACTAGCAATTCTCACTGTTTATTGCGTAAAGACTGGATAGTTCATTCGTCAGTCTGGCGCCAGAGCGATGAGATGGAGACACTCGGCCATTGCCCTGCATTTATAGGACTTGTTTCCTATAGTAGAACACCATGATACCTCGACACATTTAGCTATTACGTTGCGAGAGTAGAGGCCGGAGCTTTTTGTTGTTGTGGTCACTTCAAACGAAAAAAGCATTTAAAAAAGATGGCATTCGCTCCAAAAACAAGATCTTCTTCTTGACTTGTAAGTGTGTACAGCTGGTGTAAATTACGCCAAGGTAGCTCGCGAAGTTCAAATTTTAATATTACACAAAATATGATTTGCGCATGTAAACTTATGCTTATTTATGACCGCAAATCATATATTATTCAACGTACAAACCCGACACTGACCGTCAAATTGGCCTATGGCCACCCTGGCGCTTTATCCTTAAGATGTTGTAACGGCTTAAGGTCTAAGCACAAGGTGTTTTTTAAGGTCCGTGGACGTTCGTTTACTCGCTGCAAAGCTGCGCAGGTAGTACATAGACAACGCGACCAAAAAAAGGCCGCGTGCATACTCGCAATTCAGTATTTACCTGTGGTACCAGCATAACTTTGCTGTTCAGTAAATATATATCCAAATCTACCTGATTAACTCTATGTATTCAAATTGATGTTGTGGAGTAAAGCCTGTGGATTAACAATTAACTAATTATGTTAGCTTATTAATTAAATTAGGTAATTATGCTAATTCACATTTGGCTGTGCAAATAAATAACACAGTCGTTAGGCAATTGTAATAGTGTTCCTACTGTAATAGCACCATTTTGTCGATAATGTGGCCAGTTTTGGACTATTGTGGTAGGTTCCATCTGAAATTACGGACAGCTATTATTTGAAGATTATTGTGTGGTTTTTAGCCACGTTTGCCTTAACTACGCATTTACAAATTCACACGTACAGTTTTAGATCTTTTACAAATTTTTTTCAGTAATAATATTATCTACACGGTTCAAATAATTATTTGACAAGAACAGTGTACTGTACGCACAGGTGCGAACACTTAATTCGCAAAGAAAAAAAATTTTGATTAAGCAATAAAAAATTCCTAAGATTTTTTTGTTTGTATTTTCTGTGCGACTAATAAATAAATAGTTTTAGAATTAGAATAGAAAGAATAAAGTTTATATAATGTCAGTACATTAAGCATACAGAATAAAAAAGATACAAAATAAAAATATAAAGACTTTTACAATTAAAAAATAAAACAGAGAACATACATAGTACTTATGTGCTGTGTGCCTCACAATCTTACAAACACAGTTCTTTTTAAAACAGTAGGAGTATTCAAACAATAAATATACACGTGATATTACTACTATTGCAAACGTGACCTAATAAAAACATTTGGCACTGTCGGTAAATGTTTCTCTAAATTCACCGGATAATAAATTACTTGTGTTCTGGCGTAAATTTTAGTTTACTGCCGGTCTCATAGAGGCGCTGGCTGTGGAGTCTGGAATATAGGCGATAGCGATTTAGTGTAAGAGATAGTAGAATAAAATATTACAGGGTGTTCAGTACGGTCAGATTTAAATTATTTTCGTCCTTCGTCGTTTTGAGTGGATGGTACATTCTAGATCAAGTTAGAATAGCACCACCTAGGACATTCATTGGCTCCTCAGTGCTGTAGATTGGTGGACATACCAGTAAGTTGGTCTTGTTAACGACACCACGTCACTCACAAATTTTGTCGTAAGGGTTTTTAGTTTTCAAACGGGCCCCCCGGAGATAATCCCCCAATTTGCAAAGTTATTACAGCGGCCTACCGGGGTATGTAACCGATTTATTGAATTCCATTTGGTTTTTTTATTTAAATAATTTTTTTTTCTATTTGTCGGATATTGATGATTAAGATCAAACAGCTCTTCCATACATTTTAAACATGCAGGTATTGCACATTTGTAGAAAACAGCTATTTTTATTTTTAATAATCGATGATAAATTTCGATGTGGGTAGGCTCAGAATGATGTACTGAATACGTGGTAACCGTTTTCGCGTCGGTGTCCGTTCCACCCCGTATATATTTCTGGCGTCAACATCAGCTGTACCAACAGTGCTATCTTTAGATCGGATTAAATTCGTACCGTGTGTGGCTAATGACCCGGTCTGATCGATTGCCTTCGAGGATGTTGCGGTTGGACAGATATATATTCACACGATTACTCTTAGTAGCAAATCTTTGAAAATACTGTTCTATGTACATCTCATCTAGACTGAACCTATCTGATGCGTTCAGTTTTTCGCTCAGAATATGCTTTTTAGACCTGGGAGTTTCATTAAAATCGTTTTATTCATTTCGAAAAAATAGGACTTATATAAAGGAATTTTTTGTATGAAATGCCTAAGTCGTAAACACTCTTAACGAAAAGACAAATACTATTACACCTAGAAACCGAACAGTACTCCACACATACACCTATAAATCTCCATATTTAATTCCTCACCTAAAACTCCTCCCCACTTCCCACTTCCCCACTAAATTCAGCCACTCTCCCAGATAAATTAACCCACATTACGAGGTTACTCTTGATCTTTGCCTGAACAATCCGCAAACACTTTAATGGCACCATACGTCGTGCGAAGGTAACCGAGTAAGAAATTAATTGTGGTAGAACCCCTCGTGTCTTTTTCTTGAGAGGCAAACATGAACGGAATTCAGTAATTTATTTTTGAGGTTGGAACAGAATTGTGTTTGGATTCGTTTGTTTGATTTGTGGAGACTTCTTGACGTATTTACGAGGTCAAGGTTTTCGTATTTTCTTAGGGGCCGTCTCCACGAGCGAGAGAATCGCGGCGATATTATCCCATATCGCTGCGATTCTCTCGCTCGTAGAGACGGCCTCTAAGAGAATGTATAGAAATACGTGGCAACGACGATAATATCGTCGCGATTCTCTCGCTCGTGGAGACAGCCCCTTAGTCACTTTAGTGTTACGTGCAACGGCATGTCAGTGGTAACCACAGATAGGGCTGCGGGAACCGGCCCTGGAACACAAAGAGCAAAAGAAGGAACATGGATGGGTTTTAGTCAGTAAAAGTTTGACACACCCTTCCGCTCCGCCCAGAGCGGGAGGGGTCATTTGATGATATCCCATCCCAAAAAAAAAAGTGGTAACCACAATTAATATAGATATACCTAGATAACTCGCGCCTACAGCGCGTTCCCGGCTTGGCTACTGTCACAGCAAGTTAATTTGTTAAAAACAACGACGTTACAGCTCAAGAACTTAATTCTAGACATTTTAAAGAACAAAACCCTATTCCATTTTGTATAGTAACTTGTTTGTATAGGTAGTAACTAAATAGTGCTTATGACGTCATAGAAGGTAGTTAAAAAATTGCACGCTTGGCTTACATACGGATACTGCCGTTATCTAGGTATAGCTATGGCTGTGGTGGTAAGACTATAAATAATTGCACCACGATAGCCGCTCTACCACATAAGGCACTGTCAATTACAAATTAGGACGGTGTGGTTCACTGTGCATGAACAATAATTGTCAGCTATCTGTACGCATGAGAAGTCGATGTTTAGTCGATGTTTAGTCGCAGTGTCTAAATCCTGTTATATTTTCCATTACTGATTAGTTATCTATACTTAATAAAGGTAAAATTTGTTTGTAAGTTTGTATGTAGGGGATAATCTCCAAAACTAATGATCCGATTCTAAATATTCCTTCACTGGCGGAAAGCTATATTATTCGTGGGTGGTATTGGCTATACATTATGTTTATATAATGCATATTAGGCGAGGTATCGCAATTTTTGCGGACGAACTCACGGGCGTATTGCTAGTTCTTCTATATTTTGCAAGTAAAAAAAAAATTAAAGCTTTGTGGAATTCAAAAAAAAATACCACAACTTATTAAAATATTTTCACGACAATGAACCAAAAGGAACCCTCTTCCCCTGCAGCATATTCGTCACACCACCTTCATTACAAGTCTTCTGCAATACAAGGGCGGAGGAATGGTGCATAAAACGAGCCCTTTAGCTCATTAAGAATCCAATTTAAGACGAGTTACCCAGAGTTGCCCCGTCTCCCCTGCAGGTGATACAAACGAAATGCAATTAGCGCTCTTCTTAGGCAAGTATTTAAAACGGAATTAGATTATAGCTAGATGCGACTAGTTTACTGAGAAATGAAATTTCATGAAAACCAACAATCAATTTATTATGGTTTTAATTAAAAATGTATATTATTATTATTAATTTTAGTATGTTTTTTTTATACTAGATCTAATTAAATAAGCTAGATAAATTCCACGGACGTATGATGTCATCGATGTTTTATAACAAAAATGAAATAAAAATGTATTGATGATTTTTTTGGGGTCAACGACCGCGGGTTGTATTTTTATTATTTTAATTAAATTTAACCCGTACAAAAGATGCATAGAAATCAGCTGTTATCATTACGATAATTCGTTTAAGTAGATAATGGAAAGGAGTTGGGCAGGAAAAGATAATTATCTTCTGAAACTTAATTTTTGTTGCTGACTGTACTGTACCTAAAATGTAAAAGAAAAAAAAATAAACATAAAATTTTCCAAAAAAAAAAAACAAAATATAACTAAAAATATAACAAAATGTTCAAAAAGATATGCTCCGCCGCGACAGTGTAATCACTGCCGTGACCAGGATTCGAACCTGGGTTACTACGGCCACAACGTAGGGTCCTAACCACTAGACGATCACGGCTATCGGAGCTGGTGAATGTTGTCTCGAAATAACGCCGTACATTCAGAATCTGGAGCACTTTCACTGTTGTAATTTGTCACGGTAAGCGCAAGAGTGCAGCAATAAACTCGTTTAAGCAATAACGGTACTCACAAGTTACATAATATTGTATACTTAATAAAATGTTGTAACATTATTATGGAAATATTTATAGGTACAAATTACGTTGAAAATGGTTTCCCATCGTTTTGGTAATAATTACGTAGAACAATTACTTAATTAAAATAATTCCGCATAACTTGTTCAGGTACGAATTCAGCAAGAAATATTAAATAAAATAGAAACCAACGATATCTGTAAACACCTACTATAGGTTTAAAACCACTATCACAAAAAATTATGTGGTTGCATTATCGACAATTTCTTATCAATTTAACGGGAAAAATAAACTTTGTTTTATTTTTATAGATATCTCTGTAGGATATTAAAATTAACACTAGAAACGGGACATTTACCATGTCCACTGTTTGTTTTGAGTTTCCTATATTTCGGCGCTGTTGCAAGCACCATGATCACGGATAAACTGAAGTTATCAAAACAAACAGTGGACATGGTAAATATCCCGTTTCTGGTGTTAATTATAATGTTAGTGACCATGACAGTTTAAAAACTTATATCTCTGTAATAAATGTATTTCCATAAACAGAATTATCTACTTAAAACAAGAACCATGTTATAGTTGTGTAAGAAGAAAAAAATGTGATGACAACCACGCCCCGACTAGCCACAATTCTGCGCTCAAGCCTCTTCCATCAATATTAGCTGTTTCATTATTGGGCTTGGCAAGGAACCGAGTTTTTAATTTGCAATCCCCTTTGTCCGCGAATTTATCGCACCGTTGAAAGTCTTTACGAGAAAATATGAATTAGTGTCCTCACTGCGGAAGGATCCCTAATGAACGGAGGTGTAAATAAGAAGTTTCTTATTAAACGAGACGCTTTTGGATACAAAGCCGAGGAAATTTTATTCGAAGGATTTTAAAGGGAATTTTATTTCGTAATTGGGACTTTTGTGGGTGGAATGAAAGAGCGGTTGTGGTTATAAATAAATGATTGATGTTTTATTTGAATTTAAAACATACTCTTTTGACATAATATTTTCTATAAATTTATCTTAAAAAGTGACAAAGTTTAGTCCTGAAATCATGTATCTTCTATTATTTAACTTGTTGTATGCCAGTTGAATGAAAGAGTTTTTGGGTTATCCCATGTACCATGTACATGTGTAGTGTTTTTAGTTAATACATGGCATAAACTAAAAACACTTTTGAATTGTCAAGAAGTCTGTCTGTCAAAAATATGAAATTATTTTCCATAGCGCAATCTTTCTGTATAGCAACGGGTAACAAATTTTATGGGCACACTTTTAAATCAATCGTAATACTTAGACATATTCGTATAGTCGTTGAAACAAAAACATTTGTCCTTTGTCTACAACTGCGGCATACAAAAGATCACCTATAGTTGTGTGCAGTTCTAGGTGGCATCAAGAAAATATGCATCGATACGTCAAACTTGGTACATCTATTTTAGTTCTGTGTTTTTCCGCCTGCACAGATAATTTGGTTGAAGTGTACCTACTTGCCGAACAAACCGTCTCGAAAACCTTTGAAACAATAGCACCTCTACCCAGACACTATAACATTGACGTCCTCTCTTCATTAAAAGCATTATTTATCAACCAAGCCACTTCCCCTTTCAAAGCACTCAGTACAAAATCGCTCCACTGCAACACCTACTGCAAAGCTAGCTGCTATCTACTGCGAACCTAGCTGCTATCTCGCAAACTAGATTAAGGATATCGTTGGACGGGGTCCGGCTCAATGCAATTATGTGTCCGCACCTGTCTCTAACTAAAGACTGGTACGAGTGCCACGTCGACACTAACTGGATATGCCGTTCGGTGGTACTTTTTAGAGTAGCTTTGTAACAGACTTACTGATTTTGTGTAGTTTTAAGTATCTAAAGGAAGGGTGGTAACTAATTAAAGCATTGTTCTAAGTTTTAATTAATGTAAGACAATTAACATCAGTGGAATTTTAAATGAAAGCTCACTACCATTTTAAACATGTGGTACTGTTAAACCAGTAAAGGGATTGCAGCGTCCTATTTCACGTCGGTTATCACTCAGTGCAATTAGGTGTGTCTAACTTAAGACTTGGTACCAGTCGTCAAAAGTGGGTATGCAGTTTGGCGACAGTTTTTAGAGTAGCTTTGTTTTAGAGTTGCTGATTCTGGGAGTTATGTCGTTAAAAAGAGCTGTTGCTAACTAAATAATGAAGCATGTTCTTAATTTTAATGAACAAAATGGCCTAGTACCCTTTTTATCATCACATTAAGATATAATTATATATTTATATCATTATAACATTATTATGTTATTTTGCTAAAGAACCTAAACTGTGACAGAATAATTTGCCATATTTCCATAAACATTATGTATTCCACTGGTGATACTCGTAGTCTGAGAATCGTTGATAACATAAAAAGTGATCCACCATTTTGTTTTAGAACAGTACTTTTTCGTCTTTGACTTTAGATTATCCTTCCTTTTTCGTTAAGTGATGGTGGCCATATGATTAGGGTATAAGCATGTCGTGTATCCGGATGAAAAATACTAATGTTTAATTCTTGCAAAGGCACTAATGTAGTCTCAATGTATACTAAAAGCAGCATTTCTTTCAGCAAACGTTAACCAAGGATCGCATCACGGACCCAGCGGAACAACTCCGTCTCCTGACAACTCCTCGCTCAAACATTCGCCTCGAGATTCTGGTCCATGAGGGTACCTTTGGCAGGGTTTACAAGGGAGTCTTCAAGAAAGGTGACACCTATGAAGAGGTCGTTGTGAAGACTGTTTCAGGTGAGTTTGTAAAATTATTTTTTATTCGATTACCTTCTGTTTTTGTTTATGATGTAAAAGTCAAAGAAACAGTAAGATTCATTCTTGAACTATTCCATCATTAGGAGTAAAAGTAGATGCTAACTGTCCGAGTTTAATCCAGATGGACGTTGGACAGACATGACCTAATTATAAGAGTGGAACACATGGTTTACGTAGTTTAATAAAAATAATGCGAGTTTTTGAATGTGTTATTCTAATAAAAATATTTTAAGGGGAAGCGCCAGGGTAGCCCGCGATTTTTTTTTGCAATTTCCCAGTCAGTGTCAGGTTGTATGTTCAATAAAATATGATTCGCAGCCATAACAAAACGTTTAACAGAGTTATAATCATTAAAATCATCAATACAATTTATATTCATTTAATCCCATTTAAAAGACTTTTCATGAAGTAGAAATTAAATGAACTAAGAGGGTTGTATTGATGTTTTTTTTTATTTATTTATTTATTGGCCTATTTACAATTGTTACACTGTTTATCCTAATAATACAAGCAATATGATACAAGCATAGTGAACAAATATGATGCGATAGACACATGCAAAAAAAAAACTAAAATGTAACATTTTTTTTTTAATGATTATAACTCTGAAAAGCCATATTTGTTACGATCGCGAACCATATATTAATCAACATACAACCTGACACTGACCTGCTAATTGCAAAAAACGCAAGAAAATTAGAATTTCGTGGCCTACCCTGGCGCTACCACCTTAATAGATACAATACTACTCAGGAAAAATACTTTTTGGGTACTGAAAGCACGTACACTTCTTTTGAAACACAATGTTGTAAATATTTTTGGCTAAGGTACGTACAGAATTGTATTCAAAATGACTTCTTATGTTACTATACTCAAAGAAAACATATTTCGTAAACATGCCAGTGCTTGCGTATTCGACAAACGACAATCGACTGAAGGTACAATATTCAATATTCCTGAACTACAATAGCAAAGTATATTGACTATTTGGAAGCTTATTGTGTAGCTCAAAGGGGTTAGCTTCGAAACGTTTTTGAGGCCGGAGTTTACAATCCCAGTTTGCGTTTGGTACATTTTTTGTAGTCTCTCTTATGGCCTAGATTCACTCTGTTGCCTGAAAAGAAGTGGTTATTGGCTTTTGAAATAAAATTGGCTTGTTCCCGTTCTAGCGGGTTTTAGGCTACAATCTTTAATTAATTGAAAGTTAACAAAATAATCAACCCGCTTTGGGGCAGCATTGTGAAATTATGGCCTGAATCCCAGCAGTCGAAACTTTTTGGGCTAATCGTGCTAAATAATAATCCTGTAGTTCATTTAATTTATTTTTATAATGTCCAAAGTGGATGTTCTCCCTATAAGGGTAACCATCTTCTCACTGTTTGCCTTCAAACTCTAACTCAACTCAACTCAAAGCATTTATTTCAATTAGACCATTACGGCACTTTTGAATGTCAAATCTTCATCTTTGTTTTTTCCCATACTTATATGGGTATGATCCAAAGACAGCAAATTTCGTATACATGTCTGAGACGGTCATTGATACGGGCTTAAAATGAATCGCAAGTACGCCAGTGGTGACATCACGACAAGATTACCCCACCTCTGCGTGCTTTGACAGAGCCTGATGTCTTCAGCTCGGAGGCGAGGAGGCGACAGTGGACAGTGAAGGTCTGATTGCAACGGAGTTAAGACGTCTCGGAACTGTACCCGGATTCATTGTGCCCCGTTTTATTGTTAAATTGTTAGTTTAAATAGAAACAGTGTATCGCACCCAGTGTATTTTCATTGCACGAAACCCATCTGCTGCCCACATGATGTACAAGCCTAACGGAATAAATACTGACAACCCGACATACATAACATCACGCCTGTAAACCTCGAAGAGTTATGCAGAGGTGTACCTAATAGTACGTACGTACCTACATTTCGCCAGTTATGTTTTAAGTCCCATGTAATAGGAAGCGAGCCTATTGCCATGAACTGGGCACAAATCCAGCCTCCATAGCTGGTACTAATCCTTCTAAATTCCTGATGGAAAACCCAATAACACTTTGCCCAACCCGAGAATCGAACGCAGGAACTCATGCTAATCAGTCGCGGTTGTGACCACTCGACCAACGTGGCTGTCTAATATCGCAAGGCATAAATCACGTCTATAAAATATGATGTAGCGAAAAAAGTTGAATTTAAAATTGAGAATGTAAAAACGAAATTAGGTAGGTACCTAATTCCTTTCCTATTATCTGCATTCCCAAGAAACTCAATCGATGCCGGAATCAGTAGACCATAAAAATTGCAACTTATATTGGATGCAGGTTTTATGGAAAATTGGCACTGCTACTCGTATAAGAGCATATCTTTATGCTAACAGGATTGCTTTTGATCTCATCTCGGCAGATAAGCATCGAGGTTGTTTCGGGCGGCATATATGAAGTAGGTGCCTGCTGTGATTTTCTAGGCAGCTGAGTTTTACTTTACTTTAAGTTACCAGAATAAACAATCCAGCAATTTTATTCTTTGTCCATACCATTTCTTTCTTTCTCTGCATACTTTATTTCGATACCGTAAAATACGGGTTCATTACTCTTCAATTTTAGATTTTATTCATCTAAGTTTTAAAATTAAAACAGACACGTGAGAAAACTTATAATTTTGATTCTGATTTTACTAAGTTGACTGAACTTACCGCACATCAGTGGTAACCTTTGACCTTGAAATGTCTAAGCATTATTACGGAGTTTCAGAGACCACATACCTATTCAGCTCGTTATCTGTCTGTACAAAAAAAACATTTGCAATAATATTACTTGATACTTATACCTAATAATATTGAAGTCTCTTTATTAATTTGTACATTCGGAATAATAATTTGTAATACGTTTAAAATAAACACGTTGGCAATGTTTGTCCTAGATGCGGCATCAGCAATGCAGGCAGCGTTACTAGTAGCTGAAGGGTTACGACTCTTCGGCTTAGTTCATACAAATGTGCTCACACCGATGGCTGCGTGTGCGGAGGAGGCTCGCAAGCCACTTCTAGTTTATTGCTGTCCTTCTCATTCCTCTAATCTTAAGAGGTAAGAATTTATCTATATTGTGTGCAGTGTGTTCTTCGCTGGCTTGTTCTTTAGGGTTTTAAATCTATCTGTAAAGATTCGGTCAAACGCTAGACGCAGCTATGGATATGGACGACCGGCTCTATACTTATGTACAAATACTACTGATGTATCTTTCGGTATCTCTCCTCAGCCGGTCCACGATTTGTCCGTGCCAGTTTAACTGATCCTAAGGTTTCAACATTTGACTATACTTTATAAGTCTCTTAAACATATTTATAAGTCATAACTATGATTTTTACGTTCTTAATTACAAAAATATTCTTATTACTTTATCATAAAAAAATCGCTCAAAACAGAAATATTCTATAAAAATAATCTTACCTACCAGGTTCTTAACGTCTTGCCGGCTAGGCCACCAAGCGGCCCCAGCGACGAGAGAACTAGTGGACTTGGGAGCACAGGTGGCCTGTGGTCTGGCGTACTTGCACGTCCAGAGACTGGTACACGCTGACATTGCTGCCAGGAATTGTGTGTAAGTAGGATTACGTTTTAAAAGGTGTGAGGTCCTGTCACGATGTCCGAAATTGCGAATACCCAACTTTTGTACCAAAATACGACAATTAACTCAAAAATAGTGGATAAGAATTTGTATGAAAAATTATGTGCCAAGTTAATGCGATCTCAATCGGAGACAGGTATGATATGTGAATCAGGCTTTCATCCATACGTATGAACATGGTAGGTATTATGAGTTAATAAACTCCGAGCATAGCTGGTGAATAAAAAGATAGCCCAGCATTTTTGTAGCAACACAATAAATTGAAATGGAACAGTTCGTGGCTAAATAATAATAGCTGCATGGGTTGATCTTCAAGGTTAAGCCGCTCTTGCCAAGGCAGGTCTGTGGATGGTTGTTTTCTCCGTGCCTCGGAAAACACGTTAAGCGGCTGGTCCTGGCTGTCATTTGTAGAGCTTTGACAGTCGTTACAGGTAGTCAGTTGCCCGAAAGACTGACAACCAGCCTTACCAAAGGGTATCGTATTATCCAGTACCAACTGGATTGTGGAGATCAAATAGGCAGTCGCTCCATGTAAAATACTGGTATTCGGCTGCATCCGGTTAGACTGGAAGTCGACCCTAAGATAATTGGGAAAAGGCTAGGCAAATGATTAAAAATTGAAATGGAATAGAATAGGAACATAAATTCACCGCCATTTTTCTTTTGATTAATAATTTCTGCTCGCTGGCTAATGTTTTTGCTTGAATTTAAACAACATAAATTAAACATTAGTCTAACTGCCCCTAAAACTCCGTATCTTCTAAAACTCTAATTTTACAGATACCAAGTTTGTGCCAACTTCAGTAGAGTGCCGAATAATTATAATCATGGGGTTCTTTGTAAAAATAAATTATCCCTAACCCAGTTAAAACTGGGTCAAAGAGAATTTGATATTGCTTTGGCAATCATGACAATTTGTGTACTAGCGCCCTGTTTAGGGAAAGTCATTAGCAATCCTCGTATTTTTTTTTAAATTGGTGACTTTTAAAGCTAAAATGTCTCAAGTTTGACTTCACTGTGCAAGATATAAATATTACCTTGATATTTTAACGAAAAATAATAATGAGAGTTCAAATTATTGTCAAAGTCCAAATAGATGCTTGAAAAGAGTTCAAAAAGGGTTAAATATTTTATTCAAAATTATTGCTTAAACTTAGTAATGGTCAAGCTAACTTTAATCAGCGGTTAATATAACCCTTTCATAGTACAAGAGACAGTTTAAAAATTTTGGTGCTTTTAACATTTTGATTTTACTCGAGCATTTAACAAGAATGATATTAAAGAAATATCATTTGTAACGTAGGGTGGACGAGAAATTAAGGCTGAAGGTGACTGACAATGGTCTATCAAGGGACCTGTTTCCTGATGACTACCATTGTCTGGGAGACAATGAGAACCGGCCGGTCAAATGGATGGCTCCTGAGACGTTGCTCCAAAATCAGTACACTACAGCATCCGATGTGGTAAGATTTGGAAATGTTACTTTTGATTTTTATAGAGTAGGTTTGTAATCTGAATGTAAAAAAATACGATGATCTAATTGACGATGATTTTATGAGACTTAAAAAAAAAACATTTAATAAAAAAATGGTTCTTTATTGTAAACCTATTGTTATAAAAATCTAATATAATTTTACAGCCCTATGACATTGAGTGCGAATCTAGTAAACAATTCTTTTTTTTTTAATATTGTGTCTTTAATTATAATTTGTTTCTATTCAGTGGTCATTAGGAATAACTCTTTGGGAGCTAGCAACTCTAGGAGCGTCGCCATTGGCTGAGCTTGATGCTGCTGACGTAGGAGCTTTCTTGAGCGGGGGATACCGACCTTCACAACCGCACAACTGTCCTGATGAACTGTGAGTTATCTTTTCTTGTATTGGACTACTTTTCATTGCTTTGAAATATTTGCTTTTGACTTCACAATCAAGATTACTTTGATTGATCAGAATTTCTAAAGAAAGCCAAATGAGGAGGTATACGAGTATTTGGATAACTTATTAAGTAATAATTCTAGAATAGAGCAAAAACAATAAATGATGATATGACCAGTAACATTTTTCAACCAACCTTTATGTGAAGCTGCTTCAAAGGTAGACAATCTTACAGTACTCTATATTGATGATAATGGTGCTGTTTTCGAAAATGAAAAAATACGCACATGTCTGTATCATGAATGCACGATGTATCCTATTCAAATTGAACTATCAGACAATGCAAAACAAAGTCGCAACAGTGTAAATGTTTGCCTCGATTTAAAAGTTCAATCCGACTTAAAAGCGACGTTGAAAAGTGTCAACTTCGAAAGTCCGGAGGCGAAAATGCAATTTACTAAAAGACTTTTCATTGCCCGAGAATGTTTTGGTATTGACATCGTCTTAGCTTTCCATTTCATTTTCGAAATGAATTGTAGAATTTTCCTTTAGATTTTGAGCTTTACCATAATTTTGAGATTTTAGTTTTTTGTATTTAGCTGTAAGTAAACTCCTTTCCTAATTTGATTAAAATTTTCAGACTTCTTTTCTTTCAATTTATCAAAAGGCCTATAGCAGTCGTAATGGCCACAAGTTACGAGTTGTAGCTTGTGGGTTCAACCTCAGGCAATTCGAAGTAACATTTGAGTAATTTATTTCATCACCAATTCTCGAAATGAAAAATTCGAAGACCAGCACTAGGCCCGCGTGGTTTATGACAGCCAACTGCCTCGCATGGAGAGGAACCTGGTGTCCCGAAAGGGAATATTATAATTATGCTGATTATACTATGCATTTTAAAATTTAAAAATACATTATATAATAGTCCTTTCTTGAGTTGACATTTTTTCCAGAGTTGTTATTTTTGTTAATCAGAATTTTCATTGAAAACTTTAAAATTATTTTTTTAATTTAACAGGTATGGTTTAATGTCTTGGTGCTGGACACTGGCTCCCCTAGCCAGACCGACTGCTCCTCAACTCCTGGCTGCCCTCCACGACTTCAGGCAAGCCCTCAGCACTTACATCTAGACAGAATACCATTTAACTCTACCAAAGTTTCAATACTTAAGCTAATCTTAAACTGTACTTGTCAATTTTCTGAAACTTCTTGGCACTATACTTTCTGTTTTCTTCAATACCAAAGTGCCTGGCAAAGTATCAAAATTAGTCGCACTATAATTTAAGTTTTTTTATTTAGTTTAGTTTTTTTTTAATTTTGATGTTAGGTTCTAAAATATATGCATATATTGTCCTAGTCAAACAAATCAAAAAAAAAATTTAAAGGTTACGATTTTCATTTTATTAACATCAAGCATTAAAACGAAATAGAAATCGTACATTTTTTTTTGTGCTAACATTACGAATTGAGGTGAATTGTATATATTCAAATAAAATAAAAAGGTGATACATGTATTTATAATTAAAACATAATTTCTTAGGAATGACTTGGAGACGCTAGATGAACGTGAAAATATATAAAATAACCAACATATAAAATAAACATTTAGTAATAACTTAGCACAAACTTTAATATTAAGAAAAAATGTACAGATAATCCTTTTTTGCCTTACTGGGGTATCTAAGGATCTAAAATAATTATTATTTCTATTTATAGGAGTACTTTTCTCGTAATGGTATATCCTAATACCTAAGAAACTAATTTAATCTAAAATTCCGTCTGAAGCGCGACACTTGCATTGCGTATCAGACGGAATTCTGATGACAGTAGACCATTTAGGCCCGTATTACAGAACGTCACTCAATACTCAAGCATCATTTAAAACTAGTTTCAACCAATCAAATGGCTTGAATCTAAAAGTTTTAAATGATGCTTGAGTATTGAGTGACGTTCTGTAATACGGGCCTAAGTCATTTACATAATAACACAAGTAAGTGTTTTAGCTACACTTGCAACAACTTATGGGTGGGGATTATGTATTACGATTTTAAACGATTAAATAAATAACAATTTAATACCTTGTTACGAGAAGCCTGAAGTGTAGATTCGAATTCTTTAAAACAAAAATAAAGGCTCGATTACATACAAAAAACGTATAAGTTACGTTTTACTAGGTTTATAATTTGCTTACGAAACTATTCAGTTTAGCAATGCAGAAAATAAACAGTACAATAAACAAATTACTTTGAACTAAGCAATGATAGAATGAGTTAAATTAGCAATTAAGCAAATAAACAGCACAATAAAATTACCCCTTAAAAAAATTACAAGCGAAATCAGAAAAAAAAGAAAAAAATCTGGCCTTCATAAATAAGACAATTATTTTAGAAATCAGAACATACCCTAATATTAAATAAAACAAGTTCTTAATTGTGAAATTGTATAAACTACAAAAGATATAGTTGATTTTAGAACTAAATTAATTGTAAGTCTGTACATAAATAAATACACGGATTCGATGCAAAAGGAATTTAATTTTTGATTAGACAAAGCTGACTGCTTTTAACTGATAAAACTATGATTAACTTTTAGAATTAAGAATGATGTGTGCCGTACGAAAGGACTACTTGCACGACTACTTACTAAATTATTACAATTTATCAGAGTAAAAAATAATTATACCTCATTCATCGAATAGGTCTAATTTAAAATGTTATCAGATGAATAAAAATTTGAGCTGAACAGACTAGCTCCTCGACTAAATCGGGCCATACTTCTATCATAAATGTGCTTAGTGCGTAGTCCTGCAACCGGGTCTTAAGTTAATTAATTGTGTATTAATGTTTAAAAATAGAACATAATAATAGATTATGTTACAACCTGTTTCCAAATGAGCCATTTACAATTTTATAATGAGTAAATAATTCCGCGGAGTTTAATTTTTTTTTTTTAATTATTTTCTACATATCTGCACCATTATTTTATTTTTTCTATAGAAATTGACGCACTTAATACGAAAATTTGGTTTTAAAGTACTAAAGAATTTCTATTCTCATAATTTATTATCCCTAGTGTACAAGTCACTACAAGCATTATTAAGGCTCATCTGCGTAAACTGGTTCTGTGTTTTGTTCCATATTCCAAAGAAATTAGGTCAGTATTTAAGTGAAGAGCCATAAGGTATATAATGATAGATAACTAATTATAAGTTAGCTAAGTCTAGTTATAGAGTTCCTGAGGACTTTCAGTCCGTCCAGGCCAGCAAAAAGGATCAAACACCAAAACAGTAGTTAGTTCATGGCTTTGTTAACGACGAGGCTTCAGCGAATTTAAACCTTGTCTATTTGTGTTAGGATTTGAAATTGATTGATTTATATTTATAGCGGGACCGATTGATTTTGGTCCTTGTGTATTGTGTGCAATATATCGATAGGTTTATTAGTAGTTTTAAGTATGTGTTGTGTACTAATAATTATAATTTATTTTATGTACCTCAGTCAAAAAGTAGGTATTTTCGTTGACGTGCTTTGGAATAGATTAAACAATGTTCATAAATTCCTTGAAGCCAAAATTCCGTACGACAAGCATGAAAAAGAAATATTTGTCTATTATACCACAATTATAAATAAAAACATAGATATTATACTGTATTCAAATGTATATTGCAGATAAAATGGAATCTGAGCAATGATAGTGAATTTTATTGTAAATATTAGAAGAATTCGGTAATATAAATATTTTTTGTACTAAGCAAAGTGGAGACTTTTATTGGACTAGGTGTCGATTTAAAGTTCTTAATAAAATAACTAATCATTAATATTTTCTATCTTGTCTTGAAGCTAAATTCGTCAATGTTAAATTAAAAACGTGAAATGTTAAAGTTAACATTTACTATAAAATAAATCTTTGAATCAATTCTAATGATAAACCTAACTTATCCTGTTTCAACTAAAGTATCAACTCTATTTTTAAGTGTTTTACTTATTCACCTGTTTTAGTTAAGTTTATGACTTTTTAGCATTCAAATTTTTTAAATTTATTTCCGAGATAATGCTAGCTATATTTTTATTTAGCTATTAGCATTATTACTTAGTCGTTAATTAATACCTCAATATACACTGTTTCTGTTTCAGCATTATTGCTTTTTCAAAGCAATTTCTTTTTGTTGAATTTTATGCCAAGTACCAAAATTATACTGAACCAAAGAACCCTGTACCAATATTTTTTTTAAATATGTAAGTATGTACATGCTAAGTATATTTACGTATTCTGTATTGAAAACGCGTTATGGATAATACAGGGTGTAAAACTCTTAGGCATTATAATGCATTAGACGTGTTGATTGGAAAATCTTAGGTTGCGCTTTCGAATTAGCTAGTAATTTTGTCATTTCTGCTATTGTGAATCGATGTTGTGGAGTATAATCTTGATGTATTTTTTGCGATACTACATGTAATTTTTGTTTTTCTATTCAAATGGATGTTCCATGGTGTCCACAGTTTGATAATTTCAATAGTATAATAAAATTATTTTAAGAACATTCTGTATCATAGACTAGAATAGATAAAACTATGTCATTTGTATCTAATAGCTGTCGCTAGAGTACTAAATTGTAATATTCAGAAAGTAAAAATAAATGTCTTAGAAACCTCTACTATAAAAAATGTGGATATCTTTTTCTAGAAAAAATCTCCTTTCCTCTTTTTTCACTGAAAATTTCTTCATAAATTGCTAAAAGAATATTTTTTTAAAACATCACCCAAGAATTATATTTAAGATTAATAAATTTTATTATAAATGTGTGGAGTAAAATTGTATGAAATATGACGTCATAATGTATGACTCGAGTGCCAGATGAATGTGATTTTGTATGTAAATGTTACGACGTGTTTAAATGTTAACAATAAGTGACGTAATTGTTTATTTAGTGATAAGTGGATGTATGTAATATGTAATCGATATGGCTTCAATGATAATTCAGATGAACGAAATAAAAATGTTATTTTATAATATTTCCAGAGTTTTATTTTCTACTAATATAAACATAACTTTCAATTTTGGCATATTTATCAAGAAAAATCTCCTCTTGTCTCAAAGAATTTTTAACAAAGTTAAGCCTAAAATATATCGAGATATTCAACTATTAAATATAATTTACACGAAAATCTCCTAACCTTGGTCGTGAGCTATAAATCACCAAATAAAATGGACGCTCCTTAGTATAAATTATCAGATAAACATCACGAACTTCGCAGTTCTGACTGCCGGTACACATAATTTTGATTACAAAATTATTACAACAAAAGAAACGAGTTAACTATAAAAACAATTTTAGAAAAAAAAACAAAGAATCTTAAGAGACAGTTGTATCTGTTGTAGTTAAGATTTCATGGTTTTCCTTTCATTTAATTTATCATGTTTATCAAAAAGATTTGATCATAAGGATCAAATCTTTTTGACCCTATCGATTGATGTCATAGAAGTACAGGGTGTTCCGTTACCATAACGAAACGTGTCACAAAGAATCGAGGTTCACGTACGTCTGTGCACAGCAATAACGAGACGCCAATATATCCGGCTGTCATGCGCGTACGTACTGATCAAAATCTAGAGTGACTTGTCTCTGGCCGCCCTGACTGGCCAATTTTCAAAAAGGTCAAAATTGGGACGGAGCGCGCAACCGTTAGAACCACCGAATCCGCCATCGTGAGAACATTGTTCTATCACTTCGTGTCCTACCTCCGACCAACGCGCATCTCGAGTGAACTTTGATTAAGCCATTAGATTTATCGTCATCCAACACCATCGTCATCATCATCACCAAGAACGGCAGCTGGAAGGTCAACGGGTGCAGGTCGCAGTCTAAGGTACGTACGCTGCATATATCTTTACTGCTGTCTGCACAGAACTATTGTGAACCTCATCTTAACGTATTCGTAAGACCGCTTAAACGGTCTCCCCAGGGTAGCAGAAAGCCGTCAACCCATTTCGGCTGATGCGAATGCTACACAGGGTGTTATTTTTTTGGAATTTAGCCGGTTCGATTTCTGAATGTGGCAAGCGAATTTTCGAAAATGTTTTAATGCATATTTATTTAAAAAAATAAAGGAATGTTTCCTTTGAGTAAAATTTTCTACCTCCAGTGTTTAAAGTACTTTTCCTCCAGGTGGGGTTGAATAATTCCAAAAAAAAACAAAATTACAATTCGACGTAGGAAAACGTATTTGCTGTAAGCCGCAAAACATGAAATGTTCACCAGAGCCAAAAAACTTTTTTGAAATTAGAAAAAAAATCGTTACCCAAAAACTATACATCGTAGGAACACGATTTTAAAAACATTTTTTTTTTTTTTTTCGTTTTATATGTTGGCTATAACAATATCCTTCTAACTCAATTATTACCAGTGTTTTTGTGGCTTACAACAAACTAGTTTTTTTTTACAGATCTATATAACGCTGTAACCTTAGGGAATTTTCTATGGCAACAAAATATTTATATTATGTTTAGAACTATAAAATGTTGTAAATGACATACTTGTTTTTTTAAGTATAGTTAAAAAGACGTAAGCCATAGTGAAGAATTATCTTGCATTGATGTTATTGATTTAACTGAATGGAGTGGGAAAATGTTTTACGAATGAAAGGCAGTAAGTTAGCTGTATTTATTTAATGTAAACTTTCAAAACGTAATTATAATAAACACTGCTTCGTGTAACAAACTTTATTATTGTAATGACTAATGAGTTAACAAAATCAAATTATAAGTTGAATTTTACTTAGTAAAGAAACTAGTATTTAGTATAAGTTGAAATCAACAAAATTATTAATAAAAAAACATCTAGTTAGCAGAGTTAGAAATATTAGATGTCAAGAAAAAATCAAATCTAAATTAAATCAAATTAATCAAATCAGATATAAAGAAAAAATTTCGAAAAAAAACACAAATTTAAACATTTTCAATCCTCTTCATCAGTATCTGGCAAGCGGTCTACTGTCTTATTATTATGCTCTAAGTCCAGAAATTCTTTTGCATAGTTAGGTGGAATAATTTTTTTTACAACAAGATTTTTCAGATCCTTATATTTTTGGCTAGAAATCGGTAATTTTGCTCTATATAAATTTTCCTTCGGTTTGGTGTTACCCATATCTCCCAGTGGAATTTCAGAACATTCAGCATCAGCTGCCATAGATCTTTTAATAAACATCACGCTTGGCTTTTTCTTTTTGAAAACTACAACACTTATCGTAGAAATATGCAGATTTAGATTCTTTTTAAATGATTTATTTACGATGTCATTAAAACCCATGAAAAAGTTTCCATCTCGTACATGAACTTCATAGGGAAACGGGTTTTTTCTAGCAATTTCCATGATAGTCGGCCACTGAGAAGGTGCCCACACAGTTGATTTTCTAACCGCATGTTCTATAGTTGCATGCATACTATCCACTGGCATGTACGTATGACCTGGGGTTAGGTAATTTATTTGAATTACTTCTAAGTTTTCGCATTGAGACAGTGCATAGCGGAGCATGGCTAGTACGATTTTGTTCTTATTTTGGCCAAAACAAGAGTCGCAATAGAGTAGTAATGTCCTTATGTTGCCTCTTTTGTCAATGTTATCTGTAATATAATTGAACAAACAAGTTGATATCTCGTTTGCTCCTCTGTGAGCATCGGTTTCTGTCCAAACATTGCAAGAACCATTTCGGGTTCCACTCTCATAAATTGTGAAATTATAAACGGCAATTTTGCGTGAATAGTATAAAGACATATTATTAGTGCCATGTGGAGTGTTTAATACTTTTTGTAGGTCAAAACTTGCGCAAATAATGCTTCTGTCTTTTTCATATAAATTTTGGTGAAACAGGAATCTTTTTTGAGAATCATCTTTGTCTTTTAAATGTCTGTTTATTTTATCCGTCTCTTCTTCTGTAAGTACATCGTATGATTTACAAGAGCATATGGAACATTTGTCTTTTTTGGGTATGTGGAAGGCAATATTAAAGTTATTTTTAAAGTATGCCGAAAACACTTTAAATGACATAGGGTTCTGATCTTCTTCTCTACACTTCTCAGCATAAATGGAGTGCAAGTTGGTAATATTTTTAAATTCTTCTGGTAAGTATAACCGTTTGCTATCCTTTCTACAATAGTGAGAAGGCAACAAAGGCAAGCAATAAATAAAAGCTTTGGCATACTCAATAACTTCTGCAGGAGTTTTATTATGTGAAGTGTGTTTGCCTCGTTGGTCAAGTTTTGCAAAGCCTTCATCTGAAGAATTTTCGGCAGTATATAGAATAAATCTTTGTGAGACGTTAAGAGTTGCAATCAAAAATTGTTGACAAACTTGTCTCCTCGACTCACCTTCATTTATGTAATAATTGTATGTCACGCTGCGTCTAGAAGTGGCTGGCGAATCGAACTTACTGCGTCTAACACTTCTTTTTACTGTCGCTTGAGCAATCCAATCTTTGCGTCTTTGCTGGCTTTCAAGCTCCCAAAAATATGTAAATAAAGCTCTACGGCGTTCTTCACTGATTTTAGCACAATTGTTTTGGCATACCTTTCCAACACAAGGATTTTCCTTCATTTTTTTTCCTTCTATGATTTTTCCTTTGACGTTTACGTAACTTTCACCCTTCAGTTTATTTTTATAGTTGCATAATTTAAGTTGTTTCTTTGTTTTACCCTTTTCAATATTTATAGTCTCAGATCCATTTTCTGTATTTTTCTTCATCAGTCTTTTCTTATTTTTGTTCTTTTTCACTTTAGTTATCTCTTCTGCTTCACTAGACTCATCATCCAATTCATCCCAACTGTTAGAATTTTCAGATGGATATGCTTCATTTAGTAAAATAGTATCTGCGGAATCTTCTTCATCTACAAAATCTAGGTAAGATATATTAAAATTTAATTTGCGTTTTGATTTTCGACGTTGTGACAGTTCAATTTTTCCACTGTTGTTAGATTGAGTTAGATCGTTTGTATGAGGAGTGTTTTGTGTCGTGATCCGATGTTGGAGATATGAGTTGCTAGTTCCAGGTATTGGAGAATCAGGTAAAGTATCAACAGGTACAGTGTCAGCATCAAACGGCGTGCTTCGGGGGACGCTCACAGCGTGGCAGTGAAGATCAGGTAAAGTATTAACAGGTATAGTGTCAGCATCAAACGGCGTGCTTCGGGGGACACTCACAGCGCAGCGGCGGTGAAGATCAGGTAAAATATTAACAGGTACAGTGTCAGCAAAAAACGGCGTGCTTCGGGGGACACTCACAGCGCGGCGGCGGTGAAGATCAGGTAAAGTATTAACAGGTATAGTGTCAGCATCAAACGGCGTGCTTCGGGGGACACTCACAGCGCAGCGGCGGTGAAGATCAGGTAAAATATTAACAGGTACAGTGTCAGCAAAAAACGGCGTGCTTCGGGGGACACTCACAGCGCGGCGGCGGTGAAGATCAGGTAAAGTATTAACAGGTATAGTGTCAGCATCAAACGGCGTGCTTCGGGGGACACTCACAGCGCAGCGGCGGTGAAGATCAGGTAAAATATTAACAGGTACAGTGTCAGCAAAAAACGGCGTGCTTCGGGGGACACTCACAGCGCGGCGGCGGTGAAGATCAGGTAAAGTATTAACAGGTATAGTGTCAGCATCAAACGGCGTGCTTCGGGGGACGCTCACAGCGTGGCAGTGAAGATCAGGTAAAATATTAACAGGTACAGTGTCAGCATAAAACGGCGTGCTTCGGGGGACACTCACAGCGCGGCGGCGGTGAAGATCAGGTAAAGTGTTAACAGGTAAAGTGTCAGCATCAAACGGCGCGCTTCGGGGGACACTCACAGCGCGGTGATAGTGATTATCAGATAAATCATTACACACAGGTACATCGTCAATATTATCTGGCGTTCTTTGAAGGACACCCAGTGTATGCGCTTTTGAATAATCCGGCACGTTGTCAGCGCCAGGTAAGTGATCATTTGCACTATTTGTATCTAATGATATATCTTGTTCATGATCAACAGTTACAGCCACCATATAGGATGAAAGATCAAAATGTGATGGCGAGCAATTAAATGATTCGCAATTGTCTGTTTTGCACGGTGTCATTTGCTTCATTACTTCTTTAGTAGCTTGAAGATAAGTGTTTGGACTACGAAATGTAGGAGTTAGTTTTTCATAAAATGACCTTTTATTACTTTCTGGTGTAGATGACAACACTGGGACGCCCACACTCCCAGTTTGTGTGCAAGTTTCGATTGGTGTACCTGGTTTGTAAATAATTTCACTCAAAATCTGAATTTTTGGCTTTTTCTTTACCAAGTCATTATTTCTAGATTTTAGCTCATCTATCCACTGTCTTCGTTTCGCCATCTCGCCTGCAAAAAATATTATAGTTAAAAAATTACAATACTTATTTATTTATTTATTTAAACTTCATGCATATAGTGGGTACACAGGCGGACTTAATGCTACATGGCATTCTGTATCAGTCAACCTTTGGGTATAATACTTCTTCCCATTTTCTAGACCTTGAACCTGCTACTTAGACTACTTTGAAAAATTATTAAACAAAATTATAGGAAAGGTACAGGTACAGTATAATTGACATCAGCAACATAATCGACCTATATACATCCCACTGCTGGGCACAGATTAAAAAAATAATTGCATGTAATAATTACAAGTACAATAACTTGTTTGGTCGTCAAACAACAATCGATACACCCCAATAGTGCACCCTTGCGTTACCCTAATACCTAATGAATAATACCTAGGTACTTGCCAACCAATAACCTTGGTGTAACTTGATCATTATTTATCTCAATAATAATCAAGCCAAGACCTCACGTCTGTAGGTATATCAATCAAAAATACTAATAACAAAAAAAATAGGTACTACAAATAAATTAAATATGGCATTGTGTATTTTTGTTTCTCTTTCATACATTAAATTATACCAAATACCAATTCCTATTAATTAAACATTCAATAACAAGCAATATTACAAGATAAACTATGATTATTATCAATTTTGATTAAATACTCAAATAATACGTATTAAAATTACTAATAATTTATAAAAACACAAGTTATACATACCTTCTAATAGAAATGATTGATTCACACAAGTAAATAACACTTAAATGATAAAACCGATAAAACAACCAAAGATTATTACCAACAACGGCAACAACAGTCTCAAATGACGCGTATGGACCGAATGCGGGCTGTGACTTGATGTAGGCATGGCGCGCGCGCGAGCGTCAGGTTGCAACCAATAGCGTAACAGTATTCGTTGACAAGTATTTATTCGAGTTAAAACGTTGTAAGTCTATCGTAATTGCGATTTAATTTCCGTCAAAATTGTGTCATTTTGAGTTGTTAGAAAAATAAATGCTGTTTATTTGTAGTAACTGACTTTTAGTTATGAAATGCATACTGATAAAAGTAGTAAATATCTCTGCCGTCTAGTAGATGAACCACTAAAATGATGTAAGTGTAGGCAATCAAAAAATATCATCCTGCTAAAATGGCGTAAGCCTCTGTTTGAAAAATTTGCTGACTGCAAGAATGGCGTAATCAACAAATGCATAAAAAATTCTCGTTTTTGGTAGACTTACGACAAAAAAGCACTAATATTGTTCAAAAAATTGACGGCGTAAGTGATATTTTTTTCGTCGTAAAAATATGAGACCCAGACCAATCGATGCAGTATTTTTTTCTGATAAAAATGATGTAAAAAACGTAATTTCGATTTTTTGAGGCTTACAGCAAATACGTTTTCCTACGTCGATATACATAGGTATAAGTCAAATTGTTACTAACACTATGAGTTATGTTACTTGAATAAATAATTTTATTATTATACAGATATTGTAATTTTGTGTGTAAGTATATCTTTTAATTTTGTGTGCAATAAAATAAGAGATCAATATTTGCAAAGCAAAATGTTTAAAGTATCGAATTCTTGATAAACGACAGCAAAGTTGTACCATTAATTTCAATTAGGACATTAAAAGCCTAACAAATATGATGATAGCCAATCTCGAAAATTTCCTAATACCTAGGTATTTCAAATTCATATAATATAATTAATTTAGGTATAAATGAATGTAATATTTATTTTAAAGATAATTAAATTATTTACAAACTACAAAACTATAATAGTAATAAATATGTACAAGTAGAAAAGGGCGTCCGTAAATTCATCCGCATCGTTGTCAACAGGAAAAGAGCCCAGAAGGCTGGCACGTTGGATGGCAATGCTGATTCTTTGGCCAAAAAATAGGCCCGCCCTCTGGTTACGTGAAGAGTCGACCAACCGTTTGGCGATTTCCCGAAATGAAACAAATACCTATTTAATACTACTTTGGTACTTTCCCACGCAATCTCAGAGACTCACCTATTTTTCAAAAATGTAGCGTCTATATATCATTAACTACACCAATGACCTCAAAGATACAACAAGGTACCTACTTATTATATTTACAAAAAACCGTAACTTGTTAAAACGCCTCTAATATACTGCTCACTGGTTTCAAGGGCATATTAAAAGCATGTTAAACAACCAAGAGAACGATTTCAAACACATAAGGAAAGTATACGGGGTGGAAGGGACACCGACGCGAAAACTGTTACCTCGTATTCAGTACACCATTATGAGCCACCAGCATGGAAAAATAAATCAGCTGTTCCATATATTTTGACCGTGTATAAAACTTTTTTAGGAAACAGCAGATTTTTTTTTAATAACCGATGAAAAATTTCTATGGGGGGGGGGGCTCAAAATGATGTACTGAATATGTGGTAACCGTTTTCGTGTCGGTTTCCCTTCCATCCAGTACAGAAATACCCCATAGATACCTCTACAAACACAATATATTAAATCCCGTCGACATTCAACGTGTTCATGTGTGACGTCCTTGAAAATAAGGAAAAGGTACCGCCCCCTGTCATCTGAAGGGTAAATCGTTGGCCATGTTGGTGACTGACAACCGATTTATCATCCATTCTATTATTGTCTGCTATTGACAATGTAATGGTATTGTTACTTCCCTATATAATTTATCTAATATTATGTGTTTTTACATTAATGAGGCTCGTGGCTAAACAATAACAGCCGCTCGGGTCGATAAGAGAGAAAGCCGCGCTTGCCTCGGTGCTTGTGCTTGGTTTATGCAATTGGCTCGCCCCTTATAACATGTGACTCTTTTGCCAGTCATATTTGAATCGCATGTATACCTATGCATTCAGTTATGACCTTATATTATTTTTAAAACAAATCAATCGCCTTTGTGCTTACAATTTAATTTTCCATATAAAATTAGGTATAACTCCAAGTTAGCTCCCATATTAGAGCCTTATTCTAATACAATTATGTATAATTTCAGTAAACAGAGTGGCACGTCTAATAACAAGATAGAATTAATATCCTCCGGGGATCAATAGTAATATTCATAGACATGATTGTGCTCACAATTGCTGGGTAGTGGTGACTGCCTTGTTGGTCGAACGAGTGGTCGACCAACGAGGAGGTGAACAAGCGCTTCTGCTGAGTATGAGGTCCTGGGTTTTATTCCCGGGTCGGGAAAAGTGTTATTGGGTTTTTCCATCAGGTTTTTTGTCAGTAGTAGCCACGGGGTCGGGATTTGTGCCCGGTTGTCGGCAATAGGCTCGCTCCCTATTACAAGTGGCTTAAAACCTAACTGGGGCGAAAAGTGGGTGTATTATTAGGTACACCTCTGCCTTATTACCCTTAGGGATGATAAGCGGGATCCTGTTATCACTGTGTTCAACACAGTAATTCATTCGAATTAGCCTGCGAATTATCCAAAATCATTTAACCATTAAAAATTAGATAAAGTCCAAAATGCCCGTTTTTCAGCACTTCCTAATGTTCTAGCTGGGTAAAAAAAGTCGCGTGTATGATCACACCAGCACCAAAAACCTGTCTGCAATCACCAATCCATCTGCTAAGCAAAAGGATTTGGGCGTACACGCAGTCGTAAGACCATTTATGACCGTATATAGGAGCAGAGGTTGGTTGAGAAGCCTGCCTTTTGGGCTCCACATGTCCAATAAAGACAATGATGATTGGCAGTGCTAGCCTAGTGGTGTGACCGTCGGACTGTCAAGTCATAGGTCTCGAGTTCGAACCTAAAACACGCACCTCGGATTTTTCGGATTCATTTGCGTATTTGCGTGTTTCAGTAATTATCACTTGCTTCGGTGAAGGAAAACATCGTGAGGAAACCATCATACCTGAAAGATATCTCTCGAAGGCATGTAAAGCCAAGTCCGAGGCCCATGGTCGGGATAAAAACTCTGACAAAAGGATAGGTACTAACCATGCGATAACAATGTCAAAATCTCCAGCGATACCCGAAGACACATGATTTAAAAAAAAAACAAGTTAACTTAAGTGAATTAAACTCAATTCAACATTATTTCCATGAAATTTGATAAATTACTAGTCTGTCTTTAATCAAAATATTAATTATTTACAAACTACAAAACTATAATAGAAATAAATATGTACAAGTATAAAAGGGTTACAGGGCGTCCAAAAATTCGTCCGCATCGCTGTCTGTCTGATTAACTTCGTGTCCATACTGAAAAAAAAAAACAATAAATCCATCGCCTGAAGTCATTAAAAATCCTCTGTTACTGGACAAAACCTTACCCATACATAGTTAGCTATAGCCAACTTTAATTATTTCGTTCTCTCAGAGCCAGTTCCTAGCTTTATAAAACTTTAAAATATCCAATATTATCCTTCGACGGGCGGTGGAAAATATTGCAATTTCTCTTTTGTATATAAACAGCCCGCGGGAGTCGGCGACAAAGTGGCAATATACTATCTCGACGGGGCTTCTCAAACAAGGGTAGGAGACAGAGATAGGAGTATAGAAAATTATATGCGTGAGACAGGGACAGGGTGAAGTTATTAATTGGAGAGAATTGACGGAAGTGCACCGGAGCGGTGTTTTTGACAAATTCCGCTTTGATTCGAAGATTACTTTCACCTCAACGCTTAGGGGTCGCCTCTTAAATGTGACTCGCCTTAGATGGGCTGTTAAAAGTGTAAACGGTTATTTTACGCCTGTATCATATTTTTTTAAGGTTTGAAAATAAAGACGTTATTTGTTTTTTTTAGGCTTGTCTGGGCAAAAGAAGCTAAGCGTAAATAAGTATTTCATTTTCCTCAGATCTTCTTCGTTGATAATGATCCAAAGCGAAGTATATGATCAAACATGACATCAATTTGATAACTCGTACATCACACCTTCGAACAGTAGAACTTACCTTACTGACTGTAAAGTACAAGACTGTTTTACGTCCGTCGCATCATTATCTCAGTTCCAGATGAAAACCAACGTCGGGCATTAGTTGCTCGGCAGTTCGCTAAACTGCATAGCTATTCACAAAAGCTTCGATTCGGAAAGTCGTATGTCTATCTTTTTTGGCATTACGAAAGTGAGCGAGATAGATATACGACTTTTCGAATCGAAATCAAATCGAAGCGTTTGTGAAGTGAATAGCTATGCTGGGCCCATTTGGCGCAGCCGTGACACACACAAGATTATCTTTTTTTTTGTTAAATTTAAGTTTCTTTAATTTTTTTTATTCATATTTCATATTGTGTGCATTTGTGGCATGTGGCAAATAAAAGTGTTGTCTTTCTTTCTATATTCTGACTGGCAAAAATATTCAACACAAAAAAAAAAAATGAACATCCATTTTCCGGACCTTGTCAATGATGGTACCTAAAACCTCTTGAACATTCATGGGAATACCAGTTTCTACGTAATATCCAAGTTAATTACTGTTTGAACCTTTCAGGTTTCTCATCAAAGTTATTATAGAGCCTGAAATTAGAGCCATGCCATGGTCGTGTGTTTGACATTTTTCGCCTCGCTTGTCTTGTTACAGGCTTGTTGACGTTTAATTTTAAATAGGGTAAATCGTAAGCTTTGAAGGAAAATTAGGGCCTAATTGGGTCGGCCCGGTGTTTAGTCGTTATGTTAGTGGATAATGATGTACGTGGGGTACCGTTGTCTGATACCAGCTTTTCAACCGCAAGTTCATGAGCAAGAAACAAAGACATTTTAGTACATACCATGATAGACGAGAAAACTAGCTCGTGGCTAATTAATAAACCCAGGAGTCAATCTTCTGCCAGGGCTGCGGGACTGTTCGAAAGAGATACCGCGGCCCTGGAACACAAAGGGCAAAAGAAGGACCATGGATGAGTTTTAGTCAGTAAAAGTCTGACACTCCCTTCCGCTCCGCACCGAGCGGGAGGAGTCATTTGATGACATCTCAACGCAAAAAAAAATGAAGTCAATGTTAAGTAGCGCTTGCCTATATCGGTCTGTGGATGTGGCTGACCATCCATTACATACCGAGTTTCCTCCGTGCCTCAGGAAGCACGTTAAGCCGTTGGTCCCGGCTGTCATTTGCATCTTTGACAGTCGTTACAGATCTGTCAATCAGAGGCCTGAAAGACTGGCAAGCAGTCTTACCAAGGAGTATCGTTTGACCCGGTACTAACTGGGTTGTGGAGGTCAGATAGGCAGTATCTCCATGTAAAATTCTGGTATTCAGCTGCATCTCGTTAGACTGTAAGCCGAAAAAAATCCCGATTGAAAAACTCAATAACAATTTGCCCGACCCGGAAATCGAACCCAGGACCTCATGCTCACCAGTCGCGATTGCGACCACTACTCCAACGAGGCAGTATATCGACAAGAATATGAGTATTCAAAGATTCAAACAAAGGCATTATTCACTCAGGCAATCAAAATACGTATGCGTAAAACTCCAAATTAAAATCGAGCGATCCGTGAAAAACGGATTAAAACAAAATATATAAAAGTTGTGTTGCCAGAAATTCTCAACAAAAAAAAAACTAAATAAACTTCATCCGTCACGCTTCCCAATTCAATTCGTATTCAATTTAATTGAATTATATATCGACAAAGCCCTTTTGCAATTGTGACATTGTTGGACGGTTTCACTTAATCAGATTAAGTTGCTGGTATCAGAAAATTGTACTTTATTAAATTGCAATATATTTTTGAGCGTTTTCCCAATTGTCTTTTGAAATGAAGTTATGATAAAACAAGTGTGATTTTTTTTGGAATTAAATGGACTTTGGCTATATCCATTACATACCCAGTTTCCTCCGTGCCTCAGGAAGCACGTTAAGCCGTTGGTCCCAGCTGTCATTTGTAGATCTTTGACAGTCGTTATAGGTAGTCAGTGGCCCGAAAGTCTGACGACCAGTCTTACCAAAGGGTATCGTATTACCCAGTACTAACTAAGTTGTAGAGATCAGATAGGCAGTTGCTCCATGTTAAATACTGATATTCTATTCAGCTGTATTCGGTTAGACTTGGAAGCCAACCCTGACATAGTTGGGAAAAGGCTAGGCTGATAATGAAATACACTGGCTGTGTGGGTATAAGATTTAAATAGATAAGCGATAAAAAATTTCAATGCTAGTGGGTCTAAAATCATGTGCTGAATTGTTGGTAAAATTTTCTGTCTCTCTTTTCTTTGCATATAAAGAAATATACATAAGTACCTACACACGAACGTGAAGAACTCGGATTCGTGTATGACTTGCTAGCCTGCAATTGGTAAGAACAAAGGAATGTTGGCACAGCAGGAGACGCATTAAGATTTGGATGACGGTGGATGACAAATTATTTTTATGAAGGAATAAACATTTGTTTGTAAGGGCTTTGGAGAACCTCCTCACGTCCCACCCGCCGCGGGAGAAGCACCGGGCGTCGGGGGCCACGCCGTGATGGCTCTCGGCCACCGTAGGCGCGGGCCTGTGGACGGCGAGTAATGGGCTAGCTCGCCGTCCGTCCGTCGTATGACGACGGGCAGGCCGTGTCGACGGCGCGTTCGTGTTCCACGCGCGCCTCAAAGAGATGTCAGCAAACGGGAGGGGCCCGCAAGGGCCGGTGCCTGCCAGGGCTGCGGGACTGTTCGAAAGAGATACCGCGGCCCTGGAACATAAAGGGCCAATGAAGGAACATGGGTGTTTTTTAGTCAGTAAGAGTCTGACACTCCCTTCCGCTCCGCCCAGAGCGGGAGGAGTCATTTGACGATTTCTCACCCCCCAAAAAAAAAAAAAAAAAAAAAAAGGGCTTTGGAGTGGCCAGGGCTGCGGGACTGTTCGAAAGAGATACTGCGGCCCTGGAACACAAAGGACAAGACAAGGCTACTAAGACTAAAACCCATCCATGTTGGATGGGTTTTAGTCAGTAAAAGTCTGATACTCCTTCCGCTCCGCCCAGAGCGGGAGGAGTCATTTGATGATTACCCATCCAAAAAAAAAGGGCTTTGGAGTGTGTTACAATTCCAATAATAAATGATAATTAGTGTCCAGATCCAAAAATTGGTCTGGAGTACATGACAAAGGTTCATGCAGCGGTTGCTAATAACATCAAATACAGTGTGCAACATGGACCGAAAGAGACGTGCATCATTATTTAAAACATAACTTAACACCAGTTATGTTTTAGTCCCATGTAATAGGGGGCGAGCCTATTGGCAGCAATCGGGCACAAATCCAGACTCTGGAACTGCTACTGAGATATTCCTGATGGAAAAATCCAATAACACTTTGCCTAACCTGGAAATCAAACACAGGACCTTATGATCAGCAGTCGCGCTCGCTTCCACGAGACCAACAGTCATCATTCGAGGGAATTATTCATTAAACATCCAGCCCAAATCCACCTTATACTAACCTAGACCACTGTGTACAGGTACTGTGAACACAATACACATATGTACATAGTTGATCGCCGTCCAAGCCTGCACACTCCGTAAAACCACAACAATTCCTAAGATCACTAAAGTCGCCATAAAAGTGAACAAAATGAAGTAATTCTGTTCCACCGCCACTGTTCGTAGTGTCGTAAAAATGGTGTTTATATATGAAAACAGTATATCTTTTACGGCGTAAAGCTATAGGAAATTTATTAAGAAATGTTGGATTCTTCAGATGGGAAGTTTATTGATTGTTATGGGAGGTTAAGATGATAATAAACAGAAAGTATTTCGAATTTTTGTGCGGGATTTTATTGAGGTATGTGGGAGAAATCTTTGGTGGAGGGTAGTTGTGATTTTACGAGTAGGAAACCTGCTTTTCTCAAATCGTAATCGTATCGTAGTTGTACGATAGGTCAATAGTTTACCGTTTTTGGTTGTCAGCACAATAAATAGTATTGACTTTGAAAAGATCCTTCTATTTGCTACATTCATATTGCAACGATCAATTTGTCTGCCAAGGCCATGAATGTTTCGGCAATCCTACCAAGATAACTGTAAAAGTAAATACTAGTAACCGGTAACTGGAACCAACACTATCGACATTTCAAAACCGCAAGTCAAGTTATCCGATGGACCTGCTTAACCAACCTGTACTTAACAATTTGTCATTAAATTGTGTTGGTTTTTATCACAATCGGGCGTTATGCACGCGATTTTTCGAGTTCTAGGGAAGGGATAGTTGTCTTGTTATTTTCCAACCAAAGTTAGAACAAATTACTATAAGATCTCAAGACCATTAATTGGGTACATTTTCCATCAATTAATTATCAACTAAAAAATCAATGAAAGGCTCGTAACAGATAGAAATCAAGATAATCTCACTTCGAAGCAACTTTAGCCCCACGATCATCAGTTACATACGACAGATGATTGCACGCCATACGTCACTTCCAGCCGATGTTTCTTCGCGCTAGTGATGTCAGTCATTCGGTTCATACGAGTGATTCGATTTTTATTTGTATATGATTCGTTTTGTAATATCTCTATTTTGTACACAGGCTTAGGGAAATAATAATTATTATATTATTTAATTAGTATTTCTTAGTTTTTGGAAAGTTTTGCACCTTTCTGAATTTAGTTATAAAAGTTTCAATAACTGAAATATTATGGATACCTAGTACCTAGGTACTTCCAAATACGGCTCAAAACTCACAGACTGAAAATATGAAAACAAGTCAAGTGACTTGTTTTACATACCGTGTACATTTCCAAATTAGACACACATTGGCATTTCATAAATATAAATCCAATAGCTCTTTGTTTAACTCATAAGTGAAAACGTCCATTACATGAAGCACACAACTGGTTGATAAAGCATATATTTGCATAAGTTTATTTAAGTGGCACTTACGAATGAGACTGAAAAATGTAATACTTCCATAAAAATAATCTCACGAAAAACTTGAAATTCAATCTGTTTCGTTATAAATATTAAAAACACATTCTGCATTGCTTTGAGTGCCACTTGCAACAAAATCTGAATTCTCCGTAATATGCAACACGATACTCCAACACACAGCAACAAAAAATCTTTTTTTTTTGTTTTTACGGAAACTGAAAATACTAAAATGCACTGAAAGAGGATTTGATTTTTAATCGATTTTAATAGCGAGTATCGAACCACTCTACTCGATTGCCCTTAAGCCCTCTTAACTAAAATGAAGTCGCATCACTAGCAACGATTTATTGTCCTTCATTACAGTCCAGGAGCGGCCACTTGAGAGCCATACCCAATCTTTGCACTTATCTCGAGAACAATCTTAACATTCTCACCTTTGCAACATGTGTCTTTAATGTTGCTTGTACATTTTGTAACAAAACATCGTAAACGCCACCTGTAGACATAATAAAAATCAACCTTAACTTTTGGAACTCAAGGCCGAATTTTCAATTTTCTCATTGTTGGAGTTACGTCAGTTTTGACACGGCAGTTTTAGTTTTTGTGTTTTAGCCAAGTCATCCATTTTAGGAGTGAGGCCGTTGACCAACGGTGACCTACTGTTATCATAGCTTTTGTTGGAACAAACTGTAAAACTGTTATGGCACAGTTTATCTTCCTTTTTGTTACGTCTTTGAGATTTCCTTTTTGTTCTTTGTGAAAACGAGGCGTTAAGCTTGGAGGCTGTGCGTGTTTCTTGTAAGCTCTTGATCTATGGCTGAGGTAGTTTAACGAAACAGGCTATATGAAACCTTCTTATTTTTTTCTTTACGTGCGATGAAACTCAAATTGTGTTAGACCTGTATATAGACACCTGCATAGCTCTAACATTCGCCACAATTAAGTCGATGCCTCAAACTCATATAAAACTTTGTATTATCTTTAATTTGTTAGACATAGTTTTGTATTTTTGTGCTATCAAAGTAATTCAGAAAGGAGTGCAGCGGTGGTAAAGAGGAAGAGGAGTTTTGGATGTTAGGGTCGAATTCAGGCAAGTACTTTTCTTTTAATAAATTATTTAACCACTACGGCTTTCAAAATGGTGAAGGCATCGTAACGAAAGCGAACCGAACCCGCACAGAGAATTATAGAATAGAATAGAATATCATTCATTCATTATTATTATTCATTCATTCGAGCATGAAGACCGCAGTCTACTCGAGATCTCACCAAGAAGCTTGCGTCCCAGGTAACGTTTTGGCGGACTTTAAAAAATGACGGCCTCGTTGGTCGAGTGTCGCAAGCGCAACTGCTGAGCATGAGGTCCTGGGTTCGTTTCCCAGGTCGAGCACTGGGTTTTTCCAACAGAAATTCCTCAGTAGCAGCCATGGAGTCTGGATTAATGTCCGGTAGATGGCCATAAGCTCGCCCTATTACGTGGGACTTAAAACATAACTGGCGAAATGTGGGTGTACTATTAAGTACACCTCTGCCTTACCCTTCGGGGATTACAGGCGTAATGTTATGTTATGTTTAAAATAATTATAGGCACACCCATAGTTTACAAACGTGTTTTCTTATTTGCATCACTGAAAAAACATTTCATGAACAAATCTTCGAAATAATTCGTTACAACTACCATTATCAATTGTAACTAAACTCGACTCCCCTTCTGAGTAACAATTAAAACTTCGTTGTTGTTTGTGTACACACTTCTGCCGTCGACTCAACTCGAAACGGACAAAGATATCCGATGGAATTATTGTTTACTTTGTTTCTCCGACATTTTTAATTAAGTCTCCAGTTGATAATTTACGCCTTAATCGTCTAGACTTGTTTAGTTTGCTTCGGAGTAATAAACAGTCAAGTTTCATTTAGACCTCTTTACTTTTTAAAAATACTCGTCATTTTTGGGATTCATGAACGTTTTGTATAATTATCACTTGCTTCGGTGAAGAAAGGAAAACATAGTGAGGAAACCAGCAGATTTTCGTTCAATTTGCTTTTGTTTTGCGAGTGAGGCAACAACCGAAAACCGCAAAGTTTTAGTATATCATGCATACTTTCCTACATATACTCACGTCTTTTTTAGACAGAAACTAAGGAATCTTAACAACAATAACCAACCACCAACCAGGAACCACCAACCACCACCACCATCAACCACCAATCAACCAACCCCAACCACCACCAACCACCCACCCACCAACTAAGGATCCTTTTTTTTTTTTTCGGATGGGAAATCATCTAATGACTCCTCCCGCTCTGGGCGGAGCGGAAGGGAGTGTCAGACTTTTACTGACTAAAAACCATCCATGTTCCTTCTTTTGCCCTTTATGTTCCAGGGCCGCGGTATATCTTTCGAACAGTCCCGCAGCCCTGGCAGGCATCGGCCCTTGCGGGCCCCTCATGTTTGCTGACATCTCTTTGAGGCGCGCGTGGAACACGAACGCGCCGTCGACACGGCCTGTCGTCATACGACGGGCGGACGGCGAGCTAGCCCATTACTCACCGTCCACAACAATGCCTAATGCCTATTTTCACCAACCACCAACCACCAACCCACCAACACCCACCAACACCCACCAACCCCACCAACCCCACCAACCACCCACCCACCAACTAGGAAACCTTACATATTATATGTACTTCTACGTACCTACATGATCCATGACAAAAACATAACTTTGAATACTAAAACATCTAACTTTTCAAAAGGGTATCCCTGGAATTCCGTGTGAGATTCTTCATAGCGATCTACATTTTGGAACTGGCAACTAACTTCAACTTTCTGACTGACAATTCAAAACTTTTTTGCTTGTTAATGTATTAATTATAAAAATAAAGAATATGCCTTAAGTTATTATCGGGAGTCCCTTTTAAATTATATTCATCGCATTATTTCTTGCCTCATCCTCTTACCACTTGGCCGAATTTCTACCGTACGTACCAGAAAATTTCCCACAACAATTGTTCCACGGACACTGCCAGTAACTTGCAAGTTAAGCTCCATAGCATCTGTATGTTTATGCTTGCAATCTACTATGAGAGAGGCCGGTGGACATTTCTCGTAGAAGTTTAGTAGTAAGAGAAAATGCAGTCTTTGCGGTTGGAAAATATTAGATGTTCTGGATATTACAGTCTCTTAATAACATTTTTCAGCCTGTCTCATCTTTACACGGTCAAATAAAATCTAAACATGTAATAAAATTGAAACAGGCCTATGTCTGTACATTGACGATATTGAAAAAAAATATATAAGGAGGTTATTTATTAGAACAACAGAAGAAAAAACCACAGTTTTTAGAATTTTTGTCTGTCTGTCTGTCTTTCTGTTTGTATGTTTGTACGCGCATCACGCAGAAACTACTGCGTCGATTTGAACGCAGTTTTTACCGCTCTACTATTGGATGATTGAATTAAAATATAGGCTACATTAGGTTTAGTTTTGGACCCGATAGGTGGCGCTGTGCGAAGCAAGGGCGGTCGCTAGTTAACAAGAAAACACAAAACATATTTTAATGATTTTCTTTGAGTTAAGAAAATCTTGAATCTTTCTTTACTTGTTTGAGCAAAGGAAATCTGTATTTATAAATATCGATAGCTATTACGAATGCTTTTGTAAGCTAATTTAAATGCACTTTTCATACAGGGTGTGAATGATCCATCACCAAGTCGACATCTACGCATCATGTACATACATACATCAAAATAAGTAATATTTGGCAAATACAGTTTCTTTAGTTTTTGTGATTACCTATTAATTAAATCACTTCTCTATTACCAGAAGTTATAGCCTTGAATACTGTTATTCCCATTTATACCCATGAACATAAATATTCATGTTATTGCCTGAATTTAGGTAAACCGGTAAAGTGAAACGCACCACGGCTACATTTAACTGCGGGAATAAATTCAGCGACCAAAAAGTACTAAACACACGACTGGCGGGCAGTTAAACCAAAAACTGTAGTTCCGAATAACGAACAAACTAATTTAGAGATGCACTATTACGTTTTGTTGTAAAAGTCAGCAAAACAACGCACGTTTTATTTCCTGTCTTGTTTAATATGGGATTTATAAGGTAAATTGGTTTCAAAGTAGATTACTGGCTGATAATTATTATAATTTAGTAAAATAATATCTGTTATTAGGTGAATTTAATGATTGACACTTTTATAGCGAAGTAAATAAACCCCAACGATGATAGAATACCACATTGGGTTAGCCTTTAGCATTCTTTCTAAGCTAGGTCCTCAGGCATTGGTCGAGGCTCTTGGCAATTAAGCCATTGCCTGACACGACTATCGGCACAATGTTCGTTGAGTCTACTTCTCACATGTTGACAACCTCGCGAGCCAAGTCAAAATACTTTATGTAGTGGTCGTTCTCGGCTTTTACGGTTGTCGTCATGCGGAACCGTTATTTCAACAACCATTGGGCGCCACTTCAAGAGGAGCGGCACGCAGTGGTGATCGATCCGACCCATCATCACTGACAGGACTATTGACAGAAAGACAATGTGATATTGCCATTCTCGAGTACAATCAACTATAGTTTTATCGGCAAATAACTGTGAAACGTACCGATAAAAACTAGCCTCTGCCTTGCTAAATGTATATTCAATAGTTTTAACACGGTGTGATGCGACTACAGTTCGTGTTTTTACGAGAACAGCATGATGACACGAAGAAAGCTTTTAGATGTTAATTTTAAAAGCACTTACTACGTAAAACATTGTAGAACACGACATTTTGTTAACCTATTGAACGCCAAAGCATAAACGCATGCTTGTGCCCTCCACGCCAAGTCACAATTCCATCAAATACCTACAAAAAGAATAAGGATTCCAAAACTTTTTAATTGTTTATTTCGTGTTATAGTGCACCGCACATTTCTTGTCACATATTTGTGTCGTTGGCGTAAAGGGCACGCGCTTGCTTGACACGTATATGTGACAGTGGCGTACAAAAGTTAAAATCTTTTCACTACATCCAATCCTATTTCACAACCAATTATGCCAAAGCACTTGCAGCACACAAAAAGCGCTTTAATAAAAAATGTGATCAAAAATACTAAGCGTATTATTTCGGCGCTGAAAGCCACCGGATATGAGAGAGCACGGCTTTAGAGCTCACAACTTCCGGTAGCCCTGCTAGTGCCTCTCAAAAGGCAACACGTGAAGTTCCTGGTTTCTTTGTGCCTTTTTTTAAATTTTCGAATGGTTTTCTTTTTATTTTCGCTCTAGTTCCGTGTATTGTAGCCTGCTTTTAATTTTTCAGATTGGCCAAAAGGATTTTTTATGGAGCGCTTTTTTTTCAATGTTTGTTTCGCGGGTGTTTTGCTGTGTTCAATTTATTAATTTAGGAGGTTCTTTGTTAGAGCAGTTGTTGATAGTCAAAGTGGACAATGAAAAATTAAATGCTGACTATACATAGTAGGAGTTTAAACGACATCAATTCTCTGACCAGGCGTTTTCTTCTTTGTTTCAACGCTACTTTGAGAATTTCTGCATAGACTTTGTGTAAGCAACTTAGTTTCCTCATCGGAGCAGCATCTCCTGTGTCTGACGATCTCGTTATTATAGCTAGTAGCAAAATGATTAGTGTTAAAGTTTTAAATTACCTGCTGAGTACTAAGATCTGAAGGTGTCTTTGTAGAAACCTACCTTTATAGTTTTACTGTCGAAATATTTAAATTATTAGGTTACGTCGTTCTCAAGGTTTGCACTAATTTCTTAATAAATAAAGTTTTTGATCAATTTAGTTTCCTGTCACGATTTCTCAGACAGCCTTTCGTGGAAAAAGGCGAAGTAAATTTTCAAAGTAATTGTCAACCAATTTGTACCAATAAAATGGCAATTAGCACGGCCTGTAATAAAGTTAGTTAGGCACTAAATTAGAGAGCGCTCTAAAATTTAGTTTATATTGTCGAGGTTGTAGTAAATTCTAATCAGGTAGGACAGGATTAATTCAATTAATTTGTTTAACAGATAGTAAAAAAAAAAATCTTTTCACTTAAAGTGAAACTAACTTATCATTAACACTAGAAACGGAATATTTACCATGTTTACTGTTTGTTTTGAATGAACATGGTAAATACCCCGTTTCTAGTGTTAATGATAATGTAAGTGGCCATGACAGTTTAAAAACTTATAAAGTGAACTTGTCTCTGATGATGTTTTCATTAATTTTTTTGCTAACGCCTTCAGGATTGCTGCTACACGTGTCGATGTTGAACCAAACTTTGTGTTACTTATTCAGAAGCAGTTTCTTACTAAGGTAACAAGGGTAGGTAAGGGTTTATACAGGGTGTAAGGGATACAGACCTCCACAGATTGATGGGGTGAATTCAGCAAATCATACTAAGATGACCGGTACAAGAAATTATTTCAGGAACGATATGGGAATGAAAGAGATTTGTTTTTTTTTATTTCCTCATACGCTATGTATCGTTACCGTGGCATAAAGCAAGTAGCGAATGGCAAGCGCGACGACGAGTTCGATGAACTCTGTAACTAGGTAGGAAATGAATAGCTGATTTCACGCGTCGTTCGTTAGAGTAATTCAACATCCATTGTTGGTTTTTTGGTTTTAGCCGTATTATTTACACCAAAATAGAGTGTTGCGTACAGATAATGTAATTTTACATTGAAATAAAAGAATAAATAGTAACTAAAAAAACGATAAAAAAATTAAAATTTTCAGGAGAAAAATTCAGGCGGAATATGATTCAAAATAAGGAGCTGAATGAACCCTGTCAGTTTGCGGAGGGCTGTCCCTTACACCCTGTAATTTCACTGTACAAGGTTAAGAAATCGATACCCATCTTGTCTATGGATTAACTCTAGCTAATTTAATTTGACAATGTGTGACAAACTTGAAAAATGTTTTAATCCACTTTATTTCCGAGACTTCGTCCCTGTAACAGAAACATCCTATGGCTGTGTTGCTTTCCGTCAGTGATTTTTTTAAACCAGATAGGTAGTAGGAGATTACCTCCTACATCCAAAGTTTACGTCTTTAGATATTAGTATTGATCAACTACCCCGCTCCTTTTTATACCAAAAGCGCGAACTTGCTTCACTGTCCAAAACGTCCAATTCCACTACCGCTTTCATCGATATAACTCGGGGAGTAAGCACGTACATCTCCCATAGTAAAATTTATGAGTGGTTCCCCCGGTCAGGAGCTATCAATCGTGGTTAGCTTGTAATAGCGGCTGCATAGCACATTTGTCACTGAGGTACTGGTATTAGCTGGTCTCCGAAGATGTGGGGAGTTTGAGGGCTTTTCCGAAACCACTGTGTTTTCAACGCCTGTGATTGGAAGATCATAAACAAACACTTAAGTGTTAAAAAACAAACAAAAAGAAACCTACTTACATGTTTGATTTTTCTTATACACGAAATTTATTTGAGTCCAATAATATGTGCTTTATTTACAAACTACAATTTATAGATCCAAAAAAAAGAAAATAAAAGAATAATAAAATAAAAACATGTACAAGTATTAAAGGAGAAAAAAAATATAATTTAATTTAATCATTTATTTCGAGCAACAAGACTGGACCGACTTATAGGGCATAAATTAAGATAAAAAAATTAAGATTAAGATAATGATACTCTTATACATGTAAGTCTCTTACTTGTCTTTGCTTTCAATGAATTAATTCTGTTTAAGAGCAATAAAACTTACGGATTAATCTCTAGAAGACGGTGAATCCGAAAAAGGGCCAAGTTTGTGTGGGATGCCAATTATCTTGATAAAAGATTTTAAATCTTAATAGGTCAAGTAGCATATACATATGTTACTTAAACAAAATAATAGCTAGCTTCTTTGGTATAGAAAAAGCATAGATCCAAAATGAAAAGAGCCTACTCTATTTGAAAACGGTGTTACTGTATCACAACTTCACAAGCCGATACATTGAACATCAAAACTCATGCAACTAAAGCGACATCTACGACAATTTACACAGCATGTTGTTTTATAGTCTCAGATCATGCTACCATAAATCTCTTCTACACACGATACCAGTGTCCCGAATGACCATACGGAACCCAACCGGCCATGTACAGAACCAATAGTCGTTACACCATCAGAAATCTAAAGCACTTTTTTTCGTTCAGGCCTGAAATGGTTTTGTTACCTATCCACTGCGACCCTAGTACTGTCGCAGTAAATTTAAGAGCAAACAAAACGTGCAATGTACACTTTACGGCTCGGGAGTGTCGGCCCATAGAGTCGATAGTAAAATTTACGATACGACTCCTGTGTATACGGAGACTGGCTGTTAGTTCGCGGTCGATAACCTTAATTTGTAAATAGAGGAGTAAATAAAAGAGGTATACAAAAAGTTCGAGACTGAAAAGAAAAGTCTTGCCATTGAAGTGATATTTTCAACATTAACCCTGGTATCTATAGTCAAGTTAAAGTAATTACTTGAGTTGTAATTCATTTTTATGCAATAGACCCGATTTGAACAAAGTAAGAACTGTCAAAGCAAGCAAAGCTAAGAATGTTAACTTTTGACAGTTCTAACTTCAAGCAATTAATAAACTATAGAATAAAAATCGTATCTTAAATTATTACTTTTACTCAAGTAATCACTTTAACGTGTTTATGGATTCGGTTGTAACAGAGTCTAAAGAAAAAGTGTTGGCAATTGTTAAACTTCTACACAAAATCGTTCTTGAGTACCCTTTAGAGTGTCATATAAGTAGGACGCAGATTTCAAACGTCTAGATAACATAATTTTACCATACGTCTAGTCCATTAGCTTGTATTAGCAGCTAAAAGCTCCGAAGGACTTATATAATCGTTGAAGAAAAGACAGATCATGAAAGATTTTAGTGAATATTCGTGCCCCCATTTTCATTTACTGCGAGATAAACATAGTTACTTATGATATTGTGTAATAAACACAAATACCATACTCTACTTAAAGTAAGTTTTATCATAATTACATTAAAATTTAGCTGTATCCATAATTTACAAGCTATAAACTGATTTAAAATAATAATTAAGTTCATATATTATCAATTTCTTTAGCATATCATCATAACGTATTTTTTTGTATCTTTTTAGGTAGCGCTTAATATTCCGCCTCCTGGTCAAAAGACATTTCTTCCATTTCTCTCGATGGTGAGCGTCTTCTCGCCACCTTACGACGAAGCCATCCAAGGCGTCCTGCCATCTTCTAGGTCTGCCGCGACCCTGTCTAATTGTCTCAGGGCTTGTCTTGCGGTATTCGGGCCCACAGTTATGCAGACATGGCCTACCCAGTCCCATTTTAGTCTCAAGTAACGAAAACGTAAATTATTTTATAAAACGTTCCAAAAATTTTCAAAAAAAATATTCATAATATTACATAGCAAGATGCCCACGCACTACAGAAATGGAAGTCTTCTAAACAATATCAATCACCCACGCAGGTAAGAAGCCACACTCAGTTCAGCTTAGAAATATGATATTTTGGTTCAAGAGCCTTGTTATGAAACCTTGTCAGTCCTTTCATGGAATGAGAATATACAATAAACTGCCCTTTGTAGTAGAAAACATGTGAACTCGGCTTTGAAACTAGATTTATTTTACGATTTTAGAAACATAAATTGCAGTTTTTGTAACAATTTTTGAATCTGATTACTTCGAATGATGATCGAATCCTTCTATGATTTCTACACTTATCATAAAATATTTAACATCACGCCTAAAATCCCCGAAGGGTTCGGCAGAAGTGTAGCTTATAGGCCACCCACATTTCGGAAGTATGTTTAAACCCCATTGACCCATCATTATTCCATTGTGTCATTGTCTGTAAATTTCCACACTAATCTGAAACTGAAAAAGGTTTGACACATTTCCATAAACATTAAGTTTCAGGTGCCATAGTACTAATAAAATATCGATTATGTGTTCAGTGAAAACACCACTATAAGCAACGTGGGCGCACAAGATGTTCCAGTCAAATCCCCCTGTACGCACCGGGACTTACAGCTTAGGACGGCCGTTTATTCCAAGTGCGAACGATGTGGCTGGGTTTTGAGACAATTGAGCCTGGTTCGTACCTAAAACCCTACTGACTATAAACCTAGCCCTACAGTAACTACCTAGCACCCTAGTAATCCTAGTCCTATAGTAATTACCTACTCAGCTATCACCCTAGTTTAAGTTGACCTAACGCCCTAGCCTACCATACAAACCGTTTACGTGGGGGATGTCTGTTACAAGGAGACCTACGGTAACAGACGGAACTTGGGTAGGAATAGGGGTTCGTGTACGTCGTGCAATGTACACAGGAAATGGTTTTCTCACTGCCGATCCCACAGACTCATAGGACCGATGATGGCTAAAGGTGTCTTGGCCACAGTGAGAGGAGGTATAGGAGATGAATCACACTCGACTCCAGCTTGATGACTAATTTATTACAAATAATGAACTTAATTATATACATATTTTGTGGTAAATACACATTGATGGCTATTTACATGTGTGCTGTGTGTGTATCGAGCCGATGAAGCGAAGATCTCAGTAGGCCACTTCTTAGCGCTGACGGTGTGCTGGTGTTGCCGGCGCGTGGAACGAATGTATGTCGCTCTTAATGCTGACGCTGTGATGCTGTTGTTGGCGCGTGTAACTATGATATGTTCACGGCTGAACATTCTGGCGCCTCTCAGGTCCTAGGCTCCAGTTGGTATAACTCAATAGTTTCGTGTTGATGTGGTAGACTGTACATTGGTTCCGTTTTGATAGTTGGTTGGCCTGTTGTAGGTTGGGTAGATGTCTTGTTGGCAGCAAGCGAGGTTGGTTCTGTTGCTGTTTGGTTGGCTGGCTCGGTACTTGTCTTTCTGGTCTTGTGCTGCATTGTGACTCCAATCCATCTCAGTATTGCTGGGCCGTAGCAAACTAAAAACAAAAAGGTTAAAAACATGATTATACACGAAATTGCACTTGTTAAGTATGCGTGAGAACTAATTTGATTCCAAATAGTACTATCTAATTGGGTTTGTAAGGCATTTTCTTGATTAACTAAATTCTGAAAAATCTCTTTTGAGTGATCTATGACTTCTTCGTCTTTCGTAATGTTTAGCATGGATTTGTTCACCATGTGCGTTTTTATGGGAAAGTCTATTTGTTTTGAGTATGATGTTACAATCGGTACTGAAACAATTCTTTTGGCAGTTAATATGTTATTAGTTGTTTTAATAATGCAGTTATCTGCAATTCGTATTACACCGACATTTTGAAGCTCAATTTCTTCTCTTTGTCCGTCACAAAGTATTGACATCGTAACCCGATCTCTTGCAATGAATAACCAAGTGTTTGGCATGTGAAGTTGTTTCCATATTATTTTATTGGATAAATAATATGTTTTGGTAGGACATTTCGTATGTGTCTGGTTTTTAAATAGTTGATCTACAATGCAATTTTCTTTTAATTGCATGTTTTTCACGGCCCCAGGAAAGCAAATGAAGTGGTTAGTCCATTCTAAGCAACGTTTGAACTCCTCATAGTTCAAGTCAAAATACATTTCGTTGTTGTAATCTAACCCTATGTAAGCTTTGGGTACTTCTAGACTTTGGGCGGACTTGTCAGAATTTATCTTTGGGACTGGTGTAACATACATTAAAGTATATTTAGTTATCTCTTGTATAGGAAAATATGAGTATATTTTTATATGAGTCTTGTTTTCAGATATTTTGGTGTCCAGTAACTGTTGTTGTACGATTCTTAAATTTGATGGTAATTTCTTGTTTGCTGATGATATCAGGTCACTGACGTTCTTTGGTGTAAGAACACTGTATACTGTCGCCTTGCTTAAGTATATTTCTAATAATCCGTTATAATAATCCATGATTTCTTCCATGTAATTATATGCTAATTGGTAAGTCTGCATAATACGTATGTTTACACTGTTATGGTCGACTGTACTGAACCAATGGTTGTTACTCTCTATGTAACCTATGACTTGGTTTAATTTAGTTTGAAATCCTATAAGTTTCTGTTTTATTCTTTCTTCAGTTTTGTTGACTTGTGAGATTGTTGATATCATAAATTTGGTTTGATGGTTGGCAGCTTCAATGAACTTTTTTGGTTTAAATTTAATGTGTCTATATCTCGATATGCCTCATCATTCACTCCAAAGATAGAAGTTAGTAACTGTCCCAATATTCCCCTTTTCTTCCTAGTTTGGTTCACTTCTGTCAAATATTCTTTAGTCCGCTCAAATTTTGATTCTTCTTCTAACAAATGGTGGTATAATTGTTTACAAAATCCGGAAGCTGTTATTTGTTCTGCATTTGTGCATAGTTGGCTGAATTGTGACGTCATTGTTTTTATTTTGACAAGGTCTTGCTCTAGGTGTTGTTTTTCATAATTTATTTCTATTCTAAATATTCCTCTGTCAATGCTTGCTGTTCCTATTTGTTCAACATAAAATCCCGGTGGTACCGGTTTTAAGCAGTAAGTCGTTGTAGTCGATTTTGCTGAACCCAATATTTGTAAAATGATGAACAGCAATGTGAACCATTTGGATATTTTATTACATTGTTTGTTTTGATTAGTTTTGTTATTTCTTAAGATTTTTGCGGTGTTTGTTTGTATTGCATGCATAGGTTCATTACTACTACTATACATATTTGTTTCGATTGGCAATGGTATTAATGTGTGGATTGATCGTTTTTGAGTTGTTCCTGACGATTTTTGAAGCGTCACTACTCGGGATAAGTCGTCGTCACCCGTATGTATTTCCTTTATTTTTGCAAGTGGCCATTTGCTGGGAGAAACTTTTTCATCTTTTATAATTACTAGAGTTCCAACCGACAAGTTTTCTTGATTGGTTTTCCATTTGTACCTTTGTTGAAGTTGGTGTAAATAGTCTTTAGTCCAGCTATTCCAGAAATCCTTTTTCATTTTTTGAATCTGTTTCCATCTGTTGATGTGATCTGTATTAGTTTCCGATAGCGGGTCTGGTACCCCTACTGCTTCTCTTCCAATTAAGAAATGACTCGGTGTTAACACGATATTATCGTTTATATCTTCACTTAGTGCACATAAAGGTCTTGAGTTTAAACATGCTTCAGTTTGGTGTAAAAACGTGCTCATTTCTTCGTAAGTTAGTGTCTGCTCTCCTATCACTCTACGCAAATGATGTTTCATAGATTTTACTCCTGCTTCCCAAATCCCTCCGAAGTGGGGGGATGATGGAGGAATAAAGTGCCATTGTGTTCCAATGTTGGTCAACGTGTTTTGAAAGTCGTCAGACTGGGTTATGTCTAACATTTCTTTGTATAAGTAATTGGCAGTGCCTACGAAATTCGTCGCGTTGTCACTATACATGTGTGATACTGGACCTCTGCGTGCCATAAACCTCCGTAGAGCGGCTATGAACGTTTCTGCTGATAAGTCGCCCACCAGCTCCAGATGTAGGTACCGCTTTCGTGGATAGGCAAACAAATATCGCAATGTAGCCTTTGTAAGATTTATGACCCCTTCCTTTCATTGTTCTCACTGATATTGGTCCAGCATAATCTACTCCTGTGTGACTGAATGGGTATGATTCCGTCACTCTTGGTTTTGGTAGTGAGCCCATTTTTTGTGAGGCGGTGGTTGATCTGTATCTAGTACACTTTACACATTTTCTAATGCTGCTTTTCACTGTTCGCTTTCCTCCAAGTATCCAATATTTTTGTCTTATGTACGCTAAGGTCATACTATTACCTCCATGTAATGTGGTTAAATGAGCATCACGAATTATGATTAATGTTACATGATGGTCATGAGATAACAGAATGGGGTGTTTTTGATCGTATGGTAGACTGGAGTTTTGAAGTCTTCCTCCTACTCGCAGTAAGCCTTCATTATCAATAAACGGATCAAGGCACGACAACCTGTTCCCTTTCTTCAATGATTGTCCGGCTTTAATGGTTTTGTACTCCTCAGCAAATTCTTCTTGTTGAACTAAGTGGAGGACTTTTTTCGTTGTTGAATTAATTTCCTTACAACGTAATGGTTTTTTGTATTCTTGTTTATTTACGAATCTGTAGCAGTATGATAACACTCGTATCATCCTTTGAAAGCTTGAAAATCTTGTCCAGATTTCGTTCTTCGGTATAATAGTTATATGATAACATCGTTTAATCTCCTCACATATTTCTGGTACAGTTTTCGTACTAGGCATGTTCTCACTTTTTAACCACTCCGGTCCATTCCACCATTGAGATAAGTTTTGTAATTTATTTGGCGCAATACCTCTTGTAATTAGGTCAGCTGGATTATGTAATGTGTTTACATAATTCCATTTTGCTTGTGGTAGTATTCTTTGTATTTCAGATACTCTGTTAGCGACAAACGTCTTCCATCGCTCAGCTTCTCCTTTGATCCAGCCGAGAGTAATCATTGAGTCAGTCCAACAATAAATATTTTCAATTTTCATTTCCATTCCAGTAATAACTTTTTCCATTAGTTGGGTTAATAATACTGCAGCACATAACTCCAATTTTGGCAATGTTGTTTTTTGTTTTTTCGGTGCTACCTTTGACTTAGCTTGTAAAAGGGTAACGTTAACTGTGTTATAATTCAGTATTCGGCAGTATATCACTGCACCGTAGGCTTTTTCGGAAGCATCACTGAATCCATGCAGCTCGACTCTCGATTCGTTTGAAAAATGACACCATCTTGGTATGGAAATCTTCTCAATAATCTTTAGTTGATTTTGTAGTTCAATCCACCTTGTTTTTATAGTTTCCTCTACGGGCTGATCCCACTCTGAGCCATTTGTCCAAAGTTCTTGAATCATGAGTTTCATATTTATGATAACAGGTGCTAACCATCCCAGAGGATCAAATATCTTAGCGATTTCCGATAAAATAAATCGTTTTGTTGGTTTTTCATTTGGATTAATAGTAATCTGAAAACAGAAACTATCCTCTAATGGTGACCATAATACCCCTAAGGATTTTCTAGTTTCATCTAGCGGTATTTTCGTTACTTGGTCGTCTTTGCTTTCATTAGGTATGTTTTCTAGCAATTCAGCACTGTTAGACGACCATTTTCGTAACTTAAATCCGCCTTTTCGCAGCATATTTATTAAGTTTTCTTGCAACATTTTTGCTGACTCAACATTTGTATCTCCTGACAAAATATCGTCCACGTAAAAGTCCTGGAGAGTTCTTTGGCTGGCTATTGGGTAGTTAGCTTTTTCATCAACAGCGAGTTGTTGTAGCGTCTTAATCGCTAAGTATGGGGCAGCTGCAGTTCCGTACGTCACAGTAGTTAGTTCGTATTCGCCGATCATATGTTTCGGTGAATTCCTCCATACTATTCGTTGGTATGTGAAGTCTTCTTCGTTAACGTTTATGTATCGGTACATTTTTTCGATGTCCGCCATAAATGCTATTTTATGTTTACGCCAGCGCAACAGTATAACTGCTAAATCTTGCTGTAGTCTCGGTCCCGTAAACATATTATCGTTTAGACTTATGTTAGTACTTGACTTGCTCGACGCATCAAATACTACTCGTAGCTTAGTAGTTAGTGAATCTTCCCTAATAACTGGTTGATGTGGTATATAGTATTTACCTTGGTAATAGTCAGTACTAGTAACTTTCCTCATGTGGCCCATTTCTAAGTACTCATTGAGGAATTCTTGGTATTTTTTACGTAAATGTTCATCTTTGTCGAACTTCCGTTCTAATTGTAGAAGTCTTGCAATTGCTTTTTTGCGCGAATTCCCGTAATCTACGCTGTCATTCTTGAATGGGAGTTTCACTGTGTATGTTCCATCTGGATTTCTTATAGTAGTTTTTTGGTAATAGTTCTCACAAGCCTGATCCTCGTTAGATACTTGGTATTTTTCAGGAATTTCTTCTAATTCCCAAAACTTGTTTAGTTGCTGAACTTCTGTAGTCCGTGTCATCATACTGATAACTGTATTAGTATTGGTGGTATCGCCGCAAATACCGGATAAAATCCACCCAAACTCGGTATTTTGAGCGATTATCCCGTCTTGCATCTTGTGTAACCCGTTAAGTAGCAAGTTACTATATTCTTGAGCCCCCAATATTATATCTATTGGTCCTCTTTTGTAGTATGTAGGATCGGCAAATAGTTTATTTTGTAAACAATCCGATTTTAGTTCTAGTAAATTTTTCTCTGGTAAACAGCCAGTTAGTTTTGGTAGTATTATAAGTGTGACTGGTAACCTATATTCGCTCGGAAATCTTGGCTGTAGCATGACATTGATAGAGTTTTTCGATGTTTTAGGTTTTTCGTCAGCAATCCCGATCACTTCGGTATGTATCTTAATACGTGGGAATGCCAATAGTTGGGCAACCTCTTCTGTGCAGAATGATGCCTCTGAACCTTGATCACATAGAACCCTTAGTAAATGCGATGTCCCGTCTGACGAGTGGGTTTTTATTAAGGCCGTCGCTAGTAGCGTGGTTTTTGGTATATTAGTTTTGTTAATAGTAGATATGTTAGACACAGTTTTCGTCATGGATTTACTTATAGACGGGGTTGACAAGTTTTCCTTTTTTGATTGAATTTTTTCGTGTCTTGTAGTAGTATTATTGTTGTGATGGTGTAAATAGGAATGGTGACCTCTTTTCCCACAGTATCCACAACTTTTTTCGCTGTGACATTTTACCGACGTTTCATGAGTCAAACAATTTTTGCACTTCTGTTTTTCGTTTACGATGTTATTGCGTTCTTGCACTGATAGCGTTTTAAAACCAGCACATTGGTAAATGCTGTGTTCGCGACTTTGGCAAAACCAGCATACACGTTGATCCACTTGTTTGGTAGTTGAATTCGATGACTCATGGCGCGATCTGTGAGCAAAACGTCTCTTCCCTCAGAGTGCTTGAAGTTTCCAGACACTTAAACCTTTTTTCTAAGAATTGCATCATTGCCGAGAATTCTTGTACTTTATTTGGCTCTATTAATTGATGCTCGTATTTTTCATCAGTTTCTGGGTCCCATATTCTACTAAGTATTCTTGTTAAAATAGGGTCCCAAGTTGAAATGTCGATGTTTTGACTTTTTAGTGCTTTTAGGTTTTCGTTGACCGTATCATGGAGATGTTTTAAGTTCGAGGCGTTACTTTTCTTTATTTTTGACATACCCAGAATATTGTCAATATGCTTAATAATGATTATTCTTTCGTTTTTGTATCGTCTTGTTAGCAAATTCCATGCAGTTATGTAATTAACGTCACAAACTGTTAAATGCTTGATCAGCTTAGCGGCGTCACCTCGCACATGCGTTTTTAGGTACTGCATTCATCCGCATCCGCATCCGGCACTTACAGCATCCGGCTCGAAGGACCAAATGTACGCACCGGGACTTACAGCTTAGGACGGCCGTTTATTCCAAGTGCGAACGATGTGGCTGGGTTTTGAGACAATTGAGCCTGGTTCGTACCTAAAACCCGACTGACTATAAACCTAGCCCTACAGTAACTACCTAGCACCCTAGTAATCCTAGTCCTATAGTAATTACCTACTCAGCTATCACCCTAGTTTAAGTTGACCTAACGCCCTAGCCTACCATACAAACCGTTTACGTGAGGGATGTCTGTTACAAGGAGACCTACGGTAACAGACGGAACTTGGGTAGGAATAGGGGTTCGTGTACGTCGTGCAATGTACACAGGAAATGGTTTTCTCACTGCCGATCCCACAGACTCATAGGACCGATGATGGCTAAAGGTGTCTTGGCCACAGTGAGAGGAGGTATAGGAGATGAATCACACTCGACTCCAGCTTGATGACTAATTTATTACAAATAATGAACTTAATTATATACATATTTTGTGGTAAATACACATTGATGGCTATTTACATGTGTGCTGTGTGTGTATCGAGCCGATGAAGCGAAGATCTCAGTAGGCCACTTCTTAGCGCTGACGGTGTGCTGGTGTTGCCGGCGCGTGGAACGAATGTATGTCGCTCTTAATGCTGACGCTGTGATGCTGTTGTTGGCGCGTGTAACTATGATATGTTCACGGCTGAACACCCCCCACTACTTTTAGGTGGTTAGAACTGCGATGATTGTAGGACAAAAATACACAATAAAGTACCTACGTAAAAAATATTTTGAGATCGATCATAAATTATCCAACCTAAGTGATGGAATGCTCTTTCGAGTCGAGCTTGATAATTAACTAACTTTTTATTAAAGGATCAGTGAAACCATTGCGGAGGCGAGTACAGACACCAGACTCGGACATATAATATACTGATAATAAAGTACATGTCAGTGTCTAATGGTTGGTAATGGTAAACGTCTAATGGTTTGACCGATAGTTAAGATATACTGTCGTAATAAAACTCTAGCCGTATTTACCCTTACGACGACGGTAAACCCTTTTTACCGTCCTCTGCCAAGACATGAAGATAGAAAATGACACAATTTCTTCCAAGACCTATATCAGCGAAAACAAACAGAGTTATGACAGTGTTACGTCAAAATATGGCGACAATTTGTCTCGGGAAAGTTGACAAAACTTGCGCGAGGCGACGTGATCGATGCGTTACTACGGGAGGTGTAGCTGGGGACAGTCATCAGTATTACTTTGGAGGCCCAGAATAAGCGAAAACATAAAGTGCTCAAAAATTCGAAGTCCAAGTCGAGTCTGCTAGCAGTAGAGTGTCGCACTATGTGATTTTGTACACTTAAAAGTGTTTTGGCAAAATATTTATGCTAGCTTAATATCAGTGATACGAATTTGGCATTGTCAGCACTTTCAACTTTTGTGTAGCAGCGAATAAGATTTTCGTAGTGACACGGTTACCACTAATGAACGGTCGATGGGTTGACTATATTAGGCATATTATATTTTTAACTAAGCAAATTTAACCGAAGAGCCTGCCTCTCTGTTTAGCGTTTGTGGATGACGAAAAAGCCTTCGATTCGATCGAGACTTGGGCTGTACTGCAGTTTCACCAACGCCAAAATCGACTATCGGTACATCGAGGTGTTGAAGTGTTTGAACAAAAACGCCACCGTGTCAGTGCGACTTCAGGACCAGATCTCGGAACCTATCCTTCTGCAGTGAGATGTGAGAAAGGGAGACGTCATATCTTCGAAACTATTCACAGCTGCACTGGAGGATTTCTTCAAGGTTCTGTTCTGGAGATTGCTAGGCATCAACGACACTGCGAATACATCACCCAACCTCTGGTTTGATGACGATATAGTGGTCGATGAGACCATGGAGGACCTCTGTACAATGTTCGATGACCTCAGTAGAGCTTCCGAAAGAGTGGATCGTAAAATGAACATAGACAACAACCACAGTCATTTTAAATGCCCATGTTACATCCGCTCCTATCAAGATTGGACTCTACACTGGAAGTTGTAGACAATTTATGTCAACCTGGGACAAACGGTCCAGTTAGGTAGGTTTAACTTCGAGAAAGAGGTCGATCGTGGAATCCGACTCGGCTGGGCAGCGTTCGGGAAGTTACGTGGTATCTTCTCTTCCAACTTACGGCAGTGTCCTAAGACGAAAGTCTATGACCAGTGTGTGTTGCCAGTGATTACTGATTATATGTGACTTATGGGACCGAAACGTGGTCGCTCATAATGTCGCTAACTACATAATAATTATCATTAACGCTTAAAATCGGATGTTTTTGGTATTAGTGACCATGTTAGTTTAATAACTAATATTTGATACGCTACCTTGAATTTTACTAAAATAGTAAAATGAAAGGCTCTCACATAGCCTCGCAGGTTTCGTGGCCCCAATATTACAAGCGTACGTAAGATCAAACGTTGCTATGTCTACAAACGTTTTACAATGGATATTAGATATCCAACATTCTCTTGTTTCGTCAATATTCACCCATTATTTTATTGGTAGATCTCGAGCCTTTGTTCCTGGTTTTATTGACACTTTCCATCGAATTTTTAAGTTCTGGGTATTTTACGCTTTGGTATATTCCTTATTTTTTAAGGAGTAAATGTTTTCCATTCGTCATAGGGAATTTCTGAGAAAAATGGTTACTTATCACTACATTAGCATAATCAACCTAAATGTTCCCACTGCTGGGACACACGGCCTCCTCTCTAAGAGAGGGAATGGGCTATAATCCACCACGCGGGCCCAGTGCGGGTTGGTAGATGTCACATGTCTTCTAATTTTTGGTTCTAGTACATGCCGGTTTCCTCACGATGTTTTCCTTAATCGTTTTGAGAGCAGTGGTGATGAAATAAAGTAATGCGCCTGGGATTGGGTTCGAACCCTTATTGTTCGTAAGCCGGGGCCGCCACCACTGGGCCACCGCTGCTCTCTTATCACCGCATTGGCTACATACATATTGAAACAAAAATCGCTTTTCTTGACAGTCTGTCTAACCGCGTCGTTCTCCTCTAGATGATCCTGTGGAGTAGGGACAGGTTTATAGTTTTTTGTCTTTATTTGTTTATAGGGGCTTTTGCGCATAGCGTAAGTCAGTTCCATCGTATCCTAAACGACTGCGACTGCTGAGCATGAGGTCCTGAGTTCAATTCCCAGGTCGGGCAGTGTTACTGTGTTTTACCATTACGAATGGCAATAGGCTCGCCCCCTATTACATGGGGCTTGAACATAACTGACGAAATGTGGGTGTGCTATTAGGAACACCTCTGCCTAACCCTTCGGGGATTATAGGCGTGATGTTATGTTATATGTTAGTAGTGTCGAATGTTATTTAGTCATAAACTGCTTCAAAACACATCACACAATATAACGCCGTCACCATAATAGTTTCGTCATAATAAACTCATTTGAACTTCGGTCCTATGATATCAAAACAATAGAATTTTGATAATTGACATTATTATACTCACCGCTCAATTATAAATCAAGCCACACTCGAGATAAGGTACAAAATGCATTGGAGGGAAATTAATTGTGTTGTTTACTACAAGTTGGTTAAAGTTTAATTGAACCCCCGTCTCGGTTGATGGCGAATCACCGATTTTGTTATAGAGATCATTCTTGTTTACATGTCTCCCAGTTTCATTAAGATTTCTTATTAATTTTTCAATTGCTACGGTCTCTTTGAACTGGGTTTGTAATGAAGTGTGCTTGTGATTTTGTTAGTGTGTGTGTGTAATTTGATTGGGGTGGATGGAGTATATTGATCAATCTGAGGAATTATCCTTTAAAGTTTTTAACTGACAAGGAGGTGGTATTCGGCCAGCATCTTTTTTAGGAGGTAGTATTGGCAATGAGAGATTTTTCAGTAGTTTATTAAATACATTTTGTTTGATGTGTTTTAAATGAACTAAGCACATTATAATGTTTTATTTAGTTTTTAAACCTCATTAAATGTAGCCAGAAATTAATAATTGAAAGACAAAAAAAGACACAAATTGTAGACTAGGCTGCTGTCTATTAAATGTTTTACGATTTTATAATCCAGTGTGTTGTTACCTCATTGTATTTTTTTACAAATTAAATCATGTTTTTCCCAAAAAAAATCCCAGAATTTAGCTCCTACTTTCTAAGCGAAAAATATAACGTGCAATATTAAAAGAAAATTTCATTTTCTTTTGACAAAAGCCTCGCTCAGAGCCAAGGATGAAACTTTGAAAAACTCTATTACGACGGCAGATTAAAACTGTATAATGAAGTTTAGGTGTAAATTCTAAGTAAAGTAAGGTCTTCATACAAAGACTTTTCTTTTTCAAGGAATTTTATAGTTGATGGTGGAAGTTGGGTTCAGTTTATTGTTGTAATAATGTTGTGTAGAAGGTTTTAATTATGTAATAATTTTGTGCATAAAAAAAAATTGCCTACAAGAAAATATTATTGATATTTATTTGTTTATTTTTTGTATTTTTTTTAAGTAATATGTGAAAAATGGATGAAAGAAAATAACTTGTTAGTGAGAAAAAAAAATTGGAATATGAAATGAAAATGCATCAATTTGTCCTTGTCGAAAAATGCACTGTTCACATGAAAAATTCACAAGAAAATATACACACAAATATATTTTGAAATCAAAAATCCTACCCAAGTAATTCCGAGTTTCCAACACAACACTAACCTATGTGCAGCTCGATAATGTTTACTCTATAAACAAAACTGCAATCCTAAAATGCAAATCGACCACCATCAATGCGCTATCTCAAAAATTAGTCCCAAAGACATTCTGCTTCATTAAACTCCATGTATTCCCTAAAGCGACCTCCTCAGGCGACATTATGCAAATGACGTCATTACAAAATTACTTGCCACACCCACTATTAAGGTATTAACACGGAATAACATGCAAATTGTGTCCCGATCGGGAATCAAGTCTCTCAATGATGTATAAAAGCGGTTTAAGCTGGATTAAACCAGATTAAACCGGATTACACCGCTTCGAGGCGGAGGCGTTCATTTATTATGTAAATACGTGACAAATTAAATCCAATGGGAATTTCGTTTGACAAACGGTTGGGCCCGCTGTAATATATTGCCGTGTTTACTAGTTTCAGGTTTTAGTCGAAAAGTTGGATCGGTTTAGAGGAATTTGGATGTTGGAGAGGCGTTTAAATTATGTCGGCTGTGAGATATACGGTCTACTCATTCCAAAGATTCAAGCAGATTTACCTAAAGTCAATTTACAATTATTTACCTTTGACCCAAGTGGCTCAGCAATTTGACTATCTCGTTGGTCTACTGCTGAGCTTAAAGTCCTGGGTTAGATTCCCAGGTCGGGAAAAGTATTATTGGATTTTTACATTAGGAATCTGTTAGTAGCAGCCACGGAGTCTGGATTTGTGGCCGCTCTATTACATGGGACGGAAATCATAACTAGCGAAATGTGGGTGTTCTATTAGGTGTACCTCTGCCTAACCCTTCGGGGATTACAAGCGTGATGTTATGTATGTTTACCTTTGACTTTGAATCACTTGCACTGCCACAATTACACTGATCCTTATTCCTGTCATTCTTGGTTGCTGATGGCTTGCTCCCACTGACAAGTCTATCAAAATTATAGTGATCTTTATCGTTATCGACTTAAGGTTGCTTTTGATGTGCTGCTTTCAGAAATAAAATAATCGTGAAAGAACTGTAACTACCATTGTGCATTTATCACATTATGTTAACAGTTGATCCATTCATTTTATACAGTTACGTGGAAATTAGCTTTAACTGGTAATAACGGTTAACTCGAAAAAGTTCTTTGAAAAATCAATTTAAAATTGACAGCGTGAGTTCAAAGTTCGACGTACTATATAATAGAGAATGAAAATCGCCGAACGATCGAAAACTGTATGTTCACATCTTAATTTAACACTTCCTTTGCCACCTCCACTTTCATTAGGAACTTAGGGTTTTAAAACCCTTGAACACACCCAAACTACCTCAAAAACCATCATTCTCACGTTGATTCTACGTTGTGATTCAAAATTTTTGTGAAAGTATGAGAGCGGGTCTACCGGCGGCGGCCGTGTTAACAGCACCAGGGGAGAATTTACAAAAACACGCGTTGTATGCCAACATAACTGAAAGTGTTAAAAAAAAATGGTTGCCTGTAAAGTCGGTTTTACGGGCGAAGATTTTACGTGACAACGTCTTTTTCTCGGTAGAATATTTATTATTCAACGCGCCTAATTCTCTAGTGCTGCGCGCGCGGCGGACCGATCATGTTTGAGTGGGAGAGAGACGCAAGGCATTCGCCGTTCCGGCGGGCCTCTCTCTCGTTCGGTGACTCATCGTAACAGACGTGAGCGGGCGTTACACTTTTTCATGAGTGACTCCGAGCCGCAACCTAATTTAAGACGTTGTCACGTCAAAAAACCGTTAGTCCGTATCTTCTGCTCCATGGTATGACTATTTAAATTACTTAAATTAATCTTAATTACCTAGATGTTTAGGTCCGTAGATAGCCGAGAGCTAAGAGCTCCCTGAGGAGAGATTCACTTCAAGGCTTTAAGAATTGTCTTTTTCTATGTATTTTAAGTGAAATAAACAGGACTTAAGTGCTCTCTGTGTACGTTTATACCAAGGAGTTTAGCTGCCTAGGGGTCTTGAAGATTGGATTAGATAAAATTTCTCGTTGATCTAGTGGTTGCTAGCACTACTGATCAGCATACAGTCTTGGGTTCGATTCCTAGGTCGGACAAAGCGGAAAAAGCGTTTTTCCATCAGAAATTTCCTAGTAGCATCCCAAAGTATAAAGTCATGCCTGGTTGATGGCAATAGGCTCGCCCCTGATTTTCGTGGCTTAAAAATAATTGGCTTGATGTGAATGTAATTTTATAGATACACCTCTGCCTTAAGATTAGATGCCTAATTCCCTAAGATTAGATGCGTAATGTTACGTAAGATCATATTTTAGGAAGATTTGGGTGACCTAATTCTACCTGTGCAAGTTGGGACTTGTGAAATGTAGTTCGGTGACTGCATTACCCGAGGATATCTTTGCCTGATTTCGATCGCTCGAAGAGACAACTCCACAATTGAATTAGTTTGAACTGCGGTTTAGTTAACTGTGTTCTTGATTTTGCGCTGTTGCCATTTCAAAGATTTATTGCTAAAGTTGTTATCCTTCTGGCTAGCTATCGTTACAAGAAGAAAAAAAGTGTCATATTCTGTTAACTAAACTATAAAAAAGAAACAAAAAATATTTATTTCTCACACCTGCATACAAAATGACCAAAAAAAAAATCAATAAACATCAACAACATTACAATATTTATAAATACAAAAGTACGAAACACTAGAGAGGTGTCAAGGGACACCCGGATGGAACGAAGTTCCTTTCGACAGTGAAGGAATTGCTAAAAAAAAGTTGGCACAAAAAAAAACCACCACCACCACCACCACCACCACCACCACCACCACCTTGATCACCCATCCACAGACAGACCTCGGCAACCGTTGCTTAACTTGGATCACCCATCCACAGACAGACCTTGGCAGTCGTTGCTTAACCTTGATCACCCATCTACAGACCAACCTTGGCAAGCGTTGCTTAACCTTGATCAACCACCACCACCACCACCAGCGTTGCGCAGTCGTGTAAAAGTGTCGTACACACTTTTCGTCCGAATTTTTTCCGTCTAGCCCTGCAACGCGCGATAAGGAACTACGTATCAAAAAGTTGACAGCTTGCACATCGTGACTGCGACAAGCACGTTACCACACAACATTATATGCTAAAATAATAATATAACAAGCTTAGGTACACCTAGGTGAATGCATCTGGTCATAATGGTTTTCATCTCAATCTCCACCTTGAAACTGAACTGTTTGCAAACTTAGTGGGTACTATAACTGAAGACCTATGATGATACTGAATTATTGCTGAAAGCATCGTCATTATGAAGTTAAGATATGCACACACGCACACACACACACATACATACACACTCTCAGGCACACACACACTCACACACACTATTTTATTAAGCTTATTTTTCTATTATTTAGTATATTTCAAGCCTTGTCTTGTTTTAGTTTTAGCTGTAATTTTTGGTCTGAAATGTATTTTCTCTTTGTACATCACTTTTACCACTGCAAAATTTGTCATTGAGGAGCGGGATGTAAGATTTAAGATTTACTGTAAAAGTTGTACAAGTTTCTCAAACCTTATTATTATTTGTTTAGTATCTTTGATGTGGACGTTTAGATTATGTTGACCAAATTTAGAATCGAATCTTACGTCGTCTTATCGTGGGGTTCTGAATTAAAAACTGCATGGGTCCACCTCCATCAAAATCGAGAAACGGTATCACCACGACCCTCAATCGTCCAAATTGACAAATAACACCAAATACTTCGCTTCTCCCTTAAAACTGTCACTGCCATCGTTCCGTTTAATTTAGTTTCAGTTGTACCGTGTGCCCATCAACGCGAGACATCGCTTAATCGCCCGGTTCCAACGCGCGGCAAGTCCATTAAACTAAGTTTAAAGTTTGTTGTTGACGCTGACATGATTAGACGCACTTAGTTTAGATACTGCTTTAGACGAATCCATTTAAAACGATTTTGTTGTAATGATCTGCTGGTATTTTATGAAAGTAACTCAATGTTCAGCAAGTGTGGTTAATTATACGCTTCATAAAAAAACTTAACTTCACAGAAAACTACCTAATATTTCCAGAAACTACAGTTCAATTAATCGAAGTTTTTTACTCGGTTGAATTACTTAATAAGATTTCACTTTGAACCAACCTAACATTTTAATTCTCTAAAATACAACTTTTTTTTTTTGTAAGGCTGAATTGTCCCATTCCTAGGCAAAGGCCCCCCATTCCTTCCACTTTTCTTGATGTTGCATCTCTTCTCGCCTATAACGAGAAAGCCATTCAAGGCGTCCCACCATCACGCCGTGATGGCTCTCGGCCACCGTAGGCGCGGGCCTGTGGACGGCGAGTAATGGGCTAGCTCGCCGTCCGTCCGTCGTATGACGACGGGCAGGCCGTGTCGACGGCGCGTTCGTGTTCCACGCGCGCCTCAAAGAGTTGTCAGCAAACGGGAGGGGCCCGCAAGGGCCGGTGCCTGCCAGGGCTGCGGGACTGTTCGAAAGAGATACCGCGGCCCTGGAACATAAAGGGCCAATGAAGGAACATGGGTGGTTTTTAGTCAGTAAGAGTCTGACACTCCCTTCCGCTCCGCCCAGAGCGGGAGGAGTCATTTGATGATTTCCCACCCCCCAAAAAAAAAAAAAAAAAAACTAGCACTCCGGGAGTGCCGGCAGAAGTGAAAACTTGATTATTAACGTTGAGCATGTTTGATATTTTGGAATGGTTAGGGAATAATTTTGCACCAATTGCTTTATCAGTATAAAAGTACTATCATTTATGGAAGTGCCCTTAGACTGCCTTAGTACGGGAACCAGTGTCGCCAAACTCATACACTTGCAAATTAAAATGAACATTCCAATACACAGAAAACGATAAAACATAGCAATGATGCAACTGTAATATTTTATTTATAAACAAATTACTGTCCTTGAAAAAGCACTAACTTATTATGTATAATTCTTATTTTCGATTGTGGTTCAAAACATTGTTTGGTACTATGGTGAATACGGGTTTCGAAGTAATGCATTGCGATTGATTTAATGAGGAGAGTTCTGTGATTCCCTATAAAAGGCTGACTGTCGAAATGGTCATTAATAAATATATTAATATTGGTACGTGTGCATTCCTTGTAACACGATAATATAAGTGTTGACATCACATTTTTCTCATTAAAAAATGAATTTCCTTTATGTGAACGCGCTCGAAATATCTTTTCTGCCAATTCACAGACTTTATTTAAGTCAGTGGAAGGATAAATAAGGCCTCCTTTGTCTCTTCTAGCAATGATTCCGTGATTTTTTTTTTTAATTTATTCATGACCATGGATACATGTCCTTCAGTCGTAATGATTCCGTGATACTTATCTGTGATCAAAGCCAAAAGACAATCCTCACATTTAATAACTTTCCTCAACTTTCTTGCAATAAAACCAGCAATATAGGTTATTATTTCTTTAGAATAAAGAGTAAGCCTAGAAGGATCTGTTAAATAATCATGATCTATGTTGATCATAGGATCACATCCTAAAGATTCATGCGGTAGCAGCAATCCACAAGTTTCTTATTTCGGGTTTATTCGGAAATCTGAAAATTTAATAAGATTTTTTATTATCTTTCATTTTTTGCGTCAGGTGAGTGCAGTTATACGAATTAAAATCGTATAATACGTGTGTTACTAACATAGATTTTAAGTAGTGCGTATTACTAATATCATATGAATCAAGGTCGGAAGAGTATTTTTTTATAGACATTGCATTATTCGGTATTACCCATATTAAAGGGTAAATTCCCCGTCAAAAAGTGGCAACACTGAATTTTGAGGTAAGATAATAAAATTATTGCAAAAATCACGATTATACGAGATTTATCCATTAAACGAATTAGTTGGTACATTACTGCGACTATTTTATGAGAAATAATAGGACACAAAGCGATTGAATACTTAAAAAGATCTAATACTTACGAGTGAAAGGACAGTCCAGCAATCTTCATCAAACTATCACTTTTACAGTTTATTACACTGCACCTTACCATTTTGCACAGTTGCACAAATGTACTGTTGTCGAATTAAGCTCGAAAAGATCATATAATGTGTATAATTTCGATGCAATTGTTAATAAACAAATTGGATGTCAATCTGGCACCGCCACAAACGTCAAACTTGTTGTGCACTGACAATGATGTGCTCAGCCGACACGCGATAAGGGACAGAAATATTTATACTCTGTCTCTTTTCTTTGCTAGTGACGTTTATATGTTCTTCTTTTTCTTGTGCGAATGCAAAGGAAGATATCCAGCAGTCTATAGAATACTCTGTCTACGGTTTTTTCTATTCCGTGTTTATCCCTAAAGCATTAGGTTCAAAGTTGATTGGAAACATTTAAAAATTTCTTTAAATGATTTTAAACCATAAAATGTTGAAGGTTAAGTTCAAAATCGTCTACTCTCCATCCGTCTTACGCTTTTTCCAAATTTCTTTAAATGATTTTAAACCATAAAATGTTGAAGGTTAAGTTCAAAATCGTCTACTCTCCATCCGTCTTACGCTTTTTCCAAATTTCTTTAAATGATTTTAAACCATAAAATGTTGAAGGTTAAGTTCAAAATCGTCTACTCTCCATCCGTCTTACGCTTTTTCCAAATTTCTTTAAATAATTTTAAACCATAAAATGTTGAAGGTTAAGTTCAAAATCGTCTACTATCCATCCGTCTTACGCTTTGTCACGTGTCCCGACGCGAGTGTCCTGACGCGAGTTTAAGATTTTATACCCATTACAGAACAATTTTTTTAAAGTGCTCAACGCCGCTAAAGAAGTTTTCACTTCAAAAAAGGCGTCCCACCATCTTCTCCTCGGTCTGCCGCGACCCCGTCCAACTGTCTCAGGGCTCCAATTTTGTGATAAGCGGGCCCACAGCTAGCTTATCCGGCAGGCATGGCCTGCCCAGTCCCATTTTAGCAGCGGCTTTTTGAGCTACGTCAGCTATTTGAGTTCTGGAATATCAAATAAAATATAACATCACGCATTAAATTCCCAGAATATAAGGCAGAGAAGGATCCCTACCTAGAGTACCTACCACGTATGTTTAAGGCATACAAAATTCTTATAACAACAACTAAATAATGAACTAATCCTAACTGTGTTTTGTCCAACTATTTTACGGCCATAGGAATCGTAAAACTAAGTCCAAAATCCGTAAAGTTCTAGTTTCGTTAGTACTCAATGGGGAAATCATGGTGTAACCCAGTGACACGTTTTATTTGATTCATATATTTATCCGACTACGGCAGTTTTGTACTTACTATATATTTTTAGCCGACTGCGGCGAAGCCCAAAAGGAGGGTTACTGTATTGTTCCATCTTATCGAATAAACTACTAACTAGGTGGCAGCAGCATTAAGTTTGTCCCTACATGTTGTATGTTCTTTCTATTTGATTCGATTTAGTTTTTTTTTTCATACATATATTCTTTCCTTTAATCATCTTTAAACAAATTAATCAAATTTTTTATATTAATTTCAAAAATATGTAGTAACATTTAAAAATATTATAAAAAAATAGATATTATTATTAAAAATATATTTAAAGTAAAACATGGAAAAAATCGAAACATACAGACAGCAGACATGAAAATACATTAAAATATTTTGATCTAGTTTATTTTCCAGGTAGAGAACAGGGGAATACGTTTGTATTTTTTTTTTGTGTGTTCCTTCATGTTCCTTCATTGGCCCTTTATGTTCCAGGGCCGCGGTATCTCTTTCGAACAGTCCCGCAGCCCAATACGTTTGTATGGGCTAAACTTCGATAGCATTGCCCCGCCGCGCCGCTCCGATAGCATTTCCCCGCAGTCCTAGGAACATATTATTATGTTCAAAGTGTCATGTGGTTTAAGTTGAATTTAAATGATCTAAAGGTTTACACTGTCTTACACATCTGGTGAGGTGATCAAGAAGAACTATGACTGAGCCACTGCGAAAAAAAAAACAAAAAAAATTAACCCGTATTAAACAAGGATAAGACGTACACTCATATTGACTCTGGCCTTTAGGGCCATTATAGCGACGGAAATATTAAAAAAACAACATTAGTTAGATAGTAGAACAAATAGACGTAGGTAAAGTCTGACAGAAAGACAAAATATCTCTTTATTTGTAGATACACGTCTCTAATTATAGTCTGCCTCACCAACACTGGTCGTCAGTCAAAATTTCCCGCAATACAATTTAATATACCGAATTCAGAAACCACACCAAAATTCCAGCGCTGAATATTATTCGAAATTATTGCATCAACTCAATTAGCCATTTCATTACGAAACTGATCGGCCATTTGCAATATTTGGACAACGCACAATGCTATCATGTATCAGGGCTACTGTACATATGTACTAGGTGCTTCAATTATACGTGTGTAGACTACTGCGCCTGCCGGGTCCTTCTATCCAATTAGGATTAAAGGTAGCGTTCTAATGGCAGCGACCAATGTTGGCATTTTCCCTTTTAAGGATTATTTTGTTACTTGAATAAGTCACTTTGATAGTTTAAATATTCAAAAAAAGTGCTTCGTGGTTCTTTTGGCGCCATTAAATAAACAAATGACAATTAACTCTATTTTTATAATTCTGGACATGGCTAAAAGTTCATAGACAAAAAACCCAGATGCGCTAGCAACGATATTTATAAAAATGGGTTCACTAAATACTAAAACCATTACGTTTTCAAAAAATCAGCCGCCTAAACTATAAAGCATTAAAGTTATTAAACTGTATGAGAATCATGCTTCATTGATTTTTCTTGACTTTTATTTTATCACTATCACTTTATTATATAATTATATATTAAAATGTTGTATAATTAATAATCTTTATAATTATATTAAATGTATATATAATGTATAAGTAACTGAACGAAACGGCTGGGCCCATTATAATGTTCTTTTTTGTCAGCGTTTGAATGAATCCTTGGATGGTTTAGATGCACAATTATTGGACGCGGTAGGTGGCGCTTTTAAATATGCCAGACCAAGACAACGTCAAGTTATTATTGTTGTATTTTAATGTGTTGTCGTTTTTATGCGATTTCTGGCGATTCTGGGTTTTTTTTGGCAGTCTTCTTTTAATGAAATAAATAACGGCACAGGTAGGCATATAATATAAAATATTAGTAGTAGTATAGTAGGCGTATAATTTATAATATATATTAGAAAAATAAGTAACTTTGTTGTATCCCTATGAAGTCATAAATGCTAAGTACCCACGACAAAAATTGAAATATAATGTCATTTGTAATCATTTTCTTGAGACATTTTTTCTCAAGATCTAATAGATCTGTTATTCAGAATGAATGTTATGGAAAACTAATAGAATACTCAATTACATAAAAATATTGTGAGAAACAGTTTCGTGGAAAACCTTTTCAGTGTATTTTCATTTCATTATTCATTACAACTTGGCTTTCAAATTATTACGTAGGTGGATAGGACCTATCTTTGAATTGAAGCTCAATTTTAAATTATGAGAATAATTATGTTCTATGTACCTTAGTTTGTCAAAACTACAACTTACACCTACGCACGACGGCCAATCAGGCTGTACAAATCCAGTATATGCGAATCTCTCATTGTACAAGAAATCTATACAAACCGAGGCCATGATATACTGGAAATGGCACATAATTCTGTTCGCAGTAACTATTTCAGGTTTTTGCTAAAAACAACGTTCCATTCCGCTAAAACATTTTCTCAGGACACCAAGATATCGCCTGCCTGGCATTTCTTCTTTTAGTTCGACTCATGAGAACTTTAAATTTAGAAAATTTGTGTCGAATTGTCAGAATTTATTCCGTTAAAGGCTCGTACATCATGTGGGCAGAAGATAGGTTTCGTGCAATGAAAACACAGTGTGTACGATACACAATTTCCATTAAACTAACAAATTACTTGAAATTACAATTTAACACTATAACACGGGGCACAATGAATCGGGGTACAGTTCCAGGACGTCTCAACTCCGCTGCGATCAGACCTTCCATGTCGGTCTCGCTTTGAATTGTAAACATCAGGGCTCTATAGAAGCACGCTGTGGTGTGGGTATATTTGTTAGTAGGTCGCGTGATGTCACCACTGGCGTACTTGTCATTCATTTTAAGTCCGTACCAATGACCGGATCCGACATATAGGAGTATGGAAACGGCTACACTAGGAGTATAATATAATAATAGAGGCTTTAATTAGTCGAAAACTTAAACTAATTTACAATAAGATATAAATTAAGCAAACATAACTATTGTACTTCAGCGTCTTCGTCAATCAGCGCGTCTTTTGACGGATAGACTCCTCCATTTGTCACGGTCTCTTGTGACTCTAGCCCAGAAAGCACCAGGCTGTGTCATTATGTCATCATCCCAGCGTTTGCGTCACCTACCTCTACTTCTTTAGAATCTCCATATATTATTTGGACACTAGGATTATATTAACTTTATATCGTCGTCCATTCATCCTCTATCTAACCTGACGAACAAATGTAGCCATTTTAGCCTCATGTCACATATAACTTATCTGGTAATAAAAAGGGTAACACATAGGTACCTAACGGATATTTTTCTGAATATTACTCTTGATCTTTCGTCTCGTAAAAAGTAAAGCCTTGAAACATGGCTCACTCATCTCTCACAAACGAGGAGACACACTGAACAAGGGTCAATACACGATTATATAGGCTTAATTTACAAGTACTACCTACGTTTATATTCGCTTGCGCATTATTTTTTTTTGTGGAACTAGCTGAGCCCCGCGACCTTTTTTTGCACAGTTTTTTTTTGCACGGAACCCTAATCCATTTTCTTAAAATTAAAGTAGCTTATGTTAATCCTTATAATATCAGCCATCTGCCAATGAAAGTCCCATCAAAATCGGTCGAGCCGTTTCGGAGATAAGCCGGAACAAATAAACTTTCATAATATGCATTAAAAGGTGGTCATTCTAAAATTACAAACATACACTTTTAATTATTTGTATGTGATGGAATTTTCACACATTAATATTAATGCCACAGCCACAGTTTTCGCGTGACCAAGATCTGACAAGAGCATAGTATAGGTAACATTGTGCAAAACTACCTAATCCTGCAAAGTGCAGTGAATATATGGTGCAGTATTTTTTAAACTTGTGGAGCTCGTGGCTAAATAAGAACAGTGCTCGGGTCGATCTTTAGGTTAAGCCGTGCTTACCTAGGTTGGTCCGTGGATGGGTAACCACCCATTACGTACCGAGTTTCCTCCGTGCCTCGGAAAGCACGTTAAGCCTTTGGTCCCGGCTGTCATTTGTAGATCTTTGAGAGTCGTAACAGGTAGTCAGTGACCCGAATGTCTGACAACCAGTCTTACCAGGGGGTATCGTATTACCTAGCACTAACTGGGTTGTGGAGGTGAGATAGGCAGTCGCTCCATGTAAAATACTGGTATTCAGCTGCATCCGGTTAGACTGGAAGCCGACCCCAACATAGTTGGAAAAGTCTAGGCAGATGATGAGTGTGTGCGTAAAAAACTTACGTCTATACTCCTCTCAAAACCCAGAGACCCTCCAACTCTGTCATCGCCAGAGGCAGAAAGGTTAGAAGTGGTAGTCTAAGGTGAAAACCACCTTTCCTGTTTATCTTGCTAGCAGATGATGATGATTTTTAAAACTTGTTAAATACCAAAACAGAAAAAAATTACGTTCTCAAACATTGCACTATGCGTTCATACACAAACTGACGCCTTTTTCATTTAGGGTTAGACGAAACTTCAGAACGCCATCTGCTATGATCCATTTTTTTTTCCTGATGGGAAATCATCAAATGACCCCTACCGCTCTGGGCGGAGCAGAAGGGAGTATCAGACTTTCTTTCTTTTTTTAAAAAAAAAAAAGCGTTGCCCCACACTTGGAATTTCTCCTGTATCGTGGATGCGTTTACAAACATTTAAACTCACATATACAAACAGCCAGACCCGGAACAACTATCTGTAGACCATACAAATATTTGTTCCGTGCGGGGATCGAACCCGCGACACGCAACGCAGCAGTCAATCGCTCACCCACTGCGCCAACCGTGCCGTTGTACTGACTAAAACCCATCCATGTTTCTTCTTTGCTCTTTGTGTTCCAGGGCCGCAGTACCTCTTTCGAACAGTCCCGCAGCCCTGGCAGGCATCGGCCCTTGCGGACCCCCTCCGGTTTACTGACATCTCTTTGAGGTACGTGCAGCACGAACGCGCCGTCGACACGGAGTGTCGTCATAAGACGGACGGACGGCGAGCTAGCTCATTACTCACTGCTATGATCTTTGTATACCTTTTACTTTGAACATTTTCATACATCTGGTCATACACTCACACCGGTTCCAACTTATCCTTCTGAAGAACATCACTAATAAGGTCAGTGTATAACCTTACAGAGCGTTTCTTTCCGGCATTTTCACTTACTTCTGCCTTTTGATAATCACCTTATCGTCATCCCCTCAAAATGACCAAAACATCTAAGCATACTCTTTTCAACTTTTGCCACTACACATTCTTGCATGCATGCAGCATGTGAGGTTAAACATTAAATGATAGACTGAGGAAATATGTGTTGTCATTTTGTGATACTAAATTAAATTAAATTAAATTCATTTATTTCAGGTCTTAAACCCATATAAAATTAAAAAAGAATTTATGATTTTCCATGCTTGCACAATAAATGTTACATACTATAACAATTAATAAAACATACAAAATTATAACAAAAGTTAAAATTGAATTTAGAATTATAAATAAAATACAGAATGTAATGAAAAATAAAATAAAAAATGACACAAAATGTGAAAAACAAAATGTCAAAAATAAAATTGAAAATAACAAAAAAATAAAAATGTCAAAATATGTTAAAATACTACACAACAACATTGTAGGTGTTAAGGTTGCCTTAACCGCTTACACTGAGACCCCAACTCTAATGGGTACTGATCACAGGAACATCGTACCGTATTAGTGTCTGGCTTTTTGAAAGGTGTCCGTGATTGCTTTTTAATTATTTATCGGTCCACGTATGTATCGTGTTACAGACGTATTACAGTGTTATAATTGGTGGTTTAATATGTATTTATTATTTAAGCTTACATTGATTTAATGATGGTTGGGTAAACTTTTGTTGTGGCAGATTATTCATTTAAAAAACCTATTGTTGTGTTCACATAATAACTGTTAATAAATGTGTATATTGGGTGAGTGGTAATTAAGTGACCAATGCTTAATCATTATTATAAACCATTATCGCGGAATAAAAATCTTAATATGCGAACACAAATGTACGTACAGCTGATTTATACGCTACTAATTTTTACTAAATGAGGAGCTCGTGATTAAATAATAACAGCCGCTCGGGTCGATCTTTAGGTTAAGCTGTGCCTGCCAAGGTTGGTCTGTGGATAAGTGACCATAATTACATATCGAGTTTCCTCCGTGCCTCAGAAAGCACGTTAAGCCATTGGTCCCGGCTGTCATTTGTAGATTTTTGACAGTCGTTACAGGTAGTCAGTGGCCCGAAAGTCTGACAACTAGTCTTACCAAGGAAATCGTATTACCCAGTGCTAACTGGGTTGTGGAGGTCAGATAGGCAGTCGCTCCATGTAAAATACTGGTAGGTATTCAGCTGAATTCGGTTAGACTAGGAGCCAACCCCAAGATAGTTGGGAAAAGGCTAGGCAGATGATGATTTTTTATGAAATTTGACTTTATTGAAGTGGTATCCCGACTTCAATATTATTTGGCAAGTGTCCTTAGAAACAGGTTAGTTGTGCATTGTTCAGAACTTGTATCTGTAAATTCGCCTAAAAGGTACTGTCGGTAAGCGTCCATATAATTAGGTACGGGAAATATAAACTAGACAATTAAAAAAGCACGAAAAACATTTTACTTTAGTTTAGGTGGGAGAATATAAAGTACTTGGTCTTTATAACCTCCTACCAAAACTAAAGTAATATGTTTTTTATGATGAATTACATGAAACTTTGAACATGCTCATTTTACAGGCGATGTCATTTCATTTTGAGTGAACAATGTAATGAATGTTTCTCAGAATAGCTCTACAAAGTTTCGTGCAAATATATTTCTAAAAATAGATTTCAGAAAAGGTTAAATCCTACGTTGTATATAAAAGGTTACTTATGTAGGTACATTTTTTCAATCATTCGCAAGTGGGAAGAACTAAGGAACAAATCGTTTGGGGTGAACCTCGATTAGGGATAAATTGTCGATCAAATCAAACGTTTTTCTTTGTGAGATGTTAAACAATAAGATTTTTGTATTCTTGAATACCTTGATTGATGAAACTCTTGTTGGTAAATATCTTCTTTGAGAAAATACTTATTCATCGCATGGTTTTTGGGGTAAGTTGAAAAAATATTAGCTTTAACATAACATAAAATCACGTCTGTGGCCAAGGGTTAGGCAGAGGTGTACCTAATACCTAGTACACCCACATTTTGCTAGTTATGTTTTAAGTCTTACGTAAAAGGGGGCGAGCCTATTACCATCAACTCGGTACAAATCCAGACTCCGTGGCTGTTACTGAGAAATTCTTGATGGAAAAACCCAATAACACTTTGATTGACCTGGGAACCGAACCCAGGCCCTCATGCTCAATAGTCGCGCTTGCGACCGTTGGACCAACGAGGCAGTCAATATCAATATTAAATTACGTACGTAAATCAATAAAATTACCTTCAAATATTACTAATGGGTCTCACAGCTGGAACTATGAAATTCAGTACCGCAAAAGTCACTTTTCAAATACAATTCCTTGTAAATCGAACAAGCAAACAAATCGATACGTAGGACTCGAACCAGTCGAGTGTTCGGTTCTCAGATAGTTTTATTCATTTCAGTAGATTTCACGGGCGAAAGGATCGCAAATTGCGCCGCTCGCTCCCGGCGCGGCCCGTAATCGATTGTGCTGCCATCTGTTGGCAAAATAATGACTCCGTCTGGTATGCTCCTCCTTTATTTAGATGTGGTATATCGTGGGTGTGGACATGCTTTGTTATCTTATAGTCAAGATCAGAGATTTTTTAAATTAATTAATTGTTTAAGTGACTGCCTCATTGGTCTAGCGGTCGCAAGCGCGACTGCTGGGCATGAGGTCCTGAGTTCGATTCTCCGGGTCGTGCAAAGTGTTGTGGTTTTTCTATCAGGAGTCTGTATTTGTGCCCGGTTGATGGCGATATGCTCGCCCCCTATTACATGAGACTTACACAAAAATGACAAATTGTGGGTGACTGTTAGGTAAACCTCTGCCTAACCCTTCAGAAATTACAGGCGTGATGTTATGTAATTATTCAAGTGGTCCCAAGTGCTTCTATTGAGTAATTGCCCAGTAACACCTCTGCCAAACCTTTCAAACTACAAGCGTGATGTAGTGTCTATTTCATGTCTAATAGTACGTACGGTAAAATTAATTAATAATTATTTTTAAGTAGGTACAGTTAATACTAACTAAAAACTGACTGTGTAATAATAACAAATAGTGAATACCTATAAGCTAAAAACTCCACACAAAATAAAGAAGCATCTAAACATCTTACATATACTACCCAAACGTCGTGGAAGACCAAAAGCCGGTCATAATGAAACTATTTATCTCCCGAACGCACTGATCGGCGCATTCTCGTGGAGCCGCGATACAATGTGAAGTCACAGCCGATGGTAGCGACACCTCAGATACAACCCTTTGTATATCGTATCGATATTGTGAAATTAAAAATTTGATTCTTAATTCCGATGATATTTTCTGTAGAGCTTTCATTTGTGGTGTAAAGCTTAGGTGTATCATGTCCTGCGTGTCCTGTTGTTTGTTCACTACAGGAACTGATGAGCGCTACTGAAAGCGCCAAACTTACTAGTTAGCTACTGCTCAGTTCTGGTCTGGGCTGACACAATTTAGATTGCCATTGATACGTTAAGAAGAAGAAGCTTAGGTTTAAAAGAATATAATTTTGGCACAGGCCTGGTGAGGGTCCATAATGCACCTCGTGGGCCAAGTGCAAGCTGGTGGATATGTCATCGGTGGTTAATATGGCAGTGATAGTTAACGAAAGGATTTATTAGCATTATTTATCTCTCGAACGCAAATCGTCACCGTGGCGAGCGAGGAACCTTTATTTAAATTTACAGCGAAGCAACTTAAAAAAGTGATAAACAGCATGCGTAGAGGTAAATCTCCTGGCCACGATGGGCTCAGTATTGAGCACATAAAATATGCTGGGTTACACGTGCCGAGGGTCCTGTCCTTGTTCTTCAATATGTGCATTAGTCATTCATACTTACCGGATGATTTGATGAAAACGACAGTGGTGCCCATAGTGAAGAACAGGACAGGAGACATATCGGACAAGGAAAACTATCGCCCGATATCCCTCGCGACAATAGTGGCAAAACTATTGGATAGTCTGCTTGAGTCTTCTCTGGACAATTACATCAACATACATGACGCACAGTTCGGGTTTAGGCCTGGACTGTCAACTGAAAGCGCGATTCTGGCTCTTAAGCACACTGTCCAATACTACACTGAACGTAGGACTCCGGTGTACGCCTGTTTTCTGGATCTCTCCAAGGCCTTCGATCTCGTTTCGTATGAAGTGCTTTGGAGAAAGATGGAGGACAGGGGTACACCGGCGGAACTATTGAAAATATTTCAATACTGGTACTCGAATCAGACCAATTGTGTTAGGTGGTCAAACTGCCACTCTGAGTCATACAGGTTGGAGTGCGGAGTGAGACAGGGGGGGTTGTCCTCCCCAAAGCTGTTTAGCCTGTACGTTAATGACCTCATAGTCGAGCTCAGCGGCATGCGTGTTGGTTGCCGGGTGGGGGGTGTTTGTGTGAACAGCATCAGCTACGCGGACGATATGGTGTTGCTGGGCCCGACTGCGAGGTCAATCAGGGAAATGTTGAAGGTTTGCGAAAGGTACGCCGCATCACATGGTCTGATTTATAATGTACGGAAAACCGAGTTCATGGTCTTCAGGGCCGCCGGCAAGTGCCCAGACACAGTTCCTTCAATTACTTTGAACGGCTCTAATATAAAGCAGGTGACCAAGTTTAAGTATCTGGGGCATATACTTGTCGACGACCTTAAGGACGATGATGACGTGGAGAGGGAGCGCAGGGCGTTGGCAGTCCGCGGGAACATGTTGGCGCGCAGATTTTATCGTTGTACCGATCAGGTCAAGATAACCTTGTTTAAAGCGTACTGTCAAGGCCTGTACACGGGAAGTTTGTGGTTCAGCTGTTCACGGGGGACGCTAAATGCACTGCGCGTCCAATATAACAATGTTTTCAGGATGATGTTGAAACTCCCTCGATTCTGCAGTGCCTCGGGGATGTTTGCCCAATCGCATACAGATGGTTTTCATGCAATCATCAGAAAAAAGGTGGCATCGCTTGTGAGGAGGATTCGGGGGAGTAGCAATAGCATCCTGAAAGCCGTGGCTGAAGACCCGAGAGCTCCTGTGCTGAGGCATCTCATGCGGAATCATTGTCCGCAGGAAATGCCTCGTAAATACATGACTCACTAATTTTATTCTTCTTTTGTTACTAATCCTAGTGTATAAGTTGTAGTGTATAAGGAGTTTTACTAACAAAAATGGTTCCTATGTTGTCCCAAATAAATCAATTTATTATTTATTTATTTATTATTATTTAAATCGGTGCATTGTCAGAAGTCACGATACAGTGTGGAGTAACTGGTGACTGTAGCGACACCTCAGATACAACCCTTTGTAAACAGGGATTATAGACGGGGTTGAAAACTTTTTTGTAGGGTAAAATTCAAAAAACTAAATTTAAATTGCAATGATACTTTCTGTAGAACTTCAAATGAAAGTAGTGAACCATTTTGGAATAAAAGTACTTTTTCGTCAAAAAAGTTATATGTTTTTGGTAAATCAGCATATTATATGCTGATTTACCCATACCTTTGCTCTGTGAGAGGCAGTGGGACATAATCCACCACTAGGGCTTATGACAGCTGGTGGGTCTTCGATTTTTTGGTTCCAGGATATGCTTTTGAATTCTTGAAAGAGAATATTTCGCTGTACTTACCTTTTTTTTATTTATTGCATCTTTATTTCGGAGAATTTTCCGTATAAGTCACAATACATTTAGTACAAGCGCCTGGATGATATGTTCTGTTATGCTATTGTTTACGTAAATCGGCGCTGAAAGATTCAATTTAAAAAGTTTTAGGAAAACGTGTTATGTATTTTTAGAGCAAATTATGTTTTAAACAACGAGCTTTACATTAAACTTTCAATGACAATACAACTGTAAAAGTCTATCATTCATATATTATTTAGTATTTATACGACATAATTTTTGAATAGAAGGTCCTAATGATATTGAATTGCTAATAACTTTAGTTCAATATTTGCTTGTATTTTGCATGACAGAATAAATAAAAAACTTCCCCAGCTTCTCGTTCAAAAAGCTTTCATAGTAAATAGATTACCCTAATCCAGCTTCAGCATCCAGTGAATTCTGAACAAACTGAATGGTGCTATACTCGTAAGAGCAAGCTTCAAAATATTGAATCCAATAAATAGAGGTTCTCTCAGAAATATTTCTATCAGATCAGGAATATTATTTGTAATGCAAATGGATGCTAACTGAATATTACGATATAGTGCTTTGGAAGCTATATCGTTTGAATTGAAAACACGATTTTATTTTCCCATATTCAATAATAGATGAAGATTTTTTCTGGACAACACCAAAAATTTTTAGAGTTTAGAAGAGTTTAAACAAAATGTTTCAATTATGTTTCAAAAATTCCACTGCTTGACAACGGTCATAAATAACGTGATAAATTTTGATAAGTTATCAAAATGTATTATAAATTTGTTACGCAATTACCCCACCATTAACTCAAAAAATCTAATATGCAACTCTCGGCCATGCCTGAAAGCCGGACAAATAACAAAGCCAGTTTAAACGAATAAACCTGCACCTATTCATAAACTACGACTAAAATTAGACTGCAACGTTACACCACTCACAGTAACATTAGATAAAAGCCACTGTTTGTGGCACGACTTGTACGCAGAGATATGTTAATTTGCACCCAAGTGTAGCACGGCTCCGTCGCATAACCTGGACACAGTTTACAAAACAACGTGTACAGTCACGAACATAAATGTTTATACATAAAACAACTTTTTTTATTACATGCTATAATATATACGAATAAGTATTTAGACCAGTTATAAGTAGTAGTGTATCTAGTAGTAGACTGCCTTATTGGCCGAGTAGTCGCAAGTGCGACTGCTGAGCTAAGGTCCTGGGTTGGATTCCCTGGCAAAGTTTTCCATATAATTTCTCAGTAGCAGCCAAGGAGTCTGAGTTTGTGCCCGATTGATGGCCATGGGCTCGCCCTCCGCCCTCCCTATTACATGGGAGTTAAGACATAACTAGCAAAATGTGGGTGTACTATTAAGTACACCTCTGCCTACCCCTTCGGAGATTACAGGCGTGACGTTATGTTATAAATTTATTATTTTGGTAGGTACTCATTATTAACATAAAACTGATAGTCTTATTTGAAAGTTGAAACCGAAACCTCACAAAGACATCGCTTTGATGTTGTCTAAGTAGGTATACCTACATACATATTTATGCTCGTGGCAGTACGTAGAGAGATATGTAATTTGCACCCAAATGTAGGACTGCCTTGTCACGTAACGTGGACACAGCCTACGGCAAAACGTGTATAGCAATATGTTAGTAAGTGTATTATGCGTTTGGACTTGCAGACATGTCACAGTAGATGCATAATTTCTGAATCTGTGCTTGTAACTAAAACATTTTAACAATCCGTGAAATCTCTTATTGTAATCCCCATTACTGCATTTTGACTCTTGGTCTATAGCGGAACGAGTGGGAAATAAAAAGTTCCAATCGCCACCGCTGGGGAGGAACGAAACTTTTTTTTCCCAATCGTACCCAGTGTGGACGACCGGGAATAAACCCTTTTGTTGTGTCTGACTGCGTGACCGCTGAGATCTTCCAAGCCAGCGCTGTGCAGTACCGTTGTCCAGTGTCCGTCGTTACCAGTGGTCGCAATTGCGACTGCTGAGCACGAGGTCCTGGGTTCGATTCCCTGGTCGGACAAAGTGATATTGAGTTTTTACATCAGTAACTTTTCAGTAACAGCCATGAAGCCTGGATTCGTGCCCGATTGATGGCAATAGGCACGCCCCCTTTTACACGGACTTGAAACATAAATGGAAAAATGTGGGTGTACTATTAGGAACACCTCTACTTAACCCTCAGTCCGGGGTTATCGGGGTAATGTTATGTAGTAAAAAAAAACCGACCAAGTCCGTGTCGGGCCACGCACAATGTAGGATTCCGTAGTTGCCCATCAAATTATGCAGACACTTCCTACGGTTCGATTTGCCTCTGAAAGATGATTTTTATTGTAATAAAAAACAAACTTACATTTGCAGTTGAAAAACCTGTGTTCCCAGACATTATGTTTAGGAAAATATGTTGTCCAAGTACATTTTATAAGTTGGTCGATTGTTACTCGTAATCTTGTAAAACCTACTTAGCTGTGATAGTTTTTCTTTTAATTTCCTTATATACTTCGTACTTTCGTATATTATCACCGTGAATTTTTTCACGCACCAAAACAACCGTTTAGCTGGTAGAGGGAGGACGACACTTGAAACTATCAAAAATTTGCACTTTTACGCTTAATATTTCACAAACGAATCCCTTAATCGAACAATTATTTAACAAGCTCGCAATATTTTTAAAGACCTATCTAACGAAATCCCACACTATGGGGTACACGAGAAAAAAACCCCCACGTGTAGGTACTGGAGATACCCTAAAAAAAAATACTTTTCGAGATTTTATTCATTTCAAATTATAGCTTTCTAGTACTAAGAGTCTTTGAGCTAAGCTGCGGACAGACAGACAGATAGACGCACATGGCGAAATAACGGGTTCCTTGTTTGTTGACTACGGAACCCTAAAAAATCAACCAAAATTTTCTCAAAAACAAATCAAAAGTTTCTCTGATAAACTAGTTCACCATTTAAATCTAATATACAACTGCCACAAATATCTAAAAGGGGGCGATGTCAAATTGATGTTTAATTAACTCATTGCCCGATTCGTCTTGAGATCAAAGCTCTTTGATGTACGGGTACTGGCGTTTCGCGGCTCTGAGCACACTGACTTAGAAAATTGAGAAGGAGAAAAAATAGAAATGATTTGGGTGTGAGTAATTTAGTTTTATTTTTAAAAGAAAAAGGAAATTTATTTGTCTGTGAGTTGACTTTAGTGGTCCTTTAATAAAGTCATATTTATTAGCTTTTGTTGCTGAGGGGACGCCCTAGAAGGACATACTGACCTTATTGGTGGGGCACTTCAGAAAGGTCACGTGAGTAGTACTCCCAACCGACGTGCGTGTATGACCAGATGTATGAACGTGGACGAGGCAAAAGGAGTATGTAAGGATCGTAGCGTTCTATGGTTTCTGCCTACCCCATAGGAAAAAGGCGAGTTTATGTATCTATGTTATTTAGCTACCGTATACATCTTATTTATCCAAAATCAAATCAAAAATCAAAATCAAAATATTTTTATTTCACATAGGCCTACATGCACTTATGAAACGTCGACAAAAAGGTGCACGGTTCGGGTTGGTCGTTTCCTATGGAGAAGAACCGGCAAGAAACTCAATGTTATCCATTAGTTAATCCAAGGTTTTTATTTTTTATTTTTATAAAGCTATTACTGTTTCTAGGAAACTCTTAGTAGCTGAAATAAGGTAATTAGAATCTTATAGTGCATCCATAATAAATTATAAAAAAAAAATACGTAAGTCAATTATGCATCTTATTTTATTCCTACAAAGAAAATATAGCAGCATTTAACTAATAATTGCTATTTAAAAAATAAAATCATGTTTATTTGCCCCGAAGAGGCAGATAGATGTTCGTTAGTAGATACTACCGAGTCCACTGAGGGTCGACCACTTTTCAACCTTATTACTCACGACATAAGGTGTGAAATCGGTAGTACATCTACACTTTTCTAGTTACTTGCAATTCAACAGGTGACAATCCTATTGCCATCAATGTAGCTTAATGCATACTCTCCAAAAACCCCATATTCCCCTAAAAAACCTTAAATACAAGCCAATATACTCATTTAATTCTCCCAGATTTAAAGATACTCTGTAACAAACACGATACATCTTAATTTCCGAGAACCAGGTCGCCGGTACCTACCTAATTAAGTAATTCCTTTGGTTCGGCCAACCAAGCTTTTACTTAATGACAATTTAATGCGGGCGAAGCCTTAAAGTGTTTATCTTACTGTTTATTTTGTACTGTGGCTTTCGATTGCAGGTTTTTTTCTCTTTTGTTTTGTAGGTAAATTGGTTTTAAATGGAAAGGTTTCTTGATTTGGGGTTCCCGGGGTGGGGGTGACCTATTTTAGTGTAAATTAATTGTGATTTGAGTGCAAAACCTATGTATGTTTATTTTAGAATGTTTTAATGAAGAAGAACGATTTAGAATTGCATTTAGCACTAAACACATTCAGTAATTTATGGTTCCGAGACAGTCAGAACTATGAGAAACGTTATTTCATTTGGATGTCATTTGGAATCATGGAAAATCTCCTAAGCCAAGGCACGGTTGGCGCAGTGGCTGAGCGATTGGCTGCTGCGGTGCGTGTCGCGGGTTCGATTCCGGCACGGTACAAATATTTGTATGGCTTATACATACCCATAGGCCATACATTTTTTTTTGTTTTTTTTAAACAACAGACACAAACAGCCAGTCCCGAGACAACTAGATAGCCTAGTTGTCCCGGGACTGGCTGTTTGTGTCTATTGTGTAAAAAAAAAACAAAAAAAATGTGAAAAAAAAAACAAATAAATGTAGCATGCGCATCAGCCGAAATGGATTTGATGGGTTTCTGCTACTCTGGGGAGACGTTTAGGCGGTCTTACAAATACGTTAAGATGATGTTTACAATAGTTCTGTGCAGACAGCAGTAAAGATATGTGCAGCGTACGTACCTTAGACTGCGACCTGCACTCGTTGACCTTCCAGCTGCCTACCTGATGATGATGATGACGATGGTGTTGGATGACGATGAATCTAATGGATTAATCAAAGTTCACTCGAGATGCGCGTTGGTCGGAGGTAGGACACGAAGTCTGACTGTTTGTGTCTGTTAGTTAACATTTTAAATACGCATCCATGATACAGGAGAAAATCAGTGTGGGCCAACGTTTTTTTTTTTTTTTAAAAAAAAGGAAAAGAAATGAAAGAAAGTCCTTCTAACGGTTTCCAGAGTACCTATGTTTTTCATATTTACAACAACAGAAAAATTAACAACAATTTTCTAAATAATTTTAATTGCAATTATTTAAACATCGATTAATTTCGACTTCAAAAACCTGTTTAGTACAAAGTCAAAGTAAAAAGGAACACAGTTTCCAAAACTTTGACTCGTTAAAATTACGAGAAAAAAAAGGGGCTTTAAATTTTTTCTTCTGATTATCACTAATTACTACGGGGTGTCGGTCGTTTGCAAATTTCGGGGAGGGGGCGTTACGGTTCAATGACCTCAAATAGATCGGCGTGACTGTGATATTTTTTTTGACGATGATATTACGAGAAATTGTTTTTTTATAGACTTGTTTTTTTATATTTTATTCCGCTATAGGATTTGATGTTGTGATGTTATTTATTTGTTGTGAAAAGTATGAGAAAATTACAAAAGTTGTCATGAAAAATTAAAAAAATACGATTTCGCCTTTTGAGAAGCATCCATCAGGCATGAAGTTTAACATACCAGTTTGCTTTTAAAACCTAACTATTCATTGTTTACAAGCCAATTCTTCAGTTATACAAAATCAAAGCATTTACTTCAAGAGGACCAGTTACAGGCACTTTTGAACTGTCTAATAAAAGAACAAAAAATGAAGCCAACCCTACATAATAATATACAGTATTCTTTAAAATATATAATATATATAGGTTAGGAAGTTAGTAGGTACAGATGCTACTCTATAAAATACTAAGTATTACAGCTTAACCTAACTTTCGATATCGATAATGTTACATTGCAAACATAGAATCTACATAATTATGGCGTAGAAAATATCGATTGTCATGCTGCTTGATTTTTTGAAACACACACAAAGATTGTACCTAATTATTCTTTTCAGAAATGTAGAAATATTCGAAGAAAGCTTTAAGAATACGATCAAAAGAAACTATACAGCGATAAAGAAACAGAACAATGATTGGCACAAACCGCTCACAATTGAAACCGAATGCAAAATGTTTATTCACTTTTCTTTCATCAACAACCTCGCGATTCCTTTTAAAACCTCCATTTTAAAATGCAAAGCCGTCGCGAAATGCTTTCACGCAATATTTTGAAAGAAACTCTATTGAAAGCGTTCACTTCAAAAGTTTAGTAGAAACGATTTCGATAGGTATTCATACGATAAAATAGCGGAGTATGGAATCGTGGAAGAATTTTTGGGTTCCGTACCTAAATCGAGCCAACCAGGAGCTCGTGGTTAAATAATAACAGCCGCTCGAGTCGACCTTCAGGTTAAGCCATGCTTGCCTAGGTTGGTCCGTGGATGGGTGACCGACCATTTCCTACCGAGATTTCTCTATGCCTCGAAATGCACGTTAAGCCGTTGGTCCCGGTTGTCATTTGTAGATCTTTGACAGTCGTTACAGCCCGAAAGTCTGACAACTAGTTTTACCAGGGGTACCGTATTACCCAGTACTAGCAGGGTTGTGGAGTTCAGTTTTTTTTTTTTTTTTTTTTATTATTATTATTCTTCTCAAACATACATATTTTTTGTTCTACAATTTACTCGCCAAACTTTTTAGTTTGATGGCGAGAGGCGCCTGTTTTTACATACACATGTTATACAAATAATCTATTCAACAATTGACCTTAAAAACTATTACACAACTGTTACTGTTACAGTTCTTACTATAAGATGTGAATTTATTTCTCGGTAACGGCTGAATCCTCGTTACCGAGAAATAAACTCCTTAATCTTGATTTTAACATAACTTTACTTAATTTAGGAATGTGTCTTAGCATATCTACTTTATTAAATACTTTTGGTACTAAATACTTTGAAATTCTTTCCCCATAATAATTTGTTATTTTTGGTTGAACTAGTCTTTTCTCTCTTACACTTCTTGTATTATATTTATTTTCAATAGGAACTTTATACTCTTCACTAAAATAGTGTTCTAGGCTTATCAAATAATCAACTTTCTTATCTATAGGTAGGATTTTACAAATGGGGAATAATTTTTCATATTCTTTGTTACATTTTTTCTTAACCTTTTTGCTAACTAGGAACTTGAGTAGTCTTATCTGTATTTTCTTTATGTCTTGTAAATAAGTTTTAAACGTTCGCCCATACACAATAAGTCCATAACTAATTAGTGAGTCAGCAAGTGCATAATAAACAATCAATAGCGTCTGTTTATTCACCACTTTGTTTAACTGATAGAATTTTCCCAATACAGATCTTAACTTGTTACAAATGTCAGTCACATGCGTTTTCCAATTAAAATTTGAATCAATATTAAGGCCTAAATATTTAAATGTGCTAACATACTCCAATTTCCCACATACGCAATTAACCTTATCCCGATGCAGGCACTCGTATGTATGACCTATTACATCAAGATCCCTTCCGCGTACAGTTTTTGCTCGTAGATTATGTGGCGAGTGTGCATGCATTTTGTCTTGGTCAGATTTAGGATAATTCCGTTGTCATGTGCCCATTTGGTGATACGTTCAAAGTCCTCTTGAACGTACTGTTGCACCTCCGAGATATCCCTCGAAGCATAAGCCACACACATGTCATCTGCATACATAAACACTCGGCACTTACTTACTACATTCGACACACTGTTCACGTGCATTATATAACCCACGGGCCCAAACACTGATCCGGTCGGCACACCGAGATCCACACTCGCCTCTTCACCAGTCACACCAGCTATGATCAGCTATGATCTTACATCCCCAGAATACACCCTTATGTGCCTAATCAGCACCACATCATCATTCAGTTACAGACTTAGTGTATCGGTCAGGCTATAGCGTCAGTTCGGGTTCAGACTCCTTCCGGATAGGTCGCAAGTCAGAGTATTGACCAAGTTTCCCTTTTGACACTGTATTTGTGCCTTTTAACCAATATATTTAATTAACCTTCTAAAATAGTTTTTTTTAAAAAGGGATTTCTATAACGTGTCCTAACATTGGTGGCAGCGGTAAAGGGATTTATATCCCATAGAACGTCTCGCGAAGTGTTATCTGGTGAAAGTGTCCCTGTGCCAAGTGTATCTTGTGTGCTTCATAAACCTACGACCCGAACTCAAGACCTATCCGCGGCCTATAAGAGGCCAACCTTGGCTAAAACAGCCAGCTCCAGCGGCCTAAGTCAGGCCAGCTCCAGTAGCCTACGAGAGGCTAATCCCAGCTCAAGAGGCCAAATCCAGGGCCCCTTTGAGGTTCATCCAAGTCGTCACCTGTCTACCTTGCAGTGGTACTGGGCAGCGCGCTGCAGGCGCATTCTACGGACCTGCTCGTATCCAGCACCGACCAGGATCAGACGTCTTCCGTGTCTCCACAAAATGAAGTGTTTTTGTGTCCTGTGAGTCAGTTCAGTGTTCTTAATTTTAATTCTATTTATAGATTCGCCTTATTAACAAAGCATAAGTTACTTTATATTCCTAGTACTTTGTATCCGTCGATTTATCACTGTGCCGAGACCGTAGTCTAAACATCCTTCGCCCACACATTCGGTTACTTAGTACTCAGAATACTGATAAGCCGTCTAAAACCAGTTGACAAAAGTTTTAATATCGTGAACCTAGCTATCATATTTTATTTCACAGCAAGTTATTTAGTTAGATAAAATGAGTAAATCAGATTCAAAAAAAGACATTAGAGAGTTAAAAGATGAGGAAATACCTCTTAATGTTATCTTAAAATTTATCAAGCCATTTGATGGTTCCAGAGAAAAATTAAATGCTTTCTTAGTAAATTGTGATAATGCGATATCCTTATCGTCATCATCTCAAGAAGATATTATCCTCAAATTTATTATCAGCCAACTAGATGGTAAAGCACAAAGCGCGTGCTCCATCAAAGACTTTGACAACTGGTCATCTCTCAAAGAATTTTTAAAAAATCAATTCGGTGAGAGAAAACATTACGCACATTTACTAACCGAGCTTCAAGAGTGTCATCAAACCAACCAGGAGACGGTTAGCCAATTTCACCTGCGAGTCGAAACTTGCTTATCCAGATTACTTACGGAAGTAACAATATCCAACACAAAAAAAAGTGAACTCGTTGGTAGAGTGGCTGCGATGGAGGATCTAGCGCTTCATACATTTAACATAGGGTTACATCCTCGTATAGCTAACATTGTAAGATGCAGAGATCCAAAAAACTTGAACGAGGCTGTCAACTATGCAATCTCTGAAGAAAAGATTCAGCAACACTCATTCAAACAGAATGTTAATCTTAAGAAAGACAATAATAGACCTTCACCTAGGCCACATCTACCTAATAATAACAGTCAACCTTCTTCCTCTAGCGATTCATCAATATGCAGATACTGCAAGAAGGAGGGTCACACCTTAGCCGAATGTAAATTGCGCGAATATAATAATAAAAAATATAATAATAAATTCAACTCTCCCGCGCAACAATATTCGTCTAAGCCCAAAAATCCTCATGTAAACTTCGTGAACAACGAAGAAAATTCTCTTACAAACGACTTAGAATCTGATCAGGACAATTTAAATTATTAAACGTCTCGACAGGGTGTCGCACGAGACGTACTTCAAAAGACGACGCCGTTAATCCTATATCCAACCACCATTCATCCTCTAGAGCTATACGACAGGGTAACCAGCCCCAAACTGGCAGCTCTCATAATGTCACGCGACAGGGTAACCAGCCCCAAACTGAAGACATTCTCCCTCGAGCTATACGACAGGGTAATCAGCCCCAAACTGGCAGCTCTCATAATGTCACGCGACAGGGTAACCAGCCCCAAACTGAAGACATTCTCAATCCTTCTCAAACTAGATTTATCCCTGAAAAAGAAAACAACAATGATTATAAAGTATACGAAATAAATACTAACCTAAAAACATACTTACCTTATATCATCGCCCAGTCGTCTGTCAGCAAGAAACCACTTACCCTTTTGATAGACACTGGAGCCTCCTTGTGTATCTTAAAGAAATCATGTTTACCCAAACCCCCAGAGTTAGGGGATGACATTGTCAAAATAAAAGGTATTGATTCAAAAGACCCCATTACAAGTCACGGTAACCTTACCCTGGACTTAAGCTTATCACCTGAATACACAGTATTACACAAATTTCACATATTTGATAACTTAGGCTTTCCATACGATGGTATTATAGGTAATGACCTATTCATTAAAAACAGCTGCCGAATAAATTATGATTCAGGTACGCTGGAAATCGCACATCATCATATAAAGTTGTCGTTTAATCATCCATCTTACATAATAGAACCACGAACCGAAACCATCATAGAATGTTCGGTTAAAAATCCAGAAGTTCAAGAAGGTATAATCTTGGACCAACATATTTCTGATAAATTATTAGTAGCTAATTCAATAGTGACAATAAAAAGTAATAATCGAATAAATGTATCGGTCCTGAACATATCTGAAAAACCTATTTCAATAAATCCTAACCTCTCTTTGACATTAATCCCAATAACTGAAAACGTAATATGCCTATCTCAACCTAATGCCAATTGCTATGAGAGAACAAAAGAGGTCCTTAAACAGCTACGAACTTCCCATTTAAACTCTGAAGAGTCTGAAGCTCTTTATGACATCTGTAGTCATTACGCAGACATATTCCACCTTCCCGACGATGAACTCACTTCAACTAGCGCGATCAAGCACGAAATTAAAACAAGCTCCTCGCAACCTATAAATGTAAAATCTTATAGATTTCCAGAAGTTCATAAAGACGAGGTCAGAACCCAGATTAGTAAGATGCTGGAACAAAATATAATTAAACCATCTACCTCTCCATGGTCATCTCCTATTTGGATAGTGCCCAAAAAGGTTGATGCTTCAGGAAAAAAGAAATGGCGCATAGTGATTGACTATCGCAAGCTCAACGACATCACTATTGGTGAGAGCTATCCAATTCCTCAAATTAACGAGATCCTAGACCAGTTAGGTAAGAGCAAATATTTTACAACTCTTGATTTAGCGTCAGGTTTCCACCAAATAGAGATTTCAGTTGAAGACGTCCCTAAAACTGCTTTTAGTGTACCTGAAGGTCACTACGAATTTATCAGAATGCCGTTTGGTCTTAAAAATGCCCCTGCAACTTTTCAGAGGCTCATGAACACAGTCCTATCAGGCCTACAAGGTATACATTGCTATGTCTACTTAGATGATATCGTAATATATTCCTACGATCTAACGTCCCATGTCCAGAAATTATCCTACACGTTTGAGAGATTGAGAAAATTCAACCTCAAATTGCAACCGGACAAGTGTGAGTTTCTCCGCAAAGAAGTTACTTATCTTGGCCACATTATTAGTGAAGCAGGTTTAAAACCTAACCCCGAGAAAATAAAAGCTGTAAGTGAATTCCCTATCCCAAAATGTCCGAAAGACGTAAAATCATTCCTAGGTTTGGTGTCCTATTACCGTCGGTTCCTACAGGATTTTTCTAAATTAGCTAAACCTCTTACATCCTTGTTAAAAAAGGATACACCATTTGATTGGACTAATAGTCAACAACTTGCCTTTGAAACACTAAAAAATAAGTTAATCTCAGCTCCCGTCTTAATATACCCTGACTTTACTAAACCTTTCATCCTGACGTGTGATGCGTCAAATTACGCTATTTCAGCTATACTCTCTCAAGGTGAGGTGGGAAAAGACCGCCCAATCGCGTTCGCCTCCCGCACGCTAAATAAAGCTGAAACGAATTACAGCGTAACTGAAAAAGAATGTCTGGCTATTATTTTTGGAACAAAAATATTTCGCCCATATCTTTATGGTTACAAATTTAAAATTATAACTGATCATAAACCACTTAGGTGGCTATTCAATTGCAAAGAACCAGGCTCCAAGCTAGTTAGATGGAGATTAAAACTCGAGGAATACGATTATGAGATCGAATATAAAAAAGGTAAGACCAATAGTAACGCTGATGCTCTTTCCCGTTACCCTGTGAAATCCATTCGATCACCAAACACCGCTCACGTACTTACCGACGAAGTACCACCCGTGAGTGTTCCACCTCCACCTCAGCAGCCTGAAATCCCTCCGGTTAATCCTGAAAGTCCGGGTATACCTGAAATTCCGGACTTACCTGACTTTATTGACTTACCTGAAAATATTGAGTTACCCGATGACTTCGAACTCCCTGAAGATTTTGACATCCCAACTCCTCCTGAAGTCCAAAACGACGACGATACTTACTCTGAGTGCCTGAAAAAAATAAGTAATAAATTAAATCAATTTGATACTATAATTCATGAACATAATGAAACCTTATTAAAAACAAAATTAAAAACTATTATTATACCAACTTCCATCGACCTTGACGAGTCGAATCCCTATATTTCGGAAGTCCTTGATAAACTTCCGGAACCAAAGGATATCCTTGAAAAAGAAAAAACATTACATTCCTTCCTTTCTTTCGAAATTAATAACGTGGAATTCTACTTACTTTTCGTGAAAGTCCATCACTTCGATCAGTGTAACTATGAGGACATTTTTAAGAGCCTTAAAAACCTAAAACTTAAATTAATTAATAATAACGCAACTGAATTCGCTATAACGGACTTCCGCAATCCATTCGACGCACACAGTTTCATGAAGATTAATAATATAATTACATACTTATTTCACACTACTTCAATCACTGTCCATGTTTTCAAAAACCTCATAATTTATCCTTCTCCAACCGAAATCACAAAGATCCTAAAGGAGAACCACGACATCCCCATATCGGGTCATTTAGGCTCAAATAGAATGTTAGGTAGAATCCAAGAAAAATACTATTGGCGCAATATGCGCAGAGATGTCGAAAACTATGTCCGAAAATGCGAACAGTGTCAAACCAATAAAGCTCTGCGTAGAACCAACCGAGCTCCCATGCAGATCACAACGACATCTACACAACCTTTTGAACGCGTGTCACTTGACATTGTCGGACCATTGCCCGAATCAGGCACGGCTAAGCTCAGGTTCATTTTAACAATTCAGGATGACCTTACGAAATTTTCAGCAGGCTATCCTATCCGAAATGCTACGGCAGAAGAAACTGCTGAATGTTTACTCCACTTCATATCCCAGTTTGGTATCCCCAAGACTATCCTTACAGATCAAGGAACTAATTTCACAGCAGAACTATTCAAACAAACCTGTACCTTTTTGAAAATTAAGCAGTTATGGTCCAGCCCTTATCATCCACAAACTCAAGGTGCCTTAGAGAGAAGTCACGCGACTCTAAAGGAATATCTAAAATCTTTCGTCGATGACAATCAAAATGACTGGCCTAGATACGTTTACACGGCCATGTTAACCTATAATACCACAGTCCATTGCACCACAAATTACACACCATACGAGTTACTATTCGGTTGCAAACCATTTATACCCACTTCTATTTACGATACAGTATTAGAACCTACATATCCCAGTTATGTCCGTATACTCCAACAAAGAATGAAACTCTCCAGAGAGAAAGCCGTAGAAAACATTCTTAAATCTAAGGTCACATCAAAAGACTATTACGATAAAAGAACTAGGCCTATGAAATACAAAACGGGCGATATGGTGTATATCAAACACCATCCGCGGCAGAATAAAGCTCTGTCACCTATCTGGAAAGGGCCACATAAGGTCATAAAAATTAATGGCAACAATACGTTGACCCTTCTCGTTAATCGCCGCCACGTCAAGTATCACTATGACGAATTAAAGCTGGCGGAAACAACTAATATTTAGTTATCGCTATCGTTACTAATATATAGTATCTTGATAAACCTAGTTTTTATATTTATATAAAAAATAGCATTAGATTAGTTAAATATTTTTGTCTAATGTATTTCAGAATATCTACACTCCTGTCCCTTGCAACATCTGATATCGTCGAACAAGTCACTGAAAGCCCTGGCATATACTTCGACCCAATAGGAATCATGAAAAAGACTAGAGATCATATTCACTTACTTGTACCTATAGATATCACATACATAAAACCCCATATAGATAATATAAACAATGCATTAAAAACTTCTACGCTCTTGTGTCAACAAAATACAGTACTTAAAGAATCCGAATGTACAAATATACTACAGCCTCTGGCTTTGCGACTTATTGATATTCTGAAAGACTACAGTGCCATATCTCATTTAATATCTGGGCGAGAAAAGAGATCCGCTTGGTTAGCAGGAATTGGCTCTCTTTTCAAACAAGTCATTGGCACAATGGATGAAGACGACGCTATAAGATATAATAACGCCATTCAAACCCTAAATACTAATAATATTAAGCTTGCATCTATTCTAAAAGATAACATCCTTGTAACAAACACAGCTCTTTCCCGTTACAACAAAACTCTTGAAACTATAACCACAAACGAAGTCCGTTTGAATGACGTCATTACTAATCTATCTAATACTTTTAGTAATCTGTCAATTATATCTGATAAGTTGTACATAAAATCAAGAATGAATGATGTCTATACTGAACTATCGTCCTGTCTACTTACCTTGTCATTTAAATTAGACGACCTTGTAAATGCAATGTTATTCGCTAAAACTAATATTCTTCACCCCTCAGTAATGACACCAAATCAGTTGTATTATGAACTAGTAAGTAACGTTAGAAAATTACCCAATTATGAAGAATTGCCTTTAGATTTAGATTTAGATACTATTCATGCTTTGATTGATATATCAAAGTTGTCGTGTTATTATGTAAACAATAAGTTAGTCTTTGTCATCAAAATCCCCCTTGTACACTCTTTTGAGTTAGATCTATTTAAAGCTATTTCAGTACCTATACCGCACAACATGGAAAAACCAAATTCCTATGCTATGATTGTACCATCTTGTAATTATGTTGGTATTAGTAAAGATAAACTAACATACACCTGCATAAGTAACCTAAAATCCTGTATTGAGCCCGTAAACAGAATTTATATTTGTGATGATATTGACACACTCTCAATTCAAGAAACACCAACCTGTGAAACCGATATACTAACAAAAATTGTTACAAAAATACCTATTTACTGTCAAACTAAATTAATGTATGGTCAGATAGATATTTGGCAACAATTGCAAGGAAACAAATGGATGTTTGTCCAATCTGAACCGACTAAACTTTCCATCCAGTGTAAATCCGATTTAACAGAGTTAAAAATATTAGGTACTGGTGTCCTTAATATTAGACCTCATTGTACGGCTTATTGTAGAAATAAACAGTTATTTGGAAAAAACAACATTGAAATAAATGTCAAAACTATAGATTCCGATTTTAGTCTAATTAACGAAGCCTGTTGTAATTTTGAAAAGTTTAATATATCGAAGCCCAAATTGTTACCTTCTAAATTGTCGAATATAGACTTAGAAAAACTCCCTAGTGTTATCAACAACCAATTGTTGTCAGATGTTGATAAAATCATAAACAATCCTAGTCCTAATCTAATTGAGTATAGTTCTCACTATCCACTTTTGACTTATATTGTATTCATTCTAATTTTAATTTTCATTAGTTATAAACTTTGTAAGAAATTTGGAAAATACTCTGGCTGCAAAACAAAACCTGAATTACAGAACGATAATATCGCAGATAACGATCCGGAACCCGAGATAATTCCTCTTCCAAGATTAAGAATAAATTCGTAACTTTCCATGAAAACCGTAAAGTTCCTCTTAAAGGGGGGGTTGTTACATCCCCAGAATACACCCTTATGTGCCTAATCAGCACCACATCATCATTCAGTTACAGACTTAGTGTATCGGTCAGGCTATAGCGTCAGTTCGGGTTCAGACTCCTTCCGGATAGGTCGCAAGTCAGAGTATTGACCAAGTTTCCCTTTTGACACTGTATTTGTGCCTTTTAACCAATATATTTAATTAACCTTCTAAAACAGTTTTTTTTAAAAAGGGATTTCTATAACGTGTCCTAACAGTGCGTATTTTCCTATTGGTCAGATAGTTTTGGAACCATTTGTTGGTGGGACCACGTATTCCACATTCATCCATGATAGGCAGTCGCTCCATGAAATATACTGGTATTTAGCTGCAACCGGTAAGACTGGAAGCCAATCCCGGAAAAAGGCTAGGCAGATGATGACCCAAAGGGTGCCAAAGAGACTACATACTGTTACTGTCCGTCTGTCACAGGGCTGTATGTTTTGAAGGGATAATAAAATAATAGACACTTGAAAAAGGGGTCCTCAATGTCCCCCTCCCCCCCATAAGAGAAACGTTTTTTTTCTGGTGTTAAAAAATATGTACTTACTTAATGTAAAATATTGTACTGTGGTACGAAACCCGTTTTATACAACTCCGACTCGTACTTAGCCAGTTTTTTTTTCAGGTATGGAATTTTATTTTTATTGCCGCTGAATTTATCAAACAATTTGTGGTGAATGTGGATGCGTTTAGTTATATTTGTGGCTTCTAGAGTTGAATACAAGTACAGCACTGTAGATCGTAAAGAATCAAGTTCATTTCACCGAAGTATTTCATGCTTTCAAATTCATTTGTTGTTGGAATGTGTGTTGAAAATATTCTAAGAATAAAACATTCCATAATAAATAGATGTCGATGACGATAAGTCTACGAGGTTCGAATGGGACTTGGTGAGTCACATTTCCAGGATGGGTCGGTTGACAGATAGGCCAGAATCGTCACACAGTAGGTGCCTGAAGACGGTCGTTGTTACCGACGCAGGCCCAAGAAACGCTTGCATGACCATTTGGACTCGTTCCTGAATGATTGACCAGAGAAGGCAAAACACTAAGAGTGTTGGAAAGGAAGTGGGGAGGCCTTTGCCCAGCAGTTGAACAGAATAGGCTAATAAAATAAAATATACATTTTGTTGTTTTTAACCACAGAGCACGAAGACATCGCGGCGGCCACTGCTAGAAAAAATCAAAGCATTTATTTCAAGTAGGCCCGGTAAAGGCACTTTTGAAGTGTCGAAACAAAGACAACAATGAAATGTAGCTACAGTCCCAGTCACAAGGCATAAAAACTGTGAAAGTACTGTAGTTGCCCATTCCCTAACGTAGATCTCTATGGAGAAGAACGGGCAAGAAACTCCATGGACACTCTTTTAAATCAGAATATTTTTACAAAAATGAGAGAATATATTAAATAGAGATGGTATTGTTCACACTTTTCACACAGACACTTTAAAGCCACCATTATCTCGCACTGTGACCTAAATGAGCTGAACTTTGAATGGCGTCCGTGACTGAAAATTTGCGCTGAGCGCGCTTCGCCAACAAAAATTGTATTTAAAGATTATTTAATAATAATTGTACCTACCTACCAACGAAGACCATGTAAATATATAACGATACGGCAGACGGAACAATGCGAATAAAATCAAAATCTACTTGCAAGACAAGAGAAGACAAAAGCAAAATTGAAAAGTCTTGGGGGAGGCCTTTGCTCAGTAGTATGACAGAGTAGGCTTATACACCATTATATTTTTTAGGTCGTTCTGGAGCCGCATACCATGAACTCGATCATCGAACTCGAAACGATTGGGACTATTTTTTCGAAAAATAACAATAAAAAAAAAACACGAAAGAATAATTTAATGTTTTTTTTTTAAATAATGAGAACTCAAATGCATATGTGTGTGTAAAACGTATCCACGATCGGCAACACATGCGAACGATACCCATTGAAAAATTCATTCATCGATCGATTCTCATTATTTCACAAAAAAAAACATTAAATTTATTCTTTCGTGTTTTTTTTTATTGTTATTTTTTTTTAAAAATAGTCCCAATCGTTTCGAGTTCGATGATCGAGTTCATGGTATTCGGCTCCAGAACGACCTAAAAATAATGGTGTATAAAAAAAAACTTGCCCACTGATTGCTGACGGTAAGTATAACGTGTGCTGTTAAGATGACACTGAGACAATAGAATAAACTTTTTAACACGCTTTTAATGGCTTCACCTGTAACTATGTAAACAAATCTTAGAAATTAAATTTGACCCACTTCTCGATTTTCGATTGAGCTGACATTTTGCACACATATTTAGTTTGGATGACAATGCATGGTTAGTTAAGTGACGTCATTCTAAATCCAATATGGCGGACTCCCAAAGATGGCGGACTTAGTTAGTTATATTTTTTATGCATTCCCATGATATGGGTATCAAATGAAAGGGTTTGCTGAAAAAAATTCGTTACTCACTCATGTATTTTTTTTATTTTATTTTTTTAACTATGATAATTATTATCATTATTTCAATAAAATTTCTTCTGCCTCTTTATACAATCTTTAGTCTCTTTGTCTCCTAAGTACACAAGTGAATTACCTTAGATATCGATCTCTCTAGCATCTGATGTTAAGTGGCGACCTTCGCTATTACTTCAATGGCCCGTCCTGTAGGTCACGTCCAACAAAAACGATGCCTACGTGCTATTGGTTCGAGCCTTTCATTTTATCGACAGTTGCAGTTCATGGCGGCAGGAATAAGGGATAACTAAACTTTTAGTCTAGTATACCTTAAGAAATATCATAGCGTGATAGTTCAAACCAACTTCAAAAAAAGAGGAGGTTATGTATTCCACTAGCATCTTTGATGTATGTTCACCGATTTCTCCGTGATTACTGGTCCTTTGTCATTTGGTAGAGGATACTCGTGCGGTGGTCCCATTTATAAATTTTAATAACTTTGCTTCGGTACTTTATGAGTTCCTCTGTAACATGCATTTTTCTTCTTCGTCTATGTGAACGACTTCTAATTAAAATTAAAATTGATACTGATAGACTTGACGACTTAAAAAAAATACACTAAAGGTGGAAAATAACTTTCGGAAGTCGATGGCAAGAAAGTCAATGAAACAAACAAAAGACACCGACTTCCAAAAGTAAACTTATTTACCAATTTTTTAGTGTTTTTTTTTTTAAGTCCATTATTTTTTTTGCAGAAAAGTTTTTTTTGTGTATCAAGAAGACATCTTCAGTATCAGAGGTGTCATAGCCATAATAAGCATTTTAATATTGGAACGTAATATTTCATTTAGAAAAAATAGACGTTGAACGACGTTGAATGAAAGCCTAATCTACGTTTATGTGTGTGTATACTTTTATATAAGTGCCATGAATCAACCATGGGGTGTTCTTCAATACCTATAGCTACTCAATGCCCTCACCTACCTAATATATTCTCCTGTCTTAGACCCTCAAGTCTGCCATCAAACAAGGGCTGCTCAATTGATGAATCACTGGCAACCCCCTTAATATACTACCCTTAGGGTTGCCAGTATTGTGTTTGTATTGTCATTTGATACAGACACGACTTAATGCAGTTGCTATGACGAATATTTGCGATTGTCACCCTTGACGGGTGTTAAATGTTGAGACAGTGTTTGTGTTTGTGCAGTTTAAACTTATAATATTAATGAAGGTATAGTATAGGAGTGTTAGTTAAAGGAAAATGGCAAACATGTCAATCAACACGACTGTATTAATTATAAAGGAAGGGTATTGTCGTTCAAAATTCACGTACTACGATCGTACCACATAGTACCTACTATACGGAGTGCAGAGCATTGTCTTATAGTTACGTAACAAAGCGAAAAGATGAAAAAGACAAAGAGAGTTACAATATATGGAAAATACAGGCATAATGTCGGCAAAAATCTAGACATTTGGTGTCAGTTTCTGGGAAATCATTTAGGTACTATGCGCTGTTGAACAGAACTTTAAAGCAGTTAAATATATTCATAAACACGTCCACTACAAAGAATTACGTCACACGCTATAGCACTAAACAACGTTGTACAACATAACATCACGCTGTAATCGCCGAACGGTTAGGCAGAGGTGTACCTAATAGCACACCCACATTTTCGCCTAAGTCCGATGTAATAGGGGGCGAGCCTATTGACACCTACCGGACATGAATCCGAGATATTTCTGATGGAAAAACCTACTATCACATTGCCCGACCAGGGATATCGAACCTAGGACCTCGTGGAACTGGTAGCCAACTACAACATAGTTGGGAAAGATATAAACAGAACTTAGGTGCTAAAAGTGAAATTAGTACATGAACCTTATCGAACATAGAATCGCGCCTCAAACCTGCCAACACGCCATAACACTAAACAGCGCTGTACCCATGAAATGGCTCGTTCATAAGCCGGTGTTAGTATTTAATTCACTTACCCAGTTCTGCCTCGGGCGGACAGATTGCAATAAAATTGCACTGGGGATTACCTCACAAAATGATGAGTGAAAATGAGATTGTGCCCGCCCCTAAATTTCATGCGGTTTTGTGGCTAAGCGGTTATTTTATTGGTGAATTTTGATTGGTGATTGATTAAGTGCTTATTGGCTTTATTTTGGGGGTCGGCAGAGTTAAAGGTAGGTCGGTTTTGGTGATAGAGAAGTAGTGAAACTTGCTTGAAACATTACAATTTACTAGTAATTATGTGTGTGTTTTGTGTTTGTGTTGTTCTCGGTGGAGTGACGATCTTCGCGGGGTGGCTGGTAGCAACTGGATGAGAGTTGCTGAGTTGCTGAGTTGAATGGCGTGCGATTGAGGAGGCCTATGTCCAGCCTGCAGTGGACTGCTATACGCTGACGATGATGATGTGTCATTAAAACACGGATTGTTATCGTCAATATAATTCTCGTCTGACTTTAATGAATCGAAAAAAAAAACATTTACTGGACACATTAACTACATAATATTACAGCAATTAAAATGACCTACACCTTACATTCTAAGTTTGAAATTAATGTGTCTGCATTAACAGCTCAATTTTATTCAACAAAATAAGATAAGATAAGATATATGTATTTATTTGCTCAAACATGTGTCACATACAATAATAAAAGTGCATGTAGGATAACATATAAAAGAAAAAAATCGTTCAGACATGTTTGCCACATAACATGGCGTGCAAATGTTTTGAAATAGTAAAATCGTGATTTTTAAATATATCATCTCAGTCCCAATAATTAATTAATTAATAAAAACTGTAGATTTTCCGTGAAAGGGCATTGTCATCAATTGAACACTATAAAAACTCTCATTAAATTCAAAGATAGCTGAAGTGAAGCAAAGAGCAACAATACCTGTACTTATATTATGAAGTGCACTCCAAAGTACATCTTCAGTTAAAAGTATATGGCAAAGTGGCTATCTGAAACCACAGAGGGAGAGTTGTTGTGGACCAGCGATAATGATATTTACTCAGACTATACCCCGTTATTACGAAATAGGATATATCGATCACAACCTGCAGCTAAAATTGTACTTTAAGATGGGAGGAATAAGGTTGGGGATGGAGAGAATAAGGATAATGACAGTCTAGGTCATTCTTGCAACACTTGCAACTCTAAAGATTTCTTGAACACGGAACCCAACAATTTCTTGTTTGAAATTCATTCTGACGACTGAAGTTTGCTTAGAGGAGGTAAATAAAAGTTTAATACGATTGGCGTTCAAATTTAAGATTCGCTCGAGCTTTTAGCACGATACTGTCTTCTTAGTGAAATGTCTCGACTTTGTTTCGCTTTTAATTTTGTGGAAGTTTTGTGTTTTATGAATATTTTATTTTAATATTTATGACAAGTGAGGCTCATTATACTTTCAAAATTATTAGACTAACTGATTGTATCTTTCTCTGGATATACTTACCAACTTAAGAGAGTTGGCAAGGTCCTCTAACCAAGTGTTAAAACTCAAAAATTTTGTCGTGTATCGGTCTATCCATACTTGATGGCACGCTTGGCGCAGTGGCTGAGCGTTTGGCTGCAGCCCTGCGTGTCGCTGGTCCCATCCCCGCACGGCACAAATATTTGTATAATAATATAATAATAATATCTTGGGACAACCAACACACCGCCATCTGATCCCAAACTAGGCAGAGCCTGTACTATGGCAACCAGACAACTGATAAACATACTTATATTAAATTTATTTCTAAATACATACATACTATAGATAAATTACACACCCAGATACAGAACAAATAACCGTACTCATCGCACAAAGATTTGTTCTGTGTGGGAATCGAACCTACGACCTCCGTCCTAGCAGTCAGGGTCACTAATCACTAGACCAACAGGCCAATCAAATGACCTAAGGGTAGTTGTTCCGGGTCCTGCTGTTTGTGTATTTGAATATAAATGTTGAAATTATAATGCACACATCATAGTTTCTAATAAAGTAATTCTGTGTCTTTATCACGCTTTAACGGCGGAACACATTTTGATGAAATTGAGGCCCACAGGTAGACCGTCATAGGTTTCAAGACATAGGATACTTTTGATCCTGGTAGGTACATTTCCGTACAATAATTTTCGACCCCAACCTTTGTGAAGCCGCAGCATACCCTCCCCATATCATAATAGAATACCGCATCATGTAGCAGACAGTTTGACACTGTTGTATTGCATATAAAATATGACGACAATTCAAGTCAATACCTGATCAGACTCAAAACCAAATCTAAAATATCAGACTGCCTTATCATCATCTGCCTAGCCTTTTGTGTTGGGCTCGGCTTCCAGTCTAACCGGATGCGGCTGAATCCTTTACATGGAGTGACTGCCTATCGGATCTCCACAACACAGTTAGTATTGGGTAATACGATACCCCTTGGTAAGACTGGCTGTCAGACTGGCCACTGACTACATGTAGCGACTGTCAAAGGTCTACAAATGACAGCCGGGACCTACGGCTTCACGTGCTTTCCGTGGCACTGAGGAAACTCGGTATGTTATGGGTTGTTACCCTTCCACGGACCAACCTAGGCAAGCACGGTCTCGCCCTAAAGATCGACCCAAGTGACTGTTATTATATCAAACTGCCTAATACAAACTACAAATAACAATTATTATTTAGTACCTTTCAATATTTCATAAACGCCTCTAGGTCGTCACGCCAGCGTTTTCTAGGCCTCCCTCGGCGACAACGCCCGTCTTCTGGCACCCACTGCGTGACGACTCTGGCCCATCGGTCCATTTAGTTTATGAAAGATTGGCCAGAGAAAACCGCACGGAGAGAATTGTGGAAGGCTATGGGGGAGGCCTTTGCCCAGCAGTGGGACAATAGAGGCTAAGTAAAAAAAACCGGCCAAGTGCCAGTCGGACTCGCGCACGAAGGGTTCTGTACCATTATCTATAAAAACGGCAAAAAAATCATATCTGTTGTATGGGAGCCCCCCTTAATATTTTTTTTTAAATTTTTAGTATTTGTTGTTATAGCGGCAATAGTAATACATCATTTGTGAAAATTTCAGCTTTCTAGCTATCACGGTTTATGAGATACAGCCTGGAGACAGACAGACAGACAGACAGCGAAGTCTTAGTAATAGAGTCCCGTTTTACCCTTTGGATACGGAACCCTAAAAAGAAAAAAATTAGTACCTACAAGTCTCACAACTACCCTACCTTATTTCTGTTCTCCCGCACCTTCACCGATTATTTATTTAAAAAGCTAACAGTGACCGGTAGCCGGGTACGGCACATCAACCAGCTATTATCCCGTCACGAACCGGAACGGACGTTTGTGACGACGGCTAACGACTTCCGGCCGACACAAATGACCCTTACAACTGGTAGTTTCAGGTTCTATTCAAATTGTATGTAAGAATACTAAGAATTACGGTAATAACGATGTTTTTCTTAGGTGTATGTTTGATAAGCGATTTTAGTGTCAATTTAATATTTTTTGTGTAGCTTGTTAAGACATGAAATGTTTATAATTTAACAGTTAGATCATGATCGTCATCGATAGAATAGTTAGTTGGAGAGTAGCGGTAAATACACAGGGACCTTAGCTACATATAACAACACGCCTGTAATCCCCGAGGGGTTAGGCAGAGGTGTGTCTAATAGTACACCCACATTTCACAGGTATGTTGAAGCACCTCAGATATTTTGTTTCACCACAAAGTGTTATATTTATTCATTACCATAGTTACAGTGTGAAACTTTGAAATATTAATTATTCATTTCCGCCATCTTGTAACAACGATTTTGAGGCGTTTATTATGAATTATTACTAATTAATAATCCCAAAGTCTTGCGAGTTTGCCTTGTAATGGTAAGTTATACTTTATGGAGGTACTAAATAAGGTGCATGTGTTCACATATCGAATACTAGCACTTCGCCCGCGATTTCGTCCACAAAAATTGTGTTAGCTCGGCTAATAGACATGATATAAATATAATATATAAGCCTATAGCACCGACGAATTGTGTATCTTTGTAGCAGTGAATTTTTTTTTAGAATTGGATCATTCGTTCCCAAGATTACCCCTCATTTGTGTGTAGTGGCTTGGTGAAGACTTCTAACCAATGATTCTGCTTCTATTATTGTCTTCCTTTTATTTTATTATTATTATTTATTTAGTAAGTGCATATTCCATGCAACAAAACATTTAAAAATATAAAAAAATGTAGCCCACTGGTATCGGGAACAGGGTCCAAGCTAAGGCGGCCAGGGCTCCAGAGAGTGTTACCTCCTAACAATACGAGCCGTGTCCAGGAGTACCACTTTCTGAATCAAGCCCTTGATCCAGCTGCCTAACGAGATCCTCCTCAGATATCGGTCGAGGCTCTTGGCAATTAAGTCATTTATTATTAGTATAGAAGTAATTTTTTATTTTATTTGTCTGGAATAAGAATAAGTAGACCAAGATCCCATTTATCCAATATAGAGTACCTTCCACTATGGTAATTAATACAAACTCAACAAAAAACAAGGCCAAAAAACCCCTGAAAAAACGAACCAAACACAACTTCTAACAAATCACTGTTTCATAGCTTCCCAACTCCTATATCATAAGGGCAGGAACACATGACGCAGTTTCTTAAAACATTTTTCTTTTAACGTATGCTAATGCTGGGATAAGCGCCAGTGGCTGCAACTTTGTTGTTATCAAACTAGCTGGTTTGTTACATCCCTTAGGATTTGTTTTGGTAATACGGAAAATATTGGAAAGTTGAAGATGATGTATTTTTGGAGAACAGATTTTTAGATGGGCATCGCTTATTTTGTGTTGGCGCAGTGGCTGAGCGATTGGCTGCTGTGTTGCGTCTCACGGGTTCGATACTCGCACAGAACAAATATTTGTATATCCTACAGATAGTTGTTCCGGGTCTGGCTGTTTGTGTATGTGAGCTTCAATGTTTATAAACATACCCAAGATACAGGAGAAATTCCTAGTCTATGGAAAGGTGTTCTTCAAAAAAAACTTCAGCCACATTTTTTTTCTCTGGCTCTTGAAAATTGCTCGGATACTAGGTTATCATTTTGACACATACCTGGGTTTAAAATTGCATTTATATATATCACCGGAAAATTGCAAACGCCGTAAGATTATAAAATATCACGTGAAATTGTTAACTATTGAATTTGTATGGGATTTATTGTATACAAAACGATTTTTCATAATAATTATCGAGAAATTATAATTTAATAAAGATTTATGACAATCTTACCTAGTCTGCAATTTTCCAGTCGAAGTCATGATACTCGACAAACTTGCTGACATCTATTTCCAATCCAACATCAACTTTTTACTTCAATAAATTTGCAATATTTTCCCCCGTCACTTTACCCGTACCAACAACAGCCAGGTGTTTATCATTAAAATATTTCAGTTGCAACGCTAGAGCGACTCCAGTGCGCATGAACGAATCCCGTCAGACGCGCCGAAGATTTTATACCGACGAGTATTTTCTATGTTATAAAATTGTGTGCTGACTGTTTGGACTTGTGTTAAAAATTAACAATGATCTCTGCTGAATTAACTGTAATAATGTTTCATGCATAAGTTTAGTAAACTACACAAAGACGGACGTGGTGCTTTTGTGTCTGAGGATAAAACATATTTCTGAACAAACTGGCGTACTGCTTTAGGTTTGCAAATTACTTTAAAGCTAAAATCTGTTTTGTAGTGTAAATTTCAAAGGCGACAACAACAGTTTGTCAATTGTGCTAGTTCCATGTTGTGACGGGATACAGGATGACCGGTCTTGCGTCCATGACTTATTATTACAAGGTCGGGATAAAAACTAGTCTTTATCTATAAATCCAAATAGTATTATGGTCTATTTGTTAATTATTATCACAGACGTGTAAACAAATAGTATATCATGTAAATGGTGTGTCCCTAAAAACAGTAAATGTATGTTCTTATTCCATTTATGTTGTTGAAAAAAGAGTCAAGTTCAAAGTCTTCGAGTCGTCTACGTCCCAACAAACACAATTTTATTATGCGGTCTCTCTTTTTAACGCAATATCGAGTATTTCAAGTTGGTTCCTTTTGAAATTTTTTCGAGTGTGAAATTCGCTTTCATTCCATTTACTTACGACTTAATGAAATTTTCGATACAGATCGTTTAAGGGGACTGATACAGCGGCTTTTATTAAAAAAAAAGTATTAATCATGTTAATTTATACAATTAATTTTTAAGTTTTATTCCGATTGGATTTTTGAAAGTGCGTTTTAAAAAAATCTTAGAATAAATTATGGTTCTATTTTCTTTTTTAATACCTACTACATCTATCAAATTTTCTTTTCTTTCTTCAGAGTAAGTAATTGTGTTAATGACTACATACAGTATCTTAATCATTATTATAATTTGCTGTCTTAGAATAATAAAAGGACACACTTGAATGTGTACTCTAAATCTACTAGTTAGCCCTGAAAAAGTAGTTTTCTGCTAGATTCACCAATACCAATAAAAAAGTCATACAAGTATTCGATTGACATAGGTACGCCACCGAAAATCTATAATGTCAATCTTGTTGAAAGACGTTCAACAAATACGAAACGGCTTGAAAGCCACTGTCAATTATAATGGGTGTAAAAGTACCCTTGACGAAGTCGAAAAGCACTGGATCATCCCGTCATCCCGATTATTTTTGTTGTTTTAAACCATACTGATATTGGGGGGTTACGGAGATATTAGATTATTTTTAAATACAATTTTTTAATGTTACAAATTTACTTTAAATTCCTCCAAGGCCCCTGTACTATTCAATGCATTCACCAGCATAATGTTTTGAGTGCGTTACATTGAGTTCTACCGTAAAACGATATTTCTCACCCAAAAAAAAAAAAAAAAACCCAAATATAATTTTTGCGTAGACTTAATTAATTTGATGTACCGAATGCTTGGTTAACGGCTTCATGAAGGGTCCGTTTACACAGGCTCTCAAAACGAAGTTCTCGATTTCAAATTATTATTGAGAATATATTTTATTATTTTTCTGTTGGTACCTATCGAGTATCAAACCGCCTAAAGCTAGATTCATTTATTAAAAGCGGGGGTGACCAACGTTTCTGGCGCCCCTACGTAGTAATCTTACAATGTCCCGGGGCAATCGATTTCCTTTGTAGATTGAAATGGTAAACAAAGATATTGGCAATTTTTGTCATTTCTTCTATTATGAGAACTTCCTTGACTTTTATGTTGCGGATATTAAAGGATTTTTTGGAGTTATATATGTATTTATGTTAAACTACCATGGTTATGTTTTTGTATGTTGGAAAAATATACACGATGAAAAGTCTGTATTTGAATGGCTGAAAACATTAAAGAACTTTGCAAAGATCGGCTTCCTTTGGAATCCTAATAATTTTAATATTTTCAAATTCAAATTCATTTATTAATTTAAAAATATACAGGTGTTATATAAATAAATGTTGGTCCATACTATGTCCCCCATGATTGTCAGAATGCATACAAAATAGCGTAATTAATCGAAACACCCAAAAATAAAGTTAAAAGGTAAGTAGATTCACAACACAATTCATGCCAAACACTAAACGTTAAATAATAACACAGGGTACGGTGATGCTTTATAAAAAAGGTATTCCTAATTGAATAGGTTTAAGGTAATGTGTCAAATTTAATTAAAATAATACCAGCATATTATTTTGACAGGTGACTGTGCGGACTACATTTTTATTTGATTTTTTTCTACTAAGGATCTCGCAGATCCACCTATGAGGCTAGTTTCTGCTTAACCGGACCATCCAGTGGATGTCTTGATTGTAAATGGGGACTACAGAGTGAACATTAATTAATTCAAAACTGCTAGAAATTCCAACCCGCTCAACCCAAATCAGCGAAGCTCAAACAATTAAAAACCCTTTGAACAAAAAAATCAACCCAAATCCGACGCAAGGAAAACAATATGTTTCAAATTACGATGTACTACATCCAATTATGGTAGCAACAAATAAGGAGGTGGAATGAGAGGCAATCCCCGGTCTAAACAGCGGAACCAATTTCGAGCTCATCCGTGTTTGTCAAAGTGCTTCCTTGGCGGCTACCAAGGATTTACGACGTTAATAAGTTTATTTTAAGTAGATTTGTGAATGTTTTCGGTGAAGACCGTGTAGTAGATAGATTTGGTGGGTTTAATGGTGTAGTGTATGCTGCTGGTTAGGAATTTGAAGAGAATCTTGACCTGAATTTTAAAGAGGTTCCAGTGAACGTTAGACATATCAGTCTTAATAATTTAGATGAGACTTCGACTTTAATGTTGGTTTATATTCTGAAGTTTAGTAATAGAATTGCTAGATGTGCCAAACAAAATATTTTCAGCGCACCATTGACCAAAATGTAAGGTGGAACGCACCTGGATAAGGGACGCACAGAATCGGGAAGTGTGGCAGAAAGAAGGAGAGGCCTATACCCAGCAGTGAGAATTTCAAGGCTGATATGATGATAATGATTGACCAAAAGAAACATTTTTCCCTGAAGCATAGTGTGACTTCAATCTATCTACGCTCAATAGTACAGCTTATTTTCTAAGTCGATGGCAAGAGGAACCGCTTGACGTAAAACGATTAGAACTCCAATCGAGAATGCTTAGTACCCGCTAAAACTAAGGTACGGGAAGCCGGCACCCAACGCAAGGCTCTTTGAAACTAAAAACCGGAAATTGCGTCGCGTCGCGTTGTCTTCCCTCAATGCCTAGACGTTGAACGTCTTCATTAGCGGCATAAATTAAAACGCTTTGCGACGATAAGGGAAGGGAATATTTCGTACGGTTATTGCTATGGAAAATTCCATTGTGAGTGAGGATAGTTGTTTAAGTCGTACTTTGTGCCTTGTCTCTTGTCTTTGGTTTCTCTTTTATTTTCAACAATTTTTGCTATTTCCTTAGTTTCACTTGATCATTATCTATGGTTTCTTTGTTGGGTACTTCAGGTCTTTCATCTAGACAGTTGATTTACAATAAAGCCAATTCTAGGTTTTGATCCGTTGGCTCTGATGTTCTTTATTTTTCTAATCCAATGTAAATTTATCTATAATGAATCCATTCAATTGTTGTATTTTTTTCATTATTTATTGCATTATTTTCACGATTTATTTCTTTTATATTCTTATCTTTGGTTAATTTAGTTCTTGCATCTTGAAATGCAGTTTTCTAATGCATATATACTTACTACTATTCCTTAATATACATTTACATATTACTACTCCTCCAAGCAGTACCACCAACTTTAACTAGCTTTCCTTTTACACCAACATAAATTCCAGAAAAACACCACTGCAAAAAAATGTAAGCAAGTTCACAACTAAACCTCACTAACACTCCCACTTACACCAATTAACATACGCGCACGAAGAAAATGAATGAAAATAGTAAAGAAAAAACCTCTGCTTTCCAACATTTTTTTGAACGCAAAGTGCAATATTCCGTCTATTCTTAAAACAAACAGAGAACGCTGGATGGAATTAAAATTTCCATCAGAATTGTTTGTGTAGGCTAGACAAGAGACGAAGAGGAAATATGACGTCACAATGTGGTAGTACATCAATGTCAGAGGTGGGATAAGTTCGTAGGATGTTGGCTGAGGAAAGTTCAGTGCTAGTGTTGAATAGAGAATTCATAAGGTTAATACTTCGCTAGACACATACTACAAAAAAGGAGGTTTTATTGACATCAAGGCTTATTGGTCAGCGTGAATGTGTGCACTGTCCAAGTATCATAAGATACTATAAGAGGTATTCATTATAAGATACTGTGTAGGATTTTTGCGGTCCAGTACATTTTGTTACAGAAACATTCAAATTGAATGAAAATATATGAAAACTTATAAGAGATACGAAAACTGGACGTGTCAGCCATCTAATTAGTACCTAAACTTTATAAGCGACTGGCACTTCACCCGCAAATTTGTCCGCAAAAAAATAAATGTGATAGCTGTGCCGCTTGCTGCATAAATATAAGTTATAGCCTATAATAGTAACAAACAACTTAATCATGTATTTTTAAAACAATATATTGTAATTTAAACAAGCGAGACGCCTCACTCGCACATAATCTTTCATATTAAGATTAAGTGATGTGGGTTTAACCAAAATTAATGTCGTTTTTTTTTTAAATAAAAAGTTTTTAATTTTTTTTTTTTGTATATTTGTTACATATTGTAGTTTTCTGCCAGTGAAAGATTTTTTACATTTGGAGATTATCTCTACATAAAAACGTATTAGACGAATTACCTCCAGTAGCTACCTAATTCAGTTATTTTCACCTGACTCAGAAATTCAGATCCTCACGCTTAACCGTTGCACTTACACGTACTCAACCAATCAGGTAGCTACGATATATCTTATGTAGACTCTCTATTATCATACCCTATTTTTGTAACAAAATCATATCAGTTTCAGTATCTTTCCAAGGAAAACCGTTTTATCAATCGAGGGTAATTGACTGATTTATCGAAGCGTAAGGCAAGCCCACTTCCTGGCACGCAATATTGGCCACCAACATTCATCACGAAACAAATTGTCCAGTTTTCTAAGAAAAAATAAAATAATCCAAGACTCGTCAAAGTTTTAATGAAATTAGTTCTCAACTTAGAAAATAGCACAGTTTTATAACTTGCAATGAGACCACCCTTTAAGTTGGCGACGTCAGCAAACTACTGTTCATAAGGGTGAATTTTGCATTTTCTACTCTTCGTGTTTTCATCTGCTAAGTTTTCTGGGAAAAAGAATGTGTTGAGCAATTCTGAGCTTAGTGTTTGGTTGTCTGACAAATGTTTACGTGGAACGGTGAGACTTTAGCACTTTTAATTCTCGTAAGATGTCTGAGTGAGATCGTTTGGTACATGATATTACTGCATAATAATATGGAAAATAAACTGCAGTTTACCTACAATAATTGTCAACGCGACGGTCGTTTTTGAGAAGCTCTAAATAATCAGCTAGGATTAATGAAGTGCGAAATTGATCGCCATAATTGTATTTATAAATTAGTGTGATGATATCGATAATTTCTCGACTAGCTTACATAATTTAGATTTATTATGTTAATATTGGACCTGTTATTGATTTTTTCTTTATTTAGTTTTTATTTTGAAATTTGTCTTTTGAAAATAACCTATGGGCTATGTATGGGCTCTGCCTGAATAAAATGATTTTTATTTTTTTTGTATTGAACTTCCACAGTAGTGTCAAAGGCTCGTTTGTTTGTTACCTTTTCACGCCTAAACCACTGAACTGATCATCCTGAAAAGTTGCCGAGATGTTGTCCCATGTACTGAAACGGCCATAGGGTACTATTCACCTCGAAAAAAAGTACTGTTCCTGACGAAAACAACAATAACTTTCGATTGATAATAGATGGCGCCACGTGTCTTTCGAATCATAATTGAATTATATCATTACAAGCAGAGTACAAATCCGAATTGTTTGTCAAATTCTAAATTAACGCGAGTGAAGCCGCGGGCAAAAATCAGTTCTCAATATTGTTGACCCTTAACGTTGATTGTCAATTATTTCCCTGAAACCAGATAAAAAACTTCACAAAAATAATGCCATGTAAAAGCGTGCCAAATTAACAGAATCGCGGGAAAGTGCCGCAAAGAGATAATCGTGCAGTTACCGCGCTATCCGAACGATCGCAATTTGCGTAAACAGCTCTCTTGTGCTGTATCCAACGTTTTGCCTCCCACTTCCTACGTTCCCAAAATATGTATGTTGCATAATTATATTATTGTTGTAGCGTCCGCTTATCAGTGGTGGAATAATCATGACTTTAATTAATGACAAGTTTTTTTAACGTGTTTCATGGAATACTAATTTTTACCCGCGGGTTCGCCAGCATAAAAGTCAGATAGTATCCCAAGGGAACGTACTACCTTTCTCATTGATGGTCGACCACTTTTCAACCTTATTACTCTGGGCATAAGGGTGAAAAATAGTCGAACCGTTAGTGAACGGAGTAGTACTTCCAGGATTAAAAGTAAATTATGTTTTAGCCAAGGTCGTAGTCTAACTGTGTATTTAAATTGAATCGAAAACTTTTCAGCCGTTATGTCATGATATAAACAGGTACGCAGTCTGCACTAAAAGTATCGGGAATGGAATATTTCCACTGTTCCTGTCATATTAAAATCTTTTTAATTGAAAACTCCTTGGTTTTAAAAATCGAATACCACTTGCTTATTTTTAAAAAGATTCTCGGTCTTGTCACAAGGTTTTGTCAAACTTGTTCAGTCGTTGAGAAAATGGAATTGACTCGAGAAAATTCAAGAGCGATGATTTATTATGACTTTCGAAGTGGTTTAACACAAAAACAGTGTGTTGACCGGATGATTTCTGCATTTGGTGATGAAGCCCCATCCAAAACCACAATTTATCGCTGGTTTGCTGAATTTCAACGTGGACGTGTCAAGCTCAGTGATGATCCCCGTCAAGGTCGTCCAAAAACTGCAGTCACCCAAGAAAACGTTGATGGTGTGCGTAGGCTGATTGAGGAAGATCGACATGTGACATACCGTGAAATTCAGGCAACTTTAGACATTGGCATGAGTCAAATACAAATAATCTTGCATGAACAATTAGGTGTTAAAAAGTTGTTTTCCCGATGGATACCGCATTCGCTCTGTGAAGAACAAAAAGCGGCTCGCGTTACTTGGTGCGTCAGAACTCTCGAAAGATTCCACGCAGGATCCTCAAATGCTGTATACAACATCGTATCAGGTGACGAATCCTGGATATACGCGTACGAACCCGAAACAAAAAACCAGTCACGAGTTTGGATGTTCGAAAATGAGTTAAAGCCAACAAAAATCGTTCGTTCACGGAGTGTTGCAAAAAAAATGGTGGCCACGTTTGTCTCCAAAACCGGCCATGTTGCGACTATTCCTCTTGAGGGACAAAGAACGGTTAATGCAGAATGGTATGCTAGCATTTGTTTGCCACAGGTCGTTTCTGAACTCCGTAAAGAGAACTGCAACCGCCGCATCATCCTCCATCACGACAATGCGAGTTCTCACACCGCGCACAGAACAAAAGAGTTTTTAGAGCAAGAAAACATAGAATTATTAGACCATCCGTCGTACAGCCCCGACCTAAGCCCTAATGATTGCTTTACTCTCCCTAAAATAAAGAATAAATTGCGTGGTCAGAGATTTTCATCACCTGAAGAAGCTGTGGACGCCTACAAAACTTGGAGACCCCAACTTCCGAATGGAATGGTTGCTTCAATGATTGGTTCCATCGTATGGAAAAATGTGTCAAATTTCGCGGAGAATACTTCGAAAAGCAATAAATACATTTTTAAATCGTAATGTTGTGTCACTGCCTTGATTCCCGAAATTTTCAGTGCCGCCCTCGTACATAAGAATAATAATTATGGGCGATCGGGAGGCCAGTGTCATAATACACACACAACAAAATAACACAGTTCTAAAGTACTCACTACTAACCCATATGGACTCTTGTTCGAAATAGAGTACTTGATTGATAATACTATATATATTTAAATTGGTAAATGCATGCTAATTAGTTCTCTATGTCTGCATCTTCGTGACTCCATCTGTAATAATAATAGACCATAGACTTAATTTCTTATTATGTCAAGAAAATTGAAAACAACATACCTACGTTTTATTTCACTGGAACTTACTCATATCAACACAAAAATGACAAAATATAAACATACGGTACATAATTCCTGTATTTCCTTACAAAATAATTCTTATCATTCAAGAATCTCATTAAATCAGAAAACCGTGAAATTATAAAAGTATTCAGTTCATGAAAACGTTAAATCAACAGAACAAAAACTACATTAGCATACATTACATCGAGAATGCAGAGCTTTCAAGAACAATGGACTCTCCAAAGTAATTTTCTTTTCTTTTAAAACTGCGTTTTAAATGTATTAAAAGAAGCATTACTGGAAAAACAGCTCCGAACTGCTTTTTAGAAATGTTACTTTGTAAGTTTTTTAATTAACATTGTAATTGCGTTAGTTTTTAGTTTATATTTAGTTGTCAACGGCACTTTACCTAAGAGTGTAGTTCGTTCGTATATTTTAAAATAGGTTTTTTGCTCTTCCAACAATTGTACATTGTCTACCTACCCATGGCAACCTGCTGTGGTTAATCAATTAATCAACTTTATTTTCTCGCCACAATCTACAAAAATTATTTTACATTGGTCAGATTCGACAATGTTACACAATTCAGGTAAGTATTATACTGTGGGAGACTGGTGCCTAAGCTAGGATCGTGGCCTGTGTTTCAGGACATCAGGATCCCACCCCTTTACATTTTCATTTCATAAATTATGTACTAGGCGCGCTGACAGAATGTCTGAGGAATTATAGAGGAATTATACATTTTATAGTTTAATTTATTATGCTTAAAATCTAGGTTAAGTATGCGAGACGAATATTAGTAGATGTGTAGTATGGGTGACTGTGTGGGTGTGTGAGTGTGCTTGATTTTTTGTTTAGGTCATTATCAGGATGTTTTCAGTATCATTATCGTTTAATTTTAATAGCCAGTCAGTTAGCCTCTTTTTGCATTCATTCTTTGTGAGGCTAAAGATATGTAGCACCCTATGAGTTTTATTGTATAATAAAACGATACTATGGTAAACTATGACTCAATAAGGTATAATATAAGGCGTAAACGGACCCTTCACGAAGCGGTCAACCAAGCATTCTGCACATCAAACTAAGTAACACTGCGCCTAAATGATTGCCGGGAAACGACTTTTTTTTTGGTTTGAAAAATCATGGTATACGGTAGCACTCAGTGAACGCACTCAAAATATTGTGCTGAAGGATGCATTGAATAGTACGGGGGTCGTGGAGGTATTTAAAGTAAAAATATAAAATTTTAAAATTGTACTTTCAAAACAACGTGTGTAAAGTTAGAACTTTGACCTCAGTATACGTAACTAGAAGGTTCCCAAACCAAAAAAATATACCAATGACGGGGAGAACAAGTGCCTTTCAGCTTCGTTAAGAGTCTTTTTACACCTATTATACAAAATTTTCCCGTCCAACTTAATTTCTCATCATGACAAGTCCACACGCAGCGCATACGCAGCACTTTCTACATCGCTACGTTGTAGTTTCTACGACACAAGAGCTACGCAATTCAATGACAAAAAGGAAACCTCATAGATTCATCCGATCCGTCCATATGTCTGTCTGCCTGTCCGTATGTTAAGTCATTTTAAAAGAAAGAAGAAAAAAAATATATTTTTTTCTTCTCCAATATTGTTGCCATACAGTGGAAAATTTTGGAGGGTGATGTGAAATTGTGAAACTATATTCTATCATTGTAAGTAATATTTATAACTAAAATACTTGACACTCTGAGGGCGTTAAAACTTTACTACAATATACATACGTGGGTAGAACAATCATTTTGCTGTGTACGTATCCCATACAAGCGTTATTGGAATACCAATAACTGATATACCTATCTATTGGAATTCCACGAACATGTTTATTAAGTTTACACAGTCCTAATATACCTAGTCAGTAATCGATATTGTGTACTTTGAATAAATGACGTCATTCGAGCCAATAACTTTCGATATCCTTCGATGTCTATAATATTTTTAATATTACACAAATGTTTCGAGAAAAATTATAGGTAAGTATTGTATGGGAATATAGTGGACTAAAATTTAAACACGGACAAACATGGACGAAGATTTGCGTCATGTTCAAAAGAAGTCAAAGTTACTCTATTTAAGGCATATTGTCAAAACTTCTATGGCAGTAGCTTATGGACAACATATTCTCTAAAAACCGTCAACGCATTGCGCGTCCAATATAACAATGCCTTCAGAATGCTATTGCGGCTTCCACGTTTCTGCAGTGCATCTGCCATGTTCATGGAGGCTCGTACAGATGGATTCGCAGCTATTTTATGCAAAAAAGTCGCCTCCTTATTGAGCAGAGTTCGTGCTAGCAGCAATAGCATTCTGGCGGTTATTGCGGACAAATTTGACTGCCCTATTCTAAGTCATCACATTACTACTACTACTAAAACGAGTACCATAAAAGTGATGAATTAATTATTTAAAGAATGAATTTTAATTAATTAATGTATCTTAATCACCAAATTCTTACCACTAACATAGTTCTTAAGTGCTTATTCACTAAATAGTTATTTGATTTTGATTTGATTTTAAAAAAAGAGTCTATATCGATCGGTGACAGTTGACATCGAAACCAAAACTATTCCCATGCAGTTGTGGTAGAACGATAAGAAATTAATAAATATTTCTAAAGCGTATCATTGCCTTTATACCTACTGCACATCATGGCAAGATTGCTATCTATCACGAAGGACATGAAATAAAACGTTTTAAAAAAATACATAATAATACGTATCCCCGAAGGGTTAGGCAGAGGTGTACCTAATAGTACACCCACATTTCGCCAGTTATGTTTAAGTCACATGTAAAAAGGGGGCGAGCCTATTGCCATCAACCGGGCGCAAATCCAGAGTCCGTGGCAGTGGAAAACATACAATGCTAAAGGCTTTATTGGCGCTCGAATGACGGGGCGTAGTTTATATAATTTTATGAAAACTATTGGAAAAACAAGATAACGGCAATAGTTCATATATTGGTCGTGTGCCCAAAGATCCATATACAGCTAAACATTCTTCAGAATCAAATAAAAACAACCTTATCATTAACACTAGAAACAGGACATTTACCATGTTTACTGTTTGTTTATCCCTGATCAACAACAGCGCCGAAATATCGGGAACTCATAACAAACAGTAAACATGGTAAATATTATAATATTTCTAGTGTTAATGATAATGTTAGTGACCATGACAGTTTCAAACTTATAAAAACAACATTAAAACTGAAGCAGCAATATAAAGCCATACACAAAGATAACATAAACGCTCATCATATTCCACCATTAACATAAATGAAAGAGCCAGCGAATAATAAAATTACTTTTGTTTTCTTAATGCTGGCAAACTTTCCACTGGATTTGTTTGAGTCAGTCCGTGAATTGTTATTAAAATTCGTACGAACGCTGCTGAAGTTTTTTACGTTAAAAGGATTGGATGTAAAACGGTTAGAATGGTGCTCTTTTTATGCAGTCTAGGTACTGCTATGAGAGCATATTAATAAGGAAATGGGATGCATGTGAAATTTTTGTGCAAACGCTCTTGCGGTTTGAGGCAATTTGATGTGTCTAGTGTGGTTCTTAAGGTGGGCCAGGCACCAAAATGCTATCAGACGTCCTGCTCTCTTTTAAGACAGTACAATAAGAGACATTGATGATAATTATGACGATTAAATATTATTTTGAAATAAATAATACATGAACACGAATTGTTCTTGAGGTTCCGTCGCATATCAGTGCTTAGAATTTGAAATTGGCTGCGCTTTTATGGTTTACTAGTTACTTGCTAATGAATGTGTGGTTGAAATTAAAATATAAAGCACCTTAAGGTTAATTTTACTTGTATTTCATAATGTGAGGAGAAATTCGCCTGGTGTTTGTAATTTGGTCGAACGCTTAACATTTGTACTCCTTGACCGTACATTTTAGATAATTCACGGATCAAGAAAATACTATTAGAAAACACAATAAAAAGTTAGGATGGCTTTAGATAAACGTTATCGACGTGAAAACGGTAGCTCGTCATAAGTTCGCTTCGTTTTATAATAATCTGATGTTAACACACAAACAAAGGGTTTTAGCCGCTTTCCGAAACACTACACAAAGTGTCTGGCAGCACTTTTCAAAACACTTTTGCACTTACAAAATCAGAAATATGAAATTCTTTTTCCACATTTCCAACATTTTCTCACTTCAAACTTCGACATCCTATCAACTAATTAGCAAGTCCTACATTAAAACACTTGGAAAATTTAACATCTGAAGACGAGAAACTAATAAAACTAGAACGTGACCCACTCCGGGTCACCCAGGGTTTCCTTCATATAATCTGCATTCCTGAAAGTATTATTTTCTCTCTAGACCTTTCCTGGACATGTCAAAGAAAGGCCACTTTTATTTTTCGCTAAGAAATATGTCTTATTCTGTTGGCATGAATCGTGAAGGTTTTAGGTAAAAAGTGTTTTTTTTTGGGATGATGAACTGTTTTTATTTGATGTGGCGTGATAAGGGGATATTGTGTGTCAGTTTGCGTCTGAGAAATTGTCATATTTTTCCAAGTTTAAGCACAGTGCCAGGTACTTTTAATAGTAGAAGTAAATGTGAGAAATGTGTACGATATAATTTACATCGACCTGCCTCAATAAATTACCCATTATTAACTAGCATTTTCCCATGCGGTTTTGCCCGTATGGAGGACAAAAATAATCCCTCGAGGACGTTCTTTGGAACAATATTAACAAGCATTTGCCGACGCGGCATTGCCCGTATGGAGGACAAAAATAATACCTCGAGGACGTTCTTTGGAACAAAACGTAGGTCATGGTGAAATTTCAAAGAAATCCATTACGTTAAGTTGTGAAAGGGTAAAAGCGAGACTGACAGACTTACTTTCGAATATAAAATAGTAATTACATATAGATAACAGAATGTTTCTAAGACTTTCCAATTAGCCAAGTTGCTGAATCTAGAATCGTCACAGGACATATCCCACAGTCTACACTCAACATTAGGCTAACGCCACACATTGACCCTAATCACATCTCGCTTTAACCCTCACAAAACGCAACCCTCATCTGCCTTCCCAAATTCATAATTACTTCCAGCCTTTCCACCATGTAAGCCCAATCTGACCGTCAAAACTTGGCAGCTTAAGCCCGAATCTTGGCACGTTGTCAAGGTCTATCGTAGCTAGTAATTTGAACTAGATTGAAATGTAAATGTAATGAAATGCAAATGTATTCAATTAATTGGGTGTTATAGTGAACCATTGAGGGTAGGGTTCGACTTCCATTAATTAACTGGCGTGTGTTGTTTTTAGAATTGTTGTAGACCTAGGTCTTGGTTAAGAAATCCAGGTTTTGAAAATCGATAATAATTATGGGTTTTGTGTTTAAAGTTTAATTATTTAGGATTCACACAGTCTTTTGTTTAGGGATTCAAGGTGTTCGCGTTGCTTTATTTTGGGACATACACAAAAAAGGTCATATAGACATTTTTTATAAACAAGAGGGATTAATCGAAAAATCAGTGTTGTGTTTGATAGTTATAAAGACAAAGGAAAAAGTAAACGAGTTCAGCGTTTAAAGAACAAAATGCTAGAATCAATTTAAATAAAGAACAGCCGCTCGGGTCGATCTTTAGGTTAAGCCGTGCTTGCCTAGGTTGGTCTGTGGATGGGTGACAACCCATCACATACCGAGTTTCCTCCGTGCCTCGGAAAGCACGTTAAGCCGTTGGTCCCAGCTGTCACTTGTAGATCTTTGACAGTCGTTACAGGTAGTCAGTGGCCCAAAAAGTCTGACAACCAGTCTTACCAAGGATTATTTACCCAGTACTAACTGGGTTGTGGAGGTCAAATAGGCAATCGCTCCATGTAAAATACTGGTATTCAGCTGCATGCGGTTAGACTGGGAGCCGACCCCAAGATAGTTGGGAAAAGGCTAGGCAGATGATGATGATGGTTTCAGAAATAATAATTTGGAACTCAGTTTACTATCTTAGAAATTTGAAAATAAGTAGGTAAACGTTTTAGAAATTGATGATCTGATTTTAAAATACCTCATTTGGCCTTCTTTTCAAGTTTCTAACCTATGTCATAATTTTATTGAAATTTATCAAAAATATGTGTGTCTAGTCATTTATGCAGCAACATTATGTTCATGTAGACTTAATATGCTGATCGAAAGAGCTGGTGTATGCTGTATCAGTACTTTTCATGCAAATTTCAAGAGTCAACAGGGGGAAATTGATTGATGTCGCAAACAAACACAGCTACTGAATAACTACAGACAATGCAGTGTTGTGGAGCTAGCGATTGACTAGTTAACGTAGACTTAAAATACGGTAAAATTGATGTTTCAATTTCAAATTTAAGTTTTTTTTTATATTGATTGGCGCTAAGACGAAATAATACAACAAAAATAGGATATGTAGAAATCAGATTGACTTGATTTGAATGTGAACCGTTCACATTCAAATCAAGATGTGAACGTTCCTAATATCACAGGAATCTTGAGTGTTAAGTGCTTCACTGGAAAAATGGAAACTTTTGAAGATTTTATTTTTAAAGTACGAATTCAATTTGTTGAGTTCTAAGTTCAGCTTTTTTAGGTATTTTTTATGCCAATGTGTTTTTATGTCATAAAATAGTTTTGATCGACGTTTGGTCGATCGCTGAAAATAAGAAGTTTGCATCAATTGACACATAGCAGCAAGAAAGTATCTAAAATTTAATTTTCCATTTCAAAGGTGTTGCTCTAACATCCAATTCCATATAGTTAAACGAGTTTTCTAGTTTCCTGATACTCGTTAGTTACTGAAATCCACAACTCAATTTAACTTTAAACGCTCTCAACAGAACACCTTAGTTAATAGTTGTGTTAAAGATAGCATTTCACACAAATTACAATCTTACTGACTAGGTTTTAAGGTTGAAAATAGATTTGAATGTCTTAGTGTAGTTTGTGATTATTTTTATTCGCACTGGCAATAAAGGTTTAACGACAAACTTCGACTCTTTTGCTCGATTCAAACACTAAGAAACACCTAAAAGGATGCCTTAAGTTTTACTGCGCTGTACGATTATCGACTCTCGGTAATCAGCCAAGCTTTAAAAATCCAACAGTACCTATGCTTTTATTTAGGCACTCATTTAAGTAACACCTTGTATTAGTGAACACGAGCATTTGGATCGAGGATTTTGAATCGGATAGCTTAAAGAACATCTTCATGCGTTTAAATTAAATTCCGACTTTTAGCTTAGTTTATCTCAGTTTTTTGCTGAATCGAAGAGTATAGAATCTACGAGTTTTATTCAGGGAGAAAAACTGTTATTACTGGTTAGGGAAGATAAGAAAATGGCTAGAATTACCATTTCTTGCTAAGTAAGAGAGCAGCGGTGGCCCAGTGGTAGCGGCCCCAACTTACCAACAGTAAGTCGTGGGTTCGGACCCAGGCAGGCGCATTACTTTGTGTAATTTATTTCACCATCACTGCTCTCAAAACGGTGAATGAAAACATCGTGAGGAAACCGGCATGTACTAGAACCAAAAATTCGAAGACATGTGATATCTACCAACACGCACTGGGCCCGCGTGGTGTATTATAGCCCATTCCCTCTCTAAAGAGGAGGCCGTATGTCCCAGCAGTGGGAACATTGCATATGCTGATTATGCTAAGTTTGCATATTTGGGCACGTTGCAAAGCGAGCTGTTTAAAACATATTTAGGGTTCGTATTATTCCAGAAATTGTAGATCTTAATAATCAAATAGTGGTATTGATTACCAGTCGCATTTAATTTGTACATTTGGTGTAGTGTGCAACTTCTAATGAAGAGATGACTGAAGTTCAAGATTAAATTAATAAGGCTATTTATTACCTTATATTAGGGGTTAAAGTATGAAATTGCCAATTTGTGTGGACGATTTCGTGAAAAGTGATATTTCCATAACATTTTCTTATTTTTCTTGGAAACGTCTGAACCGATTATGATGCATTTGCAAACTAGTGAGAGTGAAAAAAGCTGCGCTGCTCTGCCTGCACTGCGTACCTTAAATTCTCAAAACATAGTCTATGACAAAAATATACCTACTTGAAGTAGTGAAACCGACGGCACATTAAAACACGAATTTTGACACACACAATTGTGAGGTAATATGCAACTACTAGTACGGTTTTTAAACTCTAAAAGGTTCGTAATTTAACAATTAATCCAATAAAAATGGAATTAGGAAAAATGGAACTATACTTCAAAGTTACTAACAGAACAAAATATGAGAAATAAATGGCAATTTCATAGTTTAAAACCTATTATTTAACACTAAACCGCAGAGGGCAGCGACGGCCCACACTTAATGGTGGCTTAGTAATGGCCATCACTTACAAATTGGAGGACGTAAAGAAAACCCAAACAGGTGCGGTATACATACATAAACTAAACCCTTTTTGCTATGGGGGTAGGCAGCAACCACAGAACGCCACCTGCTGCGATCCTTATTAATTTCATGAAAACATCTCATAGTAATTGGCATGTCCTAGCTAGAACCTCAATTCGAAGACCATATGTCTATCAAACCGCATCGGGCCCGCGTTGTGAATTACAGCCAACTCGCGCTCATAGAAACGTATATCCCAGCAGTGGGAACATTATAGGCTGATTATGCTTATTCTATGGCTCAAAATAACGTTATTAATTACCTTAAATTATACGCTAAACTGGTACGCCACACAAACAAGACGGCCCTTTAGATTTTACCCCCAAAACGTAATTTCAACGCAATTATTAATGAGAAATGCGAATAATTTACGCAAACAACTATTTCGTGCTCACTGTAATACATAATAATTAAATTCGGCGCAAATTAATGACAAATTACATGAATTGGTAGAAATGGATTTGACGACGTTGGGGTGGGTTGTCAGTTTAAGTGGGTAGTAGGTACTTCTGTAATGCCTGCCATTACTGCGGTACTGTTCAAAAGAGATACCGCGGCCCTGGAACACAAAGGGCAAAAGAAGGAACATGGATGGGTTTTAGTCAGTAAAAGTCTGACACTCCCTTCCGCTCCGCCCAGAGCGGGAGGAGTCATTTGAAGATTTCCAATCCAAAAAAAAAGGTAGGTACTTCTGTAATAAGTATGGATAATTAAAGTTGTACACTGTACAGCCAAGAGCATCAACATGTATACACTTACTTAAATTCAAATACTTTTCTCTCGTGTAATAACGATTTCAACTTTGAAATAAGACCAATTTCATCGTAATATCCAAGATATTATGTTAGTGCCAACATGAAATTACAATCAGTACCATAGAAGATATTCCCATTTAATTAAAAGTTGCTTAGTGGATACATGTTGGTGCTCATGACTGTACACCGCTATTTTTTTTAAGTTTTTTGAGTTATCTTTATAAGAATTCATGGGACTTTTTCAGCTATTAAAATAAAACCTTTTTTTTGGGATGGGAAATCATCAAATGACGTCCCGCTCTGGGCGGAGCGGAAGGGAGTGTTAGACTTTTACTGACTAAAACCCATCCATGTTCCTTCTTTTGCGCTTTGTGTTCCAGGGCCGCGGTATCTCTTTCGAACAGTTCCGCAGCCCTGGCATTAAAATAAAACCTGCGTCCTGACAAAGGGCATCGCGTCCGCATGTCACTCATTCATTCGGAAGACCGGAAAGCGCCCTCACTCGGCACGATCTAGCGTTCAGGTTCGTCGATCAAAATGAACACGACAGACGGTCGTATGCTCGCGTGACGTACGCTTTGGTTAGGCCGCGGGGTAAGGATAGAAGTACCTATAAAAAGATTCAATGAAATGAAATTTAAAGGTGAGACAGCTTTAGCGTTTCGTAATATTTTTACTGACTGCATCTGCCTAGTGGTCGCAATCGCGGCTGCTGAGCATGAGGTCCTGGGTTTGATTCCCAGGTTGAGTACATTGCTAATGGGTTTTTCCATCAGGAATTTCTCAGTAGTAGCCACGGAGTCTATTACATGGGACTTAAAAATAACTGGTGAAATGTCGGTGTACTATCAGTTACACCTTTTTAGGGTTCCGTACCCAAAGGGTAAAACGGGACCCTATTACTAAGACTTCGCTGTCTGTCTGTCTGTCTGTCTGTCTCCAGGCTGTATCTCATAAACCGTGATAGATAGAAAGCTGAAATTTTCACAAATGATGTATTACTATTGCCGCTATAACAACAAATACTAAAAATTAAAAAATATATATTAAGGGGGGCTCCCATACAACAGATATGATTTTTTGCCGTTTTTATAGATAATGGTACGGAACCCTTCGTGCGCGAGTCCGACTCGCACTTGGCCGGTTTTTTTTTTTGTCTCGATGTGGAAATCATCGATGGATGTCCTCCGCCCTGGGGAGAGCGGAGGGGCCTGTCAGACTCGTACTGACTAAAACCACGCCGGTGTTCCCTCGCACACTAGCGTCGGGGGGCAGCAGGATCAGATGCGACTTCCGCTGCCCCGGTAGTGCCAGCCCGCTCGACCTGCGGGCCTCGTCCCGGGGGGGTATTAGTTACACCTGCCTCAACCTTCGGCATTACAGGCGGAGGTTATGTTACGTCTCAGGCAAGTTCAAGCAATAGTTTTCTCATTTGAAACCATTTTTTAAACGAGGCATTAACATTGTATGTATTTAGAAAAGCTGAAGCAAAAAATACGTGAAGTAAATGGTTGAATCTAGTTTTCTATTTTATTTATTTTAGATTTATATTGGCCTTAGTACCCGTGAAACGCGTTCACTTACTCTTCGTGCGTATGAACAATAAATCTTATCTATTACGCTTGTCTACTCTTACTGGTTGAACAGAATTCTAAGTAGTTACAAAATAAATTCAGGTTTACCTAATGTAATGTTTTTTTTTACCCGATTGTGTCAGAAGGATGGTACTATGGCAACTTGACATATACAGGGCAACTTGCCCATAAGTAATCTTTACGAACAAAACCTTTTTACATGTACAATTTAAGATAGTTTTACGTACAATTTCAACAGTAGTAGATTTTTATGATTACCATTGGCAACATATTCTTTTTTCACTGTGGTAACATTGTTGGTTAAAAAAATATGGCGTTTCGAAGTCGAATAGTGACAAGACCTGTTTTTGCTGGTGTGTGAAAATTGTGTTTATACAGCTAAAATCATTGATCTCAGGTGAGTACAATTTTGATATGTTCTGTAGTAAATCTCGTTGATTAATTTAAGATTGTTAAATATCCGTTTTTAGGCCAATCTGCCGAAATATTTGGTTAGGTCATGTTAGTTGAGGTTCGGTCAAGTTGCCATTGCCGGCATAGTGGCATCTTGACCTATGCCTAGTGTTGACACAAATGGTTGACACAAAATTAGATTATAAAAAAGTACCTAATTGTCTAATCCTAATTCCTAACTAAATTTTATAAAATCTAAAAGTACTTATGTTTGTTTGTTTACCGGTCACAACGGAACGACGGATTGGCGTGATGTTTTACGCCGCAGTACTTATAGTTCTAGACTCGAGAATCCCTTTCTGAGTCTACAAATATAAATTTCTAGCTACTTTTTAACCTAGGAAAACATCTTATTTCCTCGGGACGCGAACGGAGTCACGGATTGTTTTTTTTTTACGCAAACTTGTACTTTATTACTTGTAATAACAAAACAAAGTTAGTTTCATGAAAATACTAGCTTTTCGTCCGCAGCTCCGCTCGCGTGGACTACACGAACTTTAATCTAGGTAGGTACCTCTTTTTGGTTTTAGGATAAAATGCCACTAAAAAAACGAGATCGTCGGAGACTTGGGGCAAGACCGTACAAAAACTATTCCGAGGATTTTGGCATTCCAAGAAGAACAATAGAAAGATTAAACTTAAGTAAAAGCATTAATATTTTGTGTAAGACATTTATTTTGTATTAAATAATAAATATTATTTTGAAACTTGTTTTAGTGACAGCCCTATAGGATACGAATGATTTGTATGAAAATCGTTTTGAATCCTATGACAACTTGACCTAGTATCTAGTATTACCAGATTTATAAGATTGTAGGTAATTCGAAAAGGGATACCATATTACAATACGTTAAATATGACCAAATTGACCTAAAACAGGAAATAATAGGCAATTATCGATAAAAAATAATTGTTAGGTCAAGATGCCAAAGTGGTGTCAATTTGACCTCTGTTATATTTCTTTGTCTAGAACGCCAATTTCTAGGTATTTTAAAGAAATCGATAGTTACAATGAATTATTAGTTCATTATGATCACAAACAAATCAAATAATATTAAAAAAATCTATCAGTATCATAGTTATTTGATAAATTCGAAAAAAATGTGGTCAAGTTGCCACAGTTGACATGTTTTTCGGGCGTGTATGTACGAATGTATGTCCATTTCTTTGGCACCCTACAGCACAAACGGCTGGACGGTTTTTGACATATGAGGCGTCGTTGAATTCGTCAGAATTATGGTAGTGACATAGGCTATATAAATTTTAAAAAGTTGGATGCAGGCGGGGCCAATCTGAATATAAAATTATGAAAATTTGATGGGCCCCGCCTGCGTCCAACTTTTGTGTCATTTAAAATGTGCTTGTATTTTGCTTTTCAGTTCATTATTTTTAAGCAGTCCGGTTTTTTGTTTTTATAACAATTTTATTGCGTAACCCTTAAATCCTTAGTTCAAACTTCTAAAATCAAAAATCAATAGGAGATATGGTCGTAACGGTTCTTTTTTCGTGCATAGCACCGACTCATAGGTATAACTTTTGCCTTACGTAGCGGCCCGCTAGCTAAGACACTAACATAGCATATAAGCTCAATCTGTTACTAACCACTAACAACTTATGGACTGTTATAGGTCTGAACTGAAATAAAGATATGTATATATATATATAAATATATATATTTTTTTTCAGATATGGGTGCGACCAACTATTTGTAGATTGTTGGTTCCAGAGCCGCACTATACTTGAGTAAACCAACTGGACTGGACTGAACATTTTTATATTTAAGACATACACGAGCCCAAATTTTTTCTTATAGAGCAGAGACCCGTCGCAGCGTTGAAAACATTATTGGATAAAATGTTAATGCTGTTTGCCTACGCAAAATTTTAAGACCAAAGCTTAGAAATAGGTCCAAATTCATTTTTCTTTAACTTTTTTCCTCGTTGTAGTATCTTGTAAGTAAACCATACATTAAAACAATCTCCCGCTTGTACTGGCACCCCAGCCTTATTTGAAAGAGCAGTTCCGTTACCAAGGTAACAGCTTATAGGTAGGTTATTTAATTACATTTGAAGTATGCCGACATTTTGCGAGTTGTGAAGACGTAATCACTGTTAACTCTAGTTACTCTGACGGTTATAATAATGTACGTTCTGTTTATAAATAGGTGAACATCAAAATGTTTATGTTCTAATTAAAGTTAGGTACCAACATTATGTGGTAGGTGCGTACGTCCTATCATTAAAGAGATTTTATTCAATTAATGAATTTGTAACTAACAGGGACCCGATGCAATCTCAATGCCAAATATTAAAGTCATTTTGGGTAAAATTTTGTGTAATTGATGAAAAATAATGCTAGCGAATTTCCGGGGTATACAATATCGATTCGTGGTGCCTAATGGCAATTAATACAGCAGCCAAATATTTTGGTAAACTAGGTTGCAGGCGGTATGTGGTATGAATTTTCATTTATATAAACTGGTTAATTAAACTTATACTGTCACCTAAGTGATATCTTCCGTGATTGTTCATGATTTTGAGCTCCCGATAATTCGACGCTGTTCAAAGTCATTAACAATCACGGAAGATATCCCGTAAGTGACAGTATAATAACAGTGTTACTGGTTAATTAATTTAGTTTGAAATACTTTTAGTTTGACGAACAGTGCAAGAAGTTCTGTAGTACCTTTGGCCTTTTTTATGGTTACGAAGTAAATCTCGACGAGGAGCACGTCGCTAAATAATAACAGCCGCTCGGGTCAATCTTTAGATTAAGCCGCGCTTGCTTAGGTTAGTCCGTGGATGGGTGACCGCCCATAACATACTGAGTTTCTGACGTAGGTACCTCGGAAAGGACGTTAAGCCGTTGTTCCCGGCTGTCATTTGTAGATCTTTGACAGTCGTTACAGGTCGCGGTAGTCAGTGACCCGGAAGTATAATAACCAGTCTTACCAAGGCGTTTCGTGTTACCCAGAACTAATAGGGCTGTGGAGGTCAGGTAGGCAGTCGCTCCATGTAAAATACTGGTATTCAGCCGCATCCCGGTTAGACTGGGGAAAATGCCAGGCAGATGATAACTAGGTGTAAATCTGAACACATGTATTTACGTTTTGGAACGAGTTACTAGCTGAACTTCGATTTCCTGAGTGTCTTCTTCGATTTGGAATGAATGGTTTCAGTTTGAGCTTAACTCGTTTTTAGTTACTTTGCTCAATGATTTGGTAAATAACGATATTATTAAAATTAAGCTTTGTATTCATTTTTCTTACAAGTTATTAGGGTTTCATTTACAGTTCAATTAAAATAATTCTAAGAATAATTTTGTTCCTACAGTATTATTTAACAAAAAGTGAGTTAACAAAATTTACTAACGTATTTATTTATTTATTTAGCACTTCAAGCACAATGTACAGAGGCGGACTTAATGCCATAGATATTTTCTACCAGTCAACCTTTGGGTGATGCAGAGACAAGCAGTGGTAGGTGTATTCTGAAAATAATTTAATTAATACTACGATAAACTACAAGGACATATAAAATACTATAAATATATTTAAATTACTATAAATACAGGGTGTAAGGGACAGCCCTTCGCAAACTTACAGGGTGCATTCAGCTCCTTATTCTGAATCATATTCCACCGGAAATTTTCTCCGGAAAATTTTCATTTTTTTACACCGTTTCTTCGGCTAATATTTCTTTATTTCAATGTAAAATTACATTCTCTGTACGCAGCACTCCGTTTATGTAAATAAAACACCGGGGAGGGCGGCCGAAGGCTTGCTGCGCTGCCGTTCGCTACGTGCGGTTTGCCACGGTAACGATACAGTGTGTGTGAGGTAATAAACAAATCAGGTTTATTGGATTCCCATGACGTTCCTGAAAGAATTTCATGTACCGGTCATCTTAGTATGATGTACTGAACTCACCCTATCAGTTTGCGGAGGGCTGTCCCTTACACCCTGTATATGTATAAAAATATATTAATTTAAATACTTAGACATAACCACAATAACAACGTATCTATTCCCTAGACACTGATAACAAACCCCTACCTACCTAATAAAGTAATATACCTATGTATAGACCTGTTGAACAAACCCGAAACTATAATATTACATTATATCGCAAGTTATCCCCATCCTAAAGATCCCATAACGTTCATTGTTAACAACAACATAATCACATAGGGATTCATTTACTTCAGTTACAGATAGGGTTGTCCAGTTAGCCAAATTTTTATTTACGAAATTAATAGTTTAATTAATTGGTCACATTAACCATTGAAATTAAAAAAGGCTCATTTTTGACTCATAAATTAAACTTATTTGTCACTTATGGTATAACTTTCGTGATTGTTCATGATTTTGAGCTCCCGATATTTCGACGCTGTTGCAAGCGCCATGATCGCGGGTTGACTGGAGAATGTGGGTGGATGGAAAATAAATTGTTAGGAGCAGACAAATCTGTCTACACTCTAAAAACGAAAACACGGAGAATATCCCGTAAGTGACAGTATAAGTTTAAATTTATACTGTCTCATAAATTAAAGATTCTAGATATTCTAGGATGGTATATTGAATAATTCAATTTTGAAGTCATAAAACTGACCTGCTCACTAACATTAAAATCATTCATCATTTTTTTTTAGTTTATCCGTGATCATGGTGCTTACAAAAGCGCAAACTTAAACGTTAACGGTTAAACATGATAAATACCGCGTATTTAGTGTTAATGAGTATTTAATTTTTATAGAACAGCATAGTCATACCACCACTTTAGTGCTTTTTGTATGAACCCTCTGCAGAGAATAGCCACACGAAGCTGCTTTGTATGAAAAGCGATGTGCTATGGCATAATGCAGCTATAATGTGCACTAAGCTTTAATTGAAACTAAATACTTCATTGGTGATATGGGTAATGAACTCAAAAATGTAAAGGTTTGGAGTAAGCTACTAATAAGTCTATGCCATCATCAATCTCTATCCCAATGTATTTGGGGTTAGTACAGTATAATCTTCTTCTTTCATACTTCTCTGTTAAACACAATCTCATGAGTCAGCCGCTGCACCCGCCAGCTTACGTCAATCCCATTGAAAGTGGTTCTTAAAGAAATATGAAATCCTATAAAAGCGACTGCCACATGGTCTGCCTTTTTTTTTTTTTTTTGGTGGGTTGGAAATCATCAAATGACCCCCCCCCCCCCGCCCTGGGCGGAGCGGAAGGGAGTGTCAGACTCTTACTGACTAAAAACCACCCATGTTCCTTCATTGGCCCTTTATGTTCCAGGGCCGCGGTATCTCTTTCGAACAGTCCCGCAGCCCACATGGTGTGCCCTAAGGTTTGTAATTTTTAACCTACTTCAAAAAAATGTAATAATATGTTATGTTTTGTCACCTGACCGCCATCATCTCTGGACCAGATTAACTTTCGACAATAGAATAAACTGATAAAGAGCTATTTAAATATTTATTTAATTTTAAAGAAAGTTTACAGACTTAATAAAATTATAAATATCATGCATAAGTAGTGACATTTGCTAATTACAAGCTTCAATATAGTAAAACAGTATGGCAACCCTATTTGCAAGCCCTATAAATAATAACACCCTTGTCATAAGGCTTATGAGGCTTATGATGGTTTAAGTACATGTTACGTTACACTAAACAATGTTTTAACAATGGTCCGATGATTTAATCGGGTTCTTTGGTATTTTTTTTTAAATTATAATTATTAATTTTTTTTTCATGTTTTACATTATAATCCATGCGATTGCAGATAATTGAATGCCGTAGCTCATCCCACAAGAAGTCCGTGTAAAGTTCAGCCTAGATAGGCTCCTTCAATTATGTTGAAGAAGCCTATCCAGGCCTTTCTCAAGTTATTATGCCTTGTGACTGGGACTGTAGCTTCGCTTCTTTTTGTTTTTTTTTTGACATTCAAAAGTGCCGTAATGTTCTAATTGAAATAAATGCTTTGAGTTGAAATGTGAATTTTATATTTTGTAGATTTGGTTTTGGTGTTTATAATAATTATGGTCGGGATTACCGTCGCTTCAACTAGAGCCATCCGGGATTCATAACATAACATCACGCCGAAGGGTTAGGCAGCGGTGAACCTAATAGCACACCCACGTTTCGCCAGTTATGTTTAAGTCCCTTGTAACAGCGGGCAAGCTTATTGCCACCAACTGGGCACAAATTCAGACTCCGTGGCTGCTACTGAGAAATTCCCGATGGAAAACCAGGACCCAGGAGGATCGCAGCAGTCGCGTTTCCGATCACTAAGCCAACGAGGCAGGCCGTCCGGGATAAGTTCTATGAAATTTCATTCTGCAACGCACATTATAAGCATTTTGATGATATCCCCTCGGATCGGGTTCAGCTAGTAAAAAATGTCGGTTGACACTAAACTGGATGCGAGAAGCACAGAACTGTAGGCAGTAGACGTTTTCTGGCTGAAATGATCCGCCAACCCCGCCGCTATAGTTTTCTAATTAATTTCGTTGCGGGATCCAAGACAGTTAAATTGTTTCTCTAGGACTTCGTCGAACTACTTTGTTTCGACGGTTTTCAGGTGGTCGCTACAGTTGATTCTGGATTTCAGGAGTTACAATAGTTTGGGAATAGTGTTACGAGCTTGTGACATGGTGATGACGATGCTGTCGACCATAAAAATGAAAGCATTGAATACCTAAGTATCATAATTGACAAAAATCGACATTTTTCCTTTTTTGGTTTTCGGGGTGCAACCCTCAATAGACGACTTGTCATTGGGAATTAGACCGGGGAGTGTGTTTCTACCTCACTAAAACCACCCCGCTGGTCACAATGCACACATGGTAGGAGGTACCATCTCCTCTTAAAATACCTGTCCGGAGCCCCTTCTTTGGAATGCTTTTTAAGGCACATCCCTGGGGCGACTAAACAGAGGTCTCCCCTGAGTCTAGCTGTGCAAGTGTGCACTCCAGCACGTGACCATTGTGCTGCCGGTCATCGGTGAGCGCTCAAAGTCCCCTTTCTGAACGCCTGTGGGCTATTTTTGGTACCTACATCTAAAATGACAAAAATATATAGAACATCAATCGTGTTCCGGAAACCATACACTACTATACTAAAGGTAAGGTCATCCATTGGTTATAATCACCACCTTCAACATAGTACTGTCTCATTAAGTAGGTCTCGATATGTCATAATACTATACCATAGAAGACTCATCATCATAGATCTCTGTCAGTACCCACATTTGTCATAAATGATGAATGAAGAGTAATTATAGTCAAGCAAATGGCATTCTACTAAATAATAACAATTATATCATGCTGTTCATTGTACCAAACTCATTATAAAGGAGTGAAATACTAGCTTAAGTGCTTAGAAACATAAGTTAGGAACACTTAAGACCTAATTGCTTGCCGCAGCGAACTATTAATCTAGATAAAGCCATAGAATCGTCTGAAAATTGTAGCCATTTACTTGAAACAAGAATCTGGGTATTACTGCAAAGATGGGGGGATTATTGTACCAATCCAAGTCCAAAATCCACCCCAGACAGCATTGGTATAACTAGGTATTAAAGGTTATAGTTATAATAGCAGATCTTTATTGTTCTGCTGGAGGTCCATTTAGTACACAGTAAACAGATGAAAAGGGAATAAAATGATTGCCTAAATAATAAGCAGAGATCGGTATAGGCAGAAATTATTTGCCTAAACTTGAAAGAATTTAGAAAATAAATAATAAATAAAAAGTTTATTGATTCATAAAAAGTGTTACAATATTAATGTATGGCACTGGAATACCCTGTGTCGCAGGATCCAGTCTCTTTCGACAGATATTATGAATTATAAAATAGAACATAGAACAAATGCAACGGTTACGGTATAATTCATTAAACTTAGGACGAAGAGGTAAAGTGTACACATACACTTTACCTTTTCGTCCTTTTCGTTTTTACGTTTTCGTATGTGATGAGTGTAAGTATGTATATGATGAGTCTGTGTATCTGATGATGAATACTTTAATTTAATTATTTATTTAAATGCCTTAAACTATCATTACAGGTCTACATCCTCATCCTAATGCAATAGCCAAGTCACACACACAAAATTAAAATTCAAGCACCAAATACCTCTCAAGATCCTTGTTTGTGACACAGTGTATACAATAGTACTTTTGCGAATTCACCCCAGTGACATAAATCAATTTCGACCTGAATGCAATTGATGGTGCGAATTGCTCGAGTCAGAGGGGTTTTGGCCAGCAAGTTGGTCCTAGCTGAAGGTACGACCAGCAGCGGCGGGAGCCGTCGCCGCGGCGCCGTAATGGTTGAACGATAATTTATTTTCCGTTTCAGCATAATTAAAATGGCGGAGAAATTTCAAAAGTAAATTAAAATGGTGTCGTAATAATGAAAAACAAATTAAACTAAATTTAATAGCTGAAAATCATAAATCTAAGGACTTTGTAAATTTTTGGAAAAACTCGAATAAACTGAATCCTAGGTCGAGCCTCCCCGTAAGTGGTGGTGGTAAACATGATCCCACACAAATTGCAAATATGTTTGTAGACCAATTTAAAGTGGAGCCCTTGGCAAATTCCTCTGCTGATTATGTGACGCAGGAGGTGACTGGCGCTGATGTGAGCATGGCGCGGGGATTGAATTTATCTACTAAAGATGTCAAGAAAGTAATAAAAAATATGGTTAGAGGCAAGTCCCCGGGACATGATCACCTTAGTGGCGAGCACCTTAAGTATGCAGGTGTACACTTGCCAAGAGTATTGTCGATGTTTTTTAGACTGTGTGTGAGTCATTCTTATCCACCCAGTGCGCTTATGAGAACTATAGTTGTACCTGTCATAAAAAATAAAACCGGTGATGCTGCTGATCCCAGTAATTACAGACCAATATCCCTGGCAACGGTCATAGCAAAGGTGCTGGATAGTCTGCTAGATACATACATGGTCCCCAGGATTGACTTGCATGATGCACAGTTTGGCTTCTGGCCTGGGCTGTCGACTGAAAGTGCCATTATGTGTTTAAAGCGGACTGTCCGGTATTATACGGATAGGAAAACACCTGTAAATGCGTGCTTCTTAGATCTGTCCAGGGCATTCGAGCTTGTGCCTTATGACCAGCTGTGGGATAAGCTAAGAAACGAGAAAAAAATAAGTAGATGAAAATAGTAGATTTTGAGGTCACGTCATTATTAAGATACTGGTATGAGAACCAAATAAACAATGTTAGGTGGGCAGGGACTATATCCGAAGAATACAGATTGAAATGTGGGGTGAGGCAGGTGGGAATCACCTCCCCTCGCTTTTTCAATTTATATATAAACCAGCTGATTGTTGAGCTCAGCAATACTGGTGTCGGCTGTCATGTTGACGGAGTTGCTATGAACAACATCAGCTATGCAGACGATATGGTCTTGCTGAGCCCATCAATCAGTGCGTTAAGACGTTTGCTGAAGGTCTGTGAGAACTACGCGGTGACTCAGGGGCTTAGGTATAATGTCACTAAGAGTGAGTTACTTGTTTTCAATGGTGGTGCCAAAAGATACTTAAATGTTCCATGCATCTCATTAGCAGGTACACCCTTGAAGCAAGTCTCAAAATTTAAATATCTGGGCCACTGGGTCACTGAGGACCTGTGCGACGATTTAGATATCGAGAAAGAGCGTAGGGCGCTGTCTGTTCGAAGTAATATGCTGTCCCGTAGGTTTGCACGGTGTTCTTACGACGTGAAAATGACGCTTTTTCGAGCCTACTGTCAGACTTTTTACACCTGCAGCCTTTGGGTCAAGTATACGCAGAAGGCATACGGCGCCCTGCGTGTACAATACAACAATGCTTTCAGGATGCTTGTGGGGCTGCCGCGGTATTGTAGCGCTTCGGGTATGTTTGCCGACGCGAGAGTGGATGATTTTTATGCCATCATTCGTAAACGAAGTGCTTCTCTCCGGCACAGAACAGATGTCAGCACCCACGGCATGTTGAGAGCATTGAGTGACCGATGGGACTGCTCGATGCTTGGTCGATGGGTGAGCGTGTTTGTAAGGAATAAACTCAAAAACTGCTGTGCCGATTTCAAAGATTCTTTTACCATTGTAAAGCTACATTCACCTTGAGTAACATAGGCACCCGTGCAAAGCTGGGACGAACCGCTAGTTGATTATAAAGCAATTTCCGAGAAACAGACCCCATACAATAACCACAAAGATGAGAATTGTTCTATAACGTTCAGGATAACTGCTTCACAATTATTATGTTAATTGGTTTTAAGTTCACATTGGTCGGACATAACACTGAAACTCCTTAGTGTTCAAGTACTAGAGAGTAAAATATAAAATCACAAATCTACCCAGTAGTCAGAACCCATTCTACACAATAAAACCGTTTCGGGAATGAAGGGGAATATTCTCAACCATACTCGACTATACGGGAAACGCATGAGACTAAAAGAGTGATGAATATAAATGTTGATGGATGGAGAGGGAGAGTAAGGCCAAAGAAAAGATGGATGGATTGTGTGAAGACTGATATGAAAGAGAAAGGAGTAAATGATGTCGTGACGTTTGACAGGGGAGAAAGGAAGAAGAAAACGTATTGCGCCGACCCCAAATTGAATGGGACAAGGGCAGTAAGAAGAAGACTCGACTTTACGGGGTGGAAGGGACACCAACGCAAAAACGGTTACCACGTACTCAGTCCATCATTCTGAGCCCCCTACATAGAAATTATTATTTATTTAAAAACAAAACAGCTGTTTCCGACAAAAGTGCAATACCTACACGGTCAAAATGTTTGGAACAGCTGATTTTATAGTCAGTATTAGAATACCGGATACCAGTATTAAGTTGTTAGTAAGAAATAGAAATGCGAGTTGTAATCAGTTCACTGCTAGACATATTGTATTTCAGGGAAAATTTTGTTTACCAAATAGACGACTAATTCTAATCATCTAATCGACAACAACTATTGTATGGAATAGTTGTAACATGGTAAATTGACGTACTGAGATACGTGCAATTTCATATAATCAACTGATTTCCACAGCTGTTACCTAGGTGTTACCGCTATGACAGTCGTTCATCAGCTGCATTTATTAATTTATTTTAGTACATGGAGGACTTACAGCTAGTAAAAACAAACAAATAGGAAACCATAGTCACCAGAAAGCCAATTACAAATCCTCACGTATAGACTTATAATAATTAAATTATGGTGTGAGCACAAAAACAGAAAACACACCGCTCTAATCAAAGTAAGGAGAATATAAATACTTGGTTTGCAATTCCGTATTACTTATTTATTTTTCTTACATACCTTTTACATTTTTTATTATTCCTATAAGGAATCAGTATAGAAAATAGTAGCCCACCAGTATCGGGAACAGGGAACAGTGAATTTTTATTATTTTTAGTCCATATCGTCCCACAGCTGGGCAAAGGTCTTCATCTCTCCCGATCTAATGCTAGTGAAAGCTAATTTGTGCATTGAGTTAGTTTTTAGGGTTCCGCACCCAAAGGGTAAAACGGGACCCTATTACTAAGCCTCCGCTGTCTGTCTGTCTGTCTCCAGGCTGTATCTCATAAACGGTAATAGCTAGAAAGCTGAAATTTTCACAAATGATGTATTTCCGTTGCCGCTATAACAAAAAATACTAAAAATAAAAAAATAAAAATATTTAGGACGGTCCCCATATAATAAACGTGTTATTTTCGTATTTTTTATAGATAATGGTACGGAACCCTTCGTGCGCGAGCCCGACTCGCACTTGGCCGGTTTTTCATAGTTGTGCTAATCACACAGCTAAAATACTATGTGACAGTTTTTAGATTTCAGACCAAAATTCGCTATCATAGTAAAAAATATCAGCAGTTTTATACCTATGTGAATTTTATCGAAGCTTTAATTTACGTCTATTTAATATGCGTCCACTCTAGCGTGTCAGTATATTTTAATATGCCGCGTTTTTTTCACAAAATTCTACGTTAAAATTGTAATTTTAGATGTGTACAATATTTGCGAAGCGTTCATGGTATTTATTCAAGTGATTGCACGTAAAATAGTTTTATTTTTATTTTGTGTTTACACCATGTTTCAAAATATGAAGGATTTTTGGTAAAGAATTAGGGTTCCGTGCAAAATAAAAGCAATGAAATTGTTGGAAGTAATACTTTTATAATAATTTCACGCTAACGAAGGTAGCGGGCAACAGCTAGTACTACATAAATAAATTATCGAGTGCTACAGTAATAGGCCCACTACCGCAATCTCTGAGTGTATTTCTACTTTTATTTGAGGATAAAAGCAAAATTTGGACAGACTCCAAATTAACTCTTAAGCCAACGACGCTATTATATGCATCAAAACTAATACCCACTGCATTTAGAGATAACTGAATTTCGTGTTTAGCTTTTTGTAATAAAAATCCGCTTGGAAGAATCCGATGAGCTGTTATTTTGACTGAAAAAAAAAATAGTTTATGGCCGCCCTCCGATATGTAGAGAGGGACGCCAGTCAGTCACCAGAGATATTGCAAGATATAAGGGACCCAAACCTATCTATGGAGATCTTATAATGTTTTCAATACTGGGATACCGACCTTGCCTCAAGTCTATTGTAATTCAGCAAGTAAGCCCTGTGCGAGTTGGTAGAGGTTACAATGTCCTAGAAATTTTGGCATATGGGCATTTGGTCTTCACTAAAATGGGTGTAAAAATACCCTTAACGAAGCTGACAGGCACTCCCAGTTATTGCAATGTATTTTTTTTGTTTTAGACCATACCTGGGAAACTTCTAGTTATGGAGATATTGGGGGTCAAAGTTCCAACTTTTTCCCAAGATACTGTGTAAATACATTTTTAGGGTTCCGTACCCAAAGGGTAAAACGGGACCCTATTACTAAGACTCCGCTGTCTGTCTGTATGTGTGTCTGTCTGTCTGTCTCCAGGCTGTATCTCATAAACCGTGATAGCTAGAAAGCTAAAATTTTCACAAATGATGTATTACTATTGCCGCTATAACAACAAATACTAAAAATTAAAAAAAAAAGATTAAGAGGGGCTCCCATACATCAGATATGATTTTTTTGCCGTTTTTATAGATAATGGTACGGAACCCTTCGTGCGCGAGTCCGACTCGCACTTGGCCGGTTTTTTTTAAAGTTATACCTTTACTTTAAATACCTCCACACACAATGTTGTGAGTGCGTTACATTGAGTCCAACCATGAAACACTATTTTTTACCCAAAAAAAATCGTTTTCAAGCAATAATTTTTGAGTAAAGTTACTTAGCTTTATGTACATAATGCTTAGAGGGGTCGTTAACACCTTTTATGCATTTACAAAATCGTTTTGAGAGCAGTGGTGATAAAATAAATTACTTACACACAGCAAAATGACTGCCTGTTTTGATGGCATTCGTTTGAACACATTTTATGTAATGCTACATAATGTGAAAGATGTCGAACCAATTTCCCGAATGTAATTCCGCTTGATCATAAGCTCACGTGCTACATAGCCTAATGAAGCGGTCACATAGACTAGCCGTTAACCCTAAACCCCGATAGTACCAATTTACGACCTATAATTATCTAATTCAGTGGTTGTCAACCTTTGAAATGCATAATTTTATTCATGGATTGTGGATTGTTCAACGAAAATTTTTTTTAATAATTATGCTGTAAATAGCCAAAGAGATGGTAATCTAGTGGATAACAGAGTGTAAATTAAGACAACTACGTAAAGTTACGCCAAGAAGTAGATGCCCATGACCGATCACACTTGATTTGTTATCGACAGTTAATACGGGGTGGAAAGGACACCGACGAGCCCCCCCCTACATAGAAATTTTTCATCGGTAATTAAAAAAAAATCAGCTGTTCCATCCACTTTTATAGGAAACAGCAGATTTTTTTTTTAGGGGGTTCAGAATGTTGTACTGAATACTTGGTAACCGTTTTCGCGTCGGTGTCCCTTCCACCCTGTATATATTCTATTGATGAACTATTTATTTGTTCTTACTATGTAAGAAATTGTATCCTATCATTAGAAATAGATTTTGGTAGTAGTTGTTAGTTACCAAGACACCGGGTTACGCACTAACCACATAATAAAGAAAGGCACCAAGATTCGTCACGAAGTTGTGTCTTTAACTATGGTATTTTAAATAGCTAGTAAGATTACAATCTGTAAATACTTAACGTAGAAATGACGTCATTCCCATACATTTGATTCGTTTTCTATTAGCGTTAACGATTGTAGACTGTAAACTTGGCTAAGCCTGCTGTTGTCGGAGCAACGCTTTGTGAAAATAGTTTAGACTTTGTTACAAGTTCTTCAACAGACTGGTAGTATTAAAGACTACAGGCGCAATCATCGTAGCGAATTGTCAAAATCTTATCATAGAGCATAAAAAATCAGTAGAACACTTGATCCAAGTATGACGAAATATGAACGTTTAATACCCCTTTAACACACTAATAAAACTTTGAGTACCTAATCTAATCGATACGATGTACGTAAAATGATTGATTCGGATATCGCGTGCGCCGATGATTGGGCGGACCGATTGATGAAACAATGTCCATTGTCCATCGCTAGCATTGTTGGACAAACAGAGTAATAAATCAATCAAACTCGTGTTGGATGGAATAATTGTAGTTTAAGTTATGAACTCTTGACTTACTTATGATTTAATTCTCGGATGACAGCGATGCGGAGGAGTACTTTGAAGCCATACGTATCCTTTTGTCATGTATATTATATGTATATATTTAGTTTTAGATAAGACTAAAACTAAGTACATATTATACAACGATGACAAAATCTAGTATTTTTTGTAAATATATTTGACACTGCGAGCTGCGTAGTTCTTCCACCGTTGTCGAGCACGGCTCGACCCTTATTCCTTCTGCCACGACCTCTTAATAGAAACTGAATCTATCCTGTGTAAAACTCTAATAAACTCATTTCACGAGGAGAATAAACTAGTCACTTTGGTTGTCATACCCTGATTCTCAAACCCTAGAAACGTAAGGACACACCTTAACAAGTATTATTTATTTAAGTTTGTAAATTAAAATATATAAAAAAAGAAATAAGCCGTACCTTTGTGCTCTTCTATGTTAATATATTCTCCTGTTAAGTCTCTGTGTGTAGATCAATAAATAAATAAAGAATATAAAAATTTCTGCAGTTTTCAAAAGTAAAGCTATCTTTCGTTCCTTTCCTCCCCTACTCCCCCACAGCAATAACCACTTTTGTGATAGTTGACGAGGAAAAGAGGTATCACCTCTACAAACGTTGTAATTGTAACATAATTAATCATTATTCTCCTGCCCCTATCCCAATTTATTTGTGGTCGGCGCAGTATGTCTTCTTCTTCCATACTTCTCGCATAATTAACACGGGATTTAAACCTAGACGCTAGCTCTCATAACAAACACCACACTGTAACATGACGTGCCCAGTAATCCTAGCGTGGTGCGACAACCATTGACAGGATTATGTGCAGCGGACCGTACTACAGAGGTATTAGGAGACAAATAAGTATTAGCTTAGTCTAGACCCGGCCCCGTAATTATACTAACGGATAATGTGGTTGTCAAGAAGATGCTTAGATGAATACTATTACGAGTTTGAATAATACGCTTTTCTTCTCTGGTTCTTCTTCTTTTGGTGCTAATTACTGACAGCCACTGAAGGTTGTCAGTAATTACCAATTCAATACATTAAATATTAAAATAAATTAATTAGCTTATTTAATTATACATTATTAATCATTAAAATTAAATTAAATAATTACCCTTAGATAGAATTTAGTTAATTAAATAAATCGGACAATTGACTCACGCAATGACATACCTAATTACTATTTATTTAAATTCTCTGTTAAGAATTCACCAATAATATTTTTTAACCATACAGTCTGTTAGCATTATTTTGAATTTGTTAACATCATTCTCAACTCTTAAAGTCGTGGGACTCGTGGGTATCATATTATAATTTTTTGGAGCCATTCCAAGAAAGCTTTTGCGTATAATGCTGATGAGGCACAGCGTGAATTTTGTCCCTGTGACGTTTACTAGTCAGGATTTCAAATAAATTTAAGTATTTTATAACGAACATTATTTTGATTGCTGTTAGCTAAGAACTACTGCTATTTCAAATTTAATGAAAATTTAAATTGCTTTTTAATAAAAGAGTTTCGATTACCTTCTTCAATGATCATTTAAATCCAATTAATTAGTATTGCACACAACTTATAATAAACAAAAAGCATAATAAGACTATGAAACAAACAATTCGTGCGAGTAATTTTCGCTACGATCGCTACGTACATATCGTAGCGGGCTGCGTAGTCAGGTGTCCGTAGCACTTGTAGCGCTACGAAATGTTTCGTAGCACCATAAATATGAAATATCATCCCGATACGTACCCCTTTATGGTTTCTACCTTTACGCAAAGGGTAAGTTGTGTTCAGTTATCCGATATGAGGTATAGTGTAAGTTGTTTGTTATTGTTTTAAATTCTTTATAATAAAACCATTAAAATATAAGGACTTAAAATGTGAAAAACTTTTTCTAAAATAAAAGTAAGCCTAAGTTAGTCCTATAAGGACACAACAACACCAACTTTTTTTCCAGTAATATCCCATTCCGTCCAAATCAGTCCAGTCGTTCTGGAGATTAGCCGGAGCAAACAAATAGAGACAAACATTTAAAAATGTTTTTTTTTTGTATAAAAGAAAGTACCGTATATACTTTCATAATATATGCGTTGAATAAAAAGCTATATTATTAAATAAAAAACAGACGCTTCAATTTTATTTATTTGTAAATGAAAACAGACGAAATCGCAGGCAAAACTCGTATTCCATAACATAAAACCAAGAAATAAACGACACAACACAATTCTCAAGTCACTTCGCCAATTTCCCATAATCCTAAGAACGTATGATATTTCCGCAATATTTCAAAAAGCGACCGAGAACCTACAAATCCCGTCTGTCCAGTCCTGTATTGGATTATATGTGGAAGTCGGATTGAATGTGATGACCGCAGAAAGGGACCGCACTAGCTACACGAAAGGGACAAAACATACGTCGGCTATTAAGCCCTGCAGCGTAAAATTTCACGACACCGTAAACACTTATTTAAAGGAAATATGATGTATGTTGCAGTAATGATCAAAAAGGATTTTAAACTTTATGAAGTGAAGGATAGAGTTGGTTTTCGTTTGGTAATGATATTAAAAAGGCTTAATTTTGAAGGCGTGCCTAGTTGGTCGTCGTAGGGATTTGAGATTTGTCGCTCATTTTTTTATTGGTGTCGCGGTATTATTATCGCCGTAAGGCACTTGTAGACAAATAGTTCTTTTCCTTTTCAGGGGACTGCAAACGGTTTGAATTGAGTTTTCCATTTCAAAGCTGGGTTTTTGTGAGTGTTTTTATTAAGACTTGCAGTTCCTATGTCCAAATATTTAGCTTAGCAGGACGTTCCAAAAGCCTCATTGTCATTTTAAAGATAAAAATGGGCGGCCACTGAAAAAAATCATTAATAAAAGCGATTTCAATAGTTTACAGCCTAGCTAATAGGTATACATTTAAATGAACTAATATTAAAGCCATACACGATGGAAATCAGTAAGTAACTGATGGAGCTAGCTATCGTTTTGAGATGCAATCACACACACACAGTAATATAATGAAATAATGCCCTTTAAACTAGATAAATTTATCCCACCACTTTTTTTGTTTTCCAATTCCATAAAAACGACAAACCTATTTGAAAAATCGTCCAACATGAAAAATGTTGAAAGCCCAACTCATGTTAAACAGGCAGAGAAAAATTCGGTCTTTCCCTAAACAGAACAAAATATGACAATACCGACATAACTAAGCGGTACCCTCAGCTGATTACAAAACACCGCAAATGGTCACAATTTACATTAATAAACATGGACCTGCTTTTGAAATTATAATCAAGCAACTTTGATTCATAATTCGCGAATTGTAACAAGTTATAAAACAAAATGGAAGTTTGAATAAATCATACGTTTATTTTGAAAGTAGATTTTGCCCGCGGCTTTGTCCGTATGGAGGACAGAATTTATCCCAACGAAACCTACTACCGGGATATAAAGTTTCTTAACTCAATGATGATAAATGGAGTGAAGTTGTAATCGGGAGGTAACCAAGGACTAGAAAAAGAAGTGTCGACCCGACGACGAGATGGACAAACGACATTGTAGTCATCGACTGAATGAGACTGGCGCAGGAATGTGGAGATTAAGGCAGCACGGGAGCACGGAGCGACACAGGTGCTGTCAGGGCATGGCTGCTTAAAAGAAGGAACATGGATGGTTTTTAGTCAGTAAAAGTCTGACACTCCCTTCCGCTCCGCCCAGAGCGGGAGGAGTCATTTGATGATTTCCCATCTGAAAAAAAAAGGTCATGGCTGCTTCGGCAGGTAATTGGAGGTTGGTAGTTCGAGGAGATTTATCGCTGCCGGCTTTGGCCAGATGCGTAGTCGGCAGCAAGAGTAGTTGGGAGGCAGTAGCGTCCTTCCGCGAGGAAGTAATCTCGTGGAAGGAAACGCCGGAGCGGATCCGGGGAGAAGACTCTTTCATAGACCTAATCCGCCGCAGAAGGATGCCACTTTGATTCCGTCTTAACAAGAGCGCTGGCTCTTGGTAGTAGACTGGGGAACTACCGTCCGCATTGCGCGTTTATATGATCTCAGGTTATCGGACATTATTAAGGGGGAGGTGAAATCCAGCGCTGAGGGGTCGTGAACCATGCAACGCAGTACTCGGGGCCCCTACAAGAAAAAATCGGGAAATTGGCAGATGCGGCAGAGTTTTTAGTGGGAGAGACATAATCCACTAAATAAATATTTGTATGACCTACAAGTAGTTGTTCCGGGTCTGGGTGTTGTATCTATAATATGTATGTATTTACAAAAAAAAAATGTATATATGTAGATTATCAGCCATCTAGCTACCATAACACAAGCATTAGGTTGCTTAGCTTGGGACTAGATGGTGCTGTGTGAAATGTCCAGGGATATTTATTATTATAAAGACGAAACAGACAGTCAGACAGATTTACATTTACATTTATAATATTAGTATGAATGTAGGGTCGTTACAAATGGCAAAGTTTCTTGTTTTTGTTTCATGTTTAATTGAAATATCCGCGCCACCTTTAATGAAGAGCTAAGGAAATGTTTGCTGAAGTTTGTGAATGCTATTGTTATTAGTCGTTGAGATATGTTTTTGGTGTACAAAGGTGAAATAAATGACAGAGAGAACAAAGCTATAGGTAGATAAGTACGTGTTTTGTCTTCGTAAACGTTTCGGAGAAAATGTATTTTATGCTTGTAATAAATAATAAAATTATGTCACTGCTTTGTTGGTTGAGTGCTCGTAAGCGCGACTGCTGAGCATGAGGTCCTGGATTCGATTCCGGGTCGGACAAAGTGCTATTGGGTTTTCCCATCAGAAATTTCTCAGTAGCAGCCACGAAGTATGAATTTCTGCCCGGTTAGTGGCAATAGGCTCGCTCGCTATTACATGGGACTTAAAATATAACTGGCGACATGTGGGTGTGCTATTAGCTACACCTCTGCCTAACTCTTCGAGGATTACAGGCGTGATGTTATGAATGTATGTATGTAATTATGTGACTTGTTTACTTTTGATTTGCAAAACTATAATTCAAACAAAGCTGTTGTTTCATAGATAACAATAATAAGACATAAAACATCAACATTTTCTTAACTGACCAAGCTAGCCTCTTCTCTTTTAATTTTTTTCATTTAAGAAATTACATAATATTACGCCTGTAATTTCCGAAGGGTTATGCAGAGGTGTTGGTACCTAATAGTAAACCCACATTTTGCCAGTTATGTTTATATCCCATGTGATAGAGGGCGAGTCTTTTGCCAGCAAACGGGCACAAATCCAGACTCTGTGACTATTGAAAAATTCCTGATAGAAAACCCAATAACACTTTGCCCGACCTGGAAATCAAACCCAGGACCTCATGCTCAACAGTCGCGCTTGCGACCACTACACCAACGGCAGTAGATGTAACTAGGATCATAATTATACCTAAACAGCGGAATCTTACATGGGCATACGTACATTACTAACGCATTAATAAAAGAAAATCATACGATATATTAATATCCAGTCATTCTAAAGCTTAAAAACCTCACTCACCGAAAAAAAACAAGAATGACCCCAAAATTATAAACCTTTAAAAAATAAAAGAGCGACATCCATCATTTCGTCTCCCATAGAATTGCATCCTTTTCACGACAGGTACCCGCGTTTTTCAATAGCACCCCATGTCACTAGGGGCCGTGGGTTCGAACCCGGCCGGTTATTAGCACCAATTCAGAGGGGTGCATAATGTGAACTTAATTTGCTTTCGGTATGTTGATGGTATGTGCATATTTTAAGGGTAATATATGTACATGTGTCGCTTAAGGTTTCTAATGCATGGTGGGTCTTAAAGGATGTGGTCATGGGAGGTACTAAAAGCCGTTTTTAGTTGTGTTTACACGAAGGGAATTTTGCGGAGTTACTGCAATGCTTTGCGTTAGTCACGGCAGTCATTTTAAGTTATTTGATAGTCGTTACAGGTAGTCAAAAATACGTGATTTTTTATAAATAGATACATGTGAATAGTATTTTTTTTTAAACGTTGCCCCACACTAGGAATTTCTCCTGTGTCGTGGGTGCATTTACAAACATTTAAACTCACATACACAAACAGCCAGACCCGGAACAACTATCTGTAGGCCATACAAATATTTGTTCCGTGCGGGGATCGAACCCGCGACACGCAACGCAGCAGTCAATCGCTCAGCCACTGCGTCAACCGTGCCGTCAGTATTCGTAGTAATCGGTAGTAATATAGTTGGTCCCGGCTGTCATTTGTATATCTTTGACAGTCCTTATAGGTAGTCAGTGGCTCGAAGAGTCGGACAACCAGTCTTGGCAAGAGTTATCGTATGACCCTGTCCTAACTGGGTTGTGGAGGTCAGATAGGCAGTCACTCCATGTAAAATATTAGTACTCAGCTGAATCCGATTAAACTGGAAGCCGACCCAGATGCCATTTTCCTTTCCTTTTCATAATAATTCGTAATTACGGACAAAATGCGAACTCCGGACAAGGGACGTAGACGGATACTGTACTGAAATGTCTGTCAGTGTCCGATGTCCGCAGCTAGTCCCCAATTTGTCTATACCAGTTTAGTAGTAGTTTATAGAGCGTCTAATTCTACGCATATTTGTACCGACAATCACATAAACGTAACCTTATTATTTATTCAGAAACGTCTTGTTAAGTGTCATACATAGTCTTTCCCTCCCTCCAATGGCATTGATAGTAGGTATTGAATGATATGAGTGTCAGAAACTTTGGAGTGTTTCTTGTAAGTAAATATTGCAGTATGAAATTGACGTTGCGTGATGTCTAGCGGAATATTGAAAGTAAATGCTACGTATCTAATCAAATAAAGATAAACATTTAGTCGCTGAGCGTTGATAATATAGCAGCACAGAACCCGAGGCTTTTCCAATACCAATTTAAACTAGGAAATACCCACAAATTCTCACCAGCAGTACCAATAAGGCATACTATAAAGTCAATTCCTATCTGATAGTTTTAGTACCGAAACACATGAATATTTGGCACGTTCGTTGGCATAGTAACCAGTTGTTTTGGCACTTAACACTCGAGTCATTGCCGATTTGGCAGTCTTCGTTCGATAGATAGAACACAGAAACGCCTCGACAGTCCTGAAGCTGCTGTAGGCGGCAAATATTCTTGACACATGTGAAGGTCAACTAATTTTTAGAAGCATTGTTCCAGATCGGCATCCTCTCGACACCTCGAACTGTTCAAGTTTCGTTTTATGAAACTCTACACTGAATTGCGCACTTAAATGCATTGCATGCCGCACAGGCATCCTTCCCATCGGATCGCGAGCTGGTTAAAATGAGGTGAGGAGTAAAACGATCCTGTCTATCATCTGCCTAGCCTTTTCGTTCGGCTTCCAGTCTAACCGGATGTAGCTAAATACTAGTTTTTATATGAAACGACCGTCTGTCTTACCTCCACAACCCAGTCAATACGATACCTCTTGTTAAGACTGGTTGTCAGACTTTCGGGCCACTGACTACCTATAGCGACTGTCAAAGATCAACATTTGACAGCCGGGACCAACGGCTTAACGTGCTTTCCGAGGCACGTATAAAAACGGACACCATCCGGTCCAATGCTTATAAAAACTGTATTATGAGTTTTAAAGCACCAGTAAGTCACTAATGAGAGTGACACGTAGAAACTGACAGTTATGAGAGTGTTCCATGACAGAAGTTAAGCGTTAAACACTTTCTCCACCAATTTTATAAGTACCTTATACCGTCTCTCAGCGCTGTTATTGCGATGATTCCGTACTCTGTGGCTCAATAGCTGTTACGAGAATGCTGATGTGAAACGGACAACCAGACTCAATGGTATAGTACATTTAAATGGGTGTTGGGTGTCATATCCATGTGGAGTAAGTGTTATTTTGTAGCTGCTGCGTGCAGAAGTGATTTGTATGCCATTTTCGGAAAAAAATGCGGCAATCTTTGTGTTTAATGACAGTATTTACTCATGAACAGGCGCAGTATTAAATAGTTCTGGCATATAATAAGCTAGGTGGTTCACCTTTTCTGTAATTTAATACTATTCGCACAATTATAAAACATATTATGAATTCCCAATTTGTTATTTATACGAGGGCTGCACTGAAAATTTCGGGAATCAAGGAAGTGATACAACATTACTATTTAAAAATGTATTTATTGCTTTTCGAAGTATTCTCCGCGAAATTTGACACATTTTCCATACGATGGAACCAATCATTGAAGCAATCATTCCATTCGGAAGTTGGGGTCTCCAAAATGGCCGTTTTGTAGGCGCCCACAGCTTCTTCAGGTGATGAAAATCTCTGACCACGCAATTTATTCTTTATTTTAGGGAAAGCATAGAAATCATTAGGGCTTAGGCGGATGGTCTAATAATTCTATGTTTTCTTGCTTTAAAAACTCTTTTGTTCTGTGCGCAGTGTGAGAACTCGCATTGTCGTGATGGAGGATGATGCGGCGGTTGCAGTTCTCTTTACGGAGTTCAAAAACGACCTGTGGCAAACAAATGCTAGCATTCCATTCTGCATTAACCGTTCTTTGTCCCTCAAGAGGAATAGTCGCAACATGGCCGGTTTTGGAGACAAACGTGACCACCATTTTTTTTGCAACACTCCGTGAACGAACATTTTTTGTTGGCTTTAACTCATTTTCGAACACCTAAACTCGTGACTGGTTTTTTTTTTCGGGTTCGTACGCATATGTCCAGGATTCGTCACCTGATACGATGTTGTATACAGCATTTGAGGATCCTGCGTGGAATCTTTCGAGTGTTCTGACGCACCAAGTAACGCGAGCCGGTTTTTCTCTTCACAGAGCGAATGCGGTATCCATCGGGAAAACAACTTTTTTACACCTAATTGCAATGAGGTTATATAATACTAGAGGAGCAGTGTCCTACTAACAACTCTTAGAAAAACGTAGCCACTTACGAATTTAAAGTCGTAGCTTTGAAACGGATACATAAATTATGTCATCTGTCAAAATAATATGTTTGTCTCATTTCTTCTACCGTCAAACTAATGATATTGGAAAGAGACAAGACATTGTTATCGGACGAACGGTCAGAGTTGCCAATGATCCACATAATTTCCCCAGAATGAATGAAGGTATTTATTGAATCAATTACTATGAAAGGTTGTATTATGTATCTTTCAATTGAGAATTAAAGAAATGGATGAATGGATGGATTATGTACTCAAAGGAAGAAAAAAATGCGTAAACGTAAATATTTTATTTCAAGACTATTAAGATTGTGTAAAATAACTATTGTTCAAAATGGTTTTTTTTAAAATCTTTTTTATTATATTACAATCTAGCCTAATAAGCAATTTTAATCTAACTTAATTTGCTAAAAGTAAAATTAATCTAAGAGCACGTCCATTGCGTTTACTTGTCACTTTGTTCTCGTGTCCATATACATAGATAAGGACTGTTTTGTAGAGCAGGATTTTGTTAGGAACTGACAACGCGGAATGCCTTTCTAGTGACCAGTTCATGCATCTGTAACGAATTATTATATTAAAATATTAATAAGAATAATTATATTAAAATACCTTTGTTTAATCCAAACAGACTATAATAATAATTAAGACTTACAGGAACATACTTTCGTCATTCACTAAACTCCCAAGTCTCTGGCAAAATAAAAATCGTTTTTACTGGTAACACTGATGACAATAAAAATGTTTAAAAATTTGACTTCGTTTCGTCATGTTTTTTTGGTTAATCTGAAGAAAATTTAGCTAACTTACCTGTGAAATGTAACACCACAGGTTTTATTCATCTTTTGAGACCGTGACATACAAATTTTAACCGCACATTTCCCCATTTTGTAATTTTTTTAGTTTTGAGCAATCGCTCACTTGACGTCAACTTGACAACTGAAGTCAGATAAGGCTGTGGCCATCTACGACCCGGCAACGCTTTGGCGGCGAGCACTGCTGATCTAGTACTATATAACATCATTGCCTAATTGTTCATGAAGATTATTTGTATTTGATTCATGCCAACGTCTAAAGTTGCCTGAATTTTGCGGTGTGTTACATGTCGATCTTCCGTCGAATCAGCTTACGCACAGCATCAACGTTTTCTTGGGTGACTGCAGTTTTTGGACGACCTTGACGGGGATCATCACTGAGCTTGACACGTCCACGTTGAAATTCAGCAAACCAGCGATAAATTGTGGTTTTGGATGGGGCTTCATCACCAAATGCAGAAATCATCCGGTCAACACACTGTTTTTGTGTTAAACCACTTCGAAAGTCATAATAAATCATCGCTCTTGAATTTTCTCGAGTCAATTCCATTTTCTCAACGACTAAACAAGTTTGACAAAACCTTGTGACAAGACCGAGAATCTTTTTTTAAATAAATAAATGGTATTCGATTTTTAAAACCAAGGAGTATTCAATTAAAAAGATTTTAATATGACAGGAAGAGTGGAAATATTCCATTCCCGATACTTTTAGTGCAGCCTGTGTATGTATGCCTTTTTAACGTTAATTATTTTTAATTATTATCTAATGTAAACCAAATATTTAATATTAGTTTAATTTATTATTTTATTACCAATCAATATAATACATTTAATTTAATTCGATTATCTTGATTTGTTTGTTAAATTCCTGGATCTATGCTTTGTTTTACACTAATTTTATCAATTATATTACAATTCATAATTAATTGCAATAATGAAAATGTATAATGTAATATAAGTAAAATAGTGCATGTGGTGTTAGCCTGTAAGTAATTGTTGCACTTATAAATGTATATCGTGTACTTTTAAATGAAATGTAACGTGTAAACAATTGTAGGCGGTTAGCCTACAATTGTTGTAAATAAATAAATAAATCCCTGACTGTTTTCGACAATGAAGAAAAACAAAGGTATGTAGGTGCAGATTAACCAAAAGAAAAAGTAAATAAGCTGATTATTTTATTACCTTTAATAAACATAACTAAATAATATACTACTTAAAGTAATTAAGAAATCTGTGATGATAAACATAGCTACATATTACCGTAAGACAAGACATGCGTGTAATGTTAAAGATTAGATAAAGTTAAGGAAATGAATAATGTTACGACAGAAGTAATCCTTTGAACTTATAAATTAAGTCGAGTTTATGTCATTAAAGGAACACACGTACATAATTTTATGTTAACATTTTACGCATATAAATGAGGAGAAAAACTCAAAGGTCGACTTAGATGTCGCTAGCATCGACCCTGCCTTGTCAGATAAATGTTGACGATTTAGTGAATTTGTTATTGCTGTTTTCGAATAATTTTATATTTAAAATGTATTCTTTTTGGACTGTTTCACAATTAAAAGTGGAGTTACGTTAAAGAAATGCATCAACAGCAGGGAAAAAAAGCAGTTTTGATTGAAACGTAATCAATAAATAATTTTAAGGTTATATTGATAAATAATCGATTTTCTCATCGAATCTATTATGATGTATGTTTTTGACGTTCAGATTAGAAGCATACGACCGAAATTTTAATTTTAATGTCAACCTAGAGCCTGGCACATCTCTCAGTGACCCACAATATCGGTGCCCACCAACTTCTTCTTACAAAGACATCAATGCCGATTCGCCGATTCCTGCTCTAAATAGGCAAGAAATACAGTCGTACTTCGAATGGTGAGTTCATTTATAAAATCTATTGTAGCATCTCTTTAATGATACCTTTATATTTAGACTTTAGGACTAAAATTATAGGAGGTACCTTCTATGTTACATGATTTACCAAAGTGCCTAAAGTGCTATTCTATTTCTTTCAGATTCAATGCCCTGAATGCTCAGCCGAAAGGACAGGCTATGTATGAAGCCAGGTGTTTGTTGACTGCACGGTATAGCATTGAAGGTGCATACACATACATACAGGGCCAATGCAAGGCCCAAATGAAAAAAGTTGTCTATATTGTAAATATTCTGTTAAGCAGTGAAGGCAACATTGAACAATGTAATTGAAGAAATTAAAGAAAAGATTGAAGGCACTGCAGTTTTCTTTAAGAATTTAGCCTTGGCTCATACACTGAAATAAATAACATATTATTATCATTACTTTCTATGCAAAATGATCTACAATTATCCACGAGTTATTATGAATCAATCACACGTACCGGTATATTTACTTTGGCCAAAATAATCATCAGCTTTAAAATGAGCAGGGCACAACACAGAGTGCTCGGTTGCTTTAAAGTTTTTGATTCTCAACGGTTTTTCCCAGGCTTTTCGGCGTTGATCCTTTGGAAATATATGTCTTCCTTGATTTTTGCTGTCTGGAGCACAACACTGCGTCATATTTATAGTATTTAATTATTTTCGATATTTGTTTATATAAAAATCGTAAATTAGTATGGATTTTGACAGGTGACAGAACACAATTAGGCAAAGTTGATTATGCAACATCTGGTGGGATAAAAAGGCAGTTTTTCACCCCATTGGTACCTATCTACCTCCCTACATATTATGATATATGAAATTCGATAAGTTTTTTGTCGTCTATCTTCTAGAAATTGTATAGTATAGGAATGAGAATATTATGCATCCTAATTATATTTACTTGCACCGTATTGTTTAATCGAATATCGTATTGACAACATTTTGTCTCTCCTAAATACAGATTGCTCAGCAATCTAGCTAGGAGAGCAGCGTTTTACTCAGAAATTAGTTGTACCTACCACATGTAATTATTAATGCATACTTTGTAAGGCCATCATGTACTACAAAACTTTTATGTACCTAAATAAATAATAATTATTAAATTATAACATTTCGAATGACTCTGACAGTTCCAAAAGTTGACATGTATAACATTTTCGGTCCCAAATCGAACTTAATATTAGGCATTAATAGATAATGAATTAGTCATGTCGTAATTATACATCATTAAAAAAATATTTCATGATTGATTCTTTCTACCTACATATTTTAATGCGAAATCCATACCCTTTCTATTGCTTGGTCGAACTGGTGCGGGTAGATTGCGAACCGTACTCTAACAGATAATGTATTGAATTATATACCAGTTCGGTACATATCAGTCCGGTGTCCACAACTTATCCGAACCGGTAAGCGATGCCCTAGTCAAATAAAAAATATAGCACAGTATTATTTCGATGGTAGTACATATAGGTCCCATGGTGTAATGGTTAGCACTCTGGACTTTGAATCCAGCGATCCGAGTTCAAATCTCGGTGGGACCTTGAATATAAATATTTTGGCTATGCCGTACCTATTCATAATAATAATCCGTTATCAGTGAAGCTAATGAGGAGTTTTGCTTCAAGATAATAATCGAAATTAGTAATTGATAATAAAATAAAATTATGAAATAGTTTATTGAATTTTATTATCAAAAATTTACGATAGATGGCAGGGCGGTCTCTAGTCTTGAAAACTCTATCTTCCTGTTACATTTAATTTTATCAAAGGCTTAATTTAGACATAAAAAGGGAACGCAGGTCGCTGACTTTCCGTTGTAACATGCTTGCCCGCAAGTTTTCACGGTGTACGAGTTCGGTTAAAATCACGCTTTTAAAGCATATTGCCAATCTTTCTACACCAGCAGGCTGTGGGTCGGTTTTTCGCAGTGGGCATACAGCGACCTGCGTGTCCAATATAATAATGCACTCAGGGTACTGTTGGGGCTGCCATGGCGTTGCAGTGCGTCAGGGATGTTCGCTGAGGCACGGGTGGATGGCTTTGCCGCTATCATTAGGAAAAGATGCGCCTCCATACTCGCTCGCGTTCGTGGCCATACCAACACTATACTAGGTGTTTTCGCTGATTGGTGGGAGTCTCCCATGCTGCAAAGGTTGGTTCGGCTTCATGTCGTAATTAAAATTTTGTTTGTCGATACTAACATTCGTTTTTTAAGTAGGTACATTGTTACTGACAAGAAATGGACCTGATCTGAAATAAATGTTAATTATTATTTTTACATCATAATAGTCGATCATCATCATGACTGCCTCGTTGGTCTAGTGGTCGGAAGCGTGACTGCTGAGCATGAGGTTATGGGTTTGATTCCCGGGTCGGGCAACATTTTATTGGGTTTTTCCATCTGAAATTTTTCAGTAGCAGCCACAGTATCTAGATTTGTGCCTGGGTGGCAATAGGCTCGCCCCCTATTACATGGGACTTAAAACATAATTGGTGAAATGTGTGTTTACTGTTAGGTACAGTCACGAGCACTAACAGTTAGCAACTTTTAAAAGTGTTTTTCTCCTAAAATTCTGATTAAAATTTCATATTGTTACGAACATAGTATTCTGGAACTCATATTTTTATGAAAAAGATGCTATCTCCAAGTTACAATCGTTATTTCTCGCGAAAATTGTTTTTTTTTAAATTTAGGAAAGTGTATGCATATTGGTGCTCGTGACTGTACACCTCTGCCTAACCCTTCGGGGATTACAGGCGTTATGTTATATTTTGTTATGTTAGTCGATCATCATCATTCTCTTACCCTTCAATACTTCTATACTTTTCAGCTCAATATTCAGCATCAACTGATTGTGGACTTTACTACTCCAGTTTACGTTACCTTTCTAAACTTTACTACTCATGTAAGTATGTAGGTCCTACCGCGCTCATGACGGTCGGAAAAATTCCAATCTTATTACTTAGGGCATAAGGGTGAAAATTGCTCGACCGTCAGTGAATTCAGTAGTACCAACATTCATATTAAAATTCTCATATTCGTGTGTGAACCCGTAATTTTTCCGATACGTCTCAAATAATCACCATGGCGACGTCTACGTCATCTCTTGTTGGTTCATTAGCTTTTTATGTTTTATAACCGTCTTAAGATACAAGAGTGCAGCGGTTTAATCATTATCGAATAACAGTGATAGCCTTTTTTTTTGGGATGGGAAATCATCAATTGACTCCTCCCGCTCTGGGCGGAGCGGAAGGGAGTGTCAGACTTTTACTGACTAAAACCCATCCACGTTCCTTCTTTTACCCTTTGTGTTCCAGGGCCGCGGTATCTCTTTCGAACCATCCCGCAGCCCTGGTAGGCATCGGCCCTTGCGTGCCCCTCCTGTTTGCTGACATCTCTTTGAGGCGCGCGTGGAACACGAACGCGCCGTCGACACGGCCGGTTGTCATAAGACGGATGGACGGCGAGCTAGCCCATTACTCACCGTCCACAGGCCCGCGAACAGTGATAGCCTTTTTTTTTTTTTTTTTGGAGGGTGGGAAATCATCAAATGACTCCTCCCGCTCTGGGCGGAGCGGAAGGGAGTGTCAGACTCTTACTGACTAAAAACCACCCATGTTCCTTCATTGGCCCTTTATGTTCCAGGGCCGCGGTATCTCTTTCGAACAGTCCCGCAGCTCTGGCAGACACCGGCCCTTGCGGGCCCCTCCCGTTTGCTGACAACTCTTTGAGGCGCGCGTGGAACACGAACGCGCCGTCGACACGGCATCAGTGATAGCCTAGTGGTATGAACGTTGGACTGCCGGCCAAGTCATAGGTCTTGAGTTCGTACTCAAGGCCCGCACCTCTGATTTTTCGGATTCATGTGCGTAATGTATAATAATCACTTGCTTCGGTGAAGGAAAACATCGTGAGGAAACCAGCATGCCTGACAGATGTTTCTTGACGATATGTAAAGCCAAGTCAGCGGCCCATTGGCGGCATAAAAACTCTGACACCAAATAAGGTACTAATCACACGATAAACAAAGAATCAATGTCGAAATAAATAGTTATTTCTATCGGTCTTTGCGTTTCCGGTGACAAGTTTAGCGAGCAAAAAGAGTATTCGTATTTCATGTTGTTTTTCTATCTGTTTATCTATGGCTAAGTTTGTTTTTTTTTAGATATCCGATCTCGGACGGACAACGGACACAGGAAAATTCATTATCGATTACTCATTTATGGATTTTTACTGTGTCTTCAATACCTACTGGTTCCTAAACTGCACTAATAAGAGATTGAAAATGAATAACTCTTTTGTGAGAAAAGCATTAAAATAATAACAGTAAAGAATTTATTTCAGACAGATCTTTGTTAGTAATATTGCTTACGTAACTTACAGTACACTTTAGTTACACTTACAGTGGCGAAGGTTCGATTCCTACCGGCTTTCCTTTAAAAAATGGCACAGTAAGTATTCTATAGACAAATAATATAATCACATTAAAGATATGTATTCCGACTTACCTATTAGAAAAATTGACGTTTTGCTACTGCTATGTTAGTACCTATACCTACTAATTCATATATTTTCCTGCAGCACCAGACCCGCAGTTATGCATACGGCTCCAAATACTCCAGGAAAATGCCGTCTGGCCTATCCCCAATCACCTTTAGGATGCCATTGGCACTCCCCCGAATCCTGCGTAACAATGATGTTGTTCTCTTTCGCGTAATTACTGAAAAACTAGCGGTAGCCGATTCAGCAAACATGCCTTTTTTTTTTTTTTGGTGGGTGGGAAATCATCAAATGACCCCCCCCCCCCCCGCTCTGGGCGGAGCGGGGAAGGGAGTGTCAGACTCTTACTGACTAAAAACCACCCATGTTCCTTCATTGGCCCTTTATATTCCAGGGCCGCGGTATCTCTTTCGAACAGTCCCGCAGCCCTGGCAGGCACCACGCACGGCACGCACAGAGGCACACACATTATTTTTTAATGCCAATAAATTGAGTGACTCTCGGTTATCTTATATTTTTTGTGTACTTCGTAATTGGCGTAATGTTTGAAATATACTGTCAGCTGTGAAGCTACCTTTCATAGAATAAATAAAATTGCTCCAGGTCGCTAGACAGGCACTAGGAAAGATGGGAAACTGAATATAAATGGAAGAGGAAGAACTCTGGTGAAAACTATTTCAAAATATATAGTTACAATAATACTTTATCTGCTGTAAATACCGCTAAAATCTTTTTCTTGAACCACATCATAAAAGTAAAAGTGAGTAAAAAATCTCACCAGTAAATCTTTATTGCAGTGTTGTTTGTCCTGCTATTTGTGCCAGTGAGCAATATTTCGTTTTCTTTGACGACATCATTTTCCGTTGCCCGAAGTAATTGCTCATATGTGACTCTCTGAGCAATAAAACATGTTTTACGCAACATTTTTTCGTATGTAACAATAAAGAGAAGGTAATGAAAATTGACAAGGGAAGTTGAAAAGTGCTTGCCGAGTAATTTTGGTATGTTTTTGTGTTTCTTTTGTTTGAAATGTAAGTAATGGGGCATGTAATAAATGTTTATTTACATGTGCCTTAAGTAGACACTTATTCAAATTGCTTCTTTTCTCGTATTGGTACGAACTTAATATCAGAGAAATCAAATTGACTGGCAACATTACTTTAGAACAGTCTGTTTATTAAAATCACACAGTCTTTCAGTCTTTAGCAATTGTATGAAATGGCTATAAGACGGCAAATTTATGTAGGGGATAAATTACCCTGACGGAACCTTCAGCAAGTTGAAACCAGTGGACTGACTGAAATTGCTGAGACAATGTTGCGAAAAACCTTGGTCTCTATTTTTGACTGTGGTGACGTCAGCACCTTAATTATATTTACAATTATATATCTGAAGCCGTTTTTAGCATGTTACATCATCATCATCATCTGCCTAGCCTTTTCCCAACTATGTTGGGGTCGGCTTCCAGTCTAACCGGATGCAGCTGAATACCAGTATTTTACATGGAGCGACTGCCTATCTGACCTCCAAAACCCAGTTACGCTAGGTAATATGATACCCCTTGGTAAGACTGGTTGTCAGATTTTCGGGTCACTGACTACCTGTAACAACTGTCAAAGATCTACAAATGACAACCCGGACCAACGGCTTAACGTGCTTTCCGAGGCACGGAGGAAACTCGGTATGTATTGTATGTTTTATTTAGATTCATTATTAGCTTTGTTTTTATGTATTCAATTTTCTCTTCATCTTTTACACACTATGTCTACATCTCTTTTTTTCTACTCTCCTTTCGCAGGTATGCTGGAAGAGATTTCTTTAGAAATAAGCATCACCTTTGTACCTATTTTTTCTGTTCCTTCCTTGTTTTCTGTAAAATATGTAATGGGTGGTCACCCATCCACGGACCAACCTAGGTAAGCACGGCTTAACCTAAATATCGACCCGAGCGGCTGTTCTTATTTAGCCACGAGCTCTTCGCTCTTCTCGTTTTTAGCATGTTACATTTAACACAATTCACATACAATAACAACAATTTGTGTCTGCCAACAAAAAACATACATATTATAATCACGCTCCGGTAATGAAAGGCGCGCAAGTGACACTGTCGTAATTAGAAAAGTTGAATCCGGGCGTTGTTTGTGAAAATGCCATTTCCCTGCAAGGGTGATAGGAAAAATTTTAATTGGGTACACAACACTGTGGTAAGTTCGTATCGTGTTGTTGCAAGTGTGTGTGGTTTCGTTTTTTTTGCAATGAAGTGTTAAAATGCATAGAGCAATTGCTTGAGAATTGATTTAAAGCTTACCTGGTCATTTGTTTCAGCAGAAATGTTGGTTTTATTTTGAGGTTTCGTTAAAGGAGATTTTTTTTATTTTTAGCCTTTTCCCAGCTATGTTGAGCTCGGCTTCCAGTCTTACTGGATGCAGCTGAATACCAGAATTCTACATAGAGAGGCTACCTGTCTGACCTCCACGGAACGGTTAGTACTGGGTAATACGATACCCCTTGGTAAGACTGGTTGTCAGACTTTCGGGTCACTGACTATGACGATTTTTGTCCTTTACATCAAAACCAATAATTAGAAAAACTGCAGAAGAATGACGTTGACGAACAGTGAAAAGCAAAAGACTCTTTCTTAACGACATCACTTGAAAACTTAACTGATCGTAGAACAATCTTATAATAACGTAATAATAATAATAATAAGCTGGCAACACTTACGTCAACCAAACGTCTTTATATGTGATTTACCAAATATTTTTAAATTTAAATAGTTAAAATTATACCGAAAGCAACATCAACAACCATAAACATCATTTTTTATTAACAGTTATAATAGAATAATCAAAGAACGAGCACCAAAATGGAAATAATTGTAAAATGCAAAAAAGAAAAACCAACCATTGATCTGACACAATGTGTCAGATGTCAAAAAAAATTTTGGTAAAAATGTGTTAAAGATCGGAAGATGTTGACAAGATCAGCTGCTCGACGCGCACGCCTATCGCCTCCGGACCCGTCGCTCAGCTCCGCCTCGCCGCCGCCGGACTCCAGCCCCGTCGTGAGTGCTGTGACACCGGCCGTGGCAGTTGCGTCGAGCTCCAGCGACGAGTATTTCTCTCCGCCCACGACGCCACCACCTGCTCGTCGACGGGGAGGACGCCGGCCGCCGGACGGTTTAGGACCTCGAGGCCCACCGGCCTCTGATAGGGTCCCAGCTGCCGGCGGGAGTGTGCAGCGCATGCGATGGACGCAATCCATCAATGAAAATGTCATGCGCGCATACTATGGGGCTACAGAGGGGGGAAACAACCTGACCGCGTACCGTGTTCGGATGCTCTCTCTGTTCCAGGTGCTTGAGCCAGCTGTCAACGTGTCGGCGCAACGACTGTCGGATCAGGTGCGAGTCATTCAGCGTAATCGTATGTTGGATGATACCGCACTTGATCGCTTGCGGACTGAAATGCAGAGTAGCCATGTCATTGCCACGCCGTCGCAGGCTGTGGTTCCACCACAATTTACCGCAATCGCAAATCGCGATAACGACGTGAGTAATGACATGGTTACTAATGTAAGTACCCAGTGCAGTGAGGATATGAGGAGTGCTTTGGAGGGTGCGATTCGAGAATATCGGTTCATGCAACCCGACCGCAGACCACGCTTACCTCGTCTGCCCATGCATAACAAAAATAGGGTGCTGGTGGCTGTTCTGGATTCGCAGTTGTCAAACTATTTTGACAACTGCGAAGACCTCACCGATGCTCACTCAATCCTGTATTGTGCGGCTGTTGCGGCATGTCGTGTAGCTCATGTTAAATTTTCTGATGACAGAGCTACACGACCTAAACCAGCCGTACCGGCATGGCAGTACAGGATTGAACGACGTATTGATGGGGCCAGAGCACTCATCGGCAAACTAATCTGCTTCAGGGAGGGCAATACTCGCCCTAGAGTGATGCGTTTTGTGAGGCGGGCGTTCTCGGGTACTGATATCAGTCCTCGAGACTACATGTCCCGTGTCACAGAGCGCATCGACTTCCTGAAGCAGAAAGTGTATGCATGGGCAAACCGTATTCGTAGGTATAAGCGGCGGGTGGATCGATACACTCAGAATCGCACATTCCAAAGAGATGAAAGGTGGGTTTATAGGGCTTGGGAGCGACCGGACCAAGGTGTGGCTGACGCGCACCTGCCGGATGATGATGCCATATGTTCGTTCTGGCGCAGCATCTGGTCGGTGCCTGTTAGCCATACCGAGGGTGAATGGACCCGGGAAGTTGAGCGAGCGTGCGATCCGGTACCAGAAATGGGGGCAATCACTATCAGCCCCCAAGACGTAGTTCGTGCAGTCCGTCCGTTACCTAACTGGAAATCCCCAGGGACGGATGGGCTGCACAACTTCTGGATTAAATGGTTTACTAGGTCGCATGCTCGCCTGGCGACCCTGTTCCAGTCAGCCTTAGAGTCAGGGTCGCTGCCCGAGTTCCTAACAACAGGTATAACCCACCTGCTCCATAAATCGGGTAGTACTGCGGAACCCAACAACTATAGACCTATTACCTGTCTCCCGACAGTATATAAAGTTCTTACATCCATTTTGAGAGCTAAAATTAGCAAACACATTGATGACAATTCTATCATGTCCGCTTCTCAAAATAGATGTAGGAACGGGTCCCGCGGTACTAAGGAGCTACTCCTCATTGATATGGCCATTAGTCAACAGGCTCGTCGTTCCCGAAGGGATCTGTCAACATGTTGGATAGACTATAGGAAGGCCTATGACTCTGTGCCACATACATGGCTCATGAGGGTGCTAGAGCTGTATAAAGTTGATGCAACTCTGCGCACCTTCCTGATGTCATGTATGGGGCAATGGAGGACAGTCCTTCGCTATCCAGGATGTCGGCAAATCCAGAGGAATAGCGAGCCCATAAGGATAGAGCGAGGTATATTTCAGGGCGATAGTTTGAGTCCACTTTGGTTCTGCTTAGCCTTGAATCCTCTTAGCACGCTGCTGGAGGATTCAGGTCTAGGCTATCGGTTGAGGAGAGGTGGTCAAGTTATATCTCACCTCCTTTACATGGATGACCTGAAACTCTTTGCCCCCAACGATTTGCAATTGATGGAGCTACTGAAGGTAACTGAGACTTTCAGTAGCGCCATCAGGATGGAATTCGGTGTGGACAAATGTGCGGTCATGCATGTAAAGCGAGGGGAGATTGTGGAGTCTGTGGGAACCCAGCTCTCGGATTCCATAAATCTTAGATCTCTCTCAGCAACCGAAACCTATAAGTATTTGGGTATGTCGGAAGCGCTGGGTATCAATGTTACTGACATGAAGCAATCGTTGAAGGAGCGCTTTTTTGGCCGCCTGAAAAAAGTATTTAATAGTCTTTTATCAGGCGGAAATAAGGTGCGTGCCTTCAACGGTTGGGTCATGCCGGTTTTGATGTACTCTTTCGGCATACTCAAATGGACTCAAACTGAACTTGACGCCCTGGATAGGAAGGTCCGTACATTGTTGACGGTATATCGAATGCATCACCCGCGTTCTTCGGTTATGAGACTGTATATCCCGCGGAGGTGTGGGGGTCGAGGCTTTTTAAACGCCAAGACTCTCCACAATCGCGAGATATGCAGTCTCAGGGAATATTTCCTAGAAACCGACGTGGGGATGCATCGAGATGTGGTCGCGGTGGACAAGGGCCTCACCCCGCTCTCCTTGGCTAAAGAGAACTGGCGCAAACCTGTAGTACTTGATACCAACGACCGCAGGGAGGTATGGCAGAGTAAGGAGCTTCACGGACGCTTTTTCCGGGCCCTGCATGGGCCCGATGTAGACCTATCAGCGTCCGTAGCCTGGCTACGCTCCGGAGACCTCTTCGGAGAAACTGAAGGTTTTGTCTGTGCAATTATGGATGAAGTTATGATGACGAATAACTACCGGAGATTTATTGTGAAGGACGGCACGGTTGACATATGTCGGGCATGCCACCGTCCAGGCGAATCAATCCGTCACATTATCTCCGGGTGTTCTCGTCTGGCTAACGGAGAGTACTTGCATAGACACAACCTTGTAGCCAGGATTATCCATCAGCAACTTGCTCTAAAATACAACCTTGTGGAATCGGAAGTTCCGTACTATAGGTATGTGCCCGACCCAGTTCTCGAAAATGGCAATATCACACTGTACTGGGATCAATCCATCATCACTGACAGGACTATTGTAGCCAATAAACCTGATATAGTGGTGGTGGATCGATCAGAGCGGCGCGCAATGATTGTTGACATTACGGTCCCGCATGACGAGAACCTCGTGAAAGCCGAGAAAGATAAGCAAATCAAGTATCTTGACTTGGCTCGCGAGGTTGTCGACATGTGGGATGTGGACTCAGCGATCATTGTGCCGATAGTCGTGTCAGCCCATGGCTTAATTGCCAAGAGCCTCGACCAACATCTCAGGAGGCTCTCGTTAGGCAGCTGGATCAAGGGCTTGATTCAGAAAGCGGTACTCCTGGACACGGCTCGTATTGTTAGGAGGTTCCTCTCTCTGGAGCCCTGACTGCCGGTAGCTTGGACTCTGTTCCCGATACCGGTGGGCTACTATTTTTTATATTTTTAAATGTTTTTGTTATATTGTTTTATATTAAAATATTTAAAAATGTAATTGATATGTAAGAAAATAAATAAAGGGAATAATAATAACGTTTTTTGAGTTTCTGATAAATTAAATTACTTAGATGAATAAGCCTCTCGTCTTGTGATACATTTTTAGAGACGACAGCAAAAGTGTCGAGATTAAATACCAATATTAAAACTCCACCAATTAATTTCGGACTACAAATCGAACTCCCAAAGAAATTTCATATAAATCGTTTCCGTTCTTTCCCGTAAGTAACCGTCCAAAATCTGTTCAAATTGGATAGGTAACAAGTTGGATGTGCGGGTGTAATGAACGGGATTCCGTACATACCAGAAAGCGAAGACATTGCAGGTAAGAGTCGCCTTTTATTGGATTTCTCCACTTGAACTGCGAACGCTTTTGAAGAACGCTATATTGAGTTTTTCGGAGTCACAATGCGAAGGTTTTCGCTGTTTTTTCGCAGTTCTGGTTCGCTGATTTTTAGTAGGATTCCGTTAGCGTTACCGATTTTAGGTAACGCTGTTGCATGGATCGTGTTGGTTTCTTTTGCACTTTTTGTGGGATGTCGATTCCATTCCACAGATTTTTTGGACGTTCGTTTCTGTGTTCAATTCTAGGCCGGTTTTCGATGATTATTGCGTGTCAATGGTTGGCGTGGTCAGTATTTCATACAGAACACCTGATCAATTTGTTTTTTTGTTTTTTTGTTTATTTCGGTAAGACCACTCTGATCCGCCTTTGACAAGCTATTCCTTACGCCTCATTCACGACTTCAAATTCGTCAAGCGACGCGTCCGTCACTATTTTTTGTCACTTCGTGTGAGTACCGTCGCGTCGCAAGTGGTATCAAGATGAATCCTGGCATGCCCTAAGCAATTGCTTTCATTTCATAGCTTTTCTTCATAGGGATGCTTCTGAACAGGCAATATTTTTACTGCGATAAATGGCTGCAACACAGTTACCGCCAACATTGACAACAATTTCAGCTAGACTATGCAATATACAACAGTATTTTATATGTAGCCACACATTTTTGGTATGGTCAATGCATATTTATGTGATGCCAGCAGGTTGCACGACGATCGAATGGGAATCGAAAATACGGCGGTATTGCCCGGCCAGTTTTATTGTTGTTTCGTAAAGTGGCATAGTTTCATCTCTTTCGTGAGTGACAGGAAGGTTGCGAGTGAGCGGCCAATAATTGCCGCGTATCTTTCGCTGCGACGCCGACGCAGATGATTTCGACAGCCATTGATGCTGAATTTTATAGCCCGTGTACAGGACAAACATATGAGACATATAAACTCAAAACTCAAACTCAAAGCATTTATTTCAATTAGACCATTACAGGCACTTTTGAAAGTCAAAAACAAAAAAGCTAAGCTACAGTCACATTCACAAGGCATAATAACTTGCGAAAGTACTGTAGTTGCACATTCCAAATCGTAGATCTCTATGGAGAAGAATGGGCAAGAAACTCCATGGACACTCTTTTTAATCAAAATATTGTTACAAAATCTTGGTTACATCATTCATGTTGAGATTATACATATATGTGAGAACGATGTACAAAGACGTGCACATTAAGAGCGTCCAGAGTAAAAGATTAAACTAACAATTTAAAAATAAAGTAATTAAAATAAACCGTGCCAGCTAAGAGATGACCAGTCCCAACTGACAGCGAACATGACGCATGGATCAGCGCCATTCAACTCAACCACATTGAAGGGAACTAAATGACCCGACACACCCGCCACCATCAGCGAGACATTTGTGTGAGCATGACATTCTCTCAGCCACCAGGGCACATTCAAGTCAATGAAGATAACTAAATGTAAATGGTAGCTTTACAGTACATAGTACTCACACATGTGCTATGCGATTATATAATACTAAGAGATTGAATCTATACAATTCAAAGATAGTTTTACAATCTTCTGCAGCTTCCACAATAACTTCACATGGTAATCAATTAGTTTGCCCCTATGGTTGTGGAGCAGGACCAGCATTGAGCCAAGCATTTTTATCATCAATGTAATCCCCCAACTTATAATATGCTTGCCTACATAGTGTGCGTTTTATACAAGATTTAAATTTCGTCTCATTCAGTTGTAGAATGTGGGGAGGTATTTTATTGTAACATTTTAAACAGTACCCCATGAAAGATGAGTCTACTTTAGCTAGCCTGAAACCTGGTTGAGTTAGTTGGTCCCTATTTCTAGTATGATAGTGGTGTATATATATATATATAAGTTCAGACATATTGCTGATATATATATTTTTCAGACAGAATCGGCATCAAAATGTTTTAGTGATGGCCGGACTAATAGTTGATAATATTAAAGCTAAAAATGTTGCCAGTAATCACGAGTGTTACTTGAGCGAGTAGCTCGCATCCAGGCGGATAGATATTTTTTTAAACGTCAAAAATAAAGTTTCAAACGACTCTAACTGGCAACGCGTCTCAGATCGCTAGTAAAGCCAACCAACCAACTGAATTGAATTAACCTCACACCGAACCTATCCTCAAGGCACCAGTTACTTCGATAACGGAAAGTGGATAAAGATGGCCCATCGTCGACATGGATGGCCGCCTGGAGACGAAAGTGTAATTGTACCACTATCAGCCAGTATTTTTTAGAAACCAGCTTAATTTGTGTCAGCTAAAACGTTTTTTGATGAGATTAGGTGTAGAAGAAGGTAAAACGATTTTTGATGACGTCATAGGATGCCAGGGTACCAGTAATAGGCCATTGGTCGAATTTATTGCGGAGTTTGCGATATCTTGGTTTAAGCTCTGGACTTTGGAGACCGATATGCAATCTTGAAAAGTACTAAAATAAATTCAGTTTGGTTGCAAACAAACTGATGTTTTCAGAGAGTTATCTGTTTTAGTTATAGACAGAAGAAAGAGGGAATATATGAATTATCTATAGTAATAATAACGACAAAACAATAACTGTTTGTAATACCACAACGTTTGTATTACTGTAATTCTTTAAAACATTAATTTATGTGGTACTTGTGCTCAAAAGCAGCTTATAATATTATATTCACTGGTACACGGCCTGTCTCTCTGTGCTTGCTCGAGTTTTACTAACGAATTCCGAAAACTAACCATTGTGTTAATCATTTAAATAATTGGTCTTTAATAATTATGAAGTTGCCGTTTTTTCTCACATTTTTCGTTCATTTTGTTTGTAACCTTGACGTATAGTTATACTTTTTTTCTATTTTTATTGGATTAATTGTTAAATTATGTACCTTTTAGAGTTTAAAAACCGTACTCGTAGTTGCATATTACATCATAGGGTAGCATTTCAAAATACGTGTTTCAATGTGCCGTCGGTTTCACTACTTCAAGTAGGTATATTGTTGTCATAGACTGTTTTTTGAGAATTTAACATACGCAGTGCGGCTTTTTTTACTCTAACTATAGTTTTCAATTGCATCATAATCGGTTCAGACGTTTCCAAGAAAAATAAATAAATGACAGTATGGAAATATCACTTTTCACGAAATCGTCCATACAGATCGGCAATTTCATACTTTAACCCCTAATATTATTTCCGAAATACTAAGGTAAATTTATCACACAACAAACCACATAATATACACCATTATTTTTAGGTCGTTCTGGAGCCGAATACCATGAACTCGATCATCGAACTCGAAACGATTGGAACTATTTTTTTCAAAAAATAACAATAAAAAAAACACGAAAGAATAAATTTAATGTTTTTTTTTTTTAAATAATGAGAACTCAAATGCATATGTGTGTAAAACGTATCCACGATTGGCAACACATGCGAACGATACCCATTGAAAAATTCATTCATCGATCGATTCTCATTATTTTACAAAAAAAACATTAAATTTATTCTTTCATTTTTTTCTTTATTGTTATTTTTTGAAAAAAATAGTCCCAATCGTTTCGAGTTCGATGATCGAGTTCATGGTATTCGGCTCCAGAACGACCTAAAAATAATGGCGTATAACATTAACATTACACATACATTTACATTAACATTTTCATTAATTAAAATATTTAACATTTCCAGTAAAAATCAATGTTTGTTACTAAATGTAATAAAATTATATAATTAAATATCTCGCGTCGTGTGCTTACACCGTACAGGTGTAAAAAACTAAGTTGCAGAAAACGGGTTAGAATGTTACGGTGCTGTAATTTGTTGAAGGTTTGTACGTATGTAGGTACTGTTGATATATAGAACAAAGTGACACAAAGCAAACGTGCAGCGCGTCAAAGTTACACTTTTTCCAGCGTACTGTACATCGCTGTACACCTACAATCTCTGGAGTAACTATACGCAAAGATCGTTCAGTGCTTTACGCGCCCAATAAAATAACGCGATTAGGGTGTTGTTACGGTTGCCGCGGGCATGCACCGCATCACGGATGTTTGCGGATACATAGGTGGACGGTTTCCATGCCATCTTGCGCAAGCGGTACGCCGCCTTGCGCTGCAGAGTCTGCACCAGCCCTAACAGCATTCTGGCGATGTTTCGTAACAGACTGGACAGTCGGTTAGATAAGTTTTGGAGCAACCTACATTTAAGTTTAAATACAAACGTAGATAAGTTAGTTCTTTATTGTTACTAACATTATGAATGTACTTATTTGGATCTTGTAATATCTGAATTAAATGAATTTATTTATGTCAAAGAACGACAGGTGTGATATTTTGCAAGTATATTATATTTATCTAAATGCTTTGTTATGTTTATAGTTAATCTCTGTTAGTATTATTCCATTCTATTATATGCAGGGTGGGTAAAAAATCGTGGGTCAAACGAAAGAGGGCGATAGTTGGAGTTATCAGGGTAATTTTTGATAGAACATTTTTTTTTACAGTATTAGTTGTTCTAAGAGGCATAAAAGATATTGAAAAAAGCCAATACTCATAAATCATAGTACCCACGATAATAAAAGCACTTTTGTAGTGATGACACATTTTCTAGAAGCAACATTGTTTTAAAATTTTACTTTATAAGCCCATTTATTAAAAAAATTGTATTTTCTTAAAAACACTCAAATAGCCATAACTTTTAAGGATATCAAGTTAGGGCTCTGCCATTTAGATATTTTTTACTGCAAATAATCCCAACTATCGCCCTGTTTCATTTGATTCACGATTTTTATCCACCCTGTGTATGTATTAGCTTGAAGAGGCACAATAACAAGAGAAGTGGAAGGAATGGGGAGAGCCCTTTACCCAGGGGTGGGACAGTACAGACTGACGAAAAAAGCTTTTGTGGGATTCGGTAGGAGTTTTGTCATTATATAAACCGGGAGTTTTGAAAAAAAAACTTAAAGATCACCGATAAAATAAAATTATATAAAAAAAAAAACATTTTTATTCATTTTCATTTTTTTTTTATATCGGTATTTCAAAACAAACAGTCATTATCTGCCTAGCCTTTTACTTTTTTGTTTTTTAACTGTATCTATGACGGCTATGAAATTATTACTACTAACATAGTTATTAAGCATTTCTAACCCATATATGGACTTGGTTGTTCGAAATAAAGTATTTGTATTTGTTTTATTTTGTATTTTCCCAACTATCTTGGGGTCGGCTCCCAGTCCAACCGGATGCAGCTGAATACCAGTATTTTACATGGAGCGACTGCCTATCTGACCTCCACAACCCAGTTAGTACTAGGTAATACGATATCCTTGGTTGTTTTCTAAACAAACAGTAAACAAGGTAAATATCCCGTTTCTAGTGTTAATGATAAATAATATTTTTTTATTTTATTTTATAATGACATCTTTATGGTAATAAGATAGGCAACAAAAAGTACCTACCAGTGACGTCATTTTTAAAAGTATTAATAGTAAAAATTCTGGAAAACCCAATCAAAAAATGTTCCAAAAATAGATACCTACGTGTTCACACACACACCGCGTGTACACACCGCGCGTACCTACCGCGAAAATACTCTGTCCTCCTAACAGTTTTCCAGCTCCACAATTATCAGTGAAAAATAAAAGCAACAAAACACCGCCATGTTAGTGACGTAACACCTGCAAGTTACGAGTTAAGGCCCGGTTATACTGTCGGTTCAATTGATATTTATTTAATTTTAGAACAGTATTCTATGGAAATAATATTCAGTTTGTGAGGGTAATGAGCTATGCTTTAAAAACTAGTTGTTAGGAATAAAATAAGCTTAAGTATTTAAAAAAAAAAATACTATTATCTTACAGGGCCCGTACGATTTACCGGCCGGCAGATATAGAATTTTAAGATAGCTACTTTGAAAAATAAAACACGTGGATTTATTTATGGTAGTTGGTTTTCCAAAATATAATAGAAAATGTTTTTTTGGCAATCAGTCTTATTCAATTCAAACCAATTTCTAAAAAAAAAAATCTAATAACATATGTACTTTTTGTACATATGCTTTAGGGCTTTTTGAAGTGCCGCTTCATCAAATTAAAGTCATCGCTTAAAATCTCCCCTCTTTGCACCAAACATTCTGTCGATGTATACAAACCTTAAACACATTTAATCACAGTTTAATCTACTAGATTGCGACAAGACTTGCTTTGTTCTTCTTCGAACTTCACACCTGGGCTTGGAGAAGAATTGATTAAGTAAGGTGTAGCTTCGTACTAGGTACGATGACTTTCAATTATTCTAGACTTTTGTACTTAGGGCCGTTTTCACCACTATTTAGTGGTGCCAGCTGGCCTAAGTGTAACTTTTTAACTGTTTTTAGGGTTCCGTACCCAAAGGGTAAAACGGGACCCTATTACTAAGACTTCGCTGTCTGTCTGTCTGTCTCCAGGCTGTATCTCATAAACCGTGATAGCTAGAAAGCTGAAATTTTCACAAATGATGTATTACTATTGCCGCTATGACAACAAATACTAAAAATTTATAAAAAAATATATTAAGGGGGGCTCCCATACAACAGATATGATTTTTTTGCCGTTTTTATAGATAATCGTACGGTACCCTTCGTGCGCGAGTCCGACTCGCACTTGGCCGGTTTTTTTTTATGAATTAAATAGGTAGGTTCTAATAGGTATTAATTTGAGCCCACTGATAGACAGGATAAAATAATATTCATCTTAGTAGTAACCATTTACTATAGGATTACTAAGTCTGTTTGCAGGACTGTATTTTTTATACGTGAACGTAGCCAGTGAAATCACAGAATAGCTGTAAAATGGCCTTAATCGTGGTGAATAATACAACGAATATAAACTAGTAATTTTCTAGGAATATAATCCTTCTCACACTTTACCAGTTTTTTTATTCCCTTTCAATAATGGGAATAAAAATAATCATAACGTATTTCCGTAGGTACGTGAGCCATCGATCACGTACGGAAAAACATTACGATTTTCTTGTTATTTTCTTAGAAATCGGCCAGTTATTAAAAAAGTTTCTTATTAATAAGAAATTCTTGTCGGTGTTTAACGTGTATCTTGAAGTTGGCACGTGTATCATTCGACCCATAGAGTTACACGGCTATGATGTTCTCTATAATCTTGATAGACGTTTCGACCGTAATGAGGTAAGTAAATGTTCAAATTATAACATTGTTTTGTTACAATATTAAGTGAGAATTGTATTAAAATATTTAAGTTTTTAAACTGTCATGGTCACTAACATTATAATTAACACTAGAAACGGGATATTTACCATGTCCACTGTTTGTTTTGAGTCCTCAAGAACTCATAATTATGATGTGTTTATCCGTGATCATAGTGCTTGCAATAGCGCCGAAATATCGGGAACTCAAAACAAACAGTGGACATGGTAAATATCCCGTTTCTAGAGTTAATTAAAATATTTAGTGATAATTATAATATGGTTTAATTAATTCTAAACTACATGAACATTTATAGCACCAACAATATTAAATACATTATACTAAACGTAACAAAGAAGGGACAATTTATCTTTCAAACGTCATCTAAGAAAATTCTGCCGTACAATCCAGTTGCAAGCCAAAGTTTGAGAACAAAAGCCCGACTTTCCACATCTTTCTAAGCCAACAATCAAGCCATAATATATTCAAATTACGGGACGGTATAGAGGGAAAAAATCACTTTCTTCCCTTGATATTTCAGCCATAATCCGCTTCGTTACATTCAAGATAATTTGACAGTAAGAAACTGAAGGGAATGAACTGAAATCCTTCGGTAATGCCATATTGCCAGGTTGTGTGGCGGATATAGCAATATGAGGTTTCGCGCCGAGTGAAATATAATTTGCGTGGCTTTTAAATTTTGGTTCAGTAACGTTTTACCTTGTGGTTTTAGGGGAAGGCTTATGTGTTGAATTTAAAATATGTGTTGCGAAATTTATTTTTTAAATCTCTGTGTTTTATTAAGTTAGAAAACCTGAGTTGAAGTTATTGTAAAATGTAACTTTCAAACATTGTTTTAAGCTTTTACGGTTTAAAACTAAAGTTATACTGTCACTTACGGGATATCTTCCGTAAATCATGAACAATCACGGAAGATATCCCGTAAGTGACAGTATAGGTTTAAATGTAACTTTGTTCTTCAGATAAATATCAAAAACATGATATCGCCCCTGAATTTCCCGAAGGGTGGGGCAGTACCTGCTAGCAGAGAGTGAGATACCTACAAGTATTGACTGCATAGTACACCTACATTTCGCCAGTAGGGCACAAATCCCTTGTAATAGGAAACAAGCCTATTGCATTATATCGGGCACAAATCAGACTTATAAAATAAGGATAATTCTGTGAAACGAAAGAAATACAGAGTGAAAGGGGAACTGACCCACAAACGGATACCACGTATTTAGTAGGTAGGTACATCATTCTGAACCCACTTTTTCATCAGTGTTTTAAAAAAAACAGATGTTGCATGAATGATGTACTGAATAGGTACGTGTTTTCGTTGTGCATCGGTATCCCTTCTACTTCTATCAGTAGCTTGCACTCCAACCCAACTCAATTCCAAAAGTACGAACACAAAACCCTCAGAACAGACGAAACGTACGGACAGACGAATCAAAGTACATCAGTTTGTACAACACAATTTAACGGGGAACACAATTGTTACCGAACTTCCCCCGGCCGTGCTATTGACGCGGCCGAAACGCACAATGCACGCGAAAATTTACATACAGATACCGTATTATACGTTGGTGTATATGTAGTTGTGACTCTCGAGACTGTCGATGTTATGAAGTGGGAGACGAAATAGAATAGATTTAACTTCGGACAATGGGTAGACGGAGTTAATGTAAGTGTGATGTTATTATCGAGTTCACTGATGGTCGACCACGTTTCAACCTTAATACTTAGCGCATAAGGGTGAAAAGTGGCAGACCCTCAGTGAGCTCGGTAGTACCAGTGATATTTTACCAAACGTAATAGGTACGCTTGTAGATTTCTTGATTTTAATTATATATAATATAACGGCTCTCACGTTGGTTTTTCTTAATCAAACAGAGCGATCGAGTATGCTTTAAAAAGTGTTCCAGAATCCATCTGGTTTTACCTAGATAAACCTAAGCAGGTTTAAAACAGGAATTCACCAAACAAAAGCAATGGCGTTCAGTTTTACTGGCGAAACCTGCTTTTATTTCCTGAATTCCTGTTTTAAACCTGCTTTGGTTTAAAACAGGAATTTCCACATCTAAACCCCGCTCAAAAGATTTCCGTAGCAATCATAACATTGACAGCTCTTTTTTTCGGTTTCATGTGCGTATTGTATAATTATCACTTGCGTCGGTGAAGGAAAACTTCGTGAGGAAACCAGCATGCCTGACAGATATTTGTCGACTGCATTTAAAGCCAAGTCAGAGGCCCATGGGTGGCATATAAACTCTCACCAGGTTGGGACACTAACCACACGATAAAGAAGAAGAAGCTCGGACGTAGTTTAAAACTGTTGATCTTATATTTTGTCTCTTTTTTTATTCATTACAAGCAAGAATCATCAGATTTGAGATAAATAGACCTTAGATATTGGAGTTTATAAATTAGATTAAGTTATTCTTGGAACAGTTACGGTGTGAGTATTTAAAGGTACAGAAAAAACCTTTCAATAGGGAAGGAAAATATTTTTATATTGAAAACTGTACAAAACTTTCCCTACTAACAGCTATTTTTACTTCATTGAAAAGTAAACTTAAAATAGAAAGGCATAATGGTGGGACAGTTTAGATTGTAATTCTGTATTCGTTTCAAAAGATGGTTTGATATTATTTTTATCCAGAAACAACCGGTATACTGCAAAGCCAGATCTCCGAACTGTCCTGGTTCCTGTACAAGATTCCTTATAAACTCGAGGAATATTTCTCTTTGCCCACCATCTTTGAGGTAAGTTCTCCTGGAAAGCGGTTATAATGCATAAACTGGAAATACTGGAATATTCCAGACTTGTGTACGCACCACAAAAGGACAGGTCTGTTTCACAGTTAGACGTCATAAATTGCACAGACGTCTGAGTTTGGGATGATGTTTAATTTATGAGCTGAAGCGTTATTCTGCTCACCCATGCGTGCTTCACTGCAAGGTCTAGGTAGTCGTAATTCTTCTCGTTAACAACACAAAAATATTAACGAAGATATCGTATTTTAATGACTGCAAATCTATACTAGTTACAACTTTATTGTAAACTGATTCAATAAAATACAAACAGGTCTTATGGAAGAGCTTAACAATTGCGAATGATTGTAATAAGTTCGCTCATTATATAATGGGCGAACTTATTAAAATCAACGACCTCTGTCAGAAAATCTTAGAAAGGACGTCATTAGCACATTTCTATGAAAAAAAGTCGAAATGAAACATTAAAAACCATTTTATTGTTAAGAATAATCAGTACTTTTCATAAAATCTTGATCCTCGGACAGGACTAGTGGATAGGGCTAGTTACGATAGGATTAATATAGCCGTAATTCAGGTTATTACATTTGATATTTTTTATTGTTGTATTAGTAAATATGTTTATGTTAAATATCTGAACAGGTACTTACACTTGCGATTATTTTCACTCATTATACTTATTTATTACTAGCTTCTGCCCGCGACTTCGTACGCGGATCCCGTTGCTTATGCCAGCGACAACGGGGTCGTCAAAATCGAAAATTTGAAACGTCTGATGTAGAATTCTAAGGCCCGGGAACGGGAAAACAACGGGATGAGCGAGACGATTGGAGTCGTTCCAGATCATTCATTTTTGTATGTCAACAGGAAATGCCCATCAGACTAAATAACTTTTGCTAAGACGTCATTCCTTAATTTGTTATAGCGCTGCCATGGGCTTTGGAGTTCCACAGCAGGTGTTCCAGATCTTCAAATTTATTCTCACAGCAGAAAATTCTTCTTTATTCTTCACGTGGAATATTGTTAGCTATGGCACCATTTTTATATATCTTATACTGTAGCTGGTCTGTTGCGGTTCTGCATCAGGTATTAATTTTCCAAAATAAATTATAGCCTTTATGTTGCCCAGACTATACAACAAAAAACTTTTCTTCCCGTTACTCCGCAGCAGATCCCAAGGGTACACTGAATTAACTTCTGTCTCTTCATGCCGTACTCCAGCAATCCTTTCTCTCTCACTTTCTAACTGATTATGAATATTTTGTTGTGTGCGTGTTCAGGACAATGTATGATAATCTCGAGCAGCAGTTAGTCGCGCATCACGTTCATCACTCGTTTCAAAAGACCTATTAGTAGATGTTCTGACTCGCGAGACAATGCATGTCGCTCACGATCAGCAGACAGTCGCGCATCACGTACTGCACTTGTCTCTAGAGACCTAGCAGCAGATGCGTAGATACGCTGAGAACTCAAGCTCAATTCTCTATCCGTGAACGTCTCCGACTCGCGAGACAATGCGTGACGTTCACGATCAGCGGACAGTCGCGCACCATGTTCCGCACTTGTTTCTAGTAACCTAGCAGCAGATGCGTAGATACGCTGAGAACTCAAGCGCAATTCTCTATCCGTGAACGTCTCCGACTCGCGAGACAATGCGTGACGTTCACGATCAGCGGACAGTCGCGCATCATTTCCGCACTTGTCTCTAGAGACCTATAAGCAGATGCGTAGATACGCTGAGAACTCAAGCGCAATTCTCTATCCGTGAACGTCTCCGACTCGCGAGACAATGCGTGACGTTCACGATCAGCGGACAGTCGCGCATCATGTTCCTTACTTGTCTCTAGAGACCTTGAAGCAGATGCGTAGATACGTTGAGAACTCAAGCGCAATTCTCTATCCGTGAACGTCTCCGACTCGCGAGACAATGCGTGAGGTTCACGATCAGCGGACAGTCGCGCATCATGTTCCTTACTTGTCTCTAGAGGCCTTGAAGCAGATGCGTAGATACGCTGAGAACTCAAGCGCAATTCTCTATCCGTGAATGTCTCCGACTCGCGAGACAATGCATGACGTTCACGATCAGCGGAGAGTCGCGCATCATATTCTTCACTGGTCTCTAGAGACCTGGATGTAGATGCATAAATACGCTGAGAACGCAAGCGAGCTTCGCGACCCGAAGAGGTTTCTACAGAGCGAGTTGCAGCCTGATGTTCTCGAACAGCATCAAGTCTATCCTGACGCTCTTCGTTAGATTCTTGGGATCTTATGATCCTCAATCTTTTAGCTCTTTGGAACGTTGGGAAAGATTTGACTTCTTTCTAGGCATGATTATAGTTTTATTCTGAAAATACCTGATCAATTAAAATCTAAGTGACTGCTCCCCTGCGTTACCGGGTAGGCTACCGTGTCACGAAGATAAATGGAAAAGGAAATAAATGGGAGTTTTAGCCAGTAGAGTCAAATTTTCAATGATTCATAGAATTTTCATCGAAAATCAGTCCTAAACTGTTATCGCCTCACCGCGTGGAGGTACTCCCAGCTTATGTTATTTTATAATTACACAGTGAACTCTTGGAGTTCCACAACAGATGTTCCAGATCTACAATCTTTATACGTCAACAGAGAGTGCTCATCAGGCTGAACAACTCTTGCTAAGACGTCATTCCTATATAGGTTATAGTGTAGCTGGGCTCTTGGAGTTCCATATCAGCTGTTCCAGATCTTCAAATTTTATACGACAACAGAGAGTGTTCATTAGGCTAAGCAACTCTTGCTAAGACGTCATTCCTATATATGTTATAGTGTAGCTAGGCTCTTGGAGTTCCACATAAGCTGTTCCAGATCTTCAAATTTTATACGACAACAGAGAGTACTCATCAGGTTGAACAACTCTTGCTAAGACGTTATTCCTATATATGTTATAGTGTAGCTGGGCTCTTGGAGTTCCACATCAGGTGTTCCAGATCTTCAAATTTATTCTCTTAGCAGAAAATGCTCATCACGTGAAACAATTTTTGCTAAGGTACCATTTTTGTATCTCTTACAGTTTAGCTGGTCTGTTGCGGTTCTGCATCAGGTGTTCAAGTTTCCAAGATAAATTATAGCCTATGTGTTGCTCAGACTTTATACCTATACAACAAAACAAAAATCATTCAAATCCATCAAGTAGTTCCGAAGATTAGCGTGTACAAACAAACAGACAAACAGACAAACAGACAAACAGGCAGAATTTTTTTTTTGGTTTCGTGCTCTATTACTGTTTCTAAACCCCCCTCAATTATTATTTTTTTAATATATTCAATGTACAGACACAGTTTTTCTACTGTTTTATTATATGTATAGATATAATTAATTTCTACCTAAAGAATAATAAATTTCTCATATTTTTTCGACATTACCAACCCGCTCTATTTTTTTGACTTACGCCCTCATCTGTTTCATAGCAGCTAGCATGGAGGTGAATAAAGTAATTTAATAGTCCCCGAAAAGATGAGCACTTGTCGACTCCACGCCAGCTTTCGTCTCGCGTACATCTAACGTTTTCCTGTGATATTAGTTGGAAGAATTTATGAATTTATGGACTCATGTTGTTAATGTTTTATTTTTGCACCTCCCTTGTGCTTCGTATTTTTGATGTGTAATGTAAATGTAATTATGTTTTGAGTGAAGTAAATTGCTTTTTTTTCTGATGGTTGGAGGTTTATTAATGGTATGGAATAGTGGGAAGTGTTATAGAAATTTGTACATGTAAGATCATTTTAATATAGCTGAAAATATCTTATATACTAATATCCAAGACCTTTTAATCAAAGTTTCAAAATTGCCCAAACCTGAGCCGTCTGAAAGCCTTCCACCTGGACATGCTTTGCCATGGCCGACATGGAAATCTCTAAATAGACTCCGAACCCAAGTCGGCCTTAGCAAAGACAATCTCTTCAGATTGGGGTTTATGGACGGATCATATCTCAAGTATGTCTATGCGGCGTGTCTCCATAGACAATGGCCCACCTTCCATCTTGCGCTGCATGCCCTTTTTTTTTCGGATGGGAAATCATCAAGTGACAGGAGTCACTGACAGACCCGCTCTGGGCGGAGCGGAAGGGAGTGTCATACTTTTACTGACTAAAAACCATCCATGTTCCTTCTTTTGCCCTTTATGTTCCAGGGCCGCGGTATCTCTTTCGAACAGTCCCGCAGCCCTGGCAGGCATCGGCCCTTGCGGGCCCCTCATGATTGCTGACATCTCTTTGAGGCGCGCGTGGAACACGAACGCGCCGTCGACACGGCCTGTCGTCATACGACGGACGGACGGCGAGCTAGCCCATTACTCAATGTCCACAGGCCCGCGTCTACGGTGGCCGAAAGCCACCACGACGTGGCCCCCGACGCCCGGTGCTTCTCCCGCGGCGCGCGGCGGCTGGGTCGCGAGATTCTCTCCCTCTCACGTTCCGCCACCTCCTTCGCTAGCATGGCTGCTTCGCAGAAGGAGGTGACGGCCTCCCATTCCCTCTCGCCCCGGACCATGGCTTGAACCAGGGCCGGATGCGCTGCATGCCCTGACCAGCGCACTTGACGATCATAAGACTGCATCAGCGAGCGGAGTTCGCATAGCTAAATTGTGGGTTAAACATTTTTAATGAAAATTTGCCACCGACCGAAGACGAAGAATATATCAAATAAGCTCTCCTATTCGATGAATGAATGTCTCGCATTTTAGACTATATACTTTACATAGCAAACTACTACTTATTATCTTTTTCAGAACAGGAACCCCGCTAAAACTTTACCAGCAAAGATTTAGCAATATCCAATCAGAACCTTAGTCGAAGTATCCCAAATATCCAAGACCTTATAATCAAAGCTTCAAAATTGCCCGAGCCTGAACCAACAGCCCCTCACTAAAACTAATAAGCAAACATATTCAAATTCACCCACGTCCCTATTCTGTAAACGTCAAACCACTTTCGTACGGTTGAACGACTTAACGCCAATCCGCCAATCACAGCTTAGCGACACCCGATACAGACGGGCGCATAGATTAATTGAATATATTTGCATTTCATCTCAGTAACATTTCCATTTATTTCGTACTAGTTGTTGCCCGCGACCTACGTTCGTGTGACATTACCATATCGCACATCACAAACAAAAGGGGATTAACTGCAAAAACAGTGTTTTGAGATATAGCGTTTTGAAAGTTTGAAAATTCATAGCTCCTGAAGTAAGTGTTGTAATGTCTTAATTTAAATACAGATTTGATGGTACATTATCCCTCTTTATTTTTTAGTAAGTTTTACGCGTGTATCAGTGGTAGTTTTCATTTTATTAGCACTTTTATATGGCCGGGTGAAGATAATACTGTATAAGCAGTTCAAATTGCTAAAACTTTTGAGTTACGACTGTCTAACCCGGACGAAATTGACTCTAATCTGATATTATCAAGTACTAATTTAAAATAATACATATAATAAATACAAAATTTGATGTTTACTCTAGAAGTAAGGGAAATTAACTAAACATACAAAAAAGTTGTTAATACTAAAAACAAGTTTATTAGAATGTACTTAAAATAATAGTAAAAGTAATAGTAAGTGTATATGAACAGAAATGGGCGCATATAGGTATTTTCGACTTTTTCTTAAGAATTAGAAAGTATGTAGATAACCCTTTTTTTCGGTTGGGAAATCATCAAATGGCTCCTCCCGCTCTGGGCGGAGCGGAAGGGAGTGTCAGACTTTTACTGACTAAAAACCATCCATGTTCCTTCTTTTGCCCTTTATGTTCCAGGGCCGCGGTATCTCTTTCAAACAGTCCCGCAGCCCTGGCAGGCATCGGCCCTTGCGGGCCCCTCCTGTTTGCTGACATCTCTTTGAGGCGCGCGTGGAACACGAACGCGCCGTCGACACGGCCTGTCGTCATACGACGGACGGACGACGAGCTAGCCCATTACTCACCGTCCACAGGCCCGCGCCTACGGTGGCCGAGAGCCACCACGTGGCCCCCGACGCCCGGTGCTTCTCCCGCGGCGGCTGGGACGTGAGGTTCTCTTGCCGCGGCAGTGGAGTTTCCCCCCGGCGCTGTGCCTCCGCGCGCCACTCATGCAGGCGCGCGAGGACCCTTGGCTTACATAAAATGTTTATATAATTATTTAATAATCCTTTTATCTATTATCTGTAATAGTACAGTAGGTGGTTATCTTATAAGCCATAGGATAATAAAATTTATTATTTGTAAATCTGTTGACCCACATATACAAAAATTTAAGACGCTTAGGCAAATGCGCCTGTGCTTCGTAAACTTGTTTTAAATTTTACGAAGTAAATAGGACGCAAGTGGTCAGATGTGGTCTTTTTCCTTATTGTGAAAGCAGTTTTTTATTAGCGTGTTAGACGCAAATGCTTATTTGCGTCTTATTAACTTCCTCTTAGAAATAGGGACAAATAAGCGCCTTTTATATTACTGAACTAAAAAAAGACTACAAATTATAAGGACATTATCTGCGTAAATGCGACTTTTTAATTATGTTTTACATAAATTCGTCTTTTCATCTTAAATCGAGTTTAAAAAATGAACAGAAGCGCCCTATTTTGTTGTGCTAAAACCGCACTGGAGGAAGTTAGAACAATATTAAAAATACAGGTAGATGCGCCTTTTTTTTTTGATTCCGGCAATGTATGTAACTCAAATCTGAGAAAAATGTTAGATGCGTCTTTTTTCCTATCGGCAGCATTAATATCATCATTATCTGCAAAAGGATCCCCATTTTCATCATTTGAGTTGCTCTCATGTGCCATTTGGCGATCATAAACTGCCCTCAGCATTTTTTCCGTCCTATTATTTCTCTTCATAATTTTGAATTAATCTAAAATACAAAATAAAAGTAAAAGGAAACATCAGACAAAAAAGTAACATTTCATTTAACACTCAGTCACCGCGCAACAATTAACGTGTAATACAGTGTTATCTCAAACAAAACGATGGCTATAAGGTATCATTTAGGGATAATTTCGGCGAAAATCACAAATCCATCAAAACAAAATAATCATTACGGAATTAATTCAAAATAATACTACGATTTATATTATATCTAACAGGCAATAAGGTATTAAGTCAAAATAATACTATAAAGAATACTCACATTTTATATTTTCGCTCCGCAAAGTCGTCGTAACTTGAAAATAATACGTGTGACGCCGACGATCGCTGAGCGGTAACCGACTCAACTAGAATGCGACCATATTGATTGATGCGTGAATGACACGATTGAACGGTCAATAAAGAAATGTGTTGCCATATCTCGAAAACTATTTGCGCTAAAAATACCATTGTCTTACCAGATTGTAGAAAAAAAAAACTATGTTCCAAAACGCAAAAAATAAAAAAATGGCATTCTTCGACTTGATACCCTATTGTTTGTGACGTGCGATATTTAAAAAAAAAAAACAAAGAATTAAAAAACACACCTATCTTATCATAAAATGAATTAAGAAACTGAACTAAAAAAAATAAAACAAGTTACATGATTTTAGTGTGACAGAAAACCAATCATTTCATGACAGTCGGGGGACCTGTAAAGAACTATTCCAAGGAACCGTCCCCCGACTGCAATGGTTATTGAATCCTACCGTTATATTTATTTCATTTCTTTTGTTATTAGTGAACGAATGCATATTGAATACTACTGTTACATATTTTTTTTTGTAATGTACTAAGCAAGCTCTAGATGATGATAGTATACGTAGTAAAATTTTCATGAAAAAACCAAAACATTTCCGTTTTTTTCATGAACCATGGCTCCCCCTTCATATTTTTTAAAATGTTCACTAGCCTATGTTACCCGGAATAACTCAACGCTTCTAATGATACATACATTGAAATCGATTAAGGCGAAGCCATTTAGAAGTTATGGTGGAATAAAGAAACTCACAAGCATATACCTATATATGGACCCTGAAAACATAACACTCCTTTTTTGGGCAGTCGTGTAATAAAAGTTGCTTAAGTTAGACCTTATGACACCAGCTATCTGCCAGTAAAAGTCGGCCGAGCCGTTTTGGAGATTTGCCGGAACAAACAGACAGACAGACAAAAATTTTAAAATATGCTTTTGTTATAAATGCCGTATATATTTTCATATGCATTCAGTATAAATTCCAATAAAGCTGTTATTTTGATATTACAAACAAACACTTCAATTATATTTAATTGTATTGATAGGTAAGTAATAGTGACACGAGAATGTAATTATTGTTTATAGGCGATTTCGTTTAAACCAATTGCATTTTGGCAATGTAAAATAATATGATTGAAAGCCTTTTGTTGGGGACCTATTCAGGCGTTTTGTTTGTTGGGAGCGGTTCATCGGGTTTGATGAGTAATGAGTGGGACTATACAAAGCTTAATTAGTCTACAGTCGCCAGAACATCATTTTACCACAAACTGTCCAATTTCTCCAAATGATATTACTTAAACCACAAAATGTTGATGGTTAAGTTCAAAATCGAATAAGAAAATTTGACAGTTTGTAGTAAGTTGATGCGCTGGCGACGGTACACTAAGCTACGGCTGCGCGCTATCAACAGTGAGCCTAAAATGAACGCGCGAAGTAAATGTAACGTAAATTCGATTTTTTTATTGGGAGTACTCGTTTCGCACACAACGTTTATTGAATTGGTAAGTGTCAGGATAGTTGTATAAATAAAACTATTATATCCGAAAAAAATCAGAATCAGAACTTTTTTTTCTTTTATTTGATTGGCCTGTTGGTTTAGTGGTTAGTGACCCTGACTGCTAGGACGGAGGTCGTGGGTTCGATTCCCACACAGGACAAATCTTTGTGCGATGAGTACGATTATTTGTTCTGTATCTGGGTGTGTAATTTATCTATAATATGTATGTATTTAGAAATATATAAGTATGTTTATCAGTTGTCTGGTTGCCATAGTACAGGCTCTGCCTAGTTTGGGATCAGATGGCGGTGTGTTGGTTGTCCCAAGATATTATTAATAGATATATTATTATTATTTGCTTTGAATGTACAGGTATAAGATGTTGTACATAAATTAATGAGATCGGCTACACAGTCTACCTTACGGCGTGCAAATTATTACATTAATTAAAATAATATTAGAAACAAAATAATGTCAACAAAACAAAACAGAAATTAAAATGAAGTCAATTAATAATATTATAGTCTGGTACATAAGTCTTACATGATCGCAATAATTATAACAATCATAATCTGGATAAATTCATAATATCATTTAGAAAGTCTTTCACAGAGTAATAACATTATTTGCCTATAAGTGGTGCAGTTACCTTAGATTTAAAGATGTTTACAGAATAATCCATGAAACCATGAGGTATTTTATTATAAATGCCACAATTTAATGTTTATTTCATACGTGTGGAATGCCCACTGATATTACAATTTGCTGGAGTTAAAATAATTTTATTACAAATTGCCGGGTTCGATTTCCAGGTCGGGGAAAATTGTTATTGGAGTTTTCCACCAGTAATTGCTCAGTAGCAGCCACAGAATCTGGATTTATGCCCGGTTGACGGCAATAGGCTCACCCCTATTACATGGGACTTAAACATAACTGGTGAAATGTAGGTGTACTATTAGGTACACCTCTGCCTAACCCTTCGGGGATTACAGGCGTGATGTTATCCACAAAATGGTATCATTATAATTATTAATTCAGAGAATAGTACATACTCGACTATTGCAAGACTCCAAAAATAGAAAATCCTGTAATGACTTCTAACTTGATGGATTAGGTCACAATTTTCAATTCCCACGTACAAGATTTCACGAGATATTCCATTTTCCAGACTGCTTTTCTACTGCTAACTACGTTTTACGTCATAACTCAACCTGTATCACATTAAGACAGACAGAACTATTATCAGTTGACACAAGACAGACATTTTGAAGCCCGAGGTCCTACACAAAAGGTTATTAATATTATGTAGGTAAGCAGAATGGATAGCGTACTAAACTAAATTTGCTTAAAATCACTCTAAGTAATGGGTTACCATGACAAAGCTAATAAATGTGTTAAGGTGAATGCTCTAACCAGCCCGCGAAATTCAAAATTTCTTGCGTTTTTTGCAATTTGTAGGCCAGTGCTAGGTTGTATGTTGATTAAAATATTATTCGCGGCTGTAAGACGTATGTAGTTACAGAATTATAATCATCATATGTCTTACAGCCGCGAATAATATTTTAATCAACATACAACCTAGCACTGCCCTGCAAATTGCAAAAAACCCAAGAAATTTTGAATTTCGCGGGTTGGTTGGAGCATTCCCCTTAAACTGATGAAAATTCAACTAATATGAGTGTTTTATTTTGGTCTATATTATTCGACAAAAAGAACTTTTATGTCAAACTAAATAAAGAGTGTAACAAGTCTCTTAACGAAGCCGAAAGGCACTTGTTCTCCCTGTCTGTTGTTGTTCTAAACCATACCTGGCAACCTTCTAATTACGGAGGTATTAGGGGTCAAAGTTCCAACTTCTTTTTAGGGTTCCGTACCCAAAGGGTAAAACGGGACCCTATTACTAAGCCTCCGCTGTCTGTCTGTCTGTCTCCAGGCTGTATCTCATAAACCGTGATAGCTAGAAATCTGAAATTTTCACAAATGATGTATTTCCGTAGTCGCTATAACAACAAATACTAAAAATTAAAAAAAAAATATATTAAGGGCCCCATACAAGAAACGTGTTTTTTTTCGTATTTTTTTTATAGATAATGGTACGGAACCCTTCGTGCGCGAGCCCGACTCGCACTTGGCCGGTTTTTTAAATACATGTCTTTAATGTAAGATTTTCACTTTATTAAACACCTCCACGACCCTCGTACTATTCAATCCATCCATGTTTTGAGTGCGTTACATTGAGTCCTACCGTAAAACGTGATTTTTCACCCCAAAAAGAAAGTTGTTTCGCAGCAATAATTTTTGCGTAAAGTTACTAAGTTTGATGTTTACAATGCTTGATTGTAAACGGACCCGTTTACATCCTGTATAAAGAACTGTTAATGTGACAAATTGGAGAGAAAACGCCAGAAATAGGTCACTATGAAAAACTATACTCATCCAGGCTGTAGAGCCTCAGATGATGATGATGTATTAGAAATACATCAGGGGTAGCAATACCAGTATAAGCTGGTCTGTTCTACCATTAAAATTCCAAGCTATTCTAGGCCAGTTTAAGGCCAATGTGATACCACAGACAAGCTGTCTCACTGTAGGTACAAGAGGGGTCACAATTACAGCTATCTTTGTCACAGTTTACAAAAAGCCTCCAAAAACTTGACTTCAGCCACATAAAATCTCTCAAATTTTGGAAAGGCTCAATTAACACACAAACACACACACTGTTTACACTGGGCAGTACCTACACTAGAAAAGCCAGTCGTTTGTACTGACAAATAGCTGGCTTTTGAAAATGCTAACCTAATTGGTTAAGCTGAGTAGCGCTAGCGACATATTCATTGTTTCTTTGTTTAATAAAATATTATCACACCTGTATTCCATCTACGGGGACACAGAGGTATACATAATCAGCCTATTATGTTCCCACTGCTGGGACACAAGGCCTCCTCTCTGGACAGGAAATGGGCTATAATCCACCACGCGGGCCCGGACTCGCAGGTAAATGTCACATATCGTCGAATTTTTGGTTCTAGGACATGCCGGTTTCCTCACGATGTTTTCCTTCAACGTTTTGAGAGCAGTGGTGATGAAATAAATTACACAAAGTAATGCGCTTCTCTCGGTTCGAATGGATTCACGAATTACTGTGCGTAAGTCGGGGCCGCCACCTCTGGGCCACCGCTGCTCACTGGGCCACCGCTGCTGTGGTTACACAGAGGTATACTCGTACACAAATAAGTTTAAAGCTCACATGGTCACTAAGATTATTATTAATACTGAAAACGGTACATTTACCTCACTCCTGGATAAAGGCCTACCTCCACTCCTTCTATTTCTCGAGAACCCGCGCATCCTTCTTCCAGTTCTGACGGAATCTGTCATGAAATATCGGGAACTCAAAACAAATAGTAAACATAGTAAAAATTCCGTTTTCAGTGTTAATCATAAGGTATGCAGATAGTCCAACCACCAGTCATGTTTAAGTTCTATGTAATAGGGGGGCAGACTACGGACTGCTACCAAGAAATTCATGATGGAGAAAACCAACAACAGTTTTCAAGCCCGACCAAGGGATCGACAGTACCTCGAGCTCAGCAGTTGACCAAGTCTAAAGGTTCACGAACCTAGTCCAACCAAGACCAACGAAGTCATCCGATTCAGTCAAACTGGTACTGTCTCGGTTTGACTGCACCGTTAGTCCTCAAGACTCTAAGTAATACTTCAAACATTTACCAGTCTTCATAGAAATTAATAGGGAGTTGAGGTTTAACACAAAATAAGTTCAAAACTAAAACTGCGCTCTAAAAAGTATGAAACAAGAAAATATTCTCGTCTGAAATTGTTTTGTACATTAGCTTATAACCAGCGAACGATCAAGACACTTTGAACAATATCTTATTTGTCAAATTATGACGTAGTTCAAAAGTTATGAGGGAACAGATTAACATACGTACTTACCGGTCAAGATCATAACCCTCCTTTTTGCTTCCCCGTAGTCGGGTAATAACTCAATAACTTATTATATGACGTCATTTGTTTGTTCGTCTGTTTGTTCGACGTCACGTCTCTGTCACTCGAGGAGTGTTTAACGAACTTCTAGAACGCAAGCGTGGTAGTGAATACATTTGCATTTCATCTCAGTAACATTTCCATTTATTTCGTACTAGTTGTTGCCCGCGACCTACGTTCGTGTGACATTACCATATCGCACATCACAAACAAAAGGGGATTAACTGCAAAAACAGTGTTTTGAGATATAGCGTTTTGAAAGTTTGAAAATTCATAGCTCCTGAAGTAAGTGTTGTAATGTCTTAATTTAAATACAGATTTGATGGTACATTATCCCTCTTTATTTTTTAGTAAGTTTTACGCGTGTATCAGTGGTAGTTTTCATTTTATTAGCACTTTTATATGGCCGGGTGAAGATAATACTGTATAAGCAGTTCAAATTGCTAAAACTTTTGAGTTACGACTGTCTAACCCGGACGAAATTGACTCTAATCTGATATTATCAAGTACTAATTTAAAATAATACATATAATAAATACAAAATTTGATGTTTACTCTAGAAGTAAGGGAAATTAACTAAACATACAAAAAAGTTGTTAATACTAAAAACAAGTTTATTAGAATGTACTTAAAATAATAGTAAAAGTAATAGTAAGTGTATATGAACAGAAATGGGCGCATATAGGTATTTTCGACTTTTTCTTAAGAATTAGAAAGTATGTAGATAACCCTTTTTTTCGGTTGGGAAATCATCAAATGGCTCCTCCCGCTCTGGGCGGAGCGGAAGGGAGTGTCAGACTTTTACTGACTAAAAACCATCCATGTTCCTTCTTTTGCCCTTTATGTTCCAGGGCCGCGGTATCTCTTTCAAACAGTCCCGCAGCCCTGGCAGGCATCGGCCCTTGCGGGCCCCTCCTGTTTGCTGACATCTCTTTGAGGCGCGCGTGGAACACGAACGCGCCGTCGACACGGCCTGTCGTCATACGACGGACGGACGACGAGCTAGCCCATTACTCACCGTCCACAGGCCCGCGCCTACGGTGGCCGAGAGCCACCACGTGGCCCCCGACGCCCGGTGCTTCTCCCGCGGCGGCTGGGACGTGAGGTTCTCTTGCCGCGGCAGTGGAGTTTCCCCCCGGCGCTGTGCCTCCGCGCGCCACTCATGCAGGCGCGCGAGGACCCTTGGCTTACATAAAATGTTTATATAATTATTTAATAATCCTTTTATCTATTATCTGTAATAGTACAGTAGGTGGTTATCTTATAAGCCATAGGATAATAAAATTTATTATTTGTAAATCTGTTGACCCACATATACAAAAATTTAAGACGCTTAGGCAAATGCGCCTGTGCTTCGTAAACTTGTTTTAAATTTTACGAAGTAAATAGGACGCAAGTGGTCAGATGTGGTCTTTTTCCTTATTGTGAAAGCAGTTTTTTATTAGCGTGTTAGACGCAAATGCTTATTTGCGTCTTATTAACTTCCTCTTAGAAATAGGGACAAATAAGCGCCTTTTATATTACTGAACTAAAAAAAGACTACAAATTATAAGGACATTATCTGCGTAAATGCGACTTTTTAATTATGTTTTACATAAATTCGTCTTTTCATCTTAAATCGAGTTTAAAAAATGAACAGAAGCGCCCTATTTTGTTGTGCTAAAACCGCACTGGAGGAAGTTAGAACAATATTAAAAATACAGGTAGATGCGCCTTTTTTTTTTGATTCCGGCAATGTATGTAACTCAAATCTGAGAAAAATGTTAGATGCGTCTTTTTTCCTATCGGCAGCATTAATATCATCATTATCTGCAAAAGGATCCCCATTTTCATCATTTGAGTTGCTCTCATGTGCCATTTGGCGATCATAAACTGCCCTCAGCATTTTTTCCGTCCTATTATTTCTCTTCATAATTTTGAATTAATCTAAAATACAAAATAAAAGTAAAAGGAAACATCAGACAAAAAAGTAACATTTCATTTAACACTCAGTCACCGCGCAACAATTAACGTGTAATACAGTGTTATCTCAAACAAAACGATGGCTATAAGGTATCATTTAGGGATAATTTCGGCGAAAATCACAAATCCATCAAAACAAAATAATCATTACGGAATTAATTCAAAATAATACTACGATTTATATTATATCTAACAGGCAATAAGGTATTAAGTCAAAATAATACTATAAAGAATACTCACATTTTATATTTTCGCTCCGCAAAGTCGTCGTAACTTGAAAATAATACGTGTGACGCCGACGATCGCTGAGCGGTAACCGACTCAACTAGAATGCGACCATATTGATTGATGCGTGAATGACACGATTGAACGGTCAATAAAGAAATGTGTTGCCATATCTCGAAAACTATTTGCGCTAAAAATACCATTGTCTTGCCAGATTGTAGAAAAAAAAATCTATGTTCCAAAACGCAAAAAATAAAAAAATGGCATTCTTCGACTTGATACCCTATTGTTTGTGACGTGCGATATTTAAAAAAAAAAAACAAAGAATTAAAAAACACACCTATCTTATCATAAAATGAATTAAGAAACTGAACTAAAAAAAATAAAACAAGTTACATGATTTTAGTGTGACAGAAAACCAATCATTTCATGACAGTCGGGGGACCTGTAAAGAACTATTCCAAGGAACCGTCCCCCGACTGCAATGGTTATTGAATCCTACCGTTATATTTATTTCATTTCTTTTGTTATTAGTGAACGAATGCATATTGAATACTACTGTTACATATTTTTTTTTGTAATGTACTAAGCAAGCTCTAGATGATGATAGTATACGTAGTAAAATTTTCATGAAAAAACCAAAACATTTCCGTTTTTTTCATGAACCATGGCTCCCCCTTCATATTTTTTAAAATGTTCACTAGCCTATGTTACCCGGAATAACTCAACGCTTCTAATGATACATACATTGAAATCGATTAAGGCGAAGCCATTTAGAAGTTATGGTGGAATAAAGAAACTCACAAGCATATACCTATATATGGACCCTGAAAACATAACACTCCTTTTTTGGGCAGTCGTGTAATAAAAGTTGCTTAAGTTAGACCTTATGACACCAGCTATCTGCCAGTAAAAGTCGGCCGAGCCGTTTTGGAGATTTGCCGGAACAAACAGACAGACAGACAAAAATTTTAAAATATGCTTTTGTTATAAATGCCGTATATATTTTCATATGCATTCAGTATAAATTCCAATAAAGCTGTTATTTTGATATTACAAACAAACACTTCAATTATATTTAATTGTATTGATAGGTAAGTAATAGTGACACGAGAATGTAATTATTGTTTATAGGCGATTTCGTTTAAACCAATTGCATTTTGGCAATGTAAAATAATATGATTGAAAGCCTTTTGTTGGGGACCTATTCAGGCGTTTTGTTTGTTGGGAGCGGTTCATCGGGTTTGATGAGTAATGAGTGGGACTATACAAAGCTTAATTAGTCTACAGTCGCCAGAACATCATTTTACCACAAACTGTCCAATTTCTCCAAATGATATTACTTAAACCACAAAATGTTGATGGTTAAGTTCAAAATCGAATAAGAAAATTTGACAGTTTGTAGTAAGTTGATGCGCTGGCGACGGTACACTAAGCTACGGCTGCGCGCTATCAACAGTGAGCCTAAAATGAACGCGCGAAGTAAATGTAACGTAAATTCGATTTTTTTATTGGGAGTACTCGTTTCGCACACAACGTTTATTGAATTGGTAAGTGTCAGGATAGTTGTATAAATAAAACTATTATATCCGAAAAAAATCAGAATCAGAACTTTTTTTTCTTTTATTTGATTGGCCTGTTGGTTTAGTGGTTAGTGACCCTGACTGCTAGGACGGAGGTCGTGGGTTCGATTCCCACACAGGACAAATCTTTGTGCGATGAGTACGATTATTTGTTCTGTATCTGGGTGTGTAATTTATCTATAATATGTATGTATTTAGAAATATATAAGTATGTTTATCAGTTGTCTGGTTGCCATAGTACAGGCTCTGCCTAGTTTGGGATCAGATGGCGGTGTGTTGGTTGTCCCAAGATATTATTAATAGATATATTATTATTATTTGCTTTGAATGTACAGGTATAAGATGTTGTACATAAATTAATGAGATCGGCTACACAGTCTACCTTACGGCGTGCAAATTATTACATTAATTAAAATAATATTAGAAACAAAATAATGTCAACAAAACAAAACAGAAATTAAAATGAAGTCAATTAATAATATTATAGTCTGGTACATAAGTCTTACATGATCGCAATAATTATAACAATCATAATCTGGATAAATTCATAATATCATTTAGAAAGTCTTTCACAGAGTAATAACATTATTTGCCTATAAGTGGTGCAGTTACCTTAGATTTAAAGATGTTTACAGAATAATCCATGAAACCATGAGGTATTTTATTATAAATGCCACAATTTAATGTTTATTTCATACGTGTGGAATGCCCACTGATATTACAATTTGCTGGAGTTAAAATAATTTTATTACAAATTGCCGGGTTCGATTTCCAGGTCGGGGAAAATTGTTATTGGAGTTTTCCACCAGTAATTGCTCAGTAGCAGCCACAGAATCTGGATTTATGCCCGGTTGACGGCAATAGGCTCACCCCTATTACATGGGACTTAAACATAACTGGTGAAATGTAGGTGTACTATTAGGTACACCTCTGCCTAACCCTTCGGGGATTACAGGCGTGATGTTATCCACAAAATGGTATCATTATAATTATTAATTCAGAGAATAGTACATACTCGACTATTGCAAGACTCCAAAAATAGAAAATCCTGTAATGACTTCTAACTTGATGGATTAGGTCACAATTTTCAATTCCCACGTACAAGATTTCACGAGATATTCCATTTTCCAGACTGCTTTTCTACTGCTAACTACGTTTTACGTCATAACTCAACCTGTATCACATTAAGACAGACAGAACTATTATCAGTTGACACAAGACAGACATTTTGAAGTCCGAGGTCCTACACAAAAGGTTATTAATATTATGTAGGTAAGCAGAATGGATAGCGTACTAAACTAAATTTGCTTAAAATCACTCTAAGTAATGGGTTACCATGACAAAGCTAATAAATGTGTTAAGGTGAATGCTCTAACCAGCCCGCGAAATTCAAAATTTCTTGCGTTTTTTGCAATTTGTAGGCCAGTGCTAGGTTGTATGTTGATTAAAATATTATTCGCGGCTGTAAGACGTATGTAGTTACAGAATTATAATCATCATATGTCTTACAGCCGCGAATAATATTTTAATCAACATACAACCTAGCACTGCCCTGCAAATTGCAAAAAACCCAAGAAATTTTGAATTTCGCGGGTTGGTTGGAGCATTCCCCTTAAACTGATGAAAATTCAACTAATATGAGTGTTTTATTTTGGTCTATATTATTCGACAAAAAGAACTTTTATGTCAAACTAAATAAAGAGTGTAACAAGTCTCTTAACGAAGCCGAAAGGCACTTGTTCTCCCTGTCTGTTGTTGTTCTAAACCATACCTGGCAACCTTCTAATTACGGAGGTATTAGGGGTCAAAGTTCCAACTTCTTTTTAGGGTTCCGTACCCAAAGGGTAAAACGGGACCCTATTACTAAGCCTCCGCTGTCTGTCTGTCTGTCTCCAGGCTGTATCTCATAAACCGTGATAGCTAGAAATCTGAAATTTTCACAAATGATGTATTTCCGTAGTCGCTATAACAACAAATACTAAAAATTAAAAAAAAAATATATTAAGGGCCCCATACAAGAAACGTGTTTTTTTTCGTATTTTTTTTATAGATAATGGTACGGAACCCTTCGTGCGCGAGCCCGACTCGCACTTGGCCGGTTTTTTAAATACATGTCTTTAATGTAAGATTTTCACTTTATTAAACACCTCCACGACCCTCGTACTATTCAATCCATCCATGTTTTGAGTGCGTTACATTGAGTCCTACCGTAAAACGTGATTTTTCACCCCAAAAAGAAAGTTGTTTCGCAGCAATAATTTTTGCGTAAAGTTACTAAGTTTGATGTTTACAATGCTTGATTGTAAACGGACCCGTTTACATCCTGTATAAAGAACTGTTAATGTGACAAATTGGAGAGAAAACGCCAGAAATAGGTCACTATGAAAAACTATACTCATCCAGGCTGTAGAGCCTCAGATGATGATGATGTATTAGAAATACATCAGGGGTAGCAATACCAGTATAAGCTGGTCTGTTCTACCATTAAAATTCCAAGCTATTCTAGGCCAGTTTAAGGCCAATGTGATACCACAGACAAGCTGTCTCACTGTAGGTACAAGAGGGGTCACAATTACAGCTATCTTTGTCACAGTTTACAAAAAGCCTCCAAAAACTTGACTTCAGCCACATAAAATCTCTCAAATTTTGGAAAGGCTCAATTAACACACAAACACACACACTGTTTACACTGGGCAGTACCTACACTAGAAAAGCCAGTCGTTTGTACTGACAAATAGCTGGCTTTTGAAAATGCTAACCTAATTGGTTAAGCTGAGTAGCGCTAGCGACATATTCATTGTTTCTTTGTTTAATAAAATATTATCACACCTGTATTCCATCTACGGGGACACAGAGGTATACATAATCAGCCTATTATGTTCCCACTGCTGGGACACAAGGCCTCCTCTCTGGACAGGAAATGGGCTATAATCCACCACGCGGGCCCGGACTCGCAGGTAAATGTCACATATCGTCGAATTTTTGGTTCTAGGACATGCCGGTTTCCTCACGATGTTTTCCTTCAACGTTTTGAGAGCAGTGGTGATGAAATAAATTACACAAAGTAATGCGCTTCTCTCGGTTCGAATGGATTCACGAATTACTGTGCGTAAGTCGGGGCCGCCACCTCTGGGCCACCGCTGCTCACTGGGCCACCGCTGCTGTGGTTACACAGAGGTATACTCGTACACAAATAAGTTTAAAGCTCACATGGTCACTAAGATTATTATTAATACTGAAAACGGTACATTTACCTCACTCCTGGATAAAGGCCTACCTCCACTCCTTCCATTTCTCGAGAACCCGCGCATCCTTCTTCCAGTTCTGACGGAATCTGTCATGAAATATCGGGAACTCAAAACAAATAGTAAACATAGTAAAAATTCCGTTTTCAGTGTTAATCATAAGGTATGCAGATAGTCCAACCACCAGTCATGTTTAAGTTCTATGTAATAGGGGGGCAGACTACGGACTGCTACCAAGAAATTCATGATGGAGAAAACCAACAACAGTTTTCAAGCCCGACCAAGGGATCGACAGTACCTCGAGCTCAGCAGTTGACCAAGTCTAAAGGTTCACGAACCTAGTCCAACCAAGACCAACGAAGTCATCCGATTCAGTCAAACTGGTACTGTCTCGGTTTGACTGCACCGTTAGTCCTCAAGACTCTAAGTAATACTTCAAACATTTACCAGTCTTCATAGAAATTAATAGGGAGTTGAGGTTTAACACAAAATAAGTTCAAAACTAAAACTGCGCTCTAAAAAGTATGAAACAAGAAAATATTCTCGTCTGAAATTGTTTTGTACATTAGCTTATAACCAGCGAACGATCAAGACACTTTGAACAATATCTTATTTGTCAAATTATGACGTAGTTCAAAAGTTATGAGGGAACAGATTAACATACGTACTTACCGGTCAAGATCATAACCCTCCTTTTTGCTTCCCCGTAGTCGGGTAATAACTCAATAACTTATTATATGACGTCATTTGTTTGTTCGTCTGTTTGTTCGACGTCACGTCTCTGTCACTCGAGGAGTGTTTAACGAACTTCTAGAACGCAAGCGTGGTAGTGAATACATTTGCATTTCATCTCAGTAACATTTCCATTTATTTCGTACTAGTTGTTGCCCGCGACCTACGTTCGTGTGACATTACCATATCGCACATCACAAACAAAAGGGGATTAACTGCAAAAACAGTGTTTTGAGATATAGCGTTTTGAAAGTTTGAAAATTCATAGCTCCTGAAGTAAGTGTTGTAATGTCTTAATTTAAATACAGATTTGATGGTACATTATCCCTCTTTATTTTTTAGTAAGTTTTACGCGTGTATCAGTGGTAGTTTTCATTTTATTAGCACTTTTATATGGCCGGGTGAAGATAATACTGTATAAGCAGTTCAAATTGCTAAAACTTTTGAGTTACGACTGTCTAACCCGGACGAAATTGACTCTAATCTGATATTATCAAGTACTAATTTAAAATAATACATATAATAAATACAAAATTTGATGTTTACTCTAGAAGTAAGGGAAATTAACTAAACATACAAAAAAGTTGTTAATACTAAAAACAAGTTTATTAGAATGTACTTAAAATAATAGTAAAAGTAATAGTAAGTGTATATGAACAGAAATGGGCGCATATAGGTATTTTCGACTTTTTCTTAAGAATTAGAAAGTATGTAGATAACCCTTTTTTTCGGTTGGGAAATCATCAAATGGCTCCTCCCGCTCTGGGCGGAGCGGAAGGGAGTGTCAGACTTTTACTGACTAAAAACCATCCATGTTCCTTCTTTTGCCCTTTATGTTCCAGGGCCGCGGTATCTCTTTCAAACAGTCCCGCAGCCCTGGCAGGCATCGGCCCTTGCGGGCCCCTCCTGTTTGCTGACATCTCTTTGAGGCGCGCGTGGAACACGAACGCGCCGTCGACACGGCCTGTCGTCATACGACGGACGGACGACGAGCTAGCCCATTACTCACCGTCCACAGGCCCGCGCCTACGGTGGCCGAGAGCCACCACGTGGCCCCCGACGCCCGGTGCTTCTCCCGCGGCGGCTGGGACGTGAGGTTCTCTTGCCGCGGCAGTGGAGTTTCCCCCCGGCGCTGTGCCTCCGCGCGCCACTCATGCAGGCGCGCGAGGACCCTTGGCTTACATAAAATGTTTATATAATTATTTAATAATCCTTTTATCTATTATCTGTAATAGTACAGTAGGTGGTTATCTTATAAGCCATAGGATAATAAAATTTATTATTTGTAAATCTGTTGACCCACATATACAAAAATTTAAGACGCTTAGGCAAATGCGCCTGTGCTTCGTAAACTTGTTTTAAATTTTACGAAGTAAATAGGACGCAAGTGGTCAGATGTGGTCTTTTTCCTTATTGTGAAAGCAGTTTTTTATTAGCGTGTTAGACGCAAATGCTTATTTGCGTCTTATTAACTTCCTCTTAGAAATAGGGACAAATAAGCGCCTTTTATATTACTGAACTAAAAAAAGACTACAAATTATAAGGACATTATCTGCGTAAATGCGACTTTTTAATTATGTTTTACATAAATTCGTCTTTTCATCTTAAATCGAGTTTAAAAAATGAACAGAAGCGCCCTATTTTGTTGTGCTAAAACCGCACTGGAGGAAGTTAGAACAATATTAAAAATACAGGTAGATGCGCCTTTTTTTTTTGATTCCGGCAATGTATGTAACTCAAATCTGAGAAAAATGTTAGATGCGTCTTTTTTCCTATCGGCAGCATTAATATCATCATTATCTGCAAAAGGATCCCCATTTTCATCATTTGAGTTGCTCTCATGTGCCATTTGGCGATCATAAACTGCCCTCAGCATTTTTTCCGTCCTATTATTTCTCTTCATAATTTTGAATTAATCTAAAATACAAAATAAAAGTAAAAGGAAACATCAGACAAAAAAGTAACATTTCATTTAACACTCAGTCACCGCGCAACAATTAACGTGTAATACAGTGTTATCTCAAACAAAACGATGGCTATAAGGTATCATTTAGGGATAATTTCGGCGAAAATCACAAATCCATCAAAACAAAATAATCATTACGGAATTAATTCAAAATAATACTACGATTTATATTATATCTAACAGGCAATAAGGTATTAAGTCAAAATAATACTATAAAGAATACTCACATTTTATATTTTCGCTCCGCAAAGTCGTCGTAACTTGAAAATAATACGTGTGACGCCGACGATCGCTGAGCGGTAACCGACTCAACTAGAATGCGACCATATTGATTGATGCGTGAATGACACGATTGAACGGTCAATAAAGAAATGTGTTGCCATATCTCGAAAACTATTTGCGCTAAAAATACCATTGTCTTGCCAGATTGTAGAAAAAAAAATCTATGTTCCAAAACGCAAAAAATAAAAAAATGGCATTCTTCGACTTGATACCCTATTGTTTGTGACGTGCGATATTTAAAAAAAAAAAACAAAGAATTAAAAAACACACCTATCTTATCATAAAATGAATTAAGAAACTGAACTAAAAAAAATAAAACAAGTTACATGATTTTAGTGTGACAGAAAACCAATCATTTCATGACAGTCGGGGGACCTGTAAAGAACTATTCCAAGGAACCGTCCCCCGACTGCAATGGTTATTGAATCCTACCGTTATATTTATTTCATTTCTTTTGTTATTAGTGAACGAATGCATATTGAATACTACTGTTACATATTTTTTTTTGTAATGTACTAAGCAAGCTCTAGATGATGATAGTATACGTAGTAAAATTTTCATGAAAAAACCAAAACATTTCCGTTTTTTTCATGAACCATGGCTCCCCCTTCATATTTTTTAAAATGTTCACTAGCCTATGTTACCCGGAATAACTCAACGCTTCTAATGATACATACATTGAAATCGATTAAGGCGAAGCCATTTAGAAGTTATGGTGGAATAAAGAAACTCACAAGCATATACCTATATATGGACCCTGAAAACATAACACTCCTTTTTTGGGCAGTCGTGTAATAAAAGTTGCTTAAGTTAGACCTTATGACACCAGCTATCTGCCAGTAAAAGTCGGCCGAGCCGTTTTGGAGATTTGCCGGAACAAACAGACAGACAGACAAAAATTTTAAAATATGCTTTTGTTATAAATGCCGTATATATTTTCATATGCATTCAGTATAAATTCCAATAAAGCTGTTATTTTGATATTACAAACAAACACTTCAATTATATTTAATTGTATTGATAGGTAAGTAATAGTGACACGAGAATGTAATTATTGTTTATAGGCGATTTCGTTTAAACCAATTGCATTTTGGCAATGTAAAATAATATGATTGAAAGCCTTTTGTTGGGGACCTATTCAGGCGTTTTGTTTGTTGGGAGCGGTTCATCGGGTTTGATGAGTAATGAGTGGGACTATACAAAGCTTAATTAGTCTACAGTCGCCAGAACATCATTTTACCACAAACTGTCCAATTTCTCCAAATGATATTACTTAAACCACAAAATGTTGATGGTTAAGTTCAAAATCGAATAAGAAAATTTGACAGTTTGTAGTAAGTTGATGCGCTGGCGACGGTACACTAAGCTACGGCTGCGCGCTATCAACAGTGAGCCTAAAATGAACGCGCGAAGTAAATGTAACGTAAATTCGATTTTTTTATTGGGAGTACTCGTTTCGCACACAACGTTTATTGAATTGGTAAGTGTCAGGATAGTTGTATAAATAAAACTATTATATCCGAAAAAAATCAGAATCAGAACTTTTTTTTCTTTTATTTGATTGGCCTGTTGGTTTAGTGGTTAGTGACCCTGACTGCTAGGACGGAGGTCGTGGGTTCGATTCCCACACAGGACAAATCTTTGTGCGATGAGTACGATTATTTGTTCTGTATCTGGGTGTGTAATTTATCTATAATATGTATGTATTTAGAAATATATAAGTATGTTTATCAGTTGTCTGGTTGCCATAGTACAGGCTCTGCCTAGTTTGGGATCAGATGGCGGTGTGTTGGTTGTCCCAAGATATTATTAATAGATATATTATTATTATTTGCTTTGAATGTACAGGTATAAGATGTTGTACATAAATTAATGAGATCGGCTACACAGTCTACCTTACGGCGTGCAAATTATTACATTAATTAAAATAATATTAGAAACAAAATAATGTCAACAAAACAAAACAGAAATTAAAATGAAGTCAATTAATAATATTATAGTCTGGTACATAAGTCTTACATGATCGCAATAATTATAACAATCATAATCTGGATAAATTCATAATATCATTTAGAAAGTCTTTCACAGAGTAATAACATTATTTGCCTATAAGTGGTGCAGTTACCTTAGATTTAAAGATGTTTACAGAATAATCCATGAAACCATGAGGTATTTTATTATAAATGCCACAATTTAATGTTTATTTCATACGTGTGGAATGCCCACTGATATTACAATTTGCTGGAGTTAAAATAATTTTATTACAAATTGCCGGGTTCGATTTCCAGGTCGGGGAAAATTGTTATTGGAGTTTTCCACCAGTAATTGCTCAGTAGCAGCCACAGAATCTGGATTTATGCCCGGTTGACGGCAATAGGCTCACCCCTATTACATGGGACTTAAACATAACTGGTGAAATGTAGGTGTACTATTAGGTACACCTCTGCCTAACCCTTCGGGGATTACAGGCGTGATGTTATCCACAAAATGGTATCATTATAATTATTAATTCAGAGAATAGTACATACTCGACTATTGCAAGACTCCAAAAATAGAAAATCCTGTAATGACTTCTAACTTGATGGATTAGGTCACAATTTTCAATTCCCACGTACAAGATTTCACGAGATATTCCATTTTCCAGACTGCTTTTCTACTGCTAACTACGTTTTACGTCATAACTCAACCTGTATCACATTAAGACAGACAGAACTATTATCAGTTGACACAAGACAGACATTTTGAAGTCCGAGGTCCTACACAAAAGGTTATTAATATTATGTAGGTAAGCAGAATGGATAGCGTACTAAACTAAATTTGCTTAAAATCACTCTAAGTAATGGGTTACCATGACAAAGCTAATAAATGTGTTAAGGTGAATGCTCTAACCAGCCCGCGAAATTCAAAATTTCTTGCGTTTTTTGCAATTTGTAGGCCAGTGCTAGGTTGTATGTTGATTAAAATATTATTCGCGGCTGTAAGACGTATGTAGTTACAGAATTATAATCATCATATGTCTTACAGCCGCGAATAATATTTTAATCAACATACAACCTAGCACTGCCCTGCAAATTGCAAAAAACCCAAGAAATTTTGAATTTCGCGGGTTGGTTGGAGCATTCCCCTTAAACTGATGAAAATTCAACTAATATGAGTGTTTTATTTTGGTCTATATTATTCGACAAAAAGAACTTTTATGTCAAACTAAATAAAGAGTGTAACAAGTCTCTTAACGAAGCCGAAAGGCACTTGTTCTCCCTGTCTGTTGTTGTTCTAAACCATACCTGGCAACCTTCTAATTACGGAGGTATTAGGGGTCAAAGTTCCAACTTCTTTTTAGGGTTCCGTACCCAAAGGGTAAAACGGGACCCTATTACTAAGCCTCCGCTGTCTGTCTGTCTGTCTCCAGGCTGTATCTCATAAACCGTGATAGCTAGAAATCTGAAATTTTCACAAATGATGTATTTCCGTAGTCGCTATAACAACAAATACTAAAAATTAAAAAAAAAATATATTAAGGGCCCCATACAAGAAACGTGTTTTTTTTCGTATTTTTTTTATAGATAATGGTACGGAACCCTTCGTGCGCGAGCCCGACTCGCACTTGGCCGGTTTTTTAAATACATGTCTTTAATGTAAGATTTTCACTTTATTAAACACCTCCACGACCCTCGTACTATTCAATCCATCCATGTTTTGAGTGCGTTACATTGAGTCCTACCGTAAAACGTGATTTTTCACCCCAAAAAGAAAGTTGTTTCGCAGCAATAATTTTTGCGTAAAGTTACTAAGTTTGATGTTTACAATGCTTGATTGTAAACGGACCCGTTTACATCCTGTATAAAGAACTGTTAATGTGACAAATTGGAGAGAAAACGCCAGAAATAGGTCACTATGAAAAACTATACTCATCCAGGCTGTAGAGCCTCAGATGATGATGATGTATTAGAAATACATCAGGGGTAGCAATACCAGTATAAGCTGGTCTGTTCTACCATTAAAATTCCAAGCTATTCTAGGCCAGTTTAAGGCCAATGTGATACCACAGACAAGCTGTCTCACTGTAGGTACAAGAGGGGTCACAATTACAGCTATCTTTGTCACAGTTTACAAAAAGCCTCCAAAAACTTGACTTCAGCCACATAAAATCTCTCAAATTTTGGAAAGGCTCAATTAACACACAAACACACACACTGTTTACACTGGGCAGTACCTACACTAGAAAAGCCAGTCGTTTGTACTGACAAATAGCTGGCTTTTGAAAATGCTAACCTAATTGGTTAAGCTGAGTAGCGCTAGCGACATATTCATTGTTTCTTTGTTTAATAAAATATTATCACACCTGTATTCCATCTACGGGGACACAGAGGTATACATAATCAGCCTATTATGTTCCCACTGCTGGGACACAAGGCCTCCTCTCTGGACAGGAAATGGGCTATAATCCACCACGCGGGCCCGGACTCGCAGGTAAATGTCACATATCGTCGAATTTTTGGTTCTAGGACATGCCGGTTTCCTCACGATGTTTTCCTTCAACGTTTTGAGAGCAGTGGTGATGAAATAAATTACACAAAGTAATGCGCTTCTCTCGGTTCGAATGGATTCACGAATTACTGTGCGTAAGTCGGGGCCGCCACCTCTGGGCCACCGCTGCTCACTGGGCCACCGCTGCTGTGGTTACACAGAGGTATACTCGTACACAAATAAGTTTAAAGCTCACATGGTCACTAAGATTATTATTAATACTGAAAACGGTACATTTACCTCACTCCTGGATAAAGGCCTACCTCCACTCCTTCCATTTCTCGAGAACCCGCGCCTCCTTCTTCCAGTTCTGACGGAATCTGTCATGAAATATCGGGAACTCAAAACAAATTGTAAACATAGTAAATATTCCGTTTTCAGTGTTAATCATAAGGTATGCAGATAGTTCAACCACCAGTTATGTTTAAGTTCTATGTAATAGGGGGGCAGACTACGGACTGCTACCAAGAAATTCATGATGGAGAAAACCAACAACAGTTTTCAAGCCCGACTAAGGGATCGACAGTACCTACCTCGAGCTCAGCAGTAGACCAAGTCTAGGGGTTCACGAACCTAGTCCAACCAAGGCATGATTCAGTCAAACTGGTACTGTCTCGGTTTGACTGCACCGTTAGTCCTCAAGACTCTAAGTAATACTTCAAACATTTACCAGTCTTCATAGAAATTAATAGGGAGTTGAGGTTTAACACAAAATAAGTTCAAAACTAAAACCCGACTACTGCAAAATCACGCTCTAAAAAGTATGAAACAAGAAAATATTCTCGTCTGAAATTGTTTTGTACATTAGCTTATAACCAGCGAACGATCAAGACACTTTGAACAATGTCTTATTTGTCAAATTATGACGTAGTTCAGAAGTTATGAGGGAACAGATTAACATACATACATACCGGTCAAAATCATAACCCTCCTTTTTGCTTCCCCGTAGTCGGCTAATAACTCAATAACTTATTATATGACGTCATTTGTTTGTTCGTCTGTTTGTTCGACGTCACGTCTCTGTCACTCGAGGAGTGTTTAACGAACTTGTAGAACGCAAGCGTGGCAGTGAATACATTATTAGTTTTAATACTAAAAGCAAAGCTTCAAGCTTTAGTCACTTCTTGTATAATTATGATTGTATTTTACATACATTTTCATCTACTATAGAGTTAAATGAACAACAGGGAGGAAAATTCTTCCTGCATCGTATGAAGAGGATCCTCCGACCAAGGTGTCAACTGCCCTTTTTTTTTTTTGGTATTGGAAATCATCAAATGACTCCTCCCACTTTGGGTGGGGCGGAAGGGAGTGTCAGACTTCTACTGACTAAAACCCATCCATGTTCCTTCCTTTGCCCTTTGTGTTCCAGGGCCGCGGTATCTCTTTCGAACAGTCCCGCAGCCCAAGGTGTCAACTGCCCTACGGTTGATGATGGGTTTCCCTTTTCACAAATCAGAATCAGATTTTGCATGACATCAGGAAAGATGTGGCGTTGGACCATTATCTCCATAAATCGGTGCTGAAGAAGACTTGGCTCTGTGATCTTCACTGCAAAAACGCTTTACTCAGCATTTTTTCCTTTAATATGAGGTGAGGTCTTGGGTTCGATTCCCAGGTCGGGCAAAGTGTTATTAGGTAGGCCATCAGGAATTTCTCAGTAGCATCCACGGAATCTATTTGTGCTTGGTTGATGGCAGTAGGCTCGCCCCCTATTACATGGGAGTGGGACTTAAACATAACTGGCGAAATGTGGGTGTACATCTCTGCCTTACCTTTCGAGGATTACAGGTGTTATTATGTTTTAAAACGTACTCCAATATCAAAACATAATTCACTCACGAACATTTCCAATGAGAGTAACAGTTATATTTTATCTCTTCATGACGGTTTCCGGGTAATTTGCAACAGCTGTTAAAATATTATAGGGCCGGGAGAATGGAAACGTGATTATGCATACATTAGTTTAGTTTTCCTACTTCGTTCAACTTCATTATGTAAAAGTTTACAAAGCCTTTTATTAAAATTCAAATGTACCAGTTACCAGTTAAGTTTTAACGTACTACTAACTTCAAATTAATTAACTACACTTTAATATTAAGTAAAGTTAATTTTTCGAAGAGGTTTTGTTCAGAATTTCGCTTTTCATCATAAAATTAATTCCTTTTTTAATTTTTTCGTGGATGTTAATTTATTTTCAGTTCATTGCTTAAATATCAGGAGAAAAAATTGTAGCTTTCAAGAATTTTCGTTTTTAATATTAATTCAAGCACTTGGAACAGTGTTCATGAAACATTTGGACCTAAAAAATCTTTCTTTCTTTATCTTGTGGTTAGTGCCTAACCTGGTGTTAATGTGGTTTTTGCCGCCTATGGGCCTCTGACTTGGCTTGACATGCCGTCGAGAAATATCTCTCACGGAAACCAGCATGTTTCCTCACGATATTTTCCTTCACCGAATCAAGTGATAATTTAACAATATACACATGAATCCGAAAAGTCAGAGGTGCTTGTCTTGGATTCGACCTTGCGACCTATGACTTGGCAGTCCGACGGTCACACCACTAGGCTATCACTGCTTGACTAAATTGATTTGAGGTCATAATTCGATTTTCCCATTCACCATAATGGATATTTTATACATCTTCCCACGTAATTCATTATTTTCTACATTCTGTACTAACACTTAGCAATAAGCTCATTCACCTACTTTTTTTCTCAGCTCTGTGTTACAGGACCAAATACCCCACATCCTTACAAAAATTCTTAAACACCAAAAACAACGCATCCACTTAAATTTACAAACCCATTACACAGATACTCATCTAAAAGAATACATTAAATTAAATTGACTCCTCGGCAACAAAGAATACAAATAAAACATAAGAAAGTGCTCATTAAGAGTTCTAGTATATAAACAAAAGATAAATTACTGAACGGGCGACAAAATATTAAAAAAAACATGCAGATTTATGTCGCGAGTTGACTTGTGGCCAGAAGAACAGCGGTGACAATTAAGGCGTGACGAGAAAGTTCTCGTATCACAAGTTCAAAATTGGGAATATATTTGGTTTTTGTTTCAACTATACAAGATAAAAGCATTACGCATAGCAAGCAAGCGAGCATTAGCATTACGCATTAAGTCCGCCTTTGTACATTATGTGCATAAAGTTTTAATAAATAAATAACACAGAACCACTGGCAACTTTACAAATATATAAATTACAAAACATAGGAAAGAATTAAAACAAACATTCTTAAGCTCTAATAAGGGTCTGAAAGGTCTGAAACAAATTGCTCGGTTTCAAAAAGTTAGTCATAATAAAATATGGAAAAGAATCGGCATCAAAAACGCCTGTCGTTGGTAGTCAGGGCCATTTTAAGTAAATGAAAACGTTCAAAATGCCCTATTATTAGAATACAAACGTATTTGAAATTACGAGAATTACCTCTCATGGTTTCATTTATGGTTTTCAGTGAATGAATGAATGAATGAATGAATATATGAATGAATGAATAAATGAATAAATGAATAAATGAATAAATGAATAAATGAATGAATGAATAAATGAATGAATAATACATCTATTTTCCAGAATATAGGTAGCTTACATATGGTCTTAATCTATATGGGTTTCCGTTTATTGGTTTAAGTTGGTCTTCAATTATTCTTTTTTAATAAAAGCCTTATTTCAACTAAAGAACCCCGCTCGTCTTATGGCCCTAACATGGAAACATGGCGCAAGCTACAGTGTCAGTTACACTGGAAAAAATATTGTGGAGAAAAAGAAGTGTGATAAGAAACGAGAGGCGAATATTTTAACAAACGTTTTTTAACCTTTACGGGGTCGCAATCATTTTGATAATGATAACGTTTTGTAGCAAATATTTTTAAATATATTTTGAAACCAATTAACTTTGATTTTTTATACTTTCAGTGGGTCCGGCACAATTTGGTGCATCCAAGCCAAACGAATGTTCTTTTAATGAATTGATTGAAAATCAATCTTAAGAGACTACTATAAATTTTATTGGAAAGATTTTCAATAGATACCACAAGCTAATTAGCTAAGCCAAGGAAAACGATAAATTTTGAGATGAAACCATAATCTTGAAATATGAAAATTGCCCAGTAATAATCTCTTCGTTTATTCATCCCAAAGCATATGTATGTATATTATGCTAACTCCTAATAATTGTGTAGTTTAAATACATATTCACGTTTTATTACTATCCTGTAATGTTCTCCAAACTCGTAATATCCATAAAAAAAACAACACGTCCGTAATAGGTACTTTAGAAAACAATAATTCTGGTGCAGACTCACCGTCCCAACGGACAACTATTACGGAGAAACGTAGACATATTGACGTATCCTAATAGTTGTAATCCCCAATACAAGAGAGAACGAGAAAATACTAGAATTGTTAGAAAAATATGTTTCGAAAATAATGTCTATTTATAGTACTCGTGAGAGTTCTTTATCTATTTGAGATAACGATACTCGATAACATGTTTTGTCTAGCCATTATATTAAAATTCATCTATACAAATACAAAAAATTAAGTGTCTGCTTGTAATTTCAAAATAACAGCTTTTTACTGAATGTTACGTATATTTCTTTCCTTTACTACTACTTTAATTTCCTATCCTGAATTGGAACAAGATTACCAAAAAAGATACAATATCTAAAATCAAGTTTATCTCTTAAAAGTCCCATTTATATTGTACGCAGCAAAAAAGTGTCACTACATTAAAAAGTGTTTTTAATACAGTATCCAGTTACGAATCTATGGAGAAAGGATATGAAATGCCTTATTTCATATCCGTTCTCTATATGAACGAATGAATAAATGAATGAATGAATGATACATTTATTTGCAACAATATAGCTTACTTAAGGTCTTAAGATATAAGGGTTTCACTATATTCGGCAGTTATTAGCTTGCAGTACACATTCAGTAATTAGAAATAACATAAAAATACTTATAATTAAAAATATTAACAAAAATTTCATAATTGAAATGAAATGATTTTTTGACGAATTTTTATACATGTTTAATAATTAATATTTACAATTAATTAAACAATTGATCACTGTTATTATAATACATATTTGTACGCCGTAAAGGTAAAACATGACTGATTCTTTTTGTAATGTACTTAACATCTTGCATGCTTTGTGTGTGCATACTCATGTTTCTGACAAATAAATGAACTCTGAACTCTTTGAAATTAATATTACAATGCAATTAATAAAATTATAATAAAACACAATTATACTCATTTAAAATAATAATTTATATTAAAAATACCGATCAATATACATGAAAAAAAAATAGCAAGAATAATGAAAATGTTTCAATATTAAGTAATGTCAATAAGTAGATGTCATAATAATTACAGTAAATAAGTTTTACATTTTATACTCAACATATTAATTGATGGAATAAAAACATCTCACACACAACCAGCTGTATTAGCTTTCTATTAAATTCTAAATCTGTAGCACTTCTAATTTCACACGTTTTATTTATTTATTAAAACTTTATGCACATAATGTACAAAGGCGGACTTAATGCCTTGGGTATTTTCTACCAGTCTACCTTAGGGTGATGCAAAGACAAAACAGTATGTGCAATAGTACAGAAAATTACCAAAAATAAAATATAATAATAAATACATTATCTACTTGATTAAATAAAGGTTTTTCTACTTGAGCTTTCCAATTGCAATGTTTGTCCTTAACTACTCTTAAAAATTTGGATTTATGAACTTCTTCCATGTCATTATTATTGTTTTTTAAACTTAATTTCATATAACTATAGAGTCGTTTAGAACGGCCCCTTTTTTTTTTTTTTTTGGGGGGGTGGGAAATCATCAAATGACTCCTCCCGCTCTGGGCGGAGCGGAAGGGAGTGTCAGACTCTTACTGACTAAAAACCACCCATGTTCCTTCATTGGCCCTTTATGTTCCAGGGCCGCGGTATCTCTTTCGAACAGTCCCGCAGCCCTGGCAGGCACCGGCCCTTGCGGGCCCCTCCCGTTTGCTGACAACTCTTTGAGGCGCGCGTGGAACACGAACGCGCCGTCGACACGGCCTGCCCGTCGTCATACGACGGACGGACGGCGAGCTAACCCATTACTCACCGTCCACAGGCCCGCGCCTACGGTGGCCGAGAGCCATCACGGCGTGGCCCCCGACGCCCGGAGCTTCTCCCGCGGCGGCTGGGACGTGAGGAGGTTCTCTCCCTCTCATGTTCCGCCGCCTCCTTCGCTAGCATGACTGCTTCGCAGAAGGAGGCGACGGCTTCCCATTCCCTCTCGCCCCGGACCATGGCTTGAACCAGGGCCGGACGCGAGAGGTCGCCGCCGCCAATCGCCGCTACGAGGACACGGCGGTGCTCCGCCCAAGCAGAGCAGACCTCCACGGTGTGCTCCACCGTGTCCTCCGGTCGATCCTCGCAATTGTAGCATCCGAGCGTTTCCTCCCGCCCGATTCGGTGCAGGTACCTCCCGAAACATCCATGTCCGGTGAGGACCTGCGTCAGGCGGAAGGTGAGGGCGCCGTGGCGCCTCTCAAGCCACTCCTCAAAGAGGGGACTTATCGCCACTATCGTGGCGTGCCCTGCACGGGGTTGCTATAGTCGCTCCCTCCATGTCGCCATGAGATCACGGCGGAGGTCTGTCCGCCGCGCGACAATATGCCGCGGCAGCGGAGTTACCCCCCGGCTCTGTACCTCCGCGCGCCACTCGTGCAGGCGCGCGAGGACTATGGCCTCCAGATCCCATGGCGGCAATCCGGCAAGGAGGCTCGCCGCCTCGCGGGAGATCGTGCGGTACCCCCGGATCAGCCTTACGGCTACCACCTTTTGGGGCGCGTTCAGGTAGTGCTTTGCACGCAACCTCAACGAACGCGCCCACACCGGGGCCCCGTAAAGGGCCATGGACCGCAAGATCCCCGCATAGAGCCTCCGGCAGGAGGCGTTTGGCCCCCTCAGGTTGGGCAGGAGCCGCTTGAAAGCAGCCCCGGCCTTTTCCAGTCTGGGAGCCAAACGTCGGAAATGCTCCACGAAGTTCCATCGGCTGTCGAGGACGAGTCCGAGGTACCTCAACGTCGACTCGACGCCGACGGGAACCCCACCCACCGTGAGTATGGATCCCGACGGTGGCGCGCTCCGAGGCCCATGAAAGCACATGGCCTCGGACTTGTGCAATGCCACCTCGAGACCCAATTGCCGGATCCTCTCAACGACTATCGCAACCCCGCGTGTCATCAATTCGGCCGCCGCCTCGTGCGACCTCCCCTGCGCCAGCACCAGCGTGTCGTCAGCGTAGCTAGAACGGCCCCTAGCATCAACTTTCGGACTACGTGATTGACTCTTTGACATAATCATCCTTAGTTTCTCCTGTAGACGTCCTGACAAAATCATACAGCCTTATTATCATTTATTTATTTTACAACCTTCAACCCTCTTTTCCCCAACCCTTTTTCCGCATATTATACCAAACCCCAATTTCCCCAGAAAAAAAAAACAAAAACACGCTCAGAAACTTTCTATTTATTAAAACATGATTACCTATCCCTGTCCTCTATTAGTAGAGATTTCATTTAGTTGGGGTATCCCCTAAATCGTTTAAGTTAAACCAGGGATTTTTCCCCGAGGTGAGGCATTAAATGTGCATTTGCTATACTAATTGAAAAGAGGGGAAATATTTATTGATTGGCTACGTTTTTTGTTTGGAAATACTCTGGGATATTGTTCTTCTTAATTTTGTTTTGAAGTGTTTGTGTCGGATAAGTTAATTGGATATCGATATAAGCTTAGGGTGATGTTGAGGATTTACTTGGTTTTGTAAAGATTACTTTAGTGGATAATATTTTTGATTGTTATTTTTGTTCAAAACGAACGCTTTCGCATCATTACCTAAGTTTTTTCAATTGACCGTATCATCTGTCCGTCTGCCTATATGAAGGCGATAACATTATTGAACTTCTGGATTTTTAACTCTGGTCACTAAGCCCAGCATTAAAAATCCTACAGCTCACTGTTAAATTTTCAATGCTCTTTCATTTAGTCTAAATGTAAAACGGACAAAAAATTGCAAAGAAAAAGAAAAGAAACTCTTTTACAAAACAATAAAAATGATTAAAAACTGACTGATTTTTACTGAATAAAGTTTCTCGTATTTCGGACAATGTGTATGTATTATAATATATATTAGTTTATTTTATCTGTATCCATATATGTATTAGTATGTACTCATTTATGTGTATCAATTTATGTTAAGAAAGTGGTAATTTTATCATTTATTTGTTTTTGTACTCTACCACAATGCTGTCCTATTTGACTCAAAGGTTGACTGGTAGAGAATGCCTTGTGGCATTAAGTCCGCCTATGAACCACTCTTGTACATGAAGTATAAATAAATAAATAAATTAAAAAAAAAACACCACATAATGGAAAATAACTGTAACCTCCTCCTTGGAATTCGGTTAAAAAAAGACACACATGACAGTTTTGTGAACATACGAACAACCTAGATTGACACAATAAACATGCCCAAAGAAAGCTTTGATTATACGATCTGAAGGCTAATTCACGTAATTTTATGACGCGCCGATTAAGTTTTAGTGCAGTTGCAGTTCAGTTCAAGTTTGAGTGATAAACGGTATTCTTGTAATCTTTGAACTGCGCGTAAGCTACGCGTAAGCTGCGCGTGAACTGCACGACAGCCAAACTCTACCAAACTTATTTATGGTGTGACCATATGACAGAAAAAATATTACTCACTAAATAATCGAATAGAATCGATTACATTTCAATGAATATGACGTTATTATAATATTAAAATAATACCCCAGTACAGATTTTAGTGCTTTTTCTGACTTTATAAACAAACAATTATGTTTTGATTCACAATCAAACACATATTTTGCTAAAATTTGGCTGAATGATGGTCAATCATTGCCCCATAAAACCAAACCTGTCAAAATAACAGGAGACCCGCCAATACAGGAGACCCGCCAATGTTGAAATTCAAGACTCAGTGCAAATCACAGGTGCGAATAGAAAACTTTTAAAGATTTATACTTTGATGGTGAGCATGTATTATATTATAATAATAAATGATTATGAATAAAATGATATTTAAGGATGTAGTTAAATAAACGATGAAGTAGCAGTTTTCCTTTCATATAAGTTTCATATTGATTCTTCAGTAGGTATGACGACGTCACGCAAACGCGTTTCTTTGCGGCAAATGGAGCTGCTGGTGGAATATTTGGAGGGCCACAGGGGCCTTGCCCATGGCAGACTAAGGTCTAGAGAGGGGAGTGCCCTCTCATCACGCCTTTGGTCAGAGTGCGCCAATATATTAAATGCAGAGGCAGACGGGGATCAAAGAACTCCCAAAGAGTGGAGCAAGGTATGTTAGATTCTATCGATATTGTACCCATATGTATCGGTACATTATACTTAGGTAATTAACAAGATTTGTAATATTTTAGTGGTATACCGACTATAAGTGCCGCTTACTCAACCGAATCAAGCAGATTCGGCATAATCAAAGGGGTACAGGTGGAGGGCCAGGCGTACCCACTTCTTTATCCCCTTTGGATGAGAGAATCGCCACTCTGCTTGATGCCAGCACTGAAGCCGTGGGGAGGAGTGGCACGCCCCAAAATGAGGTGCAAATAAATCCCTTGTCGGTAAGTTACGGAACACCTTACTTATCTTTATTGCTTTTATGCTGTCATAGTGAGTGTTTTTTTCTTTTTGCTTTGCTAGCCTGCACCCCACGCAGTTTCTCCGTTGCCTGCACTTCCCAATTCTCCGTCACCCGCACTGCCCGATTATCCAACGCTTTCACTTCCCAGTACATCTTTCGCATTACCTTCAGATGGAGAACATGCACCAACACCCAACAATAATATTAATATGTAAGTTTCAATTTATGTCAAGTGCTATTAACATTCTAGCTGTGCTAAGCAGTTAATATTCATATATGTTATTTACCTATTTTTTCAGAAATGAAGATAGTATTATTATTAATGTTACACCCGCAACAACACAAGACATCACACATTTTACTGAAAGGTAATTATAGTAACGTTATCATATTTAGGAAATAAATAACAGTCTGATAACCGTAACATAATATTTTTATTTTGTTTAAGTGAGCAAGAGGCTGCAACTAGACAGCGTCGCAGCAACAATACACGTCGCCGTCGTCGTAGACAATGTACACATTTTCACTTTATTATTATAATACATAATCCATTATAATGTAATGGAAAATTAAAATTAAATCTGTAGGTTATTTTTTTAACTTAACTGATTTTTAGGTACATTTTTTAATATCTTATTTTTTGCAGCACCTCCTCCATCCTCAGTACTGGACCAGACTCAACAATCACTGGCCAATTTAGAAAAATCAAGAATAGAAGTAGAAAGGCTTGTGGCTGAAGGCTACATTAAGATGGCCGATGCAATGAATAGGGTGGCTGATGCAGCAAATAAATCAGCAGATGCACAGTGCCGCATAGCAGAAGCACTGGCAAATATAAATAGTTCCTTGGTAATAACATTTTTTCTTTTTTGCACACACATTGACTTGACTTTACACTGATTTTAATATTATTGTTATCATGTTTATAATCTTAGTAGAAACTATATTGCAGTTATTTTCTTTTTAGGCAAGACGGCGGAGACGGAGCGGAGCATCTTCAGATGATGAATGACTGACTATATTATTTTTAATTACTACAATAAATAATTAAGTTATTAAAGTGGAATTCTGACTCCTACTCCCTATGTAACCACAGGCGATTAATAAGAGCCTGTTGGACAGCCCGACCTTCCAATAAATCTCTGTTTGGCCGCCTATTGCTTTGAGCAAGAATACTCAGACTCTCCGTACGCACATCCTCTTCAGCAGCTCTACGCCGTACACGCATTCTCTCTTCTTGCTCACGCTCTTGATGTGTCAGTTGGGGTACTGGTAATTGTGCCTTGTTTGCTATATTGTGCAATACCGCACAGGCATTCACTATTTGGCCTGCAAAAACAGGATCATAGTGAAGCATGCGTGCAGATAATAAACACCTGAAACAAAAACAATTAGAAACTTTAATAAACACCAAACAATACAATAAAAAAAGATGGGCCTCATTACATTCACTTGGTTTGACTTCCTGAAGTAAAGATAATAAAAAGAGTATAATAATTTTACTCTTTTTATTCATAATTATTAACTTGGGGAAAACTAGTTTTACTCAAATACATGCCTGAATCGAGCTTTCAAGACACCAATGCATCTCTCTACTGTATTGCGGGCTGAGACCTGCAGCTTATAATAATATTCTTCAGGGGAACCTGGTATTGCATTCAACACTGGGGTCATCAATGTCTTCCTCAATGCATAACCGCTGTCACCTGAAAGAATAATAAGTATTAAAATAATTATTCATAATATTTAATATAAACATAATTAAATAAATTAATATACTTTTTCAGTATGTATTAAATAAGGAAAGACATTCACCAAGCAAAAATATTTCCTCTTCATCATATTTTTGATTAAGATAGGGCTGTAATGGGTGATCACGCCATACCGAGGAATCATGGGTTGCCCCAGGTTTACTGGGGTCAATGCATAAAATGTTAAGATCAGCGTCGCATATCTAAAACAATAATTTTAAATGTAGATCCAGTTTTTATGACAGTAAAGCATAATATTATTAAGTACCTAAGTATTGTTTTTTTTTTAATGAAGTAGATTAAGATTGATTAAGTATAGGTAAATGGGTTACATACAATCATCACATTGAGAGAATGGTATCCTTTTCTATTAAAATAACGTTCTTCATGTTGGCTGGGTCTTATAATAGCAACATGGGTGCCATCAATACAGCCAATTACCCCTGGCAACTTGAACTTTCTGTAAAAACTGAAAAAAAAGACAGATATTTTTCTCATTGATAAAAATAATTATTCTAACAATATCTCTAAAAGTAAGATTACATAAATAGTTTACCATCTTTTAACTTCATCACGGGCTTCCCTTGTCTTGGGAAACTTAACATAGTTGGTAAATAAGTTTCTCATGTTAAGGGCTTTTGTGACTTGCCGGATCGCTCTCGACACAGTGGGCTGTGATACTACATGGCACCTGCTTTGACCCACCAGAGTCTGATAAGATCCGCTCGCAAAGAAAGCTAGTGTTATGAGAACCTGAAACCCAATTATTTAGACTACTTAGTGACAAATATAATGTATTAAGTATGCATTATTTCATTCCAATACTTATTGTACCCGGCGGATTCACCCGTACTCGGTACTTAGAGTCAAATGTGATGTTAAATAGCCTATAGCCTTCAAGGAATTTTGAATTGAGTGGTAGTTCTAGAGATTAGCGCGTTCAAACATACAACTCTTCAGCTTTATTACATTACCTACTATAGATAAACAGGTTTGACTAACCTTTGCCTGTACACTCAAACCATCTTTCCTTCTCTCCTTCGGAATATAGTTAGATAATTTGGTTATCAATTGGCGAGTTATGTTTTTGCTCAGACGATAGGTTTTCTGAAATTCCCGTTCTGAAATACGGAATGGATCCACAGAAAACCTTTCTCTTCTTACTGCTTGACGACGTTCTCTCTCATCAATTTCGGCAGCGAGGGATAAAATTCTCAAACCGAGTTGGAAACTCATATTCACTAAAAAGGTAAAAAAACATTTAGAATTTTATTGAAAACGACTTGTCGTAAACTTCGTCTACATACAATAATCCATTTTAAACACTTACATTCACAAAAAATACAATTTGATGCCAACAAAAGTAAATAACAAGAAACTTATGTTGAGCGTAACCGAAACTGCACGTTAATCGAATTTAAACTTATATGCTGTCATTTTGAGACGTCAAACGAATAGTAGAATACCGATTATGTTGCGTTCCGAAGCACGCACTAAAGACGCGCAACAGTAGAATACCGTTATTGCGCTCGCGTGACGCGAACTTGACGCGAGCGTGTCTGACAGCTGTAGAGAATACGAAAAGCGTTGTTTTGATCGAAACTTAACTTCAACTGCACTGCAACAGCACTTAATTAGTTACGTGAATTGGCCCTCTGACCCAAAAACCTCAGTCACAAGCTCACAAACACCACCTTCCCTAATTCAGCTTGTCTGAAAAACAAATCGCCATCATCAAGAACTTACAAAGAGGGGTACAGCAGAGGTGTGACAAAAACAACAGAATTTACATAATTAATCCAAGGATCACCGTCGCACAGTGTGAGAGGATTACGCCGAGGAAAATTGGACGTGGTGTGGTCACTCTAGTATATGTCATAATACAGGTTTTACTACCCGTGTTTTTTTTGTTAGTCTGATAGGAAAATGCTGGATTATGCTGATATAATAAAGTCTAGAACGGTGTGAGTTTTATTTATAATTGATTTCTGCTGTAAGCTATCTTTGGATTGCACAGAATATAATGGAGACATCACACGGGGTCCTTCTAAATTAGCCAGCAAAACTTCATTCATGTTATTGAAATCAACATCGGTAAAAAGAGAAAAACACTTTTTTTCATCATCATCATATGCCTAACTTTTTTCCAACTATGTTAAAGTCGGCTTCCAGTATAACTAGATGCAGCACAAAAAGTATTTTACATGAAGCGACTGCCTATCTGACCTCTAAAGCCCAATGAGTTCAGGATAATACGATACCCCTTGGTAAGATCGGTTGTAAGACTTTCGGGCCACTGACCAGCTGTAACGACTGTCAAAGATGCTTTCTTACTGCTTGCCGAGGCTCGGAGGAAACTTGGTACCGAATGGGTGGTCACCCATCCACGGCAAGTGCGGCTTAACCTGAAGATTGACCTGAGCGGCTGTTACTATTTAGCCACGAGGCAGGAAAGTTCACCCTTGTGATACAAACCAACATCGGTAACAACAAGATAAAACGCAATTTTTTTTTCAAGTTTTGAACATCGTTTGTAGTTTAAGAAATCTTCAGTAGGATACTAATTAATCGTCTGAAATTTCCATCATAGCTTAGGCAAGCAGTGTTTTCTCTGTATGAAAAAAAGTTTGTGTGTCATATGATTTTAATATTCTGTATACTGTGATTAATGATTGATTGCTTTTGATGTAAATAGTAGAAAGATTTACTGCTATCCCAAAGAACATGGGACAAGATGATAATATTATGTCTACTTTAGACAGATTCATCAGTCATCAGTTCTTGGATCGAGTCTCACAAACTGGATACAATATTTCTGTTCCAGATTCTTTATCGGCTCCAAATTCGTCTGTCCAAATGGATTCAGTGATTTCAGTTTTATACCTTTTCTATTGGCCCTCTATTTTTCCTTTTCATATTTTTAGGTTAGCCTCATTTTTGAATTATAGAAATATTTTGTGAAAATAACATTGTTATATTAGTAGGAAAAATAGCTTATACATTGCTGAGCACTTTCATGTTTAAAGTTACCTGTTATCTATTAGTTACTTTATGCTGCTGTGACTTGACTTTACCAATAATTTACTAAATTCAGTACACGGTTTTAGAACTTCAGCATTGTTTTGATGTCCTTTGCATCGAGTACAAAGTATTTGATGTTTTCCGGGTAACTAAACCATTACTTTAATCTGAACTAATATTATAAAGGGATATTTGTTTGTATGAAGGGGTAATCTTCGAAACTACTAATTCGATTCCGAAAATTCTTTCACTAACGGGAATCTACATGATTCCCGAGTGTCATAGGCTATAATGAAACGTTCTCATGGGTTAATTTTCGTACATAACGCGAGCTAAAGCCAGTAAGTCCTAAAAATATTATGTTACACAGACTTAGTTTTGCAATTTCATCAATTCCTCTACTATTCATGGACCTTAAACAAAACTGGTGATATGTGAGTGCACAATAGGTACATCTTTATACCTTTGCGGATTACCTAATATCAGTCTTTAGGCGACATAATCAATTTCCGCTAATCCACTTCACGAGACACGAAAAAACCGAATATTCCCAACAATAAAACGTCTTCATTCCACAGTATAAATAAATAATAACTAACACAAGAGGCAGACGACCCGTCATAAGCCGATTAGCACACCATTCGGCCTTCCAATTTGCTCGGGTTTGCCAGGCAAATCTCCTCACACCTCTAGCTCAATGAGACTGCTATAGAGGCGAAAATTACAAGGGATTGACACCAGGTTTTGTGAACGGCTTTGGCGCCTTTTTTGGATATGTTTGGGTGAGGATATGTGTTCGTTTTTCTATGTGGGTAGATGGAAATTTAATTATGCTCAAGGTTTTGTATGGCGTCTGTGAAACGTAGGGATGATTAGAACGTTTCGGCGTTTTTTTTTACTGATTTAACTGAAATTTTACATACATGTTTAGTTTGAATGACAATGCATGGAAAGTTAAGTGACGTAATTCTAAATCTAATATGGCGGACTCCTAAAGATGGCGGACTGGTTAAAATCTGAGAAATAAAATGACGTCACTCTAAAGCGTGTTCTTTAAACTAAAATAAATTTTTGTTAATCCATAAAGTGTCCTACTGCTGCTGAATAAAATCCTCCCATTTTTTCGTACCAAATCTCCATCTTGTGCAATCTTCAGCCGTGTTTTGATCTACAGGATCAGATAATAATATTTATCTACACTAATATTATAAAGAGGAAAAATTTGTATTTTTGTGTGTAGTGTGCGCGATGTTTGTAATGAATAAACTCAAAAACTACTGTGCCGATTTCAAAAATTCTTTCACCATTGGAAAACTACATTCACCCTGAGTAACATAGGCACCCGTGCAAAGCTGGGACGAACCGCTAGTTTTAGATATTTTTTATCAGTGTTACATTATTAACCAGTAAGTATTGTTAGTAGATTCAATTTTTTATTTTTTTTCATTAAAGGGCTTTGTCGCTTAGCGACCACATCGCCCAGTGCAGGAAAACAAATTACTTACGAACTATTAAACACTAACTTACGATCTTCTACTTCTACTTATTACTAGCTCATACAATTCTTTTGCTTTCTCGGAGACTGGAAAAGCAAGGATGGTATTACAAATGCCAATATCATAAGTTTTGTATCGGCCAAAAACATTTATTCTACTATTTTCATTCCGGACACATTCCATCAGGACATGAAAAACATCATCAATTACTCCACAGTCATCACAGTTTGGAGACAAAACTTTCTTCATTAAATGATAAAACGTATTCGAAGGAATGTGACCGGAACGAAGTCTTAAGGCTATAGTAATTAGGTTTCTATTCAAATCGCAATCAATCCACGGAGCCCGAGAAATCTCTGGCTGGATAGTTCGGTACCATATCCCCTTTTCTTTTGATCTTTCATCGAAATACTCTTGCCAGAGATCTAAACACTTATTTTTCGCTTTTCCAAAATAGTCCGAATACAACGGGGTAATATTCATGGGCACTCCATCAACACACACTTGTTTGGCGAGTATATCAACCATATCATTTTCGTCAAATTGTATATGCGAAGGAATCAGCTTGAAGTTTTAAGATTAATTCATATATCGCGTAGGCTGTCGGAATACCTCGCATGTGAGAAGTGTGCCGAGCCAAGTGTTGCAGCGAGCTTTTGGAGTCTGTCAGAATCACAAAATTATCGCCATTAATTGACAGTATATAGGACAAAGCTTCCAGTATAGCAATCAATTCAATGTGCATAATAGAAATATCTGAATCAATCTTAAGCTTCATGTGGTTCAGAAAGAAAAGATTTTGATTTTAAAATAAATTTGCTAGCTAGGTATCTCCGACGAATATGAAGTGGCGGAAGGCACAGTTCGCTTTCCATGACATGTATTGGGGTGCTCCTTATAAATCCGCCGACAACACGTAATGCCTGGTTTTGAACCCTATCTAATTTTATTAGCTTAGACTCGCAACCATTGTCGAACAAGAAACCGCCATAATCAAGCCTACTACGAATTATAGAGATATAAATACGTCTTAAGTGTTTAATGTCCCGGACCAGATAGAACTTTAATCAAATTAATGAATTTCATTACTTTCTGTGAAGTTTCATTGATATGTTTACCCCATCTTAATGAGCTATCCAGCCACAGACCCAGATATTTCACATTGTTAACTACTTCAATTAGAGTATCATCAAAATCAAAACACACAGACCTTCTAAAGCAACCTTTTTTAAAAACACAGATCTAAGTTTTATTTGGAGACATAGTCAAACCTAGCTTATCAATTAACAATTTGGTATATCGCAAAGCAGACCGAAGTTTTTCAAAAGCTAAATCTAGATTACGATTTGTTGAATACAACACAAAGTCATCAGCATATTGAGATATATTAACCTGTCCAACTTTCTTACAAATGTGTAGTGTTAAAATATTAGATAAAAGTGGAGCTAATGGATCTCCTTGAGCTAGGCCACGGCTAGTAAATCGAACAACATCACAACCGTACGTCGCCACTTGCAGATGTCTATTTGATAAAAAGGACCACAAATAAATACAGATTTTTGATCCAACCCCAAACTGGTCTAAAATACGTAATAGGCAAGGAATATCAACATTGTTATAAGCGCTCTCGATGTCTATAAAACACGCCGCTGTAACCAAGTTTTTAGAGAATCCTAGTTGAATTTCAGAAACCAACCGCGTAAGATTATCGAGACAAGATCGTGCTTTACGAAAACCTACCATGTCCTCAGGAAAAAGGTATTGTTTTACAAACAACCATTCGATACGTTTGGCCAAAATGGCATGAAAAATTTTCCAAATGCAAGATATCAGGGAGATAGGGCGTAAAGATGAACTACTATGCTTGGGAATTGGAACTATTTTGATTTGCCGCCATTGTAAAGGAACAAAACCGACAGAAAAACACTGATTATATATTAAAAGTAACATAGATTTACCGATAGGTGGAAGATGTTTAATCATGGAGAAAGAAATTTGATCTGAACCAGGGGCTGTGTCGGAAGCTTTAATACAGTTGACTAATTCTGGCATTAGGACTGGCGACTCCAACATTGCATTATTAGAATTATTAAAAGTAGGTTGCGAGAATCAAACAAAATCTGGAGTAAGGTCGCTAAGCAGACGCTCGGCTTTTTCTTTATCTATACAGGCGTAAGGAAGTTGCCGACCCTTTAACCACCTCATCTTGCGCCACATTTCAGATGCTGAAGAGGTTTCATCTATAGATGAACAAAACTGCTGAAAGGATTTACACCTAGCGCTGCGAATAAGCCTTTGAGCTGTTAGATTCAAATAAGAACATTATTATCACTTACGTATTAATAATTTACGAGTATTATACAGTTCGATTATGAGCTCGTGACTAAATAATAACTGCCACTCGGGTCGATCTTTTGGTTAAGCTGCGCTTGCCTAGGTTGGTCCGTGGATGGGTGACCACTCATTACAAACCGAGTTTCCTCCGTTCCACGGAAAGCACGTTAAGCGGTTGGTCCCGTCTGTCATTTGTAGATCTTTAACAGTCGTTACAGGTAGTCAGTGCCCCGAGAGTCTGACAATCAGTCTTACCAAAAGGTATCTCATTACCTTGAAGTAATTGGGTTGTAGAGGTCAGATAGGCAGTAGCGTAAAATACTGGTATTCAGCTGCATCCGCTTAGACTGGGAGGCGACCCCAAAATAGTTGGGAAAAGGCTAGGCAGATGATGATACAGTCCGATTAGTAATTAATAGTACTGGACTACTAGCTGGTTTCTGACTATTAGTACTGCGACTATTTATTTAGTTCAAGGAGCAGGCACTAAATAAGGAAATACACAGTATAAGTAACACTAGAAACGGGATATTTACCATGTCCACTGTTACACACTTTTTCTGTTACTGTGGACATGGTAAATATCCCGTTTCTAGTGTTAATTATAATGTTAGTGACCATGACAGTTTAAAAAGTTATATACACAGTGTAAGGGCATCAGCACGGAAACTGTTACCATAAATTCTAGACCGATCTTTTGAAGACTTATGACAAAAAAAATTGCTGTTCCTTACAAAAGTTCAATACATTTATACGGAACCGCCGATTTATTACAATTATTTTTTATCTATGTGCACTATTGTTTTCTTAATCAAAAATCAATCAAAATCTAAATATTTTATTTTACATAGTTTTATGAGTGCCCATGTAGGCCACACGGGCTTACGTCGGACATCCAGGAAGAGGCTCCCTGGTGTATGGTGTTTGCCGACGACATTGTGTTGGTTGCCGAGAGTGGCCTAGAGGTCCAGAACAGATTGGAGGTGTGGTGGCAAAGTCTGGAGAATGTTGGCCTGAAAGTCAGTAGGACCAAAACAGAATACAGTTACAGAAAAGTTGAAAGGGAATCGACTGTCTTGGTATGGACATTATGTGATGCGGAGGGGACGAATCGCATGTGACTAAAAGAGTGATGAATATAAACGTTGATGGATGGAGAGGGAGAACAAGACCAAAGAAACGATGGATGGATTGTGTGAGGAATGATATGAAAGATAAAGAAGTAAATGATAGCGTGACGGTTGACACAGGAGAATGGAAGAAAACACATGTTGCGCCGACCCCAAATAACATGGGACAAGGGCAGGAAGATGATGATGTAGGCCACATGGGCACTTATAAAACTTCAATGAAAAGGTGCACGGTTCGGGTTGGTCGTTTCCTATGGAGAAGAACCGGCAAGAAACTCCACGGTTACTCTTTTAAAATGATTTGGTTTTACAATATTATCATGTAATCACATAAAAGTCCTAGTCTCATACAAGTAACATAAAAATTTTGATATCACAGTCGGGTCAATTCATTCTAACATCAATGCAAATTTTTTTCCGAACCGCTGAATGTCTGGTTTCTGTCTTATTACGAGGTCTGTACAGACGCCAGCACATCAAGCTACTACAATCAGTCCAATTTCTTTAATAGATTTTCATCTTTATTGCTAAAGCATTAGGTTCAAGGTTGATTGGGAAAATTTTACAGTTTCGGGTAGCTTTACCTGCTGGCATACAGTACCTCAGAAGTTATAAAAGTACTTTTAATTCAAGTCGAAGAGATCTGTCTATAAACTTATTTTTCTTTTTATTTCTCCGAGTTATTCAACCTATTTTTATCGGTAACCTTTACTTATATTTAGAACGAATACTTACCTTATGTATGGTATGGGCATGTGATGCGGAGGAATGTGGAAAATGTCGTGAGGAAAGTTTTGAGTATGATTGTGGATGGGTTCAAGAGTAGATGAAAACCAAAGAAAAGTTGGATGGACTGTGTGAAGAATGATATGGCACGAAAAGAGGTGTCTGATTAGATGACGAGTATTTATTTATTTAACGCTTCAAGCACAAAGTACAGAGGCGGACTTAATGCCATATGCATTTTCTACCAGTCAACCTTTGGGTGATGCAGAGACAAGCAGTGTAATAGAGAAGTATGGAAGAAGAAGACATGCTGCGCCGACCCCAAATGAATTGGGACAAGGGCAAGAGAATGATGACTTACCTTAAAAAAATAAGTACCTATCTACCCGTTTTTTGTTCACGAACGCGGTCCAAATAATTCTAATTCAGCAGAAATTCAACCTAATATTTGCCTAGGTTCGTACTATGTTAAAGCACCGGTTCTCGACCGATCATCGAAGTTAAACAACGGGTGCTGTTAGTAATTGGATGGGTGATTGCCTGGGAATACGAACGTGACGTCAGCTTTTTGTTTATTTCTATCATCATCATCATCATATCAGCCCGGAATCACCCACTGCTGAGTATAGGCCTCCCCTTTCTTCTGCCACACTTCCCGGTTCTGTTTCTTACTATATTATTGAAAAGACATTAGCTATTTTCTATTTTGAGTTAATCTATATCTATGTACATTATAATATTATAAAGAGGAAAAATTTGTATTTTTGTGTGTTTGTAATGAATAAACTCAAAAACTACTGTGCCGATTTCAAAAATTCTTTCACCATTGGAAAGCTACATTCACCCTGAGTAACATAGGTAGCCGTGCAAAGCCGGGACGAGCCGCTAGTATACTTATATAAATGGTAAACTGACTGACTGACTGGGTTATATATCAACACACAGCGCAAACCGCTGGTCATAGAGACATGAAACTTGGAGGGTGTGTTCTTTGTGAAGAGTAAGCATCCACTAAGAAAGGATTTTTGGGAATTCCACCCCTTTATATGAAATTCCGTCAGTTTTGAAATTCGAATCTTCAAATATTGTGACGATTGAAAATTAATTTCTACGTATCTCGACGTTTTTGATTCTACCCCCGAAGGGTTAAAAAGGGGGATGAAGGTATGTTTGGTACCGTAACCTGGATTAACCTATAGGTTACTTTTTAATCCCGGTAGTACGTTCCCGTCGGATATTTTTCGACATCGCGGGCGAAGCCGCAGGCAAAAGCTAGTATCTTACAAAACGAATGTTTTTCAAGAGCCACACTCTTTATTAACGATCACACCTTTTTTTTTTTTTTTTTAGAGGGTGGGACATAGTCAAATGACTCCTCCCGCTCTGGGCGGAGCGGAAGGGAGTGTCAGACTCTTACTGACTAAAAACCACCCATGTTCCTTCTTTGGCCCTTTATGTTCCAGGGCCGCGGTATCTCTTTCGAACAGTCCCGCAGCCCTGGCAGGCATCGGCCCTTGCGGGCCCCTCCCGTTTGCTGACATCTCTTTGAGGCGCGCGTGGAACACGAACGCGCCATCGACACGGCGTGTCGTCATACGACGGACGGACGGCGAGCTAGCCCATTACTCACCGTCCACAGGCCCGTTAACGATCACACCTTAACTTTAAAATAATGGGTTCAAGATTAAAACTACAAAAATACAAGCACAACTAATGCTTTACAAAATAATAATTTTGTTAAATCGAAAAGTTAAAATGGATAGAAAACTATTACTCTAACTAAATATATTCTATCAGGCAGTTGATAGTCATAAACCTCGATTGTTTCAAGAATAACGTTATCACATACTCAAGAGTACATAATAGATAGCCTGATTAATATTAATTAGTCTATCTTCAAGATAATTGACAGAAATGTTGTCTGAGTCATTCCGGCTATTACAAACTGTATATTAGACGCATTGTTCACAAGACTCCGTGGCGCAACGGTAGCGCGTCTGACTCCAGATCAGAAGGTTGCGTGTTCAAATCACGTCGGGGTCAAATTGCACTTTTTGGAATAATTCAAACCACTGATATCTATTTTGCAACTTAATCTGTTTTGCAACTTATCAGCCAATGCGGTTCTGTTAAAAACCAAAGAGATTAAAAAGATAATTGAATGTCTTTGTTTAAAACCTACCTTAGGGTGTTGCCACACCGATCGATCGATCGTCGATCGAGGCCATCGATCGATGCTAGAATGGGTAAGTCGACGTCAATCGACAGTTTCTACTACATCAATTGATCGATCGTCGTCATTTCTACCATCGATCGATTGGTGATCGACGATCGATCGATTGGTGTGGTAACACCCTTATACCAGTACCTATAATTTATGAACATTTTTATTAAAGTGGATAGCCTATGCTATGACTTATTAATGAAACTGAAGCTACCTAGTTCTATAATTACGAATCATTATAGCAAGTTGTAGACTGTGGTCGCGTCGTATAGTCTTTTGTCGACAGAATAATGGGTTGCAAATACTGGAAGTTTCGATGGTCTAGTGGTTCGCAAGCGCAAATGCGGAGCATGAAGAATTTCTTAGTAGCAGCCACAAAGTCTGGTTTTGTGCTCGGTTGATGGCGAAATGTGGGTGTACTATTAAGTACACCTCTACCTAACCCTTTTCCATGACCGTTTTCTAAACGAACATGTCAATCTTTCATAAAAGATCAAGCCATCTTTCATGCAAATGGAGTGTTTGAAGAGGTGCTTATGGTGTTATGAGGTGCTGAGTCTACTATCAATTTTCTCAAGAGGCTTCTTCTACTAGTTTCGTTGTATGACTGTCGTTATTAACCCTCTCATCATAAGACTCTGTGGCGCAACGGTAGCGCGTCTGACTCCAGATCAGAAGGTTGCGTGTTCAAATCACGTCGGGGTCAAAGGTTATTTTTGCAATACGAATTCACTTTTGGAACATAAACACACACACGGTCACAGTTCTAATAGGATATAATTGCGTCTGTTGAGTGGTGATTGCCATAATGTTATGATGACTGACAGATTAAACATTAAGATATATGGAATCAGGCGTTACTTTGTGGGAATTCATGACATTAAATGTTATGCAAAATATTTAGTTTTAATTCCGCAAAAAAGATCCAGGCCTGGATGCAGGATGCAGCATCCAAGAATATGCAGATGCTGGAAAAGCAATAATAATTATTTTGCCATGCACCCAAACCTATCCTCGACACGTGTTAGGTGATGTAGACTCGACGACCGGGAGGGGTGCTGCATCCTGCATCCAGACTTGAATCTTTTTTCGTGGAAATAAAACTTAATGTTTGCATAACATTTAAATTTAAACATTTTTACCGAAGGAACGCCAACGCAAAAACAGTAGCAATTAAAAATATATGTGTTTGTTTCTTGACATTTCATAAATATTATAGCAGTTAGCAATACCTCCTACTTACACTTTATTAAGATTTATTTTTAACAAAAAAAAATAGTTTCAGAAAAATCAACAACATTTTAAATGCAATTCGAAGTCGCCAGTGCGAAATGAGTAAATAATGTAGGGACTAAGGCCTTGTGTCAAGAGGCTTACTTTTTAGCCCATTCACTTTCCTGACATAAAATGCAAAAAGTGCAGTTTGACCCCGACGTGATTTGAACACGCAACCTTCTGATCTGGAGTCAGACGCGCTACCGTTGCGCCACGGAGTCTTGTGAGAGTCTCGCTAATTTATAGAGATGGATGAAACGATTAACTAGATGCGTACTTGATGTTTCTTTATCTGATAACAATTCATTAACAGCGATTCAATGGAGTAATGCATTATTGTACAAGTGTACTTAAACGATAAATATGGTAATGACACTTAAAACGTACATATTTGGAGACTTATTGAGGAACTATAGTTTTAAGTTCTACTTTTTAGAATAATGGAATCCATAGAGTACTGGTGGCCAGCAATAAAATGAAAATTTAATAATTACGTACACTTTTATATGCTTTCACGGTTTAAAACTAAACTTATACTGTCACTTACGGGATTATTCATAATTTTGAGCTCCCGATATTTCGACGCTTGACTAGAGAATTATTATTACATACGGTTTACAGAAGATATCCCGTAAGTGACAGGTATAAGTTTAAATAATTACGTAATTAACTTAATTATTCTGAATAGTTTTCCGAGATTCTAATGAGCATGTTGAACATTTTTGCTGTCTGTAATAAAGAAGAGGCCCGAGGCCCAGCAGTGGGAACATTATTGGTTGATATAGAATACTATGCCGGCAAAGCTGTGGGCCCGCATATCGCAAAACTGTAGCCCTGAGACAGACAGGGTCGTTGCAGACCGAGGAGATGTTGGCGAGACGCATTGGATGGCTTTCTCGTTAATCGGTGAGAAGAAGTGCTAATTTGAGAAAAGTGGAAGGAATTGGGGGCGGTCTTTGTCCAGGAGTGGGAAAGAACAGGCTCACAAAAAAAAATCTTTAGAATAATACCTATTTTTGATTCTAAAATATAACTAGCAAAAATTTGTACAAAAAAAAACTTCGTCGGTTTCAAACAAACTGAATCAAACAAACAAAAGTCACCGACTTCTGCAGGTAAAGTTATTTTTCACTTTATAGTGTCTTTCTGAAGTCAGTTCTTTTTTTGCAAAAAAGTTTATTTTTATTTTTTTGATTCCAAAATCGATAGACTTTACCTTACGTTTCCGTCGTGCGTTAGGCCCACTGATGTCCTTCTGTTTGTCGAACACAAACAAATAAAACCCATCTACTACCTATTAAGGGAAGGTTCTAAAACAACAGTGGAACAAATACGATCATTAAGCGCCATTACGTTTGTCTCCATTAACTTATTTAATCTATACCTTAGTGGACACGCGATGGAGCGAAGCAGTGTCAGAGTTAATGCCGCCCATGACTAATCTGTGCCCATGGGCCTCTGACTTGGCTTTACATGCCGTCGAGAAATATCTCTCAGGCATGCTGGTTTCCTCACGATGTTTTCCTTCACCGAAGCAAGTGATAATTATACAATACGCACATGAATCCGAAAAATCAGAGGTGTGTGTCTTGGGTTCGAACTTGAGACGAATGACTTGGCAGTTCGACCGTCACACTACTAGGCTATCACTGCTATCAAGTGTTAATGATATTGTTACTTAAAAAGGTTTGTAAAAATTACCAGCAATACTTGCTAGCAAGATCACTGTACTTAGAACCAGGCACCTACATCAACATATTTTACCTAGATGTTACTGATCACGTTATGAAGAGTGTTGATGGATAATATAGATAATAGTATACTGTGTACAGTCAATCTGTGACCTGCATTACTTAAACCCTCTTATACGGGGTGGAAGGGACACCGACGCGAAAACGGTTTCCACGTATACAGTACATCATTTTGAACCCCCCACATAGAAATTTTCCATCGGTTATGAGCTGATTCCTACAAAATTGCAATATCTACACGGTCAAAATGTATGTAACGGCTGTTTTTTTTAATAACCGATGAAAATTTTCTATGTAGGCTCAGAATGTTATTCTGAATACGTGGTAACCGTTTTCGCGTCGGTGTCCCTTCCACCCGGTGTAGAAGAAGATGGAGAGAAAAGCATAGACAGGTCAGATTACAGTTCCGAGATAGGGTTTTTTACAAGTCATAACAATTCCAAAACAATTCAAGATCATCGACGGACGGTTGTCCCATCCACATGTTATGTCATAAATTCGAATGTAATAATTAAAATGGTTAAAAAGATACAAACTTTTAATTATAATATTATAGCTAGTCCATATTGTCCCACTGCTGAGCAAAGGCCTCTCTCCATTCCTTCCAATGGTCATGATTCTGTGCTACTACTTTCCAGTTCTCAAGGAAGACATCCAGTGCGCCCCCGCCATCTCCTTCGTGGTCTGCCGCGAACCCGTGTCACTATTACAAGCTTACGTTACATTTTTATTTGCTTCTGTACCTACCTTTCAAACAAAATGGCTAACCATAATTACGAGATTGCACTGGAGCATGTATCATCAATATTTGTGTCGACTAAGGTACCTATTAGATTAGTAGTACGAACAGAGCGTCTAAAATGGCCGCTTTAGCAGAATCATAATGGATCCCGTGTTATTGGGTTTTTCCATTTGGAATTTCTCTGTAGCAGCTACGGAGGCTGAATTTCTGCCCGGTTGATGGCAATAGGCTCGTCCCCTATTACATGGGACTTCAAAAACATAACTTGTGAAATGTGGGTGTACTCTTAGGGACATCACTGCCTAAACCTTCGAGGATTAGAGGCGTGATGTTATGTATGTTATGTTATGGATACAGACAGACGCAGTTAATATTATGAATTGTCATTCCATTTTAGGCCCCCTTGTCTTCGTAGTTATCTCTTCATTGCCAGACTCATTACATAGCTGAGCTCATTTTTAGGGTTCCGTAACACGCTCGGGAAAAATGGGACCCTATTACTAAGACTTCGCTGTCTGTCCGTCCGTCTGTCTGTCGCCAGGCTGTATCTCAAGAACCGCGATAGCTAACCAGTTGAAATTTTCACTAATTATGTATTTCTGTTGCCGCTATAACAACAAATACTAAAAACAAAATAAAATAAATATTTAAGGGGGCTCCCATACAACCGATTTGATTTTTTTGACGTTTTAATAGATTATGGTAGGGAATCCTTCGTGCGCGAGCCCGACTCGCACATGGCTGGTTTTTATGAATATTTCGTCGATTTAACATTAATATTTCCAGCAAAGCACGTCTCTAGAGGAAGAACAGCCTACTAACATTAAATTCACATTATAACTTACCTAATTCTGTCAATTTACCTAACTTACTCCAGTTCGGGATGAAATTAAACTAGTAATTACGTGATCATATGTACTATGTGTATGTAGTGCCAGAGGTTGCCGCAGTTATGTTAATTACATAATATTCGGAACTAAATTAACTGAAGCAAATGCGTGGCAGCTAATTAGACATCTCACAACGTGTATAACTGACTTTAATTACATGATAACTATTATTTTGCTACACCGAATGTCAACTCTACTGCTTAAAAAATAAGGTTTGGTTTAGAGTTTTTGTTAGCAGCAGGTTGGTTTCACGTTATTTAAATTGGCACACTTGTTTCGTGTTACTGTTTGTGATGTTATTGAATAATATTTTAACTAGAATATTTTAAGTTTCGCTCGCGAGGCCCTGATGAACACATGCTGAAATAATTAGGTAGTTAATTTTTGCTACAAATTCAACATAGAGAAGCGGGTAAATAGATGTGGCGGGGCTAGAAATAGAATGATTATGATTACACACGCACACAATTTTGCATAATAAATTTGAAATAATACTTATGTTTATTTTGGAATCTCGTGGCTTAATCAAATTAAACCTGGTTTTTAATTAATTCGGTCTTTATATTATACTTCGTATTGTCTGGGGACAATTCTGGCTTAAAAAAAGTCATGTCAATCATGAAACATGCCTTCTAAAAATCTCAAAAATACCAAACCTACGAAATATTATATCAATAGGTTTTAAAAAATGGGGTATAGTTAAAGTGACACGTCAAATTAAAAATACATTGGATTAACATGCCTACACTACCGAAGAGAATCTTATTCAAAGTGGTTGCAGGAAAACGAAACGCTTCTAAAGCGATTGCCCCTTGTCCTAATGTTACCTCCAAGTCTTATTCATCTTACCCACGTAAATCCGTACGTCCCTACCTCAGTTCGACCTCCGAACATTTCATCAGACGAGCCCTCGAAACCGAGTAATGTAGACACTACTTCAGCCAAATGAAGAGGAGGATCACGCATCGATACATACCCGAGAAGCATCGAGTATCGATCCGAATCGAATATTACCGATAACAGCACTAGAGTTGAGTGGTGAGCGATTCACTAGTGTAGTCGGGTGGTTAACTGTTTGTATGTGTACTAGTGTGTATTAGTACGTTAGGGAAGGGTTTTTTTTGTAGCTGGTATGTTCTAATCTTAAGCATAAGTTTACTTAAGATACCTCCATATTCTTCTCACATATCTACACAGCATAATATGAAGCTGTTCTGACAGACCTCTGTAATAATAGCTTAATATTAATAACATAACATAACATCACGCCTGTAATCCCCGAAGGGTAAGGCAGAAGCGTACCTAATAATACACCTACATTTCGCCAGTGATGTTTAAGTCCCATGTTAGTGGTCGAGCCTATTGCCATCAACAGTAATAATACAATTTTAAATACATATCGAATTGTCAGAAAGTTCACCGCATGCCCTATCACCTGCGCTCTTGATGATTTAATTACTGCATCAGTGAGCGGGGTTCGCATGGCTGAATTTTGGGCTAAACATATTTATTTTTTTGCCATCGATACGCTAAGAGAGAAGAAAGTTCATGCAAATAGATAAAAAATGAAATAGGTCCTCATCACAACACACCCTCAACATAACACACCACACGCTGCATTTACTTTGGTATCGACCCGTAAATGTAGTTGGAAGTACCAGTAAGCTGAGAAGCAAAAGCACATCCCAAAAATTAATAATATATTATGAGAAAATAATCAGCAAGACGCCATTTGTATTAAGCGACACGCGAGTGCATCGTTTCCGTCGGTGGAGTCGCGTCCGTCGATGTAACCCGTGGCGTGGGTCAGCTATAAGCAAGTTTTTTATCGTCGCTTGACCGTATAGCTCCTGGCTAAGATATGAAAGATAAAATAGCAACTGATCACTGGATAAGCTGTTCCTTTATAAAGATTTTAGATCTCATGAATCTTGCTGCACTTCTCAAGCCGCTATAAATTAGTCTGAAAAATATAAATGAAAAATGTATTACCGAGGAAAAGTCGCGAACGATCGTAGTAGTAGCAATAAAAATGAAATATAGTAATCGTAAATCTATCGTGAGCTATTTTATTATGTAATATGTTTGAGCAATTTGCAATTTTGGGAATTCATTACGCTGCTGGCAAAATGTTTTTTCGTGTATATTAATTTATTTGGTACTTACATTGTTTTTGATGTTTGAAGTATGCTCAGACAATAGACAATTTATTGATTCGTCGTATAATAATATGTGGTTACAACTAACGTTGGATAAAAGATAAGCTATTCAATGTGGTTTTTCACTCAAATTACTGATTACATAGAAAAATCTGTGGCCTCCGAAAAAGTGGCATAACCCCACGGTTGAATAACCTTACAATTTTGCAAGATGCTACATGCTACACTAAAATCCTAAATCCTGGTTTCCACCAGAAACTGAACGTGTTCAGCATAAATCTAATCCGCGTTCGGAGGTTAGAGTCATAATTTTATTCCTCTTGATCGCCGTTTAGTAGTGCAAATCGTGTTCAGTTTTATTGGTGATTTCCGCTCTTTGATATCTAGACTTGCAAGTTAAAAGTCTTTCCCCAGAAACGATTTTTCTGGAAAAACTGAACAGTCCAGCGTGCTTACCATAAACTCACGTCTTTTCTTCATGGGAGAGGGCTGGGACTACACAACACGACCTGCCCACCTGCTCTGATCGATAAAAACATATTTTGCTTCGTCCAGGTCCATACATCTGGTCATACACGCACGCCGTTTGCGTTCAGCCTTGTTGCCTTCTAAAATACATCAGTTCTCAAAATCAAATCAAATCAAATCAAAAATATTTATTTGCTACAATATGGTACATAGGTGTTACAATAAATTAGTTTCATCATATAACATGGTGTGCAAATGTATTCACAATAAGCAATGTCAATTTTATCAGTCTAACTTACAAATTACAGATTTTATTGACTTGTCTTCTAAGTAGTCCTTAACAGTATAATATCCATGAATTAATAAGAGTTTGAAAAGTATTTTTTTAAACATTGTCAGCGGTAAGTCTTGAAAGCTATTTGGTAAATGATTGAAAATAATAATCGACATGCAGTATACATTTTTCTTAAATAATTTTAGTTTTACTGGTGGCAGCCGAAGTCTATCTTTATGCCGTGTTCGGCTATTTGGTCTGTCCATGCTGTCTCCACTAAATACCTGTTATATTAATTGTTCAGTAGACCATGAAACTACCGCGGACTGTAAATTAAGGGGCCGACACGATTTAGTGCTGCCCCTCTAAATTAGAGGCCTAATGATACATTAGATTGAAATTAGTGATGTTACATGACATGGTCGATGGGACGGTGTGGTCAGTGTGGTGGTTTATGAGTGCAAATAGATTTATATTAATCTACTTAGAATTATGTAGAACCTAAAGATCGATCTGAGCGGCTGTTATTATTTTGCCACGAGGGGCTCGTGGTTTTCTTTAGGTTAAGCCGTGCTTGTCTAGGTTGGTCTGTGGATGGGTGACCACCCATTACATACCGAGTTTCCTCTGTGCCTCGGAAAGCACACTAAGCCGTTGGTCCCGGCTGTCATTGTAGATCTTTGACAGTCGTTACAGGTAGTCAGTGTCCCAAAAAGTCTGACAACCAGTCTTACCAAGGGATTGAGGAGATTGAGGTCAAGAGTAGGCCCATTAAACATAAAAAATTATAAATTATGATGTGGGTGTAAGTATGTTAGCATCTGATCCTAACCCTGGAACCCGGGAATACAGGTCTGAGGTTATGACCTTGGAGCAGATATTTAGATTTTAAACTTTTTAGAAATTATCATAAAACTTCGCTACTTGCACTTAATCTGGTTAACGCGGAGAGGGCCGATGAAGCAAAGTTTGCACCGTTTAGTTAGGCCAAAGAAACCAGGGCCGTCTAAAGCTCGTTGGGATGACGATATCGTTTAAATCTCGGGAAACACCTGGATGATGGACGCACAGAACCGGGAAGTATGGAAGAAGATAGGGGAGGCCTATACCCAGCAGCGGGTGATTCCGGGCTGATATGATGTTGATGACAGCGTCGCTGTTAGCAGGACAGAGGTGGTATCCGTGGTGCTAGGCTACTGGCTTATCCCAGTTGTAAACGTCCCTTTGTGCCTATTGGCCTTGTTTCGTTCTGTCTCCTGCTGATATGGAGGGCAGTGGAAATTATGGTTTTCCTACTCCTTCGTTATAGTTTTTAGATTATTTTGTTGCGGGATCCAATACAGTTAAATTGTTTCTAGGACTTCGTCGAGATTCATTGTCTCGGCGTTTTTGTGATGGTCACCACTGTTGATTCTGGCTTTTAGGAGTTACAGTGGTTTGGGAATAGTGTAGCGGGCTAGTCCTAGAAAAAAAGGATAGAGGTCACTTTAACCGAATGTTTTTGGCACAGGAGTCAGGTTGCCAAAAACGAGTTTACAAAGTGGTAATGAATCTTTTCCACTTCATTTTCATAATCTAAGACTTACTTACTTACTTACCCCAAATTAACCCTAAAAAATCGCTCCATCCGCAATAACATTACAAGTACAACTTCCCACAATTTCCACAGATAGTTGTTACAAGTAACGGAGGCGCCCGCGGCTCGGACGGGTTGAATATTCATGCAGCCGTCAGTCATAACAAGGGTTGAATTCTGACTGCTATCGACTCGAGTCAACAAGAGCTATGAACTGTATTTAACTGCTATATGTGTATATGTGTAGGAGTACGTGGGTGGATATAGTATTTACTCGTATATGGGATTGAGGCTTGACTTGGCAGAGGCCTATGGAAAATCTAGCCCGAGAAAATAGAATCTATGTGTTCTTTTATAAAGGCTATGTTAATGAAAATATAGAACGGATTTAGATATGTTAGCTTCGTTTAGGAGGACGGCAAGACATCAGGTACACATTTAGACGTTTCAGGATTCTTCTACGTGTGACGGTAGCCTGTGTCTATTTATTTATTAATAAATGGTTTACCAAGAGCTTCTGTGTACAACATGTCTTAAGTACAGGTTTTACAGTCTTTGACTTACACAGTCGCGAATTACTGGTTAAACAGCATTCACAAAGATAAGTGATAAGATAACATAAAAGAAAGATAAGTGATAACATAAAATAATCTGTGTCTCCGAATCCTAAATATGAAAGTAAAATTATAATTACTTTTTAATGAAGTCCGTATTTTTCGATTTTGTATATTGAATACAAGGGGTTTCTCCGTGTTATGTGCTACAATGCTAAAATATATGCAAAAGTATTGAAATATATTAACCGCAATAATTCCGAGTCAACAACAGTATGTTTAAGAAAAATACAGCTATGAAAACCTTAATAAAAGCACTTATCGAAGAATAACAATGAGAACCCTCTTCGCACACAATTTAATCCCCTGAAAACTGTAAAACATAAAAAACCTGACTCATAAGGCCAATAATATTAATACAAACAGCACTTGGAAGCAATTCAAATCCTTACAAAGAGTTGCATAAAACTACAATAGTCACCAGTAGGGTTACCAAGATATTTTTGTTCATTTTTTTTGGATTTTTTTGGAAATTTTGAAGACCAAAACATAATGGGATATTTGTACGCTAAGTACAGAGGGAGACTCTTGTTCAAATGAGTTTAGAAATTGCTCAAATATAACAGAGTAAAATACCAGGTATATTCTTTTTTCTCGAGAATGTAAAGAAGTCTCATCATCTCACCTACCTAGCCTTTTCCCAAATATGTTGGGGTTGGCTTCCAGTCTAACCAGATGCAGCTGAATACCAGTATTTTATATGGAGCGACTGCCTATCTGACCTCCACAACCCAGTTAGTACTGGATAATACGATACCCCTTGGTAACAGTCAGACTCGGGCCACTGATTACCTGAAACGACTGTCATAGATCTACAGGGGGCAGCCGGGACCAACGGGCTTAACGTGCTTTCCGAAGCACGGAGGAAAGTCGATATGTCATAGGTGGTCACCCATCCACGTACCAACCTAGGCAAGCGCTTAACCTGAACATTGACCCAAGTGCCTGTTATTATTTAGCCACAAGCTCCTCTCAAATGAATGTAAAGAAATAAATGAAGCAACATGTTTCGTCTGATGTTTAACTTAAGTTGAGGGCCCTAAACCACCACCAGGGCTGCGGGACTGTTCGAAAGAGATACCGCGGCCCTGGAACGTAAAGGGCAAAAGAAGGAACATGGGTGGTTTTTAGTCAGTAAAAGTCTGACACTCCCTTCCGGTCCGCCCAGAGCGGGAGGAGTCATTTGATGATTTCCCACCCCAAAAAAAAAACTAAAAAAAAGGGCTCTAAACCACTTTTGAATATGGGCAACGGTACGAACGTGGTATATATTTGAATGGCAATAACAATTACTTTTACGAAAAACTATTTTCCTCAAAATTTATCCACCGTTAACACCGTTCTTTTACACTTTTTTTTTTTTTTTTTTTGGGGGGTGGGAAATCATCAAATGACTCCTCCCGCTCTGGGCGGAGCGGAAGGGAGTGTCAGACTCTTACTGACTAAAAACCACCCATGTTCCTTCATTGGCCCTTTATGATCCAGGGCCGCGGTATCTCTTTCGAACAGTCCCGCAGCCCTGGGACAGTCCCGCAGCCCTGTAACAGTCCCGCAGCCCTGGACCGTTCTTTGACACTTCATTTTAATAATAACCAAAAGATGCATTTCCAATGATGATTCACCAACTGTAATACACAAGTTACCGAATCAGTAAAAATTAAACTTACAAAATGTTATTAATACGCCGAGTCTTCGTAATCTGGTGTCGAGCCCTCGAACCAATAATTCCCACGATTGTTGCAGTGGGTTGGGATTATATCGGAATTTTCTGCAGCAGATGCATACAACGATCGGCAGCCGATGTTGAGTGTGGTGGCTCCGTTGATATTTGGTAGGGCTGTGAGTATTGTGAGGCCTATTTGTGGGTTCAGTTGTTGTTTAAAGTAATGTTCTAGACAAAAAATATTCATTAATGATAACGGGAGAGTATGTAATCCGTCATTGTATACAATTCCTAGGAAATGTGTACAATTCCTAAAATAGATAGGAAATCCATGATATATTTTGTAATATGCACATTTCCTAAATAACGATCAGAAATGTATTACATTCTTGATGTTCTTAAGTACAGCGGGGATAGCGGTGCGAGGGGCGACTACACTCAGTCGAAAGCATCTATCGTTCTCCTATTTTGTATGTTACCGTAATACACTACACATCACACCAACATAAACAAGGCAATGTGGCAAGGAAAACTTAGGATGCAAGAGCGAGCGAAGCGAGCTCGGGACTTGGGACACCCCGACTCCGGACAGGTTAGGTCCGAAGGGGATGGCGTGCGAACTAAGACCCCGCCACCCTTCATGTTAGGTTACTAAACCTTGCAGACATAAATAGGACTACGCGTTATTACAACATTTTGATATTTACCATGACGTTGATTTTATTCGTTTTTTATTTATTTTATTCACAGAGAGGACTCGTTTTTATATATTTCCTTTTAGTTAGCTCGCTTCCCTCGCTCTCAAGACCCCGCCATCCCCTTCACGTTGGGTTACTTTAAACCCTGCAGACAGAAATAGAAGGAGGCTACGTCGACTACACCTTATTACAACATTTTGATATTTACCTTGACGTTGATTTTATTCATGTTTTATTTATTTTATTCACCTTTAGAGCCTTTCATGTACCACAACTACCTTCACTTCCTCATCCAACCACTAATTAATAAATAATTTGTCCCAAAAAAATCATTGTGCAGCCAACCCTACCCAGCTGCAAGCAAAGCCGGAAATACGCGGCTCACTTTACGATTATAACTTCCTTTGCGCTCTCTGTGACACTAGTGGGTACTGAACGCTTGTTTTATTGTTTATTATTCTTTCTGCTACAATAAAAGAGACGATCATGGACAAATAGGGGTGAGAGGGTGAGTTTTATGGATGTTGTTGAGTTTTCTCATGTTTTTGAAGGAGTTTTATTGGAAAGGAATAAGGAGTTTAGTTATGGTAAAGAAGTCACTGTTTTTGGCCGTTATTATTCATCGTCATACAACCGCCTTTATCCCAATTGATTTAGGACTAGCTGTTCTTCGCGACCTTCGCCCGCGTTTAACTATTATAAATTTATTACTTCCCTATTTGGATCCTATTTTGTTAACAATTTCATAGGTTTTAATTTATTTTCTAAAATAAAAACCTAAGTTACTCCTGATAACATCAACTATCTGCCAATGAAAGTTCTATCAAAGTTCCGTCGGATTATAGTCGGAAAAACAGACAGACAGACAAAAATTTTAAAAATAGTCTTTTTTTATAAGTACCGTACAATTTTACATTCATATTTATTTATTTGAGAAAAATGTATAATGTAACAGAGAAATCCAAGGTATTGCACAGACAAAAGACATGCATTAAGTAAAAAGCTGTTATTTTAAAATTACAAACGGACGTCTTCAATTTTATTTATTTGTATATAGAGTATAGAAAACGAGTATGGAGGAGCTCGTGGCTAAATAAGAACAGCCGCTCGGGTCGATCTTTAGGTTAAGCCGTGCTTACCTAGGTTGGTCCGTGGATGGGTGACCACCCATTACATACCGAGTTTCCTCCGTGCCTCGGAAAGCACGTTAAGCCGTTGGTCCCGGCTGTCATTTGTAGATCTTTGACAGTCGTTAGTAGTAGTCAGTAACCCGAAAGTGTGACAACCAGTCTTACCAAGGGGTATCGTATTACCTAGCACTAACTAGGTTGAGAAGGTCAGATAGGCAGTCCCTCCATGTAAAATACTGGTATTCAGCTGCATCCGGTTAGACTAGCAGCCGACCTCAACATAGTTGGGAAAAGGCTAGGAAGGTGATGAGAGTACAGAAAACAGCATGTCTTCTTCTTCAATGCTTCTCTATTAGTCCTTCCCTCAGTGGTCAAGTCACCCTCTTTCAAGCGATATCAACTATCACATAGTGCATCCATCTTTTCTATTTGATCTTCTCCTATTCCTTATGCCATCCATCCACATTCCAAACTTTTCCTATGGCACTATCCTCATTCCTCAGCACCACATGTCCATACCATGACAATGGGTATTAAATTATAATTTTATTTCATTTTCTTTATTTAGTTTTTATTTTGAAATTTGTCCTGAAATTATTTGTCTTTTGAAATTTATCTTTTGTATGGACTCTTGCCTGAAATAAATGAATTTTATTTTATTCTCTTTATTCGTTTTTCTAAAATATTATTTACATTTTAAAATATTTTAAGTAACAAAAATTATAAAAAAAAAAACATTTAAAAATATAAAAAAATAGTACCTAGCCCACCGGCATCGGGAACAGGGTCCGAGTTATTAATTATATTATTTTCATTTTGCTTGAACACCTGATGCAAATATTTGTATTGTAAGTAGTGGGTACTGAACGCTTGTTTTATGGTAATTATTCTTTTTTTTTTTTTCAATTCAATTCATTTATTGCATCAAATATGGTAGTTACATGAAGTTCTTAAATAAATATTTAGTAACACACATTTGGCCAATATATAGCATGCAATAGTACAAGTTTTTAGTTCATTCTGCTACAATAAAAGAAACTATTATGGACAATTAATAGGGGTTAAGTTCAGTGTTATGGATGTTGTTGAACTTCGAAGGAGTTTCATTGGTAAGTGATGAAGTCTCTTGTTTTGATTCTGAAGTCATGGGCTTTGACCTTTATTGTATAACATCATATCAAGTAGGTTTTTCCCTTAGAGTTAGGCAGAGATGTTCCTATATTATACTGACATTTCCCCTATTCATTTAAAATTTCACGAAATTATTTATTTATTTTGTAATAGGTACGAAGCTCACTCATACAATAAAACATTTTTGAAATACGCAAACAATTTTTTTACAAAGAGATGCTACTACAAAATATAACATAGGTACTTGATTAATTTCACTAAACTTAACCACGAAAAGTACACGCAGACAAATCTTGAAACCTTTAAATCTAAAGTTCTCTGAACACCAACCACTTTCATCCAAAATCTCCGAAACAAATTTTCTCCAAAACTAAACTCCCAAACTAATTACACACACTTTCCTTCAAACGTACCTTTAAATAAAAAACAGAGATAGCAAACCTTTTGTAAAGTTAAATCCCGCACACGGAATTCCTGGATTAGGCCCATACGTGCGCGGCTCACAGTAATCACGGACCAAGTGTGTCCTACAAACAAGTCAATCTTAAAACGGGTTTGCATAGATTAGCGCAGCACTCGCTTTCAGAACACATTTGGGTGTGCCACAAGGTTATGATTTTAGCGATTTGTCTAGAATTTTGGAAAGGTATAAAAAACTCTGGTTTCTGGTTAAAAGGCCCATTTATCCACTGTTTCATCACCATCTTCCTGCCCTTGTCCCATACTACATTAGGTCGGCGCAACAAGTTTTTTTCTTACATTCTCCTATGCCAACTGTCACGCTATCATTTACTCCTTTTTTTCACATCGTTCCTCACACAATCCATTCACCGTTTCCTTGGTCTTCCTCTCTCTCTCCATCCATCGAAATTGATATTCATCACTCATATTAAATCCACCGTGTAGTGTCATAAAAGCGACCCAACGAAAACCGCTGCCATCAGCTGAACTAAGAAACGATACCATTCAGTTATCAATTGCCAACTGATTTATTTATTTATTTATTATTTGGCTTCTCAACAATGAGTACGCTGTTACATTATAATTTGTACATTGCTAACTTAAGTCTAAGCGCCTCATCACTTACAGAAAAGCACAGCATGCACTACATTAAGCGCAAATAATTAATTAATTAGAATTTAATGAAATATTTAAAACATGAAATACACAATTAGAAAAATAAAAACTTTTATAAATTAAATTGACTACACTGAATTAAATTAAATAACACGGATTACATTAAATTAGAATAGATTAAATTAAATTAGAATAGATTAAATTAAATTAGAATGGATTAAATTAAATTAGAATAGATTAAATTAAATTAGAATAGATTAAATTAAATTAGAATAGATTAAATTATTTTATTATAGATTATTTTTATATATAAGACTAAGTAATCATTTGACTAGAAATAACCATTAAATGGCAAGGGCGACTTTTTTTAGAGCACGTACTGAAGAGTAAAAGAGATCAATATCCACTTCGTGCTCTTTGTATGCAGCATACATTCTTGATAGTGGACAGTATTGCCTCAAGTTGGTGTGAAATCTTGGCATGCAGAAAAGTCTCCTATTAGAGCTTCTTGGCAGATTACGTGGCACATGGAATAAGACCCTACCGAGCAAATCGGGACAGTTCAGAGAACCCGTAACTAACTTCTTCAGGAAAACCAAATCAAGCATATTCCTGCGTTTCTCCAGCGACACCATCCCAAAATAATTCAGCCGCTCTTGGTACGAGTTAAGCTTTTTCCCCATATTATAAGAATAGGTAAGATGCCACAAGAACCGTTTCTGTAGCCGTTCAATACGCTTGATGTGGACCTTATACTCAGGGGACCAGACAACACTGCAATACTCAAGATGGCTTCTAACTAGCGAGTTGTGCATAATTTTTTTAATGCTTGGTTTTTTGAAATTTTAACACTCTCTCATAACGAAACCTAGTATCTTTGATGATTTTAGTATTATTTTGTCAATATGTTCGACAAAACTTAACTTTTTATCGAACTGAACACCTAGGTCTCGTATTGTTTCGACTTCCTCAAGCCGCTCACCATCCAATTTGTAAACTGATGGTATGATATTTTTTTTCTTTTTTGTGAATTTAATATGATGGCATTTTTTTATATTCAGAGACATTTTGTTGTGCTCACACCACTTAGTCAGCCGGTCCAAGTCACTTTGGAATAGTACCGAGTCCGTGGGGTTACTTATTGACTTAAAGGCTTTGAGGTCATCAGCGAACAATAATATATTCGAGTTCGGGAAGCATTTGTGTATGTCATTTATGAAAAGAGTGAACAACTGAACATAGGTGGACCCAAATGAGATCCCTGAGGGATTCCCGATGTTGCAATATACGAATCCAAAGAGCAGCCATCTACCACAACCTTGAGCATCCGACCAGACAAATATGATCGGAACCAACTTAAGAGAGGGTCCGAAACGCCATACATTTTAAGTTTCTTGACTAGTATGTCATGGTCTACCGTGTCAAAAGCCTTGCTGAAGTCGGTATAGACTGCGTCAATCTGAACACGAGCATCAACCGCCTCAACAATGCTTTCGACATAGGTCACCAAATTGGTAGCTGTCGATTTCCCTTTCACAAATCCATATTGGCTGTCTATTATTAGCTGTGATAAATGTCTAGACAGCACAGGGCATATGATAGCTTCAAATACCTTTGCAAGTATGGAGAGAATAGCCTGTAATTGCTCACATCGGCCTGATCCCCGTTTTTGAAAATAGGCATAATTTTGGTTTCCTTCCAGATGGTTGGGAAAGTACCCCGAAGCACAGAATGATTAAATATAATACACAAGGGCAGTGACAGAACATCTGCCAGCTTATTTAAAAGCAAAGCAGGTATATTATCAGGGCCAGCCCCTTTGTAGACGTCTAATTTTTTTAATTCTTTGCGGATCTGATCTTGCGATATAGTTATTTGACCTAACATGCAGTTGTTTATGCAGCCATCCGTGTCACCTGTGATCGAATGCATACCATTACCAACACTACAGTACTATACACCTTAGAAAAATGGGAAGCGAAATAATTACATAATTATATCATTTATGTTATCAGAGGTGTTAAATTAATACCATCTGTCATAGAACTAGGATATTTACTGGTACCGCCCCTCTTAATTTTTAAGTAACTCCAGAAATACTTTGGGTTAGAAGTAATTTTTTCCTCTATATCGGCAATGTGAGTATTGTAACAAGTCGTAGCCACACGGTCACATCTTTTCGCAAGTAAATCCAATGCAATAATGTCTAAAGGATTATTGTACTTTTTAACTCTAAGTCGTAGGCGGTTCTTTTCGTTAAGTTTTTTAACAAGCTGTCTAGAGAACCAGTATGGATATTTAGTGTCTTTTATTGGTACTTTTGGAACATAGCATTTAATTAACCCATACAATATAATTATTATAAAAAATGTCAACTATCTGATCGATAGTCATGCAAGGATCAAGCTCAGATGACCAATTGACCTGCTCCAGTGCTGCATTAATTGCCACGTAATCTGCCTTAAAATAATTTAGCCTTGTTCTATTATTACAAGTTTGTGGTTTTTTAAAACGAGTAAATGAGAGCTCACACAATATAGGTGGATGATGTACATCTATTTTAGAAAGTACATCTACTGGTGCACTTACTACAACAAGATCCAAGTTGGTTAGGACTAAATCAAGAATTCTGTTATTTTGGTTCCTTAAATAATTACATTGTCTTAAGTTGTTAAGCAAGACAAAATCACAGAAAGTCTGCTCTAAACCTGTGCAAGTATTATGTGGAGCTGCAATCACATCGCCACCTGTCCCAAGCCAGTTAATAGTTTTCATATTAAAGTCACCAATAAAATCAAACATTCATTGGCATGTTCCAAGACATTGTTAGTATTATCAACAAAGTGTTCCAGTACTCTGGGCTGCAACGGCGACGGCAAGTATACAATACAAATATAAATAATACTTTAGCTTTCTTACCTCCTTTAAGTGACAGCTTGACCCAGAGATCATCGCAAGAACTTTCAAATTCAATTAATCCCCCTACCTAGACAGTAGATTTGAATTGAATCTCCTCACCAAAACCCAAATTCATTTTACTGTATAAAAATTGAGTAAGCTCAGAAATGTTTAATAGCTTCATCATCGTCATAATCAAAGTCAAACTCAAAGTCAAAATCATTTATTTGTCGGAAGTGTGGTACAATAGATGGTAAAAATAATAGTGCAATGACACATTTTGCCATAAAATTGGCATGCAAACATTAATGAATAAGATGTTGATTTCAAAACACAATACCTAAGAGAAACAAACATTAAATTAGGTAACTATAAGTGTGTTTCTAAGTTTAATATACCATTTTTATAATCATTTACATGCCTGTAACCTAATGTATTTGGAGTCGGCACAGCAGCCGCAGCATGTCTTCTTCTTTCATAATACATTCATAGTAGTAACTTCTTGTCTTATCATATCAAGGGTTTCACCGCTTATTTTATAAAAAAAAACTTCCGGTGATCCGATGCAACAGGATTAAAAAAAAACTGGTGATTCCTTTTAGTAAATCATCCCGCTTTTTCTATAACATTTGTGGTTAGCGCCTAACCTGGTGTCAGAGTTTTTATACCACCCATGGGCCTCTGGCTTGTCTTTACATGAAGTCGAGAAATGGTCCCGCTGAATCCCGCTGGTATCCCACAATTTAGGCCGCCTACATACATCGTACTCCTCAGTCGTTGGCCGACGAACGGTAATCTGCATAATACGCAGACACGCTGCTATAAAAATGGTAATGCACTCCGCATTGGCTTTGCTGTGTGCAGGGTAATAGGTCGCTTGTTCGGCGGTTCCACGGAACTCATGAAGCCTTAATGTCTTTTAGATCTTAGTTTTCTTTAAAGCTGTAACAAGCAAACTAAACCGAAGCCTTCTTAAACGAAGTCTCTATCGTGAGAGCTGTTTACGTTTGCATTAAGTCGACAGGTATCTAAAGTTCAGGAATTGAAGACGAAGACTTTATTATTCTTACATCTACCATATTGTTTACTTCCTAATATTAGTACTATTTTTATTTTATTATTAATTCTAATTTTGTCAAATTTTATGTGATTTTACTTGATTTCCATGTTCAACCAATAACTTGTATGTGTGGAGTAAACTGTCAGTATAAGTTGGTTATAATAAATAAATTAATTAATTAATTAAGACTATTTAATTTATTAATGACTGAAAATTCGCAAAGATGTAGACTCATAATGTAAAAATACCGTTAACGAAGCTGAAAGGCATTTGTTTTCCCCATCATTGCGATATTTTTTTTTTGTTCTAGACTATCCTTGAGAACCTTCTAGTTACGGAGAGTTTTTTAAATACAATTATTTAATATTATAACTTTACTTTTAATACCTCCATGATTGGTGAAACATTGTGTTGATGAATGTATTGAATAATACCCCTGTATTATTCAATACATTCATCAACACAATGTTTTGAGTGCGTTACATTGATTTCTACCGTAAAACGTGACTTTTCATCCCAAGAAAAGAAGTCCGTTTCCCAGCAACAATTTTTGCGTAGAATTACTTAGTTTGATGTACAAAATGCTTGGTTGACGGATACGTGAAGGGTCCGTTTACACCTTGTAGACCTCGTCTGTCTTATCGAGGTGATCGAGGTCAGGAGCATGCCCATGCCATTATTTTATAATTTTGCGCTTTTCTTTATAGATAAAACAAAGATCACAGGAATTTATTTACTTTTACAATTGAGGTTCTATGCTAAACAGAACCTCAACTGCAAACATAAATACGTTCAAGATTGTCTCTTATCTTCTGGACACAAGCGTTAAGCACCAACAGATTCAGAACAGTTTTCACTTTGACCAGTACGAAAATCATCGAAATGTAAGCCGAGCTGACGAAAATACAGCCAACATTGTACTCCCACTAATTAGCACTACCTATGTTTAACTACCCTACCTACCCATAAGCTCATACAACGCCGGCGATACCACTGTTAAACTTGTAAACATAACTTACACCCGAACAGCACTAATAAACGACAATGGCTCGTACATAAATTCTCTTCAAGCAATAAATAATGGAAAATTGCCCACCCGTGTCACGTGGTATCAAATTGCTGCCGATGTCAGGAAGACTGAAGATACTAAAGGCGGATACGACATGGTTGGATTAACCGACACTTATGTTGGCACTTTATAGAATATCAAGACTGCAGGTTACCGTATTCTGGTATTGTGAATAGTATTTCAAGTGTTCACGTTTACCTTGCTCAAAGCATAAAACTTATTTTGTTTTGGGAAATTGATAAAACAGTCAAATCAGTATCAAAAGATTTGAATGAATGCTACTAAGATTATGAGCTATCAGCGCATAAAGGGAGCTAAATTCGATCCTCAGCCTTTTCTCAACTCTGTTGAAGTCGGCTTCCAGCCTAGCCTACCGGATGCAGCTGAATACCAGTATTTTACATGGAGCGACTGCCTGTCTGACCTCTAAACCTACCACTACTAATACAGGGTAATACGAAACCCCTTAGCAAGACTGATTGTCAGACTTTCGAGCCACTGTCTACCTGTAACGACTGTCAAAGACATTGAATGAGCTCAATTGGTTGGTACTTACAAATCATCAAAAAATGCCTCGTCACCGAATCTTAGTTTACTAATCATTTCTCTTACTCTCTGCTACATCCTTGCAAGGTTAAAACATTTAGTTAACATATCCGCGTAACATTAATCATTGGTTAAGGAAACCTTCAAAGAATGGCGCTGACAGTATCAACAACTTGCAATCTGGAGCATTAAGCTTCATTAATCACGGAAACTTCTGTTTTTGCTTCACAAACGGCTAATATTTTGGGGTGCTGGTGCAAAATAAATTGTTGGATCGATTTCTTGTAAGTTATGGAATCAGGCGTTACTTTGCGGAAATCCATGTTATGCAAAATATTCAGCGAAACAGATCTAGGCTTGGATGCAGGACGTAGCACCACCCGGGTGCCCGCAAAAATATGCACATGCAGAAAATGCGAAATTTAGCACGATCTATGTAACCAAACCTATACAAATTTTCACATTTCATTCGATTTCTTGTAAATGCTTATGATGCTCTTATTAGCAGTCTTCTGTGTTACTTTCTACTCTTTAGTAGTTAAAAGGACCAGGTCTTTGGCACATAATTTAAGATTTTGTATTTTATTGGCTTATCAATACTTACTTAATCTAAGCCAGAATTACAGGCGTGATATTTTGCATACCTACACCGTTGTTTTATCGCAAATGCAACATCCACTTTTATCTTCACTATTGCGTATTTATTGGCAACGAAGCCCTTAGTAACTTTTCACGTGAAGTTTTTTCTGACTCTCCAAACGAATTGCTTTAATCAACCTTGCCTCATCCATACAAACACAATACTGTTAAATAATTTACACCACCTATTAATTCCCTTTCCGACCTTTAACAAATTAGCCCAATTTCCATTCTTAAATACCAATTATCGCAGACAAAAAGCATTCAATTTGTTATTACCGAAGCATTTTAATTAAAATTGCTGCAATAATTAACAAATAGGTTGTGTCATGGAGGATTAATTATATTTTAATATTGGTAATTATTCAAGAACTTAACAATAGCCTGTAGTCCGTTTAATCAGAGAATAATGTTTTCCATCGCATTTTATATTTATTAGCCTGTACCTAATTAAGGTGGCCATTTTATATCCGGATCCATATTTGATGGTGCTCTAAAATTTATTTCATAACCAATAGCGATTTGGAACATTCAGTCAATGAAGAGAAAGACATAACTCTTTAAGAAGGAGAAGACTGGAATCCACCACATGGATCTGGTTGATGTCATAATATATCACGAACTAAGACGCAGGTAAAAAGAAACTTATTCAATTCAATTTCAATTTTCAATTCAATTTTATTCACAAACAATTTACATTGTGTTTGGAATAACATAAATAACACGGGAAAAAAAAAATATTCTGCATGTAACACAATTAAAAATTAACAACATAATTATTATCTCACATCGAATCCAAATTACAACTAATATCATGATAAAAAAAAAAATACAATAAAATTATTCAATGTCAACTAAAATTGTAAAAAAAAAAATATTTCAATGTCAGCTTTTATAAATACACACAATAACAGCACATTAGTTTTCGAATATTTTCAATTTTTATTTAAAAAAACATTTAAATATTTAAAAAAGCGACCTCAAATAAAATATATATCATTCTCACACAAAAATCCACAGACAAAAGCGAAGTTATTTCAAATGGCTGTGATTACATAAATTAGATCATGTTCAAGCTAATCACACGTACTTTCTCAGCCAAGTGACACACTTTCGATATTTGTACTTGTATTTCGTCAAGACACACATCGTTTCCGTGGTGTAGCGGTTATCACATCTGCCTAACACGCAGAAGGCCCCCGGTTCGATCCCGGGCGGAAACATAGCTTTTTGTTGAATTTTTTATCTTTGTTATTTTTTAGAATTAAATTTTAATCTCGGAAGGTATTTAATCATTAAGAATTTATGATAACGTTTAATTCGATAAGATAATAAGCGTACAAGTAATCATAATATGAAATAACTTTTAATTTATTTTCTAGGTCCAAGACATAATTATTGTGTTTTTGTTTTAGACCTTATTCATTTGCATATACATGCAAATGTATACCTACATGCAAATGAATAAGGTCTTCAAAATGGGTTTTATGTAATCTAATATCACAGCTAAGTGAACGAACATTCTTAATAAATTGGACTTTCTAGTAGCAATAACTTAAGGAGAGACCACACGATGCTATAACAATTTGAAACAGCATTATTAAATGAAAAAAAACAATGAATATAAAACCTTCTAAAAACTACAGGTTGTTTTACAAGCACGTATAAATTAATTTTAACAAGAACAGTCAACAAAAATGGCACCTTTTCCGCCACTTAGTGATAGTTAACGCGTACACCTCCAAACCGAATGTACAGTGTGCAAACAAACTCATATTATTATCCACGACATGAATACTCCTTCACCATAAAAACAACTGACTGTACACAAATTATCCTGTCACTCCACATTCAAACGATTAAACCTTATACCAAGGACATAGGGTGTATTTTTGTATGGCAGAACTAGAATAGGGTCGGTGCCTGATAATGATGTAGACGAAACACTTATGCTTCATTTCGCATGACTATTTTTTTTAAGTTTGTGTTTTATTATGACAATAGTGTTTTGAGAGTAGGAAAATAAGCAAAAAACCAGCCAAGTGAGAGTTATACTCGCGCGAGGGTTCCATAAAATCTTGTAGGTATTTTGTTATTAAAGTACATAGGTTTACATACATTTACGGTTTTCAGATCTTTTTCCTTTACTTGTGCTGTAAAACATTGCTTCTTGCCAAATTTGAGTACAAAGCGCATAAATCATGCTTTTATAAGATGTACCTACTGCTGTAACACCTTAGTAATTATTAAATCAGCATAACCGCAACAGAAAATTGCTAGTTGGGGGTGTTATCTGGCGGGCTACTGCCCGACAGTTGTTGTCGGGTTTTTTTTATATTATGCTCATAAGTCGCGGATAACTAGCGCGATTTAGAATTTTGATTTTAGTTCTTCATTTGTGTCATAGATGGCGCTGTAGTACCTACTGTTTGTTACTATGTTGCTGTTGTTCTTTTTTGTAGTGCCGCTACAATATTGTTGTGGCCCAGCGATATCGACCTATAATTAAGGTTGTAGTTCCAAAACCAAGCATGCACTTTTCACTGTGTAATTTATTACATCACAATTGCCATCAAAACGGTGCAGGAAAACGTCTTGAGAAAACCGGCATGTCTAGGACATGCCGGTTTTCTCATAACCAAAAAAAAATCGAAGACATGTGGCATTCACCAAACTGCACTGGACCCCCGTGTTGGATTACAACTCACCGTCTCTCACAGAGATCTGGACCAGACCGGATCCAGATCTCTGTCCTGCTAGAGCAGTTTCGTAAACTGTGTGCTACGGCACACTGGTGTACCGTGGTCATTAGTTGGTGCCTCGGAGAAATAAGATTACTTATCTCTTAAAGTTAAATAGACAAACTAAAGAACAATAACAAATGTTGATTAATATTACCTACGTAAAAAAAGATTTTTCATTTATGGTGTATCTCCAAAATGTTCCGATTTCCAAGATGTACATTGAACACAAAAAGGTTGAGTAACACTGGTCTAGAGCAGTGTCGTCATTATAAAGTTTTATCTATTATGCTGATGGACAAAGTGATAGCTGGGTATCCTGAAGATGAATGGTCACTATAGAAAGATGCTATACTGTGATCTTAAAACCTTTACTAAAATAAAAACAATATACTTGAATGTATCATTATATCAAAGATATGGAAGGGCGGAGTCTCCTAACACAGGCATTGTTTGCCTAAAAGGAGGCTCCAAAGACAGTTCAGTGTATATGAAGCTTTTATAATAATAATATGTATTTTCATTTTTTTTTCATTTTACTGGTTTACATACATTTGGTTGTTGGAGCAAAAATCCATTAAAGTTCTAATTCAAACTTGACACATCAACGCTTGCTCCGCTAGGCAAAGCTAGTTTAAAATTCTCAAACCGATTTCCTTATAATAATAATAATATCGGCAGCTGGATCAAGGGTTTGATTCAGAAAGCGGTACTTCTGGACACGGCTCAGGAGGTTCCTCTCTCTGGAGCCCTGACTGCCGGTAGCTTGGACCCTGTTCCCGATACCGGTAGGCTACTATTTTTTATATTTTTAAATGTTTTTTTTTTAATTTTTGTTACTTAAAATATTTAAAAATGTAAATAATAATGTTGGAAAGATGAATAAAGAGAATAATAATATTTTGGGACAACCAACACGCCGCCATCTGATCCCAAACTAGGTAGAGCCTGTACTATGGCAACCAGACAACTGATAAACATACTTATATATTCCTAAATACATACATATTAAAGCATAGTAATACTCGTTAGTTATTAACGTGTAGACTGTTCTACTAATAGCATGTGCCTACGTGAAGCCTAACAAAACAATTTAGGCAGCCGACACGCACTAACGAAGGCAGCACAGTGTAAACTTGTTACTGCTACGACAAACAGCCTCGTCGCTTTCAGACAGCTGTTGTCACGCTACAAGTTAAGGACAGAAGGTTTGATAGTAATTAATTAGTAAAATAACTATTACACTGGACTTGTTAAGTCACGCGTAATATTTTATTTTCTTACTACTAATATAAATGAGAAATTTTGCTAGGATGTATCGATGTTTGTTACTCTTTCATGCTAAAATGGTTTAAGGGATTTGTGTGAAATATGGCACACATATATTGGATTAACATATAGGATACTTTTTATTCCGGTAGTACGATCTCGGGATGTAAGGGGGCACACCTACCATCTCAGTGCCCCAAGTCAACCTCACCTGCTCGTGGTGCATCCTGCTGAACAACAAACGAGGCTCTGACGACCGTTAAATGGCGGTATAACCATTTCGAAATAAATGTCACAGCTAAATGGTGCAGACTAGCGACGGGCAGCAGCGTCGCTAGTGCGAGGAGCTGTGATCTGCGATCGCCAACCCGCATGCCCAGCGTGGCGATTATGGGCAAATCCCTTTTATGGCAAGTCAGAATCAACCACGGCCCCCAGTTCCCGGCGGCCTTGCTATCCCTGATTTTGGCGGCGGTCACGGTAACGGCAAGGTAGGGGGTGCTAAGAATCCCCGGGTTACGAATGGCCGCCAAACCCAACTGACCTTGGCGACGTATAATGGACGCACGTTACGGCTCGACGAACACCTGGTGCAGCTGGAGGAAGAACTCGAAAGAGTAAGGTGGCACATTCTTGGGTTGAGTGAAGTCCGAAGAGAGGGGGAGGACACAATAACCCTTGAATCGGGCCACCTAATGTACTTTCGAGAGGGAGACCAGCTATCCCAAGGCGGAGTCGGGTTCCTGGTACACAAGTCCCTTTGTGACAGCGTGGTAGAAGTGTCTAGTGTGTCGAACAGGGTAGCGTACCCCATAGTGAAGCTAACTGAGAGGTATAGCTTCAAGGTTGTTCAGGTGTACGCACCGACTTCGGCACATCCGGACGACGTGGTGGAGGAAATGTTTGAGGACATCTCCAAGGCCTTGCACTCCACTACTAAGGCCCACTACAACGTTGTCATGGGGGATTTTAACGCTAAAGTGGGAGTACAGAATTGCAGTGAATCGGTAGTAGGATCCTACGGGTTTGGCAGCAGAAATCATAGGGGGCAAATGCTTGTCAACTTCCTTGAAAAGGAGGGGCTCTTCGTGATGAATTCCTTCTTCAAGAAACAGCCCCAAAGGAAGTGGACATGGCGAAGCCCCGACACTATGACGAAAAATGAGATTGACTTCATCATAACGGATAAAAAGCATATTTTTAGAGATGTTTCGGTGATCAACAGGTTCAACACCGGTAGCGATGACAGACTTGTTCGAGGCACTCTAAATATTGATTTCAAGCTGGAGCGAACCCGTTTGATGAAGTCTAGGCTCCGTCCAAATATGTTCCAAACCATGCTAGGGTCTGAAGCGTTCCAGTCAGATCTGGAGAACCGATTCGCGGCCGTGGAAACCACAAATGACGTTGACCAGGCGCTCGAACAAATGGTGGAAATGCTCAGGGAGAAAGGGACGCGTTTTTGTAAAATGCGGCGTAAGGGCAGGAAGTCCAAACTTTCGGAGGAGACTCTGGAGCTTATGACGGAACGACGTGAAAACCTACCCGTCACTTCGTCAGAACTACAGGCACTCAATAAAAGAATCAGAAAATTGGTACGACGCGACCTTCGATGCTCCAACACACGCTCAATAGAAAAAGCGATTGAGCAAAATCAGGGGTCGAAAGTGTTCGTCCAATCACTTGGGAGGAGCCACCTGACGAAGTTGACCAAATCTAGTGGGGATATCGTCGTTTCGAAGCCGGAGATTCTTTCGGAAGTCGAAAACTTCTACGGCCAGTTGTACGCATCGCATGCATCTCGACCTGATCCCGAAAATGAGGATTCCAGAGCCACCTTAACCCGCCATTTCACAGAAGACCTGCCAGAAGTCAGCCAAGACGAAATCGAGGCGGCTCTTAGACAGCTTAAGAATGGAAAGGCCCCTGGTGAGGATGGGATAACGACTGAGCTCCTGAAAGCGGGAGGACGTCCTGTATTAAGGGAGCTTCGGGAGCTTTTCAACTCGGTCCTGTTCTCTGGGAGAACTCCAGAAGCGTGGAGAAGGAGTGTGGTCGTTCTTTTCTTTAAAAAGGGGAACAAGACCCTACTAAAGAATTACAGACCCATTTCGCTCCTTAGCCACGTGTATAAGCTGTTCTCAAGAGTCGTCACAAATCGTCTAGCGCGAAGGCTCGACGACTTCCAGCCACCGGAGCAGGCCGGGTTTCGAGGAGGATTTAGCACCATACACCACATCCACACAGTGCGGCAGATCATACAGAAGTCCGAAGAGTATAATCGGCCGCTGTGTCTTGCATTTGTGGACTATGAGAAGGCTTTTGACTCTGTCGAAACCTGGTCAGTTCTGGAGTCTCTGCAGCGATGCCAAGTCGACTGCCGATACATCCAAGTGTTGAGAAACCTTTATGAGAACGCCACAATGACCGTCCAAACTCAAAACCAGCAAACGGAGCAAATCCCATTGTGTCGGGGGGTAAGACAAGGGGACGTAATTTCCCCGAAATTGTTCACCAACGCACTGGAGGATGTGTTTAAGACGCTGAAATGGGAAGGACGTGGCATTAATATCAACGGCGAGTACATCTCACACTTAAGATTTGCAGATGATATCGTCATACTGGCTGAATCGCTGCACGACTTGCAGCAGATGCTGGATGGCCTAGTTGATTCTTCTATACGCATTGGTCTCAGGGTGAACTTGGACAAAACCCAGGTTATGTTCCACGAACACATCACCCCAGGACCTATTGTTGTCAATGGCGGTCCTCTCGAGGTTGTTCGAGAATATGTGTACCTCGGGCAAACTCTGCAGTTTGGTAAGAACAACTTGGAGAGGGAGGCTAATAGAAGAATTCAGCTGGGCTGGGCAGCATTTGGGAAGCTTCGCCGGGTCTTCTCGTCGCGTATTCCACAGAGCCTAAAGACTAAGGTCTTCAATCAGTGCGTCCTGCCTGTTATGACTTACGGAGCCGAAACGTGGACACTGTCGGTACGGCTAGTCCATAAATTTAAGGTCGCTCAGCGAGCTATGGAACGGGCTATGCTTGGAGTTTCTCTGAGGGATCGCATTCGGAACGAGGTGATTCGACAGAAAACCAGAGTTGCCGACATAGCCCACAGAATAAGTAAGCTGAAGTGGCAATGGGCCGGTCATATTAGCCGTAGGACCGATAACCGTTGGGGTAGACGTGTTCTTGAGTGGAGACCGCGAATCGGCAAACGTAAGGTGGGACGCCCTCAGGCTCGGTGGAGTGACGATCTTCGCGGGGTGGCTGGTAGCAACTGGATGAGAGTTGCTGAGAATCGAGTTGAATGGCGTGCGATGGAGGAGGCCTATGTCCAGCAGTGGACTGCTATAGGCTGATGATGATGATGATGACGATCTCGTGGGATAATTACCGAAATAATAATACTAATATATATCTTGGGACAACTAACACACCGCCATCTGATCCCAAACTAGGCAGAGCCTGTACTATGGCAACCAGACAACTGATAAACATACTTATATATTTCTAAATACATACATATTATAGATAAACTAGACACCCAGATACAGAACAAATAATCGTACTCATCGCACAAAGATTTGTCCTGTGAGGGAATCGAACCCACGACCTCCCTCCTAGCAGTCAGGGTCACTAACCACTAGACCAAAAGGCCTATCAACATGCGCGGAAATATACACGGGCGAAGCCGCTGACATAAGCTAGTGTTCAATAAGTAACTGTTTTTATGTTTATAACTGGTGAAATGTGGTACCACCAGGTTTAGGTACACATAAGTTTAACCCTTTAGGGAAAAATAGGTGAGATATTATGTAACTAGTAAAAAAAATACCAAATAAGTTTAATAGGTAGACTAGACTACATTTAGCGGGTCACCAAAACGAGGCAAGCCAAGTAACAGTTGTCCAGCCGAAGCATTACATCGTTTATTATGCGCACAGCCAAGGAGTGGAATTCCCTGCCTTCGTCGGTGTTCCCAAGTTCATATGACCCCAATCTATTTAAGTCGCGAGTTAATAGGCTTCTTTTGGGTTAGCTCGTTCCATCGTCGACCTCATCTGTGTCCTCAGGACTAGATTGAGGTCAAGAGTAGGCCCATAAAACATAAAAAAGCATATTTGCGTTCCAGAAAAGAAAAGGGCCGTAGTTTAATCAATCGGAATCATCTAATTAAAGTTAACCATCATATCAATTTTTATTATGCACTGTCTTAACCAGTCTTAACAGAGAAAAGAAAACCTTTTTAAGATATGTTTTTTTTTACTATATGAAGCACAGGTAAACATGAAGTGTCTGAAGTTTTACACAACATACAAATATTGTTCTTTTACTGTATTAGAAAGGAAATCATAATGTCCTTCATGACATACCAAACAGCATGTAAAAATAACTCTCATTATGACACCAGAATTGTTAGGGTTCCATATTCAACAAGCAACCCGTATAGTTTCGCCATGCCCGTCTGTCTGTCTGCCTGCAGCTTAGCTAAAAGACTCTTAGTACTAGAAAGCTGTAATTTGGCATGAATAAACAGATTATTTTTTAACACACAATCTCGACTGAATAAGACATGCAAATCTGGGTTTTTCTCTTTCTTGTAAACTGTTTTCCAAAACTCCTTCCGTTTGTTTTTAATAAAGTTAAACTACTGCATTTTACCTGCATTACCCCATCACCCTTCACCTTATACTAAGAAGGGCGACACGAGCCTGATTGTGTTTACCCCACGCATATTTACAGCATGTACGAGTATAAGTTCAAAAAATTCATCAGCAAAAATATATTTCTCGTAAAAATGTTAATACAAGAGGATCCTTAAATTAAAATCTCTGAGGTTCTGTGTACAAACCTTAATTTATGTACATAACCTTTTCATGAGACAAATTTTCGAGTAGGTTTTACCTTACAATATTTACAATCTTCTAAATTAGTATTATCTTCTTCTTCTTAGTCGTTAACTCTTAGCAGACTGGTCGTGATCACTACTGCGGTCTCTGGTTTTGGACGCCCTTAATCCGTAATCCTTTTGATACTAATTGTACATTTTATATTAATATTATAGATTTGTAATTTGCAAATAATTATCATGAAAATAAACCGTTTATACTAGGTATAGGCATAAATAAGTAGGCACGTCTCTTAACTTTTAGTTGAGTTTTAAAACATGCTCCAATCGTAAACTTCGATATTTTTGATCTCCAGCTCCAAGTTTTTCTTTCGCTCCAGATTAGCTCCAGTTTTGCTTCGGTTTAGGACAAAAAAAAACATTAAATTTATTCTTTCGTGTTTTTTTTTATTGTTACTTTTTGAAAAAAATTGTCCCTTTCGTTTCGAGTTCGATGATCGAGTTAATGGTATTCGGTTCCAGAACGACCTAAAAATAATGGTGTATAGTAAAGTAATAGCCGACTGGTATCCAGGGACAGTAAACGCAGCAAGGGGAAACAGAAAAGAAGATGGAAAGATGAGCTTAAACAAACAGCGGGCCAAAATTGGAGGAGAGTGGCTCGCAACAGAAGCCAGTGGAAAGAGCTAGAGGAGGCACACTGAATTGAGGGACATAATAAAACAACAGATAGAGAAACAGAAACAATTCAGAATAACTTATTAACGTTCTTGTTATTTCTATCATTACAAAGATTCCATGTAACCTTTGTATCAAGCTAAGCAGGACTTTCCACATATAAAATACAAATTCAAAGTATTCAACAATTGAATTGCATCGGCAACAATAGCTCCCGGCTAGATCAAAAGCGAGCATTGTATAGGTATCCATTCAACTCATAGTGCTTCTGTGCCACTAAGTGACGTTTATGATTGGAAATACTTTCAAACGACTTTTATTGACTGGTTCGATTTTTTACTGGAAGTATTTTAGAGTTGAATGAAAGATTTTGATTGGGTAATTCAGTTATGTCATTAACTAGGTCTTCCTTTTGCTACAGGAAGCTTTGCCACTTTTTACTATCATGGATAAAAAATTGAACTAGAAATTGCTAAAGATACGTAACATAATCCCGAAGGGTTAGACAGAGGTGTACTTAAACGTCATGTACACATGCCATCAATCGGCCACAAAAGACACCGAACTTCGAAAGCTATAATTTATTTATAACTTATTCATGACTCATTTTTTGGCCAAAGAATCAGCATTGCCATCCAACGTGGTAATGCTGCCAGCCTTCTGGGCACTTTTCCTGTTGACAGCGATGCGGACGAATTTTTGGATGCCCTGTAACCCTTTTATACTTGTACATATATATTTCTATTATAGTATTGTAGTTTGTAAATAAAATATTAAACTTCTAGGATATGACAAAGGTAAAGTTTTAAGTTTTAAAAGAAGCAATAATTGACACTTAATTTAAACGCAGTATCATGAAACTGCCAATTTATTACAATATCATCACAGCCTCAATCAAACCGTAATTCCAATCAAATATATACAAAACTTTGTCGTATATCCAATCACTTCATTATTGAAACAGAGAGTACTCAAAGTCAAAGCTCAATCAATCCAACCAGTGGACCAAACACTTGGTACATACACCCGACCAACTCACGAAGACCCCTTTGTACTTTATCCCTTCCCTTTACTCTTCATATAGGAGTTACGTCGAGGGGAGGGGTGAGGGTCTACTAAAGTTGGTGCGTGGTCAATCACATTGTAATTGCCTGCAGGAACAAGATACCCATGAAATGACGACTGCCTTGTGACAAGGGTCTCGCATATGCTCCAGGGGATTCGATTTAGTCTTGCACCCTCTTCTCATCTTTGGTGATAACGGCTTGTTTATTTCTTTTTAAGATGCCAGTTGTTGAAATAGTGTTGGGACTCTCCACTATGCGATTTTAACATGATATAGTGTAGCAGTTGCCCGCGACCCTTGTTTGCCTCAAATTATTATAGAAATACTTCCCTATTTGAATCGGATTTTGTTAACAATTTCAAGGTTTTTAATTTTTTTGCAAGGAACCCTAGTTCCTTCTTATAACATCAGCTATCTGCCAGTAAAAGTCCCGTCAAATTCGGTCCAGCCGTTTTAGAGATTAGGAGTTTCGGGACAGAGACAAACAAAAAACAAATGTTTTTTGTTTTATGTGTGCACGACGGCCAATCAGGCTTTATAAAACTAGTTTATGCGGATCTTTCATTATACGGGAAATCCATACACAGCGAGGCCACGTTATACTGGAAATGTCCAGCTTGATGTGCCGCCGTGTGTACTTACCGTATACCTATTTACTTTCATATGCATTCAGTAAAAAGGTGTTAAGTATTTTGAAATACAAACAGACACTTCAATTTTATTTACATATAGGTGTACGTAATTTTCAATAACATTTGTTGTAAAAAATTGTGTGTGTGCAACATGCGATGCGGGCCAATGTGAGGACAGTAATTGTAGAAACCTGGACAAAACACAATAAAAATAATAGTTCCATGACCATCTTCCACCTGCTCATCATCATTCTCTTACTTGGGGTCGGCGCAGCATGTCTTCTTCGTCCATACTTCTCTATTACTCGTCATCTCAGTCACCTCCTTTCTAGCCATATCATCCTTCACACAGTCCACCCATCGTTTCAATCGTGTACACCTAAATACCATTTCTCGTGAAGCGATTACCTAGCTGGCAAAAAAACAAAAATTATCCTTGAGGACAGTAAAATCCAAAGCAGTATTGGTATGTTTCAGGAAAACTTAATCAAGCTTATCTTTACTATATACTGCTGAAAGATAACTCAACGAAACAGGCGTAATATAGTAGTAAAATATTCGAATCGAAGTCCAGTTTCCCTGTTATAGCAATTTTCAGGTAAACTGATTATTACTTCTACGTAAAGCGTAGCCACGTCAATTGTGCGAGTTGGACTTACGCACTGAGTTCCGTATAAACTTGTACGTGTTTTGCTATTAAACTACTTATTTACGGTTTTTAGATTTTTTTCTTTATGTGTGAAGTAAGACATTGCTTGTTGCCAAATTTCATGACTCTAAGTCAACGGGAAGTACCCTATAGGTTTTGATTCCCTTGTGAGATTGCAAAATATGCGACATAAACGGTTTTTTGATCGCGTCGATTTAAAAGTTTGATTTTCCACTGTTCCAAGGGGTAGCAAAACTGAGTATTTGATATTAATTTCAGCTTGATACCGCAACGCGTTTCTGAGAAAAAGGGTATTGACAGACAGACTGACAGCAAAGTGATCCTATAAGGGTTCCGTTTTTGCCGACTAAGGTACGGAACCCTAAACACGTTTCTCGGAAAATTTTAATTACAAACTATCCCCATTATATACTAGTACGTAATGAGTATACTATTTACCTATATCCGCTATAAGAGCATGAATGCAGCTTCCTATCAGGCTTTCTCCTTTAAAACAATATTAAACTTATCCATTTGCAGTTCACTAAGACCTTGAACACTACGAGATACAGTCGAAATTCCCTTGAAAGGGGTCTAGCGACTAACTGAATAAACTTGGTCGTTTAGAACGCAAGCCATGTGTGTATGACCGCAAAACAAACACTAATATTTGTAATTAGAAGTTCATAATATATTAGTTATAGTCTGGCTTTGGATATTACAGTTTATTACTAGCCTTTATTTGGCAAGAGTCGTGGTTCTCTGCAACTGTGTATTAGTCTAGGTAAAATACGATTAAGCAAACTAAATAATGTTATCGGGATATTATTATGAAGGTTAAAATGTATTAGGTCTTCACCTAACCAGAGCGATTGTCGCGCGAATATGCGACCTCCACAGTCATATTGTTCGGGAATCCGAACGCATCGATACGCCGACAGAGGAAGCCTTTTTTTTCCAATGGGAAATTATCAAATGAGTCCTCCCGCTCTGGGCGGAGCGGAAGGGAGTGTCAGACTTTTACTGACTAAAAACCATCCATGTTCCTTCTTTTGCCCTTTGTGTTCCAGGGCCGCGGTATCTCTTTCGAACAGTCCCGCAGCCCTGGCAGGCATCGGCCCTTGCGGGCCCTTCATGTTTGCTGACATCTCTTTGAGGCGCGCGTGTAACACGAACGCGCCGTCAACACGGCCTGTCGTCATACGACGTACGGACGGCGAGCTAGGACAGAGAAAGCCTTTCCGAACAAATGAATGACAATCATGTTAAGGCGACGATTACGTATAAGCGCGACCAATAGGTTAGAACATGGTACATACCCCATGTCGGAAGACGATAGTTTTTTTTTTCATTTTATTGTGGGTAGTAGGATCTTGTTTAATACAAGGCTTATTGAAAAACGAACTTCTTGATAATTTTACAAATAAAATCTATCCTGTCACTTACGGGATATCTTCCGTGATTGTTCAAAAACTGAACTGAACGGTGTTTTTGTTGTTTGATATCCCGTAAGTGACAGTTTATGTTTAGTTTAAAACCGTGAAAGCTTAAAACAGTGGTTTACAAATAAGTTCTGAAGAATAAGTTTTAAAAAGTCTTAAACAATGATAAGTAAACCAGGCTTAAATCATTTATTCATAGAAGGAAACATGGTAGTGCATGCAAACTGTCTCATAAATAACGATATTGTAAAAAAACCGGCCAAGTGCGAGTCGGACTCGCGCACGAAGGGTTCCGTACCATTATCTATAAAAACGGCAAAAAAATCATATCTGTTGTATGGGAGCCCCACTTAATTTTTTTTTTAATTTTTAGTATTTGTTGTTATAGCGGCAATAGTTATTAATCATTTGTGAAAATTTCAGCTTTCTAGTTATCACGGTTTATGAGATACAGCCTGGAAACAGACAGACAGACAGAAAGACAGCGAAGTCTTAGTAATAGGGTCCCGTTTTACCCTTTGGGTACGGAACCCTAAAAAAAGCAAGTGAAACAGACAGGCAACCCCCAATAAACTACACAGTGGTATCTTATATGCAAATAAGCAAAAGAAAACGAAAAACAAAATGTTGAGACAAACTTTACATCAAAATAGGCCACACATCCCGAAACTTTCACCCATACAAATATTCTTATTACCTCAATTGTAAGAACAATAAAAGTCGGACGTGTCTCGTAACATTCATTTTTCTTAAGCATAAATTACACTCCGAACGCTCCCTTTGAACTTCATCCTTTTTATAATGTTGTCCCATAAAAGGAACGTCTGCCATCTTTTTTTTTTCATTTATAACCTTTTTATTAAAAGGTTATAAATGAAAAAAAAAAGATTGTGTGCGTTGAAACGAAAGTGGGCACTTGTGTAACGGACCTTAAATTAATTATTATTGGGATAAGCACTCTTAAACTGATTATTTCGTCGGATAAGTCTTTTGATCTGGACGAAAATAAGGAATTGTTTACGCTAATATTTTAAACGTGCCCGAAATGGGTCAATGATTTTACGAGAGAACGAATTTACGTATAAAAGTAGAATTCGCGTTTCTGTACAGAACCGCTCGCTGGTGGTGGTCACCACAAAAACGCATAAAGTCAAATTAATCTTGTTGACGATTGCAATAATTTATTTAATTAAAATTAAAATAAAAGGCGAATAAATAAAACGTAAATGTATGTAAGCTTTTAACATCACTGTGATGGCTCGCAGGGATATGAAACAAAAAGGGTAGCGATAAGTTTCATTGCTGCAAGTCACATCACTAGTAACATGATTCTACAGTTTCATACAGACTTCGAATAAATAATACCACTGAAAATAATGTAAAATTCAAGAAATAAACCAGCGGTAAATTGAATTGATGTGGGTTCTTAATATTCTGAATCTCTTTCAGGAAAATATTGGTATACTGAAATGTCGACCACAATCATTGAACTTACACTCGTGAAAAATAAACCACATTACCCCTCAGTATCCCATCAAACATCTAAAGATACAGTCAATCAATATTACCACGTGCACTACAAAAACCACCCTTAACTATAACGACATAAAGGTGTTGTCATTATTGCCACGGAATTACGGTTAGCTGTATCTACAGTCCACACCATAATGAAACTGCACTCAGACATGCTGATAATGAAGTTAGGACCCCCTCCTGTCTGTTTAGGAAACAATTAGGTATTATTATAGAGCCTACCAGGAGGGCGCTACCTCAATGCTTCCCCTCTTCAATAACAGAATTGTTATTTATACCTAGTAGGTGGATTTATTTGTTCAGGAGGCTCATGGCTAAATAATAACAGCCGCTCGGGTAGATCTTTAGGTTTGTGCTTGCCTGGGTTGGTCTGGTGACCACCCATTACATACCGAGTTTCATCCGTGCCTCGAAAAGCACGTTAAGCCGTTAGTCTCGGCTGTCATTTTTAGATCTTTGACAGTCGTTACAGGTAGTCAGTGGCCCAAAAAGTCTGACAACCAGTCTTACCAAGGATAAAGTACCTATTACGCAGTACTAACTGGGTTGTGGAGGTCAGTTAGGCAGTCGCTCCATGTAAAATACCTACTGGTACTCAGCTGTTGATGCTGATGTTCCTTGTTTTGTTCAGTCTCCTTCTGAGGGAAGTGGAAATTATGTTTTTCCTACTCTTTTTTGATTAATTTCGTTGCGGGATCCAAGACAGTTAAACTGTTTAGAGAAAAAGCTTTAATAACAATAATAATCATTTTATTATCAGGCAACAAGGCCCATAGATAAAATACACAAAATAATTTTATACAAAGATAAACTAATACATATTTTAAAAACCTTAGAACTAATAATAAACTATATACGTAATTTTGTCGGCTTTGATTTCACAAATTCAGCCTATACTGTTGATAAGATTGTAGTATTTAGGACTGTTACCGATTAAATACATGTTTACTACCTACTTAATAATATATAAGTTATTAAACTGTCATGGTCACTAACATTATCATTAACACTAGAAACGGGATATCTACCATTTCCACAACGAACAAGAAAGAAGGTAGACCGATTTGTCTGCTCATAAACACCCACCCGCAATAACTTCAGTTTATCCGTGATCATGGTGCTTGCAACAGCGCCGAAATATCGGGAACTCAAAACAAACAGTGGACAGGGTAAATATTCCGTTTCTAATGTTAATGATAATGTTTACTACTTAATTAGGCGCATACAACAATACCTCCTAAGACAATATGCAACACAATAAACCGGTCGTAACCTCAGTATCGTTATTCTGACCAACCAAAACACAACACATAGCACAGGATATGACAGCAAATTTACTCCAGCCATCACTAACATAGGGTCAGTATAACAAAGACAAACAGACACACACACAAAGTTATACATATATGTAATAAATTGTCACAAGGAACCCTATCCAATTAGTCAGCTGTACACAAACACTGGCGTCTCGGCGCATGCGTTATGAAATTACCCCATGTAAACATTTTAAATATAGCCTATGTCACTCGGGGTTATCAGATAACCTAGCTTCCCATTAGTGAAAGAATTTTATTAGTACCTAGTTCCGAAAATTATCTGCATCCAAGCTCACAAAGTTTGCCGCTGTATAATATTACTAGCTTCTGTGCGTGGCTTCGCCCGCGATGAGCAGGACAGGAGGTGAGCCATAGTGTGCGTTGAGGTACCGCAGTCACACATGGCTTCATCGGCATGGCCCACCGGACTAGGTTGTATCTACAGCGTCCCACCTGGCTTCGCAATCGGTTTAGAGCCCGGATACCCGGATAAAAGCCCTAGTAGCCTCTTTCATTCCGTAATACCTTCAAAATGGTTAAATAATTTTTCAAAATTGCGCCGTGGATCCGGATATTATCCGCCGCATACATTCAAACTCACAAAATTCATATTCTCTCTTTTTAATATTAGTATAGACTAGCTCTGCTCGCGACCTTCATCCGCGTAAAATAATTTAAAAAATATTACTTCCATATTTTAATTGGTTTTTGTTAAAAACTTCAAGGGTTTTAATTTTTTTTCACGGAACCATAATCTTTTTCTAAAATGAAAGATGTTATGAGGAGTTGACTAAGTTACTCCTTATCTATATCTATCAGCTATAAGCTATCGGCCAGTAAAAGTCCCGTTAAAATCGGTCCAGTCATTTCGGAGATAAGCCGGAACAAACAAACCCACAGACCGACAGACAAACTACAAAAAGAAATTATTATTTTTTATTATTTATTATATTAGGTCTACCAACAATTGTTCACACTGGATACAGCGACATGATTCATTCTTAATATTAAATTATAGCGCAACAATTACTTATAGGTAAACACCACATGCACTAAACAATAAATTCAGAAAATAAGCTAACTTTACAAAGTTATTGGCGCTTAGCTTACAAGCTAAGCGCCAATATTCAATTAAATAAAATTAAAATCGGAAAAAGTGAAAACCAAAATTCATAAATTATAAATAAAGATTAACACAAAATTTAAATTCATTGAATAAAATTGACAAATTATTAAACATAAAAGAGAAAAAAAAAATTAAATTAATAACAGTGGTAAAATTGACACAATGAAATAATTGATTAATTATCTATAAATGATTTATTGCTATAACTACCGAAGTAACTTCATATGCATTCAGTAAAAAGCTGTTATTTTGACATAACAAACAGACACTTCAATTTTATTTATTTGTAGATAACGAACCCTGCTCCAATTAGTGAGTTGGTTACAAAACAACGTTAGTGCCCTCACACACGGCACACAAACACTGACGTGTCGGTGCACGGGACGCGTCGAAGCGTGCTAGCCGTCTTGTGCAGGTGATTGCTAATAGACAAACGGATGGTACGTATTCCGTACAATATTATAGCTGCAGAGTGTGCGGAGGTGATTTGGGGTTGTGGGACTGGGCATTTATGTTACGTGTATTGGTTGAATCTAAATATGTATTAGAAACAAGTCATATTTTACATAACATCACGCCTGTAATCCCAGAAGGGTTAGGTAGAGGTGTACCTATTAGTACTCCCACATTTAGCCAGTTATGTTTAAGACCCTTGAAATAGGGGGCGAGCCCATTGCCATCAACTGGGCACAAATCCAGACTCCGTGGCTGCTACTGATAAATTTGTGATGGAAAAACCTAATAACACTTTGCTCGACCCGGGAATCGAACCCAAAACCTCATGCTCAGCAGTCGCGCTTACGACCACTCGATCTACGAGGCATTTTACTTAGGTATCAAAGTCCATTTTTATAGTCTCGCAAAAGTCACTAGGACAGACAGCAATTTTTCAGTACTGGAATCTGCATTATTTAGAGTATGTTTAGTAGCAGTATGCCCCCTGAACTGTCACATAAGACTTGAATATATAAGGTAGATAAGACACCATTCTGTATGGGGCCACATAGAATTTTTTCATCAGCAATTAAAAAAAAAATCAGTCAGTGTTATTGCAGTTTTGTAGGAAACATCTGTTTTTTTTTTTTTAATAACCGACGATTAATTTGGAATGATGTACTGAATATGTGGTAGCCGTTTGAGCATCGGTGTACCTTCTACCTTGTATTTAACTTGTGAAACATGGGTGACGCCCCCTTGCCCTGACTACCCCTTCGGAAATTCAAGCGTGATGTTATTTTTAATAATTTTGATCAAGTAAAAAATCTTGAAAAAAAATTTCAGCAATTTTGGAGTCGCTTTGGAGTATTATGTTCTATTCTTTATCATGTGGTTAGTGCCTGATCTGGTGTCAGAGTTTTTATGCCGCCCATGTGCCTCTGACATGGCTTTACATGCCGTCGAGAAATATCTCTCAGGCATGCTGTTTTCATTATGTTCTCTGAAACTTCCAAACCAATCTCGTAATCGAAGTAGGTAGATATGATTGTATACAGATCTAATAGAACACAACATAACTTTATGTTATCACAAATTCTTTATATTGACGTCGGCACAAACTTTTATTATTAAGGACAAACTTGGACGTGTAATCCTTCTTAGAAATGAAACAAAACTAATTACAGTTTATACGTCACTGATATGGGTTAGATCGTGGATATTTCTTCTGATAAATTGTTGTTTGTTGCTAAATCGTTTTTCTTCGTCTTACATTTTTCTAATCACTTATAGCAACAAACACCAAGCAAAATAAATATTACTTTTTGGGCAGTGAATGATATTATCTAGTTACATAGTAATTTTGGAATATTTATTTAAATCAGATATTTTTTTAATATAATATTGCACTACCAAGTTCAAAAACAAGGGGTCTCCTCTTGAGAAAAATCCTGTTTAAAATCAAGATTATTCTAGTAAACAGTATACGGGGTGGAAGGGATACTGACGCACAAACGGTTATCACGAATTCTGTACATCATTCTGAACCAGAAATGTAGGTTTATATAGAAATTATTCATCAATATTTCCAATAATTAATCAATTATCATCAATAATTCATCAATTATCATCAATAATTCATAAATTTTCATCAATAATTCATCAATTATCATCAATAATGCATAAATTTTCATCAATAATTCATCAATGATCTATGTGGAAGATTCAGAATGTACAAGTAGAGAAAATTCTGTGAGAAAACTAAGGAAAACTGCAAGTCTATAAACATAGCATCCGACTCTTTTTTATAATAATTATAACCAAGGAACGATGGATGGTTTGTGTGAGAAATGTTATGAAAGAAAAAGGAGTAAATGATAGCGTGACGGTTGACAGAGGAGAATGGAAGAAAAAAACGTGTTGCGCCGACCCCAAGTAGATAGTAGGCAGGATGATGATGAATTACACAAGTTACCGAAATTAAATAGGTTCTTAAAAAATGTCCTACAATGAGGAGCATCTTATTTAAAATCAGTAGACGTTTGAATGTTTGCAGTGAGCAGGGAGGAGGCGCTTCCAATATCCTTGTTCAAACATGACGTAATAGGAAACATCTTGCTTCGGGAACCTGCGAGCAAACAAGAAGGGGAGGTACAACTCTTTTTACAATGGCTTTTTATGGGATGTTTTTTGTGCAGTCAAAAATAAGACAGTGAAAATGTAAGGTTTTCTCGCCTAGCTTTGTCTCCGGGTGAAATTATGGGGGAAGTATCAATAATATGAAAAATTGAAATGTTAAGTTTAGAACATTTCCATATTTGGAACTGGCTATACCTAGCTATTGTCTTTGGTTAGAATATCTTTTCTATGAAAGTACTAACATCATTTTTAATTAGTTTATATTATACATAGATACAATTGTCTTTAATCATTCGTTGTGTTTTTTAGAACTTTCTCACGACTGGCGTAAAATATTTTAGTACCTCTCTTCGTTTATGCTAACTAGTCTATTTTAAGTTGTAAGTTTGTACGTAGGGGGTAATCTCCGAAACTAATAATCCAATTCTAAAAATTCTTTCACTGATAAATAGCTACATTACTCGTGGGTTCCATAGGCTATAAATTTTAGTATCATGCATATTAGCCGAGCTATCATAATTTTAACGGACGAAGTCGCGGGCGAAGTCCTAGTTATTTATAATATTGACGAATCTTTCAGTTGTCTTTCTGGCAACATTGGAACTGCTCATTCTACCAAAATCCACCAGCCCAGGATCTTGTTACCGGTTGGTCCAATACTAGTTCTGTACACACATACATGTACATAGAACAGAAGTTTATACGCAAGCGGTCGGCAACACTGTCTCGCCTCGAGCTTGCGGTAACTTGCTTTCGTAGTGTAAAGTCGAGGTAATGTTGGTGGATTTGATGCTGAAGTAAAACGCTTAAGAAATATCGTGACTAGTGCGAGTAGACGCGGTATTCAAAACTTACTATGTGTAGCGGCACTGCAAAAAGTACTACAGCAACATAGAACAAAAAGTACTACAGCGCCATCTATGACGCAGAAGGTAAACTAAACATCGAAATACATCTAAATCCCGCATCGCGCAAGACTGTATAGAAGAACCCGACAACAACTGTCGGGCAGTAGCCCACCAGACTTAGCATCCGTCTGGTCGGAGGATCCTCCCTTTTCTATGAGGGATGAAGAGCTTTACACCCTGTTCTCCATACCTGGGGGTATGTAACTATGTACACGAGAATTGCACTTGAGTCTTTTTCAAACCTATTTTGCCAATGTATAATTGTCATTTTTTAAACTTTGATTGTTGTTCTGCTTGATAAAATCAAATGAATATAAGTTCTGTAATTTGACTTGAGATCTCATCATCTGTCTAGGCTTTTTCCAACGGTGTTAGAGTCAGCTTCCAGTCTAAACGGATGCAGCTGAATACTAGTATTTTACATGGAGCAACTGCCTGCCTGACCTCCACAACCCAGTTAGTTCTAGATAATACAACACCCCTTGGTAAGACTCGTTGTCAGACTTTCGATCCACTGACTACCTGTAACGACGGTCTAGATCTACAAATGACAGTTCGGACCAACGGCTTAACGAGCTTTTCGAGGCACGGAGGAAACTTGGTATGTAATGGGTGATTATCGATCCACGGACCAACCTAGGCACGCGGCTTAACCTGAAGATTGACCCGAGCGGCTGTAATTTGACTTGGGATCTACAGTTTAAAACAGAATCTTTTTTTTTTATGTTTGATGGGCCTACTCTTGACCTCAATCTAGTCCAGAGGACAGAGATGAGTTCGACGATGGAACGAGCTAACCCAAAAGAAGCCTATTAACTCGCGACTTAAATAGATTGGGGTCATATGAACTTGGGAACACCGACGAAGGCAGGGAATTCCACTCCTTGGCTGTGCGCATAATAAACGATGTAGCAAAGCGCTTCGTGCGAATGTGTGGAACATGACCAACTTCTTCAGAAATTCAGCATCAAAAGCACAATCAGTGACACAAGTACATTCTCATATAATAAGTTTAGCTGGTACATCGTTCCTCCATTCGTTTCACGGTGTGCACTTGCTAACCGAGTTTTTTGGCGTTACTTAAACTCAAATCTGTTTACAGACTAACATAGTTCTGAGTAATTTGATAGTCTTCGACGTTGTCGGTTTTAAAGAGGTTTTAATGCCGTAGTATAACAAGATTATGGGCTATAAAGTTGGTAGTAAGGTGAATTTAATGGATGGATGTTTAAACTTTTGGGAGAGAATATTTGAAGATACTTTTCATATTTTCACCAAGGAGACATTATACTTCAGAATTTATTAATTCTATGATTTGTTAATGTTTTGAAAACTAACGATTAATATTTAACACTGTGATATGGTTTATCATCAGGTTCAGGGATGGTTATAAAATACTTTTGCACGTCATAAGTAATAAAACTAGATGAGGACGATTTTGAAGGATGATATGGTATGAAAGGATGTGTCTGATGAGATGACGAGTAATAAAGAAGTATGGAAGAAAAAGACAGCCCAAACGAATTGGGACAAGGGCAAAAAAATGATGAGGACGATTTTTGAAGAGCACCCATTTGAGAGCGACTATACTTTCCTCAGTTTCCTCGTATTTACTCTTTGGACAGTTCCCCCGACTTCCGACGGATCCTTTATTTACGTGATAAAAACATTAGCCCTACACACTGGTTTGAATCAGCATTAATTTGCAGAGCCGCGCTGCAAAACAAGAAACTCACCCAACAAATCAAGAACACATTAAAGTGCACAGAAAAATAATAAACTTCTGAGATACCAAATTAAATAATGTTGCGTACACACCACGTATACATTACGTAATGCACACTAGGTTTCATAAAAACGAATTTATGCCACGAAAAGCGGGGTCGGTAGACCGAAATGCCGGTTTTTGGCTTGATTTATCCACTTTTACTCTGTTCACTGTTTTCATAGGAGAATTATAATTTGCAATTGCAGATAATTTGTATGCAAAACGTGAGTATTTATTCACATTTGTTTGTACTGCTTGATGATATGATAAAGCTGAGTTGGCCCTACCATTTTGTTGGACTAAACACGTAATTGAGAACGTCGATTTTGTTGTACACTGGTGATAAGTAAGATACCTGTCGGTAATAAGGCCAACGAGTTTCAATGATTCTTTTTTTAAAAAACATTGCCCCACACTAGGAATTTCTCCTGTATCGTGGGTGCGTTTACAAAAATTTAAACTCACGTACAAAAACAGCCAGACCCGGAACAACTATCTCTAGGCCATACAAATATTTGTTCCGTGCGGGGATCGGACCCGCGACACGCAACGCAGCAGTCAATCGCTCAGCCAGTGCGCCAACCGTGCCGTTATGATGATTTAATCATAATTTAAGTACTTTTCTTATAAAATATAAACTGAAAATAGTAACTTTTACCATAATCAGAAAAACAGTTGAACATTGCAAAAAGTCTTAAGTACAAGTAAGGCCAATAATAGGTACAATAGGTAATAAGGCCTACGGCAAAAAACAAACTCAAATATTTAAACTATACCTAATATTTTAGAGTATTAATACTTCATTCACATGGTAATTGATCTCAAATATGAAATATGTATATATAATTCTCATAATATTTATGAGAATTAATAGTAATAGTTACCATTTTTTTGTTAATGTACTATACTGCAGAAAATGTATTTGGATAATGATTGACGTTAAAGTTTGTGGATGAAATTGAATATCATTTTATTAAATATTTCTTACGTAGGCTTTAGGTAAAAAAGCCTTCGGGAGTCCAGACGTACTGCAGGTTATCTATCACCCATTCCTTATCGATGTTCCACACATTCGCACGAAGCGCTTTGCTACATCGTTTATTATGCACACAGCAAAGGAGTCGAATTCCCTGCCTGCGTCGGTGTTCCCAACTTCATATGACCCCAATCTATTTAAGTCGCGAGTTAATAGGCTTCTTTTGGGTTAGCTCGTTCCACCGTCGACCTCATCTCTGTCCTCAGGACTACCACTTGACTGCTCTCCAATAGACCACCGCTTTTAGCTTAGACCGTCTGCGCGCTTCAAACTAAGTTTACTTTTTTTTATTAGTGTTTTGTTCCTAAAAAATACCAATGTTTACCCTCTCAATGCATTTTCGAAAGATCGTTTAAGAATGTTTTATTTCAATCCTTATTTAGCTGGTTCATAAAACTATGAAAAGAGAACTCTGTTACTAAAAGACAGCTACATAGAATTTATTATACGTTACTCTTACAAGGCTCTTCGCTAACCTTTTCTTCGCCTGACGAACGTATGTCTTGGTCAAGGTTAAGTCCTTTTGACCTGACTCAATTTATCTACGTTTCATACGTGCCTCGACGCTGTTACTGCTCACTTGCAAACTAGCTTCTATTCTCACCAAAATATTCTAGAAAATTACCTGAATTTCAGTAGTAGTATATTTAGTTAATTCCAATAACAAGTAATAGATAATATTTTACTACATATCACATAATTTGAACACCATTTATCATACACTGTTCATAATCAGTGAAATTTTAACTTCACAACTAAAATTCAACCTTGGTTCATTTAATCTAAAGCTCATTTCACTATCCACATTAAAAGCCTACAGTCCAGCATGAGGAAATCCAATTATTTTGGACACAATCAACTCGGGATCATTCCGATATGTAGATGTCGCTTCGCTCAAATCGAATGAGCGGTGTCGAATTGAACGAATGATTGGACTTATCGAATGATTGTTATTTGCGAATATCGAATTATCATATCGATATTGGAGATAAGTTGGTTTGAAAATAATAATGAGTGAAATGATGTTGTGGCTTATCCGAGCATATTATGAAATAGAATATTTTTGAGGGATTTGTTTTAATTTTCTGGAAATTAAAGTTTGGTTTGGATTATAGTTTTTTTATAATAAATTGGCTCACCTGATGTTAAGCGATGATGCCCCCTAGGGTGGACCACGCTTGCCTAGAAAAATCTGATTCACTCAAACTTTGAATAGATCCAGATTATAATGTTCAGGGAACAGAGAAAACGGCTGTGAATACCACAATTAATCATAAAGCTTAAATTTAGCTTGGTGGTTTAAACCCAACTGGTATTGGAGTTTATAGGTATTTAAGTAATGGGCAGGCACATAGTAAGTTTAGTTAGTAAGTTAATACATATTTTGATTGTCAATATTGACAGTAAATGACGCAGTCGGGTAATAAGATTTTAGACGTTGCCCTGAACTAAAATTTACTGCTGCATCGAGGCTGGATTTACAAACATTTAAACTTACATACACAAACAGCCAGACCAGGAACAACTACCTGTAGGCCGTATAAATAATTATTCCGTGCGGGGATCGAACCCGCGCCAGCGCAGCAGCCAGTTGCTCGGCTACTACGCCAACCGTGACGTCGCGTCGTCGCCATCGTTTTATACAACGACTGGTCGGTGGATAGGAAACATTTTATAATCTGTAACTCATTACTTATGTACCCTTAAAATATCATGGAAATTGGTATAAGTACGAGTTAAATTTCCATTGAATGATTCTTATAACAAATCCATACCATTCCCTGTCATTTCTGAGATTTATAATCATAATTTTGATACTAAATCATGTAACTTAGTGGCTACGAAGGTCGAGCAAAGTTTATCAACAAATAAACCGATTGACAAGCTGAATGACTTGTTTTTCCATTCGACTATCATTCACTCCATTGTGGTTCCCGCGTAAAAACTCGTGTTTACAATCCAAGAAGAAGTTTATGGGGATAAACGTAAGTCATAAGCGAAGAGCGATTGGGATTTTGATTATAAGGGAACGTAAGGTCCAGACTGTATAATCTTGTGATGTAATCTGAAATAGATAACCATGCATAGGTATGCAAAATATTCGTAAAAGCTCGCGAACACTTACTTATGAAGTTGGCAGACTCATCCCACCATTAATTTGTTGTTTTTCTTTATCTATGTATGAATTTTAACTCTCTTTACTTTGTACATTTTTTTTTTATATGTATTTATTATTATACTAGCTGTGCCCGGCATGCGTTGCAATGCATGTTTTCCTACCTACTACTTTCACTACCCTACCTATCTACCCTACCTACCTACCTACAGTACCTACCCTACCTACCTACCTACAGTACCTACCCTACCTACCTACCTACCCTACCTACCTACCTACCCACCCTACCTACCTACCTACCTACCCACCCTACCTACCTACCCTACCTACCTACCTACCTACCGTACCTACCTACCTACCCTACCTACCTACCTACCTACCCTGCCTACCTACCTACCCTACCTACCCCACCTACCCTACCTACCTACCAACCTACCTACTTACCTACCTACTTACCTACCTACCTACCCTACCTACCTACCCTACCTACCTACCCTACCTACCTACCTACCTACCTACCTACCTACCTACCTACCCTACCTACCTACCCTACCTACCTACCTACCTACCTACCTACCTACCTACCTACCCTACCTACCTACCATTGTTTTTAAGATGTATTCTGCTATTCGGAGTGGAGACAAATCCAACGAATCAAAAACCATGAAAATTGGTCCAGCAGATCTCGAGTCATAAGTGTTGTAACAAACCCGACTTTGTTTTATATATTTTTAATTATTCTATTTTTTCTCGCCTTTTAAACCTTCCCTAGACCTCCACGAACGTTTCAAGACTAAGATAAGATAAATCCGTTCAGCCGTTCTCGAGTTTTAGTGAGACTAACGAACAGCAATTCATTTTTATATATATATAGATAGATTTTATTCTTAGTAATTTTCTGTACTATTGCACCTACTGTTTTGTCTCTACATCGCCCTAAGGTAGACTTGTAGAAAATGCCCAAGGCATTAAGTCCGCCTTTATACATTATGTGCATAAAGTTTTAATAAAAATAAATAATAGGTATGTGATTTAAAAAAAATCTGTATCTTCTCTAATTATGGAATTGGTAAAAAATCACTTCACTGTCATCAAGGAATTTAATAAAAAAGAATAAAAGAGTCGAAATAGATTAATTGACAAAACTGTTACTGTTTATCCATGATCATGGTGCTCGCAACAAATACTAAACATGGTTAATATCCCGTGATGACAATGTCAGTTTAAAAAGTACATCATTTGGTATCTAAATTCTAGCTACTACTCTAATGAAATACAAATTTAATTAAAGTACAGTTTTACTTGCTTGCTTGGAGGAGGCTTTTACCCGAGAGGGGTCCATGCAAAAAACACTGATTTAAGTGATTTTATTTCGACCTAAAATAATAATTTGCTAGCACTATAAACACATCCCCAAAACGGTCAAAACAAAATCACTTTAATCAGTGTTTTTTTTGCTTGGATATCTTCGGATAAATGAACTGAACGCTGTGCTCAAATTTGTCCATCCATTTTAATTGGACCTCATATAGCTTGACCATGTCCTCTTGACGCATTCTTACGCTTTATCCTTTATTTCCCGGCCGAGTTTTTTTAATTACACAAAATGCTGAACCGCCTTTAGCTTAAGCCACCTCCAAAGACATCCCCTTCTTGTACCACAAAAGACGGCATTCACAAACCAGTCTGGGTACTTCGTAAGACCAATATTTTCTTCGTAAAGAGGGGTTTGGTACTATAAATTCTATCTCTATTGATAGTTAGTGGAGCATTAGTTCTTCTTTTGTACTTCGATGGCTATTCAGTTGAAAAAGTGGCTTATAGACGCGTATTTGGATCTTTATGGGCGTGTATTAGATGCTATTATTCTTTGGTAGTTGCTATTTAATGCTTTGAGGATTTTGTCTTGGATTTGAAAGATTTTCATTTCTGTGTGTTCCGTTTTTAAATAATTTTGAAAAACACAGAAGTGAGATTTTTAGTTTTTAAACTGACATGGTCACTAACAGTATCATTAACAATAAACACGGGATATTTACCATGTTTATCTTCTTGTTTTGAGTTCCCGATATTTTGGTGCTATTGCAAGCACCATGATCACGGATAAACCAATACTAAACGTAGTAAATCTCCCGTTTTTAGTGTTAATGATTGAAATAAGATTCTTTGCTGTCGATTTTGAAAATTCTAAAAAGAACAAAACTAACCCACATGTACATAATTATCTCGAACACGAACTGGACGAAGCGAAGAGCTCCTTTGCTCCAAAACTAAATAAAAAATACACATTTTTTTATTCAGTTTTAAAAAACTGATTTTTAATGCAAAATATTCATTGATTTATAAAAAAAAACAAAACTCTAAGCAAATCCGAGAATACTGCTAAACTGAAAACAAAGCGCAACATTTGCAACAGACTGATGAACAAAGAACTGTGATTGGCTGACTTGATTGGACCCATTGTGCAATATCTTTTATATTCACATGCTGAATAAGCATATTCATTTTCTAGTAGGTCACTATAGTGACAGGCTTATATATCTAGATATCAACAGTTTTGTTGGTAAACTTAAGTCGACACGGGGTAAAGTGTATCTACCTATCAGTTGTAGACACAAAATAGCTAGGCTATTAGTATATAATATTCACTCAGACATAAGTAGTATGTCAATGTTTACTTCGATTATTAACACTGCGACTATTAGTAATAATACTAATAATTCTTTTTTCAATTGTGTAACTTTAGGAGATCCTGGAGTGGGGTCCACTAGTAGTAGGATCTCATTGCCTTGTGATGGCATAGGAGTCTTGGGGCTCACTCCGGATACTCATTTAAACTAGTTAGTAAGACAACAGAGGGTACCGGTAACATTGATGTTACACCGATCAACAACAATATACTTGTATCTTCTTGCTCTCAAATAGCTAAATGTAAAAAAGGGGCTAAGCAGAATTCCATGCAATTATTTCATCAAAACATTCAAGGTTTCTCTTCAAAGCAACTAGAAATTGAATTGTTTTTAGAAAAAACAAAGTTTGAAATTGTTTGTTTCACTGAGCATTGGTTAAAAGATTATGAAATGCTAATTAATTACGCAAATTACAGTGTGGGCAGTTGCTTTAACCGGAAAGCTAAGATTCGTGGGGGTTCATTAATCTTAGTTAAAAATTGTATTAAATTTAAGACTCGTAGTGATATTGTTGATCTATCGGTTGAACATAATATTGAGCTGTCTTGTGTTGAGCTGGATAGGCATGTTATAGTGTGCGTTTACAGACCCCCAAATTATCAAAACTACTCTATTTTTGAATCGGTAATGGAAGATACTTTAGCAAAGCTTGCAACTGGTAATAAATCACTGGTAATCTGTGGTGACTTTAATGTTAATATTTTAGATCAAAATTCAAATAGCAGTAGATTATTACATCTTTTTAAATCATTTAATTTGTTAAACGTGTTTTCGGAACCAACCCGAATTACTACAAATACTGCAACATGTATTGATAATGTTTTTTGTTGCTGCGACTACTTGGATAAATCAATTGTAAATTACCTTCCTTCTGATCATAGCGGTCAAACCGTTGTTTTCGAGTCCTACACACCATTACAAAAAATTCAGATAAAGTCCAGACAAATGACACCCAGTAATTTAAATAAATTTAATAATAACTTAATTAGTAATTTAGGTATTCCGGACCATATTATTGAAAATGTAAATCACTTTTATGAGGAATTCTTTTCGGTAGTTTACACCGAGTTTAATAATACATTAAAAATGAAAACTAAATCTATTTGCCCAAAGTTTATGTTCAGTGACTGGGCAACTAAGGGTATTAGGAAAAGTAGGGAGCGATTGTTTGAACTGTATGGCCTTAAGCCTTACATCAACTCAGAAACTTTTAATAAATATGTTGCAACTTACTCTAAAATTTTTAAAAACACTTGTAAGGTAGCTAAAGCCTTATTCATTAGCAACAAGATTAAATCCGCCGATAATAAAATAAAGACGGTTTGGAAAATTATCAATAGTGAAACTAATAGACATAAAAAATATAATAATGATATCACACTAGATACTTCACGTGGTCTTATAAGCTCTAAAAACGAAGTTGCTCAAGAATTTGTAGATTTCTTCACTAGTATCCCACTTAAAACTACTGAAACCTTAAATTCCTCACCCTTGGTTTCTATTGATTTGTTGAGAGCGAACGTTTCAGCCTGTCCGGTTGAGTTTCAATTTAAGCATATAAACCCCATCACAGTCATTAAAGCTTTTAAGGAAATCAAAATCAAATTAACTGAAGATCTTTGGGGAATGTCCATTAAAGTTTGTCAAGCTATTATTGAGACTATAGCACCGTTTTTAGCCTTAATATTTAATTTATGTGTGGACCAAGGAGTCTTCCCGGACCTTATGAAATACAGCAAGGTAATACCACTTTTCAAATCCGGGGACAGTAAAGACACCAATAACTATAGACCCGTATCCGTGTTGCCGGTTTTCAGCAAGGTGTTTGAAAAGGTAATGCTTAATCAAATGCTCACACACTTTAACACCAATAAAATCTTACATGAGAAACAATATGGTTTCACCAAAGGACGTTGCACGACTGACGCCGGTGTCACCTTATTAAAACACATATTTACGGCGTGGGAAGAGGCACAAGATGCCATAGGAATCTTCTGTGACCTCTCGAAAGCATTTGATTGCGTAAACCACGAAACCCTACTCTTGAAACTTGAACATTACGGTTTAGGGAAACTTGCGCTCAGTTTAGTTAAATCGTATTTAAACGATAGACATCAGCAAGTACAAATAAATGGTGTCAATTCAATGGGTTTAAAAGTAAGTATGGGTGTACCGCAAGGTTCGATATTAGGTCCTTTCCTCTTTTTAGTCTATATAAATGATCTACCCCATTTATTTAAAAACCAACCACAAATGGTGTTGTTTGCTGACGATACCTCTTTAATATTTAAGACAAACAGACGTGCCACAAATCTTGACGACGTAAATAACGCCCTATTGCTGGTCCATAATTGGTTCACCGCGAATAATTTGGTATTAAATGGGAAAAAAACGAAGTGTATAAGATTTGCTCTACCGAATGTCAAAAGTAGTGATAGTGACATAGTATTGAATCAAGAGAAGCTAGAATTCGTCGAAAAAACTGTTTTCTTGGGGATCACGCTCGATTCAAGGCTTCAATGGGGTCCGCATATAACTTCTCTTGCAGGACGGCTGAGTTCAGCAGCATATGCTGTTAGAAAAATCCGTCAATTTACTGATGTAGATACCGCGAGGCTAGTCTATTTTAGTTATTTTCATAGTATTATGTCATACGGTATTTTACTATGGGGACGGGCTGCAGACATTGAGTCTATATTTATTCTGCAGAAAAGAGCTATCAGAGCCTTATATGATCTACGTAGACGCGATTCTCTAAGAGAACTGTTTAAGGAAATTAACATCATGACAGTACCTTGTCAATACATCTATGAAAACATCATGTACGTTAGGAAAAATTTGCATTTATTTAGTAAAAGAGGTGACCGACACCACTATCATACTAGAAATAGGGACCAACTAACTCAACCAGGTTTCAGGCTAGCTAAAGTAGACTCATCTTTCATGGGGTACTGTTTAAAATGTTACAATAAAATACCTCCCCACATTCTACAACTGAATGAGACGAAATTTAAATCTTGTATAAAACGCACACTATGTAGGCAAGCATATTATAAGTTGGGGGATTACATTGATGATAAAAATGCTTGGCTCAATGCTGGTCCTGCTCCACAACCATAGGGGCAAACTAATTGATTACCATGTGAAGTTATTGTGGAAGCTGCAGAAGATTGTAAAAATATCTTTGAATTGTATAGATTCAATCTCTTAGTATTATATAATCGCATAGCACATGTGTGAGTACTATGTACGGTAAAGCTACCATTTACATTTAGTTATCTTCATTGACTTGAATGTGCCCTGGTGGCTGAGAGAATGTCATGCTCACACAAATGTCTCGCTGATGGTGGCGGGTGTGTCGGGTCATTTAGTTCCCTTCAATGTGGTTGAGTTGAATGGCGCTGATCCATGCGTCATGTTCGTGAACGGGCGCTGTCAGTTGGGACTGGTCATCTCTTAGCTGTCACGGTTTATTTTAATTACTTTATTTTTAAATTGTTAGTTTAATCTTTTACTCTGGACGCTCTTAATGTGCACGTCTTTGTACATCGTTCTCACATACTTATATGTATAATCTCAACATGAATGATGTAACCAAGATTTTGTAACAATATTTTGATTAAAAAGAGTGTCCATGGAGTTTCTTGCCCATTCTTCTCCATAGAGATCTACGATTTGGAATGTGCAACTACAGTACTTTCGCAAGTTATTATGCCTTGTGAATGTGACTGTAGCTTAGCTTTTTTGTTTTTGACTTTCAAAAGTGCCTGTAATGGTCTAATTGAAATAAATGCTTTGAGTTTGAGTTTGAGTTTATTTTTTTGCTAATCTGATTATTTTCCACAAAAACTATTATTTAGTCGTGCACTGGAATCCAAACTATTGAATTCATAACAAATCTTATCGAATAAGTTTAAATATTTTGAGGAACTTTAAAAAAAAAACTTATTTATATATTTTATTTCTTTATAAATTAAAGATTCTTGCAATTAACTCTCATTAATGGCATTAATTCGTTCCTTTGAAGAGTCATATTCGCGTAAGCAGGCAAAGTACATTTATCCATAAAATACGCACCCTTAAAATCCAGACACCATTACAAAAAAAAAAATAACTACTCTCATAACTCGCACTCTTCAATAACATTAAAAAAAGTAACATCATATTGTAATATATCGGCCACCATTCCACTCACAGCTATGCTAAAAGTACTCATCAAGCGAGATCAAAGCGATGTGTTGCGTTTATAATTGCCACCCTTACGCCCTTTCCCCTTCGAAGGGCTGTGGAACCTAACTATTTTGTCCTCGGAAGCAAAAAAACGGTATCTCAAAAAATCGAAAACCCTGTTTTGTTTTGCTCATGTCATGACAGCTGAACTCGTAAAAAATACCGTATTTTTTTTCAAACATAAAAAAAAACAGCAAGAAAAGTATGCATACTTATAAAATGTATTTTTTTACTGAAAAAGAAAGATACTCTTTCACATATATTAGTGTACGGAAATCTCCAGGAAAACTTCAAACGCCTTTTCAATGGTTTATTAAATAATACTTCGTAAAACACACCTTTCTCAATTTGTATCTACTCGCCATCTTATTTTTTTTCTTCACCTTTCACTCGTTCCATCGCTCATCCAACCATTCGTTCAAAAACATGTTTTTTAACGTTCAGGAATACATAACATAATATACAGCCTAATCTTAATTTAATCCTACATATATGTTTTCTGAAAACATGGATTTGTTGAGTTACCGCTTTTAGCTTTCGGCCGCCGACCCTATAGGACAATAGTACAGCCCTATTAGGGTCGTGTAGGGTCGGTGGCCATTGAAGAGTCGAAATGAAGTAGCAACCGGTTCAGATGAGTATGGCTGGTTAATTTTGCGTTAAAATGTCTGGTATGTCGTATAATTAACGTTTTATGGGTGACTAGTTACAGTTAGTAATATTATTATCCTTTTCCTAACTTTCTGCAGTCTCCGGGGAGTCGTACCTACTAATATTTAACTTTAGTAAAGTTTGTGTTACAAATTAAAATAGGGTGAGATTTTTGAGACCTAGCTGCGATAAGTAGGTTTCTAACAGTGGCGAAGGTTCCATACAACTCGATTCCTACCTCCTGCCTTTGAAAAATGGCACAGTCAGTATTCTATAGACAAATAATATAATCACATTAAAGATATGTACTCCAGCTTACCTCTTACAAAAATTGACCCTTGGTTTCTGGTTTCTAAGTACAGCAAACTAATTAAAAAACTATGAGATTTGAAAACTAGAGATGACACACCACACATACACATACATCCCACACACACATATCACACATGCCGAACTCACATAAAAGATACATAAAACGCACACTCATTTAAATAAGCTTATGTAAAGTACTTAAAGTTTCTTGATCTTAGTGCTCGAAATTGTATAAATTATAAATCATATATATTATAAATATTTAATAGAATTCTGTTCTGTACATTACGTAAATTTAAGTTACGGAAGAGTGGAGTGTCCTAATACAGGCATTTACTTGCTTAAAAGGACACTTCTATCACTAGCTATGTAGTACAAACCTTGTGAAAGAAAATAAACTATTTGTATTTGAGATTGAGTTGGGTTCCAGTACCAAATTAGCTGCGATTTGAAAATAAATAAAGGCATCTTTTTTTAGAGAAAAACTAGCACATCGTTTCCTTTGGCCACTTTGTTTTACTGACAAAACTAAAGCAGACTTTCGGGCCACTGACTACCCGTAACAACTGTCAAAGAAAGTCAAATCTACAAATAAACTATAATAATAATAATAAAATTTATTCAAAAATCCAAGGTACAACTTTTATAGTTTTTCTTAAATGTATGTCAAGTTCACTCATGATTTGTGCCTGAACTAGGTAATCCTGTGTTTCAGGCGATTGGAAGTAACATTAATTAATTAAATAATCACATAATTATCATACTAATCTTATTGGTACCTACGTAAAAAGTTATATAAAAATTATAGTATCTTAACTTAGCTAACTAATTTTAAAAAATTACAATAATACGAACAATATTTACTTTAGCACAAGTAATAACTTCTCTGTATCTTCATAGGACATATTTTGAAGGGCTTCTTTAAGGGTTTTCTTGCATTTACTATGATTTAAGGAGTAGATGTTTCCTTTTTCATTTAGCCTGTTATAGAGTGTAGCGGTCCAAGGTATATATAAAATTTGGCTATGAAAGCATGTTTTGTACTTTTTTGAGGGCAAACTATATCTTTCCGTCTCTTTTTAGTAAATTCAGTGCTGTATGGAAGTGCCGCGTGTTGTTTTAGTACAGTGCTCATAATAAATAATTGTCGGACTGTTAGTACTTCACAAGATTTATACAGGAGGTTAGTGGGAAATGACATGCTTTTCTTCTTTTTTTTAAAATTAAATTAAATTAAAAAGAATCGTTAGGATGCAGACTATATCCAATTAAGTATAGACAGTTATGTAAAGAATTGTAAGTAATTATTTTTTACACGACTGCCCAAAAAAAGGAGTGTTATGTTTTCAGGGTTCATGTATGTATGTATGTTTGTGAGTTTCTTTATTCCACCATAACTTCTAAACGGCTTAACCGATTTCAATGTATGTGGTATCATTAGAAGCGTTGAGTTATTCCGAGTAACATAGGCTAGTGAAAATTTTAAAAAATGTAAAGGGGGAGCCATGGTTCCTGAAAAAATCTGATTTTTTTTGGTTTTTTCATGAAAATTTGCCTACGTATACTATCATCGTCTAGAACTTGCTTATTTACATAACAAAAATATGTAACAGTAGTATTCAATATGCATTCGTTCAGTAATAAAAAAAAAAAGAAATTAAATCTTTTACATATTAAATTCAAAGACCTGACTGACTGATATATCAACGCACAGCCCAAACCGCTGGTTCTAGAGACATGAAATTTGGAGGGTGTATTCTTTGTAAGGAGTAGGTATACATTAAGAAAGGGTTTTTCGAATTTCCACCCCTACGAGGGTGAAATGGGGTGTTAAACTTTCTGTGAAACTTTTATTCTCGGGGTCAATTGACTTGAAAATCTGTGTACATTCCCTTCAGTTAAAATGATGAGAAACGTGTATCACAGTTTTTCCAAAATCATCCCCAATATAAAATTCAAAATCCTGACTGACTGACTGATATATCTACGCACAGCCTAAACCGCTGGTCTTGAAGACATGAAACTTGAAGGGTGTATTCTTTGTGAAGAGTAGGTCCACTAAGAAAGGGTGTTTTCGAAATTCCACCACTAAGAAATGGGGGGTAGAATTTTCTGTGAAACTTTATATTCTCTGGGTCCGTTGACTCGAAAATTTGTGTACACACTTCAATTAAAATTATGAGACGCGTGTATCGGAATTTTATTTTCCAAAATCATTCCCCAACATTGTCAAATAGGGCTACCAAACTCACGTAGACAGGCGCATGGCGCGCAGCGTTGCACAGGGCGTACAGGGCGCGGGAGTATTTACCTATTAGTAAGTAGGTAGGATTTTTCCGAGTTAGACGTCGTGTCTGTAAATATGTGTGAAATCGCGTTGACTCGTGATACGCAACATTGATATTAATTTTATTATGTAAAAGTATCGTCTATAAGTAGATTCCTAATAAATCATTTGATTGTCGTCACCGGTGTCCAATCTCAAACAAAGGTATCAATATTTGCTGCCTTCAAGCGGCTCTTGCCCAACCTGAGGGGTTCAAACGCCTCCTGCCGGAGGCTCTACGCGGGGTCGTGCGGTTCACGGCCCTTTACGGGGCTCCGGTATGGGCGCGTTCCTTGAGGCGGCGAGCCGCCCACTACCTGAACGCGCCCCAAAAGGTGGTAGCCGTAAGGCTGGTCCGTGGGTACCGCACGATCTCCGGCGAGGCGGCGAGCCTCCTTGCCGGATTGCTGCCATGGGATCTATAGGCGATAGTTCTCGCGCGCCTGCACAAGTGGCGCGCGGAGGCACTACGCTGGGGGGAATTCCGCTGCCGTGGCAAATTGTCGCTCAGCGGACAGACCTACGGAGCAATGTCATGGCGAGATGAAGAGAGCGACAGTCGCAACCCCGTGCGGGGCACGCCACAATAGTGGATAAGTCACCTCTTTGAGGAGCGGCTAGAGAGGCGCCACGGCGCCCTCACCTTCCGCCTGACGCAGGTCCTCACCGGACACGGTTGTTTCGGGAGGTACCTGCACCGAATCGGGCGGAAACGCACGGGTGTTATCATTGTGAGGATCGCCCGGAGGACACGGTGGAGCACACCTTGGAGGTCTGCTCCGCTTGGGCGGAGCACCGCCGCCGTGTCCTCGTAGCGGCAATTGGCGGCGGCGACCTCTCGCGTCCGGCCTTGGTTCAAGCCATGGTCCGGGGCGAGAGGGAATCGGAAGCCGTCACTTCTTTCTGCGAAGCAGTCATGCTAGCGAAGGAGGTGGCGGAACGTGAGAGGGATAGAACCTCACGTCCCAGCCGCCGCGGGAGACGCCCAAGGCGTCAGGGGCCACGTGATGGCTCTCGGCCACAGTAGGCGCGGAACTGTGGACGGTGAGTAATAGGCTAGCTCGCCGTCTGCCCGTCTTATGACGACAGGCCGTATCGACGGCGCGTTGGTGTTCCACGCGCGGCTCAAAAAGATGTCAGCAAACAGGAGAGGCCCGCAAGGGCCGATGCCTACCAAGGCTGCGGGACTGTTCGAAAGAGATACCGCGGCCCTGGAACACAAAGGGCAAAAGAAGGAACATGGATGGGTTTTAGTCAGTAAAAGTCTGACACTCCCTTCCGCTCCGCCCAGAGCGGGCATTTGATAATTTCTCATCCCAAAAAAAAGATATCAATATTTCACTGTAATATAATTGATTACTATGAACTAATATTTGCAAGTAATAAGTAAGTACATGTAAAAAAACGCGAGTGTGTCTGCATTATTCAAATAAAATTAAATACTTACACTAACTATTCTTTATTACCTATTCAACTTTAAAAGTAAAAACTACTCAATACATGTATCTTAAATAATAAACTATTATAAATGCGAAAGTTTGGATGAATAGATGTTTGTTACTCAATCGCGCCAGAACGGCTGAACAGATTTTGATGAAACTTGGCACAGAGATAGATTATAGTCTGGTATAGCACATAGATTACTTATTATCCCAGAAGTAAGATCCCGTGGGCAATTCCCGAACTCCACGTGGGAGAAGCCGCGGGCATATGCCAGTAAGTTATATTTTGCGTGATATTGATTTCCTAAAAAAATAAGTTTACCTTTTGTGGCACATTGTGCGTTTGAAAAATATTGTTTTATCACTAAAAGGATTAAAATAAAAACAAATAATTAAAAAAATTAAAAAACACGCCTGCCATATCAAAAAGTGAACTAAAAAATTAAAAACAAGTTACATGATTTTAGTATTGAATGGCCAAAAGGTAGGTACTAAATAGATTATATTATTTACTGTGCAATTAAAATGCCATTGTGCCCAAAAAAGGAAAACTGAAAACCAATCTTTTCATTGCAGTCGGGGGACGGTTCCTTGGAATAGTTCTTAACAGGTCCCCCGACTTCGATGAAAAGTTTGGTTTTCAGTTTTCCACTTTTGGGCACAATGGCATTTTAATTGCACAGTAAATAATATAATCTATTTAGTACCTACCTTTTGGCCATTCAATACTAAAATCATGTAACTTGTTTTTAATTTTTTAGTTCACTTTTTGATATGGCAGGCGTGTTTTTTAATTTTTTTAATTATTTGTTTTTTTAACTGTATCTATGAAATTATTACTACTAACATATTTTTTAAGCATTTCTACCCATATGGACTTGGTTGTTCGAAATAAAGTATTTGAATTTGAATTTTCACATTAAAGATCATCTATAATCCCGACACCAATCCCTGATATTATAACAAGATCATACTATAACAAGTTTTCCTCTGACCTCTGCAACTGCTGGCAACACGTTTTCCCTACGGGCTGACAGGGCACAAGTCATGCGTGCCTATGCATGACACCAAACTATCGGAAAACTTCACGCCCGCCGTGCTAGTCATACCAAAACGAAATCGTATCGTATCCACGGTGCTGAAATCAGTAAAAAGAACCATACAATGCTTAGTCTGAACACTCGTTTTTACTTAAAATACTATACAATTACCTACTTAAGACAAAAATATATGATTTTTATAAAATTATTTAATAAAATCTAAGTATTGCCAAGCGATGAATCCCGTCTCACTTATCAAGTACCGTATTCTCTTCTTCTTTCTATTTATTTTTTGATCTATTTGCAGTTGTCAAAATATATTTGTATGATGGGAGACAGAATGAGAAGATGAAGTCCAGCGCGGGCATTTGTCTATTTAGAAGAAAAATTGAAAATTAGCAAACGGAGAAAAACCATCGGATAATAATATGAATTACTAGCTGTTGCCCGCAACCTTCGTTTGCGTGAAATTACGAGTATTATAAAAAAAAAATATTTGAATTGAATTTTGTTACCAATTCAAGTTTTAATTTTTTTGCACGGAACCCTTAATATTTTTCTAAAGTAAAAGCTTATGTTATAACTTCAGCTATCTGCCAGTAAAAGTCCCATCAAAACCGGTCCCGCCGTTTCGGAGATTAGCCGAAACCGACAGACAGACATAAATTTAAAAAAATGTGTTATTGTTATAAGTGCCGTATATATTTTCATACGCATTCAGTAAAAAGCTGCTATTTTGATATTACAAACAGACACTTCAATTTTATTTATTTGTATAGATGTAGATGTTAAAATTCGTTAAATGTTCCCAACTTTATATGACCCCAATCTATTTAATTTGCGAGTTAATAGGCTTCTTTTGGGTTAGCTCGTTCCTTCGTCGACCTCATCTGTGGACTAGATTGAGGTCAAGAGTAGGCACATTTAATATAAAAAATTGGTCACAAAGTGACAATTCAAAATATTGACGTGATTTAGATCAGATAAACTGCAATTTGAGCCTTAATTCAAATCTCAAAAATCCACAAACCAATGTAACAAAAATACGTAACTAAACGCAAAGCGGACAACGGTCGGCGCAACAGCCGCGGCAGGTGCAAATTATACGCGTGTAGCAACACAACACTAGCTAACGTTACGCGTATCGTGTGGCACAGCACTAGTCACATATAAATGTTACGTGTTCGTACATATTAAGTGTGAATATTGTTCGTTTATTTAGATTTTAGAGCATGCGTGTTTGTTGTGAAAATTTGATAATGTAATATTAACTTGATTAAAAAGAATGATTGCTATAAGCTTTAACAATTGTGGAATGCAAATAAATGAATGTGAATCATCATCATCATCCGTCTAGCCTTTTCCCAACTGTTTTGGGGTCGGCTTCGAGTCTAACCGCATGCAGCTGAATACCCGTATTTTAAATGGAGCGACTTCCTATCTGTCTTCCACAACCCAGTTAGTAATGGATATGAACATGAATGAAAATACTGTTACACATTCTTTAACTGAAATAAAGTTTTGAAAAAAATTGAAAAAAGGTCAAAAGTTAGGCACTTAGGTAGACATAAATTAGAAAAAAAACTACTAATTCTGAATAGGATTCAACGGAATCTACTGTGTTACATAACATAACATCACGCGTGTAATCCCCGAATGGTCAGGCAGAGGGACCTAATAGTACACCCACATTTCAACAGGTATGTTTAAGTCCGATCTAATAGGGGACGAGCCTATTGCCACCAACCGGGAACAAATCCAGACTCGACCTGGGAATCGAACCCAGGACCTCATGCTCAACAGTCGCGCCACTGGGTTGTCCTGAAATATAGAGAATAGCTGAGTACGACTCGTCGGGATATCAACCAAGTGTGGATGGTACGCCGCAGTACTGCTAGTCAGGTGGTAAAAGTGTGATGGTGGGGTCAGATCGTGGAACTCCTGCGCACACTCTTATTTGGCTGAAATTAAAAATAATATGTAACAAATGTGCTAGCACGTCTGTTGTCTGTCTATCTGAAACTATTAGGTATTTCTTTTCAGGTACCTATTAGATCCCAACTAAGAAAAAGTGGCAAATTGACTTTCTCCTAATGAGTTGCAAAAGAAAATTATCTTGTAATAATAATAAATAATAGAAAGGACCTGACACTCCGCTCCGCTTCCCGCCTTAGCCTTCTAACCTAACCTATCCGAGTCGGATTGCTTTGAATCGAGGTGGTAACCATAATGTTGGTATCAATAAACGATACATTTTTGATATATTTCAATTAAATAAACGTTATATCCAATAACTTTATACGAAATAAGGTTTAGAGTATGTAAATGTTATTATGTACAGACATTATACCAACAGTTGGCTCACGTTTATTAGACTTTGTGAACGTTATTGAAATGAAAATATACCTATTAATAAGTTAATAACTTTATATGATAAGAGACGCATCCGCTCTCCGTCGCTAGGCAGCCGACACGTCTGAAATTGTTTGTTTTGTTTAATTGTAAATAGTTGTTTTTTTTTTTATAGGTCTGTTTATGTCAGTGTTTTTACGTCTGCGATAGTTGGTAAGTGGTAAGTTTATTATTTTATGTTCAATGCCAGCTGTAGCGACGCCGGAATAATTAGTGCCAGTCAACCTGTCACATCACTGGATGTACAACTGGTAAGATGCCCTCACTGCTCCCAGGGTCGTTTTATAAAGGCGGACGGGGTCTTAAGATACACTATGGCAAGGTCCACAAACGTCAGAGTATACCTTCGTGTTCCCCAGCCTCATCCCCGACATCAACATTGAACAAACTTTATGGAAAACTTTGTCCAAATTCAAAAATTCCACTCCAGTCCTAAAAAGAGTACCGTTACCCGAGGCGCGAGACACTCGTTTGTACTGAGTTTATCCTTAAAAGATTCTGCATGTCCAATAATTACCTATTTTTAATAACCTTTCTCAAAAAGGCATTTGTGCTCATGTGGAATCCAAGTTAAGTAAGGGTAACATTAAGGCAGCCATAATACTGTTCAGTAGTGCTGTGGTGGCGACTTACTCTCCAGAGACTCTTTCAGCCTTGGAGAGTAAACATCCATCGCCTGCGGATGGTCTCACCTTTCCCTACCCGCCGGTTCACCCCAACCCCCTCGTTCAGGATCCATCTTTTTTCCAAATTAGCAGCCCCGCAGTTGATCGCAGTCGTGAGTTCTTTCCGGAGCGGTTCTGCCGGCGGCGGCCTAGACGGCCTGACTTCACAGCATTTGAAAGATTTGTTGAGATCAGGCGCTGGGGAATTATTCTAATTGCTTTAGCTAAAATTTTAAATCGCAAAAAGAATTATCGCTTCAGAGATTCGAACTCACATAGTAGTATTCAGTGGCTTATCTGTTGAGCTATGAACTCTTTAGATTTCGATGCGAAATTATGGTTTACTATCATTTCAAAGGCGTTAGACCACTCACTCAATGAATCGATGTGTGCGTGGCAGTCATTGTGAGCAGTACGACGTACGGAACTAATCATTTTAACAGTAACGTTATAGTTTTGTAGTGTGCCTGGTAGGTGCCTTATCTCTTTTGGCGTAAGTATTTTCTCCGTTCTTCTCCTCTTTAGAAGTAACCAGAACTTTTGGACAAAATTGACCAAATTATTCGCAGCACATTAACATCCATTCTTAATGCGGCCCTGGACGACCGAGCGTGGCTGGAAGCCACCCTACCAATTCATTTTGGTGGCCTCGGCGTCTACCGTCACCTAATATTGCCTATACAATTACAGCTATGCTAGGTGACACAACCTTCCGGCTCGCTACATGTTTCACATGTGCCCACATCGCTGTCAATGTGGTGAAGCAGACTGTCGACTGCCTCGGACACCATGGCCTTTCCTGCAGTAAGAGTGCAGATCTCATCCGTCGTGCTCTTGTCGTCGTTGCCACCGCCGGGGGTGCCAACTGTCTTAGAACCGAATGGGAAGAGATCCGATGGTATGACCATAATGCCATGGAAGTTGGGTAGGTCTTTGGTGTGGGATGCAACTTGCGCCGACATCTTTGCGTCATCCCATCTTCCTATATAGCACAATGGGTTGCGCTGGGGCGGCTGCTGCAGGTGCTGAAAACCTCAAACGGCGCAAGTACAATTACTTAATAATTAGTAGTTATGTGTTTAAGCCGTTTGGGGTTGAAACACTAGGGCTTTGGGGCCGAGTGTCCACCTAGGATTTCGGGAAATCGTCAAGCGGTTGATCGACTCTTCACGTGACCAGAGGGTGGGGCTATGTCTTGGCCAAAGTGCCCTGGAAAAGTTTGGCAATGCTACCAGCCTTTTCCAGGGCACTTTTCCTATTGACAGCGATGTGGACGAATTTTTTGACGCCCTGTAATTTGACTTGTGAGACTTGTAAGTATGTCGCGTGATGACCACTGGCGTTATTGCGATTCATTCCAAGTCCGTACTAATGAACAGATCCGACAGATCTATAAATTGTAGTTTGTAAAGAATGTACGTACTTGATTAAAATAAAAGAACATAAGAATTTAAATACAACTACAAAAAATGCAGTGGATGTCGAGATCAAAAAATGGTAGGTACGGAGATATATACCTACTTCACAGCCGCATAGATAATTGTGTTGTTTGCGATTAAATGGAGGCTTTTAAAGTTCCCATCGGATGTAAAATTGAATTGCGTCCCGCGTTCGGCGGCGACCGCTGTGAAAGCCCCGCGGTTTGTGGCCCGACACGGTATTACCTTAGTGACGTCACTACATCGGTAAACTGACATTTTGTTGGTTATATAAAGGGTGATGGGATAATCACGGGTTAATTATTATGAGAAGTGGTCGCTCAAAGAAAAAAAATTAAATTTAACAAGCGTTTTCGTAACCGAATTTACAACATAGATTTAACGGCGCGCGATGATTTAGTTGATTTGTTGCAACACTTATTCTGTGGTTTAAAATTGATTTTAGAGCGGTTAACACCGAATGGGGTTGTGAATGTCATGGCGGCGCGGGCGGTGAGGCGCTTTTTGAGGTGACTGTCACCCGGTGGTCACGCACAAATCCATTGGCTCTAAACTCAAGTCTAATATAATTATTGTAATTTGGATTTAATCAGTTAATATTCTTATTCTTATTCTTTATTGCACACAAAATACCAACTAACTACCAACACTAACAACCACCACTACTAACTATCATTGTAATCTCTAATCATTTTTATAATGTTCCGTTGAAATCTTTGTAATTATAATATCAAGTGAATTATTCTGCACGTATTATTTTTCAACCATCTGCACTGCACGTACACAACCATAGTGGAGGACCAACAATTAATAACGAATAAACAGCGACACTGGTGTCTCAGCCGCTCGAAAATCCGACAGATTGATCCAATTAAAGGAACAATAGTTGTCAAAATAGCTCGATTTCATTATTGTCTGGCAGGTTGAGTACTTTATGTGATCTACCCAAATGTCATTTCTTTCGTTCGTCGGGTTGGTGAGCGCCTTAAGTTCTGAGTTGAGATACACGCTTACTGACACAAGCTTGTATTGACTGGATGGATTCAGTCAAATCTGTGTTTCTTTCTTCAAAAGACAATCTCAAATGAGAACTTGCATGGTCCTCACATGATCTTAGGGGTGATCCATGATGGGGGCCTAAAATGCTGAAGCGTTCATTTTAGACCCCCTGGCCAATACAATTACCTTAAGGTGGAAACGCCAGGGTAAACCGCGAAATTCAAATTTTCTTACGTTTTTGCAATTTGCAGGTTAGTGTCAGGTTTTATGTTGTTGAAAAATGAGTTGCGCTAGTAACACGCATGTAGTTACAGAATTATATTCCTTAAAATCATTAATACAGCGCTCTAAGTTCATTTAACCTCATTCAATAACTATTTCATGAAAAACTCATTCAATGGGGTTAAATAAACTTACGATAGATAAATATAATTGCATCATCATTTATTTTCAAATATTGTATACGATTTACAAAAGTATTATTAAAATAATAAGTACTTTTACAAAATATTTTATTTTTAAAGTAACTCTATTTTCTAACCTTAATGAGTGAACAAATTAGTCTTCAAATAGGCAATTTACATTTTATAAAACGCCAAACTGCTTTGCTGAACTGGACCTATTTGGCGCTGCCGTGAGACACACAGTATTATTATTGACTTTTTTATTATTTCTTTTATTGTTATTTAGATTTAAGTTTTTTTTCTGTTATTGCTTATTGTGTGTTTTTGTGGCATGTGCCAAATAAACATGTTTTCTTTCTTTCTTTTTCTTTATTTCCAAACCATTGCAGACGGATTACAAAACTAAAGCCTTCTAAAAAGACCCCAGTTACATCCCAAAGCCATCTTTAAAAAGAAAACATTAACGAATCGTAAAAACATCAAAGTTATAAATACTTCGCTAAATCACCCTGATTTTATATTTATAGATTTATTATTTACACAAAAAACGTCGCCAATCGCCCTTCTTTCTTGCCCTTCAAGGAAAAACAAACAAATATCCGAAAAAAAAACATTCCAATTTATAAGGTATTAAAAAATATTTGAAACCTATTAAAATTAAGTCCCTTTGACAAGGTCTTACGTTTCGATAGATGGATGTAAACAAACAAATACTGCGACTAACATCAAAAGGCACCTTAAATGTTTTCACGGATTCTTTGACAAATTTAATGTTACCTCAAGATTGGGGCTGGGGAGTCGGCGGGGTAAACGCTGGTTAGGGGCCGTCTCCACGAGCGAGAGAATCGCGGCGATATTACGTATTTGAGTATTTGTATGGGATAATATCGCCGCGTTACTCTCGCTCGTGGAGACGGCCTCTAAGAGAGTGTATAGAAATACGTGGCAACGACGATAATATCGTCGCGATTCTCTCGCTCGTGGAGACAGCCCCTTAGAGAGGGAGCAAGTCATTATGGTACTTTAAAGGGTAATGAATACTTTTTAAAGAAAGGCCCGATAAGTTCTTAAAAAGCAATGCCACTTTGACTGCGGATCTTCATTTTAATGCCAATATAGAGTCACGCTACATTTAGTTCATGTCCCGATTTCATCGGCAAAAAATTTAGTGAATTGCAACAGAGCGAACGCTTGAAATAAACCGGGCAAGTGTGAGGGTTTTCTATACATACAATCTGTAATACTAATCGCCCAGCCCTCTTCCAAATAAAGTTGTATAAAACGATCAATGGATCCCGTCAGGAAAATCATGAAAAATTGCAGATTGTGTGTTGACGAAACTAGACCGTTATCGGTATTTATGACTCTCCACTCGTCTACTTATGTGTGATTTATTATACACCATTATTTTAAGGTCGTTCTGGAACCGAATACCATTAACTCGATCATCAAACTCGGAACGATTGGGACTATTTTTTTCAAAAAGTAACAATAAAAAAAAACGAAAGAATAAATTTAATGTTTTTTGTTTGTGAAATAATGAGAACTCAAATGCATATGTGTGTGTAAAACGTATCCACGATCGGCAACACATGCGAACATTCATCATTCATCGATCGATTCTCATTATTTCACAAAAAAAAACATTAAATTTATTCTTCCGTGTTTTTAGGGTTCCGTACCCAAAGGGTAAAACGGGACCCTATTACTAAGACTTCGCTGTCTGTCTGTCTGTCTGTCTCCAGGCTGTATCTCATAAACCGTGATAGCTAGAAAGCTGTTTTCACAAATGATGTATTACTATTGCCGCTATAACAACAAATATTAAAAATTAAAAAAAAAAATATTAAGGGGGGCTCCCATACAACAGATATGATTTTTTTGCCGTTTTTATAGATAATGGTACGGAACCCTTCGTGCGCGAGTCCGACTCGCATTTGGCCGGTTTTTTTTATTGTTACTTTTTGAAAAAAATAGTCCCAATCGTTTCGAGTTCGATGATCGAGTTAATGGTATTCGGTTCCAGAACGACCTAAAAATAATGGTGTATGTATACCTAGGTAGATGTGTCTATCTTCGTTGAAGAATTATTCATTTTTATGCTCTTACCCTCGTGAGCTTGAAATTAAAAACTCCTTTACATTAGTACCGTTTGCTTTTTACTAACAAGCCATTAGATTATGTACATTTTTTTTTCATCAATTCTTCAATTACTTACAAACGCTGCCTTCAAAGACACACCCGAATCGTTTGAAAATGTTTACTTACAACACACCAAAAAGTAATTTATTTTTTTAGTCTTCAAAGTGAATGTAGCAAAGAAATCACATCGTAAAGTACCTACCCACTCAATGTTCTACCTAGTACCTATGTTATTTAGATATAGTAACAAAAATACATGACCTTTTATATAGAAACATGTCAACAGTAATCAGACATTTTCTTTTACCATTCATAATACTTAGTATTTAATTTTTTTAATAAATTGCGCCAGGTTCGTTCTCGGATAAACTAATAAGAATAATAATTATAACAGTTTGAATTATCTGCAAAATAGTGTGCGGTGTACTTTAAAAGCCTTTACAACTTTTTAACAGAAACTAAGGTTTCATGAAATGCAAATGACTTGTACAGTATGTTACTGTTTTATGTTAGCCTGGACTATCCCACTCCTGCGCAAAGTCGAAGGTCTTTGCGCAGGAGTGGGATAGTCCAGGCTAACATTCCTTCCACTTCTCTTGATGTTGTGCCTCTTCTCTCTTCTCGCCAATATTGCAACTAATACCTAATTACCTAGTAGCTGCAATCAGATTCAAAGAGATAATACTGTCATCACTGATAAACTTCTGCCTCCCAATCTTTGGGTTATTTATTGTGTGATTCGAAATTTGGCTTTTGCATAACCGACATCTCGACTGAATCTAGACCGTTCAAACATCATTTACAATATTATAGCTACAACAAAAAATCCAGTAGTTGGCCATAATTATAAACACTAGCCCACACTAGTTGTTGAAATCCCTGAAACTTCAACTCTTCCGGACACCTAACACACAATGTCATAAAAGTCTTTTCCTTCACAAATAAAACGCCAACATGGCCGCTCTAAGATTAGCAACTAAACGAAGTGACGCGCGATATTGGCCACCACGTTTCCCATAAAGAAATTTTAATGTAATAAGCTTTCTTTGTGAGCTGAAATTCAAAGGCTTTTAGTTTATTATCCCAGGTTATGAAACTACCGTTGGCGTACCGGGGCTTAAAGTGTAGAAGGGGTTTGGTGCGAAATAAAGGAGATGGCGGGTCTTACATTTCTTCAGTGATCTTTTCGCGCTTAAATGACTTTGCCACAGGGCGTTGTTGATAAACATTTGTGGAAAAAAATACTGTTTTAAGCTTTCACGTTTTAGAACTATACTTATACTATCACTTGCTGGATATCTTCCGTGACTGTTCATAATCACGGAACAATTACGGAAGAAATCTCGTAAGTGACAGTATAAGTTTATTTTTGGAAAAGTTTCGTGATGGTGGCATATTATCTGTTGTATTTTTTTTAATCAAAAATCAAATCAAATCATTTATTGCTTTGCAAACATGGGTAAAAGATACATAGATGTTTCATATCTGTAAATAAGTTCAAAAGAAAGAAAAATAAAAGATAGAGAAAAGAAAAGTAAAAAGAAGTAACAAAAAAAAAGTAGTAAGTAAAGATTAATTTAAAACTATACTAGCAATAGATTCCTATGTCGGCTCTGTAAACTATCAGTAGGCTGAAAGTAAAAGGGACAGTTTGAAAAACTACCTGACGACAGATTTTGTTGGTGATGAAACAATTTACCTATTGCTGATCAAAACCAATAAAGTTTTTTTTTTTATATAATACTAAATATGATAAATAGGCCGGTTACAGGCCCATCGTTTTTTGTTTTTTAAATAATAAAAGACGTTTCCAATTCTTAGTCGGAGATTCAAACACTATAATCTAAATTATTTTTCCTCAATCTTTGGCCACCCAATGCTGAGTTTAAGGTCCCTTCAAATCTTTCCACTTTTGGTGGTTCATCATGCTTATTCAGCCTCTTCCAGCCACTTTGATGAGATCGTCTATCTAACTTAAGTTACTGTTAAACAATAACTAATGTAGTGACTCAGTTCTGGGCCAACACAATTGATTATAGATATTACCAAAAATATTTACCATTTTACGTGAAAAAAGGTAGTGGCTCGATTTATTTGCTCCCAAGTGTAGATTGCCATCGACACGCCACGAAGAAGAAGACTGTGTTTTCAATTACCAAGGCACAATAAGCATATGTTGATAACTAGCTTTTGTCCGCGGCTTCACTCGCGTTAATTTAGAATTTGACAATACATTCGGGTTGTACTCTACTTGCAATAATATAATTCAATCATGATTCGAAAGACACGTGCCGCCATCTATTATCATAAGAACGTTATTGTTGCTTTCCTCGGGAACCGTACTTTCTTCGGGATGAACGGTACCCTATGTCCGTTTCTGTACACCTGACAACGTATATGCAAAATTTCAGTGAAAAGGTAACAAATAAACATACTTACTTTCACTTGTTATTAAACCACATTTAGATTAAATCGCTACCTGCTCATCACTTGGATCGCAAACGCAGCGATCCACGGATTTATTTTGTTCTTGTAAGTACGTGAGTAACACACTGTGAGGTGGATTTTACGATTATTTACTTTGTAAGCTTTCATATTAAATCTTTACACTAATGTTTATATAAATACTTTACTTAATGTGTTTTATTTATTTTTTTACGCATTATCTGTTTGTTTTAAAACAGATTCTTGCCGCTACAATGATGAATTAAAACTTATAGAAAATTGCAGACATTTTTTACATTGCTTTACCGGTTCTAGAACTTCGCTTAATACACAAAAAAGGGTCTCTGAGAACACTGAGTTCGTTTCGACATTTTAAAAATAGTTGGCTAAAATTTGATTTGTAAAAGTGTTATTTTTAACCAATTTAGCAAATAATCATCAACAATCAAAATTAATAGTCTTTGAAATAATGAGTCTAATTTCAATTAACTTGCATGGAAGCGGGAAGTCGAACAAAAGTGATAATTACCCACCTACTTAGTTCTGGCGTGATTGAGTAACAAAGCTCCGTCCATCCATCTAAACTTTCGCATTTATAATATGTATTAGTATATAGAAGGTATAGCAACGTGGTGATCCGCTGTTGTTGCTGCTCGGGCTATTATTTTCTGAAAACTCTTAACACTGCCAAGCAGAACATCGCGAGCTCCTTGGTTTCTCAACCTTGTTATTAATTCAACAGTTTGTTGAGAGATGGCGGTAAATTAAAGCTATTAGAGTAGATTATTATGTAATCAAATCGTAAATTAAAATGTCTTTTCCTCCAATAACGAGACATTTATTTCAATTGTACAACTAAAAACGATTGTTCAGTAGAAATTCGATTAAATAGTAAAGTAAAAAATAAAGATATGAAAACGGAATCCAGTCTCCCTAGAAAGATGACAGATGGCGCTTATAGCCACAGTAATTCACTTTAGATTCAGTCAAAGAAACTTCAGACCTGCACGGATATTCTGGAAAAGCTAAAATATTTCTGAAAAAAACAAATAATGGAACAGATGATATTGTGTCCTGCGCAAAGAAGTAAGAAAAACGAATTTTGCTTGTTCTAAAACCTGTCAACAACCTTCGCTAGTTTTATCAATAACTTCAAATTCAAATTTGATTTTTTTTAGGTTCTTCTATAAATCTCGCAGTCAAAATTAGGTTTGCTGTAAGAAAACCCAATTCGGGGTTAAGCTCGCCATTGTACATAAGCTATATTATTGCAATTTGTATGTATATTTGTTATTTTGTGTGCAATAAAGAATAAGTTTTTTTTTTTTTTTTTTTAATCTTTATTTATTTAGAGGCTTTTACCTTACAAAGGTACGTCAGCCTCATCAAGAATAAGAATAAGAATGAGTACCTACTTATTTACCCACTGAAAAATGTACCGCAGTCAACGATACGTTTTCTGATCGAAATTGTTAATTAAACCATTAAACAATCTTGTAGAGACAATATTTAAAATAAGTAAATAATCAGCAAGCGAGACTATTTTATGTGTGTTCTTTCTTCTTGTGAGGAAAACCATGGTACTGTGTTTAACAAAATAAGGCTTGCTTATTACCCAATACTTTGGTATTTAATGGTACCTCGAAAATATTTCACACTTTTCTAAAAGTGTTCTCTTTTCTATCTGCAGGGGAGTTCCCATGGTAAACAGCTGTTTCTGGGGAAAACAGAAGTATATTAACATGTTTTTTTTTTGTGTTTGATGGGCCTACTCTTGACCTCAATCTAGTCCTGAGGACATAGATGAGGTCGACGATGGAACGAGCTAACCCAAAAGAAGCCTATTAACTCGCGACTTAAATAGATTGGGGTCATATGAACTTGGGAACACCGACGAAGGCAGGGAATTCCACTCCTTGGCTGTGCGCATGTTGGGCTCCCCCTCCCACCGAATCGAACCACATTCCTCCTGCTACTTAGAATCAGAGGCCCCAATTCTCCTACTACCCTTTGTCGTCATGTAGTACATTTTTGCACAGTTCAACTTTTACGAACAACAACCAACAGTCTCACACTCTTGGAGGGGTGGAGCTCTAGGAGCAAGTGGCTAAATAATGACTTCTGCTCGGATCAATCTTCAGGTTAAGCCACGCTTCCCTAGATCGATCTGTGGATGGGTGACCACCCATTCGGTTATCGAGTTACCTCCGTGCCTCGAAAATCACGCTAAGCCGTTGCTCCCGGCTGTCGTAGATCTTTGACAGTCGTTACAGGTAGCCCGAAAGTCTGACAACTAGTCCAATTAAGGAGTATCGTATTACCCAGTACAGCAGACAGCTAGGTGGTAGTCGTTCCATGTGAAGAAATACTGGTATTCAGTTGCATTCGGTTAGACTGGAAACCGACCACAACATAGTTGGAAAAAGTCTAGGCAGATAATGAACCAACGGAAGACGCAACCTCTAAAATTTTCCCACATAGATGAGAAAACACAAAAACAGGAGGCTATGTTCTTGAAAACTCCATCAAGTTAATTAGCTAGCTTTAAATAACCCAACCCACAAATTAACTGCCTACACCACAGAAGAACCAACAAGGAAATGTTCCCACCTACTTTTTTATCAAATAAACACAAGGCTAACTACTGAATGTAAATACCAAGATCTCACGACCCCTGGAAGCTTGAAACTCCTTCGTCACAACGGCTCAAATTACATTAGACTGTTTCCAACACCAGTGGTGAAAGAATCCTCCTGACCTATATGTTTTGAGTGATGAAAGACCAAGTTACGCTGGTGCAGTGTTTTCACACGCGTATTTTAGTATGCTCAATAATCGTGATTGACGGCGTTGTATGTTTGAGATAGCATCTGAATGTCTGTTTATCTGTCGTCACCCTTCATGTGTCGAGTCGTATGTATCTAGTATGTAGAAGTACTTATGTACTAGCTACCAACTGTCAGTTTTCTTTATCAAGCTTTTATGCACTCAAGTACGAACGCTTGCGAAATGACATGTAGGAAGTGTGAAGTCATAATTTGCTAACATTTTGCATGGGAACCTTTTGAATTATATGTTTTTTTGATGGTGAGTAATGTTAGGCTTGCTTCCTTGTTAAAAATTCTTGCACATGATAATTGTAAAAGTTAGTTAAGTGGAATATTAAGTTCTTGAATCAAATCAGATCTTTTTAAGGGATCCTTTGGCATTCTAACAAGATTTCTGACATAATTTTATGTGAACTCACTCAGATTGTGTAGATAGTTTTGGTACTGTTCAAATTTAGAACATTTTAGTTCACATAGATAGACCTACGCTAAATGGGCATTGACGAAACATTGGAAGCGTTTGAATTGGTCGGTTTCTGTGGAGAAGAACCGGCAAGAAACTCGAGTAAGTATTCGCATTATTTCAAGTCAGAACTTATGGACTTCGGCCTTGGGGACTTAGGGCCTAAATTGACCAGAGCATGGACATAACATCAAGCCTGTAATCCCCGAAGGATTAGGCAGAGGTGTACCTAAAATGTACAGCCACATTACGCATCCGCAGCCGCATCGCAGAAGTGTACCCATTAGTAGGTACACCCACATTTCGACAGTTATATTTAAGTCCCATATAATAGGGGGTGACCCTATTGCCATCAACCGGGCAATCCAGGCTTCGTGGTTGCTACAGAGAAATTCGGAGTGGAAAAAAAATACACTTTGCCCGACCTGTAAATCGAACCCAGGACCTCAGTTACACTTGCGACCACTAGATCAACGTAGCAGCAGAGACATGTTCATGCAAAATGTATTGCCCTTTTGGGACACTGATCCCTAACCGAATGAGACAATTGAGGGCCTGACCCTGAACCGTGGAGATTTACTCATTAAAGACTAAGTGAATTAACAGAGTAACAAAATATACCTGATACTTAATGTAGATCCATTCACAAACCGGTGGGAACTAATATAAAACAGCTAACAACTAGTAACAACATAGCCTCGAGACATAAACGAATAATTACAAAAATGATTGCGCTCATTACTTCAAACATCAGATTCAATCTTGGACCGCGTGAGAAAAGACTTAAAGCTACGATACAGAATTGTGCTATTTAAGTAAGGTCAGCGTAAGATAATGATCATTATATATAAAAAAAACACCAACTTCTTCTCGTCAATGACGAATTGCGAAACTAGAATTAAGATAAAAACTATCTGGACTTGATATTTTCACGTAATTTTGCGTAATGTACGCGGTTTTCGGACTTCGTTTTGGATTGTACGAGGGCCATCATTCTTATCAGCTTCTTATATGGAACGGTGCTCGGTTACTTGTACTTAGCCATGTTTTTACTACCTCCAAATAGACCATCACAGCCAATTGTTGCTGTTAGTCCACTAGATTAAGAATTAAGCCTTCGTTACAAAGTTAGAAGTCGTGGCAAGCTAAATCTGATTTAGTTTTCTTCAAGAAGTCTAACATCTGTGTGACTCATTTAAACTCCATTCGGTACTTCTAGTTTATGAGGAAATTTTATATTAAGAAGGAAAATATTTGCAAAATGCAGAATGTTTTCAAATATTTGCAGTTCACAGCTATTTGCTCATTTATAACAATTTACTAACTCACACTAACTTCTGTACATCGATTGATATGTTTTGGATGTGATCCTTGATCGTTTCAAGGATCGCTTACAAATTCTAAGATTCAAGCATGCAATTTTATTGTATTGTATTGTATAACGGGCTGGTGTCCGCAACTCCACGTCTAATGCGCGTATTTTGCGTGAAATAAGTTTGATGTTTTATTGCAAAAAAAATGGGGAACGTAATACACTGATAATGCAAGAAAACAGTTCCTTCATTTTTCCTTACCCGAGACAAACCGGAAAACCTTTTGTAATTACCCTAGAAACATAACTTCGGATCATAGATCTGTCCTAAGATGCTGTAATTCTGTTTACTCTTGAATGAAGTTTTCTTAAAATTCCACAACTTAAAGGTCTTGAACTTTAGAACTGCGATTAAAACTATCGTTTTCATGGTCATCTTAATGATATACTGGACGCGAACAAATCAAGGTTGAGAAAATTCAACGAAGACAAAGACCAAAAACGAAATCATCAAAATCATTTAAAAAAACTCAGGTCCACCTTTTTGTTATTTTACCTCCTGTAGATCATAAAACAGTTAATATTAATATCAATGGCAGATTAAAAAACGAAAGTGTAGGTAAGGATTATTTGTAGGCAGAAGTAGTGGGTAACCTTGCGAGATAATTGATGGGACCATAAAAAGCTTAGGTGTGTCAGAATGTGAGGCTTGATTCTTGAACGTAGATGCGATGGAGTTCCGCAAGGAAAAGAGAATGGTCCTATTATGTTTAGTTGACATTTTGCAAATATTTGCTTTAGCTTTGACTCGTGACTTGGTTTGCACGGGATTTTATTTACTTAATTGAAAGTTTTACTTGTTTTAATCTAGGTGGCTTTTTGTAAGCGCCGTTGAAAGTGGAAGGCTTGCATGAGGTTATTTCGCAATTTAAGGATTTATTGATTTATTACTGTTTAGGTTAAACCCACAAACGAACAGTTTCTGACATTCAAGAGTTTCTCATCCAGGTAATCAGTTTCAGACACTATTATCCAAATTTTAGCTGACACCACTTTGTGGAAAATTCCATCGCTGTTCTTCGGTGACTACAGCAGTAACTTAAGTCTTTCTTTTACTCAAGCATAGCTTAACTACTATTACAAACAGACATCTAAAACACTTTTTATATCAATAAAACAGTAACTAGTGATGTTGCTAAGAAAAATGCGGTGTAATGTGAGGTAACAAGTCGCCTAGTAAGGTCAAAATGAAAAGCATTAGCTATTGAAGACATACGACTGCCTTGCACTTTGTAATGTGATACATTACAAATGAGGACAATTAACATGATTGGTGTCTTGGTCATCTTTCTGCCATTCATTGTGCCTTTTCGAGCAGAGATAGATATTGCTGCAACTGTCTTAAGCTATTTTTTCTAGTTGGTCTATTGGTCGCAAGCGCGACTGCTGATCATGAGGTTCTGGGTTCGAATCTCAGGTCGGGCAAAATGTTATTGGGTTTTATCAATACAAATTTCTCAGTAGCAGCCACGGAGTTTGGATTTGTGCCCGGTTTATGGCAATAGGCTCGCCCTCTATTACATGGGACTTAAACATAACTGGCGAAATGTGCGTGTACCTACTAATACTACTAATTATACGGACTTTGCTGAAACATGGTGGCCTGACACCAGGAGGTGGCCATCAAATCATTGGCCGCGGCTGACATTGTAGATGTTTCACTCTTTAGTGGTCGTTATGGGTAGTCAGAACCCAGAAACTCTGACAACCAGACTTACCAATGGGTATCGTGTAACCTAATAACTTCTGGTTGGAGATCAGATCGGCAGTAACTCCTGTAACTGTAAAATAATGGTAATTAAGTGCATTCGGTTCGACCGTAATATAGTTGGGATAAGACAGATGTGCGAACCATGGTATAGTAGTTAATATTGGTACAGTCTACAGTGTTGCATCTTGTCCTTGCGCTACTAAGACAGCCTCTACTTAATCTCTAATTATAGGATCTCAATTTGTAGTGAAGTGATATCTAAAGTTAATTTCAATGTCCATTTGTCCAATATAACACAGGAAATCGTTGTAGGTGTGACTGTCTCTCACATACTCCTAATTATTAAGCAAATATCTTATTCTCGATTATTGTTTCAAAAAATCAACACGCGTTACCGGCCACGTGCAAACACTTTAAACCTCTACTTTATGGCTTGGCAGTTAAAGGCGATGCGTTCTTTCTTCTATTGAATTTTAAAACAATATTGGATTTCTTAGGAGCACATAAATTCTTTACTTAATGGGAAACCCACTTGGGTTATTGACAAGGCAAATGTAATAATTCAACAAATTCTTAAGAAACGATAAAAGTATCCGATTTCTAAATGCATTCCTGAATACCAGCGCAACATCTGGTTGCAATATAGTCGCGCCCGAAGTGATCCTTTAAAACAATTGAGAGATTTACGAAAAAAAGGGCAAACGCCGAGGAGGCTGGGAGAAGGCGAAAGCCAGGAGATGCACATTGAGTAGGGGCAGTGAATTTCGAATCACGAAAGAGGTCGGACGTAAGAGTCTGGGATTAGACAGGCTAAGTCACGGTATTCGGTCTAAAACGGTTAAAGTACTAGGACGTCCTAGGTTAGTCTCGTGAAATTAGCGTAGTCTTGGTACCAAGATGCACATGTCCCAGTGTACGGTCGTAATAGAGCGATTAATGTTTTATAAATCAAATATAAGTAGAAGTAATAAGTCTGGTGGAAACAAGTGTCGTGACGCGCAATGAGACGAGCAGTGGCGGAGACGAAACTGGTGGTGTGAGCGGTATTCTGTAAGTTAGTTTTAGACTAATCACCGTCAGCGAACACGTGGTAAGTGTTAACTATAGTTAAACCCTAGCTTAAGTAGCAGTTTGGCGGTAGCGTAAAGAACTGTTAATATAAAGCCCCGCGTAACCCATTTATTCCAGTATTTGGCGGTAGCGTAAAGAACTGTTAATATAAGGCCCCGCGTAACCCATTTATTCCAGTAAGGCGAGGCAGCCACCTCAATCATCACAATGTCTAACTGTTAATATAATGCACCAGCGTAATTCCTTTATTACAGCTTGCAAAGCGGTAGTGCGGAGCCACGATGTGTATAATTATATCATGTGTTATGTGTCCAACTCCTATTCCGTACCTCGGCAAATATCTACCGTCTGCGCTTGATTTCTAGGGACGGTTGGCCTTCCATAACGACATGTACGATTTCGACTAATACGAATGACTAATGTATATAGACAAATGTTGACTTATATTCTGACGCATCACAAATGGGAGGCAGAACCGCTATATTCAGTTTAAGTAGAACAATCTATATTGTTCAGTCGGTGAAGGCAACACCATAATCACAGTTTGATTAAAACAAATGATATTTAACAGTAATTTATAATGCCAACTTGTACTTGTTGTACAAAGTAATCAAGCTCTGATGGTAAATATTGCTTCCTATAAAGGTCTAGCTCAGAAACATTGCGTGGAGATTGTTAGAGCAGATTTCCGGGAGTGGGGGTAGGCGTCACTAAGTATTCTAAACTGAATTGATAGCTACGTTCTAAGGAACGCTAGGGACTGTGTCTCGTTAAAATCAAACCTGGCTAATGGTATGCCTATTACTGAATCGACACTATTTAGCGAGACACGCAACCACGACATGGGGAAGATTAAAGAAATGTGAAGTGACGAAAGTTCCCACTTCAGCGGCTACCAATCACCAATCGCAATATGTTCTGCTACAGACTAAGTCTACGATACGCTTGTGCAAATTGTATTATGAAATAGTAAATGGGATAGACGGCCGTAAGGGTGTTATTAACGTGAGTACGCGTATATGTAGAAATACTGAAAACCTGTCTTTGTCAATGGCGGCTGGCCTCACAACCCACTGTCTTAGGATTGGGAAAGACATGCAGATAGTGCTTAGGAAACGTGACCTGTTAGAGTTCGCAGCAGTGTCCTCAGTAGGACTTTGCACTTAGGTCTAACAGCAAGCGTACGCCAGGCAAGCGTTGTAAAATGGTGCCATGTTGAAACATGGAATCGTTTGCGGTTGCGAAACGGCATCTTGTATTTTGGAATCAAATAAGTTAACGTAAATAATAAATAATGGAATCCTTAAGCGCAAGCGTAACGTTTCCCTTCACCAACCCTTTTAATCATATATCTTATCTTTGCGTCCTCTTGTCTTATTAGCTTCATACTATATTGTTGTTTTGCTATATATGATGTGATATTATTCTTGTATAAGTCTTATCTGTGAATTCCCATTAACGCCACCTTGTATTCCCCCCCTGTCCTCCTAGTTTTCAAGGCGGGACAGGGCTGCCCTGAATCGGGAATTCAGTCCTCTCAGTCAGTGGAAAGGTGACCAGCCTGGTGACGAGCCTTACAAGGTCATGCGGTGGCGGGGCATGACCTTTGCCCCTTAGGGGGCAACTGACCAAAATACTAATATTTACATGACTTAGGAAAAACGAAAATTTTATCAGCCTAGGGTCTTATTGGAACTGTCACATAGGTATGTAATTTTTAAATCAATTTAATGAGCGAAGTTGTTAACTCAAATAATGTAACTTTTTATGAGACCTTTAACTTTGTCGGTAGTTTCATATCAATGACATAAGTACTACTTTATGGCTGCAACACAAATTAAAAAAAAAAAAACATTTTTACCACGAATTAAATATTGTATGAAACAGAATCTCAGGCCACCAAAATTAGACAAATCACGACCCGACTCACAACTTGAAATCTACTTTTTTTCGCATCTCCTAATATGAAATTATTCTTTACCCAAATATTCATACGACCTTAGCGTGACTTCGCTTCATGTATGTATGACATTGCCAAAAAAAACTCAAGTAAAAACACACAGGCAGACAAGAATTCTTTGTGTACGTCTAGCCAATGACCTTCGGCCGTGATGAACGACTTTTTAGTCGGTAAAAAACTGTTCGGTGAATTTACCTAACTTTTTGTTAGCTCTTCTAAGAACGAACCAGCCTTTGGTACCTAAATGCATTCTTCGATACCAATATTATGAAGAGGTAAAAATTGTTCGTAAGTTTGTATGTAGGGGGTAATATTCGTAACTAATGATCCAATTCTAAAAGTTTTTTCCCTGATAGAAAGCTACATTATTCGTGAGTGCTATAGGCTATCATTTAAATATCATGAATATTAGCTGAGTTATCACACTTTTTGCGGACGAAGTCGCGGGCGAAGTCCTAGTTTCATATAATAGCGTCGATATACATATAAGTTAGATGCCATAATTTTGGGCGATAAGGATCGAAATATCTGTTCGCGTAATTCGAATGTTTGTTTGGCCAGCATTGGGATTCCTTTTAATTAATTGGACCTTTTCTAGGGCAGAGAAACGGATGTCTGTTTACCTTCTACCTATACTTAGGTTTTGTGGAAGGAATTTTGAAACCAGGTTTGGTATTTGTATCTCTGTAACGTGTGATAATTTATTTTTATTTTGAATTTAAATTAGTTTCTAAATTGACAATCGTATAAAGCGATACGTAAGGCGCGGTGTTACCTCAATATTCCTAAAAATTGGTTTCTTAAATAGTCGAGTATGACGTACTTAATGCAATGAAAATATCTAACGCAAAAAATACAGTGGTCAGAGAACGGTTTAAAGAAAAACTTTAACTGAACAGAATAATAAATAATAGTTTGATATTCCCAATAAAAATTGGGAAGTTGCGGCACAAAAATAAACTTTGGCGTCAAAGATCTTTATATTTCCAGCGATAACAACAGTTTTTTTTTAAGAATTTAATAGAATTAGCATTTTATTAAAACTTTAACCAAACAATTATTTAATTTAAGGTCTATATTTTGAATAATCTAAAGAAAATCTGTAAAATAAATGCCCATTCGCGCCTTAGTCGCATGTCAACACAAATAAATATGATTTTCAATTTTCACCCTTATTCACGCTCCTTATTGGTACAATAGTTTACGCGGTCTAGTAGCGATTAAATCGTGGTCAGTCCGCGCCTTAAGATATAAACTAGCGGTATTTTGTTTGATGACTGACCTCTCTTTAAGCGTAATGACATAATTATTTTTATGGATTACTATTATGTAACAGACTAATTAATTGTCGTGTGTTCAGGGTTACATAACCCTTACTAGTTGTATTAATAGCAAGTAAATTGTCGCAATATTCTGAGGCTATTTATAATTATGATGTGCAACACCACCTTCAAAAGACGAAAAGGAAACTGATTACAACAGATGAAATAACTGATGCCGTTGTTAGAAGATTATTTTTCCATTAAGTATAATGGTCCAAAATCGCGGGCTCCTTAGACTTTATTTATTTTCTGATTAACAAAAAGGCGTGGCATCGAGTAGTCTTAGTAGGTACCTATGCACTGTGAACGTATGCATACCTGCTAAGTTGTGCCGACGGCCAATTTTCAGATATCAAATGCTAAAGATACGTAAAATTAATAATCAACGCTGTCAGACACTTCCCGTTGGCGGAAATTTCTGCCGCTTTAAAGCTCGCAAAATTAACTTTATTTAAGCAGCCAATAAGCTTAAGTTAAGAATAAATGAATATGTACCTAAGATTGACGCAGAAAAGAAAAATCTTAATAATCTGCAAACAACATAATACAGCTAATATCTGCCTACGAACACATCTTTGCGTTGATTAACCTCATCCTTGACGGTAGCTTATAGGTAAAATGACATTAATTAAACTGACAACATAAGAGATCACCGCAAATTGATTTATTCATAATTACGTGTCATGTAGGAATTCCTCTTAATTTGACAGTATTTCTAACTTATTAACATGCATAGTTATGCGTGCAGCCTTCGAAATTTTATTTATTAGTTATAATTGTCATTGTTTCTTAATTATTTGTCAGGTTACGATCTTTATACCTGTCAATGGTAGGTGTGACTTAATCAGCGTCATTGGTAGGTTCAATGATGTTATGCCATCTTTCGCCTTTGTCTTTCCTTCGCTTGGTGTGAGGGATCGTGACCTTTATTGTGACAAAATCGACAGCGTAGGCCTTATGGTCTACCTTGGCATACTAAGAACTAGACTTACCAGTGGATATGTTTAAGTTGTTGTTGTTCCTTGTGGCATACACCACAAAATTACATCACTTATCAAATTTTTCTTACTAGGCCTGGTCGTTATAACAACAGATTACAAAGGCATGAAGGCTCTAATCTTCAATCACCTCACAAACTCCTTTCTCTGAGAGTGAACCTGAAGTACTTTATCAAACTATTGCAGATTGCTGAATGTCACATTTCTTCGTACTTTTAGTTCTAGGACATTCAGGTGTGCTCTAGACATTTGATTTTTAATCACCGCTTTGAGGGCAGTGATGATGGAATATTGGAATGAATGATTAAAAACCTCAATTCATCAGTCCGGGCCATTACCTCTGCACCACCAATGTTAGCATATAATATTAGTTATAATCTGAGAAAAATCTTTCATTAAACCAAAATATTCTAAATTAAATCTGTCATCTTCCTGCATAATCAGCCTATAATGTTCCCACTGCTGGGACTCATGGCCCCCTCTCTATGAGAGGGAATAGGCTATTCACCACGCGGGCCCAGTGCAGGTTGGTAGATGTCACATGTCTTCGAAGTGTTGGTTCTAGGACATGCCCGTTTCGTCACGATGTTTTCCTTCACCGTTTTTGAAAGCAGTGGTGATGAAATAAATTACACAAAGGAATGCGCCTGCCTGGGTTTGAACCCACGACTTACTGTTCGTAAATCGGGGCCGCCACCACTGGGTCACCGCTGCTCTCTGTCATCTTCCTGATAGCAACACAATTCAACATTAACTGCAAAAATATAACTTACAACACCAATAAATAAACTGAATTCAAAGAACTAACGATAAAATGTTAAAGCTCAACAATTAAAGCAATCAATTATTATAGCAGACATTGCTATAATCATTATGAGTGTTTTTTCTCGTATACGTTTAAGGGCCGCCTCGTGGTCGTGACTGATTAACTCATAAATCCGACAATGGTAAACTTAATGCGACTCCATTATGTGGTGGGTATTATCCTTGCCTCCCACATTGTGCTGTAGGGCTGACTAGGCAAAATTATGCTAATTTCATATTCTGTGTATTTTAATATGTTCAAAACGAACTATAATATACTATGACTAAAATAACTAAAATAAAAAAAATTACTATAAACGTGCATCAAAAAACTCCTCCTCAACGCTGGTAGCCTGGTAGCTAGTAATGTGCCCGAGAGATCGGCGTTGCCACGTTGGCGTTGTAGGTATTGGCATCGCTTAGCCTCTGGCCAAGATAAAAGCCGGATTGAGTCACGGGAAGCGTCAAGTACGCGTTTAGAAATTAGCTTTATAACGCTGTGAGCACTAGAACCTCCACGAACCCAGAATTTCAAAACCAAACAGCTCGATATGTACGCCGCTTGAGGTTCTCTGCAGCCGCAGCAGCCAGTGCAGCATGATAAGCTTGAAAGATGTGATTATGGCGTGTTAGATTAGTTAAGATTTGGCTTGATTGTCAGGAACTCAGATTGGATTCCTTTCTCTTATGCAACCTGAGGTACTAGACAATATTATTACATTCTTTAAGCGATAATGCTGATGGAAACAGTTTTTTTCTCAGATACGTTGCGGGAGCAGATGAATACAGAATGCGGGAAGATACAGATTGCGGGATACAGGAGAAGTCCATAGTATGGGATCACTAGGAATTTCTCCTGTATCGTGGTTGCGTTTACAAACATTTAAATTCACACAAACAGCTAGACCCGGAACCTGACCTGGGCCGGCAGTCTGGACATAGATACCGACAATGTCGTAAACTTTCGATCGCTTAATAATAACAGAAAAAACAACGTACATAACGTTGCTTGCGAGAAATGCAAGTCTCAACATCCAAGATGCGTTTCTCGCAAGCAGCGTTATTGCAACCGATTTTTTCTGTTATTATTAAGCGATCGAAAGTTTACGAAAGTGTCGGTATCTATGTCGAGACTGCCGGCCCTGTAGACCATACAAATATCTTAATTATTTGTGTTTTTGTTTTTTTCTTGTATTGGATTGCCATAATATGTGAGCTACGAAAAAGTTTTTAATAAAATCGTGTCCTCCAGTCGCCAAATCAATTATGCTTCCCCTTAAAGGCAGTAAGTCCTACTGAGTTAACCCGTGAGATTAAAGCTCTCCCATCAAAGAAAGCACCGGGCTATGATCTATTAGACTCCGTACTGCTAAACACCCTTCCAAACAAAGGTGTAATGTTCTTGGTGATGGTCTTCAATGCCTGCTTGAGACTCTCCCACTACCCATTCCAGTGGAAACTTGCTCAGGTTGTTATGATCCCTAAACCTGGTAAACCGTCAGAAGAAGCCTCGTCCTATCGACCAATTAGCCTCCTGCCGCTGGTTGGCAAGTTGTTTGAAAAAATTATCCTCAATAGAATGCGCCCCCATCTAAATACCATTCTTCCTGGGCATCAATTCGGATTCAGACAACAGCATGGCACCATTGAGCAGATACATAGGTTGACAAATACCATCAGCAACACACTGGAAAACAAAAAATATTGCTCGGCGGTCTTCCTGGATATCAGCCAGGCCTTTGACAGGGTCTGGCATGCCGGACTCTTGTTTAAGTTAACAAAATATCTGCCCCACTCTTTCTTTTTCATACTGAAAAGTTACCTGGACAAGCGCTGTTTCGAGGTAAAACTTAACGACATCACATCAGATTTGTATGAAATCAAGTCTGGTGTGCCACAGGGGAGCATCTTGGGGCCCATACTTTATCTCATATTCACAGCTGACATACCAATAGATGACAACACCCTCATCGCCACATACGCTGACGACACTGCAATATTGTCAGTACACACCAGCCCAGATGTTGCCTCAGCGAACCTTCAGAAACACATATGTGAAATTGAGGAGTGGCTAAAGATATGGCGAATAAAAGCGAATGAAAGCAAATCTGTTCAAGTCACCTATACTCTAAGGAAAGGAAACTGTCCCCCAATTACACTAAACGGTGAACAAATCCCACACGAAGATAGTGCTAAATACCTTGGCATGCACCTGGACAGAAGGTTGACTTGGCAGAAACATATCTGGAGTAAAAGGAAAACCCTAGACACAAAGCTGAGAAGCATGTACTGGCTGATTGGTAAAAAGTCTCAGTTAACCAATGACAGCAAAATGCTAATATACAAAACCATATTGAAGCCGGTTTGGACATATGGAGTGGAGCTCTGGGGAACAGCAAGCAACAGCAATATCGACATCCTGGAAAGGTTTCAGACTAAAGCTTTGAGATTCATGTTCAACATACCTAAATGCATCCACAATAAATACATCCTGCAAGATCTGAAGCTCAAAACTGTAAAGCAAGAGATCGCTGCCCGTAGCACAAACTACCAGAAAAAGCTCACCAAACACGTCAACTCACTGGCTGCTGATCTGTCGGGGTCCGGAAGTATTGTTTACACAAGACTGAAGAGGAACAGTGTTCCAAGTTTAATAAAAAGATTCTCAGCAGAATGAGTGAGAATGGTCAATGGACAATTTCTCACTGCTACAAGGACTAAATGCAGAAGAAATTCAAACAAAGGAGCAGCTAAATGTCCATGACAGATTGCTGTGATGAGCAGGATACATAAAAAAAAAAAAAAAAAAATCGTGTGAAATTTGTTGCAGAAAAAATAAATTCTTTATAAGTTGCTGGTAGTCTAGGTCCTGTGTTTTCTCATTTTCTGAGGTAGAACTAACAAAAATGAAAACGATAGTCCATGACTGTGTGTAGCAAACACCTGATCTAGCTGACCTGTTTAAAACCAATTTTTCCTGCTTCGACTTTTTTGTAAGACTCAGCTCTCATCATTAGGTGGTGTTATGTTCGACTTCTATGTTCCTTTAAGTAACTCCAACGATTTTTATGCTTTTATTATTTAACTTTTCCTCAAACCAAATTAAAGGTAGGTACTTAAACATTCATAAAAAAACATTATCCATTTCAAGAGAAACTGAAATTAATCAATAAGCTCCTAAGATTAAGAAATGCATGACATTCTATTCAATGTCGTTAAATATAATTTATGTGACCATTTTAAATGAAAGAACGAGTCACCGATCATTTCTTAGAAGGTTTTGGGACAAAGCATTTTTATGTTGCGAAAACTGATAGGTATTAAAATACTCTTAGCTAAATATCACAGGATTTTATGACAACAGTTTTAGGTAAATAAAGTCTTAATTTGTTAAAATTATAGTCGTGACTTTAGTGGTGATTTATTTACTGTTACATTCATTGTGCATTTTTGTTTTTCTTTCTCTATTTTGTTCATAGTTTTCCTTAGATATAACACATACACCAAACATGTTTGTTGATGTTTTATAAAAATGCATACCTGCTTAATTACAACACAGATTTTTTTTATACCGTCACTTTGACCAACATGTTAAAAGTCAATTCTACTTTTGATTTTTCCGTGTTGGAGAAAATTATATTCTTTGATACTTTAGTCTAGTCCACAGTATACTTCAAAGGTACAGCCATCGAGGCTATCCTAAACCGCAGCCGTAAAGCCGATTGCCATCGAACCCAAGCGTGGTGATCCGACAGAGACCCAGAGTTATCGACATAACTCACAGAATAAGTAAGCTGAAGTGGCAATGAGCTTGTCAAATTAAACGTAGAAGCGATTACCGTTGGGATAGACGTGTACTTGAGTGGAGATTGCGAATCGGCAAGCGTAAGGTGGGACGCTCTCAGGATGACTGATAGCAACTGGATGAGAGTTGCCGAAGTGGCGTGCGATTGAAGAGGCCAGTAGACTACTGATGATGATGATTATGAAAGCCGATTGCAATGACGAACCGACCCACCTGGTTTCACTGTAACAGGCCAAGTCGCCGTATAAAAAGCGTTCTGGTACTGCGATTGAGCGGCTGTGTCGCTGTTGCAGTCGCTGTCAGAAGTGTACCCACAGTAAGCACATAAAGCCAGCGTAGGCGGCACTTACATCGATAAGCAAGGAATATGTCACGATTCCTATTTATAAATCCGACACAATACCTTTTAATACCTAGGTGACAAGTCAATTTGCATAACTTAATCATCATCAGACAACTTTATGAGTTGGCAGAGAAAATCTCTACTACCTGGAAAAATGTTACGTGTTCTTGAACTTCCGGGTTCGGTAGTGAGTGATCTAATTAAAATGAAACCAACGTAGCCTCAGATAGGCAATAATTTCTTGAATCTTGTTTCCTCGGGAAAATTCTGAAGAAGATCAATTGCTGAGCTTCTTAAAATTTTGCTAGCTCTGTTGACTGTACGACCCCATCATTGAAAGTTGCCTAACTCATTTCCCATCTCCATGTTCAAAAAAAACTGCCAAGTTGGTTATTAGATAATTGCTTTTATGACATGGGAGAATAAATGGAATATTGTAAGAGTCTAAGATCTACTTAACTTACTTACAAGTATTTAATTTTGACATTGATTTTAAAGTAACGATTACCAAATTATAATAATATTGATTCATATTGAACCATAAATAACAAATCATAAAATTTGTACTTATTTAATTTATTTATGAGTGACATCTGAATACACAAGTACACCATAAGTCGTGGTAGAATGTTAAGGACGTAAACAAACCCATAACACCATATTAGGTAAAACTACATTCTTACAAATAAATATTTCTGATTCTGATAATGTGAATTGACTTTAAGTACATACTATCCAATTTGTAATCTACATGGAACTGGCAGAAGTAGTCTCCTCATAAAAGGGCCGTAATTTATTTGGGATCGAGATATATACAATGAAAGCAGCGGTGGTCCAGTGGTGGCGGCCCCGACTTACGACCAGTAAGTCGAGGGTTCGAACCCAGGCAGGCGCATTACTTTGTGTAATTTATTTCATCACCACTGCTCTCAAAAACGGTGAAGGAAAACATCGTGAGGAAACCGGCATATCCTAGAACCAAAAATTCGAAGACATGTGACATCTACCAACCCGCACATGGGCCCGCGTGGTGGATTATAACCCATTCCCCCTCATAGAGAGGAGGCCGTGTCCCAGCATTGGGAACATTATAGGCTGATTATACTTTGCTGTGCTATTTGGGATCGGCGCAGCATATCTTCTTCCACACTTCTCTAATACTCGTCATCAGTAGTCACCTCCTAACTACATATAATAATCAAATCAAAAGTTTTTGTGTTGTAAGTCCTTGCCAACCCTGCAAATTCAACTAGGTGTGAAAATGACATGTGGATTACCGCCGTACCTAATAGACAGCTAACTGGCAATTAATTGGGACCTCATAACAAGCATCATCATACATATTCAGTTAATGTTCTCTGTCATTCGGATCTATTGTTCAGCTGACACAAATTACTCGCGTAGGTTCTTGAAACATCGAGGTTAGGAGGCAGACAGATTCAAGATGCAAAGCTAGGATTATTATTGATACTGATAAGCTTTACCTAAAAGCTTATCAGTATCAATAAAGCTTGCTTTAAAGTTTGGTGATCCCAGTTCAAGGAACTGATACACGCTACTGGAGGGGACTTGGAACTTGGGAACTTGTAGCCAAGTTCAGGGCGAATACAATGCCGTGTCGACGGCGCGTTCGTGTTCCACGCGCGCCTCAAAGAGATGTCAGCAAACCAGAGGGCCGATGCCCGCCAGGGCTGTGGGACTGTTCGAAAGAGATACCGCGGCCCTGGAAAAAAGAAGGAACATGGATGGGTTTTAGTCAGTAAAAGTCTGACACGCCCTTCCGCTCCGCCCAGAGCGGGAGGAGTCATTTGATGATTTCCCATCCCAAAAAAAAATGGGCGAATACAGTAGTATACGACTGCCATAACTTTTAGATGTCGGCGTAAAAGATGAAGAAAACCAAGGATGGCTTTTGCCCTGCAGTGGCTGAAGAAGATTGTGTTTCCATTTTCATTTAGAAAAAAAACGACCGACAGGACTGTATCGTGTGTCTTAAATTTTTCAAATACCTATTCCCATCAACGATAAGTCGAAAAGACCGATTATATGTACCACCAACAGGTAGAATATTTTCGTGGTCCTTTTCAATCACACCCAGCAGTGGGACGAAATATCTATTAAGGAAACTTCTGCAATCTCTCGTTCAATTCTCAAGACCACCAAGATAATTCTCATCTCACTAATATAACAAGCGCCCTAATGTGATCTAGCAAGGTTGTGTGGTCGGCAAAAATGGTCTGAGATTTAGTTCACGGAGACCCTTTGTTTACCTTATGTCATACATTTTCAATTTCTGGTCGCCTTCACTTTTTTTGTTTAATGTTTGGAAGCTGTTAATTTAAAAAGAGTTCTCGTGGTTCCGAAAAATTTTAAATCGGGACCTTTATATGTAATCTTATTACTTTGTTTTTAAGGGTTCCGTATCCAAAGGGTAAAACGGGACCCTATTACTGAGACTCCGTTGTCTGTCTGTCCGTCTGTCACCAGGCTGTATCTCATGAACCGTGATAGATAGACGGTTGAAATTTTTACAGATGATGTATTTCTGTTTCTGCTATAACAACAAATAGGTACTGAAATACAGAATAAAAAATATTTAAGGTATTTTTGTAGATAATGGTACAGAACCCTTCGTGCGTGAGTCCGACTCGCACTTGGCCGGTTTATTGTAGTGGTAACTCAGAAAATGTTATTCGAAAAGGTTGTATGTATTGAATGTTTTCACATTCTTTTAAAACAGTACATTTTAAAATATTGCGTATCATGACGATACGCTTCCTAGCGCGCTTGATCTCATAAATTGCAAGGATATTCTTTGATTAGAATTTCAATGACATATCATAAGGAAACATATCATTAGAAAGACGTCATCTTTTAGTTAAGATGTAATTTATGGACGATCATGAGAATCATGACTTATGATTAAAAATCTCAGAAAAGGAAATGTTTAGATAAAATTGTTCGAAGTATCTTTATACTATACCTAGAACGTATTAATTGTTTATCTTGAAAATAAACATTTTAAAGCAAAAATGATATTTATTTTATAGACAACGATGCAATTTTATGATAAGTTGGTGTAATAAAAGGTACTGAGACTAACTAATCGATTTATTACTTGACGAGTAATGTTTAATCATAGTTGCTTACCTATCAATTATTGAATGTATATTGTACGTGTATTATTTTTGTATACCTTAACTTATAACCAGTGATCGGAATAGGCTGACTATATTTGCCTAAACTTCGGAGAACAGAGACAGAAAGTAGAGACTTCCTTACGACTAAATTTTTTTTCCCGGGATTCGGGAAAATTTTTCAATAAGTTGAAAATAAGCTTTATTTGAGATGTCTAAGGCTATTTTTAACTAAACTTGCAATTACTAAATTTCGGAATTTTCACGTAAAATCCCGAAATAAATAATCTAACTTTAATTCATGTATTCGAATTATATTTACGATCCTTAAGCGTGATGGTATATTAAATAGAGACACTAGAAAAGAGACATGAACTGACATATGAGCCTATTCTATTCCTATCATACTACTATGGTTCCTAAGACGTAATGAATATCAATTCTGACACTATCAAGCTTGAAAGAGGTCTGTCACGAATATCACATAATCTTCATACAACATTCAGCAATACCTTTGACACATCTCTTGTCGCAGCTGAGCGTAATAAACCTGTTGACCATTACTCAAAACTTCAGACAAGTTTACAAAGTGATAGTTTACATAAATCTTACCTATTAGCGGTCAAGGTCGACAAATTACAAGTTGTTAATGTGTCAAAAATGTTAAGAAAAATACTAGATTCCCTTGAACGAGAAACGAAACATGTTTATGGTAATTAGAATCATCAAAATCATGATAAGTGGTGTATTTGTAAATTATAAATTGTAATAAGTGCTGTTTTGTAATAAATTAGTATTATGTGGCGAATATTAAATAATTAATTATTGGTGTGACAGCTGTCAATAATGACTTCCATGTTGAGCCGATGACAGTTGGGGTACCAGACGTCGTATTCATGAGTATAGCCCACCATGCAATGTAGGACGCCCTCGGATTAGAGGATGCGAGATTTTTCGTGGAGCAACTTGTTTAAGGATAATCAGCCTCATACTTTTTTGAGGACCTCGTGGCTTACTAATAACAGCCGCTCGGGTTCATCTTCAGGTTAAGCGGCGCTTGCTTAGGATGCCCCGTTAATGGATGACCCATAACATACCGAGTCTCTTCCTTGCCTCGGAAAGCACGTTAAGCCGTTGGTCCCGGCTGTTTTGTCGATCATTTACGGGTAGTCAGTGGCCCTAAAGTCAGACAAACCGTCTCATCAGGAGGAATCGTATTACCCAGTACTAACTGGCTTTTGGAGATCAGATAGGCAGTCGCTCCATGTAAAATATTGGTATGTAATCAAATCAGCCTATAATGTTCCCACTGCTGGGACACACGGCCTTCTCTATAAGAGAGGATGGGCTATAATCCACCACGCGGGCCCAGTGCGGGCTGGTAGATGTCACATGTCTTCGAATTTTTGGTTCTAGGACATGCCGGTTTCCTCACGATGTTTTCCTTCGCCGTTTTTGAGAGCAGTGGTGATGAAATAAATTACACAAAGTAATGCGCCTGCCTGGGTTCGAACCCACGACTTACTGTTGGTAAGTCGGGCCCGCCATCACTGGGCCACCGCTGCTCTCCTGGTATATAGCAGCAGAATCCGGTTAGACTGGAAACCGACCAGAACATACATAGTTGGGAAAAGGCTAGGCAGATGATGATAATCAGCCACTTGCCCTCTGCTGGCTGAAAGGGAGCGGGTCGTGAGCCAGCACAGTGCTTTTAGATTTTTTCTTTTTAGTATCTTTCATTTTTTTCACGATGTCTTTCTTCACCATAAGAGCAGTGGTGATGAAATATTGAATACAAAATAAGTTTTAGTTATAAGCAGTGATCGGAATAGGCTGACTATATTTGACTAAACTTCGGAGAACAGAGACAGAAAGTGGAGACTTCCTTACGACTATATGTTTTTTCCCGGGATTCGGGAAAAATTTTCAATAAGTTGAAAATAAGCTTGATTTAAGATGTGTAAAGGCTATTTTTAACCAAACTTTCAATTAACAAATCTTAGGAATTTTCACTAAAACGAATCTAACTTAAATCATGTATTAGAATAATTTGATACAACGGTTACTTATTTTAGTGACTCTTGCAATGAATCAGTGGTTTGACGTTTAAGGGAAGTATTTCGTATCTAAGTTTCTCCCCATATTAGGACTTATAATCCTCGAAGGGTTAGGCAGAGGAGCACCTAATAGCACACCCTCATTTCGCCAGTTATTTTAAGTCCCATGTAATAGGGGGTAAGCCTATTGCCATCAAACGGGCACAAATCGGGAGTCCATACGTGCTGCGGATTATCACCTATTCCTTGTCAATGTTCTACACATTCGCACCAAGTGCTTTGCTACATCGTTTATTATGCGCACAGCCAAAGAGTGGAATTCCCTGCCTTCGTCGGTGTTCCCAAGTTCATATGACCCCAATCTATTAAAGTCGCGAGTTGTAGGCTTATTTTGGGTTTGCTCGTTCCTTCTTCGACCTCATCTCTGTCCTCAGGACTAGATTGAGGTCAAGAGTAGGCCCATTTAATATTAAAAAAATAAAAAAATCCAGACTACGTGTCTGCTACTGAGAAATTCCTGATGAAAAAACCCAATAACAAAAATCGAACATAAAAGTGACAAAAACAAATATTATATTTTTTTCTCAAAATAATTTTTTTTCAGCACGTACAGTTGGTCGCACATGTCAGTATCACAAACTTAATATAAGCTGGCACTAGGACAGCTCCAGGTCAGTGTTACCACCGATGTGTTGTTGATTGTACAAGTTAGTTATATAACCCATAATAAGTTGCAACCTTACGACAAAATGACGAACAGCAATTATGTAAAAGTTCTTTCTTACAAAATACCATACAAATATTAGCCGAAGTAAAAGTTACGATTGTGGTTTTCGTCCTAATATGGAGAGAAACTTAGATACGAAATACTTCCCTTAAACGTCAAACCACTGATTCATTGCAAGAGTCACTAAAATACGTTCTGATTTTACTGTTCGGAGTTATAAAGAGGAGGACAAAGAAATAAATGGATGGAGAAGGTAACAGATGAATAATTAAAAACCAAGGGTAGATAAAAATGGGACCGCTTAGAGAGCTTAGCTTACACATTTTTGAAGAATAGAAGAAAGCATTTTGCGCCCGACGCGGACGGTCCCAGCAGGCATAAGACGAAGATTTTAATTAGAGCTGGCGTGCTGTAGTTTCGGCTCGTTTTAGAACTTAACAAGGATCATAGTTGTCTGTTCGGTTTAGTTGTTAATGAAACTCAATGCTTCTGAAACAAACTGAAATCACCTAAATGCATAGCTGTACACAACAGTAGCGAAGGGTCAATTTTTGTAAGTGCTAAGCCGGAGTACATATCTTTAATTATTTGTCTATAGACTACTGACTGTGCCATTTTTCAAAGGGAAGCCGGTGGGAAACGAGTTGTGTAGAACCTTCGCCACTGGTACACAACATCATCAAAATGTGCACTTTTCGATGTGAAAAGCCAGGGATATTTAATTTTACGTTCACATCTTCCTGCCCTTGACCCATGTTATTTGGGGTCGGCGCAAAACGTTTTTTTCTTCCATTCTCCTCTGTCAACCGTCATGCTATCATTAATTCTTTATCTTTCATATAATTCCTCACACAATCCATCCATCGTTTCTGTGGTCTTCCTCTCCCTCTCCATCCATCAACGTTTATATTCATCACTCTTTTAGTCACATGCGATTCGTTGCGATTCAATTTTACGTTCGAAAGATTATAATCTATTAATCTCAAACACTGTTTTAAGCTTTTACGGTTTATAACTAAACTTGTACTGTTACTTACGTAAGGGATGGCTTCCGTGATTTTCAATTATTGTGACCTCCCGATATATTTAGGACTGCACAAAACCAAGTGATATTGTGAGTGTGTTTTGACTTTGTATCGAGTTTCAGTAGAGCGCGTAGCAAAAGACTAAGAAAGAGGGTAGACAGATTTATCTGCACCTAATAACTTATTTACATGATCATAACGCTTGTAACGGCAACGTTTTATCAGGAGCTCGAAATAATTGAAAATCACGGAAGATGTCCCCGTTAGTGACAGCGTAAGTTTAATATTAATCTCAACAATAATAGTCATAAGTTCGAGAATCATCATCTGCCTAGCCTTTTCCCAACTATGTTGGGTTTGGCTTCCAATCTAACCGGATGCAGCTGAATACCAGTATTTTACGTGGAGCGACTGCCTATCTGACGTCCCCAACCCAGTTAGCACTAGGTAATACGAGAATATAGGTACAGTACATAATAGTCTTACGAGAAGAAACATTCACTCATTCAACACTAAAATGCCATTCACGAACATTTACTAGCAGTACACGTATAGTTAATAATAAACGGCTCGTCATAGGCTACGGTTATGTGTGGATGATGAGAAAACCGCTCGGCTCCAAGGTCTAGCTAACTGCTAACCTTCAGAGAGGCATTTGTGATTAGAGTCGCTAATCTTGACAAGTATATGTTTGTGTAGTGTTTTGTTGAATATTCTTGACTTCTTGTTGGTGTTCTTCTTAATTTAATTTTTTTTTTCAGATTTTGATAGAAATAATATGTTGTCTATAATCGAACTTAAAATAATAATAAAAATCAAAGAACAGGCCTCATGCCTTGTGGCATTAAATCCGTCTATGTACCACTATTGTACATGAAGTTTAAATAAATAATAAGACTTGGTCTTAAGTCTTACACCTTGCATTTCTTTCTCGTCGAATTAAATATTTTAAAATCTGTACTATCTTATGGTGTGGACTTCGGTGGCATTGATGAGTAGAACCCATTGGTAACAAGTCAGCCTTTCGATAAAATCCTCTTCTAGATATTCTTCAATCGACACTTGTTCATTATGAACTTCTGATTCAGATTCAGATATATCTCTTGCGTCTGATAGAGGATGTTCTTTTAGAACTAAGACTTATAATCTTGATGCTGTTGAAGCCAAATATAAGAAAAGTAAGAAACAGCCCATTACCGCACAGCCGACAAAACAACATTTGTGTGTGATTGAAAATGCGCAGTGACGGACAAAAAGGGTAGCATACAAAAAAAAACATACAAAATATAATATATACGAGTAAACATTATCACAAATACATATTCCGATCCCCAAAGAATTCAATACTATGACTTAAAACATAAAAACCGAATGGAAACTTTGCCAGGAAAAGACAATCGCGTCCTTGCTGACTTTTATTTAATTTATTTTATTTTAATTAATGCTAACACTCTAAGATTGTATTTTCTGCCAACTTATTTTTGGACAACGAAATAATTTTTAACGAAAAGAAAAACAAAACATTCATCTAGAAACACGCAGCTTGTTTTTTCAAATTGGTCCTTCGCTGCGGACAAATTCAAATTAAGTTACTTTAACTCGTACATTGTCGCTTACTTCGCTTACTTTACTAAATCGCGTGAGTTAACAATCGCTTTTTTCTCTAGTAATAAATGAAAGCGATTATCCGATTATGGAGAAAAACTCGAAGGCGTCAATCCTATTATTATTTCGAAACAATCGATTAAAGGCCAACGCACAGTTATAAGCACTGCACGAGATCAGCATCACCTTTTTTTTCGGATGGGAAATCATTACATGACCCCTTCCGCTCTGGGCGGAAAGGAGTGTCAGACTTTAACTGACTAAAACCCATCCATGTTCCTTCTTTTGCCCTTTGTGTTTCAGAACCAAAAAGTTATGTTTTAAGTCCCATGTGATAGGGGGCGAGCCTATTGCCATCAACCGGGCACAAATCCAGACTTCGTAGCTGCTGCTGGGAAATTCTTGATGGAAAAGCCTAATAACACTTTGCCCGACCCGGGAATTGAACCGAGGACCTCACCCTCAGCAGTCGTGATTGCGTCCACTAGACCATCGGCAAGGCAGACCAAAGGCAGGCTATCAATGGACGAAAAAACAACGCGGCAACCGATAGACAGGTAGAACAGGAACGTTCTGCTCAACGCATTATAAGCACGTAATGCATCACCTCGTATTGGGAACAGATGGTAAAAGCGGCCAAGTGCGAGTTGGACTCGCCCATGAAGGGGAACCCTTAGCCTTAGCGTAGCAGCAAGTAACATAATATTGGCTTTAGAATGAAAGGTAAATTGCGGTTTACGATTTATGACGTATTAAAAAAAAAACTACTTACTAGATCTCGTTCAAACCAATTTTCGGTGGAAGTTTACATGGTAATGTACATCATACATTTTTTTTAGTTTTATCATTCTCTTATTTTAGAAGTTACGGGGGGGGGGGACATTTTACCACTTTGGAAGTATCTCTCGCGCAAACTCGGTTTGATAAAAAAAAAATTGAGTATCAGTTCTAAGTATGGGGAACCCCAAAAATTTATTGTTTTTTTTCTATTTTTGTGTGAAAATCTTAATGCGGTTCACAGAATACGTCTACTTACCAAGTTTCAACAGTATAGTTCATATAGTTTCGGAAAAAAGTGGCTGTGACATACGGACGGACAGACAGACATGACGAATCCATAAGGGTTCCGTTTTTTGCCATTTGGCTACGGAACCCTAAAAATGAGATGAAATGATATCGCTCAGATGCAGTGCTTATAAGTGTGCTATGCGCCAAGTCTTAAGTAAGTTTTGTTGTAGCCGATTTGAATTATTTATGACACGGATTATATTAATTGATAAAGCTACTATCGGTCTTGCAATCAATAATCTGCATTGTAGATTGGTAGGTAGGTACTGTTCTTTAACTAATAGTAATTATGTAGCCTGTTTTTAACATTAATGATAGGTAATGATGTTAATTATGCTGTTATTTATACTGTCGATAGACCGCAGTTCAGTGGTAACCTGAAAACACTTTGAAATTGCGACGAGAGGCGTAGGGTAGTACCTACCTATGAGGTTTCATTAGAATAAGTGGCTAGCTTAGTATATTAGAGGAAGTATGAGAGTTGCGCCAGTTACACAAAAGTTGAAAGGGAATCGACTGTCTTGGTATGGACATGTGATGTGGAGGGACGAATAGCATGTGACTAAAAGAGTCACACAAAACGTAAATGTTGATGGACGGAGAGGGAGAAGATGATCAAGGAAACGATGGATTGTGTGAGGAATGATATGAAAGAAAAAGGAGTAAATGATTGCGTGACGGTTGAGAGAGGAGAATGGAAGAAAAAACGTGTTGCACTGACCCCAAGTAATATGGACAAGGGCAGGAAGATCATGATGAAGGGGCTAGCTAATTCTGATTTTTATTTGTGGAGTTACGTTTAACTGTTAATTTGATGGCATGTGAAAACAAAAGAAAGAACACCAGTAAAAGAAAGAAAGAAATCAAGTAACAACTGGGGGGGTTACTATGACGTCTTAGAGCAGGAGTAATTCAGCAGTGTGGGAAAGAGACAGAGCTTTACAGGTCGTCAAGCGCCATCTCTTTCCCACACTGGAATTACTCCTGTTTTAGGACGCCACCGAAACATCGGCACAAAAATCGATGGGATTCCACATATTATTATTCGTTAAGATTATCGAGGAAAAAATCTTGGCTTTATTAACGTAAGATTCTTTGTATAATTTTATATTACTGACCTGTCCTTTCTATTGTCTTACGATTAGCCAACTTTTTTTGATACTTATTTTTTACCATAATAAATATGCAAATCACGGACAAACCGTCCCATAACTTGTATATTGCGCAGTCGCTGTTAATGAGGTAGATGATACGCAAATACCCATTGTTATACATAATTACCCCAATTACCCTTTTCTCGTGTTATAACTTTCAATGTACGGAAACCGAAGAAATAATTGTATGCACATTTGCATCTCATTAATTCAACTCTTTGTTACTATGATAGAAATCGAGTTACAAGGTCAAGTAATCACATTAATTGTACCTCGTATTAAGTGTTTAAAGATGATTAGTTATAAATACTGGTCTACTGCCGACCGGACGCGATTTCGCGATCGACTAACGCTCATGAAACGTATGTACAGATGCCAGCACATCAAGCTACCCGAAACTGTCAAATTTTTCCAATCAACTTTATCGCTAAATCATTAGGTACAACTTAATGATAATCTATTAAAGTAATTTGACAGATTGTAGTAGCTTGGTGTGCTGGCGTCTGTAAAATAATGGGTGTAAAAGTCCCCATAACGAAGCCGAAAGGCACTTCATCTCCCCGTTATTTCAATCATTTTTTTGTTCTAGACCATACCTGGGAACCTTTTAGTTACGTAGATATTGTGGATCAAAGTTCCAACTTTTTCACAAGTTTTGTTTTTTTAATGTTATAAGTTTACTTTAAATACCTCCATGACCGGTTTACTATTCAATGCATCCGTCAGCACAATGTTTGGAGTGCGTTACATTGAGATCTACCGTAAACCATGATTCTTCACCCCAAAAAAAATTCATGCCCCAACAATAATGTTTGCGTAGAGTTACTTAGTATAGTGTACAAATGCTAGGTTGACAGTCCATTTACACCTTTTATGTTCCTTCCTGTAACAATCAAAGGTTAAGGTTAAGGTCATTATAGGTAACTGTTGATTACTGACTGTTCACACTGCCAGCGGAAACTCTCTCTCGACTAGTTCGTCGCAGCGGCAAGAGCTATCAAAGAAAACACTAGCTCAGCGACGCTCGCTTGGCGGACAGAACACTCGCTGAGAGTCTCTCGCTTGGTACACTCGATCGTATCAAAATTATCCGCAAATTAAGACCAGTATAGGGCTATAATAGAGCATAAGGGTGAAAATTGGTAGACCCTGAGTGAACTCGGTAGTAAGTATAGGTATTAGAAAAGAGCACTGATTTAAAGCGGCAGTTGTCTATAGTAGTTTTGGTAAGTAAAAAATTACAAAATGCATATTTATTAACAAGGTCGGCAGTTAAAGCTTAGCAGCAAAGTAAACAAAAATGAGTCGTAAAAAATAATAAAATGAATCATTTAATAATTATACTGAGCAGTAAAATAACTAAATGGGCAGTTACGAGTGCGCAGTTATTCGCCTAAAAAGCGTAGTGAGCGTAGCCCCGCTACGCGGGGCTCCTATTTCTGTCTGCAGGGTTTGCAGTAACCTAACAGAGTCGAGTCGGGGTACCCCAAGTCCGGGTGTCTCCGCACCCTATGAACTGCCGAACTATTTATCAAACCGCTCATTCCATCATTTTTACCGCTCATTCAGTTATTGGACTGCTCAATTATTTTTAGAATTGACATTGTATGATAAAATAACCGACTAATTGATTTTTACTACTGTCCATGTTTCACTGTCGCAATAATTAATCAACCGCCATTAAATTAAATAACTGCTCAATATGTTTTTCAACTGATTATAATAACATCTCGAATATTTAAATAACAGCTCAAAAAATTTATTCCCTTAGAAAAGGGTGTAAAGTTCTACGTCTCCTATAGAAAAGGGAGGATTCCCTTGACCAGACGGGTGTGGTGTCTGGTAGGCTAATGCCCGACAGTTGCTATCGGGTTTTTCTACAGCGCGGATAACTTTAATATCGCCATTTAGGAATTTCATGTTAGTTCTTCATTTGTAGCATAGATGGCGCTGTAGTACTTTTTGTTTTATGTTGCTGTGTGTTTTTCATTTTGTAGTGCAGCTACACACTTGTTGCTCGTTGTTCGCCATCATTTTTCTAGTTGTTGGATCTACCTACTCACTCAGTCTACCGTAGTCTACTGCTGGACGTGGGCCTCTACAAAGCTACGCCAGTCTCTTCCTAAGACTCATTTACTTCATCCGGTCCTTCGAAGAGCCAGTTCACTTCCACTTCCGCTTGCTTACTCTGCTATGCCGAGCTGCCGGTAGCTATGTCGTTAAATTCAAATGTTTACGAGCGATAGACGGGACAAGACGAAGAAAATCGTAACTTAATACTTGTTACTACTTAGTAACAAGTTCTTCCGTGTAGTGTCATACGCCCGCTTGTTAGGTAACATTCTTTCAGTGTTCGGGATCAAAATTTTTGTATGAAAATATTCCCAATCTCTGTTCTAAAAGTATTTTATATCTCTTTGTGTTAATACCAGTTTTCTTCTTATTTATCTTATCCTTCAAAGAATCTCTATTCACTATTCGCTAATCGTCGGCTGTAAGACATATACCTTACTATGTTTATGCTTGCTTTCGAGAGTCAGAATGAAAAATGCCCTTACACGTACGTCAATCACGATTGGTGTGAGGTAGGTCGGGGACAAAACCAGAACACTGTACACGCAAAGAGTTTATACTTTTACTTTTTCATCGAAGCTCGAAGAGAGGCTTTCGTGTCATGTTTCGTGTCACGTGTGTGAGTTTGTAGCCAAGCAATGTAGTTGGTTAGTTTCTACTTGTACCTATGTAAGTAAAAGTAGCAACATTTTTTTTCAACCAAATAGTAACATGGAAGAAATAGTGCGCTAAGAAGATTATTCTGTAGTTTAAGTTATAAAAAAAATAGTTTTGCAATATCGAATAACTTAGCGATTCATAATTACACAGACATAGAAAAACTTCTAGAAGCTGTGGTTTGATTATGCTATCCCCTCGTATCTAATTCTACAGCTAGTTTTGGTGTTTTTTTGTACCAATTTGGCTATTGTTGTAGTTGTGAATAGATTTGTTTTATATTATAATTTTATTGTCCGAATTAAAATTGTGCTATGTAAAGTGATAGCCTAAAACACAGGTTTAAATAAATCTAGATCGAGCAGATCGCTACCAAATATTTGGATTCATCGTTATATTATCAATTATTCATACTTCAAACTGTTAAACATATTTTAGTTATAGTTTATTTGTAAGCACTAATAATTATACCATTGTATGAGAAATTACTTGTATACGACTTCTCCTAAATGTACACTTTTATAATACTTTTTAAAGAAATTATTCTTAATGTTCTTAATTAAGTACCGCAATATTTTTGGCTGTCATCACTTTGTAAAATAAATGATTAAATAAAATACTTTACAATATCTGTGGAAATTAAGACATTTATCAAAGATTTAAAAACATTTATGTTTTTACAACAATAAAACCAGTTTATAATAGGCTCGTGCACGCTTATATTATTCAATGCTCGGCTAACAATATACTGACACATAAAATATTTTATAATAATGTTAAAATAAATTAATGTTTACATTTATCTAGTTATTTGTCGTATTGACAGTTGGGCATAATTTGCAATATAATTGACTGTAAGAAATTTTCGTAATAGCGAATTAATTTAAAGGTATATACTGGGTCATTAAGGTGAGCAGACACAGCTGGTTGTCGATTTTCAAAGCTTGTTGATTTTGACAAACAAACTGGATTTTCTGGTGAGATATTTTTTTTTCCTTTTTAAGATAGAATGCATAATTACGAAGATGTTTTCACTGAACTGCACTTACATTTGAATAATTATTTGGTTAATTGAAAGTTTAATGATGAATCAGTAGGTGAGGTCAATACAGCTGATCTTGTCTCTTTCACGTACGTAACTATACGTATAGTCGCGTCTCGCCCCTTTCTAGGGTTTCGTACCCGCAGGGTAACCAACGCTGCAACGGGACGCTATTACTAAGCCTCCGCTGTCCGTCCGTCTCTCTGTCAGCGGGCTAATCTCATGATCCGTAATAGGTAGACAGCTGAAATTTTCACAGAATTTGTATTTCTGTTGCCGCTATAATAACCCAATTAAAATTAATAAAAAAATAAAGGGGGCTTCCCTACCATCGTAGTAGGGGTACTACGATTGTACGGACCCTTTATGTGCGAGTCTGACTTGCATAAGCCGTTTGTTTTCGTTTTTATCATTTACTTATTTTACAGCTTATTATAGTCCACATCATCATAACCCAGTTACTGAGCGAATACGATACCTCGTAGTAAGACTAGACACAAAAAATACTTAAGACACTTTGGTGAACCACCATCTTCGAATAAAATATGACGAACCAAAAGTTTGGAGAGACAAATAAATCCATTTCAAATCGCCATTTTGAAAAGATGATTAACCTCAACCAACACTAATAAATGCTCACATAGACAAGAAATATATACATACTTAATGCATCGACGAATTAACGGGAGGTCAAACCAGCCATTCATCATTCTCTAATACCTACTGCCGACCATTTTGTTTTGGCCTCAGTAGGTACCTACATTCCTGCAGCCATTTTATAATGGCTTAGATATATAACGACTGCCTCGTTGGCGAGTGGCGACTGCTGAGTATGAAGTTCTGGGTTCGATTCCCGGGTCGGACAAAATATTATTGTCTTTTTCCAACAGGAATTTCTCAGTAGCAGCCACGGCGTCTGGATTTGGTACCCGGCTGATGGCAATAGGCCCCCTATTACATGGGACTGACAAACATAACTGACGAAATGTGAGTGTACTAAGTATTAGGTACACCTCTGCCTAGCCCTTCGGAGATTACAGGCGTCATAATATGTGATGTAGATTTATAATCTTATGATCATACTATTACTATGGGCTGACATAGATCATTTACTTTTAAATTGCTATTTTTTTAGAAAAAGCGAATATAAACGAACCAGAAAAAAAAAGCTCACACGATCTAAAATATTGATCTTACCAAGATTTGATTAGGCTCCTTTGTTCGGTTGTAGATACGGAAGATAAACTCATTTTCAAAATTTAAAGGCATGATGAGATTCATGTTCACCAACCCGCATTGGGGCCGCGACGTAAATAACAGCTCACTGTCTCTCGTAGACAGCAGGGCTGTATCTGTATCTCACCAGTGAAGAGATTATTATGACGAGACACTCACTAACCATCACTATTTCGATAACAGTTTCTGTTATGATGCTATCACTATTTTACGACTGCGTTTGTATTGCTCACTGCCATCACACCACATTCATCACATGCCTAGCCTTTTCCCAAATATGTTGTGGTCGGCTTCCAGTCTAACCGAATGCAGCTGAGTATGAGTACCAGTATTTTACATGGAGCGACTGCCTATCTGACCTCCACAACCAGTTACTACTGGGTATTACGATACCCCTTGGTAAAACTGGTTGTCAGACTTTCGGACCACTGACTACCTGTAACGACTGACAAAGATCTACAATTGACACCCGGGACTAAGGCTTAACGTGGTTTCCGAGGCACAGAGGAAAATCGGTATCTAATGGGCTTATCTAATTAATGGGTATCTAATTGCTTAAGGTTGGTCCGTGGATGGGTGACCCCATCCACGGACCAACCTTAAGCAAGCGCGGCTTAACCTAAAGATCGACCCAAGTGGCTGTAATTCTTTTGCCAGAGACTCCTCACGACACGCACACAAAAATAAATTCATCATTAGTATTAAAAACTTTAATCTAAACATTTGTGCATATCTAAGAAAACTGAGCTCAAGTAACATTGGCTGGCATTTCCTCAGTCGGTTAAAAAGTAAGACGTTAATTATAAACGGCAAATCTCTTCCTGTTAGAAATAAACGAGGCAAAGTAATTAATTAATGTGTAGTTAGTGCTTCCATATTAATTTTAGCCGTAGCCAAGGCTTTTTCTATGTTATTTATAAATGAAAAGGAAATATAAAATCGTGTAGGTTTTTTTTTTCTGACGTTGATGATGTCATGATTAAAGTAGATAAAATCAAGTTGTATTCAAAACCAATCCGAGCTAATAATCACTTTCAGGGTTAATGTCAGTCTCCTTCTGCGAAGCAGTCATGCTAGCGAAGGAGGCGGCGGAACGTGAGAGGGAGATAGCCTCACGTCCCAGCCGCCGCGGGAGGAGAAGCACCAGGAGAAGCACCGGGCGTCGGAGGCCACGCCGTGATGACTCTCGGCCACCGTAGGCGCGGGCCTGTGGACGGTGAGTAATGGGCTAGCTCGCCGTCCGTCCGTCGTATGACGACGGGCAGGCCGTGTCGACGGCGCGTTCGTGTTCCACGCGCGCCTCAAAGAGTTGTCAGCAAACGGGAGGGGCCCGCAAGGGCCGATGCCTGCCAGGGCTGCGGGACTGTTCGAAAGAGATATCGCGGCCCTGGAACATAAAGGGCCAAAGAAGGAACATGGGTGGTTTTTAGTCAGTAAGAGTCTGACACTCCCTTCCGCTCCGCCCAGAGCGGGGGGGGGGGGTCATTTGATGATTTCCCACCCAACAAAAAAAAAAAAAAAAGGGTTAATGTCAGGCCTGCGGGACTGTTCGAAAGAGATACCGCGGCCCTGGAACACAAAGGGCCAAAGAAGGAACATGGATGGGTTTTAGTCAGTAAAAGTCTGACACTCCCTTCCGCTCCGCTCAGAGCGGGAGGAGTCATTTGATGATTTCCAATCCAAAAAAAAAAGGGTTAATGTCAGGCAGAGATAATTAGGCCCCGACTCCACCAAAGCATAGACGAACGGAGATGTGCGATAAAGAATCAGAATCAGAATCATTTATTCGTAAACATAGGTATTATAATAATTACAAACAAAATCTTAAAAAAAAAGATCTTAAAGCTAGTGTGTATCTACCGAAGCTGTGTGGAGTTGTGTAAAGTGTTGAAGAGAGATGTGCACCGCTCACCGCACGCCGCACACACCGCACGCCGCACACAGCACACCGCTAACCGCACATCGCACACACCGCACGCCGCACACAGCACACCGCTCACCGACGTTGCACACACCGCACGCCGCGCACAGCACAGTACTCACGTCTGTTCTCGTCTCCGCTGGCCTAAACAATTACGAACATCTCCTCTCCTCTCGTTTTTATATTAAATGGGCCTACACTTGACCTCAATCGAGTCCTGAGGACAGAGATGAGGTTGACGATGGAACGAACTAACCCAAACGAAGCCTATTAACTCGCGACTTAAATAGACTGGGGTCATATGAACTTGAGAACACCGATGCTGGCAGGGAATTCCACTCCTTGGCTGTGCGCATAATAAACGATGTAGCAAAGTGCTTCGTGCGAATGTGTGGAACATCGACAAGGCATGTGTGGTGACTTCTCTGCCCATTCTTTTCCACCAAAGCTAAGTGGAGACAAGAAGTGTAAATAACGCAATTCTATTGGCGGTGTAGCGGCACTACAAAAAAAGTACTTCAGCAACATTGAACAAAAAGAACTACAGCGCCATCTATGACGCAGAGGACAAACTAAACATCTAAATCCTGCATCGCGCAAGTAAAGATATTCGCGACTTAAGACTATATAGAAGAACCCGACAACAACTGTCGGGCAGTAGCCCACCAGACATAACACCCGTCTGGTCGGAGGATCCTCCCTTTTCTACGGTGGTTGAAGAGCTTTACACCCTGTTCTTCATTACCCCCAAAGCGGTTTACAACACATCTTCTCTCCTCTCGTCTTGTCTTCGCTTCGGTGAAGACCAGCCCTTACACTCTGCTTGGTATCTTACTCGATTAACAGATTTGGTAAGGGACAAACCATAATTATTGGTCACTAGATAGACCCGACAGACTTTCTCGATTTCTTCATATTTTTGGGAAACTTTTTGTGTTTTTCTTTCCTTAAAACCTTATTCAGACTATTACGAACATTTAAAAAATAACCAAATCGGTTCAATAGTTATCAAGAGAAGTGCTTAAAAAGAAGTGCTTATGCTAAATAAGCAATTTAAAAAGATGATAAGTATACCAACTTAGATGAATTTTTCACCTCTCTTAAATTAATACAAGTTGATTCCAATATATTTTGATAATACGTTATCAAGATAACAGGTTGAATAGTACTTACTTTATTAGATTAATCAAGAATCTTATTATAAACACACAATTAAAATTAATCTAATTATAATCTTGCAACCACATGGCGTACCCACTTTAATTATTAGACCCAAAGGTGTCGAAGACAAATGCTTAATTTAAAAAGCTAATTTAAACATAATTCCTAATTCCAAAGCCTAATGGATCTATCGTACCGCAATTACCTACACATACGGATAATTACTTGAATCCAATTTAAATGTAGGTACTCTTTGTGAAGCTGCTTATACTAAAGCCAGACATAGGCGAGCAATTACAATAAATAATGTCACTTAAGCACCAGATGAAAGCCGCTATAAAAGCAACAGTGGATTTGTACATTAGGCAGTTGGTTTGTCTGTCTGTGTTAGCGAATCTCCTAGCAGACTGTACTGATTTTGACAGAATGGAATAGAAAGATGATATAATGGATATTTGTACTTCGTGATTGCTGTATCTTTCACATCCCGTTCAGGATTGGTGCCCTGAAACAGTGCCACGGGGTCGCGGTAGACCACGAAGGAGATGGCGGGACGAACTGGATGTCATCCATGAGAATTGGAAAGAAGTAGCACTGTGTCATGACCGTTGAACGGCATGAAGAGAAGCCTTTGCCCAGCAGGACAATATGGGCTAGCTATTATATAATATTGTTTTATCTATGGCCAAAGCTGTCACGATGCTTTTAGAATCGGTAATCAGCAATAATGCTATTTCATCAAATGAGTCACGAGAACTCAATGCAACATTGATGAAGTCCAAAAATCGCCGATCAGGATGCTAAAAATACCGCGTCTGCTATCCCTTACCCGTTTTAATATCATATTCAACCCCATTCCCATGACATTTAGCGACACCAAAATTACCATTTTTCATTTCCAAACATCGACTTTCCAAACTCAGTTTCCGACTTTTAATTCGAGCACAATTTCTCCACCTGAACTTCACTTGAAGTTCCAAGGCAAAATTTCTGCACAAAACTGTCTCAGCCAACCAAAACACCGTATGAAGCCAGTACGACCAACTAGTTTTAAATAAAAAAATGGCGAACCGCGATCAATCGAGGTTCAAGATCAAGGCTTCCCACGGTAGAAACACCTGTGTCCTGTGCCTACAGTAATGCGTGTACCGATGAATAATGTGCCAACTTTATCAACGTAGCTGTATTTTTGTATCTGGTCGTTGGCGCAAATTATTTTGTTGATTGGTTGGTGGTTATTTTCTTTATTCGGATTTTGTTGGTGATGAATGGTGTGTGGAGTGTGTTCATTTATGTTATTGTGAGGATTTGCATCGTTATTATTTGGGATGTTTTATTATTTTTGAGGTAGACAGCTTTTGGTTGTTGTAGTTTAACATGAATATAACGACGTAAGGAGTGAATCCCAAGATTTTTTCTATGCCCCAATGATCAATTATGGTTGAATTGAAGTGCAACGGTGAATGGGAAGCCCGAAGAGCTAAGAATCAGTAGCATTATAAGAATAGGCGATAATGGAAAAGTCGGTTTTCGGTAGCTTTGGTCAATCTTGTTGAAATTAGTTATAGAAATACAACCATATTGGAAGCGATTGCAACTTGTCTAAGCCCAGCATCAGAAGTGGACGTTTAATTTTTAAGATCAAAACCAGATTCGAATCGAATAAGCTGATTGTAATACAAATTGAACTAATAACAGAACCACAGTAAACCAAAAAAAAAAACGACTAAAGCTGCTAGCAATACAGAAAACCTTAACTTTTATCGTAGCATATCAGAAGAATCAAAAATATCAAACTATTCAAAAACCCGACGAGAATCCAATGAAAAAAATACAAAGCACGCAACTGGCTTGATCGTATGTCCAATAAAGGATGGGATAGCTGGCAATAGCGCAGAATTAACTGCAATTATAAGAACAGTACAGAGACTGGGCCTGCCTAGCCGGTATTATAACGGTACTCGCTGGGATGCGGCGGAAACTGAAATGGGGTATGGTGCAAGCAAGAGTACCTTCCTATCTAGTAGTAGTAGCTTTTATGTTGTAGGTGATGATTGCAGTATACTCGTATAGTGAGCAAGCATTAGAACATACATAAAGAGCCTGCACTACCGACTAAAATATCAGCTGATTCAGTTGCGTCGAAAATTCTCAAGTTTCTATGCATCTGATATAAGCAAAAACTCCGGAGTGACAAATATTAGAAAAGATTCACAACCCAGAGAAAATTGTACAAGAAGAGATTCAGAAGATTCCACTACCTATTGCTTTTTGTTGTGTTTTTTTTTTGCCAAAAAATTTAGTATTTAAAGAATTGTTTGTAAAAGTACCCATAACGACGCCGAAAGACACTTTTTCTCCCCGTCATTGCGATATTTTTTTGTTTTAGGACATACCTAGGAACCTTCTACTTACTGTATTGGGGATCAAAGTTCCAGTTTTTTCGCCAGATTTGTTTCAAATACACGTTTATTTTAACACCTCCATGACCCCTGTGCTATTCAATACATCCATCAGCACAATGTTTGGAGTGCGTTACATTGAGTCCTACCGTAAACCGTGATATTTCACCCCAAAACAAATTCGTTTCCCAGCAATCATTTTCGCGTATCGTTACTTAGTTTGATGAACAGAATGCTTCGCTGGCGGCATCGTGAAGGGTTAACATCAAAACAAGATTACACCATGACCATGATTTTGTATTACACCATGTATGTATTACAAAAAACCAATGCCAATAATTTTCAATAAAAGCTAAAAGAATTATGAACCATCCAACATCTCTCAACTTACACCACCCAACAAAAGCTAGCGCAAAAACTAGATTTTGTCACGCAAGCGGCCATTAAAGCTTTTGAACGGATATGATGGCGTTACTCGACTTTAATTGGGTTTCTTCATTTCTCCTTTTGCTGGACCGACGGCAATTTCTGTTGTAAGCCTCCTTATCAATACATGCATATCTGGGAATTTATCTGCACGGTATTAAACGACGTTTGTTGAAACGGATTAAAAAAATATAAATGTAAATTGGGACGGTTCGAATATCATAATAAGGGACAACGGTAAATGGGCCATCCCATTTACCGTTGTCCTGTTGTCATTTACTGTGGTTGGATTTGCATAAATGGACTGTGTGTTAACTGGAGTTCAATGTTCCGCTGAACAAACTTTTTTTTTGCTTTGAATTTTTACTCGTTTGGACTAAAATTCTACTGACCAATGATTCCTCTCAATCCTATGAACTCATCATCTACCTGAGCTTGTCCTATTCTATTTGGGGTCGGCGCAACACGTTTTCTTCCATTCTTCACGGCATCATTTATTCCTTTTGTCCTTCATATCATTCCTCACACAATCCATCCATATTTTTTTTGGCCTTCTCCATCTCCATCCAACAACAGTTCTTCTCAATCCTAAAAACTGATGAATAATAATTAGGTTACATGTTTTCAGTAGTAAAATGAACTATATATACGTCCTACAAATAGTAAATTCTCGCTGGCATCGAGTACTTATCCCACGAACTTTTAGGATGCATGGGGCCAATAAAACCTATGCTGTAATATACAGGTAGTACATAATTACTAGATGTTTTTTATTGTAAGCAGTATCCTTCAGTCATACAAGTAGAAATAGAATCCTAAAGCTACTATAACTTTCTCTCAGATGCACATGTTATGTTGATCAGGGTAAGTAGTTAGTCTTCCCTAAAACACTGACTCATTATTAAATGTAGTTCGTTTACAAAAATTGAGGCCAAAATTGGGTAAAATGATGGCCATTACCATTCTAAAAGGCCAATTCCGTAATAAACCTAAGAAGTATACTACGACTAACGAACTTAATCACACCACAAGCATAATTAATTACTCTTATAAAAAAAGATCATTCATAGTTTTGCTAAATCAATGTCATTAAAGCAACATGAGTATTTCATTTTGATTAATCGTCATAATTATTATATTCATTGCATATTTTAACAATTTATTTTCAATAACCCATAATCGATCAACGTTTAGCGTGTTAAAGAATTTTAATAAACATTTTTACATAAAAACAAAACACTTAAAAAGGCTATTTCACAAGTTAGCGCCATTATTAAAAGACAGACCACTATAACTTGACAGCGGCCAAAATCGGAACTATATTTTCAAGTATCGAATTTGACAGATTTCTGACGTTTACCTTAACGAGCAGTGCCACTATGAGGGCTCAAGAAATACTGGATTTTTTGGTTATCTAGATATTATTAATAAGTAACCGCAGACGGTAAATGCAACTCCAATAAATGGCTATCGGTAATCATCCAATAAGCTTGCATTTATTCTTTTTTTTTACTTTTTTCGCATAGACAGTGACTATTGCACCGCATCCTGTAGGCACCGTTATGTAGACATAGATGTGAGAATATTTTTTACTATTATGTTACGAATAGATTAATAACATCGGATATCAAATTTTCTTACTTTTGGAAAGAATGGGAGCGTAGGAACTGGAAAGAGAAAAGTTATAGGACTGCAGCTTTTTTTTGAACAGTGGAAGTCAATTAAAAAAAAAAGTACTTACCTATTGAAAAAGGATTTATCAAAGATTTTTTTCGGTCATTTTTTCAAATGTTGGTACAGTTTCTCAGATGTGTTGGTGAAGTTGCAGAATTCATTTATCGGTCGTTTGACAGTTTTATGGACATTTACTTATGACAGCTCAAAACTCAGTCGAGAAAGATATAAAATCACAAACTACCACCTTCAAGTCTATCTACATTCACAGCGTTATCATCCCTGAAAACCAGATTGCCAAGATCACTTTTATCTGCCCTTAATTACACCACAACTTGTATCCAGAACACCTGTCGATTATTTTAGTTTTATTTTCCATTTCATGGGAAAAGTACGGAGACACCTGTTTGCCAGTAAAAAATATTAAAATTCACACTGCGTTTCAGTTTTGATGATATTTCTGTGATAATTTGCGAGTGTTGAAATGTCAGTGGCGTTTTAATAATATGTTATTTATTGGATAAATATTTTTAAGGAAAGTAGTTATTACGACGTATCATCATCATCATCATCCACAGCCCGATTTCACCCACTGCTGGGTACAGGCCTCTCTTTGCTTGTGCCAAGCTCCACGCTCCTGTGCCAGCCTCATCCAGGATATTCCCGCAATGGCAACAATGTCGTCTGCCCATCTCGACGCCGGACGACCAACACTCCTCTTTCCATTTCTTGGACGCCACTCGGTCACAGCTTTACTCCACCTGCCATCACCGCGCCTGGCTAGGTGTCCTGCCCAACTCCATTTGAGTTCCATTACGACGTATGATGAAGTTTTATTGATTTCGGAGTTTTAACTATAGATCTTGGTTTCTCCTAACAGCGTTTTTACCGAAATTATCCCGGTCCCTATAATATTGTGCGGCTGCTTTACTTTTCATAGTTTTTGGTTGTTTATTTTTCACTAGCGGCCCGTCCCGGCTTCGCACGGGTGAACATTTATTTTTTAATCTTTTCTTTACTTTTATTTTTTCTAGTAATAAATATAGCGTATGACACTCATAAATGACGTGGCTTTTTTTTTTGGTTAAAGGATTTTCAAAATCGGTTCAGTAGATCCAGAGATTACCCCCTACAACCTCACAAACTTTACCTGTTTATAATATTAGGATAGATTAATAATCCCCGAGCAGAAGATTGCAGGACGCCTTGGATGACTTTCTCGTTAATTGGCACGAAGAGGCGCAACATTGAGAAAACTGAAAGGAAAAGGGCAGGAGAATGATGAAAATGATGTAATAGGGGTCGTGCCTATTGTTAACAACCATCACCTTGACTGACTTGAGGATCGATCCTAGGACCTATTAGAATGGGAAATGAAAACAAATTCATGATTTAGGTAGAATTGCGAGTTTATTAAATTGTTATCAATATGTCAACCCATCCCAGTCCTCAGCTACCAAGTAGGTTCATTTAAGTCCATCCTAGAGATAATCTACACTTCTCATCAAAAAAATCGAAACACTTTCGTTTTTATTGTTTTTGTCCTAATTTTTTACAAAAGAGAATTAATTCCATGAAAAAAAAAAACATTATTGTGTAGCTGGCAGTTTGGTCATTACAGTAAGAAGAAAAAAATCAAAATTCGAAATTAGAATTTCATTTGTTTATCCTATAAATGAAATCAATCACTGTTTTGAGACAAATGTGTATTTAGGGTTGGAGTACGTTTCTCGTTTAAAAACTAAAAATTAGCGCTTGTCTTTAAACTTTTTGTTTCTTATTTCATTTACTGTGACTTTGGGACGTCTGAAAAAACTTTTTTTTCTAAAACATATGGATACTTCGCCCGCAGAAGCCGCCCAAGTGGTGGCATTGCTGGATTCTGGACTTAGTCAGCGTGTTGTGGCTGCACGATTGCATCTAAGCTTATCATCTGTTCATAGAGTCTACAAACGCTATCGGGAGACTGGTTCGTTCACGCGCCGTTCAGGATCTGGCAGGAATCGGGTCACTTCTGAGCGAGATGATCGATTTATTGTAACAACTTCTTTACGAAATCGACGCCTTAACGCTTTTCAACTGCAGCAGCAGCTTCGCGTTGTACGAAGAGTAGCTGTAAGTGACTCTACAATAAGAAGAAGGTTGAAGGAACGCGGATTGGCACCGCATAAGCCAGCGAATGGGCCGAAATTAACTGCAGACCATCGAAGAGCGCGCCTTAACTTTGCACGCGAGCACCTAACTTGGTCATACCTTCAGTGGAGCAAAGTACTGTTTTCTGATGAGTGTAAAATTATGCTGTATGGTAACGACGGAAGGAACAAGGTCTACAGAAGAGATGGAGAACGCTTTGCACAATGCTGCATTGAAGAAAAGGTCAGCTATGGTGGCGGTTCGTGGACGGTTTGGGGAGGAATCAGCGCCGACGGTAAGACAGAACTTGCCTTTGTGTCTGGGCCACGGCTGCCTGCACTAAACTCTCATCGGTACATCGAACAGTGTCTTGAACCTCATGTGATGCCCTATGCACATTTTATTGGCAACGACTTCATATTCATGCACGACAATGCTAGAGCTCACACCGCGGGCGTCGTACGAGATTATCTTACCGAAGTCGGTATCTCCATTATGGTATGGCCAGCAAGAAGCCCGGACATGAATCCCATTGAACATCTATGGGATGAATTAAAGAGACGAATTCGAGCAAGAGATCCAGCCCCAGAAACACTTAGCCAGCTGCAAAATGCAATCCAAGAGGAATGGGATAATATACCACAACATGTGATCGTGACTCTCATCCGATCGATGAAGAACCGTATGGAAGCAGTAATAAGAGCTCGCGGAGGGAATACAAGTTATTAAATAAACGTTTCTTACATTTTTTTTTCATTTACGCGTGTTGTTTTACCCATTTCCTTCATATTCCATACAGGGTAAAAATTACTCATTATACAAAATACGAAACCTATGAAGACTTAATTTGAATTTAGAACAATAACATTAGGATTTAAAAACCTCATACTACTCACTATTAAATGACATTTTACATTTATTCCTAAATATACACATTTTTCTGATAATCCTTATCAAATCATAAACTGCGAGGTGTTTCGATTTTTTTGATGAGAAGTGTAGTATTTAGCAAATTAGTCAATACTAGGTACTTCGTTTAGATTAAGTTCTCGTCTCCTAACTGTTTTTAATAGAAACGGGATATTACGCATCATTAATCAGGAAAAACGATACTGTATTTTTTACATTTAAAATTAAATGTTTTGGCGGCAAAAGTATTGAGTACAAAGAGATAGGTATCAATTTTTAAATATACATATTATTCATCCTACTATGGTAGCTATGTAGGTAGGTATGTATATGCTAGAGCATGTAAAAAAATATCTTACTTAGGTAGGTACGGTCAAACCTTATCTTCTTTAGGAGGTAGAATAATCATTCATACCTTACCTTATAAATGCGAAAGTAAGTTTGTTTGTTACCTTTTCACACCTAAACCACTGAACCGATCATCCTGAAATTTTGTATGTACGTTGTCAGGTGTACAGAAACCGGCATCATTTCATCCAGAAAAAAGTACTGTTCCCGAGGAAAACAACAATAACGTTCTTTTGATAACAGGTGGCGCCACGTATCCTTCGAATCATAATTGAATTATATTTTTACAAGCAGAGTACAACCCGAATTGATTGTTAAATTCTAAATTAACGCGAACGAAGCCGCGGGCAAAAGCTAGTGTTTCAATAAGAGCAACTTACTATATCGGCAAAATGATGACAGAGCAAGCTGAAGTTAACAACACCACTTATAAGCCTAAACAGAAAAGCTAGAAAGCATCTGTTGCTCCAAAACAAAAACATAAAACAGAAATAATATCCAAGAAGCAAGCAAAAAGCAGGAACGCAACTAATAGATCAATACACGAACGAGAACAACAGACTGTAAGTAATAAAATTAAAGTTTTTCATTCAGATGATAATTTTTCTTTTCCTACGCCTGTTCACACCATATATGGTGGAGGTAATATATACCGGTCCAAAGGTGCTGGCAACCACGTGGTGTGGATACAGGTGTTTCTAAACAAACTCTAAGGAGGCCGGAGTTCATTGATCATACGATGATGTGCGCTATAAATTTATAGCTCGTTGGAGATCCGTAGATGGTATGGATAAACTTGGAGGCACAGGTGTTGGGGAGTATTGGACATCTGAACTGGAAGTGTAAATCGCCTGCAGGTTTGGCTACTGACTAATTGTTTGGGTAACAATCGGGTTTATTATCATGCCAGACTATTAATGATCATTATATAACAAACCTGGCAAGGCCTATGTAATTCTGTATAATTACTACAGTGTATTGTTAAGGATTAATCACCTTGGTTTCCGCACTTTGCAGAAGGATTAATTGAACATCTATTACATGACCCTTCCATGACTAAAGCACATTAAGAAAAAAAGCTCATTAGGTCGTTGGATCCAGGTGTCATTTGTAGGATCAACTATAGCCAGTTAGATGCCCGAAAGTATGTCAACCAGGAGGTTTATAATGACCCAGTTATTTGGTTGACTAGGTCAGACAGGAAGTTCCATTTAAAATACTCAGCTGCGTCCTAAGACTGAAAACCGACTCCAATATAGTTGGGAAGAGGTTTGGCATTTAATGAAACACACATAACTGAACATTATAGTTTTAACAACACCAACAGAGGAGGAAGGAGTGGCATATCTTCTTTGCCAGCTCTCAGCAGCGTTAAAAAGTAATGGCAGCTACGTATACAAACTATTACAAAACGAGATGACGATACTTGAATAAGGACCACGTAAAACCCTAGCCATTATGTGCAGTAGCCATAAAAAAAAACAAACATAAATGGATGCATCAGAAAGTTTATATAAAAGCAAAACCGTCTCCTAGTCCGAACATGCGATAAAATATGCGAAACCACATAAGGAGTGTTCAGATAAGGACGTGTTTAGCCTGAAATGGGAGACCCGATATCAAAAAGTGAAAGGACATGCTCGGATAGTTGGGACATGTTGTTTGAATATAGTTGAATATTCAAGAGTAAAAAGTGGTGGAGAAGTGTCGGTACCTACATAAATTAGGCTTTAACTGCGACGTGTTTTCTCGGACTTATAATTTAAAAAGACTGAAGCAATTTGTATTTTGCGTCACTGCTTTAAATGGTCTGGTTTTTGAGCAGGTTTTAATACGTAGATAGTTGGTTTACCCGATCTTGATAAGTACTTTCCTACATAGGTCTCCTGTTTTACATAGTCTTAAAAAAAAGGTAAATATAGACGCCAGCACATTAAGCTACTAAAATCTGCCACCATCATCTGCCTAGCCTTTTCCCAACTATGTTGGAGACGGCTTCCAGTCTCACCGGATGCAGCTGAATACCAGTATATAAATATAATAAAATCTGTCAAATTTCTTTGATAGATTTTCAACTTTATCGCTAAAGCATTAGGTTCAAGGTTGACTGGGAAAATTTGACAGTTTCGGGTAGCTTTATGTGTTGGCGGTTATACAAGGATAAATCCACCAATCAGCACTGGACCCGCGTGGTAGATTATAGCCAAAGACATTCAAATATTTACAAGCGATAGACGGGACAAGACGAAGAAAATCGTATTCCCATACTTAGCAACAAATCGTTCTGTCTAGTGTCATTCGCCCGCTTGCCAGGTAGTATTCGTGTATCAAAATCGAAAATGTTCGGCATCAAAGTTTTTGTCTGAATATATTCCCAATGTCCGCTGTATAAGTCGTTTAAATCTCTTTGAATGTAACCCACTCCTGCTGAAGGAGAGGAATCCTGTGTTGTATTGGAAACGTTATAGGTTGAATATGACGGCACGGTTGGCGCAGTGGTCAAGCGATTGACTGCTGCGCTGCATGTCGCGGGTTCGATTCCCGTACGGAGCAAATATTTGTATGACCTACAAGTAGATGTTCCGGGTCTGGGTGTTTTTCTATCTATAATATGTATGTTTTTACAAAAAAAAAATGTATATAATGTAGTTTATCAGCCATCTAGCTACCATAACACAAGCATTAGGTTGCTTAGCTTGGGGCTAGATGGTGCTGTGTGAAATGTCCAGGGATATTATATTATAATATGTTATAATACTTTTGGTATTAGAACCAAAAATCTGCCCTACAGGCATGCGACTAAAACCGTCATGAAAGCTATTGGTAAGAGTTAGCTTTCATGCCTCCAATACATACTAGACTTAAACCCAAAACTACAAGAAATATAATTTATCATAGCTACAGAACCCTCCACCATCTTGTGTTATAGTCATATCAATTTTATTTTAAGAGTCTAGCTGACCGGAACTGCAGATGGTCAGCGCATCACATCCGGTGACATCGAAGCACGATTGACAACCTTCATTGACGGATTAAGGCTAGGATGCGTGAGGTTGACGGAGCGGAAAGCGGGTTGAGTGACAATATTTTCTATAAAGGTTAACAATTCTGAATTTTCTTCGAAATTTATGGCTAATTTTTTACTAATAATTACGATCAACAGGAGAAATCATCATCATCTGTCCAACTTTTACCAACTATGTTGGGGTTGGCTTCCAGTCTAACCGGATCCAGCTGAATACTCGTATTTTACATAATCAATGAGTGAATTAGGTACTAGATACCTACTATCTTAAGTTTACAATTTAAATTTAAATCTTAAGCTTTCCAGGACCTTAACGCACACAGTCATGGTTTTTTTTTTATATATTAAATGGGCCTTCTCTTGACCTCAGTCTAGTCCTGAGGAAAGAGATGAGGTCGACGATGGAACGAGCTAACCCAAAAGAACCCTAAATGAGATAATTGCTGACGCAAGACGATCAAAAACGTGTTTATTGAAACAAATTCCGATATTAACAAACCGCTGCCCGCTCATCCTAAGACCACAGCCTCACATCCTTTTAACAAGCGGCTAAGCATTACAGGACTAAAACAACAGCTCGCAACACTAATTACAAGTCCTAGGTGTCCTGCAACCGACCAATATGGTCAGGAACACCTGTCCACTACATCCTTAGGTACCTGTTATCACTATACCTGTTCTTTATTTAAAACTATATTAGGTTATCAAGCCATTTGAATAGCGTACTACAGTAGCTGGCCTTAAATAAAATGTTTTTAATAAAAAGCTCTGTTCTTATTTTTTTTTAAGGGACTCCGAATATGTTCTTGCGTGATGTGTTAGCTTCAATAATATAGTGATGTTTTGCTTTGCCTTGTATGGGCGAAAAGATTAATGTGCATTGTAAAATCTTGGTTCACTTTTGTTGTCAGGTAACAAAATAATTAACCAGCAAGAAATATATTGAACATGATTATTTTATAGTAAGTAATACGTTACGAAAACAGTGCAGCCTTTCTTTTTTTTCGGATGGGAAATCATCAAATGACTCCTCCCGCTCTGGGCGGAGCGGAAGGGAGTGTCAGACTTTTACTGACTAAAAACCGTCCATGTTCCTTCTTTTGCCCTTTATGTTCCAGGGCCGCAATATCTCTTTCGAACAGTCCCGCAGCCCTGGCAGGCATCGGCCCTTGCGGGTCCCTCATGATTGCTGACATCTCTTTGAGGCGCGCGTGGAACACGAACGCGCCGTCGACACGGCCTGTCGTCATACGACGGACGGACGGCGAGTTAGAAAACAGTGCAGCCTTATACAGCCTTATTTTACTGAAAACTATTAATGATGATAAGGCGGTTCAACCACCATAATATTTTAATGTTAAAGAAATTATGATAAATGATTGCTATATTTAAGCAATAAGTAGTATATTCAGAGCAGCATTTCTTGGGTCTATAAGTTACCGCATGGCAAAAAAAAAAACGAACAGAATCTCCCCAGGCATATTATATAAATTCACACACTTCATTGACTTTTTTATAAAACACCTCACACGACGTTTTTCAACACATATGAATGTAAAAAATATAAGAAAATAAATTCTCTCTTTCATCAAAAAACAACAAAATACGAATAAAAATCTCTACAGCATTCATATCGGTTTTAATGATAGCTAAGGTTAACGTGAAACATAGATAGCTATCAGCTAACCCGTTTTCCTGAGAATAGTGTTGGGTAGACGAAACAATAGGCCACACACGACCACAAAGAACTTGTCATCGTATTTAGGGTTTTGATTTGTGATCTCGGCTAAGTTTACCGTCCTAATATGATTAAATAATAATCTTATACTTAATTATTTATTTTAATTAAGTATTAGATTATTATTTTATTATGCTAAATAAACACGCTTTAGAGTGACGCAATTTTATTTCACGTATTATTCTTAGCAAACCCTTTAATTTGATACCCATATCATGGGAATGCATAAAAAATAACTAGCCCGCCATCTATGGGAGTCCGCCATATTAGATTTAGAATAACGTCACTTAACTAACCTTGCATTGTCATCCAAACTAAACATGTATGCAAAATTTCAGCTAAATCGGAAACCAGGAAGTGGGTCAATTTTAGCTTTTAAGATTTTTCTCAAAGTTAGTTGGACAGGTGAAGCAAAAAAAGGGTGTCAATAATATATTAAATCAACTCCATCTTCTGTGGCACTATTTAGAAGAATACTTGAACTACTACTGGCAGCTATTTCTCGATAGCAGCACATTTTTGCCAGCTAATATTGTCAAACTTGCCAGATTATAAATCCCCTAACGTCCTAAGTGTGGAATAGGGAGAAAAAGACCATTTTTTTATAACGTTGCCTTGCAATAGGAATTTTCTCTGGAACTTGGGTGAGTTTACAAACATTGAAACCCACATATACAAACGCCAGACCCGGGACAACTAGCTTGTAAGCCATACACATTTTTTTTTCGTACGGAAATCGAACCCGCAACACGCAGCGCCAATCGCTTAGCTGCTCAGCAACTGCGCCAACCGTGCCGTCACCATTGCCCGGCAGTAGGATTACCCCAAAATCTAGTTAATCAAAATCATATCTAAACTCATTAAGTCGTACTGGATCGAGAATCAGCTCCGTCTGAACTTCAAATGGCTCATAGCTTCGCCACTTGCTAGTGTTTTAGTTGGGGAGAAGAAGTAGTGGAACAAAATCCCTAGCAAACGATTTCTCTGTTAAGTTAGAAAAAAAATATACCTTAAATACAAATAAATAAAATTTAAATGTCAAAATAAGCTTCTTACTGAATGCATTTGAAAGTATATACGATACTTCCATTTTTCTTAATTTTTGTCTGTCTATCTGTCGGTATGTGTCTGTTTGTTCTCTCTAATCTCCGAAATGGCGGGATCGAATTTGACGTGACTTTTACTGGCAGATATCTGCTGTTATAGAAATAGAATTAGGGTTGCATGGAAAAAAAATAAACCCTTGAATTTTGTTAACAAAATCTGATTCAAATAAGGATGAAATATTTTATAATAATTTCGCGCGAACGAAGCTCGCGGGCATCAGCCAAATAAAGTTTTACTGACCACAAATCCCCGTCCCAACGAGTATACCCAACACTAACAGAGGTACAGTTTGACATTTACTCGAAGGGCCCTGCTTTTTTATTTTTAAACGGAGAAATGATCCTGGGCTATTTCCTTCGGCCGAGAAATGCGGCCTTGGCAGGACACCGAACCTCGGTGCGGACAACTTTTTCTTCACGTAAATAAAACACTACTCACGTACAGTGACGACCGCTAACATGTTAACACTTCGCAAAAGTCTAAAGAGGTTTTTTCCGATAATATAGATTGATAATTTGAAGATCGGAGCAATTTTTTAATAAATTGGGTTTCAAAATACTATATTGTAACAGCACAATAACAGTAAATACAGTAGAAGATCTAGTGTATTTTCCGTCTATGAGAAGTACTTTGAAGATTAGAGCTATTTTTTAATAAATTAGGTTTCAAAATACTATTTTGTAACAGCACAATAACAGTAAATACAGTAGAAGATCTAGTGTATTTTCCGTCTATGAGAAGAGCTTTGCCCTGCAGTGGGACAGTTATAGTAGGTTGGTATAATTGTACAACTAGCTACTGACCGTGGTTTCGCACGCATAACTAATATTGTTTTTAACCCAACATCTTTATAAATTATAGTCTATGTGTTATTTCGAAGTACACGCGAGTATAAGCTATATTACTGTAAAGTTTCATATAAATCCGTTGAGTAGTATTTTCGTGAAAGTGTAACAAAAATACAACAAAACAACAAACAACTATCCATCCAGCCTCACAAACTTTCACGTGTATACATATTAATGCTCCTGACTGTACAAAGACTGGGAACTCTCAATTAAAATTCGTGGCCATAATGTATGAACGTGCGTACTTGTAGTTATAATGTTTCTTTTTTACGAGAAAATGTAGTTACATTTAATTTCTTGTCGATTACACATTATGAGAGGGAAATAAAAAGCATTATTTAATCATTCTGATTGGCTGAATGGCCTACTTCAATTTGTTAGCAGCAGTTATTTAAATTCTTTAAAACTATATACGAGAGTACATAATTTATTATAATGTAGCTAATGTAGTTTATATTTATAATATAGCTTTGCTTTATAATTAGCTTAATTTTAATGGACGAGAGCAAACATAATTCGTTTTTATTTTTGTGAATTTTATCACAATTAACAAAAGAAACAAATTAGTAATCGTAATTAGTTCTTGTTAACACATTGAGAGGATGCTACAGGTCAGTGCTCATCGCATAATCTCATCATCTTCACCTTTTACACAGGAACGTACTACCGGGGTCAAAAATATCCCATGACAGCTAAGCAAAGCTACGACTTTGTTCAGCCATTAATGAGTGAAAAGAAAACACACAGAGAAACAGACCAACAGGCAAACAGATTTATTTTAAAATCTATACAAATAAATAAAATTGAAGAGTGTGGTTGTAATTTCAAAATAACAGCTTTTTACTGAATGCATAAGAAAGTATAATTATACGGTACTTATAACAAAATAAAAACATTTTTTAAATTTTTGACAGTGTATCCGTCTGTCTGTCTGTTTAACTGTTTGTTCCGGCGAATCTCAGAAACGACGGGCAGATAGCTGATGTTATAAGGAGTAACTTACTTTAGATACTTTTATTTTAGAAAAAGGATAAGGGATCCGTGCAAAAAAAAAAACTTAAAATTGTTAACAAAATCCAATTCATATAGGGAAGTAATATTTTTTATAATAATTTCACTCGGATGAATTTCGCGGGCAACAGTTAGTTATAAAGTTAGAAAGTAGACAGGATGCTGGAATGCTTAATTTAGACTTCGTGGGCAGCTAGAACATGATTATTTATGCTTGATCTAGGTACCTTATTAAAATAGCCTACACGAGTAATGAACCTACGTCCGGCGCATCCGGGGCAGTCAGCCCCGCTACCACCTTGCTGACAGGCATATATTTTACCATTGCATGAGCAAGCTAGTCTCATAGGTACCCCCTTATTACTTTATAAACCCCTGGTAAATAGTTACTCTTCGTGCGTAACGGAGAGGAGGCCTGGCCTCCTCTAAATGTATTTTAATGTTAAAATGTATTTTGAAGTCTCAAGTATTTGAAATACTAATTACAAAATACTTCGCTGTCAGGTATTTGAAATACGAATTACTAACTGCATTTTAAGGAAGTAATTGAAATACAAATACCAAATACGTTTTGTATTTTAATTACAAGTAATTCAAATACTGGGTAGTATTTGAATTGTAAATATAAACCCTGACACTGATGTTACTTTTCTTCGCATTTGTTATTTAGGGGGAACAGTGATGCGAGAGAATAAGAATTAAGGAACATAATATTTGAAAAAAGAAAAAGGTTTTTCGAAAAAGAAGAGGAGGGTTTTTCGAAATTGGTTCGTTAAAAATCGGTGTACGTAATCATGTAAAAAAAAACTCATCGAATGCATGGCCTCCTCTTTTTTAAATCAGACAAAAATAAAGAAAACAGTAAGTTGGAGCAAATGATTGTGGCAATGTCAACACCTACACAATACACACCCATGACACATAATGCCTAGTTATTTTTTAAACACTCACTTAAGGCTTTCAATAAGGTTAAAAATTTCGAATGGAATTCTTTTTCGAAAAACCCTGCTGTGTTTAAAAAAAAATGTTTTTAATATCAACATTGAGTACTAGCAGCAATGGAAAACTATAAACCGCGGGCACAGCTATTACTTGAAATATTTTTGACGTGGTGCTTAAGTTAGGAAAATCTGATAGTTCATTGTACCTTTAACTCGAAAAACTGCTGAGAACGTAGTTGGAGATTCTGTTGGAAATAAGATGGATTCACTGACATTCTTGGATTCTAACCCTAATTCTTCAAAAAGGTCAAGTGCATAGTAAGTACCTAGATATATTTTTTATATACATAATATGTATTATGTTTGGTTGACGGGTTTGTGAAGGGTCCGTTTACACCTTGAATAATTAATATTATTAATTACTAGCGATCCGCCCCGGCTACGCACGGGTGCATGTATTATACATATAAACCTTCCTCTTCAAACACTCTATCTATTAAAAAAAAAAAACCGCATCAAAATCCGTTGCGTAGTTTTAAAGATTTAGGCATACATAGGGATATAGGGACTTAGAAAGCGTCTTTGTTTTATACTATGTAGTGATAAAAGGTGTAAACGGACCCTTCACGTACCCGTCAACCAAGCATTTTGTACATCAAAGTAAGTAACTCTACTATTTTTTTTTTTGCTCGGTAATAACTTTTTTTTGTCGTTTTACGGTAAAACTCAATGTAACGCACTCAAAGCATTGTACTGATGTATGTAATGAATAGTAAACAGGTCATGGAGGTATTTAAAGTAAAGTTATAACCTTAAAATCTAGTACTAAAAAAAGGTGTGAAAAGCTGGAACTTTTACCTGCAATAAAAAAATATAATAAATAAATACAATAAATATTTAATGCGCCTTATGATTATTGTTTTTTTTTTGTATTCACGTCATGTCCCTGCGACAAATATTTTTTTTTCCTTTTTTTTTCTTTCTTTCAATATTTCAGTAACTAGAAGGTTCCGAGGTATGGTCCAGAACTAAAAAATGGTCACAATGACGGGGACAACAAGTTAGTGGGTGAATATTTGAAGATAGACATATTCAGGATTCGTAAATTAAGGTCAAATATTGCTTCCAATTACAACTTTTATGGATTTAACCTAAAGTTTATAGTGCAGATTAACGAAATAAATCAAACGCACAGTATTTGAACTGATAAATAGGTCTGAATCTAAAGCTGAAAATTTTCGTCGAACGGTGATGAGATATGAAACACACGGTAATTAGCATTTTAAAAATGGTAATTATGCTTCGTGATTGGTAATTAGAAATAAAATGAATAATGTACTTTAATCACATATTTATTAATTATTTAGGTGACAGTAAATGACATCAAACTTAGCTATTAAGCGAAGTGATTTAATAAAAAAAAAATACTCAAAAATCAACCGGTTTTCCTAAAAATCAATAACATTATCTGTCTAGTAATTCAAATAAAATCAACTAGAACACTAGTTGAAAACTCAGTGTAAATAGAACTTAGACCTATACAGGGTTATTTGTAAAACACCATGCAACCTCTTAAGAGGTCATTGTACTCATCATTATGGACAACTTTTACTGTGGGACCAAACCTGAAATCGCGAAAAAAAAATCAGCTGTTCCCTACATTTATGATCGATTAACTCGTCAAAATGTAGGGAACAGCTGTTTTGTTCTTTGGTTAGTGTTCTTTATCTCTCTCACTCGGACAGTAACGTATTCCTCATTGCTTCTCCAAATAAAATTTTCTTCTTAGCTTCTTCTACTTTGGTTTTGTCTCTAAGTAGTGCTGTTACTTTAGAATTAGGACTCTGCAGTCGTTTTTTCAGTCTTATAATTATTTTCCTATACGCATTATTTTTTCGAATATAATAGAATCACTGCAAAGAAAAAATCATGCGTATAGGAAAATAATTATAAGACTGAAAAAACGACTGCATTTCACATTTACCTATTTTTTTTTTACATGAATTGTCTATTTTCATTAATATTTTCTTCGCTGTCACTGGGACTTGGTGTACTTTGATTCATGTTTAATTTCTTCCTTTATTAATTTCTTTTTTGAAAATGTTTTCTTAAGTTTTCTCTCCATTTCTTCCTCTGTAGCCTTCTAGCTCTTGGCGTCATTTCTACTAGGTACTGACAAAAGTTTTTTCTGTTCTCTTCGTTTTTTGTATCGTTGTCGTTCTTTTTCTTTTTGAAGGGCGTATAAAATAGAAATAGAAAATAGTGGTAGGGGGTAGTCAGTATGTAGGTTTATTTTGTTGCGGAAGTCCCAGTTCACACCGAACGATCAACAATCGATCACGCGTTGGTAGTAACAATTCTACCTTGGGCTGGCCTAGCGAAGTAAGGCATTTCAATATAATAAGAGGCCAGCTTATACTGGTACTAATTACCATTTTCAATTGCTCATTACCGTTCGCTAAAATACGAACGGGAAAAATGGTAATTATATAAATGGTAATTAGGTTTTTGTACACTTTTTCAAATTATACGTTCTTTGTAGAACTTAAAAAATTGAGAACTTGATCAAACCAAAGAGTATCCTATGGCGTCTATTACAATGCATGAAAATGATAAATAAACATATCAGACTTACCAGGGGAAACTCGAACGGTAAGGAGATTTTTGTTTGCCAAACACAATTTCTGGGCGATTAAGATAGGCTAGAATTGGCGCCAAAATACTTTTTGAAATGTGACCCGCACGAGTCGAGACGCGAAACGGAGTGCAACCGCCGAGTTACTCTTACAGATAGCAATACACTACGCAGAAAAAATTTACCCTGCGACTGTGTGAACAAATGGTAGTGAGTATAAAGTGCTGGGACAATTTTCAAAGTCGTTACAAATTACCTAAAAGTGTTCTTTAATGTGTATAGTTTTGCTAATTGGTAAAACATGTTGTGTACTATATAAATTACTTCTTAAAAATACGATCTTTAGGGTATTTTTATAACTTTTTGAGCATGAACTGCAAAAATTTGGAAATAGGGACACGAATGGTGATGAGATTTGAGGAACGTTTATGAACATAACTTAGTTGTTTATAACAATAGGAATATATTATGTACATCTGTATATAGTGCTGGAACTATGTTTTACGTGAAATAAAAAAAAACATAACTTTATACCTAACTAAGTAGTTATTTGGGGAGGGCCGCGTGATATGCACATGTTCAAATAATCACCCTAGTGTCTCTTCGTTAAGGGTTTTGTTACACCCATTATAGACCAGATCGATTCTGGATTTGTCAAACGGCATCATGTGAGGTAGAATGCAAATCCATGTCTCAGTTCTGTTCATCAAGTGTCATGTACATAGGTGCAAACTTGGCAAAGACAAAGCTGCTGGTAAGTTGGACCAGGCTGCAGCCAGTTTCATCTGTGATAATGAAAACCATTAATATGTATATAAGTAGGACTTTATCAAGCTATAAAGATATCTTCTAATTAAAATAATCTTAGGGTCGGATAAATACTTGGTTTAAATATTAAATACCATTGCCAACTAATTCTAACTTAATTAGGTTTTATAAGACAGAAGATATCAATTGATAATAAAAAGTTATATGAAGTAGGTAATGAAAATAATGATTTCTTACTTAAGCACTTAGTTATTTTTAACGATTTCATTTAATTTTTCAAAATTAATTAAGTATTAAATTGAATCATATGAAAAGGATGTTACAATGTTGAAGTGAACAAGTTGCTTAATCTTGATATGGATTCATTTAATCCTCACAAAGATTAAAAAAACCACCAGAAATATAACATTACCTATGAAATAGCTTTGAACGCTGTGAAACGACACATAAAAATACATACGATTATGACAGCATATCACATTCGCAACCAACATCAAAGTGGATGTGAACTGTGAAAGTAAACAACAATGCAGTGTCGGAATGCCATCCGTGTGTCTGATTTCGGGCTGAATCAAGCCAGCCTGAAGCGAGAAGCCAGCCTGAAGCAATTTTAGAGTCGATTATACAAAGTGGAAGGGACACCAAAGCTAAAACGGTAACCTCGTATTCACTACATCATTCTGACCCCCCCCCCACAAAGAAATTTTTCATTGGCTTTTTTTTTTAATCTGCTGCTCCTTAAATTTTGACCGTGTAGGTTTACAGTTTCGTAGGAAACAGCTGTTTTTTTTTTAAATATCCGACGAGTAATTTCTATTGGGGGGTTCAGAATGATGTACTGAATACGTGGTAACCGTTTCCGCGCCGGGTGTCCCTTCCACCGTAAAGCAAAGCGTTAGAGGATTTTTATATCAGAATGTTCTCTGTATCAGCCATGTGTTAGAAGGTGCACTCGTTTGATGACACTTGGCTCGCCCCTAATGTTTAGGCATTAGACTTAAACATAACTGGCTAAATCTGGGGTTACTAAAAGTACCCCCATTCTGCATAAAGTTAAAGGTAAATAATGTAACGGCAAATTAAATCGGTCAGGCCATGTCTGCCGGATGCCACCGGCAAAGCTGTGGGCCCGCATAACACAAAACTAGAGCCCTGAGACAGCTAGACGGGGTCGCGGCAGACTGAGGAGAAGAGGCGCAACATCGAGAAACGTGGAAGGAATGGGGGTTTGGCCTTTGCCCAGGAGTGGGACAGTTCAGGCTAACAAAAAAAAAAAAAATGTAAATGTAGATAAAAGTTTCGAGGACTCCAGGCTTGATGTTATTTTAATTTTAGCCTGATTCATTCGAACATAACGTCTTTTAAAATCGTCCTTTATCATTGGCTATCAGTTTAAAGACTACTGTTTGTGCTTTCATTAACCAAGGACCATCATTATTATTGTACCCAGACACTTTAAACGTACAATAATGTCCAATAATAACATATGGACGTATATTGAAATGATGATTACTGTTTTTGTTTAGTCTATAATGTTATAACTAGACCATTAACCATTTATGGTAGCGAGAACTATTTTTATAATATCATACTTAGTTGCCTTTGATCGGTGGCGACACCTGTCAAATTATATGCGAACTAGACCTGCGTATGCGCATGCAATTGAATAAATAGAACAACTGATAGATATTATTTAAATGTTTGAAACGCTATAAGCTCATTAGAGCTTTCTGAGGTGATATCGTTGACATTTAATTTTGTGCTTAGAATTACCTAAATTGTTGATTTCCTTTTGTTTTACCACTTTAAGTGTGCAGTTTAAGATAGCGTTGTTTATCAAGAAAATTTGCATCGATTATGTCTAATACAATTAATTTAAATATTAGTTGTCTTTGTTTTCCCACCTGCACAGACAAGTTGGTTGAAGTGGATATAGTATTATCATTATTTTTACCGCCTCAGTTCACAGACAAACATGCTTTTTGAATTTTTTTTTATTCTCACTACTATCAAAAACGAGGAAGAAAAACATAGTGAGACACAAAACGAGAAACAAAAATCAGTATTATAAGATAGTGGGCTTTTGTCGAGGCAGTGGGAAATTTATCAGCTGTTTTAGCACAGAAAGGACATTATTTAAAGCGATTAAAGTATATCTTGCTCTAGAAATATTTTGTGATGCTTTATTTACTACCCTCGAAACGTGCCTTCCTAATCTTTATTCATTTCCTAAGTAAATTTTAATTGTATAAGCATTCTTAAGAAAAACTTCTTTACAGACAAAGAGATTTAAAAGACTTAAAGAGCGGACATTGGAAATAGTTTCATACAAAAATTTTGATCCCGAACATTTTCGATTTTGACACACGAATGCTACCTGACAAGCGGGCGTGTGACACTAGACAGAACGATTTGTTGCTAAGTAGTAACACGTATTGGATTATGATTTCCTTCGTCTTGTCCCGTCTATCGCTCGTAAATATTTGAATGTCTTCGTTTATAGACAACGTTTCGATTAAGACATAAATTTCATTATCTAGGTAAACTATCAAACAGCTAATTACTAAAAAGCTACTCAATAAGGTAAAAGATTAATCGTCAAATTATAGTCACTACTATCTTTAGAAGACAGCTGACGTAAGTTTTTCTCCAGTCATCGCAAACTACGTTAACTATATACCAATTTACGCACTTGTGAAATAATTAATTGTTAAACAAAAATATTGTTATCACCGTACTGGCATGTAAAGTGAATTAGCAATAATTATACATAAGTTTAATTGGAATATATAAATTTAAATGAAATACACTTTGAGTGACATAATTTGTTTGACGTGTCTATGTGTATGTGTGTGTATGTGTGTCTGTCTGTCAATTTGTCTGTTTTTCTGCCATTGGAATAGACTCTGTGCGTGTTAATGAAGCCATATATTGACTAAATGAGAAAATAAGAAAGCCTGTGAAATTGTATAAGCTTAGCTTTTTATTCACTTGTTTTATTTGAAAGTTTTTCTTGAAGAACAATAGAATCTGTAGATAATTTTAGACTTGTAAATACAACTGTAGAAAAGCATTCGTTATGTTTTCTATTTATATGCAACATTTTCGAATCATTAACCAATTTTTTTTATTTTGTCTTATTAACTCCGGTCTCGCGCACAGCACAAGAAAATAGAGTACCTACCTTTAAATACTTTCCAAGCAGTCGTAGCATTCTACAGATTTTATTTACACTCTGACTTTTAAAAAAATACCCTTTAAAGCTTTCCACCAATTTTCCACAGCCAAACCCACAAACCAAACTAAGTGTCACACATACAGGTGCACAAACGTCTAAGCGAGTTAGATCTAAAAATAGCTGCGCATGCGCAGATGCGCCTAAAGATGCACCTAACTCTTGAAAGGGCACGCCTATTTACATAGCAAATATGCACATAATATACCTAACAAATATATAATCTGCTTACAGCTTAGTTTGCCTATAATTAAACGTTTAATAAAATTGTTCTTGATGTAATTAAGGGCATATTTATAGCTTCCTAAGTTCGCGTGCGTTATGTCAAACGAGTTTAAATTATGTTTTAATTTCTTGTGCGGACACGAAATTAATAATGATTTGCAATTTTCTTTCGTTGAAATAATAATTGATTTATAAGGTAAGGTTAATAGTATGTTTGAAGCCGATAAAACTGTCGATGGCAATACTTTTTACATCGGTGGCTAAATTTCAAAGGAATCGAGCGAATATCGTCTAGCCCACGTAAGCTCACAACGTGGCTAATTAATGCGTTCAAGAGATCAGGGGTCAACCAAGCTTGTTTCTTTATTGAAGTATCTGTATTCATGGAAATTTCAAAACGCTTAGTTGACACTTCCCGTGACCCAAGGGCTGGCTTTTACCCTAGCCAAAGGCTTAGCGTTGCCATACAGCGTGGCAACGCCGCCAGTCTCCTGGGGGCATTACCAGTTGACAGGCGCCAGCGTTGAGGAGGAGTTTTTTGACGCCATTTTTTAGTTTATTTTTAAGTTAGTTACTTTATTTTAATTTATAAGTGTATTTAATATTGTTATGATTTGGTTTAATAAAATTTTGATATTTCTTAAAAAGTATTTATTTAAGTAAATACAAGGTATAAACGGACCCCCTTCACGAAGCGGTCTATCAAGCATTCTGTACATCAAATAAATCTACGCTAAGATAATTGCTGGGTAACGACTTTTTTTTTGGGGTGAAAAATCGTTTTACGGTAGGACTCGTTGCAACGCACTCAAACCATTGTGTTGATGGATGCATCAATAGAAAGGGAGTCGTAGAGGTTTTTAAAGTAAAGTTATGACCCTATAAGAGCAGCGGTGGCCCAGTGGTGGCGGCCCCGACTTACGAACAGTAAGTCGTGGGTTCGAACCCAGGCAAGCGCATTATTTTGTGTACTTTATTTCATCACCACTGCTCTCAAAAACGGCGAAGGAAAACATTGTGAGGAAACCGGCCTGTCCTAGAACCAAAAATTCGAAGACATGTGACATCTACCAACCCGCACTGGGCCCGCGTGGTGGATTATAGCCCATTTCCTCTCATAGAGAGGAGGCCGTGTGTCCCAGCAGTGGGAACATTATAGGCTGATTATGCTATGACCCTAAAAACAAGTATTAAAAAAAATGTGAATATCTTGGAACTTCGGCCTCCAATATCTCCGTAACTAGAAGGTTTCCAGGTATGGCCCAGAACAAAAGAAAATGATGATGGTCTATTTACACCCCGTTTTAGAAGTTTAGTTAAATAGTCCTGGTTAAATTGTAATAGTATAAAAGGTTTAATTTAAATCATCCCACAAATCAATAGTTACAATCGAAAGGTCTGCGCTAATGGTGGAAAATTGATTAATTAGGCACGATAACACTACTTGATTAATTAATATAGCTACGATTCATTAAAACAATTTACGCGGAATACATTTCGAATCATGTTTTTAAATATGCCAAGGTAAAACAAAATGTAGATCATAAATCTATCCTTTTAAAACGCACATATTAAGAGTATTAATTGGTCAAGATAAAATCAGAATTTTAATTAGGTTAACCAATCGACTCTTGGACATGAACACTTGTACTGAGACCACTCATAATCGTCATTCCTACTCCTATCCTAATTTATTTGAATCTGAACTGGGCCTGTGTTCTGGATCTTGACCCGCTTCCTCTTGCAAAGAGGAGGCCCATGTCACAGAAATAGGAACCCAATACTTCAGCTGAATGTCTCTATGCCTCGTTGGTCTAGTGGTCGCAATCGCGGCTGTTGAGCATCAGGACTAGGTTCGATTCCCGGGTCGGGCAAATTGTTTTTAGGTTGAGTGCAATAGGCTCGCCTCCTATTACATGGGACTTAAACATAACTGGTGAAAATAATGTGGGTGTACACATCACTGGTGAAATGTGTTATGTTATGTTACTTCGGCTGATTATGCAGCATGTTTACTTTTTCCATACTTGTCTATCATTTTCATCTCAGTAGTTTCTCATTTACCGTTTTTATTTTGGAAATCAGCAATATTTCTCTGATCGAAAACTCAGGGTCAGCCATTAGGTAAACCCTCAGGAATATTGTTGAGAACTTATTCAACAAGCATTCAAAGTCACTTAAAATTGTATGTATAAAAACGCGTGGGCAGACAGTCTATTAATGCATTTGTTTTTCTTTATTTTCCAGAATCATGACAGAGCAGAGGACACACAAATATGGCAATGACGTTCTCATGGCTTTAAAAGGACATGCTATTTTAATTTAAAAGATTTTAACACAAACAAAACGAAATTACAAGTTTATTTATGAGATCATAATAGGTTTCTTATATTGTACACAAATATAAGCGATCTAATGTGAACGTCTTATGAGACTGCTCCTCTGGATGGGAAAAGACACGACCTTGGTAGGTGTGAATGCCAAAAATCTATTTAGAAATGTATTTTATATCATATCTCAATGATTTTCCCAAAGTATTTATGGTTTCTTACCGATTTTAAAAGGATTTTTAAGCAAGAAAAGCAGTGCTTTCTTTCGCAATCAATTTGTAGCATGTTGGAGCTTTCAAATGCGATGATGCAGTAAATGTAGTCCTATTGACATTTACACCTCTTAATGGTTTTGACTGTCTCGAGTGGTCCCAAGTGCGACTGCTGAGCATGAGGTCTTGGGTTTGATTCCTGGGTAGGACAAAGTGTTAATGGATTTTTTTACGAGGAATTTCTCAGTAGCAGCCACGGAGTCTGGATTTGTACCCGGTTGACGGTAATAGGTTCCCCTATTACATGGAACTTAAAAAAACATAACTGGCGAAATGTGGGTGTACTAAATATTAGGTACTTACACCTCTGCCTAACCCTTCGGGTATTACGGGTGAGATATTATGTTATGTTAAATGAATTTCTCAGTAGATACCAGTCCAGACTCTACATTTGTGCCTAGCCTACCGTGATATTTTGTTATGTTATGTTTATAATGATTTTGCACTCCAACTTTAGACCAAAAAGTACTTACATACCCATCAGTATCTGTAACAAAAATAAACTATCTACAAGTTTGTTACCCGTTTTGTATAATTTTACCTCAAATAGGTTTAAAGGCTAAGATAATAAGCCTTGCTTTTCCACGCACTCTGGTGTATGCAAATCAGTGTTCAAATGTCACTTGTAAGATTACTTCGAGAGGGTGATGACCTAGACGCGAAGTACCTACTTGCATTATCACAACTATGAACAGGTACCTAGGTACGGTTATTTGAAGATTTTGTGAATAGGGACAAGATATGAGAGGTAATATAATGATGGGAGGAGAATTTGCGAAATATGAACGAGGTTGTTTACAACTAAAGTTTTGCTGGCGTAGTTTTCTTACAATTTCGTATTTAGTTACTTAATAAGCTGCCTTTTAATCCAAGCTTTACATATTGTTTTCTTTGTTTAAATAAATGGATGTATTTCGAATAAGCAATCAAACCATTGTCTGTATGTGTCTAAATTATGTCTAACTACTTAGTGGCTCGTTCCAACTTTTCACGGGTGCCTATGTTACTCAGGGTGAATGTACCTTTCCAATGGTGAAAGAATTTTTGAAATCGGCACAGTAGTATTTCAGTTTATTCATTACAAACATACACACACAAAAATACAAATTTTTCCTCTTTATAATATTAGTGTAGATGTATGAGTTCATTTGCAGATCAAAACTTACACTGTCAATGACGTAGTATCTTCCGTGGTTATCAATTCTTCTGAGTTCCCGATATTATTTTGATCACGGAAGATATCCCGTAACTGACAGTGTAAGTTTAGTTTATCTTAGCGTATCGATGGCAAAAAGTTTAAATATGTTTAGCCCAAAACTCAGCCACGCGAACCCCGCTCACTGATGCAGTAAATAAATCATCAAGAGCTCAGGTGATAGGGCATGCGGTGTAAGATGGAAGGTGGGCCATTGTTGTGGGGAGACGCCGCATACGCACTTGAGATCTGAGCCGTCCATGAACCCCCATCAGTTTCGTTATAAACTGTGAAAACTTAAAAAAGTGTTCAACTGCAGATAGACTCTTATTAAATCGCTTAATTTCAAATTCAAATAATTTATTGTGGATCATAGATACATAAGATGTTGTGTTATTCCAAACATAATTTTGCTACAACATCCTTTGTTTTGCCTTACTTATCCACCACGTGCAGTCAGCCACTTCATAATCTTATTCTGCAATGTATCTATTTCTAAAAACTCATCTGAACTAACGACCATGCTCACTGGTTCATCATTTTGCTTCTCTCTCAGTTCCACATTTCCTTAATCTCCAAAACACCGAAGCTACGAAAAAAATAGAAAGTAACTAATACCCCTCTATATGCTGGTCGTGTCTGCGCAATCTCCAAGGAGCTGTTTACGGCTATCTACGATCAACGCCTTGTTGGAACCACGTGAGTTCGCAACGCGGCGCCATTGACGTGTGCAGTGACAAAATTGACGGAAATGAGGACCTTTTTATGGTAAAAAGGTTGTACAATATAGTGAAAATCTGACAAGAAAATACGTACGTAAGAAAAAACTCAAACAATGTGGAAATCACGGAAAACACGCAAGTTGTAAGTGTTGGTTCGCTGCATTTTTCCAGATAAAAAAACTGAAACATTCGCATGTACGAATCGCGGACTAAATCAAAATCTTAGCGGTTGTATAATTTCCTATTTAGTATGTAATTTTTCCAGTAAAGTCTGTTCTAAGTTGATATAGTAAAAGTAGGTAACCAAAATAATATCACAAAATTCAAGGAATTTGTTTACAATAAACCGAAATCAAAAAGTTGAATTAGTTGCCCGTTCCAAACAAAACTGTCCGCTTTGGAAAATAAAGTGCGAACGTGCTTAAAATCACCATGAAAAATACTGTCTCCCTAGAATACACACACACACACAGGTAGTCGGCATTTTGTTTTTGTTTTTGTTATTCAAAATAAAATAAGTAGTGATATAAAATCAGAACCATCTACAACATTTATTCAACATTTTGTTGGCTTCGACTTGAATAAGAAGAAAAACATTGTCTCCACTACTTAAAATTCGAAGCAAGTACTTAATGAGGACCTATTGAAAACCATAGATGTGTATCTTCTATGATTAGTGCCTATGATGTTAGAAGGTGATAATTTACAAGTAACAACCTGTCTCTGTAAATGTTCTAGCACCATATTTATAAAACTATTTGCATATTAACACGTTTACTGCGGCAAGTAAAATCATAATTCTTCATCTGGTGCGGCGGCGGGCCAAAATGCGCCCCCAATGATATTTCCGCCAGTGCGTGGCAGGTCTTTCTAGACCCACCAGCACTAGGATAGATTAAATTGCTATAACTTTGTGGAAACATAATGCATACATTTTCTTTTTATATTGTTAGAATGACCTTGAACCCAACTTCCTTAGGTTTGATTCGCCCCGGGATCTGCCAAACAGGAAATGAGAAATAAAGCAGGAAAAGCGGCAGGCCGATATCGACCTGAACCGCACTAGAAAGTATTTTTAGTAGTGATGGGACAGAGAAAAATAAGGGGATATCGAAAATAAAACAGAATTATCGTAAAAGAACTGAAATATGTTTTTATTTACTTATGGTCTTGGAAACATGTTGGTTGCATTTCCTGAAATATTTTTTTATTTTCTTAACTTTTTGTTTGCTTGGGTACTATTAAAGGTTTTCCGCAGTCTGTCGTAGGCTCGTAGCACCCTGCACAATTTCTTCGTTTAGCGCTCATCTCAAGGACATGGTCATTGTCCTTAGGTTTTACTTGATTTTCTGAAATGAATTATTTATATATTATTTATTTTTCTTAATTCCGTGTGATTTATTAACCATTTATGAGTTTTACCACAGAACTCGCGAAACTGAACAAATAAGACGTTATCACGTCAAAAATTATATTGCAAAAACTATTTACTGTAGGAGTTAGCTAGTTTTTAAGAATAATCATTTTCATAAAGGATGATATTACTTAAAAAATCCCCACGTCATTATGAGTCTAAGGCAAAACAAACAAAACTTACCGCTTGTGCTTCGTTTTCCGTGCACATTTTGTTTCCAAATTCTTTTTATTTTTCTTAGTGGAAAATATTTCTTCACTGCTGTCACTAACTGCAGGGCGAATTACTCTATTTTCCAAAATTTGTATTTTTCTTTTATTGCTTGCCATCGTTGATTATATCGAACGTTACGTCAGATCAGTTAGATAGCACAACACTAACCGGCGGGGCGCACGCTCCGTGCGGTATAGGGTCGCTTGCTGCCTGTTGGGAGGGCGGGCCGAAATAGGCCCACTGCCGCACTCAGCGGATGTTTTTCACCGTCAGTGCGTGGTAGGTCGATAAAAGCCTGCCGTTATGTTTTGATGGGGAACACCTACATTTTTGACCGCAATATGAAATATATATTTGTCTCTGTCGAATTTTTAAAAACACCTGAGATAATCGTTTCGCACAAGCGAGAGGGACATAGTTTTCTTCGTCCGCACCAGCTGAAGTACCGCGGCAGGCCGATATCGGCCTGTTACGCAGTGAACGTGTTAATAGATAGGTAATAAGGAAGAGTAACCGCTCTAGCGCCAAACTAAGTGCGAATATCAATTGACAAGTCTTGGGATGCAATGGTACTTAGTAAGAAAAATAAATGTGTCATTAATTTTGTTACGGGAGGAAAAGTTAAGGATCTTTTTCTTTCTTTATCGTATGGTTAGTGCCTAAACTGGTGTCAGAGTGTTTATGCCGCCATCGATAAGTATCTCAGGCATGTTGGTTTCCTCACGTTGTTTTCCTTCACCGAAGCAAGTGGTAATTATATAATACGCACATGAATCTGAAAAATCAAAGGTAAAGGTCTTGGATTCGAAATGGAGACCTATGAGTTGGCAGTTCGACGGTCACACCAGCAGGCTATCACTCTGCCAGGGCTGCGGGACTGTTCGAAAGAGATACCGCGGCCCTGGAACATAAAGGGCAAAAGAAGGAACCACCCGGTTTTTAGTCAGTAAGAGTCTGACACCCCCTTCCGCTCCGCCCAGAGCGGGAGCAGTCATTTGATGATTTCCCACCCGAAAAAAAAAAAAAAAAGCAGGCTATCACTGTTCCCAAGTTAAGGGTAGGTCTTCAGAAAGACCCATTCGTACCGTAGGAAAAGTTTTCAGACCGATTAACTTAATTTATTTTCATGTTTTGGCCAAATACGAGTACTATGAGGTTTCTTTAAAATCACAGTTAATATTTATACCTTGCTCTCTTTATGCGATATTTGACAGTGAGCATCGTGAGCCATACTTCTGCTTCTTGATTGGAAATGATCAAGAAACAATAGTATGGCTCACGATGCTCACCGTCAAGTGTCGCCAGTGTTCCATGATATAACACAGGAGTTTTCAAAGGCGAATTCGTTTATTAGGTGAGAGTCATCCATTATAAGCTACATACCAAGACCCCCATTCTGGCTATCATTATGCCCAAAATTCTGACAACTGTGGTTGTTGAGGTCAGATAGGCAATCGCTCCATGTTAAGTACCGGTATTCAACTGCGTCCAGTTAAATTGGAAGCTGGGCCCAACGTAGCTAGGAAAAGGCGAGGTAAATTTAAAGACTATAGAAGAAGGCTAATAACATAACATAACATAACACTTAGAATCCCCGAAGGGTTAGGCAGAGGTACCTCATAGTACACCCACATTTCGCCAGTTATGTTTAAGTCCCATGTAATAAGGGGCAAGCCTATTGACATTAACCGGGCACAAATCCAGACTCCATGGGTCACTGAGAAATTCTTGATCAAAAAAGTTGGTTTACGGACGATAGTTTAACGTGACGTCATAACAAAACATTGATGAAATGATTGCATACTTTCATGCAGCGCAAGCGTACAATGAGCGTAACGGGACAATGAGTCATCCTTTTTCGTGCATGCAGCCGGCGTTCATCGATTTATTAGACGTTGTCACGTCAAAACCTAATAACTTTTTGCCCGACCCGGGAATCGAACCCAGGACCTTAGGTATGCTCAGAAGTCGCGCATGCAACCACTAGACCAGCGAGCACCAAGAATACGCCTTTAGAAATTAATATTAGGCCCTTAACAAGAACCACGGTATTAAACACAAAATACAATAAAATTCGTCAAGCCCTGCATTCATTGTTGTTCGGTTCACATAATTCAGTATTATCCATACATCTTAGTTACAAGTCTGGCGATGTGTAGACAATCTAATACGTAACGCTGTAGGCACGTTTAGAACAATGGGACCAAGCCTATCTGGCTTCGAGATAGGGCACGCTAATTGTAGGGGTGTCAGTAAGTTGTTAATTAATATATATTTAGTTGTAAGTTTATGTCCCGTGTAAAATTAACAAGCCTGTAACGACTGTCAAAGTACTACAATTAACAGCCGGGACCAACGGCTTAACGTGCTTTCCGAGGCACGAAGGAAACTCGGTATGTCATGGGTGGTAACCCATCCACGGACCAAAACCAGGCAAACGCGACGTAACCCGAAGATCGGAGCTCCAACGTAAAGTAATAAATCATTTTGTCAACCAAGGTAATTAACGTCCACCAGCCCTGGTTCACCGAAACTAGGTTTAATAATGTCACGTCTACATAGTAACGAGCACAACACCTACAGGGCAGTGTCAATCACGACCTACTAGAGACAATAAATCTTCTGCTATCTTCTTGATCTAATTAGCATTAAATGCGACAGTCACAACTAAGTACTTGTTGGTTAAAATCAGATGATCGGGTGCTTTGAAAGTACTTGTAAGGATTTTGTTGTAAGAAGTGTTGGTTGTGTGAATGTCGTTATAGAATGTATCTTGTAACTTTTAATTTTAATATTATTTTTAATTAATACTATTATTTATAATGTTATTATTTATAATGTAATTGTATTTCATTTTCTTTATTTAGTATTTATTTTGAAATTAGGTCCGGAAATTATTTGAATTTGTTGTCTTTGTCTTTTGGAAATTTATCTTTTGTATGGGCTTGTGCCTGAAATTAATGTTTTTTTATTTTATTTTATTTTTTTGAAATTTAATTGATTTTTTACTGTCTCGTTGATCTAGTGACCGCAAGTGCGACTGCTGAGCAATGAGGTCCTGGGTTCGATTCCCAGGTCGGGTCCATCAAGAATTTCTCCGTAGCAGCCAAGGAGTCTGGATTTGTGCCCGGTTGATGGCAATAGACTCGCCTATTACATGGGACTTGAACATAACTAGTGAAATGTGAGTGTACTTTTAGGTAAACCTCTGCCCAACCCTTCGGGGATACCAGGCGTGATGTTATGTTTTGTTGAAATTCAAAAGCCTAATACCATAATCACAGTCTTTTGGAGGCGCTCCGTAGAAAGTCGATGACTGTTCTTTAGTTTTTATTATGGAACGCCCACCCTAATCATAATAGCCTTTAAAGATCCTTAGTGCAGGGATCCAGGCATCGCGGGCCTGTGGACGGTGAGTAATGGGCTAGCTCGCCGTCCGTCCGTCTTATGACGACAGGCCGTGTCGACGGCGCGTTCGTGTTCCACTCGCGCCTCAAAGATATGTCAGCAACAGGAGCGGCCCGCAAGGGCCGATGCCTGCCAGGGCTGCGGGACTGTTCGAAAGAGATACCGCGGCCCTGGAACACAAAGGGCAAAAGAAGGAACATGGATGGGTTTTAGTCAGTAAAATTCTGACACTCCCTTCCGCTCCGCCGAGAGCGAGAGGGGTCATTTGATGATTTCCCATCCCAAAAAAAAGGGACCCAGGCATTCTCTCTGTATTTATTTGGGGTCGGTGCACCACTTCTAAACATATACCATCTTCTTCCTAAGTATTGCTAAGGTAAGTACTTTCATAGTTTTATAGTCATCATCAAATGTCTTGCCTTTTCCTGAATTTGTTGGGGTCTACTTCCAGTCTTACCGAATGCAGCTGAATACCAGTATTTTACATGAAGCTACAGCCTGTCTGACCTCTACAACCCACTGTTGTACTGGTTCTATTTATTGATAACATCTAATTGTATAAGACAACTTTGTATACCATGTACAAATTACTTATTGAATATTTTTTTTTTCATAGCTTTATGTTCTTTAATCAAAATATTAATTATTTACAAACTACAAAACTATAATAGAAATAAATATGTACAAGTATAAAAGGGTTACAGGGCATCCAAAAGTTCGTCCGCATCGCTGTCAACAGGAAAAGTGCCCAGAAGGCTGGCAGCATTACCACGTTGGATGGCAATGCTGATTCTTTGGCCAAAAAATAGGCCCGCCCTCTGGTCACGTGAAGAGTCGACCAACCGCTTGGCGATTTCCCGAAAAAATAAATATAAATTATTAAATAAATTATTATATTATGGGAAATCTACAAATGACAGCCGGGACCAACAGCTTACCGTACTTTCCGAGGCACGGAGGAAACTCGGTATGTAATTATGTTCACTCATCCATAGCCCAAGTTTGGTAAGCGCGGCTTAACCTTGAAGATCGACCCGAGTGGCTGTTATTATTTAGCCACGACCTACCACGTGATATATTGTATTTTTGCCCAATTCCATTCGTGAAATTTCTAACTTACGTACGGTCTACAATAATACTAAATCCTTATGAGTAGTATTATGTCAAGTGTTGTCAAAGGCCGCATATCTCGCGACCGGAGTCGTAGGCGGTCTCTGTATGTAAGAATGTGAGATTTTCGTGATTGTGCATAAACAGTAGACCATTGTCAACGTAATTGCGTACTTGAAAGATGACAAGTTCCTTCGCAATTTGACTAATTTACGAAATACATTTTAACTTTAGAGGTTTTACTTTTAATGTTAGTTGAAAAGAGTCTTACCAAGAAAGCAGAATTTCCCAGTAACTGGTTTGTGGACGTCAGATAAACAGTTGCTCTCTAAAATACTGGTATACAGCTGGATCTGGTTAGTCTGGAAACTAACCCCAACGTAGTTTTGGAAAAAGTCAGGCAAATGATAATGCGAAAGAGATGCGCATCCCTGGTACGCAGGGTGTGGGGCAGCACCAACAGCATCCTAAAAATGATCTCAGGCCGACTGGATTGCCCGATCGTTAACCAGTGCTGCAACTGCTGGACCTGCAGCATAGTAACGATGTGCCGTGAAATTAACCTAATAATTTATTTATTTGTATTGGGTTCATTTCATTGTTTGTTCATTATTTATTTTTTATATAATTTAGTTTACTAACATAGGTATAAGTCAAATTGTTACTAACACTATGAGTTACGTTTCAAGTAATTGAATAAATAAATATAAATAATATCTTGGGACAACCAACACACCGCCATCTGATCCCAGACTAGGCAGAGCCTGTACTATGGCAACCAGACCACTGAAAAACATACTTATACATTTCTAAATACATACATATTATAGATAAATACACACCCAGATACAGAACAAATAATCGTACTCATCGCACAAAGATTTGTTCTGTGTGGGCATCGAACCCACGACCTCCGTCCTAGCAGTCCGGGCCACTAACCACTAGACCAACAGGCCAATCAACAACAATTGAATTTTTATTATTAATTGATGATAAGTAACAAAAAAAAACCCCTCAAATTGAATCCCCCTAGTTTCCCTCTAATTGGATTTCCTTAAACAATTGCATTGTCATCATCATCATCAATCTGTTGCCCTTATCCCAATTCATTTGAGGTCGGCGCAGCATGTCTTCTCCTTCCATACTTCTCTACTACTCGTCATCTCATCAGATACCTCCTTAAAATAAAAATAATATCATTCCTTCCTAAAACCACATTCAAAGAAGTGCCTGGCGATTATTTATTGAATCAGAAACATTCTCTTCTTGGAATACATTTGAAAGGGAATCACCTAAAAGCCGACCTCACGATTATCAAAGGCAGCTTTCCCAGAAATATACCTTACTCATTTGATGTTAGGGAAATTTCGGTGCACTGACGTCATCGCCATCAATAATATCTCCAGTTAATTCCAAGACCTTGAATCAGCAAAAAATGTTTTCTTACGCTGTTTGGCTTATCCTACACCCTTTATACGATAAAAAATTATTACATTATGCTTTATCCTTTTCAATTGTCGGCGTCATACCATCATCATCTACCTAGCCTTTTCCCAACTATGTTGGGGTCGGCTTCCAGTCTAACCGGATGCAACTGAATACCAGTATTTTACATGGAGCGACTGCCTATCTGACCCCCACAACCCAGCTAGCACAGGGTAACACGATACCCTTTGGTAAGACTGGTTGTCAGACTTTCGAGCCATTGACAGCCGGGACCAACGGCTTAACGTGCTATCCGAGGCACGGAGGAAACTCGGTATGTAATGGGTGATCACCCATCCACAGACCAACCTAGGCAAGCGCGGCATAACCTAAAGATCGACCCGAGCGGCTGTTATTATTTAGCCACGAGCTCCTCGAATTTTCGGCGTCATAACGGTTGCTAAATCCGGCTGACTTAGTGCAAATCATCTAACGGTTGCAGGAACCATCGTCTACATAAATTCACGCCTTTTCACATTTACCTTTTTTGTCAACATTTAAATGCCTGGTCTATTTGATATAAGTAAATGATAGCATGACTGTTGACAGAGGAGAATGGAAGAAAAAAACGTGTTGTTCCGACCCAAAGTAGCATAAGACCAGGGCAGGAAGATGATGAAATGCTTTGATTTTGAATTTGGCGCCAGCAGAAACGATTGCAAGAACCACAATATCTATGAGCAAACAAACTAAGCACATACTCATAGGTATGTAAGAAGTACCTTGCATCTGTGAGGATTATTCGCCAGACATTTCTAATCACTCAGCGCGAAATTGCTCAAGCTGACGTCACGCAGCGACAGTACCTACCACGAAATAGGAAGCTGCAGTAGAACCACTTCCTAGCAACTAACTTACACTTCAACATCTTCACTAAAATTGCATATTAACCCCAATTTTGTAAATTGAAAACAAGAAAGAAATGTATGTAAACGAAGTAAAATTACACGTGGTAAAATTTTGGAAGAGCAATTGTCTATTTATAACCAATGCTGACCAGAGGGCTCAGATAAAGTGACATACAACCGTGATTGAAAAGTTAAATGTATGAATGCCACCAAAAAGTTTAATATGTCAATCCCGTTGTAGAATTAAGAGAAGTTGCATTTATTTGTTACATTTAGTACAGCATAAGCCATTAATATAATAAGTAATCCTTTTACTCGGTCTTCATACAGAACCACAAACATTCTAACTTTATCGACTTCCATTCATCAGCAAACAAATATAATCCAGGGTTGGTCTCCATGAGCGTTTTGAGCATCTTAAGCATACGCGGTATAGGGGAGGTGGATCGAGCTACAGAGCGACAAAATGGAAACCGTTTTTATAAATAAGTATGCCCTCTTAGATACTTGTGGCCTTCACCTAAACTATGTACCTTTCATTAACTCCCCCTGAGTTTATATGAAAGCAACGTTTCTAAAGATCGTCTCATTATTGTCCATCTACTTTTGTCAAGATTTCTTTAACCCTAATTCTAAAATAGATCCATGTTCCCGTTGTACTATAGAAACACTGACAAAGCTCACTATCATGCATTGTATGTAATGGTCCTTCTGTGGCCTATTTGCCTCTCAGTACATAGTCGTCCTAATTCGCTAACCAATATGACGTAATGTTGGCCGCAGCCGAATGGGGTCGAGCTTTGAGAACTCGTCGATTCTCTATCGAAATGTGTTCGAGTGTTATAATTGCGATTTAAATTGTATAACGTGTTAAATCACAAGGCGCTTGAATGGAGTTGCGTGTTTAAAGGTATTCAAAGGGATTTGTTCAGAATTCTTGGTTTATTGCGGAATGTTGGTATCGTAATAGATATTGAAGCAGGTGGTCACGAAGATTTAGAATGCTGTGACGATGTTATTAGGTCCTGTAAAATATGCAATTGATATAAAACGACTGAATTTAAGGGAGGATATTAAACTTACAGGGAGATCAAAGGTTAAAGAAATATATTTTCTCAGTTGTAGTTCCTTCCTATCAAGTCATATTGCTTTCAAAACAATGTTCCAAATGAATACTATGAAATATGAACTTACTTATGTGTTTTTAGCTTCTTGGGTCTAAAGTAAGTAAATAATATCAATTAGAGCTGGTATCACTCTATAATTTTGTTCTCTGAGGAAGTATTCAACAATTTCTAGATAATTTGAAAGACTCAAGTTAATAACGTTAGCCTCTATAGCTTCTGGAACAGTCCAAGATTTTATATTATAACTAGCTGTTGCCCGCGATATTCTTTCGCGTGAAATCATTATAAAAAAAATAGGTATACTTTATTGAATCGTTTTTTATTAACAATTTCAATGGTTTAATTTTTTTTGCACGGAACCCTAAATATTTTTCTAAAGTAAAAGCCTAAGTTAGACCTTATAACATTAGCTTGTCAGTAAAAGTCCCGTCAAAATCGATCCAGCCGTTTCAGAGATTAGCCGAAATAAACAGGCAGAAAGACAGACACAGACAAAAATTGAAATAAATGTATTTTTGTTATATGTGCCGTATATATTTTCTAATGCATTCAGTAAAAAGCTGTATTTTAATGTTACAAACAGACACTTCAATTTTATTTATTTGTATGGATATTGTTGCCAAAAATACAAAAAATTATTCCACCAGACAACATTGCCAAACATTCCATGCATAAACGGTTTCACCTGACCACAGACACAGTAATGTTCTCTACAAACAAAAACGTAAAAGGTAAAATTGCTTAAACAGTCAAAGAAAAAAAACGTAGACAATTTATGTTTATAAAAAGTAAATTGAGAAGCATTTCTTACGAAGTACGTTTGAAAGTCAGAGTGTTTGTTACGGCCAAAGACCTAAGTTAATTAGAGATAGGGCGAGCAAGGTTACTGTGACAGACGGACGTACTGTAGTCTTTTCTGTAGGTACTCGCTTTTGGTGTTATATTATATGGTAGCTACAAAAGTTGCATGGAATTGGAGTTGTGGGTTTCTCATTTACAGAACTCTTTCTAACGTTACGACTGACTTTGAACATTAAGTTGAAAACCTGTCGCAAAAGATAAGGACTTTACGAGAGAGTGCCCCAAATCCAATACAAGATGTCTCACGGTAAGTTTTTTTTTTTCATGGCGTATCGATGGTATAAACGAAAACAAAATGTTTTGCTCAAAATTCAGCTACGTGATCTCCGCTCACTGACGCAGCCATAAGTGTACTGATGACAGTACATACAGTGCAAGATGCATGGTGGTGCATCGTCTACGGGGAGACACTGCAAACGCACTTGAGTTTATGGAACCTTCTGAGACCGCTGCACCCGGTCACGCATTGCCGTGGCCGACTAGAAAATCTCAAAACAGATTTCGAACCAGACCTGTAGCAAAGACAATCTCCACAGATGGGGATCGTGGACGGCTCAGATCTCAAGTGGGAATTCATCATTTACCAGTCCCTTTCCCAACTTATTGGGGTCGGCTTCCAGCCTAACTGAATGCAGCTGAATTTTAGCAAGCAGTATTTTTCATGGAGCGACAGCCAAAATCCAAATCAAATGGTCTCACGGTACGGATCAGTATTAAATAGTGCTAATTGAACCTTAATATGCAGTGCACCAGTGAACCACATGTACTTCCCAGTTTACACACTACAAGCCACAATGACGATGTCCACGGCGAGATTAAAAGCCGTGTCTGGCAATAAAACTTGATCGCGAGGCAGCTAACCCTGCCCTTACCAGCGCTAAATCATTTGATTGCATTTTCCTCAATTAATACCAACGCTTGTAACGTAACTGCTGACAACTGTGCGATCTGTATCTAGGAATGTTCTTCCTATGTATTGTTTAGATCAGTACTACGAACTACCATCTAGCTAAAGATATTACTATTGACTTCGTGATTAAAGAATACAGGGAACACAAATAGTGAAACAGCAAAATTCACACCTACTTTGTAATTAAGTGTTAAGAGTTGATGACCAAACGACAACCATCGCTTTTTTGAAATATTACAATAAAATAAAAATAAACATTCTTGTTCCTAGGACAAAATTATTGATATATTTGTAAAAAAAATGAACAAATAAGGAAAGCTAGCTCATTCCTTTCCACCAAACTCTACATTCAACTTTGAATAATCCATACCTTTTAGCGTAGATTATTCAAAGTTTGATAAATAATAATAATGACCTACATGATCCATCCATTTCACACATCCCGCTAGTGCGAACTTATCAACCTTTTTTATACCTGCACGTGTTCACAACACGAAAAGCAAAGTAAAGAAAACAACCTCAAAGGAAAGACCGTGACGATTGCGCAGACAGATAAAAAATAACAAGAGCAAATAATCTAACAGTGACTATTAACAGTACCCTTCGCTCTATTTACAAATGAGGGGAAGACATGCTGACCTATATCCTGTGGAGCATAAAGACCCACTGTCCTAACATACACACACACTCACCCATACGTGTCCCATCACTATTCGCACACACACAAACTCATCGCTGTGAATCGGGCTGAGTATGTGTTGTGTGTGATGTTAGAAGACGCTCACATACAAACACAATATGTGTCTGTGTGTGAGCGTCTTAGAATCGCATGTGCGTTTTGTTTATGAACTACACTTCTCATCAAAAAAATCGAAACACCTCGCAGTTTATGATTTGATAAGGATTATCAGAAAAATGTGTATATTTAGGAATAAATGTAAAATGTCATTTAATAGTGAGTAGTATGAGGTTTTTAAATCCTAATGTTATTGTTCTAAATTCAAATTAAGTCTTCATAGGTTTCGTATTTTGTATAATCAGTAATTTTTACCCTGTATGGAATATGAAGGAAATGGGTAAAACAACACGCGTAAATGAAAAAAAAATGTAAGAAACGTTTATTTAATAACTTGTATTCCCTCCGCGAGCTCTTATTACTGCTTCCATACGGTTCTTCATCGATCGGATGAGAGTCACGATCACATGTTGTGGTATATTATCCCATTCCTCTTGGATTGCATTTTGCAGCTGGCTAAGTGTTTCTGGGGCTGGATCTCTTGCTCGAATTCGTCTCTTTAATTCATCCCATAGATGTTCAATGGGATTCATGTCCGGGCTTCTTGCTGGCCATACCATAATGGAGATACCGACTTCGGTAAGATAATCTCGTACGACGCCCGCGGTGTGAGCTCTAGCATTGTCGTGCATGAATATGAAGTCGTTGCCAATAAAATGTGCATAGGGCATCACATGAGGTTCAAGACACTGTTCGATGTACCGATGAGAGTTTAGTGCAGGCAGCCGTGGCCCAGACACAAAGGCAAGTTCTGTCTTACCGTCGGCGCTGATTCCTCCCCAAACCGTCGACGAACCGCCACCATAGCTGACCTTTTCTTCAATGCAGCATTGTGCAAAGCGTTCTCCATCTCTTCTGTAGACCTTGTTCCTTCCGTCGTTACCATACAGCATAATTTTACACTCATCAGAAAACAGTACTTTGCTCCACTGAAGGTATGACCAAGTTAGGTGCTCGCGTGCAAAGTTAAGGCGCGCTCTTCGATGGTCTGCAGTTAATTTCGGCCCATTCGCTGGCTTATGCGGTGCCAATCCGCGTTCCTTCAACCTTCTTCTTATTGTAGAGTCACTTACAGCTACTCTTCGTACAACGCGAAGCTGCTGCTGCAGTTGAAAAGCGTTAAGGCGTCGATTTCGTAAAGAAGTTGTTACAATAAATCGATCATCTCGCTCAGAAGTGACCCGATTCCTGCCAGATCCTGAACGGCGCGTGAACGAACCAGTCTCCCGATAGCGTTTGTAGACTCTATGAACAGATGATAAGCTTAGATGCAATCTTGCAGCCACAACACGCTGACTAAGTCCAGAATCCAGCAATGCCACCACTTGGGCGGCTTCTGCGGGCGAAGTATCCATATGTTTTAGAAAAAAAAGTTTTTTCAGACGTCCCAAAGTCACAGTAAATGAAATAAGAAACAAAAAGTTTAAAGACAAGCGCTAATTTTTAGTTTTTAAACGAGAAACGTACTCCAACCCTAAATACACATTTGTCTCAAAACAGTGATTAATTTCATTTATAGGATAAACAAATGAAATTCTAATTTCGAATTTTGATTTTTTTCTTCTTACTGTAATGACCAAACTGCCAGCTACACAATAATGTTTTTTTTTTCATGGAATTAATTCTCTTTTGTAAAAAATTAGGACAAAAACAATAAAAACGAAAGTGTTTCGATTTTTTTGATGAGAAGTGTATGTGTTGTGCAGTTGTACCTAATTATTTTTCAGTATGCTGCGAGTTGCGACTAGTTTTTGGTAGTTGATAGGTTTTACAAGGAATTATAATTATTTTGGCTGGGCTAAGAAATTGGTTTAAAAAATACTCTGTAGTAGGGTGTCTAAATGGAATGGACATGGTTGTGTTTGAGCTTTATAAGGTGGGACATATAAACAGTAATTTAATTGACATTTAATTCTCAGTTGATTTACGTAAAATGGAATAGACATGGTTGTTTTTGTGCTTTTTATGGTTTGACATGTAAACGGATTTGTTTGATGACATAGTAATGTTTTTTTTAATTATTTTTGTTTGCTTTATATTTGATTATTGCTTCTGTTATGATTTGTTTTTTTTTTGTTAAATTCGAACATAATGTAAATTGTTTGTTGTTTAATTAGTTGAAAAATGAGACACGTCAAATGAGTCAAGGTGATTTTTTTTTAAACTAGACTCGTGTTAGAACCTGCCACTATAGAATGATGAGATAATAGTCTAGTTAGAATCTTATTTCGTTATCTCAAAAAAACATTTCTGCATGTGACATTGTATATAAAGAAAGAAAAAGAAGAAAGAAAGAAACAATATTTATTTGGCGCAGGGACATGACAAAAAAACAAACAACACACACACAGTTTATTCAAAAATCAAAATCATTTATTTGCGTAAATAAGGTACAGAGGGATCTTAAAAATACAGTTCATGAATCTCTTATTCTGCCATTAATGTCGGCGTGCAAACTTTACATAATTATTTACAGTTTTTACAAATGATTTATCACTTTATTTCTATAATTTAATTGATCTGTCTTATTTAGTCTGTTCGTGTGTGCACTTATAGGTCCTCGTGCACTTTCAAAACACAACAATAATTGGACTGCGTTATGTAATAACGAATTAAGCGACGAAATCGAAAAAAAAGAGTTATGAATGCAGATCGACTATAAGTATGATAAACTATGTATTCAGCTATTTTTGTGTTCAAAAATCACTCTTACGGCCTTATAATAAGGGGTTGAATCAAGCGACATTTCGAACTTTGCTAGAATTTGTGCACACATTCGTTTTGTATTAAAGAATTATGCGTCAAAGTTACAGTTACAAACAGTTTTCAAATTGCATAAACGAATTAAACACGTCCACGATGAAGATAATTCAGTTTTGCCTTTTGATTTAACCGTTTTTAAACCGCAGCATCGAATTAACCACCTAAAATGGTATTTAATTCGTTAATGCGTATCACCACACGCGCAATCTTTCATCCGTTCATGAATGAAGCGCCAGCTTCTGGCGTTTCATTCGTTATTGCATTCTATTTTCGCGGGTTTTTGCGTACGGGACGGGGTGGGGCGGCAGCGGGTGGTCTCATTACGCATCTAACATAATAACGGAAGGATGTTTTGTTTACCCCAATGATCGTTCTGACGTGCTCGATATAGCGCTGCTCAAGAATATCAACCTCAGGTTGCATCTGATTGAGACGCTACACGAGCTTGATTCTGACCAGTGACCACCGTCCAGTGCTCATGCACCTCATACCACGCTCGGGCATCTCTGACCCGAGCCAACCCTCTTCCACGGTAGTGATCGCTGACTGGAAGAAAGTAGGCGATAAGCTGAACTCTGACATGTCACCACTACTGGACGGTATCCCCGACCATGTTGTCTCAGTCGCAGACACTACGGCCGCCATCGACTTGTTTACAGAGCACGTACAATCCGTACTGAAGGATTGTTCACGGGAAGTCCCAGAGACGAGTGATCGTCGCTGGATACTACCCGATGACGTCCGTGCTCTCATAAGCGAGAAGAACGCGGCCATACGTGCCTATAGCAGCTTTCCCTGCGATGCGAACAAAGCCCACATGCGCAACTTGCAGCGTGCTGTCAAGAAGCGCACTAGTGAGCATCGTTCTAATCAATGGGACAAGACGCTAAGCGAGCTCGAGCCCACCCACCTAGCTTTCTGGCAATTGCAAAGAAAAATGCGTGCCAAAGAGGAGGCCACGCTGCCCCCATTTTTTTTTTTTTTTGGGGGGTGGGAAATCATCAAATTACTCCTCCCGCTCTGGGCGGAGCGCAAGGGAGTGTCAGACTCTTACTGACTAAAAACCACCCATGTTCCTTCATTGGCCCTTTGTGTTCCAGGGCCGCGGTATCTCTTTCGAACAGTCCCGCAGCCCTGGCAGGCACCGGCCCTTGCGGGCCCCTCCCGTTTGCTGACAACTCTTTGAGGCGCGCGTGGAACACAAACGCGCCGTCGACACGGCCTGCCCGTCGTCATACGACGGACGGACGGCGAGCTAGCCCATTACTCGCCGTCCACAGGCCCGTCGCCGTCCACAGGCCCGAACCACGCTGCCCCCCCCTCACCCGTCCTGACAAGAGCGTCGCGTTTGACGACTCAGAAAAGGCTGAGGGCCTAGCCGACAGCCTGAAAGCTCAGTGTACCCCCAGCTCTCAACCAGTAGACGCGCGCCACCTCGCCGAGTTGGACGCCGAAGTGGAACGTAGAGCCTCCCTTCCCCCAATAGAAGACCCCGACGATCCCCTTCCTCCAGTCTCCCCTGAGGAAGTGAAGGATATTATTGACAAGCTTCAGCCTAGGATAGCCCCTGGCGCCGATGGCTTCACCAATAGGGTGTTTAAGATACTCCCTGGTCAACTCATTGTCTTGCTGGCAGCCATCTTCAATGGCGCCTTAAGCAATAACATCTTCCCACAAGTGTGGAAAGAGGCCACTGTCATAGGTATCCCCAAACCGGGTAAACCTAAAGCCGAGCCTTCGAGCTACCGGCCGATCAGTCTCCTTAGCGCACTCGGCAAAATCTACGAGAGGCTTATTTATAAGCGTCTCAAGGACTATGCCGAGGCTAAGAGCCTCATTCCCAAAAAATGGAAAGTTTAGACTTTGTCGGAGTTTCTAAAATGCTGAAGACAATAGTGAATAGAAAAAAAAATATAGAAGGAAATCCTATAAGCTGGTTGAAAACTAAAGAAATAAACATTTTTAAGGATAGACCTGGTCGGATATTTCTTTCAACCTGTCATGGCGGTCAAACCCATGAAGTAGATCTTAATAAAAGACCAAAAAGAGGGGCAATAAATAACCCATTGACATTATCAAGGCATTATGAGCAACTTTGGCCACAAGGAAAACCTATTTCTCAACCGAAGCTAGATGATATAAAATCCCTCCTTCATCTCATACCATCAGATGCGAGAAAATATTACGAACATTTAACTGGATCTCGTAATTTAGAAGATGATGTTGAAGGTTTTGATGGATGCATTGATTTTGAAGTAGAAGATGAAGAATAAAAAATAATATGGTACAGTGTATAGGTAATTAATAAAAGAAAAAAAAGGAATAAAAGTATTAGTAAGATGTAGAAGTGTTACAACATTTGTTTTGTTATAGTAAATTTTACTAAAATAACTGGATTTAATCTTATGTTCCAATTTATTTCACCCGAAAAAAATCGCAATAAAGTATCAAACGACAATAATGCCGTATAGTACGTTATTGATAAATAAAATGGTCTGAATATGGCTTAAAACACAAAACAAATTAAGCGGAAAAATGGCTATAACTACAAAACTGTATAGTTTAGCCTTATATTTTTTTAACTAATGTGAACTTATACATATTTTATATGTTCAGAATAAAAATTATACTCTTGACATATTAAATGTATGCACAGCGACCATTTTAAGTTTGAAATTTTTGAAGCTCATTTTCTCAGGATTCGTTAAATGGCGCTTAATCGGTTCTTACATAACGCAGTCCAATTATAATTTCGAATCGAAGATTTGTCTATGTAAATTATTTCAGAATGTAAAATAAAACCTGTTTGGTGCCTAACTTTGACCACCTATCTGCACAAAACGGGGCCTAATAACATTACAGCCATTTGCATTTAAATAGTGCATAGAACTAAAATATGATGCCATTTGTGAAATACATGCAACATTGTATGGACTAAAATATTTGAATTATAAGCTAGTAGTACGAAGCTAGCCTGACCAAATGTTGTGTGGTTCATATAAAGGTAGAAGGGTTTTCTGAGAGGGGGTTCGGAATGATATACCTACTGATTATGTGGTAACGGTTTGTAAGTCGGTGTTCCTTCCACCCTGTATAGCGTAGGCACAGAATTATCACCCTTTAGGTAATAATAACCCCTGCGGGACTGTTCGAAAGAGATACCGCTGCCCTGGAACACAAAGGGCAAAAGAAGGAACATGGATGGGTTTTAGTCAGTAAAAGTCTGACACTCGTCGTCGTCGTCTTGATGATTTCCCATCCCAAAAAAATAAAAGGTAATAATAAACCTCCTGCGCGTTTTTCGGTCACGGCGGCCAATCTCAGTGGCGATCAGCTATCGGCGCGGGAAATATTTTAGTGCAATAGTGTGCTCGCCTCGCAGACACAGGTGCATTCTCTGTTCCTGTACTCTCCTAGTCCAATGGGACGGCAACCCGCCTGGGGAGAGATCAGGCGCAGTACCAACGGCTTAACGTGCTTCCCGAGGCATGAGGGTATCATACCACCAACTTTTAACTCCGGGCTGCCACTGAGACATTCTTAATGGAAAAGTCAAAAGCACTTTTTGCCCAACTTGGGAATCGCACCCAGGACAGTGCTCAGCAGACTACGATACCAACGGAACAGCTAGATCAACCTTTACTGTTCCCACTGCTGGGACATTGGCCTTCTTCCCGAGACAGGCAGTGGGCCATAACCCTAATCCACCAAGCGGGACCAGTGTGGAATTATTGGTTTAGGACATGTCGGATTCCTCATTATTTTGCTTCGCCATTTTAAGAGAAATACTACTTAAAATCTATTTTTTGTTTTCTAGACAACGACCTCATCATCTGCCAAGCCTTTTCCCAATTATGTTGGGTTCGACTTCCAGTCAAACTGGATGCAGCTGAATACCAATATTTTACATGGAGCGACTGCCTATCTGACTTTCACAACCCAGTTAGTACTGGTTAATACGATACTCCTTAATAAGACTGGTCGCTAACTTTCGGGCCACTGACTACCTGTAAGGACTGACAAAGATCTACGAAATAATGACAGCCGATACCAAAGGGTTAAGACATAATGTCATCCTTTTAAGTTCTATCGTATCAATTTCCAATTAAAAACATATATTAAGAGAAAAGAAATCGAATATGTTTTGATTTCCAAACCTTCAATTTGCATATTTTAGCATTTTCCATTGAAAGTTGTCATCTATATATATAAAAGGAGAACTGACTGACTGACATATCAACGTACAGCCGAAACTACTGGGGCTAGGAATGTGAAATTTTGCACACGGCTTCCTATTATAATGTAGGCGAGCACTAAGAAGGGGTTTTTTGAAATTTAACCTTTAAGGGGGTGAAAAGGGGGAATTTTGTTTGTATGGAAAATCTTATTACTTGTGTTAATAAACATGAAACTTGGCACGAACATCTATCTAAATAAATTATGAAGTTTGGCATTTTTTGTTTTTCCAAATTACCTCCTGAGAGGGGTTGAGGGGGTGTGAAAATTTGTATAGAAGAATTTAGATACATGCAACGACATCTATTGGGCCCACATGGTACTAACGAAATACATTTCTACATAAAATACATAATATTATTACAATTTAATTACAGTAAAATACGATGAAACATTTGGTTTTTGTTTGTTAGCAATCGTCTAAGTCCAATCCAATCAAAAGATATGCGAATTTAAAGTTTTCAAAGTGCATCGTTTATAAGTTGAGGAGTGGTGATTTTAATGGCGCTACCTGCCATCACGATCCTAATCAATTTTATTCAATGTAAAACTATAGAGTAAAAATATATTTATAGGAATAAATTTTCAGTACTTTTCGGAAGTCTACGTAGCATAAAAGTGTTTACTTTGGACGAATGAATTGTAAATGCATAATATTTTGACAGTTTAACTACGTGATCGATAGATGGCGTTGTGCTGTGACGTCATTTTTCTGAATCGCGGTGTTAAGATTTTCCACGGAAGAATGACCCTCATTGTCGTTTGTTAAGTTTCTTGTCGTTTGTTAGGTGCCTTGTCTTTGGTCTGTCAGTGTCGTACTGTCATATTGAAAATTGTCATCTTTCGTTTCGGTTCGATTTCGTTCACTTGAATTGAATTCCCGCACATGATGAGAGAGCTTTCCCGCGCGTTTGAATCTCCGCACATGATGAGAGAGCTTTTTACGATCATGTTAGTTTTTTGTCAACTGGCAGATCCGTTCAGTCTGTGGGATGAATTTAAAGAATACATACCTGTCGGAAGATTTTAAACGACAGATTGAGAGGCAGGTAAAAAGCGGAGTAGAACACCTCATGGATGAGATTTTTAGTAAGTGTCTGTTGAAAATAGAAGGAGCATGTTTGGCACTTGGAGGATGTGCACTAGAAGAATACGGTTTACCGAAACCGAGTAGATCAGAAGTGTTTCAAAGTGAATTAGGAGCGTATATTAATGAACTTAACTACGATGTGTTTGCCTTAGAATCATTTGTCAATATCAATGAGAATTCACTAACTGAGGAACAAAAGTTAGTGTACAATGAAATTATTTCAAGTACACATGAAAACGAGGGAAGAATTTTCTTTTTGGATGCCCCAGGTGGGACTGGTAAGACTTACCTCATCAATTTACTCTTGGCAAAGATTAGAAGTACTCGCGGAATTGCCTTAGCAGTCGCGTCTTCCGGGATCGCCGCTACGTTATTGGAAGGAGGTCGAACGGCGCACTCTGCTTTGAAATTACCCCTTAATTTGTCTAACGTAGAAACTCCAATGTGTAACATTTCAAAGCAAAGCAATCTTGCCGAAGTATTGCGTAAAGCAAAAATAATAGTCTGGGATGAAAGCACTATGGCGCACAAAAGAGCTATTGAAGCGTTAAATAGGACTCTACAGGACATAAGAAACAACAATTCTTTAATGGGTGGTATGACAGTGTTGCTAGCTGGCGATTTTCGTCAAACTTTACCGGTAATACCAAAAGGAACGCGCGCTGATGAAATTAAGGCATGCTTTAAAAGATCTTATTTATGGCCCTATACGAAAATTCTAAAAGTGACTAAAAATATGAGAGTGCATCTGAGAGGGGACGTCTCTGCTGGCCATTTTTCAGACCTTCTACTTAAAATAGGAAACGGCATGTATCCAGAAACAGACGGGTTGATAGCTATAACAGATGAATTATGTAGTGTAGTAACTACAGTCGAAGACCTTATAGAAAAAATTTATCCAGATGTAGCTCAAATAAAGGACAAGCCTTTAGAATGGCTACGTGAAAGAGCTATAATGACACCTAAAAATGACCAAGCAGCAGTAATTAACGATATTTTGCTGAAATCATTTGACGGCACAGAAATGGTATATAATTCAATAGACACGGTGGTAAATACAGACGAAGCAGTCCATTATCCGGTTGAGTTTCTGAACACTATTAATCCAGCCGGACTTCCATATCATAAACTAACACTGCGCGTGGGCACACCTGTGATGTTACTTAGAAATTTGAAACCCCCAAAACTATGCAACGGTACTAGGCTACAAGTAAAAGCTTTGCATCGTAATATTGTTGAAGCTACCATTTTAACTGGGTCTTCCCAGGGAGAAACAGTCTTCATTCCACGTATTCCATTAATCCCGAACGATCTCCCTTTCGAATTCAAAAGACTTCAGTTCCCTTTAAAAGTTTGCTTTGCGATGACAATAAATAAATCACAGGGTCAAACCCTTAAATTTGCAGGAGTTGACTTGCGACAGCCCTGTTTCTCCCATGGTCAGTTCTACGTAGCATGCTCTCGTGTGAGCTCATCTTGCAGCCTGGTCATATTGGTAACACCCTCCAGAACGACCAAGAATGTAGTCTATAAAGAAATATTATAAAAACTTAATTGTTTTGTTATAACCATTAACCCGCATATTTCTGGATACATACTGTTTCCTATTTTTAGATGTTCACGTAGCCAATTCTTCCATACAAAAACTGTCAGATGTCAATAAAAATTATCTATCGATTGAAAAATCAGCCTTCGAATTTTTTAGAGGAAAGTACGAAACCCACGCGGACGAAGTCGCGGGCAAAGTGCTAGTTTCATATAAAATTGTTTAATCGCACTCATTAAGGACCGAATTGATTTCTATTCAAACTGAATAATCACCAGCTGGTCTTTTGGAAAAAACGCGGCTTCTGAACCGAAAAATATCGTGTGTAAATTAAACCATAATTAAGTAACCATGGAGTTTCCTGCCCGTTCTTCTCCAGAAACGATCAACCCGAGCCATGCACCTTTTCTCGACGTTTTATAAGTCCATGTTGGCCTATGTGAAATAAAATATTTTGATTTGAAACGTCAAGTAATAAAAAGTCAGTTTTTAGAAATCAGGCGAATAGGTACTACTGCGCTTACTGTCGACCACTTTTCACCCTTATGGCCTGAGTATTATGGTTGGAAAGTGGTTGACCGTCGTCGGTGAGCGCAGTAGCGTCTTCCTGCCCATGTCTCATATATTATGATTGTGTATGTACCTAAATAAATAAAATCTGTGTTGTAACTGCATTTCCCACTCCTATGTTCAATGCATGCCGTGGCAACCTTTTAATTAAGGCTACACTAATGAGTACTTTAACATGTTTTTTTAGTGTATGATTTGTTGGTTTTCCTTAAATAAATAAATATGTTACTTCACCATCAATAGCAGCCTTGGTCCACACACAGCTAAGTAAAAACCTGCTTTTTCTCTTTTATACCATCCTTCCCTGGTCGGCAAGAGTCAACCAGGTTTCACTCATATTACTTGGGGTCTGAAATTGTAATTAAATGGTTGCGGCGAGGACTTTCCAACCACACAGCTGATTTAATTACTATAATTTACTAATCATACGTGTCTGGCATTCCGTCGCATTCTAGAACTAAAAGAACGGGGCACTCCTCAAGAAAATATTCATAAAAATCATGAAATAAAAAAGCACCTCCGTACAGAAAGAAAAAAATAAACGAAAAAACAACATTCTCCTTCACCAAAATAAACGTGATTTCCAGGTACAACGCCCTAGTGCCGTCCGTACATACAATAAAAAGTAGAATATTTAAAGGACGTTGGTTCAACGGACTATCTCCATAATTGCAATAAAGAGCAATCGAAGATCACTCTCCTGACCTTGATCAGCTGCCTTTTTCTTTACATGCCTATCTACACAAACTTATTTATGTCCGTGCACGAAATCAACAAAATTTTTCATTTCGTAAATTAAAGGCAAAGTGAACTAATAATATAATTAGTTCACTAATTTGCCTTTAATTTACGAAATGAAAAATCGACCTGAGACGCATTAGGTCTGATCTGGTATTTCACAAGTTTAGAGGAGAGCCAAAAGAAAGACCTTGACAAAATCGTGTCAAAACTATTGTTCAGTATCGATTAGGCTAGCAAAAATAGTATAATGTTTTAGATAAGTCTTATACCTTTGTATTAGTATGGTAATAAAACTAGTCACAGTATAATAATAATAATTTATTAATCAAAAACTACTTTTGCGGTGTCATCCAACCATATGCTTGTACAGAGTTATTAAAAGACCAATCCTTTTAATTTTATTTACTGATCCAACTTTATGCCTGCAATTTTTTGGTAAATTCAATGCGTATTGTAAGTTTTTTTTTAACATGTAACATTATGTTTGACAAAAAAATAGAAATTAGTTAAGTCCGATCTTCTGAAATATTCAGGTACGTAGCTTTTAAATCAACTATTATGAAATACATAATGTCGGAATCAATAAAATGAAATTAAAAAATAATCAAAGCTAAAACATAATGACTTTCAAACTAATTTTTTTAACTAAAAAAGAATAGCATAATAAGCCTTATTATGTAAAAAGATTATTAAAATTAATTATTATTAAAAATTTAATCAACTTCAGGAAAATCTGGCTGACTCTCGGAATGTTTTAAATTTTTATAATATGTATGGAATACTTGTGGAATCCATTGTAAAAGACTCTTCAAATCATTGTATTTTGCTGTTGATATGGACTTTTCAGTTTGACATAGACTAGGTAAATGTTGAGGGAACTGAATTCGCTTAGAAGCATTTCGGATGAAAGTAATTTCGGTAAAATCTTCTGCAAATGTATTTTTATAGAATAATATTCCGGGCTGGTCTTGTTTAATCTGAAGCCAAACACATTCTGATATTTTAAAATCTTTACCATTTTTATTCTTCTTTCTGGAAACAAAAGGACCATTTTTAGGGTTCCGTACCCAAAGGGTAAAACGGGACCCCATTAATATAATATAATATAATATAATATAATATCCCTGGACATTTCACACAGCACCATCTAGTGCAACCTAATGCTTGTGTTATGGTGGCTAGATGGCTGATAAACTACATATATACATTTTTTTTTTGTAAATACATACATATTATAGATAGAAAAACACCCAGACCCGGAACAACTACTTGTAGGTCATACAAATATTTGTTCCGTACGGGAATCGAACCCGCGACATGCAGCGCAGCAGTCAATCGCTTGACCACTGCGCCAACCGTGCCGTCCAGATGTTGTGGATTTTTATTACTAAGACTTCGCTGTCTGTCTGTCTGTCTGTCTCCAGGCTGTATCTCATAAACCGTGATAGCTAGAAAGCTGCAATTTCCACAAATGATGTATTACTATTGCCGCTATAACAACAAATACTAAAAATTAAAAAAAAAATATTAAGGGGGGCTCCCATACAACAGATATGATTTTTTTGCCGTTTTTATAGATAATGGTACGGAACCCTTCGTGCGCGAGTCCGACTCGCACTTGGCCGGTTTTTTTTTAATAAAAAGACGTAACGTCTTTAAAATTATGGAGTTGCATATCATAGACGTTGAAAATTCTCCTTCCTCCACAAGTTCGAATAAACTGAGACCAGTCTCGGGGTATCGCAATCTGCATTGTTTTCAGTTGTTTTTTCTTTTTCTCAATTTGTGAGTGTATTTGATCGACTTCCATGTGTGTATGACCCTTCAGCATAAATTTGTGGTTTATTATTTTCAGCTGGGGATGTTCGTGCAATATCCACATGTAAGCCATCACTACCATCAAATTTCGGTTTTGGCCCGCACAGTTATCAGACCACAGAGTTAATTCCCTCACATTAGTAAGACTTTCAATATTTTCTTCAACCCATCTAATCAGACAAGAAGCTATTTCGTTTCCTCCTCTACCACCTATATTTTCAGACCATAAAATGTTTGCAGCTCTATTTGCAGTAGAATCAAATATTGTCAAATTTAGTGTCCAAAGCTTTCGAAGATAAAAAGATTTACTATTAGTTAAATTCGGTGTGGCCAAACACTTCTGCAAATCAAACATCAATACTTTTTTTTCACCTGAACTTGATTCTGCTTCTTTTTTGTCATTTCTCTTCAAGTTATATCTTTCTTCAGCATTCTTGACATGAATTTCTTTTTCTATATTATTTTTCAGCTCTTCATCCACAACATCTGTTAGCTATCTCTCAAATGCATCGCAATCATCACAAGTGTCGACTGACGGTAGTTTGAAGCTTAAATTGAACTTGGTGTTAAAAATATTTCGGTATAGCCATTCTTTGGCTACCAAATTCGGAGGGATCTCTTTAGATTCCATCATCTCCTTATGCGTGTTTCCCTTTCCACGTTCAACTGGCGACACCGGTCTCGCGAAATCCACACGCTTTTGTTTTACTACGGAATCCTACGATCCCGTGTTCAATTCGCGTCAACTGAGCACGCTTTTGCGATTAAGCAACGTTAAAAGAAGTTTTACAAAACAGTGTGTAATTGAATTGAACACGGTTTTTTAACCTGTCTACTAGATATAATTTTAAATTATATCTAGTTTCCGTCAGCAGGTCGACGGAGCCCCGCTGCGCGGGGCTCCTATTTCTGTCTGCAGGGTTTACAGGAACCTAACTAACCGAACCTCAGGGTGCCCCTGACGTCGATCGTCTAGGGTTAGCGTTTCCGTCAGCAGGTCGACGGAGCCCCGCTAAACCTTACCCAGCGCCACTTGATCACAAAGGCGTGCTCAGTTGACGCGAATTGAACACGGGATCGTAGGATTCCGTAGTAAAACAAAAGCGTGTGGATTTCGCGAGACCGGTGTCGCCAGTTGAACACGGAAAGGGAAATACGCTCTCCTTATATTGTTTATACATAGTAGGGATATTCAAGTCCGGTCCTAAAAATTTTCGTCCGCTCTTTTGTCGTGAATAATGACTCTCATAACATGGACATAAGTTAATGTGATCTAACACTGATTGGACTACCACGTCTGATGATTTATTACCAGGAATATGCTTTCCCCTCTGATCTGGAGTTACCAACCCTCCATCGAGCTGTTTCTCCAAACTCACCTTAACAAACTTTTCTCCTATATATAGCGTGTTAAGAAACATATTCCGGCATATTTTTTCGCTCTTAGAATTGACAATAAGTCTATATTCGTAGGAAAACTTTCTTCTAACAAACGCACGTGGCACGCGCTCGGTACAGTGCGCTGATAGGTCAAGCCACTGAGGCGCCGAAAACGGCCGAGTGATCGGCGATAATGTCCGAAGCCACTCTATCGCGTCGGTGTGCGGTCACGAAGTCAATGGAATAGTGTTTCTTTTTCACATATGCATTTCTGTACAACGATAAAGTAACACTTTTTAAAGGCATAAGGACTAATTATGTTTGTAGACCTTAACCAAACAAATAAAATTTTTGAGGCATAACAGTATATCTCGAGGTACGTCATCTGATTATTTAAATTCAAGAGGCATAAAGTTCTACCTGACAATCCGTATTATTTTTAGCAACAGTCCTTGTAGAATAAAGTCGAATGACAAAATAGTCCCTCCCTTACGCGTAAAATAATTTAAAAGCATAAATGCTCAAGTCAATATTCGACCTTCGAATTATACCAAAATTTTAAGCATAAACACTGTAGTTGATAACAAGCCTTAATCCACGATATAAATTCAAAAACTCGACAGATACGACCTTATGAACTTGTATATCTATCAGAACAAAAAGAGATAGAATTATGATTGTTATATGCTTAGAAAGAGCGCGAGATACCGGTTTCAGCTGTCTATTAAAGTTATTTTTCTCCAATCTCGAAATTCGACCTTATGCGTCTCAGGTCGAGCTATAATTATTATTATCGACCCCGCAAACCCGATCTTGCGGTCCCCCCGCGGCCCCCGCCGCGCCGTCAGTAACGACCGGGCTCTCCCAGCGTCAGCACGTATAATCACTTTGTTTCGCAAGCGCTCCCGAGTTTTACGTACATTTTCCGAGATTGTACGCCGACTACCACATTTTGATCCAGTAAGTATTCAATTTGGTTAGAGTAATTTTTTACTTTGTTTATATATAAGATTGTTAAAATTTCTTTTGTCTTCAATAATAATATTATGCAGAGGTAAGTCTGTTTGTTTGACATAATATGTTGTAAGTATAGATGTAAGGGTAATCTACGGCAGTGCGGAACTTCAGATTCGATTCCAAAAATTCTTTCACTTATGGGTGTTTAGGTGTCTACTGTACTATACTACATTACATTCACATCTGTGGGTATCACATCACAGTACAGACATTTTATAGGTCATAGGATTGAAAACATAATAAAAATGCCAACATTTTTCGTGTCAACAAAGAAAGCAACAGGTAGCGCCAAATGAGCCGTCGTTTGGGTGTCAGAATTCAGAACTAAAATCGTATGTACGCGCACACGTGACTTCGCGTCTGGTAAGCCGAAGATCATCGAGAAAAATAAAGTATGAAGGGGAGAAGGAAAAATAAGAAGGAGGATATCGTATTTGGTATCAACTAGATTTTTTTATTTTGATGACTTACTTAAATAAGATAGGATTAATCAATTTAATTTTTTAACGAAAATGAGGTCAAAATAAAAATTAAAGATGGCGCCGAAAACAAATTTCGGATTTTTTGTCATGAGTGTCATTTTCGTGGTTTTCAGGATCTCTGATAGTCGTTTTTTTCTGTTTCTTTTGACCCCATTTTCGTAAATGAGGTCAAATGAAACAGAAAAAAACGAATATAAAAAAAAACAATTCTTATTTTTTTTCTTCGGCTTCCCTTTTTTTTTCCCCTGACTCATGTTTACCCTGCGCCACTGGAAGCTACATTATCTCCGAGTGTTATAGGCTATTAAAAGGATGTTTACATTTTTTATGGTTACCTATTTTAGATACCTACAATTATATTTTGGATTTATACTGTTCTATGTTCTATGTTCTATGTTAGGGATTTTGGTTTCCGCACTTAGTCCTTAAAGTGGACCATTGTGCGTGAGCCATGGTGGCCGTTACTCCAACCAGCCCACCTCCCTCCAGAAGCAGATCAGACTTCCCGGTCTTCTCAGGGCATCCTCAAGAGATCTTGGCGTTCCAAGAGTCTCCTCGCGTATCTGGGTGACGCCAGTACACTCAAGGAGTACGTGCGTTATCGTTTCCTCCGCCTCCATGCACGCCCTGCACAGGGGACTGTCAGTGATACCTAGGGTGTGAAAGTGTTTGTTTAGTGAGCAGTGTCCAGTGATGGTCCCCGCCACCAGTCGCAGGCTATCTCTATCCAGGCGCAGAAGGCGCTTGGTCAGCTTTTTGTCCAGAGATGGCATAGCCTCCTTGGATTGCCTGCACCCTGGTGTCGAGGTCCACCACTTCTCCGCTTGTGTTTGAGTGTGATCCTTTAGCCAACTTCTGAGCTGCTTGAAGGGTATGGGGACAATGGGTTCGGGTCCGAAAGCGTTTGTGCTGGATCCTCTTCTGGCGAGTTCATCAGCTGCATCGTTTCCAAGCGATCCACTGTGTCCTTTGATCCATTGTAGTGTCACCGTGTTGCGGTTTAGTACCGTAACTCGTTCTAGGGCATTATGGCATTCTAGTATTAGTCTCGACGTGATCTGGTTTCTCTTTAAGGATTGGAGAACTGAGGCGCTGTCGGAAAGTATACGGATGTGAGTATCCGTAACTTCCCTGGCCTCTATGGCGTGTGCCGCTTGGATAATACCTACGCACTCTGCCTGATATACAGAGTTGAGCATTCCCAGGGGTCTGGATATTTTGATGTTTAGGTCGTCGGAGAAAACTCCGACACCTGTTCCATCGTCGGTTTTCGATCCATCAGTGTAGATTCTTAGCTCTTTTGGACCTGAGTAGTCACACATCTCCGCTGTGAGCTCTATATTGTAGTGCTTTTGGAAGCAGTGGGTCTTCAGGGTTCTGTCACAGGGTGATGCCATCATGGGCTGTTGTTTGATTGCGTCGTCTTTTATGCGCGTATGTTTGATTCTGGAGTCCTTACTTAGGGTGCCGGATACTTCGAGCCTGAAGGTCGCTAGGGCCGCCTCCTCTCTTACGACGAGGTGTAGAGGTGGTAACCCCAGCATTACCTGTAACGCGGCAGTGGGTGATGTTCTCATGCTGCCGGTGATTGCTACACAGGCAAATCTTTGTACCTTCTCGAGGTCCTTCTGGGCTGTGCTCAGGTTGGTCCTGGGCCACCAAACTATGGAGCCGTATGTAATGATTGGTCGGATGACGGTGGTGTATAGCCAGTAGGTGATTTTGGGGCTTAGGCCCCAATTTCTGCCGAGCAATCTTTTGCATTGCCATAGGGCTATGCTGGCTTTTGTGGTGATGTAATCAGTATGTTTTGCCCAATTCAGCTGTTTGTCCAAATAAATACCCAGGTATTTGGTTTCAGTCGATAGGCTTAGGGTGGTCTCAAAGAAACGCGGCAATTGTAGGTTTGCCAACTTCCTTTTCTTTGTGAAAAGGACGAGTTCGGTTTTGGTGGGGTTCACTGCTAGTTTGTACTCCTTGCACCAGTCTTCCACCACCTTCAAGGCTTGGCGCATAAGGTTACATAGTGTGTTTTCATGTGTGCCATTTATTATTATGGTTATGTCATCTGCATAGCCCACCGTGTAGTAGCCTCTGTCATTCAGACGTTTGATAAGGCTATCCACCACGAGGTTCCATAGGAGTGGTGAGAGGACGCCCCCTTGAGGGCAGCCTTTCGCCACGATGGCTCTAGTCGTATCGTTCACCGTAACCTGTACGGCCCTGAGTCTTAGCATGTTTGTGATCCATCCTCGCAGGGTCGAGTCCACACCGTGATTCTCGAGGGCTGCGTTGATGCTATGGAAAATGGTTTTGTCAAAAGCCCCTTCTATGTCAATAAAAACAGCTAGTGAGGAGCACTTGTGGTCTACTGCACATTCGATCTTAGAGATCACACTGTGTAGTGCGGATTCTGTTGATTTTCCTGTGGAGTAGGCGTGTTGGTTCTTGTTTAGTGGTAGCTCCCGAAGAGGTCCATCCCGGATGTGTCGGTCACAGAGTCTCTCGAGGGTTTTCAGGAGAAATGATGTCAGGCTTATCGGTCTGTAAGCTTTGGGTTGTGTGTAGTCTGGTTTGCCTGGTTTGGGGATGAAAATAACTTTCACCTCTCGCCATTCAAGTGGTACATAATTGTGTGCCAGGCAGGCTTGATAGATGATAGCCAGCCACGGTGTAAGGACGTCTACACCCCATTGTAGCAGGGCTGGGAAAATTTCGTCTAAGCCTGCGGCTTTGTATGGTTTGAAGGTCTTGATTGCCCATTTTATTTTGTCTTCAGTTACTATGGTACGGGCTCTGGACCAGTCCCGGTCGTTTGGTGTGTGCATTGGCTCACTTGCCCATGTTTTGTCCTCAGAGAGGTTGCAGTCTGGGAAGTGGGTTTCCAAAAGAATTTTACTTGTTTCGTGGTCCGACTTAGTGTAGGTATTGTCTGGGTTTTTCAGCGACCCGAGGGTACGATCCTGATCGGTGGATAGGATCTTTCTTACTCGCGCGGCTTCACTGTTCGATTCGATGTCCTCACAAAATTTTCGCCAGGCTGCTCTGCTGGCATGCCTGACTTGTTTTTTGAAGGTGTATTGTGTTTTCTTGTATGAGTCCCAGTCTTCTGGGAGTCTGGAGTTTTTGGCTCTGTTGAATTCTTTGCGCATGGTTTGCCTGAGCTTACTGAGTTCTGCATTCCACCAGGAGTTTCCCTTGCTCTTGGTGTTTGGATCTGTTAGTTTGCAACAGGCGTGATACGCATCAATGATATATTCTGAGAGTTTTGTTACAGTATCTTCAATTTGTTTGGGATCTGTTAGAGTTAAGGGTATTTGGTGCTGCGCTACTAGAGATGCCAGAAGCCTTTTGTAGCCGGGTACGTTGGTACGGCGTGGGTTGCGCCTAGGTTCGGGTTTTTTTGTGTTAGCTACCAGTGAGAAACGAATCCTTCTATGATCAGAGCAAGAAGGCTCGTTGGATACGTGCCAGTTAGAGATAAGTTTTGTCGCGCTTTCCGAAGCCAGCGTTAGGTCAATGATTGTTTGACCTCTAGCCGTGACCCAAGTGGGTTCCGACCCGCGGTTTACGATGTTAAGGTTAGTGGAAAATAGATATGTGCATAATACCTCGCCTCTAGTGTTGGCTTTGTTGCAACCCCAAAGCGGGTGGTGGGCATTCGAATCCGTGCAGATGACCAGATCCAGGTTGTCGTCTTCACAGTATCTTACCAGGTCGGCCATCTCTTTTGGTGGGCAGTCTTCACCTTCGCCTGGCATGTACACCGAGGCTAGGACGATATCGGGTACATTGTCTTCGGTTTTAAGCCTGACAGCTGTCAGGTCTCTGGAACATAGTTGCGTGAGTGTTGTGGTAGGTACATCTTTGGGTATATAGGCGCAGGTTCGTGGTTTGTCTGTGCCCTGTGTGTCGAGGATTAACTTACCTCCAATATTGCCGAGTCCGCATATTCTATTATTTCGGATCCACGGCTCTTGGATCAGTGCAATGGTTCGGGGCTTCGTCTCCAGTGCCCTGCGTAGGCAAGCCGTAGCAGTCTGGCTATGCTGGAGGTTGGTTTGGATGATGTTCAGGGGACTGGATGTGGGCGGCGGCGGCGGTGGGATGGAGTTAGGAGGAGACTGATCCATCGGATAGATCCCCCCCCTCCCCCAATCCGTGCCGGTCGTCGCTCAGTGACGGTGACGAGGAGAGCAACTGTTCTGTCCACCCTGGTGGTGAGGTTGGCATGCTCACAGCGTCGGCATCAGCCATCGCCGTTCGCGCCAGCTCCTCTTCCAGTTGCGTCATGGTCAGGTCATCTGTCGGTGTCGATTGGGTCTGTGCGGTCGTGGTCGTAGTCTGGGTGTCGGAGGGCTGGGTTTTGGGGAAAAAGCGCACGTATATCGACCCCAGAAGGTACGATATCCGCCGCTCCCTCCCCAAGACCTTCTCGACTTCCTCCGGTGGGATACCCAGGGTCAGATAGGTCCCGTGGTTATCACCACCGACTGATGTCGCCCTGTACAGCGACCACCTCCCTATGTCATACCAAGTATTCTGACGAGTCAGAATACTCTGGAGCCGCGCTATGTCCCCATTGTACCTGGGTACGAAGAGCGCTGCTCGGACACGGGTCGGCACGTCGGACTGCTTCATCACCTTCAGTGTCGCGTCTGTGTTAGGCAATCTTATTTTGGGCACATTTTCAGTCAGCCAGGTCAGGGCACTGTCGTCCTCACACCACATCTGAACCGTGCCATCCGCTACCCGTGGGTAACCGCGGAAGGCCGGGAGTGGTTTGGAGGGGTCGGCGTCCATGACGAGGTTTTCGAGGCTGACCTTGATGTGCTCGGTCTCGTCTGTGGTCATGTCACGGGATGGAGGCGAAAGGCAGATCGCTACGGCGAGCCGCGCAGGAATATCCTTTGTGGCCCGTGCGTAGGTTCTCTGCTCCCCCTGAGCAGTCTGGATTCTGACACGCTTGGCGTCCCCCTGGAGCATGCTCGGCGAAGCCGTGTCGTCCGGGCGCACCCTCTTTGCCGCTCCCTGACCACTTGGTCCAGGTTGCGGTTCCGAGGGGCTTGGCACGGTGTTTTGTGCCAGGGACTCCACGTGCGAGAATCCAGATCGCTTGCCCCGCTTTTTTGTGGGTTGTCGCTTGGTCGTTTCGGTGCGGTTCCGGTCGTTTCCTCCGGATGGTTCTGGTGCGGGCATTGACGTTTCGCGCTGGGTTTCCCCTTCGCGGACTAGTCCTTGCCCGCATGTTTCCGCGTCCGGCTGCTTTTCGCGCTGGGTTTCCCCTTCGCGGACTTGCGGCTGGTCGCGTACTCCCTTACAAGCAACCGTTTGTGCTTCGCGCTGGCTATTGCCTTCGCGGATTTTGCGCAAACGGTTGTTGAGATCTCTTACCCTGTTACCGATTTTTCCGCGCTTACGTTTCAGCATACGTACTTCATCCACAGAGATGAAACCAGAGCCACCAGATTCGGCTTCCTTTCCCGTCCCGTGGTCTTCAGAGTCAATTTCTCTCAACCTTGCTTCGATCTTCTCGCGCTGGAGTGCCAGCGCGCGGAGTTCGTCGTCAAGGCTGGAGAGTCGTGCTTTGTCAGTGTCATTGTCAGGGTTGTTCGTTACACTTTTCCGAACGATGCTCTGTTGCCAGGCCCTCGTGGAAGGTGTAACGTGCGTCAGGGTCGTAGGCGCGGTGGTCGCTGCCGTTAAGGTGTCGATAGGCGCAGAAATCGCAGCCATTTGTGTGTCGGGTGGCGCGTAAGCCGCAGCCGGTGCTATTGGCGCTAAAGCAGCCTGCCGCGCAGAAGGCGCGGCACATGTAGGCAGATTGGTGCCCCCCCCCAGATTACGGTGGGAGCTGGCCGACGGATCGGCGTGGGATTCCCCGGCATTGCCGGGACCCACCTGGGGAATATTTTTTCCTTTCTGCGACATTTTGGGTTTTGTGGGCTTTTTTGGAGTTGAGGTTACCCCTCCTCATGGACCGAAAGGAGAATAGGGAAAAGGAAGGAGGGATTGGGAGTTGGATCACGGGAAAAGGGGTTTGGGTTTCCCTAGGCCTGGGATTTTGGCTTTCGGGAAAGCGGAAAAAGCGCCTGGTGGTTTTTGTTGCGTCTATTTCTTATGGAATTAGACCAAGAACAGGGCGGCAACCTCGTGAAGGTGAATCCCCCAGACTTGCCTTGAGGATCTACACGACTGTAGCGCTCCCCCTCAAGACCCCGCCACCTTTCCACCTCTGAGGGAGGCAGTAAGGTAGGCCTGCATCTATACTACCAAGCAAAGCGTAAGCAAAAGCGTGTCGTTGTGCAACCGTAAAAGCATAAGTACAGGCCCTCCCCATTTATACTGTTTTTTTTTTAATTAATTACTTGAATTAATGGAAAAGTTGATCATGCCTCATACAAGAACGATTGTTTTGATTTAGATTAAAATACAAGGTCTGGTTTTCTAAATCTTTTGAAATCTCTTATTTGTTGTAGATAATGGGTCGAAAGAGAGGGACGCATTACGGACGCATAAATAAAAAAAAAGAGAAAGAAAATGTGGGACTGATACGTGCTAGAGCAGTATTCAAAGAACGGCAATCTAATCAACTCGCTACGGTTTCGTTTGAAGAACATGTAAGTTTTTATTGTCGATCACCGTTAGAAGTGTAGAAGTATTTACGACAGTATACAGGGTGAGAGGGACACCGACGCACAAACGGTTACCACGTATTCATTACATCATTCTGAACCCTCCTGAACATAACGTAATGACTCGCGCGCGAGTCCGACTCGCACTTTGCCGGTTTTTTATAAATGGTTCAGATTGATGTACTCGATACGTGGTAACCGTTTGTCCGTCGGTGTACCTTCCACCCTGTATGCGTAATTTAAACTATTTATAAATATATATTTTCAGAAGAAGGAGGATAATTATTCCAAGTTAAATAATACTCCACAGTAGTTCCGCATGAAGAAGTACAATCAGACATGGCAAGAAAAATATTATACTGTTTCTGATGTTGTAAAGGTTCCGTAGCAAAATGGTAAAAAATGGAACCCAAATACATAATTTCCACCATACTTACTTTCCGATGGTCTGGATGTTTAACAGCCACTTTAATTTTAATATGCCTTGTATTTTGTGTTAAAATACTATACAAATAAATTGGTTACAGAACAAAGAAAATTGGCAAGAAAATCAAACCCAACTAATGGATTTAGATTCAGGCGATGACTTTGTTATTGAATCAAATAAGGTATGATTTTATTCAAAAGTATTTATATTTAAAATATTTGTATTTAATGTGGACGTGTACGTGTATAAGATTTAACATGAGTCAGAAACAATCTTTTTCAGGAATCATCATCATCTACGACTGTAGCTGTACATATTAATGGGCGAATAATAGTGGATTTTCAATATTTACTTGACCAATTGGTAAATATATCTCATCATAATGACATATTTGGATGCAAGTTATCAAACCTTACGCTAACCGAAGAGAAAGTGCACTCGTTTTTGCCAAACATATATTTATCATGTTCTACGTGTGGAAGTCGATTTCGGATAAAAACTTGTGAGAATACAAAAAATTCACATAGCGAATTACCGAAAGAGCCGAACAAAGTATGAAAAGAGCCTCTACTGGTGATGTGGCCTGCGCTTTAAAGTATTTTTTACGACCAATTTACAAAAATGAATATCATTATATCATTTTTTATTTATCGTTTTGCTAAATGTCTAAATGTATCTAAGTTCTTCTCACACAAAATTGAACCATTTTTATGTTGCTTCTGATAAATATATTTTACAAACACATTCCAGACTTTTATTTCTAAGCCGAACTGCCTTCATAATTATGTAACTTAAAATAATATTGACTAAAGGATCAAAATTGTTTAAGCGATCTCTACGCTAGATCTTTACCCGTGTGTGTATCGTGTATATGTGTATCTGCATGAACGGCGCACACAGACATAGCATGCAACGAATTTGCCTAAACTCTAGCGAGTGAATTTTATGCACGGCCTTATAAATTTGATTGCTGTGTGAGGGAACAAAAGATTTTTTATTTAGTAGGTACATAATGTGAAATGGTACATTTTTTTTTGTCTAAATATAGTTACGTACGTTTATTTGTATTTGTGTAATCTGGTCATTATAAAACATGTAACAAGGCCCTTAACGAAGCCGAAAAACACTTGTTCTCCCCGCCATTGCGATCATTTTGTTCTAGACCATACCTGGGAACCTTCTAGTACGGAAGTATTGGAATTCCAACTTTTTCACAAGTTTTTTTTTTTAAATACAATACACGTTTTTAATGTAAGGTTTTTACTTTAAACACCTCCACGATCCTCTTACCTACTATTCAATATTTCAATCCCTCCACAGCACAATGTTTTGAGTGCGTTACATTGAGTCCTACCGTAAAACGTGATTTTTCACCCCAAAACGCGAAGGGTCTGTTTAGGCCCTGTATAATGAACCATGACCGGCTAATCAGCCAACTTAGAACTCTTATCGGCTAAGCCATAACCAACAGCTGGTGACTTTCTTCCACTCATCCTTTTTGGGAATAGCCTATATCTGGTTTATTGATCACTATTTGACAATTATTTTTTTGTCCGATTCCCAGGTCGGGCACAGTGTTATTGAGTTTTTTCATCAGGTAGCAGCCACAGAGTCTGGATTTGTGCCCGCTTGATGGCAGTAGGCTCGCCCCCTATTACATGGGACTTAACATGACGGGCGAAATGTGGGTGTACTGATGGATACACCTCTGCCTAACCCTTCGGAGATTACAGCCGTGATGTTATGTTATTTGACGATGATAGTCGTTTGCAGATGGGGTACCCTTTTCTTTTCTTTTTCTTTTTTTTTCGGATTGGAAATCATCAAATGATGATCTCCTCCCGCTCCGGGCGGAGCGGAAGGGAGTGTCAGACTTTTACTGACTAAAAACCATCCAAGTTCCTTCTTTTGCCCTTTATGTTCCAGGGCCGCGGTATCTCTTTCGAACAGTCCCGCAGCCCTGAGATGGGGTACCCTAAGTTTGGCTATCATCATCGTGATAAGTTCAACGAGAAAGCAAAACATTCATAAACATTTTGAAATGTTAGCTGCTCGAATAAGATGTGGTACACCCATATCTACCATACTTGTTCCAAATGAGAGGTGCAGAATCCAAATTCAATCCCCAAAGCCATTCAGAATCAACAGGAATCCATATTTCAAAATCGGTGAACCGAAACTCCAACAAATAAACACAATACAATTCGTATAAATCATAAAAGTACAAAATTTTTGCTAAAAATCCAAAAAATCATTCAGTTTAGACCTGTATATCTTAAGGCACACGTGTTGCGCAAGGTATTGTCTAAACCATTGTTGTTAATACACAAAAGCATATTTTTTCAAATCGTTTATAAAAACAATTCTAAACATGAGAACGCTTTTACTTTCTTCAACATTTTTTATTGGTTCAGAGAGGGGAATCGTCGTTGCTCAGTTTTATTTTTTGATGGCTAACCTCAGATTTTATTCAGGTGTATCTGTTATAGTCTTAGATCGATATGTAGCCTCTTCGGGGAATGACTGGTTTATCCTAGGCTTGACGAACACCTTTTGGCAAACCTAAAAATAGATTCCAATTTTTCCCTTTGACTGATGTATTTTTAGGTAAACCTAGAAATACCTTACTTTTTATAAATTGGCAGCCAGCGCCGGTTGTTGAAATTGCTTCCGGCGCTGACTTTGAAAAAAAGCGGAAAATGGTGTTGGCAATTTGGTATACGGAGTAGATAATTAATAAAACAAGAAAAACTTAGAATGCAAGAGCGAGCGAAGCGAGATCAGAACTTGGCCACCCCGACTCGAACAGGTAAAGTTTGAAGGGGGTCTAGTGAGCTAGTGAAGTGAACAAACTAAGGCCCCGCCATCCCCTTCGTGTTAATTCATTTTAAACTCTGCAAACAGAAATAGGAACCCCGCAGCGGGGCTTCGCTGAGTACGCCTTATTGCAAAATATTGTTAGTTACCTTGAACTTTAGGTCAAGTTAACTTACGGGCCAAACTCTGATTTAATCATATTTAAAATCGTAGTTTCAGCGGTGAACTGTCCAAGTTGGTCTCTCATAGGATTAGACACATATTCGTTAGTCAAAGGCCGAAACACGCTATTGCTTTGGACTTTAACAAGACTTCTTGTCTAACTTGAGGTTTGGCTAGTCAAACCTGGAACCGCCGGAGCTTCGAAGTTTGACTATAACATATCTACTTATACTTAATTAAATGGCTTGTGATAGATAGCGAAAAGTTTGAAAGTCACAATTTATTAGCTTTGAACATCCAAAGCTCTTTTTGGTTACATTATCTGGAGCTATCAAGTTAAAAATAACTTTAAGTGTCTCTAAAATTAGACTGTGCATTTAAATAATGAAGTAAGCAAACAATGATTCTTTCGTATACGAAAAACCTTGACCACGATTAGCTGAACAGAACTTAAAACAATCTTAAAATCGCACTTATGTAATTTTATCACACAGGTGTTCGAATTCTCATAAAATGATGACAAAAAGATATGCTGCTCCGACGTCAAGTAAATTGGGATCATCATTATTGGCAGCCTTGTTCCACGCATTGCTGAGTAGATTTATTCCTCTTCAATTTTGAACTATTCTTCTGTCTGCGTGAGTTTCAACCAGGTCTTCTCCGCGGTCTTTAAAATGCCTTCAACCCATCAAGCTGTTGATTTGAATAAATTGAAATACGGGCAGGTAATTGAAGATGATGACGTTCATATACCTCAAAACATCGCAAACATTCGCCTAACTGCATAACTATATTGAACCACAACGATTCCCGACATTTACTTGAAAGCATATTGCATCGTTACCTGCACGCATTCCCACACTTCATCTCATATTCTGTCTCCTATCTCCTTCCTTTACACTACTGTTTATATTGTTTTCTCACTCTAGCAGAATATCCACTTACGATTCGACGTCATCTTTCACTCTCACTATCGATAGCAGTATATTTAGAAATGTCAGATGCAACTTAACTACTTAACAGAAACAATGCGAGAGTTCTGTTTTGGATTTAAAAAAGGAATGTACCTATCTCTTGAAGCTGCAGAAATATTATTATATAAAATGGAAGTGGTTATAAAACTGGGAAAAAGAAAGTGATGGTAGATTTTTGTGAAAGCAGTTTTTGTTTTGTATACTTATAATTGTAAGGGGTATCGTATTACCCAGTACTAACTGGGTTGTGGAACGTGTGGAGGTCAAATAGGCAGTAGTTTCATGTAAAATACTGGTATTCAGCTGCATCCGGTATTCCGGTTAGACTGGAAGTCGACCCCATCATACTTGGGAAAAGGCTAGGTAGATGATGATGATACATATATGTAATTGTAAATAACTCTGTATTCCTAACTTACAAAATTACGTTAACGTTAACTTTTGAAGAAGACGACGAAGGGTGTCATTTGACTGACGTACTTACTTTTAATTTAACTTCACATAAAAAAATTGATAAATCACTCAAATGCTTCTGATAACTAATTTTGAATAAATAAGCAGTTTTTCTTATCACTCAGTCCATCAAAGTTTATAAACACAAAAAAAATATGATTAACAGTCTAAATTCTCCCATGTACTATGTGTGACGTAAATCCGTTCAGCTGGATGAGCGCGCGCACTTTCTTCAAAGCGAGACCGCGATACTCTTTTCTATAGGCTAGAAAGAGACAGGGTTAGAAAACAATGATGTGAGTTTTTTCTCGAGCAATGATACTCTGGCGTAACATCACTTTCTTCCAGTTTTAGGAGTCCGTAATTGTACGAGTCGATTGAAGCATTGTTTTGATTGCATATTGTGCAATTTGAGCGTATTAGTATCAGATATGACCAAAATTTCGTATATATTTGTTTAATCTTTGTAATTGTCGATGATAATTAGAATTCGGCAGAATGTAAAGAAGCAAATAGGGTCTTGCTGGTAGTACGTAATGTAAAATCAATTTAAAAAGCATTAAGAAATCTCACAGAAATGAGGCTGTGTTGAACATTGTATGCTGATGATGCTATTGGTAGATTAATATTTTAATTTTGACAGCCAGTCTGTGAAATTAACTGCGGGCTTCTCTGATCCCGTGTGTATAATCTGTTAGGTCCATTTTAGGCAACCGTACTCCACCCTAGGCAGCATCATGGCTTCACATCAGGCGAGTTGCTTCCAAACCAAAGCTTATTTAGTATAAAAAGTGTCCGGTAGCCACAGGCTCCACGTCTTCCATCGATGATGCAGATCCATTTTTCTATCAAAAACAGTTCCAATTTTTAATTTCTTCATCCATAAATAAATGAAAACGAGAACACTGTCACCTCTCCACCCATTCTAACTTGGCCACTTTTTTCCTCGCTATCGTGTGCGATCCGTTGACTCCAATTAATCGGTGATAGAGTGAGAGTTTGGTGTCATTGTGCATGCGCCTGCGCCACTTTCGAAGTTTCGACTCAATGACTGATGATCGATAGTTTTTCTCCATTTAAACTGTCATGCTTGGAGTGACGCGAGTGAAAATAGTTTTACTTCTTTGTTTTATAGTTTGTAGCTGCTTTCCCGTAGCAAGCGAAGTTTTACGTTGGATTAGTGGTAATTAGGTGTTTGGCTGTTTTTAAGGAATTATTGGTTGCATGGAAAACACATTAGTTTTGATTTATTTTCCAATTATTGGGGATTATACACACAGCCGATAAACAATTTAAGTGCAGTGCTGTCCCGATCATGACCCACTTGCTGTAATGTCTTAAGTGTCAATACATCTGCATCTTTGAGGACTTGCTGAACGCCACTGATCCTACAAAAGTAGCTACACCTCCTTGCCGTAACTGATCGTAAAACTACCATGGAACTGGAAAATAAGAAGAAAAGGAGATGAATTATTATGCTGAGCTGATAGGTCTTATTAATGCTACTATAGTTTTATTCCAGGAATATTGACTAGGTAAAGGAGGTAATGCCAGTTAATTTTACAACGACAAAATTATCAGATATTACTGGAAAAAATACCTTGTATGGATATTAAACTATTATTAAGTAATAACATTAACACATTTGGTCGTTTATGAAGAAAGATAAAGCCATCGCCACACTATTATCAAGGTGGTTCATCAAGAACTTCGTTCCAATAAATTCAAATGTTCTGACATTTCACAACTTCATTACATTTTGTTTTCGAAGTTAGTTATCATAATTTAAGGAAATTACATTCCAGTGTTTGACACATAGAGATTATTTCTAGTTATTTTTCTAGGCAAAGGTGTAATGCAGCTGTAGCTGTTTTAATTATAGCTAGATGTTAAATAGGCATGCATAACAGCTTGTATAATAAAATTACTCTTCATTCTCTCCGCTTGCCTTCTAAGGAAGAAGCTGCATTTACTTTGACGCTAAGAAACAGATAGAAATACATTACGATAATCTATTAACGATATTACGGTGTACGAACATAACAACACGGCTGTAATCCCCGAGGGGTTAGGCAGAGGTGTACCTAATAGTACACCCACATTTCGCTAGTTATGTTTGTCCCATGTAATAGGGGGCGAGCCTATTATCATCAACCGGGCGCAAATCCAGATTCCGTGGCTGCTATTGAGAAATTCCTGATGGTAAAACCCAATAACACTTGAATCGAACCCAGGACCTCATGCTCAACGGTCGTGTTTGTGACCACTAGACTAATGAGGCAGTCAGTATTGTAAATACATATGCACGAAACATTTTCTGATCTTTCTCTTTGCATGTGTGCGAACTTAAGGACCAATTACGTTCTGAAATTTCAAAAGATTAAAATACACACAGATTTGTTCAATTTCTTCGCTTCGTTCACTGGATTTATAGAGCCTTTCAACCGAACAATGAACACGTACAATACCGATTTGTCGGTAGACACACGTAACCTGCAATTTGAAAAAAGAACGCGATATAATTTTTTTTTTTGCTTCTACTATTGCTTTACGAACGTGCTCACAAAAACTACTGCCTGATCTAAATCGGAATTCTTAAGGGTCGTTCATAGAAAAAATAGAAAGAGACAGGAGAAATCAGAATTTTTTGTTCGTCTGTCTTTCACATAACTTTCCCCGGAACACAATGGAGCCAGGTAGGCGGAGGCAAAAAAAGGACCTTCTCGTACCCTGATTGTCAGATAGTGACATTTTATATATTCGAGGTCATGATTCGAAGGATTTTTTCTACCTTTTATTGGAATAGCGTCGAGTTTTAAAACTACTAACTTAGGTGTGAGTGGTCTTTGTTCCCAATTTTTTTCCACGGAATTTCGTTTGGCGATCGTTCACTATGTCGTTGGTGATTCATTTCTAAAAATACATTATGAGACTAAAACAGGCGTGTTTCTGGGCTAGATGCTTTTACGACTGCTGCAGCACATGTTAAATGTAAGGGGGCTCCCTGCCAGCTCGCAGTAGGACTACCTACATTATGGACTCTTCATCGGATAGTTCATTAGTTTGCTAAGAGATGGCGCTGACAGCGTGTGCGAACGTGATTGATTTCAACTTCTGATATTTTTTGGTCTACTTGAAAACATAACGAGAGAGAAAACACAAATTCCATTAAATCGGTTGTGATTAAGTAGTAAAATGACTTAATATTTTTATTCGTTTCAGTTTCACTATTACAAAAAGGCCCGTGTAGGCACTCTGTGTAAAAAAATGTAGCACGTCTTAGCAACAGAGGTATAATTCGTTGATCTTAGCACACTCTTGTATATTTTTCTATTTACCTAAACACATCATCAAGGATGGTCCCGCTCAAATATGCCAGCCATAAGGCATAACAGAACTAATAAGTCTAATGTCAAAGCAAAGGTTACATGTCCCTTATCAATTCGACCCTGAAAGACCGTCAACCTTCGCACATTCTACTCATGTTTGCCCACCATGTTTGTACGTTTGAGCAAATAAGAATACTTTGTAGAGTATTTCTTCGGCATTTTTTGCCAGAAAGTCATTCCAAGAAGTGTTTCCTTTGACTTTTTCCTGCTTGCTAAGTACTATGACAAACTTTAAACGTAGTTAGTAGCTTTTAACTCATCATTTCCCCTTCTCTTATTTCAATTTGTTTGAATTTAGCGCAGCATGTCTTATTTATTTATTTACTAGCTGTGCCCGCGACTTCGTTCGCGTGGATGTCGGAACTTAACAATGTATTTTTTTGTGCGAAGCGCTGTTGGAGGATTCCGATACAAATATTTTTTATTTATTTATGCTAGTACTTCTTTATAAACAACATTAGCTGTGGAACCATCTGGAGCGTACACAAAAAGGTTATTGGGGTTGTTTACGCGAGAAAGAGCTACGTATAGTTGACCATGGGAAAAGCATCCAATACTTAGGTCCACCCCCGCAACGGATAATGTCTGGCCCTGAGCTTTATTAATCGTCATGGCATAACAGAGACTGACTGGGAATTGCACTCGTTTGAAAGAGAAAGGAAAGTTGTTAGGAATTATAGGTATTCTTGGAATAAAAACAATAGGTATCACCAGCGCCGCAACCGGTTAATATTTCAGCTTCGATTATGTTTTGCTGTAGATTTGTGACTTTGAGCCGTGCCGTTACAAAGTTTGGAGGACATAAATTTCTGAGGAGAATTATTGGTACACCGATTTTTAAAACTATTTTGTGGGCTGGAAGTCCGGGTGTGTTGAGGGAATCCAAAAATTCTTCCGGGTAGTGCGTGGCGTCATCTTCTTCCATAACTGTATTTATAGAGGTGTATTCTCTACTATTCCCGGACACATGAATCAATATTTTTAAATTAATTGCCGTAGCTTGGACATTGCGAGGAGTCAAAATAGCTCGCTGACATAGCCAAGAACCGGCTTGATTTCCCATGTTTGTGGAATCTCCGTACACAGAAGAAATTAGCTCCTGTTGTGATGTAACGCAAGAACAGAGATTATCAACCAAAACTTTGCCATCTTCTTGTACGGGGTATGTGCCATCGCCTATTTGTAACAATAAATTGGGAAACTCCTGTGCATTTTCGCAGCCTCGCAACTGTGCACGCATATTTACACTCAGGTGTGTAGATGATATATTGCGCCATAAAACAGAACTCTTCAGGCAGGCAGCAATTTCTTCGGCTCTCATTCCTCGGGGTACTATCGGGAGTGTCTAGCGAAAATCACCGCAGAACAGCACCGTAATACCTCCCATCGGCCGGTCATTTTGCCTTATGTCCTGTAAAGTTCTTATATTCACTGCTTCTACAGCTTTGCGGTTTGCCATAGTGCACTCGTCCCAAAAAATTAAAACACAATCGCATAAAACCCTTGCTTTATCACTATTTCGCGATATGTTGCAAACCGGGCCTTCCGTGCGGTCTAAGTCGATAGGAATTATAAATGTTGTGTCTGCCGTTTTTCCTCCAGGCAATAATGTGGCTGCTATCCCTGAAGAGGCGACAGCAAGGAAAATTTTATTTTGGTTCTGTAGCGGCACTACCAAAAGTACTTCAGCAACATAGAACAAAAAGTACTACAGCGCCATCTATGACGCAGGATGAACTAAAACTCGAAATATATCTAAATTCTGCATCGCGCAAGTAAAGTTATTTGTGACTTAAGACTATACAGAAGAACCCGACAACAACTGTTGGGCAGTAGCCCACCAGACATAACACCCGTCTGATCGGAGGATCCTCCCTTTTCAATGGTGGTTGAAGAGCTTTACACCCTGTTCTCCATACCCTTGGGGGTATGGAGAACAGGGTGTAAAGCTCTTCAACTTCAATTGGTGACCCCGAAAGGGACGTCAGCGCAGCCTTCGAGCAACGTGACGTCATCAACATCACTTCCTCAAGCTTCCTCAAACTCCCTCAAGGTTTCGAGCAGCGAGTCATATAGTCAGCCAGCTTCAAAATGGGTATTCCTGACCACCAGCATGCAGCGGAAGCACATTCCTGGTCAGCACCCTCAGCCTCATAAAGCTACCTTGGCACTGCGCTTTCGGCCGGTTGAGAGCTGTACCTCCCGGTCGACGCGAGCAGTCAGCCACATCGCGGCGCTGTACCACGTCCGACGCAACGGAGCACATGCAGCTCCAACCCCGACTCAAGGGGTCCGCACTACCGCCGCAGACAGTTCCGACTCACCGTGAACAATGCGGCAAAGACTTTCCACTGGCCTGGCAATCAACGACTCATTCTACGACCGACCCTAGTCTCCGGGGGGGAGTGATGTAGCGGCAAAAAAAAAAAAAGTACTACAGCGCCATCTATTACGCAGAGGATAAACTAAAAATCTAAATGTATCTAAATTCTGCATCGCGCAAGTAAACTTATTCGCGACTTAAGACTATATAGAAGAACCCGACAACAACTCGCCGTCCGTCCGTCGTATGACGACGGGCAGGCCGTGTCGACGGCGCGTTCGTGTTCCACGCGCGCCTCAAAGAGTTGTCAGCAAACGGGAGGGGCCCGCAAGGGCCGGTGCCTGCCAGGGCTGCGGGACTGTTCGAAAGAGATACCGCGGCCCCGGAACATAAAGGGCCAATGAAGGAACATGGGTGTTTTTTAGTCAGTAAGAGTCTGACACTCTCTTCCGCTCCGCCCAGAGCGGGAGGAGTCATTTAATGATTTCTCACCCCCAAAAAAAAAAAAAAAAAGACTATATAGAAGAACCCGACAACAACTGTAGGGCAGTAGCCCACCAGACATAACACCCGTCTGGTCGGAGGATCCTCCCTTTTCAATGGGGGTTGAAGAGCTTTACACTCTGTTCTTCATACTCCCAAAGTTCCTTATTCGAGCCAAAATAACTTTGGTAAGGAAAGTTTTACCTGTTCCGCCCGGTGCGTCTAAAAACAGGATTTCAACCGAGGCGTTTTCTACACTGCAGTATACCCTATCAAACGTCTGGCGCTGATCCTCTGTCTTTGCGCAGCCATTTTGTAAAATTTCTGCGAGTTCCACGGGATGATAACTAATTTCTGATACGTACTCTCTGATAATACGTTCCCCATCGACTGTCGGTGTGGGAAAACCGTATTGACTGATCGGGTTCCCTGGTATACTTATAACTATCTCTTTAATAGCCAATAAGGACCTGTTGTGACAAATTTCACGTACCCTATAGGTCAGGAATTTCTCCATCAGTATTTAGTTATACATGCCTCAATCAGAAAATAACGTCACACGCACAATGCCATCTATCGAATATCTATATTCAATGCTGCACGCAGTTGATGTCTAGATATAGTCCAGTCTGAGTTCGATAGATGGCGCTGTTTTAATATTTTACTTCGGAAACTATTATAATTTTATTAATTTACATTTTTCTTTCTTTCCATTTATAAGGTGTGAACTGATTACGATGAAACAAAAAACTTAATGTTCAATTACTTCAATTTACGCACATATTGTTGTGTATAAAAGTTACGGGAAGTTGTGAGACCAACTGCACATAACCCTAATTTTACTTCTGTAACACTTTAAATTCAAATATCTTTTGATAGACTGAACCGATTGCAATGCAACAAAAACTAAATGTTACTCCAAGTTACGCTCAATCGTTGTGTATAAAAGTTATCTACATTGCTTTTGTACATTTTACGTGATGCCCGAACAAATACACAGACAAACAGACAAAAATTCGAAAAATGCTGGAAATGGGTTCTATTGGTTGTCCTTTAACACCCTGGCTATTTTTTTTGGAATTTTTTTCGATGTACAAAAACGAATTTTCTACAGTTTTATTATATGTATAGATGTACACACAGATACCTACTTAACAGGGCAATACATCTCTCTCTCTCTTTATAATATATGTCTTCTTATTGTATAAGTCGTAATCTCAGTGGTCAACTAGTCACCCCCTATCTAGCCATATCATTTTTCACAGAGTCCATCCATCGTTTTTTTGGCCAATTTTGGGTCAAAGTAACAAGCTTAAATTAGTATTTACAATCAAGCGAGTACACTGGGTGGATGGGACACCGACGCGAAAACGGCCCCCGGTTCAGAATGATGTACCGTATAACCTCTAAATCACTTTCTCAACATCTTAAACTTCCCCAGGTTTTACAATTCCAGGTCTCGTATTACGACTATTACGACTTTATACTAGAGAAAATCCGAATAAAACAAAAAACAAAAATAACGGACAAAGGAACCGAATAGTTCTTCTAAATTGTTCTTAAATCGAATAGTTCTAAGAAACGATTTAGAAGTCTACTTTTAAGCTACCTACATCATAAAAAGACCATTTGGGAATCTATTTTTGTTGCTGTTTTTTTGCCATACCCAAGCGATTCTAGACTTTGTGATGCAAAAGATGAAGAATGATTTGAAATCATTCTTACGTAAGTCAGAAATATTGAATGGTTCTCCAACTTCTATTAAAGTAGGTAGGTACGAATATCATTACAGCCAGCTCATCCAGTAATTAATTCATAATTAAAATGTCACGATAATTTCACAATTTCATAACGAGATCTCAGCAGCATGCAAAACATGTCCTTACCCACCGCAACTTGCATCCAGCGATAAATTGCCAACTAAACATAGATGGCCCCCTATTTACTGCTCTTATACAAGCTTACCACACAGAATTGCATCAAAATCTTCTAATAAACCTCTTGTAGATAACGTAGAAGTTATGAAAATGAACAAGTTGAAAGGAAAGCGGCAGTGCACCTCGGCTGTGACGAAACATCGTCTCATGCCAGCAATATGTGAAAGGGGAGCTCGTATCGATATGGCCTATCTTGCCTTTTTTATTTTGATTATCAGTCTAGCTACTTAGTGGTTTTAAGATCTAGATTATAAGATAAAAAATAAAGAAAGAATCTTTATGAACAGTATGAGAAGTGAGCAGTTGTATTACATAAGAGCGGCCAAAAATTAAAACTATTAAAATCAAACTAGTTATTGCTAATCACAAATCAGACTATCATCAATACTCAATCAACGTAAAAAACAAACATCAAAATAAACAGAATATATTTATTGAGCTAAAAATATAAATGCTAAATATAAATACGCAAGAACAGCATGGACCTAGAAGATGTGCGATGATTCACACGGTGGTCGTAATCTTTATAATCAAAGTTGGAGCTGTGACCCAAATCCGTGCAACCGCCGAGTACTTTCATTGTGAACGCTAAACTACTCTCACACTTAGATAAAATACTAACACAGATCTAAAACATGCTGTAACAACGCAAAACTTACAAACACTAGCAAAAATATTTCGCACACTGACGCAAATATGAATATAGAATGTACACATTGAGTTACTAACACTAACGCAACTCGTGTCTCGATAGACGTATGCGTGAAAGACATTTGCATATATTATGAATTAGGTATATTAGGGCAAAGGAATTCTGTTTTGCTTAATTTTGAGTTCATTGCATATATAACGGTATTATTATATATGTAACTTGTCACAGAACATAACGCACACATAGAGAGACCGTACGTAGGACAACACAAGTATACGTGTATAGTGTGGAGTACAGTACGAATGTGTGACAGTAGCGTATTGTGCTTCGGCATTAGAGCGAGAAGAGATGCGTATAATGTATCATTTAAGATCTAGGACATCATTCCCGCCTTGTTCTAATTACACATGAGAATGTAGAATTGATTGATGACGACAGCTACACAGCTACTGGAGAATTGAAAAGAAAAAAAAGAAAGTTGGGAAACCAAATTGTGGGTCAGTAATGAAAGAGTTGATGACGAGGTATAGTATGTTGGAAAATATACTAGTGAAAGCGAAGAGCATGTAATTGCAGTAAATTGTATAACAGTGAGCACGATAGTGTCACAATGATGAACATCATCAAAAGACGATTTGGCAAATAGGAAAATAAGCATAACAAGGCGAGTAACTTTGTCGTAAGGGTTTGTGTAATCGCATTTAGTAACGTTTTGCTAACCATCTCAACATTTTAACCGCTACAGTTAAATTTCGTGTCGTACTCGTTACTAATCTCGTTCCTATGCAATTTTAGTGAAACTAACTCGAACGTGGAGCTGCAATAAATTCGGCAAATATTTTTATTACCAGGCCAGTAATGTGAATTTTATTATGCTAAAGAGTCTTCGTGTATTCAGTGCACGCTTTCTAATTTCTAATACATTGCATTTGTTACGTCAACTAAAACTCTTTTTGCGTGACCTTTTAGATTTTTAGACAGAAATTCTTTGTATCTAGTCATTGACGACTTAATTAAGATGTTATCATTGATATTAAGATTAAGAATATCTAGCAATCGACACCGGAAGCGAATCCAAATGAAATTGATTACTTCCAGCGATCATTCAAATCAGTGTCATACAGTCATAATCTCTTCACAACGGTTGCGTAAGTTGCGCTGGCACAGCCGTGACGTAACCGAAACGAGCTCAGCGAAAGTTGCTACGGCAATTTCACTCTCCTACCTATCTTTCTCTTGAATGGCTATCTCTTTCGCACATGCGACTTTTACATATTTGTTTCTTGCTTCCACTTCGGAACGTTTGCTGTCTTTATCGGTTGCATTACTTTCTGATATATCGCTATCTCTGTCTGTATCTTCTTCACGCTGGGTATGGACCATTTTTTCGGTTTCGCACGCGTTGGAGGCGTTGCCGCTACGTAATCAATTGTCTTCTCGTTTGTTTATTCAGCGGTTGCGCCTCAAGCGAAATGTTTTATCCAATAAATATGTTATTAAATACAATCAATACGCTGGTAATTGACGCAATTACAAGTTGTTAAGTTTAAGGTTAGATGTAAGCATAATGTCTTTAATACAACATCTTTGATATTAGATAAGCATTTCAATATGATTTTTATGAATGATTTATTGAAGTGGAGGCAATAAATAAGGTTCACTTAAATGCCGAGCCTATTTCCGCATATTTAAGCCGTAGATGTTGCCTTGAAATGTGCCTTCACATTCAAATTTCTAGTACGGAGTGACGAAATCCGGGTAATTATAAATATTAATATTGCAAGTAGGGGAAGCCGGGGCATTACGGGCTCCCGGGGTAAGACGGACACCCCCTCTCCCCCGCAAGATAATAAACCGAGACGGTTGGAAGTAGTCAGATCGCGTTCTAGTCGACCTCGCGATAGCTAGAAAAGTAGTTCTGTGTGTGTAGATGCGCGTCGTTCGTCGACAAAACGAAAACACGTAAGTTGATGCATTTGATATTATTTTTCATTTTTAAGTCTGCATTGTAGTTAATTCGTGTTTGTGTTAAATGCTCAGTTATTAAGTAAATTGCGACGTTCAATTATGTGACTAAATAACTAGAAAGAGTTGTGAATTAACCACCATAAATTCGTTTGATTAGGTTAACATTTATTTTATTTGACCGCGGGGGCATTTTGAGCGGGGCAAAACGGGTAGGATGCCCGTTTTGCCTCGGGTAGGGTATAGGTATTAAGTTGATCTTTTTCCCCAGATACAAGTATGGTTCGCCACTATCAAAGGAACATGCCAAATGGAGCTTGGAGGAAATGGAAACAGGCATATGCAATTTGGCCAGCGAAAGCTCTAAACTGATGGAGCTCCTCCCAATTTTTGGGCAGAATGTGATGAGAAAGGTTGGATAACAATGGACAGAATTGATGGATTGGTGGATGGATGAAAGGTTGGATAGGAATGGATGGACGAAGAAAAATGAAAAAAATAAGGAATACAAATCGGAGAAAGAAGAAGTAGAGTGTTTGCACCGTGGATATTGGTACTCTGAATCTACTGAGGGTAGGGTCACCTGCCGTGCATGCCACAGATGGGCCCGCTGTTCTTGCAACGGCGAAGAGAATAATGATGACGAGTTCTTTCACATTTGTTCCTTTTGTGCTCGAATTAAAACTTATTCGAGTGAATATACCTGTGTATGCCTATTATGCCCCGCATATGACCATTTTACCCCGGACACGGGGCAAAACAGGCAGTTTCTTTTTTTTTTTTAAGTTCGATTAGCGCCAAAGACTGGTAGACTAAGATAATTATTTTACGTTAAGTTTAGAGAACATTAATGACACTAATAAATGGTTGTTGATTTTTTTCATTATCTTGTTTTTCTAAGATTTTATTCAAGATTTCCCTTAAGGGGCCCCCATTGCCCCGGTTTCCCCTACTCACCAAAATATTATGAGAGGTGTTTATTGGTCGGATGAAAGAGATATCATAACAATAGAACATGTATAAGATTTTGTTCGTCATGAAGGTTATAGTGGAAAGTAAGCCCTTATAAGTTATGCTTAATTTCACGTTACACCGAGCCGAACATACCTAATGGAACTAATTGATCAAGGATTCAATTTTAATAGAGAAAACTGTAAAGAGGTATATTAAAAACTTTCAGATTTATTGTATTAAAATGTCAAACAATTAATTAACAAGGATCGGAAGTTTTGCATATTTTTTAAATAACCTAACTAATTTTATCTAACTTTAACAACAAACTGCACCTACTCTCAAAATTGACCACAAATCCATTCAAAGCCTATATTTCTAAACAGCCACGGAAATAGCCTGCGCAGTGCTAAAAGGGCGTATATCAAGGATCGGATATTTCCATGAGATTCGGGCGATTGTGGCTGCCTCAAGGTTGGTGATGAAAGTAGCCCCGCTAACATTCCGTCGACGACGGCTCACAACGCACTTTCGTCCCACAAGGCTGTCGGCTACCAATGAACTTATAGCTGCTATAAGTTGCTGTCGTATATGAAAATGAGAGGAAAATATACGATATTTTTTGTCTTTTAGTTTAGTTACTAGGTAATAATTTACCTAAGGATACTGCTGCAGTCAGAAATATGGCAATAAGTAATGTAGTAGGAATTAGTCATTATTTGGATGATGAAAAGGTTAAAATGCTACAACAAAAAGTTACAGCCGCTTTAAGTTGCTGTCGTGGGGTTTTCAAAGAAACAAGAAAACAAGTCATCCTTGTAGGTGTTGACAATGTTAAAGAGGGGCATTGAGATCATACAGGATAAAAAAAATCTATTAAATTATAAACATATTCACACACTAACTAGTACTAAAGCTAAGGACCTGGCAAAAGTAATGTAGCAGACGCAAGTCATCCTGCAGATGCTGAAAAGGTTAGAGAGGTCAAAGAGGTCAGACCGAATAGAAAATCTATTAGGTACATTACAAATATATTTGCACGTAGCGCTATCTTATAGACTTTTATGTTATTTATGACAATCGGGCTTACTTGTTGTAATTGCCTTATTGGATAGGAATCTGATTGATTTATCTGTTTACATTCAAACAGACATGGAAGCGTTGATATGGTACATACAGGCCAAAATAGTCAAGAATTAAAAAAAGTAGTCCTGTTATCCCGTCATATTTTAAAGTCTTTTTCAATAACGGTTAGGTCAAGCTTGACAATCGTACCGCCCACTGAATCCATTAGGGGATCAATTTCGATATGTAGCTTGAACACAATTAAGACAGGAAAAAGAGAAGAATAAAATACTGGTGACGATACAAGTGCTTCTGTTAACAAATTCACAATGCAAAATGGATCAGACATAATGAATAGTACCACTAATTGCCCTACGCCAGCCACAATTATAAATTCTGTTAAACAACTTCCCTTGAATATTTACGACTCAAACAGCAATCCTTTGCCTTCCAAATAGGATATATATCATCATGTCTTAAGTTAGTGGGTGAGATAAAATACAACTGCACACCTGTTAGGCTGGCCTAGCGTTCAAATAGCTAGGGGCGCATTGCGAAGCTTCGAAGATTGCCAGTTTAGAGCCATGGATTATCTGGTTCTCGTCTTTAGTAATCGACGTTTGTTATCTTTTGTGTTTTAATGTACCTACGTAGCTATCGGTTGGAGTAATTGTTTAGGTTGTAGGTAAGTATTGTGGGAATTTTTGTTTTGAGGTCTGATGTTGTAAACCAGTAATTATGTTTAATTAAAATACCACCAAGTGCATTTTGGAGTTTTTAGAATGCTATGGGAGAAATCCGTCAAATATTGTTATAATACTTTTGCCGTGTCGAAAACTAAATTATCGATACTCTAAATTAAGAAAGATCAATAAAATGATAAGAAATCCTATTAATCGGTAAGTAATTTGGACAGGAAGATAATGGTGATGATGATGAATCGATCTAATTGTTGATATGATTTAGACTTTTTTCCACCTGGAAAATTTGACATTTTATTTTGACATAAATACTCAACCTATAGTGTCACTTAGGTACGGGATATAATCCGTGATTATCTGTTGCATTGCAAGCGCCATGATCGCGGGATCGGGGTCGAAATATCGGGAGCTCAGAATACTGGATAATCACGGAGGATAAATGACAGTATAAGTTAAGTTATAAACCGTGAAAGCTCAAATCAATGTTTATGGATGATCGAGTGCTTATCCGAAAGTTTAATGTTGGTAGTGGTTCATTTATAACTTGGATGTAAATAAAGCTAAGCTGACTTGATAACGATGATAGGTAGCTATCAAGTTACCCGAAGTTTATTGCTTGTCATGTTTGACTTGAATAAGTGTCTCAAACTGGTCCAGGCCATTAACGCTCCCTTTAATAGATATTGTTGTTCAAATAAACAAAGCTGTCTTTTAAATACCTTTATTCTTTATAGATTTTGTAAAGGGAAATAATTAAGCTTCCGAAAAACAAATTAACTTCCATAGATGTGTGGTTGACTGTAATACTAACTAAGCTGTGTTAAAATGAATTATCAAAAAATTTATACAAAATTAACCGACAAAAAATGTTTCCGAAATAAATACAGTTTCCGAAAACATGTTCTGCTAAAAAATTGTTTTCTTAAGCTCTAGCTCTATAACTTAAGATGCAAGAGTGAGCGAAGCAAGCTCGGTACTTGGGGTAATCCGACTCCGGGCAGGGTAGGTTCCTCCGAACCTACCCTGCCCAGATCGGCGGGATGGCGGGATCTCAGTTCGCTCGCTTCGCTCACTCTCAAGACCCCGCCATCCCCTTCTTGTTAGGTTACTTTAAACCCTGCAGACAGAAATAGGGGCCTGCGTAGCGGGGTTACGCCTTATTACGACATTTTGATATTTATCTTAACGTTGTATTTATTTTATAGGTTAATTTTTTTTTTCTCTTTATTTGTTTTGGGGTATAGGTTAATTGTAGAGAACGATTGTGCGATTGTGGGGTTTAAGGACCCCGTACCCACCCTTGTAGGATTATATACTAGTTGTCATTTTGAAGAGGTTTATGTGAATAACCCAAAAATTAACGAACCAATGAATGGGAGAAAAAAGTTCGGTTTTTTTTTTTATATTACTTCTTGTAAAAACAAATTACATTCTACTCTAATACCTATTTCAATACAAACATTCGACTAAATTTGTAGTTAGTCGATTTAAGAAGTTTTGAAGAGTTAGTCGAATTTAGATTCTTATCTACCTACTTAATTGACTGAGTGAATGAATGACAGCATAAATCTGTTTTATAGTCGGTCTGTGGTTGGGTGACTATCATACCGGGTTTTCTCCGTGCCTCGGAAAATGCGTTAAGCCGTTGGTTCCGACTGTCATTTGTGAACCTTTGACAGTCGTTACAGGTAGTCAGTGTCCCGAAAGTCTGACAACCAGTCTTAACAAGGGGTATCGTACTTAACCCGGTACTAACTGGGTTGTGGAAGGCAGATAGGCATTCACTCCATGTAAAATAGTGGCACTTAACTACATCCGGTTAGATTGGAAGCCAACCCCAACATAATAGGGAAAACGCTAGGCAATGATGAATTTTTTACTGAAATGATTCTTAAAGCAAACATGAAACCGACATCAACACCTTAAGAGAAATCACAAAAAGGCCATAAGTTTAAACCACGCATCTTTATCAATAAGCCGTCCACACACGATGATATAACATAAGATCGCCCACCGATAATTGATAACTGATCAAGTGAAAGCTACCTATCAGTTTCCCACTACTGTAGAAAAGTTCTCGTGTTGACTTTACATAATGATCGGTATATATTCTTGATTACTACTAGTATCGTTTTATTGGAATTTGTGGAAATAATTGACTTCTGCAGCGTGGGAGCATATAAGAAAGTTAAGACAAGAGATAGTAGACTTTGACTACAAGATACTTGTAATTACACTTTCAGAATTGTGTTAATTTGGTAATATTTGTATCTATAGTCAAGTTTAAGTAATTACTCGTCTATTGCATTAATGCAACAGACAAGAATTTAATCCATGTAAGAACCGTCAAAGAAAGCAAAGCTAAGAATTCTAAAGTTTGACAGTTCTAACTGCAAGCAATTACTACAGAATAAAAATCGTATCGTAATCGTATTATCTTTTACTCAAGTAATCACTTTGAGTTGCTACGGGTCGTAAGAGAGGAAAAACATGTCAACATCACATCAGGGCGTCTAAAATGGCCGCTTTAGCAGAATCATAATATGAATTACGTTTAAATTCTTAAAATGGTCATAGACGTACCAACTATTATGAATCGTCACCTTGTGACCTTTTTCGATTCTGCTAAAGCGGCCATTTTAGACGCCCAGAACTGTAATCTGACAGATACGCAAAGGTGTGTATGAAAACAAACAGAAGTGGGTACATATTCTGCCTGTTATACTGTCTCCATGTCAAGCCTATAGTCATGTACAGCCATTAACCGAGTATCGTCATCTGCCTAGCCTTTTCCCAACTATGTTGGCTTCCAGTCTAACCAGATGCAGCTGAATACCAGTATATTACATGGAGGGACTGCCTATCTGACATCAACAACCCAGTTAGTACTGGGTAATACGACACCCCTTGGTAAGACTGGTTGTCAGACTTTCGGGCCACTGGCTACCTGTAACGACTGTAAAAGATCTACAAATGACAGCCGGGACCCACGGCTTAACGTACTTTACGAGGCACAGAGGAAACTCGGTAAGTAATGGGTGGTCACCTTTCTACGGACCAGCCTAGGCAAGCAATTAAAACAGAGTATATCCAAATAAATATATTTCCAAATGTACGAGTATTTGTAACCTTATAACACTTGGCCCGACCTGAAGATTAAAAAGGGAATCTTCGAATTATGCTTCATAATGGTGGTCCAATACTATGTGAAGAATGATATGGGCTAGAAAGGAGGCGACGGCTGAGGTGAAGAGTAACAGAGAAGTATGGAAGAAGAAGACATGCTGCGCCGACCCCAAATAAATTGAGATACCTAAGGTCAGGAGAAATTATGAAAATTGGTCATCCGATACTAGTGGTATAGTTATGAGTGTCCCAGTTATCAGAAACATGAGACATTTAAAGTATTGGGTGGACATGACCTATGGCACTAAACTAGCAATAAGCTCAGTCTCGAGAATAACACACTAACGAAAATAATTGTGTCGAATCTTGACCCTTGAGTTCGAGATAATAAATATTATCTTATAGTTCAAAACTTTACACTTTAATATAAAAAGCATATGCTAAAGACGATATTGAACTATAATTTTTACGCGTAAAGGTACATTTTACTTTGTTCATTAGAGATTTAATTTGAGTATACCATTTATGATATAGCTATGTATAAGGCTTTAATTGGATGGATAAATAATTAATTATTCTGTACCCTTCACAGTGTTTATTATTTTATTAAACTTTAGACTTAATCTAGTGCATCCTATGTGAGCTAATAGATTAGGTTTCATTACTTACATGAAGTATTATGCTGTGAGATCTTAGCCTGATAAACGTGGATGTTATAAATTTTAATAAGTTGATGACAAAGTGAGTGTAGCTGAGTATCCACCTGAAACAAAAAACCAATTAATCTACTATCCATTCACAAACTTCTATATTTTAATGGTGAGTTTTAACTTTTTTATATATATTTTTCATCTAATTTTATAAAAACTCAGGATTAAATAGAAGTTTTGGATTTGATTAATTCAATACCAAGAAAACAGCGCTAATATAAACACATGGCTGCACTAATGAAAGAATAATGCTGACTTTTTTCATTTGAGATACTTCTTAGGCGATTCTCACACTACGTTACACACGGCGACACATGAAGCTATACATTTCCAGTATAACATGGCCTGTTTTGTATAGATTTCCGGTACAATGAGAGATCCGCATAAACTGGTTTGCTTGACTGGTCGTCGCGTCGTGCGTACTATATCACCGCATATCCGCGCGGCGCACTGCCTATGCATGAGCTTCGCCGTCACCGCCTGACCGCGCGGACGTGCAGTTTTGCATGAGAATCGCGATAATACTTAGATACTTTAAATACTTTTAGTGCTGTTTCTGCGATTTTCACAAAGTTCTAAATTATCATCGGATCTATTTCGCAATTCGGTTAAAAAACATTTATAAATTGTCAACACCAAAACCCTCAAATACAGGCCAAACTAAAGAATCTTCCGCAAAAAAAAACACAATTTACTTATTTCCGTCCTCAAAAAAACAAGTCACATCTCAATTTCCTTGTCATCTGGACCAGTTAACCGCGTTTTTGTGGACACATGACGAACAAGATGCCCTTTACAGCTTCCAATCGCATCAGATAATTCTCATCTGGCCAATTTTGTCCCGGGTCACCTTAACACTGACTCATATCGGTCTCTGTGACCTTTCCTTCTTATTTTTAGGTCTTAAATAACCGCCGGAAGTACCTAATCAGGATTCTTGGGCACCCTTTTTAGTAATTTCGTTTAGTTTTTTTTTCGAAAAAGTTTTTGGGAATTCCGGTTGGGATTAAAAGGTTTTAATATTGTTTTTGGTCTTTATAAGCGGTCTTAGAAAGCTTGGGTTTTGTAATGGACTCCACGATGGTGTTCATTGATTTCTTGAAATCTATTTGTTTTTTTTTGCGAAGAGATTTGCATTGCCGGCTTGTAATGATTCAATGGATTTTTTCTTTTCTATGGGATTCTGGATTGTAGAGCTGGAAACACTTAAATTTGTGAGTATTTTAGAATAATTAATTTGTAGTAGGGTTATTATTCATCACTACAATCTACTATAAAGAAAAGAAAGTATTAAACATCACACAACAAAAGTCTACAAAACTCGCCATATCCATAATTATTTCATTGTTCAACAAATCCAATAAATTCTACTCAACCGAATTCGCCACGGTGTGTCAATGGGTCATTAGACATTATCATTAATTATTATCATAAATCGCCTAAGGAAGTTATAAGCTGAGAGAAAGTGCAAATTCGGAAGCCCACGGCCTCAATGAAAGCTTGATTACGTATTCGTGGAGGTGTATAATAATTTATCAAGACATTAACAAGACTGCAGGTAATATTTTAGTTTTGTAAAAATTCTCAACCAAATGTTTAATTTTAAAATTCAAGAAACAAAAAGGAAATAAGTGGGCATCATTATTAAAGCTTAACACTTAAATTAGGTTCTAATTTTAAAATATTTAAAATTTAATTGCATTAAAGAAAAAAATATTAAACTCGAGATTTAATTTTAAATACCTTGCTAGGTTCTTAAAATAGGTATGTCCAAAGCTTCTGTTTTTTTTAAAAACAGAACACAGCCGGCCATATTGCGTCATGACGTAATTTCTTCGAAACTCAAATGTCACTTTGACAGACATTGAAACAAGATTAAAAAAGGAGTGAATCAAAACATGACACATAAAATAAAAGGAGGATATTCTGGACCCTAAATACAAGTTCTAGGAAAGCGCTCACATAAATATTTCTTAGGACTTTTTCCTCTTTCAATACCTACGCATCTTTTTGGTTATCTTGTTTCAAGGTTAATATGCAAAAAGTATAGACGTCGCGCGTCGTGGTCGACTTATAATCTTAGAAGTCATATGCATTAATGTTCAAAAACGTTCTAGATGTCTTTAAGTTACTGAGGTTTTTTGTCAGGTTACCACCATCATGATCAGTGTTAAGAGGGAACAGGGCCTGCGATTCTCTATACAAATGTATTCCCCTTGTTTCTGCCTGAATAATGCCTCTAGAGTCTAGACCAATCTTTTTTTTTCATGAAATTTATGCCTACTGTAGACACGTCTCTGTAATTTCCTTTTCTTCAACAACTAATAGGTAAGGTAAAGGAAATATAAACCTCCAAAATTTACACAAAAATGCCCTATATTTACGGCCGTGATTAGAGTGCTACCAGGCAAATTCGAAAAGTTTTCAACATAGAAGAAATTGATAAGAACCTAGACATACTCTTTCTTAAAATTTTAATGTCAAAAATAATTGAAGGGGCTCAGTTTTCGAGCAGAAAAAAGGGGATACGAAAGGTGGATCTCTTCTAAATTTTTGTGATATAATCGGTCTGAGCTGCAGCTGTGCATATTGCACTCTAACGATGAACAAGAAGGTATTATTCCCCTGTCTACTTGTTTTTTGAAAAGCGAAATGACAGAAACACGGAAAATAATAGTCCGCCTGATTATACAAAATAAGAATTGCAGCTAACCAGCATGTTTTTAATGAGTTGGAAAATCCTTTTTATTTTGTATAATTCGGAGTGAATTGCCGTCAAAACATTCAGATGTATGTAAAAACATGGTAAAAACCCTTTTTTACCTTCCAATAGATCCGCATGAAAGTTAATCCGCGAGATTTTTTCCTTTCAACTCGTTACCAATGCGAACGAACCAGTATATCTGAGTAATCTAAATTCAAGGTGAAATAGTAAAATACTATATGGTCTGGGAAATACCTAAATTAATTTCAATGTCAATGCATGCAAATAACATCAACGGAAAGCCTCGTGACTTTTTTCGATAAATATGCTAACTAGTTTCTATGACATAATCATAATAACGGCTTCTGTTTTTATATTGTTCTATAATAAAATTAGGTATAACATAAAATACAAATAAAAAATATTGCCAATAATTCAGTTCGATCGGTGAATATTAAACTTCTATTCCATTGCTGCGTTCGGTCTTGATTAAGAATCAGAGATATCTAAATTCAGTGCTTTTTGAACGATATTAAAGACTGTCAGCAAAATATCACCCACTCTGCATCTTTTAAACCGGAGAAAATGATACGGTTTACGTGAGCTTAGTGTAATATTCTTAATGTAGACTATCGCATGCAGTCGCCGCTAGAGGCGTTCGTGTAGAGTAAGGTCTTCAGAAATGTCAAATGTCATAGAGAACGCGTGAACAACGCGTTACGCGCTTTTTACACGTATTTTTACTAATATTCACCATTGTAGTCAAGATTGAGCCATTTTTGATTAATTATGACTTGAAGATTTTAAGCAGCAAGTTAGGATCTAATTTGTTAGTACCTACTTGGAGGAAGAATGATTTTCAAATGTTTAATGCTTGCTAATTTTATGGACAATATTGAAAATATGTATCTGAAGTTTACACTATGTTGTTATTTAAAGTATAAATTGAATTAATGATAAGACCTTACTTGTTAGTGGCGCCATCTGGTGAGCTCAAAACGATAACCCTCATTTTAGTGTCATCATTTTACTAATCTATTAAACTTTTTTTACAGCTGGAGAATATTACTTTTCATCATCATCATCATTCAGACGTATGATGTCTGTCTGCTGCAGGACATACGCCTTCTCCAGAGTTCACCACATTGACTGGGCCTCTGTTTCTCGCATCCGGCGGATTTCCGCGACCTTCACCAGGTCATCAAGGCTTTCTTCTTCTCTTTCTTTAATGGTGCTTCTCCAATTACTGAAGTTTGACCAGTAACTAACTCTACACTACTACTACTACTACTCTAGCAACATATCTAGTGATCGCAATCACGAGTACTGAGTTTGGTTCGATTTCCAGGTCGGGCAAAATGTTGTTGGGTTGTTCCATCTGGAATTTCTCAGTAGCAGCCATGGAGTCTGGATTTGTGCCAAGTTGAAGGCATTATGCTCGCCCCCTTTTACTTGGGATTTAAAAATGTAACTAGGGAAATGTGGGTGTACCATAAGGTATTATGGATACTATGTTATGCAATATCATAATATATTATTATATCAGGAATTACAATTAATTGACACCAATGCAGGAAGATGCTAATTACCACTTATAGCAAACGACTTTATTAATTTCTACAAAGCGCTTATTTCCTGAGAATAAAACCGTGTTATTTATCGATATTTATCAATATCCTGTTATATACCGAATTGATTTATTAATTTTATATATAAATAAAGATTAACTTTATCACTTTACTAGCTATTCAGTAATAGGTCTTTATTGTTGGTTTATAACGAACAAATAAACTTTAGTAATGTTTTGTTCAGACGAGTCACTTTAGTAACACACTGGCCACAAAAGTTGCGGACACCGTCACACCCAACTATCAATCTGATTTATCTTTGTTGAAATATTATCTAGATCCTATGAATCAAACTAAGTAAGTATGTATGTAATTAAAAATAAATCATAAATATTGGTTAGAATCAAGGTGAACGTATACGTAATAAATACTGTAATATTTCACTTGCAAATTGTGTCTGCTCTATCGAAAGTAATTTACTTTAAAGCGGGAATAAAAAAAAAATAACATGAAATAAACTTGATTAAGTAGGTATACTCCTCATCAAGTGTTTAAACATCAAAAAATATTCAAACACTAAACTTTAAGTGGTAAGGCAAGCTTTTGATTCCTGTACTTTCATGAAGTATTTTGTCATTCATAATCTAGAATCTAGATGACAATAGGCTCGCCCCTATTACATGGGAGTTAATCGTAAGTGGCGAAATGTGAGTGTACCATTAAGTACTCCTTTGCCTTACTCTTCGGGGAATACAGGCGTTATGTTATAATCTAGATCTTTTAACTTTGGGTAAAGCTGTTTAGTAGACTACATAAATAAATAACATATGCAGCCCATCTGTACCAAGCGATGATTTAATTAATTGTTGAAGATATTTTATTATCATTACATTGACTAGTAATTGAATGGCTTACATGCACATAAAGGAGTATGTATTTTATGACCTACACGTTTAATACTGACATCATTTGAGAAGAATTTTTAGTTGTTTACTAAAACACCATTAATAAAATTTGATACTTAAACATTTTTAAAAGACGCCATGTGAAAATAAAAACACACAGTTGTTATTGTTATTTTGGTTTTATTTTAACTTCATTCTGGTTTAAGAAGGTTTATTCAATATCAGTCGATACAGACTTCTACTGAAAAGTTTTTACTAATAATCTATGATTTTTGATGCCTGCAAAGTTTTATGGATTCCTTTTTCAAATTTAGAAACCTTAGGTCGTCAAATATAGGGTATATCCTTCATTCGTCGAAGCGTTCACCTAAGGTTCGGGAAAAGTGCCTGACCTTACTTCCAGATCCTGCGAAAGGTCTAAAACCTGGCTTGCAGAACTAACGATTTCCGCCAGGATCCTTCGCAATATGGCACAAAAATTTGTTTCAAAACTATGATGACTAAAGTATCGGAAATGTTATCATTTCTCGGGTGGCTACTGAAAACCAGGGCTGTGCTGTAGGCCCCCATAGCACAGCATCATGCTGAATGGTAACCTGCTTGTCGCAATCACGACTTCCAAGCTGTCAACTTTTTGTGCCATCCTGTTGTTTGTAAATATTTATTTTGCGTTGTATGTTTATTGTTTACTAGCTTTTGCTCGCGGCTTCGCTCTCGTTTATTTAGAATTTGACAATCAATTCGGATTGTACTCTGCTCGTAATAATATAATTCAATCATGATTCGAAACACACGTGGCTCCATCTATTATCATAAGAACGTTATTATCGTTTTCCCCGGGAACAGTACCTACTTTTTTTCGGGATGAAAGGTACCTTATGTCCGCTTCTGGACACCTGACAACGTATATGCAAAAGTTTAGAATGTTTAAGCGTGAAAAGCTAACAAACAAACTTACTTTCGCATTTATAATGTTAGTTAGGAAGTTAAGATAATTATTACTATCCATTCTTTCACATTTTTTTACGGTGTGAATAAAAATTCCAAATCCCTTTAGAAAATTCCAAATCCCTACAAAAACCGCTTGCAAATCTCAACCACAATATATAAAGGGATCTGTGCTACCTACGCTAAAACACCGACCTACATGGAACATCCTCAAAGAAGTCAAAGTTCGCCTCACAACCTTCGAGGTACCCAATCAACTATCTAACGAACAACCATGCGAAATATATTACAGTCCTTTCTTACGCATATTACCCATTACTGAAGATACTTAGGCGATCTCACAGAGGAACTTATCAATATCTGCCTAGCCTTTTTTCAACTCACAACCGAATGCAGCTGAATACAAGCCTTTTACATGGAGCGACTGCCTATCTGACCTCCACAACCTAGTTAGTACTAGATAATACGATACCCCTTAGTAAGACTGATTGTCAGATTTTCTGGCCACTGACTATCAAACTCAAACTCAAAGCATCGAATAATATAATAGAATATCAGCCAAATGTTCGGTTTTCAACGTTAATCAGTGCTTGCCGAGGTTGCTCCGTAGATGGGTGACATAAATATCGAGTTTCTGACGTGCTTCGGAAAGCATTGCTGCTAGGCTGTCATAATTATGTAGATTTTTGACGGTCGTTATGGGACAAGCAGTCCACCACAAACCCAGTTGCTAAACTGGATTGTGGAGGTCAGACGCTCCATGTAAAATGCTGATGTTCAGTTGCATCCGATATAAGACTGGAACTCTGGAAGCCGACCCCAACATAATTGGGAAAACGCTAGGCAGATGATGAGCGATAATCTAACAGATTTCTTCTTCAGAATCCAAACCATATTTGAACGATTATAGGAATCACTGCCTTGTTAGACTAGTGGTCGCAATCGCGACTGCTGAACATGAGGTCCTGGGTTTGATTCCCGGGTCGGGAAAATTTTTATTGGGTTTTTCCATCTAGAACTTCTTCCTCAGTAGCAGCCACGGAGTCTGGATTAGTGCCCGATTGCTGGCAAGAGGCTCGCTAAAAAACATAACTGGTGAAATTTGGGTGTACCTACTATTAGGCACACTTCTGTCTAACTCTTCGGGGATTACAGGCGTGATGTTATGTATATAGATCAATGTTAATTTAGCAGCGTTGTTAGTGACAGCAACCTAATAGCCACTTTATTGCAACTACAATAAAGATCATTTTCATTCAGACAGTGACTCCAAGACACTGGTTCAAGATCTGTGTAAGTACTGCACATGTAAATACATTGAACATTGTTCATAAATGTACCCATGGGCGTAACTACGAATATGTTTACGAGCCGTATTATATACATAAATATGTTAGGTTGTAATATATCAATTAATTATGTTAGTTACATTTGCATGTATATAATAAATTCCTAGCTATGTAGCAATTAGAATGTATGTACGTGTCACTAGCAGTGATATGTAAATTTTACAGTCAAAACCACTTTTAAATGGTGTGACCCTTCCTTTATTAAGTTAAAATGCATTTTCTCTATTAAAATATATAGTTTCAGAACGCCTAAGTTATATAATAATAATATAATATAACCTAGGATTACTGCAACGTGATGATTTTCAAGGGGGGACTGCCTCGATGGTCTAGTGGTCGCAAGCGCCACTTTGAGCATGAGGTCCTGGGTTCGATTCCCGGGTCGGGCAAAGTGCGATTGGGTTTTTCCATCAGGATCATCTCAGTAGCGGCCACGGGGTCTGGATTTGGGCCCGGTTGATGGGAATAGGCTCGCTTCCAATTACATGGGACTTAAACACAACTGGCGAGATGTGGATGGGTGTAATATTAGGTAGACCTCTGCCTAAACCTTAGGAGATTATGGGTGTTATGTTACGTTATTAAACACTTTAAAAGACCCGATACTTATATAAACATCCATATCAACATTTATATTCATCACTCTTTTAGTCTCAATCATGTGTTTCATCCCTCTTCATCACATGTCTATACTAAGACATACGATTTCCTATAAACTTCACTGTAACTGGCGCAATCGTGCAACTTTCTAACTTCCTCTAACATAATTTTGTCATTCTGAGACTTACACATATTTGCTAAAGTAATGTTACTATGTTAGTGTATGATGCCCTTTGGAGCAAAAAGATGAAAGATTATTTTATTGCCAATAATTACTTTATTCTTATTTGCATCCGCTATAAAAATATGTCGACGGTTATTCCCGTGTTTAAAAAGTTAATTAGAAGCAAAGGTATGTCGTTACATGGACCGGAACAGCCACTATTTATGTTTTTTTTTTCTTTTTCAGTAATATGTCTGCCAATACTGCTGTTACGGCTGCCTGCGCTTAGTTTTTATGCCTGAAAAAAAAAAATACGATTTCGAAATATGTTTTTTTTTTAATAAAAGGTGTAACAGCCAGCCAGAAAGCTTTTGATTAAAAACATTTTTGAATTAAGAATATCTAAGCACACCTTTGTAATGAGTTTTCTGTGTGGTCTTAACTCAGTACAGACCACCCGTAAATGTCACAGTCTAAGCTGGTTTCAAACAAGCCTGGTTATGCCAGGTGTGCGCTACAGCATCCACCTGTGGACATACTAATAAGATTATAACGCACATACATTTTAGCAGCCTATTAGGACGAGAATAATATTAAAACTTGACATTTTATGGATGGCAGGGCTCTTCTTTTATCAATATTTGATCAGCAATTCAGCAGCTGTTGATTAACATAGTCATAGATATGATAGATACAGAAGCAGTTATCTTTAATATCCTAACCTAATTTATAAAAGTATTTTTTTTTATAATTAAAAGTTTATTTTAAACTGTTTAAAAATGTGGAGTAAAAAATTATTGTAAAATTCACACATTTTATTTGATGTTAAAACTATAATAGGAAGAATATCACCATTTAATTATAAAAGATTTATTTTTTTATTTTTGGTAATCAATGAGAAATGAGAAAAAACCTTCACAAAATAATTTATTCGAAAATTAATTACTCTGTTTCAGTTTTTAGAGTTTTTTTAGTTGTTTTCATACGTTTCAATTAATTAAATCTATTTTTAATTGAACTGATCAAGGTACGAATAAAGTAAACACTCAATGAGAAAAAATTGCAACACAACTTAAAATCCCAACGAAATCTTTTGACACACCGACATTATTAAAATTAAATAAGTAATGACTTAAAAGCTTATTTGCATAGATAAAATAATACAAAGGAAAACTGCTCATTCCTTGCATCGTATCGTGACCTCTGGGCATAATTTCGCAAACCCATGGCCGAGCATGGCCCATGACGGTGTTGTAAGCCTTTACACGATGCTTGTGAAATTTTTGTCACTAAGCCATGCCGGGATAATGGTAGATGCTTGTGCTAAGTGGAGAGATTAACTGTGGGATTATGATTTGTTAACATTTGCGAGAATGTTGTCGTGAAAAGGATCTGGTGTTGCGCAATTTTAAGGCCGGTTAAGCTATTCTCTATACTCGCCATTTAGTTTTAATTAAAAACAACTGAACGGCTTAACAGTGTTTGTATTCACTATTAACACTTTTATTCAAAACTAGCTGTAGCCCGGGACCCTCGACCGTGTGAAATTATTATAAAAAATATTACTTTCCTATTTGAATCGGATTTTGTTAGCAATTTCAAGGGTTTTAATTTATTTTGCACGGAACTCTAATACTTTTTCTAAAATTAAAGTAGCATGTGTTGTTGCCTTATAACATCAACTATCTGCCAGTAAAATCAGTAAAGCCGTTTCGGAGATTAGCCGGAACAAAGAGACAGACAAAAATTAAAATATTTTTTTTTTTTTTTTGTAATAAGTAAAAATTGAAATCGTCGTATTGAGATTATGCTGACGATTTAAATTTTTAATTATTACAAAAAAAAAACATTTTCTTTTTTAATTTTTGACTTTCTCTTTGTATCGTGAAGACTCAAACTACTCAGATACCCAACCGAGAGGAAAGAAAACCATTTTTTTCGTTTCATAGACTTTTCTATACAATTAATACTATTACATTCTGCTTATTAAATATTACTCCAGACTTCCAAGGTTGTTAGAGTTAGCAAAACTTCGCTTAGCAACAGTATAAAGTTGCATTAGTGCATGTTGGGTACATGTTATGCAGCTCTATCACTGTGCGGTCAACGAATAGAATACTAATTTATGTCTACTTGTTTTATAACTCCCAGACAGATAGATAGTTAATGTGCCTACATAGTAAAACAGTGTTTAAATAAACCGTAAAGGTTTTATCAAAGCGACCGGAACGTACTCCGGAATGGCTGCCAAAATCCAGTACGATGCGTAATCTGTCTGTAATCGGCTGTCAAACTTCTGTCAAATACGTCAACTGCCCCCAATAGCTGATCGAAATAACACAGCCAATCAAATTCAATCCAATGGAAAGGAAAAAAAAGAAAAAAAAACATGTTTATTTGGCACATGCCACAAAAACACACGAAGAATTTAAAAAAAAAAACGTAAATCTTAGCAAAAAAAAAGAACTGTCTGTTTTGTGTTTTGTCAAATGGCTTGAGATCTCTTCAGAAACTGGGGCTGGAGTTTTATAGTTTTATGAAAATCTGACGAGATGGATTGATGGTTTTCTTGAAAGATAGAGAGAGACGCGAATAACTATGAATAATACGTAAAGTTACCTTTTGGAGGAGAAAAAAAAGTTTCCAGCACGTATGGATAATTCAGACTTTCTAGGTTGGGTTAGTTTTGTGTTCAGAGTTTGGCAAAAAATGAAATAAAGTTTGTAAAGTTTCTACCTACAGGGTGCCATATAGTTTGACATTTTTTTTACAAAAATGTCATTATAATGTTAGTATGATTTATGTTGTATCTTTTTAAGTTTTAGGATGGTTAGTTGTAATATGTTACACTGCCATTAAATAGAAGTTGTAAACCAAACCTTTACAAAACCGTCAAGCAAGCATTCTGTGCATAAAACTAAGTAACTCTACGCAAAAATTATTGCTGGGAAACGACTTTTTTTGGGGTGTAAAAGCACATTTTACGGTTGGGCTCTGTAACGCACTCAATACATTGTGCTAGTAGGTGCATCAGTTGATCGTGGAGGTATTTAAAGTAAAGTTATTAGTAATAAAAACAGGTTTTTTTAAAAGTAATAACATATTACATTAAAAAAAAACCTGTGATAAAGATGGAACTTTGACCCCCAATATCTCCGTAACTAAAAGGTTCCCAGGTATGGTCGAGAACAAAGAAAAACGATTACAATGACGGAGAGAAGAAGGGCCTTTCAGCTTCGTTAAGGGTATTTTTACACCCATAACGTAAGTGAAATAAAAAAGTCATCCTGTATATTGCACGTGCATAAAGAAAAAATAACAGGTGAGATTGATAAATAAATGGAACGTTTCATGAGCACGGGGTATAGACTGCTTATATTTTTACATAAATCACTATAAAATACAAAACACTGTTTCCATTTTTATAAACTATAGGAATTATTAGAATTTCACACGTGTAAGGTCAAAGGGAAACGCTTACGTCTATGTTGTCTCAAAATTTTATAGCTGTGTTGCTAATAACAGCACTAAAACTGCGTAAGACGGTAAAAAACTAGGCTCGTAGCCGAAAATCAAAATATCAAAATTCATAGTACCAAGGTTCAAAATCCAAAAAAAAATACAGCCAAGTTGGGTTAATACTAAATTCGGCAAAATAAAAATTCCAATAATATTTTTGTTTTCGATGTTATGAATAAATATTATGACTTATTTTCGGCATTCAGAAACGTGCCCTAAACTAAAGGAATTTTCAATTTAACATAATATATATTATGTAATAAATAAGAATAAAAAAAAGTTTTTATTGTTTCTCATAATTTAAAAAGATTTAATATTGGAAGTTCCTATGTCAATGTGTTCTTTGAAAAGTCGTTGTTCTCATGCTACAGATTTTTTTTTTTCACTTTTTAACAGATGTGATTCGACGATAAATTGCTAAATAGCTAATATTAAAAAAAAAGTACCTAATTAACTTACATCTCCGTTCCTTAAATTAACAATAATTAAATAAAAAGTAGTTTTCCCCATTTCACGGAACATTACAATATCAATTAAAAACCATTTAACGTTAAAAATAGCACAATTAGTTCAGTTTCACTTTCGAACAGTTTATTTGTATTTGTAAAATTACGTCATTTCTTACTGTTTAGTTTAACCTTCGCGGTTAAATACGGATGAATGGTAACTAAAGAAATTGTTCTGACATTGTTTCACGTTGATCTGGATATGACTTAGTTCTCGAGGTTGGGCTGTGCGTAGGTTAGACTGTTTCAAATGTACCTAAAGATTTAGATTTATGTTACTTTTTCAGATCATTTACGGCGGTTATCGTAAAATATGGATGTGGTTGAGATGTTATTTGTGCTTGCAAGGCAGCACGTAGTGAGACATTACTTTATTGGTAAAATAATACCATGTACAGACGCCAGCACATGAAGTTACTAATTTTCAACTTCTTCGCTAATACATGGTTCAAGATAGATTGGCAAAATTTGACAGTTTTGGGTAGCTTGATGTGTTAGCATCTTTACATTATACCTACTTACTTTTACCTGTGTGTCACGAATAAATGTATTTGAATTTGAATATTTCTAGGAGTACCTATAGCTGCAAGTCCTATTAAGAGTATTTTTCAAAAATGGTGAGTACCTACTTACAACATTGTTTATTCTTAGACTTAGGGCAGATCCAATTCAAGATTGTCAACCTCTGTCGCTCTTAGGAAGGATGTTTCTGAGTGATAAATAGGTAGAAATTATCAGAAACATGCAAATCAAGTAGATTAGTATATAGGGTGGAAGGGATTCCGACGCAAAAACGGTTACCACGTATTCAGTACATCATTCAAAAAAACAGCTATGCAATACATTTTGACCGTGTAGGTATTGTACATTTGTAGAAACAGCAGATTTTTAAAAAAATAACCGATAAAAATTTTCTTTATGTGGGCTCAGAATGATGTACTGAATACGTGGTAACCGTTTTCGCGTCGGTGTCCCTCCATCCCGTTTAAGGTTGTGTCAAAAATTGCTAAAACTTTTTATTTTTTCCAAACTATGTTCCATCTTCTATCCCACCCTCTGATCTCCAAAACATACACCTAAATAGACCTCTGCGCTGCTACCGTCTACGCCGTAAGATTGGAAAAGTTTTGTGCCAACGATAAAATAAAGAACTGTCATACCAGGAACACGTAGAAGAAGAATTTCCCAAATCATGCTTCCAAGTATCGAAAACGAAACATCCGCAAAGTGCGTTCGATTCTGAAAGCGTTCGCAATAAACATATCTCGATCGACCCTGAGCCACGCACGTTGGGCAAGCACAAGGAACACGGAAGCGGCTCTAAAAATTCACGACGCAAATCTGACGCTAGTAATTTTCGGTGAAGTGAGTACGTGTCGAGTGTCTTCCTTGTGAGGTTCGAGACGTACTGGTGTCAGAATAAGGTGCCGGAAGGTGCTAGTAATTATGAGTTTCGAATGAAGATCGTGATGCATCTGTTATTGGAGGTTGGATGAGGGCGTATGAATGTTTCTGATTTTGTTTTTCTAGCAGTCTACAGTGTTGCAGTTTGATATGATTGGTTTTGGATTGGTCCAAAAAAAGAGACTAGCCGGAATTGGGTTAACTCAGGCTGAGGTTGAAGTAGGTATGTGTGAATCTGGCCGAATTAAAAGGAGTACGTAAGGATCGTAGCAGGTAGTGTTCGGTGGTTTCTGGTGGTGGTGGTGGTTTTTGGTGGTGATAGGCCTGTTGGTCTAGTGGTTAGTGACCCTGACTGCTAGGATGGGGGTCGTGGGTTCGATTCCCACACAGGACAAATGTTTGTGCGATGAGTACGATTATTTATTCTGTATCTGGGTGTGTAATTTATCTATAATATGTATGTATTTAGAAATATACAAGTATGTTTATCAGTTGTCTGGTTGCCGTAGTACAGGGTCTGCCTAGTTTGGGATCAGATGGCGGTGTGTTGGTTGTCCCAAGATATTTTTATTTTTTATTTTTCTGCTTCCCCCCATTAGAAAAAGGCGTGAGTTTATGTATGTTACGTTTGTAATTACAAGTGAAGGTGTGGTGAGACTTTAGTTAGCGTCCTTGTGAAGAAACAATCTTTCATATTGAATTTACACGCTTTGTTACTGCATTCAATGACATTCTCTTTGACCGTTACAATACTGATTTTTTGCAAAAAAAAAAACTACTGAATTACTTTTTCTATTTGTTTTTTTAATTTGTTACTGTAAACCTCAACGTCCAGCTCGTCCTGCCATCTTCAACGATGTCCGTCGTAATGCCTCTGTCTGTGCTCAATTGATAAATAATATATGTACGCACGACGGCCAATCAAGCTATACAAAACCAGTTTATGCGGATCTCTCGTTGTACGGGAAATCCATACAAAGCAAGGTCACGTTATACTGCAAATGTATTGCTTGATGTGCTGCCGTGAGTACAAAAATATTGCTGTTCATATACTTTACCAAATCTTTCATTAAAAATAAAACTTATGAAAATAAAATATCTACTCAAAACACCAAAAAAAAAGCACTCAGTGTGCCTCCGAGGAAAATCCTCTGTGCGCGTTGGGCCTATTTTACTTGCGCGTGAGTCGCTCCATCGTCTGCGCAGTCCTTTGAATGACAAATTTCATTGAGCCTTGAACATGTACGAGTAGGTACATACATATTTTCCTCGTGCGTGATCCAAATCTAAAATTTTTATAAGTGCGTTCGTTTTTGAGAATAGTCTTCGTCGTATTTGACAATTGGATATAAATAAATAGATAGATAATATTACGCGCTTTGAATGGCATTATATATTATTAGTGTTATATTATGTTTTATTTATAGTAAATAAACACACTGCCTCATTGGCCGAGTGGCTGCTGCGACTGCTGAGCATGAGGTCCTGGGTTCGGTTCCCGGGTCGGGCAAAGTGTTATTGGGTTTTTCCATCAGGAATTTCTGCCTAACCCTTTGAGAATTACAGGCGTGAGGATATGGTATGTTAAATAAACACAACCATACGGCACTATGCGATATTCCCGAATGAGAGTTGCCGGAAATCAAACTATGTGATGTGCGATTAAAGAGGCCTATGAAAATCTTTGAGAATATCTTCCTCTTCTTCTTCTTTTCTTCTTTTTATTTCTTATCTTCTTTTTTTGTCTAGCAGTGGACTACTGTAGGCTTATGATGGTGACGACGATGATGATGATCCAGCACTAAACCCGCATGAAAAACCTCCCACTCTCTTGTTTGTTTTCCTCCCTTTCCTTCTTAAGGAGACCTGCAGTGTCCCAGCGGTGGGAACCAAGGCCTCTTTACCAACATTAACATTATATTTAGACGCTAATTAAACACAAAGCTTCAAGTATTTTTACCAGCCAACGAAAAATATTTATTAAAATACATTTTCAAACTTATTCATCTGACGTAGTGCTCGATGTATTTTACAGAGAAGAGGAAAGATTTGTATTTTTGTATGTTTGTAACGAATAAACTCAAAAACTGCTGCACCGATTTCGAAAATTCTTTCACTATTAGAATGGTACGATTGGTACGATATCCCTAAGTAACATAGGCAATATTAAAATAAAAAAACTGGGCACGCGTGCCAAGCCGAGACGGGATGCTAGTGATGGTATAAAGCCACATTAAAATATTGAGTAGTTATGGTTTTTCAAAATAAATCAATGAATATATAATTATTGTAGTATTCGTGTGCTACAGATATATTGAGCAGATGGTTGAAAATGAAACCGGATCAATAGATTGTAACAGATAAATAATATTAACAGAAGTTACGACCAGTTTGAGCAAAGATAATAAAAATTCTCTATAATTAAATAAAAATGAACTTTATTCTTTTTGTCCAGCTGGCTTTTATAAAAACTGTTCAGGTTTCACCGTCAATCAACTTGTAGATCTACAAAATGTTATCTTTTAAATCTTGAAATTTTTTGGTCTTTTTCTCCGCATCATCCAGCCAGATGTCACCTATATAACGGACAGCGCAGCACAGGACCAGATGTTAGCATTTTTATAACTGACCGGTATTCCAGAATAAACAAGGACATAGCATACATGGGTGGATTTGGGTTTTGGAATTAGGTCCTCTAAGACCGAAAATTGGGCAATCTACCAAACTTATCGAGAATATCTTTTTAATATTTAGGCACAGGTAGGTACGTCAACCAACAAAATATAATAGTAATTCTCCTTGCTGAATTTCGCACATAACGACCGATCTCAGAGGCGAACAGACATCAAATGCGGGAGATATTATACTGCACTAGTGTGTGCGCAAAAGGAGGAGCTCGTGGTTAAATAATAACAGCCGCTCGGGTCGATCTTTAGGTTAAGCCGTGCTTGCCTAGGTTGGTCTGTGGATGGGTGACCGTATTACATATCGCGTTTCCTCCGTGCTTCGGAATGCACGTTAAGCCGTTGGTCTTTAGTCAGTGACCCGAAAGTCTGACAACCAGTCTTACCAAGGATGTCGTATTACCCAGTGGACCAACTGGGTTGTGGAGGTCAGATAGGCAGTCACTCCATGTAAAATACTGGTATTCAGCTGCATCCGGTTAGACTGGGAGCCGACCTCAAGATAGTTGGAAAAGGCTAGGCAGATGATGACTCTGTGCGTAAAAAGTTACGTCTATACTTCGCTCAAAACCCAGAGACCCTCCAACTCTGTCATCGCCAGAGGCAGAAAGGTTAGAAGTGGTAGTCTAAGGTAAAAACCACCTTTCCTAAATCTTTGATACGCCCATGAGTAAATACTGCCTAGCATCTATAATTTTTCTCCCGAAGTAAGTTCTGTACTATCAATTAAAGCCAGGGCCGGCGTCGACATCAATGCGGCCTGTGGGAGGACAATTTACTGAGTGAACAAACATCTGTGCCCACCTAAATACCTACCGCGGCACTAATTAATTATAGTTATTACAAAAACAATGTGACTACACGAGGTTTGCACTTGTCCTTTGAAGTGGGGGTATGTTTCTTGTCCTAAAAATTGGGATAAAACTCGTATTGTACTTGTTTAATTGATGATTATTTCGCCGCTATATTTCTTTAAAAAAATGTTTGAACGATGATATGGCTAGAAAGGAGGTGACTGCTGAGATGACAAGTAATAGAGAAGTATGGAAGAAGATGACATGTATGCTTCGCCGACCCCAAATAAATTGAGATAAGGGAAGGAGAACGATGATTTCGGTTAAAAAAAAAATTCAAGGTATAAAGGTCAAGTCCTGCATCCCAGTGATGAATTAAATCAGCAGCATTCCAGTATTTCTGTCAGTTCAGTCTTCATGCCCCTTTAGAAGTTCAATGTTCGAAATTTAAGTCCACCTCACCGAGCCACTTAAGAGTGTCTAGCACAGTGCAAGAAAGGTATTGCACTAGGTATAGTATGACCACTTTAAGTCTGCAGTTCAAGGTGGCGTTGCTTGTGAAGAAAATTTGCATCGATATGTCAAACTTCGTACTTTTTTTTTAGTTCTGTGTTTTCCCGCCTGCACAGGTAGTTGGTTGTGGAGTAAATGATTTTCGATACTCCTTAAATTTCATTTAATTTCATGATTTGTGGCAAGTTCATTAGGCACACTCATAGAATCCTCAAGACTCAGATTTCGTTACCGGGTTATTTTTTCGTTGAATTTGGAAAGAGAACTGTCCTTTCTATTTTTACAAGAAACATGGCCACCCTATTCAAACAGTTGTAGGATAACGCCACGCTGATAGTACGTGGGCCCCGTATGATTAATTGATATAGGCTTATAGTCGCTTAATTGCTTGTTCGGTTACACTAACAATAGGGTATTCGAGTGTTTATGGTAATCTGTTGTGTGGTTGTGCCGCTCGTTGTTCGAAGATGTTTTCTAAGAAGATTTTGAGGTAGGTACCGTTTTTACAAATGATTTTGTTTTCGTTGGATTGGAAGCTGTCATTTAGTTTAAGCCAATTCTTACTCGACACCGCTCGGTCGGGCGCAGGCGGCGGAGCAAATGTTAGACGTAGTGCGCCGCACTGAGATGCGGTGAGTGCCGCTCGTCCGCGCGGTCGGACGTTGTACGTTTGTTATTAAAGGCATCTACGGATTTCATACAAGCCAATGCGAGGTGAGATCCGGTTCACCGTCCAACCACACGAACGAGCGGTGATGTGTGAAAATCGTGTTAGCTGTTGTAGTGGTGGAACTTTCATACAAGCCTAAAAGCTTGGTTTGCCCTTATAACCTACTCTTCATGATGTTAGGGTTCCTTACCTTATCTGCTTGTCGTATTGTTGGCCCCTAGACAAGCCACCGAGCTGTTGATTTGAGAAAAAATTAAACCTTAATGTTTTTTATCGATGACGAGGAGTACGCAAATTATAAAATCCTTCAAACAGTCCAGCTACTAGGTTTATATCGTCACAATGCGAAGATAAACACTTCCTTAGTAGGAAAGCTAAGAGGAAGTATAAAGCATCTTCTATTGCCCATATCAGAGATGACCCTCGGCCAATTACTAGACATGACCCCGCCGTTCTAGTGTCAGACTCGTATGAACGTATGGCTTGTTCTGTTTACTGATGGGCCAATTTCTCTTACAAATGAGCAATAAATAAGTACGAGTCCATAATTTGGCATATTATATGACCAAAATACAGCGTTTAGGTTCGAAATGGAACCAAAGGAGATGGCCAGTTTTGGGCCAAAGTATGTACAGAAACGATATGTATATTAAAAAAGACTAGATTTTTTACTGATTAAAAATAACATGTAACAATAATAACTTTCTACCGGAATGAGCTAAAAATTATAATTTGAAATATGGTTTTAAATTGAATGTAGTTCTAAAACTAGCTCCGTAAACAAGCTGTCAGGTCATTACGAGTTCGTTCTAAAACTAGTAGTTCTAAAGAAGTTACTAAAAAAACGATGTCTATTTTGTTTTAGCATTGGTCATGAACATTTTAATCATTTATAAAAGAAAAAAGGACATTTGATGAAATTATTGTTGTTTTAGTAATAGTTATTTATTTATTTAACAATAACATCGTTCAAAATCGTGTATCGGTTAACTGTTTCAAAACGAAAAAATATCGATGTTTGTCAAAATGTCAATGTCACGTCACTCCCGTCAAGTCCCGTCATTCGTTTTCGTACTCGTGCGGATGTGCTTATTATTCGATTTCTGCTATTTTTCTGACGACTTTGCATTGATTTTACGGACTTGGACACCGATTGCTTATCGACTGGATAATGGTGAATTGCGTGAGTAGTGGTATCCCTACTGATCGTAGCAACGCTACTGGAAGTGTGCCTTTACATGATGAAGCAGTTCTTTCCATAATAAGGGCAAGGACTGTCGTCAAAGAGTGGCAAGGTACCAAAATACCATCACACCTCCTGCACCATTCCTGTATGATATATTAATTGAGTATGAAAATGAAGATGAATAAAATATTGAAAAAATAACTTGTGTTTATTTTACCTACCTAGTTCCTTTTTTGTGCTATGCAATAATATGCTAATAGTGACACAAATATGTTTACCAACAATTAAATCAATGTGTTTATTTGATTATCGTATTTACAATACATTTTGGCGTTTTATAGGTACAATTCTTACCATCTGCCGCATAACCTAACCTAGTGACCCAAAAACTTATTTTCTTCCTAATTCCCATAGAATTTAAAAAAAAATCTTTCTGATATGAATATGTTTGTGTTTTATCTATTAAATAATACATAAATGATTACTGTTCATATTTGGCCCAACGATGTATGGATTTCTGGCGATCTCCTTTTCCAGTGAAATCGACACTATTGACCAAACACAAACTTTTTTATACAATATTGTCAAAAGAGTCCGTGACAGTTCCGTTTTAATTGGAAGGCGTGTCTTCCTTTGTCATTTGTAAAATAGAAACTAATGAATTTGTTTGCAGCTGATAAATGAATACCTATATCTTCATAGTATAACCTAAGTATAATGACTGAACACAAACACCTACTTGCGTACCTAAACCAGACATCTAACTTCCTACATTTCAAACTGTTCAAATAGCACTTTCAATAGCTTAGTTTCTTTACACCACAGTGTCCAACCATTGAGTCGTAATAACATTGGAGAAATTGTTCATGACCGCAATGGTAGGATTTAAATGGACCGAAGTTTCCCGGAAAGACGACAATTTTGATCAACAAAACGTCCGTGATAGTTCAGTTTTAATTTTAAGAGACTAGTTAATCTATTGTCGTCTATAGAATAGTAAATAAAGAATATGTTCTGATAAAATACCAATATCTTCATAGGCACCTGGGTACACAAGAACAACACAAAATACCTACATACCTAAGACCAAACACCTAGCTTCCTACATTTCAAATAGCCCTTTCAATAGCTTAGTTTCCTTACACAACGGTGTCGTACGAATGCGCCTGCGCCGCTAATTACCCATTGAGTCGCGATAAAATCGGACAGGGCGCTATTCACACCGTGAGCGTTCACACTCGCGTTCAATTAAACGGGATAGCTACGCAACTATTGATTGTGCGGTGTAAGTAAGGGACTGAAGAGTTTTTAATCTATACATCTATACAAATAAATAAAATTGAAGTGTCTGTAATATTTTATAACCGCTTTTTACTACATGCATATGAATGTATTTACGGTACATATACCAAAATATTTTATTTTTGTCTGTCTGTCTGTTTGTTCCGGCTAATCTCAGGAACAGCTGGACCTATTTTGACGGGACTTTCACTGGCAGATAGCTGATGTAATAAGGAGTAACTTAAGCTACTTATATTTTACGAAAAATAATTAGGGTTCCGTGCAAAAAAATTAAAACGTAACCATAAACAACGTAAATACGTCCATTTTTTATTAAATATACCCGTTTCACAGATAACAATATTTGATCATTTTAAGCATGTATTCAGAACTATGGATCTTACTGATTATTGTTGCAAACAGTTTAACTTGAATGCTAAAGGATAATCGTATTATCGTTTATGTTTACATCTCTAGGGCCGCAGTTCTTTTAACTTGCAGACAATAGGACACGATATCTTAATTGAAGTGTCCGATCGTTTGAAAAAAACTCTACAAACCAAGAACACATTTCTCCCAAAATCGCTAACGCTCATGCCTTGCTACAAGGAACTATGAAAGCACTAGATTTTATGTTTTCCGTGTCGATCGTTAGTAGCCATTGAACAAATTGTCTGCATGTTAATAGTGTCCAGCGATGATTTAGAATGCACTCTTATCATTTACATAAGCAACGCAAATAAAATAAATCAATTATTATTCTTCTTCTCCTTTGCGTGTCGATAGACTCTAATAATACCCGACCAGTAAGCCACCTGCACAGTTCTGTTGTTGGCTTCGTTTAAATCCTGGAAGGTGCTGGTGGCTGTGCAGGATGGGCAACAAAGGAGGTGGGGCATATCCTGCAGAGGGGCTCCACACTGACATTGTATTTGGGACGGGTCGATGATACGAGTATTTCCAGATTATTTCTACAGCAGCCAACCTAGGCCCGCAAACGGTTAAGAGACTTCCAGATTTGCCACTGAAGTTCCTGTCAATTGTTATTGTTTTTATACTATAACAAAGGGTTATTTATACAGATGGAAAAAAAAGTCCACGAAGCAAACAAAGTCACTGACTTCCGAAAATAAAGTTAATTTAAACTTTTTTAGTGATTTTTTGGAAGTCGATTTTATTTGCATTTAGTTTTTTTACAAACGACCTGTATCTAACACACAGTGTTAGATACAGGTCGTTTGTTGTAATAGGAAGAGTAGATCTATGTCTATGAGTAAAAGGGCTGAAAAGCAAAAGAAAGCAATAGTATTAAAAGATACTTTGTCATCAATCTACGTAAAAAGATTCATCTTACCTGTGCAAAAAGTAGGTTCTCAAATTCCTTTTTTTTAATTCATATAAATTTGGCTTACATTGCATGTCGTGGCAAAATCAATGTTTTCTAAAATAACCCAAAGGTTAAATGGTAGAGAATGCCTTGTGGCATTAAGTCCGCCTATGTACCACTATTGCATATGAAGTTTAAATAAATAAATAAATAAAATGCCTGTAGTTGAAGGCTCCGCTTTTCCCTTACATTATAAACTTACAGGATTAGGAATATAACAAAAAGATCGAATGTATGTGTGTGTGTGCGCGCGTGTGTGTTTGTGTGTGTGTATGAGAGAGAGAGAGACAGATTTTGAGTGTACATGTGTGACTAAATAAGCGAATAGTTTTCAACCGTTTTTTGTGTTATGTTGGTCATCATCATCATCTTCCTGCCCTTGTCCCATGTTATTTGGGGTCGGCGCAACACGTTTCTTCTTCCATTCTCCCCTTACTTTTTTTTTTGTGATGGATAATCATCAAATGATTCGAACGCTCTGGGCGGAGCGGCAGGGAGTGTAAGACTTTTACTGACTAAAACCCATCCATGTTCCTTCTTTTGCCCTTTGTGTTCCAGGGCCGCGGTATCTCTTTCGAACAGTCCTGCCCTGTTCCATTCTCCCCTATCATACTTTTTAAACTTTTTCTGAATAACCAGATTAGTTTTTCTTTTCAGAACGAAGTCTCGAAGGATTTCCAACTTGAACGACGGACGCATATGAAAACAACATCCTGGATTACTTAAAACCTACACCATCCTTGTGGCCTTCGTCGGAGTCGGATAAAAAGCACCTGTTCCAACAAATTTAAATAGACATTCGATGTCAACACAACACAGAGCAATGCCAACACAATAGTGACAATAACAGCAAAGTGGAGCAATTTATTCGCCATTGAATAGAAATCAAACATCTGATCAGACAACATTATTATAGACCTCGGGTGCTAACTCGTTAATTAGCTGTTTATAGCATTCTACATATTAATGAGGGTATTAATTCTCTAATAACTGCCACGTTTGACTAGTGTTCGCAAGCACTACTGCTGAGCATGAGGTGCTGAATCCGATTCCCAGATCGAGCAGTGTTATTGAGTTTTTCCGTCAGAAATTTCTCAGTAGCAGCCACGGAGTCCGGATTCGTGCCCGGTTGATGGCAAGACTCTCGCCCCCTCTTACAGGGGGCTTTAACAAAATTTGGGTATACCTACCCCGTCTGGGATTACAGGCGCGATGTTATGTTAAGTAAATCTTTAATAATAACTGAGTACGGTCGATGGAACAAACGAGTCCTGAGTGGCAACAAAGCGTTGGACGCATCCCAGCTGGATGGACTGGATACAGGAGTAGGACAGGCTGTTACAGTGCAGCTTGGGGGAGGTCCATGCCTAGCCGTAGACTACGCAGAGTTGATTCCGAAGGGACAAAGTATTATGGAACAAGCAGAATAATTTTCGGTTTTAAAAACACATTTATTATGACTATGTTTTAAAACTGTCATGATCACTAACATTATAATCAACACTAGAAACGGGAGTTAACACACAGATAACTTCAGTTTATCCGTGATCATGGTACTTGCAACAGCGCCGAAATCGGGAACTCAAAACAAACAGTGGGCATGGTAAATATCCCGTTTCTAGTGTTATTTATTATGACTTATCAATTTATCATCGTATTAGCCGAAAGACGTCCACCTCCACAGTAAGACATGGGCCAACCACACCCGGTCCTGCGTTCTTTACCCAGTCATCAGAAAGGACATGAATGGAGATGAAAAATCTTAAGGTAGGAACTTTTATTACCGTGCCGGTTACCAGGACCAAACCTCTCGCTAAAACACCATTGACCAGCGCAATTCGGGTTATTATCGATCTTCACTTCAAGATCGATATATTTACATGCTATTTGAGTGAATTCGCAAAATTACTGTTGTTTGTTTTATGTTATAGTGTAGATTATAGTACGCTAAATGTTGTGGTTTTTATAATTTAAATATTGTGTTTTTATAGTTAGGGAGCTTAGTGTAGAAGCTATGATTATTAAATGTTAAAATATTATAAGTTTTTATATTGTAAATAAGTTAATTTTAAGACCGCGCTATCGCATTAGGGATACACCTGTAATGATAGTTGTAAGGGAGATTTTAATAAATAAATAAATACAACAATGTCACCTTTAAAATGGAAAAGTACAGAACCAGTCAAACTTAAGTAGAAATGTCTGGGAAATAATGTAACAGAATGAATAATAAAATGTAGATTCAAAGAAGTAGATTTACGTCAATAGTTACTTGGAAAAAGCCACTACTACATGCTATAATTTATTACTGATTTTGACCTTTACCGTCAGCTTTTCAAAAATATTCAATAAGCATTTTTATGTCACGTACTTACCAGTAAATCCTCAGAAAATGCAACATAATATAAGGAAATCTCAAAACCTGCTACGAAACCATGTAGGTCAATATAGGTTTAATTAAGCCAGATGGGAGTATGCTAATGAAACAAAGAGAGACTGCACACCCACTTCACAATCAATAAATCACCTGCTATCATTTTCTTTGTGCAACTCCATCTGCACTTTGATGGACTAACCTAACCTACTGCTAACGTCATTGATGTGGCAGAGTATTGGGCAAAGTTCATTTAACTTACAAATAAAATTCATAGACGTAAATTCAAAAAACCGGCCAAGTGCGAGTCGAACTCAGACAACACACCGTAGCACCAAACAATGTAATAAAAATATTTTTAAGGCTCATTCATATGTTGTATTGTATTACCTACATTCAACAGCAAAACTATTATTTTTTCATAGTATGTTAATGAAAAACAAAATTACTGCTGCAGTTTGATGAAAAGTCCTATATCTCAAAAACAAAACATCAAATATTATTCAAACCCATTTTCGTTGAAAGTTATTTTTAGTTTCTATAATCCTACATTTTTCAGTTTTTTTTTAGAAATTATTATATTTTTACTTTAGAAATTAGAGGGGGGGACACACATTTTACCGCTTTGTAAGTGTCTATCTTTCAAACGATTGACTGAGAAAAAATTGTTTTAGGTAGGAACCTCAATGTCACTTTTAAAGACCTACCTATAAACACCCCGCCCATATAGGTTTGATGAAAAATAACAGACTAAACCTACCTAAGCCCTTTTCTATACTATATTCCCTTATTATAATTAATTAACATTCAGTCACTAACTATGATTTATGATAACACGATCGCCTTAAACAAATGCTGATAATATTGTGACGTTTCCCATTAATTGATATAAGTACATACAGTGTAATTTATAGAGCACTAGCTGTTGCCTGTGACTTCATCTGTGTGTTTTAATACACGACGGCACGGTTGGCGCAGTGGCTGAGCGATTGACTGCTGCGTTGCGTGTCGCGGGTTCGATCCCCGCACGGAACAAATATTTGTATGGCCTACAGATAGTTGTTTCGGGTCTGGCTGTTTGTGTATGTGAGTTTAAATGTTTGTAAACGCACCCACGATACAGGAGAAATTCCTAGTGTGGGGCAACGTTTTTTTAAATTGAAAAAAAAAAAAAAAAAAAGAAAAAAAAAAAAAAAGAAAAATCCGGGATGACAAATAACTTATGTCCTTCTCCAGGTTTCATACCTACTAACTTTCTGTAAATTGTAATAACGATTAGTTCAGTGGTGTGAACACGTAACAGACAGACACACAGAATAACGTTTTCATTTATAACTAGCTGTTGCTCGCGACCTTCGTCCACAAATAATCATAAAAATATTAGGTACTTCCCTATTAGAATCGGATTATGTTAACAATTTCAAGGGTTTTAATTTATTTGCACGGAACCCTAACTCTTTTTCTAAAGTAAATTCCTAAGTTACTCCTTATAACATTAGCTATCTGCCTGTAAAAGTCCCGTCAAAATCGGTCCAGCCGTTTCGGAGATCATAAGCCGGAACAAATAGACAAAAATTTAAAAAATGTGTTTTTTATTATAAGTACCTTATACGGCTAATGCATTCAGTAAAAAAAAAACAGTTATTTTATAATTACAAACAGATACTTTAACTTTATTTATTTGTTTAAAAGATGTAGGTATAGATAATGTTTAGTTATATAAAAACGAATGTAATTGATAATGTAACTATTTTTAAATGTAGGTACCTAATATCCTTTATTCCGATTAAGTGGTTCTACGAACTAAAACATTACAAGGTGCCAGTACAGCAATAAAATTGTTTTAGAGTCTCACAATGGTTTCAACGATTAGGTACGCAATATATGGATTGTTAATACCTAATAAAATTCATTAGTCACGATCCGATATTAATTAAGTGGTATAAATAAAGTGGTGAAGGGTGTCTTATGAGTTCTGTCTTTATGGAGTTACTGTAAAATTAAGCCTACAGAAACTTAAAGACTTTATTAAAAACATAACATAACACCACGCCTACCTAGTACACCCACATTTCGCCAGTTATGTTTAAGTCCCATGTAATAGGGGGCGAGCCTATTGCCATCAACCGGGCACACATCCAAACTCCGTGGCTGCTACTGAGAAATTCCACATGGAAAAACCCAACAACAATTTGTCCGACCTGGGAATCGAACCCAGGACTCATGCTGAAAAGTCGCGTTTGCAACCACTAGACCAATGATGCAAAATATAGCTGAAAAATGAATAACAACCGTGAAATCTAAACAATTGTTCAAATTAATTAGAAATTATATAAAAAGTCTAGAATCCCGATTAAAACCATTATTGATCTGTGTCTAGGTCCCAACCAAAGTACCTTTAATTTTCTTCAAGCTGTGACCAGTGACGTTCAAGGCAAAAACACTGAGAGCAATTTATTTTCAATGTCTATTAACCAACAGTCGGTAAAAACAACAGTCATTTCTACAATTGAAACAAAAAAGTTTAATAACAATATAATAAGCAGAGATACATAAATAAACATAAAAGTACATCCATTATGAATTCTTTGGTCAAGGAGTTTTATAAAGAGTAGACGAAGACCAAAGAAACGATGGATGTACAGTCAACAGCGAAAGTAGATGATTCAAAAGTATGTGATTGTAAATTAAAGGCAAATAATTCACTTCGACGCCACACAGTTCTGACGCGAACTCCGTTCATTAGTATTGAATTTCTGATTTTGATCATCTACTTTTGCTGTTGACTGTACTGTGTGTAGGATGGTATGGCAAGAAAGGAGGTATCTGATGAGATGACGAGTATTAGAGAAGTATGGAAGTTCAGAAGCAGATATGCTGAATGCGATGCGGAATGGCCTATAATCCACCACGCCGGTCCAGTGTGGTTTTGTAGATGTCACATGTCTTCGAATTTTTTGGTTCTAGGGCACCGCTGCTCATTGCGCTGAAATTTTGCATATTAAATTTAGTTTGGATGACAATGCATGGTTAGCTAAGCGACGCCATTCTAAACCCAATATGGCGTACTCCCAAATATGGCGGACTAGTAGTTATTTTTAATGCATTCCCATGTTATGGGTATCAAATGAAAGTTTTTGCGTTTTTTTTAAACTGCAATATTTTTTATGTACAACAGAATCAATACCAGTATGTTTCGCTTTCGCTTGTCATTTGTTTTTTTCATTGGCCTTTTTTTCTCTGACTGCATAGCAGAAAAGAAAGGTTGGTTGCCTTTGAGGTAGACAACCTTTCTCTGATTTACATGCAATATATTACTGGAATTTCATCAACATTTTCATCATATTGTTTTCAAAAATTGCCAAATTACGACTTTCCAGGTAAGTAAATGTAAGTAGGTACCTAGTAGTTTTTTTTATATTAAATGGGCCTACTCTTGACCTCAATCTAGTCCTGGGGGACAGAGATGTGGTCGACGATAGAACGAGCTTACCCAGAAGAAGCCTATTAACTCGCGAGTTAAATAGATTGGGGTCATATGAACTTGAGAAGATTTGTGTTAATGTCCCTACTGCCCGCATTTCACTAAAACAGGTGTGTATTTTTTGAAATCCTAGGTCATAGGGGGCGATTCTATTTCTTTCAACATAGACTTATTAAAACCTGAAAAAAATCAAAAAAAAATAAAAAATTACTCTGCACACTGCTGCTGCTCTTGTCATACTGGCAGGTTTGCAGCAGATACCGCATTATTCTAGGCCACAAAATCGATCAGATTACTTGGCCCTTATCTTAAACAAGACTAACATATTATAGAACAAACAATGTATATCGAAGCGCAAACTCGGTATGCAAATGATGTTAAAAGCCATTAATGTAAACATTGCGATTTGGTACAAGTCTCAAGCAGATGAGTTTATTGGTGCCATACTGTCTGGCCAAGTTACAAATTGAAAATCTTGTATGGTGTAACCCATAATTTGGTAGAATGTTTGCAAAAGTAACATCATCGTAATGGCATAATCGTAAACGTTTACTGCTCAACTGGACTTGCCTAGAGCGAATGCCACGTATGGCCTGAAGTAGCAAAGAACTGCAATGATAGTTCTTCATATCACACAGAATGGTGATCGCAATATCTAGTACTAGCTTTTGCCCACAGCTTCGCTCGCGTTAATTTAGAATTTGGCAATCAATTCGGGTTGTACTCCGCTTGTAATAATAAAATTCAATCATGATTCGAAAGACACGTGGCGCCATCGATTATCATAAGAACGTTATTGTTATTTTCCTCGAAACAGTACTTTTTTTCGCAATTAAAGTACCCTACGTCCGTTTCTGCACACCTGACAATGTTTATGGATGATCGGTTGAGTGGTTTAGGCGTGAAAAGCTAACAAAAAAACTTACTTTCATCATCATCTGCCTAGCCTTTTCCCAACCTTGTTGGGGTCGGCTTCCAGTCTAACCGGATGCAGCTGAATACCAGTATTTTACATGGAGCGACTGCCTATCTGACCTCCTCAACCCAGTGAGTACTAGGTAATACGATACCCCTTGGTAAGACTGGTTGTCAGACTTTTTGGGGCACTGACTCCCTGTAACGACTGTCAAAGATTTACAAATGACAGCCGGGACCAACGGCTTAACGTGCTTACCGAGGCACGGAGGAAATTCGGTATGTAATGGGTGGTCACCCATCCACAGACCAACCTAGGCAAGCACGGCCTAACCTAAAGATCGATCTGAGCGGCTGCTATTACTTTGCCACGAGCCCCTCAAACAAACAAACTTACTTTCGCATTTATAATATTAGTTACGATAAGGGTGGAAGGGAAATCGACGCTATAACGATTACCACGTATTCAGTAAGTACCTACATCATTCTGAACCCCCAACATAGAAATTTTTCGTTGGCAAAAATGTTGTGGAAAAACGGTATTGTTAGCAGAAAAATCGAATCCCCGTTGAGTTTTCCAATCCTAAAACATGACGAAGTTCAATATAATTTTATTTTAAAGTACTTCTTTCCATATTGCTTATTTTCGTCATGTATGAAACTCTGCTGCTTCATGCTTCTAAACACAATGGATAGGGCTTCGCGTTATCTGACACATAACATTATTAAGTAGAGAATATTATTAGATTTTTGACAAGTAATACTTATAGGAACGCCACTGTTTATTATTACCCGGTTATGTTTTTCGCGCGTATTTTATATGGTTCATCATGGTTACATCCTTAGATGTGTTTAATTTTTTAGCGATTTTTGGTGCTAAATTAAAAGTCTATTATAATTGTAATATCTATTGTTTCAAAATGAAGGAAATTATAAGAAGATTACAAAGATTTATATAGGTATAGGTACAAAATACAATTTGTAGTCGGGTTTTTTGGTACTTTTAATTTAATAATATTTAACTCTATTCTCCTTGGTCGTCTTTTAACAAACTTCAAGTAAAGCGTGGGAGTGCTCTACTTGTATCAAAGGCTGCTCAAGAAACAAAACACCAACATTACATAATAATAATGTCAACATAAACACAATACATACTTACCTATAACTAACTATCTCAAGCAGGAATTCTCAGCTTGGCATTCAATTGAAATAAACCAGTGTTCCTACAATATTAGCATTGTGTATCTGGTATTCTTAAAATGTAGAATGAATAAATTATGTATTGATAAATACTGTTCATAACTAGTAATTATAACGGGAACAATTAATTTTTGCAGCAAAAAAATAATGGTCGGAAGCAAACATTATGTTACGTATATTGAAAAGGTGTGATATTATTATGAGTCGGTACCTATGTCTTTTATCTACCTTGGTGCATAGTGTAATCTGCTACTAGAAATCATGTTTTTACCAAGAAAAGCTAAGTAACGGTAAGACTGACTTAAACCGTAGACAGTGCCGGATTAGCCACGAAGCAAGAGTAGCAAATGCTGCGGGCCCCGCGCATTTGGGGGCCCCGCGCACCAACGTTTTCTGACCATAAAACGTATTATTTATATATTAGATTTAGTCACAATTACTAAGAAGAAAATATTTGCATCAAAATGATCAACTACCTATAATTTTATTTTTCTATCTGCTGGTCATACCAAAAATCATGTTTCGCACCGCAGTACACGCAAGTTGGCAATACTGCTAAACAAAACGGGGAATTCCCTAATATTTTCTCCGTGCTAGTCGTAATAACCCGACCGATTTGAAAAGGGTTATATTGACTACCAATCGAGGAGGAATGATCGATATTTACGTTTGAATGATAATAATAGTACTTTCGATATGAACCATTCTTGAGAAAAGTGGTTTCGTAATTGTGTTGAGTATTGTTTTCTTACATAATAAAGCGGTACAACCGAATTTTTTTAGGTATTCAGTTATCAAAGGAGGAACAATGCAGAACAGAACGACTCACAGTCGGGGCCCCTGCCTTGGGAAGATTTGATTGGTAAAATTTAAATGGGCCCCGACTGTGAGTCGTTCTGTTCTGCATTAGAATTTATGATTTGTTTTATGCGTGTATCGATTATGAAACTATTTCAATTGTGTAGTTATTTAGTATTACTTAACAGAATTCTAAACTACTGGGCTTGTTTCTTTCTTTTTAGTTTTTATTTAAGTTATTTTTTCACGTATTTTTTAAAATTAGTTTTTACGCAGTCGGGTTTTTTTGTTTTTCTTTAAATTATTTTTTTGCTATAATACATTTACTTCGTAATAGGTAAAATTACCTACATATTGTTATTAAAATATTGGCGTATTCACATGCATACTATTGAAAATACATGAAAATTGGTTAAAAACAAGACGTCTTTTTGTGATTGTTTTTTATCGAAGAAATTTTATGATTTCATTCAGAACAGTTTTTTTAAATATGATCTTGTATCTAGAATATTTTGTAATATGTACTTACCTAAATATTTTTTAGAGTCTATGTGGTTTATTAACCCTAGAAAGATAACCTACGCTTCAGAGGCGCCCGCGTCGGTTTGACATCGCTGTATCCTGTCCTTTTAAGTTAGCTCAGTGGTCGGTGCACAGAGTCGCAGGACGACCGTTTTTACGCGGTAAGTACCATAGTTTTGCAGTTATGACTAAGTGTTGCGCTCCAAAGGCGCATGGTTATCTTTTGTGTGACTTTTAGTGAAAGTATGAATTTGTTTATACTTACATAAAATGTTTATTATAACTGTTTATTCCTTTGTTTTAGCATAAAATCTTTTCGCCTTCATCATGACGAGCCGGAGAACACTATCCGATGATGCAATATCTAGGTTTATCGCTGAAGAGGAAGAGAACGAGCATGAACGAGAGCAAGGAAGTGATAGTGAGATAGAAGATAATTTGAGTGAAGATGACATACAGAGTGATTTCGAAGACGAGTTTATAGATGATGAGGTCCCACAACAATTGAATGATACACAAAATGAAGACGATATAAGTCCGCCTGTATCTTCAGAGCCCACTGGAACTTCGGAATCATCCCGTCGTGACCACCGCATAATTGTTCCTGATCGCCGTGTGCTTAGGGGTAAGAACCAACATTGCTGGACGACAATAAAAAAAAGCAAAAAATGAAAAGCCTCTAAATAGAAGGGGTTATATGAAAAAGTTAAGCGCCCAGTTATCTGAATCGTGGATGAAGGAAAGACTGGAAGCTCCTACTTTGCCAAAGCATGTGAGAGATAATATCGCAAATATTCTTCCGAAACCGGTTGTGCAGAACGATACAGATAATGAAGAAGAACCTCCAGCCAAGAAAAGGCGGTACTGCACCTTTTGCACTAATAAAAAAAAAAGAATGTCTAAGATGACTTGCGTCAAATGCAGGAAAACAGTTTGCGGCGAACACAAAAATGGTGTTTGTTTTGAATGCCTATCAAACCAAATTTAAGCCAAACGATTATAGTTTTGACAGATTTTTTTTTAGTTGATTAGTTAGTAAGAAATAATATAATTCGTTTTTAAGAAAAAATATATTATTTTTTGATACTGTGTTCCTGTAAACAGAAGACTGCTAATTTTGTTGATTTTTTCTAGAGGTTTTTTGATTTAAGTTTAATGTTTAAAATATATAAAATATTTCACTAAAAAAAGTTTTTTATTATTAGTTCATTAACCATATTTCAAATCAATCAAGTAAATAAATACAATAAATAGGTATTTCATTAAAAAAAATATTAATATATCGTGCGCCTCCGAAGCGCATGGTTATCTTTTGTGACAGTCAAAATATGGTTATCTTTCTAGGGTTAAATACGGTCGGATTTTTCTCGTAAAATAAATGGAGCGTTAGCTGCGATCCTGCCTGCTGCGTCAAGTTCGATTTTGATTATTCTGAACATTAATTTTAAAAATTGATTAATCGCAGGTATTATGAGCAGCAGATCAAGAGATACTGGCCGACACTACCCTTCAGGAAGTGCAAAGCGTAAGGCAAAAATTGAAAAAAAAAACGAAGCTCTTATATCAAAATTCTTTACAATCTTGTTTCCCGAAAGTTGAAATTGCTTTGCGCATTTATTTGTCTCTCATGATCACCAACTGCAGTGGTGAACAATCTTTCTCAACATTAAAACGTGTTAAAAATTAAATGAGGAACACGATGAGCCAACAACGTCTTAATCACCTCACTTTAATGAATATTGAACATGATTTACTCCGAGAAGTCGATATCAACAGCATTATTTATAAATTTGTCCAAATTAAATCAAGAAACGTTTGTTTGTAACAGTTTTGTTTTATTACAATACCGTAAACTCGATAAGTACCTAACCTAAAACAGTCTAAGGGCTAAGGGCCCCTTGGTAGAATTTGCTACAGGCCCCGCGCTGGCTTAATCCGGCACTGACCGTAGATTCTTTACAAAAGATGTGACTGTAGCTGTAGCATAACACACATCTTACCAGTTGCGAAGATTCCGTACAACTCGATTCCAACCGGATTCCCTTTGAAAAATGGCACAGTCAGTATTCTATAGATAAATAATATAATCACTTTAACGATATGTACTCCGGCTTCCCTCTAACAAAAAATTACTCTTCGCTACTGCGTCTTACTATAACTGTTTAACCCCATCCCGCATTTATTTTATTCGTCTTATTCTGTGCCGCTTTACCAATATCATTTTTCTCTTACATAGCCATCAACAATATAAACCAACCCATGCTATGAAAGTCCAGTGGCGAACATACGTCGCTCCCGGTCCTCCGCTTTCTAGATCCAATTTGACTGTCACTAGGCCATCGGTCCATCTTGCTGGGGAAACTACCCTACACCTAGAATAGAAGCTATATTAAAACATAATATATCATGGTTCTGCGATCTTTCGTTCATCATTCTCATATTTTCCGTCTTCAGTTTATTACTATTAAATTGGCTATTTCAACCACATCTGCAACTTAAAAGTCAGTTGACATTCACCCCAAATCTATTAAGGAAATCTTTTTGCTTGGCTACACGGACATACACGCATTTCTTTGACCATTATCCTCATCATCATCCGATGTACTTTCCTGGTTCCCCTTTCCCGCTTCCTCCTATGACCTGCCCACCACCATAAGCCGATGGCTACGAATAGTTGGAGACAAAGCCTCAGCCTTGACGCAATTAATTAGATTCAGTGCGTCGACATGCATAGCATATGCTGAACCGTTTATTTATTGATATAAAATTCTTTTGAAGTCTGATTACTATGTTGTGGTTTCAAACAAACGTGAATTTGAACCTTGTATTTTTTTCCAAATGGAGAACTTTATAAACCTTAATTTCAAGGTGTATTTTACTATCGTTTATGTGAGTATCTTTTTTCTTTCTCAACGAAGATCTTGTACAGAGATTTCTGGCTTTTGTATTGACAATTCAAAGGACCTAGACAAGTCACAATCGATTTCTTAGCGTTTCGTATATCTACAATTACCTTCAATAGGATGGACTTGCTTGTAAGTACTTGATGCATGCTTATCAGTAGCTAATGTTAATCGAAAACATCTTTGACTCCTTCAGCATCTTTGTCACTTATTGAATGTCACTTTGGCTTAGGTATGCTTTTTCGTCGTCAATATGCCTTCATCATTTTCAGATTATTTTACGGGTGTTTCCATAAAGAGTCTTAGTTAGGTATACCTAATGCGGCCGGGACAAACAGCTGGACTCCCATATCAGAACTTCAGATACGTCATGTTTACTAAATAGATAATGAAATATGATTCGCTGCAGCATATTTTTACAACAGAAATGTCAAACTTTTGAAACAGTAAAAGCTGGTATCTACTTAATCCTAAGTCTAACAGCTGGTCGAAATGTTACACAATTTTCAAACTACCAAAGTACAGTATGAGAAATTCTCACAAAGAAAAAATTACGTATTCCATTCAGCGTGGCCCGCCTAATTTTAGGCGCATTATTAACGCGTAGCAAGGCCTTCCTTTGTGAAACACAGAGGTCTATTGTGCCTAGGCATTAATGTGCTGGTCTAACATGTTCAAGGGAGTCGTAATTAGCTAGACTGTGTATGATTGACTTGTTTGTGAGTACTTGATGTGTTACTGGAGAGTAGCTAGCAAACTTAATTTAAAAGAGAATTAATTGGTATAATAGTCTTTAAAAGCGGAGTAGACAAAGTTATGCCGAACGCCGTTAATTCCTTTCAGGTATGTATGAAGTATGAACATAAACCTCAATCAATCGAAAAAATGCATGGTTAACCTGAAGCTTAAACTGGCTATAACTTAACCCTGTATTTATTCATAACGGAGCTAGTGATTATTATTTTTTTTATTTCGTGTAAGTTTTTCGTCCCCAAATGGTCTTATTTTTTATTTGAAACTGTTTAAATTCTCTTTGTTCACATATACAGCGTGTAACGGAAGGGGGGCATCAACCCTGAACGAGGTGAATGTGCTCATGAAACTCAACAACTTTCCCCAAAGAACATAGGTCGAAATATGAAAAAAAAAATTTGGCCCTCCCATAGTAAATCAATCAGCTGGTAGTCAGTTTTGTAAGGGAGGGCCAAATTTTTTTTTGGGGAAAGTTGTTGAGTTTCATGAGCACATTCACCTCCTTCAGAGTTGATACCCCCCCCCTTCCGTTACACGCTGTATTTATAAGATAATTTAGCTGAAAGAAATCTAACGGATTTTATTCGTTTTCAATATCATAAGCTTTGCCCGTCGCATATTTCGTCATCGTGTCCAATTGCAGAATGTCCATTCAATAAACCACAAGGCTCTAATCAAACTAGTGAACAATATCAGAAACACTTGAACACTGCAAACGTATCTATTTTACAATTAAACCGTATAAATCGCTGTCCCATGAATTAAACATTTATCAGGATATTAAAACTAACGCCAATGCAAAACGGAAACACTAGATCACTTCGATACGATCGACAAACCAAAACTGCACTTGCCGTTTTTGGGCGACAGGTGGCGCTTGCGACTAACTCTAATCACGTAGTCATTGACAATGCAACCTTACGATCGAGACAAGCGAAAATAGACGCTACGAACAAAGAATTAGAGGAGAACGATCCATTTTTTGTTCGCAAAATTGTACCAGGACTGCATAGACGTAACCTTGGGGAGCCGGGGTATCGCAGCATATTAATAACGTTTCACGTATGCAATCACCGTACAGAAGACGGAGGCAGCAAGGTGGAAGAAAGGGCATGGAATGTCAGCTAACCTCAAGGCCGACCACTCTGTATAAACCAACTATGTTATGTACTACGTTATTTAGAGGAAATCGCTGCACATATTGTACATACTACACTTCCCCGCGTTATAGTTAATTGCCTGCAGTGTGATGTTCTCTTAGAAGATAAATAATATTTAAGTACGAACCGAGGTCGTGATGCGTCTTTTCTAAAATGTCAAGGGTTTTTCTTTAATCTCCATTAAGCGTAATAGTGATTGCAGGCGGGTTATTTTGTTAAATCGACTAGAATTATAATGTGTAATGTATTATTATAATTTTGTCTGATCTTCTTGATATATTTTGTCAATGCCGTTAGTCTACGCGTCTCGTCTCATGGTATTCAATTTTACGTTATGTTGCGTGTAGGTAATGTTTTTCACAAGTAAATATTATTGACAATATTGTAGGTACCTCTATTTACTTGGCTGTAAGTACTTTTAGATTTACTGCGTTGCGCTGATCTTTACATAGTTTGGTAATATCGTCATTTATATTACGGCTACTTAATAATTTTACATAGTTACAAAAATATACCTGTACTTTCAATGCATTGCAATTAGTTCTATATTGATGGTCTTCCTGCTGCGATATTTTTGTTATATCCCTAATTACATTGACGTAATTTTGTTTTCGCGTTTTTAGTTAACCCTTGGGTAAGAAGTACCTACAACAACAGTTGAACCAGCAAATAAATGTTTACATTCTGTGCTTAAACCTCTAAACGGGTGACAACGACCATGAATTGCAGCCTTCGTGCAGGTTTGTGTTTTTTAGTTATATATGTTCAGTTCTTTTCTAGAATCCTAGCCTTATAATCTTTTCTTTGGTCTGCATCTTTTTTTAAACGTATCCTTCCTACATTTCAATAACATTTTATTGAATGAATAAAATTACCATTTGAAAATGAGAAACAATTTTAAAGCATCGATACCCACACCTTTATCGATTCCTTCTATTTAAATTCGGCTTAAACTAAATTGGATGGAATTGAGGTTATAACTTATTTGAATTGCAGTCAAACGATTTAGAACAAATACTTATCTCTCTGATATGACCATCGAAATTTTAAAGAAACTGAGAATGATGAATCAAGAGGATGAGTCACAAATTAATACTACTAGGGCTTGGCTTGTACGATAGACCTTTTTTGGCTTGCGTTTGACTGCAACTCATCTGACGTGACGCGATGATGCGGCCTAGGGTGGAGCACGCTGGCCTAGAAGAAACCGATTCACTGGAACTTTGAAGAGATCTAGATTATAATGATCGGGAAATAGTGAAGCTGGCAGTGAATTCCACAGACTGGCGGTTCGCACAATAAATGTGGAAGTATAGCGGTTTGTTCGGGTTCGTGGAACTTCAACCAAATATGGCTAATACTTCGTCGTATCTCTGCTCGTCAGATGATAGAAAATAAAATCTAAATAGCCCAAGACACGTTATTTCCTCAGGTGAATATGATGCCGCCTTTTACATAGATTTTAAAATCCTATAGTCTAAATATACATCCATTTCATAGTCTGTGCCCGGTTGATGACAATAGGCTCGCCCCCTATTTCATGTGACTTAAACATAACTGGCAAAATGTGGGTGTACTAGTTAGGTTTACCTCTGCCTAACCTTTCGGGAATTACAATGCGTGATGTTGTTTAAAATCCTATAACAAAAAACACTACCCAAGTTAACTCAGCTATGCAACAACCAACACGTATAAAGCCTTTACATAAAAAACCGTACATTGTGAAGGTAAATAACTTGTACGACAAAGTAAATTGCTAGTAAGTTGCTGTTCCAATCAATTATTTGTACTATTCAATAATTGTAGTATTGCTATCCTTTGCTTGTAGTTTCTATAGGGAAAAAACTATGCGATGGAAGTAGGTGACAACTGTTCACTTGTTGAGTTATTTATGAGCAGTTTTATAGTAAGTAATAACCATGGTTATGTGACTTATGGGGTAAACAAAGACGATGGTCAATGTCAGTCAAGATTGCGTGCCTATTAGTTATGAAAGGAAATTCTGTTCTTTATGCAGTATTTTTGAATAAAGAAAATAAACTCGATTAAAACATTTTGAACAAGGTTCAAGAACTGTCATGATGCCAATCATTGCTATGGGATGTTGACGCTGACATTTTGACCGCTTTTTAGATTTGTGCTGATTGCGTTGTTTCATTATCCACCTACCTTTTCTCAACTATGTTGGAGTTTGACTGCCTATCTGACCTCCACAACCCAGTTAGTACTGGGTAATGTGAAACCCTTTGATAAGACTGGTTGTCAGACTTTTGGGCCACTAACCTTACCTAACGACTGTGAAAGATCTACAATTGACAACCGGGACCCACGGCTTTCAGTTTGTTTGGTGAAATTTGCTCCTGGTATCTTATTAATGTGACACTGAATCGATAAAAATCAAATCATCCAAAATCAGCTATTCTGTGGCATTCAGGAGATGTCTAATGTCCACTTCAATCTTTCCATTCAAACCCCCCACCCCACTCATTGACAAAGTAAACAAACAATACACCACCCCACTGTACTCAAATACGATTGATTGCGACATACCAACATTCATACAATTACAGGCCATTACATCGCTCCATATCCACAAGGTCGTCGTCGTGTGAAGTCGACGTCTGATGCGTTGGTACAGACGAGGAAAGAATTACTAAATATGTTTTCTTTGTGACAGTACTTTATGTGCGCAGTTGAGTAGTAAAGATTGTTGTGGCTAGACGTATTCGTATGTCCGTAGTATGTGTGATGTCATTAACTGCGTTTGGTTCTGTCGGTACTGTTTACATGCTAATTTAATAATTGTATGGAAGGGGAAAAATATGTACCTTGTCAACAACGAAGAATTTATGTTAGTCTTGATTGGCTACTGTTATACCTATTGACTGCGTCGTCCCTAAACGTTTAATTTTCCTCAAAGTTGGTCAAGATTGTAAAATTCTTTCTTGCTTTTACACTTTAAGCTACAACATCGCGAGGCAACATTGATCCACTATCATTACCTACCACCGTTTCTTCAGCTCATCTTACAGCTGATCACAGAGCGTCTTAACGAGACCTGCTTGTCCTGGGGCCTTTTAGAAAATGAGAACGCAAGTTTACCGACGTCAATACAGGGCCCAATTATAACACTCCTCCATTGAACTACTTCAAGAATTTGAATGAAAACGGCCCTGTCAGATTGTCGCAATTTGCCCGCAATAAAATTAAAGGAACCAGTAGCTGATTAAGTAAATAGTAGCAGTTTACTTAACTCAAGAACTAATACAAACTAAGAAGGACAAGACCAATTTCATTTGAATAGAAGTTTTACCAACGGACAGGCAGTTAGAAATACAGTAAATAATTTAATGAAAGATGTGGAGCTCTAGATTGACTCACAATAGATACCTAATGGCGGTAACAATTGCGAAATGTATTTGCCAATATTTGGTATCAATATTAATTCATAAAACACACACCTGAAGAATTATTGAAGAAGAAGTCGTGCTACTCCGATTCCAGGTTAATTCCGTTCAGGTGGAGATTCACTGATGACTCTGCCCTCACGTTTGCTTTTAGGCACGTTTGCTTTTGCTTTGAGGTGCGCGTGGAACACGAACGCGCCGTCGACACAGCCTGTCGTCATAAGACGGACGGACGGCGAGCTAGCCCATTACTCACGGTCCACAGGCCCGTGATGACTCTGCCCTGGAGTGTAAATATGGTGATGCCCCACAATCGATGGGACACTTGATATCGTGCCCTGACTGTCCTGTTCTTTGCACATCACAGGAGCTGATGAACGCCTAAGGAAAGTGCCAAACTCGTCGCCAAATTTTGGGCTGACTCTGAAATTGTCATCGACACGTTAGGAAGGTTAAGATTCCGATTCCAAATAAATTGGGATTAGAATTGGGTAAGAGAATGATGATGCATTTATTTATATTTTTATTCTTTTGTGAAGATAACGCGTTTGTACCTATACATATTATTTTTAAAAATCTATACAGGAGGGTAATTGATGTGAATGACCCTCAGACTGCCTGCCCCTGACATATCGAGACCCATCCATGTCTCGGAAAGGAAGCTAAGCTGTTAGTCCCGGCTGTCACACAAAAATCTTAAACAGTCGTTACGGTTGGTCAGAAGCCCGAAAGTCTGCCAATCAGTCTATCCTATTAACTATCAGGTAGCCCAGTCACGGAGTTCGGAGGTTGATTAGGAGGTCGCTCTGTGTAAAATAGGGCCGTTGCTGCATCTGGTTATACTGGAAGCCGATTCAACGATGATGGCTTTCAGACTAGAAAAGATGGACCGACATAAAAGTCTAAGTCAAAAAATGTAGATTTAGGCACATACCTAATTCATAATTCGGCTAATTTCGTATTCAGCTCCAAAAATGGAAGTTTTAATGAGAAACCATTCCTTTGATCCTTTCAGTATGTATTATGTATGTCTGCTTATTTATACATGCTTGTGAGCTATCTTATTTACATACATGCCTACATAATGTCGGTCTTATGATTCTTTAGAGGGTAAGTAGAGTTACAATTACGGGCTGACGACCTATTCTGAATTATAAGTTGATGATACATGTATTGTATTAAGTCATCGATCAATTTTCCTCGGTGTAAAGAATAATCCGCATTTGTTAAGGTCCATCCTTCTCCTTGCTTGTTCATGGGAGCCCAAAATGCTTACCTGTGGGATAGGCTCAGTCGTATCTCAATATAAAGTCACCGTTCTTAGCTTGTCGATGTCAATCCTTATTGAGTAGGCCCAGAACTTAGTAGCGATAGTATGGCGCTATCATGCTCCTTAAATACAGTAGCGTTTGCAGAGAATCACGGCAAACAGAACTCGATGTCAGATGTCCCATCGAATGTAGAACAGCATCACATTTGCACTCCAGGCAATAATTGTTAATAAATCTTAACGTGAGCAAGTTTTTCTTGCTTTGATCAACTTGTCTCCGAAGTCTGATTAGAGAATACCAAATACCAGTGCTGGAGTTAGCCGGTAAGTCTTATGCTCAAGATCTTCTCGATGTTAAAAGTTTGAGATTTCCTTGGTAAGTAAGTCATTAGAAACTGTAGTGAAGAAAGTGTTGTATGTTAATACTTTCCTGTCTGCTAATAAAATATAGGCACAAGTGACTCTTAGGGTCGACAAACCGTCAGCCTCTTATCCTATCTTGTAATCAGTATGTACGTCCAAAAATTAAAAATATCCGCAGATGAAAATGACTTTTGTAGTCATCCTAATCTGCCTAGCCTTTCCCCAACTATGTTGGGCTTCCAGTCTAACCGGATGCAGCTGAATACCAGTATTTTACATGGAGCGATTGCCAATTTGACCTCCACAACCCAGGTAGTAGTACTGGGTAATACAATACTCTTTGGTAAGACTAGTTGTCAGACTTTCGGGTCACTGACTGTAACGACTGTCAAAGATCTACAAATGACAGCCGGGACCAACGGCTTAACGTGCTTTCCGAGGCACGGATGAAACTCGGTATGTAAAGGGCGATCACCCATCCACGAACTAACCTGAAGATTGGCCCGAGCGGCTGTTATTATTTAGCCATCACGAGCTCCAAAAAATAAAGATACAAATTATTCCACATAAATCAAATAAAAATAAAATATTCAAGGACAAAACATCTCTAAATTACTTCTCTATTACTTAATAAGGTAATACGTAATATAGTTGTCTGGCGGAAAGGTCATTGAAAAATGTATTTCTTTGTATGATTGACTCACTTCCGTAAAGTCTGCTTTAATTCGACTATGATGATCTTTTTTGTGTGAAATTAAAACCAGATATACAACATTTTAGTTTTTAAAATAACATTTGCTAGATTAGTCATGGCTCTGGCCTCAAAAGCTAGTCTGATTTTAGATATATGGGAGGACTTTGTATGTCGGCCATATATGTCGGACAATTGGTTTTAATTTTATGAAAAAGTTCCGAAAAGATTTTCTATAAACACAATAATATGGAATTAGCAATATTGTATAAGATATGTTTAACCATTTTGGTGTAAGTACAATTAAGTATGTTAATACAAGATTAAACGGACCCTTCACGAAGACGTCAACCAAGTACATCAAACTAAGTAACTGTACGCAAAAATTATTGCTGCGAAACTACTTTTTTTTGGGGTGAAAAATCACTTTTCACGGTAGGAAATGAAATGTAGTAGTAGTGTAATGTAACTCAAAACACTGTGCTGGATTTAATAATACGGGGGTCGTTGAGGTATTTAAATTAAAGTTATACATTTAAAAAAAAAATTAAAAAAAAACTTATGAAAATTTGGAACTTTGACTCCCAATATCTCCGCAACTAGAAGGGAACAAAAAATGATTGCAAGTGCCATGCGCCTTCGTTAAGGTACACTTTTACTGGATACTATGCTACCATTCAATAATTCGCTATCACTGTAATATCATGAGACGACAGGTTTCCAACTTTCATAACAGACATTTTACCACTAATAGTGGCATAATGAGAATTATATTATGAGGCAGTAAAGAATGTGCAAAGAATGAAGAAGTGAGATTCTGAGGTCGATGGCGAAAAGGTCGGTCGCTGTGAAGATTCGTCAAGATTATTGTAAAAACAAAATAAAAATAAATGTGTTGAAAATGTAGATCATTAAATTGGCAAAAATATAAACAAAAATTTGATTAACACCAGTTAAACTCCAATGGATGGAGAGGGAGAGGAAGACCAAAGAAACGAGGGATGGATTGTGTGAGGTATGAAGGAAAAAGGTGTAAATAATATCATGAAGGTTGACAAGGGAGAATGGAAGAAAAAAACGTGATGCGCCGACCGCAAGTAACATGGGGCAAGGGCAGGAAGATGAAGATTCCAGTTACCTCCAAAAACATGACCATCCTTGGCTCAACCGCAGAAGAGTTATAAAGGTAACAGGCAACAGGGTGGAAAGCACCTTATTCTCCATAGAAAAGGCAGAATCTCCTCAACACATTTACTGGATAACATCGACATCAATGATACCCAGTAAGACTGGTTGTCCCACTTTCAAGTTTCTGACTGTCCATACCCAACCAACACTCATCATCTGCCTAGCGTTTTATTTTTAGCCTTTTCTTTTTTTTGTCCAGTCTAACCGGATACAGCTGAATACCAATATTTTACATGTAGCGACTGCCTATCTGACTTCCAAAACCCAGTTTGTACTGGGTAATAGGATACCCCTTAGTAAGACTGGTTGTCAGACTTTCGTGCCTCTGTAAGGGCTTTCAAAGATCTACAATTGACAGCCGTTACCAATAGCTTAATGTGCTTTCCGAGGCATGGAGGATACTTGGTATGAATGGATCGTCACCCATCCACAGACTAACATAGGCAAGAGCGGCTTAACCTGAAGATCAACCCGAGCGGCTGTTATTATTTAGCCACGAGCTTTTCCAAACTGACTACAAATAAAACTGCAAAAAAAAAAGAATCTAACATCGATATATTCCGTCCGACTGTACACGCATCGGCGGCGCAAGTGCGTCCGCGCAGAATGGAGAGGAAGGTCGAGAGATTTACGGCCTTTTGTGTGGCTCCTAGATGCGCCGGAGTTTGCGGTAACGTACAATGGATTATTTATTAATATTCTAGTGTTTGTGCCACTTCTGATTAGGAGGTTGTTCTTTGTTGTGGGTGCCCCTTTTTGCTTAGGAACTAAGTTTTACTTTGTTTAATGAGAACAGCTGGTCGGGTCGATCTTCAGGTTAAGCTGCGAAACATAAATTCATCGGTAATTAATTATCAATCAGCCGTTCCATACATTTTGACCGTAGGTATGTTGCGCGTTAGCAGGAAACAGCTGTTTTTTTTTAAATTAACGACAAATATTTCCGAGGGGGAATGTTCGAATGATATACTGAATACGTGGAAAGCGTTTGTGCGTCGGCGTCCCTTCCACCCTATAAATAGATTCCATGTGTGCCTTATCATTAATTGGGTACTGCATGCAAGTGCTTACCGGCCCCAGAAGTGCCAAATTCCTGCCAGGACTACGGGACTGTTCGAAAGAGATACCGCGGCCCTGGAATACAAAGGGCAAAAGAAGGAACATGGATGGGTTTTAGTCAGTCTCAGTAAAAGTCTGACACTCCCTTCCGCTCCGCCCAGAGCGGGAGGGTTCATTTGATGATTCCACATACCAAAAAAAAAAGAAGTGCCAAATTAATTAGTAAGAGCCTATTATTTACAAGTACCTTCGTATCTATCACAGACATCCGTTTCTCACTAAGTATGACGCAGGATGAGTGTATCCGCAACAAAGTAAATTATCTACTTACGAGTAATTGTTAACAAAGATTGACAGATACACGAAGGTGGAAGATTTAATGTTAGTATTGATTAATCAATGTTTCCTACGTAGTTTAATAATGGTAATGGAAAACTAAGATAATGATAAATTGTGAATCTTCTGTGGCATAGGATCGTCAGTCTAAAACCTACACACTGCTTTCGACAAAGCTTTCCTGTTTGTGAGAGGCAGTGGGCATTAATCTACCACGCAGTCCCAGTGCGCTGTGATGGATCAGATGTCATATTTTTTTTTACTCCAGGACGTTACGGTTTTCTCATGATGTTTTCCTTTACAACGGCACAGGAACACTCACACGTGTCAGTAGGAACCTCTATGGAACTAATATGCTTAAATACAAAATTAATATTTTATTTAACATAAGCTTACAATATGACCACTCATGAAGCGTCGAATTGGTCGTTTCCCAAATACAAGAAGGAAAACATTCGGATACTCTTTTAAAAAAAAGTTTTTATTCTACCCGTAAAAACGACCGAAGAACATAGAAACGACCAATTCGTCTACAGTATATACCTACTCTTCAGATTATGCCTACAACACACCTAAAAGTGTAAATTACATAAATAGACTTGTCAATTTCCAAACCGACTGTCACCGACATTGAACTTCTGTGACATTTACACTAAGAACATGTAAATATAAATAGTTATCGATGTTTCAAGGAAAAATCTACAAAAATGTATAGAAATATGGCGATTGGTTAGTTGTCATGTGTAAGACGATTGTCAGTTTGTTGAATAGTTTCTTATTAATGAGTTAAATGATGTTTGTTGAGGGTCGTGACATTTGTGGAAAAGTTTTCGGTGTAATCACTGAGGAAAGAATAGAGTAATCAAGATTCAAGGTTGGTCAAAGAGCAGCAAAAGCTCCAGCTTACGTCATAACTTCAGTCTTCTTTCAGCTACCAGAAGCAGCCTTCGCCATTGACCTAAGTCTTATCCTCCTCGCTGGTGTTCCTCATTCCTGAGGGTCGCAATTTCCCCGACGTGAAACAATCTTGTTTCGTTATCTGTGCCTCTGGTTTTGTGAAGCTCATCGTGGAGTTTTTAGTCTAGAAGAGTAGAATTTGAGCGATTTTGTTCCGTCCATCTAAGTGGACTACGATCTCTCGGACGCTTACCATCGACCTTGCCAGTAACCATCAGCTGTTCTAGGTTATGACCATCTTTTCTTACGATCTACTTACTTACTTATACTACTACTAATCTCAAATCGTTATGTGGTCTTGTTTCAGTGTCATTGAGTGAGCGAGCGAAGCGCCTGAAACCGTACTTCAACATTATCTGCACGGTTTTCGATATAAGAAATCCAAAAACCTGACTCCGAATAAACTCCGTTTTATTTTCGCCATGGTAGAAAACGATTTTTATACCACCGCAGCTAACAGGGCGCGAAGATCGTCTTTTTTGATCCCTTGACCATTTAGAAACCAATCCACAGCAACCAAAACGGCACTCGATCTTCCTGCACACAAAAATGCTGCTTAGCGTCAGAAATATAAAAGCTACCATTAGAAATAAACTATCCTATCCAGTGTGATAAACCACTCGACTAATAAGCTGATAAACTGTCATTATTAATCGATATTTATTCACCTCACTTCTCGATAGAACATAAAAATAAATATGTAACAAGATAATAGAGCCACTAACTGAACGGGTTTACAGTTGGCAAAGATAATTGATTAAATTAAGTGTTATATGGATTATTGGTTCAATATGGTAACTTTAGCGCGTTATGTGATATCTGTGTCGCAGGTACATTGAAAAATGCGAGATTTTCCAAACGTCCTTAATCGAATATCGAAGAAGACTCCATAGACGAATTGAATCAATCTTTTTCGGGTTGAGAGAGATTCATACTTTAGCGGTACCCCGTTCATTGAAGTATTTTTAAATCATTCAGACAGGCTAAGCAACAAAATGTACGGGCTACGCACTAATTATAATGACTGGACTTTCTTCGTTTTCACTTTTATTTTGCGAGTTGAGCCAGTAAAGCTTAAGAGGTTTAAGATAGCCTTTTGGAAAATCGTTAGTTTGCCACACAAAAGAAAATGGAAGAATTTCCCCAGACGAAAGCTTTAACAAAATAGATGCAGTACTCCAATCCAAATACAGTCATCTGCATGTAAGCTAACTAAGCTAAACACAAGTCAGCCAAACCTATACCCAGATCTCCAGAAGTTTTTTCAGCAGTTGTTTAGGTAGCATTTAGCTCTAATTTCACATATGACTACAACAATATCCATAGAGCACCAGTAGATTATGATAATGTGACAGCCGGCGCCACTTGCAGGCATCACCAACTTCCCATCACGAACTTCATTTTATTAAGACAACTACATGTGGATGTATGTAGACCAGACAAAAAATGATTAACGCCAAGCAAGAAAACAGGAAAGCATGAGCATAAACAATTAGTCAGTCGTACTGTTGCTATGGTAAAGGATACAGAGACTGTCAAAAAAGGATAGTAAAATGCCTAACAAGTGAAAACGTAAAAAAAAATTGTTAATTGTAGCTCTCATCAAATGACCAAACATGTAAATTGTAAAGAAGACACGGAAGCGACAAAATATTCCTACAATTTCAGTTTGAGAAACACAAAGCCTCAAATAAATTGCAGTAACTACTGGTACAACATGTTACCAAAATGATCTCTTCTTCATCATTAGAACCTAATATATGAAGAAAACGATAAAAAAACTATCATCTCTCGGAAAACATAATCATGAAATCGACACCAACAGTATTCAATCTAGTTTTTCAACCACATCTAACCACCAGACTGTCACCGCAAACCACTTAACATAATTCTAGTAATAATCTTCCTACGCAAGTCAGGGTCAATAGGATAGGTAAAATACATCTTGTTCAAGCAAAAAAAGACAATGCATGCGACCTTGGCAGCTAAGTCAAATTCTTCTGATGGGCCAATGTGTAGGCGACCGCAAAAACTATCCTTTGACATTGCTGCGCCTTGTTGCTACACAGTCCTAAGTCCAATACGTTTGTGAACTAGTTGGAACCTTGTTGGATTAACTGCCAGCTTGAATGTTGACTGGACAATTGCTTCTACCCACACCTCTTGGTATTGTTGTGGGGTATAGTACAAGCGATGATGTAACTATAAAATAAATTGTCTCACGGTTCCAACATGTGACTTGTATAATTATAGTTTTATTGAAATGGGCGTCAAGTTTACTTAGATTTCTCATGGTCAGAGAAATAAAAGTATAATATATTGCTTACTTGTGTTTACGAGTACCGTAATATCGTAAAGTTTACTTTTATAGTTACTAGTTGTAGTGCTAAAATTGTTATAATCAATATTTTTATGTCTTGTATCACTTTGATTTACAATAACTACCCTTACACGATATGAACCACTTAAAACATTTTTCTCTTCGGAAAATACGTCATTATCGACAAAGCCATGGTTACGCGTGGCTACATAAACAGATACAAAGTAATTCGTAATTGAATTATGCGACAATTTTATTCAAGTACATTATTTATAGATAATATTATTCTTAGTAACAAATGTGGTCAAGTGTAATTGATTTATAAGGCAAAGTCCAAGAAACTAGAAAATTAATCGTGAATTTGAAGCAAAAAAAAATGTGTTTTTGTTTTGACTTGTCCTTGTTAGGTACCCTTATTTCCCTCATCAGGACCTTAATATGTGGTTACGTTACCACCTAAATATACATAAAAACAAAAACTGCATTTATTGGAAATGACCACATAACTACCAAATTAAAATTATTTGTAGACAAGGTCACCATGAGGGGCTAAATTAGATAATTAACAAATTTCGGAAATTTATTCATAAGCATAACTCTTTTTCACTCTCCTATGATGATTGTCCGCACTTTAAAACCGGATCTATTGTAAGGTTGTCCGGAGGATATCACTATCGACAAATCCGCCATTGTACCCATAAAATTAAGTATTACAAAAGAGCAGAGTAACAATTTTATTCTATGTATCTATTCATCGTAGAATATCACTAAGCTTAAATATAGCTACAAGCCAATTTGCATCCCAAGGTCTCTTCGCCCTATCATCGCTTGCATAGTACCGTCTGCCTAAAATCTTATAGCGTAGGCGAGGAAATTTCGGCAGGTAGGTATCCTCATAATAATTTAGCATGTAGGATCTTTTGTTGATACCATCTTGTTGAGCTCCGTTGCATTCACGGCTTTAAGTGCATTCGTACCTAGCTCTGATTATTTCACATTGAATTTTTAATCACCTACATTTTTGGGCTCTTTTGTAATTGTGTATTTAAATGAAAAAGGTGTATGCACTCGCTGAGAGCGTTTTCCATTCGTGTGTAATTTTACGCTTTGTAGTTTTGTTTCAACATCTTACAATTTCTGTTTATGATCGTCGGCCGGTAACAATTTAATGTAAATTTTGTTTGGAACAAACGGCAATTTTCTTTGTCTTGAGTTTTTCATTTTTTTCTCAGTGTTTTTGCTTGCGTTGTAAGGATTTTTTGGACAAGCGTATAATTTTTCTCATATCTATTCGAACAATCTACAATGTAATTTTAATTTCTTTGTTTTGCTACTTAATACTAGTTTATCTTGCGAAGCTATCTCAAGTAGACTCATATCCTTTACTTCGTTCATAAAAACGTTAGAATCAAACGAACAAAAAACCTATTGCACGTGTTCATTATGATCATGTTTTCTCTCTAAAGAATTAATTACTCAGTATGGTTAAAAAAAAATCATTTTTGTAATTAGCTATATCATAAAAACCTTGTTTGATGTTTCTATTTATATTCTTTACGTGTATAAAATCTTTGTATTTTCGTTTCGTTTGTATACCAAATAGAACATAATATTCGTGCTACTAATGCTCGGATAATAACTGTGGAAGTATTTTTTACTCTCGTGTAAGGTTATATTTTTTGCTACGTCAGCTAATGCATGCATGAATGTGCTGAGAAAATCTTTTGTGTTCTATTCTGTGTATTTTTTAGATACATTTTCTGAATTCTATTAATGCGAAAATTGTCTTTATACAGCGTGTTGCTGAAAGATGTGGTCATATTTAAGAATACGGTTTAGACCATCAACAAGAACAATTTTATTCATGAGACCATCATAGAAAATGCGGAAAAATATTTTGTCTCATAAAAAATTTAACACATCTCTCGACCCAAACGAATACTGCTGATGGGACCAACCCATGAAGGAAGTTGTTCTAGTCGATACCACATGTCTATACACAACCTTAAAATATAAGAACGCATCTTTCCGATACATACTGTATACTGTTTGATGAGATATCCACAGAACAAAAGAAGACCTTGTCAAATTGACAACTCACGTTGTGTAATTTGTGAATTTTCATTTCCTCGGTACGAGGTCAAGCTTTAAATAGATGTATCATGAAAATTACCTGTTCTTTTCTCGTGTCTAGGTATAATGTGAATACAATGGGAGTTTTCAATTGAGATTTTATCGTGACTGTCGTTTGTTTTGATAGGGATTTACTGGTTGAGCCAACTAGGTATAGTAGCTACCGTATTATTCTTGTGGGCGTCTATGAAAAGATCTAGAATGTTATCTTAATGTTATCACTTTCAATGGCCTACATCTATAAGGGCTGAATTTAAATCATAAATAAACAAAATAGATATTAGAGACTTGACGAGAGAGAGACCAATGGTTAAAGTTGTTTATATTTATTGATACTTTCACCCTTAGAAAAGTTATAAATGAATTTAAAGTCAGTCTGTATAAATAGTTTTTATTAATTGCTATAATTATGTAGTTAATATTTTCAAGATTTCAAGGCTTTAACCCGTCTATCCATAGTATTTTATTTACTTCTGAAAACCTTAATAAATTCATTTGGTACTTTAATGTACATACGTTGGTAGTATATTTGCTCATTCATTAAAGAGGGCTTCAGCCAATTAAACTCATGAAGGACTTAGTCATGATGCTACAATGTAGTACCACCGACTAAATTCTTACAATATCTACCGATATTCTTAGAATAAATAGACTAATATTTGGAACATGCAACAACAACAAATCAATCAATTTTTTTTTTTGTCTCCACCTCTATTTTTTAGTTCGCTAAATATAGATCGATCCACATTCCATATGATTGATGATATTATTTTGAAAATTTATTTACTATCCACGAGGTCATTCTTGTTATAGTTTAAAATTGAAGAGAAAATGTTGGTATATCTAACTCCGAATCATAATACGGGGTGGAAGGGACACCGGACACGGGACAGCACCGCCACAAAGAAATTTTTCATCGCTTATAAAAAAAAATCAGCTGTATCATACATTTTGACCGTGTAGGTATTGCACTTTTGTAGAAAACAGCAGATTTTTTTTTAATAACCGATAAAAAAAATCTAAAAAAATAAAATAAAAAAATTCAGAATGATGTACCTACAGAATACGTGGTAACCGTTTTCGTGTGGGTGTCCCTTCCACCCCGTATAAAACTTAAACGAGCTGATAGCAGAAACAAGATCCACTGAGGTACAAACGAAGCGAACAATTGCCATTCTTCGCTTCGTTTAGTTAGTGAAGAAGAAGTAAAATTATATTAACAATACTACAAACGAACTAAACACTACATTGTATATCACGATTATCCATTTTCCCAGAGTAAAATGTTCCAGAAAAAAACGAAACTTGGCATCATCGCTTGTTAGTATGTAGTAGTCAAACCACTGTCAAAATAACATAACTTAACTTCAGGCCTGTAATCAAGGTTAGGTTAGGCAGAGGTGTATCTAATTATGGCACACTCACATTTCGCAGTTACGTCTAAGTTCCATGTTATAGGGGGCGAGCCTATTGCTATCAACCGGGCACACATCCAGAGCAAGTGACTGCTTCTGAGAAATTCCTGATGGAAAACCATAATAACACTTTACCCGATCCCGGAATCGAACCCAGGACCTCATGCTCAGCAGTCGCGTTTGCGACCACTCGACAAACGAGGCTGTCAAAGTACTGTCAAAATATCTTTGACAAATATTTATCTTATCTTTAACAAATAGTTTTATTTTTGCTCCAGTTTTGACCACACTGACGAAATTCCATGTTGGATTGGCCTTCATTTCAGCTGCAAGTCGTCAACTGCTGGACATAGGCCTCCCAAGCGTCACCACTTCGACCGAACCTGTTCTTGTCGCATCCAGCTGATAATTGCGTCCTTCACAAGGTCAATGTCGTACATTATATTCTAATGCTTTATTATACACACACAGTTTTGAGTACGAGAGTTTTTATAAGAGTAGAGAAAGACTACAGAAACAATGGATGGACTGTGTGAAGGATGATATGGCTTGAAAGGAGGTGAATGCTAAAATGACGAGGAATAGAGAAGTTTAGTATGGAAGAAGAAAACATGCTGCGCCGACCCCAAAAAATTGAAATAAGGGCAGAAGAATTATGAAGATTCATGGAAATTGCAACATAACTAACACATTTTATCAAAATTGTTTTAATTATTAGTTTTATCTCTGCTCTGTACAAACAGACTGTCTTTTCCCAAATGATACACTACCGTATAACAAAGTACCTATACTATATTTTCATTCGTCAGTATAATACTCGGAAAGTATATTCGGGCCTCTGAAGGTGTTGTCTGGTTTTTTGTTTATGTTACGTGCAGTTCTTTGTGTGAATCAAACACTCTTTAGACTGGCGTGGTATTAGATGAATCATTCATGTCTTGATCTGTATTGTTTTGTTCTTTTAAGGGCCAGCGGTGATAGAGCAGCAAGATTCTTGAGTCAGATTTCATTGTTTAGTTGAAAATGAAAATGTAAAATGGTTAAATTTTTTAACAAGTAGGTAAGCCTTAATTATTAATTTTTGGAGCCTCCTTTTAAGCAAATAGGCCTGTCTTAGGAAATTCCGCTCCTCCATACTTAAATAAATGTTTAATAATATACTTGTTTTATAATTTACTAGCTGTGCCCGGCATGCGTTGCAAATGTTGCAATGCATGTTTTCCTACCTACTACCCTACCTACTACGCAGCAGATTTAGCTCGAGCAGTTGCGGCTGCGTGTGCGCCGATCTTTACCGTATTTATTCTAATCGCTATGTATGTTGTTCGGTCAGTATGACAAGTGATTCAGGTTTTTTGTTAGCATTATCTAATTTGATTACAAAGGAAATTTTTGAGTGCATAGTAATCGTGCATAGATCATTTGTTGCAGTCGTAATCTATTAGTTTAATGCAGTTCTTTTTTTGTTCCGAATGCAATTATGTTCAAAATATCTTTATCTGTGTCTGTTAAGTTGACAGCTACTGTGTCCACTGCTCTAATGTCTAAAGATATCTGTTTTTTATAATAATTTATTAAATGTGGCACTCTCTGCCAGTCTTTACTTACCATGTACTTCAGATAATTATAAGTGTAATGTTTCGAATAGCCTAGCCTTTTCCCAACTATGTTGGGGTCGGCTTCCAGTCTAACCGGATGCAGATGTACACCCGTATTTTATATAGAGCGACTGTCTATCTGACCTCCACAGCCCAGTTAGTACTAGGCTATACGACACCCCTTGGCAAGACTGGTTGTCAGACTTTCGGGTCACTGACTACCTGTAACGACTGTCAAAGATCTACAAATGACAGCCGGGACCAACAGCTTAATGTGCTTTCCGAGGCATGGAGGGACTCGGTATGTATTGGGTGGTCAGCCATCTACGGACCAACCTAGGCAAGCGCAGCTTAACTTGAAGATCGACCCGAGCGGCTTTTATTATTAAGCCACGAGCTCCTCTACTGTCACACCTACCTTTTTACGAAATAGTACATGAAGAGGAAGTTTAATGATTTCAAAACAAATTACCTCCTTTTCAGTCACTGTACTAGCCGAGCTTAAGCTATAAATGCTTCCAAATCTTCACGTTTGAAAAAAATTGGCCCTCCCTTACAAACTTGCCTACCAGCTGATTGATTTACTATGGGAGGGTTAATTTTTTTTTTCATATTTCGACCTATGTTCTTTGGGGAAAGTTGTTGAGTTTCATGAGCACATTCACCTCCTTCAGGGTTGATACCCCCCTTCCGTTACACGCTGTATAATTCTTCAATTTTGGAGGTCAAAACGTACAGTCACGAGCACCAATATTTGAACACTTAACAACCTTGAAAAGTGTTTTTCGCCGTATTTTGGAACCCATATTTTTATGAAAAATATCCTATCTCCAAGTTACAACCGTTATTTCTCGCGAAAATTCCTTTTAAATTTAGGAATGTGTATACATATTGGTGCTCGTGACTTTACAGTAGTCTTTTTATAGTTGACACCAAACACTTCTAGTATCTACCAATAGATCTTAAGTAGGTACATAATTATACGTCTGATAAGGCTGTATCAACGAGCATCTAACCGTCATCATCGAGTTAAGGCTGTGGGTGTAAGTCAGTACACCTCTACCTCTGGGATCAGAGGCGTGACGGTTGTTATGTTTAAGGTCGTACGATATAGCGAGCGTGATCTTAATCCTTATATACCTACCTTTACATAGATAATTACCTAATGAATACAGAACAATGTTACTTTGTCAGGAGTTATGAATTTTCTCATATGTAGGTATTATGTCTTTGTGTTAGTATATGAGAAAGTTTCCTTGAAGCGAATATAGATAAAATTATAGATATTAAGATTCCAATTTTTGTAATGTGTAATATTCGCTGACCGACTCGTTGGTCGATCCAGCTGCACCCGGTTAGACTGGAAGCCAGACAGACAGAGATAATTGGGGCTAAAGATTACAACTGAATAGGTGCAATATGATAAATGAGAACACTAAAAATATATTCGAAAGTTTCAGTTTGGAGCAAAGTCGAAGTCAAAGCATTTATTTCAATTAGACTATTACACGCACTTTTGAAAGTCAAAAACAAAAAAGCTAAGCTACAGTCACAGTCTGTAGTTGCACATTCCAAATCGTAGATCTCTATGGAGAAGAATGGGCAAGAAACTCCATGGACACTCTTTTAAATCAAAATATTGTTACAAAATCTTGGTTACATCATTCATGTTGAGATTATACATATATGTGAGAACGATGTACAAAGACGTGCACATTAAGAGCTTCCAGAGTAAACCAACAATTTAAAAATAAAGTAATTATAATAATAAAGTAATGAAAAATAACATAATATAAATGGTAGCTTTACAGTACATAGTACTCACACATGCATTGCTCAGTTCAGTGGGGTTCCGGTTTCAGTTTTTAAAAAAGGACAAAAAATAACGTGATGTAAAATAAATTAGCTAACAAATGACTTATTGCCTTTATTTAACCATTATGCTTCCTCAAAAACTCTCCACCACTACCATAACTTAGTTTTATCACAACCGAACAAAGCAAGAAGTCGGTTTAAAACCTCAGTCGGCTACTAACATAGTAGTAACCCATTTCGCTGAACAGTTAGAGCCAGCGTAGAATGATAAGCAGCTGATTCACCCGGAGCTCCTTGTACCTCAATTAACATAAAATTCCAGCCTGTTACGGTTTGTGCGAGTCTAACTAGTGATGGATTGTTGTCAACTTTGAAGTGGTTCTTTCGAACAAAATGTACTTATTGTTACTGCGTTTAATATGGATGTACTAAAGCTGCAAGGATGTTACATGGGCAGTACCATTAAACACCACGCTGCACGCTACAAGAAACGCTCCTCCGAATTTGCGGCCCCAGGCTTTCGGTAAAGGTATCTGGTTGTCAATCAATTCAGCCCATCGTGGTCTACTGCTGGGCATAGACCTCTCCCAAGCTGCGACAATACCTTTTCCTCCGTCTTCTGCAGCCAGTCTCAACCAGTCACATTTTTGAGATCGTCTTTCCATCTAACTGGGAGAAGTTACACAGTACGCTTGTCGATCGGCCGTCACCATTCCAAACTCTGCTATTTGATATGAATTTAGGAAAACACCGTTATTTGTTATCCTTATGGTACTTAGGCCACGAAAAATATCTAAGTATCACCAAACAGGACGTCAATCGATCTCATAGCAGTTTCCTGCATTCCAACTGCTACATTATAAAATGATGTCGCTCATTATCACCGCAGTCGCGTCAACGGAAGACCTCCAAGGACGGCCACGGTAAATAAAAGCCATTCACGACAAACCATCGACTTGCTTTTAACTACTATTAATTTGCATGGACCCTCATCGCGGATGGACCAGAGGACCACGTGTCGCCTACATTCCGTCACACCATAGAACAAAGAGCTTTGATTAATTTTATTACAGCTACTACAAATAATACGCATTCACGACAGACCAATTACTTGATTATAGCCACAATTTGCACAGATCATCATCACCTAAAGAACCTGATTACGCAATTAGGTCTATAGCGAGTCCTCGATGGAACAGCAGCAGGGCTGTGTCGCAAACTATATTCCACCTCCTATCCTGGCCTTGGAGTCCGAAAAAATGCAGTCAAAAGGACCTTTGTTCTACCACTGACGACGCCGTGGAAGTGGGAAAATATTGGGCCAACAAAAATTTTAAGTTGGTACCGCTAATTTGTTGCGCTTCCTTGGTGCTAGTGATACGAAGAAATAGTCCCAATTAATTTGCATGGAACGACATCGACGCCGCGGACGAAAGGACCACGTTTTTCCCAAAGCCCGTTACAGTCCAAAGGCCGTTGAATCATTCTATTAGCAGGCACATTCCATTTTATTTTTAGACCAGCATTCCTTGCAATCCGTTACTTGTTAATAAGATCAACCTAATTCTAATCACACACACAGTAGGTTAATGTTATGTGAGAAACAGTGTAAAGTGCAATAGGTAGAAATGCGCGGGTAATCGTGCGCAGTTATACGATCGGCCGCGTAAGGTTGCAGGTGGAGGGCAGTCGCTGATATAATACTTTACAACGAGCTAGGAATATGGTGATAAGACACGTGTTCGGTAGATATAGACCTTGTTTTTGATGGTTTCTAGCAATATGGGCCTTGTGGCTTACAATGATCTTGGTAGGATGTTGAACATTATACATATTACCATTGAGAAGGCCGGAAAAATCCTGGGTGTTTTCGGAAATTATGTCTAAGTCCATGTAATATGGGGCGAGCCTATTGCCATCAACCGGGCACAAATCCAGACTCCGTGGCTACTGAGAAATTCCTGACGGAAAAATCCAATAACAATTCGCCCGACCTGAGAATCAAACCCAGAACCTCATGCTCAGCATGCAACCAATTTAACAAGATGTTTTTCACCAGGACAACTATCTTGCAATGTTATGGGTGTCAAACAGAAAAAATACGCAGGTTAACCAGGGTAATTGATTTAGCCCCAGGCAGTGAGCAGGGCACATCACTCTCACAACGGATCGCCGTATATACTGGAGTGGCTACCACGTACCGGAAGGTGCAGCGAGGCCTGCCAAAAGGTGGAGCGATATCTCGGCAGAAATCGACTGGATGCGAGAAGCGCAGGAGAGGTCGACGTTGCGAAGCTCGGGGGAGGCTTATATCCAGCAGTGGACTACTTTTTGCAGATTTGATGATGATCAGAACAAAAACTTGTAAATGTTTTTCTCAGTCAATATTTTATTGCTGCTAGAGTAAAATCTGCCAACTGAATTTGATGTCAAGTAAAACGAAGGAAAAATATGATATATGAAATAAAATCTACTTATTGTTATAAAAACTGAGACAAACAAAGGTACCTTAACCTTGTAATACTAAGAGTCACTGACCCAATCAATGTTGCCTTCGTCCGTCTTATCACAAGGAAAGTGCAGCCAAATAATAATTTATATAATGTTTCAAAAATTTTAATACAATATCAATAAAGGAAATGGCTTATCTTGTGGTTTTTAACGCGGTTCACTTGGTAACAAATTATTACTGTTGGTTTTACAAAATTTATCCGTGTGTGGTGAATTTTATTCATTACCTACGTATAATATCTTTACATTTGTTAGAATTTAAAGTAGCTTGTCTGTCAGTCCGACAGCTAAGTTTTTCTAAACATCGATTCAGATTATGATGCAATTTCCACCATAATTTAGTGAAGTTATACTGGAAGGTTAATTAATAATATGTCAGGATTTATATTAACACGGGAAACAATAAATCGGGAACAGTTTCAGGAAGTCTCAACTCCGCTGCGATCAGACATTGAATCTCGCCCTCGCCTCGAGCTGTCAACATCAGGGCTCTGTAGAAGCACGCTGTGGTAGACTTGTAACTAGGTCGCGTGATGTCACCACTGCGTACTTGCGATTCATTTTATGCCCGTACCAATGACCGGATCTGATAATAGTTTTCACTAATATTTGACTACCATAAGAAATCTTCATAATTCATCAAGTCGTAAAGCAGATTAACCTTTTCCCAACTACGTTGAAGTCGGCTTGCAGCCTAACCGGATGCAACTAGTATGTTTCATGGAGAGCCTATCTGGCATACACCACAGCTTCCTGACCTCCCTCAACAAAATAATCCCACAGTCTTGTCACATCCACACCACTTAATACATCAACACCAATCAGTGGTTCGTCCTATAGATACAATAATAACTGGCTTCGGCTTAGTACAAGCAACGTTCACAATTAACCGATCACCCGTGAACCTAACTCATAGTGTCGTTACAATGCTGATGCACGGGAGTAGGATTATGTTATTATATCTATAGTATGTATATTGTGTTTGATGTTCGAGGTGACGAAAATATACATGGATGCTGCGATTTGTGTAATTTTTGAGATAGGTGTTATGAATAAGCTGTAACAATCTTGTTTTTTTATTTATACCCGGTTTTCTGAATTGAGAACTTGGAGTTCAAAACGAATTGAATGAGATTTTTCAGCTGCATGTCGCGGACTAAATTGTAAAAATAATTAACTAAAGCTAAATTAGAGTTTGACTAGTTCTTAACTTCGAATTATCGATTCAGTGTCCACAGTAAATGTCTGAAAGTTTTATTAAAGTATTTACGTAATTCAATAGGAAGCTAGGAATAAACATAACAATACAACATCTCGGCTATAATCCTTGAAGGGTTAGGCAGAGGTGTACCCAATTGTAGTACACCCAAATTTTACCAGTTATGTTTAAGTCCAATGTAGTACGGGGCAAGCCTACTGCCATTAACCGGGCACGGCTGCTGTTGAGAAAATTCCTGAAGGAAAAACCCAAAAACACTTTGCCCGACCCGGGAATCGAACCTCATGCTCAGCAGTCGCACTTGCAACCACTCGACCAACGAGGCAGTCCTAGGAATAAAGGATTTCGAAATAGATCTTATTCAAACTACTATTTTAATATGCACTTTATTTGGAATATAAAAGCGTTCTGTTTCAATTCGGGACGGATTTGTCTACACTCCAACTCAAAGGACCAAAAAAACAGATACATTGTAAAATATTTCACCCACAAGTTTATCGTATAATATTTCCTTCAAAGCCTCCATGTTTCACAACACCTAGCCATTCAAAACGTAATTACATGTTGAACAAACCCTACATGAGCGTACAACCTTAGCGAAATCGCTGTCAAATATGAGCAAAATGTTTTACCTATAATTAGAACCGTAGAAAATAATTAAGCTGTCTTTCGAAATATATATCGAAGGTTTATAATTACGGTTTAATTACTGTGTTAGTTTGAATAACCTTTTAGTTTACAGGCGGTCATTAGTGTTTGCTGAACATGAAGTTTATCAAATTATGTTACCTGACAGACGTTATCATGTCCAATTAACTTTGTGATCATTTTGTAAATTTGAAATTTCCCAAAACCATAATGTTCTAACCAAATAAAAATAAATAATTACATAAAGTACGCGTTCTTTGAAATTGAGTATTTATGATCTTGAGTTAATAAAAAATCCCATAGATAAAGCACTTTCAGTTTTTCTTGGATTTTAATGGCAATTTAAAAAAAAAACTAAAGTTTTTTTTAACTATTCCGAACATTTTAAAATAACTATGATGCCTTACCAACGAATAGCATTTATTTTTATTAAAATACTAGCTGTTGCTCGCGACTTCGTTCGCGTGCAATGTTGATGAGTTTGTGAGAAAAAAAATAGCCTATGTCTTTCCCTAAGATATAACCTATCTTTTTTCCAAATTTCATTATGATCCGATTAGCCGTTTAGCCATGAAAAGGTAACAAACAAACTTACTTTCGCATTTATAATCCTAACTATAATATTATAAATGCGAAAATAAGTTTGTTTGTTACCTTTTCACGCCTAAACCACAGAACCGATCATCCTGAAATTTTGCATATACGCTGTCAGGTGTACAGAAACGGACCTAAGGCACCATTCATACCGAAAAAAAAGTACTGTTCCCGAGAACAACAACAATGACGTTCATATGATAATAGATGGCGCCACGTGTCTTTCGAATCATGATTGAACTATATTATAACAAGCGGAGTATAACTCGAATTGTTTATCAAATTCTAAATTAACGTGAGCGAAAGCTAGTATTATAAATAGTTAGGATAATAAATATGGAAGTAATAATGTGACTTAAATAGGTATCTCAACAAAATACATACTTTAGTCATAGTTTTAATTCCCGTTTGATTTGTGGTAAGTATAATTTTAATTGCTTAAGTCGTGTTTATGAGGCAGTAAATTTTCAATTTCAAGTAAATAATAAACTTTATTATAATTTAATTACTTCTATGGTTTGTTTTTAATAATTTACGAACGATGGGACTGAATTAAAATTTGTAGATAGTTTATAAGTACATAATTATCTTGAAATGTTGAATACATTTCCTATATACTCGTACATCCCCTTTATAACTGGTAAGCTGTAAAAATAAGATAGAGTTATTAATAATATAGTAATCTTATGATTGTTAAAACATAGTAAAAGTACTGTAGTAAACCAAACCTACGGCAATACATAAGCACACCGAACAGACTATTTTAACAAAACTCTAATCCTAAAATGGCGACCGTACGATAGAGAAACTAAGTAGGCCCAAAACTATTTCGTTCTTTCCAAGGTCTACAGCATTCTTCAAACATTTGTTTTAAACAATGGTTGCCTAGCAACGGCTATTTTAACATATTATTACGACACCACACCTTTCTGCACTTAGGGCCCTATGTGGTAACAGTGACGTCCCATTTCAGTCAAGGCTCTAACTTCGACAACTAAACCCATGGATAAAAGGACTCAAGCAACCAGTTCTGGCCAAACAATATTAATTCTCTGTAGCATCGCATTAAGGAACATAGTCCTTTAGCAATAGAACACTGATGATACTGTACCACGTCCCTGCCAAGGTCCTACCGCGAGGCAGTGCACACATTTGCATAGGCGTGCTAAAAGTCTAAAGCTTTACGATCAGTTCCTGCTAATATAAAACGTATACTGAAGAGATAAGGTTGATATTTAAATGAGTTAGTTTGTATAAATAACACATTTCACTTTTAGTAAATCACACAAAGGAATTACGATAGTATTGAAGTGTTACGCCGCTGTACGTGTAACCGCGAATGTCACGTAGTTTTAACCATAATCTACTCTTGATTTTTTTTTTACTTTGCGTAGAAATTTTCTAATCTCAACTCTAAGTTTATAAAATAAAGTTCGATTTTCCTTGAAGCTTTACTGTATCAAAAGCTTTAGTAAATTCCAAGTGACATAGAAATCAGACCTTAGTACCGCAGGGCATTGTGGTATTAAATACCAGAAAGTATGTGATTAAGATTAATGCGAACAAAGTGTGGGTGGTGAACTGATTAAAGATTAAATATATTGTTATTGTTCCTCGGAGCTATGACAAATAATTAGTTTCGGTTGTTAATAAATATTTATGGATTGTCGCGGCCTTTTCCATCACTGCTTGCCTGGGGAGCTGTAAGCTACTGTTTATATTAACTTGTTTCTTGTCGGGGCTCTGGCTCAACTAGTCTTGAATTTGGTTGTTATTGTCTAATCCTAGTGTATTTAGGACGCTTTATAGGTTTATTATGCCTAATGTAAGTATTAAGTGCCTAAGCGCGCTCCAAACGCCAAAGCCTTCGTTTTATGTTGCGTCAAGCTGCAATATAGTTGCTACGACATAAGAGACATAACCTACATCATGAATTTACAGATGCTTACAATGCACGGCCAAAAATTTCAACCCTGGTAGGTTTAGAATAGATTCATGTACTGAATTCATTATAACAGGTTGCTCGTCGTTGTCTACTCTATTTAAAAGAATATCGGCCAAATTCACACCATTTCAAAACCATTCATCATTATGTTTGTTTATTTAACCCCAATAGTAAAAGAAGTTCAATCAATTAATGATCAAAACAAAACTCACCGGATACTTTCCATAGCATCCGATTCCATTGACTTTGAAGCATCGTGACCCACCAACTAAGCGTAGAGAAGATTCAGTAGGAAAGAATAGTCCGAATAGTGTGATTCATATCTCATTTAGGATCTATTGACTAATAGAGGATAGCCACCCACCTACCTACCATAACCTACCTACCTATTGTTATTGTATCCGAAGCAATCATCGATTTGAAGCGTTCTAAAAGATGCATGCCGAAAAAATCGAAACTGGAACGAAGTAAAACCTGAGGGCCTAGTTACAACAGTAGTGGAAAACTCAAAAATGTTTATGTTTAACTTATGTCTATTCTATGGAAACTCGAAATATGAATCGAAGCCTTTGCCACTTGTGCTGGCCCTCTGTAGGTACAAAATTTCTTTTACCATTGTTAAATTTACTCTTCTCCTTCTTCTGTTGCTGTTCTTAAACCTCGACATTTCAACGACGTCGCCGGTAGCAGCGTAGAGGTCTGTTGCTGGATGCATGTTTTAGGGCTAAGAGGGCTAGATAGCAGGTGGAACATGGTTTGTAACACAGCTTCACAGCCACACTCTGATTTTGTTACGTCCAGAAAGCGAGGTTGGAATTATATCTTCCCACTTGGGTCCAGACCTTAAAGTTGCCTTAAATGTTTTTGCCCTGAAAAAACATGCAAATAATATATAATTCAAAATAAAATCCAAAGCAAGTAAAGATCGCCAGACTTTAAAATAAACAATGGACATAACCCATCATGGAGTTAAGTTGAACAATTACCAGCGGTCGTTGTCACTGGCTCACAAAGACGAACTATTTCTGTGCATTTGAATACAAACACTATTGACTGACATTCTTTTACATAAGCCTTACCTGTAGTACCTATGTATGGTCAAATACAAACACGTTTGTGTACCTGTATGCAATAGACGTTATATTTATTTCTAAAAGTGTTTTTAAAAGATCATCGTCCTCCTGCCCATTCAAATTGGCACAGAATGTCTTTTCCTTTCAAACTTAGCTGTAGACGTGGTAGCCCTCCCTTTTTAATTAACTCCTCGATCACGCAATTGGTCTATCGTTTCTTTGGTCTTTCTCTAATCGTCGTAACGACAGGAGGCCTGTTTCCTAATAGTAGATCCCGGCTGCCATTTGTAGATCTATGACAGTCGTTACAGGTGGTCAGTGGTCCGAAAGTCTGACAACCAGTCTTACCAAGGGTTTCGTATCCCCCAATACTAACTGGGTTGTGGAGGTCAGATAGGCAGTTGCTCCAACTAAAATACTGGTACTCAGCTGCATCCGGTTAGACTGGAAGTCGATCCCAACAAAGTTGGGAAAAGGCTAGGCAGATGATGACCTTAACAATACTCCTTACTATTTTTATAATCTTACGTTAACTAACGTTTCTCTCCTAAAAATCATCTTAAGTTTTTAAATCAACAAAATTAGCTGCAGGTATATTACAACTTATATACATAACATAGTAACTAGCTATGTACACGAAGCAAACTTAATCGGTTTGCAGGGCACACCACAAAGATGTTGGTGTGCGTAAAATCAACTGGTGTATTACTTCGCCTATTTATTAGTGTTTGCTACCCGTTGTCCACGCACACACAATAAAATTTCTTGTCACTAATGTTGCAGGGAATATGACGCATAAATTTAGCTTATCATACAATCGTCTCCGTGGCGCATTAGTCGAGCGTGCGATAAATAATTACTTACTGCGCCGGCGCCGTAGGATCGAATCCGACTGCCAACAGCTTAATGTTTTTGTATGTTTTAATAAAATATTTTACATTTGTTTGTTCAATTTATTGCTTAACTATTAGCAAGTCTCTTTATATTTGGGTTAGAATGTATTAGTTGTCTACCCTCTAAAAATGACAAATCATGTTTAAGTTAGTAGTTTAAGTTCATCGTCATAATGCTATTGACTATTGGGGTTTCGTTACGTTTTTAGACATTATACCCTGCGTTTTTTGAGAAGTGCTTTTATTTGTGAATCAATATGAATCATTGAACCACACTTTTATGAGCTGAAATAATTCTTTTGCATGAGCAAAATGTTTCAATTAGTGAAATTGCGAGACGTTTAAAGATATCGGTGAGTAACAAAATGTTATTATGATGTTTAGAAGTTTAATATGTTTAAATAATCCACATGTTATTGATTGTTGTTTTTTGTAACAATATTTTATTATTGTTCACAGAGAAGGACTGTGCAATTGTGGGTCCATCGTTATGCAGATTCGGGAAGCATTGATCCTTGCCGACCGGGACCAAAGGCTGGATTTGCATTCACAGATTGGCATCTGATATAGTTGCTACGCATACCGCTGAGCCCTTCCTCACTACTCGTTCCACGGCAACTAAACATGACGTGACATTACAAACTGTACGAAACCACTTGCGAGCAGCTGGTGTGAAATGTTGTAGGCCAGCCAAGAAAATTTGAATGTCAGATATTCACAGGCAAAACCGGGTACGCTTCGCAAGAGAATATTTAGATTTTGATTGGTGCAATAATATAGTTATATTTAGAGATGAAAAATGTTTTAAATCAGACAAGGACGGTCGCAAAATATTGTGGCGAAAAGATGGTGAGCGCTATCATAAAAAAAAATATTCTTCCATGCAGGTCTAGTGGAGACATTTACTTCGTGCATGAATAAGTCATAGATAGCGAAGGCGCACCAATAGGATATTAATAAAAATATCAGGGGGTAATTCGATTTGTTTTATGTGAGTGATGTTATTGTTAGTGAGATAACAATTTAGGATACCTGTATCTTAATATCTATCTTATTAACATGTTTATTCATTTCACTAATAAATAAATTACCCACTTGAATAAGAAAAGTAACGTTATTTCTTGTCCGACTTAGAATATTTGTCATGCACAAAACTTTTTAATTTGTGATTATAATATAAAAAAAAACCTAGTCAATAAATGTTGTTGATTTCTTAATACAAATTGTTTAATTTTTACTTCCATATTTTTTTTCGAATAATGTTCTTATTATCAGGTAAATTACAATAAAAATTCAACAAAATGAAAATAAAAGTTTTTTAATAATGCAAAAAGTTGACGCCAGCGGCGCAGATTCGATCCTACGACACTTGATTTACCAGCCGAATGATTACACATCTATGCCACGACACCGGTTAGTCATAGGGTTAAATTGATGCTTCATATTCTTTACCTCATATTATACATATACTATAGTGAAGCAAACACTAACAAATAGGCGAAGTAATACACCAGTTGATTTTACGCACACCAACATCTTTGTGGTGTGCCCTGCAAACCGATTAAGTTTGCTTCGTGTACATAACACAACTAGTAATAGAAGCAAGGCGGATGCGATCGAGGACGTCTGTATACACGAAAAAAGCGATGCAAAAGTGAACGGAGCATAAATGAGTATAGATCCCATTGTTCAATTATCTTTTTCACGTACCTAAAGGTCGTGAGTTGCTTGATGAGAATTAGCTCCGCCATCAGATTTTGGATTTTGGTCCTTGGAGTCGAAAATTTGGTGTGTATGTGGGTTTAGAAAGGCCGACACTAGGATGTTTTATGATGACCCGATTTAGTATCATGATTTTGGTAAAAATCTTTACATAGGAATTTCATTAGTTACTTGATCTTGCGTCACTTATGTACAATTTATGTCATAACTCATAGTTTTTACTTAAGTGTATTATCGACATCTGGAATGGTAAATGCATCGAACTTACCGTTCATATCAGGCTCTTATTGACACCTGTCGATCAAACCAATCAGTATCTTATTTATCTATCAATACAATACTTTCGACAGTTTTATAGCTAAAGAAAAACTTGTTAGACTATTTCTATTACGTCCACTATAGCCTTGGAATAAACATGTCCAATACATACCATGGCATGTTAATTATTTAGTATAACACCAACTTAGGACTACAAAAATTCAAGAGATTTCCGTAAGATAACATTAGCGTAATTATTCCAGTTACATTTAGTCACAGCCTACGATGGTGTTTAAAAAAAAATTCTCAACATAATGGAAGCAAGAAAAAAGTCTGACCCAGAAACAAAACAACATCGACAGTTAAAATGCTGTCCAAAGAATCAGTCAAGGTTCGCAGAATTGGGAAGAAGGACCAAAACATTTTGCCCACAATTTGATGATCCCTTATGGTGTCAACTAAAGAAACTCCATTGTTCGAAAACGCTCGTATATAATCACTTATTTGTTTGTCGAAAAAAAGCGGTCGATCCGAAATTCTAACAAAAAGAGGCAAATTTTCGCGTTGACATTGAACACGCGCGTTTCACGGTCTTTTCGGACATGAGTTCATTGCAACCTATTTGCATACGAAAAGGCATAGTGACGACTTTGACTTTGCCGGTATCTGTCTCGACTTTCGTCGAAAAAGGCAAAAACAGACCATAAACGGCGAAACTACCCAGAATTGTTTTTGCACTAATAAAATCGTAAACGCTCGTTTGTCCCACTTTTTGTCGCATGATCCAATTTTTTTCGAAAGCTGACGACAATGGCTGAATTATGTCGTAATATTTGAACAATAGTCTGTTTGTGTTGTGTGTGCTGTAGGGATCTTTGACGGCTGCCGAAGGGCTCCGAAAAAAAAAGATATTGCGCCAGTGACGAAACGCACCTCACTTTCGATTTCAGTCTATTGAAGATGATTAAAAGAGTTGCATAAACAATGTATTTTGTTGAAGTTATTTCATGCATCTCATAGTTTTTAGAATTTATTATTCTTTCCCGGTAGTGTACACGTTTTTGAACTCAGTTTTTGCGCTGTGACGTCATATAAATTCCAACGTTCTCTTTCACAACGTATTTAATATTACTTAATGATTTGCTATCATTTGTCTTTCTTTGGTATAAATAACTTTCATAATATTAATAACAATCTTTTACATTTAGCATCGGTGAAATCTTGTAAGACCAAATATGTACGTGTGTGTCTCCATGTTGTCAATAATAAATCAATCAGCACTGCAGAAGATACGAATAAATAACAAATAGAATTTTGATTAATAGAAGAGGCCTTCATATGAGTTTGTATTAGCTTTGCAATAATCACAAATTAACCTTTCGCTTTGGCTCATTACAATAATTTGCAATTATTAACATCATGTACTCTAGGACCATCTTTTTAAAAGAAAAGAATGTACCTAAATAACCATATACCACAACACATGATGCAATTCTCATTAAAACATACAAAAAAAATTGTACTACTACTACCTATACATCACCTTGGATAACCCTGAAAACGCCAAATTGATACCTATGATATACGTTCTAATTTTTCATTCGGGCAATCTGTATTTTGTAGGCACAATAAAATACTTGATCCACGTTAAATTGATGGTGATTACAGTCATTAGACGCGGCCTTTATTTCTTATAATTCTTTTGATAATAAAACTAACAATGATGTCCGAAAAAAGGTAGCAAAGGAAGGTGGGCGACAAAACAATAACTTTTAATTTCAAAGGAACCTATTGTTGCATCAATACAAAAATAGAGCGAGACCTGGGACTTTTTTTGTAGAAATTAGAAAGTGAGAGTCCTCGTGGAACTATTTGTTATAAAATTTTATGATTTTGCTACTTTATTTTTGTTTTTACAACTTTTATGGCGCACCATTTTGGAAGCTCATAATGCTTTCGCTTTCTAAAACGACGATTGTTATATGCGTTTTTAAAAATGTTTCTGGTAGTTTTGCCGACGGTCGGGCCGAGGATGGTGTTGAAGATTATTTTTAATTGCGTGTCTTTTGTTTCTGTCGGCTCCCTTATGGGATGTTTTAATCGGAAAAGGTTGCATTTCGTGTCATTTGTTAGAGTAATTGTAAAAAGGGAAAGTTTTGCTACATTTTTTTTAGAATAATTACGAATAAGAACTGCAAGACTGCTAGCTATGTGCCTTTTCATTGTTTTCTATATCATCTGTCGTCCTCGACTTCTGATACATACGCAATTTAACAATGTAAAATCGCTGTAACTGGTCAACGCAAGTAACTCATTACTAATCTATATACATATAATAAAACAGTAAAAAAACTGTGTCTGTACATTGAATATATTAAAAAAATAATAATTGAGGGGGGTTTAGAAACAGTAATAGAGCACGAAACCAAAAAAAAAATTCTGTCTGTTTGTCTGTTTGTCTGTTTGTCTGTTTGTCTGTTTGTCTGTTTGTCTGTTTGTCTGTTTGTCTGTTTGTCTGTTTGTTTGTACACGCTAATCTTCGGAACTACTTGACGGATTTGAATGATTTTTGTTTTGTTGTATAGGTATAAAGTCTGAGCAACACATAGGCTATAATTTATCTTGGAAACTTGAACACCTGATGCAGAACCGCAACAGACCAGCTAAACTATAAGAGATACAAAATTGGTACCTTAGCAAAAATTGTTTCACGTGATGAGCATTTTCTGCTAAGAGAATAAATTTGAAGATCTGGAACACCTGATGTGGAACTCCAAGAGCCCAGCTACACTATAACACATATAGGAATGACGTCTTAGCAAGAGTTGTTCAGCCTGATGAGTACTCTCTGTTGTCGTATAAAATTTGAAGATCTGGAACAGCTTATGTGGAACTCCAAGAGCCTAGCTACACTATAACATATATATGAATGACGTCTTAGCAAGAGTTGCTCAGCCTAATGAACACTCTCTGTTGTCGTATAAAATTTGAAGATCTGGAACAGCTGATATGGAACTCCAAGAGCCCAGCTACACTATAACATATATAGGAATGACGTCTTAGCAAGAGTTGTTCAGCCTGATGAGCACTCTCTGTTGACGTATAAAGATTGTAGATCTGGAACACCTGTTGTGGAACTCCAAGAGTTCACTGTGTAATTATAAAATAACATAAGCTGGGAGTACCTCCACGCGGTGAGGCGGTAACAGTTTAGGACTGATTTTCGATGAAAATTCTATGAATCATTGAAAATTTGACTCTACTGGCTAAAACTCCCATTTATTTCCTTTTCCATTTATTTTCGTGACACGATAGCCTACCCGGTAACGCAGGGGAGCAGTCACTTAGATTTTAATTGATCAGGTATTTTCAGAATAAAACTATAACCATGCCTAGAAAGAGGTCAAATCTTTCCCAACGTTCCAAAGGAGCTAAAAGATTGAGGATCATAAGATCCCAAGAATCTAACGAAGAGCGTCAGGATAGACTTGATGCTGTTCGAGAACATCAGGCTGCAACTCGCTCTGTAGAAACCTCTTCGGGTCGCGAAGCTCGCTTGCGTTCTCAGCGTATTTATGCATCTACATCCAGGTCTCTAGAGACCAGTGAAGAATATGATGCGCGACTCTCCGCTGATCGTGAACGTCATGCATTGTCTCGCGAGTCGGAGACATTCACGGATAGAGAATTGCGCTTGAGTTCTCAGCGTATCTACGCATCTGCTTCAAGGTCTCTAGAGACAAGTAAGGAACATGATGCGCGACTGTCCGCTGATCGTGAACGTCACGCATTGTCTCACGAGTCGGAGACGTCCACGGATAGAGAATTGCGCTTGAGTTCTCAACGTATCTACGCATCTGCTTCAAGGTCTCTAGAGACAAGTAAGGAACATGATGCGCGACTGTCCGCTGATCGTAAACGTCACGCATTGTCTCGCGAGTCGGAGACGTTCACGGATAGAGAATTGCGCTTGAGTTCTCAACGTATCTACGCATCTGCTTCAAGGTCTCTAGAGACCAGTAAGGAACATGATGCGCGACTGTCCGCTGATCGTGAACGTCACGCATTGTTTCGCGAGTCGGAGACGTTCACGGATAGAGAATTGCGCTTCAGTTCTCAGCGTATCTACGCATCTGCTTATAGGTCTCTAGAGACAAGTGCGGAACATGATGCGCGACTGTCCGCTGATCGTGAACGTCACGCATTGTCTCGCGAGTCGGAGACGTTCACGGATAGAGAATTGCGCTTGAGTTCTCAGCGTATCTACGCATCTGCTTATAGGTCTCTAGAGACAAGTGCGGAACATGATGCGCGACTGTCCGCTGATCGTGAACGTCACGCATTGTCTCGCGAGTCGGAGACGTTCACGGATAGAGAATTGCGCTTGAGTTCTCAGCGTATCTACGCATCTGCTGCTAGGTCTCTAGAAACAAGTGCGGAACATGATGCGCGACTGTCCGCTGATCGTGAACGTCACGCATTGACTCGCGAGTCGGAGACGTTCACGGATAGAGAATTGCGCTTGAGTTCTCAGCGTATCTAAGTATCTGCTGCTAGGTCTCTAGAGACAAGTGCAGTACGTGATGCGCGACTGTCTGCTGATCGTGAGCGACATGCATTGTCTCGCGAGTCAGAAACGTTTACCGATACAGAATCACGCTTGAGTTCTCAGCGAATTCGCACATCTACTAACAGGTCTTTTGAAACGAGTGATGAACGTGATGCGCGACTAACTGCTGATCGAGATTATCGTACATTGTCCCGAACACGCACACACCAAAATATTCATAATCAGTTAGAAAGTGAGAGAGAAAGGATTGCTGGAGTACGGTATGAAGAGACAGAAGTTAATTCAGTGTACCCTTGGGATCTGCTGCGGAGTAACGGGAAGAAAAGTTTTTTGTTGTATAGTCTGGGCAACATAAAGGCTATAATTTATTTTGGAAAATTAATACCTGATGCAGAACCGCAACAGACCAGCTACAGTATAAGAGATATAAAAATGGTGCCATAGCTAAAAATATTCCACGTGAAGAGCATTTTCTGCTGTGAGAATAAATTTGAAGATCTGGAACACCTGCTGTGGAACTCCAAAGCCCATGGCAGCGCTATAACAAATTAAGGAATGACGTCTTAGCAAAATTTATTTAGTCTGATGGGCATTTCCTGTTGACATACAAAAATGAATGATCTGAAACGACTCCAATCGTCTCGCTCATCCCGTTGTTTTCCCGTCCCCGGGCCTTAGAATTCTACATCAGACGTTTCAAATCTTCGATTTTGACGACCCCGTTGTCGCTGGCATAAGCAACGGGATCCGCGTACGAAGTCGCGGGCAGAAGCTAGTTAGATATATATATGTGGAAGCTTGTAATTAGAAAATGTCACTACCTATGCATGAAATTTATAATTGTTGTTAGTCTGTAAGCTTTCTTTAAAATTAAATAAATAAATAAACTGAAACTGAGTCAGCAACATCAACTTAGACTATCACAATATATTACTTGACATGAGCCTCTGCCAACAATGGCCGGTCCCCTGCCGTCTGCATACAGTCTGACCCAGCCACCTTTTCAAGGCAGTTGGATCATCTAGCTGTGGGCGAAACACACTACACTTGCCGATATACAGTCTCCACTCCAGGGCTCGCTTGCTCCATCAGGCATCGGTTCTTCAACATCGTGGACGGGACACTGCCACTTTCTTTCTTTATCATGTGGTTAGTGCCTAACCTGTGTGTGTGTCAGAGTTTTTATACTGCCCATTGGCCTCTTACTTGGCTTTACATGCCGTCAAGAAACATCTCTCAGGCATGCTGGTTTCGTCACGACGTTTTCCTTAACCGAAGCAAGATACAATACGCAAAAGAATCCGAAAAATGAGAAGTGTCTAGGGTTCGGACTCGATATACTTGGCAGTCCGACGGTCATACCACTAGACTAACACTACACCTAAGCTTGCTTGCTCAGCTAGATACATCGGTCACTCCAGTTCCAGTCCAGACTTTTGCATTTCGGATCTTATGTTCCAAAGTCATTCGAGTACGTGCCATTCCATTTATAGTTTCTTTCTGCCTACTCGCCCCATCCTCAATGCCATTCTGTCAAAGTTCCACTAAATCGGTAGTACATTAACCTCCTTTACTTTATTTAACATTATGATCTTCGCAATTAAAAATGTTCTCTATCCCCAACCTTATTGCTTTTCCAATTATCTCTTTTAGGTCACGTTCTATCATTTCCAAAGAAATCTTAATTAATGTGTTTGCAATCAAATTGTCATTAGTAAGTGTATAAGGTAAATTGGGTAATAAATGAGTCATTGAAAATGGTGAAGCATGTGACATGTCACCAGAGATAATGGCTCACAGCCTCGCACAGAATGAAGGCCTCTCTCCCAGCAGTGCAATGGAAACATCATTAATAGATTGATTGTGGTAAGTCTCATCTATTCCCATCTTTTCCCAACTATTTTGGGGTCGGCTTCCATTCTAACCGGAAGCAGCTGAATACCAGTATTTTACGTGGAGCGACTGCCTATCTGACCTCCACAACCCAGTTAGTTCTGGGTAAGACTGGTTGTCAGACTTTCGGGCCACTTACTACCTGTAACGACTGTCAAAGATCTACAAATGACAGCCGGGACCAACGGCTTAACATTCCGAAGCACGGAGGAAGCTCGTTATGTAATCACCCATCCACGAACCAACCTAGGCAAGTGCAGCTTAACCTAAAGATCAACCCGAGCTGCAGTTATTATTTAGCCACGAGCTCCTCTTTTCCTCTAATCGTGGTAAGTCTATAGGCCAATACAAAGATCTAATTAAAAAAAAACCTTGCATAGAATGCGTACAATCACAGATAAAACCTGCACCGCTAAACACAGAATCATAAAATTGCGCAAGAGTTCCTTAAACCGTTGGGAACACTATTAAAAAGGTTTTGAAAAATTCACCCTCTAAGAAGATTAAATACGGGAAGAATGTTTATATAGAAATTTGTCATTTTCGAGATATCCCACTGGACGCACAGCTTAAATTATTTAAAAAATCTAATGTTTTGTTATGGAATATGGACTAAATTAGTTTATTCTCATCTGTTACTTCATGAAATCATAAACCTATTGAAAACTAAGCATTTTAATCCATTTGTGTAAACTGGAGTGTGCATCCACTTTTTAATTTACCTTAATGAGGATAAAAGCACCTTCAGTAATTGTTAATTTGCATACAACGAAGATATCATAATTAGTATGAGTTTCACACGCTAACATAAATTCAGTATCTACGATATTTCCCTACTAATGAAAAGATGCTTGGTAATATTTTCCCGTACAATTAAAGGCAACTATGAAACAGTTTATTACATTGTGAGTAGTTGCAAGTAATTGATGATACTTCCTTGTGTTCAATAGCTTTGCATATAATCGTATTATTTAACAGAATTTGAATATTATCTGGTCTAAAGTGCATGTTTTCCTCTATAACTAGTACTTCCATTGACATTAACAGCATTTTATTTTGTGTCTTAGGCTCAGTGCTGCAAGGTTTATAACTAATTGATCCTTCCATCAAAGAATTTACCAAACCATTCTATAACCTAACATTTCCTCTCGTAGTCTCAGTTCTGAAAAGAACAAAATGAATTGGTCCATTGTATAAAAAAGCCAGACTATTCTGCCACCAATGACTCCCTCATTTTCCATAGCTATGTGCATATTTATTTTTTCATTTCTTGGTAAGACAGGTTTAAACTCTTCGCTCTCTTCGCTTTTGTGAATTAAATGCTACCTAAAGATATATTTTTTTGCCCTAAAATGAAGTTAAAACAATCTTACCATCAAAAATACTAAACCAAAATAATATCAAATCTTAATGATTCATAAAGTTACACAAAAGAGGCAAGCTAATGCCGCATTTTAAACAGATTAACTTTCCGGTCAGTTTGAAAATTAAAGCGAAGCCTTAGATACACGAGATTAAGATATAAAAACGTCTGTCAATGCCGCACGTACCATCCGTCAGCTGTCAAGAGATTTATCCTTACATCAGCTGCTTGCATGGAAAGAAGATGAAGGTTTTTAATTTAAAATAATAATTTACAATAAAATTAAAATTTGAATATCTTTGAACAAGGATGGAATATGATGAGAATCTCTCATAAGTATCTGACTCTTGCCAAAAATGTCTGCTACATATTTGAAAATTCAAAGCAATAGAGAAATTGATTGCTACCAGCTCATACAACACACAACTAACTAAAAATAGTCACAACTGATAAGGAGAGAAAAATAAAGGTAACGAAGAAGGTTAGGAGCTAGGAAAGAGAGAGAAGACAGCCAAAGGATGAGCTTCCTTTTCTATTACCCTTTGCCTATCCTTTCTCAAGGTGGAAGCGTCAGGGTAGCCCGCGAAATTCAAATTTTTGGTCGTTTTTTAAAGTTCCGTACCCGTTTTTTAAAGGTTAAAAAAATAGGACCCTATTACTAAGACTCCGCTGTCTGTACGTCCATCTGTCACCAGGCTGTATCTCATGAACCATGATAGTTAGACAGTAGAAATTTTCACTGATGATGTATTTCTGTTGCCGCTATAACAACTAATACTAAAAAAAAACAGAATAAAAACATACAATTTGACACTGACCGGCAAGTCACAAAAAACGTTAAAAAAATAATAATTTTGCGGGCTACCCTGGCGCTAAGACTGACAGATAATTAAAAGTTATGGTGGAAACCTTATCTTTAAATTTTCAGTTAGTCTTAACCTTGCAGTCTGGACAAGGGTTAATAGGCTAGATTGATTAGGAAATAAAGCTACTTTGTGGTACTTTTAGAGTACCTACACAAAGGGCAAAGAAGGAGCATGGATGGGTTTTAGTCAGTACAAGTCTACTCCCTTCAGCTCCGCTCACGGAAGAGGTCATTTGATGATTTCCCAACCGAGAAAAGGGGTCTGAGTTATAGTTTGTTTATTTTAAGAAGTACCTACAAATTGAATTTAAGTCGGACATGATTAAAGGTTGGTTTACACAACTATATTTCAAGAATTCTCATTAGGTACTGCTATGTGCAAATATGTAAATAAACAAACTATTAGAGTCAATTAGTGTTTGAAGTAATTTATGAATTTTTAGATAGAATTATGCAGGCCGAGATAATAAATTGTCTGATAATTCAAATCACTGATCACGATGCGATACGCTATACAGTGCACTGCAAAATATTGAGAATATCGGTTATACATTTAAAGGATTCCGATTCACATAATATTGGACAAAAAAAGCAAGTTTATGGGGTTGTAAATAACATTCACCCAAATCATCATTCATCATCAGCGTAGCCTTCTCTCAACTATGTTGGGGTCAGCTTCCAGTCTAACCGGATGCAGCTGAATACCCGTATTTTAAATTGAGCGACTGCCTATCCTACCTCCACAACACAGTTAGTACTGGGTGATACGATACCCCTTAGTAAGACTGGCTGTCAGACTTTCGGGCCACTGACTAACTGTAACAATTGTCAAAGGTCTAGAAATGACAGCCGGGACCAATGGCTCAACGTGCTTTCCGAGGCACGGTGGAAATTCGGTATGTAATGGACCACCCATTCACGGACCAACCTAGGCAAGCGCGGCTTAACCAAAGGTTTTCCAAAATCACTTTAATCACTTATAACAATTTTCACACTAAAGATCCCTACATACTCCGTATGCTTAATCTACGATAAAGATCTGGTTTTACACGAACACCAGTTGCGTGTACTCCACACCCGACCTTTTTGAAAATCATCACCGATAATGTCAGTGTATTTCCTTTTTAGGTCATTCTGATAAAAAAGTTAACATATAAAAATATACATATTACAACAGCCGACTCCTCTCCCTTCTTTGTAATACAAATTCTTACAACTTGTCCGTCTGACTGTACGTCCATGTCCAATATGTCACCGTCCAGTACTGTCTTCTAGCTGTCATTTGTCAGATGTCAGTCCATTGAAAACGTCGCCTTGTACAGAACTGGCCGTTTGTGCAAACATACATAAATATTAGATGTGATGTCATAGGCATGGATAAAGAGGTGAGCTGTACTCTTACTTTCTCTAGTCTTCGTTTTGCATTTAAGAACTGCTTTAAAAACGTCCTACAAGAACAGGGTCGAAAGAAAAAAATCTTCGAGTTAATTGCGTAAAACATACTATTAGGTACACTTCTACCTATCCTATCGCGGATTAGAGGCGTGATGTGATGTGAAAATATTTTTATTATCTAACTAAAACTCAATGACATTAATCCAATCAAGATACCAAATCATAATCCAACTATCCTGTAGCTCAACAGCAACAACAATGACTTAACCAACATAATACTTTTCTAAAACCTGACACTGAAATCTCCCAGCAACCTAATTTTGCGTCAAACAACAGTTTCCGTCTTAAACAACGAAGGCGAACAGACAGGTCTAATCCATTCTTCCTGATCGGGATGATGGTGTGATGCGGTCAGCGATGCGTCATGGCCAACCTTCTAACGAGAGCGTGATGTGTGATTGGCGCAAATCATAAGAGATTTGCTTTTTCTTGCAGCTTCGACCGCATGGTAGTCGGGATTATTCCACGGAATCCGACAACGGGGGAGAAATTATCATAGGGTACTTTCCTAACAAGTCATGTTCAATTCGTGTGGCACTTCTACCTCAATCCGGTTAGCTGTTATTTTTTATGTAAGTCTTGCAATCAGTCCTGAGACTATAAGCAGATGAATTGAAGTGAGGTTTGTCTTGTCGAGGAGGATCCCTATTGGGAGCCTCTCTCTCCTCTTTAAAATATTGACGTTTTAGCTGTTATTGTCAGTTGCTAAATCCATTATAGCAGGTCTTTTCAGGCGCCTTTCATGAGCTGGCTTGGCTAGACTGATGGCCAGATAATTTGGGTGCCGTTCCAGTCATTGTTTGTAGCGTTTCGCAAACGAGCCTCCTTCCTCTTTTACTGTGTTCATTTTGAGTTGTTCATGAACCTCCGAGTTTTTGATGAACCGCGGTGCATTTAAAATGTTTTTTACGATGCCGTTCAGCTGAACTGAGAGATAGAAAGAGTTACTTTCGCATTTAAAAGTAAGTATGGAAGTATGGATACCTACGATTTATATGAAAGTTATGAAGCCTGGTGGAACTTATAGGTAATGGTAACAGTTAAAAATAGATAGCCTGAATTTCCGAGCATATTTTAGTTAGGCAAGTTTTGTTATGATTGTGGATGGCTATAGGTATGAGTAGAGGAAGACCAAAGAAACGATGGATGGACTGTGTGAAGTGATGATATGGCGTCCACTTTACTGGTCTCCACAAGTCGCGTAATGACTTAAAGCATGCTCTGAACAGCTTCTTTCATTGGTTTTCTACGCATTCGCTGTAGAAACCTCCTTGTCGCTTGTGTGTGTAGGCCGTGGCCAAGTCTGTGGGGTTTTAGTTAAGACGGGCTAAGCAGCAGGTACTGTCATACTGTCTAATTGTAACTGTCATCATTTATACCAAAAATATCTCATTAGCAATGAGGATGGCCACTACGGAACTAATGGCTAAGCATCACCATTGGTTGAAAAACTAGTAATGTTTTTTATTTTTCAAACTAGCTTGACTTGGTCAGATCGGGACCTAGCTTTGATCGCGCCATCTACAATGAGCTTTTAACGGTTTTTTTCCATTAGAACCGCAAAGAGGAAAACCGCTACTAATTCAATAAGCACATTATACGATTGACCATGGTAACTTTCAAATATCTAATTTCGGACGTTACGTTTCGTGCAACTCCGTACACCACTTAAATCATAAGTCGGTAGAAAATCGTGATTACAAAATAAAACTAAATCTTTATGTGTTTCTAAATAACCATAAGCCCTTTACTTACATTAAAATGCGCACGAGATGTTATTACAGGGGATGGAAACGTGAAAGGTACATAAACAGAAGTGCATTTGGCAATTTCATTTCGAAATTGAACTTTACTTAAATAAGGACTGAGTTCTTATTTGCAGAGCAAATGGTTTTGATGTTGAACACGTGAGTCGCTGAGACCTTTCTATTTGCAACTCTGCGTCTTGACTATAAGAATTAATTTTGCATGACTGTTGAACTCACTTAAATAAATAGACATTACCGCATGGACACATTTCATATTGATGCAAGTGTACATACATACATATTTCATTATGATGTACATAAAACGGCCAATTATACCTATATCATTTTCGCAATTAACATAAAATACAAAGCATTAAAATTTTAATTATGGCAACTTTTTAACATGACTGATGATTAAGAATTCTGACCAAATAGAAGACTTGTGTGCATTGAGAGTAGAAACGGCAATGAAAGGTGCCAATAAATTAAAAGAGGCGACATTGTGCCTAGGAGATATGGTTCAGAGAACGCTGTTTATTCTTTATATTAATATCTCAAACTTGTCCTGTAAGTATATGAAACTGGTATTTATCTACGTAAAGGTCATTAAAACCGGACACGGACACAAGAATAAGACAGATACTATATTAACTGAAGTATCTGTCCGCAATTTGTCCGTAACACTTTAACCGAACCGAATGGTTTTTTTACCCAATTTAGTTTCTTACCATTTATTTCCCAAGACCCAACTAAACCATCTTAAAGTATCAGTCACACTCTCATTAGAAATCATTCCGGAAAATATCCCTTAAGGTAACTCTCTGGTTTCGACTGCTACAGTTTGACCTATACGTTAGCTTGTCTACGAAAACGGTTTTGCTGGCTTACTCTACTGGTTTTAGTTCACTATGACCAACCTGGTGCGTACCGGCTGAAGGACCAACATTTTGCTTAAATTCCCATGCAGCAAGAAAACATCTGCAAAACATTATAATAATATTTAGCTAGCTATTTTACTTTTTTTCGGTTACATTACGTACCTTTATTTTTCTCCGTTCTCGGTTTGAGATATTCCAATAGACATTTAATTTCATCACATTAGGATGACGGTTGTTTTCAAGAACATCATCGTTGATAACAATATTTTCCACTGTTTGCCATTCAAAAACTCTTTTTTTTTATCTTCTCTATTAGTTAAACACCGTCTCGCCCTTATTACTCCACACTTAACTTTCAAAATAGATCATTAACTTTAACATAGAACTGTACCAGCCTCAAGCTTATGAGAGTGATCTAGCAAATAATGTCAGTATGATAATTTACCTTTTCTCTGTTACGTTATCTTTAATTTCATCAGATCACAGTCATAAAAACGACGGACCCTTTTCGATAACATTATCGTTGATGTCAAAATTATCATCTGTTTGCTTTTTAAAGTCTCTTTCATTGATTATATCTTCTCCATCATTTATAATTACTTCTATTAAAACACCGGTGTATTCCTTAATTACTCTACACTTTACTTTCGAATTCGATCATAAACCAACAGAAATATCTCAGCATCAGCCATGCAGGAGCGATGTCAAGGCAATATTTACTTTTTTTCTATCAATCTTCCATCCAGTCTACGGCATATACGACCCACAAACTTCCTTTTTCTTTTTGTTATCACTTTGATATGTCCGTAAGTCTCGTCGGTCGTGGATGGTGATGCATAACATCGCTCTTTCATTCTTAATAACTTCCAAATACTAATTACAGTTTACTTTCAAAATAGATCATAAACTATTACAAAGAACTGTCTCAGCCTCAACCATGTAGAAGTAATATTGAAATTTATTGTTGATATCAATATTAATTTCCTCTCTTGAATTCTCACCATCGCTGTCATCATCATCATCATCTGCTTAGCCTTTTTCCAAGTATCTTGGGGTCGGCTCCCAGTCTAGCCGGATGCAGCTGAATACCAATATTTTACATGTAGCGGCTCAGCATCGCTGCCATACTTTGTTTTTTCATCTACTCCTTCATTTATAACTTCTCCATCATACTTAGTAACTTTCATGTCAAAACCGATGTCTCCGCCTAACTACTTATCAGTCTACTTTCAAAATAGATCATTAACTCAAATATCATAAGCTATATACAGAACTGTCTCAGCTACCTCCATGTGGGAGTGTTCTTGTGAGCAGTTAATTACTACTAGGAAGGTGTTGTACACTTAACGGGTTTGCTCGTAAATATAATTGGATAATCTATTGACTATCGCTTAATCTACTATTGTTTCATTTTTATGGTTGTTTTTCTATTGTGTTGTATGATTTTATATGGTAGTTTTTTAGTTGAGTTGGTAACTAAAATGTAGGCGTGGTTTAGTGTGTCCTGTTTCTTTTTTTTTTTAATAGTCTGTTTCTAAAGGATTCTAATTGTATACCGAATAACATCTGCCGGTTCCCAATTATGTTGAGGTCGGCTTCTAGTCTAGCTGGATACATCTGAATACCAGTATCTACCCAGTTACTGAGTATCACGGTGCACCTTGGTAAGACTGATTGTCGGACTAGTCTATACTTACGATATATCTTTTTTGAAATTATTATCGATTTTTTAACATGAAAGGTGATAAAATCGCTCCATTAATTAAACTTTCCTAAGCCTTTTGTTCTGATTTAAAGCAGTTATGTTTGCTATAGTATGAATGAGAGGTTGACTTCTTAAAAATGCCCTCTGGAAATTACTCCGCCTGTGTAGTTACCATGAATGTACATAAAGTTTAAATATGTATGTTTAATTCTCATAATCCTCGACTGCCTCATTGGTCTAGTGATCGCAAGCGTGACTGCTGAGCATGAGGTCCTGGGTTCGATTCCCGGGTCGGGTAAAGTGTTATTGGGTTTTTCCAACAGGAATTTCTCGATATTGTCACGGAGTTTGGATTTGTGCCGGATTACATTGGACTCAAACAAAACTGGTGAAATGTGGGTGTACTATTAGGTACACCTCTGCCTAATCCTTCGGGATAGTATGTAATTTCCACATAAACAAACTCTTACAAAGCAAGTCTCTTACGTCTTGTTCTCTTTACAAACACTTTTTACTCGCCAATCTAAATAGTGCCTCACTGATGATTAATCTAGTTAGTACTTGCGTTAAGTGTGAATACTAAAAGCCACGTGCAGACATCTACTGGGTTCATAGATCATACTACATAAGTATATTAGTATCGATACTCACTGTGTAGAAATTATAATTGATTGCCTTGGTTCTCGTTCGACCTTGCTCTGCCTTCTGTTGCTTGGCTCAGGAGGTCATCCGTGTGATCCTTTACTTCGAAAAACAGTTTTTTTTTAAGATCGGTGGAGCATTTGCGCGCAAACGGTTACCACGTCTTCAGTACATCATTCCGAAAAGTTGTTCCGTTCAAATGTGCTACACGGACAAAATGTATGGAACACCAGTTTTTTTTTAAATTACGATGTTTTTTTTTATATATGCCCCTTTCACCCTGTATAATATAATTTTTCCGACGATATGATTCCAGTGATTTCAATCATAAGATTTGTCTGCATCTATAGATGGTCACGTTTTTGTATTGTCTCTTTCATTCACGATCCAAATCGCATGTATCGTTCAAGATGTGTGAGAGCACTCTTCTCAGTGTGAACACTTTTTCACCCGCCTTAATTACTATTAGGGCACATTTAGCGATTTAAACCTCTGGGTGATTCAACATCGTTATCCACTCAGTCAGTTCATTCAGTGCGCTTGCACTCTATGTGTCTGACGTCACACAACTAGTCGTAGCCACTACAAGTAGTGGTCATCACTACCAACGTGTTCGTGGTCAAATTTGGCGATTTATACCAACCTTGGAGCAGTCCTGTCAAGTGCCTCTTCACTCTAGGCGGCTGACGCCAGATCACTAATGGCTGCCACAAGCAATGCACCACCGACGTAACAGTGGTAATAGTGGTGGCGTAACATTTTTGGCGATTAACACTTAGAACGGCCATGTTTAATGCCCCTGCGCCCGAGACGACTAATGCCACTCAACCACCAGAAGCTGTTGCTTGTAGACCATTAAGTAATACTAGGTGCAATCAGGTTTAGTGCCCCCGCACTCTTGACTCGCGTCACTCCAACACCAGTGGTCGGCGGTGGTTTTGACGGCGCTTAGCACTGAACATTGACACATTGATATAAATAAAAGTGTATGATTAATATTACCTAAGTACTTCGTTCGTGAGTCAGGACGCCTCTTGCCTATCACAGTAACTGGTCATGTTTTATGATTTCATTTAAATAATTCTACATTCAAATCAAAGCTACTAACTGTGGTTTGGTCTTGAGAGGAATATTCTTACAATATGTACGTACGATTTGCGAGGAGCTCGTGGCTAAATAAGAACAGCCGCTCGGGTCGATCTTTAGGTTAAGCCGTGCTTACCTAGGTTGGTCCGTGGATGGGTGACCACCCATTACATACCGAGTTTCCTTCGTGTCTCGGAAAGCACGTTAAGCCGTTGGTCTCGGCTGTCATTTGTATATCTTTGACAGTCGTTACTTCTGGTTGTCAGACTTTCGGGTCACTGACTACCTAAAAGTCTGACAACCAGTCTTACCAAAGGGTATCGTATTACCTAGTGCTAACTGGGTTGTGGAGGTCAGATAGGCAGTCGCTCCATGTAAAATACTGGTATTCGGCTGCATCCGGTTAGACTGGAAGCCGACCCCAACATACTTGGGAAAAGGCTAGGCAGATGATGATATACGTCCGATTTGCACCATATAAGAAAACCTACAACATATATGCCTCTTTTGATCTGCATAACAGACTAATGTCAAGAATCAGCACAAAAAATCGTTAAATGTATCAGACGTTTTATCGACTTGAAAATTGGACTAGACCTAGCAGTGCATGCAGTAAGTTTGTGAATGGTGATGATTTTATCAACTTACTCTTAACACAATCTACTAACTATTCATTTTAATGTACTTACCAAATGTAAAAAAAAACATGCTATTATTATGGCGAAATGTGTCCTGCTCTATATCATTTTTATAACATTCTGTATATACCACATTTTATTCAAATAAATATACTTACTTAGTTTACTTACTAAGTACTGGAGATAGGCCATAACACCCGTTCATCTGCCGCATGCAGTTCCTACCCGCCTTTTCATTAACCCCTTTATTATAGCTTCAACTGTAACTAATTAAATAACTATGTAAAAAATCTTAGAATTTTGGCCCACTTCCCGGTTTCCGATAAAGCTGAAATTTTGCATACAGTTTTGTTTGGATGAAAATGCATGGTTAGCTAAGTGACGTCGTTTTAAATCCAATATATCGGACTCCCAAAGATGGCAGATTAGTTATTTTTTATGCATTCCTATGATATGGATATCAAATGAAAGGCTTTGCTGAGAAACGAAAACGAAACGATACGAGAAACAAAACGACGTCACTATAAAGCATGTTTTTTTAATTATATTATTATTAGTGTCATCCGTACATCTAGCTACGGAGCGTCCCACGCAAACTGATTCGTGGCATGTCAGCAACAACATTATAATATTATGAAGGAAACAGCAAGGGAAACGTGAACGATATCAAAATCCCTTCACATGATTCAGTAAGCAATTACAATCAAGCCCAAAGGTTACAAGTGATTGGTAGCAGAACTGATTTGTCGATGATCACGAAGAAAATTAACAGGGTTACGTAACGTCATGAAGTATGCAACCTTAACCTTTAACGTCGTGATAATATCGTGTAGTTTTGCTTGATGCGAAGTGTGAGAAGGAGGGAAGAATTTGATGAGATGGTTATCTGTTTTTGTTTTGTATCCTGATCCAAAATTGACGACAAAACTTTTGATTTTAAAGTTATAATAGCTTTTATGACATATCAATTTACTTACATAAATGGAGATATATCTCATGGTCATCCAGTCGTCGGGACTATTTCTATTGTCATTTCAGGAAGCTTCAAAAACGACAAAGGATATTTATATTTGGCGCCAAGCGAGGACCAACCTACAAGACATGACCATCGAAACTGAAGGTTATAAGAAAAATAAGATAACTCATGAAACATAGCTGTCGTTTGATTATGATATTCATTCAGAATAGTTCTGGGACTTTCTGCGCACGCCGCATAGGTTTTTGTAAACCGCTTTGGTTTTTAAGTCAATAATGGTTTTTACTACTTCACTCATTTTTATCATAACTCTTTGTTTTCAGATGACTCCTAGCTAGTAAATACCAGAAATAAGCTTGCTAAGAATTCCGGACATGTGGTAAAGCATTATATTCTATGGTTTAAACCTCCCATATTTCATCTAGCAGGCCTATCACGGCTCACCATGACAAGCCATGTATCATACAAGGACTTTCCCACACCTTCAAAAAGGTTTAATGTCCATAAATTAAATGTACGTGTATGAAACGTGTATGTTTCAAAATGTATGCAAGTCATGTAATGAAAGAGGGAACGTGTTAGAAAGTAAACGTTGAAACTTGAGTAGTTGTAAGTTTTAAGAAATATTGTGAATATAAACATTATGAAATCTAATTAATTGTGTATCTCACGTTTTATTGCAATATGTTTATCAATTTACAAATAGTGTGTAAGTAGATGGCTGAATATTTGAAGTTAAAACAACGTATTGGGCCTCAGCCTTTCAAAGCCTTACAACGACTTCCAACAACACTGTAAAAATGGGAAGATGTAACTCCAATTTTTTTAATCGGGGCTACCTCAATGGAATAGCAGCGGGGTGTGGATGTGGAGCTGTGTCGCAAACTATGCCCCATCCCTGTCTGGCTCTTTCAGCCCAAAAACATGCAGCCAAAGTGACATCTGCGCTGCCATCGACGACGCCGTGAAAGTGGCGAGGTTCTGGGTTAGCAATACTGTCGTGCCAGCGAAACGAAGAACTGTAAAATTAAACTTCTTAAAAGGACCCCTTTACCGTACACTACCCAGAAGTACGGTAGGCCGTCCACCAGTGGTAACGAAATCAATATAATCAAACCTCAGATTCTATTGAAACTCCTAATAAGCTTGGCTAACTCCCCAACTGCTTATTACCAAGGTCGTGCGCCCGTGGTGGACGTTGGGATAAAGGTAAAAAGCGTGAAAGTTTCTTCGCAGAAATACTAATCATATTGGTTGAACAAAGGCGGAGCTCGTGACTAAATAATAACGGCCGCAGTGGTCAATCTTTAAGGTCAAGCCGTGCTTGCCAAGGTCGGCCTGTGGATGGGTTACTACGTTAAGCCGTTGGCCCCAACTGTCATTTGTAGATCTTTGATAGTCGTAACAGGTAGTCAGTGGCCCGAAAGTCTGACAACCAGTCTTACCAAGGGGTATAGTTTTAACCAGTTACTAACTGGGTTGTGGAGGTCAGATAGGCAGTCGTTCCATGTAGAAGCAGATGATGATGGTTGAATAAAGGCCTGGATCCATATTGGTCTTAATAACCCCATTATTAATTTCCGCGCAACAATTAGTGGGTACCTTTTAGTAAGTTCATTGCTTAGTATTACGATCCGTCATTTTAGCGGAAAAGATGAATACAATGAAAACCGCGAATGCGGTAGCCGAATATGGTAATTCCCGGACCACTAGAACTTCAGAAAAAAATAATCACCGTCTCTAGATTTTATTCCATGTCATTATTGTTGGGTCCTTAAGGGGAATGCTCCAACCAGCCCGCGAAATTCAAAATTTCTTGGGTTTTTTGCAATTTGCAGGCCAGTGCTGGGTTGTATGTTGATTAAAATATTATTCGCGGCTGTAAGACATATGTAGTTACTGAATTATAATCATCAAAATCATCAATAAAACGCTCTAAGTTCATAAAGCTGTAGGAATGACTTTTTCTGTTTTTTTTTTTGTTCCTACGCCTTTATGAACTTGGAGGGTTGTATTGGTGATTTTGATGATTATAATTCTGTAACTACATACGTCTTACAGCCGCGAATAATATTTTAATCAACATACAACCTAGCACTGGCCTGCAAATTGCAAAAAACGCAAGAAATTTTGAATTTCGCGGGCTGGTTGGAGCATTCACCTTAACATCCACTGCTAAATATGGCAATATGCCCTGAAAATCTCAATTGAATAAATAAATTACCAGTTATTAGTGATCGTATTTTTTTCTTATTATATCGTCAGAAAAAAGGTCACTTTTATTATTTTCCTTTATCTGTCCAATTATGGCTTAAAACTGCATGAATCCTTAAATTTAATAAATTCTTATTCTTATTCTTAGTATAGTAGTAGTAGTATTTATTGCACACAAAATAACAAATTTACATACAAAAAAAAAACAATCTTTCTTGTAGAGTTTTTAGGAATTAATTTAAAATAATATCAATAAGATGTGTTGGAATTAGAAGCGTATTAGCCAGCTTACAATAATTTAATAAGTGAAAAAAAGAACATTTTCGTCGGTGCCATCTTGGAACAAGCAGAATATAATTGAGCCATTAAAAAATAAAAAAAAAAATGACATTTATTTCAGGCAAGCATATATATAATACAGAAAAATAACATTGGCATACATCATAAAATCAATGATCATGCAATAACATGAATGATCAGAAATCCAAAACCAACCGGAAAAGTTCAATGAGTTATTATCCGCGACCACTCGAAAACAACCTAAAGGACAAAATACATTTAATTAATTATATTAATCAAACTCAGTATCCGTTCTTCCATGGGTTACCAGGAATTTTCTAACGTAAATGATTTTCCACAAACCATATATATGCAGTAAATAGTGTTATTATTACTTCAGTATCGCTAGCTGAGTCATAGCCAGTATTAGCGCTATATACTTAGGTATTATAATACCTACGTACGTTCGATGATTGCTCTTTTATGGTGCATTTACATGGCATCAGGAATTAGACACGATTTATGTATAATTTAGTCAATGAGATCACGAGGAGCCAAAGGTGATTCAGGCACGATCTAGATGTCTTGTTGCTTGGTCTTTCAGTAGACAAAGACTAAATACACCATAGACATCAGCCATAAAAAGGATTAAAGTTTAAATTAAAAAAGGGGCATCCATTTTTTTCTCTTTTCTCTTAAATTCCACATTTTCACGTTTTCAACTTTTGTTTATACGGGGTGGAAGGGACACCGACGCGAAAACGGTTACCACGTATTCAGTACATCATTCTGAACCCCACATAGAAAATTTTCCCCGGTTTTTTAAAAAAAAATCAGCTGTTCCATACTTTTTGACCGTGTAGGTATTGCACTTATGTAGGAAACAGAGCATTTTTTTCGCTTCGGTGTCCCTTCCACTCCGTATACGTTCAACGTTACAAACTTTCCAGCAAATTATAAATAAAAGACTTTTATGAAGTTAAAAAGTTCGTTGTTTATGGCCCTGTAGTGACATATTAAAAAAAAAGTATTTTTGTCCGGTTTCAATTTACCAGTTTAAGACATTATCAGGTTGATTGCTAATTTGTTAAAATCCAGCTCATCACGCAATAACCCTGCTTCTTCTTTGCGTATCGATGGCATAAAGTTCAAATGTGTTTAGCCCAAAAGTTAGCCACGCGAACCCCGCTCTCTGATGCAGTAGATAGATCATCATAGACGCAGGTGATGGGCATGCGGTGCAAGATGGAAGGTGGGCCATCATCTGTAGGGAGACGCCGCATTCGAAACTTGAGGTCTGAGCCGTCCATGAACCCCCCCCCCCCCTCCCACCTCTACAGAGATATAAGTAACCCTGCTTCATCTGCATTATGCAGTTTAGCCACTGCCCAATGATCATAGTTACTCCTGCATCCGGCAGATGTATCCAGTTCCAATTTAAATTACCATCTCTAAACCCACCTGCGATTTCTTTGTAAAACCATAAAATAATATTGAAATGTAAACCTTCCTTAAGCACTTATTCACCGGAGATTAAAGTTCAATGCGTTATGATCAACAATAGTAAAATACCTGATCATTACATAAACATTTTCCATGAATATAATTATACCTACGAAGGAAACTACTTTACGGCTGCATACAACGTCTATATTTTGTTTTAGACGCTAATGTTTATTTAAGAACCATTATATTTACAAGTTTATAGTAGCAATGTATGTTTTCTTTTGTGTAGATAATTTTCATCGTTTTTATGTGAGCGTGTAACTTTAATTCTGAACTTAACAATAACGAAACAGAAGAAGAACACACCAACACATACAAACTAACACTCATCGTAATATACACAACTTTTTTTTTTCGGATGGTAATTCATCAAATCGGGGTCATTTGATGATTTTCCATCCCGCTCTGGGCGGAGCGGAAGCGAGCGTCAGACTTGTACTGACTAAAACCCATCCATGTTCCTTCTTTGTGTTCCAGGGTATCTCTTTCGAACAGTCCCGCAGCCCCTTCCTTTTTGCTGACATCCTTTGAGGCGCGCGTGGAACACGAACGCGCTGTCGACACGGCCTGTCGTCATAAGACGGACGGACGGCGAGCTAGCCCATTACTCGCAGTCCACAGGTCCGTAGCATACACACCTTGAGTTACCTTTCAGTTTTAGTTATTTTTTATGATTGATATCTTTTATCAATCAACCATATTTTTTTTTTGTCAAGAGTCCAGTGTTGATCACATCTTATTATAAAACTTTTTATGAAACAATAAAATATTAATTATTATCATTCCGAACTGTGTTTTTAGTTGTCTTCATTATTAATAAGAGAAGAGAGCTATCAGATGTTAGCACCACACCCACTATGGTTTCCTAACTGAGAGCCTAGATAAGATGACATTCTTTAAGCGTTATCGATTTTGAAAAAGTAAAAACGTATTGAATTGACATAAACTACTGAATATCTTATGTCAATCTTGTTGAGAGTTTGTTTTTGGTTCTTTGGTTTGTTATATTTCTAAATATGAAATTCTTTAAAAGACATTACTACTTGTCTTGTCTACTAGAGCCGCTGATCCTGGAGTCTGCGGTTACCGGCTTTTAAGTTTGAGGCTTATCAGACATAAAAGCTATATTATAAAAAATCAAATCACTTGTAGATTGCAAAAAAATACCATATCGTTGTATATACACTGTACATCAATATACACTAATGTTAAATAAACGAAATATTTACTTACCTACAAACAAAGAAGATCCATTTGTTCTTCAACAAAGAAAGAAATCTAAAATGTGTATTTCAGGTCAAAAATTGGTGGCATATAAACTCTAGACATCAGGTAAGGCACTAACCACACGACAAAGAAGAAGCTCAAAAATATTTTCTAATACCTGTCTGAACACAATATTATATCAACAACAAATACAATTATTTATCCATAAACAACGAGAAGTAATGTGAATATCTGATTAAGATAAATAGATGTTTACGATATGATTGACTGCCCAGTCCTACATAGTAAATCACTGTCTGACAAATATCTCAAGGCAGATGATGAATACATTACACTCGGAGTTATCATAACCGACAATATGCAAAAACTATTAGACATTATTGTTATGTAATGTTGGAACGATTTGAATGTATTTACTGTGAACAAAAGTGCAGTGTCACTGGCGTTAGTAGTGGAAAGTAGTTATGTATGAGACCTATTAGCCGGTAAAGGCTTAGTAAGTAATAGGGTCTTGAAATATTTTGGCTTGCGTTGCGTTTTCGTCAGCCGAAAGTCGCCTTATGCTGGACATAGCCTCCTCCCCACCCAATGGTCGCTACGTTGACCGGTCCTGTGCTTTCGGCATCCGGATTCTCTCGGACTTTACCAGGTCATCGGTCTTTTTGGATTTGGGGGGACCATTTCATTCATTCATTCATTTTGTTTTTTTCATTTTTTTTTCATTTTTTCGTTTTAGTTTTTAATCATACTTTTTCATTAGGTAAGTAGTCATTTAACTTGTGATACTTTCAAAACATCCTCTTTAGTTGAAAGTCCAGACAAATGACAAGACCGGACAGAATCTGGACGGAGAGTCAAACAGCCGGACAAGTCCAGGCGGATGGTACCCCTATATGTAACCAGATACACATTTCACGGTGTACCAGCTGATGATGAGCTGAGTATCTTTTCTCTGTCACCATTTAGAACGACTGCTCTAGGTATTTTAATTTTTTTTCCTCTGTCCGATGGAATGCCATTAGGGTTGCAGCTCATAACATAACATCACGCCGGTAATCCCGGAAGGGTTTGGCAGAGGTGTATGATCTATTAGCACACCTACATTATGCCAGAAATGTTTAAGTTCCATGTATTAGGAGACGAGCTTATTGTCATCAACTGGGCAAAAATCTATACTCCGTAGCTGCTACTGAGAAATTCCTGATGAAAAAACCCAATAATAATTTGTTCGACCCGGTAATCGAACCCAGGACCTCGTGCTCACAGTCGCGATTGTGAGAACGAGGCAGTACAAGCAAGCCAGAGGCGGTTGCAGCCCATCCTTTTAACATTCCAGTACCGCCCTTGATCAGCGGTCATCTCCCTGATGATATTTTATACGGTTTCTGTCAGCATACTGCGATCACAGGATCAAGAAAAGGAGTTTTCAATTAATATTGAAAAATATTGGTCTTTTCATTCGCTAATCAATCTTGACCGTAATTTTTACAAGAGTCCCCCTTGACCATAATTTCGACATAATTGGTCAATATAAATATGTCAGAAATAATGAAATGTGAATGAATGTGATGTGTGTGTGAATGTTAATGAAAAGATAAATGAATCCGATAAGTGTAATGTAAAAGTTGTTTCATGTTCAGTAAAAGTTGTATTAATTCAATGTATTCATTTTAGTTATTGTTATGCATATTGGATTTGCGTTAATAACGAGCTTATTATTTTATTTTAGTACTAATAGTAATAACGGACGAACGACCGGATATCTTCCGTGATTGTTCATAATTTTTAGATCCCGATATTTTGACGCTGAATAGCATGAGATCAAAATCATGAACAATCACGGAAGATATCCCGTAAGTTACACTATAGTTTTAAACCGTGAACACTTAAAACAGTGTTTCCAATAACTGATTATCTGTAAATGAAAAACGGCTGGCTTCAACTGAGAAATTGATCAAGGTACCCGTTCACCTATTACATCGATCTCAGGATTAGCCCAAAAATTTTATTATACAAGGTGTAAACGGACCCTATACAAAGCAGTCAACCTAGCATTCTACAGGGTGAAATTTAATTCATGGGCATCCTTTTAAGGGGTCATTGTACTCATCATTATGAACAACTTTTACTATAGGACCAAACCTGAAATCGCGAAAAAAAATCAGCTCTTCCCTACATTTTGACGAGTTATGTGAACATAAATGCAAAGAACAGCTGATTTTTTTTCGCGATTTTAGGTTGAGTCCTATAGTAAAAGTTGTTCATAATGATGAGTACAATGACCCCTTAAAAGGATGCCCATGAATTAAATTTCACCCTGTATACATAAAATTAAGTAACTCTACGCTAAAATTATTGCTGGGAATCAAATTTTTTTTGGAGTGAACACCTCGTTTTACGGTAGGACTGAATGTAACGCACTTAAAACATTGTGCTTGATGGATGTATTGAATTGTACGGAGATCATGGAGAAATTAAAGTAAAGTTATAACACTAAAAACTGTTATTATTTTAAGTATACATATTTGTAGGTTGTAAATAATGTAAGTACTGAATTGAAATTAATTAAAAACAAGTGTAAAAGTTTGAACTTCGACGCCCAATATCTCCGTAATGGTGTGGTCCAGAACAAAAAATTTGCGCAATGCCGGGGAGAACAACAGTGGCTTTCGGCTTCGTTAAAGTTATTTTTACACCCTGTATACACCATTATTTTTAGGTCGTTCTGGAGCCGAATACCATGAACTCGATCATCGAACTCGAAACGATTGGGACTATTTTTTTCAAAAAATAACAATAAAAAAAACACGAAAGAATAAATTTAATGTTTTTTTTTTTAAATAATGAAAACTCAAATGCATATGTGTGTGTAAAACGTATCCACGATCGGCAACACATGCGAACGATACCCATTAAAAAATTCATTCATCGATCGATTCTCATTATTTCACAAAAAAAAACATTAGATTTATTCTTTCGTGTTTTTTTTATTGTTATCTTTGAAAAAAATAGTCCCAATCGTTTCGAGTTCGATGATCGAGTTCATGGTATTCGGCTCCAAAACGACCTAAAAATAATGGTGTATAAATAATTAATATTTGATCAGTTTCCAATTCGTCTAACAGGTAAAGTTGCCTATTCAAACTATCATTAGGACACATTACGTACTAAAAGGATCTGGTTTTTGCATCGGATCAAATGTTGGACCGTATAAAATCTCAATGTCAAAAATGGCAGCAGTAAATGGAGAAGGCATGTGTTATTATATTGTCGTTAGGTTTATAATTATGTGGTGGAAAAAAACTAAATTAGGATCGAAACTGTAGGACGTATTTTAATGGCCGGATAAGATATAGGTAGGTATCAGAGGTAGCAGCAAGTTGAAACCTAAACAATTTGGAACAAAGTAATATTCATCGTCTGCCTAGCCTTTTCCCAACTATATTGGGGTCGGCTCCCAGTCTAACCCAATGCAGCTGAATACTAGTATTTTACATGGAGCGACTGCCTATCTGACCTCCACAGCCCAGTTAGTACTCGGTAATACGATATCCTTGGTAAGACTGGTTGTCAGACTTTCGGTCACTGACTACCTGTAAAGACTGTCAAAGATCTATAAATGACAGCTGGGACCAACGGCTTAACGTGCTTTCTGAGGCACGGAGGAAATACGGTACGTAATTCGGACACCCATCCACAGAACAACCTAGGCAAGCACGGCTTAACCTAAAGATCGACCCGAGCAGCTGATATTATTTAACCACGAGCTCCTCAGAGTAAAATTGTGGGTGCAATAATAAAACTAATCAAAAGAAAGTTTTTAAAGTGCTATACATATAACAAGCAACATCAAAAAAGTTCTAATTGCTGTATTATACAAAATCGACAAACTATTAAATTTTTACTAATTTTGCACATTAAGCTACCCCAAACTGTAAAATTTTCCCAATCAAGTTTGAACCTAATGATTCAGCGATAAAGTTGAAAATCTGTTAAAGGAATTTAACAGATTGTAGTAGCTTGATGTACTGGCGACTGTACCTAAGATTGTGGCATCTAAATTCAATCAAGCTGGGCTAAAATTTTTTGGATAAATAAAGTTGTGTAATTTATTAACACGAATAATCTTCCATGTCTCCTATTTACGTCAAGGAATTCTTAAACATATTTACGCAATAAAGGACCTGCGACACACTGTTGTAGGCTACCACTATGTAGCGACGGTCCTTGATTGCGAAGCTACAACTTGTAGCTTACTATATAACGCCATATTTCCATAAATATCAATAACTAGCTTTTGCCCGTGGCTTTGCTCGCGTGGATGTCGAAAAATATCCGACGGAAACGTACTACCGAGATTAAAAAGTAACATATAGGTTAATCCAGGTTACGGTAACAAACATAGTTACATACCTTCATCTCCCTTTTTAACCCTTCATGGGTTGAATTATCAAAAACGCTGAGAAACGCGTAAATTAATTTTCAATCGTCAGCATAAACACAAAATTTGAAGATTCTAACTTCAAAACTGTCAGACTTTCGTATAAACATATATAAAGGGGATGGAGATCCCCTATTTTACTCCTTTAGGGGTGGAATTCCCAAAATTTCTTTCTTAGTGGTACTTACTCTTCACAAAGAACACCCCCTCCCCTCCAAGTTTTAAGTCTCTAGGACCAGCGGTTTGAACTGTGTGTTGATATATCACCCAGTCAATCAATTAATTTACCATTATATATATATATATGTATATATATATAGAAGATATTCGAAATAATGACTGAATGACCGAGTCAATAAGTACCTACTTCTATGTTCACGCATAGGATCCCACGAAGGCTAAACAAAGCCATTTAATGGAGAGTCAATAAATTCTCTGTTTGTCACTCAATACTGATGAATCGTGACTGTGTTCAAAGATGACGTAGTACAGGTATGCTCTCAGTCTCATCTCTTGGGAAGAAGGCATTTGCTACCTTTAGTGAAAATGTGGTTTTCATCGTCATCTTCATTGGCGGGTTTGTTCCATCCATGGCTGAGCATAAGCCACCCACCTTCCCATTCATTCTTGGTCTCCACGAGTCTCAACCAGGTGTTACACACGATCTTCCTAATATCATCCACATTATCATCTGCCTAGGACGGTTTAACCTAAAGATCAACCCGAGCCGCTGTTATTATTTAGCCACGAGCTCGTATGTCATCCACACATGCACCAAAATGAACCGAATATTTTGTTATTTCGTGTAATTAGGTTTAGATTAATGTCATTTGATAAATTTTAATATAAGCTACTATTTTTCTGCAAATCGCAATGTTAAATCGAATCTGCATTACAAAAATAGATTTGTAGTGACTACACAATCCTAACTTCCTAACTTAATTTTAAATATTACAAATGCGAAAGTAAGTTTGCTTGTTTGTTTGTTTCTCTAGCTCGCCGTCTGTCCGTCTTATGACGACAGGCCGTGTCGACGGCGCGTTCGTGTTCCACGCGAGCCTCAAAGAGATGTCAGCAAACAGGAGGGGCCCACAAGGGCCGATGCCTGCCAGGGCTGCGGGACTGTTCGAAAGAGATACCGCGGCCCTGGAACACAAAGGGCAAAAGAAGGAACATGGATGGATTTTAGTCAGTAAAAGTCTGACACTCCCTTCCGCTCCGCCCATAGCGGGAGGAGTCATTTGATGATTTCCCATCGCAAAAAACAAAAAAGGTGTACAGAAACGGACATAGGGTACCTACCTTTCATCCCGAAAAAAAAAAACAAAAAAAATTATAATTTTTAGTAGGTACTTATGAATTATTCCGATATGTGATTTTATGACTTTTGACATTTTATATTTGTTTTTATTTTATGATTTTTACTTTTATTGACATTTTATTATTTGTAAGATTTTAATTTATGTTAACGTTTCGTATGTGTGATTTATTTTATTTTATTTTAATTGACATGTTCTATTTGTAATCTTTTTTTATTTGTTTGTAATTTTAATTGATTTTTTCTATTCTAATTTGTATGTCAGTAACGATAAAACATAGCAAGAACCTTAACTATTTATAAGATCCCTAATGTTATACCTATGTTTTACAAATAAATGATTCTGATTCTGATTCTGAAAAAAAGGACTGTTCCCGGGAAAAACAACAATAACGTTCTTTTGGTAATAGGTGGTGCCACGTGTCTTTCGAATCATGATTGAATTATATTATTACAAGCAGAGTACAACCCGAATTGATCGTCAAATTCTAAATTAACGCGAGTGAAGCCGTGGGAAAAAGCTAGTTAACAATAAAACATTTGAGTTTACGTTTCCTTTCTTCTGTGATTATAATACAGGCTAAAATTGGTCGTTAACAAAACCTTTATGTTTTTGAAAACGGTCTCCATACAACGAAAGTGTCTCCGCTGAAGCAAAATATTTCTTATTTTCCATATACCATTAATTTCATTAATCGTTTACAATACAAAAACAACCCTCTTTCAGCAGGAATTTCCTTTTAATTTTCCGCAAAAAAAAAACGCCCTATGCCTCGATAGATGGCGTTGTTAGGTAAGTGTGCACTTTCTGAATCGCGCTATGGTTTCGTTACATCAACCCCTATATAGGCGGGGCGTGATTTAAGACTAGTTCAATAAGTTACCGCTTGAAGAACCTAACTATAGTGTGACTACAGTGAAGTGAATCTCGCGGAGTACCCCACGCACACATGTAATAGCTTCACCCGTGTGAAGCTTAACATGCTTAATTTTTGAAAAATCGGGAACCCGAGTTCCTGATTTTAAAAGCCCTATTTAAAAAAAAAAAAGTGGAGGATGACCATCGTTTAAGGTTAGCTTGAAAAGGGTAAAATCGAGTTTTTAGATTAGATTTAAGTTTTGAGAATAGATTTTAGAGAGAGTGTCCGAAACTGGTGGGGTGGAGTTCTTCTATACCTATACATTTACACATTAATTTAGCTTAAGTGGATGTCTGTGTAACGAAATCGTAAGTCATTTATGAATTAGGAACCTTTTGTTCCAGTTTATATCATTGAACATTTACGGTTCCTACAGTGTGAACGTTTAAGGCTGATACTACTGTGTTAAACTGTAAGATTTATTATTTATTTAACACTTCAAGCACAAAGTTCTGGACTTTGTGCTTGAAGTGTTGAATAAATAACCGGCGGACTTAATGCCTAGGCATTTTCTACCAGTCAACCTATGGGTGATTCAGAGACAAACAGTGGATGGTGCTGAAAATTCTTGGCTTGGATAAAATATATGAGTATGAGCAGTAAATATTAGTCAGAGTGTGTTTAGTTACAGGATAATGTAAATAGATAATACATATAAGTAGGTAAAGTTTTATAGCACTGAATTACTAGGTCAAACTTCTATCCATTGTAATCCAGTCTCATTTTAATTCCAATACTCATTCATAACTCCAAGAAAACAATATAAAACACAAAGTATCTAGTACATAAGTATCTATGTAAATCGACACGTGATATACAGTCAGTAGTTACCGATCATTAAAGCTATAGGAAATGATCGGTTGTGTATAATTGTAATATGTAAATAGGTATCTGCGGACAGTCACGGTTTAATCTCTAAGTGTTGGTACCGCCATAACCGCCTGGCCAGAAGCCACACGATCAAGCGAGACGCATTTTTTTTTTTTTATATACGTTTCCTCAAACTAGGACTTTCTCCTGCATCGTGGGTGCATTTACAAACATTTAAACTCAAAAAAATAAATATATAAACAGCCAGACACGGAACAACTATCTGTAGGCCATACAAATATTTGTTCCGTGTGGGGATCGAACCCGCGACACGCAACGTAGCAGTCAATCGCTCAGCCACTGCGCCAACCGTGCCGTCATATTTATATAATAATTATATTGATGTTTTCTCAGCAGTCGTCATATTGCGACGACTGCTGAGAAAACATCATCTTCCTGCCTTTGTCCCTTTCTACTAGACTTCATTCCTTACACAACCATCCATCTTTTCTTTGTCTTTCCCCTACCTCTCCATGCATCAACATTTATATCCAACACTCTTTTAGTCACATGAGGAATTCGTGGCTAATAACAGCCGCTCAGGTCGATTCAGGTTAAGCTGCGCTTGCCTAGGTTGGTCCGTGGAGGGGTGACCACCCATTACATACCGAGTTTCCTCCCCTCCTCCTTAAGCCGTTGGTCCCAGCTGTAATTTGTAGATCTTTGACAGTCGTTAAGATAGTCAGTGGCTCGAAAGTCTGACAACCAGTCTTACCAAAGGGTATTGTGTGTTACCTAGTGCTAGCTGGGTTGTGGAGGTCAGATAGGCAGTCATTCCATTTAAAATACTGGTATTCAGCTGCATCCGGTTAGACTGGACGCCGAAAAGGCTAGGCAGATGATGACTCTTTTAGTCACATGCGTTCCATCCCTGCTCAATTTTTCTGTAGCAGGCGCCACTTGCCAACTTCCTCTACTATACTCATTCCTTACTTTATCCATTCTTGTCACTCCACACATCCATCTCAACATTCTCATCTCCGCTATCGTTTTTCATACATCTTCTTCACAGCCCAGCATTCTGATTCATACAGTACGACAGGTCAAATCTCGGACTTGTATATTTTCCCCTTTAACTCAAGGGATATCCATAAGTCGCATGCTGATTTAATCCGGTGCGTTACGTCCCGGTCTACTTCGCCATTCCCTTGGATATGACCCGAGATACTGGAAGTCAGAGCTGATCGGTAGGTGGTAGGCGTTCCGGCAAGAGTTATGTGCACAGAACTGAAGAGACCGCTGAACTGCTGGGAAAACAAATAAAAAAAATAGCTTAGAACGTACCACGTGTTACCGCGAAAGAAATCTGTGATGCTCGCGCGTCTCTCATGACGAAAGTCACCGTTGCTTCGCCTGCGGTCGTGAACGGGAGGCTGAGGGACTTGCAAGTGTAATAATAGACCATCTTAAGAAGCGTCCTCGCTGACCGTGGGATGCGTAAAGATCAGTAATTAATAGTTGCAGAGTTCCTTAAAGAACCTACACAAGTTGTGATGCTTAAGTAGTACCTTTAAACAGCCTACTTCTAGTTCTAGGGAATGGAGAGGGCGAACCTGAGAGTTTTCCTGCGCGATCAAATCTGAAAATGAAGAGATCTGCAGAACTACCAATTGAAATCTTTACGAGTAGGGCACATTGTTCGCTGAATGGATGGCCGATGGTGCTGGTAGGTTCTGGAGTGGATATCATGTACCAGCAGGCGCATTATTAGAAGGCCTCCTACTATGTGGATCGATGCTCTGTTGAAGGACGCTGGTAGCCCTTGGTTGCGAGAAGCACACGACCGGTTAACATGGCAACGCTTGGGGAAGCCCTAAACCCAAGTAGAACCCTTTAGCAGAACCATTCTTCTTCTTTAATAGTTATTTAAATCAATCAAGCCAAAGTAGAACAGCACCTTTACTAAATAAAGCGTGTAAACGAAACTAGAATCGTGTTTACAACGACTAACGAGCATGAAGTCATCGGGACCTATTGCCTCATATTGTGATAAAAAATGTGAAAGAATTTAATCGTAACATAGGTATCTAGATTTTTTGCTTAATGTCTGGGTTATAGTCTAGTTGTAGCCTACGGGATTTGCCTGTAGGTATAGTATTTGTAGGTAGTGAATAGCAGTATCCAGGCATTTTGGTAGTAACCCAGTTAGTTGTACGAAAGTGGCGCCGGTGACTGAAAAGTTAAAGAAAAAGGGCATGTGATGCAGAGGAATGAGGAAAATGTCGTGAGGAAAGTTTTGAGTATGAATGTGAATGGGTATAAGAGTAGAGGAAGACTAAAAACGATGAATTGGCTGTGCAAAGGATGATATGGCACGAAAGGAGGTGTCTGATGAGATGACGAGTAATAGAGAAGTATAAAAGAAGACTTGCTGCGCCGACCTCTAATTAATTGGGATAAGAGAAAGAGAATGATGAACCAGGGAGGTATGAGTGACAGAGGTCTGTATACGAAGCTGATTTTTTTGCCCCATAAGTATTAACAGCCGTGGTGAAAGTCTTTATGGTGTTATAAAATAACAAAACAAACCGAAAATAATAACACGTTTCTAAAGATTGTTGTTCTTTTCGGATTCAAGGTTTTGCTCAGAGTGTCGCAACAGTACACACTCACTTCATTCATAAATGATGAAGTTTTGGTTCTACCATAGGTATAACTCGCGTCCAAGAAGCCCGTTTTTGAATTATTTATTTATTTATTTTATACATACAGTTATAATACAGTTTCACGTTTTTTTTGTACCATTAAACCAGAGATGGTTTGTATTGGTACTCACATTCGCTAAAACAACACTGCTTAATACTATTTAACAAATATAAGCAAAAAAATGAAGGTACATGATAAATAAATATTTCGCACGTAACTATTTTAGCCGTAAACATCTATCAGTTGAAAGCCGGTTCTAGTCAACGTATCCTATACCGCACCGCTGCTTGCAGTAAATATGTTTAAGTAACCTATGTTTATTTTTTTATTAAGCCGTGATAAATGTCTAACGCATACCGCACCGTCCGCGAAGACGGTTTGGTTATGTGGGGTTTGCAAATACTAAAAAACACCACCGTAAGCCTTTTTTTTTCGGATGGGAAATCATCAAATGACTCCTCCCGCTCTGGGCGGAGCGGAAGGGAGAGTCAGACTTTTACTGACTAAAAACCATCCATGCTCCTTCTTTTGCCCTTTATGTTCCAGGGCCGCGGTATCTCTTTCGAACAGTCCCGCAGCCGCTGACCCCACAACAGCTTAAAATGCAAGAGAAAACCTTTGAGGTATTTAACCTCAAAGATTTTCTCTCCAATCGCCGCGTGCGCAACATCAAACTCAGATTTCGTTCAACCACTAATAGAGACCATTTAATCAATTACAAATCAATATTAATAGAGGGAAGCATTGCAATTAAATCTTTGATTGCTAATCATTGCGTTAATTATAAACAATTACGCAAGGATTTTATCCTTTCTACATGACGCAACTTTTCATTATATTTCATAGTTGCTTAATCCTGTTTAAAACGAGAGTATTTTACGAGTTTCTTTTACTTACAGAAGTCTAGGTTGAGTCATTTCGTTTGAGGTACATAAAAAGTCAGTATGTACACACAGCGTCAGTAAGTGCTAACCCCTCAAGCTTTACTACGTGGTTTAAGGAACATTAAAGCATTAGACGCGATTTTAAACTTTACTGAACAAAAACTAGGATTGAAAATGGAGTGAAATTCAGGTGGGTGTGAATTGTTACGGTCAAGGTGAAAGCAATTATTTTTTTCTTACAAATAAATATCTCCGTTTTTCTTTGATTTCTAGTAAGTAGCGGTTATAAATCTAACCATACCTACGCAATTTAGTAGGTTATGTTGCAGACTAATTTATGAAATTATTCACTGATTAGGAAATTATCTTTTTTCACAATCATTTTCGTGAGAATTAATTGAAGGACATTACTGAAAGCCTAACCAAATTAAATTAATTCGAAGGATGATGTATGATGATAAAGGATTTTCTGAACCTGATTTGGAAGCTACCCTAGTGACTATATTCTGCACTAGCTCATGCCCGTGGCTTCGCCCGCCGCGTGGAGTACGGTAATTGTCACACGGGATCGTACCGAGATAAAAACTATCCTATGTGTTAATCCAGGTTTATATAATTATGCGCATTTAATCCAAATCCATTCATTAGTTTGTGCGTGAAAGAATAATAATCATCCATCCATACATCCATTCATCCTCACAAACTTTCGCATTAATACGTTAATTATTTCTTATAATTACTTAAAAACACAACAGGCGAAATGTGGGTCTAATATTATCTACATCTCTGCCTATTTCTTCGGGGATTACCGGCGTTATGTTATGTAATGTTTTGACTTTTCCATCATCAGGATCGCTGATAGAAGATCAGAGCCCTCAGATTTTGTTTCACTTCTCACAGAAAATATCGAACGTAAATACATTTGTTCAACACCGATTCGATATCCAGAGAAAGATACATACATTACTATGAATTACGATAGCAAGTTACTTACTCTGGGAAAGGTAGACCGCCTCATCCGGTGAGAAGTTATCCAAACAAATATCTCTTTATATGTATAACATTACTCAATATATACCTACTTATGTATACATGTCTATTGTTAGTAAAGAACATTTACCAAAGGTGACACCGAGTGCCTCTTTTAAAACTTCGTGGCAGGATATGACTCAATTCGTTGAGCAAAAAACACTGATATACACTTTCTGTTAGGTTAGGTATACTTAGGGCTGTCCGTTTTTCTTTAACAGATTAGCTTGCTTGCTAGTATTGGAAAAAAATGCTGTCAGGATTCTCTTAGTACCAGTGTTCTACATGATATGATGAGTACTCATAGAGTTCCTTTTCAATCTTCAGTACCTGAAATAAATAACGATATCCATACAGTAGATTCGTATAACTTTTTTTTTTGGGATGGGAAATCATCAAATGACCCGTCGTCCCGCTCTGGGCGGAGCAGAAGGGAGTGTCAGACTTTTACTGACTAAAATGAATCCATGTTCCTTCTTTTGCCCTTTGTGTTCGAGGCTTCGAGGGCCGCGGTATGTCTTTCGAATAGTCCCGCAGCCCTGGCGGCCCTTGCCGCTCTGATTTGCTGACATTTCTTTGAGGCGCGCGTGGAACACGAACGCGCCGTCGACACGGCCTGTCGTCAGAGTCGTATAACTGGCCATTAAACAGTGGCTGGGGTAAACTGGATGTGGTACGTGTACCACAAGGTGGCCTTTTTTTCCTTGGGTGGAAAATCCACACGGTTGGGAGGGGGTGGGGTCTGTCGGACTCTAACCGAGAAAAAACCACCCCGGTGTTCCCTTCCCACACTTGCACCGGGGATCATGGGAACTAGTGCGCCTTCCACGATCCCCGGCTAGTGCCGGCCCGCGTCTGCGGGCCTCCTCAAGTCTGGTGTACTCCCCCGCAACGCCAATAGGGGCGCGCGCGGAACACTACGCGCCACCGCCTCGGGTCCAGTTATACGGGGGCGCGGAGGACGGACAGAGTGGCCTGGCGCCACTTTGAAGAGACATATCAGGCAGTGAATATGGTGAGTTGATTCATCGATAAAGTGAGGCTTCCGTTAGATTATGAAAATAATATATACTCTCGACCGTACAAAAGTATACATATTATTGTGATAGAACTTACTCCTCCATCCAGTCAATAAGTATTGTCAAAAAAGAAACGCATTTACCTTCCCAAATAATAAGCTGGCAGCCCTAGACATGTACTGTAGTGACAAAAGAAATAAAGGTCATTCTAATCATTACTTGGATAGGAGTCGCTTTAGGGCACAATGAATTACGTCTTTTTTAATTGTTATTAGTGTTAAGTCATTATTTTAATAGATACCTAAGGTAAGGGTACCTATTAGTTTTCTACAAGTAGGTACAGGAGACCGCACATCGTCGGTAGTAGCACTTTGACCTTGAGCTGGCCAGTAATCAGAAGAATAAGGGGCTCGCTTACAATATCTGTATTATCAATAACGTGTGGCCTACTGTAGCTACAGAAAAGAAAATACATTACCAGACTGCCTCGATGGTCTAGTGGTCGCAATTGCGAATGTTGAGCATGAGGTCCTGGGTCCCGGGTCAGGTGGAAAATGTTATTTTTTCATCAGGAATTTCTCAGTAGCAACCACGGAGTCTGGATTTGTGCCCGGCTGACGACAACAGCCTCCTATTACATGGGACTTAAAACATAACCAGCGAAATGTGGGTATACTATTAGGCACTCCTCTGCCTATCCCTTCGGTGATTACAGGCTTGATGTTATGTTATTATTACAGACAGAGTAGGTAACTGCTATGTTTGAGAAAGAAGACAAATAATCAATAATTATTCTTCATTAATTCGATTCAATACTTATTTTTGGAAATTAAAGAAACAGCTGTGCCAATATGTTCTGATTAATATAGCACCACTCTGAATGACATGTCACAATGACTTTCATTAATGTGTTGAAGCGTTTCTACAAGTTTTCAAGTAGTCATTAGTCCATTGCTAACTAGGAACACAGCTACACATCTTAAATAGCTACATCGCTTTTTGCACTGGAGCAATTAACATAACTTGAAGACTAAGTAACTGATATATACTGATTTCACCTTTTGAACGCCATTGTGACATATATATATATACAGGACAAGCGAGCTGTACGCCAACAACACAACAATGTGACAAAAAATGCAGCGCACTATAACACGAAATAAACATTTAAATAGTTTTGGAATCCCTATTCTTTTTGTAGGTATTTGCAGTGAAAGTTGACCTGGTGGGCACGCGCGTGCGTTTATGCTCTGGCATTCAAAAGGTCTAGGAAGGCCGTATGCAAGTACCACAGGACTGGTCGCAGTAGCGTCACTTGATGGAGGCCGAATTTTCGAGGACTAACACCATTTTATAACCAGTTATAAACTTTAACAAACATTTTTTCAGAATAAAATCAGCAGACTGTAATCGACAAGATACAATTCATAGTCATAAAGAAATGTAGGCAGGTATTATTGCAGTTTACATTGCAGGCTTGCACTTTGTCAATACACACACACGATTGTGATCTTTCAAGTAACAGGTTACTGTTTCGAATAACTTAGTTTATAACACCACTTACCTATATTATGTTCATATCAACAATCTCTGTTTAACATATACATTTATTATTATACGTGCATTATGTGCCATAAAATTTACTATATCGTTGTAAACTCGCGTCGGTTTCAATTTTAAAACTATGTTATTTCAAACTTTTCTTTCTGGTCTGACCTTCCAATGATTGCTAGGATGTGGAAAATGTGACGTTATCAAAACAAATTATGCAACAAAAAAAAAGATAGAAACCCTCAGAACTTCTCGTCTCTTGTTTTTTTTCTGCATTATCAACTTCTTTTAAACGTTACAAAACAACGCCCCAAATAGCTGCTCCAATTATGATCAAAACACTTTTTCCCAATTTACTGAACAAGTACCTTTGGGTCATAAAATCGACGCCTACGCCTAGCCCCGGTCCAAACCCACCGATTGCCCAATAAAAGATAGTTCGAATACTTCCACTCGAACAAGTTAGCTGGTTTGACACGAGGGAGGTTCCTTAGACGGGCAACTTTATAGCCCGGAAAAATTATCTAATCTCCTATTCAGACATAGCCTAAGCAGGCAATAATGTTCTCACTGTAGAGACACAGTAATCCACCACGCCGATATGGCACTTGAAAGTAATACAAAAGCGCCGTCTGAATTAAAAAAAATATTTCAAAATAAAATAAGTACCCAACTTTATGAAAATGAAAATCAACATCGCATAAACAATGAAAATCACCTAAGAACAAAACAATACAAAGGCTAAGTAGCAAGTTCAGGCAAATGACAACAAAAAACTCATCCTCAACTGCGCAGTCTTTTCCAACTATGATGGGGTGGGCTTCAAGTCTTACCGAATTTATCTGATTACCAATATTTCACATGGAGCAACTCCTTATCTGATCTCCACAACCCAGCTAATATTAATAATACAATACCACTATATAACACTGATCAGCAAGAAACTATGTATAAATATTTACTATAAAATTGAATATTTTATCACAAATTATAAAATACTGTACCATTGAAAATTATGCAATTAAATTATAGTATATGATTAATTAAATACGACAGTTAATTGAGAGTATTTAAAATGCCATATTTGTAACATGTTTTTTTAAAGCGACATTGATTGATTTTACTTCATCATTAATGAATTATTTAAATTTAAATACGTTAAGCTCGTAGATAAATGAAGTAGAATCATAATTTAAATCTGATTTATTTCAAAAGCAGTCGCCTAAAGGTTGATTATTTGGAGAGGTCAATGAGCAACAATAAAGTTGTAAGAAAGTTGCCAGTCTACAACCCCCGTGCTGACACAAGTGAGTTAGATTTATTTGTGGTACAAATAGTACAACCTGCTAATGAGAGCCTAGTTATCCGTTACATTTGCAACAATTAATAATAAGTTTACATTTAATAGACAAGTCTTGTTGAATATTGTTACAATTCATATTGTCTCAGATAGCAATCTTTAGTACCTACTTGCATTAATTGCGGAACCACGGTACTTAGTATTAATGTATTCTTTAGCTGAACACGATGATAAAAATGCTTTTAATCGTGTCGTGATTTTATTACTACGATCTTTGAGCAATTAATTACCTAAACCCACTTGTTTAATTATTACATCATCTAGTAGAACTAGATTTTTGAGACGCATTTTTTACTCTCTGATTGCTATTGGATGAAAAGCGTAACTAAAGGTGCAATTCCGAAGATGCAAACCGCAACGGCAGAGCTGCAATGACTTCTAAGTAACTATGAAAACGTTAACTGAAAGAAAACATACTTATTTGGCAAACAACAAACAAAAAACTTAAATTTAAACCGAAAAAAAGAGATCATATTATGTGTCCTGCTGGCTGCGCCAAATAGGCCCAGCTCAGCAAACTGCCGAGCAGCTAGTGCCCGACGCTGGTTTTCAACTGGACCTGATATGGTGATGTGACGGACATAAAACAGTTTTGTACTTTGTGTTAATATGTGTATGAATAGGTATTTATATGTATACATATAATAAATTGTATGTATCTGTGGTTGCTATTGGATGAAGAACGTAACTAAATAATGTCATTACGAAGGTGCAAACCGCAACGGCAAAACTGCAATAGTTGCAATGGAAAAGCGACACAACTGAGTTCTAAGTAACTATGACAACGGTAACGGGCAGTAATGTCTCTAACTCCACTATGAAAACACTTTCATATTGCTACTTAGAAACCGATTTGCTACTGCGAATTTCAAATTTTGCCGCTGCGTTTGCGGTCGCATTCGGAATTGTACCTTTATGAAACTTGCGTAAATGTCAAGTCACTTTTCCCAGAAACTGATTAGAAAATGGTTAGGCAGAGGAACATGGAATTTTATCAGCATTAACCTTTGTCCTACTACTGAACAAACAGGTTAAGGAAAATTTAATTCTCTGGGCATTCAGTTTGCTCTGTGTAGGTTAAAAAGTTACGTTAAAAATGGATTAACCCAGGAAAATAGAGATGACCTCATTTTAAAATTTCACAGAATTATTTCAAAATTATTGCGTAAATATGTGATGAGTCATAGGTATATAACCGTAATATCACGTACGTTATCCTGAAGGTTTAGGCAGAGGGATCCACATTTCGACAGCTATATTTAAGTCCCATGTAATAGGGACGAGCATATTGCCATCAATCACACACAAATTGAAACTGCGGCTGCTATTGAAAAAAATCTGAAGGAAAGACATAATAACATTGTCCGACCTGGGATTCAAAACCAAAACTTCATGTTCAGTAGTAGCGCTTTCGACCACTACATATACTAACGACGCAGCCATAATGATAAGGTACACGATAATCATTTTATAATTAAAGATCTAATTGAAATTATTCAACGAGACGCGTGAGGCTTAAGATCGATCTCATTCAAGATTCCAATCAAAAGTAATTAAATTAAAGTTATGTGGGTGCAATCACAGATTAGGTACATACATTTATAATGTGGTGTTACTTTACATAACAATTGATAAATAATGATCCCGATTGAACGACTGTTAGGTACGGTGAAAAAAACAATTAATGAAAAATACGACTATATTTTGGCAGACGGATGCTTCTATAAACGAATCTATGCTTTGATCATGAAATAAAGATGAAAATTGAGAAATACCAAAAAAGTACTTGATTTTTAACCGTTCAATTATCAATTTCGTTGAATCAAAACCAAACGCTTATGCAGTCACCGCAAAGAACAATCTACCTAATTTCAGGTGGGTGTTACAAAACCGAACAAGTAATTTCAATAAAACTATTATTCATAATGGAAAGAAAGAAAAAACGAATTAAAAAACAGATGATGCAATATCCTCATTTTCTTTCCAAAAAAGCTGGGCAACAGAGAAAGTTTTTTTAAATAATTAAACTCATATGAAATAAACTTCAGGAGAACTTCGACAACTGCTGGATATCATTGCTTGTTTCACGCCTATCACAAGCGTCGTCACATCGACCGGTACCTGTGCTTCTCTCCTCTGGCAGATACCCGCGGCCTTCACCAGTTTATCGGTCAACCTTGTGGGAAGCCTTCCAACTTCCTTCTTTCAACAAGCGGTCGCCACTCCAGCAACTTTCGGCACCATGTGCAAGAAATATGCCCCTTTTTTTTCTGGTGGGAAATCATGAAATGACTCCTCCCGCTCTGGGCGGAGCGGAAGGGAGTGTCAGATTTTTACTGACTAAAAAACAATCCATGTTCCTTCTTTTGCCCTTTGTGTTAATATGCCCTGTAACTTGAGTTTGGCGTACTTTAGGCCATGTCTATCTTAGGCAATGCTAATATTATAAAGAGGTAAAATTTGATTGTAAGTTTTACGTATGTAGGAGGTAATCTTCGGAACTCCTGTTCGATTCTGAATTCTTTCACTAACGGGAACCTACATTATTCTCGAGTGTCATAGGCTTCATTTAAAACACTCCCGAGGGTGAATTTCCGTACAAAACGGCAACGAAGCCGCGAACAAAAGTTATTCGGAAGTAAAAGTAGATTTAAATTTTTTACGATCCTGAAAAATGCCGGAAGAAACCATCATCACACAGTCTGACTTCAAACTCTGCTGGATATCATTGCTTGTGCTCCAGGTTCCTGTGTCAGCTTCTTCTAGGTTTATCTGCGATGGGAACAAAGTCTGCCCATCACGCACCCGGACAACCATCACTCCCATTCCCAGTCCAAGAAAATGTACACAACAAATATTGCTCGTACTTCAAACACTAGATAAACGAAGTTTTAACACAAAAACTGACTCACACGATGTACCTATTCGCGAAATGGGCCACGTTTTCTTCGTTAACTTCTGACTCACCCAATTACAGCTTGTTTACATTACAAGTCAGATGCTCCGGAATCTCTCTTAAACTCTTATGAATGAACGATGACTAAAATAATAGTACACAATCTTTATTTTAATGATGGTTATTCTTAGAAACATTGTGTGCGATTTGTCGTTTCATCGTAATTTGCTTGGAAAATATTCTCGTTGAATGAATAAGTGGTCGACGAATACGTAATACGATTATCTTTTACGTCAATTTGTGAGATGATTGGTCAGTAAAGCGACTATATTGATCTTTCTGTGGTAGAATGACTGGAAATGTTGGAATTGTAGCGAAGTAGCTATGTTTGTTAATAGTGAATTGATTGCACGCTTTCCTAGCTAATCCACCGCGCCAAGACGGTTTTGAAAAGACAATTGTTAGCTGTCACGCTATACCCTGTTTCATTTTAATTATGCCAGAATCTTCTTCAAGGATCTAAGTCCAAAAAGGCCAGACACACGGCAAAATTTTATTACTATAATAATAATACATAAATTGTTTTTATTTGGAACAACATAGGAACCATTTTGTTAGTAAACACCTTAGATAATAGGTAGGTACAACTTATACACTTGGATTAGTAACAATTACAATTACAAATTACTGTAACCGTCGAAGCGACAATCCTCAGTCCAAGGAATGAACAAAATCCACAGAGAGTAACATTTTCACCTATACTTATATTTTGTTCTTACGATATCCGTCAAAGCGAGTAAAAATCCCCATCTAAAAATACTCACAAAATTAACTAACAATAACAAGTTCAACGAACTTTCGGCCACGTCACACGGACCTCGAAAAAAACACTTTTAATAGTTACTATGAACATTCACCGGAAAAATAAACATACCAATGATAAAATAATTAAAACTGGAGCATTTTTCCAATTGGTGTAATTTCGACAATAACCTTTTTCTTAATAGTATATGACTAATAATAATGTGTTTCCTTATTCTATGACGTCAGAAATTGTGTGTGAAACTTGGTTAGAAAAAGTTGCCGAATGTAGCAAGGTTTACTACTTTTTAGAACCATGTAATACTGTACTCCAGCGAACTATGTTTTGCATAGTGATTAATTGTACGTACTTAAGCAGACCAGTCTATATGCGAACATAGGAAAATATTGCGGGGATATCATGGATGAGGCTAGCAGAAGACCTGGAGTTTGGCAAATGCAAAGAGAGGCCTATACCCAGCATTAGCTCGCCGTCCGTCCGTCTTAAGCTGGGTTCCCACGGTGCGTGATTCTGCGGATCATCACGCACAGCCGACGACCACGGACGGCAACGCACACAGACAGAGCTCTTCCAACGGTGCGTGTCGGTCTGTGTAGATCCTTTATACCATCGTATGCATCAGTTTTGTTCTTACAACAAACAAATTCTGACCTGTCGTCTGTGCAACCACGGACGCGCTCGGATCCCGTCGCACCGCACCTTTGTGAGGACAGGCCGTGTCGACGTCGCGTTTGTGTTCCACACGCGCATCAAAGAGATGTCAGCAAACAGCAAGGGCTGATGCCTGCCAGGGTTGCGGGACTCTTCAAAAGAGATACCGCGGCCCTGGAACACAAAGGGCAAAAGAAGGAACATGGATGGGCTTGTCAGTAAAGAAAACAAAAAAAGGCCTATACCCAGCAGTGGGTGCAGGCTGTGGATGATGATGATGAAAATATTGTGTTGGTAAGAGAGCGTAGAAGGAATGATGGCAGCCAGATGTGGTTGAGAGGGAACAGGGCTTGCGAGGAATTTGAAAAATAGGTATTTGAAGAAACTATTGCCGTCGCGCTGCGTCAAACCTGCGCCCGTAGACCCCGATAGGGACAGCTGCAGCTCAGACCAATTATATCACAAAATTTTGACGAGATCGACGTTTGGTATTACCCTTTTTTCTCCTAGAAAACTGGGCGCATTCAGTTATTTTTGACGTTAAAATTTTAAGAAAAAGTACTCGTATGTCTAGTCTTATCAATTTCTTTATGTTAAAAACTGTTCGAATTTGTCTGATACCTAGTCCTCTAATCCCGGCCGTAAAAATGGGGCATTTTTTGTCAATTTTGGAGGGTCATATTTTCTTTACTTATTAGTTACTGAAAAAGGAAATGACAGGGACGTGTCTATAGTAGACCTTGACAAGAAGAAGAGGAAGCAGACGTATTAGAGAAATATGAATCAGACGAATAAATTACCCTATTATTATTTTTAATTTACACCTCTTTTATCATTTTCAACCCTTGCCAATATCTTTTATTATTCAATAGTTTCAAATTAAACAGAATCAAAACATCCGTGGAATAGGCCTACCGGGGAAACCACGCTAAAAAAACCCGCTAAGTACACTACCTCAAAGGTGGCGTGGAAACTGTGCATATTATGACGATTACAACTCTTCCAACTTTTTGAATCGTTATATCTCAGAAACGGTGGCTCTTAGGAAAAAAGTATTTCGACATAATTTATAGATAACTATCTGATCTACAATTTTTGTCGGAACTAATTTTATGATAAAAATTACCGTTTTTGTGACCTTGGACCTCGAGTATTTTTTTTCCAGGTGTCGGATCGATGAGGACTTTTTATTTATGATGGTGTTTTGAACAATCCTGCCAACTTTGAGCTGCGTGCGAATTATTGTATCCTCGGATGTCTAAATGGACCGGACTACCACGATACAAGAGAAATGTCTGGTGAGGGAAAAAGTATATAAAAAAAAAAGTTTAAAAACTTCATCTGCGCGGTAGTGCAATAAATGTTGATGAATTGTCAAAATGAAAAACAACAGCACTCATTAATTCCTTACGAGACTCCCATCTACACAATAAACACTAGAATGAAATCGTGGCCCATCTAAATCCTGAGTGTAAACGGTTACTTGGCCAGCGGGTGGTATCAGCCACTACCCACAGAGTGGCGCAAGCGCCGACAATTTCGTTACATTGCCCAACCTTACCTCATTTCACTTGGATTGTGTAGCCGATGCCTTCGCTTTGCTGAGAAAATATGTTTTGTTTTGGAATAGGTTTTTGGTTCTGGGCTCGTGTGGAACATTGTTGAAAATAACACAACATCACGTAAGTATGTGATCCCCGAAGTGTTAGGCAGAGGTGTACCTCGTAGTGGGTACACCCACATTTCGCTAATTATGTTTAGTCCGATTTAATAGGGAGCGAGCCTATTGCCATCAACCGGGCTGACACCACAAATAAAAAAAAATAACATTTAATTTATCTAGTTTTGTCATAACATTGACAGCGCTCCAAAAAACTTGATGACGATAGGTATACAAAATAAATATTACAAAAATCTTTAGGCACTGGAATGTAGTTGACAAGGGGACGCTGTTGTTAAAAAATTCGTGAAATGTATTTAAATAAATATTAATTATAGTAAAAAAAAAACACAATTTTTCTTATTATTCTCAGCAAAGCCTTTCATTTGCTACCCATAACATGAAAATGCATAAAAAATAACTAGTCCGCCATCTTTAGGAGTCCGCCATATTGGATAGAATGACATCACTTAGACAAACACTCACACACGTCACTTAAACATTGCCATCCAAACTAAACGTGTATGAAAAATATCAGCTCAATCGAAAACCGGGAAATGGGTCATATTTGACTTCTAAGAATTTTTGACATCGGTTACAGGTGAAGAAGCTAAGACGGCAATAGCTCCGATTTTGACTCGCCAAAGGATCTCCCTATACAGCAAGTACCTACGTAACATTAAACTTAAACTAAGTCTTTTTTTTCTAAATTAACAGAAAGGCTGACGCTGTGATCCAATTATGTCCAACAGTTACGAAATTAGCTACCAAAACACCATTAACTATAATTATGTTGTCAAATCTTCTATGGTAAAAGTGCGAAGAATAACATAGAAACACTGAATACAGCAAATTCTCAGGGAAGCGGGAAGTATTTTCACATTGTGGGAAATTGATCGCAGTAGCTCGTTAACTATACTTTGTCGCTCTTGCTGACGTAATTAACCTGTTATTATGTTTCCTGTTATTATAATTTATGAAAAGGGCTTTATAATAATGATTTCAATGTCAAGGGGGTTCCCTATATGAAAATTCCTTGAGTTCTCTTAATAGAGTAGATATTATGCCGTCAGATTTGACATAAAGCACTGTTCTACTGAAAATGAGAAAATTTCTCCGTTTCGGCGGAAAATGACTGGGTCAAGTTCTATGTTGGTAACTATGTTTTAGGTGTGTCTCTTGTCTGCAAGGCGGACTCAGTTCCGTTCAACTCGTACGTAAAAGTTTAAAGTTACATCAAGAAGCACTGGTTCTTTTTGGCGTTACTTTCTCCCCGAATTTAAATCTCATCGTGTGTGCAAAAAAACATATCCCGAAATAAATGGTTTAGGCTTTACAAAATTAATGTGAGTACTGTGTCAAATTACGAAACACACTTTAAAAGAAATTCTTAATGCATTTTTTCAGAGGTTATAAAAATCGTCTGCTCATTAACGTAAATAACGCAATTTTGTTGTAGAACTGTCAAAATTTACGGGCAGTACCATTGTTAGACGAACTTCTAAAATCTTTATTGTCTACACTGTGTTAACACTTTCACAAAGTACAATCTATGCTGGAATATCAGTATTTCTGGACTATACGCAGGAACTAAAAACACACCAAAATTTACACGAAAAACTGCGCAAGGGCAAGCAAATATACTGGTGTATTTTTTTTTCTGACGTTGTGACCACAGAACAGTGTCACTAATAATACAAAATTAAAATAATACGTGTTTTGCTTCATTCGTTAGAATACATGGTCACCCTATTTCAGTCGCCATCCGCCATAGTGCATTTTTATAGATTAATCTTGAATTAACAAAAATACTGACATCATTGCACTGAAAACCTATAACACATCAGGGGTTTTCGGATAAAACATACCTAATAGTTTCCATTTATTGTAGGGTTCCAGATAACCCACATTTAGTTCAATTAAATTAATAACTTTTGTCTACATTTCTGCTTTTATCACCGTCCGCCATTACAAATTTGGTAAAATTATATGTTGTTTGGCGTATTTCAAGGAAAAATAATTAATTATTATCAAATTAATTTTATTTATACATACCTACGCACGGTCACGTCTAAAAATAGATGTTTATTGAAATAAAATTATAATTATTACTGTTTCTACCTATTCGGAAAAGAGGAAAACCCTTGCATGCGGTTGCTACACAGACCACATGACATAAACAAGCATTTTTATTTATTTTACTAATTAATCTTTTTTTATTAACCTTATAAAGGGAATAAGGTTATACATATACATACATGTAGTGACGACACACAGCAACACCTACATACAAACATAAACTCATGAGGTTAGGCAGAAACCATAAAACGTCATCTGCTGCGAACCTGACATACTCCGTTTTAACCGACTTCAATAAAAGGAGGAGATTCTCAATTCAGTTGTTTTTTTTTTTGTTTTTTTTTTTATGTTTGTTACGTCATAACTCCGTCATTTATGAACCGATTTGAAAAAATCTTTTTTTGGGGTAAAAGGATGTACTTCCCGATTGTTCCCATAGCATCAATATCGGTTCAGTAATATGGTTTTTTCCATCTCTAATACTTATTTTTCTTTTTCGGATATATAATTATGTTGATGACATAATAATCCTTTAATAACTTTTAATTATAACGTAAAATTAATTAATGACGAGAATTTGTCTGGTAAACTACAACTACATAACATTATATAACATAACATCACGCCTGTAGTTCCCGAAGGGCTAGCCAGAGGCGTACCTATTAGTAGATACCTACACCCACATTTCGTCAATTATGTTTAAGTCCCATGCAATAGGGGGCGAGCCTATTGCCATCAAATGGGGACAAATCCAGATTCCGTGGCTACTACTGAGAATTTTCTGATGGAAAAGCCCAGTAATACTTTGCCCGACCTGGGAATCGAACCCAGGACCTCATGCTCAGCAGTCGCGCTTGTAACCACTAGACCTACGAGGCAGTCTCAACTACAACGAAAAAGGGTACAATAAAAAACTTTCTGCAATAAAAAAATGACTCAAAAAAACACTAAAACAGTCCAAAATAACTTTACTTTCGGAAGTCGGTGGCAAAAAGTCAATGAAACAAACATAGTCATCGAAAGTAAAGTTATTTTAGACCTTTTTAGTGTTTATTGAAAGTCGTTTTTTTTTTGTCTCGTCCACGTTCATACGAGTACATTAAATTGTTTCAAAAATTCCTAGCCTTTTCCCAACTATATTGGGGTCGGCTTCCAGTATAACCGGACGCAGATAAATACCACTATTTTACATGGAGCGACTGCCTATTTGACCTCCAGAACACATCTACAACTGACAGTCGGGACCAACGGCTTAACGTGCTTTCCGAGGCACGGAGGAAATTCGGTATTTAATGGGTGATCCACGGACCAACCTAGGCAAGCGCGGCTTTACCTAGAGATCGAGCCGAGCAGCTGTTATTATCCAAGAGCTCCTATTTTCTGTAAAAGAATGTGGAAAAAGTTCAGAAAGTAATATAATAAGTTTGGGATGGGGTTTTAACCTCGACCGTGACAATACTACAATAGCAGGGATATCCGTCAGTATGAGATCAGCATTGTAACAGGTAATATGCCTACTGATGCTAATTATACCTATAGACATTGTCCTCCTATTTGGAAATGTATTGAGAAAAACAATATGACAAAACAGAGTCCTCGTTATAATTTGATTGGTAATTCATTATGTTTCTGTTCAGGTAAATAAATTATATAGGTTTATTTGTAAATGCAACGTAGGAAAAACTGAAATTAAGCTGTGGGTAATAAGGTCTTTGTCTGATGGTTCGTTTGTCTAGTGGTCGCCAGCAATGCTGCTGAGCATGATCTTGGGTTCAAATTCCGAGTCAGACAAAGTAAAGTATTGAGTATTTCCTAGGCAATGTTACTAGTAAGGAGTTGTTCTTTAATCAAGTCAGGTTCAAAGAGTGGGGAGGCGGTCAGAAAGAAAAAAAACACAATTTATAATGTGACAATCACGTGTAGGTACTTTCGTGGGTCGAAAAAAATAAGTAAGTTATATAAAAAAATAAGTGTGGCGTTCACAATATTTTTACCAATAATGAATTTAAAACCCGAGCATGAGCAAGCGAATTTTTATCTAAAAATCATTTTTTTTATTTAAACAAATTCAGGGAAGGGGCGATACATCATACATGTCGCCTAAAAAACGTCACGTTATTAAAGGAAGGCCCCTCAAAAGTATAGCATAATCAGCATAATACTGTTAAAAAGAACACTTTCTCAAATCTTATCTAATCTCTGAAACTATAACTCACAGCTCTTAGACTATTATTAATAATAGCTAATATGTAACAACGAGTTCGCACCCCGGTCTATGCAAGATAACTGATTGAAACACTGATATAATGAACACTTTCACACCTTCAGTTCTTGCTTAACTATGATATTGCGCCTTTCGCTTTTAAGGTGGCCAGAAATCATAAAAGAAAAGAAGGAAAAAATATTTAATAACGGTAAACTCTATGCAAACAAGAAAACAAAAAAAAAACAAGAAGAAGCGTCACATTCACGCCAAACGGACATTGTTTACCATACAAAAATATGCCCACTACACCGTACCATACTATGACCGTGCCATGAACGTAACACGTATCACAAATGTAAAGAATTTCGAACATATCGATGCCTTAGTTCACAATTGCACTAACTACAAAATTTCAATTTTCACTTTTTTAGTGCCAAATACACTAAATTTCATGCTCTTTCGTTTGCGCGTATCGAAATACCGTTATTCCGTCTCTTTCTACCAAAAACATAGATCACATTTGTATTAAATAAGTTCTATTAATGTTCCATGAATGTTATAAATAATATTTTACGTAAAATTAAAGCTGTTGTTACTACGCTGTGTTGACGTTATTATGTAATGTTATTGCATCTTCATACAAACCGCGTACCTTAAATAGGTGCGAAGTTTGTAAATGGTGTCAAAAGGGTTGCTCTCATTTAGCAAAGAGGGGTAGGTAACAGGTTTTTAAGGTAAAAAGTAACAATATTATTGTTGCTGTCTCGTTGTCGCAAGCGCTATTGCTGCTTGCTTAACATCAAGTCCTGGGAGCGATTCCTAGGTCGGGTGTGTGTTATGTGTTGAAGTTTTTCTGTCAGAAATTTGTCAGTGGCAAGTTTATATTACATTGAACTTAAACATAACCAGTGAAATGTATCGGTATGTACTTTCGAGGATTTAGTTGACACTCGTGGTGTAAGATTTTTGCCAGATTCAGTGTATTTGTGGTGTCCCATGTACTCGTTAATACTTCTTAGAAAAAAGTTATTAAGATTTTAATAGTAAGACCGTGCAAATATGACGAAATCGTAACACTCTCGCGTCCACAGCATATTCTAAGAAATTGATTATTTTCGTACAAAAATAGGGCATGGCAATATATACGCAACGAGTAAAAATAAATAAATGAACCATCTGCCGTACTATTCGATGCACTTACGTCATTTTACATGAAGAATGTTTGGAGAAGAATGTATCATACGATAGGGACAGATTTTAGAATACCTATGAATGTGGGGACAGATGGTGAATTGTACAGCCTATTTACTCTTAGAAATCAATTAGCATAATCAGCCTGTAATGTTTGCACTGCTGAGACACAAAAACCCTCAGTCAGTGAGGAGTACGCTGTAGTTCACGCGGGACTAATGCGAGTTGGCAGATGTCACATGTCTTCGAATTTCTACTTCTAGGGACTTGCTGATTTCCTCCCGATGTTTTTCCACCGTTTTGAGAGTAATGGTGACAAATACATTACACAAAACAATACTCCTGCCTTGGTTCTAACCACTTTTATGTCGGATGGGCCCTGAAAACTCGAATCTGCAACTCTTCAAACAAACCTGCAGGATATGTGTATCTCACAAGCACTGGTTAAGGTATATCTTCCGTTAAAGAACTCTAAATTGTAACTACGAATAAGTTTGTCGCTAATTACTGTTTTCCCTGCAAATTAGACACGCCTGGCTCATTAACAGCTTAAGCAAAAGCCCTATCTATGCTGGTAATATGAATCTAGAACTTAATGCACTTAGTTATTTATTTATTTATATATTATTCACAAAATCCGCAGCTCTTTGAAATTATATCTTAAAATGTATAAACTAATCTTACAGCCAATTACGGATTTACAATTGAATAGCTATACAATACATTCCTAAGTGTACAGCGTGGATGAGTGTGTAGGAGTGTGTGAGTTGCAAAAATGGGTGTGTGAGTATGTTATAAGGAGGAAATGGACCTACTTTCAGATTGTGTCTCCTTTTCACTGTTGACTATTATGAATTTTCTAAAACCATTTTCTTCTTCGTGATGTTTCGACAGGAATCCCTATTTTCAGCAGGTAGACAGTTAAGTAGTGGACCATATTTGCAACAAGACATGATACATTTTGTTTATTTCTTCAAACGAGAAACTCCAACGGAAATCCGTTAATTCCCAAGATGCACATCTAATAAACAAAACATTTCTTTTAATAGTGATGATTTCATAATTCTACATACTGGTCTATCGGAGCAAAGTCGCAACCTTGTGTGGTGACCACATGTTGTCGAAATAGCTCGTTTTTTGTGACATTGTACATAATGTGGGAACTATAAGTTTGTAGGTACCTTAGGAAGTCATGCATCAACAAACTGAGGTCATATTATCTAACCACAATTGTTCGATATCATTTGTTTGTAAAAAATGCTTTATATTAATCATTTGGTATCGCCTTGGGCGACGGAAAAGTGCTAGTAAACCCTGGCATAGTTTTGCGCTTTCTTATTAGTACCATTGGTCAATTTTTGGCAAGTTTCGGTGTTTTAATCATAAATATAGGATGTTAGTTCACACGTTATGGAAATGTTCTCTTCTCTTAGTCATGTTTATACAAATAGCTGCAAATAATTTGTAATAAATAGCTGAAATTAGGTGGCATTTGAATGATATTATGTTCGTTCTATTATGGAAACTCGTGTTACATTAAATTAGCGATATTATTGGAACACCAAACGAAGGAATAGGTTTTGAAGACAGAGTTACAAGTAACGATGTTCTCATCTACAAAAAGTCTGGACCATTACCGATTTCTTTGTTTGTAGTTATTATACTTGGATCAAAAACTAAAGACCGGAAGGAATAAAGGTGCTTCAATGTATGCCATGGCATGGGAACTAAGTCCATGGCCAGGCCACTAACAAAGATGTTTGACATCCAAAACTATCTCACACTATCCGTTTATATTAGGAAGTGAGGCCCAACCTGACGTGTGAAATGTTATGTTGTATCAATAATCAATACTGTTTACAATATTGTTTGTATCCAACATCTACGGTGGCCTGTTCCCACCGCAGTGTGCGATCAAACTCGACTTAACAAAATAAATATTCAACAGTTTGTGACTATAAACAAAGTGCGCGCAGTTGTTCCTGAGCGCGGTAACGTTGGCAAAGAAATCGTGAGATTAAGGATTTTTGATGTCTTCGGGAAAATTCGGGAGCGGTCGGGAAGATTCGCATAAAATGACATAGAATGTTTTTTTTTTAATTAGAAGACGCTACTATTTTTCATAAACTAAACTAAATTATTATTAAATACTTGTGCTACTAGTTTTACTTAGTGAAAATGCGCAAGACTAATCCCCAAAATACAAACATACTCCTAGATTGGGCAATCGGAATTAAATATGCTTTGTGTACCATTTTTAATATTTTTTTTTTCATTCAGTTATTATATGCCATACTTGGTTATAAATAAAGGAAAAAAAATACTATATGAAGGAAAATAGAATAAACTAACTCTTCTAGGATATGTTTATGTTATGAAAATAGAAGGAGAATAAGCGAGGAGATAAGAAATGTTATTTTATTTATGCTAATATAATAATTTCGTTACGTGTGTATTATTAAAGGTATATTTGTGTAGATTTTAATTAGCGAATAATGAAGGCTACAAGAATTAAAATTAATTAACATGAAAAGCAATTATAAATCTACAGATCTCGGTTTAAAACCGGCATTTCCTGTTTGTTACCTCTTCACAATTAGGTACATTTACTATCGTAGCTAATGAAATAACTAATATTTATACCTTTTATATACAATATTTAAAATTTTCCTTGTTTTGTTTTTCAACGGCTATGCATTATTATTTCCTTTACTTACAGTTATTTTCAGCAATTCTGAAATTTTGTCCTCTCAGACAATAATTGGTGCACTTGCTTTGCTAACCACATTATTTTATCAATTTAATTTAATGAGTGGTTTTAATAGAGTTTTCGAGGAAATATTGTTTGTTTTCCTATCCCATTTTAGGTAAATTCCATGCTAAAAACAAGTAGAATAATTAAGTTAGACGAAAAACAGGTAGCCTGTTGCGATATTGGGACTAGCAATTTAACAATACAAATAATATAGTTAGGTGGGATTTTGTAAGTACAATTTTAATACTTTTTTCCCGGTTTAATCCCATTTTTGGGCGCTAGCTTTCATTGTGTTCCTGACTTCTCTCACGTACTTACATTTGTTTAGGGAAACAAATGACCTGTGTTGGTCACAAATGAATTCAATGAGAAAATAATTTAAAAAATTTGGTTAAGTACCTATTAAGCTTTTTTGCCATCGCTACGCTTGCGCTGTCTACGTCGCTAGCAGGGACACGTTATGTAGAACGTAAGTGATCTGTCAGTACAAGATTATTAATTATTTTTACTAGCATCCAATTGTCCTGTTCGAGCTTCAACAGTAAAATTAATTGGTTAGAAAATGTAGGACGGTATCACGCAACTGGCTCACTCACGAATAGTATTCAAAAGAAGCCATAGCAAAATTCGGAAGCGATTTTTTTGTAAAATATTGTTCTCCACTTTGAGATAAAACTAATTTCTAAATAATATTAGTTCCCAAATAATTTACTGTTCGTAACAGCATAGAATACCAAACGAAAGTGTAGGAGAATTTTTCAAAAGTTATACTGTCACTTACGGGATATCTTCCGTGATTGTTCGTAATTTTGAGCTCCCGAGATTTCGACGCTGTTGCATGCGCCATGATCGCGGATTGACTGGAGAATGCGGGTGGATGGAAAATAAATTGTTAGGAGCAGACAAATCTGTCAACCCTCTTACTTTGCAATCAGGGCACTTGCAACAGCGCCGAAATATCGGGAGCTCCAAATCAACAATCACGGAAGATTTCCCGTAAGTGACAGTATAAGTTTAGTTTTTAATCGTGAAAACTTTAAACAGTGTTTTCAAAAGTTATTAAGAAATGTTAGTGCTCATGCACTGTACATACTATTCGATGACTTTCAATTACTTGTGAAATATTTTCTAACATCTGCCGAGCCTCTCCCCAAGGGTTCTGGTTCCAGTCTAACCTGATGCAGCTGAATACCAGTATTTTACATGGAGTGACTGCCTATCTGACCTCCACAATCCAGCTGGTACTGAGTAATACGATACCGCTTGGTATGACTGGTTGTCAGACTTTCGGGCCACTGACTAGCTGTATCGACTGTCAAAGATCTACAAATTGCAGCAGGGACCAACGGCTTAGCGTGCTTTCCGAGGCACGGAGGAAACTCGGTATGTAATGGGTAGTCACCCATCCATGTACTAACGTTAAGATCGACCCGAGTTGCTGTTATTATTTAGGCACGAGCTCCTCAATAAAATTGTGAAATATTTTCAATACTTACAATCCAAAAAAGAGTTAAAGCACCATATTTGTAGCATGTTATTTAATTAAATTAGAACTATGTTCCAGCTTTACGAAGTCATACATTGGTAAATACCAATTTGCCAAATGTATCTGGAATTCCAAGTAAGTACTAGTTATTTTAGATACTTTGTCCTCTTTGATACTCTTTTACCTTAATACCTTATATGTAAGCAGTACTAATTTGGGGCCTGATGTGTACCGTTGTAATTAAAATCATTACCATCACATAAACATACCCCTGTAATGCTCGAAGGGTTAGGCAGAAGGGTACCCATTGGTACACCCACATTTCGCCAGTTATGTTTAAGTCCCATGCAATAAAGGACGAACCTATTGCGATCAATCGGGTACAAATTCACACTCCGTGGCTGCTACTGATAAATTCTTGATGGAATAGCCCAATAACACTGCCTGACCTGGGAATCGAACCCAGGACCTCAGCTCGGCAGTCACGCTTGCGACCACTAGGACACGGAGGCAGACATTTATCATTACCATATCCCAACCATTCATATTTTTTGTCCATTCATTAGCTGGCTAGACACCCACCCTGTCTTAATCTGGAAATTTAATTAATGTTAAGGATTCATCGGTATACAACCGGCTCCGGATGATATCTTAAACACGACGACGTCAGCCAATGCTTTCATATAACCGACCATTCATTCTATGACCTAAAATAATGTTTTTAGGTAATTGATATAATTATTATTTATTTGTTTCTATTATTCTACTAGATATTTGTGTTCTCATTTTTTAATTTATGATAATTTAAAACATGCTCTTTTTAATCTTTAATGATTTCTGTTTTTATTTCAAAACCCGACCTGTAATTTTTGATAATTATTAATAAATAAACGAAACTATCATTATACTTTAAAATTTTAAAACGGTGACAGTATCCAGTGTTCTTGGTCGCTTTCGAAATCGTGGAAAAAACCATTATACGAAAGGGATCGTATAATGGTTTTTTTCCACGATTTCGAAAGCGACCAAGAACGAAAATACTCAGAGAAACGACTTAACTGTTTCAAATTAATCGGAAACAGTAAGGAGGAAGAGTAACAAAAAGCCTATAATGTTCCCACTGCTGGGACACACGGCCTCCTCTCTATGAGAGGGAATGGGCTATAATCCACCACGCGGGCCCAGTGCGGGTTGGTAGATGTCACATGTCTTCGAATTTTTGGTTCTCGGACATGCCGGTTTCCTCACGATGTTTTCCTTCACCGTTTTTGAGAGCAGTGGTAATGAAATAAATTACACAAAGTAATGCGCCTGCGATTCGAACCCACCACTTATTGTTTGTAAGTCGGGGCCGCCACCTCTGGGCCACCGCTGCTCTCAGCAGGTTGCCTAGCAATACATATTAAAACTAACATTAATATTAATGGTTCTTAAATTGTGTAGCCCTATCTCCTAACCTACATTCTCGAAGAGAACTATGACACGGTTCGCATACATAATTATTCCATTCAGAATATGCCTCGTACTAAACCTTGTAAACAAAACTGGCCTATTTATTGGTATGTAGACTAAACCCGAACATCTGTGTAGGGTTAAACAAAACAAATGTTCGGTGATTAAACAATGAAAGCGGTTGTGGGTTAGTTATTAATCTCTTTGTGTTATTTAGGGCAAGGGAACTAGGGAATTATGAGGGATCAATGTGAAAGTTGATAGGTTTTATAGTCTAACTGTTTTTAATTTAATAATACGTTTATCAAGGATCAAATCAGAATCAAGGATCTTTTTACTAAAGAAATAAAGGAAAATCTTTTACTTTTAAAATGCCACAAGAGCGATCTAAGTACTTATTGGAAAAAAAACTTAAATATAAACATGTGATAAACAATATCGCCGTCGAGGTAGACCGCGGCCAAGATGGTGTGACGATCTGATCTTGTTTGCGGTGCGAACATTGTCAGATATTGCACAAGATAGAGAGGTTTGGACGAAGAAAGGAGAGGACTTTACCCAGCAGTGGACACTCAAATAGGTAAACAAATAACTAAACAAAACAGATTAAAATGTGTGTCTCACTGCTGTGCCAAGTTCGGCCAAATAACTGGAGAACTAGTGCCCGACGCTGGTTTTTAACTGGACCTGGATTAACTAGTATAGTGGCTTAGGGCGAATTTTATTAATCCAATCAAAACTGATCGCGATTACCACATCTAAACCTCGTTCAAGAGCCGTCAGTGTCATAATTACTACGGTATGTTGACACAGGCAGTTGTTGAACACTGGAGGAGCTCACATAATGACAGCCGCTCGGATCGATCTTTAGGTTAAGCCGCGCTTGCCTAGATTGGTTCGTGGATGGGGACTGCCCATAACATTCCGACTTTTCTCCGCGCCTCGGAAAGCACGTTAAGCCGTTGGTCCCGGCTGTCATTTGAAAATCTATAACAGTCGTTACAGACTTTCGGGCCGCTGACTACCTGTAACGACTGCCAAAGATCTGCAATAACAGCGGGACCAACGGCTTGACGTGCTTTCGGAGGCACGGAGGAAACTCGGTATGGAATGGGTGACCTCCCATCCATAGACCAGCCTAGGCAAGCGTGGCTTAACCTAAAGAAAGATCCGAGCGGCGTTATTATTTAGCCACAAGCATGTATGTTAAGTTACGTGACATGAATATTTATCTGACTTACAAAAACAACTCACAACGAAAACAAAACACCTGTTTTGATCTCTTTATCGCTACTACGAAATTTACTATATCGAATAGTGCGATAAGATAATGCTCCAAAGTATTGTGAAAGTACCTATACGTTTCACTTTTATCCCAGTGATAAGACAAAGAACCGCGATATCGAAGATTTCGGCTGTTGGATAAGAAACGGTAATCTTTACAATATTTTTAATTTACTTAGGTATATGTTTTTATTAATATCTGAAAGTTTTCGTATCAAGATTATTTTGCCTGATAATTTTAGAGTTTATTGAAAATTCTGAAGTGAGTAATGTTGATAAAGTATTTCAATGGTGGAAAATTTTTGAATGGTAGATAAGAACGTAGTTTGTCAGTTAAAAAGAGGAGGACATTTTTTATAAATAAACATGCAACGTTGTCTAGGTATCAACAAACAACTTTAATGTAGGTTTTATTTAATTTAATCAAACCAAATGACCCACTCGTACTCATTGTGGTCCAGCATTATTTGCAGTATTTTTATTTGCCCATTGAAAGCAAAATAATAATATTATGAAATATTTTCCTTTGTTAAAAAGAAACGCAATATAGTACGCAGATTATAGTCAAATCTAAATATAAATTCTGAATCGTGAATTTGTGGTAAAATGAGGTATTTGGAGTTGTCACGCAGGATTATAGTCATACTTATTTATGTACTCTCAAAAAAGGAAAATACACAAACAAGCCTAGATAACCACAAAAGTACTGCTTAGTTCATTAGCTGAAAGGCACACTATCACATTAGCTTAAGAACTGTAAAATAAAATTATTTATTTATTTATTCCTCATAACAAAAGAGGAATAAATAAATAAATTTGAAATTTCTTCCAGCAGACTTGAGACAGGTGAGTTTTAAATACCTCAAAATGTTTAAAACCTATAAAATTTTAAACATGTGTAAAATGTAAGTTATTAAACTGACACGGTCAGTAACATTATCATTAACACCGAAAACGGGATAATTAACATCTTTACTGGTTATTTCGGCGCCATATAACTTCAGTTTATCCGTCATCATGGTACCTACTTGGAACAGCGTCGAAATATCGGGAATTTGAAACAAATAGCAAAAATGGTTAATATCCCGTTTTCAGTAATGTGTAAAATGCTTCAGCTGTGCAAAAACCTAAGCAATTTATTTCTTTAACACCGTCACGAACTCCTGTAGAACACAATTTAATTGTGAGTGTGGGCGCACAACTACGGACAACAACGTGTTTTAGTGTAAATTCTCATTGAACAAAACAGTATTAAACTTCCCTTTACAAACAGATATAATATTATGAAGGTATAAAATAACTCACCCTGATTTTGCCAGTTATTTTGAAGTAGCATGTTATAGATCTAGACTTCGTGGCTGCTACTGAGAAAAAAATCCTAATGAAAAAACCCAATTACATCAATTTATTACATCCAATTACATCTTTTCATTTATTTATCATGAACAATATTAACGGGTGCTGATTTCACCGACAACTGAATTGCGCATTATCGTGCATTAATATATGGTCCAATTTCAATTTGTTTATCGAATTATCAGTTCCGCGTTAGATAAAATTCATCATCAAAATAAAAAAAAGTATTCAGATATTCTTATATCTAATATATTATTAGTCCAAAGGTTTTTTTTTGTTTTTATTTGATTAAATATCTTTGTCGCTTAGCGACCACATCGCCCAGTGCAGGAAAACAAATTACTTACAACCTAGTTAACACTAACTTACGATCTACTTATTACTAGCTCATACAATTCTTTTGCTTTCTCGGACACTGGTAAAGCAAGGATGGTATTACAAATGGCATTATTTATTTATTATTAATTTATTTATAACAGCTTAAACTATCATGGGACTACTACTATACACTATAGTACGATTATAGGTTTTATATCGGCGAAAAATATTTATTCCGCTATTTTCATGCCGGACACAATCCATCAGGATATGAAAAACATCATCAATCACTCCGCAGTCATCACCATGTTTTGTTTTGATGCATCAATAAATTTTCCTACATATGCACGACGAAATCCTTACTTCAGTTGTTTGCGTGGTCTGTTAACTACAAACATAATAATATCTTTAGAAAACAGTACACAATGGCTAGCGGAAACAGTCAGCAATAGTACTATCACGCCAGTAATCTCCGAGGGATTGGACAGAGGGATGGGAATTTCACCAGTTAATATGTTTCAGTCCCAAGTAAGGGTGGGTGAGCCTTTTGCCATCGACCGGGCACAAATCCAGTGGCGACCACTGAGAAATTCCTAATGGATAAATCCAATAACATTTTGTCCGTTCTGGAATCGAATCCAGGACCTCACACTCAGTAGTTGCGCTGGCTATCACTAGACTAACGAGGCACTCAATCAGCAATGTTATTACCTTTTAAAAACAAAAATAAACTCGAAATCGCTACAATTCAGACAAATTTAACTACTTTCAGCCAGCAGTGGGACGTGTGGTGGCCTAAGGCCCACACTCAAGGATGACTCCATAATCCACCGCTGGGACATAGGCAGGCAATTCCTCTCTCTGAGAACTGGCCTGTGTACAACGTGCTAAGCTGGTTATGCTACCTTCTTGCATGACAAACATGCTAATTTACTACTTACATAAAAAGAAAAACAGCTCAGATGAAAAAAAAACAAAAAAGTTTACCTACAATTATAAAATAAAGGAGATAATAATAATATCTTGGGACAACCAACACACCGCCATCTGATCCCAAACTAGGCAGAGCCCGTACTTTAGCAACCAGACAACTGATAAACAGACTTATATATTTCTAAATACATACATATTATAGATAAATTACACACCCAAATACAGAACAAATAATCGTACTCATCGCACAAAGATTTGTCATGTGTGGGAATCGAACCCACGACCTCCAAAATAAAAAAATAAGTAATAAGTAGTAGTAGTAAGTCTCTAATTATGTGCCTATTTCTTTTATAAATTTTCCTAAACGCTAAACGGCTGCCTTGGATCTCATAATAAACTAAAGTAGGTACAGCATATGTCTGGTGTAACAACTAACTCGACCTTAAAACATCTCCTCAGGCGCCCGAATGTGACGCCGACAAAAAAACGCCGCAAAAAATACATATAAACAATAAAAAAGTGCTACAAATGTATGAAATATTCAATGATGGTTGGATGGGTTACAATGGGTGGCGTGCGAGTTTGTGAACGATAGGCAACCCGCATATTTTTAAACGTCATTGCATTTCCCCTTTTCCCTATAAAACCCCATAGATTGTTTGGTACATCGTAAAATGGTCATGTAATACTGTTGTAGAAAAAATGGTCGGTGAGATCAGCAGTTCGACCTTGAATATGCGCGCGGAGTATGCGCGTATTGAATTGGCCGTTGGTAAATTAGTTTATCTAGTCGCAGTGAATTGCAGTATGTGCAGCGCTATTGTCATCCAATATAAAATAATGTAGTCAACGCCAATCTTCTGCGTGTAGACGAATAAAGTCTTTAGGAGCGTCAGTCATTTGTTGTAGATATAGGTACTTACACGTTTGTTTTTAATTAATATGTAATTGATCTAATTGGGACATGTTGACAACAAACTAACGTCACAATTTATGGATTACACAAATATATTAAATAAGTTTTAAACATAAATCTTTTGCATTTTATTGTTGTTATTTAAATAAAATTTAAACTAATATCAAGTATAAGAATTAACAAAACACCGCAATCATGAAAGGAAAACCAAAACCACATTTCTCATATAAACATAAGACACACATACAACATATTCATACATATCTACGTAATAACTTATTATTTTTATTACTTTCAAAGGAGAGTGCTATAATACATGCATAGCACGGTCATCGTATGGTACAGTGTAGTGCCAGACTCCTTTAAACTGGCAAACTCACCCATCAAAAGCAGTTGCCAATACTCGTGAACCGTATTGCATCAGTGAGAACGAAATTCGCGATAGCGTCTCGTCTCGTTTCCTGCTTTGCGAACATACGTACAAACAAACATACCGATTAGTACGCAAAAACACTAATTAACTGAGTATCGTGTCTGTATTCGTTTTGCTTGAAGGTACGGGTTTGTTTGAGGCACTTTTGTTTTCGAAGACGGTAGGAAGGTTCAAAGGATGAGTTGGCTTGTCTGTTTGGACCCTAGTAATAATAAGATAGTGCCTCAGTGGTCTGGTGGTTGCAATGGGTGACAAGCACTATTGCTGAGCTTGAGCTCCTAGTTTCAATTCCCTGTCCAGCCTCTATAATTAGGGTTTTTTATCAGGGTTTTTTCAGTAGCATCCCGGAGTATGAATTTAAGCCTGTTTGATGGCAATAGTTTAACCCCTATTAAATAGGGCTTGAACACAACAAGCGAAATTGTGTGTAGTATTTAATAAGCTGGTTGTACACATCATTTCGCCAGTTATGCAGGTTTGGACATGGTACTGGTCAAGCAGAACAGTTTCATAAGTAGGAAAGGTCAAAGCTATACACACTAGCATTTCAGTAAGGTAATACAGATGACTTTAATATCTAATAAATACCTTAGTATAAACTACACATTCAATTTGCAAAAAATACTGAAAGTATTCAAGACATCTTAAATAGTAAAATAATTAGGTAGTTACGAAATTTTTATAATTATTTGCAGCTTAATTTTGTTGATTCAGAATTACATAAAAAGTTGATTAATACCGTGTGTAGCAAGTCAAAACTATTGGGAAAAGTAGATAAACTACATAAGTATTTGTAATTCAGAATATCCCAGTGTTATGTGAAAATAACATACATTACGTTAGGTGAAGGTCTTGCTACAACAACAATATAGGCAAATCTAAGCAGAAAATTGACAATCTTTGTGAGATTTATTTAACATTTCAAGCACAGAGTACCTGAGGCTGACTTTTTTTTTTTTTTTTTGCCATAGACATTTTCTACTAGTAAACCTTTGGGTAATGCTGAGACAGTCGTAGATGTAAATCTGAAAACTTTACTTTAATTTATACTAAAGATACTACAAGGATATTTAAATAATATAAATATATATCAAAATATACATCAAAATATATATAAATAAACATATACATACCCGGATATACTACAATAAACTACTACAACTTTTTATTTCGTGGATATTGGTGTGGGTACGTCGTGAGATTTCACGATGTCTAAGATTAAAATAAAAGACGAACCAACAAAAAGCATCGATGAAACATCTCTCTGACCACCTATAAAACAGATGGCATAGGGATTTTAGCTTGCATTTATAAATAGAGTGCAAGACACTGATGCTCATTTCATCTTGAAGATTTTTTTTCAGCTGCTATTGCGAAGTAAATGGGCGGTCAAAGGTACACTGACAATTAAAATTTCACTACGAATTTTCGATAGAGCAGCTAAATCCCGTGGCTTAATCAACGTTAATTAAGCCACGGGGATGTAATCTAATTAGGTTAAGCCACGGGATCTTACTATCGGAAATTCGTAATGAAATTTTAATGTCATAATATTTTCTTTAGTGGCCAGTACTCATCATCTGCCTAGCCTTTTCCCAACTATGTTGGGGTCGGCTTCCAGTCTAACCGGATGCAGCTGAATACCAGTATTTTACATGGAGCGACTGCCTGTCGGACCTCCACAACCCAGTTAGTGCTAGGTAATACGATACCCCTTGGTAAGACTGGTTGTCAGACTTTCGGGCCACTGACTACCTGTAACGACTGTCAAAGATCTACAAATGACAGCCGGGACCAACGGCTTAACGTGCTTTCCGAGGCACGGAGGAAACTCGGTATGTAATGGGTGGTCACCCATCCACGGACCAACCTAGGTAAGCACGGCTTAACCTAAAGATCGATCCGAGTGGCTGTTCTTATTTAGCCACGAGCTCCTCTTTTTAGTGGCCAGTACTCTAAAGAGATTAAAGTATGCATGCAATAAAATAATGACTTTTCCTGTTCACTTGCCTTTGTATAGGTACCTACTGTAAATGTTGCTATTATGTCCTTGTGATATTAGGACCATTTGCTATTAGGACATTGTGCTCATAAGACGTTTTACATAAATGTCCTTCCGATACGAAAGGGTTCCAAAGATTACCCCCTACACCCCCAAACTTACTAACTTTACTTCTTTTAAATTAATATTATAGTATAATTATTTTATTATAGTATAGATGGTACAATTTAATGAGGCTTCATGAGCTTTCAGAGTAGCTAAGCATCACAGAAAAAGCTGAAAAATGAAATATCCCAACTCTATCAAAAATTATGAAAAAACTAGCGACCCGCCCCGACTTCGCACGGGTGCAATGCTGATACTAAATATACTACCCCCGGCCGGTACCGCCGCAACCGCTATGTCCCTTCATTTTAAATCTGTAATGTCTTCGAAAACATTCATTTAAATTACATGCTGTATGGGCCATATTGATCTATATTAAATGCACAATGTATTTAAGGTACTTAATTGGATAAGGATTAATGTTATATTGCTTAAAATCGCTTCGTAAATAAGCCATTATTTCTCGTAAAAAATAAAGGATAAAAATGGTTCTTGTGGGTTATCCCTAAGAGAGACCTTTTTAAGGTGTACAATGCTGTAGTACATTATTTTGATCTATCTCGTGAGTTTCAGCCAACGTTTGCAATGTAAGCGCAAAAAAATGTGTTTATTTACGACATCACATTAGAAACATTTAAAATGATCAGTGTTTCTTCACTATATTATGCATGTATTATACATATAAATCGTTCTCTTTATCTATCTGTTAAAAAAACCGCATCAAAATTCGTTGCGTTGTTTTAAAGATCTAAGCATACATAGGGACAGACAGACGGGAAGCGTTTTGTTTTATGCTATGTAGTGATGCCTACACGCGCGAAGAACATTGAGCCCAGTGCCCCGACAACCAAAGATTTAAATAGTGAGCTCATTCCCCCAAAAACAATAAAATTGACTTTTATAGATCACAAAATCATATTACACGTGTTAAGAACTAGCTTTTCCTGCAGCTTCACTCGCGTGGAGGTCGAAAATTTTCCCACGGGAACGTTCTACCGGGATACAAAGTATCCTATGTCCTAACCAAGATCATGGTCTACACGTGTTCTAAATTTCAACTAAATCCGTTCAGCCGTTGGGGCTTGAAAACGCAAAATACAAACAGACAGAGTTACTTTCGCATTATAATGTTCACATGGGTACATGTTCGGTCACGTTTGCCGGCACCACGTGACTCAGGATTATATACTACATAGTCGATTACGGCTTCCTCTCAACACTTTTAAATCGTGGAACTTTCCTACAATGTGCATTTTATTCGCATTTTGATATAACATTTCCTGTAAGTTGAGATAAGTTTACATGATTATGTTAAACTATCGTTGGAGAATTACTAAACTTTGTGGTTTTTGTTATTTTGATGTGTTTCACTTACTGTTTTTCTGGATTCGGCGAGTTGGGTCGAGATTGGTGAATAATCGATTGGTTTTAGAGTCTCAGCTGGGTAATGGAAAATACCACAACAAAAACAGTCGTTTTTTGGAATCATTCCCTCTGTGTCGATTCCCGCTATGTCGATTTATGAAACAAATGACATCTGTTTAAAAAGTTTGCGCTTGACCTCGAGATTGGAAAAGCACACTTATGTTTGGTAGGGGCCCAGAGGGTTTTCAGCAAGCATATAATGCACGAGAACTTGATAAAGGAGTAGGTAAAGCATGATGAGATAATTCATATTCATATCTTTATAAGGTACAATTACGGACCCTGTCATCATCATCATCATCTGCCTAGCATTTTCCCTGCTATTTTGGGGTTGGCTTCCAATCTAACCAGATGCAGCTGAATACCAGTATTTTACGTGGAGCGACTGCCTATCTGACCTCCACAACCCAGTTAGTACTAGGTAATACGATATCCTTGGTAAGACTAGTTGTCAGACTTTCGGGCCACTGACTACCTGTAACGACTGTCAAAGATTTACAAATGACAGCCGGGACCAACGGCTTAACGTGCTTTCTGAGGCACGGAGGAACCTCGGTATGTAATGGGTGGTCACCCATCCACAGACCAACCTAGGCAAGCAAAGCTTAACCTAGAGATCGACCCGAGCGGCTGTTATTATTTAAACATCTCACTTACGGACCCTGTAGGGCACAGCAAAAATTATAAAATTTATGTGTGAAATAAAATGAAAACTGAATCAATTTACAATTTTAATACATGTGCTTAGTATTAATTAACAAAATTATAACATTTATTTTCTTGAGATATGTTAGAAATGAATATAAAGAATGCTACATCTATATTTGAAAAGGCTTCGATCTGAAACTTTTCCGGTTCAGTTTTCAAAAATTGCCAATAGCTAACAATTGGCGGTTCATTAACGTTGATTTCCATCTCATCGTACGGTTCTAAAACAGGACGACTTAAACAGGCGAAAATTCTCGAAAATATGATGGCTTTTCATAAAATCTGAAGAATCTAGAATTCTAGATACTTACAAGTATTGTGAACAGCCAATCGCTGAGCCGAGGGCCTTATCAGTTTCTTCTATTATATATTACTAGCTTACCTAGCTGTTGCCCGCGACATTCGTGCACGAAAATTATATTATTATTCCCTTTATTCATCTTACATAAACATTTTTTTAATATTTCTTAAAACAACATAAAAAAATATTATAAAAAAAAAAAATCTTAACAATTTCGTGAGTTTTAATATCTTTGCACGGAACCCTTCCCTTTTTTCTACAATAAAAGTAAGCCTAAGTTACTCCTTATATCATCAACTATCTACAAAAAAAAAACATCAAAAGCGGTCCAACTGTTTCGGAGAATAGCCGATACACAAACAGACAGACAAAAACTAAAAAAAATGCTTTTTGTCATAAGTACCGTTTATACTGTCATATTATGAATTTAGTAAAAAGCTGTTATTTTGAAATTACATACAGACACTTATATTTAATTTATTTGTATAGATTTCTACTTTAATAAATTCAATAACAAACAAAATCTTATCATATTGGTCAAACTCATTTTATCACAGTTCACGCGTTACTATTTTAGCTTTAAACTAGAAACTAATTGATTATAATTGTGTTAAGCCTATTTAGGAATGTATATATCGATAAAACTACGATCATATACCTACACTATCGTTTATATAATAATAGTGTGATAATAGGCTGATACTATTTATATTAATTATATAAAATATTATGTTGAATGTATATCGATGAAGGAAAAACCAGTCATATTCACATTCATATAAAGCTATAACTTTATATTCAGCGGAAACTAGATAATATCTTTCAATTCAGTTTTGGTCATGAATATGTAGGATTAAACTGATGCTTCGTCAGAATGAGAAGTTTTATATCCTTTTTTCGAAATACAATACCTATTACAAATTTTGAAATGAGTTATAGCAGTGATAGCCACAATATTTATTTCAAAGATTATTAAGTTATTTACAAACTACAAAACTATAGTAGTAATAAATATGTACAAGTAGAAAAAGGTTACAGGGACCGTCCAAAAATTCGTCCTCATCGCTGTCAACAGGAAAAGTGCCCAAAAGGCTGGCCGCATTGCCACGTTGGATGGCAATGCTGATTCTTTGGCCAAAAAATAGGCCCGTCCTCAGGGGCCCAATTCTGCTATTACAATAGTGTCAGAATGGTCTGTCATTGATTTCATAATGGTTGATTTTGACTTGTCAAAACTTGTCAAAATCAACAATTATGAAATCAATGACAAACCATTAGAATTACCATTAGAATGGTCTGTCATTGATATCATAATTGTTGATTTTGACTTGTCAAAACTTGTCAAAATCAACAATTATGAAATCAATGACAGACCATTCTGACACTATTGTCGTCTATTGTAATAGCAGAATTGGGTCCCTGGTCTCGTGAAGAGTCGACCAACCGCTTGGCGATTTCCCGAAATACTACTACTATTATAAATAACAGAAAATTCAAGTTAAAACCCTGTATTTAAAAAAGCTAATATGTATTGGATGAAGTTCGTCTAGTATGTCACAACATCACGCCTGTAATCAACGAAAGGTTGTGCAGAGGTGTACCCACCCACATTTCACCAGTTATGTTTAAGTCCCATGTAATAGGGGCGAGCCTTTTGTAATTAACCCTGAAGAGAGAAAGAAATTCCTAATAGAAAAACCCAATATCACTTTACCCAACCTACGAATCGAACCAAGAGCCTCATGTTCAGCAGTTCAAAATAAAGACAGTAGAACTAGCATAGTACAAACGTACCATAGTTTATCTCAATTATTTATGTACCTACATGTTGCACTATTAACACAGATAAATGGTCTAATCTACTTCTGTCTTTCTGCGCTGCATCCGATCTCAATCCTAGTAAATAAATAGGGCAACGCACACACGATACAATTGGAATCTATACCATAGTGGTATACATTCTATACTGCCAGATATAGTATTGCACAGTCGTACAGCAAATGCTGAAATAGGTACACCCTATTTCATAGACGGCCTGCCACTTTACACACTTTATGCCCTTAGTAATAAGGTTGAAAAGTGGTCGTCGACCGTCAGTTAAGTCGGTAGTATATGGTCTGCTTACTTTAGAGTCTAAAATTGAGACCATTGCTATCCCTAAATCCATTCGGTAATCGAATGCAAAAGCACAAGACGATTATAATTAAGCTGTTTATCTAAGGATCGTATTACCAAGTACTAAAGTCTCGACTGTTAATTCTACATCTTTGACCGTCGCTACAGGTCGTCAGTGGCTCGAAAGTCTGCCAACCAGTCTTACCAAGGGGTATCGTATTACCCAGTACTAACTGGGTTGTGGAGCTCAGATAGGGTGTCGTTCCATGTAAAAAACTGGTATTCAGCTGCATCCGGTTAGACTGGAAGCCGACCCAAACGTAGTTGGGAAAAGTCAAGAGAGATGATGGTACGGAACCCTTTGAACCCTCTAAAATTTTGCCACACTACCAGATCCGGTTACCGATTTACTAGACAATTCTTCACAGTTCGGTTAGTTACAGTTCAAGTTCTTTTATCGCGTACCGAGACTGAAATCCGAGGACGAATAGATAAATAGTAGCACCAAAACAATGAACATTACGACATACTTTGACTTATCTACGGAGTGACTATAAAGCTTACTGAATCCATTTACACTGTCTGAATGGACAGAAAAATATTTATAAAGGGTTTCGTACAAACATTTGCGAGTACATAACATAATATCACGCGTGTAATCCGCGAAAGGGTTATGCAGAGGTTTACCAAATAAATGTTTATGTCCCATGTAAAAGGGGGCGAGCCTATTGCTAACAACCGGGCACAAATCCAGACTCCGTGACTGCTACGAAAAATTCTTGATATAAAAACCTAATAACAATTTGCCCGACCCTAAGTGTTATTAGGTTTTTCTATCAGGAATTTCTCAGTAACTGGCGAAATGTATGTACTATTAGGTAGGTACACCTCTGCCTAACCCTTCGGGGATTACAGGTACGATGTTACGTTATTTTGAGGTCACTTTTTCGGCATTAGCATTCAACAACTATCCGAATGTGTCTGTAATCTGGCATCAACGTTTCCGAACATTTATTCATTTCTCGCTACTTCTTCTCACGAGGTCGTACAAGCGGCCATAAACCATTTAATTGGCTCGATCACGTGGCCAATGGGAAATAGTGAATAGTACCTATCATCACAACAAAGTCAATTAATGCCCGTAACCCTACGCGAGGCGATGTGCGCGGAATTCTGTAGTTTTATATTTATGACAACTTTGTTGAACTTTGACTGTTTTATTGGTCTAGTGGACGCAAGCGCGACTGCTGAGCCAGAAGTACTGGGTTTGATCCCCAAGTCGGGCAAAATGTATTGGGTCTTTCCATCAGGAATGTCTCAGTAGCAAGTCTAGATTTGTGTGCGGTTGATGGCAATAGGATCGCGCCCTATTGCATGGAATTTAAACATAAATGGCGAAATGTGAGTGTACTAATGGGTACACCTCTGCCTTACCCTTCAGGGACAAACATGATGTTATGTTATATAGTTTTATATTCTATAGTTTAATATTTAGGAGACCTCTGTTTGAACATTCAATCGTGACAATCAAGATGGATAAAAGGAAAGGATGGGTCTGTAGTTAACAGTGATCGGAATAGGCTGACTATATTTGCCTAAACTTCGGAGAAGAAGTCTCCACTTTCTGTCTCTGTTCTCCGAAGTTTAGGCAAATATAGTCAGCCTATTCCGATCACTGGTGATCAGTGATCTCAGTGAAACACCTTTCGAGCATGTCCATAACTTATATCAATTTCCACGTTGACTTTTTAATGTATACCAGAGGGCAAATAACATTCTGTTAGCGAAAACGATTATGGAAAAGTCAAAAATGTATTGAATGAATATGTCCATTCAACACATTTTTTACTTTGAGCTACCGTAAAACAAAAGTCAATTGACTTATGCTGCCGAAAAACATAATTCAATGGACATAAGCTGCCGAAAAACGTTAGTCAATTGACATAAGCTGCCGAAAAACATAAGTCAATTCTGCTGAAAGTCCTTTGAAAAATACGAAATTAAAACTTTTTTAAAGTGACTAGACAAATGACAAGTACTTGTTAGGCTCTTTAGATGTCTATTGTTAGCCCGTAACGTGCATTAAAGATAAACCTTCCAAATGTGTGGTTTTTAGCAGTTACCGCTTTTGACTTTTCAAAATAGAACTAGTTTTATTTTCAGGAAGAGTTACTTCATGAAAAATATCCCTTTTACATTTTCATAACTTAACTTGAGCAAGGTAAAATACGCTTTCAACTTATTTATCATTCCCTTTATTCATCTTAGATACACACACATTTTTACAAAGACAACATTAAAAAAATATATAAAAATGGTGGTCCGCCGGTGTCCGGAGCAAAGTCCAAGCTACCAGTCGAGAGCGGGCGCCAGTGACAGGAACCTCCTCACACTGCGAGCTGTATCGAGGAGTACTGCCTTCTGAAGGCCTGATCCAACCGCCTAAGGAGAGCCTCTAAAATTATTGTTCTTGTTGTTTAAAAAGAGCCCGGTATTTTATTTTTCAAAAAAGTCCGTTTCATACAAATAAAACATTTACAAAATACTACAATATCATCACAGAGCACATAATACGGTTTCCGCTTGCGTAACACCCGAATCTGAACGATAGCCGATACGAATCCCCGACGGGGTTATCAGTTTGGTAACATAATATCGTACAAATCAAGGTTGTGACACATTTTCTTTTAACTATGTTATCGTCGAGTGTTTCTTAGTAGGTATTATCGTTTATGTACCGCTATTTGCTTTAGGATATGTGATTATTTTTAGATATTTTCTTAAAGTGTTTGTTTTTCGAATGAAAGGCTTCTGGTTGAACTTTTTTGAGTATTTATAGCATTGGGAGTCTTTGAGAAAACGTCTGTCAATTTCACATTGATGTAAGTTATTAATTTGAATTACATGAACGCACTTTACAATTCGCCTTCGGCACTTCACAAAAAGCCGGGCGTTTGCAAACAGACGACGTCTTTTGCATACTGACGCATCATACATATACCTAAGATAAAATGATTCTTCGTAGGTACATTTACACTAACTTAATTAAAAAAACTGTTATAATTTCAAGGTAGAGATAAAAACTACCTACATGCAGTGTTATCTTAATTAATTTTAATTACATTTTAAAATATCATATCGACAACCCTGAAAAATTATCCACAACGAACCAATTTCTGGTTTTATTTTGTGCCGTGACCCTTGACCTACCTTACCTCTGTCAACACAGTTTTTCTTAATATGGTGAAATAGCTCTGAACTGTTTCCTCATTTAGTTAGCTCTCCCAAACATGGTACAATGAATTCATCACCATGAAAATTGTACAGTCAGTAGTCAAAAATATCCTGAATCGGTTTTACCTTATAGTTACTAACTATACAAAAGTGGCCTCATGAGGAATGCCGTCACCATTATTTGGCGCTGCGTTAACGCTAGAATGAGCTGCTTACGAGGAGTCTAAACTGCAAACAGTGCGGCTACGACGTCAAAGCTACGGCTACTGCGCCTACGCTGCAGCCACGCGGCTTACACTACATCTGAACTGCTACGTCTGGATTGCCTAAGCTACGTCTGAATTGCCTATGCTACGTCTGGGATGCCTACGCTATGACTACGCAGCCTACGTCAAGCTCACGCTGCCTATAGCGCTTACGTAACATAGTTTTTTACGCTAAAGAAACGCCTAGTACAAAGACAGTCTCAAAGTACCAAAGACCACACAAACAAACGCAAACTGACGAACTAATTAACAAAACAGCATCAGAGCTTATCCGCGCCAATTATAATCATTCGAAATTAGGCCACATGCATTAGAAAGAGAGAGAATTTCTTGATAAACGACGGGGTTATCAAATTAAACTCGCTGCTCTATTTTATAATATAGAAATGCGAGGAAACACCGGTTTTAAGATTATTTTAAACAAAATACGTCTTTGTTTTACTTGTAGTGAAGATAGCAACTCAATTACCTAATAGGTGCAGTTACTATGTTCACAATTTAACAGTGATAACACGAGTAGTGACTGTAATACAATCTTCCTTATTCAGCCATTAACCAAAGGTAGGTACCAAAATTTTAATTAAGAGGAAGCCAATAACGGACTATGCTGATATCCCTATTCTGTGCATGCAACTTCTTTATTTAGAGGTTAATTACCTCGCGACTAATGAACGAATTATCCTCATTATCGCTAAGCAACATTTTGTGTGGATTCGAAACCTCATCACGAAATATCCTTAATTAATTAGATTAACTGAAAAAATCTTAAAATCGTGAATTTCCATCGCTTTTGAAGCTTTTGGTAGCATTTAAGAGCGTTTACTACTTAAGGTATTTTATACAAACTCTCAAGTTCTTTTTTTTTCGTTATGACTTAAGCGATTTTAATGAAACTTCATACACTTAAACAGGATACATAAAAAGTTCTTAGAGTTAATTTTCCAAAAATAGTGTTACAGCAAATTAGACTGATTAAATTTTCTATAGAAATAGAAATTACCAATTACTTATCTCATTTTTTAAAAAGAACACATTTCATAAATGTTCTCTGATAACTTTTTAGACCTATATATCCTGCTCATGCGTATGAAGTTTCATTAAAATTGGTTCAGTCATGTCGAAAAACAATAATTTCGTATCAGTCAACCTTTTGGGTGATACGGAGACAAACAACAAGTATTACAAGCATTTAAAGAAACCTTAGTCAGAATTTCCCTGTACTGTTAATGAATGAATTACTCTGTTTTCATTTTTATTTTCTTTGTAATAAAATTGTTATCCCCTTTTCTAAATCGATTGTACACCTAGACTTAAGTTAGCAACCAAGCGGTAATCAGGCGTCTTTGTTGTCAATGTTGTGTTTACCTGTAAATGGCACATTATATTAGAATATTACCGTATGATTTAGTATAATGTATGTGTATGGTGCTGCTGGTGAAACTTTTTTTTTTTTAGAACACGAACGCGCCGTCAACGCAGCCTGAATATTACCGTATGGTATATATTTAGTATATTGTATGTGTATGTATGCGCTGTGGGTAAACCTTAAGTAAATAAATAAAACCTTAAGGTACCGTCTCTATCGAGCACCTACTTGGGTACATCAGCGGACAGCCACGTGCGTCGAGTGATATTCAATACTTGCGTCCACCATTCTAGGGTTACGTAACATAACGCCTACTTTCAATGTCGAGCTATTGAGCATTACATGCATTATTCTTTGTTTTCTTCAATAATAACAATAAATTGCACAAGTGTTCCTTTGTTGGGTCAAACGAACGACCGATACACCGAAAATGTACCTACACGCTGTTTTAGAGTTTATGCTTCGGTAATATGTCTCAGTTTTGCACGAAACATTTGTGAAACTGAGGCAAACTTTTTGGTTGTAATAAGAAAGTACTTACAGACTTTATGTAAATATTTTCCGTAATCCCTGAAGGGTTAGGCAGAGGTGTAACTAATATGCAATATACCCACATTTCGCCAATTATGTTTAAGTCCCATGAAATAGGGGGCGAACCTGCCAGAAATCTAGACTCTGTGGCTGCTACTGGAAAAACCCAATAACACTACGCGACCTAGGAATCGAACCTAGGACCTCATGCTCAGCAGTCGCACATGCGACCACTAGCCCAAAGCGGCAATCAAAGGTCACTGGTAGGTGAAAAAAAAATAAACAATACGTACTTACTCATTAAAAATAGAAGTATTTATCCAACACACGCGTTTATTTTACCATTGTTATAACTTTGTTAATAAGATGAAAGAAAAAGAAAACCTTTTAACGGTGAATTATTTTGGGCTCAAAAGAAGTTTTCGCTGGGTTAAAATACAATTTATGCGAACCAATAATGAACCACAATATGAACACCAAACAAACATTTATGGGAATTTAAACCCCATCACCTGAAAATTGCTGAAAAATAAGCTCCTGAAAACTACCCAAACATTGACCTATTTGAGGCTCCTAAAAATAATCTCGTGAGTTATGGTCATGAACTTTACAGCCAATGTCACACGTTTCTCCTGTGAAAGAGGTTTCAATTAAGACTATTAAAACCAGTTAAAGCTTCATTAATAATCATCAGCCAATTGCCTATTACTCATAGTCACTCAGCTGATGACTTTCAAGGTGTAGGTTAACTAGGCATTCCCCTAGTTTTGCTCCTGCGGACTAAATACGTTTTAGTCCGCCAGAGAAAATATGCATGAGATTTAAAAAACACGATAATCATCATTCTCTTACCCTTTTTTTCGGATGGGAAATCATCAAATCCGCTCTGGAGCGGAAGGGAGTGTCAGACTTGTACTGACTAAAACCCATCCATGTTCCTTCTTTGCCCTTTGTGTTCCAGGGCCGTGGTATCTCTTTCAAACAGACCGGCAGCCCCCCGGCAGGCATCGGCCCTTGCGGGCCCCTTCCTGTTTGCTGACATCTATTTGAGGCACGCGTGGAACACGAACGCGCCGTCGACACGGCCTGCCGACATAAGACGGACGGATGGCGAGCTAGCCCATTACTCACCGTCCACAGGCCCGCGAATCATTCTTCTACCCTGATACCACTTTTTTGTGAAACCTTGCCTCACACTAGTAATTTCTCCTGTATCGAGGGTGCGTTTACAAACATTTAAACTCGCGTACACAAACATCCAGACCCGGAATATTTGTCCGTGCGGGATTCGAACCCGCGACACGCAGCGCAGCATCCAATCGGCCACGGCGCCAACTGTGCCGTATTTGGCGTCGGCGCAGCATGTCTCTATCTTTCATGCTTCTCTATCAATCGTCATCTCATCAAAGACCTCCTTTATTCATTTCTTGCCATATGATCCTCACTTAGTCCGTCCATCGTCACTTTGGTCTTCGTCTACTATTATAGCCATCAGCATGTATACTCGAAACTTTCCTCACGACATAATCCTCAACCCTCCGCATACAGTATGAAATATTACTTTTTTTTTAGAAAATTATGTTCAGATACCTACCGGTTATGAATTTTCTTTCTAATTTTGAAGAGTTTTTTTCTCTAAGTGTTATTCCCGAGTTATTAGCACTGTAGCACAGTTGGTTAGAAATTGTAAGAAAGCGAAAAGGAATTTATTTAGGTACGAAAGTGGATGACAAAACACAGATATAAGAGAAGAGGCAGGCCTAAGATAAGATGAAACTATTGTGTAAAAGAAGATAATATAGCAACGATCGAGAAACGCTGACATAAAGGCTGATAAAGATTAATGAAAATAGTGATTGACAGATTGCAATAGATGTCATTTTCATCTGTACAAATAAATAAAATTGAAGTGTCTGTTTGCAATATCAAAATAACAGCTTCTTACTGAATGCATTATGAAAATATATAGGCCACAGACAATCGAGCGGAAGGGATTGTTAGATTTGTACGACTAAAACCCATCCATGTTCTTTCTTTGCCCTTTATGTTCCAGGGCCGCGGTATCTCTTTCGAACAGTCCCGCAGTCCTGGCAGACATCAACCCTTGCGGACCCCCTCCGGTTTGCTGACATATATTTGAGGCGCGCGTGGAACACGAACGCGCTGTCGACACGGCCTGTCGTCATAAGACGGACGGACGGCGACCTAGCCCATTACTCACCGTCCACAGGCCCGCTAGTCTCGCCCCCTTTTCTGGCTAATCTGGGTGGTATAGGTACATCTCCGCCTAACTCTTCGAGAATTACAGGCGTCATGTTACGATGTTTTCAGTAGTCAACAGCGATAAGCTCATTATGGGAGGTGCTGCTGATAAAAAGGAAGCTGTGATTGGTCACACTTTTCTATTATTATTCATAATCATGTGATAGGTTGTTATCGCTTAGAGGAAAGAGTAGCCGCGGAAAAATAGCGTTATCGTGCCATTTTTTTATGAACGTGAAATGAGACACGGTATTTGGAGAACGTTTTATTATAATTATGGTAGCGATATTAAATTCAAGATCAAAAGGACCTTAATATCCTTTTCTTTTCACCTTGGGTTGAATTTTCATTGGATTGCCTCGTTGGTCGGCTCGCCTCCTATTACTTAGGACTTAAAAACATAACTGGCGAAATTTTGGGGTACTTGTTAAGTTCACCTCTGCCTAACCCATCGGGGATTACAGGCGTGACGTTGTGTTATATTACAGACGGAGTAAGTAACTGCTATGTTTGAGAAAGTAGACAAATAACTAATAAAAAGTAGAAAAAATTCAATTCAATACTTATTTTTGGAAACAGCTGTGCAATTAGTTTCTACTTAATATAGCACTACTCTAAGGCCTTTCAGCCTTACAAAAGTGTTAATTAAATGAATACAGATATACGTAGAGTCATGCCGTTTGTCCCATAGGGGTAGACAGAAATCACAAATTTAATGAAAAATCTCAGTCAGTCGGTATACATTAATGATTTCAAATCCCTACTTCCCTACTATCCCTACTATATATAATATTATAATTATATGCGAAAGTAACTCTGTCTGTTACGCTTCCACGTCTAAACCACTGAACTGATTTTAATGAAATTTGGTACAGAGATAGAATTGACCTTGAGAACATAGGATAGTTTTTATCCCGGACATTTGAAGAGTTCTCTTGGAAACTTAATATAACCGAACTCGACTCGGGCGAAGTTCGGGCGGAAAACTAGTCATTTATATTCTCTCCAACTCCACCTATTCCGACACTGAACCTTACAAAGTTACAACGGAATATAAATAGCCAGCAATTTATTAATAATCGTCAACATTTTAATTAAAACGACTACAATTAACACTATCCTATCTCTAGGGGATCGGTTACATCTGACAGTTGTCCTGTCAGAGAAACGTCGGGAAATGTCACTTTGACAGCAAAAAGAAATAAGCGTTGACAGCGCCTAAATGTCATGCAACTTCATCTCAATTCAGCGATAGATACTGTAAACCAGTTAATACTAGATCCATTCGTTGATAATATAATTAAATTGTGTCATTTAAATTGGACACGCCATTGAGAGAATATTTTTAAATAACTTTGCACATTTAGCGCTGTCACCTGAGCATACAATGACAGTTTTGCAAGGAATATCGATAATTTATTTGTGATGGTGGTAAGCTGTCACGCATAGGGCCAAGTATGGATGGTAACTATGTATGTCACCCGAAACTGAAACGTACAGTATAGAGCATGTTTTGATCCATCTTACAATGGTTCAGTTAGTGAGATGTGGTGAATCGATTGCCGTGATTAGAATATTATTAGGTATTGTTAAACTGAACGAACGGTCGAGTGGTCGCAATCGCGATTGCTGAGCATGAGGTCCTGGGTGCGATTCCCAAGTCGGGCAAAGTGTTGTTGGATTTTTCCTTCAGGAATTTCTAAGTAGCAGCCACGAGTCTGGATTTGTGCACAGTTGATGGCAATGGACTCGCCACCTATTACATGGGACTTCAACATAACTGACGAAATGTGGGTGTACTATTAGGTACACCACTGCCTCACCCTTCGGGGATAACAGGTTTCATGTTATGTTATTATTATATTACCTAATTCCCAAGTTTACCTTGGTCAGAGATGAAACCTGAACTTATAATTAATGTAAGTCCGAAATCACCAACCCACATTGAGCAAGCATGGTGATCATAAATTCGTTAGTCAAAGGCACACGTTATTGGGCTGGACTTTCGAAGACTTGTTAGGTCTGAAGTTTGACTAGCCAAACCTTGGAGCGTCTGAGCTTAGATGTGTAATTATAACATAGATACAGTAATTTCCTGGGTTCGCTTAAAAGTGATTAAAAATGTATTTCAATTCTTTCAGACCATCCAAAGGCTATCCGTAAGAAATCACCTCGTGCGATAAAACCACCTATTGAACACTAGTTTCACATAGATTTATTTTTTTATGTGGTTTGCAATCAAATGTTTGGTTGAAGTATTAGCCTAAGGGGCACAATGGAGCGAGGACTTAACCATTTCTTGTTTTTTTTTCGGAAGTTTATGTGTTTTATGGCAGTCTCGGGTTAACCTTGTCTATAGAAACCATATAGCATCCGAGAAGCATAGTCGTATGACGCACGGTTTCCGAGAAATAGGCCTTCGATTTGTTTAAATGTCAAACGATCTATATCTAATCTATATTTTTTTCTGAAAAGAAATTGTTGTTCTATTCAAAAACCATGAGATGGTGCAAATAAACCCCTAGAAAAATTTGACAAAAAGGTTGAATTAAACAAACATAACACAATGATAAATAAATTATGCCTTGAATCGAACCTCTTAGCCATAACCCGTCTAACTACTGCAGTTACCTGCGATGCTTTCGCTTTTCTATCGCAAACGGGAAATGAATGAAAGACAGCAAAAACACAGTACATACCTGCTTTCTCCGCGGCTTAAGTTTAAAAGGCTGATTAGAGAAAATCTTACGCAGCTTACCGATATAATGTATGTGATTAAAGTCCGATGTGGAATGAAAAAGTAATCAATGTGTTGAAAAAATAATCGTAATGGAAAATGAAAATGTGTATGAAATGTATTTGTATGTGTGTGGTGTGTGGAAAATTAAAAGTTGTTCTTTATGTGGGGGTCGTTGAACTGGATATTGTTATTACTGCAGAATTTTCGTGGCAGTACCCTATCTTCTTCTTAGCGACGATGTCAGTCTAAATTGAGTCGGCTCAGAATTAGGCTACCTAGTATTTTCATGCAATGGCAGTAGTACATAAAATGTTGAACTGTGTTCTTTGACCGACATGGTGATGATATCATGATGATGATGATAAAAATATTCACGAATTGCCGGCTTTGTTGGTCTAGTGGTCGCAAGCGCTGAGCATGGGTTCGATTCCCAGGTCGGGCAAAGAGTTATTGGGTTTTTCCATCAGGAATTTCTCAGTAGCAGCCACGGAGTCTGGATTTGCGCCCGATTGATGGCAATAGGCCCACTCCCTATTACATGGGACTTAAACATAACTGGCGAAATGTAGGTGTACTATTAGGCACACCTCTGCTTAACCCTTCGGGGATTACTGGCGTGGTGTTATGTTATGTTATGAGCTTATGAATTACCAAAATATTGCTAAATGGAAAGTGTGTCTGCCAACGTTGATTAGTGCAATTTGCGGGTGATGCGAGTGATTAGTAAAAGTACTTTCGATGAGGCAGGTGCTAACAAATGTGCGTCGGTACTTGTAATTTTTAATTATTAGTCATCTTCTTTCGCTAAATTAAAGATACTTTCATTTTCCGAATTTCTCGCAGACAATTCTGGTGAAAGGGAAAAGGGATTACCGAGACAAGCTGTGCAGCAATGAAATGGAGCGAAGATGGAATTCCTTGTCTGTTCCTATACAGCATGCTCATCTCTTCCTGTTTTTTTTAATTTATTTCATACTTGTTGTTGCCCACGACCTTCGTTTGCGTAAAATTATTATTTAAAAAAAATATTACTTCCTTTTTTTAATCGGATTTTATTAGCAAATTTTAAGGGTTTTAATTTTTTTGCACGGAATCCTAATTCTTATTCTGAAATAAAAGTAGCCTAATATAGACCTTATAATATCAGCTATCTGCCAGTAACAGTGCGATCAAAATCGGTTCAGCCGTTTTGGAGATTAATCCGAAACAAACAGACACATAAAAAATATGTGTTTTTGTTATAAGTGCCTTATTTCCATATGCAATCAGCAAAAAGCTGTTATTTTGATATTAAAAACAGACACTTCAATTTTACTTGTTTGTATAGATTGGTTGCCAACAAAAGTAGAACGATAACTATGAAAATATGTGAAGCCAATTATTCAAACTTAACACGTTTGCAATCAGGAAGATGTTGCGCAGATTCGTCTGTTTAAATTGATCTCTTAATTAAAACAAAAGCGAACTTGTTAATTCCATTTACATAGATAATATTCGACCAATCAAGCACCACCAATTAAATGTTGCAACTCGCAACTTAGCAGAAAGTTCAAGCAACTCAAGTCAAAGACTAGAGCCAATAAATTCCGTCCACTTTCTACGTGACTCGACCAAGTCAGCAACGTTAGCATATCAACAAACGTTGATTTAAACAAATCGATTGTTCACAATACAATATTTGGACCGCTGCCAGACCCTCTTGTATTTTGTTGTCGTTACGACGCCTGTCGATGATTGATCCCTCATTGTTACTAGAATTTGGTAACGTTTTATATGGGTCACAGAATGTTTAACGGTTTTGAATTGTTAGTTTTATTGCAATGTCAATCATGTTGTCTATTTTGGCACGTGGCGTGAGTAGCTCGTCTTTAGCTTTTAGCTTGCCTTTCCGGGTTCCGTACCTTCGTCGTGTTTCTACTTCTACTACTCAAGAAAGTCATCTAGCTGCAGGGTATCCTCCCTTATTTAAGTATTAACACTGTAACATAATAACATTGTAAAACCAAATCATTTTGAAAGAGTAACATGGAGTTTCTTGCCGGTTCTTCTCAATAGGAAACGACCAACCCGAACCGTGCACTTTTTCTCTACGTTTTATAAGTGCCCATGTAGGCCTATGTGAAATAAAACATTTAGTTTTTGGTAAGAATTAAAGTGAAAAAATAAATGACAATCAGTACGGGCAGCAGGGTTACTAACGGTTACAATTTAATAGTCTTTACCCACTCGATTCAAGGCATGGTTGTTCATTGTATTATGATTATTTATTAAAACCTTTTTTGAACACCACATAATACAAAAAAAAAGATAAACATATTTGATTTTAGTGAACAATTAGCGGTCTCATCACGACCTTTGGATGGATTGAATGAAAGAAAATTGAATTCAGGAAATAGTACAGTACTAGTAGTAGTAGTATACAAGGTGTAAACGGACCCAACCAAGCACTCTTACTTTAACTAAGTAACTCTGCGCAAAAATTACGTTGTACGGTAGGGCTCAAAGTAACGCACTCAAAGCATTGAAAAAATACGATTCACCCACAAAGAAACTTGGTACAAATTAATGTTACTGATAAAGTTTATTTTTTCTCGTATCAGGATGACAATAATGAGAACCGGTTGACCTAAAATACCACCATTTATAAACTCAAACATAGTAATTAAAAATGTAGCTAAGCTTGTTTAACTAACAAAACACCATTCACACACAAGTAAAAGTACTCTATAGCTAGCTACATAGTTGGAAAAGTCTGGTGAAACTTTTCACGAATCATAATAAACTTTAGTTAATAAACAAAAGTGTTTCTGAAAATTCCAACGAAACATATCTTTATAAATTCATAGTATCAATGCGGATCTCACTTAGGCTCAAGTTTTCGTGCGGCCTCCGAGGGCGGAAGACTTGAACCGTCTCGTCTGTGTTAATTTTCTCACGCACACTTTTTGCGCCTGAGTCATATCTGCTTAAATACTTCATCGTTGAAAGAACCTCTTTTTAACTAACTACCACAAAAAGAGGAGGTTATGCATTTGGTGAGTTTTTTAACTGTTTTAGTGAAGTAATGATGTCTAGATAAAACTTGGTTTTGTTCACATTTTCTTTTGTTTATGATTTGATGTACTAAAATCAAGCAAAAAAATCGCTAAATCAATTAGTCGTTGATTGCACAGGACATTCTGTGATATTTTTTTTTATTTTTAATGAATTTTACAAACTTACGGGTACATCCGGCGTCCTAGTATGAAATAAACAGGTAAATGTAAGATAATTAAGAATTCCCTAATTAATTCAGTGTACATTCGTGTTATCCTGTTTTGCCAATCACCATGAGCGATAGGTATTTCCAAATTATGTATTTTAGAGAAAAATACCTAAAATGTTGTACAAATATTGAAATAAATTGAAATCCTTGAAAATTGGAAGAGGAATATTTAGGGATATTTTTTTTATTTCCCTTACTTTTCCTGCAATAATGAGAAAAATGTTACTGGGCCTTCCCAGTAATGATCATAATTATTTATTTGCTTATGCTTGGATTGGGGTTTCCACAAAATTGGACGTATGGATTAGGAGTAAATTGTGGTTTTCTTTTCCACATTGTGGTTAATAACAAAAATATGTTTTAAGAATTTTCAATATTAGTGTATAAAATATATTTATGCTAAATATTTCATATCCCTACCTTGTAACGTATAAAACAAGTAAGCTTGCATACATTGATCTTTGAAAATCATAGTTTTTGAAGCAAACTTTTTGTATGAGATTGTTTGTTACTGGCCCGGATGACGGTATACTTGATGAAAAGTTTAGGTACAAACCGTCGCTCCTTATTTCCGACAAACAGGGAAATTTATGGCGACAGTTCTTTGGGAAAAAATACACGGCATGATGTGTCGTTTTCGAAAGATACATTTTTGTATGAGAAAATCTTTAACTGGCTATGATGATGGCTAGATATCGGAGGGGCATTGGAGGGGCTCGTGGCTAAATAATAACAGCCGCTCGGATCGATCTTTAGATTAAGCCGTGCTTGCCTAGGTTGGTCTGTGGATGGGTGACCAACCAGCACACAGCCAAGTGAGAGGCAGCATAAAAACTCTGACACCAGGATAGGCACTAACCACACTATAAAGAAGAAGATGATGATGATGTATAGATGATCATGTGACTTGATGATGTTTAGTTTCTTGAAAAAAATGGTCAAGAGAGCCATCACCCTATAACGTTTCTTATTTTGGACAATCATGAAAATTCACGTCAATTTTTTGTGGTGGTAATCAGACGGCAAATGGATGAAACATTAGGTACTAACCTTTCCTAACCACAACTGTTTACAAACGCTACTGTACGATGCACCACGTCCATTCGTGTTGCGCACTTTATAGTGTACAGTCATGAGCACCAATATGTAAGCACTTAACAACTTTTAAAAGTGTTTTTCTCCTACTGTTCTAATTAAAATTTCATGTTGTTACGAACATAGTATTTTGGAACTCATATTTTTATGAAAAAGATGCTATCTCCAAGTTACAATCGTTATTTCTCGCGAAAATTGTTATAAAATGTAGGAAAGTGAATACATATTGGTGCACGTGACTGTACCTAATGGGCAAAATTCCAAGTAGTAAAAACAAAAGTACTGCGTTCTTGTTCAGTTTTAAAGATATATAGCGTTATCGTAAATGTTGTTGGGGTTTATTATTTCTAGGCTAGGCCTGCGAAGCTGAAATTAGTTTTAGGCGCAGTTAGGAAGAGTTAGATGGTGACATCTTGCATTGCCTATCTGCAGAGCATAACATAACATGAGGCCTATCCCCGAGGCATCCCCGAGGAGGTTACCAAGGTGTACCTATAGTCCACCCACATTTCCCCAGTCATGTTTAAGTCTCATGTAGTAGGAGGCGAGCCTATTGCCATCAACCGGGAACAAATCCAGACTCCGTGGCTGCTACTGAGAAATTCCTGATGGAAAAACCCAATAATAATTTGCTCGACCCGAGAATCGAACACAGGACCTCATGCTAAGCAGTCGCGTTTGCGACCACTAGACCAACTAAACAGTCGAGACAACCTGCAAAGCAATGGTTGTTTAATCTTCTGCTTATATCATAACTTTAGTAGCATCGCTCAACGCTTTTCGCGCCCAGAGGTGGCTAGTACTTGGTTGTACATATAAAATACTGGTCTTCAGCTGCACCAGGTTAGACTGGAAGCCGACACCGTAGTTGGGAAAAGGCTAGACAGATGATGACGAGGTGGCTAGGTTATATTAATGAAAGAAAAACCTCTACTTACTGAAAAAAACCACCTACGAATTCTAACATGACAAATTAGAGGAAAATAAATAATGCTAAGTCATTGACCTACTAATTTTGTTGAAAATCTATTAAAGCGTTTTAACTAAGTACTAATTTATGTAGGTATTTTAAAAACTTAGGTATTTACATATTTAATTGATTTAATTACATTTTAGAAATAAGGAACTAACTACCTTTAAGAGTCACTTAATTTTTAGAACTCTAGGTAGACCGTTGTTATATTGATAACTATAGCCCAAGGATAGGCAAGAACATTGCTAAATATAACATTAAACAAAGGTAAATAAATAAATATGTAAGTGTCGACAGACAGATAAGTTTTATGTAGCGAAACGCGTCACACTTGAACAAACTGCACTTTGTCAATAAATCATGCTTTGATTGCAACCGCCAAATTAATAGCTGTTTATAGACATTACGCATTGCAGACACTTTTTTGTACTCATTACCATTTGAACTCATAAAGAAAATACACAGTGTCCATTAGCCTTCCAATAGCACGCTAGGATTGTTTTCATAGTATTACGTAAATATTTTTTTTTATTGGGACAAGTCCGCCACACTATTCCCAAACCACTGTAACTCCTGAAAGCCAGAATCAACAGTGGCGACCACCAGAAAAGCGCCGAGACAATGAAGCTCGACGAAGTCCCAGAGAAACAATTTCACTGTCTTGGATCCCGCAACGAAATTAATCAGAAAAGTATAGCAGAGGACTGAGGTGAGGAGTAGGAAAACCATAATTACGTATACACACACACACACATATACTACACAGTTACACACATTACATTATTAACACACACCACACACACACTTTTTTTTAGATTATTTATATATGTATGTGTATTATTATCTTATTATGACGTAAAATCTTTTTCCTATGGGGGGGGGGGGGGGGGGCAGAAACTACAGAACGCCTCCTGCTGCGACCGTTACATACTTCTTTCGCCTCGTTCACGTTTATACATGTGGTCATACACGCACGCCGGTTATGTTACCTATTAGTTAACGAAAATAGCTGATGGCTCAATAGAAATAGATAGACCTTTGAATATCTGCTACAGCCAGATCCTTGCTGTATCTGTAATTACTAACCAGCCATTCATCTTACCCCTACATGACTTCTCTCTTCTCTTTGGTTGTGCCGGTCTCCACGCTCTTGAATCAGTCTCATCCGGGCTCCATCCCAAAGACACCCATTTTTTTTCAATTTTAAATGTCCCACTGCTGGGCAAAGGCTTCTCCCATACCCTTCCAGGTATTTTTTCCTGCGCCACCTTGAGCCAGCGTTTGAAGCCATTACGCCATCATAATATTGATACAAATCTTCGCAGGTTTATCTTAAAATTCCAGTGAAACATCTCGTAGATTTTCATAACTGTCGATAAACCACCCAATAGATTGCTACTCGTGCTACGGTACAACAAAACGAAATCCTTTTTCATGCTCATTGAAAATTAAAACGTGGATACCGTCTCAAAATTCTTCAAATAATTTTTAAGACGGTAAAACTTAGAGTTAAATAAGACTAATTGCTTTAGGAAATTGAAAAAAGTCTGTCAAATATTTAGTATAACATCTCCTATTCGCTTTTGGATCTCGTTCAAGAAAGAAAATAAGCTTTGTTAATTTTGCAATGATCGTCAATGCTACAGTCATACACTTCCGAGAACAGTGAAAGGTGACTACATTTTTGACACGACAATAGGGAATGAAAATCACACGATTGACGCTCAAAAATGCATGAAGCAACAAGCTTCTCATTATAATTAACACTAGAAACAGGATATTCGGATGGTTCAGCTGTGTAAAAACCGAAAAAGTGCCGAAAAAAGTTCGCGAGTGGACACAGTGAGTTTCGTGTGTCGGGAACAGACTTGCGAGTGACAGTGGTAGCGGTACTGAGTGCAAAAAACGAACAAGAAAGAGGGTAGACCGATTTGTCTGCTCATAAAAACCCACCCGCAATAACTTCAGTTTATCCGTGATCATGGTGCTTGCAACAGCGCCGAAATATCGGGAACTCAAAACAAACAGTGGACAGGGTAAATACCCCGTTTCTAGTGTTAATTATAATGTTAGTGACCATGACAGTTTAAAAGCTTCTCATTGATGAAATTCATGTTACTTTTCATAATGATTTTATTATCCGTCACATTTATTAGACACATGCCACAAACAATATAAAATAAAGTGTCATGGTCACTAATATTATCATTAACACTAGAGATGAGATATTTACCATGTCCACTGTGGACACGGACATGGACAGTAAAAACACAGCACAGTGACAGTGTGTGTACAGTGGACATGGTAAATATCCCGTTTCTAGTGTTAATGATAATATAAAATAAATAGTAAAAGAAAAAAAACTTAAAACTTAATCAAAACTGTAACAGTGTGCCTCAAGACTGCGCCAAATAGGCCCAGTGCAGCAACAATGGCAGGCAAAAAGGCAACTGGTGCCTGACGCTGGTCTTCAACTGAACCTGGATAAGAGAGGGTACGGATGAAAAACTGTTTTATTATGTTATGTCAATGGTGTATTGATAAAGATGGTGGAAAAGTGGAATAAGTATTGGATTAGCTTCTATCAATTCTGTTCGAAGTCGTTGCAGAAATGCAACACGCTTTAAAACAAATGTCACCAGTGTCAGGTCAACTTTTCATTTTTTACTTCTTAGCGTTGCCAAAAAGTAATAAGTTTCCAAGTTTGAATACTGAATCGATCTCCATCTTGTCTTTACGTTAAAACAACACCTTAGAATGAGCTGCCTTTGATCTTATTCATTTATTTTCTGTACATAGTATTTTACATTTTTAGACACAAACAAACAAATTAAAAAAAAATCGTTTGAAAATATTAAAAAAACCGGACTAGTGCGAGTTTGACTCGCGTGGAGAGTGTTCCGTAGGTACGTTAATTTTAGATAATTAACGTACCTACGGAACACTCCACTTTTTCTTTCTTCCGTTTTTTTTTAATCTGACCCAAATTTGTTACCATAGATTTCTTATATTTTTTTCTATAATCTACATTTAGGCTAAGAACTATACAGTTTCTTTTTAATTTTCTAATTTAACCTCAAAAGTGTCCCCCCCCCCCCTTGTTTAAAATTCAGAAATTCACGTTACACTTCTTTCTTCGTCTTTGGGTCACAGATTTACATATGTGTACCAAATTTCAACTCAAGTTAATGGAGGATGATGATCAAAAGTATGAAATACGACTGATGATACCAAAACTGTGATAACTGGAAGAATTACCTCTAAGATGAAAGGTCATTTTCAAATGTGCCTTCGGCTACCAAAGAGTCGACTGCCTTATGCTACTTTTCATAAAAAGGCTAACTTAGCAGTGATAGCCTAGTGGTGTGACCATGGGTCTGTCAAGTCATAGGTCTCGAGTTCGAACCCAAGACCCTCTGATTTTTTACCGGACTCATGACATATTTATCACTTGCTCCGGAGAAGGAAAACACCGCGAGGAAACCGCCCGAGAAATATTTCTCGACAGCATGTAAAGCCAAGTCTGAGGCCCATGGCTGGCATAAAAACTCTGACACCAGGTTAGGTACTAACCACACGAAAAAGAAGAAGACAATAGGGCAGCAAAAAGTAGTCCCGAATTCAAAGTGTTACCGGAAATCAACATTAATTTCCAAAAACTCTCCTATCACCATGACAACGAAAAAGAAAGTAACACACACAGCCAAAAAAAACGGATCCTATCACAAACACAGAACAATAAAATAGCCTACCACATACACTACGCCCAAACATTTTCTCTTAAATGTACTTATCTACTTACTACTAATGAAAGTCCGTTACCTAGTTATTTACCAAACAGTATTGCATATACCTGTAGCGACACATGTATTCAACAGTTTAACCAATTTCACTCGTTTACGGAAACTGTCACTCATTAACTTTTGGGTTTAGAAAGTGAATATTTATTCGAATTAATGGCTACCGGTCTTGACTATGCATTATTTAACAAAGTATCATTGGAAATATAAACTGCTATATGTATGAGGTATGATGGAAATGCAAGGAATATTGCTTGAAGTTGTGATGGAAGCTATTTCCTGCTGAAGGATCGATGCAAGGTAAAAAGAACAACTGTCTCGTGGTATTGCTACCACACTTGGCAACTTGATAGGTGATCATCAGTCAGGTGCGTAGATGATTTTGGTCTATGATGATGAATGATGAGAAAATTTAATCATTCTGCCTCCAGTTTCCCAACTGCAATAAATACTGTAATTCTCTCAGTCAAATGGTTAGTTAGCAGTTAGCACCAATGAATAATAATAGCGGTTGAAAAGTTAAACATTTTTCCTCCAGTCCAATAGCTCGGAGTAAAGTAGGTACATTACGTACATACATACTTTGTTTGTTTGTATGGAAGCTCGCAGTAGTAAGAAGTCGTAAACTCGTAATAGCTAGTGCTATAGCTATGTATGTGTGTGCTGTATGTTTGTATGGTGCGCACTTCCGAATAATAACGTGTTTGTGTGAAAACTGCGTAGAATGGGATAAAACATGTTTGTATTATATCTATTGATGGATCGCGTTGTAAGTTTTTCATTCATCTATACATTGAAATGGACTTAAATAGCAGTTTATATGTAAAAGTTATCATCATGCGCTTGACATGGTTTTACAAGATGGAGGGCCTCCGTCAAATTAGCCTAGTTTTGGTATCTCTCTCCCATTCCTTCACTTTTAATCTTATCACTCAGCACATGTTATGGCACAAAACACGATGTTGTAATACGCAAAAATATAATTTACATCACGACATTTAACGCACGCTTCAAGAACCTCTCACGGTAGGTGCATGTACTTTCAAATCGCAATGGAAACGTGTTTGGCGCTGGTGGCTGCAGCACTACGTCACTCTGAGCGGGCTGGCGGCGCCTCCAGTGGCGCGGCGGCTGCGGGACGGGCGCGGGACGACGCCGGCACGGGAGAAGCGGCCGCGGGACTCGCGGGAAGCGACCTTGAAGCCGATCGAGGAATGAATCACGGCAGCGAAAGTGGGAGAAATGTGCCGCCGCGCCCCGCGCCGCTCACTTTTACTTTCCAGTGTGGCGCAACCGAGTGCGGCGCCGGAGCGCGCGCGCCACTCGCACGGCGCCCGCGGCCCGCAGCGCCGTCGCGCCGAATACCTATACCGCGCTCCCAACACGCCCGCGACTGTGACTCTGCCCGGATTACAGTGATACTCCCAGTGCATCACAGGATTCAGTTTCAGTGATTCCCGTGGCGAAAGTAGAAACCGGGTCGCCGATAAGCGTTGTGCAAGTTGTTGCGCGCGGAACTCGCGCGCGGCCTCGCACTCTCCCGCAGGAAGCGTGTCGCAAGCGGGGAAGTGGCGCAAGCGCCGGGAAGCCGACGCGCGCGCTCCACAACACACATACCCTGGATTGCCCCAGCAACACTGGATTCTCTTCTAACAGTGTCCCCTGGTAAGCATCATCGACGTATACTTGTTGCTAGGATATCATTGTGTGAATTAGAAAGTGAAGTTTACAGAGAAAAGCAGTAATTAAAGATCGAGAGACCATAAGGCTCCATCCCGCGCATTCGGTTCTAAACGTCAGAGATATTAGTGAAGGGGACTGGTGTCACCAACACACTCAAAGCGCACAATTGGCGTCACCGCCGACTGAACTTCGGCTCGGGTGTCGGAAACGCTACAAATAAAGAAGTGAAATATCCAAGGACAATACAACTTTCAAGTGATTTCGCGCGCGGCCGACAATAAAAACTTCGTAACGCGCCTGCGCAACCTCTCGGTCTCACTTTCGACGTCTGCGCCGAGCCTCGCTCGACGAGCCGCGCTTTCAATAACTATTACAAAACCTCCGGCATGTCGAATTTTCTTTCGAAAGTTATCGCTGCTAGAAATTTGAATTGTGAAGTAATGGACGTTTCAACACTCGTTGGCTCGGTTGGTGATGAAAATGTGAAAAGTGCGGCGAGCACATGTGGCTGAGGAAAACCTTGTAGGTACTCTCAGTAACCACAACTGAGTCATTGAGTTGAAGCTATTATAAACAGCACGCTCCGAGCAACTGTCATCATTAAGGAGAACTGAAAGGAACACGGTCCAAGGCCAGTTGGATAACGAATTTTCGTTTAATATTAATAAATGGCAAGCACGGCCGATCGTGACGGATCCAATGGTGCACGCGGATGCATAGGATCACTGTGACCGAAACACTTTCACGCGAACAGCCGCCACCATCACAACAACCGAGCCAAATCGAAATAATAACGACACGATATAGATGATATAATCGTTCGTGATTGACGAAATTCATTTCACGGAATTAGTTTAGTTGCTATGCAAGAGATACGAACTCTTTGTATCGTCACAGCGAATTCAGCAATTTGTTGAAAAATTGTTTTTCTATTTTAGAATCTCAATTTCACACGCTTTAGAAAACCATTACGGACACCGTGGCTGGCGAAAAGGACACATTGTTCTCAGATGACTAAACTGGTGTACTGTTGACGCGGAACATGATACATAGTAGTCTCTCTTTCTCTTACATAAACCATCTTTCTTCGATGTGGATATTCATAATCCTTTCTAAATGATCTGTTAATCTATCAATACATCGTGATAAGAAACGAGTTATGCAATTCACGCGTGCAATAACTGCTTAAACACTTTCCTTTTCAAATGTGAACATAAGTGGGCGTGCCGCTAAATGTCAGGATTAAGATTTGTGATAAATATCGTGATTAGCCAGTGACAAAAGTACAATGAATATAGTTAAACTTTCACCCGAAGAAATGGCGACGCGAAAGTAAGGCAGCGTACATCGGATGATTTCATCCCGATTTCACAAACCAATGTAACGAAATTATGAGTTGAAATTCGAGGATGTGATGTATGCACGGCCGAATAAGCAACGCTTTCTGTTTTCATGCTCGACGAACACTTTAAGGTCGTAGAAAGATTTATCAAATTACCTTTTTGCAAGTGTCAGTTTATTATCAGGAAATGGCATCGTAATTATGGCACGCTTCCGAGATCCTTTACAGTGAATCATAAAGATGGTCGGTGACGAAATATGATAATAGACTTTGCAGACCGTATCACTAAAGTAGACTTTGCATATACGTCGTGTGAATTTTTGGTGTTTTATCTCTCTGTTGAAGCATGAGCTGACGTATGTGAACATAAAACGGTCCATGAATTAACAAGATATCAAATATTTGCCAAATACGAGTGTGAACCTATTTTATCAAAGAAACTATTCAATTGTTGTTATTTTACACTAATGACTGTGTTTTAGTAGAACATAGGTATTTCGTAAAACCGTGAACAGACCATTGTTTTGCAACGCATATGAAAAGGCCTGTTACAAATACTATGATAAATGAATAGTTCTGCACAACGACAGTTCACTATTAATTTATCAATAGATTCATTTATAAAATATCACTTTTGCATGATATCATGTTTCCGTGTTTAATTAATTCAATGGCAATAAATATGTAGTAAATGTTCACATCGAGACAAACAATAGAATTATACACGACCCGGCCGTTGTGGGAGCCTCTTACTTTGTTACGAAAATAAAGTCTCAATAACAAAAATTAAACTGAGAGTCCAAAACAAGGAGCAATTAAAGTAATTCTCACAGTAGCTGATGACGACTTTACGTAATTTGTGTCTTTTGAAGAAATTCACTGTGTTATCCAATCTGTTTAGACAATGATAGTGAGGAAATGAAAGTGGAAAGCTGTTACGAGAACGGAACGAGCGGTTTATAGTCGCATTAGCACGTTATAAACTATAGACACACAACCATCTGGTCTCTTCTGGGTGATCTATATAAAAATCTACATATTCATCAATATGTTAATGATTCCTAAAAAAATATAATAAAAACAGAACCACTGTTTTTTTTGTTGTTGTACGTAACCTTTATTTTTCACAGCATTATTCAAAGATCAAATATTTTGTATGTAAATGTCGCGAGGACATCCGTATTGCTAAAAATTTTGCGGCGGAAGGACAATTTAAATGTTGACCCAAAAATCTTTAGCGCTCTTTTCTAAGGTCGAAATAATCTCCATTACCTTTAAGGAATAGAATTTAATGTAAGGTTTTATAGCTTCACGAAAGTTTTTACTCATGAATACCACGAGTTACACCTATCTTTCGAAAAACTGAAGTCCTTTACAATTTCACATTATTTCAGAACCACACTCAATTTTTTATAAATTCTTCATTCTTTCACCCAGTAACAGCTTTATTTGCTCAAAACAAATGTGTTTAATTAAAACCATTTGCGAACTCTCTAACGACCTACTTAACCGTATTATCTTAAACGTCTTCACCTACAGTAGTTGCGCCACGGTTTTCATTTCTCAGTGACCACCCACGCTAAATACGTGTCAAATTGCTAATAGCATTATCAACTTTCATTGCATCATCGTCATCATCGTTTTTAATTATAGTGTTTGTCCAGGCGACCAGTGTTTGTTATAACAATAAAGCTATCTGCTACTCTCATTAACTTCTAACTACTCCAATATTTATTTTCAACCTGGCTATTTGTTTAATAGTTCAGCATCACATATCTCTGGATAGATTATAAACATCTTATATGGAAGCATCGTTTAATCTGTCGGTACCGTCAAGTAGGTAACAGCGGCGTAGGCGATGGCGGTACACATTGCAACGTGCCGATTCATATCCAAGGTCTTTCCTAGTGGAAGAGAACGGAGTTTCCTGCGGCCGCCTATCTCCCCGCACACCGACACTCGCACGTGAACGCACACGCGCCCACGTGTCGCTATTCTTTGTGTTCAATCTTTCCTAGCTACCGTTGCGAGGGATCTTCTTTTTGTGCCGTCCGGTGGCGTTTGAAGTTTGAGTTCTCTGAGCGCTTCATTATATAGGCGACGTGCGATGCGCGCGCTTCGCAGTTAGTGTGTCACTAGAGCCCGCGCGAGAGGCGGCCAGCAAGGACCGCGCCAACCTTTTTTTCTGTGCGTGCGATGTTTTCACTTTCGTCATTTTGACCGGGCCAGTTTGATTTGACGTCGCTCGCGCACGGACGTGCCTAGGTTCCGACGTTGTGTTATCCTGTGATCGCTGGTGCTCCGGATTGTTTTTGTTTATGAAATTTATTTTTGTGAAAAATATGGCTGTGATAAAGTGTTAATATGTTCGATAGTAACATTCTTTATAATTTCTACAATGAGATTGCTAATAGAAGTGCACTACAGTTGGCAAGGTAAGGTTGTTTTGTTTGTTTACCTTAAATTTAGTAGGTATGCGGGGATGCGCATGTAAGTGTGGGCGGTGGGTAGGTAGTCACATCGTCGGTCCGGTGGGACGGTCGGCACAACCTTGGCTCTAATGAACGCACTATTCGCCGCTTCATCCGCCTCTCGCCTTCGCCTGAGCCTCGCTCGGCGAAGAGGTTAATAGGTTCACATTAGATGGTGGTTTGCGAAATCGACTGACTGAGCTCAGCGTATGAACTGCGCCCGCGCCGCTTTTCCACGGTTGGTTTCGCGCGCACTCGACACACTGAGTCGTTCAATAAATAATACAATGCGATCATTCCCAGTTTTTCTACTAACTATCAAGATAATAAATTAGGCACTCAATACATCATCAATTCATCAATGATGAATGATGAATAACACAAATCTGCATTCATTAGCGGAAACCAAAAATATAAAGACACTTGATCTATTAGTAAACTCTCATATTAGGTAAGTACCATAAAACTAACTCCTAATGTTATTAAATTTTCTAGTTGCAAAGCTAATTCAATTAATTGAAAAATTAACGAGTTTGTTTCCAAACAATCATTATTGAAACTCTCATCGTTTACCGAAACACGCTAATGATCGCCAATTAATTACCTGTTTAACCGCGAATTTCACTTCTGTTCTCTCGAGCATTAAATCGATTTCGGAACTGATAAATACTCGTTTCGCAATAGTAAAAGTCGATTCATTGCTTTTGGCACGTAATTACCGAATATCTTTAAGGGAATCGATTTTTGTTGTAAATATTGCGTTCCCAGTAATATCTTCATCTTTGAACTTTGCTGTTTCACGCAAATTTTCTTTGTAAATCTTAGCATTTTTAATTTTGTCTGTTTCATCTTAGACCTTGCGCAAGAAAAAACTAATCTCATTAAATAATTTGAGTTATATTCTATTAATCGTTGTTATCATTCATTAATTACCTGTCCAAGGCTTCGAAGTAATCTTGTTGATAATGTGTGGTATTGACTAATATTGTTTTGATTGTAAGATTCATGCGTGATCATTGATCAGCCAACGATCACTTCCTTAATCAACTACCTATTTTGATTAACAAAAATATTGGTTCCTGGAAATTTTGTTTTCGTAACAGCAGCTTTAAGTATCATGTTATTCATATATTGATATAGAATTGATAAAAATATTTGGTTGTATAAACAACAAAGCATTTACTTAATCATCGTGCTTAAAAACAATCATTTTTCCTATAATATGACGCATACTGTTAGCTTTGTAAATTATACTTTTAACCCGTTCAAAACATACACAGTAAAACCTATAAATTCATACGTGTGATATCTACAAGAAAATTGTTATAAATATTTCTTCAATTACTAAAACTACAAAGGAAACGAAAGGTTCTCATAGCTTACTGATAGATCGGTAGACCACATGCCACTGCGCAGTTTTTAAACATAACGTGATAAATGACTTGCCCAACATGATAACAAGTTTCTAAACATGTAAATACTAGTTGTTTTTTGTTTATTAAGACCGTGAATGAAGCCAAAACTATAGACATCACAGATTACATAAAAAACGATAATCAAAACTAAAATGCCCTTGAATGATGTAGAAGCGAACGATAAATTCCTGAATAAGCCTATTTTGCTCGGGACAAAGTAAGGTCGAAACCCTCTTAGAACTAACTTTTAAACTGTCTGAATAGAAAACCCTAGCTTAATCAATAATACAAACAAACGTTGTAAATCTAATCTGAGGTTACATGCAAACAAAATTCCATATTTTGCAGCTGCCACGACTATTCTTGACATTTACTCCAAAATTGATGTAGACAATCGCGTTGTGAACGAAAATTACGCAATGAGAATTGATAGTGATGCTGAGAAAGAGAATTGTGTCAATGAAGCAGAAGTGACGGCAGTTGGCACGAGTGAACAATTAAAGGGCGAGTACGAATGATCGCCCAATGCCGTTTTTCTATTTGACTTAACGAATATCACGCGTATTTATAGTGTTCCGCAATGAAACTGAAATAGACTGAATACCAACGAATTAATCGTATCAATATACAGTGTTCTAAAATTGGAGAAGACAATTGTTTTGTAGACCAATGGATCATGGGAAATGGAGAATGGTAAACTCATAAATGAAACTGTTTGGAATACAGTTACAGTTACCACAGACCAACAGCTAAAGATCATGATTAAAGACTTTGTAAGTCAAGGGGATCATTTTTGTCAGCATCTTGTTAAAAACCAAAACTACGTTCCGACAGTTTTTAAAAATATGTTCACGGGGTTCATTTTTTATTAGCGACCTAAATGGACGAAGAAGATCAATGAGAGAGCTACTCGCTAATCATAGAAAAGCTTCATGACTTTTCTTATTTTAACTCTAAATTCAGCAATTTCGTGTAATTCGTCTTGCATTGATACTAACGTCGATATTATGATAATGGCTCCTTGAACTTTTCTATGTTGATGCTATACATTCAATAAACATATTAAATAAATTATGACGAGTTTAACATCAAAAAATTTCGTCTTATAAATATTTTAATACACAACGAACCTTGGTATTCAAATATGTTATGAAACCTTTACAAACTGTAGCTGTAAGATTTTAAAACGTGAATACTGGCCTTCGTATTGTCTGATTAACACGATGGTCACTTCGATAAGACCCACTGTTAACAGTTCGATAAGATTTTTTGATTTCTGTAACCTTTAGATTTTGATAAACTTAACCGTAATTACTATCTACTGTACTTTGGCTTTAGATTCCAAGAAGACATTCTGACCTAGCTTATAAGACTTTTGTCTGATTGTCTAACACGTCTGTTAGTGGTAGGTATATGTCTCTTAAGAATATGTCTAATTAGTTTCTCCAGTTGAAAAAGATTCCTAGCTTACTGCAGGTGCATATGATTTCTAATCGTTCTAATAGAGATTCTTTGAAGTTGTTAGAATATTAAATGTTTGTTGTATGCGCTAATAGGCTTAGCTACTTGTTCGATTAGCTACAATTGTGTTTGTTTGTGTCATTAAATTAAATGGTATACAATCAAATAATTAGTTTCGCATTGTCAAACACAACATTTAATTACACGATAATATTTATTTTACGCAATATCAATTGTAACTTCCGTGTGGAACAGTCCACACGGTTATCGTATACACGTGGTTAAAACCTAGATCTTTTCCCGTCTGCAGTTTGCATAAACTAATTATGAACACGTCCAAGGGCCTCTGTTTGTTCAGTTATAATCTATTCGTTACTAATAATTTTATTATAACCACAAATGTTACTGTTGTAATTAGGTCACGCTATGATTCGATTGTAACTCCTATTTCCTGGAAATATGGCGCTGGTACTATGAATTTATCACGACCATTATACGAACGTTGCATAGCAATAGGAAAAATCTTGAATCTAATTAATATTACCATCTGTAATTGTCTTGAATAATAAACAGACGTAGGAAGTATAGAAAATGAGGCAACGTAAACGTTCTTAATAATAGCGGACGTTAACTGGCTAAAACCTAAGTGGCAGAACTGGTTGCGCGAAAATATGAATTTTCAATGGAGTCATAATTAGTAAAACGCATCGTTTGTTAGCAGGCTTTGTGCACGTATTTAACGTTCCGAGAAACTAGGTTTACAACGTAGTAACGCCAACATTTCTAAAATCCCAAATGCGTGAGCCGAACTGCTCGATGCTATTTCGCAATCCGCATTTACTCCTTGCTAAGTCGACATAAACATTTTCTCAGAACTAGAAATATATTCGGTAGTTCGGAACCGCTTCGGTTTTCCATCTGAACACAAATGTGTCAACTTCTTTATCGTTTCATGTAATTTCTTCATAGTTCTGCGTACCATTTGACATTGAACTGAATTAAAAAGCGTTATCAGAGGGCTCGATATGTTTGTTAGAAGTGTGCGGTAGTTGTGAAACACTCGTAACATTTGGACAGTAGTTATATAGAGGCTCATTAACATCTTTTCGTTTTGGTTTTAATCATTATTTAATCGAATTTTAATGTATCCTTACCATTCGAATGTGACGGTCACTGTCCGTCCTCTTCTATTAGCACAGTTAACAAGTTCCAATTCGACCGCATTGCAGCCAATTCTGAGGTTTTACCACCGGCATTTTAAATTTTAATGTACTCTTAAATAGACTAAAGGAACGTCGCGGTCGGTACTTTTCAACTTTGAATTTGTTTAAGTCAAGGCCACAAATGACGATATTTGAAATTATTATAAATTATAAAAGTAAGCATAATAACTAAGCGGCAGATATGGTAGCTCAAAGAGATGTATTGTGTAGGACAATAAAATTCGGAATGGTTTTTGTCAAATGACTCCCAGCCCTTTCTTGTTCCCGTTCACGGTACAAATTACCGAAGGACGTTGGAACTGGGTCACTTCGGAAATAGTTTATTGTTATCGGCTAGTCTGCGCACACGCAATACTCACACGCACACCCGAGCCGCGTTCGATTTTCAAACGTTTACGCACACGAACGAGCCCCCAACTCAATTAGGGTTCATCCTTTATAACTCTCGGAAGTCCTTGTACTAGTTTGCCTTCGGAATCTTCAATATCAACGTAGATGTCTATGGGTGCGGTTTCAAACGGTTTCCGCTTTCGTACCAAATCGAAAACATACTTTCTTAAGGCCGACGGGTCAATAAAATTGAAAAGGTGTTGGATTAATATTTTCATAATATAATGTCATTACGAGTCTTTAAGGCCAGACTGTTTTGGTCTATTAGTTTTATTACGCAGTTACCCTTGCGTTGAATATTTAATATTTATAGTCTACCGCTTTCGACAGACCCTTGCTAGCGCGTTCTTCGCTAGTACTTCGTCTAGAAGGTTCTTCGGTTCATTATTTCGTATTATACGACGCACCTCGACATGTGCATTACACTGACTTATTTTATGGCCTAACCAATACACCCAATGCATCACTTTAATAATAACCTTAGGAACCTTGACCACGCCAATAAATTAATTATGGTCGCTTGTCACAGTAGGCAATAAAAATTCTCATCTACGCATAAAGTCTGATTGTTCACAATTTTATAGGCAATTCGATTAGTGGCAAGTTGTAAAATAACTTAAAGACCTCAAGGCTTCCAAACAATAACTCACACACGGCCATGTAGCTGACACACCGGCGCGCAATGAATAATAGTGTTTCATAGATAACGCATAGACCTATCAATTTAGCCTAGCACATTCACAGGCGCACAAATCTGCGCTCACATCCGGACTAGGGCGTGTTGTGCGCGTGTGAGTGCACTCACACTGTCGCGAAATTTCCCACAAACCCCCACTATTCGGCGCACGCGCACGCACACAAACAAACTCTAGAGTAGAGTAATAAAACTGAAGTATCGTGAACGAAAGCACACGTTTCACGCCCAACATTTGTATTTTTAGCGAAATGCGAGCGTACGGGTAGGTCAGTTACTATTATGACTGAAATTTTGATAAGAGCCAGTGACTATCGTAATGAAAGTTACGTAACAGCTTTCATTATTTCTTATCTCTCCATTCGTTTAGCCTCTGCCAGTATTGCTAATGTTCTTGTATACATCTCACATGTTACACGTTGAACTTTACCTATGAGTTATGATTCATTCTTCTACCATTTGTCTTTTCTTTGTTTCTATTTCTTCTAAAATTTCGCAATCGTCTTGTTATGTTGAAAAATTCCATCATACATTAATTATCACGTTTATACTAAACAAATCTAAAAACTTGAATAACTTTAGTGTACCTATGTCCAGATCAACAGTTTTTTTGTTCGTAACTAGATTCTCAAAACTTTTTATCACTTGTCCATGAATATTTAAATTTTATTCTTCTGATTAGACTAGAACTATTGGAATGAACAATTTTTATGAGCTGCCATTTCTTAAATGTACTACACACGGCTGTAGAAAGTAAAACATAATAGCGTCACATGTGCTCGGAATATTAGGTACATTTTTATGACTCAGCGTTTCTACTTTGTCAATGTAGGTATGATTCAATTGTTTCAAACACTATTTTTGCGAAAGACTCCACTAATAGATCATCGTTGAATTTAGATCGTTTATTAGCATTGTTCCAAGTGCTTATTATTATTTGGTTTATCCTTTCGATGAACTTCGTTGTTGCCTATTTATTCCTCCATATTGTCTTCTTCTTCTTTTTAACGTATACTTGTCTCTTTCATTTCCAGAAGTCTTCATTAAAAAATAATATGTTCCTCATTATTACTTTTTTATCTAATTGAACTTTTCAAACGTTAAAAAAGTTTGATCGTACAAACATGAAAACACCTATTGCTATATCTTCTTCCTTACCTGAAAACATTGCATAGTAGTGGAAACCATTCAAAGTGTCAATGCCTTACATCAGTTACATCATTGAATCCATCTTCTTTTTTACAACCTATTATATTCGTATACAAAATATTATAACTTTTATTGCTTCATTGTCCTTACTTGAACAAGTAATCTTCACCGTAAAAAGCCGTACCTATATTTGTACTGAATATTTTACAATCCTTTGAAATGCCTACTGTGGATATAAAAGTAGCACCATGGTTGTTGTGTAAGTCCATAAAGTAGGCATCTTTAAAGCCTTTAATTGTTCCACCTATTACAAATACAATGCTTAACATAACATCACGTGTGTAATCCCCGAAGGGTTAGGCAGAGGTGTACCTTACACACACTCCAAACCAAATTCTTCAATCCAATTTATAGGTAGGTACTTAGATATTGCTCCGAAGTTAATATCGGATTTGCTGTGAGGAATACGATTCCATTAACGAGATGATGACACATGCAGGAAATTTATAAAATGATTGAATTTAAAAGCTTTGCGAATCTATCTTCTAGAAGAAACTAGAAAATCATAAAAGTAATTCTGGAGAAGAGATTATAAAAACATGACTCAAAATGTCTACTAGGAAAAGAGTGGGCGACACATTATTGTAAATTAGGTATAAGAAGTTCAATGTCATCGTTACACGTGTTCCAATCGACCTATATACTTTTAATTATTCGCTCAGATACACCATGAGGTAAAAGTCACAAAAACTATTATATAGTAACGTAGGTATTCATTTGAATAACACATTTAGAACATCATTAGTTAAACACAGTAACCCTGTTCGCAATCGGCCGACTATTCTCTAAGTATTATGCTTGTTCCACTATTCCACATAAACAAGTGCATATAGTAATTTCATATTTATACCAGTTTCCTCCTGTAGTTTTCCTGTTCTATTAAAGATAATAGGAACCACTTTAATAACTATTTCCATAAGTGTTCGCCTAATAACCGGCTCTGTAATTGTATTTGTGATAGTGATATATCACAGTCACAAAGAAATATATCTGTAACAATTCAATCAGTATACTTTAATTCCGTATTTTCCAAAATCGTAAAAATCTATTGTTTTCTATGCATCTATTAGGATTAGAGATGGGCGTATACCCGGTAAAAACCCAAGTTTCGGGTAAATACCCATTTATACCCATTTTTACCTTCCCGTTTTTAATTTATACCGGGTAAAAATTAAAATCAGTTTAGTTTAAACTAATAATTGTATTTTTGGAACGAAGTTCCTTATGGCGCGTTGCGAAAGGAGGCTAGACGGAAAAAATTCAGACGAAAAGTGTGTACGACACTTTTACCCGACTGCGCGACGCAAAGGAGGGTAATGTGTTTTTGCTATAGTAAGCTATTGTAAGCCGTAATGATGATGATGATGATGGCGATGATGACGATGATGATGATGATGATGACGATGATGATGATGATGATGATGATGGTGGTGGTGGTGGTGGTGATGATGATGATGATGGCGATGATGATGATGATGGCGATGATGACGATGATGATGATGATGATGATGATGATGGTGGTGGTGGTGGTGGTTTTTTTTTACAATTCCTTCACTACTTAATCGAAAGGAACTTCGTTCCATCCGGGTGTCCCTTGACACCTCTCTAGTTTTTTAATACATACTTGGTACTTTGATAAACAGAATTTTATAATTTATTGTTATTTGAGACCGTCGTTAGCACAACATACGCGGACATTATTTTCTCATTAGAACAAGAGAAGAGTATAGCACTATAACTGACTGTTCAATGAGAGACGACGAGGCGGGGAGGGAGGGTGCATTTCATCAACTGGCTAGACCTCCGCCATTTTGTTGCGCACGCGCCGCGCAGTCGCGCTTCTGTTCTGTTTTCGTGTGGCTAACTTCCGAGTTATACGAGTACGTTTACAATTTATATTCAGTTTTTTCAACGGAATTGTGTGTCCAGTACTCCAGTCACAGATTTAGCTAATTACAAAGCCAGAGATGGATTTTGGAGAAAGTGCTTCATTTGGGAAAAAGTTGAAGATATAAGTCCCGTAACATGGTGGAAGGGACTTTGCTCGTCTAAAAACCTTAGCAAAATAGCAGTACGCATTTTAACTGCCCCATGCTCATCGGCAGCAACAGAGCGATCGTTCAGAAAGCATGGCAGCATACGGCTCCCTAGTTTGGTGGCCCAGGACCAACCTAAGTACAGACCAGAAGGATCTCGAGAAGCTACAAAGATTTGCCTGCAGCATGAGAACATCACCCTCTGCCGCGTTACAGGTAATGCTGGGGTTACCACCTCTACACCTCGTCGTAAGAGAGGGGGCGGCCCTAGCTACCTTCAGGCTCGGAAGTAGCCGGCACCCTAAGTAAGGATTCCAGAATCAAACATACGCGCAATCAAACAACAGCCCATGATGGCATCACCCTGCGACAGAACCTTGAAGACCCACTGCTTCCAAAAGCACTACAACATAGAGCTCACAGCGGAGATGTGTGACTACTCAGGTCGAAAAGAGCTAAGGATCTACACTGATGGATCAAAAACCGACGATGGGACAGGAGTTTTCTCCGACGACCTAAACATCAAAATATCCAGACCCCTGGGAATGCTCAACTCTGTATATCAAGCGGAGTGCATAGGCATTATCCAAGCGGCACATGCCATAAAGGCCAGGGAAGTTACGGTTACCCATATTCGCATACCTTCCGACAGTGCCTCAGTTCTCCAATCTTTAAAGAGAAACCAGATCACGTCGAGACTAATACTAGAATGCCATAATGCCCTAGAACGAGTTACGGTACTAAACCGCAACACGGTATACTACAATGGATTAAAGGACACAGTGGATCACTTGGTAACGATGCAGCTGACGGACTCGCCAGAAGGGGATCCAGCACAAAAGCCTTCGGACCCGAACCCATTCCCTTCAAGCAGCTAAGAAGTTGGCTAAAGGATCACACTGAAAAACAAGCGGAGAAGTGGTGGACCTTGACACCAGGGTGTAGGCAATCCAAGGAAGCTATGCCATTCCTGGATAGAAAGCTGACCAAGCGCCTTCTGCGTCTGGACCTGCGACTGGTGGCGGGGACCATCACTGGACACAGCTCACTAAACAAACACTTTCACACCCTAGGTATCACTGACAGTCCCCTGTGCAGGGTGTGCATGGAGGCGGAGGAAACGGTACGCACGTACTCCTCGAGTGCACTGGCGTCACCCAGATCCGCGAGGAGACTCTTGGAACACCAAGATCTCTTACGGATGCCCTGAGAAGACCGGTAAGTTTGATCTGCTTCTGGAGGGAGGTGGGCTGGATGGAGTAACGGCCACCATGGCTCACGCACAATGGTCCACTTTAGGGACGAAGAGCGGAAACCAAAATCCCTAACATAGAACATACCACAATCAAGGATTTTAATATATTTTTTGAATTGATGATTTTACTTTAAGTTGAGTTAAGTTAGTAACTTTAAGACGTGTGCAATCAGGACAGAACTCAATATTTGTTTTTATTCTAAACAGTTTATTTTATTTGTGTTGATTAAAGATTTAAAAGATATTAACTTGTTTTCATTTAAAATCAATATTTTATCTTCAATGGTCAAGGTCTAAATTAACATGGTAGATCGTAGTATTGATGCCGAAGCCAATTAAATAATATAAAGACAGTATTCATTTCATGACAGCCATTTAAATAATATATAAAGACAGTACTCATTTTTTACCCGGTATTTTTTATTAATACCCGGTAAAAAAGGGTATTTTTTCTTTTTTACCTTTTTTACCCTTTCCTTCCAATTTTTACCTTCCCATTTTTTACCCACCCGCCCATCTCTAATTAGGATCTCTTTCATCTCTAATATTATTTTAACATTAACTTATTGCTATCTTACCAGAAAACCATTTACATCAATAGTTTTTGTAGATTTACATCAACATGTTAACTTACGTGTAGCTCACAAAAACTGGCATAATGACGAAATTACAAAAAATATTATTTTCATTTCCATCGTTCTATTTTCCAAACGTGTTCAATGTTTGCACTGGTTGCGAAAGACGATGGTTATCTCAGTAAAATTACGGCACATTTTCCCACTTGAGCAACCGTTACACGTGGTTGGTGCAAATGTAACAAAAAATTAAATTCTCTCTAGTTCGTCTTATCTCTTTTCTAGTGAGAAATAAACTTTTTAAAACACTTACGTACAGTCACGAGCACCAATATGTAAACACGCAGCAACTTTTAAAAGTAATTTTCATGTAATGTATTTTATAAAACCAAATCATAACAATATTATATACACTTATAAATTAAAATAAAAGTAAAATTAAAGTAAGTAAGTAAAGTAAAATTTCTTGAAAAGGCTGTGAGCACTCAGACCCTACGGTCCTAGAGTACTGTATTGATTAACGTTTGACGTTTTCACAAACATAGTATTTTGGATGCCATAGTGTTACGAAATAGGTCTTATCTCAATGTAGAAACCGTTATTTCACGTTGCTAAGTGTAAACATATTGGTGCTCGTGACTGTACATACTGATGTTATAAAAGAAGGCCTCCGTCTTCTTTTACTTATGAGATTAGTTGGGTGTCCACAGTATCACGTTAGCAGCGACAGTAATGCTTGTGATCCTCAAAACACTCCAGCAAGTCGGTCATAGGTCAATAAAAAACTACAAATATTCCAAAAGGAATTTCTTGTACTGTTTATCTTCAGCTTTATTCACTTTATTCTAAAGCTTCCCTTAATCGAAATCAATCAATCACAAATCTCCTATAAATTTATCAGAATCAAAGTCAACAAATCTTACCGTTGGAAACTGCAATACTTCAGTCACAAATCCGTGGTCTTGCTTATCTTCAACAGTAGTAGCGTGTACTGCTCCGTTGATATTTGACTTGTTGATAACTCGGAAATTAGGACAGAGATTGTATTGTGGTTCTCAGTTGCGTTCCGTGCTTAATCTTCGCTTACAAACTTACTTGACGTTGAAGGTTTAATCATTCTGCGTGTGCGCAATACCTCAGGAACTTTTCAAAGTTAAACTTTACCGTATAATGTTCTTCGGTTGTCTGTTAAATCAATCAATGTTTCATCGTAATAATACATATATTCCAGCAACAATAAATAGTTTGAGAGAGAAAACTCACGGAATGTTACTGTCATTCTTGTCTCTTTTACCTGTATTGGCTTAACCAGTTTGTCTGCAATTCTTATAAGAATGATGATTCAGAATTAGTAGTTTCTTTTCATTACCTATTCAAGCTGTGAGAAATGACTTTTTTTTCAATAAGTTCATCACCTTATAGAAACAAATCAAGTCAATATTGTTCAAAGTGTTTTTCCCGACTTTTGTTTGCTCTTTAACGCCCGTATTCAAAGAATTTAGGAAAAATACGTTACTCTTAGAACATCATAGGAAAGAATTTTTCTAGTAAAAATACACGTGATTGGTGATGTGCCTATTGTATTGATTGCAATTAAAAATTACTATCTTGTACCATACTAATCAAACAATAATCCGTATAAGGACACATACAAGATATAAGAATTGAATAAAGATCTTCAATTATATAAAGATATTATTCCATAAATATGCATGATGATAGACTTAAAAGGAAATGTCTGTATAAATGACGAATAAATTCTTGAGACTTGCTCGTAATAGATGCTAGAAGTCGGATACGATTTGATATTAGATAGTAACTACTCAAAAATGATTAATAAACCAGGTTTAGATGAGAGACTAAGACGAAGATGGTGGGACGAACTTGAATCCTAATGAAAGGACTGGTTCACAATAACAGAAGAGTGTGGAAAGTGAGAAAGAGAATTTGGCCCAGCTCTGACACGATACAGGCTAGGTAGATAGAGGAATATAGATGAGAATAAATGCATGATACAGCATAATCACCGAAGATGAAAAATGATGACACTATCAGAGAAAATAATGCCATACAAAATGAGATTTAAGATTGCAACATTAGCTAAGACCTTCTCAAAATTACCCCGAAAAATATTCACGTAACCGTGATGGACATAAAAGCAAGGAAATCAAAACTGAGTCGCTACAACAGTTACGTGGTCGCATTACGTAAAGCCTTTCGCATACTTTCTCTCGCAGCAAAATTTAGCGTTCGCTGTTATGCAACTTTACGAAATGGCAGTCGACTCAATTTCATCATTTCAACTACAGAGAAGATCACGGCTCATATATGGAAGTGAGCGACGATGTGTCGAAATAAGAAATGTTCCGATGTTATTTTTAAAGAAAACGTGGCGTTTTTATTCGTTTTATGTGCATTCGGACACTTCCAGCTGATTTACTTCGCTTTACACCTCATTCGGAAATTACGTCACTGCTCAATTTAGAAACCTCTTTCCAATTACGTACAGTTGTCTTCGTAATTTATGAAGGTTAAACTGGAATAGAATAATAGAAAAGTGGCCATAACGGATTAAAATTCATAACTGCTTTTATAGTCTATATAAAGAGGAATTTATTAATTATTATGCAAAATAATCAATAACAAAAATAACTTCTTGGGCACCAGTACGCACTGAGACCGGTATTCGCTATTAACTCAAGTTAGAACAGGAAACTTTCAATTAAAAAATATCAAGCAGACCTGTAAATTAACATACAATATTTTATAATAACAATGAAATTGTTGTTACTTTAGGTTCAATGTTGACTGGAACGATGCAAATGTGAGTTTTTACCTAAGACTTGAGTGAAGTAACTTTCTAAAGACTGCTCGAGTGACCTTGAAATAAAACGCTGTTACAAAACCGCGGCCGCTCGCCGGCGCTAACTCCCCCCTCCTGTGCAACGTGCCCGCGGATCTACGCACGCTCCACGCGCACACGCGCGCACGCCCCCGTGTGCGTACACCAACACACATGCGCGCACGCACACTGACACATCCCCAAACAAACACAAACAACACGTGCTACTCATGTGTGAGTTAATCAGTTGAATGTGTAGAAAGGAGTGGTGAAAAATCTAGTCCGGTCCTACAACCTTACAACATTCTAAAGATTGGCATGTAATTTTTTATACACGTGATCGCACAGAAGGAACTTCTAACAACACAGTGATTAATGAAATGAATCACTCGACACTCCCGATCTATTGTGCGGTCTTCGTTTGCGTCATTACAGGCATGGAAAAACCGAAGAAAATAACTTACTTTTTTCATTTTAATATTTATTCACAAACGCCATAAAATTATTCCATTTATGCATCTGCGGCACGCTAACAAAACACACCTTAAAATTCTGTCAGTTTTGAAATCATCGAATTCCAAATATGTGAAATCCTTGAACATGGATGTGGGTCATGACCAGGTTCCAATATGTGTCTCGAGCGGTTATTAGCATAGAGTTCTGAGGCGCGCGCGCCGATACGTTGCACAAGAGTGTTGACTTTCATCCTGAAGGTCAAGTGCCATCCTATTTCAAAACGGACCTTGGTCGAGTCTGGTTTACCTCGGACGGTTCGTAGAGAACAGCCGAGTAAACGGAAGAGATTGGTGCTAATAGATATTAATCAAACAAAGAAGACGTCTTTATGTTTCGTTAGCTGCTTGCTTTCAAATATAATTGCTTGTGAATTGTGAAGATCAATCGCACAAACACTTCAAATAATTGAATGTAACTTTTCTGATAAGTACCGATTAAATAATAGTTGTATTCATATTATGTTATGTTCGGTTTGCTACAAAGCGGCCACAGATGTGAAGGTCAAGTAATTTCGCGGCGTGAGAACGCCTCTATATAGACGATTTAATTCATCATAATTTGCTGTAATAACACCAGAGATATTCAAATGACTGCCGACAATCAAATCCGACCTTTTCTTAGACACGTTCTTTATAAATAGTCATCTAACTGCCGCAGTGATCGCAAAATGTCGAACACGAACTCGATTTGTTTCCGAACCGAAACAGTTGCGAAAATGTAGAAATACGCCAAAGGCGGTGAGTTGATCACTGCGCGACGCCATTACCACAGGAACAGAGGAAATCTTCATCTGACTCGACGGGTGTCAAAGTTTCGCAATCGCATTCCGAAACGACGTTACATTTGTAATAAGTGTGTATGTACATTAGAGTTGTTTGCAGTAACAGTTAACAAGTATCTGGCACAAGGGATCGATCGTCAATCAAACGCAAGGTGAGAGTATAACCGCGCAGCTATTTTAGCATCATCGAAGGTAAAACTGATTTGCGCTTTCGGCCCAAGACTCTCTCGCACAAGGGTACGATGGCATTTATAAATAAATACGTTTGTCAGTTGCCAACGACGGCAATGTTATGCTTGATTATTGATCAGTCTGCTGACCGCTGACATTCCAAATCACACCCACAGTCATTCGAGACACTCATCAAAAAGTTTAGCCGGCCATACACGAAAATAACTCATGGTTATCGTACGCTTAAGCAAATTAACTAATATTAAAATGCAGATGATTATAAAATACTTGACTGGTGAATGAAACCATCAAAATATTTAAAGCATATTATAAAACGTAAAGCCAATTTTATCATATAAATTATCGTAATGGCAATGATCTCATTTGACTCAAGTCGACACTGATTAAAATAACTAATTTGGATAGTTCCTTGTTTTTACAACGCAAAAGGAAATTATCTGCGATAAGCTTATCGATTGAGACGTGAATTCCTAAGTTTGTTTTCGTAACAGATACAAGATGTTCGGTACAATGAGTGTGGGAATCGGTGGGGAGTGCATCGATGGGCCTTAGAATGCTGAGGCGAGTGGTCGGTATGAATGAACTGACATTTGTTGTGGACTCGGCATTACATAATGTATGTGGTGCGGCGCAGTCGCTGCTGCCAGCGAACATTTCGTCCGAAGGCCAGCAGCACAAAGCGTGTGCGGCGTATCGCTGGCCACGCGCGCCCCGCGGTTTCCTGTTTGACGACTATCGACTTACATCACTATCGCTTTCTGTCATACTTCGCCCGCCTGTTAGAAGTTTGTAAAGGGGTCTGGCCTGTTGCTAAGTACCTTTGTACATACGTTTGTCATTGAAGCCGTGTACTACCGGCATTATTATTACGACTTCCCAAACTCGTAACTTAGAACTCTTCCTTATTATTAAAATATTCAAATGCCAGCATTCGTTATGTCACTCTGATGCCGTATAGCGTGTTTAATTGATATATTTGCATTTCGTAAGCGTTCGGCGTGAAGTGAGTGCCTCGGAGATTGTCGCAAAATTTCAACGGATTATAGATATGGCGTTAAAATGGATACGGACAATTTAATTTAGCCGATCATTTCAGTTCTGTAAATAGAGCAGAAAACCGTTCACGAGCACGTAAATGTAGCTCATGAGATTATCTGCGATTGTGACCAAGCGCACCGAATGGCGTCGATCCGGTGTCAATCGCGAGCCATCAGAGCATGCTGAGATTTAACCTGGATACACCATCTGGTAATTGTTACTCATTTTCAACGTACAAACTTATTGCTTGGTTTTCTAACGCGAATGCGTTTTGCCAATAACTCGAATAGCAATTATTCATTCTCTCATAAAAGTCTTCACTAGCATTTAAATAAGCATTAGCATTTAATTTGAATACTTCATTTTCTGTCACTCCTACTGAGACGATAGCTTTGACTCTTCGCATTGAATAGGTGGCATTAAGTAACTGTCGATCATCTTTATCTTCATTAATAGCATTTCTGCTTTCAACTTGTCCAATTATTTCCGCGGTATCTTCAAGATTGTTTAGCATAACAATATTTCATTGACAATTACTTACGATGACATTTCTATGAGAGCCATCTCTTGCAAGAACGGTAATGCGAGTGACCTCCGCCGTGACGACACCCCTGACGTCGCCGTCGGTTTGTCTTGCTTACTTATTTATAACTTGAACTTCATAAAGATCGTAGATTGTGAAATTATATCAATCAGTTGGAAACAATGAAGTGTTAATAGCGGCTGTAAATACTGTTTCTTCTGACATAGTTTTTATATTTGTTTTCAATGGGTTTCAGTTTATTTTTGATTGTTTGGCGATAGTGTGGATATTGTTTAAGACAACATTGTCAGCTTGTGCTGCAGTTACTTGTGCCATTTCGGAATTAGCTGTTTCATAGTTTGGGTGTTTCTATTATGTTACCATTCATTGCTAAGCAACGTTTTAAATATTTTTCTTTTTACTTTAACAAGGCAAGGTATTAGTTTCGCTATTAAATTATCAAGTCGTAAAACGTTAACATTTTCTATTTTATGTGACAACTTGGCTTTGACGCCTCAATCCTAAGTTGCTCAAGAATAGTCCTTGAAGAACACAAGTTCCAATATAAATATTGTTGTACATACTAGTAATATTTAAACATTACCATCATAGTCATCAATTTCTACGGAATTAAAATAAATTTCCATGTTCAAGAATATAATAGTTTTGTATTGAAACAGATGATGATGACACATCTGTTAAAAGCCCTTGTAACGATTTATCAACCAAAAATATTGTGTGTAGTGTATGTTTTATAAGTACATAATTTATGTCATTTGTAGTGACGTAAAGTAACCTAAATTTTTCTGTCTGGGGAATTTTCAGTCGAATAATAATATGATACGTAATCAAAGCTACTAGCAAAAATATTAGATCGGTTGTTTACCAAAGTAGGTGGTTATATTGTATTGTAACATTAGCAAATGTCCACTAACCACAAAAAGGATTCCAGTTTTCTCAAGAGGAAAGAGCACTAAATACTTTTTTAAACCGCACGTCGGGAAACACCCGGTGTACCAAGACATCGTTTTTATATAGAAAAATAATGAATTATTGTCTGTCACTAACTGAACGGGAAAACATTATTATGATGTCAATGCGCATATTTTTCCGTCCATTTCATCGGCGGAAAACATTCTAACGTACAATGTCAATATCGAAATCGGTTCTTCCCTAAACAACATTTATAATTTGGACGATGATAATAATATTATTTACAAAACTAATTCACATTAAACTAAATTGCTGAGTCATTCCCAAAGTTGCTACAAACAAACTGTGACAACAGAAGTTATTTTATCTAACAGCAGCGAAAATCAATCAATATCTTCGACAACTATAGTGTCCGATTAACATTGCAAATTACAAAATTATGCTTCACAGATCAGCATAGTTCATAAATCAACTGATTTGACATAGTTATTTTCGTAACTTTCAATTATTTGCTAATAGACAGCGAAAGTTGGAACTTTTTTCAATCACACGCTCCAGTAGGCCAAGTGGTTGTCTTGTACAATTTCTAGGTTTGCAACAATGTTTCGTAAACCTTTTATTAACCGTTAACAGTTCACAATATCGATTGGTATGGTCAATTAATTGACATCCGAATTTTCTATTGCTTTCGTTATTAGGATTCGGATTTGCTTCAGCGATTTTGCGATGTTTATTGAATGTTACTTATTCCTCTCCTGCCATATTTAATTCTATCTTCTTTTGTGTATGCCTTTGCCTATAATTAGCTTTACTATGAGCTCTGTTAAGAAACTGACGAAATGTACAGCGCTTGTTGCATTTGCGTTTGAAGCAGAAACAAGTAAATTTTGAACTTTTCAATGTCCTTGTACCCTTTCATTAACTACAATTTGCGTACATTCTAAATCCATTTCAGGCTTACACATACAATTATACAAAAAACAAACATCATAAAACATTGCATCGTGTTAATTTTCCTTCAATGTTGTAAAATTTGTAATATTATAGGTGCAACATTGTAAGACTTATCAGTGCTAAAAGTTACAGCTACAAATCTATCGACCGAACCAATTAATTCCCTAATAAGTTCTAAATAATCGTTCTCGTTACAGAAACATGCAATACTTTTGTAAATTGTACTGGTTACTAATCATTTCTAAGTTCATATTGAGTAACAATTATGTCGTTCTATTCCTCCTTTTGCAGTGACAAGACTGTCATAAAAACCATTAAGAGAGCTACAATCTAGGATCGGTACTGATCGAGTAAGATCGTAATGTGGACGTCCATTCTAGGTCGGTTAGTGGTTAATTAGTGTAGGTACTTATAGTTATGTAAGGTAGACTTACGTTTCTTTTATGAACCAACCTTGATACTTGGACTGATTGAGATATTTTTATAGATGTTGTTGGTATTGTAAACAGCTGTCGTGGTGTTGTTCTTCCGGATTGGGATTGTTGTCGTTTTTTTCTTTTTTTATCGTGTGTGACTTTCGTCGTTTTTAATTCTGTAGTTTCATGGTTGTTTGTATTTGACCATTTACAGTTGACTATTTTATGTAGACTTTAAATTATTCTATTAAATCAAAAGTTTTTCTAACAATGATTTTTCCACATATTTCTTAAATTACTGGCCCTATTTGGCTTTTTTTAAATAAGTATCCCAAATTAGACAGCAACACTAAGATATTTCAAAAACATTCAGAAACTGTAATCGAAACTGCGACAGCGCACGATAATTACTGGTTACTAACCTAGCCTAACCCACTGACCTATTTCGCTAACTTTTAGAACTTGCGAAAGATAAAGAGCTGATAACTATCTGCATTCGGTTCCTACATCGTTAACGCGCTACTATTTAATTTTATAATCTTGTCTTTATTTTTATTTAAACACTGTTTACGCTTTAAAAGAGACACAATTAAAAACAATGTTTTGAACTATATTGCTTAACCGAATTACCTTCGTTTGCTCCCACATGAGTAAGTAACAGGTAAAGAGATTGTGTTTATTATTAAATATCCGGAATTTTGTTTACTGAAAAGTGTTGGTGAAAGTGAGTGTTTTTTGAACGAAGGTCGCTTGTAAAAGGCCATGCAAACATAAGAAAAAAACAGAGGCTTTATCTTTCATTCACGTTTAGATAAAGTTGCGTTGCGTAAATCCATAGATCGTTGAAACATGTAGTGCCATCTGTTGGACGATTGAAGAAGTTGACGAAAACGCCATCTAGCGTGATCTAAAGGAAAGTTGATAGAAAGAGAAAGTGGTTGTAGTGACCAATGTTGATGTTAGAGGGCATTACATTGAGCATCTTATAATTATGATAATTAAGGGTATTTTTAATAACGTGTGCGATTATGAATCAGATTACGTCATTTCGAATAAAGTTTCGACAAATTAAAATAAAGATATAAGTAGCATTAAAAAAGACCTTTTCAGTAGCAGTGAAACATTTACTTACCTTAATTTTCTGTATAAATAAATACTTGAAAAACAAAAGTAACGATAAAAGAACCTTTGCTTGTGGAAACTTCTTTAGATAAAAGATCACAATCTGAGGAAGTGGCAGATATTATACTGAAACTACAACCTGCTGTAATTAGGGTTGGCAAAAAACGTCCAAAAAAGAACGGAGTCGAAAGAAAAACACGTTGAAGCATTATTCAAAACGATTTTTAGGTTGGTTTAAAGGAATTATTATCACATTGAAAATGTTCACGAAAATTTGAATAACACATAATTTACAATGCAGTGTTACCTTCATGTCTATTGAATAAAATATCAAAAATAAGCCAAACGAATACGAAGATAAAACAATAATAACACTAGACAGTAGTAGTTTGACCTTGAATATTCAAATCAACACAAAATTATTGACTCACAATAAATTTTACATCTCAACTACGTTGTATAGACTATTATATAGATGCTGTTCTTTTTCTTTGAATAATATTATCTACTGGCAAACAGTCACGTCTCCGGTCAATTTTCCCTTTGATGCAATGAAGCGAAAAGTAATTATGTATTGGCCATTGGCAGCCTCTTTGAGTCATCGATACAATCTTGTAATCAACCCTGAAATAGATTGGATATAGAAAAAGTTTTCAATAGTAAATGAATTCAATGAACTTTGTATTTAAAATTAACCTTCATGAGCGTATTAACCTAATTCTGGAGACTATTGATATAGATGTTACACAAGATAAATTTCAAGTCAACGACTGTTCAAAAATAAAAATTGTTTATGGACTATCCAGGTAAATGTGACAATGGAACATCAACGGTTATTCGGAGAGCCTTGAACTGGCTTCAGCAGACAACCCTAGATATCGCTAATTTGATGCAAAACATGGGAACTGCATCGTTTCGACCGGCTACGCAACAACAATGGCGGGTGAGCCAGACGCGCACCGCTGGCTCCAGTCCTGAAAATAGCACTATGTATCCACTATGGTACATACACGGTTTAGATAGTCACTTTAGTATTGCCTTTGGTCCCGCCCACGACCGCCCAAGGACGGACGACGTACGCCCATGTTGAAAAGAGACGTAGGTACATGTTTTATGGGAAGGAAAACTTCTACGTGACTGTCATGTATAGGATGTTATCAGATTGTTTGAAGTAAGTCTAATGATATTGCAATGCATTGTTAGTTTATTAATTGATTGAGATCAGGACCAACTTAAAACAGCTGATCATTTATTTAAATTGAAATTCAACCGGTTATGTTGCTTGGGTACCGGATTTATCTAGTTCTGTTAAACTCAAGAAATTAATGGGTGTGGTTGAAAGAAAACCATGAGTAAGTAGTAGGTAACAGTTACTCGTTTTTGTATTTTAAATAACACAAAAATACCTTTAATTTACTACTTAAGTTATCTCACCATCTTCAATGCTTGTTACTTTTACCAGTGTTTCTAACCTTCGATTAGTTCCACATTCATTACGAATTTCGAGGCACGATTTATCTTACCGAGATATTCTAACTCCGATTTTTTCAAATCCTACGTAAGTTATTACATTTTGGCTTTAATTATGTGGCCTTCAATTAGAGTCTCATTAAAGCAGACGCAGCCCACATTCGTAGCCGGAGGAAAATTCAACATCACGGTCTTCAACAAAATACATATCTCATTTTTTGTGGCCATGTAGATATACAAAGCACTTAATTCTCGTTTCAATGAATGCTCGTTTCCCGCGCTCAAGGAAATGTTCACTCTTTGTCGACTCACTCGTGTAATTTTTATCCAGTTCTTAATTAGCGCCCGGAAAAGTAAATTATGGACATGTAAACACGGTTCTGCATATTCTTTATAAATAAAATGCTATATTTGGCCGTGAAATCAAAAATATTTGAGCATAACAAGTACCACGTGACGTTTATCAGTATTGATTATTAGCTCAGATGTTTCGCATCTTCAGGTATAAACTGTAGAATCACATGAAGACGGAAAGTTTAGTAGCAAACAATTGAAAACGAAATCATTACGAAGTCGTGACATGGCGGACGATCAAAATCGTCTTGTGCGAACATTCCTGTGTGTGCGCACACGCTTACTTGTCCCTCGTTGCACTTTTTATACCACCGCAATTAAATATGACTTTTGAGTGAAACAGTGCAACAATAGAGCAGCAGTTGCCGACAACAATGAGTACTGTTCCACCGCTTATGACCCCACTGTTGCTAAATTCCGACACAATGCAAAAGAAGCGCCTGTTGATCGTCTTTTAAACGATCTTGCGCTTCTATCGCAACGCTAATAGCACGTTGCGATGCTTTATCGGGCCAAGGTCCTATTGCAACAGGCTTTCTAACACCTGCGACTAGGACTTCTGTTGCTACTTTTGGCAGTCCAAGAACACGTCAGCTGTTCACGTTCATTTAAATTCTTCTCACCTTTTAACCTTTTTAATTTAGTTGGGAAACTAGAATTGTTTGGTTAAAAGCTATTGTGTTTTATCTGCATCTAAATAGTCTATGTGAGCGTTGGATTTCAACGTAGATATCGATTTCAATTTCGCGAGCATTGATATTGAATCATTTGTTATCGTAACAGTCGGCTGGCTGTAGCCTTGTCTTCCTTTAAACTAGTAGTTTTCAGTCTGGCATAGAACAAGGCTAATGAACCGAGAACGTCATGACGAGCCTTAATTTCGGTATGATTTCACTTATTTATGTGTAGAATTATACAACGTGTCTGATCACGAAACAATAATTGAACTCATCTTCCAATTAGATAACATTATTCATAAAAACACAACGGCCGACGAAATTGATCATTTTGTAAATCGATTCTGTTAATTGCCACGTTTTTACCGCAATTAATTTTGGATTATAATAGCTGCACTTCCTTAAGACTATGGCTGACAACAAAACTTAGATATAATGATTTCAAAGTCTTCACACGTTAGTCAAGTACAATAGGTATTTGTTACGCCTCAAATTTCACACAATTGTAAAAAGTGGGAGTATAATGATCGCCAAGATAGGTTTTATGATTTTAACACGAGTTTTATTATTGTTTAGCTCTTTCAATTATATCGATGGGTTTATTATTGAACTAAAAATCTCTCACAACAATCTAGCTTCATTAGCTATTTATGTTATGGTTCTACCTGCCCGTTACTTTCTCTTAACTCTTACTACCTTATGCAAATGCTAATCGATAAAGGAAGTTAAAGTCTAGCCAACTTTATGGTCTAAACAAAGATTAGTTTTAATACTTCCTGTGACATTTAGTAAATTGTAAGTAGTCCTAGTTAGCTTGTTTATTTACCGTCGTGTAATGTTTCCAGTAAACAGAGGAAACCTTCGACCCTTCCACCCTGAGTTGCGTTAAACACCAAGAGAACACGGTTGTATTTTCGCTTCACCACAACATAACTCTGCATTACCTTGCATTTGACCCCAGCAAAGTGAGCGAAGATTCTACTTTCGTATACTTATAATGTGTTTCTTGTTTCAGTGCTGGAATGATGGGCGAGGGCCTGCTGACTTTGACGTACGGCAAGCACCACGCCTGCATCCTGAACGAGGTAGGAGCAGCGTGGCGTGGTGCCCGCTACTCAGACCTGGTGCTAGTCTGCGACGACGCTGTGCCGCTGGCCGCGCACAGAATCGTCATGGCTGCCGCTAGCCCACTCATCAGGTATGAATATTGAAAAATTGAGACTGGTGGTATCATCAATGAAAAAAATGTAGTGTTGAAAGTATTTCACCTTCAATGAAATGAAGTAGGTGTTCTTATTGATGTAACATCAAGGGCTTTTAAAAATGTCTTACGTAATACACTGTAAAATTTTCACTACGAGTACTGCTATACTATAATTCTCGAATAGACCATCACTGTAATCTAATCTTAATTATTTAATAAGGTTAATTGGTAAGCCAATCCAATAACACACTGAAGTAACCGGTATCTCGTAGGTGTAAGGCAATGAATGTACACGGAAGATAGATACACACTGTCTTATCTGGACTTTAGACCAGGATATAAGAATAAAATTAGAATAGCCAACTGGCACCTATCATATTTTATTCGAAGTTAGGTTATTGACAAGTACTCTAAGTGTCTAATAAAAGTGCAATGCTAACTAATTGTTCGTTTTCCAGGAAAATACTGGATGATACGCCGTCAGTCGAGAGTCCGGTCACGATCCACATGTCGGGAATTAGCAGCCCTCTCATGAGGCATCTCCTTGTATTCTTGTACAGCGGCCAAGCCTACATAGAGGTTAGCATCCAACCTGTTTTATTTATTCACTACACACTACTATATTATCATAACATTAATTAGTTTCCAAGTAACGCGTCTCACTGCAACTTAACATTTGCATTACATTAGTCCAACAAGGATACTAAATCATTATGTTTCTCTCTTACAGTCTGGTGAAATAGATGATATGCAAGAGTTGTTTGAATTATTGGAAATCAAATCAGACGTATGGAAATCAACAAAGGAACGACAACAGGCAGAAGAGCGGAACCGATCATGCGAGCGACTAAAATCAAAGACATTGAAAACAGATATCAACAGTAATGAGAGCAGTAAACACGATGCACCTTCAGGATCCTCACATTCAGAGAGTGAGCTCGTCACGCCTGGCGCGGGATACAGCAAAGACAAAGGCGATGAAAACATGAGCATAAAGAAAGAAAATATGTCAACCAGTAGTAACGATGAAAGAGAGGATGACGAACAAGACGGAGAACACAGAAACAAGGAATCAGGACGACTTGTTGCAAGACGAAGAAGCTCTTCAAACCCGGTTAACTTATCTCTAGCAAGGAATTCAGAAAACACAGGCAGTGAACAAGAACACGAGGACTCACAGGACGTTGATGTGGAAACAGTTGCTGCAAAGGTAATTATTAACACAATTGTGAACCATCGATCTCTTATTTATACAATAGCAATTGATCAAATACTTATTTGTACTTTTCTGTTTATTCCAGAACATCGCGAGAAGAAGGACAACATCGTCGAGCCAAGATGATCAGCCACAGGAACCACCACACTACAGGAGACAGTTGCTAAGTGATCGGTTAGGTCGAGGAATAGAAAGAGCTAAAAGGAAATCACATTACCTAGAACCCCCAGAGCTAGATTTACGAACTGTCAAATTAGAGGATTACGCGCATCTTAAACCACCTGACCAAGACCTTATATCACTTGTGCAGACCTCTCCCGAAAACTACGTCGTAACGCCTCATCGGAAAAGAAGACCTGGCTTCCACAATTCGCCTTCACAGAACCCTCCGTTTGTTTCATTCCCCCCAAGTTATTTAGAAGAAATGGCACATCTGCGGTATACACAAGGACCCGGCAGTGCTGCCGCGGTGGCCAGCGCTCGGCTCGGAGTGTTACAACACCCGCTGAGCACGTCGGCACCGCCGTACTTACCTGAAAGGAGTGTCACTCCACCCGCAGCGACGCACGAGGATGTCCTCAAGTACCGACCTCCAAGTGCGGGCTCGTGGGGTCCGTGGCTGTGTCAACCACAAATGGGTGGGGACGATGCGCCCGCGACGGAACACGACCAGGGTTCAAGTAAACAAGCGCCAGTCCGAGAGTATCGTTGTGAATACTGCGGCAAGCAGTTCGGTATGTCGTGGAATCTCAAGACTCACTTACGAGTGCACACCGGAGAGAAACCGTTCGCTTGTCGACTGTGCGTCGCTATGTTCAAACAGAAGGCTCACTTGCTGAAACATTTATGTTCGGTACATCGCAATGTGATATCGTCGAGCGAGAACGACGGGCGGACCAACACGCCCGGCCGGTTCAACTGTTGTTTCTGTCAGCTCACGTTCGAGGCGTTACCAGAACTCATCCGGCACTTGTCGGGACCACACAACAGTTTGCTTCTCAGCAAAAACCTACACGAATGACGCCCGCGCACATGACGCGGGCGCTCGCGTAACTTTGGACTTTAAAAACTTCTTCTCTCATCGTGAGAGTTCAATTGTGATATGTGTTTAGAAGGATATAAGGTTTAAGTGTTAAGTTGTAAGACATGTGATGTCGCAGAGCGATACTCATAGTGAGGCATTCGCAGGAGGTTACTGCGGGTGTGATGTTGATGACTAATTTAAAAGAAAAATCACATGTTTGCCGAATGGGTCCAAATTGTTATAATTTGTTTAAAAATTATAATCCGGGACCAACACCTTCCAAGATAGTATTTATTTGAAAGATGTATTTCATTAGGGTAAATATTATTAAAAGCCACCGACACATTAATTCCTTAAGCATAGAAAATAGACATGTTTGTCAAAGAAAAGTTGCGAAGTATGTGAAGGGCCTAAAGAGATAACGTCACATAAACTACCTCCTAATTTAAATCAGTATCTTGATGAATCTACTGTGGCGTTAACATAGGCTCGTATTGGCTTTATACTTACTACAAGTATACAGCCAATATATCTAGTCAGAATTGGAACATAGAATTATCACAGTTGTAAGTAATCCCATTAAGATTGGTACCATTTTCATTACATTAGTACTTGATGCTTCTAGCAAAATGTTTATTACTGCAATAACATTACTTGTAATGTTATCAATAAAACTCCGTTTACTGTATTTTCGGGGTCACTGATCCCCACTTTGTTCCAAACAATCTGACTTGACATTTCGCAGCTTTTTACGACATTTTACAATCTCAATATTAGGTTTTATCATTGTATGTAACTTCTAGAAAAAAAATGTGTTCGTAATAATATAATTTATAGTATGCACATCCTTCCATTCGTTCGTGCCGATTATTGCAATGTGGATAAGCACCAAAGATTTGTAAAGCAATGAAAACGTTTTGGTGTACAATTAAGAGAAATTAAAGGGACCTGAAATGATTTTGATTTTTGTTAAACTTAAAGTATGTAGGTACCAATTTAATAATCTCATCTGTAGTTACTAACGTTCAATTTTCTGTAACCACTTCTATAATTCCGTTGCGAACTTTATGAAGCTTGAATATCTTCTTATTTTTGGATTAATTTACTTTAGTGTTAATACGAAGCTTACCAGGCATTATTTTCAAATGAATATTTTTATCAACTAGTACTTTAGCTTTATAAAAATCTTCGAAACTTAATTTCGATGTCGCTTTTTATCGAACACATTACTGTGGCCAGTTATATTAAAGCTATTATTGTAGTGAAGGCTGGATGTTCAACTTAATTAAGGCTTCTATTATACAAAGTATGCAAAATTAGCGATCGATTGTTTCGTCAGTACGATGCCAAAAGTTTTTTATTCACCAATACATTATATTGTGCCTCGATTCTTGTAAAAATTGTATTCCAATATGCCAAATTGATACTGAATTGGTGAATATTTTCCGTAATACTCATTTTGTACAATCCGTATATACGTACTTTAATTTGGAATTCCATAATATTTTATAATGTCATCATGCGGATACTTGTCAATGTAATTATTGTTGTTTATGTTTACTTCAATAAAACTAAAGTTACCAACGAGTTGTTCAAAACATAGAGTAAACTAAGAAATTGTCGAGTTGCTTTAATGTCTCTTTCGAACGTTACCTATTATACCTGATTTTTATCGTTTTTTCGTGTTATATTCGACGTCGATATTGACGTAATTATTAATTGGGGAACAATTTAATTTTAAGGATTGTGATTTCAAGGAATCGTTTAGGTTTATTCTATGTGATAATTGTCTGTTTTGTCTTAAGTAGGCACGTTCAGAACGCTGTCTTCCATTGCGTTTTCCATTTTAAAATCTTTAGTATTGGGACACTCGGATGTATTGAAGGCATACGTGCTTATATCTTCTGAAATAAGTATTTTCTTATTCATTACTGTCTTATAAATATCTTGTAGACAGCGAAATTTTGGTAGAAGGTAGAACAAGCGTACAAATGCTTCGGTATATTGGTATGTCCCAATACTCTGTAAATAAAAATTAGAATTAAGTCAACGATGCATGACAAAAAAAATCGTCCATTTAAACCGCTGCCTAACCTATACGTAACTTGAACAAATTGTATTTTTATAAATATTTTCTTCGGAACCACTTGTAGAATAGGATCGTTGTGATATTATGTCGGCGAAAGTCGGAATTGCCTTAAAATATTAAATATCAATGCAAGTAGGTAACTTACATAATACGTAATTTTAGTGTTTCTTAGATATTACTGGCTGAATCCTAAAAAACAATGCATAAGCATAAGTGAGTATTTCTTCTTCCAGTCTCCTCTGTCAACCGTCACGCTATCATTTACTTCTTTATCTTTCATATCATTCCTCACACATCTTATCCTTTCTTGTCACACCACACATCCACCTCAACATTCTCATCTCCGCTACATGCAATCTTTTTTCATCCATCTTCTTCACAGCCCAGCATTCCGATCCATACAGTATGACAGGTCTAATCACGGACTTGTATATTTTCCCCTTTAATGGCATCCGTGGGTCGCAAGTTGTTCCAGTGACCGGTCGCCATTTCATCCATCCTGAGGTGATCCGGTGTGTTACGTCTCGGTCTACTTCGCCATCCCCTTGGACAAGCGATCCGATCGGAAAATCGGAACAGATCGGTATGGGCGTTCCGGCAAGAGTTATGGGCACAGGACTGGAGAGATCGCCGAAATCTCAAAATAGGTGTTCTGTTTTGGTCCTACTGACTTTCAGGCCAACATTCTGCAGTCTTTGCCACCACACCTCCAATCTGCTCTGGACCTCTAGGCCACTCTCGGCAATCAACACAATGTCGTCGGCAAACACCATACACCAGGGAGCCTCTTCCTGGATGTCCGACGTAAGTGCGTCCAGAAGAGGTAAGGGCTTAGAGCCGACCCAAGGTGCAAGCCAACAGCCACATTGAAGCCGCTGTAGACCGGACTTGGGTACTACATCTACTGTACATCGCTCGGATCACACTGCACATACTTCCCAAGCATACCTTTCTCTTTCAAGTGAGTAAGTGAGTATTTCTCCCTAAACCAAAAACGAATTCCAGACTTTTTTGTCAATGTTAAAATTAAACAAGAAGTGTATTCTTAAAACTCAAGCAATATAATAATACTATTAGCATTTTCTTAAAATAATTAAATTAATGTTTAACAAAAATAACTTGCTTGCTTACTTGTTTTTTGTTTCATATAATTGTTATAATTATATGAGAGGGGATCTGTAACTCAGGACCTTCTTACTTCAGACACCTTTCTCTATACAAGATTGTGCATATACCAGCGCCTGTAAATTCTGATGTCGAGATATATAAATATTTATGATTATGATTAGGACTTAGCGGAGTATATCTAAGAAACATAAAAAACCGATTCGAAATATTAATTTGTAAAAACATGACGTTGTTAAGAAAAAAAAATGTAAATAGTAAATAGTTTTAAGTTTTAATAGTAAATAAAGCTTAACTTAATCTTGTTGAACTTGAATATTGATTTTTCTCTGTTAATTGTAAATTAAAAAGTATTTGATAAGTTTTCACATACTTGTACAATTTTATGTAGATATTGTTTAGAAAATAACATTCTGTAAAAATGTGTTCTTACCGTAGTAAATTAAATAACGAGAATATTTTAGTTACACACTCCAATGTTGTTTATTTCATTCCAAATGACTTATATTAATGAGAAGACTATAATGATAAATTAAATACACAGTATCCGGATCATGAGTAATAAAGATTTCAGAATAATTGCAGAGTAGGGAGGTAATGTATGGAATAGCCGATGGTCAGTTTATGGTGAGCATAAAGTGATGTTACATAGTGACAAAGAATAAAACAAACGTAATGATACAGCCTCCAATTATTTCCACAGTCCTCTTATTGATCACCGCCCAGACTCTGCACTTAGTACATTGAAATAGAATATACAAGTAATGATGAGTTAAGATACTATTACAGGCTCCAACGCATAGTTTAAAATATCTTTCTCTACAACAAAAAAACATTATTTGGTTAAGATAGATAAATCATTTACCTGATGCAACGTAGAAGAAAAAACAAAACATAAAATGTAGGATTAAATGAGAAATCCTAAGTAAGGTACTAAACAAGTAAGGTCCTATGTACTATACGTAAGGTACTGTAGACGACACCCAAAACGAAGTTCAAGCAAATGATGATAATGATATGAGCGAAAAAGCTGACAACGGAGCAGATATAAAAGAGATACCCAGATTTATAGATCTAAAGACAGACATTGTAGCTGTTCTTCATATGTAAGTAAAAGTACTGGAAAAGTAAAACACTGGGCACAATACTATTATTATAAAGAGTTATAATAAGTAATTAGTAGCAATTCTTGATAAAGAAGTAGCTCAGGACCAGCTAACTACAGTTTTAAACGGAAATAAACACAGAATTATGATCAGTAATAAACTCAAACAGTCAAACATGATGAATGTGACCTATCCTCAAAACCCTGAACTATTCGCGCCCTAGATATTGTAAGATACGAGTAGACATTTGTTTACACAATACATTATCGATTTAGTGCACGTAGGCCAAGTCTAGGCAACCTAGTGCTTGAGCAAAGCTATAGATGGCGCGAATGAAAGCTACGGGTTTATTGAAGTTGTAAAAAGTATGTATGCATCTATTCATGGATGAACCGAAGCAAAAACTCTTCCGTAAGGCAGTTTTCCCACCGCCAACGATGAGCGAGAAGCGAGTAGAGCTAGAAACTAGAAAAGCGTTGGCTAGAAACAAGTATGTAGTTCCGATATGAAATGACCGCTGGTTGGTCTCTTGGCGTTATTTTTGACCGCTAAGCGAGCATCGCTGAGCAAGTATCGCTGAGCGAGTATTATCTTTGATAACTTTTGTCGCTCAGCGACAAACTAGTGGAGCGAGTCCTCGCTGGCAGTGTAAACTATTAATATACTCTTATCTTTTCTCCCTCTGGTTAGTGTCCTGCTACCTTGGCATATCTGCACGGTACAAGATTGACGCTACTGAAGGTGCTATACTTGTAGAACAATTAAATTAAGAGAAAAAAAATAATAATTGGGATTTGGTTATGAGTTATAAAATTAGAGCTGGCACTCAGCCCAAGGAAAGTCTTTTAGGCTATCAGTAGTAATACTCTGGAGAATACATTCCTATTATTATCAAATATAGAACGAATGCAGTACATTGTTCATCAATTACGGGTACCCAGGTAAAGTAAGTTCGACAGTAAACAAGAATATAGGTAGGTAACATAAGTTGCATTAGAACAGAATTTTGGGATATAATCACCAGCTATTATAATACTTCAGTGACATTACGAATTTACAATACAGAAATGTCTAAACAAATCTACTTAAAAAATTATTGAAAATTAAACAAATCTACTTAAAAATTATTGAAAACGAAAAATTTTGGAACTATTAAGAAATGTCATTAGGATGGTTGTTGCATCGTGACGATTATGATGACCTTGCAAGGACCGTAGGGTGTAGGGACCTGAGGGGCCCGCAAGGGCCGATGCCTGCCAGGGCTGCGGGACTGTTCGAAAGAGATACCGCGGCCCTGGAACATAAAGGGCAAAAGAAGGAACAGAGATGGTTTTAAGTCAGTAAAAGTCTGACACTCCCTTCCGCTCCGCCCAGAGCGGGAGGAGCCATTTGATGATTTCCCATCCGAAAAAAAAAAGGGTGTAGGGACCGGATCAAAAAGAAGATACAATTTTCATCATTGACATGGAAAGCGATGACCTAATGTAGAATAGGGAATCGATAAAATATTGAGATAACGTCACTATAATTGTAGGAAAGGTAGAAATCATCGCGAACATACTGTTATGTATGACGACGTTAGCTTCGAAACTGTGATTGCATGACCATGTGCCTCCATTGCTTTGTTTTGACAAAGATAATGAAGCAGCCAATAAAAATCCAACAAAACACATCTCACAAGGAACATCCAAGTAAACTGGATAACATGAAGAAATTAAAAGGAAGGTTTCTATTGGTCCAAGCAAATTGTATTACGTGTAGTCACGCGCGAGGAAGCCGTACGTTACATAGAGGTAGAGAAGCATTGCAAGTTGTGACCTAACGCTGGCCAGGTGAGTGGATACACAATCATTATTGTCTATTTCTGGGATAGTTTTTGACACATTCAAATTATGCTGTGGCTCTCAGCCAAGACTTAGGTGTCCGAGATTGTGGATTCGAACCCCGACAGGCTTTACTTTTGCTCTCTAAACGAAAAATAGGTCGGGAGGAAACATGGCATGTCAGAATCCTTCGGAGAACACATATGATGATTTTTTTTCACGGAGGTAAACCTTCAAAAGGTGACCGGTCTTTGGGGATAAGACCGGGGAGTGTGGGATTTCTACCTCACTAAAACCACTCTGGTGGTCACTATCCGCACATGGGAGGAGGCACCGTTTCCACTTAAAATACCTGTCCGGAGCCCCCTCTGTGCAACGCCTGTCAATGCACATCCCTGGGGAGATTGTGAAGAGGTCTCCCCTGAACCTCACTGTGCAAGTGTGCACGGTAGCACGTGACCACTGTGCCGTCGTCTTAGACATATGACACCTGCCAACCCGCACTGCGCTATAGTGCTGTAGTAAGTAGGCAACAATGAAACCATTTTGCTTATACGGAGACCTTAGCCAACGGAGTTTCAAGAGTGAGAAACCGCCTCTCCATGTGTGTCTTATGTCCATTGTCTCCTGTGTTAGATTCTTGAGCTCCCTTGTACAAGTCACTAAATATGATTTAAACATTAATCGGTCCGTGTTTTCTATCGTTGTCGCTATTGAATATTTAAAAACCTCGTGATTTTTGGTGCAAGTGGACTTTGATGCAAATATTTATATAGCTATGTAAGGATCGCAGCGTTCAGTAATTTCTGCTTACCCCATGTCCATTGGCAAATGCTATGAGCTTATGTAAGTGGTTATATGTATAAGTCATAGCAAATTATAGAGGAAACCCTCTTATATTCAAGTTTAGTTACAAAAAAAGTTAAAAGGGAATCGATTGTTTGGTATGGACGTGTGATGAGGAGAGACTAATCGCATGTGACTAAAAGAGTGACGAATATAAATGTTGATGGATAATGAGGGAGAGGAAGACCAAGGAAACGATGGATAGATTGTGTGAGGAAAAAGAAAGAAAAATGAGTAAATGATAGCGTGACGGTTGACAGAGGAGAATGGACTAAAAAAACGTGTAGCGCCGACCCAAGGTAACATGGGACAAGGGCAGGAAGATGATGAGCCTTCTTTCATTCCCAGATTCAATCATTTTCTTCAATATCTAGTCACCTACAGCTAAAAACCCTTCTCTATTCAAATTCCAATGCTAAATGTTTCGTCAAGTCGGTACCCAAGTGCAATTTGATAGTATTTTCGAAATTGTCTTTTAGTATGTGGTTTTGTTGCTAAATATAGCTAGGGTAAAGGCTTGAATTAATATTAAGAACACGGTACCTGCAGAAATATTTATACTTCTCATAAACTTTACGACTCCTATAGTCATAAATTGAAATGGATTGTAAAATGTACATACCTCAGGTGCCTAAATACATTAATTTTGCACTTCTGAAAGGTAAATGCATTGTTTATTTATGTACCTACAGTATCTATATTATGTATTGAAGAAATAACTGCAGTCTGCATTTTATGTAAAAGGCCTAAAAGTTGGGTTAGAATCCGGACTTTTCACTTATTTTTGGGTAGCTCAGTGCTTTCGCTTAACCTTTTGAACGCCAAAGCATAAAGGCACGCGCGTGCCCTCACGCCAAGCCACAATTTCACCACAAATACCTACAAAGAGAATAAATTCCAAAACTATTTAATTGTTCGTGATATAGTGCACTGCATTTTTTGTCACATATTTGTGTCGTTGGCGTATAGGGCACGCGCTTGCTTGTCACGTATATGTGACAATGGCGTTCAAAAGGTTGTATCCTGGTGGGTGAGGGTTGTGTTTTTCCGTTTTAGAGTTATACCGCAATGCTCAGTAAGACTTAAGCAACCATACATCATCAGTCTTAGGCGACCATAATAATCTGCTTTGTTTATGGTCATAGTGAAATAAGCCCAAACAACTTATTTATAAAAAAAAATATAAAAACATTAAAACAGCTTCAACGATACAATGTAACGCAGTCAACATACTTTCGTGCAGAAAGTAATTTTATTCGCTGATGAACAAATAAGTCATACATTCCTGTTTTGTAATGACTATTTATAATTCTTTTTACTTAGCGAAGCCTCTTTAAATAGACATAACCATAATTAGTATACAAGTGTAAATTATAAAAACTTTGGTTAGGTTTGCACCTTATTTGTTGAGGGTTCCGTTGAATATGCAAGTGTTGAGTTCAAAAAAATTGCAACTATTTATATAATTATTCAAGTCCAGATAGATACTTATTATTTCCCATTTTTTATGAGCATAACATAGCACCTGGAACTCCTGATGGGCACATTTCGACACCCACATTTTGCCAGTTATAATTTAAGTCACATGTAATAGAGGGCGAGCCCATTGCCAGCAATCGAGCACAAATCCAGGTAACGGTTTGTAACCTAAATATACCTATTGGGAAAGGGAAGGGACAATATCAACTTGAACGAAACATTTTGCAACAAAATGGTTTCCACCACCATTACCTACTAGAGAACCCTAAAAAACGAGCTAGGCAAGCAATTTAGTCCTACAGGGCTCCGTATAAAAATAAATAGAAAAGATAGAAAATAAAAACTTGAAGTCGGGCCTTGGAACCGGTAGGGAGGGAGGCAGATGGCTATACAGCCTTTTTATTTTGTCCTGGGAACATTCTTTGTTTCTGCAGTTACTTTGGGTAAGCAGGACAAGAAGTCGATGTTGGTAACTGTATTTCATAAATTAGAATAGAAATAATATGATTTTTAGTTGTTTTTGGTACAGGGAAAAAATGATCTGAAGTTAACGCGCAAAAGTTGGGTTAATTTTTGAAAATATATCGCTTCTTAAAGAACTCTTTTAAGGAGCATAAATTGAGTATGAGAGATAATTTTCCAACAGCTGTTAGCTAAAATTGGCGAAAAACGTATTCCTGATCGTTCAAGTCAAGTCAAAAGACATGACAAAAAAACAGCTGAATTGTGAACCTCCTCTTTTTACAGACGTCGGTTATAAAGAAAGACACCTCAGAAAAATCATGTATCTAACAGTTCATCGAAGTTCTAACCCGTCGTCTCCCAACTAGCTAAACATTCCAACCCCATCATACCAGCCACTAACCAATATTTATTTACTCTGCACTTGCAGCTAGAATTGCAAAGAAGACATCCGGCGGACCACAAAGCAAACAAAGCAACCCCATTAACGCACACTTGCGCACACGCACGTTACCTAACAAGGATCGCTGCGAAATTCATTACGGCAGCGGCCGTCATAAATCAACCTTGACTTGCGAGTGTCAAAGTTTGCGCCCTTGAGAAAGATAGGAGATCGCTTTCTTTTAAATATTTGTGAAGAAAATGAGTCTATGTTAAGTATCTACTGATTTTTTTGGGGAAATGCGCTTCAGTCTTCTAGGTACTAGAGCGTATTCAATCATGATCATAAATCTTAATATAAAACTGATAGATTTTACAATATTCTTACTAGTATTAAAAATGCGTAAGTTTTTGAGGATGGATGGATGTTTGTTACTCTTTCACGCAAAAATTTCAGTGATTCTGATTTTTGTACTATAAAAAGTACAAAAACATAATCATTTGAGAATACAGATCTCAGTTAGTTTACGAACGGAAAAGCCAGCATAACATTGTTTTGGAAATATTTCTAATTAGGCAGACGTAAATAGATTTTTTTCATACTCACAATATTGACAAACGAATAAATATTAATCCTATATTGTCAAAATATAATGAACTTACTTACGATTCGCACACGTACAATTCAAGGGAAGATATTTTAATTTGTCTGCATGTTACTGGCCACTTTTAGATTATCAAGTTCCGCACCTAAAAGGGTAGCTCCACCTTGAGAACCACTGCCCTAGTGCTTACTAGATAAGGTGTCCCATTAGATGCGTTTTCAAGTTTCAGACCGGTTCGGGCTCAGCTGCGAGGGTTTATAAGCGTGGTTCGGGACTTCTGACGCCATTCCCGTATCGGCTCCCGGAGTTCATCTAGTCTTCATCCCTCTTGGATCCTGGTCATCATTCTTCAGCTTCAAGATGTGGCGACTACTGTTGTTGGCTTTCGTTGCGACTGCGTCGGCGCAGATCCCTTCGCTCGGGTGGTGTCCTGATTTTCAAGTAAGCTGTTTGTTTTTCTTTGTTTGTGGTTGGATGTTTATTTTGAATTAAAGATGGAGGTGGACAAACAAACGAAGTAGATAGTAACAGTAGGGTTAAGTTAATCATTGCAGTCTGTTAGTTGTACTAATTTGCTCAAGAACAATAACAGTCTTTAAATCAAGTAGTCAATAAAACAAACAATTATTTCAGTTTCTTAAAACCAGCTATTTAATACAGGGTGGACGGGACACCGATGCGAAAACGGTTACCGCTTATTCAATACATTACTATTATTTTTATGTACATTATTATCATATTTATTATTTTAAAAAAAAACTGCTGTTTCCTACAAAAGTGCAATGCCTACACGGTCAAAATGTATGGAATAGCTGTTTTTTTTTTAAATTAACCGATGAAAAATTACTATGTGGCTGAGAATACGTGGTAACCGTTTTCCCGTCGGTGTCCCTCCCACCTTGTGTACCCTCTACCGATCACCGTCAGGAATATCAAAGATATAAAACTCCAAGAATAATAATATGGTTGTACATACCTGATGTTTATTCTTTCTTTGTCTATGGAAGTAAATGTCTACCATAAAGCCATTGTTCCAATTGGAGCTCTCGATTTGAATACCTTTTCAACTACTAGATTTTTTCATTTTCATTACACCACTCATAGCAAAATGAAAATGTAATATGTATTACTGAAATTGAAATATCATTATTTTCAATATGATGTTTATTGTGAATTTTATTCACAATAACCTAGATTATATTTTCCTTCTTTTTATCAACAATGTTTCGATATATCTTTCTCAGAATTTTGTTTTAGTTTTAGCCAACATAGTCATTGTATGATGTTGTCTTTACAAACTTGATATAGGAGTTTTCTAGTAAACTCCTTTGTATTATATGTTTATTATATTTTTTTGATATTTTGTAAAAAGTTACAAGTTACATACATACATAAACTCAAGCTATTTTCCAATGGGGTAGGCAGAAAGCACAGAACGCCACCTTCTACGATCCAGACATACTCCTTTTGTATCCTCCACGTTTATACCTACATCTGGTCACACGCACGCCAAAAAATACATCTACAAAGTAGAATTTCCAAATGTCTTCTTATCAATATCTCTATCTTCAATACAAACCAACGTCAAACCATTACACCATCAGTCTATCAGGCAAAAACCATCCTTGGTTGTCCAGCAAAAACTCCCCATAACCTTGACCCTGGCGGTGTACATAACAGTCGTCCCGTCACTGACCGTGCTCAACTCGTAACTGGTTGTCGGGCTGGTTGGCTGGTTGGTCGGGCGACGACCGCGGGATCCATCGTAGTTATGGACTTTCCTTTTCATTTATCTCGCGCAGTGTTGCGTATTGATCGAAGAAAAATCTTTTACATAGTTTACTTTTGTTTGGAGAAGATTATTAATTAACATACCGAGTTTCATCCCGGCTGTCATTTATAGATCTTTGGCAGTCGTTACAGGTAGTCAGTGGCCCAAAAGTCTGACAACCAGTCATACCAAGTCATATCATCGTATTACCGTAATAAACCGTATTAAGTGGGTTGTGGAGGTCAAGTCAGTCCTTATAAAATACTGGTATTCAGCTGCATTCGGTTAGGCTGGACGCCACGACGATATAAAAACCACAGTTGTTTCAGTCATCACTGACCTTGGGAAACATACATAGGTATATCTGGGGGATGATTCTTACGTATTACCAGTTTATTTTCATTTTCAATATACACTTGACTATCGGTTTGAAAGTATTGATGGCTTTTCTCTGGGATCTGCTATTTCATTTGGGATCATTATGAAACAATTACCGAACGATGTTTTGCATACGATTCAAATAATAATCAAATAGTGTAATTGGAATATGTAATACAGGCTGGATGGTTTTCTTATTATCATCTGGGATTGTTGATGATATTTGCAAAATATCTATTACACTCTTTCGAGAACACTAAAAATACAGCAAAAAAAAGAAACAAATAGTGTAAGGAACCAATAATTTCATTTTTAATTGAACGTTGTTCTTTGTTTTGAAACTCCCACAAAATAAGCTGAAAAATCTTTTAATACTTCTCGACCTCTCTCTGTTTCTGAAATTTAACCACATCTTATGTTCCTACAGGCTATGGCAAACTTCAATATGAACCGTTTCCTGGGCACATGGTACGAGGCTGAGAGGTACTTCACGGTCACCGAGCTGGGCACCCGCTGTGTCACCACCCACTACACCGCTACTCCTGAAGGCAGGATCCTCGTAACCAATGAGATCACTAACTCCTTGTGAGTGATGAACTTTTTATATCTTCTGTCTCTTATCTTCGGAAAATTGCTCTTAATGTGATTAGAAGTTACCTTAGCCAGTCGGTACCCGTAGTTTATACTTAGCGCGTATTACTACGCCTTCGCACTGGCGAAACATTCACAAGGAAACAAAAGGTCTGATACCGACAACAACTTTAAACTGAAAGAAAAGAAAGAGAATCAGAGATTACACGACACTGAATTTAGGAATCCTAAGGAATTCTCTTTCCATCCTCTATTTTCCCCCCTTAAAGTGTCTCCCCTTCCCTTTTAATAGAACTCCAGTGCAGAACCAATTTAATTCAATGATAGATTGAAAAAAGTTGTATAAGAAATAAAACGTATTTAGAACTGGTAAACCCCCAAAGTGTCAGAAATTCTATTGTAGGTATAAAAATCTGTCAGGCCAAAATTTTTTTAACTTTGTTCACTGTGAGAACACATAGATCGTGCTTGACATTCTCGTCATAACATCAATTTAGAATGACACATGTATGGAAATGTGGGTGGAGATTGGGAGAATGATCTGGGCGTGTGAGCCCCTCCCTCTTATCAGGCGGCGCATACGCAGACACGCGTGACGATTTGCTGTCAAAACATATTTTGCTTTAAATCTAATGTGTACCATGACAGTAGACAGTACCTACACAACAATAACAAAGATTCTAATTGTACTAATTGAATCAGAATCCTAATTTTAGCACTTTATTCGAAATATTGAAAATCAGAATGTCGTTTTTCGGACCGAGAACTCATCGAGCATTTGATTCTTCGAACATCGGAAAACAAACAAATCGCATTTACGACTATTGGTAAAATAAATTTCGTGATTTTTATTACTTATACATTATAATTCTTAGGTATTATGAAATACGGACTTTTGAAATTTGGAACATCTAAATTCGGAATAAAATTATTTCCGAGTACCTATTTGGGTGTACCCGTTTTTGCTCTATCACAGAAGCCGCCATTTTGAACCGAATGCCGCTAAGAGCTAAAATAGTAATTTTCAACACATAGGTACCTAATAACTAAGACTAATTCAATCCTATGGGCTAGAAATGTTTGGATGAACCTTTACCAGTTTAAAGTTTATGGTCGAGACACATTTTCCTCACAGTAGATATTTTAAAGAAATGATTTCTTATTAAATATTTCTTCAGGACCGGCTTCAAGCGGATAATGGAAGGTCACCTGCAGAAGGTGGGCAGGGAAGGCGAGGGTCGCGTCATGGTCAAGTACTCCTCAGCGCCTTTGCCCTACGACTTCGAGTACAGCATCCTGGATACCGACTACGATAGCTATGCCGTCATGTGGTCTTGCAGCGGCATTGGACCTGTGCATACTCGTGAGTTTTTTTTGTTTATCGTTCAATAATGCCGTTTTCTGGAAAATATTTTGCTTTAATTGGTATGCAATTGTCTCCTTTTCTCTGCCGTTTGGGCCTGTAGTGACAAGTACCTACTTGTTATTCAGAGTACAACCCAATACTTGTGTATCTGAAGATAAAGAAAAAGATTGAGAGAGATAATGAACTTATGGAATTTTTCCATCACCTTGCACTCAAAAAGATAGTTTCCCTTCCTTTAATATCGCGAAGACAATCTTTGGTGAGAGATTGATTGTTAAATCTTTTCTAAAAACTACAGGAACGTACACCATGCCTTCAAACCCGAAAGATTACACAGAATTCTATTCCTCTGTTTACCCACATTTCGTCGATTTATGTTTAAGTCCCATCTGATAGGTGGGCCTACAGGAACATATAGATTAGCTTTATTAATATCTTAAATGTTTCTCCCCAGAAAACACCTGGCTCCTCTCCCGTGACAGACTCCCATCCCTCTCTGTGATGCAGAACGCGTACGCCGTCCTCGACAGATACAAGATCTCCAGGACCTTCTTCCTGAAGACGAACCAAGCCGACTGCACCGTGCTGCCCGAGCCTGCTGCTGCCAGTGAACTTGATGCTAAGAACGCCGATGTGCCAGTACCTGAAGAAGTACCTGTTGAGAAGGTGAAGGAGGTTGAACAGCCTGTCGAGGTAAGAATAAATAATACAAAGAGAAGAAAAATCTTAGCGCCGTTGTTTTTTTTTTCCAGCAATAAGAAATCAATTGACTATAATCTGAGTCTTAGGCCGACATTCGTAAACGCTACGACTTAGCATATACTTTGGGTAAGCGTTATTTCGTTCACTGTTGCACAAGTGTCAAACTACATAAATAAAGATAGGAACGGCTATAAATCTCATCTTTAAATAAAGAAATACATGTCATCCACTTGTCACAAAATTACACCTTTCCTGTTCATTAGTGCCGAATCTAAAAAGTTTTACTGTAACATGTAACTATGTATAGTCGCCAGCACATAAAGTTACCACAAACTGTCAAATTTTCTTATTCGATTTTGAACTTAACCATCAACACTTTATGGTTTAAAATCATTTGAAGAAATTTGACAATTTGTGGTAACTCGATGTCCTGGCGACTGTATATAAATCGCTCCGTGGCCCACGAAATAAATTGAACATTTTCTTTTTCCAACAGAAGAGAGTCGACCCCGAAGTCAAGGTAGCCGAGGTTCCAGAAGAAAGATCAGCAGTTCCAGAACCAGCCGAAGAAGCCAAACCGATGCAAGTCCCAGAACTGATAATGTCTGAATCGGAGAAGAATGAAGAAAAGATTGAGAAAGAACCAATGGTAGCGGCAGAAACTAAAAAAGTGAAGGAAAATGAGGATATTCCTATAGTACAATAAGAAGAAGTGTTCGCAGGAAACTTCAAGGTTGTAGGTACTTAAAAGGACATGTCAGCAATAAATTAAAACTCAAAAGTATTGATTTTACTATGATCACGAGTAATTTAGAAACGCAAATTAAGCGGCACTTAGTTCGATATATTTTGATTTCCTAAAAACATTTGACATAGCAAATTCAACTTACGGCTGACAGATCAGATCTCACTTTCGTCTGATCTTTTAAGTATCTTAGGTACTTCAAGATTGTCCTTCTCACAGCCTTGGGGTTTGATGGATGTGTGATTAGCAGGAGCCTTCAGTGGTGTCTCAAATAGGGCTACTTTACCAAAAAAGTAATAAGGACCTACTCGACACGCAGCATTGCTTGTTATGTACAAGCTTTGTTTAGTTTTAACTCGATAGTCATTGTAATAAGTGAAGTCAGCTCTGAAATAAAATAGTAAGTGAATTTAATGGTTTTATTTCCCTTCCCTATACCTAAATAACATAACATAAAATCACACCTGTAATCCCCGAAAGGTTAGGCAGATTTGTACCTAATAGTAGGTACTCCCACATTTCGCCAGTTATGCGCGGGCGAGCCTAATGCCATCAACCGGGCACAAATTCAGACTCCGTCGCTGCTACTAACAAATTCCTAGAATAACCCAATAGCTCTTTGTCCGACACGGAAATTGAACCCAGGAGTTCATGCTCAACAGTCGCGATTGAGACCACTGGGCCAAAGAGGCAAAAACATTCTAAAATACCCCAAAAATCTTTCTAAAAAAAATCACATTCACCTGGAATGAACAGACAGATCAGAGTAGAGCATGCCAGTGAATAAGGAGAACCGGGCATTACAATCTCCACAACCTAGTTAATACTGGGTAATACGATACCCCTTGGTAAGACTGGTTGTCAGACTTTTGGGCCAGTGCCTATCTGTAACGACATCATTAACATGTTTTTATGCATCCAAAATCATGACATAATATAGTACCTAACTGTGCAATCTGTAGATACAATTTCTAACAACAGAAGATTCTGTACAAAATCAAATTAAGAATTGTTACATTATAGTCGCATGATCCCCCTTACTGTATTTGTAATGTCATGATTAAAATCAAATCTTGGATTGTTACATTAACTCCAGGGAGGGAGCGCCTAATGAGGAATAAAACTATAGCTTCCCCTCATTAAACACTTACCAAATCACTGATTTTCTATACTAAATCGTTGTCCTTGTCCAACCAAACAAGCAGTGACAAGAACACTGCAATAAAATATATCTGCTAAAATATAAAAGGCCAGCGCACTGCAACATCCACAAGAAAATTGGCATACTAATGATTTATGAAGTTAACTTATTAAAGTTAAAGCAAACGGAATTTAAAATACAGTTAATAGAAGTTACAAGCAAATGATACAGAAAAATAGCCAAATCGCAATTTACCGTTGAAAACGGCAAAAGGAACGGGTCTGATTATATTGGTCAGGCTGATACTGAGCGCCCACTCCCGGCCGCTATCCCACTACTGCCCGATGCGGGGACTTTTGGCTGCTGGGTTTCCCCCCTGGCCCGGTTCGCCCCTCCTTAGTAAACCTGCATCCCTCAGACTCCTCCGAGGGATCCATATCAACACCGGGCTTAGTGTGGACGTCCAGTCAACATGGGCCACTCAGCACCAGGACCCCCGACCTCAAACCATCCTCCGTGCCCGACCTCCGAGAAGCCGGATTACAGGAGACGCCACGCTCCCAGTCGAAGGTATCGTCGAAATATTTGAGTACTTGCTTAAAAAATGACGTGGATTCGAACCTAACAAGATAAGGCAACATTTTTTTTTTGTAACAAATCACTCCACAATAGTTTTCTTTAAATTTTTGCTGGTTTTTAACTAAATACTGTTTAAATCCAGTAAACATTTTCCTTCCATATATAAATAAAAAAACACAATTGGTTCGACAGTTAAGCGCCACCTTCAGGCGACAGTACATACTAACAATGTATGTACTTACCTAAAGTTATCGTGAGCGTACCTACTTATCAGTTACACCGTTATTTAAAAGAGGGCGTTAGTGAGCAACCGGTCTCCATTTCTTGGCATTTTAATACATAAGTTACCAGATTTATACTGCAAGGTTACCTATTTATTTATGAATAACAGTATGTCAAAGCAAACATTTTATTTTAAAGGGAATAATTAATTGCCATCAAAATATCAAGATATTAGTTCACAATTTCTTTTTTAGAAGTTGTGCAATAATATCTTGATTCCATTTGCATAACATAAAAATATCAGTGCTACTCAATCAAAATAGCACCGACTTGGTTAAGTTCTGATAATAATAATATTAGTAATAATCATGAAATCTTTTAAGGTGAAGAAGCCAGGGCAGCCTGCGATAATTAAATTTTCTTACGTTTTTTGCAATTTGCAGGTGTCCGTAACACGAAGAATTATATTAATTAAAATCATCAATACAACCCTCTAAGTTCATATAATCCCACTGAATGACTTTATCATGAAATAATCTACCCTACCGTTTTCCCCTTAAGCGCTCCTTTTCATTTTCTTCGGAAAACTAGACATCCGCCCGCATCCATCAGCTCACTGTGGTCGGTACTCGTATGTAATTCGCTGCACACTAATTAATATTCCATGTTTGATAGACCGGTATCTATCTATACCCACTAACATAATACGATGTTATTAACTGAATTAACGTTCTGTAACACTTCAGGAAAAACTACTTCTACTTATTTTTCTTTGAAATCCAACTCGCACAAATATTTCGCTCGTGTTATACCTATTCAACCTCATATATTTTTAGTTTGCCCGTCAACAACAAGAGCTGCAAGAGCTATTAGAGCAACGTTTTCTTCTTGTTTAGCTACATAAACTCAACCGTCACCTACGTCACACTCTGGTGCAGTTACACCTGCAATGACCTGCATAATAGATTGTCTATGCCCCCGCAGTGCTAGAAAGCGAAACTGGCAACACAAACTCTGTGCAATTACGGCGTCTTCTCTTTAGTTATTTTTTGGAAACAGCCCGTTACATCTCCTAACCAATGCTTCTCCAGAAAGCCATAATCCGCAGTGGTGACTACACTTACTTCCAAAAAAGCGGACCAGGTCAATGAATCTAGTCGATTCCACAAGAAACGATAAACTATCTTAGTTCCCGCAATACAATAATTATGCAGAAAAGAACACCAAAAGAGATAGAAAGAAGACATAATTTCTACTTTCCTTCATACCAAGCAGGAGACAGAATCGAGCTAGACTAATCAACATCAACTAGGATAAACAATTTACTGAGGTGCTACAATATATTGAATACATTTCCATGGAATCGTCTACTTCTTTGAACGGAAGCTAAATCTACCTAGCGAAGTGCATTTCGCTGAGTAATTACCCCCACTTATGAAAATTGAGGTTTATGGATCAACGGTCAAAGATAATCTGCCAAACGGTCTTTTTTATATGATTGATAGTAGAAGCCAAGATAAATATCATGATTCTTTCATCTTTTCAATAGAAATAGAAAGTTGTCTTTTGCTGTTCCTCTTTCGTTCTTAAGCACCATCTTCAGTAATGTGGTATGGAAAAGTCAATCACTGACAATCATGTTTTTTTTGGTTGACCAAGAACTTAAAATGGTAATGGTTGGCATTCAATATTCACCATCAATTTAACTGCCTAACCTGAATTACATAAGGAACCATCAAACGTCTTATAGTGTCCGGAAGAAACTGGATAGCCATGACAGAAAATCGTCAAAACTGGAGAGATTTGGAAGGGGTCTACACTCAGCATTGCGTGGCCAAAGGTTGAAGAGAGAGGAAAAAATCAAATGATCCTAAAACGGTAAACAACAGATTTTTTATCAGTCGACCAATCGTAAGTCAAACGAAGACTAGTTCCAAATACACTATATAAAGTTTTTCTCTGAAAACATTAGAAAAACCGATAACAAAACATTAAATTCGACAATGAGTAGTCTACAATGATTAATTGATCCAACAGAACATTAACGTACCAAATCAGCGCACACGCATGTAAACAGTTGAAGCGTGCTCTCAGATGACATGCAACGGTCAGAGTGAACGGACGTGTGTTGTGATTGTGTTACACCAGACTATTTGTTGTGATAAATAAAAAAGTCAAGGTAAGGATTTATGTGCAAATGAATGCCAAGGTTCTATTATGAATTTTATTTTATCGTCATCCATAGTCAATTACAATGTCTCGGCCATGAAAGCAAAGCCATCAAAATTATTATTTAACATCTGATATGATTTTTTATATAAGTTTATTTACATGGTGAATAATGTATTCTAGTTTGTATATAATGAGTTCTTAATCTACCCGTCACGCATATATACCTGCAAAGCGATGGCAGGTGTTTTTGCACCTACAGGCTACAGATTACCGCTGATGATATTTTTGACTGCGAATTTTATTATAGGAAAAACTACTCCAACTTTGTTATCCTAAACCTTGATTACTGAATCAAAGCGGTTCCTTAAGTCAATGAGGTATTCAATTCTGATCATTTTTCAAACTTATTAAATCTTATGTTTTTTGTCTTATATTGATTAACTACTGCACCCATTTATCCATGTAATACAAGCAAGAGATCATGCCTAATTAAGTACAGGTACCTACTACCTGACCTTTTGAAGCACTATATCTATAAGACATTATCGCCGAGATGATTGTGGTCTAGGACAATACCTCATAATCATAACGATCTAGAATTACCCTATTTAGTTTCAGGGTGACAATATTACAAGCTTGTCTTGATAAGCAATTTGTTTTTTATTAATGCCAATAATTTAGAAAAGATCCAAACTTCTCCAAGCTTCCCCAAAAGCAACTAAAGCTGTGTTGCCTGATGGTTACCTGTTATCTGTCTATTTGTAGAAAGATCATATACATGGAATGACAATTTCACGAAAAACTCATTAGGTATATTGTTTATGAACACTGTTTGCAACTAAAGCTGTGAGTTTCCCGAATAAAATAAAATAGGATTATATGAACTTAGAGGGTTGTATTGATGATGTTAATGATTATAACTCTGTAAAAACACATTTGTAACGGTCGCAAATCATATTTTAAATACAACCAATCACACTGACCAGCAAATTGCAAAAACGTAAAATAAATTGAATTTCGCGGGTTACCCTGGCGCTTCCGTCATTTTAGCGATTTGTAGAAAAGCTCAAACATTAATTGTTCTTTCGATGCATTGCGCGGTTAAGCAGCTTCAACCTTAGAGAATTGTTGCGATGCGAGGGGTTATAAAAAAAAAATTCTGTTGATGACGAGCTTTCCACGATATTTTTCTCTAACGTTACAAACGCACTTGCGTGTGCGCATACTCATAGATGAAAACATTAAAAAAAAACACTTTTAAACATAGATAGGACGAAGCGTGTTTTCACGGCGTGTCTAAAAATTACATTTACTTGCCAAATTATTTACCTAGTCTAAATTACTCGTCTAATTTTGACAAATATGGTCTCGCACGATTCGTATTCAGATTTCAGAGTTCAGAATGTTACCTTATTCGCATGATGTTATGTTAACTAGCTTCGTAGATCTTCGATTATTGTAGATGGATGTCTGACCTAGGGGTACCGCGTTACCAGTTACCACGTTGTGGAAACCAGGAGGGCAGTCGCTCATGTAAAATACCCACAACAATTCAGCTACATCGGGTTAGACGTCGACCCCAAAATAGTTGGGAAAACCCTAAGCAGATAAATGACGTTTTTCTTAGCCATTTCTCAGCATACAAATTCAAGAACAATTTAAATAGGCAAATAAACTAATAATGTCATAATTTTCAAGATTAGTATTTTCAACCAAAGATTATTTGTATTTACTCGCTTAATCGTAATCGTAAAATTCACCTTAATTACCGCATCTAAACATGTGCACATGTTGTCTCTTTGATATAAAACGAAATCGTATTTAAACACTTCTTCGTGTACCTAAACTACAATCGCACATCGAATGATTTAAATCTTTGCTTTATAAATATTCTGCACTTCAAGCAAATACTTCCACGGTTCCTTGACAGTTCAAATAAGTACTTAAGAGGAAGTTCACTAAAACATCATCACGGTATAATACAATCACCTTGACTTCTATTTACTCGTCATTTATTACTCGGTACTTAAATATTACGTTGACAGCACACGTGAAAAGACTTTTCGTATAACAAAAACATTAGGATTTTTTTATCATCAAAAACATTAGTTGGACCTTTTCCGTCTGGTTATAATTACTCGTAACGATGATTTTGTTATTGTATTATAATTGATTTTGAAGCCATTCTCACATATTTTTTTATGATACTAAATTATCATTCAGAAGACAATAAAAAATTACGATATAATTTTTTCATGACATTTTGTACGTAGAGTTAATTGAAATAAAACTGTATATATTTAATTTTAATCACATAATTTTTATTTCGGGTAATTTAGTCTAACTAAAATGTAAGTATAGAAGAAAACCAAAGAAACGATAATGATCTGGGTGAAGGATGATATGGCTAGAAAGGAGGTGACTGCTGAGATGACGAGTAATAGAGAAGTAGGTATGGAATAAGAAGAAATGCTGCACCGACCCCAAATGAATTGGCATAAGGGCAGGAGAAGGCAGAATTAGGACAGAACTAAAATAATGGAAAAAAAAAACAATATTTTGCTACTCGAGTAACCGACAAAATGATAGAGAAATAAAGTTTGAGCTCTCGCGTCCATGTTGATAATAATCACTGATTTCTAAGATATGGCATGTGGTGTGTTGGAGCTAAGCTATGTTAAATAATTCCGCGGTGCAGTGAAAGTAGGGAAATCCTCTGTCTATTGTTTTCTTTCAATAGATTTTTACTTCCAAGCACTATTCTTCTCATGTTTTACACAGCAGTTATGGTTGTCATGTTATACAACTAATAGCTAATAGGTACTAATACGTACCACGTTCGATGTTATAAGTAACTAGCGTATGCCCACGGCTTCGCATGCAGTTCGATAAATGACCCACGGGAACGCACTACCGGGATAAAAAGTATCCTATGTGTCAATCCAGGTTATAAACTATCTGTGTGTAATAATTTCATCCAAATCCATTTTGCAGTATTTTCGTGAAAGAGTAACTGACATCCTCACGAACTTTCGCGTTTATAAAAGTAGTAAGATCTGATCTCAGTAACGTTATTATAGCTTATTAACGTTGCCTTGTAGTTAAAATAGGTGCAAAAGAGCGACTGCCGAGTGCTGAACATAGCCTCCTGCAAGCTACTGGATTCGACTTCCCGGTTAGGCTGGCTCGAACTTCTTAGTAAATGGACCTATTCTTGACTTGAGGACGTAGATGAGGTCGACGATGAAATGAGCTAACCCAAAAGAAGCCTATGAACTCGCTACTTATATAGACAAACAAATAACAACTTGCTTGATGACAAACAACAACTTTAGACGTGAAAGTAAAGACAATGATTGAGGACAACGACCCCTAATCAGGTCAAACAAAGGTCCAACAATGCATTCCCGAATTAGTGATAATAATGTATTCATTGTATACTTTGTATACAATGAATACGACCTACCTTTGGTTAATTCAGAACGTTAATTAGGAGGCAAAAAACTATGTGGTTTCATTTTATTATTTCCTGTCATTAAACTTTGTAATACATAAGTAACTCCGAATTATATTTCTAAACTATTTTAAGACGTATGTACGCATGCCATTTTTTAGCACCGTACGTATGTTTTGAATGAAATATCATAGTTCATTGTCAAGTTCGTATGAGTCAGCAGCAATCAGAAATAAACTGACAGACTTGTAAATTGATGGAAGAACTTCCGTAAGAAGTTTTTACTAGTAACTTCGTCGGTAGAAACTAATGGATAAGTCAGGCTGCATCTTCATTGCTTCTTTTGCCCTATATGTTCCGCGGCCCTGGAACACAAAGGGCAAAAGAAGGAACATGGATGGGTTTTTAGTCAGTAAAAGTCTGACACTCCCTTCCGCTCCGCCCAGAGCGGGAGGAATCATTTGACGATTTCCCACCCGAAAAAAAAAAAAGGCTGCATATTTATTGAAGGAAGGATAAGATGAAGATTTCGAATCTAGCTGCTAGAATAGCGTAGATGGCATCATTTTTGACTTGATTGCCTCATTTTTGACTAAAGATTAGAATGTACAATTCAGAACATAAGTAAATAATCATAAAATATTTTTTATCTTTTGAAAAAACATGATGTGATAGTGAGTACAAAATGCTTCGATGAAGATTTGTCTTTTCAGAAGCCATTTCACACCATTTTTAAATCGGCACAACTTAGTAGTATAATTGAGATTAATAATTAAAATGTGTGGAGTTTGATTTCCAATGTGTTATTTTTTTTTAAATTGTTTTATCATAGAGCCTATGCTATGACATGGCAAAAAACTCCATCAAGAGACCGTTGAAATTTTAATTTACCGTTTTATGACTTTAAGTTTTTTACTCTATCCTTGGAACTTTGCCTGTACAAAGCATAGCACTCAGTACTACAGATAAAGATATAAATCGAATTTTCCCTATTTGAAAATCTTAAAGAGACCAAGACTTTCCTCTTTACGAGCATGCATTCTGAAGTGGATGATTGCCCTCAATTCGTCGCAGCATACAAACTTCTCTCAAATTGAGTGCATCTTTGCTTTCGACGACTTGCAAGTGCACTTTCTTGAGGGTTAAGTTGTATGACGTAGCGTGTTAATACATCACTCGTCATTCTCCCGTCTTTATTGTATCATTTGGAGTAGACATAGCATATTAAATCTTCCAGATTAACCGTTGTGTTTCTTCCCAGTTTACCAATTTTCATTTGATTGGCTCCTGTTTGGTAGCCGTGCATATTTATACTTACCTCTATACTTATTTCTTGTATGTTTATGTGAGTTACACAGAAGTATGGAAGAAGACATGCTGCACCGACCCGCGAAATTGGGATAAGGGCAGGTGAATTGATAATGATAGTATATATTTAAATCTTCCACAGATCTTTTTTAACCGTTTTGCAACCAATTTTATTAGTTTGACTCTTGTCTGGTAGCCTCCATATGGTCTGCGGGACTGTTCGAAAGAGATACCGCGGCCCTGGAACACAAAGGGCAAAAGAAGGAACATGGATGGGTTTTAGTCACTAAAAGTCTGACACTCCCTTCCGCTCCGCCCAGAGCGGGAGGAGCCATTTGACGATTTCCCATACCAAAAAAAAAAACAAAAAGCCTCCATATTTATACTTAGCTCCATCTTTATTTGTCACATACACCTTCATCATCATCACAGTAGCCGTTTCTTAACTATGTGGCGGCTGGTTTTAGTCTAATTATCGCATACACCTTAAAAATAAAAAATCATTGATTATGATTAGAAATAGAAATAGAAATCATTTATTTGCCAATAATGTAGGTATACAGATATGATGGTAATTTTTATGAGAGTCCCGATACATTTTGCCGTACGGCATGCAAAATTATTTAACATAAAACATTCAGTAAACAAAGACATAAAAATTGCATTCCATTCACTTAACAGCATTGCTAACATCATTAAGAATACTCATATTAAGACATTCGGAATTAGGCCCAATGCCAATAGTAAGAATTAGAAAATTAAATAAAAATGTCAATATTTTAATATGTTAAACTACAAATGACAACCAATATAATTAAAAATGGTAGAAAACTATGTTACAAATGTCAATAAATACAATTTTTAATAACTCAATAAATTAAACTACAAAAATATCAATAAATTAAACTACAAAATGTCAACAAATTAATTTTAAAATGACAGCCAATTCTTTTACTAAATTTAATTACAAATGTCAATAAAATTAAATAACACGGAATCAGAATACACCCCTTTATCAGAAAGTTTTGTCAGTGAGAAAATCATTAATTGAGTAGTAACACTTGTCCAGTAGCAGTTCAGTTAACTTTTTTTTAAAAACTTTGATAGGTAATTCTTTTAAATGTAACGGCAGTTTATTATATATAATAGGACCCATGGTTAGGATGTTGTTTCTAAGTAAAGACGTTTGGTAACCACCTGTGTAAAGTTGATTCTTATATTGTGACCTTATTGGTCCTGATCGTTGTCTTTTATCTGCTACTGACGTAAACAGGTGCTTGTTCATTGTTACGAATAGGGCAACTTCTAATATATACAACGATGGCAACGTAAGTATCCTTAAAGACTTAAAAACAGGCCGACAGCTTTTTGTAGTTTTAAGACCTGTCATTGATCGAAGGCACCGTTTTTGGGCCCTAAATATCCTTTCTCTCTCACTGCAGTTTCCCCAAAAAATTACACCAAATCTTAGTGAGGAAGCAACTAAACCATGATATGCTATTACTAATGTATTGATGTTAACTTTTTTTGAAAGGCTATAGAGTACATACGCCGTTTTACTTAACTTATTACACACGTTTTCAGCTTGATGTTTCCATGTCAGTTTATTGTCGATGTGTACTCCTAGAATGATTAATCATTGGAAGATAAATACATTGATTGGAGTTTGTAATGTTGCTATAATTAGTGGTAAATAATAATAATAATAATAAATAAAGGCCATAAAAGTTATCTTCACAATATACTTACGAGTACTACCAAGTTTTAAGTGTGACTATAAGATTAATGGCTTTCTCTAGCATTAAAAAATAAATCATCGTGACGACCGTCATACTGTCCAATTAGCAACCCCCAATTAGCTAACAATAAAACGTCACACTATACACAATAACATCATCTTTTATTTACAGCCGTACCTCATCAGCACAACGCATGCGCATCTCACAAATCGCTTTCGCTCATTAACTGTCCACGCGAACATGCGCGGGCGACGACTACCGTTACTCGGTACGGTAAACGTACAGCTAACATACTTACTGAGGACATTATTGACCCACTGCGGCTTATAGAATATTTTTTTCATTAAATATTGTTTGCCGTCATAAGTTTCTATTGTGTTCAGAAGTTAGGAGATGGACATTATTTTCACCGAGAACCAATTGCATGTTTAACTTTTCGTGTTATTAAATGAACTAAAACAAAACTACCTTTTCTAAGGCTATATCGTTAATTGCCTGAACCAGACAGAATGGATATGATTATCTGTAGTCCTGAAGTAACCACAACAATGATTCCATGGAGCGTTTGATGATTCAGGGTAGAGTCGAAGGCACGAGACCATGTGGTCGATCACCAGCCCGATGGACCGACTCCATCAAATCTGTCACCAAAATCCCTGTGGCAGAATGTGCTCGCAATGCAGCCAATAGAGGCCGGTAGAAAAGGATCGTGAAGGCAGCGACCGCAGTTGTGGGCGACCCCTCATGACCACGACCACTCTGCCAAGAGTGAACGACTAAAAAGAAGCGTAGAGTGAGAAGCCCCATGACCTTCAAAATGTGGCTGGGACAGACTGGATGATGGAAGCGGAGGGCAGGTTGTTTTGGCGCAGCTTTGGATTGGATGGGCCTATGACCAGCAGTGCACTGCGAGAGGCTGAGTTTATTCATTGGGATGGATTTTTCACATTTCCTATGACTTAACATAAGAATATTTATGACACTAAAAATTCTGCTACTACACCCACGAGAAACTAAATTATAATTACAAACAACAACAAGTACATGAAAACATTGAAATCTTGATTTTTACATACAATTGATTTTACTTCGATTTGAATCGTGCTACTGACTGACTGACTGAAGTGACCTTTTTAATCAATACTTGAAAGGTAAATAAAAATAAATAAATGAATAATAATTAATTTTATTTATTTAGACACATTTTGATGAATAGTTGTTTTAGATTAAATATAGACAGGTATTAACATAAACGAAACATAATCAATCATAACAGAAATAGGCACTTAAACAAATAAAATGTAGTAAAAAATAAAATAAAGATATAGTGCAATAAAGTAGCGCTAGACCCCACACTAGGATACCCTGTGTCGTGTGATCTAGTTATTTCTGCGTTAATGACACATTATAAGTGCACTAGTGAGTAGTTCAGTAATCGTTTGGCTACTTAGTCTAAACAATATTTAAACTTACTTAACTAAAGCAAACATGCAAAATTACTATTATAAGGTTTGTGTTGGATGTGTTACGCCAGGGTGAGTATCTGCGAGGGATTTATAGTATGGGAGTCAGGAGAGCTTCAGTCCGTGAATAGCAGCAAGGTCTTTAGACTAATGACTATAATCACTGCAATCGATTAAAATGTTAATAAAAACTTCGTGGCGATGATTTATTATTATTAATCAGTTTATTTCAAATCAAATTAATCTGTTCTGCATTAATGAACGTTGTGCATGGTCCCCATATCCCCACAGCTGGGACACAAGCCTGGTCTCTATGAGAGGGAGTGGGCTGTGTGTAATCCACCACGCGGCCGGTGAAGGTCGATAAATGTCACATGTCTTCTTTTTCGACCGAAGACCGTGGCCTTATGTGAACTTATGTGTTTATTTACATAAATAAATTGAACAACTAATTGCAAATGAATACTCAGATTTGGATGCACTATTTGGACGTCATGTATTGAAATTCATTAGTTATTGGCCAAATGTCAATTTACCTTATTTGAATGATTCGTCTATTATATGTTAATTTTAGTGGTGTAAGAGTAGTGATAAGGTACAATGGGGTTGGCGTATCCATGTGGATAAAAACCCTCTATTAAATTTTAAGAAAAAACCTTGTGGAATTAAGTCCGCCTATGTACCACTCTTGTACATGAAGTATGAATAAATAAAAAAATTAAAAAATTCGTCAACAGTAAAAAAAATATCTCATACTACATGTACAGAATTAATTGCATAATTATAATATTAATATGTCAAGGAACAAAAAATACATACATGTGTATTTTATTGTACGGAACTTAAAATTCAAACTAGTTTGTTCACATATTACTTTTAGAAATCGTCTTACCTACATCTTTTTATATCGCGACCTTATTTTTTCTAACAGCACTGGTTCAAGTTACACGTTCCTAGCCATTTTTTTTCAAAGCATTAATCAATTATTTATTTATTCGTACTTTTATCCTCATACTGCGTAATCACTTGTGAAATAATAAAAACTGCATACAAGTAGCCAGTACCCCATTACATTAGTGTCAAAAGAAAATACTTATTTTGAATGTCTCTTTAACATATAAATGTTTGTACTTCCACACTTCAACGCATGACTGTCTCATACTTGACCGGTTTTCTCTTACAATATCGAACAAGGAAAACAATGGAGCGACCATCGAACATTTTTCTTGTCACGAAGATCATTTACATTTCTATACGTTGTTAATTAGTGTGAAATTCGTATTGTGGGCCGATGACCCTGTCTATTGCATACATTTGTTTACTTGCAGCTAAATCGGTATTTTTCTTTCTTACTTTCAGAAGAGACTTTTCTTCCCTCTACTTTTGTCGACAATCTTTTGTTTCTCTGGTTCGGTTTTTAAATCGTAGAGACGAATTATTTCATGGAATTACGATAGGTTCTTTGTTCGTATTACCTACATTAATTGAAAAATAATAATTGCGTTAGAAATATATTGGATGTATGTCGCAGTCACAGTCGTAAAGATTCCAAGTCCATTACTCTATTTGTAATAATTTACATAATTTAAAACTTAAGAATAAAACAGTTATTTTGGTTTTCGATGACTGTTCATGATTAGTAATCTGCTTCAGTGATTAACAATGACCATTTAAAATAGTTTTGTTTTCTGAATCAGTCTTCTCAGACAGACGTAAAAGAGGCTGTTTTTTTATAACTCACCACAAAAGTTTAAAAACTATTGTCACAAGCAACAATACTGGGACCAAGAAAATAAGCGACGTACGTGTATTCACTTATCATAATTATCATTTATGGAGCGCAAATAAAAAGCATTGGAGTGGTCATAGTAAACAATTAGTGTACATACATTAGACAGCACTCCTTCTTGAGATTGACTTAAGGAGTGTTACTGACTCTCATCAATTCAGATACTAAGTAATTAAGGAATGATTATGATTTAAAGTGCTAATGTGAAAACGATCATAATTAAAATGTTAATCAGTCTTGAAATCAGAGTTATAATATTTACTGTAGACTGAGACCTAAAACACAACACGGTTGATTGATTTTCGATAAAAACAAACGCTACTGCTTTGTTGAGACCAGGAGTTCCCTTAGGTATGGGTCGCGAGTTCGCAACGCCCTGGTGGGTCGCGAGCGAATATTGAGTGGGCCCTGAAACATAAGATAACCGACCAATCGGGCTAACAGCCGGACGGCCACCGAGAAGCAGGCGCGCGCCGTCGCTCGCGTTATGACCAGAGGTGGGGAACGAGCGGGGGACGGGCGGCGAAATGCATTCCGTGTAAAGTTTAATTTAGAATCAAATTAAATTGTTTATCTTCCCTAACAAAAAATGCAGATATAATAATATGTTGTTTTCGTCCCCTGAAAAATTATCTTTTTTGAGTTGTCTCAGTTTAGATCTAGGTGTGCGATATATATGTTGTCTGTGATGATAGCAAATTAATGTCAAATGAAAAAAAAAGAGTACTTCGCGTTGGCGAATATTTTCTTTCCTCTGACCACAGATACTAGGGAATCTGAACTTTTAAGACGGCCAAGAGGTGGGTCCCGAATTTGGCAGTTTTTGTTAGTTGGTTCGGAGCCCAATCAAGTTTGGGAACCACTGGTCTAGAGTGAGCATCAGAGCAGGAATGCTATCAGGCTGCGTTGACGATGCGATCGGCGGCACTCTCCGTTTCTTGCTCTGGCAAATGACAGTTTTGAGCGACAAAAAAGGAAAGGAGCATGGAAAAGTGCAAAGTGTCCTTAGAAATAGTTCTATGAATATGTCGTTGAGTAAAATAACTGTAAATGATACCAACAATTTGAAAATTCCAGATGTCAGTCCTGCGAGCGATAGCAGTATTCCTGTGCGGTTTCCTATCTCTGAGGATATGCAGAGCGCAGATCATCATGCCGGGATCCTGTCCCGACATGAAGGCTATGGACAACTTTGATGCATCTCGAGTAAGTCTTTATCACCAATAAATGAATGAATGCTTTTTTTTTTTTTGAGGGTGGGAAATCATCAAATGACCCCTCCCGCTGAGGGGTTCCCGTCGGCGTCGAGTCGACGTTGAGGTACCTCGGACTCGTCCTCGACAGCCGATGGAACTTCGTGGAGCATTTCCGACGTTTGGCTCCCAGACTGGAAAAGGCCGGGGCTGCTTTCAAGCGGCTCCTGCCCAACCTGAGGGGGCCAAACGCCTCCTGCCGGAGGCTCTATGCGGGGATCTTGCGGTCCATGGCCCTTTACGGGGCCCCGGTGTGGGTGCGTTCGCTGAGGTTGCGTGCAAAGCACTACCTGAACGCGCCCCAAAAGGTGGTAGCCGTAAGGCTGATCCGGGGGTACCGCACGATCTCCCGCGAGGCGGCGAGCCTCCTTGCCGGATTGCCGCCATGGGATCTGGAGGCCATAGTCCTCGCGCGCCTGCACGAGTGGCGCGCGGAGGTACAGAGCCGGGGGGTAACTCCGCTGCCGCGGCATATTGTCGCGCGGCGGACAGACCTCCGCCGTGATCTCATGGCGACATGGAGGGAGCGACTATCGCAACCCCGTTCAGGGCACGCCACGATAGTGGCGGTAAGTCCCCTCTTTGAGGAGTGGCTAGGGAGGCGCCACGGCGCCCTCACCTTCCGCCTGACGCAGGTCCTCACCGGACACGGGTGCTTCGGGAGGTACCTGCACCGAATCGGGCGGGAGGAAACGTCCGGATGCTACAATTGCGAGGGTCGACCGGAGGACACGGTGGAGCACACCGTGGAGGTCTGCTCTGCTTGGGCGGAGCACCGCCGTGTCCTCGTAGCGGCGATTGGCGGCGGCGACCTCTCGCGTCCGGCCCTGGTTCAAGCCATGGTCCGGGGCGAGAGGGAATGGGAAGCCGTCGCCTCCTTCTGCGAAGCAGTCATGCTAGCGAAGGAGGCGGCGGAACGTGAGAGGGAGAGAACCTCCTCACGTCCCAGCCGCCGCGGGAGATGCACCGGGCGTCGGGGGCCACGCCGTGATGGCTCTCGGCCACCGTAGGCGCGGGCCTGTGGACGGCGAGTAATGGGCTAGCTCGCCGTCCGTCCGTCGTATGACGACGGGCAGGCCGTGTCGACGGCGCGTTCGTGTTCCACGCGCGCCTCAAAGAGATGTCAGCAAACGGGAGGGGCCCGCAAGGGCCGGTGCCTGCCAGGGCTGCGGGACTGTTCGAAAGAGATACCGCGGCCCTGGAACATAAAGGGCCAATGAAGGAACATGGGTGTTTTTTAGTCAGTAAGAGTCTGACACTCCCTTCCGCTCCGCCCAGAGCGGGAGGAGTCATTTGATGATTTCTCACCCCCCAAAAAAAAAACCCCTCCCGCTCTGGGTGGAGCGGAAGGGAGTGTCAGACTCTTACTGACTAAAAACCACCCATGTTCCTTCTTTGGCCCTTTATGTTCCAGGGCCGCGGTATCTCTTTCGAACAGTCCCGCAGCCCAAGGCAATTTGCCCTGCATTATAGACATCATGTTCATTTACGTAATATATTTTAAACAGTAGGTATTTCTTCGTCCACACATTTCTTTCAGCCATCATCCCAGTCTTTCCCCCTTTCTATTCTAATCATCTTTCAAACTGTTTCGTTCATCGTTTCTTTGGTGTTCTCGTCTCTTAGCCATCCGCATTTATGCTCATTACCCACCATGGACTGTACTGTTACCCACTAGTAATTTACTTAAACAGAGTACAGGCAAGCTGTCAAAGAAAATTAGGCTACTGAAAATATTTGACTATTTCAATACGTATTAGCTGAACTAAGTATCTCGTCCATTGTCTTCATATATTAGAACAACCACTTTGACTTCTATAAGTGTTGACCGTTTAACTGTTTTCACCTACATGCGACACCTGAACAAATGTCTAAATCACAACGCACTGTTCAAGGTAAAAAGTACCGTAATTTTTATTTTTGAGAGTTGAAGTTCATTAGTAGACACGGCGACACATCAAGCTAGGTATCGACCTTTACAAAACCAATATAAGCAGGTCTCTCATTGTTAGGGAAATTTATACAAAGTTAGGCGGGAGATATATGAATATATAATATAAATATATGTTATACGGGAAATGTAAAGTGTAAACTTTACATTTCCCGTATAACATGGCCTAACTTTGTATAAATTTCCCTAACAATGAGTGACCCGCTTATATTGGTTTTGTAAAGATCGATACGTCGTCCTGCGGCAGCGTACAATAACATTTAGGTATTAATTTAGGTTAGAGTATTAGTCGCCCTACGGTAACGGCACCGACTGACGAACTCTCTTAGGACCTCCAGCAAGGCGCATCAGTTTGTGTTATTTATTTCATCACCACTACTCTCAAAGGAAAATATCGGCATCGTGAAAAAACCGGCATGTCCTGGAAACAAAAATTCAAACACATGCGACAGTTACCAACCCGCACTGAGCCCGCGAGGTGGATTACCGCGCGTCTGGTATGTTTGCTGAAGCGCGTACGGATGGTTTTCAAGCCATCATGCGCAAGAAAGCAAACTCCTTGCTGCACCGTCAACGAGGCAGCAGCAACAGCAGTCTATGTGATTGCTGCCCGTTTTGACCATCCTTTCCAGAATCAGTGGATAAAGACAGCCATAGGCATCAGTTAGATATAGGTACTAAAAATACTGATATATTTTTAGGCACATTTTTGTGTTACTAACACACTAACTATTTATTATAGGTATGTTATGTTTTTTAATGTATTTATGTTTCGTGATGTATTATAATGTTACTTATATGGAGATTTCTCTGAAATAAAGAAGCAATAATAATAATAATTACAGCCGATTCCCTCTCACAAAGACGAGGCCGGTGTCGCAGCCGTCGACACAGACAATATAGCCTGATTTACGTTTCGCTTTGTTACTAAGGAACCTTTCTGAATCCTGTTCTTCCCAATATTTCAGTACTTGGGCAAATGGTACGAGGCTGAGAAGTATTTCTTCTTATTCGAGTTTGGAGGCAAGTGCATCACGGCCGACTACAGCTTGAAGGAGAATGGAGTCGTTGGCGTTGTTAACAAGCAGATCAATATTCTGTAAGTATGAACGTGAATATTCTGAATAACCATCGTGGGCACAGACTTTGGCGTGTGTCGTGTGGCCAGGCACTAGGCCCCGAAAATAAAAAGCAGACATATTACTTTGTGTAAATTAATTCGATTAGGCTTCGAAAACGGTGAAGCAAAACGTCGAGAGGAAACCGACATGTCCTATAGTACCAAAAAGGCACCTACAAAAGAATTTCCCGAGGGAAAACCATGAATAGGGAGTATTTTTTCATTTTAACGAAAAATGAATAATTAGAGACCTTATTCCTCGAAATAGTTTTGTAAATTGCACAATTTTTGAAAAATGGACAATCCCCATTAGCAACTTCCGTGATTCAAATGGGATTGACCCAGATCCTTAAAACAACCACACAGAACGGGCATTGTACCTACTCTGCATTCATGTCACGATTCCAAAAACTAGAATACTAACGTAGCCCAAAATTCTTCCAACCGATAAATTAAAAGGTCAAAGGTTTACAGTTCAATGGCTTTACTTCCGCAATTATTGATTCATGAGCCTCTTTTAATTCAAACTCCTAAAACCGTAGGTAAATAGATTTTTAGTTCCTATTTCTGTGATTTTAGGTACGTTGTAGGTTGTAGGAGTTCACTGACGGTCGACCACTTTTCAACCTTATTGCTTAGGGCATAAGGATGAAAAGTGGCAAACGGTCAGTAAACTCGGTAATACCTAAGTAATTAAGTTTTCGACTTCATTTTCATTGTGACTCAAATGTATTTCGAAAACTAACGATTAAATCTTTACCGTTAATTTGGTTTCAAAATTGGTTTCCTCTCACTTTTGAGCTGTTGTTTTACGAAGTGGCTCTCCCATGCTCGTTTTAACTAGGCAAAACGTAGCTTACGTAATACTGCACTGTTTTTATTTCTACTCTCGGTGCTGCGCCGAATTTTCATAATCAAACAGTAGGCTTTTATTCAGGCATAGTTGCCTAGTGTAACTTGGCAAACGGTCATCAGTTTCAAACTAAAAAAAAACGGCAAGTACTACTGTATTAACAACAGTTGTAGCGTAAACAACTCTGTTCATCAATATTATTGTCAAGTATTTGCGAAATCCCTCCAAGTTATCCGTATCAGTTCTCACTCCCTTTCTAGCCATTTTAGCTTTCATACAGTCCATGCCATTCTTTGTCTATCATCATTCTCGTGCTTTTCTATCAATAAATTTGGGGGCAGCTCAGGATAATCTTCTTCCATAATTTTCTATTACTCGTCATCTCAGTAGTTACGAGTACCCTTTCTAACAATTAATTTCTTCAGTCAGTCTATTTTATCGTTTCATACCTACTCAAAACTTTATTCATGTCATTATACTCTTTCCTCCGCAATACATGCTCATTATCATCTTTAACAGTCCATCCATCGTTTCTTTGGTCTCCTCCTAGTCTAATAGTGAATGTTTTATAGCCATCCGTATCTACTCAAAACTTTCTACACGTCGTTTTCCGGTCCTCCGCAAACCGCAATACATGCTCATAGAATGACAGCAGATTTCCACACTACATTACAGTCACCATTGATATTTTCTCTACCTATGAACTCATTTCTGGTTTCAACTATCATAGTTTCCTATAGCAGTCTATGAAAGTTTTAAATGCAGAGCTATTAAGGAGATTGTTTTATTTAAGCTCCATTTTAATTCCATTTCTTATAATATTTTTCGTTCGTCTCTAATTTACCAGCAACGTGTCTCGTGAAAATAGTTATTAACTTCCAATTTACTAATTCAACGGCCTTAGTCTGGCCTTGTGTTTAAATTGTACCTAAACCAAACTAGCTGCGTGATTTAACCTACCTTAGTTATCGTGAAACTAACACCAAAGTATATATTAACAGAAAAAAGTTTTTTGTTGGGTATAATTTTATTCATAACGTAATATTTTAGTCTAACTTCACTTGTTTCTGTGATCTACCACTGTAAAGCGGAAAATCACCGTTTTTTACCAACCCCAAAATTTCCATAAACTATATTCCCAGTAAATATTTCACTAAACTCAGAACCATCGTAACAACAAATCGGGCATGCATTAAAAGCCCTACAATTACACCTCGGGTTTGCTGTTTGTCCAACTTAGCATTTGCTGTAATGGTAAATCCTCTTCTATGGTAAAAGTTAGATCTTTCATTTACACAATGAGCAATCGGCTAGCCCATAAAATAACTAAGAAGTTACTCGTATTTTATATTCTCTTATAAAAAATCCATGATTGTTTTCTATACTAGGTACTTTGGGTAGCAATCCCTTTTTCAGATATGTGACATCTACCGTCTCTTATTGCTGCATATAAAGGCAAGGCTCACAAAGTTTTTAGAGAAACATAAAAACGGTTAGTTGAAGCTTCCCGTAGCCCGTGACCCTAAGGCTGGCTTTTACCTTGGTCAGAGGCTTAGCATTGCCCTACAACGTGGCAATCAAATGCGAGTCTCTTGGGCATGTTGCCGGTTGACAGCGTTGAGGAGGATTGATGTTATTTATATTCTAGTTTGTCCTTAGTTTAAGTTATTTTGTTTTTTATTTTTAATTTACGTAGTTAGTCAATAATTGTAATAGATTAGTTTATAACTTTTAAAAGTACTAAATAAACTTCAGATTAAGCTTCATATAATATACTTACTGACATCTATGTTTCCAGGTCAGGAACTCAGACGGAGATCCAAGGGCAGGCGACTCAAGTGAGCAAATCGGACGAGGCGAAGCTGGCGGTCTCCTTCCCGTCGCTTCCGGTCAACATTGAGGCTCCCTACTGGGTCATCGAGACCGATTACGACACTTACTCTGTCGTATGGAGTTGCTATGAGTTTGGGCTGTTCCATACTGGTTTGTTTTCTATTTGTAATATTAGTTTTAGCTATTTTAGATTCTTTAAATAAATAAAAAAAATCTTTAATTGTTTCTACAACAATTGGAGCGAGGAAAATTAACTTTTGTAATAACAGTTAATTTAATATCCTTATAGTATTTTTACTTTAAGGATAAAAAAATCGTCCTAAATGATGATCGTCAGTGAAAGATTTTGGGAAATCGAGCTTTATTCTAAACTTTGTTTTTTTTTTATTCACTCATATTTAACCTCCATAGACACTGTTTGAGACTATACGTAGAAACTAAATTAAAGATTGTTTTTGTTATTTAATTGCAGTAAACGCATGGATTTTAACAAGGGAGCGAAACCCACCGGGGCCAGTGCTGGAGAAAACGTATTCAGTATTGGACAAGAACCACATCAGCCGAGCGTTCCTCATCAGGACGAACCAGAGAGATTGCCACGAGGCTTCCAACTAATACATATTAAGAGACAAACACCTATGAGCTATAACATAATTCTTGGATTGTGAGGACCAGAGAAATAAACATTCATCTGGCTAGGAGAGAAGGGGTAATTGAAAAGCCTTCAGAGGCCCAAAAATAAATGCTAATCTTAAAGGTACAGTTCCGAAGGCCACCGTCACTGCAAACAGCAACTGCAAAGCAGCAATGGCTACAGACGACTGCAATAGACGGCATGGTTGCCATCTATGGAGGCGTTTCTATAGAGAAACCAGTCGTGTTGCTGCGGTCTGTTATAGCATTGGGCGGTCTTCTTTTACGTTTTTGAAATCTACATGGATACCCTCCGTGTCCCTGGGGTGGGCCAAGGAGTCTATCAGACTCCTACTGACTAAAACCACATGGTTCTTCGACTACCTTGGACCGGAATGTTGGAATTGTTGGAGTACTTGCGTAGCTCGTCACGCTACCCCCAGCCAGGTTTGGGCCGTCATAGTCATGTAAACCCCGTCACCCTCTGCAGCCGTAAATTGCCATTTATTGCACTCGTCAGTCACAGCCATTGCTGTTTTGCACCTACGGTTTGCGGTTGCATTCACATTCGGAATTGTACCTTAATACTTACCTAATTGAATTGGATATCTCACACTTGGTGTCAAATATGTAATTTAGTTTTTAAGACGCTTAATTGTATTTTAAGTTCGATATCGTGTTAAGCAGTCATGCATTTATTACTCATAAAAGAATGCTTTTAGTGTCCGTTTTCATGACCACATTATCACTTTACTTTAAAAGCTTATGAAAATGGACACAACTAATGAAATATGTTCTAAAACTCTATGTTCCATTGAAGGATTTAAATATTTTTGTAAAAAAAATATTTATTTACTTCAAAACGTATTACGCACCTTCAAGTACATACATATTAGTGTAGTATCATTGGAATCATGACGTGTACATAATCATATTATTCTCATGTAAGAGGATTATTTAGAATAAGAATAAAACAAATATTTCACAACAGAAATGTATAATATCCATTATCTACAACATAAATAAATTAAAGCCTTTACAAAAGTTGCTTACTTTATTGCTAAAATAATAATGCGATTAAAATTATGCGATTCGATGACGACGGAGACCCATTCGATCTTACTCCCGATATATTAAGTTTAAAATTCTATACACATAAAGAAAATATCCTTGGGTAAAACCAAGATGAAACAAATGGAGCATCCAGTGCACATCTTCATGCTAAATAATTAAATTCAGTTTGGAAACTACATGGTAAAGAAATACGAGTTTTTTTTTATTTTTGGTAGCCTGTCTACTTCATAATTTATTACTGTTTCAGTAGTACAGGTCATAATAAAAACAACTCCATAAAGTTGATATACGAATTGAATAGACTTTAGTTCGTTTTTTGAAATTACTGCTCCAACAAAGATAGGGCTAAAATGTTCTAGCAATATGCTCTTCGTCTTAGACGAAACATTATCAATATCACTGTCTTTCACGTGATTCTCGAATAGCCGACAACATTTAACGATTTTAAAAATGTCGAAAACTTGTGCAATCAAGTTGAAATCTTATACGATCTTAACAAAGTTGAAAACTTTTACGATCTTGGCAAAGTTTCACAAACTGACGAATGGTCTTAAGTTGGGGTACTCTCATCCGAATGCCAACTTTTCCTGGGTTCTCCGGTAGCTTCATCATAGCTTGGCGGTGGTGGGAGGTTGTCGCTCTTGGTTTTAGTGGGAGGTTTAGCTGGCACAGCTAGGCGGTCCTCCTCAGCCTCTTCGGGGATAGAATCGCGACGCCTCGGGTCGTATTCTGAGAGAGCCGGTTGGGATATGTTGTTCCTTTGCCCCAGTCCTATTAGACCTAGCTTCGGTGCGCTTTGGGCTTGCTGAAATATTTAAAAGAAGTGTGAAGAGAATGGAAGACAGATAAAATTGTATTGCTGCTAATTTATCCTCAATAAAACTTTGATACCTACCTATTAATTTGAATGAAAGATGAGTAATTTACTTTGTTAGTATTTTTCCTAGAATTTGCGGGTATACTGCAGGTAAACTTTATTTACATATCTATAATATATATATATCACTGTCTATGTATCATGTGAATAGCAGAAAGTAGCAGACAAATAAATTCCACATTCTACTCATGTAAAAAAACAATTTGATAAAAAATCTGAAGGTGATTTACTGCCTTGTACTTACTTAACTTATTTATAACCGTGAATACCTATGTATATTTTCTGTACTTTTTACCTATCTTAAGCTACTACTTCTTGTATTAATCAGGGTTGTAAATTTTAAAAGCTACGTCACAGAAGATAGAGTGAGCAAATAAAGGAATAACAGAGATCATAAGCAAGGTTTCATACTATTTGCTATTGTATCAGCTAATTAAATAATGCCAATACATTTATAGCCTTCACAAATTACGTACATATGAAAAACTGTTAGTAAAATATTTGTTGAAAATCCCAGAAGAACGAGGTAGTTGTCCTCTGTTTTTATTTTTAAACCTAAGATTATTTTGGAAACAAAGGAAGTTTTATTCGGCTAGAAGCAATGAAATAAGTAACAAAGCTCTCTGGCAGAAACAGAGAGCGCCCTATACACAACAGTGAGTGAAGTCGAATGGATGATGAAAGTAATCAGTATCATTTGACAGTTTTAATCTAATACGGCGTATCGGAAGGAGAATACGGCTACAATCAATATAACACTTCTCACCTTATAATGATTAGAAGTCCTACTGCTATTGAGGCTGTTATTTGAGATGTGTCCTCTCCCATGATGATGACTGATTTCTATAGCGGACCGAAGCATATCAACCTTGGAAGCCGAACCTTCGTAGTTGCTGCCTCGTCTCTGGGTGTTGCTGCCGCTGCGACTACGACAGTGCTCGTTGATGTCACCTTGGGAGAACTGGAAAACGCAAACGAAAATCAACCTTGTATGCAAGACTAAAATTAAGAATGATTGGAATGGTTAATTTTGTTGACAATGAGGTTAAGTGACAAAAAGGCATCTGAAAAAATGAATAAAGATTAGATCTTGGTTATTTTAGAGAGCTTGTAGTCTTTTTGACCCTATTAAAATTAGCCATAGTCTGTCGATTCAAAATAATAAGTGACAAAACTTTACAACACACAGTAATTTTGGAGCATGGCCATAGTCGAAAATAGCGCCATTTTGTTTTTTCAATACAATTTCACAATTATTTACGAAAAGCGCTCCTGACAATATCATTCAACCGCCAAATGAACCATACTGTACTATAGCCGAATTCCAAATGAAACCTTTACTCTACTTACCCGTGAACGTGATCCTCTCGGCAAGGAATGTAGAGAGCCCAGTGGGTTGAACCGCGTGATCATGTGCAGCCGCTCCAGAGATATCATGGTCTCTGCGTCTTTGGTCAACGGCTCAGCATTCAGCTTGTCGGCTTCTCCACTTTCTGTAAGAAGAAGAATAATAAATGGAGTCACATAACATCGGATAACATGAGACTTATTAACCTGGGCCAGCAGTCTCGACATAGATACCGACACTTTCGCAAACTTTCGATCGCTTAATAATAACAGAAAAAATCGGTTGCAATAACGTTGCTTGCGAGAAACGCATCTTGGATGTTGAGACTTGCATTAATCTCGCAAGCAACGTTATGTACGTTGTTTTTTATGTAAGTTTTTGCGACATTGTCGGTATCTATGTCGAGACTGCCGGCCCTGTCATAGAGAGCTAAAATCCGGAAAATGTCAGATGAAGACGAACAAACTCTTAAGGAATGTTATGACATGAATAATTGCTTAGCCCAATATACAGGCTGTAAACGGACCCTTCACGAAGCAGTCAACCAAGCATTATGTACATCAAACTAAGTAACTTTACGCAAAAATTATTGCTGGAAAACGACTTTTTTTTGGGATCAAAAATCACGTTTTACGGTAGGACTCAATGTAACGCACTCAAAACATTGTGCTGATGGATTGGATAGTACAGGGGTCTTGGAGGTGTTTAAAGTAAAAATCTTACTTTAAATACATGTATTTAAAAAAAAAAACTTGTGAAATAGTTGGAACTTTGACCCCCAATATCTCTGTAACTAAAAGGTTCCCAGGTATGGTCTAGACAAAAAAATGATCGCAATGACGGGGAGAACAAGTGCCTTTTGGCTTCGTTAAGGGTCTTGACACCCTTCATTACGCATTTCTCGACCATAAAGAAAGCTGCCAGAATCATTAGGAGTTTATTTTGCCGCTGCATCCCACTACGGCTTTGAAAGCCACGAAAACATTTTATAACAATGTTTATCATATTTACCAATAGTTTCATTTCCCTCTGGTTCACAGGCATTCTGCATCCCGGTCATGTCAATATTCTTAAGCCAGAAGTAATGCAGGAGGCCATACAGGACTCCACCGAGGAACGCAATGAGACCCATGTAGCGGAAAGCTTCTCTTGTACCGAGGCTTGCGATGAGGAGACCACCACCAAAGCTGCCGCTGCCCCTACCTGGGGTGATAGAATAGAACGTTAGATACGAAGAAATCGAGATTAAAGAATACCAGAAACAAAGAGTATCCCTCTCTAGAGTCTCTTAAGAGACGTCAAAAACATGCGCGTCTCATCAGTGTGGCAACGATTGTTGGGAGATACCAAATGAACCTTATAGCGAATTTATTGAGCTGTCAGCGTCATCATTGCTATGGAATACAACATACAGGGTGGAACAAGTGGTTTGACCGTATAGGCGTTGCACTTTTGTAGGAAACAGCAGATTTTTTTTAATTACTAATGAAAAATTTCTATGTAGGTACGTTATTCTGAACCCCCTTCGGAATGATGTACTGAAAACGTGGTAATGGTTTCTGCGTCAATGCCCTTCCACCCTGTATAGCTGTATAACGCAGTTTAGATTGCTCATCGTATTCAGTTGCATTCACGTTGGCCAACATGGGCCAACTTTATGCTGTGAACACCATCTTCGCTTTTTTCTTCCAAACAAATCCTCCTATAGAGTTTGGTAATATTTTATACACTTTTCTATACCCAGAAGCACAGCAGTAGGCTTAAACGGCTGTTTTCACATGACGTTAATAATGTTATCTGAATTCGAATCGTAGCGAAAATTGTAATTCTTTGTGTGGCTTAGATTTTTCTATATTTGTACAAGGATGAGAAGACGAACGTTTATCTTATTTCCCTCAAACAGTTTAATGTTTTCTTTTAAATTATTCAGCTTAATATAAGTAATTTCACATTGTGTTGAAAATCAATATTTAACTGAATATCTTCAAAACAAATTTCGAAGTGATCGAAAACAACTATGGTAAAAGCTCCACATGCAAAGGTCGGAACATCAAAAGACTTGAAAATGTCTTAAAAAATTTACTTCTAAGAACGACTTCTTGTTTTAACTCTCTCTCATTTGGAACTACCCTTAATAATATTTTATCCTGCCTATTGGATTCTACATTGGCTAGTCTCTAACCAACTTTCTACAGTCATACTACTTACAGAATGTCCTCATTGCAGTCATAATTCATTCCAGTTTATTGCCGCTATTTGCCAATTTATATCTTTACAGACGTCATTAAGTAGTAAAAGTTACTAACCAAGACTGAAGTGAGCCATTCCGAGTACTCCTATCAGTGTAGCCAGCAGACTCTTAGGAGCCAGCATGGCGCAGTAGGTGGCTGCTGCCACCCACATGAGGTGCACTGATAAGGACTCCATAGCTTCGAACGGGAAGCACCACCAGGAGTTTCTAAAAGAGAAAAAATGTTAAAGAGAAATATGAAGAATTATGAAAAAGGATCTGAAATGGTTACAGATGGTTGGTTACTCAGCAGTCAGCGCCCCAACTGTGTAGTGCCACTTTATTACAATCTGAACAATTTTAAAGGCAATTCGTAAACATAAGTTTAAAAATTCGTCTGCTTTCAGCGTGAATAACACAGTGAATATTTTTGAATTGTCAAAATTCATAGCGTTCGCATTGTGAGTGTGTTACACAATTATCCCGCAGGTCCAGTTTCCCACGAGGCCGTAAACATTTCAAGATGATTTATTAACATATGTTTTAAAGAGTAATAAAATATGATCCTTTTTCTCGTCTTGCATGTAGCCAAAACAACATTGTCCTTCAAAGCTAAAATCAGTCGATAAAGTTAATCTAAAAACTAGTTGTTCAATTTCTCCTTTATCAATAAAATCCATTTTCATTCCCTTCACATGTTTCCATTATCTATTATTCAATCCATTGTTCACAGACTGAGTTACTACAGCACTATATCAGGTAAGTGTTTGCATTAGTGCCCTCCCACACAACATCATTGTGCTCATAAACTTGGCAATGCCGTCGTAAATACATTAATCTTGAAAATGGAGTTTTAATGCCTAAGGACATTTCTGCAGTAGTTGTTTTGTAACTAGGTAAACCTATAAAATATACGTTTCCTCCTTCAAATTCATATTTTCTAAGTAGACATCATTGACTTCATCATCATTCTCTGCGTTTATTCCAACTATTTGAAGTCGACTCAGCATGACTATTTTTATTCTTCTTTAACAATCATTATCATCATTCGCCTGCCCTAATTTATTTGTGGTCGGCGCAGCATGTCTCCTTCTTCCATACTTCTCTATTACTCGTCATCTCAGCAGTCACCTGCTTTCTAGCCTTAAAAAATATCCTCCAAGAACCATCATCTCAGTACTTATTGTTACTATGCTCTTTTTCACTGACTAGTTTATGGTGAAGAAAATCATTATGAAGAGACTTGGACTTACAGTACGGACCACAATCACCAACACACAGTGAAGACACGTGATAAACAATGTTTTTTTCCGTCTCTGAGAAGCGGTCTTTCTGAAGTTGGTAAACTACAGGTCTAACAGATGTAACCAGGTGATTCAGCAATACCGCGCACTTATTCAAATTTCGTATAAAACCTACAATTTTAACCATGATTGGAAGGATGTCAGGACCAAAGGAAACAGGTCATCATGGTGTGTGGGATGGATAAGCATCGGTTTTGTCTCAGCATTATCGTAACGTTTCCTTTGAATAGATTATACAGCTTCAAGATATTTCCGCATAGGACGTCATTTGGCCTTTAACCATTATCAATTTTCTCCTGAATCGTACGTTTTATAAAACTTTTATACTTTCGTTTTGGCTACAAATGGGGCGACGTTTGAACCAATCCCGAAAATTGGTTGTAATTACTTATTCTATTTCCATTTATGCAGTTTGTCAGTCTATTGATATCCCCTACATTGAAACAATGTATCTAACTAAATATGTCAGTGCCAGGGTTGCACTTATCAGATGAATAGGTACTATTGTGTGAAAGACAATAAATAGATGTTTCATATATTTATCTTCACTATTCAGACATTGTTTTGTCACACACATCAGTTTCTACGACCACGTTAATTTCGTTGCGACAAAATGTTGAGATATCCAAACTTTATCTAATTATTCTAATGTTTACGAGTTGCGTATTATACAAATTGTAATGAACTATCTTACAACGATAGTAGCAATGTTATCGCGCTGAAGCTTTACGGGATAATCAGACGCTACAAGACATAAATTAAACACACATAAACATAAAATTCACGTGCAGACTGTGCAGATGGCATGAGTGAACAACACGGAAAGAAGTACAGATACTCACTCGATAAACGAGTAGCCGACGAGCCTCGCGGCGTGGGAGAAGAACGCGACGATGATGACATTCACGTGGCCGATACGCGCAGTGATGGCATCTGCGCCGTAGAGGAACGGGATACTGCTCAGCGTGCCCACGGTCACGGTTATTCCTGGACACACGAGCCACTCAATATTATGATCATTACTAACATTGCTTGCACTGATAAGATCGACATTGCAATTGCAACGTTGGAGCTAGAAACATTAATCTATCACACTCACCTAACAAAAAATTAGGAGCTCCCAGTTCCTTCAAGTATATAAACAGATAAGATTCGATAAATCCCCAAAAGTTTCCCAACGCAAACAGGAAAAATATGAAAACAATTATATGCGGCATTTTGATAATGTTAACTAAATCTCGCAGTAAGTTATCGGCGGGTAGTTTGGCTCCAAGAGGCATGACTGCGACGGTTACAGCCGATATTAAAAGCAGCACATCGTACGTATAAAATGCAGCTGAATAGTCGGTGTATCCTGTAATCAACAAACCGATGTAAACATTTAGTAACACATTATTGACATTAACGATAACAATTACAAAATGCCAACAATATACGTACCAACTTGTTTACTCCTCATATCTATTAACATGCCTGTTATGGGGGAGAATATGGCCATGCCGATACTAGAAAACAATCTTTCTCTGCCAAAGTCTCCACCGTATTTTTGGATCATCGTCAAAGCTATAGGATCCATGATAGTAACTCCGGCAGACAACATGATGGTCCCCATGAATCTCAAGAAGAAATAAATATAGAACGTTTTATCGTCGCTCTCCTTATAATCCGGTGGGCACGTATCGGGGCCGCCTCTCCTGTAATATTCCAATGATAATTTACTTTTAGATAGCCGTTTGTGTATCTTTAGATAAATATTAAGTAGTCGGTTTACAAATAATATTATAATCAAATAGTGGTATTAGTAGAAATGCCTGTAGCCACATTACCTGAAGTCACACTTTTGTACCATGCAATCTGCAGACAGTATCTCAAGCCGTTGCTTGGAGAGCTTAGTCATATTATGTAACATGACGAGGCCGCCACAGCGGAGGTCCTCTTTATCAAGTGCTGTTATGTTTATGCCTTGTGCTATTAACAGTTTTTCCCCAAACCTTGATCTAAAATCTGTTATCTGATCATCTTCGTCCTGTAAAGAGGATTTCAGTTAAATTACTAGTTTAAAAACTAATTAACGAATTCAAGTTTGAATTCAGTTGTTTTATTTTCTTACCCTTTCCATTTCAATGCCAAGTTGCTCTTTGGGTTCTTCCAAATCATCATGAACTTCGATCAAAAAGTAAGCTGCATCATTGAAATCTTCGTCATCGGTGCCATTTAAGAAACTGTGAAAATTGTATTATCTGTACATGTACTCAGATGAAGGTAGATAAAAGCACTATTGATCGTGGTAATTTAGTGCTCTCGAGACTGTCAAATGCGCAAAAGTAATCTTCAGCAAAAAAAAAACATATTTGGGAGTATTTCGAACAAAATGTTTCGTTTGGCGTACAAAGTCTTCGTAATTCTTAATTCCAAGGAAATTAGCCTGGAGGCTTAACATTAAACTTGATACACAGAGCCGAGAGTTACCAAGAAAGTACCGTAATGTTTGTCTGAAACTGTAGCACATTGTTATCACTGTTATTTAATATGAGTAATAGCACCATTTACATGATTACTGCTGCGTATTTAACGTTATTAAATTCTAAGTTATAACATGCATAATTATGATTCGTTACTTCGTGGATTGTTCCTTCAGGGAGAAAATTGTTATGAAACAATTAACGCATGACTTAACGAATTCTAGAAAGTATTTTATCATTAGACTTACCTAGAGTTCGACTTCAAGTTTGGCAGTTTTACCGTATGACTAATGTGAAAATCCAAGTCATCTTTGTCATCAGCGGGATCACTAGATGGGCTCTCTGTAGGTTTCGTTAACAGGCAATGGTCTACGCAACGATCCAGTACAAAATCTACCGTCTCATCCTCACCTGGACATTCCCTGCTAGGACAAGGGCTCCACCAGATCTACAAAGATAGAAATGTATGAAATCGAATAGTCAAAAGATATTCAATCTTTGTAGATTGTGCAATAAAACAATGGCGGTCCCCAGCAGTTTAATTTCCACAGAATTTTCCACCGTTTCTAAGGATGATGAACCAAAATGATAGGTACCAAACGGATGAACCATTATAGCATTCAAGGGTAAAGTCCAACGTGCATAAATTTAGCTTAATTCCCTTAACTAATTCAAACAAACAGGATCACAAGACACTACTAGTTAATTCGCCCTGGGGCCGGATGAGAACGATTTGCTCAAATTCTTAGGTGTATACTCTGTTAGTACGTAACAAGGTCTTAAGGGGTCGATTTCCAAACAAGTGTATGTACCTCTACGCTGTTCGTGATCGGGTGCCGCATGACGTAAGCTGATGGCATCATCCCCGGCGTCTCCTGATGAGGTATCAGCAATAACGAGTGATGGAATGCAGCATTCAGAATCAAAGCAGTGATCACGACTGGCTTGTACTCCCCAAAACGATCAACCAGAAATCCTAAAACCATTAAAATCTCCTAAAGATATTGTAAATAGAGTCACGTTATTATTAAACATGTAAACTTACCGGTAATCGGTGGACTTAAAAACGTGGTGAACGGCAACGCTAAATACACAAATGATATTTCTGGCACAGTCAGTCCTATACTCTGCATGTGTATTGTCAAATACGGCAGGAGAGATGCAGTGGCTCCGTACATTACAAACAGAGTCACTTTCAACATGACCAGGTTGGGGTTGATCCGCAGCCTGGCCATCAGCCTTCCTATACATCCCAACTCCTCGTCACTATCCCCGTCCATGGTGGAATCGTCTTCACTGTTTTTATTCACTTCAACAGACTTCGCCATCTCCGAGTCACTAACATTCACATGTTCATAACGAAAGGATGTTTGTTCGTGGGCTATATCTTATCGACTGGCGCTCGATTCGGTAGCAAAGGCTGTCGGTGGTGTGACGATTATTTACTTAAGGGTTCTTCACCGAGTATTACTTGGTTTACATACGAGTGTTCGGAGGCACCGGGAGAGCCAGGGAGGGTCCCGTGCTCCCGAGCGACTGCGACGCGGTCAGTTCTCGGCGGACGTCGCTCGGCACACCAATTTACAAATAATAGCAAATTACCTTCGTTTAAGAAGTGTCACGGCGATTGGTGGGGATATTGGCTAAATCGGCTGGCGATCCGAAGACCTTGTGGGTAATGGCTGGGGTCGGGGCGCTCGCTCCTTTAGTTCCCGACACGAAGGCGCGCATCGCGAATTAGCGCGAACTTTGCAGCTGCTCGCCATTTGTAAGTAAATTGACTTTGATTTTTTTTTTCTGTTTAGTAGAAAACTGCATATTAGGTGAAATAATACTGGTGATTTAAAATTTCACGGTCTTGTTGCAATTTTTATAATGTAGCGGTAGCGCTTCCTGGTTTCTATTGTAAAGTTATTGTATGACGACGTTCATCTACACTCATTCTGTTTTATTTCGAAGAAATTTATAAAACTTTCAAAACTCAATGCTTCGATATTCTCCGTTGGAAAATAGGTATTATAAAAAAAATACATATTTGTAATAATCCTGAAACTATCATATTTTTCTCTTATATTTTTCTCTTATTTTAAATTCCAAATAAGTATTTGTAATACAATACCTATATATGGACGTTCTTACCTACGTATTCAAAGTTAAATTCATTACATTATGACAAAACAAATTCATAGTTTCTGCCCTTTTGACCTTTATAAAGGTCATACTTGTGACATTCGCAGTCGTAGGTAGGTACCTACTTCTGTTACTTCTGTACTGAGAGTAGGTAGTGTCTCGGCACTTTGGACCTCTCATATTAATTTAAATCAGAGCCCGGAATCTAAAGTGATTGTTACACAAAAACTACTGACCCGATCGGAAAATAAACTGGTTTGATTCCCAGCGGGGATTGTAAAAAATATTTTCGATAAAACCAAAGGTGTCGTTTCAGTTGGTATCTAAGGAGAATGCCATAAAGCAGGTTGAGTTGCGTCTTTTCCATATTTATGCGAAAATCTTGTTTTTAATTTTATTATAATTTCACATTTAAGTAGGTAGGTATTTATTTTAGTCTGAAGCAACATGAATGTTTAAAAGATAATAACATATACCTAACTTGTCTATTTTTTTTAAGCTAAGCATCCGCCATCTTTTGCTATTTCTGTGTTATTTTTACAGCCCTAAGATACCAGTTTATTATACTTTCCATTTTTAGGGTTTCGTAGTCAACAAACAAGGACCCTTATAGTTTAACCATGTCCGTCTGTCTGTCTGTCCGCAGCTTAGCTCAAAGACTCTTAGTATTAGGAAGCTGTAAATAATTTGGCATGAATATACAGATTAGTTAGGTACGCCGACAAAGTGGTAAAATAAAATCGAAAAAAAAAAATTTTTTTTGGGGTAGGGTCATTGCGCCGGTTAGCGACCAGTTAGCTGGGTTGCCCACAAACGACGAGGAAAAAAAAATGTTGTCTACACGCAAAATAGTTTATGTTAATGTGAGTTGGTCCCAAATATAGTCTAGTTTGGATATAAAACGTAAAATAAAATACATTAATACAAAAATATTTATAAAATGCTGAAAAAGTGAAAATATAGCGAAAATGTCGGTTTGCGACCATTTTTATCAGTTTACGACCACCAGTGAGCTGGTTTGCGACCGCTATTTTAATATGAAAAATATGCCATTAAAAAAATTATAATCGCCTTAAAAATATTTTAATTTTTGCCTCTTAATAAAAACAAATATGGTAATCATTTGGTGTAATGTTTTCTTATAATAAAAAATAACAATCTTACATTTTGTAGGAACTTAGTCATAGTTGTATGTAGTAAAGTATGTAGTATAACATTTAAAAATAATCAACATTAATATTTTTTAATCATCTGGTTTAATATTATTTTAGAAATCATATTCCGCGTTTCTTATTCATAATTATGATACACCTCTTCCCACTAAGCCGATCTTGTATCGTGGTCCTTGGGATCTGATACAGTCTACATGTTTCTCTTATTCCCTTCCCTTCTTTTCGTATATCATCGAGAACTTTTTTCAGGGTTTCTTCAGTGTACTGGACAGTCTTTTTCTTTTTGTTTTGTTGACTTAATTATTTAGGAGCTCCATCTAAATAAAAAGTAATATAAATCTCTCATACTAAATTATGGTGGCCGAAAACCAGTGTTTTTATTTCGATTATTTTGGTTTACGACCACCTGTTTAACCCAATTTTGTACGTAAATTAAACAAAGTTCTTTCAAAGAAAGTGGTGGTCGCTTACCAAAGAACTACAACGAAATACTTTTACAATGCTACATTCAAAATTGTAACAGTCCTGTATGAAGCATTAGGGTCATATTAATCAAAACAAAATAATGCGTTTCACGTCGGTTTGCGACCACGTGGTCGTTATCTAACGTTTTTGATAAATAAGCATGTCGATTACCGACCACTTGATTTTATCTTAATAATAAGTTAAAAAATAGCAAAATAAAACTAAATACTATCCAAAACTTATCGATTGTACAATTTAACAACTAACTTGTGTGTAAAACATGAAATAAGTAATAAAACTTACCTTTGAACGCCGCGCGCCGTGTTATTTTTTTTCTAAATCGCGGTACGCCCAGTAACCACTGAATCAAGACGCGCATTGAGCAATTTTTTTTCGGCTCTGGGTTAACCCATTTGTTTCAAACTGTGTAAATTCTTATTTCCTAATTATTCATAAAGCACGTTAGATTTATTTTTTATATAAGTTTCTTCTACAAATACTATTATCTTGATTTAAAGAAACTTAGTCCGTCAAATGGTCGCCTACTGAAGGTGGTCGCGATACCGGCGAAACGACCCTATGTCCAGTACGGTCCACACGTAAAGTAGGGATTTTTTTTCTCGCGTAAGTACTTCATAGTGTAGGATGTAGTTGGATAGGTCTTTAAAAAATTTTGCGAGATTGTTCAAAATATTTTTTCGATTAAGGGACTCGTTTGTGAAATATTAAGCTTTAAAGTGCTCATTTTTGTTAGACTCAAATATTCCCCCCCTCTACCAGCGAAACGGTTGTGTTTGGGTGCGTGAAACAATTCACGGTGATGGCATGTATAACGAAATTAAAAGGAAAACTATCACAGCTAAGTAAACTTTATAAGTTTACGAGATAGTCAACCAACTTATAAAATGTACTTGGACAACATATTTTTCCGAAACATAATGTATGAGAGCACAGGTTTTTCAACTGGAATATAAGTTTGTTTTTTATCATTACAATATAAATCATCGTTCGGAGGCAAATCGGACCGTATGAAGTGTCCACAACTCCACATATTTTGATGGGCAACTACGGAACCCTACATTATGCGTGGCCCGACACGCACTTGGCCGGTTTTTAATGGAATAAAATTCTAAAATTTTACTATATAAAACTTGAATAGGAACGAATAGCTTCCTTTTACCTGGAAAAAAAAACATCTCGTTTGGCTGTTGACCGTACCTACCTACCTACAAAAACGCTCGAGTTTCGTTTTAATTTTCCGAATTACAAGACAGAAGAAAAATATTATGAGAGGAAAAACCAACAACAGTTGAGGATCGAAAATCTTTTTATTTCTTTGGGGACCAAAAATTGTTTTGTCTCGGAATCACGAAATAGGTTTTACTTCCAACCATTTCTGAATACTTATTTTCCGCCATCTGTCGGTGTTCGAAGTAAGTGTCTGCTTTTCTTTCAGCGCTATCTGTTATGGAATAGCAGTACTAATGGGAAACGTAATAATGTTCAATTTACTCGGAGAAAATATTGCGTGATTTGATTATGTTTGTGATGTTACTTATTTTATTCTATCTCCGTCGGCTTTATGTAAGTATATTTTACTATAGTGGACTTGTGAAAAACTCTAAAGGTAGATGACAGCTAAATTAACCCTAGTAAACTGCCTTCATAGCAGTAGAAAGGTTTCATAAGAATGTTTGGTGAGCATTGGAATGTTTCACAAAAATCTAAAAATATAACCAAATCAATTTGCCAGCTGTGTTTCGATTCACGAACTAAAGTATTATTCATGCCAACACATACAACGCAAAGGAATTGGTTTAATTGCATAAATCTACTATGAAAATAAACTATATTTTTTCATTTAGACGGAAAAGGAATAAGATTAATTCACACTATGCTCTGCAGTAGTTTTATAACTTTTATTAATTTAATTTGAACGTTTATACTGCCATCTATCGACCATAAATATGTACTAGGCCGAATAGCTCTAGAATGTCTATAGTCTACTGCAAATTGTCAACCATAATGCATTGCGCATAAATGGCCGCCATGTTGCTGCCGTCTGAAAGATGTTCGCAACTGTGTGTGTTTACTAATGAATTTTAAGAACTTAAATAGTTAAATTACTGTGTTTGTGAAATTGTGAGTGTACAATGATTTTATATTTCATGTCTTATTGTGATTGAAAGCTCTATCAAATGTCTCTGAAGCCAATAAACAGTGAAATTTTCTTTAGATAGTCATTCGGTTCGGACGGCATAATGGCTGACAATCTGATTCAAAAGTCACATAAAACTAGTGAGAAAAACAAGTATAACAACGTTGTTCACCGTACGACGAGTGAATCTCTTCGACTGAACGAGTCGGAGAAGGGAGTGACTCACCCGACAAGTCTGCAAGCCGCCCATAACCCAAGGAAAATATCTTCATTTCAGATCACCAGTGTGACGGTCGGCTCTCGAGTGAGCACTGATGCTGGCGAAGACTCCGCTGACGATCTTGATGAATCTCACACCGACGACATATCTAGAGTGACTGACATTGAGAATGAAACGCCTAGTTATTCCGAGGACACGTTCTCGAAAGATGATGTGTTTTACAACGCGTCGAGTGCATCATTAGGTTGCGCCCCCGTCATCCCGACCAGCTCGCAGTACGGGCTCGCGATCGTTGGTCAGGACAACGCTAACAACCAGATAGGAGGAGCAGTGCCAAATAGTAATAATACAGAAGTGTCTGACATGCATGTCAGCGTTACTAACGCCGGAACTGGCAGCATTATTAATCTCATAGGAAATGCTAAACCCCAAGAAGGTATGAAAGAAATACAAGAACATGTTAGGAATGAACGGTTTAAAGTTGTGAAAATTGAAAGCACTGAACCTTTCCGTAGGGGCCGATGGATGTGTATGGATTACCTAGATCATACTACGCAGCAAAATGCACCTATTACGTTAAACAACAACCTTGATGTGACAGAGACTAATGCGTTGCAGGCTCCCGACAGCGGTGTGGTGATAAACGACAGTCAACATGATGAAATGTGTAATGATCTGACCAATAAAGGGCCTAAAGATATGCAAGGTAATGCTCCAACTGTGCAGCAACTAGAACAAACTCTTCAAAAACAATTTCCAATGGCTTCTCCGGGCCAGTCTTTGACTCAACCTATTAATGCGGTGCAACAACAGATGCAGCCTGTTTCTCAGTCAGTATCAGTACAGTCTCCGCCTTTAGAAATACCACAACAAATGCCAAATCCAAATATGCAGCCTAACCAGCAGCAGGTTGGACAGCAGCATCCTCAGAGCATGACACACATTACTATGCAGAATGCAGCTCAGAATCACCCGCAGCAGACACAACAACAGCAAGTGCAGCAGATCCCTCAAAGCTTCCCTCAACACCAGCTTCAGCAAGTTATTGCTCAGTCTCAGGGTATGGCAATGCAACAGATCCCAATGCACCAACAGATGCCGCAGCAAATGCAACAAATACCAAACCAGCAGATGCAGCAAATGGGTCAACACATGCCTCAAGCGCAAATGCCTAACATGCCACAGATGCAGCAACAAATGCCGCAGATGCAGGCCATGCCTAATCAAGGACAGATTACTCAAGTAGCCCCTCAGCAGCCTCAGATGCAACCGATGCAGATGCAGCAAATACAAGGCCAACCAAATCCTCAAATGCATATGCAACAAGCTCAAATGCCTAATATGGGTCAGACTCATCATATGCAAGGACAGCAGGCGATGGGAGCTCAACAGGCCCAACTTCAGCATTTGCCAAGCCAAGCCCAGATACAGGCTATGCAAAATCAACAATTGCCTAATCACATCCAGCAGATGCAAATGCCCACTCAACTCACTGGCGCTAATCAACAGATGACACAGATGCAACCTCAAATGCATCAGATGCCATCACAGCCCCAGCAGTCAGTTGTGCCTGGCATGCATCCTCAAATGCAACAGCAAGGCATGTCTGGAGTACAGCAGCAATATAATCAAGCTGTCAGTCAGCAGCCTAATGCTCAGTCAATGATTACTGCCAATATGCCATCTTCTCAGCAGCAGATGGTTCAACCTCAACATAATGTTCCTCAATACCACACACAGCAATCACAGATGAGCCAGCAGGGTCAAACTTTGCCACAAGAGGTGCTCACTTCTATTGTAACATCACAGCAAGGTGCAACGCTACCGTCAAACCTCCAACAAATGCCTTCTCAACCACAAGGCTCGACATTGCCTGCGAATCTCCAGAGTCTCACTGGTCAGCAGCAGCCAACTACAGTGCACACTATTGCTCCTCAGCAAGGGAATGTGCCTCAAGGAAATATACAAATGATGACTGCTCCTCCGCAGAATATGCAGATGACTCTAGACGGGAATCAGCCTAGTATGCAGATACCCGCCTCAGATCCTATATTCATGCAGCCAACGAACGTCGGTCAGCAGATGCCTGTCGCGCAACACATGGGGCAGCAGAATCTGCTACCGCAGCAGGTGGGCGGGCAGGGGCAGATGGGTGGCGTGCAGTACGTGCCCAACCAGCCGGTAGCGCAAGTGTCCATGGCGCACCAGAACATTCCGATGTCGATGCAACCGAACATGCCGGTCGGTATGGGTGGCGGAGTCCACCCGAACGTGGTGCAGTCCCAGACCAGCATGGGTCTGGGGTACGGGAACGTGGTGCCGGTGATGTCGCAGAGTAGTGTGGCGCCGGTGGAGGCGACCGTGTCGGGGACTAACTCGCCAGTGGTGTCGATGCCGGTGAGTTCTACCGCGTACGCGGCGAACACGGCGCAGCCGGGCCATGACAGTCAGGGCTTCGGTAGCCCCGTGAGTGCGGTGTCTCATGCGATTAGTGGCGCGGTGATGAGTAGTGTCAATGTGAATGCGTGTGATAGTGGTGCTCCGGATGTGTCCACGGACACGCTGCAGGCTGGTGACACCGGCGACGGCAAGGAGGAGACCCCAGCCGCTCCGCCGCCCGAGGATGAAAGGTCAGTCTCAATTCAATATTTAAATTGTTTTCCTTTACAGCTAATAATAAACATTTCCTGTGAAAATTTCTTACCTAATGTGTTCCAACTGAATTATCCTCAAAGGGCACTGATCCTGCTCATTACAATTTATCCAATTATTTTCTGTCAGAACATCTTGTTTGTTATGTGACTGTTGCCTTATTTACATTTGGATGGCAGAATAACAACCTATTTCAAAAAAAATGACTTAATACCAATAGAGGTTAAAGGCTAAACTTTCTGGTATTGTGTATAAAGAAAAAGATTAAGAAGCAAGCAAGACAAGATAAAAATATTGTCTTGTCTACTTGACTTAACTTCAGCGGGTAGGGTTATTTGGTAACTATTCCGAATTTTTTCGTATCTTTCCTGGTGTGTTTTCCACTATGTGATAGTGTTAATTTAATATATAAAAAAATAGTTGCAGTGATTATGTGTTTTTTATTGAAATTCATACTTAAACAATCTGAAAAAGAAGCTTTTCCTGTATTTACAAAGGAAGTTACTGTAGTTAGGTAATTCAAACACATTTTGGTAATTAAGAAATCTTTAATTTTCATTGAAACTTGTTTGTAATTGAATTTTGCCCTTGGTACACTAATTTAAAATTTTAAGCAGGACATTTTGGTTTTATAATGCTTTGTTACTGGTATTATGTAAGTAATTAAGCCATTAGCTAAAGAATGTCATTATTTATCAGTACCATTAGAACACAGCCACTTTCGGTAATGAATGAAACTCAACATTTTTAAAGTGAACTTTAACAAACTCGGTTAAAAAATACTTCACCAACTCATAGGAATTTAGTCAAGGACAGTTTGCTGTTTTAAAGAACTTATTAAGTACTTAAATAAATAGCAACAATTTTATCAATTATAATCAGAAGCACAAACTGTACTTAAAAGTAAATGTAAAACGTAAAAAAAATAGTCCTGAAAGGGTTTTTACAAAACATAAATATCAGCAAACTTCAAATGATTCAGATTTATGAAATCATACTACTGATCAAAATCACATGAGTCAACCAATTAAAATTTCGAATCGCATGCAGTAACTGAGATCTAAATATCAGGTAGCTTATTTCTAAAGTCTGGAAGCCGTAAGAATCTTAACTTAGCATCCTCGGATAGCGACAGAACTTGCAAACAGCAAGTGGCGAATCCGTATCTATTTGCGAAAATAACTCATCCGTAGACAATGGTAGTTGTTTTCGTTCCTTTAGGTTGGTGCTCGCACCGTCGCCGAGCGGAATTCAACGTCCCTTTGATGCTGTTTATTTGCGCTTCGTCCTGCGACCAGCGACATAAATAGGTGGTTGACACGTACGGTGCACGGTGCGCGCCGGTATGCCGGTGACTCACGCGCAACGCACCCGATCTACTGCCTGGCTAAAAAAGCGACCGTCGTGCGTTCTTTTTCGTCTGGCCTGCTCGACGATACTGTAATCCTTATTTTGCACTAGATTTCTCGCGGTCCTTTCGCGGATCCTAGGTCAATTTTTTGCATTGTTCACACTTCGCATTTTTGCAGTTTCGCCGATACTGTGATTGGGGTCACGTACAATATTATTACTTGATCGAAACTCACGCGGTTACTTAAACCGCATTCCTTGAATAACCCTGAGTTAAACCGCGAATTTATTTGCAGCACTAAAGACTTCCTCATGTATTCATGACACGAAGCCGCAGAGAAGCTGGTATAGGCGCCAGCGCACCTACGTCACTGGCGTCGTTGGTAATCGAGTAGAGGACCGAAGGCCGTGAAACCCGAACCTTCCATTCGCTTCTGATCGACTCATATGCACTACCATTTTGTGCTTAAAATAGTTCAACGAAGTACTCACTTATTAAGACTAAGATACTTAAGCAGAAGACTGAATAAATTAAAAGATGTTTCGATTTCATAGGGTATCTTGAACAAATTGTTGTTTTGCTAGTGGGCATAGCACTTTAAAATAGCACTTATGTCAGCTCCCGTTATTTTATTGCTTGTAAAGATTCCTCGAGTTTTTTCAATGGCCCATTGTCTAAACGTAGTGTTTTTGAACTCCTGTCCATTCACGGAATCATAATCGTGTACGGATGCTCCATGGACTGAAAATCAATCACTATACATTTTATGACAGCAAAGAGGATTTTGTATTGAAAAAAAGTAAAAAGCAGCGTTGAACGTAGGAGGGAGAAAAGGTTTGTCTGTTGGACAGTTTGTGACGGATCCTAGTAACATCTTCGTTGGACACGATATTGCTATTCTGCGATTGATTAAACAACACGTAATAGGGCGTAGTAATTCCATTGTTAAATCAGGTCGTAGTATTTATTATCACAATGTACAAGCGCTCTAATCGCGAGAACTATTGACCCTATTTTAATGGATTTCATTATTCATAATTGGCTTAACCAATGCAAATTCCGAGGTAGGTCTGTATTTCTGTAAGGAATCCCAATGAACGTTGTATAATTTTTACAAGCCATTGATCATCGCGAAAATGTCTACTAAACTGCGTCTTCTTCTCATTTACAGTATGGAAGTAACGAGTGTTTCAACATTCTTCACATTTACTTTAGTAGAATGTTACATGAACACGTATTAAACAGAGACCAGAACAAAGATCAATTAATTAAATGTTACGTGCAAGCCAAGTAGATTTCTAACCCACTTAATAATGTAACACACTTATCTCGGGTACATTACTTACTTACCAGTGTGACTGTTTCTGATACTGAATGTTTAAGTGAAAATGGAACATCTGCCTTATTGATGACCATGTATCTTTACTCCAGTAATCCTCCGTACGTCTTCGTATCTGAATAGAATATTTGTAGTTTACAATTCCAGAGAATTTATCCGCTCGAGCGTTTTCTACCTCGCCGTGCATTGGCGTGCTTATATTGGTGAAAGTGGATGCACAAAATGTCTTCTTGACTGCGATCTGCGCGCTGTACATTGTCAAATAAAACGGCCATTTGTAAAAATATGTGGGCGTGTTTTACAAGTTAGTAAGTTATATCTGCCGTGCTAATTAGAAACGCAGTAAGGAAGGATTTTTGGAAAATTGAGTTTTTTATATATTCGGAATCCTCGTAATGAGCTCTGTATAGTGATTTAATCCTTATTTTGATAGCTGTCCCAGAAGTGGGACTTTTAGTAAGCCAAACTGCAGTATGTTTCTTGCTGAGAAGTAAATTACTAAGCACAACTGCAGTAAGACACATTACAGCTCTTTGCCTTCCAGTATTTTTTTGAACATAATTTATTTCACTAGTAAGAAGCGCAGTAAGGAACACTTGCTGATGTTATGATTGTTAGTAATAATGATAAATAATAATGTTTAGTGAATAATTTTAGATAACAAACGCGACAAAGATCACGTTATTTTGTGGATGGATAATTGTTCAGCCCAAAACAAAAATTGGGCGATATTGTCTTTCTTAGTTAACATAATTAACAGCAACATGATTTCCGCACAGTTAAATGTTTTGAACCAGGGCATACATTTATGTCTGCTGACAGTTTTCATCACAGAGTCGAGCAATCTTTACAAAAGAAAGGAAAAGTTTACGACTTTAAAGATTTTATTAAATTATTTCTGTTTTAAGATTTATTTGGAATACATTTTTTTAATAAAATAGTTGTATCATTTACCTCTTCTTGATATATTATAGATATAACCAAGTTATTGTGTTTTTTTACGTATGTACACTAATTGAAAAGCTATAAGTCATTCTTTTACTGCAGTTATGGTTTGTAGTCAGTCTAAGCATAGCTTTAAGAAAATATTATGTCACTAGTAAAAAATGCAGTAATTGTGTATGGTTAAGAAAGATTTATTTGTCATTTCAAATAACGTATTTTTTAATATTCATGTCGTTATATTTAATTAGGAAATGGTTAGGATAAATATAACCAAATAAGTGTACTTTTTTATACTTAAATACTATTTTAAATAGCTTTTTCTCACTACTGCACTGCGTTTTTAATTTGTAGTCGGAGTGATAATAATAATTGAATTAAATGAAATAAGCGCAGTAATCTGCATTTGCTAGTAGAAAGCGCAGTAACTCCAAACTTACTGCTGTTATAGCTTGTAATATTGGGTTTAGTCATGAAGACCCTGCTAAGCATAAACAGTTTTTTTTGTTTTATGATAGTTGTATTATACTTATAGAAAATTGGGTTAGTTCTTACGAAACACTGCATATTCAGCTATACATGTAGCTAAAAACATTTTTGCGAAACTTCAAAATAATACCTAAAAAAACCAAATCAAAGTAAAAATGTTTAGGCGCCATTTACTCGAAACTTCTAATAACCTCCTTACTGCACTTCTAATTAGCACGGCAGATATGGTACCGAAACAAGTTTTGCCAATTTTATGGGTTCTCGAATTTTATTGGTATTACACGCTTTTATGTCATGATGATTGGGCTAATATTTTTATATACTCTGTTGCCGACTATAGTTTTAATTGATCAGTTTTTACACTGTTTACTTAATCCGATACCTGCTTATTTTAATGTAAACATTTTAATATCGATGTCACGTAGGTGATATGGCCTCAGTACGTCATCATTTCACTCAATAGACCACGGAATCAATTTCACGAATAGGAACGACATACACACGTCGTATGCATTAACCATGTCCGATAACAATTTGTGGAGTCACCCGATCGCCATAATTTTTCCATTGGTGCAGTATAGATAGATAGGTCGACGCTTCATGTGCTACGTCACAGCGGTCGTGTGAAGTGTTACCATTGAATATGCTTTGATAACATGTTCCATATCGCGTAGTTTGTTGTCAAACAAACAGCTGTAGGTCGGCGGTGCGTGACGATGGCGCGCCTCGCAAGGACGCCCAGGGCTTGAAAAAATGCGCCGAAGTCCGCCGAACGACGCGTGCACACCGTCTGATTATTTTTCATCTCGCGAACGCCACAAAAAAAATAAGATTTTTAGCACAGCATTGAGGAACAGCGTGGCCCCGATAAAGTGTCTATTACTGCGCAGTATCATGTCGTTATACTAATAGCCAGTCTAGCGTTGTAAATAAATTTTGTTTATTTTAGGTATGTTACACACGAGGTGTAAGTAATATGTTAAACATTTTGGGTACAGGAGAAGCTTTTACTGAGACGCTATTGTGCCTGACTGTTACATGAGACTGTTTACATGTGCTTGTCTAATAAGATATTAGTCACAAATTCTTCCACGTGTATCGTTAACACGGTTAACATTCTAAACCAAACTAGTAGGTTATAATACCAAGTGCAATATAAAAACTGTATCAAACCTATGGTCCTCAATAATCACACTTCAATAAAGTTTGTTGACTGATAATAAACAGAGATAATACGACAACTCAACGAACCGTACCCGTGATATGAAAACTATTAACAATTCCAAATATCGATAAGATAATGATTTATTGCAATTAAGCTTGTACTGTACAGCGGCTATAAATTTTAAAGTCGCTTTCACTTTTGCGATCAATTTAGTTTTTGTCCAACAGCACATTGTTTATAATAATTTTAACGATTTTGCTTGTTCTAGTCCATAATTATGATAGTGATCCGCTTCACATAATGGATGCCACATTTTGAATGGTTTCGTGCAAATAATTAAACCAGTCAAGAGGCCGATGGACTGGTGGATCTCACGTGCATTCCTCGAAGGTTTCCACGCCAGCTAATTAGCGCTGTGACCTCAGATTGAACAAAATAATTAAACAAACGATTACCAGACGATATCGTTTAATAAATCAAACATTCAAGTGTTATAGCGCTAAAAACTCGGCAAACTAATAAAGTACCTACGTACATTAATTCAATAACATAAAAACCTATTTATTTAAGTAACCCGTTTCATGACGTAACTCTTTTACATAATTTAACATCTGTCAACTGTGACAGACAAGCGTGAAAATTGCGATCAAACTTATCAAGGTGGTGTTAAAATTCCAATAAATTGATATCTGATTGTTTGCTGATAGATAAGTAATTGATTATCGGCGATCCTTTGTTACTGAGGAGCGGACATATCTGACTAGTCTAAACTTAGTAAATCAACGAAGATAATGCTTCGATAAAGTCATGATAGAATGCAGGCGCCATACAAAACAAAAAGTATATTGATAGGATGCATTATAAATTCATCCGATAGTAACATTTGTTAGATACGTACAATATGACAGGCGCATACTTATGTTAGGTTCAATAATCTGATAAAATGTGTGACTATTATAAAATATAACCGAGCCATTGGAAATTGCGAGCGATGCGTGTTGACCTCTGTACCAACACAATATTTCTAATTATAAACCGTTTATCGTTCTTTGTTTTCGAAGCGTGAACTAAACTTGACAGTGGACGCGGCACTTTAAAGATTTCAAACGTTAAATTGAAACTGAAGGCTTGAAGTCCTTCAAGAGATCAGGCTGCTGCTGCTTGACTTACCCAATCCGACCCACTGAACTCACTTCAAATTCACTGTCACAGCCAGACTGCTTAGTGTATTGTCAGCCTCCCTAGAAGGCAGTTGTTTAATTCATAAAGTTTTTGCTTGCAATAATAATGTTCAGTTTAGTAAAGTCTCCCATCATGCGATGCTTTGTCTGAAAAATATTATAAAAAAGCAAGATTTCAAAGTAAAATGTGTCGTAGTTTGTTCATATAATTTACAGATTCTATTCAGAATTCGTATAAGAAATAACAAGTGCGATATACTAAGACTTTATTGCGAAGTGGGAAGCGTTGGAGTTAAGATAAGGTTTGCACGCCGCGTGCGGTTCCAGTTTGCTATCGATACAGAAATGTATATTGCGTTTGATAAAAGCTTCTTGGTTTGTTGACCCACATGGATAGATGTTTCTCCGACTCCGCTAGTTACTGAACTTTCGTTGGACTATAAAACCTATAAAACTGTTTCAATTTGGTGTTGTCTAAGCATTATTTGCTCCAAATGCAAATATTTTTTCTTGTGTTTCAAATGACACATGGCAGAACCGCATCCGCTTGCAATTGTAATTCAGGCGTCGCCAGAACGAATCGGCGGCTGCCGGCGCTTGCCGGAAATGTCCTCAGAATGGCACATTGCCAGTCTTAATGAATGTAAGTATCATCCTTACAGAATTTATTGCGTTACAATAAAATTGCCATAAACTATTTATTTGCGCTTAAAATCGCTTTGACCGAGCTTAAATTATCACGCGAGCTATTTGACTCGTAGCGATACCCTCTAGCTTCGCATTTGGGTCTAACAGACGTGGGAATATATCTACTTAGTCGCTGCATTTTGTAGAGGCATTTGCAATTCAAACGCAACGCTTTATTGGTTGTACGTAGCGGTGCGCCCAATGAAAATTCAAGCCATAAATTGTGTACAAGGCGGCTAAATTACGTGGTTCGTTGTTTGATACGGGGCCGTTATGAATTTATGGTTTATGCGAAGGTGTTCGGGTAGCGTTCGTTCCGCGACAGTACCTGTGTGACCCAGTGGCGCGAGGCTGCATTTGCTTTCCCGCCAAGTTCATTGGCACCGTCCAATCCGCCCGCGCGCCGGTCAAGCCTAAAAACTGACACGATATTACTCTTTGTAAATAGAAAGTAGTTAGTTTCGCTATTGATGATGTATATTTTGGCGAATGAATCGCAATATGCCGAACGCGTCATGTAACTATCTATCAATAATTGAAATCTTCAGACCTCATGTCGTCTAGACAGATGCTGGATCAATATTGCATAATGAGATCAATAAAGGCCTGTAATATCTTAGATTACTTAATAGGTATTACTTCCTATTTTTCTGTCTGGTCTTTCATAATCGATCATGTAGTTACCTACCTACTTATTGATTGCTATTGTGTTATAAGTTTATTGTATCATCTCTTTCTCAATAAATACCTTTGTATTTTGAATTGAAAGATAAAGTTCATTCTTACAACCAGCAGAGCTGGCGGTTAATTAAGTAATTATTTCTTAATATTTAATTAATTTTATTAAATTGCTAAACATAGAGTTCACTTCAATCTAAATTCCTTTTAAAATGCTTTCTCAATGATTGCTCAAGAAAAAGAACTGTTGGAATAGCTACCACTCCTATTCCAGCAATGAACTCAAATTCGGTATGTCCCTAAAGGTTCACGTTTAGAATTTGGCTACAAACTCAAATCATTTAAATTGAAGAAATATTATTCCATCAGTACTGTCGCGAGATTCCAGCCGTAAGTTCCATCTCTAACACATTTTTAATTAAACACAGAATTCATCTCATCTCAGATTACCCACTGCTGGATGGGTTTCGTGCATCCTGTCCAAGTGTTTCCTGCAAATTTGTCAATTTAGTCAACCCAACGCGCTGTCGAACTTTCCGGGTTTCTTTTTCACGAGATAAAATCGAAGTCGTCAAGAAGCTAACCATAAAGCAGGTCATGCTCTCTTAAGTCCCCAATATTATCGCGAATTCGCGACATACGCTGACACGCCTAAAGATATGTAATCAAAATAAACGCTCGTGCACGAATGAGTACCTAACAAATCAACAATTTACTTTCCTTGATGATTTGACAGTTCGACTTTTTTTTTGCTGAGTCCGTAACGGAAAGTAAGCACTCGTTCTATTTTTAACTCTGATATACCCACTATGCACGTTTACCGTTACAGTGAAGCTGCCAGTGTCGATTCATCCTCATTGATAAAATATAATTAAGGCGAACGTGTGGCACGTACCGTACGTTTTGTTTGTAATCGAGAAGTAGCGCGGCCAATGACAAGTTAGGTTGACACATGTCATTATTGACGTCAACCCAACCAAGAAGGTTACAGTTTTGTGAGGTTTTTAAAAGGCACGTGTTGTCTTTACCAAGGGATGTAAAAAAAAAAATCTTCGCAAAAACATCTCAAGGTTCATAATCTTAATAAACAAATTTCGTTTTTTTTTTCATCAATCCCATTCTAATGAATTCAATATGATGCGTCCCTCGTTGTCTCAACAATAGTTATCAAAAAGTAATCGTTTAGCTCCATAGTACTCGATGTTTCATGACTAGCACACCTTGTAATCTGAGTTTAGACATGATCCGTGCTTATTTGCAATGAATGAAGATTAACATAAAGTGCGTCCCTGTCGGATGCAGCTCGGATGCCGCCCTGGCCTCGTGAATACAAATAGACGTTTATAAATTCACATTAAAGTTTGACATGGTTTTTCAGAAAAAAATATAAATAATTTTGAAAGGCCGTTTCTGCTTGACTAAAAAAAAATTATGTGCATTTTTTTTTATCAGCGTATCTCACTTCTTGGCAAGTCTCCCCCATAGCTTTTAACTTCTACCTGTGTGTGCATCTCCACCTCTTTCCCACAAATGCCCCTAGGTGCCCTAGGTCCTAGTTCATCAAACCAACGACGCCTGTCTTCTGGTCTTCTTCTTCAATTCACAAAATGACACTTTTGGAAAAAGGTCACATTCAATTAAAAGTCGCTGTAGTTTGTCCTTGGCTGTACGCAGTATACTAAAGCGGAGATTTATAGCCTAATTAGTGATAATTAGGATTTTAATATTCGTAATTGAAACGCTAAACAATTGAACTCCGGTAGCTGAGGTAAGGTGAGCTTCGGTGGCTTGATGGATGGCATTATATGTCAGGAAGCCATGATTTATTTATTCGCTGCACTGTGTATGGAAATGGATATGTAGGTACCTACCTATATTAGAACATAATATATCAATTCAGGAGAATATCAATAGTAGCCGAAATTTCTATGAAGTCCTTGAAGAAATTTTTATGTTAACAATAAATCAAGTCGTTTAAATATGAACGATTTGATTTAGACTAGTTTCTGCAGGCGACTTCGCCCACGTGAAGATTCTTGTTTAAACAAACAACACATTCTACGGCTCTCGGCAATAGAAGCAATTTTGAAAGCATATAAGGAGTTTTGGAGAGTCTCCGGCATCCGAACTTGGCAACTTTACCCAACTTTTAATTTGATTAGTGTAGATTGACAATTTTCAACTCATTAACAAGCTTTACATCGAATACAATTATTTAAGATGATCGGTAAGTTCCATTAAAGTTAATTCAAAACTCTAAATAACAATGCTATTAAAAGAGTAGCTACATTAATAGCCCAGATTTAGAAGCAACATTGATTAGTTGAAGTTCAATTAGCCGATTGCGGTACAGTGAGCCCTATGTTTATGCACTAAGAATACGCCCATCGATTACTTTGAGGTTCATTTCGCAAACGAGCGTACCAAGGTCAAGGTCATGGTACCGCACCAGGTCGTACCACGTAAATTTCTTTGCTCTTTACTCAGTTTATTGTCTTTTGTCCCTTTTGTTATCGATTTAGTAAAAAATGGAGGGAGCACTTTTATTGAAGTCACTATTCTTTTCATAGTACACGCTCTAATTCCGTTACTTACAGTGACATTTAACTATAACAATAGTCTGGTTAAATTGTTATTATTTCTCTTACCCAAACATGTTTAAATTATTGCAAAATGTATTCAAATATTATGTAAGTTAGCACAAAACATGTTGTTAATGACGTCAACAAAGTTTTTGTACGAATTTCAATGTGCTCGTACTGTACAAGTTTGGACTTGATCAGGTTCTAAATTCTGATCAGTGTAACTATGACTGCAGTTAGTCCGGATTTTTAACTAACAAGCGACGCGCCAATTATCCACTTGCGTATTAGTGGATTAATCGGTAAAATGCACACTGTTTAACAGATTAAGATTTCAATTACGATAAGTGCTTCTTCTGATTCTGTCTAATGAATGCGGCACCCAGATAATTCACTTCCATTCCTGGTTCGAAATTAATTTAATAGTTGTTTCTCACGTGAGCCGAGATATCTACGATCATACTAAAAATATCGATGTCTGGAATTTTCATCGCGTCAAGAGAATGCGATACGGTCATATGTACCATCATTGACGTTGATGCCTGTTATAAAGCTTGCTGCTCGTAAAATCTTCACCTGCGTGTGTTGGTCAGCTTTAGTTGGCTCATTGGCTGACTTTTTCATAAATAGATACTAAATGTAATTAAGCACAAGGCGTCCCGATGTCTAGTTTATTTTTGTAATCCCAGTTTTAAATGTTTTTTTTTTCTAGACAGTTTTCAAGGCAGTTACTTGACCTACATTTCGGCATACACGAGCAATTTTCTGAAGATTTTTGCGGCTTTGAACTCGTTAAATATCAAAGTGACTTGTATGAGCGTGGATTTAAAATTTTGTTTTGCTGCTGGCTGAACTACAAAATTTTATGTTCATTGGTAGGGCTAGGAAAATATGCATAACCATAATGTTATTGCTATTTCCTAATAATTGAGGAAAGCGCGTTCGTATATACATCAATATTGGTGCAATTGGTATTTATTAAATTAATATCCGGTGGCACTTCATTAATCATGATTGTAGTCTATTATTAGTACACTCATTACAGGAATTACAGGTCGATTACCTACTTAGGAGTTGGTTAATTTCTTAGCTAATAAAACAACATAAACAAACCAATAAAATAGTGAGTCGATTTAGTAGTAGGTAACTATAGTTACTAAATTATTCCAGCTGTAGATTTCTAGCTAGGTACTACACTAAATAGGATCACACTTCTTATAGAAGCGTAACAACCCGAAGTAATTAAAACTTTTGTATAGAGTGAACAGGCATCTTCTGGGCACGCTCGTTTCATCATAGACCTCATCCATCGCTTTCCACCAGGCGTGATCGAGGTCAAGAGCAGGCACATTTTGTAATAAAAAAAAATAGGAACAATTGGTAATCATGAATAACAAGAAGTTAAGAAGGCTGCATGCTAATATATTTGATTCATAATTTGATGACAATTCATCAATCAACCAGCAAATATATTCACGACTACATAATTACTTGTGCTGCAAACATTGGAACAGAAATTCATTAATACTCATTAACTTATTGTGTACAACCTAGCTTTGAATGATGTATTCAGCGCCAATCCACAATTGTGTACATAAAGCAGTCATACCCATTTACGCGAAATAGAGTTACACTGCCGGCCAAAAGTTTGAGACCATTTGTAAAAACCTTTGTCACCAACAAAATATTTCAAAACATAATTAAGTATGATAAAGAGCTAATTTTACACCTGCGTAGGTATTCTATTGTTATTAAAGAATTTCTAAGAGTCAATCTTTCTGTATATTTTTAAGTTATAAGCCTATGAAGGTATATTGTTTCAAAACATCATTGAGTGCCGCGCAAGGACCAGGGGCCCAATTCTGCTATTACAATAGTGTCAGAATGGTCTGTCATTGATTTCATAATTGTTGATTTTGACTTGTCAAAACTTGTCAAAATCAACAATTATGAAATCAATGACAGACCATTCTGACACTATTGCCGTCTATTGTAATAGCAGAATTGGGCCCCAGGTGATAGTCATTGTAATATTTTTATGAGCTACTCATTACTAATTATTTTGGTTTTGAATCGCGTTTCTGACATACCTAGTTCTTTTACACAACGAAGGCAAATCTGAATGTACGATTGCCTCTCAACTTAAGTTGTCGAAGACTTGTGTTTATAACACAATAACCCGATACAAGGAGTCTGGCAGTAGTCAAGATCTTTTGCGATCGGGAAGGCCAAGCAGGGAACAATGAAGCATGGTGGTGATTTCATTATGGTCTTGGCGTGCTTCTCGGGCCATGGAACCGGAGATTTAGTACGAGTCGAAGGAATCATGAAAAAGGAGCAGTATAAACGAATACTACAGTAAAATGCTGTTCCGTCTGGTTTAAGAATAATTGGAATCAAGATAACGATCCAAAACATAGTTCAAAATTATGCATTAGAACAATAAAAAACAGAAAGGGTGTTAAAAAACGAAGTGTGGCTCCCTCTGAGCCCGGATATCAACCCAATTGAGCTTTTGTGGGACGAGCTTGATAGAAATGTGTACAGTTGTGGTCCCTCCTCGCAAGAAGACATATGTGCATAGTGGCTTTACAAGAAAGCTGGAACAATATTTCACAAGATACAATCAATAAATTGATTGCTCGCATACCGAGACTAGTGAAAAAAGTAATGAAATGCAAGGGAGGGTTTGTTGGCGAAAAATCTGTTTAAAATATGAACTGCATTTTAATGTATATGGTTGATAGTTTAGTTTTTTTTTTGTTTTCTTCTTAATGTATTTGTAAATAAGTATTTTAATTGATAATTAAACCGCTGGCTTTCTATTTTGAGTTTTATTTCACTTTCCTTCTTTGATGTAGGTGGTCACAAACTTTTGGCCGGCAGTGTATGTACTCACACGTGTGAATAAATAAACATATAATATAATAAAGAAATACATGTGCTTGCCTATTATTCTACAAGCAACGCAAGGCATTTACAACTTTGTATCAATCGTTATTTTCTTCATACAAAACTGGTTGGTAATAAACAGCTATCTCAATGTGAAATCTACCAAGTAAACCGACGTTCGCCTTCCTCAGTTCAAATAAGATACTAATAAATAAGATATAAAACTGCTGAAAACAAGCATAACAATGAACACTTCGATGTAATGGCAACTTTTAAAGCGGCGCTGAAAGTCAATGGGTGTTGTGACAAAGAATTTAGTGTTCCAAGGCGAACACATCAAGATCCAAATTCATTTGGCAGAGGGGCTTCGAGCATCCTTCGTTTTAAGTTTCACACTTGTGGCCGTAAGCAGTGCTAAAACTGAAAAGGGTGATGAGCAATGTTCTTAAACCATTACATTGAATTCCACAGCTTAAGTTCGATTGAACAGAATCGCAAGTATGTAAGCATCAATGTGGAACTATTGACAATAATCTTCAACATTCTCCGCGAATAAAATGAACTAAAACAAATAGAAAGAGTTTTTGAACTTTTTTGTTAGTGCTCTATTTGAAACCTCCAGTACATCTCAGGACTGGGTCATTCATCACTCATCTTTTAAAATCAAATAACCACAGCTAGCAAAAAGTTTATTTTTAGCAGTGTGAATTCTTGGAACAGCTTTCTGACTATTCGCTCTCTCCAAAACTCTTTGTCTACTGATGGCTCAAAGTCGAAGTAATTTCCTGTTCCGATTTGTAACTCACGGTGATTTAGAATTGACGGGTCATTTATCATGTTATTAAATAGTTTTTGTTGTGCGATTTATTAATTTTGTAAAGGTCTCAATTGCTACATTAATAAGCAATTTTCCAATTTACTTTGGATGTAAAAAAAATAGCATCTAACATTGCTAGTATGTACGCTCTTTGTTAGATGATCAAGTTAATTTGTTCCTCATCGGATGTAGCCTAGATTTGAGCTGCGATTCACGTGCTGATTCTATAACATTTACAATGCTGATCAGTATGTTCCTCTATTAAAGGACAGGCTTATGATCATTTTCGGTCGCCGACCCCTCCCCTCCTTCACGTCCAAATTTGCCACTTTCTAATAAGAATAAAGTTGACTATTCTGCGAGCGCAAGATGACGCGCATTCGGAATGCAGCCACTGCGGTGGGTAATTGCATCCGTCGCCGCTAATTATTATATCCGATGCAAAATCGCTGAAATTCCTCTTAGCAAACAGTTGCAACTATGTTCTTTTTTACTACATTAATAACGTAAATTTCAAGAGTATCAGGTTCTTTAATGCGATAACTCTTAATTTACAAGATTCTCTTTGAAACAACATTGATTTAGTTCTCGTAGACTTTTAATGTCACTGATTCATTGAATCGTTTTACTGAACGTGTGCAATTATGTTCTTGTGAAGCTAGAGATCGCAAGGGCAGACGGGCTTTCACCGTCTTGTCTCGCAAAAATCGTGTAATTCGAATCATGATCCTATCACGTTCAGTTAAAGTATCTATTCGCTCGCTATCTCATAACTTCCTAACTTTCTGCTGCTGTCGCGTGGAGGAGTTATTGATTTGACACTTAATATTACATGCCTTTGTACATTATGCTTTATGCTCTTGTACCAAAGTTTATGGTCTTTCAATCAGGTGTGCGTGGGGCAACCGCTCGAGGCAGCGTTGACACCGCAGCCCAAAGAGGATTAGCCCAATTCCACAGACTGTTTTCTCGAAGCCGTCTGACGGGGTAATCCTTTTAGTGGACATGAAAGCGGTCTCTGAGGTCGAGGCCTCCCAGTCAATCGAGCACTGTTTCATAAATAAACCAGCTGTTTAAAGATCATTGTCCCAATAAGTGCAGAACCGACTGATGTATTGCTCCTCGTAATTTTCATTTTCTGCAGTGTGCTGTATAATTTTATAACGACTGACAACATTTTATATTCAAGAAAGCAACCATGATTATATCTCTTGAGGTTGACGAGAAATGTCGATATAATCGTGGCCCCGTTTGAGGTGAATTCCTTCAGGTCAAGATGGGAATCGATGGCTGGAAGCGGAGCCTTTAGCAAGGCATTTATTGGATTTTTATGAGATAAAATGTTTGTCGTAAATACGTCATTCCGTTCTACGCACACAGAATGTAAACAATTCTCTAACATTAGGGCGCTTTCTGTAATAGACTTATGACTCAGGATTACTATACACATACCGTTACTTTCAAACGATTGAAATTCGCTGGAAGTAATTAAGCAAAATAAACATTTCACGATTGAAAACAAACGTGCATAATGGATCTTAACTCCCACTTGGGTATGTAAAGTAGTCCATCAATTCGGAAGGCGATTGCCGTTACCTCTGACTATAGACAATTCACATGCAGGTTTAACAGCCGCGTTCATCTCTGTTTTATGTCACCGTTTTCGATTTACAAAATGATATTGAATGCATTACTTTTTGCTTTTTATGGCGATGTAATGTTTTCACATTATGACATCTTATGAATGTTAATAACACCCAACGTCACGACTTACGAGTTTGTACAACTTCATACATTTTCAAGTTCCGAGTATTCTATTCTTTTGGGATTTTTGCCAAGAATATTAAATACGTTCTACAGATTGTAACGTATGTTTTGTACGAAAAGTGTTTAATATTTTTCTGGATTTCCTTCGCTCACTAATACTTGAATTGAGAAAACGGAATGTTGGCTTGACTCGTTGGTCGTAAAAGTTGAATTGTCAAATATAGTAAGTAACGGAAGTTTATCAAGTACGTTAGTTTTAAGAGGTCCTGTTTAAAGGCTTCCGGCGTTCCTCCAATGTCGTATCTGTTAAAACATTCGACGTATGCTGATATTATCGCGGCGCTTAAAATAGCCTTTATCTCGTCCGTGTTGAGGTCAGTGGGCGCACTGCCGGCGTACGCTCGATCATTAACAACACTGATTAAAAAACCCTTTCAGTTCTGCGTAGTAGTTTTTGTTTCATCTCAAACGTTATCTTCTCTTTCTCACATTCTCAATGGAAATAAAATTAACACTTATGATTCAGTTATGATCAGCTTTCAATCTTGTTTAACTAGAGTTTTATAACTTGCTGGAGTCTGTTAAAACTTTCTTTTTAATTATGAACATTTTTACTGAGTGTAGTTTTCTATTTCGTATCACGTGAGAACACGTAGTAAGATAGTCTGGTATATGTACTTAATTTTCATTAGGTCAGGCTTTTGGCATAGTTTTGAAAATTAAAGTATTCAATTGTTTTAGATAAGATGATAATAAATACAACGAAGCTAAAAAATGTAATATCATGATGACTTATCGGTTTATTATTCATTCAGTTAAAATTAAATAAGATATACGTAATAATAATGTGGACACTGATTTATTTTGACTGCCCTGGCAACACTGACATCTGTCACTTGTCACATATCAATCCGTTAAGCTGTCATCTGCCAAACAGCGCTGCTGAGTAGGTACACACTGACCGAACGAACTACATTTTTAACTGTCTTTGGGATGTCTGTAGTATAGCTTTGATATCTAGCTTAAATCAGCTTGTATGCAATTTAAAATTACAGATATTTACTGTGAGCTCGTGGCTAAATAATAACTGCCGCTCGGGTCGATCTTTAGGTTAAGCTGCGCTTGCCTAGGTTGGTCCGTGGATGGGTGACCACCTATTACATACCGAGTTTCCTCCGTGACTCGGAAAGCACGTTAAGCCGTTGGTCCCGGGTGTAATTTGTAAATCTTTGACAGTCGTCACAGGTAGTCAGTGGCCCGAAAGTCTGACAACCAGCCTTACCTAAGGGACTCGTATTACCCAGAACTAACTGGGTTGTGGAGGTCAGATAGGCAGTCGCTCCACGTCAAATACTGGTATTCAGCTGCATCCGTTTAGACTAGAAGCCGACCCCAAAATAGTTGGGAAAAGCCAAAAGGCTAGGCAGATGATACCGATTTCATTACAACGATTATTCCGTGAAAAAAAATCATTACCGTTAATTGCGACACAAAAGCAACCCAGAGTACTCGTTTCGAATGTGATATCAGTATGAGGTAAGATCGATGAAACATACTCACAAGATACATCCGATTTTTCTAGACTAACAAGCCGCTGAATACTATAGGCTCTATGTATGCAAGCAACCTAAAAATATTGAACCTTAGCGAAACGTCAGTGTGATAGATATAAAAAAGAAAAAAATGTATTTATGTGGTCGGTGTTCTTTAAACCTTACTTCGCTCGTGAACCTTTTTGAACGCTGTTCAAAATTTTACAACTATTACAAGTAAAGGAAACGCACTTAGCGTTTTAGTGTTGTCGTAAATGCGTTTGATCACTGTGATATTAAATTCGCGACTCTGTGGATCTTGCAGTGAAATGCAATAAATAACATGACGCAGACTCTCGCCATATGCCCATAGATGATTTAGTGCTGGGCGGTCCAACCGCTCGACTTGTTTAGGATGCAACGTGCTGGCGAAATGAAATACAGACGAAGCTGTGAAGATGCGAATCACTTGGTTCAATTGCACTGAATATAAGTGAATTCCAAAAATAAAATGCGCCTCGCTTCCATGAAATTGGATTTCATTTTAGAGTTTCTAAAATGAGCTTAAATGCGGACGACGCTTGCGATTCTGAGTATTTTTCTGAATTTAAATTGGCGTGTTATGAAGATGTTTTAGGTGCATGCGAATAAATTTTAATCATACAATGGAGTTTATAACTTCAAAAGTTTTTTTTTATTCTATCGTGTAATGGTTGTAATGTTGAGTGCATTGACTTAGCGCTCCTTAAGTACTTGCAAAATTTGCATTGCAAACAGTTTGATCTTTGCTTGTAAGTCTTGGTAACTGGTTATATTGTCGCAACGTTTTGAGTGGGTCTAAAACGCACAAAAACTGAGCACAGCTGTCCATTAACTGAAGAAAAGATTGATTGAGCCACCACTGAAGTGACTGATTGCAGAAACCAAAGTTTGAAACCATTAAGCAATTTGTTATACTTTCGATTTTATATCCCATAATTATTTATCAAGACTGAAACTTTCTCTTTTTAGCGTTTTGGTTTCGTCTAAATGTTATGTAATGTCAAAAACGTAATTGTAGTTGTAAATAATACCAATTTAACTACGGTTATCGTAAGATCGATCTTCGGTTAACTGCCTACTAGCTATTGTGAGTCATTCGGCGCAACTGCGTAGCTTAGATTACTTATCGTTTCGACATTAACACTAGATATAGAAAATTGATTACTTTAATTGTTAGTTAAACACTAGCTCCTATGTCACATCTGCATAACTAGTACTTGTTCCCGGTTTCGACGCCTTATTTCCTCAGTTTTCCTTTACAGAATAATATAGAATTTGAATTTCATGCGACGGAACTAACCTTAATGCATGCCTACTAATCAGTGTTTTACATGTTTGCAAAATAAATAAATAAAAGATAGATTAGAAAATAAAATACTTAGCTTTAAAAATAAAAAGTCTAGGTTTTTATACCGTTCATCATGTCAGGTAACTTTGATGTCTGCACGTGTATACTTCTAATTCGGTAGTACAAAGAAAAAAGATAAGTTAAAATCGCGGTTTCGTGAACATTTACTTAGTTTCCAACTTTGTGAGGCAATCAATGTTTGAATAGCATTTCCAATTAGCATTTACGTGCGGCTAAACTCGTGTTCTAGGTTTGAAGCTATTAATTTGTTCCGACGCAGTTGAGTGACGAAGAGAATATCTTACCAGTAGCCATTTTGCTCTTACTATCAATCCGGTTGAATAGTAGTTTGTCTTTCTAGTGACACATACACAATGTAGTGCAAGATTTCATCGCCAGCGATTTGATTTATGACTATAAGCGTTGAATAGCATAAATAACAAATGAACTATACGTCATATTAGATAATATCAAGCGTAATGCCATTATTTGTTTCGCTATAAACACAAGTATGAACATGTGTAATTTAAGCGTAAAAATCTCTTGTGTGTTGTTTGATTTTTCTACGGAATCGTGTTTAATTAGGCGCACTCGCAACCATGTCCGTGCTGAGGGCTGCGCGCGCGCCGTTAAATGTTAGACAACTGCGCAATTGACAGATAAATACATATAATTGGGGAAATATTAGTTTTAGACTCAACAATAGAGTTAGTGTTGTCATTATTATATTTGAAAAGCGCTAGTTAAAGTAGTGTAACGTGTGCTTGTGTATGTGTAGTGTGTGTGTTGTGTGCGTATTAATATAGTATAATTTCCAACACTGTTTTTATAGCATGGTTGACCTGCTGTCTTGCAAGGATCAAAATGTTGGGCCACAAAAGGGATGAATGGAAGGGGTTTACATTTGAATGGCTAAAATAAGAAATGAGTACGTACATACATACTAAAGTCAGTTAAGTCTGAAGGTGGCGCCGGTGACTGAAAAGTGGTGTGTATAGGCATGTGATGAAGAATGAGGAAAATGTCGTGAGGAAAGTTTTCTGTATGAATGTGGATGGCTATAAGAGAGAAGACCAAAGAAACGATGGATGGACTGAGTAAAAGATGATATGGCAAGACAGGTAGATGACGACTAATACGGAAGCATGGCAGAAGAATGATGATGTTTTCATAGCTTGCCTTAGGTCCGTCGGTAATGCTCCCGTAACCTGCCTTTTGATGATCGCACATCTACAGTCAGAATCTCGAAACTCTGTCAGAGTTTCCCACGAATCCTGCCAAGGGGTGTCGGATTATCCAGTAACTGGGTCTTGGAGGTCAGATAAGCGGTAGCTCCATGTAAATACAAGACGGCGGGGGAAAGGCAAGGCAGATGATGATTATTGCTGACATACGATAGAGTGTGAAAAATGTTCCAATAAAAATTAGAAAAAACGACAGCTTGTTTTCAAATTCTAAATACTTTTAATGAATACTACTTTTACCGCCTAGTCACGATTTTATATGTTCCTGATAAACACACGCTGAGAAATTATGCCCTCACGTTTTTATAGTCCAGTCATTATAGTAAGTTCACCTCGGAATTCGAGATACCCAGCTGTAAGTCTGTAAATACTTGTATATTGACACCCTAAAAGTTGTCTCAAAACCTACATATGGTAGGGTGTAAGCAACTATTAAATTTCAAGGTCAAAGGTCACAAAAATCGGTTTTTTGCGCTTTTTTGGAAATATCTCGTTTCCTATGGGTTTTTTGCTATTTATATTTTCATCAATATTGTAGAATACAAAATTCTCTACAAATTTTGTTCACAAATTTTTTTTATACGATGAACCGTTTTCGAGATAGAGGGCGGAGAGCGCGCGGTCACAGCATCACTTCAGGTCAACCGGTGCCTCCGGTCGAAAACGCGCCATATATAGTTGATGAACTATCGATAAATCAATGATTATAAATATTTGTCAATTTTTATTAACTATTATATTATATTTTATCATTTTTTTCCTAACCTATCCACTTTTTATTCAGTATTAATTTATTTAACAACACTTACCTGCCCATGTAATTGCAGAATTGTTAATGAAAATATAGGAATTATATTTGAATTTTAACCTAATTAATAGTAATAACTTCTTAAATGATGAAAAAAAAAACAAATAAATTATGAATTAATCTTTTTATTCAAAAATATCATTCAATACATTTACTTTTATTGAAAGTAAAAAAATGTAATAAAGGGTACAAAAACTACAATTTATAATTTTAATCATCTTCTTCCTCTTCATCGTCGTCTTCTGGCTGCTGGTAAATTTCAAACTGGTCTTCATTATCGTCTTCAACGACATTTGTCTCAAGTTCTTCCATGATTATGGGGTCAAAGGTTCAATCTTCGTTAATGTCGCTCTGATATGGTAGAGCATTGAGACAAGCTTGCCCATTACATTGGCCACAAGCTAAAGAGCATTGCATGCCCGCTTTCCTGCTTCCGCATCGCGAACCACAACCTCTCTTGCAGTTGCAGAAAATTGTATTTAGCAAATCTTCTGGAGCAGGTGGAAAAATTGTCATGATAGGCTCCAGAAAATCGTTTCGCATTGCCCAACCCCATACTTGGGGTTCCAAATCATGTCCTAACCAAGTTTGAACTTGATAATATACACGGTTGAAATGTTGATGAGCACCTGCACTTGTTGGTGGAATATTTGAAAGCTGCACAGGTTTATTAAGTTTTGTAGACTTGACGTAATGCATATAACGAAGATGATCGAGACTTTTCACAGATTTCGGAGCATTATAGACTGCCAATTAATGCATGAAGAAAATGATAAAATATAATATAATAGTTAATAAAAATTGACAAATATTTATAATCATTGATTTATCGATAGTTCATCAACTATATATGGCGCGTTTTCGACCGGAGGCATCGGTTGACCTGAAGTGATGTTGTGACCGCGCGCTCTCCGCCCTCTATCTCGAAAACGGTTAACCGTATAAAAATTTTTTTTACACAAAATTTGTAGAGAATTTTGTATTCTACAATATTGACAAAAATATAAATAGCAAAAAACCCATAGGAAATGAGATATTTCCAAAGAAAGCGCAAAAAAACGATTTTTGTGACCTTTGACCTTGAAATTTAATAGTTGCTTACACCCTACCATATGTAGGTTTTGAGACAACTTTTAGGGTGTCAATATACAAGTATTTACAGACTTACAGCTGGGTATCTCGAATTCCGAGATTCTTACCTAATTTAAGCTTAAATGACTGGACTATTATGGAAGTTTATTGTTGCCATATTTACGTCGACACTCAAGTAAATGAGAATAATTCTAAAAGAGCATGCAGCGGAGATGTTGATGGTTACATGCCGAGAATGAAGCGTTTCGTTAGCTGCTTTAGTATGTTTCAGTTTATGTTAGAGCTTAAAAGCATGTAATGTTAGAGCTTTTTATTTTCACTCCAACTAGCTGTTACCTATGACCTTCATCAGCGTAAAATTATTATAAAAATGTTACTTATTATAACTATGTGAACCTTTGTGAAGAGAGAAAATAAAAATATTGTGTTGTTATTGACTTCCCTATTTGAATTGGATTTTGTTAACAATTTCAAGGGTTAAAATTTTTTTGCACGGAACCCTAATCCTTTTTTTTTTAATAAAAGAAGCCTAAGTTACTCCTTATAACATCTATCTGCCAGTAAAAGTCCCGTCAAAATCGGTCCAGCCATTTCGGAAATTGTAGATTAATTTTTTCACAGGTTTAATGGCTGTCAAATTTCTGGTACAGTACCATGTAAACGGGCTTCCAATATGATTTTGAATTGGTCTGAAAGCCCATGTAGGCAGCCGTCGTATATTCTTTGACAAAATATAGATAGGAACGTATATCCGCTCCGTCTCTAAATACAAGTTTAAGTAAGCTAATGGCTTAGCAAAGGGTATTTTATTTCAGTTTCAGTATTCAGTAACTGAAGTTGGATTTAAGCGGTTCTTTGTTTAGTCTAGCGTGAAAGATTGATAGAAACTTGTAAAGTCTGCTCATTTACATAACCCGTTGTGTCATTAGTGCATAAACAAAGATGTTTTTATGTTGTTTTTGTTCTCTCTTTCAGTCTCCAAAACAGGTATTGCAGATTATTTGCGAACACAGACTTTCGACGTTTTCTCAGCCTGATACTCCGAGCCGCTGAAAGAAACTGGTCTTGCGCTAACTATCAAACGTTCTAGGTTACTTCAACCATAATGTACTTTGTTTATGGTGTTAGCTCAGATACCACTGATTTGCACCTCGCATTGACTATAACTGGTGCATTATTGCAAGCTTTTACATCCAAATGCAAATTAGGATTGTTAACTGGAATTCTTTTTATCTCATTTCTAAGAATATTTAGACAATCTAAAGGTACTTTCCTTAATGAAATTGTAGATGAGAATATTGTTTTTATGTGCATTAGGAACGGACTAATCATTTGAGACCACATTTGGCGTTAATGTCGTAGCTCAAATTAAATAATAAATCTGCATCATCGAGCTTTCAACAGTCGAGCAGTCTCCAATCTCTCTTTGAAAATGTACAATTTAAGGAGGGTAAGTAACTGATACTTTAATAATTCTCGCTTCTAGTTCAGCTATCGAGTCGTTTTTACGACCACGGCGAAAGAATTTTCAAGAAAGTGGTCTCTATATGACAGCCAAACGAGTTATCACGAACCTGTTTCTCTCACTATACAATGACCTTGGAGAGGTCGTCCCTGTCTATTCGCACTCATTCGGTAATAAAGCAGTGGCTCAATGAATTAAACCGATTAAAAAGAACCATTGGACGGATGCCAGTCCGCGTCCGTATAAACAGTGCGAATTTAAAGAAAATGTCGTTACGTAACTCCAAGAGATAACAGTTTTGAAGTATTCTGCGGCTCGCGCGTCATCTAGCGCTGATATCATTGTGGAATCAAACAAGAATAAAACGTGTGCTATTTTGGTATTTTCCGTTAACAAAGGGTTGAATGAACAAAACTAGATTCTATCGTTCTGTGTCCTAACTTCTAATCACATTCTGAATCTTTCGTTGGTGTCACGAAATCTCAACCGAAGTCTAGAATATAAAAAAGCTTTTAAAATAGAATGGAAACTTTAACTCAGAATGTTGTTAACATTTACATAGACTAAGAGTGCCCGACGTGCCTGTGTAGCACTCTAGGCAAATGTAACACCACTCTTTATAATTACAATATTTAAAACATGAAGCCCACCCACAAAAATGTTGAGATCCATATCTTGGTGTAGCACAAAAGGCCGCTTAATATTAATGTTTTGTTTGCAACACTACTTAGATTACAAAGGCACCGTGCTAAACTCGCTTAGTTAGATCTTAGAACTGTACGCACGTACTTTAGTTTAGACTCATATTTAGTCCCGGTGCGTCGACCTCCTTACTTAAAGCTAACAAAGAAAGTTCTGGAACAGTCAGCTTCCATTTCTGGAAACAGATACAATTCGCTCGCTACGCCTACGGAAATATTGTTGTAAATCACATCTCGGCTGCGACTGCGACTCATACCATGACTAACTTTAGTTATGTGTTGCTAGCTGCGTTTTCAATTTATTTTATACCCACTAATGGAATCCTGAACCTCATATTGCTCTGCATATTTTAATTAATGAATGCACGAGGAATATGATTCCGCTTAGCGGTTCAGCGAATAGAGTGATTTGATTTATCTGCATTCATTCGCATATCATGTCGGAGATAAAGTTTATCGTTTCTTAACTCAATCCCAGTGTCGAAGGGTGCAACGAAAATACATTTTTCAGTTCTATTTTCACGAAAGCTGTCTCGTGCTTTTAAATAGGATGATCAAACGGCAACAGCGTGGGTTAAGCGCTTGTACCCATACCCACTGGTTTACATCTGGCATTTTTTCAATAGAGACTCCTTACTTCATATTTTGTTGTCACAATCGATTCATGAGATATCATTCATTGTGCTTTGTGGCACTTCGAAAAGTGAACGTGATGAACTGATGAATCTTAAAACACGTCGCCATTCAAGTCGTCGCGTTGTGAATTATCAACGAGTTCAAAAGCCGTTTGAGGTTGTTTCACATGTTGTGGCGTGTCTTCGCCATAATTATTGTGTATATTTGTATTGGTTACCGGAGACAGGTGGCGTCCTGTCCTGTACATTGACTCTGCGGCCTTGGCGTCCCTCGTTTCAATGGCATGCTATAGCCGTGTTATGGCATGGGCTTAAGGTTTTTTTCTGTCAAGGCCAACAGCTTTATATTCGCTTGTAACGCTGGTATGGACGGTGGCATTTTGTTCTAGGCAGCTTTTTATACGTAATTTAAATTCCTAGCATTCCTTTTTTTTGTTAAATATAGACATCAACGTTTTCCTCGTTAATTATTCTGAATAAACGAAACTTATTTTGCCAACTGTGCCGAACTTTCAGTTTTACAAACCATACTTTATACTTGATTATTTATTTATTTTATTCATTAACACATACATTTGTTTAAACTGGTAAGAACCAAGCTAACAAAAGTGGAATTATGGAATGGCACGGTTTTTGCCAAACGCATTCATTCATTTTTTTTTTTTTAATTTTCAAGGTCTTTATTAGTACTTGTGGTTTACAATATAGTTTACAAACGATCTTATTCTATTTGTACACAAATCACGATTTATGTCGTTACACAGGCAGCTATCGCCTTTACTAACATTAAAACAAGTTATTTCTTAATATTATTTTACTATGATTTAATTTAATTATTACTAAATGTTCAACTACGGGGCATGTGTAAGTCTTAGTATGAAAACTAAGTAATGCCAAACGCATTCTTTTCTTTGTTAAAGATGTATTTGTAGGCACACTAGTTGGTAGTACATTAGCATTATATGCCACGCGAAATTTTCCTCGAGTCGGTATATGCTGGTTTGCTTTATTGCCTCCTCCTCATTGTAAGTGCACAGTTTTAAAATGTATTTTTCGACTTAACAAAGACATCACGTCGCGCATTCGCAGTGTTTATTTCAATGTTACAATAAATCCTTAACCGCCACACAATACGTTAAAAATTTATCATATTCAAATGAAAATGAATGAAACGTAACATTTCGTTATAGTAAACGTCTTTTAAATAACAAATGAAATTAACTAAGGCTGATAGGCCCGCTGCCCCAATTGGCTGATCACTCGATGACGTCATCGGCGTCTGCGCATCGTCTGCCGCCGCTTCCCGGAACGGTTGGCCGCAGTGCCTTCCTGTGCTGCTCACGCACTCATTATCACTATGAATGAACTCTTTTATAGTTCACTATAACACTTGGACGTCGTATTCATATAAAAAATAAAAACACTTGCCCTTATTGGGTTTCGTGTGCGTGACGTCCTCAATGTCTGTTACTTGTCTGTCATTGTCAGCTCTACTGCTCTAGTAATGGTTAATAATGATGAATGGATTTCACTCTCAAAGTCATTGAACTTTGATCTAGATTTGTGTGTTGGCATAAAAATGACAGTCGACAAATGTTCTAGTATTCATTTTGACCGAGTAAAATCTACACGTGCTGGCTTTTTTCTTAGAGTTTGAAATGTAACACTTCTCTTCGTCTCCCATTCGCCTTCCATGAAATGAATGGGACCAACTTAACTTCATTTGCAATTCTGGCAATACAGTTCAGTGAATTGCGCAAAGATGAATCTCAATCATGCAAATTACTGGTGCATTGTAGGCTTAATACACATGTTCAAGTTTTCCCACAAAAATTATATTATGCTTTGGTTACCACGAAACTCCATGGTTTGAGGCCACATTTAGTATTCTTCTCGTATCCACTGGCCAGGAAGCGGTATACCGTTTACCTCACATTACGTTAGCTTATTGTGTTCACGCCTTCACTCGTGTATTGTTCAGCAAGTGATGCTTTGCATTAAAATTGATCTTGTATTGATATTTCCAGCCGTTTGAATGGATGCAATTTGTATCTGAAGAAGACACTGTTGTTAAAACCAAAAACTACAGTGCTGTAGTGTCATGTTGCTTTGGCAAAATCAGAAATGATGACAGGAATGCCATTTTAAATCAGTTTTCTAGTCCAGACGTCTCGGAAATCAATGTAAAAGGTTGGTGTCGCACTGCAGATACCTACCTACGCCGCTTCGGTTACCGGAGAAAGTAACTCGACCTATTTTCGGGATTTGTTTCCAGCCAGAACATGAATAGTCTGCATATTAAACACTATTATTACTAGGTTAATATTTCTCTAAAACAGTCACAGGAAAATTCAATTACTTACCTTTGATTTGCTGCTGTTTTATATGGACTTCAATTTTCTCTTATTAGAAAGACTTGGAAGTTGTTACTGCTGAAAGCTGTACATTCTTGATTTGCAGCGGCCAGTTTGCAATGATATTACACTCACCGGTTCTGTTCATAATTCCGAATGAATAGTTTATTACAGTATTAATTTAGAGGCGTACAGAGATCGGATCTTGCCGTCAGCCCGCGGCGATGGGCGCTGTTGTCTTCAATTAACCCAGTTCTGGTTCGACCATTGTGTGCAGTCTGCCCGGTGTCTGCTTTCTTCCACTAGCCAGTAATGAGTATAAGTAATGAGAGACTTGCGGAGAAGGCTTTGTTTAGGCGTCATTTGAGAACTGTACACACATGTGCCGTAAGTAATATTACGTTCAATCCTATTGTTACATCATCGAAATTGTGTGCAATTATCTGATCAGATGGACCATTATTTGTTCATTGATTCCGCATAATAATCATCATCCGTGCTAGACCTTATCCCATTTACTTGGGGTCGGCCTTCCTTGTCCGCAGTTTCCACTTCGCACGATCCTGTGCCGTGCTGGCGTCCAGTTGTGCTTCTTTTAGGTCTCTCTCGACCGTCGTCAGCCAAGTGGAGGGTGGTGGTGGGGGGTGATTCCGCATAATAACTCTTACTTAATTCCAATACAATCTTTTGTAAACGGGTCCGACAGATCTTTTATCGTCCGCGCCGTTTCGAAATAAACTTCTTCTTTGACTTCTCCCATATAAGCCCTCGTCATTATCTTTACCTGAAGTGATTTCATCGATTCGTTGAATTCGTTTTACAATGTACTCTTTAAAGTTTAAATGCAATAAATGAAAAAATACATGTGTCTGTTCACGGCTCAACACTCGAACCTTAATTTCTTTTTTTTTAATAACAATTTTTCCCAATATGTATTTCGTTTACTGATCAATATCAAATTACCAACGCAGTTTAACAGTAAATTCGGATTTTATCGTGCCTATAAAAGCTCGTAACTGCGCACTAACAAGGTTTATCAAGAAAACAAGGAAATAAGTTATGGTGTAAGCAAAGTTCGTATGTTTCAGTTGGCTAACAATAGTTTTTAGGGCTTCTATCAAGTTTCCGACCTTCACCTTGTATTTTTTCCCCAAATGTTCGAACCAAATATATTATTACCAAATCGTTTTCCTTATAAGTTTAGCATGTCCGTAACTCCGTATAGCAAGCAGAAATTTCAATAAGTCCGAACTTAAGTGTTTGCGGTGCAATACAAATACGAGTTGAAATCTCAGTCATTTTCATACCTAACGCTAAAACAAATAATGACATGTCAGCCGCAGCTACTTTCTCTGAAAAGTTCAATGAACTCACAGCAATAATTTAGCCGGCCAGCATGAATGATAGCTTGGTAATACAATAGATTGTAGTTAATACTGTGAAGATAGTTGTAAGCAACCTTGTCCAAGCTTTAGCAGTTTGCACCTTTCTTTTCACGATCGTTGAAGTGAGAAAGCGACCACAAGCTAGACACCGCCCAGACAGCGTAACCGTGCGACGTTGTTACGTTAAATGATCCGTCACATAGTTTTTTACCATATATAATGCAATAAATATCATAAAAGGAGGCTAATTGCCTGTTACCGTGATTATAAGTAATGTAACAATGAGAAATATTTTGTTTGTTTGATAAAAATGCTGTCTTTTTTCATTTGATTTTCTCACCCTCCTCTTGTTCAGATTCTTTTCATATTTACGTTACAAGGAGCGTCAAATTGGAACGATTCCCTTGGGTATCCCTTACACACTTTCATGCAATAATTTATTGTTAGCGATTCTGAATTCTTAGAGAAAGCTTACCTGTTAACTATATGCTCGTTAATTCTTGACAGACTAGTGACCCATTTGGCACACGAGCAAATTTTTGCACAGTTCGTATTATAGTTCCTTCCTTGTTATTCTTTTACGACGCAATTCACGTTTACAACTAGGTAAAACAAACAACGGAGCGAAATTAGGTTCTTCCTAAATTTGATATTCATCAAAACATTTTTGCATTCCTCTGTTTTAGTTTTAATTAGTACCGAAACAAGTGCCTCTCTCAATACGATCTATTAATATCTTACAGTGATGACTTGTAAATGCGCACGCACAAATTTTCAGCCTGAGAGCTTTGCTAATGCTCTTCTCAGTTTTGGCATGTGACATAAGTGTGCCATCTTAATATTATTACATGCCACTGTATCTTTTATCAAAGAATCGAGTTGAACACGAGCTTACGAACACAGTCCAAAGAGAAATCTTAATAGCTATGGGAATACTGCCGCGTCTGGGATACGTAAATCGCGTATACATACGTACTAGAGTTTCACGTGAATTACATAAACATGCAGTAAAACTAAAAATATATTTAAAAAATTGATGCAATGAAACTACAAACAGTCATAATAAAAACGATGATGTACTGTAATATCTAGTGAAATTGGCGGAAGCAGACGTCAGAAAACCAGTGTATGATAGTCAGTGCAAAATGTGGTATACACGAAAAAATACAAGACGAGCACCGCCCCCCGTGACGTGTGTCCATTTCCCACGTCCAGTTGTGTGCTGGCTGAAAAAACTTGGCAGTGATACGCGTTCGTCTTATCCTACGGCGCTCTCTATGTCAGTGGCGTCTAGCAGCGGCGCTAGCACATCGATGTTCATCATTGCAGCTTTATATTCACACCTGTATTGCTTCTCCTTCTTAAGTACTTTTTTTTCTAGCTTCGTAGTCATTTTTTGTCACACTGTTTTGTCTGGCTTTTGGCGAAAACATTTGCAAGTATTACGCCATCATGTTGTTTTGAGATTTAAATTGATGCTTTAGTAAAGTTCAGTGATTGTTCAAACATTGTTATTAATAGCCACTTATATTTCTTGCTTTTAAAACATTGTTTATTAATGTCGTTTGCCAGTACTGCAGTCTGTCAGTTTCTACATATTTTCTAGATCATTTCGTTTTGTACTACAATTTTGAGGGTAGAAATTCTAGTTGAGTGTTGAGCATATCAAAAGTACATTAGACGCCAGCTGAAGCTTTAATTGGACGCTTGTCATTTGGCACGTAGATTGGTACGATGTCCCCCTTTCGAGTTTTAATGTACAATCATCTTACTTAAATTCAATGCGAATTAATTCTTTGCGGACATGTCATGTCATACGAGCTTCTCATATTTTCTTTAGCTTAGCGTTTTATTTGGCGAAACCTCTTTTCTATTGTTGTAAATATCTTCGTTCAAAACTTGTGGGCAAACCGCTCTATTGCTAACTATGGGTACATTACAGAGTTGAAATTCGGATATGAGTCATTACAAGAGTTCACTTCAATTTAGTAATACAATGATTTATTAGCGCCATTAATTCACGATCGATCACCGTCGGAACTTATAAAAACATACTCGTCTATAATACTGCAGGTTGTATAGTTGTAATTACAAGAAGCAGATTTTCAAACACCGCGCCGTCTATCACTCAGAGTGGTTTTCTATGTTGTAAAATAGCTGGATTTACTGCTGGCCACACACTGGCGACCATGCGGGCCAACTTCTATGAAAGTGCGTCCATTGCTCCACCGAGACATACAATTTCTACCAAAGCAATCAGTAACAAAGTGATGAACGTAATTCGTTGGCTATAACCGGCCAACACGTGGAGCCAAGGCTGTTCAAATATTTGCAGCTCAAGCTTCAAACCAGTCTTAGCGTACTTAAGTCTAGAATTCTACAGTATATTGTACAAAAAAGCTACAGAACTGCAGTACCTAGTACATATTTGAAATTCTCTCGTACTACAGCGATAATCTTCACAACTTAATCATCACGAAATTATTAATTTCCTTAAATGAATCAATTAACCACATTGCTTCGCGGTACTAAATACTTATACTGATGCTTGAGTTATTTAACACCAATAAAGTTTATTGGATACTAGCTTTTGCCCGAGGCTTCGCCCGCGTCGATGTCGAAAAATAACCGACGGTAACGTACTACCGGGATTAAAAGTAACCTATAGGTTAACCCAGGTTACATACCGTCATCCCCCTTTTTCACCCTTCTGGGATAGAATTATCAAAAACGCTGACACACGTATAAATCAAATTTCAATCGTCAGTCTTAACACAAAATTTGAAGATCCTCACTTCAAAACTGACGGATTTTTATATTAACTTCCATCCCCTATTTTACCCCTTTAGGGGTGAAATTCCCAAAATCCTTTCTTAGTGGATACTTACTCTTCACAAAGAACACACCCTCCAAGTTTCATGACTCTAGGACCAGCGGTTTGGGCTGGGTGATATATTATAATTATATATATAGATTCCTTAATAAAATGGCAACTATAGCTTTGAAATTTAGGCACTACACTTTTCGTTTGATCTATCGATACTGAAAGTGCACTTCGTTAAAAATACTTGTAAGAAGCTTCAAGAATGTCCACCCACGCGGCATTATATTGTATGTAAGCCATTCAGTTTTCATGTAAACTATCGTTGACGTATAAATAAAGATTTTTATTGCTACGAGTAGATTATGGAACACAAAAAATGCATTCCTCTGAGATGATATCAATGTGATAGAGTTTCGGAAACTGATTAGTAGTGAGGAAGCGTTTCATCTATCTTAATCAAGTACAAAAGCGTTAATCGTTTTCTCTCATATCAAAAATAGTTTCACGAACCTAACCTACTCGTACGTAATGATAAATGCTTACATTACACACGAGGCGCACATCATGCACTATATTTCGGCGTTTTCTAGGAACTGTTTCGTAAATGATCGGCGTTTAATCAACTGTACATAAACGGTGTTGCCTAAACTGTATACTGGCAGAATTGCGTGACAAACCGCGATGGTTCGTTCCGATCGCACGTTGCTGCAAAAATTGCTTCCCTGAAATTAGAATTTAATATTAGACGGTTTGGCAACTACTTATTTGACTTTATGAACTGGCACATTCATTGGTTTTGGAAATTCTGCAGTGATAGGCGTAATATGAACAGCCATGCTCATCCGTTGAATCATGTTGTTACTCCAAATGACTAATTCCAATGGGAATAACAGCGCACCCTCTGAAAGCGAAGGGAGATATCGACTTGGCTCCTTTAACATCTTTGAGTCATCTGAAATATTTTAGCTCTGACTTGTTATAAATGATATACACGAAAAGTTTCTGAAGCCAAGTCAAAGAAGAGTCATACGGCCAATGAAAATGATAAAACAAACAATTTCCAACGAGTGACCCTTTTTCAACGAACTAGCCGAGGAAAGATTAAAAAAAGATTACTAATATGAGATCTCAATAAGCGTTCAGATGATTTGTGCAACCTTGATACCCAGTTATTAAACAATAATTACAAACGCGTACGAACATTTGGGGGAGGCCTATGTCCAGCAGTGGAATCTTTCAGCTGAAATGATGATGTTGGTGAATTACGAACACGATGCATTTTTCAATTGAATCTGTTAAAGTAAACACGTCCCGCTCTCCAAGATCGTAAGGGCTTTTGAAACTTCTAGTGCACACTCTTGTGATTTACGAGTGGCATGAAAAATATTTGTTCTACCAAGAAGTTTTATTTGAAATCTCATTTGGAACCGGTCACGGATTATGTTACAGATAAACAGGCCTAATAAATGCAATGACGTCACGGCAGTTAAACTTGTTCATATGCATTGCGATATTTAGTTGATAAACTGCGCATTAGCTAGGATTAGTATTCTGTGAGAAACATTTCAGGATGGAGTCTTTTTGTCTAACGTACCAGAATAGATAAACAATCGATGATTTCATCAATGCGTACCTCCGAATTAACATTCTTAATGCGTAATAAAAAATCTACGTTTTATCGCCAGTCGTCCACAAATTATGTAATTGGTCGGAAGGTCAATATAATACCCAAGGCCGATCGTGGGTGATATGAAACCTGTTCCAAGTGGTTGGCCGTTGGTCATGTGGAAGTTCTTGGGGCAATTGGCGGTCCCTTAACGTAGAATTATGTTGTTTAAAAGGATTAAATGATACGGTTCTGAAGATAAGTGCTCTATCTCATCTAAGGGCTGCTTCCAAGAATGCACTTCTTGAAAACAATGGCGGTCCAAGTTGAGACAAGAAAGTGCTTAATGGAATGAATTTCAGTAGAACATCAGAATTTCCAATTTCCAGTCACAAAAAACCAATTAATATAAGTGTCGAGTAACGCTGGTATCTCATTGTATTTGATGATTAATTTCTTGTTATAAAACACGTTTTCTTAATGTAACAACTTGTTATTGGAAAAGTATGAAAATTATTTAAAAAAATTCAATAACTTTCCACTAAATAAAATTATATTATTTTAGAAGAGTCAGAGTCGTGACTCCACTCGATATATCAGGTTGGAAGGTTGCGTTAATCTCGTACTGAAACGAAAGCGCTAGACCATAAGCTTTTAAATGATGTAAAAGCTTTTGTATGGAAACTATACAACCTATTATTAAACGAGGGCACAAAGTTTAAAGCTTTTCTAATGAAACTTTAAATTGGTATCACAGGATCGGTTTAACCTAAAACAGAAATTGTGTAAGTGGTTTACCTAGATTCTTTTATCTATACTTATTACTTATTTACTTATAATATAATATTATAATATATAATATAATATTATAAAGCTGAAGAGTTTGTTTGTTTGTTTGTTTGCTTGCTTGAACGCGCTAATCTCAGGAACTGCTGGTTCGAATTGAAAAATTCTTTTTGTGTTGGATGGCCCATTTATCGAGGAAGGCTATATAACATTACGCTACGACCCTTAGGAGCCGCGCAGCGTGTGACACCGCGGGGAACAGCTAGTCAATGATAATAGTTCCAGACTAGACGCCCGACGCCAATACAAATTGTGCGGGGCTACCCCAAATCGGCCAGTTTGCCAACGTCCGAAATTTCATCCTAGACAAATGTTTAAACATCTAAAAGCATATTGATTATTCTTGCCTGACTTATAGACGTATTAATTGTCGAAATGGCGTTGAGTGCCTGCCTTTTAGTCTAGCCTAGGCGCGTCGCCTGGGCGTGGGCGAAGCTAATTTTATTATAGTTATTGTAACTAACCATACTACTGGCACCGCTGGTGATAATGTACTATCGATATCACTAGAGTACGGTTCATTCACATTGAGAGCTGTCAGCGAGAGGCTGCGAACATTTATCTGTGTTTATGAAACTTAACATCATATAAATTGCATCTGTGTTGAGCTGTTTATTAAAAGAATGAGTGAGTATTTTTACTACATGCATAACAATCGATGCTTGATTACTAACGGACTCTTTATTAGTTTATCACGAAATAACCAAGCCTTCATTAAAGATTTTAATGTTTTGGAACATTCCTAGACTATATTAACGTGTTAATAGCAGTTAACCGTTCCTTTTATCTTACTCCCTCATTCCTGGATGTTATTTTAACTTTAGATTACTTCTAAAAAATAATACAACCGTATTTAAATTTTTCATAATTTCATTACTAACTGATTTTATTTCAAGCGTGCCACTTGATATTTTTTTACCTAAGTGTTTTGGTAACATAACAAGCATGTTTTCGATTAAGCAATTCTCGTAAATGATACGAAATTCGCTACCATATGGTCAACAAGCATGTAGCCTGCCAGTGAGTCACTGATTGAAAAGTAAGAGAAAATGTCATCGATATGACACATGTCTGATTATTCTGATTAATTCGCTACGTCGTTGTTAATATCCATTAATTTAACGACATTGTAATGTTTACACAGTATGGTGAAATGTTACATGTGTTTCGTTTAGATATCAAAATAGCTAATTAAATTAACACTATGAATAGGAGTGACGGTAGTATTCATTAATTACTGCCAATAAGGATGGATAGCTGTGTCTTCCGTGTTGTCTGTTTTATTGCGACTAACTTGTTTAAATTCAAATGCAGGAAAATTGTAATTTTCCCTCAGTATTGGCATCCTTTATCCACATTCCTCTTAAGAAAGTTCTAGATAGATAGACTACTTCGGAAAAAACCTTGAATAACAATCAGCACTTGCTCTGCGATTGAATCAGGAAAGTTTTGCTCTATTTGCCAAAGTTCGTGTAAAAACGGATCCGATTGATATAAAACTTTCAATTTCTGATAAAGTATTTATAGAGCATTGAAAGGTCTGGGAGGATATCTCGAGAATTGCCAATAAATCAAGATAATACCTTCATTTCGCTTTTACTTTGTCTTACGTTCATCCTTCTATGCACGTTCACTTTTTACTTACTGATATGACAGGATCTTAGTTTTAGTTTCATAAGTTGTCGGATTCTTAAACTCCTTGAAACATCAATTCTTAAAGATTTTGAAGACAGTTGTGGTTGTCAAAGCCTGTACTGGTATAATGTCTCTGACTCCGGGTTGTTCAAAGTGTTCCTGAATCTCACTTTGAGTTTTCCCTTAGCTTAGTTCTACAATGTCAGCAAAATAAAGGTTTGTTTATACTCGATTTCGAGCGACCCTCCAATTACTAATTCTGTTTTCATCGCATCTAGCTTAATGATATCGGGATATCGTCACCCTCATCCTGTTATGGTATGATCTAGCATAGCATAACATCTGAGAGGTAACTGATCAATGATTAAACAATCGTTAAGCCCAATAATCTCAACTTAAGCAGTTCCAAGTTACGTAGTAGGTCTGGTAGAAGCTCACCGTAGAGGATTTTTTGACAAAATTTTAATCGCTATGCTGAAGTCTTCATAAATGCTTGAAAACGAAAGTTAAGCTCATAGAAAATCGGGGCGACTGCGACGGGTGATTGACTATTATTACTACCAAAAGTCAACAAGAAACAACTAACTGCCTTCAAATAGATATTACTTTTAATTTTTTTTTTGCCGAGTTGAAAGTGCCAAGCGCTTGACAGTCAATAAGTGCTGAGACAGGGCAGGGAGCCGACCAACACCTCTTAAAGTTCCCATCCAACCATCCTACTTTAGTATGGGAAAGAGATGGCGCTATACAAGACGTGTAGCTCCAACTCTTTCCCACACTGAAGTAAGATTAAAATACTGCTTTCCAGACGTGGTGGAAGGTCCCCTGGTCACATCAAAAGGACGTCCGGCATTGTGTCCGTTCAAATACTCGAACAGTATTCAGTGTTGCAAACCATTGTATGCGGTTTACTGCGGTTGCATTGTTGAAAGAAAAGATGCAGAATATTTTAAAATCCGATGAAGGACTGCCAGTTGTAATGTTGCTGTTTTGAACTCCTACTCCTATACTCTCTGCCATTAGGAAGTACCAATTTCTCCCTCACTTTACTAATACTAATCACAGTTGATGGCTAGAAGTAAATACTAACCACCTACAATACTGTATCATCGCATTCACCGGTCTTATGATGCTAATACTAACATCTAATAAACATTTTTATGTTCACAAAACCCTACTTATTTTATTGTATGTACACTTATAAAGTATTTAACTGGTCAGTGTTAATTGGCTGTTTACTTACAACGGTCGCATACAGATGCGTAAAAAACAGCATTCTAGTCTTCGCATCCGGTTTTTCAACCTCTGGTCTGGAATATTAATATCTGAAGCGCTCAGTATTTTCTTATCATAATTGCCATTTTGTGCTAACTATACTGATTATAAGCTCTTGACGAGCTTCTGATAAAAATAATTCGTTAGCGGTCATTTCATGTATCAAAGAACGAAATTATAGAGCTGATGTAGCCATGTAAGTCTATCTAAAAGTGGTTTTTGGACAATTAATTTCATTAATTTCATGTAAACAAGGTGATTTGTACCTTTTCTCTCAAAATTTTTACGCTTCGACAAATTAAATCTATACTGATCATTCTAATGTTACATGGCACTAGCTTGACACAACTAACTTTTGTTTAACCTACAAATGACAGTAAGTTGCACCATTGACACAACCAAGCAGTCTGGCGCGATTGTCATCGGGCGCTAAGTCTTTCTTCATAGCCCTAATTCATTTAACACCTGCCACATATCTTTAGCCTCTATGCAACGTGAATGGAAGATCTCCAATACTGATTCTGGTGTTCAGGCAAACTCCTGTGTACTTCTGTTTTACGTGTGCGTTATGAAACCTGAACACACAATTTCCTACACAGATCGAATTCGCCGTGCCTAACAATGGCGCGGCCCGTGCCGAGTTGCCGACAGCCGGCAACATCAGCTACAATGCTAAAAACGCACTAATCACAACTGACCAACTTTCCGTTTGTTACAGGTACTATGACAGTCTGCGCCGCACACCGAGACCGTGAGTCATCCGTTGATAAATGACGCCTGCTGACGTATCGCAGAAAACATTGACACTATTATCATTTAATATATTAATTTAATTAAAGCAACGTAGAAAGGAAAAGAGGTTAATTGATTAAGCAATTATTTTTAAATATCAACGCATTCGATATAGATTCGAAACTTATTAAAATTTGTAGCTGTTAAACACCTAGAAGGGTCAGTTGTCTTTCTGATTTAAATGTCCCATTAGAACGGATTGCTGGCTTGATTTTTTTGTTCTAATCGATCTGCCTAGTCAAGCGAGCAATCTATGTATGTATCTGTTACACATTCGAATAGGTACTGTGTCAGTGTCCGAAGGTGACTGATTCTTTAAGGAGTTCATTTACTTCCGTAATGATGATGATGTCATAATTATTTGATGTGAAACGTCAGTATGGTGCTTTTTGTGTCAATTGAAATTGTATAGCGTCATCGTTCCCACTAAGGTCTCTTTCCTGTCGATTGGTCTAAAAGTATGTCATGTCTTGTTACAATTTTTTGTAACGGCCCATTAGCTTTTAGATATCTGACTCACTTTGGTATGACATCTATAGAAATTCGTCCCCAATACAATTTTTGTAGATGATTCTGTTGGTATTGTAAGAGATCAGACCTCATAAGTAAAGTTCTGAAATACGCCAACGATAAATATTAGAGCAGTAAAAATACTGTTATTCAGAAAAGTTTCGGAGCTCCTTATTATTAATATTATATGAAAGAGCCCCCACGAATATCCCAAGAAGTCTCACAGAGAATGGATAAAATCTTTTGTTAGTCATCCGTCATATTACAATATTTATTTCTGCACATACCTTTGTAAACCTAAACGAATTTCTGGTGACTCAAAAATATTATACAACAAAAAATTGCCAAATATTCAATCTTGTTTTTTTTTCTCTACACTTCGCCAGGTAAAGAGATTTTACTAGGAAACGTTTCTCGCTACACAATTTGCCCGATACGTACGTGACTTTAAGTCGATTTGCAAATCTTTGTGGCGCATTCAAAATATAACATATTAGAGCCATGTTTCGCTAAATTGTAATTAGGATTATCGTAAAACGTCCGCAAACCAGTTGGTTTTGATGGTTTTAGGAAACGACGGGTTTGACGCGTTAATGATTCACGGAATCGGTTTTAATAGGTTTTTTTTTACGGTGAACGTTTTGTGTAGTTTTTAATTTGTGATAATAGTTTATAGACAAAAAGTAAACCCTGTGATGACTCCGAAGGATTCAAAATAACCGCTTTAAACGACCGTGTGGTTTAGTCTTTGGCTTAAATTTTCGCACACAAGAAGTGCACAGTAATGAACTGTATTAATTGGAGTAATAAACTCACAGGTTTTGCTTTTATACAACTACTCATAATGAACATTTTGTTTCCAATAAATTAGGGTTACTACACAGCGAGAATATTCGCAGTTTTTGTGTCATAACGCCATTCAATAGATCGACCTTTGTTTTTGTAAATTTTTTCAACACCGACAATGCAACACCTGGCGTTGCAAGGTGCCTGTCTATCGGGTTCGTTGGCCTTTTTGCGTTGTGCAGGAAAAAATATGGATGGCGTTACGAAACATTTCTAGCCTTTTAGTGCTATCTCGTTATCCTGTGCCCCGCCAAGAGAAGCCATCGTGAGCAGATCGTCCTCAGGGTGTGAAGTCCTACATGGTTTGTTGGCAAGGCTATCACAATTGGTTTTTGATTTTATTAATATGATTTTTCTCATTCACTATACTTTGACTTGTCACCGTTTTTTTTTTTTTACTAATTACCTTATCTGTGGAACATATAACGTATAATCTACGTTAAGTAGATGATCACGCAAATTCTAATCTAATGAACACAGTCACTAACTTAACGTTTGAGTTTGCTACACATAGCGCCATCTAGTGTCGAGTAGCGGCACTTGATACTCGTTTAGTTTAGTTACTTGTCAGTTAGACACGAGGTTGTCTTCCAGTAGGCAATGGAGCCTTCAGTGGTGATTTGTTCATATTCCACAATAATTTTAAAATAAATAACGTCAATTGAATATTTATTACATGCCCGAAATAATTATTGCATCACTATTATTTTCAATATTGATAAAAACGTGACTTCTATACAATACTATAGTCTGTCCTATCGAACCGTCAGTTAACGATATTAAACAAAATGTAGAAATATAAAAAAAAACTTCAGTATTAACTATTTTTATGAGTTTGAAACAGGCATTCGCAACCAAGCATGTTTTACGGCTTCACCGATACGAGCCCGGATAGCTCAGTCGGTAGAGCATTGGACTTTTAATCCAAGGGTCCAGGGTTCAAGTCCCTGTTCGGGCGGCTCTTTTTGCTTTTGGTTTCAATTTATTTTATTTTTTGTTTTTCAATTCATAAAAATATTTTACTTCTAACTACATGAACATTTCTTCTAACCATATTTAGAACGATCAAGTGCTGTCAGTTATAATATTCAGGAAAAAGTAATTATACGAACAATAAAATCGCCAAATTAAAAAATTTGGAAATTGTTTGAAATAGATAGAATTTCTTAGAAAAAAAAATACCAGTATCTGTTACTTGAATTTTATGCTAAGATTTTATGTTTGCTTTTAAAAGAAGTGCATAAAAAGTAAACTATTTCTTTGTAATCACATCATCTGCCTCGCCTTTTCCCAACTATGTTGAGGTCGGCTTCCAGTCTAACCGGATGCAGCTGAATAACAGTATTTTACGTGGAGCGACTGCCTATCTGACTTCTACATCTCTTTAGTGAGTAATATGATACCCCTTGGTAAGACTGGATGTCAGCCTTGCACCATTTCTTTGTATGTATCATGTTATTATTTAATTGATAGAAAACAACTTTGCCAAAAAGTATAATTTTGAAATGTTCTACTGCCGTAATTGGGTACAGCGCCATCTCTGTGAAACGCAACGAGACACTTACATAGCTGTTTACACAGAATCTGCTCACGTGCAAGCTTTGCTAAGTAACTACAACGGTTGCTAGTAGATGGCGCTATAACGCATTAAAGCAATTCATGACAGCAGTAACAGAGGGCGGTAGTAGTTTCATTTAACTTTGACTTCATGATATTTTGTTAAGACCACTAAGTTTTTCGAAATAGTGTCCAGCAAAATTAAATACTTGAGAAAAAATATCTTTAAACAATAATGTTTTTGTATGTATTGAAATTGTGCTAATTGTTTTATCAAATAGGACGATAGTGACATCTGATTACATTTATATACTAACAACTTTTAATTAACACTTAGTTTGCTTATAAACAGTAGGCGTCAACAAATGAAACCTTACATGAATTGTTTGTGAAACATCCGTTTGTTTTAAATATAAGAATTAATTATAAAGTTTAATTTGACCTTATTTGTGAACACGATTCCAAGATTTGTTAACTTTTCAAAGACATGGCGGCAAAAATAGGCGATTCTCGAAGATCCATCTATAAAAAAAGTAAGTGTTGTCTGTCTTTAGTAATCTACCTAATCTTCATATTTATGAATGTCATGCAATGTTATCGACCCCACAAGATCAAATTAACGTTGATAATATTAAGATACATAATTTATCAATTACTTATCAACATATCATTAATTAATAAAATAAATACAGATACTAATACTAGGTAGGTACCGAATCTTTCAGCAGTCAACAAACAAAAACAATTTAATCATTATTGTGTACATATGACCTTGCAGCCAGTGTAAACAATAAAGTTGCTAATAAAACAATTACATAAACAGTCGGTAATTAACGTAGTAATTTGTAATCAACGCTTATGGCTGCAGAATTAGCTAAGATAACGCAGCCTAACCTAGATAATTATTACATAGTATTACCTATTAAGACATCTGTGGGTCTACCATCACCTCTTGAAGCAGAATTACTAAGGCGGAAGCGCTAGAGGAGCCCTAGAAATTCTTTTTTTTTGCTGTTTTTCGGTTAGTCATCAATCATCATCATCCTCATCCCAATTTATTTGGTGTCGACGCATCATGTCTTCTTCTTCCATACTTCTTTATTACTCGTTATCTCATCCCGTTTGCAGGTTAGTATCAGGTTGTATGTTGATGTTTGATGGTTTGCTTAAGAATTGTCTAAGTTAGTGTCAGTCATTTATGAGGAAGAGGAGGAGGATTAGAACTTAATGATTGTACTGATTATTATTCTGTAAATTAAAACTGACCTGAAAACTGCAAAAAAAATCTGAGAAAAATTGATTTTTGCGTCCTATATATTGACGCCTTCCACATTAATCTTACTTTCGAATGGGAAGTGGTGGAGTTAGATGTCCTGCATAACATTCTCATCCACTTATCACTTTCCCACACTAGGGTAAAAATAATACTTACTGCTTTAAGAAATGGTGGTTAGACCCCCTAAAGAATTAAGACACGTAATAGTTCTGATGTTTCGCTAAATGAGTGTTTATTGTGGGCGGCAATTAAAACTCGATTTAAATAGATTTGTTCTGATATGGTGACATGATTTTCCAGTCGGTTAACCGGTTTGTTTATAATGTAATCGTGATCTAACTCATTACTAAGCGTCGGGTAGGAAATGAACCTAACTTAATAATCGTGGAGGTGCAAATGTATTATGTATTTTAAAAGTAGGAATCAGCAACATTCCTGCACTGATAAATGCTTGAGGCCCTTAAAATCAATTCGGGTCAATTTTGGGTATTTGAATAAATTATTAGTATTTTTTGTCGAGTCAAGCACAACTGTAAAGGCTATTTTGGAAACTCGTAAATTATTTTCAAATGATGAATAATTTATCGAACTTAATATTGTGTTTATGCGTAAGCAAATTCAATGATTTATTAAATCGTGTCAAGATCGCCCATGCTTAACACCTACGATTAGCAATAAACTAAATATCGTTTAGAGCGAAATAGGATTCGAACAAGATATGACATTATTTGCCTACTGTTAAAATTGTTCTGTTGATGGATTTAAAACAGTGTTATGCTTATGTCAGCGCTAAAGTATAATATAACTTAGGTTTATGACAAATCATAAAAATAATCTAACAGTAATGACCTATCATAAAGTAGACAATTTGTCGTGAAATTGTGAATTTTCTCATATATTTAAATGATGCCCACTCTTACGAGACAGTATTCTAAATTAATATTATCACACTCATGTAGAACATAGTTCTGAATCACATCTATAATTTTATCAAATCAAATCCAGCTACAAATAGCTTTGTATGCTTTTCATTTCCACTTTGAACAATTTGAAGTACTCTTCCAGGCAAAGATGTGGACCCTCACCGTACTAAGGTTACACAAAAAATGTGCAATGTAAAGATGTACATCCCGCTTGGAACTACATAAACACGATTTAAAGAAAGAAAGCAAAAAGAAGTAATAGTAAGCGAGTCAATAATGTCCAAATTCTACTGTAAATAAAACACAAACGTGACAATTTTGTGCCGCGGTAGAGCGAATTCGACCATTCTTAGCTTTCAGGTGTATTTTTAGACATCTACGAAAAGAAAGCTCATATTTTAGAAGAAGCCAGTTTTAAATTATTTAAAAACATGTAGGTAGCTTTTTATTTTTAACCACTGACAGCTTAGTGGTTATAATCGCGTTTTCAAAATCGTTTCGCTAACACCTACACACACCACATGGCAAATTGACCTTCGATCTTTTGTTAGTTCATAAATATATGTAAATTAGTTGTTATATAAGCTGATATTGTTTAGCTGCCATAATCCCAAGAAACGTATTGTTTGGTTCAACTATTTCTGTTCATAAAATTAACAGCATAGAGAGAACTGTTTTACACTTCACGCCATGTTTTAAGAGTTATGTTCTATTGTTTTTCTACTGGCAATACTGCTCGTATATACTTAGTTAATGTAGGTACAGTCACGAGCACCAATATATTACCACTTAACAACTTTTTAAAAGTGTTTTTCTCCTACTGTTCGGATTAAAATGACATATATACGAACATGGGTGTTTACATATTCGTTTTCGTGACTGTACAGGATACAGGAGCTCATAATTATTTGATGATAGGTTAAAACTTTACAACCTTGAGACAGTATTTTGCCAATACAGTATTTATTTTGTATTATGAATCTTATTGCTGAAAAGTATTATTAATACTGCGAATGTTTTTTTCCTAAATAAATATGGGTTTTCAAAACATACATATTTATGGCGCATATTTTTCGGAAGTTCGCAAATATTATTGACTGAACTGTCTACTCAAGGTTTTGTTTTTAATTTAATTGAATATGTATGTAGCTAAATAAATGCCATTATTTTCAATATCGTATTCAAGTCAGGTTCTGTAAAGGGTAATATAATAATGCAAGGTTACAAACATTGCAAGCTTAAAGGCGTTCACTGTAGGGTGCAGTTATTGCATAGGTAACGATAAGTACCATAATTATGTGGTTTCAAATCTGATTATTGACAAGTAATATCAATTGTGGTTTCAATACCACCACACTAACTTGCGTAAGTAACTTCAAAAAGGCCACCATAATAAAATTATTTACAAAAGCCACTCCGACCGGTTGGCATGCTACTTTAAAAAACATCAAATGTTGTTTAAAAAAACTTTAACGAGTGGTCACAGTTATAAATAGAAATGCGTGGTAAACAACGTGCGAACGAATACCTGGCGATTTTATCGAACTTCGCAAAAAACGGTTTTTTGCAATAAGATTTAAGTTCAATCGTAACGGATTTCGAATGACTGTGTAAATTATATCGCTGTTTGCACGAACAACAAAAAATGAGATTACCATCGAAATTACATTACCCATTGTATAATTCTTAGACTTGTTTTTTTTTTTTTGTGATAATAATAGTAGCTATAGTACTGCGTAGTAAATAAACAAATAAGTCACCTGAGTTTCTGAAAGAAGTTTATCAACCAGCTTATCACAATAACACAGTCATTTTTCCTATATTATATGTATCTCTTTAATTAATAACTACAAAATTACTCAAAATAAATTAGGAACATTTCAATAAGTTTTATTACTTGCATAGATCTTCCGATGAGCATTAGGTACATGCACAAAGATTTCGTAGATTTAAGATTAACCCATTCGTGACCAACTTATTTCATTGTCGTGCATGCACAATGCACTGAAAGACGTTATGAAAACATTTGGATGCCAAGTTTAGACTTAATTCATAGTATTCGTCTCAACCTTCACTATTGTTATCGCTAACCACCTTTGTAGGCAAACAAACATGTTTTCGACTTTTGACCGTAGTCACCATTTTATAGAGTTAATATGATAATAACCGTAAGCCAGTTTTGTTTACATTTTTTCTTGTTCCGTCAAAACAAGTGGTTTTGCTTAATATTCCAATTTGTATTCATCTTCTTTGAATAGACGGCAAATTAGAATTGTAGTTGGATTAATGGGAATGTTAATATTATTAGGCAGATGTGTTTAGTTATACAACAACTTTGTTTTGTATACTTATTTTTTGCTAATCTCCATAACTGATGTCTTTTTTAGATACGTATCTAATCGTATCTTCTACCAAATGTATTTTCGTCGTTATGACTAATGCCTTTCTTAATTGGCTGGGCGTCTCCAAAGCTCTAACTAAAATTCAAATTGCCCCAAGCATTTCACCGGAAAGTCTTCTGTTAAAAATATTCAGGGAAAAGCTGAACGTTTTACTTTGCCAAGGCGAGAGCTTCAAGTAGTTCAAGGGCGTATCGTGACCCTGACTATTCCAGAGAACTGAGGGTGAATAATACAGCCCAGTTCCAAGTATGCACTCAACTCATCGGAAAAACCGATCCCTCTTCGAGAGTTCGTTATATCGGAAACTATTCCACATCCACACAATCAAGTTATTTTGTGAAACGTGGAAAAATATACAACGTCATTATTGTGAATTTTCTCCAATTACTGTCAGCACTTACTACCGCCGTTGATCTCGACTAATCGACTGCGGACGATGGAAAATTACTCACGCGCCGTGTGCTTCGTGGAAACACACGCCGCAATGCGGTATAACTAGCCGTAGATATGAAAAAAACTTTGAAAAGCTGCCTTTGAAACTAACGTTACTTATGTAGAATGAGAGATGTGATAGAATGCGAGATTCACGCTATTGCAATAACAAAACTTCATTTTTAAGCTGATTGAACGCTAACATATGAGAAAATCTCGTTTTCTCAAAATAGTAGACTATACCACAACGAAGTTAACGAGAAACTCCATAGCGATAGAAACAACCGCTAAACAAAAAGTCCAAATCGCCATTCAAACATCGGCTGACTATGTATTGATACGTGCTATTTCAGTAGTTTTCGTCTTAGGGCAAAGGAAAGCTTCGTGCAGCCTGCTAAAAAAAGTGACGTAAGAAGGTGATTGTCAGATGACATCATGAAACTTGACGATGACGCCTACAAGGAAGTAGAATAAATAAATAGTATAGGTGTAACTAATGAATTAGCAATATTCGAATTAAAATGACATAATTTGGTGGTGTTTTGTCCTCTATTGGCCGGATTATTGGATATTCCAATATTGGTCATTCATGTGGCAAAAGGAAAGCACCAAAGCCTGCGTTACCGTTTAATCATGACTTCAGAATCCGGGATCAGTCAAATGACATCATAAAACTTGACGACGACGCTTCGTAGGAAGGCGAATAAATACCGATGCATTTAGCACTGATAGAATCCACTTCTGATTTTTATTTATAATTCTTTAATTTAATTTTGTAGCACAAGGGATTTAAAAAGGTTTTTTTCATCAGTACGACTACGAAGTAATCTTTGTTTTTCCTCGTTAGTATTTTCCTCACTGCTAAACTCCTCAAAATAGATCTTGCTCGTGTAACAAAATTAGGTACCTTACATACATTAGGTACATTTCGACATAAGTTTTTGTCTTCGTCTTCATACCTTCACGACGTCGACCTCATTTTGCTTGCTACGAAACTTTTTATCTACCAAGGTTGTGTGGCGTAATATCGTGTCTGCAATGTCCTCTTAACGATCCAGGATACTTATTCTTTAATGAAGCTTAAAAGGAATGTGTTAGAAATGGAGGATCATGTGGTGCCATCTTCATAAAGTGTTTGTCTTGTTTAAGAGGTTTTTCAATGCTCATAAATCTCAACTTCAGTGTATTTTCATAAGGGGATGGTGTACTTTGTAAACGTTTTAGTTTTTATGTTATCCTTCACAGATTGAATTAAAAAATTGTTATATATTTTAAACTGATAATATACAAGCCCAATAGACAGTAGACACTCCCTCAATATAACAGTTTCAATCTGTCCCTAATGCTTTAAAAACAGTGTTTCAAGCAATTCGTTCAAAAGTAATGTGATTCAATTTTAAAATTTCAAAATTATTTACACTACAATAATATGTTTGAAACTCCCCCAACCTATCTTCTAGTATCTTGGCGCAATCTGCTAGAAACTGCAGTGATATCGTTTTTCCAATTTTGCTAAATAAATAATCTTTTCCGAATATTGCAGTGGAAACCTTGTCTGAATTTCCCGGAGGAAATGCGGAAAGGTTCATGATCCATTGCCGCATGAAGTCATTTCAATTTGTTTTATGATGTTTTTGTCGAAAGGGTATGGCAACAGTAGGTGACATCGCTCATTGTTAACGTTTCCAATTGTTATTTTATTACACCTCGTTTCGATGTGAGTTTCTTTATTACATATCGATTAATTTTATGCGACATTTTCATTGATTTGATGTATCTGTTATTTATTTACCACTGACATTGTCTGTGTCGTATGAGTTGGCATTATTTTAATTTATTATGAATATTTTTTTTTTTTCATACGTTGTAATGCTTAATTTATGTGAATTTGCTACTTATTTATGTTCTTGGACGTAGGTATAATTTGTTTCTAGATCCGATTCTTATAGTAATCGTTTCTAGTAACTTTTTCCCTTTTCTTACTAATCTCTATATGTTTCGCTGAAAGGCTATACACATTTTACTCTGAAATATTGTTAAAGTACTACACTTCGTATTTTACATCTGCAATTTACTCTGAGCATATTTCTTTTTAATTCAGTTATTGCAAACCCTTGAGACGTTCTTGAGACTTGAGGTGTTCCACACAAAATATTATTTTACCTTCAGAATTTTAATAACGAAGATTCTTTACTGCAACGTCATCTTTCAACAGAGTTATATTATAGAGTAGTAATGTGCAGCGAAGGGCGAGCAATTTGCCTGCTGTACCATCACACGTTTGTAGGCAGCAGAAATTATTACATACATGCGTAGTTACATCAGCTGATGCAACGTGCTGTGTGTAATATTTACGCCTTTACGGTCACTACAGCTGATACTCCGATTAGTTCGTTAATTTCTACAATAAATTGGACATTTCCCTGACAGCTCCATGTTCTAGCCCCCTTGACGTAATATCTACATGATGTACAGCCACTACATTACATACAGGTTTTTCTTGTTTGGTATCCTTGCGGATTATTACCTATAATACAATCTAAATAAATACTAATATTTTTGTAATATTTGTATTATAAAGGTAATAATAGCACTTATTGTTTATGAGCTTTGTCCTGAAAATTCAGGTTATAAATATCGTTGTAATTACGGAACAATACGCTATACGTATGTAATGAGCTTGTATCTGATCGGTGGAACATTCAACACAGCCGATTTAATTACTGATTTTCCTAACACAACAATAGCTTAAAACCGACTATGATTAAAATCCAATTTTCATAAAACTTGTAATTCTTAGAACTATTAGAAAGCCGTTAACAAGCGAATCGGCATTACGCTCAATTTTCTGTTTTAACGAAACTAATCAGTACAGTCAGTCACAACTGCGTTATATGCGGTGCGTTACGTGTTGAGTTACACAGCAGTTGCACTTCTATCGTAACAATAATGCGTAATGTCGTAGATAAATAGACGATTAAAATAAATATGCGTGTGAAACCGGAGTAGCGCAAGTGGAGCGCATCTGAAAAACTGACAACAAACTGCTACTCATTTTTGACGTGAGTGTACATTTTGAAAATCGTTCTGGATTTGTTTGAAGAGTTTATGGTTGGGAATGTCGTAAATATATACGAGTGTCTTGTAAACAACTTGTTTACAAATCGAACATTTCTGAACTACGTTTGTTGAGTTAGATCGATGTATTGATTTCAGAATGGAAGTTCGGTTTGCTAAATGCAAGTTTCGTTGATTTTAACGATACTATAAAAATAAATACTAGTATATTTTCTCTTTTTCAAGATGTCTAAATCCTGTTGAACCAAAACAAAATTAAAACCCCCAATTTAGAACAGATTTTACGTTCCCTTGATTCACAACACAACATAAAATGGAAAATTGATGACCCTTGATTTGTTATTCTTTAAATGAACCGACATAAAAGGTAAAATATCCACTTAGGTGACACACTATATCACTCCAAAAATAATAAAGGATCAACTCTTTGACAGCCAGAATGCAACATAAAAGACATTTTTCTTATCCTCCCTTTGAAATATCTCCTGACCGTAAAAGGAACAAAATAGTGAGTACTTCCTGTGACATCTCTAGGAACTGTTAATGTGTTACGATGAAGGTTTTCTTCCTCCCGACTATTTTGGTTAACAACGTGTAAACAAATGGTTTCTGTAAAACCCGACGTCATTGAACAGTTTTCTGGAAAACGGTTTGTTGTATATTTGCCTGAAAGTTTTCGGAAGCTCTACAACAGTTCTTGTTATTTAACGTCGGACGTAAAAAAATCGGTTCTTAAAGTAAATATTTTTTTGTAATTCCATATTAAAATCACGAAGAGGGGACAAGAGAGATAACTACTATCAGTGTTTAGCAAACTGTGTCTGAACAAGACAAAGTATTTAGATGGTACTAGAAGTCTCATAGAAACATGAACAAAGAATCCCCCAAGATAACGCAATTATATCAAGTGTCTACATATAGTTGTACTCACCATTACGTGGTTTTATATACTTTCAATGTAGACAAAGCGATAGGAAACATACGTAATACCTTAAGGTTATCTGTCAGGTTAGGAGTTACGTCTAACTAATCTACTATATTTACTTAACCCACGTGATACAGCTCACCTACAGACATTATGATAACACTGCAAATGATAATCGGAAGACGTAAGTAATCGTTACCGTATAATAATCTCATTAAAACTATAAATGAAATCGCAAACGTCTTAGAAAGCTATGTAATCCATATTTGTTTCTAATGCGATAAATACTGATACATTAACTACGACTTTCTTTACATTTAAATACACAGTAGGTCACTTAAGATTTGCTGTCATTTCAAAGTTATCGCTGTAAATGCAACTTGGAACCTACCTATAAAGAAACCATTTAGCAAGTTAAAGCCAATAGTTTCATATGTTCTCATCTACATAATCGTAAATTCTTTCATGTCTTCTGCGTTCATAAACAAGTCTTTCATTAATTTAAACCTTTAGAAAGTTTACCTTTGGCACAGGTCGATACGAAAGGAAAATAAGTTTATGCCAATAAAATTGTGTAAACAAACGATTTGAATACAACTCTTGAGAGAAAAGTGAAAGTAAATTGAATTCGTATCGGATCGGTACAACTGACAATCTTGTTTTCTCTTTGTATTTTTTGGTTTCATTATTATCTTCATTGTTTCATTCAAGTCTAGGTCAGTGTTATAAGCGGAGGTGATCAAATTTTTACGATAGCTATTACCTCCCAGGAACCGGTCCATGTCTGATACATAGCATCAATTTGCTGAAACAGAACTTATTTGGACGATGTTGTAGAGATTTCAAACAGAGAAGTCGCATCGGCGCAATTATTTCGTTCATTTCTCGTTCCAAGCTTCAAATAAATTACTCATCTTTTTTACTAAGCGTTCTTAAATCCTTTCATCACTTCCCTATAGCTATAACTTACTGATCCAATTTTTTACCCACAATTACACAGACCCAGTGAACAGAACGCAAGCCATAATAATGATACCAGTTTTCCATAATACACGGCTAGTAACACTTTACATAACAAATTGCAATGCACTTAGGTACGAAGGCTGCTGTCCACCGGCGCAAGGCATGCAATTGTCGTGATTTACATCGCTGACTGGACGGCTGGACGTCCATTGCGTCGCGTCTATATGAATTATGGCACGTCGCACGTTTTGATTGATAGGGTAGTGAAAAGTTTGTGTAGTTGACGTGACGTGGTAGCAGTTTTTGGGTCAGTTTGTGTCGGTATGTTTTTGCGAATGGGCCAATTTTAATTGATAGCAAATTCTATCTTTGTAGCGTTTTATTACTAACCTACTAACCCTCGAAATACATGAAGTATCTCTTTGATGTCAAATAAAAACTATGCTGCAAAATTATTAGCGTCTCATCTCATAAATTATTGTCCTCAGTCTTCAGTCTAGACGAGACGGACTAGTTCGTCAACACTAATTAGCCCACTTGCATTCTAGAAAAGTATTTAGATTCGTTAGATACATCACTTAGCTTAACTCTAATCATTAGCTAAGTATAGCAAACAGAGAAAGTATCCAAGTCTGTTTAAGGTAATTTATTTGAAACGTTTGCTTATTTCTTACTTCCAAATATACTGAATGTTTATCCAGTTACAGAATCTCAAATTACCTAATTGCCTTTCTCTTTTTTCCCGCTCCTTTTATGCAACAAACGTCATTTGCAGATAAGAGTAATTTGTTACGTTACGATAAAGCCAATTGACAGAACATAGGAAATTACTTGCATTGCAAGAGTACAGTAACGAGATGGAAAAATAAAATCGATTTCATGTTTTGCATAATCTGAATCGTGCCTGAAACTGAAAGAGTCAGTTTCGGTGTAACTAGTGTAGCAGATTTTAAAAATTTACCCGTTAATGGTACATCGACTAACTCATTAAAATATTATATTATAGAATTGAGTTAAGTACCTACTTAACTTTGAAATACCCTTGTTTATTGCGCATAAAAACTGAAAATGTGCATAAACTTAAGTGCACGATTCATCTTCTCTAAACCCTTATTTAAAACCGCACAATCAAGCTTAGTAACTTCAACACAATGTTAAATTATGTACTTCTAACTTGATAGATTTATGTTCAAGCAATCACGTACAATCTAATTATGGTCATTGTGTTGCGAAACATGAAAATAAATCTTCTGTTAATGACGATACTTGACGTCCAGTCCTCTATCCTTTGTATGAAAATTGCACAAATAAACGAAGACTTGATTTGATTTAATACCGACTAGTACTGGTCATAGAATGTCGATCGCGAATGCCTTAACTGCATTCGAACAATACTTGGTTTGCCCAGCGCTAAGTGGTGTCCTTTCAACTATGTGTCATAATCTCATAATCCACCTATTCCATCCAATTGAGATAATAGCTTATTATTTACGCTCAGTTAATAATACCTTGATATATTGCCTGGCGGAAAATTACAAGGAAATCGCTGTAAATCATGTAACTGATGCTAGATTATTAACTTTAATCCTTTGCGATAAGAACTACTGGATGGACTTCCTTCAGACATAGCTACAATAGGAAAACATATTTTCCCGCTGTACTATGGTGTTAATTATTAAAATGGATTTCCACTCATTCTAAATATATCAAGGCAAATCCTCAGACTAAAGACAGGGTCGTCTATTCTTACCAGAGACCACGCGGTGCTTAATAATAACTTAATATTAACTTTGATTTAGTATGGAGGAAAGACCTATCAGGAAATCAATGTTAACGGCACAGTTCTGCTTCGATACTATTTAATTAAACTCTTCTTCGCTCAGTTGATTGAGGAAACTATGAGCTCCGAACTAGGATGTAAATTCCAGGGCTGGTATTTCGATCGACGATTATCTCGGGTGGAAATAGCTCACAAAACTATGCTCGGATCACGTTTTGCTGTTTCAAATTGACGATATGCAGAGTCTGTTTGTTCATACATTTCGCTAATTGACGTATCTATCACTCACATGTCAGAGTCCCTTCAATTGCTTTTGAGCAAACATTCAAAACCCCACTGGGAACTGATCACGCTTATGCTTCGAAAGACGACTATCCGCAGTACGAATATTTTTGGTGCGTAATTCATCGTAATGGCGCCCAACAAACAGCTAGCCCAGCAATGAGGAAAAGTATTCTCATACCACCACGCTTCCTTGAACGCATGTTACGTTGAACTAATCTTTTACAAACACGTACTCTTACTGTCAAACGAGATAAAAGTTATATATCACCGTCATTACCTGTCTTATGATGCCCTACATACCCGAAAAAACATCCGGCACGATGACGCATCATGTTGCAGCCTACGGGGTGTAATAGCTTAATTTAAAATTATATAACACCACTTTTGAAATAATATAAGTATGTCAGTATTATGTTATGACAACCTTTAACCATTTTGTTATTCAGCCTAATAAATTGCTGTGAAAGAAAAGTGGGTTCTCGATTTCATTCTTATCCCTAGATGTTTGTCCCAGTTGCAATATTGACTCACTCATGTAATTCTAATTAATTTTCAAGCTCCCAATGTAAACATTAATTAAATGTATAAGGTTGACACTCTAATGTCTGTAAGGACAAAAGCTTTATTACCCTGACCTTTGTCTTGACGAATGTTAAAATTGGGCGTGTCACCAGCCTATTGCCAGCCTTCGAATGACAATTTGAAGTAACAATCGATTTTATTTTTTCCAACCCTAATGGGTAGGGTACGCTAAGGTCAGTGTGAACGACCAAAATGATCTCATCGGGTTTGCTTCGTCCAGTGACGTCAGCTTCAGTAAACAAGTTGGGCTTGGTAATTTTTAATCTTTTGTTTTGATGCCTGTTTGCACGCGGTTTGCGTGTTAGATTAACCAATCTGCCGACATGAGGATTAATGGGATCGTATTTTATTTAAAAGTTTATGGGGCAAACAACTCACCTGCAACTTACGTCATCGCTTGTTTATTTTGACCGACCAAATGCCCAGCTGATCAGGGTGCCGATAACAGCCGAATTTGTAAGCTCCTTAAACAAACCTCCTTGTAGGAAGCCAGATAAATATTATATTCAGGAGAGAACATATTACTTAATAAACAGTAGCTTAAACCATGGTCAAGTAGGTTTAATCTGAGCTTAAATCTATAAACCAAGTTCATAGCAACATTATCTTTAAAAGCTGACTTGTTAATTTTCGCATAACAGTATTAGTGGCATGTTAAACAACTTAACCGTTGTGTCGGCAACATTTTGCAACCGTCCGCTAAACGTTTTATTTATATGCCGATTCCGCATTGCACCGCGGGGACAGGTGAAGTTTAACTGTCGCACATAACATTAAAACAACATTGCACGGTATTATGTGCTAACAGATCTCTGAGCGCCATTAACTTCAAATTGCCATGTGTGCCAACAGTGCCTCTTTCCCAGAAACTTGCAAATATTTTAATTTAAATAATGGAATTCGCAATCCTCTCAAGGTTGTGCATGGCTAACCATAACTGGTTAGAACGCAATTAATTAAGATTTCATAACAAATGTTGGATCAACAGTCTTGCTAATTGCATTTTTTGTATGCAAATCAGATATAAATTTAAGTGAGGTTTGTGTAACCTCTTATATGCTCGTTTTAGAGTGAATGATGGACAAACATGACGAGTGCGGCCCAGCAAATATTGAGATATGTATTATATTTAATATTTGTGGCGCCAACGGAGAGTCGTAAGCTATCTTATGATTACATACGTATTTACGTAGGCTTTCTGAAATATCTACTCAAGGAAAAGATTCTTGAGCCACTTTTCTTGATAGGGCAATCCTATCAAGAAAAGTGTTGAAGTTCTGGAGTAGTCAGCAGTTTTTAACGAATATCCAGTGTCTCGCTTTTTGAATAACATGTTATTTGGTCACAAAACGCAGAATTTACCATTTACCAATATTAATAAAACAAAATTGACCCAACAACAAATAATTTAAACTGGCCCGAGTCCCTCACGCACATTTTTAACGCACCGTTGACAACGCTCAGTTATTTTAGGGTGCGATCATGCAAAGTTACGCTCCAATGCGTCGATTGACGTGTACACAAGCATATGGAACTATTCCTGTGCCTGATCGGTTTACAGGGATAATCAACTTACAGGGACTAGCAGGTTCAATGAACGCCGTAGTAACGGTCACCTGCTAAAGAAACGGGAGATTAAGTTTGCTTGTTTTGTGTAATTGGGCTGTTGTTCTTTGTGATTATTGTTTGGGATTGTATTTAATTGAAGTGGCATTGAGTGTCTTTAAAAATGATTAAAGGTTTTGGTAGTTTAAGCCGAAACTCCACTCATTGCTGCGCAGTACAGTTCAGCATTGAAGTCTGAACTTTCGTTGATAAATTAGGATAGGACGTATTTGTTAAATTTTTGCTTATGTGATTCCAAAATAAACTTCAGTGTAGGCATCATAAACGCACAGTAATGATGAAAATAAACTTTTGCCTTATTTCCTTATCACATCTGTTTCTGCATTACTAAAATATTCCTGATACCGGGAATGACAATGATTCACTTTCAGGATGTGCCTTATCTCTCTGGGAAATGTTAAAGTTGACTTCATGAAGCCTGCAGTGCGTTAATACAAACGTTTACATCACTCTCTGAATATAATAATGATGATTGTCTTTTAATAATGTGAAGGTACTGCAGAGCCAGTCAACCAGTCTTACCAAGGGGTATCGTATTACCTAGCACTAACTGGGTTGTGGAGGTCCGACAGGCAGTCGCTCCATGTAAAATACTGGTATTCAGCTGCATCCGGTTAGACTGGAAGCCGACCCCAACATAGTTGGGAAAAGGCTAGGCAGATGATGATGTCTTTTAATAATGTGAAGGTACTGCAGAGCCTTATTTTACCCGAACCAATTCTCATTTACCGCTGAAACCAAACAACTGCTTGTAAAACATGCTGGCTTTCACGGTTAAAATACTGTTATGATACTTTCTTATTACAAACGAGGGGGTCAATGAACTTATTTCAAAATGCTAAGGGGTCAAAGTCACAAAAAGTGTTTCACTAAGATAATTTCTCATAATCATGGCGGCATACAAACATTAATTTGCAACATCATTATGTTGGTCGTTGAACCGCTAATAGCTTCGGTTACTATGGGACCCCAGAACGTCCCATCAATCATCTGTTTGTGCACCCGGAAGGCACTAGAAAGTTCGATGTACGGCCTTAGCGTGCGACCTTGGTGTAAATTACTACCAACCCCGAACAAACAGCAGATCCCTATAAATTTAAAATGTTATTATTTTCCCTGTTCTCATGTTTTGGTCCGTGCTGTGACTGCTGTTGCAAATAAACAATGGTGTTATTCATAAAATATGTTATTACATTATATCTGTTATAAATATTTTAGTATATTTATGAACATGATCCGTAGGTGGACACTGCTATTTTAAATTATCTATTATTCGAATTCAAAACATGCCAAATAAAACAGATTTTGGTACGCAGTTGGACTACAAATATGGCAAGCTAAGAGCTCAGAAATATGTATGTTAATTGATGGAGTTATTCCCAAATCGGATTCACTTCTACGAATTTTCCACCAGTACCTACATCATAGAGGATCGGGTCTGAATAACTCAATAGAGGAATATGCAGTAGTTAGTAAAAGCACTCCTTCAATATTTTACCCCTAGTCATCGTCATTCGTCATCGGTCACTACCCTCGCGAGCCCGACCTCACCCTCTGTGATTGTTCAAGGTTCACCGCGCGACCTTCACTGCTCCTCAGGTGTCAACTTACTAATGTCATTAGCGTCAAGTTACTGCACAAGCACGCCCGGTTGCTCTCGCTACTATATTTAAACCACGTAGGTACTTTCTTTGTTTCTCTCTTCTCTGTTATTCTTCAGTTTTTTACTTGACGCGTATTTGATTTCATTTTCAATTCGTACGTTTTCTGAATTCTCAGTAAACATTAACACAACTGCGTTTTCTGTTTTCATGAAATCTTTTGGCTCAACTATTGTGTTTAATATTTGGAGCTTGTCTGTAGTCCGTTAGATTGATGTTATAGCTTTGTAAACAAAGATCTCGTACATCACCATTATAGTTTACAAATTAGAATATTGTTTATAGTTCTTTTTTTTCCGTCTAGTGTTTTTCTGTTATCATTTGTTGTCCCCTGCGTTTATCGAACACGTCTCGTCGGTATTGTAACAGTTCGGACTCGTAATTCTTCTAATTTTGTTAGCCGTGGGTGGTGGCCAACAATCTTTACGATTGCCACGAGATTCAATTAAACCACTTTATGTATTGTTATATTAGTTGTTATATGCGTCACATCCATAAATAACGCCACATTCTAAATAGTTTGTCTTCAAAGTGCCGTGAACACAAATCTGTCATTCAAATGCTCAAACAGCTTGTTTTCATATATCAAATATATCAACTTTGTTTGCAATATTAACACCCTCTTAAACATTGACTGTTATATTTCCATAATATTTTCACGCCAACATATGTGTGTTGGAGTCGAGACAAATTGCGGTCTTAAATGTAGCAAGTTTATGCGACGTTTTCAGCGCGTGTGAGTGCTTTTATAAATCTGGAAACATTTCCGAATGGAAAACCACCGCTGTCATAAGATTAAGGATTCTAATTTCTCACGACAGTGCAGTACATTGCGTTATTTAAAATAAGTCCAAGGCTGTGACCTGTTTCACTTTGAGCTTGCGTACCTAATAGTAATGCTTTTTCCGCTCCACAACGCTTTTCATTGACAATGAACGAGCACATTTTCGAATGTTTTTTATGTTTTATTGCAGCTATAAAACACTTTGTTTAGCAAATAAGATCTGAATAAACTATCCTTTGTTACATCAACACACAGTTTTAAAATTGATCAATTACTGCCAACACATTGCTTTAGCTCAATCATGTTATTAACAATCTGTTTAGCTATCGTAAAGTTTCGTTCATCGGGGTGTGTATTGATGTATAGCCTAAAGTCTAGACAGACTTGCGAGTCAATAGCGACGACTCAACCTTCGGACACTAACCTTTCTTTTTTGCCGTTTTCGCTGCAACACTCGTATACCAATTGCAAAACAAAACCGATATGAGATGATGAAAGTAGAACCGGATTTTATAAATTTATCACAATTTACGAGTTTCATAAATTACATTATATTCGCTTTGAGATGGTTTCTTGTGTAAATGCCATTTACTAGGAGAGCACTAATTAAACCTTTTATGCATTCGTCTCGTGCTGTCTCGCTGGCAATAAAAACTAATGGACATAGTCGTTCTCATACTTCTTAAAGAACCGCATGGATCTAACGCTTCGTTGTGAAATCACACTTTTGGATTTTACACCGCTAATAAATCGTGTGGTGTAACTCTGCATCAAAATAGATTTTAAAACTCACCTCTGCTTCTTGAGTAAACATGCTAAATTTGTTCTTTTTGTAAACATTTACTTAGTGAATGAACTAAATCGTTTAGATCAATTTGTTGATTTAGATTCACACGTAGCACTTTAACAACTGCTTAACTTCTGGCATGTAATTGCATAATTCTTGATATTTTTTAGTTTTTATGTCCATTGTGTCAAACACGGACACCATTAAACCATTTAGTAGTTTTCCTTTGCACTAAATCGAGGTGTAAGGCCACTAAAGCCAGCCTTCCGTGGTTTGTTGCACCGAACTACGGTCAAGGCGAGCTTGGCGCCAGCCCGGAGCCGATTCCAAAAATACACCTTTACCCAAACATAAATAATTTAGAAGAATCTGCAAAGTGCCCGGATGCAGCCACTTCAAAAGGTGAACCGTAGGACTCTCAGAAGACACGTGTTTCAAAGATTAGCAGCCGATAGTGAAGCTATTTTGTATAAACTAGAACCAGTTTTAGAACCGCTAAGTTTCATTCTCCACTTGTGCCTTTAACTGATAACAAAATAAACTCTTCGGTCTTCGTTTAGAATCCCGCGTTCAAAATAAAATCGTGCAGACGAAATGACAGACACGGTTCGAGACTACTCTTAAGAACGCCGTTGACGCAACGTTCAAGCAATTTTGTGTCAAAATATATTATACATGTCATGGTATTTGCTCAAATTTAATTTTCTATGACATTTAATACCACTTGTCATCCACAATAATCTTTTATATAAATGTTTCTGTTTTTGCTTTGGTATCACGGAAATATCGTCTCGTTTATTTTTATCCAAGGGTTTTTTTACGTGAAGGCTCATCGTCCAGTATTAGATTATTTTCAGTTAAAATATTTAGTTCTACTGCGACGGTGAAATAAGTCACCGCTTCGATCGTGATTATTTTTAATGTTTGTAAACAGAAAACTTGACAAGAGTTTTTCTTGCTATTCCATAGCATCAGGCGTTTCACTCGTGCGTGTAAGAAAGAGTATTTTGACAGTAAGAATTATAGGTCTACTGTAGATTTGTCGAAACAATTTCTCTTTTGCCAAAATAAATAATGTTCAAGTAATGCTTCATGTCTAAAATGTATATTATTCTAATATTTCGCATGTGTAGCCACTTTGTTTACAGAAAAAAACCTCTATAACGCGGAAATGGTTGACAGTTACGTAAACATGTTCTTATTGTACCTATTGGAACTTATCAGCTGCTGCGTTCTGGGTTAATGCATGTCGTTAAAGTAGATTATTTTCTATACTCATGTTAATTAATCATAATGTTCTCATTCTAACTCTGAGCTCGTTTGCGGCAGCTTTTATCTGTTTTGCGGTCACGAACCACAATGCCTAGGTACTTATTATTGTTTGTAATTTATTCAAATGGTAACTCTTTCTCAGAATAAGGGTTATAGCAAACGTGATTCCGAAATAAAGGACAATTGTTCTCTACTATTTATCACAATTCATGGTCTATTGCGTCTACAATGAACTCACCTCAACGTAAATCACAAGAATTGAACTTTATGTTGATTGGTTTAGAGTATAATTTATTTTGTGGTGGATTAGTCCTATGCGGCTGATTGTGTCTCGTTGTTATCGTGTCGTATCGAGTGGCGCACGCGCCACAAACGACCGCTTGTATGATTTACAACGTGCTCCACTGAAAGGTACCATTGTTGGCTTAACAGCTTCGACGGCGATTACACAATCGCATCGTTTGACGCCTGTCGAAGGTTATCTCCGGTCGTACGCCGCCGCTGCACTCTGAAGTTGACCGATGTTTGTAATGTTAGTGAGCTTTGTTGATGGTATTTCACGTTTCTGATATTTTTGTTTGTACTACCATTGACCGTTTACATTGGAATTCCTGTCCTTTCCCAGGCTGCCTTTAAAATGAAGGCTCCCATCTCTACAGTATTTCAATGTTGCCAAACATCAGAGCTTACGAACTGCTCCAATTTTTCATGTAATGAGTTGTAGCGGCACTACAAATGACACATAACTGCCGGCCGGGCTGAGTAAAGACTAATTAGAAGCTGTTTAATGCATTGCTGTTGAATCGTCGCATAAATTAACTGTTATACGATCGTAAAACTTTAGTCGTAACTAGCTGTTGCCCGCAACCTTAGTTCGCGTAAAATTATTATTAAAAAAAAATGTTACTTGCTTCCCTTTTTCAATCGAATTTTATTACCAATTTCAAGGGTTTTAATTTTTTTGCACGGAACCCTAATTATTTTTCTAAAATAAAAGTAGCCTATGTTAGACCATTATAACATCAACTATCTGCCAGTAAGTCTTGTCAAAATCGGTCCAGCCGTTTCGGAAATTAGCCGGAACAAACAGACAGACAAAATTTAAAAAAATGTGTTAATTCAGTAAAAAGCTGTTATTTTGATATTACAAACAGACACTTCAATTTTATTTATTTGTATGTATAGATAATCTCCATTTAATATCCTCAATGTTTGCTATAATATATCGCAAGCAGAACAACAAACTAACTGGCAACGGGTCCGGTCGTTCCAATTAGCTTTAATCAATTACATGGTTTCGAAGATAACAAACTGACTTACGGTAGAATGTGATGAATCACCACTTCTGGTGATTTGCCAAACAGTTGGCACGGTGAATTCCGAAGGTACATAGGAATTTGTGTTTTTATTAATATCGGGATTAATATATCCGTGATTGCGCAGTACGTGTTTTCTATTTAAACTGCTGTGAAAATAGTGTCGACAGTTTGAGTTGTTTACTTATTTCAGACACTATTGCGTTGCTTCTTATTTACCTTTGCATTGTCCCGACTCATTGCATAAGCAAAGTGGAAAACATAAAAGAACATGTCTTTCTCTTGCCTGACTGTGAAAATGAGCACATGAACACGATTTCTATGTCATTCTTGTTTGTAATTGTAAAGTAGCAGTAAAGTAAAGTAGTAGTAGGATAGCTGCTGTTGATTATTCTATTTGATTGGCAATGGATTTACAATTTATTGATATCAGAATTAGATTCGAAGAAATAGCTTTTTTTTTGTTTCATGTCAATTGTAGAAGTTGTTGCTACTACGTTCATCTCCGTGAAGTTTGAATCTATTTAAGTCGCAAGTATAGGTATAGTATAGGCTTCTTTTGGGCTAGCTCGTTCCATCGTCGACCTCATCTCTGTCGTCAGGACTTGATTGAAGTCAAGAGTAGGCCCATTTAATATTAAAAAAAAAACTAGTTCACATTTAGTTTGGGAGTTAGGACTCAGTCCAATGCAATACAACTGCAAGGTAAACTGTCTTTTCTGTCATTCAGTTTAGCGAGGAGTGCTTCTTTCGCGCAAAAACCTAATTGTAGCCAGAATGCAACTCACACAATATTTTAACTATTTTGTAAAGTTTGACCTAATTCTAAGCGTAAACCGCAACATAACAACGTTTTACCTTATAAACATTTAATTGTTAATACGCGCACTGCGCAAAATAATAAACAAACCATTATAATTAATCAACTTCCGTAGAATGCCGATAAAACATTTAACATTTGATAGCCGGCTTCAATAATATACCCTGTCCTATTAATAAAAAGCATTATTAGCACTTGGACTTTTACGACTACTAACATAGCAAGAAATAAATACGAGCCATATATCACCCACACGATTTAAGGGCTGTTTTCAACAGTAATAGTTTCTAAAGATTACCACCAAGAAAAAAAAACAACTTTATAGCAAGTTGGCGTGTCGACATGTTACCCGGTCGTTTGTTCAATGACTCACGAGTACAAACTACTGACACTATCTAAGGTAATTTATATCACATTGAGAATGCAGAAAGCCATAATGCTTAACTAGTAATTATGGTTTAAGATGAAAAAGTGAATGGTGTAATTGTTACTGCAATTTGCGCTAAGTAATTAGGAGCAGTAGCAGGACAGTAATTTATGATTATGACTTCATAACGTTTCTATTGGCTGTTGCTTGGGCAATTTTTCTCACAAAATTTTTGTCGATAGTTAACAAAACAATCCAGATTTTGGGATATTAGAACTGCTATCTATGTAATTAATTCTGATTTAATATGGAGTTGCCTCTTGAATATAAACGAGACACAAAACTGAGAATTGAAGATAAGAGATTGATTCTCATGAAGAAACTTGGGGAAATCCTGAATGATTATGAGTTGGTGCATTATGAAAGCAACAGGGCTATATGCGGCACCAATTGTGGAAATTCAAAATCATTTGCAATGAAGCAAAATTTCACAATGGAAACGTAACATTACAGTACAAAGACGGGAATAACCCTGAATGTCTGTTCAAGAGTTGACTCATGTGTGAACATCTGATGCAATGAGTAATCTTCCTAGATTTCAAGATGTGTTTCAAAAAACCCGGTGAAAGATATTTAACCCGCAACGTTTTTCTGAAAGATATTTTTTTTAGAAAAAACATTGCGGGTTACCTGCTATCTTCTGCTATGACCAACTGGTTCATCAGCACCATCAAGTTGTGATCTTACATGGAGTTATGTTTCTTGTGAATAATTCCTTTCTTACCTGTATGCAGTAACATAGACACAATTATCTATTTCCAAGTTGCATATTAAGACATTCTACTTACAAGAAAGAAAATTGCCTATTATATATCATACCTACTATAAGTACTTGGTAACAACTTATAAGCTCCGATACTATCGTTATTTGTAACCTTAGAGCCGGCCTTGGCGCCAGCAAATAGTGAAATGCATCGACATGATGCAATGTCTCGCTTCGAACAAATATTATACTTGTATCTATAACATTTGATACGTCTGTTTTTAGAAGCTATTGTATTCGATTCACTGTTTAGTTTTAGATAGGTCCTGTTGTTAAGGCCGTTATTTCTGCGAACATTTAATATGTTATGAATATTTGTTACCAGAGTATACAATTAATTGAATATATCATCTAATTAATAAGCCTCCCTCTTAGAGAGAGGAGGCCTGTGTGACAGCAGTGTACGTACTGGTTATGCTTTTGTATTTAGAATTATTATCTCATGTTGGTACGAATTTGCCAAGCGTAGTCATTTTGCGAGTAAAAGAAAACTCTAGCAATAAACAAATTGTAACAGCAACAGCCACATTTCTCTGTAATCTGAACTTTAATCACAAGTACGATAATGCATGTGTACCTAATGCAAAGGAAATGCAGTTTTATTATTGTTTACATTTAACTTCTTGGCCCTTGAAATATCCGAGAAATCGACGTTATCAAACTCATTACAAAACTGTAATGAGCATGCATGGTAGTGGCGAGGTCGCATGCATGCGCAACATTGACCCTTTCGATAACCACGTCCTGCGGTCATATTACTATAGAATTTGTAATCCTATGCAGGAATGTGATATTATTTGTAGCATTGTGGTATAACATTGAATTACGTATATTACATTTGTACATATAAACGTCAACTCTATAAACCGAATCTAACTTGGTGACTTCGATATTGCTAGACATAAGTTTTCGAAAGTACTTAGCTCAACGTCGAAATACATCCCAAATCATATGTCCTGCACTGTTTGTTTTCTTTAATTTTTGTTTTTATTATTTATTAACGAAACCTAAATTAACTTATTCAGCTATTAAGCATTTTTTTTCATGGAACATCATTCCATTCTGTATCTGGATTCTGGAGGTTGTTAGCTCCTGTTTATACTTTTGCAGCTACCATCGTTTTACTTGTACCTAGTCTTGTGTTTTTGATCCGAAATAAACTTTTTTTCATATATTATATTTTTTTAAATCTTCAAATTTAGTAATAAGATTCCATATTTCCATAAACACACTTGACACCAACATCATATTTTGATATCAAACTGACACCTATAGCGCCAAAAATTTCTTAGAACAACTATTACATTTTCATGAAAAAGAGATGAATAGAACCTTCGTGCATGAGTCAGTTCCATATGCACCGCAGTATAGTTAAGAGTGCTAAGACAAAGACCCCGCAGTAAACACATTTAGGCCTCTATTATTTTGAACGAGAGACCCCATTGCAAGCGACTTACTGGCGACATGTAATTACTGTGATCTATAGGTAGGATACAAAGTAGTTGTTTCAAAGACAACAAAGACACTACAGACGTTCCAAATACACGTGATTTTCTAACTTGAATTGCTAGTTTGACCTATTCTTAATATAAACATGGCTGTCTCAACTTGAGGAGTACCCCAAGGCAAAATACAATTTTGAAAAGGCATTCGATTGACCTAATCTTCTCTAGATAATTGAAAAATGTTAATACAATCGTTGTTAGTTATTAGAGTTAAGAAATACGGAACTTCAAGGCGAACATAAATTAATAAATGACCAAATATTTATCTATGTCTGGTCTTGCCTACCTGACAATTGAAAGGCTTGACAATAACGAATACAAAACCAAGAAGATCTAACCTTCACATAGATATTTACAGATAGGTATTGCATAATCAAGAACTTGTTAATAAGTATGCATTCTAGAAGTATCAAATGCATCTTTACATTTTAAGTTCTGAAACATTCGTATCTTTTTGTAAGCCTAAAAAAAAAGGCTAGTTTTCTTAATAAATTATCTTTAATAGGAATCTAATTAGCTCTACTATGATTGAATTATTTTTAGGATTATAGTTAAGTCTATAATCCTAAAAATATGTTCTTATCATGTCATCAAAAAGTATTGCAAAAAGTTAATACACTGGATTGACGTCAAATCGCAATCAAATTGCGGCAGGATATTTATTTTACATACGTCACTGAATAAAATTGGTTTAATGTAAATGTACAAATAAACACTCGAACAGATCTATTTCCAAACACTTCCAAGATTTGGAATGCACTTCACATGTTTGTATACAGTGCTTCAAAGTGACATTTGGAAGTATAAATACGACAGACGTGGGCAGAAATAGTTCTTGTCTAGAATTCTTATGCTCAAGCTTAGTAACCCATAGACTGAACATATGTTGAACATGTCTTCCATTCAGCATACTCTTGGAAGGCGTTGCATCATACCCGTTTCCAATTTGCATATTTAGTGCATTTGAACACTAGTTTTGATGTGAAATGACGATGGAGTTGGCCATTTACACGCGACATCCTTGTTGCTCTGAAAACATGATGTAAACTGTATTTGTATATCTTGGAATACTAAAATATGAAGCAATAAAGACTGGTGCAACCTGCTGAAATTCAGTGGAGGGAATTCACCATATGCCGTTTCTAGCTTCACAATTTACAGATCTATCGTACAAACGCCTGTTCCATGAGTATATTTTAAATTTGTTTGCATAATGAGTAATCCGACTGAGAAATGCACGATTTTGCAAATACAAAGGCGTCTGTTTTCCGCAGATGTTAACAATAACAATTTGCGATAAATTCAAACTTCCGCCAAATATGACCTGGTGGAACGTGATATCTGACCTTCACATTTTATGGTCATGTAAAAATAACAATTTACGGAAATAAACGTTGTTAATGCGAAGGTGGCTCAAGACAATTTTAGTATAATGCACTGTCAACGGAAATGCATAAATTGGTCTGTTTGTACAGAGAACCCATATAAATTTTAGTTTTAATTTCATTTATAATGAGTGTAAGTGAAGTTGGTTTTCACTTCCTTGTAATTCGTTGTAAATTCTGGCAAAGGTTTTAACCAACGTAAGCCTGATGTATGACAATATACTAGAATAGACATCGACACAAATACAATGTGTGCTTGTGTCATAGATTTCACAATATAAATCGGTTATTTCCAATTAAGAGAAGAAAAATTCTTAGCAAACCACCATTCTTAACAAAATATCACAGCTTGTATCAGTAAGTATGTAAATTGCGCAATTTTTTATTCAAACTATGTTTGGCCAAAGATTAAGATCATTGGCTAGCATTAAATAAACTCCAATGGCGGCTTTCATTGAAATACTGATTAAGTTCCAGTCACGATAACATCTAGCCGCATTCTCTTTGTAGTTCTAATTAAATTCGGTATTTTAAAAACTTTTTCTCTGAATTACTTTGTATCGCACACTATTCATGAAAGGTTACTTAATTGCAAACACCATCGGTTCCATCACGCGAACCGATCATTATCATCTTCATATTTATTATATTATTATTTTCTTTACTCTACATTATTCAGTTATTTTTTATTCATAACTTATTATTTTGAGTGTTACATGTTTTGCAAATCCTCGTAATTTCAGTTATTTCCTGTATTGAGGATAAAAAAGTCGTTCAACAACCTCCAGAACAGCAATTCCACATTTAAACAATTGACGGCAATCATGCTTGTTGCCAACTGAAATTGTAGAGTACTTCTCGTTTTACAGAACCTATTAATATAATAGTCAGTATATAGTAGTCAGTTCAAATGTTTAGGTTTAGTCGAATAGTGTAACTGCAAGTGATTTCAGTTCATATTATTGTAACAAAGCGCAACCTTGAAGACGGCGACGTGTCGGCTGCTTTGTCTGACGACTGAGTCTTACGCATTCGTCCCATTCATACTATAGATGCGTTTCGTGCGACATAATTCTGCAGCGTTGACGCGACCAGCTCTACTAATTGCCTGTTCTCGCCCACTCCTTGTTACGTGAGTGATTCTTCGGCGGTTGCCTCTTGAAGCTTATCTTCCTCGACTCCATGATTGGCAACACAATCGTCATTACTATTATTCACTCCAAACACTATTAAAGGCCGCCTGATTTATTTCATTGTTACATCGCTAACCATCTAGATGACTCTTTGTTCTCTCAGTGACGTTACTTTAATTAATTTCGATTGCAACAGATGGACATGGACGATGTCCAACTAATATTGCATCTGACACGTTTGGTCTTTTTTCTTGATTGATAGCTCTTATTCTATGAATGAGTTTTATTTGTATGATAATATTGTCACCGGCAATGTCTATAACAAATTGCGTGCGGAATGCTTGCTTGCCAATAAATACCTTTATTATGACTGACACTCCCGTTGCCTTGCCACTAACTAAACATCACTGCTTATATATCTTCACCCCGCTGAGAATGTTCTGCTTCGCTCGGCTGTTCGTAGTCCTTTAACAAAAAATTCAAACATAGAGTAATCCAGACACCAAGTGTACTTACTCTAATATTGAACTTGGCGGGATACCATCAATAGGTTCTTTTGTCTAAACAACAACTAGATTATCGTGTTATACATAAATTAGTATAGTAACATTGTGATAGTAAATATCGATCCTAGTATGAAATTAGCTTTGGCTTATCTGCTCCAAGGTTTCACTGAATGTTTTCTAACCTTAGTTTAGTACCATACGTTTCATGTTGTGTCTTTGCGTCGAGTAATTTCGGAGGGAAGATTGGAGCAGCTAGGTCTTTGGGCGTTCGACGATAGGGCTGTGGTGACGTGGTCATGTGTCGGCAGCATCAACGGGTTGGCGCTGGCGCTGGGCGGCAGCGGTGCTGGCAGCCCTGCGACGGCGAACGACTCTCGGGACCAGACGACGACCTCATCTCGCGCGACCTCTCCGCCGCCAAACGAGAGGCAGCAGCACTCCAGGTAGACGCGCTCCACGCTCGGAACGTTTGGCTTCACTGGCTATGGATGTTTTTGTTGCCGATGGAATACCAGCTTTTAAAAAAAGCACCATATCTCTGCTATTGAAATAACTTCTGATATCATGCAGCATCCGATTGGGTTTAATTCAAAGCTAGTGTTCCATTGCTCAAACGTAAGGTGTTGGTTTCGTTGCTGTACTGTAATTTTATGTGGGTCAAGGTCGTTTCCAAATTTTGTTCTACTATTAGAACGCCAAACAACGTTCCTAGTATGTGTGCATGCTTGCCTGCTGAGTGTTTTTTTTGTTTTGTTGGTGGTAAAAACCTTTTTGTGCTGTTTGTTTTGTATTGCCGAGTGTTGAACAGTGTATTTTGTTTTGTTAGATAGTTTTTGTGTCCTGTTCTAAGGTTATAGAATTTTTCAGCGTCTTCGAATATTTACACCAACATAATGTGTCATTCGACGTGTACCTACAAACACTTCTGTTCAGTTGTTATTCTAAGTCGAGCTGCCGATATCAGTAAATAAAAGAGTATAAATAATTCAAAGAGGAAATTAAGTTTAATGATCGCTACTAAACTGCGCAATGTCAAAGTCAAACACATGTTTTCCTGTCGGCAACGGATGACGTCAGGACTAAATAAAACAATGATGGTCCTTGTTATTGCTTTACTTTATACCTGAATTAGTTCGCTCGATTTAAATGAGGCTATTTATAAATTTTACCAAACGCAATTGACGAGGGAGGTGATAATAATGCAACGATACCACCGGTTTCTTCGAAACATTTCAATGAAGCAACAGCTTTTTAGGTGACGAAAAAGGCTGGCAAAAATTACAATGTAAATAAAAAATCCTAAATAAACACAAAGATTAATAGGAGGATGTTTGACGGGTCTTAAATCTTTCTTATTTAGACGTTTCAACAGGTAAGTCGTTAACTTCAAGGATGGCCATCACAAGAGTAATGAATCGGATGCAGATCATGCAGATAAAATTATGAATATACCATTTGAATTCTGCTTCACAGAAGCCTAAATGAGATACTATCGATGAAACATAATGTCGGCTAAGGCACGTCTTGGTCGAGTCTCTGCTCTGAATCTTAATAACCCAAACTTGTACCTTCAATGCATAATCTACAAGACGTTAGGCAATTGATCAGTATCAATATTGTGAAGTTCGTCGTCAAAGTCAAACTTATGCGGGACTAAATTACTTTAGGTTCTAAGATGTTGTAGAGGCACTTAATCATTTGAATTGGCGTGAGAGTAAACTATATCAACCATATTATAAAGTGTACCACCGTGTCATTGTTGAATGGAGTCGAGAACATAAAATGTAAGTCTAGATTGAAAGCCAAAAGTAGTAGGAAGTAAAGAGCCAAATCTTGATATAGAGCACCGCCTGTTTGTGGGCGGGTCTTTGGCATTGTCACATGATACTATCTATACCGACACTATGTCAGTTAGTCCAAGAAAAAAAACAATCGCTACGAAGGTTTTAACTCGACACCCACATAGTAAGAATATAACATAAGAGATATACATATGCTTACAGAAGTTTAACAGCAAAAGAGATACAATAATCGTCATTAAAATTGATAAAACAGAACTTATATTATTATGAGAAAAGTAGTAGATGAGTAAACAATCGCTTGCTAACTGCAGAAGATCCGAATTTCATTAGTTAAATAATTGAAAGTGATGCAGAGAGAGCGGAGAGCATACGAGGAAGCAGAGAATTTAAAATATAATGCCCTGCAGTGACTGAGGTCTGCGGTTAGCTTCTTGCTTAGCATTTTGTAGCCTTGATCTTTCCAACCAGTTCTCAAATATTTAATGTATGTAGTGCATATTTATAATTAGTTATATTTTAGATCTTTGTTTAACACATGACGTTCCGTATTAGGTTAAAGATGTTAAGATCAGTTAAACTTTACTCTGGAAGTTTGCACCATCAAGGCTATTGGACTATCAATCATAGTGACTTGTTCACATTGTCTGCAAACTGTTTTGCACATGCAAATCCAGATCATCAAGAAAACATTTGGGGTGTCCGCAAAATAATTGGCCAGCCCTAATGTCGGTCCAAATATGTACGAGCATTTATATCCTTCATGTCATTAACTGCTAACGACATGACGTTGAATAATCACAATAAATGTGCATGCCTCCCAAGGCATCCTCATCCCAAAACTACGTGTTGATCATCTCGTAATTCAACTCATAATTTCCGAAGCACCACGGTGAAGCTTACGTCATGCTCCCAGAATAGAGCGCGGTTGCTTTCAGTGTGGAGTTATTGTAGATTTTTTGCTCGCAGGTTATTGACTTGAAGCATTTAGATGTCACGGCAAGGGTACTGAACACGACTCCGTAACAAGGCACCGAATGTTCAACAAAATTGCAAGTCTGCAACATTGAACCATTCGCGAATATAGCTGAGCCGTTTATGGAGTCGTAAAAATGTTTTATGTACTGTTTTAATTAATAAGTCATGAATTCATGATACAAGTATTCTAGTGACGGTAAACTTGCTCGATATGAATTGATATTGCACGATTTGCTTAAAATATAATGATATCTTAAACAATTCTAAAAATAGTTTTTTTCTTATGTTTGGGTTACAAAAATATAAATATTATTTTGATTGGATACCTGTTTTCGGCTGGCAAATGTGAAGGTCATTATTGTTTATTTATCTTCCACGATAATAACTCTAGGTAGGTACTAAAACAAAACGAGTAGGTGTTGAGACCGAGGTGTGAATAATGTGAATATTTAAGTACTGGTATAAAAACTAGTAAATGGTTTTTTTTTTTGTGAATTTGGGTAACGCTTTCTGTTATTAACTAATTAACTCAATTTTTTAATATAATAACTTAGCGACACCTACTGTGATATGATTTAAATGTTATTGCCTTAGCAATATACAATTATTTGCCGAGCTTGAGATAGAAAAAAAGACTTGAACTTTATTTATACTTTTCTTAGTGTTTTACTGTAGACATTACTAGAGACAGCCGTAATGTAATGACACTAGAATGAAACTAAACATTTTAAAAGGTGTTAGCAGTAAGTCACGTTCAATTAGTAAATAAATATTTAAATAGATAAAGTCCACTTTAAATTTGTGTAGGCGGATTACATTAAGTATTTGCCTAAGTCGTAAAGCATCTGCTCTCAGCTAAGAAGTTTAGACAAAAAATGTGGTAGTCATTATAGATTTGCTCTAATGTATTGACTTGTATCTTTGTGAATTAATTGATCGGATTATTTGCGAAACTGGATCAATACTTGCCAAGCCAAAAACCTAACGAGTTCTACGTCTAGTAATATTTATCTCCACGAAAAACATTCCAATCAATATACTGAATTAATGCGATGCGATACATCAGAACATCGTTCAAGCCTATTCCGCAGCATGACTGACGAATATTAAATTGATGCCCTCCTTCGATAAGAGCTCTGTAGCCTTCAATTTAATTTGTTAAATAAAATGGAAACGTGCTCTCAATATCTCCCAAAAACTTATTGAACGAATATATCTTCAGTATCCCACTTAAGACTCGATGATTTGACAGAGGAGAGGATCCCGAATGTGCAGTAAAGTACTCGCAAATGTGTGCGAAATCGTTACAATAATTCACGAGTAATCTTCGCTGTGAATTCTTTGCGAAGGCGTTTAAGCTCGAGAAAAGTGAGCAATTATACTTATACCCGTGTTAGTTCGCGCGGTCGCGCCCGGAGTGCCCTTGGTAGCGCGGTATTTGTACGTATCCGCAAAAAATGCCCGACAACCAAATGCCTATATAACAGTAGGGTTGTAGAATAACAAAATAAAGCACGTTATCCAGCTAATAGGGAATAGGGTTGCAAAAACGTACATGCAATTTCCAACAATAATGTATGTACGTGGACGTAGCGAAAAGATTATTATATTTAAAGATTATTATATTTGTAAGGATGATAACAGCTAGCGTTATGTATTTAGTGCATAGACATGCCACTATAGAACCAAGAGTAATAAAGTTGACGCACATCCCCCCAAAATATGAAACTCATTTTGATCATTCCTTTTTACCAGCGAGATTAGCCCAGTTTTTATTTTCGTACAAACAATAAACGTACAAGATCTGAGAATGCTTTATTTGAATATTTAATACTTTTTGAGCAAGATAATAAAACAACGTCGTTAAAAAAGAAAATTGGAGTTTCACGAACATTAAAGTGACATTCGCGTGTCAAGGGGTATTTAATTGAACGAGAACGTAAATGGGTTTAACAATAAACTTATGAGTCAAAGGTCAGGAGGACTTGAGATAAACAACAGGCAGTCGAAAGGCATAAGTATCAAGAGAGACACACTTAAAAACTTTACAAAATAGTCAAACATAATAAAGTTACAGGAAATCATTAAGTTCATTGAACGACAGCAGTTTGCATAATGATTGTTCGAAGGATTCTAGGAATTCTCAGAGTAATTAAGTTACGTATGCTATCAGAAGTTCTATGAAGGTACTTACAACAATGTGATATCATTCATGCCCTCTATTGTCACGTGCACCACAACCAACACATTGCTGCAACAATTAATACAACAACGAGACCATATAGAAATAAAGTAATGCAATTAAAAATGCAGAAAAAATAATAGCAACGGTTTTGCCTTATAATCGTGTTGAAACACGTGCTCTTTTCTACATATAAATGGGTTGCGTCACTACTGTAAATATGCTAGTGCATAAATGTATATCATAATTATATGAGTCCCCATTGATTCCGGGGCTACAGCTATTTACACGCTCCACTCGCCTCCCTAGATCAAGGGTTACCAATTAAATACCTGATCCAAGATTTTAATATCGTGCCATGTTACACAAATGAGTGTATTATTTCATTCCAAGGGTATATTTCTAAGAGAGGCTTTTTAATTAGGCACGTTATTTTCGTCGAACCTGAAAGTTCAATTTTTAAAGTAATAATGTATGTAGGAAAGCATGTATTCTATAAAAACTCTGTCTCATTAAAAATAATGATAAAACAAGAATTATGTCTACGTAAAGGAATCTAGAAAGAAGTCATGGACACAGAAAATCAGGATTTATCATAAAATCAGGAAGAACGATTATTTCAATAACTTTTTTGTCAATCAAAGAGACATTGCCAGCATGTACACATCCATCACTCTTGTCGCCACCAAACCACTCTTTGCCGTTACTGCAACCTCCACCGCTCCATTTTGAGTCTTATGCTGTACACTGAACAGAAACATTTCTATTATCAATAATTGCAGACTTGTTAAAGCAACGGCCTAATTGCTGCGCAACTTTAGTAATTTGCTGTCTTATACCCGTAAAGAGGCACTATGATGTGACCGTTATAATCTACCTAGCAACAACCAACCAGTAGAGAGTTCGATGTCCGAAAGAAATGTAGTGACCTCATAGATTCGCCATTCGCAATTCATCATTTTGTACAAGCTGCCTCACCGGCCACGCGGCGAAATTGTGCTATCTTTGGCAATATTACCTTTCTAATATCGCAGTTACAACAGAGATAAGTAAGCGATTGTACTTTGATCATAGATTGTTAGATGAATCGTGATCTACGAGGGTTTGTGCAAATTCTAAGTAGATCCCAACTAATTTCATTCGTCAACATCACAAATCGATAGAGCATGAATCGCTCGTTTCGGATAAATCTCAGGCGAAGATGTGACAAATTCATTACTGTATGTAAAGCAGCTCTAACTCAAGTTTAAATAAGATTATTTGTGGATAAATCTAAAATTTTCCATTGGGTACGTAGGTGTATGACTAGTGAATCATCTAGACACTAAAATAGACACAAATGCAGGCGTGGCAACTAAAGGTACTATAAACTTTCAAAAAGGTTTGACCGGAAAAGGCAAGGCTTTTAGAGAAGAGTCGAAAGATATGGGAAAAGCGTTTATGTGTCTATTCAGTAAACATAGATAAGTATTTGATTTAAAAATAGACAAGCTAGCTTTTGTTTTGTTGGATTCAGATAACTGCTACGAACTGACTTCCAGCTTGGCTAGAACATGTTCAGGTAAAAGTTTCCGAAGCTAATGAACTTAATCTCTATTTAAATTCTTGCATTGCGGTTATCTACTTACCAGTCAGTCCGCGTACAGGCTGTACTTTCATCCGTGCCCTTAGCAACAACGCACTAACGTCATTTCATACGACATTGAAACATATCCCGAGTGGTTGTAACCGCAGCCTCGGGATGCGTCGACGCACCCAGCCGTACAAGGACTCAACATGACGTCACCTACAACAATACAATTACGCACACGAAATTACATCTTTCTCCGTACTAGCAGAGGCGAAATTCCCCTGCAGAAAGCAACTTTTTGAACCTTGGAAAACAAAGTAAAACCGTACGCAAGGCGCGTACGGTTTTACTTTGTTGCGCTTGCGTTGCTTTACTGTCGCGATGATAGAGCTTCGCCGTGGAATGATGAACTGTCAATCGGAAATTTTATGAGCCATAAATAGGGATCCAATACCTTATGCGAATCGCTCAATTTTGCGTCAACGTTTTATGCTAAGCGGAAATGTAACCGCATTTGCTAATGCATGACTAACTATTGTCAACGATAAAATGCTAACTCAGTTATCTTCGGAAATAGAGTATCTCGTTCATAAACAGTCATCTGAAGCGGTGACATCAGTGTTTGCCAGAGATTGTCGTCAAACATGAATTACGTGGATCTACATGTTATACAACCAATTTGCCAACTGATTAACTTGTCACTTTTTTGCTGGGGACACTTTCTATTCATTACTTGATTTCTAGAAATAATTTAATTTATTTGACAGTAACAGCTGTTTGAACAAGACCTGTCCTTCCAGTGTATAAATCTAATTTTAAATTCCGAACGTCGTCTACAACGGAGTGAAAGAATAAAGAAAATTCAAGAAAGTAATATGTCAAAAACACTATCAAACTGTTGGCATCCTAATTTGTTTTCTTATGACATAATTGTGTCAAGATAACCACTAGCTAGAAATACTCAATTCTCATCCAATTAATTTGATTATTTCCAAATTATAAGCGGAAATCCGTCTACAATTTACTCATCACGTAACCTGACACTCGAAATTAATTACATCTACAACCACATCCGAATCCATGTTTGGTAAATACGCGTGTCTTATGTATGATTAAACATCACACAGTCACACTTGACCCATATCGTCCAATGTTTCCGGTTCGCCGGTGATCGGCCTTGATGTCTCACCCACAAAGGTCGAGCGTGGCGAAAGATACAGTAAACATTCACTCAATTTGTTCCGAGAGATATATCTAATTAATCAATGTGGGAGTTAATCAATTGGGAGCCAAATTATAGCTTACATAATCAGTCATATAACAGCTCTTTGTAACTTGAATGCTTTGCAGAAAGGGCTCTAAACAAAGGCTGTATTAGGCGAGAACAGTAATGTAAAATTTACTTTCTTGGGGTTTAGAAACTCTTGTAAAAACTCCTTTCCTTTTTATGATGGAGAAAGCATAACTGTGCCTAAGGCAATGCAAAGCAGCAACATGTTAAGATACGATTGGAATAGTGCATAAGTTATGACAAGTTGCTAACTAATATGAAATCTATGTGCCTGGGTGGGTGTCTATCGTTATTGTCATTATGGTTGAGATTTTCTAAGGCTAAACGGGACAGGAAAAAAGAGGAAGATCAGTAGTCTATGTCTATTCTATGTCTATTACCAAAACCCCTTTTGCTAAAGAAGGAGCTTCTACCGAAATGAGTAATGGATCATTAGAGACAGTTGATTAGTAAATAAGAGACTAAAGAAATCATTCAATTCAATTGGGGTTTTTCCAACATTGTACCACATTAATTAAACAGACATTATTTTTCTACTCTCGTATTTGTAGTAGCAACGACCTTGCGTGATAATACGTAATAGTGACACCGATTTGCAGGGCAATCCTCCTCCCCGATTCGATTATTATGCAAACGTTACAGCTGATAAAATGTTACTCGCCGATGGCCTGCTTTATTTCACTGATTATTTAGGTACTTATATCATGTGACTTTAATTTGTTTTGGCACGATAATCTTAATATTGGCATTATCTGTTGTGTTGTGACACCATTATTGGAAATGATTTTAGTGTGTTTTGAGTTTCCCCTTTTCGGTTTAACAAGTACAACATAACTGAAAATCAATCATGTAGGACATAAGAGTAGTTTACATTAAAACAACTAGCCTGAAAGTCAAACAAAAAACCAAACGGCAATCGTTTGGTTTTTTGTTTGACTTTCAAGCGAAGCTAAACTAACAATTGCTAAAGGTCTTGACTTTCAAATACAATGGTGTATGATTTAAATATTAAGCGAGTACCATCTTAGACCCGTTAGGCACAAAACGGGGGCGTGACTTTGCCGTCTGTGCCAAAGATTCCCCTCCGATTTGCCAAGTATTCGCGACGATGTTTGCCTAACATCGGACCGCGAGAAACGTTCCATGTGTACCACATTCGGAAGCTATCGTATTTATTTTTATGGCGATTTTGTGGTAATTGTAGGGCTTTGTTTTTCTCGGAAATGGATTGGATTAAAGAAAAATGTTGCTTGCGCGAATGGGTCATTCAACTTTTTATTTGGCTCTAGGCCTAGACTGTCAGTCAATCCAGAAGCAAACTAACCATCTCAAAAGGTGACAACTACTTATATTATGTTTTAAGCTTTCGCGGTTTAAAAATAAACTTATACTGCCACTTACGGGATATCTTTCGTCGTTCGGGAGCTCAAAATCACGAACAATCACGGAAGATATCCCGTAACTGACAATATAAGTTTATTTAATATTATATCAATAATTAACTAACTGCAAGTTTTGGTCTCAAAAAAACACATTTTAGATGTGCGTCACGTCGTGCACTTATTTCCAATCGCGATGACCCCTTAACCTGAAAGGAAAAACTTGTACACTTTTATTTTTATCGTCCTGTGGTAATTCCATTTATACATCTTAACAATATTTTATTGTTAAAATGTATGAATGGAATTACCACAGGAATTTTTGCCGGTCGCTGATAGGAATTATTTCAATGATTTATTTCAACATATTGTCATTTTAAAAGTAACTGGACCTAAACTAAACCATAAATAATGTTTGTAAACCGTTCACAAATATTTAACAAAAGTCACCAAAAGTAAATGGCTAAATGTTTTTTCTTTGGTAAAGTGTTTTTAATGTCTATTGAAGATAATTTTACTACATGTTTACTTAGGTATAACTGTTTTGTCTGCAAACATTGTCACCTACCACTTGATAACCTAGGCCTCTCGTTTACTTGTTTACATTAAGTTCCAATTTGTTGTTTAATTTACATGTAGAAATTAGTCTGATTAATAAATTTTATCTCTTGTATTGACGTATAAAGCATAAAAAACTAATTAAAGTTACATGTGCAAAGTCTATTGAAGTGAGGTCAAAAAACTTATTTTATTATGATTGACGATGCTTTTCTTGTCTATGTAAGTGGCTAATGATAGAAACATGACGAGTTTATCTGTCACAGTCATTGTGGTCACTGCGGCAAATTCTTACTAAGGTAAATTAATAACTCATCCTACCACTAACGTGAAATACAGTATGGCTATAAAACGCGGCTATGGTATAATAAGTAGCGGGACCAGGTTCTGTCATACTTGTCATTATAAAGCAGTGTCAACATGATGGTAGAAATTTTCAATAGAAAATTATTTATTAAGTTAACGTATTGTCCCTTCGTTGGCAACACCACATTCACTCTTCTTGGAAATCGACTCCGAAAATGGGCATTGCGCGTACGCATTCAAGCGCGTATTTCCCAACTATAATGTTTATAGACTGTGATCCTCCAGATAAATTATAATTTATACGTCCTAAGTCCACCAACTCCAATTAGTATTCATATTCTCAGAATAGCTTAAGAAACGTTTTAACTGAGACAAAATTAATATTCCTTTAACGAACGTCTATTTACCGTTTGGAAAAGTACGTGTGGCTAATTGTGAAGCGTACTGCTAAGAAATTGAGATTGACAGCCCTGTGCACGCGGCGTAATTTAACTGTTTCAATCAACCGTGGGCTAACATTGACCCGGCCCGCAAATAGATCTAACGAGTAATTAAACATGCGCGAGAGTTAATCTCGTATTGAGGCAATTTATGTTTTTTGCCGAAGCACGGTCAATGTAAAGAGGGTAATGGTTGAGTATACCTATAAAAATATGTAACCTCTCCATTTTCGCGATCAAAAACCTTTCACCCCGTTCTTTACACATGGGTGGTTTTGGGTACGTCGAGCAAATAAACAAACGGGTACAAGTCTGCCTGACTTCTCCATTTCATTCGTTTTATCGATCTATGGGGGACGCCCGTATTCTGCGGTAGACGCATGCCTATTTTTGGCAATATCAATAAGTTCGTCCCAACGACCTCGTAACCTCTGGCTAGTTAAATATTCAGATAAACAATATAGAGAATGATTACTAAATTATTTTGTTTGAAACAGCTGGTGGGTTTTTATTCAATCAGTTGTTATGTTCTGTTATATCATAGCTATAAAAATAACCTACACATAATTGCTTTGAACAATAACGTGTAATATTGATTTGGAATTCCTCGCTTATATGATTTTACGACTGTTTTGATGTTCGCACTTAATAACGGTATTTACACACACAAAGCGTGGTTCTATTTTAGTTAGTCTTTGCTGAATATTGAATTTATCTTATTGAATCTTAAGAGGACGCATTGGAAATTTTGGCGCCAATGATCTCAATTTTTCTCAGTAAATACAAAACGGATCAAAATACAAGTTGGTTACCTGAAAGTACATGATAAAAACCTTATTTTGTTAGTTTTCAATACATGATTAGGTAACTTTTTTAACAGAGAAAAATATATCAAACACACCTCTTTTTAAAAAGAGATTCACATTTTATGGGCAAACGGGACCGATTTAAGCCTCTTAACTTTTTTCGTAGATGAGTCTATACATACTCTTTAAAATAGTAGAAGGAATATTCTCAAATTATCATTTCTAACTAAATAAAATAACAAAACCATTTTGTCGCTTACGTCCTTTAATTATAAGCTAGCGCGCATAATGCAATCCTCGCCCCGCTCTGACGCTCAGTTCCCTCTTGGCCATTGTCAGTTTGTTTAACAATTCGTCGCCTTAACACTACATAATTTGTTTTGCCCTCAGCAAAATAACAAAATGAATGCATCAATCATGATCAACAGACATTAGCAAATCAAAATTAGATAAAGAAAATATTCTGTTTGCCAATTTATCTTACCTCCCACACAGCTCCAATCACTCGTCACATCACCGGCCCATATAGGGGCACCCTCACAAAAAACCACCGAGTACATTGACATGCGAACTTATCCATACTACAAATATTAACCATTACTAGCGTATAAGACCGCCTTAATGCGGCCCGTCTTATGTCAAGATACATCATGTAGAACATTGAATAACGTCGTATGTCTGTGGGCTCTAGTATCGCGCATAAGAAACGTTGTCTGTTACCGTTATCGTCTGTCAGTAGGTTTTATATCTGATGGACGATGCCAGCCGTATAACGGTGCTGTAGGCATACAATGCTTGCCTGAGCTGCCTAAGGGTGAGGTTGGGATAAGGTGAAACTGTTGGCGGGATATAATAAAGCGGAAAACGTCTAGCCAACAAAATACTTCAATGTCAGTAGAAGAAGATTATGAAAAGAAAACTTTCATTTCAATCAAAGAAAACGAATACAATAATTCTACTGAAAATATGAAACAGGAAACAGCTGTTGACGTTATGTGCTGTAAATATATTATATGAAAGTGTAATGTAATATTTTTTTCTGCCTAGCTAAAATAGCAAACAGTAGATTTTTTATTCGTCTCTTATAACACCTCCCACGCAAAGCATACGAGTGCTTTTCTTAACCCATGTTTTTTGCTAAGCACAAAAAAAAACTTCGTACAAACAAAATAAATACGAATTCACTCATTGTTTATTCGCACGTTAGTATCTCAGTCCCAATCGCAAAGGTTCTAATGTCTCGAAATACCAAGATCAACTCGCAAAAAATATTCGAATTAAAGTGCTACATTTCTTTTTCTCTTCGACAATCTTTATCCTACTTTAATTCATTGTGCGTGAAAAAATCTACTCCAAATATGTGCCCGAAAACTAATTCCCCTAAAAGCCTTTTCGTGGCTTTCTCTAAGACCTATCTCTTTGGTCTTACTAAAAGGGCAGGCACGGTTGTACTGCGAAGTATTTTGAAATAAGTGACAATGATTGAGCGGTGGTTAGACTCGACATGACTGCAAATATAGTTTTAACATACATAAATATCAGCCTATGTACACATTCACTGCTGTAATGTAATTACATAATAGTAATCCTATGCTGAATTTTAAGTCACCATCATCATCTGCCTAGCCTTTCCTCAGCTAGATTGTGGTCGGTTTCTCAGCTGCATTCGGATCTCCAATCGATATCGATGCAGCTCAATTTACGTGGAGTAGAATGCCTATTTGGCTATACTTGGGGTTACTTAAGTTTTGGATAAAAAACGGGATTTTCGGATATTTCATGCATAAACTGTACTAAGTATTAAAATAAAATAAATTAAAATAAATAAAAAAGAAAATAAGTAAAAAAAAATAAAAATAAGTATAAAAAAAAATAAGTATTAAAATAAATTTATAATAAATTTTATTTATCAAACGTATGGTTTCCAATAATACGATAATTCACCAAGTAAACATGCTTTTACACGGTCTCATAAAGTACCTTGGTTGAGTGAAAACTAACTACTAAAAGTCAAATAGAACTTAAACGACCAAGTTTATCTCAAAGATTATTTGACACTCAGTTGTAAATCAATTGAAAGTTATTCTGTTCTTTGCACATATTTATGACACAACAAATATATTATTTTTAGAAGCAACAATGTATACTAACAATATTCCTTCATGTCTTGTCAAGTTAATACATAATGTATAGTTTGTGTATTTATAGTATTTTTTCTACTTAGATGTGTTTTTAGAAAATCTTCCAAAGTCAGTGAAACTGATGTCTATGAATAAAACTTTGCTAACGAACTATAAAAGCAAACACAAATAATAAAGTGGCAATAGTTCTCCAGAGGGCAAAATCCATAAATGATAGATACTACTAAAACTATGAATAGTTCGGATTACGAGTTGTTCACGCTCCAGATGTTGCGTGTAAAAGCCACGCCGAACACAATGATGGAATTGAAACTACCACAGTTTATACCTATAACCAATGGTTAAATACTTATTATGTACCTGTAACCACTTACATAACGTTCACTCTCACACTGTAACCAGCTAAAACTGTTGCACTATTTATAAAGAACAATTATAACTAGAAACTGATGATATATAGGACAACGCGCGTGTATGTACTGCGCAGCAACATCTGATTTTCTTATTCAAAATCATTTGCATGTCAATTGAGTACCTAAGGCTTGTTCTCTAAGGTGCTGAATAATTTTGCTTCATTCGCTTCCAAAAAGATTCTCACTTCAAAAGTAAATAAATACCATTCCAATTGCTAAATTGATTTAAATATAGCCGCTGAAAAGTCATTTCCACGAAAATTCCCAAGAAAAATCTTTTCAAAAGAATTGTAGAGACAAAAATACATTGTTCAAAATGAAACCAAAATATTCCGAGTAGGTAACTAAAACGTACTGTATTTTGAAATTGTAAGTCGTAAAGAAGTTTTTGTAACCGCCACTCAACAAAATGGTTGTCAATGTAAATTAATGGCACTCGTAAAGGCTGTGCATAATAGAGATCACACTGGTGTGTCGTGCGGAGCGCTCGCGCATGGGACACAACGTGATTTATGCATTTCTAATCGCGCATGTGCCATGCCGCTGCTCAGTTATACAACCAATAATACTAACGTTGCCATGCAATACATACGGAAAACTTTGTGAAACTCAACCAATACTTGTATGCCTTATTTTATGCTGCAAGAGCGACCAAGGTTCAATGTCATGAGTCGATATTATGTGCGAGATTTTGTAACGTTACACCTATGTATCTGTTAGACGTGCTGTTCTGTCCAAGGTCTTATTTGTCTTTATGTGCTGTGTCTTCTAGTTTTTGTTTGCTCATAAGCTACCGCGGTCTTTGTCTGTTGTCTAGACTAGTTTGATATAGCGCAGTATGCGGAATTATTTACTTCAGATAAATATGTTTACTTATCTTTATCAAGAAAGCTAGAGAAGACTTTACTGTCATCTCGATTCATTATTAAATTCTCATCAACAAACACATTTATATCCACATTTATATCTGAATGAAACAAATCGGCATACATAACTTACAGGTAGCCCGTCTAGCGAGCATGTTTACTACGTGTATCAAACCGATTGTCTGATCCACGTGTTTTCATATTGTCCTCACGAATCTCCGCCCTCTATTTACTATAATTTTTACTAACTGACCTTGTTCCCTCTCAGTTCCTTTTCCGTGTTTAATTGTTGTAGGAAAATTCTGAGCCTACTTAAAATATATTCTGACGTTTGAGTTCTGGTCAAATTCAGAACAAATCCGTCTCAACACGGATATTGTAAAAGATGAAAGCATTACTAAAATAAAATCAAATCTAAATAAGCACACCTGCAGTAATTAGTGACAATTTTCAGTGACATATTATACTAACATTACATCTATTTCTGTTTCAGGTAAGGCAATGTCTTCTAAACGGGTGACATATTTTTACAAAAGAAGGTAAGTGACTACGTCAGACATGGTGATCAATCAAAAGACGTCGACGATGCTCCAATCCTTGAGAAAACTCGACCAGGCCGATGTACTACTTTTGGTAAATCCTACCAAAATTATTATTTCATTTCAAATTTGTCCACACCTCGGTCTGAAAGCTGTTTTTTAAGCAAAGACAAACATACACGGTCATCCACCCCGGCAATGGTTACTTAATGTCCAACGATTAGTCATACGGCTCAAAGCAAATATTTTGTTAGTGCTCGACTCACCGCACGATCGTATGATTTGCCTGAAAACCGCAAACAAATGGTCACACTTCAGTTCAAACCTATAGATGTTTAATTGTTTAGTCACCATTGTTACGTCATGGATGATCTTGTCCTTTGAAGGCGTCAGGTCTGAATAAGTCGGTTACCTGCTTGAGTGTGACGTCAACAACGATTAGATCATCACTGAAACTTAATGAGACACCAATGCTTTTAGAAGGGATAACGTTTCGTGTCCATACACTCCCATATAAAGAGCTTGCAGCCGTCAGGTAGAGGGAAGTGTCCCGTTAGAATATAACACACCGAATCAACTCTCAGATCTGAAATAGATTGTTTACGCCATGTCCGGGCGCTATGCCAACGGTCACCTGAAGCCGCACTATAAGGTTTTGGCACATAATTAAATTTTTATCAACTAGTCTGGCGTTTGAGTCATTTTTGACTGGCATTCGACATACAATGTCTGAGAATTTGATCCAATATATTGTAGGGTAAGTCAGGGAGAGACGCCTATACGGTATAGATGCCCACTAAAATTAAAAAATATAATACAAAATTTGCGTGAACCGGAAAGCATTCGTATTAATGTCAGTTGAAAGTTGATGTCATTGTCAAGGTTTTTTATTCCAAAACAAGGATTTCAAAGTGATATTTTGGTGTTTATTCTTAAAATAAGGTAAGAGTAGTTCATTAAAACGTAATAATTTAATCTTTGGGATAGTTAGCAGTATTTTTTTTTTTCCTAATTCTTCACGTAAATAGTATTAAATTGTTTCATAACCTAGCATTGTGATCTTGTTTTGTTGACAACCCACTATTTTGAATTGCAAATGCTTTTGGGTGCGTTTAGAGTCGATAGGCATCTCTCCCTAATGATCGGGAGAGATGCCCAATGATGTTTCAGTGTTAGATGCCCAGTAAATATTCTTAGTTTTCTAGACTCATGAAAAAAAAAAAAAACATAACTTCCTATTTAGATTCTTATCTTTTTAGATGCCGAATAAATACAAAAGAAAACCTTCTGGCTCTAGTAGAGCTACATGGAGTGAAGAAGACTTGGAATTAAGCCATCACTCTAGTGAAAGATAAATCATAGATATTTGCGTAGTGTGTGGAGAGTATTATCACGCCACTAAGAAGAAATGCGACTGGGGTTACGGCGAATGAAAATTCAGCGGAATGTCTAACGTGTAACGTCTGATTATGTTTTAATTATTGGTGGGCATCTATCCCTGATATCTATAGGCAACTCACCCACATGCCTGGGTGAGATGCCTATTTTACATTATTTTTAAAAAATATTTCTGAATTAAAATAGGTTACACAATAGTTCCAAATTTAATCTAAATGGCATTAATAAACAGTGATTCAACTAAACTCTGAGTATTTCATTTAGTATCTTACATATAAAATTAATAATGATTTTTTTTTTAAACTATAGGCAACTCTCCCTGACTTACCCTATCTAATTAGATTCCGATGATGGTGTTTTATTCTTCGCTTTACCTTGGAGATGTGAGCGAAGATGTTTTGAGAAATGAGGCACTTATTTGCCAATATTTTTGCCTTGAATACTTTGAATAATTACCTGACAAGAAATATACTCAATGACAAATAAGCAACGACATATGTATAGTATATACCCACTGATTTATTACTTTTCAAAAAGGTGATTTATCAAATATCTACAGATTCTAACAACTCTATAATATTGTAAAGAATAAAGAATGTTTCACCATTTGAGACATTGGATAATGTGAACGACACGCGACAATGGTCGATTGTGATGTTATCATGGTGTCGCTCATTACCACAGTCCTATCCTTCGGCCTGATCTCCAGCCAAGATACCGTTTGATAGCAATCAATAGTTTTATTGTTCCATCACTCGTGCTTTGAATTTCCCCCTTTGACACTGATGTCATGCCATTAGTTGTAAGGAGTGTAGTGCAATTAACTTGGGCAAGGCCCAGCTATTGTTTGTCTAATGCTTTCAATAAATGTACTTAAATTGCAAGGCCAATGTGCTTTTAATTGAAATTGATTGAGAATTCCGAAACGAATAACGAAATTCATGAAACATTTTCTTTATTTCTTTCTTGCTCTAAAAAACTTCAGTGCAATCGCTTCCTCACCACATTTATTTGTCGACACACCTATTAGATAAACGCAATTAAAAGAAATATATTTCGCTTATAAAATCTAGGTCGTATTTAAAATATTACTTGGTATAAAAACAAGTTAGTGGTTCTCAGTGTAATCGTTATCACTTTGATGCTAGATAACCTCTACTGAGACAGGGTTAGTATTCAATAGATCCCCGATGTCAGCCATCTTTGTGTAACCAGTTATCAATGTTTATCCAGTGTGTATGTTTACATTTGCACGCTGCCTCTGATAACGGTAATGATGTACGAGATTAGCGTCAATTTTTAAATGATTTATTAAAGTGAAAAAAAATATTCTGCGTTTTATAGAGGCGTGTGTTGTTTATTACAATTACTAATAAGTTTATGGTCAGTTATGTCAGTATGTATACTTTGAACATCTTGGTTTTGTATGCGAAAGGTTCTTTGTAATGCATTTTGCACATTTCCGTCTTTATTTGTAGATATTGATTCACACTGTTGCTAGCATTTAAAACTCGAGATAGATTTCGGCATCTTTTTCATCACGATTGATTGCACTCGAAGTAGAATTCTATTTTATTTAAACAATCACACTTATTATTTAAATATTTACCACCTGCCGTGAAATGCAATATTTCAAGAACATTTACGTCACTGTATTATATTTGTATTCAGGTAATATTATAACATAAATATCATTGAAAAAGTCCTGCCGGTAGTATTTTGAAACTGTCTTACGTAAAAGTTTTACTTGGAAGTGTTGAGTGCAGCTTGTTATGAATTAAAAGTGCGCATTATGCAGTTGGCCTACTTGGTCTAGCAGTAATGCTTGGTAACAAACAGCCTCTCTGCCACTGTTGATACGTTTCCGGGTCGCACGCATGTTCTACATTCCTCAGAAAAATGCAACTCATCAAGAAGTGCACTATGAAACCAGACCTGAATCATTATCGCACAACACTAGAATATAGTTTCACTAAGCAGCAATTCATCAGCTCTCACAATTAGTCACGATGAGACTCTCCAAGTTAATTATAATTATAATAAATGCTCCAACAGCTAAGCTTACTATAATTCAGCACAACGATACGTTGTCACGCTAAAGGTCATAATCAGCGTTTCTAGAAGCAGCCGTTGTCTCTCGGCCAAGATCCAACGTCAAATCAATCTTATCAGTGTGTCTAAAGCGCAGACCTAGGCGGATGTGCTGTGAAAACGGGTCTTAGGTCACCTAGCACCACGTGTCTCATTGACGTCAATCAACAAACATCGCGATAGCTTTCTAACGCGCTTATCCTTACTTAACGCTTTATTTATGTTAAAGCTATATTTTAAAAGCCTATGTTTTTATTTTAATTACCCCAAACAAAGCGCACGTGGTTGTGAAAGATAAATATTTAGGAGCCCATCTACATATTTATCAACTATATCGCTAATGTGTGTGTCCCCCATTGCTATCACAATATTGAGCGCGTAGCGATAACCTAAATCTCGGCCGAATTGTTTACTCCATAGTACCTAATTGTCCAAATTCGATTACATCAGTGGTTGCTGACTTGCTACCCACGCCTATTGTCCGCACAATTTCATCGAGTCTCTATTAAGTATAATATTTATTGCAAAACTGATCGCTTGCCCAAATAGATATTTTGCAACTTGTTTTGATACTTATCTATTGTCCGTAAAAGGATGCTGGCAATATTTTACTTCGCGACCTCACCGATGTTTCTGTTTGTTAGCCCTTAAGGTAAAGCTGCTAACAGTTTTGTTTACTTGTGTCCATGTTTCTAATGCTTGCCTAATTGACGATAACTGCTTCGTGCCCTTCTGCATTTAGTACCATAGCTTATTATGTCATATTCTTGTTTGGCAAGTTATTGTATGCTGCAATCATTATTTTTGAATTCTTGGGAGACGCTATCTTCGCTGATAAAGAAATGCCCTAAATCTTACGAGTATGCATCATGTCGTATTCAGCGAATATTATGCAAAGTTTACATAAGTCAGATTAAGTCAGATAGTGTTGTTGACTTGAGTCCAGATTTCAGTTGATAATGACTCACATGTTGGAGCGTGGCTTGTTAAAAATCTAGTTGTTTATGTCGCTACCACGTTGCGTAACACGGACGCCGCTTGTGATTTACGTACTCCTGAGATAACTATGAGCTGTTGAATATTTTGTAACCACCCTCCCCCTCTTCAGTCGTCTACCGACCCGAATTCTTCGCGAAATAATTCGCTTATGACGCTATTTCGTCTGATAAATTTACACACACGTAAACTTTTTTTTGGATGCCATAAAAATCCAGTGCTGGTGGTTTATGTAAGTGTTCTAAAAACTGACTGCGTAGGCCGAGTGTCATTCTTTTAAACTGGTTTTCGTTTATTTTTGCGTTGGAATCCGAATTTGCAGGCTATCTGTTTATTAAAGTGTGTCGGAATTTATGTTTTCACATACATTGTGAATTTTAATTCTTTCTTCACTGTTAACATGATCGGACGCGAATACGGATCCGATTAAACGGTCTTAACCTAGTTGAAAGTAAGTTTTATTGTAAGGCATGTAAGGCTTCCACACCTTTACTCCTACATTAATTCTTGACCAATACGGTGTGTCTACAAGTTTTAGTTACGAGTTCTTTGGTCCATATTGAGATTGAGGTTTATTTTCTAAAACAGGATTCTCAGAATCCATAAAGACCAAAAGCGTTTTATAAATTGTATCAATATTCAATGCTATTGAATTTGCATTTGACATTCTGCTTGTGGATGTACGATTTTCTACTTGCAATTCGATATTTATCAGGTGATGTCACGAATTGTGATGTCATTGAACTCCTTAACGTCATCACTTGTTTTGGATTGTTGCAAAGTAATGTTTGTGGTAGTGCGACACCCATGCGAGCCATATATAATTTAAAACACTCGTTAGGATATAAGAATAATCATGTTATGATGACTAATAAAATTAATTAGATACAAATGTAAATTGTGTTGTTGCCACATTAATCAAATGCAAAGCGACGTTGCCCGAATTGTCTTTCAGACAACATTGTAAAAAAAAATACAATTAATGTATATGCTTTAAAACGATATCGAATATTTAGGCGAAGCTCATTGTTCATGCTTTTTTTTAATCGATTTTATAGTAAGCGACTTTGATATTTTTTAAATATAAAACCAACCCGCCAGTGATCATAAGGAGGTCCTAAAATCTCGACCACTTCCTTCTCAACCGGTTCGATACAGTAAAATCGTACGATACGTAATTAAGATCGCGAGTGACCTCACGGCTATTTACGAACGTGTGCTCAATTTTGATAATACTAACCATTGCATTGACCACAAGAATGTTTCCAAGCCTTATTCTCGAAGACGATTTCTATAAAATACTCTTCTTTTGCTTGAACCTATTTTGACCTTGTTCTTGAATTGTAAGACACGAAGTCTTTGATTCATCTCTGCGCGCAGAAATAATTGAATCCGCTACTGAAGCTATGAAAGTCAGCTCACTTGCAGGTTTGGTTACCTCGTTTTGATATTAGTTTTCATATTTGACTTCTACTTCTACTTTTCTCCCAATTATCGCAATTCCAATTTAATGAACATTTACGGCAGAAGCCGCGAGTTAGGAATCATAGTGTTGCATTGTAATTAAAATCTTTGTCTAGAATAAGGCTGCCCCTTGGATCAGGCTATTGGAATTGCATCACTACTGAATCACATGGTAGGCGACACCGCTCCTTCGGTGATGTCATGTCCCACTATTTCCTACATAATACATATAACATGGATATTACATACAAATATTGCGGTCAACCAACCAAGATGTTTTTAACTAACACGGTGAGGAAAATGTATTGTATCTATTGACTGTCATACATAATTCTGAATAACAAATAAGGACTCATGTTAGTTTTCATCATCAAATTGTCCTCCTCATTCACTTCTATTCTTTCTCTATTCGTTAGTCGTTACTGAAGGTAACCTAACCTTTATGTGGTTTCCTTTTACTACACTCTTTTCGTCGCCCCGCACTTCTTTTCTGATCAGATCGACATGGTTTCCAGTGAAAGGGGGCCAAGTAACCACTGGAAGAGTTAAATACGTATACCAGTTACCGTATCAAGTTCCTCAATTATTGTGTGACCCATTTTCAACTGCCATTAAAACAATATTACCACGTAAAATATAAGTAGATAGTTAAACTCCGATCTTTCTAGAACCGACTGGAATTTTGCCCATTTAAAGAGATACGAATGGTACGATACATGCTCATACCTGTGCCGACTGCAGTAAAAAAACGTATAGTGCAAGGAGGTCGTGGCTTACTTAGGTACGCGGATCAGCCAATGCGGTTAAGCAATGATCAACTGACCTATTTGGGCCAGTTTTTTTTATAAGTAATATAAAGTTTATATGTGTGTGTAACTGGTTTATTGAATGGTCGCTCTGATTATTTTCCTTCTCGTGTATATTTCGGACTTCTATAATCTTCGACATGATATTTATTTACTGACGTGGCTCAAAAGGCTGCCCAACTCAAGTGGGACTGGGCAGGTCATGTCTGCCGCATGCCGGACAAACTGTGGGCCAAAATAGCAGGTAACTGGTGCCCTGACACAGTGAAGCGGGGTCGCGGCAGACCACGAAGGAGATGGCGGGACGAACTGGACAAGTTCCATCCGAACTGGAAGGAGGACGCGCGGGTTCGCTAGAAGTGGAAGGAGTGGAGGGAGCCTTCGCCCAGGAGTGGGACAAAGCAGACTAAGAAAAAAAAAAGAAAATAAAAGACCACAGTTACATCATGACTAATTTTACTTATAGTCACTTTACTAATATGCTGTAGAAACTTTGGATTGTTTCTTTTATTAATTAATTGTGTTAATAGCCCGTAACTTGTTGAAAATGTGAGGTTGAAAATAAAAATAAATATCACAGACCACCACCAATCAACCCACCCTTATATGGCAAGCTACTTTCAATTTGACCGTTTAGCTACTTTCTATTTTTATTCTAATTCAACGTCAACATTATGCGTTTCTTATGTATGACACCGCGATTAGCATTCAGTCGCCGACGTGAAGTCTGGGCCGTCACCGTCACATGCAAGGCGTGCACAACGCACTTAAACGATTTCATTGCGCACGCGACGGTTAACAGATTATAGGGATTATCTTGATGTTAGCCTTGTTACACGACGGATGCTATGTTCTAGTTGTCGTGACACGACAATGGCACATAGACATACTACAATATTTTGTCTCCTTGTACCAGGGACTATTCGTTTAATGGTCTTTGCTTTGAAGCCTCCAAACAGCCATGTCTTATTCTAAAGCTGCTTTAACCCGGAATTGGATTTGTGCCAAATAAACTGCAGAAGGCTTTTCAAATTCCACTCTTTAAAGCGTCTGTCCCACGGTTAGGTATGTCGTTTACATAATATTTGAATATTGACTAGCGATTTGCAATTACTTTGGTAAGGCTACTTATCTTAAAGGACAGCACGATTCTTAACTTGATCATACTTTATTAGTGTTTTAAAGGCAAGGCAATGTATAAGGTTAGAATGTCTAGAAATATCCTTGCGGACTGAGTCGGGTACCGCCCCAACATTAATAAGTGTCAGTTTATGTACGAAACCTACGTTTACCTGCTTTGACCTTTATTAGTTTACCAAGTCTTTACTTTTCCTTATAATTATTTTCGCAACTATTTTCTAGGTGTTCTTTTCATGTTCCTGCCACTTCTTTTACTTTACCTCTTGAAATTCTAATTGTATTTTTAGGGTTCCGTACCTCAAAAGGAAAAACGGAACCCCTTATAGGATCACTCGCGTGACGTAGTGTCTGTCTGTCTCAGCCAATTTACTCCGAAACTACTGGACCGATTGAGTTCAAATTTGGTACACATTATGTAAGCCCAAAGACGGACGTGTAACGTAAATTAATAAATTTTAAATAGGGGCCACTTTTGAAAAAAAAAGTTCTGCAAACTCAATCAGGTTTCATATCAAATGAATGGGCTCATTGTGAGCATCTAAAATATTTTTTTTTATAATTTTAAGATAAATCGTTCTGAAGTTATTTAAGAAAATAGGCGACCATTGACCACCCCCTCCTTAACCCCGAAACTACAGGGCCGAAAATTATAAAAAAAAAATACAATAAATAGTTTTTTTGCCTATATAGGAAAACCTATAAGAAATCTTAGATTTAAAACAACTTACGGAATTTAGATAATTAATTAACGTACGGAACTCTCTCCACGCGAGTCGAACTCGCACTTGTGCAGGATTTTTTTCTTATACGGAACCAAATACATCTAAATATTTACGAGCGATAGACGGGACTGACGCTCGCTGTCTAGTTAAGTGTCATACGCCCGCTTGTCAAGTAGTATTCGTGTGTCAAAATCGAAAATGTATTGTATGACAATATTCCCAATGTCCGCTCTATAACTGTTTAAAATCTCTTTGTACGGGACAAAGTCAACGTTTTCTATAATTATTTATATGTTTTAGGCTTGCTCGATGTCATGTTAAACAGGGATCTTGATACATTGTAGGTATCACTCTGTCTATGATTCACATTATTCTTTATTTTGTTAATACTTCGTCATGCGGTAGCTCATAATTCTATGAGCCTTATCATGTTTCTACAGAAATCTGCTCTTCAAACAATTTAGGGGAATTAGGCCTAATTTCAGATTTGTTCACAAAGTCATATCTTTTGTCAGTATGTTCAGGTAGTAAATTAAATCACCTTTCTGAATAGTTTCTTTACTCCGTGTTATCTTAGGATGCTCAAAATTGGTTCCTTTTAAATTAGAATTATCTTGATGGCGCTGTTTTCTCACCACTTCATGGGTATTGAAAATGTCCTTAAAAGAATTTCAGTTTCAGTTCCAGATTTTTTTTTTGGTTTAATTTCGGTGTGACTTCGAGTTCCTCCATAAGTGTAAAAATGTATTTAACAATATTAAAATTTGTAATTTTCCCTTTAGAAATAAGGCAAACAAAACAGGTATTATAAGCATGACAGTTCAAACAAACTATAATTGCCAATTGAAAATAATTATGAAGGAGCTAATCAACAAATCAATTTGCTATGAACGAACAGTCGAGGTCTATTTGATTGTACACTTGTCTATTTATTAACTGAATTAATAAAGTAATTAGGTATCAAAGGAAAGGCCATTATCAATACATATTCCTTCCACGGTCAGTTCATTTACAAACGTGAACGATGGACGTCTTCATTAATTATGTACTTTCTTCATTTCACCAAGGTAAATGAATTTATCATCAAAGTCGAAATAACGAAAGACTTGAAATATTTGAGTATCGAACATTCGTTACATTTCATAAGAGAATTCTCAAACCCATGTCAAGTTATTTGAAGTGTTTCCGACTTTTCCGAGTTCATAAAATATTATTTTGTGTCTGAAACAAATTATGTGACGGAGTTTATAGGACATTTACCTCCATGCGACACTACTCATTGTAATAAAATCAAACTAATTAGTTTTTGCTTAGCTACGTTTTTTTTAAGTTGCCTATTGGAGCATTGACGACTTCCTCATCTGTTTGTAGGCTGTAATTGTACGTACGCAGGTCGGCCTCAAGCTTTACAAAACCAGTTTATGCTGATCTCTCATTGTATGGAAAATCCATACAAAGCGAGGCCACCTTATACCTACTGGAAATGTATAGCTTGATGTGCCGCCCGCCGTGTGTACCTACCCAACTTTTGCTATTGGTCTTGTCAGCAATACAGTCTAGATAAATTTAATTTTGATAATTGTAAATGATAAATTGATAATCGTTAAAATATAATATTAATTTAACAGTCATTTTATAGTTTTTGATCGTCGCTGTTTCAAGGCGAAGCATTAATTTAGTACCATTCATCAACATTCATTTAAAAAAAATATTTTACAATTTATTAAAGTCAAATATCTGACTTGCTAATCTAATGACAACGCTACTGAGAAATGCTAACATTGATCATCATAAAATTGCGTTATTATGCTCAGTCGCATTACGTCACCCGCTTCACTCACACAAGAGTTTTTATATCTACGCCATGGTCGATGTCTCTGTCTCGCTCCTCATTTAAGTATATGTGTCTATCTCGCTCTGGTGCTGGCGGCGACAAGCAGTCTGGGCCTTTCTGGCGGACACTGCGTAGCAAACAAAACCCTAGGTCACGGGCACTGGACACATTTTCGTACAATGCCTCATCTAAATAAGTTTTCGTAGTGCTCCCTCGCGATTGTATCCACCTTGTTTGGATGGTTTAGCCTTCAGGTGGAATACTAAATTCAGTCTTATTTACGTACTTCTTCTAGTTAAAATTAAAGTCTAATTCACCGTTTTCGACCTAATCTATTTGTTCTATTCTCCTGAGCATGTTTTAATTTTACGTGAAGATTACGCTATTCAATGTTCTTGAATGTTCAATTTCGGCGACAAAATTCTTGCGAGCCGTTTGCGTAAACATGAGTATCATAGTTTGCATGTAAATTCAATTTACGGTGAAATTATATATTTTCGTCAACCTCACCGTTCCACTCGCCAAAAAAAACGCAAGGTCAGGGATAAATTACCAAAGGTACTTGCTGAATAACAAGGACAACGTGAAAACTCGATGGTACAATGAACGTGCCCCACAGTTCCACTCCCTTACTCACTGTTAATAATACCGTAATCTGATAGGCTGAAATCTTGACAGGCGTACGTGCCAACTAATACATTAGCAACTCATTGGAGATAGCATCGTGCCAAAACATGGGTTGGAGTGACGAACAAACGGGACTGCTTAAGATTTTGTGCCTCCAATGACAAATTGAAGATATTATTATTTCTGCCTCTATTCACGAAGCTATCAACCAGAACAGCAAAAACTAATGAAATTCGATCAAAAAGATTTCTATCTCTTGTCACATAATCCATCAAATACCAGATGCTGATCGGGTTTCTTTTATTTAATTAGCTTGTGATCAGGTTATCGCATGATGTTATATAAGTCTTTAATAGGGAAATATCAGCCCCGTAGTCAATCAATCACTCCAGCTAATTTCGACAGCGAAATGTTCTACTATCTCTGACATGTTACGCAAAAACTGTTTCAGGTCTTTTCAGATTGTTCAAGATAACACGTGCTTTCTGCGTTAGGTTAGGTTAGGGTGTTTTGGCCTTCACTTGATACACTTTTTTTGCTGAAAGCTTGTACAGTTATTAGAAAACTTGCGGTACTATCGCAGATTGGCAGTACTAATTTTTTGTTACCTGTGCTGTTCACGGTTTTACCCTTTTTCTATGTCTTTCTTGGGTCATTCAGATGAACAGTAAAACTTAAACTATTAGGTTATTTTAGAATTAACTGTGCCAGTTTCTAGCTTTTATAGACTTATCAAGAGACATAATAATTCTAAAAGTTTAGGGAAACTATCAAAATCCCGCTAAACACGTAATATTATTTTTAGTGTCCTCAGCCACCGCGTTGATTTCCGACAGTACTGCACCGACATTGCGGTGGTCTTTATAGTTTGTTGTGCTACAGTTTTTATGGATTCCCTTAAATAACGACCGACTCACACAGGTTGTTTTATGGTCGTCCATTTTTATGACTGTTTTATTGCTATCGATGTCTATTGCTATGATTGATATGCTTCTATCGTGTGGCGCTTCTTTAACGATATATTTATCGTTACTCATACATTATTTATTTTAAATTGATCGCGTTGTAGGTGAGTTTTCAGTTTCATTGATGCTTCCATCGAAGCTTCCATCGACACTTTTCCTGTCACCTTTTACTTCAGTGGGCAGTTCTTTCAGACACGTGGGCATCAGCCCATTCCCGGAATGAGCGCGAGCGTCAATGATTGCCGTGTTGATTGACGGATGGCTTCCTGTCAGTTACTTCGTTAAAATAATTATCACCGTAATATCAACCTTAACACTTGACATTAAGACTCTTTTGGTTGTGTTGATCAACATTGTAGCGGCACTTTACACGGCTGCGATCTATTTGGCCTCTACGGCCAAGTCGCCGAAGTATCGCCGAAGAGCCAAAACCGATCATCGACTTGCCCTATTTATAGCTGAGTGTTACTGGAAAACTGCTCACAGTGCTCACGTGTGAGTGTGTTATTGTCAAACCTATGTTAACTATTTGCACTTTGAAACTTGGCCCGTCAGTCGCGCGTGGTGCCATTAACTGAAATGTTGATGAAGTCATCGCTTTGTTAAACTATATTGTACAGGTCATGCTTTTAATACTCGATTTGACAACTGTACAGTAGTAATAATGGTCAAAATAAAAAATAAAAAGTATTTAATGCAAATATGCTTTTTGGTTGGACTATACTCATGGATAAGCTTTCGATTAGTTTTGAGGTCTTAATAGTTGGGAGTATGATGCAAAACTAGATTGAATGTAAAACTCAACTCTATAAATACGTATAACATGTTATTATATGTATACACAGCGGTATGTATAACTTATTTAAATGCAAACGAAGCATTGTAACCACCATCGGTCGAGCACGAACAAAAAGCAATTCATCTCACATTAACATTTGCCAAGTACCCACAAAAAAATATGACATCACTCTTTATTTTGACTCAAGCGTAGCAGCGTAGCCCATTTGAAAGCAGCCAACAAGTACACAAATGTACTCACAAGTCCCGCACTTAGCAACAGATGAAGTTATTTATCGATAAATCTTAGATTACTGTTAACCTTGCAATTGTTCTGACCCAAAAATCTTAATAAAAGCTCTAGCAAATAGCGGTAGGCGTCGATTTGATTGCAAACAGCTACATCAATCAACCTATACAACGGAAATTGATGTCACAGAACAGCTATTTTGTAGACAGTATCAATTTTCGTTAATATAATATCCTAGACAATGGGCTATTTATGCCCCTATTATTATCCAAAACGATCAAGCAAATCGTTTTAATTTAATATACTGATCTTGGTTAAAAATGTTGCTTTGGTACAAGGCAGGTCACGTTTTTTACGCGAACGTTGACGTAGCATTTTAGAGGACAAGTTATGCACGTAATTCATTTAATTAGTACGCGGAATCTGAAAACAAGTGAAGTTGTAATCATAATGCAATTTTCTAATAATTCCAAAATTGTACAGTAACCAAACTCTGCAACTTTGTATACTTGGCACAATACGCTTGGAACCTTTCCATTGCTGTTTTTGCTTTTCCACGGTTTGAGAATAGACTACATTTCGAGTGGCCTACGTTGTACGAAGAAAAAATCAAGTTTGTCGAAGCATTTCATCGTTCACGCATTCACCAACACGCGCAATTTCATCCTGCGAATTTTTTGCAGTTTTTTTATTCGCCTCTCGCACAACAGTGGAACGAAACAGAATAAACAGGTCTGTTTTTGTATAAGATTTTTCATGGTGAAGATTCGGCTTTAAGTCCACGTCACGGTATGATGGAAGCGTTTTAAATTACGGCCTACAGGCTTTTTTGTTCAAGAATGTATTCACTACTTGTTTCTACGTTGTAAAAATAAAGAGTGAAATAAATTAAGAAATTATTCATGGGTTCGAAGAATTTAGTTCTTTATTGTTTTGTTACTCCTAGTTAAATTTGCATTTGAAAGTGTTTGTGCTCGAGCAAATTGGTTTCTATCGTTAGAAGCTAGTTCCTTCCAAATCCCAAATGATCTCCTTAAACGAAGCAATCATGTATTCTTTTAACATCATTATCAACATAGTTCTCCTTTTCAACACGAGCCCATTGTCTATTATAGTTTCGATTACATTGTCTCTAAATATAAACTTGAATTTGTAATTTATGCAAACTACTTGTGTTTCCGTCACGGTTATATTTAGTAGCATTTCCTCACTTGTTAACTACACTTTTTTTAATTCATGGAGTAAGTGTACTTCGTGATGGCGCTCATTACCCGCAATTTGCATATAGAGTGGGGCTTCATGTTAAAAGCCACCCTTAACTGGCCCTCGGGTGTAGTAGGAACTCTCAACATCTAACTTTAATTAAAAATCATTTTACCCTTTACTCTATTAATTAGATTCAGCAAACTTTCATTCCAGTCTAGACATTATCTAACAAAGACTGTCATGCATATGCAGCGTGTGTTTTGTTTCTAAAAGAAAAGGGCTGTTCTGCAATTAATTGTATAAGTCTAGAAAAACCAGTTCGTTTGATTACATATGAATGAGGGACGACTCGTGTTCTTATTATTTATACAAATGTAATCCTGACTTGAATGTCCTTGTTTTATCTAATAAGGTTTTCTCTCTGCTTATTTAAATATTATCTAATTTGATGACCGTGAGCACAGTAACTTTGTGTGGCAATAATTTTAGAGAATACTTAAAATATTTAACACTTCCTTAGAGCCTTATTTTTGGTAGGTACCACTGCCAGTCTAAATGTCGAAAAGTCTAGACATAAGTGACAAATATATCTTTTGAATGCTAATGAGATAGATTTTAGACATCAGGTCAATTTGTTTATTCGACTATTCAGTATACCGCTTATGGGCCTATCAATGGATCATTTAACACAATGCGTGCAAATGTGGTCGCGATAAAATCAATGAACCGGTGAATTGTTGCGTGTAATTCGACGCCCGTGGCATTGAACTTCACAGTCCTAGTTTGTATAAGAACAATGCTATTTTAATACGTAAGTACATATTATTAACACTTATATTTTTAATATTCGCAACAGTTACTGATAAACAATCTCCTTTCGCCGGTGTAGTGCCCGGCATAACAACAATAGCCAGCCGCTTCTAACTTCGGCGATGATGTCAGCTTTCCTTTAATGACCGCTCGAATCGCCTGCAGCATTTCACGAGCGTAAACAACTCTGTCTTTTTTCTCTTTTACACAAATTCATACCGATGATTACCTGTGCCATCAAACGTTGAAGAAAATAACGAGCTTGTATAAGAATATTTAATTGGCCTCGTTTCGTGTTTCCTATTCTACATTCTACTGTTTTACAACCGATATAATTCCTTGCTAACTAGTATGTGTTTACATATTGAAATAACTTTACACATATCGTGTAACAGAACCGGTTGTTTTGCAATTCGGCACGCATGCGCGTTTGCTCCTTAAACCGAACCCGGCCCGGCCCTTGAGATCCCCGAAACCAATTATTAACATAATGCCCCACCACGAGCATTATTTGGCGAACAAAATCCATTATGAAAATGATTGAAATTACTCACAACTTGGCCTCTTGTTCTTTCCTTTAAAGATTATTTTACTCGGGAGTTTCGACAAAGCTGAAATTATTATTGAACACGTCCTGACGCGGCTAAACTTTAGTCAGGTTTTTATCGCACACCGTGACATCTAAAACTGGATATGTTGGCATACAGTTTCGTTCTTCACGCATTAAATTAAACCTGTGAAAGCACTCCCGTCAAATAACCATGAGGTTATTCAAGGTTGCAAGATTTAGAAACGCACCAGGAAGCACCGGTGTCAGATCGTGCAGGAAACACGTGGTCATCGGTTTCTCCAATCGTCAGTCGGCCATAATTTTGTTTTATTACTTCCCACCATGGTTTTCATTCGTATGCGATTTCTGTAGAATATCCTTAATAACAATGTTATGCCTCTGGAATGAATAGTTGCAATCGATAAATAACTGTCAGGGAACAAATTGTAGAAATCAAGAGCATAACATCCAGCTGTATACGAACTTCCCGTCTATTATGTGTGTCTTAATGTTTTACTTCCAAGCAAAAACTTCTAAGTTAATCCACATGAAGTCATCATCATCATCATCACTTCAGCCCGGAATCAACCACCCCCCAACACAATCAACCACTCCTTTTAGTTCTGCCAAAATTTTCGGTTCCATGCGTCTCTCATCCAGTAGTTTCTCCAAATTAGACGAGATCGTCAACCCAACCAGCTTTGAGACAGCCTTGGTTTCTTTGGCCACCATTCGTTCAAAGCTTTACTCCATCAGCCATCTCTGCATCCAGCCAGATGCATGACATGCATTCTCTTCTAAGGATTCAAATATCAGTTTCTAAGGCTAAATTACCTCACTCTGTTTTTCAACATGTAATAGGGAGGAAAGCGCTTTGAAATGACCCTGCCCCGCTCGGTTAGGCCAGGATAAATTGAATGAACTTTTTGTGTCTGGCACTCTCAAACTGAATTTTTCTTTTGTTCCTTTTTTAGATTGTTCTCATATAATATTTTATGCTAATTGCTCACTGTTGGTAATAAGGGTGTCGGACTGAATTACAGCTTTATGAAGTATCTTATTGATATTTGACACAGCATTTTGACAATTAGCTGTAGTTTTGTGCGTACACTCCAGCTAAAAATAAAAACAGTTTTCAATTGAATAGTAATTACAGTTTGAGCATGAAACGCTTACAACTCACAAATTGCCGGTTGTTGTTGAGGAGCGCGCTTTGCGGCGTGATGTGCCCCTCACGATAGTACCTTTAGACACATTAATTTGTATAATCACTTGATGCAAAATGTTAAACTTTGCAGCTCACTTCCAATTGCTGTACTTGATCCTAATTCTCACCTAACAACCTCGAATCTACTGTACCTCTGTATTTTTCTCCAGAAAGTTCGACGTAAAATATTTAAAGCAACAATAAAAAGTCGACTGAACGACATTGATTTCTCAAATGAAAGTTGTTGTGCTGTTATGCACCGCAGACAACGATATTGTTAATTAAATTCATAGTTCTTAAACCTCTATAAAAGAGCGAAGGTCACGGATTCAATTTTTGAGAATGAGTTGCAGATTCTGTTATGATATTAAATTGCTTGAAGTGTACCGGGTGATTGATTAACACTTTTCATTACTGGTTGGTTAGACTTTTGAATGCAATGTGATGATAACTTAAAATAGTACCATTCCAAATTAATGAATAATTCCTTGCTTTTAGTATTCAGATGAATGATTATTTTTATTCATTCGTTATCCCCTGTCCACACATTAAATGTTTGTCCCAGCGTTTCTTGGAAATTGTGATGTCTTCCGGCTGTATTTGGCAAACAGACATGTGTCAAAATCGTTGCTTTTGCATCCAATCGCAACTAATGTTGCTCTCATCAGACCAAGTAGTGGGTGGTTTAAGTGTACCGAAGATATAACTTCGTTGAATCACCGAGTTGTATTTACACAAAGCAACGTAGAAAATGCTGCCAAAAATGACGCCATTGGCAATTTTCAACCATAAATTTTGGAAACTTGGATCTCGCAAACAGCATCATTGTCTGTAAATTTTAAAAATTAGTTTCTTCGTGAAATAGTTTCTAATTTAGTCTTCAAAAGATTAGAAGAAAACATCACCGACGGAAATGGCCGATATTTCATTTGAAATTTTACTTTGTGCGTAAGAGACGTTTTATTCTTTTGTCGTCTCGTGGCTACAGAAAATTCGTCATTTTGCATTACTGAAATAGTCTGCAAGCTCTGCAACTTTGTTGGTAGGACTTTGTGAGAGCTTTACGGCCTTTTTCATAGAGCAATTACTCTTGTGTTGTCCTCTTTGTCTCAGAGGATAGATCCTTACTGTGACGATGTGTGAATTCGTTAGCTTGCGAGCAATAACATAAAGTTACAATGTCACTTTTGTCAAAACCATTATTTCAAGCAATGTTTATATATCTATTTGTGTTTTGTGTTCTTATTTGTTTGGCAACAAGTGCATTCGAATTGCAATCGTTTTTGAATGTTGTCATGTGTCTGTAATTCCAACGTATCGATTGGAAATTATTATAGTCACAAGTTCACATCAGTCTTTATTAATTATTTGCCTCACTGCCGTTTATTAAATGTTTAATTTTTTGTTGCAGGTATAATAATTTAATGTATAATTACTGCCGCTTTCTGGTTTGCTGTCGTGAAGGTAATCTACTGTATTTTTTAACGTTAGACGCAGCAATCAGACCCAGTTATATTGACCGACATGGATATAATGTTCGTACCAACCAGTTTATAATGAATATTGAAGTTTAATGTTCTGTTCATTTAATAGTAGAGTCTCAGCATCATATTGATTGTAACGCGATAGCTGGAGATACCTTCGCAGAATACAGTGCGATTTAAAAAGATTGAGGTTTATGAGTTACACATGAACTCGTTATTTTAATTGCTGCTTCCTCTAGCCTCAGGTTTAAAGTTACGGTCGTAATAGACAGTGACATACATTCTTCACGCTTTTGTATTCTTCCAAGAATACACACACATTTATCTTTTTACTCACATGCTAATAACCTGTTCGGAACAAATAACATGGAATAATTTTAGCGACGAAAATGGTGCTCATTTTGCGTCGAGCGTTGATCAAAGCAGTCTGTGTTAGGCTGGTTTTCAAAGTGACGCTTATACTAATTGGTCAGATTACAGAGGTCGCTTTTGTCGTGCGACTGTCGCACGGTTGTCGCGCGACGTCGACTGTGACAGATACGCGATGCGGGACATGTTTGCGGAAACTTTGTATCGTGTTGATTCTATTTAATTGTTGCTTAACTTTGTCATACCACAATTGATCACCCTGGGGTCAGCGTTATACTAACTTAAGATCTATTTCTAGTTAGATATTGTAGAAAATTGTTCACCGCTAGGTATTTTGATATGAACCTTTGGTTGCCATAATTAGTCCTATACTCATAGGTTACACACAAATTGTGCAAGTCACAATGCAGCTGCAATATCGTTCATATTGAGCAAATACAATGCGTATCTTCCCCGAAGTAATCGACACAGATAATTTCGCTCCCGGGTTATCCTGTGGGGATAACCCAGAATTATCTGTGTCGATTAACGCAGATTAACTTCTTGGCAAATGTGATGCCACCAAGTTCTATTTAATTAATGAGACAATTTTTCCTTTTGGCACTTTTAAATGTTTTCTTTTCGTTCTGAGAAAAATCACTAGACACCTCGGCGACGTACTCTATGACAGGGGCCAAAGTTAGTTATTTTCTCGAAATAGCAGAGCAACTGTTGCGAATTGTAACTAATGACTGCAATGTCTCAGGGCGATTGCAGGAGTGCAACTGTATGATAAATTGTAAACCAACCTGATCGTTTATTCCTGACGTGCAGGTATATCATTATCTAAGCAAATGGCGAGCTAAAATTTAAGCAAACTGTATGTTATTATTTCGTTGATGTATTCTCGGAAACGTTTCATTTACATCGCCGTGAGATCTGCAGCTGTTTTGAGCGGGTTTTTTGAGGAATCAATTTCTCGCTTTCAGTAGTTAATTAAGTTTTCTAAGGTTGAGCGTAGTGGATTTTTAAACGGTATTGAAGCTATTTTGATATTGAAAATTTCTTGGAATTAATATTAATCGTCACTTTACTAGGAATGCCGTCTCGGCGCATTGTTTTAATTGTAGTTGTAACATAAACACTGCGTGAGATATTCGCCCACTGACCGTAGTTGGGTTCCCACGGGCATTCCCCATACCTACTTAATTAATTGGAATAATTTGGTTTATCTACCGATTTGGTAGCACGATAATTACATTAAAGTTTCTAATGCCGGTTTTGTTGCGCAGTATACAGGGAAATGGTTCAACCTAGGTAGTGGCGATGACTGTTATAACTAGTTTATTAGGTAAACGGAATATTACACGAAAATATTTATTTGCACATGTGCCACTGACACATGATTTTCTATAGGTACCTATCCTCAAAGTACCTTTCCACCCCTACATTACCTTTCTAATATCAGCTCAGGCTCAGGTTTTTCCTCATTTATACGGTCATTATTAATTTCGATTCGTCATTGTAATGCAACATTTTCCTTGTTTACTATTGTTTCTCGGAATGCTTCTGACATCGCGTGAGGTTTTGCTAACCTTTTCTTAAACGGTGTAATAAAATTATTATTACTAATGACCTTGATTTTCATAGCTGTTGTCTAAGAAATATTTGTATCTCCAGCTGGTTCGTAAGTGAAATCGCTAACCAAAGCCCTATGCGTTTGGTTATCTGTATTTGCATTTAGAGACCCACAGATTAATTGTTACATGATTGTGTACCTTAACGAAGGCTAGCGATAATTCAAACTGTGTGTGGGCAACTTATATCAGCTCTGATTAATGCAAGACATACATAGTCTAAAATAAATTAATCTTATCAATTGCAACAATTTCACAAATTAAATTATCTTCATTGTGATACTATTATCGTCTTGTTTACTTTCCGTTGACATAACTGAAGAACTTCATCGAATACCAATAATTAACGATAACGTGTGATCGATAGATAAGAACGATAACACGGATTCGATACCGATTCTCAGTAAGATAAAAAACCAGAAAACGTAGCTTGTAAAACAGATTCATCAGAAATTCGACAAATCGTTACCACCGCTGCCGCAATTTGTAATCGATTCAAGTTGAATTATGCAATACATAGTGTACGTTTATTGTATCGTAATCGGATACCCGACGATGCGATGTCGGCTGATAAGGTGACAAACGGTGTATCGCATTCTTTCCCAGCGCACACCTCAGCAAATAGCAGGCTCAAGTCACCGGCGGTCTCACGTGAGACGTAATTAAAATCTAAAATCGTAGCAATGTTGATTAACAACCGTTTGTTTGTTACGGCAAAATTGAAAAGTTTATTAGCAGGAATAGGGAAATGAAACGCTCTGGCCACAGCCACGTGCGCAAACATGCTCCCGTATTCTCACGTATCTCGTAATGTTTGGTGACAGGTTCGCGTTTCCAATGTGCTTTATTTAGAACTTCAGAACCCTGATTAAATCTTTAGTGCATGTTAAAATATTAAAAGAATTAGACTGGTGTGAATTAATGAAAACATCAAAACCAGAACATGAAATTTTTTCGAGACTAATTGATAATTTCCGCACTCAAATTGCTTGCGGAAGTGCGTAAAGACAAGTTCCGACACTTTCATATATTTTTCATGTTACTGAACTAAATGAAAAAGAACACATTTACACGTGCTTGGTTGTTACAACTCCTGATCAAGATGAGAATGATGAGGATGACACTGAAACCATGATCTCCAAGATTTTCCAAAAATGTTCGAAAACATTTTCATGCCAGTTGTTTTCACATTGCCTAGTAGGTAAACACTTGCCAAAAGTTTAATCTGGAAGTTTCTTTTTAGCCTATTACACAGCCACACTGACGCTTGCATCATCTGACCTTTCACTTAACAGATTTAGCAAATGTTTCCCACAACAGCCCACATTTATACGAAAACGGTGAGTGCACTCGGTGCGTGGTCGCCCTATAAAAGGGCTTAGCCTTTTCAAATTACGTATCAAACTACTTGTAGTAGTAATATTGTCAAGTCACCATTTGGCACGAGACGGGTGTGCCGCAATTGCGAACACGCTCGCCAGTTCGTAATGAGAATAATGATGGAAGCTTGCGCCATAGATCAGTTTGAGCGCGTGCGCGGCTTGCCGATAGCGGGAAATCGCTAATACTTGCGTAAATACGGCAGCTGCTGCTGGGCTTTAGATTAGATTTAGCTGATCGAAACTGTTCTCAAATGAATTTGTTACTATTCGTCATTCTCTATTTTGCTTACATTATCTTACATTTCATAACGATGTCAATTTTCTTGCTGCTACTTACGATTATTTTACATTACTATTGGAAATAAGGAAGCCAATCCTCCAAACGAGTTGCAGATAAAATACCCCAGTAACGTTTATAGAGGCAACGATTTCATAGAAATGACAAGTGGGTCATATTGCATCAATAGAACGATGCACGCGAACGTTAAAGACACCATAGCGCTGATTGCGAATGCAACTTTGTAATTTTCTCGTGTCACGAACAACTACAACGTATGCATTTACAGGCGAAGCACTTCACGGGAACCACTGTTTTATTTGCAACCAGACTCATTATCTACACCACGTATTTGCGCGAAAATCGTGTCATTGATATTACAATCGAAACTAGTATCGATTTCACTACAAAATTTACATTTAATCATTTATAAAGCAGAATTGAATGTTAATAATAAACAAATGTATTCTGTCGTAATTATGTGGAAGGATGGAATGATTTACATGATTAACATTTCATCGGGTTGTCTTACATATTTCCCATTGCGTATCGCATCGAGCATACTCTATAATTTACGCACCAATGAGTAATTAGGTAGTTAACTTCCAACAAGTATTTACGATTGTTTAACTGCCTCTAAGTTTATCTATGATTCTGCTGCCAAGACCTGTCCGACTCGATTGATTAAATAATAGAACTGTCGTTTATGATCGTCTAAACACTATTTCTTAAGATTCAATTAGAAATAACCGTAAGTTTTTATTTTATTAGAGTCTTTATTGACAAATCTTACTAAGTATTTGTTGTTGATTGTTGATATCAACTTTGGCTTCAATGTTGCTTACCTTTCTGCCTGTACATACTATGTTTAATTATATTGATGTCATTTGGTTTCTGATTTCTGTTTCCTTCCTTTTTAATTCGATTCTTATTCTGTAAGAATAATTCTGGGCTTTCGGGATGTGACCTTGCCTCTATGTTCGAAGGAGTTATTTTAGGTTTAGATTTAGAATATTATAGCTTGTTAAAATTCTGGAAGGATATTCCTGATTCTTCTACACTTTCCTTTTTTCAATGCCTCGGTGTATTTGCAGGCTACTGAGAATTAAACCCTAATCGATGAGACTGTTAAATGATTACATGGCTTTTAAACTTGGCAAGTATTAGTAATTCAAAAGTAGGATTCCATGATGCATCTCTAAAACGACTTCTCAGAAATCAAAGAGCGCTACGCCGGGAAGTCGGGAATTATTTTCTTAGAAGCGGACTTGTTGTTGTCTCTCATGTTCGACAAAAAGATTATCAAGAGATGCGATGACACTCGCCTCTTACTTTATTACAATGTGAAGCGTAATTTATTTTACAACTCGAGAAATATATCGACACTTTTTCTGTTAGTTCATTTGCTGAAAAAACTTCTAATAAATACATCAGCGGTAGACGATTAAGCGAAGCTTCTACGGCAGATATAGTCATGTTCAGGTCGATGTACTCGAGAAATTCGATATGTCGTCGATGTTCGCAGCTCATGGAGCGTTGCGGTGAGCGGGTCACATAGAACCGGGAGTTCATTAGACGAATTCTGGGCACCACTTGTAGTCATGGCAAAAACTCTTTTACGTCATTTCGCAACGACTCTTTATGAACGGTGGGAGAGATGTTTTTTTTTTGTCCTCTTGTCAGATCGCTCTATTCGCCGGTCCGTCACGCGGACGTTGACCGTGGTTCAACTATTTAGGGTGTTCAGATACTATGAGTGTTTTGGAAGTTTGCTTGTCTTATTGGACAATATAATTGAGCTCTTCGTTTTGTACTATTACGTTTTAGTCTTTGTTCTTGGCATTTATTTTGGTACGAGTTCGCTTTAGTAGCAGATCATATTTAATGAATTGCAATAAAACATTAAGAAGTTTATTAATTTTAGTATTTAAGTCAGTTAATGGCCGTGTCATGTCCTAAATTAATGCTGGTAGCTTAATATTCACAACACCAGATAAATAGTCTGTCAGCACGATCACCTCCATTGTAAAGTTAGCAAAAACTTTTCGGCCAGCCGATCCTGCGCGTGCCAAAAACTTTTGGAAGTTTCTTGCGATCAAACTTTTTATCAGTATGAAAGGATTTTTCTTTTTTGCTGTCGAGTTTAATGCATGTGGTTCTAATGACTTTATAAGTAAAAAAATGTTCACCTTTGGAATACTTATGATATGTTGCATAGTCTCCACTAGCCTGAAATTGTTGAACTTAGGTGTGTTTTGTAATTTCAAATTATCTACAGCACTTCCTTTTTGAAGTGTTATGATTGTCACACCTTCAGTATGTAAATCAAGGTGTGCAGGCTGTGCGTGAGTTGTATATAGTGAGTATAGATAGCGTGGTGAGCGGATATCGTGCGGACGGTGAGCACGCGGCGCGAGCGCGCCCAGTCAGAGTGCCGCCGCGCCGCTAGACGCACGCGCGACTTGCACGTGCTAACCACAACTTTTGTACGACCAGCTCATCACTGAACTTTGCGTCTAAATGAACTTTATCTCGCATACAAACAAACAAATGATGTCAGTTTGCATGTACCTCGTTTGCCCCTGGTTCTTTCTTGTGATCTACTTGGCGTTCCTTATGCTGGACGTGTGAGACCGGCTCCAAGTCTCCGTACTAGTGTCTGTGGAGGATTGAGAGCGCAGACGCGGCGTCGCGATCGATAAGTGTCGGTAGCGCCACTAGTCGGTGTCAGCCGTGCGCCGCGCGGGCTAACACGCGGGTGGTTTTGGCGCGCTCCGGCGACGGTGCGAGCGGTGCCGCGTGCCGGGAGCGCCGGTGGTGTTATGCGGGGCGGGTGCGGCCGCCGCCGGGCCCACTGCTGAGCCAGCTGACCGGCCGTCACGATCGCTCCGCACGCGTCGGGCACGCGGCCGCGCGGCGCGCCCGCCATGAGCGCGGCCACGCCAGAGGTGCGCGGCCCGCCGGTCGACGCTGCCTCGCCACATGTCGCACTGCCTAGGATCAAGCCGGACCTCGGCCTCAATGATGCGACCCTGTTCGCAGTCTACTGCTTCATCAAAAATTTCATTGGGTGAGTCGTATGCTAAAGGCAATTCGTCCTGAGTGCTGCGTCATCCCGCTTTGTCTGTGAATTCTTATGTAATAGATGGTGCAGGAACGTTTCCAAAGGGTTTCATGATAGATATCGACGGAATTAGCCGAATGTGTGCCAGGATACGTTTTTACAACATAACCGATGAAGAAACGTGTCTCCTACAATAAAATATGTATTTTAAATGCTCAAAATTGCATTCATACATTCTAATCAGCAAAGACCTTAGGCTACCTAAAGTAATTAATCTTTCAGTAAAAGTCTGCTGATATGTTATTATTACCGACGTGCAAAAATTAAAGCTGCAAGGCCAGATAATGATTAATGTTTGACCCTTGCATTCGGAGCTGTTGATGAAGTAACTGTTCAATCGACGAATCGGTCAAGGAGTTTGCCGAAATTACTAACGAGAATCAGTATAAAATTATTTTCAAAATTATTATTAATACTACCTAGCGGCTCTTTCTCATGGAGCTGGAAAATGATCAGGATATTGCGGGAATATTATTCAACTGTTGTTCTATTATCCAACACAATGCGCACCTCAACCTTGACTGCATGAGTCGTCGCGTCGGTAAAATCACTTGTTTACTATCGGTTAGCAACAAAACATTATACTCGTATGTTATTTTCTTATTGGTCGCTAATAGAATCGAACGACCATGCAACTATTCGGCCTCAACAGTACCCTGACACAAAAAATATTGACAAATTAACGCGATGTTGAAAATATTTCTCATCTTCAAACAAGTTCAATGTTTGTATTGATGTCTATATCAGCTACTGATAAGACTGTTTGGTCCAATATTTTTCTGAGTAACCTTGAATTTAACATAAACCAAGTCATGTTCGGTCCACACCTATGACCTAGCTATGTTTACGTTTTTTTATCGCAAACTGGGTTCGGCACGATGGACAAAAAAAAAACATAACTTTTTCGACTTCATACTTATCTGTTCCAACAACAATTTCAGTGTGTAACTGAATAGTGGATAATGACGCGCAATTTGAATAAATTATTCCAAATATAGCCAGAGCCACTTGCCACTGTCGAATATTCTAAGAAAAAGTACTCGTATTCATTAAACAACACCGTACCGCTTTAAAACAATAAAGCCTCGTTAAAGTTGATGTTTTCGTCCAAGTTAAATTGACTAACAACAACAAAATTGGTGGTTGTTGACTATCACTAAGCAATTATGGAATTTCTCGATCGGGCCATTTAGCAACTGCGTGTATTGCTCCACATAATTTTCTTTTTGCCATAAACAGCACCAGTATCTGTAGCTAATTGTTGGCAATAAAGGGCGGACATTAGCCGTGCCGAACTTCGTCAAGAGAAAGTCTTCGTTTAGAAAGTACGCTTTGTTTTGTTTTCGTGTTCGGCTGTTTTGGTCCTTGGCTGATAGTGCAGCACCTATAAGATACACAGATACAAGATAACTCATGCTCTTTAAAGCTAACTGATGTCGATAGTCGTCTTGGTAATCTGCGTTACTCGGCCACTGTTTTCTATAAATGCATTTGCAATTAACATTCTGCGTTTCCATTTTGCATATCTAAGCAGATTGACGTTCTATTTACTAGCAACTTGAGCGAGTGCATCGCTTTGCACGTGATTGCGGTTGATATGAAATTTCGTTTTCTTTAGCAGAAAACGTCTGCACGTGTTTGTAGGTACTAGGTTTTTTATGATGAACCCCTCCTTTTAGCTCTGACCACGACTTTATGTAACTTTTCACCAACGCTGCGGATGATTTGATCGGTGGTTGATTTTAGATGCAAACCATTGCTTTGTTGCAGCGGGCATCATCACTTTCACAAGAAGAAAAGGGAAAGTCTCGGTGGCGCCCGCTCCCTTGCGGTCAGATTAGCTCAGGCTATCGGCCGGCGCTAATTCCTCTTGTTTATTTCATTTCACACTAATGGTTGCACACTAATCTACCTCGATTTCACTAGTAACACTGCAATTTTAAGAAAAAAATCACTTGCCTTTGCTGGTGATCCTGTCAAAATAACCTTTGTTATGAAATACATGTGAATTTCACTAATAATTATGTAACATCAGTAAATGTGCTGTACATTTATGGTCTGTTACATAACAAATAAAGATCATATCGACATCACGTTTGTTGATTTTTGTCTCAATCAATCTCGACTGGGGAAGCTTTCGGCGATCCATACTTGTCTCGTCACTCTGTTCCACATCGTCAAATTACATTGTCTATCGTACGCTCTTTTTCTCTTTATTTTGTTTCGGTATTGTGGATATGACGTCATTTTAATATGGAATGTAAATTTTGTTTTCCTCATTTTACTCTGTACATCGTGTTGCCAGAGCGATAGCCTCATTAACTTCTTCTGCTCGATTTATATTCGATTCATCTCGTTTTTTCGCATAAAAGTGTTTTGATCTGAATCAACATTATAATTCGTTGTTTGTCATTAACTTTGAGTAGAATTTTGTTTTGTTCTCATTGTAGACTAAGGTGGTTTTAAGTGAATCGTTAATCAATTGCAAGACAGCTTGAAACGGTGCCAATATAGTGTATTGTATAATTGTATTCTGCCTACGAGCCCCAGATGCATTAATTAACTATTAACTCACTAGTTCAGTTAACACATCATTTGGATCTTTATATCAACACTTGAACTTCTAAAAATATGTAAAGATTATTTTACTAGTGCTTTTTATTTTATGTTTAAGTACCTTCTTTCTACAAAATACAAGGCTTGAAGAAAAAATCAGGCAGTAGTATTCCAAAAAAAAAAATGGTTATCTTTCTAAATCGCCACCATAGTTACGTTTCAGTGAAAATGATAATGCCCGTCACGGACGTGATCTCTAAAATTATGCCAGACTCGCACATATGTAGCTGTTTTAAATGTACAAATAGTCACAACACTGAGCTTTTATAAAAGGCCTTTTTGCGATACAGTTGTCAGCCGCATGTGGTGGTTTTAAGTGACGGCTGACTGGCAATATGAAACCGCCAGAACTAGATTAAACGAGCAATTGACATTCTGTCTGCAAGTGGAGTGACTATAACCTTGGATTCTGCTCATAACTCTTATAACGGCAAAAATACGAGTCAAATCCGCACACGACGCAAGTAACCTAATAGCTCAAGGAGAAACCTCGCATGCTACCATTGCATCAATGGGTAGACAACATTATCAATATAATTTGTCAAGAACAATGTATTAGTAACACACAGTACTCGAATTGTTCGCCGTGGTTACTGTCGATCAGCTGTCCGTTCTCGCTACGATGCGTCTTGATATGATAGGAGATAGTGCGTGTCCGTACCAACTGCATGTACATAACTGTTCACTTGCGTAACAGACGCTAACACAGTATTCATATCTGTTCGATATACCCGCACTGTTATTTTATTAGTATCATTACAATTTTTAACACGTAATAAATTATTGATTTCAAGCCACCACCTTACGCAATGGTTTTTGTTTTTCTCTCTCCAACATTTGCCATTGTAATCAAAACGTTTCGTCATACCTCTGGTTCCGTTATTTGTTTACATACAAGTATCAAGGGAATGGAAAGTTTGAAAGGTGAAGGGTCTGAAAAAATCACCATGATGCAGTTATGCAAGGCCGTCGGCATCTGCTGTGATGTACATACGTAAACCTGTTGCGTATGACTTACTTGTTGCGATTACTTTTACAATTGCACAAACGGTTGCATCAACATCTTATCAGTCAAACGAAAAGAAAATATTTTTTCCCCACTTCCGTAAACTTCCGTTTGAGATTGAGTAATCACGCGTATTATGCGTGACACTTCGACGATTAGCTAGGGATCTCATCTCGCATATTGATTGACGCGTTGCCTTGACGTGCTACCATGGCGCCACCCTACAAAACCGCCCCTTTCACGCAAGGACGTCGGGAATAGGGACGCGCGCATACTCACTACTACACTCGGGGTCTACATTCAGTGTGTACAGATCCATCGCACAGAGAGCACGCTTTCTCTCACCTCCGCACAATACTGACCCGCGAAAGTGTCAATTAGTGTTTTTCTGAATTAAAGTAATCATCCAGTGCGCTGGAGGACTCTCTGAAACACCATTTGTAAGTACTGCATTGCTTTGTACGACAACGAACCTAATTCCAAATCTAGGTCAAGCTTCCGCGTCCTCGGCCCTAAGGTTTTTATTTATGAATGGGCGTGTTGTTTTTGTACGCTAGCTGGTATCTTCAGCAATTGTATAAAGCAAATTGTGTCTAATTATTTCCGACCCTATCCTTTACATAATTCCGGTTGTACTATCAAAAGTGACGTCATCACCCTTGCGATGGGCGCCATGGATACGGTCATGGGGTGGTTATTCCCATTCCCTGCCATTGATTATTAAAACTATGACAATGGGATTGCACATTTAAGTGTTTGTTCATGTTGCTGTAGCTCCGGCCTCTGGGATAGATATTACACATTACTTTTCATTTACGTTATGCCAACTTCTGTTGGGTCTGTAACACTGTACCTCATGGATGGATGCTTTAAATACTTTCTGTAAAAGTTTGTTCCGTTTTATTTGTCCCAAATGTTTTGTTTAAACTTTCCCAAAATAATTTCCCCCTTTTTAACTTCTGCAATCCGTGCAACACTTTATGGACCATAACGATACAGTACAAAAGCTTTAAGAAAAATAAAATGTAACGTTTCACATAGCGACGAAATGTCTCCAAACAAAGGGAGCTCAACCAAAAGCACGGTTGCCTGAATTTCTGCATCAGATATATTATGTTGGCATGCCTCGTGCATTTAATTCTTCTGAAGCGCACGAAGCATCAAATGATAAATATAAAACGTTCAGCGGATCTCCCTAGAACAGCCATGAATTTAAAAGATAGGTCACTAACCGCACGCAATATAGGGGCATTAAGTTCACTTGTCTTTTGCAGCTTGCGCGCAGCTATGAGCATTAATACCCTATATTTTTCTGTAATTCCGAGATCAACATAATGAAAGTTACAATTAATAATTAATCCAGGAACTCGGCAACACTTCCTCTTCAGTGTTCTCGATTGTGTACGAGTAGGAACTATAAGGCCGTGCTGATGATTACGCTTGGTTAATCTCAATCTAATCTCGCTCCCTCTCAATCAGAGAAAGTTGTTATCGCAGGACACGAGCAACCCGTCGACCGTTCCTTCTCTATTAATTTATTAATACTTCTACTTGTCTGCGTTGTAATTACACAACGCACTTATCACTTCATCTACTTCCCTTTATTCCTCAACACAAAACCGACGTTACTCCTTGATTATGAAAATATTTTATGCTGCAATCGCTCTCATTATTTGCTCCGAATCAGGCATCGCAAGCGCAGCTGTCGTCCTCCGAAAATAAAATCTGTTTTTAAACAAAGCCGTAAACTGCAAACGATTACTAAGTGCCTCGGGAAGACCGACTTGCCGAAAACCAGATCTCTATTCGGAATATTTGTGTTGAAATAATACACATTTATTTTCTGACTTTTAATACGCCTCCAAAATGAGACAAAGAAATATTAAAAAGTTCTTCAGACTGCAAGTTTTTGCATTTACTTTTATTTGTTCATTGCTTAAGGCTGCAAACGTAACTGTTCGAGAATTCATTACCCAAATTCCGGGTGTTTATTTGATGTCATTAGAAATAAACTAGATATAACGAGGTGCACTTGTGCAATGTAGAATTTATTACAGTTTATAAAAGTTTTCAGTTATTCAACTCTAGATTTCGCCATGCAAGACTACGTACCTACATGTTTTCACTTCGTTTCTGATTATAGTGGTGGTGTGTTCGGCCGTCCACACTTCCTGCGCCGGCGGCGTCAGGTGCTGCTATTTCTACTTCTCCATGAACCGACCCGTCTCAGAATTCACGTTCAAAGTCGATTATTTTAAAAACCAGAACGGAACTCAACTTTTTTTCGTATTTACGATTCAAGGATTCTCTTCTCGGTTACATACCTCGAATTTCTTTAATGTGTTTGTTTACACGTTCTCAAACAAAAAATCATCCTGATCAATTCTACAAATAACATGTCGTATTCCAAAATTCTATTTCTATTGCGTTATCGGTATGTATTTATACTAATTTTGATATCCGAAGTTTACCGAGCGGCCTATTTAATTTAGCCCAACTCTTCGTTTTGAAGTTGAACAATGCTCGTATGACCCCGTATCCTCTCACTGCTATTGTGATCTGCTGCGACTGACGACCTACATTGGCCATTGTTTATTGCAGTGTAATTAGTGTATCGCCTATAACTGCCTCAAGCATGATTAGTGGCCTTGGCCGTTAAAAATTCCATTCCATTCGTTTGTCATGGTAATTAAATTTTTGTACAGACTTCATGGAAAGTGAAAAGCGCAGAGTAACTAATCGTATCAAAGCGTGCGTATCGTGCGTCCCGAAGATCCCGCCTAAATATAAACATGTTTATTCCGTCTCACATACACACCACCTTGCGCGCTCATCGGGCACTTATAAAAAGCGGCGGCGAGGTCAAAGCGTCGTACGTCGGCCGACAGTGTGGAACCCGCACGCGCGTTGTAACGACGCTTGTATCGATATCGATGCTTTATTATCACGTGCAGCAGTGACGTCACGTGTGTATGCAACGGCCGAGCCAATGGCTCTTGGCAAGTTGGCTGCGATTGATTGAGGTGTACGTCTTCACTAGTGTGTGTTGCGCGGTTGAGTCCAAACGTGTCCGTATGGTGCAAAAGTTGATGGCAGAGTTAAAGGTGCTCGTAGGGCAACGAGCACCGCCGGGGGGCGCGGCGCTTACGCCGACGCCGTCGCCCCCTACACAACAACAACAACAACTGCAGCAGCAACAGCAGTACACACGAAGAGATCTTAAGCAGAATCTACATAGACATATGAGTATCGTATTAGACAGGTCAGTAAATGACTGAGAATATCTTTCGACTTTGTTCTGACCGAACTTTGTTGGAATATCACGTAAGCATAAGCACACCTATTTGTAACAGTTGTTTTTGTTATATATTAATTATAGCATCCGATACCTTGCTAGCAATAACAGATAATGATTTTGATAAGGACGAGGTAGACATGATAAGTGAAAGCATTTTCACACTGTACGGTTAAATTGAACGTGTTATCATGATGTAAACGGGTCGTTTTCTGTACACTGCGGTTGACCATAACGTCGATACTAGTGAATATTTTATGACCGTTTTATATCTTTGCCATCGTGTTATGGACGATATCATCCGACACCGCAAATTGATGCTCAATTTTCAACGATGTTCAGGCTATGATTGGCTTAAATATCTCTATTAAAAGTCTCTTTAGAGTAATTACTTGTTTAAGGATATTAATCGTTAAATTGACGTCAATAAAGATTGGCCATAGGACTGCAATTGCTTCAAGCATTTGGATACTTACTTTAAATTTAATTCATAACAAAAACACTCAACTCGATTTTTTCGGTCACATAAATATTCGGAGTGTTTAAACTTTTAATTAATCCAACTTTGAAGTAACACTGCTTGGAGCTGTTAATTTGACCTTAAACTTCATGAATACACAGATTTCTAGGTCGGACATGCTTCCATAATGTTATTATAATCAGCTTCAAATGAAAAAATAACGATTATGTGGTAACGAAGAAAGAAAGTTATCGCAGCACATCAGCTGCTTGGATTCCCACGCGAAGTAACGACTGGGGACAAAGAAATGGTACATAATGTAGGTTCATACGTATACCTATAATTTTATAGTTTGTTGTAGTTGTGGCAAATCCATAGCTGGCCCTCATTCGCATTGTTGTATGTGGTATAATCTCGTTGCAGCATATGATTGGTGAGATTTAGGTTCAGAACTAAAATAACACTTCTGAGAGCAGAAGAGGCAAAGGAGGCAAAGGATTGTGCGGCTACTGCTGCCCTTTGAAGTTATCCCATCTCTGAACTTCTTTCTCTTTCAGTTTCTTTGAACGCTTTCATAGTTTTTTATTTAGCATCTATGAAAAATGTCCATTTTCATTTCAATAAAAACACATTTCTGAAACTGCAATGGGTGTTGGAAGTTTCAGAATGATTATGAATGATTATATGGTTATACACACCAAAGGAGTAAAGCATATTTCTATCTATCTCATGCGTAACATTTGATAGACTGGACTTGGCCTCACTATGAACACCACAGTCCAAAATATATTTTCTGCTACATAAGCATTCCGTTTAAGCCAAAAACCTAGTAACCTATAATATTATGCTTTAATTAAACCAGTTAACAATGAAATATTATAACTATATAACTTTCAAGGTGAGAACCTTACTTGAAAGTAAAACTATTTGTAGTTAAGAAATCCTACTGCATACTAATTCGTACTTTTCGTAGTAACAGATTACTTAAACGCCAGTTTATGCGAAGAATAACGGTTTACTTACATTATAACATCCAATAAGTTGATTAAATCAGTATTTATTACCCAGAACATACGTGTGGTGGTATGTAATGCTCCTTGCATTACATTCACTTTAAAAGATAACCAATATTATCTTTTGAATTGGTGATTATTGTGATTTTACAAGAGGTAGAAGAGTCTGCAGTATTGTCTCATAGATCTTCTAAACATTCGATGGTATGCGATGCTTATTTTTAAAGTATTCTCGATGAATGGCTCCGATTATCACATGCCTGCAGAAAACCTCATCAAGTCCTTTAATTCATGCATTGGTACAGCAAAACTCAAAACTATTACACTTTACACTCCCTGAAATGTTTGCTACAATATTCGCCTCGCCGAACACACTACATCTGAATACGCTCAGTATCTAGCGTCAGTCTGAGTGAAAAGTGATGAAAATACATTTTGGTATATGGTAACGAAGAGGAAGACCAAAGAAAAGATGAATGGATTGTAAAAGGAATGAAAAGAAATGCTACTCTGACGGTTGATCAGTTGCACACCGATCCCAAGAAGAAAGACAAGGGCAGTAAGATCATGAGCTTGACCATAAGAGTTCCAAATAGTAGTCAACCTTGAAACGGTATCGCCCGGCTTTCGACCCATTTGGGATAAATATGAGCAGTACCTTTACCGAAATGTTTAAAGTTTTCAATTTATTAAACCTTCGACTTCCTATAGCTGAAACTATCAGTGAATCAATATTCCACAAATCGGCACCACAGATGAAACGTGTTTATGAATTTGTAAACATTTCCTGGATATTATGTAGGAGCATACCCTAGAAGTGGAACGGAAGCCCTCAAATCTTCATTCTCAATATTTAACTCGTTTCACCAACACCATGTGCAAATGTTTTGCTCGCAATCATGTTCTTTATCGTATAAACACTAAAGCATCTCCATACACGTGGAATCTATTTGAGTACTCAAGACTACGAGTACTTCACGCCATCTACTCGTATAATAATATTTTAATACTCCGTAATTCTTACAATTGTCACTCAGAAGCACTTGGCCAGGTAACTAAATTTCCCTAATTTATGTTTACGATTTCCACGTCTCCACGAGTTGTTATTTTTATTTTCACATTTGGATTATTACGGAAATGCCATTCAAGTCAAACCAACCTTCAAAGGATCCACGGCTTAAGACGACCATCTCTTTATTTGCTTCGTCCACGGAGAGCTTTATTGTCAGTTAATCCTACCAGGTTGATGAGTTGCGCACACAATTTTACACCGGCTTAACCTCTTAAATACTCGGCTTTGGGAGTTAATCCTATATCTAGTCGTTCCGTGTTTTCTTCAAGTACGGCAAAGTTGCTTGGTGACCCTTTTAAACCAACCAAAATACCTTACTTTCCGTGTATCTCATTTACGTAAGGACCTTTAAATTAAGGCTGCACAAGGATGGTTTCTGTTGAGTGTTTATTTTCTTTATACTCCAAATCTTGTTTAGCCTTTTGACGTCACCGCAAGGTAGATCGGGGAACAAGTGGACTTTATAATCCACCTTTGATCTTTGCACTAGCAGTAATGCGTTGCTGTTTATTCTCATTATCTTCTTCTATATTATATTTTTGATCTACGCTTACGTCACCATTTTGTATCCGTGTATTATTTCTCTTTTAATAATTATGCTACAATTTAGCTGTCGACATTTATCATGCAGTGTCATTATCGTTAGTGACCAGTTTGTAATTACGTACAAAGGGAACATTATTGTGTTATAAAACGTACAAATATATTTCCATTAAGACTTCCCTTGTTTTAAGACTTCAGTTTTATCTATTTCTTAATCTTTCAGATACGTCGCGATGATAAGCCCTATAACAATAAGGCTCTTTCAACATTGATTTTAATAGATTTCGAGTAATGATTGTTGAACTAGTTAAGAAACTTGTTTATCAGAAACATAATATTTCAGCCTATATCTCAAGGGAAATACTTATCTGGGCGTGATAAAACGTTGCCCATTTCCTTCTCCTTTACGTTAGCTATCCATGCCGAGTTTCCTGTTCATCGCTCCATTGAGACTGGGTTCAGTAATATCAATAGATTTTCTTATTTCTTAAAGGTAACATAGGATACGATAATACTTTTTAGGAAGTATATTATTTTAACTATTTGATGTGGCCAATGTTTACTAAGCACCACAGCACATTATTACATCAATCACTTCCAGAATTATGTTTAAGTACTTACTTGTTTACATGGCTCCGAGAGACTATTTGTCTGGACACAAATATCGATACGCGTGTCGGGAAGGTGTGACAGCCAATATTTAATTCTGTTCAATAGAGTGATACTTGTCAAATGTGTCGAACACTTGGCACGGGGAGTGTCATGCCCTTTGACGTCTTAGAAAATTAAAATAATTATAATACGTAACAAGAATTTGTATCTCTCTTCCTGAATATTTTGTCACATGGATTTAAATGCCATGGGCATGATATAATCCACTCGGCATTCATCTATTTTAAATCAATCAGCAATTTCGATCATTTAAATTGTTTTGTCTATTAGTTTAGTCTTAATGATTATCGAGCATTGTTTATATTAAAATGAATCGACGTTTCAATCACGTGTATCCTCACGTATAAAGAGTTGCAAAAACGAGTTCAGGTATTAATAATTCCCACCTAACGTGACTGTAGAACGAACAAACCATACGTAGGGCTATTATATTTTCATGGAAACATAAACATTGACACGATCGATCACAGTCGAAGGTTGTAGTGCCAATCAGTATAATGCAATGTTCAGAAGGATTTTTTTTATTTTATGGTCGAACAGACGGGACACAATACGAAAAAGAACACTTTTCACATAAATCTTCCAGAATATTTGGCTTCTAATCGGACCGTACAATGTCACATAACAAATTAGGTGGAAGTAACGTTAAAATGAACAAATGTCGCCGACAAAGTATCATATGATTAATTCGCTTAAGCAATTGAAAAGCCGGTCAGTGTTCAGAAATAACGGCTCCAGAGCGACTCAACAGACAACCTTGTGCTGAATTACTTGCTCTAAAATCTGCAACACCACTCATAGGGACAAACAAATCTCTCGCGTGATCGAGAAGCTTCATCTCGACCGATTAATTAAATCGGTCACCTGCAACTATTGGCATTGATTTTTTTGGCCAGCACCCACTTGTCAATACGTCTGAAAGAACTTTGTGCTTCAACTCTTCTTATCTAATAGGTACCTACACTTAGAAAAAATCACATATCAACCTACGTAATGTTTTATCAAACACTGCCAGAGCTGTGAAGATCCTAACATTGCTTCATCTTAATTGAGGCAAGAGCTATGTATTGATAACCCAGGTCATACAAATTGCTTTAATCTAACTACCCGCACTTAGCGTAGGTAGCGCGTTTATTTCTTACGTAGTTAGAATTTGTCAAACCAACTAATTTCCGCGTCAGATTTATATTTAGATTATAGTTATGGGACTTCTGCACTATTTATGCGAGAGAACATCCCATGACCCCCAATTATTTATACTGATCACCTGGACGAAGTCCAGAGGAATGCCGGAATGACACTTCGACGAGCGACTGTTAGACGCATGTAAATCATACGCTGTTCGTGTATCGTGGTATTATTCACCGCAAATATCGATATCTTCGTTAACGTTCGGATTACGCCCGGCGGCGGGGGTGCTTTTGTAGTGGTGACCGCAGTCGCATGCGCCGAGCCGCCCGCGCACGGCCGCCCGCCGAGGCCGCACCGAAGCCGTGCTATGCCACAACGTCTAGGTCATTACACTTATTCGCGTGTACACCTTATCGCGTTCTTATTATCGCATTAAACCTATTTCATTCGAGTATCGATCCGATTCCGGCGTCCGTTCATAAAGAGTCTTGAATTTTTCGTGCGGCGAACGTGAACGGTCGCGCGTGTATCGCTCGCCTGTCGGATGACATCAGTTAAGCCACCACGTCCGTTGGAAACAATACACGCTCAGTGTCCGCGCCGTGGCCGTGTCGGACGCACGAGGACCTTCATGGAGGACGGACGGTGCGCGACGTGCGAGGCCTTAGGCCGCCGGAGTCTCTCTACGAAGCTGCTGCAGGTTGCAACCGCGCAGGCGCATATGAAGACATGCTCGCATGCTGCCTCCCCACCTGAACAGGTGCATGACTCGGACCTCGCGTCCAGGGCCCTCGCAGCCAAACGACGGAAGTCTATTGCTGGCTTCAAGCTCAATTTGACAGTTGATACACAACCGAAGTCTACGTCCTCTGAAACCGAACAACCCCGATCGCCTTTCGCTCGTAGAAACACGTGGTGCTCGTAAGTGATCAATTTGTATTCACACCTTATTGATTTTAACTAGCATTACATTTAAATCTTCGATTTCAATATACCACTATACACATCGCTCACTTATGTAATGTATGTTCATCCTTTTGCAAGATAATTTGTAGTTGTCTGTTATATCGGCTACATTTATCTTATCGCACTTGTCGTTGTTGTTACGGATTACGTGTTTGTTTCTTCTTCTGCTGTCTAATCTTCATGACACTATCATTATCATCTTCAAGCTATGTCTCAATATTGATGTTCTATCCTCGTGTTACCTTGAATTAAATTGGTATTTCTAAAATTGTATTCGGAGTTTTTTCGGACAACAAGCGATGGTTTCCCACACTTGCCTCAGTCACTACAAGCTATAATCGATACAACCTTGTGTTCCATGTGCTTGTAGATACAATCCCTCATCGTAATCAAATTGTACTTAATATATTTAATATCTCTAAATATATTTAAAAAAAAACTCTAGATTGCAATCTTGCGTGATTTCATAATAAATAAATAACGAACACTTATTTTGATTATGTTGTAATAATCTACTTCGGTACAAGTTCTATCTACATAGAATTCAATTTAAATGAGTAATGGCATACTTTGAACGCTATGATATCTGATGTAAGCTGTTTGGATTTAATATCTAAAGTAATCAGCAATTATTGCACTTGTTCGTAAGACTTTCAGATTTCTCAGAGGCAGTCATGTGAATCTGGGAAATTTTCTGGTTTAATCTCGAATGCAGCACTATCTTTAATTTGGTACTACCGGAAATTTCAATGTATGCGGCTCTGTATCCTGTTAAGGCAATAAAGAGCGAAATCAGGAACTTGTCACTTAAGAGCATTGCTTTCTACATTGTCATGACTAATGCAGCTTTCAGATCCTATTCGATTCGGTTTGGTATTACCATACCCTGACTACAACATGTAATTTATATCTACGTAATAGATTAATTTTTTACTTCTCTCAATTCTGAATAGTATTTATTTTCGATGACAGTACAATATTCCAGAAAAAAAAGCCTAAGTATAAAGTAGTTACAAGCTCTTTTTATATGATGCCAGCGATGATGTAAACATCTTTAGCACTCACAAAAAGCGGAGAAAAACTGCGTGTACAGCATTTCTTGTCTTTGTGTCAAAGTCCACATCTAGAAATATTTATAATCGCATTATGTGTTTAAAAACTTATAACACCCCTCTTTCTGCGCCGGGGGTTATAAAAATTACCTATAGTAAAGATGGATGTCCACAAAGGATTTGGTCTATGCCGTCATATTCCACTGATCAGGAGACAAAGGTCAGAAGGCACTTGAAGATGACTAGGTTAGCGTGATTAATAAATCGAATCACGATTGCAGACGTCCATCACAATCACAAGTGATTGATTTTGAAATATTAATGCAGATAATATGCATCTATGCTACGATTGTCCTCTTCCAACTTATCACTTAGTACATCTTGATTGAATTACAATTTATCAAGTTTATCATTTATTACATCGTTCATAATTGCGATAACATAATCCTTTTTAATACTTATGTTAGACGAGTATGTATTCTTTCGTTACTATCTATGATATTTGATTTTGATTGATCGCCAACATCTTCACTTGAAGAGCATCCGGGAGTTTTTCTTTATTGTGCTATGTCTATAGAGAGGAGTTTTTATCAGAGCTTTCGAGAACTAACAAGAAAACTTTTGACAAAAAGTAACTAAGATTCTCCGTAGGTACTTATGCAATGTTGAACAAGGTAACTGGGGACGGTAGAGTAAAGCTGAAGTCTATTAACTGTCAATGTATTGCATGTAAAAAAAGAAAAAGATGGAGAGAGAGATGAGAAAGGAGAAAGAGAGATGAGATGATGTGAGATGTTAATATGGGCATAGTGAGCATCGGAAAGAGCTGGATTATATCTTTGTCAGCAACCCCTTTGTACGAGCATCGCCACATGATATCAATTGTTTTAGTTTTTACCTGAACAAGCGGTTGCTAATTCGCGGAAAATGTGCGGAGCCGCTGCCCGTACACCCTTCTTGGTCATATATACTTCAAGAGTGCTTCCGAAATGTTTGAAAATAACTTGAAAATTGTCTAAACCATTCTACAAAATATTACTGAGAAATTGTTTAAAATACATACTAACGCCCTATGTAATTGTTCTTTACAATGCTTCACATTTAACTCTTCAATTATATTTTATGACCCATACACAACCGCTCATAAACGATATTATTTACAGTAATGATGCATAGAAAGATAAGCCATGTGGTTGCATTATGGGCCAACAATAAACATTAATGCGGTGGTAATGTACCACAGAGTATATTTTTCAATTATTACAATTAACACAGAACCAGAAGCCAAGGTTAATGAATATCATGCATAGGACACATGTCAAATGTCATTATCATTCGCAATAAGTTCCTCTCGTTATGTTAATAACAATGATATCACGTATCTAGCAACAGCATATGACAGGCATTATTGTGCAGATACTGCATACAAAAAGAATTTAATATACGAACCACCTATTGGATTACAAACACTTACGAAAATAGTCTAACACATGATTGTACCATAATTTATTAATTTCGTAACGTGAATCATACGTTAAATTAATCTTGCAAAATTTTAGACCTGTAGATTTATGTAGAGGACATGAATTTATTGTTAGAATATAACAACTATCCACCTTGAATTCTCGCCAAGCCACTTGTCGTACTTACAGGTTGTTATGGTTCTCGATTCATGCAAATTAGCATTCTGCCGATTGGAAACTTGTCGGTATCCCATGTGATGCATCAAATTTATTACTGGACCCTTTTTAGTGGGAACCATTCCAGAGATTCTGTGTTGGTTTTTGCTTTCCTGATTTTGTACATCTTTTTTCTTATCTCTTGTATTTCTGTTAAAATTAGTATTTTGTCCATTTCATTCGCCGTTGGAGTACACTATAATTACATTTTTCATGCTATTGATTTATATTTTGTAGTTCAGTTTCTATACAGAATTTTCTAGCCCTTTTATTGTGCGAAACTTGAACTCTAGAGAACAATACGCGGAAGCGCCCGTAGTAATGACTGTGGCAATTGTTTGATGACACTCGTCTAGCCGTCTCAGTGATAATGCCTTGTTGAGACAGCCTTGTTTTCTGACTAGCTCATGCGTTCATTCCAACTGCAATTTTTGTCCAAGCCTGTCTTTCATGTCGCGCTTTTTTGTTTGGAAAGTCTGCTTTATTAATATTAATTCAAATATAAATAAAACTGATTCAATTCAAGCTACGATTTGTAATTAAAATAGAACTACTCAAATCTCTGTTCTCTTTGTTGTATTTATAATTTAAACAACAGCAAAAAGCACTGACCAAATCTGGTTAGCCTTGAACCTACGCGATAGATTAATTCGAATGAGCTTCATGATTAAATGCGAGGTGCGGCGACTGTTAGATTTATTCTCGTTTTTGAGGTACAACGGGTGTGTCGCAAAAGCGTTGCCTTGGTGTTTCGAGGCGCCATCGTAGCCCGTAGTAGGTAGAGTCGTGCGCGCGCCACTTGCTCCGATCCCCTCCCCCACCGCCCCGCCTAGCTACGACCGGCCCGGTCCCAGTTTGCCGCAACGCGTCGATCCGGTTGCCCGCGCGCCGTAACAAACATTTTTTTACCATTGCTACCTCAGCACGCACAACGTTTTCCAACGCACAAAACAACAAAAACGGCTCCGTTGAACCCGAGGACGGGGACTCGAGGGTCCCGCGCAGTAAAATCGATAGGCGAAGTGGAAATCATGCAAACAAAACTTATAAGTGGAAGCTACACGTCCATCATGAACAAGCAAGATCTGCTCAGAGAGGTCGTCGTGAAGTACATAGACTACTTCTACCCCGTGTGAGTACCGTTAAATTTTTCATTTTGCCTGCTACGTTTGGATAAGCTGACGCATTGCGGGCTCCTCTCTGGTTGTTGGTCGGTCGAGCGACGGTTATGTGAAGGTTCTCACACCGCACAGCTAATTACCGAGCTAGAAGTCGGTGAAGGTTCCACAGCAACGTGGCCGGCTGCAGCCAGACAAACCGTCGCGCCTGACGTCAGCGCCTCCTACTGAACATAGGAGTCCCTATCGCTTTACTACTATATCGATCCGTTGCACTAAACACCTTATTATTCTTAAGGTCTAGGTCCGCTTTACTGCAATTTTCAACCTTGCGTCTTTTGAATTTTGTCCGTTGAATGAACCTGCTACTGCACCGCTGACACCCGCTCGTCAGACATTGAACCTTCGTGTTTCAACTCATTCACATTTTTTATTTTTAGTTACCACCAGGATCTTCCGATGAGTAATATCTTTTCACGGCCAAGACCAGCCACGCGTTACCTGCATAATTTCGTTTATTTCTACACTTTGCTATTAGAACAATAAATAATATTTTTTATGAACGGGAAATATTACGCTTTAATCTGTTTCTTATAGATTTAATTCATTATTGCTAGGTCAGGGCGTTAATACCGTTCATAATTAAGTCATTCATAACAGCAGCGGTGTTTTATGAAATCCTGAGGAAAGCACCGTTGCGTGACCGTTTCGCGTGACAAACACTGACTACCAGCACATTATGCCCCTAGTGTCCCACTAATGCCCTTTGTGTCCAATTGGTTTTAGTGTTCACTCCTACCAGCCATTGTTCTTTTACGGGCGACACGTGTACTGAAGTGAACTTAACTCCAGCTGTATTATTTCACGTAATTCAAGTTTATGGCTACGTCTTGAAATTTCTGCATTTCGCAAAGCGTTTATTATACTTCATTTCCTCTACAGCTTCAATCATAAAATCTATCGTTCTACTAACAATTCGCTCAATTGAATTCGAACAGCCACTCATTTCTTTGCGCTAATTGAAAGGAACTGTGAGTGTGTTATGAAACACGGCTGCAAGATGTAACGCCTGAGCCGCTGGCGCCAGCCATGTCGACACGACACCCAACGATTTCCCTTCAATGACCTTGCGCGTGCGCACTCGCCTCGCTATACGATAACAATACACGACCACACTGCACACCGATAATACTGATAATCCTCTGTTACTACGAATGTTCTGCACAGTTTTAAATCACTGTACCTATTGACTGTCCACGCTCTTGAATAATGATGATCACTTTTTAAACGCAAATGTTAGCCAAGCAATTCGAATCAATGGAGTTGATTCAAATTGTCAACAGTTTAACCTAATTGGATACAATCTGATGAATGCCGGTAGTGGACAAACAATGTGCGCTGTAAGTGTTCATGACTAACACATTAAAGTTTCATGCGACTCGCATAATTTCTTCAGTGAAAGGTCACTGTTTTCTAGTTGGTATTGTTGTTCAACCACACATCGCAATTGTTTGATGCATCGTGATTCATCGCACTATTATGTATACTAATTTTGATACTGTTATCATTGTAATGTTTTCTTTGACGTCTGCTAATTTACTTTTATGAATACGTGATATCAGACATGTGCCCCTGATGGTTCTTGAGGTGTCATTGTATTGTTCTTGCAACTTCGAGAAATCCAATACATTGTCCCGACATGCTAATCTGGATCATATCCAGGTATCACCTAAATAGCTATGAATAATTTAACATGTGTATATTTTCCTACCAACGGCCATCGACAACTGATGTAAATTCATTTAAACGAATTCTTACTCAATCTTTGTGGTTCGCCTTCTCTGACTCGAATATACGAATCTTGTGTTTCTTAACAAAAGATTTCCATCAAACCTGTTTGGTGGTAATTCACTAAACTTGAAGCAGCGGACAAGGCAGATGTTATTTTCGTCGTGATCATAACAGAAATAAATAATGAAGCATTATTGTTTTTGCTCATTATAACGAAAAATCTTAAAGACTCTTTTGTTCTTTGATGAAAGTCTTGAAAACCTTTTGAGTCTTTGTTTGAGAGATGTTTGAAGTGCAGCAGAGTTGAGTGTGATCTACGCAAACACGCACGTGCGTGGTGACAAAACGTTTATCTCTTTGTTTGCTTCTCCTCATCTTTTTAAACACATTTTCATTTATGTTATGTTTCAACACTCGTGTTAGTACAGTGTATCCAGTTTCTCCATTAGCGATAAGATTAAATAAGCACATTTAAGGTGTTATTCTAGTTTCGAAATTTAAACTTTTCGTTATGGCTGTTGCAATCTGCTTTGTTGCCAGGTTCGCAGCGCTGACTGACACAAATATGAAGCCCACCACTGGAGTTATTTTTGGCAACATTTTTTTTTTTATACACTTCTCATCAAAAAAATCGAAACACTTTCGTTTTTATTGTTTTTGTCCTAATTTTTTACAAAAGAGAATTAATTCCATGAAAAAAAAAACATTATTGTGTAGCTGGCAGTTTGGTCATTACAGTAAGAAGAAAAAAATCAAAATTCGAAATTAGAATTTCATTTGTTTATCCTATAAATGAAATTAATCACTGTTTTGAGACAAATGTGTATTTAGGGTTGGAGTACGTTTCTCGTTTAAAAACTAAAAATTAGCGCTTGTCTTTAAACTTTTTGTTTCTTATTTCATTTACTGTGACTTTGGGACGTCTGAAAAAACTTTTTTTCTCTAAAACATAAATGGATACTTCGCCCGCAGAAGCCGCCCAAGTGGTGGCATTGCTGGATTCTGGACTTAGTCAGCGTGTTGTGGCTGCAAGATTGCATCTAAGCTTATCATCTGTTCATAGAGTCTACAAACGCTATCGGGAGACTGGTTCGTTCACGCGCTGTTCAGGATCTGGCAGGAATCGGGTCACTTCTGAGCGAGATGATCGATTTATTGTAACAACTTCTTTACGAAATCGACGCCTTAACGCTTTTCAACTGCAGCAGCAGCTTCGCGTTGTACGAAGAGTAGCTGTAAGTGACTCTACAATAAGAAGAAGGTTGAAGGAACGCGGATTGGCACCGCATAAGCCAGCGAATGGGCCGAAATTAACTGCAGACCATCGAAGAGCGCGCCTTAACTTTGCACGCGAGCACCTAACTTGGTCATACCTTCAGTGGAGCAAAGTACTGTTTTCTGATGAGTGTAAAATTATGCTGTATGGTAACGACGGAAGGAACAAGGTCTACAGAAGAGATGGAGAACGCTTTGCACAATGCTGCATTGAAGAAAAGGTCAGCTATGGTGGCGGTTCGTGGACGGTTTGGGGAGGAATCAGCGCCGACGGTAAGACAGAACTTGCCTTTGTGTCTGGGCCACGGCTGCCTGCACTAAACTCTCATCGGTACATCGAACAGTGTCTTGAACCTCATGTGATGCCCTATGCACATTTTATTGGCAACGACTTCATATTCATGCACGACAATGCTAGAGCTCACACCGCGGGCGTCGTACGAGATTATCTTACCGAAGTCGGTATCTCCATTATGGTATGGCCAGCAAGAAGCCCGGACATGAATCCCATTGAACATCTATGGGATGAATTAAAGAGACGAATTCGAGCAAGAGATCCAGCCCCAGAAACACTTAGCCAGCTGCAAAATGCAATCCAAGAGGAATGGGATAATATACCACAACATGTGATCGTGACTCTCATCCGATCGATGAAGAACCGTATGGAAGCAGTAATAAGAGCTCGCGGAGGGAATACAAGTTATTAAATAAACGTTTCTTACATTTTTTTTTCATTTACGCGTGTTGTTTTACCCATTTCCTTCATATTCCATACAGGGTAAAAAATACTCATTATACAAAATACGAAACCTATGAAGACTTAATTTGAATTTAGAACAATAACATTAGGATTTAAAAACCTCATACTACTCACTATTAAATGACATTTTACATTTATTCCTAAATATACACATTTTTCTGATAATCCTTATCAAATCATAAACTGCGAGGTGTTTCGATTTTTTTGATGAGAAGTGTATTTAACGTGAAAGCCATCTCGCAGTATTGGTTACAAAATGTTTACTTGCTACCAGATGAATTTTGAACACTAGAATAGACAAAATGAGCCGGCTTCTGTTTAATTTCATAATTATCATCATTTAACCGTGGTCTTGACAGAGAAATGTCGTCACCTTCACAAAATACTTTCTCCGCTTCTTGGGATCTCGTCGTGTTAGGTTTCAACTTTTTCATGCACCTCTACGCTGGTGGTTTGCAATTTTGTCAACTCCCAAACTTGCGTAATCATCACTCACGGAATACTAAAACTTGTTTTTGTAGAGTCCCGCCTAGAGAAAGCAAGTTTTTTATTGTGTGTCAACGTCAACACCCGACTATTATATTTAAGACTTTCAAAGATTATCTTGGAATCGGCTGGTATTTACATAATTACCTGTTTACACCGCGCAGACGGTCTGCTCGGCAGACGTTAATGTTCCGGCGGTCCATTGTTGCGGTGGTGGTCATGTGGTCCACGGCCGTTGTTTTATCGGAGAGCTGGCCGGCGAACCGGTCGAAATCGATCCGCGACGCAGTCCTCAACGGTCGAATGGCTTCAACTTTAGCGTTGTGTTGTTCACCTCGTTGACGCGACACGGAATCCGTCGTCGGAGAAAGTCAAGTACGCAGCCGTACGTCGTGCTACATACTAGCTACTGGACGATTACACCAGCGAGATTGGATCATAATGGGTAAGTCCGGCAATCGTGGCCAGTAATGGTATCTCTCCAGTTGCTAAGTAGAGTGTGTCGTCATTCTCGCGCTGCACGTGGCCGGCCCCGCGTGCGGAGCTCGTGACACGTTGCTGCATTGTGCACTATTGTTTTGCTGCACTCACTACAATTACTACTAATGAGTGCACCGTCATGACAAAATTATGTACAAAATGCAATCTCGCATTTACAGTTACCTACGAGAGCGGTTTTAGACCTCGACGATGGTTCGCTGACTTGTAACGTTACATCGCTTAAATTAATTCTTTTTCTCGAATCTTGCTCGGCGGCCGGCTGTCTGAACGGATCGATAGAGGTTTCTGGGTCAAGTGTCCACATCTTTCGAGAGAAGACGTATTTCTTAATTTTTTACCACAATAATACCAACTACCTAGGCGCATTGTTTATAACACCTCTGCGCCTACTTGAAGACGTACTCATAAGTTTGTTACCACAACCGAGGAAATAGGCTACTGGCCACACCAGAATTTAGTCCTCCATTGTTCCCTATTGTTGTTACAAATAGCGATCAGTTCAACAGGCGGGTCAACGCTTTTGCAATATTTATCCACAGCGCTAGCGTTAGCGTAATCATCCGCAGTGTAACCGACGGAAGGTTTTCTCAATATTACCGGCCCCTACTTATTTATTACACTCATAATTACATATTGAATGTGCATTATCTTCGAATGCGATCGCCCTTGCTAACGTCCGCGGTAATTGTACTGTAACCACGCACTATTATTGTGGCGTTTTTAAAACCTGAAAGCTTTTCGATCATACGATTAATGTTCACATTCCAACGCACCGATATTACAATCAACTTGTCGTTTACGTAAACGATAAATCACTGTACTAATTTTCGTTTATATAGAGACAAAGGCGTGCGTACAGCGAATCGATAATGTTGCGGAAACTAGCAATTATATGGGAAATGTAAATGTACGCGGCGTACGCGCAAATTCTTGTATTTGCCAGGACGGCGCGCATCCGAGCGTGAATGAATTATGAATTATGCAAACATGATTATGGCATTGGGTTTCCGTATCCCGAAAACTTGAAAAGGAACCTTGCTTACCATAATATCTGTTGGATCTATAAGCAATTAAACGCATTAGGAATCATTTGTATGTAATTATAATTATTCTAAATATGTACAAACTGTTGATGTTGCCAATGCAAATTGCAACATTAATAGCATAGAAGGTAATTTATTATGATTACCACGTGCGGTCAGAAGTGCCTAGTTGCGTACTTCACAAATTATTTAGGTATTGGATATATTGTAAACAATATACTAAATCGTATGATACCCATACAAAAATGTTTATTTTACAAAATAACTCTTTAGTCTTTAGTCTCTAGTCTTATTGGTCTTTTCTTTGGTGTAAAATCAAGGTAACATTGTCTTATTGTATTTTCTCTGTTTGTTACAGCGCATCGGGCACAAGCGCGGTGGCCATCGACAACAAGATCGAGCAAGCTATGGTGAGTACTTCTACCAATCCTATTAGCATAGGGACAGGCTCTATCACACCCGACACCAAATCTTTGAAGCCATACTCATAAAAATACATAATAAGTTCAATAACCAGAATCACAAATCACGCTTAGGTTTTTTTGCTATCGTCCGTTTATCGGTTATTTCCTTCACTAAACTTTACGACTTGCGTAAGGAAATCATTTTTCATTTGATCATTCTATTATCGTGGATACATAACGTGGAAATTATAAAATCAGTAAATCTTAGCGATTAATTATTGGGTTCTTTCACGCGCACTCACTGTTTACAGACTGCGAATCAGAGATAAGAGTTAAAAGAAAAATACTTGAAAACCCATTGTGCTCTTAGTACTATCGTGTAGTTTCCTGTAAACAAAAACAGATTGAATGATTACAAAAGAATGAAAGACCGATTTGCCGCGCACATTTCACTTTCACGACTAGTAATCTTACAATACTTGACCACACGTTTAATGTATATATTGAACAAAGTAATTACGAACAGTATTTCCTAGATCTTACAGGAATGCAAATTGCGAAAGTACATATCCTAATGTCTGAAGAAGAATATGAATAATCAGATTAATGGTTATTACTAGAAAGTTGAAAGCAGCCACTAGTAATTAAGGTTAAGGCCACCCATGTTGAAGGGGATACATAAAAAATTGAACCAGATCTTGACCCTGAAATTAAAGAGGATATTGTAGACAATATGGTTGTAAAGAGAAATTCAACAATCAAATTGTTTTGACTGAAGAGTCAAAATTAATTTGATTGTTGAATTTCTCTAGACTTAGACTTCGAATCAGTTCTGAAGAATATTATATTTATGAATGATCGATGGTATCAAATAGGGCCGATGTGGATCGCCTAGTTTCTAAACCATCGCATATTAGGACGATTTCAAAATCCTACATGAACAAGTAGAGAATTTCCCTATCAACTCTCAAGATTTGTTTTGAACTTCACATAGGCCAGGAAAACATAATTCCACGTTTATTCACTAGAAATATGTTAACTGTGAAGTAACGTGATTGACAAAACTATAGCACATCGTCCATAGCGTTCACGTGACTTGGTTTAATAAATCTACCTTTATTCTTACCGCTATTATCATAATTGACTTTAATAGAGGAAATGGCGTATAGTAAAGTGTCATACACTCGCTTCGATGAAGGAGTTTGCATACATTCATGTCTGGCAAATGTACTAGATGCATTTATAATGAGATACCGATCGAATTTGTTGTAGTATAGGTACTCTTTTATCCTTTTAATCATGTTGGGATTAAGGACTTCGTTCCTTTCGGAAGCATTAACGTATACATCTATTTGTTGATATTGTTCTGAGCGCCAATTTATTCGTCAGAATCTGTAATTAGTTAGTTAATCTCTTTCTAAGGGAAGTGAAGACTCTCAGTGAAATTGTAATCCTGTTTCGAAATATTCTTAAAGTTTTGTCTTCGGAAGAGCTTAGAAACTCTTTGCAACCAGAGATTTGCGTATTAAGAGGTAACTGGGTTTTAGGGCTTGTTAATCCTCTCAGACTAATCTTCAATCCTTTACTGTTGGTGTTCAATCCATGCTCAACTAAACCCAAACTCAACATAACAATGTCTGTCTTGATCATAAATGATGCAGGCTGTTGATTTAATTGACTATTGCGAAAAATCTAAGATTAATACCCACACATTTCAAACAATTAAATCTTAATGTTCTGTCCCATTATCGTTCCTTTCTCGGTATTTAATCTATCAGTCGCGGAGATTCCATCGGCAAGCAATCATTACTTTTTATTAGACATCGCGTTGCAATCCAAGACATCCAGAGTGTGGCGTGTCAGTCGGCCGCGGTTGTTCCGCATGCTCTCAATCCTAGTAATTCGTGGAACATCTTATAACCGGCTTTGTGGACGCCGCGTCCCTTTTGTGCTGTAAATCGCCGCATTCAGATAAACACAACGCGCGAACAGCCACGCCGCGAGTGCGCGATAACTTTCGTAAATTATTTTTATCCACCAAACAAAAATAACAGCATAGCTACTGATATCGTCCGTCATCCAATAACTTGAAAGTCAATGAACTCCAATTCTAATTCTTCAATAGAGGTTATTTTAGTGCAAATACACGTATTTCTTTTACAAGTGATGATGCCAATCAAATATTTGAGGTAATAAATCATAAGGTCTCCTTGAACGAAAACTTACCGAGAAATATCGGTCAGTCCTAGCGTCGACCGATATCGCAGTATTCTACGTAATGCCGATAAACGTACTCACGTACATCATTGAGGAAATTTCGACATTATCATCATCGCGTTACACGCTGAATCTGAATCGCGGCCATTACGATTCCGTTTCACGCAGCAGTTGCGTAAAGATGCAATCTCCCGAGAGTTTATCCGTGTTTATAATAGCAATGGTTGAACTGCATAACACCGTTATTAGATCGGAGTCACCATTTGAATCACTAATGACTTCCCTTTTTTAATGGCCAGGAAACGCGTCCCGTTCTGCCCCACAGCATATAATACCATGAGACCGCATTTTAACATCGATTTATAAATTGTATTTTGTATACGATAAATACAATCGTCGCGTTGCTGGACTGATTGGCAGCAGAAGACAATTTACATAAAAGGAAATTCATGAGCAATACGTTCATAAAATGTCAACTGTTATGTTCCATTTGCACATGATTAGATTCTCAAGACATTCATATTTGCACCATTGTACTTTTTGTCGAGAGACAATGCAACCTTTGTTTCCTAGCTTCCAAATATTACGTCCTACATTTGGAGCCACTTACATAATTGTCAAACGCCTCGTCAGTCGACATTTGTATATCTCGGTCTCGCTAATAACATCGATTTTTTTACTCGTCTGTTCTGTTTCTCATTGTATTTTTGCACTTGTGACATCCTTTACTTTTAAGTTTATTGTAATCTGGGTGGGCGCACCATTTGCAACAGATTTCACTTCTTCCATCAAGTACATCTGCTATCGCAATTGAGATTCATCGTCGTGCACTATTGGACGCGTCTCACATCGTCTATAATTAGCCGACGCAGATGGCCTCAAGCGATTGACCCCAATCCAGCCCTAATGCTCACTACCATCGCATCATAGTATTTTTATCACTCCCCACAACATGCTCGTGCAGTTCTCCTAGTTCCATATATGCCGGTTATCTTGGTTCAATCTTTTGTTAATTTATTAAATGCATCTACACTATCACTTCCTTGCCTACAATTTTTATATTATTGCTAATTGTTCTGTAAAATACCGCGCTCGCTTGTGTTTCATTAACCTCTACACATGTTTCTGTCACACCTTTTCGCTTATCAAAAGATTAAAAGTGCATCCAATTTTCGTAAATACGTTATATTGTTTATCAACGCTGCACGCTGTTGAATAGCTTTCCGTACGAAAACATTTCACAATTCCTCCGGACTCGACGAATAAAACACGTACCGTTTTCCTGTCGCAATGAATTTAATAATCTCGTTTTTACATAATTGTCCTGATTGTTTTATACTAGTCGTAAAACCTAAAGAACAGAACGATAGTAATTGATATTTTAACTCGGCAAACAATTTATTTTGCATAAATTTTAATGCATACAGTAGTATATTAACATCTCAAGCATCAGGCAAACGTAGCGCGACCAGTATTTAAACCGGTCCACCTTGAAGAACGCCATCTTACATGGCGCACAATGAACGTACCTGCAGCCTGTATATATTTCGGATTCAGTTGTACACAGGTTCTCGCCGGTTTTCGTAATATCTACGCCTAACGTTACATCATCCGGGCAGATATGTTTATGCGTACCGTCATATTGATGTGTAGCAGCCATAGCTTACACTACTGACCCGGTTTCACGCATCTGTTCAAACATAAATTTCTTTGATTCTGGTCAACCGTTTACATTCATTCTACTCTTTAAAGTTTCTCTGTGATGATCGACGCCACGACCTGTGTGCTGTATGATGTACCACCGCAGCGCCCCGTTAGTTTTTGTCGTGTTTCCAAGATGTCATTAGCAAGTATTATGAAGACGGTGTTTATTTGTTCGGAGGTGCGTGTGGAAATTTTTATTTGCTTCAAGCTCCATCGTATGCTAATTCCCTCGTTGTATACGTGATTTGCATGAGCTAAACGTGACCCGACGGGACTCGGCCGGCCGAGAATAGACACGGAAGGAAAGCCGGCACTGGCGCGGAGCTGGAGTGGAGACACGTGCTCTCTTGATTATGCGGCCGATTCGTGTACGCCCACCAACTGGATAAAGACCCAGAGACGTCAGGAGGTCACACGATTCGGTCGCGTGCCGCCAATAACGTGAACAAGCGTCTAGTAATTTGCAACTAAGAGCGGCTCCAAGAGAGCACGCGCCAGATCGGAATCGCATCACGAACCCAGGAAACGCTAGAAAAGTTTTCTTGGAAAACAAACCTGCTTCCCTGTAATGAAGCCGTTGTCGCGACCGTAACAGTGTGATCTGTCTGCGATCTTGGGTGTCACGGCTATCACCAATTCAATTTGATTTTGAAGATCTATTTAATTGTTTGAATGAACAAATCATGTTTATCAAAAACCTTCTTATTCGATTGCTAAGTAAACCTTGCAGTACTATGAATATTATCATTTTAATTTATTCTCAACTTACGAATTTTTGTAACTGCTCAAACAATATCCAATAAAAACGAATTACTTTCCTTGAGAAAACGTTCAAAAGATACCAATCGCGCGATCACTGTTCCTTGAAACGTAAAACTAACGTTAACCTTGCCCATACATGTCTGCACTGTGCTTATCTGTTATTTATTTTTCTATATTAATCACATTTCAGTACTAAAATATTATCTAAGTATTGGAAAAATATCATATCTTTGGAAATCTACCAGAGTTAAAGTAAATCTATAGATTACCACAATCGTACACATACGTTAAGCAGATAAACGCTAAACAGATTGCAAACACTACGGTAAACAAGTTTTCGCTGAAAATAACCCCTAAATTTTTACTGACATCTGCCATTTGTAAGCTTGCGTGTTGATTCCATAGAATTGTTGTATCTGAAAGTAAACATTTACATTCGTCGTACATATTTTGTGCTTTGCTGAAGTAAAATTCTTCAGTGACGATAGTTAAGATTAAAGAATGTTATTCTTAATACATTTCTAGAATTCTTTAAACCACAATATTGTTCACTTATCCCATATATTTTCCGGTTCGATGTTATTTTTCCTCTATATTGCTACCTTTGTAAATAATTATGATGATGATGTTTACTTTTCTTTAATACATACGCTGAGTATTGCAATGACATCACCTCGTAGCTCGTAGGGTCAAACGACCAGTCTTGATTACGGAGTGTTTGACCGCTACAGAACAATTTTCACTTGTTTGTTTTAACTTATCACTGAGATAACGCACAGCTACGTCAATACATGTTTACACTTAGTTATTGGATTATTTTATAAAGTTGATTAATTCCATAAGGAAATTGATAAGAGTGTCTGGTATGTACAAGGCAGGTCAAGGATTGGCGCGGTACTAGTTATTGTATAGATCCGACCTTAGACCTTATAATTTACCGAAAGCGTTATAATAACTTGCAGTAGAAAATAAGTAATAATATCAGAGTGAAACGCCAATACATTTGCAAGTAAAGAAAGTAATACGTGTAATTAACGCAGAATCAGAAATTGCGCGCAATAAAGAAAGACTGCTATCAACGACAAAACATAAACAACAGGCAATACAGTTACAGTAAAGTGTCGGTAGTAAACATTACACGTTCATAAAGTATACTATATTTCAATTGTGTCATGAATATTAATAGACCATTGTCTCAAGCTGTCCAAATACAGCCTAAAATAAGGATACACATAATCGTAACAATATCTGATCTTAAGAATATTGATACAAATGTTTTTATAACTGCTGTAATAATGCGTAGTTTTCTATTTGCAAATTTAGATTCTTCGAGAATTTATGGTGCCATAACATAGTGTATTTAGTCTAAAACCACCAACACTATTGTTTGAGGTAGTGCGCCGTTCAGTATTTATAATAACATTGTCATTGTTGGAATTAAGAATATAATATAAATTATTTATTTATTCACTCTGACATTAAGTCATACTTATTTGCGAAATTGCGAGATGTAGGTAAAGGTTTTTTTTATTGCTTTTGACCATTTTTGTAAATATTATAATAATAATTGCAAATTAATGGTAGGTTATAAATGTTATAGGTACATAAGTACTGCATGGTGAGGTGAAAATCGAAAGAGTGAAGTGAGCCATGTGTGGACAATCATGCCTGCGTGACCACTTTTACGAATTCTCTTTGAAAGATCGATAACTCGTTTTACAAGCTGATGCATATTGATGAATTAGTCAGTCCTCGCAAGTAAACATTTATGGAAATTTAATGTTCCTGTCAAGAAATTTTCATTTGATATACTAGAAATTCTCTGCAGCATTCTGATGTCGTCGCAAAGTTACCTTACAATATTAAATTACTTAATATTATATAAACGTTATCGCTGTTTACTTCGCTAACATTAACGTTTATACATTATGTCACAGAATGTCAACTAAACATACTGATTGATATTCAAGACTGAGGTGTAATAAACATATCGTTAGCAACATTAATACTCAAATCAACAACAAGCCAAATGGCAACAGAGAAGATAATTTCTACACCTTCATTATTGTCCTCTACACCGCACTGGTGTCACACAAGGTTGGCGTCTGTTTTATAACAATGTGACTAGTTAAACTGTGCTACATATCGCTAATAGATATTCAATAGATCTGCGCCAGGTCCATCACATATTTAGTAAACATCAACTTGGCGATTGGCGATGCACCCACTTAAACGCTTTACTCAAATCCAAATACAGTTCATGTACCATATTTGTGCAATATGTATTGTAAACACACCCTACTACTGCTAGGATCATTACTATGAAGACTTCGTCTATCTGTTGTTTTGGTGCTTGCTGGCACACATGTGTACAAACACTAAAAACAGAATGTTTTATAATAGAGATGATGTCACTAATACAATTAAATTAAAACTCGTCTGCTCAAAATGTTCGAGTTGTGTTTAACTTGAAACCTGTTTTTTACCTTTGCTTTTAGTCCTCGTTCTTTGTTTTCATAATCCGTTGTTGATGATTGATAAAAATATATTGTATGTTTACGTAAGTGCAGCTAATAGCCGGATAGATATCATTCTATTTAAACGTTATCATTGTTATGATATTGATAAGTCCTTATCTTGGATTACTGTATTTTTAACTAATGATAATAAAAATGAGTGCGCCTTACGTCCTTTATTGTCCAAATATTATTCTTATGTTACAACCACCACACACAAAATAAAATCTGTAAATTTTGTGAATAAATTGTATCAAAGATAGATTGGTCGAATTTAGATACGATGATAATGAATGGTCCCAGGTATCAAAACTACATGTCGTCGTATTTGCCGGCGCGGCCGGTTATAATTAAAAACAATGCGACAGGTTTCAACGTATGCCCTTGGACTGGTTATATCATCGGACGCTGTATTTGGTGCGCGCCTGCGCAAAAAGTTCACTGCACTCTCCGTCGCTTCATGAACTTTCTTTCAAATTACACGTTTCATCTTATGATTTTTCTTTTAAATTGTATAGTTTGTTCCATTTACATGTTTTTCGCGTTCTCTTTCTTTATCTAATTCACCTACTGACATGAAAATGTAGGTAAACAATGATAAGTGCTGTTTTACATCGCAAATAAGGTGCTAACGATGGCGAACTGCGTCTAATTACTGTTTTCCCTTTGTATTAATTTGCACGCGAAATTTTCTAGTTTCTCTTGAGCTTGTTCTCAAGTGAACGCCAATATATTGTTGTAATTACATTGGCGCCCCATCAATCTAATAGTGACGCGAGCCTCAATATTATCTAACGAGATCCGGCGCAGACCGGTGTAACTTCAGCACAGATTCTTTTAATTGAAGGTCGCGACACCCACGTAAGAGCAACCACACTGAAGATTTCATCAAGCCTTCTATTTATATCCTGGTCTAATTATATCATTACTGAAATCCACTCACACCACACCACATTTAGCCACTCATCGAGCCTAAGTGCATATCTTGACTCACCAATCTTCAGGATGACTCGAAGTTTGCTCTCAAAATTGTTTTCGTCGCTCTTTACGTAGCCGCTTCGTAGTGGGTTGTAGGCGTACATGAAATGTCTCTTATGAAAAAGTAAATTCTTTAGCGTACAATTCATAAAATTGTCTATAAATGCTTCTTACATTCTCGTAGATTTATTTATGACTTTTAAACATTGTATTGCAATAATGTTGGCATTCGATCAGAATTGCAACTTAGTCTAATGTATTAAAATGCTTGTTGGCGACCTATTTCATTCACTATCCGCATTCTTTGTCATTACATTACATATTATTAAGTACTATAAAAATGGACTGATCCATTGCTGAGATAAATTCCATAAGTACCGTAAAGTCCTGCCTCGATTGTCTCTTTCTAATAATGACGCTGTTGTCCATAACGTCTCTATTAAAATATTCAAGCATAGGAATTTGTGATTCTTTGTGTTTGCTTCTATAAGCTGTTATGCAACCTTATATTAGAGTGCCACTTGTGTAATTAGTTACATTCCGACACAGTTTAATGTTTTTATTTTTGTCGTCCGCTGCGAAGGCTCTTTATTAAGGGCGAAATTTTTCCAATGAACCTTAATTGGTCCGAGTAAACAGTCGTTCACGAGTGTCGTTAACATCTACTACTCACATGTAAATCTTTATTTGGCAACGTCTCTTCATTCGTAAATCCAAAGTTTATGCTTGTTGTATGTTTTTATTCTCCGCTAAGAATCTATGTATTTCCAGTTTAGCAATTTCAGTATCGACGTGGTACTTGTTTTTCTATCTACACTAACTAATTGAGTGCATGCTAGAGGCTGTCGTGGAAGACTTTTTATTTGCTCCAATTTATAGAGGAGTGTACGTCAGTTACCGCGTAAGTTTGTACTTACTACATCCGCATGCTAAGACCGTAATTTTTGTACCCATTAATAAGTATCTTAATTGCATATAATCGATTTGGTGGTTTCTCTTTAATTGTTCGATGGTTGATTCTCAAAATTGGTTTTTTCTATGCTCAGATCTGTAGCTAAGCCAAAAGTAAATATATTGTTTCTGCGCGTGAGTCAATACAAGATCTGGAAAATAAGGGCTTTGTTGATATCAATGTAGGTTGTGTCGTTGAGTTCAGGGTGCACGGTCGACTCGCGTGGCGTGGTGACGTGTTCGCCGCCATTTTAAATAGGGCGTGCGCGCGCGCAGACCATCAGTCGCCTGGTAGGACGCGAGAGAGCAACTTCGTCGCAATAGTTCGCGAGTTCCACGTTATCGCCAGTCGAGTTTCAGTCGTTGCCGGCAACGCTCATACATTCAGTGACCCTGAAAATAAATTTATAACTCAGTTTAAACATGATCGACGTTGTGCAAAAACCCAGAGATGGCTGCCTGTATGAAATCAGACAGAAAGGACAAAAAGATACCTGTTACGTGGTCGTGCCAAATCCAAAAGTACGTTTTGTTTTTAAGTCGGATATTTTTTCATTTTTTTTTTTTTTCATGAATATTGCCTTCTCGTAAAACGCAATATATTTAACTTAAGATAACGATTCAATCGCGCGTTTATAATCAGTGTATAGAGCCTATCCAAAAGTATTTTTCCACCCTTTTTAAAATGTTTAATTTTTTCTTTATAATCGTAAAAAATATGAACCTACGATCTTTATTTTATTTAATTTTTTATATTTTTAGGATTTTGTGAAGAAAGTTTATGAATATTTTTACACATAACTAACTGGATTGTTTTGTGTTGTTTCAGGATCTGGTTAAGAGCCACTTGATGTTCGCGGTGCGTGAGGAAGTTGAAGTACTAAAAGAGCGCATCGCGGAACTGATGGAGAGGATCAACCAGCTCGAAGTGGAGAACACATACCTGCGCGCGCACGCGAGCCAGGACACGCTGGCGCAGCTGCCGGCCGCGGCGGGCGCGAAGCCGCCAACGGCGCCGCAGGGCCCCCAGCCGCCGGTGTCGTAGGCCGGCGGCGCGGCGCCGCTGAACACGCCCGCCGGCCCACGCCGGCCACTGAGGTCCCCGGCCTCGCCCTCGGCGCGCGACCCCGCCCAAGGCACCCCTCCCACGGAGTCACTATGGCTGTGCTATGTTAATTCGTAGGTTAACAAGGAACGAGTGTAAGTACACCGGTCGAGCGCCGAGGGACGCTGCGCGCACGCACCGCGCCGGCGCGTCCTGTCCTCGTATAAATCACACAAGTGTCTAGTTAGAGCGGCCGCCGCCCCGGCCCGGCCCGGGGCGGCTTCCGCGCATCGCACCACCAGACATTATGCTTCGGATTCATAGATATATATTTTTCTGTTATTAATATTTAGGGTGCAGAATTTCGTGCTAACTGCCATGCTTTTGCTACGCATCTCAGCAACGAGTCTTTAGTGTTTTGATGTACGTCGAGTATATTTTATTTGGTTTAACGTTTAGGTATCCACGTAATGTATTCCATTTAAGATAACTTTAAGACGTGTGTTAATGTAATAAATGTAATGAAATAGTTAAATATTCCTATACATTGAACAAGGACTGTGTGTTAATTTATTATCTATATATTTTTTTAATTATAATTTAAGTTATTTATCACGTTTCTTGTATGTATCTACGTTGCATAAAATTGCAAGTGTTCCTGTAGGGCCGATAATAATGATCTGTCGATAGCTATGTTCTGAATGAGTTGTGTGCAGTTTTCATTTAGTTGGTACTGTTAATTACATATTAACGTTTAAATATAAAAGTTTGAATGTATGTTATCCGCAGTCGTTGTATGTGTAACGTTACGGAGCAGTCGATTAGATTTAGAATCGTTGCGAGAATGTGACCTCGGGCGATGCTGGCTTTAGTAAATTTTGCACGCTGAAACTGAAAAAAAATATACTATTTTTATTCCAACCCTATGATAATGGAGGTATAAAGTAATTTAACATTGTATTTTTTTAAATAATTAAAAATTGTTTGTATATAGTACAAGTTGTAATAGATTGTGAGTCGGAACGATGTATATAACGTAAGAATGTGATTTAAAGGAACCGATTCCGTAGTCTGCCTTCAAAGGTTGACATCAGATGTTATCGTGAGAGGTATATCTAAACGTTATAATTTAAAATTATTCGCTGTATTTAAATAGCTTGATTGTTTAACATTAAACAAGCGAACAAAGTGGCTGGTGACTGACTGTATGGATTGTAACTAGTGGGATGAGACGTGTAAGTCAGGCTCTATGTTTGTTTAAAAGCCAAAGTTAGGAAGGCGTGTCCCAGCGACTGAAGTATGACTATTTTACCCATAGAGTAGTATTTTGTACAACGCTACTACATTGTATGTGTATAGACGATTTTTGTTAGGTCTTCATAATTATTGTGAATATACAGTAATTTACTCCTAGAAGCATTAATCTAGACCTAGATATGGTAATATGAACTATATTGTGTACCGAAACTTGTAAATATACTGTAAACAAAAGTCCATTGTAGCTTATGTTGACCAGAAAGGTTCCTCATACCCAATAAATGCAAAACTACTCAAAACATTGTATTATTTGTTATTTACCCTGAACCCCCAATGAAAACATCAATTAAACTTGCACTTTTTCAAATTGCCAGACCTAAGAAGTCCATTTACTTGCCGATGTCAGGCACAGTTTCGACAAGTTGAAAAGAAAACACTACAAAACTTCAAAACATTTACATAAACTGAGTTAAACATCAATTTTGGATGTTTTGTATAGACTTGCTATTACCTACGATTGGAGCAAAGAAAGACAAGAAAAAAATATTTAAAACAACTTTGATACAAACTACAACACGTAAGGAAATCATTACCTACACTGAAAGTAGAAAAATAAACATTTTCTTTTTAAATGGGACACGAAACGACGGCTGGTCCGGTCCAAAAGTTAATAGAAAGCATTGTTTACAAAGTAACAAACGACTCTACCGTTTCTCACGTCCGCTTTGGGACAGACCAAATAAGATGATCAGGTGATTCAATGTTTACTTGCTTCATCTACACAGGCAATCAAACTACAGCGCCATCTGTTGGTACATATTTTGTTTCGTTACCATCTTTGCTAAGTATCTGAGGATAGAGGGTGCTAAAATAGCATTTTCATTAGCTTAGCAGTCCCATTTAGATTAGGTCAGCGCCATCTATTATTTTTATTTCTTTATTCAATTGGAAGCGTGTGGAATGCGTTCTGGTTTCGAAATGATATCATAGATGGCGTTTTACACAAATATATGACTGGATTCAAATAAAATATGACGCACAAGCGAAGAGAAATTGCGTAATACAAAGATATAAAATTCTTCGATTATTTTTTAAGCGACTACCAGAAAAAGGTTATTCTAGAAAGAGAAACTGCTGAGTAAATTGACGAAATCTTACCTTGAAGTTAAGAATGATAACTTTTGTTTGCTACTCGACACTAGATGACGCTGAACCAAATTCATAATTCATTGAACACCATAAAAAAGTTCAGAAAGACTGACTTGAAAACCCTAATTTCTGAACGAAACTGATATTGTCTTCATGCCACAAACTCGTTCCAAGTCGATCAAAGTGACAGTTATTAGCATTTGTCTACTATCATCCTTGTCTTTAACACTCAAGAAAATTATTGCTATCACACAAATCAATGGAACAAGCTTTTCCAAAAATTGTTTGTGTACGTCACTCACTAGCTGTCATGTCATAGAAGTTGAAATACTTGAAAAGCTTAGAGGCATCAAAAAATGGATAATATGAGCTTAAAAGAGATTCAAAGCAAGCTGTTATTATGGGAGGCTACAGACAACCCTTTGGCTCCACTTACATCTGATCAGAGGGAAGCTATCCTAGATTTAGAGTCCCTAATACTTGGTGTATCCGGCGACTTGGACGATGTTAGTATTTTCCCATTTACTAGTTATTTCGAAACTTTCTAAGACTTTTAACCTTTTACAAATAGAGTTCAAGTCATCATTGAACGCATTACACCAGTAGAATTTCGATAATTCATTAATTTACCTTAAAAATTATCCATTACCAATTTGTTATCTTAGCAAGTTATCACCGATTAACCGCATTTAGTTTACTGCAGAACAAAATAGCTTAGTAATCGCAAATGGTATCACAATGGTATAGTATGCTAATGATGTGCATCTATGAATATTTCTAGGAAAAGTCTGAAAATGAAAGTGAAGAGATAGAAAAGAGTAACATACCCACTGTGGATACTACATATGACTTCTTGGAGTGGTATGAGAGCCTGTATGACACCAACCTGAAGTCTGATGACACCCCATATGAGGCTTACCATAAGCAGTTAGATGATAGGAGGAATGAGTGTGTTGCACTGACCAATCAGGTATTGTGTTGATCCAAATGTTTTATAACAAAAAATAACAGAACAGCAAAATCTTAGTAGGTACACGAAGCAAACTTAATCGGTTTGCAGGGCACACCACAAAGATGTTGGTGTGCGTAAAATCAACTGGTGTATTACTTCGCCTATTTATTAGTGTTTGCTACCCGTTGTCCACGCACACACAATAAAATTTCTTGTCACTAATGTTGCAGGGAATATGACGCATAAATTTAGCTTATCATACAATCGTCTCCGTGGCGCATTAGTCGAGCGTGCGATAAATAATTACTTACTGCGCCGGCGCCGTAGGATCGAATCCGACTGCCAACAGCTTAATGTTTTTGTATGTTTTAATAAAATATTTTACATTTGTTTGTTCAATTTATTGCTTAACTATTAGCAAGTCTCTTTATATTTGGGTTAGAATGTATTAGTTGTCTACCCTCTAAAAATGACAAATCATGTTTAAGTTAGTAGTTTAAGTTCATCGTCATAATGCTATTGACTATTGGGGTTTCGTTACTTTTTTAGACATTATACCCTGCGTTTTTTGAGAAGTGCTTTTATTTGTGAATCAATATGAATCATTGAACCACACTTTTATGAGCTGAAATAATTCTTTTGCATGAGCAAAATGTTTCAATTAGTGAAATTGCGAGACGTTTAAAGATATCGGTGAGTAACAAAATGTTATTATGATGTTTAGAAGTTTAATATGTTTAAATAATCCACATGTTATTGATTGTTGTTTTTTGTAACAATATTTTATTATTGTTCACAGAGAAGGACTGTGCAATTGTGGGTCCATCGTTATGCAGATTCGGGAAGCATTGATCCTTGCCGACCGGGACCAAAGGCTGGATTTGCATTCACAGATTGGCATCTGATATAGTTGCTACGCATACCGCTGAGCCCTTCCTCACTACTCGTTCCACGGCAACTAAACATGACGTGACATTACAAACTGTACGAAACCACTTGCGAGCAGCTGGTGTGAAATGTTGTAGGCCAGCCAAGAAAATTTGAATGTCAGATATTCACAGGCAAAACCGGGTACGCTTCGCAAGAGAATATTTAGATTTTGATTGGTGCAATAATATAGTTATATTTAGAGATGAAAAATGTTTTAAATCAGACAAGGACGGTCGCAAAATATTGTGGCGAAAAGATGGTGAGCGCTATCATAAAAAAAAATATTCTTCCATGCAGGTCTAGTGGAGACATTTACTTCGTGCATGAATAAGTCATAGATAGCGAAGGCGCACCAATAGGATATTAATAAAAATATCAGGGGGTAATTCGATTTGTTTTATGTGAGTGATGTTATTGTTAGTGAGATAACAATTTAGGATACCTGTATCTTAATATCTATCTTATTAACATGTTTATTCATTTCACTAATAAATAAATTACCCACTTGAATAAGAAAAGTAACGTTATTTCTTGTCTGACTTAGAATATTTGTCATGCACAAAACTTTTTAATTTGTGATTATAATATAAAAAAAAACCTAGTCAATAAATGTTGTTGATTTCTTAATACAAATTGTTTAATTTTTACTTCCATATTTTTTTTCGAATAATGTTCTTATTATCAGGTAAATTACAATAAAAATTCAACAAAATGAAAATAAAAGTTTTTTAATAATGCAAAAAGTTGACGCCAGCGGCGCAGATTCGATCCTACGACACTTGATTTACCAGCCGAATGATTACACATCTATGCCACGACACCGGTTAGTCATAGGGTTAAATTGATGCTTCATATTCTTTACCTCATATTATACATATACTATAGTGAAGCAAACACTAACAAATAGGCGAAGTAATACACCAGTTGATTTTACGCACACCAACATCTTTGTGGTGTGCCCTGCAAACCGATTAAGTTTGCTTCGTGTACATTTTGTTAATGATATAAAGTTAAAAATTCACCAATGTAATAATGAATACTTAAACAAGTCTCTATTGAATTCCCTTTCCATTGAAAGTAATAAGTAGAGGTCGGAATTAGGTTGAATTATTTAAGTACTTGCATCAAAATGTTGATATTAATATGGATCTCCCCGGGATTTCAAAATCTAGTGCATTTCGTTAAGAGGGGAGTGCTCTGTATTTCCACTATTGTTTTCTTTTTTTCTCACAAGCTATGTTGTGCGTACTACAAATGTGGCAACATCGCGCATGTGCGCATTGAAATTTTGCAACTTCTTGTTGTTGATGTAAATTTGGCAACGTCGCACGTGCAGTGGTTTAAATTGTATAAAAGTAAAAAAAAAAATATTTAATAAAACACGGGAATATTCTGATCTTTAAAATTAATCCTACGATTTGGGGCATATTCATTTTATTCTTTCGCTGTATGAAATCAGTGTAAGTATATGAATAACTCAACCTAATTCCGACCTCTGGTAATAAGCTAAATCCATAGACATATTATTTTTTCTGAAGACACTTCCGCCTAAAATACTGCCACAGTTAGTTTAAAGTTCTGTATTGAAAACATTTCAGATTGGTGCTACAATGTCTGACTTAGACAAACTTTCAGAGCAGTACAACTTTGTATCAAATAAAACAAATGCATTGCACGTCATGAGTGAGCAGTTGCTTGCTGACCAAAACAAACTGTCCAGTATAGGTAATTTAACAAAATTAATTACAAAATGAAAAGTAGATGTTTGTAGATAGTGAACACCTTGGATAATCTGATATTGGTGAAAACTCAGTCAGATCTGCCAGGTACAGTCACAAGCACCAATATGTATAGATTTTCCTAAATTTAAAAGCAATTTTCGCCAGCAATAACGATTATAACTCAGAGATGGGATGTTTTTCATAAAAATATGAATTCCAGAATACTATATTCGTAACAACATGAAATAATCAGAACAGTAGGAGAAATAAACTTTTAAAAGTTGTTAAGTGTTTACATATTGGTGCTCATGACTGTACAACAGTACCAATTATCTAATAGTGCTGTTTAGTAGTGCAGTTATTGAATAAACTTGGTTTTTTAACAATTACATGAATCAATCACATACACTTCTGCCTAACCCTTTGGGGATTACAAGTGTGATATTATCACAACAACAACAACCTCTAGTCTATTATATATATACTATTATATAGCTTATAAAGTCTAGTAGTAGTTTTCTAGACAGTAAAGTATGTCCCAATGAGCAGATTGAGACAAACAGTCTTAACTCATTTTTATTTTCCCTGTCATTTTATAAAAAACCTGCATCTCACTGTTTGTATGAAATTAAATTATTATTTTAACATCTTCAGGTGATGACATCAAACAAAAGCTTCACTACTTCACCCAAGTTGAGCACCTGTCCCAGAGGCTTAACAGTCCCACAATGTCTGTGAACAGCGAGACATTCTTCAATGTGCTCGGCAAGATTGATGAGTGTCTCGAGTATATGAGAATGAATGTAAGTACCTAGCCACAATATTTTGAAGATCTATACAAATAAATAAAATTGAAGTGTCTGTTTGTAATATTAAAATAACCGCTTTTTACTACATGCATATGAATGTGTATACAGTACTTAGACCACAATAATTTTTTTTTAATTTTTTTTTCTGTCTGTCTATTTGTTCCGCCTAATCTCTAGAACGGCTGGACCGATTTTGACGGGACTATCACTGGCAGATAGCCGATGTAATAAGGAGTAACTTAGGCTACTTCTATTTTACGACAAATAATAAGGGTTCCGTGCAAAAAAAAATTAAAATCCTTGAAGTTTTGGTAATAAAAACCGTTTAAAAAAGGGGAGTTAAATTTTTTTTATATACAATAATAAAATTTCACGCGAACCAAGGTCGCGGGCAACAGCTAGTATTAAATAATATAAGATTACCTGTCAGTAACAGAACTAACAGATGCCTTCATATTTATTGGGAACCTCACTCACATACAAAATACAGTATGTTCAAAGAATAGCTGCCATCTTCGTTACCTACTCTGTTCATTATTGTCAGAGCCAGAAAGTTTCCTTATAAGTATGGCTGCGTGCAAAAAATCATCATAATGACGGAATGACCGGACGAATAAGTGACTCTTAGCTTTGTTAAATTCATTGTTCACCCATCCCATAACGTTAAAAAAGAGTAGTTATATTACTGGATGTCTGGCATCCAATAAAACAGTAGTTTCTTTCATCTCTGTTCCATTCTCACAATGAGTAGTTGATCAAAATACTTAAACAATCTTGGAAATAAGTTTGGTTTAAAAAAAAATGCTAACCCTCATAAGCACACGGTGACACATCAAGTTCTACATATCCAGCACAACCTAACTTCTCTCTGTATGAGCTTCTCGTACAATGAGAGATCAGCTTAATTTGGTTTTTCATAGCTTGATTGGGCGGCGTGCGAACAAACTAACTTGCACATTTCTCGTCTTCATCTTGAACTACATAAACTTTATCCACTTTCCAGAGCAACTTCAAAGAGTCCCACACGTACCTAGTAAAGTACCGCCACCTCCAAAATCGTGCTATCTCGCTCATTCGCTCCTACGTCACGCACGTGTTGAACCACGCCACGGAACAGATGCTAGCCCCTAAGGACGAGGATCAGAGTGACCAAGAAACCATGGACACTGCTTATGCGGTGTATTTTGGGAAGTTTCAAGCCGCAGCACCTAAACTGAAGATGGTTATCAGTGAAATTGAGAGACGGGCTGAGAAGAATACTGAGTAAGTGGAATCACAACAACAACAACATGTACACACACTACATACAACATTTAACACACACATAACAACACACACACACACAACATATATAACACAACAACAACACACACACACATTTTACAACATTTACTACATTTAACTGACAACTGGTTGATTTCAATCCATGTTCCTATTGAAACTAAAAAGGATTTTTGGAGCAGGATTGCTTAAACCTAGGTACTGTTTAGTCAAAGTCAAACCATTTAATTGAATTAGATCATTAAATTCATTGAAGGCACTTTTTAACGTCGACTACAATTGAATCTACTGCTCATTGACAAAACTAGTTTCACATGAAAAATAATGGGCAAGAACTCTTTTTAAAATGTTTTACAATATTTCGGATAAATTCATTATAAAATAGGTAAGGGCAACTACTTATTCCTTTACAATATAAAAGTAAAACGTTAAGCCGTTACAAATAAATGTTTTCTACTTTACTTGATCTTACTTGTGTGTTTCATGTATCCCCAGCTACGCGTCGCTGCTAGCCGACATCCAGCGCGAGTACGCGTCGCGTCGCGCGCGCGTGGCGGGCGCGGCCACGGGCGGCGCGCTGGCGGCGGCGGCGGCGCGGGCGCTGCGCGACCACTGCTCGCTGGCGCGCGCCGCCTGCTCGCTGCTGGCGCACGCCTGCCGGGACGAGTGCGCGCTCTACAGCCACTTCTTCTGCAACACGTCGCCCGCGCTAGAGTGAGTGTTGCACAGTCGTGTGTTAGTAGGTACAGTGTTGCGAGTAAATCAGAAACATCATAACATCACGCCTGTAACCCGCGAAGGTTTAGGCAGTGGTGTACCTAATAGTACACCCACATTAATTCGCCAGTTATGTTTAAGTCCCATGGCACAAATCCAGACCGGTCATAAATTCCGACTCCGTGGCTACATTGGTGGTTGCTCCGTGGTTGTATTGTTCAATTTAAATACATTTTCAGTATGACTGGACCCCTGTCTGCGGGTCCTAAATGGATTATCAAATATGGATTATATCTAAAAGATAGCTATAACATACATAACGTAAACCCACATTTTGCCATTTTATTTATTTAAACTTCATGTACAACAGTGGTACATAGGTGGACTTAATGCTACAAGGCATTCTCTACCAGTCAACGTTTGGGATAAATAATAAAACACTTATGTTTTAGTCCCATGTATTGAGCGGCTAGCAACAAGTCCCGTGGAATAGGGGGGGAGGGGGCAAGACAGCCATAATCCTACTAATCCATTTGCCATCAGTGCAATGTCTTACTTTTCTTCTTATATATTTCAGAGAGTACCTCCATTCACTATGTACCGGGCTGTATGAAACGTTGCGGCCCCACATCATTCACATAAACCATCTAGAAACCCTCGCTGAACTCTGCGTCATTCTGAGAGTGGAAGTTATAGAAGAACAAGTCAATAATGACCGTGAGTATAACACAGATTTAGATCTATGGTGCTCGGGTTAAGCCGCCCGCGCTTGCCTAGGTTGGTCCGTGGATGGGTAACCACCCATTACGTACTGAGTTTCCTCCGTGCCTCGGAAAGCACGTTATTCCGTTGGTTCCGGCACTCATTTGTAGATCTTTGACAGTCATTACAGGTAGTCAGTGTCCCGAAAGTAACAGCCAGTCTTAGCAAGTGGTATCGTATTACCCAGTACTAACTGGGTTGTGGAGGTCAGGTGGGCAGTCGCTCCATTTAAAATACTGGTATTCAGCTGCATTCGGTTAGACTGAAAGCCGACCCCAACATAGTTGGGAAAAGACTAGGCAGATGATGGCATAACATGACTGAACTCGTTCTGTACCTATGGATCGTGGTTACAAATACTTATAAATGTATAGGCTATTTTGGATATCTTTCTGTATTAGTAAATCTAAATCCTATTGATTTGAATATCCTTGTATAGCAGTAGAAGTTTACTTACTAAGTTGAGGCAGAACATTAAGTGCAGCATGTTCTAAAATAAAATATTTTAGTTTAAAAAAATTCGCTTTAGAGTGACGTCATTATATTTCTCGTATTCTTCTCAGCAAACCCATTCATTTGATAATTGATACCCATATCATGGAAATGCATCAAAAATAACTATTCCGCCATATTTAGAAGTCGCCCATATTCGATTTAGAATCACGTGTCTTAGCTAACCATGTATCGTCGCCTTAGAGTGAAAACCTCGGGAATGCATTTTTGCACAAATTTATTTTATTGCGTTTCTAGGAAGAAAATCTCGTAACGCACATTCTGATCTGACTAATTTGTTCATTCGATACTCGTAGCGCCATCCATGACAGTAAATGAGAACCTCGTAAATACTGGCATCTGTCAGTTTGGCGTGAATACCTTGCAACGAACGTGTCGTTACTTATTTGAAAATTGATCACAACAGTTTTGGAAATAAAAGCGGGTTAAATTTCCATATTCATTAATAAAAAAACATAAAAGACGCCGTTCAAAAATTTTACAGCACGCAGTCTTATTTTCCTCCTGAAAAGTTACTTCTTTTTCACTTACGAGGTTTTCACTTTAAGGCATCGGTATTGTCATCCAAACTAAACTTGGATGCAAAATTTCAGCTCGATCGGAAACGTGGAAGTGGGTCAAATTTAACTTCTAAAAGTTTTACATAGATGTAGCTAATAAAAGCGTGTTTAGAAACTGTTCTTCTTAGTGTGTCGACGGCAATCATCGACACACTAAAAAGAACAATTTAAAAATATTATATAAATTGAATCAGTTCAGAATTTGGCGATGAGTTGACACCTTCAGTAGCGTCCCTGTAACGGTCTGACAAAAATTTCAAAATCTTTTTGCACAGAAAGAATGTTGGACCGCTATTGGACAGTTCTGACCTCCGAAGAGAATGCCAATTTCTGTTTTTTAAGGACATTCGGCATAGTCTTCTGACTTACTGAGTGGTCTCATGTTTTCGCCACTGTCTTCCTAGGTGTTTTCTTACCGATGAACGAAAGAACAAGTTACATAGTGTTACCTGTGTGCCCGCAGCGCTGCGCCTGGCGGCGCTGGGTCAGTGCGCGCGCGCGCTGCTGCAGGACGCGCAGGAGCGGCTGGTGTTCCGCGCGCACGTGCACCTGCGCGCCGACGTGCTGCTGTACCGCCCGGCGCAGGGAGACCTGGCCTACCCGCAGAAGCTGCTCATGATGGAGGTACGTACACGTACCGTCACGCCTGTATTCTTATGTTTAATTTTTCTTTCCCAAAACTATTTAATTGTTGTTGGAAAAGTTCACAATTTGTAAGTTTTGTTTAATTGTCTTTTTTTATAGTAAGTGTTTTACATATAATATGCATGCTAGATGTGCATCTAGTAGATGTCAATCAGAAATATTGTTTTGTAACTTTTTTATTGCATTTTTGATTGTACAGACGCCAGAAAGTCAACCTACCCGAAACTGTCAAATTTTCCCAACCAACCTTGAACCTAATGCTTCTTTAACCACTCGTATGCCGAGTATTGGCTGTGTGCGAAGTACTAGGTGGGGGTAATGTCATTGATCGCAGCGCTCATGTGGCCAAAAGTAAAAACAATGTTGGCGCTGTCATGTGCCATATCTCAAAGTAATCTGTTTAGACTTGGTTACATAATTTTAACAATTACGTTATTCCCCCGACAAAAATGGGTCACAGCAGTTGTTGTGTTGTAAATTGCAAGAGTTCTGGCAGAAACAGTAAATGTGCTGCATTCACCTGCAACCTGCAATCAAATGAATATTTAAAAATTGCGTCTATTACCTCTACAACCGTTTTGTAAGGTAGCAAAGTAATAGATGTTTGCCTTATGATGCGAGCTTGAATTATTAAACTCTGTCCTTGCTTTTTTCTTAATTCCTCTACGTCACGGACATGTCCAGCAGAAACCAACAATTTTCTGTGGTTGGAATTATTTTATATTGTGAGTGATACTCACAAACCCGGTCCTTAAAATAATAATCATTTCGATCTGAAAACGATATTTAATTATAACTAGTGATACAGGAACAATTATTTATGCTTATTATTATTGAATAAAACCATTAAAGTAGCTTTCTTTTCTTATTTTACAGTGAAACTATAACTAAAAATGAAGTAAACAAACCCTGACACATGCAAAATAAAACACACTTTTTGAATAAATTTTACTTACCTCATTCAACTCGAATGGTCAAAAATTATTGCACAACCCTTTCTCCACCCAAATCAACGTATCACAGTAATTTTATTATATTTTAGATAATTTTGTATTATTGTTGTAATAATTTGTGATATTGCCGCCATTAAATATCAAAACGTCAGAGCCAACAAAGTTGCGGACGCTAGGTGGCGCTGAACTCGTGCACAGAGCCAATATAGACACAATTAAAAAGTGATTGTGTCTCGTGTATATCTACGTTCCGGCATACGAAAGGTTAATAGATTGTAGTAGCTTGATTTGAACAGAATGTATGGAACAGCTGTTTTTTTTAAATTGCCGATGAAAAATTTTACATACTTATATTTATTTCACAGCAAATCGCAATATCAATCCAAGAGCAGTCGATGAAACGGAGCGACTCCCGCAACTCCATGGTGTCAGACATCTCCGCCACATCGCAAGAAGTAGCCAACATCAATGTGGAGGCCCAACGAAGACCCCAGGCCTCCCCTGCCGACATGCACGGCATGTGGTACCCTGGCGTCCGAAGAACCTTAGCAGCCCTATCAAGACTATACCGGTGTCTTGAAAAGAAGGTCTTCCAAGGTTTAGCCCAAGAAGCGATTTCGCTTTGCGTTCAAAGTGTAGACAGCGCTGCTAAGCAAATTACAGCAAACACAACGAGTATTGATGGACAATTGTTCCAAATAAAACATCTTCTGATCTTACGAGAGCAAATCGCTCCGTTCCAAGTGGACTTCATAGTCAAAGAAACAACTCTCGACTTCAGCAATATGAGAAATGCAGCATATGGGCTCATACAGAAACCGAGACAGATCTTCTCTTTGAACAGCAACAATGCTTTGCTAGAGTTCCTGTTGGATGGTACTCCGTTGGTGAGGGAACATCTCTTGGATTCGAGGAAGGAGGTCGATAGGCAATTGAAGAGTTGCTGCGAAATGTTCATCAGAGATGCTACTGAGATTCTGGTTGGACCTATGATTACGTTTATTGAGAAGGTAAATTATGTTTGGTTTTTTTAGTAAGAAGGCTTCTACACAACATCACGGCTTGTAATCCGCAAAGGGTTAGGCAGAGGTGTACTTAAAAGTATATCCATATTTCGTATGGTTAGTGCCCAACCTGATAGCGAGAGATTTTTCGTATAGTTTACTATATTCAAATATTACGATTTCTCCAACACGAGTGCGGCGCCCTTGATCAGACTATGTCCCGCCTGCTGCTGGAGTCTGGAGTGTCATAAATGTCGGTTCGCCTTGAACGATATGAACAAAAATAAAAGTGTTGACTCACTGGGCCCAAACATTATAGGATGTAGCGTCGATACAGGAATTACGCTGTCCCTAAAGGAGTTGGCAGAAATGTATTAGAACTATTTTTGTGTTTGGATATATCAGCCTGCCTTTTGCCAGTAGTTTTATAACGGACAATGTATCACCGCCCGCTACTGGGGTATAAGCTTCCCTTTGCTTGTGCCAACATACAACTAGTCTGAACGCATTATTTTCATATAAAACTATACAGCAGAATTGCTCAAAGCTAAATTCTAATGTCTCTTTCCAGGCAACAGCCTTTACTCCAATCGAACAACTGAAGTCCCAGCCGTGGGCAACTCCTGAGGAAATGGCGGTAGCTGTGAAAGAGGCTCAGAAGAAGATACGCACACATCTGGCGCCGTTGCAGCGATCCATGCAGCTTTACTTGGCCAATAAGGAGACGGAGTTTATTCTGTTTAGACCTATTAGGGTGAGCATTTGTTCCCTAAAAAATATTACTTCCCTATTTGAATCGTATTTTGTTAACAATATCAAGGGTTTTAATTTTTCTGCAAGGAACCCTAAAATAAAAGGGGAAATTATTCTTTGGGGAATAATGTAGGTACTGAATGGGCGACTATTATACTAAGTACGTTACATTTATTCGGTCATTGCGGTATGGAAAGGGATGGCGGGGTCTAGTGAGTGGGCAAAGCGCGCGAACTAAGACCCCGGCTTCGTGTTAGGTTACTTTAAACCCTGCAAACAGAAATAGGGAGGCACCCACGCGCAGGGGGGCCACGTCGACTTCGCTTCATCTACAATTAATAAGTTTGTTTTAGTTTGTTTTTTTGTGAGTCTTTCTGGTTGTTTTTTTTTCACACTGATCGTATTGAACAACTAGTAACTCAAATTTGTATTTTCAAGACGCCGTTTTAAACATTTGTATTCGCACACTGACACCTTTCATTTGAATTTATTTTCGCTTGTTTAAATACTACCCAAATAAAAGTTGCCTAAGTTACTACCTATATCCGGTCCAGCTGTTTCGGAGCAGAACAGATAGACAGCAAAAAATTGTTGTTTGTTATATGCACCGTATATGTACTTTCAAATTATTTATTATCAGCCATTAGTGTCTCACTGCAGGGCAATGGCCTCCCTTCCCTTCTTCAATTTTCATATGCATTGAGTAAAAAGCTGATATAAGCCGACATTTAGATCGATCCATGTCCCGCTTGGCACCTCGATTCGTCGCTGATCTTATTTCGGTAGTATTCTATCGTTCTACGCTAATAACGGTTTTATAATATTATTACGATTCCATCTATATGAATGATTAGGTTTAGCACTTACGTAAAATAAAACTTGATACAAGAAAATTAAACTAACTAAGTCACAATGCAATAGTGAGAATGACTACCACCAACAGCTCAGAGCGTGGGCTGCTGTGCCACCTGAATCACCAGCGTCAGACCTTCCATCCACTGACGAAAAAAAAAACTGTCTCTAAACATATCATCAGGTGGAGATAAAATATCTAATCGGATGATAATTGTTAGATTCGCAAGGAAGATGTAAGGACGGGGCGTATGTACTGATCACACGGTAGCTAGTTGCACACTGAATTTATTAAAACGTTCAACACGCGGTCGCGCGCCGGCGCAGCGGCTCATATGTATCTAACTACTTGTACATACATAACAATAATAGAAGCGTGTAAAACAGCGTGCGACGCAATTGATGTATTGCGGATGGCGTTTTTCCTCGTGTATGGCGATGTGGCTTTATACGAATAATTTCGAAAAGTGGCGACAAGCCACCAGACGACCCTAAGTCGTACCGGCCCATAACCCTACTACCATATTTGATAAAACTCCTGGAGCGCCTTTCATAACAACCAATTCGGTTTCACCGTGGGAAAATCTACCGAAGCCGCGGCACTCTCTGTCAAAAAAATTGTTAATACCTCCGAACACAAGTACGTAGTTGGAATCTTTCTCGATATTTCTGGGGCTTTTGATAACGCATGGTGGCCAATGCTACTACTTAAAATTAAAAATTGTGGTTGCTATAAAAACATATAATTATTATCTTATTTATTCGTACCTACTTTTTAAATGGTTCCGCGAAACTCAAACACGGACATCATTCTATGTCGAAGTCCCTTACCATGGGATGTCCTCAGGGTTCGGTTATCAGTCCTTATGTATGGGACCTAGGCTTCGATGATTTCCTCGTGATTCCATCACTTCCCTGCGGTTGTTCATTAACCGGTTACGCGGACGACGCCCTGTTGCTCATTCAGTCGAGTACTCGGTCTGGACTCGAGAATTTCGCTGACACTTGCCTATGATTAATAATCTCTCAGTGGGGCGATCGAAACCGTCTGACCTTTGCACCGCAAAAAACTTATCAACTAATTTTAAATCGTGGCCTAGTATTAAATTTAATAACGTTCCCGTGAAAAGAAAGCAGTCCGTGTGCTACCTTGGTCTGGTCTTAGAGAGGAATTATTTTTCATTCATAGATCATATAAAAATTGTCGGTGAAAAAGCTAAAAATAACATTTATGCCATAACGAGAATATCCAAATCTACGTAGGGTCTGTCATTTCTAACTTTAAAGACTATTTATGGGGCGACTTACCTAGGGTGTATGTGCGCTACCATAGGGGCGGTACGACGACGTAAATTGGTTCAAAGCCAGCGTCTGGCTTTGATATTCTTATGCAAAGCGTATAGGACGGTTAGTACTGAAGCCTCACCGGTACTTGCAGGAGTACTTCCTCTTTACTTTACTACTACTTGCTGCAATGTACTATTACGTAAGAGAGACCGCGGACGCAGACTTTCTAACCCAACGTAATCGTGCTAAAATATCTTGATTATACAAACCACAGACTGGGAGGAACTTTTATCTGAATGGCAATGTAGGTGAGATAATTCCATCAAGGGCCGACACCTCCACCAATTCTTTCCCTCCGTTCGTGAACGGCTGGCAGGACATGGCTGGACGTGGATCACTGTGTTGTCCAATTTCTCACAGGTCATGGTAACTATATGAGCAAATTATTTTCTTTCAAGCTTGTTGCCTCGCCTTTTTGTCAATGTTCTACATCTGACTGCGAATCTGAACAATCTGCACGTCATATTTTATGGGAGTGCAGCAGTCTTTGGCAGAATGAACGCAACATTGTGTTGGATAGTGTACACGTTACATCCGGAGTTATTTACTATACGGACCTTGTAGAAAGTAGAACAAATTTCCGTGCGTTCAAGCGTTTTTGCCATACCTATTATTGGACTCAAATATTACAACACTTAGGACCCATTAATGATAATTTATTTATCCGTGGTGCTAGGCAACTGGGCTTATCCCAGTTGTAAACGTCCCTTTGTGCCTATTGGCCTTGTTTCGTTCTGTCTCCTGCTGATATGGAGGGAAATGGAAATTATGGTTTTCCTAGTCCTCCGCTATACTTTTCTGATTAATTTAGTCCCTTTGTTTTCATTACAGAACAATGTAGTTGGCTACTTCGTCCAAATTGAACAGCTGCTGTCAAACGCAGGCTACACTTACGAAGACACGCTCATCGTCGCCTGTCCCACACCCGAGCAGGTGTCTGTCTTCATATCCTCAGCCAGCCTCATCAGCCACAGTGAAGCGGTGCAACCTTACGGCAGTAAAGTTAAGCAGAGTTTAATTAGGAAACCCAGTGTTACTAGTGTACAAGAGAAGGAGGAGATTGCCATTGGCGTGGAAGCTAAAGAAACTACGCCTGGAACTGTTACTATTTAGGTAGAATATAGGCATTAATACATTGGAGACATGACATCCTGAAATTCCTGCCTACATTGTGAAATATTACACTTATAGATGCATGTTGTGTAATAGGCCATGGAATGGTGGAGTGGTTGTGTCAACCATAGCCAATGCGATTTATTATTTATTCCATATTGTAATTAATTTATCCTACCTGATTATTATGTTTTAGAAATTATTCAAATATTATGCTGTTATGAAATAAAAAAATATCAAATACAGAATCACTCATGTTTATTTACACATTTCTTCTTACTGTCCTATAATAAATACAGTATTCACCAAGACATTGTGTTTTATTATAATAAAACAACACACATTGGGAGCAGAGTGTTTAATGCTTTTTTCGATCTTAACTGATTTAAATTAATAATGTTTCTATAATGTACAACTATAACTTTTTACACCCTAAGCCAGTACATTCCAGCGCGGATCCTAGTGTAGTCTGGGAGACCCTCAGTGGGTCCGACGGCGGCGACAGTAGGGCAGCGATCGTACAAGTACTTGTAGCACACATCACGGACATTCTGTACTGAGACAGCTTCAATACGGGCATCTAATTCATGCAGGGGGATGCGACGGTTATAACATAGCATTTGACGGCCAATGTCTTCACACACGGGGGTGGTTCCGTCAAGCTGAAGGAGCATGTTGGTCTTCAGGAGATTCCTGGCACGCTCAACCTCGCCCTCAGTGACGGATGTGCAGAGTTTCATCCATTCCTTCTGCACATTGTATAACATATCGTCAAGCTGCAGAGGCTCAGCTACAAAGTAGATTCCCCAGAGTCCAGTGTCCTTATAGCAAGTGTTGAAGGACTGGAAGCTGTGGCAGAGGTTGCCAGCTGAGGCAGCACGAGCCAGAAAGGAGGCGTTGTTGACACCACCACCCTGGGAGCGGTCCCAAGCTCCAATAAGAGTGTTAGCAACCATCAGAGGAATGTTGTCAGCGTCAGTCCATCCGGCACCTTCAACAGCAATAGCAACATGAGCGAGGGGCATGGAATCATCACGCACCCTAATCTCAGAGCCAGTGTAACGGCATGGTGCCAGCGCTACATCAGAAACGGTGTTCTTCAGTCCACTGAAGTTCTTCTTGGCAAGGTCTACCAACTTTTGGTGGTCGACTCCGCCAGCTCCAGCAAGAACAATGCGAGCAGGCTGGTAGTGAGTCTTGATGTAGTTCTGAAGGTCGGCCTTGGAGATCTTCTTGATGTTCTTGGTAGGTCCAAGGATGGTCTGGCCCAAGGGTGTACCTTGGAAGGCAGTGGCATGGAGGTGGTCGAATACAACTTCTTGGAGGTTACTTTCAACATCCTGCATTTCGCGAAGTATGACACCTCGTTCTCGTTCGATTTCGGGTTCTGCGAGCGAAGAGTTCTGAATGATGTCAGCAAGAATTTCGACGGCGGCAGGCACGTCGTTAGCTAGGCATTTAGCGTAGAACACAGTCTGCTCCCGAGACGTGTAAGCGTTTAGATGAGCGCCCATGTTTTCTACGAGAAGTTCTAAGTCGGTTTGCGACCTCTTGCTTGTGCCTTTGAAAGCCATGTGTTCAAGGAAATGGGCAACTCCATTGTTCTTGGAGTTTTCGTACCTGGATCCGGCGTCAATCCACAGTCCTACAGTAGCGGTTGCAGCACCGGAATCTTCAGACGCAACGCGGATTCCATTATCTAACACTGAGAGTTTTGTTGGTGGGACGTTCACAAGTTTTTCCTTATAACCTGCAGCTGTGGCCAAACAACGCACCTGATTGCCCTGTTTTGAGACTAATCTCAAAGTAGTCGCCACCTTCAACATTTTTGCTGTGATTCTGATCCTTTAATGTTGTAAATTTTTGCTCGCAGATTTACGTAATAAATGGGCAATAGTTCCAAGATGTCAAAAAAGGGTGAAGTAAAATGTTGTCAAGGCAAACTTTGGAATAACTACCTTATTTCTTGTTATCAATTTTCGATAATGTGTGGAAATCTTAATTTTACTTTAGCCTCTATTTATACATTGCCTAGTTTTTAAGTTTCTTTCCATTTCTTGAATCACGCAAATCGGTATTCATATTAATATCTTTCTATAGTTTTTTTCTGATTTTTTACTACCAAATATAATATAATCCTTTTATTAACTGGCAAGTTTTGCATTATTGATGGCCTGCTGCTGGTGCTTGCTATATAAAAAAAATCGGAATATGGAATTAACTCATTTTTTTATTCTAATTTGTTTTTCAATTACGGTTTTCATAATAAATATTGCCATCTTATATTTACAAATCAGTTCCTGTCGATTGTCGAACGGAACAGAAAAAGCAGTTTTTTTTGTTCCGTAGATTTATATTTGTGAGACATAACTACAATTTTGACGTCATCTTTCTTCGTTTCGTTTCACGTTCGCTCAACGAATGACTTAACTAGAACTTTTTGGTGATAAGGCCATCTGCGAGTGATATCAAACCTTTTTATGTGATAACCTAATCAGTTCAAAACGGTTCAAAACAACTTACAAGACGACAATCACGTCGTTGTCACAATTTTTCATGGCCGGAGTATAATAGTTATTTTAAAAATATCAAGTACCTCATGTTTCGGAGAAAGGAACGGCATGTTCAATTACTCTGGAAATCGTTCATTTTTTATCGCACGTAATTTGTGGGATTATTACGAGAGCAATGATGTTTAGTGAAGATTGTATTAAATTCAGTTTCGTTAAAGATTTCTGGGAAAGTGTGTGCCGGTAATACATAGGTGTGAACAGGGTCCCCGCAAGATGCTAACAAAAGTTTTATCTGTGATCTAGTAAATTCGTCATGTCTACAATGAAGAACCCTAATCCATCACCCAGTAAGGCATTGTTCAGCCACATCAAGTACGAACACCTGGTAGCTGGTATATCAGGTGGCGTGACTTCCACACTCATACTGCACCCGTTGGATTTAATCAAAATTAGATTTGCTGGTGAGTGTTGCGAATTTTTTTTTCACGTAATTACCATGTGAGGTCTCGTGATTTTATAAGGTTAAATATTATCGATTGGCATTCTGACACTCGTGTACTACGTGTTCAGTGAAAGATAATCAATGAATTAATTAGTGCTGGTTAATTATCTTTGTAAGTTTCAACCTTGAACTTCAGTTAAGTGAAAGTGAAGACAAGGCGGCTTTGTTTACATTGCACAGATAACTTCCTCAATGATGCAACTTAAGACAAGCTGTTGTGGATTTGTTACCACATGCTTTGTAAAATAATTACTATTTCCACGCTACAATAATTCCCTTCACTTTTTTAATTTATGTTAAAGTTGAAAGCACCTGAACTGAAGGTACTGGCAGCTTGCAAAGTATTCTTCATTTGAATTTTTATTATGGTTGCACACAAAAAATCTTCTATTTTTAAATAGTTTGAAATAATTAAATAGTAGACAGGAAGAGCTCTATTGAAAAACTGTGCATTTGCCTACTTTCCCTTAGAATGAGAACAGTTTTAATTAGAATAAGCAAGTTACTGGTGACATTTCTTGTTTGTCCCTTTTAGTTACACATGTCATGAATATGCTAACAGTGTTACTTATATGTAACGTCAGTGTGAAGCCTGTGTGCTGTGAAGTATGTGTGAGACATGTACCTACTGTTAACATATACATTGTCAATGACATTTTGCAATTTCACACTGCCAATATGAACAGTATTAAAATACTGTTTTGTTTTTACAATATTCTCTAACAATTGCAGTTGCTTAGGTCATAGCTTGCTCACTTGCTATTGATTGTATTCATTATGTCATTTAAATTAAAACTAAATGTTACCTACAATGAAAACTGAATGATTCAATAAAATGATATTGATCATGTGGCTGCAATATTTAAAATTAACAAGCAGTTTTCTACAATTGTTTTTTATTGAGCTTATAAATCGTTCTTTAAATCAGGGCTGTGTATAATTATTATTTTGTAATGTTACTACTGCTGCGACTGACCTTTTCTCTGTAGGATCCCAGTAGACCATAAACAACCAGGTTACATGTCTTTGGATTTGTGGTTCAAGGATGTGCTAGCCCAATAATATTTCCATAAAATAAAACAAAGTAGTAGTGTCAGCAACTCCTTGTCAAAGCACATATTTTGAATACGGCAGTTAATATTTTTTGAGCTAATAATCCAGTGTTATTCCAGTTAACGACGGCCGGACCGCAACAGTTCCTAGGTATGATGGACTCAGCAGTGCGTTCGTCACTATTGTTAAGAAGGAGGGAGTGAAAGGACTATACAGAGGAGTCACACCGAATGTCTGGGGATCAGGCTCCGCTTGGGGCTTCTACTTTTTATTGTGAGTATAGAATCATTTTGTATAAGACACATTGTTTCAGTCTATCACAGAAACACAACCTCTAACATCTCTATCTAATTGAAGTAATCACAAATTATAAAACGGTATTGTACCATTACGCAGGTTCAATCATGCAGTTTTTTCACTCTCCTGTAAAGTTGCTATTTTTGACTTGCGTGGTGTTGTGACTTATGCTACACTTTATTTTCTGCAAAGTAATACAAAGTATAATAATTTATTACTTGCCAAGACAGATAAGACAGAAAGAATCACCCAAAAAGTTTTTAGGTAATACTTTTAATATTATTACAAAACTGATATTATGAAAAAATGAATGTGTACACAAAGCACCCGTAGCATAAATACCAAAAAAACACAGAAACCTCACGCGTTTTTCTCTTATCACATTGTCAATAATGTTGATGTTGTGAATCTGACATAATATAACTGACACACCTATTTCATATATACATAATATCATTCCTGCCTGACGGATAGTAATGCTATCTATCGGTCAATCTTTATAGAACATAGGAAAAACTTATATAGCATCTTAGCAAAACCATGATCCCATTGGCAGATTTCCATCACTTTCGTTACACTTTGGTAGATAGATACCCGAGGCGTGATAAAATTTATCACTTATCACCTTCTAATGACATAATTTGGCCCATACTTGTACGTTTCAAGTTATGGGGGCGCGCCTATCGCTAATTTCCGGGCACAGATCCAATCCAGTGCATTTAGGTATTTTTATGATGTAATTTAAGTACAATCTGATTGGCTATGTGGTTGCTAACTGGCTTATAATATTAGTTGTGGTTGTGACTACTTGCAATAGTAGCATCATACAGGTACACTAGTTTTTGCTGGCGACTTCGGCACATGGTGGTCAGAAATTATGCCATAGGAACATACTACCATAAGAAGTATTCTATCTCCTAACCCAGGTCATGGTTTATCTGTCTGCCCAAGATCTGTTCAACCGTTAAGGCTAATCCCCAATTTTCAGCATTACACCTGCCACAGATTGTCTCTGCATCACCCAAAGGTTGACTGCTTAAAAAAGCCTATGGCATCTCTGTACAATGTGTACTTAAAAAAAAAAAACAATGAAAACGTGACAGACAGAAAGACAGACATAAAACAACGTAGCTAATATGGTGCATACGTATCGACCGACCCACGTGCAATGACTAAGCTCTTGGCCAAATTCGCGGTAGCAAATATTTGTAGGGCCAACACTGTCGGTATAACTATTGACCTGAGTTGTAAATGCTTGAATGCACAAAACATTAGTACCTATGACTGCAGGCAAGAACGACATAGGTCAGAAGTCAATAAGGGAATGTCCTTTTTTGAGAGCGATTGGATTTTGCCAAACACTCATCTCTCAAGCGTGCTAAAAAAGTGTTTTTAGTTAAGCCTGAATCGGTACGATTCACCAAAATATACATTCGATTTTTCCGACTTCCTCGTCGAATCAGGCTGATCCGAACATGTAACACCTCACACGGTAAACTAATTTCGCAAAGTGTAAAACACACTGCATTTAAAAAAAGAAAATGCATTTCAAGAAAAAACTGAAACGTCTTAATTACTTGCCAGGTGTGTGCTTTTGTTACATTGTGAACTGAACGACGTCAATGTTTATTTAAAATTCTCCCTCATGTCGAGTTCAATGTGGCATGAGAACAGAGAAAATACAGGGCACTTACGACCGTTTTCCCGCTAGTAATAAATATTCGTTAATGGGATCGTGGAATGTTCAATTCAATGCATTATATTTTAGAAGTCTATAATTTCAGTACTTTGCATGCTCTGTCAACGTGTTTGAAATTGGCAAGATTTCCAATTTTATGAGTTGGTCGCTACGAACTGTCCGAAGTTCATTCAGTACAGCGGAAGTGTACTCCCCGTAACTGAATCACTGGTTTTAGATAATGGATGGTTTAATAAAGACGTCGAGTCAAAAATTAACCAATTAGGTAATTAGAAAAAATATTATAGCCGCTTCATAATAAGTAGCATGGCATGTTGTATCGTAAACTGATGACAATTACTTTTCGGGGGTTGCCAGGGAATTTAGATACTGCGATTTCACACACTCCGATCGTCTTATGAAAATATTTAGCCAATCTGTATTGGTGTACAGTTAAAACATGTAAAAATCAGTTTAAAGGCATTTTTTAGGGTTGTAAATACAAGTGGCGTTGCATTTATTGCTTTTTTTTTTTTGGAATGGGAAATCATCAAATGACTCCTCCCGCTTTGGGCGGAGTGGAAGGGAGTGTCAGACTTGTACTGACTAAAACCCATCCATGTTCCTTCTTTTGTCGTTTGTGTTCCAGAGCCGCGGTATCTCTTTCGAACAGTCCCGCAGCTCTGGCAGGTGTATTTATTGCCCTGGGGTTCTAAAAATTCGTAAAATGGACCCAAAGTAAAAATTCCTAACTGCGTCTGCGACCAATTACGAATTGTTATATTATTATGATTCTAGGTACTAAAGCTTTGCCCCCTGATGACTGGGTCTTTAACTTTGGACATTAAAAATAATTGTTATTGTTTTTAAACTTAATTCAAATAACCGTTTATTGTTCGTGTTTTCAAAATAACATGGGACATTAAAGCAAAGGCATTGTTTCAAAATGAAGGTTGATCGGTCACACCACTGGCACAAGTTTTCGTAGACGTCAATAACCGTAATATACATAACTACGTCACTATCTATACATCATTACGAAAGTAATAATACACAAAAGCAGGATCGCTGAAAACAATTTTTCGTAAATAATAATTATAGCATACATTTCTACACACGTTTTTGCTTGTTACTAATCAAGTAATTAGCAAAGAAGATAACGAAATAATCTTCAGTATCATTACATAATTGTTTTGTCCGTATGTTTCATTCAATCTCGATTTGATAACTTTTCAATGCTACGGCCGTGAATGTTTTCCATAACGGTTTCATAACTCCTACTACACCGGACTTCTACTGTAGGCGAACTATGATTGTAATTTACAACACATGTGTCCATTCTCTTCGGAAAATACAGTTGTTATTTCTTGTTTATTATTCATGGGCATAAAACACAATGTTTTCGTTATGTCTGTACATCTGGACAATAGAAAATGTTGATCCCGGTAGTTTTCGAGTTCGAGCCATGAAAATTTTTAAGAAAGTTGCAGAACGAATTGTAGATTAAATTCTTTTTAAGATAGTTTGGTAGTAGACAGGTAGACGGCTTTTTCTCACCATCCATTAGGATACACGTATAAAGTATGGAATCAATTTACCAATACTGCAGGTAAATATTGAAACTATCGAACTGTATGCCCCCCACATTACCCAGTGTGTGTAAACGTGAGTATTGACTCACCCGTCTTTCTTGAGTCAATTGTTCACGTGAATCGTCAGTTTCAGAGCGATCTATTGATTCTTATCATCACATGTGTTCTGATTGCGATATGACGTTATTATTTTAGGAAAAAATCTGGCGTGGTTCTTGATATTTGAGAAATTTTAAGTACATTATTGTTTATAGGTAAGGTACACCAAATAAAATACTGTAAAAGGTTCGTGAACGCTAGCATGTGTGTATGCTAGCATGCAATATCGTGCACCTCATCTTGGTTTACCTTCAGCCGAAATGAGGTCAAACGAGAAAGGCTTTCAAATAAAAAAAAAATCGGTCTCGTAGAGACCATCGAATAAAATTGTTAAATGCAGTAACATCAGCACATTCTCTTAATTAAAATCAGACAATAGTAAGTTTGCTAAATCCATCTGTTGCGTCGTTCGTCATTGGATTAGAAGTTCAAACGCATTATTCTCAAAATAAAAACATTCATGTGTAAAACTAGTCATCTAGAAAATGATTAAAGTATTTAGAGCAACGCGAAAGTAAACAATTTGGTAAGTGATCTGTATTGGCATCCTCGATTATTCCTATAGTGACTCACTTATGGAGCTCTTATCAGCATATCTAAGAAGTGTAATAGTCGCCCCTAAACAAAATTAGTTCAGGGAGTCTAAAATGGCCGCTTTAGCAGAATTATGATAGGAAAATAATATGAATTACGTTTCAATTGGTAAAATGATCACAAAGTGACAATTCATAATATTAACTACATCTATGACCATTTTAAGAATTTTAAAGTGATTCGTATTATTATCCTAATATGATTCTGAAATTCCCGTTTAGGAACCCGCATGCTTTTATTACATTGCAGTTTCGTATGGAATGTAAACTTTGGCATACTGCCAAGTCTCACTTAGCTGCCATTCGTCATATCTCCGCCTTTTGCCTGCATTTGATCGCTCTTACTTTCATCTTCACCTGTCTAGGTTTTTCTCAACCATGTTGGGGTCGGCTTCTGGTCTAATCGGATGCTGTTGGATTTTACATGGAGCAAATGCCTATTGGTTACTTTATGCTTTCCTAAATAAAAAATATTGAATTTCAGCAAGCTTTTGGGATGATTGGAATCTTTTTGACATTTGATGTCGCAGTCCTATTGAGGCGTAACCTCTCATATTCCTCATCCGTTACTGTTTATTATTACACATAGGTATATTCTACGTTAGCTCACGTGCCATTTTGTGGAATCTGCCAAAACAAACAGACGTGTCAGCAGTGAATGGGATAATTTAATTTCAAGATACGTTATGTTCATCGCACGTTACGGTTTAAATATTTTAATTGCGTTCTAGAAGAGGAATGATATGGCGGAAAACATCTGTTATGCCTTATATTTTTTGATTTAAAAAAATAGAATATTCATCAACCATGTGCTATTACAGCATTGGCGGTACTTTCTTAAAAGACTAAAAGTTGCTTGCCTTTATCATTACTTCATGATGTTAGGGTTTTCTGAACAGTTTGCTTGCCTTATGGACTTGCCGTATTGTCGGTCCCTAGAGACGCCACTCTGCATAATCAGCCTATAATTTACCCAATGCTGGAACACAGGTTTCCTCTCTGTGAGGGTGGGCAGTAATCCAATTCGCGGGTTTAGTGCGGGTTGGTTGGGAGATTGCTTTGGCTTAGTATTAATTTCAAGCGTGTTTGCACAAACGTATTATGTTGCAATACCTACGTAGAGTTGGTTTTCACCTCTTTTTGATTAGCCTGCACTAGGTCATTCGTACAAGAAATATCTTGCGTCACTCAAAACATTATTATCTCATTTCTTGGACTTATCGGCTCATCAAACTCAGTTTATGACCAGGTCAGTTGCCGAGACAAATGTGCCCCAGAATGTTTACCATGAAACATTTATAACTGTCACAAAATCAGGATAGCCATTGCTGTTATTGGGAAGACTTTCTCAGTAGCACCCCAGAGTCGGGATCGACGGCAATGTACCCCTTATCACGTCATGTCACTGAACCATCTGCCGAAAAGTGGGGGTACCTACCGTACCTCTTCGGGGACTCCATCCACTCCTTCGATATTGTTTGTATTATGTTTAACGAACCCAATTTATCCACAGTTATAACGCAATAAAAACATGGATCCAAGGCGGGAATGCCCGAACTCCCCTCGGCCCCGGCCTGCACATGTTAGCCGCTGCGGAAGCCGGCGTGCTATCTCTCGTCATGACGAACCCCATCTGGGTGGTGAAGACCCGCCTCTGTCTCCAGTACAGCGAGGAAAGTCTGACTGACAACAAACGGTACAAGGGCATGATCGATGGCCTGATGAAGATTTACAGGACAGAAGGGATCCGCGGGCTGTATAGGGTAAGTGAAAATTTTACACTCCGAATTTCTTTTGTATCGTTGGTTGCTTCCATAGTGGAACCTGCTAAGCATGGGAGGCTAATACTAGACGAGGATGAGGAGAATGTATGGGTTTCCTCCGGGCCCCTGGACTGATGGTAGTAGCAAGGACTAACAGTGGAACTTTAGTCGGCGAGGAAGGTTCTTTCACCGACACAAATCTTATATGACTCATTGCAGCGACTCATTGTTACATAAATAGGGTGGTGAACAAATGACCTCTTTTACCTTTTGACCTAATTTAGATTGACGTTACACGATTTCGTTTTCTAACCTGATAAAGGTATGGTCTATATGGCTTCGTCGTATTGCAGTCATTGAATTGTGTCAAGATACACACAACCTGTCATAATTAGCGATCAATTTATTTAATCGATTAAAAAGAAAACAGTTGCAATCGATTTTCACAGTGTTTATGCAATTAACAGTGTGTGCAAGAAACATTCCATTAGTTTTGATTAAGACTGTGAATCTACGATTCCACGCATTTTCTTTGTGGGAAATGTCTGTGGGGTATGTCTTTTATTGTTTTAAAACAATTATTTACACTGGTGTAATGTAAACTAACGTAATTATTATTCGGGTTGTGGTTGTGAGTAATTCACTTCAAAACATTACATTGTGGTTGTCAGTGGTGGCCCTGTAACGACTGTCGTAGAATAATGTTACAATGTTCCCACTACTGCGGCACTTAATACAATTTGTTTAGTTTTGAGTTACTTCTTTAGCTAGGGAGTTTATTTCGCCACTTCTTCTTCGTAGCTTAATGCTGGGAAGTGGCGAAGAGCGGGCGTTTTGGGAACTGTCTTAATTAATTTTATCTTTCAAAAAGTGCTGATTCTTAGCATAATTTCAATAAATTACTTTTGAATTAATTAAAAAATGTTGATATTATTTAACGCCTTTAAAAACAATATCTAATCGCTAATAGGCTCTTTCGTAAATGTCTACCTACAGCTAATTACATTAAATAACTAAAAGATCGTTAACCTTCTTTTGAGAAGCCCAAAAATTACTCAACTCAAAGTACATATTAGTTGAAGGTTTCATTGCGTAAGAAGTATCAAATGATAATTATCTAATTAAGAAAGTCATCATCTGTCTAGCCGTATTCGAACTATGTTGCGGTTGGCTTCCAGTCTAACGGGATGCAGCTCAATACCAGCATTTTACAAGGAGCGACTGCCTATCTGAACTTACAACTAAGTTACTGGGTAACATGATGCCTTTTGATAAAACTAGTTTTGAGACTTTAGGGCTTCCTGTAACGACTGTCAAATAACCTCGAATGACTGTCAAAATGCCAAATGATATCTATTTAGGAAACTATTTCTCTGATTAAGTTTTACTAGCACTACGCCCGCGACTTCGTCAGCAAAAAATGTGATAGTTCGACTAATATGCACGATATTTATATAATTTATAGCGTATAGCACTCACGAATAATATAGCTTTCTGCCAGTGAAAGGTTTTTTAGAATTGGCTCATTAGTTCCGGAGATTACCCCCCTACATACAAACTTACAAACAAATAATATTAGTATAGATAGATAAAAAAAATGTTTGGAATAAAATGTTTTTTTTTTTTTTAATCTTATTGGTTCTTACTTGCCAAATCTGTAATCAACTATGTAGGTTTCTGTATTTAGATACGTATACCGTGGCCCTGGATAAGCATGATATGATTTGAAGTGACGTCATCATTAATTTGTTTCGCCAGTGATGATAAGGTTGAGAGCTTGATATCAGATAGTCCTTTATTTATTTTGTGATTCTAATATAGTGAATGAAGCTCTAGGAACACTAAACTTCATTCATGTATTCAATCAGGTCTGGTTAAAATTGGGCAATTTTTAATTTTAAACGTCTGTGGAATGTAAAATTAAAGGTTTGAAATGTTTCCTTTATTTAAAAAAAAGGTTGCCTGTGTGAAGTCAGAAATTAGCACGATGGTGTTTAGTTTTATGTAATCTTGGTTTTTTTCACCCTCATTGGCCAGTACTTGCCTACTTAAAGTAACACATTTCTGGAAGCTGATTCTTTGACCAATAGATAGGCCAGCCCTCTGGTCACGGGAAGAGTCGACCAACCGCTTGACGATGTCCCGAAAGACTAGGTGGAAATAAAATAAAATCGTATGCCTATAATAAAACAAATATGTAGTTACTTTCAGTATAGTCGGGTTCACCACATGGCTGATAAGATTTCAGTTCGTCGGTGTGAACTACTTTAGTCACGTGCAGATTGTAACAGCTGTGAATAAAAGTCAATCGAGATGAATTATTGTAGTCGACACAATCTAGACCGTTTTCCTGTAGACCAATAATGAGCTGTTCAAGTGTTCATAGTCTCGTTGTGATTTAAAATAGCCGTAAATATGCAAAATGGTTTGCAGAATATAATAATATATAGTTATGGAAAATTCAAATATAAATATATAAATAATATGGCTTATTGTGTCAGTCTGTGTGACCATTGTTCTTATAAACTACACAACGGATTTTGCGGCGGTTTTCACTACAAAATGTTGAATTTATTCTAATAGGTTTTACATGAGTATTTAATTTGGATATAGTATAGAAATCAATTTATTTTTGTCATATCAGTTATTGCAACCGTGCGACGCAGGGGCGGGTCGCTAGTATATTCATAATTTTATTTTTTGTTGAGATATCTTGTTTGTGTGTCTTTACTTTGTGACGTCATACAGGATATAAGATAAATAATCGGAAGATATGATTGATTTGTATCGATTGTTACTAAAGGCAATCTTTTATGAAAATGCTGATTTATATAAACTTTTATCTTTTAAATGGATTAGCTATTATCTTCTCACGTTTCAAATGAATAAACATAAACTTTTTCTCTGTCTTCAGAGCGGTTTTCAAGATAAGAAGAAACTGCCTTAAACATACTTACCTCCAATATTTAAGTGCTGGTCATAAGTCGGTTTAGGATATTATCTATCTAATAATAGCCCACGAATTTTTTTGCTATGTAACGATGATGCAATATTTTATAGTAGGTACTTAGCTTTTTTTTCTGTAAATGTATATGGCTACAAAAACCTAGTAACATCAGAGACGTTGGAAGTTGAGGCCTATTTAAAAGGAGGTGGTACCAACATGTCAGGGTCAATATTTGCTGAACAAAAAAGCCGCTAGAGTACATAAATTCGTCTTTCATTCGGTTTTCATTCATTTTTGGTTTTTCATTCTTTCTTTTTTCGTCTTTCGCTGATCAAATGTTATTATAATACATATTTGTACGCCGTAAAGGTAAAACATGACTGTGATTCTTTCTGTAATGCACTTATGTACTTAACATCTTGCATGCTTTGTGTGTGCATACTCATGTTTCTGACAAATAAATGAACTCTGAACTCTCTCATGCCGATCGGCAAACTCCGTTCGTCATCTATTCAATCGTCGTCTCATTCGGGGTGGCTCGGCACGACCATGTGTGTAGCACCCCTCAGGGACAGTGATTATCTTATGAAACAGTTAACGTCAGAAACAGTAAACAAAATGCATATTGTTATGATTATTTAGTCACGCTTGGTCACGCTTCGCAAATATATCAACTAGATTACCTTTAGATGATATTGTATTTGATATTTCTTAGAATAAATCCACTAGTGGGCGTAGACTTCATCATCAGCCTTGACTATTCCACTGCTGGGCATATGCCCCTCCAATCGAATGCAATTTTACTTGATTTTCGCCGATTCTAAGCTATGAGAGCCTTATATCTTCAAAAGTATGATATAAATAAGTTATGATATCAGTCATGCACTCGTGCCTCGCAGAATTTACGGAGAAACCGCAAAAAAAAAAAACATACGTAGGTAGGTATAACCTTTTTCTTTTAACCTGTATGTCGAGGGAAAAAAGTCTATTAACATATTGGTTCAAGGATCTTAGAAGGTTTGACGTCATATCGCGTAACTTGATAGATGAGACTTGATGGCTCAGTCAATGTATTGATCGTGTGTCAAGTCGAGTGAAGCTTTCTGTAATAAAGCCTTGTAGGTCTGTCCTTCAGGTGGGAAACGTTAAAAAACAGGAAAAATCGTTTTTTTTATGACTAATATTTTTTGTAATTAATTAATCAATTACATAACATAACGGCTGTAATCCCCGAAGGGTTAGGCAGAGGTGTTCCTTATTGTACACCCACTTTTCGCCAGTTATGTTGTAAGTCCCATGTAATAGGGGGTGAATCTATTGTCATCAATCGGGCACAAACCCAGACTACGTGGCTGCTATTGAGAAATTCCTGACGGCAAAACCCAATAACACTTTTCCAGATCCGGGAATCGAACCCAAAACCTCATCCCCAGCAGTCGCACTTGCGACCACTTGACCAACGAGGCAGTAATAAATTAAAAGATCATTAAAATTCTTTTGAGACGAGCCTACAATTTACTCAACTAACACCAAAAAGGTTACATTAATGCGTTTTAATTTAGACATTCAATTAGTAGTCACCTAGTGTTTTCGAAAACGAGCCTTAGAGACGTGTACAACAGTACTAATACATATATTCAGTAGGTACCTTACATCTTCAAACGAAAAAAGTCTAACAACAGTTTGGTTCAAGGACCTTAGAAGGTTTGACGTCATACCGCTATTAAATCGAACTTGATAGACGAAACTTGATGCTTGTTGCCTTGTTGATCGAGTGTGCTGTCAAGGCCTGTAAAGCTTTTAATAAAATCTGCGTGTACTTTTGTCCTTCTTGTGGGAAAGTGAGATAAAAGACGTGAGGTGAAAACTTTTGAAGGATTTTCAAAGGTCTTATGCCAAGCATGAAACTAATTTCAGTAATTTCTAATTTCGAATCGACTAGAATCTCAACAGACAACAGACTGCTATCTCCTAGGTTACCTTGAGAAAATAAGATCCTTAACAGAAAGACTTGTCTTAAAAATACATTTATTTATTTGCTCTCATGCTCATCACACATTTACAATGGCCTTGGTACCTCTTGGTATCCATCCAAGGTTACTGGGGCTCATAAAATGAACAAATAGAAAGCCAACAAGGTCGACAAGGTCGACATGATAGAGTCAATAAAATAATACGTACACCATTATTTTTAGGTCGTTCTGGAGCCGAATACCATGAACTCGATCATCGAACTCGAAACGATTGGGACTATTTTTTTCAAAAAATAACAATAAAAAAAAAACACGAAAAAATAAATTTAATGTTTTTTTTAAATAATGAGAATCGATCGATGAATGAATTTTTCAATTTATTGTTATTTTTTGAAAAAAATAGTCCCAATCGTTTCGAGTTCGATGATCGAGTTCATGGTTGGTATTCGGCTCCATAACGACCTAAAAATAATGGTGTATATGACTCGAAAATTTAAAAGAATAGAATTGAGAATGAATTATTGGATAATATCGTGAGAAAAGTTTTGAATGTGGATGGCTATACCAAAGGAACTATGGTGGTCCAAAAATCAATCAATAGATTACAGATTTTGTTTGAATTCAAGTTTTAATCTTGTTTGATTACTTTTAGTTAATCCCTGTATGTCTTCTAACCCCACACGATTTGATGACCCATCTTTAATTCCTTATGTATTGAAAAACAATTGTTAACTTAATACGCATGTGTAACGCAACAAGGTACCTATATACTTTTTATTAGATAATAAACTGATCACATTAAGTAACTAGGCACAAAAGATTGAACTGTTACTATTTCGGAGCCGTAGTTTTAGTGAAGGGTAATATCAAGGGGAAAGCAGGCATGTCCTATACGAAGCGTTATCGGACCCTTCACTAAACTGTCAACCAAGCATTCTGTACATCAAACTAAGTAACTCTACGCAAAAATTATTTCTGGGAAACTTCTTACTCTGTAACTCACTCTAACATTGTGCTGATGGATGCATTGAATATTACTAGGTCGTGGAGGTATTTAAAGTAAAATTATTATAACATAAAAAAAGTATTTATTAAAAAAAATGATACTTTTAACCCCAATATCTTCGTAACTAGTTCTCAGGTATGGTCTAAAACAAAAACTGATCACAATGACGGGGAAAACAAGTGCCTTTCGGCGTCGTTAAAGGTACTTTTGCACCCATTATGTCCTAGAACCACAAATTCGAAGACAGGTCACCAATCCGCACGGGACCTCCTAGAAAGAGGATTTATTTAGCTTACAATTTAGGTGATCATGGTGGTTATCATGATATAATGCTTGTGTCATGCTTTTCTGTTTTAAAGCTGTTTCTTACACGAACGAATATCATAAGTCTCCATGTGCCAACAACTTTAAAGATTATTCCTCAATGCTTCTATGTAAAATTAATTGTGGAATCGTGAATCGAGTAGATAATATTATAATTGGGTCTGTTTCGAATACAAAACGCAGAATCCAGTTTAAACCGGTCAACTGTTATTCACACCCGGGCGCAGTTCATAGATATGGAATTCGAATTGCGATATATCTTTTACATTCGTAATATATTCAGTGTATTAACTAATGAGGTGCAGAGTGCGCAAAATGCGTTTTATTCTGTTTGGAGGAAGATTGAAAATTGATTGGCAGTTAAACTAGCGGAAATCTCAAGGAGCATGTGACGAGAAATTGAGTGTTGAATATCAATGTGGATAGTTTTGAGAAACGCGACAGACCAAAGTGGATGACTTGTTGAAAAGATTGAAGGAAGTGTATACTTAAATGACGGCTGATACAATTATATGTAAGAAAACTACCCCAATTAAGTTGGGATAAGGGCAGGTCTATAACGTGTGGTTTTTATGCCGCCCGTGGGCCTCTTACTTGGCTTTACATGCCGTCAAGAAATATCTCTCAGGCATGCTGGTTTCCTTACGATGTTTTCCTCCACCGAAGCAAGTCCTAATTATACAATACGCACATGAATCCGATAAATTAGAAGTGCGTGTCTTGGGTTCGAGACTTGGTATTCCGACGGTCACACCACACCACTAGGCTATCATAGCAGGTTATTTAATGAAAAAGAATCGCCAATCCACCTTGCCTCCATTCTTATTCTTTATTGCACACAACATAACATATTTACATACAAATTGCAATAATATAGCTTATGTACAATGGTGAGCTTAACCCAGAATTGGGTTTTCTTACAGCAAACCTAATTTTGACTGCGAGATTTGCTGAAGAGGGTATACTTATGGTGCAATAACATTTACAAATTAATTAATTTTATAAACTAAACTGCACATACATACAATATAATAGCCATGGTGATAATTGTTCTGGCTTTGTCTCTGAGAAGAAGCGTTTGCTTTGATGTAGGAAAGCTATGGACTGGTTTTTTGAAGGGCAGGAGGTTGATGATTAAATTGTAAAGAAAAATCTAGAACCCAAGCACATTTTAGTCCTGGAAACTTTCGTTGTTGTTCTGAATCTAAACTAACCTTCGCGAAATGTTAAAGTGAATAATGACGAAACTCCGGTCGTCGTTGCAACAGCTATCATTGCATGTTGTTAAACCCGGTTTAAGGCGATGTGTTCCCGTTTTGTTATCTCGTCGTTTATAATTATTAGAAAATAATTAAATTCATGTGCCAATGAATTACTTGTCTTAATTTTTATGCAAAAAGGTGCAATTTTTCACAGAAATGTATGAGTTTTATCCTAAAAATAGACATAAGAACATTCCGGACTGACATTTGGATTTAAATCGATTGATCAATTATTGTTACGTTTTTTGAGTTATTGATTTTATAAATCTGTTGAGATTGTATCAAACTGGATTAGGTAATACTAGATCCTGCAGTGGATTCACCAGCGCATCTAGACTGCGTATCATCATCTTGCAGCACTAGTCCCATGTTAATTGGTCGGCGCAAAACGTTTTCTTCTTCGATTCTCTCTGTCAATCGTAACGCTATCATTCATTTTTCACTCAACCCATCCATCTTTTCTGTGGACTAGGCGCACTAGACTGCATATAAAAACCTGGAATTTATTAGCTAACTAGCGACCCGCCCCGGCTTCGCAGGGGTGCATGTATCATACATATAAACCTTCCTCTTGAATCACTCTATCTATTAAAAAAAAAACCGCATCAAAATCCGTTGCGCAGTTTTAAAGATTTAAGCATACATAGGGATATAGGGACAGAGAAAGCGACTTTCTTTTATACTATGTAGTGACGAGAACCTCATTTAAAGCTAAATTAAAAAAAAATCACCCCCGAAGTTGTTAAATTATGGACTATGCATTTTTTTTAAGTTTGTCTTTTTTGTCGGTGGTAAAACCCAACGGCCAATGATAAATTCTTTTCGAAATTGATTAAATTGAGTCCGTAAAAAAAACAAGTACTTAGACAAACACTTATACTTTGTCATTCAATGAGCAATGCGTTTGCAACAATGGAAGCCTTTTAATAATATTATTATCAGCTAATGTCCAGATGACGTTGGGTCTTCAGCAAACATCTACAATTGCTTGGTTTTTCCAAAGTAATCATACTTAGGTTCACAAATATTTGTTTGGCGTGAGTAGTTACATGTACACTTCTCGTTTATGTGAAATCTACGTACTTACATGGATATTAACTTTGTTATGACAATACTTTGAAGACATTATAATATAGAAAGCAGTACCTACTTTCTTTCGGCTGGCTGTGGTTTCAAGCGCTATTGCTGAGTATGAGGTTCCGGATTCAATTCCCAGTTCGGACAGTGTTATTGAGTTTTTCCATCAGGAATTTCTCAGTAGCATCTCTGATTCAGGATTTGTGCCCGGCAGATGGTAATAAGAGTAGAGGAAGACCAAAGAAACGTTAGATGGAATGTGTGCAGTCGTTATGAAAAGAAAGGAGGTGTCTGCTGAGATGACAAGTTATAAAGAAGAACACATGCTGCATCATGCTGCGCCGACCCCAAATAAATTGGGATAAGGGCAGGTGAACGATGATGATGATATGGCAATATGCCACACAAACATAGAACGTGAGAGGGAGATAACCTCACGTCCCAGCTGCCGCGGGAGACGTCGGGGGCCACGTGGTGGCTCTCGGCCACCGTAGGCGCGGGCCTGTGGACGGTGAGTAATGGGCTAGCTCGCCGTCCGTTCGTCTTATGACGACAGGCCGTGTCGACGGCGCGTTCGTGTTCCACGCGCGCCTCAAAGAGATGTCAGCAAACAGGAGGGACCCGCAAGGGCGATGCGTGCCAGGGCTGCGGGACTGTTCGAAAGAGATACGCGGCCCTGGAACACAAAGGGCAAAAGAAGGAACATGGATGGGTTTTAGTCAGTAAAAGCCTGACACTCCCTTCCGCTCCGCCCAGAGCGGGAGGGTCATTTGATGATTTCCCATCCCAAAAAAAAGGCCATACCAACATAACGGCGAAATGTTAGTGCAATGTTAGTGTATTAGTGTTGTTAGCTTTTGGGATTACAGGCGTGTATTGTATGTTATGACAGAAATCGAAAGAGATTACTCTTTCGATATCAGTCATGCTCAGAACGGTCTGTTTGTCGACAATCAAACTATAAGTTATTTATGTTCTGAAACTACTAAATTCCAGTCACCAACTTAGGCCTAGTGTAGTATAAAATTAGAATGCGACAACCTTCACTTAAAGTGGGTATTTAACTGGTTGTTGAAGCCTATCAGACGGCCATATTCATCCTTTGTTGTCTGAAACTAAGATATGACAATCAATACTACACCGTCTTTGAATGAAACCTGGCACTAAAGTGTCAGAACTTAAGTTTCAGATTTGCTTATCCACGTCTCTGTTTTCAGAATTTTATATTTGAGCGACTGCAGAGGTCGATTACCTACATGGTTCTTCTTTCTACATCATAAAAAGTCTAGACTGTTGTATTTTATACTATTTAATCATATTTTGTGCTTAGATTTACTATTAAGTAGGTAGGCAAGCAAAATTAAGACAGACTACCTATTTCGATGAAAATCTATAAAAAGTTTGTTGTGTTTGTGGTTTGTTTGTTTTTTGTTTGTTTGTTTGTTTGTTTGTTGTGTAGGTATATCTTTTAATTTTGTGTGCAATAAAGAATAAAGAAGAATAAAGTTTACTTGAGATATGCAGGTGATAATTCACCCACCATGAATTTATTTATTACATAAAACGTTTTTTTATGAAATAAGTCCTTTATCTAGACGTAAATAAATCACATAACATTATCTGTTATGTATGACTGTGATGTCACTGATAAGGTGCTGAAAGTGTCCACAAATATTTACGTGAATTGCAACTAGAAATACACGATTTTGTTGCAAGAATATTGTTTTGAACATAGTAAGATTATTTATATTTTCTTGTTGCCATGTAAAAGTCAGAAGACACTAGAAATTAAAAATATTTTGGCATATTTATGTAAATATTAACGATCTCCTGAACTAGGTACTTATTTTCGTACAATAATGCAATATTATAAATCCGGAATGTTTAAGTAATTAAAAACGTACCTATCATTCTTAGAAACATCGTATCATTCTTAGATTGCCAATCAGATTGATTCATGGTAACTTGTAAACTTATATTCATAAAACGGAACCATACCTTTGCCAAACGATATAATCTTCAATATAACATGCAGATTAACACGTGGTGCGCTGTGTCACGGTCTACACTTCTATGTATAAAATAACTAGCCATATAAATATTGCAATTATCAAACATCTGTATACCATAGTCCATAAATTGGGTGGAAGGGACACCGACGACGCGAAAACGGTTACCACGTATTCAGTACATCATTCTGAGCCCCCCATAAACAAGTTTTTCGTAGGTTATAAAAAAAAACAACTGTTCCATATATTTTGACCGTGTAGGTACTGCACTTTTTTTAGGAAACAGCTGTTTTTTTTTTAAATTCACCTTCCACCCTTTATCATCATTATCCAAGGCCTGATTTTACCCACTGCTGGGTTATAGGCCACCCTTGGCTAGACCCAATCTCCACACTCCTGTGGCCGAGGATGTCGTCTGCCCATCTCGCTGTTTGCGGACTGCGGACTGAATACAGGGTGGAAGGGATACACACAAACGGTTACCATGTATTCAGTTCATCATTATGCCCCCCCCACATCGAAATTGTTCACCGGTAATTAAAAAAAAACTGCTGTTCTCTACAAGAGAGCATTACAGGACCTACACGGTCAAAATGTATGGAATAGCTGATTTCTTTTTAGGGTTCCGTACCCAAAGGGTAAAACGGGACCCTATTACTAAGACTTCGCTGTCTGTCTGTCTGTCTCCAAGCTGTATCTCATAAACCGTGATAGCTAGAAAGCTGAAATTTTCACAAATGATGTATTACTATTGCCGCTATAACAACAAATACTAAAAATTAAAAAAATATATATATTAAGGGGGGCTCCCATACAAGAGATATGATTTTTTTGCCGTTTTTATAGATAATGGTACGGAACCCTTCGTGCGCGAGTCCGATTCGCACTTGGCCGGTTTTTTAAATTACCGATGAAAAATTTCGACTGAATACTACTCGACCCTGTATATTTTTCCCACAAAAATAACAAATACATTATGTTCGTTATACAATACATATTCTACCATAATTATAACTGTAGACAGGCAGGAACAGACTAATTTACATCAATTGCGAATTACGTACCATGCAATACAATATGCTGTTGTTTTTTGAAGAGCACTTAGTATTTAAATGACAAATGATTGATGTAACCTTGGCTTCCTATGAAAGATTGAATTTGAGTCAGTCACTTCAATTCCACATCAATTTTACGGGACAAATGTTAAAATACAATATTACATAACATCACGCTTGTAATGTTTAAGTCCGATGTAATAGGGGGCGTGCCTATTGCCATCAATCGGGCACAAATCCAGACTCCGTAAAAAAAACCCATTGAAAATGCAATATTATTTTTAATTATTTGCAAGATAAACGAAAGACACCAACTACTCGTATTATAATTAAGACAAGTTTTAATAAAAATCGTTTTGCTATCTAATTTCATTGTTTTCTTAATTTCCCGACGTCACCAGCGACTGAAGGTATCTTTCGTGTGGCGAAGATCCTGGCTGCTAGGCATATCAGGGCCACTCATCAAATTTGAATTGCCATGTAAACGGAACGACTTATTTTCAATTTGATGCAAAAATTACCTTGCAAAAATCTCATAACGTTTACAAATGATACTAAATAAGCTCAAAAAAAGTAATAAGTATAGTAAAAACATGAATCAATACCCATATTTCAAACGCGGCAACCCCATCCCTTATAATTAAATATAGGTAAGACCTAACTTGCAATCGTGGAACGGGGTGCGGTTGAAAATCGATAGTCTACGCCCTAACAATCATGGCTACTGCAGCTCCGCGAGTTATAGTCTCTATAAATGTTAATATAATGGTTTAATTTATCGTTTGTACTTGTAATATCGTGCAATGGATTACCTTGGATATACAGAAGGTTGGATATTGTTTTCTAGACTTTTGGAGTACGGATATGTGTAGACATTTGGAATTTAATTGAGAGCCTTTAAGAACAAAGGGTTTTTGAAAATTGTGGGATTTTCCTTAGTTAAGGCTTGAAGATTTTTTAAATGTTTTAATCTTAAGTTAATTAATAGGAGAGGAAACCTCAATAGATAATAGACTTTGTGAAGGACAAAGGATTAAGGATTTATTTTGATAAATGACGCATTGCTCTGAGAGATTTTCCCTTTGTCTTGATGTTTTGTCTACATCTAACAGTTTTCTGTTTATTACGGAAAGCGGCTGTTAAGAAATCTTATTAAATGATTTGAATACAGTTGTATTTTTAAATATTTTGGGCAAATCAGATACACAGTTGCGACGCCATTTGCAATAGCCTTCGTTAGCTATTACTTGTCCTTGAATTTTCAGCTAACATGGGGCTGATTATTATCCTTGATATTCCTCTAAATATAATACAAATGTTAATAAAGTGATGTTAATGTATTATGTGGAACGTTCCAGGGCTTCGTTCCCGGCATGTTCGGTGTGTCGCACGGCGCGTTGCAGTTCATGACGTACGAGGAGATGAAGAATAGGTACAACCAGTACAGGAACCTGCCGATAGATATCAAATTGGTAAGTCTAGTATTAATCTAGCTATACATATGTAATACACATACACTCACGCCTGTAATCCACAAGGGGTAAGGGAGAGTTGTTCCTAAAGGAGACCACATTTCGCCAGTTATGTTTAAGTCCCATGTAGTAGGGGGCGAGCCTATTGCTATAATGAGAATCAAAATCATTGAAATAATTGAAAATTTACCATCGGTCGATGAAGTGAGCAATGGATCAATCTTTGAGTTTTTTGGATTGCTGACTATCATTATGGAACTTCTTCGTCTTTATGTCGCTGGCACAATAATATCTTACAATTTGTTGTTCCAATTCTGAATTATATATATTTTTTTGATAAAGTTTCTTAACCATGAACATTCCTTCAACTTTTCTTACATAGTTACTAGCAACTATTAAGGTCATTTAGCATAATGAAAATAAATCAAAGCTGCTTCAATGTCGGCATGAAGTAATAAGTAATATTATTAATTTGTTAGTAAGTAGGTAAATGCCAACATACTTAAACCTGGTCATTAAAACAGTCGTAATTTTAATGAAATGAAAAATGTGACATCAATTCAATGTAAAATTAATCATTTTGCAAGATACGGGTGAAGTGAATCAGAAACATCGAGCATGCAGACAAATCATTTACTTATAATTTTATAACATACGGACACCATATTCATTAGCAAGTCAGCCAGCATTATTCTAGAGAAATTATGATTGAAATCATAATTTTTCTAGAATAAATCAATATCGTATTGAAGGAATATTTCTTTTCATTGCTAAAGGAAATGCTATCCGTCTAAAAATACCAAAAGGGGCTTGAATATCTTGGCCTGCCTTCATTCCGCCATTTTATTTTTTGATTTCGGCTACGCTTATTACTTGTTTATTTTTTCAATAGCGAGCATCAATACAAATAAGTACTGTTTTGAAAATAAAATGGCGGAAATTTAAACAGGCCAGATTCCATTCTAAAATATTCAAACTCCTTTCGAGAAAGTGGCCCTCCAAGCCTCCAACTAACAGCATTCTACCACAGATTAGCGTCAATTGAGCGAAAGTATGACGTGTCATACTTTCCACAAATCGCATTAACACAGGGTTGCCATTTAGCAAAACCGTTCATAGAGGAAAATTACCCGTAATGAGCTACACCACGGTTGCACTCACACAGGGTCAATGTCATCGTATTGCCATGATATTGTCCTCGTTATGTCGGCCGACTATTGTGATAGTTCTATACTAATACTAATGCGCTGGTATTAAATGTATTATGATAGGGCTTCATCGTTCGGTCTATTAGGTTAATGTTTTGTGTTTGTAGTTATAATGTGCACGTGGCAATTGGCATTCTAATAACGGATGTTTTTCAATATGTGGATAGTTTACTAAGTTTACTTTTGATACGGTTACGGATTATCCATTTTATCACGAGGATTATATTATAATTCACACAGCTGTTATTAAACATACTATAATAGAACCTTCAGTATGCTAATGCTAAGTAATTCCTTATGTTAATGTATTGAGACTGCTTGGAACCAGGGGTTTTCTTGTCTTTATTAATTTTCAAACTTCAGTTGGAAGCAATACATTAAGTTGTACCTTGGAGACTAAACTGGGCGCTTTAGCAGAATCATAATTTTACTACTATTTTTTATTAATGCGAAAGTTTAGATGGATGTTCGTTACTCGAATCACGCCCGAACGGATCGGAATGAAATTTGGTACAGAGATAGATTATAGTCTGGAATAGCACATAGGCTACAATTCCCGAAATATACGCACGCGAAGCCGCGGGCACAAGCTAGTAAGAAAATAATATGAATCACGTTAAAATTCTTAAAATGGTCATAGACGCGGTTAATATTATGAATTGTCACTTTGTGACCATTTTACGAATTGTAACGTAGCTCATATTATAATCCTAATATGATTCTGCAAAAGCGGCTATTTTAGGGTCCCTGAACTTGATGACAACTAATAGAGAAGTATGGAAGGCAAAGTCAACTACGTCGACCCCAACTAAATGGAGATATGGGTTAGAAAATGATGAATGACCTTAATTACTATAATCAACAGTCATTTTTTGCTAAAAGATTTTATTAGTCAGTCGCAACGCAAGAAGCGGGCTTAGTCATGTCCGTGTGTTTATCTGGATTGAACTTATTTCGAATAAGTATGTAGTTTTATCCAGTGTCGACTTCCTGCATTTAGTATTGAATTAAATGACGCACCCAACACATCATACAGTAGATTTGAGTTTGCTCATAACAATAACTTTTATGTATTGTAACTGTTTCTTTTGTTTGCAAGTGCATTACTGCTTTCAATTGCATTGTATGATTGGATTGGTTGTGATTTCCCGTGAATAATATGAATTTGTCGAGCTTCACATACAAATATTCAGATTTCAATATTAAGTTCGCATCTAGTAAATCTTAGTTAGAACAGATGAGAACTTGTGGCGACAGTAAAGTACTTATTACTTCAAGATATTTGTGGCTGGGATTGCGGTCATTGGTGTAATTATCTATACAAATAAATAAAATTGAAGTGTCTGTTTGTAATATTAAAATAACCGCGTTTTACTACGTGCATATGAATGTATATACGGTACATAATCAAAATAACATTTTTACAAATGTTTGTCTGTCTGTCTGTTTGTTCCGGCTAATCTCTGGAACGGTTGGACCGATTTTGACGGAACTTTCACTGGCATAGCTGATGTAATAAGGAGTAACTTAGGCTACTTCGAAAAATGATTAGGGTTCCGTGCAAAAAAATTAAAACCCTTGAAATTTTTTGGTAATAAAATCCGATTAATAAAAAGGAGAGTTATATTTTTTAACCGCCTTCATTATACAATAATTTCACGCGAACGATGGTTGCGGGCAACAGCTAGTTTATTAATATAAATATTAGGCTTATTCACTCACTCTTTATGCCTACTGTACAATCAACAGCAAAAGTTAGTGATGATTTCACAAGTTATTTATCAGGAAGTAAAATGGAAACTCATTCATTATACATAACCTATACCTAGCCTAATTTTTTCTTTGAAAATAAAACATAATATTAATAATTTTCCTCGTCTCTCAAATTCCAGACATCAGTAGAGTACCTAACGTTCGCCGCCATCTCGAAGCTGATCGCCGCGGGTGCGACGTACCCGTACCAAGTGGTCCGTGCGCGCCTGCAGGACCAGCACCGCTCCTACGACGGCGCCTGGCATTGCATCAACGAGACATGGAGGTACGAACGAATCAGAGGCTTCTACAAGGGCCTAACGCCGTACCTGCTACATGTAACGCCTAACATATGCCTAGTTATGCTCATTTGGGAGAAATTCACCAATAACGATTGAGTCTTATTGTCATCTGATGGGAAAACGCGTACAACACTATTTATTATTCTTTTTTTAATTGTTTTTTTTTTCTGTTTATGTTTTTGACAGTTCGCTCGCAGGGTTTATTATGACGCTGATTTTTTTGTTTAGTTTTTTTTTCGATTGTCTATGGAGTGTTAAGGTAAGCGTTTAGTTTTAAGCGGGATAATTTATTGTTTAGTATAGTCTTTATTTGTATGATTATGCATTTTTTTGTTTGTATTGTATCATTACTAACATTGACGTGACTTTGACAGTTCGAAATGGATTTCCTAGTTTCCCCGCATTCTAGTAGACGTTTTACTATTAATAGTTCTGACAATAGACGTTTTTGGCATAGTTGCCGCTAAAGGGACCGTAGTTGGCACGATTTCAAAGCGAATTTCGTAATTTTAACAGTGATGGATATGTATTTCAAAATAATATAATGACTGTGAAAATGTTCTGAGAAATTGTAAACTTGTGTTTAGATATTATAATTAAAAACTTTTATTTTTACTTTGTTGTACAGTCTGTAACACAAACTAAACATTTAGTCCCGCAGCGATGTGAATTAAGATAATGTGAGTCATCAATACATTGATAAGTTAATGTTAAAAAACTAAGAATGTTTAATAGATAAGTTGGCAAGTTTTTGTGATGCATGCAGATTGTGTTACCGACTGTACTATAATAATATTTTTATTAAAATGTAAAATCTGTCTCACGACATATGTTGTGTTTTTATTTTTATTTATTTATTTTTCTAACAATACTAGTAATCTCTTGTAAATAGTAGTCGTACTCTTTCCCATCAGATAGTGACTGACTTAATTTTAAATCTGGCAATACCTTGACAAGAAGTGTTGCCAGGCGTAGCACAATTTAGTTTTAATTTATCAATTTTTTTGTGATAATAGGGTATGTACTTAAACTGTCGCGCTTCCCGAAGTGTTTAACATTTTAAAAGTAAAAGACAAGTTTTTCTTTGATATAACGTTACATGTGTGGTGAGACGACGTTAGGTTCGTTATTATGTAAGATAGTTTCGTTTCTGCTTGCTCACAAAAATATTATAAAGTAAAAAAAAAATTGTAAATGTACTTTTCTCACAAATATTATGATGTCATGCAAGTATGAAGCTAATCTGTCTTAATCTAATTAAATGTAACCCGCCTTTGTTGTAAGTCAAAACTATTTCATCTCCAATATAAGAAAAAATGGCAAAAAAATCATTTGGATCATCCCCCTTTTCGTCGTAGCAAAGTGTAGTACAATCACGCACAACAGTCGCTCCTTCAAGTTTTATCATAAGTAGGGACATTGTAATTTTAAATACTCTATTTATTTCACACAAGATTCACTTAGGCTATTACGTAAAAGTTAGACGACTTGAATATTACAGTTAACGAAGAATATACATTATATTGATAATATAATAAAAGTTATATTGTCACGTGGATCGAGAAAACACATACACCAAATAAAATGTGATTAAATAAGTAATCTGAAATCATTAGACGTTGTTTTAATGTACGGTTGCAACGCCAGAGGTTCGTAAAGGGATGGGCCTGCTATAGATTTTGTATAGTCTGTGTCAAACTTGAATGATCTGATAACGAGGATCGAGGAGGGGGTAGACTTGTGTGCGTGGGACAGGGTTGGGTGGGGCATACATCGCATTTTTGTCTCGGTACACACCAAGAGATAAAAAGTTCAGGTGTCATCGACCTCTTATAGCCATAGTAGTTTGACACAAGCTATATAAAAGCAAATAATGCTCAAGGCAAGCAGGCGAATGGACTGACTTACCCAAAATATGTTTGTATATGTCAAATTGACAACCGCAAAAATGACTGCGGGTGACCTTACTGCCGAAGGCATTATGTGCTAGACTGTACACAAAAAAAATCTTGCTTTTTGTCCGTTTTTGCTATGTATGATATTTTATATATTTGTAATTTATTTATTATTCAATTTATATGCGTTTTTTGTGATGTCAATAGCTCAACACATATCTACTTAAATGACCATGAGATGACCTCCCAAAATAGGATTTATACTGCATATATTTTGGAATATATTTTTAGTTTTTTTTTTAAATGTACCTGTTATTGTAAAAGCTCGAATAGTGGTATATGTTCGTTTGCATATTGTATGCGAATACTTGGCGACTAAATATGGCAACAATAAATCTACTTACCATCGCTTCGGCCAGGAGTTGCTTCATTTCGGGCCTTTAAAGTAACAAATCCATAAAATTTATAAACAAAATGTACGCATGTAGCAGTGTCCCTATCGTATCTATACGCACCTATAGCGTTGTAACCGATCTGTTATGGTTATTGTCTTATTCGGTGGCTGGCCACATAGCAATTTGTAAGACATCTAAAATAATCAATTATTATTATATTTTTATATAATTACACAAGTTCAATTGTTTCAATTCGCCTATTCAATTTGTTTAATCAATAAATGATAGCAAATTGACTATGAGTTTGTTATTTCATCAAATTGTAATATAATTTTATTCAAAAAGCTTTTCCATTCCTTGTTTAGATTTGCATCATCATGTTTGAAATACTTTTACATCAGCTTTAACTCAAATGATTAGACCAAAAATATAGGAAGAATATTTTACATAAAATCTTATACAAGGTGGTTCCCCAAATAAAATCTCTAATAAATAAACCCTTTATTTGAAGTCGTAAATAAATAGGCATACTTATGCTTTAACATTAATTTATCTCATTACAAATATACAAAGAACTTACTTTGTAGGGTTCCGTAGCCGAATGGCAAAAAACGGAACCCTTATAGATTCGTCGTGTCTGTCTGTCCGTCCGTATGTCACAGCCACTTTATTCCGAAACTTTTAGGACTACACAGTTGAAACTTGGTAGGTAGATGTATTTAGTGAACCGATTTACGGTTTTTATACTAAAATTAAAAGGTTAAGTGGTGGCTACATGGAACTGAAACTATTCTGAAACTGGTCTTTAAAAATAACATTGAGGTTCCTAAAACCATTTTTTCTCAAAGTCAATCGTTTGATAGACGCTTCCAAAGTGGTAAAATGTGTCCTCCCCCCCTCCCTCTAATTTCTAAAGACAGAGGACGAAAATTCTGAAAAAATGTATGATTGTAGAACGTAAAAAAAACTTTCAACGAAAATGGTTTGAATAAGATTTGATGTTTAAGTTTTGAGATATTATGGGACTTTGTCATCAAACTCCAGCAGTAACTTTGTTTTTATTAACATACTATGAAAACAAATTTAGTTTTGTTGTTGAATGTAATACAATACAAAAAATCGATTAGCCTTCAAAATACTTTTCTTATATGGTTTGGTGCTATGGAACCCTGTGTGCGTGTGAGTACAATTCGCACTTGACCGGTTGTTTTTGTATATTTCTTGAGTTGTCAATTAAAAAATACAACAAATATAGAAGAATAATAAAATCGTAGTTCTGATTCTGTACCACCAATTTTGAAACCTATTGCCATTCATTTATTACTACTACAAATATCAATAAAGTGAAAAAACTATAATCAAATCGACAAGGTAAGTTCCACATATATCATACAAGACAATTTCATAATTTCTAATATATATTTTCACAATTTTACAGGCACGAAGGTTGGCGTGGGTTCTACAAGGGACTCAAGCCGAACATAATACGAGTGTTGCCAGCTACAATGATCACATTCTTGACTTACGAGAATGTCTCACACTATATGTTGAATAGGTCACGCGAGATGAAGCTTCCTTCTTAAAGAAATAACGTTCTAGGGACCATTCAAGTGTTACGTAAGCACTACAGGGGGGCGGGGGGTCTTTTCTTTGCTTATTTTTGATGACATGGGGGGATGGGGGGTCTGCATAGTGATTACATCAGCATTTTGTTTTTATTGCTTTTTCTACAAAATTTAGTCGATTTTGGTTTGAACACATGGCAACCCTATTTGTCTATGCTTGAAAACGAAACGCATTTTCAGGGATTCCCGAAAATAATAGATCATACGTTTATTCGCTTAAAACCGAGTGGCGGAATTGAAGCGCGCTATTCACTTGTCTAAATTTCTTCTCATAAATCAATAAAGAAACCAGAACACATTGAAAATTGCATATTCCAATGTTTACGTGAGGTAAGAGTTATTTGTGACACTCCCTTCCGCTCCGCCCAGAGCGGGAGGAGTAATTTGATGATTTCCTATCCAAAAAAAAAAAAAAAATAATATAATGATTACATTCTTGACTTATGAGAATGTCTCACACTATTATGTTGAATAGGTCACGCGAGATGACGCTTCCCTCATAAAGGAATAACGTTAATTTTAGTTTCATTGATTAGTTAACTTTTTTTTATCATTATTACGGGTGTTACCAGCTACAAATAAATAAAAAAATGTTATGAGCTGCCTTCCTAAAGGAATAAGGGTTATTTTTGTTTTACTTATTAATTTATTTAAATTTGAGGAAGAATTATTTTACAACTTTTGAAGAATACGTAGCAATGTAGGTCAATGAAAAGGGCAATGTTTTTTTACTATAACTGAAGTTACTTTGTCGATGTGCAGTTCTGCATAATCGTTTTAGTTGTTTTAATTAATAATAAGGTACTTGTATACTTACTTTTAATAGTTCACTATTGTGTAGGTACGTACCTGTATTAAATTAGATTATTAGGTACAGCAATGGAAAAATACTATGATTTTTTAAATTATCTTATCATACATATTACATCAAAAACTTGAACTTATGTTTAAACGTATCTATTTTCAAAAAATGGCTTATATCGCGGAATGCAAATCATTTATTTTTTCAAACATCTTGTTCTGTAAATAACTAGGTAAAACGACTATGTAAAGAAGTCGCTTGTAAATGAAAACTGACTTTCGACCGTCGTAAAGGCCACGAAACAGACTAATATTAGGTTAATTTATAGGGCTTAGTGTATACCAACGGTGGAAAAATGCAATGCCTTAAAGGACATTGAGAGCTGCTGCATTTGTAAAGTTCCGCGTAGCGCTGAAAGTTTAAAATCCAATGGCATTGGCAATCTCCTTTACGTTTCAATCTACCGTTGATATGCAACATTAGTGATAATAATTAAACTAAAAGCGAGATTGGTTTGAATTAGAGAATTAAGTCAATGAGTAGATCAGTGTGAGCATTACGGTACTTCATAGAGAGCGGTCAACAAAACTTAATTACAAACATTACTTATGCAATCATGTGCCTAGCCTTTTCCCAACTACGTTGGGGTCTTCCAGTCTAACCGAATGTAGCTGAATATCAGTATTTTACATGGAGCGACTATCTATCTGACCACCACAACCCATTTAGAACTGGGTAATACGATAACCCATGAACAATACTGGAACGAAAATCAACGATGCAGAATGATGGCAAAGCAGTTTACATAACCAACTGTTGAGACACAAACCTCTTTTCTATACGAAGAAGCAATCTGTTAATGATTGGGTAATCCAATCACAGCAATTGACGCGCGTTTGGCATTGTGTATCAATTTCCTATCGTGAAGTTGGTGGTACCATCGTCGACCACATCATTGCTTACCATCAAATACAAAGTTGTCAAAGGCAAGTCCCATATTAAAAATAAAACTGCCAAGATCTGGTTTTTCTGGTTGCTCGGTACAATACCATGTGCTGCTGAAATGCTCTAACAGGATCTGTTAAAAGAGCTTCCGTGCTTCTCTGGTCACCATCCGGTAGGCACTACCGAGCTCACTGAGGATCTGCCACTTTTCACCCTTACGCTCTAAGAAATAAGGTTGAACAGTGGTCGACCCTCAGTGGACTCGGTAGTACCAATGCTTTTAACAAGCATTTCTGGCTTATAACTACCGCTGGGAAGTAAGGATGCACTAATATTAGTATAAGTTAGGTTATAAAGTAATATTACGCGTATATTTTCGTTTCAAATGCACGATATCTTTAAACGGGCCTTGAAACTGAGCTTACAATTTACACACTTATTCAACATGTCTAATTTTACCATCAAATTCCATACACAAATGTCGCAAAATCAAAAAGTATCACAATCACGGTAATAATACACTAACATAAGTGTCAGTCAAAAGTGATCTTTATTCTCGATAAAATAAGGTTGCTTTTAGAGGCCGAACTGTGAAACAACTGTAACAGATTTATACTATAGCATAAACAACTGTCAAACACGATTTGGTGGTAAAAGGAGTATTTAATTCTTCTCTCATTTAAAAATATCGTGAATACGTTATCTTCTTTTAGGAAACGCGCAAATGTAAAAAGAAGCCGCGTTATATAAACGTTTAACGTTTATTAGGATAACTTAGTATTAGGATTTAGATTTAACTTGGTTTAAGTTGTTTTAAGGGGGCTTTTGACAGTGAACATAATGCGACCTTCTTGTTTACCCAGTTATTCCAAAATATTTGACCACACATCCTTCTAAGTACACACATCCTTAAGATATGAGGGTACATCGAATTTTATCTAAGTTTTTTTTTACATAGTTGAAACTGATCAGTTTAAAATCGCCTTTATGCTCTAATTCTGGCTATATAATATCGTAGATAGTTATTTTAATAATCACTTGTTTGTTAGTTGGCCATTAAAGAAAAATATTGAACTGATTTTGCTGAAAAATAATTAGTACGTATATTAGCAATATTAGTTTAATTTGAAGTCATCAGTTGAATATTTATTGTTAACTGGTGTTCTGCATTAAGGTTGATATTGAAACAACAAACGTTCACTTGTCAGTTACGCTTGCTTACGAACACCTAAGCACGTTGACAAAAAACTTACTGGACAACCATAGACATTAAATTAATAAAGGTTAGGTATATTTTAAGTAGGATTACTCTAGAATCTATGTGCCTAGGCTAAAGTTCTTTATTTTTTACTTAGTTGTAAAAATCAGGCGTGGTAGAAAAATAGTATATTAATATTAACGTGTATGTAACTAATTAAGAGTAAATATATTTTAGTTTAATGTTGTTTTTAAGACTCACTTCTTTACAAAACACTTAATTCTACCGTTATTTAGTGCCGAAATTGAACATAGAATGATGCTTTAACTTGGGTCCCAATTTTTTTTTTCGAGTGAACAAAATGTCATTATGTACGTGACCATGGGTATCATCACTTAAAACCCATTTGAGAAGAAAATTACCGAAATAAGCACAACATTACAGATTACAGAAGTAAATCCAAATTATTCTGAATTCAAAAATAAAAATAAAAACTCTTTTAAAAGACCTTTACAAAACACAAAAAAAAAATAGATATGTTACACTTAACGTAACAGTAAGACAAGCAAAACTTACAATTAGCACAGTGAACCTCAACGGCAAATCAAGATGAGCTGATACTCTTACGCGAGGTGCACATGTCATACCGACATCTAATCCGTCATCAATCGAACTTTACCGATCGAACGAAACATTTATAAGTAAGTTTTCAATGACCATCCAAATTTTAAAACTAAGGTCTCTTTAATGAACCTTAATTGAGTGTTTATTAATATTCTAATCAAACACCAAATCAAAAGTAATGAAAACCTTCAATTGGAAATATCCAACAACATCCTCGACTTTTTTTTTTTAATAAATCTTTATTTTCAGTCTAGCTAGGGTGTTGAACTGGAATAAGTATGATTTCCAAGGTGTGTTTAAAAAAAAACCGGCCAAGTGCGAGTCGGACTCCCGCATGAACGGTTCCGTGCCGTCGTAGTAACCCCTTTAATTTTTTTTTATTAGTTTTTGTTAGCGGCATCACAAATACACATTCTGTGAAAATTTCAACTGTTTACCTATAACGGATCATGAGATACAGCCCGCTGACAGACGGACGGACAGCGGAGGTCTAGTCCCGTTGGTTACCTTTCGGATACAAAATCCTAAAAATGGTTTCTATTGTCGATTCTGAAAATTTGTCTTGTCTTTGAAAACTAACCCTGTACGTATAGTATTGATTTCTTTATTTTTTATTAAAAACGCGAAAGTCATGTAAATATTAATCGCGTTGTCGGTGTTTGGCAAAAGAACTAATAGGATAAGATAGTATAGTCGATTATTTTTATTAAATTACGTGAAAGTTAATATTAACCGCGATTACAAGGATCAACCCGAAATAATTCTTAAGGATTTGTAGAATAAGAATTTAGAATAATATATTTAGTAAGATAGGTATATTATAGGTAGTTTTATTTATTTTAGTCGTTTTTTCTTCTTTTAAGAACGCAAAGGTCTTGCAAATAATAAACGTGAATTTGGGGTTGACTCAAATAATATTTTTAGTCTTATTTTTAAGAACGCGAATATTTTGTAAATATTTATCGCGTGGCGTGGTCCAGTGGCCGCATTAATTGTAAATATTTGTAGAATAACACTTTAAAATAAGAATTTAGAATAATACATTTAGTAAGATAGGTATATGACAGGTAGTTTTATTTATTTTAGTCGTTTTTTCTTGTTTTAAGAAAGCGAATGTCTTGCAAATAATAAACGTGTATTTGGGGTTGACTCAAATAATATTTTTAGTCTTATTTTTAAGAACACGAATATTTTGTAAATATTTATCGCGTGGTCCAGCGGCCGCATTAATTGTAAATATTTGTAGATTAATACTTTAAAATAAGAATTTAGAATAATACATTTAGTAACATAGGTATATGATAGGTAGTTTTATTTATTTTAGTCGTTTTTTCTTCTTTTTAGAAAGCGAATGTCTTGCAAATAATAAACGTGTAATTAGGGTTAATCGTATAAAGGGTGTAGAAAGACCCTTAACGAATCCGAAGGCTCTTGTTCTCCTCGTCATTGCGATTTTTTTTTGTTTGGACCATACCGGGGAACATTCTAGTTACGGAGATATTGGAGGTCCAAGTTCCAACATAACAGTATTTTTTTAAATACCATGGACCCTGTACTATACAATGCATCCATCAGCACAATGTTTTCAGTGCGTTACATTGAGTCCTACCGTAAACTGAATTTTCATCCATAAAATGTCGTTTCCCAGCTATATTTTTTACATAGAGTTACTTATTTTGATGTAAGCATTCTGGCTTGGTTGATGGCATCGTGAAGGGTCCATTTACACCTTATATTGATAAATAAGATAAATAGATGTACAGACCCCAGCACAGCAAGCTACTACAATCTGTCAAATTTCTTTAATAGATTTTCAACTTTATCTTTATAGCATTAGGTTCAAAGTTGATTGGGAAAATTTGACAGTTTCGGGTAGTTTGATGTGCTGGCGTCTGTACCTAGGTTTCGTTTTAAGAACGCGTGTATTTTGTAAATATTAATCGCGGTAAATTACCCACAATGGACCGAACTAATTTATAAAATTATAGGTTAATACATTAAATAAGCTTTTATTAAATAATGTAGTTGATAATAATTATCTTCATCAAAGGCATTTGGAAGTGAGTATTCGTATACATAACATCACGCCTGTAATCGGATAGGCAGAGGTGTACTAATAGTACACCATCAATAACTTAACCGAGAAGAATTTTGTGTTAATTAGTTAGCCAGTTAGGTCTTGGAGCTGACTGCTCCGGTTGTGCCGCAATTCCCTTCAATTAAGTGTAGCCACACATTGAGGCGGTTTCTCAACATCCACTATTACAAAAACTGATATCTTAAAGAAATCAGGGCCCAATTGGGTTGAAGCTATCGTCGAAGTCGCGAGAAAAACACCTGGATGAGCGACGTACAGTACCCAGGGTGATACCGGGCTGAAATGATAACATCTTACGAACTTACGTTACTGGATAATGAGACATCTTACTCGTTCCGCTTCGCTGATCTTAGTGAGAAAAAGATACATCGTTCCACAGCTCATCTTCGATCACTTGCAATGTCCGGTGTAAGATGCAACTACTAATATTGTCACACTGATATGAAAGTAAAAAGGCACTTGAAAATCTTCTATATGCTTTTTTTTTACACTTAAAACGGTAACAACACTTATTCCAACAACATTTTGCGACGTTGTCAACTTCTAGAATGTCTCTTAGGAGCCCTCGTACATTTAGGCGTACACTAATGTTCCAATTAACCAAAAAGCCATGTAACGAAAATGTATTTTAGTATTGTAAAATTATGGGATTTTTTTTTGAAAGACTATATTCAGTAGAATCTACAAATTAGAGGTCCCAAATCAGTTCCCCGTGAGTTTTTGCCTAACCATGCATCGGCAGAATTATTTATTAGCAAATATAAAAATCATTTATCGGAAATTCGCTTTATTATTATTGTAGTCGGGAAAATGAACAATATTTAACAAGTAATTGTTATTTCAAGCAACGTACGAAAAACATACAATTTCAACGAGGAAACCTTGCAACTTCGATTTTTTTTTGTAATAAATTATAATTCTAATATTAATAATAACTCTTAAGCTCAGTGTTATTCTGAAATAGAAAGTACTCGCGCTTTCCTTTCAAATACTTCTTGCTCGAATCAACATTTTGAATGCTCACTTATGAATGCTTCCGGTGAGATTTGTTTAATTATGATTAGGGCCGGAGCAAAACCTAGCAAAGAGCGGGTTCTACTGCCAAACAAATATAGATTTTGCTGCTCTGAAAATAAAATCTAAAATAACCTGAGACGCGCACCTCTGACAGCTTTGATGCCATCTCCGACTAAAGCAATTTATTTATTTTCAATTTTATATCTACTAACTAAGGTTGAAAGTTGTATGGACGTGCTACTCCGCATCTCGTTGGGTTTGAGCCCGCCCTAATATAGTGTGTAAAATTAGATGTAATATTTTTTTCTTCGTTTTGGTAGAATATGCGGTGCTCGGCACTTTTTTTTTGTTTTAAACGAAACGCGAATGCCTTGTAAATAATATTCGCGTTTGGTAATGACATGAAATGACCTAACAACCGACTAAATAATATAAGATACATAGTTTTAATACATTACGTTAATTAATATTAAATAGGATAGATTAATATATATACTTAAAATAAGATATTATTAAGATTACTCTGCCCTACCTAATAGAGACAAAAACTCGCATTGTGTTATGTGTGCAACATACATAAGACCGGAAAATAATTGATTTTAAACGTTAAATTTACGTTACAACGTAAACCAACTAACTTTTGATCCTCACGGGAGCTAAACAACATTAAAAGCCTAAAACCTTACGGTATTTAGTATTTGGCAACCAAAGTTTCGCATTTACCTATAGGCATCTTCTTCGCATGATTTGCAAAACGCCATATATCCGCAATATAAGCCGCACTTTTCTAAATATCTATTTCCATTTTATGAAATTACATTTGTGTTTTAGGTGGTCATTAGGTATAAATTAAAAGATTATAATCAATATCTAACAAGTTTGAGTGAAAAGTAGGTAATGGATTTGGTATGCTTAGGGATAAAATTCCAGGATTACTTTCTAAAATTTGGAGAAGAGACAATAACGGTACCTATGTGATCATGAGAAAATGTTAGCTTCAAATTGAAGTTAAATTTAGAAAATTGGTTAAATTAGAATATTTTTTTTTAAATTATTATTTTGGGCATTGTCGTCCTTCATTATAATTGATTAAATTGGGTTTTCAGTATAGTAAGTAAGCAGATTTAAACAATATGTCACAAATATAGTTTTTACAAACTTAGACCGATAAAATTTTCAAATAAGATGAGAGGGTTTTTTGAATATTCGTATGAAACAATGATACCTACTAGTTTTTCAAGTTTATGGGTAGATATATAACTATATACATATAAACTGGAAAAACATCCAACCAGATAAGTATAAAAAAACATGAGCACATGTCTATCACATAGCGTTTTCACCCATGTAAATGTAGTGGCAAATTAAGTCACAATTGTTATGTTGAAATGACGACCGATCAGCGGTTTCTTCATTTACCCATCACCAATGTCCGCTCCCAAAAAATCCCACCATCCCCACAAATACAAATAGTATCTAAATAGAGTAGTTGCAATTATTTTTTAATAATTAAATTGTAAGTAACGCTCGTTCACCAATTTAAACCTTTTGTCTTATTCTATAAGGTTGATTTTAGAACTGGCTGTGTCTGTACCAAGTTCCTTTTAATTTAAATATACATTTTATTTATGCCCAAAGACATTAGGTATTGTGTTTAACTTAAAATATATTTTTTTTGAAGGGAAGTAATATTTTTTTGTTTCACAATAATTATTAGTAATTTTAGTCTACATACTCATATCTACAATATGTACTCATTGAAATCACACAAATAAAAAATATATTTTAGTACTCAAAAATCTTAGAGGATGTAAGTTTCTGAAATATGCTTTGAACAAAATTGTCCTGAATATGTCACAAAAAAAAATCGTATCGTAATGTATGGACCTAATAGGAGCTTATTTTGTTGTAAGAGGATTTAATGATTTAATTTAAATAAAACTCTAAATTTTTCCAAAGGTGTGTTTTGGTAGTATAGGTACTGCACATACGCTCATCCTATGGGGCCATCTCCACGAGCGAGAGAATCGCGGCGATATTATCGTCGTACCACGTACTCGTATTTGTATGCGAAAATATCACCGCGATTCACTCGCTCGTGGAGACGGCCTCATAGAAATACGTGGTACGACGATAATATCGTCGCGATTCTCTCGCTCGTGTAGACGGCCCCTAAGTATATAGATGGCCTATTATATTAACGCTATCGAGTTGCTGATCTTATATTTGTCAACTCAATTATAATCATTTATTTCTGTTTGTTACAATAGCTAGACTGTTTCATATCACATTTGCTAATATTATCAATGTTTTGTCTGTAATATTATGTATGTGAATAGATTAGTTGTTTTTTGTTTCCCAATAAATGTGTAAACAATATTTACTTGTTATGATTTTTTTCCTGATGTTAATTAAACCACACTTTAGACCCGGATTCGCTAAATGAATGATGTCTTTTTCGCTTTCATTGCATAGATTTAAAACTATCTGACCTGGGGGGCTACTATGTCTTAAAGCAGGAGTAATTCCAGTGTGGGAAAGAGACAGAGCTATACAGGTCGTCTAGCGCCATCTCTTTCCCACACTGGAATTACTCCTGCTTTAAGACGTCATGGTAGGCCACCTGCTCAAGTCGACTCCGCCTCGACAGCATCGATGATGCGCTCGACAGCATCGATGATGCACTCGACAGCATCGATGATGCGCTCGACAGCATCGATGATGCACTCAACAGCATCGATGATGCACTCGACAGCACGCTGTTTCTCACTCTAGCAAATGACGGTTCTGACCGACGGAAAAAGATAGGAGCATGGAAAAAATGCGATTCCGTGCTGATAGATGTGGCTCAACCCTAAGTGTAAACATTCTCTAACGACAGATCATGTGAGCATGAGTTCGATACCATCTTCCGGTTGATTTTGGAAAACAGGCTAATGTAGTAATGGCATGCCTCATAAGACATGGCTGCAGCTACCAATAGATATATGAAACACAGTGGGATTGTTGAGACATTTGTCTTGGAGACAAAGTTTAAAATACTAATGAGCCTGCCATTGCAAAGAACACATGTTGCTAATCGTGTTCATGATGTTCATCCAACTTATTCCTTAAAGCTTCCTACTGGAAATAGAAATGGCAGAATAATTAAATAATAAATAAATATCTTGGGACAACCAACACACCGCCATCTGATCCCAAACTAGGCAGAGCCTGTACTATGGCAACCAGACAACTGATAAACATACTTATATATTTCTAAATACATACATATTATAGATAAATCACACCCAGATACAGAACAAATAATCGTACTCATCGCACAAAGATTTGTCCTGTGTGGGAATCGAACCCACGACCTCCGTCCTAGCAGTCAGGGTCACTCACTAACCACTAGACCAACAGGCCAATCGAAATTTTAGTCTCTACTATTAATCATCGCTTAGTATTCTCCCAATCATGTCCAGATCGGCTTCCATATTAACCGGATGCAGCTGAATACCAGTATTTTATATGGAGCGACTGCCTATCGGACCTCCACAACCCAAACACTGTTTTAAACTTTCACGGTTTAAAACTAAACTTATACTAAGTTTTTAAACTGTCATGGTCACTAACATTATAATTAACACTAGAAACGGGATATTTACCATGTCCACTGTTTGTTTTGAGTTCCCGATATTTCGGCGCTGTTGCAAGCACCATGATCACGGATAAACTGAAGTTACTGCGGGTGGGTGTTTATGAGCAGACAAAACACAATCGAGACAGAAACACAGGACAGAACCGAAGAACACACACAACACAACAGAATACACACAACAGCACACACAGACACACAGAACAGAACAGGACAGAATCGAGTTGCGAGTGACAGTGGTAGCGGTACCGAGTGCAAAAAACGAACAAGAAAGAGGGTAGACCGATTTGTCTGCTCATAAACACCCACCCGCAGTAACTTCAGTTTATCCGTGATCATGGTGCTTGCAACAGCGCCGAAATATCGGGAACTCAAAACAAACAGTGGACATGGTAAATATCCCGTTTCTAGTGTTAATTATAAACTTATACTGTCACTTACGCGGGATATCTTCCGTGTTTTTCCCGCGATCATGGCGCTTGCAACAGCGTCGAAATATCGGGAGCTCAAAATCATGAACAATCACGGAAGATATCCCGTAAGTGACAGTTTACCTCCACAACCCAGTTATTGAGTAATCCTCCTTTGCTAAGGCTAATTGACGGACTTTCGGGTATCACGTTATCGTGACTGAAGTTCTAACACCTCGTAAATCAAAAGTAGCAACTTTACAGGAGAGTGAAAAAACGCATGATTAAACCTAAGTAACGGTACAAACCCATTTTTAGGGTTCCGTAGTCAACTAGGAACCCTTATAGTTTCGCCATGTCTGTCTGTCTGTCTGTCTGTCTGTCTGTCTGTCTGTCTGTCCGTCTGTCCGTCCTCGCTTAATCTCTGTGACCGTTAGCACTAGAAAGCTGAAATTTGGGACCAATATGTGTATCAATCACGCCGACAAAGTGCTAAAATAAAAATTGGAAAAAAATGTTTTATTAGGGTAGCCCCCCTATATGTAAAGTGGGAAGTGTTTTTTTTTTTAATTTTAACCCTAATGTGTGATATATTGTTGGAAAGGTATTTAAAAATGAATAGGGGTTTACTAAAATCATTTTTTGATAATGTCAATAATTTCGGAAATAATCGCTCCAAAAGTAAAAAACAAAGCGTCCCCCCCCCTCTAACTTTTGAACCATAAGTTTAGAAAATACGAAAAAAATCTGAAAAGTAGAACTTTATAAGGACTTTCTAGGAAAATTATTTTGAACTTGGATGGAAACAACAGATGGAAACTGCAGTTAACCAATATAATTTGGTCCCTGAATCGTATGAGCGCCTATACAATCCAGAGGTCAAGTTTCATTTGCCCGTATTTTTTTTTTAACTTCGTTTACATAATATTTTATTATCCTGAACGTATCTTTTTTCAAACAAAAAAATAATTATTAAAATAGGTTCTCGCAATTCAAAATTATATTTTTTAGTTATCACCGTCCTTTGTGGGCCCGTTTTTAGTGTTCCGTAATTATTAGTTCCGTAACAAATAGCCTTTTTAAGTTGGGTTACCACTATGTTCATGCTCCAGCAGCGCTCCGCGTTCCTGCAACTGATCCAATGGATCTGTCGCGCGCCCTTTACATGCGCTCCCCTTTGACACACTGCGCTCCCCTTTGTGTTCGCGCTAAAAACCGTCACGAGTCGGAACGACTGCCGCGGAGCGTGCAATATTGCACGCTCCGTGTTCGCGCACGTACCCACTACCGCGAGCTGTTGCAGGAGCGCGGAGCGCTGCTGGATCGCGAACATAATGGATAGTATGGATACCCACCTTTAAACTCATAAGTGGGAACACTTATTGTGACGGACGGGAAACTACGGAACCCTACACTGAGCGTGGCCCGACACGCTCTTGGCCGGTTTTTGAATTTGTGAGACTAAACCATTCATTTCATTCATAGTCAATCTGAACCAGAAAATTCAGTCCCGTCTAGTAGTAGTACTCAATCGTTCTGGTCGTTATAAATCAGTAAGTTACTGATTTATAACGACCAATTTAATCTTTGTGTCCACAGTAACCTGCATTGTTATTACATATTATCTTCAGTACCTACTTGACTTAGACATCGCTCTTGTGAACTTTAATTCTATGGGAACAAGGTTGATATTAAGGATGAGTTGCAGTACATAGCCAGGTAGGTACTCTCTCCATAAATAGGTATCTACGCGGAATCAAGTGGTTCTACATAGGTAGGTAATGGCTTGGTATAAATACAGTGTTCTATTGTAATCTAGTCTTACTCGGTCTGATATTGAATGACAGAGTTTTACGATTATTTCGTTCCAATTATAACTTCAGTCTCTTCAGGAAACTTTTTCCCCGCATTTTTTGTAAATTTTCGTGAGACTTCAAGTGCTACAGATTTATTGGACTATCTTTTTTTGCTTCAAATTTTGTTTTTGTGTGAAAACCTATGGCGGAAACATAATTAAGTACCTCCTTCGGACTTACTTTTGGAAACACGTAATTACTTTTTGTAAAACTGAAGTTTAGTTTTTCTTTAATCCTTGTTATATACTTCCTGAAAGTATTTCCGGGGTCTCTAAAACCGCGATAAAACCACAGTAGCAGTGATAATATCAAGTCCAAGGCGGCAAGAACCACCGCGATACCATAAACCAGTAATTAGAAACATAAACATAATCATAGCGTTATCTACGCGCAAAACATGTGCACCGCGGTCGCCCGCATCACCGCAGTCACCTCGCGAGAACCGGATAGATGTTTACGTCAAGAGCCTCCCGTGCCTTTAAAAAAACACAAGCCACGCTGTTCTAAATACCGTTCAACTAAGAAACTGCAATTTGCTGCCATGGTAAGTACAATTTAAAAAAGTATACTAAAATTGGCAATTTTTGACGTAGTAGTTCCGCATTGCAGTCAGAGATGGCGCTGTAATTAATTCTTTTGTTTTCCTTTGCACGCCTTATGGCCCTTTCTTTAGAAGTGTGTCATTCAGTAGCTATAAAAGGATGGATGTTCAAACGTCTGGTTCTGATATAATTATGTCTATATATATTCTAAATCTTGTTCGGTGTTGATAACCGTCGTACGGCTGTTATCTTGTTCTTTATCAGTAGTTAGAGGGTATATAGGAATTAAAAATGTACCTATTTACCTATCTGTTACTTTGTAGTATGTTATCTTGTCATTCATAGGCGTGATATAGATAAATAAACACGACTATATTGTGACGTTTTCTTGTTTAAGGAAGATTTCCTAAATCAACTTGGTATAGGTACAAGCATTTTCGATTTTATTTTTAACCGAAGGTCAGTTAATGCTCTGCCAGGGCTGCGGGAGTGTCGAAAGAGATACCGCGGCCCTGGAACATAAAGGGCAAAAGAAGGAACATGGATGGGTTTTAGTCAGTAAAAGTCTGACACTCCCTTCCGCTCCGAAGGTCAGTTAATGCGTTTCGGGTGCAGTAGGTACTGCTGCAGTGCTTCCGTAAGTACCTAATTTTAAAATATCTGAGGGATATATTTTATAATATCTTAGGTCAGTAAGGCTTCTTACATTTTCTACTTAATTTTTTTTCCTTAGATAGAATGGTAATAGAAAGAAGCCCCGTGTTGAAAAATAAATACATGCCTAGGTACCCATCTAATCAATCAGATTTTTTACGTTTCCAAAATTTTTATACGGGTCTTAAACAGGCGGTCCAAATAGTGACGTCATAAAAAAATATTCTTCATGCCCAGGGTAGGTATGCGAAAATACCCCACATACTCGTAATTATGTTCCGTGATTCTTTATAGTTTTTAAGTTATTAGTGTCATGATTTTCATGACGTACAGGAATCGCTTAGAAAAAAATCTATCTTTATTTTTACACGGCTTTGTGTAACCCTTGATGCTAATGAGATTAGAAAATGCCTCTTTAACATAATGGGTGTAAAAAGTGGGTCCTTAACGAAGCCGCGAAGGCATTTGGTCTCCCCGACATTGCGATATTTTTAGACAATACCTGGGCACCTTTCAGTTACGGATATACCTATTGGGAGTCAAAGTGCCAACTTTCTCAAAACCTTTTTTTTTAAATACAAGTTTTTAATGATATATAACTTACCTTTAAATAAATTCACGATCCCCGTACCATTCAATGTATCCATCAGCACAGCGTGTTGAGTGCCTTTCATTGAGTCTTACCGTGAAACGTGATTTTTCATCACAAAAAAGAGTGCGACGAGCTACTGAATTTGATATACTGAATGCTTGGTTGACGGCTTCGTGGAGGGTCCGTTTACACGTTGCTTTATATTACATTTGAAAAACAAAAGCCCGAAACTGTAACAACAAGTCTTGTCAAGGGTATCGGGCAAGGGCAACCCAGTTGTTGCTGTTGGTCAGTGTTGGTGTTGTTGTGAAGTTCAGATAGGCAGTCATCATCATCATCATTTCAACCGAAAGCCGTCCACTGCTGGACATAGGCCTCCCCCAAGTGTCGCCACATTAACCGGTCCATGCGACTCGCATCCAGCGGATCCCCGCAACAACCTTCACAAGGTCATCGGTCCACCTAGTGGAAGGCCATGGTTACCGACGTAGCCCGAAGAATTGCCCAACTGAAAGGGCAGTGGGCACGGCACATTGCTTGTAGAACGGATGGCCGATGGGGCCGAAAAGTTCTGGAGTGGCGACCGTGAACTGCAAGACGTTGCGTTGGATAGGCAGTCGATCCATGCAAAACACTTCAGCTGTATCCTAGATTGAAAGACAAGCCCGAAATAGTTGGGAAAAGGCGTATACTTAGAAGTTACTTGACCTACACCACTAGAATATTTTCCACGCTTGTACTCTGATACTCGTACCACAATCTCAAGATCGACATTATGAGATAATTACATTAGCGTTCAAGTAGGTATGTAAGTAGGTACATATCTATCATTGCTCTCAGAAAGAACTTGATAAGCATCTAAAACAATAAGAAAAAGTTCCTGCTGCATAAAATTGGGAGTATTTTTTCGTGCTACGATAGTGCTACGAAGGTTACGAAGTCGATCTACGAAAGAATATTATAATTAATAAACAGCAAAATCAGATATATTGCGAGCTCCACGGATAGTCCACCCTTGGTGAGAAAGAACTTGAATGGGTACTATTACTGTTGCCTACCTTCCCACTGCAAGTCTTCTATTTCGTGCTACGCAGGCCTACGCCGCCGCCGTCAGACTGTGAAAAAAAAAAATTATAGAAAAACTAGCTTTTGCCCACGGTTTCACTCTCATTAATTTAGAATTGAACCATCAATTTAGGTTGTACTCTGCTTGTAATAAATTAATTCAATCATAATTAATTCGAAAGACACGTGGCGCCATCATTATCATTTAAAACGTTATTGTTGTTTTCCTCGGGAACAGTACTTTTTTTCGGGATGAAAGTACACCTGACAACGTATTTATGCAAAATTTTAGTATGATCAGTTCAGTGGTATAAGCGTGAAAAGGTAACAAACAAACAAACTTACTTTCGCATTTATAATATTAATAATATAATATAAGTAAGGATATATCGTCTTAGCTGGGAATTGCTGTCAAAAGTGTGAAAACAAAATTATGATGTCCACTATAATACTTCTGCTAGATCTACATGACATCGCCACTGCTACATATCACGATACCGCCCTTGATCAGTACATTTTTATATTCTTAATTAGTGATTATAATAGACACTGTTATCTTGGCGGCGCCGACGACAATCGTTAGGTTTCCACGGGTCAATAGAAATATTTGTGGCGACATGGTCATTATTGCTCATTACAACTTATTATGTACATCATACAATGTACCTAGTTATATACGTTTTGTAGACAAGTAGGGTTATAATGCTAGTAAATATCCCACGTGGTTCCATTTTAGGATCTTCTATGAGGCCTATCGGGTATTCAGGATTTCAATGGGTCTTTCAAATTGCTACATAATGCAATTCATTGAAATTAATCAAAACCCGAAACTTATGAACAACTTTTTAAATTAAATATTGTGACAAGTTAAGTTTCCTGGATGAGAGTTGCTGAGAATCTAGTTGAGTGGCGTGCGTTTGAGGAGTCCTATGTCCAGCAGTGGACTGCTGTAGGCTGATGATGATGATCCATATATTTTATCGAGTAATGAGGAAATAAACGTATGAAATAGGTGATATTTTTCTTTTTTTTTGATGCAGCTCTCTGATTATCTATGCTACCAATCGGACTGCCTGACCTGAAACAAGTTGTTATAAAATTGAAGTTTGAAAACGTCAATTGGTTATTTCACCCCACTCGACGAATAGATACAATTATCAATATGTACCTAATGAAAATGTGGAAAATAACTAGGTGATGTGTGCAGTAGGATTAAGTGATAAATGCCACTTGTATGTGTCACCTACATTCGTAGTAGGCTCTAATTACATCTATTTATAACATTTTAAAACTAAATAAAATTAGAGGACGAAATTAGAAAATATTGCTATTTGGTGATTTTACGAAAGACCTCTTTCCAATATTATTGGTTTCACTTCACTTTTTAATAAAAAAAAAGTATTTACTTTGCTATTATCTTGAAGTTTCCAAAATTCCAATCCAAACCGATCCAGGTAGTGGAGGTTAGCTACAGTCGCTCCATGTTGTTCTCTCCGTCATTGCGAGTTTTTTTTGTTCTAGACCACACCTGGGAACCTTCTAGTTATGGAGGTATTGGCGGTCTAAGTTCCAACTTTTTCACATTTTTTTTTAAATACAGGTTTTTAATGTTATAACTTTACTTAAATACCTCCATGTCCTCCGTACTACTTATTTAAAGCATCCATCAGCATAAAGTTTTGAGTGTGTTATATTGAGTTTTGACGTAAAACATGATTTTTTCACCCCAAAAAAGAATTCGTTTCCCAGCAATAATTCTTTCAATACACTTCCTCGAAAACTGGCTTTCACTTATTACACGTGTGCGGAAATAAAAATTTCCACAGATAACTATACTTATACCTACTAAGTCTAAATTGGTTCAATGCCTATAGTCGGTGGTAATTGTTTTTTTTTAATCTCGGGAAAGAGAAATGCGACTAATAGAATATCATAATTATAAAGTCGATTATTTAACACAAATATAACAAATAATATATATATTTTATATAATATAATAATATAATATATATTTTATGAACAAATTAACATTTATTTGTGTTCTAAATTCAAAAATATTTGAATTTAAAATTTTTCATACTTCGAAAGTGAATTGAAAAACGTCGTTTGATACACGTGGGCATTTGTTACTGCAGTTCTCGGCTCCATAACAACCTCGCCTGCGGCTCGGGTGTGAATTCCGCGTCGAATGCAATGACAAAGTTTCTCCACTTATATCAAAATCACAAAATGATGTACTTAGTGTGCGTAGAATGCTTGGTTGGCGGTTTCAAAATCAAAATATTTTATTTCACATTGGCCTACACGGGCACTTATAAAAAGTCGACAAAAAGGTGCACGGTTCGGGTTGGTCGTGTTTCGTGAAGGGTACGTTTACGGTTTACACCTTGTATAGTTGGGACAAGGCTGGGGTAGCCGCATGATCTACGATAAGAATAATGCGCAAATATAATGTTCAACTAAATTAATTAATCACTAGATGTACTTACCTACCATATTTTATGCTCTTTATAATCTGACCTATCAAAAAAAAATCGTCACCAGCCCACCCAGTGTAAAAGGCAATTTAATTCAATGAATGATTTATAACGAGCTACAAACAGCCATTGTTATTGATAACTGCACGTTGACCCAAGTTGCTAACCGCGGCAAACAATCATTACTGAAAATTAATATATACTATTTTGCAAATAGGCATATATAATGTATTCTCACTTATCTTCTGAGAGGGCAGACAATGATGTACGACCAAGTTTATTTCACTGCGTTCAATAGATAAAGATACTTGTGTGTACGCGGTTTAATTTATAAAGTTGGCTTTTCGCGCCATTATTTGACATTTGATTTTTTTTTCTCAGTGTGCATTTAGTGTTGGCATTATCGAGATTAGAAAAAAAATGGTCTCGTCATAAGTAGTTTTTCACGTAAGTGTATTAGAGTGCGCGTGTCGAAATGCTAACGAGAAATACTTTGTTCGTGTTATAAAGTGATTGTTTTAAATGTAAATTGAAATATGATAAAGCATCTGAATAAGAACACAGTACACGAGCATTTGTTACAAAAAGAGAAGCTGCTTGAATCTAAGACTAAGCCGAAGTACAGCGGCAATATGTCGACAACACGGAACGGAAGATGGCTGTCACAGGTGCGTTTTACTACTAGTCTACTACCCTTTTCTTTTATTTTGAAATGAATTTTATTGTGCGCGCAATGTAAGGAGTAGGTTCGTCATGGCCAGAATCAAGTTTACACACAAGTGCTTTGTTGTTTGCCGATTTCCATGATCACGTGGTATCGTGGAAATGTAAAAAACAAATCATTCGATTAAATCGATGGTGTAATTTTAGCCCTTTTTAAATTTTAACTAAAACATTACCTACCTGGTTTATTTTGTTAGAATGTGATGAAACCATTTATTAATTTAAGACCATGTAGGTATTGTACCATATTCGGACAAATAAACGAATTTGAATTTGAATAAGGTACGATTTTTTTAATAGACATAACGTAATTTACATAATATTATGTCCGGGTCATAATTACCCGATTATGTACAATCGAGACTGCCTCGTTGGTCTAGTGGTCAAAAGTGTGACTGCTGACCATGGGGTCCTAGATTCGATTCCCGGGTCGGGCAACGTGTTATTGGGTTTACAACGTGTAGTTATTGAACTTTTGTAGGAAACAGCTGTTTTTTTTTTAATAACCGATGAAATTTTATAATGTGGGGGGAGCCACATAATATTTTTTTTAATTTTATTAATTTAAAAAAAATTGTCTATGTGGTGGGTCTCAGAATGATGTACTGAATACGTGGTAACCGTTTCCGCGTCGGTATCCCTCCCGGCCCATATGAAATAACAAACTTGCTACGTATTCACGCTAAAGCATTTACTTTATTTATTACTAGCGGTTCGTCCCGGCTGTGCACGGGTGCCTGTTACTCAGGGTGAATGTAGCTTTCCAATGGTGAAAGAATTTTTGAAATCGGCACAGTACTTTTTGAGTTTATTCATTACAAACATACACACACACAAAAATACAAATTTTTCCTCTTTATAATATTAGTGTAGAAGTAGCCCCCCATATTCAAGCTGTTTTAATTAGCTCTTGCCTCGATAGCGTTGTGGCGGTTTGAAGTGTCGGCTAGATCGCGAGTATGGTTTCGTTGCCAAGTTTTCTAACTTGAGGTTTATTCTTGTCAATATTATTACTATTCAAAATGCATTTTTTGCAAAGTCAGCACTTTATGTAGACTTGTTATTATAAACATTAAAATGGGTAAGATTATTGCGTAATCTATTCGTCGAGACTTTGTCCCTTGACATTTTAATATTTTAATTTTTATCCACAACAAGCTGTTGCCCCCGATTTTACTTGCGTGAACTCCTCCTGTTAAACTTTTCAAGTAGTTCGGACGAGTGAATTTAGTACATCAATTAGCAAATGAGCTGATGATCTTCTAACCGAAGGAATAGATTTTCATCTAAAATGGTTGGAAGCCACCACGATAAGTAAAAAGCCGTGTTCAAAACGGTATAAACGTTTACGACATCATCATCACCATATCAGCCCGGAATCACCCACTGCTGTGTATAGGCCTCCCCTTTTTTCTGCCACACTTACCGGTTCTGTGTTTCCCTCATCATCCAGATGTTTTCTGTGTGTGTTTAAGATATGCAGAACAACAAAGGCTTCAAACTTTATAACACCTCGCTTTTTTGTCCTGAAGGTTAAAAAATTGATTGTTGCTATTTAGGAATTGGTATCATGCAAAATATGCAAACCTTTATCGATATCTACTGATAAAAATGCGATAGCTTGATAAAAACACGCGTAAGAACGATTAGTATTGCGTTATATTCGGTACGGGAGAGGTACAGTAATATAGAAGTATTTAAAAGAATAAAATATTAGATATTTTATCGCCTCTTGTCCGCTTAAGACGATAATGTGGAATAAATAAAGACGTTTCAATGCTAATAACAACTTCTTTTAGATAAATAACAACTAAAGGTCATCAACCTATAATAAATAATAATAAATTAATTTATTGTGTTCAGTGACATGTTGTAAAAACATTTTTTTAAATAGTGATGTGATATAAGGACTTTCTAAATCGATGTGTGCGTGACGTTTAAAGACACATTTAAAAAAAAAAAAATCTGTCGTGATGTATGCTGAAGAGGCATATGATGCTGAACTTAGTGGAAGTATAAGAGTAAGTGGTTTCATGAATCATTTTCAGAGGTCATTGACTGATTATTCGTCTAAACCTCTTATGGCTTCTTTGAACGCTGTTTGGGTTTTAAGTACTATAGATATAGAGTACCTACATACATATGCAACGTGTAACAAAAAGGGTATGTATATACCTACATACTTCATGGGGCCAACATAATTATGTATAGGGCAGCTGATTAGTTTTCTTGATGGTCTGCAGCTCGAGTGCATTAAGTGAGGTCGACAAACGGGTGTGCGACAAAACTTTACTGCGACTAACCGTAGTTTGAATACACGCTTGTGCGACAAACTGAAGATCGACATCACGCTAGTGCGACAACAATCTAGTGTTAACTAAAATCAAAGTCAGTGTATTTGAGAGAGGACATAATAACAAGTTCAAACCATTAAGTATGTATATACCCTATTTGTCACACGTTGTATAGATTAATATTATTAATCATCGATATCTATCTTATTCCGCATTCGCAGTTAAACTGACTAAGGGCCGGTTTGATAGGTGAGCATTATCAGTCAGATAACTTAACAGGTGTTATTAATGTGATTATTAATTTAGAGGTTAATATAGCAGGTACCTACGAATATTGGCGGCGGCGACCTCTCGCGTCCGGCCCTTGTTCAAGCCATGGTCCGAGGCGAGAGGGAATGGGAAGCCGTCACCTCCTTCTGCGAAGCAGTCATGCTAGCGAAGGAGGTGGCGGAACGTGAGAGGGAGAGAACCTCACGTCCCAGCCGCCGCGGGAGAAGCACCGGGCGTCAAGAGTCACGTGGTGGCTCTCACCGTAGGCGCGGGCCTGTGGACGGTGAGTAATGGGCTAGCTCGCCGTCCGTCCGTCATATGACGACAGGCCGTGTCGACGGCGCGTTCGTGTTCCCCACCTGTTCGAAAGAGATACCGCGGCCCTGGAACACAATGGGCAAAAGAAGGAACATGGAGGGGTTTTAGTCAGTAAAAGTCTGACACTCCCTTCCACTCCGCTCAGAGCGGGAGCAGACATTGGATGATTTCACATTCCAAAAAAAAAGGCCCCACCTTTTTTTTAGTCTGAATAAATAAATAAATAAATCAATGTGGATGGCTTAGATGGCTGTAAGAGTAGAGGAAGACCAAAGAAACGATGGATGGACTGTGCGCAGGATGATATGGCAAGAAAAGAGGTGTCTGATGAGATGACGAGTAATAGAGAAGTGTGGAAGAGGTAGACATGCTTCGCCGACCCCAAATAAATTAGGATAACGGCAGGAGAATGATGATGATGTAATTGGGGGCGAGCCTAGTGCCGTCAACCAGGCACAAATCCAGACTGGTCACGTGGACAGGTCTGCGGACTTCTGTAGTACTTATAATTTCCTAAAAAGCCTTTGAAAAAATAAAAATACTTTATATAATATTTTTTTTATAATATGATTATAAAAAATACACAAACTTGTTGAGCACTTAGTGGCCCGATTCCCTAATGTCACCTTTGATAAAATGTCGTAGCGAGTTTCCGTTTTTTTTTATGAACTTTATAAAAGTAGGTGTGTAGACGGGGAGTCACTTCATATACCTATATTTTAATCAACAAATGAACCAACACTTATCATATCCACACGATTATGACTAAACCAAATCAATATCAGGTCATAAATAAAAAATAACTAAATTTTTGTGAGTAAATAATTATGATATTGACTTTTCTGAGGAACATCTATAAAATTCAGTCCTGACTGACTGACTGACTGACTGATGTATCAACGCACAGCCAAGACTGCTGATCCTAGAGACATGATTTTTGGAGGATGTGTTCTTTGTGAAGAGTAGGTATCCACTAAGAAAGGATTTTCGAAATTCCACCCCTAAGAGAGTGAAATGGGGGAATGAAATTTCAGTGAAACTTTTTATTCTCGGAATCGATTGTCTTCTAAATTTCTGCATATACTCTTCAGTTAAAATTATCAGAAATATGTATCACAGTTTTTACAAAATCATCCCCCGATATAAAATTCTAAGTACTGTCTGACTGATATTTCAACGCACAGCCGAAACCGCTGGTCTTAAAGACAAGAAATGTGAAGGGTGTATTCTTTGTGAAGAGTAGGTATCCACTAAGAAAGGGAATATAGTCTAGAATAGCACATAGAGTACTTTTTATCCCGGTAGCGCGTCCCCGTGGGAAATTCCCGAAAAACACGGGCGAAGCCGCGAGCATTAGCTAGTCACTTAGATGGTCAGTGTATGTCCTCCTAGCCGCGTTAATCTCTGGTAATATTTAATTAAAATGATAAAACGGGCACCACATATTCACTGATATTAATATTTTTGTACGTGTCATTTATTTAGCCAGACAAAGATATAAGTTATTAAGTTTTATCACTAGTTTCAACAGCCCTTCATTCTGACATACATTATTTATTATTTAGTCGGTCTCTGCAAAAATCAATACAAATAAATAAAAATAAAAGTGACTGTTTGTAAATGAATACATAATGAAAGTGTACACGGTATTTATATATTTCTAAATATTTGTCTGTCTGTTTTGTTCCCGGCTAATCTCCGAAACGGCTGGATCGAGTTTGACGGGACTTTACTGGCGAATAGCTGATGTTATAAGAAGTGACTTAGGCTGCTTTTATTTTAGAAACAGGATTAGGATTTCCGTGCAAAAAAATTCAAACCCTTGAAATTGTTAACAAAATCCGATTCAAATCGGGAAGTAATATTTTTATAATAATTTTGAACGCAAACGCGAACCAAGGTCACGGGCAACAGCTAGTTATTATTAAACATGGTGGAGTTGTTCCAAACTTCAAAGTTGTTCCAAACTTAAAACTCGAAATATTTATGGTTATAATCTAAAGTGAAGTTATTTAAATACTGGTTGAAACTTTTTAGAGTCTGAGTGGTATGACTCTATGGTCGATGTTGGCAGTAATGGGGAATTGACAGGGCAGATGATGATTGTAAGGATTAATGCACGTCCCAATAGCCAGAGATAGGGAAGTGGTTTTTTTTTAAACGACTACGAGTCTGACAGACCCACTGCGGGTCGCGTCAGCGGTGGAGGACAAGAATGTGAATTTACAAAAGCGGTTGTTGAAGACATCTTAACTGTTTTGTGTTGAGAACCACACGCATTTTTTAACATCAGCACACATCACTTTTTCCCAGGAAAAATATTCTGCACACCATTCCTTCTCCCCAGTGGACTGTAGTATTTAAGCCGTTCGTTGTAGTGTTCATAACATAAGCACGTGTTCACTAATTTTACCCACGTTTTCAGGCCGATATGATGGCATTACGGTCCATCTTTCGATACATCTACGCAACAAAATTATATTTGACCTGATTGATACGCGTGAATAAAATCCGCAGTTACCGAAACTTCGTCACTAAGGTTATCAAGGTATTTCTAGCATTTCTGCGCATTAATTTTTTTTAACTAAGAAATTAACGTTATTTTACGACTTTTTTACGTAATTAGGTACCTACTTCTGTTGTAGGTTTAATTGTGTAGTGTACCTACACTAATCAATTAAATAAGACGTAAGTAATGTTAATTTTCCTAACTGTTTTGTTTAGGTTTGTGAATACTTAGAATTTTCAGATAACACACCCTACTACTAAATACTTAAGTATTTTCTCACACACCGTACACAGGCACACAATATTTTTTAATGCCAATTAATTCAAGTCACTCTCGGTTATATTATATTTATTGGTGTACTTCGTAATTGGCGTATTGTTTGAAATAATAATTTTAAGTTATTGTATTTGTAGCAGTGTTAGGGCTTTAGAAATGAAACCAGATTGGAAGAGTAAGATACTGAATATATTTCATTAAAATTACACAGCTTAAGTGATATTAAGAAAGCGCGAGATAGTTCATGTTCCACCTGCCACAATACCCGTTGACCAATCAGCGCACAGCACTGTTGATGTAGCACACCGTTTCTCCGAGGTACCTTGCGAAAGCAGGACACGTAGCTGTGCGAGCGAGATGGATGCGCGCAGAGATATACCCCGTCTTCGGCGCGCGAGTGGCAGTTTAGTTAGAACTTGAGAACGAGCGTGCCGCGTGCTTGTTGATGCGCGCGGGCACTCACAGTATCCCCCTCTAAGCGAAGCGTACGTTTGGCTTGCTCACTCTGCCGGTTCGTGTCATGTACGGCTGATGCGGAACGGCAGTAGTTGTCGTCGTGGGATCGTCCTCTGCGAAGATGTATGCAGGCTTGAGTCTGTCTAGCGAAACAACTGCCTCGCGCTGCGGTAGCTGAATTTTGAATGCCTTCTCGTATCTTTGTAGAACTGGGTATGGTCCATCGTATGGCGGCGTCAGCGACGGGCGCACGGTATCGTTACGCACGAAAACGTGTGTGCAGTTAGCTAAGTCCTTGTAAATGAATGGACGAGCCGTGGTTCTAGCGTCGCGCCGCGCCGGTGCGAGTGACGTCATCGTGTGGCTGAGGCGACGTACAAAATCTTCTTCACTCATGTTCGTCGTAGGAGCGGGTACGAAGAAATCAGATGGGACGCGTAGTGTAGAACCATACGTCATGAGCGCTGGGCTGTAGTTGTTGTCTTCACGCAGCGCTGTACGCAGTCCCAGTAGCACTGTAGGTAGGTCTTCGCTCCAATTAGTTGTTGCGCCTCGTGCCATGAGTGCAGCTTTGAGCGTGCGATGCCATCGTTCAATTTGCCCGTTCGCTTGCGGATGGTAGGCAGTAGTGCGTATTCTCGTAATGCCAAACTTCTTCATTAGTGAGTCAAACAGTGCGGACTCAAACTGCCTGCCTTGGTCTGTTGATATGCGTAATGGACATCCAAATCTTGCTATCCAGTTGTCGTACAGTGCCTTGGTGATAACTTCCGCTGTTATTTCACGTACTGGTACAGCTTCAGGCCACTTAGTGAATCTGTCGATCATCGTTACGCAATATCGATAGTCGTATGATAAACGGAGAGGACCGATTATGTCGATATGTACGTGCTCGAAGCGCTGGGACGGTGGAAAATTCCCCAACGGTGTGACGACATGTCGGTGTACTTTGGCTCGTTGACAGCTGACGCAATTCTTGGTCCAGGTGGAGACATCTTTGTTAATTGATGGCCAGAAGTATTTGGAAGTCATCTGTTTCCTCGTAGCCCTGATACCGGAATGGCAAAGATCGTGCTGCGCTTTGAATGCTGCGTAACGATATGCCGCTGGTAAGTATGGGCGGGGCGATGTAGTTGAGAGCTCGCATGTGATTGGTCGCTGTGTATTCGGTACGTTGATGTCTAGAAACTTCAAGTTTGACTGCGATTTTAATTGTTTCAGTTCTTCATCTAGTTGCTGATCTTGTGATAACTGGTCGTAATCGAGGCATGACTGACAGTTTATTTCTTCTAATCGTGACAGCGCGTCGGCGACTGAGTTGTCCGCTCCTTTCACGTAGACGATGTTGGTGCAAAACTGACTGACGAAATGAAGTTGACGCTCACGTCTCGGCGTATCACTGCTACTTTGCGGTCTTGAAAGTGCGTATGACAACGGTTTGTGGTCCGTGTATACGGTGACGTCACAGCCTTCGATGAGTCTTCTAAAATGCTTGACAGCCATGTATATCGCTAACAGCTCGCGATCATACACGCTGTAACGGCGTTGTGTAGCACTCAATGCTTTGGAATAGAAGGCTAGCGGTTTCCAAACATCTCTCTCTCGCTGTTGTAATACCGCACCGATGCTGTGGTCAGAAGCGTCAGTCATGATGCAGAGCGGAGCGCCGGCGATAGGATGCGTGAGTGTCATAGCTTCCAGAATGCTTTGACGGCACTTTTGAAAAGCTTGTTCAGCGGCCGGTGTCCAGTCAATCGGTGTCTTGTCATTTTTCTTCATGTTATGCAGATATTTGTTAAGTTCTTTCTGCATGTCAGCTTGATGTGGAAGACAATCTCTGTAGAAGTTTAGCATCCCAAGGAAACGCCGCAGCTCGATGATATTTTTCGGTTGAGGGTAATTTGAAATTACTTGCGTGCGCTCCGATGTTGGTTTTATTCCATTCGTTGTTACTTCATACCCGAGAAAGTTGATTTTTGTTTTAGCGAACTCGCATTTTTCGACGTTGAGCGTAACACCATATTTGTTCAGGCGCTCGAGTATTTGATGCAGAAGGATTTTATGTTTGTCTTCGTCTTCTGTATATAAGAGGATGTCGTCAACAAAGGAGTAGCAACCTTCTATGCCGCGTAGTACTTCATGCATGAATCGCTGGAAAGTTTGACTTGCGTTGCGTAGACCGAAGGTCATGCAATTAAATTCAAACAGGCCGAAGGGTGTTATGATTGCTGTCTTCTTAGCATCTTCTTTACTAATGGGTATTCTGTAGTACGCCATTCTTAGGTCCAGTTTTGAAAAGATCTTCTTGCCATGCAGCTGATAAGTAAAATCTTGTAAGCGTGGGATTGGATATCTGTCTGGTAACGTGACAGCGTTGAGGCGTCTGTAATCACCACAAACTCGCAGGCTTCCATCTTTTTTCTTCACAACGTGGAGAGGGCTGGCCCATGGGCTTTTTGAAGGTTGGCAAATTCCCATTTCCATCATTCGCTCGAACTCTTCTTTAGCCGCTTTGTATTTATCGGGGGGTAAGGGACGCGCTCGGGCAGAAATGGGCGCTCCCGTCGTCTCAATGTGATGCACGACGTCATGCTTTGCAGGGGTTTTCAGTGACATTGGGCGGAGAAGATCTGGATACTGATTCAAAATATCTTCATATATCTGATTCTTGCCGAGCATGTACACAGTTTCCTGGGTTGTTGAAACTTCCACGGCGTTAACCGACAGATCGGTGACTTGGTCGATGAGCTTCTTATGATGCAGGTCGACCAGCAGTTTGTAGTGTCGGAGAAAGTCTGCGCCGAGAATCGATGTCTTCACGTCAGCAATTACGAATTTCCAACGAAAGCGTCTTCGGAGGCCGAAATCCAGTTGTAAATCTTTCTCACCATAAGTTTTAATTGATGTACTGTTTGCGGCGTAAAGTTTGTAGGCGCTTGGTGTACATTTTTTCTTGTGAATCGGAGTGGCGGCCAGAACGGAGATATCAGCACCGGTGTCAACGAGGAAACAATGTGAAGTGTTGCGTTCGTAAACACACAGGCGATTACTTGCCGTTGTAACACCGACGTCCGCCACCGTCGATGTTTTTATTAGTTTTCCGGTTTCTGTTGGTTCCTTTTTGCACACGGTGACACACAACGTCTTGCTCGGTCACCAAACCTGTAGTGGTATATACAGACTCGGTTTGCATCATTATGGTAACTGGCTGACTTCGATCTTGAACGGGAACGAAAGGGACGACGATGGCGTTGTCTTCCGCGGTCTCGGAGTTCGGATATTTCCAGTGTCAGCTTTTCTATTTGCTTCGATAGAACTTGTATTTGTGCTGACATGACTTGCTGATTGGCTGCCGCGGTTTCCGGTTGTGATGTTGTCACTGCTGCGATGTTGTTGCTCTCCGTATATTCCATCATCTTGTCAGCCATTGCGGCTAACATATCTAGTGACGAATCTGTGTTCACCGACAGTACTACACGAACTTGCGGGGGTAGGTGATTCATCCATTCAATCTTGATACCGTCTTCCGTGATCATACTGCCACCAAGTTCACGCATGCGCCTGAGAAGTTGCGATGGCTTCTGGTTTCCTAACTCCAGACCACTGATGAGGCTCTTGAAGTTTTTAACCTCGGAATCTTCGTAAACGGAGATCAGGCGCTGTTTTATCGCTGCATATTTTCCACTTTCTGGTGGTTTTACCAAAATGTCGGTAAGATGCCGCAGATCTGTCGTTTGTAATTGCCCAAGCACGTAGCGGTATTTATTTTCATCGCTGGTTTTCTGCGGGTCCACTATTGCTTCAAACTGTATGAACCACATACGGGGATATTCACGCCAGAATGGAAGTAGCCGCGACTGCACGGAGATAGCTGCTAGGTCGGAAGGTGCACTAGGACTCGTTTCTGGCTTCGGTTCCATGTTGAAATGTTCACTGTAGTTCGGGGTCACCAAATGTAGCAGTGTTAGGGCTTTAGAAATGAAACCAGATTGGAAGAGTAAGATACTGAATATATTTCATTAAAATTACACAGCTTAAGTGATATTAAGAAAGCGCGAGATAGTTCATGTTCCACCTGCCACAATACCCGTTGACCAATCAGCGCACAGCACTGTTGATGTAGCACACCGTTTCTCCGAGGTACCTTGCGAAAGCAGGACACGTAGCTGTGCGAGCGAGATGGATGCGCGCAGAGATATACCCCGTCTTCGGCGCGCGAGTGGCAGTTTAGTTAGAACTTGAGAACGAGCGTGCCGCGTGCTTGTTGATGCGCGCGGGCACTCACATATTGTCACGTGTGAAGCTACCTTTCATAATATAATTAATTGTAAGTGAATTTGGTCAGAGTCAGGTTGTATATTGATTAAAATATAATTTCTGATTGCGACCGTAACAAATATGGTTTTACTGAGAGCCTATAATCATTAAAATCGAGATGATTTTGATGATGATTTGAAGGACCATTTCATGAAATAGGGATAAAATGGGATTAAACGAACTTAGAGGGTTGTATTGATGATTTATAATTCTGTGAATAAATACGTTTATGGGCCATGAATTTTTTTTTTGGTCAACATACAGCCTGACATGTAAGAAAATTTAAATTTCGCGGGCTACCCTGGCGCTTCCCCTTTTAAAACATGGACACCTAAAATGGTGCCGTCTGTCAATAAAATTTACCAACAAACAAATCCGTGGCTCGATTTACACATGTGACACTTGCGCTCCATTTTCAAAATCATGGCAACGGGATCCCTTCTTTTCGCATAATGTTCTTTGTCCTAATATACTTCGGCATAACGATTTTGGCACAATTTGTTTTGGCATAATAATACTTCGGCATAATTTTTTTAGGCATACATTTTATGTTGGCATAATCATCTTAAAGACTAATTTGTTTTGGCATAAATTTGATTCGCATAACGTTAGTAGGCCTAATGACTATTAGCATAATAATATTTAGGCATACAAAATATTGTTGGTTAAAAATTTAATATGCTGTGCAACAAAAGTTAGTGACAGAACCGAATTGCTAAAAAACCGACTCCACGTAGTCTTGTTTATCCTACCCCTAGAGTGTAATTTAAAATCGCGTAGGCTCGTAGGGGCGAGGCGGCCCGCGGGCTGAGGAGCAGGTGGCTGCGAGCGAGCCGCCGCGGCTGAGGCTGGCCGGCAAAGCCGGCCAACAAGCCGAAGCTGCGGTGGTGAGCGAAAGCCGTCTGCGACGATTAGCACGCGTGGGGCCGCCGGAGGCCCGCAGCGCCGGAGCCGTGACAGAAACCCTGCCTGCTGCATGTTGCATGCTCGCTTGAATGCTGCATGCTGCATGCTTGCTTGCATGCTGTATACTTGCTTGCATGCTGTATGCTTGCTGCATACTTGCTTGCATGCTTGCTTGCATGCTTGCTTACATGCTGTATGCTTGCTTGCATGCTGTATGCTTGCTTGCATGCTGTATGCTTGCTTGCTTCATGCTTCTTACAGCGAAAAAAAAACCCACAAAATTGTTCAATAGGGTATATTATATTAATATGTTATTTATTAACTGATTCAGGAGATATGGCTTTTTTCCAATCGTCGAAATAAATTGGTATAATTATACTCTTCGGGCAAAAAAGCTAGGACGTATAAAAAAGTTATGCTTTAGAACTTTATGCTTCATCATTATTATGGTTAGAGAAATTATGCTTAAAAAATTATGCGTAAGCTGTTATGCGTAATTATATTATGCGAAAATATAATTATGCCAAACAAAATTATGCTAAGTTATATTAGGTCTTAACATTTTATGCAAATGGATAGTGAACCCATGGCAACCATTTCACAACCAATTTATTTTTATGGTACTTACGCCCTTTATAACCTCAATACCTACGTATTTACATTACATCAAGCCTGTAATCCCCGTGGGGTAATGTAGAAGTGTACCTAATAGTACACCGACATTTCTTCAGTTATGTTTAGGTCTCATGTAATAGGGGCGAGCCTATTACCATCTACTATCTGTGGCTGCTACTGAGAAATTCCTGATGGAAAACCCCAATAACATGTTGCCCGATCCGGGAATCGAACCCAGGACCTCATGCTCAGCAGTCGCGCTTATGACCACTCGACCAACGAGGCAGCTTCGTATATACCTATCAAACTATTCATAGCCCCGACTTGACAGTTGACCGCAAAACAACACGTTACCCTTGACTATACATACATATTAGGCACTCTTTTCATTCATACCTAGGTATATAAAATTCCCATTCATCATAGAGTTGTACGGCAGAAATAACAAGCACATTACACGTCGTTACGACGATCATTGATACTTCCTGTATCGTACTATCATTGAACGAGTTTCGACATCTTGCCTCGTTCCCTTTTAACTCGTTTGGATTATAATACAGAGGGTCTAAAATTGGCGCTTTAGCAGAATCATAATAGGATAATAATATGAATTACGTTTAAATTAGTAAAATGACTATTATGAATTGTCACCTTGTGACGCCATTTTAGACCCCCAGATACTAACTGATGCCCGCGACACGCGACCTTCGTTCACGTAAAATTATTATAAAATAACACCTTCTCTATTTGAATCGGACAGACAGACAGACCAAAACTTAGAAAAAAGTATTTTTTGTTAAAAGTACCGTATATACTTTCATATATACTCGCTCGAGGAGCTCGTGGCTAAATAAGAACAGCCGCTCGGGTCGATCTTTACGTTAAGCCGGGCTTACCTAGGTTGATCCGTGGATGGGTGACCACCCATTACATACCGAGTTTCCTCCGTGCCTCGGAAAGCACGTTAAGCCGCTGTCATTTGTAGATCTTTGACAGTCGTTACAGGTAGTCAGTGATCCGAAAATCTGACAACCAGTCTTACCAAGGGGTGTCGTTTTACTTAGCGCTAACTGGGTTGTGGAGGTCAGATAGGCAGTCGCTCCATGTAAAATACTGGTATTCAGCTGCATCCGGTTAGACTGGAAGCCGACCCCAACATAGTTGAGAAAAGGCTAGGCAGATGATGAAGTACCATACTTTCATATGCAGTCAGTAAAACGCTGTTATTTTGAAATTGTAAACTTATTATTCAATTTTATTTATTTGTATTGATTATATCCGTCTGTTATCAGACTTTTAACAGGATCATCTGTTCAAAATCGTATAATTATTCAATTAGGATTTAATCCGTTAACTTGATAAATAAAACGAGGCCATATTCTATATGTTTTTCAGATTGATTAAGTGCGCCTCATCTGGCAACACGGAAACGCATTTTCCATGGTCCTGTCCTTCTATGTTAGGGATTTTGGTTTCCGCACTTAGTCCCTAAAGTGGACCATTGTGCGTGTCACTAGGTCCTGACCTTTTCTGTAGCCCAGACCACGCCAGAACCGATCATTTGCTAAAGCGAAAAGTGCCCCATATTTCAGCAATTCTTATCACATAGCAAAACAAATCGTAGCTTAGCAAAAACTACATTTTACACAATGAAATTAATACTTACAACTCTGGAACTTAGCTACTTCAACTTAGAATCCACATAAGTTGCCCTTGGATCCGATCAAAACAGCAATTGTAGATCTCTCATTGTATTGGAAATCTATACAAAGCGAGGCCATGTTATACTGGAAATGTAACTTTTATTGGATAACCAAACTTGATCTTGCCTTTTATCATGTAAGATCGTCCAATTAGGCGCCATCGTAATACGTATCCGAAATAACTACAAATTATGTTTCTTGTTTACATTGATTCTTTGACACTTCGCATAATTATATAGATAATATTAAACCTTGTTTAAATATAACGCGTCATTTTTTTATACGTACCTACACGTCACAGATTCCAATCGTTCATTATATTAAATAGGTACTTTATATAACAAATAATGTCAAGAATAGACAAATTTAAACTTAATGCGTCAGACTTTAAGGGCAGAGGAATCGCGTAAACGGAGCTCTGGAAATTAAGAAAAAAATCATTAGGGCCTCCCCTAATACTCTGGCGTGTGCCTCAAAGAGATGTCAACAAACAGAAGGGGGCAAGGGTCGATGCCTGCCAGGGCTGCGGGACTGTTCGTGGAAACAAAGAGCAAAAGAAGGAAGGCTTTTAGTCAGAAAAAGTCTGACACTCCCTTCCGCTCCGCCCAGAGCGGGAGGAATCATTTGATGATTACCCATCCCAAAAAAAAGTTCTCTGAATCTCTGAATCGTAATAAAAATTAAAAGAAAAAAATCTGTTTCATACTTAGATGTATACAATCGAATGACAAAGTGCCGTGTTGATAATTCAAAAGTCGAAAAATAAGGACCACAGTCATGTACAGACGCCAGCACATGAAGCTACTACAATCTGTCAATTTTTTTTAAAATAGATTTTTAACTTTATCTCTAAAGCATTAGGTTCAAGCTTGTTGGGAAAATCTGACAGTTTCGGGTAGGTTGACCTGCTGGCGTCAGTACATACCGACTACGGAACCCCTTGTTCAACGTGGGTCGACACGCCCTTGGTCGTCGTTTTCATGTTGACGACACTTAAAATGACTGAATTAGAATCATCTACTACAATCTCACACAAATAAGAGCCACTGCATGCAAACACTACACAAACTCTCTTTCTTTTTACATTTTTATTTTATTTTTGTATTTGTTTTTTTTTTGTTTTCTTTCTCTAATCCACAATTAAAGAAAATATATTATTAATTGTTAAAATGATATTGTACAAGAAACAAATGAAATATTACTGGCATATTTGTTTAATACTCGAGGGGTTTGGCGCTGATAGTCGAAATACAGGCTCTGCCTAGTTCGACTACAGATGACTACACCACTTAAACTGTCCTAATTTATCTTGTTAAAATATATTGTAATTTATGTCTAAGTTTATTTAAATAAACTCTTATTATTTTATTATTAGAGACAGTTGATAGAATCTTGATTCCTATTTTTGGAGGCTGATATTTGAAATAATTGATTAACATATTTATGATGTTAAAAATATCACATAATAAAACTGGTGCCACGCATTCCGTAGCCAGAACACGTGTAAGATATAAAATATCGAAATAAAAAGGAAATTATGAATGAAAAGTTTACAGTTTAGTGTTAAGTTTAGCTACTAAATACCTACTGCTGATTGTTTCGTAAATTATTTGGATAATCTATTTCTACATCTATATCGATCTATTGTACATATTTATTATATAAATGGTGATATTTCTGTATAAAAAATAATTTTATTGGTGGCACCTATACTACCTCTACCTAAAAAAGGTTTAAAGTCTGTCTATGTGACCGCATAGATCTTGTAAACTATACAATGGATATCGACGCGGTTTCACCATTTATTTAGCAGAGCAGTTACTCCGGAAGATTTATGCGACTCTCTACCTACATATAACACAAATATCTCGATATTTTGGTATGTCATCATTAAATCACATATTGCCACATTATTGGCCCAGTAGAGGAGCGGTGGCCCAGTGGTGGCGGCCCCGACTTACGAACAAGTAAGTAATGGGTTCGAACCCAGGCAAGCGCATTACTTTGTGTAATTTATTTCATCACCACTGCTCTCAAAAACGGTGAAGGAAAACATCGTGAGGAAACCGGCATGTCCTAGAAACATTTGAAGACATGTGACATCTACCAACCCGCGTTGGGCCCGCGTGGTGGATTATAGCCCATTCCCTCTCTAGAGAGGAGGCCGTGTGTCCCAGCAGTGGGAACATTATAGGCTGATTATGCTATGCTTATGCTATACGGGGTGGAAGGGACAATGACGCGAAAACAGTTACCACGTACCGTGGTTATTTAAAAGAAAATCAGCTACATTTTAACCGTGTAGGTATTGCACTTTTGTAGGAAAGAGCTGATTTTCTTTTTAATAACCGATGAAAAATTTCTATGTGGGGGGGGGCCTCAGGATGATGTACTGAATACGTAGTAACCGTTTTCGCGTCGGTGTCCCTTCCACCCACCCTGTATATTATATCCGTGCGAAGCGTGCTACTAAATAATAAAATGTAGCACAGGGCGTGAAGTTTCTAAGTTTTCGGGTTGGAAACTTCCTACTGCTATATTTAGAAGAAAATCTAGTAGGGAAACACACAGGATACAAGCAGCTATCAGTTGTCTCATCTGCCTGCCTTATAATAAAAAAATAAAAAAATAATTGCTAACAGACAATAGCTCATGGGTAAATAATAACAGCCACTCGGGTCGATCTTTAGATTAAGCCGCGCTTGCCTAGGTCGGTCTGTAGATGGGTGACCGTATTACATACTGAGTTTCCTCCGTGCCTCGGAAAAAACGTTAAGCCGTTGGTCCCGGCTGTCATTTGTAGATCTTTGACAGTCGTTACGGGTAGTTAGTGGCTCAAAAGTCTGACAACCAGTCTTACCTAGGATATCGTATTACCCAGCACTACCTGGGTTGTGGAGGTCAGATAGGCAGTCGTTCCAAAATACTGGTATTTAGCTGCATCCGGTTAGACTGGGAGCCGACCCCAATATAGTTGGGAAAAGGCTAGGCAGAGACAATAGACTCGATATTTTTCGCGTTTGTTATACTACATCTGCTACGCAAGCACCACTCGAAGGGCGTCAGATTATACTATACTTAGGTAGTATAATCTCTCGACAGGATTACTTGAATCCCCAAATATTCCACAAAATAGACGCTACGTTCACAATTTGTGACCCCGTCAAGACTTGTTGAACCGTAGAGACCACTACGCAGTTGTAGGGACTCGCACTTAAACGGGAATGAAACCATACAAAATGGTAGGTACCTTTGATATCCACGACGACATTCAAACGATACGGAATAATACGGTATTAAGTGCCGGATGGAAAGAGCCGGCACTAAGTACCAGTGTCACAGTGCGACGTTACTACTTAGGGCGAACTCCACCAAGAAAACTGACCACGATCAGTATAAACTGCGTTCAAGAGATGTCAGTCATCTTTGTCTTTGAACATTGACACCGGCAGCTATTGAACGAGGTTTAGATGTTCTAATTGCGTTTAGTTTACCGGTGAAATCGGCCCGTTGAGTTACGTTCAGTTTCGTTTTTGAAAATCGGCCTTTGTTAGATAGAAATAGTTGTTATTTTCCAGTGGTTTCATGACTAAGGTTGATAATCAGCATGAAATGTCTTGTTGTGTGATGGTTTAGTTTGAGTCAAGGTGCGTTCCTGGTTATCTCTAATCCTTTAAGTATCGTGAGTGTGTAGACATAAAAGTGAGAAATGACTATCTTTTCATCTCTAATGTCTTGGAGGTTTCAGGTGGGTTGATTGTCATTTTTTTGAATTATGAAGTTGTCTTTACTTTCAAAATATGTAGCTTATGGTTTTGCTTACGGCATAATATATTTGCTTTGAAATGCGTAGGCGGAAACCATGTCAAAATTAACATAATCTATAATTAGCCTTCTAAAATAACATTGCGTGCGTGTAACTTAAGTAGATATGTATTATTTCAATATTAATAATGACAAGACATTGATACGGCCTTCGACTTAGGCTGCAAACCAGAAAATGAATGGATTATGCTATATGTTATACTAGGTGTCTAATTTCGCGCTCATTAAATTAGTATACGTTTTGTCTTTCAATCCTTAAGACGTTTTGACAAATAAAAAAGCGTAATCACACTAGATAGTGGCTGGAGCGAGGACCACTGCGGTTCACGGCCTGCCGATATGCACTGGGTAAGATGACTCAACTTCTTATCATATTTTGATTACTCTTCAGAGCACGCTAGTTCATTTCGTAGCTCGTTCAACAGACGTCCTGTCAAGCGCTCTCCATAAATTCAGGAAACTTTAGAGTGTTTGTAATCTTTCAATTAGTGCTCTAATTAAGTTAATCATTCACGTCGTAGCTAGTGGAAGTTAGTAAGTGATCCGTAGCAGGTAGGTATCAGGGAACAAGGCCGCGTGGCCGTCGGCAAGCAGGACTCGGGCTCCGGCAGTCGATGCGGCGCGCTCCAAGCAACACCATGCGGGACGAGGAGCCCCCCCTGCCGCCCCCCTCCCCGGCGCCCCCCTCATACCCCGCGCCCTCACGCCTTCGCCGCACTCTACACACGTTGCGAACGCCGTTCCGGCCTGGTTCGCCCTTCCACATCGGCTTGATCAAGCGCACAGGCTCCTCCAAATCCGTTGCCTCAGACGGTGAGATCGGCCGCGACGAACGCACGATGCGTAAGCGTAATAAGAAACAACGTGACGCGGCCAGCGACGCGTCGCGCAGCACCGACAGCTCGCCCAGCGTCGACAAGAAGAAGAAGGAGGGGAGCTTCATGCGCCGTATGGGCAGCTTCGGCAAAAAGAAGGCTGGCGAGTCATCACAACCACAGAAGTCAGAGTCACAAACAACAGATTCTCAGCCAACGACTACAGAATCAACTATTGAGCATCCTCTAACACCACCCCCCGAAACGGAATCACCTACCCCGGAACAGCCTACCCCTGAGCCAACTGCCGTCGAACCCGTGAGTCCCATCGCGGTAGAGCACCCCGTCGCGACGCGCCCCTTCTCCAAGGCCGCGTGGAAGCGCAATAGCGAGCCGGAGATGGAGAAGCCTGTGGAGGACCCCAGCCCGGAGAGTGCACTACGGCGACGTATCGCGTTCGTTGCTCAGGCATCGGCATGCTTGTCGGAGGACCACGACGATGGAGTGAGGGGAGCGGCCGAGGTGGGGTCGTTGGAAGAGGCGGTGGCGCTAGCGCGCGTGCGGCTGGCCGTGCCCGCGGCGCCCTCGCCGGCACAGTCGCGTGACACCGACACGGAAGAGGAGGGGTACACGGACGCGATGCCTGCGTACGGAGACCTCATCGAGCCGGACGGCGCCGGAACCGACAACGCTCCGGTGAGTGTGCGTGTTGTGCCGCGCGCGCTCAGTGGCCGAAGGGTCTCCGAGCGATGCGCGCGCGCCATGACCTTCGAAGAAGCGGGTGACGACTCCTACCTCACAGTGTGCGAGTGCTGCGGCTTCAGCGCCGAGACGGCCGTGTTTGTCCCAGTACGTTACATTTCACGATAGTTTACAGCGGAGACGCAGCGCGATGCCCTTCGTGAGTACGAACAGCTTGCTCGTGTGCGCTTCGCTTTACCAATTGCATCCTTTATGCGGTGTTGTGTTTGTACAAGTGCACGCATTTTCTTTGTGTTGCAATGGTAGATACTGCGTCTCAGTATAGTTAGACGTCGAAAACAAACAGTTCCTAACCTAGCTACAACATTCACGTGTATCTAGTCAGTCTAACATAAACTTTAAACGTTTTATTTATAGAAAAACAAAATTTTAACTTTAGTTTTTCTTTTATAACGATTACACAACTATCTGTAACTTCCCAAAACCGATTAACGCTACTTAATATTAGACAAAAACCAGTTCTTGTCGAGGCTACATAGCTGCCTTGATACAAACCTACTTATGTGTTTTGAATGAAATCAAACGTTTGGTGTAATATCTGTCGATACTCCTTGGTTTTATGCAACTTCCGTTGATTATTTATTTCAGTGGCACAGAAAAGATACAAGAAAATGCATTTACAAACACAATTTATTCAGACCATCCATTAGAAGCAAGGTTTTAATGTTCTTATTTGCATACAAAGCAGTGTTGTGACATTTAGATTCTATTTCCAAAATATTGCCAAATTAATGCATTTGCATATCGTGTGTGCACCTGTTAAATTTGTACAATTTGAATGATGAAAATTGATACGCTTGTTTTTGCAATCATTCATAGAGACCTTAGGTATTATATTTCAGCTAGCGTTTGCATTAATATCAAATTACTAGCTTATACATAGATTTAAATAGCCTGTGGAAGTTTTAAATGAATTATATTTATTTAACACAGCACCAAATCAGGTGTGATATTATAATATAGCAGGATTATCAAGAATTGTCGATCTTGATCAGCCTTTAACACAACCTACTGGCAAAAGGTGGTGTTGTTTGTGCACAGTTATACCTACACAATCGCCTACCTCTTTGGCAAAAGTAAGCGCAATGCTAAGTTTACATCTCTGTGATCAAATTATTTATCAATGATTCAAATAGGACAACGAATGAACGAATCCTTATTTAGTAGATGGATTCAAATTCAGAAGCTTTTTGTTTTGGGCAGCCAGTAATTGTTTTTTCAAGGTTTTTTTAGAAAGTGTCCGTTTTGACATCTGACCATAGAGTTGTGACGTCAACAATATGACGTATAGTCCGTAGGTATACCATAGAGTAACGTCTGTACCTACTTCTATTCGCCTTCAGTTTCCCCTTCACTAAATCTACCTATTGCATTACATTAAGGTTGTTAAACTATCTTTTGTAACGCAAGATATTTCTATACCTTGACTCTTGACTAAATAATCGATTTCTAGTCAATGACGAAACCGTAATAACTGGTTTGGTCACATTTTTTTCGGTGATAATAGTTTATTTGTGTCAATTGAATTTATTGGCTCTAGTAGCTACTGTTATGCTTATATAACAGTAGCTAGGGGAAGATAGATAAAGTTACGATAATTTGTATTAGAATGGGTACTGACCGTTACTGATGACATTGAGACGACCCGTTAATGGAGAGGTATAGGAGATTAAGACATAGTGTGCTGACCTCAAATTAATTAGGATGAGGGTTGACGATTCTTGAAGAGAGATTTCAAGCAATTCCATTCTCTTTAGTCTTTATGCCTCATTACTATGAATTATACTTTTATCTATAGAAGACATGACCTATAGACAATACTGCGTTTTAATGGTGGAAATAGGTAGGTAGCATTATTAGGCCATTAGTGATGGTGTCATACTGTTATTTATAATAGTTACCTGTACAGTAATTAGCTGCATTAAGTACTGCTTATCGAACAAGTTCTTTAATCATTTTTGGTTAAATTTACGGAACATTGCACAAAGTCAAATGGAAATATTTTACTAATGAGATGGTGAAGTAACTGTACGAACATGTAATGCGCATCCTTCTCCTGCCATATCCTGGTCTGGCAGTAGCCGGGCGACCGAGCCCTACTCGGGTGAAAATATAGAGATATAGAGACCCAGCTAAAGATTTTAGCCCTCGTAACTATATTGCACACTTCATTGAAATCGTTAGAGCCGTTTTTGAGAACATGATTACAAATATGTATACAAATATTGCTCATTTAATAGTATATATAGGATAGACATAGACACTATGCTGTCTACCTCCTCACCTATATATATTTAACAGTTAAAGCTGGAACTGGGATGCTCTTTGAACTTCAAATCAAATTCATTAACTTACCTAGTTGCTAACCAGGTTTAATAACTAACTGCCTAATCAGTTACTAAGTATTTATATGTCGGGTTGTCCGATGGGTTTCGTCTAATTAAAATCTTGTATAATTGACGTTTAAAAACATATTCAACTTTTTTTGAATAAATGACTATTGATTTTGAATAGAAACACAAAATAATATTAATTTTATTTTAATATTTATGAGTTTCTACTGTTTTGTTCATAATAATATCGACTAAACACCTTCAACAAAAGTTTCAATAATAAAATAAAATTATTTTGTCAAGCATTTGCCCTTTGTAGTTAATTTTATCTATTAACAATTCTAAAATCTGGTTTGCCAGATATGTAAAATTAATCGATAACTGACTGGTTATTACATATTACGTATGTTAAACTATGAGACAAGATATTCTAGTCTTCCCACATTAAATTAACATTCACTTCATTATGTTTAGAAGTTTGAAATGTAGGTAAGGTATCGGAATTTTAATATAATTATGTATCTACAGAGTGTTCCATATAAGGACCGACAAAGCTTCTTGAAGGCCTTCTTATCCCAATTTTAAGATTGTGTGAAGCACATTAACGCTACAAGATTTTTGTTAATTAATAACACCAACAAACATCATCATCTGTCTAGCCTTTTCCCAACTATGTTGGGGTCGGCTTTCAGTCTAACCGGATGCAGCTGAATACCAGTATTTTACATAGAGCGACTGCCTATCTGACCTCCACAACCCAGTTAGTGCTAGGTAATGCGATAACCCTTGGTAAGACTGGTTGTCAGACTTTCGGGCCACTGACTACCTGTTACGACTGTCAAAGATCTACAAATCTTTGACAGTCGTTAAACCTGAAACAAAAAATAAATATGGCATGGAGGTAACATTTTGCAAAATAAAGAAAATGAGATCTCAGTTATCGAGACATTTTAGACCTAAGTTCTACGTGAAAACTAAGATATGACACCTTCTTTCAAATACCCTATACAATGTAGTGTTAAATTTAAATATTTAGAGACATAGGGAATTAATTGTGACGAACGCACCGTTATTTCTGAGAAACTAATTTACTTTTAATTTACATACATAAGTACTTATTAAAATGAATGAGATCTCAGAGATGTTGTGACCCTCGCCTTATTTCGGTGAAGTTTATCTTTAAAAGCAGAGCAACCATACAAAGCGGCTTTCTTCATGCATAGATCGCCATCGCCAATGTCTTATGTTGATAACATGATCAAACATTGTTTTAGTTTTTTAAATACAAATGCTTCAGTTATATTAAAGTCGTTACGTTTAATAAAAATATTTCAGTTATTCATGAATGTAAGCCAGTAGACATCTGTAACTTATCATCAGAAGAGGATTGTAAATAATGATTGATCATCATCTGCCTAGTCTTTTCCCAACTGTGTTGGGGTCGGCTTCCAGTCTTACCGGATTCAGCTGAATACCAGTATTTTGCCTATCTGACCTCTACAACACAGCTAGTACTGGGTATTAAGATTAAATTTTAAAATCATGCTCTTTGAAAACCTGTTTGTTTTAATTGACGGACATACCGCTGTTTTTTTTAAATATCTGATTTCCTACCTGATTTCACATTAGTCAAGAAATCAGATATTCTAAAAACAGCTTTAGTAATCTTTACTATCTTAACTGCATCTGATCTACTAAAAGTTATTGGTCAGAATAACATAGTCTATGGTCTACTCTTCTTACACGTGTATTCGATTTGTTCTAGTCATGATTTGTGTGAAAAAAATTTAGCACTTAAGAGCTTTTGAATTAATTATAACTTGGAACATCTACAAATAAATTGGTAACTGATATTATTATGTAGGTATAAAATTTATCTATAAATTGTATAATACGTTCAGGTTTTTTCATAGTTTATCGGTTGAGAACTGTGCGGAACTATGTTCCTCTGCTGTTAATATTTTCTTTGGCAACTTGAAGTCGTACTACGCGTCAACATATTGTCCTTTCTACAAGAAGGGAACTCGACGGAGGGATATGCATTAGAATGATACTTGCGGGCGTTGGACTAGTTAACTCTTGTGACTTGTGCAATATTTCAGCTATTATAGTAGTGACAGCTACTTAAGTTTAGCAAAAGGCCCTACGCACACAACATACTGGAGGACGCCATTTATTTCTACGAATTCAGTATAAAATTCAGTTCATCATCTGCCTAGCCTTTTACCAACTATGTCAGGGTCGGTTTTCAGTCTAACCGGATGCAGCTGAATACCAGAATAAAATTCAGTTTTTTATTTGAAACATTTTTCAACTGGTTGGTTTAGAATCATAAAATACTCTACGGGCCGGAAGGGACATCGACGTAATTAGAAATTTTACATCGGTAATTTAAAAAAAAACTGCTGTTCCATATCTACATTTTGACCGTGTAGGTAGATATTGCACTTTTGTAGAGAATATCGACTATGCGTTATGGCATTTATTGGCATGGAGGAACAAATAACTAAGGGCCTATTTCACGATGTCCGAATAGCCACTACTTACCGAATAAATTCAAAAATGGAAGAGAATTTGTATGAAATTATCTGCCAAATAAGTTAACGGGAACTTAATCGCGGGTGGTGAAACAGGCCCTAAGTATTAAAAACCAAATTTTTTTTTGCTGAACAGCCTAATAATAAGTGCCTTTGCTTTGCTGTCAGCAAACGGTGTTTACCGATGCGCAACAATAAAAAAGAAATTTTAAACGAATTCAAATTACGAACATTTAACTTTTTATAAGTGAAAGGAAGTGGTACTGTGTTGCCATTACGAGACAGGAAGTGGGTCATAGAGAAACCTTATAAATAAGGTGAGAATATAAGTTAATGGGTTGGAAAATTTGATAGTTCAATTAGCGCGTTTATGTGGCTTCATGAAGTTGATACGCGTTTACTTACAGATGGTGTGAACGATAGGGCTTAACTCATAAATAAACGTTAAATTACACAAAACGCGTATATCTTGTGTAATTTAACGTAAAACGAATTTATTATTTTTGTTCTTTTATTAATTCTTCTCCAAATTAGAGCTCATGGTTCCTTGAGCCACTCTGCTCTATTCTTAATCGTTTATGGCTTTTGCGCCGAAGTATCTTACAAATTCATCCTGTAGGATACGTCCTATCTCTTATTGTTTCTTAATCGTTTCCGAATTGTATAATTACTGAACATAAGTTTAGTTTTTATAAAAAGAAAAAAAAAGTTGCAAATGTTGCAATAGCAATAATTATTAATTGTCTTTACTATGAGCTGCTTTTTTTAAAATCTTCTTTATGTAAATTCAATCCCATAGTACTTTTACAAATATCAACTTACGACTTACTACTAACTTTAAACTAATTTAACTTATCAAAATAATGCAAAACTGATTAACCTTAATCTAATTGGTTTTCTAATAAAAAAAGTATATCATATTTTTGCTGCTTCAGAGGTAGGCTAGGTAAAATACCAAGGAACATTTTATCGCGTGAGCTGCTCTTTAATTTAATTATAAAACGTATGAGTTACCTAATGCGTAAGCTTGCTAATAGGTAGATACTTAAGAAAAATCATTGAAGATTTCCTAATGGATTTCGGTGATTCAATTTTTACGGATTACGGTATTGGATCATTAACATTAATACCTAGCCGTTTTAGACGATTAGTAGACGACAAAGCAACAAAAGATCTTAACAAATGTATTTGCATTGCATAATAGGGCCATTATGTTAATGCATGCATAGACAATAAATTTTCCAATCAATTCTATTTTTGTTCAAATAGATTTGAAAAATGAATAACACTAGTATGGATTGAAAATAAGTCTACTTCAAAACATCCCAACACGAAAATAGCTTTACTTCGTTACTCTAGTTTCTCTATGCTTAAAACTTCCCTTCAAATCTCAAAGGTCTCAAACTGTCACACGTTGCCATATTGATATGGCATTCCCTGTGGCATGCCAGTGCCAGTCGGTCGGAGGTCGTCGCTGATGCGTGTACGTAACCTAATCCCTGGGCTAGACTTACCGCGGCCGCGTCGCGGTTCCAACGGTTGTGCAATGTGCATTCGCTGACAATATGTGACTGCTGCAGTATCGGGTTTGTTGTCTATGAATCGATAGGAATTTATTAGGGATTGTCTGGAAATCTAATACTATCCTGTATAAACGGTGAAAGGACTATAGAGCTGCTAACTAGAATGTTACCAGGAAGATGATTTTGTTTCATGTAAAAAAACAAGTAATTCGTCTCATTGCGTTTTTATTCTCACTCGCTGCAATCAGATAAATTTTATTCGTTTTCGGATACCAAAAGAACTTGCTCCATTTTATGCCAAGCAACATGATCCGTGAAAGGTGGCAGTGGAATAAAAAATATCCGATATCAACATGTGCAATAAAAACCAAATCTATTTTATTTTAGTCTTTAGTCTATTTCATTGTAGGTACCGGATGTCATTTTCGATCAAAGATCATTAAAATAATACAACAAAGAGAATGACATTTATCTGTCAATTATGTAACTTTAGAAGATACCTAACACTTATTTACCTATCTTGAAAAAAAAAACAACGAAGTGACAATATAATATTAAAAACTAGATTATTCACATTATATAATTTTTGATTGAATCTAAAATGAGTTCACTGCTACAATTAATTGGAATGAGAAAGATGGGACTACTAAAATCAATTAATATCTTGAAAATCAAAACCTTGATTAGGTTCCGATGTCCTTGTCCCGGTCAAGGGAAAAAAACCGGAACGTAAAAAATCGTCTTTATTTATCAAATCGACACAAATATTGGATCGGTTACTGGCCAAGGAGTGCAAATGACAAATACATACTTGTCGTTATCAGGTGGCCGATAAGCGCTATCTTTCCACTCGACGCGACTTCATAAATAGCTGGTCATCGGACCGACTCGATAGTTTGTATTCGAAGGTTGAACGATTAGGTCCGTGGTCAGATAATAAAAATAAAATAAAAATTGTCTATTAGTGCTCCAAATTCAAATTAAACCGCGCCCAGTCCTTGTACATCCTTTTGAAACTTTTTATTCTTTTATTAATTTATTGAATTAATTAAGAGAATATTTTAAATTATTTTATTAAATGGAGGATGAGTGAAGACATTTAAAGTATATTACGTAGTGAGATGTGGTATAAACATAACGAAATCGAGAATATTCTGTATCGTGCGTGTGATTTACTTTTTTGGACTTACTTTTGTGTTTCTTGACGACTTGTGTATTCATCGAGGATTTCTGATTGAAGATGTCTCCTAAACAGAAAGCCAGCAGCGTAAGTGTTCAAATATTTTAGTAGACCTTCCTTTAAAAAAATACTGTAGGTATATGTAAAATCTATTTTTTGCTCTATGTAGACGCACATGTTGTGATAGACAAATACTTTAAAACTTTACCTTTGCTTATTTTTGTAGTTGTAGTAGTAAGTTTGTAGTTTTATTTAAAACTTTATGCACAAGTAAGAACTTAATACCCCCTTAGGGTTAATTTTACGCATCTATGTAGCTTTTTAGAGCCTACTCAGTATCAATATTAGCCAAGATTATATTTTTTTTCATTACTCATCTTTGTGGAACTTCCTCGATACTGCTCAGTCGGGTATTTCACTAAAATGAATTATTTACGATTAACGAACTCCTTCAACAAGTAATTGGTTTTAAGTAGAAACATGGCTTCCGCATCGACTTATAGGTACAGTCACCAGCACATCAAGTTACCAGAAACTGTCCAAATGATTTTAAACCATAAAATGTTGAAGGTTAAGTTCAAAATCGAATGTGAAAATTTGACAGTTAGTGGTAACTTGATGCGCTGCCGACTGTACCTACTTACTTATTTTGATCGAAAGTTTAGCAAGTGCAAGTTCAAGCAAGTTAAAGTGCATGTTTAGTTAGTATTTTACATTATTTTATTACAATATTATATACACTTATAAATTAAAATAACCTAAAGTAACTAACTTAAAAATAAACTAAAAAATGGCGTCAAAAAACTCCTCAACGCTGGCGCTGTCAACTGGTCGTATCCCCAAGAGACTGGCGGCGTAGCGACACTGTATGGCAACGCTAAGCCTCTGGCCAAGGTTAAAGCCAGCCCTTGGGTCACGGGAAGTGTCAACTAAGCGTTTTGAAATTTCCTTGAAAAGGCTGTGAGCACTCAGACCCCACGGTCCTAAAGTTTCAAGTTTCAGTGAAGTTTAGTAAGTGTACGACCGAAGATTTCATTAATGTTTGCATGCCAATTTTATGGTGAAATGTGTCAATGCACTACATATTATTTTTACCATCTATTGTACCACATTTACTGCAAATAAATAATTTTGACTTTGACTTTGGAAGGTCGGTTACCGGCCGAAGCCGAAAGTTTCTTTATCTAGGTAAGCTCTGGTCACCCTAAAAAGTTCAGTTAAGGATTGGTTAAAAGTTAATAATACAATGTTTTTTTTTTTTTACTTAATAATTAAAATTTTATGTTGACTTTATACTACTTCATTAAATGATTAACATTATCTTGCAACTTGTCCAAAAAAAAATGATTCGAAATGTGTGACCCCTGCCCTTCTCGCATCGCCTTTTACCTTCGCATTCGTAACAGTTCGTTCATTTTCGGTACTTGCTGGAAACCTTCGGCTTCGGCCAAAATTTCGGCCCATTTTGGCCAAAGCCGAAGGAATGGCCGAAGATGGTTTTTATGGCCAATGGTGGCCGAATCCGAAGCTTCAGTCGGATACTACAAATGACGAATAATATATTTTAAACGCGGAGTAATTTTCGTTTCTAATTAATATTTCTTCAAGAATTCAAGATGCATATTTAAAATATTATGTATTTAAGAAAAGGCTATTTTAATGGTCCTTAGTCATATTATACGCTTCAATGAACATTTCCATTCCCATAAAAATAAAACATTTCGGAATGTATTATATCATGGATGCCATGCGTCATGTCGATATTTTTGTCCCACTTATTTTTTTTAATTTACATTATATTGTCGTTATCTTTGGTGTGGTATATTAAATAAATTCCAACAAGATCATTGTTGGAATAAATTTAATATACCTACCACACCAAATTAAATTAATACTTAATAAAGTCAAATAAAAAATATATTCGGTGGTTATAGTTAGAATGACAGGCGATTATTTAAAATAGTAACCATCCACTACAGTTTATTTCACGAAAATCTACTAATCAGTTTTTACTGAAATCTTATTTACTTATCATAACCCTAATAGTATACCCACATTTCACTAGTTATGTTTAAGCCCCATGTGATAGGGACGACCCTATTACCACCAATCGGGCAAAAATCCTGCTACTAAGAATATCCTGGAAAAACCCAATAGCACTATGGCTTAACCTGGGAATCGAACCCAGGAACTCGTCGCGCCTGCGACTACTAGACCACCGAGGCAGTTATTATCTTATTGAACTCAAACAGAAGTAGCTGGACTAGTACCTATTTAAGTAGGAAGCCCTCACGTTATACTTACTTTTTGTGAGCTCTTTTGCTCACCATAGCAAAGTGCGGAATAATCTCGTTACCGGATGGGTGGATTAAGTTATGCTTAGTGTTACCGCACCTTGAAAACCCTGAACACTCACTCATTGGAAATTGAAATCCCAAGAAAAGCGTAGTGAATTTTCTAGAACTCTTTTAAACAACCTTATGAATCTTTTATCTAGGTATTGTTTGCGATTTCTTCTGCGTACGTACATTTTGTATAATCATAATATATTTAGGATGAAAAATAGTCAAAGACAAATAGACAGGGTTGCAATATAGTTTTATTATATTAAGGGTCAATTTAAACGATAGTGCTGTACTACCTTTTAAAAGTATCTCATAAGAACGAAGGAACTACCAGGATAAAATAGATTTCCTTGTGGCATTAAGTCGTAAGTACAGGCATATGTACCACTATTGTACATGAAGTTTAAATAAATAAAAAGTCGTCTGACCTAATCGGGGCCACACTCACCCGTGTGTCAAATTTGTTCAGCCGTTATGGCATGATGATTGATTTCCAAACATATTAATTCACAAACGTACTGCCTTTCACATTTTATATATTTTTTTTGTATCATGGTAGAAAATGAAATAAAATAAGTGTACATTTTACAATATTAATAAAAATGGGCCTCAATGATAATGTCAATGAATCATGAGATATTTTTCTCACATTATCAACACTGCTAACAAAACAATGCTGTGTTGAACTGTTTACGCTTTTATTACCGGTAAATGTAACTCTTATCTTACTACAAAAGATAGTGTTCCTGAGACCTAGATTTTACGCAATAAGGAGGTACACAGAATAAAGAGACACTTAAACATAATAACAACCTCTGAGGTTCTCTATTTTACTCAATTCAGGTCTTCAACTGCTTCTGTATAACAAATGAGTTACACAGCTATTCTGCAATAATATGATTTGGAAATAAGTTCGTCAAACATACATTCAGAGCAAGCAAGCTATTATTCCACGAACATTTTGTTTAGGTGTCCATTTGTTGCATGCTTACAGAACACGTCAAACCTAGCGTTAATCTGTGAAAACATTGTCTGTCAAATTATATTTTAATTAATTAATGAATTAAATTAGACATGAGTTTCAAGGAGAATTTTAAAGAAAAGCAATTGACTGTCTCCTGAATGTCTATCCATCATTTTTCTATCGACCTTTAGTTGTAAAAAAATACCTACATGTTTAGATTCTAGAACATCCGAGCCCACCAACTCGATGTTCTATACTCGTCAATCTACATAGTTCATATTCGTTTATTTGTCAGTTGTTGTTTATTTGGTACTAGCGACCGACCGGCTACGCTAAAATCCGTTGCCTAATTTAAAAGATCTAAGCGTACAAACAGCTGGAGCGACTTTTTTATACTATGTAAGCTTGTAAAGATTATAATTTATACTAAATATTAAGTATTATCATTAGGAATGAGGAAAATGTTGTGAGGAAAGTTTTTAGTATGAATGTGGATGGGTATAAGAGTAGAGGAAGACCAAAGAAACGATGGATGGACTGTGTGAAGGATGAAATGGCAAGAAAAGAAGGGGTCTGATGAGATGACGAGTAATGGAGAAGTATGGAAGAAGAAGACATGCTACGCCGACCCGAAATGAATTGGCATAAGGGCAAGAGAATGATGACTTAATATCATTAGGTATAGCATCCGATGATATGTGTATATCCAAGATTATACCTACTTCAAGAAGATTTCCTTTCTGATTCAGATCGATCACTAAGTACGTTATTCATTTCTCAATTGACATTAATTGCCGACTCGAGGTTTCTCCTTTATCAGTGAGAAATGGCAGGGGCACACAGATATCTTCGTGTTGCAAGTCTGTGACGTCATATAAACAAACTTCTACATTTATTTATTGAAGTAAACATAGTCTTCTGATAAATTCAAGGAATTGTGTGAGTTATGTCTAGTACCTATTTTTCTGTAGAAATTACAGCGATCTTGCAACAGTGAATTTGAGCATTTAGAAATAATTACATTAATCCGCCATTACTAATTGAGTTTTCTTATTTTATATTAACGTAAAATATCCTCAATTGACCAAACATCAAGGGTCGTAGGTATCGTGTGAGGTCAGATAGGCAGTCGCTCCATGAAAATACTGGTATTCAGCTGCATTCAGTTAGACTGGTAGCCGACTCCAACGTTGTTGAGAAGAGGCTAGGCAGATGAATATTTTCAATTGATGTTTCAGACTTAATTGGGTAGTTACATAGCATGTGGATAATTGTGCTGGCTGCTATACCTAATCTAGACTAATTGAAAGCCAATTGAACTCATGAGCGCTTCTTAATACATTGCAACTATGCACACTTACACTCTTAATATACTGCATACAGAACACAGACATATTAGAGCATGTAGCAGGCATGGGTGAATACTTAGTCACCAAATGGATGTATTTTTATGTGACTGTAAAAAAGCTCGAAAAGATCGCATTCGCACTTGCACTTTTGCTTCATGCGCCTTTATGGATTTTTTCATTGCAAAAAAACATGATCTCTGAAAACATAACACTCATTTTTGGGGCAGTCGTGTGAAAAAAACCAAAAGTAGCCCGAAAGATTGGATTTGCGCCTCCCTAAGAGATGGTGGAAGGGACACCGACGCTTAAACGGTTACCACGTATTCAGTACATTATTCTGATGCCCCTTCCCCCCCCCCCCGCCTCATACAAATTTTTCGTCTCCAGTCTCAAACCTATCCACATCTACCTACAGGGTTAAAATGTAGGGAATTAGGGAACAGCAGATTTTTTTCAGAATGATGTACCTACGGAATACCGGTATATGTACGGCGCTGGTGGTAACCATTTAAGCGTCGGTGTCCCTTACACCTTGGATATAATATGGGACTCATAATATACCTGGCTAAATGTGGGTAGCTATAGTCCCTAGCTCCTCGACGAATTCAGACTGATGTTTATAAAAACGTCACTCACAACCGCAGAGTAAACTCTAACTTCCCGTTTCTTCTCTCTTCCAGTCACACGCTTCGCCCAGCGCTGAGCGAAGAGAGCACCTGTACAAGATCCTGGTCATCGGAGAGCTGGGCACCGGGAAGACGTCCATCATCAAGCGATACGTGCACCAGTTCTTCAGCCAGCACTACAGAGCCACCATTGGCGTGGACTTCGCGCTCAAAGTATTGAATTGGGACGCGAATACTATCATTCGTTTGCAGCTATGGGATATTGCGGGTGAGTTTATTGATTAATTCATTCAGCCGTAAGGCCACAAACGAACCAGAACCGTACTAGATTGACAAATCACAAGAGAAACAATGCGATGTAGATTTCAACTAATATATTAATTGGCGGTTGTCTCACGTCTCCGCTTTGGCGGACACAGGGCTTTTCCAAAGACCCATCCCTGTTTCGCACGTGCCGTGACCTGACCCATTTGGAGAAATAAAATCGAAAAGAAGAATGGGTGAACATCATTCTCATCATCCTTCTTTTCTCCTTATCCCAATTCATTTGGGGTCTGCGCAGCATGTCTACTCCTTTTCTTCCATACATCTCTATTACTCGTCATCCTCATCAGACACCTTCTTACTAAGAAACGGTCGCAAAGATATACGCAAAAATAGACTGTTTTATACTTACCATCTGTAATTAAAGATGCTCTATGAATTTGTGTATCTGAAGTTTCGACATATCCAAACAGATCTACATATTGTCAAAAATGTAGACTTACCTTTACATTCTTCTTATTTTTGTTTGGTAAAAAATAAAATTACAAGACATAAAAACAGGCCAAGTGCGAGTCGGACTCGCGCACGAAGGATTCCGTACCATCACTACATATTATAAAACAAAGTCGCTTTTCTGTCCCTATTTCCCTTTGACCGCTTAAATCTTTAAAACTACGCAACGGATTTTGATGCGGTTTTTTTTAATAGATAGAGTGATTCAAGAGGAAGGTTTATATGTATAATAACATGCTTAATATATTAGAGAACCACTGATAATTTCAAGATTTCTATTGTGAAGTCGTAAATAATTTCATTTTTTTCCGCTTACATTGCAAACGCAGGCTGAACCCTACGAGATTTATCAAAGTAATGTACTAAGTATTGTACACATTAAAAAGGTCTACAGAAAACTCCGCGATGGTATATGTCTATCTCTTATGGATATCCCACAATAACATGTTTTTGTCATTTACTTTTTACGCCAAATAATGGCTAATTTCCGAAGCGATTTTAACCAATATGGCATTAATCCTTATCCAATTAAATACCTTAAATACATTGTTGATTTAATATAGATCTATATGGCCCTTTACAGCATATGATTTAAATGAATATTTTCGAAGATATTACAGATTTAAAAATTGCGGGACGTAGCGTTTGCGCCGGCACCGGCCGGCGCGGCGAGGCAAATTTAACGCGTGCGGGCCACGGGCAGTAATGAATAAATCAAAACTACTGGATCAATTTTAATCATTTTTTCAGTGAGTGACATAGGCTATATATTTTACACCCGAAGCCGAAGTGGGCCGCTATGTTTTTATATACAACGTTCACAGTTTTTCTGTAGTGTATTTAGTATCAGCATTGCACCCGTGCGAAGCCGGGGCGGGTCGCTAGTTATCTATAAAAACGGTACAAAAATCATATCTGTTGTATGGGAGCCCCCCTTAAATATTTATTCTATTTTGTTTTTAGTATTTGTTGTTATAGCGGCAACAGAAATACATAATTTGTGAAAATTTCAACTGTCTAGCTATCGCGGTTCTTGAGATACAGCCTGGTGACAGACAGACGGACGGACAGACAGCGAAATCTTAGTAATAGGGTCCCGTTTTTACCATTTGGGTACGGAACGCAAGTAAGACCCATACAATAGTTCAGGAACCGTTCTAAGAGGACGTAACGTTACAAAGTACCAGGAGGTACTTTAGTAGTAGCGTATTCAATAGACCTAGCTGGGCTTCTATTGAGTGACTTCCTCCCATTATCAGATAGACCTTGGTTAATAAAGGTCTGTTGTTGATGCTTGCATGATCAAGATCGAATATGATTTTTAGTTGGTTACAGAAACGTTGACTTCAACATTAAGGGGTAAGGGGGGTTGTCAGGGTAGCACGCGAAATTCAAAATTTCCTACGTTTTTTGCAATTTGCAGGTCAGTGTGAGGTTGTTGATTAGAATATGATTCGCGACCGTAAAAAATGTGGCTTTACTGAGTTATAATCATTAAAATCATCAATACAACCCTCTTTTTTTTTGGTGGGTTCCCACCCATCAAAAAAAAAGAGTCAAATGCCCCCCCCCCCCCCCGCTCTGGGCGGAGCGGAAGGGAGTGTCAGACTCTTACTGACTAAAAACCACCCATGTTCCTTCTTTGGCCCTTTATGTTCCAGGGCCGCGGTATCTCTTTCGAACAGTCCCGCAGCCCTGGCAATACAACCCTCTAAGTTCATTTAATCCCATTGAAAGACTTTTTCATGAAAAAGTAAGAAAATTAGAATTTTACGGGTTAACCTGGCGCCTTCACGTAAAGCTTCGGCTACATGCTCAATCTTATTTGCACCAATTCTTGTTTGTGTAAGCAAATATATAAGTAATCGGTTGGACCTTTGAGTAAAAAGTGCTTTATCTTATCCCATTGAGTTTGTACGTTTAGATTTCATGACTTTATTTTCATTTCAGTTATTATGTTTGTTATAGACATTTGATCCATATGATTAACCATATCGATTGATGTTATAAAAGTACAGGCCTTTTAGAATTTTAGTCGGTTCGATTCCCGTGTGCGGCAAGCGAATTTTCGGAAATCTTTGAATGCAGTTATAGTAGTGAGTAATTGGGGCATCTGGATCAAGGAGATCCAGACACCCCAATTACACACTTGATGTGAACTAGACAATCAGTCAATCGGTCAATATTTGAGAACTAGACAATCAGTCAATCGATCAATATTTGTGAACTAGACAATCAGTCAATCGGTCAATATTTGGGAACTAGACAATTGTCTAATCAAATAGTTTATTGGAATAATATTAACTTGTCTATTACTAAAATAGGCTAATGTTTACTTATTGAATCGTTCTTCTCATCAATCTATCCTGCTCCACTTTAGAATATTTTATATTTTTGTTTCTTTAAAAAAGAGACGTTTTGATTTGTCAACATAATCTGTCCCTTTTACAGCATTTAAATAAAAGCAATCAGGAAAAAATATAGCATGTTGCATCCAAGGATCATCGTAATACTCCCAATCTACGATACCACCTCCACACGAAAAGCACATAACTTTATCGTTTAAACCACTTCCACAGTAAAAAAAACCTGCATCAGCCATTTCCATCACCAACCTTCGTTTTGAATCTACTGTAGCCCAATAATGTCGAAATGAACATAATCGAAGTTTATGATCATTATATATTTCATATCGCGGGCTGAAATAATTTTGAATCATTTTAAGAAGGTCTCGATACGGGTATGTATAAAAGAATAATGAACTCTTGTATCTGGTGTTCTCAATTTATAAAGATCTGGCGCTCAGAATAGAACAGGAATGAGCGATAGCATATTTCGTTGTGGTATTCTACATGTAATGCTTTTATTATGAAATAAAACAAAAAAACATTTACTCATAGAAAAAACATTTATTCTGATACATTGTTATGATGTAAAGAGCTAACAAATTATTTAACTTAATTTTTTTCAGGGCATCCCTTATCTTCTAAATTATAAACAATTAAAAATATTTTTATCATCAGACCACTTTTTTAAACATGTTACATTTTTTAAAGCACATACATTCGAATGATACACACAGCTAAATATATTACTAGACTTTCCATAATCATCAAATAATTTTTGTAAGCTAGGACAGTTCTTATCTTCTAAATTATATACATTATCATGTTTTACAATGTTTCTTAGCCACGACACTTTTTCACATCCTTTAACATAAATCTTTTTATCTTTCAGATAATGTTCAATAATTTGAGGCAATTTTAAGTATGGTATAATACCCTCTCTCCAGAAAATTTTTCGGTTTCTCTCTATCCAATTTACTTGCGTTTTTTCTTTTTTTGTAAGATTGTAAAATGGGAATGGTGGTTTGATTAATAATACCATAATTTGATTTCTGCATGCTATTGCTATTTCTTTCACAATAAACTCATTACTTTCGGTCTTAAACCCTTGCAGATCGACTAAGGCGTTCATAATAATTTCCTTACAATACTGCTTAAGGGTTTATATTCAATCAGACGATCGTTGATGATTAGACAATAGGCAGATGTATTATCTGGTATATCTTCAGAACTTTCTATTTCCAGTCTCACATCTACAGCCCCGGTTTTCAAGGCTTCGTTCTGTCTTGAGCAATCAATTACAAATAAAGGAGCCTTTTCTTTAAATTCACGCAAATCAAGCATCGGTTCAGACCGGGTGTTATAATAAGACTGACGAAATTGGGTAAACATTTCATATAATATACAATATTTGTCTTCAGAAAATTTTGCACTAACCGATTCGTATGGATAATATTGAGAATTTAAAAATAGAGTAACATTAGTTATTTTTCCATGGTCAAATATTGAACAGTCTCTGGTTTTCATATTTTTTCTATTTGTCTGCAAACCAAAGATCACATACCTTGGTTTTTCGAGTTGTGATGCAGTCTTCACAACCCAGGAATGTTTTGTAGTTTTAGGCAATAAAGGGTATTCGTACAAGTCCCAATTTCTAAAAGCTATTTGAATAGGACGATCCTTTTCTAAATATTTAAGTAAAGTTAATCTTTCCCGATCAGAAACTTTTATATGAGGCATGCGCCATTGCAGTCTCTCTATATTTACTTCAATGGAGTCATCCTTGTGATCAAGTATTATACTGTTGACATTCGAACTGCTTCTATTGAGTATAAGTTCATGTTTACAGTTAATCATAATTTTATTATAATCTTCCGCAAATCCTAAAACTTTATTCAACGGTATTAGGGCACTAAAAATACCATTATTATCTTTAACCCCTTCCAAATTCCAACCCCAAATAGCAGCAGCTTTACTTTCCCCCTCGCTCATAGACAGATATGATTTTAGAGTGGTAGTAATACCTGCATTTTTTATGCGGTCTATCTCAACACCGTTAATTTCATATCGAATGTCTTGAAATAGGAACGATATATGATTATTTGTAAAATTAACAATCTTTCGTGTCAGTTTTCCTGCTGCATCTTTCGATGCCACTGTGGCTCGACCTTCAATGTAAATGTAGCTGGCTGAAGGTAATACGTACAAATCTTGCTGATGTATGGGTATGCGTATTTCATCATTTTCATTAAAACTGTTGCTATATGGATTATAAGTATGAATTTCATAACTCACTATAGAGTTATCAATTTGTGGTAAACCATTCACTTGAAGAATACTCATAATTTAAATCCTAAAGCTCGAAGAAATAATTTGTTATCTTTAGTTAATTTTTTTATAGTTCGTATATGTCTTCGTCTTCTGACGGTACGAGAACGAGTAAAGTTATTAACTTCGGCAGATGATTTTATATTATAAACTATCATTTTTTTATTTTCACTCTATATTGACATTCGTCTCCTGTAGCAGATAATGTTAAAGTGTTGTCTTATGAGTACGACACGTAACATTTAAACCTTTTTTAGAAGTGATAATTTGATAAAACCGTGCATTTTCCAAAACTCTTTAAGAAATTTAATGCATAAATGCCCACAATTGAATAAGTTATTCTTTTGTAAATTATTGTAATTATAATTGATATTGTTAGAACCTACATAGCGAACAAATTCTATTGGAGGTTTCAAGTTGCCGTAACTGTCAAAGTATTCGATATATTCATTTAAAATTATATAGGCTACCCAATGTGTACCAGAATTTTTAGAATTATCTAAATTTATGATTCCACACTCTTTCGAAAACGGTGACTTCGGTAAGGTATCCCTCATATACACTCCGCGAAAATATGGAACGTCTTTAGTAAAATGTATGATATCTATATTAGTAAGAGCACGATTAGGTAGCCTATGATTTAGTTTTTTTTCTTTAAATTTGTATATATTCCAAGTCCATCCTTGTAACGATTTAACCGCAGTCCATTTCCAATACATACACCTTCTGCATTCTTATTATGACTTTTCATTTCTTCTAAACGCTTTCTTGCAACTCTATATTCATTTATGGTTTTGACAATACCAGCAATTCCACCTGCAATACTGCCAGCAGCAGACAAACCAGCAAATATTGGTATTAAAGGTAAAACACCACCAGACTTAGGAAGTGATATGATACGTGGGACCCTGGCAGATGAATCATGATTCAATTCTCTAGCAGCAGCGTAGGCTAATTCTATTAGTTTTTTCCTACACTTCGGTTTAATTTTTTTAATGCACTTTTTGGTGTGGGTTACTAAACTTTTAAAGTTTTTCTTGAGTCCAGATCCAGAACTTACTTTTGCTAGCATTATATTATTAACCAAATTGGCAGCAAGTTTTTCTCCTGTACTTGCATCACGAGATAAAGCACGCTTTTTTGCCATTTTTAATAAAATTATATCTGCTTTGTGACGATCTTTCAAACTTTTGGTATTATTATATGCAATATCGTGCTGTTTACAATAATCGTCTAATTTGTTTACACCCCTATCACCTCGAGCCAATCTCTCACGTAATCTAGTTCCTGGGCCACAATAATTATATCCCGGTAAATGGAGCTCAAATGGTAAATTATTAATTAAATTATTAACAAGTCCTTCTCCTTTCATGTATACAAACAGAATGGAACCATTATCATAGAGCATGATGTTATATTGATAAACCACTCATAAAACGTTGGTATCATCAATCCAACTATTTTCGCAGGATGATAACCCCAACCATTTCACGAAAACTTTTCTACCTTTTCGTTTCAAAACTTTTTCAACAAGGTAAATGTCAGGATGTTTAGTTTTTTGTAATTCTTGATCATAAAATGCTCCTAAAATAGGTTGCTCTTTGGCATCTTGTAATAAATATGTAACAGGATTTGTGTTTTGAACTTTACTGATCTTAAATATCTCTGTAGACCAATTAGGAGTGTAACCTTTTTCAAAACAACCTTTATGTTTACTTATTCGTACAAAATCCCCTGTCTTAAACTTTTGACATAATGTTTTCGTTCGATTTTGATTGAAATATCTCTTTAGTAGCTTAATTTTATTGCTATGATTCACTTGAATGGGCGGTAAACCAATTGTTCTGTGTATTGTATGATTATATCTATTAATGATGTTTGCAAGTGTCCCGTCTATCCATTTATAATTCCCTTTGAAACTAAATTCCTTGTAAAGCATACTTTTTATCGTCCTTATTAACCGTTCTACAATTGAAGCCTTTTTCGTTGAATAAGAGCAGTAGTGGTTGATAGAATTATTTAATAATATTTTTTTAAAACTTTTATTGTAAAATTCTTTTCCTAGATCTGTTTGCAAGTTTCTAGGGATACGTTTTTCTCTACTCAATAAAGTATTGAAAGCCTCAGATACAGTTTGTTTATTCTTTTGTTTAAGTGGAATACCCCAAGCATACTTAGAGAATCCATCAATGACGACTAAAATATATTTGCAGTTGTTGTTAAATTTGGAGAAACTTTGCATATCCATTAAATCAGCTTGCCAAAGATCATCGATATCTTTTAATATTACATGTCTTCGAGGAAAATTTATTCTTGCACTTCTATGAATTTCGTTAATAATTTTTCTTTTTACTTTGCTCATTTTCTCAACTGTCACTCCCGAATTACAAAATTAGACTACGTAACAATTTATATGATAAGCCCTTTTATTCTTGTATTACACCCGCTTCTTTTAGCTCTTCAATAATTGATAAAATTTCGTTGTCAAGATTAGTATTACCTGCAGTTTTAGAAGCGATCAAAAGTTTAAGCCTGTCCACTAGTTCATTAGGATCATCCCAATAAACAAGTTCAGTATTTTTTTTATATTTTTTAAGATACGGTAGACCAGCACCTCTCTTTTGTCTAAATTTTACTTCTGTGGGTTCTTGTAAATAAGACTCAGAAAATAACGGTTTGACCACTTGAGAATATTTTAGGCCTTTATCACCTTTAATTTGACCTGCAGGGTCAAAGTCTCTTTTATGAGCATTAGTTGTGAGGAGTATTTCTTTGTAAACCAATTTATCTTTTAAATTGACCAAACTTAAATCAGGCTTCTTGCGAAGCAATAGTTCTTTTAAACCAGGTGTAATTTTATACTGTTTATTAGCTACGCGAATGTTATACACTTTATTGGAGTTCTCCTGAGTGGTAGAAAAATTAACTATTGTATTTCCGATCATATGTTTGTTATTTTCACTACGTACACCAAATGGTATATTCATATCTTCATATATTTCAATGATATCTTCTTTTTTCAACGATGCATTATTATCTTTTTCTGATTCATTATCTCCTTCATCTTCTGAATAAAAATTTTCTAACGAGCTTGACTCATTAGATGATTCATGTTTGTACATGTCATGAGATTTATCATGCAAAAATATTTTGGAACCTATATCAGTGTGTTTAATTTGGTCATCACAAGTATCTTCATTTTTTATTGTAGAAATTTGCTTGTTAGCTACGATTGCATTAAGAGGGTCTGCGAGAGGCTTAAAAAAATACTTCAAATGGCTGTCAGTGTTAAACTCATAATCTTTCATTTGTTTCACTTTTTCCTTTATAGCGTCTGCCGACTTTATTAATTGATCTGTAGTGTTGTGATCCATTATACGACTTATAGTGAGGAGTATTTATGCTCAAATGATTATTATTTCTTTCAGTCATAATTTATATAACCATTTAATCGCAATAAATAAAGTTATCAAATGATTGTCTATATCTGCCTTTGTTTAGTTCACAATCCTTATTAATAGTCAAAAAATCATAAGGATGTATCCAGATTTTAGAACACAGATCTTTGAACTTCGACCACTCTATATCAGAACTAACATGTTCATCGTATATATGTTTCAAGTTAACTTCATCTTGCTTGAAAATTATCAAAAAGTTAACATTGTCTCGTAATAACTGCTTTGGTATTTTTGAATACGTTTGAGATAAATAAAAACAATCTATACTTCTATGTCTGCCCATTGTAAAATAATTTCGTATGTTAATTTGCTTTTCACAAACCACATCATCAAAAATAATAACAGAATTCGGTAATGCATCGTTAGGATGAATAACTTCGTCATCAAAATTAAAAATAAAAAGTTTTACTTCTGGCACTCTTTCTAAGATCTGTTTTAGAAAAATATATTTTGGTTGAAAGCTAGTCTTGGAATACAAGTAAACATTTTTAAACTTTAAGCCATTTTCGTGAATTAACAAACTAATCATGACGTTCGTTTTCCCACAATTCGAAGGGCCACATATTATACATCTGATATTATTCGGCAAAAGAACACTATGCTTTGCGTGTGGTTTATTTTCCTCTACCTCAATATTTTTAACTTCTAATGAAACTGGTTGCTTGACCCACTTCATGTTTGTATCTGTCAGAAAACATAATATGTTCTAGTATTTATAATGCTTATCAAGAACGCTAAGTAATTATAACCCGCAATAATCAGTATCATAGTTTTTAGCTTTTGTTTCCTCGGATAAGTTCGCAGATAAATAAAATGATCAATAATATCTATACAGGTAATGTTCGTTACAAATAAAACAGCAAATATAGAGTACAAGTAAAGGCTTATTTATTAAATAACAACATAATTATTCAGTTTTATTTAATGATTGACAATTCTCATAATTAAAATTATATAAGTTTGCAATTAAAAATACTACTAAATTAACATATGTAATCACAATGACCCCAAGGTACAGTATCTATTTGATTTCCCAGAACATGCCTTTTATCGTCTATCCTGTTTAAAACAACTTTATTTACTTCTTGTGAGAACAGCACATGCTTCATTGATTTTATCATATTCATCTTACGCTTTAATGTTAAGTTCTTAAATAAAACATCTCGATAATTAGATGATTTTAAACATCTTGTTACAGGCTTTGATACACCTTTAGCTTTATTTATTTGTCTATTTAATGATGTCATGCAATATAGTTTTGCTCTTAAGCCTGTAAATTCGGTAAGTGGGTCACCTCCTAACTCATCCTTAAATAAACCAGGAATTTTTTCATTCACCCTAGGAATAAAGTAATGATTATTAGTTTCAAAATTACTTGTATCGAATTCTGATAAATTATCGTACATGTCTTTATAAAAGTCTTCAGTATGTATTAAATACAACAAACTATCAGTATCAGTGTAGCATAATTTAGCTTTGTCACCATATTTATTCTTAATGAAATTATAATGATAATTGTACATATGGCACTTAGAGAATTCTAGCACCGCAAATCCAATATATATCGGTCTGTCTAAAACAAGTTTCATGGGACTCAGTTGTATGGCTATAAAGTTTTCATTAAAGATAGAAACACTTTTTAAATTAGGTTTTGTGATTAATTTCTCAGCACCTACTATTTTATTCGTTTTATTCAAATCATCACTCCATTTGGTTACTAATTTGACTTCCACTTGCTTACGTTTATTTTCAATAGTTTTCCCAAATATTGAGTTGTTTAAAAGCTTAAAAAAATCTCTTTCGAATGATGTTGAAGCTGCTTGCCGTAAGCTAGTATTCAAGTCTATATACTTTTTCAAAAAATATTCTTGTTTAAAACAAAGGATTCTATGAATTTTTTTTAAAACTAGACCATTTTTAAGACATGCTTTTAAATGAACATAATGAATAATGTAATTATATTTATCATACAAATTTGCAATTAATTTTGGTGTTTTCCCTCCAATAGGTGTGAACTTCTCGGGAGCAAAAGGCAAGTCGCTATGCAAATTATGTAAATGATTTGGATACGCTAAATCTACTTCTAAAATATAACCGTACTCGCCATTATCAGGAACATCAAACAAATTAAAATGTTCAATATCATTATTTTTCATAAATTTAAACTCTGACATCGGTAATTTTTTAGTCATAGCATATCCATAAAGATTATTACAGTCTAAATATATCAAATATGTTGATGGTTTAGAACTATCAAAATGAGGTAAATAAATATTATTCGCTTCAGCATATCGGTGAGAGCACTGAGCTAATCCTCCACGTATTCCTTTTTCCAACATTTTATAAATTTCTAAATCATTAATCAATTCTAACTGAACGCCTGTGTAAAGGAGCATTGCATCCCAACTCAATCCGGGTGAAGTCACATAATACGCAGGATCGAGTTTGTAATGTTGCAAACAAATTTTTCTAAAATTTTCAAATATATCACATAATAATAGTACATCACACTTTAAATACAAGTCAGTATATTCACCAAGAGTACTAATATCAAAACATTTCCACACTGTTCGGGCATGTTGATATTCAGTATCTGTTATATGTTTCATTTGTAAAGTGTTATAAAAATGATTCTTTGGTGGTAGTTGTGGTTCATTATATGTTTGCCATGAGCTAATGTACTCATACGGATATACACCTTTGCTTCTCAGTAAATTTAACTGGCTTTTATCTGGGAAATGTGATGATAAGTGAATAAAATCGTTCTCCGTTAAACTTTTACTCAAATTGTCAAGACTTGAACTAAGAAACTGAAATGAATCTATAAATTTAATCTGTATAGGTTTACATCCTGTGCCGGTTTTGATTATTTTAGTTATGCTTATATATTTTTCTTTTGTTTTTGGTATAATTTTTATCTCACCATCATATTTCGATAATTCAGTAATAAATATATGAGAATCATAACCAGATAAGTTATGAAAGATAACAGGTATAAATGAACACACTCTATAAATTAAATTGCAATGCGAATGCGCAGCGCCTCTGTACTCGGATGTAATATGATCATGATCACAAACTTTATCATCAAATAATAAATGATTACAGATATGGCATGTAGTTGCTTTGCTATAATTATCAGTTTGCTCTCTCGTCATAGATCTCATGGGTTTCTTAGTTATTAAAATTTTGTGAATTAACTTCGCTTCTTTAATTAATCTCTTAACAAACACTTTTACACAATCAGGTCCTCTATATGTTACGAATTTGTTCAAGCTACTATCATGTGAGCAACATACATAATATGCAAAACAAGACGGTTGATGTAGTTTATTTTTTATCGTACTTTTATCATTATGTTTTTCTTTATAATTTACTAGTATACTTTCAAAGTCAGCATAAATCACAAAGTTAATTTTTTGCTTTCGCTCATAATTTTTGAATTGTAATGTATTGTTTTTATCAGGCAGTATTGTTAAAATTTGGGAACAACTATGAGAATGATACATTTTTTCACTAGTAAAAAATTGCAAACATGTTTCACATAAATGCGTTTGACCTTTATGAGACGTAACTTGTCGACGCACTAAGCGTAAAAGATTTTTTATCAAGCAATAATGACCTTTATTTTGTTTTTCAAAATACAGTAAGTTAACATGTTTATCTTTCTTACAATTCGTCACATAAAGAGGTCCAGTTACAGTACAACGTTCATCTAATCCATAAATATTAATACTGATCTCACAATTATTCTTTTCAAACAACTTGATATCTTTAGGTAAAGGAGGAAATGAAATGCCTTGTATATTAAATATTGAACTAAAGTGTGGATAGGAGTTTGTTCTACATACATTATTTTTTGCTGGAAATAATGCTGCGACAATACTCCATAAAAAACAGTAATCATCATTATTGTGTATATTCAAACAACTCTTTGTGTTTTTAATAACTTCTGGTAGCTCTAAATAAGTACCGCCCCGCATGGGGGAATATTTATTTATATTTATTTCCAAATGACTTATACAGACAAATGACCATCCAGATTCATAATGCTCAAATTCAGTAAGTTTTCTTTTAAATATTTCTATTATATTCGAGAATAAATTATTAAAGTCAGTACTGCTGTATATAGTTTCATATTTCGTATTAAATGACTTGAGCTGCTGCTCACTTAATTGTGGTAGTAAAAAGTAAGCAAACAGCTCGAAGTTAACTTTAATGCAGGTATGTTCCAATAATGATAACTCAACGATTTTCGAAACATCTTTTCGCTTATCACTCAAGAACACCTCTAGTATGAGGTACTCGTCTTCTATTGATGGGTTTAAGCGATACGTCATGATTCTATTTTTAAATGCTGCAGCTACAATATGAACATTTTCAAACTTTGACTTTATTAAACAATTCGATTTATGAATATTCGTTCTCATATGATATCTGTATTTATGTTCTGGGATCTCAATTTTACATTCATTACAATGAATATGCTTTGATAAATAATTTGGCTCATAAATATTCTTATCGTATTCATTTTCTGGAATATCAATCTGGGATTTAACAATATTATTATCAGAATTTCTGTATTCAATCTGGGATTTAACATTATTAATATCAGAATTTCTGTATTTAATCTGGGATTTAACATTATTAATATCAGAATTTCTGTATTCATTTTCTGTAATATCAATCTGGGATTTAACATTATTAATATCAGAATTTCTGTATTCAATCTGGGATTTAACATTATTAATATCAGAATTTCTGTATTCAATCTGGGATTTAACATTATTAATATCAGAATTTCTGTATTCATTTTCTGGAATATCAATCTGGGATTTAACATTATTAATATCAGAATCTCTGTATTCAATCTGGGATTTAACATTATTAATATCATAATTTCTGTATTCAATCTGGGATTTAACATTATTAATATCTGAATTTGCTGATGAGTCATCACCGGGGTGTATAACTGGAAAAAAAGACAGCATTTTTATTGTATAGTTTAATTATAGGGATTATAAATGCGATTACAAAATACTATCTTAAAATAACATCCATGTAAGTATATAATGATTATATCTCATAATGTAAACTATTGTTAAGACTATTGATAAGAGCTAATAAAAGTAGGAACACATTTTTTAAACTCCTTCCTGGTGCTTGTTATGTAGGCGTTTAGGCGACGCCAGGACTCTGAATCTTCATCACATTTGTTTTTTATCGTGATTACCGAGTGCCGCCACCTATTTACTGGTTGGACTCGCTCTATTTCACTACATTTATATACTTTGAGTTCTACATAGAACTCACCTCTTTTTTGCTCGTTCATTTGTCGTGAAAATCCGTTCGCCAGTCTCCTCGTGATGTACGAGTATATCGGGGCCGTCTTTTTGTCCACAACAACATCAATTTCATCGTCATCAGTGTCGCTCCCGAATAACTCGCGAGCCGTTGACTTGGTGACAGGGGTGATTGGGTGAATGGTCGGCTTAGTTTTCTTACTCGTAGACGTAGACGGTTGGGAGCTGCTCGTTGGACAAGGCTTGCGCTTTTTGTTCTCCTTTGGCTTGGTTTTCACTGATGCATGCTCCTCGTCTGCCGATTCGTCCTCTGAAGGGAAAATATGGTCTGCCGTGTTCTTGTCCCTGTAAGAAATAAAATCAATGAATTAGTATAGTAACAATTACATTTTGTTTAAATCATCTAGACGAGACTAAGAGAATGAATTTATTACTAGAATGAATGAATATTAAAAATTATGAATCAATTAACGGTTTAATTTTTATAGATGCAAAATCGCCCAATTTATCTGAATTATTGAAGAGCTTAATGCAATACCTATTTGAATGATTGAATAGTGAATTAACTGGAAAACAAATATACTACATTTCTAACAAGAAACTTAAACCGATAACACAGAGTGAATTACATTGAAAGTGAGTAGATACTTACATTTTAGAAGATTTACGTTGCTTTGGTAGTTTAGTATAAGATGTAACTGCTCCTAGGTGAAGTGTCGATATGATCCAGCTTCTGCAAGATGCACTCTTAAATAGTGGTAAATCCACGTCACGATATCCCATATAAGGAAAAGGCCACGCATTACTAAAATGCTTTATCAGCCCTAACATCCCAATATGTAATAGTTTACGTTGCAGAAAAATATCTTGCTAAACAATCGAGATCATGCAAATTGAACTTTATCTTCATTGTGTAAGATACTTAAATTCGCTAAGTCGGTGGGTGGTCCGGTTCAGATGTATATAGGTGTCTGGATGATGCCGTTTTCTGTGTCACATACCATTATTATACCCGGGATTTGTCTCCTTCTGTTTTAAATGGCTATTGGAAAGATAAGTGTATATCCAGATTATAAACTATCTGCATGCTAAATTTCATCAAAATCTGTGTAGCTAGTTTTATGTCATTGAATAACAAAAATGCAGGCTGAATTATTAGGCAAAACCAGGCGTAACAATAGTGTGTCGATTTGCCATTTGTTTTGATCCGTCTCCATATAAAGAATTTTGCAAAGTCACTAACAATGACATACTACTTACATACGATGATTTTGCTTGCCGTGTCTTCCCAATAAAATGTATGAAAAGATTACAGCGAACAAACGTACAGTAGTAGTTATTTTATCATATATACTTACGGTAAACAATAAAATGTTTGGCGCCGTGATGTCTTGGGGTTTCAATTTCACCATACCATATTGGTCTAGGATGTCAACATCTAACAAAAACGTACGATTTTGAACTCTATTGATTAAAATTAAATTTATATATAAATGGGAAAAAAACCTTAAAATCAATCATTTCAATTTCGGCATGTGAGTCCTCCTGACTGGGTAGAACGATAATATCGTGAAAATATCGGTAAGTGTTAATAATGTATTTTCTTTATCAATACTATTATAAGTACCTAACAATAAAAATTAAATGCATTATTTAGTACAGCTGTTTGATGCACCACTACCAGTATTTATTTCTACATAACAACACATCATTCACTCACTCATTATGTTCAACCATAATTGTTGTTTTGATATAGAATAATAGTAAATGAAATATTAATTTAGAATTTTTTTCAGGTGTTTAAAAAGGTCTGGACATAGAATTAAGTATGTCACACTCACCATCCTACACTCCTGTTTTAGATAACATTGACCAACAATGTAATGTAAGTATCTAAGTGACCAACGATGTTAACCATTGAATTCATATTTGTGCTGTTTAATAAATGACACAAAATCATTCATCATTATCATTTTTATTTCAGATTTTGATAGATAGCTCAGATCCAGTTCTAAATCCATTTTACTATGCTCAAGATCAAGAGAGTTGGTATGCCGAAGTGGCAGCAAAAGCATGTGAAGAAAGCAGACAACAAGAAACAGAAAAGAAAAAACTGAAGAAGAAGAATAAGAAAATATTTAAAACTTCTAAAAACACATCCTTTATCAAGCGTAAAGAGCCCGGGCATGTTCACCGAATAATAAAGATAATTGTACATGATGTGGAAGGTCGTCAAATGGAAGAAATAGACAGTGACCCTGATAGTGCAAGCTTGAATATACAATATTTAGTGCGAAGTGATTCTGATGAAATCATGAGTGAAACTGAATATTTAGTTACTAAAATAGTTAAAAAGTTAAGTTCAACTTCATGTACTTAATTGATATTTTAAAATATAATCATTCTAATTATTATTTTGCTTTTTATTTCCACACCATAAATTTAAAGTACATAGCCACTGCACTACATATATAAGGCAGCGCGATGGTATTAGCGAGCGCATTCCATTTACGTTAGGCTGCCGCGTTGTGTCGAATAGCCTATACCGACTGTTGCTCAAATTTCATGCACGTGTCTTTGAATTGTTGAATGAATGTAATAATTTTATACAGCGAAAAATTAGAATGCATATAATTATGAACGTTAAATTAAGATAAATGTTTCACATTTATATTGAATATCTAAATTTCTCATGATATCTATTAAATTAATAATGGTTGAATAGACATAAAGTCGACTACCAAAACTCTAACTGACTGTAATTTTATTGATCGCAGAAAATATTTTCATATTTATAATCTTAATAGTTAGCTGATTGTCTAGTTCACATCTAGAGCAATGTTCTGTGCGTATTGAAACATATTGATCGATTGACTGATTGTCTAGTTCACAAATATTGACCGATTGAATGATTGTCTAGTTCACATCAAGTGTGTAATTGGGGTGTCTGGATCTCCTTGATCCAGATGCCCCAATTACTCACTACTAGTTATGTTTATTTTTTTAAATAAAGGAATGTTTCCTTTGAGTAAAATTTGCTATCTCCAGTATTTAGAGTATTTTCCCTCCAGGTAAGGTTGAAAAATTCCACCCTGTATTCCGCCATACAGTGTTTGCGCCAATTTTTGTACAAACCGTTTACGAATGCAAGATTGAGCGTGTAGGCGAACCTTAAATCTCTTAAGGTACGTGCAATTAATGTAATTATCTTTACATTTTGTAAGTATACATAAACTTAGTACCACAGAGAATATTTATTTGAAGGCCAAACTTCTCATCTGAGTTCGGATATTTTGTATTATAGTAAAACCACTTCAAGATTGGCCTGTTGGTCTAGTGGTTAGTGACCCTGACTGCTAGGACGGAGGTCGTGGGTTCGATTCCCACACAGGCTAAATCTTTGTGCGATGAGTACGATTATTTGTTCTGTATCTGGGTGTGTAATTTATCTATAATATGTATGTATTTAGAAATATATAGGTATGTTTATCAGTTGTCTGGTTGCCAGCCACCTAATTTGGGATCAGATGGCGGTGTGTTGTTTGTCCCAAGATATATTATTATATTATATATTATAAGTGTGCAGTTCAAGGTGGTGTTGCTTGTCATGAAAATTTGAATCGAAATGTCAAACTTAGTACATTTATTTTAGTTCTGTGTTTTCCCACCTGCACAGCAGGTTGAAGTTTACTTCAGTTTCGACTCTCTTCCCAAAAATAAGAGCACTCTTCTGTCAACGTCAATTAATTGTCAAAAGATTCATGAAGCACAATACTGGTCAATTTTTTCGTGGTTTTCATCAGCTGCTTCTTAGCAGCAGTGAATAAATCAGAATGCCCATAATTGATGAAGATGGTGCAGATTTTCTCACCGCGTTCACAATGTGTTTCACGATAATGTGCTTTTTGTTCATGTCTCTTGTAATTATAATATATAATGATAATTAGTGTTATACCTTTGTCTTGCTTTGTTATGCCGGGTATCGTTTTGTTTGACTGGATAACCCGCGCTCGGCCCGTGCTGGATTCCTTGGAAAGAGATATTATTATGCGTCTCCGTGGTAACGTACTCAGTGATACTCTTTTATATCTCTTTGGGGCTGATTAAGCACAAGCTATTATATATTTGATAGATATTTAAGGACTGCTGCTTGACCGCAAACAGTGCTCATAGGTATTATCAATTTTAACAGCCGGATTCGTGTACCTATGCCTGTGGGATCTCGTTGTTCATCGTAATTCCGCAACGATTTAGGATTGTGGTTTGCGCCAGCATATAGAAAGTTGATTCCTGAAAGTTTATGTATGTACATGTGTGAAATACACTTGTATATATTAAATAAAAACACTTTGTGAAAAATGTTTTGTCAAGTCTTAAGAACACCGTGCAAAGTAATTATCTTCTGCCTAGCCTTTTCTCAACTAATAACGCTACGGTCGTTAGTTTAACAGGATGTAGCTACTACCAGTACTAAATGGAGCGACTGTCTTCCTACGTCCACAACACATTGACTGGGAAACACCACCTTGGTGAGACTGGTTGTTATATTTTCTTTTTATTCATAAAGACCATCAAAAATCGACAGCCGGGACCGACGGATTAACTTAACGTGCTTTGCGAGTCACGGAGGGGTCTCGATATGAAAGAATGGACATCTCTCTACGGGCCGACCTCGGGAAGCGAGGGTTAGGTACCCTTCGATCGACCCTCCTCTTAATAGAATTTGTACTCTCCAATCTAACTTCATATTTCCATTCATAGGTCAAGAGCGCTTCGGCAACATGACCCGAGTGTACTACAAGGAGGCTGTCGGTGCCTTCATCGTGTTCGACGTATCCAGGGTCGCGACCTTCGACGCCGTGGTTAAGTGGAAGAACGACCTGGATGCCAAGGTCCAACTGCCGGATGGATCGCCTATACCTTGCATACTGCTGGCGAATAAGGTAGGTCGTCCCAGGTTGCTTTTCTTGGACTCGTAATGTAAGCTGGCTTGCATGAGGCAGTCACTACTCTTACTCGTATCGACGCGGAATAGGGTTGAACCGATCAGAAAGAGCTTTATAAATATCATTTATTTAACAACAATAATCCACGGGCTAGTTACATAATACTTAAATAGTCTAAAACGCTCACAGAAAATTCATACTTATAGAATATCATTGGTGCTGCATCACTGATGCCTCAACAGCACCTTGCTGAATTGGTTCATGAATGCCAGTAGAACTCGAACACATTCTCTCTAATAGCGACACCGTTTTCTTTCTCACCATTGTGTGAAAGTCGTGAACACGCGTCAGAGGCTCTACGGAAACGCGGCAGCCCCAAGAGCATTCTGAATCAGGGCAATGCCTATGCAATAAAAGGGAATACAATAACAAGAAAAAAAAAGTAAGTGTAAGAGTGTGTGAGAGTGAGTGAGTGTGGTGAGTGTGTGTGTGAGTGTGTGTGTGTGTGTGCGTGAGTAAGTGTATAAGTTTTTATTGTTACTAACAAATATGGAAGTGATTCTGAAATAAATGTATATTATTTATTAATACAATGTCAGTCGTTGGACTATTCGCATTGCATACACATAAACTATTTCTGACCGGCTGTAGCACATTCCGTGGCGATCAGCGTGATCACTCTTGTAATTGGTTAATGTTAACAATTTTAGTGTGCGTAGGTACCCCATTGTGTTACCAGTTAATAAAGTCAACACATTTCTTACGTAAACTGTCTGCAGTTTTAAACGGAGATATAGTATTGATGTTGTTGAAACAACTAAATGATAAATAACGTTTATAAGCAACAGTTATTTATTTTTTGATTTTGAAAATTCTTATTAAAGTCTTGGTCTATAATTTCTATTTATAGACTAATCGAGTGCAGAAAGCGTCAAATCTTCTAAATATGCAATATATGATATTTTTCTGAGTTTTCGTTTAGTTAGCAATAGGGAGGACCTCGTGCTAACTATCAACATCATTCCCTTGCCCTTATTCCCAATTTGCGGCCTAGTAGCACAAATATTTGTGAATTCCCAATAGTACAACTTCAATCTTAGGCTCCAATCCTACATCATTTTTGTTTCCTCAGTGCGATCAACAAAAGGAAGGCATAGTGAACTCGCAAGCCAAGATGGAGGAGTTCTGTCGCGAGAAGGGATTCGCCGGTTGGTTCGAGACGTCGGCCAAAGAAAACATCAACATTGAGGAGGCAGCCAGGTCACTAGTTAATAAGGTAAGGGTTTTTTTAATAACTAGCTACTTCCAGCGATTTAAACATATCCTAAGACACTCGGCAATATTTTTCTCCTGTATTGTGTGTGCGTTTACAAACATTTAAACTCACATACACAAACAGCCAGACCTGGAACAACTACCTGTATGCCATAGGTATAAATATTTGTCCCGTGCGGGTGACGAGCCCGCGGCACCCGGCGCAACAGCCAATCGCTGCGCCACTGCGCCAACCGTGCCGTCAAAATTAATAATTCGTCAAATTTCATGCAGCTTTCTATCAGTGCGAGAATTACTGAAATTAGATCAGGTTTATCTGAGATAATATCCAAATTCTCAAACTTTATCTCTTGATAATATTAGTATGGAAGAATAGTTGTCCTAAGATAGTTTCTTAGGATATCCTGAAGGTATCGCTTAGAGATTTTGTTGATGGGTTTCGCAGTTCCACCTTAGTTAATAACTTAGTTAATCTTGAATTGAATAAATGTAGTCTTATGTTAGGTACATAATAAATGTTTGTTATAATGGATGTAAAAGTACCTACCCTTAACGAAGCCGAAATACACTTGTTCTCCCCGTCATTGCGATTATTTTTTTGTTCTAGACTATACCTGGGAACCTTCTAGTTACGGAGATATTGGGGGTCAAAGTTCCATCTTTTTCACTAGTTTTATTTTTAATTATTTTTTTTGTAATGTTATAACTTTAAACACCACCACGACCCCCGTGCTATTGAATACATCCATCAGCACAATGTTTTGAGTGGCTTACATTGAGTCCTACAGTAAAAAGTGATTTTTCACCCCAAAAAAAATGAGTCGTTTCCTAGCAATAATTTTTGCGTTGAGTTACTTAGTTTGAAGTACAGAATGCTTGGTTGACAGTTTCGTGAGGGGTCCGTTTTGCACCCCTTTAGCTTTCATAAAACCTTTCGCATTATGCCGTATCAATGTTTTTCCTATTTTTAAAACATGAAGAATGATTGATTCGAACTCTTTTATTTTGTAAAAAAATACAAATGTATCAATAAGCAAACAGTAATGAAATAACTACCATAGATCACAAAGAATTATCATAAAATCAAATCGACCGTCACAATAATGTTATTTTAATAGATATCGTTTTAGTGGCCCACACAAAATGAATAAACACCGTACATAAATCCTCCATTGATTAGCTATACCATAAACCAGTTTGACAGTTATTTTTAAAATATTAGTTAAAAACTTTATGGTTACCTTGTCGCGTGTTACGGAGCAACCTTACGGAAAGTTTTGGAGGTAAAAAAATGATGTAGGAAGTAGTTTAGTAGGTATACTCGAACGCGCAGAGTAACATAACATAACATCACGCCGGGGGCCCAATTCTGCTATTACAACAGTGTCAGAATGGTCTGTCATTGATTTCATAATTGTTGATTTTGACTTGTCAAAACTTGTAAAAATCAACAATTATGAAATCAATGACAGACCATTAGAATTACCATTAGAATGGTCTGTCATTGATATCACAATTGTTGATTTTGACTTGTCAAAACTTGTCAAAATCAACAATTATGAAATCAATGACAGACCATTCTGACACTATTGTCGTCTATTGTAATAGCAGAATTGGGCCCCTGGAATCCTACTAAGTACACCCACATTTCGCAAGTTATGTTCAAGTCAAGTCCCATGTATCGGGCGAGCCTATTGCCATAAATCGGGCATAAATCCAGACTCCGTGGCTGCTACTGAAAAATTCCTGATGGAAAAACTCAATAACACTTTGACACTCCGACCTGGGAATCGAACCCGAACTTCATGATCAGCAGTCGCGCTTGCATCAACTAGACTAACGAGGCTGTCATTGCGCAGAGTACATGTAACCTAATTATGATCGTTAAAACTGAATCGGCCTAAGTTGACTTAGCAAACGGAAAATGTAGGGATCATAGCAGTAATGGAACAATCGACAAAATGACAGATTTCTTTTGTTGATCTGTCATTTTGTCGATTCTTTCGCATTCTGCAGTTTCTGCATGGGTATGATAAAAACACGTGAGATATGACGACGGACGGACGGGATTAAAACTCAAAATACTAATTTTTCACATAACATTTACTTCATTTGAAGATTATTCTTATCTATGGTTAATGCTAATTGTAGGTACTTGTCGCAGAAATTTAAACCAAAAGGCTATACCGCTATGGGTTACCTATATGTAATTTCGGTTCAAAAATCATTCCAATTTACGAATAGTTTACACTCGCATTCATTCTAAGGCTTGTGATGTCAAAAAATATTTAAATTCTATGGATAGTCCATTAGAATTTAAATATTTTTTGGTGGGAAATAAAAGTATAATAATAGATCGGGTTTCGTGAGTTTCGAATTGCGTAAATTGGGTTATTGTGCCACAAAAAGTTACCTAGTTTCTGAAATGGGAAGTGGTTGGTGCTTCCAAATCAAGGGAATTGTTATTTCATGTACCCTGCGACCTTAGTCCTCGTGAAATTAGCGGTGTGAAATTTACTTTACAACCTATTCACATACCTACCAAATATACATATTTTTTTTCATAAAAATTGTTTCGGAGGAGTGCGACCACAAACACCGTGACACGAGATTTTAATATAACATCGAGAGATTGTTGATTCTCGATTTAATTTATCAAAATTAGATTTTTCTAAAAGAGGCCTTCAAAGTCAAATCATATTACAGGCTGTCAGATGTAGCAAAATATCTGCATACAATGCAGAAATTTGGCTACATCTTGGCTACGGGACATTCGCTGCGGAAGAGAAGACCATTTTTGAAACCTTTGATTCCAAGAAACTATGGCAACATCCCATAATTCAAGTCTAATATTATGATTATTATGACTGTCTACTACCAAATAATTTTAAATTAATTAACCTCACGGAATTTGGACCGTTCATAATCTTATTCACGTATTTAGAGGTCTGGTTGGGTCTTTTATAATGTTGTGCAATACGCCAGTAGCCAAACACGCTTGTTTTTTGTACCATAGAGCAGTTTCCTTCTATGGTAGGCGGGAAAATTAATGTTAGTTGTGGCCGTTATAAATGTCTGTTTATCTTTTAATGACTGCTGTGTGCCATGACAAATTGTAGGCTGTTTCTTTGGAGTCTGTGATCGATGGTAATGGCTCCTATGATGAACAGCGTGAGAATGGAAAAATTGTCATTGATTGGTTAAAAGTGTTCATCGTTATGGCAACCTTGTTTTTTCTTCCTTGTTTGTTCTTGCTTCATGTTAAAACTCTTCTACATTATCATAAAGGTACAGTACCTTTACACATAGCTTTACATTTTTCTGTTAAACATGGATTTTCTCAGTAAATATTATTTGCCATTGGAGAGCTCCCCACGTGAAATCTTTTTTATACGCACTTATGTTATGACAACTCGATGACATCTGATCTATTTTTGGTCGTTCCGTTTTTCAAAACTTGAAATACCTAAGTGCTATTAAAAGGCTAACCTTAAAGTCGCCTTACAGTCTAGCCTTTTATGGCCCTAAAATGGTCTTAAGCAGGAATTTTTATTTAGAAAATGTTAAACTTATACTGTCACTTACGGGATATCTTCCGTGATTGTTCGTAATTTCGGGACATCGGGAGCTCAAAATTATAGACAATCACGGAAGATATGAGAATATAAGTTTATTTTTAAACCGCGAAAGCTTTAAACAGTGTTAGAAAATGTTATTGTTAAAGTTTGTCGTGTTATGCGATACGTCGCTGACATAATGAGAAAAACATTCGACGGCCTTTTAAAGCTTGTTGTTGTCAGGATTCAACTTTTATATCTGAAGCTTATTTTTTAATGTTGTGCAATATTCTCGTCCATACTTCTTAGGTAGGTGACCAAGAATTTGGAGTTGGACGGATTAAATATTCAAATATGCATACACGTGTTTTTAAATAATTAAACTTAAGCCTATTCATCTAGAATGTACCTACAGCAACTATATTAAAATGAATCAGAGAAATCGTCAAAAAAATTCTCGTGTATTTTGCAACCTTGATTAGTAAATCTAGTCGATTATTGAATTAATTACTTGTTTTATTCTTAATTAATGTTTCAAATCAGTAGTTTTCTTGCCATGTGCCATAAATGTAGCATGATCAGCCTCAATTTCAATGTTTGTCTCTCTTTTTGCGCCCACGATGATGCGTGGGTGTCAAAGGTGTTAGCTGTGATGATTGTTATCTCCAATTAATCAGTATTTCTTGCAGTAAGGTCTTGTTGACGGGACAAGAAAACAGATTTTCAAGAATTACCAAATGGTCCCAACATTTGGGTAGGTAATTCTTGAAAATCTGTTTCCTTGTCCTCAAGTGCAATAAAAAACTCAATTTAGCTGATTCATGTTTGTATGACATGCGATTGAGAGGCCTATGTAGGTATTGGAAGGATTTCGCTACAAAATTTCACTGCTGCGGTGTTTATACGGGATTTTGTGATTAGTTTTTTATTGACTATTAAAAAGAACAACCTTACATACAAATCCCAACAATCCTGTGATTTGTGTCTGCTACTTTACAATATAATCACGTATTATAAATACCGAATGTGATACTAATTGATAACATTTTCTACTTTCCAGATACTTTTAAACGACAAACTACTCCACAGCAACGACAACAGAGACGGTGAAAAATTCGCGCTTGACCACAAGATTGCCAACGGCGAGAACAGTCGGGACGGAACCACCAAGTCCTGCTCCTGCTGACCAATCACCGACCGCCATTCGTAAAATGGCCCAATCACAACGCGTCACACAAACGCTCCCTTACCCAAGGACCAATCACGTTTGATTCTAAATGTCTACTCTCTATTTTCAAAATGCACTTTTAGTTTGATTGACGTTATTGATTTCATTCAATTAGAATTTATTTTCGTTGTTATTTATCTGAAATTCAATGCAATCTGTTCTTTTGTTAGTTGACTACACCGACTCCATTTTGTTATGAAATGAATCTTTATTTTTCTGTGCAATCCTTTATGGATTCGTCTTCCTCCTTAGCTTTTTTACAACCTAATAATGTATGCTTTAACGATTAGTTATTATTTTTGTAATAGGCCGACATATCTCGACATTTTGAAGAGGTTGATCAAAGTGCCTATGATCGAATTTAGTTTTTCTAAGTTTGTATTTGACTCTGAAGCAAGCTGTATAGAGTCACTCGTGCCATTAGGCTAAAGTCATATATATATGGTATATTATGATAGTGTTACTATACGGTTATTGTAATAAGTATTATCTACTTATTGTATGAGAGTGTGAGAGTTGTTACTGTAAAATTAAATGTTTAGCGATGGACCAGTTTTCGTTTTATTGAATCACATTTTCAGCCAAACTAATACATATCATTATAAAAGAAACACTTTACAGAATATTAAATATCGATTTTACGCTAGGTACTCTGCGCTACAGTTTCTTACAACAACCACGATTCTTTGAACTTTTCGATTAAAAAAACCTAATCTATTTTATTTAAATATCTAATAGCTTGACAATAGAGGAAGTAGGCCTATTTATCAGCAAGGGTTGCAAAAAGGCTGCTAACGATGATCATGATGATGAATAAGTGGTAAAACCTAGATCTTACGCAATTTGTAATATATTTTCATAACGACGATGCCGAAAGTCATCCTACTTACGAAATTCTCGAGATCCGAATTAAACTAATAGTAACAACAAGTTCTGTGACAGTGTCAAGATACAAAGTAATAGTTGAAACCCGTATCAAAACCTGTCCGGATGCCTTGGGACACATCTTGGATTAACATAACGCATTTAAAAGAACTTAAATAAATAGCAGTTATCTTAGTGCGTGAGAGATAAGTAGATGTAGGGTATGCGGCCTGCGTCAATAGACATTTATTTTTTTGTTTGAATTTTATAATTATTAAAGACTCCGAATGGGCGATAGCTAAGAATGTCGAAATGTTTTATTTGGTTTTTTTAAAGGCTACAGGAGAAACAGAAAAGTAGGAGAAATTGAGAAAAGTGGTTCAAGGAGGCATATAAGAAATTTTAGAGTGAACGAACAAAAAATGCGAGAGCATTTAGATCTAAAGGCGCTCCCTCACCGGGAGCATTCGCTTATAATGTAACAAATCCAAGATTCGATTTTGAGCATTACGTTCACTTCTTTCTGTACAAAATCGAAACTAGAATTGTTACGTTACAGGCGAATTCTCCCGGTGAGGGAGCGCCTTAAAACAGAGCTGAAATATTCATTTATTTATTTGTATATGTTACGGCTAAAGATGGGTGTGAACATAAACTTGAAATTAGCCGGCTAGGTGTGAACAAAAACTTAAAATTAGCCGGCTAATTTTTTTTCTGACGCTGGGAAAAAATGCATTACGCATACCCTCCCGTCGGGGGACAGGAGGGGTATGTGGGACTCCCCGGGCGAACCAAACCCGGTATACCCACTAAAACGACCCAGCGCATTCCCGCTTCGTCATAGTGGCGGGGGACTGGGAAACCGGCAAAGCCTTTACGTCCAGTCCTCCGCCGACGATTGCCCCGCATGACAACCCCTCACACCCTCACGGGTGTGGATCTGATCTGATCTGTCGGATCACCCCCGCGCGCGCTCCGCCTCCTCCCTTTGCGAGACGAACTCGCAAAAGGAGGCGACCGCTGACCAGGCCTTCCCGCCCCCCAGCATGGCGTCGACCACGCCGGGGAGCGAGAGGTCCGGTCCGACCACCGGCGGGCTCGATGTGCCGCCGGAAGCCGGACGCGCCCGGCCCGGCCCCGCAGGGCCAGCCCGAGTGGCCCCACGGCCTCCCCACCCCAACCCGGCGCAGGCGCCATCCAGACACGGCCGTCCCGGACCACACACGCGCCAGACCGGGAGAGGGGAAGCCCCGGCGCGCCACGACCGCGGCACGCCGGAGATCAAGCGCGGGTGCGGTCCGGGACGGCCGCGTGGGAGTTTCCAGACAACACCCGCACCAGACGGAAAGAGAGGAGACCGCGGGACCGCCCGAGGCAGCCCCGCAAGACCGGACCGAGCGCGCCCACCGCCCTGGCTCCTCCACTGCGCCCTCTGCGTCCCAGAGGGCCGCGTGGAGTCGCCCCACCGTGTCAGCCACGACAGTAACATTCCCCGAGGAATAAGAATCTCTTTCCATTCATCGGGGAAGGATACTGCCGCGCCCAGGGTGCACCGTCCACAGCAGCTGCTGTTCCCTCCAGACGTATCGAGAAGGACCGGCAGCCACTGGGCCCCCTAGGAGGTTTTCTGACCTAGCACCCCAAACTTAACACAACCTTTTTTTTTTTTTTTTTGTTCCCGGGGTGGAAAATCCACACGGATGTCCTCCGCCTTGGGGCGGGCGGAGGGGTCTGTCGGCCTTCCACGATCCCCGGCTAGTGCCGGCCCGCTTCCGCGGGCCTCCTCAAGTCTGCGGGGGGAGTGAGGTGTCCTCCCCCCGGTACGCCATTAGGGGGGCGCGCGGAACACTACGCGCCACCACCTCGGGTCCAGTTATACGGGGGGGCAGCGGACGTCCCCAAGTCCGCCGTCCCTCTGGACCCGTTTAGGGGGGCCGGCAGAGGGCGTTATCCGCCCTCCGCCGACGCCCGGTACGTCTGCTGCGGATCGGGAGAGTGGTCTCGACCTCCCTCAACCTCTCCGCAGCCTCCTTCTGTGAGATGACCGTTTCACAGAAGGAGATCACCGCATCCCACGACTCTGTGCTCCCGACCATCGCGCGAGCGACGGTTCCCACTACTGTCACGAGGGCACGGCGCGGTTCCTCCCATGCGGCACACTCTGTCAGCGTATGCCGCGCCGTGTCCTCCAGACAATGGACGCAGTGATGACACCGAGCGTCCGGCTCTCTGTTTATGCGACACAGGTACTTCCCGAAACAACCATGCCCCGAGAATACCTGCGTCGCCCGAAATGACAGGGAGCCGTGCCTCCTCTCGAGCCATTCCTCGAGCACTGGTCGGATCGCCTCGATGGTAGCGAAGCCGGCGGTAGGGCGCAAAAGCCTCTGCCGCCACTCCGCCACCAAGACCTCGCGGAGCTGGGACCGACGCAGATCGATCTCTCGCTGCATCGGTTCACCGCCCCGCGCCCGCGCCTCCTCGCGCCACAGGTACAGTGACGCGAGGACTCTCGCCTCTAGGTCCCAGGGTGGCGACCCGGCCAGTGCACAAGCCGCCTCGTAGGAGATTGTGCGATACCCCCTGATAGACCTGACGGCCATCGCCCTCTGCGGTTTCCGCAGAATCGCGATGCTGCCGGCCGTCAGGTCAGAGGCCCACACCGGGGCCCCGTACAGGGCCATGGATCGCAAAACCCCCAGGTACAATCTCCTACAGGCGGTGCTCGGCCCAAACTTAACACAACCTTTTTTTTTTTTTTTTTTTTTTTTTTTTGTTGACGCTGGGAAAAAATGCATTACGTACGCATACCCTCCCGTCGGGGGACAGGAGGGGTATGTGGGACTCCCCGGGCGGACCCGGTATACCCACTAAAACGACCCAGCGCATTCCCGCTTCGTCATAGTGGCGGGGGACTGGGAAACCGGCAAAGCCTTTACATCCAGTCCTCCGCCGACGATTGCCCCGCAAGACAACCCCTCACACCCTCACGGGTGCGGGGGGCCGGAATGACCGCAAAGGTGACGAGTGCAATGCGGGCGAAGGCACCCCCGTGCCTGCCGCCCGCCGTCACCATGATGAGGGAGGGCACGACGCCTTCTCCCCCTTCCGCTGCGGAGCGGCGCAGCGAGAGGATCACCCCCCCGCGCGCGCTCCGCCTCCTCCCTCTGCGAGTTGACCTCGCAAAAGGAGGCCACCGCTGACCAGGCCGACCCGCCCCCCAGCGCGGCGTCAACCACGCCGGGAAGCGAGAGGTCCGGTCCTACCACCGGCGGGCCCAGTGCGCCGCCGGACGCCGGACGCGCCCGAGCCAGCACTCCGCAAGACCGGACCGAGCGCGCCCAACGCCCGGCGGCACACCGAGCCCGCCCTGGCTCCTCCACTGCGCCCTCTGCGTCCCAGAGGGCCGCGTGGAGTCGCCCCACCGTGTCAGAATATTGGCCACGACAGTAACGTTCCCCGAGGAATAAGAATCTCTTCCCATTCATCGGGGACGGATACTGCCGCGCCCAGGGTGCACCGTCCACAGCAGCTGCTGTTCCCTCCAGACGTATCGAGAAGGACCGGCAGCCACTGGGCCCCCTAGGAGGTTTTCTGACCTAGCACCCCAAAAACTTAACACAACCTAACCTAACCTAAGTTTAGCCGGCTAATCTTAAGTTTACGTTCACACCAGTCTTTAGCCGTAACATATATATTTATTAGCTTTTCATTTATAATTTGGTGGTAGATAGGCGGATCACAAACGGCAAAACAATTAGGCCGAATATCAAGGTGACGAAAAAGAAACAAATCTTGAAACAGAATTGGATCATTAAAATCCTTGATAACTAAACTAGTAAGCTCCCATCCAGTCGCCATGCATACACCTATACGCTCCACATTAAATTACCAGATAAAGATAAGGAAGGTTTAAACGAAAGGAAAATATATGGGAGTCAAATGATAAATCGTAGCGGCCCTCAGAACAATTACTTTAGTGGACAGGTGCGAAGACAAACGAGGTGTCGCCGGTGGTCTCGAGCTGACACAACGTGGGCGTAAGCATTCGCGTAGAAAATGAATCATACTATAATGTCGTTATCAGATTCGTGATCCCAATTAAACATCTGGTGATCCTTTTCTCTAGGAATTCTAAGAAATACAAATAAATTAGTGCTAGGGTAACCCAGTAACCAGGAATTTGGCATTAACTTATAACGAAACTGAAGACTTACTACAGATATCGATCGCTTAACCTGATGTAGTTGGTAAAGTAATATGTTTTTAATTATATTTATACAGACTTTCATAAGTTTTCATCATATTTATCTATTCCACATCTTAGTTGCATTAGCTAGTAAATATAGTACTTATTGTAATTAAATGATGATATACTGTGCTCGTCTTACAACTATACTATTACTTGTTATATATGTTCAAAGTATATGCGAAGACGCTGGCACCCCTAAACACAAGTTAAATCTTACATTGGGAACCAGAGCTCATTGTAAACACTCCTCTCCCTAGTTGTAACGTAGTACTTAGATAAGTGTTTCATGTACAATTATTTGAAGGTAATATATATTTTTTTTTATTATTTATATAGATTACTTAACAGATATTGAAGATGACAATAGATAGTAGCATAAAATATTACCTCATACTTACAGCTACGTTGCAAGTTTCATTTACCAGTAAGCTCCAAATAACCAAATGTATGAACGTCGACGAAGCAAAGTAGTGTGCAATCATCAGTTAATCTGTTTTGAGGTTCCGGAGAAATAAGGTATGTTGGTGCAGATAAGTGCGCTTGTTTATTTTTCAGCATTTCCTTAATTATTTTTGTGAGTTTCTAAGTTTAAGATGATTTCTCTGCGTCACCCCACTAGAGAAGAAAGAACTGCATGACGACCTTTTTGATTTTTTTGGAAGACCTTCTTTCATAACTTTCAGTTCAGCTATTTCGGTCCAAGGATAATGTGGCTCTTTGTTTATAAGGGTTTGCCCAACTCGTGATTTTTAGAGACTTTTCCTAGACTAATAGGAAAACTCTAGGAACGCTAATACGTATTGTTCGAGCGCCTACGTGAATTTAACTTTCAATTCTACCAGTAGGCTTATTGGAGTTAGCTACTTTTTAGAGCCTAAGTTAGTTTAAGTCTGTGCTATTTCCCAATGCAAGCAGCCAGCAGTCCAGCCGTAATTTCCACCCACAAAAGTAAAACCAGATCTGTCCTGTCACCTGTCACATATTTACCTAAATAGTAAAAGTTAATACCGACCCCCAATTATATGGGGCAAGAAAACGCAAAAAATATAACTTTGTGAACTGATTTTGTGATAATTGATACTAGTCTGTCAAGAAAGTAACGACGTTCTTGTCCATTATGAAATTCGCAATACACACCAGATATGATCTAACTAAAATCAGCACTGTATCTATTCTAAATAACAGATGCAACTCAAACTACGCGCCAAAATGGAAAACAGTTGTACCAATCCAACAACAACAAAAAAAAAACAAAAAATTGAATTTGGAACCATAAACAAATCATCCATTCCCGATTGTTTTTTGACTGAATGCAAGTCATTTATAAAGAACTTTAATGACAATAAACACGTTTAAACAAATTGTTACATTACTAATGACATTTTATTTCACAATGATTACATCATTATTACCTCATATTTTAACGATTTAACCTGTTTAAAGATTCTATACATTTAAGTATAAGTAACATAAATAAGGTTTAACTTTTCAGCTTAGCCTTTCGTTAAGTGCTATTTATATAAGTGACTCGTTTAATATACAATGTTAAATACATAATTAATAGGTATTAGAACAAATAAATAAACGATTATATTTGTTTAACTTTGAAGATAAAATATATTAAGTACAGATACTTTTTTAAACAAATCAGTGTGCTAATCTTAACGTAATCCTGATTTAAGTTATAATTTCCATGTACTCGTAACAATGAACAAACTAATCAAACTACTTAAGAGAATGATTTGCCATAAAAAATAACTCCACTCAATAAAAATATATCTTATGACATGATCTTGACATCATTATCAACTGTATGCTAGACAAGACAATGAATTTAATAAGCTGTTAGCTTTGGACACCTCACAAAAAAGTTAACTAGGTAAATGTCGGTTGTAAGCACTTACGTACACGCGAGTTCACGATGCTATTGGCTTAAAAACTGTAACAGAGGCATGAGGTAGGATCTTTTAGACAATAACACTTACAACATAGTACGCTGTATTTTATTTATTTATTTAAACTTCATGTACAAAAGCGGTACATAGGCGGACTTAATGCCACAAGGCATTAAACATAGCATTAGGTTTTTTAAGGAGTTTGATATAAAGAAGATAGATGCCGATGAAGTTACGAAGAGCTCGTGGCTAAATAATAACAGCCGCACAGGCTGATCTTCTAGGTTAAGTCGCGCTTGTCTAGGTCGGTCTGTGGATGGGTGACCATCATAACATATCGGGTTTCCTCTGTGCCTCGGAATGCATGTTAAGCCGTTGGTCCCGGCTGTCATTTGTAGATCTTTGACAGTCGTTACAGGTAGTCAGTGGCCCGAAAGTCTGACAACCAGTCTTACCTAGGGATTTCGTATGACTCAGTACTAACTGGGTTGTGGAGGTCAGATAGGCAGTCGCTTCATGTAAAATACGGGTAGCTGCATCTGGTTTGACTGGAAGCCAACCACAACAGAGCTGGGAAAAGACTAGGCAGATGCATGATGACTAGTCCAAGAATCTAGGTGCATCTATATTATTGAGGTACGTATTCTTTCGTTTAGCATCACCTGGAAGATCATAAATTTGATCGATGACATACGTCAAAGAATCCATCAATTTTCATTGTATGGGCTCAATCAATTTAGGCAGTCCTTTAACAACTCTACTGTCTTTTACTAGTGATGGTGACGAAAGAAATAATATGAGCGAAGTCACGTTACATCACTTTAAATCTCTACAAAACACGAACAGTTGACGAGTATCTAATTATTACCATGGCGTGTATGTCTATGGTGTGGAGGTTGTAAACATTTTTTACATCCATCAATCAGCCATGAGTAACATTATTATTTTCTGTGTTTTTGAACCCTACACGTGCTACTTTAAGGTCAGACTTATTTATGTAGTTACTTGCTAGTTAAAAACAATCATGGTCATTATTTATAGATTTGTAAGGCTTAAGGATTTTTATAAAGAGCAAAATCTATGCAATATCAAAATAACAGCTTTTTACTGAATGCAATGCAAATATACATATACGGCACTTACTTATAACAAAAACACATTTTTTTTCAGTTTTTGTCTGTCTGTTTGTTCCGGCTAATCTCTGAAACGGCTGGACTGATTTTGACGGGATTTTTACAGGCAGATAGCTGATATTAAAAGGTCTAATATAGGCTACTTTTATTTAAAAAAAAAATATTAGGGGTCCGTGAAAAAAAATTTAAACCCTTGAAATTGGTCACAAAATTCGATTCAAAAAGGGAAGTAATATTTTTTTTATAATAATTTCATTCGCTTTGCGAACGAAGGTCGCGGGCGAAACCTAGTAGAACATTAGTTTGATTATATTACTTTGATTTAACTTAAAGTACTCACAGTTGTTCAGTTATGGAAACTTTAAAACTCAACGTTTTAAAGTTTCCATAACTGAACCATGAATTTTACATAAATGCTAAATATTCTTAATTATTAAAATGACACCAAGCATTACTAACAGGCAAGAATTTAACGTTTTTCATTCAAAAGACAACGTAAGTAGATAACGTAGGTATTATATAACTTTTATACTTATAACTTACTGAAATGTTTAGAAACAATAAAAGCTTTCAGCTAGATATCTACACTAATATTATAAAGAGGAGAAATTTGTATTTTTGTGTGTGTGTGTATGTTTGTAATGAATAAACTCAAAAACTACTGTGCCGATTTCAAAATTCTTTCACCATTGGAAAGCTACATTCACTCTGAGTAACATAGGCACCGTGCAAAGCCGGGACGAGCCGCTAGTGTATTTATATATGTATATATTAATATTTACTCATTTGTAATAATTTATATTTTAGGCTAAGTTAGGTAAGGCACATAAACACATTATTCTCTTCCTTTTCTCACACACTATTGTCTACATTTATTTTTCATTTCTCCTTTTGCAGGTCTGCTGGCAGTAATTTCTTAAGAAATAAGCAGTACTACAGTTATTTTCCTGTGTTGACTACTGTGTGTACATCATCACTACATATTATAAAACAAAGTCGCTTTTCTGTCCCTATTTCCCTTTGACCGCTTAAATCTTTAAAACTACGCAACGGGTTTTGATGCGGTTTTTTTTAATAGATAGAGTGATTCAAGAGGAAGGTTTATATGTATAATACATGCACCCGTGCGAAGCCGGGGCGGGTCGCTATAAATACTAAAATAAAAAAAGACGGGTTGCACTCCGGGAGTGCCGGCAGAAGTGAAAACTTGATTATAACAACGTTTTTTATAACAACGCCCTCTAGTAGCAGCTAAAAAAACTGTCGCGCCTACCAGTAACAGTGTTCTCTGTATCAATGCATCATTTTAGTTTTCAATATCAAAGATAGATGGCGCTTTGTGCTAGCGCCATCTACCAGCGGTCTCTCACAACAGTTACTCATTGCATTTGCTAATGTACTTTCTACTACATTCTACAAGATGTCGCTAGGAGTTATAAAACTACGATCATGTTCCAAAATATTTAAAAATTTCTTTAAATAATTTTAAACCATAAAATGTTGAAGGTTAAGTTCAAAATCGTCTACTCTTCATCCGTCTTACGCTTTTTCCAAATTTCTTTAAATAATTTTAAACCATAAAATGTTGAAGGTTAAGTTCAAAATCGTCTACTCTCCATCCGTCTTACGCTTTTTCCAAATTTCTTTAAATGATTTTAAACCATAAAATGTTGAAGGTTAAGTTCAAAATCGTCTACTCTCCATCCGTCTTACGATTAGGTCACGTGTCCTGACGCGAGTGTCCTGACGCGAGTTTAAGATTTTATACCCATTACAGAACAATTTTTTTAGAGTGCTCAACGCCGCTAAAGAAGTTTTCACTTCAATAAATAAAAATAGATTGTTTTACATCAATATGTAATGCTTTAGATCCAAAAGCAAGGCAATATGTGTGTGGGTGTTGATGGGGTGGCCCCGATAGTCCGATACTGCAGCGCATCGGGGATGTTTGCTGAAGCCCACGTGGACTGTTTTTACTTTTTACACAGTGTTGCGGAAACAGTGCGCATCCTTGGTCCGTAGGGTGAGGGGCAGCGCCAACAGCATCCTGTCTATGATAGCAAGCAGGCTTGATTGTGATTTTGTGAACCACTGCTGCAAGGTTTCGGCTGGGTCTGTCACCTTGCTGCGATGATGTCACAATGTGTTTCTGTTTTTTGTTTTTATCTTTGTAAGTGTATTACTAACATAGTTTGTAAGTAAATTGTTACCTACTAACACTATGAGTCTTGTTGCTCGAATTAAATGTTTTAAATAAATAAATATTCTTTGATAAATCCCATCACAAATATATCAGATGGTACACACTTGTTTTATGTATATTTTCCACATATTGAGGTCAGGCGAACAGCCTCCGATTTCTTAAAGATAAGTAGAAATGTGTCGCAAACGCAATGTCACTCTGTTGTAAAAATGAATTATGTATGAATCTTACACTGACTTGTTTGGGCAAAGATTAAGGGCATCAAATGGTACTAATTTAGATTAATTTTAAAGATCGATGACGATAAATGCTTTTAAACTACATTGCCTATTTAATTTATCTAGATGTTACTAAAATAGGTATATTCTTCAAGAAATCAAATTTTATGCAACTACTGCGTCAGAAAGAAAGAGGAGCTCGTGGCTAAATAATAACTACCGCACGGGTCGATCTTCAGGTTAAGCTGCGCTTGCCTAGGTTGGGTGACCACCCTTTACATACCGAGTTTCCTCGAGTTGCCTCGGAAAGCACGTTAAGCCGTTGGTTCCGGCTGTTATTTGTAGATCTTTGACCGTCGTTACAGGTAGTCAGTGACCCGAAAGTCTGACAACCAGTCTTACCAAAGGGTATCGTATTACCCAGAATTAACTGAGTTGTGGAGGTCAGATAGGCAGTTGCTCCACGTAAAATACTGATATTCAGCTGCATCCGGTTAGACTGGAAGCCGACCCCAACATAGCTAGGGCTAGGCTAGGCTGTGTAAGAAAGATATATTCAGATATTTCAGTATTTTTAGAGATCCATACCTAAAAGTTGCTGACGTATTATGGGAACCTTTCACTCTATGTCTGCTGTCTGTCACATACCCACAACGCTGCATCATTTTACAAGTTTTTATATCTTGCAATATGTGTATGTTCGTTTGTTTAGGTTAATCTTGTAACTGAATTTTAAAACAATTTTCCTCAACTCAACCGATTGAGCTGTTTTGCATACCTACGCGTTTAGTTTCGATGACAATGCATGGTAAGTTAAGTGACGTCACTCTAAATCCAATATGACGGACTCACAAAGATGGCGGACTAGTTATTTTTTATGCACCCTCATGATATGAGTATTCAATTAAAAGGGTTTGCAGAGAAGAATACGAAAACAAAATTTGACGTCACACCTATATTTATAAGTAAATGTTTTTCTTACTTGTAGTCACTAAATACTTCAGTTGGTAGATATGATTACGGTATGAAAGTATGAGATCGTGATGTAAACATGTTTTCAATCACTTGAGAACACGGATTCTGTATTATCAAGTACACGATCTACTATCTGTTTTTTCAAGTTTTATGTATTTATGCCAGCCATACCTAATAAACTAATTTCACATTTTAATTATGTTTTATTTCTGCACTCATTAAATTATTTTGGGAGTGATCAAACTTTATTGGTACTTTGTTTTTTGCTACAGCCAAAAGCAGTTTTGATAATATCATTTGATTTATGCATCTTCCTAATCTTAATGTTTTTGCTCATCTTTTTCTTGAAGATTATTCTTATTACTTATAGCTTAGTTGCTATTGAAGAGTATTCAATAGCAACTAAGCTATAAGTTTTATTATCCGTTCTTAGCCAATTAAACTATTTAAAGTTTTTCATAAAACTGACTTTTTGTCAGTCTTTGACCTCATATTTGCAGAAGTCATCACCTTGAAACAAAACTGGCGAAAGGAGGGTGTCCCTATCTACTATTAGGTACACCTCTGCCTAACTCTTCGGGGATAATTCCAGTGTGGTAAAGAGATGGCGCTAGACAACCTGTATAGCTCTGTCTCCTTCCCACACTGGAATTACTCCTGCTTTAAGACGTCATAGTAACCCCCCTGTGTTGTAGAATGGCCATGGCCTCTTCAGTCACGCCACTAGGCTCGATCCTTAGTTATTTAAGTACATTCAGCTGCTAGGTAGTTGCTACCAGCCGCCCAGTGATGTTCGTTGTTCCACCAAACCTAGCCGAGAGCCTCCATGAAGTTTTCCGATCCGAAAATGGAGTTATAGCCATGTTCATATTGCTCATCATGGAAAAATCCTTTTATTAGATCCTACTACACGATAGTGGGATGGTTGATAGCGGAGAATGGAAGAAAAACCGGACATGTGCGAGTTCGACTCGCTTGGAGAGGGTTCCATACGTTAATTGTCTAAATTTCGTAAGTTGTTTTAAATCTGACCCTTTGTTACCATAGATTTCTTAAAGGTTTTCCTGTAATCTATAGGCAAAGAACTATTTTTTGTATTTTTTCGGCCTTGTAGTTTCGGAGTTAAGGGGAAGGTGAAGTTATTTAAGAAAATAGACAAAAATTGACCATTCCCCCAACTTCATGTATTTTTTATTTTCTAATTTACCCCACAAAAGTGGCCCTCATGTTTAAAATTCAGTAATTTACGTTACACGTCCGTCTTTGGGTCACCGACTAACATAATATGTACCAAATTTCAACTCAATCAGTTCAGTAGTTTCGGAGTAAATTGGCTGTGACAGACGGATATACAGGTACCATGGGATAAGGGCAGGAAGGGTGATGATGATGATGAGATTCTACTACTGAACTGTATGCTCCAATGTAATTTGTCATGCACACTACTGATAAATAGAAAAGGGTAAGTATGAGTGAAAATTACTGCCGCTCGGATCACAAGCTTTTACAGTAAAAATGACGAGGAACATGTAACATATACAACAACAGTTTATTACTGTGTCATGTACATAATTTTAGTTCATGCTATCTCATTAGTACGTAGTAGGTACATAATCACATTAATCATTATGAAACGGAGCGCAAAATGACACATTTTATGCATTTTCGCTATCATAGCGCAAAGCTTTGAACAAAATATAGGTACAGTTTTATCGATGCAAAACTGGAAATTACTTGATTCATATTTAACATAGTGCTGTTTTACAAAAGTCTTTGTCAGACGGCATGCAGCCATCTCTTAACAAATAAACTCATATTTCTTATTTTTATCAACTTTATGTTTGAAGAATGATTGCTGTATTAACTGAGGCAGTCTGGTTCGTGTCACTTTGTGTCTCCTAATTGTTGCCACAATTTGTGGTTATGTTTTTATAATGATGTTAATTAGTGTTTTTTAGTTGCTCAACAGTGTTTTCTAGTGTTTTTTTTGTGAGTGAAATGGAGTTGGGTTCGGTATGTAGACGTTTTTGGTTTTAGAAGTTATTTAAAATCAGTATTAATTTGTGATCGAGTGCGTAGTGTTTAAGTCTCTTATCATCTTTTCTATATTTTGCATAATAAGGTTCATAGTGCATTTGTTTATCTACGTATCTTCGTTTGTAAAATATTCAGCAATCCCTTCTCTCTGTTTAACGATTCCGATTTGCGAAGTCAATGATTTCTAAAAGTGTGTCTTGAAAGATTAGTATTCAAAGAAATTGTTAATGGATCTGGTAAATATTTTTATTTTTAATTATGACTAATTGAAGGACGAACCGATTTGAAATGTTTTATCTAGGTATTTGTAGGTAACTAACATATAACATCAGGCCTGCAATCCCCTAAGGGTTAGGCAGAGGTGTGTGTAACAGTGAACAAAGTAAGTGGGGAAACTTTGTTGTGCATTCGAGGCGGAATGACTATGGAGCAGGAACTGCAGTAACAAATCCCCACGCGTGTCAAACGACACGATTTTCAATACACTTTCGAAGAAATAAAATAATAAAACGAAAAGTACCTATTTTTGTCAGTAATTATTAGGAAACTATGATTTAATTTTCTTTTTTTTCGCGCTTTTCTTCCGCCAGGTTGAATAAGAAAGCGAGAGCAAAGGTATGATGCCGCTAAACAGCCTAATTTGAAAAATAGAAAATTCAAATATTTTTGAATTTAGAACACAAATAAATGTTAATTTGTTCATAATCATGTTTATCTATGATATTCTATTTATAAACACAAAATATTTACGGTGTAAAGACGCATATCTCTTTGCCACAGTCATTGAACCCATTTGGACTAAGTATAGTTAACTGTGGAAATTTTTATTTCCGCACGTGTGCGGAAAAATATTAAAAATCCACGCGTGTGAAATACATTGCATGTTGAACCTAATCATAGTGCGATAAGAACCAGTTTCCTAGAAAGTGTACTGAAAAATAGAGAATGGTTGTGTTTATCACAACATCAGCACATAGATAGCTAAGGGCGGGCTTGGGTTAAGCTCGCCGTGGTATATAAGCTAAATATTGTAATTTGTGTATCTTTTATTTTGTGTGCAATAAAGGATAAGAATAGACCCTAGAATATAAATTGTCCCTCGACTATTTAAGAAAATCAGCTGTTTCTTACAAACACGCCTACACAATCAGAATACATACAGCGACAGTATGGAACATCTGTTGTTTTCTTTTCTGTGACTTCGCGTCACTGTCAAATCATAGTGATCTTTATAAGCGTTACTATAAGGTTGTCGTTGGTTTGCAAATGTAAGAGGTAAAATATATGGGAAAAGACTGTAGCAATGTCAAAAAAAAAAATGTGTGTGTGTAAATCTGTGACTGAACGTAAGATCATCAGTTTAAGTTCGCTCGTGTGTATCCAGCATTAATTAAAAAGCTAAATATCAGTTGTGATCATTGCAGTATGAGAAGGAGCAGTTGGAAAATGATGTGGTCATCAGAGTCAAAAATCTCAAGGTTTGGACGCCAGAGGAAAAGTCCTGGTGGAGAGGGAAACCTACTAAGAGTAAAACTGTGATTCTTAATAATGGTATGTTTATTATTTAATGATGAAAATAGTTAATTTGTTTTTTACAACTTTACAAATAGCCGGCACGGTTGGCGCAGTGGTCAAGCGATTGACTGCTGCGCTGCATGTCGCGGGTTCGATTCCCGTACGGAACAAATATTTGTATGACCTACAAGTAGTTGTTCCGGGTCTGGGTGTTTTTCTATCTATAATATGTATGTATTTACAAAAAAAATGTATATATGTAGTTTATCAGCCATCTAGCTACCATAACACAAGCATTAGGTTGCTTAGCTTGGGACTAGATGGTGCTGTGAGAAATGTCCAGGGATATTTATTAAATAAAAAAAGGAATGTTTTTTTTTTTTTTGTTTTTTACTTTGTTGATTTCTAGGAGGCTATAAGTGTATCCTAGGTTTTATACAAAAAGCTTTGTTTTTGAAGTTTGATGACAAACTATGTAAGTTTGTTTTCCTTTTTTTTTAGTTACAGAATGTATAAGACGAGGCGAGTTCGCCGCCATCATCGGACCAAGGTAAATAAATCAGCTAAATAATGTTTTCAATAGAAATTTGAGATAACAGATCTTATCTGAATCTGATAAATTTCATAAGAATTAATGCATAAGTTCTTATAATCTTAATAACTTATCTTCTAACTTTGAAAGCACGTTTTTTTATAAGTTTATCTTACGCTAAATCTGACACCACAAAATTCATTTAATTATCTGAAAAATCCTGTTTATTTTGATGAAGTATAATTATTTTACATAAAAAACAACTTTTTGATTAATTGTAGTTATATAAACTATGACATAGTCAGTGTCTTGCACTACCAGGGGGGCAAAAATTGTGTTATAGAATCATAATAGTATATTAATATGAATCACGTTTAAAACCCTTAAAACGGTCATATAGACGCAGTTAATATTACTTATTGTTATTAAGTGTATAATTATACACCATTATTTTTAGGTCGTTCTGGAACCGAATACCATTAACTCGATCACCGAAAAAAAAAAAACATTAAATTTATTCTTTCGTGTTTTTTTTTATTGTTACTTTTTGAAAGAAATAGTCCCAATCGTTTCGAGTCCGATCATCGAGTTAATGGTATTCGGTTCCAGAACGACCTAAAAATAATGGTGTATAACGTTATGTTAAATTACTTTGTAACCATTTTATAAATTGCAACGTAATTCATATTATTACGTAATAACCTATAATGATTCTGCTCAAGCGGCCATTTTAGGCTCCATTGGTCCCTTCTTATTTACAGGTGGGACAAGTAATGCAGGGCACTGACTGTACCACTCATTGAAAAAAAACTCTAAATGATAGTTCCATTTTTATTTCAGCGGTGCAGGAAAAACCACTTTCCTAGTATCCCTAGCTGGAAAATGTACGCTACCTTCAGAGGGGTCGGTGACCTTATGGGCGCGAAATGTCAAGGAATGCGCGGGAGCCGTGGAGATAGTCCCTCAACACGAAGTATTCATGGACGGGCTTAGCGTCAGGGAACATTTGGTGTTTATGGTCAGTTTGCCTTTTTATTGTCTATGGGTTATTGGGCTTCCTGGCTTGAATGTCAAGATTATTTGGCGCGTTTATGGGTACAGTGCTATGGGGATCTTTTGCGCTTGAATGACTTTGGAGGCGTATTTGGTGAATATTTCAGTTTTTTTTTCGTGAAACTGTATTGGGGAAACAAGATGGCAGCGTAGATCTTTGTACATAAATGAAATGAGATTGATTTGGGATTGTGAAGGTATAGAAAACTACAGACAAATTGTTTTTTATCAAACGTCGACTAAATAATATTTAATGCCTGAAAGCGAGATTCTTACCAAAATATTTATAGAACCGCAGATTTTATTGTTTTTGTATGAAATGAGATTGGTTATATGATGTAAAAACGTTATTCTTTCGTACGAGAAGAACCCAACGGACGCCAATAGCTGTCGCCAATTAATTTGTTATTTATAACACTTTTACATAACGATTATGTAAATGTCATCTTGAAGAAGGTATTTTGCATTCATTGTATGTTTAAATTAAAACAATGCTTTTATTATGATAACACGTTGCTTAGATAATCGCAGCTATTATCAAGTTATGTAAATCGAAATTCTGCTTCGCCACGATCTGAGCGCTCAAGCGACATGCGTTTTGCGACAGAAAATGCGGAGAAAACAAACCGCCGAGGCACTTCGAGGTAGCGCGAGTGCGAGGGTGTATCTCGTCTAGCTTCGGTGGTACTCGCTTTGCTGTCGTCCTTTGTCGGTTATCTGCGTGACGTTACGTCGCGGGAGAGACATATGTAGATACAGTGTAAAACCATCATAAGAAATTGCGTAAGACACCGCGACGCTGTAGCCAGTACTCACACAAAGTAAAAAACATCAAATAAAGAAGTAAACAACGGTCGCGTCGCAAGTAGCATCATCTGAGGTCGCAATCGCGGCGTTATGTTCTATTGTAAAGCAAACAATATCCTGTTTCTATTATAAAACATTCTAGTTTTAATAATGTCAAGATGGAAAGCGGATTTTTTTCGGTGCACTGATAAAAAAAACAATGCAATAAAAGATATTCATCCGTGAGGACTATTTTCGTGAATTAATTTAGAACATGAAATTTTACGACGTCCGTTATTTATTAGTTATTATTAATGCTTAGAAGTTTTTCAAAGTTCTTTCGATTTAGTTCTTTTTTTAGGGTTCCGTACCCAAAGGGTAAAACGGGACCCTATTACTAAGACTTCGCTGTCTGTCTGTCTGTCTCCAGGCTGTATCTCATAAACCGTGATAGCTAGAAAGCTGAAATTTTCACAAATGATGTATTACTATTACCGCTATAACAACAAATACTAAAAAGTAAAAAAAATCCCATACAACAGATATGATTTTTTTGCCGTTTTTATAGATAATGGTACGGAACCCTTCGTGCGCGAGTCCGACTCGCACTTGGCCGGTTTTTTTATTAAATGCTTTTGGTGCTAGTACTGACTTTCTACTAAGAAAAACTTCTGCATATGTTCTGGCTTTGATGACAAATTCTGGCTTAGACGTACGTAAGTGCATAGGAGCCAAACATATATTTTTTGCATCAAAACACTAGTTTACAAGCTGTTCAATTCTTCAACCCTCATTTTTATTCTGCTATAATTATTTGACATTCTTGTATTTCGCTTTTGAATGGTATGCTTATCAGTATTATAATTTCATCATCTATTGTTCCAGACAGAAATGAAGCTAGGCAGCTGTAGGGACCCAAGGAACCAGGCTACTCTGGATAGTTTAGTTGAAGATTTCAAGCTAAAGCCTCACATCAACACTCCTGTCGGTGGGCTGTCGGGGGGAGAGAAGAGGTTGCTCTCTCTGGCTACCACGGTAAGACAACTCCTTGGCCACAGCTGGACTTCGGTCTCTCCAATGGGAACGCTGCAAGGCACTAGTTAAGATAGTTTCTTTGAAGGCTTCGGTTTTTGTTTTTTAAAGCAACCCCTGCTTTTGGATTGCCTTCACTATAATGCCTGCATTTACATAACATAACATAACGCCTGTAATCCCCGAAGGGTTAGGCAGAGGTGTACCTAATAGTACACCCACATTTCGCCAGTTATGTTTAAGTCCCAATGTAATAGGGGGCGAGCCTATTGCCTTCAACGGGGCGCGAATCCAGACTCCGTGGCTGCTACTGAGAAATTCCTGATGGAAAAACCCAATAATACTGCCCGACCCGGGAATCGAACCCACGACCTCTTGCTCAGCAGTCGTGCTGCGGCCACTAGACCAACGAGGCAGCTTGCATTTAGTGTTATGGAAACCCTAGTTCAAGCTGTAACAAAGAATTTAAATACCTCACTCTACGAGTACACTTCTGATAAACTAAACCTTCCTCCCCACATCTCCCGACAAAGAAAAGAAAGAAAGAAAAGTATAAAATAGTAGTAGTAGTGTATTTAAAGACGTTGACAGACAGACAGACAATTAAAACAATTGTTGTCCTACACCATTTGTCTCTTTTATAACAGCGACCTTTAATTCCAAACGTCATTCTTCATAGCTTCTCTCAGACCCTCAAGTCCTGATCTGCGACGAGCCCACCACAGGCCTGGACAGCTACAACGCACTCCTTGTCGTGGGGGTCCTGAAAAAGCTGTCCACAACCGGCAGAGTGGTCATCTGCTCCGTCCACCAGCCTTCCTGTGACCTGTTCAAGGAGTTCAGCTCCGTACTGGTGATGGCTGAGGGGAAGCTGCTGTTCCATGGCTCGCAGGATGAGTGTAGGGATGTTTTTGAAAGGTAGGAGCAATTTTTTGATGTTTTCTGTAACGGCTGACAGGGTTATCCCTGTTCTTCTCCATAGAGATCTACGTTAAGGAATGGGCAACTTCAGTACTTTCACAGTTTTTATGCCTTGTGACTGGGACTGTAGCTACATTTCATTGTTGTCTTTGTTTCGACAATTCAAAAGTGCCTGTAACTGGCCTACTTGAAATAAATGTTTTGATATTGATTTTGATTTTTGAACATCTGACAAAAGAAATAAAACGTGTTGCGCCGACCCTAAGTAACATGGGTTAAGGACAGGAGATAATGGTGTTGGTATGCTGTTTGCATGTCGTAGTAGTTCTAAAAAGAACATACTAAAAAAATGAATCAAGTCATTCATTCAATTTTTTTACTTAGGTACTTACTTTCAGATTTTTATTTTTTAAGTTTAGCAACCAGCTGTGCTAAACAGACACGCTAATCTGTGGTGCGTACGTACGTAAACTCCTAAGAAATCCATAAAAAGGATTCGAAAGATAGTTAGGTCAGTTAGACCCGCAGTTGAAACAATTTGTGACTATTTTTTATTCTAAAAAACCGACTCCAAAAACACAAAAAAAGTGAAAAATAATTTTAGCTTCAGAAGTCGGTGACTTTTGTTTATTTGATTCAGTTTTTTGTCACCGACTTCTGAAGCTAAAATTATTTTTCACTTTTTTTGTGTTTTTGTAGTCGGTTTTATTTTTTGCAAAAAAGTTTTTTTATTTTTTTATTTTTAGTTGCAATATTCCATAGAAATATTTTTATCATCAGACCTGTAATGGCACTTGTAACCCAGATGGGTGCAAAGTTTTGATCAATATACATGAATTAAGTCCAAACGCAAGGTAGCTACTGTAAACAGTTGAGGAGTTCCCTTAACTGTCCTTTATAGTCTTCATCATCAGACCCCTTATGACAGTCACAACCCATCTAGGTGTAAATTTCTCATCAATACAAATTAATCAAACCCAAACACAAGGTGACTGCTGTAAACCGTTGAGGAGTTCCCTCGACTGTCTTTCGGTTCCATCATCAAATAATAAATAACTAACTAATAACTGTAATTTTTGAAAGCTCCCCTCAATTTCTCTTGGATGCCATCATCAGATCCCGGTTTCCTTATCATGGGACCACCCTTGAAGTATCTCCTTTCCAACAAAAAAAAATATATCAAAATCGGTTCATAAACGACGAAGTTATCCGCGAACACACATAAAAAATATATATATATATATACGGTCGAATTGAGAAACCTCCTCCTTTTTTGAAGTCGGTTTAAAAATAGACATACACCACCATATATGGAAGGTTACTCATAGCAACCAGTAACTGCCTACCTTACGTAAAGGCCAAAACCATCAAATAAATTATACACTGATTTGTTCCGGCGCTCACAAGACTTTGTGAGGAGACAAGAATATTATTATATTTCATCTCCAAAACATTATGTCATTATTAGTTCGATATCGAATTTATTTGGACGTTTTTGTTTCTTCACAATACAATTTATTGCCGTGTATGTAAATGTTTTGTAGGTTTTATTAGTGAAAAATACAGGATTATCACTAGCAACGGGATATTTACCCGGTTTATTTTTTGAAGTGAAAACTTCTTTAGCGGCGTTGAGCACTTTTGGGTATAAAATCTTAAACTCGCGTCAGGACACGTGCGTGACCTGATCGAAAAAGCGTAAGACGGAGGGAGTTCTGAAGTGTTAAATTTTTAATGTAATATAAATTGTCATGTTTGTGTCCGATAGCGCAATAAATGAATATTGTATTTTACCACATAAATGATAGTACTTTTATATTGATAATTAAAGCAATTCGTGCAAAATTATTCCCTAACCATTTCAAAATATCAAAAATGCACAACGTTAATATTCAAGTTTTCACTTCTGCCGGCACTCCCGGAGTGCAACCCGTTGTTTTTTTTTTTTTTTTGTTGCACGCACCGTGATCACGAATAAACTAACTAAATATCGGGAATTCAAAGCAAACAGTGGACAGGGTAAATATCCCGTTTCTAGTGTTAATGATAATGTTAGTGACCATGACAGTTTAAAAACTTAAATACAGGATTATTTATACATCGTGTTGCAATCAGAAATGTACTAACAATATTATATCATGAACCAAGACATTCGGATGCTAATGCCGAAGTGGTTTATTCTAACAATAGGTATGAGTCAACTACTAATAAAAGAAAATGTTTATTTGTCTGCATGCATATTCAAGCATGCCTTTAAAAACTACTGAATTTATCGCTATATAAAGCTTTTAAGGCTATCAGAAACGCCATTTAAGGTGAATTTAATGCAACATTTCGACATTTTGCATGCTAATTGTTGAATCTCCCGGCGAGCTGCCAGTCGTAAATTGATTTTTTTCAAACTTTTATAACCAATATTTAAAACGCTAATGTAATTAAGTTTTTGTTCCTAAATCTAGACAAGTAACTATCAACGGGGTATCGATGATAAAATATAATAAAAGCGACAATTTGCTCGCAATATCCATAATGTGACAGTAAAGCGATATTTGTGTGCTTCATAGCAACGTAGACCCTAAATATTTCATTAATCTGTTCATTCATTCTGTTGCCCTTATCCCAATTAATTTGGGGTCGGCGCAGCATGTCTTCTTCTTCCATACTTCTCTATTACTCGTCATCTCATCAGACACCTCCTTTCATGCCATATCATTCTTCACACAGACCATCCATCGTTTATTTGGTCTTCCTCTACTCTTATATCCATCCACAATCATACTCAAAACTTTCCTCACGACATTTTCCACATTCCTCCGCATCACATGCCCATACTACGACAACCAATTACACATTTTTTTAATGACCAAGTATGTGAACCGACTAGGTACTTAATATGATTTATTAAAGTCTATAACTACTTACGTTTCAAGAAAAAGAGGTTTAAAATGTTTTTTTTTTTTATCTTATCTTAATATAAATGCAAAAGTTAGGGTGGATGGATGTTTGTTACTCAATCACGCCAGAACGGCTGAACGGATGTGGATGTAATCTGGAACAGAGATAGATTATAGTCTGGAATAGCACATAGGCTACTTTTTACTTTTTTTTAAACGTACTCATTAAATTATCCACGCGAACGATGTCGCGGGCAACAGCTGATATTTAACATATCAATGATAAGATACTATTGAGACGTTACGAAGAGAAATGTCATAGAAAAAGTGTGATCCCATGGTCAGTGTGACCATATAGCAAAATAACATTATTGACACTTTTACCAGAATACGATATTGTTCGCTTTATTCCGCTAATCGAAAGTATATTTAAATATATTTTTGTTTCCAGCATAGACCTGCGGTGCCCATTGAACTACAATCCGGCCGAATTCTACATCAGAGCAGTTTCTAACTCAAATGGTAACGTTCAGAAACTGGTGGAAATTTCCCAGAACCGGTTGGAGTACTGTGATGGTACTAGTTCGATGCGACCAGATGTGGTTCACGGTTATAATAGCACGTGAGTATGTTTTATGTTTCTTTATGTAGTGAAGATGAGCTGGGTTTTATGCGTAGCAGTAAATATAGTAAATATACAGACATTTTTTAAATTGATCAATTCAAAAAATCTGATTAGTGACTTCCTCTTTAAGAAGTCGAATTGAGCTCATAGTTCCGAAACATTAATTATTATTTTGGTAGTTTCTAATAAAAATCTTCGTAGACTATGTTTTGGACGTTTTTCACATCTGTATTTTTAATTACTTTATGTGGAGGCAAGGAATTTTTCGAGGAAATGTTTTAATGGAATTTGACATACGACCTACTATGCTGTCACTCGCTATAATAATTAAAGGCTATGAAGACGTTCTAATTCCTGGAACAACCTAGTAGTATAAGTAACAACTAAATTATATACTTACTACATTTATTGTTTTTTTATCGTAGCTGGCGCTTTACAAAACATGATAATGACAAGGCCGTGTTGTTCTTCGTTTTTAGGGTTCCGTACCCAAGGGTAAAAACGGGACCCTATTACTAAGACTTCGCTGGTGGGTGATCAAGGTTAAGCAACGGTTGCCGAGGTCTGTCTGTGGATGGGTGATCAAGGTGGTGGCAAAACTGATAGAGATCTACGCGTTGTGTGTCAATATTAATGAATGAGTGTGCTTTTGTGGACACATCGTGTTAAATAAAGACTAATTAATGGCTAAGATTTTTTTGTAGATGCACAACTAAATATTATGATACAATTTTTTTTATCGGAAATCAGACACATGTAGTACGACTACACGTGTAGCAAATCGTCGTATGCTAATTTCCATAGAATCAAGATTTTCCTTGTCAACCTGATGCCAAAGTTTTTTGGCGTGTGTACGTACAGTCACAAGACTAATATGTACATTATGTACCTATGCACATAGATACAATTTTTAAATTGTTTTCTCCTGCTGCCATGATTGTAATTTTATACTGTTCTGTACTCATATGTACTGTTATGATATATGCCTTATCTCAAAGATGAAATTGATGTATCACGAGAAAATTGCGTTCGAATTTTGGTACATGTTTACATATTAAGTGTTCGTGACTATACCATGCGTCCTATATATGTATAACTAACTAGCTCAACCCGCGACTTCACCCGCGTGGAGTTTGAAAATGTCCCACGGGATCGTACTACCGGGATAAAAAGTATCCTATGTGTTAATCCAGGTTATAAACTCTGTCGTTTGCCAAATTTCATCCAAATTGGGTCAGTAGTTTTTGCGTGAAAGAGTAACAAACATCCATCCATCCTTTCATCCATCCCTCGCATTATAATATTACTAGCTTTAGCCCGCGGTTTCGCCCGCGTGAAGGTTGGTAACTATCCCATGAGATCGTACTACTGAGATATAAAGTATACTATATGTTAATCCAGGTTATAGACTATCTGTGTGCCAAATTTCATCCAAAACCGTTCAGTAGTTTTCGCGTGAACGAGTAACAAACATTCATGCATCCATCCTCACAAACTTTCTCATTTATAATATTAGTAAGATTATAATATTATTAGTAGGATGATAAATAAAAATATTATTATCAAATCAAGATGTGGTTAATATCTCTAGTGCCGGCTAACTTCAGCTTGGATCCTATCGAAGGCTTTAATTTGTTTTCCTTTTTAATTTTGCGGCAAATGTACCTACATCATTTGCCGCAAAATTGTAAATAAAAATGTAAATCAATAATTAGTTAATTAGTCATAATAATTAATTAGTCTTTAGTCAGTCAAAATGTTCTAGATTTATTATGATTATTTTACAAAATTACATAATTGCACACTAATAGGTAAATACCGTCCTGCACTCCGTGCGCCACACTGCGCACCATGCGCCCGTCTACGTGAGTTTCGAAGCCCTATTTGACTCTGTTGGGGGATGATTTTGGTAAAACTGTGATAAACGTTTCTCATAATTTTAACTGAAGAGTATGCACACAAATTTACAAGTCAGTCGTCCCCGAGAATAAAAAGTTTCGCAGAAAATTCAATCCCCCACCCTCTTAAAGGTGGAATTTCGAAAAACCCTTTTCTTAGTGGATACCGTGACAAAAAATACACGCTCCAAATTTCATGTCTCTAGGGCCAGCGGCAGCGGTTTGGGCTGTGCGTTGATATATCAGTCAGTCACTCAGTAAGGACTTTGAATTATAATTATGTATAGACGATAAAAAATAATAAAGCCCAAATGGCTTCTATAAACTAGATAGGCACAGGATGTGCCTATCTTTTCTATTAAAAACGTCTTAAATCAATCTGAAAAGTAATAGTGCTGATCTTTTATATTCGACTTTAATGAAATGATCATTTAATATGTACATTTATTAACTTCTGATGCAGATTTTATTTAAATATAATAAATAATATGTCGCAGAATAATTGGAAATCACGGCTTGTTTGCGAAACTCCTAGGATTTTTGCATAAAACTCATTCTGTTTGGGAGATCGGAAACTTGATTGCTGAATGGCTAATCGAAGAATTAGTTCCTTTTCATCTTTATTCTGGTTGGTCCATACATGGTAGTGAAACTGTTAACCAATGCGCACCTTTTTCAGTGCATAACGTTCATGTCAGCCAATCAGCGTTGAAGCACATCCTCATTGTTTGCAATTTGACTAAGATAACCTAGTCTTTTGCAAAAACCCCTAGGATTTTCTACAAAACACGATTTTTCGAATATTCCTGCGACTTACAAATATATAAACGGTCAAACGACTCTTGCTATTGTAGTTATGATAATGTTTTGAATTAATAATATGTTAAATAGTGCCTTTTAAATAGATATTGAGATCGTCTGGTGCGAGGCAGAGAATATGTCAGAGGTTCGCGTGTTTGTACCAAGTTTGTGTAAAGGTGACTAAAGTTCATGACCTGAGGCTTGCAACACCATACTGTCTGCCAAGAGTATAATTATTTTTATTAATTATAATGTTAGATAGCAGATAGCTGAGTGCTCGCGTGATGATTGATTTGAATATTTTAGGTACTTGTGTTGTAATAGGTATTAACTTTTATGACTTGCCAAGGGAGCATTCAAGTATTACGTAACGCAATTTTTGAAGATTTTAGACTCCCCCTCCCCCCCTTGTAACGCACCGTAACGTTTTTCTGTACCCCCCTCCCCCTCCCTAAACGTTACGTAACACTCAAGTGACCATTTTTACCCTAAAGGCGCTAAAAATTATGTTATAGTTTTTGTCCTCGGTATAGTTTTAATTGCTTTTGCGGTAATCATACTTAATGAAACAAGAGATTTTTAATCCGCAACACCTGCGTATTTTGTTTATTTTTCTATAATTTTTTGGCTTTACACACACACAATTGTTTTTCTCCGTCATTTCTATCCTATTTTAGCTTTTTTTACTAATAAACTCTTCAAATACATAACATGTTTATTTTAACCTTTGGGAATGCAATTATAAACAGAAACCCAACTGAAATTAAACATTTTACTCGAAATAAAATCGTATTCTAAACAAAATTAAAAAATAATCAACTATTAACCAGGGTTGCCAATTTGGGAGTTTTAATTCCCTAAATTTTTATTAAAAAAAAGAAACAATGTTACGTAACGTCTTGTAAGAAAGTCCCCCTCCCGCCCCTGTAACGCATCGTAACGTTTTACGAGACCCCCCTCCCCCCCAAATTGCGTTACGTAATACTTGAATGCTCCCCAAATATAGATTGTGTAAGGATTATACGACGGAAAAGAATGGCACATTTCTTTGTAGGATATCCGTCATCTTTTTATCTAGTGGAAATGTTCATGGAAAATATCTACTTATATCTATGGAAATACAATGATATCTGCGTCTGGGATTATTTCGGATTGCCTTCTTCATTAAAGAACTTAACCCTTAATTGGGCGCGCCTAAAACGTTACGGAAACGGGCACGTGGGGTACGTGACACCCCGATCTTATAAATCAAATACCTACCTTATCTGCGTAGTGAACTAGTGACAATGAGACCGCGCTCTTTATCTCAAAGCGGGGGTAGTTATGCATAGTGTCACAACTTAGATTTTTAGGAGTAGGTACCCAAAGGCTTAATCATTTATTATAGCTACCTACTAATGTAAACTAATAATTTATGTAAGTAAATACGTCAGTTTATTTGTAAGTCCGAGTGACGAAGGACAATGATTAGTTTGTATATTTAAATTTGTTCTCATGTAATTCTTTATGAGAATTAAATGTCTTTAACCAGAAATACTAAATACATACAAAATCACGATTATTCTCGATACTTTCTCATAAAGGACACGTGTTTTATGAAGCTAACGGGAACTTCAGCGCTCATAATTTAGAATTTTAAAAGTTCTAAGCCTTTAAGGATTCGCTGGGGTGCGTAACACCCCACACGACCAATTAAGGGTTAAAAACTAATTACCTCACCTCACGGATCGGGGCGACAGGGTTTTTTTTAACATTTGTAGATAAACTGTTGAGCAATTTATCTACTTTCGTTATAATAAGTTTTTGTATGACGTTTGTTACAGTATACAACGAAATTGGTTCAAGCAAGTACACCTATTGTTATGGCGGCTATCTTTGACGTTAAAGAGAGAAATTAAGAACCAACTGGTACAACTGTTTATATCTGTGGTAAGTTATCAACTTTTTATGATAGAGATGGTAAATTAGGCTTCGAGTTCAACCCAAACGACGATACGTGGTTATCGCGGTCCCAATGAAACTCTGCAATGTCTGGGTACGGTTAGATTACCTGACAGGTCAGAGACAAAAAGACTTCGTACTACGATAGTCCGTAGAGAAGCTCGTAGCTTAATATTAACAGCTGCTCAGGTCGATCTTCTGACTAAGCCGCGCTTGCGTAGGTTGTTCCGTTGATGGGTGACCCGTTAAATATCGAGTTTCCTCCGTGCCTCGGAAAGCGTTAAGCCGTTGGTCCCGGCTGTTATTTGTTCGAAAGTCTGAGAACCAGTCTTACCAAGGGTATCGTATTACCATACTAAAACTCGGTTGTGGAGGTCAGATAGGCAGTCGCTCCATGTAAAATACTGGTATTCAGCTGCATCCGGTTAGACTGGAAGGTGACCTCAACATAGTTGGGAAAAGGCTAGGCAGATGGTGACTACGATAGTCCACCGACGCGACGTGCGTGCAAATACGACGCCAAAACTAGATTCTAGATTTAAAATTGGAATGTCTCACGTGCCTATATACAATTAATTTAGTATTGTTTTTTAACATTGTTGCATATCCTGTTTTATCTGTGTTGGTTGGTCAAGACGTCAATGAAGCCTGTTTGTAATATATATATTCGTATTGACGTCTTGACCAACCATGGCTTATCATTGCCAGGTGTTTACAGCTGCAAAACAATAACTGGTTTGTTTATCTTAGACATAAAGTTCAAATGGCTAATTTAGTATCGTCGTTTGAATCGCTAAAATATGATTATAATACTGCTGACCCAGAATAACTATATCCTCCTGAATAAATTATCAGAATGATGAGAATTCCTAATCAAACTAAATCGAATAGTTTTAAAGCTACATCGGAATTAACATAGACAGACTTCATGCGAAATCTTCGCCTTTTGAAAAAAATATCGTTTTCACTATATTCCTTGAAGTTCGAAATAATTATTATAAATAATAATTCACATAAGCGAACTATACATATTTTTATAACAATAGGCACTTATGAATCGTCAGAAGTTATAGGTAGATGCTCGGTTCTAATTTGGTCGTTTCCTTCATAGAAAAATGCAAAAGTTTTTTTTTTGGTTTTGTCACCATTTTCGTGTCTTTATCTTTTTTTCTTTTCTTGTTACTACTTCTACTACTTCTTCCATTCACTCTTGTCCACAGTCACGCAGTAACAGTCACTTCTCTTCTTCCAAAATATTCCTCACACAATCCTTCTCCATCTTATTTCATATCCATCTTTTTTTTTGTTTCATTCATGCTACTAGTAATACTTCTTTAAATATATGACATCCTGACCTTATTATTCCTCAGGTAATTACCTCAATGGTCCTGGGTATAGCCTACGTAGGAGCTTCAGGGACCACACAACGAGGGGTCCAGGAGATCCGGGGCTTCCTCTGGCTGATCACCAGTGAGGTCGCCTTCGGAGTCTCGTACAGTGCCCTGTACGCGTTTGAGTATGAGATCGCACTGTTCAAGAGAGAATCTGGGGTGTATACGTGCTCAGCTTACTTTGTGTCGAGGTTGTTGAGTTTTGTAAGTATTTTGTTAGCAGTCATAAGTGCTAGTAAGGAGAGCAGCGGTGGCCCAGTCGTGGGTTCGAACCCAGGCAGGCGCATTACTTTGTGTAATTCATTTCATCACCACTGCTCTCAAAAACGGTGAAGGAAAACATCGTGAGGAAACCGGCATGTCCTAGAACCAAAAATTCGAAGACATGTGACATCTACCAACCCGCACTGGGCCCGCGTGGTGGATTATAGCCCATTCTCACTCATAGAGAGGAGGCCGTGTGTCCCAGCAGTGGGAACATTATAGGAAGATTATGCTAAGTAGAAGCAGTAGTAATAAGAATTTGGTGAAAAGCCAGATATTGTTCAGTAACAGCAAGCAAGTGAAATATATCTAAATTTGAAAGCTGGTTTGTGCTTCCACATAAAGGCCAAGTGGTCAAGCAGAAAAATGCTAATGACGTCAAAAGATAAGACTAGGACTACTCACCGACCTGTTAGCATAGCAATCGTTCAACTGCTTTTTGGAAAATAATCGTGATGATAGACGATTTGTCACTTTACGGTGTTGCTTCACAGCTCCCTTTACGTGTAAGGCGTCGTCCTAATATAAAGCGATCGTCGCGCGAATACGCGATCGTTGCGTTCATATGTCACTTTTTATTCGGTAAACCGGAAGGCGCCCGCGTCTGTCGACACGACATAATACCTAATGAACGCGACTATCGCGTATTCGCGCGACGATCGCTTTATATTAGGACGACGCGCGACGCCTAATCATTATCTTTACCTTTTATTTCTTTAACATTTTGCACCAACAGATACCACGTTGCATAATATGGCCGATCATGTTAGTGTCCATCGCAACCCTGGCGGTGGACCTTCCTCACTACATCATGACAGCTACGGAGTTCACCATCCTCTTGATCCTCAGTGCAATACCTGCTGTTGCCTATGGTAAGATCAGATGACGGTGCTATTCGTCTGTACGACCACCATTGTCCGCGTCTTCGGTGTTTCGGTCAATTACTATTATCACAACCTATGCTATGTTTTAATGAAGCTCACTGAAAACGTTTTAACGATTACATTATGACTGGAGTAATGAATCGTTAAAAGATTCTACTTGATCTGTATACAAGTCAATACTCAATTATTTGTTACAAAGTACATATTGAACGTTTTAGTCGGCAATCATGTTCCACTAACAATACGACCCAGTTCCCTTAATTGACTCTCGCAACGGTACATTGTAGGTTGATTGAAGTACAGACCTACGCATATAAGTAGACTGCAGGTACCTTCTATGAATATAAACTTAGTACATACTTACATTGTCTTCGCCTACACATTCGCATCCAAACCTGTACGGTACGACAATGATAAATCACTGCCTTAACTTTATGTGACAACTGACATTCTTTTTTAGGGTTCCGTACCCAAAGGGTAAAACGGGACCCTATTACTAAGACTCCGCTGTCTGTCTGTCTGTCACCAGGCTGTATCTCATGAACCGTGATAGTGACAGACGTACGTGACAGTAGACATTTTCACAGATGGTGTATTTCTGTTGCCGCTATAACAACAAATACTAAAACAGAACAAAAAAATGTATTTAAGTGGGGCTCCCATACAACAGACAGGACATTTCGCCGTTTTTATAAATGGTACGGAACCCTTCGTGCGCGAGTCCGACTAGCAGTTGGCCGGTTTTTTTTCTTTTCTTCTTTCTTTCTATTTATAAAATGGTAAACTGACTGACTGACTGGGTGATATATCAACACACAACCCAAACCGCAGGTCCTAGAGACATGAAACTTTGAGATTCTGTTCTTTGTGAAGATTAAGTATCCACTAAGAAAGGATTTTTGAAAATTCCACCCATAAAGGGGTAAAATTGGGTATGGAAGTTTATATGAAAGTCCGTCAGTTTTGAACTTAGGATCTTCTTTCTGTTTAGGCTGACGATTGAAAATTGATTTATACGGGTCTCAGCGTTTTTGATCATTCTACCCCAGAAGGGTTAAAAAGGGGGATAAAAGTATATAACTGTTTGTCACCGTAACCTGGATTAACCTATAGGTTACTTTTTGATTCCGGTAGTACGTTCCCATCGGATATTTTTCGATATCCGCGCGGGCGAAGCCGCGAGCAAAAGCTAGTCTGGCATAAAAAAACATGGTTTTGAAATCCTTTTTGACATGAGGTTAACCAGATTATTGGCATAGCAATTAAGAGTGGACATGGGCGTGGGGAAGCCGTGCCTGATGTCTTGCTGTAGGTAAAGACGAGCTGTGGATCATCATCCTTCAGCAGTCTGCTGCTGAGATACACACCAAGAATCAAGGTCTGGTGTATGAGTCTCTCCATGGTGATGGGTCTCTCCAATCTTAACCTCCATTCCCGGCCAGTCTCATTCAGCTTCTGTCAGTCACCCTGCGTCGCTCAACCAAGGGTGCGTCTTACCTTAAGTTTATCTCTTATTCACGATCTCCACTCAAGAGCACATTATTAAACTAAAAATTATATTAGCCATTTTAGTTATAGAACCGATAATTGTTGGGCTTGTTCTTGATCGGCGACACCCTCAGGAGGAGGAACGATTTTGACAGGATGGCTGGAAGCAACTGGATGAGAGTTTCCTGGAGAGGTCTATGTCCAGCTGTGGGCCGTTGTAGGATGATGATCATCTTCATCTTCCTGCCCTTGACCCATTCTATTTGGGGTCGGCGCAACACGTTCTCATCTTCCATTCTCCCCTGTCAGACGTCACGGCATCTTTTACTCCACTCACTCCTTTCTCTTTTATATCAGTATTCACACAATCCATCCATCTTTCCTTTGGCCTTCCCATCCCTCTCCATCCATCAAAATTCATGTCCATCACTCTTTTAGTCACATGCGTTTTATCCCTCCTCATTACATGTCCATACCAAGATAAACGACTTCCTTTAATTTTTTCTATAACAGGCACCACTTTCAAACTTCCTCTAATACATATACTCATTCCTTACTTTATCCATTCTTGTCACTCCACACATCCTTCTCCACATTCTCATCACCGCTATATGCAATCTTTTTCCATCCACCTTCTTCACAGCCCAGCCCATATTATAGCCCAGATTATAATTATAAAATCGTAGTGGCATCTATTGATGTATTATTCTTATGTTCTCCATTAGGTCTCGGCATGGCAGCCCTGTTCACCTCCTCAGGCATCATAGGCGACGTGATGCCCTGCGTAGACCTTCCACTGCTCCTCATGTCAGGAGCATTCCTGCGACTGTCCTCCCTACCACCCTGGATGTACCCTGTCAAGTACATATCGCATTTCTACTACGCTATGGATGCGATCAGCAACATTTATTGGAGGCAGATTGAGTATATCGGTAAGTCCAGTGTTTTATTAGCTGCTTAAGAAGAGATATACTGTTCGGCAAACGGTGGGGACTTCATATAGTGTCCTGATGTTTGCACATTACGTACAGGACTTCCGATGGATGCTACTGAAGGCGCCAAACTCTTAGCCCAGCTCCTGGTCGACACAATTTAGATTGCCATCGACATGCTATGAAGATGTGTTTTAATAATTGGGTTTTGTGGGGGTCTTATGTCTGTTTAATAAATAGGATTGGGTGTCGTTTTGACTATTGTAAGAAGTCTCAGTGGGATTTACAATAACAAACAACCATCCATCAACCATAATTTATAACATCCACTTATACCAGGCGGTACTTTCATACAAGCTTGGTTTCTGAACAGTCTGTATGCCTTATTGGCTTGCCGTATTGTTGACCCCTAGGCACGCCACTGCAACCACCCGAGTACCTATCCTATACGTGTTTTTTTTCAGCTGTCTTTCTAGCCTCATCAATATACCCCTCAAATTGTGCTTCAGATTACATCAAGTATTTCTTCGTGACTTCTAAGAAGCTGGCTTCGATTAATTATAAAATATAATACCATCCATTAACAGCCTCTACATTGTCCTTCACATATTTTAAATATCTTCCGAATGCTTCACCTCTATGAAACAAACCATAGATAAATTCTATGGTTTGTCCATGAACCTTCAAACCAACAGTATCTACTATTGAACCGTTTCTCGGAAACAGAAGATTAACGATGTAAGATAGTTGCGCAGATAATAATATAGTATAGAAGCCTTTTATAACACCGAAAGCGTTTTATACGAACGACTTAAGGGCCCATTCATCATTCCATGGTTGGGCCATCATTTACAGTGCGACTTTAAAAGGTTGCTCATAAATTATTTTGGAACGTAAATTATAGATTACGCCAACTTTAATTCACATTAGAGTTTAATCTCCAATTTCCATATTCACAAGTATGTGCTAAGTGTTGGAAAATGTTAAGATAAAACTAATAAAAGGGTATCATTCGGTGACCGCAACCGCAAAGCAGCATACCACTGACCGCAGCGACAGGACAGGACTGATTTCTATGAAAATGCTTCCGTTTGTTAAGTTATTGAATCGGGCGTTACTTTGCGGAAAATGTAATTATGAAAAAAATATTTAGTTCTTTTATGCAGGATGCAGCAAAAATATGCACATGCAGGAAAATTTATACCTACTAATATTATAAAGAGGTAAAATTTGTTTGTAACTTTGTAAGTTTGAATGTAGGGGGTAATCTTTGGAACTAATGATCCAATTCTAAAAAATTCTTTCACTTCCAAAAATTACATTATGCATGGGTGCTATAGGCTATAAATTATATCTATGCAATGCATATTAGCCGAGCTATTACAATTTCTAGTGCTAGTCAATAATAATTAGCAAGCCATGCACCCACACCTATACTCGACACGTGTAACCCCTCCACGCCCATCTTCAGAAGTTGTTGACTCGACGACCGCTTGGCCACGAAACAGCGAGCGGCGGGTGCGTACTTTGATTTTGTTGGTGACATAATTATGAGGCGCCCGTCGGCCTTTGAGGCGTCTTTGCCGCTCTGGGTTGTGGTGTGGTTGCTGGTGCCATGGACTTTTTTTATGTACCTACCGGAATTATTAAAGTAACTTTTTTTTTCTAGATTGCCCAACAAACGAGACCTCAACCTGTGTAAAAGACGGTGCGACTGTGTTACTAGAAAATGGGTACGTGCAGGAGTTCATTCTTCAAGATTCTTTAGGTTTTCTGTTATTAACCTTGTTTTGGTGTGTTCTGGGGTACCTAGGGTTGAAGAGGGAGGAAAGGAAAGGCTATGCTTATTAGAATAAGATTTATATTAAAATAAAAAAATATCATAATATTGTTTTATTTTATGTTTAAAATTCAAGAAAGTTTTATGAAGTTATGCGATGTGGCGCCACGATAATCGTCTCCAAAGCCGATTATATGAATATATTATCTATTTGCAGTAATGCAACTTCCGCAGTCTATTTCGAGTAAAATACTGCAATTTGTTGGAGATTAGGTATTAAGTATCAAGTTTCATATCATAAGGCCAGTGCCTAAAAACACAGAGACAAAAAACTGGATATTTATTCAGTCTTTTATAATAAAACTAAATATAAGCAAGTCGTTAAATAAAACAGGTTAAACATTAAGAAGTAGTTTAAGGGTACAATCTCAAAATACTTTCTACAGAGGTAGTTTCCTAAAATACATTGAGCTCTTACAACATACATCATAATGAACTTGATATAATACACAAGGTGGAAGGTGACATCGACGCATTTTAAATTACCGATGAAAACATCCTATGGGGGGGGGGAAATTCGTAATGATGTATTGAACACGTGGTAAACGTTTATGCGTCTCGGTGTCCCATCCACCATGTTTATTACACCTAAACGTTACAAATGGGAGTCAAGAATCACAGGGCGTCAAAAAATTCGTCCGCAACGCTTTCAATGGTAAATGAATTGAACCCAAAGGCCTGGCAGCATATTATATTATAGCCTCTTTTATTTCCATAATGAATGACTCATAAAAACAAATATATCATATGATTACTATTAAATAATTATGTGCATGCATTAAAATAACAAACTTATTACAATATATCAAGATTATAAAGTTACAATCGCATAACAAATAATTACTAAATTAATAAATTCATTTCTTTCCTTTTATAAAGATTTCTAAATATCAAATATATACTACAAAATAATTAAATTAAAATAATAAATGTAACAAAAAAAAACAATACACGTTCACACACGAAATCAATTATTTACAAGTACACAAGCAACCCAATTACAAAGTATAACATAATTTAGGCAGCTCAATCAACTAAAAAAAGCCGTGTCCAGTCTTTTTTTCGATTAAACTTGAATCTCTGGCCGGTTCTACTATGTAGGTGTTTTTTTTTTTGTTCTTAGAGCCTGGTCGTAAGCATCCCACACAATCGGCCTTGTCCACAAGAAAATGACCTTACTTCTATTTGGAGAACTGTTCCATTTTAATTCTTTATTCTAACTGGTTTGCTATTTTATTATTCGAAAATGGTTTTATGGGAAAGTATAAAATATAAAGATAAGTACGGACAGAAAACAAGTGGTTTCACTTAAGACTTTTGCTATCTTTTGCTTTTTTATTTTGATTCGAATAGAATTTATTTGTAAGTTTGTATGTAGGGGGAGCATCTGATCCGATTCAGAAACTTCTTTCACTGACGGTAATCTATATTATTACACACAACACACACACAGCTACACTAGCTGTTGCCCGTGACTTTCGTTCGCTTGAAATTATTATAAAAAATATTACTTCTCTTTTGGAATCGGATTTTGTTAGCAATTTGTTAACGGTTTTAATTTGTTTGAACGGAACCCTAATTATTTTTCTAAAATAAAAGTATCTTAACCACTTGTATGCCGAGTATATAGACACAATTAAAAAGCCATTGTGTCTCGTGTAGATCTACGTTCCCACGAAAGGTTAAATTAGACCATATCAGCTATCTGCTAGTAAAAGTCCCTTCGGTCCAGCCATTTCGGAGATTAGCCGGAACAAACAGACAGACAAAATTTAAAAAAAATGTGTTTTTGTTATAAGTACCGTATATATTTTCATATGTATTCTCATTATATATTAGTAAAAAGCTGTTATTTCGATATCACAAATAGACGCTTAAATTTTATTTATTGGCATAGATCTAAAACGCTCCCTTGGGTTAATTTCCGTACATAATGGGAGCGAAGCCGCGACCAAAAGGTAGTATTTGATTTTTGCTTTTGCATAAAACAAGCAACAGACGATAAATATAGATAATTCAAACTCTTGGCTATTAAATGAAATGCTGAAAAGTATATTGTAACGAATTTTGGTTTTAATAAAATCACATGGAAACGTGTTAATATTTAATCTTCTTAGGTTGCTAACCGTATCTAATATTGAGAGGTTATTAGATAAATACTATTATATTCATTATTATTTATAAGCTACAAAAGTCTTTTCGTATACACAAGGCACACCAAGATTTTCTACTTGATTCTAAAATTAATGTTTTTTGTCAGCGTACCAACGCAGTCATCTTTTCTAAATATACGTTCTGTAATGCTTTTATAGACTTTAATTGATTTAAATGGCTTATCTTACACGGCTCTAGCATAACCAATCATTTCGACACTTGGGTGGCTTAATGACTAATGTTATTATTCTCTGCGGCTATTAGGCATCCATCTAACGGTGTAATTTGTCAAATCACTGTTGGTATTCCATATTCAAAATAAAATGCGACTAAAGAGTAGCTCTATTATCTATAGTCAGTTATACCAAGGTCGTTAGCAAAGAGTTTAGGTACTTATGTTGTAATATTATGCAACTTATATTGCTGGTGAATGAACTCTTCTGTGTTCAAGGATGTAAATGAAGTAATAAAAGTCGTTTCATTTGTTCTAAACTGATTGTATTATGAAGTGGTGTTTGCTGTTTGACTTCATCCGCGTGGAATAAAAAAAAAATGTTAATACTCGACTTTTTTTCTAAAATAAAACTACTAAGTTACTCCTAACATCAGCTACCTGTCAGTAAAAGACCCGTTAAAATCGGTCCACCCGTTTCGGAGATTAGCCGGAACAAACATACAGAAACACAAAAATTTATAAGGATGATTTTTTATTATACCCTTCGGGGATTACAGGCGTGAGGTTATGTTACTTTCATAATGCATTCAGTAAAAAGCTGTTATTTTGAAATTACAAACAGACACTTCAACTTAATTTATTTGTATACTTAGATTAAGTAAAGCGCATCAACTTAATGATAAATTTCTTTATGAAATCATAAATAGTGGATTTGTTTTCGATTAGTCAGCCTCCCGTTCACAGTGCTGAAATACAGGCCGCCTCTTCAGAGTTATTGAGCCATGATCCATCACGATCCCGTGACCAGTGCGTGTTGGTGAATGTCTCGTGTCTCAGAATTGTAGGTTCTAGGGCATGCCGGTTGCTCCAAGATGTTTTCCTTCACCATTTTGAGAGCAGGGGCAGTGAACTACTCAATTTATACAAACTGCTTGCCTCGTTTCGAACTCATACTCAGTTAAGTTGCAGCCAGTACCTCTTGACCACGACTCCAAGACCTAATTAGGATTTCAATACCTACATATCTACTCTAGAAATAACTAGATTTGATGTAGCTTGACGATGCTCAGTCGTGAATCTTAGCTTAAGAACTGACTGACACTAATCTAGACACTAATCTAGTTTTAAATCTTCTTTATGACTTAGCAACCTTTCAGGATACCGCAACATAATAATAACAATCCACAAAATCATTGACGTTTTTTAACATGATTTTATTCTTACCACATAATTATAAATAACCTTAAAAGTACACAAAAATCAATACACAGGCGTCCCCCGGCTCCTCTTAACAACCATAGCAAAAGCCACAATGTGTGCCACACAGAACATGGCCACCAAACACACACAATTTCTCCAGAAGTTCCTCTCATCATATCCAAACCTGGTCAGCACTCCCGCTCCAGTCCTGATACAAGGCAAGCCTTCGGCATTCACACAATTTATCGTGTCAACTAAATTCCATTGTAAAACTGAAATACATTCGGTTCCATAGTAGAACCCAGAGATGTACCGAAGCCAGGAGAAGTATGCAGGTACTGTGGCTAGATTCAGGTAGATTCCAGCAAACATGAGACCTATTAAGTCATATGGAACTGAGATTAAGGCTGCTGTCTCCATTTTGTCGAACGTCGCTGATAGAAATGAGCCTGGAATGTCAAAATGGGAATATTCCATATTTTTTATAGACTTCAGTCGAGGTAAATGTTATAATCATAAAATTACATTAATATATCAAATGGATTTGGTGAAAACCCGGGGTATCAGAAAGAATATTCCATTATTAAAAGGACTTGGTTTTAACGTCTTTTTTGTCAATTACAAAAAATCAATCAAATAGCATTAAGGCTGTTAGTTCACGGAGCTGTAAAAAGATTTTTTTTTTACTGAAACGGAAATTAACTGAACCAGTGACTAAAGTCATAACGTCCATGATTATATTTTACGCTCAGTAATGACAAAATAATCATCACAAAAAATACAACAAAAGACTTGAATAATTATTATGTTATGAATAGTCATGACAACATCCACTTAAATTAAAAAGATACAGCAGTTTTCTAAAATAGAATTTTCACAAGCTCGGGAACTGTTGCTTGGTAATAAAGTTTTTAATAAGCTAGCTTAATAAAATTAATTATGTGCATAGACTCAGGCAGGCTAGCAACTTAAACGATGTGTGTGTGGGCAGGCACATGGCAATGGTACATTTTAGTTAATTATTCCAAAGGTGTAAGGGACATCGCGTGACAAGCTTATACCGTAAAGTTACACACTTTTGTATGTTTTTGTAGATCACACAAAAGCGTATCTTTTACCACGTACTAACTAAATCCATGGTAAAAGATTGTGCATCGATTTCCCTGCGTATGGGACTTCCGTGCATAATGTATAAGGAATTGGGTAGGTACAGGGTAAAGAAAGCAAACAACAAACACATTATATAAAACTTCATAAAGTTTATTGAGCCAATTCATCAGATCTCTGGAGTTATTGCCAATATTAAAGAACTTTTTAGTTATAAAAGTTGAGTTTTAATAACAAGATTTTTTAATTTCGTAAATCCTCTTTAACAATAAGGCCACATTTATCCTTAAAACTGAACTAAGTCACCCTGTATACCTTTTAGCACGGGCGAGAATCCAAGCAGCAACACGAATGATGCTACTGTTAAAAGCTATGTACAATTGAACTATTTCCTAATATACAGGTGTGCCCCTACTTCTCTTGATAACCATGAGGAAAGCGATGAAATGAGCTATGCAGTACATACTGAACAAACAGAGACAGTTTCGCCAAAAATGTTCTTCTGCATACCCAAATCGCCGTAAAACATCGGGTCCTGTTCTTATACAAGGCATGCCGTCAATTGCTACACAATCAATGGTTTCGATAGAATCCCACTGGAGTATAGAAATGCTCTCGACACCATAGTAGAACCCTGATACGTATCTAAGCCAGGACAAATAAGGTGAGACGCTAGCTAAGTTCAGGTAAAGGCCAGAGAACATAGTGCCAATGAGGTCAAATGGTACGGATACGAGTGCAGCGGTCTCCATTGAGTTGAACGTCGATGATAGGAACGAGCCTGGAATTTTGAAAATGGAATTGCAATGCCAATTATAAAATGGAATATTCCAGTAACCTGGAATATTAAAATTTTGAATTTTGTTTGAATTTAGAATTTTGAGCTAGGTTTGAATGAAAAATTTTGAAAAGGTTTGAATTTAGAATTTTGATGTTATAGTCTGCCTCCCACTAAAATGGTGGATACGGAATATGCTATTTCTATAGTTACTTCCATTTGATGTTTTAAGACCTGTGCTGAGATTGGAGCACACTTAGTAGGTAGTCAATATGACGACTGCAATTACTAACTCAGTCGGTACAGGCAAGGTCAACTACAAGGGAGTAGACAGAGAGAGAAAGGGAAAGCTAAGCATAATAACAAAATGTTTGGACTTACCATAAGCGTTCGCATAGTTAGCGCAGAGGATACAGACGAAGTTGAAGCCAAGCCAGCCCATGAACCCACCGTGGAGACCAGCCACCAAGAAGACGAGGGTCGTGAAGAGAGTCGGTTCTATCACTGCCCGGGGTATCTGGAAGATGAAAAAGATAAAATATCATGAACAAAGAGATTGAAGATACTAGAGAGAAACTATCAGAAGAAATAGTCAAGAAAAAATGTGAATGAGCTCACATTTTTCCCACTGCCAGGTTTGACACGTTACGTTACACTTGTACCGAAAGCAACCTTTGGCTTTAGCAAATAGATAAAATCTATGTTTGTGTCGTCCGGTTTAACACCAGTAAGTATACTGAAATGTCTATCCCCAGTCAGTTCAAAGGTGTTTTATTTGTATCCGCTTCAACCATAAGTTGTGAATCAACCTTCGAGTTCACTTGTATTGTCATTGAAAATAATTTATTTTTAGCCGTTGTGTAAGGTTTTGGTTTTATTATCTTTATCACAAGAAATAAACAGTTGCGTCTGCGTGTAAATAGTCTAAAATGAAATTAGCTTGCACGATTGGATGTTACTTGGTTCAGCATGTTTGGTGTGAATATAATAATTCTATTAACAAATGTATTAACTTACCTAAAAACTAATTCAGTCAAGAATCAGTATTATAAATAACCAATATTTAAATAATTATTATCTTAATAACGACATCTATTTGTAAAAAACGGATTACCAATATGAATATTCTTTGCTAAAAGGTAAAATAATATTGCTGTTAAATATTTTGATAATCATGCAATTCATTAACAACTCTTTCTCTGCTAACAAACTTTAATACTATAAAGTAGGAAATATTCCAAAACCACTAGACACAATTTAACGATGTTAACCGTAAAACTGGTTTGGCCATGCACGATCATCGGTGTCACAATTTAAAGGGCCTCGTTATAAAATTGAAAACTTTCTAGCTCATTTATAAGAACATCAAATTATTTAATAGCTTCTGTATAGAAGACTAATGAATAATAAATTATACATTTGGACACCTTCTGTAGAAAGATATATTTTTTTAGAACTGATGACTGAAGATTACATTTTTAAGTGTAATTAGTGCTTATTATATTCACTGATTGAAACAAACATGGTTCTTTATTGGTCTTTTATTAAACTATAAAGGTTTTTTTGTAGTCTAATTAGGCTCCTTGGTAATAGACTGGCATGATAACTTGAATAATTATGCTAATACAGGTTGCCTAATTAAGGCCTTCTTCATTGTTTCCTTCGAATTGACATCGCCATCATCATCATCATCATCATCATCATCATCATCATCATTATTTATTATACACTCAGCTTAGTATATGCCAACTCACTTTCGTGCCATGCTTCCCTGGTCTGTGTGAGTCTCATCCAGGTTTTACCCTCGATCCTTGACTTCGCAAAGTCGTTAACGTTTAATCTCAAATTTATAAACTTAAGGGAACGTTGCTTTGTATTACTAACACAATAGGTACTGTAATTGTAATAATTTAATTTAATTTATTTCTTTGTATTTTATTTTGTATGGATAAATTTGATCTGAAATAAACTGATAAATAATAATAATAATTTGTCAAAACTTACCCAAAAGATCATCTTCGATAAATAGTAAGGCAACGGTGAATAAAGTCCACTAGCCGTTTCTCTCAACAGTATGGGCACCTCACCAGGGAATGTGATAAAGACGGCATAGATGAAGAGGAATATCGTCTCTGCTATCGTGAGGTATAGGAGACCCTCCACGTTCTGTATGTCACGCTGGTACAGCTGTTCGAAATGGCCGTTGTAGGGAACTGAGATTATCAGACCCACGAACTATAGACAAAGATGTAGAATTAAAGATGATGGTAAAACATGGAAAAACACAATAACAATAATAAGCTTCCTTGTGACTAGGATCTAATTACTTTCAAATTCTAGTAATAATTTTTAGAAACTTAAGATTATCAAGATCTATCTTTCACGGATCAGTAATGAATGATTTTTACGCCACATTTTTTTTCTTTCGCTCTTGTTAGAAACAATAGTTAGAATATTACAAAATAAAAGCAGAATACTAGTGATCATCAATATGATAAGAAGTAAAATAATGTAGCTATTGAACTATTACCAAATAAAGCTGACAAGTTTCAAACTCACCATGAGCAACAAGAACTCCGCAATCCAAATGCTGTAATTCCGTTTGAGCGCCTGCAAATTCCTCCACATCAGCCAGTAGAATTGTACGAAGTAATTCACTTTGACTCTGAAATACAAGATTCATTTGCAAATAGCTTTTATGGAACAGCTAGAGTTGATAAAGAAGATGTAGCAGTAACGTTTGAAATTAAAGAAGATTCTTGTTTTGACGATACATTTAACTTTCTAATGGGGCTAGAAGGAGCTGTAGAGACAGGCGACTGTAACATTAATCTGATCATAACAACGGTTTTCTCAAATTATAGGTCTGCAATTGACGAATAGGTTCGGGGTGCTTTTAATAATCTAATTCTGAAAAAAGCTACTACAGAATCAAGTTTACAAATTATCAAAAAAGATTTTACAAGAAATGAAAAAATCAAATAGTAGAATTGAAAGCCATGCCAATGAAATACTTACAGAGTTATATATCTCTCATAATATTGATCCTGAAACAAAGCATATTAAAGTTAACGAAGAATACTGATATTCAGCTGCATCCGGTTAGACTGGAAGCTGACACCAACACAGTTGATAAAGGCTAGGCCGAAGATAATGAGGTCATAAATATTTGTTTGCCAAGACATTTAACAATAAATATAGATTCAAATGTTTATCACTGATATTCATAATATATCTGTTCTCTATTGCCGTGAGAACATTATAAATATTAGTCCAACAAATTCATTATTTATTTTAGTATTAACATAATATTGTTGGGCAAGCATATTATAGCCTTATTGCTGATGTAGAATTTATGAATAATATTTTGGCGGATATCAGTATCTCGAAGACTTGTAGACCATTTAGCATTTGTTAAAAAATTCACATCTTTACGATCGGAGATTAATCTATAGATTAGTACAAGTTTAGAGCGTGAGAATGTCAAAAACTTTGTTATCTTTAATTGTACTGCTATTTCAGATAAGAATTTAACGACTTGCTTTGATCTGAATCCTGTTTTAGAGTTATTTGACACCTGCATCTGCTAAATGGTAAAGCCATTAAAGTTTCAGATTAGGACAGCTTTATCTTAAAAAACACAGAAGCATCGAAACTGCGTCTTTCAAACAATACAAAGATAATTCGCAATTAGGTTTGGAAAATTTGTGTGTCTAAGAACGAAAATAACGCAAAGAATATTATTGCATTGACGCAATTACCCTACTGGAATAGCTATTGTAAAAGAACTACAGGATAAACGTGAAGAAAAAGCAAACACTAATGGGAAGAATCGCTCATCTCAGTTAAGCCTCCAAAAAGTTTTTGACGACAATCAATAATTATTTTACGTACCTTTCCATCACTTTCGCCATTAAAGTACTCTGTTTCATCTCTAACTTGTCCTACTTTGCTGTCAATCGCAGCAGCGATGTCAGATCGTGAGTATTCGTCACAGATGCGCCGGATTCGATCACGGCTCTCCATCTCCTTGTCAGCTTCGACACCCAGCAGGGATATGTAGTACTCCGCCGCGTTGAATCCGAGAGGACATTTGTAGCTGAGGCTGTGGAGTAATAGCTTAGTTAAGATAATGCTCCATATCTATTAGTCGGATTATCTTGAAGTTTATAGGAGTTAAAAGGGTGAAGTAAATCATCGAGAGGAAACCGTTATGTCTTAAAACATGTGATATTTACCAACCGGTAATGTGCCCGCGTGGCGTATTATTCAGGCCACTACCCCTCAACAGTGAGGAAGCGTGTGTCCAAACAACATTTTGGGGATATACATCTTGAATTCTATGGTAGTTTAAACGGTGAAACATCGTGAGAAAACCAGCATATCTTAGAACCAAACATTCGAAGACTTGTCATCTCTTAACCTGCACTGGATCCGCGTGGGGTATTACAGCAATGTGTCCCAGCAGTTTGAGAACGTGAAAAGTTGATTATGCTTAAGCTATGATGTGATAGTCCTTGAATCCAACACTGTCTATGGTAGAACCTTCAACTAAAGAAGGTTTTCTTCAGTTAAGTTCCAAACTCATATTTATAACTTGACATTAGGGCATTTTCGGCCTGGATATGCATGAAGGACCAAAAACCAGCCATCCTCGAGTTCGACCATGAAGAATAAGAAGAGAGCAGTCCTCTAGAGATATTTTCTTGGTGACAAATGAATACGGCTATACGTCAATAGTAGCGGAAAAAAAAAGTTTGTAACATATTTTATATCGATTATTTATACATGTATAGTATCATCATCAGGTTTTTAAGTTTCCTAATAGTCAAACATGTCCGCATAGCATTAAGTACAGATTTTCTCAGATGATAAGATTATTCTAATTCTAGCAGTATCTGGATAAATCTTATCAGTGTTACCGAATATATTAGCACTAAATTCATTCAACCTTGACTTTGTAGTGTCCGTAAATAGTTTTATGTTTGATTTCTTAATTTGATATGGTTTGTCAGTAATTTTAAAAATAGCATCAGCAATTGTTAACTAAAGGCCTAGAACTGGCCGTAGTAAGCCTTAGGGGCTGTCTCCACGAGCGAGAGAATCGCGGCGATATTACGTATTTGTATGGGATAATATCGCCGTGATTCTCTCGCTCGTGGAGACGGCCTCTAAGAGAGTGTATAGAAATACGTGGCACGGACGATAATATCGTCGCGATTCTCTCGCTCGTGGAGACAGCCTCTAAGAGAGTGTATAGAAATACGTGGCACGGACGATAATATCGCCGCGATTCTCTCGCTCGTGGAGACGGCCTCTAAGAGAGTGTATAGGAATACGTGGCACGGACAATAATATCGCCGCGATTCTCTCGCTCGTGGAGACGGCCTCTAAGAGAGTGTATAGAAATACGTGGCACGGACGATAATATCGTCGCGATTCTCTCGCTCGTGGAGACAGCCCCTTAGGTTCAGTTAGCGCTCTTAAGAAATGTCTCACCGGTTCTATTGATTACCTAGCGCATTGGCTTACCTAGTGCATTCAAGTTACAGTCAAACCGGTACGGACAGATTGCATACCGGACTATGATGTATAATGTGCTGAAATATCTGCCAGAATACAATTTCCGAAGCCGAAAATTAGTTTTACAAAAATAAAAAGGCAAAACCCAACTGCCCAGGCATAGTTAAAAAATAAAATATTATACTTAGTTAAAAAAACATGCTTTACAGTGACGTAATTTTATTTCTCGTATATTTTTCAGCAAACACTTTCATTTGATACCCATATCATGAGAATGCATAAAAAATAACTAGTCCGCCATCTTCGGGTATCCGCCATATTGATTTAGAATGATAACACTTAGCTAACCATGCATAGTCATGCAAACTAAACATGAATGCAAAATTTCAGTTCAATTGGAAACCTGGAAGTGGGTCAAACTTATCTTCTAAGATGTTTTTTGCTTTATTCTGCGTTTGCAAATTAATTGTCCATAATTAGGTCACATAAATTCGACCAATAGACTTAGGTTTGAAGAAACTTAATAAAAGCTTAAAATGACCTAGAACTTTTACTATCTTATTTAATTTTTACTAGCGACCCGCCCCGGCTTCACACGGGTGCTTTAATATACATTTATAAACCTTCCTCTTGAATCACTCTATCTATTAAAAACGCATCAAAATCCGTTGCGTAGTTTTAAAGATCTAAGCATACATAAGGACAAACAGCGGTAGGCGACTTTGTTTTATACTATGTAGTGATTGACAACACAACGACATTTTCTATTGAGGTTATTGATTGACCTACACACGAAAACGTACGATTTATGCAATATTCGACATCCTTGTTGTTTTTTATTTGTGCAAATGTGCACGTGTTGTTTTATTTTCATCTGCTAATAGCTTTAGGTAGATTAATATATTATAATAATACTCTGATTTACGAGTCGAGTTTTAAACAGGTTTTAATTATGCTTTGGTGCTTTCGGTCGACCAAAATCGCATGAAAGTGAATAATAGTGTGTAATTCACTATCAACGAAACGGAAACGTGTACATTTTTGATGCGGTAAAGCGCATCTAGGGATTTAAATCTTTGAGTAGAATACTTGTCGACGGAAAAATCGATAAAACCCGTTTCTAAGGTGCTCATGATACGCGTGCTGATAAATACGCTGTTGAAATGTCTTTAGCACATAGCATGTCGTTTTGCGCAAATGTAACTGTAGTTTCCACAATTTCAAGAGGTGTTCCTCCATGAGCTATATCCCGGACATTTTCTTCTTTCAGATCTTGTTATGAAAAAAATTCTATACAAATATTCTTTTAACTGAGTAGTTTAAGTTGACCTCAAGATAGACTACATCATATGAATCACAGATATAGTTGGCAAAAGGTTAAGCAGATCAGATATTAATCTTCTTTGCGTATCGATGACAATTCAAATTGAGTCAGCCAAAATTTGGCGACGAGTTTGGCACTTTCAAGAGCGTCCATCAGTTAGTGATGGGTCGTTGAAGGTTTTTCCGTCAACGAAACGTTAACGTTGAATTGCGTTTGTCAACTAGTTGATCAACTAGTTAATTTCGTCAACGAGTTAACGTGTTACGAACGTCAACTTGCATGAACGATAAACGCCTAAACGCTTTTATTAACGTATGCTGTTGTAATGTTATTTTACGAATAATTTGATGCAGTTTACCTAATGAAACTGGATAACATGTTATGATGACTTTACCTACTGCCTACCTAGGGTTCTAGATGATCTTCCCTTCATACTTTTTTCAGGCTTAGTACTGAGTCACAGGCCCGCCCGGCGCGGAAAAGTTTCATTCCGCGCTCGAATATGATAATTTTAAAAATTAATAATGTCATCCTTTACTTGCTTTTAAAAATAATGACAGTTATCAAATTACTAAATAAATATCAAATCTTGTATTCGTTATTTAGAGTTCAAATTATTGTCATGACTATCACGTCGTAGCGAGAGTTTTATTGTTAAAGAAATACAATTTACGTACGTTGAAAATAACAAAACGTTGGGTTCAGTTTCTCGTTTCGTCAAACGAGCTGAATTCATAAACGTCGTTGTCTCGTAACTCGTTGACGAATTCAACGAGTTGATTTGTACACGGTCAACGTTAATCCCGTTGCTCCTGTCATATGCAAACAACAAGACAGTCAGGACACGATATCAAGAGTCCCATCGTTTGTGGGGCAACACCACATTTACACTCCAGGGCAAAGTCATCTATGAAACCTGAACCGGTTGTCCTTGCTTCGGCCAACCTGTGTCCGGAATGTATTTAATGATGTTGATGAAATATTATTTTACTATCTGTGTGAGCCTTCAAACCCATAACATGAAGATGGCCTTCAAATGAACAAATCCAAGATGGCTCAGTTAATCAATATGAATCTTACAGATTAATCTAAAGTGGTTTAAGATTACATAGATAACGTTTACTTATTTAAATATTAAATGGGACCTTATCTGTTATTCGGTAATGGATACCTTGGTGACAAACACAATGTTTTTTCGTTGATTGAATATTGGCTATTAAAATTTTAATGAGAATATATAGGGACTGTGAAATTAAGAAAATGGCAGCGAGAAGATACATAGAACGTACCAAGCGTAAATGTTTTAATTCTTATTCTATTTTTAAAAGTTTGTTTTATTGAGTACATAATAAGTTTTTATTTCAAAGATAATTAAATTATTTACAAACTACAAAACTATAATAGTAATAAATATGTACAAGTAGAAAAGGGTTACAGGGCGTCCAAAAATTCGTCCGCATCGCTGTCAACAGGAAAAGTGCCCAGAAGGCTGGCAGCATTCAAAGCAGCAAAGTTTGTTTAATTCTTATTCTATTTTTAAAAGTTTGTTTAACTCTTATTCTATTTTTAAAATTGTGAAGATGTGGGTAGATCCCGTTTTTCAAATAAAATACCCGTTTATTTTATTAATTTCATAGTATCGAGTTCGAAAGGTGATATTCTTTTCTAATAGTATTGTTATGTAGAATGTAAATTGATTTCTATAAATACTTTCCATTTACATGAAACTGTATTTTTTATAACAAGACGGCGCCAATTTCTTAGACGTTTTAAACTTTTAGACTAAACGGAACCACTTGACAAGTATAAAACTCGTGTAAGGTAAAAAACTCATCATTTAATTTAATTCATATAAAAGGGCAACCTTAATAAGACCCATCATGTTTGTTTACCATTGAATATAATATGCACATTCAAGAGCCAACTTCAATAAAAACTTAATAGCTTATGATAATTTGTTTAGTCATCAGTTTCTCAAGTACAGCAATCATCTTGATTGCCAAGAGAATGATTTACATGATTAATTAAAGTCATTAAGAAACTCATATCATTTGTTCATCAACAAAAAAGCAACATAATATCATACCTGTTATCCTAAAAGGGTAGGGCAGAGGTGTACCTAATAGTACACCCACATTTCGCCAGTTATGTTTAAGTCCCATGTAATAGGGGGTGAGACTATATTTTTTTTATATTTTAAATTGGTCTACTCTTGACCTCAAACCAGTCCTGAGTACAGAGATGAGATCGACGATGGAACGAGCTAACCCAAAAGAAGCCTAAAACTCGCGACTTAAATAGATTGGGGTCATATGAACTTGGGAACACCGACGAAGGCAGGGAATTCAACTCGTTGGCTGTGCGCATAATAAACGATGTAGCAAAGCGCTTCGTGTGAATGTGTGGAATATCAACGATTGCCATCAACCGGGCACAAATCTAGACTCCGAGGCTGCTACTGAGAAATTCCTGATGGAAAATCCCAATTCCACTTTGCCCGACTGCAAATCGAACCCAGGACCTCATGCTCAACAGTAGCGCTTGAGACCACTAATCCAACGAGGTGTCCAAAAAAAAAGTAATGATACATTTATGATGCAAAACATTTCCTGGTACGACATTTGTTCCAGACAGACTGGCTATATTTGCTATTCTTAATTATGTCATAAAGAACCAGTTGGTGCATAAAATGCATAATTAATCAACTCTAGACTTAATTAACGTAAATTATGCTGACTTTAAAAAGAACTAGACAGCTTGGTGCGAAGATATAGATGAAGGTTAACTGCCCAATGCAAAATGATATGAGAGAGACTGCACATGTTGGCAAAAGAAAATTTAACTTAAAACCTAGGAAGATAGAACACGGACTGTGCTTAAGAATGTGGCTCGTATCTAACCATCCCATCAAACTATCCATCGAACCTGTAATATAGCAAGCCACGGAGTCTGGATTTGTGCCCGGTTAATGGCAATAGGCTCGCCCCCTATTACATGGGACTTAAACATAACTGGCGAAATGTGGGTGCACTATTAGGGGCCTTACCTTTTTGGGATAACAGGTTTGATGTTATGTCACTTATAATACATCGATCCATAGCCATCAAACCTGCCTGACAAAGAGGATTCTTTACAAAGCCGAACTTCTTTTTCTGGAACAAAGCTATCGGAGCAAATAACCGTAAGTAATAGTAATGACTTGATAGTTGTATTAAGTGCTTTAAGCTGATGGCATGTGATCCAGTCAGGGGAGCGAGTATCTCCCGGATCCCCTGCTCATTGCAGTGAAAAGAACTTGTTTCTTAACCGGTAGGAGCCTGACTAAATCCTCCGTTCCACCCAAATCCTCATGAATACTGATCCATGAGGAATTCTTCATATCATAAAAAAGCGGCAGGTGCTTCAGTACTCCACCTAGAGCTAACTTTCAAATAAACCCTACAGAATTACATAAAGATAAATATCATCATTACACTTCAGCCGAAAGACGTCCACTGCTGGACATAGACCTCCCCCAAGTGTCGCACGTTGACTGGTCCCGTGCTTCTCTATAAAAGGATAATGGTACTTACGAAGCAAAGAACGTGTCAGCCTGCTCAATCGTTCCATGGAAGGCTATCCTCCCATTGGCCAACAGCACGACTTGGTGGAACAGCTCGAAAACTCCGGAAGCCGGTTGATGCACTGAGCATACGACCAGCTTTCCTCCTATGGCTAGCTTCCTTAGGCGGGATACTACGGCGGCTGCTGCCCAACTGTCCAGACCAGTTGTTGGTTCGTCGCAGAATAGGATGGGAGGGTCGTTTAGGAGCTGTGAAAAAGAATATGTTTTAATTTTTGTCGTGGCAATAAAACTGGATATTGGACACCATTTATTAATGAGTCGTGGGGTTGATGTTGTCTGTCTTTGTGGCATTATTTGCACCTAGCTAAATATTATTACCTGTACAGTTGTTTGTCAATTACACGTTCAGTCAGGGTACATTGGTAAGTCAGTGCCAAGATAGAGCACTCGGCCTAGTGCTGCACTCGATCGAGTACACTGTTTCTGCTATCTTGGCACTGCACGCTATATTAACATATTTTATTCTCGCTTACTGTGTTCCTTTGGTACACTTTGTTTCATTGAACTTAATGTTATTTTTGTGATTATTATTAGAATTCGTTGTCACTTACCTGTACAGCCAAAGCAACTCGTTTCCTCTCTCCACCAGACAGTGCCTTCAGCTTTGTTTTGTTACAGTTATTGACTCCAAGCTCACTCAGGAGTAACTGAACGCGTCTCGCTCGTATTACTTTCGTCGATCGTTTGTCCATCATCATCCGAGCCTAGGCGAAGGCAAAAGAAACGGTTATTTTAAGTCAGCTCATAGACTATCTAAAGTATTGGCATTATTTTACCAAGTTAAGCCTCATCGTCGATCACATCATTCTTCATCATCAGAAAAGAAATCTAGCACAGCGGCAACGGCCGAATTACGAGCCATAGGTTCGGTTAGTAGTAATTTATTTCATCGCTACATTCACCACTGCTCCCAAAACGGTAAAGGAAAACATCGTGAGGAAACAGCATGTCTAAGAACCAAAAGTTCGATGACATGTGTCATACACCATGTGGGCCCGCGTAATAGAATAGATAAGACCCTCTCGCTCTCACAAAGAGTAGGCCTTATGTTCCAGCTGTTTGGTCATGTCTTGAACCCAAAAAATACTGGCCAATTTTAAGTGATGCAATAAATAATTAATCAAGTTAAACTAATTACTTAGTAACATAAGATGTTGGAATTTAAGCACGTTTCAACTTAATCATTCCTTTTAACCTATGAACTATCTAAATAAATTGTGTTGATTAAAAAATAAATTATTAAAATTGTATCGTGGAATGGAAAATTGTTTTGATGTAAATTACGTATCAGATAAACATCTAAGATCGTTGTCAGTACCAGAGTAACATGACGCGATGAATAATATTAAAATTAATTATTTCATCGACCTCCCTATTAGTTCAATGTTTACAACTAAACAGATATTTTATTAGGCAAATGTTATTGGGATTCTCTGATGGTACATTTTTCAGACGAAGCCTTGAATGTTTTTCGTAGATATAACAAAGGACTTACTAGACTTATGAACTTTAGAAACAATAAGAATTAGAATTAATTTACCATTAAGACATTCCTAAATAAAGTGTCTTCTAAAATTGTTTAATAATGTTGTTTTTCTCAAATGTCATATTTTACAACTGATGGAATGGTTCAATTAATATTTCAATTAAGTACATTTCAATATCATTGGGAGCAACTAATCTTCCGCATTCTCTTGTACAGACTTATTATAGACAAAATATATTGATAACTTCAAAATGATGGAACAAATAGAAGAAGCTACAGCGTGGGTAGACCCTCAACAAGGTGGAATTTTGTCCTAATGAACGATACGAGGATCCACCGTAGGGGCTTTTGTTCAGTAGATGATAGTCAGAAGCCTGAAAGTCTGACAACCAACTGCATCCGGTTAGAAAGGGGACGACGATGAGTGAGGCACCATAACATCTGATGTCCTGATGACAAAACTTACCATAAACTCCATATGTTCAGCGACAGTCAGGTCTTCGATAGCCAAGTCTTCCTGTGGCACGAAGCCAGAGATCCTGGAGATGAGGTCAGCGCCAGCCAGTCTGCCGTTCAGCATCAGGTAGCCAGTCATCGCACTTTTGTCACGACGGCTTATGGCGGCTAGTAGTGTGGTCTTGCCGGCACCACTGGGGAGGAAAGGTTTTTAGCATATAGAGTACTACAGATAGGGTTTGATTACCTTTGGTACTCTTCAGATAAGATGAAGTTGAAAGTAAAAGTATTTATATCAAAAGAATGCAGTGTAGAGACTTAATTTAATAAGACAACTTACCTAGAGCCCATTAAAGCGACTAAGTTTCCGGACGAAACAATGCCATTGACTGAAAAAAAAACTTTTATGAAAACTTGAACACAGCTAAAACGAATTCTTAAATCTAATAATCTAGAATGATAATTTATCCGTGATGGATGTCGTGGAACTATAAACCAGTACATAATATTACAATTGGAGACTGTTAACTCTCGCGTGTACAGACACCTTAAGGGTAGCTAGAGATAGCCCCCATAACTGGTCACCACAGTCAATACCCAATATGATCTTAGGCTTCAAGTTTCTATATAAAACGTCGAATATGCATAATGTTTTATGTTCCTACTGTAACACTGCCCTCCTATTTCTGATAAGGAGCGAAGGGCTTTTCGCTAGCCAAGTGCGCATTGGTGGATTAAACGGAGAAAATATTCTCTGAATTTGATAAAACGGGAAGGTGTGTGCTGTGTACAATAACGTGGCCTTTCCTAACAGGTAGCAACAAATCCGGTACATAGTCATAATTAATTATTTATGTCATATACGAGCTCATTTGCATATATTACAACATTTTCACCGAATACACAAATAATCTGAGGCTTCGAGCCCACTTAAAAACTATTTGGAAATCAACTTCTTTTTAATTTATTTAAAGACCGGTTCTATGCTTTTGAATGACTAATTAACATTGTGGAAAACATTATAATTTTATCGTAAATTACGTTCGTGTAAAAGCTTTTCAGCTTCCACTAGGGTTCTCATCAGTCCGAATTTGACGGAATTTATCTAGTCTTGTTCATTTGTCCAAACTTTTCAAAGTAAAGGTTTTTTGGGAAATAAAGTTAAATGACTACCGAAGAAAGAAAGATTACTATTTTTTGTAGATGATTTTACGACTGTTTTTCAAAATGGTAACCCTATCTCCAACTCCATTCAAATTAAGGGTAAGTAATACTTTTAATAAAAGTATAATAGTTTTATATAAGAAACTTAATGGATTAATATTTTTCTATAATGTTTTATTAAAGTCAAGTTTCTATTCTTAGAAAAAAATAATTATTTATTAATCTTTAATTGCTATAATTTATGTAAGGTAATTGCATCTAATAAGGGCCGGGTTTTTGGAAATCCTTATAAATCAATTTTGGGAAGTGTGTTAATTTGTAAGACATCATGATCAAATAAACTGTTTTTATTTGAAGAGAATAAATTGTACAAAAATAAGGTACCTATAGCCAGTTACTTACAAAAAAAAGTTTTTTAAAGCTTGTCTATGGTCCTTATTGGGCACTAGGGCTCTAAATAAGGTCCATAATTGAACTGCAAGATTTTAGGCGTTTTATACCAGAAAAATCACGTCTTTAGAAAGCAATTGCTTTAAACTACTATTATGTTCGTGGCTTTCGAATATTTTAACGGAAATTCATATAAATTAGTGTCGTGGCCCTTATAAAGTCTTAGGAAATGTATATAAGTTATAACTTATCTATTTTCTAGTTATAAATGAAACAAATTGAAGTTCTATGCAATTTTTTTATTAACTCTAGTAAAGAAAATCACAAAATGTTACTAATCAGTCATTTTTTCAGTCTTAGTCCTTGGACCTTATTAGGTATTACACTTCTTTAATCATAGTCTGGACCTTATTAAGACGTTCGCCTTGGTATATTGTATTTTAAAGCAGCTGCACGCTCAGACATTTGGTTGTTTTTTACATCATCTAGAGCATCCTGAAGATTAGTTTGAGACCATCCTGAGCCCCGTTTTCTTTTTTGCGAAAGTTCCATTCTTGTCTTTACTGAAAACAATATATTTATGATTACTTATTATGTATGAACAATACTTATGTCAAAAGATACTGTTGATTTTTGCAAATATAATCTTAAATGGGTAAACGTGTTGTATAAAACTCGATAGCGGCTGGACTATTTTTATTTTTCAATATTCGTTGAAGTCTAAGGAAGAAAAGGTGTCTCGACAAGTAGCATTTTTGTGCGATAGCAATGGCCTAGTGTAGCGAAACGTCGTTATCAACGCACAAAAGTGACACTTGCTAGGCCAGCTATTTATTTACACATAATATTTAAGTCATTAAGTAACTGATCACGCCTATTTTAAAACTTCGTACCCCTAATAAGGTCCGGCCCTTATTTGGGCCAACAAAGTGGACCTTGTTAGGCACTTAGATATGTTCCGGGAAAAACAAACAAAATCGAGATAAAAAAGCAAAAATTTTGGTAACTTACCCCGTGAATCCATGCTCTGAAAGTATTTTAACATTACTATTGCAGAATTATTACATCACGACAGGGTTTTATTACTAAAACCACGTAAAATTGAATCGGAATATTTTATAAATTGAGTCACGTCGACCGCCCCTGAGGTTACACACAGAGCCACTGCCAAAATGGCCAGCGCGAAAGCAATGAACGTTGGTGCGCTTTTGTGATTGGTTGCTGGAGAGGGGCCGCGCGGTCTCTGTTTTGGTTTAAGTATTAAGTGCGGGAAGTTTCAAAAGATGGACCTTATTTGGAACCGGTCCTTTTTAGGCGCACCTACCTTATTGCATTAAGTTTTCTATTCTACTTCAACAGGTTGTAGAGATAGCTTTTAGTTTAAAATTGTAAAATCCTGTTCTTAATGTTCTTATTTGTTCACTTTGTGCAATAATGAACCGCTTTTTATTTATTTATAAAAAAAGTTGTTCCATTAAATCACTAACAATAGATTAATTGATAGTTGAAAACATAAATTTGCTTTAGTTGAGACGTTTTACGATGCTGTTAATTTACAATCTTTAAAAAATTTAGAAACTAAAATCACCGTTTACTTATTGAAAATATGCATGTCAATTATTTTATTAATAAACAGCGCAAACAAAACAACAAAGAAGATATTATTATTATAAGTTTCAGATTAAAATGATAATGTAAATTGTTAATGAATAAATAAATAAATGAATGAATGAATGAATGATGAACCCCTTTTCCGAGTAAAAGTTGACTTTTGCATGTGATCTACATAGCAAAAGTTCGCGCCAAATAAAATAGACATTATTTTTTTGTTTAAAATAAAAAAAATATCTTGCACAATATGTTTTGCATAATAAAGAAACATTTTAAACTTAGACAATACATTATAGCCATGTCAAAAATTCAAGAAAATTAGCTCAGCATGCGACCTCTTGTATTTTATTTTTGAACGATGCCATTATAATGATACCATAATTATCATAAAATAAAATAAAAATATTATGAAGTCATTTATTTTTCTGGGGTTTCCCAAATAAAACATAGAAAAAGGATATCCTTGCTCTATGAGACCAAAGACTAATTTATTCACTTTAGTATAAATACTAAATTAAATGTTCCGGTTTTAATAATTTGATGAATATGCATTCTTCGTATGTCTTTTATAATTTTAGGTCCCAGGTGCTACACCTCATTATATATCCTATTATTATTATTTATTGATTATTCATTTTAATTAGGATTATAAAGCCACCTGTTCATCATAATATCGACCATAAATATAATGATTGTCTGCGTATTTATTGGCTAGCCTTTACTTTAAAGAGCAGTGTCATAAAACAGCTGTTGTAAGTATTTTAAAAATAGATCATACTATAATTATTATGTTTGATAAAAGCTTTTTCCACACAGTTCCGGGTCAAAAATTCCAAATGTATGGAAGCTGCAATTACATTTCTTGTCCTGGATTTAAATTTTGCATATATGTAGTCTGGATATTTTACTCCTGAAACTCCCTTCTTAGTATACTTTTGATAATAATGCCCGGTTGGTATGGTCCGGTCGGGGGGCCAATCATTCAGGATTGTCCGGATAAATCTAGACGGATAGCTTTAACTGAGACACATTAACCATCTTTTGCTACGTTAACTTCGTGAGGCAGGTCTGCAAAAATTTAAGACAGAAGAAAAATCAAATTTAAATACATACCTCCATGCAAAACCCTAATCTCCTCATAGACAGGCGACCTCCATATACTTGTCTGTGTCTTCTTCTTCCTATAAACAGACAGATCCTTCCATGCTAAGGTCAGGTTGCTGGGGCTATCCCCGAACCCAATCTCATCATCCTCCCAGTTCACAACCGCCCCGGTCAGCACATTGCGCGTGGGCAACTTTAGTTCCGTATCCTTCATCTTGATGTGTTACGTCATTGGCACTAGAACATAAAAAGCAAAAGATAAGTTAAAGAATTTAGTGTTACTTAACTCCGCAACTAGCGCAATAGGCTCCGAAGGTAATCCAGGCCATCCTCCATCCAAGAGGATGCAGCGCTGGGTTCCTGCCCGCAAAAATATGCACATTCAGACATAGATAACATCACGCCTAAAATCCGCGAAGGGTTAGGCATAGGTGTACATTATAGTACACCCACATTTCGCCAGTTATGTTTAAGTCCCATTTAATAGGAGGCGAGCCTATTACCATCCACCGGGCACAAATCCAGACTCCGCGACTGTTACTGAAAAATTCCTGATGGCAAAACAAAATAACACTGTCCGACCTCGGAATCAAACCCAGGACTCATGCTCAGCAGTCGCGCTTGCTACCACTAGACCAAAGAGGAGTTTATTTTCGCAAATCCAAAATATGCGAAAATAAACTTATAAATATGAAACACGAATCCAAGCCTGGATTTATTGGCGGAATTAACACTTAATATATTGCGAAGGTAACATTTAAAGCAAATGAAGTTGTAAAAATGGTAATAAGTTTCATGTTTCATTTGTAATTGGGTGGTATCGGATTTCAAAGCTGTCATTTTGTTTTAACAGCTGTGCATTGATTGTTAATTAGATCAAATTTAATCTATAATCGATAGTTTCGATGCACATGATCATATCGTGAGGAAATCCAGGCTATCATAAAAAACCGACCAAGTGCGAGTTGGAGTCGCGCACCGAGGTTAGGTATTTTGTTATTAAACTACATATTTACAGTTTTCAGAATTTTCCTTTACATATGCTGTAAGACATTGCTTCTTGCCAAATTTCATGATTCCCTTCTGAAATCGGTATCAGAACTGAGTATTTGATATCAATTTCAGCTTGACACAACGCGTTCCTGAGAAAAAGGGTCTTGCGTTCTTGACAGACGAAGTACGGACAGACAGAGGGACAACAAAGTGATCCTATAGGGGTTCCGTTTTTTGCCGGACTAAGATACGGAACCCTAAAAATAGTAAATGAACATGTTAAGTTGTAACGTATACGCAACGTCCACGCAACGTCTACGCAGCACTATACGCTGTGTGAACAAACGCATAAAGTGCTGAGAGAGGAAGGTGGGTCTTGTTAGGAGCTGAAAAAGGGCTTTTTTCAAAAGCAGGTTCGCGACAACTTTAGTTAACACTCAATGTTTTGTGTAACATTTGTAATGTTTAAAGCAAATGAAGTTGTATAAAAATGGTAATAAGTTTTATATTTCACTTGTAATTGGATGATGGTATCAGAATTCGGACCTGTCATTTTAATTTAACAGCTGTCCAATGATTGTTAATTTGATCTTTAATGAATCGATGCACACGGTTTTTTTATCGTGTGTAAATCAAGTACTCATTAAATTTACGCCCAAACAAGATCAGGTTTTCGGGTAGATGGTTCGCTGATCACTTACTTCCAATAATATTTTTAATTAATATCTTAGTTTGGAATGTACAGTGGGTTCTTAATTGTTAAAGTTTATACAGGGTTATTTGTAAAACACCAGAAACCTCTTAAGAGGTCATTGTACTCATCACTATGAACAACTTTTGCTATGGGACCAAGCCTGAAATCGCGAAAAAAAAACAGCTGTTCCCTACATTTATGATCGATATACTCGTCAAAATGTAGGGAACAGCTGATTTTTTTTTCGCGATTTCAGGTTTGGTCCCATCGTAAAAGTTGTTCATAGTGATGAGTACAATAACCTCTTAAGAGGTTTCTGGTGTTTTACAAAAAACCCTGTATAATGTGACGTCTATGCAACGTGTAAACAGCGCCGCACTGTGTGAACATGAACAAACGCCCCGAATGACGAGACAAAAAGGTGGCCTTTGTATGAGTTTATACTGCTCGAATGTTTAATCCATAAGAATTATGAATACGAATACATATAAAAAAATATCATCATACATTATGTATGAGGCAATCGTATCGGTTTGTGTTAGACTAATCTTTTTCGGTAGTAAACGTTCACGAACAGTGGTTCTGTTATAGGTACTTAAAACAAGCGACAATGCAACTTCTTATGCTGCTGGCTTAGCAGGAATTGAGTTAACGCGTTTAAGATTATCTTATCATCAAAAATATTTTACCGCTTTTAACCGAATTCAAGAGGTTTTATTTCTGAGGTAAATACATTTTGAATTAGGGCGATTCCTTCATTACTGTGTACTTCCAAAGTTATTTGTCTAGTAGCGATTTTAAAGGAACCTATAATTCAAAAATGTATCTTGGATGTATCTTGTCTTTGTGCATGTGTGTGTGTTCTTTTCAAAAATGTATCTTGGAACTAAGACGACAATTTCGATTATTGTGTGTGCATCGGTAGCTCATGTAGCTGTAAATAAAATACCTGTATCGTCTTTTGGGATCCTATAATATCAGATGCAATTCATTTCTTTGCATCTAAGTAGTTAGACGAAAAATAACTTCTGTGAGATAACAGGCGTTTAATTTTGTTTACATGAAACCCTATGCAAAGAATAAAACAGACGACATTTAGTTGCGCAAGAGACCCAGAATCGTGCCTTGTCGAATTCCGTACAATGTGTCGACTTTGCCTTACAGTTGACGATTTTAATCTCTTACTGGCGTTACCTTTACAATGAGTATGAATTTGACTATTAATATGAACGATGTAAACATCAGTATCGTGCTTTAAACATTCTAAAAATAGAAAAATGTGTAGACAACCGATCGTCGAACTTAGCCATACCATATTCAAGCCGGAATATTGAATCAAACTGCTCATAAAGGAAATAACCATATCCTGTCGTGTCCTAATATCAATTGATACAAATTGTACCAGTTTCGTCACCTAAACCACAGAATACATAATAGTACAAGTAACAATGGACCTTGCAACAAAAAAATATTCCTTATATGGAAAAGACTCGCTTTTTGCTATTATTATATAAGACTACTATTAGTTTTAGTTAAATTATAGACTAGTTAGTTCAGCCTATAATGATAGGCCTTGAATGAAGCGCGGTAAGTAATTTAAATTGGATAATGATCATGCGTTTGTAGGATAATTTTAAGATGTTCATTAGAGCGAAGATGTATCCATACGCTGTAAATTTGCTTGACAATACGGTGATTATATGACTACATCTGATGATAATAAATTATTGTGACTAGTATCACATTTGTCCGTCTTCTTCTTAGCGCGTCGATGGCAATCTAAATTGTTTCCGCCCAGAACTGAGCCACTAGTTTTGCATCAGTAGTCCATAATTGTGTGATACAAATGATGAAAAAGGAAACGAAAGCCACTACTTAGCATTCAATCAAATCATCTTCTTAGGAAGATGAATTTAATAAAAATAAAACACAAGACTTTTTAGTCGAACAACTAAAAATCGAGGAAGTACAAAAGAAGCAAAAAGATGAAGCGTGTTATGAAATTAATGATCCTTCACACATACCATAACCATACCAAGAAACAGGGACAATAAACCTAGACAATTTTGCCCGAGAACCGTCGTGGTTAAACCCAAGGCCATATAAAAAAGGTATCATTTTGAGACGAAACTAGCTAGTTCTTTGTCTTTTTTGTCGAAATTCCAGCTTCATAATTACGTCAATGGGATCCAAGAAAATGGTAAACTAGTGTCAGCTAGCTATAAGCGTGCGCAAAAAGAATGCGTCTCTTCTCGCCAGTTTTTGCTGATAGGCATGATGATAGCCCCATAGTATCTTATTAATACCATCTTGTCTGTTGTAGAATATAAGTACCTTAGTAGGGGTTACTTTAGGGGGTCTTTTACGCGGGGTCACCACTTTAGGGGTTGCGTGTTATAAATGAGAAGGCAAATAATGATCTGTGTCGTTTATTAGGAAGCGCTGCTTAAATACAGAACCAGTCAGAAAAATCAAAATAAATAGGGTACCTACATTAATAAATTTAGGAACTAAGTAACATAATTTGGTAATGACGGTTTCAATGAGCCGCTACAGTACTAACATAGTTTTTAAGTTAAATTGTTTCTAACATCCAGAATTTTAAGTATTTCTTGTAATGTCTTTGGATCATATTGTTGTGTGTTACATAAAGAATTTAAAAGTTGAGACTGAATAGTTAATTTAAACTCAAGTAGCTAATTAAAAGCCATAAATATAAATGTTGATGGATTATGAGCGAGAAGAAGACCAAAGATAAGATGGTGTATGGGATTGTGGATAACATGTCAGACAAATAGGGTGAATAAAAGTAGCTGCAACTGGAAGAAAAAAAGTATTGCACCTACCCTAAGTTACGTGGGACAAGGGCAGGAAGATATTCAGCGAAGAAATAGATAAATGACATAATTAGCACACTGCTGATGAGTCAATATTGATATCTGTACATAGATATGATTTTCATTCATAACGGCTGTGTAATGAGTGTCTACCGTATTTCCGTTTGCCATAATCGTATCCGCTTGGGTACGTTTTAAATGCTGGTCTACTCCAGTTTATCGGTCATTAGTCATTACATTGTTCGAGGGTCAAGGTCTTTTAGCTACTATATTTACCCCATGAGTGTGTTCTGTTTATAGCTTACTAGCGACCCGCCCCGGCTTCGCACGGGTGCAATGTGTTTAAATATAAACCTTGCTCTTGAATCACTCTATCTATTGCTGAAAACTGCATTAAAATCGTTGCGTAATTTAAAAGATCTAAGTGTACAAATACAAACAGCGGTAGCGAATTTGTTTTATACTATGCACAGTATATTTCTGACTGTCACTTCGCTTGCGACTTCTTTTTCTTAAAATTGTGATAGCTCAGCTAATATGCATAATATAAATATAATTTAAAGCCTATAGCACTCGCGAATAATGTAGCTTTCTGTCAGTGAAAGAATTTTTAGAATTGGATCATTTTTTCCGGAGATTACCCCTTACATACAAACATACAAACAAATACCTCATTATAATATTAGTATAGATTTACTTTTACTGTGAATTCCTTCCATAATGGTACCTACAAGTGAAAGTGATCTTCATGCGCTCTTAACTACGTCTTCTTCGAAACATCTCTTTTCAAAGTATTTTGACTTTATTGTTCAGGGGAGGGAAAGGCAGAGGTCCTTACCCCAATTTATTTCGGGTTAGTGGGGACAAGCATTCAATCTCCTTCCATACATACATGTCTATAGCGTATAACCGTCATCTCAGTAGTTACCTCCTTTCTAGATTTACCGTCTTTCACACATATCCATATTTCGTTTCTTTTGTCTTCTCTAAGCAGTGCCGGCGTTAGGGGGGGGTGCGATGGGGCGAAGGCCCAGGGCGACAAATTTTGGGGGGCGCCAAGGTCTGGAGTTGGAGTCTCTGGCCTCCCCTGGTGCAAACCCTCAAAACTGTGCTCTACGCTCTGTGCATATGCATATTTTTTATTGAGATTTTTTTTAGATGGATTTTTTGAGGGTTTGTGGTTTGAGGTCGTTAGCTCTGGGTAACGCTAAAGGAAAGATGAAATTCTTAATATAATTTTACTTGGGATCAGCAAAAAACTAACACTTGATATTGCTTTCCTCAAGTGGGCGCCACAATATTTTCGCCCGGGGTGTCAGTAGCCCTTACGCCGGCACTGTCTCTAAGTAAAGTATACTGTAATCTGGAAGGTTGGTAACTGAATTTTTCCGAATACTGGTCGTTCATCTATTGGACCCTACCTATACAAGGTGTAAGCGGACCCTTCACGAAGGTCAACCAAGCATTCTGTACATCAAACTAAGTAACTCTATGCAAAAAAATTGCTGGGAAATGACTTTTTTTTTGCGGTGAAAAATCACGTTAACGGTAGAACTCAATGCAACGCAGTTAAAATATTGTGATGATGGAAGCATTGAATAGTACTGGGACTATTTAAAGCAAAGTTATAACATTATGACATTATAAACTTGTATTAAAAAAAGTTATAGTTTTGACCTCCATTATCGCCGTAACTAGAAGGTTCTAAGGTATGGTCCAGAAGACGAGAATGACAAGGAGAACACTTGCATTTTGCTTCTTTAATATATTTGTATTCCCAAGAAACACTATTGCAACCAGGGGGTTACTATGACGTCTTAAAGCAGGAGTAATTCCGAGTGGGAAAGAGACAGAGCTAAACAGGTCATCTAGCGCCTTCTCTTTCCCACACTAGAATACTGCTTTAAGACGTCGTGGTAGGCCACCTGACTGATTGGTGTCTCAATTAGCCTAACAAGCTCGTTATTATAATTATTCTACTTAACTAGCCTACATTGGAATTCTAATTAATAAATTATGTAACACAATATCACAAACTAATTGACTAGTGGCAAGGTGTGTTAATCCTGACAGCGACACAAAAAGGCGACATAAAATGAGCTTTGCTTTTTGCTGACTTCCAGTTCTTCGAATACGTAGGTATAAGTTTTTCATCAATATCTTAATCTATAGTCTAAAAAAAGGCTGTCTCAATGTTCATTAGAGCCTACAGGGGCTTTCGGTTCGTTCCGTTGTTGGCCCCTGCTGTGTGTTGACCAAGCCATAGAGTATAGAGTATATTAGAAGAAGACCTAAAAGTACTTGAATTTTAAATTCTACCGCATAATGGTAAATACCATCATGCACTAACGGGTATGGTGAATTTAAAATTCACGTACTTTTCATTATTCATTAAATTTAGTTGTTCTTTCTATAACATCTTTATAATGTCAATGATCATTGACGTTTTGTTAACGATGGACAGGTAAAGTGAACGGTGTGGTTGAACTTAGTTTAGTTGTGTTTTAAGTGTATCCTTGTAGTTTATCTTAGTATTTTTTTTTTCAGATATTTTCACCTATCACTGTTTGTCTTTGCACCACCCAAAGTTTGACTGGTAGAAATGCCAATGGCATTAAGTCCGCCCCTGGAGGTATTACTTTGTGCTTGAAGTATTAATTAATTATTATTATTATTAATTAACTAGCTGCCCAGCGCAACTTCGTTCGCGTGGTGTCCTACCCCTTACCCTATCCTACTCCTACACTACTCTTATCCTACTCCTACCCTACTCCTACACTACTCCTATCCTACTCCTACATTACTCCTACCCTACTCCTACACTACTCCTACCCTACTCCTACCCTACTCCTACCCTACTCCTACCCTACTCCTACACTACTCCTACCCTACTCCTAACCTACTCCTGCACTACTACTACCCTACTCCTAACCTACTCCTACACTACTCCTACCCTACTCCTACCCTACTCCTACCCTACTCCTACCCTACTCCTACCCTACTCCTACCCTACTCCTACCCTACTCCTACCCTACTCCTACCCTACTCCTACCCTACTCCTACACTACTCCTACCCTACTCTTAACCTACTCCTACCCTAATCCTACCAAAAAAAAAGTATCCTAGTGCTGTTTTTAGACTTGTCCAGGCAATTTTTTAAATTTTTCTCGCCGTAAAAACCATCCTTGAACTTCAACGAACATTTAAAAAAAAGAATTGGCCAAATTGGTCCAGGCGTTGTTGAGTTATGCGCTTACCAACACATTTTGCGATTCATTTTTATATTATAGATGAATTATTTTCTTATTTTGTTGGTCTTTTCTACTATTCAGATTTCGATTTTTAGGGGCTTTTGAGCAAAGCATACCGCTATTTGTTACTTACGCGATCATGACCAGACTTTGATTGATGAACTATGTCTTTTTGCTTTAAAATAAGCAAGGAAAAAACACCGTAGAATAAATACCTAATACCCGACGATGATGAATTTGTCTCCATGTTTGTTTGCTTAAAATAACCAAGGAAAAATACACTGTAGAATAAATACCTTATACCAGTCATAAATACCGTATTAAGCAAGCAAGCAGGAAGTGAGCCAAGTAATCCAATGTTAGGGGAGAACGTGGCCGCTTTCCACGACTGGTAACTTTACCACCGGCGTCAGTGTCAAGTTACCACAAGTACAAACGCCACAACACATTCTACGCGTCGATGTTGACGGGAATAAATTAACTTTTCAATTGATATTATATTTTGAAGTTTGATGTTGAACTAGAAGGCCATGCTGCGGTTAACGACTTTGATTCTGGGACGACTGGTTAGGGATATTTAGGGCAGAGATGTACTTGGAAAATTAGCAATGATAGCCTAGTGGTGTGACCGTCGGACTGCTAAAGTGCTAAGTCATAGGTTTCAAGTTCGAACCCAAGACACGCACTTCTGACTTCTCAGATTCATGTGCGTAATGTATAATTATCACTTGCTACGGTGAAGGAAAATTTTGTGAGGAAACCAGCATGCCTGAGGCTGATTTTATAGTCACGCGTTTCAGCAGCGCCGTCGGGCCTGCGCGCGCTCGGATATGTATTGGGGTAGTAGTAGCGTTTCAAATTCGCGCGCTTGAGCAGCGCCGTTCGGTGTTCCTGTTCAACAGCGCGCTGCCCAACGGCGCGTCTAGCGGCGGCGTGACTATAAAACCAGCCTGAGAGATATTTCTCGACGGCATGTAAAGCCAAGTCAGAAGCCCTATGTGTAGTATAAAAACTCTGACAGAAATAAAGAAGTTGGAATATATTTAAATTTTATTGAGTGACTAGCTGTTGCCCGCGACCTTCGTTCGCATGAAATTATGAAAAAATATTACTTCCCTTTTTTAATCGGATTTTGTTACGAATTTCAAGGGTTTTAATTTTTTTGCACGGAACCCTAATTCTTATTTTAAAATTAAAGTTCTTATGTTAAACCTTATAACAACAGCTATCTGCCAGTAAAGTCCCGTCAATCGGTCCAGCTGTTTCGGAGATTAGCCGGAACAAACAGACAGACAAAAATTGAAAAAAAAATGAGTTTGTGTTATAAGTGCCGTCTATATTTTCGTATGCATTCAGTAAAAAGCTGTTATTTTGATATTACACACAATACACTTCAATTTTTATTTATTTGTATAGATAAAAAATCGAAAGAAAGAGGAATGCAAAGAACAATAAAATTCTGATTAGCATGACTGGGTCTAGAATGTTGGACTGGAATGACGTAGGTACCTACTCTATAAAAACAAGTCTAGGCGCATCCTATCATCATTTATTTCATCCTACTGTACCTTTTTTTGGGATGGGAAATCATCAAATGACTCCTTCCGCTCTGGGTGGAGCGGAAGGGAGTGTCAGACTTTTACTGACTAAAACCCATCCATGTTCCTTCTTTTGCCCTTTATGTTCCAGGGCCACGGTATCTCTTTCGAACAGTCCCGCAGCCCTGGCAGGCATCGGCCCTTGCGGGCCCCTCCTGTTTGCTGACATCTCTTTGAGGCGCACGTGGAACACGAACGCGCCGTCGATCCTACTGTACCTAGCTCCTAAAAGAACTCGATATTTCAGAGAAGTTCTTAGAAAAAGATAAAAAAGTACCTGAAAAACGATATGACATCCCATAAGACTACCATAATGTTGCCTTGTCTAGATAAAGATGAAAGGTATATATTTTCACTAGCGCGACAAGAAAATGAAAAGAATGCCTTAATATTTCTCCACTATTGGAATTTCCACTCTTGGGCCTGAACTGTGAGTTGAGAATACAATGTTTTTATTTAGGCATTTATGTCGCGTAATGTTAATGAAAACTGGCTGAACAGATCATAATCTATGAAGTGACACACTTTACATACGTTGTTGGTATTAACTATTTCGTGGGTCGTTAGCATTGCATTCCATAACCACAACAACCAGTTTACTCGAGTATATAATTATCTACATAATTATTTAATCTAATTTAAAGTCACTAAAAATGTCAACTCAATTTTTTTACGCATTAGTGGCGCTTCGGCACAGATTTAGGGACATTTTCTTTTTAGAACCTCAAATGGGTCGATTCATGGTTTTATTTCAGAGGATTATTGTCCTAACTAGCCAACAAATATTACCCACCTTTAGAGTTTCGTGGTAATCGGGTAAACATTACAATGATTGAAAAAAAAACCTTCAAATTCAATCCTAAAAGGGAAATTCAATCAACGAATTGCACCATGAAACAATATGGGACTATTAGTATGACCTCATTTCAAAAGAATGCAAGAACCTAATATTTTTTCAATTAAATTCCCATTTGGATGGCAACATTAACATCGTTCAAGCGTTTGGTGGTACTATTGCACAATAATTTAGGACGGGTTCCGAACTCTCATGGCCAAAAGGCGGCAACGTGACTTATTTTAACGGAATGTACTCAACAAGTCAAGATGAACTGAAGAAAACGGCTGTTGATTTTTATGTAGCTTGATAAACAACTTGAAGTATTTCTAAAAGATTACGGTAGTATAATGCAGTTGCGGAGTATAAACACTCAATCATGCTTTTAATCATAAAAATGAGGTTCGAGTATTCAGGTTTTATTCTAGAATTCTGGTAGACACAACTACACAAGCCACCCGTACTGAAACTGTGCAAGGGCTTTCCTGAATTAGCGATTATTTACTTTAACAAGTAGATAACGAAACTGAAAAACGAATCTGCATAAATAAGAAATCATGAAGGAACAGTAGGTTTGTTCTGGTCGTAATTTCAGGCTCAGTGGATTTACATAAACAGATAAGATAATATAACCACGACAATGAACAAGACAATGTTTAAGAGAAAACGGTCATTAGGACATGGAACTCGTGTAGTTATTACAAACAAAAATATCATAAAATAATCAATGATAATCTAAGTGTACCTACTTATATGAGTCTATTTTTATGTGCGCTTAGCTTTTGGGATAAGAAGCTTTAGTTACGTTTCACATACATAGGTATTCATGCTTTATAATTATGTGAAAACCGGATATTCGAGTACGAAAAAGCCGGCTTTTCTGAATAAAGTTTCGTATTTTTCATATACCTATAACTTAAATACAAACCTACAAGTTAACATCTTGAAAATGAAAATTTATTACAAAACTTACCGGTAGGAAACCCAAGCAAGCTGATTGTTTATATATTTATCGCAAAATCGTCTTTTAAACAAATAACATTTATATTCACTGAGTTTCTAATCAGTTAGCAAACTACACTAAACTGAAAAACAGAAAACACTTGTACCGAGTTTAAAAAAAAAAAAACAACGATGCACTCTGGATACCGTTAAAAAAAGATTGACAAACGTGTAGCGCTGCGGAGCCTCTACAAGCGACTGTCTTCATTATCTACGGGACAAGCTTGGGGCTTTCTAACTAATTAATAAAATTATAATTAAATTAATGAACTATTTACCATTCCTATTTAATAATTCATTTTTCTGGCTAAATACAATAAGTATCTAGTGCTGTTTTTTTTTTGCAGACGTAGCGGCGATTGTAGACTTTTGAAGCAAAAGAACGATTACCTTTGGCGCGTAGCGTAAGGAAACTCGTTTAATTAAATATCGAATATTATTATTGAAATAAAGTATCCGGTTTTAATCTCGGAAATAGTTACTATTAGATATGAAAAAAGAAAAAACGTATGGTATACCTACTTTATTGCTGGTCGAGGTAACTAGATCTCTATCTACGCGGGTCCATCTATCTACTTAGGTAGGTATTAATGAAACAAACTCTGTGGGAAAAGTGAAAACTTTAAATGTGTAGTTACGTATAGAATAGAAGGAACGAGCTTTACTTAATTTTAGCAAAATGATAATGAAGCAGCTGAAAACAAAAATATTAAAACTTGAAATTGTTTTTTTTTTTAAGAATTGCATATATTAGAATTTAAAAAAAGAATTGCAGATTAAAATTTTAGTAAATCTAAATTTAAATTCAAATCATAATTTAAATGGAATTCTTGTTCTAATTTTTTTAATGGAGTTCTAATACCTATTATAAATGCGAATTTGTGAGGATAGATGGATAGATGAATGGATGTTTGTTACTCTTTCACACGAAAACTACTGAACGGATTTGGATGAAATTTAGCACAAAGACAGTTTATAATCTGGATTAACTAAAAGGACTTTTAACCCGGTAGTATTGAGGAGGTACTTACTTACCTATTCACCTAGTTTCAGGGAAAATCGTATGTGGGACTGATGTGCTGCCACCAGCCACCAATAGTGTGTTCCGTGTTGTCCATGGACTGTCAGTCTACACAAAAAATAACCCTTTACCTAGGTACCTACTTTCCTACACTAAAAAAATAGGAATAATTTTATCTCTCTACTCATAATTTATCTGAAGGGGTTGGCAGAGGTTTCCCTCTATGATAGATCCGTATTTCAGAGTGTCAGTGTCTGGAGTTCTTGACGGCTGCGGCAGCTATAATATCTAAATTGATTCGCCTTCTTTCATTGAATGCGTGTTGGTACTAAACACGCAAATATAAAGCTAAAGTAAAAAACTAAAAACACATAATTTAAAATACCTAGGTTATACGCCAGCACATCGTCAAGCTACTACAATCTGTCAAATTTCTTTAATAGATTTTCAACTTTATCTCTAAAGCATTAGGTTCAAGGTTGGTTGGGAAAATCTGACAGAATCGGGTAGGTTGACCTGCTAATTTGATGTCACGAATCCACGATCAATCATCATGCAAAGCTTCATATTTGAATAAGGAACTCTACTACTAGCGCCATCTAGCGGAGAGTGGCTGAACTCCTATAACTATTTACATAGAACACGTCAGAAAACATTTGTGTTGCATTTTATTGATGAACAGCTGAACAACTGTTTTCAACGTAAACTAACGCCTCGATTGGTCCCTGACGGGCGTAATAACATGAGGTGTGACAAGGTTTTACCGGGTGAAAGGTCCAGTAAACCGGGTTTCCCGTTTCCGATTGGGTCGTATGGTAGATTAACAAAACGAATAAAATGTCTGAACTCTGTCAAAGCTGAAAACCCACGTAGGAATTTGAATTTAAGCTGATTTTAGGTGCCGATGATGTACCTAGACCTAAATCATGTTAATCATGATATTATTCAAATTCCTAGTTTGAATAGATCTGGAAAAAATCTCTATGTTCTCTAAGTGCGATGAGATGATGCAGTGAATTCCAGATCCTGAGTCCCAGACAGATCAGTTAAATCCTTATCTCAACCAAACCAAGTCGTCCGCCAATATTGGAAACCCTATCCTATCCCTTCTTGGCCGGCCCAGGACCCCACAAGCTTGCGCAGATAGAAACAAACACTTCTTTTTCAATTAAAAAATCCATGTACTAAACCTAAGTAGGTACTAAACGATTTATCTAGTTTTGTCGTAACAAGTCATAGTGACAGACACAAATAGGTACTTACCCAAACTAATGCACCTATAACTGCTGCACCTAATTTATAAACATATTTTAACTTTTAAGTAAGTAGGTACATCTATCTACAAACTCCATCTGCCATGTCTGTTTATTTTAGTAAGTTAATATTAACATTTTTCTACGAAACTGTTTAAATAAATATAAAAGTAGGCAACTATCTAAAATTCAAAAGGATTACTTTTACTTACACGTTTTGTTGGCTAACTAACTTATCTGGTCAAATTCACGTGCAAATCTAGGCTCCGGGTTGTTAACCAAACTAATTTACGGTCATACACAATCACATACATCTTATAGATAAAGTTACCTTCATAAAATAGCACGACCAAAAATATACAATCGTTATTTTCCATAGCACCACTTTCTTAAAAATAAATAAAAGGGCATAATTAAAACATCAATCATTTTGACGTTAATGAAAAAACTAACCAAGTAGGTAGGTATTAAATTAAACGCACCTATTTGTAGAAAATTAAGGTTGCATGCAAATATTTACCGAGGTTTTATTTTTTAGAGATAAAAATAAAACCTCGGTAAATATTTCACTGAATTATTTTCTCATGGATAATAAGGATACATAATTTTAAAAAAATAGGGCAAAAGGGAACCAGGGAACCAAATTCTGTTTCGCGCTTTATTAATGGCCAGTCACTTGGCCGCACTGAATAAATTAAATTATTACTAAATAATTATGCTTAGTACAACTCGTTGCCTCACTGAAAATATTTTTAATTCATTTATTTGTCACTGATTCTATGATTCAAAAATAGTGCATTACAAACTTCATTCGAAAATTGGTTTTTATTATAAGCAGTGCATAATTAGCAGCGCTGTCTAACTTGTCAAAGTTTTCACTCGTTTTTCGCCGTTCGTTTGTTTTTAAATGTGGAAACCTATAATTTTGGACGTCGAGTGCATCGTTTGCAATAAATCGTTGCAAAAGATCAATCACGTCCCACGAGACGCATCGCAAAAAATGGGCAAGATTATAAAGCTGAATAATCACCGACGACTAAGAACGCCTAACTGGTCCCTTGAAGAAAAACAATACCTGCTCGAGTTAATTAAGGAACGCAAAGAAGTGGTTGTTACTAAATCCAACAATGGTCCGAACCATTACGAAGAGAAAGACGTTGCATGGAACGAAATACTACGAGCGCTATCCTTAAAATTTGGCTGTAAGTTTACTGGTAGTTCTATAAAGAAAGTGAAGACGCAGTGGCAGAATATGAAGAGAATTGCCCGTGAAGAAATGGCCTTAAACGGACCTCAACTACAAAATTACTCACGATTATCTTTAGAAGTGTGCAATATCCTTGAATTAGTCAAAGACGGCGTTCTAAGAGGAGAAAATGAAAACTTAAATGAATCTTCGTCTTCAATGACAGCTAATATTGAAATTAAAACTGAATGTATTGATGAGTAAGTGTAACACCGCTCTTTCTATTATTTATCGTAATTTCACAGACAATGTAAACACGTAAATAATTATTATTTATGACACTAATCGTTTCCTTTTATAGTATCAATTCACATAGAAACCCAAACATTTGTTGCCATAGATCTGACAGTTACGTTTTTTAATGATTACTTTTTATTTCAGGGACCAACCAGTGATCCAACCAAGTTGTAGTGATATTAATAATACCTCAGCCTCTATAGATGCTGATATGTGCGATATGCCTCAAGATAAAACCAATAGCACAACTCAGTTGGAATCGTCTGCATCATCAGTTTCTGAGCAAATCTCTGAAGCAAATGATTTTGATGGACAAGAAGAAAATATTCCAATGAATACAAACAACTGTAACAGAAGAACTGTCGCTGCTATGACTATGACAGATATACCTTATAATAATGTGAACGAAACTTATAGGATTACTACACCCTTTCAGAGGGACATACAAGAATACTTTAAGTAAGTGATTTATTCTTAACTTACCTACTCAATATGATCATGTTTTATTTTACCGTCAGCGTCAAAAGTTATGGGCTGAACAGACTGCTCAAAAATAGTTCAGAGTACTTTGAACTTAGATTATAATATTGTTCTGTACATCTATTATTTTTCATTTCTTCTGTTAGGTATACTGCAATAGAAAAGCAAATGAAAATGGAGTCATTGAAAGAAGAGCGTCAAGTTATGAGAGCTATGAGAGAGACTGCTGAACTCAACAAGATTATTGCAGAACAAAAATTGAAGCATGTTCTGTGGGCGAAGAAGCAAGACATGGCGTAAGTACTTTAAAATAAACCTATTAATAGATTCAAGAAAACATGATATTATATTCCTTTTATTTAAAATCATAAGCACAATACAATCAAAAAGATAAAGTCTAAAATATATTTTCATGATATTTAAATTTTCCCGCTCATGGTAGAATAGTCTATGGTTCTAATTTCATCGAGGAGTTTAGCACCGAACATGGAAATATGCTTGACTTTATTCAATACAGTTCATGTCCACGTAAAATATAAATATGTATTATTTATTTAATTTCCAGTTAGTAGTTGTTTTCGTTTTTTATCTTTTGCCGGGATTAAAACCCATGGTTTCAAACAAGTGCGCATACCTCGCAAGGAACATTCTATTTCTGCCGCACACATACCAATCTCAACATTGCTTTATTTTACCGTCCAAGGTTCAAAATCTGATGTTTGAACTGAATATTTTCAGTTAGTTGTAAACCGAATAATTTAATTTGATCCGTCCTAACACTGTGTTTTAAAATTGTTAACGAGTAAAAAGTATAGCAATGAAGTTAACAAAAATAAGTCTGTGTGCTGTCCGGCGTATGTAAGTAAAGTAACTGCTTGATTATTTCATAATACATGAAAATAATATAGAACATATTGGCTGAATATGAACGTTGCAAAATTATTCAAATTATCTTCTTTTTAAACGAAAATATTTCTGTAATAATAAGTTTCAATCAATTTAAAAATGCGGCGCCAAGATTTGCTGCTTGCTACACAATTTAAAATGTTGGGCGCGCATATCCTAGTTAAATGGCTCGGGTGTGAATTCCGCCTCCAATGCAATAACAAAGTTTCCCCACATAAATCAAAATGTACTAATGTGATGTTGACTGACATGTCGCCACATCGGACATCAGTAGATACATTGCACTCACAGAAGCGGGTCACTAGTTTGGTACTTGATAAAATTGTCGGTGCTCCTTTCCAACTGTAATTTAACCTTTTTGTCGTAAACACTGGCTGATTTTAAAAATAGGTAGTTACTTTAAAAAAATTATATAGGTTAATATTATTTTGGCAGCAGGACTCGTCTACAATGAATAATTTGATTTTATTATTTTTATCAATAGGTATTTCATTTCATGTACTGCTTAAATAATTATGGACGGTTTTCCTGAGGAAAATTGGTTTAATAGCATCAGAGACTGGTGTAAGGTCAGTATGTTGTTTTTGTGCTCTCAGGATATTTGTTTCTGCTCTGAAGTAAATTGCTATTGCTTAGGAAGGCACCTACATATCTGAATCATTGCTATAACTGCTAAAAGTAGTAGTAGTATAGCTGCTGAAGTAGCCGAAATAACAACATGCAGGCTACTTCAACATGCATACGCGCATTTGACGTGGAGTTGCGGACACCAGCCCGTTATACAATACAATACAAATAACAACATGCAGAGTGCAGACAGAAAATTTAAGCACTCAGTGTGACTGGAATGAAAATATTATGGTAATGGTCATTTTTCTTTTGATAAAAATAAATTCCTTTTAAAACTCATTCTAAAAAGGAAGAAATTAGTCAAGAGTTAAGGCGAACAATTATTGAAATCCAATTTGGTGTTTCCAACAATCCAATTTAGTCTTGAATCATCAACTATTGGTTACCTAGTTATAATTTTGTAAGACTTTTAAGTTTTTTGTTAATTGAATACTTAGCTGTTGTTTAGTTTCATCTTTTTTGTTAGGTAACTTGTATTGTAGGTACTCTTCGATCCTATATTACACATTTATACTAATATTTTCTGAGAAAAAGGAAGGAAAAATTAGGATCTTAAAAGCCAAATATTTGTTCCGTTCGCTCACTCGGAAAGTAACAATTATCTCTGGTATGCAGGGTGAAAAATCTGTCATAATTTGCAATATCCATATTATCCATCGGAAAACTTTTCAGTAACTTGAAGAATTCATCAGATAAAGGCTTTAAATTGTATTTACATTTTTCAATCATGAGTTTAATTCCTAGAATGAGATCAAATCTGTCGCGGGCTATTGTTAGCGTGAGGTAAGGATTCCTACCGGCATGTCAAGTTACGCAACCTTCATGGTTAAAATTTTTAATTGCCCTTATTTAATTTTTACAACTAAAAATATATTAACGCTTCACACTCTTTGTCAAGTTTTACTTTCGATCATGATTAATCGCATCAACGTCGCGTAGCCAATGATAATTTTGTTTTTAATTCTATTTTTAGTCTGTATGACACAGTACTTTGGCCTATAGGCCAGTGTCAGAGTATATAAACCGTCAGTCGATGTTTTTTCTACGCAGTGTTTACATTTTCAGTTCTCAGCCGTAGTGCTAAGTTATTTGTCGTAGCAATTCAATTCTTATCAACTAGGTAAGAGTATTCACTATTACACTCCCCTCTCTGTCCAGTGTCTTACGTAGGTATCATTTATGTGAAATAGTTTTCACTTAGAAGCTAATAAGAACGGTGTTCTAAATTCAAAGTAGATTGTGCAATAAAGTCTATCATTTCTAAGCATTTTAAATCTATACATATAATAAAATTGTAATAGACCGATGTCTAACAACAACAGGAGCCAAAACAACAAGTTTTTGAATTTTCGTCTTTCTGTCTGTCTGTATATTTGTATGCGCATAATGCAAATCTACTGCATGGATTTGAACGCAGTTTTCACCGCTCACCTGCTAGATGCGTAACTTAAAATATAGATTACATTTTATCACAGGATATGAAATACCTACTAGTTACCTATTTCAGAACTGTAAAAAGTACCAGGCTGGCATGAATTCCAGGTGGTATGTAACAGTTCTGGATCTTAATCATAATTTTCTGTGCAACTTTCTTATTTTTTTCTTTCATAAGAACCTTCTGACAATACCAAACACAATAAAAAAAGAATTTCTCAACTATTACTACAAAAATTAAATATAGATACTAGATTCCAAGTACCACGCATGAAGTCATGGGCAAAAGCAAGTCTCCTGAAACTGATTGGTTTGACTTGTCCTCTAAACTGATTTACCGTGTTTTAGATGAATACTGTTTGTTTGTCCAAACAGTTGCTAACAAGTCTCCAATAGATTTGTTTTTTCAATAGTAATCTGTTGATTGTAATGCTAATATGCCATTGTCAATTGTAAATTTCCAACCATGCAACAGTTTGTTATCATAATGCTATTAAGAAAAGCATACTTGCATTTGTTAATTGATATACATGGACAACATCAGTCCCTCTCGTAGAGTGAAGGCCTGTGTCCCATCTTGTGAATATTATAGGCTGATTATGCCATGCACAGCTTGGAACTTGAGTTCTTCCCATGTATTTCTCCTTTTTCTTGTATTGTAGCTAAATACGCTCTTCTGTTCTCCCCCTACTAGCCATCACCTTATCATTTACATACTCCTCTCAAAGCTTGTTTTTTATAAAGGACTGGTGACAATTGGCAATTGTCACTTACCACATCTGCTTAAAATACTCGAAGACTGATTGCAGATTCAAAAGAAACAAAAAATAAATAAATAAAGGACTGGTGTTTCTATAAACTCGACATCTAAAGTGCATATTTTGCATATAAGTATATCATAACTTGTAACCAAACTGAAATGGTTTATTGATGTTTCAATTTTCAAGAAATTGTAATAAGAGAACAGAAAGCTTTCTTAAGTTGCACTAAGCCAGTCTTTAAAGTGCTGTAGTTTCTATTTAGGTATTCATTTAAAAATAAGCTCTATGGAGTTCATAGGTACATTTTTGTAAAATTATCACTAGGTTCGGTGAAGGAAAACATTTTGAGGCCAAGCCTGAGAGATATTTCTCGATGGCATGTACAGCCAAGGCAGAGGCTCATGGGCGGCATAAAAACTCTTGACATCAGGTCAGGCACTAACCATACGATAAAGATGAAGATATGTACATTTTTATGTGCTGTGAATTAACTGCATACAAAATTGTGTGTCATCAATGATATTTTCCATCGTGACTTCTTTATTGCACTACAATTTCATCATCCATTACATTGCTTGATGACCATACTGAACATGACTGACAAGTTTAAAAATAGTTGTGATACAGGCCATGCAGGTGTTGTGATCAGTTGCCAGAATACAAAATCATGTGATGAGTTTTCTGTGCCAGTCAGATTCAGGGTTTGTAAACAATAACATTATTTGTTAATTTTGTATTGACAGTGTGTTTTCAAGATAAAGGTAATTTTTTAATCCTTTTATATTTGAAGGTCGTCCAAGATCCTATCAAGAAAAGCGAAACTTATTTACTCAATCGCCAACCTACTGATTTCAGAATGTACAGCGGTGAACCTGGCTCCGGAGCCGGCAAGGGTGGCGGCGGTGGTGGCTCCATCCGCGAGGCTGGTGGTGCTTTCGGCAAAATGGAGGCAGCTAGGGAAGATGAGTACTTCTACAGAAAGGTAAGCTCACATTTCCTTCTCAAAAGCAGACTAAGAACAGTATTTGGCTTGTAGTTTATTGTATTGCATATCAGACTCATGTCTGCAATTCCAGTACCCAGATGGGGCAAAGGATCTTAACATTTTCTTGTTTGGTGCAGATGCACTGCACACCTGACACTGACCTATAATTTATATTATATTACTCTGAAATCACCAATACTGTAAGCAAGAGTTATGAACAGTGACTTTCTTTTTATGAGGCCTTTGCCCTGCTATGGTACAGTATTAAATATTTAATTTTGATTTTGCTCTTTATTTTTTAATTTAATTATGACTTTAATTCTGTTTTTAAATTTTGAATTTAATTTTACTTTAGACTATTTATAACCTGTAACATGTATTAATTATTTTATGGGGCATGCGGTGCTAACCTATAAGAAATTGTAATACTAACCCTTGATATAAGAATCTTTTTTGTTAGTGTAACAGTATATACAATTGTTGGTTGGCCAAAGAAAATAAAATAAAATAAATATTAGTGCCACTTGTGGCGGTAACTTTTTTTTCAACAAGTGGGACAATGACAATGTTTCAATGATGTGCAAAAAATACCGATAACCCATTAGTACTGATTATAGGATAGGATAAACATCAAGTTGTGCCCTAAATCAGCAAGTTCTGCTACAAGTGAACCTAAACAATACCGTCATCCTGTCAGAACATGTCATTAACATTTAATTTTGTAATTTTCAGCAAAAGGAACAGATCTCCAACCTGAAGAGTCACTTGGGTCAAGAGATCTCCTTCCATCAGGACCAGATCAAGCGCCATGAGGACGCTATCCGCCGTCACAAAGAAAAGATGGCAGACATGGACCAGAAAACCCAATAGGAATAAAATGCCCTACTTACAATCGGAAAGTTTATAAGAGTTTGTTACTCAATTATGTTTTAAGAATGTCAACTTTTTGCTTTTATTTTGTTTAGTTGTTATAGAAAGTGGAACCGCAATTATATTGATGGTGGCATTATAACATTGTGTTTGATTCTATTTGACATTGCTGCCGGAAGCTAGGGTTATAAGTTATTTAAACTTTGTAGGAAGGTATTTCTTATCTTTTAGGTAATTTTTAATGGCTGCTTTTCCTTGCCATTGTATTGATGTCATTGTGGGTAACCTCATTGACACAAACTAATGCTCCTGGAGGCATAGACTGATCACGCATCTGACGAAAGATGCGTCAGGCATATCGTTCTACTGTATATTATTTTCTCTTTATTCATTTTTTTTACACATTAATTACATTTTTAAATATTGGAATATAAAATAATATAAAAACATTTAAAAATATAAAAAATAGTAGCCCACCGGTATCGGGAACAGGGTCCGAGCTACCGGTGGTCAGGGCTCTTGAGAGAGGAACCTCCTAACAATACGCGCCGTGTCCAGAAGAACTGCCTTCTGAATCAAGCGCTTGATCCAGCTGCCCAGCGAGAGCCTCCTCAGGTGTTGGTCGAGGCTATTGGCTATTAAGCCATTGGCTGACACGACTATCGGCACAATGACTGCTGTAGTCACGTCCCACATGTCGACAACCTCGCGAGCCAGATCCAGATATTTGAATTGTTTATCTTTCTCTGCTTTCACGAGGTTCTCGTCATGCGGGACCGTTATATCAACAATCATTGCGCGACGCTCCAATCGATCTATCACCACAATGTCAGGCTTATTGGCAACAATAGTCCTGTCAGTGACGATAGGTCGATCCCAGTACAACGTGATATTACCATCATCGAGAACTGGGTCGGGCGCATACTTATAGTATGGCACTTTTGATTCCACAAGGTTGTACTTCAAAGCAAGTTGCTGGTGGATAATCCTGGCAACGAGGTTGTGTCTATGCAAGTACTCTCCGTTAGCTAGACGAGAACACCCAGAAATAATGTGTCGAATCGATTCTCCTGGACGGTGGCATGCCCGACATATGTCAACCGTACCATCCTTCACAATGTATTTCCGGTAGTTATTCGTCATCATAACTTCGTCCATTATTGCACAGACAAAACCTTCGGTTTCCCCGAAGAGGTCACCGAAACGCAGCCAAGATACGGACGCTAAGAAATCTACATCGGGCCCATGTAGGGCCCGGTAAAAGCGCCCGTGCAGCTCCTTGCTCTGCCATACCTCCATGCGGTCATTAGTGTCTAATACTCTAGGCTTGCGCCAGTTCTCGTTAGCCAGGGAGAGCGGGGTAAGGCCCTTATCCACTGAGACCACATCTCGGTGCATACCCACGTCGGCTTCTAGGAAGTATTCCCTGAGACTGCATACCTCACGGTTGTGCAGGGTCTTAGCATTTAAGAAGCCACGACCCCCGCACTTCCGCGGGATATACAGTCTCATCACCGACGACCGTGGGTGATGCATCCGATTTGCGGTCAGCAGTGAGCGGACCCTCCTATCCAGGGCATCAAGTTCCGTCTGAGTCCATTTGAGTATGCCGAAAGAATACATCAAAACCGGCATGACCCAACCGTTGAAGGCACGCACCTTGTTTCCGCCTGACAAAAGACTGTTTAGAACCTTATTCAGGCGACCAAAAAAGCGCTCCCTCAACGATTGTTTCATGTCGGCAGTGTTGATACCTAATGCTTCCGACATACCCAAATACTTGTAGGTTTCTGTTGAGGAGAGGGATCTAAGGTGTATGGAATCCGAGAGTTGAGTTCCCACGGATTCCTTAATCTCCCCTCGCTTCACATGCATGACTGCACATTTGTCCACACCAAATTCCATCCTGATGGCGCTACTGAAAGTTTCTGTTACCTTCAGTAGCTTCATCAGTTGCAAATTGTTGGGGGCAAAGAGTTTCAGATCATCCATGTAAAGAAGGTGAGATATGACCTGACCACCTCTCCTCAACCGATAGCCTAGGCCTGAACCTTCCAGCAGTGTACTGAGAGGGTTCAAGGCTAGACAAAACCACAATGGACTCAGACTATCACCCTGGAATATACCGCGCTCTATCCTTATCGGTTCGCTGTTCCCCTGGATCTGTCGACATCCTGGATAGCGAAGGACCGTTCTCCAGTGCCCCATACATTATTATTATTTATTATACTGTATTAGTAGATGCAGAACTGAGAACAGACATTGCAGAATCAGTATGAGCTGGATAGAATTTCTTCAGGTCGGCTCTGTTCAACATGCTGCCGATCGAATGCGTCGATCTGAATAAATGTGAAGGCATCTAATAGGGTGAAGGCATCCAAATTTATTCCAGTAGCTTAAAATAGTTATACCTATCTCCAGTTTTAGTTTTGGCGTAAAACTTGCTGTAGCATTGGTCAGGGTAAGGATCCTTAGATTGAGAGAATTTACCGCATCAAGAGTAAACATGATGAAAACAGTCTGTTCTTATTCATGTGACTATATTTTATATTCTTTTCCGTAACTAGTACCTGGCTACCTGCCTGTGAATGGCAATCATTATGGAAGAGCCATCTATTGGGATATCTAAGTACTATGATCAACATGTCTGAAGTAAAATTCAGATACAACTTCGATGTTGCGGTACAGTTTCAACCGCAGCACAATTTATCACTATCAGGTACACCACGTATCTGATATTCTGTTGGGACTGTTTTTTTTTATAAAATTTTATTAAATTATTGGACATTTTATCTAAGAATGTAATAAGTACACATCTGATAAGAAGTGTATCACGATCACCTATCTTTGGTTTCAACTAAGTTTCAACAGATGGCGTTACTTCAAACTATACCTAGTCCACCTTATTCCAGCCAAGACAACAGCTAGATTTTTATTTTATGTTCATCAAGTTGCAGACTGGTAGACGGCGTGCTCGGTGCTGCTGAAACTTTTAAAGCACTTTCGCTTTCCGCTGGGTACACTCTGTTAAAAATCTTCCAAAATACGGTCAATACGGACTCGATTTGCCTGTACTAGTCTTCGTACTGGTACTTGAAACTAGGATATGTAGGGACGTTATCTCTGTCTTGGCAGGGAATAAATTGTATTGGACGCATTTAGATAGCTATCGCACGACTTGTTTGTTTTGACGTACTCCAATGTTATACAGACGGTCGTCGCCCTAGCAAATAATATTTCTGTCTTGTCCATGACCAAAATTAGAACAAGTTTCTTTGTGGGAATGCGCCAGGAAAGCGACTACGGAGCTGTAGGCCGTTGCGTTGATCGAACGGAAAGAGAATTAGGGGCCTGTTTTTGTGAACGCGACGACTGGGCCATTATTCTTCGAAGTAATAAATAGGAGTGCGTGACGCGAAATATAGCTCCATCGACCATCGGGCGACGACCGACCGAACTCGCTCACACGAGCGAAGTTAGCTGCGAAGTAGCCGCGTGCGGGGCGCGCGCCCTCAACGCACTGAACCGAGTTCCAAGCGCCACTCAGTTTACTACAATCGCAAACCGACGCCGCATGTCGTTTCGCGCGCTGTTTCGACCCGTGTGTATGGTGTTAGTGAAATAACATAACAGCAAATTGTTTTGTGCTGTGTTATTATTGTGTGATAGTGTCATACTGCTGGTGCGACCGTTCCGGTTCACATTGTTGTGATGCATTTGAGGATATACCTATGGCTGTCTTGTGTAGTCCTCGCAGGATACGTTCGAGCGACAGAGGTAAGGGGGACCGTCTTAAATGCGGCACTCGCCCGGCTTTTTGTTGTGTGAACACAGGGAACGTGAGTTTGATCTTGTAAACGTAGTGCCGAGTTTAATTTGTGGTAAAGTTGCATCGACTTGCGTAACTGTATTCAATGTCAACATTAGTCAACAGTTTTACTATGCTATGAGAGTTAACTTGTGAGTCTGTAGTGAATTAACGTGTGAATGTTAACGTTGTATAGGTAGGTTACCTTGAATGTGCGGTAATCGCAGGTAAACAATCGTTATCGCGTTCGTTCCCATCGATTTGTGTCGCGTTATTTTGTTTCCGTATCAGTGACTATCGCTGGATAGTGTGCGTCGCGGTGTAAACACAGACGGATCATGAATGGGAGCGCGGTGTCGCCCACGTTTTGGGAGAAAGCTGAGACATCGCACACCTACATAGCCATCGGCTGCAGGCACGGGCGCATAGATTGCCGTGAACCCATTACCTTGTGTTATTTATTAGTAACTTCTTATTAACGAACTCATTTGCTTCACTGGCAAAGAAGGGCTTTTACAATTTTTGACTCACAAATTATCTGGAACATAGACCCAGTCACCTACGTAAATACCTTGATGTGGCATCAGTCTATCTACTTGCCTCTTAACAGATTTAATAATGGAGTAGATCTAGATACTTATTTACTTAGAATCTATAGGTAATTAACAATTTCATGCTTAGCTTTAATTATAACTTAAACAACCTCCACGTGATCTCACTTTGTAACTTCCTAAGGTTTTGTACCTACCTAGGTAGGTGTAGATACTTAGCAATGTTCTTGAGAAAATATTTTAAGGTTACGATGACAATTATAGTTGCGCCGGTTTGCCGGCCGGGTCTAGTTTTCGGCCTTTGGCACTAGGTGGTGCAGTAAATTTGATTAAATAAAGATTATAATAAATATTATTGCACGAAATGAAGTTGAATATATTTGCAGATGGTTGCATTATATCTGGCAACATTACTTGGTCGGGTAAACACAACACGCGACTTTTAATAAATTGTTTAGTACGACGCCAGCACAGGAGCTGTCAAGGCGTGTGGGAACGGGCGAAAAATATAGTAGCGCGCGTCCTACTCAAAAGTAAGTTTTGTGCGGTTTTTACTATGATTATCTAATAATGTGCATATATTCCACTACATAAATCACTTAGTATTGTATTTTTACATTAATTAGTGCAATATTTTATCAACATAGTTGTTAAATTAGGTGGCCGGAAAGTGACTTAATAAATTGTCCAAATGTTTGGTTGTCGGCCAGGCGGCCGAAAAGTAGCTAGCGTTCAGCCTTAATATTTTTGTCTCTTTTATTTAATTGGTTTTACGAAAGTCGACTTCTCTTCGTTTATTATGAACCGTATTCTTGTGAATACACTAGTTTTCAGTTTTCGGCCATCAAAATACTGCAATTGTAACGGTTATTGATGAAACTAAAATACGCATTTTGGTAGTGGCCGAAAACTAAAGTAAGTCTATAATTATTATTCAGTTTTCGGCCAACTTAAAATTGTATGAAAAATAGGGCGGCCGAAAACCGAACGGCGCTTTGATTTTCAGCCATTTCATGAAATGTAAAGTATTTCACTATTCATTTTTAGGAAGATCTTTCAATTGGATATTTTTTTGCTGCAGATGGCCCCTCCACAGAGTAAGGACATCGTTAAAAAACGAAAAAGAAATGCATCGTATACTCAAGATACCATTAACCAGGCACTTAGAGACATTCGCGAAAAAAAGCTTTCCATTAGAGAAGTTTGCCGAAATAATGGAGTTCCTAGGGCAACTGTAAAAGTGTTCCAGTTACTCATGGTGTTCTAGTAACTCACTCAGATAAGGATTTATTAATCGAAGCATCAGAATCATAGATTGACATTTCCACATTGCATTTGTCAGGAAGTTATTTGGATGTTGGTTCTATAGTATCGTTGGAAGATGTTCTTCTAATTACCAACTCAAATAAGTCTGCCAACAACAACTGTTGTTGAAAAACATTTATTTAAACCGCAACCTGCAAAAAAATTCAACACTAACACAATTCGAACTCCTTTATCTGCGGCAATTTCATCGGCGGAGTATCGAAAATTTTTTGAAGATAAAGAAAAAGTTAAAATAGAGAAGTTAGAATTGAGACTAAAACGACAAGAAATTTTGAAAAAGAAAAGAATAGAAAAAGAAAAGTTAAAGAATGCTAAAGTTACAAAACGAAAAATCGTGAAGTCCAAGAAACCTATGAAGGAAAACGAAAGAGTTAAAGTAGATTGCGCCTTGGTGTCAAGATATTTTAATAAGTGATACAGAAGAAGATCCTGAAAGAAATATTGGATGTGATTTTTGGATACTTTAGTCCAGACTTCGCTGGACTAAAGTATGAAGAAGTACAAGACAGACCCTTTAAATGCACTCGGGTGCTTTCATTGCGAGGATCGCCCGGAGGACACGGTGGAGCACACCGTGGAGGTCTGCTCCGCTTGGGCGGAGCACCGCCGTGTCCTCGTAGCGGCGATTGGCAGCGGCGACCTCTCGCGTCCGGCCCTGGTTCAAGCCATGGTCCGGGGCGAGAGGGAATGGGAAGCCGTCGCCTCCTTCTGCGAAGCAGTCATGCTAGAAAAGGAGGCGGCGGAACGTGAGAGGGAGATAGCCTCACGTCCCAGCCGCCGCGGGAGGAGAAGCACCAGGAGAAGCACCGGGCGTCGGGGGCCACGCCGTGATGGCTCTCGGCCACCGTAGGCGCGGGCCTGTGGACGGTGAGTAATGGGCTAGCTCGCCGTCCGTCCGTCGTATGACGACGGGCAGGCCGTGTCGACGGCGCGTTCGTGTTCCACGCGCGCCTCAAAGAGTTGTCAGCAAACGGGAGGGGCCCGCAAGGGCCGATGCCTGCCAGGGCTGCTTCGAAAGAGCAAGCCAAGGAAAAAGCCAGGCAGATTGATTTTTATTGATAGAAAAATGTTGATTGTGATAAGTTATAGTTATTATTTTGTATGAAAACGAAGTTTTTGTTTATATTATCAAACTTAAAACGATCGTTGCCAAATATTTTATTAATCAAAGATTATACGAATTTATGTTTTAATGATTAGAATAACTTTATGATGACTCTTTGTTGAGCAAATTTTACTGGTCCTTAAATTATAATTATTATGAATAAATAAGAAAAGACTTATATAGATAATATACTTGCATTGTTGTCAATTATGATGGTACCTGATTAATAATAATTTGATTAATGTTATTGTAAATAAAAAATACAGGAAGAAATACATTTTATTGTTATTTTATTTAGTTTGTATTACCTTTCTATTATATTTAATCCGGTGGCCGAAAACCAAATTCTTGTAGGCCGAAATCTAAAATTTGTGGCCGAAAACCGGCGTTTTACCCATTTTTCACATTAAAAAATAATATAAAAAAGAGGTATATTTGTAGGAACCAATGAGTTATAAAAACGAAAACTACATTATGCAGGCTATATATTAACAGCAATAGCACTAGGCTAAAATAATGGCAATATTTTTTTCTAGTGCCTTAAAGTTGACAACTCCACTAAAAGGCCGAAAACCGGCGCAACGACCCTACCTGAACCTAGGTAGGAATTCTGTCTTCGAAAACTGAGACTTGCCGACAGGCGGTAATATTCTATTTACCTACTTACCTAGGTACCTACCATGTGTTATACTATGTATGCACAGTCACAAGCACTAACACTATGTAAACTCTCAACAACATCCAAAAGCAATTTTCTCGTGAAACATCGATTTTGACATTGAGATATGACCATGGGTTCCAAAAAAATACCTACTAGGTACCTACCTATTTTGTTTAAGGAACACCATAAAATATTAAAAATTGCTAAATATACCAATCATCATTCTCTTGCCCTTATCCCAATTTATTTTTCGGCGCAGCAAGCTTGTTAGCTACCTATATTCTTGCAAATAAATGTATAATTCATTTACTCATTCATTCATTCCATAAATCTCTATTAGTGCTTGTGACTGTAGATATCTCCTACACTGTCTAGAATAGGTACCTACCTACTACCTATAATTTAACCTAACATAAATAACTTGTTACTAAGCAGTTCTGTCTAGACCTGTTTCATTATCTGCCTAGGTGCCTCTCTAAAGAGATCTTTAGACCTTTCCAATCGAATCGAATCCTAATAAAATCTGTGATTGGATCGGATAACCTTGGACCGTCTATCTACCTACAGTCAAACGGTAATCGAAAGGTGTAAGTATATGGGAAGATATACAGATAGATACCTACTTATTGACTAGGTACAGGTATGGGTTACTCTGCTTACTACCAAAATGGATAAAACACTTAAATGATTCGCTATAATTATAGGAGATCATCATCTGCCTATCCTTTTCCCAGCTACGTTAGGGTCGACTTCCAGTCCAACCGGATGCAGCTGAATACCAGTATTTTACATGGAGCGACTGCCTATCTGACCTCCACAACCCAGTTAGAGCTAGGTAATACGATATCCCTTGGTAAGACTGGTTGTCAGACTTTCGGGCCACTGACTACCTGTAACGACTGTCAAAGATCTACAAATGACAGACGGGACCAACGGCTTAACGTGCTGTCCGAGGCACGGACCAGCCTAGGTAAGCATGGCTTAACCTAAAGATCTGCCCGAGCGGCTGTTCTTATTTAGCCACGAGCTCCTCTACCAAAATGGATAAAATCACTTAAATGATTCGCTATATTGAGATAATTCAGCCTTATTAGGTTATGGATCTGAAATTCAATTCCACAGTTGTGCTTGCATCACAAATTACCTATGCGTATTGAAAACATTTTTCATCTTCAAAAGTTCAAACGATTGTCAGAAAAAGAGCAATGTTTTAAATACGTTGAATATTAGATAAATCATTTAGTGTTTTGTGGTGGAAGCTACTACTTGCGAAGTAATTAATTCTTGCGACACTATATTGACATGGTCCGCTACCCGAGAAGGTACCTAGCTATACTATCTACGTGTGTGGTATATAAGAATGCACTTTCCTTTGATATTCAAATTACTTAGGGACTGTCTCCACGAGCAAGAGAATCGCGACGATATTATCGTCGTTGCCACGTATTTCTATACACTCTCTTATAGGCCGTCTCCACGAGCGAGAGAATCGCGGCGATATTATCCCATACAAATACGTAATATCGCCGCGATTCTCTCGCTCGTGGAGACGGCCCCTTAGTTTACTGCTTCTCATTTAATCGGAAATAGAGATCTTCATCCTCATCTGCCTAGCGTTTTCCCAACTATGTTGGGGCCGGTACCCAGTCTAATCGGATCATACTTACGTCAATACCTACATAGTACATTCTGATAATGGAAAGTGAGGAACCAACTATACTCTATCCGTTTAGGTAGTTAACCAAAGGTAAACAATCTTGATGTGTCTTTTTACACAAATTCATATTAAACAAATAAACTACTTTTCAAACTTATGGTTCAATTGATTTAGTATTCGTTACTGTTGTATTTACTTTGGTTTTTACTTGCATTTTATTTTTAAACTGAGTTTTTAAGAAAAAAGTTACATCAAGATTGTTTACCTTTAGTTAACTACCTAAACGGATAGAGTATAGACCAACTACGGACAAGTTGCCCTATAAAATTGCTGAATGCCGTAAATTGTTATAATTTTATAAATTACGGCTTTATTCCGATAACAGTTATTCCAATTATTTGCATTTTTATCGTTACTTGCTGTCCGTATATAAACTACTTTTATTACACACTTTTTACTATTATATGTATTACTATTTGAACCAAAACTAATTAAGACGAGCGCTATCCCGCCGACAAACTGTTACGCAGTTTGGTGAGTACAGCAGTGCCTCTAGCAGTCCACTGCTGGACATAGGCCTCCTCAATCGCACGCCGCTCAACTCGATCCTCAGCTGCTCTCATCCAGTTGCTACCAGCCACCCTGCGAAGATCGTCGGTCCACCGAAGTCCGAGTCGTTGGGTGTATAAAATGTACAAAATGTTTGGTCCTGAATAAATGATTTATTTATGTATATTTTTGATTTGAGCACACTGACAATACCGTTTAATTTTGATTGATTTTTGTGACAAGAAACTCACTTTAGTTTGTAAGCCCTGGCTGGGGGCCTTAAAGTAATTTTTGGCCACCACAGGATTGTCCAGCAAGCAGGAAGCAGCTTCAACCTTAGTAGAGTTGTTGCGCTGCGAGAGGCCATTCAAAAAAAAAAAACAAGAAACTCACACTCAATTCAATATGTCTATTAATAAAACAGCATGAAAAAGCAGCTGTTCTTTTAAGTGGTCTTAATATCATAACGTATTTGCCTACGTACTATTTATAACCGACTCTACTACTCTCTGATTGGAAATAATAAGCGCGGGTATTAAGCTTCTATAATATCATATTCACTTTGACCTTGACAAAACATGTAATACGATATTGGCAGGGTGTTCCATACGAGATAACATCCCCTTAATGTAATGAAAAGGGGAGGGTCGCACCCTGAATATTATTCAATGTTGAATGGAACAGCTTTACTTGAGACAATGGATATAATACGTCCCTGTCTACCTCTCCGTCAGGTGCCAGTAAGACCTTTCAACTTAGGTTTAGACAGAAACTCAACAATGTCGAAGTGGGATAAGGTTTTGATTAATCTATTTGCCTGTTTGTTGGAGCCTAATTCGTGTAAAATCAAGAAATCTGATCAGGGGGTGTATCCGCGTTAGCAGAATCATAATAAGATTAATAATATGAATTAGTTTAAAAATATACAACAAAGTGACAATTCATAATATTAACTGCGTCTGTGACCATTTTGAGAATTTTAACGTGATTCATATTATTATCCTAATATGCTTCTGCTGAGACTGTTAGTGGTTTGTATTGTTTGACCAACATCATTCATGTCGGTTTATTCTTCTTATCTGGTTCCTTTCCAATTTTGAAAGTTGGCCTTCAATGCTCAGTTACAAATTCTACATTTAAATTGTTGCAATTTGTTGGTTTCCAAAATCCGGTTGCATTCGCCTTTTATTTCCGAAAACGTATCATCGTGATTAGGTAGAAGTTCGCATGCTAATATGATAGTAATTATTGGATACAATTCAAAATCACTAGGAAACACAATTTTCCAAAAGAAAAATCTAGGATCTTTATCAGCTGTACTTGCGACGGCGGCGTCACATTTTACGTCTTTATCTCCTTTGAATAATCTAAGTAATAATAACCTTAGAAATTCGTCAGAATAATTACTTAAACCTATTCGTACTAAACCGCAATGCAAAGATGCCAAATGCCGAAGCATAAATTGAAACCACGCTTTGCATTTAAAATATCTACCGTAGATGTTTGTGAAATGTTTAGTGGTTAAAGCATATTTTGTGGTGACAGATAGTCTAGGCTTTGGCATAAACATATATAGCAATTAAGTATCCCTTCGCCCTTCATAATTTCTCAGTGTTGTCTAATGTCTGGTACCTGATAACCTGGTATCTTTACTCAAGTTAAATTTGTTTAATTTTTTATGCAACAGACAAAAATTTAAACACAGTAAGAACCTTAATAAAATCTAAGTTTTCTCTAATCTAACTTTTGACAGTTCTAACTTCAAACAATTACTAAACAACAGCATAAGAATCGTATCTTAAATAATGACTTTTACTCAAGTAAACACTGACATGTTTATAGTACGGGTTATGAATTCTAACTTTTGACAGTTCTAACTTCAAACAATTACTAAACAACAGACTAAGAATCTAATCCTAAATAATGACTTTTACTCAAGTACACACTGACATGTTTATAGTACGGGTTATGAATTCTAACTTTTGACAGTTCTAACTTCAAACAATTACTAAACAACAGCATAAGAATCGTATCTTAAATAATGACTTTTACTCAAGTAAACACTGACATGTTTATAGTACGGGTTATGAATTCTAACTTTTGATAGTTCTAACTTCAAACAATTAGTAAACAACAGAATAAGAATCTAATCTTAAATAGGTAATGACTTTTACTCAAGTAAACACTTGGACATGTTTATAGTACGGGTTATGAATTCTAACTTTTGACAGTTCTAACTTCAAGCAGTTACTAGATAAACCACAGGATAAAAAGCATCGTATCATAAATAATTAGTTTTATTCAAGTAATAATTTTGGCTTGTTTAAATACTCGTAAATTCGGATGTAAGTTCGGCAGTTTTCGTAAGTTGCTAATTTGAAAATGTCTGTCTGTGAAAGTTGTCAAACAAAGTTATGAATTTAAGAATTTAATCAAAGAAACGGAATCCCAAAAGGGTCAGTGGGTAGCCTTAGGGGCGGAGCGATAAAAAATCAAGTCTATATAAATGAACGGCTTTGTGGGGCAGAAGTAATTACCTATGTGAAGATTTCTTACATGACTAACAGTCAGCAGAAACTCAATCGCTAGAAAACTGCAAAGTTAGCACTATCGAAGTAAAAGGCGTAAAATGGCAATGGACTGGAAAGAAACGCCAACAGAATAAAGCAAACGGCCTCTAAGGAGCCTAATCGCTACCAGACCCGTATCAGTACGTAAGTCTAAGTGGCCTTGTTTACTGAGACAAAATAAGGATCGAAGTATAGACGTTGCATGTGGTCGAATTCAGTGATGCTTGAGTATGGCTCAGTAACCGCCCGGAGTCAGGACTTGGTTGGTGGCCATTGAGTCACGACCTTCTATGACACCGTAATGCTATGCAGCACTTTTGCTTCTGCTAGACGGAAATAAGGCTTTACGGGTATCCGGAGAATAGATCATACAGTCGACCGCAGTGGGTGGTAATGGTATGACTTTAAGCTGGCCTAGCGTAGTACGGAGTTTCAATACAATTAGAGGCCAGCTTATACTGGTATTGTTAATTGTTTTTTGTACTACCATAAGTCGCCAATGGTCAATCTTATGCTAATGTTTTCACATAACTAAGGTAGTAGGAAAAACCTAAAATAACGTATTTCACTACACAGGATTTCGACAGATTTTTTTCGTAACCATGTTCTGGAATTCGTTTGAAAAAACTGGATAAACAGACATCAGACTCAATTTTTATCAATGCAAATATTGCTTATCTTTTGCAGGTGAACAAACATGTTAGGCGTATCTTAAAACGTTACGCGTGAAATTACATAATATTTTGAGTTCGACATGTTGGAAAAGGGCACATTGAAACCTAGCATAATTATGACTTGTTATTCGTACTAATAATAAGTAACTCTGTCTTTCACATTTCCACTCTTTAACGGCAAACGAATGTCGACCATGACGTGATGTAGGACATACGATATTTTTTATCCCTGTAATACTTACCTATGGGATAATTTTAGCCTCCACCGACGAAACCCTAGTCAAAAGCTAGTAAACAGTTTGCTTAATTTTCAACAAGAGACTGATAGCCAACTAAGCCGTTATACGTGTCCACGGTTCGAGACTATCTAGTGCCGCTAGATATAAACCGCTAGAAAATGCCTGAAATGGAGTATTACTGAGATGAATGATTAACACTTCAACCAGCTTATGTGTGCAGGCGAGACAACATAGGAACTAAAATAAATGTACTAAGTTTTACCTGTTTTACATATCGATGCAAAATTTCATGACAAGCAATACCACCTTAAGGTGAATGCAAGAAATTTTGAATTTCGCGGGCGGGTTGGAGCATTCCCCTTAAGTGGTCATACTATAAACGGTTCTAAAAACGCTGTATGCAGAAAACCCTCTTTAAAATCTAAAGAATGCTATGGCGCACCGCTATCGATCTTGGAAACAATGAAGATGTAGTCAAAGTTGACAATTAGTAAGAAATCAACGTGTAAACTTCTCACTGCCAAGACACAGACCTCTTTGAGAGAGGACAAGAGTCCAGAGCTTGTTTTGATCATTGACCGTCGGTTTTGACACATCATCATCTGCCCAGCCTTTTCAATACCAGTATTTTACATGGAACGACTGCCTATCTGACCTCTACAACACAGTTAGTACTGGGTAACACGATACCCCTTGGTAAGACTGGTTGTCAGACTTTCGGGCCACTGACTAAAGATTCGACTTGTTATTATTTTGCCACGAGCTTCTCACGGTTTCGACACATGACAAGACAAAGCTGGCCACATTGTACAAGCGACTTATTTGTCACCAAGTCCAAATACGATTAGACCGATGACACGAATTAAAATAGATCGTCGTACATCGCTTATTCCTAGAACAAGCATTATATTCCACTTATCTTTTATTCAGCAAGGCACGCAATGTATCGATTGTCTCTTTAACAGTCGAGGCACAGGTCGCGAATTCCACTTCAGCTAGTAAGTCGGGGCACGAATCGATTCATCGCTCGATTTGAGTGTTGTTAGAGGCTATGGTCTAAAATTTTATTGGGGCGCTGTCTTAATACAGGGTTGGCGAACCTTTATGGAGCAACGTGCCATTTTACCTTATGATATGTTGAATTATGTCATAAACGTGCCGTCAAACAATTTTGACTTAGTGATGATTGGGAAAATAATTAAACTAAATACTATCAAGTCAAAACTCTTTTATACTTACAAGAAAAAAGTAACATTAGTGTGACTTCTATTGAACATCAGAAGTCACACTAATGTGACAAATAACTTATTAGGGTCGTAAGAGGTTACTTTTAGTTGAATACAATATATGCTGAACTGGAGTTATCTATCAAACGGTTTCAAAACGAGTCTTTAATGTTATTCTTCACTGAAATTATTGACTTACGCCCTACGTAGATAAAAAATATGGTTAAAATTGGTTTTGTGCCCAAGATTTTGTGTCGTGTCGCGTGCCATTAGTTCACTATCCCTGTCTGAGTATCAGAAGATGGTTGATAGGATTGTAGTTAGTTGGCTGGTTGACGGTTGATTCCTTATTACAGGATATTTAAATGCCCACTGTCCCTAAGACCTGAACATATCTAGCGAAATGTGGGTGACTGTGTACTATAGGGTAACGTCTGCCTAACACTTCGGGGATTGCAGGCGTGATGTTCTGTTATGTATAAATTAAAATGTAGATTTGAGTTATTCTAACTAAAGCCACCGTTTAGAACACAGTTCTATTTCTGATATTCGTTTGACAGCGACACTTCGACTAGACTATGTTTAATATTTGTTTGGCGCGAAATCTATATTTAAGTAGTGCTATTATGATGGTGCAAGAGAGCTATATTTGCAAGTGTTTCTCATCTGTCTGATTGGTGCTTTTTTATTTTTAAAAGGTAGGTTAGGCTAGTTTTTTTAGCAGGCATAAAGGCTGCCGGCAATTATCACACCTGCCACCAACATCCATACTACGCCAAGTTATTACAAACTGTCCAGAACTCTAGAAAAGTAACAAAGCAATAATAAAATTTGTCAGAGCGTGCTGCTGCTAGACAAAAAGGGAGCTCTGTCAATAGAAATAAAAGAGAGTGCACGGTCCGACTTGCAGCCGGGACCGAAGCGGACTGACGCTACTTGGTAACTAGCTGTCGGGAAGATTTTTTTTGTTTCTTTTTTTTTCGCTATGGAAAATGGCAGTTGGCATATTTTATACTCTATGGTTAGGTGGTGGGTTAGATCATTTTTAATGGTTATTTTATGGTGTTTAAGGATTGTGCTGGTGGGTTCCTGTAGTTTCTGCTTCTCCATTGAAAAATTGTGTGCTAAAAGTGGCGTGATATTATTAAATGTTTGTTATTATACGTATATGTATTAAGATATTTTGTTATTGAAAAATGGAAACCTCTATTAATAAAATAAAATATGTCAAAGTTATATAAATAGGGTGATTATTTGTCAATAAAAATGGAAATATGCTTTGACCAGAACTATTATCCTGAAAGTCACATTGAACGCGTGTTCAATAAACCTAAATTATTTTATGGAACAATATAAAGTTTGTGTTTATATGTAGACAATAGCCAAAATTATATTATTCATTAGAATATACATATATGTATTATTAACCACAGTTAACAATGCAAACCGCTTGTTACCGCAATTGTGTTTAAATGCCTTTAATACCTTTTAAACACTACGTTATTTATGGCAAGCATACACATTTCATTTTCTTTTATTTAAGGAGGAAACTATTAATTATTGCTTTAATGTCTGTAAAGTTTATGAACGCTTTCCATTTCATGTTAACTTGTAGAAAAATAGTACCTATCGCATAACTTACCTAATATTATATTCAGCACTTATATGACTTTGCTTTCATGTTTACTACAAATAACTGGGCTAACTAAATAAATAATAATAAACTTGAAAGAAAAATACAAGAATGCGGTTACGATTTCATGCACCAGCGTAAATTTTATTGTTTTAATTTATTCACTCACGTTGGATCGGTATCTCACGGTGTGGCCTGCACTTAAGTAGCATGGGACAAGGGCAGGAAGATGATGAATCGTATTTTTACACATCGTTTTGGGTATTCTTATTTTCTACATAAAATTCTGCTAAAGTTGTAAAATCGTTCTGTCTCTTTCAATCCTTCGAAGATGATGGAGACAGAATAATGTTTAGGGTTAAAAACATTTACTTATTAGGCAAGCGGGTCTTCAAACTCCCTAATTCAATTCTACCTCACAAAAACAATGGAATGCCAAGCGCCATCTCATGATCCCGCCATCAAAGTACACTGACAGCTACCTACCATGGCGGTGCGGGGACAATGGGGAGCTGGGGGACCGAGACGTGTGAAAATAGGCCGGACGACGCGGCCGACCCTCCCCATTGTTGTCACACTTTTTGTTGCCTCTTCTGACCAGACATTGTTTGAGCCGGTACAATTATGCGGTACAGAACGCAAAATAGATGACGGTTTGTTGAATTAATTTGTATTTCGAATAAGGAAGGGCTGTGGTCGTTACTATAATTGACAAAAAATACAATTGACAAACGGATTTCGACGATATTTGGCATATGCACAGGGGGTTACTATGACGTCTTACAGCAGGAGTAATTCCAGTGTGGGAAAGAGACAGAGAATTTCTTCCACACTGGAATTACTCCTGCTTTAAGACGTCATAGTAGGCCACCACATCATTGTTAAGAGCACATACTTTTTATCTCGGTAGTTCGATTCCGTAGGATTAGTTCCAACACTTGAGCAAGCAAAGTCGCTAGCAAAAGCTAGTTAGAAAATATATTAGGGGCACGGCATATACCTAAGAGGTCTTGACCAAATTAAACATTTTGGAAAACTTGCGTGTGACACTTAACACAACATCTTACAAACCTATGATCCACAATAAATTATTTGAATTTGAATACCGTCCCGATCCCGACAAACCGAATAAATTAAGAATATCGATAAATCTTATGTTTTAATTAATGTGAACATGATCGTTAATATAGTCAACATATTTGAGGTTTATCAATCGATTTTTACATAAAATATTACAACTTAATTATTTATTATTCGTCTCCAACTTTTCTTAGAGGTACGAGGCACGCAATCTCATTAAATATTTCAATGTTGTCAAACGTAACACACTTAACACACTATATCGTAGTAACCGTTATTTTAACGAGTTTATGTTATGATTTGAACGAGTTTGTCTAAAAAAGCCGGCCAAGTGCGAGTCGGACTCGCACACGAAGGGTTCCGTACCATTATCTATAAAAACGGCAAAAAAAATCATGTCTGTTGTATGGGAGCCCCACTTAAATATTTTTTTATTCTGCTTTTTAGTATTTTTTGTTATAGCGGCAACAGGAATACATCATCTGTGAAAATTTCAACTGTCTAACTATCACGGTTCATGAGATACAGCCTGGTGACAGACGGACAGACAGACAGACAGACAGACAGACAGCGGAGTCTTAGTAATAGGGTCCCATTTTACCCTAAAAACGTGGTTTACAGTTTATATAAACTTGTTAACAGTCATAACGTGTTCTAGTTACTTATGTATAACTATAAATAACCATTTCTTTTCATAGTTACAAAACTTTCCTGTATGAATTTGTTTTCGCAGCCTGTTTTTGCAGCTTATTTATAGGTAACTGTATGTATTCAGATTATTACCTAAGAGGACATTGGTATAATACTTACCTACGCTTATTTACTACCTAAACGAAAATAATAGAAGAAATAATCCATAGTTACATATCTACTTTTAGTACTTACCTATGTTATGAGTTGTAACAAAAAATTAGCTACTCGGTCAACAGTGTCAACATATAAACAATTTGACGAATGTTGCTGTTTAGTATAATTTACACCAATCTGTTTTGTTTGTTTGTCTGAGTATCTACTTAATTCACCGATAAATAATGGAAATAACCATTGAAAATTAGGTAAGATTCATTTTCCGGAATGTTAGACCACAGAGGCAGGAATTGAAATAATTATTTATTTATTTATTGCACAATGTACACACCGTACACATCGTTAATTAGTGATATGCTTTAACCAAAATATTACAGCATCATGCTGAGATGGAGCCTTTGGGCCTCGTATTGAACCAATTTTGTCTGTTTATCTTTTTCTTGTTTACTTTTACTTTATTAATTCAACCATTTTTAGGGTTCCGTACCCAAAGGGTAAAACGGGACCCTATTACTAAGAGTCCGCTGTCTGTCTGTCTGTCTCCAGGCTGTATCTCATAAACCGTGATAGCTAGAAAGCTGAAATTTTCACAAATGATGTATAACTATTGCCGCTATAACAACAAATACTAAAAATTAAAAAAAAAATATTAAGGGGGCTCCCATACAACAGATATGATTTTTTTTGCCGTTTTTATAGATAATGGTACGGAACCCTTCGTGCGCGAGTCCGACTCGCACTTGGCCGGTTTTTTTTCTCCTGTGCGAGTCTTCTCGTCCCATCTAAAACAGTAACAAAATGGTGTCATCACCATATAAGCATTTGTAAGGACAACAGAGTACTCTATAACCATGTTATCTTAAAGATGACCAACGATTTCTCAACAAGATAGCACAAGCGAGATAAAAAACAAGACATTCACATCGAAACTCATTCACGCTTACATTGGGACATACTACCGGTGATTCATAGTTCATACAAGGCTACCTACTCACCTTGATATATACTGCTATATACTAACATAAAGAACGATTCAAGATCTCCCAACATATTATATCAAAGCGTTCGAAGATATACACTTCTCATCAAAAAAATCGAAACACTTTCGTTTTTATTGTTTTTGTCCTAATTTTTTACAAAAGAGAATTAATTCCATGAAAAAAAAAACATTATTGTGTAGCTGGCAGTTTGGTCATTACAGTAAGAAGAAAAAAATCAAAATTCGAAATTAGAATTTCATTTGTTTATCCTATAAATGAAATTAATCACTGTTTTGAGACAAATGTGTATTTAGGGTTGGAGTACGTTTCTCGTTTAAAAACTAAAAATTAGCGCTTGTCTTTAAACTTTTTGTTTCTTATTTCATTTACTGTGACTTTGGGACGTCTGAAAAAACTTTTTTTTCTAAAACATATGGATACTTCGCCCGCAGAAGCCGCCCAAGTGGTGGCATTGCTGGATTCTGGACTTAGTCAGCGTGTTGTGGCTGCAAGATTGCATCTAAGCTTATCATCTGTTCATAGAGTCTACAAACGCTATCGGGAGACTGGTTCGTTCACGCGCCGTTCAGGATCTGGCAGGAATCGGGTCACTTCTGAGCGAGATGATCGATTTATTGTAACAACTTCTTTACGAAATCGACGCCTTAACGCTTTTCAACTGCAGCAGCAGCTTCGCGTTGTACGAAGAGTAGCTGTAAGTGACTCTACAATAAGAAGAAGGTTGAAGGAACGCGGATTGGCACCGCATAAGCCAGCGAATGGGCCGAAATTAACTGCAGACCATCGAAGAGCGCGCCTTAACTTTGCACGCGAGCACCTAACTTGGTCATACCTTCAGTGGAGCAAAGTACTGTTTTCTGATGAGTGTAAAATTATGCTGTATGGTAACGACGGAAGGAACAAGGTCTACAGAAGAGATGGAGAACGCTTTGCACAATGCTGCATTGAAGAAAAGGTCAGCTATGGTGGCGGTTCGTGGACGGTTTGGGGAGGAATCAGCGCCGACGGTAAGACAGAACTTGCCTTTGTGTCTGGGCCACGGCTGCCTGCACTAAACTCTCATCGGTACATCGAACAGTGTTTTGAACCTCATGTGATGCCCTATGCACATTTTATTGGCAACGACTTCATATTCATGCACGACAATGCTAGAGCTCACACCGCGGGCGTCGTACGAGATTATCTTACCGAAGTCGGTATCTCCATTATGGTATGGCCAGCAAGAAGCCCGGACATGAATCCCATTGAACATCTATGGGATGAATTAAAGAGACGAATTCGAGCAAGAGATCCAGCCCCAGAAACACTTAGCCAGCTGCAAAATGCAATCCAAGAGGAATGGGATAATATACCACAACATGTGATCGTGACTCTCATCCGATCGATGAAGAACCGTATGGAAGCAGTAATAAGAGCTCGCGGAGGGAATACAAGTTATTAAATAAACGTTTCTTACATTTTTTTTCATTTACGCGTGTTGTTTTACCCATTTCCTTCATATTCCATACAGGGTAAAAATTACTCATTATACAAAATACGAAACCTATGAAGACTTAATTTGAATTTAGAACAATAACATTAGGATTTAAAAACCTCATACTACTCACTATTAAATGACATTTTACATTTATTCCTAAATATACACATTTTTCTGATAATCCTTATCAAATCATAAACTGCGAGGTGTTTCGATTTTTTTGATGAGAAGTGTATATTCAATGGGTTATGTAATTTGTTTGAGTAAACGCACGTGTAGCGAAGATTCTATTCCGGTTTTTTGGTGAAAAGAAATTCATTCGTATCTTTTGTGCCGTAAAGGTCAAATTTGGTTTGTGGTGAGAGGATTACCAGCATGATTGACTGAAAAGGAACGAGCAACAGCGTCTTCCATGTGATCGTAACAGATAGAACAGCTGGCATTTCTATGGCTGAGACGGTGAACTTTTATATCTTCCATAATTTACTTCTTAAGAGCCCCACTGCCCACTCTATGGCAAAATATGGATCAATCCCGCTTGTGGTGTGGTGATCTTAGCCCATAATGCACTTTAGTTCCGGTAAACTATCCAAAGACATTTTAAAATATTGTTTAGAGCACCAATAGCCTCCATCATCATCTGCGAAGCCTTTTCCCAACTATGTTGAGGTCGGGTTCCAGTCTAACCGGATGAACCTGAATACCAGTATTTTACATGGAGCGACTGCCTATCTGACCTCCACAACCTAGTTAATTCTAAGGGGTATTACGTTCCTTAGGGGCTGTCTCCACGGGCGAGAGAATCGCGACGATATTATCATCGTTGCCACGTATTTCTATACACTCTCTTAGAGGCCATCTCCACGAGCGAGATAATCGCGGCGATATTATCCCATACAAATACGTAATATCGCCGCGATTCTCTCGCTCGTGGAGACGGCCCCTAAAATGTAAGAATATCCTGCTCACCCTGGACAGTCTTGCCAACTGCTACCACTTTTTCCATAACTTGTTGGTGTAGATAAGAAAGAAGAATCCTGATGATCTACTAGGAGTAGAAACAAAGCGGTTGTCCCTAATAAAAAATACTCAACATCATGTTTAAATAAAGGCCAAAACCATATCCATCCACACACACAGACAGACAGACGCGGTCGTATCGTAGTGATATGAGCTTTTAACGTAATTAATAAACATATGGTTCTGGTTTCGGGTTATGCTTGCTTTTGCTCTTATTTTGTTTACGTTTAATTTTTTAAGTGCCAGCGAATTGATTACTTCTTTCGGTCTATTTTTTACGGAGTGGAGTTGAAGTTTTCGTTATGATTCGAAATAATTTTTAAAAATCCTCTATTGATTTCAGCTGATTGCATGATTTCTTAATAACGTATTAACAAAAAGAGGCTTAGTCTTTTTTACCTCTTAACCTATAAGGGGTGATTGTACTTAAAATCAAAATCGACTTTTACTTTCAGGATCAACTCTTAAATCAAAAATATAAATAATAACCATAAAGGGTAAACAAAAACTAAGGTTGTAGAGCTATGAATGAAGGTAAAAGCACTTGCTTACCAAAATTGTGCCATTTACCTCACTGCTCCTCGATGCTGATCCAAAATTAAATATCACAACCTCACATTTATTCTGTAAACCAAACTGGCTCGGTGACCCACACAATATTTCAACATTAAACACAGCTTTGATCACTTTCCCAATTAAAGTAGCCAAACTATAGTCCAGCCAGTAATTGGTTCCAAGTTAAAATGGCCGACGTGGCCCCTGAACAAATATTTGAACTGTTGATGGGAACTAGATGCTGTCGGCAAAAGAAATTTTTACTTTATTATTGAACCGGAGAAAGTTATTAGGCCGTTTGTAAATTATATGTTTGGTTTGTACTTCAAATTTTCTCTAAGGAAAAGTTGCTGGCTGGTTTTCCTTGATTGAGAAAAATTGCTTCCATTTTGAAATTGGAGCCTTTTCAATTTTGGAGATTTTTCAATTATTGCGATCATTTTTTTTTGGTTTATTTTTTAAAATGTATCATTATGTCTTACGTCTTTAAATTGAGAACCCTTTAATCGCCTCAAACAATGACCTTTGAAAGAGACGAGATGTTCTATTATTAGCTTACTACGACGAAGATCGGTCGAAACAGTCCTACAAATAAAGCCCGTACACACGGCTATGATCCGTGCGATTTATGTACTGTATAATTTTGGGATGACTAACAGAATTTTACTGTAATGTTTTTAACCGAACAGTGGGATGTCGCCGTGTGATCCCATTATTGTACCAAAAAAATATCGTGAACCGTCGAGCGAAAACGCTCTAAGAGCGCATGTCACCAATGAAACTGCGAACAACACATCTAAACGGCGTTCAAGAGCTGTGTCAATATTTCATGTATATTATGACAGTGACAGAAACTGTTAAACGCTGTTTAGGTGTGGTGATCGTGTTCAGTTTTCATTGCGTTAAATTCGCTGTTAATCTTACTAATTACTAATACTATAATTATAAATGAGAAAGTTTGTGAGGATGGTTGGATGTTTGTTACTCTTTTACGAAAAAACTACTGAACGGATTTGGATGAAATTTAGCACACAGATAGTTTATAATCTGGATTAACACATGGGATATTTTTATCCCGGTAGTATGATGCCGTGGGACATTTATCGAACTGCACGCGGGCGAAGCCGCGGGCATAAGCTAGTCCGTCAATAAAAGTCAGACAGAACTAGGTAATCTAGATTTCTTTCTCTTTCGCAAGCAGATGATATTAGAGCTAGGCCTGTTTGATAAGTTAGGAGCTTAGAGTTTCTGTTTATTTATTTTCATGTTAGGTCTGAATGTCAAAGTAAAGCCAACTGGAGTAGGTTTATTAGCATTTTATTTCAAGTAACTAATGGCTGAAAGCAATTGTGGGTTGTCAAACTAAAACGATTACGGTTACAACATGTTTCACACATTATGGGTACAGTATTACGATTAGCCTTTTATTTTTCCTTGAGTAAACTAACATTCACCCCACATTATAAAAGTACTTAATACTTCCATGTATGTTATTACATTCGGACTTTAGTCACGTCCTGTCACCCACGTGGTGTTTAAAACATCATCGACAAAGTATGAATCATGTCAAGTCTCCTTTTGTTTCCAAGAACTTACACAATACAATCAGATAGGCAGTCCTAATCCTATTCAGTTTCAAACAAACACTTTCCATTTTGTAACAAAAATGCGTGTGGCAACCACATGCTGCATTTCACAACAATTTAAAACAAATATTTAATTTCTGCAAACGAGAACAATTACTAATTCACTGTACACAAATGCACAATCCAAACCATCTGTGTCCAATATAAATTACGAGATTATCCATTTTGTTACCACTAATTTTATAATTTGTCATAAAAAGAAAACAACGTAAAGTAACAGCTGTGTTTAAGCGTCACATTACTCCAGGTTTCTATTTAAATACATTATCTTTAGATCTAAGACAAAGTGAGAAAAAGTGGTGTAAAATAGTCTTGGATATAAATCACACAAATTACGAACGAATCTGTTAGTCAACGCATCTGCTTTACATCTGTCGCCTCGTCTCGAAAGCCGATGACTCCATTCATTCATGATTTCATAATAATAAACACTTTTCGAGTCCTGTTATGTTAAGTTATTCTGCATGCAGATATAATGACGAATTTTGAATGGCATTTGAATAATTTGAGGTCGAGACGAGTCTAGTTTTTTTGGAATATCGCTATTCGTATGTCGTACCTACTCGTGTTTTTATTACTTTAGCTATTGAATTAGTAACTTTTCCACCGACTTGCAATAATTAATATATAGGTATTATGAACTGACATAGTCATTTTCTTTTCGAAGTTTCTCAAATGTATTGCCTCTATAGTTATAAGCAGAGCACGTGTTACATAACCAGTTTTAAGATTTGAATACATATTTTTTGCGGCATTTTTTGACACCTTTATTATTTGTATCTTACGTACCTAAAACAACTTACAAGTTGTTTTATAGTACCTAATAATGATGACATTCAAAAATACGACATGTCCATTTTAATAATAGAATGCTCTTCAACTATGAGCACATTGTTTTGAAACGATTATTACCTTCCGACTTCATCTGATCAGATTCAACAATGTATGGCACCAACATGATTGTATTGTTGGGTTGGGTGTAGGGTTGCCATCAACTTAAAAACTCCGGACATTTAGGTGAAATAGAGATTTTACCCGGACACCCAAAAAAAGAAAAAGAAAAATATAAAAAAAACATCGCTAGACGAACAGTATGGTGCGTGAGCGCGTGAATTCAAACAAGAAGTGAGGGCCCGACGGGAGACGTACTTACTTTATTTTTAACTTTACATACAGAAATGTGCATTAAGTTATCTACTAACAAATTGAGGAACGTTTCTTAAAAAATATTTAAGAGGAGCTTGGATGCAAGAGTGAGCGAAACTATGTAGCTCAAAAATTTTGCATTCCGATACAAAGCAATTGGGTTCAGACGGTGTTATAATAAAACTATCACAAAAAGTTTTAACCGGACACTTATTAAAACCCCGTCCGGACGGCCCCTGGACGCCCTTCAAACTAGGACAAATCCGAGGAAACCCGGACGGATGGCAACCCTAGTTGGGTGGCCTACGTGCAGCCAGTGAACTGCGATTGGATGAGTAAGTTCTTGACTGTAATGTATTGTCATCGAAACGAATATGATTATGGGAAATGGGCGAAAAACGGATCACAAGATTTTACTGGTAATGGCACAGCAGGAAGAAAATCAAGCTACCCCAAACTGTCAAATTTTCCCAATCAACCTTGAACCTAATGCTTTAGCGATAAAGTTGAAAATCTACTAAAGAAATTTGACTGATTGTAGCTTGACGTGCTGGCGTCTCTACATCTCTCAATAAATGTCAAAGCCCATGACGTGTTACTTTCTTTTAGGAAATGAACAATATGTGTAATACAAATATTTCAAGTCGAAGTGCCAAACCATAGTATGACAATGCAAGACTACTTATGACACAATCAGTAGCTCTGGAGTAATGAATGGTAAGTGGTTATTAAACTTTGAACAGTCATGTTTACGCCACGGAAATCGACGTAGATCTCCGGTTAGATATTGTATTGTAAATGGGGCTGATGGCCGCAACTACGCGTCGAAACCTCGTAATTTGCTTACGGATTATGTGAAATGCTCTCTAGATCTCGATATAAATATTGTATTTTTATAAACTCTGCACCAAATCCTGGAACAACTCTAATGTAATTCATATTTCAAGAACTTGAAATCAACATGGTTCGAAGTTCTGTTTTATTGGTGTTATGCCTTGTGTCCTTCAGCGATAAGAATATTTAAAAGTATTACAAAAAGTGTACACTTAGGCGCAGCAGTATTATTTCTCATACAGTAGTATAATTAGTGCTTTAAAGTAACTATACCTAAAATATATTTAACAGTTGCAATTGACTATAATGAGGAATTCAAATGTTTGGTGGCGACTTGCCCGATCTAGGTTTATTCAAACCTGTTTTTCAGGACAAGTGTTAAGGATAGTTTCAAGACTTAAAAAGGCTGAATTCACATATTATAGATTTGGTTAGGCGACCTTCGCTTCGGCACACAACACAACCGGAGCAAAATACAATGATGTTTGTCTAGAATTCCGACCATAATAAATCTTGACTGTTGGGATGTTTTTACGAGGAGTAAATTTCCAAAGCTTATTTTTTTATTAACTCAATTAGGAAGCAGACAATCTCGCCAATTTACTGTAGTTCTAAAGACAGAAGTTACAGGCCTGATTGCGTAGTTGTCATTTCAAAGTTTAGTAAAATAAACATGAAGAGTAATAAATCCGTCATCTGTTTAACATGGAGCTCCTAAAACAGTACTTCGGATGACTATGGCTATGGGGTTGGCAACTGTGAAACTAACGGCGCTATTGGTTGAAAATCTGGTAATGTAATTTTATATTTCAAAATAGCTTGACCTCATTGGTCAGATGGAAAAGTTATAGTAGCGCCATCTACAATAAGCTTTTAACGGTCTGCCCCACAACTCCATAAAATAACAGTTCAGTTCAATGCTAATATAGAATCAAACCCGGTGAATGAATAATTATTCATTTGTTTCTGGCTACATAAGCCATAGATTTATGTTTTGTGTTATTTTCCTGAGATATGTAGGAATGCAATGCATTGTATTCAAGGCTTAAATTTCCTAACACAAATGCAGCATAAACTATGTGCATAATCTCAACCTGCATCCGCATAGAAACAGCCACGTCAACCAATGCAAATAGCTCAACAAGAATTGTTCAACAAAACCCAAAGACGTTGATAAGTGACATGAATTCCTAATAACCTAGTACACAATCACGACACGGCCCATCCAAACAGTTGACGCTGCGAAGTTACAACGCAGGCCGGACCAATTGTATCAAAATGCAAATTGCTCCCAACTATTTAGTTAGGGCTAGCGCGCAATGGTGACTTCGTGTTGGTCTGATAGTTGGCTGTGCTCCCAAGATAAAAGTTTAGTTTGAAATAGGTGTGGAGAATCGTTTGGCATTTGTTTTTTTTTGTGTTCATGAGCCCATTATGGATTGCACGGCAGAGATTTTTCATGCGTGACTCTGCTGGTGCTGGTATCTTTCAATATGAGAAAAGGCTATTGTTCTGTAGACCTCGAGGCTCTTATTCAATCAGTACTTCTTGATTAAACAATATATTTCCTATCATAGTTACAGGAAAACACTTCATTGCTGAAGCTCTTGAACACAACAATACGAATATACTTAGAATGACATAATTATGCTAATTCCCAGCCTTAATCATGCAAATACAAGTAGTATTCACTGGATCCAATATTAACTTTATCACCACACACAACTAGACACCAATTTCTTCTTTTGGTGCCTTTCCAATAACTCAAGGTTGCCCAACAACTCTGAATCGTGAGGAAACCGGCATGTCCTAGAACCAAGAATTCGGAGGCAACACATCTATCCTCCCGGAACCAGCACTGGACCCGCATGGTGGATAACTGCGACACTCTCATAGAGAGGAGGCGTATCCTAGCATTGGGAACATTTTAGGCGATCATGCATATACCTCTCGGGCCAGAAAACTTGTTCGAGATGAGCGATCAAAAATTGCCACGGATATAAAGCTCTGTGGACGAGCCCTGATCCACGCGGCATCCTACAACGCAATACGGGTCTTAACTAACCGCATCCGTCTTGTCTAGCTCAATGTTTCACACAAGGACTCCTTGTCTCCAACTAATGGAATGGATTTTTTTACTAACATACTCTGCAGTAAACTTTTATTCTATTCTGCAAAGTAAAAGTCTCGGAGGAAAGTGGATACAAAGTCCTAAAAGAGAAGAGTTTACGTCCTGGAATTTACTGGCAGAAAACAGTAGGAATATTTGATGAACATGAATCCGTTTTTTACTTCGTCAGACTTGGTTTTAAAGACTGCTCTGGACAGTAATAAAGTTTTTTTAGTCATTATTTCTAAATGAATTTTGACACCTCGAATAAATCCTCAGTCTTCTCCTTTGATGACGTTACTATGGTTTCTAGTCAAGCCCTTATAAAGTTTATCTGAAATAACCGAGAGAAAGCGACGACGAAGAAAATCGTTAATTTCCTTGGAGTAACATAATTAAGTTAAAAAGTTTTGATCTCGTGTAATCGAATAAGTCTCAGTTTAAAGTTGTGAATAGTTGCAGATTTGGTACTGTACTTTGCAATACAGTGATTAAATGCTGCTATTGTTCTTTCGTTTTGTATTCGGGACCGATTTTGGGTGAAGGTTTGGGACTGGGGTGCAAACGCTTGTGTAACTGTTCTATGCAACGATTTAGGGTGCTTGTTTCATTGTATCGTCTTAAAATAGTAACTGCGCTTCTTTGGTCCATTGCTGGGTTTCCTTGTCGGCTGTCTTATGAACCATCCACCTACGAAGAGTTTATTATACTAGCTTGTGCAAGTGTGTCGTAAGAATGCAATATCTGATTGGCAAGCCCTAACAACTGCGAGATGTCGAAAAAAAGAATTTCTCGTCATTTTTAATTATTCTGAGTCTGAATTTTCACAGTAAGACAGTGGTCCGGGACAGGATTGACATTCTCCGCCCCTACATTAATGCGTATTCAGGGTCTATTGTGTTTAAACTGCGTCTATTTTGAAGGAAACCACCAACAGGGCCTAGTCAGAGGCCCAAGGCGGCTTAAAAACTCTGACACCAGGTTAGGCACTAAACACAGAAGAAAAGATAAGAAACAAAAGCAATAATGTGAATATGTACTATCCTACTAATATTATAAATGCGAAAGTTTGTGACTTGTGAGTATGGAATAGTATGGATGGATGGATGTTTGTTACTCTTTCACGCAAAAACTATTGACCGGATTTGGATGAAATTTGGCACACAGATAGTTTATAACCTGGATTAACACATAGGATACTTTTTATCCCGGTATTACGATCCCGTGGGACAATTACCGATCTTATGCGGGTGAAGCCGCGGGCATGAGCTAGTAATTAATATATGGGCAGCTTATTATGTGTTCTTTAAATAAATAAATCTTCTAGACCGATAAAATGTTTACCTTTACTTTAAAGGTCGGACATCTCATGAGTACATCACTATTCCCTTCTTATAGTTAAACTATAAAACCAACAGTTGATCCCAGGGGATCTTCACCCGTCGCTTAAAGTATAATCTCCGTTAAAATTCAAGTTTTTGCTCCACTTACACTGGATCAGGTCGGATCGCCGCCTCAGCTGGGATGGCCGGATCTTGAGGATTTAAAGCGCTAAGGCTTACATCAAATATCATTGGATGAATATTAGTTCGGGATTTACTTGGCTGGAGATTTTTAGCTTGTTGAGTGATGCGATTGGTTGAGGGCCATCAGAAAGTAAGATGTTCAGTTATATATTTCTTCCGTTTGAGGATTTTTTAGGAGGGCTCAGGGCGAATTACACCAATGAAACGTAACGTGATCAGTACTTCTAAACCGAGTTCAAGTGCTGTCAATATTCCGTAGCAATGATGACACTGACAGCTGTTGAACTCAGTTTAAAATAATATGGGGTTCGCGTTCAGTTTGTTTTGTGGAACTCGCCCTTTCGCCCGGGAAAGTTATTGTTTGTTTTAAAAGTGTGATCTCGTGTCAGAAATTGATGATCGCAGAACGTGACAATTTTTCAAATCCGAAGTTTAATTTCACAAATGAGCCGTCTTTTCTTCTGGAGATTTGTCTAAGGACTCATTAGCATTAATTGTCGCCCATTGTTCAAACTTTGTTGCGACAGTATTTTTTCACAGTAAGTAATTAATTGTTTCGCAACAGCTTTTGAAATGTTTATTTGGAGTCTAGCTTTTGTCCGTGGAGATCAGAAATTATTTCACGAGACCATCCTACAAGGATAAAAATCTTCGTATCCTGTCTTTCCTGGTCATGGTCTATCCGTATGCCAATTCCGTCCAAAATCATTCAGCCGTTTAATTGTACAAAGCTTACTGCCAGACGAGAATTACTTTTCTATTAACACTCCAGCTAGTTTCAATTAAACTATAACTCAACAAATTACCTGTTTCGCCGGTACCAATTACCCAAGGTGTCAATGGGCCTTATTTAAACCCCTATAAAGTTGTACGGTGAGAAAATCATGGTCACAGTTCCAGTCGGATCTTGAGAGATAAACTCGGAATGTTGTAGAACATCTCGATAATAGATAACAAGATAATGATGATCGAACTCTATCTAAATAAGATGCAAGCGCAAGTTATTGGGACAAGTATCCGACGGCTGACGATTAGTGGTTATTTACGAGTAAGATATATATATTTATAAGTTTTTAAACTGACACGGTCACTAACACTATCATAATTATTGAAAACGATAATAATAATTTACTAAACTTATACAAATCGTTGGGGGAGACGTGTTCTTGAGTGAAGTCCGCGAATCAGCAAACGTAAGGTGGGACGCCCTTACGCTTGGTGGAGACGATCTTTGCAGGGTGGCTGGTAGCAACTAGAAGAGAGTTGCTGAGAATCGAGTTGAATGGCGCGATTGAGGAGGCCTATGTACAGTAGTGGACTGCTATAGGCTGATGATGTAGGTCAACCTATGAGGCTAGTTTCTACTTAACCGTGCGGGACACATCACACCTTTTACACCAATTTCATTGGTAGGACATAGAGCTCGACTAAAATGTTTACATAAGACCTTTGTTATAATACCTGTGTTCACAAATAAAGATTGATTTGATTTGAAAAACTTACAAAAAAAATGGCTGTGACTTACAGACGAACAGGACCAATCTATAAGGCTTCGGTTTTCAGCCATTTGGCTACGGAACCCTAAAAAGACTAGTTAAGTACCTTTCACACGCATAGTCGAATAAACATCAGTCTTTCATCACGCAAAATTTCCATAGTCACCAAATAGTCCCCTACCTACACCTAAATACTAGAAATCGATGGGACGCTACAGTTTTATGGACACCATTAATTATGTATGCGACTACCCCCAGTAATGAGCTTCCTATGCTGCTGTGAACGTTGATACTAAGTATAGGCATATGCTATCGTATGCTGGTGTGAAACTATGGACATACTCATACTGTACGTGTAGACTGTTGGTTTCGTGTCTAATGATTATTATGCTCTATGGTTACTGTTATTGGTATGGAGAGATGAGTTACATTAATCCTACTAACATTATAAACGCGAAAGTTTGTGAGGATGCACATAATATGTATGGATGTTTTACTCTTTCAAGCAAAAACTACTAAACGGATTTGTATGTTTAACATACAGATAGTTTAGGTATAACCTGGATTAACACAAAGGATACTTTTTATACAGGCAGTACCTATGATCCCGTGGGACAATTATCGAAGTCCACGCGGGCGAACCCGTGGACATAAATTAACTGTTGATATGTGTAAATTGGGTGGTAAGTCGGTAATTCATGAAGATGGTTTTTGTTAACCGGATCGATAACTATTGTCAATTTTCATTTATTTTATTTTTCCCGATTGACATTGACAAAACTTTAAATCGGAACATAAGTCAGATCAAAATAACAGATTTTTAAATTCTCATTCTGGTAACAGTACCAACATGGTGGAAACACCAATTCGTTTGTCTACCTTCACTGCGACTTGTATTTCAAAGAAGAAATCCATTTGGTACTAAGTTATATCGTTTGTCTGCCGCAATCAATATGGTTAGGGCTTCTACTAGTCTTCATTCAGCGCCTAAGGTCAAATCCAAGGCATTCAGTAGCGACCTTAATCATGTCTGCATATGAATACTAATAGGCACAGATTTTGATACTAATAGCAGTTTATTGTTGCTTAATCAATGAGTTGATTTATGATCCTAGCACCGAATTTGGACGATCCACAATCGGTATAAGGATCAGTCAGCCATTGCGGCTGCAGACACTGGACACTGACATATACCTACTTCAGTGCCTAAGGGGCTGTCTCCACGAGCGAGAGAATCGCGACGATATTATCCCATACAAAATACGTAATATCGCCGCGATTCTCTCGCTCGTGATGTCGGCTGCAGACACTGGACACTGACATATACCTACTTCAGTGCCTAAGGGGCTGTCTCCACGAGCGAGAGAATCGCGGCGATATTACGTATTTGTATGGGATAATAATCGCCGCGATTCTCTCGCTTGTGGAGACGGCCTCTAAGAGAGTGTATAGAAATACGTGGCACGGACGATAATATCGTCGCGATTCTCTCGCTCGTGGAGACAGCCCCTAAGTGTTCGTAAGGAGGTGTCCTTACCGGTTTGGCGGAACTTTAAGAAGTGCGAAAGTGGATTCTTCTGTCGGTTTTGGTTTTCACGGCTTTTCGAAGTCCTTCAAAATTTATTTGACTCACGTGTATTCACGTTATCAAGCCTTAAGGAGTATGTAAGGAACGTAATTACTCTGTAGTTAAGTAAGTTTCTGTCCATCTATTCCAACATAAAATAATAATTAATATTTACTCATAATGTGTATTTATCTTAATATTTTAGGCTAAGTTAGGTAAGGCACATAAACACATATTCTCTTCCTTTTCTCACACACTATTGTCTACATTTCTTTTTCATTTCTCCTTTTGCAGGTCTGCTGGCAGATTTTTTTTTAACAAATAAGCAGTAGGTACCTACCTATGTACTCAACTATTATAATGTTATTTTCCTGTGTTGTCTACTGTGTGTACATAAATAGTAAAATAAATAAATAAATGTAAAGGCGTGAGATTATGTCATGTTTATTTTTTATCAAAGAGTTCGAAACCTGTCTATAAGTTTTATAACCAAACCACCGGACCTGTGAAGCAACACGCATTCAATACCGTTGACTCGTAAATGTCGTATTAATTAGGGGCGATACAATATACTGCGGGACATTTTATAGTCAAAGCGGTAACGTAATCAGATTGGCGCCATATCAAATTAAACATCGATTTTAATATTAATATTTTTATTTGTTAGTGAACTGTTGGCTTGATTTGTTTAGTGGATTAGCATGTTGCATAATATACATAAGTAGGTAGTAGAGTTTATTATTTTTTAGTGATTGATATTAATATTTATAATATTAAGACCTAACGTAGTTTGAAGGCTTCTGCGTCATTATGTCATATTTATGATTGTCCGCCGCACTCTGGCCGGTTAGTTCTCTCCTATTGACCGGGTAACTTTTCACCACTCAATGAGCTTGGCATAATCTAAGTTTGCCTTAGAATTTCGATTTCTTCTACTTTTAAGGGTTTATTAACTTTGCTAAAAGTTAACCAAAGCAAGTAATAGCCCCTTTCTTTACTTCTATTCTAAAATGCGAAATCTCAATCACCAATCAAAAATAATTACAGCTAGTGGTTTGATTACTAAGATCCGATCGTTAATCAGTCTAGCATTCAGCCCTTCCATCCAATATTACCTAACCCCAGTACGTCGTCTATCGCATCCGCTGTAATTAATCATCGGCTGAAGCATCGATGTCTTCTCTGCCACAGAGTAGACATTAAATGGAGTGATATCACAGTGAACTGCACCAAAGCTGTGTACTGAAACGTATGTGAAACTGTTACCAGCGATAAATTTGGAATCTAAATAATATTATAGAGTTAGTAAGTTTGGATGTAGGAGTTAATCCCCGAAACTACTCATCCGTTTTTTTTTCACTGATGGAAGCTACACTATTACCGAGATAGATATCTTACTTACATGCGGATGTAACCGCAGACAGAAACTAGTTTTCTATAAGTCTAGTACAACACTACCACAGACACTACGAAGACTGTCATGCTCAACATTATCCAATTTAATTACTGAGTTGACTGTTAGTTAATGCTGAACTTTTCATGTTCTCTTAGCAGAATTATTGCAAATATTACAATACTATACGTTGATTTGATTGTTACTATCGTTTTGAGGTCTCTCTATTGTCTATGGACGACACAGCTGTCTCGGATGACCAAAATGTATTGATTTTAATGAATTTCAGTGATTGGGATTCATTGCCACTCTGATACCTACTTATTACTCTGTGATCGCAGCTAACGGCAAGACACCCATATTAATGAAACATTTAACATTGTATGTACACATTCTAGACAATTAGATTTATTTGCGTCCCTCTTTCTGCCTGATCGCAATTTATTGTTCTCGTGACTCGAATGCGAGAATAAAGTCATTGCCAATGTCATTCTATCAATAGTTAATTGTTTTATGATTATCGATTGATTATTCATTAGTTAAAGAGGCACTTGTTTGTTAGATATCGCGATGTTATTGTTTTGTTGAGAATCGCGTTTTATTTATCGGAAAGGACTAGTACAAATGTTTAATCGTTTTAAGTCCCATGTAATAGGTGGCGAGCATATAACTATCAACCACACATCCAGACACAAAACTTAACTCCGTGGCTGCTACTGAGAAATTCCTGATGGAAAAACCCAATAATACTTTCACTTTCACACACCACGGACTAGGACCAGGACTTCATGCTCAGCAGTCGTACTTGCGACCACTGGACCTCGTTGGTCCAATAAATTAATAAAATATCTGCCCATATTAGAATTTCTCAGGTATTAGGAAGCTTGACGATAATTTAAATTATGCTTACCTTACAAGGCCCTGACATAATAACTGGACACGATACTTATCTGATTGATTTCTAATTGATTTATCATTGAATTCATTCAAACCGTGATTAATCCGATTGGTTGCACAGTTTCCAATTAAAAGGTTGAGATGCTGACAGCAAATTTTATTATGATTCTGCTAAAGCGGCCATTTTAGACAGGACAGGGGTCTGTTAGTGATGGGCTTAGACTTTGGCGTATTAGGACCAAGGTAGAAAGATTTTCATCCTCAGAAACTTCTCTAACTGATAAGCACAGCCCGATGGTTGTTGTAGGATTTCTGTATTAGTAAATGTGAACCACGCAGGTTATTTTGACACGTATCGCGATGTAATACGTCATTGTATTTAATGTGGCGGTTTAGCTGTCGCCACAAAAGCACTGCGTATAGTTTACTGATGCCTACTACATCTGACGAATATTTTGACTAATTAATTACTTAATGATCGCAAATTTATTACTTTAGACTGGAGATCTGTCGATCCCCTAAAGTCAAAGTATAGACGCCAGCACATCAAGCTACTACAATCTGTCAAATTTCTTTAATAGATTTTCAATTGTTGTTGACGACACGGTTGGCGCAGTGGTCAAGCGATTGACTGCTGCGCTGCATGTCGCGGGTTCGATTCCCGTACGGGACAAATATTTGTATGACCTACAAGTAGTTGTTCCGGGTCTGGGTGTTTTTCTATCTATAATATGTATGTATTTACAAAAAAAAAATGTATATATGTAGTTTATCAGCCATCTAGCTACCATAACACAAGCATTAAGTTGCTTAGCTTGGGACTAGATGGTGCTGTGTGAAAATGTCCAGGGATATTTAATTTTTTCGCTAAAACATTTCAAAGTTGATTGGGAAAATTTGACAGTTTCGGGTAGCTTGATGTGCAGGCGCCTGTACTTTGTCCTAAAACATAGAACTACAGATTTTGTTCAAAAACCACAAAAAAATCGGTCAGAGTTAAAATCATCTATTTCGTACCGACCGACATTAAACCAGCACCAAACTCACAGGTGAATTCATAAACCCCGTTTCCCAGCCTTAAAGGCGAAACAGAAGTGACGCTATCACCATTCTATTTAAGAACACTTCCTGGTTCAGATGAAAGTGCTAAGTAGTTTATGGCCGAGCAACGGAAACTGCGTATTAATTGCCGTACGACGGACGAACCATGTGCGAATCTATAATGTTCCCATGTTTTCGTATTAGAATTTTCAACGGTTAGAGGAAATTGGCAATATTGGAGGGAATAATTTCCTGCTGAGTTTTATTTTTATTTGTAGCCAGGTGGAGAGGCGGCCATCTTGGATATTTGATGGCTTGTAAATTGAGGATATTATCCATAACTTACGTAAATGTTTCGTTGTCAATATAATAATTAAGAAATTATGCGTTACATATGTTCGTTACGTATGTTTTGTCTCATAAAAAATTACACGGACTGATTTATATCTAAATATGGGAAGTTTTCTATGATTATGTTTTTCTATCTTAAATTTCTCATTAGCAGGTCTGGGACGGGACTTGTGACAAGTCAAAGTAGACTTGGAAACCACGCGGCTAAAGTCTACCTTTAATGGCAATAGAATCTCTTCCTATTATAATTAGGACCTAGACATTTGGCGAAATGTGGAAAAGCCCTTCGGGGATTGCAACCGCCAAATTTTGTATGCCGTATTAAATATCACCTTTTATGACAAATTACACATACATAACATCACGCCTGTAATCCCCGAAGGGTTAGGCAGAGGTGCACCCATTTCTATCGGCCCATTAGTATACCCACATTTCGCCAGTTATGATTAAGTCTCATGTCGTAGGTAGCGAGAAAATACGTAATGAAAAAACCGGCCAAGTGCGAGTCAGACTCTCGCACGAAGGGTTCCGTACCATTATCTATAAAAATGGCAAAAAAATCATATCTGTTGTATGGGAGCCCCCCTTAATATTTTTTTTTAATTTTTAGTATTTGTTGTTATAGCGGCAATAGTAATACATCATTTGTGAAAATTTCAGCTTTCTAGCTATCACGGTTTATGAGATACAGCCTGGAGACAGACAGACAGCGAAGTCTTAGTAATAGGGTCCCGTTTTACCCTTTGGGTATGGAACCCTAAAAAGCAATTAAAAAAATACATGTTTCGTAATCTAATAATTCTAATTTACACCGAGTTATATTCGTCGTGCTAAATCAAAAAGTATTGCTATTTCAATTAAAAAGCTATCGATATTAATAATAATAATAAAAACTTTAAAATGTAAAAAAAAAAAAAAAAAAAAACAAAATGCATGTTAAAATGTAATTAACTACTTACAATGTTTTAAGTGGTGCTACATTAGCAGTGAGACTTCTTTGATGTGCGCTTCAAAGAAGGTATGCGCACGATTACGTGTTTATTAATAAATGTTACTTTCTTTGAATCAAACGTTGGTAACGAGCTGTTAGGATTTGATATTTAGTGTCTGAAATCATTTAGTATAACTGATTCATACCATCATCCCAAGCCAAACTCTATGGTGTCTAAGTTCGAATCAATTAAATAGAAACTATCCATTGAGTTATGGTAGGTGGTAAATATAATGTGTGGTTTCTAACAAACATTATTTCTGAATAACAAATGAATCACTACTATGATCTATTATTTTAAAACATCACTTGGTAAGGCATGATATTGCAAGAAAGGTATGATGAGATGACGAGTAATAGAGAAGTATGGAAGAAGAAGACATACTGCGCCGACCTCAAATGAATTGGGATAAGTGCAAGAGAATGATGACTTGCCAAGCCATGAAAAGTAATTTTTCTTGATTTATTTAATCACTTGAAAAGAAAAACATGCATAACAAAGAACTGAAAAATTAAATAAATAAATAATAAATAAAATTTTATTCAGTTCGCTTAACAAGGTACAATATTAAAAAGCTAGTAACCAAAGACAATGATCCTTAAGCGCTAGGTTTTTACAAATTCCCTGGACTCCACACTAGGATACCCTGTGTCGTGGGGTCCAGTCTCTTCCCAAGTAAGGGTAACATGTTAGCTTTAACTGAACTAATTACAAAAGAAATAGAAAACAAACTACATCAATAAAAATAACTAAGTTAACAAACTAAAAACTGATATAAAATATGACAATATTTTTTTTTTGACTGTGTAGTTGACTGAAAAATACGCAAACATTGGGCCTCTCATTAACAAAGTCTGCTACCTAATCCAAATATGAAAACAGGGCAAACCGTAATAATTTCCCAATGCCAAACTTTAAGACGGACATAAACCCAATCGAGTCGAACGGAGGTCTGATTAATATTGCATTCCACGATCGATCCGAAGTACCCGGTACCCAATACCTACCCGGATTGCGACGTAAAACTGATTATATAACCCTTCCTTATTCACCTACGTCTAATATCCGACCGTATCAAGTAAGATGGGATCTGGTTCGAAAATTGACATTTCGATAACGAAGTTTTGACTTTATTTCACGGTGAGAGGGGGAGGGTTATGTGTGAGATTAAACTTCGATCAATCTGAGTGCGTGTTGGGATATTCTTCTCAGGGGAGAACAGTGGGGCTGCGGGACTGTTCGAAAGAGATACCGCGGCCCTGGAACATAAAGGGCCAATGAAGGAACATGGGTGGTTTTTAGTCAGTAAGAGTCTGACACTCCCTTCCGCTCCGCCCAGGGCGGGGGGGGGGTCATCTGATGATTTCCCACCCACCAAAAAAAAAACAAGGGGGAGAACAGTGCGGTGTGGATTTCGCAATCCGCATGCTATGGTGCTCTATTGAAGGCAACCACTAACCGCATCTACAACGTCACAGGGACACGACTGGTTTCTGTTTGATGTGACCAAGTAAAATATACATACCTACATAAATAACATCACGCCTGTAATCCCCGAAGGGTTAGACAGAGTTGTTCCTAATAGTACACTCACATTTTGCTTTTTGTTGTTATGTTTAAGTCCCATGTAATTAGGGGCGAGCCTATTGCCATAAACCGGACACGAATCCAGACTCCGTGGCTGCTACTGAAAAAATCCTGAAAAAAACCCAATAACACTGCCCCACCCGGGAAATGAACCCAATACCTCATGATCAGCGTGGCGCTTGCAACCACTGAGACCAATGAGGCAGTCAAATGTAGAAAAACATACTTGACAAGGATTTCCAAACACGTGATTCCATAAAGACTTGAACAGCAAACTGACATCATGATAATTACAGTGTAATTTTTACGCAACGTACGGTACACAGCACGCTTGCTACCGCAATAGCTTTTACAGCTGATCCAGTTAACCAGAAGATTGATGTTTAAAACAACAAACACCTAATTCAGTAGTATGATTGCTTTTAAAATAGCTGTTATACAATTTACGACATTGAAAAAGGATTATAACAGCAAAATGATAAAGCTTTTTTTTTAACAATCAACCGAAAATTGGCAATACAATATAAAAGATGGCTACGATGAATATTGCCAGCCAATAGTTTTTTGTGTAGCAAATAACTCCATTAGTCCAATTTTCGCCTGCAGGCCGATAATTTAATTTGAACAATAAAGCCAATGGTTCCGAGAACCAAATTAAAAATGGCGGCTTCGAATGCTAAAGTTTTCGAGTTCGATAACCTTTTGACAATGCGTTCTAGTGAAGGATTGACCGACTTGGCGCGAATGAGTCTACGACAGTTTTATTTTACGTTTGTTTAATCGTTTGTAAAATTCTTGATTCGAAATTAAATTAAAACTCGTAACTCATACTATGCTGGAATAATTAAGTAGTTTTTTTCAAAAATAAAATAACTAAGGAACAATTCGTAAAATGGCCACAGTGACAATTGATAATATTGACTGCGTCTGTGACTTTAAGAATTTTAACGTGATTCATATTCTTATTCTGCTGAAGCGGTCATTTTAGGCCCCCTGATTCCAAAACAATAATACCATAGTGTAAAAATGATTTTACTCAAAAACTTCTTTTGATTTCTCAAACGAAAGGCGTAGTTTAGCCAAGTCTAAAACCCCAACATCTAATATAGGTACCTAAACACAACTCGAATAATAAACATGTCCATAAAAAAATATGCACAAGAATATTTGAAGCCGTTGACTGCGGATTAACCTGTCGCTGGTCCAAATCCGATCCAATCCAATAATTGGATAATGCACTTTACTCGATTTCAAGGTTCACTGCCTTGCGGGGTGCAGCTTCACTAGTTTAGCGGCGATGTGATTTCATGTAGCTACGGGAGAGTTGGGTTTTTAGCTGCTGAATATGTAAAGACGGATGGAGGTATGAGATATAAAGGAAAAGGAAGTGACTAGATATAGTGAGCTACCAGTGGCGAAGGTTCCATACAACTCGATTCCTACTGTAAACCAGTAGGAATCGAGTTGTATGGAATCTTCAATGTGTTCTTAGAAAAATGGTACAGTCAGTATTCTATAGACAAATAATAAATCACATTAAAGATATGTACTCCGGCTTACCTCTTACAAAAATTGAGCCTTCGGTACTGGTGGCTACTGATAGGGTAAAATGGAAAACGAAAGGTTTCTCTAATGTTCCTTGGATCAGTGTAATAGGTAATACACTGAACACAAGGAACATTCGAGCCAGGACCGACGAAGAATAGAATATTCTTTAATATGTACACCACACAAGTAACATTCACAAAAGAAACATTTCACATAAGGTGACACAATGGGCGGTCTTATAGCTAAAAGCGATCTTTTCTAGACCTTTGGATGGATTACAGGAAGAGGGAGATATAATACTGCAGATCATAGTCTGTGGTGCACCAACTACAAATCAATATTATGGTATCATAAATAAAGCAGATACAAATCTAAAAATGTGACGCGGAAATAAGGCTCGAATAAAATTAAAACTGTTTGACGATCGTCTAATGGTTTTAATAAATACCCTAAATAAAAATAGATCGATGAGAAATCTAAAGTAGAAAAAAAAAACTATTTCTATAGGTAGGCGAAACTATCAATTACTTACGCCCACTTTACGAAATCTTACATCATTTTAATGGACACCCTTGAATCAAAATCTAGCGGGAAATAAAAAAAACATCGCCTTAGGCCTCAAAAACTACACGCGTAAAAAAAAACATTATCGAGTTTATTAACCCTAAAATTGTCATAAGATCTTTTTATATCGTGCCCGACTTGGCACGTCATGTGTGTACGTCATTCTAACAATGTGTTTCTAGTATACATACAATCGATATTTAAGTAATTGGAACGGCGGCATTTAGTTTTTGTATCATTTAGGATTGCTACAATTTGTCACATGGTTTTGACGGCTCAATTTGGGGACGGTAGCGGTGTCAAATTGGGGTGTCCAATGGACCTAAGTGGTTCGGGGAAATTAATGTTATTTGGTAGGTAATAAGCGATGGATGTGCCTCGTGTTGTAGCTCAATTAATTTAGTAGTGTTATGACCACTATGACTAAGTTGATACGGTCAAATGCTGCGATTAAACCCGTCTTCGTCGATTTTGCCGTCATAGACATTTCTGACATAGTCTTCCGTCCTATCTTTTGGTTATCCCAAATATAAGTAAGTGCCTAATAAAGCCAATCAACCGGCAAACGCTATCGCGCGTAAATTAAGCCGTAATCGCGTAACCGCCAGTAATTACGGCAGTGACGAGCGTAATTCCGACCAACTACGCGTTATGCGGAGATTTTAATTGCATCTAACACCGTCACGTTAATTAACGTTATCAAAATTTCGCAAACATTATGATTATGGTAAATTTTAATTGTTTAACGAACAATGAAGAGGATTCTGATTACATTTTACGCTTAGTCACATTGAAATGATTCGTATTAAGCTTAGAGTGTGTTTATCGGCCAATTTACATTGACATGTCAATTTAAACAGTTCCAATTCGTATAAAATAACAATTATTTTGAATCCACACAGTGTTGCAATGACTTCCACAAAACAACACAACACTTTATTAATCCAATATAACAATCAATTGGCAATTGAACACTCTAATTACAGTTTAATCCTGTAGCCAATACTACATTACAATAACCCAAATTTGCAGCGTATGGTGCAAACTACATTTTAACCCTGCAAAATCTGTGTTTGCACAAATGACCCCATGTTTTGCCTGCGCGGTGCACTGGCGTGCGTTGGCGTTGCACAGAATTCAGCGTCATTTGTCAACGTCACCTCGCCTCACTGATATTAATGGAAATTTAGTGTCAACCGAACGCCTTTGTGCCTTAATTACTGGCGATTGTTTCATTATTGATTTTTACCTTCGGCACGCGACGTTTTTATTGAGACAGACGGCTGTTAAGCATAATTTCATTTTGATCGAATAAATTGGATCGCGGTTTGCTGTTGTTTGGTATACGGTAGAGTTTAATGGAACGCTTTAGTGCTTTTAACAAAGAAAAATAAACTGTCATTCAATATTCCAATTTGTTGTTTCTTTTTTGTGTCGTGTAAAAGGTTTTTCAGATTTACAGCGCAGTAATTATGTACTTACATGCATGTTAATTAAGGATACACATACAACAGAATATAATGAGCTGCAGTAATCGATTTTACAGGTGTTAAATGACGCTTGTCAGTTCACTGATATTATTCAAACCGCACCCACGTAATGACGTGTAATGACGATCAAAAGTAATTGATGCGCGTTTGGTCGCACACAAGTCACCACACTGTGAAAATACGCACGAATGACCACAAAAAGAATAATTACTACCATTATAGCTTCTAAGAATGTTCCTACAATGTTCTGCTCGATTTCCCACTAATTATCGTAGTGGATTATCGCCAAGAGACTATTTTGTGGAGTGTTATTTTGACCGAGATTTTTTCATTATTGAATAATAAATAAAATAAATAAATATCCCTGGACATTTCACACAGCACCATCTAGTCCCAAGCTAAGCAACCTAATGCTTGTGTTATGGTAACTAGATGGCTGATAAACTACATATATACATTTTTTTTTTTTTGTAAATACATACATATTATAGATAGAAAAACACCCAGACCCGGAACAACTACTTGTAGGTCATACAAATATTTGTTCCGTACGGGAATCGAACCCGCGACATGCAGCGCAGCAGTCAATCGCTTGACCACTGCGCCAACCGTGTCGTCAAATGTGAATGATTGGGTTGTTTTCCCCAGAGATGTGGATGTGTTGGGTGTGAAGCCAGAAATGTGTGAAAGTAAAGAATATGGCCCGGTTTCGATCAAATCGTAGATGCGCAGAACGGTGTCCTCTTTGCTCCGCGCCTCTCCACTTTGGAAGACACCGGGCCTAATACCACTTCATTTTCACAACTTAAGTTAAGCTAGCAATGTTATCTGCTTAGTTTTACACACATCCCTCGCTGAGCATTCTTGTATTGAGATAATTATGTGCGAGAAATGTATGCGTCACTTAGCAATAATCTCACTAAATTACATTTTTGAAACTTGAGAAAAGCTAGCTATGCTATTGGTCAGTTTTACGCATATCCCATTCTCATCCTCGCTCATCTCTGGTTGAGTCGTACCCTAGAGCTTAGCTAGTAACTATAGTAACAGGCGTTTGTAATGTGCTACAATGGCATGCAATATAGATTAGGTGACATCATTATTAGGTGGCGCGGATGTGGGGCAACGGTTATAGCGCAGTTGGTACTTGAGACCATTATGCAGAAAGCACAGGGTTATTGCCTGCAGCCTCGAGTGCGTTTTATGTTTGAATTGAATTTGGAATCTGTTCGCTGGGAATTTTCATTTAAATAAATAATAAGAAAACAGAAAATATGATACTTTGAAAAAAGAACACAGAATTGGAAAATGTAAAACATTTTTTGTAGTCTGATGGTCTTTACCAAGGGGTGTCGTATTACCTGCGTTGTGGAGTTCAGCTAGGCACTCACCCCTTGTTAAGGTGGCAGCACCAGGGTATAAACATCAATATAACCCTCCCATGAATGACTTTTTTATGAAATAGTTATTGAATGGGATTAAATGAACTGAGGGGGTTGTATTGATGATTTTAATGATTATGATTCTGTAACTACATACGTGTTACGGACTCGAATCTTTTCATCGACATACAACCTAGCACTGACCTGCAAATTGCCAAAAACGTAAGAAAATTTGAATTTCGCGGGCTATCTTGGCGCTTTCAACTTAAATACTGGTATTCAACTGCAATTGGTTAGATTGGAAGCCGACCGCAACATAATTGGGAAAAGACTAGGCAGACAATGATGAAAGTCAAATAACGTTTAAACCGTTTATTCAAACTGTCAATATGGAATCTCGAACCGTGCCAATACAAAATACATTGGCACTGATCAACATTCTTATTTATCAAGAGTTCTTTCACCCGTAAAAAGAAACAAACAATTTGTTCGGTAGAATTTCAAAGAATTATTCAGATGTAACCAAAAAAAAATAGCAAGCGGAAAAGTAGTCAACGCACTGTTCAATGAACAATAAATAAACATTAGGGTACGTTAGTCGATGAGGAACGCTGTCGATAATTTGTGGTTGCCTTTCTACATTTTATTGAACTTCCTTCTTGTGAGCAACCGTATAAAGTGCAAATTACCATTACGTAAGACTACTCGTAAATTAGTATCAGGTAATATCGGATTAGGGCCTAAACACACGGACATCGAGAGGCGCGTACGCGCTCTAAACGCAACTGTTAAAATTTACTATTAGCCTGCATCATGCCATTGCTAGGTAAAAACCTCTCTCCTTAACTTACGGTTCTTTAAATCAAGGTCTAATTTGGACCACTGGTCGTTTCTTTAGTAAGGACGTTCCACCATGTTCTACGAGGTCTCCCTCGATGTTTACTGAGTCAGGGCTCCATTTTTCCTCGCGCGCCTGCACGAGTGGCGCGCGGAGGTACAGAGCCGGGGGGTAACTCCGCTGCCGCGGCATATTGTCGCGCGGCGGACAGACCTCCGCCGTGATCTCATGGCGACATGGAGGGAGCGACTATCGCAACCCCGTGCAGGGCACGCCACGATAGTGGCGATAAGTCCCCTCTTTGAGGAGTGGCTTGAGAGGCGCCACGGCGCCCTAACCTTCCGCCTGACGCAGGTCCTCACCGGACATGGATGTTTCGGGAGGTACCTGCACCGAATCGGGCGGGAGGAAACGCCCGGGTGCTACTATTGTGAGGATCGACCGGAGGACACGGTGGAGCACACCGTCGAGGTCTGCTCCGCTTGGGAGGAGCACCGCCGTGTCCTAGTAGCGGCGATTGGCGGCGGCGACCTCTCGCGCCCGGCCCTGGTTCAAGCCATGGTCCGGGGCGAGAGGGAATGGGAAGCCGTTGCCTCCTTCTGCGAAGCAGTAATGCTAGCGAAGGAGGCGGCGGAACGTGAGAGGGAGAGAACCTCCTCACGTCCCAGCCGCCGCGGGAGAAGCACCGGGCGTCGGGGGCCACGCCGTGATGGCTCTCGGCCCGCGCCTACGGTCTACGTCGTATGACGACGGGCAGGCCGTGTCGACGGCGCGTTCGTGTTCCACGCGCGCCTCAAAGAGATGTCAGCAAACGGGAGGGGCCCGCAAGGGCCGGTGCCTGCCAGGGCTGCGGGACTGTTCGAAAGAGATACCGCGGCCCTGGAACATAAAGGGCCAATGAAGGAACATGGGTGTTTTTTAGTCAGTAAGAGTCTGACACTCCCTTCCGCTCCGCCCAGAGCGGGAGGAGTCATTTGATGATTTCTCACCCCCCAAAAAAAAAAAAAAAAAAAAAAGGGCTCCATTTTAGCCCACAGCAGCGACATACGGCAGACGTGGCTAGCCCAGGCCTACTTTAGCGTAGCGACTTTTTCAGCAACTTTAGTAATCTTTTGTTTTGTAGTGATAAAACGCAAGTGTTTTTTTCCAGCTAGTAAACGCACCGTGCGTCGTCGCGTTTTATGAAACACGAAAACAACGCCGTGTGCAGATGTTTAAAGTGTGTAGATGTTTAAAGTGTGTTCAGTCGAAGATATTTTGTCACATGTTTTGTTGCATTTCTTGTTTACCAGGCTTTGGTAGATCTGCCCCGCTGCCTACACGAATTTTGTAGTTCACTGTACTCTAGTATTTTGCCCTCAAAGATTATTGAGGAAATGTGGCGTTGTTCAAGTCTTAAACAGCAGTTTATTTTGTTTATGTGCTATTGTCTAGAAACTTGTCTCGCTCAATAGATGCAAAACATCGTTGTTTCATTAGAATTGCTAGTTTCTAGAATGACAAATTGTAGCTATATTAGATGAGAAACGATGTTCTGTGTAAATAAGTTAGACTTTGGCCATACGAAGCTTCTTTGTACAATATTACATTTATATCAGTAATTTAAGCAATAAAGTAAAGAGGCTTCTAGAGAAGTCGTCAGTGCATAATCTTTATCGAGTTTGTCTTCCTCCAACAGCTGGTCATGCTGCGTCTTTTCTTTGTCAGTCAAAGCACTGTAAGTAAAACATATTCTAGTCCTACTAAAACGTTCCGGTGCACGTCAGGACTGGATAAGCAGCTTCCAAAAAGGAAATAAAATTCACTGTCCGCCATTTCGGCCAGCAAGATGGATGATGCTGCCATATGTCGGCCGTCAAAGCGATGCTGGTCGGTTGGATGCCTTCACGGTTATGAAAACTTGATATATGTGGATGTAGAATATGTTTGGTAGCCTTTATACTTCTTGTTTGAGGAAATCTTGTGAGTTTTAAGAAGGGTTTATCATATCGCATAAATATTGTGGAGGTAAACTGGTTGTCGCCTTATTGCTTGGCCACGATCTACTAAAAGACTAACAACACGTGTTGCTTGAGCGTGGAAAAAACAAATAAAAGTAATTGTTTAAAGCATGCCACGAGATACTGCGACGCGACCGACGGTACCCGCGGGAAGAAAACGAGTGACACACTCACGTGTCGCTTCACGTCACATCACCTGACGCCGTGAATGGAGCCTTTACCCTGCATTATAAATCGCGTTCTGACTGTGTGACGATCACGACACAACAAAATGTCTGAATGTATCTGTGTAAGGCGATTCTCACACGACACCGCTCGTCAGTGAAAGAAAGAATAAGTATTTGTTTTTCTCGCACGGGACCAAACTAAATTAACCCAAAAAAAATAAGACACATTGGTCTACGAGGCCAAAAGGCCATCTCAACATAGTACAGATGGTTTTATAACATTTAAAAAATGTCACAGCGCTGCTATTCAGAGCGGTCGAGCGGAGCAGGCGAACCAAAACCAAAACCGCGCGAACATGCGGTGAGCGCCGCTCGTCCGCGCGGTTGTACGTGTGTTAGGCTAGGCATCAACGTATTCTATACAAGCCAATGCGACGTGAGATTCGCTTCACCGCCCGACCGCGCGGAGTTGTGTCGTGATCGTGAGAGAATCACCTTACTGTATAATAGTGGACCTAATAATCTGTATGCGGTAGCCACCAGCTTGAAAACGTAGCTAATGATGATTTAATACAGTGTGCTCTGAACATTGAATGTCTAAGTGTTTATGTAAATCAGCAGTGATGTTTTACAGACTTATTAGCGGTTGTTATTGTTGCTGATCGATTTATTGTGTCTGTGGAGAATTTTTATGTGGAGTTTTTGTTGTGCTAAAGCGCTTTTGCATGCTTGAAGCGGTTGAAAGTTATGAGAGAAGTGAAATGTAGAATTCTAGAATAGAGGTGTAGCATGATGATGCGTAGCATAAGGACCGGTTTTCACCAATTTTGCATGCTTGAAGCAGCTGAAAGTTACGAGGGATTTGAAATGTAGAATTTTACAGTAGCGGCGTAGCATGATGCCCGGTTTAAAATTAACCAATCACAGATGAGGCGATTAGAGGTCGATTTAGATTTCAACTGATCTAATTGATCAATTCCCGCACATCTCGTCTTTGCTGCGCTCGTCTCTGTTTTCGTGGAAACCAGGCCTAGTGTTCGCTGGTCTTAAGTCCCTTCTATTGAAAGTTTAAACGAATACTCTATGACTGCTTCGTTGGACTGGTATGATTCTTATACTGCTGAGCATGAGGTTAGATCAAGCAAACTGAAATTCTAAAATGCTTTAACATCAGGAATCTGTTAGAAGCAGCCCGCAATCTAGATTTGTGCCCAGTTGACAGCAATAGGCCCGCCCCCTGTAACGTGGTACATAAACATACCTACCTGGCCAAATATGGCTTGTGTACTGACACCTTTGCTAAATGTTTTTCCCGCCATAAAATTCTCACTAAAATAATAGCCAACACAAGTGAATATACGAAACTGTCATCATCATTTGCCTAGCCTGTTCCCAACTATCTTGGGGTCGGCTCCCTGTCTAACCGGTAACCGGATGCAGCTGAATACCAATATTTTACATGGAGCGACTGCCTATCTGACCTCCACAACCCAGTTGGTACACTGGGTAATACGATATCCTTGGTAAGACTGGTTGTCAGACTTTCGGGCCACTGACTACCCGTAACGACTGTCAAAGATTTACAAATGCCAGCCGGGACCAACGGCTTAACGTGCTTTCCGAGGCAGGGAGGAAACTCGGTACGTAATACGGTCACCCATCCACAGACCAACCTACGCAAGCACGGCTTAACCTAAAGATCGACCCCGAGCTCCTCAACCCCACGAGCTCCTCGAGAATATACGAAACTGTAAAGTACTCAAAATGTTTATACATATACGCATTACGCTGATGTAAACTGATCGGACATTACGGCCAGGGGCGTATTTACCCTAGGGCCAAGGGGGCCATGGCCCGGGGCGGCAGGATGCGAGGGGCGGCCGTCGCCTCGTGCGAACTTCCCTGCGCCAGCACCAGCGTGTCGTCAGCGTAGCAAATTACACTGACGCCGCTAGGGAGGTCGTTGCGCAGCACCCAGTCGGAACCGATGTTCCACAAGGGCGGCCCTAGAACCGATCACTGAGGAACACTGCACGATATATCTCGTCGGTTCCACTCTCCACTGTGACCAGGGTAGATGACGGCCCTGTCCGTCAGGTAGTCCCCGACCTCACGACGAAGGTAGGTCGGCACCCGGTGATACCGTAGTGCCTCCCTAATGCAGCTCCAGGGCATGGAGTTGAAGGCGTTGGCGATGTCGAGAGACACCGCCAAGACGACCCCACCCCGGGACACCGCATCCCCCGTCGTGACGGCTCTCACGCGCATGATGGCGTCCAACGTCGAGCGCCCCTTCGCTCGCGGAAACCAAGCTGGTTGTCCGCAAGATCCGGCCCCATCCCTGCACGGTGCGCGGCGAGGCGGTTTGCAATGACTCTTTCAAAGAGCTTGCCCACCTCGTGTCGAGCAACACAATGGGCCGGTGGTATGCGGACGGAGAGCCCGCAGGGCGCCCCGGCTTCTGGATGAGGACCAGCTTCCCTGTCTCACAACGAAGCGGGAACTGGCCTCTATCCAAGCATGCGCTTAGGAGCCCCTCCAGTCGGGGCCGGAGAGCCTCCAAGACCAGGAACCAGGCTTAAGCCAGGCCTTCAGCCGGCCTACCACCACTCTCAGGTCTACCCCGGTCACCTCTGGAGTGTCGTCATCGTCGTCTGAGTGGTCCGCTTCCGGCACCGCAAGCGGCGGAGCCATAGGCGGGGGAGGATGTTCCCCTCGCGAAGGGAACAGAGCGCTCACCACGTCCTCCACAAGCTGAGGCTGGAGACTCTGCGTCGGCGGGGGGGCCCAGTTGAGGAGTTTGTCCCGCATCATCTTGTAAGGGCGCCCCCATGGATCTCCGTCGAGAGTCTCCAACATCTCCTCGCACGCCTCACACAGAGACGTCAGCTCTCGCGACCATCAGTACACCTGCCACCGGGCGCTTCCTGGCCGAACTCGGGGCATTGCCACGTCACATATCTCGTACATGGCCTCCTGGAATCAACTCGCCTCGTTATTGACGTCGGCAGGCCTGACCGGTGATGTCACCCAGGCCTGCACGATCGAGGCTTACAGGAGGAGCTCCCGGTCCAGCTGCTTCAGCGCCCATCGTGGACTACTCGGGGCCTGTAGGACCGGCGCGCTTGAGGTCTGGGCAGAGACATCAAACCGGATGTACCGGTGGTCGGAATATGTCTCCACCCCCTCCATGACGCGCCAGTCAACGACACGCGGTGTCAGAGCGGGGCTAGCGAACGAGAGGTCCACCACCGACTCGCCCCGCATCCGTACACACGTGGGGACAGAACCCCAGACCAGGCCTGACTCCAGAGCCCAGTCCTCCACCATCCTTCACCGCACGTCTGTGTAACGAGAACCCCAAGCCAAGTTCTTGGCATTGAAGTCCCTGAGCACAAGCACGGGGAGGGAATGACTTCCGATGACGACACTCAACTCCCCGAACCGTGCTGCAACGCACCCCTGACCCCTCCTGACACTCTCAAGGGTCGGGGTACCGGCGGCGGCCGACGAAATGATGGGTCGTGACGTGACCTCACTCACTTGTTTCGTTTCAAGTTAGTGCATCAAATTAACGAAATATTCAATTCAATTCAAATAGCCTTTATACAGGCATCTTATACATGCTTATCTCTGAAGACCAACATCAGATCTTCACCAAATTTAAACGGGACCACCGCAGAATAATTTGCATCAAACAAAAAAAAAATTAAATACGAGTTTTAAGTAGGTATCTATTATAGTGAATAAATGGTTCATTTTTAAGATTTTTTTTTCCACTTTTTAATTCACCATTAACAGGATTTTTTTCTTAAATGAATAGGGCGGCAAAGCTAACTGGCCCGGGGCGCCAAATCTTTAAATACGCCTCTGATTACGGCCGATTAAATATAAAACCACAGACTAACAAGACTTCACATTCTGCCTACATGTTTAGTAAGTAACAATATACCCACATTCATAGGTATATAAGTAATTATCTATTGTTTAAACCATAAACACTAGTATTTACATAATGTATGTAAACCTCTGTTTTTTCTGTTTGTATTTATACCAGAGATTGTTTAAATGACAACGGATAATATTGTTCTGTTTTTATTGTGGGCAGTGCAGATGGCATAAATAATAATGTTTTCAGTAGCATTCGAAGTAGGATGTGACTGCGGGATATTTAATATGTTTGTGCATTTGTCAGGCAGTACTAGGTACTTTAGCTGCCATAGCACTGGTACTGTATAAAAAACCGACCAAGTGCGAGTCGGACTCGCGCATGTAGGGCTTCGTACCATCGTAGCTGTTAGTACGAGAAAAATCTTACTTGGCAGTCGGGTAAAAGTTAAAGCCCCTAAGCCTTATAATGTGGATTATAACCTGTGATACTTGCACAGTAGAAAAACTGCCCTTGCATGCATCAAAGTCACTGCCGACTTCTCTGTTCCCTGGTCATTATATCTGGATCTATTCAAAGTTCGTGTGAATCGGTTTCTTGTAGGCGAGCGTGCTCCACCCTAACCCGCGTCATCGCTTCACATCAGGCGAGTTGCGGCCAATCGCAAGCCTATTAGTATAAGAAAAAAAAAGTCGACCATCGTCTGTGTTGCGGGGCTAAAAAAGTGTTTCATACCCCTGCTCCCCCGCAGATCACGATGCTTAGTCGTTACAAAGATTTCTCCTCGCTACAAAAAACGAATTCAGGAAGTCCACACCATTTTACCATTTCTTTCTCACAGCGAGTAAGAATTTTCGGTCGATTGCTTCTCATATCTTCGCAGCATTCAGCCATTTTGTGCGTACTTATTTTCCTCTTTCCTTCATAAATGCACTATTCCGTGAAAAGCGTGTGAAGCGGAGATAACGTGATTACAACGAGAATCGTTTCTTTATTGTTTAATTATAGTGTGTTCAGATGAAAATCTTCTTATAGGATAAGTACGGGGTGGGAGGGACACCGACGTGAAACTGGCTACCACGTATTTAGTACATCATTCTGAGCTCCCCGACATTGAAATTTTTAATCTATAATTAAAAAAAAAACAGTTGTTCCATACATTATGACCGTGTATTGCACTTTTGTAGGAAACACCTTTTTTTTTCAAATCAAATTACAATAATTGTAATCGTTAGAATCGCTGGCATCCTGATCCACACTGCAAGGCAGGAAGAAGTCCACCAGCTCAAATATTCCTTTCGAGTCCAGAACCTACCATAACTAAATATCCCGAATGAAAGATACAAAGCACCAAGCGCCGGCTAACACTTTTTTTTAATGATGTGTCATCAAATCATGGTTATTTCCCGATGAATGTGTTTGATTCCAAATGGAAATCAAGACGATAGATTTTACGAACACCTATTTTTTTCAGAAAAGTAACTGGTTTTTATTTTAAGTTGTTTAGGTCAAAGAACAAGACTGAAGGTATTTGCTTCGGTAATATTCGTGTTTCTGCATAAGCACGAACGTCACAGGATAACACGAAGATAGACGATAATTGCCAAAGCGCATTGCAGGAGATATGTATATCAACGAAAACTCCAATTTCACACAGTTATACGCGCATACAGTTCAATGCACTCAGCTATTTAAAACAAAACACCAGCTGTCCAACAAATGCATCACTCCAACACAAACTCGTACTACTAATTGTGAAGTACGAGTACCTACCTACTGCGTCCACACCGCTATACAAAACAGAGATATCATATGGAACACGTGTATGTAAACAGATGCGTATGCGTCGGAATTCCAAATAAGCCGCAAGGTCGATCAGCGATAAGCGGTGTTACCGACCAGACAATGGTTGGTACTTATAACAACAGCAACAACAACAGCATCATTGATTTCAGGCTACAATGGCCTTAGATATATATACCTTATAAACTAACATAAATAAATAAAGGAAATACAAAACTTGTGTTAATAAATAAGACTTAAAACCTTTCACACACACACTTCACTTGTGCTGGCTGACTAGTGGAACATGTCCGCGGAAGCAACGGCACACCACGTCCTGCAGCCAAAAGTCTTCCTCCATCACCAGGGGCAGATAACAATTCGGTACTCGTACCACGAACGCCTTGAAGTTGACGTTGAGGCTCGACTCCTGTTACTGCACCCTCGGCGTGTACTTCGTCTTTTGGCGCACGTACTCCACGATGTTCTCCGCTTTAGTGGTGTAATGTAAGTGGGAAATGTACACCGGTGTATTTGGCTTGGCAGCACGCAGGCTCACTTCAGGGTCCGCATGAGCCTTGCCGTAGAGGTTCTTGGTTGTTCGCGAGCGGCGTTTACTTCTTTGCACCACCGTCACGAAACCGTCATTATCAACCCTTTTTCGGCGCCTTTTCAGGCACAGGCTTTTTACTAGGAGCGTCAGAGGGGCTTGCGGTGACGCTAGCGTAATCCTTTCGTAGGGCTCGCATTGCGTAGGAGCCGATGCGGAGCGCGCGGGCGGAATGCTCTGCAAGCTCAGCAATCGACGTGTGCGCCGCCGGCGTTGAAACTGCTGACGCGGAATTCGACGACGATATATCGTGTCCGCATTAGCTGCTGACTTGGATACTGCCACACTAGGCTCCACATACTATTTAAATACTGGGTATTATATATGGGCGCGTAGTACTCATGTAAATGAACAACTTTTACTATGGGATCGATCACGAATTCGCGAAAAAAATATGAGTTGCTCCTGGAAACATTATTGGTCGCGTAACTCGAAAAAATGTAGGCAGAAGTCAATTCATGGTCGGTTCCATAATTAAATTTGATCATTTTCATGAGTACTATACGCCCTTAAATTATTACCAACGTTTTTAAAAAATCACCCTATATAGACCACAGTCTTTCAGAAGTAATACCTCTGAATATAATGTGTGTCATACAGGATTGTCACATAAAACACCACTGATAGCGGTGAAAGAAATCATCGCAAGTAAATCCAAAACTTATAATTAGTATTTATAAACTTGAGTTGATCAACCCGCGATCATGGCGCTTGCAACAGCGTCGAAATATCGGGAGCTCAAAATCATGAACAATCACGGAAGATATCCCGAAAGTGACAGTATAAGTTTAGTTTTAAAGCGTGAAAGATTATAATAGTATTTATAAGTCTGAAATAACCAATCCGTTTCGAGCAAGTGTGGTGATCAATGCTAATGCCTTATTTAAATGAGAAGAGGACTTTGCTCTGCAGCAGGACAGTAATAGGCTGGTATATATTATTACAAAACGCCAGCTTTTGTGAACAAAATTCATCTTCGGCATGGGAAGAGGGTTGCATTGACACAAAAATCCCAAATAAGCCGCGAGGTTGGAGATCTGATATAAGTGGTATGACTGACGCTAATTACCAGACCACAGTTGGTATGGAACAGATCAAAGTCAAAGACAAACCATTGATTTTAATTAGGCCGTTAAAAGGCACTTTTGAAACAAAACCCAGAATTGATTCTACACCCGCAAAGTTAGTTTCGCATGGAGGTGGTAAATGGGCAAGAGACTCCATCGTAACTGTTTTCAAATATTGACCATCAGGGTCGAGCACTTTATTCAGACCAGTGTCCTTTAAAAGACCACAATTTGTTTGCCTAATTAACAGTCTGAAACAAACCACTCTACATAAGAAAAGACTATAAGTGAGTCACATTACTGTAAACATCTTAAAGTGCAAAAGACCTTGGCTGCAATTTCAGAACAAAAGGAGAGTATTGACACGATGGAATCCCAAAGAAGCTGCAAGGCCAGATAAAATCTTTGTGCGACTTTAATTGTGACCAAACGACCCCTCAGAGTCCCTCGCCCTATCCTTATAATACACTAGCTGTGCCCCGCGATTTCAACCGCCATTTCTCTGTTTGCTCGGCTCGTAAAGGAATTAGCGTGATCTTAAATAACCTATAAAATTGAATTGGATTGGACTATCAAATGCAAAAAGAATTTTTCAAATCCGACTGGTAGTTCCAGAGATAAGTGCGTTCAAACAAACAAACAACCAAACTTTTCAGCTATATTGTATTAGTGTAGATTAAAACACGAACATTTCGTTTGTGCAACAAAAACATGTTCAAGTTTCACTGATGCTAATTAAAGTAAGACAAAGATTAGTGTGAAGTGGTCCAATTTAGCAATATGCCACTAACCAAGGCGATTTAGGACATATTTCAAAATGCATCGTCCTTACTTTTAATCCTGTCTAGACGGTCGTTCTCCTAAATATAAGTTTTGGCCATCATTGTTTTTGCCTAGAAAAGAACAATGGTTACTTGGTAACATACTTTCTTGTTCCGTAATTGGGAACATAATGACTTCTTTAAAAAGTTATGTAAGCATATGAGTCATTTGAAAAGGTCAGGTGAATTGCATTGTTGCAGCGCCACAATACTCTTGCCAAAAATTTTGAATTGGTTTACCGAGATTTTGGCGTCGATTTACTAGTGGCATTTGTCCGAGTAATGTATTTGAGTAGTGTATTTGTTGGTCTTGACTCTGCAGAGATTAATGTACACTTCATCACACAATAATCTATTGTTTTGAGCTAAGTTATATCTCTTAGGGGTCAAGTTTCTTTCTCGTGAAACAATAGCCATTTTGTGAATATCTCTGCCAACAGCCATGAAAATAATATCCATCTTGTCCAAAAACAGACCCAAAAGCTTCATTACACATTTTGACAATAAAACTTAACGTTGCCATTCGGGAAAAATAACAGCTTGGCTCCATAAGGGCAGTTCCTATTTGATAACATAAAAATGAATAGACAGCCATCAAATATAACGGTTATAGAAAGATGTTGGCCAATTACTTTTTTATTAGACCAGGTTACGGCTGTGGGCCAAATATAGTTTACAATATGAGTGGATCTTATTTGATGAGTATTAAAAGGAATGTCACATCTGGTCAACAACTTTCGCAGGGTTGAAAGGTGACTGAAAATTGGTCCATATCAAAAAAAACTATAGGGTACTTCCCGTTGACCTAGAACCATGAAATTTGGCATGAAGCAATGTCTTACAGCACATGTAAAGGAAAAAATCTGAAAACTATAAATATGTAGTTTAGACAAATTGGTCCCTAAATTACTATCAAGGAATCAGCATTATTCTCCTGCCTTTGTGCCAATTTCTTTGGTCGCTTTTCGTGGTCGTCTCAATAATGACCTCCTGCCTAACCATACCTTTCACACAGTCATTCCATAATTTCTTTGGTCTTCTCCTACTCTTATGATTATCCAAATTCATATCCAAAACTTTCAACTACGATATTTTCCTCATTCAATGACTAAAATGAAAGTGTCAAGGAATTATAGACACCTATTTAATAGGCGATATAGAAAATAATAACATGCCATGATTCAATATTCTGGTGCGTGTAAAATTAGCCAAAAAATGCGCTTTGGACATGAGTTGCGTACATAATCACGACATAAAACACAAGATTTGCTCAATTTTGAACGAGACAACCAATTGGTAGCAATAGGTATAGCATTTCGTCAATAATCAATATCAAGGTTACGCTAAAATGTACACATTTTAGCATAACCTAGATATATATAGCCTATACATGATAGTAACATCTCTTTAAATTAATCGATTAAAGAGCTGTCGAGCCAGTCACCAAGCACCTTAATTTCACATTGACCTAACGACAAACGTAATCACATAACAGTCTTTTTATACACCCACACAGAAACTCATAAACCACACCACTCTTAATAAAATAAACCCATAATGACAACATTTCCATAATAATATGGTGGAGGAAATATAAAATTGGATCAGAAACATAACATCCTCCCACGAGCAATATTTAACAGAATGAAGGAAATTGACTATTACCTTATTAGTGTATCTAGGCAAGATGCTAGTAACCTTCTCGTCATATTATAAGTAGCATCATATATTTACTAGTTTTCGTAATACAGTCCGAAAGTCAGACAACCAGTCTTACCAAGGGTTATCGTATTACCCAGCATGAACTGGGTTGTGGAGGACAGATAGGCAGTCTCTCCATGTAAAATACTGGTATTCAGCTGCATCCGGTTAGACTGGAAGCCGGATCCCAACATAGTTGGTAAAAGGCTAGGCAGATTATGATGACCGAAAAATATTTTAAATTGAAGACCACTGTTTTCTGCCCGCGGCGTGGAGTTCAGGAATCCTGCCGATCGTACTAAAAACCGGGATAAAAGCATCTTATGTCCTTACCCAATTCATGATCTATACGTGTGCCGAATTTCTTCTCTCTCGAAATCCGTGAAAACGTAACAGAAACCGAAGCGTATGAACAGATCATACGCTTGTTGTTTTTCATCTGGCATAATCACTCGAAGTGAAACTTTTGCACACAAAATGCATCAAAAGTGAGAAATGCATTCTTTAGTGATCCAATCTAGCAATGTGATGTTGGATTGAAAAATAAAATGAAAGGAGCAGATGAACGTCCATTCCTAGTCATTCCTACTTAAGTTTTTCGGCGTCACGTGATTGTGGAGAGAAACAAAAATAAACATTAATTATTCCCGCTTCTGATATCAACTTTAGGTAAATGCCAAAAGTGATTGATCGTGCGGTATCTTCCTATTCGCACTACCCCTTCGACATGATATCCCAAGTGACTATCGGACTATCGCCTAGCCGCTTACTTCATTATCCCTGTGGTTTGACCCCGGTAACCCTAGGGTAAACTGGGTATTACAATGTTGGATAAGTTCTAGGACCTTCCAATATTTATCATCTTATAAGTTAGGATTAGGACCCTAGGTAGAAGGGATTAGATAGCTTAGACTTTGCCAAACATTTATTTTCGTATATATCTTGTACTACTCAATTCATGTCCAAAGCGCATTTTTTGGCTAATTTTACACGCACCAGAATATTGAGTCATGGCATGTTATAATTTTACATACATTTTTTTCGGGAAAACAAAACTTTTCTTAGATTCAAAAGTGTTTTGATCATTGAAAAAGATATATGTTACAGATAATGTTCATTCATTTACAACGCATGCACATCATCATTCTGCTTCACTATTACGAAAGTTTATCAAACAAACACTCTACAAAAAGCTTATACATTGATATCAAAGGCATGCGTGCGTGTAATTCGAGTGACAGATTAACACAGCGTAGTTTCAGCTTTTATCCCAAGTTGTTTCAACAAGGAATACATAAATATAGTAAGAATCACGCAGTAGTAAAAGAGGTAGTAATAAAGAGTATACTAATGGTCTGACCGGTAGCTGCCTTCATGGGGGTTGTGGCTGCTGCTGGCATGTATGGTCCTATTTAAGTGATTTTTTTTTCATTTAATAGAAATATATGGTATAAAGGAGCTCGTGGCTAAGCTGCGCTTACGTAGGTTGGTCCGTGGATGGGTGACCACCCATTTTTTTTTTTTTTTTTTTTTTTTTGGGGGGTGAGAAATCTTCAAATGACTCCTCCCGCTCTGGGCGGAGCGGAAGGGAGTGTCAGACTCTTACTGACTAAAAAACACCCATGTTCCTTCATTGGCCCTTTATGTTCCAGGGCCGCGGTATCTCTTTCGAACAGTCCCGCAGCCCTGGCAGGCACCGGCCCTTGCGGGCCCCTCCCGTTTGCTGACATCTCTTTGAGGCGCGCGTGGAACACGAACGCGCCGTCGACACGGCACCCATTACATACCGAGTTTCCTCCGTGCCTCGGAATCCCGTCTGTCATTTGTAGATCTATGACAGTCGTTACAGGTAGCCCGAAAGTCTCAGTGGCCCGAAAGTCTGTCAACCAGTCTTACCAAATGGTATCGTATTACCCAGAACTAACTGGTTTGTGGAGGTCAGATAGGCAGTCGCTCCACGTAAAATACTGGTATTCAGCTGCATCCGGTTAGACTGGAAGCCGACCCCAAAATAGTTGGGAAAAGGCTAGGCAGATGATATGGTATAATTTTTATTATGTTTGCTTCGGTACTTAATGGGTTATCCTGTAAAATTTGCTTTTTTTTTCTTCGTCTATGTGGTGATGTGCTAATAACTTCTAGTTACTGTGTAAAATTGATACTTCACGAGGATTTGTGTGACCACAACTAAATCGGGTAAAGTAAAAACTTTTTTTCCAAAAAGTTTTTCGTGGTTGAAAACGCAAAAACAAATGTCCCTTATTCTCTGCCTATAGCAATATTCAGTAAGGACAATACTAAACCTTACAAAAATTCTCAAGCCATCAAAAACTTAATTTTTTTTACTGTTATTAATTTATCGGACATAATCCGTCAAGATTCCCCTCAGTGGCCGCTGAAACAAGTTAATCGTAATTTATAAATAATTGAAGTTTCAGAAAATCTGCTCAAATAGTTGAGACAGTTCATGTCGACTTAGTGGACAAGCACCATTAATCTAGATAAAATAAATTAAATGGCAAATCGCACTCAGTTGGAAAAATTGCATTTAATATTACAGACAGTGAAAATAAGCTGTAGCATTGTTCTCGACATATAGGCGACGTGGGTGTGACTATAAATGTAGTGAAACAAAGAAAAATTCTACACAAAAAGTCAATTAAAAGAAAAAAAGAAAACATATTTATTTGGCACATGCCATAAGTGCACATAACATAAAATAAAATAAAAAATCTAAAATCTACACAATTAAAACTTAAATCAAACAGAAAAAAAGACATAATGTTGTGTGTCTCACGGCTGCGCCAAATAGGCCCAGTTCAGCAAACTGCCGAGCAGCTAGTGCCCGACACTGGTTTTCAACTAACGGGACCTATGTGACAATTATTGAGCCATCCTAACAATATATACAAAAGAATACACAACAGGCTTTTGCTATCTAACTCTGCAGTGCTCTGTTAAGGTAAATAGCAAAAAGATCTTTTATCAAAGGTAAGAAGATCCCTTTGGTAATTTAATTAATTAGTTATCGACGACGGTATCGGGTGTTAATGGCTCAATTGACAGAATACTTCCTGCAAAGGGCAGAGTACCTTGTCATAATGATTTTTAAGGTTTTTTTTAGTTATAAACCATACCTATGGAGACCAATATCGGATATCGGAAGTCAAAGTTCCAAATTTATAACAAGTTTTTATTTTAGATACAAGTTTTTGATGTTGTAACTTTAAATACCTCTATGACCCCCGTACTACTAAATGCATCCACGAGCACAATGTTTTGAGTGCGTTAGATTGAGTCCTACCGTAAAACATGACTGTTCACCCCCAAAAAAAAGTCGTTTCCCATCAATAATTTTTGCTTAAAGTTACTTAGTTTGATGTACATAATGCTTGGTTGATGGCTTGTGCACGTGAAGGGTCCGTTTACACCCTGTATATCCCTTAATGTAATCAAATAAATAACAATCGTATTTTCAAAACCAAAAAGTCGTTTACCAGCACTAATTTTTGCTCACAGTTACTTAGTTAAATGTAAAGAATGCTTGGTTGACGGCGTCGTCGTGAAGGGTCCGTACACCTTGTATACACATTTTTCAAGTTCAGCTTAAAAATAATCAGTAAGCAACCACAAGAACAATGAATGAATGATCTCGGTTTTGTGCGGTTTCGCAGAATCCACCTATAGACACAAACACACGTTAAATACAGAATAGCAAAACAAAAGAAACACAATTTTATAGTTCACATTAACCTTGATTTTATACTCGATTACAAAATTTATCGATTTCAACGTTACTCTAAATGACGTAATTAGCTAAAAACGACTGGGCTACACAAATATAGAATGTTTTATTGATCAGGGTAATAGAACTGCTTTTTATGACCCGTAATAGAATAATATTGGTTTTGAAATACCTACTTTGTTTAGATTCAAGTGGTGGGTTTTGTCTGATAACAATGGGCCAGTGTTTTCGTATTATTTGGATGTTTGGTAATTGGGGCTACTTTATTGATTCTAATTCGATTACGAATAGTGGCCGTTTTGTAGTAATTTTGTGTTATTAGATAGATGGAGATAAAAATGCTATTTTTAAAGTTGTGATTGAATGATATGTTAGTTCTGTGTTTTGCTAATACCTTTGACAGTGTGGAAGGGAATTAAAAAACAACTGACTTTGAAAATTGAATTTGAAAATCGAATAAAAAACGAATTTTAAAAACGGTGCACATGATATTCAAAAGTTTTTGAGGAAATCAAATGACAAGTTTATTTTTGAAGAATAAAGCGTCTTTAGTTTTTTTTTGTTTCCAAATTAATGAGATTAGTTTACTTCTGGATTTCATAAAGACGATGAACCGGTATATATTATTTACATAATGCTTAGATAACAGTCAGTGACTCATTGGAAAAATGGCTTGTTTTTCGTCAACACATGACATGGTACGGGACGTTGAGTTAGTGATGTATTCGTCTACTATTTGATGAATTGTTTTACTTTGCTAATAAATAGTAGTGTTTTTATGTGTTGGATTATTTTGCTAATAAATATTTTTTTGTTGTTTCAGGTATGTACCAGTGGTGGTTGGAAAGTCACAGCTCGTCTTTCGAAGTAATTAAGTATCCCTTTATAAAGCAAAGGGAATATTTTTCCCACCATAATTTTCAACTCTTAAATTAAATAATGAGTTCTTGGTAGGTATTCCATTGTTGTATAAAGGATATTTAAACACTTATCAATCACTCATTAAATATTCAAAGAACATAATTTTTGGTTTAAAAAGTGACGTTTATTTTCTCCCAATAATACCTATGCCTATTTGGCATTATTTTCCGATTCCCAGATCGTTATGCCTGTTAAAGGGGTATTAAGGTTGATAAGGATAGATTTGGCGTAGACGGATACATTTTTATAATAGTATTACACTAGCAATTCACCCGCGACTTCGTCCGCAAAAATTGTGATAGCTCGGCTAATATGCATGATATAAATATAATTTATAGTCTAATAGCATCCACGAATAATGTAGCTTTCTGCCAGTGAAACAATTTTTAGAATTGGATCATAAATTCCGGAGATTACCCCCTACATACAAACTTACTAACAAATTTTATCTCTTTATAGTATTAGTATAATAGATATAGACAAAGCAGTATTGACTTGTTTCTAAAAATGGTTTCAAAGACAAACTTAAACTAACCCAGATTTCTTCTAAAATAAATTCTCAACGCGCTCGTAACACATACTTAATCACCTTAGGTATTAATACTCGTACATATGTATGTGCACAGGTGATAAACACTCCATTTCCATTACCTACATAGATAGCGTCTGCTTTAGATTAGGGCTGCCAGCTTAAAAAGCTATTAACTCAAAAAAAAAAGAGTCTCTGCTTTTTGTGTTTCTGAGCGATGACACGTTAATTGTACTGTTAGGGAAGAAAATTGTTAAGCAAATTAATAACTAACGTCAATTTGTCGTGTTTTCATTTCATACAACTGTCAAAGAATGTCAGTAGCGATTTGTACGACGGACTCTAGTTGTAGTTAAGTTGCTTATTAATCAATTTCCCTGACTTGATAACTAATGAATGGGTTAGGCAAATATACGTATAGGAACTACCTTCATTATTACACTTTTATAGTATAAAGCCTCAGTTAAGTTTGAACGAGAAAGATGTTGACAAACAAAAGCCCCGAAAAATCAAAACAAGCATAATAATACAGTATATCAATTCATGTAATCAGATAAATAACAACCGTATTTTCAAAAGCAAATAGCTGGCCGGACTACTAAATTAATTGCTTCCTGTTTTAGAAAATTATCTTTTATTCGCAAAACTTTTGTCGTAAGATTTATTTTCTATCTAAGTATTTCACTTACAACCAAAAAGGTCTTTCTCGAATCTGTCTCAATGTTCACTAACTGAAAGAAAAAAAAAAACTTAAATTCAATGTGCCACCCCTACCGACTAACTCATACATAGGCAAGTGAGTGCCTTCTTCACAATGGAGAGCGACAAAGTGCAGATTAAGCACTTTTCTTTCGTAAAGACCGGAGCCACAATAGGGTTACAGAGGGATCGGGAGTAATCGATTAAAAAGATTCTCTCACTCCTCTCGAGTGTAGTCGGTGTTCACTCTTCGTGTAGCCATTATGACATTTATTGTTTTGAAAAAGAATTTAAGTGTGTCGTGAATGATATAACAGCACGCATGTAATTCCCGAGAGGTGTACTAATAGTACACTCACATTTCACCAGTTGCGATTAAGTCCCATCAAATAGAGGGCGCCTATTGCCATCAATTAAATAACATCACACTTGTTATCCCCGAAGGGTTAGGCACAGGTATACTTAATTGTACACCCACATTTTGCCAGTTATGTATAAGTCTCATGTAGTCAGGGGCGAGCCTATTGCCATCAACCGGGCACAAATTCAGACTCCGTGGCTGCTACTGAAAAATTTACGACGAAAAACCCAATTAAACTTTGCCCGACCTGGGAATCGAACCCAGGACCTCATGCTCAACAGTCGCACTTCTTATGGTGCTTGAATAACGTTAACAGAGAGCGTCGATGGTTATTATTTGTTAAATTATTATATTGAAAACAAAAACAAGATGGCGACAAAAGATCCGTAAACTGCTTTACACAACAGTGTTTAATGCAATTCGGTCACTAACTAAACAGATCTTGCCAAAACAATATTAATTAAAAATCTCCAAATCGATTTACCCTAGTGGGTACTAGGGTAAATCGATTTGAAGATTTTTCCTTACCCACTTTCGCAAAACAATTTTCCTCAACCGAAAAGGTAATTAAACTAAAAATAGCATTTACTTAAATCTACGTATAAAAAATTTTTGAAGCCTCACTTTAATTAAGGTTCCAATTAAAAAGTTGTGTAAGTTTTTGTACTCCGATAACAGTTTGATAGCCGTAGTGTATCAGTGGCCTTTCGGAGAGACTTTATAGTGGTGTCCACACAGAGGGGACATTCCCAGACTTTTAAAGGAGTGGTCACAAGAGCGGCTTTTGAGCTTGAGGTACTTTTTTTTCGGATGGGAAATCATCAAATGACTCCTCCCGCTCTGGACGGAGCGGAAGGGAGTGTCAGACTTTTACTGACTAAACACTAGGTACTGGGTTCGAACGACTTGAAGCGACTTTGGGGTTTGCTATTAGAAATTTCTCAGTAGCAGCCACGGAGTAGATGTGTACCTGGTTGATGGTAATAGGTCTGCCCCCTATTACGTAAGAATTAAACATGACTGGCGAAATGTGTGTGAGTACATAGCTACATCCACGTTTTGCCAGTTATGTACCCTTTAGGGATTACAGTATTGTTATAATTTTAAGGGAGTTATCTTACGTATCGAGGAGTCGGTTTGAGCTGATCACGTATCACCACATTTGTCGCCTTTAGTTCAGCGTGGTGTCAACTCAAAATTGAAACGAGGTGACTGACTTCTTTTTCGGTTTTATTCCATGGGCATAAAGCTCATTTTTATTTATTAATTCAAAATCTGTTTAACAATAACATTAAAAGTCTGCAAAACAGTTTGTCGGCAGTTGTTCTCGTTTCACAATATCATTAAAACAAATTTCGATTTTTATTATAAAGTAACGTATAAAATAAGGGAAGTGAGTTTACAGAAAGAAACAAATTTTACACCAATGTAAAATTGCTATTATCCGCAGATATAAAACTAGCAATGAGAGGTAGTGTTTTTGAAGGTATTTCTGGCCGGCTTAACCTGATCCGCAACGATGTGTGTAATCTTGAAGGCTGCTTAGCTTAAGTGAGTTGCCAGATATGCCCAAGCCTTATGTTAACAGATAGTATTTGCTGCCAAAGGTATTTCAGGTGAGCTGTGGACTATAAGAAATACCGAGTAAATTGAGCCGGTCGATTTTGCGGTAGCCGTAAGGTTAAGTAAGTTGGTGGAACGGGACTCGAGGGTGACTGTTACCGAAAAGACTCGGACGCTTCGGCAACGAAAACACCAGAACAGGCAAGAACAGGGAGAAAGCCTTTATCAGACAATGAAGGTGAAATAGAATTTGAAAACACTATTCAAAACACTCTGGTCGAAAACCAATCATTGATTTGAAAAACTAAACGTACGCTACATAATTTTCAAAATCTCCAGATCCGTCGCAAGATATAAAAACACTTGTCGAAGTTAAATACGAAAATCTGGCAACTGTAATCAGATAAACGTTACTTACAGAAGCCACAATACTCGTAATATCATATCACGATAACTAATCCACTTATCACCACCAATAATACGTAACTAATAACATTCAGGGCCGCACTCTTTATTGCCAATAACGATGGCCCATATTCTCCGGTATTATTCCCGACCCATATCGCTAAAAGTCTCAGCACTCAAACTAATCATGGCGACCCTACCCTACCTATCGGGAAAATATTCAGCAAAAACATAAAAGGAACTTAAATTGGAAGATAACTTTTTCCGAGAAACTTTAAGAGGTTTTACTTAGAAATGACAGGCTGTTCCTAATTTAATCACGACTTTTTATGAATAGTTATACTTAGTAATATACAGGCAAGAAACAGAACTGTTTAACAGATTGAGACACTTCTTCAAGTTCAAAACTATGTTACCTCATTATAGAGATTTAATTTGAATTTTAAATTTATATTAAACGGACAGTTTAAGTTTATAGGCAAATTACGTGGCAATATTTTTTCCTGAAATAACATCTAGAGTACAATTGAATTAACTTAGTTAAAAGTGGACAATAATGGATTTAAAAAATGTAGTAGTTTTACATTTCTGTGTGCCTTTTTGAAGAACTGAAAAACCCGTCAGTTGCCGGTCGACTGGTACAGGAAAAACGAAATTTATTTTAAAACGTAGTTTTTTCAGCGAGACTGAAAAAGTTCTACTAGTACTTTTATAACAAACGTTTTTTAATCGTAAAAATAATAAATAATAAATAAATATCCCTGGACATTTCACACAGCACCATCTAGTCCCAAGCTAAGCAACCTAATGCTTGTGTTATGGTAGCTAGATGGCTGATAAACTACATATATACATTTTTTTTTTGTTAATACATACATATTATAGATAGAAAAACACCCAGACCCGGAACAACTACTTGTAGGTCATACAAATATTTGTTCCGTACGGGAATCGAACCCGCGACATTCAGCGCAGCAGTCAATCGCTTGACCACTGCGCCAACCGTGCCGTCATGAAAAATGATTCTTGTGTTAGACAAAAAATAGGACGATATTTTTCATAGTGAAGGACTTCATATATAACCGCTTACCTCGTAAATACAGAAAGATACAAATATCATAGGCCAGAAATTATTAACCTTTTTTTTTTTTGGAGGGTGGGAAATCATCAAATGACCGGAAGGGAGGAGGAAGGCGGAAGGGAGTGTCAGACTTTTACTGACTAAAACCCATCCATGTTCCTTCTTTTGCCCTTTGTGTTCCAGGGCCGCGGTATCTCTTTCGAACAGTCCCGCAGCACTGACAGGCATTGGCCCTAGCGGATCCCTCCCGTTTGCTGACATCTCTTTGAGGCGTGCGTGGAACACGAACGCGCCGTCGACACGGCATGTCGTCATACGACGGACGAACGGCGAGCTAGCCCATTACTCACCCACCGTCCACAGGCCCGCGCCTACGGTAGCCGAGAGCCATCACGGCGTGGCCCCCGACGCCCGGTGCTTTTCCTCCCGCGGCGGCTGGGACGTGAGGCTCTCTCCCTCTCACGTTCCGCCGCCTCCTTCGCTAGCATGACTGCTTCGCAGAAGGAGGCGACGGCTTCCCATTCCCTCTCGCCCCGGACCATGGCTTGAACCAGGGCCGGACGCGAGAGGTCGCCGCCGCCAATCGCCGAAATTATTAACGATACAGTACTATTTTCATTGGTTCGATTAACAAAATACCAATCATAGGATACCAGAAAATCAGACGTCGGATATCTTTTATACCGTTGTCAGCAGCGCGTTACTGTAGGACCAGTTCCAACTTCGACGTAGGCCGCGGACAAACGCTAGTAATTAACAAAAAACGTATCAATTATGTACATACATAAGCACTTTTGGGGGTATGGAGAACAGGGTGTCAAATTCTTCAACCCCCATAGAAAAGGGAGGATTCTCCGACCAGACGGGTGTTATTGTCTGTTGGGCTACTGCCCGACAGTTGTCGGGTCTTCTATACATATATTCTTAAGTCGCGAATAACTTTACTTGCGCGATGCAGGATTTAGATGTATTTCGATGTTTAGTTTATAATCTGCGTCATAGATGGCGCTGTAGTACTTTTTGTTCTATGTTAAAATTCAAATTTCAAATTCAAATTCATTTATTGGTGTATGTTGCTGTAGTACTTTTTGTAGTGCCGCTACACACTAATGATTACACTAACAGTGCGTTCACACTATCACATGATGTCAATAACAAAACCCACACCGCAACTCATTGAGGTGTAACTCATGAAAATTCACTTTCGCGCTCGGAATCTCGCTTTCCGGAATTTTTCAATATTTTTTTCTATCTTTTGGATATTGCACATGATTCTTGACGTGACTTCGAGGCGTTTGTCACGTCTGTGATTACTGTTTTTATGAACTTACATTGTATTTTGATTGGTCACGCGATATTTGATGTCCATATATTAATATGTATTCGAATTAGGGGCCTTTGTTTCGACCGTTTCAACTGATTGGTTGTTATCGGACTTGGGCGGTGGTTACGTCTTTATTTTATTGATTTAATTAATTAGCATGACGTTTGGGTGTCAGATTAGTTGCACGCGCATCTTTCTCAAAAGTTATGATTTATAAACTTAAAAACTGCAACACCGTTCCGTATAGTATGTTCCCAAGACACTATCTGTATAACAATTTCTTTGATAAATTCTACCAATGCGAATCGAAGTTGCTGTGGTGTCATTTCATATTGTCCAAGTAAGAGATTGAGGAACTTTACCTTTACCTATGAGGAACCGTCATTTAGACGAAGTCTTCCATCAAAGACGAGTATTTCTTAGAAACGAACATGGTCGGAGTTTACTTGCTGGAGGGCGAGCACTCGTTCGTTTAATGGTGTTATACTTACATCATACCATTGCAAGCCTATTTGCATGTTTGTTCTTTTTTCAAACTGTATGTTTGCCAGCTATTAATTATTAAGACTATTGGTATAAGTTGTTTGAGGTTCACAATGTTAAAGAAATTGATGACTGTTTTCAATTGTTGGTACAGTGGATAGCAAGCAAGTCAGTAGCATCAATTTTGACCTTGAGCTGCTCTAGCGTAGTCCATTTTTTTTTCAGAGAAATATGAGGGCAGGTTATGCTCGTTTCGTCACCACGGCCTTCCAGTCGACTATACCTACTAAAAATAAGGAAGAGCAACTTAAGTTTCTTCTTTACAGAAGAACAAAACAGCAAGGCATACGGATCCCGTACTAAAACGATACAAAAACGCAACATGTAACTAATTGTTTTAAAAACCACATTGTTGTCGTAATAAGTCAGCGATCGTTATTTTTTTGGACATATATTATATCAATTTACAAAGATAAATGGCTGAATAGCGTTTGTACAAAGTGATGGCAGGAACATTATGTTGTAAATACGTTGCTTGTGGGAAATAAAGTTGATAGTTACCAGGTTGGTCCAAACTTCCAAAGTAAAAGTAGCACATGGAAATAGTAAATAGATTAGCAGTTACAAACAGACTAGCAGTTATAAACAGACTAGCAGCAGTTACAATCGGAAAACGGAATTCTTTGACGCGTTAGATACAGAAAGGAACTAAAAAAAACCGGCCAAGTGCGAGTCGGACTCGCGCACGAAGGGTTCCGTACCATTATCTATAAAAACGGCAAAAAATCATATCTGTTGTATGGGAGCCCCCCTTAATATTTTTTTTTTAATTTCTTAGTATTTGTTGTTATAGCGGCAATAGTAATACATCATTTGTGAAAATTTCAGATTTCTAGCTATCACGGTTTATGAGATACAGCCTGGAGACAGACAGACAGACAGCGAAGTCTTTGTAATAGGGTCCCGTTTTACCCTTTGGGTACGGAACCCTAAAAAGGACAAATGGCACCGCAGTTGTAAGAAGTCGGGTAGTGTACTGTCACCACGGGTTCCTTTTAAATTATATTCGATAGGTTTTCTAATATTGTGATATTGTAAGTTGTGATTTGATGGGTGACCTTAGACTAAATCTGGACGGAAAGCGCTGTCCTGAGTTGGTTAGTGTGACTTTTCTGGTTTGTTTTTATTTTCTTACTGTCTCTTTCTGTATAAGTCCGTTTCCTTATTTCTTTCTTTTAAAATCGATATGATTCCGTGGACAATAGTGTGGGTTATGCGTTTGTTTACTATTATACCTAAACTAAATATTAATATTGTAACGGATAACTGTTTTTTGTCCCAAATAAATAAAAAATATGACAGCGAAAACTACACTCGAGAGCAATGAATCCGGGTCACTTAAAGAATGTTAAAAATCTCGGAAACTAAAAATGATAGGTTAATGCAATAAATTGTATTTAATAGACAATATAATACTCCTTAAATGAAAGTAAAAAAAATATATACGGTCGAATTGAGAAACCTCCTCCTTTTTTGAAGTCGGTTTAAAAAAATATGAGTCGCCATACATTTTATTAACACAAAATTACATAAAGAAAAAAACTGCTGATCTCTCCTTAAAACAAAAATAGGAAACATGAAATTTTTGAACTTTATTACGATTTTCTTGAATTTTAATACTTCGTATTGCCTCCTCGTGCTTCCATTACTGCGTTTACGCGGTTTGGCATGCTGTTCCTTATACCTACCTATAGTTCCTTATACGATTTTGGGGAATATTCTCCCATTCCTCTGTGAGAGCAATTTTGAGCTCACGAAGCGTGATTGGGGGAGGGTTTCGTTGTTTTACGCATCTGCCTAGCTCGTCCCAAGCATGCTCGATCGGGTTGATATCCGGGCTGCGCGCTGGCCACTCCATACGAGTAATGTTCATCTCTTGAAGGTAGTCATTCACAATCCTACCTGTATGAGGTCGGGCATTGTCATGCATAAATATAGCATCCTCACCTAAATTGACCATAAATGGACCAACGTGATCATTGAGGATTTCTTCCACATATCTTACGCTAGTTAAAGAGCCGTTTTCTATGATCACCAGCTCTGTGCGACTTTCAGAAGAAATTCCGGCCCACACAAGTACAGACCCACCACCGTAGGCTACTTTTTCTTCGATGCATGCTTGCTTGAATCTTTCCCCTGGTCTTCGATACACTCTGTGTCTTCCATCGTGCTTGTAGAGCATAAATTTTGATTCGTCGGAGAACATAACTTTTGACCAATCTTCAATACTCCAATTCACGTGGCTCTGGGCATATCTTAGTCTTGAAATACGATGCCCACGCTCCAGTTTAGGGCCGTTTGCAGGTCTAAGGGGTTTTAAGTTAGATTCAGCAAGCCGACGTCTTACTGTCCATGCACTTGGGTTACTTCCTCCGAGGCGTCGAAACTGATTTGTGAGTTCAGTTCCTGTGAGAAAGCGATTTCGAAGCATGGTGTTCACCAAGTATCGGTCTTCTCGTGCTGTGGTACACCTGGTTCTGCCCGTTCCTGGTCTGCGTAGGTTAGAACCAGTTTCTTCGTAACGTCGGAGAACTCTTTGTACTGTTGACAGCGACACACCGACAGTCCTGGCTGTATCGCGCTGACTCCGGCCGGTTTCCAGCATTGTAAGTATTCTGGTGCATTCTTCAGGCGTAAGCGACATAATTTCAGCTTGAATAATGAATAGAGAGCACTATCAACATGGTTTATGTACCCACATAAATGACAGATTACAAACAAAAGCAAAACCAAATGCTGTAATTTCGTAGTTCCATCTTCGAAAGTGGCCCTTTTTCAAATTTGATTTTTTTATGATATAACTTTACAATAACTAAGAAGTTTTAATACCTTCATTTAAGGAGTATTACATTGTCTATTAAATACAATTTATTGCATTAACCTAGCATTTTTAGTTTCCGAGATTTTTAGGATTCTTTAAGTGACCCGGATTCATTGCTCTCGAGTGTAATTCAATTTCTCAAGTTTCAAGAAAGGAACCACTTAAAATAATACATTCATTCTCATATTTAATTACACAGATATATGCCATAGTATTATCAAACTAGCGTCAAACATTATCCAAATACTGAAACAAAGCAAAACAAGCACCATTTATCTGCACGACGCGATAATTGGCAAAGGCCCGATTCCATCAAAATAGTCTTCAGAGCTGTAATTAAGAAGAAAAATCACCGCCATTTCGTTGCGACTGACTGTGGTCCTACTATGTGAAAAGAAAACTCGAAGAAAACTCGCTTATCTTACACGATTTTGGTAAAGAAAGATGATGTAAAAGCTTTTTTTTATAACATAACATTTACTAAATAGGTTTGCGTTTGGCCGCAAATCGCCTGATGTGAAGCGATGATGCGGCCTAGGGTGGAGCACGCTTGCCTAGAAGAAACCCTTTCACTCGAACTTTGAAGAGATCTAGGTTATAATGATCGGGAAACGGAGAAGCTGTCGACTGTTCAATGCATCGACAAAAGGATATGATATTATGAATATGAATATGAACTTGACCTTTTTTAATGACTACTAGTGTGTCAAAGAAACGATGGTTGGACTGTGTGGAAGATATGGCTGGAAAAAGAGTGGCAACTTAATTGGCGATTAATGAAGAAGTATGGGACAAGAAGAAATGCTGCGCTGACCCCTTGGGATGAGACCAGGAGAAAAATAATGATAACAGAGTGACAAAGACCAGTGATGAAAAAGAGTTATCTGTTTCAAAATTAAAAACAGAAAAAGAATTAAATAATATGTCCTTTTTGATAGAAACCAAACACATGGTTGTTACACAGGAGACTAGAATCATGTCTTTTATCATACCTAAAGATTCTACATGAATTAAAATGATTGTAGCCAAAAAAATACCACTATCATTAAAAGCTAAAATCATACACAATTAAGAAACAAGTGTCATTGCATTACTCCTTCATGAAATATTAATTAATCCATCTCGTGTTGGAAACGGAGCGTGTGTATGTAAAGGTGTTGAAACTCGCAGCAGCAACATTGACAAAAAAGTGTGAGCGAAACGTAATACAGATAATCAGTTACAAATGTACAAGAAACGGTTTTAATTTTTTTTATTGCATTCAATACTGGTATGTCATTACTTGGTCAATGCTCTAGATTCTTCAATTGCAGGATTTTTAACAGTAGTCTTCTTCTAACTAGTGTCGATGACACGACAGTTTTTCAAATGTTGGTCTAAATCATCCCTAGTTCCACTGCATCGTCGCGTCGTTGACAGCGCAGATGTCACTTTGACTTGACATGTTTAGACATGATTCTTCTTCTCCAACCTTTGGCCACCCAATGCCGAGTGTAGGTCTCTGCTCTCTCTCTTCTTCTGTTCCAGACATGAGTGGTTTTTTGTTAAGCCTTTGACTTCTTAAGGAACATTGTCTGCAAACGGTTTAGACAGAACCCCAATAAACCATACTATTTCAATGTTTGTATGTATTGCAGCGTCTACTGGCGGTCGACCACTTTTCAACCTTATTACATTATTAAGTGCATAAGGGTGAAAAGTGGTCGCTTTACCCGAGCCATAACTTATAAGCAAAATGACGATAACAAGCTTGAAGAAAGATGCGAGCTCAGAAGCTATGAGATCACAGTTGTTTATACTGATGACTTATACTGATTTTGTAGTTGTCCAATCACAGGAGAGACGAAAGATACATAGTTGATTTTAACCAATGTGATTGGTCGATTCCCGCACGTCTCTACTCCGCTCGCTTCCGCTTTGGTGGACACCTGGTTTGACTCATTCATGGGCAAAGGCGTCTCTCCAATTCTTCCCTCTTGCGTGTCCGCACGCCCGCCTCCTTTCAGCTAGCTCATGTCATCATCTGCCTAGCCATTTCCCAAATTTGCTGAAGTCGGTTTCCGGATGCAGCTGAATACCAGTATTTTACATGGAGCGACTACCTATCTGACTCCCAGTTACTGGGTAATACGATTCCCCCTTGGTAAGACTGGTTGTTATACTTTCGGGCCACTGACTCCCTGTAACGACTGTCAAAAATCTCCAATGAGAGCCTGAATGAAGAGCCTTTTCAGCTAGTAGCAAGATATTCTCACCTTCAAATATTGACACTGCAACCAATAGTAGGTGGTGTGAAAATATCGTGATCCCCGCTCTCCGATAGACGGGTAAGCGATACTTCACGATGAGAGCGGTAATGGCTGCGTTAGTCACCTGCCATTGTGACGGTAAGACCTCGGCTTATAGGCGAGCGAGCCTGTATTGTGGCTAAATTGCACCTAAGTGCTGTATCGAAAGACTCAAATTATCACTTGAGGAAAATTACTGGGGATTTTCGCTGTGATAAATTTGTAGGGAGTTTTGTATGGAAGATTTTTAGAGTAGTTGGTTTTTATAGTTCTGTACCAAAGGGACCCTATTACTAAGCCTCCGCTGTCCGTCCGTCCGTCTATCTGTCAGCGGGATGTATCTCACGATCCGTAATAGGTAGACAGTTGAAATTTTCACAGAATGTGTATTTCTGTTGCCGCTTTAACAGCAAATTATAAAAATAAATTAAAAAAGGAAAGGTGCTCCCCTACTACGATGGTACGAAACCCTTCATGTGCGATTCCAACTTGCACTTGGTCGGTTTTTTTTATTACTGGGACATAACAACTGGCGGGTAATAAGAAACACCCTACTAGTAGGTTCTACGAGAGATGATGGATTTGTAACTGTCGGCAAAGACGGCAATTTGTCATTATTTGACTGCTTTGTTAATCTAGCGGTTACAAGCGAGACTGCGAGAATGAGGTCTTGGTACGATTCGTAGGTCGGGCAAAGTGGTATTAAGTTTTTCCATCAGGAACTTCTCAGTAGCAGCCACGGAGTCTAAATTTGTGCCCGGTTGATGGCAATAGGCTCGCCTCCATTACATGAGACTTAAACCTGTGTGGCCTGTTGGTCTAGTGGTTAGTGACCCTGACTGCTAGGACGGAGGTCGTGGGTTCGATTCCCACACAGGACAAATCTTTGTGCGATGAGTACGATTATTTGTTCTGTATCTGGGTGTATAATTTATCTATCATATGTATGTATTTAGAAATATATAAGTATGTTTATCAGTTGTCTGGTTGCCATAGTACAGGCTCTGCCTAGTTTGGGATCAGATGGCGGTGTGTTGGTGTACGTACACCTTTTGAATCATAGGTGTGATGCTATGTTATGTTTAATGTCGTGGTTGTAATGACTTACTTAAAGTTGAAATACAGAACATGAATATGGAAATACCTTTAAGTACAACAGGCCCAAGTTGTGATCTAGATAAAGAAAACTCAATGTACGGAATTACGCTGTTCTTTCGTACAGTTTTGACGGATTACATGCAGATTGCTAACTTGTAACGATTCCATAAAAGTACATTTAAATAAGACCCCAATAAAGTTCTAACTTAAAATTCATGTGCGTATTGTATAATTACCACTTTTGCTTCGGTGACACGGAACATCGTGAGGAAATCAGCATCAAAACTCTGACACCAAGTTAGGCACTAACCACACGATAAAGAAGAATGTAGATTTATATGAGCAAATAATAGCCATCCTTCCTAATACCGCTTCAATATCAAGCTTAAAATTAACGACTCATTACAAAGTCCATCAATCAATTTAAGAATTCATCGCACGCGCATCCTGTGATGCGTTTGATTGCATCTCTGAGGATGTTAGGTATAAAACGTGTCTAGAATAATATAACAATAGTGGTCTTCTTTATTTGGTTAATTGTATTATTCTATGAGCAGCTATTAAGTATTGTTTGTGGAACGTGGTTTGGCAGCGCAACTAAATATGGCGTTGGTACAGTCGTGAGCACTCATATTATTATACTATAGAAGCACTGCACACTTTTAAAAGTGATTTTCTCGTACTGTATTGGTAGAAATTTTATAATGTAATACGAACATAGTTTTTAAGAATCAATACTATTATAAAAGTCATATTATTTCCCCAAAGTTCCAATCGCAATTTTTTTTTTAATTTTTCAATAATGAATGCTAGTGTTACATATTAGCGCTCGTGACTGTACATACACGTATTGTTCAAATATTGATCTGCTTTTGTAAATGTATTTGTTTGAGGATGTTATTTACAGTTAAACCGGATCTAGGAAGTTCTGAGAAGAATTTTCAATTTTGTCTTAGTAAAATAACGATGCGATTGGTCAACTATGCGTTCAGGATATTTTATGAACAAAGGAGAAATGTTTTAGTAAATTGAAATATCTGTTACAGATCAGAATGCGAGTAAACTATTTCACGATACTAGTTTAGTTCATTAAGCTACGGTGAAATTGCTTACATTTCTGAACGCGGACAAAATAACAGCATCCGAGCATTTTCAAAACTATATTGAGGTCGGCTTCTAATTTAAGCCGACGCAACTGAATAGTACGAGTATTTCAGATGCAGCCACTGCTTAATTACATGGTTCCACGATACACCTTAAATGTTATGTAAAATATTTTGTGTTAATTTCGCGATAAAGATCCTTAGATTCAGCATGCAGCACCACCCCCTTCCTGTTTTTCAGCAATTAGTATGCACCCAAACCGATACTCTAAATATTTTGCATAAAATCTAATGTCATGGATTTCCGTAAACTAAAACCTGATCCCATAACTTACAATACATCTTAGCAAGACTGGTTGACAAAATGGCAGAGACTTCATTAACCTTTTGAACGCCATTGTCACATATATGTGACAAGCAAGCGCGTGCCCTGTACGCCAAACGACACAAATATGAGACAAAATGGTAAGTGAAATTGTTGCTTGGCGTGGAGGGCACGCGCGTGCCTTTATGCTCTGGAGTTCAAAAGGTTAATTCAGCTAACGTTGTTAGGAATTTCGGTAATATAACCTAAATGTTATCCGTCCACTGATTACCTACGCCTGGCCTAAGTCATGTAAAATAATAAACTTCATTTAGTAATCGATAGGTCAGTTAACTCGGCCACCTATGAGGCTAAAAAAACAATCTATGAAAGTGTTAAGTGTTGTCGACCAGCGCTTTACAATGCAAAGATTGACAGACGCCGCCGCCATTAGAAATTGGTCAACACAATATTAGCAGCATCTTCCTACCCTTGTCCCATTCTACTTGGGGTCGACTCAACACGTTTTCTTCTTCCATTCTCCCCTGTCAGACGTCACGGCATCATTTACTCCTTTCTCTATCATATCATTCCTCGCACAATCCATTCATGTTTTCTTTAGTGTTCCTCTCCCACTCCGTCCATCCATTTATATTCATCACTCTTTTGGTCAACACACTACATTATATACTAGCAAGAGTGTCCATTAAGAAAGAAAGTCCTAATTATAAAATAAAAATAATCTTGTATAATAAAGATGTCTTATCGCTAATAGCCATGTCTTTCAGAAAGGCTGACAGACGTTACCCTGGTTTCTGCAAACTTTTTTCAAGTTACGTCGTCATATCAAAAGTTATTTGATTCGCCGTATCTATTCTGGTAAACGAAGATAAAATTTCAGTTATTTTACCTACTGTAATAAAACGGTTTGAGAGATTTTTAATCTTACTACTATTATAATTGCGAAAAAACTTTCGCAATTATAATACACTTCTCATCAAAAAAATCGAAACACTTTCGTTTTTATTGTTTTTGTCCTAATTTTTTACAAAAGAGAATTAATTCCATGAAAAATAAAACATTATTGTGTAGCTGGCAGTTTGGTCATTACAGTAAGAAGAAAAAAATCAAAATTCGAAATTAGAATTTCATTTGTTTATCCTATAAATGAAATTAATCACTGTTTTGAGACAAATGTGTATTTAGGGTTGGAGTACGTTTCTCGTTTAAAAACTAAAAATTTGCGCTTGTCTTTAAACTTTTTGTTTCTTATTTCATTTACTGTGACTTTGGGACGTCTGAAAAAACTTTTTTTTCTAAAACATATGGATACTTCGCCCGCAGAAGCCGCCCAAGTGGTGGCATTGCTGGATTCTGGACTTAGTCAGCGTGTTGTGGCTGCAAGATTGCATCTAAGCTTATCATCTGTTCATAGAGTCTACAAACGCTATCGGGAGACTGGTTCGTTCACGCGCCGTTCAGGATCTGGCAGGAATCGGGTCACTTCTGAGCGAGATGATCGATTTATTGTAACAACTTCTTTACGAAATCGACGCCTTAACGCTTTTCAACTGCAGCAGCAGCTTCGCGTTGTACGAAGAGTAGCTGTAAGTGACTCTACAATAAGAAGAAGGTTGAAGGAACGCGGATTGGCACCGCATAAGCCAGCGAATGGGCCGAAATTAACTGCAGACCATCGAAGAGCGCGCTTTAACTTTGCACGCGAGCACCTAACTTGGTCATACCTTCAGTGGAGCAAAGTACTGTTTTCTGATGAGTGTAAAATTATGCTGTATGGTAACGACGGAAGGAACAAGGTCTACAGAAGAGATGGAGAACGCTTTGCACAATGCTGCATTGAAGAAAAGGTCAGCTATGGTGGCGGTTCGTGGACGGTTTGGGGAGGAATCAGCGCCGACGGTAAGACAGAACTTGCCTTTGTGTCTGGGCCACGGCTGCCTGCACTAAACTCTCATCGGTACATCGAACAGTGTCTTGAACCTCATGTGATGCCCTATGCACATTTTATTGGCAACGACTTCATATTCATGCACGACAATGCTAGAGCTCACACCGCGGGCGTCGTACGAGATTATCTTACCGAAGTCGGTATCTCCATTATGGTATGGCCAGCAAGAAGCCCGGACATGAATCCCATTGAACATCTATGGGATGAATTAAAGAGACGAATTCGAGCAAGAGATCCAGCCCCAGAAACACTTAGCCAGCTGCAAAATGCAATCCAAGAGGAATGGGATAATATACCACAACATGTGATCGTGACTCTCATCCGATCGATGAAGAACCGTATGGAAGCAGTAATAAGAGCTCGCGGAGGGAATACAAGTTATTAAATAAACGTTTCTTACATTTTTTTTTCATTTACGCGTGTTGTTTTACCCATTTCCTTCATATTCCATACAGGGTAAAAATTACTCATTATACAAAATACGAAACCTATGAAGACTTAATTTGAATTTAGAACAATAACATTAGGATTTAAAAACCTCATACTACTCACTATTAAATGACATTTTACATTTATTCCTAAATATACACATTTTTCTGATAATCCTTATCAAATCATAAACTGCGAGGTGTTTCGATTTTTTTGATGAGAAGTGTATTTGAGAGCATGTGAGTGAAAAAAAATACCCTCTGTGTGCTATTCCAGACTATAATCTATCTCAGTGCCAAATTTCATGCAGATCCGTTCAGCCGTTCTGGCGTGTTTGAGTAACAAACATCCATCCATCCATCTAATCTAAACTTTCGCATTTATAATATTAAGTAAGTAGTAAGATAAAAATCTTCCTTCATAATATTATCAATGCGACTTTACCATCATACGTCCTGAGATTCACTGATCAGTGAATTCGTCAGATTTACCAATACGAACTAAATAATAGCCATTTAGCTGTTTCCAGGTTCGACAAAAACAGGAATAAAAACTAGAAAAAACTCCTAACATAGTATCGGAGCTATCGGGAGCGGCATTGGCGACACGACTGCGACTGACGAATGTCCGTTTACTTTTATCTGGCACGGACAGACGGCCGTCATGTGTCATTGAGGATTACTGCCCCAATACTACGATTAGTTGTTTTGTAGGAACACGTTCATGTTGAACTGGGAATTGTAGGGGTTTGAAAAAGGATTATGTGATAAAAGTAGTAAAGAGTTTTATGTGCGAACTAGAGCTTGCCCCCGATCTTCGTCCGCGTAAGTTTAATATTAAAACATGAGTTCTCTATTTAAATCAGATGTTGTTAACAATTTCATGGGTTTTAATTTTTTGCACGGAACGGAACGGATTATTTTTCTAAAATAAAAGTGGAATAAGTTACTCCTTATAAAGCAGCTATCAGCCAGTAAAAGTCCCGTCAATCGTCATCGGTCCCGCCGTTTTGCAAATCAGAGGGAACAAACAGACAAACAAAAATTTAAAAAAAATGTTCAATTTTATTTTCTTGTAGCTTATAGATAGATGAAGATATGGAAACAATAAATGTAGCATCTAGTAAGAATTGAACAAATGTAAAAGGTGTACATTTATTAAAAGACCCTCACAAGTGGAAAGGTTGATGAAGGAGTAGAACTAATTACAGAAGGATTTAGATAAAACATGCCAGTCTTACCAAGGGTTATCGTATTGCCCAGAATCTGGATTGTGGAGGTCAGATTGCAGTCACTCTACATGCTGTTGGACTGGGAGCTGACCCTACCATAGTTGAGAAAAGACTAGGCAGATCATGTAAAGAAATCATGCTTATGCTTCTCAACAATAGATATACTTACCAGTATGACATACTTTTATGCCTTCAGTGAAAAGCTACCCTAACCATGTATTACTTCTTCTTTTTCGTGTGGTTAACCTGGAGTCAGCGTTTTACCCCGCCCATGGGCCACTGACTTGGCTTTTCATGCCGTCAAGAAATATCCTTCAGGCGTTTATTTATTTATGTACACACAGATACTTAACAGGACAATATATTAACATAGAAGAGCACAAAGCATGTATGGCATGTTTGGTTTCCTCACGCTGTTTTCCTTCACCAAAGCAAGTGCAGCAAACTGATGATTGTACAATACGCACATGAATCCAAAAAATCAGGGGTGCGTGTCATAGGTTCGAACTCGAGACCTATGACTTGACAATCCGACGGTCACACCACTAGGCTATCACTGCTATAGCAAAGTAGGACACTATAACTATGTATTTCAAAATCCACAAACGCTCCAGAAACGTTTCTCCAAACAAAATTAGACATTCCGTCTCTAGCATTACCTTTGACAGAAAGCAGATTAAATAAATTGTTCTGTCTAGGGATGCATTAATTCAGGTCATACTTTTTCGAATTCCGCCTCCTGTCATAAAAAATGTAGGTTGACGTTAATTTAATTAAGATTTTTCATACTTTTCGCGAACTCTTCGGAGAGCCGGTAAACTGTTCGGGCGGAATGAGTCGATTTTAATAAGCTGGGGTTACTTTAGCGGTCTGTTAATTTTTTTGTCGATTGCACAGGCTTCTTTGATCTCTAATGAATTCAAATTTTGATTGCGGGATTAAACTTCATTATTTGTAAAAAATAGGTTTATGTTATGAGAGTTGAAAAACCTACACTCCTTAACTTACATTAACGCTAACATAACGAAGATTTTTTCGATAACCGTACTCTACTCTTACTAAGGTATTTAAAGGTTTTATATAACTTAAATTAAATTAGCACCTGATTAACTCATTAAATACTTTTAAACGAAGAAAAATGGAGTCGCCGCTCCATTTTTCTTCGTTTAAAAGTATTTAAGGCTTCAAGTTTATCTTAATTTTTTCCCAAAAAGAATGAAGTAGTTCCGTTTCTCGGTTACCTTTCATTTTAATAAGCGACTAAAGTTGGTATAGACGAGACAATCAACGAACAAGCGGGGATCTAAAAATATGTACCTGGCTGGACTGAATAAAGAATTTCATAATCATAATGAAGAAAGGAGCCAATCAGAGCCAGCTGTCATAATCTAAGGATCTAAATAGGCCGGAAGGGATCGCCGATGCTCATTTCGATTACATCGAATAATAATCGAATCATTCGATTAATAATCGGATCTTTAAATTAATTGCAATCCATTCTTCGTTTAATTGCATTCGACTCAAGATGAAGACGATGCTTTTATAGGTGTTTTATTAATCAATTGAAATTGTTTCTTCAAATTCTAATGAAATCTTCCAATTTAAGCACAGATTCAAAAGATTTCGAGGTCCTAAAGTAATTGCAAAGTGGGAGGCTTGCGGTGAACAATAAGCAGACAAAGACGATGATAATGACGTCATAAATTGCGTCAAAGGATAGAAATTTGAGTTTCGTAGTGAATTATATGCAGCCATAGAACAATCTCCTAGCGATATAACCGGTTTTAACGTTATTTAGCTCATTATTGTTTTAATTACATTGGTTTTGTGTACTAATACAATTGAGTGAGTTGCACGAATTGAAGTGGGTGTGTGTTTTGTGTTGTTTTAACCATTTTGATAAAGAGTCGATGGTCACTGCACCCATGTTGGAACGAGCGGATATTTCTTAGAAACGAGTTGAAATAGCAAAAATACTTTATACTTTTAAAAGTATTTTAATAAAGTAAGTAAGGCAGGCAAAAGCCTAATAGTTCACATGGTTCAAAAACATTTTGTTTTCTACCTCAACAAAAGATTTTAACCACAGAAATGTTGTAGCTAAAAACTCCAAAAAGCAAACCATTTTACGCGGAGGTAATGAAAGAATTTCAAATGAAAAATAATTAACATAGCAACAAAAAGCTATGAAATTTCTAGAAACGCGTCGTTCTTGATAAGGACTGGCTGGGTAAGGCCAAAAAAAGTTGCCATGAGAATACTAAGGCATACTTGCACGGGAGCTTTTGGTTGGTCGAAAGTAAGCTTTAAGGTTATTGGAATAGGATTTGAAGTTCTGGAAGCTTCTAATCACACTCTGGGCTCAGAGCCAAGTAGATGTGGAGAACGCACATTTTCGTCTGTTTTTCATACAGATGCACGTCTGAATGGCTCTCAATATTTTTTTCGTTTGTGTTTTCTGCACTAAATGCTACGATATTTCCTGATATGCCGCTTAGGGGAAAATTAAACATGATTTGCTATTCATAAAATTCAACGCTGTACCTGGCATGGCAAATAATTGTGAGCTCATGAAATTTTTGTCTGGAACTAAAAGCAAAGCTTTTTACACGTTAAAATGTAAGTCAGCGAGCTAACAATACAAGGTGTAAACTGACGCTTCACGAAGCTGTGACCAAGCATTCTGTATATCCAACTAACTTCACGCAAAATATACCTATTGCTGGGCAACGACTGTTTTTTCGTGTTTCAGTCAAAGAAATTCTGTGAACCCCTTTGAAGGAGGCCTTTCTATAACAAAATATAATTAAATGATCAACATTCTTTGAAACTGGTAATATATTGCTTTGAAAGTAAGTTTAACGTTTTCCACGTACATTACTATATTTATACAAAGTGTAAGAGACACCGACTCTAAAACGGTTACCACGTATTCAATACATCATTCTGAACCCCCATAGTAAATTTTCATCGGCAATTAAAAAAAAAATGCTTTTTTAAAGCCTTATTCAGTACATCATTCTGAGCTCCCCTCATAGCTCATAGGGGTCTAAGAATGATGTACTGATTATTATGTGGTAACCGACTTCGCATGAAAACAGATTCTAAAAATCCATTTTATTCCTTTGTCCATATCGCAATCTTCTCCATACACAGTCAATTCATTCCCTCAAGTTAACTTTAAAATGAGGTCCCATATTCATGCAAAGGATTATCCAACTGGTAAGGTGTTACCAACGGGTACATAGGACATTATTCTGATTACAAGTACCAAACAGAATATTCCGCATTTCCTTCCCTCCCCTTCCCCCTGCCCAACCTCGTACTTGTCACTCGGACGTGACTAGATTCGGAACCGAATCGATTTATTGAAATTGTCCGTGGACATACATCGGGTACTTAATTTAATCAATCGGTTTGGAGTACGGCAGTGTGTATGTGACTTAATGTTTTAGGCCTATTGCCAAAGTGTGATATTAAATTATATGATGTTTGGATTCATTGTTTGTTGTGTTTATTGTGGCTCTGTCTTCGGACATGGGTTGATGTCTAATAGGTTTCCCTGACAAGCATCGTAGCAGGAATTGAAGCATTCAATTGCTGCTACTTTGCCTTTCAGCTCCAATATTTGTATTTCTGTAGTGTTCGTTTGGAAACTATATTTTCACTTCATATGCATCACTGCACATTAATCAATTTAAGTTAAAGCGCTCTGCTTATTCTATGGGACCAACCATGAACTCGCGTGAAAAATTTGCTGTTCCGTACATTATGTCGAGATTGCCAGCAATAATGTCATGACGTACGGTGCTGAGACGTGGATGCTCACACAGGAGGCTGTGTACAGACTCAGAGTAGCACAAAGAGCCATGGAACGTTCCATGCTCGGCATAAAACTAATAGACCGTGTTCCAAACGTCGAAATCCGGAGACGCACGAAGGTCTTCGATATTGGAAATCGCGTTATGGAACTCAAATAGAGTTGGGCAGGACACCTAGCCAGGCGCGGTGATGGCAGGTGGAGTAAAGCTGTGACCGAGTGGCGTCCAAGAAATGGAAAGAGGAGTGTTGGTCGTCCGGCGTCGAGATGGGCAGACGACATTGTTGCCATTGCGGGAATATCCTGGATGAGGCTGGCACAGGAGCGTGGAGCTTGGCACAAGCAAAGAGAGGCCTATACCCAGCAGTGGGTGAAATCGGGCTGTGGATGATGATGACGATGATGAATGTACGGAACAGCAAATGTTTGCAATGAAGCAATGAATGGAGTAGCAGATTATGTATTTTTCGCGAAGTGGTTTTGTTTATAATAGTGAATACAATGACCCGTTCAAAGGTGTTCAGTTATTTAAATTACATCTAGTATCAATACAATGTAGGTCTCCAGATATGACAGGCTTTATAGCAAATATAACTAACTCTCTCTCTCTGTATCTAGAGTAACTTAATCAAAGGAAGTTGACTTGTCCTACAGTAGTTAACATCGACTTGCCCTAATTAGTCAACCATGTTTATCTAATTAGCGGCGACATTGTTATCAAGGTCACGAAGTTCCGTTACTAATAGACGAGGTTCTTTTTAATTTATTTGCTGAGTTCCAACGTTTGTTGACGGGTGTCGATTACCAACTTCCATGTCTCGTTGAGTAGGGCTTTATATTAGAAGAAAAAGGCGTTACCCTAATGCATTTGCTATCAAGGATCGATACTACATAATTATGAGACTAAATAGTTTGGACCGCGGCTTCTTTATCTTAGAAATTAGAAGTTACCCCACGGCAAGATACTATTGGGATGAAAATCTTACGTCCAGTCTTAACTCAGGTGATGGTCTATCCCTGAAAACTTTCATCCTAAAACTTTTAGCCGGAAAGGTACTAGAATTACTTTTGCATTTATAATATTTGAAAGGATGTGGATTACTATGGATTCATTTGATTTAATCAAGACCTTCTACGTATCTATGGGCAGACTACCCAGATCGATTCCCAGATGAATCATGTCGATACGACAAGAATTAAAGTCCTCAACGAGTCCTTGAATACTTCGTCAACAGATAAAAACTTCAATCTTAATTATTGAAGATTTAGGACAGTAACAAGTGGTGTCTCATGATAAGATGGCTACGTAATATCAGGTTTGACCTTTGTAATCTCCCTTGGGGAAAGATGATATTTTGTGGCGAAAGTTTACGAACCTGTTAACTGCTGAAATATCGATTTCCCTTTAACGATGTTTGTAGGAATCGTCGTTTTGATGCCAAAGTTAGTTATAAGATTTCGGGAGTCTTTGTTTTTCTCATGAATCTTATTGCTAGGTTCCCGAGTTCCTAATATCAGTGTATTGATCTCCTTGCTTACGGTTTTCGACAATCAAAAACATTTCAATGCCTTTTTCATGCCTTCTGGTATTTATTTTAATTTAAAAAACTTTGTGCAACTCGTTCGAGAAATCATAATGACGTAGAAAATTCCGTGGGTCGGGTGCATTTTCTAGTCAAAATTTCACAAACAATGTAATACCACGGGTACGGTACCACGGGTGACCACTGAAAATCTGCGCTATACCCCTCATAGCACAGCATCATGCTGAGTGGTAACCTGCTTGTCGCACTTTACGTCACGACGTGCAAGCTGTTAACTTTTTTTGTTTCTGTCCTGTTGTATTTTATAATATTTGTTATGCGTTGTATGATTATTATTGTTTTTATATGCACGTCATGTCCCTGCGACAAATATTTTTTTCTTCTTTTTAATAATTATGCCAGGATGTGCATCTACGATAGGGGAAAAATAAAGGGGTTACTTGATAGTTAAAAAAACTGGGTCACTTTCCATAAGCACCGATTATGGGGTATGTTTATGGTTATATGTTTATTTTATAAGCAAGTCGAACCTTCTGCAGCGTATAATTACAAATTGGAATCAATGTTTAAGTATCATCTGTGTAATTGTTGACTTGGCTAAATTGCTGGTTTCTACCTCTCTTATTGATCCTCTGATTCTTCTTTGGGCAAAAAAAATCAAGTTCTTTACAAATTCTCATCCCTCGTATAACACCCTTTAGGAGTCGAATAAAAAGAAGTGCATTTTTAGTGCTCATATTCGTCATCTAAGGAGCTGTTCTGCACAGGCGCAGCGGTTTCAGGCTGTGCGTCGTCTGTCAGAGAAAAAATGAGTAAATTCGGGAGATACTTATACGAAAACAACAAGAGGCTTACCTTCTTCATGCCGTGGTATCTGATCACAAATTGAAAGTTTCACCTCACTAAAATATCGATTTCTCTATAAACTTTGTTGATCGTAAGGCGCGGCTATGCCAAGGTCGGAGGCATTGTTACCAAATTGATGAGATTCGTATCGACCGGGCACGTCACTAGTTTCGAGTTATGTTTCACGAAATGTATCGTTAAATCCGTTTTAATGGTCACTATAGATTTTATTTTGTTTTTTTTTTTTACTTTTTTACTGGAGTTGGTGCTTTATGTGACAATTAAATGGTTTGGGATCGTGACGTAAGCTATTAATTTGTTTTCGGGTGAAATAATGGTTTTTAAAATACTTTTTTTAGCCTATGTTGATTGAACGATAGCTGAATAATTTTCTTACTCTAAAATGAGAAATAAGTATCAAAAATGAAGGAAAACATGTTGTTTCGTGAATAATTTACAAAATAACAAGAAAAATTTGCAGGGGCTGTTCATTTTCTTGTTATTTTTAAAGAAGCGCTATAAGCGAACAGGAGGGGACCCTACCAACCTACTCTTATAGCTATCATCTCTATTCCTCCTTAATCTCCACACAATATATCATCAACACTAATGACCACATTGTAAAGCCACTTCCCTAATTAATAATTCACACCGTGGCGCCTCCACTTATAATAATTAATTAACGACAAAGCTCATCTAATTATCAATGTGATACAGAATCCATTATTCATGAGACCAAAAACAATCTTAAAGAGAAAAACATGGAGAAGAAATCGTGCGTAACAAAAATGGGAGGGACTAGGGATGCACTACATTGTCTTGCAATTGTATCGATACTTCGGATCGATCCGGATCGCAACTGTGCCATATGATTTTAAGATCGTATCGAATAGCTTCGATCCGATTCTCAAAACATCGAATCGTATCGTCAGAGATGAGAATAGGTAGGTACAGTTTATATGCCTAAACTTCAAGGAATTTAGTAACATTAGATAATAACTCCCCCTAATTAAACAGCTTTGTATCGGAACTTTAAAATCATACCGGGATTTTTAGGGCCATGTTTCTTTCTTTAAAAATAAATAAACTCCATCTATTCCGATCTCTATTTATCGTCATTCCTTATAAGAGTCAAGGTAAAATTTCAGGAATTCTTTTGTACTCCTTGCACCTTTGTATACTCATAAATCCTAATAATAACTACTAAAATGTTAAGTTGTCAACGCTGCAGCCGTATTAAGACACACGAAACATCGCGGGGGAGATTTTTTTCAATTAAAAACTTTGATTTCAATTTGACTGATCAGTGATCATCCAATTTACGTTAATGTGTACCGATACGATTCATTCCGATACCGGTATTTATCGATCCAAAATATCGGAGTATCGCATCATGTTGTATCGGAAATTCGGAACTGAGCGTGCATCACTAGTAGGGACAAAGAAAGAGGCGCTCTTCGATATTAAAAAAGAAACAAAGAGCTTATTGTCCATAAAAGCTGTTCACTAGATGTGTCGCCGCAGAATGCACACAGAATTAATTATCTTTTCCTTTACCGATTCTTTTGTGGTTGGTATACCGATGGACTTCAGCAGTTTCCCCAGTAAAAGCTTAGATAGTGTCACGCCGGATAGAGAATTTTGTTTATTTTTTGTTGTTTCGTTTCGAATTGCATGCGGGAATTAAAAAACTTTTATCATGACCTTTTCACTATGAATGAACGTGCCCGCATCGGTTTTGTTGCTTTTTATTATTGTTTCTAGTATGATTTTGTTGGTTCTGTTGTTTTGTCTTGTTTTCGTCTTTTGTGATGCTAGGGTTCATGATATTCTCAATTGTGTTATTGAAGCAGTTGTATCAGCTTTTGAGGGGTGAACTATGAAGTGTACTTTAAGTTTAAGCCCATTGTAAGATTCACACATTATGGAATGCAAATAAAGATTTGAATATGAAGTGACCCAATTCTGATGGCCTTGGAATAGACTTTGACTGACGGTTGATTGAAATAGGTTCACCCTGATTACATGGGACTTAAAATGGGCGAAATATGAGTACCTATACTATCAGGTATACCTCTACTTAATCACTTTGAGATTACAGGTGTTGTTTATGAATGCTATGTTTGAATGTCGTACCAGAACACATGTGAATCCCATACGGAACCCTATAGAGCGAGATCCATTGAAAATTAACAGCTTTGTTGCGGAATAATTGGAGGGTCTATTATTTTAATTAAAAGTAATTATTACGGGCGTGTTGTACTTTTCAAACTACCTGTTGTTCACTGTTATTATCTGGTATTAAATTATTAGCATTTTAAGTGAAACCTGTCATTAACTTAATAGAATATGATAAGGTTACAAAAAATAATAGCTTTTACTAATAATAAATAAAAAGGCTTCCATGGATATTGTTAGCAGCCACAAACAAAAATACTAAAAATACTCCTGATGAGTTTTAACTAATTTATATATACATAAATTCATAATAAACAAAGAAATGAATATATTGAAATATAGTAGTACATTTTGATATAAGTGGGGAAACTTTGTTATTGCATTCGAGCCGGAATTCACACCCGAGCCGCAGCCGAGGTTGTCATGATGCCGAGAACTGCAGTAACAAATGCCCACGTGTATCAAACGATGTTTTTCAATACGCTTTCAAAGATATAAAATAATAGAACGAAAAGTACTTTTGTCATGAATTATTAGGAAACTATGATTTAATTTGCGTTTTTTTCCGCGCTTTGCTTTCGCCAGGTTGAAGAAGAAGCAAAGTCGCTAAACAGCCTAATATGAGGATAGGATATTAAAATATTTTTGAATTAAGAAGAAAAATAAATGTTAACTTGCTCATAATAGTAAATAGTTTTTTTTTAAAATAATTATATTTATTTATGATATTCTATTTATAAACACATTTTAAATATTCAAAAAATATTTACGACGTAAAGACGCATATTTCTTCGCCGAGATTAAAAAAGACAATTACCGCCGACCAGAGGAATTGAACCAGTTTGAACTTAGTATAAGTATAGTTATCTGGTGAAAATTTTTATTTCTGCACACGTGATAAATGAAAAAAACTAGCACTCCGGGAGTGCCGGCAGAAGTGAAAACTTGATTATTAACGTTGAGCATGTTTGATATTTTGGAATGGTTAGGGAATAATTTTGCACCAATTGCTTTATCAGTATAAAAGTACTATCATTTATGGAAGTGCCCTTAGACTGCCTTAGTACGGGAACCAGTGTCGCCAAACTCATACACTTGCAAATTAAAATGAACATTCCAATACACAGAAAACGATAAAACATAGCAATGATGCAACTGTAATATTTTATTTATAAACAAATTACTGTCCTTGAAAAAGCACTAACTTATTATGTACCTATAATTCTTATTTTCGATTGTGGTTCAAAACATTGTTTGGTACTATGGTGAATACGGGTTTCGAAGTAATGCATTGCGATTGATTTAATGAGGAGAGTTCTGTGATTCCCTATAAAAGGCTGACTGTCGAAATGGTCATTAATAAATATATTAATATTGGTACGTGTGCATTCCTTGTAACACGATAATATAAGTGTTGACATCACATTTTTCTCATTAAAAAATGAATTTCCTTTATGTGAACGCGCTCGAAATATCTTTTCTGCCAATTCACAGACTTTATTTAAGTCAGTAGAAGGATAAATAAGGCCTCCTTTGTCTCTTCTAGCAATGATTCCGTGATTTTTGAAGTGAAAACTTCTTTAGCGGCGTTGAGCACTTTAAAAAAATTGTTCTGTAATGGGTATAAAATCTTAAACTCGCGTCAGGACACTCGCGTCAGGACACGTGACAAAGCGTAAGACGGATGGATAGTAGACGATTTTGAACTTAACCTTCAACATTTTATGGTTTAAAATTATTTAAAGAAATTTGGAAAAAGCGTAAGACGGATGGAGAGTAGACGATTTTGAACTTAACCTTCAACATTTTATGGTTTAAAATCATTTAAAGAAATTTGGAAAAAGCGTAAGACGGATGGAGAGTAGACGATTTTGAACTTAACCTTCAACATTTTATGGTTTAAAATCATTTAAAGAAATTTGGAAAAAGCGTAAGACGGATGGAGAGTAGACGATTTTGAACTTAACCTTCAACATTTTATGGTTTAAAATCATTTAAAGAAATTTTTAAATGTTTCCAATCAACTTTGAACCTAATGCTTTAGGGATAAACACGGAATAGAAAAAACCGTAGACAGAGTATTCTATAGACTGCTGGATATCTTCCTTTGCATTCGCACAAGAAAAAGAAGAACATATAAACGTCACTAGCAAAGAAAAGAGACAGAGTATAAATATTTCTGTCCCTTATCGCGTGTCGGCTGAGCACATCATTGTCAGTGCACAACAAGTTTGACGTTTGTGGCGGTGCCAGATTGACATCCAATTTGTTTATTAACAATTGCATCGAAATTATACACATTATATGATCTTTTCGAGCTTAATTCGACAACAGTACATTTGTGCAACTGTGCAAAATGGTAAGGTGCAGTGTAATAAACTGTAAAAGTGATAGTTTGATGAAGATTGCTGGACTGTCCTTTCACTCGTAAGTATTAGATCTTTTTAAGTATTCAATCGCTTTGTGTCCTATTACTTCTCATAAAATAGTCGCAGTAATGTACCAACTAATTCGTTTAATGGATAAATCTCGTATAATCGTGATTTTTGCAATAATTTTATTATCTTACCTCAAAATTCAGTGTTGCCACTTTTTGACGGGGAATTTACCCTTTAATATGGGTAATACCGAATAATGCAATGTCTATAAAAAAATACTCTTCCGACCTTGATTCATATGATATTAGTAATACGCACTACTTAAAATCTATGTTAGTAACACACGTATTATACGATTTTAATTCGTATAACTGCACTCACCTGACGCAAAAAATGAAAGATAATAAAAAATCTTATTCAATTTTCAGATTTCCGAATAAACCCGAAATAAGAAACTTGTGGATTGCTGCTACCGCATGAATCTTTAGGATGTGATCCTATGATCAACATAGATCATGATTATTTAACAGATCCTTCTAGGCTTACTCTTTATTCTAAAGAAATAATAACCTATATTGCTGGTTTTATTGCAAGAAAGTTGAGGAAAGTTATTAAATGTGAGGATTGTCTTTTGGCTTTGATCACAGATAAGTATCACGGAATCATTACGACTGAAGGACATGTATCCATGGTCATGAATAAATTAAAAAAAAAAATCACGGAATCATTGCTAGAAGAGACAAAGGAGGCCTTATTTATCCTTCTACTGACTTAAATAAAGTCTGTGAATTGGCAGAAAAGATATTTCGAGCGCGTTCACATAAAGGAAATTCATTTTTTAATGAGAAAAATGTGATGTCAACACTTATATTATCGTGTTACAAGGAATGCACACGTACCAATATTAATATATTTATTAATGACCATTTCGACAGTCAGCCTTTTATAGGGAATCACAGAACTCTCCTCATTAAATCAATCGCAATGCATTACTTCGAAACCCGTATTCACCATAGTACCAAACAATGTTTTGAACCACAATCGAAAATAAGAATTATACATAATAAGTTAGTGCTTTTTCAAGGACAGTAATTTGTTTATAAATAAAATATTACAGTTGCATCATTGCTATGTTTTATCGTTTTCTGTGTATTGGAATGTTCATTTTAATTTGCAAGTGTATGAGTTTGGCGACACTGGTTCCCGTACTAAGGCAGTCTAAGGGCACTTCCATAAATGATAGTACTTTTATACTGATAAAGCAATTGGTGCAAAATTATTCCCTAACCATTCCAAAATATCAAACATGCTCAACGTTAATAATCAAGTTTTCACTTCTGCCGGCACTCCCGGAGTGCTAGTTTTTTTTTTTTAATTTATTCATGACCATGGATACATGTCCTTCAGTCGTAATGATTCCGTGATACTTATCTGTGATCAAAGCCAAAAGACAATCCTCACATTTAATAACTTTCCTCAACTTTCTTGCAATAAAACCAGCAATATAGGTTATTATTTCTTTAGAATAAAGAGTAAGCCTAGAAGGATCTGTTAAATAATCATGATCTATGTTGATCATAGGATCACATCCTAAAGATTCATGCGGTAGCAGCAATCCACAAGTTTCTTATTTCGGGTTTATTCGGAAATCTGAAAATTTAATAAGATTTTTTATTATCTTTCATTTTTTGCGTCAGGTGAGTGCAGTTATACGAATTAAAATCGTATAATACGTGTGTTACTAACATAGATTTTAAGTAGTGCGTATTACTAATATCATATGAATCAAGGTCGGAAGAGTATTTTTTTATAGACATTGCATTATTCGGTATTACCCATATTAAAGGGTAAATTCCCCGTCAAAAAGTGGCAACACTGAATTTTGAGGTAAGATAATAAAATTATTGCAAAAATCACGATTATACGAGATTTATCCATTAAACGAATTAGTTGGTACATTACTGCGACTATTTTATGAGAAATAATAGGACACAAAGCGATTGAATACTTAAAAAGATCTAATACTTACGAGTGAAAGGACAGTCCAGCAATCTTCATCAAACTATCACTTTTACAGTTTATTACACTGCACCTTACCATTTTGCACAGTTGCACAAATGTACTGTTGTCGAATTAAGCTCGAAAAGATCATATAATGTGTATAATTTCGATGCAATTGTTAATAAACAAATTGGATGTCAATCTGGCACCGCCACAAACGTCAAACTTGTTGTGCACTGACAATGATGTGCTCAGCCGACACGCGATAAGGGACAGAAATATTTATACTCTGTCTCTTTTCTTTGCTAGTGACGTTTATATGTTCTTCTTTTTCTTGTGCGAATGCAAAGGAAGATATCCAGCAGTCTATAGAATACTCTGTCTACGGTTTTTTTCTATTCCGTGTTTATCCCTAAAGCATTAGGTTCAAAGTTGATTGGAAACATTTAAAAATTTCTTTAAATGATTTTAAACCATAAAATGTTGAAGGTTAAGTTCAAAATCGTCTACTCTCCATCCGTCTTACGCTTTTTCCAAATTTCTTTAAATGATTTTAAACCATAAAATGTTGAAGGTTAAGTTCAAAATCGTCTACTCTCCATCCGTCTTACGCTTTTTCCAAATTTCTTTAAATGATTTTAAACCATAAAATGTTGAAGGTTAAGTTCAAAATCGTCTACTCTCCATCCGTCTTACGCTTTTTCCAAATTTCTTTAAATAATTTTAAACCATAAAATGTTGAAGGTTAAGTTCAAAATCGTCTACTATCCATCCGTCTTACGCTTTGTCACGTGTCCTGACGCGAGTGTCCTGACGCGAGTTTAAGATTTTATACCCATTACAGAACAATTTTTTTAAAGTGCTCAACGCCGCTAAAGAAGTTTTCACTTCAAAAATCCACGTGAATGAAATACATTGCATGTTGAACCTAATCGTAGTGCGGTAAGAGCCAGTTTTCGAGAAAGTGTATTTACAAATAATTTTCAAACATTTATTGAAATAAACAGCTGTCACAATCTATTTCGTGCGATTGTCTTTTCAAAATCGTGCTTCAATGATGATTGACAGTTAAAGTAGGGATCATACCCCTATCAATCACTAACAATCATCTAGTTATTGGTAATTTCAATGTCATAAAAATGTACAAAAAAAAAACAAACAAGGGAACAAGCAAAGTATGTATGTAAAGATCATAGCAGTTTATTCGTTCCTGACCACCTTCACAGGAAAGAAGTAAGTATAGTAATGACGACCATATCTCAACTATATTCTCGGGCTTTTCAGTCTAACCAGATGCAGCTGAATGACAAGTATTTTACACTTTACCAGTTTTTAGGATTCCGTAGTCAACAAGAAGCCCTTAATTAATATAGTTTCGCCATGTCCATCTGTCTGGCTGTCCGCAGCTTAGCTCAAAGACTCTTACTACTATAAAGCTGTAATTTGGCATGAATATACAGATTAGTTACGCCGACAATGTCGTAAAATAAAATCTCGAAAAATATATTTTTTAGTGTAGCTCCAGTACTACACTTAAAGTGGGGATTTTTTTTTTTCTCACGTACACCATATTGTGGGATGTCGTTCGATAGGTCTTTAAAAATATTGCGAGGTTCTTCAAATTTTCGATTAAGGGATTCGTTTGTGAAATATAAAGATTTAAAGTGCAAATTTTTGTTAGACTCAAGTGTCCCCCCCCCCCCCTAAAAGCCAAACGGTTGTGTTTGGGTGCGTGAAAAAAATCACGGTGATAGTATTTATAACGAAGTTAAAAGGAAAACTATCACAGCTAAGTAGGCTTTACAAGTATACGCGTAATAGTCGACCAACTTATAAAATGTACTTGGATCACATATTTTTCCAAACATAATGTATGGGAGCTCAGGTTTTTCAACTGCAAATGTAAGTTTGTTTTTTTATTATTACAATAAAAATCATCGTTCGGAGGCAAATCGCTCCGCATATTTTGATGGGCAACTACGGAACCCTACATTGTGCGTGGCCCGATACGCCTTTGGCCGTTTTTTTTCTCTTATACTAAATCCAATGTTCACCAGCAACCGTTCCTGTTTTAGATTTCCAGGCCAATGTAATTGCTTTCTTTCCGGGAACACGAGCCAGCACTTACTTAGGCACTATTTCGACGAAATTGGGCTGCCAATCAATCAATTGACAGTTCAAAGGATTTAGTTGCGTTATAGGAATAAATTCAGGACGAAATAAAGAACTACCAAAAAGAAAATCTATAGAAAGAGAGAGTGACGAAAGCGAGAATGTAAATTTGTACTTGACGCTGAGGAGCGGGAAGCGCTGTGAGACGCGCGAGTGTGTTGCGTAGAGGAAGGTTTAACAACGGCTTCACTTTTTAGGGTTCCGTACCCAAAAGATAAAAACGGGACCCTATTACTAAGACTTCGCTGTCTGTCCGTCCGGCTGTCTGTCCGTCCGTCTGTCTGTCACCAGGCTGTATCTCAAGAACCGCGATAGCTAGACAGTTGAAATTTTCACAAATTATGTATTTGTGTTGCCGCTATAACAACAAATACTGAAAACAAAATAAAATAAATATTTAAGTGGGGCTCCCATACAACAGATATGTTTTTTTTTGCCGTTTTTATAGATAACTAGCGACCCGCCCCGGCTTCGCACGAGTGCATGTATTATACATACACTTCTCATCAAAAAAATCGAAACACCTCGCAGTTTATGATTTGATAAGGATTATCAGAAAAATGTGTATATTTAGGAATAAATGTAAAATGTCATTTAATAGTGAGTAGTATGAGGTTTTTAAATCCTAATGTTATTGTTCTAAATTCAAATTAAGTCTTCATAGGTTTCGTATTTTGTATAATGAGTAATTTTTACCCTGTATGGAATATGAAGGAAATGGGTAAAACAACACGCGTAAATGAAAAAAAAAATGTAAGAAACGTTTATTTAATAACTTGTATTCCCTCCGCGAGCTCTTATTACTGCTTCCATACGGTTCTTCATCGATCGGATGAGAGTCACGATCACATGTTGTGGTATATTATCCCATTCCTCTTGGATTGCATTTTGCAGCTGGCTAAGTGTTTCTGGGGCTGGATCTCTTGCTCGAATTCGTCTCTTTAATTCATCCCATAGATGTTCAATGGGATTCATGTCCGGGCTTCTTGCTGGCCATACCATAATGGAGATACCGACTTCGGTAAGATAATCTCGTACGACGCCCGCGGTGTGAGCTCTAGCATTGTCGTGCATGAATATGAAGTCGTTGCCAATAAAATGTGCATAGGGCATCACATGAGGTTCAAGACACTGTTCGATGTACCGATGAGAGTTTAGTGCAGGCAGCCGTGGCCCAGACACAAAGGCAAGTTCTGTCTTACCGTCGGCGCTGATTCCTCCCCAAACCGTCCACGAACCGCCACCATAGCTGACCTTTTCTTCAATGCAGCATTGTGCAAAGCGTTCTCCATCTCTTCTGTAGACCTTGTTCCTTCCGTCGTTACCATACAGCATAATTTTACACTCATCAGAAAACAGTACTTTGCTCCACTGAAGGTATGACCAAGTTAGGTGCTCGCGTGCAAAGTTAAGGCGCGCTCTTCGATGGTCTGCAGTTAATTTCGGCCCATTCGCTGGCTTATGCGGTGCCAATCCGCGTTCCTTCAACCTTCTTCTTATTGTAGAGTCACTAACAGCTACTCTTCGTACAACGCGAAGCTGCTGCTGCAGTTGAAAAGCGTTAAGGCGTCGATTTCGTAAAGAAGTTGTTACAATAAATCGATCATCTCGCTCAGAAGTGACCCGATTCCTGCCAGATCCTGAACGGCGCGTGAACGAACCAGTCTCCCGATAGCGTTTGTAGACTCTATGAACAGATGATAAGCTTAGATGCAATCTTGCAGCCACAACACGCTGACTAAGTCCAGAATCCAGCAATGCCACCACTTGGGCGGCTTCTGCGGGCGAAGTATCCATATGTTTTAGAAAAAAAAGTTTTTTCAGACGTCCCAAAGTCACAGTAAATGAAATAAGAAACAAAAAGTTTAAAGACAAGCGCTAATTTTTAGTTTTTAAACGAGAAACGTACTCCAACCCTAAATACACATTTGTCTCAAAACAGTGATTAATTTCATTTATAGGATAAACAAATGAAATTCTAATTTCGAATTTTGATTTTTTTCTTCTTACTGTAATGACCAAACTGCCAGCTACACAATAATGTTTTTTTTTTCATGGAATTAATTCTCTTTTGTAAAAAATTAGGACAAAAACAATAAAAACGAAAGTGTTTCGATTTTTTTGATGAGAAGTGTATAAACCTTCCTCTTGAATCACTTAAAAAATAAACCGCATCAAAATCCGTTGCGTAGTTTTAAAGATTTGTTTTGTTTTATAACTATCTAGTGATACACACTACATAGTAGCACTTTTTTACGCACTTTACCGGTTTTTGTTAATGCTTGATGTAACACCCATCTATTTTTCATACCGTGCGCTATTTCGATTCTTATGGAGTAAACTTCAAAGTAAAATATTGAGCATTTATTGACAACCAAAAAACAGTTTTTTAGTTATTAAAATCGCGTTTCTTTTTGTTATTCCGCATATTTAAATATAGGTATTCCAAAGTCTACTACTAACCACTTATGTTATTTGAAACATGCGTATGATTTTCGCGTGTGACTAATGAGCTCCTTTCATTGTTTCAGGTATGTTTCCAACTAAAGCTGTATTCAGAAAAAAAAAATCCTAGGCTTTAAAGGATCATCCAAATTGGTACCTACGGACTTTCGGATGCGTCTCCAGACACGGACACCTCCATACAAATACTCACTGCGAGTCTGTCTCTGTCCGTATCAGTTTCGTGTTCGCAATTTGTCCGTACAGCTTTAACTGGTCCATAAAAGTAGTAAAACCCATGTAAGTATCTGTCAGTGTCCGTGACAGGAACTTTCAGCTTGTTGACCGATGTGCATTCCCCAGGGCATCAAGTTACCACAAACTGTCACCAAATGATTTTAAACCATAACTTATTGATCGTTAAGTTCAAAATCAAATAATTTGACAGTTTATGGTAACTGCGTTCACTTCTCATCTTCAACCTTTGGTCACCCAATGCTAAGTGTAGTTGGTCTTTGCCAAATTTCTCCCGGCTTGGCGTTTTTGTGTACTGGCTATAGCTACACACGTGTTACTCACCTTTATTATCCCACCGGGAAGAATATACAGGGTTATTTGTAAAACACCAACAACTTTTTAAGAGGTTTTATTTTTATTGTATTCTACTCATCATTATGAACAACTTTTACTATGGGTCCAAACCTGAAATCGCGAAAAAAACAGCTGTTCCCTACATTTTGACGAGTTAATCGATCATAAATGTATCCCTACATTTACAGCTGATTTTTTTTCGCGATTATGGTTATTCCCTGTATATCAGGTTGGTTAGTAATTTATCCACCTGTACAGTAATAAAATCACAGTGCATACTGCAACCATCCATCTACGTGAGTAGCGGTGTGACGCGCGCCCTATAGGGTCGTATAGCGCTGTTGGGGGCCGTTGTTGCGGTTTGCGGAGGCCTACGGTCTGCAGGGGATATGCGTAATTGCATCACGGTTCGTCTGTTGTCTGTTGGATTGGACGTAACGTAATGTGTCGCTTTGTTTGATACCGATGTACGAGTAGGTTTATATTGTTTTAATGTAAAGCGCTTCTTCTAAACGAAGGGTGATGCGAATATATTTTAGGGTTATAGGGTTAAGGTCGTATCGAGAAGGGAAAACAGGAACGAGATAACCGCCATCCCCTTCATGGGCCTTAACTATCTCCTTTACGCTTAAAAAGCCGTAAAAGCTTCGTGACACATACGATTTCCTCGGAAGTCAGTGCGTCAGATGAAAGATGTAAATTTTGGAGGACCAGACATCCCACCCCTCCTTACTTCATCAATCCAGCAGAACATTTTCCTCCTGGACAGGAACTGCAGTGGCCAATCTTTACATTTCTTAACCGTTTCCGGGCCCAGGTAGACCGCTGTAGAAATAATCTGGACAAATGGGGTATCATCGACCGGTCCCAAATACAATGTCAGTGTGGAGCCCCTCTGCAGGATAGGGCATATCCTGCAGAGGGGCTCCTCCTTTCTTGCCCATCCTGCACAACCACCTGCACCTTCCAGGATTTAAGAGCGCAAAGAAGAAAAAGAAGGGTTAAGGGCCTTTTTAGAGTTCCGTACCCAATGGGTAAAACGGGACCCTATTACTATGACTCCGCAGCGGAGTCATAGTAATAGGGCAATCGGATCGCCCTCTTACATAGGGATTAAACATAACAGGCGAAATGTGGGTGTACTATTGAGTACACTTCTATCTAACACTTCGGGGATTACAGGGTTGAAGTTATGTATATTGATGCCATAACATGGCGTACTTTAGAATTGACGTAAAATAGTATTTCCGTGTTCATTTTGCTAGCAGCTCTAATACTTATTCGCAGTATCTGCCACCTAGTTAATAACTCAGTAACTGCATTCAAGCAGGTAATTTAATATTCCATGTATTGCGACAACTCATGTATTATTTATATAATTTACTTTCTGAGGACACAGAAGTGAAGTCGGATGTAGAATTAATTCCCCTGGGGCTGATTCTGGGAACTCTAGGTTGACTCATAATTATTTACACTAGAATCCAACATTCAATTTCTGGAGAAAACTAACAGTCATTTTATTTGTCCGCTTTTGCAGGTACTACCGAGCTCACTGAGGGTCTACCACTTTTCACCCTTATGCCTTAAGTAATAAATAAGGTTGAAAGTGGTCGATCCTCAGTTAACTCGGTAGTACCTATTAGAATAAACGACTATTCTTATCCTTCCTTTCTATCTTAATTGAACCAATATAGGTCAATTGTAGATTTCTCTTATTGATACACTATTAAACAAAATCTAGAAACTGTAACCAAACCACCATTGTTATTGGTTACAGCTTCGTGCTTCAGTGGATGAAAACCAAATTAATTAGTAAAACTATGAATTTTCACTTTTCTGCAAGACTACCATAGTGTCTGTTTCTAATTTCAAAATAGCTGCTTTTTTCTGAATGTTTATGAAAGTTTAAACGGTAGATAGGTACTTATAACAAATTTTTAATAATTTTTTTCTGTCTCTCTGTTTGATTCGGCAAATCTCCGAAACGGCTGGACTGATTTTGGCGGGATGTTATAAGGAGTAACTTTATTAACTACATTTTAGTAAAAGGATTAGGGTTCCGTGCTAAAACAATTAATTAAACCCTTGAAATTGGTAACAAAATCCGATTCAAATAGGGAAGTAATATGTTATAATAATTTCACCCGGAGGAAGATCGCGGGCAACGGCTAGTTTGCAATAAATACTATCTTTAAAATCTTGCAACAAATTAATAGACTCGTCGTATCAATGAAAATAGATCAATAAGTAGATTTGAAATCAAGAGCAGCGCAAGAGTGGACCAATAGCAGCGCTCGCCATCATAATGCTGACGTCAAAAATTGCCTTATCGGTCGATCGGAGATTTAAATTGAGTGTTACAATGCGTCAGCGTGAATGGAGAGCATTGTTAATGGTACGAGTAGATCCTATTTTCTACTAATATTATCAATGCGAAAGTTTGTGAGGATGGATAGATTTTTGTTGTGTCACGCAAAAACTACTGAATGTATTTGGATTAAATTTAGCACACAGGTAGTTTATGACCTGGATTAACACATGGGGTTGTTATCGACCTGCACGCGGGAAAAGCTAGTCGTAAATAAATAAATAGTGTAAAGAATATTTTAAAACACAGTTTAAGCGGGGATTACCCCGTTGGTGGTCACAAGCGTTGCTGCTGAGCATGACGTCCTGGGTTCCATTCCCTGATCAGGCAAAGTGTTAGTGTGTTCAGGTCTGTTTCTCAGTAGTTGCCGGGAGTCCGGTTTTTGTGCCTGGCTTGGCAATAGCCCCCCCCCCCCCCCCCCCTATGACATGGGACTTAAGTCACTGGCGATATGTAGGTGTATTATAGGTACGTATTTGCCTAATCCTTTGGGTAAACAGGCCTGATATGTTTGAGGGAGGCCCAGGAAGATGAATGAAGATGTTCATCTTCCTGCACTAAAGCAAAGCGCCCGTAGTAAAAAAAATTGAGTAAAGCTTTGCATTTTATCAATGCTTTTCACTGAAGTGTAATGTAGACAAGACTCCGTACTCCTTATAATTAAATAATAGTTGAGTCGCGTAATTATGAAGGTTTATTGAACTTTGACCTCTATATTCTATACCCTCGTGTTTGGAATAATAATTAAAACTTGATGTTACATACTTGCTTCGCGTTCCCACTGGCGAAACTTTCACATAATCTCTATTTCTCTATCACTCTCTTTCTGTCCCTCTCTCTCTTTTCCTTCTCTTAGTTGAAATCTTTTATCTCATTAGAGTCAGTTTCCACCAAGCGGAAAAATCCTCGCGCATGCTCGAGGATGCCCGAGCACCCAATTTTATACTTAAGGCAATACTGATACAGTCCTATATTCAGTGGCATCAAATAAGTGCGCGAGGATCTGTCCGCTTGTTGGAAACTGACCCTTATATTACATTTTCCCAAGTTAAGGTGGAACCAGAGTAACACGCGAACTAAATAAATAATCAAATTTTCTTACGTTGTTCGCAATTTGCAAGCCACTGTCAGGACGTGGTATGTATTTACAAAATTATAATTATTAAAATCATTAATGCAACCCTCTAAATTCATTCAATCCCATTGAATGTCTTTTTCATAAAATTAAAAAAATATATATATTTAATTTTTTTTTCCACCTTAATGTTTCGCTAGTGAGAACACACAGATGACATTCAACAGTAATACGAGTATTTCCAAAACTTCATCTCTATAATTGACACCGATAACGTTACTACCAGCACACTCAGTTTTAGTAAGTACCGTAACACGTATCGAAAGAAAACCGGCCAAGTGCGAGTCGGACTCGCGCACGAAGGGTTCCGTACCCTTATCTATAAAAAACCGGCCAAGTGCGAGTTGGACTCGCGCACGAAGGGTTCCGTACCATTATCTATAAAAACGGCAAAAAAATAATATCTGTTGTATGGGAGCCCCCCTTAATATATTTTTTTTAATTTTTAGTATTTGTTGTTATAGCGGCAATAGTAATACATCATTTGTGAAAATTTCAGCTTTCTAGCTATCACGGTTTATGAGATACAGCCTGGAGACAGACAGACAGACAGACAGATAGATAGACAGACAGACAGACAGCGGAGTCTTAGTAATAGGGTCCCGTTTTACCCTTTGGGTACGGAACCCTAAAAAAACAAACCGATATAATCTAATTGAATTAGGGAGAGCAACAATATCGTATCGTATCGTGTTGCTTTACAAATTAGGTACTTCGTTCCGAATAACGATCGAGCTGACGATCGATAAGAACCGAATGGAAACCGAAGTGCTGTCGAAGTGTCAGTCACAGAGTTACAGCATCAGTTACTATAACGTCTTATAGCAGGAGTAACTCCAGTGTGGGAAAGAGACAGAGCTATACAGGTCGTCTAGCGCCATCTCTTTCCCACACTGGAATTGCTCCTGCTTTAAGACGTCGTGGTAGGCTACCTGATTGCCTGATATTTGACTGCCTCGTTGGTCTAGTGGTCGCAAGCGCTACTGCTGACCAAGCGGTCCTGGGTTCGATTTGCGGGTCGGCCAAAGTGCTATAGGATTTTTTCATAAGGATTTTTTTAGTAGCAGCCACGGAGTCTGAGTCTGGATTTGTGCCCGGTTGATGACAAAAGGCTCGCCCCCCTATTACATGGGACTTAAACATAAATGGCAAAATGTGGTTGTACTATTTGGTACAGCTATGCCTAATCCTTCGGGGATTACAGGCGTGATGTTATGTTTTTTTTTATGTTACAATATCTGTTTCATTAAAAAAAAACCGGTTCCTGTAATCTATAGGTAAAGAACTATTTTTTGTATTTTTTCAAAATGTTCGCTATTTATGGTAAATTTTGCTTATTTTCTTAAATAACTTCAAAACATTTGAATAATATTTGAGATGCTCACAATGAGCCCTTTCATCATTTGATATGTAACACGATAAAGTTTGCAAAACTTTTTTTTTCATTTTCTAATTTACCTCCCAAAAGTGGTTAAAAATTCAGTAATCTACGTTACACGTCTGTTTTTGGGTCGCCGACTTACATATGTGTACCAAATTTCAACTCAATCGGTCCTGTAGTTTCGGAGTAAATTGGCTGTGACAGACAAACAGACAGACAGACACTCCAGTGATCCTATAAGGGTTCCGATTTTTCCTTTTGAGGTACGGAACCCTAAAAAACAGAGTCGAGTTCATCGCAATAACGTTTTGTTTTTTGTGGACCAATAAATATTGATTGCACTTATGACAAGAAGGAATTAAAAATGTAAAATTTAGTTTTTTGCCCAATTTGTTAATTGAGTTTATCACTGACCACTTTCGTATTATAGAGGTTCTCAGCTTTGGCATCCACTCTAGAAATAACGAAAGGGAGGTTTTTGATTCTCCAGTCTTCTTTATCGTGTGGTTAGTGCCTCACCTGGTGTCAGAGTTTTTATGCCGCTCATGGGCCTCTGACTTGGCTTAACATGCCGTCGAGAAATATCTCTCTGGCATGCTGGTTTCCTTCACCGAAGCAAGCGATAAATTAATACACACTTGAATCCGAAAAATAAGAGGTGCGTGTCTTGTTTCAGTTCATCTGTCTCTGGAGTGCGGTATTGAGAATTAACCATGCACTCAGAAGTGACTCTGAACTCTTCCTCCTTCTCTTAACCTATACATATATAAAATAAATAAATATCCCTGGACATTTCACACAGCACCATCTAGTCCCAAGCTAAGCAACCTAATGCCTGTGTTAAGGTAGCTAGATGGCTGATAAACTACATAGGTATATACATTTTTTTTTTGTAAATACATACATATTATAGATAGAAAAACACCCAGACCCGGAACAACTACTTGTAGGTCATACAAATATTTGTTCCGTACGGGAATCGAACCCGCGACATGCAGCGCAGCAGTCAATCGCTTGACCACTGCGCCAACTGTGCCGTCAACAAATCGTCAAACGTCATAAACCATTGACATACCAAAGTAAATCCCATTGTGGCAGTCCTACATAACGTTCATATAAAAATCCGTTCCTACATAGTAAAAATCCGTTCCAGGAACCACATGGTATTCACCCATGAAATACTACAGCTTCCAGTCTATCCACCTCCACTCCACCTAGTCTAAAGAGCACTTAATCCAATGTCAGTGCTCTTGAATGCGTTACGTTCAATATATGGGGATAAACGAGGCTATCTGTCACGTGAGCCAGGAGTTATCGACGCAATGGAACCGAACGTCTTAGTATGCTTGCTTAGACTGCGAGAAGGCTATGTGGTATTGGTTTAGTAAGGGTTGTTACAGTGATGTGGCCAGGAATTAACCAGTTCATCATTCGACAGCATTATTTCAAGGGGTGGCCTTTGAGTTATGGGTCCAATTAAAGATTTGGAGCAATGGCTCGGTTAGTATTAATAAATTAATTTCGAGACCATGCTACAAAGACTCTTCTTTGATGATTTTTTATTTGTTTTAGTATCCTATCAAAATCATGTTTTATTTAACCATAAGGTTGGCTAGTAGAATTCTAATCTGTGGTAGAATGCCTTGTGGTATAGCCTGCGTAATTTACTCTATAGACGGAGACGGACACCTAAATAATTCAATACATAACTGACTGGGATGGTGAAAGAAGCGCTTTCCTTGTCAAACGCGTTAGTATAAGCACTTGGAATACTGAGTTTTCCCCTCTTGATATTAAACCCCTTGACGTTTTATGTCACTTCAGGCAGATGGCAAGACGGGTAGACGGTCATCTTGAAGCTGGTCAATATATTTCTGCAAAAACACGTACGTACGTCTTACTGTACTCGTAATAATTCAATGCTCTTTATCATCCTATTTTTAGTGTCAGTGGCGGTTCTAACTTTGCTCTTTTTTTCACCACTTAGCCCAGAATTTCACACTTAAACTCAAGTCGATAATTACGCCCAGAAAACGTCATTAAGTACGTATTATAACCGTCAAGAGCTTTCAACAACACAATGGCTAAGTGCGAAAATCGTGCGACACGGAAGTATCAAGTAGCATTCATCGGCGTATCGCGATCGTGAGGGAAACACAACGCTATGTACTTCCTCAATAATTCTCTAATAATGTGCACGAAACCATAAAACAACTGTTTATTCGCATTACAGCTTTACGACTCACGTTTACAACGACTGAATTTGCTACTTTTTTACTCTGATAGACTTTCTGAATGCAAATTGGTTAGATTTATTGTACAGGGTGTACGATTTGCGTAAGAACAGAAAGCAGATACGATAGAGGAGGTATGGAAGCAGTAGTTACTTTATGATACTTTTGTTTTTCTTTTTTGGGGGGAATTTTCACAGTCGTCTGGTTTTTGGAATAAGACCGAGAAAGAATCGAATATAGTCAGTACCATAGAGAGTGCAATTTCAGAGAAACCGGTGGAGATAGAAGCGGGTACTGCGGCTGTAACCAGCGTTGAAGCTGACAGAGACCAGATTTCAACGGATGTTGTGAACCGAGAAAATGCACGGCAGTCATTTAAAACGCATTAGAGAAGAAGGCTCCTCAAGCCTTAGCCGCTGCGCAGGATTCAGAAGTCACGCACGAGCCACGTGCACATTCTCGGCGTACCAGCAAAGATGTTGACTATTCTGTATTTTATTAGTAGAAAGTAATACGTACAATGTTAGGTTAAGCAAGATAAAGTTGTTACAACAATGTTTTAAATCATTTTATGTTATTTGTCAACAGGTTTCAAAATTAGTGTGGTGGAATGATGTGTATGCGTACTCACACATAGTTACTATACGGTGTCAATGTGTTAGTGTAACCCCTTCCCAAGTTAGTAATAAACTAGCGATCAAGGACGACACTCGTTTCATTATCTCCGAACTCCTACCCACATCGTATATCAGTAGGCTTCCTACCGTACTAAAACCACGCCATTGTTACTTTCTGCGCATGGAGGTGAGGAGGTGGGTCCCGTTACCTGATATTTTGGCACTTAGAAGTGTAGTTACTCTTCTTTCATAGAATAGAATAAGCTGTTGACGTCATAATTATTTTTTGTGTGACTTTGTTAAATTACAAGAGATTTTCCATTTGCCCTGTTTTCTATAGAGGCATTGCTATACATATAGCAGCCGAAAATATAGCTCTGTGTGATGCACGCTGTATGTATTGTATTATGTAAAAATTACGCATAAATAATTTTGATGAGTGTTGCCGACTCATTAACCGCGGCATCTACAAGGAGTTCCGATCATTTCGCCGAGTAAAGCGACCGTGAAGTATTGAATCGTAATTAATATTCAGTCTGCCGGCAGGCATAAGGAGTGAAACGAATAAAAATAGTTTGAAAAATAAATTTTAAAAGATATTATTTAGAAATGTGTACAAGTGCTACATAAAAATAATAACTGGTTTTAAGTACGTGTAGTAGAGACTCGCTGACCCCACAATCAAACCATTACTACGGTTTTGTGGGGCTTAGTTTATAAGAATACCTACCATTCTTGAATATAAATAAATAAATAGTTATAATATTAAAAATATGATGAAAGTGAGTTTATTTGTCACGCTGAATGGATTTTGGGACCTGAGTTAGGACATACAGTTTGTCGACCTCAACTTGTGGAAAACTGCGGGGATAAGCTATTTAATTAATAAATTTAACCCCATTTTTTTTCTAGTCTTCTCTGTCCCACTTGTTCCATTTCGCTCGTCCTCATTCACCCCATTTATTGTTAATAAATTTTCAGTCGTAACCCTATGGATATAACCCACAATTTTCATTAAAACAATCCTGTCAACAATTAAAAAGAATGTTCATTATCATTCAATTGCAAAAAGACTGACACTACAAGTTAATACCTCCATCGATCACGGACGGTGCTGTTTTTAATTACCCGTCCCGGTCTGATGTAGTGTCAAGATCGTTCCATCTCTTTCTAGCGGGATGAACTGGGTAGCGGCTAATTGGGTATACAGGGGTCGTATCTTGTAAACAATGGATGAGGTTCTACCTTTTTACTTGTTGTTCTTCGTGACGGATCGCTGTTCCAATTTGGGTGATGCATGTCAGGAGCCATGACGATGTAGATTGTTAACGTATAGGAATTTCGAATTAAGAATTGTGACGTCATATATTTGTGCGTGTTTCATCAGTCTGAATGTATATTACGTGGGTTTTCTGCGTTCATCTAATAATTTCCTGGATTAAAGAAAATCGGTGTTATTTGGAACTAATCATTATAGATTTAGTAGAAATGAATTTGGTTAATCTATTTATATAAAATTCAAAGTCCTGACTGACTGACTGAGATATCAACGCACAGCCCAAACCGCTGGTCCTAGAGCAATGAAATTTGGAGGATGTATTCTTTGTGAAGAGTAGGTATCCACTAAGAAAGGGTTTTTCGAAATTCTACCCCTAAGAGGGTAAAATGGGGTGTTGAGTTTCTATGAAACTTTTTACTCTCGCGGTCGATGGACTTGAAAATTTGTGTACCTACTCTGCAGTTACAATTATGAGAAACGTGTATCAAAGTTTTTCCAAAATCATCCCCCAATATGAAATTCAAAGTCCTGACTGACTGACTGATATATCAACTTACAGCCTAAGCTGCTGGTGTTAAAGACATGAAACTTAAAGGGTGTATTCTTTGTGAAGAGTAGGTATCCACTAAGAAAGGGTTTTTCGAAATTCCATCCCTAAAGGGGCGAAATGGGGTGCTCAATTTTCGGTAAAACTTTTTATTCTCGGGTCGATTGACTTGAAAGTCTACATACTCTTCAGTTAAAACTATGAGAAATGTGTACCACAGTTTTTCCAAAATTATCCCCCAATATAAAATTCAAAGTCCTGACTGACTGATATATCAACGCACAGCCCAAACCACTGGCCCTAGAGAAATGAAATTTGGAGGGTGTATTCTTTGTGAAGAGTAGATATCTAATAAGAAAAGGTTCTTCGAAATTCCACCCCTAAGAGGGTAACCTGGGTTGTTGAATTTTCTGAGAAACTTTTTATTCTCGGGGTCGATTGACTTCAAAGTTTGTGTACATACTCTGAAGTTAAAATTGTGAGAGATGTGTATCACAGTTTTTCCAAAATCATCCCCCAATATAAAATTCAAAGTCCTGGCTGACTGATATATCAACGCAGAGCCCAAACCGCTGGTCCTAGAGAAATGAAGTTTGGAGGGCGTATTCTTTGTGAAGAGTAGGTATTCATTACGAAAAGGTTTTTCGAAATTCTACCCCTAAGAGGGTAAAAATGGGTGTTGAGTTTTCTATGAAACTTTTTAGTCTCGAGGTCGATTGAATTGAAAATTTGTGTACATACTCTTCAGTTAAGAAAAGATTAATTATGAGAAACGTGTATCACAGTTTTTCCAAAATCATCCCCCAGTATGAAATTCAGTCCTGTTTTTTTTTCGATTTTTTCGTCATGGGTGTCATTTTCGTGGTTTTTGGGGTCGCCAATGACGAAAATGAGGTCAAAATATAAAAATCCAAGACGACGCCCATGAAGATTTTAGGTTTTTTCGTCATGGGTGTCATTTTCATGGCTTTTGGGGTCGCTGATAACGAAAATGTGGCCAAAATGTAAATCGATGATGGCGCCAGCAAAAAAATTCAGTTATTTCGTCATGAGTGTCATTTTCGTGGTTTTTGGGGTCGCTGATAACGAAAATTAGGTCAAAATGAAAATTCAGGATGGCGCCGATGAAAATTTTCGGTTTTTCTTCATTAATGTCATTTTCGTGGTTTTTGGGGTCGCTGATAACGAAAATGTGGTCAAAATGAAAATCCAAGATGGTGCGGACGAAAATATTTGGTTTTTTCGTCATGGATGTCATTTTCATGGTTTTCAGGGTCGCTGATATCGAAAATTAGGTCAAAATGAAAATTCTAAATGGCACCAACCATTTTTTTTAGATTTTTCATCAGGGTTATCATTTTCATAGTTTTTGAGGTCACTGATAACGAAAATGAGCTCCAAATAAACATAGGAAAAAAAAACAATTCTCATTTTTTTCTTCGGTTTCCCCTGACTCAATTTCCACCCTTCGCCACTGATACCTACCAGTGGCAAAGGGTCCACTTAGAAAGGGTTTTTCGAAATTCCACCCCTAAGAGGACAAAATGGGGTGCTGAGTTTTCTGTGAAACTTTCTATTCTAGGTGTCGATAGACTTGAAAGTCCACATACTCTACTTACAGTTTTTCCAAAATCATCCCGCAATAAAAAAATCAAAGTCCTGACTGACTGACTGATATATCAACCACTGGTCTTAATGACATGAAATTTGAAGGATGAATTCTTTGTTTTGAAATGGGGTTTGAATTTTCTGTGAAACTTAATATTCTCTGGGTCGGTTGACTCAAAACTTAATGTACACATCACTCTTCAATTAAAATTATGAGACACGTGTATCACAGTTTTTGATATAACACGATATAGTTTAGAAATATTAGTATTTTCATTTTTTAATTTACGACCCAAAAGTGGCTCCCATGTTTAAAATTAATTTATACGTCCGTCTTTAAATCAATGACTTACATATGTGTACCAAATTTCAACTCCATCGGTCCGGTAGTTTCAGAGTAAATTGGCTGTGACAGACGGACAGGCAGACAGACAGACACGCGAGTGATAATATAAGGGTTCCGTTTTTCCCTTTGAGGTGCGGAACCCTAAATACTAATATTACATATACACCATTATTTTTAGGTCGTTCTGGAGCCAAATACCATGAACTCGATCATCGAACTCGAAACGATTGGGGCTATTTTTTTCAAAAAATAACAATAAAAAAAAACACGAAAGAATAAATTGAATGTTTTTTTTTTAAATAATGAGAACTCAAATGCATATGTGTGTGTAAAACGTATCCACGATCGACAACACATGCGAACGATACCCATTCGAAAATTCATTCATCGATCGATTCTCATTCTTTCACTAATAAAACATTAAATTTATTCTTTTCAATTTTTTTTATTGTTATTTTTTGAAAAAAATAGTCCCAATCGTTTCGAGTTCGATGATCGAGTTCATGGTATTCGGCTCCAGAACGACCTAAAAATAATGGTGTATATCTTACATAAACTATTTATTAATGCGAAAGTTTGGATGAATGGATGTTTGTTACTCAATCACGCCAGAACGGCTGATCAGATCTGGATGAAACTTGGCACAGAGATAGATTATAGTCTGATACAAATAGATACATATAGATTACTTATTATCCCAGAAGTAGGCAAGATCCCGTGGGCAATTCCCGAACTGCACGCGGGCGAAGCCGCGGGCAAAAGCTAGTTCAGTATATTTCATTTCATACCAGGCTATTTCAAGACCAAGCTCATTGTCGTTAAGTAGGTACCTACCCAGAATGTTCTGTAACATTTTTTGCAATTATTGTGTTGTTCATTAAAATGATACTTGAAATATTTTTTGGCTTTTTAATTATTCCAATTTTACAATCTTCTAATGATGATATGTATTTTGTTTCAGGTACGTTAAATCATTCATATTTGGCATTTCGGACTGTAGGTATATCTACTTTTATCTACAAACATAATGCCAAGGTTTATCAATTAATACACGTAAGTTGTACGCATGTTACTTATATATTTATTACTTTTTAATCATAAGTCTGCTAAGCAATTATACTATTATCCTGGATAAAGCTTACTATAAGCCTCCCAAAACAATATGTTAATTATTTATCAATATGTTATTTATTAATTTATTATACTACTAATTAGTTTACATATACATATTATATAAAATATTATAAATGCGAAAGTTTGTGAGGATGGATGGATGTTTGTTACACTTTCACGCAAAATTTACTGACCGGATTTTGATGAAATTTGGCATACTGATAGTTTATAATTACAAAAACATATATACTTTTTATCCCGGTAGAACGATCCCGTGAGACATTACCGAACTCCACGCGGTCGAAGCCGCGGGCATAAGCTAGTATTTAGATAAAGTTTTTCATTTAGACATCTCCTTGATCTGAAAACATTAAGAAAATCATTATTATTTTTACAGCTTAATACCATTTTAAGTCTTGTAATATAAATTATATAAAGTTTTTCCTGTAAATGTGGTGTATTTCCATTTAAAATATATATATTCAGCAATAATATTCATACCCTACAAATTCAGTCACCGTATCCATAAAACAACATCGTACCAAACTCTCTGGCATAAACTATATGATTTATTAAAAGCTCACAGCACTGGATTGGTAAATTCTGTAGTGCGACGAAAGGTACTCCTCAGGGGAGAACACAACTGTTCTGAACTATAGTAAACTTTGACTAAGAACTATGTAGCTGTTCATATGGGTATGGGAAGAAGTTCCTTTATTGCTGAATATGAAGAATATTGATTACGTGTGGTAAATAAATAAACACCACGCCAGTAATCCTCGAAGGGTTAGGCAGAGGTGTGCGTAATAGTTCACCAACATTTGGTCGCAATTGCAACTGCTTAACATGAGGTTCTGGGTTCGATTCTAGAATCGGGGAAATTGTTATTGGGTTTTTCCATCAGGAATTTCTCAGTAGTAGCCACGGAGTCTGGATTTGTGCCCGGTTGATGAAAATGGGCTCGCCCACTATTACAAGGTAAATAAATTACTTGCTGAAATTAAGGATACGTTCAAACGGTCAACGGTAACCTACCCTTACCTTTCCATGTTTTTTTTTTTTTTTAAAGAACGTTGCCCCACACTAGGAATTTCTCCTGTATCGTGGGTGTGGTTACAAACATTTGAACTCACATACACAAACAGCCAGACCCGGAACAACTATCTGTAGGCCATACAAATATTTGTTCCGTGCGGGGATCGAACCCGCGACATGCAACGCAGCAGTCAATCGCTCAGCCACTGCGCCAACCGTGCCGCCAAATTTTTGATTTTTTTGATTGGTATAGTTTGGATATTATGTATCTAAATATCGGCTAGCTTGCTATAAACAACATGTTTTATTGTGCCTGACAATTTGACAGTTCTCGAACGGTTTGAGTCATTGCCACTTAATAAGCCACGAATGAAGAGTGATGTAATACTCCAAGTGCACTAGCATGGCCACTGTTTCAGTCAAATAAAAATGACCACGTTTCCTTCGAAGTACTCGAGTTAAGAAAACGCTAATAGATTCTTTACCATTTACATTCCATAAAGGAAACTTCCCAATTCAGTAAACTCTCAAACTAACTTTAATTTCTTCTCGAAACATCAAGCAACAACTCGAAATAATAAATTCCCTTAACCTTCATAAAAGGCGGTTGATTTTCAAAAGCGTTCTATTTGATCAAGCCAAGTTTCCACATCCTTCCTTTAATTTTCTGTAAGCGAAAACCTCCTTGGTGTATTGGCGTTTTGACAAGGCGCCTGGAGCAAGCAAGCGGTGTACGAAGCCAATTTATTAGGTCAATGCTCCACTTACGAAGTGCCACGCGATATAAATCCTATGGAATTTCACAAACTAGTGTCCTGACACAATTTTGACGAAGTTGGAGTGGTTCTGCAGGCTTTGTCGAGTATGTAATCGAACGAGGCCTTTTCGGTTGTCTTTTTTTTCATTTCATCCTTTTTTGGCGCGGTTTTGTTTGTGTAGTTGTCAGTTGTTGGTGATTTTTTGCGCCCACGAGGCAAATTAAGTCTCGATTTGGGTAAATTTTCATGTTAGCAAATAAAAGGTAATGACCAAAATTGGTGCCTCTTTATTTTTCGCTTATAGCTTAACAAACAGAATTATGAATGGCGGTAAAGCTCGGAACTCAGACCGAGTTATACAGGGTAATTTATACGTTACTTAGCTTATCATCTGCCTAGCCTTTTCCAAACTATGTTGGGGTCGGCTTCCAGGATGCACCTGAATACCAGTATTTTACATGGAGTGACTGCCTATCTGACCTCCACAACCCAATTAGTATTGGGTAATATGATACCCCTTTGTAAGACAGTGAAATATAATATTTTGATTTTGAGTAGAGCAAAAGTGATCAAAGGAACCATGATCTTAATTTTGGAGGAAAATTAAACAGCGTAGCGAGTTCGCCTAATCTCGTTTCTTTATGGTAGGACCCTTTGGTTAACTGTAATTAAGCACCCATAAGCATTAGTTAGCACTTTCACTCAAAATTTTATTAAAATCAATAAATATTGAAACGTAAACATGAATTACATTTAAAGATAGATTGAAAGTGAGTTCCACTTCGTTCGGAATATTGATTAGATCGGCAATCGATTCAGAATTGCGACTATTCGTGCAAGCTTCTATCTGCAATCGATTCAATTTTATTATGACAGAGTAATTTGCATGATAAAATATTACTTTAGTATGCTAAATATCTAAACTCTTTTCGCTGAGCAAAGCGTTGAAAATCCAACACTTTTCACTTATTTCAGCATTAATTGAAGGGTTGTCTTAAATCGAGCATCAGTCATTTTCTGCCTTGAAATGAAGAAACTTTTAACATATATTCGATCGTAATTACCTTGAAAATAATATTAAAATGAATGATGAAAGTAGACTGGACGCCAATTAAGTTTACCCGGGACCTTAACATCACTTTTGATACTTAGAATTCTGTTACTCATGTACCTAAATCCATCCACATGCTGCTACGTATCTTCGGAGGGTTCATACCTTTTTCGTTCATCCGTTCACAGTTCTTGTAATTTAAAAGAACAACACCTTACATGCAAATGAACTGCATTGCTATATTGGCAAGCCACGTAACGGCTTCCACAATTCTCAGTATTGGCTTCGAACCAACAAGGCGGTCTTCACCCATTGTAGTCAGTCCTAAGAGCTAGACAAGTGACAAAAAATGTTTAAAAAGTCGAGTTGTCAATTCTCTCTTTTTATTTTTACATTTTCTTATGATTTTAAGTAAGCAACGAGCATATTAGAGGAAGTTTAAAAGTTGCGCCAGTTACAGAAAAGTTGAAAGGGAATCGACTGTCTTGGTATGGACATGTGATGAGGAGGGACGAATCGCATGTGACTAAAAGAGTGATAAATATAAACGTTGATTGTTGGAGAAGGAGAGGAAGACCAAAGAAACGATGGATGGATTGTGTGAGGAATGATATGAAAGATAAAGGAGTAAATGATAGCGTGACGGTTGACAGAGGAGAATGGAAGAAAAAACGCGTTGCGCCGACCACAAATGACAAGGGCAAAAATTTGGCGAAAATTGGTTTGAACGAGATCTAGTAAGTAGTTTTTTTTTTAATACGATTTATATTATTACAACATTGACCAAAGTTACAACGAACTACAAGAACTTTTATATTATGTTACTTGCTGCTACGGAACCCTTCATGGGCGAGTCTGACTCGCACTTGGCCGCTTTTTCTTTCTCGAGTCGACACGTCTACGACACTTTGGAACGTCTTGAAAAACGTTCTTGCCAGGCCTACTGTCCTGCATCTACAATAGAGTGGTTTTCGTCATATTGATTATTATAATAATACGATTCTACCAGCAAACCTACTCACAGACTAAAGATTCTTAGTTCAGACATAGCCCTATAGTTCTAGGATTACATAAGAACATCGGAATGCCAGCAAAGTGAGGGTTCGTCAACCAGGTTTCAATAATTTGCGGCCGGTCGCTTCGACATCCACGGAATGCAATATCGGTGGTCGGTAGTTCGGGTATCTACATTCAAAATATCGAATATCGCATCGTGAGCTTGACACCTGCGGCGGCCATCTTTGATTTTTGTATCGAGGCCTTGAGGCAATTTGAGTTTCGAATTACAGAACTACAAAGATTTTTCGGCGTTTGAATGACATCGTCACAGGGGCGTTGTTGGTAAACATAATGTGAAATGTATTGAAAAAGGACGAGATGGCGGCGTTGGTTCCGATTATGGCCACGGGCCAAAATATCCATGTTCACTATAAATAGGTAAAAGCTAAAAGGAAAATGTGGAAAACAAATGAACTGTGTGATCAGGTTTTCCCTCATTTTTAATCTATGATGCGATATGCCATATTTCATTAAATTACTCAAGTAAATATATTTCAAATAAAAACTGAAAATGTAACCAACACCACTCTACATAAAACTTGAGTAACGCGATATTATATCTTCCAATTCGATTTTTACGATGATTATCGATTTTTTTCATGAATAATAAAATGCGAATCTTCACACGCAGAGGCAAATAATTACAGTAATCGGGTGTTGCTTACGATTATCTTAGCCATCAATTTGTAACGGTTTAAACGCACAAGAGATCAGTGTTTAAATAGGTACTTAAATCAGTTACTTAATAAAGATGTTCTTAATTGAATTTATAATCGCTCGTTTTCTAAAAGTTCAACTGTAATCGACTAATCATAAAACAAGGATTAGGTAAGTGTAAAACCATCACTGAAAAACCACTTGTAATTTTTCTTTGAGTTTTAGGTACATGAAGTGCCTTGTGAGGTTCGTATGGCCTCAGTAGTCCCCCATGTATCACCCTAAGCGTGAAGGCAGGGCCAACAATACGGGCAAGCCCATAAGGCAAGCAGCAGCGGTGGCCCAGTGGTGGCTGCCCCTACTTACGAACAATAAGTCGTGGTTTCGAATCGAACCTCAGGTTGGCGCATTACTTTATGTAATTTATTTCATCACTACCGCTCTCAAAAACGGTGAAGGAAAACATCGTGGGGAAACCAAATATCCTAGAACCAAAAATTCGGACATGTGACATCTACCAACCCGCACTGGGCCCGCGTAGTGGATTATAACCCATTCCCTCTCATAGAGAGGAGACCGTGTGTCCCAGCAGTGGGAACATTATAGGCTGATTACGCATAAGGCAAGCAGACTGTTCGGAAAGCCTAATATGATGAAGAGTAGTAAGTTATAGGGGTAAGCCAAGCTTTTAGGCTTGTATGTAAGTACCGCCACCACGTGATGCGCGCAGTTTCTCTATTCCTTCTCTAATTCCATCTTTTTAACCGACTTTCTTCAAAAAGGTTCTCAATTCTGCTGTATTTTTTAAAATGTTTTTTACCTCATACTAATAACTCTGTCATTTATTAACCGATTTGAAAAATTCTTTTATTATGTGAACGGATGTAGGTACTTCCCGATTGGTCCCATAGAAATATAATCAAAATCGATTCAGTATTTTTTTTTTAATACGTTTTTTTTCTTCTACGGCCATCCAACCATCATATCGTCAACGTGGCCACGTTGACGACATTATGGTTTGTTAATAACTTCTAGTTACAATGAAATAAATACCACACAAATTCTTCTTCTTAATACTTCAACTAAAAAGGGTAAAATAAAAAAAACTATCTGCGAAAAAAAACGACTTCCAAAAAGACACAAAAAAGTCTAAAATAACTTATGTTTTTTTTTTAAAACCAACTGTTAAATCTAACTTTATTATCAACAGCATTCGTAAAACACGTGCAATTACCAATGACGACTGAAAGTGTAGTTCACTAAACCTGGACATGCAATTCAATTATGAAACACCAGTTATTCTCATCTCGTTTCAATTAACGTCAACGGTTCGTCATTCTTACACTTGAGCCGTTTTTCTTAGACGAATATGATTGCGTGTCTCCTTGTTAATTTTGATGTTTTTATAAGGAGATTGGCCCGGAATAATGTTTTTCTAATAAAAATGTTTACTTTTCAGTTCTTAATTGGAAAGTGAATGGATTTGACGGACATCCAAGTTAAATATATAAATATTACTACCCAAATACTTTTATTTCAGTGCTGTGAAAAGTACGTAAAACTATTCATTCCGCTTTTTCTAATTTTCTACCAATCTCATCAAAATTGTTTCAGTAAGTATTTAAGGAACGTGAAAATGAAAAAAAAAACATACTGTATAACAAATGAGGAGGAAGTAGCAGCGTGTAATAAAAATGTTTCATTAATGAAAATAAATAAGTAATAGTTTATGCTCTTTTCATTTCAGTAGCCATGTAGAAACACGAAAATAATTTAATTTCCTTTGGTCCATGTCAATTTATCATTCGCATTTCTGGATTTATAAAAGTTGGTATTCGTTCCCGATGACTGATTGCTGACTTGTTGACCATCCATTCTTTGAATGAACGATATTTCATTTACGCCTATTGATTTTCGCAATTTGTATTCCTTCATGCGTTGTCGGTATAAAAACTTGTTGTTTTCAAGAAATTATTTTCAGTAATGCATTGGCGTTAAAACTATTGTTTCTAGTTTATAAATAAAATGTTGTTTACTGCTGATTTATAGTAGTGATGTCTGTTTATGATCCGTAAAATTTAATTGCGTAGCGTATATTTGCTAAGTCAAACATAGCGTAACCGCAGGGTAACTTAGATGTTAGAATTCTGTAAACTGTCTTACAAAAAAAACGCTCGTTATTTTTGACACATCTATCATCCGACATGATAGTTAGGCAGTGCGGATATGCGTAGAGGGTGGAGGGAAGGGGAAGAGGGGGTGACTGAAAAAAAGAAACAGTAATCCTGTGATGTTGAGATGACGGAAGTTGGGGCGACATCCTGACGACACTTCGCATTCCAGCTTCCTAGTTCCGCGTTGTGTAGTCAGAAGTACGTACACTTCAACCAACTTATCTGTGCAGGCGGGAAAACACAGAACTAAAATAAATGTACCAAGTTTGACATATTGATGCATTTTTTCTTGACAAGCAGCGCCACCTTGAAACGCAAACTTAAAGTGGTCATACTGTAGATCTCGTTTGGATAAGGAATTGTGTCTGTTTTGTTTGAATATGGTAGAGGTATAGTGCAAGTAGGGTTACCGTCAGTCTTGATTTGTCCGGACATTTCGAAATATCATCGCAAAAAGGCTGAAGTAAATTGTTAGCAAATTTTTGTAAATGTTAGTCCTGACTTTTGATATTTACAAACCGAACCCTAAATGTACTACCGAGTTCACTGACGGAAGACCACTTTTCAACCTTATCACTTAGGGCATTAGGGTGGAAAGTCGGTGATTTCGATAGTACCTACTTGCACTTAGGGTAGGCACTCCCATAAAAAAAAAAGGTTTATGTAACTGTAAATGAATTTAGTGTCTACACATTCATAAAATAAAAAGAATGGAGAAATACTATTGTTCTTCTATTTCTTGGTTGACGTGGGGAAAATCGCGTCTTGCGTCAATTTCTAGACGTAAACAATTTGTTTAGTTTGGTTTATTCTAAACAATTGAAACAGGATGCTTTTATTGTGACGGAGATAGGCTGCAAAGTCTACTAGTGTCTCAGCTAATGTTATGAGCTTCTGTAGGGACAGATATTTACTAACTAGCCCCGGACTACCTGTAACGACTAACAAAGATCTACAAATGAAAGCCAGGACCAACGGCTTAACGTTCTTTCCGAGGCACGGAGGAAACTCGGTATGTAATGGGTGGTCACCTATCCACGGACCAACCTAGGCGGCTTAACCTGAAGATCGAGTGGCTGTTATTATTTAACTACGAGCTAGCTATTTTTTGGCCAAAGAATCAGTGGAAACGTGGCAATGCTGCCAGCCTTCTGGGCACTTTTCCTGTTGACAGCGATGCTGACGAATTTTTGAACGCCCTGTAACCCTTTTCTACTTGTACATATTTATTACTATTATAGTTTTGTAGTTTGTAAATAATTTAATAATCTTTGAAATAAATGCTTTTTGCTACGAGCTAGCTCGCAGGCCTTCTTCATACTCGTATTATAGTTAAAATATTCAGCCAGTAGCTTGATGTTTTCCTGACATTAAACCAACCAACAAATCCGCCAGATAAAACGTTATCAAAAACATAACACACGCTCAGACATTTTCACTTTCGTCCTATCAACTATGTAATCCCCGACTCAACATACTTAAGTGCTCGTGAAATCACTTTTCACGTCGTAAAACAGTTAATATGTGACGAATAAAACTCACTCGAGTGTAAGCATCGCTGTCTCGTGCAGCACGAACGCCATTACGATTGAGTGACCAGTGTATAATCGATAACGATGCAACTGTCATTAGAATGGATTTAAACGAACGTTAGCTTCGAAGCCGATTGAGGTGTCGCATCACTATGTTTTGTGATGTTGATTACTGATTTTTTACAGAGTAGTAATACTTTGTTATTAAGCAACGCTTGCCGAGTTTGGTGATGGTTAACCAAACCAACCATTAATACCGAATCCCTCCGTAGCTTCGGAAAGCATGTGAAGACATAATTTCATAACACTAGAAACGGAATATTTACCATGTTTACTGTTTGTTTTGAGTTCCCGACATGGTAAATATCCCGTTTCTAGTGTTAATGATAATGTGTGTATGTTAGAGACCATGACAGTTTAAAAAATTATGTCTATAGCATGTGAAGACGTTGGTCCCGGCAGTGATTTGACCGTGGATCTCTTTGCGTGGCACACCATGCTCAGATAGAGGCCTTTTGGCCTGACAATTTTAGTTTAATGCATGTCTTATTTCTAAGTTTTTCTTTTTATTGTTAATTTTAATCATTTTGTTTTATTCTGTGCGAGACAAATCAATACTTTTTCTTTAAATTTAGATATTTAACACAGGTTATAGGTAGACAAATGCCCGAAAGTCTGACCAGTCTTACTAAAGGGTATTGTATTAACCAGAAATGGGTCTGGAGATGAGATAGGTAGATGTTCTTTGTAAAATATTGTCATCGTATCCGATTGGATCCGTTTTTGCCATAAATCATCAATCCAAATTTTTCTTTTCCTCTTCTGTGTTTTATGATTAGTTTCTTCTTCTAATGCAATAGCCAACAGTCAACATCAACCATTTCCAAAAATTAGAACACGTCAACACGGTAGGAATGAAACTATTTGACTAGGCGCTGAAACGGGCACGTTCGCAAGCTACGGTACGGAGCCGATCGCATGCGTCGACATCCAGACGGACGCGATCGGCTGTCGACGCATTCGTTTGTATCCTGTCCGATCCGATCCTATGCGATGCGAGTCGTTTGGTGGAAAACATCCTTAAGTCGATGAGTAAATTGGTGGTCTTGTGTCGCATCACTTTGTTTTGTGATAGTGTGTTGTTTATAGCTGTTTGAGTTTTTACGGAGTTGTAATGACTTGTAATTAGATTCTTTAGCTGTAGACTAATGCGGAACTAATGTGTGCGACGTCGTAGTTGGGAAACCCCGTGTACTGCGGTGCACTTAACCTAGAATTAGTGATAAAAACTTCGTAATATCAAAATAAAAAGTTTACTCATTTGTGACGAAAATACGACGTAAAATTCCGATGTTATCAACAGTGATACGGGGAGTATACCCAGTACCACTGTTGTGATTTAGTTTGACTGCTGAATGGCAGCTACACTCTAATCGCATTAAGCCAAATCTGCCTTTATCGACTTGCAAACATTTGGTAAATTCAAATCCATTCCTATAGTCAAAGCTCATTGTAGATGGCGTAACCATAGCTAGTCCCAATCTGACCAATGAGGTCAACCTATTTTGAAATATAAAATGACATAAACAGATTTTTAAGCAATGATAGATGTTTGAAAGTGGTTTTTAGAGCACAGATTGCCAGCCGCTCCATGTAAAATACTGGTATTCAACTGCATTCGCTATGAGCCAACCCTAAAATAATTGGGTGAAATAAGATGACGAACTAGCTATGCTGATTATACGCCATGAGTCACAGTTACCTTCCCTGTTGAGATAATAAGATTTTACACCATCTTCCTTTTGATCGAACTGCCATTTCTGTTCGGAAAAGGTCTTCCAATTAAAAACAATGCTTCGTGTCGTTGTTATGTGCTAGTATCGTGATGGCCGTCCAGCTAGACGGCTGTAAAACATTTATATAATTGCATGACATCCTTGTCTGTCGTGTTCGTATCTTATGTAACGTTAGGTGCAGAAAAACGACGCAATTGTTTGTTGGTTATGTATCGGTTTTTGTTTTGTTTAGTGGTTGCGCTTCTCCTTTTTTCGTGTCGATGGTACGACTTCGTTTAAATTTTTTTTGGCCAGTATGTGACCACGTTAATGGCGTCGTCTTTGGCGTCTTTTAGGTGTAATGAATACCCGACACAAATAAGTATCTGAAGTCATAAAACTTTTGTTAAACCCCTTTTCAGTAAGTGATTAATATTAACAATCACACAATTTAAATATGTTATCACTGATAAGATTAAAGAATGACAGTCGAATTGTCCTCAATCGAGGCAATAGACTAACTGACCGACTAACTGAACAGTTAGTGTCTGTAGAAGTAGGTTAATCGTTATTGATTTCTATTAAGGAGGGTTTATACGTTGTCCCGTTAACTTCTTTTAGTTCAAGGGTAGATTCTAAGCTTCCCATCCATCGGTGACTTAACCCTGTTCACAGTTGTCTCCTGTTCTCTTATGTTGACCCTTCGTTAGTCGCTCTTACCTAGAAAGGGAGGACTATTCTTAGCCGGCCTTAGTCCCACAGATATGTCAAGTTGAACACAGCACGCCAAGCCAGAACGAGTGCAAGTAATTGGGACTGGTCAGCTTAAAACTGGAATGGCTGTGTTTTAACGATTGTAGTTTAGACCTAGATCGTCGTCGGATAATATTCAAGGTGTAAACGGACCCTTCACAAAGCCGTTAACCGAGCATTCCGTACATCAAACTAAGCAATCCTTCGCAAAAATTACTGCTCGGAAACTTTTTTTGGGGGAAAAATCACGTTTTGCGGTAAAACTCAAGGTAACGCACTGAAAACATTGTGCTGATGGATCCGTTGAATGGTAAACGGGGCATGGGGTATTTAAATTAAAGTTATAAGTATAACCTTAAAAACTCGTGAAGTATTAAAAAAAAACTTGGGAAAAGTTGGAACTTTGAACTTCAATAGAAGGTTTCTAGGTTTGGTCCCGAACACAAAAATTAACGCAATGTCGGGGATAACAAGTGCTTTTCGGCTTCATTAAGGGTATACATTTCCACCGTTTAGATTCACTTACAATAACCATAGAGTTTAAAGAGTTTTTAATTGTAGTTTTCTGTCACAACTCAATATTTTACCTTGGAACTACTAACTTTGGATGCGAAAACCCACACATGTGAAAATGACTAACTATCCTATTCTAACATACATTATAATATGAAGAAATATTACTCGTTAACCGTGACTCAGTACAAGACAAAGGCTCTTGGCATAACATAACATTACATAGAATATAACGTTCCGACATAATATGCGAAGGTGGGACACGTTAACTTGAATTTAAGGGCCCTCATTTATTCATAGGTGTTCGGGTCGGTTCACGCTTCGTATAATGCGATTTATTTGTGCAGAACCCATGCATGTTTGATGAATATTACGTGGAGGTAAGGCGATGTGCTGGCTTCGTGTCTCTGAGGTCTTGGGTACGCAGGGTTCTGTGGTGAGCGGGAAGCGAGGGGTTCTAAATTTTTTAGAAGTTTTTTTTTTGTACGATAGAATTAGGTTGGTGGAGTACGTAACCCTTTTACTCCCGCAGGTCAGGATCCAGAGAAACTGGATATATAATAAATTCTTCAGTACACGTAGATACTCCGTAGAGTAAACTTGCATTCTGTGGTGATTTTGGTGGCATTTTTCACAAACTATTTATTTATTAAGATGTTGGTCATGATGATACCATGTATACATTTGTAGACTCGCTGATCGGGCAAATGCCAGCATAGGATAAAACCTGAGTTGTGGTGCATCTAAAATCATTTTAGCCGTACATTTTTCCCATGAAAAAAAAACCCAAGACATTCTCGCACGAAATGAACCTCCAACACGATTTTGCTCGACGTTATTGGTAGTTCTTGAAATACCAAAAGGTCGAACGACGAAATCCTTCGATATTCCTTTCACATTTGTTTCTGCGCCTCTTCATTATTTCGACTACAATACTGCGTTATTTCCATTGAGTTTCGTTCCTCTATTGTTTGCCTTCTATTCCTTTGATTATACTCGTCGCGGGTACAAATGTTCGCCCGAATATTTCCGACGTCCGAAGTCTGCCGAACATAGAGATTTATTGTTTAGGTCAATGTGAGGTTCCCTCTTTATTCTAATACACATATGTTTAGTGTTTTGAGTGGGAATACCATTGTCTTTTTGGTTTTATTTCTACACGCGTTTTCTGTTGAATTTATTGAAACTAGACGAGATGTTATTGCTTGCCGTCTAATGTTTTACGTAATACAATTTTTTGTTTCCAATGTAATGTTTTAGTGAAGTGTGGGATGGCCTTTGTCACGATAAGTAGAATTTAGATGTCTGTTTCTTTGGTACGTTATTGCGAAAAAGTTATAATTCTTATTATTAGGTTTCCTTGCTCTCTTTGTGTTAGACATCATTTTGAGTTTCAAAAAGTTTTATTACTTTTTTCTGAAAATGAAGTTTCTATTCTTGTTAGATTGGTTTCTTGAAGTTCTTCTCTGTTAAAGGTCACAGCCCATTTAATGTATCGCCCACGCCTTTCTCCTACCTCCTACCAACTGACACCTCCCTTATAAAGTGTTGAATTTTTAAAAACATGTATGAGCTTCTCTGTTTACCTTGTTCTTGGCTATGAATGATATCTCACAACGAAATTATTTTTCCTCCATTTTCCCTAACTCAGACATTTCTAGAGAATTCATGTTGAATTTCTAAAAATGGTTCTGTTTTGAATTCCCTCACTAGCTGTAACTTGAGATCTGGGAACGAACTAATAATAAAATAATACGTTTCGGAAAATATTTTGTTAGCAGGAGCTTGTGTAAATAGAGATTCAAATGTTTTTGTTTATATTTTGCTAACAAATGCTTGGAATTTCTATATTTAGTTAGTTTTGCAAAAACATGCATTCCAACCTTGGCCGACATACCAAGGGTTCGTAGGTCATCTCTAACGTCACTTATAAAAACGAAGTTTCTAAAAACGGTTTTACAATAGTTTAGGGCGGTTTCGGATTAGCGTATTTTCGGCGCATATAGCTCGTGTACCGTGACCGTTGACGCGCGTATAAGCGCGAGCCGTTAGTGAGTCCTCTAAGCGCTCCCACTCACCCTGTGCGAACATTTCGAAATAAGCGCGTTTACTTTTTTTTATATGACCACTCGCAATTTAACCCTTTAAGGTTGAATACTGCTTAATCGGACTATTATTTATTTATTCAGAAATACATTCTAAGCTAACAGTTTTTTTTACCAAAGCGCTTAAAAGATAATAATAATCATATTACAATGTCAAATAGCATCTTATAATTATAATAATTCAAAAAGCAAAACAAAAATTATATGTCAAGTGGTGGCCTCAAGTGAATTTTATCCGCGTTTGATTTTATTACGACGCTCGTATATACGCGCGTAAGCCGTTACGAGCTTATACGCGCAGAAAAATACGCTAATCTGAAACCGCTCTGAGTCTTCATTACACGAAACAAATGCTTGCAAATCATACGTATTTACTGTTTTTGTCTCTAAAAGGTCAAAACATTATTTTCCCAAGAATCCACCTAGCTCTACCTTTAATTCATTCAAAACTTTAAAAAATAAATAAAATAAATAAATATCCCTGGACATTTTCACACAGCACCATCTAGTCCCAAGCTAAGCAACTTTATGCTTGTGTTATGGTAGCTAGATGGCTGATAAACTACATATATACATTTTTTTTTTTTGTAAATACGTACATATTATAGATAGAAAAACACCCAGACCCGGAACAACTACTTGTAGGTCATACAAATATTTGTCCCGTACGGGAATCGAACCCGCGACATGCAGCGCAGCAATCAATCGCTTGACCACTGCGCCAACCGTGTCAAAACCACCACCACCACCACCACTTACCCACCACTTTACCTAACTCACTACAATTTTCTGTTACCAATATTTCGTGATTAGACTTGCCCAATGGCATTGTTACAATACTCCCACAGTTGACGTAAAAATGTGAGAAAGATACGGTAAAGTATCGTCATGCTTATTTGCCTTTCTACAGGCATACTTAAGTATGTTCTAATGATGAATGCTGACAGTTCATGGCCAGAATGTCATATTCCTGATACTTAGTAAATACGATGTTGAGAAAGCCTTTGAATGTGAGAAAGGGTTATTTCAATCGTTGTAATCAATTCAGTTTAGATATAATTTGTAATTAACCTCCCAATAAGACTAACAGGTAACTAACTATGTAAAAAATTTTAGAAGTAAATTAGACCCACTTCCCGATTTCCGACTAAGGTAAAATTTTGCATACATGTTTAGTTTGGATGACAATGCGTGGTTAGCTACGTGACGTCATTCTAAATCTAATATGGCGGAGTCCCAAAGATGGCGATCTTGTTATTTTTATGCATTTCCATGATATGGGTATCAAATGAAAGGGTTTGCTGAGAAGAATAAGAAAAATAAAATGTGTTATAAATATAGCATTGTCAGATATGCCCAATACTTAAGTGTCAGAATTCGAGTTCCCTGTTACCATTCAGCTATTTTAAAATCTAATACAAAGTTTTATGGAGAAGATAACTGACCTAGTCTTACAAAAATGACAATCCTTAGACTATCGATTGACGCAGTTTCATCAGTATCAATGAGTTTACTTCGATGACCTCTATCCGACCTCTAACCTGGGCGTTTTTGTTAAGATCGAAGACGTTATATTTTATCAACGTGTTTGTAAAAGTTGCTAATTACAACACGCATTTTATTACATTCATAAATCATAATTGCTTGTTTGTTGATATTGTTCGTTATCGTCAAGAAAATATCACGTGAGATCACAAGACTTTATTCCGATCAAAAACCGTTTTCATACTAATCGATTTCCTTATAAACGTGCAAACGCTAATTGAATCGCCTTGCCGGGTTATTTGTAACCAGTGGCGTAGCTAGTCCTAGTAGGGCCCTGTATAACATTTTTTTGGGGGCCCTTTGAAGCCAAGTGCGGCGAAGCCCAAAACAAGGAGAAAATTATCAGTATTAAACTAATGATTTTTGTAAAACAAGGAAAATAGCATCCTGACATCACTTTAACTGTCATTCATTTTCAGAGAATGTGTGAGTGAGCAAGGTAAACAAAAAAATGTGTAACTACGATCATGACTAGCATAGGCAAGCGAAGTGAGCTCGAAAAATTGGTGCTTTTTAAATGGCGATTGGCGAAGCCTACAACAAAGAGCGAGCGAAGCGAGCTCGAAAAATGTAGAGCTTTTTGGGCCTTGATAAGTTATATTTTCATTTATAAAAGATAAATGAGAATCAAGAAGAATCTTTGAGGTTTTGAGAAGATTTTGTGATTTTTTCCTCATCAGGGGCCCTTGTTACTTGGCCCCGTATCATTGATACGGCGGTAGCTACGCCCCTGTTTGTAACACTCATAACATCGCAATGCAACATTCATTCATTTCGGCAACTCAAAAACATTAATTGCGTTATTTATGTTGTGGAGGAGACGAATTTTTCAAACATTTGAAGCAATGAATTGAAATTTTCCTTCAAAATTCTCCAGTCTGTGACAGTACCTATACAAGGTGTAAACGGACCCTTTACGAAGCCGTCAACCAAGCGTTATGTACATCAAACTAACTCTGCGCAAAAATTATTGCTGGGAATCGAGTTTTGGAACGTAGTTCCTTAACGCGCGTTGCGGGGCTAGACGGAAAAAAATCAGACGAAAAGTGTGTACGACACTTTGACCTGACTGCGCGACGCAAAGGAGAGTAATGTGTTTTTGCTATAGTAAGCTATTGTAAGCCGTGCGGCGTGCGCATGTTATAGAAAGCAAGCCAGATATTTTCGTATCGTCTTTGGTTTGTGGTTGTGATCAAGGTTAAGAAACGACTGCCAAAGTCTGTCTGTGGATGGGTGATCAAGGTTAAGCAACGACTGCCAAGGTCTGTCTGTGGATGGGTGATCCAAGTTAAGCAACGATTGCCAAAGTCTGTTTGTGGATGGGTGATCCAAGTTAAATTTCCTTCACTACTTAATCGAAAGGAACTTCGTTCCATCCGGGTGTCCCTTGACACCTCTCTAGTTTTTTGGGTGAAAAGTCACGTTTTACGTTAGGACTCGATGTAACGCGCTCAAAGCATTGTGCTGATGGATGGATTGAATAGTGCGGGGGTCGTGGAGGTGGTAAAAATCTAACATTAAATACGTGTTTTATTTTAAAAAAAACTTGTGAAAAAGTTTGAACTTCGGACTCCCAATATCTCCGTAACTAGAACGTTCCCAGCCATGGTCTGGAACAAAAAAAATGATCGCAATGACGGGGAGAACACGTGCCTTTCGGCTTTGTTAAGGGTCTTGTTACACCCTTTATAACGCAATTGGAGTACTGATTGAATGAACATGTTCATTGGCTGAAATTGAAAAGAAGTATCGTCTTCTTCTTTATCGTGTGGAGAGTGCCTAGCCTGGTGTCAGAGTTTTTTTGCCGCCCATGGGCCTATGACTTGGCTTTACATGCCGTCAAGAAATATCTCTCGGGCATGCTGGTTTCCTCACGATGTTTCACCGAACCAAGTGATAATTATACAATACGCACATGAATCCATGAAGAAGTATCTACATCAACTGTTTGGTTTAGTGGTTGCAAGCACTTCTGCTGAGCATGATGAAGTTAATCCTAAGTCTATCAAAGTGCCATTAGGTTTTCCATCAGGAATTTCTTGGCAGCAACAAGTTTCTTGGATTTATGTCCGCTTGATAACAGAAGGTTCGCCCCCCACAACAAGGGTTGAAGAAAAGACGGAGAAATATTGGTGATCGCTTTTAGTACAGGCGTGATGTTATATGAAATGTCGTTTCATCTACGTCAATTGGGGTACAACGAAGAAACTACAGTCCATTTAGATTCTCCGTAAAACCCAACTCTTAACTATTACTCTTTATTCGTTCAATCAACTACCTTTTTCCATTCCCCAGTTATTTCTGCGAAGCTCAAGTGATATTTATTTTAATTTATTCTGCAGAAACAACTATAGCTGAGAGTTCATTATTACAAGTCTGTAGTCACTTGCAGACGCAGTTACAAAGTGGTAGGAGATTTGTGAGCGCCCTCAATACGGGCAGACGTTAATATTCATAAGGCGAATAAATCTACAGAGATGGTATAACTGGTACTTCTAATTTTGCGTTTATCAACGTGTTTGTTGATTATTTTTTTGTGTTCTTCGTCTTTTGTTTGGTTTCAAAGGCAAACTTTTCGGAAGATCCTGTTTCGGTCTTTGCTTTTCTCCTTTTGGTAATAGCTGCTAGTGTTTGCATTTTTAAGTCATAGGCACTGTCTACCACAGAACTGTAGACTTGAATTGCACTACGATAACCATCCTTACTGCTATGACATAAAAACGCTATGATTGTCAGACTATTGCCACGGAGGTGCACAGTGCGGTCGACTGTACACTTTGTTTTATCAAACTTTGTAGTTTTATGGAAACTCGTTCTATCGTCTATCAAATAGAACTCTTGTATCGCTTGGTGGCCATCAAAGGCATCTTTGCTTTTTGGATTGACATCACACGTTAAATTAGAATAGACTATGTCGTGGTTGTTTGTGTTTCTGTGAGAAGATGAACGAAAGATGATTTTTTTCTTGTTATTTTAAGTATTTTATTTAATATTTTTATCATTCCTTATTCATAAATAAAGCTTGTATTTTTAATTATAAATATACTTTGTACATTATAGACAGACTACAAATAGAACTAAAATAAAGATAAAAAGAAAACTAAAATAAAGTACCTATATATATGTACAACGACGACAATAGGACACGTCTTAGGCGTCAAAGTACTCCTCCGCATCGCTGTCATCTGGAAACGTGCCCAGAAGACTGGCAGCATTGCCACGTTAAATGGCAATGCTAATTCTTTGCCCAAAGAGCCAGCCCTCTGGTCACGCGAAGTGTCGACCAGTCGGCGAGAGATTTCCTTGAAAAGGAGACGCGCACTCGGGCCCCATGACCCGAAAGTTTCGACCCCAAACGGCTCAAAACTGTAGTTACCAATAAGGTTACAGTATTTGCGCCGCTTGAGGATCTCAGTAGCCGCAGCAGCAAGTTGCGTCCCTATTGTAAATATGTTTCCTGAATCTGTGTTTTGTCTGTGCAATAGCTTGGAGTTATCTGTTATATTGTACTTGTTATAAATAAATGATATTAGGTTTTCTCAGATCTTCTATCATATTATTATCTTTATTTTCATGCCACTCGATCTAAACAGCTCCTTAATATAACTTCTAAGCTAAAACCCGAGCTACGTCTGTTGGTTTTTTCCCTTCTTTTTCCGTATATTATCTTCATTTCTCACATTTTACTTAATGCAATTTCGCCTTCGCTGATGTTGCTGCCTCGTGTTGCTAGGGGAATTTGATCCTATATACTTGGAATAAAGTACTTTAGGGATTTTTCGGGGAGGGAAATTAGATTTTTTCTTGCTGTTGGGGGAGTGTCACAAGTTTTTGGAATGTCGCCATAATTTGCATTAAAATTATATAAGTTGACGTCTTATTTGACTGGTGTTTGCTTCGGGGAAAACATTTACTTATTTACTTAGATTGAATCCTATGTCGTTTTAGAAGAGCTTCAATGTTTTTCTACATAATCTGCATTGCCTTCTTCAAACTATTTAAGGGTCGGCTTGCAGTCTAGCCGGATGCAGCTGAATACCAGTATTTCACACGGAATGACAGCCTCCGCAGCTAAGTCAAGTACTGCAAAACATGGTGTTCCTTGGTATAACTAGTTGAACTTGTTAGACTTTCGGGCGTCTGACAACCCGTCAACCACTGTCAATAACCTAAGAATGGCAGTCGGGATCTCTAGGTCTGTTATGGATGCTTCAATGTCTTCATATATATCAAAACAATTTCTTTACCCACCATCTCAAACTTTTCATTATTTATTTCGTCCAGTCCAACAACATCTGCTGTCTCAAAACTGCAGATGCGCTGTCCCGTTTTATATTAAAACTCATTTTCCGTGAAGTCTGTTTCTTAATTAAACGTTATTAATATCTTAAAATTATAAGTTTTCAGGCTTCGTTGCTGCTAATTAGCCCGAAGTCGGCCGTGCTGTCCTCATAATTCTTACTGTTCCGCTCATTTCGTACGGCGAAACTTTTGTGCGGTTTCATCTTTTGTATTTTCTTGTTACTAAACTTTGGTCAGTTTAATTTATGGTAAATCTCGGACATGGTTACATTTACGTTAAACCTAGATTAACTACATTTTTAAATTTATTCGCAACCGCATTTTAAAACTAACATAAAAACCGACTGCAAAAAATGTGTCAAAATAAGAGTCATTTTATTTGATAACTTCATTTCGTTAAGTTCTCGTAAACACAGGACTGGTGTACCATCAATTCTGTGATCACAGGTTCCATGGTGTAGAATAATCCATGAAACCAGTAACGTTAAATCAAATGCACGTTAAATCTAGCCTTCAGAATTTTGATTGGTCAATTCAAGCCGTGGATGGCTTTTACAGCTTCACCGGATAAAACCATCTGAGAGCATCCATCCTTTTTACGATCTTCATAGATCTTGCTTTAGTCTATGTCACCTACGTTTTTCCCAATAGAGTTCTAAACGGGACCCAAGTAACGGACGATACACCGTTTGAATCCATGAATAGCAAAATTTATTGAATTTAGAGATGGTTTTAATGAGCTGAATTCTATTACAGTTTGCACCTTAATGTTCTCACTGCCAGTTTATTTGCATCAAAAGAAACATTGAGAATTCTTTCAATGTTGAGTTGGAATTTATTAGATCAGCTTTATACTCTACAGTATTGGAGAGACTTGATAAAAAAGCCTTTGATTCCATTTGGACTGCACTGCATATAGTATTAGTTCGGCTTTGCTGTTGTATTTGTGAAAGGAGTATCTTGCATGCACAAAGGTTTTGTAATGATTTTTGAAACATTAATACTGGGAAATAGAAATATTGTGACCACTGCAGACTGCGGGTGATGGCCTACTATCTATATCTATATTCTATTATCTATATTTCCCTTTGTCCAAATAAAGTTGTATCTTAATGTACTTTTGCATAGTGTTATTACCTAGATTTTTCCATCAGGAATTTCTCAGTAGCAGCCTGGTCTGCCTGGAGTCTGGATTTGTGCCCGGTTAATGCCAAAAGGCTCGCCCCCTATTACAAGGGACTTAATACTTCAATATTTTATGGTTTAATATCATTTGGAGAAATTTAACAGTTTGTGGAAACTTGATGTGCTGGCGACTGAACCTAAATATTTGCTACTAGTCTTTAGCGAAACACGTTACTCCAAATTGTACTTTTACTGCCTGTTTATACTGGTGTTTTTAAGCAAATAAATATATTCTTATTCTTACCAAAACATTTTGAAAGGTATTGACATCTGTCTGCGCTGGTGACAACAAGCAAGACAATGTACTATAACCTATTTAAATGTTTAACAAAACATGACAATTCATTCCACACATAAAAGTGAACACCAGATTCTATCACAATCAAATCTTAAATCCAGAACAAATGAGCAAACCAATAAATCAAAAACAAATACCAACATTCCCTCCCAAACTCAATTCATTGAAAGGGGAACGACTAACAGTCAATTCATTCTGGCACTTATGTCGCAAACTTCAGCCAACATCGAGACAAGTTGGCGAAACAACGAAAAAAAAGAGCTCTCAAGCAAAAATAAGCCTTTTTGCCCCACTAGGTTTTGTCCGTGGCTTCGCTCGTGTGGATATCGGAAATTATCGCACGGGAACGTACTACCGAGTTCACTGAGGGTCGACCACTTCAACCTTATTACTTAGGGCATAAGAGTGAAATGTGGCAGACCCTCAGTGAGCTCGGTAGTACCACCGGGAAAAATTGTATAAAGACCCAGGTCATGGTCTAACCATGTCATCACCTGCCTAGCCTTTTCCCAACGATGTTGGGATCGGCTTCCAGTCTAACCTGACCAGTCTGACCTGACCTGTCTTGCTGACTACGAGATTTTACATGGAACTACTGCTTATCAGACTTCCATAACCCAGTATCAGGATTAAAACGATTTGCCTTGTAAGACTGGTTGTCAGATTTTGGGCCACTGTCTACAGAAAAGGTCGCAGACAGACAAACAGACGGAATAACTTTCGCATTGATTCTATTAGTATGTAAAAATTAACTGTCGAGCAAAAATAAGCCTTGATACTCCATTCTGATAGACGGGTATTCGGGTATCGGTACCATGGTTTTTTATGTTGTCAGTGTCTAATTCCCACTTGGCTGATATCCAGCGCTGTGTGACGTTATCATACGTTTTCGTTTAATGTATGTATGTAAATAAAATCCGGTGGAACAATGGGACAGCTTGCTTTGGAAGTGGGTCAGATGTTGATGTCTTTTCCATGTTTTGGTTTACAATATTCTGACTTATTTGAGGAATGATGTTCACTTGTTTGAAGTGAATTTTCTGGAAATTTCATTTGCAAGAACATTTTTCTATTTACTTACTTGTTTATTTAAATAGATACTTGCTTCACTTACAGTATATACCAACGCGTGCTGCAAGCCAACAGCACAATATACTAACTACTACTACTTAACAATTGTATGCAATAATTAAGCATAGCTTTGCTGCTACTAGTAAACATACCTATCTAGATCCGGCTCCTGAGCAATCAAAGCGTTTAGCAGATTCATCGCCTGGGTTGTGGGTGCATATCGAACAGTATCTATGTCTGCTTCGAGGTTACTGCGAGTGAAAATTCCTCTATAGATCTTTGCGTTTATGACAACATATTATTAAACCTTAACTAACAACCTACCTTCTTCTTACCTTAACCTTATTATCTTAACTTCGGGCTAATGAGACTATTGGTTTTTTCTTTTCCAATTATTTTATTTGGAACAACAAACAATTACATAATAAAGCATAGAGACATAAAACTGAAAATTAACAATTATGTAATCAGCAGCGTTATTCACAGAATACAAGCAGAATATTAATAGCAAGCTTCAAAGAGAAGTTAAAAGTAACAAAGATATTTATGAAAAAAAAAAACAGTGATCTTAAACTTTTAAATGATAATAAATAAGTGCAATGGTTTTTTTTTTCAGTTTAGTGGAAATTATCAGGGTGAGTTATTTTTACCGATTTCATTCATTGATTCTTTAGCATCGGACATACTTTATTCTTGCTATTACGGAAAGTCGGAATTTGCGTATAAGTATTATTAGGTTATCATCAAATATTCCATGTCTTAGCTTTGATGTTTACTCTGTATTAAATTATTTGTTTCAATAATTAACAAACATATAAAATATACTTATTAACCCTGTTTGATAAATTGGATACATAATTAACAGCTCCGGTAAACAGTAATTGGAATTGATTAGAATATAATGTTTATTATGTCGACTGTGATTACAATGGTCATGGTAAAACGATTAAGCATGACGTCACGACTGTAATCCCCGCCGAAGGGTGAGGCTGAGGTGTACCCTAATAGTACACCCGCATTTCGCCAGTTATGTTTGAGTCCCATGTAATATGGAGCGAGCCTATAACCATCAACCGGGTACAAATCCAGACTTCGTGGCTGCTGCTGAGAAATTTCTGAAGGAAATGCCCAATACCACATTGCCCGACCTGGGAGTCGAAGCACCAGTCGCGCTTGTAACCACTAGAACAACGAAGCGATTATATGCGGTTATTACGAATACTAATAATCTAAATCGTTATGGTAATCGTGATCGTACTAAAGGGTCGTTATGGAGAGTTTTGAGCCCGAATGTCGAACAACCAGTCGTATCAAAGGGTATCGTGTAACCCCTTGGTAAGACTATCGGAAAATATAAAATAATATCAGCTATCGGAAATGTTGAATGTTGAAATTTATATTTAATTACTTTATGTTTGTTTCAGGTAATTAATCAATCGAAACGGCTGTTGTGGTATGCTCATCATTATGTAAGAATATTCTGATTTTATAACGACATCTTAAAAAAAATCCCCTTCATCACTACATAGTATAAAACAAAGTCGCTTTCTCTGTCCCTATGTATGCTTAAATCTTTAAAACTACGCAACGGATTTTGATGCGGTTTTTTTAATAGATAGAGTGATTGAAGAGGAAGGTTTATATGTATAATACATGCACCCGTGCGAAGCCGGGGCGGGTCGCTAGTATCAAATAAGACAGAGTACACATGATCCTACTACCCTGGCACGCCACCGACCCACCGTGACTGAATTCCCATCATTTACAGACACCAAGTAAGCCCAACTTTTCTGTTCAAACTCAAATCTTTCCAACTTCTTTAAAACCCCCTTCAGATCGAATAAGGCGAGGTTCAGACTGATCTTACGACCCTGGCACGCCACTGGCTGATTGATAACCTCCGGCCGTGCATATCTGGCCTAAATGCGCTATCTACCCTAGTGTCAAAGTCAACTTGACACTGATAACGTTGCTGCCGTGTTTACTAGTCCAATGAAGTGGTTAGTGTTTTTTTGATGTTTGGACGCAATTTGTTATGGTGCTTGTTTCTATGTACTGCCTCGTTAGACTAGTGGTCGCCAGCACGACTTGAGGTCCTGGGTTCGATTTCTGGGTCGGGCAATGTGTTACTGGGTTTTCCATTAGGATTTCTCAGTAGCAGCTATGGAGTCTCGATTTGTGCCCGGTTGATGGTAATAGGCTCGCCCCCTATTACAGAGGACTTAGAACATGACAAAAAAATGTGGGTGAACTATTAGGTACACCTCTGCCTAAACCTTCGGGGATTACTTGCGTAATGTTACGTTTTACTTCAATATTTTGGTAAAGACGAACAAACTGGGAACATCTCTGTAGAATCTTCGTTATAAATTAATCCGGTAATTGGAAGTGGCTACCTATACGAAAAAAAAGGTGTGAGAAACACAAACATTTTAAGATATTGACGGCATTGGGTGGCTATCTGTAAACAACCACTTACTTAGAGTGGCTTATCAATTCAGTAGGTGATGTTAGCAGTCTAGTTGATAACTAGGAAATGTGTGGAATTTGTTATTTTAAGTGGAACAACTAAATAACGTTACTATATGTAAATATATGTACATAATGTCTTCACGCTTTGTGACTGCTGTGCCTCAACGCAAACTATGACTCCTGTCGTGAACTATGTGTGGATCCACGTGCACTTTGAGAGACCTATCCGAGGCCCCGAGGCCACCACCAACGCCGTCGAGGTGGTAGAGTTCTGTTCAAAACTAATTAAATTAAAAACAAGATAAGGGAAATCATTGACACGACGAAGAAGTAGATATATCATGCATCTCCAATGGTACGCCATTCAGCTCGGCAACTCTCATCTAGCTGCTACCAGCCACCCTGCGGGGGTTGTCGCTACTAGTCCGAGGGTGTCCCAGCTGACGCTTGCCGAATCCTAACTAATATAATAAATGTAAAACTAAGTTTGATTGTTTCTTCGCCTTAAGGCGAGGTGGGCGCACATTTGAGTTTTTTAAAACCATCTGAGACAAAGAATATAGTGTTTAAAAATTAAAAAAAAATACATGTTATAGTTAAGGATCTTATCTAGTCACAGTCGCATTCAGTTGCAAGACTTGATGAACTTCACTCGATAGAAAAAAATCGCAAAGTTACCCCTTTTTGTAACTTTTTTTCAATATTATGACTAAATTACTGATGTTTTACATTTAATTTTTATACTAAATTAAAGAAACTAATTAGTTCTAGACAAAGTGGCAGAGTTTGACTTGATAACATTATTTTCTTAATTACTATGTTTTAAAATGTATTAAAAGCGTTCGCGGCGGCTCGGACAGGCCCGATTAGTCGCGCGCTGGCGCTTACCGACGACGGACCTGTGTCAGTTTTTTCCGCGACAATTTCGCGTACCATACCGTCTGTTTTTGACCAAGTTTATTATAATTGTTGCAAGTTATAATGGGCAATAAACAACGCAAGCGAAAAAAGTCGTGTAAAGCAATAAAAGTAACAAATAAAAAGAATGCACTCCAAAGATATGTCACAGTACAAATATATACAGTATTGTGACTCGGCCCTGTCTTTGAAATAATTACCTACAGCCGAGTGGTACGTACGCGATAGGGCTGCGCCGGGCCTATAGTAAATATTTTAATTTCATCTACTTAGTTGAGTTTCTTTCTAGTTTTGTGATTGTTAATATTACATTTTTATTAAAAAAAATGAAATTTGTTTCAATGAAATAGGAAGGTTCAATAAAAATACACTTATTGCAATTTACACATAAACAAATCAAAATTTTATCTTTACTGTTCTCGAACCTACTAATAGCGAACTGGCTGTTTATTTTCAATTAGTTACTCAAACTGCCCAATTATGGTTATTTTATATTCTTATATTTTATAGACAATTATTTGATTTATTAACAAAGCTCTAATTTATCGCTACTAGATAGTAACAAATTTTGATCATAGAAAAAATATTTCTTAAAAGTCAAGTAATATTACCTAACCAACTGCATATTTCTATGCTGTGTCGCTAGGCAAGGTCACGCGAGTTCACGAACGCGCTGTGTCCACGAGAAGTATTTTGCGCGCAGCCTACAGCGCTAAATGCCTACTTTTGCAGGAATACCTCGCCTTAACAGCTGTACTGACGCCTATCACGAGCGTGCGGTGGATTTCTGAATCGAAAATACATATACCCTATAATATTTTAGTTAAATGGTTTGCAACAAGCACAGAGGAGAAATAGAAGAAAAAAACATGTTTGTCCCAGGAAGATGATATTTGCAACAAGCACAATTAGTATCATCTTAAAATTATGAAAATCATAATTTTAAGATTTTTATTTATTTATTTATATTTAGGTACACACAAAATATTGAACAGGACATTGCATTAATATAGAAGAGCACAAAGGTACTGCTTATTTCATAAGAAATTTCTTCCAGCAGACCTGCGAGAGGAAAGATGTATTAGAAATGTAGAGTAGAAAAAACAAAACAGGAAAATTAATTATTAATTTTAAATCATTAAACTAAAAAAAACGTGCGCTGGTACTAGGGCCTCTGATTCCGATGGCCACACGGACAAACTATGACGTGAGTTAGGACATACAATACTTCTTTACCCGGTAGGAAGTTCCCATGAAATAATTTCCGCCCGCAACGCAAGCAAAGCCACGGGCAAAAGGCAACGTAATCAGAAGTACCTATATAAAAATAATAACCAACTTTCACGTAGCTATTTGCGAATTAACATTCTGCTAGCGAGATGAAATTAAGTGGCCCGTAAGATGAGATCTTTCAATTCGCTGAATAATAAATATCGTTTATTACCATAGTATTTACTTACAAATACACAGCTCTCAGTCAATTTACATACGGTCCCCTCTGGTTCCCGTTTATTTTTCCTGTCCAATCTTTTGTTTGAGCCTTTTTTCTGCAATTACTCTTTGGGTGGGATGCTCCCCTGGTGGGGCGTAAGTTAAAGGATCTAAACGGAATTTAGGGTTCAACTTTTTTAAACAGTTTGTTGTAAGAAGTTGCTACATTGCCTTTATATATTCTGGCTTTATATATGGGCTAGCTCGGTGTCCGTCCGTCTTATGCCGACAGGCCGTGTCGACGGCGCGTTCGTGTTCCACGCGCGCCTCAAAGAGATGTCAGCAAACAGGAGGGGCCCACAAGGAGGGCCGTTGCCTGCCAGGGCTGCGGGACTATTCGAAAGAGATACCGCGGCCCTGGAACACAAAGGGCAAAAGAAGGAACATGGAGATAGGGTTTTTGTCAGTAAAAGTCTGACACTCCGCCCAGAGTGGGAGGATTCATTTGATGATTTCCCAGCCCAAAAAAAAGAGGGTTAGGCAGAGGAGCATCTTTAATACTAGATGCATTTCACCAAGTATGTTTAAGTCTTATGTAATAGGGAGCGAGCCTATTGCTACGAGTATCAACCATCCTATCTCAGGCCAGTCGTACTTTTACTGAGAAATTCCGGAGGGAAAAACCGAATAAATCAATAATATCTATAAAATTAGTCAGGCCCTTCCAGTTTTATTCAGAGACAAAAGACAAAATCTAATAATATACCCTAACTATAACGATCTAAGTTTAATCTACAGAAATATAATTGATTTATTACGGTCATCCTTCACTCTATCTTTGATTTATTTTAATGTAAATTCACTTAGTTTAGATAAACCAAAGATTAACCGTCAAAACTTAAGTTTACAAAGGCTATTCACAAACCTATTCGACTAGTAATTCCCGGGTATATACTCGTAACTCCATAGTCCATAGTATCTGGTGTGAACCCGCTTTTAACACCTATGTAGTGCTCAATAGATTGGCACTAATTTCCTTTTACAGGATCAAACTTAGCGAGAGGGAGCCCGGGCCTATCAGGATTTCAATTTTAGTGCTGCGGTGTTGCCGCTTTAGTCTCCCTTAATAGATTATTGACGACTACTCTGAAGGATTTCTTGCATAAATAGATAGACTGGCGACCCGCGACCTTCGTTTGCGTGTAATGATCATAAAATCTATCTTCCCTTTTGAATCGCATTTTGTTTACAATTTCATGGGTTTTAAATTTTTTGCACGGGACCCTAATCCATTTTTTCTAAAATAAAACTAGCCTACTTACTAAGTTACTCCTTATAACATCAGCTATCTGCCAGTAAAAGTCCCGTCAAAATCGGTCCAACCGTTTCGGAGGTTAGCCGGAACAGACAGAGACAATTTAATTTATATGTGTAGATGGTGAAGGTATAAAATATTCCTCATGTTGCCTTTAAAGACGTCGTTAGAGCCTAAAAAGAAGTGACAATAACTTAAAGCATTTCATTTTCTACGACGCCTTCAAACAGAGTTTACAAAAGCTTGTTGGTAGAAGCCAATTCAATAAATTTTGACCACCTCATTGCTGATAGTAATCACTTTGCCTAGGCTCTCTGCTTTCGTATCTGCGAAATCCAATAGTTTACTCGAAGTGACCTTTGCGCTGTAAACATAATTTGGCAGAATGTGGAGTTAAAGATCATTCCGACACACAGCGTGAGTGCGGTGCTCCAGACCAGATGATGTCCCACTTGCTGGAGTGTCCGAAGTGTCCCAACACCTGCACTATAGAGGACCTAAAAGACGCCACAGACGCCGCGATTAACGTGGACTCGTACATGGCCCAAGACTTCACACGAAAGAAGAAGTGACCTTGTTAAAACGAAACTCGTCTTTTTTCGATTTTATGGTTAAAACTCCTTTGCAGCCAAAGTCACCTCACGATTATCGCGCTTCTCATACTAAGTTTTCAGTAAGTAATACCTACTTAGTAACTAAGCTATTTATTGCAGCCCCACCATTTATAAAATAGTTTTCCATTAGGTGCAATTTGATGGTGCGATTGGTTAAACCGGTCTATGCTCAAGGGGTATTTTAAAGGGTTAGTTGTGCTCCCCAAGAGCGTTTCTACCTCCACCATACATTTCCACTCCCTCTTAACTTGCACCATAGAATTAAATGAGGGTTCCATAGATTTATGCGCCCCGTAACCCTGCAGATGTCGGAGGGACCTGGGACTTAACGCTAACTGTTATGGCTGTTCATTTTCTACTTCACTACCTAAAGCTGTACACTCGAACACCTTTGGAGCACATTTATTTTACCTTTGACTTTTAATACCTGCTCACATACAGTGTAAGGGATGTCGTCACAAAAACTTTTACTAAGGTTTTAGTAGATTATTAAAGAATTTGCTGCAACTTTTTGTCGATTTTTACAAAAAGTCTTCTGATATCCATACACATGTGTAATACCCACACAATCCAAATGAATGGAACAGTAGATTATTTTAATAAACGCCGATATTTTCTTGAAAAAACAATGTACTACTAGTGAACTCGTCACTGAGGGTCTGCACTTTTCACCCTTTAAGTAATAAGATTGGAAAAGTGGTCGACCCTCAGTGGACTCGGTAGTACCTAGGAAAAAGAAATTCACGATAACCTTTTTACACGTGTTTGAGGAATATATTACTTGTGTATCTGATTTCAATTTCACTACTCATGCTAGGTTTAATCAAGCTCCTGTCTTACACATATCAACCGGTAAATGATTTCTAAAAGTTTGCGGCTAAACGACTGTTTTTTTTCCATAGAAGACAAGAGGTATATTGACAGGAAATCCTACAAAAAATTCATGTAAATAAAAATGTGTCTATTCTGGTAAACACCGTCTGCCTAGCCTATTCCCAACTATGTTGTGGTCGGCTTCTAATCTAACCGGATGCAGCTGAATATCAGTATATTACATGAGCGACTGCCTGACCTCCACAACCTAGTACTGGGTAATACGATAACCTTTGGTAAGACTGATTGTCAGACTTTCGGGCCACTGACTACCCATAACGACTGTCAAAGATCTAAAAATGACAGCCGGGACCACCGGCTTAACGTGATTTCCGTGTCACGGAGGAAACTCGGAATAAAATGGGTGGTCACCCATCCACGGACCAACATAGCCCCGAGCTGCTGTTATTGTTTAGCCACTATCCTGATAAACATTGACTCTCAAAGTGATTACGAGGAGAATAAATGGATTTTTCCTCCAAAAAACATATTAAATATATTGAAAATCCAAGTACCTGTCTAACAAGTTATCAGTACAAATGGAAAAGGATATGGAAACTTCCTATGATGTCGGGAACTCGAAACGTAAACGTTATTTGCTGCTTCGTACGGGGAAATTGTTGAGAGATGCTTCAGTTTTCATACAATGTCCCTGGTATTATATTTTATTGCCCACTTGAAAGAAGAAATAAAGGCTGTTGCGATCCGAAGATTTTTCAGTCCGATTCTAAACACTTTCAGTTTAATTTCTGAGAAAATCTGTATTGGTCCGCAGTGACGGGCAGTGGAATTCCCTCTCTGAAAAAGTGTTCTCTTTTCTGAAGAAAGATAAGAATAGATTGATATGGCAGTTGGTCGATTTGTTAGGAAAGCTTAAGGCTAAGGGGCAGCGGGTGGAAAATTTTGTATTTAATTATATCTTGAGAAAATCAACCATTCTGTATTACATCCCTACAGGCAGGGGCGTATTTACCCTAGGGCCAAGGGGGCCATGGCCCGGGGCGGCAGGATGCGAGGGGCGGCGAGGCCGCCCCTCGCCGACTTCTCTGGGTGCCTTTTGTTGTCAAGCTTAACTACAATCAATATTTTATTTTATATTTTATTTCACATTTAATTAAAAATAAACGAACGCTTCGAACCCAAAACCCAACAAATTATTTACAACGCCGTGGCGCCTCTCTAGCCACTCCTCAAAGAGGGGACTTATCGCCACTATCGTGGCGTGCCCTGCACGGGGTTGCGGCAGCGGAGTTTCCCCCGGCGTAGTGCCTCCGCGCGCCACTCGTGCAGACGCGCAAAGACTATGGCCTCCAGATCCCACGGCGGCAATCCCCACGGACCAGCCTTACGGCTACCACCTTTTGGGGCGCGTTCAGGTGGTGGGTGGCTCACCGCCTCTAGGAACGCGCCCACACCGGGGCCCCGTAAAGGGTCATGAACGCACGAACCCCGCGTAGAGCCTTCGGCAGGCAGCCCCGGCCCGTTCCAGTTTGGAAGTCAAACGTCGGAAGTGCTCCACGAAATTCCAACGGCTGTCGAGGACGAGTCCTAGGTACTTGCCGATGGGAACCGTCAGTATGGATCCCGACGGTGGCGCATTCCGAGGCCCATGAAAGCACATGGCCTCGGACTTGTGCAATGCCACCTCGAGACCCAATTGCCGGATCCTCTCCACGACTATCGCAACCCCGCGTGTCATTAATTCGGCCGCCGCCTCGTGCGACCTCCCCTGCGCCAGCACCAGCGTGTCGTCAGCGTAGCAAATTACACTGACGCCGCTAGGGAGGTCGTTGCGCAGCACCCAGTCGTAACCGATGTTCCACAAGGGCGGCCCTAGAACCGATCATTGTGGAACACCGCACGACATCTCTCGTCGGTTCCACTCTCCGCTGTGACCAGGGTAGATGACGGCCCTGTCCGTCAGGTAGTCCTCGACCTCACGACGAAGGTAGCTCGGCACCCGGCGATACCGGACGGAGTGCCTCCCTAATGCAGCTCCAGGACATGGAGTTGAAGGCGTTGGCGATGTCGAGAGACACCGCCAACGCCGTAAGATCCGGTCCCATCCCCGCACGGTGCGCGGCGAGGCGGTTTGTAATGACTCTTTCAAAGAGCTTGCCCACCTCGTGTCGAGCAACACAATGGGACGGTATGCGGACGGAGAGTCCGCAGGGCGCCCCGGCTTCCGGATGAGGACCAGCTTCCCTGTCTTCCAACGAAGCGGGAACTGGCCTCTCTCCAAGCATGCGCTTAGGAGCCCCTCCAGTTGGGGCCCGAGAGCCTCCAAGGCCAGGATCCAGGCTTTGCCAGGTAAGGCATCAGGTCCCGGGGCGGTATGTTTGGCCTTAAGCCTGCCTGCCGCCACTCTCAGGTCTACCCCGGTCACCTCCGGAGTCTCGTCATCGTCGTCTGAGTGGTCCGCTTCCGGCACCGCAAGCGGTGGAGCCATAGGCAGGGGAGGATGTTCCCCTCGCGAAGGGAACAGAGCGCTCACCACGTCCGCCACGAGCTGAGGCCGGAGACTCTGCGTCAGCGGGGGGGGGGCAGGTGCGGAGTTTGTCCCGCACCATCTTGTAAGGGCGCCCCCACGGATCTCCGTCGAGAGTCTTCAGCATCTCCTCGCACGCCTCACACAGAGACGTCAGCTCTCGCGACCACCAGTACACCTGCCGCCGGGCGCTTCCTGGCCGAACTCGGGGCATTGCCACGTCATGACGTCACATATCTCGGACATGGCCTCCTGAAACCAACCGGTCTCGTTATTGACGTCGGATAACAGGATTTTTTTCTTAAATGAATAGGGCGGCAAAGCTAACTGGCCCGGGGCGCCAAATCTTTAAATACGCCTCTGCCTACAGGCCAGGTTTTCCTACCTTTTGCGATGGTACATTTAATGTAATATGACATACTCAATGGCCCTATTGGTGAAGTGGTCGCAAGCGACTGCTGAGCATGAGGTCCTGGATTCAATTTCCGGTCGGGCGGTTTTTTATCAAGAATTTCTCAGTAGCAACCAAGGAGTCTGGCAATAAGCTTATGAAATGTGGGTGAAATGTGGCTTATGAAAACTGGTGAAATGTGGGTGTGCTATTAGGAACACCTCTGCCTTACCTTTCGGGGATTAGACCCGTGATGTTGTGTTATGACATGCTCAAATGTAACCGAAACACCTCGTGTTGGAGGATAGTGCTGCATAAAGTTTTAGAGACCAGAGGTTTCGTATTAAATGATCTCGTAATTTATCAGTAACTAGCGACCCGCCCCGGCTTCGCACGGGTGCAATGCTGATACTAAATATACTACCCCCGGCCGGTACCGCCGCAACCGCTATGTCCCTGCATTTTAAATCTCATCATCATCATTTTATATCTTCGAAAATATTCAAAATTACATGCTGTAAAGGGCCATATTGATCTATATTAAATGCACAATGTATATAAGGTACTTTATTGGATAAGGATTAATGCTGTATTGCTTAAAATCGTTTAGTAATTAAGCCGTTATTTCTCGTAATTTGATCTATCTCGTAGGGTTCAGCCAGCGTTTGCAATGTAAGCGCAAAAAAATGTGTTTATTTACGACATCACATTAGAAGCCTCTAAAATTGTCAATGTTTCTCTACTATGTTATGCATGTATTATACACCTTCTCTACCTTCCTCTTGAATCACTCTATCTATTAAAAAACCGCATCAAAATCCGTTGCGTAGTTTTAAAGATCTAAGCATACCAGTAGCGAAGGGTAAATTTTTGAAACAGGTAAGCCGGAGTACATAATTATCTTTAATGTGATTATATTATTTGTCTATAGAATACTGACTGTGCCATTTTGCAAAGGGAATCCGGTAGGAATCGAGTTGTATGGAACCTTCGCCACTGAAGCATACATAGGAACAGACAGCGGGAAATGACTTTGTTTTATACTATGTAGCGATGATGATGTACATTTGCAGTGCTTGACGAAATCTCTTTTTAAAATGATCTCAATATCGTAAACATCACATAGTGAAAGGCATTACCTAGTAAGGAAGGGTGGCAGCGGGATTACCCATGGAACGCAAGCCTTACTTAAGCACCATCATTATGGAGGCTCTACTAACAGACCCCTGGAGCCGTAACTACTAGATTATCAAGCTCCATCTTTTCAGGATAAAAACATTATAAATTCAACTCCCACCCGCGCTAAACTATAAACAATGGGAAGAAAAGAAAATAGGAAAAGTTATTCCGCGCCCCATCTTCGTGTAAACAAAATGGTTTGCATACAGGGAAGTAGGTGGAGCCACCGGCGTGATGGCGGGAAAGTCTCGAGGTAATATTATGTGTGATTTATGTAATGTTGTTGCTTGTAAATATAGCGGGTGATTTGTTATTATTTTAGTCGTGATTGCTATCAGGTTTTTTTGTTGTTGTAAAGTTGTTTTTATGTTTGGTGAAAAAACTATGAACTTACCAGACATAACATCGCGCCTGTCATCCCAAAAGGGTTAGGCAGAGATGTACCTAATAGTACAAAATTGCACATTTCGTCAGTTGTTTAAGTCTCATGTAAAAGGGGGCAAATCTTTTGCCAACAACCAGGCGCAAATCCCAAACTGCTATTGACAAATTCTTGATGGAAACCCTAAAATGCTTAACACGACCTGGAGATCGAACCTTTGACCTCATGCTCAGCAATAGTGCTTATTAGACCAATGAGGCAGTTGACTGTATGCTTGTTAGAGTTGTAAGATTTTTCTACCCCTCGTTAAATCCAAGTAAAAAAGAGTGTGTTTCTTCCATTATGAAAAATATCAATAAAATAATTGCCAGTGTCAAAAATGATTGATACTAATTAAATAATGGAATTATAGTTTCAAACCTTGATGTGTAATGCGTTTGGCTTTTGAGTGCTCTTACTTGTTAGTAAATTAACTGGAAATTCGTAATTAACGGGCTCTGCAACTTCGTTATTCAAATTAAATGTAACCTTTGAGCAATTTCAGAAAATAATTTCAAGCGTACACACCTACACACCTATTTACATTTTACAAAGACTGCTCTTAAAATTCGAAAAAATATCGAAGTATCATTGGATTTTGCATAAGGAATTTCTTGTCCGTAGATTTGAGCTCGGTTGGTGACAATAGGCTCGCTTCCTATAACATGGGACTTAAATATAACTGTCGAAATATTGATGTACTCCTCCGCCTAATTCTTCGGGGAATAACTGCTAAAGAAATACTGTAAAACCAAATGATTTTAAAAGAATAAACATCGAGTTTCTTACCGGTTCTTCTCCATAGAAAACGACCAACGCGAACCGTGCACCTTTTCACGACATTTTATAAGTGCCCGTGCATGTAGAAATAAAATATTTTGATTTTGGTTTTTGATTTTACTTTGCAATTAAGAAAGAACAGCCGCAAAGGCACTCCAAATTACATCATCAGTCAAGTTTCTCATAATCCAAGGTCGCCACATGCATCTCTTTATCTGATTTCAAACAAACCCAGGGGAAAAAGCTTGACTTTTAACGTTGAAAACAGGCTCCTATCCGTCCGCTGTCGGCTTATTGGATCTCGCCTCTTAGGATTTTGTTACCAGCCAGATATGTAAAGAGTTTGTGAAATCACAAATCAGCAAGGGTTTCATCCTGAAGAGTACTTTTAGGTTTTTTTCGATACTTATTTGAAATATTATTATTCCTTTATTCATTCATTCTGCACTACATTACGTTTTTAAAAAACCATATCAAAAGATGGTAGTCCTCCGCTGTCGGGAGCAGGGTTTAAGCTACCGGTGGTTAGGGCTCCAGAGACAGGAACCTCCTCACAATACAGGCCGTATAGAGGAGTACTTCCTCGATACGGCCGGTATTGTGAGGAGACCTTCAGAATCAGGCCCTTGATCCAATTACCTAGCGGGAGCCTCTACGGATGGTCGTCGAGGCTCTTGGCCAACAGGCCATTGGCCGTTACGACAGTCGGCACGCTGCGCGCTGATCGGTTTTTCGTTCGTTGCTTCTACTACAACTAATAAATTAAACAAATTTTTGATAACTTACATGTTTAGACAAAAACTAACGGACACCTGATTGGGGACCTCTAATTTGTAGATTCTATTGAATATAGACCATCATTTTTTTTTCATCTCACAAATATCCTATATTTCTAGAAAAATAGAATACATTTTCGTGATATCGCTTTTAGGTAAATTGTAAAATTATCGTAACGCCGAAATGAATGCTCCTAACTATATTTAAAGTTATCAGTACTTACACTAACTTAATTAATAAACCATGAGGGCGCAGAGCAACGTAAATACAGATGTGCCACAAAGCTTTCTATCAAACTTGCAGATAAGATTAATTAATATATTCCGGAGCGCACGTGCTAAAAGCGAGCATTATGCCGAGCATATACGAGCATCTATGAGCATACCCGAGCATTAATCATGCATCTCGGTCGGTAACACCTGATACTTCGTTACTCAGTGTTGCCCGCATTTTTTATGAAAATACGAGATTTTTTTTTTAATTCTGCTCTGTCTTTTGTATGGCTGCTGTAAAGATGTTTACGTGTTGCTAGGGTTGACGAATTGTGAAGGTGGTATATGAATTTTAACAAGCAAGAAATAAGGTTGTTAATGTAGGTTTCTTCGCTATTAATTTCAATTCAAAACCGACAGCGATGCGTAGGAATCATTTTGATTTCAACTTTTTCTTTAGTCTAGTGGTCTTGAGTGTTGCTGCTGAACGTCAGGTGTTGCGTTCGATTCCCAGGTCGGGAGCAAGAATTTCTCAGTAGTTGTTCTGTCCCGTATAGACAAAACTGACGAAAGGGTATACACATGGGACAACCCTTTTGTTTTTTTTTGGGCTGGAAAATCGTGAAATGGCTCCTCCCGCTCTGGGCGGAGCGGAAGGGAGTGTCAGACTTTTACTGACTAAAACCCATCCATGTTCCTTCCTTTGCCCTTCCAGGGCCGCGGTATCTCTTTCGAACAGTCCCGCAACCCTGACAGGCATCGGCCCTTGCCCCTCCTGTTTGCTGACATCTCTTTGAGGCGCGCGTGGAACACGAACGCGCCGTCGACACGGCCTGTCGTCATAGACGGACGGATGACGAGCTAACATGGGACACCCCTACCATGCCCCTTTAGGGATTACAGGCGTAGCGTTACGACTTTTAGTTTAAAGTGTTAAAATAGTTTATTGAAAGTATTTTTTTAATGTCGCTGACTTTTATATTTTTAGTCAGATTCAATATCAATGTATTCCTGTTTATCGTGTGGTTAGTGCCTAACCTAGTGTCGAGAATGTTTATGCTGCATTGCTGCCCATGGGCCTCTGACTTTGCTTTACATGCCGTCGAGAAGTATCTCTCAGGCATGCTGGTTTTCTTCACCGAAGCAAGTTATAATTAAAAAATACGCACATGAGTCCGAAAAATCAAAGATGCGTGTCTTGGATTCGAACTTGAGACCATGATTTGGCAGTCCGACGGTTACACCACTAGGAACCACTAACACTACTCAACTAAGTCGATGAATCAATATTCTTGCCAGTCCAGTCACCTTTTAGCTTATTCTAGATACATTTGCAACAGCCCTGTACAAAATCTTTATGGTTTGCGTTCTCTCTTAGTTATGGGTTACGTTTACGTTCCCTCGTTTATTTAAGTCGCGCTTACGTAGCGTTCTTTAACGTTTTATTGCGGTTTGAAAACGAATAAAAAATACAAGGAATGATGATGAAAAGTGAGGCATGCAATTGAAGGTTCCTGAACTAAATCAATTAGTTTGAAAGGGACCTTCTTTAATCTTATTAATAATAATAATCCAAAAGCTGTGTCGACGGCGCGTTCGTGTTCCACGTGCACCTCAAACAGATGTCAGCAAACCGAAGGGCTCCGCAAGGGCCGATGCCTGCCAGGGCTGCGGGACCGTTCGAAAGAGATACCGCAGCCCTGGAACACAAAGTGCAAAGAAGGAACATGGATGGGTCTAAGTTAGTAAAAGTCTGACACTCCCTTTCGCTTCATTTGATGATTTCCCATACCAAAGAAAAAGGTTATTTTTATTTTTGTAGTTCTTTTGAACACGAACAACACTGTACGCACTTTAGCTATGAATATAGTTACTGATAAACTATAAGTAATGGAAAACTCGTACAAGCTCGTGACTAAATAATAACAGCCGCTCGGGTCGTTCCTCAGGTTAAGCCGCGCTTGCCTAGGTTGGTCCGTGGATTGGTGACCAGCCTTTACATACCGAGTTTACTCCGTGCCTCGCAAAGCATGTTAAGTCGTTGTTCCCGGCAGTCAATTGTAGATCTTTGACAGTCGTTACAAGTAGGTAGTCAGTGGTCCGAAAGTCAGATAACCAGTCATACCAATAGGGATATTGTATAACTAACTGGGTTGTGGAGGTCAGATAGGAAGTCGCTCCATGTAAAATACTGGTATTCAGCTGCATCCAGTTAGACTAGAAGCCCACCCCAACATAGGAAGAAAATAGAGAAAAGGCTAGGCAGATGATGACGTCATAGAAAACTCAATTGTTATTTAAAAATATAAAGCCATTTTAATTCTAATCTTATTCCCAAGAGCCTTAACCAACACAAAAAGATTTAGTTCCATAATACTGTTTGTTGGAACATGGTTTTTCCTCAATACTGTATGTAACTCTACCCTTGATATCACTCACCCCATTCTGATTAATTTACCAGCGTGAGAATATGAACAAATGTGGGTTTTCCGGTAAACAAGTATTATTTGAGTTAGTTTCGCCTTATATTTTGTTTGTTTTCGACTTGACCTTGTAGATGTAATCAAAAGTAGAAGAACAATTTTATATAAATCTACTAAAGAAGTCTTAAAAGTAGATAACTTTTTTGTTGTTTCTTAAAAAATCGACATAAAAAGATTTTTAGGAGTTGCTAATATTTTATGAGTAATAAAATAAAGGAATTTAAGGGCACGTTCTAATTAAAACGATCGTTGCGCGAGTATTCATTCCGTTCGGCAAACCCTAGCACGGTGCCAGAGAGCGCCTTCAGAACCGTGAATTTTAGAAATTCCTAACTTTTTTTTAGTTTTACCACACAATATGTTGATCAGCATAATGCGTCAATTCCTAAAGTCCAATTTTTTTTGGGACTAAAAATACGTAGAAGAAATTACAAAAGTTGTTCAGTTTCAAGTTACGAGACACCACACGAAAAGTCTTGCCTTTATTATTGTACACCTTGTATAGCTTCTTTATTACCATACTTTAGTACCGATGACGAACAAAAATATTTTTGAACAGTTGTGAATCACAATCTTTCGCATAAATTTGGCATAACTAAATCTGAAAATCGCGTATTCGCACGACCGATTGATTTGATTAGGACGCGCGGTAAAATCTTCCGCCCGCACCTATTTCGGTACAGTCCTACCACACTGCACGTGATCCACCATCGTTCAACTCTATACATAACTGATATCCTCTAAGCTGAACCGCTCAATAACTTTTATATGGTCGCCAATGTTTGTCCTCTGTTCGAAACACACCAAGCTAACGCGGGATGGAAATGAAGATCGTAGTTCCGCTCATAGTTGAGAATGAATAAAGTTTGGGAGGATTCGTTGGAATCGCTCGATCAGACGTATGATTGGAAATTGAGAAGTGATCGTGTGTGTGTCTGCTTGCCAGTATTCGCTATTGAAACATGAACGCGAGATATGTTTGGCGGTATTTTAATCACTAGTCTTGGAGTCGATTGTAAAACTTTAAACTTTGAGCTGGTCAAGAGGCCAGGTTGTAGGATTTACCGTTACTTAACGTTGATTAATATTGATTTTGGGTAAGATTTTTTGGGAATCGTTTGGCCATAAGAGTAGAGGAATACCAAAGAAACCATGGGACTGTGAAGGATGATATGACTAGAAAGAAGATGAGATGACGAGAAACGCAATAGAGAACTATGGAAGAAGAAGATATGCTGCGCCGACCCTAAATAAATTGAGATTGGGGCAGGAGAATGATTATGATGATTCTTTGGATATCGTGGTTTGATTTATTTTTGATAAATAACTCCTGAGATGACCTGGGTAAGTATGTGATTTCTTCTTTCGAACTTCACCTTCTCCTTTGGGAAAACGTAAAATACAGATCTTTAGACAATTCTACCTCGAGGCTCCCAGCACAGAAACACACTCCCAAGACTTTTATCTAAAACTTCCGTTCCGACCCGACCTTACTTCGCACGGCTTCACCTATCGGGTCCAAAACTATATTTAATGTAGCCTATATTTTAAGTTAAGCATCTAGCAGTAGAGCAGTCAAAACTGCGTTCAAATCCATGCAACAGTTTTTGCGTGATGCGCGTAGAAACATACAGACAGACAGACAAAAATTCTAAAAACTGTTGTTTTGGCTTCTGTTGCTCTAATAAAGCCCCCCATATATATATTTTTTCAATATCTTCAATGTACAGACATCGGCCTGTTATAATTTTTATTATATGTATAGATTTATTTTTAATGATTTTTTTAAAACACGCTTTCATGACTAAATTGTCCGGAATCGGAAACACCTGTATCTAATACGATATCAACCTTGATATTACTATATAGTATATAGTGAAATTACTATGAATTATTAAGTCCAGTTCTCGGTATGCAATTTTCTTTATTGCCCTGACCGCCCCAGTAACCTTGACCTTCGTACTACGAGCCATTTTAATGAATTCTTGGAAATTATATGCAGACTGCGTTGAATACTTTATGCAGTCAGTCTTTGAGCATTCTAGATGATACACCTCAGTGAGTTTTATAATTAACTTAGAGAATGAATGCAACTCCGAATTCGTTAAGGATGACCGGATGGGTGATTTCCGTTTGAATCAAAAGAGGACCTATGATAGGTCCTTTAAGCATTAAGGTGCTTGTGCTTTAAGTTTAAAGAATGAGAATAGATTATTTTAAGTTTGGATAACAGACATATTGTTATTTCATTTCTTCTATTACGTCCTTCCTGTTCAGCAAACATTGCAATAGCAACAGTTTCTTACAAAACTTCCACTAGTTCCAGAAACCGTTTACTCCTTTCAGATTCCTCATTACCTTCACCAACGAATCTCTTAGAAAAACAGAAACAGCCGACATATTTCTTCGATCTTCTTCTTGTTTCTGAAGAAATGATATGCAAACATACGTCGCCATCACTTAACCGTACCCTACTGGAATGAAATGCAAATATGTATCGCGTGGGACGTCAGAAATACAAACAGTGTCTTTAGCGGTATGCATCGGTGCTCCGTCTAATACCGTGAGACGTTACAGAGGAATCGTAGTATCGAGGTGATGTTGGTTTATGTTGTTAGTATCGCTATCATTAAAGTTCAATATTACGCGATCAAAATGTTCAGCAAAACTTGTTGATTCAGTCGTTACGGGTCGATCCGACAGTGGCAACTAGTCCTACCAAGTTGTACTCTAAATAAGGTTTTTGCCGATTGTGTAGATCATTTAAACAGTCGCTTCTTGTAAAGTACCAGCAGTTAGACTGGAAGCCGATCCCAACCCCAAAGAATCTAGGATTCTAGACAGATTATAATGAATCGGCCCTTAGTATAAGTTGTTCATTTTCATGGGTAGAGACCCGTACTTTTCACTACCTCTTAACATATCAAACACTGATTTCACGGAAAAATGTGTGGACGCAATATTACTCCTAGCAAAGAAGGCCCCCTATCGATTGGCGTTTTCGCGGAAGCTGGGATCTATCAAGTTGAAGTTAAACGACTTCGGATAAATTCTATAATTAGACCTATGAAATTACTCTTTATTATAAATTCAATTATGGACCTCAAATATTCTGTTTACAGTTCGGGAAAATAATCATAGGTAATTGACCCCGTGTAATTCAACCTTTAAATTATTTCGTCTTCCAATTAAATGGATTGCTTTGACCTTAATCAGTACAGTAATTATATGCGAAAGGCTCTGGCTACTTTGGCGAATCCTGCTCGGAATGGCACAACGCGTGTCATTGTTTGGAAGATTAGGAGTCACGCGACTATTCGCGCCAATTTGAACACCTCCATACAATTTAGTTGACACAATTCGCGGGAACGAATTTGGTCCCACACGCGTACCGTGTGGGGTCGTTGAAGTTCAGCCAGAGCCTAAGTTCGAACCCAAGAGACCACGAATATGCTCAAAACGTACAGAATTCTTATTATATTTTTACTCTCTATTATCAAGCGTTATAAGCAGAATTTTACCATCACGTATTCAGGTGGACGCTGCCCGTATCTCTGGCATAATCCCTTAGTGGCTGTTGGCGGAATGCCATGGGAAAAGATGGCGCTGGCTCATTTCTAACTGACTCGCCGATACTGCATGTGTTACTAACGTATTAGGAACCACATCGAGTCTGAATTCAGGTTTCAGTTTCAAGAAGTGTTTTAGTGGGATTTGGAAAAGCTACTTTAAATTATGTGTCTTAGGCGTTAGCGCCAGGGTAGCCTAGTACCACATTATTATACTTTTTTTTTACATTTTGTAGTTCATTAGCAGGGTTAATCAAAACATGAACCATGTTTTGATTAACTCTGACTGTTACAAATTAAAATACAATATTTATAATAATAGTGTAATATTTAGATGCTTGCGATAATAAGGCTAAATGATTATTTCATGAAACCTTGGTATAAAGCTTTTTTTATATAAAAGTTTTAAGTGTAAGGAAACGCGAGCTACCTCACCAGCCTCTTATGCAGTATAATACTCTTGGAACCTAACAAGTTTCGTAGAATTTTCTAGCATGTTCGACCTTGACCTATTTTGGACTGAACAAACACGTATCTTATAGTAGCTACTAATGGCCGTCTGGCATGGAAGACGAGTTTGGTGTCAATCAAAAGAAAATATATCTTTGATAAACAGAACCGCCAGACAATTATGATGTTTTGCGAATATCATATTTTGCTTTTATGGTATTTAGCGATATAGCGCCCTAAAGCACCGTTTGGCAAGCAAGCATAATTGCTACAAGACAAGAATCTTTTTGCTTCTGAGTTGTTGATAAACATGAGTGAAATTGTATGGCGAAAACAAGATGGCGGCGTTAGGCGATTCTCACACGACACCGCATGTCCGCGCGACAAATGTATTGTCTGTGCGCCGCGCGGAGAGGCGGTGAGCGTCGCCCGTCCGCACGGTTGGGCGGTGACGTGTCTCATCTGTTTCACCTGATGAGCGCTGTCGTGAGAGAATTGCCTAAGTTCCAATTTTGCCCATGCGGTAAAAATGCTTGAGCAGCTATTCAATCAAAGCTCCGTCCAGCCAATATTTTTTTACAGTCGATCCGATCCAACTTTAGAATAGTAACACTTTCGGCCAAACTTGGTTCAAGCCTTGGACCAAACATCGTCACATATGTGTTTTATCTGTTTTACGAGTCAGTCTTTATGTGGAAGAACATTGGCGACGCTGTTTTACTGCGGACCAGGGTGCATAAATCAATCGGGGGTTGACTTGTTTACGTTTTATGTACTTGGCTTTCAGATGGGTAAGTAGGAGTGGCGGAATGTAAAGATGGTAGTGTTGTACGATGTTCATCATCTGCCTAGCATTTTCCCAACTATTTTGGGGTCGGCTTCCAAGTCCGGTCTAACCGGATGCAATTGAATACCAGTATTTTACGTGGAGCGACTGCCTATCAGTCTGACCTCCACAACCCAGTTTTTTTTTTTTTAATGACACCAGTGTCCCTCTGACATGATCAGAGACCTTTTTTACGTTTTTATTATTTACCGACTGACGTTTTCAAGAGGCCGAAGAGACCACACAATATAGTTTTGTTCCTATTTATTTATATCTATACATTAACATACACCACAATTTACTATTATGTTTTTTTTAAATTTTATTACTGATGCTCTTCAATATAATTACTATTTGTATACTAAATTTAATACTGCTTTTACATATACTACTATATTTATTGTTTTAATACTATTACATACTGTTCATTTCACTAAATTTACCGGTGTTATCTACTACTACTACTAACCCTTATTTGTATGTCCTTAGAAATGAATTTCTGCGCTTGTCTATGTTTCCGATGATATTTGCTGTATATACTAAATATATAAGTCACTATCATATTTAAACAGCTAAACAATAGCAGCAGAAACTCGCTCCACAACCCAGTTATTTCTGGGTAATACGATACCCTTTGGTAAGACTAGTTGTCAGATTTTCGGGCCACTGACTACCTGTAACGACTGCGAAAGATCTACAAATGACAACCGGGACCAACGGCTTAACGTGCTTTCCGAGGCACGGAGGAAACTCGATATGTAATGGGTGGTCACCGATCCACGGACCAACCTAGGCAAGCGCAGCTTAACCTAAAGATCGACCCCGAGCGGCAGTTATTATTTAGCCACGGGCTCGAGTGTTGTACGATGTTATAGGGATAGTTTTTATTTATCAGCCATTTTTGTCCCACTGCAGGGCAATGGCTGCCATTCCTTCATTCCACTTATCCCAATCTACAGCTGTTACTGGCCAATCTTTGAGAAAAGAGTCGAGTTCGGCCTTCCATCTCCAGGAGATGGGGCCGGACGAACTCGACTCTTTTAGAAGCTATCCCCAATAACTCCGCTGTCAAGCTTAAATGGAATTGGGCTGGCCACAACGTGGTAGGCCACGTCACGTTCTCGTTTACTGCTGTTTGGGACCCACTGTGTGGTTATTTTACCCCATAGCTCCTTCGGCATGCGAAGGATGTGGTCAGCTCAGTTCCATTTAAGCTTGGCAGCCGAGTTATAGGGGATAGCTTCTACGACATCATACAAACTATACTCGATTAAGGCTTGTCTTGGTTCGAAGTTCAGCTTATCAGCAAGGTTGGTAATGGTATTGAATGATCAGGGTGTGCCATCCGCCACATGTGTACGCTGACTCAGCAAAGCAAACAATGTCTACTTCGAGAAATATCCGATACCTTAATTTTAGTTCACTTTTTGCTATTTTACTAGCTGCAAAGACTGTCATTCATGTTTTCGTTGTTAGGGTTCCGTATCCAAAAGGTAACACGGGACCCTAATACTAAGACTCCGCTGTCTATCTGTCTGTCTGTCCGTCCGTCAGTCACCAGGTTGTACCTCATGAACCGTGAAATTTTCACAGAATGTGTTTTTCTGTTGCCGCTTTATCAACAAATGATAAAACTAAGTTAAAAATTAAAGGGGCTCGCTTACTACAATGGTACGGAACCCTTCATGCGCGAGTCCGACTCGTACTTGGCCGTTTTTTTTTAACTTGTACTCCTCGAACCTTGTTTAAATAAACCTAACCTTGTTTAGCCAGTAAATCTGACTCCAGTCTTGCCATGAAATACCGTGTTACCCAGTTAATGGGTTGTGGAGGTCTGGTAGGCAGCCGCTCTGCGTAAAATACTGGTATTCAGCTAAATCCGGCATGACTGGAAGCCGACCCCAATACAGTTGGGAAAAAGGCTAGGCAGATGATGATGACTCCTCGAACCTTGTTTCCGTGTATCAATAGTAATTCTTTATTAATATTATTATCTCATAGTTCACTTATACATCCAATTCTATGCATAACAATAATACCTACTTGTTAACAAAGCAATTACTTATTGATTCAAAGCTATACATATTATTATTTAACATCACTATTATTTAATAGTTCACGATAAGTCAATCGTGAACTGGTGATTTTGCATCAATGGAAACAACAATGTGGTTTTATCAAAGGTTTATTTAGTACGAACTGTAATACTGGGGTGTACGACACAACTGGTAATATTAATTAACCAAGTAATGTTACAGGTTCGATTTTTTTATATGGAGCAGAAAGGGCAGGTACCTCGACCGTTGTAGCTACTGTAAAACGGTCTTAGGAGACTGCATTTATATATGTAATTTGTAAAACTGGTACAGTCAGCTATGACATCGTAAATGTTCACGGTTTATTGTTATTATGCCAATCCATACATTTTCGTATAAGGATTAGTAAAGTCTGCGGGACTGGCTGCCCAACGTCATAAAACCATCTCATATGTCAGTATCCATAATAAATAATAGTTTTCGGAAATGTCGAATGTTGAAATTAATATTTAATTGCCTTTTTTTGTTTGTTTCAGGTAAATAATCAATTGAAACGGGCATTTGTTACCATTCTCATCATCATGTAAGACTTTTTAGATTTTAATAATCATAATAAGCCTCTCTGTGAAAGGAACTGAGCTGCAATACACCGGTGCGTGACCCAGGACCTGCAACGTAACGTTGCCACAGGGCGATTGCCTACATACATAAACTCCCGCCTTTTCTGATGACATTCCCGACAGAAACCACAGAACGGCTCCAGCTACGATCCTTACATACTCCTTTCGCCTCATCCACGTTAATACATCTGGTCATACACCCTCGCTGGTTGCGAGTACTACCTACGTACCTGAGCTTGCGACTGACTGCGGTCTACTTAAGTCATTTTATAGGAATACCTATTACTAACACACGCTATACACACACACTCACACACACACTAATTTCAACGCAACACCTCGTTAACCAAAACCCAGAAGTTAACTCGATAGAAACATTTCTCCAAATTCCTAGTTCCGTGCCGAACAACTTAGCACCATAGTTTGATCTTTATGCCTGGAGAAGTTGTGGCCCCCGATTAACATAGTCGCCACCAACTTGTTTGGTTTACAACTCTAGACGTGGCGATATGGAAATGCATTGAAAAGACTTTGTTTACGACTTTTTATTTACATAGGAAGTTGTTAGCTTTTCTGTATTTTCAATGGAAAGGTAGAGATGAAAACTGCAATTCCAGTATAATGTATACATATCCACAACAGTATTTTATTAACGTTCTCATGGTGCATGAAAGGAGCCTCCCCGAGCGGCGGTAAAAATATCGTACTGCGATTCCAAACGCCCGGCGCACCTTGGATAGTTAGCATTCGGTAACGCAGAGCTGACTAATCCTTTCAGCACAATGGCTGAAACTCAAACGTACTCATAAAATATATACATTATTCACTATACAGACCCAAACAAAAAATAAAAATATGCTCATGTATCAAAAGTAGAAAAGAATTATAGGGCGTCAAAAAGTTCGTCTGCTTCGCTGTCGACGGGGAAAGTGCCCAACAGGCTAGCAGCATTACCACGTTGGATGGCAATGCTGATTCTTTGGCCGAGAAATAGGCCAGCCTTCTGATCACGAGAAGAGCTGACCAACCCTTCGTCGATATCACAGGTACAATTGCTAGATGTAAATTATATGTATGTATTGATCTGTGACACGGCCTCTAAAGCTAAGCAAGCAAAGCTAAGTAAGTGTAAAAGCACTGCATGGGATCAGCATACTAAGGCCGTTTGGGTTTTTTTGTGTGGAACTATGACTGCAACGCACACTTATAACTACCGTTATTGCAATTTGCATCGCCTCGAATCACCTAGTAAAAGTTGAGGTGAGATAATATCGTTTCTATGAAGTGCCATGAGCTAAAAAATCACGATAACTGGAAGACTCTGCTGTGTATTCACTTGGTTCCTTTACGATTTTAACACTGGAGCAGTCCTCGTCTAGTCTCTAATAAAAAAATCACACGGAATATTCTTTCATATCCCAAGCTCAACATAATACAATACTACCCAATAAACCCCTTACAAAAACGTACTAGGCAACACTTTTTTATTACAACAGCAAACAGAATATAATAGAAAACTTTTGGTACGCAATAGCTCCTACACACTCGTTTATGTACGGAATTGCCCCCCGCGCTCGAATCTCATTCGAATACTGAGAGCAGTGAGAGCACATATGACTGGCAGAATGATGTGGCTGTGACCTGTACCTGTACTATGAAACTGGAAGAAACGCTGTCGTTCAATCTTGTTAGGGTTCCGTACCCAAAGGGTAAAACGGGACCCTATTACTAAGACTTCGCTGTCTGTCTGTCTGTCTGTCTCCAGGCTGTATCTCATAAACCGTGATAGCTAGAAAGCTGAAATTTTCACAAATGATGTATTACTATTGCCGCTATAACAGCAAATACTAAAAATTAAAAAAAAATATTAAAATATTATCCCATACAACAGATATGATTTTTTTCCGTTTTTATAGAAATGGTACGGAACCCTTCGTGCGCGAGTCCGACTCGCACTTGGCCGGTTTTTTTTTTTGTTTGTGTGTTTATCTATGAAGTATACTCATAGATGACCCTGCCCTGGATTCTGATATGGTGTGCAGCTTTTCCTGTTGTTTGTACATCACAGGAGCTGATAGACGCTACTGAAAGTCCCAAACTCGTCGGCTTTGAGGCTTAATCAATTCAAATTGTCAATAATAACCAGCCCAGACTGGGGGGTGATGCTTCAGAGGATCTTAAAGAAACGAAAAGTAGATCTTAAATATAAAAGATTTTTGGTATAGTAACGGTGTAAATTAGCATGACTGTTTACGGTGATGAGAGCTTCTTTCATTTTGTATGCTTAAATATCGGCGGATGGCAGATAGTTTCTGAATTTTATATATCACCTATTTTATAAGCTTTTATTTAACTTGCATTGTTAGTAAGAATTGGTCAAATCTTGCAACTGAATTTCAAACCAGTTCCCTCCAAATTGAGCTGAGATTTTGCACACACCTTTGGTTCTGGTGACAATACATACCTGATGCTACAGCCAAGATCGCCTTCTCACGAGAGAACGCCTCAATGGCTAATACACGGACACGGATATTCGTTCCATGTTGATAGATAAACTTAATTTTCTACTTTTAATTTTAATAAGTATGTTTTTTTTCGTTTTTAGGGTTCCGTACCCAAAGGGTAAAACGGGTCCCTATCTCCCTATTACTAAGACTCCGTTGTCTGTCCGTCTGTCACCGGGCTGTATCTCATGAACCGTGATCGTTAGACAGTTGAAATTTTCACAGATGATGTATTTCTGTTGCCGCTATAACAACAAATCCTAAAAAACAGAAAAAAAATATTTAAGTGGGGCTCCCATACAACAGACATGATTTTTTTGCCGTTTTTATAGATAATGGTTCAATTTTCTCCCAAAACTCAGTATAGTCGATTCTTCAGTCTACACCACAGAATGCACAACATATTAAATTTTTTGACGGTAGCCCCCTTTCCCAGCAGTTCCTCGTTACGGGGGAGGCTCGTAAAAAAGCAATTCCCGCCACGTCAGATGGATTGATTTACGATACGACCCCTAGAAGTGTATCTTGGAAAGTTAAACAAAAGGGCATCTCAGTGTTGAGGGATAAACCTTTATTTAGTAAATAAGATATCAGACTCCACTTGAGTTCGGTGAAATTCTTGTAAATGTACGAAATGCTGAGGATTTTTATTTTGGTTACTTAAGCACAGTAATGTGTGTTTGTTTTTCTTTGTTCTCTTTTATATTTTTCGCAAATAAGTTGAATCAGTATTTAGAATGTCGAATGTTTAGATAGAATTTCGATCGCACCTGACCATCGCGTCCAATAACTCCTACTCTCGGTCGCTTTTGTATGTAATTCTTAAAATAAACATTGCTACATGTGTCTATGCAAAACTACGGATGAAGCCTGTATATGCCAACACAAAACACATTGCCATTTTAAAACTAAGCACCAATGTGTCGCTTAGGTATCGTTATGGCACAAGCAAGACAGTTTGCCGGCCCATTGCCTGGCAACAGTGCCACACAGCGGTCATTCGTTCCGACAGTTGACTCTTACTTCTAGCATTGCATGGTGTAATCAGGAATGCAGTACAGTAATAGTTGTAAGTGTACAACTAACCACAAAGCTACTACCGAGTTCACTGAGGGTCTGCCACTTTTCACTCTTATGCCCTAAGTAATAAGGTTGAGAAGCAGTCGACCCTCAGTGGGCTCGGTAGTACTTCTATAGCGAAATTTGTCTTGGCCCTGATCGGTGCCGGTTGATCTAAATGAAGAAACGATGACCTACAGCTATACTAGACCTTTACATGCAAGTTTAGTTTCTTTAGCCCATATTGTCCCACTCCCGGGCTTCTTTTCACGGCAGTTCCACCTCTATGTGCACAGCTGCCAAGGACGAGTCTCTGTTAAAGATGTTCAGCTCATCTCAACGAAATTTTGTTTCAACATGCGATTAGATTTCAATAATTTCGGTCACCCACCGGATACTCGAAACAAACAATCTAGTTATTTATGAAACTGCCTAGATTGAGTTCATCAACGTCCTTGTTGCAGCATCATTTAGCCAGATTAGGAAGCTGACCTAAATCCGCAAAAAGGCGTCCTCAGGATTAAATAATACCAGGAACCTTAGGCAGTAGTATTAAGGTACTATTAGCATCACAACGCGGTCTCTAACACGTTTGTGTGCCGTGGGCCGGTCGCTTATCATGCAGCGAGTTGTCACAGACGACTTATGATAATGAATGGACCATTGTTAACACTTCTATGCCGTGGACTAGCGAGCGACCTGTTAGGTAGCGTTTATATTGGTAAAAGCGGGCGGGAAACTCCCGAAAGCTACCAGAGTCAGTTAAATGTTTAACCATTATATTGTAGTTTTATACACAGCGTAACTTAGATATACAAAACTAACCTTTAGAGTGTAATGTTAAAAACATGCATAGACTGCTAAAATCGTAACCCTTCCTTTTGCTTTGCCGAAGTCGGGTAAAAATGCGAAGAATTGGCATTTATACAATACAATATCTTTATTTTCTCTCTTCACAAAGGTTCACATAGTTATAATAAGTATAATGGAAAGAATAACATTTTAACAAAATGCATAATATATTTTAAGTTCCTTTGTGAGAGACTGGCATCTATACTATGATACCCTGTGTGACGGATCCCCAGGCTCACCCCGAATTAAATGTAGTTTACATTCAATACAATATAATTATTTATTTTATGATATGATTTATGGAATAGGTACGTGATTTTTTAATAAAGTTACATAGACAAAACAGGAAAAGTATAGATTAGTTGGTTGTTACTGTTTATGATTTTCGGTCAGTCTTCTAAATAAGTTCCATTTTTATCTGCATAGCCATTTCCCAACTGTGTGGGGATGGAGATGGATCAATACAAATATACTACATGGAGCAACTATCTGACTTCCACAACCGAGTGACTAGGTAATCGTTTCATTTGTGTATAACAGTGTGTAATTCTTTTTGAAGTAAAAAAAATGTAGAAAAAAATATTAAAGTTATACCCAATCCCGTCATTTACAGAGCAAATATAACAAGGAAACGACAACAACATAAATTCCAACATTAATCCGTGTGTGTGTGCCCTGATCAACAGCTTTTAAATAAATCTCGTGTTTCACAGTATTTGAACTCGGTTTTATGAATGAAAATGAATAATATGCTAAAAATATGGTAGGTATCAGGTTTTGTAAATCTATTTGGGGTTACGCACACTTTACTTACGGGGTCAGAAAGCCTCAAGATGTAGTAGTATCAATACAAGTATAAATTTTCGGAAACAAGAAGTTATTTTTTTAGATATTTATTTTGTACCCTATCACAATGTTTTCTTATTTAACCCAGTGGTTGACTGGTAGAGAATGCCTTGTGGCATTGTATGTACGCCTATGTACCACTGTTGTACATAAATAAATAAGATCAGTAAAACTTCTGGGGTTGCCATGAGATTAACAGATTAGGCAAAATAATACATCTTCTTTATATATATAATTCTTCTGTGAGTGTGTATGTCACTGAAATTCTCTCAAAAGACTGACCGATTTTGATGAAATTTTTTGTGTGTGTTCAAGGGGATCTGGGAATGGTTTAGATTCACAATTAGGGTAAGTAGGGTAGGTAGGGTAGGTAGGGTAGGTAGGGTAGTAGGTAGGAAAACATGCATTGCAACGCATGCCGGGCACAGCTAGTATAGATATATAGAATTAAAAACTTTAGTTTTTGAGTAGAGACCGCGAATCGGCAAGCGTAAGGTGGGACAATCTCAGGCTCGGTGGAGTAACGATCTTCGTGTGGCTGGTAGCAACTGGCTGAGAGTTGCTGAGAAACGAGTTATGCTACGTGCGAGTGAAGAGGCCTATGTCCAGCAGTGGACTGTTGTAGGCTCATGATGATGTTTATTAAGTAAAGAAACTACAAAACGCTGCATACCACGAACTTTTCATACTATTTTTGCTATACATCGCTCCTTACATATTTACGAAGTCATCATCATCTGCCTAGCCTTTTCCCAACTATGTTGGGGTCGGCTTCCAGTCTAACCGGATGCAGCTGAATACCAGTATTTTACATGGAGCGACTGCCTGTCGGACCTCCACAACCCAGTTAGTGCTAGGTAATACGATACCCCCTGGTAAGACTGGTTTTCAGACTTTCGGGCCACTGACTACCTGTAACGTCTGTCAAAGATCTACAAATGACAGCCGGGACCAACAGCTTAACGTGCTTTCCGAGGCACGGAGGAAACTCGGTATGTAATGGGTGGTCACCCATCCACGGACCAACCTAGGTAAGCACGGCTTAACCTAAAGATCGATCCGAGCGGCTGTTCTTATTTAGCCACGAGCTCCTCACATATTTACGAAGTAATAATGCTTAATAATGGTTACAGTAATTGATCCCCAATATCTAAAGAGGTCGAAAACGACTACCGACGTAAATCACTAACCACGACCACATTACTTCTTATCAGAAGAAGTTGTTAGAAAAAATGCAAATTATGCCACTACGAAAACACGTTTGATAAAGTTGTTTTTGAAGTGATTAAAGATTTGTCTAGACCTGAATAAGTAGAAGACGAAACACATCTTCGTTATCACTAAGTTGGTTAATGGCGTGAAAAAATATGTTATTGACGTAAAATACAGTAATTATAATTAACTGATTAATTTATTATCAGCACCTACTTACTCGTACAGTGTTTGTAAGTCACCTACTTAATGAAGATTTAAAGTCGAGTAATTCGTAACGTTTTCAAAACAACAATGTTTTTCCCCCAGTTTATTGAAACTTGATGTGTGATTTATCAAATCAAATCATTTATTACCCAGACAATACAATCCAATTGTTAGTAAAATAATACATACACATCTTAAACACTAGTGTTAGTACCTAATTATTATTTATTTATTTATAATTATTTTTGAAAAATCTTGGTATTTAGTTTCTTACTAATAATGTCAAAACAATGAATAATAATAATGTCAAAATCATTAAAAACAATGTCAAAATCACCATCAGTTACGTCAAAATTATTAATAATATTAAAAAATAAGTAAAGCACAATTATCAAATGAGCAATAAAATAAAAATAAACATTACTTCATGTGGAACGACATGATTTATGTGGAACGTTTTACTCTCAATTTCATATTGAACTAGCTTTTGCCCGCGGCTTCGCCCGCGTGCAGTTCGGGAATTGCCCACGGGATCTTGCCTACTTCTGGGATAATAAGTAATCTACATCTATTTGTATCAGACTATAATCTATCTCTGTGCCAAGTTTCATCCAGATCTGATCAGCCGTCCTGGCGTGATTGAGTAACAAAGATCCATTCATCCAAACTTTCGCATTAATAAATAGTTTATGTAAGATATATATGTAATATTAGTATTTAGGGTTCCGCACCTCAAAGGGAAAAACGGAACCCTTATAGGATCACTCGCGTGTCTGTCTGTCTGCCTGTCCGTCTGTCACAGCCAATTTACTCTGAAACTACCGGACCGATGGAGTTGATATGTAAGTCATTGATTCAAAGACGGACGTATAAATTAATTTTAAACAGGGGAGCCACTTTTGGGTCGTAAATTAAAAAATGAAAATAAAAATATTTCTAAACTACATCGTGTTAAATATCAAAAACTGTGATACACGTGTCTCATAATTTTAATTGAAGAGTGATGTGTACATTAAGTTTTGAGTCAACCGACCCAGAGAATATTAAGTTTCACAGAAAATTCAACCCCATTTCAAAACAAAGAATACATCCTTCAAATTTCATGTCATTAAGACCAGTGGTTGATATATCAGTCAGTCAGTCAGGACTTTGATTTTATATTGCGGGATGATTTTGGAAAAACTGTAAGTAGAGTATGTAGACTTTCAAGTCTATCGACACCTAGAATAGAAAGTTTCACAGAAAACTCAGCACCCCATTTTGTCCTCTTAGGGGTGGAATTTCGGTGCTATCATTGCGAGGATCACCCAGAGGACACGGTGGAGCACACCGTGGAGGTCTGCTCCGCTTGGGCGGAGCACCGCCGTGTCCTCGTAGCGGCGATTGGCGGCGGCGATCTCTCGCGTCCGGCCCTGGTTCAAGCCATGGTCCGGGGCGAGAGGGAATGGAAAGCCGTCGCCTCCTCCTGCGAAGCAGTCATGCTAGTGAAGGAGGCGGCGGAACGTGAGAGGGAGAGAGCCTCACGTCCCAGCCGCCGCGGGAGGAGAAGCACCGGGCGTCGGGGCCACGCCGTGATGGGTCTCGGCCACCGTAGGCGCGCCCATTACTCACCGTCCACAGGTGGACGGTGAGTAATGGGCTAGCTCGCCGTCCGTCCGTCGTATGACGACAGGCCGTGTCGAGACGGCGCGTTCGTGTTCCACGCGCGCCTCAAAGAGATGTCAGCAAACGGGAGGGGCCCGCAAGGGCCGATGCCTGCCAGGGCTGCGGGACTGTTCGAAAGAGATACCGCGGCCCTGGAACATAAAGGGCCAAAGAAGGAAGATGGGTGGTTTTTAGTCAGTAAGAGTCTGACACTCCCTTCCGCTACTCTCAGAGCGGGAGGGGTCATTTGATGATTTCCCACCCTCCAAAAAAACAAAAAAAAGGGGTGGAATTTCGAAAAACCCTTTCTAAGTGGACCCTTTGCCACTGGTAGGTACCAGTGGCGAAGAGTGAAAATTGAGTCAGGGGAAACCGAAGAAAAAAATGAGAATTGTTTTTTTTTCCTATGTTTATTTGGACCTCATTTTCGTTATCAGTGACCTCAAAAACTATGAAAATGACATTCATGAAGAAAAACCAAAAATTTTCATCGGCGCCATCCTGAATTTCATTTTGACCTAATTTTCGATATCAGCGACCCTGAAAACTATGAAAATGACATCCATGACGAAAAAACCAAAAATTTTCGTCCGCACCATCTTGGATTTTCATTTTGACCACATTTTCGTTATCAGCGACCCCAAAAACCACGAAAATGACACTCATGACGAAATAACTGAATTTTTTTTGCAGGCGCCATCATCGATTTACATTTTGGCCACATTTTCGTTATCAGCGACCCCAAAAGCCATGAAAATGACACCCATGACGAAAAAACCTAAAATATTCATGGGCGTCGTCTTGAATTTTTATATTTTGACCTCATTTTCGTCATTGGCGACCCCAAAAACCACGAAAATGACACCCATGACGAAAAAACCGAAAAAAAACAGGACTGAATTTGATACTGGGGGATGATTTTGGAAAAACTGTGGTACACGTTTCTCATAATTAATCTCTTCTTAACTGAAGAGTATGTACACAAATTTTCAATTCAATCGACCTCGAGAATAAAAAGTTTCATAGAAAACTCAACACCCATTTTTACCCTCTTAGGGGTAGAATTTCGAAAAACCTTTTCATAGTGGATACCTACTCTTCACAAAGAATACGCCCTCCAAATTTCATTTCTCTAGGACCAGCGGTTTGGGCTCTGCGTTGATATATCAGTCAGCCAGGACTTTGAATTTTATATTGGGGGATGATTTTGGAAAAACTTTGATACACATCTCTCACAATTTTAACTGCAGAGTATGTACACAAACTTTCAAGTCAATCGACCCCGAGAATAAAAAGTTTCACAGAAAATTCAACAACCCAATTTACCCTCTTAGGGGTGGAATTTCGAAGAACCTTTTCTTATTAGATCTCTACTCTTCACAAAAAATACACCCTCCAAATTTCATTTCTCTAGGGCCAGTGGTTTGGGCTGTGCGTTGATATATCAGTCAGTCAGGACTTTGAATTTTATATTGGGGGATGATTTTGGAAAAACTGTGATATACATTTCTCATAGTTTTAACTGAAGAGTATGTAGACTTTTAAGTCAATCGACCCGAGAATAAAAAGTTTTACCGAAAATTCAACACCCCATTTCTCCCCTTTAGGGGTGGAATTTCGAAAAACCCTTTCTTAGTGGATACCTACTCTTCACAAAGAATACACCCTTTAAATTTCATGTCTTTAACACCAACAGCTTAGGCTGTAAGTTGATATATCAGTCAGTCAGTCAGGACTTTGAATTTCATATTGAGGGATGATTTTAGAAAAACTTTGATACACGTTTCTCATAATTGTAACTGCAGAGTAGGTACACAAATTTTCAAGTCCATCGACCGCGAGAATAAAAAGTTTCATAGAAAACTCAACACCCCATTTTACCCTCGTAGGGGTAGAATTTCGAAAAACCCTTTCTTAGTGGATACCTACTCTTCACAAAGAATACACACTCCAAATTTCATTGCTCTAGGACCAGCGGTTTGGGCTGTGCGTTGATATCTCTGTCAGTCAGTCAGGACTTTGAATTTTATATATATAGATTAGTAGTAGCTCTTTAATTTTCAAAAATCTTTGAAAAAATTTAACCATACAAAAGACTCTTCAAATTGTTCTCTTCATCTTCATAATATCATCACGCCTGTAATCCCCGAAAGGTTAGGCAGAGGTGGACCTAAAAGTACACTGACATTTCGCTAATTATGTTTTAAGTCACATGTAACAGGGGGCGAGCCTATTGCCATCAACCAGGCACTAACCCAGACTCCGTGGCTGCTACTGAGAAACACCTGATGGAAAAACCCAATAATACATTGCCCGACCTGGGAATCGAACCCAGGATCTCATGCTCAGCAGTCGCGCTTGCGATTACTAGACCAACGAGTCATCTTCATCAGCCTATAGCAGTTCAGTGCTGAAACAGAGATTGCTCCTAAGCCATTCCTCCACCAGCTATCCTTCTTCTATCACCCTTTCCTGATCGACTAAAAATTCAACAATATCACATCAACCATTTCTACAAAAACTTTCTTACACTGATCAAAATCTCAGTCGATTATTACCCGTTTTCACAACCACCGAACAAACAGACAGTCCCAACAATAATCCCAACTGTACTAGATATGAAACTGATATAAACTTTCCAAAGACATTTGAAATGAATTTTCATGCTGCTACAACTTGGCCAAGAAAACCAATATCGATAAGATTCAATATTTGTAGTTAGTAACACTGAGAATAATAGTTTTAGTTGGGGTTGCCATATATATTCCTTAAGGGGTAAGTAGGAGTTTACGTAGTTGGACCGTATTGGTTGCGTCATTTATTATGGGCCGGAAGGGACCAAGATGTTTACGGCTGAGATCTCGGGGGGTCCAATCCGTGATGATAATCTTGCCCTTAGAGAGGTGTGCTCCTTAATCACTGTTCAGAACTGTTCAATTTATTTTCTTGGCTGGAGTTAACTTGTTAACTTCATCAGCTACTCTTTCAGTAAACCCTTTCTTTTATGGACTATTGCATGTCTTTAAAAGAGTAAAAAACCGTTCAAGTCCCAAAGATATTGTAAAAGACTGACTGCAGTTCATCAGAAACAGTAGCAGAATTCCTTGACTCATTTTTCGCCCAAACGATTTCAGGAACTCAGCAAATCTGTGACCAAATAAAATCTCCCATCACATTGGATAGTATAACTTCATGTTCAACACTAAACATTGATGACTCCACTGATATAACTGAAGATTTTACACCAAACATTACTGTCAGTGATAACAACGATACGGTAACTCTAGTCCCAAACACCGCGGCAATCAGGTATCGTAAAATCACGGCCCACCTTTATCGCTCACAAAATGCATTTTCAACTACTGAAATTTTACGGCAAAAGATATTGGTAGCAGCGGAGGCATCGCATCGAATCTCGTTCAAAAAGTCGTCAGCTGTCGATTCGTACTGATTGATATATGAAACGGAACGTGGCACATGTGTAGCAGTGTTGCGATATAGAAAACATTATGCTTTGACGGATTTGAGAACAATTGGCGAAGGTGCTTGGGATTTCCGGGGTTATCCGAACAGTTTGTCTGACTGGCTTCTGTACGAAATTTTGCAACAGGAATGATGAGTTCATTTTGCCGATTTCGGTCACAGGGACTACATTTGATGACTTTGAAGTGTTTGACAGTTAAGATAAACTGCTTCAGTTCAGCATATGACTAACTCATTCAACTTCGGTTGGAGGAAACACAAGAAGATTGGAATGAGTAGAAACAGTAGTAGTATATGGACTTGGCGGTAGATACGTTGAGAGAAATGCATAATACTGTGGTGTAGCAAAATTTACCTACATTGGTGTTCAGGAAAACGTCGGTAGAGGGAGTGTTAATAATAATGAATTTCGATATTACTGTAAAAGTAAACATGGTAAATATGCCGTTTTCAGTGTTAATGATACTGTAAAAGTATGTTATGAAATAATAGACAATAACTACGCTTATAAAAACAAAACTAACTGCGAGTCTGTTAACAATTCGTAACAACAAGCATTGTGCAGTAAACTGAATTCCGACACACGGTGCTTCAAACAATGTGTTTCATTAAGCAAGAAATAAATGAGAGCCGTGTACTCTGTATTTAATTACTGATCACAGCGGTATTATAAAGATTGCTTTGAAACTTTCAACCTTTATCAGATTCTAAACTTGAATCTAAATTGCTTGAATTTTGTCGCGACATAAAGGTCAAAATTGTACACTTACGGCCAAAAAAAAACACCCACAATGTCCCTTTAAACGAATTTAAGCCCAAAAGCGTAATTGCGCAAATTCGTTCCGTGTGAAATGAGAATATTCCAATTTGTTCGGCGTTACAAACGTGAATGTGTTGATCTCGCCCCAGGGTGCCATAACTACCCTGACTTTATTGTGATTCAGTGCTTGGAAGCTGGATGCAGTTTCATTGAGGAATTCCCGAAGCACTTCTGTCGTTTACCTTAGTTGAACGTGGCGTTTATTGAAAATTTTCGGGAGCAGATTTTTGTTAGGTGCAGTGCAAGTTAACTGTTGGTTTTCTTGTGATAGTTCAGGTTTACCTGTAGCCATTATTATAAGCCTATATTGCCCCACTGCAGGGAAAAAGCCTCCCTTCCCTCCTCCCACTTGACGCAATCTAGTGCGATTATAGGCCAATCCCTTGGGATATAATCCCGCCATCTCCTTCTGGGCCTGCCACGTTGTCGTTTCCTGCTATTAGGTATCCACTGAGTGGTATTTTATGCCCATTGCTCCTCCGACATGCGATAGTTGAACAGTAAATAAAGTTCTCGATAGTATCACATCCATATCTTTATGGACAACAAATACAATACAAGGGGTTTTTTTTTCCGTGCGACACAATTTGATCAACTTTTATACTCAGGTACGCGAATATCAATAAAACTGTTTCAGTGCCCAAATAAGTTTATTACACTTTTCTTTTATAGTCCTAAACTACTTTACTACCTTGTTCTACTTCGCTACGTATAAAATCTTCAGGATTAAAATTTACTTCAAACGTTATTTTCGAGGTTACATCTTGGGGACTTAAATTTTGTGTGCTTACAGTACCCGTTTAAAATAAAGAAGACTAAAATGCAATTTCACGCTCGCTGTAACTCGTAGCTACTTTAGTACTTATTTTAGCTGGTATAATGTTAGTTGCACGACTTGTAATTTGTGCTGACATGTCGCTAAATCTCCTGTGCACTGTTAGACGCCAGACGATTACACTTGCGTCCCAACGTTTTGCACAGTGCAGAGTATGCTGTGACATATGTTTGTATAAAGATGTTTTATTTTATGACTGTTGTGGGTTAGGGAATCTAGCCTAGTTTAAAATTTAGCCTTTTTATGTTGTGATATTCTGACATAACTGGCAGAAATTTGTAAAGTTTATTTTTTTAATTACTTAAATTATCTTTTGAACATGTTTAAACATACCTATTATATTATAATGGTAAACCCTCAGTCTGTATTGGTGCCCAAGACAGGCTTGCCTAGTTTGAGGACAATGTAACCTTTTCTACTTGTCTATGTAATCTTTTTGGCAATAAAGTCTCTTTTTTAGGGTTCCGTACCCGAAAGGTAACCAACGCGACCCTATTACTTATTGAGCCTCCGCTGTCCGTCCGTCTGTCTGTCAGCAGGTTGTACCTCATGATCCGTAATAGGTAGACAGTTGAAATTGTCACAGAATGTATATTTCTGTTGTCGCTTTATCAGAAAACAATAAAAATAAATTAAAGGGGGCTCCTCTACTACGATGGTACGGAACCCTTCATGCGCGAGTCCGACTTGCACATGGCCGGTTTTTATCTCTAGCCTTAGGTTTGAATGACCTACTTTATGGCAATTCATCAAACAATCTCATTTTTTTCACTTTTGAGTGGAATATTTGGAACTCTAGCCTCTGAATTGGAATGTTTTGAGTCTCCATTCATTAAGGTCAATGATAACAACACTTTAGTGCAGAACAACAACTGATATTATTAGCAATGTTGTTTACTTTTGAATGAGTAATGTCGTCACTTTCATTCTTGGAGAGTCAAAGATATACGATGACATATTTATGTTCGTTTATCAAAGAAGCCGTGGAGTTAATTACGGGCCACCCATTTGTAGTTTTAGAAGACGTGCTGTGAATGGCAACAAGAATATCATTTCTATTAAAATTATTATGAAAACAATAGTATTGAGATTGGTGACATTACATTCATTGACCTTATTGGTGATATTGTTCAGAAAGGTTAGTTAGATGCGTAGACAAGCGTCATCGTGAGTGTATGACCTGATGTGTGAACGTGCAGGAAGCAAAAGAAGTATGTAGCTGGTGGCGTTCTATAGTTTCTTCTTACCCCCATTGGTAAACGGTGTGAGTTTATTTGTGTATAAAATTTTATAAATTAGTATTAAATCTGGCGATAGAGAAAAACGACCAAAGAAATAATGGATGGACTGTGGGGAAGATGACATGGCTAGAAAGGACGTCACTTAAGAGGACTACAAGAGCCAACTGATGCACCCACACATTAACGCACGTCCGCATTGTAACAGGCGTTGGCCGGCACTGTCGGTGCACAGGCGTTTACGCACACATGCGTACGAATTATATTGCGAAATAAGTAAACGCGATTTACAGAAAATCTATTGATTGGATTAAAAAACTAAAACAGTATCATGTTATTATGTTGTTTGTTGAATGTTTTGTCAAAAAATCAGAACGATCGTATGTATTTTAATATGGTTTTTGTTCGTTAAAAGATTTTTTTAGAGGTATCTTTGTGTTTTTTTTCTATAGATTAAAATTAGTTTTATTATGTTTTCAGCACACTACTTAACTAGACTATATCCTGAAGAATAACATATATTTTTTGATTGTGTTAACTGCAGTGAATCATATACTTTTAAGCATTATAAAACTCGCGTTTAGCTCTTGTAGTCCCCTTAAATGGACTATATACTATATAATAGCTGAGCGGCCACCATCTTAATGTGAAATCAAGGAGAATACAGCAATAACCAGAGAAACCTTCAATGTCTTAACGACTATAACTTGAAGAAAATAAACCATTTAGTATCAAAATACTCCGAAATATTTACGGAAGGAAGAAATATTGCTGAGTTAAACAGAAGTAAATGTACAAAATTATCACGAATCGTCTAATTTAGTACCTACTTATTGCAGGCTATTGATATATCCAGAGTAAACAACAACAGTGCGGAGATGAACAAATATTTGTCATTTAATTGTCTTCTAATCAATTAAATTAATAGCGTCTACCCTTTGAGATTTACTCAGCAGTGTTGGGAAATTCCTCCTGTCTGCCTCGTTGGTGTAGTGGTCGCAAGCGCGGATGCTGAGCATGAAATCCGGGGTTCGATTCCCAGGTAGGGCATTTGTTATTGGGGTTTTTCCATCAGGAATTTCTCAATAGCAAACACGGAGTGTGGATATGTGCCCGATTGATAGCAATAGGCTCTCCCCCTGTTACATTGGACTTAAACATACACACAATAACTGGCGAAATGTGGGTGTACTATTAGTGTATTTTGTCTAATTATTATTTACTACCATTATTTTTAAGTATACTTACTAACTAAACTATGGATCGTGAGTCTGATGCAAATAAATAAATAAAATAAAAATTAGGAACGCCTCTGCCTAACTCTTCTGGGATTACAGGCGTGATGTTATGTTATATAATGTTGTGAATTATGCTAAACCATTTGAGTTCATCACAGCATATCTTCAATCTTCTGTTAAGTATATTTTTTTTGTGTTTTTGTTTAAACCGTACTTTTATCATCATCTTTCACATATATACTCAGAACTACCTATCAGCTTTTAATGCGTTTGAAACCACCTCATCATCTTCCGGGACTGGTCCTATGTTACTTAGAGTCAGTGCTGAACGTTTTCTTAAATTTCCTCCGTTCGTTCATTCGTTTGAACTGCCCTTCATCTTCGTCAGCACCAGGATGCTGATCTCCTCAGGTGCTTGCTTCAATCTTGAACTCCACTTGAATCTTGGGGTCGCCGCAGTCGTTGAACACCTTGCAGGGCCAGCGTTCAATCTCTTGGTGAATCTCGATGTCCTCGAACTTCCTTCCGATGAGTCGCACTGTACTAATCCAGGTATCGTTCCGTTGTACGACTGTGTATCTATTAACTCCACCATTGTTCTTTCCACATGCATTCACCAATTCATAGCTTTAGCTTTCGCAGGATCCTCTTCAGACTTTTTCGTGACGTCATTAATAAGGTCCGTTTGATATATATGTAAGCATTTATATTCCTTCTCGGCCATCCCTGACGTCATTTCAATACATGTTTACCAATGTAATGTACCGATATCTTTTCTTAGATTGTAGGTAAATATTTATTTGCGGTCGGGGATTTCCGTGGTGTTCCGGGAATTCGATAATGAGAATATAATATATAATGAACCAGTTATTTGCCTGACCTAAACAGGCTTCCACATGACCATGACCACTAGTGTTAATGATTATATTTTTAGAAAATTGTCTAGGACTTGGATATTAACTGGTTAAGCTTTGGTTCCTGTACATTTTTCAACTATGGACTGTCTGAAGGATTATAGCACTAGAAAGGAGATGACGACTTCAAATAAATTGGGACCAGGCCAGGATAATGATGAGTTAAGTGTAAGTACAACCGGATACAGCTAAAAAGTTAGACGACCATCAACCAGGCGGTACAACAAAACATATTCGTCTTGCTTACAGGGTGTAAAAATACCCATAAAGAAGCCGGAAAGGCACTTGTTCTCCCCGTCATTGCGATCATTGTTTTGTCGTGGACCATACCTGGGAAAATTCTTATTACAAAAATATTGGAGGTCAAAGTTCCAAATTTTTCGCAAGTTTTTTAATGTAAAAAGTAACTTTACTTTAATGGCCTCCATGTCCCGTTTACTTACTATTAAAAGCATTTATCAGCACAATATTTTGAGTGTGCTACATTGAGTTTTAGCGTAAAACTATATTTTTGACCCAAAAAAAAAGTCGTTTCCCAGCAATAATTTTTGCATAGGGTTACTTAGTTTAATGTACATGGTGCTTGATTGACCGATTCGTGAAGGGTCGGTTTACAACCTGTATAGTGGGTGTCTCCAGCCTTTACGGAGGCTGGAGACACCCACTGTACAATTTCCAATGTACACACATGTGTGTACATTGGAAATATGAATAAAATGAAAGCCTATTTTCTATTACCTCTATGAAATTGAATTTCCATTAAAATGTATTGTGAATTAAATACATACATTGCGCGTTGCACATTGTGGTGAAGTTAATTAACGTCTATGTTATTGTTCTAACATAATTAAAAAAAAAAAAAAAATTAAAAACGTTTATTTCAATTACAATTGGCATTTCGATACATATTTCATAACAATGCTTGCCTAAATTAGGAAATATAATTATTGGGATTATTTTTGCGATAATTTCTGACGAAAAGCTAGTTTACTAAATTAGTATCGTTTCAGTTTTTCTAATTATAACTGTTGCGATTTCTTTAATCATAGTAATCTTTTCGTCCACATTTATTTTCCTACTCATCACATGTTTAAAACACACACACACACACACATGATCACATGTCACGTGTTCACATGTTTGTTGTTTGTTGTTTATTAGTGGCACTAAAATACTAAATTTTTTCATCACTTTCCTCATATAGAACTCATTAAACTTGAACTCTGACTTTCCTAAAAAATACTATGATTCTGCGAAATACTACTAATATTATTTGGCGTTGCTTATCTATACTTTGGACCTAAGACCAACACAATGATATTTTTCATTCATTAGATAAAACACGAGTTCTACGAAACAAAACGCCTGATTAGGTATTTCACAACTATTGCTAATGATTCAAGATGTCATATTATTATTGTTGTCTCATGGATGCGGGCGAATCGTGATCGTACTATAATTCCGCGAATCTGAGGTCGTAAACATTTCGTAACGTAACGTAAATATGTCGAATGTTGAATCGAAAATACAATTATCTTACAGTATTTTAGTTAAATTGTTTGCAACAAGCACAAGCAGTATCCATAGATATGAATAAATTCTTAAAATTATGAAAATATTATTATTTGAAACGAGTATTTTTAATTTTAATATCGACGTACGACGACTCTCTCTCATTCATGTATTACGTTTTGCTACCGTAGTTTTCGTATATTACAAAATTGGTGTAAATAAGTCGCAGCCTATAACGTTTCCACAGCGAGACCACAAACCTCCTCAGTGGAAGAGGGAGTTGGACCTAATCCACCACGGGAGCCCAATCCGAGTTTGCAAATGTCACAGGTCTGCCAACTTTTTGCTCTAGGACATGCTGGTTTCCTCACTATGGTTTTTCTTCACCATTTGGAGAGCAGTGGCGATGAAATAAATGACGCAGCTCCCGGTGACTTCGATCCTATGCCACAAGCCACCACTGTTCTCATTTAAGGCTTTAAGATAATAAATGAAATGCGGCAAAATTCTGAAGGTTACCTTTATTTTAATTACCCGGAAACAACAGTATTTTGTCGAGACGATAGTTAAACCTCGCACATGTGTCGGGATTTCGGGACAAACATAAAAGCTGGTCACCTATCACCATGATTAGTCTTAGTGATTAATATATAACTATAATGTTTCTAAGAAACTTGTTTATGTTTCTAAACATCTAAAACGTGTCTCATTTATCATAGTATGGGCATCACTTCCTTGTCTCGCGATCCTATGACCCCTGGTATTACCGAGTTCACTGAGGGTCTGCCACTTTTCACCCTTATACCCTAAGCAATAAGGTTGAAAATAACAACAATAACAATACAGGAGATTTGATGGAAATGTTTGTAATTAGGTATTTTAATGAGATGTTGGTTCATTCAGATTGTGTTCTATAAATATGATTGTTATTTCGTCTTGTTGTTGAATGACTGTTATATCTTTTGAATATGGGTTGTCTGTGGTAGCAACATCTTTTGAATATGGTTTGTCTGTGGTAGCAACGTTTTCTGTTTATGCTTTAAGTGTACCTTAATTAGGGTGTTTTTTTTGTGTAATTAGCTGAAACATGACTGCAAACTTAATATTTAAAAAGCTTTGGTATTGTTTGTCAGGGAATAGTAATAAACTTTTTGGTAATAAAAATTAAAGTTTTCGGCAAAAACTCGGCACGCTTTTTCACACATATCTTGGTTTTATAGTTGCTTTCACTTCGTTAACCGTAAAAACGGACTGACCTAGGCCAGCGGAGCTAGCCACGGTCTCCTCGTATGATTTATTTGCCGAAATATAACATTATTCTTTCTTATCTTCGTCGGACCTCTTGGGTTGCCCTTTCCGGCTTAGTGTAGTGGTCAAATTACTGATTCCCATATCGGTTTCCATAACATCCTGCTGTACTAAAGTCCTCGGGGCTCGTGAAACGCCCAAGGCTAACATTGCCTAATAACGGAGTATAGTCATATACTTAATGATGTATGTTTATAATAAGTAGGGACCGGATTATATGCAACTTAAAATCGTGGAAATATTTATTTATTTATTTATTAAAACTTTATGCACATAATGTACAAAGGCGGACTTAATGCCTTGGGCATTAAATATGTATTAAGTCGTTTGGTTTTTTTCTTATGTTTACTTTTTTATGTAATTTTGTTTTACTATTATTTTAACCATTTTTTTTTTGTTATTTCCTGTGCGGACACATTTATTTTTCATTATTTCATTATAAATGTTCGAAATATGCAACAAAACCGTCAAAATTTGCAACATAAATTTGAAATATATTACCACAAAATATTTTTATTTTTTATTTTCCTCGAGATCTTATCATTTTTCTCGCCTAGAAAGCGAAAAAAAAACACTACATGGTACTAATATTTAAAAAAAAAAAAATATCAAATTTATATAAAGCGCGACCCACCCCGGCTTCGCACGGGTACTTTTCATAATGAACCATCCTCTTGAATCACTCTATCTATTGCTAAAAACTGCATTAAAATCCGTTGCGTAGTTTAAAAGATCAAAACGTACAGACAGAGCGGGAGCGACTTTGTTTTATACTATGCAAAGACAATGGTAATCAAAGAATTCAAGTATTCAAAAAAAGAACTAGAGGCAAAGCATTCTATGGACTACTTCCAGCAACGGCTTGATTGTGGTTTTTTTTTGTTTTAATAAGGTACCACCGTATTAAAAATGTTGACTGCCTGACTTTGGGTAAAACCCAGTTACTATCGGGTGAGAAACATGCATTAAATATCAAATGCAGGGAAAGAAATTTCATTTGAGACTAAGTCATACAGGTATGGTTTTTGATTCCCCCGATGTGACTGTCTGCAAAAGACACATGTATTTCTGCACATGCATCGAGATTTCCTCCCAAAGGTTAGTAAGGTCAGACGGACTCTGGCGCCAGTTGATGATTGATCTTATGTGACCTGATGAGTGATGATGACCTCATGACGGCTGATCATCAAACAAAAACATCCCTTATCTATAAATATACCACGAATAAGACTTAGTCAGTATAAGTTTATCAATAACAAATTGCTGGAAACATCAATTTGTCATCACTTTTCCATTTAGTAAATAGTATTGAGAAGGGTTTTTCATATACATGAAAAAAAATAAAAAAATTGTTGATGTTATTGTTGTTTTTTTTTAATTTTTTTTTTTTTTTAAATTGAAATTTATTTATTAATAAAGGTTTACCAACAGCTTGTGTGTACAAAATGTCTTGAGTACAGGTTTTACAGTTTTAAATTAAGAAGGCTATGTAAGTATGTTACTTAACAAATGAAGTTAACTGTCGATCATTTACTTTTTTGTGATTTAATCTAAACTTTCTCTCTTAATCTGATGTCGATGAATTGCCTAATCTGATGTCAGAGTTTTAATGCCGCCCGGCCTATAACTTGGCTTTACATGACTTCCAGAAATATCATTCAGGCATGCTGGTTTCCTCACGATGTTTTCCTTCACCGAAGCAAGTGATGATTTTACAATACTCACATGAATCAGAAAAATCAGAGGTGCGTGCTTTGGATTCGAACTCGAGACCTATGACTTGGCTGTCCGATGGTCACACCAAGCTATCACTGCCAAACTTTCTTTGTAAAACTATAGAAATGATAGGGAGCTACGCGTTTGTCGATTGCCATAGGATGTTTCTTCCAAGCGGACAAAGCCACGAGCAAAAGCTAGTTTATAATAAAATAAAGGTACGTCTTACAAGTTAACTTCAATAACAATTTTATCACTTTATTGAAGTAACATTGAGACCTAGATTACGAATGCACCTCGGTTATCAAGAGAAAGGTAATTAATATTGATTAACATGTTCCATTTAATAACGGAACATCACTTTATATAATTAGAATACGGAATTATAAAAATGACAGTAATGACGTAAGCGTATTTACACCTAGTAATAAACGTGATGTAAGTGCCACGATGGCACTGAATCAAGTTACCAAAAACTGATAAATTTTCTCATTCGATTTTGAACTTAACCATCAACATTTTATGGTATAAAGTCATTTGGAGAAATTTGACAGTTTGTGGTAGCTTGATGTGCTGGAGGCTGTACTTGATTGTAGCTTACGTTATTTAATGTTGGTAGGTTAGCCGTGCCAATCATCTAGTATTGAAATTCTTCGTTGGTGAAAAGTAAATCTTTAAATTCTTTTCCGTGTAGGAAATGCATTTTTTGTATGGAACACGTTATTTTTTTTACCCGACGGTCAATTCCAATGCAGTGGGTCTAGTATCATATACATAATCCTTTGAAGTTTTTATGTCACTACCCTTAAGTCCGTGTATTATTTCGGAAAAGATACAGATTAAACTAAAAGTCTGTTTGCGTTTGGAAAAAAGACAAATCCTTTTTTTAGATGCGCCTTCAATCTGAATCTGCGATGCTTTAAAAAAAAGTGGGAGTGCTAGTGGCCCCACTAGTGAGCTAGTTGAAAATCCGACTGAGCACGAGTTAAACTACGGGGTTTAAGTCTTGAACGCTCAGATCTACCATCTCCTGCCTAATTGATCCTCAATCGTCTTGTATCCGTTATTGTTAGCCTGAGTCATTCCACTGCTGGGCAAAGAGACCATAGGTCGTTGTTTCAGCCAGCTCATTCCGCCATCTCTTACGAGTGCAACCGTGTCGCCTTCAGGCTGTGTCAGGGCTCCACAATGGATATTTTGGCCCACAGCTGGTCGGGCATACGGCAGACATGGCCAGCCTAGTCCGACTTCAGCTTAGTGGCTATTTTAGCAACGTCGGTAGTTTGTGTTTTGGAGCGCAGTGTGGTGTTAGTTTACCGCCTTGTATCAATGGTCTCAGTGTTACGAGTAACTTATTTCTCACTCAAAAATACTGCCCTCATAATTCCAAACGCAATTACGTCAGTCACATTTCCATTGAAGTTACTGTATTAAGTTACGTGTGCCGAATAGAAGCCAAACCTTATCACAATACCCTCCATCATAAAATCACATCATACCCATAAAACCAACACAAGTTCAAGGTCATCAACATAAAACGTCCAACTCAGGAAGGTAAACGATCGTCCCTCCATCATCCGCATAGGCAGACAAGTCCCTAATGAGTTACAAACACAATCACTTGGAATTCGCGTGATTGTTCGCCAAGTTGTGGGTAGCCTTGTCAACAAGGATAGAGGGAACGTGGGAACATTCGTTTAATCTTAAATTGTTTATGGTTTAGGACGGTTGGTTGGTAATGTGAGGCTCTTGTGTGTTCATGTGAGCCTAGTACTCCGATACGGATCGATGTTTTGGCGTTAGTTTTGATTAGTGTTTTGATACGGTCCTTTTTATTGTTCACATGACTGGAATTCTCTTCGGCAACAATAATGAACTTCCATACAAACTTTTGTCTCCTACTTAATAACCCCTTTAGGGAATGAATTATGAAAAAAATATTTTTCTATGTGTTCTCTTTCGTTTTACAAGGAACTCTAGTGCGGTTTGGGCACTGCTTTGTCTACTAGTGAATTTGTTTTTTTTTATTAAATAGCTATAATCTAGTTAATAAAAAAAATAGATGCGTTGGATCACCTGGTGGTAAGCAATGATGTGGATGACAATAGAGCATACGAATCCATAACAAATCTGAATTTGATTCCTTATCAAAACAGGTAATAACTACCCAATAAAAGGCACTAGAATTTCTCCTCAAGTATTGATCTACAATACGACGCACCCACCCTAATTTAACACTTCATTGAACGTCACGTCCGCAGTGAAAAAAAAAAATACTAAATCCTAATGTAGGTAGATAGACAAATAAAAGTTACAATACAACACTGAAGGCAGGGTTTACACGTCACACAACCTCGTAAAACAATAAAGGTGCGGCTACAAACAAACCTACCCTCAGGGTAGACGTACAGTTGGCGAAAGAGTAGGGTGTATTAGCAAAAGTATTTGTATTTTCACCACAGTGCCTATACCCATTCAGTTTTGTTCACTGCTTCTTTTTAATACATAAAGGTACATTAGATGACTTTTAAAGTTTTGAATCAAAACATATTCAATATTGCATGTACACGGTGTAAACGGACCCTTCACGAAGGTCAACCAAGCATTCTGCACATCAAACTAAGTAACTCCATGCAAAAATTATTGCTGGGAAACGACTTTCTTTTTTGGAGTGAAAAATCACGTTTTGCAGTAGGACTCAATGTAACGCACTCTTGTGCTGATGTATGCGTAAAATAGTACAGGGGTCGTGGAAGTTTTTAAAAGGTATAACATTTAAAAGTTGTATTAAAAAAAAAAACTTGTGAAAATTTTGGAACTTTGACTGTCCGTAACTAGAAGGTTCCGATGTGGTCCAGCACAAAAAAATCACCATGACGGGAAGAACAAGTGCGTCTCGGGTACGTTGAGGGTGTATTTACACCCTTTAGGTACACTAGATGATTTTGAAAGTTTTGAACCAAAACATATTCATTATTGCTAATAGATGGTTGATCTTTTCTAGAGATACACCACCGTTAGACGTAGAATGGAAAAAGTCGAACTGAGTGGACCGTGATCTGGCTGCCATGATCATTATGTATGGTCAGTATGCTTAAACTTTCGATGTCATCAATGGGCGTAGATCGATCGCAATGTGGCTTTATTTTTTTTAAGTTTCTAACACATATGTTATATAGTTCGTATATTTAGGTTAAGGTATTCATCTATGGGTCTTTGATACCTGAAAATAAATATATTATTATTAATTAAATAAAACAAGCGGTTGCAGGTTAACAGGCACTTATCTCTTTGCTCGACTGTACCGACTGAATGCGGACGTACAGGGGGAGCACACACGACTCGCCCTCCAGTGACAACACTCTGTATAAGGACTGGAATACGTCAAGCGTTGCGACGGAGACGGCTTCCTTTGTTTGATGTGCGTTTATTTTATTTGTAGTATTGTATTGTTTTAGAAAGTTAAACTAAAGCAACTAACAAATATTTTTTCTAATAAAAATAATATTGGAGTTAGTTAGAACCGAATGTATTTTTCGTAGATCGAGATGAGTGAATTATGAATGATGTTTGATTTTATTCTGTAAATTCGTTTCAAACACTTTCAACTAGTATTAAAAACAAGAAGAGCGAAATGGCTGAATAAATGAAAGATCAAGGGATATTTAGAAATGCCAGCCAAGACCTCCGTGTTAACATTTCCAGAACAATGGGATGATCGGCTCAACCGTATACTGTATTTTTCTATAAATCTAACTTATCTTATAACATATATAAAAATCCCCTTGTCACGGTGTTTGTGGTCGCACTCCTCCGAAACGGCTCCACCGATTTTGTTTGTATATTTGGTAGGTATGAGAATAGGTCGTCAAATATATTTCACACCGCTAATTTCACGCGGTCAAAAGTCGCGGGGCACAGCTAGTATTACTATATATTACTATTATAAATGCGAACGTTTGGATGGATGTTTGTAACTCAATCACGCCAGAACGGCTGAACGGATTAAACTCAAACTCAAAGCATTTATTTCAATTAGACCATTACGGCACTTTTGAATGTCAAAAAAAAAAAACAAAATGAAGCGAAGCTACAGTCCCAGTTACAAGGCATAATAACTTGAGAGAGTACCGTAGTAGCACATTCCAAAGCAGATTTGGATGGAATTAGTGGCACAGAGATAGATTCATCTGGAATAGCATCAAAGCTACTTTTTATTCTGGAAGTACGATCCCGTGGACAATCACCGAACGACGAAAATAATGATAAAAATATTTTCGAAGTAAACCTGTTGGCTGTATTGTCATAATTCCTATATATTAGGGAAACACTAACTTTTGAACCATTCAAGACGAATAAACGCAACGTCCACCATTTACAAAATGAAAATATACGAGCTGTGCATGTACTAAACAGTACTAAACGGAGTAACTCCCAACGCGAACATTTACTATTGAAAGTGACTTAATATACATAATTATGCTAAATGCTCCCGTCACGAGTTATGACACCTAGTTGCTCCGATGCAAATGGAGTCCAATTCGCGAGGATACTAACTAAAGTATGATGTACTGAAGACTTATTTATTTTGAAGTGAAAGAACATCTCGCAGTTATCCCCGAAGGTTTAGTCAAAGATGTACCTGTAGTACACCCACATTTCGCCAGTTATGTTGAAGTTCCATGTAATAAGGGGCGAGCCTATTGCCATCATCGAACACAAATACAGACTCCGTGGTTGCTACTGAGAAATTCCTGATAGAGAAACCCAAAAACACGGCCTGACCTGGGAATCGAACCCAGGACCTCGTGCTCAGCAGTCGCGCTTGCGACCACTAGACCAATGAGGCAGTTCGGATTAATTTTGAGATTTAAATGAAAAGATCTTTAACTTTGAATTAAGAAATTTAAACCTTGCTTTAAGCATGCTTTATGAATGAGTTTTGTTCCAAATGGTCACAATGGAGATACGGCTGCCATGCGTAGCTAACTTTTTGTATCACCATTGTGATATTTCAGTGGGGCCTTTTAGAGATAAGTGAATGTCCATGGAGCTCGTGGCTAAATAATAACAGCCGCTCGGGTCGATCTTCAGGTTACGCTGCACTTGCCTAGTTTGGTCTGTGGACGGCTGACCACCCATTACATCCCGAGTTTTCTCCGTGCCTCGGAAAGCACGTTAAGCAGTTGGTCCCGGATGTCATTTGTAGATCATTGACAATCGGTACAGATAGTGGCCCGAAAGTTTGACAACCCGTCTTGCCAAGAGGTATGGTATTACCCAGTACTAACTGGGTTTAAAATACTTTTATTCAGTTGCATCCGGTTACACTGGAAGCCGACCCCAACATATTTGGGAAAAGGCTGAACAGATGACGAATGTCCATGAAAGCATCGTCTGCACGTAAAAGACCTTGGGTATGCGTTAATCGTCATTTTTTACCTATATAAAATGATGTAACTAAAAGAAAAATTTAAACGTATCACTTGATTCAAAAGGCTGTAGCCTCGTAGCAGTATCCGTAGCAGATGTGCTACGACAGTCGTAGCACTTTCGTAGCAACGGAAAGTGTCCATCTACGTTAAACATGGCTACAACTTTTTATAGCACAATGTAACTTTAATCATTAAACTGTTTTTACGTCAAGGCTTTATGACGTCACTTATAGTAAAAAGTGTTACGCTTTGTTTGACATAGCAAAACATCACGCCGGTGTACCCTGAGGGGGTGGGCAGAGGTAAATAGAAACACCCACATTTCGCCATTTATATCAAATTTCATATGATAAGGACTAGCCTAGTATGGATACAATAAGGAATGGGTATATTAGAGGAAGTTTGAAAGTGGCGCCTGTTACAGAAACATTGAAAGGAAGTCGCTTGTCTTGGTATGGACATGTAATGAGGAGGGATGAAAGGCATGTGACTAAAAGAGTGATGGATATTAATGTTAATGGATGAAGTGGAAGGGCAAAGAAAAGACGGATAGATTGTGTGAAGACTGATATGAAAGAGAAAGGAGTAAATGATGCCGTGACGTCTGACAGGGGAGAATGGAAGAAGAAAACGTATAGCGCCGACCCCAAGTAGAATGGGACAAAAGTAGATGAGGAAGTGATGTTGATAATAAAGACTAGCTTATTGTCAAGTACCGGGAACAAATGCAGACTCTTGGATTAATAATAATAATATAATATATCTTGGGACAACCAACACACCGCCATCTGATACCAAACTAGGCAGAGCCTGTACTATGGCAACCAGACAACTGATCAACATACTTATATATTTCTAAATACATAGATATTATAGATAAATTACACACCCAGATACAGAACAAATAATCGTACTCATCGCACAAAGATTTGTCCTGTGTGGGAATCGAACCCACGACCTCCGTCCTAGCAGTCAGGGTCACTAACCACTAGACCAACAGGCCAATCATTCCTTTGGAAAACCCCAAAAATAGGAAAACTTGATAACATTTTGCTCAACCTCGTCATCGAATGCAAGCCAAGTCAGTCGCTCTCGGCACTTGCAACCACTGCACTAACGATACAATCCACTTTACTTTAACACGTTAAAACAACCAATAATCTTAATTAACGCTATCAACATTATCTCAGTATTAAAATTAAAACGATACTTTACGTAAAAGTTCAGTATTTTATTTAAACCCGTAATTGGATTATTGAACATTTTAATCAGAGCACTGGGGCAGCTATCAAACGATATTGGTCAATAAATGTAATACCTTTAAAGACCAGTATAGCACGTCTGACCTGTTTATGTTGGCTGAAACTGTGTATATTAATTTCACTTCATTATGTTTGTCTTTTTGAAGTAATCTTCTTTTGTTTTGTTTACTTGTTTTTTTAGGATTAATTTTCGGCGATTGAATTGTTGTTTTCATTGGAATTTATTGCTGGTCCTGTAACACTGTTATTTTCTGTCATCACGGAGGTTATGTTTTGGGGCGTATCATCATCTGCCTAGCCTTTTCCCAACTATGTTGAGTTCGGCTTCCTGTGTAACAAGATGCAGCTGAATACCAGCATTTTACATGGAGCGACTGCCTATCTGACTTCTACAACCCAATTAGGACTGGGTAATACTGTACCCTCTTTGGTAAAACTGGTTGTCAGACTTTCGGGCCAATAACTACTTGTAACGACTGTTGAAGATCTACAAATGGCAGCCGGGACCAACGGCTTAACTTGCTTTCAGAGGCACGGACGAAACTCGGTATGTAATGGGTGATTGTAATGGATGGTGGTACAGACCAACTTAGGCAAGCGCGGCTTAACCTGTGAAGATCGACCCGAGCGGCTGTTATTAGTTAGCCACGAGCTCCATGGGCATTCACTTGTCTGTAGCTTACCTCTTCGCTACTGATAAATGCGTTTGAATCCCCTTAACCTAACAAAATAGCTAACCACAGACTGTTTATAACTAGTTTAGCCATCAATCCGAACTTTACTTGAGAATAGTTTTCGCTACATATCTATTGGGTAGATAACAAATGCCTCAGCAAATGAACTTGTTTCTCTAACAGCCTTTGAATGTTATAATTCTTAAGAACATTTAATTGTTATTAATTGGCTTTTCTTATTTTATAAGAGGAAGTCTGAAAGTGGCGCCGGTGACTGAAAAGTTGTGTAGTAATCAGTTGGCTTGGTATGGGCACGTGATGGGGAGGAATGTGGAAAATGTCGTGAGGAAAGTTTTGAGTATGAATGTGGATGGGTATAAGAGTAGACGAAGACCAAAGAAACGATGGATGGACTGTCTCAACGATGATATGACAAGAAAGGAGATGTCTGATGAGTTGACGAGTAATAAAGAAATATGGAAGAAGAAGTCGTGTTGCGTCGACGCCAAAAAAATTGGGATAAGGGCAGGAGAATGATGACCACATTGGCTTTCTTCCAGCCAGCTAAATAACATAATATATTCTCTATCTTATCTAGCCACAGACTGTGTACAAGCAGTTTACCCATCACTCCTAAACTTGCGAATAGTTCCCGCTACAAATCTAACTCGTAACAAATGCCTCGGCAAAATAAACTCGTGACTCTATTGGGTTTCAGCATAATCAGCCCATAATGTTCCCACTGATGGGACACAGGCCTTCTCTTTGAAAGAGGGAGTAGGCTGTAATCCACCCCGCCGGCCCGATGCGATTTTTTTATTAGACTTAGAAATTCATTATTTATAAAACCCCTGCTTCGCACGACGCCACATATCGGGTCCAAATCTATCCTATTTTTCAAGGTGGAACCAACCATACAGATTCACTAAAATATAGTGATTTTTATATATGTTGGGTTGTCAGAATTTATTCCGTTAGGAACGTACATCATGTGGACAGCAGACGGGTTTCGTGCAATGAAAATACACTGGAAGCGATACACTGTTTCTATTAAAATAACAAATTACTTGACATTACCACTTAACACAAATAACACAGGGCACAATGAATCGGGGTAAAGTTCCAGGACGTGTCAACTCCGCTTCGATCTGACACTCAGTGTCCACTATCGCCTCGAGCTGAAGAACATCAGGGCTCTGTAAAGCACGCAGCGGCCCCACCACTCACACCGCAGACTTTTAACTCGGTCGCGTGGTGTCACTGGCGTACTTGCGATGTCACCACTGGCGTACTTGCGATTCATTTTAAGTCCGTACCAATGACCGTCTCCGACATATATAATATTAAGATTTCATCGTTATAAATTAGCTCATCTTCCAACCAAACATATATCTTATTTATCTACCCACAAGCTGTGTACAAGCAGTTTACCCATCACTCCTAAACTTGCGAATAGTTTCCGCTACAAATCTATCGGGTAACAAATGCCTCGGCAAATGAACTCGTGGCTGTAATAGGCTTCTATGTAACCTTGCTAGGCCGTTTGTTATGGCTTCGTTGGGTTGTTCTGACGCACGCTGTGTAGGGCTGTGGTTTTCTAGACTGTGATGAGAGGACTATTGTTTGTTCTCCTGTAGTTCGTGGTGAATGAGGACTCTTTCTTTATCGCATGGTTAGTGCCCAACCTGGTGCCAAAGTTTTTATGCCGCCCGTAGACCTCTGAATTGGCCTTACATGCCGTCGAGAAATAATTGGGGCTCGCATTCGGGTTTCTTCACGATGTCATATTGTTTGATGATGTCATAATTATACAATACGCACATGAATCCGAAATACCAGAGGTGCGTGTCTGGGTTCGAACTTGAGTCTTGGTGACTACCAAGACTCAAGCCTAGTTGTGTGACCGTCAGACTCGAATGTCACACAACTAGGCTATCAATGCTGAGAGGAGAACTGGAAATGAGTACCTACTCGAAAACATCCACTGACTATGGAGTTAATTGCGAAAGTTAATGTACAACTTCGCTGCTGAGCTTTTAAGAATAAAACCTTGTTAAACAACTTTAACAAAGTCTAAGTAACAATACTCGTTATTTAAAGAAAATCGTAAAAAATTTAGTTAGTCATTATGACTATGGTTGTTTCTTGTACCTTAACAAAAAGAAAATTAAACAGAATTTTTAATTATTTATCAACAAAAGACGCTTTTACATTTCAATTTACTTACTTTAAAAATAACTTATCGCCATGTTAACCTTATAGTTGATTAATGGGGAATCTTTATTTAATTTCAGTCAGTTTGTTCATGATTATCATAAACCATTGTAACCCCGTGTGGCTGAATTTTAAATTACACTTACATTGTAAAGGTATCGTTAATGCATATTTATGAATGAGGGAAAAATCTCGACACACAGTCATTAGTAAAGCATTACTTCGGCTGCGGTGTACGTTGTAAGCGATTAGCGGGTGATACTTGGAAATACATTTTTCCTGGGTAGAGTGGGCAGTTTCTACTAGTCTACTGGACCCGGTTTTGTTTAACTGATTTCACAGTTTAAGCGAAACCATCATTTTAAATAGGGTACTGCCTAGCATTATGTAGACCCATCAACATTTCAAAAATTCAACATCATCATTGCAGCCTTGTTCGACCCGCTTCTGAGCATAGGCTTTCTCTGTTTTGTGGCATGCTTTCCTGGTCTGTACAAGTCTCAACCAGCCAGAATCGTCTTAATGTCATCCTACTCTAGCTGTTCTTAAAGCTTATAATCAGAATGTAATGTCTGTACTGGTGGGACACCAGCAGTGGCTGCGAGAAACCCTGACATCATGAAGACTAGTAGGTCAGAAGGGTAAGCCAAGCTTGAAGGCTTGAATGAGAGTACCGCCACTAGACCCAGTTCTTTGCGTAGAAACGAGTGGTCTATTCCGCCAAGCGTGTCCGTTGGTGTATGTATGTCACTGGTCTTTGCATTGTTGGTTCTAGGACATGCTGGTGAGTTCACGATATAGAAACTAACTAGCAGGTTCGGTTTAAAGACATTTATTTCTCAAAGAACAAATTACAGTTCAATTAGAAAGAGAAATTTAACTATATTAACATTAGTGAACATTATAATGAACACCTTGGCAATGAAAAAGGCTTCGAAGCTTTAGACAGATTCTAACCCGCCAACCTCTCCTCCCTTACACCGTATTATTACTAAGGGCGGTGGCATAATGGGCGCGTGCGTTTGACGGGGCACGCCCCTCTGCACTCACTTTGCTCCAAATGTATTGGACACTGTTCGCGTGTTCTTTTTGCTATGAGTGTGTACTTACCTTAATTTTTTATGACTGAATAACCGCAGCAGCATTTGTTTGTTAGCATGATGATTAAATATTTTTTAACTGTCTGGTATTGCCTTGTCTATTCTAGCTTATATTTATAATTATAGGTGGTGAACGTGAGATAGGGGACTACTTTGTTGTTAATAGGTCCTAATAAAGCGGCTCCCATCGTATAATAATAACATATAAAACTCTTTTCATGTAGGTCTGTAATAAAGAAAGAAAATTGTCCCCAATATTTTAATGACAACACCAACCTATAATTTCATTCACAAAAATTAATTTCATCCATCAATACGAATTGGAATTCATGACACTCAACCTCAACCACCCACATACAGCACTAATTGTTTAAATTAATTAACAAACACTTATTTGTTTCATTGTTCCAGGTATTTAATGCTGATGGCGAGTTGCGGGTGGTTCGATGAAGCGTTATCCATTAAGGGCGTCGGTTGACCGTAGTCGTTAACGTTATGTGGTGGTGACCACACTGTGGTGGTGTTTGAAGAATGTAGCTTACGCTTAGTGCATGTGTCATTGGGGAGTGGGGATGCAATGTAGTTTGTGTATGGTGCAGTCGTGAGATGAGGACCTAGACGAACACACATTCTCTTGCAGGTCAAACAAGGAGGTTGTCGTCTGCTTAACCGTACTATTCTGTGGGTACGTTGAGTGTGAGGCCTCAAGCCAGGGGCAAAAAACTTACAAACTAAGCAACAACCCGCTAAGGGCACCCCCTGTGGGGTACAAGCCTCGGCTTAGGGCATCGTTGGGGGAAGACAGCAAAGGGACAGGCTGCATCGGAGCATTCTGTCACCGATAATGTTGACAAATGAAATGTATAGTATGACCACTTTAAGTGTGCAATTCAAGGTGGCGCTGCTTGTCAAGAAAATTTGCATCGATATGTCAAACTTAGTACATTTATTTTAGTTCTGTGTTTTCCCGCCTGCACAGATAACTTGGTTGAAGTGTATTGGTTTGACTTAAAAGCTTATGTCAATAATGATGAAAATCTCTGTAATAGTGAAAAGTGAAAATACATAATTGCTACTTGACTTGGCGCTCTGGATCCTCAATGGCTTCTATTCTAGTACAGTACATATTTAAATGACCGACAAATAGTTGTGCTAGAATTTTATGTATGTAATTAAACCTATATCCAGTTTGCTGGAGAAATTCTTTCCATTCTTAATGAAACCATGCCTTAATCCCGCCATGAGGGCGTTTGTTTATATAAATAGCTTGTAGAATCCACTAGATATACAGCTATGTAAAGAGGAAAAAAACAATTATTATCAAGTTTATGTCCAAACCACACGCAATAAATCTAAATAAACCAACAAAATCAAAACAAAGCGCAACCCCGTCAGCGACATTAAAAACGAAAACCATTACGACCACAATTTTAATCAATCAAGCAACCACAATAAATCACTCTGCATAGTGACATGGAAAAAACTAATGAATAAGGAAAAATCCTGTAAAACAAGCGCTTGATTGTCGCCCTACACTTAATTGTGTTCAACCGCGATAATACAGATTAATGATCGTTTTGTACAGCGTTTATCATAATTTATGGACACCACTTTGTGTAATTTAAAAGTTTTGTTCACTGGCAAATTTGATGTCTTCTGTATTGAGATAGTAGTTTGTTTGTGGTTCGTGTAGTTAGGTAATGGAAGAAGTTTTGGGTATATATTTGAGACTAATTCAGCTAGATCTGCTTTCTATGTAGTTACTGAATACACAAATTACATCATTCAAACTAACTTAGTTTTTGTCATTCAAGTCTTTTAAGTATAGGGCTGACCTTTTTAAGTTGTTGTTTATTGTCTTTAGTAATTTAGTCATCGTCGTGAAATAACGGTTTCAGTGGAAGCCTTTTTTTTGGGATCGGAAATCATCAAATGACTCCTGCCGCTCTGGGCGGAGCGAAAGGGAGTGTCAGACTTTTACTGAAAACCCATCCATGTTCCTTCTTTTGCCCTTTGTGTTCCAGAGCCGCGGTATCTCTTTCGAAGAGTCCCGCAGCCCTGGCAGGCATCGGCGTGGTCCGCTTCCGGCACCGCAAGCGGCGGAGCCATAGGCGGGGGAGGATGTTCCCCTCGCGAAGGGAACAGAGCTCACCACGTCCTCCACAAGCTGAGAGATTCAGTGGAAGCCTTACTTTAATCTTTTAAATGTCCTGTGTTGCTTGCGAACAAGTCAATGCGATTATCAACTTTCCTACTTTTAAGAATCCCATCAGTCCATCTCACTACACTTTTTCTTTTTTCTCCTCCAGACCGAGAATCCACCAATGTGTTCCAAACACCTGGCCCGCATTGTCTCCAAAGACCCAAGACACATCCAAAGTTTACACAACCTTTCTCACACGGCACGTTTTATTCGGCCGATTTTATCGAAACTTCCACATTACTGAGCAAGCTAGCCGTAGGAGCTATCGATCCGATATAAAATTATCTTTTTGAAGGCAATGTGAGGGTAATACGTCGCGTAGATTGTATTTGTAGTTAGTGTGTGTAGTGAATTTATAGTGGGATGTTATATCATGCTGAGTTTTCTATTGCAAGGAAGGACTAACCCCAATCTATCAAATCAATTTTATACCAAAATCATCTTTTATAGAAAGCCACACATTAAAGATAGAAAGAATTCTTGTTCTGGGAATCTAGTTTTATTCTTTCATGAGATATTTTTTATTTATCTCTTTGGTATAAACCAGAGATAATACAAAACTTGTTATCCGAGGTGCAGATTGCCTGCATTTATTTTAAACATTTATAATTTAAAAGATAATTATGAATAGCGGTGTTAGCAGAGTATATTAATATCAAAACGTCGTTAACAATGATAACAAACTCCAAATGATAGCAAAATATTCCAAGATAACTTTTGCCGTTTATGAGTAACAATGCATTGATCAACATAAACAGTACATACAAGCTCATACTGCGAGTGATCTATATAAAACTTCATACAGAAATAATATTTTACGTCGGAATAAAAATCCGCCATATTGTCTGAGACGATCTTAAATATCCACAGAGCATATTTCGTCTACCTTAATAACTCGCAGAATAATCCTCTGGAAGAGTCATTCAGGGAGATTTTTACCGAGCTCTTCCATATAACAGACTCTGTGTCAGGCTTGGCTTATTTCCTGCGAATTTTGGTGGAAAATGGAAGAGTTATTATTCTGGTGTTATTTACTGGTTCGATTTTAGAGGCACTGTAGTGTTTAGTAGCTGTGAAAATGTTGGCAATACATAAATAAAAAACATGTTTATTGATGACTAGTTGAATTTAGAAAAATACTATTAAATTGAAGTCCACCACGAGTTTTATCGCTTCCTTGAATAATACTTCTGCTTTTTGGGATCGTCCAGTGTTCTAGCATTATTTGGTCCTTACCAAGAATATATCGAGAATAAATTTTAAGCCATTTAGCAAGGCTCGGAAGCCTAGTTTTTATCAGATGAACATTTAAATGTCGCCATGGCAAGAAGATCTCGTTAGGTCGGCAGCCCAGAAGTTGATCTTTAACATTCAAATGAAGCATTTCCTTTTAACCCTTTTTTTTTTTTTTTTGGGGGGTGAGAAATCATCAAATGACTCCTCCCGCTCTGGGCGGAGCGGAAGGGAGTGTCAGACTCTTACTGACTAAAAAACACCCATGTTCCTTCATTGGCCCTTTATGTTCCAGGGCCGCGGTATCTCTTTCGAACAGTCCCGCAGCCCTGGCAGGCACCGGTCCTTGCGGGCCCCTCCCGTTTGCTGACATCTCTTTGAGGCGCGCGTGGAACACGAACGCGCCGTCGACACGGCCTGCCCGTCGTCATACGACGGACGGACGGCGAGCTAGCCCATTACTCGCCGTCCACAGGCCCGCGCCTACGGTGGCCGAGAGCCATCACGGCGTGGCCCCCGACGCCCGGTGCTTCTCCCGCGGCGGCTGGGACGTGAGGAGGTTCTCTCCCTCTCACGTTCCGCCGCCTCCTTCGCTAGCATGACTGCTTCGCAGAAGGAGGCGACGGCTTCCCATTCCCTCTCGCCCCGGACCATGGCTTGAACCAGGGCCGGGCGCGAGAGGTCGCCGCCGCCAATCGCCGCTACGAGGACACGGCGGTGCTCCTCCCAAGCGGAGCAGACCTCGACGGTGTGCTCCACCGTGTCCTCCGGTCGATCCTCGCAATAGTAGCACCCGGGCGTTTCCTCCCGCCCGATTCGGTACAGGTACCTCCCGAAACAACCGTGTCCGGTGAGGACCTGCGTCAGGCGGAAGGTGAGGGCGCCGTGGCGCCTCTCAAGCCACTCCTCAAAGAGGGGACTTATCGCCACTATCGTGGCGTGCCCTGAACGGGGTTGCGATAGTCGCTCCTCCATGTCGCCATGAGTTCCTTTTAACCCTTAAGTTATCGTTATGTCATCAACGTGTCGGCTTCAGCATGAAGTTAAACGTATATCAAAAGTAGGCATTATGATAATATTACTTTCACAATTCTCACATTGCTGTCGGATGTACGTCTATACGTTGACGGAAGGCTGATGTTCATGGCTGGTTTAGTAAGTAATGGTCTGGAGGAAGTGTTATGTTAGCAGAGTAATGTACTTATATATGTTCCTCTTTATCTGTGAGATCGCTCGCGTTTTCTGCTTATTTACACAAAAACTGGCTTCTTATTCGGTCTCACGTTTCATAACAGTCAACAGTTATTTTTGGTTTGAAACATTCAATGCACATTAATGTAAGATTTTCCATTGGAATAATAAACTGCCATGCAAACTTTTATTTATCGAATACTTTAAGGACATAAATAAATGAACAGAGGCGGATTTAAGGCTTTTTAGTCAACTGGTACCTCTCATTTTGGACCCGCGGGATGAGTTTAATAGTTTATTATTTTTTTGTTTTATTTTGTCGATTGGACCCGCTGTTAAAGTTAAAAAAAAATGTCTTCGAATTTCAAATTTGAGTACAAGCGTGTAGAAAAATGTTAGGAGGAATAAAAATAATGCACCGTTCGTTTCGTTTTTGGTCTGAGGAAACACGACCATGTTACTTTCCGCAAGGAACTCAAGTGAAGAGTTGAAGAATTTCAATACGAGAATGTTTTGAGGAATTTATTATCTTCTTTGGGGAAATGAAGAAGAGTAAAAAATATGTGAATGTTTTTTTACCTTCGACAAAAGGAGCAGATTTTCCAACTGTAAAAAACGCGATGAGAAAAGAAAGAAGTATACTAGGCTGTCATACATTTAGGATTGTATTCTGTTCACGCACGTTCAAGAAAAATACTAGGCTAGCATGAGTCCAAGATGGTACTTAAATTTCATTATTAGTAGACCGATTCTTAAAATACCACCTTGAACTCATGCCAGCCTAGTTATTTTTGGGGTACATAATTTGTGCCATAAATCCCTCAACGGCAACAATCGGGATTTTTTCTCATTTGTCGCCAATGGTGACGAAGCCGGTGGTGGCGACTGGGTATAGACGGATACAGATAGAAACTGAACAAGACAAAACCAAATGGGCTTTCGAGTGTCTATGGGACACATCTCTTAATATTGGATACAAATAATAAATATACACTTCTCATCAAAAAAATCGAAACACCTCGCAGTTTATGATTTGATAAGGATTATCAGAAAAATGTGTATATTTAGGAATAAATGTAAAATGTCATTTAATAGTGAGTAGTATGAGGTTTTTAAATCCTAATGTTATTGTTCTAAATTCAAATTAAGTCTTCATAGGTTTCGTATTTTGTATAATGAGTAATTTTTACCCTGTATGGAATATGAAGGAAATGGGTAAAACAACACGCGTAAATGAAAAAAAAATGTAAGAAACGTTTATTTAATAACTTGTATTCCCTCCGCGAGCTCTTATTACTGCTTCCATACGGTTCTTCATCGATCGGATGAGAGTCACGATCACATGTTGTGGTATATTATCCCATTCCTCTTGGATTGCATTTTGCAGCTGGCTAAGTGTTTCTGGGGCTGGATCTCTTGCTCGAATTCGTCTCTTTAATTCATCCCATAGATGTTCAATGGGATTCATGTCCGGGCTTCTTGCTGGCCATACCATAATGGAGATACCGACTTCGGTAAGATAATCTCGTACGACGCCCGCGGTGTGAGCTCTAGCATTGTCGTGCATGAATATGAAGTCGTTGCCAATAAAATGTGCATAGGGCATCACATGAGGTTCAAGACACTGTTCGATGTACCGATGAGAGTTTAGTGCAGGCAGCCGTGGCCCAGACACAAAGGCAAGTTCTATCTTACCGTCGGCGCTGATTCCTCCCCAAACCGTCCACGAACCGCCACCATAGCTGACCTTTTCTTCAATGCAGCATTGTGCAAAGCGTTCTCCATCTCTTCTGTAGACCTTGTTCCTTCCGTCGTTACCATACAGCATAATTTTACACTCATCAGAAAACAGTACTTTGCTCCACTGAAGGTATGACCAAGTTAGGTGCTCGCGTGCAAAGTTAAGGCGCGCTCTTCGATGGTCTGCAGTTAATTTCGGCCCATTCGCTGGCTTATGCGGTGCCAATCCGCGTTCCTACAACCTTCTTCTTATTGTAGAGTCACTTACAGCTACTCTTCGTACAACGCGAAGCTGCTGCTGCAGTTGAAAAGCGTTAAGGCGTCGATTTCGTAAAGAAGTTGTTTCAATAAATCGATCATCTCGCTCAGCAGTGACCCGATTCCTGCCAGATCCTGAACGGCGCGTGAACGAACCAGTCTCCCGATAGCGTTTGTAGACTCTATGAACAGATGATAAGCTTAGATGCAATCTTGCAGCCACAACACGCTGACTAAGTCCAGAATCCAGCAATGCCACCACTTGGGCGGCTTCTGCGGGCGAAGTATCCATATGTTTTAGAAAAAAAAGTTTTTTCAGACGTCCCAAAGTCACAGTAAATGAAATAAGAAACAAAAAGTTTAAAGACAAGCGCTAATTTTTAGTTTTTAAACGAGAAACGTACTCCAACCCTAAATACACATTTGTCTCAAAACAGTGATTAATTTCATTTATAGGATAAACAAATGAAATTCTAATTTCGAATTTTGATTTTTTTCTTCTTACTGTAATGACCAAACTGCCAGCTACACAATAATGTTTTTTTTTCATGGAATTAATTCTCTTTTGTAAAAAATTAGGACAAAAACAATAAAAACGAAAGTGTTTCGATTTTTTTGATGAGAAGTGTATATTAATTAATATCAAGAAAACTTTTCTACTTGACTATACAAATCACAAAATTGGTCAACGGGTCCAGCTGACCAATTCAAACATGCATTAGGTCGAGTGGACCGCGAGGCGGATCCCGCCTGTGTGGGATCAGTTGACTAAAGAGCCGACTTAATGACAAAGGCATTCTCTTCTATGTTGTCATTATAAAAGTAACTTTTGTGCAAATATGCTTATAGATCGAGCGGTTTAGGCAGTCAGTGAATCCAAGACTTTTCTTATATAGACGATATTATTTGACTCTGTGTCTAGCGGTTAAACTACACCACGGTTTACACAGGTGTCTATACCTTTTAAGCGTAACACTCTGTATTTTTAGACCCTTTGTATTTCGTAGCCCGTGTCGAGTGTCGAGTCAAAGTTGCAACCGAGGTAGCATGGTGTCAATTGTCTGAAAGTCGGATTTTGCACGTGAAAAGTCTAGTGTTTCAACTGTGAATTTCGCTCAAACTACTCTCATAGTGTGAACTATTCTCATAGTTGTCTGGGCAACAATACGAATAAAATAGTAATATTTGATTGGAAACTGCCTCGTTGGTCTTGTCTTGGCAAGCGCGACTGCTGAGCATGAGGTGCTGGGCTCGATTCCGAGATCGGGCAGTGTTATTGGATTTTCCATCAAGAATTTCTCAGTAGCAGCCACGGAGTCTGGATTTGCGCCCGGTTGATAGCAATAAGCTTGCCTCTATTACATGGGACTTAAACATAACTGGCGAAATGTGGGTATACTATTAGGTACACCTCTATCTAACCCTTCGGGCATTACAAGCGAGATGATATGGAAACTTCAGTACACTTACCCGATATCAGACGCTTCTCTTTGTATTCGTATTTGTCTTTTAGTCGGCGGCATCTTTCAGTCGACTGAATGAAATTGAACCGACCCTACGATGTTGGATATCTATTTCTTTCCATTGCCTACGAAATAATCGTGTGATATCAGCTTCACCTACCATTGAACTTTCCAAAAGTAACCTTGGCTTTTGGAACCCTGATAGTATTTCAAGCTCACTTTGTTGTAAAAGATAAACAAAATCAAATAGCTCCGATAGGCCATAACGGACGCAATAAAATAGATGATCCTCAATAAATTACCATACAGGGGTCGGCTGAAACCCGTCACAGAGATTATTCACAATAATACATCCGATTTCGCGTGAATAGTGAGGGTTTTCATGGTTGTTGGCTATAAATATAATATTATTATATTTTACGGCAAGTTGCGAATAAAGACTGGTAAACTCTTGAAAACCTTCGATTTGTGCTATAATAATAAAAAGTCCAAAATGCGTGAAAATTACAGGGTAACATCGTGATGTTTTTCCATTAGAATTTTTCATTTTATTTTATATCTGTTCCACAAAATGTTTGCGTACTAGCTTATGCCCGCGGCTTCGCCCGTGGAGTTCGGTAGTTGTCCCACGGGATCGTACTACCAAGATAAAAAGTATCCTATATGTTAATCCAGGTTATGAAAAATCTGTGTGCCAAAGATCCAAATCCGTTCAGCAGTTTTTGCGTGAAAGAGTAACAAAACATTTAGACACCCATACATCCTCAAAAAGTTTCGCATTTTTACTATTATTAGAATTGTTAATCATACTGTTTTAATATTATTTATCAGCCTTGCCAATGTCATGAAAACTGTAATTTCCAATTTCAAAAAAATTCTCGGTGAATTTATTTCCATCGATTTACTGCTCTTGACAGTCCCGGTAAGCTTCAGCAAGAAATCAAAAGAGTATCAGCGAGTATTTTCGCTCGCTTTGAAAATGTCGCTACGACAGATTAATGGACAAAGAATCCTCATCCACTGTGATACGGGATTTATACAATCGTACGAGCGACTCGTCATTCGACGAAACGTACGTGAAACTGTTTTGACGTGAAAGATCGTTCAGGCATTCTGACGTCATGGCTGGCGCAGTGGCTGACCGACTGGCTCCTGAGCTGTGTGTCGTGAGTTTGATCCCCGCACCGAACAAATATTTGTACGGCCTTTATTTTTTTTCGGATGGGAAATCATCAAATGACTCCTCCCGCTCAGGGCGGAGCGGAAGGGAGTGTCAGACTTTTACTGACCAAAAACCATCCATGTTCCTTCTTTTGCTCTTTATGTTCCAGGGCCGCGGTATCTCTTTCGAACAGTCCCGCAGCCCTGGCAGGATATTTGTACGGCCTACAGTTAGTTGTTCCGGGCCTGGCTGTTTGTGTATGTGAGTTTAAATGTTTGTAAACGCACCCACGATACAAGAGAAGTTCCTAGTGTGGGGGCTACGTTTTAAAAAAAAAGCAAAGTATTTCTCAGATATTTGCAGATTAGTCATGAAAATAAAAAAAAAGAACGACCATTGACTGAACAAGCACACAAGGTATAATATTGAGTTCGATTCGTCGGCGGAAAAACCACTCTTGGTGAGTACGCGCTTAGCTAAGCAATTGAAGGAGTGTTAATCTAACTTACACATTTGCCTCGCGCAATCACCTATCTCTTTAATTACCACGATTTAGTAAATCAGGCAATCATGGCTTAAGGTCTAAAATAGTGATAAAACTGCATAATAATACCTAGGTAATTATACAATACCGTTTTATAATTTGCGTTCACTTCAAATTCCATTGAGACGTTGCTGTTTCTCATTGGCTGAAACATCGTGTCTTCCGATTCTCTAGCAAACGGCATCAAAATGTCAAAACCGCCAAAAATTTACTTACGTGGTGTTAAAAATTTAATGACCTACTGCTGATACACAGGTCTTCTCTCTGTGAGAGGATGTGGCCAATAATCCATCGCGTGGGCCCTGGACGGGTTGATAGATGTCACATGTATTCATATTTTTGTTTTTAAACACGCCGGTTTCCTTCACGGTTTTGAGAACATTCATAAACAATCCATCTCATTTTTTTCTTTTTGTTAGCCTAAACTGTCCCACTCCTGGGCAAAGACATCCCCCCATTCCTTCCACTTTTCTCGAGACCAAACTTTGGATGGCTTTCTGGTTATTTGGCGAGAAGAGGCGCAACATTGCAATAATATCCATCACTATTATTCATTCTTTAGAAACTGATTGCGAAAATAGTCAACGTCCTTTCGTTTATAGGTATTCCAATAAATATCAATCTCAACAACATCTAGTTTTTGACCTTTTCCATATAGATCTACTTTCCCCACATCTGCTAGCAAACGAAACCAATTTACTGTATCGGTTTCATAAACTATTTACGGTTTGTATCTGGATTCTTGTCACGTAGAGGGCTCCGAGATATTGCGTGGTGGTGTTGCCATATTAAGAGCGTTTGTGCTTTAATTTCAGGAGTTTTCGCGGCTCATAGGTGGTTATTTTCTTTAGAAATGTGTGGAAAAAGTAGTTTTGGCTTTGAAGGTTACAAAGAATACTGAGGTTATTAGGTATAGGTTTAGATTGGTTTTGAAAATGAAAGTGGCAAACTGAAATAGGTAAACTAGAAGGCATGTGCTTTCAAATACATATGTTTAATGTTATTTTAATGGATTGGGGAAATGATATTTTTTTTAAGGCTGCCGTTGGTCTGGTGGTCCCAAACGCGAATGCTGAGCAAGAGGTCCTGGATTCGATTCCCGGGTCGGGCAAAGTGTTATTGGGTTTTTCCATCAAGAATTTCTCAGTAGCAGTCACAGAGTCTGGATCTGTGCCCGATTGATGGCAATAGGATCGCCCCCTATTGCATAGGACTTTAACATAACTGGCGAAATGTGGGCGTACTGTTAGGTACACCTCTGCCTAGCCCTTCGGGGATTACAGACGTGATGTAGGTAATGTTATGTTATTTTTTAAGTCTGGCAACATTTCATACTATTGGGCACGTTAATACCTAAGCCATAAAGTTTCCGCACTATAGGAACGGGAACTCGATAACTTACTTTTAGCACCTTTTTGCTTCCTTTTCAGACTTTCCGAAACGTAGCGTTCCTTTGATATAGAGACTTGGTAACTTTTTCGGGATTATTTTCAGTTTTGCAGAAAAATCTTCGTGTCTGATTTATAATATCACTTAATGGAATAACAACCTTTTTTGACAGTTAATGTAGATTAAATTATTTACACTAGGTAGTAGGTATTAATAGTATGACCACTTTAAAGTGTGCAGTACAAGGTGGCGCTGCTTGTCAAGGAAATTTGCATCGATATGTCAAACTTAGTACATTCATTTTAGTTCTGTGTTTTCCCGCCTGCACAGATAAGTTGGTTGAAGTGTAGTTATGTTACATCCCAACCTAGGAATAAACAAATTTTCACCTTTCTGTCTTCTGAGGTTCATGCTTTGCGTTATCTGTTAGTCAATCAGTCTGCCTTTCAGTTAAATACATGTTTTAAATGTTATTAAAATAAAAGAACACAGGTAAATGTTAAAAGTTAAATCTAACCGGTTCGAGTTCATATTAACACCATCAAGCTCTTATTAATCCCTATATTTTGGCACAATTGATTTCCCAAACGCACTTTACGCTTAATACACATCGCATCCAGCCAGTGTAGCGGCTTTTGTACATATTGTACATAACACAGCTTTGTTCGACTGGCCTGCGTTTACACGATTACTCGCACGTATAGCCCGACTATTAACTAAGAGCAATATATCCTACGTGGTTGTAACACTTTTGTATATCGCGAGATTTTGGGGGAGTCGATAAATATTTTAGCGGTAATTAGTTTCCTGAAAATTTCAAGTATTCATATGAAACTTGTGAATGGATCTTGATAACCGGTCGTTAATGGCTTGACTGCTTTAAACTACACGTGTTTGGACCCCGGAGAAAAGAGATGAATAAAATTGCTTAGACCATGCTATGTGTCACCGCGACCTTGCGAATCGATGGAACCCACGCGAAAGAAACAAAGTGACACATGGCGCATGTCTTTAAATGCAAGTAGCATCGTTCGAGGTCGCGACCGACCTTGAAACGTCCTTGTTGCGCGAAATCTGTGGCACAGGTTTTATTTTCAACTTGAATCAATTGCAACTCAAGCCTACTACTACTACTACCTACTCATTCTCATCATCACGATTTAAAATCGATTAATTCGCGAATTCGCGAACCTCATCATTCGAATTAAAGTGCGCTTAACGAGATCAATTAAAGCGACATTCATTCGCCAAATCGATATTCGAGTAAAGCGAGTAGGTACTGATTCCGAACACGGGCAGGGTTGCTAAATCAAGTTACTGAATTTTACCCCAAAATGATACCTTTTGAAGTTTTTTCCCCATTCTATTTTTCAAACATGAAATCGAGGCAATTTAGAGACCTAAAACTATTTTCATTCACAAAAGGTACCGTTAGGTACTCATATAGAATCTATTCTATCTATTTATCCTGGGAGATTTTTTTCTCAAAAAGGATTCCATTTTTTAAAGGACTGTCGACTGCTGAGCATGAGGTCCTGGGTTCTGTTCCCAGGTCAGGCAAAGAGATATTGGGTTTTTCGATCACGAATTTCTCAGTAGCAGCCACGGAGACTAGATTTGCGCCCGGTTGATGGCAAAAGACTCGCCCCTTATTACATGGGACTTAAACATAACTGGCGAAATATGGGTGTACTATTAGGTACACCTCTGCCTAATCCTTCGGGGATTACAGGCGTGAAGGAACGTTACGATTCACCGGAAAATTCCCCTTGATTTTTTTTTCCCCAAAAAAAGGGAAAAAGGTTCCCAATCTAGCAACACTGATAACGGGCAGCTCGACGCGCCTGTGTTCGACCGAGTGCTTTGTATCGATGCATACGATAGAACCGAAATAGTCTGGTTTGAATCGATAAGCCTGTTATTAATGGTTATTAATTGTTGTTTGGCTATGAAGATTATGTGATTTAACGTTTTGCTTTGATTTTGTGATGAGTATAGGTTGCACGGGTTTATTTATTTTGGCTGGATTTGTTAACATTGCTGGTTGGGTAGTTACACAAGTGTAATGTGTGTGTGTGCGTGGGTGTGTCATGTAATGTGTGTGTGTGTGTGTAATGTGTGATGTGTGTGTTGGGATACGTAATGCAAAGATCAAAATTTGGATTGCCTAAGGTGTGTTGAGGTGTGGATGAATCAACGATTTACAGCCATATTATAAGGTTTGAATCACTAATCTTCCTTATTGTGTGGTTAGTGCCTAACCTGGTGTCTTAAGTTTTATGCCGCCCATGGGCTCTGACTTGGCTTTACATGCCGTCAGGAAATATCTCTCAGGCATGCTGGTTTTCTCACAATGTTTTACTCCACCAAAACAAGTGATATTTGTACAATACGCACTTGAATCCGAAAAATCATAGGTCTTGGGTTCGAAGTCGAGACCTATGACTTGGCAGTCGACGGTCACACCACTAGGCTGTCACTGCTATTAAAGCACTAATGAACTCAAACATATGGAGCTCTTTCAGCGTATGAGGATTCTATAAGAGGCAGACTGTATCTACGAACTCTTCCCAATTTGTCGCAATGTATTAATATACTCCGTAAAATCAAACAACAAATCACAATAACTAAACTCCCCTAACATATGTACTTACGAGATAATCAAACCAAATAACATAGTGTGCCATAAAAGCCGTAAATTCAAACATTTCACAGGGCTGCATCCTGTAGGCGCACCCATCTCTTTCCCCAAAATTACAGCCGACGGGCTCCCCAAATTAACTAGCAATATATACGCACATCACGCGATCGGTTCCCGCTTTAGTTAAGCTGGGGTTACACTTTGCGCGCTTAGAAATAAATGTGTGGATGATTTTGAAAATTTCTAACCTAAGCGCTTGGCCACGGTCTACATGTACCAGCGACACGCGTGTTGGCTCGCGTGTAAATAACATGAGCGAAAAAAACGCGAACGGGTGCGGGTGCATTTTCTTAAGATATTTTGATACCAGGAGTCTGCGCCCTCAGGGCATGCCACTGGTCACCAAAACGCGCGAACAAAACAAATGACGTTTGCGCCACTAGCAGAACTTATTACCTTGGCAAGCACGTTATGCCGTTGGTCCGGCTGTCATTTGTAGATATTTGACAGTCGTTACAGGTAGTCAGTGGAACGAAAATCTAACAACTAGTCTTAAGAGGTCAGATAGCAGTCGCTCCATGTTAAATATGGTAATATGGTATTCAGCTGCATCCAGTTGGTTTGGAAGCTGACCCAACTTAATTGGGAAAAGGCTAGGTTGATGATGACTTATGTAACTACTGATGTCGCAGCTTTTGTAGAAGATGAGGGCACCGAGAGTTGTCGAAATGAGACAAGGAACTAACATTTCTAGCTAGAAATGTTAGTTCCTTGTTTGTTCTTTGTTGTTGTTCCTTGTAGCTCGTCAGCTGACGAGCTTAGGTCAAAACATCCATGTAGTATAAAATAATCGTATCATCTTTATTACATTCGAGGCCTGCGTTGTGTACAGACCGACATACGATAACAAACTCAGCGGTTTTTCAATAAAAATTGTGAAAATTTCGTAACTACAGAGCATTATATTATTTAAACACTGGTCAAAATCAGTCAAAAAACTTGGAGCCTTCAATTTTGGTCTGCCAATTAAACTTTTGTTGCAAAACAAAACATGTCTAGTTTACTTTGTCTGAAAAGTTTTTGCTACGTCTCTAACGTCAATCAATTATGTAAAGTGTTGCTAGGTTAAGTTGGAAGTTCAGGAATAGTTTATAAACCAGGCCTCTGGGATCTGGAATAGTCTCAAATAGTCTGTACATTAGTATCCTCTTGTGGTTGGAAATAGATCTCTAATCGATAGATAATAAAGTCTTTTGTAACATTTTAATAGTAAAAACTGACGGCTAGCCTTAGCAATTTTTCACTTAGACTTTTTTAGTTTATATTACTTGCCTCAAACGTGTTGCGCCGACCCCAAGTAACATGGGACAAGGGCAGGAATATGATGATGATTACCAAGGTTTGCCTCAATCATTTATTTGGTAGTTATGTGTTTGAGCCGTTTGAGGTTGAAAGACTAGGACCATGGTGTCCGAGTGCCCACCTAGTATTTCGGTAAATCGCCAAGCGGTTGGTTCACTCTTCACGTGACCAAAGGGCGGACCTATTTGTTTTGCCTTCTGGGCACTTTTCCTTTAGACAGCGATGTGGATGAACTTTTGGTATTTCGATACTTGTACATATTTTTATTACTATTATAGTTTTGTAGTTTGTAAATAATGTAATTACTATCATGAAAATTTGATTGGAAAAATCACTTACTCAAAACTTGTTTGTGCATAGTTGTGGGTATTTTCCTCGCATCGCAGTCTGTGGTTGATATTAAATATTCACTAGATTCTAAAACGGCTTATCGTAAAAAGTGGGCAATGTTCGGACGTAGGATGGTACTGTAAGATAAAAGGGTGTTACCAAAAAATTACCTAGGTCCTATGCGAACTGGAAAGTATAGTATGGTAACAAGATAATTGGTTCTAATATGCCTATTGATAAAATAAGCTTTATTTATACAGAACTAGGTTTTGCCCGTGGCTTTGCTCGCATTAAAACCAGGGACCGGCCGGGTACCCGTTGAAAGGGTTTTTGAAGGGGTTTTTTTAAGCGCTTAAAAAAAAAACCTTATGATACGTGTTACACCCTCGAACGGGTGCCATGTAAGGCTGGTTTTATAGTCACGCCGCTAGACGCGCCGTTGGGCAGCGCGCTGTTGAACAGGAACACCGAACGGCGCTGCTCAAGCGCGCGAATTTGAAACGCTACTACTACCCCAATACATATCCGAGCGCGCGCACTCCGACGGCGCTGCTGAAACGCGTGACTATAAAATCAGCCTAACCGATTCCGAACAGGTTACCCATTCAATACCCTGTAACACGGTAACAGGGTAACCCATTCCAACCCATGACACTGTAAAATGCACTCTTTACAATCGACATTAGTTTGAAAATTGCATAACTGAGACCACATGTGTCATCGTATCGCCCGGCGGCGCCATTGTTGCATGTACAAAGCGATTTGTAAACATAGAATAATAATTATTGTCATTATGATATTACAGTTCAATTTTGGTTGTCGCACAAGCTAAACATCGCAACATATTTCTTTATTCGTGTTTAAACTTGTTTAGTCTCATCATTCATCATTTAATTCGTAGTCCGGTCAATTTAGACCAAAAAATTAGAGTGAAGGTACATAAAATCCCAACAAGCTGAAAATCAGTAAAATTGTTCAAAACATAATTATAAATAATATTTAAAAGTTCCCCATCATTCCCATGTATGCAAAAAAAATATTCAAGGACAAAGGTCAAAAAAATGAGTTTTTCGCGATTTTCAGCAAAATGATAAGTTTTATCATAAAAGTACTTTAGACAGAAATTGTAGATCATAAAATTATCTATAAAAATGTATCAATACTTTTTTCCTACAAGCCACCGTTTCTGAGATATATAACGATTCAAAAAGTTATGTTGCCGGTTTTCAGCAAGGTGTTTGAAAAGGTAATGCTTAATCAAACACTTTAACACCAATAAAATCTTACATGAGAAACAATATGGTTTCACCAAAGGACGTTGCACGACTGACGCCGGTGTCACCTTATTAAAACACATATTTACGGCGTGGGAAGAGGCACAAGATGCCATAGGAATCTTCTATGACCTCTCGAAAGCATTTGATTGCGTAAACCACGAAACCCTACTCTTAAAACTTGAACATTACGGTTTAGGGAAACTTGCGCTCAGTTTAGTGAAATCGTATTTAAACGATAGACATAAGCAAGTACAAATAAATAGTGTCAATTCAATGGGTTTAAAAGTAAGTATGGGTGTACCGCAAGGTTCGATATTAGGTCCTTTCCTCTTTTTAGTCTATATAAATGATCTACCCCATTTATTTAAAACCCAACCACAAATGGTGTTGTTTGCTGACGATACCTCTTTAATATTTAAGATAAACAGACGTGCCACAAATCTTGACGACGTAAATAACGCCCTACTGCTGGTCCATAATTGGTTCACCGCGAATAATTTAGTATTAAATGAAAAAAAAAAAACGAAATGTATAAGATTTGCTCTACCGAATGTCAAAAGTAGTGATAGTGATATAGTATTGAATCAAGAGAAACTAGAATTCGTCGAAAAAACTGTTTTCTTGGGGATCACGCTCGATTCAATGCTACAATGGGGTCCGCATATAACTTCTCTTGCAGGACGGCTGAGTTCAGCAGCATATGCTGTTAGAAAAGTCCGTCAATTTACTGATGTAGATACCGCGAGGCTAGTCTATTTTAGTTATTTTCATAGTATTATGAAAATGTATTAGAAATAGGGACCAACTAACTCAACCAGGTTTCAGGCTAGCTAAAGTAGACTCATCTTTCATGGGGTACTGTTTAAAATGTTACAATACTACAACCTCCCCACATTCTACAACTGAATGAGACGAAATTTAAATCTTGTATAAAACGCACACTATTTAGGCAAGCATATTATAAGTTGGGGGATTACATTGATGATAAAAATACTTGGCTCAATGCTGGTCCTGCTCCACAACTTTATTTTTAAATTGTTGATTTTATCTTTTACTCTAGACGCTCTAACTTACTTTGCACGTCTTTCTACATCGTTCTCACATATATGTATGTCGTGGATAGCAATATCGTTTTTAATAAAAGTTGCTCTTTTGATTATTGTAGTAGTGGGGCAAACGCTGTGACGTTATTTTGTAATGGCGGCACGTGGACAGAGTCGTTTTGGGAAGTGAAGATTGTAAAACGAACACTTCGCATCGAGACGCGGACCAAGTCACTTCTCCAAAACGAAACTGACGGTTTGCCTAATTAAATTATTATCACCTAATATTGTCGATAGTTATATTGTGATTAAAAGTGAGGTTATATTAACATTTCGTGTTATTCGTGTACTTCAACGACACCTACGAAATGGACCCTTTACCACCGAACCTAGATGATGACGTTCCTATCGCTCCGCCGTCGCTGACGTCGTCATCAGAAGTGGGATCTGAATCTCACTGGCGCACAATGTTCGAGATCCAGCAGCGGAATATGATGCAGTTGATTGCCGTGCGAAGTCTACAAAACCAGTGTCTGTGTGTGTGAGTCAGTGTCAGCCAATATCAATAAAGGACAACTGACTTCGATAGCCTCGCCTGGAACCAGCAAACAAGTAATTTGTTTTCGTTGTGGTACAAGCGGGCATATCGCATCTAATTGTCAACGTGGCAATACGAGCGCGGACGGTGCATCCTCTGCGGGCCATGCGGCCCATAGCAGCGGAAGCGGCGCCGTATCCGAACGGCGCGTCGACAACTGCCAACTGGCAGGTGTTTGTGGTCAGTTGCAGCAATCTGGTGAGTCGTACCCATTTTATTATGATTCTGGTGCCGAATGCTCTCTCAACAAAGATTGTGTTGCCTCAAAGTTTAGTAGCAAGCGTGTAAATAATATTGTGAATTTAACCGGGATTGGTCATGGTAGTGTGCAAAGTACCCTACAAATTTTATCTGAGGTTATGATTAATGATTTACGATTACAGATATTATTTCATGTTGTACCGGATAGTTGTCTTAAAAATGATATTTTAATTGGCCGTGAGATTTTAGGTCAGGGATTTAACGTCAGTATGTCTTCTGATAGTGTTGTTTTGTACCGTGATAAGGTTGTTAGGTTATGTGATGTTTCAAATAAGCTCAAGAATGGTTTTAATTATCAAATCGATTTCGTTAAAGTTGTCACAGATGTTCTGCCAGAATTTCATTCCCAGTTAATTGACCTTTTGTCAGAATATTCATCAGAGGAGCTCGTGGATAAATAAGAACAGCCGCTCGGGTCGATCTTTAGGTTAAGCCATCCTTGCCTAGGTTGGTCCGTGGATGGGTCCACCCACCCATTACATACCGAGTTTCCTCCGTGCCTCGGAAAGCACGTTAATCCGTTGGTCCCGGCTGTCATTTGTAGATCTTTGACAGTCGTTACAGGTAGTCAGTGACCCGAAAGTCTGACAACCAGTCTTACCAAGGGGTATCGTATTACCTAGCGCTAACTGGGTTGTGGAGGTCAGATAGGCAGTCGCTCCATGTAAAATACTGGTATTCAGCTGCATCCGGTTAGACCGGAAGCCGACCCCAACATAGTTGGGAAAAGGCTAGGGAGATGATGATGTCAGAATATTCATCTTCGTTTTCTAGTGGTGTTTTTAGATCCCGTGTTACGACAGGACAGTTGCAAATTAGGCTTGTAGGTCCTAGTCGAACGGTTAACCGTCGCCCTTATAGGCTTAGTGCCAGTGAACGCGAAGTTGTTACTGCTAGTTAAGTTCGTGAATTGGAGGAAGCAGGTATTATAAGGCCAAGTTGTTCGCCTTTTTCTAGTCCAGTGTTGCTTGTTAAGAAGGATATAGTGGCATTTTTATTCAAAAGCTTAACGGGAAACAACATGTGGTTGCTTATTATAGATAGTCGTCGTACGTCCCCAGTCGAATCAAAGTTTCATTCATTTGAACTATAAACATTAGCTGTCTTTAACGCCATAAAACATTTTCGACATTATTTGTTAGGTCGGAAGTTTACCGTGGTGACAGACTGCAGTTCTGTTAAAGCTTTTAAAAGCAAAACTGAATTGTCGCCACGAGTTCATCGTTGGTGGGCCTACATGCAGTCATTTGAGTTTGACATTGTTTATCGTGAAGGCAGTAGGATGAGCCATGTAGACTTTTTGTCTAGAAATCCCCTCCTTACACCTAAAGTAGCTTTCACTCGTGTAGAACAAAAGCGTGTCAATTTAGCTGAGCTTACTAGTAACTGGTTGCAAGCTGAACAGGAAAAGGACGAAGAGATCAGTAAGATTGTTTCTGATCTTCGTAATGAAGTTTTTCCTGAAGAAACTCGCAAAACTTATGAAGTTCGTAAAAACATCCTGTATCGCAAATTACAGCGTAGCGGTCGCACTCGATGTCTACCTATTGTACCTAGGTCGCTTAGGTGGTCTGTAATTAATAACGTTCATGAGTCCGTCATGCATTTGGGATGGGAGAAAACTCTCGAAACGATTTACGAGCACTATTGGTTCGCAGGTATGTCGAAATATGTAAGAAAATTTGTGGACAATTGCATCACTTGTAAAGTAGCGAAGCCCCACTCGGGTAAAGTTCAGGCAGAACTTCACCCAATTCCCAAGGTCAATATCGCATGGCACACAATTCATATTGACGCTTCTGGTAAATTATCTGGTAAGAACGACATCAAGGAGTACGTGTTTGTCATCATAGATGCGTTTACCAAATTTGTACTTCTTCGTCACTCTCTTAACATCGACACTAACAGTAGCATTTGTGCTATTAAGTTCCGTATAGCTTTGTTTGGTGCACCGAAACGCATAATAGCAGATCAAGATGTTGCACTTGATATCTACTGGAGGCAGTCGCGCAAATTGGTCAGGTCGAAAGGGTAATGAGTACCCACAAGAGTATGTTGACAGCTGTAGAGACTAGTCATGATCACTCTTGGCAGGACGCATTAGGAGAGGTTCAGCTGGCTATGAACTCTACTATTAATAGGGTGACTAAATCTAGCCCTCTAGAGCTGATGATAGGAAGGGTAGCACGACCGCTTGGTTTAGTAACCGCTGATGATGTCATTGACGTTAATTTGGATGAGATTAGAGAGCACGCGACACAGAATACTGAAAAGAATGCAAATTATGATAAAAATCGATTTGACCGAAATAAGGCTCAGGTTTCTAAATTAGCTATTAATGATTATCTTTTAATTGAAAATGAAGAAAGAAATCAGACGAAATTTAAAATTGTAGAATTATTAGATGGTGATCGTTACCTACTGAAGTCTTGTAATAGAACTTATAAGTACGCCCACGATCGCGTCCGAAAGATTCCTCCAAGTAATCTACCTGATGGGTTAGATTTGGTTAATGTTGAAGATGGTGAGGAGGGTGCCTCCACCAGCAAATAGAACACATATCATAGCTTTTTGGTCGCGGTGCACGCACTAGTCTGTAGTCGTAACTGTAACTCAGTATGGAGTTGTTCAGAGCGCGATGGGCAGCTAGTGGTGTACCATAGCTATTTGGTCGCGGTGCACGCACTAGTCTGTAGTCGTAACTGCAACTCATGGTGGAGTTGTTCAGAGCGCGATGGGCAGCTAGTGGTGCGGCGGGGACCCGAGTTTTGAAGGAGACTATTTGTACGGTCATGTTTTGACCTCAGAGTCGCGGACTCTATGAAGTGTTGGTCGTATCACATGAGGTGGTGACGATACTGGTGCCAATAATGTATTGACACTAGCTGCTTGTAGCAGCCGGGCCATGAGTGGTGTGTTTTCTTTTTGAGATTTGATAATTATGAGACTTGGAGGAACCTTTTGTGTTTAAGTTGTTAAAATGATTTTGAAGTTTTTGATTTAAGTGTTTGCTTGTTGAGGCATGAGTATTGACTAGCTACTGTGATTAAAAGTTACGGTCAGGTTGGCCGAGTTCTCAAAAAATGCTTCAAAGTTGTTTATCTTGTTACAGATACACACGAGGACGTGTAACTCGTCAGGCTGGCCGTGTCGTGGATAGCAATATCGTTTTTAATAAAAGTTGCTCTTTTGATTATTGTAGTAGTGGGGCAAACGCTGTGACGTTATTTTGTAATGGCGGCACGTGGACAGAGTCGTTTTGGGAAGTGAAGATTGTAAAACGAACACTTCGCATCGAGACGCGGACCAAGTCACTTCTCCAAAACGAAACTGACGGTTTGCCTAATTAAATTATTATCACCTAATATTGTCGATAGTTATATTGTGATTAAAAGTGAGGTTATATTAACATTTCGTGTTATTCGTGTACTTCAACGACACCTACGAAATGGACCCTTTACCACCGAACCTAGATGATGACGTTCCTATCGCTCCGCCGTCGCTGACGTCGTCATGTATAATCTCATGATGATGTAACCAAGATTTTGTAACAATATTTTTGATTTAAAAGAGTGTCCATGGAGTTTCTTGCCCATTCTTCTCCATAGAGATCTACGCTTTGGAATGTGCAATTGCAGTACTTTCTCAAGTTATTATGTCTTGTGATTGGGACTGTAGCTTCGCTTCTTTTAGTGTTTTTTTTTTGACATTCAAAAGTGCCGTAATGGTCTAATTGAAATAAATGCTTTGAGTTTGAGTTTATAAAAGTTGTTATCGTCGTAATATTCACACGTTTCCACGCCAGCTATGAGGTAGTGTACTTTGCGCGTTTTTTTAACGTGGTTTCCCCAGTAAGCCTACTCCACGGGGCAGTTGTGATCCTGTTTAATGTGAAACTATTGCAAAATAACGGAAATTTTCAAAGATTGGAAAAGATAAAAGCGATGTAAATTAAAAACTACCAGATAAGCATCGATATGCATGTTTCGTTAAAAATACTAAAAATAAAAAACAAGTTAAATTAGCTTGTCTTCCTCCAACCTCAGTTGGTGCTCATCAACATCTTTTTCGGGTATATTACCAAGTTCAAGTGTGGCATGGTTATCAGCTAAACCCTACAGACTGGGGTTGGAAGTTGGTCAACAATATATTAGAGCCAGTTCAAACTTTACTCCCACCTGCGCCGGAAAAACAGCTGAACACAATTTTTTGGAACTGCAAAAAGGGATGCAGTACTAAATGTGGTTGCAAAAAAAGTCGGACTGTTTTGTTCTCTGGCATGCACAAATTGTCAAGGCCGGTTGTGCTCTAATGTTGAATCACAAACAATGGAGGATTCGTTTGATTCCGACGAAGTGTCATGCGATACATCGCTATTGACGCAATTTACTTGCATCCAAAATGAAGATGAAGAAGAAGCAGGAGAAGAAGAACAAGAAGAAGAATAAGATCAAGAAGAAGAACAAGAAGAATTTGAAACTTACAAATCAGGCGAATGAACTTCACCACTTTTTTTTAATTTACATCGCTTTTATCTTTTCCAATCTTTGAAAATTTCCGTTATTTTGCAATAGTTTCACATTAAACAGGATCACAACTGACCCGTGGAGTAGGCTTACTGGGGAAAACACGTTAAAAAAAAACGCGCTAAGTACACTACCTCATAGGTGACGTGGAAACGTGTGCATATTATGACGATAACAACTTTTATAACTTTTTGAATCGTTATATCTCAGAAACGGTGGCTCGTATGAAAAAAAGTATTGATACATTTTTATCGATAATTTTATGATCTACAATTTTTGTCTAAGGTACTTTTATGATAAAACTTACCGTTTTTCTGAAAATCGTTTTTTTTTTTTTTTGACCTTTGACCTTGAATATTTTTTTTTCCATACACGGGAATGATGGGGAACTTTTAAATATTATTTATAATTATGTTTTGAACAATTTTACTGATTTTCAGCTTGTTGGGATTTTATGTACCTTCGAATGTCTAAATTGACCGGACTATCGGAAGTCGGACGAAGCTACGGAAGTAAATCAGTGTTACAGTTTAAGTGCGTGTTCTAGTACGTACTTCCTTATTATATTATAGAAAATTAGGCAAATACTTCAGTTGTAACCTAATATAATAACAAAAATTATTAAAATACAATAACATGACACAATATTAACATTAAGGTACCTAACTCAGTACTTGAAATAATACTTACGTACCTACCTGTGTTACTCATCCTAATTATTAGTTCGCTTATTTGTCGTCTCGTCAGTCGTAACTCGTCGTTATCAAATTCGTAACTAAATAAAAATAGTAGGTAAGGTAATGAGGCGCCGCTTGGGTGCAGGTATCCCCCAACCTACATACAACTCAAGTTTATTGGGTAATTCAGGGTAACACGAATAAAAGCTTTTCGTGAAGGTAACCCCTTCAAAGGCTTAAGCCATTGAAGGGGACAACCCCTTCAAAGGCTTAAGCCATTAAAGGGGTTAACCATTTCCCTGGGTTTCGAAGATGTAACTCGAACAAAAGATAACACTGCGAAATGAGTTACCCCATGTACGGGTTACGCTGCCAAAAGGCTTAACTCTTAAGCGGGGTTGTCCGGTCCCTGATTAAAACACGGAGTGCCATCTATTATCATAAGAATTTTTTAGTGTTGTATTATTATTGTTCTCATCGGGAGCAGTACTTTTTTTTCGAGATGAAAGGAACCCTATGTCCGTTTCTGTACACCTGACAACTTACATTATGCAAAATTTCAGAATGATCGGTTCAGTGGTTTAGGCGTAAAAAGGGAACAAACAAACAAAGAAACTTACCTTTGCATTTATAATATTAGTTAGGATTATTTCTCAAAAAATAACTAAAACCTCTGTTTCACACCTACAAAAAGGAAAAAGTGGTTTTTGGCAACACTGCCGTTCGTAATGAGGACTTGTCTCTTTAGGTGAATCTCAAGTGACCCTGAGAGTCTCGCGACTCGCGCGTTCGCGTCAAGTGTAGCCCAGGCTTTACCGCCAAGAGTTCGTTAGGCGAGAATCGAATCCCGAGGGAGCAGTTGACCTTAACTGTACTCTGTTAGAACGTGAGCTGAATCAAGGGAAATGAGTACAATCGAAGACGAAAGTGTTCATTTGGTGTGATTGTGTTTGGCGGTGTTCTGTGAGAAATTTTTATATGAAAAAATCTGCTGTTTCAACTAAGCTGTGGCCGTTTTCTTGTGATATTATGATAAGTTTGTTCTACTGTTTTTAATTCAACTTCTTCAAACTTTTTATTTTCACTGACTTGCCAATAAGTTTTAATAAACTTTACGGTTCGGTCAAACTAGTCCGGATAAATAGCGGACGTTGCTCCGGACACGGACACGTCCATTGAAATACTTGGGTATTGAAGTATGTATCTATGGCAGACAACATTGTTGCCATCGCGGGAATATCCGGGATGCGGCTGCCAGAAGAACGTGGAAATGAAGTCGGGCTGTGGATGATGATGATCCACACGATTAACATTGACGGATTACTAAATGAGTAACACTGACTTTCGCATTATCAACTTACTTTCGACCATATTTAGCTTCCATAAAGGAGTAATGCGAGTGTCAGAGTATCGTGTGCGATTTTTATTGTAAACATTCTTTAGCAAAAAAACTCTTCCCATTCAGGTAGATTGTCCAAGTTGCCACAGTAAAGTAACATTCGATATTTCTAAAGCAATACTAAAGTGGTTTGAAGTCGCCGCTTTGAAATAAAATTGAATGGCGGAGCGTCTGCCTTTTACGTTTTTTTACCTCTCGTAGATTGCATTGCAGACCTGTGGGTGTACAGGCTTCTGCCGATGGATAACTTCGTATTTTATATATATTTCTGTTACCTTCTGTTATATTGCTTCCTGGGTTTATGGATGGATGAAACAGATTTTAAATGAGGTAAAGTTTTAAGTTGAAATTTGGTCTACCAATACTGTTGCTCTCTAGTCTACTAAATCGCTCCATGTAAATATTGGTATTCAGCTGCATCTGGTTAGACTGGAAGCCGACCCCAACATAATTGGGAAAAGGCTAGGCTTATGATGAATTCGGTCTACCAATTAACATTCATATAATGAATAAAATCCATCAGTCAGACCATTTACCAGATTAGGAGGTTCTATGTTCGACTGTATGTATTTTTTTGTCGTTAAATTGTCAGTATTGGACGTAGTGCTTTTATAAATTTCCTACGTTGCAATATATCACTTCCACATTTTACATACAAGTACTTCCCGGAGACTCGCTTCCTGTGGAAACTATTAATATTGACGAGTGTCTAATGTGTTTACTTACGTATAATGTTAAGACGATGCGTTTATGGATAATCGTGTAAGTTCTACATGCATAAGGATGTGTTTCCTTGTGGCTTCTATGTATCTAAAATGTCTGTCCAGATTAAATGACAAGTAAATGTACCACCGAGCGGTCTGCCATCTTATGCCCTAAGTAATACGGTTGAAAATTGGTCGATCGTCAGTGTTCTCGGTAGTACATAAAAATCTCCGCTATTCCTTTTCAAATAAAAATATCAAGTTAAACTAAACAATGAACGTAAAAACAGTCCAATACTAACAGAAGCTCGACAAAAAACTGTAATTTCACGGAACAAATTAAACCATTCAGTTACGCCGTGAAACTCGCTGAAACTGCAACAATATTAAATCAGATTCGCGTCGCGTCGTCGGAAGTGTGAGAATGGACTCGTGTGTGAACACGTCCTTCCTGCGAGACGTCAGCCCGAACAAGGCTCGGTGTCACTGCAGCTTTCATTTAATTTCAAATTAGGTTTTTTTAATTGTTTGTCTTCAATTACTTATATCAATGATATTTATTTGCCTTGAATTCATTGCTCAGCAGCAGACACTAACCTGCTGAATGTAGACTCCGTGGCTGCTACTCAGCAATTCTTGAAGGAAAAAGACAGTAACAATTTGCCTGACCCGGGAATCGAACCCTGGACCTCATGCTTAGCAGTCGCAACCGCAAGACTAAAGAGTGCCATGTCTCTATATTCTTGTGTTGCTAACCAACTTTGTTAAGAATTTGCACAAATTTGAAACTGAGGAGCAAAGACAGGCTAGAGAGAGTACTCGTAGGAAACACTTACCCTACACAATTCAACCAAAATTGAAAGTGGTTCGACATAGTCCCAGATCGATCCGTCTTGTTATACAACAAGTTACCGTTACAATAAAAGAAATGCTTTTTTTTTAAAGCATAACCTGTGCAAATTTATTCAAAAACAAATTTAGGACATATTTATTATTGAGGATGGGCTATTACAGTATTGAAGAGTTCATCAGTTGACAAATGACAATTAATACAATTAAGCAATTAAGTGAATATTAATTTTATTATTTCATCTTTTGACATTATATGTGAAAAATGATTTATTGATAATATTTTTACTAATCCTTATTAATCCAATTTTGAGTTATTTTCTACAGAAAGTATTTTGTTAGAAATAAATTACCACTCCACTGAGGGTCTGCCACTTTTCACTCTTATGCCTTAAGTAATACGGTTGAAAAGTGGTCGACCCTCAGTGGACTCGGTAGTACGTGTAATAAATTAGCATCAGTAAAAAAAATATAATTCGATGTTAAATTAATTTAAAAAATTGGTAAATAGTTCGTTGTTATTGTTTATCACTCGTTTTGTTAAAGACTGTATTTAATAAGATTTTTTACTCAAGCTTATCATAAACAAACAAAAAAATCAATAAAAAAAATACTAGAGAGGTGTCAAGGGACACCCGGATGGAACGAAGTTCCTTTCGATTAAGTAGTGAAGGAATTGTAAAAAAAAAAGGCACAAAAAAAAACCACCACCACCACCACCACCACCTTGATCACCCATCCACAGACAGACCTCGGCAACCGTTGCTTAACTTGGATCACCCATCCACAGACAGACTTTGGCAGTCGTTGCTTAACCTTGATCACCCATCCATAGACCAACCTTGGCAACCGTTGCTTAACTTGGATCACCCATCCACAGACAGACTTTGGCAGTCGTTGCTTAACCTTGATCACCCATCAACAGACCAACCTTGGCAACCGTTGCTTAACTTGGATCACCCATCCACAGACAGACCTTGGCAGTCGTTGCTTAACCTTGATCACCCATCCACAGACCAACCTTGGCAACCGTTGCTTAACTTGGATCACCCATCCACAGATTCAAATTTCTTATGAAATAAGCGATACCTTTGTGCTCTTCTATGTTAATATATTGTCCTGTTAAGTATCTGTGTGTACATAAATAAATAAATAAATAAACAAAATACAGTCAAAATTAAGAATAACTTTCATACATGAGTTGGTAAAACCAACACCGTTACTTTAAGAAATCGTCATGATTTTTCCTAAACGAAGTAACTTTTAAAATACAGTTAGAGAAAAAGTGTTACCGTATAGTATTAAATCGAGTTACCGTGTAACAAAGCGGAAACTCCACCGTGACGTCAACGTATCCTGCAGCGCGTTGCGTAGCATGTGATGTTATGCATGGCGTAACACGCTTCCAGGCGCGGAAAGCGTCAGCTGCTGAAAATATTCATTGTTTAATTTCTTCTTTTACGTTTCATTTCTTCATGAAAGTACAATAAGGTTTCAATTATTAATAGATACCTTTTGGAGTCGTTAAATTGAGAAAGCAGATCTTACCTACGGAAGAAGAAAATACTTTTAAGTCTTAATTTTTAAAGGTATGTTTCATCTACCTTCTCGTTATCGTATAAGGTCAACAAGAGCAATAGTTCGAGAGCTCTGATTTTTGTTATAATTCAAACTCACCATTTCTTTGACTCCTTGCTCAAAAAGGAGTAAATGATATCATTGTCAACCAAGTGTGAAAAAAACGGGAATTCACAGAACTAAAATAAATGTACCAAGTTTGACATATCAATGCTGCTTGACAAGCAACGCCACTTTGAACTGCACACTTAAAGTGGTCACACTATAACGTGTTGTACCGACACATGCCAAGATTATGTTCTTGTTTTATTTATCGTGTGGTTAGTGCCTAGCCTGGTGTCTAAGTTTTAATGCTCCCATGGGCCTCTGACTTACTTGGCTTTACACGGCTCAAGAAATATCTCTCAGGCATGCTGATGCAAGATGCAGGCAAGATAATTTTGATGATAGGAGTAAACAGTATGCAAATTCAAATATATAAATAAAACTTGTTGTTGTTACAAAGCAACAGCAGAAACTCCCATAGAACAGAACTCACACGAGTTTCAAACTCATACAAGCGATACAAAAATCAAACTTCTGTCTTCCTTCCTTGTCTGAAGTCGATAGAATCAAACTTTGGTCATTCACTTAGTGCACAACGACCGTGGTATCGGACCAGCTAAAGTTAAGAGAAAACAGGTTTAAACACAAGTGAATAGAGTCTATAAAACTTCCAGATCTCGCAACTATCGTTATACGGTATACTGCAAATTGGAGACTTCTGCTTGGTGCTGTGCGCCTGGTAACCTGCTTAATGGCTGATACCCAAGTAAACCTGTATCTGATAAAGGAGGAGCTCGTGGCTGAATAATAACAGCCGCTCGACTCGATCCTTAGGTTAAGCTGCGCTTGCCTAGGTTGGTCCGTGGACCCATTACATACCGAGTTGCCTTCGTGCCTCGGAAAGCACGCTAAGCCATTGGTCCCGGCTGTCATTTGTAGATCTTTGACAGTCTTACCAAGGAGTATCGTATTACCCAGTAACACCTTGTTGTGGAGGTCAGATAGGCAGTCGCTCCATATAAAATACTGGTATTCAGCTGCATCCGGTTAGACTGGAAGCCGACCTAGTTGGGAAAAGGCTAGGCAGAGGATGACCCAAGTAAAGCTGAATGTGGAAGTAGGTGGTTGACAGAAAAAACATTGGTTTTAATGCAATCTTCATAATAGCGATGGACAGATTGCGTTAAAATATGTCTATAGAAAGGGGATGACTGCTGAGATGGTGGCTAATAGAGATAAATGTGAGGAAAAAGACATGCTGCTACAATCCCGAGTCAATTGGAATATGTAGAGGATGATGATGATCACAGATGTGAAAATAATAGTTAATGTAAGTTTTATGATGATACGATAATTTTTTCCCACAAATTCATCTGGTTCTGACTGAAGTGCTTGAAATTGTAGGTAACAAAATTATAATATTACAAACTATGACAATTTTTCTTCGTACTAAACATGCACTCACGACATTTATGCACATATGCAGTACATGTGAATGCGAAGATCCGCACGTCTGTTAAGACCACCCAAGCACGCACGAGTGCACGGCAGATCATGCATGCAGTGCATGCTCGAATGTTACACGGATGTCAATGGGTTACATAAGAACTACTAAACCACACTTACCTTGATGAATGTAAACAGCAGGATAATCACAATTGCCATGCCATTCATTGCGAAATTTAGCAAGATTCCTTCGCGTTGTTGAGCAGATGAATTTTTCAAAGAAATAAGTAAGGAATTTCCTTCAAAATCTTCGGAATTGCGATAGAAAGCGTGTAACGCAATAAGGGTGCAGTATACCACATCATACGAGCAAAGCAGCTCAAAGACAAGACATTAAGGGAATTGGAATTTTCTCAGAACGTAATAATATCATCTCTTAGTCAAAGAACTGAAAATGAAAGACCACATTGAAATCAAAGAGATATACGTTACATTTATTACAAAGGACAAGGGAAGACATGAATGGGATAAAAAAAAACATTATACGGAGAAATTAATATGATAAAAATTACACATTAAGCGACTGGAAGCATTTCCTTCATTAGGCTGTGGTACCTTTAACTGAGGCTGTTTATCCGCTTAATGTCTGCGATAGCTACTAACATTTTAACACGACCAGCAAACAAGACCTGCGGGATCCTTCTAGTCTTTCCAACTTTCTAAGGGCCTGGCGGATCAGTTTATGTTAGTCAGAAAACTTCTGTTGACACTCTTTAAGGCTCTATTATGAGGCTACCGCGGATCCGACGGACTAACGCTCTCCGATCCTCCCAATATTTGCACCTCGCCTTGCGAGAGAATTTTGTTTGACTTGCAATTCTTTGAGAGTCTGTCAAGTTCGGGAGCGGCTTTGGATGTTGTTGTTTGTATACGTTATTATGTTGATAAATTGTTAATTTTAATTGAAAATTTAATAGGTTCTGAGCGGATTACACAAAATAACGCAGCCACTTTAGCAATAAAATATCTACCGGTGCTATGCTATTTTATAAAAGTCAAGGGTAATGATCGAAACAGAATTTGGACAACTACAATAAAAACTGGTAGTGCAAGTACAGAAGTTAGTTTGTAGCCAGAACAACCTTGCAAAAGTCTAAAAGTCTATCGACTAACGGTGAAGATCAAACAAAAAAAAATCTACATTAAACTGAGACCTTTGAAAAAGAAACTAAGTAGATACATTCTAGAAAATTAAAACGTAAACCGACCGAGAATTCCCATTCCGGTCATTACGTTTGACGCTAAAGCCGTCCGGCGAAGCGTTGCGAATGCAATCACAGATGCGGTCACCGTCCATCCTCGAGGCATCCGGCCGTCCGGCGGGATACCCGGGCCGTGTGCCGTACTCAACCGTGGCACACTCGTTTGTCAATTCACTTGGAACAATACTGTTTGCCTTACTGCGAAAACCTTGAAGCTTTTAGTGTTAATGTCTTGGATTGGATCAATTTTATTGGATGTGGAATCTTTTTCAATTGTAAAAGAAGATTAGCTTTGGTCGTGGTGCTTTCACTTATCTGAATTGTCATTTCATTTGTTCTATTCATTGAAGAAAGAGTATTCTTAAACCTTCCACTGAATGAACCCAGACAGTGATTTGAACCAGACAGTCAATAATGTCTACTTTGCCTGACTCGAAAGTCAACCACTTTCGTCTACCTATAGAATGTGGTTTACTACCGTGGGGAATGCGCTGCATTTGACCGCAGTCCTCTGGTATTCGGATCACTTTGGACACCACTGTGTCTACCCGCTCGGAACAATACTGTTTGCTTTATGCTTGCTATTGTGAGGTATATAACAGAAGCGTCTAATTTCTAAACTGAATGATTACAAAGTACTAACTGCTGTGCTGTTTGACAAAATACGCGTTTTGGACGTTACCAACAGCCCGATATACAATTCATGAATGAATCCGTTTTCGCTAAGGACACAACTGAGCTAATGAGACGTAAGGCTTTTCCATTCCGAGTTCACCCACTGCTGAGTATAGGCGTCTCTTTGCTGGTGCTAAGGTCCACGTGCTTGTGCCACCCGCATCCAGGACGCGATGGCAACAATATCGTCTGCCAATCTCGCCCCCGGAGGACCAACTCCAGACCTTGGACGCCACTCGACACTTTTCCATTACCATCATTATATCTAGCTATGCTAGCTATGTCACTGGGGAACGTGGGAAATGCGCTGCGTTTGACCGCTGGCCTCCGGTATTCGGATCACTTTGGCTAGTGCCACCGGAGACCTGTGTGTCCAGTCGCTCGGTACAATACTGTTTGCTTTACCGCTAGTGTGCGGATGCGCTAAAGTAGCCCGTGAAATTTATTTATTTTTTACGTTTTTTTTTTGCAATTTGCAGGACAGTGTCAGACTGTATCTTGTTTTTGACTTTTTCATGAAATAGTCATTCAATGGGATTAAATGAACTTAAAGGGTTGTATTGAAGATTTTAATTGTTACGGTCGCGAATCATATTTTAATCAACATACAACCTGACATTGACCTGCAAGTTGCAAAAATGAAGAAAATTGGACTTCGCCGGCTACTCTGGCGCTGCCGCCTTCACGATGCAATCTTAAGTTTTGTTTGAAAAATGACTGGTTTAAGGAGGTCTTGTGAGTTCAAAGTTCGAAAGATTATGTTCCATGCCATCTTTATTTGCATCCATTGGTACTTCTAATTTTTGTCGCTGGCACTGCAGTATTTTCAATTTTGGTATTCAAAAACTTTGGCACTCCCACGGTGTAGCGTAGTTGACATTTTGACATCATGTATTATGACTTAGAGGGCAGCTAAGGAGGTGAGACATAGCCTCCGTTGGTAATAAGAGAGCAACAAGGAGATTTATGATAAAAGGGGCTTTTACATGCGTCATTACCGTATTTTACTACTATTATAAATGCGAAAGTTTGTAAGGATAGATAGATGGCTGGATGTTATTGTTTCAAGCAAAAACTACTGAATGGATTTGGATGAAATTTGGCACTCAGTTAGTTTATAACCTTTTTGTTTATGCAAAAAAAAAAAAGTTTATAACCTGAATTAACACCTATGATACTTTCTATCTCGGTAGCACGATCACGTTGGACAATTACCCAACTCCACCAAATGTCAGCGTTTGTAATGTATGAGCGTGAGAAAATGTCTACGTTCATGTTTGTAATATATTAGCGTTGGGTATGCGCTGCGTTTGATCGCTGTCCTCCAATATTCGGATCACCGCCACCGGACTCACGAGTGTGTCCACTTTGTCCACTCGCTCGGAACAATACTGTTTGATTTACTCCGAGTGCTGCCGTATACTCGCAAGTCTAGGGGCACCTTAGCTTTTGTTAGACGTTTGACTATCTTTTTTTAAACGTCTTTGGGTCCCAAAGATAACTTGTCGTCTATAAAAAACCTCTTCACTCAGCTGCTATTCACTGTTTTTTTAGGGTTCCGTACCCAAAGGGTAAAACGGGACCCTATTACTAAGACTACGCTGTCTGTCTACCTGTCGGTCTGGCTGTCTGTCTGTCTGTCTGTCTGTCTCCAGGCTGTATCTCATAAACCGTGATAGCTAGAAAGCTAAAATTTTCACAAATGATGTATTACTATTGCCGCTATAACAACAAATACTAAAAATTAAAAAAATTAAAAATTAAGGGGGGCTCCCATACAACAGATAATTTTTTTGCCGTTTTTATAGATAATGGTACGGAACCCTTCGTGCGCGAGTCCGACTCGCACTTGGCCGGTTTTTACTTTAATATATTTTTCTTTTGTTAGATTGATTCTGCCTACCCTAACGTAACATCACGCCTGTAATTGCCTATCTAATAGTACATCCTAGTTCGACAGTTATGTCTAAGACTCCCATATATCGCCAGTTATGATTAATAGGGGGCTAGCCTATTGCCATCAACCTTGTACAAATGCAGATACAGGCTGCTACTGAGAAATTCCCAATGAAAAGATTTTAAAACCCTTTTCAATGTTCTCAAAGTGCAAGTTTTTATTTTATTTAAGTAACTTTAATATTTACAATATTTACAGACTACAAACAGAATTAGAATAATAAGAAAAATTAAGACTAAATTAATTCAAGTTTATGTCTGTTCTGAGCGATAATGGCGTCGTGTCTTATGTTAGTTTTTTCTGTTTCAGGTATGTAATCTCGTAATTTAGAGGAAAGAATATTGATCCACATCCAAGTTTCCTTTGCATTGGTAAGATTTAAAAACTATCTAAATTGGATATACTTCAACCATATTATTGGTTTGTGAAATCCCCAGAAGACGAAAAAACATTATAATTTGGTTTTCACTAATGTAGTTTTATCTCACTTTCAGTCTCTAAAAGCCTTACCAAGTCTGAGATAAGTGCTACCCAAATCTGCTGTCAAATCTTTATACTGGGTGTAGGTACCTAAGTAACAAAGCAATAAGTTGAAAACTTGGTTGAAAACTGAAGGGTTACTCCTTCAATAGAATAATAAAATGTAGAAGATACTTTCATATGAGTATACAAATACACATATTTCTGGCCTGCGTTTATTCTATGAAAACTCATCAGAAAGAAAATATATTCTTTCAAAACTTCTGCTACATAAAACTGATATCAGATTCATTATGCCCCGATGAAATATAGAATCCACAATAGCACTCAATATTCTTTAGAAAATAATCAACAAAAATATAAACGAAATTGATTGAACACCGAGTGAAAAATCACCTGCACTGAAATGAAAAGAAAAAAGGGACATTTTATTATTTTGATTTCCCTTCAAAACGAATGAATGGATCCATTCTCGCTGAGACATTTCATTTTTTTCACCTTGATATTTCATACTGATTTGTTTATCCAACTTGCTGTGGGAATCTAAATCTTACTGCGGAGAAATATGGTGTTTATTGGTAGTGAAAGGAAAATTTCCATTTGAACGAAGCTGTGTCGAGTCTGAAGGAGATATATGGCTTTGAGACGGCGAGAATTGACATAATATTGTCCTTTGAGAAACGTGGAAGCGTTAGCCTGTGAATGGAGCGCTTTAAAGCGAAAATTTTCTAAATGCCATAAAATTCGGGCGTGGTACGGAACCCGGAGTTACGATGCGACTCTTTCTATCAAGTGTAAGAGTTTTATCGCAGTTTAAGTGACTTCTGGTCTCGAAAGGATTCCACTATGATATTTTATAACAATGCCGTGTGAAATGTTTACGGGTTTGGTAGTTAGATTTTAGAATATGGTTTAGGGAAATCTTTCTTTATCAAAGATCTGGAATGATTGCAATACTGTAGTCTGGATTTATGACTACGTTTCAGAAGAAATTGAAACGAGAGAATGTGTGTAAAATCGGTAGGTTTCGCATCGATCAATCACTTTGCGCTATCCGGTATATCTTTGAACCAAAATTTCGATGGCATGTGACATACATCAAACCTATGGAACCTACGTTTGAAAGGTCCTGACAAAAAAGGTTTTAAACTGTCATGGTCACTAACATTATAATTAACACTAGGAACGGGATAAAATACCGTTTCTAGTGTTAATTATAGTCCTGACAAAAAGCCGGACATTTGCAAACAAGTTCGAATATTTTCATAATTTTGGCTAAGCTTGTGGCCCAGCAGTGGGAACGCCATAGGCTAATGATACTAGCCCCTTAACGAGTGATTGCCTAATTTTCTACTAATGGTACAGTCACGAGCACAAATATGTAACAACTTTTAAAAGTGTTTTTCGCCTCCTTTTCTGATTAAAACGCGAAAATTGCTTTTAAATTTAGGTAAGTGTATACATATTGGTGCTCGTGACTGTACACTATAACTATTTTTTATTGAAACTCCATGTAGTGGTACTTAAGCGGAGTTAACATAGGCATTCTCACCAGCCAACCTTTGGGTCAAACAGTACAGCATTGTGATAGAGTACGAAAAATAAAATAAACTTATTAACATTAATTGATACACTTATATAGGTAAATACAATAAAACATATACATACTACAGATAAAGTAAACTAATCAATATTAACTACTAGCTTAAGCTCACGGCTTCGCTCGCGTGGAGTTCGGTAACTGCCCCACGGAATCGTGTTACCATTTACCGGGATAAAATGTATCCTATGTGTTAATCCAGGTCATAAACGAACTGTGTATCAAATTTTATCCAATTCCGTTCTGAAGTATTTGCGTCAGAGTACAAACATCAATACATCCATACTTGCAAACTTTCGCATTTACAATAGAAGTTAGATTCGTTCAGAAAAAAAAATTACCTCGTTTTCAGGCTCTATTTCGACTTCATCATCATCATATCAGCCCGGAATCACCCACTGCTGGGTATAGGCCTCCCCTTTTTTCTGCCACACTTCCCGGTTTGGTATCTGACTTCATAATGAACACTTATCTACATTTCCTGCTAACCAAAAATAGCATCATCTACCAGTAGCGAAAGGTCAATTTTTGTAAGAGGTAAGCCGGAGTAAATATCTTTAATGTGATTATATTATTTGTCTCTACAAGACTGTGCCATTTTTTCAAAGGGAACCTTCGCCACTGCTATCTTCAACCCCACATCTAAATGAAAGAAATCACTCCTTGATCAAACTAAATACAACAAAACGAATGCTAATTTAAAGGTATATAACTACGCTATATATTAAGCCGTCAACAGCAGCGATCATGACCCGATAACAAATGTGTTGTGACCCAAATAACTAGCTTTATGAGTTCTACTAATGTACGGTGGCTGTTTGTTGCGGGTTTCAGGGATACTTCCTGAATTTTACGGGATTTTTATCGTTTCACCAAGTTCTTAATCGTAGTTAGTGGTCTTGTGGTTCGCAACGAATGCCACGACGTGTTTTTTTGTGAATAGAAAACACTGCAATATGTAAACTTACACTATCACTTACGGGATATCTTCCGTGAATAACAGTAATTCTGAGCTCCCGTTATTTCGACGATTTTGATATTGGGCTCAAAATAATTGATAATTACGGAAGATTTGCCGTAAGTGACATTGTAAGTTTAGTTATAAAGCTTAAAACAGTAACTACAGCATGTGTTTTCCACAGTATCCGTAAGTAATGCATGCACAATGCCCACCTGTAGATTTTTTAGAACTATGGTTTGAATGCAAGACATTGTCTGTGTTTTGTTTTATATAAAAAAATAAATTTTGTTTTATAAATAAATATATATCTGGAAACAGTTTGTAGGTACTGATTTTTTGATTGATTACACCAGGAGTGGAGGACAGTGGAGTTTAGAAAAAAAAATCGGTATTCTTAACCAGTACTAAAATAGTTCGTCTCGTTTATTGTTTGTCGTGTTAGTTTCTGCTGTCCTTGCAAGATGGTGTTCCTATCCGAGGATTACGAAAGAACCCCACTCGTTGCGGCAAATTAACGGTTACGTTCACCCTTAAACATTTCAGTTTAATTGCTTAACTGTTGAAGTACCTACACATTTAGATTTTCGTTTGAAATAAATCTGGCAATTCTGGCATATTTTGTTCTTGTTTTTTTAATATGATTATTAAACCTAGAAGAAACGAAAGGTGGACTGTGCCAAAGGTGATGTAGCTAGAAAGGACTACTGAGGTGACGATGACGGCTAAATAGAGACGTGGAAGAGAAAGACATGCTGTACCGACCTCAAACAAACACCAAATAAATTGGACCAAGGGTTGAGGAATGATGAAGTAACATAACCTGGCTCACGATGGATGTGTTCTGAATTATGGAGATGAAGACATCCTAATTTACCTTCCCTTAATTAAATAAAAAAATCAAGAAGAAGTTATTGATACTTTAGTTTGAGAGTCGGATCAGCAAGAGGCTGTACTACATAAGTCTGTAATTATCTTCCTTGGGTCGTTTAAGTCTACGTAAAGGAACCAATTGATATTCCCTGTACACCTGAACGTTTTTCTATTGCCCAGATCTGTCTGGCGTTTTTGCAACTTTTTTGGGGCCGGCTTCCAGTCTTACTGGATTCAGCTGGATACCAGTGTTTCACATGAAGCGACTGCCTATCTGACCTCCACAACCCAGTTGGTACCTACTAGGTAATACGATCCCCTTGGTAAAGACTGGTTGTCAGACTTTCGGGCCACTGACTACCTGTAGCGACTGTCAAAGATCTATAAATTTCAACCGGGACCAATGGCTTAACGTGGTTTCAGAAGCCCAGAGGATACTCGGTATGTAATGGGTGGTCACCCATCCACAGACCAACCTAGGCAAACGCGGCTTACCCTGAAGAATGATCCCGAGCCGCTGTTATTATTTAGCCACGAGCTCCTCCCACATTCCTCTCACATCTTCTATAGATGTTCAGAAATCTAGACATATCCAATACAGTCACAAGGGCAAACCACCCATGCATCCATCAGCACAAATAAAAATATCAACGCAAAAATTCTGACAAATGTTTAGCAAACGGTTCCGCGGTCCGCCATCATTAATTTGAGCTGACAAGGGTCCGTCACGGGACCTCAGTGATTTATTCCGGTGTCCTCTTTGATACCTAACACTGACTGTTAAGTACCGGTCTTCAATATGGCGGCAGTCATTAGCTTTGTAACGGAAGGGTTGGAGTTTTTTCGGTGGTCGTTGTTAAAGTAATGTTTTTGATTAGCTGGTTGTAACTAGCGAATAAGGTTTTGTACTGTGCTTATTTTCATGGGAATATTTAGTGTTGACGAAATGCTAATAGTATTTAAAAAAAATGTCTAGTAGATACTAAAATTGAAAATCAACTCAAATTGTCTGTGAATTCAAATATCTCTTGTTATTCACCGCCAGTGGTGACTGACGCAGTTTTTCAATCTGCAAAACAATGGTTTTCTGTGAATTTTAACAGTTATTTTATGGGCCGGCCACATTAGCTTTAGAACCGATGACCGTTGGGGTAGACGTGTTCTTGAGTGGAGATCGCGAAGCGGCAAGCGTAAGGTGGGACGCCCTCAGGCTCGGTGGAGCGGCGATCTTCGCAGGGTGGCTGGTAGCAACTGGATGAGAGTTACCGACAATCTAGTTGAGTGGCGTGCGGTTGAGGAGGCCTATGTCCGGCAGTGGACACTGTAGGCTGGTGACATAGAGAAAGTCTTTGGCTGGTGATGATGACTAGATATTTTATACTAAACAAAAGCACCATATTGTTTACAAAATAGTGACCATAGTGTTGCACGAACTACATCTTAATATCGAGTAAAGATATAAACATTACAAGTATCCTGTACGCAATCAAGCGAACCAGTACCCATTAACAAGCAAATCAAACTCGGCGCACTGTCTGTCACGGCGAGCACTAATTACTGGAACCAGCGAAGTATCAAATGTTAGCGATATATTGCTTACTAACTACCGCTCGTTACATAACCTCCTTACTACGCGTTTAATGCCAAGTGCATCGTCTCAATGCGGTTTGTGTATCGCGAGGAATTCTGGGAATCTGTTAACAGTTGTTGATTTGGGGTATTAATTAATGCGCTTTTATTAGCTTCACCTGACCCTCGACACTCTAAAACTAATCACCTTCACCGATATCACTGAATTTCTACCTGAGCTTACATAACCTGTCACCGAAGGAAATGTTCAAAAAATCCTAGCAATGTCAAGATTGTAGACGGTTGATCCGATGCTGTCATCGGATCAACCGTCTACAATCTTGACATACATAATATCTTGATCGCTTCAACCAATCTTCGATATTTCTCCACCACCGGAACACATCGGCGGTGTACCGTCTATTTACCCCTAGACTTCGATAAGTAAATATTTAACGTGTTGTATGCCACCCCTTACCTCATCCTTATCACTGTACGGAACGGGGACTAATTTCCTTTCACCATCTTCCCCTACGCCATTATTTTGTTATCAGTTATCAGAGATCTGAAATATTATGGGGAGTGTTTTGAAAAATCGTGTGGATTTTTTTTTTGTTAGGGAATGGGAGTTGTGTGAAGAGACACATGTCATATACGACTAGTACACTTAATGTTGGTATAATCAAATGAACACATAACATAACCCCTGTAATTAGGGAGAGGGGTTAGGCAGAGGTGTACCTAATAGTACACCCACATTTTGCCAGTTATAGAGCTAGCCTACTGCCACTAACCGGGCATAAATCCAGACACCTGCTGACTGAGAAATTCCTGATGGAAAATCTCAATAACAATTTGTCCGACCCGGGAATCAAACTTAGGACCTCATGCAACCTCATGCAAATGCGATCGCGACCACTAGACCAACGAGGTACTTATCAAAATAAATTATTATTTTAATCAATCTAATCATGATTGAACTATTTGATGTTATTCTGCGTCAATGATTTTCTCTACATCGTAGTTTTATGAAGAAGTACAAATGTTTGGTACTAACCAACAAAGAAGTTGAACTTGTGTTAATTTATCTTATATCGTACCTACTGAAATAATTCGTGTCACGATCATTTCGATAGTTAGAATACTTAGAATTAATTTGGGATGTTTATATCACCATATTATGTCTATTCTTTTGCCCCAATCAGCTTGCAGTCTCAGATGATAATTTCTTATACTAGTAGGGGAGACCGGGGCGCGACTTAACAAAATTTATATTTTCAGTTGTAGCTTCAAAACGCCTAAACATTTTGAAATGATTTTTGTGTCAAATGATGTCCAAACTATTCAATAACCATATCGTTGGTTTTAATTTGACAATAAATTGGTACCTTTTAAGAAAAGTCGATTTTACTCAGAAAAGTCAGAAATTAATACTTACCCCGCGATCGGGGCTACAATTAACGGTTCCGAGGTAAGTATTAACAAAAGGGGCAACAATTAACATTGTAAATATTTTCCTCTATGAAAAAAGAAAACGCAAAATTACAATGATATTTTTTATTAAGAAATACAATTAACATTAGGCTTAAACAATATAGCACTTTGTCCCTGCAACAGCGATGTAAGTATATAGATAAAGTAACCTAAACAAAACCTCTCTATATAATAACAAAATTCAACAAATATCTGAATGATTTCTTATTAACAGTTACTTTTACTGTTATTTTATTGAAGGAAACGTTAGTTTTTAATAATCACAATCTTCACTTAGTGGAACAATAATTAACATTATGCTTAAAAGTTGTAACACTCCGATTTCAGCTATATCAATGAATAGAAACAAAAACTCAAAGAAAACCTCTTCGTAGAAGAACAAAAATCAGTTGTGGTTATCCATTAAAAACAAAACTGGATCCTCTTCCGACGGCTTCACATGATGAATAAAATGATCGAGAAATTTCAAAAACTCTGTTTGTGTCATCCATCCTGATTTATTACCAACGCCTATACATTCTGGTGGTCCGTTTCTAACAAACAAATCGTTGTAACGAATACGGGGAAAGACAAACATACAGGGAATCGCATTACCAATTGCATTTACGGGTACAGCCAATGTAAACAAAACGCCTCTTTCGGCAGATGTCACAGCACCGACCTGCTTTATGCCCCTTCCAGCAACAACTTTTTTCGGCTTTTGCACTGTAGTTACGCCCGTCTCATCCTAATACTAAATACTAACCCCACATATGGGTATACGGGGTAAGAATTAACATGTTAATTCTTACCCCGTATGTTTTGTTAGTTTTAGCCCCATGGGTACCTTTTCAATAAAAAAAAATATAATTAAGAAATAGTGTACATTAGCGTTAGTAAAGTTATGTAACATTATTATGAATAAAACAAGCTACTGTGAAAAAAATAAATATTACGGTGAAATTAAATATTTAACACGTAAATCAAAAAATCGTAAAGTGAAAAAAGTTCGTTACCTGGCCAAAATAGACGCACATCACACAACGCACTCCCACGGCGCACTGAGCTGCACTGAAGAGTTTCAACCTGTAGACCACTGTCACAGGGAAGAATTTTAGGAATCACTAGTGACGTGAGGTTTATAGTTTATTAGAAATTCGCTTGTTAATACTTACCTCTGTTAATTGAAGCCCCGGCCTCCCCTATATACATGACGGAAATTTGAAAATTGAACCCTATATCAATTTTATTGTCATCCCATACGATTTACAAAGAAGTGAAGTTACTTGAAGTTGATAGTCAATTCGCTTAACCTTTTAAACGCCTTGATCGGAAAGGACGGATATAGCCGACAAATGAAAACGTGGCCAACACGCTAACGTCGGCTAAAGCCGACAAAAATACGTCATTTTTGAAAACTTTGTAGTTCTGTAATACGAAATAGTGTTAAATAAAGTAAATGATGTTACGAGTGATATTTTATTTAAGAAATGGTATGGGATGAAAGCCAATGATTAATTGGTTATCGATACGATGTTGGAATATTTGCGCTGAATTTGTGGTTTGGCGCGGGAGACGGCGATGCGTTTACGCTCTGGCGTCCAAAAGGTTAACCATTCATTTGCATGACCTACTTACAAAATCTTCAAGATCTATGAACAAGCAGAGGATGCTACAGATGACTACATTTTCCTTTTACAGTCTTGTTTACTCGTTCACTGTTATTGTTAATGTTGTTGTAGAAACACTTTCGTTTATGTCGTCATCTCGCGAGTCTCTTTGCGATGCTCGTTTCATATGATTTGTTTTTGCTTCCTCTGTTTCTGGGTTATTAACTGAAACACTGGTGCTGATGAATTGTGTGTATATTTTGTTTATTTGTGTTCAGGCTAGTATTTATTATATGTATACTGACTATAACTTATAACATTCATGGCATAGTTTTGACATTGGTAAAATTCATTCGTAAATGATTGCGATTAAATGGCTAATAATCAGCGATGTCTAAAATAGTGTTACTAATTTATAGACTTCTTACAATATGTCGAGTTAACAGCTTACACAATTCAATCAAGCATAAAGCATACATACTATACCTACTATAAGTAAATATATACAAAGACATTCCTTCTTGGAACTTCTACTTCAGCATAACATACAGACTCAATACCATCAGATACACATTGATCACTATCGTGGCCGCTCCACCAGGACTCTCAGTGGTGGTAGTGGTGGCAGCGGTGGTAGTGGTGTCATCAGCGCTGGGAGCAGCAGTGCTAGAACCATCGCCTGATGCGACAGTCGTGGAGCCATCCACTACAATAACTCCATCGTTGACAGTGTAGTGGTCTTCTTGTCTGAAATGATTGGTAAAGATTTTGAATGTTAATGTGTATAATATATTTTCTTTTATTGAAACGATCTCTGTATTTAACATTGTAAGACGTCAGAAGTCCAGAGTACTAATGAAAAATTAAGAAATGAAATCGCTCTGCAAACCGAAGGGCTTAGAGAACTTTCGTCAGTCAATAATTTTTTTTCGTCGACTTGACAAATATTTTAACCGGTTAGTCAGTCACCGGTGGTATTGGTAAACGTAAGCGTAAACAGATTAGCATGTTTGTTTCATCTAACAAATTGTTAAAGTACTCACCCTGCATTCTTAATAGCATCAATAATATAATCAGTCACCAGCTCTTTAGCATCTGCAGCTATAACAAAATCTTCATGCAAAAAAGAGGTTCTTGCCACCTGACGAGCAATAGCCTTGGGTATATCAGCTACCATAGCCAGCACATCCCTTTCATCCAGTAGATTGTCACTCAGCGTATAATGCATGGTGACGAAGGCACTGATGTTGCTAAGGTCGTATTTGGGAGGTTCTGCAGTTCCATATTTGGCCTGGTTTCCTGCAGCTCCGTAGTTGAATCTACGGAAGACTTTGTCTCTTATGTTTTGACCGTAGTGTGCTATTTGTTTTAAGGCTGCGCCTGGTCGGTCGTCTGCTGAGTTGTAGTTGCTCTGAAAAAGATTTTGGTTCAAAAAAGTTATACTTAACTGATGGCGAGAGTTTATCTGTTTTTTAGTGACTAAAGCCTACAAATTTTGTTTTTATATTGGTAAGACGAAGCCTAGCAATGGACTGTAGAAAGATAGTCAAGATTATTCTGTAGCAGATTTTTTTAAACTTTCACAGTTTGGACACGTTGTAAAGGGTGTAACAAGACCATTAACGAAGCCGAAAGGCACTTGTTCTCCCCGTCAGCGTCATTGCGATCATTTTTTTGTTCTAGATCATACTATGGAACGAAGGTTCCCAAGTATGATCTAGAACAAAAAAAATGTTCTAGTTACGGAGATATTGGGGGTCAAAGTTCCAACTTTTTCACCAGTTTTTCTCCGTACTATTCAATCCATTCATCAGCACAATGTTTTGAGTGCATTACATTGAGTTGTACCGCAAAACGTGATTTTACACGCCAAAAAAAAAAGTCGTTTCCCAGCAATAATTTTTGCGTAAAGTTACTTAGTTTGATGTACATAATGTTTGGTTGACGGCTTCGTTAAGGGTCTTGTTACTCCCTGTAGAAAACTGCCGCTATTGCTTTCAATGCGTTTCGTATCTCTACAATAACTTTCCCCAGGTTACATTCGTTTTACGCCAACATTAATTAGGAGTAAGTTTTGGATTTCTCTGTTATCGAAATCAGAGAGTTCATGTCGCATTGGCTTTAGGCCTTCCGGGCTATCAATTAATTATGAACAGAAACATAAAGAAACGTTACGTAAAAGTATTGTTTTCCCTCATAAGAAGTATTTCTCCGTCACAATAATTAATGTGACCAATTGATTGGTTAATCACAGTCACAGCTGAACCAATAAAAACCAAAAGCGTGTACAGTCATGCGAAAAAGTGCGAGCATTAATAATTCACGCGTAGATTAATATTCTATGAATGAATGTATGGTTTTAATATTAATATGTATTTTGGAATGTCATTGTACCAGCCTACATATGTATGTTTTAATGTTTATTCAATCGCAGAACGCAGTTTTAATAATTCGTTGAACCGTATCCATGGTAATCAGATGAAAACAGATTTCTCTTGTTTTTTTGCAAAATTAATGGTTGAGCTGGATTTTGCATTAATATTGTATGATTGTCTATATTTATGCTACTAAAATATGTTCATGTGAATTTCAGATTCATTTTGTAAAAAGATTTGGTGATTTTGACGCCTACTTTCCTATAGGCCTACAATCTCTTTTACGATCTCATTGGGATTTCTTGTTAAAAAGTTACTATTTTTTCATGCTTACGGACGGTCACTAATTTTGCAATAGATGACAAATGATCCATACCCCAAAAATGTTTTTATTGTTTCTCATACAATTGTACCCCCAAAGTAGTGTAGATATGTTTTTTTTTTATGTTTATCATGTCGAACGTTTTTATAATCAGGCCCACTTGAACATGCGGTGTCTTAGAAAATGTACTGCGATCGTAAAACTATTTAGTATTATTTATGGTGACAATCACAATAAAGATTCCGGTATAGATAAATAGGAACATAAAAATGGTAAATTTTCGTAATCATTGCGAAATCAAACTGCGATTAAAACAAGAGGTACTGATAACAATGTAGGAAATTTGTCTGTTAAGGAATCCTTGCTGGAGAGTACCACCAAAAGCTAAGCTATGATTATTAGATAATAAATACTGCTAGTTTTTTTTTTCATAGTTTTATATTGTAATTTTAAGACCGCGCTATCGCATTAGGTATGCCTGTAATGATAGGGGAAGCCGGGGCATTACGGGCTCCCGGGGTAAGACGGACACCCCCTCTCCCCCGCAAGATAATAAACCGAGACGGTTGGAAGTAGTCAGATCGCGTTCTAGTCGACCTCGCGATAGCTAGAAAAGTAGTTCTGTGTGTGGAGATGCGCGTCGTTCGTCGACAAAACGAAAATACGTAAGTTGATGCATTTGATATTATTTTTCATTTTTAAGCCAGCGTTGTAGTTAATTCGTGTTTGTGTTAAATGCTCAGTTATTAAGTAAATTGCGACGTTCAATTATGTGACTAAATAACTAGAAAGAGTTGTGAATTAACTACCATAAATTCATTTGATTAGGTTAACATTTATTTTATTTGACCTCGGGGGCATTTTGAGCGGGGCAAAACGGGTAGGATGCCCGTTTTGCCTCGGGTAGGGTATAGGTATTAAGTTGATCTTTTTTCTCCAGATACAAGTATGGTTCGCCACTACCAAAGAAACATGCCAAATGGAGCTTGGAGGAAATGTAAACAGGCATATGCAATTTGACCAGCGAAAGCTCTAAACTGATGGAGCTCCTCCCAATTTTTGGGCAGAATGTGATGAGAAAGGTTGGATAACAATGGACAGAATGGATGGATTGGTGGATGGATGAAAGGTTGGATAGGAATGGATGGAAGAAGAAAAATGAAAAAAATAAGGAAAACGAATCGGAGGAAGAAGATGTAGAGTGTTTGCACCGAGGATATTGGTACTCTGAATCTACTGAGGGTAGGGTCACCTGCCGTGCATGCCACAGATGGGCCCGCTGTTCTTGCGACGGCGAAGAGAATAATGATGACGAGTTCTTTCACATTTGTTCCTTTTGTGCTCGAATTAAAACTTATTTGAGTGAATATACCTGTGTATGCCTATTATGCCCCGCATATGACCATTTTACCCCGGACACGGGGCAAAACAGGCAGTTTCTTCTTTTTTTTAAGTTCGATTAGCGCCAAAGACTGGTAGACTAAGATAATTATTTTACGTTAAGTTTAGAGAACATTAATGACACTAATAAATGGTTGTTGATTTTTTTTCATTATCTTGTTTTTCTAAGATTTTATTCAAGATTTCCCTTAAGGGGCCCCCATTGCCCCGGTTTCCCCTAGTTGTAAGGGAGATTTTAATAAATAAATAAATAATAAATATTCCTGCCACCAAACAGCCTAACTGTGTTTCCAGGTTATAATATTATTGCAGGAGCACGACGTTTCAACTTTGCCAAAGCTAACACGAGCGAAACAGAGAGGGCACTTGCGGGAATAGACTAATTACATTGGTTCAAATCCATATCACGTGTCTCGTCTCTCCTGTGATTGGTCGAATATGGTAACCAGGCAATGCAATGCCCCTGGTTGCGCAGATGTCCAATAGCGTTGGTTATACTAGGTGTGTGTTTTTATATCCCATAATTCTAGCGTATGAATGAGACCATATCAAAGAATCAACAATCTTATAAATTATTTTTCTTTGTTATCATTTTTTATACAAAATAATTCGACAAAGTCACGACTATTGATATAAAACACCCTTACGTGAAATATGACACTGTCGCATTATCTTAGCTTTAAATATGAAGGATTAGTTTGAATGAAAATGAATTACTCTTATTTATCAATGAAACTTAAATTAATTATTATTGCTGATATCTTCGAAGCTTTTTTGGACCACATATTCTAGAACTTTTTGTATTATTTTACTTAAAGAGTAAAACCCAAAGATTATGGGATATAATAAACACATTGTATAATTTACCATCAAATGGGCCACCTGCTAATTTACCATCCATTAGCATTAAAAAATATCTACTTACCGACTTAGGCAAAACATGACGAATTCCGAAGATTTGACACATGTAGCTCATCTGTACATTCCCGAGGCAGTAACTACTAGCTTCTGGGAAAGGCAGGTCGAATATCCCACCAGGCAGCATCTCCGTAGAGCCAGGTGGGAACAGCTCCACTGCTCCCATCTGTACCGCCGCACCCTGGAAGAGATAATATATAACCATGGGAACTATGTACTATAAACTTATCTGTACAATAATTTAATAACTTCACTTAATAAAACAAAATAACCTAAATTAACCACAAACTAAAATATATCGTCAAAAAATTCCTCCTCAACGCTGTCAACCAGTAACATTGACAGGAGACTAGCGGCGTTGCTACGTTGTATGGCAATGTTAAGCCTTTGGCCAAGGTAGAACCCAGGAGGCAAATTAGTATAATCATACACGTTCGTGGAACGGATATCGAGAACAGTTCAGACTTCATGCACGGAACATAAGAAAAAAATTGTTGCCAACTTTGTGTGCCTAACCTTTATATACCGCGACTATATGTACATGGTGAGGATTACAATATGTTATACTTCAAACACCTTATCTGTACAGGCGGGAAAACACAGAACTAAAAAATGTACCAAGTTTGACATATTGATGCATTTTTTCTTGACAAGCACCGCTACCTTGGACACACTCGAACACATAAAGCGGTCACACTATACCTACACGGCATTTCCCTCCTCTGTGGTTGTCACAGGATGTTTGATTTTCATATTTAAAAATAAAAAATAATAATTATAATCAGTCTAGCTGACCTGACTCACGAATGTGTTTTATGTTATTTTTATTGTTTCACATTAATTCTTAGTATGTACTGCTGTTGTTGTACCAAATAAATGAATAAATGTGTTGGTGGTTTAAAACTCTTACCAGTTGAAAATCAATAATGTGCGGTAAAACATCCATCTCACCATTTTATTTCATTAAATAAGTTTTTACCTTGTGTTGTGTTACCAGATACTGTGTGTGTTGTCAGTCTTATTACCTCCAATGTAAAGAGAGGGTGCTATAATATGATTTATTATGTTCTGGTGTATATATTTTGTACAGCAAGGTAGGTTAATGATAATGTCTGCTCTCATTAGGGTTACGATTAGGGGTCGTGCAGACTCGCGACTGGATTTAATATACCGTTAACGTTAAGATATTTTAAAACATTTAGTTAAAAAAAAAAACGCTAGAGACAGGCGCAGCTAAATAGATTTTTCTATATGAAGGACCTAATGAGACGCCTTCCGAGGGCTGGCTTTTACCTTTACCAGAGGCTAACAATGTGGCAACGCCAACAGTCTCTTGGGAAGTTAGTTTTGAACATATTAACTTACCCCAGAACCTAATTAGATCAAGAAAATCACTAAATCGTTTAAGTAGTGAAATGCTTTGGATAAAACTAACCTGCTCTGCAAGTGAATTCAAAACGGATTAAACGTAACAAAAATAAGAATTAGGAAAAACCATGCAGTAGTTGATGTGTTACATTGTTTTTAAATAAAGAAATATAAAAAGACAAACTTACATAAATAGTATCAGTCATCAACGAAGTCTGTGAAAGCTCGACGTTAGGGAAATATTCTTGATATCCAACTCCTGCTAAGAGGTGGGCAGAAATCAGCTTCTGATTGTACTGCGGCAGCATTGAAGCCATCACCAAGAATACTGTACCACCCTAAGACGAAAGAATACTCGTATTTCTGTTAAGAAAACTTATAAAAAAGTGCTCACTAAAATTTTCCTGAAACGTGCTAAAAGTACAATTTCAGTGTAAAGGACATGGCCAACTTCTGTATGGGCGTTTGCATAGTTATCAAATTTATTGTACAACGATAATTTTTGGTGTTTCATATTCGTGAATATTGCCATATTAAATTGCAAAAAATAAAAAGCTCAAAGAACTTCTCATTACAAATAACTAGACGTAAACAGTTTCATGTTACCTTCTATTAGATTGCTGGCAAAGTGTATGAATAATGATTTTGCTATTAAAAACCTCAAGGCGTTTTAAAATAGCGAAGTGCTGTGAATTATTAGGCATTTCAACAAGATCCAAAATCCTTATTTCAGGTGGTCCTTCTACCTGAACTAAGGATTTTTAACCATATATTACATTTAAACACATTACATTGTTATTACATTTTTTTTTTTTTTTTTTTTTTTTTTTTTACATTTACTGAACTGAGAAAGTCTGACAGAAAACTGAGACAAAGTATATGTTATTAATATCACATTTATTGAGACTCCGAAAGTGACGTTTTTCTTAACAGTTTAACTACTAATTGACAAGGGAAACACGAAAAAGTAAAAATATTTTTTTTCGTAGAGATAAGCAGGAGTCAAATATATTAGAAGATAATCGCAATGAAACAAACAGTTCATACGCAACGGAGGATCTGTGCAATCGCAGTACCGCCATTTTGACATAAACAATGACACATTGTAAAACGCGTTCCGTTTTATCGGTTACGTTATTACTATAATTGTGTGAAATAAATATATCTTACGTATCATCACTTCAAAATATAATTTAATTAAATGTAAGAAATACCAATGAAAACGGTTTTGTTTAAATCAAAATGTTTCAGGTAAGAGCATTTGTCGTTCATTTCACATGACATATCTACAAGTAGTATGCGTGGTGTAAAACGTCTATTATTCTTTTTATCTTTCTCTATGGTCCATAATGGCTAAAGTTGACAAATGAGACTTTGAATTCAACTTACACTACTTATTATATTGTAATCAATACTGACGAGTACAGAGAGATTAAAAACTACGCAACAATTCACTTCTCTATTTTTCTTAATATAATACACCATTATTTTTAGGTCGTTCTGGAGCCGAATACCATGAACTCGATCATCGAACTCGAAACGATTGGGACTATTTTTTTCAAAAAATAACAATAAAAAAAACACGAAAGAATAAATTTAATGTTTTTTTTTTTTAATAATGAGAACTCAAATGCATATGTGTGTGTAAAAAGTATCCACGATCGGCAACACATGCGAACGATACCCATTGAAAAATTCATTCATCGATCGATTCTCATTATTTCACAAAAAAAAAAACATTAAATTTATTCTTTCGTATTTTTTTTAATTGTTATTTTTTGAAAAAAGTAGTCCCAATCGTTTCGAGTTCGATGATCGAGTTCATGGTATTCGGCTCCAGAACGACCTAAAAATAATGGTGTATATTGACTATGTAAGTGTATATGGAATGTACTTTTTTGTCCATGTCCTTTGAATATTTGGGTAGTGTCAAGAAACTACACGGGGTGGAAGGGACACCGTCATTCAGTGCATCATTCTGAGCCGCACTGAAATTTTTCGCCGGTTATTTAAAAAAAAAAACGGTCAAAATGTATGGAACAGCAGATTTTTTTTGTCGCTTCCACCCCGTATAAACATCGCGATTAATATAGCATTTTTCAATTACGATGTTAAAATCCATCGTACAGCAGGTCGCACGTCAGGGTTATGCTCAGGGGTAAAAGTTTGACTTTGAGCTGGTCTAGCCCAGTATGCAGCTTCAACAGAGCTAGAAGCCAGTTTTCTTACCTTTAACTTGCCATAAGAATCCGTACTACAGGAATCTACAATCTCAAAGTAAGAAAACTCTGGTCACAACGTTTTTAATACTTCCCGAATTTAAATATAAATTGCAGTGGCTGAGTGACTCTCTCCCAGTAACAGTTAAGGAAGCTTATAATTCTGTAAATACCTGAGAATGTCCAATATAATGCAGTTTATCCCTCTTAGTAAACTCCAGAACATAATCGATCATAGCCGGCAAGTCTAACGTGCCGATCTCTTCGAAGCTAAAGTCAAAGAACTGGAGCTTCTCCTGAGCATCATCAGGGTTCAAGGTGGTGTGGAACCTGGAGTTCTTGTTGCCGCGAGCATTTCCTATCCAGACGTCGAAGCCGGCGTCTGCGAGATTGTAAGCTGGAAGATTATAAGAAGGATATTATTGTAAAATCTTATTATCAGTATTTCTTCTTCCGTTATTCGTCCCTATTTTGACCAGGGACTGCGGTGTACCGTTTTCGTATCATCCTAATCTTAAATGGACAGTTCTTTTGTGCAAAGCGATAACAAACTTTACTAAGTCAATAAAATGAGGATCAAAGTCTTTGTAGTCAATCCTAATTACGAAGCATATTTTTTTGGTGTCTTCTCTAGAGCAACCTCCCCTTTTTTTTTGGTTAGGAAATCATCTAATGACCCTCCCGCTCTAGCTGAAGCGGAAGAGGGAGTGTCAGACTTGTACTGACTAAAACCCATCCATGTTCCTTCTTAGCCTTTTGTGTTCCAGGGCCGCGGTATCTCCTTAGAACAGTCCCGCAGCCCCGCAGGCATCAGCCCTTTCGGACCCATTCCGATTTGCTGACATCTCTTGCGTTCTGTAGCTTGAAATGGAACATGAACGCGCCGTCGACACGACCTGTCGTCATAAGTCGTACGGACGGCGAGCTAGCCCATTACTCACCGTCCACAGGCCCGAGAGCACCCACCCCTAAGGTGCTTTTGGAAGAACATATTCACTTTTGTACCTTGAGTTGTTGAAGTATGCTTGTAACGTGTTTGCTCACCTTGACGATATTTATACGTATTTACATTCGAATGCTCAGATTTGTCTTCCAATACTTACCAAAACTAAGCTCTGGTCCAATTTCAACAAAAGACTGCGAGGAAGACAGGAGTCCATGCATCAAGAAGACCACCGGCCTGTCTTCTGAAGTGTCCTTCACTCCTCTTCCGTGTGGTATCCTATGCATCTCCAGGATATAGCCATCGGATGTGGTGACTTTGTGAGTCTCTGCTTCGAAGCCATCTGCTGCTATTTTTTCAATCTGTAATAAAATTGTTTAAAATATGAATAAGGTGGCTTGAAAATAATTCCAACTTTACTTTTAACGTAACATGAGATGTACTACCGAGTTCACTGACGGTCGACCACTTTTCAACCTTATTACTAAAGGCATAAGGATGAAACGTGGCAGACCGTTAGTGAACTTGGTAGTACCTATAGCAACTCCCACGTTTCGTCTATTTTAGGCCCTTGTGGTAAAGGGTGTAAGTCAAGTTTTACTTTCTCTTAGTCATTCCTACGTTACTACAAACCTTGTTTTAAATCTCAAAGTAAGAAATACAAAACATTTAGAAATGTGGGGCGACATTGTGGAGTAGGTAAATTAAGAAAACACCGACATAACTTCTTCACCCGAGCGTTTTTGCCGTTAAATTCTAGGTAGGCTTTAATTTATTAATCTAGGACGTTATTTCCTTTAAAATCCAGGGTAAGATATCTTGGTTTCCGTTGAATTAAGTAACATAATGAATTTAGAGCTTAATCCTTCGCTAAATTAGCTATGAAGAATCTTAAAGAGGGACCTTGAAAGTAAAGATGGTCGTAGTAGTCGAAGCGGGAGTATCATAGGACATTGACGTGTATCGAGAGGGAGAGTACAATAGTTAGGAGGAATGACGGGGTGGGACTCGAGAAATAGAGATCGACGTAGACCGAAAGCAATAGGAGGCACAGAAAGATTATGCGCCCGTTAATGGTCAGAAAACTTTTCGGGGGATCATGAGAGCAGACTGTGGGTGGCTAGTGATAGAGAGTGAAATAGTGATCACTACTTAACTTTGTTAGAAGTCGGTTGTAGTTAGTATCTAACAATGAATAGCTAAAAGAATAACTGTCGAGATTTTTAGTCGTTCTTCTTCATAGGAAACGCGTACCTACCTATCTTTACGTTTCAAAGTGTAGCTATCGTTTCAAAGTGCGCATGTAGGTTTATTGAATTTGAGTTTATTCCTACTGTTTCTGTTGTTAAATCAGTTCTTCATTCGTAATGATAAAAAGACTCACTTATCTGACTGTCAAGGCTAATTACTACCTCGTGCGAACTTGACATTCACTGAAGGTAGCTCATCTTTAACAATCGCGTTACTGATAAAATTATGATAACGCTGACTATCACTTTTACTTACAGTTTGATATACTGAAAATGTTGGGCCAACATTTGAAGACACCAGCACACACAAGACGCAAACTACGATCAATCGTCCCACCACCATTGTTAATGAAACTACTGGAAACTGTCAAATGTTCTAGCATACTTATACCTTTGGCTTTATCAGTTTGTTTTACAGTACTATTTGTTTTATTACTACGAGTCGTGTAAATACCTTTATGGTGCTAGATTTGCCTATCTGTTTATGATTTTCGTTTAATGACGTTACATATTTAGGGCGGGTAGTAAATATTTGTATGTTGTTAGGTTAAGTAGAAAATCCAGGTACCTACGAGTCAGCGTGTGTTTATTTTTTGTTCAATCGATTTGTCGTGTTTATGATAATGTGTTTCTTTATCTAGTTATTTGCTGATAACTATTATTTATAGAGAAAAAGCCTTGGCCTCAACGTCCGTATTACTGTCATCGCGCTTGCCTCGTGTGTGTTGTAAACAAGGGTGTTTCTGACCACACGATGCCTTGTTGTACTTCAGTATCTTCTTTATGAAACTGCAGATGTAAGTCTGGTTTGGCTCGTCACCTTTAAACAATCCGACTCCACCCGATGATGGGCAAAGGCCTCTCTTTGCTTCGCTCCAGATCTTACGATGCAACAATGTCTATCTATGCCCATATCGCCGCCTGACGACCAGCAGTTTGTCACTCGATCACAGCTTTACTCCATCTACCATCACCGCGCCTTGCTTGCTTCGCCTTGCTCTTAATCTAATCAGATTTTACCGTATAAATGCAGTATTTTATAAAAGAAAAACAACCTTAGCTTAGCCGGTAATAGACCAAGTTATTAGCATATCATTACCGCGCGTGCCGATAATCTAGCCGCGGGGTAATCTTGTTACCGGCATCACCACAGGGTTGAGAACATTGGCAAGATCCAAGGATTAAACTTGTAATTCACTGGGTAACGGAAAAAAGTGGCAAAAGTTAAGGTGTGACCTTCTTTTGCTTGTCGTTGGCACGACAGTCGTTTCTTGTTGGCCAAAACTTGGCAACTGCCACGGCATTGTCGCCGTCGGCGGCACCTCAAAAGTCGGTGCTTGTTTTGGGGCACAGCGGGCAGGATATGAGGTTGAACATAGTTCACGACGCAGTTCCACATCCACACGCCGCAAGCGTTACGTCGAAGTAGCCATACTAAGAAGTCCGAAGCCTGTTACGTGCGATGCGGCCTATAGGCAAAGCGTTTGAATTGTTGAAATCAATTGAAAAGCCATTTGATAAGGTCTATTCTTAAAGCTTTTAGTCAACAATCATCATAATGTATATGTCAACATTTCGTTGAGCAATGAGGCCTGTTACACACTGATAGCAGAATCTGGGTCTAATCACTAGGGACTATCATTTACAGCCTTATTCTGGTAACTCGTGACATTCACAGTACTGTCATCAAGAACTTTACTTCGCACTCGTCGTATTAAAACCTATCGTTATCCCGGAATAGGGCTGTCTCATTTAGAGTAACTTCTTGAGCCTGAGTAGTATAATGTTTTAGTACTTTCTACGTGTCTATTTCGTTAATTAGATAGTGATTACTTTAGTAAGTTATACATAAGATTAAGACACTTGTTTCTTGGTTACTGTTGTAAAAGGTGTCCTATGTCATGTAAACTGCGATATATAATAGGTTGAACTTGAAACAAACAAACCCAAGGAAAGTACTACAGAAATCATCATCTGCCTAGCCTTTTCCCAACTATGTTGGGGTCAGCTTCCAGTCTAACCGGATGCAGCTGAATACCAGTATTTTACATGGAGCGACTGCCTATCTGACCTCCACAACCCAGTTAGTACAGTATAATTACCCCTTGGTAAGACTGGTTGTGACTTTCGGGTCACTGACTTCTTGTAACGACTATCAAAGATCTACAAATGACAGCCGCTAAACGTGCTTTTCGAGGCACGGAGGAAACTCGGTATGAAATGGGTGGTCATCCATCCACGGACCTACCTAGACAAGCACGGCTTAACCTAAAAATGAACCCGAGCGGCTGTTATTATTTAGCCACCAGCACTACAGAAATACTCTACGGATAAGTAGTAAGTTAATAATGTCAATAGTTGGTGTTTTCTTAATTCTGCCCGCCGCGTAAAAATGGTAACTAATTGACAAAAGTTGTGAGTTCCGCGTGACCAGATCGCCTTTTCTTTTTCAAATTACAACCTAAAACGGTTAATTTAAAAGTCCATTTTACACAAAATGCTAACCCTGCATATTAAAGAGATGATTATAAGGATAGCGATGTATAAGATCATTAGGGAGGCTGTTTCACGTCATTACCCAAGCCGACACGTGGGTGTAACCGTTTGTTACTCCATTTTGTTTATTTATTCCCAAATTAACTCTTAATTTAACCTTGTAATTTGTGTAATTGTTTCGATAAATGAAGCCTTCATTTAGGGTTTAATCTTTATAAGTGGTTTTGCCTCTTGTGATGTTATTTCTTTCAGTACAATTGACATTAAATGTTTATGTAAAAGAGAATGCTCATGGAAGTATGGAATCCCGTACCATGCTGCATCAAAATCAAACCTTGTTTTTTATAGACTACACTGATCGTATTAACTCCTACAAAAATTATTTTTGAAAAAAAAACCCGCGTTTCAGAGTTATTTTATAAAATCGAAACTAACCTAAAAAGTAGGTCTATTTTTTCGACGCTACCAACGACGTATTTTAACACACATACATTACATTATTGCTCTAAAAACAGCGTAATACACTAATATTAGTAAGAATTACGAGTTAAAGTAACATCCACAGTATGCTTGACTGAAACTCGATTTTATTTTAGACCTTTACATTGCCAACAGTCAGTCAGTACAGTACAAATGTCAGATGCCACAGATAAGATAACTATAAACCATAGAGTATAGTAAGTGCTATAAACTAGTCGGGATTTAGGGATGTAATCGATAAATGAAAATCTTTAGGCTGAGAAAATCTATTTTGTTGCAAATAGCAATAAACCAAACTAAATCGATTTGGTGTACTGATCTTACTTAATTGTAATTAATTTTAGAGTCCGCTCGACAGACAAGGGTTTGTTCAATTGAAACGGAACGTCATTTATATTCAGTTGAAACGGAACGTCATATAAAGGGAGTAAAACAATATTCGTACTTTTAAACTCGAAAAGTATATTTCCAGTTCAAAAATCAAATCCCCGACGCGTAATGCCGTAAAAAAATATGAAACTAATTACTATAATATTTTGGTTTTGAGGCGCGAGACTTTTTGGTACCAACTTTGGTCATTGTCCTTTTCTTTCGTCTTTTTCCTTCGTTGTTCTTTTCTGATCAATTTTGTTGCGGGATCCAAGACAGTTAAATCGTTTCTATCGGGACCCGTACTTCAACTACCTCTGCCGCTAGTCATCAGTTTCCCTCGTCTTCCATCTCCCCTTCAGTCTGTTTATTACTTCCTCTACAAGGACTTATCATCGATTGCAAATCGTAATATAAATCTACCTGGCTAACTTTCTTTATTTACCCTACCTGAAAGTATTCTACAATATCCAAACATTTTACCCACACAAACTCAACGAAAATCAATTCAAACTCAAACACTGTCGAGTTAGAAACCGCCCACCACATTATAGCCAGAACTCGACAAAGTATAACAACATCAAAAACCCTTTAATTGGAGCAAGATAACTCAGATCATGGAATCCCGTAGACCGTAACACTTGTAAATGAATCAAAACTTTTAATGGCGGGGGAAAAGAACTTGAGACGGAGCGAGTTGAAACAAATAAACTCGACGAATGAGTAACGAGGGAAGTTTTTGATGACGACACTCCAAGACAAGGTTGGGGACGATTTGGACCACTTCTAGAATTTATAGGCCTATTAATCTGTCGTACCCTTGAAGACGGAGTTGTGCGGTTTGGTTTTCTGCCTCGCTGTGATGTAAAAGTGAGTACATTTCGAGTTTTGATGGATTTCGTTCTTGTGTAGTGATATGTGACACTACCTTGCTGACTAGCTACATTGTTTACTACGTCGTGTGCTATTTTCAAAAAAGTTAGTTCGTACGAGAGACGATGATGACACAAATGTTACCGAAAACAGTGATATTGTAGCTACACACGAAAAAGTACTGTAGCGGATAAGGTTACTTTGAGTTTTAAATTGCTAATATGGCTCAAATATGAAGTCGTGAAAAATGAAGGCGTGAATGTACGCCATCATTTATGGCTATTTCATTTTTATGTTTGAACTTAGTCAAATAGTTCTCGAATATGAAAATCCTTTCCGATTTAGAACACCAGAGTTTCCTACAAATCCAATATAGTCAAAATCAATAAATAAAATCTCAGCAAATAATACCGAAGTTCACCATTGCATTGCTTAGTTATCGGACGCGGGTATAGCCGGGTACCTACAGGTATGTAGTGTCACGTCCAACTGAACTGCTCTCTGAGCACGTCCGCTCATTTCAACCGATCGGGAAGTTCCATTTAAAAATCTAAAGGGTTGCTTCTACAGGTTAGAATGTGGGATTTCAGGTGAGTTTTAGTTGGTAGGTTTTGAAATGGATTTATATATATTCTTTTTGCATAGTGTTTTTTATACCTTTCATATAAACTTCCAACAATGTAACGTGTAGGACTTTGATTTCAACGTGGTCTTTTATTTTCAGTTTCTTTGACTAAGAAATGGTATCATTTTTTTTTTTTTTTTATGTTTGATGGGCCTACTCTTGACCTCAAACTAGTCCTGAGGACAGAGATGAGGTCGACGATGGAACGAGCTAACCCAAAAGAAGCCTATTAACTCGCGACTTAAATAGATTGGGGTCATATGAACTTGGGAACACCGACGAAGGCAGGGAATTCCACTCCTTGGCTGTGCGCATAATAAACGATGTAGCAAAGCGCTTCGTGCGAATGTGTGGAACATCGACAAGGAATGGGTGATAACCCGCAGTACGTCTGGACTCCCGATGGAAGAAGGGAGATGGTAGAATGATCTCGTGGAGCTCTTGGGCACACTCACCGAAGTACAGCCTGTAAAAGACCGACAGACATGCAACTCTGCGCCGGTGGGCCAGGCTATGAAGCTTGGTACTCACCAACTTATCGTCACCAATGAGCCTCTTGGCTCTGCGCTCAACAGAGTCGAGTGTGGCTAATTGGTATTTGGCTGAGCCATCCCAAAGGTGACAGCAATACTCCATGCCAGACCGAACTTGAGCTTTATATAGGGTTAAAAGCTGTTCCGGCTTGAAGTACCGCTTAACCTTATTTAGGATACCCAGCTTTTTTGCCGCTGTTTGAGCTTTCGACTCAATGTAGGCACCGAAGTTGAGATTCGCACTCAACTTCGTACCAAGAAGCTCGAGGCTGTCGGTAACTGGTACAGATGTACCCCGGAAAGTAGGAGCCAGATTGAACGGACTCCTAATATCATAATGTTTATGGAATGGCAATTCCCTAAATTTTTGTATTTGAGCTGCTTTGCTCGTATCATATGGAACTCAACACCTGAATTCGTAACTGCACGTCAATTTCAATCACAATCCGATAGGTAGCCGCTGAAGACACTACTGATTCTAGAAGACGCTTCGCATTTAAAAGAAAAGGAGCCTTAACAAAAACCTTCGAATTCTTGTTACCTAATGTGTTACAAGTTAAACTAACTAGTTAAAAATACATAAGTAATAGCCCGTAGTGTAATTGAGTAAAAGGGCATGCTCACCCTGGAGTTCCATTCCAGCGGGTCCGTGCCCACTCGACCCACTTAGACTCGACCCGAAGAATAATACCTGGATATAAAATTTCTGTTTTGATAGGCGTAAAAACGTCGATGTATAGTCAGACAGAAAATTAAAAATAATGTTTGGATAAATAAATCAATATTATAATTAAACAAGTAAGAACATACTTATCCTTTTTTAATATAATAGTATATTAACGTTGATTTGAAATTAATTTATAATTTTTACGCACTCTGCCCTGAGAAGGCCCTTCGTCTGACATTGTAAATTGCAAACTAGCCAAACATACTTTACTTTCTTATCATATCGACATCCTACACACTTGCATTTTTGCCGCGTTAGAAAGAGACAGAACCAGTTCAAACAATAGATACGAGCAGCTTTGTCTATTTTTTCAAGAAAACCACCAGAAGACTGCCAGGATGAATTATGTATCACAACAAAATATTAAATATTCTATGGATAATAAATTATTTAGAATTAAAATATCACTATGCCTGACCACAAATGGCACTGAATTGGTAGTAAAATATCTGGTATTATTCTTCGGGTCGACTCTATGCGGGTCGATTGGGCGCTGACCCATTCGAGCAGGGAAAGACGCAAATATCATCGGCTGTCGACGGCCCATCTGTTATCTTATAAACCCCGTCGTTTATATAAGACGTTCCATTTTTCGGCTCTAGTAAACTCGATACCTAATTCTAAGCTTGATTAAACGGATCAAGCCTTTCAAACTACATTTCGGATCAAAATATCCTGCATAACTCTCCCTAAATTGAATATTTCTTTCTTTTGTTAGGACGAACTCACAGAGGTCGAAGGTGAGAATATACATTATTTGTTCACGTTCCGACTAAATAATTTATGCCACAAATAAATTATTGAACTGTGACAGATAAGCAGGTATAGCTCGGCCGTCATTCCTTTGCCGCAAAACCTTGGCTTTACGGCTGACGGCTCAGTTTCCTGTATCGGGGATTACACTTAAATAATTAAGCACTACGAATAGTGCTGCGCTATCATATATCCGCGACCGGGATTTGCTTTCGGATATTGAAATATTGCAACGTGAAATATGTAAGCTTCGGAGATAAATGTCCGACGTATATTTTGCAGTGCAGCTAACAGCTTGGAGATTAAACTTATACTGTCACTTACGGGATATTTTCCGTGATTGTTCATGATTTTGAGCTCCCGATATTTCGTTCGCGGGTGACAGTACAAGTTTAGTTTTAAAGCGTGAAAGCTTAAAACAGAGCTTGGAGATTAAATCACGATGTAAACCATATTGATCTTAATAAATATTGTCCCGGGTCTTTACGTTTTTCTTTTAAATTGTAAAGTCGTTTTCATGATTTAAATTTTGTGTTTCCCAACGAAGGAGTAGCTAAATGACAAACATTACACAACCTACGCGGGTTCCGTTTTCCTTCCCAAGCTCACTTCAATAGGATGCTAACGACATGAAATTTTTATTTATTTACCAAGCACTGGACTTAAAAATGAACTTTATGTTCTGCACAGAGCAAAAAAAGTACTTAGAACACTCGAAAAAATAAGAATTCTTCGGAATGAAAACACAGGTGTTACTCAAAATATTGCTAACACCAATCATTGTGATTCACCGTACCTATTTATGCTAAATTTCTATCATAAATTGCTATTAAAAATATGTTGCCGACGTCCTCCAAAAGCGAATAAAAACCCGAACAATTATTTGAATAATTCGAATTTTGCTGAACAAAATTTAAAACTCTAATAACGTCGATTATAGATTGGGATCAAAGCAATCGGGCGTTAAACTGCATTGAAAATGCGGGATTCTGCGCCCCGTGCACAATGCGCGCGGGCGTGACCGAAAGCCGGGACATCCCGTGGTAATTGCCAGCTGTCCCGGCGACTGGCAGCCCTACCTGTGACATATGCGTATATTCTGTGATAGGGATGTATGTTCATCAAGGAGCATTATTGTAGGTTTAAGTGTGCTTTGTGAATATTGGAGTGTGATTAGATGTGATGTTCAAAATGCTACTAATAATATATAATAGTTTTTTAATGGGTGTAAGGAGTGTGTAAGGATCTTAGCAAGCGGTCTGAAATTTCTGCCATATCATGGGAGTCAATGGGAAAGGCGTTTTTGCATATAGGCACGAGTGTGTATGTACATGCGTTACATTGCATAACGTGCTTTGTTGAAGTAGAACGGTACAGTAATTGGAAGTAAAGGGAGATATTGATAAATTATTTGTCTTCTATTTCAAAAATAAAACTGAAACCGCACAAAGCCGCATGTAAAGCTGAATTTTCATAACACAATGTGAACATAAGCTTTAACAAATACAATGACGGATGGCCGTGTCGACGACTCGTGGCATTCGTTATGCCATCCGTTTGACTCGTTCCGTTTTAGTTCAGACGATACGATCACGACACGTTAACGAGAAAAGAAAATTTTATCTTTAGATAGTATTGATAGATAGATCAAATCTTTTGTACATTCTGTTATCCAATATCCATATTTTCCTACTTTGTACTTATTGGTATTTATCTTTTGTTTCAGGTAAGAGCTGCTGAAAGGCATGACATGGGTAAACACTAGAAGAACGTAAACTCCGAAGGAAAGACTTATAATACCCACAAGAACTTATATCTCATCAATTTTTTTAGTTTGTCTGTGAAAACCTAACCACTGATTTCTTAACAACAGTATGGTGGCCAAATTAACACTTGGTCGTTTGCCCGAATTCGAATGCCTATGGAATTTGGAAAAACTGGTTCGGCTTCATCGTTTCGGTTACAAGTGCAAGACACTCTACTTCATTCAAACTACTAGTAGTTGTTAGCTCCTATTTCATTGCGAGGACAAGTAATGGCGCAATTACACTTGGTCGTCCTCCCGAATACGGGCTAACGACCAAGTGCAATTGCGCGATCAAAGCACTTGATTTCTTCAATCCTGATATTGGTTCAATGAAAATAGCATTTACTTTAGACCTGCGATTTCGGCGTCGTGTCGTACGTTATAATGAGTGAACGCGTCCGTTTAGCTATCGACCGCTTGATAGATGTAGTCCCTTGAGTTTTCACTCTTTCAGTATATATTTTTCATGAACCTGTAACAAAAGGAAGGTTCAAATGAAGTAGGTACGCGGCATTTTCGAAATTATTTACTACAATGGTAAGTATATATTTCAGGTCATTGTCTAACTCTTCAAATTTTCGGGACATTGTCGCCCTCCCAGAGAAACAAGACTTGAAGTACTTGTGTTATTTTACGAAAACCAATGAGTAGACCGATCAACACTTCAATCATAGTTGGAAAATAAAATGATTATCTAAATCTGAATCTAAAATGCCCCTCCAATTTTCTTGCCAAATTCAACTTTAGCACTTTAATTAATAATTCTAATCAATATCTGACTTCATGGATAATATTTAACGTCAACCTCTTAAGCGCTGCAAATAAGACCATCTTGCTTTCGCTACATGTGACGTCACAGAATGTTACCTCATTTATTTTGATAAACACTCGACGTGACAGGATGTCGATACAGGCGCTTCTCTCGTAAGTCGCAGGTTAAGAAAAATGCTGGAAATATCAGCGAAGGGCTAGAATGTGATGATAAGAGGATGATGTAATATTGGGGAAATGTAAGATAGAAAACCAACGAAGAAAACTGTACGGGTACGTGTGGAAATATATAAGCTTTTTTGTCATTTATCTTGCCGGGGAAGTGGCGAAGTATTGGGCCAATCATTGACACGAAGAATATCTTAGGTAGGCCGAAAACTGTTATGGTTCTAACATTGTATCATTCAAATCATACACAATACAGTCAATACAATTTCAGTACAAATTGCTTCGAATAAAAAATAAATCACAGCGCCTGACAAAAATACGTAAGCAATAAGTTGCGCGAACGCGAGATGCTAATCTTACTCGTCAAGGAGAAGGCAGTCACGTCCTTGCTTCAACCCTTTCTCCCTTATTTTACGACCGTACGCATATTGAAAGTTATAAAATTTAAAGTTTAAGTAATAAAACCTCGCTTTAGAAGTACTAAGTCCGAAGTCATAAATATTTCTATAATAAACATGATTGGAATTTCAATTTGGCCCAACACAGCGGGTTGCTAATAAACTCATTGAAAATGTAATAATGACTTCTTTTGGTAGAACGCTGAATAAATTTTAGTGGGTAGGCGTACTTGATGAGAAATAAACAGTAAACGAATGTTATAAAATAATGTTTATTATAGCTAACTTTGATTTTAGTAGGGAAAAGACGCCTGTTGTTGTGTTTATTCACAGACGTATAGACAGAAATAGGATCTGGAATAAGGCTTTGCTTTCGACATAGGTCAAAGGTGTATGCTATTTTGATCTGAAATCAAGTAATAATATACGGTTTGCGGTCAGTGCAGTGGAAGGTAGGTACTCAAAAACTTTAACAAATGGAAATTATCTTTACTTTCGGAAGTCGGTGACTTTTGTTTGTTTCATTAGCTTTTTTTTGCCATCGAATTCGAAAGTAAAGTTATTTTCCACTTTTTAGTGTTTTACGAAAGAACCGAAACCTGCTTTGCAAAAAAAAAAAAACGAAGGCGGTAATATTTTTTTTTTGCAAAAAAGTTTTTATTTTAAACTTTTTAGTTGTGCTATCTCACACAAGTTCTTGTCAAGTATCAATTTTACATTGTAACTAGAAGTTATAAGAACTTCATCCTGATTGACGACGAAGAAAAAATGCATATTATAGAGGATAACTCAAATAGCACCGAAGCAATGGTAATACAATTTATACGAGACCACCACGCGAGATTCTTCTACCAAATGAGAAAAAAAAACACTTCAATCGGACCAGTAATCACGGAAAAACCCGTGAAAATACATGAAAAAAAATACTGGCGGAATACATAACCTCCTTCTTTTTAGAAGTCGGTCAAAAAGGCTCTGCCTTGATAAAGAAAATATTTTGAAAACTAGTGGTGTAAATTCACAGACAATAGCTCCAAGTCCTCCAAACTAACAAAATGTCTTGCTTCTCTCATTTTCTTTAAATCCAAAAATAAATTCACCAAGCTCGTACCTAAATAAAAATCCTGATCAATATATTTCTCTGCCAATAACCGTATATTTAGGCCATTAGGGTAGGCTGTAATATAAGGGATGGCTCTTAATAGGTACCTCTAAAGATTACAGTATTTTAGATAGGGCAACATTACCGGTCTGTATTTTAACGCAAAATATCCCTAAAAAAGAAAATGTTATAATTTGTCACGTTGCGTTAGTTTCAACTAAAGTTTTAATTTGGCGTCAACTATTATGGTGGCCGCGTTAATTTTAAAATGGGGTCGTCAAGTTTTTATTTGTTGGTTTGCTGGATTTAATTTTTAATGTTCATGTTTTAATTTGTAGAGAAGTGTCATTATTTCGAGCTTTTGCTGTGTTTTCAACCAACATAATTATAATTAAAAAAAGAGACTATGACCGGTGTGTTTGTTTCAGTTGTTTCTTCTCAGAGTAGTCAGGTAGGAAACACCGGCTTCGACTATTTAAAAAAAAAAACATTACAACAAAAATAAACATAATTTACTGATAACATTTCCAACGTAATTTTGTTATGTTTTATAATTTAAATAATTTTGTACTTTTATTTGGGATTACAAGCCTTTTAAATAAATAAAATAATAATATTTATCATTTAATATCCATCCTAAGTCTATCTAGCTGTTTGTTCTTATTCTTATACAAGCCTTATTTACTCCTTAAAAAACTCAGCTATCTGCCAGTAAAAGTCCCGTCAAAATCGATCCAGCCGTTTCGGAGATTAGCCGGAACAAACAGACAGACAGACAGCCAAAATTGTTAAAAATGTGTTATAGGTACCGGATATACTTTGATATTAATTTATGTTAATTTTTTGATTTAATTTAATAGAAAAAATCGCAAAGTTTTGTAGTGCTTGAGTTCGCATATTTGATGTAAGTATATCAAATATGCGAAAGTAAGTTTGTTTCATTTCACACCTAAACCACTGAACCGATCATCCTGACAATTATGTTGTCAGGTGTACAGAAACGGACATAATACCTTTCATTTCGAAAAACAGTACTGATACCGAGGAAAGCAACAATAAAATTCTTATGATAATAGATGGCGCCACGTGTCTTTCGAATCATGATTGAATGACAAGCAGAGTAAAACCCGAACTGATTGTCAAATTCTAAATTAAAGCGAGCGAAGTCGCGGGCAAAAGCTATTATCAAATATCTAATCGCCGCTCAAGTAGATAGCCACAGTATGTTCTCGCATATCTGTGCCATATGCTCGCAGAATTGATGGTCTCTGATGCAGCGTTATAAATGTCCCGTCAGACGGACGTAATGCTGCATGCTCGCTGATGGATTGTCTAAACATACTGTATGTTGGCTAAAGGGGTACTCTTTTGTGAACAACGTAATTTGATTTTAGTGGATGGAGAATTAACTTTGTGAATCGATTTAACACTTCAGGTGAAAGCGAGAGGGTAGCCAGCTAAATTCAAATTTTCTTACTTTTTTTTGCAATTTGCAGGTCTGGTCAGGTTGTATGTTGATGAAAATATGATTCGCGCAAGTAACACGGATGTAGTTACAGAATTATAATCATTAAAATCATCAATACAACCCTCTAAGTTCATTTAGCCCCATTGAACGACTTTTTCGTGGAATGGGGTAAAAGAAAATTTGAATTTCGCGGGCTACTCTAGCGCTTCCACCTTGAGGTATTTGTTTGAAAGGAATTTGATATTTTAATTTCGGTTTAAACAAACCTCCTTGTCAGTCTTGGGCCTTAGAAAGCTATTCTAGATTTCACAACGATCTCGATAATCCCCAGATAAGACCCAGGATGAAAATAAAAGGAAATTGAGAAGTGATCATGTACATCACAGAAAATAAAAGAAAATGTCTACTAAAAGACACGTTAATATGGTTTATTTTAGATTTTGATTCGCGTAATAAATTCTAATAAAAACGTTTTAAATCATAGATATTTATCGTGGCTACAAAACTTCGCAACATTATTCTTTTTATACGCCTTTGTCTTCTCAACGCCATCTGTCAATAATAAACGTCAGTTTTATTGTTAACAATCACAGTTATTTTATAGTCTTCTTTAAATAGTTATTATTATAAAATCCACCTGTAAATAATAAATCCAGAAACAAGGACACTATGACGATAATCATAGAGGATTCGGAAGAGATACGATGTTCGTACTGCGACAAACTTCGACAGACGTTCATGCTGATTGCATTATCAGCTGTTCTCCCGATGGTGTTCTTTGCTTCCATACTTCTCGTAACAGCGACCAAAGAGGTGGACCAAAATGTAGAATTCATAACAAGTCTCGTCGTTGAGTTTGTATTTGGGCTCCTGTATTTGCAGCTATTCGTCGGTACATCAATCTTTATCATCAGCTACATGAAGAGGAAGCAGCCGCTCCCTCTCAAGTACCATTACTGGTACTTCTTCTTCCACATCGTCATCATGATCTTCTTCCTCACGTCCAGCTTTGTCATGACCGTCGTCAACGACGGGTATTTCACTTCTGGACTTGTCTTTTTCGGTGGCGCTTTTTACTTCTACAAATTATACAATTTTATGGAAACGAACAAGGAGTCCTGGATCACATTAAGAAGAGCTTATTGAGGTGATTTGAAAATGCTTTTGAAAACTTAATAAATGACACTCTCAATGTCTTAAAATTGTTTGTGAATTTAACGAAGTTTAAGTGAGTTTAGGTGGCTTCTCAGTGAGTCTGTTAAGACGGGGATTCGGTAATAATTGTGTTTAGTATAAGTTGGTAAGTTGTCGGTATTGTTGTCGATGGCTAGACGGCAGACACTGAAGTTATGGCTCTTTTAGTTTGGGTACCGAAATCGGTTTTGATAAATTTTCTTATAAACTTGAGACATGTGTGTTAATCTGTAAACATAAAGGAAAGAAACTAAAATTGGTTTCAATCACCGAACTTTCAGCTTGCATGGACCTTTACTACAACGAAGAAAAATTAATATGCATACAATATTACATAGAAAAAACATTTATTATATCGGTATTATTTACACCTACTATGTAATAGGTACCAAGGTTTTAAGATCGATCCTATAATCTGCTTGAGTAAGTAGACCACGATAATAGCTTCCGTACAGCTGACTTTCGGCACCACGAATTTTATTTGTACTGCTGTCTCTAGCCGCTGGCGTTTCCATGCTTCGCACAGCATCTTGATATTCGTATATTGTAACCACAGTTTAGCTAGATACGAATAAAAATATTCAAAACGAACCTTCCACATTCTTAAACATATTCTAAAGACGCGATATCCTTATTCCACAACGTTTATCCAGACACTTTCCAGTCTTCTGACTCTCAAAGCATTTTTGCTAAATCGCGCAGACTTAGCTAAGGTATAACTCTGCCCTGTGGATAACTTGAGTTTGAGTCTAACTTTGTTAACTTAGTAGCTATTTATTATGCAACTGCTTAGTATTTCATACACAAAAAGAAGTAGTTTTTCCAACTTTCTAGAGAGGATCCTTTAAGTTTCTGTTATTTTGTTTTAAATATTCATTCTTTTTGTTTGTGAGTTTATCTAGGGGTGAGAGAAAGTTTTAATTTGGTTTAGGTTTTAAATAATCTAAGAGGTCGGAACGTATTGAGTTGTCTAATCTATTTTTATTTTTCATATTAGCTTGTTGCCTGCAACTTTCATCCGCGTGAAATTCATCATCATCATCATATTTGAATCCGATTTTGTTAACAATTTCAAGGGTTTTCATTTTTTTTTGCACGGAACCCTCTACCGTTTTCTAAAATAAAAGTAGCCTAAGTTACTCCAGCATAACATCAGCTATCTGCCAATAAAAGTCCAGGCAAAATCGGTCCAGCCGTTTCGGAGATTAGCCAGGAACAAATAAACAGACAGACAAAAATTAAAAAAAAAAACGTTTGTTTTTGTTTTAAGTACCGTATAACATATTTTAAAATTGTATACATTTGTATAGATAAAAATTGCTTAGTGAGCAATGAACAGGCATCCTCACTCCTCAGGTCACGTTCGATCCAAAGCTTTCCATCAGGCATGATAGAGAACATAAGCATGCTCTTAAGGAAAAAAAAAACAAATTGTGTTGCTCCTCGACCAATCAAAAGATCCTGAAGTATTTCTCAATTACCACTACTACCAGCCATGAAAGCCTATCCGAAGTTACTCTGAAAGCTATCGTCACAACCAGACCGGAAAGTTCTGAATCCCAAATCGAATCACAACAGCAGCAAATTGACACGATTGTGTGAAAAATACAAAGAGAAATAAATCTGCATATTAACGAAGTAATTAAAATATTCGTGTAGGAACCTATCTCTCGTTTGGAGTTAATTCAAGCGTTACCGCCCCAAGCTCCCAAGCCCCCAATTTCTGAGGTTCCAAGGCGGGCCACGTCATAATCGGATTTATGTCTTTCAACCTCACATAAACTTTATGAATTTGCATAAACTTTACTATAGTATCAGCCTTTTATGTAAGCTTCGGCGTGTCAATTAGGACTGGATTTTCTCGTTCATTTTATAAGGTTCTAAAATCAGGGTTATTAATCATGGAGAAATACGGATGAGTCATAGCGGCATCCCTGCCAATCAATTCAGCTAATCACAATCCAGTGCTAGACGTAGGACTCTCTCTAGATCCGCGATTCACACTACATCCATATTTGAAATCCCTTGCAAGCTGTTTCAATTCAGTTTAAACCTAGCGAACACTTCCTAAAATCTAAAAGATCTCTGCTGCAAAGCGAACAGCCCCCTCAACGCAGATACAACACTGATCTCGCACACAAACTCATTCATTTAATACATTCTAAAGTCGTCGAGGGGAAGATAAACTGTTGTTCTACCAAACTGAAAGTTATTCTCACTACTAGAGCTGGGAAAACCGTAAAAAACCGGATACTAAAAAACCGGTAAGTTTACATAGAGCTCAAGGAACAAATTGGGCTAACTTTTTAACCTTTTCTCATCAAATTATGTCTGCTACAGCGGTTTTTCGACGGTATTTTTTTATGGAACCGCTCGTGGATTTTGAAGTGTAAATGATAGGCGGCGTCAAAAATATTGCCGAGTAATGAAGGTAAATACTGAGTTACAATTTGTGAAATCTGCTTCGGTCAACTTTGTGGGACGGTGTGCTTTATAGCGCTTTTTATGCTTTCTGACCTGAAACTTCTGGCTGTTTTGATGAATTGTTATACCCAGATTTGTTTTTGGAATCGGGTTTGTTTTATTTCAGTGATTACAATGACTTTGATCCCGTAAGGGTGGGTCAATCAGAAATAATGTACATTTATGAAATGGCCTTCTACATGTAGGTAAGTTACAAATTAATGATGATGTAAAGTTCGATATGATTTAAGTGTACAGTCACTATTTACGCCATGGTAAAATTAAAGTTTGCGTCGAGGAATTAGGTCTACTTGCACAACTCATTATATGCGTTTATTTTTAACATGATTCTTTTTTTGACAATTGTTTAGTGAGGACAAAGTCAAAACGATATTTTGAATATGATTAGCATTAAACGGATTTAATTTTATTAATTTTGTTGCAAGCGTTTCTATTTTTATAAGTTTTTAAACTGTCATGGTCACTAACATTATAATTAACACTAGAAACGGGATATTTACCATGTCCACTGTTTGTTTTGAGTTCCCCACTAACTAACTAACTAACTAACTGTTAACTTCAGTTTATCCGTGATCATGGTGCTTGCAACAGCGCCGAAATATCGGGAACTCAAAACAAACAGTGGACATGGTAAATATCCCGTTTCTAGTGTTAATTATAATGTTTCTATTTTTTTCCGTTTTCTTGGTTATTTAATTTTCTTTCCTTACCATTCGCGTGCTTTTGGTCATAACCTGACCCTAATGCCACTGGCTAATACTTTTCGAAAGGTGGAAGGTGATTACAGTATCATGTTTTTTTATGTAATTAATTCACAGAAACATGGGGGCTGCGACATAACATCGCGTTTTATGACACCCATGGGGTCGAGTCGCTATCAGTAACAGGGAATCACATGCCATTAAAACACCAAACTAATGTTGTGAGTGTCAAAAGTGTCTGTATGTTTGCTGCGTTATTACTGCTGAACTAATAATCAAATTAGAGTAATTTTTACGCGGCAAGTAAATTGGGGTCTAAAAACATACAGGGTGAGTTTCTAACCCTAAAAGTAAACATTAAAAACCAAAGCCATAGACTGTGCAGTTAATGCCCATTTTGATTACCAGTAAGCGACTTCTCAATGTTGCCTAAATATTATTACACTACTGGAATTTGATATCTGAGCTCAGCCCAGAGTGCTTAACTTACGCTTTAATTTAGGCGTTCGTTTACGTGTAGTGTTAGTGAAAACGGTTATAACTTCTAATCTGCGAGTCCGATTTGGATAATTCTTACGAGTAAATTATAAAGAGAGGAAACAAGACTCCTCATGAAACTAAAACTTAGTTAACTAGAATAATAAAAATCACATAATCATGATCATTATTTTTATTATTCTTTAGGTAGAAGTTAAAAGTAAAATTACCTTGTGGTAGAAAAAAAACATTAAACTTCTGCTTCTTTTTTTTTGGGATGGGAAATCATCAAATGAGTCTCGCTCTGGGCGGAGCGGAAGGGACTGTCAGACTTTTACTAACTAAAACCCACCCATGTTCCTTCTTTTCCCCTTTATGTTCCAGGGCCGCGGTATCTCTTTCGAACAGTCCCGCAGCCCTGGCAGGCATCGGCCCTTGCGGGCCCCTCCTGTTTGCTGACATCTCTTTCAGGCGCGCGTGGAACACGAACGCACCGTCGGCACGGCCTGTCGTCATAAGACAGACGGATGGCGAGCTAGCCCGTTACTCACCGTCCATAGGCCCGTGCCTACGGTGGCCGAGAGCCACCAAGTGGCCCCCGACGCCCACCACCTACAAGTGAATTGATGAGTTAAAACTAAAACAGAGTCATGAATATAATTACTTACCTAGTGAATAACAAATTCTAATTATTACACATTAGTGCCATTAAGAGTGTTCGTCTGATAGATAATTGTGGACGCAAAAGTGACAGAACTCACTCGGAGCACTTAGCATGATATATGAGCTGACATGTATTTACTTGATATTTACATATCTACGTGTTTAGGAGGTGGTTCGTAATGTGTGGGAGTTGGTATTAATGCTGGCTTTTAAAATTGTAACTTGATAATGGCTAGGTATATGAATATTTGAGAACTACCTCGTTGGTCTAGTGGTCACAAGCGCGACTGCTGAGCATGAGGTCTCTTAGGTTCGATTCACAGGTCGGACAAAGTGTTATTGGGATTTCTCAGTATCAGCCACGGAGTCTGGATTTGTGCCCGGTTGACGGCAATAGGTTCGCCCTCTATAACGTGGGAGTTAAACACAACTGATGGGTGGACTACGCCTGTAATCCCCAAAGGGTTAGGCAGAGGTGTAAATAATAGTACACCCAATTTACCAGTAATATTTAACGTCCATTTAATAGGGGCGATATTGTTGCCATCAATAGGGCACGAATCTAGCCTCTGGACTGCTACTGGGAAATCCTGATGGACAAACTTAACAGCACTTCATCAAACCGGAGAGTCTAACCCAGGACCTTGCGCGCTTGCGAGCTATAGACATAAGTATGTGGCCGTAAAAACTACTTTAGTTAGAATGTCAGTTTTCAAATGCTTGGAGAATTGTCAAGTACCTAATTTATTTATTTAGGAAAAAGAAACAGTAACATATTACGGGTTTATAATAATTCAACAGTAATCGGCTTTTCCTTGATCATAGGAAAAATAAGATGGCCATACGTCATATCCCATACTTTGTCAGATCCATTCAAGAATTCTGGATCCACGCAACGTATCTTTTTCTCCTTTGAATACAGAAGTATTTACTCAATGAATATATGCTATAAGGCCTCTTCAGTATTCCGTATTTCTTCTTTCACAAATTGATTCGTAGAAAATGCTTGCAAGTCGTCTTATTTTGAATTAAATTCAATGTAACGCTTGTTCGAACACGTAAGGCATTATATTAAATTTGTAATCATCCACTTGGGTGCTTAATATAAATATATTTTGAAAGTAAATGTTTATTTGCAGCTGTGGGTCCGGTGCTGCACAGGGTGTAAGAGACACACAAACGGTTACCAGGTATTCAGTACATCATTCTGAAATGAAAAAAAAAAGCAGCTGTTACACGGTCAAAAAGGATGTAACAGCCGATTTTGTTTTTTTTAATTATCGTTGAAACTTGTATGTGGTGGTGGGGTTCTGACTGATGTACTGAATACGTGGTTACCATTCGAGCGTCGGTGACCCATCCACCCTGCAAAGTTAGTTTGCAAACCTCATCTCACTGTTATCCATTGATGAATTAAGTAATACTCTTTTTTAAGCTTTCACGATTCTTATACTGTCACTTACGGGATCAACTCGCGATCATGGCGCTTGCAACAGCGTCGAAATATCGGGACCTCAAAATCATGAACAATCACGGAAGATATCCCGTAAGTGACAGTTTAAATTAAGAAATACTGTTCCAAAACAAACACAAAAGGCCACACAAAAAAGAACATTCCAGCTCATCCAAATAAACTATAAAAAAAACAGTAAGCACCACCAATCACGATCAAAAGCTTTATCGAAATCAACAGCATTGCCTTTCCAGCGGCTGAAGCGCTGACAGCAAAATGATTTTTGTGCACAAAATCTACTAGTAATGAATATTCATACGAACCATGGACTATACTGTGGCCAGTAATTGTGTTAACGTTTCGTAGTAACTTTTTTAAAGGCAGTTGGAAACATATCACTGGATTTATAGTCCAGGAGTCCAAATGTTATTGATTTTTGGTAACGATTTTTGATAGATTTTGTGTATACCTTGGTTGATACATAAATGTGGGGATGTGTCATATGACTCTAAGACGTCCACTGGTGGATAAATGCCACTCCTTAGCATACTCGGCCTCGTTTTGTTCGGTATCATAAAAAATGATGCCTTTGTAAACTCCAGTCATTGAAAGTTGAACTCTACTGAAGACCGTTTTAGTTTAAACAAAGCCGCTTTGGTGAATTTATTACGATCATGTTTTTAAAGCATTTATGAAAAATTAACACAACTTTACAGAACTAAATCTTCGTTGAAGCCTACAACACACTAGTACAGTACATAGCAGGAAGTATTCAAAATCACACCGCCCGAGCTTTCCCGATGCTAGCCGAACTCCACCGAATTAAGTTTCTGACAAATTGAGTGTCTCGCCCGGAACTCGTATCCTTCCATTCCTCCATCGAATCAGCCAGGTAATTGGCCTGGCTGTACGGTTTCCACTGGGCTTCGAACTGTATTGAAGAATCAACTGGTAATCCAAAGCTGAAATTGTGGTGGAAGATTTTGATCGCAATATAGCACAGCATTAGTGTGCGGGGACGTGAATCAATTTCAAAAATCTTTATTTCTTATTGTGTGGATTTGTGTACGATGGAACGTAAACGTACTGGATATTTAGCTGTTTTTAATACAGCATCTTTAGTGGAACGCCAAGTGTAGTTTTGGGGTTGAAATTTTATTTTAGTTCAAATGCATCTTTTCTTTTCAGGTTGGATGTTGTTCATCCAGCAAAGCCTTCTTTTATTTTGTCAAATCTTTGTAGTTTGAGTTAGGCGACGTGAATCAATCCCTACTTCCCTACTTTCCCTACTAATATTATAAATGCGAAAGTAACTCTGTCTGTCTGTCTGTCTGTTACGCTTTCACGTCTAAACTACTGAACTGATTTTAATGAAATTTGGTACAGAGATAGAGTTGACCTTGAGAAAGAATATAGGATAGTTTTTATCCCGGACTTTTGAAGAGTTCTCTTGGAAACGCGATATAACCGAACTCGACGCGGGCGAAGCCGCGGGCGGACAACTAGTTTGAAATATGTATGCTTTTGGGTTCTCTTTCTTATTATGTCTTTGGGTTCGATGGAACGCTTACGGGGAAACTTCTAGACTTTTTTTAAATACAGTACACAATCTTTAGTGGAACAGCAGTCATAGATTTGGAGTTAAAGAAGTAATAGTCCAAATGCGTATTTAATTTTAAGGCTAGATGAATAAGCAAGGCCTTTTTCTTGTTTTCCCAAATCTGTGTAGTTGTTCAGAGATAGAATTCAGATCACTTTAGTCAGGACTGACCAACCAACATTAGGCCAAATCCCTCAAAAAAAAAACCCTCCCTGTGCAGTCCCAGCAGTGAAAATGTTACAGAACGAATATGCCAGGTCATGACTAGAGTTCACGTTAGTTTAATTGTACATTTACAAAAAGTATACCTTTTCATTATTACCACATTACGTCCATTCGTCCAGCACCCATTAAATAGGTTAAATAATAAAATAAACCTAAAATAAGTGAGAAAAGGCGAACCATTTTCACGCCCAAATTTGTTCGCACCGCCGTCATTAGGCATTCTACACACGCGCTGCAAATGACCGAACCAACGGTAACGGTAGATGGCGGTGCGACCAATTAACTTGCCGCGTTGTAAAAACGTGTGTAGACTGCCTTAGCGAACGTTCTATTCAATGATCGGTAATATTAGAGCATGTGCTGGTTTTAATGGCAATTTCTGATAGAGATATTGGTGAGGGTGTAATGTGGATTTAAATGGCTCTTTGTTTCTATGAGGGAGAAAGATTTTTTTCTTATTATGGTATCTTATAACTTATTTGTATGTTTAACTTTGGCACCTACTGAGCCATATCATCATCATCTGCCGAGCCAGATGTAAAATAATAATATGTCGCCTATCTGACCTCCACAACCCTGTTAGCACTGGGTAATACGATACCCGTTGTCAGACTTTCGGGCCACTGACACGACCTGTACGACGTATTCCTGTAACGACTGTCAAAGATCTACAAATGACAGCCGTGACCAACGTGCGTTCCGAGGCACGGAGGAAACTGTAGGTAATGGCCAACCTAGGCAAGCACGGCTTAACCTAAAGATCGACCCGAGCGGCTGTTATTATTTAGCCACGAGCTCCTCTACTATACTACTACCTACTGAGCCATATATACACATTACACCCACATAATTATATGAGTACATATTTTGAGAAACGTACTATCGATAAGAAAGAAAATGAATTTGGCACTGTCGTTAAGCCGGGTCGTCATTTCAGTGGATATAATTGGCAACTAAAGTTTTCAGTCTTAGATTGGTAACTGATTTAGTGAACTGAACTCCATTTGGGCTGAAAAAATCGCCACTTGACAGATTTTTTTGCAGTTGACTGAAATCATCGTGATTTCAGAATGCTGGATGGTGAAAAAAAATACCAAATTTTCATGCCTTGTAAAACAAGTACCAAAATAAATCACTTCGTCATTATAATTGTTTTCACCTCTACCTCAAACACCTCTTTAATAACAACTGAACTCACAGCAGCCTCCCTTAAATTATTTCGCAATTTATTTCCCTCCATTGCACTCTTTTCGCGGAGCCAGTCCTATCGAAATCAATTCACTCCGTTACGCCCCGTCAATTTAACTTCGATTAAGCCGTGGGACACACTGGAGCAAAAAGAACTATCCGGAGTGGTTTCTTTATAAGCTTATTGTGGACGTTCACACAACTTGGACAGTTTTCCGAACTGCTCATTGTAATCGATGTGCGGTTGTGTATCTGGGTTTATTGTGAGGCGATCGTCTTTTTCTATAGTTTTGAGCTTTGGACGGCAGTTGTGAGCTTGTGGGTAAAGTTTTTCATGAACTATTGGAAGTTGGGAATAGCGGGGACATGCCATTGTGACTAAGGGGTGCTGAACACGTGTTCGGGTTAGCATGATTCGGCACAGGTCGGTCGACAAATTCGAATGTATATCGACTTGAACAAGTGCGATTGTGTGTAGCTCTGCTAATTGGTGACGACATCACGAAACAAAACGTTTGGTAATCGATAGAGGTTGTTAATCATATTGCAAACTAATCACAGTTGTAATATTAGGACGAGGCTGATACTTATTATTGGAAGTCCTTGGAATCTTATCCATTTTATTCAAAGTATCTACATAGCTTCTCACCCCATTACCCCTTTTATGTTAGTGTCCACCACCCATCATATACTGTTAAGATAACTGTTACAACTATTTCAATAGCCCAAAATCATAGTAGTAGACCGTAAGTAAGGGTCCCATCCCCAAAGTAAATCTAGATCACAGCTTCTGATTACGAGGACCAAATAACAAACGAGATTTGTCGACACTTACATATTGTGGTTTATTTAGGACCTTTCCTCTAATGTCCGGAACGAAGCCACGGAATAAAGTTGTATAGAAGGTCCAGTTGCTGCAAACAAAACATGTGTTGGGAAGTTGGGTGGGTAACGATCCGGGTATATTTGCAAAGGACAGAGAAGGTACTAAGTATGGGGACAGGGAATCCTTTGTCCAGTCATGGGGCGCAAACTAGGTTACCAAAAAATTGAGGATAAGAATTCTAATGAGTAGTAATGAGCTAGCTCACCGTCCGACCGTCTTATGACGACAGGCCGTGTTGACGGCACGTTCGTGTTCCACGTGCGCCTCAAAGAGATGTCAGCGAACAAGATGGGGTCCGAAAGGGTCGATGCCAGCCGGGGCTGCGGGACTGACGGGAAAGAGTACAGGCTTTCAAGGTGCAGGTGGTTAAGCAGGATGGCCAGAAAATAGGATCAAAGATCCTGCAAAGAAGCTTCACACGGTGTTTGGGATGGCTCGAGGAAATCCCATTAAGCCAGATTATTTCTAAACCCTGCGCAAGCAAAAATATATTGTCAAAAAATTTGGACTTGCTATTTCACAATGGTTTTTTCCAGCGTTTTTTCTTGGAAAGCGAACCTTCTTTGCTATTGCGACTTAGGGCAAAGCCTGATGTATAAGGTAAGTATTTTTCGGGCGTCTTGATTAAGGCAGTATTCACTCGTAATCCGCAGTAAGTGCCGGTTTTTGCGGAAGATAATTGAGCGCCTAACAGCATTACAGTAAGCTGTTATGTGCTCGCCGAAAATACAATTACTGGTGTCACAAGACAAATGGGCGTACATTCTTATGGCTGATTTTAGGCTCCTAATTTTCTATTGTATTGACAAGAATCTGAAATATCTGGTTTGCTTGGTAGAAAAACCCATGATATTATACGTTTATCCATGTATTTTAAGAACTTGTGTCAACTTTTTGAGTGTTAACCATAATATTTATTTTAAGAAGTGATCTTGTAAACACCTATAACAACGAGATGCATCAAATGGTGCATAAAATATGTATGTTATCCGACTCTCAATAGTTCAAAGTTTTATTTTTGTGTATAGATGTGGACGTTTACGTTCACATCTACAACCGAAAAGAGAATTTTCTGACATGGGTTTCTGAATGGTGTAACCGCTTATTTTATATTTACGTTCTCATCAAAATGTTTATTAATTTCCACTCATCTAATCATATTCAGTTTGTATCCGGGTCGAGGGACCAAAAAGATGTACGGTTGTCTCATACGTCTTTTCTCAAATATAGCAAGAAGGAAAATCAGATGCAAAATTAAACCCAAGCACATCCTGCGCCAATGAATTCTTAAAACAGTACCTACTTACTCCATTTTACAAGAAAATCACAGATTACAGCTTCCTACTCCTCCACGTGGAAAGCATTAAGATAAAAATCTTCGCACAATCGGATCTCAGGGACAGATAGCAAAAATTACGCAGAACCCAATGGTACTGCCGAATTAAGGCTTTTACGAATGTTTTACGCTTACTGGAAGGTGTCTTTTGAGATAATCACAGGTTTTTAAGAAGGGAAATAGAGTTTTTTTTTAATTTGAGACGTAGTTTAGACACTGTGGAACCTATAGCAGATGTATGCTCTGCTACGGATTGGCATCACCGGACATCGTCATTCTCCTGCCCTTATCCCAATTTATTTGGGGTCGGCGCAGCATGTCTTCTTCTTCCATACTTCTCTATTACATGCAGTCACCTGCTTTCTAGCCATATCGGCATAACTGCACCTCATGTTTAATAGCTGATGTCGTTGCTAGGCGATGCCGTTATGGTGCTTAAAAGTGTGTTGCGTTTAGGAGTTTCATATAAATAATGGTCTTCGGCTCTAGTTGAGGCGTTCATAATCCGGGGCTGAGCTTGTAGGTGTTCATTTATCTTTAGAAATAAAATGGTGCGGTTTCCTTAATAATTCAATACACATTAGCTTCCTTTTGGGAGGATGGAACATTTCAGAACCATCTAAAATCTGCTAAGAGAAATAAAGGTATATGAAATTTTACAGATGATACTTTCAGATCTTAACGAACTCAGAAAGTGCCAGATCCGTGAGTGAATTCAATTACAATAAAAAAGAAAACACCTAGCAGTCTTCAAAAATCAAAATAATCTCCCCCAGAGAGACTTCAATTGGAAATGAACACAATATAATCATCCAGAATGTTCGCCCCAAATGTAATCAATGAAAGGTGTTATCTTATCGCGGGTAGGCGTTGAATAATAACGACACAACTACCCGCAACCCCTTTGATCACATATGAATACAAATGAATGATTTCCCGAGCGAAACCGACAAGACTGGCTCACATTAATATACAAACCGTGTTTCGATTAGAAGCTGAATTGTGGAAACAAATATTTAGAGCGTAATTTAGCCGAGATATTTGATGTTGTTAAATAAAATTCATGGCTGTGTGTAGGTCCAAGAGTACCCGACATAAACTTCATGATTGTGGTGCTGAAATAACATTTTTTCTTCCTCTATTTTCATTCAATAAGCATTATTTTAATCGCCATGAGACATCGAGACTAGAAACATATTTATGGCGTTGTGTATTAATTGGCGATCTTTGTTCTTTCTTCTTCTTAAAATCATTACCTCTTCAGTATGTTACAGATGGGCTAGACCTAGCTTGGATTTTCAAACCAAAACTCTTATTTCTACTTCACTACATATTATAAAACAAAGTCGCTTTCTCTGTCCCTATGTATGCTTAAATCTTTAAAACTCCGCAACGGATTTTGATGCGGGTTTTTTAAAATAGATAGAGTGATTCAAGAGGAAGGTTTATATGTATAATACATGCACCCGTGCGAAGCCGGGGCGGGTCGCTAGTATCTTTATATTAAACTTCTAAGGTCCAGTGGTAAAGCAGTTTTGTTTTAATGTCATTCCAGTGGGGAAGATAGATAGAGCTGTACAGGATGTCTAGCACCATCTCTTTTCCACACTGGGATTAAAATAATACTGCTTTAAGACGTCATGGTAGGATTTGTTGAAGCTTCAATTAACAGACATAATTATAAATTGAAACTTGTTTTCGACAAACGTATGTTAATCGACTAGTGGATTCTGTGCCAGAAAGCCTTGTCCTTCTTTGTTAGGTTCGTCAATTTTTTTTGAGTTTCACACTGCATTTCCTTAAATCTTTGCTAAAGAAACATAGCCCTTAATAACAAGTAGTTATATTCTATTTCATCCTAGCAGTTAAAAACACCCTTCTATCCATTTCCTTCGAAAGGACCGTCCCTTTACAAATAAAATAGATTTAGGCACCCTTGAAGCCCTTGCTATTGTCGCAGTACATAATAAATGTTGCTCTTACACTCCTATATATTTGGGTTCAAGGAATCTGGTTCAGGGTTGCTAAAGGCTCTTTCAAGATTCAGGCATAAGTAGGTAAGAGTTATTTCACATAGTACAATAGTTCAGGGTTTGTACTTGGATTTTGAAGGCATCAGTAAGCTTATTAAACAAGAAAATATATGTCGTAGATTACTTACCTGATTTTGAAGTAGATAGAACTTGAAAACTGGATTTGATGGTATTTAAATAATTCTCTTACTATAGAGGTTTAACATGAAAATAATCAAGGCTGGAGTGGCCGAGTTATTGAGCCAATACAATTAAAATATACTATCGACACGCAGAAGAAGAAGAAGCAACGCGTAGAAAATGTATAAGCTCTTATTTTAATATCAGCACAACAATTAAGTATCATTTAATGTTATTGCTTAGAACAATACGGATTCTATACAAATAAATAAAATTGATGTCTCTGTTTGCGACTTCAAAATAACAGCTATTTTTAATTTATTTTTCTGTCTGTGTGTCTGTCCGGTACAAACACACCGACTAATCTCCGAAACAGCTGTACCGATTTTACTGGCAGATAGCTGATGTTATAAGGAGTAACTTAGGCTTACTTTTATTGTAAAAAAGTATAGTTATTAACAAACATTTTATATTCAATTTCACGCGGGCGAAGTCGCGGGCAATTTGTAAATAAGGCTGTTATTCCACCAGTTACTGAAGCAGTTTACCACAACCCTGAAACGAACAGTGCTAATGTACCAAGATGTCTACAAAACCTAATAAATTATCCAACAACGTACTAGTGATTCTTTGAACCCAGCTCCGTAATCCTTGCCGAAACTCTGCAAGCCATTCTGACCATTACAAACACTGAAGTTAAGGGTCAGAATAGTGTGGTATGCATGGTCATTGTCGTTGACCGTACACCGAACTCCACTGTAGTTAATGTTGCGAAAAGACGATTGAATTTAATTACTTTTGGGTGTCGGATACGGAATTATGCCACAGTATGAAGATAACCAGTAAACCAACTGGGACCTTTTTACCGAGGAGGTTATGTGTACCTATTCCACCAGCATCTTTTTAATTATTTTTTTTCAGTCTTACCAAAGGGTATCGTATTACCCAGAACAAACTGGGTTGTGGAGGTCAGATAGGCAGTCCCTCCACGTAAAATACTGGTATTCAGCTGCATCCGTTTAGACTGGAAACCAACTCCAACATAGTTGGGAAAAGGCTAGGCAGATGATGATGATCTTTTTTTTTCATATAATTACACCAATTACTCTGTGATTACTGTTCTGATTTACGTGGTTCTTTTACCATTTGGTAGAGGAAGCCCGCGCACATGTCATGATACTATAAATAAAAAGAGTAAAATAAAAAATGGTTTTGCAAAAAAAAAGCTACTGACTTCCAATAAAAAAACAGTTAAAAAGTCTAAAATAACTTTACTTTCGGAAGTCGCTGGCAAAAAAGTCAATGAAACAAACAAAATCACCGACTTCCGAAAGTAGAGTTATTTTAGACTTCTTTTTACTGTTTTTTGTGAAATCAAATGCAAATGTTAGGGTTAGCAACTTTTTGCTATGTTGCACTAATATACACCATTATTTTTAGGTCGTTCTGGAGCCGAATACCATGAACTCGATCATCGAACTCGAAACGATTGGGACTATTTTTTTCAAAAAATAACAATAAAAAAAAACACAAAAGAATAATTTTAATGTTTTTTTTTTTTTAATAATGTGAACTCAAATGCATATTTGTGTGTAAAACGTATCCACGATCGGCAACACATGCGAACGAAACCCATTGAAAAATTCATTCATCGATAGATTCTCATTATTTCACAAAAAAAAACATTAAATTTATACTTGTGTGTTTTTTTTTAATTGTTATTTTTTGAAAAAAATAGTCCCAATCGTTTCGAGTTCTATGACCGAGTTCATGGTATTCGGCTCCAGAACGACCTAAAAATAATGGTGTATATAATAATATACTATATATTACACACATAAACACTAAAGAAAAACACATAAATACTATTACACACGTAACCCGATTAACGAATAACCTGTTACCTCGCTTGCTTGGAATTCGCGTAAACGCATTTCGCTTTGCATGTGTGTGTGTGATTCCGATCATTTGTTCGTAGTTGAAATACTGTATGTTAATAAATGTCTACTGTAATTACGTAGGGCTGTCAATTATGCGTTTTAATTATTTGTTCAGCTGGTCGATTGGAGTCCGTATGGGAGTTTAAGTCTGTATGGCAGGGTACTGAACCCGAGCGGAACGGATACTGTTAAGGTTTTAAAACTATTTTGGGCGACTTTCTGATGGTTAACCCAAAAGCCCCTTTTTAAGGCGATTTTTGGCGTTATCCTTTGGGAATATTATTTTTTATATAATATTGTCTGCATAGAAGCTAAAAACTTCCAGCTTCTTATTGAATTGTAAAGAAATCAAGGACATCAACAACAGTCTCTTCATTTCAAGTAAAATACCTAAGCCCGAAGGTATGTTAAGGACATTTAAAGTCAAATTCTGCACATCGGTAACGAATTATGGATCAAGTAAGTTAGTGCTCCAAAAATAATAGAAATATCATCTCTTGAAATATTAAAAAAAAAATAATAATAATAATATATATATATATAAAAATAGTTTATTGGTAAAACAAGGTTAGGTTTTAACAATTTTTTTGTGATTGGATCCTCCTTTTAGGCAGATAGTGCCTGTGTTAGGAGAGTCCGCTCTTCCATAGCAAGTCGTGTAATACAAAAGCAAAACGTAATATTATTTATTATACTAAAACTACATAGATTAAGGTTAACTTACATTAAATCAAATGTGTCTATGAGTTGGTGTAAGTTTGTGGGTGAGTGTATGTGAGTGAGAGAGAGAGAGTGTGAGTGTGTGTATGTGTCAAGGTTTCAGAAGTGTTTCGGCATCATTGTAGGTGAGAGTTTGTATCCATTCCATTATTATTTTTTTACTGTCGTAGTAGTTTTTTGGATAAATGTAGATGTATTTATTGATTTTATTATATAGCGCTGCAGATCGTTTGCTAAATTGCATACTGGCAAATAAAGTCCTTGTCTTAGGGACATTTAATATCATGTCTTTCCTTCTTTTTGACAGTATACCTGCATCGTAGGAAAGAGACTTATGTTTTTTTAATATAATTTGTGTTATGTAAAGTTTCCTGACTGAGAGCAAGTTACTAAGTCGAAATAGGTCTTCAGTAGGATATCTCTTTTTTTTTAAATACATGCACTTGATAAGAGCGCGTTGTGCTCTTTCTAGCGTTAGAAATTTTGTTTTGGCTGCACCACCCCAGACAGGGATGCAATATGAAAGTACCGAGACCGACTGGACCAACGCAACATAAATCATTTTAAGGAAATCTTTTTGATAGCCTGATTGATTACTGGCAGTCCTCGGAACGACGTATCTAAGGGTCCTGAACATCCAGCTTAACTTCCTGATTCTATTGGCAACCTGCTCAATGTGTTGGTACCATGATAGATGATGATGATTTACTTCGTCTTCTCTCGTAATATCTTCAAATATGAAAGAACACGACTATGGACTGTCTCGTTGGTCTATTGGGCTCAAGCGCGACTGCTGAGCATTAGATCCTGGGATCGGTTCCCGGGTCGGGCAAAGAGATTTGAATTTTTCCATCAGGAATTTCTCAGTGGCAGCCACGGAGTCTAGATTTGTGCCCGGTCGATGGAAATAGGCACTCCCCCTATTATATGGGACTTAAAACATAACTGGCGAAATGTGGATATTATTAAGTACACCTCTGCCTAACCCTTCGGGGATAACCTACAGGCGTGATTTTATGTTATGAAGGAACACAAAAACAACCCTATTAGCACAGACTATTCAAAATAGCAGACAGTCTTTGAAATCAAAGTTCTTTCAAACATACTTGCCAAGCAAAGAAAACATTGTATGTAATCTTACAAAAGAAATCGTACATGTAGAAGTTGGTGTCTTATGAAAATGCAGTCGTGACTCGAGAAAGTTAGTTTTCAGTACTTTTCTATTCTTTGGTGTTGTTATTCAAAGTTCTAGTCAGAGTAGATAGGGAAAGTTTGGGGGCAATCTTTTTGTCCTTTTGTAGGTCTTAGTTCAACGATCTCTGTAGCCACGATGATACTAATCGTCATCTACTTAGCATTTTCTCGAATATGTATGGGTCGGCTTCTGTCTTAATCGCCTTACTTATATGAAACAACTGCCCATCTGACCTCCACAACCGAGCTCTTGGGAATAATATAACTCTTGGTTAATACAAAATGACATTCTATGAGCCATACATTTGATGGATAAGTCAAAAGTGTATAAGATTGGCATTGTCACTTTTTTGGGATATCTACAGGGTGTAAACGGACCCTTCACAAAGCCGGCAACCAAGCATCATGTACATCAAACTAAGTAACTACGCAAAAATTATTACTGGGAAACGAATTTTTTTTGGGGTGAAACATCACGTTTTGCGGTACAACTCAATGTAACGCACTCAAGACATTGTGCTGATGAATAAATTGAATAGTTCGGGAGTTGTGGAAGTGTTTAAAGTAAAATGTTACATTAAAAATATATATTTAATAAAAAAAAACATGTGAAAAAGTTGGCACTCTGACCCCCAATATCTCCGTAACTAGAAGGTTCCCAGGTATGGTCTAGGACAAAAAAAATATCACAATGACGGGGAGAACAAGTGCCTTTCGGCTTCGTTAAGGGTTTTGATACCCTTTAGATATAATTATTAGATTTTAATAAACAATTCAACTGATTGGAATCTAACAATGATTGATTGATTGATTGCTCCTAATTTAATGAATTTCAATAATGAAATATTTCTTAACAATACACCTACTTAGGCCAGGAATTTACGTTCACTTCTTAGAATTCCGTCCCAATTCTAAATAGGAGAATAATTTAACAGAATAATGTAGCAAGGAATAATTTCAGTAACGTCGTCCCTGTCCAGAATTCGTAACGTTTCAGTTTAAATGCCTGCAGAAAATTTAGAATTCTTCTCGACTTCAACAAATGCCAGACATTTTAATGGGCTTCTTGAATTAATAAATTCGATCTGCCCTTAGAAAAAATATAAATAACAGACGCTGTACCGAAAAAGTTGTGGGAGGATTGTGACCTTTATGCTTTGTAAAAAATTTTCAAAGTAAACACATATCTTTGATACAAAAATAATTACGTTCTTTAGTTTGAAATCTAACCAAGAGTCATCGAGTAACCCAGTACTTAGGTTATAGAAATCAGAAGTCGATTTACGCACAATGGTCCACTTTAAGGACTAAGTGCGGAAACCAAAATCCCTAACATAGATAGTCGATTCATGTAAAATACTAGTATTTTCATTTCATTTATTTCAGTTATAATTTTTACATTGTGTCGAAATTTTACAGTAGATTATAAAATTAATAAAGAATTACATAAAACAGTCATTAATACCAAACAGTCATTATTATTAGTAACCAAATAAATTAATTAAAAAATATTATTGGGAAAATACTACACAGATGATGGTTGCTTCGTGCTCATACAAATGCAAAGGTAAATGATGCAACGTAATGGCGTGTCTAGGGCCCAACAATACAGCAAGCGCCTAGGTCAAGTAGACTGTTCCGAAACCCTAACATCATTAAGATTAGTAGGCTATACGGGCAAGCCAAGCTTTTAGGCTTTTATGAAACTAGCAGCCCGTCCCGGCTTCGCACGGGTGGACGTTTATTTTCCCCTCAGTCCCCCCGCCCTCCTTTTTCTGTCTAGCAATAAATATAGCCTATAATACTCAAGGATAATGTAGCATTTAAATGGTGAAAGAATTTTTGAAATCATTCCAGGACTTTTTGAGTCTATTCGTTACAAACATACAAAAATACAAATCTTTCCTCTTTATAATGTTAGTGTAGACTACCGCCATTAGATGCAAGTGGGTAAGTCGCTTTGATTCTCTAGTAGTTCGAGATATGTGTTAAATCATAGCATAAAGCAGCTACATATGACAAGTTAGCTAAACGAACAACAAAATCTGACCTCTATGAAAACTACACGCCGATTTCAATTGCATCTTAATAAATCGAGCGGTTGGTTGCATTGGACAGGGCGACCGCGGTGTTACGATGTATTGTAATCGATTCTCGACTCGATTCCGCTGAATCGAAACGGTTTCGCTATGGACTGCGAGTGCCCAACTCGAAATTGATTCGGAAACGTACAGTGAAATTCCAAATTATTGTTGGATTTCGGTAATACGGAAGGGGTAAGTTTTATTTTTATAGGTAAGTGGTTTCCTCCATGCCTCGGAAAGCACGCTCTCAATAGTAGATCTTTGAATGGCCCGAAAGTCTGACAACCAGTCCAAAGGGCCATCGTATTACCCAGTACTAACTGGGTTGTGGAGGTCAGATAGGCAGTCGCTCCATGTAAAATACTGGTATTCAGCTGCATCCGGTTAGATTGGAAGCCGTCGGTGTTGGGAAAAGGCTGGGCAGATGATGATGAAGTGAGTGGTGCTCTATACACATGGTCGGTTCTGTTTGATTCGGCAAAACCTAATATATGTGGTTTGGGAAAAATCGAGCCGTTCTGAACCGAATCCAGCGGTGGGGGAAGCCAAAAGGATTTTACCGATCGGTACGAGCCGAATATGTATAGCAATTGCTCCGGGTCGGCTTTTTTCTTTAACAAATACAAATGGAATGGAATATGAACCCTACCGTTTCGTTACGTTTATTTGTTGCCCTATGAACTGTGTAGCACCCCTTATGTTATATTTTTTTTACTGAAAAAAAAAGAAAGAATTTCTCAATTAGACCAGTATTTTTTAAACTGGAAAATATTGCGTTACGCTTAAATTGGTAAAACGAGAATACCAGCCCATATACTGTTTAAATAACAATGTCAATCTGTGAAATAATTTAATTTGGAAATTATATTTGCCGAGCTCGCTACGCCATAATAGCTTTTATGATAAAAGCTGTTCGCGTAAATTAACACATTTATTTTTAGGCAACTTTTTGTCACTGTTGAATTAAGAGATATCTACTGTATGACTCTAAAAGACACGGGTTCGTGGTTCTTGTAAAAAGTTCGCTAGTGGTTCTAATTAGCAGAGTTCGATTTTGGTGACCGTATTAGGGATACTAGTGAGCAGTTTTTAGTGAGAATTAGTTTTTGCTTGATTCTTCACATATTGCAGTCTATGCTGGGGTATTATTTTCACTGTGTTAAGAGGTAATTATTATTAGGAATGCATAAATATTATGGAAAAAAACATCACGAACAGACGCTTATTAATTTATGGTTTGAATTTTCAAAAAAAAAATTCCATCAATCTCTCTGATTCTAAGCACTAGCTCAAAAATATAGAACAAAACATTCCCAAACAACTATAAACCCTCCTTTTAGTTCAATTTAGAGCCGCGAATCACATATCCACTCACAAACAGACGATCCAAAAACGTACCTACAAACTTTTTAAACCTTTTACGATACACCAGTTTGAACGTTAAACCCACTAAAACTTAACTAGCGTGAGAACCCAACAGTACTGAACAACCAATAGTTTTTGAACATTTACGACTAAAGTTTGTCGTCGCAAAAATGTTTTCTGGTCAGACTATGAAGTTTATTGATAGCCTTTTGGATATGGGGTTGAAGGTGTAGGAGACAAACAAGGAGAACTAGATAAGGATAGATGTGTTCGTTGATTTGTGGTTTGGCCTAGGGAGAAACTGCTGATGTGACAAGAATGGTAAAGCTGAATTGACAGGACATTGGCTCCCAGCGGCAAAAAAATATGGGATCGTTGCCAGAGATGGGTTTCTTTACGTACGTCTAAGGATATACTTAATGGGAAACTTTTGGGCCAGTGAAACTCTGGCTGAATTTAAAAAGCCCTCCCAGAAAAGAGTGACTGACTAGAGACTGAATATACGGCATTAGGGGCATGTGACGAGGAGGGACGAATCGCATGTGACTAAAGAAGTGATGAATATAAACGTTGATGGATGGACAGGTAGAGGAAGACGAAGGAAACAATGGATGGATTGTGTTAGAGAATGATATGAAAGAAAAAGAGAATGGAAGAAAAAAACGTGCTGCGCCGACCCCAAGTAACATGGGACAAGGGCAGGAAGATGATGATGCTAATATGGGAATAATGAATTGATGTCATCCCAGCAAATAGTGGTTCGATTTGAGCCCAGATCTAAAAGTATTTGTGAAGCGACTCTTGACTCCTGTTGTTGACAATGCCAATGCTGCGACAGTTCCATGCAATGTCCAATTTTTTCAATAATTTCATGAACTCGTAGAAAAAAAGTTATTCAGTTTCATGGTTCGAGAGACGGCAGGTCTTGCGTTTATGAAGTTACACCTTGGTGTACATATGCATCAGTAGTTATTTGCTCGTTTTTTGAATAGCCTCTGCATACGACCACGGCAACTGGTCCTAAAAACCCTTTTCCTTCCCTGTCTCTGGTATTAGGGCACCAGTAATGGGATCCAATTTACTTGGCTCACGTTCGCCTCCTAATCGAAGGACTATGCTTTATAACAATACGTGATCTGAATATGCAAAGGCGGATTGATTTCAGGACAATGAGGTTCTATTCATATCGGTTTTCGTACTGATTGGGTACATTATGGATGTATGATATATGTGTTTTCTATATACCTTTGTAGGAGAAAGGGTTGGGTTGCTGGAAGATTTAAAGCGGCAATTGAGACGATTTTTTCACAATAAGCAGCTATAAATCTAAAATTAATAATTTCATTCTGTGTGACGATCTGGTGGCCTACTATGACGTCTTGAAGCAGGAGTAATTCCAGTGTGGGAAAGAGATGGCGCTAGAAGACCTGTATATCTTTGACTCTTTCTCACACTGGAATTACTCCTGCTTAAAGACGTCATAGTAACCCCCCTGGATAGAGTGGTTTGGACGGAGAAAGAGGAGGCCTTTGCCCAGCAATGGGACACTCAAACAGGCAACAAAAAAAAAAACTGATCGTGCCATTCTTTTACTTGGCTAATTATATCTGAAGTGTATAAAGATCAGGGATAAGTAAAAAAATATATCTACAACTGAGATGGAAACAACAGATACGGGTTTTCAAGTTATTGCAAAACAAATTTCCTAATTAAAGTTGTGTATTTTGGTGTACGAATGTAGACTAAAAAGCTTCATTTCTTTGTTTCAGGTATGTTTCAACTTCCCTTCCGCTCTGCCCAGGGCGGGAGGAGTCATTTGATGATTTCTCACCCTCCAAAAAAAAAAAAAAAAAAAGGTATGTTTCAACTAAAGCTGTACCTATTCGACCATATTTATTAGAAAAAACTTCAGCCAAACATATGTTCTAACAGTCATTATTCATACATGTACTGAAGAAGAATCTTTGAGGTAAGTCTCAGAAACCAAAACAGCATTAATCAAGTAAACAATGGTACGAGATATCTCATATAATTTTAGTACAAATATTAACTAGCAAATACAAGAACAAAACCATATAGAACAATAACGTATAATCTAGTTATTGGGACCAGTACGTACTATTGACCCTAGAGGAACATTGATTCGATTGTACAAGGTACAGACGATTTTGAAGAGAATATCTCTCTTATCAGTCCGTTAGTCGGTTACAATAGTCGTAATTGTTATAATCGATAGGGGAAGCACATTCAAAGCGAGGTCAGGTTATACTGGATATTTATTGCTTGATGTCTCGCCAAGTGTACAATAGTCGGACTAGACAAATCATCGATTTAAATTATTTAAAATGGGACATCTAATCTCATTTAGTCTAAGTGTGGCTTCGTCTGACGGTACGTTAAGATTGTCATTATAGCATATTTGCGAACGTATTCAAAAATCACCAATTTAAATTCAGTTCAGAGAGTCAGCACTTAGACAGCATCAAATACAAAAGACGAATTAAACTCAATTGACCAATTCTTGATAAATTCACTCACTATGCTTATTTTCGCCCACTTCACTCTCTTTGTAACAGATATTCAGAGAAAAAAGATCACAAATCATATATTCGTATAACTTAAACCACTACACACGATAAGTTGAAAGGGATCCATGATTGAACCCGAAATTGGTCCTTTGTCTGCGTCTTTATTGTAATAGACGTTTTATTGTCTCTGGTATTCTAGAACATCCCTTTCGGCTAGACAGGCCAATTCTTTTACGAGCTAACCCTACTAGACTCTAAGTAAGTGCCGCAAAAAACCAAAAATCTAGATCTTCGAAAAAATAGGAGATTCTACCGACTACGCGACAGTAAATACAGGGTTATGCACATGATTCTACCACCCCCCCCCCCATTTATGGCTCAGCTGATTTTTTAAACATTACCGATGAATGATTTCTGTGTGGGGGGATTCATTATGATATAATGCATACGTGGTGACCGTCTGTGCGTCGATGTCCCCCTCCATCCTGTAGAAGATCGCTGGGAAGACCGGGATAGAATACGCTCAGACCAGGGAAGCACGACAGGGAGGAGGCCTTTACCAACTCAAAGTAAATGGAACAAGAGATCTTGCGAAGATCGGTCCGAGAATGGATGACCATCCCTTAGATTTTGAGTTTCCTCCGAGCCTCGTAAAGCACGTTAAGCTGTTGGTCCCGTATCTCATTTGTAGATCTTTCACTGCCGTTACAGGTAGTCAGTGTCCCGATAGTCTGATACCCAACGTTACCAAGATGTATACTATTACCCGATAATAACTGGGTTGTGGAGGTCAGATAGACAGTCGCTCCATGTTAAAATACTGGTATTCAGCTGCTGCCAGTTAGACTGGAAGCCGACTCCAACATAGTTGGGAAAAGGCTAGGATGATTATGATCTTTGACGTTGTCACGGTGTCAGTCGGTCAGAAGATAAGTTTTCAAACAGTCTGATGAAGGTGAAGACATCTAAAAATGAGGTTGAATGAAAAGCCATCAACTGCGTCTGACTGCTTAAAGAGTGTTCTGAACTTTTAGTAGCAGTCGGGGTTTTATGTTTCCTAAAATTTTTAAAGAACTTTACGTGAGCAGACACCCAAGGATTTTTTAGCTAGATTACTAACGCGGACAGACGTGTCTTAATCAACGAAATCCGATAGAAGGCAGGGATCCGCCATTATTGAAATTGGTTTAGAAACGTTAGAACCGTGACGGATGGTGAGAAATGTCCATTTAAATGTTCTTTAGCTCTTATTTTTTGTAGATACTCTGAAAATATAAGGTTTGTGTAGCTGTCCAATCTTCGAAAATATTTAAACACTTACTGTTTTGTTATAGAAAACAGTAAGTGTTTAAATATATGGTAGAATGGGTTTTGCCCGCGGCTTCGATCGTGTGGAGGTCGGCTATAATCCAACGGAAACGTACTACCAGGATAAAAACTATCCTATATCCTAACCCAGGTTATTGTTTACTCGTCTGCAATTTTATCGAAATCCATTCAGCCGTTAAATCATGAAAGATCTTCTTTGTGTCGGAGGTAGGTACGTCTTGTTTAAATTTCTTGGCGTCTGTGGCGTTTTTAGGTCCTCTGAAGTGCAGGTGTCGGGACACTTCTGACACCGACAGACAGACTTACTGCCGCATAAGTAATATTTTAATGGATTTAAGTAACTATTCTATCTTAGGTCTTGCAAAAATAAGACATTTTTATTCATCAAAGTCAAAGTCAAAGGCATTTATTTCAATTAGACCATTACAGGCACTTTTGAAAGTCAAAAACAAAAAAGCTAAGCTACAGTCACAAGGCATAATAACTTGCGAAAGTACTGTAGTTGCACATTCCAAATCGTAGATCTCTATGGAGAAGAATGGGCAAGAAACTCCATGCCATCCAAGCCATCATCATCATACCAGCCCGGAATCACCCACTGCTGGGTATAGGCCTCCCCTTTTTACTGCCACACTTCCCGGTTCAGTGCGTCCCGTATCCAGGTATTTCCCGCGACTTTGACGATATCGTCAACCCAACGAGCTTTAGGACGGCCCTGGTTTCTTTAGCCAAATCTAGGCCATCACTCGGTCAAAGCCTTGCTCCATCGGCCATCTCCGCGTCTAGCCAGATGTCCTGCCTAGGTCCATCTCCATTACTTAGTTCCAACTCAAAAGAACAACCTATCTCGCTCTTTGTAAAGGCAATATAAATATGTATCAAGGACAAGCTAAAACTGTACTTTGTCCTAAAACTTTACTACATCGCTTTTAGTCTGCCTCTGTCCTTTGCCCAAAAGCCCTATATGTATAAGTATGTATTTAAGGGTTGGGGCGCTTTTTTGTCATCTGGCAAGGCTTAGTAAGGCCTTGGATGTGCGGTAAATGATATGCTATGCCCCTGTCATTCATTTTAGCTAGTTTATGTACATATATCGCTTACATGTGGATGTTTTAGTGCGTGTTTGCATCTGGGACACATTTTTGGATGGTATCAGTGAGTGGTTGAAAGTAGATTACATACAAAAGTGAAACCGACCTTAATACTAATATAATATGATTTAGGAAAAACGAAGATTTTATCAGCCAAGGGTAATTTAGGAATTGTCACATGTAGTGTACTTAGTGTAGTTATGTACCCGAGTATGAAAATTTTAGGACAATAAGCACGTTTTGAAAATAAGATGGATTTTATTTTCTAACGAGATACATTGATGCAGAAAATTGAAGTGTACACAGAAACATACATAAACTGACATCTCTTTCCCTCATTGGGGTAGGCAAGAACCGCAGATCATCAATATTTTATTCGTTACTTTATATCGTTCGTCTAATTTAAAGTGTTTCTCGCATTAACCAATCAATTAACATGTTTCATCGTAGTCCTTCGCTGGGTAAAGTTGTCCCCAATTGGACTGGGATGTCTAATCGATCATCCACCGTCCACTGGGTGTTCGGATGTTCATTTCCCTGGAACAGTTCCTCTTTTTATTTGCGACAACGTTTAAACCGATATGCCCATGTTTCACTCGAAGGGAAACGTCTGAACACAAAATGAATAAAAATGATAAATCAATGTGAAAAGTGAATTCATTAGTAGATCCAACGATGTTGGGTCTCAGCACTGCATCGGCATCTTTTATTGCCTATCTAATGATCGTAAAACGAAATGAAAAAATCAAATGATGGTTTATTTCTATATTTTTTTTGTCGGTAAGACACACAGATCAACGACAAATAAAATATAGAAATGAACTTAAAATTAGCAGTCTCCCGAGTAAACCGTTCTCTCTAGTTAAGTAAAGCGTCTGAGACCGGTTTTGCAGAGAGGTACGATTTGTGAAGGAATGCTTGAGTTCGATCAAAAATATTTCGCAAAACAAATCAACCGGATCGGTTGAATGCGAATGCTTCCCGGATATTTAATTAAAAACTTTGTTTTTTACAAACTTGGGCCCGGTTGGGATAAAGGGAATGTTTTTGATCTTTGTTGGAACATCGCTAAACCCTTGCATATGTTCGTCCGTTTGAAGTCCATCACCGGATTTTGTTGTTCAATGACACGTTCGTGGGAAATCTATTTGTTTTGGTATTGAATACTGCATTCTGTGGTGGGGTTATTTTGGGTTGTGTTTTGTTTGGTTTTTTTGTGCATTGCACATTCTATTGTTTATGTGTGTTGCACCAAAGTGGTACTAAAATATAAGAAATATAAACTGACTGTTGACGTTATGGCAACTATCCTTTTTTTCCGAATAGGAAATCATCAAATAAATCAATCCCACTAATCCCGCTCTGGGCGGAGTGGAAGGGAGTGTCAGACTTGTACTGACTAAAACCCACTCGTGTTCCTTCTTAGATCTTTGTGTTCCAGGGCCGCGGTATCTCTTTCGAACAGTCACGCAGCCCCGGTAGACATCGGTCCGGCCCTCTCTTTGAGACGCGCGTAGAACACGAACGCGCCGTCGACATAAGATGGACGGACGGCGAGCTAACCCATTACTCACCGTCCACAGGCCCGCGCCTACGGAGGCCGGGGAGTCATCACGTGGCCCCCAACGCCCGGGGCGTCTCCCGCGGCGTTTGGGATGTGAGGTTCTCTGCCTCTAACGCTCCCGCCACCTCCTTCGCTAGTATGACTGCTTAGCAGAAGGAGGTGACAGCTTCCCGTTGCCTCTCGCTCCATGGATTGAACCAGGGCCGGACGCGAGAGGTCGCCGCCGCCAATCGCCGCTACGACGAATATAAAATGTTTTCCTCAAAATTATTCTTATTTTCAAACGTATCTAGACGTTCTGTACATCCTCTGTAAAAATTGACACAAGATTTTGAAGACGAGGCAAGTATACTTGCAATTTAAAACTCTTTTCAAAGAATACTCAGCTCATTTTTAATTCAGACAAAGCTTCAACACTACAAAAAGTCCTAGTAATAAGAACCTCAACTCCAGTTCAAACTTTATTAAGAAAAGTCTTTCTCTGTGGTGGTATAATAAAAACTCAATAAGAAGCACGCTGCGAGGGGTAAATATGAAAATGATTCTACTACAAAAGTCATTAAGCGAATTTATATTTTTCGCAACAAAAGTGGCGGGTTTTGAACGCAAGTTGTCGCTAAGTGCCATTAGACGTAAGCACAGTAGACATAAGTACAGTATTTCAACTAGGAACAAATGGTCGGAATCCGCTGACACACTCGTTCAAACCAATTAAGCGAATTCTAAGCATGCTACAGGAACAGGTTACTTGAGAGTAAGTCGGGGCTCCGTTTTGTGTCTGTTTTCCTTCACCGAAGCATGCACTACATCGTGAGGAAATCAGCATGCCTGAGATATTTCTCGACGGCATGCAAAGCCAAGTCAGAGGCCCATGGGCGGCATAAATTCTCTGACACCAGGTTAGGCACTAACCACACAAAAAAGAAAGAGAGTGAAAGTGCAATATAAAGTTTACTTGACAACCGTATCACCCGCGTTTGATGTCACGATAAGGGCCCAGTTGGTTTTCTGGAATCATCTTTGTACTGTGACGTAAGAGTGCGTTGTTGCTCGATTCTACTACTTTAATATTACTCTGATTTCTTTTAATATTATTTATTAGAAACAAGTTTTGCATTCCGACTAGATGGTGAAATGAAACTTTTTTAGAGTTGGAAACATGTTGGAAATAAAAATAATATTATTTATTTTCTATAGAAAGTCAAACCTGAGAATGAAGAAAAACGTTTACAGTTTATACAGGGTGGAAGAAACCGCGACGCACAAACGGTTACCACGTATTCAGTACATCATTCTGAACCCTATAAATTTTTCATCGGTAGTAAAAAAAAAACTGCAGTTTCCTACAAAAGTGCTATACCTACAGGGTCAAAATGTATGGAACAGCTGTTCTTGTTGTAAATTACCGGCACAATAGCGTGCTTTGTCAAACCTCTGCGTATACCACATGACTGATAGTTTCAGTAATTATGTTGCCACTATAATGCTTGGCCAACGTACCTATTGAAATTGAATCAAGGGAATCTCCTTCTCTCTCGGAATCTTTATTAAACTATTAATAAAGATTTCGCTGTTATATGTATAGAAAATATCTTTAAATTAACAACAGCTTAGAGGTTTCTTCTTTCTTCTAATTTCCGAATGACGAAAGGAGATTCCCTTGATTCAAGAAATCTACTACTGGACATGGGCCTCCCCCAAGCAGAGCCACAATAACTACTTCTCCTTCCACATTGTTTACGACAATTAAATGACATAACTCGAAAAATAAGAATCTCAAAACCGCGTTATTTTAAGTTAGACTAAAAATATTTTCATTTATTGCCAATATTTTCAAAAGATGAAAGTTCTATTTTACGTATTTCGTTACTCACTTAATTTAATGCTTCCTTTCGTTAATTTTATATTCAACTACAAAACAACATCGAAAAATCTTAAATTTTTGAGTTATGCCATCATTGTTTGCAAACGAACGATTTGTAAGGTCGTCCCACACCACGGTCGCCGACACACAATCTGCACTTCAGGACACGTTTTCTCCATCAGTCTTCGGTCCTTGATTAAAGGCACGATAAAACAGAAACTCCCACCTCTTCCAAATCACTCGACCACTTGTTCCGCAATACAGCACACAAGATCAACTCGTTACGAACTCCCACAGTCAGATTACGACCTCTGTGTTATGCAAATGGATTTCCTCAGGATATAATTGTGCTTCCAACTTCCACCGTCTCATTTAAAGGGCATTCAAAAACTTCAGAACTCAATTTCTGAGTTGCAAATAAGGCAAGACGGTTGTCGTTGTTTGTTGGTTCATTATCAACCTGGTTCATGTCTGTGGTTTGCTTTTGAGAAAAATTGTGAAGGAACCTCTGAAAATTTTTAGAGTTATTTTCGGCAGTATTGTGTCTCTATGGGGTGAATTTGATTAGAGCGAAGCAGGGTATAAGGCAGTGTTCATACCAAGCGTAGATATAGTCGACCGCGAAAATATATGAAAAGCAAAGGACATTCAGTCATCGGTTGCTCTTTTTTCATACATTTTGTACTGGAAGCTCACAGTCGGCGCCGACTGCACTCTTTGGTGTGAAAGCTGCCTAATGTTGTTAAACCGAAATTGCTTCTGTCCTCGATCATTTTACTTTTATTACAGTTACGGCGAGCTTTTATTTACTCTGGCAATACAGCTCAAATGGTGGACAAATTACGGTAAAGCCTAACTTTTTTCAAAACTCCCCGTTCCGTATATAAAGCCCAGTACTGTATTTAGTAATGAAACGCACACACGCGTCCCAGTCGTTAATTACTTGCCTAAACTCATTTCCGACTTCTGTTTGCACGGTGCGTTGGTTAAATAGCACTTGTGCGTGCCAATGTTTGTTCGACCCGGTTCACAGAATGATTAATTAGAATATATTAATCATATTTCAAGATTTTGAACTAAATGAACAAGTATTTGAAGAAATTAAGTGAGTAACGAGTGAGGTTTATGATTGATGATAGCCGTATTGAAAGGTTTAATTACGTTCACTGTGCTTTAAATGTCTGATGAAATCGTTTCCAAAAACGACGACGAAGACGGCAGTGTTCCAGGTGTATCTATAACAGAAACATTAAGAAATAATAAAGTTGTGCTGTGAGCTTCGTTGAGGGGGAAATTTCATTTAAGTATCTTGTTAAACCAAAACGATTAGCATATTTAGCTAAAACCTGAAAGCGTAGAGAAAGTGACATTCTATCAGTAATTAGAGCAGTTTCATACTATTTTAGTTCGTACCGAATTACGCGCGTAAACGAGCTTATACTGGCCGTATTCGCGTGGGTAGAGCGGGCGCGTGCGGAGGCGTCGCGTCTCTCGCTTGTTCGAGGTTATAAGTGGGTGACCTGCCGTACGAGTCATGCGTGAAACAAAAGGCGCGAGAATACGCGCGCACACGCGCTTCCAAAAACGAGTTTAGATGCGCCAAAAATACGTTAATCTGAAACCACCCTTACGATAGTGGAAAAGTCAAGAATGTTCAATACATTACAGACATAAGCTAGATGTATGATGTGATTCTGTTGTAAGCATAAGCATAATCAGCCTATAATGTTCCCACTGCTGGGACACACGGTGATGAAAGAAATTACACAAAGTAATGCGCCTGCGTGGGTTCGAACCGACGACTTACTGTTCGTAAGTCGGGGCCGCCACCACTGGGCCACCGCTGCTCTCCCACTGGGCCACCGCTGTGCTCCCACTGGGCCACCGCTGCTAAATCGTTAATTCTGTTGTAAATCGTTGTAGAAATACGAAATCGAAGGGATTCTGGACAAAACCTAGACCAGAGGCAATCCATTACCCCTTCTCTTATCCCGCATTTCAGACAAGCCAAAACAAGCAGAAATATTTCCAGTATTCACAATTTCTAACTCATTCTATTTACTGCTCAACACCTAAACACCAGCAAAACTATCCGAACTTAGCTTCCTCAAATGTTTCAAATGTGCCGTGAAGGTTTTAAGGCGCTCCCGAACTTTGCCTAACTCTTTAGTGCATCTTAAAAGGCATCTAGTGTTCTCCAACGACCAATTCCCAGTTTAACTGTATCTTCAGACATTAACGCTTGAACTTCGAAGACATTTTATTACAATGTTTAAGATACAATGTGCTTTTATTTGTTTGGGCTTTGTTATACTGTGTTAAGAAGTTTCACTCCAGATTTTATAAGGCTTTGTAGATGTTGCTGTTCTTGTGTAAGCTTAGATCATAGAAGATAGCTTGTTGATCCAATCAATACGCCAACGCGGTGGCCTTGTTGGTTTAATCTTTTACTCTGGACGCTCTTAATGTGCACGTCTTTGTACATCGTTCTCACATATATGTATAATCTCAACATGAATGATGTAACCAAGATTTTGTAACAACATTTTGATTTAAAAGACACTTCCATGGAGTTTCTTGCCCATTCTTCTCCATAGAGATCTACGATTTGGAATGTGCAACTACAGTACTTTCGCAAGTTATTATGCCTTGTGACTGTGACTGTAGCTTAGCTTTTTTTTGACTTTCAAAAGTGCCTGTAATGGTCTAATTGAAATAAATGCTTTGACTTTGACTTTGAAAAGGCCTCGTTTTAAGAGCTGTAAGTCGTATTTTGCACCCAAACAAGCTCTTTCAATCAATCAGTCAATAAGCCTATTACGTACTACCCAAGAAAGTATGGGGCAAGATTGTCACTGACTGATATCCTAGAGATACACGGAAAAGAGGGAAGGCAAGAGAGAAAATGAGAGGATGAGCTAAACACAGCCGGTCCCAATCCCAACTGGAGAAGGGTTGGGGAGGGAACTGTGAGACATTCTTTGAGTACCATCATAATGTATATAACATACTGAATGGTTCAAGATTAGAGGCTTATTGAAACAAGCTCTTTACTTTGTAAAAAAATATATTTCATAACTAGCAACACTGCATTCAAAACGGTAAATAAAAACATCATATAGAAACTGGCATGTCCTAGAGCGAAAATTCAAAGATCTGTGTCATCCACCACATCCACAATTAAGGCTCATACCCTCGCACAGAGAGGAGGAGGTCTCTGCAATGGAAGCTTTATTGAATCTTCTGAAAACATTTACCAAAAAACTGATACTTACCACATACTTACAATAATATCTACCAAACAGACAGAAAGCATATATTATACACATAGTAATTCTGGAAACAGAACTTACCAAGGGGTATCGTGTTACCCAGTACTAACTGAGTTGTGGATGTCAGATAGGCAGTCGCTCCATGTAATATACTGGGATTCAGCTGCTGGATGCAGCTGAAAGCCATGTTAGACTGAAAGCCGACCCCAACATAGTTGGGAAAAGGCTAGGCAGATGAATTCTGGAATCACAACACATAAAACTTCAACCATTACCAAGATTCAAGATTCATTTTTATTTTGCATTCCATGTTGTAAGAACCGGCCAAGTGCGAGTCGGACTCGCGCACGAAGGGTTCCGTACCATTATCTATAAAAACGGCAAAAAAAATCAAGTCTGTTGTATGGGAGCCCCACTCTCATATTTTTTTTTGTTTATTCTGTTTTTTAGTATTTGTTGTTATAGCAACAGAAATACATCATCCGTGAAAATTTCAACTGTCTAACTATCACGGTTCATGAGGTACAGCCTGGTGACAGACGGACAGACAGACAGACAGCGGAGTCTTAGTAATAGGGCCCCGTTTTACCCTTTGGGTACGGAACTTTAAAAAGATGTTACAAAGTGCTGAAAGCTAGGTACTTATATATGAAAATCGAAAAAAAACGATTCAAGAAAAGACACCTTTAAAATCTTGCCCAACAAATTCAAAGATTCCTACCTTCTTTCTTTCTTTGAGAAAGAGGAATGACAAGTGAAGTCGAAAGCGAGGAAGCATCGTTTTACTCACGGACAGTAATCAAAGGCTCTTGTGAGGTCTAAGTGTTCTGTTCTGCAAGGCTTTATATTCGAATTCGATGGCCGAGTTGTATGAATTTCTTAGGAACATGTACCTACTTGGATTTAGAATGATAATGTCGTGATGAAGGTAGTTCGCTGTGTTGTTTCTCATTAAAGACATTGTTTATAAATTTTTATTTCAAAGATAATTAAATTATTTACAAACTACAAAACTATAATAGTAATAAATATGTACAAGTAGAAAAGGGTTACATGGCGTCCAAAAATTCGTCCGCATCGCTGTCAACAGGAAAAGTGCCCAGAAGGCTGGCAGCATTACCACGTTGGATGGCAATGCTGATTCTTTGGCCAAAAAATAGGCCCGCCCTCTGGTCATTGTTTATTTTAATTTATTGGTTATGTTTTTACATGATTTTAAAACATCAAGATATAATGTGTACTAGTTTTTTTTTAGTTTCATGTCTAATTAAGCCTCTGAAACTGCAAATACACATGCCACCAGCGTGTCCCTTCGTCCAGCATACTCACCATGGAATCCTGATATTTCATGAATGTCAAAAAACTGTTCTGAAATAGTGCTAAATAGTGCCCAAAGGAAAAAAATAGTGCTCTTGTACTTGCGAAGTTATAGCCATAGTTCGATGAGTATGCTGGACGAAGGTTTCGCCCAGCATACTCACCTCCGTCCGGAGAATCTGTATACGCTTCAAACATAATTCATACTTCAAAAAATAGTTCCCAAATAGTGCCAAACGGTGCCCAAAAAGAAAAAACAGTGCTCGAATAACTTCGGAGTTATAGGCTTCGTTCAGTGAGTATGCTGGGCGTAGGTTCTACGCCCAGCATACTCACCTCAGTGCGCGAATATCGAACGAGCTATAGGTATAATTTACGTCTCAAAAAATTGTGCTTGAAATAGTGCCCAATATCAGTCCAATTTTTGCTTGACTTTTGACTTAGAAAACCATTAAATTTTAATGTAAACTTCTACATACTAACGTAAAATGGGGTACAGTCGTCGACACATGTTTTTGGACAAAAATATTAAACTTTCTAATTGTAGACTTCATGTTATTGGAAATAATTATGGTATTTTCTCACATGTCAAAAACTTTCGATTAAATGCATTATTATATATTTTATAAATAATAATAAATGAATGAAACTTTAAGCGTAAATGAAGTCTATTACTTCATTGCATTGTGTGTTTGTCTGAATAAAAACAGTCATTTGCAGCCAATAAAATTAATATCTTGAAAAATTGTAAAAAGGAAATTATACAGTTTCTTTTTGTATATATGTTGCAGGCAAAACTTATAACCAGTCAAAACTAGTACTGTGACATAGTTATACAAATTTTTAAAACTCTTTCCAATAGTTTCATCAATGAAAGGTTTAGCAATAAAAAACATTTTTAATTACTTACGTTATTTATTACTATTTAAAGGGCCAAAGTAATCAGAATTCTAGTTAACTAGTTCACAGCTTTTGTTAACATTCATAATATAATCAATGTAAATAGAAAAAATTGTAGTTTTAATATTGTATATAATATACATATAAAAAAATGTTTAGCCAAATATTGGTAAAACTTTCTAAAATATAACACGTAGGTACTTGTACTTTGTTTTACTGCTACAACGTTTTAATCACAATAAAATTATCTTACAAATAAGTATAAATTGAGCAATCACAGTTTATAATCACGTTTTTTTTATTAATATTAAATACCCTATAGTAATTACAAATTAACAATCACAGTTTATAATCACATTTCTGTAAGTTATTAATAAAATAACTTTTACAAGAACAAAAAAAAAACAAACAAACAATAACAAAATAGGAACTAACAAGTTAGGACCGATCTTCATCTTACATTCGCGTATAAATAATGCAGTGTGGTACAGTATATTGGGAATTACTACAAACTTTTTTACTAAGGTCATCATAGCAGTTCCAAGTTCTCTTTAGCAATCGATAGCACTTTGACTTGTAATGCCCCATGCGTCCTGATTCACCATTTGTAAAATCTATTACCGACAGAATTTTAAAGGTGTCAACTGTCACCGTTTATTATGATCTCTTTAGGAATTTCATCAATTTCTATTTCAATTGAAGTATTAATTTCAATAAATACGAAGTCTAGTACTTCATATTTGTATGCGTTTTTACCGTTACATAATTGGTATTTACATTTCCTTTCAGTATCATTTACTAATAGAGCTTCATTAAGGGCTCCAATACCTTGAGTCGTCAATATGTTTACATTTATTGGAATCCAACTACATTTTGTGCCAGAACCTTTATTGATTTCACAGTTCTGGTTTGTACAATTTAAGTATCTATTAGCACTATAAAAACCATAACTTTGTATGTTATCTATTATAAAAGTTACATTACACTCACAATTTTTGCAACTACTAAAATCGGATTCCACAGTATCATATATTTTAGCCAATACCTTAGAACGAGTAGTGTAAATATCTTTTGGTTTTCTAGCCTTCTTAGTGATTTTCTTTAGATTGTCATACGTGATCAAACTTCTGGTCAGTTGTGAAAGATCGTTTTTTTTATCATTGATATATTTTCTAATATTAGGTCTATCTAAATATGCAATTGAAAAACTTTGGACCACGGAATCAAAAGCACACGTATTAATAAACGTGAATCTGTATGTTCCTGAAGTAGAAACACTGCCCGTTTTGTAAAATATGTAATTTTGTACGACGATTGATTCGTTTTTTATTTTTCTTCTGTTTAGACACCAGTCCCCGCCAGTCTTCAATATAATTTGGTTCGCTCCTAAAAATTGAGTTTTCATAAAATGATTCATCATTGACGAGAGTATTTATTTGTGGTGTGTTATGGTCACTTATTTCATTTTTTTCATCGACAATATTTTCAGTTCCTTCTTGAACATCAATCAAGTCACTTTTGGCTAAGCGTATGGAACCGGTTATCAAAGGCTCGTGTTTAATAATAAACTCATCTACGCGGTACTTATTTGAATTTGTTTTAAAAAATAACTTTTTTACGTCTTTCATATAACTTTCTACATTTGAACTGGTTGGAGTACAATAATTACTGTTAAAATAAGTCATCATTATATTTCCCCATAGTGGAAGTTTTTTAAGAATCCTAATCAAAGTGTCCTTTATTTCCGGCAAGTAATAAATATTTTCGATTTCAGTTTCTTGATCACACAATTGTTTAATTAAATCTTCTTTCTCCTCAAGATCTTTATACATTTTCAGAAGCGGGTTTTCTTCTTTATCTAATCCCTCCCATAAAGAATGTTTAATTGGAACGTGATTTTCCGAATCTACATTTTGTATTTCACATTCCTGCAAATTAGTTTTGATCCGGTTTTTTAATTCTAAAATCGCCGTTTCACACCGTGTTAAATTTCCATTTCTACTGCCGCGGTGTTTATTATTTGCTATAATATAAACATTTTCTATAATTTTCTTTACCTCTCCGTATGAAACACATTTTTTAATCAGAATCATACAATCAACAAAAAATTTTGTTACTCTAGTGTCTATATTTTTGAAAATACTTTGATTGTACAATGTTTTTATGAAATGCGAAGTATCAAGGCGAACATAACAGGTTGGAATTTTTTTGGTTCTATTTTCTAAAATATTAAAACATGTATTTAAGTAGTCAGAGGTGGATTTATAACCACAAAATACTTTTACCACCGCACCTACTAAAGCTGCGGAATCATCAGTTACTACTTCATTTGGAGGTTTTCCATTAGCCAACCAAGATTGTAACCAGCTAGCAATAGTATCTAAAGAGTGACTTTCTGATATACACTGTGAAATTGGCACGCTACTTTTAACGGTTGTATCTGTCATCATAACATACAAAAATATAGGACTTTGCGACTCTTGAGATAGTTGTGTGTGTTCATTGACGACAGGCCGAAGATTTTTATTAAATATAGAACCTGTTGCGTCTATAGAAACTCTAATATAATTAAACTCTTTTTGGCATTTTTTATAATAATTCTTTTGATCGTCCGTCCAGTAAAATGTATAAAATGGAAAAGCAGAAACATATCTAACACATTTATCAAAAGGTGGTGAAACACACATACAAGTAAGTGACAATATTGGGTTGGGATGGAAAACATCAACTTTTTTATTTTCATGTTTAATTCGATGTAGTGTTTGTAATTTTGGCAATACTGGAGGTTCCTTGTCATTTTTCTTCATTAAAGTTGAGGCTAATTTATATCTTATAGAAGCTGCTGCTTCGTGTTGTAATTTTTCACCTAATTCCCTTATTTGGTAATACCGTAATCGGTTTTTTTTACTGGTGTTATGAGAGTACTTTTTATTTTCATTAATTATGCAACATTCTAGTTTAATTAAATTTTCCGTTTCTAAGTTAGTTGTTATAATTATTTTTGCGTGACATTGATTACAATATCCTGTGCATTTGATTTCGTAATTGTCTTTCACAATATTATTTTTAAAACACCAAGTGCATAAAGATCTTATTTCTTTCCATAGATGCATTTGAATTACATTAGTCCATTGGTTTGGTTTTAATTTACGTCTGACATTATACAGACTACCAGGGGCGATTTTGCTATTTCGGTGATAAAAATACCTTTGAGGCTTAATACTATCCCAAGTTATTGTATCCATATAAAATGTATGCGTACTGGTGTTCTCCGAAACACTATTAATGCTTTCGTTTGATGACGATGTAGACTTTTGATTTATCAAATTAGAATCATTATTACGAATTATTTCTTTTTTATCAACACCAAAAAAGTATTCGTAATTTCGTTTTATGCTTAATATGATTGATTTAATACTCATTTTGTAATTTAACCGTGTTTGAATTTGTTTATAAATTGAGTCATTTGCGGAAGGAATATTTTAAAAAAAGTCATCTTTGAATTCTGAAATTACTAATTTTTGCGTTTCTAATGAAACCTTTGGTTTAGGCCCTCGTTTTCCTTGCTGATCCATGTCGTTAGATTCACAAGAATTATCACAAATTATTATGCCATTTGTTTTCAATATTAACATAATATGAAATAACAACTAACTAACTAACATATAAATCAACATCAATAACATTATGAACACTTGTGTACTTATACTACCTATATTACCTGAAAATACCAACTATAGATGTAAAAAACATAACGGGCCCCACCGCTCACGCAGTACGAGTCAGAAAAAGTTGTCTTCTAACGTGGTAAACATTGTGTCTTCAAGATAATCTGAAAATAACACGTATTTAAATAATTTAATATAGGTATGACAGGCTCCAGCCTTCCTCTAAAGGTACTTAAGCACTTACGTGTTTTCCATTATTTTAGCGTGATTTCTATTATAAATAGCGAAGGGGCAAAACACGAGGCTGAAGACGATTTCCCGAAGTCACAACTCCCATAGAAAATGTGATGAATAGGTTGACGACACTTAAAAGTTTAAGTGCATTCGCCGGATGACAATCGGTAATAGTCTTCACTTCACGTCATATTATCTAAAAAATACATCTGTGTTAATTCTATAGTTACGTTTATACTTACTACCGACGCTCGCGCTGACTGATTCTACCTATTTCGATATTGAAATGTAACTAACGTGAACTTAAGACGAGAACAGATCCTGACGGGTAACGAGGACAAGCTTGTAATAAAAAAATTGAAGAAAAGTAAATTATATCCTAGCAAATAAGACAGTGTTTCATTTCCAGTAGAATTGGAGGATAAAACCAGGCCTCCGCAGAAGTAGGTATATAAATAGGTATTTGAGATCCAATTAGATAAACAAACAAGTTACATTACGTTATTATGAGTGTACCTACCTACATCAAACCTTTAAAAAAGTAACTAAGTAGGTACCCATTTTTAAAACTTCTTAAGCATGTCCTTAATTTTAAGTGTACAGTGTCATATTCAACGAAAAAATGAACGTGTTTTTGTAAAAAACAACTCGCTTGCTACCTAGTTTTACAGTGCAATTAATGAATGAGTGTAAAATCAATTTAGTTAAATGCCACTATTATAAATTGAAATATACTTACTGATTTGGGTGCAGCTCCTATATTGATTACGTACTAGATACACAATTTTATATACTTAGGTAAATAATGACATCACCAACACATTGTTTGGTTTTGCAACCCACTATGTAGTCAAACTCAAAAGCCGGCGTTATTATAATGATGTGCGACGAAGTAAACAAACAAAGAAACTGAGAAGCGCTTGTTCGTTTCGATTGCTTTGTGACACAAAATGGACCCTTATCACCTTCAAAATACAGATCAGTCTTGTCTAATAATCGTAAGATGTTAGGGCAGCGCCATCTAGTATTTAAACATAAACATATTCATTTGCGTCGCGGGCGCCGCGCGTCGCTTTGTGACACAAAATGGACCCTTATCACCTTCAAAATACAGATCAGTCTTGTCTAATAATCGTAAGATGTTAGGGCAGCGCCATCTAGTATTTAAACATAAACATATTCATTTGCGTCGCGGGCGCCGCGCGTCGTAAGCCCCATACCTATTGACCGTACGTGCATCCATTACTGCCACACTATATTGAACTTTATCACATGAGGAATACAGGTCAATTCCGTAAACGTTGTGGTACCGTCCTTGATCCGGAAAATGATTATTTTGAATAATTTTGTCAGTTGTAATGTAAGCATTAATAACAGCAACTTTATTTTTCATGCATGATTTACTTCATTTGATATCTTAATCCTTCAAGCGCCGTGATCTAGACAAAATATATAAAATCATTGTTCCTAGCTACCGGGGTCCCATGCGACGCGCGAAGGCTTAATCATATTATTATAAAGTATTATTAAAATAATGTGTAATTAATAATATTGCGATTCTAAAGTAAATACTCCCTTACATAGACAATTAATAATTTACACAAGACAAAAATTGTTAGAAAGAAAGTTAATAATATTGTATTCGACTGTACTCAATGTAATGTATGTAGAAGTTTACAATCAAATTTAATGGTTTTCTAGGTCAAAAGTCAAGCAAAAATTGGACTGATATTGGGCACTATTTCAAGCACAATTTTTTGAGACGTAAATTGTACCTATAGCTCGTTCGATATTCGCGCACTGAGGTGAGTATGCTGGGCGTAGAACCTACGCCCAGCATACTCACTGAACGAAGCCTATAACTCCGAAGTTATTCGAGCACTGTTTTTTCTTTTTGGGCACCGTTTGGCACTATTTGGGAACTATTTTTTGAAGTATGAATTATGTTTGAAGCGTATACAGATTCTCCGGACGGAGGTGAGTATGCTGGGCGAAACCTTCGTCCAGCATACTCATCGAACTATGGCTATAACTTCGCAAGTACAAGAGCACTATTTTTTTCCTTTGGGCACTATTTAGCACTATTTCAGAACAGTTTTTTGACATTCATGAAATATCAGGATTCCATGGTGAGTATGCTGGACGAAGGGACACCCACCAGCTGACATGTAACTGGCACAAATAATGCAAACTGTTCGCATGCCATTGTGGCATAACAACTTCTGATTAGTGAATGCCACAATTATATATAAGCTACTTGCTTACTTTTCGATGAAAGCAATAAGCACTGAAACAATAAAATACAGTATCAGTTTCCATTTTTAAAACGCCCGTATAGTAGCTCATTCAGCTTTAGCTTATTAATTAACATAACATGTTCGACATGAGCAACAGTTGCCATACATTTAGCAAGTCGGAACTCCCACAACCATTAAACTGAGGTGTTCTGTAACTGACGGGGCAATAATCGCAAGTGTCCAATATTGGCAGGTGGGTTATCGACTGACCTCGAGCACTTGCATCGAGTCAAACAGTCAGTTAACTTGACTTGCTTTGCCACTGTCATGGCGGCGGTAAACTGTGTGGCATTCGTAATAGCCCAGTTTCGAAGAGACGGACAATTTCACTTATAAATGCTTAGTTGGGATCGAAACTTAACGTTTATAGAGGAAGTTTGTGTGTTTGTACGGCTTACATTCTTTTCCCTTCGAATTGACAGGACTAAAGTAATGAACCATCACTCAGCAAGAACCGAGGCTGTTGGCCTAGGGTGCATAATCATCAGCCTACCCTTTTCCCAACTTTATTGGAATCGACTTCCAGTCAAACCGGAATGCCAGTATTTTGAATGGAGTGTTTACCTATCTGACCTCCAAAACCGGGTGCATTAGGCTTATATCAAAGTAAGACTACTGTCCAGAATGCATAAATTGATTTGCTGATGCCATTCCATTATGTGGACGAATTATTTTCTCGCCCTAATCCTAAAACTATTCACCAGGTGGTTAAATTGTTTGAGCCAAAGATCAACTAACTTAGCCGAAAATATTCTCTTGTATTGTATATTATCATCTGACTAAGTGTTTAAAGTGTCGGCTTCCAGTCTTACCGGATGCAGCTAAATATTAACTATCAGAATTGTTAATGGAGCGACTGCCTATCTGACCACTACAAACCAGTAACTGAATAACACGATACCCCTTCGCAAGACAGGTTTGCAGACTTTCAGGCTTCCGACTACCCTAAACTGGCTGACTGGCTCTTATGCTTAGCACGCACGTGAGGAGTTTAGGAATAGCTGGAAACGCAAAACCGCAAACAACCACGCAATGCGGCTGGCGTTTTGCTTAATTTTATTTCAATACCACCATGGATTTCTGGCGAGTAGCGTGTGTTGTGGCTTCGGTTTTCAAATGAAGAAATAGTAAACGTAAACCACGCCGTCGCCATAAATACTGGGTACATCCACTAACGGATCATAGACATCTGAAAGGATACTTTTGCAAAATGTGCAACGTGTGACAACATCCCGATAAGTATTTTTATTACTAAGTACAGAATGTCGAATGGTACTTTTGAAATTATTACAAGCCGTGGGCTAGTATCTACAACATGAAGTCACTGCATTTCGTAATAAAAAACCGAACGCGGCTAACCACGTTACTGCGCGTGCGCCACCATACTAAGTATTAATATGGAATACATAAAAATCGCGCGCTTACAAACCACGATCCAAATGTAGCAAGTTACGTTTTTAAAATTAGTCACTGAAAAAACTTGCTAATGTGTGCGCTTGTATAGGAAACTATGTTTTACATTTTTTGCACGTACGGTTAAACTCGTGCGTTTAATCGCAGTGCGTGCTTAGCCTTGACTTTTATGCTGTTGACAACACTCGTAACGTAAACTGCTATCCAAATAATTCAATCATTTTTCAGCGAATGCGCACCGAAGTCTGCTCAGCCCAGTTGAGGGCATTCGCAATGAAACTGTGGACGTCGACAAGCCAACAGGCAACAATCCAATTTGCCTTTGCTTTGTGAATGTAAATTACAATCACGAGCTGCGCGTTGTACAGCCGCTGATAAAATTTGATTAACAAATGAGAAATTCTATAACATAATGCAAGCAACAAAGCATGTGTTGCTTTAGCGTCAAAATGTACTGAAAATAAACGGTTATGTAGGTGAATAGGTCGTAGTTCGTGCGGTTTCTTTTTTATATGCCCTAAGGCTGTATGGATGACCTGCCTTTAAGTTACTCTTGGCGCGAAAGCCAAACGTTAAAATATTATTTTATATGGCTAAAAACCAACCTAACAAAATCGTAAAGTATATAAAATCGCTTCGTTTTAAAGGGATAGGAACTTTAATTGTGACAAATAAGTACCAGAAGGCTAAGGGTTGCGCCACATCTATCAGCACGGAATCGCATTTTACCATGCTCCTATCCTTTTCCGTCGCTCAGAACCGTCATTTGCTAGAGTGAAAGAAACAGAGCGGGAGTGCTATCGCACGCAGCAGCATCGACGATGCGCTAGGCAGCACGCTCTCCGACGAGGTTCCATGGTAAACAGCTGAAACGCGTCTTTTTTAAAATCAATAAAATTAGTATAGGTACATAAATTATATTTATTCTTTTCTGGTTCATTAAAAACATAACTCGTGTCATAAAATATTTTCTTCTTATACTTGTAGCATTCACTTGTAGCAGAGCTAATAGGTTGATAAGACAATTTACTAACTATATCACAGGCTCACCAACACCACCAAGCCCCAGAGTCCAGTGTACGCTTCACCTTCCAACTTCCCGCCATTACCCGCGTGTTCCATACTCTATGTTTATTGGTCATCGTCAACTTTTTAATTTTGTTCGTCAAGTTGTAAAAATACTCGTTGCAACATGCGACTGACAACTGATATGGCTTTTTGTTGGATTTGTTTTTTTTTTTAAAGTTGGTTGTTTGTTTATGAAATTGATTTGGGAAGTACCTAAAGTCTGAAGTGATTAAACGAACATTTTGGAACTTTTTAACTAGTCCATTGAATGTTTAGTGGTTGATGATGACTGTAACTTTAAACTTTTGCAGCCCTATCTAAGGAACATTGTCGGAGCATTGGAATCTAACCTTTTTTTTCGGATGGGAAATCATCAAATGACCCCTCCCGCTCTGGCCGGAGCGGAAGGGAGTGTCAGACTTGTACTGACTAAAACCCATCCATGTTCCTTCTTTGCCTTTGTGTTCAAGGGCCGCGGCATCGGCCCTTCCTTTTTGCTGACATCTCATTGAGGTGCGCGTGGAACACGAACGCGCCGTCGACACGGCCTGTCGTCATAAGACGGACGAGCGGTCGCGGATGTCGCTCATTCAGCCCGATGGCAGTTTTCCAAAAGTAAATGTTAAAATATCTCATAACACGGACCGTACTCCATATCTGAATTTCAAATTCCAACCAAAATTATATACACTCAGTATTTAAAGCCAAATATATCTTCTGTAAGCAATAATACATCAACAAATGATTGCCGCCAACTTTTCATTCGAAATGAGAATTCCCGAACTCTCAGTAAACAGAAAACGAGGAACACTCGAGATGCGATGCATCCGAACGAAAGTCGAACTTCGAGATACCTTCGAGTTTCGGAATCTGAATGCAACAACTTTTTCAATGATTATTCAATGAAGTTTTATTATCGGTGAAGGAAAACATCGTGAGGAAACTGGAATGTGTTAGAACGTAAATATCGAAGACATTAGATCATTACATCTACCAACTGACACTTGGCCCGAGTGGTGGATGATGGCCCACTCCCTCTCAAAGTGAGGAAGCCTGTGACCCAACTTTGGGAACGGAAGAAATCTTAAATTTGAGGAAACTGGAATGTGTTAGAACGTAAATATCGAAGACATTAGATCATTACATCTACCAACCAACACTAGGCCCGAGTGGTGGATGATGGCCCACTCCCTCTCAAAGTGAGGAAGCCTGTGACCCAACTTTGGGAACGGAAGAAATCTTAAGATTATCTTCAGTCCCATCTTTAGCCGTATAACATACCTACATAAATGTTGAATGATGATCAAGCAAGATCATAGATAACAGAAACCTCAGGTCTACAACGTAACATTCTCTCAGTAACAACGATGATTGAAAAGTCAAAAATGTATCGTATGACCACTTTAAGTGTGCAGTTCAACTGTAAGTTAACGTGGCTTGTCAAGAAAATTTGCATCAATCCGTCAAACTTAGTACTAATAAGTTGGTTGAAGTGCAGAAACCGTAAAGCAATCTTGTTGGACGTGATTGTAAAAATACGAAAAGTTTTGATATCAATTGCTACTAGTCTAGCTATTATTACATTTCAACAGTTTTGCTCAGTAGACAAATTATCAATCCTAAATCCGGAAACGCACTTTACAAACAACACACTACACAGTTTCAATTTCCAACTGTCCATCAAATTCATTGACAGCTCTACTGCTTTTGTCCTGCAGCCATGAGAAGCACTCAGTTCTATTTATATCAATAGAAGCGACGCCACACCGCCGAGCACTCAAAGGTCCCACTCTTTCGTTTGTTTAAAACGTCTTACTTAACTTTAGTGGTAAACAAAAAGTTTGAGCGGTACTCCGTTGGCAATACGTATTGAACACTCTACGGTTGACATGAAAGTTTTCCCATTAGAACTTTGGAAACGTGAAAATTATTCTCCGTTGAACCACTGCGAACGCTCGCTCCATATGCTTTTTATAAGCACTCAATATGACAAACAGTATGACTGATTTTATTGCTAAATCTAATGGACGGGTCGCGAAAGTTGAGCCTTTGTTGAGTAACTAATGTTTCGTTCTGGACCGAAATGGTCTATAGAAGGGATGTCTGGCCAAATGGATGTTTTACGAAGTGATGTGATTAAGTAGCAAACAAACACAAACTCACGTATAATGTTTGAGGGTGAGTCCTTTAAAGTAGTGTCAAGGCTAGGAGAATTAAGGTACAATTTCGGCGTCGACGTCAATGTCGCCATCTCCAAAAGCATTTGCAACCTGGGTGACACGGATCCCATCGTATCGCTGCTGCCTGTCATTGGAATTTGGCATTTTGCTTCTTCGCTATACGGTTCCATCGCATTTGGCATTGTCCCTATAGCATGCATGCCATGTGTTAAATTAATAGCACAAATTATTTGCTTTGAATATACAGAAGCCCTGAAGATATCGAAAGTATGATATTGGTACTTCCGGTTATTCTGGAAGCCAACCCCAGCATAGTTGTGAAAAGGCTAGGCAGATGAAGAAGAAAAAGCATCCTGATCCAGCACTGGACCCGACGTGGCAGATCACCCATTACATAAGGCTGTGCCCCAGCAATAGGAAAATTACAGGCTGATTATGCTACTTAACGAAGTATGGTTAATTATAGTGATCAACCATGACAATTGCATTAAGATTTTACTTTCGAGACAGTAAAAAATCCACAAGTAAACGTTTACTCAATCACACAAAAAGCAACATTGCTAAAGGCATCAGTCGTACTTCAAATCCAATTATGACAACATGCACATCCCGGAGTCCAAGTTAATTTAATTGGATGAGCAATCCTCAGTGCCTTTTGAGATTTCCTTACTCATACAGTAACATGGTTTTATATTTTCCTCTGTCGCAAAAGTCAGCCACTAAGGATGTACTTTTAATTTAATAGAGCATTCAGTTTTTCTTAAGTGTGGCTGCATTGTAGTTGTGATTGTGAGTGAACTCTTTATAAATAAAAGTGGAAAAGTGTTTTTCAGGATAGTCTTTTTAAGGTTACTATAGTTTCTGAGATCTTAGATACAGCCATGGTCTCATAACGGAGGAGATAAATCTTAGAACCAAAAATTCAAAGAAATTTGACTTCCATCAACCCACATTGGGCCAGCTTTGTGGTTTACAGCCCCCTTCCTCTCATAAAGAGAACGTCAGCAGTGAAAAAATTGTGGCCTGATGATGCATATGCTTAATGCGTCATAAATTATTGTCGCGGAAGTTGGGTCATCATGTTTTTCAGCTGGGGTTGGTTGGTTACAGTTTCATCGACCATCATGACAGAACGGGCCAATTTACCCAAACGAAAATGACCTAAAAATGATTTCCCAGTACCAACATAATCATGATACCACAACAACCAATGATTGAGTGATAAAAAATATAACATTAAAATATTCGACGACATTTGGCTTGGTAACTGCTTCGGGCAACAATTGGTAACTACTAAAGAGTATTTTAATAAGTTGGCAGCATTAACCGTCGGTCGCATACGGTGACCCTCGGTGACCTTTACATTGGCTCAATTCCATGTTTTTGTGAACATTACCCAACATTACGATGGTTGGTGAAAATTTTAGGTAGGGCATTTTTGTTCTGGCAATTTTCGTGTTTTTCTGAGAATGACAGATCGGACTTATGAATAGTTAGACAGCTAAGCAACTAGAAGTGTAGGCGTTGTATCAGAAATATGTTTCGGCAAAGACCGATGACCGTTGGGGTAGACGTGTTCTAGAGTAGAGACCGCAAATCGGCAAGTGTAAGGTGGGATGCCCTCAGGCTCGGTGGATCGACGATCTTCGCAGCTGGCTGGTAGCAACTGGATGAGAGTGCCGGATAATCGAGTTAAGTGGCGAGCGAAGAGGCCTGTGTCTAGCAGCGGACTGCTGTAGGCTGATGATGATGACAGCTGCAAAGAGTAACCACGGTATAAACTTTTTCCATTTCCTTTCATCTTTAAAGCAATTTACTGAGAAGCTAGTCATAAAAAACCGCGCTTCATTTAGACAGCGGCTTCATTTAGATTGACACGCGCAGAATATGAAGTGGGGCATTGATTTAAATGCCTTCATATAATCTTCACACACATGTCATCATTATTGGCAGCCTTGTTTCAACCACAGCTGAGCATAGGCCTTTTTGTGCAATGCTTTCTTAGTCTGTGCAAGTCTCATCCAGGTCTTCCCCACGATCTTACGAAGCTCGTCCACCCGACGGGCTTTTAATTTACCAATGCTACTTCTTCATATATGTACCTAGGTGACTAGGCCATTGCCACCTGCAATGCTTAAAAGCAACCAACTAATTTGGAAACAAAATTAAAACGAACAGTGTGTAGGCGTTAATAAATCAGACACATCTGCTACACATTGCTTTGAGTAAAGCCAGAATTAATGTAACGAGCCTATCCATTACTTTCAAACTCAGTATTAATTTTGACGAAGGTCCCAAAACTGTTTACAGTACGTCAAAACGAAATCCATACTTTCTCGACCTTTTCAAATGATACAATGAAGGTTACAGCCAAAAACATCAGCTGTTTAGGTACTGAGGTACCCATTCCATTCAAATTAGCCATTGTACTTTGACTGAGAAAGAAATGAGAAAAAAAGATGGCTGCCAACAAATCATCATAGCGTGCTTAGAGTTGATAAATATTCATGAACATTTTGATGTCTTTCGTTTATTTAACGAATCTAAATTCGCCTTGGAAGCGATTGTAATAATTGTATGGAACAGGACTTATTCCATGAAGGTTGACACAGCCACAAAAGCTACACCATATTTCTTGCAGTCACCAACTCCTTGGCGAAACGTAGTAATTATGAGGGAATGACATGAAACGGAAGGGTCGTTTGTAGATAATGATAAGATGCTGTGGGTGGCCACGGCTAGTGGTACACCGCTGGTCATGGGTTCGAACTCAAGCAAAGCAAATTACTGGTTTTTGCATAACAATGAAAGAAAACACCAAGAGAAAACAATATCCTAGAATAAGAACACGTAATTATGGCACCAACCCGCGCTGGGCTCGCGTGGTGGGTTACAGCACAGTACCTCTCACAGAGCGGTGACTTATGTCCCAGTTGTGGGCACGTTACAGTCTGACTATACTTATACTAATGTAAAGTATACTTCAGCCAACTTATCTGTGCTGGCGGGAAAACACAGAACTAAAATAAATGTACTAAGTTTGACATATCGATGCATTTTTTCTTGACAAGCAGCGCCATCTTGAGCTATACACTTAAAATGGTCATACTGTAGGTAATGCCACATCTGACTGCGTATAAGTAATCATATTTTTCATAAACAGAAGGAAGGTAATAAAAAAGTTTTGAATTACATCTTCTGCTTTATAATTTCAGCATTACTATCCTGCTCCACTTAGCTTTAACCGCCTCCCAACTATGTATATCATTCCACCGTATTTCGCCACCCCATCCATTCTGACATTTAAACACAAACAGACACAAGGAACCAGCGAAGATGCAACTGACAGAGGCTAATTACACAAAATAGGGTGTGCTGTGTACCAACCTACGTTTGCGGTCGCTTTTCAAACAAAATGAACCAAAAACTCGGTTTCCAACTGCATATTTATGTTTGTTATTCCATCCTCCTGTTGATTTTTCATCTAAACTTTGACGGTTAATTTACATTTTTGAGGTACGTACACACATGAAATTTATTTTTCACACGAGTGCAATCAATGTTTGTTGTTTTGATTTAATTATTTTGTTGGAGTTTTGTATTGGTTGGATTTTTTTTTGCTATCGCTGTAGAATGAATGGTCCATAATTTTGTTATTAGGTACACTTAAAAATATATACACACACACACACACACACTTGCATTTATTCCAACTTCAGGTTATCGTTATGTCCCAGCAAAAAATCCGTCAAGTGCGTGTCGGAGACGGAAAGAAAGACGAACAAACAGCGAAGCCTTAGTGACAGGGTCCCGTTAGCAGCCTTTGAATACGGAACCCTAATAAAAATCACCAGCATCATCATCATTAGCAGCCTTGTTTCACTCAATGCTGAGTATAGGCTTCCTCCATTGCCATGCTATCCTGGCCTTGGTTGGCTTGGCCACTAAAACTAAAAAACACAAAAATTTCAATGATGAAGCAGCACAAAATAAATATCCAGTCATAATATATCGCTGAAATGCTAGCTGAAGTTAAGCGCAGCTCTATTAACATCGCTAAAACTTTAATCTTTTACCTGTCATGGTCAAACCAACTTCGACGTCAACGTTCAACGTCTTCGCACGATGCAAAACACTTATAGAACAAGACAAGTAGACAGTCCACCACATCTCACACAAACTTCAAACAGCTCTCGGCACTCCCCAATACAGGCAAACACGCCAAAATTCCATAACAGCACACTACCAACATGTCTGTGTGTCCCCTTAAAACAGAACTTATTAAATTAAACAGTTCTCCTTGAGTTTCCTAGGGGCTCTTATCACAGTGCTGGCTCGGAGGCCATTAAAACTTGGACCACCCTACTAACTGTGACACAACACTAATTGGTTGGAGAAACCACTTTGTGATAAATTAAAAATTATTATCAACTCCCGAGGCCAAGGAAAAGTGTAGTTTTAGAGCTGAGTTCGGATTCCAAGGAGTTTTGTTTAGTTGGTCCGTTCTTCGCCGGCAGTATTGTTTTATTAATTACTGTTTGTAGTGGAGCTTCATTTTAAGCGGTAATTAATTTACAAACTACACTAGCAAGTGCAGAACCCTATTTGCTCTCGTGTGGATCATATTAAATTCTATAATTAAATTTCTATTATGATTACGTGGAATTTCAGACAATATTCTTCGTTGATAATTAGTCAATTCTGGAAGGAATACGAAATACGCTTCCACGATCAATCCACTCACAAACTCAGTCTTGATTTTGCGTATTTAACATAATGCTTGACTTAAGATAATCCAGCTTTTGGGCTAACCTTAATAATATATAACCTTCCATTCCCCAAAATACTTTAGAACTAGTCCAAACTTTCATTAGTTACAAAGTACACGTGCACTAATAACGCAACTACTGGTAATAACTTGTAAAATCCAGTTCAGACCGGTTCAGTCTAGATTGGACTGAGTCCCGCCTCGGGCGCCAAGTAATGCTCAACTTCTAAACTACAATGAACCGCTTAGACTCCTTTGCTTCTATTGTGGTATGATGAGCATGGCTGATTCATCATTGAGAAATTAGCCTTTTATCTCCAATTTTACAGATAGAACTTTAACTTAGACACAAAAAAAAACTAAAAATTAGTGTTCTGCCTTACCCTTCGGGGAATACCATAGGCGTTATGTTATTTGTAAAGTAAAAAAAATGGGGGAGAGTCAGGCAATAACGAACAGATTTGAAAACTTGGCCCCGGGGAAAATAAACAGTACAGAGAAGCAATTAACTAGTTTGTTATAATTAAGCCGTGTCCCTTCCGAGACAAACTGAATGAAGCCAAGGTTGTGCGTGTTAATTTGTTTCCCTTGGTATGAATATTATTTACATTTGCCTGCTCATAACTGTTCAATTAAAGTCCTTTTTGAAGGTCATTGGGTATAAAAGATATTTAAGATTTTGTTTTGGTCACTCGTAACGTACGTGAAATTATTAAAATTAACGCTAACAAATCTGTCGACACCAGCTGCAGCGAGTCACGGCCTTTAAATGTAATTTAATGATGTTACGAATTAAGCTTCAAGGCAAAATTAACAACCGGAACGTATTTTGTTACTTATACTAAACACTCAAACAAAGAACTTAGTCACACAATTTAAATCTCACTTTACACATACAGCACATCTAAAAGCAATGATAAAAATATAACAAAGAAATTTACACCCGTTCTCTGTCCAACCACAGCGCAATCACTCCAAAAGTTTTCATATTTCGGATGCCGTTAGCCATGAAACATTGCCTGCCAAGCGTGGTGTCAAAAGTTATACCACCCCAACTTGGCCGATATGAAACGAGTAATAATGAAACTCTGTAGAAATGAAACTGACACTTTGCCCCCTTCTCCCCAATTCTTATTTCCTATCTGACAGTCAAAGTGACAGATGTCAACTTTCCAGACACCAATTTACTTTTTTTTTTCGTTTTAAGAAAATATTCGGTAACAATGGTAAGTCAAGGACTTATTATATTTTGTTTTGTGATTAACTTCAATATTTTTTGTGGGGAATTAATTCGGTTTTCTTGTTTATTAAGCCTATTTAGTTGTCTTTCAAATGTCTTTAAAAGCAATCTTTTTGCATTAAGTAAAACTTATCATCATCTGCCTAGCCTTTTCCCAACTCTGTTTGGGGTCGGCTCCAGTCTAAGCGGATGTAGCTGAATACCAATATTTTACGTGGAGCGACTGCCTATCTGACCTCCACAACCAAAGTTAGTACTGGGTAATACCACAATACTATACCCCTTGGTTGTCAGACTTTTTGGGGCACTGACTACCTGTAACGACTGTCAAAGACAGTCGTCAGTTGGTCGTCAGTCTACAAATGACAGCCGGGACCAACGGCTTAACGTGCTTTCCGAGGCATGAAGGAAACTCGGTATGTAATGGGTGGTCACCCATCCACAGACCTAGGCAAGCACGGCTTAACCTAAAGATCGATCTGAGCGGCTGTTATTATTTTGCAACGAGATCCTCTAAGTATCTCTATCTCCATTAAGTAAAACTTACCGATCTTTGTAAATTGTCTGTAAATTCCTTGTAGCTATTATTTACTGCTCGTACTTTTTGTGCCGTATCTTTTCTCGTATCTTCATTTGCCATTGCCGAAGAACTATGCAAAAAATATCTGATTTCATTCCAAAATTTTAATAAACTCGGATCATATTATTCTCTTCGTAACTGTAGCTTTTTATCTATAAGCCAAAGTAACCAACAATTAACATTTTGCAACTTTTTACTTAAAACATCTTTTAAATTAAAAAAGTAATTGCTTCTTACATTTTTGAGGTAAACCGCGAAATTATTGTCTTAGCTCATTTTTACCAATTAAGATTTCGTTGTGCGGCTAGATCAAAAAGTAATTACTTTGTAATTCATGTTAAAAAGTTTTTAAATATCTGTCTTAATCGCTTACTTATAAACTACTAGTTTTCCGCCCGCGGCTTCGCCCGCGTCGAGTTCGGTTATATCGCGTTTCCAAGAGAACTCTTCAAAATTCCGGGATAAAAACTATCCTATGTTCTTTCTCAAGGTCAACTCTATCTGTGCACCAAATTTCATTAAAATCAGTTCAGTGGTTTAGACGTGAAAGCGTAACAGACAGACAGACAGAGTTACTTTCGCATGTATAATAGTAGTAAGGATGTGCAGCAACGTTGGCATGACCAGGAATTGTATCTATCTACTTGTACTTTGCCTACTTATCGTGAGTAACTAGTCAAAGTTAATCAGCATCATCTGCCTAATTGCCTATCCTTTTCCGAACTATGTTGGGGTCAGCTTCCAGTCCAATGCAGCTGAATACCAGTATACTATAAAGCACAAACACTAGTCAAAGTTAATAAAAACTAATAAGTTTGTTGTTTTTCTCATTAGATATCTTCATTTCAAAGGAAATTAAATTATTTGCAAACTACAAAACTATAATAGTAATAAATATGTACAAGTAGAAAAGGGTTACTTACAGGGCGTCCAAAAATTCGTCCGCATCGCTGTCAACAGGAAAAGTGCCCCGAAGGCTGGCAGCATTGCCACGTTGGATGACAATGCTGATTCTTTGGCCAAAAAATACGCCTGCCCTCTGGTCACGTGAAGAGTCGACCAACCGCTTGGCGATTTCCCGAAATACTAGGTGGGCACTCGGACCCCATGGCCCTAGTGTTTCAACCCCAAACGGCTCAAACACATAACTACCAATTAAATTATTGTATTTGCGCCGTTTGAGGTTTTCAGCACCTACAGCAGACGCCCCAGCGCAGCACACTGTGCTACGAAGATGGGATGGCGCAAGGGTGTCGACGCAAGTTACGTCCCACACCAAAGGCCTACCCAACTTCCATGGCATTATGGTCATACCATCTGGTCTCTTCCCATCGACGCGTGCCAAGCTATTGGGTTCTAAGACAGCTAATAAGTTCATGTTTCAATGTTAATCAGTTTTTTCCTGGCAACGTCCCTGAAACTCACAGCTGAAAGGACCAAATCTAAACTAATTTAAAACTTAAAAAACATTCCGGCCAGGCTAGCCGGGCGTATGAGAAAAAAAAGAAAAAATATTCTGTTTATTAAATCTTTGAAGAAAACTGACCTGATCAAGAATTCTGAAGGAAAGTATGATTAATTTATTCCTTAGAGTGTAAGGACTCACAGCTCAATGAACCTATTAAAAAGCAATGTTCACTCGACCCCTGTCTAATCTTGTTTAGCCTACGAATTATTCCTCGTGATCTTCGAAGTCCTCTCAAATAGGCAAGCACTCCTATGGGGTAAGGGTGTATTATCTTAAACTCCACTGCACTGGGAAGTGAAGTGATCCCAGTCAATATAACACAGGAAGGCGCTAAAAGTCAATCTAATTGTCAAAATATACAGGGTGGAAGGAACACCGATGCGAAAACGGTTACCACTTATTCAGTACATCATTCTGAGACCCCCAACATAGAAATTGTTCATCGGTATTTTTTTTTTTTAATGGTAATGGAACAGGTAGTTCCATACATTTTGACCGTGTATTGCACTTTTGCAGGAATAATCTGTTTTTTTTTTAATAACCGATGAAAAATACTGGTATTCAGCTGTCGGTTAGTTGGGTAAAGGCTAGGCAGATGATGATTGTACAATTTTTTCTCAAATAAATAAATTAATTAATTTTACGTAAAAACATACATCGTGGACCACATGAAAGAACAAGCCGCCATCTTAGTCTGTCGTTGCAGTGGTTTCATTAAATAAGTTTCAATTAAGGGTCGGTCTGGTTAGATAAAGGGACGTGGTTCAACTCGTAATTAGTGGTCCCTGAAGTTAGTTGTGAAATCTTTGAGGTTGTCATAGCCTTTGTTTGGAGATGATTATCATCTCACGTTATAATGTTACTTATGCAGTATGTTTTGAGGTGGTGATTGGATGATGTTGTTGAAATTTCTAAACTGGAACTGGTTAGTTTAGAAGTGTTTTATTTAATCATAGTGTTGTATCAATTTAACATTGATGCTAAACCATGTTAGGAGTAGAAGTTTTTAAACTGACATGGTTACTACAGTGAAAACGAGATATTTATCATGTTTTTTTGTCATGGTAAATATCCCATTTTCAGTATTAATGGTTATGTTAGGGCTGTTAATTGTGAGTTATAGTTGACACTTGCAACAGCATAAACCTAGCATACAAGGATATTTTGGCGCACGAATGACGATGGCAGTATTAGTTCCGATTTCAGTCGCGCGCCAAAATTTCCTTGTACAGCGTTAAACAGCAATACCCACAGCCCTCCTCAAAGTAAAACAAAACAAACTTCATAAATATGCATCATTCAAACATCGTCAGTGTTTCGTTAATCACTTCGCTCGAACATTGCACGTTTCGGGCACTTATAAGCATTAACAATGGCTCGAAACTTTCCTCATTATTTGGTGCGTTCCTCGCGATTTACCACGCTTTCCCGCTTACTGCAACATTCATGAATAACCACTCACAAATTCGCCAACTGAACTCTGCGCTAATTCACTGCAGACATTAGTAAACAAAGCTTCAGACTTGCAGGTGACATACGACTGTAGATCTTAAGACGTTGAAATAGAGACTGTCGTCGCACATAAATTTTGGATCGCAAGAGGTCGTAGCGGCAAGGATATAAACAATTTGGATGGGGCCACAAAGGAAGCGAATTTGAAAGCAAAATTGAATAATAATTTATTTAAAAAATATTTTATTGACCTACTTATTTTAATGAACTTATTACATATACGTCGTCTTGGTAGAATTGTATCGGTAAACCTTATTAATTGCTCCAATAATTTACGATGAAAATCATTAAAATATATTTCACAACTAATTTCAAACTGTATTCATCTGATTTGCCGTCCCAAAAAATGCACAAATATTTTAAATAAAAACACGACCAATGGTTATCCTGCACATATAATTAATTGTGGTTTGTGTAATTAATAATGATAGATTTAATTAATTGTATAATTGCAGCGGTACTCCTCTTTTATTAACTCTATTTCGTAAAGAACACTGTGGTTTTCACTTTTGGTGAACTTTTTTTTATCGTTACCGATTCCAAGTCTATTCGTTGCTGATTACAAGTCTACATATTGATAGTAATTAACCTCAATTATAATGGATATTCGGCTAGAAATATATATAGTTTTTACCTTAGGGGCCGTCTCCACGAGCGAGAGAATCGCGGCGATATTACGTATTTGTATGGAATAATATCGCCGCGATTCTCTCGCGTGTGGAGACGGCCTCTAAGAGAGTGTATAGAAATACGTGGCAACGAGGATAAGATCGTCGCGATTCTCTCGCTCGTGGAGAAAGCCCCTTTTTTTTTTTTTTTTTTTTTTTTTGGGGGGTGAGAAATCATCAAATGACTCCTCCCGCTCTGGGCGGAGCGGAAGGGAGTGTCAGACTCTTACTGACTAAAAAACACCCATGTTCCTTCATTGGCCCTTTATGTTCCAGGGCCGCGGTATCTCTTTCGAACAGTCCCGCAGCCCTGGCAGGCACCGGCCCTTGCGGGCCCCTCCCGTTTGCTGACATCTCTTTGAGGCGCGCGTGGAACACGAACGCGCCGTCGACACGGCCTGCCCGTCGTCATACGACGGACGGACGGCGAGCTAGCCCATTACTCGCCGTCCACAGGCCCGCGCCTACGGTGGCCGAGAGCCATCACGGCGTGGCCCCCGACGCCCGGTGCTTCTCCCGCGGCGGCTGGGACGTGAGGAGGTTCTCTCCCTCTCACGTTCCGCCGCCTCCTTCGCTAGCATGACTGCTTCGCAGAAGGAGGCGACGGCTTCCCATTCCCTCTCGCCCCGGACCATGGCTTGAACCAGGGCCGGACGCGAGAGGTCGCCGCCGCCAATCGCCGCTACGAGGACACGGCGGTGCTCCGCCCAAGCAGAGCAGACCTCCACGGTGTGCTCCACCGTGTCCTCCGGTCGATCCTCGCAATTGTAGCATCCGGGCGTTTCCTCCCGCCCGATTCGGTACAGGTACCTCCCGAAACATCCATGTCCGGTGAGGACCTGCGTCAGGCGGAAGGTGAGGGCGCCGTGGCGCCTCTCAAGCCACTCCTCAAAGAGGGGACTTACCGCCACTATCGTGGCGTGCCCTGAACGGGGTTGCGATAGTCGCTCTCTCCATGTCGCCATGAGATCACGGCGGAGGTCTGTCCGCCGCGCGACAATATGCCGCGGCAGCGGAGTTACCCCCCGGCTCTGTACCTCCGCGCGCCACTCGTGCAGGCGCGCGAGGACTATGGCCTCCAGATCCCATGGCGGCAATCCGGCAAGGAGGCTCGCCGCCTCGCGGGAGATCGTGCGGTACCCACGGATCAGCCTTACGGCTACCACCTTTTGGGGCGCGTTCAGGTAGTGCTTTGCACGCAACCTCAACGAACGCGCCCACACCGGGGCCCCGTAAAGGGCCATGGACCGCAAGATCCCCGCATAGAGCCTCCGGCAGGAGGCGTTTGGCCCCCCCAGGTTGGGCAGGAGCCGCTTGAAAGCAGCCCCGGCCTTTTCCAGTCTGGGAGCCAAACGTCGGAAATGCTCCACGAAGTTCCATCGGCTGTCGAGGACGAGTCCGAGGTACCTCAACGTCGACTCGACGCCGACGGGAACCCCTCCTACCGTGAGTATGGATCCCGACGGTGGCGCGCTCCGAGGCCCATGAAAGCACATGGCCTCAGACTTGTGCAATGCCACCTCGAGACCCAATTGCCGGATCCTCTCAACGACTATCGCAACCCCGCGTGTCATCAATTCGGCCGCCGCCTCGTGCGACCTCCCCTGCGCCAGCACCAGCGTGTCGTCAGCGTAGCAGACTACGCTGACGCCGCTAGGGAGGTCGGCACGCAGCACATAGTCGTAGCCGATGTTCCACAAGGGCGGCCCCAGAACCGATCCCTGTGGAACACCGCACGACATCTCTCGCCGGTTCCATTCTCCGTTGTGACCGGGATATATGACATACCTGTCCGTCAGGTAGTCCCCGACCACACGACGAAGGTAGGTCGGCACCCGGTGATACCGGAGTGCCTCCCTAATGCAGCTCCAGGGCATGGAGTTGAAGGCGTTGGCGATGTCGAGAGACACCGCCAAGACCACCCCACCCCTGGACACCGCAGCCCCCGTCGTGAGGGCTCTCACGCGCATGATGGCGTCCACCGTCGAGCGCCCCTTGCGGAAACCAAACTGGTTGTCCGCAAGATCCGGCCCAATCCCCACCAGGTGCCCGGCGAGGCGGTTTGCAATTACTCTTTCGAAGAGCTTGCCCACCTCGTCGAGCAACACAATGGGCCGGTATGCGGACGGAGAGTCCGCAGGGCGCCCCGGCTTCCGGATGAGGACCAGCTTCCCTGTCTTCCAACGAAGCGGGAACTGGCCTCTCTCCAAGCATGCGCTTAGGAGCCCCTCCAGTCGGGGCCCGAGAGCCTGCAAGGCCAGGACCCAGGCTTTGCCAGGTAAGCCATCGGGTCCCGGGGCGGTATTCCTGGCCTTAAGCCGGTTTACCGCCACTCTCAGGTCTACCCCAGTCACCTCCGGAGTGTCGTCATCGTCATCGTGGTCCGCTTCCGGCACCGCAAGCGGCGGAGCCATAGGCGGGGGAGGATGTTCCCCTCGCGAAGGGAACAGAGCGCTCACCACGTCCTCCACGAGCTGCGGCCGGAGACTCTGCGTCAGCGGGGGGGCCCAGGTGCGGAGTTTGTTCCGCACCATCTGGTAAGGGCGCCCCCACGGATCTCTGTCGAGAGTCTCCAGCATCTCCTCGCGGGCCAAATCCTTGGCCCGCTGGACAGCCTCTTGGAGGGCGGTCTTCGCTGCTCTGTACCCCTCGTACAGCTCCGCCTCAATGGCTGCCGCATCCGCAGGACGGATGCGGAGCCTGCGATGCCTGGCGTACAGGTGCCGCGCGGCGACGCACGCCTCGCGCAGAGACGTCAGCTCTGGCGACCACCAGTGCACCTGACGCCGGGCGCTTGTTGGCCGAACTCGGGGCATTGCCACGTCACATATCTCGGACATGGCCTCCTGGAACCACCCCGCCTCGCTGTTGACATCGGCAGGCCTGCCCGGTGGTGTCACCCAGGCCTGCACGATCGAGGCTTCCAGGAGGAGCTCCCGGTCCAGCTGCTTCAGCGCCCATCGCGGACCACTCGGGGCCTGTTGGACCGGCGCGCTTGAGGGGGCAGAGACATCGAACCGGATATACCGGTGGTCGGAATAGGTCTCCACCTCCTCCATTACGCGCCAGTCAAGCACACGCGGTGACAGAGCGGGGCTAGCGAACGATATGTCCACCACCGACTCGCCCCGCATCCGCACACACGTGGGGACAGAACCCCGATTTAGGACGACCAGGCCTGCCTCCAGAGCCCAGTCCTCCACCATCCTTCCCCGCACGTCCGTGCAACGAGAACCCCAAGCCAAGTTCTTGGCGTTGAAGTCCCCGAGCACAAGCACGGGGAGGGAATGGCCTCCGATGACGACACTCAACTCCATGAGGGAGTTGTGGAACTCGGCGAGAGTTCGGCTCGGAGAGAAGTAGACTCCCGCTACGACAATCTCCCCGAACCGGGCTGCTACGCACCCCTGACCCTTCCTGACACTCTCAAGGGTCGGGGTACCGGCGGCGGCCGACGAAATTATGGTCACTGAGCCGCTTAGGTCCTCCACCCAGTCTTCCCTGGGTGGGACAAAGTACGGCTCAGCGACCACGGCGACATTGATCGACCACTGCGCCATGCTCTGGAGCAACAGATCCTGAGCGCAGGCGCAGTGGTTGATGTTCGCCTGGAGGAGGCGTAATGGGGCCACTATTGGCACTCCATTTCAGCCCCCTCCCGGGCCCCCTGTGAGGGCCCCGCTGCGGGAGTAGCAGCAGTGGCGGCAGCGGCGGTGGCAGCGGCGGCGGCGACGGTGGCGGCGGCTGCGGCGGTGGCGACGGTGGGGGTGGTGGTGGCAACGGCGGAGGGCCTCCGCCTTCCCCTGCCCCTGGTCCTGGTGGGTTGGGCGCAGGCCTTGCTCCCAGCCCGGTGGTCGGCGGGCTTGCCAGCCGCCGCACATGCAGCGCAGTGCGGCGTGGCGGAGCAAGCCGCGGCCATGTGACCGGGCTGACTGCATCGGAAGCACAGGCGGCTGCGGTCCACCTCCGAGGTGCACTTCACTGACACGTGGTGCCCCACGTGGCAGCGGAAGCACCTCAGAGGTCTGGGCTCCAGCAGCTTCACCTGCGCTGAGACCCACCCCACCAGGAGCCTTCGGCCCTCCACTATTTTTCTAGCCGCCGTCACAGGGCAGCTAACCATGGTGGTCCGCATGCCCGTCTGGTCCGGACGTAAGGTGCCCGCCTTGACGTGCTCGGCAGGGCACCCACCGGTCCTGGTGACGGCGGCCACCACCTCCTCCTTGGTGACCGAGTCGTCCAGACCCAGGATGCGCAGGTCTGCGCACTTAACGGGCCTGGACACTCGGACCTCGTCCGCATTCAGGGACGCTCTGAGCTTTTCAGCCAGAGCGTCAGCGGACGAGCCACTGGTCTCGCCGGGGACCTCCAGCACTCGCGCCCCTGTCGCGGTGACTTTCAGCCGGAGTCCCCCGGTGATCCCCAGCTCCCCGAGGTTCACCGTCGCCTTCGCCTTTGCGAGCACGTCGCGGTAGGACACGCCCTTCTTTTCCGCGTCCGGCTGTAGTGTGATCACTACAGCTGCGGTCTTCGGGGCGCGGAGCCTAGCCGCGACGCTTCTCGCCTTCTGCTGGCGCTTTCGCTCAGCTTGCCTCGCCTTTTTGGCCGCTTTCTTCCCCCTCTTCTTTTCCCCGACCACCTGCCACCCGGCTTCGGCCGCGGCTGGCTTAGGGGGCGGAGGGGGGGGGAGCGGCCGCTGCTGCTGCCGCTGCGGCTGCAGCTGCGGCGGCGGCTGGCCCGCCGCTGGCGCTGGCGTTTTCGCGGGCTTTGCCGCCGCCTTGCCCCTCTTCTGGGCCACCGCCTTCTTGGCCGGCGCCGGTTTTGCCGGAGCCGGCTTTTTGGGGGGGGCCACCGCAGCCCTGCCGGAGGGCTGGCTGGACGGCCCAGATACGGAGGCGGCAGCCACAGCAGCATATGAGGCCGTCCTCGGGCCCGGGGTGGCCTTGTTAGCTGCCAAGGGGGGCCGCAGGACAATGCCCTCCAGGACGGAGAACCGCGCCTGGAAGGCAGCCAGCTCCTGCCGAACCAGGTTCAGCACCTGGTTCTCCACCAACGCAGGCTGGCTTTGTCCCTGCTGGCCCCCCTTTTTTTGGGGCGCCTCGCGGGAGCCGGACTCGCGCAGACTGGCCAGGTCTGCTCGGAGCTCCCCATTCTCCTTTTGGAGATGCTCCGTCGCGGCCGTCAGGCGGGCGACCTCCGCCCGCAGTTTGGCCACTTCGCCAGGCGGAGGCCTCGCATAGGCGGCCTCTGCTGCCGCCAGAATGGAGGCGGAAGCCGCCGGTATGGCCCCGAATTTGGTGGAGGGCTTCACCTTGTGGGCCACCACCCTCAAAGCGGCCTCCACCTCCGCCGCAAACCTGGACTTACGCTCCGCATCGGAGCCGCCAGCTGCACCCGCCTCGTCACCAGAGGTGCCTGAATTGGCCACCCCGTGACCGGCTACCACCGGGGGACGCCCCTCCTCCGCGAGCCGCGCCGCGTTTTGGGCCGCTGAGCGACCCCGCCCCTTGCCCCGGATCCCACCACGCTTGCTGGTGGGGATCTTCCGGGCCGAGGCCAGCTCGCCCTCGGAGGACGACCCCTGGTCACCCTCCGGCCAGGACCGCTTGCGGAAGAACTTAGAGTTCTCCGCAGCAGTCCCGGTCCTCTCGCGCCGGGAGCTCTCTGAGCCTCCCGCGCTCACATCGCTGGATGCGGCGTCGGCCTCCGACCCCGCATCCCTCCTCTCCTCACCATTGCCTTCGGCAATACTTTGTTTTGGGTTGTTTGTTGTTTCCATACTGTTCCCACGAGTATGGGGGATCTAAAAAGTCCATCTGGGGTACCCCCTGTACCCAGATAAGCCTGCGGATTTTAACCCATAACCCGCCAGAGGGTCGGCTGGTACTCTGGCGGGGGGACGCACTAGCGACTGATCTACCCGTCAGCCATACATCCCCTCGCGGTGCGGCGCCGCTTGGGATTCGGGGTAACTTTTTATAGAGGTTTTCTACCTCGCGGTCCGGGCGGCCAAGCCAAGACCCTCGGTCCCTATCGAAGCCGCGAGACGTGATCCACGACACTCCGATGATGGGATTACGATATACGACGGGGACAGTGAAGGACGCAGTCTTTCACTGTCTGCCCGGCGGCAGGGTTAGTGCACACCGAGCCCGCCCTTGCTCCTCCACTGCGCCCTCTGCGTTTCAGAGGGACGCGCGGAGAACCGCCCCCTTGGTCCAACTGGACCCCACCGTGTCAGAATATTGGCCACGACAGTAACATTCCCCGAGGAATAAGAATTTCTTCCCATTCCTAGGGGAAGGATACTGCCGCGCCCAGGGTGCACCGTCCACAGCAGCTGCTGTTCCCTCCAGACGTATCGAGAGGGACCGGCAGCCACTGGGCCCACGAGGAGGTTTTCTGACCAAGCACCCCGTGGAGAAAGCCCCTTAGGCATTGTTAGAGAAGTTTCCTTAGGAATATATTGATAAGCAGATTAATTAAGCATCTATTTTAAGCACTATTAATTAGCTGCAACGTCTGAAAGTGTTCTTACCGGGTGATATTGTGTTGCCGTAACTGGGTCGTGGAGTTCAGATAGGCAGTTGATTCATGTAAAATACTGGTATTCAACTACTTAGAGGCCCCAACATAGTTGGAAATAGGCTAGGCAGGTGATGAGATTTGTCTAGTGTACCACCACGCTCACTAACGGTTGACCACTTTTCACCTTTATGCCCTGAGTCAAAAATAAAATTGAAAAGTTGTCGATCGTCTGCGAGCGCGGTAGTACCTAGGTGTGCATATCTCTATCGTCATTAGAATTTTTATAATTATTTACTTCATCTTGCCTTTTGACGAAAGTCGTGACATCACCCACTAGCTCGCTGTTCCCCTGGCCCGTTGCCTAGTGCGGTAAGTGACGACGACAGCAGTGCCCCGCTAGGAAGATTTACAGGTCTTGCTGACTGTAAATGAATGCGCCTGGTGCCACTCACTTCATGTTTTGTGCAGCTGCATGTGATTCTACGCTGGGATTGTAAATTCGGAGGTTTTCGGGTTAGCTTCGTACCTTCTTCTGGACAAATTGTTCCAGTGAGGAAATTGGTTGTAGTAACAGCTCGTAGGTAGATGTGAGATTCTCTTATACTAAGCGACAGATAAATGACTTTTACTAAAAGGCAGCTGTTGAGACAAGTCTAACTTAGTGAATTGTGTTGATAGTTATAATGATTACCTATAATTTTGTAAGCTTACAGACTTCTTTCTACTTACCGTACAACCTGAAACTGATCTGCAAAAAATAATATCGCGGTCGCCTTTTGGTACAATGAATTCCGTATACAAACAAAACTATTGATCTTTCCTCTAGGTATATAACATAACATCACGAGCCCTGATCCCAGTAATTCCCGAATGGTTAGGCAGAGGTGTACATAATAGTACACCCACATTTCGCCAGTTATCTTTTAAGTACCACAAAAAACACTAAGCCTACTGAGAAACCCAATAACATGGCACAACCCGGGAATCGAACTCAGGACCTCATTCTCAGCAGTCGTGCTAGCGAGCACTCGGCAAATTACGCAGATCTTTGCTCTAAAATGCCAATATTAATTTTTAATGTGTTCATATTATCTTTTCGAGCCACACACACTGTCTGTTACGAAAAATACTTTAGTTGTTCTACCACCAAGTTCAACATGCTTCAGAAAGTCATATAACTATGTAGCTATATTAACACGAACGTGTATTTATAAATTTTCTATTGTTTCAGGTACGTGGGTGTGAAAACAATATGGCGGGCAAAGTTTAATTAAAAGCACACAATGCAAGTCTTCTTAACGTTTACTTGTTTCAATGAACTTTAGTTAGAAAACGTTCCATGTGATGCTTTATAATGATTTATTAATATTTCAGCATTGATGGTTTCTTTTGATAAAACTTATTAAGGTGAAATTATAAAGTATTAATCTATTAGTTGGTTTTTAAAACATCGTCAAGTAGAAGATTGCTTCACGTCGGGGGAACACCCTCAGTGAGGAGGAAGAGTTGGTTTTTGAAGTTGTTTTTTTTTTTAAATAATCGATTTTTCTATTCACAAAATGACAAACCGTACAAAAAACGCATACATTTAACAAGGAGTATTCTTTCTATTCACGAAAAAGAAAAATATGTACATATAATTATGAAAATTGATAAAAAGCATTGCACATTGCACAACCATTGACCTAATTAAAATTTATGCTCTCACAAAATTGCATTGCTTACAAATTCTCTCTCGACACATTTATTTCTATTTCAAAAATACAAATAGATATTTCCATTTCCAACTAAGTGAATGCAGTTTAAATATTTAGGATGCACTTCGTTTCAAATATTTGCAATATCGAAGAGAACATGTAACGATAAAACAAACCTATCAAATAGCCTACTTGGTTGAAATAGCGTGAAATTACATACATCTTTCTTTTTCGTGTGGTTAGTGGGAGTTTTATGCCGCCCATGGGCCCCTGACTTGGCTTCTACAAGCCTTCGAGTTTTCCTCACGATGTTTTCCTTCACGCACATGAATCCAAAAAATCAGAGGTGCGAGTCAAGGGTTCGAACTCGAGACCTATGACAGCAGGCCGACGGTCACCACCACGCCACTGGGCTATCACTGCTTATAAGTATATTCTATTCTATTTATAAACACAATTTAAATATTAATAAAATATTGAGGCCTCCCCTTTGCTGAGATTAAAAAAAAAAACTATAACTGAAAACTACAAACTTAGACAAGTCAGTAGTTTTCAGTGATGGTTTCTATACGTATTTGAGGCAGATTAGTAGTTTTCACGCCTAGGTAAGGTATGTACTTCTTTGTTATCAGCCAAGAAGTTTGTCATTATTTGTAAACTTAATGGCCGATCAACCACAGTCACAGAAGTTAAAACAAAAGATTTGCCTGGAGTGATACTTAATTTTCGTTTTGATCAGCGTTTCAGTTCAGTACGTGCTAACGGCCCTCTGAAATATCGAACCAATTTTAATGCAAATACGCAAAACTGCATAGTTGGGCCATCAGAGCTGTTCACATATGAAACAGCAATAAGTACCTTATCTAACAAAACAAAATGGATCCCTCAGAGTCATAGTTCGCATAGACATAAAAAACTAAAATCCGAGGCTATCGCTAACGAATCACAAATCGTGTACAATAGTAACGGCAGCCATTTTGTTACACAAAACATGCGCCATGAATATGCAATGAACGTAACAATACAACACAAAGATCCTTCTGTCGCCAGTGCAACGCTTATCTAACTTTTTGGTTAAAAAAAACGTAATTTTATACTTATGCTATGATAAGTACTTTTTGGGTGACTAGGAAAAAAAGAAAAAAAAGTAAGCAGTCGATATTCGCGACCGATTGATGGCAATAGACTTGCCTAGCGGACCTATTGGGGTAAGCCTATTGCCGACAATTAGTCATAATATGTTTCATGGGGTACATACATACTTAGATAAACTTACTCCTTTTTTCCCATTGGGGTAGACAGAAACCACAGAACGCCACTTGCTCGATCCTTACATACTTCTTTCGCCTCGTCTACGGTCATACATCTGGTCTTGGGGTGAGCCCCATTAAACAAATTATTATGAGCGAAATGTGGATAGCGCCTGAAGTGTATGTGTTTTCAATAAAAATATCATCCCTGAATACAATAATAGACGAATGCTTAAACCTTTTTTTTATCACAAAATAAACACTCTTGTGATGGAAATATTCTACGAAATATACGCGCTTATTTATATTTTACTCGTCCACGAATTCTAGAAAAGGTAAAGTAAATAACACCCAGCTTCGGTTACAAAATGAGTTGCTAAAATATTCTTGGCTGCATGGAGTATTCGATTTCTATATAATAATAATCTTTCACGTAATTCTATATTTTAAATAATACAGGCTGACTTCATTAACATTCAATGTAATTCTGCTGAAACTCAAACCCAAATAAAACGTTACTTTTAACATTCCTTAAAATTTTAAACAACATAATTGGAGATTTTTTGGAATCGAACGTTCTGCGTCGAGACCAGCTTAACTAGAAAGTAGAAAAGCCAATGCTGAAAAATTTAAACGTATGAAACACCGTGCTTATTTTCGCTATTTCACAGTTCTTCCAAAAGTTACACTTGTTCGTTTTTACCCTGTCAAGAGTACTTTCACCCCCTCATAATATAAGGTTAGCCAAATTAATTATGAAAAACATGTGTATTGTTTATGTCAAATTAGTTTTTTCAGTATAAATCAAGTACTAACTAACATCAAAGGAAAACCACAATGCGACATTTAATCATTTTTTACTGTGCACAAAATAATACAAGGTTTTATTTACTTCATAAAAGGTAAAATATAAATACTGAAGCTAAAATTGGGTAAAAAGTACATAGCAGTTGACTCTTGGGACTGGCTTAGCGGCTTATTAAAGATTTAATAGAAAATGGAATCATTCAGGATTATTCTTTCAGCCATAATGTGTTTACTTATTAAATTCTAAGCTCTTAAGAGATAGATACGATGTTAATAATTGGGTGATTACAAGTTTTATTACTTTCTAGCTTTTGCCCGCTCGCGTTGATTTAGAATTTGACTATCAATTCGGGTTGTACTCTGCTTGTAATAATATAGCTCAATCATGATTCGAAAGACACGTGGTGCCATCTATTATCATATGAACGTTATAGTTGTTTTCTTCGGGAACAGTACTTTTTTTTTTTTTTTTTTTTTTTTTATTACAAAATGGGCCTGCTCTTGACCTCGATCACGCCTGGTGGAAAGCGATGGATGAGGTCTATGATGAAACGAGCGTGCCCAGAAGATGCCTGTTCACTCTTGCTTTGAAGGCAGACGGGTTATATGTGGGAGGGAACACAGAAGCCGGCAGAGAGTTCCACACCTTGGCTGTGCGCATGATAAACGTGGAGGAGAAGCGCCGAGTACGACTAGTCGGGATATCAACCAAGTGTGGATGGTACGCCGCAGTACGTCTGCTAGTCCGGTGGTAAAAGGGTGATGGTGGAATCAAATCGTGGAGCTCCTGTGCACACGATTTTTCGGGATGAAAGGTATATGTCCGTTTCTGTACACCTGACAACAAAGAGGATGATCGGTTCAGTGGTTTAAGTGTGAAAAGGTAACAAAACAAACAAACTTACTTTCGCATTAACAATATTATAGTTAGGATCCTTTTGAAGTAAAATAAGTTGTAGTTATTTTACATAAAATTTGGGTCGAGTAGGCGTTTATATTTATGGCTAAATATTTTTGCGGGATTACTACCTATATGTGTTCCATACAGAAATTTTTTCAGTTTGTCTCTACGCTATATTACGAGTATGTCATCATCTGCCTAGCCTTTTCCCAACTATGTTGGGGTCGGCTTCCAGTCTATTATATATAGTATTTTACATGGAGCGACTGCCTATCTGACCTCCACAACCCAGTTAGCGCTAGGTAATACGATACCCCTTGGTAAGACTGGTCGTCAGACTTTCGGGTCACTGACTACCTGTAACGACTGTCAAAGATCTACAATAATTGACAGCCCTAGCCGGGACCAACGGCTTAACGTGCTTTCCGAGGCACGGAGGAAACTCGGTATGTAATGGGTGGTCACCCATCCACGGACCAACCTAGGCAAGCACGGCTTAACCTAAAGGTCGACCCGAGCGGCTGTTCTTTTTAGCCACGAGCTCCTCACTTGCTATATTATGTAAAAGATGTAAAAGAAATAAGCATATTTACCTGTAAGAGGGGTAGTCCCGTTGACCTCTTAATAGTATAAGTAATCTCTTCCTACCCCATATTTCTTGATATTTGGTGATAGAAAATGTCGTCGAAACTTTACTATTTTCTCAAAACATAATCATCATAATTCAATTGATTCTAAGTTTCACATCAAAAACAAACATGATAACTTAACAAACACACACTTAGACAGATTAACTTACTCATAGTGTTGTTGTATTGCAATTGACATCCATGTAACTGATATGGAATACTTTCAGGGGCTTTACTTGATGACCAATTTTCATTTAAAATACCATTTTAAAATTGCTACAACCGATCACCAGTATATTCAGGCTTACGATAATATTGTGGCGGGTCGCGGGTATTTTATACCCAGCTTATATGGGATTTATTTGTAGGATTAACTGTAGCATGCTTTTGTTTTTAAAAGGGTTAGGCTGGCGATACAAGAGTGGTGTTCGTTTGTAATCAATGATCTTGATGATCAGTTACAATCATTACATAACATAACATGCTTTTCGCCCAGTTCAGGCAGTAATTGCACCTATTGCTAGTACTACTTTAAGTCTTATAAAATAGCCTAATGCCTTCAAGCGTGGGTAGATCTAGAATCCGGGCGGTTACTGAAGAGTCCTTGATGGAAAAACTCAACAACGATTACAATCATTATCATTTATTTATTTAAACTTCATGTACAATAGTGGTACATAGGCGGACTTAATGCCACAAGGCATTCTCTACCAGTCAACCTTTGGGTTAAATAAGAACATCATGGTAGCATAAATCTAGCTACCAAAATATAGTGCAAATGTGACTTGGAGATAATAAGATATTGCCAGTTTCATGATTATCATCATCGTCGTTGGACTATTACAGTCTACATCTAGACTCCATCATTTCTAGACCTAGATATCTGCTTAAAGGTACCTACTATTTACGAAAGTTTCATCAAACCTATATAACCTTCTGTATACTTATAAGCCTTTGCTACTAAAAGTGATCAATTAGGGTGACCCCTTAATAGGTCCGGCTTAGGGTGCATCAAACTCTCCCCGAGTCTCCCAGAGGGTCCCAAAAATATACGTACTTAGGTACTTACTGGGATACATCTAAAACTTTTATATGACTTTTATCAGCAACCATACTTATTTCTTTTTCTATGTTCTTTAGATATTTTGAACTACACTTATGCCTCTCTAAACGGCTAGAAACTTACCTATTTTCTAGAAAAGTCTGCCTGTCTGCGATCTTGACATAAAACTTCAAGGTGAGAAGTAGTAAAAGTGTTGGATATAACAGACAGTTCGTTTAAAATGTTCGGGAGGATTCCACGAAGTCTGGTCTAGATTCAGCTGAAAATCTAACATTTATTGAAAGGTTTCAACTGGTAAAGTAACTTTAGAAATGAAGTAACAGTCTATTTATTGATTAGCAAGTGAAAATCTTTATTAATTGTGTAAATGGGAGGGAAAGTAAACTCATCTGTTATCGTTTCTTCTGAATGGATTTCGACGTGGCAAGAAAGTAGTAGACTATGATCTGAGGTAGAACCTATTTCTTTTCCGTAAGGACGTTCCTGTGGTATAATTTCAGACCACCACGAGGGCGGGGACGCGAGCAACAGCTAGTTACTTTATATCCTGGGGAAAGTTAAGTATGATGTGTACATAGAATCAACCTTTTGGATCAGACGGCTTTCGCATACTGTCAGTTTCGTGTAGAAATGTCCTTGATAATATTATTAATTTCAAAGTACCTAAGTACTTTTTTTGTTACCCTGTTAAGTGTCCCACTGCTGGGCATCCCCTTTCTCCTTCCAAACTTCTCTAACTTGTGCGATCTCAGGCCATGTTCGCCCTGCAAACAAGATCAGATCGACACACAACTTTACCTCGGCGCCGATTTCCTCTATCAGGTGGCCAGTGAGTGACGATTCGTGCCCACCTCTCAAGTTTCTTCTCACCAAGAAACCACTTAGATAAAATAAATCAATACGTGTCCAAAAATCTTTGGTGGGTAATTTTCTAAACCACTTTTCCACATTGCAACTATCAATTTTCAGTTGAAGCTCTAAAAACAAAAACACATCTAATACATTATACGCTCGGTTATTGAAAACATAAAAGGGGGATTAATTAAACTGAATATTTTCACAAAACTCTCGCCAAGTGCGCTGTTTTAGCTGCTATAGGTAGTTATCTGTCCCACCGCTAGCGAGCGAGCAACTTGCTATCGACTATTTTCTGAGGTAAAATATATACAATGTCGACGAGTAGGTACTGCCGTTTGTCACAGCGACAAGAACCACCAAAAACTGAACTCGCTCGCTGGCTTGACGGGCAGAACACTCGCTAATCAGAGACTCTCGCTTGGTTCTTGGTTATATGCCAGCGAGTTACCGCCTGTTACCGTCCGCTCTCTTATAGACCAGCGACAGAACTTCCCGAACTACACTCGCTACTAGACGCTAGCTCGTCCACACCATCACCCACTAGCTGGTATGTCCTATGTGTCCGCCTGCATATTGGAGGACTTGAAGAATGCTACAGGCACCGCGATTAGCGTGGCCCAAGAAATGTAATAGGTAAGTCGTACCATACATCGGTACGAAAGAAGAATCGTAGTTTGTTTCTCGAACTCGCTCGTCGCTAACCGTCGACGGTGCGACATTTTCCATAGGTCCAGCGTGAGCTCTATAGAGGAAATCGCTGGGAACAATTTGATTGAAAGTTTAATACGTTGTCGACCACCACTGGCTTTCAATTTTGAAGTATTGACTTTTTGTATGATAGGTCAAGGGGGGAGTGGGAGGGGGGTATATCGGTGTTTGTGTTGCAGATAGACGGGTGCTGGTTCACTGGCTACTGGTTATGATTTGGGAATGGTTTGGCGGTATCAAAATTGTTTTTGGCGGCCATTTTGTTTAAGGCAAATAAAATATGTTTGTGATCCTGATGAATATAGATAGTGGTAGTAAATCGTGGCGTGCAAAAACGCAAAATCTACTATTGGTTTATGAATATTAAATGTGGTTTCGTTTCATCCTTTCAAAATATTCGTATACGAATAAATGAGGACTATTGACATAGCATGATCATCAACACGCCTGTAAACCCGGAAGGGTTAGGCACACCCACATTGCAGTAGAACTTATGTTAAAGTACCATAATATAATAGGGGGCGAAACCATTGCTATATGTCACCAACCACACAAATTCTGACTAGGCTGCTACTGATATTTTATATGTCTAAATGCTTTGGTAAACAACTAAACACATTAATAACGTCAACAGCATTATTGAATATCCGCTAATACGATAATTAGTCCGATAATCATTCACCAAGTGAGGTGTGCGTTTCATCTGAACATTATAATTATTAATTAGTGGATAATTATTATGGATTAGTTAGATGAGTTCAATAGACTGGACACTGTTGTGATAAGGATGCCTGCAGCTGAAATGAATCTGGCATTTTACTATTGTTGAGATAAGAAAAGAGTTCGATGTCCTAGCTGTGAAGTTGGGTTATAAAATTAAATTTTATGGAAGAATTCCGAGATTTTTAGCTGTAAAACTGCAAAAGATGCATCGACACGAACGATGAGCAGAACATACCTATACAAGAATCGTCACTTACGGCACTTTTTGGCCTATAAACTTGACTTGGTTTCTAGATATTTTTGACAACGAAAGAAAGAAAAAAAAAGTATTTAAAAATGGTTGAATTAACTATAAAATAATAATTATGTAAAAAAGTAAACATAAGAAAACATAAAAACAAATGAAATTGGTCCCGTACGAGGCCAAAAAGGCCTCTATCTCAGCATGCAACATTTTGTCTACCTGGGTTGTGGTCGTTGTGGAGGTCAGATAGGCAGTCGCTCCATGTAAAATACTGGTATTCAGCTGCATCCGGTTAGACTGGAAGCCGACCCCAACATAGTTGGGAAAAGGCTTGGCAGATGATGACTTTGTCTACCCAAAAAGGCACGTTCACATTTAAAAACTCCTATAAAAATAGCAAAATACTCAAAAACGCAATACACGGTCGTACAGGGACTATTGAATAGTCTATGAGGTTCGATCTGCTCTTGCAGTCAGTTCGTTAGGCTCGCCGCGGGTTTCAGCGCTTTTTTACGCTTTACTCGCTCAATTGCTAAATTATACACGTGCTACGGGTAGCCGAGATCGAGTGCTGGATTTTCTTTGAATATATTTTCGAGAGTCATTTATTCTGTGGCAACTGGCTGTGTGGGTTTTTGAAGTATGAGTTATGTGGGGAACGAACGGTGATGAGTGTATTGGAATCAGAGCGCTGCTTTAACCACCTATGAACCGGTGGGTGAACTTGTGGCTAAATAATAACAGCCGCTCGGGTCGATCTTCAGGTAAAACCGCGCTTGCTTAGGTTGATCCGTGGATGGGTGACCACTACATACCGAGTTTCTTTCGTGCCTCGGAAAGCACGTTAAGCCAGGTAGCAGTGACCCGAATGTCTGACAACCAGTATTACCGAGTACTAACTAGGTTGTGGAGGTCAGATAGGCAGTCGCTCATGTAAAATACTGGTATTCAGCTGTATCCGGTTAGACTGGAAGCTGACCCGAACATAGTAGGGAAAAGGCTTGGCAGATGATGATGATCCGGTGTGTGGATTATAGAGACACGATCTTGGTGCCTGCGAACTCAAGATTTTTGGCTGACACACAAATTGTTGTCTGATCTTCTTTTGTACCAATGGTACGTCTTGTCAAATTACTTGGGCCCAATAGGTAGCCACTTGCATAGTTAATCGGGTTTTAATTTAAATCAGTGGCGTTTTCATGTCCTCAAGAAAAAGAGACAGTCCAGCAAGTCGATCTTGTCTGGTGATCGGCAGTGCACATTCTCACTGAGAAAATCCTCTTATCAAGTAATTTTCGCATTCATAAGCATAATCAGCCTATAATGTTCCCACTGCTGAGACACACGGCCTCCTCTCTATGAGAGGGAATCGGCTATAATCAACCACGCGGGCCCAGTGCGGGTTGGTACGATGTCACTTTCGCTTTGAAAAAATATTAAACATTTTAAATGCCTAGGTTAAAGAGTTAAAGATAAACATTGCTTCGGAGAACATATCACCTCTTAAAGAGGAACCGCCCGATCTCATAATTTATATCCCCAAGACACGTCAAACCTACCTCCTCCTCTCCTCAATGAAATACCTTTCAAAAACTTCAATTCAACTTTAAACTTCTGAATTCACTTAAAAGGCATTAATTAATCAATTTTAATCCAAATAGTTGAGCGGAGTTGAGCGGCTGGCATTTCGCAGCATTCCAGTAGACCTGCATATGATCGTCGGTTCTACGCTCCATTGAAGGACTTTTTCCACCCATAAAACTTTATCCCATTAGAGCAGGTAAGAATGGGTTAAGTTAAAGGAAGTTGGAGGGAAATACTTGAGATATCGTAGCGAGGCGGTGAGCGGCTCGCTCTTGACGCCTGTGGTTGTATGTTTGTCTTTCCTTTGCTTTCGCGCTGGCGACAAATTGTAAAAAAAATGTTGTCTGGGAGAGCTAAAGATTTGAACTAAGACACTAACAAGGATACAGGACATACATATACACTAAGCAATCACGTGAACGTAAAAAAATCTTAACAAATTGGATAAAATCACTTACTTACACACATAACACACACACAAAACATACACATAATCTTGCCTCAAAAAGATTGAGTGTTATTTTTTTTTATTGTAATAGTCTTGGTATATGCATCTGGAAATAAATAGATTTAATTTTTTTTTTCGAACATTAAGTATGATCGAAAAAAAATCATTAAATCAATTACCCGTTTCTCTCTACACACACAATAATAAAAAGGAGGCTCCAATCATCAACTTGTTCTCTTGAATTGGTTAAGAAATAAACTTTTTTTTTAAAGACTAGAGACAGAGAGAGCAAAGGAGAAATACATATTTCAACATATTTTTATGTGGATGCTTTGCTTGCGAAGCTAAATAAATGTGTTAGTTGTTTTTTTAGTTTTAAGTAAGTTTTAATGTATCTTGCTTCTAGTGCTGGGGTTCTGATACTTGTGAAATTATTTCATTCTAAAAAATGTTTTTTCAGCCAAAAATCCTACCAACACAAAACAACGACAGATTTTCTCTCAAATCCCGCTACATCTCCTAACTCAATCTTAACCCTAAAGCGCTTAGTGGGCGCCGAGGCTTGCTTTAATTAAAAATACCTACGAAGGAGGTGCCGACCAACTTCATTTGCTGCCGGGATTAATTGAACTGGAATAAAGTCTTCGCAGGTGCCCGATAGTTCCTCTTTGTGCAGCCGTATGAACATCGTCCCTTTTGTTTTCTCTCAGCAGATAAATGAGGCTTTTCAGAACTTCTGTTTCGTTGGCCGAGTCAGGGTTAACAGATGGTTTTTTTTTTAATCTGGCCAGTGCTGGTTTGATGTCTCTGTATTTGTTTTCGTATGTCAGTTTTTAGGACCTGTTAATTTTAAGTAGTACACACTGTACACAGGTGGTGTTGTACTTGAGCTAAAGTATGACGAAATGAGGCAGATTTTTTTATCTTTCTTTTAGAAGATGAGTTTTTAGTTTAATGAGGCCTTTGTGAGTGGGCTTGATGCTAGCGAATGGTGACGTGGTAATCGTGGTATGAAAATTAAGGTAGATGGCATTTTTTGTCAGAATTTTTTATCACGAAAAGCACCTTTTTGCACGGCAAAAAGCCATTTTGGCACCAATCTACTCGTAGGTACTTGTCTGTGTCAAGCGCTTGTGATAAGGTACTATTAAATAATGAATTTTTAAAATGGCTTGTTTGTTTATCAAAAAACTAGCTATTGCCCGCGAACATGGTCCGCGTGAAATTATTATAAAATTTTACGTCCCTATTTGAATCGTTTTTTTTTAACAATTTAATTGGTTGTAATTTTTTTCCATAGAACCCTAATCTTTTTTCGAAAATAAAATGAATTCTAAGTTACTCCTTATAACATAAGCTATTTGTCAGTAAAGTCCCGTCAAAATCGGTCCAGCCTTTTCGGAGATTAGCCTGAACAAACAAACACACAGAAATAAAAAAAAGGATTTATGTTAAAAAGTACAGTATAAGTACAACTTTCATACGCATTCAGTAAAAAGCTGTTATTTTGAAATTACAAACAGATACTTCAATTTTATTTATTTGTTTAGGCTAGATAAATTCGTCACTAACATAAAAACTAAAAAAACCACTACAACCGAAATTCTCGAATAGTCTTTAAACTCCACAATATTCCCCACTCAACAAATACGAAAGTCCTTTAACAACCAGTGTGCTATGAAGTTAGGGCACAACGACACAATAGTCTAAACATTTAAATATAAACCGCTGCCCACAAGTTAGTTAACAAAGGCAAGTTTAATTAAATCTAGTTAACTTGAACATATGAACAGTGTGGCTCTACAGTCGCTGTGTTTAATTCTTAGAATTGTGTGCGAAATATTTAGTTTGTGATACAGTTTAGTGGTAGAAGAACTAAATGTTACTTTACTGTTTTTTAATGGTGACTCATGATACTTAAACACGTGATTATCATCATTATAGTAGAAGTAAATTATGTTAGTTCCATGTTTATGTAAGTAATTATTTTATGCTATGGTTTGTTTGTTTTTTATAATGTTATAATAATTTAATTATGTTGTTAGATAGGTTTAATTTTTCTAATTTAGTATTTTATTGTAAGTCTATAGATTAGTTTATTAGTCTAAGTTCTTAACTGTCGCATTAGGGTAATCCCTGTAATGATAGTATAAGCTGTTATAAATAAATAAATAAATAAATAATTATGAACAACTTAGATAGAGTATAGAAGCAATCCTAAAACCTCTGTTCCAAACATTTTTTCGATGTAGTTGTAGATCCCATTATAAATCGTTCATGATAATGAGTTTTTAATCAACATTTACTAGTTACCATATACAGGGTGGACTGGACACCGACGCACAAACGGTTACCGCGAATTCAGTACATCATTCTGACCCCCCTCCACACCCACATCGAATTTTTTCATCGGTAATCAAAAAAAGCTGCAAAACCTACACGGTGCATGAGAAAGCAGACTTAACAAAAAATCGATGAAAAATTTCTACGTGTAAGGGGAGCGGGGGGTTTGGGATAATGTACTGAATACGTAGTAAGCGTGTGTGGGTCGGTGTCCTTTCCACCCTGTATAGATTTTGCACCTACACTATGCGCTCAAACCGATTTTGCTTATCGTAAACTTAAAGTGATGATGGCTTTCGGGGTAGCGGCCGATGATTTCTGGCGTCTATGACCTGAAAAATTAGTCAACTTTGCATCATACTGAATGCATATTAAAGTATTTACGGTACTTATAACAAAAACACACCTTTTTAAACTTTGTTCCGGCTAATATCCGAAACGGCTGGACCGATTTTAACGGGACTTTCACTGGCATATAGCTGATGTTATAAAGAGTATCTTAGGGTACTGTTACTTTAGAAAAAGGAGTAGAGTCCCGTGCAAAAAAAATATAACTCTTAAAAGTGTTTTCAAGATCCGATTAAAAAATTATAGTAATATTTTAAAATAATTTCACTCGGGCGAAGTCCGCTTGTTTGCTATAAACTTCTAAAAGACATAAAAAGATCAAGTTTTTATAGTCGTAGGTACTTGCCATTTTAACTTTAAACCTGACTCAACGTGCTCTGCAAATTCTTGAGTATTGGTGTCATATGTATAAATGCTGTATTAAAAAAAGCAATTAGGGCAAAATATATTTAAATTTTTAATATATACTTACAGTGTAAAATTCTAAAGTAAAAGTTCGTTACCCGTCTAGTCCAGACTAGAGCCAGACGTACCTTTGTTAATTTATTTTTAGTTTCTGAGTGATTTGCTTTAACAAGTAACAGAGCAACTGAGTAGCTTTTAGTTTTCGGTACAAAATTAAAATGGTTTGTGGTTCTCATCTTCAGAGCCAAAATAAAATGTAGGGTATAAAAGTTGATTAAAGTGGGCAATTCAATACGATCCAATTTAATTTATTTTCATTTATATTGCGTTGTAGTATTTTCTTTAGGGTTAAAAATAGGAGTGAGAATTTAATTTATCATTTTATGACAAGTATCCTCTCCAAGCCTCTTTTCTGTTATCAATGTTCATTAGAGAGGTAAGTAGGTACCTACTTACCAATCTATAATTTTGATGGTAGAATGCATAGTTTCCGTGGTGTAGCGGTTATCACATCTGCCTAACACGCAGAAGGCCCCCGGTTCGATCCCGGGCGGAAACATGGCTTTTTGCTATTTCTTTCAGCCACAAACATGTCTTTTTGCTATTTCTTTCAGCCATACCACGCATACATAATGTTTCTCTTAGGCAGAATTTGAAAATGATGATGATTACAGCTGTAATGGTATTTAAGAACTTTATAATTATTATGAACTTTCACATTTTATACATACATTCAAAACCATCTGCCGAGTTGTTCATTAATAAATCATACTCAACCAAACTCAGGACCTAAAAACCTAATATAGTGAACAATACACATTTATACCACAAAGCGCGTGACACGAACACGCCTCCCAGAGCGCAGCTGACGCGAGCGTGCTTCGCTTTTTCAACGGACGTGACTCGGCCGGACTATTTTCAAATCGGCCGCCTCTTGTGTTGATTTTTCTTGGAACCCTCTGAACAACGTGCAACGGTGCGACGTCGAGTGCATTCTGGCTAGCGTGATGTCTAAATAAAAGCGTGTTTCTAGTGTAGGATTGAATTTTTGAAATCCTAAAAGCTGGCTGTGTCTTCTGAAGGAACTTTTGTGGGTCTAACAGAAAAGATTTAGAGAAAAGAAGATTTTCTCTTGAACGTGACCATAGACGAGAAGACATAAGTATACGGTTTGTCAATTAAATAACACAGCTTGTTATATTATAAAACACGTTTCTAATACATATGAAAAAGTCTTGAAGGCTGGTAAAAACACAGTACAGTAGATATTTATTGAAAAATTAATAAAGAGTTTTCACAAACAGATGAAATCTATATACTCGTAGTAGTCTCTTACTTACGATAGCTACCTTATTCTAACATTACCTATTCAATACAGACTACCCTGCTAATTATTTGTATTCCCCGAATGCGTTCGCATTGAATGATAATAATTTATTCAATGGCCGTACGGCATCAGCAATAGGATTTGTATGTGTTGATGTAGTTAATATAATAGTGACGTAATTGAGAACTAATGCTGGGAATTAGTGGTGTAATGGAGTTAGAGGATTAGCTGTTCGATAATTACGGAGCAACACTATTATTGTGTTTAATGATATTTTGCTTATCATGTTATTCGATGTTGTCACGCTTGTGTAGAATAGATAGGTATTGTCACGCTGTGTAGAATATTGATAGGTCTTGGCTACCTTTGATTGTGCTGTTACGAGAGTAGCTACTTGTAGTTGTAACTGATTGAACTAGATGTTAAAATAACCTCTGAGAGAAGCATAACCAGATTACAGTATTCCCACTGCTGGTATACAGGCCTCGTCAACGTGAGAAGTCATTTTCCAGTTCAGACTGCAATATTTTTTTATTTAGTACTTATATGTTACACACATAACAGTAGCAGAGTTAACTGGACTGGTGAGGTGATACTATACAGCGTGCACCAGAAAAGTGTTGTCATATTTCAGGGTCTGATTCAGACATCAAAACACTTTCTCCATGGGACCTCAACCATACAGAAATTTCAATAACTACTCTACCCAAATGTGTGGGATAGCTGATTAGCTTTTCGCGATTTCGATGGTAGTCTCTTAGAGAAACTTGTTCAGCTTGTTGGTCTACACTAGGTCCTTAAATATGATCACACCTTACTGGTACACGCTGTAGTGCACCCCACAACCTAACCTTTCGGAGCTTACATGCGTGATGTTTTGTAAACACATTTAGTTTGGCCTCAAAACTCGACTACACATACACGGTAAATCCATCACCCATCGACACGCTACAGATCCTCCACATCTCTATGCCATGTTACGTGCACATTTAGCGTTACAAATGTGTATCCTATCTCACTACACATCGATATCTCTTTCGGAATATAAATAAGCCCTCTTCTGATACCGGCGTATTTCTCAGAATAGGGACGTAAGTTGTAAGTGCGTGATCGTGGGGCATGAACAAGAAATTGATAGGCACAAGCGTAATAGATGTGAACGGTAGAAGTGATGTTATGTTTATTTATAAGTAAAATGTTTTAGGTTTAAGTAAAAAGAAAGCGAGAAATAAAAAAAAGTAAGTGTTGACTTGAAAAGAAATGTTGATGAGAAAAATTGTGTTGACAAAAAGATCTGTTTCCGCCCGGGATCGAACCGGGGGCCTTCTGCGTGTTAGGCAGATGTGATAACCGCTACACCACGGAAACTACACATGAGCAGTTCAAATTTCCTAACACTATCAGACAATAACTTCTACAACGCATTTTAATATGCATCGTTTCTTATCAATAAATGTTTTATTGATAGATTGATAATTCCGATAACTTTATCTCATGGGGTTATTCTTGGGTTATTCATATTTATTGCTAAGACACGACTATTTAATTGTAATAATCTCCTAATCGGTGACAAATTTATTGTCATACGTGCTAATTATGACCTTACGAGTATCTAACCTTAGTTTAACAATACTTATAGTCTCGTATCTATTGCCGTAAAATGCTCTCATTGGGCAAAGAGTTTTAACACCATGGAGTTCTCAAGTATTTTTAGTTTCCAGCACCTTTCGTAATATTCATAACGAAACCTCTTAAAAGGCTGACATTTTTTGAAATGCTGGCTACAATTGCCTCCACTTTGGATCGTTATTCAAGTAACCCTGTCACGTACCTGCCAACTCACCTCGTTATCTATTTTCTTTTTTTGTTGCGGAAAACGAATTTACTGAATCCCAATTCCCACTTTATTCTTTTTTAAAGGATATAAATTTCGCAGCTACACATTTAATTTGCGATATTTTTAACCTAGCTTTCACAAAATCGCATCTGCTTTTTTATAAAAAATCGCCCAAGTGCGAGTCGGACTCGTGCACCGGGTTCCTTACAAACTTGTAGGTATTTTGTCACTACATAATTATTTAAGGTTTTCAGATTTGTTTCTTTACATGTGCTGCATAATAGCTTTGTTTAATTCTTATTCGATAAACATTGTACAAAACACATGAATAATTTTGTCAATTTCTAAACCGAGTGTCAAAATGACGGTGCTTCCAAAATGGCGGAGCTGTCAAAATGGTGGCATATGATTTGTGACGTCACTGAACAGCGCTTCGATATCACCATTAGAACTTGGCGTCCTCTGCGGTGCGGTTGTGTAAATCACTGGCGCAGCTTTAGCGGTTAAATGGCGTATTGATAGCGATATATAAGAGTTTTATTGTTTCAATTATTTAGAGTATATTGAAATCAAAACGCGAGAATCTTTTTTCGGATATGTATTGCAATTCCTTTGTTAGTTTTTTTTTTTTTAATAAAAATGCTCTAGAATTGTTGGTGTTGTGAAAGCGGGTTTTATGGTCACGTACATGACATAGTCAGAAACCAGTAAGAGCTCGTCCTTTAATCACGTTAGTTTCCACCAGTGGGGGTGAGGCACAGAAAAAAACATGATGGGGGTAAGGCTATTGTGACAATCACGTAGGTATACATATTTTTTCGAGGGACGAAAAAAATTAATTTAATGTGTGGCGAGTCAAATATTTTATCAATAATGAATTAAAAACCCAAGCAAGCGATTTGTTGTTAAATCAGTTTTTTTAAGTTTCTAATAAGTACTAGCTGATCTTTTCAATATTTAGAAATGCACGTGATGCTGGGTGGGGGTAGGAGGATAACCCAAAACCTCACGACGTCTTACCAAGAGGGAGGATGGGGCTATCAAAAACCGGCCATGTGCGAGTCGGACTCGCGCACGAAGAGAAAAAGCAAAAAAAAAATGTCTGTTGTATGGGAGCCCCACTAAAATATTTTTTATTCTGTTTTAGTAAGTATTTGTTGTTATAGCGGCAACAGAAATACATCATCTGTCAAAATTTCAACTGTCTTAACTATCACGGTTCATGAGCCTGGTGACCGACGGACAGACAGACAGCGGAGTCTTAGTAATAGGGTCCCGTTTTACCCTTTGGGATCGGAACCCTAAAAGTGGCCTCAAAACCTCATTTAATTAAAGGATGAGAACAGAATAGTATAAATGGTTCCAGAATAGTGTAAATGGGTGGTTGGTGGTAATGGTTCTGAATTGTTAAAAAGGCTTTAGCTTAGGTACAAGTACATTCCTTAAAATTTTTGGCATGATGAAGACAGCCAATCACAAATATCTATCTAGGTTTTTTTTCCTCATGCTCATATTGCCTGACTTATCCTACTTACCAAAATGAAAGTAATGAATAAATCAGAAACCAAATCCAACGTCTTTAAGATGAAGTTACAATGATGAGTACTTACTAATAATAGTTACAATGCGACAGTTCAGATGTTTCAGTACCAGTCGTTAAATGTAACATAGATGGTGATAAATTGTACTGTTTTATAGTCCCGATGTCTGTAATAGATGGCGCTCGTGATTTATCCCGTAATTACCAAGACGCCAGTTGTTTCAAACTTTGTCTTTTAATAGCTATTTGTAGCGCGGATGTGCCATAATATGTGAGAACTTAGTTAAGTGTGGTTTAGTTTGTATGTGACGGATGATAAATAGTCTTATCTGCTTATACACAAGTTCTAAAAAGTACTCTAAGACAAAGTAGAATATGGATCATTTTTCTTCTGCCTTTACGTGACAGATTCAAACCTACTGAAGAGAAAATATCAAAAGATATTCTTTATCACCGTAAAAATGATTAATGAAACATTTTATATTACTATTAAAAAACAAAGGACTCAAGTAATACCTACTTAACATTTTACTCACAGACAAAATTCTTAGAATTTCTAATTTATTACTATAATGATCTTTAAAAGTTCGCACTGTTAGATTTTAACAAAAATATATTAAATACCTGCTGTAAATTATTCATTTTTTAGCAAAATATTCTTCTTAGACTTTCTTATTATGATCTACCTTGAAAAACTCGTGGAATTTTTAAATGGAGGTACAAAGTAGCTAAGGCGAATGGAATTCTTTACATCACGAAGTTTCCTTTTATGAAACATCTTTAAGAATACTGCTACATAGATCAACTTAATCTACGACCAGCGATATCTTTTCATTAAACTAAAATTATGGTTTTGAATTTCTTTAAATCAAGTTTTGGGTTTTCTCAGAACGATTATAATATTGTTAAGGAGAATTACTTGAAGATAAAAGAAATCTAAGTTCTTTTGAAATATACCGTTTCTCATAAAACAGTAGCAGGAATCCCAGTCTGGATTCTTATCTAGTTGCCCCTACTACATGGAACTTAAACAAAACTGGCGAAATATGGGTTTCCTATAAGTGTATCTCTGCCTGACCCTTTGGCGATTTCTAGCGTCATAACATCACGCCTGTATAGTCGAAGGGCTAAGTTAGGTTAGTAAAAAAGTGGGATTTACAAAAGTTCTTACGTCTAAGGGCCCTTTAATCACGTGAAGTTTGAATAGGGGGAGGGGTCCGAAAAAATCACGATAAGTCACAAGGGGGCCGAGAATAATGTGACAAAAACTTTTTTTTTTTTTGTGGGGCTACAAATTAATTTGAATGTGTGTCGTGTAAAATATTTTTTTTCCAATAATTAACTAAAAACTCGTGTCAGCGATTTTTTATCTAAAGAATTGTATAAAAATATTTATATAAATAACAATTCTAAAACCATGTGATCTTTTCAATAATAAAAATTCACGTGATGCTGGGAGGAGGGGTAGCTTACAACTTCACGACGTATCACCAACGGAGAGGGTGATAAACCTCACGTGATTGAGGGTTGGGCCCTAACATTATGACTAACAAGCACAAATTCGCCAAAGTAAAACTAAAGTGACATCTCCGACTTAAACTTTCATAAAGCAGCACATTTAACGGAGATACTCCGGCTAAGAGGATTACAGAGACGCCCAGTCTGCCGGTATTCAGTACCGAGTTAGCCAAAAGGCAATTTCTAAGTATTCGGCTAGAATTCCTGGCGTAACTGAGTATGAATATTACGTCATTGTGAAGTTTGGTAGTTCCCGTTGTTAGCTACTGCAGTTCATGTCATCATTTTGATTGTTTTAAGTATCAATGTCATTTTTGTAGCAGTTTCAGTTTTAATTCGCGAAGATAAAATTCGAATCTGAAAATCTGCACGATTCTGCTCGTTACACTGATATCAGATGCTTCACTCCAGTGACGGTTTACTTTTGTATCATTCCACGTTCGCTTTTGATTCGTTTTGTGTTTACTCTGAGTGAACGACCGAAATTGAAGCGTCTGATTTGCACTTCACCTCATTCGCTTCTCGAATTTAATTTATCTGTGCTGTTAAATACTTTCAAACTAGAATATAATGTTAGGGTTAGTCTTGCTCTACTTCGCGGGCCTGTGGACGGTGAGTAATGGGCTAGCTCGCCGTCCGTCCGTCTTATGACGACAGGCCGTGTCGACGTTGCGTTCGTGTTCCACGCGCGCAAGGGCCGATGCCTGCCAGGGCTGCGGGACTGTTCGAAAGAGATACCGCGGCCCTGGAACATAAAGGGCAAAAGAAGGAACATGGGTGGTTTTTAATCAGTAAGAGTCTGACACTCCCTTCCGCTCCACGCAGAGCGGGAGGAGTCATTTGATGATTTCCCATCCGAAAAAAAAAAGTCTTGCTCTACTTATTATGTAGTGGGCTAACTAAAAGCCTTGCCAAACAAAAGAATGAAGACATCCCGGCTTACCTGAAAACCGGCTTCAATGCAGCTAATCAACAAAACAACAAGCTTTTCGAGCTAATAAAGGCAATCTCTTATAAAACGAGTCTCAAGCATAAAGTCCATCATTTTTAGCTCTATTCAGCGCCGTCCTGAAACAATAGCCGAGAATCTCGACGCGATGGAATTTCAGTAAGCTGAAACGGTGAAATTTAATTATGCGGAAGCAATGAGAGCCGTTGTTTCTGCACTTCCGACGGATATCAGTTTTGATATAATTCGCACAGTTTATTTTGTAATTTTGTGCTGAGTATTTTTAATAGAAATTGTTGTTTTTTAGAGTATTTTTGTTAGCGTTTATTGAATTTATTAGCTTGTAGCTTAAGCTTAATGAGCCATGTTTCTACTGCTCGGACACAGGTATCCTGTTTGTGATAGGGTTCCCTCTAAAGAGGGTCATAATCCACAAAACGGGTTGGTAGCTATGCCAAATGTTTTCGAATTTTTGGTTCCAGGACATGCCGGTTTCCTCACGATGTTTTTATACACCGCTTTGCAGTAACTATTCTGCTATTTCCGTGTTGTTCCTGGAAAAAGTACTGAAAAACAAAAAGGGGCCTTAATTCAATAATTTTCAACATCTAGGTCAAGGGACCTACCAATTAAATAAACAATTTTCTCATTTGTATGGACAATATGAAGAATAATAAATTCTATTCCTAATGAAATGCTTCTGGTTTAATTAAAAACAAGATTTTTTTTCTTTGCATTTTATTCTGTCCTGTAAACATTGCCTTTGAATAATATACAAAGTAATTGTTAATTCAATATGATTGGGTCTTGTAAATAAATTATATTATTTAAACATGTTGTTTTACCATTAGCATTTCTATGACCAGTAACATACATGGTTCAGATTGTTTTAAGGGCATCCACAGCTTTACCAGGCCTTTTAGATCTTCCCACTTTAAGTCTTTTGATATATAAGATAACAACGTCCAGGTCAATAGCAACTGCCTCGTTAGTCTAGCGGTCGCAAGTGCAGCTGTTGAGCATGAGGTCCAGGGTTTGATTTCCAGATCGGGCAAAGTGTTATTGGGAATCGCCATAGGAATTTCTCAGTACCTACCTACCTAGCAGTTTGGGTTTGTCAATACAGATGTTTAACGTAAAAATGTTTTTGTAGAAATACAGGCGTTACCATAATATGTTAAGTATGTCAAAATTAATAAAAGGGATATATTTCAAGAAGACATTAAAAAAAAGTTAGCCATCACGGGACGCTCAGCAGATGTATACATCCATGTTAATATTATAATTCAAAATTAATAAAAATCTATAACGAAATTTTCAGTAAATACCTAAAGAAAAAAAATAAAAACCATAACAATTTATTCGGTGACATCCCGAAACACCCCGAAAAAATGAAAACGGCTCCCATGTTGATAATAGACCAACAATCGATCCAAAACCAACTTTATTTTAATGAGAAAAGATTGATTTGACAAGGGAGTTGGAGGGGCATCACGCCATGAGCAGTTGGAGGGGCATCACGCCATGAGCAGTTGGAGGGGCATCACGCCATGAGCAGTTGGAGGGGCATCACGCCATGAGCAGTTGGAGGGGCATCACGCCATGAGCAGTTGGAGGGGCATCACGCCATGAGCAGTTGGAGGGGCATCACGCCATGAGCAGTTGGAGGGGCATCACGCCATGAGCAGTTGGAGGGGCATCACGCCATGAGCAGTTGGAGGGGCATCACGCCATGAGCAGTTGGAGGGGCATCACGCCATGAGCAGTTGGAGGGGCATCACGCCATGAGCAGTTGGAGGGGCATCACGCCATGAGCAGTTGGAGGGGCATCACGCCATGAGCAGTTGGAGGGGCATCACGCCATGAGCAGTTGGAGGGGCATCACGCCATGAGCAGTTGGAGGGGCATCACGCCATGAGCAGTTGGAGGGGCATCACGCCATGAGCAGTTGGAGGGGCATCACGCCATGAGCAGTTGGAGGGGCATCACGCCATGAGCAGTTGGAGGGGCATCACGCCATGAGCAGTTGGAGGGGCATCACGCCATGAGCAGTTGGAGGGGCATCACGCCATGAGCAGTTGGAGGGGCATCACGCCATGAGCAGTTGGAGGGGCATCACGCCATGAGCAGTTGGAGGGGCATCACGCCATGAGCAGTTGGAGGGGCATCATGCCGTTTCCCGTCACAGCATACGAATCGGTTTTGCTGCCAAGGCGCCCCTAGATGTTTCACACCAAAAGTAACCAGTAACATACTGAAATCACAAATATCATAGCATTCTATCGCTGTCACACTGTGTCTACTCGTTGGATAATGGAGTCATTGGTGATTTGAGTGACACGTTTCTCTTATATAGCTTCGTAGACGATGAGTCTGTAACCTTACTAATATTATAAATGCTAAAGTAAGTTTGTTACCTTTTCAGCCACTCCTTGAGCTTTCAACTTTGCAAAGTATTAAATGTAACAAAAACCGTGGATTATAATTAAAAAAAAGTGGATTTCAAATAAACAAAGTTTTACCAAACATCAATAATTACTAGTTAATTTCTAAAACTGTGTTTACGGCTATTTATCTATCCCATGTGAAAAAGAACGATACTTAAGCGAAAAACTAATTTAACATTAATTAAAATTGATTCAATTATTTCTGTACTTATACATCCTTATCCTTACTAATATTATAAATGCAAAAGTAGGTAAGTTTGTTTGTTGCCTTTTCACGCCTAAACCACTGAACCGATCATCCTGAAATTTTGCATATACGTTGTCAGGTGTACAGAAACGGACATAGGGTACCTTTCATCCCGAAAAAAAAGTACGGTTCCCGTGGAAAACAACAATAACGTTCTTATGATAAAAGATGGCGCCACGTGCGCGAATCATAATTGAATTATATTCTTACAAGTAACTCGAATTGTCAAATTCTAAATTAAAGCGAGCGAAGCCGCGGGCAAAAGCTAGTGTTACATATTTCCAGTCAGGTTAATACTGGTGTATATTTATACTGAAAGATAAAAACACAAATTAACATTTTTTGCCATAAATTTCAGAATTATTCATTCTATTCAAATACAAACATACAAAATGTCGTCAGTATAGCAAGCCAAGCCCTGCCCGGTCCCCAAGCTAAGCCAGCCTAAGTAAATATGTTACGAGGACAAACACAATATATAATAAGTACCTACGCATTTCAGGAGCAATGACGCGTCTAACTTTTTTATGTTTTTATGTGCGAACATACCTCCCTCATTTATTAAATGTAACCTACTTATTTTATGTGTTTTTCTCTTATTTTTCTTTTTTTTTTCTGTTGTAGTTAATAATTTAATGTGGCTTAACGTTTAATCTTATTTGTTTTGCTGTGTTTGTTGATAAATATGTATAAGTCTATGGTAGGGTAAGGTTAATGTCGGTTAAGTAGTTTTTCTTATATTATTTGAAGAGGATTAATATAAGATATAAAAATATTCAACACTTATACTGTCATTTACGGGATGTCTTACGTAACTATTAATTATTTTGAGCTCCGATATTTCGACGCTGTCGCAAGCGCCATGATCGCGAGATGACTGAACCGTAAAAGCTTAAAGCAGTGTATGAAAATATTCACTTAGCAACCAATCCTATCGATGCGTAATCGCTTTGTACCGAACACGTTCTCATTTGTCGCATTTAATACGGCGCGGTGTCGGTTCGCGTCATCCAAACAGCACGTCACGAATGACGTCTTTTTAAAAAATCAAAATTAAAATCAAAATTATTATAGAAAAAAATCAAAAAAAGATGAAATTATTATTTCCTTAGTGGCATTAAATAAATTATTCTTATAGATTTCTGTAGTTCCTGCCTACCCCCGTGAGAGGAAGAGGTGAGTTTATGTATGTCTTACTACTATTATAAATGCGAAAGTTTGTTATGATGTATGGATGGATGTTTGTTACTCTATCAAACAAAAACTACAGAACGGATTTGGATGAAATTTGGCACACAGATAGTTTATAACTCATAGGATACGCTTACACTACGCCTACCGCGATACATTTCATCGCGGTTTTACGATCCCGTGGAACAATTACCGAACTCCACACGAACGAAGCCGTGGCAATATCCTAGTAGCATCATAAAATCAAACCCCAATTTCTTTCCTTACAAATTCTCACTTAACACTATGCCCACTTAAAACCTGCAAAAAGCCTATCCAAAACTTTACAATGTAAGTAAAGCACAAGTTCAAAATGAAGGCGGTTTTCAAGTAAACTCAAGTAGGTGCTTGATTATCTTAGAACCTATCAAGTGGCGCGGCACTAACTTCAAATTCCCAACTAAGTTCTGATACAACAATTAAGTCGAACTTTAACTTGTGTACAAAGTGTGATGGCACCTTTATGGATCTGTTTCAGATAAACTAGTGTAAACAGGCCGAAGTGTGCGTTAGTTTAGAAGTTTTCGAATCACTTTTGAACATAAACTACAGGGGGATGTCCATTCGAAGATCGATTCTATGAAGTATTTGTAAAGTGTACATAACTGTCACACTGAACACATACCTCTGTGTTAGAAGAAATACTAAGCATTGTACAGTGCAAGTTAGTGAAATTACTGGTACTTCAAAACTGTGCCTTATTATCAAAAATCGTAGAATTAAAGAGAATTATCCCTCGTTCACGTTTGACAGCTCGATGCTGCGTCACTTAAAAATCTATCCAGTGCTACCAATTTTCAAAACACTTAATTTAAACAAAGACAACCTTTTAATTAAAAGAGAGACATGCACCTAAAGATACGATCGAGATCTGATCTACATATTGGTTGTAATCTCTTCTCTCTCACCAATCCAAAAATTACTTAAACCTAGCTTTGTAGTTAGAATTTATCTTACTAACTCTAAAGTGGACACATTTTGGTTCTGAAACTACAGAACTGCGCTCATGGCGCACCCTAGTGGAACAATGAAATTGAATGAGTTACACGGATAAGATCCACTGGACATGTTTAAGTCAAAGTTACCGCTTGGCCACAACATCAAGCGACAGGCATGCTGCGAATGTGACTGCCGGGAAAATGAAAGAAATTGCTTAGAGCAGTTCACCGCGACGCGGCTTGGGACGCGGCTTGCGACGCGACAGAACACAACTATGCACGCGAAACAAACAAGTAACAAGCGTGTGTCGCTTAACACAACTTGTGTCAAGCGACACACGTTTGTGGTTTGGCCTAAGGACGCAAGCAACCAATAGTTCTTTAGTTGAAATACTAATTAACCGACTACCAAAAATGGAGGAAGTTACGTATTTTCCATTTGCGCTCTTTGCCGCTCTCGAAAGACGTCAGTAAATCTTTGTCTCAGAACCACTGAACTCTTAGCAAAGTGTACAATAATCCGGTCCTTTGTAAAAATCCAAGAAACAAAAAAAGAAACGTTTTTGACAATTCAAAAGGAAGTTTTAATGTATGAAAACTACTTTGTTAATATTAAAACTGGCTTCAATGAGAATGATGAAAAACAAGCTTTTATCTCATTGATCTCAATACCCGATTGTACCTTTGAGTTTACAAATAATACCAGTCAGATTTATACGCGTTCAAGTATTGGTATAATCATGAGTTATATAAATCACGGGTTCACCAGGAGTATCCAAAATATTTTCAGTCAAAAGGTATTACAGTAAAAGTTGCATTTTATATTTTAATTACACAAATAATTGTGACCTATTTCCGATATTCACATATTTGTCACCGTTAGGCAGGGACCGGACAACCCCGCTTAAGAGTTAAGCCTTTTGGCAGGGTAACCCGTACATGGGGTAACTCATATCGCAGTGTTATCTTTTGTTCGAGTTACATCTTCGAAACCCAGGGAAATGGTTAACCCCTTTGATGGCTTAAGCCTTTGAAGGGGTTGACCCCTTCAATGGCTTAAGCCTTTGAAGGGGTTACCTTCACGAAAAGCTTTTATTCGTCTTACCCTGAATTACCCAATAAGCTTGAGTTGTATGTAGGTTGGGGGATACCTGCACCCAAGCGGCGCCTCATTGCCTTTTTTTTTTTTTTTGGAGGGTGAGAAATCATCAAATGACTCCTCCCGCCCTGGGCAGAGCGGAAGGGAGTGTCAGACTCTTACTGACTAAAAAACACCCATGTTCCTTCATTGGCCCTTTATGTTCCAGGGCCGCGGTATCTCTTTCGAACAGTCCCGCAGCCCTGGCAGGCACCGGCCCTTGCGGGCCCCTCCCGTATGCTGACAACTCTTTGAGGCGCGCGTGGAACACGAACGCGCCGTCGACACGGCCTGCCCGTCGTCATACGACGGACGGACGGCGAGCTAGCCCATTACTCGCCGTCCACAGGCCCGCGCCTACGGTGGCCGAGAGCCATCACGGCGTGGCGCCTCATTGCCTTACCTACTATTTTTATTTAGTTACGAATTTTGACAACGACGAGTTACGACTGACGAGACGACAAATAAGCGAGCTAATAATTAGGATGAGTAACACAGGTAGGTACCTACGCAAGTATTATTTCAAGTACTGAGTTAGGTTCCTTAATGTTAATATTGTGTCATGTTATTGTATTTTAATAATTATTGTTATTATATTAGGTTACAACTGAATTATTTGCCTAATTTTCTATAATATAATAAGGAAGTACGTACTAGAACACGCACTTAAACTGTAACACTGATTTACTTCCGTAGCTTCGTCCGACTTCCGATAGTCCGGTCAATTTAGACATTCGAAGGTACATAAAATCCCAACAAGCTGAAAATCAGTAAAATTGTTCAAAACATAATTATAAATAGTATTTAAAAGTTCCCCATCATTCCCGTGTATGGAAAAAAAATATTCAAGGTCAAAGGTCAAAAAAAAAATATTTCGCGATTTTCAGCAAAACGGTAAGTTTTATCATAAAAGTACCTTAGACAAAAATTGTAGATCATAAAATTATCTATAAAAATGTATCAATACTTTTTTTCATACGAGCCACCGTTTCTGAGATATAACGATTCAAAAAGTTATAAAAGTCGTTATCGTCATAATATGCACACGTTTCCACGTCACCGATGAGGTAGTGTACTTAGCGCGTTTCCACTTTCACCACTTTTTTTTAATTTACATCGCTTTTATCTTTTCCAATCTTTGAAAATTTCCGTTATTTTGCAATAGTTTCACATTAAACAGGATCACAACTGACCCGTGAAGTAGGCTTACTGGGGAAACCACGTTAAAAAAACACGCAAAGTACACTACCTCATAGGTGGCGTGGAAACGTGTGCATATTATGACGATAACAACTTTTATAAACTCAAACTCAAAGCATTTATTTCAATTAGACCATTACGGCACTTTTGAATGTCAAAAAAAAACACTAAAAGAAGCGAAGCTACAGTCCCAGTCACAAGACATAATAACTTGAGAAAATACTGCAATTGCACATTCCAAAGCGTAGATCTCTATGGAGAAGAATGGGCAAGAAACTCCATGGACACTCTTTTAAATCAAAAATATTGTTACAAAATCTTGGTTACATCATCATCATGAGATTATACATATATGTGAGAACGATGTAGCAAGACGTGCGAAGTAAGAGCGTCCAGAGTAAAATATAAAATCAACAATTTAAAAATAAAGTTGTGGAGCAGGACCAGCATTGAGCCAAGCATTTTTATCATCAATGTAATCCCCCAACTTATAATATGCTTGCCTACATAGTGTGCGTTTTATACAAGATTTAGATTTCGTCTCATTCAGTTGTAGAATGTGGGGAGGTATTTTATTGTAACATTTTAAATAGTACCCCATGAAAGATGAGTCTACTTTAGCTAGCCTGAAACCTGGTTGAGTTAGTTGGTCCCTATTTCTAGTATGATAGTGGTGTCGGTCACCTCTTTTACTAAATAAATGCAAATTTTTCCTAACGTACATGATGTTTTCATAGATGTATTGACAAGATACTGTCATGATGTTAATTTCCTTAAACAGTTCTCTTAGTGAATCGCGTCTTCGTAGATCATATAAGGCTCTGATAGCTCTTTTCTGCAGAATAAATATAGACTCAATGTCTGCAGCCCGTCTCCATAGTAAAATACCGTATGACATAATACTATGAAAATAACTAAAATAGACTAGCCTCGCAGTATCTATATCAGTAAATTGACGGACTTTTCTAACAGCATATGCTGCTGAATTCAGCCGTCCTGCAAGAGAAGTTATATGCGGACCCCATCGTAGCCTTGAATCGAGCGTGATCCTCAAGAAAACAGTTTTTTCGACGAATTCTAGTTTCTCTTGATTCAATACTATGTCACTATCACTAATTTTGACATTCGGTAGATCAAATCTTATACATTTCGTTTTTTTTTTTTTCATTTATTACTAAATTATTCGCGGTGAACCAATTATGGACCAGCAGCAGGGCGTTATTTACGTCGTCAAGATTTGTGGCACGTCTGTTTACCTTAAATATTAAAGAGGTATCGTCAGCAAACAACACCATTTGTGGTTGGGTTTTAAATAAATGGGGTACATCATTTATATAGACTAAAAAGAGGAAAGGACCTAATATCGAACCTTGCGGTACACCCATACTTACTTTTAAACCCATTGAATTGACACCATTTTTTGTACTTGCTGATGTCTATCGTTTAAATACGATTTCACTAAACTGAGCACAAGTTTCCCTAAACCGCAATGTTCAAGTTTTAAGAGTAGGGTTTCGTGGTTTACGCAATCAAATGCTTTCGAGAGGTCATAGAAGATTCCTATGGCATCTTGAGCCTCTTCCCACGCCGTAAATATGTGTTTTAATAAGGTGACACCGGCGTCAGTCGTGCAACGTCCTTTGGTGAAACCATATTGTTTCTCATGTAAGATTTTATTGGTGTTAAAGTATGTGAGCATTTGATTAAGCATTACCTTTTCAAACACCTTGCTGAAAACCGGCAACATAACTTTTTGAATCGTTATATCTCAGAAACGGTGGCTTGTAGGAAAAAAGTATTGATACATTTTTATAGATAATTTTATGATCTACAATTTCTGTCTAAAGTACTTTTATGATAAAACTTATCATTTTGCTGAAAATCGCGAAAAACTATTTTTTTTTGACCTTTGACCTTGCATATATTTTTTTCCATACATGGGAATGATGGGGAACTTTTAAATATTATTTATAATTATGTTTTGAACAATTTTACTGATTTTCAGCTTGTTGGGATTTTATGTACCTTCACTCTCATTTTTTGGTCTAAATTGACCGGACTACGAATTAAATGATGAATGATGAGACTAAACAAGTTTAAACACGAATAAAGAAATATGTTGCGATGTTTAGCTTGTGCGACAACCAAAATTGAACTGTAATATCATAATGACAATAATTATTATTCTATGTTTACAAATCGCTCTGTACACGCAACAACGCCACCGGGCGATACGATGACACATGTGGTCTCGGTTATGCAATTTTCAAACTAATGTCGATTGTAAAGAGTGCATTTTACAGTGTCATGGGATGGAATGGGTTACCCTGTTACCGTGTTACAGGGTATTGAAAGGGTAACCTGTTCGGAAGCGGTTAATGGCACCCGTTCGAGGGTGTAACACGTATCATAAGGTTTTTTTTTTAAGCGCTTAAAAAAACCCCTTCAAAAACCCTTTCAACGAGTACCCGGCCGGTCCCTGCCGTTAGGACCCGTCTGTTAACAATTATAACTATGCGGGCAAGGCATCAATTTAAATAATTATTGAATAAGTTAATCGGTCCACAAAAGTACTCATTTCAAATGCTTTTTGTTCAAAATCTTGTAAATCTGATACACAACTATTGATCAAGTTAAGTAGTACATTAATAGTCCTTCTCACCGTTTTCGGTCACGGCGGCCAATCACAGCGGAGATTAGCTATCGGCGCAGGCGCATTATAATAGTGCACAAGTGTGCACAGGAGTACTCTCTGTTCCTTTACTGTCATAGTCTTCACGGACGGCAATCCGACACGACCGGAGAGAGATCAGGCGCAGGATCAACGGCTTAACGTGCTCTCCGAGGCACGGAGGGGGGGGGGGGGGTTATCATACCGTCGACTTCCAAGTTCCGGGTGGCTACTGACAAACTCCTATTATGGAAAAACCCAACTCAGCAGTAGCGCTTGCGTATGGAATTGGTGGTCTCCCATCACGGACCAACCTAGGCAGTCTCGGCTTAACCTGAAGATCGACCCGAGCGGCTGTTACTATTTAGCCACGAGCTCCTCAATTATATGACAAAGGATAAACGACGCTAAATGTAAATAAAATAGTATCCCTATTCAATTACCACATCCAGTTACTCTAGGCTCAGATTTCGCACATTGCACTAAGTAATTTGATAACTCATTGTCACAGCGCTCGTGTTTAGTTCGTGCGACAGTTTAGCGCACGGAACGCTCTCAAATGAGTTTTATTTTTGTTTCATGTAGGTATGGGTTGAGAGGCAGTCAGTCTTGAATTATTTTCAGGTCGAGGCTAAATGTTTGAATTAGGTATTTTGATGCTCCCATCATAATACTATACTGATTATGTTTGTAAGACAAAGTTATAATTAAAACGACTCAATCATACGAGTTTTAAACATACCATTCATCTTTTTTTTTTAAACTTTGCCCCATGCTAGGAATTTCTACTGTATCGTAGGTGCGCTTACAAATATTTGAACTCGCATACACAAACAGCCAGCCCCTTTACAACTATCTGTAGTGTAGGCCATACAAATATTTGTTCCGTGCAGGGATCGAACCCGCGACATGCAAAGCAGCAATCAATCGCCCAGCCGCTGCGCCAACCGAGCTGTCATTCCAATTGTTAGACAAAAAACTAAGAACACTTGAAAAAAAATTGAATCTATCAAACATTCACTAACGATTACCAAATAAATTAATGAATCATTCAGTTGAGGTCAATACACAGCTATCAGTCAATCAGTTTATCCGTAATCAGAAAATCCGGCTTAACCCACCCGTTTTCGCAGTTAATGCAAAGTCTGTTGAATGAAAATTTCAGATAGTTGTCACAAGACGAATCGAGCTGGGTTTTGTAAAGTGAATTTAAGTAAGCTTGTAGTTAGATACTGTTTTAAGTTTTTGTTTGATCAAAAACTTGTGTTTTGGATATCTTGTTTAAGGTGAATGCTCCAACCAGCCCGCGAAATTCAAAATTTCTTGCGTTTTTTGCAATTTGCAGGCCAGTGCTAGGTTGTATGTTGATTAAAATATTATTCGCGGCTGTAAGACGTATGTAGTTACAGAATTATAATCATCAAAATCACCAATACAACCCTCCAAGTTCATAAAGGCGTAGGAACAAAAAAAAAACAGAAAAAGTCATTCCTACAGCTTTATGAACTTAGAGCGTTTTATTGATGATTTTGATGATTATAATTCTGTAACTACATAGGTCTTACAGCCGCGAATAATATTTTAATCATCATACAACCTAGCACTGCCTGCAAATCGCAAAAAACGTAAGAAAATTTGAATTTCGCGGGTTGGTTGGAGCATTCACCTTAACCTCAGAGTACTAATTATTATCGGTTGCGAGGCCGCCTTTTTTTTTTGGGATGGGAAATCATCAAATGACTCCTCCCGCTCTGGGCGGAGCGGAAGGGAGTGTCAAACTTTTACTGACTAAAACCCATCCATGTTCCTTCTTTTGCCCTTTATGTTCCAGGGCCGCGGTATCTCTTTAGAACAGTCCCGCAGCGTTGCGAGGCCGCCTGCCGTCACTATTTGTGGTTAATTTAGATTTATTCATAAAATGGCCTCTGAGGCGATCATAAGAAGCGGTTAATAAAATAAGTAAGATTAGTATTCTACTGTTAAACCATCTAGTTAGTTTTGAGTCTAGGTGTAAATTCATTTTCATCAAAGTTATCCTGCTGAAAATCTCACACCTGGATATGAGTTGCCATGGCTGACCTGGAAGTCTTTAAATAGACTCCGGACCCTGGTTGGTCGCAGCAAGGAAAACCTGTTCAGGTGGAGATTCATTAATGACTCTGCCCTGGAGTGTAAATGTGGCGCTGTTCTACAAACGACGGGGCACTTAATATCGTGCCCTGCGTGTCCTGTTGTTTGTTCACTACAGGAACTGATGGACGCTTCAGAATGCGCCAAACTAGTGACTTAGTTCTGGGCTGACACAATTTAGATTGCCATCGACACGCTTAGAAGAAAAAGAAAAGTATCCTATTACTGCTAGAGGCTCTTGTGTGCTTTCCACACAAGAGCCAATCCCTTCCTCAAGTTGTACTCCTCATTACTGAGGGTCGTGGTCCTCCCTTGAAAACATCTTTTCCCTGACGATGTTTCGCCATCTCTGTCTATCCTTAACCAAGTAAAGAGCATCATGAAATTTCGTATCCAGAGAAGAGCTTATCTGGTCGGACCATCGCAAGAGGCTGCGACATCTTGGTCGTTTACCATCCACTTCCATCCACAAGAGCCAATAACATAATCTAAAAAAAAGAAATTATACTAATAACTATAAAAGGGCATCAAAAAACTCCTCAACGCTGTCAGCTGGTAATATGCCCAAGAGACTGACAGCCGCCAGTTTCAGTTTGGTCTTAGCCTCTGACCAAGGTAAAAAGCCAGCCCTTGGTTCCCGGGAAGCGTCAAAAGGCAATCTAAATAAAATTATAATTTAATAAAAGTCTTACCAAGGGGTATCGTATTACCCAGTACTAACTGGGTTGTGGAGGTTAGATTGGCAGTTGCGCCATGTAAAATACTGGTATTCAGCTGCATCCGGTTAGACTGGAAGCCGACCCCAACATAGTTAGGAAAAGGCTAGGCAGATGATGACTTTGTCACGCACTAAATGCACGTTCACATTTAAATGATTTAAAAACTCCTATAAAAAAAAAATACAGGAAAAATAGCAAAGTACTCAAAAACGCAATACACGGTCGTACAGGGACTATTGAATAGTCTATGAGGTTCGATCTGCTCTTGCAGTCAGTTCGTTAGGCTCGCCGCGGGTTTCAGCGCTTTTTTTCGCTTTACTCGCTTAATTTCTAAATTATACACGTGCTACGACAATTTACCATATTTTGACGTTAAAGTTTACTTTAATCAAGCCCTATAATAATAATCAGCACTTAGTAAGCTTTTAATACTTTCTAGGCTTCGTTTATAAAATACGCCTTTTCTCTTCTATTAAATAAAACTTTTCGACTACGTCATTTAAATAGCAAAACTTAAAATAAATTACAAATTCAATTTTAAAGTCTCACTGTATTCAGTCTTATTACAAAAAACTAAATAAACCTTGGTTTAAACCTGGACTATCAAGTCCAGGCTTATCTGCAAAACCATGGTCTAAATTTGTTCGTATTACAAAACCTAAATAAACCGTGGACTTCTTAGTACCGTCATTTAAACCACTGTTTAAATATCAACCACAGATTAATACAAATATCATTCGTTCACCATGACATCATTCTATTACAACGTTCCGTATGCCCAGAAAAGAAACGTTTTGATAATACGCTAATGATTAGATGATGTATAAGAGTGTTAAAAATATTGAGACCTGGTTATTTTGCATGGATATAAACATTATTTAGTTATTTCGTCGATTGCAGTTTTGTTTAGGCACATTACTTAATGCCGTATTAATTTCTAAAATACATCTAAATACGTATAACGAAACGTAACATTCTCGCGCGTTATATGAAACCATAACATTAAACAAAACCATCACAAGTTGAACAAAGTTCATTTAGCTTTGGAATTTTAAGTCTATATCAGAACAATTGCCTCTTTGTTTGCCTTCTTTGTTAATTTTAATAATTGAATGTGATGGACCAAAAAAAACCGATCTGAGAATTGGAATGTCAAGAAAAAAGTAAGTAAACATAAGTTACTAAGATGAACTTGAAATCCGTCTTTAATTTATTGATTTCAAGCTATTTTCCATTTTCAAGTTAAAACAACACAAAACAATGAAAAAAATTGATAGTAGAACCTAAAAAATAAACTTTGAAAAGGTTGAAAGATCCGATTTAGTGATTTAGACCATCGTTAAACTAGGGGTCGCCGAGGTTTAGCGTTAGACCATGGTTTAGTCTATGGTTTATCGCTAAACCACGATTTGTAATACCATTTTTGTTTAGACCGTGATTTATAGAAGTTTAAACCAGGTTTATTAGTTAAACCGCTTTTTGTAATAAGACCGAATACGTTTAATTTCAATAATATTAAACTAAGTAAATGGATGTTTTAATTATACTGCTAGTTCAGACGCATAATTGCAAAAGTTGTGAAAGTTTTAAATCAATTAATATCTGAGCCATTAACTAAATAATTAATGAGAGTCCCCGTCTAGACTAACCTTTCATTGGCATTTTATTCAATAGCTAGCTTCTGATCGCGGCTTCGTCCACGTCTAAGAAAAATTTCACCAACAGTGAGAGAGTTTTTGAAATCGTATGAGTACTTTCGGAGATTACCTTCTACAACCAAACATACAAAGTTTACCTTTTATATTTTTTACCGGGAGTGACTCGTTGGTCTAGTGGTCAAAAGCGTGACTGCTGAGCACTAGAGTTCGATTCTCAGGTCGGGCAAAGTGTTAATGGGTTTTTCATCAGGAATTTCTCAGTAGCAGCCACGGAGTCTGCATTTGTACCCGATTGAAGGCAATAGGCTCGCCCCTATTACATGAGACTTAAATATAACTGGCAGAATATAGGTGTACTAATGAGTACACCTCTGTTATGTTAATATTAGTGTAGGTTACGTTTTCAAGGAAGCAAAATACTAGTTTTTTTTTCGTAATGGCATTGCAACACTGGCTTTCAAGTTTTCAGTCTTTTCAGTGAAGAAAAACAGAGGAAAATGGATTACATTAAGGTGATTTCAGGCTAGTATGCCCGACAGAGACTACCCTGCGTGCCACATTTTCTTGTCTTGAAGTAAAGTGATTACGGTTTTTTCCTACACATGAGACAAGTCATTTGCCCCGTTGCAAGACTACAGGGGGTCTAAAATGGCCGCTTTAGCTGAATAATAATAGGATAAAAATATGAATTACGTTTAAATTCGTAAAATGGTCACAAGGTGACAATTCATAATAGTAGGTACGTCTATGACCATTTTAAGAATTTAAACGTAATTCATATTATTATCCTATAACGATTCTGCTAAAGCGGCCATTTTAGACCCCCAGAACAGAGCCCCTAGCACGAATGTGCTATATTTTATACGTAAAGTACCTTAATTCGAAGTTTCCTGTAGTACGTTGGTTTATTTTTTTGTGACATAATTAATATTTCGACGACACGTTTGGCGCAGTGGTCAAGCGATTGACTGCTGCGCTGCATGTCGCGGGTTCGATTCCCGTACGGGACAAATATTTGTATGACCTACAAGTAGTTGTTCCGGGTCTGGGTGTTTTTCTATCTATAATATGTATGTATTTACAAAAAAAAAAATGTATATATGTAGTTTATCAGCCATCTAGCTACCATAACACAAGCATTAAGTTGCTTAGCTTGGGACTAGATGGTGCTGTGTGAAAATGTCCAGGGATATTTATTTATTTATTTATTTATTTATTAATATCACCCATCGTTACATTATTCAAAATACTAACGCCAGCCAGGGGCCAGGATACAAGCCAAGTGCACAATATTAATCGATGTACACAGCATAGAACATTATGTGTGTGCGAGTATTTTCAATTTCAAATTCGTTTGAATTCCCGTTACGTTTAGACCACGCGTTCGCGCTAGAACCTCAAAGCTCAGCGTTTATTCTAGATTACTAAAACACAGCTACAATCCGCCATGACACTTCATTCCTGACATAGCAGCCTGACACCCGTTGCTCCATGTACCAGTGTCACGGTTTGTTGACACGTCAGCTTTCAGCCGTGGATTTACTCGCTCACTGCCCCGAACAGGCGACAAAGGGCGACAGCTGATATGTGTCCTGTTTGAATTTTGAATTATTCTAGTAGGATCTTATGGCGATTGATATTGAATTAAATAGGGCGTAGTATAATCACCTTATTTCCTATTCCCAGTAATAAAGAAAAAAAAAGTCGTTTCTCAGCAATAATTTGGTGGACGGCTTCGTGAACGTTTACACTCTGTATACTCGTATGTCTACAAATGGAACCTCGGTTCAGTAAAGGTTGGGCAAATTGGTTTTGGGTTTTTCCATCATTTTCTAATTTTTCAGTAGCAGTGTGTAGACTGCATGTGTGTCCGGTTCATGGCAATAGGCAGACCCACTTATCATGGGACTTAAACTGACGAAATGTGGGTGACTGATCGCCTTTACCATATTACGTGTACAGGCCTGATTTGATGTTAAAATAAAAATACTAATAAGTCACATAGCCCTTTTCCCAAAACAACATGTGGACCCTACCTAAAAGCGTTTAACAGTCGTCGTGAAGGTACTTCAAAGTAGTAACATAATACAGTTTCAGTGTCGTTTAGCACCTAATTAGCTATTCAGCACAGAAATACTTGTTTGTTAGAGTCTGAGAATTATTCGTCCGTGAAGCGTAAAGCAGCTCACACGGCGAAATTAATTGTTTCATTCTCAGGAGGCAAGCGCCTGGATGTTCTACTACTTATACCTACTAATATACAAGTTGAATATCAACAAGTTTTAATGTTACCAAGCGAATTTTTCGTCAAGTTCTGTGATTTAGATGACATCGTGTGCGTACTTTGTTTTTTGTTCTGTTTGTCTGGAGGGGAAAGTTATATTAAAGATTTTCATATAGCTACGGAGGAAATTTTCTTATTTGTAACATATAGGCTCTAAGCCTATATGTTACAAATAAGAAAATTTCCAATTTTACAGAAAATTTCGAATAATTTAGGTACTCTCAAACAACCAGTTACTAAGCCGTGACAGTTGAGTAACCATAGAAATTGTAACTTGCGAATGAAACCAATGAATGAAACTAAACCAATGATGAATGCAATGTATTGTTTAACTATTAAATTGTAAATCCGTAATTGGCTGTAAGATTAGTTTATATATTTTAAAATAAAATATAAAAGACCCGCTGGAAGAGTCCGCCTCTGTACTTTGTGCTTGAAGTGTTAAATAAATAAAACAGCTAGGGATTTTGTGAATAATAAATAAATAAAAAAAAACGCCAAACATTGTGTAGCGCCCTACTCTCACAAAATCGTCACGCCAGCGTTTTCTAGACCTTCCCTAGTTTCCAGTAAACTGTAAAATTCGATTTTTATTTATGTAGTTGTTCCAAATCAATAAATACATAGTTAAGTTTTCAAGTTGACAAATTGCTGACGTCACAATTGTCCATAGCCAAACAAGATCTATGGGGGAATCGCGTTTTGACAGCTTATAGCATGTTGTCAATCGATTGGTGACCATTATCCCATTGCCATCCATCATCACTCTCATTCTCGTGACCTTCAACGACTTCAGCCAGCTTACAAACACAAAAAAATATATCGGAAATGTCCCAAAATGGCTGGAGGCGCACAAAGAACAAAGTCACGGGGTTCAGTAATAGCAGTGCAAGTGTCGGGAACGGGTGAGAGTTTCTGTCGGCGCGCAGCTGCCGCTGACTCGTACCGACCTAGTATGTATAACGCTTTTCATGGTATGTGGTACATGGGAGAGGATTGAAGCGGGGATTGAAGTGTTTTTGTTTAGTGGATGGTGGATACATGATTCAGCCTATATTGTCTCTACCGCTGGGATTAAAGCCTCTTCGCTGTGTGGGACCGTGCCACCACGCGGGCCCAATGCGGATTGGTGGATGTCTCACGTATTTGAGTTTTTGGTTCTAGGGATACTGGGCCACCAATGCTCACTGAGCTAACAAAATCTAGGAAAGTCTGAGTCGCATCGCTATCAGTCTGTATTTTCTAGTTGGGGTAGTTCGAGTTACCACGACATAACAATATAAATGTGCCAGATTATATAACTTATCTACCACTAGGTCTTGTTTTTGGCGGTATAAGCGATAGGATCAAGCGATTCCTTTAGTATAATTAGTTTTCGCAAATTAAAATCTCGACGAAGAGAAGCAAAGCTGGCTGAATAAATTCGGATAAGTGCAAGAGACATATAGACTGTGGTACTTACAGACTACAGTCAGTGCCGGATTACCTGACCTCTTTTACCTCTTCTTCTTTATAATAACAACTAGCTTTTGCACGCGGCTTCGCTTGCGTTATGGTCGGAAATTATCCCACGAGAACAATTTAAATATTGCTTAAGCAACATAACATCATACCTGTAGTCCCCAAAGGGTTAGGCAGAGGTGTACCTAATAGTACACCCACATTTCGCAAGTTATGTTTAAGTCCCATGTTATAGGGGGCGTGCCTATTGCCATCAACCGCTAATCTGGCGGGCGCTAATCTAGACTCCGTGGCTGCTACTGAGAAATTCCTGATGGAAATACCCAATATCATTTCGCCCGACCCGGGAACCGAATCCGGGGCCTCACGCTCAGCAGTCTCGATTAAGACCTTACAGTAAGCTAGTTTTTGGCTAAATTTTTATTTTATTTACCTTACTTCAAGTGTGTTATACCTACATTACCCGCTATAATACCTACTCCATTTCAACATGTCACCCTCCAGAAACGCATTTCATTACTCTTCAAGCAAGCGACACAAGATTCCCAAGTTCGGCAGCGTAAGATTAATTTAGATAACGGAGGAAGAACTTTCGTCATCGCGTCGCAGCTGGCCCGATGGAACTACTTGCTAACTATAGTTTAATCTTCGTAACTCGATGCTATTGTGAGATTGTGACGGAAGAAAAACATGATAGACAAGGCTTGGGAACTGGAAGGTTAAACTCGGTTTAGGATGGGAGAGCCTGTCGTTGATTATGGAATAATTTTAGAAGTGGTCATCAGCTGCCTAGCCTTTCCCCAACTATGTTGGGGGCGGTTTTCAGTCTGACCCGATGCAGCTGAACACCAGTATTTCACATAGGTAAGACTTGTCAGACTTTCGGACCACTGACTACCTGTAACGACTGTCAAAGATCTACAAATGACAGCCGGGACCAAAAGCCGTTGGGCTTAACGTGCTTTCAAAGTCACGGAGGAAACTCGGTATATAATAAGCGGTCACCCATCCACGGATCATCTTTGGCAAACGCGGCTTAATCCTTGGCCCTGGATCGAAGGTATTGGATGTCATGGAGACCTCTCCTCATGACTTCCAAATTCCCCTTTACTCACCAGTGGTATGATGACACAGGCTAACAGTAATAGTAATTTCAACGCCAAATACATAGACATTATATCTGATGTCGTCACAGTCCAGCATCACGATCCACAACAACCTTCGCCAGACATTGCCACGTTTGGTCGGAGGATCCTCTCTTTCCTACGGAGGATTAGGAACCCACCCTGTACCTCATACCTCTGCTCTCTTAGTACAGCAACCTAGTCGAAACAGTATTGTAGCTGTAGTTTCAATGTTTATTTGGTACGGTTAAATAAACTACTATCGACAGCACAATAGACGTCGGAGAATTGCTAGCACAAACCTTTTGCTTGACATATTCTAAACCGTAGTACAAAGTCTGGCTTCTGAGTAATACGTTTCTGTACCGTTTTGCAATACAACCGCATACATCCCGCCACTATAGAATTTCACATATCCTTGTGACATGATACAGATACATACCTTAAACACCTAAAAAGTAAACGATTATGTACAATTTCAATGGCCAAACCATAAAACACGCAAAGTCATCATGTGCCTAGCCGTTTCCCAACTATGTTGGGGTCGGCTTCCAATCGAACCAGATGCAGCTGAATATCAGTATTTTACATGGACCGACTGCCTATCTGACCTCCACAACCCAGTTAGTACTTACTGGGTAATAAATGATACCCCTTGGTAAGACTTTCATTAAATTGTAACGGCAGTCAAAGATTTACAAATGACAGCCAGGACCAACGGCTTAACGTGCTTTTCGAGGCACGAAGGAAACTCGGTATGTAATGGGTGGTCATCCATCCACGGACCAACCTAGGCAAGCGCAGCTTCACCTGAAGATCGACCCGAGCGGCTGTTATTATTTACCCACGAGCTCCTCATAAAACACACATAGTACCTACACATAATTTAAATCGGGTAGTTTTCGCACACGGTACCTCGCACAGTCCTTAATTTTCGCAATTTCCGTCATAACGCCTGGACTAACGCGAATTAACTGCGAAACAGACCTGATTTACACATTGAAACTCACGTACCATGAATAAAACATGGAACTACTGTGCTCGTGAATGCAGCCACATATAATTTATAGCGATATTTTTATAGGGAAAAAATTGGGGATACGAAAAGTAACTCTTTTTTGTCGAGTGCCTGTATATTTTTATGTTTTATTGCACCGTGTTCCGCAATTGTGGTGTTGAAATGAGGATTGTGTTATGTTATGTCTCACTCCAGTTTGTCGTAAAACAAAGACTAGTAAAAATCCGGATTATACTTTGCGCCATGGTTCGTTTTTAAGACTCTATTTTGGGATGGGAAATCATCAAATGACGCCTCCCGCTCTGGGTGGAGCGGAAGGGAGTGTCAGACTTGTACTGACTAAAACCTATCCATGTTCCTTCTTTTCCCAGTATGTTCCAGGGTCGTTGAATCTCTTTCGAACAGTTTAAGACCCTGACTTCAGATCAAAAACTAAAGAGCTTGCGATGTAGATTGTAGAGTTTACATTCCCTACTTAGGTACTCACCGCAGCCATTAAAATATCTAAAATGTTCCTTCAACTTTCATTGACTTAATGTTAATTTATATTTTTCAAAGTAAAACTTTAAACGAAAGAGAACATTGCTCAATTTCTTGATACATTTCTACAATCGCAGTTAATACACTTATCGGGTAAGTTTTCAGCGAGTAAAGTAATCCGATTTATTTAACTCTTTGATAAAAAACGGCAACTCAGTTTATTCCTTCGGGGAAACCGTAAACGATACATTGAATTCCTCCTATTATTGTTGAACAAAACCGACCCAGAATCCTGCTAAAAGGGTAACTGGTAACTGTAAGTTCTTTTGAAAAAGATGAAAGATTCTTTTAGAGGCAACAACAAGCTAGAATATTATTCTTTCATCGTCTAAAAGCTTTCCACCAGAATGCTACAAAAATGGGGCAACAGAGTACTTTTGAATAAATTCGAAGAAATTTTAACTTAATTCTATTCTCTAAGAAACTACGATATCACTGAACCGGTTTAGAACTGCTGTATGCAGCATTTTCGGTACATTCAATTTTTTTTTGTCAAGTATCTGGATGTCAAAGGACATTTTTCAGACAACAGTAAAATTAAATGGTTCCGTACTGTAGTGGGTTAGGGCTGTCACACATGGGCCTGTGGACGGTGAGTAATGGGCTAGCTCGCCATCCGTCCGTCTCATGACGACAGGCCGTGTCGACGGCGCGTTCGTGTTCCACGCGCGCCTCAAAGAGATGTCAGCAAACATGAGGGGCCCGCAAGGGCCGATACCTGCCAGGGCTGCGGGACTGTTCGAAACATGGATGGTTTTTAGTAAGTAAAAGTCTGACACTCCCTGCCGCTCCGCCCAGAGCAGGAGGAGTCATTTGATGATTTCCCATCCCAAAAAAAAAAGAAAAGAGTTGTCACATACATAAAACGAGTTCTGAGAAAACATTTCATGTCATATCTGATAATGTAAGCTTCGATGACATGCTAAGCTAAGTATATAAAAACCTCACAAATAAGAGTAGGTAACGTTCAGATTGTTTTAAAAACTTCCAAAAGTATTTTCATATATAAATTGATACATTAATTAGACAACTTAATAAAGCATGGCGTAATATTATGACTGTTTATGTATGACTGAAGTAAAAAAGTACAAAAACATATTTTTCTTAAAAAAAAAATTACACGATAATAGTCTTTCTTGATTCTGAACATAACCGCGCATATACACTTACACAGCTTCATTTTTTCAAATCAATTTGCATATTACCCGCAATATCCAGCATTTTTTTTCCTTTAACCCTATCAGAATGTCGAGACTGCAAGCCCTGGCATACTTGCATCTTCAGTACGATGCACCCCATTTTGGAATATTGAAAACAATATCCGGTGCAATGGAACGAATAACAGTTTTACTGGACAACTTAAAAACTCCTTGCTTATGCTTTTCGTAAGAAAAGTGCTTCGGATATTAGGTACAGAATTGGAACATAGGTAGGGGTAGATAGCTAATATTACGCAGCATATTTTGGTAGGAACCCCATTTGGTACCGAAATTGAAATTTGAATTGCGGTAATTTACCTTGTAGTTTTTTTTATCTGCGTCTCTGCTAGGCTAGCCGAACACGAGCAGATCACAAATTCCCTTGACAGGAGTGCTCGGTCGAGGCTTCTAAGTCCGTCTACGCTAAGCGATTTCTGCTCCGAACGTGTTCGGCTCGCCGTGCGTAGGCGCAGCTTTAGCTTTTGTCTTACCAATAAATTGGATTAATTGAATTTATAAGTTTTTAAACTGACATGGTCACTCACATTATCATTTACACAAAAAATGGGATATTTACCATGTTTACTGTTTGTTTTGTCCCGATATTTCGGCGCTGTTGCAAGCACCGTTGATCACGGATAAACTGAAGTTGTTGCGGGTGGGTGTTTATGAGCAGACAAATCGGTCTACCCTCTTTCTTGTTCGTTTTTTGCACTCGGTACATCGGTACATGGTAAATATCCCGTTTTTAGAGTTAATGTTAATTGAATTTGTTTAAAATGATTAAGAAAAACTCGTGATTGGCCAACTGAAACCCTCTTTTTCCTTTGACTGGTATTTTATATTTGTTTAGGCATAATTTGAGGGTTGCTACTAAAATATCATGGCTCAAATGTTTTACTTTTCTGTTACAGGTAAGACAACGAAATATACTGAAACATCAAGCTTATTATTGTTTACTGCAAATTGGTAAGTACATAAGTACACAATAACCCCCCTTTTGGGCTCCGCCGCAGTCGGGTGTTTTGAGATTTCTAAAATGACAGTCAAGCAACTATTTCCGGTGTAGTCTTCTCTTAAGACATAACATAACATAACATCACGCCTGCAATCCCCGAAGGGTCAGGCACAGGTGTACTACGCTAATAGTACACCCACATTTCGCCAGTTTTGTTAAATTAATAGGGGGCGAGCATATTGCCATCAACCGGGCACAAATCCAAACTCCGCTGCTACTGAGAAATTCCTAATGAAAAAACACAATAACACTGCCCAACCTGGGAATCGAACCCATTACCTCATGCTCAGCAGTCACGTTTGCGACCACTCGACCAAAGAGGTAGTCTGTTAAGAAATGTTGAAGTATGGATTATACATTTAATTAGACTAAGAACACACTATTAATTATTCAAGACTAATATATTATTATCACATACACCAAGCTCTATATAGGTTAATCCCTAATCCTGTGCCTACCTTACAAAATAATAGTATATAACACACTGTTTATGATAACAATATTTCGCAATGATGGACGTGTATGTACATACAAACTGTGTTCTGACTGGTTATCAAACTCTTGTACATGGTAATCCTATATTATATTCAGGTTTTATGTAACATTAGCCTCAGATTAATCCTGTGAAGCTTACGTTATACCTACACGTTATATAAAGCTAAGTATCGTTGATAAAATCTCTAATCATACTTTAAAGTTCAAAGAATAGGTCTCAATTTTTTTTTGAAGAGATGGGTGCTCTGTTTCCATCGACGTGTTCTTTCTGATAAAACGAGGAGTCTAGGAAATTATTTGAAAAGATCGTTATGATCATCAATCAGCCTAGCCTTTTCACAACTATCTTGGGGTCTAAACGGATGCAGCTGAATACCATCATTTTATATGCCAAAAACCCAATAACACTTTGCATGACCTGGGAAGAGAACCCAGGACATCATGCTCAGCAGTTGCGCTTGCGACCACTAGACCAGCGTGGCTGCCAATTGTTCTTAATCTATGGTAAAATTAAAATTTGTTAGCAATTATCAGAAACTATAGCAATCAGAATAAATCATTATTAATTATCATTAACCTGGATGAGGCTGGCACAGGAACGTGGAGATTGGCAGAAGAAAAGAGAGGCCTATACTCAGCAGTGGGTGAGTTCAGACTGTGGATGATGATGATGATGATCATGAGGTATATCATCAAAGTTGCCATCATACAACCCTTAGACAATTGCCTATTTAAAAATTCAAACTCATTCAAACCACGAGATTCCTACGAATTCAACAGATAAAACTTTAAGCGAGAATCTTAAGAAAAAATGTCCCCGACGTTACGGGAACCCTTGCGAAGTAAATCGTAGGGCGGGAGTAGGGCGGGCGGGTGACAAATTATTATTTTTATTGCCCTAATAATATGGGCAACTGGAAAGTTAATTAAATTGCCTTGATTTCTCATGTGGGCGTATCTTTATAATCAAACTTACGGAAAGTATTATATTGTGATGTAGGTGCAGCCCACGCCTAAGTAAGTAATTATTCTGCCGCCGTAAGCAAAAAGATCACAACTGCGGAAATAATGTTAAGAGAAATAACCCTTACTTAACAAAACATGAGAATCTATTAAGGGTCATTTTTCTGCATAACGTTTTCTCAGATTGCCTGAATAGAATAGGTACGTAGGTACTACAATAAGATGCAGGTTACAATAATATTATAGAATCCTTGTACATTCTACCATTATGGCATGCAAACATTGACACATTTCATCATCAAACATACAAACATTGACACACTACTAAAATGTATCAGCTAGAAAATCGGATACGGAGTAGTAACATTTATTTAATAGAAGTTCAGTTAGTTTCTTTTTGAAAGTTGTTACTGGTTCCTCTTTTATGGAATGTCCTTTATTGCTTGGGTCTTACGATGGAAGTACTACTTTACGAACCAGTTTTTTACAAATTCTGAATGATCTACTGACCCGTATATTAAACATTTTTACAACAAACCCGCTGGGCCCTCATGGTATAAAAGTATGGCCCACAGGAGGAGGAATTTGTCCTAGAAGTGGTATCGCTATAGACTCATTCTGCCGTTTCTCAAATAACATAACATGACGTCTGTAACCTGCACCCCGTGTGTACCCCGAAGGGTTAGGCAGAGGTGCACCTAATAGTACACCCACATTTGGCCAGTTATGTTTAAGTCCCATGTAACGGGGGCAAGCCTATTGCCATCAACTGGGCACAAATCCAGACTCCGTGGCTGCTACTGAGAAATTCCTCTTGGGAAAACCAAAAACACTGCCCGACCCGGGAATCGAACCTCATCCTAACAAGTCGCGCTTGCGACCTCTCAACCAACGAGGCAGCCCGTTCCTTAATGTCTACATAAATTCAGCTGTAAATTTAACATTAAACCATTCAGCATAATAACAATAAAGAAGATTGAGTTACAAATGAACTGAAAGGAATTTCGTCTACAGACTCCTCAACTTTTAAAACTATTGACGTAACTCCAAATGTCTTCGCAACTTCGAAACTCAGTCAAAAACAGCAATAAAATCTGAAATACAGTCTCAATACCGTTTTCACGTTGTCTGTAAGGGACCCTAATAAAATAAGACGGCCTAAATATCGTGGGGAATTCGTTACGACAATATTGCGTCCTCCCTTTTGTTCGGCAGAATGCCTTCAAAGCAAATTACTTTTGTACGGAGCCCGGAACTTTTAAAATATGCCAAATATATTCTATAGGTAGGTACTAATTCGACAATCTGCTGGTTGGAAAGTAGATAAAAATGGAAGGAGGCTTGTAATGTTTATGTGGCTTTGAAGAATTTAAGCTCCTATATGTATATTTCGGGTTGTCAGGAATTATTCCGTTAGGCACGTATATCATGTGGGCAGAAAGCACTGTCTCTATTAAACTAGCAAATGAATTACAATTTAACACAGTAACACAGGGCACAATGAATCGGGGTACAGTTCCGAGACGTCTTAACTCCGCTGCGATCAGTCCTTCACTGTCCACTGTCGCCTCGAGCTGAAAACATCAAGGCTCTGTAGAAATACGCAGTGGAGGGCGCGTGATGTCACCACTGGCGTACTTGATATTCACTTTTAGTCCGACCGGATCCGACTTATACTATTGTCTCGCGGTATAAACATTGCAGCTCCGCACGCATGGAGGTCGACAATTATCCCACAGGTATGTATTATATATTTTTTATACCAAAAGTATCCTATTTCGGAACCCAGGTCTTAACATAAGCATAATCAGCCTATAATGTTCCCACTGCTGGGAAACAGGTTTCCTCTCTATGGGAAGGAATGGGCAATAATCCACCACGCGTGCCAAGTTGGGTTGTTAGATCCTCTTTCATTACATTGATGAAAAATATAGCTGTTACTAAAAATTGAGCATGTTTTTAACGTCGACATTTGTGTTGACGTCATTCGACACTTCATTCTGTACAAAATTCAGTCTGGCTTCGAAATATACCAAATTATTCCTTACTTACAGAAATGAAAAAAATCTGCGACATAAATTGTTCCCAATAATTGATCAACTCAGCCAGTCTTTCCTAGCCATCTTTTTCCAAAGCTGCATGCTGTTCTTCCCATATTGTTATTACAAAACGTAAATAAATATAAAATAAATAAATATTTTATTTCCATCAAGTAGGTACAACAATTTCTTAATCTAGTAACAATTTGAAATCTTAGTTTAGAGGTTGTACGCTGTCACATAGAATTATGGAATTCTCTAACTCCTAAACTAAGTCAAGCTTGTATTATAGGAGTTAGTGAGCTGTTTGACTTCGACACAACCTTGAACATATGTGACTATAAAACAAACAAAGTTATTGCATAAAAAAGAGAAAAAAAAATAACAAAAACCTACTGTAAAGTTATAAAAAATTAAATCAATAAATATCCACTACTTAAACACAAAAACAATATCTAGGCACCTATTATACCTAATTACTTTTTAACTATTAAAAGTAATTCTGTCTGATCATAAGTCAAAGTTAATAACCAATTGTTCAACTTATGCTTTACCTCACGTTTGGTTAAATGATATATTGCCAGAATTTTATTCACCTCATTATACAGTCTTGAGCTAGCGACCTCATATTGGCGGCTTGCAAAAGCTGTTCTGCAGCTAACACCGGGACATACAACTGCACCGGAGCGCTTTTTATTTGTTTTTTCATTTAGAGGTAGCCGGAAGTGTCGTCGGAGAATGGTATTTCGTATGTATAGCTGTCTCACGGTCAGTACGCGGCATTCAGCATATAGTTTGGTGGTTGGATAAAATCGAGGCTTATGATGAATCATCTTCAAGACTGCTCGCTGCGATCTTTCCAGCATAAGAAATAGGGTTTTATAGGTACCACCCCATATAGGTATGCAGTAGGTTAGTATAGATTGGCAGAGGGCAGTATATACCATGTAGATTGTAGATACATCTGCAGTAGATCTGAGCCTCTTAAAAATATACATAAGCCTTCGAATACGGTTAGTGAGAGCCGCCACCTGTGGACGCCAATCAAGTCGCTCGTCCAACACTATTCCAAGGTATTTGATGCTGGCCGCTGCTAATAAATAAATACTATTATGTAGTTACAAACTATCCCAACTTGACCCAGTAAGGTCAATTGAGACTAGAATTAACACGCTTTCGAAAGTGGGCCACGAGTCATACATATTTGACCAGCAGCAACCAACCAAATGCATTAGCTGCAAGTGTATGAGAAGTTGAGAATTATGGCTACAATGTAAGATGAATACCGCAAATAGAGCATTTTGTATAAGACTTGGTTAATTTAATTACATGATGGCCGATGGAGTAAAGCTTTTACTGAATGTTAGCTAGGGTTAGATCAATGAAACCAGGGTCACACACTGTTCTGCCCTGGCTGCGGGACTGGTCGAAAGAGATACCGCGGCCCTGGAACACAAAGGGCAAAAGAAGGAACATGGATGGGTTTTAGTCAGTAAAAGTCTGACACTCCCTTCCGCTCCGCCCAGAGCGGGAGGGGTCATTTGATGATTTCTCATCCAAAAAAAAACTGTTCAGGCCTTAACTTTCTTCAATGCAAGCCTTCAATGGAAGTAATGGCAATCACACGATGCGTCCTTTTGAACAAAGTGAAGTCATCCTTCACTTGTCTAATAACCACCGCCCGTGTAACATTCTTTTTTTAAACATTGTATGTATTTTGCTTATTCTTGGGACTTTGATTAGCACCAGTATATCCTCCAGATAAAGAAGATGTTACACACACAGCCATTTCATATAAGTACTGTTATAATGACCGTTGTATTTTAGGCCAATTTCTACCATGATATAACATTGAATTTCCGTAATTATAAACGTTCAAAATCTGCGACTACATTTTGATTTTGAACTAATCTTAGTAACAATAATTGACAATTATTCGCATCAAAGAAATTTAAAAGACTTATATTTGAATGTCTTTGATTCGCATTCAAATGTCGAAAATTGAAATCAATTGATGATAGTCTTAGACATTTAAATGCGAACTTTCTTAGATACAGCATTTGATTCTCTTTAAATCGCTGCCAACAAGCAAATAGTTCCCATCCTCAATTTTGCTATCAATTCTGTCAACTCCACAACAAAGTAACCATCGTTAGTTAATGCCATACTTAATACCTTTAAGCCTTAAACCGAGCTCGGTGTAAACGTTATTAAAATTCAGCTTAGGTGCAATATCGTTGCGACGCTACCGTAATGTAAACTGTCTGATACAAGTCTAGACAGAATCTATTTACACAAGACTGGAGTTTAGCTAAACTCTATGATAAAGGTTTTTGTGTATTTATTGATTGATCAGCGTGTTTGATTTAGATTAGATTGTGTACTACAGAAGAATAGACACCCTAACCAAGGCATAAAATCCGCTATTGAACAATGTGTTTGAAATACATGTGCATAAAGTTTCAATCTATAACTAGTACCTAAATAGTACACCCACATTTCGCCAGTTATGTCTAAGTCCTATATAATAGGGGGCGAGCCTTTTGCCATCATGACTCCGTGGCTATTGAGAAATTCCTTATGGAAAACCCAATAACACTGCCCGACCCGGGAATCGAACCCGAAATGCTCAGCAGTCGAGCTCGCGGTCACCAAACCAACAAGACAGTAATAATGTAAACTTATAAACTCGAAACCTTTGATTTAAAACATAAATGTTGCTTTTTATTTAAGGTATGTACGCAAACAACATGACGTGGGTTGAAAAATAGTTGAAATTACCTGCAAACATAGGTACCTCTTTTGTTGACGGTACAATTCAAATAAAATGTCAGAATAAAGAAAGTTCCGCAATTTTCGGTTAACTTAGGGTTGACAGTTTGTTTAATTAATGTGAAAATGTTGCATGTGTCCGTTGAAAATAAAACTCTGAAAAAATGTATTCTGTATCTTAGTAGGTATTTTAGAAATAAGTACCTGGGTGACTACCCTCTGATCGGGTGAAAATATAGAGATCGAATTTTCCCAGATATGAGACCTAGCTAGATCGAGTTTTCGCCCCGTAAACTTGTATAATGCAACTTTCATCTAAATCGTTAGAGCCGTTTTCGAGAACGAGATTACAAATATTGCTCATTTACTAATAGGATAAACTATATGTTTGTGATATCGACATAGCGACTGTCGTTTTAGCGGTGGTACATTATTCGACTGACTGACTGACTATTGACTGGTTAAAGAATACCTTGTGACATTAAATCAGCCTATGTACCAACGGTACTTGAACTTAAAATAAATTATTATGCTCACTTTTTCAGCAACCAGTACACGTTCAGAAAGTGTCAAAGTACGCTACATCATTTAGAACTGTAACACAATTCACTTTCACAATTAACTTTATCAAAGTACTCCGCAACTAATTTTAAAATAATTTTATAGAATGATCCGACCTCATTACTAAAAACTCGGACTTATTCGCAGAGCTCAATAAGTCTTGACTACATTACTATCTTTTACCTTTTTTCCAATAAAACTAGCAGCAATCGTTTTAATTAATATTATCGGCCACTCGAATACGTAAGGCACATTCATTCCTTTGCCTTCACTTTTTTAAATGGTAACTGAATAAAAATGGCGCATGAAAACGAAAAATACAGCTAGTTTTTTCTTTCATTAACACCTCAATGAAGGGTCTGAGCGTAAAAAGTCTTCACTTAGTTAATCTTAGGTGATCTTTAAGAACAACATAACATAACATCACGCCTGTAATCCCTGAAGGGTTAGGCAGAGGTGTACCTAATAGTACACTCACCTTTCGCCAGTTATGTTTAAGTCCCATGTAATAGAACCGAGCCCATTGCTACTGAGAAATTCTTGACTGGAAAAACCCAATAACACTTTACCCGACCTGGGAATCGAATCTAGGACCACTAGACCAACGAGGCAATCTTTAAGAACAACTTTTGTAGAAAATCAATACGTCTTGTTGAAGATTTTTTGATAATCTCTATGTGTTAATATCCATCCTCTGGTTACTGGTTCCTATCCATCATAATCATTTTGTTACCTGTGACAGTACATTAGTCTCTCACATTTTTCATATACCATTTACAAGGTGTAAAATAAGGGAGGTAGGTGTATTCGAGTGTATACATAATTATGGTATATGTAGATACCAGTAGCGAAAGGTCAATTTTGTAAGAGGTAAGCCGGAGTCGGATATCTTTAATGTGATTATATTATTTGTCTATAGAATACTGACTGTGCCATTTTTCAAAGGGAAGCCAGTAGGAATCGAGTTGTATGGAACCTTCGCCACTGGTAGATACTAAGATTGTATTCACACGCACTGCCTCGTTGGTTGAGCGGTAGGAGTGGAGCGCGACTGCTGAGCACGAGGTCCTGGGTTCGATTCTCGGGTCGGGAAATTTTTAAATGGATTTTTCCTTCTGAATGGTGAAATGTAGGTGTAGTACATTAGGCATACACCTCTGGCTATCCCTTCGGGGATAACAGGCGTGGTATTATGTTATCCACATCCATTCACAACATTTTATTTATAAACTAGTGATCTGCCCTTGCTTCGCACTGTTTCGACCTGGCAAAACATCGATATTTTTTTTTACATGTGAGTTTAGCACACACAAATGTGAAGTTTGTACATTAATCTTTGGCACTAAATTTTCTAAATGAACGTGAAAACTGCATCCAAATCCGTTGCGTACTTAAAAATAATAATGCGATCACACGAGAGAAACACTAAAACCGAAATTCTTTAGAGGGAACAGAGCCTAAAAATAGGTATTTGAAGAAACTATTGCCGTCGCGCTGCGCCAAGCCTGCCCCTGTAGAGTGCGATAGGGACAGCTGCAGCTCAGACCGATTTTATGACAAAAATTTGGCGAGATCGACGTTTCATATTCCTCTTTTTTCTCCTCGAAAACTGAGCCGATTCAATTATTTTTTGACATTCAAATTTTAAGAAAGAGTATGTCTAGGTTCCTATTAATTTCTTTTATGTTAAAAACTTTTCGAATTTGTCTGGTAGACCTCTAATCACGGCCGTAAAAATGGGGCATTTTTTGTCATTTTGAGTGGAAAAAAGGAAATGACAGAGGGACGTGTCTACAGTAGACCTTGATTTTATGATTAAAAAAAATTGCCATAGAGGCATTATTCAGGTAGAAAAAAGAGGAATACATTTGAATGGAGAATCGCAGCCCCTGTCCCCTCTTAATAAGAAGACGTTATTCTTTGCTGCAATATTCTTCACTACAGCTAACTTATATCATGGAAAAATATGCTTCGCTTTAACAAAAGCTAAACGCTACTCGTAAACCGAGTATCCATCTCTTTAAGCGAAGATCACGTTCCCCGTAAGCAAAGAATTTTTAATATTTCCACTCCCTGTCTGATTTACTGGCAAAGAATGTATCTTTTTTGTTCCCTGCCTTCGTAACTTTTTATACGAGCCTTTTTCATGGAAACGCTCATCATAATCTGGTTAGTCTTTTCCCTACTATGTTGGGGTCGGCTTCCAGTCTAACCGAATGCATCTGAATACCAGCATTTTACATGGAGCGACTGCCTATCTGGCCTCCACTTCCACACCTCGGTTACAGATAACCCTGAAGTAAGATTGACTGTGAAGAAAGATGTGAATTGTGGAGGAACAGACATCCCACCCCTCCTCACTTCATCGATCCAGCAGAACATCTTCCTCCTGGACAGGAACTGCAGTGGCCGAACTGGAAATCTCTTTACCGTTTGCGGGCCCAGGTAGGCCGCTGTAGAAATAATCTGGACAAATGGGGTATCATAGAACCGTCCCAAATACAATGCCAGTGTTTAGCTCATTTCCGGGATATGCCCCACCTCATTTCCTTCACAGCCACCTACACCTTCCAGGATTTAAAAGCCAACGATAGAGCTGTGCAGGAGAAGGCAAAAAGGTGAAGAAGAAGACTGAAAACCACTGACCACTCGTAGCGACTGTCAAAGATCACAAGTCACTACCGGGACCAACGTCTTAACATGCTTTCCGAGGCACGGAGGAAATTGGATATGTAATGAATGATCACCCATCCAAGGACTGACCTCGTAGTTTAACCATGCGGCTTTAAGTGTAGCCACGAGTCCCAATTATATTCATTCCTGTCTGATTTTTGTTCCGGATGTTTCTTTTCTGTTCGCTGCCTTAGTAAATGTGCGCCGCGAATCGTAACTTTTTATACGACTCTTTGTCATGAAAACGGTCTAAATACTTTATTTCCACGTTTAAGAGCTCCTCGGAAAGTATGTTGTGTTTATGTTTTTTAGGGAGTCAGTTGTGTGTGAAAAGATGATGGGGAATGCCTACTGATGACATGATACGTTGTTGAAAAACATGTGTGAGAGAAAAATGCAGGTTCACGAAATGAGAACGTGCGAGACGATGATAGGTAGACTTGATGATTTCATTTCTGGAACAAATGAATTTGTGTTTATATTAATAAAGGTTGGTCTCGTTAGTCTAGTATTTTGCAAGCGCGACTGCTGAGCATGAGGTCCTGGGTTCAATTCCCAGGTCGGGCAAAGTGTTATTTGGTTTTTCCATCAAATTTCCCAGTAGCAGCCACGGAGTGGAGAGTGGATTCGTGCACGTTAGATGGCAATAGGCTCGCCCCCTATTGCATAGTACTTAAATATAAATGGCGAAATGTATATTATTGGCGGTATATTATTAGGTACAACTCTGCCTAACCCTTTGAGGATTACAGGTATGACGTTATCTGATATTACTAATAATGATGATGATGATGATGATGATGATGAATGATGATGTGTTTTTATTTCAAATGTATGCATACGATCTGAAATGAATGGATTGAAAAAATGAATTTGAATATTTTTTTTGTTATTGAAATTAAACCCACTGAAACTACATCAAGCCATTCTAAAGACATTTCATACTATTATCTATTTTTAGGGTTCCGTACCCAAAGGGTAAAACGGGACCCTATTACTAAGACTTCGCTGTCTGTCTGTCTGTCTGTCTGACTGTCTGTCTCCAGGCTGTATCTCATAAACCGTGATAGCTAGAAAGCTGAAATTTTCACAAATGATGTATTATTATTGCCGCTATAACAAGAAATACTAAAAATAAAAATGAAATATATAAAGGGGGGCTCCCATACAACAGATATGATTTTTTTGCCGTTTTTATAGATAATGGTACGGAACCCTTCGTGCGCGAGTCCGACTCGCACTTGGCCGGTTTTTTAAATTTGTGATTTGTAAGTACCTATGTACCGTTTAAGTTCCTAAACGTACATATAATTTCCCCGCTTTGCCAATCATTTTGCCTATTAAAGTTATTATTTTGTCACAGTACAGATACCAATGTTCAACTATGAATAAATGTAAAGCGTTTTACAGGATTAAACTGGTTTCATAGAATTGTAAAATAAATCAGGATATTAATTAAGCTTTATAGCAATTAGCCAGCGTTATTGTAGTAATTTTTGCTTTGTTCAAATATAATACCTACAATACAGGCAATTTTAAATACTAGCGTAAGCATTTAATCAAGTCTTTTGTAAGGAAATACTGTTGTATTAAAGCAGGTGGCTTTGTTAAGAAGTGACCAGAGAAATAGCATCAAAAGAACCACATACTGTAGGCTAACAAAATCCGTCTTCCAGCTAAGCTTTATAGCCAGGGCTGCAGGACTGTTCGAAAGAGATACCGCGGCCCTGGAACATAAAGGGCCAATGAAGGAACATGGGTGGTTTTTAGTCAGTAAGAGTCTGGCACTCCCTTCCGCTCCGCCCAGAGCGGGGGGGGGGGTCATTTGATGATTTCCAAAAAAAAAAGCTAAGCTTTATAACTCATTACTCGAAATCAAAGCAGTGTATTTTCAAACCAGTTACTATCACAATTATTGAATAATTACTAAAATAAAAATAGCTAGTTATTCATTTCAGTGTGGAAGGACGATCAGGAAACTCTATGGGCACTTTTAACCGACTTCTAACAAGAAAGAGGTTCTCGATTCGGCTGTGTTAATGTTTGTTACCTCATACCTAACTCCGTGATTACTGGTCCGATATACGTCATTTGGTAGAGGAAGCTTGCGAGGTCCCATATAATTATTCACATTGCTTGGGTTTTATGAGTTATCTTCTGTAATACATATTATTCTGTCTATGCGGAAGTTGATAGGAAAAAGTCAATGAAACAAACAAAGCTCACCAACTTCCGGAAGTATTGGTATTATCCACTTTTTTGTGTTTTTTTTAGAGTCGGTTATAAATCAAAATAATGGTTAAATATTCTACATTAACCACGAATAAACATAGGCAGTTACAACTCCAATACATTCAACTCAACACAAATATTAAAGTCTTCAAAAACTAAATCAATACTTACATTTAACATCCACCATTCCCGAAAACCATCAGCGTATCTAAAGACCACGAACATCGAGCTGACGTCAAAGGAAGGTCGTTAGTCTGATAAACAAAATATTTTCCGATCAGGCGGCCGTATCGTTGGCTTAACTGCAAAGAATGAATATATGCAGAAGGTCAGTGTGATGCAGTTTAGACCCAGAATATACGCGATGCCGAAAACGAAACCAAACGTCATGAATAGAACTAAAATAAAGATAAAAAGAAGACTAAAATAAAATACCTATATATATATATATATATATATATATATATACAACGACGACAATAGGACACGTCTTAGGCGTCAAAGTACTCCTTCGCATCGCTGTCATCTGGAAACGTGCCCAGAAGACTGGCAGCATTGCCACGTTGAATGGCAATGCTAATTCTTTGCCCAAAGAAAGAGCCAGCCCTCTGGTCAACGTCATGATGAAAAATAAAATCCAATTCCAGACACGTTCGTTCAGCACAATACAAGTGTTCTTGAGACTGGCATTCGTCGCTTGCGCAATACAATATTATTTAATTTTTTATACCCTTACTAGCTTTTGTTCGCGGCTTCGTTCGTATATTCTCGTTATGTATGAAAATAATAATAAAGTTTATTTAAAGAAACCTAGACAAAAATTACAAGATATTTTAACAAGAAAAAATTAGGACGGTTTAAGTGGTGTAGTAGGGCAGAGCCTATATTTCGACTATCAGCGCCAAACCCCTCGAGTATTAAACAAATATAATTTCCAGTAACATTTCATTTGTATCTTGATCAATATCATTTTAACAATTAATAATATAATTTCTTTAATTGTGGATTAGAGAAAGAAAACAAAAAAAAAACAAATACAAAAATAAAAAATAAAAATGAAAAAGAAAAAGAGTTTGTGTAGTGTTTGCATGCAGGGAAATTCAATTCAAATCAATTCAAGAACCCACGGGAATGTTTTAAATGTAGCCATGACACTCGGGGTTAATAGAGCTTCCCGTTAGTGAAAGAATTTTCAGAATAGGATCAGCAGTTCCGAAGATTACCCTTACATACAAACCCACAAACAACTCTTTGTAAAATTAATATAGATGAGACGATCGTCATAAGACAGGTATCGTGAACTGTTACAAATTTTGTCGAGCACATTTTCCACAGCCGTTTTGTTGGGTCTCAGTTGTTCGCTAATAACTGGGGCCTGACAAAAAGTTTCCAATCGCGAAAGATATGGACAAAACTGTCTCATTAACTGTTACTACTTCGTCTAAAAATGTCTCTGTCTCAATCTTATTATTATGTATTTAGTGACTTTTCATGTAAAGCCGAGTCAAAGGCCCATGGGCAGCTAAAAACTCTGACGACAGGCTAGGCACTAACCACATGATAAAGAAAGAACATATATATTGTTAATATAATAATAATAATATAGCCTTTTTATTCAGATCTCTTAAGTGATTACAATGCATTTAAACTTATAATATAATAACAGAACTCTTAAACTATTTAACCTATCTGTTGCTTGGTAATTGTTCCTAGATCTGTTTGCCAATCGCAAAGGCCTCCTCCAACCTTTTCCATTCTTTCCTTTCCTGTGCCACTGACATTAGACAGGTGGCCGGAGTCACGTGGAACATATACATTATTATTATTTTTATTATATGATTTGGGTTATATATTGTAATTTTGTGTGTATATCTTTTAATTTTGTGTGCAATAAAGAATAAGAATACAGAGTATTTTTTCCATACTGCTTTCTGTCTACGTACATTTGAGATCGCCATACATGTTGCGCCTTTGTGTTTTCGTTCGTTATTTAAAACTCTCCTTCTGCACTAATCTATTTGATGTCAACTGTATCTCTGTATCCAAATCTGTCTAAGTTACAAAGGATGTGAAAGGTTTCCAGTCCTTTGATGTTACGTCCTCGACGCGGTCGATTTCGCACAGAGACAGATCTGGAAAAGTGTTTTTGGTCGGTCAGTTTTGTTGGTGAAATTGTGAGGAATGTGAACAGAGAGAGGAGGAGTTAAAGGGTTGGTCGAGAATGGGAATAAGAAAACAAGTTTTCAGTTCATCCGTTTTCAGTGAGAGATGAATTCGACCTAAGTTTTGCACGTTTTGACATGAAGGACCCGACACCAAGTGTCCTATCTAACAACACCACATTTGTTGTCCTTTGTAATCGTATTAATGCAAAGATAACCTACTAATAAATAATTAATAGGTTATCCTTGCATTATCCTTGTATTATCATGTCTTCTTTTACATCCATCCATTCGCAACCCGACTTCACCCACTGCTGGGTATATGCCTCTCTTTGTCTGTGACAACCTCCACGTTCTTGTGCCAGACTCATCCAGGATATTCCCTTATTATGATATTCGTCTTCTTTTACACCAAAATAGTATTCAATAAAGTACCTATAGATAAGCTTTTAGAAAAGGTAGTTATTCTGCATTGTTCCTCAAAAGTCCATCACCAAAACTTTCACTCGATCTTCAAACTACACATCTTACATTCTCACGAATGTAAACTAATTAACAGCACAAGTAAACTAGAGACAATTATGACAACAAACACGTGTTGGCCTGCAATCAGGAGTCCAATTATTCAGGCGCTGAAGAGGCGCAAACTAGTTGACAGTAAGCAAGTTCACGTAAACTTTGAAGTTTCCACGTATTTCGAGACGTCTTGGGGATTCTGCAAGCCTGGTACTAGTGGGCTATTTTTGTGGTTGTTGAAATTGATTCTTAGACTATTAAAACGTCCTACCTATTAAGTTAATAAACTTACCGTCAAGATAAATTACTAATTAGCTTATACAATATATTATACAACGTGTAACAGATTAAGCGCAATACCTCAGACACCCCAATTAGAATATTAAATTATAAGTCTAAAACAACACCCGTAATTAAATAAATTTAAACCAAACGTGGTCATTTTTTATAAAATAGTTATCCTTACTAAACGCAAAACGTATGTGCAGCAACATGCCTACACACACACACTCCAATGTTAGCAGCCGACGCGACACACACATTCGAGCGCCCGCCAGCTGACCATAGCTGTAGGCATTAGATGTGCGTTAGTTCAATGAACGAATTTTACTACGTACCTAAAATGTCACAGACTGATATTATGAATGAATAGGTAACTTGATAGGTATTTAATTGAGTTTACAGTGTAATGATTGATAATTTTCTAGCAAGTGAAATTATCAACATGAATCTAAGACTTTATTACGCTTAGTACTTAACGGGGATGCATTTACAACCGCGACTTTTTACCCGAACTACGAAACTAACGAAGGGCGAAGCGCCCGGACTCCGTGTGGCACACGCGGGTAAAAAGTATTTATCTCAAATGCGTAACTTTCGCGATATTATTAGCTACCTGTGATAAGCGTGATTACTGCTAATTACGTGAAGCAAAAATCAGTGCTTACAAGATTTTAATCACGAACTTCGCTGCGCCTACCTAGGTACTTTGAATATGGCCGGCCGGCAGCCCGGAGGTAGCGCGCGCGCGCTATCTCAAAGGGTCGCCGGTTTTGTGCATTCATCTTTCACATTATTCTTACGGTAGGTACATTTGCAAAGGACGTAAGCTCGGAGGGACCAGAAAATTATCTACTACCTATTTCGACATTTCTCATTTCAGTGAGACATGCGGAATACAAATCGGTCGTGCATTTCAATAAGCCTTATTATTTGGACGGAAGGTTTAAATTCTCTTACATCAACTGTTTTATTAAACGCGCTCTAATTCAAATGTAAAATCATCATCATCATCTGCCTAGCCTTTTCCCAACTGTATTGGGGTCGGCTTCCAGTCTTGCCGGATTTAGCTGAATACCAGTATTTTACGCAGAGCGGCTGCCTACCAGACCTCCAAAACCCATTAACTGGGTAACACGGTATTTCATGGCAAGACTGGAGTCAGATTTACTGGCTTTGGCTTCTGACTATCCGTAACGAAACGACTGCCAAAGATCAACCAATGACAGCCGGGACCAACGGCTTAACGTGCTTTCCGAGGCACGGAATCATCTTTTTATCAAACAATCAGGTGATTCAAGCCTGCAATGTCCTAACCAAACTGGAAAAAACTTCACAAAGTATGCTTCCCGTAGGAATCGAACCCACGACCACCGGGTCACAAGGCAAACGCCTAAACCACTCGACGACCACGGAGGCAGTTAATTCAAATGTAAAATGTTTTGATATTATTCATGTGCACGTGTGTATCATGGACCTAAAAATTAGGTTTTGCATTTAAGTGTGTTTGTTCCATTTTAGCGGCGCCAACGGTGAGTGCCTAGTTCTAATGTAGGCATTACCTTTGGCCGTATGAACGATAGTTAAATTACCTACCGAACATTAGCTAGATGTGATATTGATAAGCGATTTGACCGTGTAGGTATTTTTTTTTCTATTAAACTTTGACAGGCTTTGAATTTAGTCTCTACGCACCGCGCCGCGCGCCGCTGCTTCCTATCTTTCAAGATTGCACCCCCGCGAATCCCGCGATCCCTCTGATAAGTTCGTTGTGTTTAGGTAGGTCCAGTTTATTGTTTGTACTACAAAAATATGCAGAGACGAGGGAGTGTTAGAATACAATCGTAGATATTGATAGGAAGAAGTAGGTACTTACAGAACTGGACTATTTACACTTAACACTTAGGTCTTTAATTTGCACTATTTCTGCGATCCACTTTCATTAAAGTACATGCCAACACGCGTGAAGGTACTCTCGTCCGTCCAAAGAATGTTCTGTTGCCAGTTCTCCAACAACCACCTACCTACTGAATTCCAGTCGTGGCAAGTTGTCGGCCGGCGTTAGGTCTTGACACCGTCGAAGATGGTATGAGTGTTCACCATCAGCACGCAACGTTCGCCACACGTACATGTGACTGCAGTCGAGCTGGGGTGCTGTTTCTCTCGAGCTGTCCTCTGGATGTTCGTCGAAATGGTCGAGAATACGAACGTTCCCGAGTCCCTCAGTCGCTGAGTTGCAGCCAGCGCCATCGTCCTGGCACTCACACTGCAGCCAAAACGGTCATTGAACTCCCGACAAGCTAACGCGACATTATCAAGACAGCGAGCCAGGGTTCTCACCATCTCCGTGTATTGTACGTTGGTGTACCGGAAAGCCATCGCGCACGGGATCAAAAATGTCACGGAAGTAAACTGAAGAACAACTACACTAGGTCGCTACCGGCGGATGACTAGCTTTTTAATGTTAGGTACTCATGTTATTCGGCGGTAGCGGCGGCGCGTATGTCGGCATTTCGCAGAAACGTCAAAGAGGTTGCCGACAAATGCTTTATTTCTTTGCAATAAGTTCCAAATTTCTTCAAATTCAATAATTTTATTTTGTAATAATGCATAAAATTTGTTTGTGTTGTGTAGGGCTACTCTGATGACCGCACTAAGTTTGGTCGTGCATTCAAACAAGCCTTACTCATTGGAGATAAAGTTGAAATTCCTGTAAATTACCTATTTTATTTGACGCACACTACCTTAATTGTAAAATGCATTGATATTATTTACGTGTGTGTATTACGACCTGTGAGCGAAATACAAATAATGTCGTGCGTTTATGTAGCCTTTATAGCTCTGAGTTAAGGTTTCAATTTCCTTGAATTAAGGATTGTATTAATTTGTCATGTTACTGTGTTTCTAATTTAAGTCATGTAAAAGATTTTTCCGTCAAAATTTAACACATATTTTTGATGACGGAAATCGATTCAGAAGCCGATTCTGAACAAACTACTTTCAGGAATTGCGTTTATTCTGTTACACGTTGTATAATACATTTGGTGGGTGGTATCAATTATAAAATAGTTATTATCATCTTGGTCTCTCCATTCAACTCGATTCTCGCTAATTCTCATCTAGCCAGATCAGGTGGCCTACCATGACGGCTTCAAGCAGGAGTAATTCCAGTATGGAAAAGAGATGACGCTAGACGACATGTATAGCTCTGTCTCTTTTCCACACTGGAATTACCCCTGCTTTAAGACGTCATAGTAACACCCAAGCCCCCCCCCCGACCGACGAGCGTCTCCCGGAGAATTTGTCCAAAGAATTTACTCTATACAGGGTGGCTGCAGCCACCCTGTATAGAGTAAATTATTATAGATGTACTGATTACGTGGCATGCCACGTAATCAGTACATCGTTCCGCTCACAATAATCCCTCCACATAGAAATTTATCATCGGTACTTAAAAAATAATCTGCTGTTTCCTACATAAGTGCAATACCTACACGGTCAAAACAAATGGAACGGCTGATTTTTAGGGTTCCGTACCCAAAGGGTAAAACGGGACCCTATTACTAAGACTTCGCTGTCTGTCTGTCTGTCTCCAGGCTGTATCTCATAAACCGTGATAGCTAGAAAGCTGAAATTTTCACAAATGATGTATTACTATTGCCGCTATAACAACAAATACTAAAAATTAAAAAAAAAATATTAAGGGGGGCTCCCATACAACAGATATGATTTTTTTGCCGTTTTTATAGAAAACGGTACGGAACCCTTCGTGCGCGAGTCCGACTCGCACTTGGCCGGTTTTTTTTTGTTTAATTACCGATGAATTTGCGTCGGTGTCCCTTCCACCCTGTTAAATTTTCTTTCCGTCTAATTGTATCTTATTAGCTCAATGCCAACATGTACTTACTAGTGTTGTACGGTTTTAAAATCCAATATTCCAAAAACAAAATCCACAAGGACCAAAATTACCATACATTCAGTTAACCTAACAATGCCCAACTAAAACAGATCGACATGGCCCTCAATCTGAACTGAATTCAAATCTAGTAGACTGTCGCTATGTAAACATTAACTAGAAGATGTTTACAATGTGCCCGCATTTAATCGTTTCCAGCAAACTGCACGACCCCACCGGTCTGTGTATTTGTGTACTTGTGTACTGTGTACTTATGTTGTGTACTGACTGGTGACAGAGGTTTTGGTGTTAGGGGCAGTAGCATTATTTTGATTAGTGTTAGAACATAACATCACGGCTGTAAACCCCGAAGAATTAGACAGAGGTGTACCTAATAGTACACCCACATTTCGCCAGTTATGTTTAAGTCCTATGTTAAAGGAGGCGAGCCTATTGCATCAACCAGGCGCAAATCCAGACTCCGTGGCTGCTGCTGAGAAATTCCTGATAGAAAAACCGACCTGGGTATCGAAACCAGGACCTCATTTCAGCAGTCGCTCTTGCGACCACTAGGACCCGTCGAGGCAGTCCAGTAGCTGTAGTGTTAGAAGTTGATTAGTAAAGTAGTTGCAGGCGACACCTCCGTAACTGATGATTTATGAAGTGTATAGATTTGTTTCTTGTGTCATGTGATATCAACGACATCAGCGTAGCAATGTGTTAAAAAAACCGGCCAAGTGCGAGTCGTACTCACATGCATACAGGGTTCCGTAACACCAAACAATATAATAAAAATATTTTGAAGGCTCATTCATATGTTGTATTGTAGGTATTACATTCAGCAAAATTAAATTTGTCTTTTCATAGTATGTTGCAGTTTGATGAAAAAGTCCCATATCTCAAAAATTAAAAATCATTTTCAATTCTTTGAAAGTTTTTTTTATTTTCTACAATTCCACATTTTTTTCAGAATTTTTCTCCTCTTACTTCAGAAATTAGAGGGGGGGGACACATTTTACCACTTTGGAAGTGTCTATCTTTCAAACGATTGACTTTGAGAAAAAGTGGTTTTAGGAACCTCAATTTCATTTTTAAACGCACGTATTTTTTTTTTTAGTTTCAGTTCCATGTATGGGGAGACCGCTCTTAATTTTTATTTTTTTATAAAAATTGTAAAGCGGTTTACAGAATACATATGTGACATACGGATGGACAGACAGACAGAGATGACGAATCTATAAGGGTTCCGTTTTTTGCCATTCGGCTACGGAACCCTAAAAATTGGAATCAAGTAACACGAGTAGTTAGTTAAAATATGAACAAAAAAAATCAGTTTTTTTTTTCGTGTTTCGGGTCTGGTCTGTCGAGCTCATTTAATTTAACCTTAAATAATCATAAATATCCGTCTACATTTTATGTAAAACAAAGCAAATTCTAGAATGTATTTAGAAGAGATACGCCCGATCCGAAATCTCGCTATTTCTGTCGTAATAAAATACCTCGAACGAACCTATGCAAACAATTTCTAATATGCTTTCGAAAACATTTACAATTGAAATCTCAAACAATTCAATTACATTTCTACATTTATCCAGTTCATTGCACGTTAAATTCTAATTTAAATTGTAACTATTTCCAGAACAATATTTCGGACTTATTCACACTCACGAAGAATTTACGAGACTGCAGTACAACGCGCAATGTTGTACATTGGCCATAAAAGGACCAATTGGTAAATTCGGATATCAGGACCAAAATGGTCGGAATTGGTAAATTCGAGCCTTATCTGCAGTGCTCGTAGCGTTATTCGTAGCTAAATCGTAGCGGGTCTACGCACGCTACAATTTTCGTAGCTGCCTCGTAGAACTGTCTCATATTGTTAGTTGTCACAAAATACGGTTACAAATGCTGATCTTATTTTCAAGTCGTGAAATAAAATGTGTTGGAAATTAAAAAGCGGTAGCTTCCCGTTATACCTGAAGCGCCCTAGATACAGAAATAACAGAAAGTAAGTTAATAAGGAGTCGGAACATTCCTTCATTTCCCTCCCTCCCTTCAATTTTACTTTCTGGAGCGCGCGCAAATATTTTATTACGAATACTTTTTTCGTGTTCTAAATAAAAAAAACAATAAACGAGCGCTTTTTCGAGTGGTGGACAGAACAATGCGAGAGGATGCGTTGTTTTCGGCCTAAAGATTGTTTTCTTCCAGACCATTGTGTTGGCCGATCGCAGATTGGATGGGAATGAACCTTGAGGCTGTTACAAATACTTTTCATGTTTAATGGAGATTTTCGTTTTTATTTAGATCGTATGGTTTTGAAAAGAAGATTACTTTGTTAATTCCTTATGTGTTTGAGCCTTCGTTTTCAGTTTTTGCACCACAAATGATTAGATATAAAATAATGGAAAAACAAGTTTGGTAAAGTTATTAGAGGTTTTTACCTCACGAGGTACCCTAAAATAAATACTAGAAAGGGGTCGTAACGACTACATTACCTGGCACTTTTGCGACCCTGATCATAAAATATAAAACTTCGGGACATGAAAAGTCAATAAATGTAAACAATAGAGAAACTCCATGAAATGAACCTTTTTATTAGAAGTCAAGCGAAAATACCTTCAAACCACCGTATTCAGGTACAATCACGAGCATAAGTACCATTTTTTCAAAAAAATCATCAAATGACTCCTCCCGCTCTGGGCGGAGCGGAAGGGAGTGTCAAACTTTTACTGACTAAAAACCATCCATGTTCCTTCTTTTGCCCTTTATGTTCCAGGGCCGCGGTATCTCTTTCAAACAGTCCCGCAGCCCTGGCAGGCATCGGCCCTTGCGGGCCCCTCATGTTTGCTGACATCTCCTTGAGGCGCGCGTGGAACACGAACGCGCCGTCGACACGGCCTGTCGTCATACGACGGACGGACGGCGAGCTAGCCCATTACTCACCATCCACAGGCCCGCGCCTACGGTGGCCGAGAGCCATCACGAGGTGGCCCCCGACCCGAGCATAAGTACCTAACACTTACGTGAGATTCAAAACCAATTTATACCTAAAATATTGTTGGTACGGTGGAAACATATGGAAATCTATTATTAAGTTGTTTTATTACACTTAATAGTCTTGCGTTTGGCCGCAAGTCGCCTGAAGGAAGCGTTGATGCGAAAAAAGCCTTTCACTTGAACTTTGAAGATATCAAGATTATAATGATCGGGAAACAGAGAAGCCGGCAGTGAATTTCACAGATTGGCGGTTCGCACAATGAATATGGAGGCATAGAGCTTTGTTCGGGTTCGTGGAACTTCAACCATACCACGGTGACGCTTCGCCGTATCTCTGCTCGTGCGATGATAGAAAGGGTATGGGGGAATTAGATTGTGTAATTCCAAAGCAAAAAACCGAGCAACTTTGCGGAGATGTTCAAGGCTTTGACATGGGAGTCGTTGTCAATGAGCCTTTCGGCACGTCGCTCAATAGCTTCCAACACTTGCATCTGGTACTTTGCTAATTCATCCCAAAGGTGCGAACAGTACTCCATGCACGATCGAACTTGTTCTTGGTATGGTGAGCAGCTGTTCTGGAGTGTGAATACTGTCGCACTTTTGCGAGAACACCCAGCTTTCTAGAGCTAATTGGGCCTTGGACTCAATATAGGACCCAAAGTTCAGGGTCAAGGTCAGATGACCAAGAAGGTCGAGATGGTGAGTAATCAGCAAACAACACAACAGTAATAAAGAGCTGTTCCTCTTTCTACTTATTTAAAAAATTCGCTGTGTCCGACACAGTCTATAATTGTTTGTATTTTTTTTTATTTACTTAGATATAATCGTTTTTAAATTTTGCGAATTTGAAATGTATGTAAGCTTGTGACTGTACGTAAAGAAAAAAAAACGATTTCAATTTCAAAATCATAAGCTTTTCTTTGTTAAAGTTTCCTTGAAAACTCCTCTCTGGAGCATTCCAGAAAGTATTTATTTAACGCAAATTCTCCAAGTTACGACTTTTTTCAGGGTCCTGTACCCAAAGGGTGTCAACGGAACCCTATTACTAAAGCTCTGCTGTCTGCCCGTCTGTCTGGCCGTATGCCTTTCCGTCTGTCACAGGACTGTCTTTGAACCGTCATACACACTTGATTTTTTTTTTCAGTGTGTTTTTATTTTAATTTTATTACTGTGGCAGCTATAACAACAAAAAAGTAATAAATTTAATGAAGTTAAAAATTAAAGGGAAATGTATTTTTAATTATTTTTTCCGTCGTTTTTTTTTAATGATGTAGTGTTTGTGTACATATTGTACGGTGATACGGGACCCTACAAGTGCAAATCCAACTCGCACCTGGCCAGTTTTTTCTCTAGTTACGACATTTTATTCCGACCGACCATCTTTCTTTGTTAACAAAATTGTTTTCTCATTCATTGCTTTATGAAGGTTCTATTATTTCCTTCTATTATTTGATTATATTACTTTGAGTCGACTTTATTGGAACCCTGTGTTTCAGTTTATGTGTTTTTTATTGACTGTATTGAGAAGAGTGGGATTTGAAAGGTTTTTTGTTGTTATTGACGATGACGATTTAATGCGTTTTTAACCTCGACCAAAAAAGAAGGGTGTGTTGAAGTATCTGTGTGTCTGTAGCAACATAGTTCCTGAACAGATGAACCGATTTTGAAAACGTTTTTTTTGAGAGTTGTCTTAATCTAGAGTGTTGTTAGTTATGTTTTTAGTGGAGAAATTGTTGAGTTCTGGAGAAACTAAATTTTTGTAGAAAATTTGGATACATGTAGGTATTTTATCATGTCTTAAAACATAGAGTTATTTATTTGCGGGAAACATTGAATTTAATGATAAATCAGCGACCCGACCTTGTTTCGCAGGGATTATACGACTTTACACGACATCGAGGTATCTTTATTATATGTGACTTTAATATTTAAGTACTTTACACACACATCACGGGATTCCCGAGTCGGTCAAATTGTTATTGGATTTTTCCATCAGGAATTTCTCAGAAGCAACCACGGAGTCTGGATTTGTACCGGGTTGATAGCAATAGGCTCGTCCGCTATCACATGGGACTTAAACATAATTGTCAAAATGAGGGTGTACTATTATTAGGTACACCTCTGCCAGAGCCGGGGCTTACAGGCGTAAAGTTATGTTATATTTACACTCAGCTTCCGATTAATTACTGTGCGTAGGTAGTTTAGAGAAGAAGAATGCAGTCGTACAGACAGACACAAAATACTGTGATTTATTAAAAAAAAACATATAGATACAGCCAGAAATACATCACGTGTTTACAAAATAAAACCGGTCAAGTGCGAGTCGGACTCGCGCACGAAGGGTTCCGTACCATTATCTATAAAAACGGCAAAAAAATAATAATAGTTGTATGGGAGCCCCCCTTAATATTTTTTTTTTTAATTTTTAGTATTTGTTGTTATAGCGGCAATAGTAATACATCATTTGTGAAAATTTCAGCTTTCTAGCTATCACGGTTTATGAGATACAGCCTGGAGACAGACAGATAGACAGACCGACAGACAGACAGCGAAGTCTTAGTAATAGGGTCCCGTTTTACCCTTTGGGTATGGAACCCTAAAAAAACTAATTAAATCATTTTCCTTTCTTTTAATTACGGCCACGTTTCCTTAAGCATAAATATATTCGAAAGGAAATAATTTTAGTACAAAAATACCCTTATTGTTTACTCGCGGGAGTATTTGCTGGCCACCTGATGTCCGCTGCGGAACCAAGGAATACTAATGAGAAACAAATAGGGTTCCCTAGGGGAAGCCTGGCTTTGAGGGGAACTTATGGATCGTAAGAAGGGAAATCGAAGAATGTTTGCAGGCTGTTACTCGGTATTCCTTGGCTTGTTATGTTTTGGATAAAAATGAATGTTTTTTCAAGTGAACTGGCATATTTTGGACACGCTCGTTCTGTTGTAGACCTTATTCATCGTTTTCCATCTGGTGATATCGAGTTCTACTACAGCAGGTCCATTAGCCAAAAATAATGATTTCTTAAAAAGATTTAATTCTTCTCTTTCATTTAAATTCTTATATAACATTACGCTCTGTACCTAAGTACATATCTTAGCTAAAGGATGATAATGTCAGTCTTTTGTTAAAAAAACGTAATTAGAAGTATTTAAATTTTATTTATTATTCCGTTTTAAATAAAACAACATCTAAGTCCGTACTTCAAACTAAACACGGCATAATTTTCATTTAAATTCAGTCTACCCGAAGAAAAACCTAAGGAACGAGTTCTGTTTTCTAGCAATTTTCTTTGAAATTAAACCCTGAAGCTTAAAAGCGACAATGTCACCGACCCCTTAAATGTGTACTGCTATATTTTCTTGTATTTTAACGAGAAATGTTAAGATTTCAAAGGCCAGTAGGAATGTTAAATTCAAAATGAGACAAACATTTTCAGGGCGAAGTGGAAGCCTTTGAGGACTTTTGGATTTTATTATTTAAATAATACGGTATGATTTTATTTAGCATAAATTTAAGTTGCATTACCATATTACTTGAAATTTAGGCGGAATGATTTACTTTATTTATTTCTATAATTAATTTTTTTTTTTTTGAAACGCGTCATGAGTAGTGGTGTTCGGGCGTCGGGGGCCACGTGGTGGCTCTCGGCCACCGTAGGCGCGGGCCTGTGGACGGTGAGTAATGGGCTAGCTCGCCGTCCGTTCGTCTTATGACGACAGGCCGTGTCCACGGCGCGTTCGTGTTCCACGCGCGCCTCAAAGAGATGTCAGCAAACATGAGGGGCCCGCAAGGGCCGATGCCTACCAGGGCTGAGGGACTGTTCGAAAGAGATACCGCGGCCCTGGAACATAAAGGGTAAAGAAGGAACATGAATGGGTTTTAGTCAGTAAAAGTTTGACACTCCCTTCCGCTCCACCCAGAGCGAGAGGGGTCATTTGATGATTTCCCATAATAAATAGATAAAAAAAAAGTGTGTTGTTCCACAACTAATAAAACAAGATTATTCAGCAAAGAAAACCTCATAAAACCTGCTTCTTGTTTACATAAAACACTGAAGTTATTTAATTCCCCTTCGCTCCGTTGACCCCGACTAGGTAAAGTACCTAGAAAACAATTCATTCGGAAATAATAAGAAAAAGTCTTGGGTAATATTATTAGGTACTTTGACTCCACTAAGCCTGTCTTCGCTACTGGTAGCTAGGTAAAATATGGAAATTAGCTTCTTCTCATTGCGTGGGTTTTGAGTAGGAGTCAACTTCGAAAACTTTCTTAGTAGATGGTTAGGTATTACTTAAAAAGTAATTGCCAGCCTTCTGGGCACTTTTCCTGTTGACAGCGATGCGGACGAATTTTTGGACGCCCTGTAACCTTTTTCTACTTGTAAATATTTATTACTATTATAGTTTTGTAGTTTGTAAATAATTTAATAATCTTTGAAATAAAAGTAATTCAGATATCTACTTTTAGGTGGCATTCATCCAAATTATCTTTAACTTAATCATCCACTATGGACCTCAGAAGGTAAATTTTCTTAGGGCCTATACAAGTAGCATATATGCTTTCAAATCGTTTCGGCTTACTACAAAGACTCATTTAATCTTTTCGGCAGCTCCATACATTTTTCATTTATACACTTTCCGTCATCGGTATCGAAGATTGAATGTCACTGTTTACTTGTCTTAATTCATCGCTTGCTATCGAAGCAAATCGTTTCTTCTGACATACCCTGATCACCTCGACGTCTACCTCTTTACCATTGTCATCCATACTTATACTTGTTATAAATGCGCCATTCCACGCCTATTTGGCACACAATACGTTCCAGTGGTATAATTTTGGAACTCCACGTGGGTGAGACCGCGTAAAATCTTAGCTTGCATACAATCTTCTTTCAATATCTCAATATAACTCAATACTACCGAGTTGACTGACCGGCCACCACTTTTCAACCTTATTACTTAAGGCATTAGGGTGAAAAGTGGCAGACCGTCAGTGAATACCGAGTTCACTGACGGTACCTACTGGCCAAATTCCTATATACCAGTCGCCCATGGGGGTTCTTTTTGAAATGTAAATCGAAACCCGAAAAGCCTTCAGATTTCCCTTTGATGTGTTAATTCTATATTCAGAGGGCCGGAATCTCTTATCAGTTTTACATTAATTAGCACATACAATCCCGGTCCAGCATCATACAAAGTAGGAGTGTGTTAAAGAGTGGATGGGAAAATAAAGTGGGAGAGCGTACATGGCGTTGTTGTAATAGTTTCGTAGTCTAGGATATTTTCTAGACAGTTTGTTAGAAAACTGATGATATAAGTTTGTACAGTGAGCTAAACAAGATACTTTGTTGTTGTTGGTCATCAATTATATTGAGAAGCTGCGATATAATAGTTTTATTTATCGTTCATCTTATTTATCCTTATATATCTTGTTATAATAATACAGTTTAGAAATGTACCATTTACCAGCTTTTTTCATAAAAATACAAAATGTTTTATTGGCAAATATAAACAGTGCCTAAGAGAGACAACACAATTAAGCTTGAAACTCGACAGTTTTTTTTTGACACCCCCAAACTTGACTTGTACTTTTGCAATATTACAGCAATATAAAAATTACCAGCCTATGTTTATTGTCTACACAATACAGCATTTATGGTCTAGCAGACGATCTCTCTACAACTTACGTTAAAAACGAGATAAAACTCAGTTACAAAAGAAATCAGTAGGGGGCAAAGCATGCTGCAACGATCAGGTCATGCTCGCACACTCCATTATAGCAAAAAATAAATACTTCCATAAATATTAGCAAGCTGTGCAATAGGCAACAGGGCTCCATAATGTCCGATTAAACGACTGTTCGTATAAAATATAAGGCTCCCGGTGTCGTAAATAAGGGTTGAGATCGGTGTACGAAAAGATTACTCGCCTTATCCTTAGAAACCACAGGCACTATCTGTTGGGGTCCAGGGCTGTAGTGGGATGAAAGAGCGATCCCGACAGGAGATTTGACCGAAACTAAAGTATTTTGATGTGGGTAGTTGTGAAAAGTTAACAGACGCAAAGCATTTTCCTTTTGGAATACGAAATGGCATGGTACCTACACGTGCTTTTTACGTAGTCCAAGTAGAAATAAATCCCAGCCGAAAACTGAAAAGCAATACGAATATGTTGATCAAAGACATTCAAATATTTGCTAGCGATAGATGGGACTAAACGAAGAAAATTGTTATCCAATACTTGTTACTATTTTGTAATAAGTCGGTCTATCTAGTGTCGCTCGTGTCGTGTGTCAAAATCAAAGGGTGCCGGCGAAAAAAAATTATGATATTCTCAATGTCTGCTCAACGAGTCTTTTAAATCACGATGATTGATTTTGATGCGAAAATTGATTTCAACGAAACACGAAATATAAACCGTTCATCAAAGAATACTGTAGCCAAAAACATCAGATGATTCACCACAACATTAGTTAATAGATCCTACATAAATAAATACAAAACCTGCTTCGCAAGATAGTCTCATCCACGGTTCTTTGTGGGCCCCTGATATAGATAAGGCTTCGGCCACGCAAGATCGGATAACATCAGGGAGCGACGCCGAAGTAATAGTGGATTTATTTTCCTATCCCATTACTGTGCTAACAGCGGACTAAAGGATCTTACGTTACATAAGGAAGATGATAGAAGCTGTAAGAAAATTATATTAAACCTTTTCGAGTCCTTGTCAGTCTTCGAAACATTTTTCGCGTTCCAAAAGTGCGCCAGCGAAATCTGAATGCGCTGCTCGAGTCTCGAGTTCTCGACCCTTAAAAATAACTCTACCAAAATTTTTTTACAACTATAAAATGTAGTTTCTCATATTCCCAACGGTATGCTTATTAGCACTCGACCTCGTTACTGTAAACGTATGTGTGTGAAGAAATAAAGTTGAAATGTAAAATATTGAGGGAACTTTGTTGGCGCCCAACGTGGGACTCGGCTACCAATTGCAAATGTACCCTCGCATCAGTGCTTTTATAGCTTTGAGATTTCAAAAGTTCAGTTTCAAAACAATCTTCGTTTAATTCACGAGTTTTCATGCACATTTTATGGTTGAAACAAGTTATTCGTGAATGCAGTTTTGGAGAATGATGACAGTATACGATGGGAGTTTTGTTGCAGTAATAAAGTTAAAAACAGTTTTATTTCTAGTTGTATGTAAAACTGTTTTGTGTCGGTTCTATAAACAGCTTTAGAACACAATTGTTATGTCAACCAGCTCATTCATTGTTCATGATAATATCCCTCTCATTTCTGACTATTTCACGAAATCAACACAATTATTTCGGGTTCAAGTTTAATTATAATTTGCAATATTATGAAAATGGTTCTATGGTAAATTTGTGGAACAGAGTACATAATTTAATTGCCATAATAAGGCCGAAACACTAATTATAGCGATTGTTTTGGGAGCATAGGTCATGTAATTGTTAGCTGGCTACATTAGATCTACTTATGTCCATTGAACTAGCAATTTTGTGGTCTACAGGCCGGACACCAATCAAATCAATCTGTGAATTATATGTGGCTTTAAATAAACGCGCCAGAAATAACTCGTTTAGTATCCCTGTTTTAATATGGCATATTTAGTTTAATAATCAGATATATACATACACAGGTATGTGTAACAGTTAAAACGCTCTTCGAAGGTGAACTCATTTACGGCCGGATAACTTCTGTAGAAGTCATTTATTTTACAGCAAAGACATTCAAATATTTACGAGCAATAGACGGGAAATAAAATAAATAAATAAATAAGACGAAAAATCGTAATCAAATAATTGTTACCACTTAGTAACAAATCACTGCATAAACGCCACCTTGACAGGTAGCATTCGTGTGTCAAAATCGAAAATGTTTGGAAATGAAAGGGAAAATGAAAGGATCAAAGTTTTTGTATGACTTTATTCGCAATGTCCGCTCTGTAATTCTTAAACCTCTTTGTTTTACAGGAACTTAAAAAAGAATATTATCACAATGATCTACATGTGAGTGTCTCATACCTACTGCGCCCTTTTTTTTGGGATGGGAAATCATCAAATGACCCCTCCCGCTCTGGGCGGAGCGGAAGGGAGACTCAGACTTGTACTGACTAAAACCCACCCATGTTCCTTCTTTGCTCTTTGTGTTCCAGGGCCGCGGTATCTCTTTCGAACAGTCCCGCAGCCCTGGACCTACTGCGCCCTTATCTCCTTTTATCTTAATATTATTCAGTCACTTTGTGTATTTACGAAAAAAAAAACCTCCACAATATTAACCCAACTTTATTAACTCAAAAGTCATAAAGTCATCGAATATTGGTCCTCCGATACGTAAATTCCACTTATTACTATAAATGTATTCGCACTATACGAGTACAGACATACATATCCATCCAAATATATAGTATATTTATCTTTAAACTTAATCTCCTGCATCGGAAATCAAAATGGTTCTAGAATCTAGATTCCAGATGCTAAAGTTAATCTTATTATCTCAATTCATTAGCAGCCGATAAAGGGTATGTGTAACACGATGCCCCGGATGCCTGTTCAAATATCTTCAATTAGGTTAGACGTCCCAGCTCGTCCCGGCTTGTGGTCCACGAGTCTACACCTCGGAGACTAGCGTTTGATTAATCTTGAGAGGTAGCTAATACATCTTTAGAATTTACATAGGGAGCTTGGTGATCGAAGATGTAGATAGATTACTAATGGGAGACGTGTGCTAGATTAGTTTGAAGACATCATAGGGTAATGTTTGGCTTAAAATTCTTTGAGTGTTTGAAATATTGCTGCTAGTTAAAAATTACTGACTAGTACAGAATAAAGGCGGTCGAAAGAATATCAGCTTAATTCGTTATTCATTGGGTACCCACCAGAGGGTCTAAATTGCCAGCTTTGGCAGGATAAAAGGATAATAATATGAATCACGTTAAAATTCTTAAAAAAATAATAATTTAAAATTCTTTTTGAGATAAAAAGATGTTTTAAATACGTTTAGCAGCTTAAGCTTAATCAGCCTATAATGTGCCCACAGCTGGGACACACGGCCTCCTCTCTATGAGAGGGAATGGGCTATAATCCACCACGCGGGCCCAGTGCGGGTTGGTAGATGTCACAATCATGTCTTCGAATTTTTCGAAAATCGGTTCTAGGACATGCCGGTTTCCTCACGATTTTTTTCCTTCACCGTTTTTGAGAGCAGTGATGATGAAATAAATTATACAAAATAATGCGCCTGCCTTGGTTTGAACCCACGACTTACTGTTCGTAAGTCGGGGCCGCCACCACTGGGCCACCGCTGCTCTTACCTCGTTTAGCAGTAAAATCATATATTGTGAGTAAAATATTAGATGATAAGAATCCGTATTGTCTGTGGATGGAATATGCATATTTGAATTTTAAATGTTATAAACAACCTCTAAATCTCTAGAATGCAAATTGCGGTAATGAGAATGTGTCTTCCTCTATAAATCTCTCAACCCAAAAAACCATCCATCTCTTATCAAAGATTAAACCCCACAGCAGACGCGACCTTTACACAAATTATAACCAACACAATGCCATCTTCAAAGTTAACTGGAGCAGGTAATAGTTACGAAACCTCCTGAAACCTCCTGAATTCCGGGATTAATCTACAAATTCAGTGTACCCTTAATAATTCTGCTATTTGTAAGGTTTTACGATATGGCCTCTCTTAGACTAGGCATTGAAGGAAACTGCTAACAAAAGGAAAGGTTCGCGGGTAATCTTTTGATGCTGGGTAGAATGTTGCTATGAGGATTTTGTATGAATTTGAAGTAACTTTATTTTGGAATATTATGCATGTGTAGGGTTCTGTCTTCTAGGAGCTTCTTCTTCGAGGAGCTCGTGGCTAAATAAGAACAGCCGCTCGGGTCGATCTTTAGGTTAAGCCGTGCTTACCTAGGTTGGTCCGTGGATGGGTGACCACCCATTACATACCGAGTTTCCTCCGTGCCTCGGAAAGCACGTTAAGCCGTTGGTCCCGGCTGTCATTTGTAGATCTTCGACAGTCGTTACAGGTAGTCAGTGGCCCGAAAGTCTGACAACCAGTCTTACCAAGGGGTATCGTATTACCTAGCACTAACTGGGTTGTGGAGGTCCGACAGGCAGTCGCTCCATGTAAAATACTGGTATTCAGCTGCATCCGGTTAGACTGGAAGCCGACCCCAATATAGTTGGGAAAAGGCTAGGCAGATGATGAGGGTTCTGTCTTCTGCCGATATCCAGTGGGAGAAGGCATGTGTTTATGTATGTAAAAGAAAAAATATACAAGGTGTAAACGGACCCTACACGAAACTGGCAACCAAGCATTCAGTACATTAAACTATGTAACTCTACGCAAAAAATATTGCTGGGAAACTACTTTTTTATTTGGGTCAAAAATCACGTTTTACGATAGGACTCAATGTTAAGCACTCAAAACACTGTGATGAATGATGCATTTAATAGTACGGGGGTCGTGGAGGGATTTAATGGAAAGTTATAACATTAAAAACTTGTATTTAAAAAAAAAACTTGTGAAAAAGTTGGAACTTTGACTCCCAATAGCTCCGTAACTAGAAGGTTGCCAGGTATGGTCTAGAACAAAAAAAAATGATCACAATAACGGGGAAAACAAGTTCCTTTTGGCTTCGTTAAGGGTATTTTTACGCCCTTTATATAAAGAACCAATATTCAGTTACAGATGTGATGTTGAGATTTGATGTCTTAAAAATAACATCATGCCTGCTTTCCCCTGGGTTTAGCGTAGTTGTACTACACCCACGTCTCTTAGAATCATAGAAAAAATGTAAACGTCATTAATTCAGTAGGTATTAGAAGTACATAAGTCTTTAAATACTGAGCTGAAATGGTTAAGAAAGTGGTACTTAAGATTTTAAGCTCCTAAGCGTTTTGGTAAAGTATCTAAGTAGGTTTTATTCTAACTTTGATGATATTTAATTTTAAGCTAAAATAAGTACTTAGAATTGTCAAAAACCCGTTGAAATTTATAGCTCTGTAGAACCATTTTGAAATAGAAAGTTTAAATAATACCTACGTATGTTTGAGAAAAAATAAAGACCAAAAAAAAATTACTTCCTTATTGCAACTCATCATCTTCCTGTCCTTGTCCCACAAATAAAACCATTACCTCACAATAAAACACTAAGTACCTAAAAAGTACAGTCGGCAACAAAAGTGACGCGTGACGCGACGTACAATCACGCACGCAAGTCGTCACGTCGTCCCCACACGTCAACCCTGTAATGCCGCGCTTAAATAAGGTACCTGTCCCACCGTAACCGAAGAAGCGACTAACTATCGACTGTTTGCTTGTTTATGTTACACAAAACACTGAAATTACATGAAAAAAAGGCACAAAGATGCTGCTTATTTTAATAGAAATTTCTTTCTGTAGGAGCGTTGGAATAGATACTTTTCTCGCTCATAAAACGTACAATAGATGCTGGACTCGTGATAGTACAACAGACAAATATATTGGTCACTGACTGTAGGCACTACGTGCTAGAACTCTCTCTCCACTAGTTTGTCGCAACGACAGGAATTATCAAAGAAAAAGAATCGAGCCCGCAGACAATACCATCTGAACTACAAACTCGCTGCTTGTAGCTCGCCAACTCGTTTGACGTTGCCACCTCTACTCATCGTCAGTGCTTACAGCACTGCTGGACGTAGACCTCTACAATTGCACGCCATCCAGCTCAATTCTCGGCAACTAATTCAGCTGCTACCAGCCACCCTGCAGAGAGCGTTCGCTAGTTCTACTCGCTTGTCGCTTGACGTCGACGGTAGCACAGGTGCTTTATACACCTGAAACGCGACACGTGCGCGGAAACGACCGACGTATATCTACAAGCTTTTAATTTAAATCCCCTAAGTGACGCAGCAATGGTTTTTCACTAAAGTTATTTGAACGTATATTCGTATCATTCTGTTGAACATTCTCTTGTGAGCAAACATTTTCCAGCGTTTTAAATGTCAAGTTTACGAGTACTGGGTCAGAAAATGTTGAAAAAGCCTGTAGGGAGCGAGGAAATATTGGTCCATGGCCATAAAAATTGAAAATAATGAGACCGAAATGCTAAGCGAAGCAATGAATAACAATTTTATTCAGCAAAATATGAAGTTATTTGTGTGTGGAAAATTTCAGGTAGTTAATATTTAACTAGCTTAGAATGTTAAGCCCCTAATACGCTGCTATCAGGCATAGTTCATGAATTATGTTCAACGGATGACTCCCTGCGGCATTATAACGCTGTGTGCCTACATAAAGGCTAAAGGTCACTCCAATTCACACAACAATCTTACATTACAAAATAAAAATAAAAGTTTCATTTGCTCCAAGGACAAGAGAAAATAATCCCATCACATCCTCCGCATAAATACTTGCGAATGGCCCATTGTCCTTACTATCGGGCAATTCGGCCTTCGGCATAAAAATCCTTGCAATCAAAGTTTACCTTCACTTAGTACCCCAGTCACATCAATATTATATTGCATGAATTCCAGTCTTTATGTCCCACTCAGCCCTGAGGCCGAATGTACCAAACGGGACATTGTAAGTAACGACTTCTTTGCTATTCGGCCCACGCTAGCCAGCAATGTGGACATGGCCTAAACTATTATATTATTCAAATATAGCCGTATCGCAGGCCCTTTTGAAGTTTTAAAACGAAGGAGGATTGCGTACAGTTTGGGACAGATTCGAGAAAGAATTTCTTTATATTGTTATTTCATCTGACGTATTTTAGATTGTATTTTTTTCAGACTGTGCCTTTGCTACGTTTGACATTAACTGTACCTAAAGGTTGTGTAATTCAGTTCAGTGAGTTTCTTGAAAAAATACGTTCTTCATTTCAGCTGCTATTGTAGTTTTAACATTATACTTTATATTATTCTGGCTTCTATCAATCTGTTAACCTCTCGACTGTGGACTTGTATGCCTGCAGGGTAAACGTGATACGCCGTCGTCGAATCAGCTACTTGTTATTCAAATCAAGTACTGAAATTAAGAGATCGGTCGCTTTTGTCTTTTATATGTTTTATTTGGACTAGAATTCTAGATAATAGCTTTTTAATATGAGGTCTTATTACATTGAAAATTAAACCAATATTTTCGAAGAAATCATGATTGGATTTCTTTGGACTGAGAAGAAAAAAGCGTTTCTAAGAAAGGCCATACCTATTCGACCATCAGCCTTTACATTAACAATGCTTACTTATCTCGCACTATCCAGTTAATCAACTTTTTTCGAGTTTTGTTTGTTTTTTGAGCTCGTGGCTAAATAATGGCAGCCGCTCGGGTCGATTTTCAGGTTAAGCCGCGCTTGGCTAGGTTAGTCCGTAGACCCATTACGTTCCGAGTTTGCTCCGTGCTTCGGCAAGCACGTTAAGCCGTTGGTCCCGGCTGTCAGATCAGATATTTGACAGTCCTTACAGGTAGTCAGTGGCCGGAAAGTTTGACTACTTACCAAGGCGTACCCAGTACTAACCGGGCTGTGGAGGTCGGTTAGGCAGTCGCTCCGTGTGAAATCAGCAGCGCAGCTGCATCCAGTTAGACTGAAAGCCGACCCCAACATAGTTGAGAAAAGGCTAGGTAGATAAAGAGGTTTTTTTTCTGATTATGTCTACCTCTGATTTGTGGCTGGACGTTAAACGCCTGTAAACCTACTTCTTTGGTAATATCTTTTCATATATTTTTTACCAACTTTTAGACTGATCTAATTGCTCTGATTTCAGAATTGGTTACAAATTTCAGTGCGATTATCTGAAATACCAAGAGACTTATCAGTATTGGCATTGATGTGTTAATACCGAAACATTGAATGTGTTACTCGTAATTATAATGTACAATTTACCTTATTACGTTACGTCAAAGTCAAAGGTAGTTAATTTATTAAATCTGTTCACCTTTAAATCAATTTCCCTATCACGTTACTTAGATTATCACCCTTGGCCTTGTTTGTAGTTTTCGTAACAAACCAGTTACAGATCTTGGGTTCGGACCCAGGTCGGCACTTTTCTTTAAGTAAATAATTTTATCACCGCTGCTCTCAAAATGGTGAAGGAAACCATCGTGATAAGACCAGCAAGGCGTTGAACCAAAATTCCGAAAACAAAAATTGTAACATTCACCAACCCGCGTTGGGTCCGCGTGGTACATAATGGCCTCTTTCCTCTGATAGAGAGAATAGAGTGAAGACGTGTGTCCCAGCAGTGGGGAAGTAATAGACTGATTAAATGATATTATACTATTAAATGAGCAATATTTGTAATCACGTTCCCGAAAACGACTCAAACGATTTATTTTAATTACTTTATTTTTAAATTGTTGATTTTATCCTTTACTCTGGACGCTCTTAATGTGCACGTCTTTCTACATCGTTCTCACATATATGTATAATCTCATGATGATGATGTAACCAAGATTTTGTAACAATATTTTGATTTAAAAGAGTGTCCATGGAGTTTCTTGCCCATTCTTCTCCATAGAGATCTACGCTTTGGAATGTACAACTGCAGTACTTTCTCAAGTTATTATGCCTTGTGACTTGGACTGTAGCTACTTTTCTTTTAGTTTTTTTTTGACATTCAAAAGTGCCGTAATGGTCTAATTGAAATAAATGCTTTGAGTTTGAAAACCGCACAGAAGATAAAGTGGAAGGTTATGCGGAGACCTTTGGTGGGATAATATATCTACTAATTTTAACAAATTCTCTTTTCACCGCTGACACTCAAGTCAATCACAACACTGGAGTTCTTGAGATTTAACATTTTTTGATTTTGAATTTTTACCACCTTTATTTGTGACCTTCAACAAAAATAAATTATAATTATTCTATTCTAAAGATTTAACTCTCCGTAAATACCAACTACCTCAGTGGTCTAGAAACCAGCCTCAACCTAGCCACAGTTCCCACTACCTAGCCATCCGTCAGTGTTGCCAGTATAAACAATTATCGTGCATATTAATTAACACGTCTCCGCTTTGCCGCGTATTTGTTAGCGCGCACAGGTGTGTATCATTTGTTCCCGTGAGTACTGTGCTGGCCTCTTGGTACGGGACCAGGCATAAGCGGCAGCGGGTAGAATGGAGCGATTTGAAGGTGAAGAAATAACTCTAAAAGTGGTCAGTTTATCTTGTGAGTATTTTTAAAAGAAAATCGGCTGTGGGCCACTATGTTGAGCCCTGACGACTCTAGAAGGCATCGCGGTGGATATCGTGGAAGATAGCAGGAAGAGTGTGGACAAAACCATATTCCAATAGTCCACATTAGTCCTGGATCAACAAACCTGAAAATTATGGCCTCTCTTTGCGCAGCACTAGTATAATGCAGGCCATCCGTAACAGTCCAAGAAATCATTTTATTGCCTGAAACAAAAAGCCTGGCTGAAAATTAATTTTCATCTTGACAAGTTCTCTTAGCTGTTGTGGATATGTCTTCTGTAATATTGAGTTAGCTATATTGTAGGTAATTTGTTATTTCTGTAAGGAAATTATAGCAGAATCAATAAGTAATAACAAGTGATCTTAAATTATATAATTATATTTTTAGCAATATTTGATTTTTGAGTAGTTTTAAATTGCATTTTATTCTTACTTTTAACTCGCGTGATCTCTCAACTTGGACCAAAAACGAGTTATCCCGGTAATTTACTTTCCGTCTTACGTGGAAGCTTTATTGTAAGTTATAGCTTACGTGGATATAACGAATCGTGAAATTAAAATCTTGATTTATTTAATGAGATCAAAGGAAACATAATAGAATTTGAACAGAGGTTTAACGGGCTGTGTTTTGAAGGTAACGGTTACTTACCCGAAGTTGTATCTCATAAATCAGCAAATGATACACTAGAATCTACATTAGATAACTTTTTAGAGTTGGGTAACCAAATGAGTTTTTATTAGGTAATCATCTTATTCCTGCCCTTGTCCCATGTTATTTAGAGTCGGCGAAACACGCTTTTTTTCAATTCTCCTCTGTCAATCGCCACGCTATCATTAATTCCTCTTTCCTTCATATCATTCCTCACACAATCCACCCACTTTATCACCTTTTATGAGATAATGTTCTGGTTTTCGATTTCATCATTTCCCGTACTCAACTCGTAATCTATTTTACAATGTATAATGAAATAGACACACCTGCAGAGAGTATTAAATCCAAATCAGTCTTCAAGGCTATATTCATGAAGAACCCATCAAATAATGCGCCCTTTACCAGTTATAGCTCAACTTAGCTTTAAAACCCCATTATCCGGACCCCTTTCACCCCCACCCCTTTATGCCATGTGTTGGACAGTTCCCAACTATTATTTTATTCAAATTCCTCCTATTGTCACCAAAACCGCTTACCCCGTGAAAGGGCAGAGGAAACGAGATGACAATATAACCCTCTCTCTTTCACACGGGCAATTTATGCTTATAAAAACTTTGCGGAAATGGAAAAGTAATGCAAAGAAAATATCTTTTGTGAAGAGATTTTAGCTTCGGTTGAGGATTTGGTATGCGTATGGATTTATTTACTTTGATTCTTTAAAATTATTGTCAAGAGTTTTCGCTACCTCTCTTGAAATGATGAACACTGGGACAATAGCTCATTCCAGTGATATTGTCTTAAAAACCAATCAATTGTAGCATCATTAACTTATACGTATTACCGATTCTAACTCCACTTTCCTTGCAAAGGTGGAAAACTCTGAAACTTTTTGGATAATTGTGGATTATCTATACAAATGAATAAAATTGAAGTGAATGCATTACTGAATGGATATTAAAGAGTATAATTAAAAAAAAAAACATTTTATTTATTTTTTTCTGTCCGTCTTATTCGGAACAAACCCGGATAATCTCCTAAACGGCTGGACCGATTTTAACGAGACTAACTTGCAGATAGCTGATGTTCTAAGTAGTAACTTTAATTTAGAAACCGAATTAGGGTTCCGTGCAGAAAAAAGCCCTTGAAATTGTTAACAAAATCCGATTCAAATAGGGAAGTAACATTTTTATAATCATTTCACGATAACGAAAGTCACGGGCAAAAGCTAGTTTATTTATAAGTCTTACTCAAGAACAAATGACAGAAAACACGAAAACGACAACTTAAATCCAAATCGTGTCTTATTTTACTTTGATCCTTCCATAATCCAAGTTCAGAGCTCGGCTCTCAAACGGCACAAAATCTTAAAAATAAAATTCAGTACTACCCACCTCTGTAACACGATGAATAATAAATAAAGGTTACAAAATATAACACGTGAACGGGAGGGGGGAGGTGGGGAACGGGGCTGTATTCCTTGGAGGCCTGTCTTTCCTCGACGATGGTTTTATTTGGCCCAGAGGCCTCTGACATGGGGTAGGTAGAGGTAGAGGTTATGAATATCGATGTTTAGGTAATATTTGTATGTGAGTATCCTTTGCGAAGGTAGTAGCAAGGATCGCAGTGTTTCAAAGTTTCTATGGCATTGGTGGCTTATGCACTTAATGAGTAGGTATGATTTAATCAACCAAACAATGCAGCTGACTAATAAAATGGGTGTAAGAGTACCCTTAACGAAGCCGAAAGGCATTAGTTCTCCCCGTCGTTGCGATATTTTTTTTTTGTTTTTGAACATACCTGGAAACCTTCTAGTTACGGAAATATTGAAGGTCAAAGTACCAACTTTTTCAAGTTCTTTTTTAGGTTTGCGTACTCAAAGGGTAAAATGGGACCCTTTTACTAAGAATCCGCTGTCTGTCTGTCTGTCCGTCTGTCACCAGCCTGTATCTCATGAACCGTGATCGTTAGACAATTGAAATTTTCACAGATGATGTGTTTCTGTTGCCGCTATAACAACAAATACTAAATAAAGAATAAAAAAATATTTAAGTGATTTGTTCGCCGTTTTTATAGATTACGGAACCCTTCGTGCGCGAGTCCGACTCGCACTTGGCCGGTTTTTTTAAACACATGTGGTTAATCTTATAGTTTTAAATACCTCCACGACCCCCGTACTTTTTAATGCATCAATCAGCTCAATGTTTTGAGTGCGTTACATTGAGTCCTATCGTAAAAAGTCGTTTCGCAGCAATAATTTTTGCGTAGAGTTACTTAGTTTGATGTACAGAATGCTTGGTTGACGGGGTCGTGAAGTGGGTCGGTTTACACCTTGTATACTTGCATGCATTACATATATGTATGTATGTATCAGCTTAATATAGCCTTCTCCCAAGCTGCAACACAACATTCCGTCTTTCCTTCGCCTCCTGCGTCCATCATTAGTAGCATGATAAAAGTGTTTCAGTTGCTACTGAAGATTTAAATTCTATACTAGCAGATTTGAAATCGAACTAAAACCCCTTCACCCCTTATCCTCATGTTTAAAGGGTATTACGCGACCTGTAACTAAATATTATCGAATGGAATTCCTAACTTTTCCCGCCTTTGAATTAATTTCTCATTTTAACAGCAGTATTCGCCACACAAACTCCGGAATGGTGGACCATTTTTCAGGCAGTTCCGAATGTTCCGATCCATATCAGAACGTTGGCCAGTCAATAAATCGCCACGAAGGTCCCATGGGGAGATGAAGGGAGATCGAGATAATCACCATGCTTCCCAGATGAAGGCTTTCCTATAGAGGAAGTGTTAACCAGTTTGAGATTACCGACGTGGTATTTTGGCACTTCGTGGAATAGTTATAAGGATTAAATACGAGTATTCGTAAAACGTGACTTTTCAGTTTTTAAAATAGCCATACGTGAATCGAAACATAAATGAAAGTCCCTTTTCGTTTCTGTTTGTGTGACTGAGTTATACTACCGAGTCCACTGAAGGTCTACCACTTTTCACTCTATGCTCTAAGTGATAAAGTTGAAATGTGGTCGACCGTCCCGTGAGTGAACGTGTACTTCTAAACAACGCAATGAATCATCATGCGCTTTTCGACATCATTTAGAAAATTCCGAAAGATTCTTGTGGTAATTCATTCAAACAACATCATCTGCCTAGCCTTTTCCCAACTAAGTATGTTGCATGCGGATGCAGCTGAATACCAGTATTTCACATGGAGCGACTGCCTATCTGCCCTCCACAGTCCAGTTAGTACTGGGTAATACGATACCTCTTGGTAAGACTGGTTGTCAGACTTTCGGGCCTATAACTATCTAACGACTATCAAAGATGACAGCCGGGACCAACGGCTTAATTCGTTGAAACTGCAAACAAATAAATAAATCCAAATAAAGAAAACCATGCGCGGCAAATGTGGATCACTAGTAACTCAATATCAAAAACTTTTCGATATGTTGGACTACTCAAGAGAATTAAATCCATTGCCTTGCTTCCGAGAAAGACGTATATCAAAGATGTTACTAACGCAGCAATGGACTTTGACATTTATCCAGACTGAATAAGTGTAAAGAGTGACACCGCTTCGGTGACTTCGAAAACAGTTCAGTTCGTATCTCTCTAGCATTGAACAGCGTGGCTATCCTATTCAGAACTGTGTCCGGGTTTGTCCAACAATCCGCTTTGGCGGCGGCTCTCAGAGGCTTAGTATTCTTACTTCATCCGCTTATTTTTAATCTTTTTCGCCTTTTAACGGTATCGCGAACGAAAGTCGGAAGTCGCACTTTGGAAGTGTTGGAAAATTTGAATTATTTGAATTTCGAACTATGACCGTTTTTTTGCAACTTTTTTTTTTTATTCGCGGATGATTTGTCATTGGCGGGGTAATTGAGTAAGACACTTACATGTTGCTGATTCAATCATATTATTTACTTTTACGAACGATCGAATTTGCAAGTTTAATATGTGAATGGTAGTGTATTACGCAATTAGTGTGCTGGTTATTTGATTACCTATATTTATTAACTCGTAATCCTGTAAAATAATTTTAACAATATCTGTAGGTAAGCTTAAAAACAATGAAAAGTTTTTATATTTACCATATTTTTAATTAAAGTACAAACAAAAGAGAAAACTCGCGTTTAATTAAGGCAACAATGCTAATTAATGCACAAAATAATCATGTTTCATAGGTTTCTGATTACATTGCCGTTGTAAAAACCTTTGTTCTATTTACTATTAAAAATAAAAATCTTTCGTAATTTCATACTGTTAGGTACTGAAAAACAGTGAACCCAAATCCTTTACTAGGATTTATTTATTACAAAATGGTAAATAGCGGTTTTGTAAACCGGTGGTATATTTCATTAAAATCTTGCTACTTAAATACCAATTACCCACTCACAGAGCAATTGTTATATCAGAAAACGTCGTCTGCCTAGCCTTTTCCCTTATGTTAAGGTCGGCTTCCAGTCCAACCGGATTCAACTGAATACCGGTATTTTACATGGAGCGACTGCCTATCTGACCTCCACAACCCAGTCAGTACTGGGTAATACGAAACCCCTCGGTAAGACTGGTTTTCAGACTTTCGGGCACTGACTACCTGCAACGACTGTCAAAGATCTACAAATGACAGCCGGGACCAACGGCTTAATTATATCACAAACCGTAAAGTTTTAATTTGGTAAGCTTTGTATAGGTAATATTCTGATGTTATTTCAACACCATGTGGGGGAAAATTCAATTACCCCGTCCAATATCGAGTTAATTAAATACATGTACATTTAGTAGGTATAATAAACTTGATATATTGTCATTTAATAAATTATTTTACCCCCAAGCTTGATTTGCATAAAGTAACATGCTATATATTTTACGGGGGCTGTATAATTATGTAAGTATGTGTCTGCAGTAATTAAGTTATGGTGTATGTGGTTATCTATTCGCATATATTCGTAACATTCAGGATTTCTGCTGTTTTTCTAGAATCTTTACAAGTCTAGAAAACCTTATTGCCTGGCATTTTATGTCCAGTCTATCATCCGTCCTAATGATTAGATAATTAGGAATAGCCACAAATACTAAATACATAATCTATTGGTCCACGTAAACCAGCATTTCATCAGCACCCCAATTGCATCACACTATTCCAATCACAATCCTAAGTATTTTGAAAGAAATTCCCAATCCATTGCTCCAAATGTTTGAAAATATCTTCTATTCAGAAACTTAATAAAGAACAAAATGAGTGTTGTTCGATTGTCAAACCTCATTGCATTGATATGATATTGCGCAAGTGTGTTGCGCAATTACCCTGCATTTTTACCAACAAGAATTCACTCCTATAAGTTGTTAATACGCCATGTTTTGATCCACATAAAACTGCGTATATCGGATAGGTATTCTCCTGCCATAAGCGCATCATAGTCACGACGAGACATAACTCAGGACAGATTAACGCCCCAGCTACGTTACTAACCCCCCCACCCCCATTTATGGCGCCGCCATTTTAATACTCCTAAGGAGGCCATTACCAAAAAACACAGCAATTTATCAACAAAGACATCTACAGAATGTCGCCGAATTCCCTTAAATCCAAGCCCCATTATTATTCCGCTTTGCCCACCACAAGGGTAATTTGACTAATCCCCGGGTGATTTTTCAAACTTTTGGAAAAAGTGTATTTTTAAATTTTGTCACCGCATATTTTATAAATCCATTCATGGGTAACGTTGAAATACATCATTCTCCTGCCCTTATCCCTATTTATTTGGGGTCGCCTTCCAGTCTAACCGGGTGCAACTGAATACTAGTATTTTACATGGAGCGACTGCCTATCACACCTCCACAACCTAATTAGTACTGGGTTCTTGCACCAACTTTCCAACAAAATCAGGAATATTTTTCATTTTCACAGCAGGAGCTCCGATCACTAATCCTGCCATTAGGACCGTCATTGACGAGTGTAAATAAAGGAGCTTGTAGGATAAGCTCAGAGTTTGTCATCCTGTCCAAGGTGTGCCAAGCTTTGAACCAATTCGTAATCGTTTCACTAATAGGGACCACGGTAAAGCAAACATGTTGGTAGTGTGAAAGTACCAGTATGTTCGGTGTGTATCTGTGTGTTTATTTGCTTGTTCTGCTTAGGAGTTCGCAGTTTGAGGGCTGTGTATAGGGGTTTGACAGTTTCAAACGTATTGCGATTTATGTATTTGTATAGCTTGGAAATAGTAAATGAAAATAAAAATTATAGGGTTCTGTAAATGTTTAAGAGATCGAGAGGGTTAGGTATTTCAAATTTCAAACAACACACTGTACGATTGTTAAATGCTTTTGATATCAAGACGATAAAGAATTTCCTCGAAAATGAAAATTAGTAAAAGCGAAAAAAATTTGGCTTCGATTCCCAGTACAAAGTGTTATTGGGTTTTCCAACAGGAATTTGGAGCCACGGACTCTGAACTTGTGCCCGGTTGATGGCAATAGGCAAAATGTGGGTGTACTAATGGGAATACCTCTGCCTACCTAACCCTTCGGAGATTACAAGCGTGATGTTATGATGTCAACATCAAGACGATAAAAAATTCCTCGAAAATCCAAATCATTAAAAGCGAAAAAGTGTTCTTGTTTGAAAATTCGCATGAAATACGGCGAAAAGTCACTTAAACGCGATGCTAATTGTACCCTTTCCCGTATCTCTGACAGTTTCGCAGAAATAATGAATGGCAATTTCTCTTTGCTTCCCCGCATACGTAGCTCTGTTTCTTTCTTTTTCGATTTATACGAGGAGTTGTTAACACTGAGTGCACTTTATTTGCAGAGGACTTCATTTAGCTGTGTCGCTCCAGAGTTCTTTCTAATGGTGAACAGTTGTGTTTTATTCAAAGTTGTTTTACTTGAATGGACGCTGGCTTAGGAACAAATCTCATTCAAAGCTAAATGATAAAAGTAAGATTTGTAGATTCTACTTCCTACTAAAAGAATATAGATGGATGTTTGTTACTCTTTCACGCAAAAAATACTGACCGGATTTGGATGTCATTTGGCACACAGATAGTTTATAACCTATTATTAATAATTATCTATTTTACAAGTCTACATGTGTTGCTTTTTATGATACCTCAATCTGGTGCCTCTATAAAAATCTAAATCATTCTCCACATGAATCCCCAATAACGTTTTAGATATTGCCATAAACATGCCCATGAAGGGCTGCCCTTAATAGCCGTATAATGTTATAAATGTGTACTAATAAGAGGATTCCACTGACCCACCCCTGGTGTAATAACTTAGTCGTATCTTACGACCCCCATGGGGAGCCATGAGGTATCTCTTCTGTTTATAAAAGGGAAGTTAGCCGCAGATGGCATAACAGAAAAATTACTTTGTGCAAATATTTTTGAGCTAGATAAAATTCTTAAAATGGTCACAGACGAATTGTAACGTAATTCACATTAATATTAAAATATTATGATTTTGCTAAAGCAGCCATGTCAGACCCTTGCTTTGTTTTCTAATAGGGAATGCCTGTTAAAGCTCTTTGTAGATGGCGTGACTATAGCTAGAGAATCTGACCAATAAGGTCCACCTATTTTGAAATATCGACATCATCAGATTTTTAACCACCGACGATGCTTGCAAGTTGCAACTAGCTATGCAAGCGCCATTACTTTTACAGGTTCACCACTTTTCAACCTTATAACTTAGGGCATAAGGGTAAAAACTGGCAGACCTTCAGTGAACTCGGTAGTACCTTCCCCATTGCGTAACTGGTATTTTTAGAAAGTTTTGTTAAAGAAAGCAGAATTTTAGATTATGAAATATTGACCATCCGTCCGTCCCTACCCCATGAATTTCTTATGTTCGCCTACAAATCTGTGCAGAGACCCAACCCAAAACAGTCCTAAGATGTCAAAAAATATTCCCAATGCACTACAACGAACAAATACATTTGACCCAGTGACACAATTTCTATTGGCAAGGCAAAGAATCCCTTTATTGCTTATACGGAGCATATCCGACGCGGGAGTACGTGAACTCGTCTAAATAAAATTCCTCGGGATTTTTCACGCTCTACCGTCATTTTTATTAAAAAATTCAATTTGTGGAATTACGAATACATTTCGAGTGGTTTAGAAGTAGGTAGAAAGATTCGGTGGGGGTTTAAGAAAGATGGAAATAACGGGAAAAGTTTAGTTCCAGAAAGAGTATGAAATCATTGAGTTATTGGTTGTTTTAACTCTTAAGAAGCAAAAAACCATTACACAAGAATTTGAAGAAAAACAAAGAAATATAGAGTTTTGTTCTTATCTGGAAAATATATTTAAAACAACAAAGTTCCACATCACCTGAAAGCTTGGGTCGTTAAAAAAATCATCTTCATAAAAGTACGAAAGTAAATTCCGACGGGAATTGTATCCCGAAGTTTTTGGCGTCTCTTTTATTGTTTGTAAAGTTGCAAGTCGGAATGGAAAGGCGAAGAAGTATAGTCGATTCAAAGTACTTGTTATGGCGCCCAACGTGGGGCTGTTTTCTTTAAAAATCTTTTCCCTATTTCTTGGTTGTTTGCCCTTCCGTTAAATGCCAGTCATCGTTTCTTCTTGTGAGTTGGACGCAACTTTGTATTTACAAAATAGAACGCTTTTAATCTGGCCTACTTTCGCTTCACAACAAATTGTTCCTTACCTTGAACCAGATCCTCAAATCCGCTAATTCCTCAAACAATACCTCATTTACATTCGCACGAACCTCTCCGTTTTGCATTCAATTACCTGCATCTGAAGAATGATTGTCATTGCGAGGACAAGATTCGTCTCGTTTCGCTATGGCGTCCTTTTCTGCTTCGTTTAACGCGATGGGCCGGGGATTATTCTCATTAGGCGTAATTTGTTTCTCTTGGTAAGCTTTCCGCGTGACAGTTATGACGAGCATCTATTTCCGTAATGGCACTAAGATTGGTCGACTGAGTTGGAATTGGAAATGTCACGTGAAATGTCTAGGCATGGCGCTATAGATTGATGACACATAATTTGTTGGAAAACCTATAATATTAGTTAATAGTTGTCAACACAATTATTTATTTGAAGTAATGTTGTTTTCATTATTATTTACATTTCATTTTTAAATATTTTTTTGTTGTTTTGCAGTTTTAAGGTTATCTGTTTCTAATCCATCGTGTAACTTGAATTAGTTATTGTTTGTTTTTTGCATACTAGATTTTGAATTATCGACTAATTAAAATCCTCTTCTGTAAGAGCAACATCCTCGAATTGTTCAAGTTTATTTATTACATTTTCCGTTTCAATTAAACTAATTTGGTAATTCTGATTTGTTTCAGGTAACTCAACGTTCTACTTCGATCAAACGGACCTTTTTTTCAAACGAGGAGTAATTAAAATCTTTAAATATCACGACCATCTTAGAATTTTATTTGAGAAGTATTTTACCAGTAGCTTTCATTTGAATAACTTAATTAGTTGTTACGTCTATTTTTTAAAATAAATTGGAACTGGTTAAGGAAAATGTTGGTAGAAACGTGTACGAAATCGGGTTGTCTCGAATATATCCAGTTTAATAAAAGCCTACGAAGCTTATTTCGCAGTTGTACGTTTCATTGTTCCTTTTGGACATCGTTATCGATGGAAGTTTACCCCTAAACGTGAGGGCCTTTCAAATTCCTAATAGCCATTGTTACCTGTATGCTTTGCAAAAGAAAATACAGCGTAAAGAATTTCCCGAATTGATTTTATTTCTTTTGCCAATCGAATCGACTCCACATCGATACCATAAATTCCTTTTTAACAAGCAACGTAATTTCTTCAAAGTACCTTCAAATATGTCATTAAAAAAAATCAAATACACTGGCTGCACATAAAGAGGGCTGCTCAATAGGGAATCTTCCTCACTGCCTCCCTCCCAATCTTACAATTACGTGATAAAATTGAAGGCTTTTTTACTCAGTCAAATTCGTTTCAGTTAAGCTTCAAAATCTCTCGGGAGATGGTCGAGGCACGAGGCTGCCTTTAATAGGTATTAGGATATATCTTAAGGAATCAGTCCTTGCGCCTCATTCAAACTAATTCAATGTGCTGTGGATTTGTAATTCAAAATCCTGGTTGATAAAAGAAATCCTCGACATCTGAAGATTGTACGTGTTAGAGACATTTGATGTTTTTGATTCTTTCAGGAAGATTTTTGGTAAAGGAATGATGTACGATTTTTTTTATTTACATTTCAGTATGAAGGACTGCCTCGTTGGTCTAGCGGTCGCAAGCACGACTGCTGACCATGTGGTTCTGGGTTCGATTCCCGGGTCGGGCAAAGTGTTATTGGGTTTTCCATTAGGAATTTCTCTGTAGCAGCTACGGAGTCTGGATTTGTGCCCGGTTGATGGCAATAAGCTCACCCCTATTACATGGGACTTAGAACATAACTGGCCAAATTTATGTGAAACAACTAGGTAATACTGTCTAATCGGATTATAGGTGTGATGTTATTGTGATTTTGTTTATTTTACACGGAGTGACTGCCTATCTGACCTCCACAATCCAGTTAATACTGGGTAATACAGTACCCCTTGGTAAGACTGGTTGTCATACTTTCTTAGACCCACTTGCACGAAAAACTTAACTCAGAATTAGTTGCTAATACGAGGTTAAATTGACGGTTTATCTTACAATATTGGCAATTTAACCTCGTGTTAGCATTTAACTTAGAGGGTCAGAACCTCACGTCCCAGCCGCCGCGGGAGAAGCACCGGGCGTCGGGGGCCACGCCATGATGGCTCTCGGCCACCGTAGGCGCGGGCCTGTGGACGGTGAGTAATGGGTTAGCTCGCCGTCCGTCCGTCGTATGACGACGGGCCGTGTCGACGGCGCGTTCGTGTTCCACGCGCGCCTCAAAGAGATGTCAGCAAACAGGAGGGGCCCGCAAGGGCCGATGCCTGCCAGGGCTGCGGGACTGTTCGAAAGAGATACCGCGGCCCTGGAACATAAAGGGCAAAAGAAGGAACATGGGTGGTTTTTAGTCAGTAAGAGTCTGACACTCCCTTCCGCTCCGCCCAGAGCGGGAGGAGTCATTTGATGATTTCCCACCCGAAAAAAAAAAGCTCTTAACTTAGTTAAGTTTTTCGGGCAAGTAGCCCTTAATTAATCAGTGGTACTTAATGACTGTCAAAGATATACAATTACAGCCGAGACCAACGGCTTATCGTGCCTTCCGAGGCACGGAGGAATCTATGTAATGGGTCATCCATCTACGGACCAACCTAGGCAAGCGCGGCTTAACCTGAAGATCGACGGTTATTATTTAGCCACTCACCGCTCCTGTTTGTCAGACAGCGTATAAATAATGCAAATTCAATCCAGCTCTCGGATATCTCTGACAATACATTTGACGTATTACCGACAAGTCATAGTGTTGCAATAATTTATGCAATGTGTCAAAATGGATGCCATTACGGACTAATGCCATGGCCGGAATACATAAGTTCTGGTTGATAGATAGCGCGGTTTAGCCCCAAATCTATAAGATTAATGTGCAGTAATTATGAGTAATAGGTTCATGGATTATGGCTCTCGATATCGTCAATGGTTTAATTGATGTTCTGTGGTTTAATGATATAACTAGCTGTTGCCCGCGATCTTCCTCCGCAAGTAATTATTATAAAAATATATTACTTACTTGAATCGGATTTTATAAAAAAATTGAAGGGTTTTAATTTATTTGCACGGAACCCTAATCCTTTTTTCTAAAATAAAAGCCTAAGTTACTCAGTTATATTATATCAGTTATCTTCCAGTAAAAATCCCGTCAAAATCGGTCCAGCCGTTTCGGAGATTAGCCGGAACAAACAGATACGAAATTAAAAAAAAAATTGTTATAAGTTAGTATCGTATAACACTTTCTTAGGCAATCAGTAAAAAGCTGTTGATTTTGAAATTAAAAACACGCACTTCAATTTTATTTATTTGTATAGAATAGATATAGATTACTTGATGATTATTTCGAGTTATATTCTGCAACAAAAACAATAATTAAACTTTTACTCTTACTCGTGGGATATCTTCCGTGATTAGCCATTATTCAGAGCACAGAATAATCATGGAAGATATCCCGTAAGTGACAGTAAAAGTTTAGTTATAAACCTCGAAAGCTTAAAACAATAATAATTAAACTTAGGTGCACTGTCAGTTACGGGATATCTTGCGTGACTTTCAATTATTGTGACCTCACGATATTGAAATAATTGAAAATCACGGATGATATCCCGTAAGAAGCAGTGATAGTTTAATTATAAACCGTAAAAGCAACTGTAACAGTGTTTAAAAATAATAATTTCATACATTTTCATACATTAATAAAAAAGCATTTTTCTTCCAAAATCTAATTTAATAAAGAAACACTTATACCAAGCTAAATCTGAACACGAAATACTGAAATATGCAAAAAAAAAAATAACCACGCGATTGTTTCAAAGTTACGTTGTTCTCAGCCATACAGCGTACCGTTTCTGATTTACGACTAAAAGATTGCATCGTAAATCATTGTATACACCCTCCCTGACGGCCAGCGTCGGAAAAATTATAGAAGATGAAAAAATTAAACGCTTTCAAAACAGAAATTCAAGAAAGAACACGTTATTAATTAATCCTCACAATGAAAATATATTTAAAGGAAAAGTTCCGCTCAAAAGGGCGTGTCTAATTCATTTCCCATTCTGTTTTAGAAAGTTGGAATTCGGTATATCGCTAATTACATTGGGAAGGACTTGCTGAAATTAAAAATTCAAATAAAGAATATTGAACATACCTTCATCTTCTTCTTTCTAGTCGATGGTACGACTTGTTCAAATTTCTATTGCCCAGTATATGGTCACGTGAATCGCAGACGGCGTCTTTTCGATCCTCTAAAGTGCATGTGTGGGGACACTTCGGACACTTCAGCAAGTGGGACATCGTCAGGTCGGGTCGGGAGCACCGTATTCACGCTGTGTCGGAAGGATCTTGAATTCCCCATTTTGCCAAATTTACAACATATTGAACAAATTAAAGGAAAATTAATATTGTAGTTTTTATATACAAAAGCGTAGGTTACAGGTATTCTTGAGTGATTAGTTTATAAACTAGACTTTTATAGAGATCCTTATGACTAGTTTGTTCATTTATTATTAAAGTCCTGACAAGTTTAAGTACTCCTGCAAAGTATGGAATGTTATCCTTATTAAGGCCCATCCATTAATTAGTAACTGCTACTTGGACAGCTACAAGTTCCTTCATATACCAATATCTGAAACTTTTATTATCCTCACAATATTTCAACGAATATTTTCAAATGTTTTTTTCTGAGCTAAGCTAGTTTGGCTCTTTCATATTTTAACCGCGTCTGGACTCTTTCCAATTTCTGTACGAAAGTGCACAATTTATAATAGCAGGCGATTGTACAAATACCGACTTTTCCGCCTTTCTAAATATTGCAGAAAAATACAGAATGTAAGAGAATTTTACGTACATAAATAAACTCACACCTTTTTCCCGTGTGGGTAGAAACAGAACGCCACCTGCTACTATCCAGAGAGTAAATAAAAAAAAAAAAAAAAATGAAAAAAATGAAAAAAAAAAAAAAACAGAAAATGAATGAAAATGAAAAATGAATTTGATAAATATTAAAATAGAATAAAATAACAATAAAGCGTCAATCGTTCCGGGGATTCATTTAATGAAAAATCTTACCAATTCTTATCAGATGAATGTTAATTTATTTATCAACACCATATGACGATTAGAAATGACTGCAGCAATAATCATAATCATAAATCTTTATTTATCTCGACATCAGAATTTGTTCCAGAAGTTTTTGCAATGTTAATAACATAGTTTTATAAGTGTTACCTACTAACATCAATATGAATCATGTGTACGAATTAAATGAATAATAACTACTAGAATCATCTACATCAAAGTCATAACAAACAAATATTACAGAACAAGAAATTCTTCAATTTTAATTTTCTCCATTGAAGGTAGAATAAATTATTTTTCCGGTCGCTCGACATCCTCCAGAGTCGGGTTCCAAATAGAATTTTATCCTTTAACGACGCTCTTAATAATATTTTATTGCGTTGCCGTATCTTTTAATGTTATTTCATAATGTACCCGCCCTTGGCAGTCAAATCTAATTAGCTTTTGAAGCGAAAATTTTTCGAACCAATCGATGTCTCGACAATTCAATTGTCGAAGTAAAAATCGAATCAAATTCGGCGTAATTTTGTAAACGCGTCGCAACGCCGCGTCTTGACCTAATTTGGGTCGTGTTAGCCAGAGGCCGACCAACCATTTCCCGGGCTATTGGGTCCAAATGCTACCCGAGCCTTGCTATATTCCGCAACGGCTTACGACATCTAATTCCGCTGACAAAAAGGGGAATTTTATGGCCGTTACTAAATCTGCATTCTGAATCCTCTCATTTTCAGGAATTCAGTGAAATATTGATAAAGTTATCAATACATTGCTGAATTTTAATATGTTTTTAGAAGAGTTACGTGACCCAGAACCGTATTGCCAAAGGGCATGTGAAATCAAGCACACATCATGCGTCGGCGAATATGGAGTTCAGTTGTTAAATGAACCGTACTCCCTTGTTACTGATCTTTCAAATAGTCCTGCGTATTTACACAGTTGGAAAAAATCTATCATTTCAAATAATTTGGACAGGGACAGTTGTTAACGACTTTTTAAACTTTTAAGTTTTGTAATCTCACTGCGGGAGAGATTGTAATGACGAATGATAAAGTTTATCTAGTGTCGTGGTACAAATAAAGTGGCCCACGTTGGGCGCCATTTGGACCGGAACGGCTCGGAGCTTCGACGCGTTTATTGTTATTGTGACTCCGTCTGTTAGTCTTTTCTTGCTCGGACGTCCCGACAGCGAGCTGAATAGAATTGTTTTCATGTACTTTTCTACCGTCTTTCAAAGAGTTAGCGACCCTTGAAGGAAAATTTTACAATATGAAAAGAACACGGTACCCGAAAAATGTTTTAAGTCCAGGATTAAAGAGTTGAAAACAATATTTTAAAATGTGTGCCTTTCTAAGATGTCACAAATCAGAACCAAAAGACTGGGAGTAAGGGTAATAATATAATCTGAAGTTATTAATCGAAAACTCCTGGACACTGAATTAATTGGTAATATTCATTCGTAAATTAATTTAATACCTTCGGCACGGCTGTCGGAACCACGTGCCCTTTGTTCTATAAATGGTATCGGTGTACTTACTATTAAATTGAGCCTCGTAAATTATAAATAAATCATTGCGTGTTTTCAACGTTTGTGACGACTCGTGTTGAGAACGGGTTCGAAGAGGGTATTTGTTAAGTAAATACTGAAATTGTATCTTAATGGTCTTAGATAGTATTTAGTGTTTTGATGTCTATGTTGGTACCATTTCAGTCCGAAATCATCCACTGTTGGGTATAGTCTATACCCCAGGGGTAGACCCACCCCCACTTTCTTCTTCCATTCTATGTTGGTATACTCGCATTTGTTATTAACAAATAAAGAGGTAGATAGACACTCGGGTAATTGAAATCTCTGCTATCGACAATCAAAACGTCAAAAATGTGATCTTCTTCTTTATAGTGTGGTTAATGCCTAACCTGGTGTCGAGAGTTTGTTATGCCGCCCATGAGCCTCTGACTTGGCTATACATGCCGTCGAGAAATATCTTATGGCATGATGGTTTCCGCACGATATTTTCCTTGACCGAAGCAAGTGATAATTATGCAACACGCACATGAAACCGAAAAATCAGAGGCGTGTCTTAGGTCAGAACTTAAGACCTTGGCAGTCCGACGGTCACAACCCTAGGCTATCACTGCTAAAAGTGAAAAGATGAGATGAGATAAAAATACTTACGGAAACTCCCCTCTGGTATTTAATCTCGAAGCTCATCAAGCTTTACCTTGCTTATCAACTATAAATTGTCAAACTAAGTACCTAGTCAAAATAATAATAATATTTCAGCAAATATCGAACATCAAAATCCCATCAAACCAACAGGATTAGTTCATTCGTCGACGCTGCACAATTTCCAACGCCTGAAGCAAATGATTATCCGATACCAGCCGATCATCCGCGATTTACAGTTCAACAGAATGTCAGCCGGAAAAATGCAAATCATCCTTTAACATTTGTTTTAAATGCAGATTTTAGGTTTACATGAATTTGGAAACAATTCTGGCTGGCTTTTGACGATTTAAATTGGTATTTTTAGGGTTCCGTAGCCAAATGGCAAAAAACGGAACCCTTATGGATTCGTAATGTCTGTCTGTCTGACCGTTCGTATGTCACAGCCACTTTTTTCCGAAACTATAAGAACTATACTGTTGAAACTAAGTAGATGTATTCTGTGAACCGCATTACGATTATCAAATAAAAATAAAAACAACAAATTTTGGGGGTTCCCCATACTTAGAACTGAAACTCAATTTTTTTTTTTCATCCATACGTGTGGGTATCTATGGATAGGTCTTCAAAAATGATATTGAGGTTTCTAATTTTTTTTTTTTTTCTAAACTAATATTTATAATAATATATATAATAGTTTGCGCGAGAGACACTTCCAAAGAGGTAAAATGTGTGTCTACCCCCGCCCCCCCCCCCCGTAACTTCTAAAATAAGAGAATGATAAACTAAAAAAAATATATGATGTACATTACCATGCAAACTTCCACCGAAAATTGGTTTGAACGAAATTTACCTTTCATTCAATCAACACAAATATAAAAATAAAACATTTAATTTCATAAACATAAACGGTACGGTCATGAACATAATGATACGGAACCCTTCGTGCGCGAGTCGGACCCGCACTTGACCGGTTTTTTTTGGTTACAATGGTCTTGATTGACATGTAATGAATCAAATATGAATTGTGTTAGATGAAGCTTTAACATAGTTGGATTATATTATCAAATCTGTTGTTTTTGCTGAGCACTGAATAAATGGCTCTTTATATATCACACATTTCCAGGATGGGTCAGTACAGATAGGCCAGAATCGTCACACAGTGGGTGCCTGACGGTCGTCGTCATCGAGGCAGGGCCAAGAAAGGCTGGCGTGACGACTTGGACTCGTTCCTGACTGATTGGCCAGATAAGGCAAAACACCGGGAGAGTTGGAAAGGAATGGGGGCGGCCTTTGCCCAGCAGTGGGTTAGAATAGGCTAAACAAAAAATACATTAAAATGGATTTCATCTGGAAGCTCTTGCCCATATTCGAATGTACATATTTGGAGTAGTTCTCTACTACTTGTCAGCTCAAGTACTCACTTTTTGTCATTCTAGCTAGTTAAATCATCTTTCACACAGACCATCCATCGATTCTTTGGATGCAGTAACTATATCTCCATGTATTGTGTTATCTTGCACACGGCCTTCAACTACACGCTGTTTTTCTTGCACTCTAGTCAAAATTCATACGAAACTTAAACAGCACTCGCCATAAATCCCTCGCCCCACACTCAACACATCAGTCAGGACCGGTTATGTTGCCATAAACAAGTCGAAATAGTCTCTGATAACGTTAAAAATGTATTTTTGAGCCGTCACGAAGACGTTACGGGGTCTAATTGTCGTAAGGGGGCAATTACCAAGCCTAACTGCGGGCCCAAACGCTCGCCATTTTGTTTCAACGACCAACAGCGGGATTTTTTATATTCGTACACCGTTGCCTAATGAACAGCGCTTTGTTTTTCCGCTTTAAGCGGTTATTAGGTAACGATTTTATGGTTGTTGTTACTTGCGTACCGTATGGTGTAAATGTCTGGATGTTCTGTTCAAACTTCTTATCGTTGTGTTTTATCTGGTTACGGTAATGATATTAATTTTTTGACTCGCTTTTTACTAAGCTTAATATCTGGAGCAGGACTCGAATTTCAGCATGAATTTATCAGCATCGATCAATGCGGATGCTGATGCTGATGTTGAAAATGATGCTGAAGTTCAGCGGATGCTGATGCTGATGCTGATGTTCGCAACAACCCTGATCTGGACTACATACTCAGCAACATTTTATCGGGGAAAATTTCACCAGCACACTACTGAACTACAGAAAAAATTGCACTATACATAACGTTGGCATTATAGGCTGGACTTGATTTCTTCTTGACAAGCCTTTAATTTACAAGTTCGGCCTATGCCTGCTTTCCTGCGACCCCAAATCACTCACCCTCACTCAACGCTTTCACAACTGACGCATAACAAATTAACGAAAACTCTTTAATTAATTAAAAACATATATCTACAGGCGCCCCAAACGCAGCCAGCTTTTAAGCCAATTAAAATGCTGGACTGTATAAAAAATATTCGTACAAAGCTTTTACTGAATAAAAGTCTATTTTGAACAAGTCCAGCCGACCGTGAAGATATCGGAGTCACAACATAGGTAGATGTATGAGTAATGTGGATCCACTGTGGATCCCTCAGCCAATCGGATAGCCCGACCTGCGGGACCCGGAATGGGACATGCAAAATAAAACAGATGCCACAGCAAACATGTATTGATTGTTATTAAAGTTGAATGTAAGGAAATATTGGAAGATATTGGTCGTGAGATGAATGAAGAAGGATATTGGTCTGGCTGTTCGTGAACAAATACAGTACTCCGTGAATCTTTTGCTCTAGTTATTAATCTTTAAGGTAGTAGCTTTTGCCCGTGGCTTCGCTCGTGTTCACTTAGAATTTGACAATTAAACTCTTAACACACTACTAAAGTTTCTATAATAATATAATTCAATCATGATTCGAAAGACACGTGGCGCCATCTATTATCATAAGAACGTTTGTGGTTTTCCTCGGGAATAGTAACAAACAATTTTATTCAAAGTTAAAATTGGTACAATACAACATAAAATACTCAACATAATATGCCCAACTATTAGACATAAGAACTTTTGTGGAGCTAGTTATTAAGTAAATGTTTGTAAACTCAAATGCCGTCTTATTATCATAAAAAATACCCTTAACGAAGCCGAAACGTAGTTGTTCTCCCCGTCATTACGATATTAATTTGTAGTCCCAACTATACTTCCAATTATTCCCAACGGATATATTGAATTCCAACTTTTTTTTAAAGACAAGTTTTATTGTTTTTAACTTTACTTTAAATACCTCGCCCCCCCCCCCCCCCCCGTACTATTCAATGCGATACTTAGTTTGATGTACAGAACGCTTGGTTGCGCCCTCATGAAGGGTCCGTTTACACCTTGTATATTGATTAAGAGTTCAAGAAAAGCCCTGCAAAAAAGAACAATCTACCCTTACAAAATACTTCGACATCAACTATATTAAGTTACCAAAGCCATTTCACTACAACTTTATTCATAAGTACTTATGAGTACATGAAACAAAAAGGTGTGAGTGTTAAAGTTAGGTGGCCCCTAAACTTATTTGAAGTGCCTGAAAGCGTGTAAGAAAGACTTTTCCTCATTTGTTCCTCGTCATGATACTTGAGGAGGATGAAAGGGATACTCTATCATAAAGAGCTATCTTGTTATTTGCAATATTGAACGAAGCTGTACATTCAATTGAACAGTAACTTGTGATAGATAAAAGAAAATGAAGATATTAAACGTACTGAATAAGCCTCGCCTCTCGCTTCTTTGGTCGCAAGCGCGACTGCTGAGCATGAGGTTCTAGGTTCGTTTCCCAGTTCGGACACATTGTTATTGGGTGTTTCCATCAGTAATTTCTCAGTAGCAGCCACGGAGTCTGGATTTGCGGTTGATGGCAATAGGTTCGCCTCCTATTACATGGGACTTAAGCATAACTGGTGAAATGTGGGCGTACTATTAGGTACACCTCTACCTAAACCTTCGGGGATTACAGATGTGATGTTATCATCTTTTATCATTGGTGTGTCCTACATGTTCTGTATTAGAAGGAGCTTTGTCTTGCTGAGAAACAATTAAGGGGGATCTATAGCCACTAAGTATCGAAGGTACTGCTGTAATTCGACGGTTTTTAACCGAAATCACCCTTAAGGCTTTAAGTTTCAACCAGCCTGACCCTATTACTCAGTTATGTATGCTTAAGCAAACAATTAAATTTAATGCTATCCACAAAGGAAAATAGCAACGCAAACTTTAGGAAGCAGCCCAATGGTTTACCAACATTAACCGAAGATACTCAGACCAAGGCAAAAAATACCTTAACGTGGAAGTTACAGAATTCAATTCACCTTAGTTTGGATTTCTAAGGGTCGTCGTCGACAAGTTGTCAATTGTTTGTAGCAAATAAATACGAAACACTAGTTGGTCGACATGGCGACCTGATTCAATGGCACATTCCGATTCTGTTTACACACATGTAGGTCAGAACTAACGAGGTAACATATTATATAGGCGGGAAGCAGAACTGGGTTTAGGCTGGGAACGATAAGCGGGAAGCTAGTGTATGTGTGCCCATTTTGACCTAAAAAGGTTCCAGTGATTAGCATTAGTCCTAATTAGGATGCCTTTTGTTTAATCCTGTATTCCTTTATGATAGCCAATTTAGCAAGGAGCTATTTCTAACAACACTTATAATCATTCTCTTAGTTACTAAGGGTAGTTGGGTCCAAGACTAATGCTCTATAACCCTGAAACGATGTCCAGCGTTCAACTAATCTATTTATATCACGTATACATTTAGGGACATCAAAACAGCACACATCTTAGGCCCTTGCACTACACCAACTAAAAATAGTTCAACCCGTGCCCGGGTCAACTAATTCGGTAGCCGATAGCTACCTGTTTCTTAAAAGGTGGTTAAGATTATAACGGATGAAGGAACTTTGAGCAGTTCATCGATCAGATTTTTAAACATTTAGAGCAGTAAGCACAATTACAGGATTTCCTATCGGCAAATATAATGATCATGGACACAAGCATTTCTTTTCCAGTCTAACTCCTTTCAGGGGTAAGTTTTCAAAAATCCTTCCTTGGTTCTCATCTTCGTCATATAAATAAGTCAAGTGATAAGTTATCAGCAGTGTCAGCCTAGTGGTGTGACCGTCGGACTGCCAATGCCATTGGTGGCGTAAAAACTCTGACACCAGGACACGCAAAAGAAAATAAAGAGAATTTATAAATAAGGAAGTCTAGTGTAACATTTTCTAAACGGCTGGACCGTTTAGGTTGAGCGCTGTATCTCAGTGAATGAATGAATGAACGTTTTTTGTTATGTAGTATCAAGAAGATGGCAAATGATTCTCTGCCACGTTCATCTTGTTGATTTTTCTTTAATTTGCATATTACTTCACAAATTAATGACAAGTTGACGACTGTTTGCAGTAGTTTCTTAACTTTGCACTTTTTCCACGATTTGTCATCATTTATCTCTGCCATCCATTATTCTTTTCCAAGTTTCCATTTCTTGAGTTATTTATAGGTTTTTTCCTAATTACTCTGTCTCATTCTACAGTGTACTGTATAAAGTGTTAGAATATTAAGTTTAGCTCATTAATTATGGGCAGCATCTTGAGTGGTGTCAATGTCAGTAGCGTTAGCTTCTCCTTCAAGTTTTACTTGCTTATCTTCTTCATTAATATTTTAGTCTTTATACAGTCGTTGCTGGATAAAGGCTACTTATCTGTTATCTATTAAAGTCGGTTCACTGTTTTCTAAATCAGTAGCTGGGTCAATATTAGCGTATGTGTATGTAGTGTTGTTACATTCTTATAACACTCCTCGTTCTTGAACTCAAGTACGAGTACAAATGAAGTGTAGTACTTGTTAGTATTATTAAGTGTTAGTACTTATTTGATAAAGCATAATGCAATCAACATAGTACATATTTGAACCGATTCCCTTCCTTATAATAAAAGCACTGAAGCAATCTTATTTCAATGTTCTTGAGTAAGGCTTAGCAATCACTATAGTCAAACTAATGGCTGTCTTGCCTAAACCTCCTTCAGTGGCGAAGGTATACAACAGGCCATACAACTCGATTCCTAACGAATTACCTTTGAAAAATGGCACAGTCAGTATTCTATAGATAAATAATATAATAACATTAAAGATATGTACTCCGGCTTACCTCTTACAAAAATTTACCCTTCGCTATTGCCTCCTATAACTTAAACCACATCATAGTTACATGCAAGTAACACAGCGGCTGACCCAATAGAACTACCAACGTACCCTCACCTTCCCCTCCCCCCCACTTCCATCCACAAATGAACCACAGAAAGGAAACGGTGCCGACTGTGGTAGGTCAAGACTGCCTGGTCACTACTGGAACCAATCGAATGACGCTCGAAACATTTTCATTTGATCTCGTAGGGATTTAAATTGGACTGCAGAACATTCTGATAGGACAGAAAACCATTGTGCTTCGATAAAAAACAAACGCGGCTGAAAAAAGCCGAATGGGCGAAGAATAAAAATTCAAAACACTCTTGCTGGTGGCTTTTAATGTGAAAAGTCAAAAAATATGTTGTACCTGAATCATTTTTTTCTGCGCAAATATTCATGATAAATTATGCTTATTTTGCAAATAGATTTTTACAAACAATTTTACACATCGTCTTTTTTAAAACAAGATGAGGCCGGTGTTTCATGCCTGACTACTCTGAGAAGAAACAGCTGGAACAAACTCAGAAATCATAGTCTCTTTTAAGGTCCAGATATAATCTTGATATGAAGCTGATATGGTATTTGGAAGAAAGAACCACACAGATTTGAGTGGACCAGGGACCTGTCCAGCCAGTGCAAGCATTTGTCAGTTATCGTGTTTGTCGTTATCGAGACAATATTAAGGAGTTCAACGACATGACGAACGAAATACCAAAGAAAGAACATCTGTGGTCCCTTATAGTACTCAAACTGCCAAATAATCGTTAAAACTAAAGGGAAAACCAAACAAAAATTTAAGATACGTATAAGATATAAATGACCAACATATTTTTGTCTGAATAACATTACATTCGTTTTGTATTATATACCTAATTGGCTTGTCATACAATACAACATTAAGTAACAAGTCAGAAAAATACTACATTTAATCAGAAAGCTTCTCAGAAGATATTTTAATCAGACAAGCTTGAACATAATATCTCAAATTCGTTTTTATTTCGAGACTTAACATAATGAATCTATCATGGACACTTCAAATAAATAACTCGCTTAAAACTTACTTCTCATATTCTGTATGAGTAATAGAAAATAGTCAAACAAATCCTCAATAAAGTGTTGCAAAACTTTCACATTTGACATATTGGAGTTTAGAAGAAATGGAGACAAAGAAAAGTTCCCGCTAAGTTGCTTGACAGCTCTATAAACTGGTGTGAACTAGTTTATTCCGTGCTATCGATTCTTTACTCACATGTTTGAAGTGGTTTGTAACCAAGCAGTTTGTTTCGTGCAGAAAATTGTAAGTTTATGACGGACGATCTTGGATTTTTATTTTTTCACGTTTTCGTTTCTTCAAATACTCTTCTTTAAACTTTTTGTACTCTTTTCACCGTGTTGTCTGAACTGATTAATACTTTGATAGTTTTTTGCACAAAATACGTCAATTTTTAATTTAATACCCGCTCGTTATTGGTCTTTATAAAGCGAAAAACTGTTCTCGTGTAACTAACCCATAACTTTCTGCACAAAAATAACAGACTCTGTTCTGTGAGTTTCCTGACACCCTTGTTCAAACTGGTGTGAACTAGTTATTTGCAGACGATCGATGCTTAACTCACATGTTAGTAGAGCACTTTATTTCTAGCTAGGTCATAATTAAAACTATATGATGTGCACAAGTTCCACTGCCATATTTTTAACTGTCCTAAATAAACCCGATAACTTACGATATTTTGTGTAGTTTACAGAACATATTATGTAATATTCTGTTAAGGTGGTCTCTAAGTGACCTCTTTGCCATAGGAGTCACAGACAGCCGCCCGTGCCGAGCCTGCATGGAGGAAGATGAGACAGTAGCCCACGTGCTTCTGCACTGCCCAGAGGTTGCATCATACAGGGCAAAGTACTTCGGTAACCCAGGTACTCTCCTCGAGATTGTCAGCGACATCAAGGCGCTGCTGGCTTTTCTCGGGGAGCTGGGGTGGATCGAATAGATTTTCCACCCGCACGCAAAATACGCGCATTGGACGTGGAGTTGCGGACACCAGCCCGTTATAGAATACAATACAAGGTGGTCAGTTCAGAAGCTCAAGCCTCTTGAACAATCTATAGCCAATGGTAATAGCAGTCTGTTGTTTATCATTGTGCCCCTGATTATGTAGACCGAAGATGAATCTATAGCCAATAATAATAGCAGTCTCTTACTCATCATTGTCTCCCTGATTATGTAGACCGAATTAATACATATACCTACACCTGAAAAAGTTATAACTGCCGGCCCCAGGCACACCTTTGCGTGTAACGACCAACTTTACGGTCATATAAACAAGGCCAATCTACGGTCCTAGAAACAGGAACTTAACCGATTAGCCCTAACATCCACAGATAAGGGGCCTTGACGTCAACCAGCCCATTGTTCTCTTAATATTCCCTTAGCGCAACGGTTTTCCATTAAACTTGGTACATTCTGAACAGTTGACTTTTGCGTCCACTTTCAAATTCAGCGCATATTTAAAGGGTTCTCTCAAAGTGGTGTTGTTTAACTTTTTAAGCCGGTTTTAGGGCCTCGTTGGCACATCGAAGCGTGTTTAATGAATGTGGAGGAGTGACAGTTTTACACTTCAGTGGCTCGTGTAAGTAGTTGTGATGGGTTTAGTACATCTACACAATGGGCTCCGATGGCCTTTCAGGGTTAATTCGAATGTATAAGTATACTAGTAACACTAATAGCACTAGTAAATAGTGAAGGCGTGAAATAGTGAGGCGTTTTGGGGACTGTTTTATGTAATTCTGACCTTAAAAATGTTCCGATTCTATAGTTTTATTTGGACTTTTTTTTCCAAACTGTCCCAAAATCAGACGGTACCTTTATTATGTTAAACTTAACTCATTCTTAACTGGATAACTAGTTACAATATTCTGTATTAATTCAACTTGACATAAAAATATATAGTGTGGATCTGTATATTTGAACGAAAGTCTGAAAAAGGGGGAGGGTTCTTGGACCTGCCCATTATTAGAAATACGGAAGAAGCATCATTATGATGGAATTTATAAAATTACTTTAGCCGATGCGATTTCCCATTGAGAAATATGACAAGCTTTCACACCCTTGAGGACCCTTGACCCCTGGGGGCCTTTGACCCTTGTTTTTTTTATTAGCCTTTCAAGTGTCCCACTGCTGAACAAAGTGTCCCCTGTATCCTTCCAAATCTCTATATTTTGTGATCTCGGGCCATATTCGCCCCATTTAGGATATTTTTTTGTTTAAATCCTTCCTTGGTGCTCAGTTTTTCTACATCTTGTGAAAATTATTATAGGCTTCTAGGCCCAGTGACTTGTGCGTTATCTGTCAGTGAGTGGATTTCAGATTTTTATTGAGTTAGAAGATGCTTGTTATCATAAAGTAAGAGGTCATCATGATCAGCCTACAGCAGTCCACTGCTGGACATAGGCCTCCTCAATCGCACGCCACTCAACTTTCTCAGCAACTCTCATCCAGTTGCTACCAGTCTGCCAAGATTGTCGCTCCACCGAGCCTGAGTGAGTCCCATCTTACGCTTACCGATTCACGGTCTCCACTCAAGAACACGTCCACCCCAACGGTCATCGGTTCTACGGGTTAATATGCCAATTGTCACTTCAGATTACTTATTCTTAAATTAAGAGTGAGTGTACCCTTTCATAATCTCAAGGTCAACAGTCACATGGAATGACGTAAGAGCCAAGTTTTGTACTGGAGAGATTATGTGGTGCCTTATGTATGTAATGTGAACTTTACGGAGTTTGTTATGTGAACACGTGCGTGTAATTACTTCGGTTTACTTTACTTTACTTTCTTCATATTTCCTTGTACGCTTGTTGTGCGTGTGCCTGCTTGCGTAATATTTTCGGGACTTGCCTGAAAAGTATTTCAATTGTTGATGAATTCTTTAAAACTACCTAGTAAACAAATAATTGCAGACTATGTGTCTGTATGAAAGTGTTATTGGATTTTCTACTGCTACATTTGCACCCGAGTTTTTTTTTTGTTTTTTTTTCTACAACACGCCTGTAATCCCTGAAGGGTTAGGCAGAGGTGTACCTAATAGTACGCCTAAATTTCGCCAGTCATGTTAGTTCCATGTGATAGCAGGCGAGCCTATTGCCATGAACCGGGCGTCGTCGATCCAGACTCCGTGGCTGCTACTGAGAAATTCCCGATGGAGAAACCCAAGAACGCTATGCCCGACCCGGGAATCGAACCCAGGACCTCTTGTTCAGCAGTCGCACTTGCGACTAGACCAACGAGGCATTTTTTAAATCATAAGAAGAATCGTAATAGGTAATTCAGTAAAAACCAGGATATGCATTTGTGCCCGGTTGATGGCAATAGGCTCGCCTCTAATTACTTGGGACCTAAACATAACTGGCGAAATGTTGGTACACTTCTGTCGAATCCTTTGAGGATTAGACGCGTGATGATGATCGTTATAATTCCCATACAGGGTAGGCAGAGAGACTAGCCAATTTGAGACGGGCATAGCCTAGGAGCGAGCGTTAGCAATTATTAGCACTACTACTAGCGAGTACAGCGCGAATCCTTACTTACTGTGTTAATTGATTTAACCTGATTGTGTTTGGACACGTTTGCAAATATTTCTTAGAATCACAAATGGTAGCAGTTGAGATGATGATATTTTCATCATAACTTCATGTCTTTTTCATCTTTCTTCATCCGCGGATACGAAAGGAAGTCGTTTGTCTTGGTATGGACATGTAATGAGGAGGAATGAAACGCATCAGACTAAACGATACATGAATGTTGATGGATGGAGAGGGAGAGGAAAGCAAAGAAAAGATGGATGGTGTGTGGGAAACTGATATGAAAGAGAAAGGAGTAAATGATGCCGTGACGTCTGACAGGGGAGAATGGAAGAAGAGAACGTGTTGCGCCGACCCCAAATAGAATATTAATAATAATATCTTGGGACAACCAACACACCGCCATCTGATCCCAAACTAGGCAGAGCCTGTACTATGGCAACCAGACAACTGATAAACACTTACTTATATATTTCTAAATACATACATATCACTGCATAGTATAAAACAAAGTCGCTTTCTCTGTCCCTATATCCCTATGTATGCTTAAATCTTTAAAACAACGCAACGGATTTTGATGCGGTTTTTTTAAAGAGAGTCATTCAAGAGGAAGATTTATATGTATGTATAATACATGCACCCGCGCGAAGCCGGGGCGGGTCGCTAGTTATAGATAAATTACACACCCAGATACAGAACAAATAATCGTACTCATCGCACAAATATTTGTCCTGTGTGGGAATCGAACCCACGACCTCCGTCCTAGCAGTCAGGGTCACTAACCACTAGACCAACAGGCCTATCAAGATGATTAACTTCATGTCTACGTATTCCCGAGGATTACGAAAACTGATTGTGTTGAGACCACAGAACAGTAAAAAAGCTGGTCTGTGATGGAGACCATCATCATCATAATTCTTTTATTTGTGGTCGGTGCAGCATGTCTTCTCTCTACTTCTCTATTACTCGTCATCTCATCAGACACCTCCTTTCGTGCCATATCATCCTTTACACAGTCCATCCTAAGATGATGATAAGATGCGCAAATTCTGAACCATAACAAAACACCACGTCTGTTTAATTCCCGATAGGTTAAGCAGAGGTGTAACTACAGTCTGTACGGACACCCACATATCGCTAGTTATGTTCAAGTCTCGTGTAATCAGGGGAGAGCCTATTGGTGACATTACCTTATACCTGCCATGACATAAATGAACTATTGTTTTTGTAACTTATTCAAATGTGAGGTTCCCTTTTCATTTTAGGGTTCCGTACCGGAAGGGTAACCAACGGGACCCTATTACTAAGCCTCCGCTGTCCGTCCGTCCGTCTGTCTGTCAGCTGTATCTCATGATTCGTAATACTCGTAGGTAGACAGATGAAATTATCACAGAATGTGTATTTCTGTTAAAGCTATATCTTAACAGAAATACACATTCTTTGAAAATTTCAACTGTCTACCTATTACGAATTATGAGGTACATATATAAACAAACAAATAAAATAAATTAAAAATTAAAAGGGGCTCCCCTACTACAATGGTACGGAACCCTTCATGCGCGAACCCGACTCGCACTTGAACGGTTTTGCTTGGCAACCCTCAACTGATTATCCCAAAAACACCTGCTAACATAAATTCAGAACCCCATGGCTGTCCAAAACCCAGGTACATCCCTACGTATCGTATTATTTCGTCGATCCCGGAACGGCTGCATGCATAACGCGAACTTGCCAGTCATTAGGGCCGTAATGTTGGATCCCGGGATTTCCGACTGTACCCAACAACCCCACCGGACCAGGTATGGAGGGGTGACGGGGGTGTCTTTGTATAATGTCCCCTTTATTCATGTGATTAATCTATACAGCTGAGTTGTGGATTGTGAGCGAAGTTTTTGGTAAGGGTTGTTTTTTTGTGGTGTCATACATAAGGGATATGGGGTTTTGACCTTTGTGTATGGGAGCAGCTTTGTCACGAAGGGGTTATGGGAACTCCATTTCAACTTGGACGTGTGGCAAGAAATGGTTAAAGGATTAGGTATAATATATTTTGGTGGCAGCTGCTGCTTATTGTAATTATTTTCGTATTGTTTAATTATATTATAATACCTGCCTAATTTAGAGTTAACTAGCGACCCGCCCCGGCTTCGCACGGGTGCATGTATTATACATATAAAACTTCCTCTTGAATCACTCTATCTATCAAAAAAAACCGCATCAGAATCCGTTGCGTAGTTTTAAAGATTTAAGCACACATAGGGATATAGGGACAGAGAAAGCGACTTTGTTTTATACTATGTAGTGAAGCTAAAGTAATAGTAATACTGCTCACTTGGTACTAGGTGATTAGACTTCAAATAATTTGGCCCCTGAAAGCTTTTCTATGGAATTACAAAAGATTTTCCGTAGCTTATTTTAATCATTTCTTTTTCTTTTGTATCATCATCACTAATAGAATGTCATTCTTGACACTCTGGTAGGTACTATTGAGTTCGCTGAGGGTCGACCACTTTTCAACCTTATTACTAAGGGTATAGGAGTGAAAATTGGCAGACCATCAGTGAACTCAGTAGTCTATTCCGCCAAAAACGCGACAATACCAAGACAAGTGTAGTCGAGGCAGTACGTATCTATACTGCTAATACTTATACCGTTGCGCTGCTGCTATACCGTTTTGGCGATGATTGAGGGATTGACAGATTGCCCGTTCATCCGGCATTGTTCCAGCAGACATGTAGCTGTACCAATGGCCGGAGTGAAAATTATAATTTTATGTTGTTTTGTTGTTGTAATTTTATTATTATCTTTTGGTTTATTTTCATTTGACTTTTATTATAATTTTATTGTATTTTATTTTTATTTTGGTTTTCTAATGTTATTTTTCTGTGTTTATGGGTTGTGCTTGCCTGAAATAAATGCCAATTTATTTATTTTTATTTATTGCAAAAAGGTATTTGTTTGTAAGTTTGTATGTAGGAGGTAATCTTCGGAACTAATGATCCGATTTCGAAAATTCTTTCACTAACGGGAAGCTACATTACCCCCGAGTGCTATAGGCTACATTTCAAACCTGTGGGTTAATTATCGTACATAACGTGAGCGAAGCAAGTACCACATAAATCGAACCAGCATCATCAACCAACCGATAGAAGGAAACTACCCAATCGTGGTTGATTGGGTAGTTTCCTTCTATCGGTTGGTTGATGATCCACCGCATACCAAGTGCCATCCAAAAGTTAATTCAAAGCATGTCTAAACGTTTCCTACCAGTCTTGGAGTTCAGCCAGAGATAAGACCAACTTACTACGCTCAAGTACACCTTTTAAACTCATTTACATTCATATTCGTTATCGTAATTTTGCGATCAGAACCCGGCTGGGGGACAGAGATGGAGATATACAAATGACTGTGTGTTAGAAAGGGAGGTTGTTTATCTGAAGGAAGTACAGGCTTTATCATTTTTATGTACCGCGTAATGTTGCTGTGTTATTCCTGGTGTGATAGTGTAATTTGCTGAGGGGTTTTTTCAGACGTACGGAGTGTGTGAAGTCCCGTATGTGTTTTTGCAATCGAAGGGGGAGGTACCCTTATCGGGCCTGTGGACGGTGAGTAATAACCCATTACTCACCGTCCACAGGCCCACAGGCTCGCCGTCTGTCCGTCTTATGACGATAGGCCGTGTCGACGGCGCGTTCGTGTTCTACGCGCGCCTCAAAGAGATGTCCGCAAGGGCCCAAAGGCTTTGGAACACAAAGGGCAAAGAAGGAACATGGATAGGTTTTAGTCAGTACAAGTCTGACACTCCCTTCCTGCGCCCAGAACGGGAGGGGTCATTTGATGATTTCCCATCCGAAAAAAAAAGTACCCCGTTTTTTTCGGTTATCTCTATCAGTTATTTGTATCTTGTTCAAAGAACTAATGGTATGACTATCCGGTACAGCCAAGGTTGATTGCTGAAGAATACTCTGAAAGGTTAGGAGGCAAAAGTCATATCTTTGTTGCCAACTTGCCGTTATCGGCTGTCATTTACATAGCTATACAAAATTGTAAATGGACACTTTCTTTACTGTTACACTTTATTTTAACATAACATAACATCACGGCTGTAATCCCCGAAGGGTTAGGCAGAGGTGTACCTAATAGTACACTCACATTTCGCCAGTTATGTTTAAATCCCATTTAATAGGGGGCGAGCCTATTGCCATCAACCGGGCACAAATTCAGACTCCGTGGCTGTTACTGAGAAATCCCTGATGGAAAAACCCAATAACACTGCCCAACCCGGGAATCGAACCCAGGACCTCTAGTTCAGCAGTTGCGATAGCGGCCACTAGACTAGACCAACGAGGCTGTCTTTATTTTTTTATCATTTAATTACATTTGTATGACTTGGTTCATAATAACTGGGTAATCTCAAGTCTCATAATTTATTCAATACTGTGTAATCAAATAATTTCCTCAAAATAATTATTCTCCTACACACAAATCAACCACTTTTAAGCAATTAGAGCAAATTACAGCTTTTACTGAACCCTTGTATCAATAACTTTACCGTTTACAAAACCTGTTGTACCAAGTATGAAGATAATATCACGTTATTGTTTAATATTTAATTTATGGTACCTACAACAGGCAACTGAACATACAAGTACAGTCAACCGCAAATACATTTACGACTTAGACCAAGCTAGACCAAGGAGAGGTCCCGGGGGTCCAATTCCCAGATAGGAAAAATTGTTATTGGGTTTTTCAAACTGGAATTGCTCAGTAGCAGCTCGGAATCTAGACTCCAGCCCGGTTAAAGGCAATAATCTCGCCCCTATTACTTGAGAACTGTGTAGGTGTAGGTACTGTACCCTTCTGCTTTTTAGGATTCCGTACCCAAAGGGTAACCAACGGGACCCTATTACTAAGCCTCCGCTGTCCGTCCGTCTGTCTGTCAGCGGGCTGTAGGTATCACATGATCCGTAAAAGGTAGACAGTTGAAATTTTCACATAATGTATAAAAACTGTGTGGAACTTTCTGCCGGCATCTGTGTTCCCTCCCACATATAACCCGTCTGCCTTCAAAGCAAGAGTGAACAGGCATCTTCCGGGCACGCTCGTTTCATCATAGACCTCATCCATCGCTTTCCACCAGGCGTGATCGAGGTCAAGAGCAGACCATATTGTAATTAAAAAAAAATTATGGGGTTCCCCTACTATGATGGTACGGAAACCTTAATGCGCGAGTCCGACTCGCACTTGGCCAGTTTTTAATTTATTTTGTAGCCCTAATGTGTTCGTAGTTAAAATGTTACTACTGCGTGCAGTTGACAGTACAAAGTATACCTGTAACATATTATGATCATGTAATCCAAACATTTTGATGTTACAAAGGTATATGTAATCCTTACTTCAAAATGGTTTGTGCGCGGTGGATGTACAACATGATTTAGTTTTTAATTAACTTTCGACTTTCGCTTACGAAACATTAGGTACATACTTGTTTTTTTTTTATATAAAATTTCAGTCATATTTACACATTTATAATGTAGGTACCTAATATAAATTTCTTTCACAGTAATACCGCTTTTGTCTTTGTATAACATAACATCACGCCTATAATTCCAGAAGGGTTAGGCAGAGGTAGCAATAGTACACCCACATTTCGCCAGTTATGTTTAAGTCCCGTGTAATAGGGGGCGAGCCTATTGCCATCAACCTGAGAAATTCCTGATGGATAAACCCAATAACACTTACCCCGACCCGGGAATCGAACCCAGGACCTCATGCTCAGCGGTCGCGCCTGTGACAACTAGACCAACAAAGGCACGAAGTATTGTTTAGAAAACAAACCTACTATTATAATTTGTTTTTTATTTCTCTATAAATCACACTACAATTTCCGTTACACAAGAAACTAATATCCTCAAACTCAACTAAATCTAAAATATCATAAACAAAATTTTCCAAACCCTTCACGTTGACTTATGAAGCCTACAAACCAACGTGTACATTAGCGTACCAGGGTATCGGGGTAATAAACCTTGGCAAAATACGGCAGGTCAGGACGCCCACATTACACAGGGATAGGGTTGCCAAAGGGCGCTTATAAAGGGGTGTATTTGTAAACCAATCTTTGGGAATCCTAGCGTGTTCAAGCTACCAGAAGTGCTCCATTTTTCGTACAGAACAGACACCCGATACTCAGCCGCTCTGTTCCTGTTCAAATACGCTGGAACATGACCTTATACAGTGTGGAATTCCAACATTAACCCACCAATGATTACCACGTATTCAGAACGTCATTCCGATACCGTAGTGAAGGAAACAGTTGTTTCTTTTAAATACCGTTGAAAACTTTATATTTGAGGAGGTTCGGAATGATTTACTCTGAATACAAGGTAATGCCCGTGTGTCAGTACTATGCACCTACTGGAATTTCAACTCTAAAAGCTGAGCAGAGCCTTAGAAATCTAACAAAGCACCTTTCTTTATTCATTCATAATTATGTCTCATACATCTATATACATTTGAGCACTTGATACACATGATGTACATTTGAGTAGCAGCAACAACAGACATCGTACCATTCAAATTATAGAAACAGTAGCTTATGAAAATTTAATACATTTCCATAAAAAATATAATCCAGTACTTTTTATGCAGCCATCATTGTGACATAAAAAAAGCCGAACAAAACTCCAAACGTAGTTAATTTCGAGGCTACCAGCCGCCAGCCCTACGACCAGACAATAAATAATATTTCTCATTATACCCGGATGGGATTTACGATAAAACTCCGGTAATCACACAGAATACTTGAATACGGGATAGTCGTTTATTTTTAATAGTAATGATTGTCGGTAGGGTGCGCATTTGGGGGTTCAAATTGGGAAGCAATGTTTTGTTAACAGGGCCGGCAGTCTCGACATAGATACCGACACTATCGCAAACTTTCGATCGCTTAATAAGAATGGAAAAAATCGGTTGCAATAGCGATGCTTGCGAGACATGCAAGTCTTAACATCCAAGATGCGTTTCTCGCAAACAGTGTTATTGTAACCGAATTTTTTCGTTCGTATTAAGCGACCGAAAGTTTGCGACAATGTCGGTATCTATGTCGAGACTGCCGGCCCAGATAGTCCTTTTTAAGGTGAATGCTCCAACCAGCCCGCGAAATTCAAAATTTCTTGCGTTTTTTGCAATTTGCAGGCCAGTGCTAGGTTGTATGTTGATTAAAATATTATTCGCGGCTGTAAGACGTATGTAGTTACAGAATTATAATCATCAAAATCACCAATACAACCCTCCAAGTTCATAAAGGCGTAGGAACAAGAAAAAGTCATTCCTACAGCTTTATGAACTTAGAGCGTTTTATTGATGATTTTGATGATTATAATTCTGTAACTACATATGTCTTACAGCCGCGAATAATATTTTAATCAACATACAACCTAGCACTGGCCTGCAAATTGCAAAAAACCCAAGAAATTTTGAATTTCGCGGGCTGGTTTGAGCATTCCCCTTAACCTTGCCCATGGTATGCGGCATCCCATAGACAACTGCGGCTTGCGCCGCATGCCCTGTCACCTGTGCACTTGATGACCTTGCCAAAAGGTCATCAAATGCGGAGTCCGTAGCTGAATTTTATTAAAACAATAATTTGTTTTTTTTTGACATGGCTTTGCTACGAAGAACCGATTTCCCGCGGATTAATATTGCGCAAAGGACAAAAAGTCTTGTGAGAAAAATCCTATACAAGCCCTTCTCCCAGAAATTGAAAATTTCAAAAAGCTCATATTGACAGCAATTTTCCTACCCATCCCATATACTCCATACAAAAGTAACGTATCAAACAACACGCCACCCTAAGTACAGACTCCCAAGTTGTTCCACAGCTGCCAAGAAAAGAAATTACTTATGTCATCTAGCACATCTGACGTACATCACACATGAGAGAGCAAAGGAATTTATTTTGACAGCCCTCGGTTGTGACCCGGAACAATCGCTTTGATGTATCTTCAAGCGTTACTGATACTTTCGTATTGCTGTATTTTCTTGATCGTTAGTTGTTAAGAACATTATGTTCTGTAACAGTATTAATTCATCTGAGCGAAAACTTGCTTCAAAATACTAAATTACACTAAAACTCTCGTAAAATGATAGAAACGATTTTTGTACAAAAATAAATCCAGCCCAAACTGAGGGGAAAATATCATCGTCATCCTTATAGTACGAAAACACGACACACTGACATCTTGCGTACAAAACCGGAACTGCTTGCTCGACTACTATCCTGAAAGCGTTCTAAACTCACCCCTGAATGAAAGCCTTGTGAAGCATCTAGCGGCGGGCACGGGAACCCGAATGTTCCCGACGACCCCTCCCCTCCCTTCACCCCCCAAAAAGTCTATCGATCGCCCTCCCTGCAGCCACAATTTACGCTACCAGTGCAAAGCAGACAATCTGCTATCAAAATTATCAATAAAATTGTAATCAGGCCTAAAATTAGATTGTGTTACACCTGTAGAAAGCTCTCTAGGTAAGTGAGTGTTTGTGTTCATGTTATCAAAATAAAACAATAACTGGTCGCTCGTTACTCGTGACGTAGACAAAACGCAGTGATTTTTTGTTATTGTGCAAAATTTTTTCGTTTCTCATCTTTATAATACAATCTTTTGACAAAATAATAATCTAAGATACAGTGTTTTCTTCGTTTTTGTGGTTATCAAGGGCTAATGGTGTAGTAAATTAGGTCAGTCCTGAATAGTGTACGTCAATGGGAGATTTTTCTGGAAATAGGTCGTTGGCAACGTCATCTAATAGCTGTGCAACTTGATCAATATGATGTAGTGTTACGATAACGTTCTATCTTGATAGTTACCATCAAAGTAAGTGTTAAAAACACGTAAAATTATATTCCCTGCTGTTACTTCGTCTGGATGACGTGACATATTTTAACGATGTTTTGCGGTGTTCTCCATTACGACGCAACAGATTTCATTGCGTAGTTTTCTTACGTTTAACACCGTGACGATTGCTTTTTGATTGTTTCATATAACATGAATAGTAGTTTATGAAAGTGTTAAATAACAGGTATTGTTATAACTTGCCTTTGAATCGTATAATACTCTAAAATATGGCGTCCATCAGCTGTACGATGCGCATTCACTTCACATTTTTGATGTTATAATAAGGACGGTATTAGTGTGGTATAAATGTAAATAAAATATGCATTACATGCCTCATTAACTTTTGATGTCGATATCGAGAGAACTATTTAAAAATGTTTGATCAATTCAACAGAATATATTCCCATTTATTTTCTAAATTCAAAACCTTTTTCATGTTATCAAAGATTACCAGATTGAATCCTAATACAAATCATTTTCATCAATTCCAGGACGCTGCCGTAGAAAAACCGACAGAAGACACAGTAGTTCAAATACAGAACGACGTCCATTCGCCTGCCGACCAGGAGCTGTTCGTCGACCCCGACGCTGCTGATGATGGCTCGGGCTTAGACACTGACGAGAGCTCGGGCTCCGGCTGGGGAGCCGGCCCTGGCCCTGACGACGAGGACGGACGAGGATCAGGTGACGAGCCCAACGGACCCCCAGATGACGAAGACTATGGCTCCACAAGCATCGGCAGGGACGAGACCGAACGCACCATTATTGATACTTCCATTACTCCTGAAATCACGGAATCAGACGACATAGTTATCCCCGAACAACCGGAAACCCCCATCGAACCCAAAGTGGAGATCCCGCTCCAAATACCAACTGATCCCAGGCCGATCGATGTGCTCATTCGTGAGTAGTGGCTGAAGCATGCCAGTTTTTATTTGCGTTGTTTTATTTTTTTGTTTTTGTACGAGAAATTGTCATTGTTAGAAATTCTTAAAAGACGACGTAAATTACATTCTGTTTGTCTTAAATAGTCATTTTTTTATCTGTCACGAAGATTTGTTTACGCATATTTAAGAATGGGTTGACAATTTCTCGCACAACCATTTTAGATGTATTATTAATAATAGCTCTATCGTATATTCAATTATACATTTATATGACTATTAACAGGATAACTAACTAGTTAATATCATCATAACTAATAATTGTCACTAAGTAACTAGACGGCGCTCATCCTAAGCGGATTCATATCTTTACAATAACTGACGTAACCTTGAATTAACAGTTTTATTGTTATCTGCAGTTATTTCTAATTATTGTTGAACCGCACGCCAGTTACTGTTTGGCCAGACAAACTATCGTACGCGTGTTTAACTGTACTTATTTCAATTAAATAATTAATTAATCTATAATATATGCCAATCACTAATAACTATCCGAGGATTTCGGTAAGTCTTTCGTAGTATTTATTTAAATTTTATGAAAATTGTTGCCCATTATTTTTTACTATCTATCGCATGACTTCGATTCTATCATGCAGCCATTAGAAACCATTTAATAGTGTTCCTTTAATAGTTCTAGTTAGCATGTGGAAGGTAATATAGCCCTGAAACTACTTCATCTCATGGAACCATTAGCTTAGCGATATTGTCCATACCATTGGTAATTTTGATGTTTTATTAGAAGTTTACTTTTGATTCTTCCTCTGCTTTTGTTCATGCCATTATATATCATGTATGATCCCTTTCCGTTCCCCTGTCTTTTGATAAAGTTCCTGTATTTCGCTTTTTGTATAAGCGATGTTCAAATCAAATCCTCTCCAATTCCTATAAGGTGTTTCAAAATTCTTGAACTTTGGGATTTATTGAATCTCTTCAATTCTCTTGCTTTTGTCTGTTACACTTTCGGTGTGAAACGTCGTAATTCCTTTTTATGTCCATCTATACAAAAATATGATGAGTCTGAAAAATGGCTATGCTATCGTCTTATAGTCTTCGTCATAATATATCGTTTCTGTAAATATCTGTGCAATAGTTTTATGTATTACTAATTTACTAGCAAAAATGTTAACAATAGCTTCAATAACTAATTACACAGTTCTAGGTAAATCAGAATCATGTTTTTAACTTCATTCATTGACACAAGTCATGTGGTGAAAACTAACGAAACAGTGATCTTGTTGATATTTTTTATTCTTACTGCAACGAATTGTTTTATTAATGGGGAATATAAGGAAGGAAGGAAAACATAAAAGGACGTCAGAACTATATTATAACTATTCTAAATAAACACAACGAATAAAATTGAACAATACATGATACAATCATTGAAATAATGACTAAAACAAAAGAACGTACACTTCCTGGAATTCGATTGTCGTCCTTACGCTTGAACATTTTGCTTGACGTGTAAACTAACTTTGAATGACATGACGTTTCAGCCACCACAAGGAACAGGCCGGGTGAAGGTACCTCGGAAGAGGGGCGAGGCGCGGGGGAGGATCAACCCTCGCGCCCAGACCAGACGGACATCAGCATCTCGGGAGAGGACCCTGCTGTGCCTTCAGTCGTACGTATACGGTTTTATTTTTTGACAGCTGCCACCACCATTAGCTCATTTTCAGGTGTCAGTTAGTAAGTTCATGAAAAAAGACTAATGGGTTCTTAAAAACTTTCCTGGGGTATCTTTATACATATATGGATTCGGATTTCGCCATACTGTCACAGTTAAAAAAGTGTCTCTGCATAGCCAGCTACCAAACCTAAACGCCAATTGTAACTGTATCGACTGGATGTCCATCACTGATAAAGTAACAGCTGTCCAATAGCTATCCGAAGGGGATCAAAGCCTAGTTTAGTTTGTGGAGCTATGACAAGCTTTGTTACCAAGTGCGAGGGTTGGACCTTCATGACATCATCATCTGTCGGCTTCCAGTCTTACCGAATGGAGCTGAATACCATTATTTTATATGGAGCAAGTGCCATCTCTTACCTAGCTAGTACAACCCAGTTAGTACTGAGGAATACGATACCCTTAGTAAGACTGGTTGTCAGACTTTCGGGCCACTGACCCTGTAACGACTGTCAAAGATCTACAAATGACAGCTGGGAAGCCGTTGGGGCTTAACTTGCTTTCCGAGGCACGTAGTAAACTCGGTATGTAATGGGCGATCACCCATCCACAGCCCAACCTAGGCAAGCGCGGCTTAACCTGAAGATTGATCCGAGCGTCTGTTATTATTTAGCTACGAGCTCCTCGATGGTCCTTCATGTCCTAGAATAAAAAAAATGAAGACATGTGACTGATGTGACACCCACCAATCCAGTGCGGTTTCCAGGCTCACGAGTTCCCCGAGAGTGCAGGCTTTTGTCCCAGAAATGGAAAGCTATAAGCCGGTTATACTTAGGCTTATGCGGAGGCTTAGAATCGGGAAAAATAGATTAGCTGAAAAAAAATTATGTTGAAATGATGACGCGGTCAGTTGAATAAGAATTCCAAATTTGCGTATTGATAAAACATCCCGGTTATAGTGCCGGAACCGTCTCTGATACGGGAAATATCACTCGATGACCTAGTTTATTTATTTTTGGCAAGCTGCGGGACGTGTGATAGTGGTAATATCCCGCTCTTTATCGCGGAACGGATTATAAGGATTTATGATTTAATGTGTACTGATATAGGATGAATTGACCGTAGACCACAGTCTGCAGTACGCTGTATACCTTCGTTAAGGTGGGATTTTATAAGATATTTCCCAGTACCAGAAAACCATCTCAATATCTCTAATGAAAATCACTCGAAACAATGACTAAATTCGTTTATCAATTAAACACAAAATGGGATTAACACATCACTACTCTAAAAATAAAACTAGCGTATTCACCGTTTTGTCACGAAAATACATAGCTGAAAATAGACGAGGTAAACAAAATACTTCAAGGCTATTGACTTTGAAATTATTCGCCGAAGAGAGCGAACGTGTATTAAAACTGTTGGAAGATTCACTATTCAGATATTAGGCGATATTCATTGCTGTGCGTGAAGACGTGACCGCCGGCGAAGTGTTTTTTAGGTATTATCACTAGTGACCGCGAAATTCGCCTAAGTCCTTAACAGAGAGCCTGGACGAAATGACATTCTATGTCGAAGACGGGAAAGTCAAAAATGTATTGACATAAACTACCGTATAGCCAATGTTAATCAATCTTATTGAAAGTAGTTGAGAAATACAAAACGCTCTGCCAGCGTAATGCCACTTGTCCAAGCCCTCTGAAGACCCAATGCAAAGCATTTATTTCTTTTCTACTACGGCTTTCGACCGGATTGACATCAGGTTTTTCGGTAAATCATGTCAGTCCCATTCATTGATGACTTTTCCATCTGCATCGTTTTTGCTGTCAGAATGTCGCTTTCGTCAGGCCATCTGGTCTTAGAAGAACTCCCGGAGTAGACCAATTCCTCCTTCAAATTGTATAAAGAAGTGCTGTAACGTTTCAGGACCAGGAGCCTTCAGGCAGCAACGTGAACCAGGAGTCTCGGGCGCCCGACAAAGTCGTCATCATGAACGCGAAGCCCGAGGACCGTGCCACCAGCTTCTTCGCACAGCCAGGCATCCTTGCCGGTATGTATATTTTTATTAATAATATCCTCCCGACGAATTTTGGAGAAGAGGGATCCTCTCTCCTTTTTTTAATTTCTCAGTAGGAACCCGGAGTTTGGAAGTTGGTCGTGGTGTATCGCTCCGTGCCGCGGAAACCCCGTAAAGAAGGTGGTCCTACGCCCGATCTCTACCTTGGCCTAGACTAATATTATTATTTGAGAGATCGAAAAAATACTACTCCAACAATACTAGCAATTTCTGATCTTTTTTGGTCTAAAGCAGATAATAGGACAATTTTATTCTACATAACTTTTACTTACATTCGTTGAATAGTCAGTACCTGTCGTTATGCATGTTGGGAAAACATTTTATAGGTTCTCTCCAGTGTCTGCATTTATCTCTGTTGCTTCTAAAATATGTCTAATTGTTTGTTTTCTCCTGTTTCAGCCGTGATCGGCGGCGCAGTAGTAGGCCTCTTATGTGCAATCCTGGTGGTGATGTTCATAGTGTATCGCATGCGCAAGAAGGACGAAGGCTCTTACGCGCTCGACGAACCCAAGAGAAGCCCTGCCGCCGCGTCGTACGGCAAGGGCCACAACAACCGCGAGTTCTACGCGTGAGACGACACAGAGCAACCAACGCCACGTCCCCACTAGTCGGCGGCCGCGCCCTGACTGACCCGTCTCCAGTCTCCGGACCAGCCATTCCATTTTTAAATTTTGACAGTTACACACCATACCACGCGAAATGCGCTGGATAACAAATAAAAAGTAATTTATTAATTTATGAACGTGGCTAGAAATTGTTCTGTGATTTATTTTTAAAACTACGATCGATGAAATTATTTATTGTTCTATAAATGTTTGACATGGATAAAATTGCAATGTACGGATTGTACAGTAATGTACAAGCCAGGTACAAAAAATACAGCGTATTGTCTGTACGAGAAGACAGTATGGGTAAAATTAAAAAGTTAATAAATTATCATCTTTGAGACCAAGTTTTTTAATCATTTGTGTAATGATTTTAAATGGTGTTTATCAGAGGTTTTGATGTCTCTATTGAAAGACCAATGTGGTTCGTATGTTCTGAATGATCGATCTTGTATGTTTTCTGTAAAAAAATGAATTTTGTGCCATCCGCTTTCTTCAACTGTATATTGCCAATTCTCTTCGCGTAGACTATGAAGTCGTCTCGATAATAATTTGTGGACACGTCCATCACTTCGACTATTATGTGTAAAATAATTATGTATGTGTGTATGTATTTAGATCGAACTCTCTAAAAATAAGTAGATTTTGTAATGTTTTGCTTCCAGTTCGTCATCGAAATTTTTATTTTTTTACTGAACAATTGTTGTATCTATAAATATGCACTACCTTTGTCAGCGGTGATTTCAAATAATATCATTTTCTACGTAACAATAACAATGGGGTTTTATTTTTAATCATAAGACACTAATTTAATTTAAGATTTTTTTTGTTGTCACCTTGGGGTTTATTATTTTAGGAATTGACGTATCTCTATTATTTAGATTGTTTTTAATCTAGTTTTAGTTATTTTAATCTCATTTAATTTGATTTTAATTTCTGGAAATAGGTTGTGCAACGATTTTACTTTATATTTGCTTGTGTGCCATCTTCGATTTCCCAATTCTTTGTGTAAATTTGTCGGCATTAGTAAATTATGCGTGTACGGCGACCAATCAAGCTATACAAAACCAGTATGCGGATCCCACATTGTATTGGAAATCTAAACAAAGCGATGCCATGTTATACTGGAAAATTAAAGCTTGATTTGTCGCCAAGTGTTTAAGGGAGTTACGAGTACCATCAGACTATGTTGGTTACGCATAGTATGTACCTACACGTAACAAATATGTATGTAGTCACCCACTACGGCGAAGCCAAAAGGCACGAATCAAAAATCATACCTTTTGGTTTCCATAGTAACTCCAACGTAAAATTTACTTATGCAAATGCAATCAAATGACGGTGTTATTTAAATAATTATTTTAATTTAAGTAACACATTGTGTCAATTAATTTATTTAAATAGAAACTAAAATCACTTTAATTACAAGATTGTTAAGCAAACTGTAATTTTCTTTAATAGTACACTGAAATATTTAATTACCTATATGTGTAGTTGCGAAATAAATGAGCCACTGAATGTATAAATATATGAAAGAAAGTCGAAATTTAAAACATTTCATTAGTTACTTAGTTATTGGGAATCGCACCGGTTGCAGATTTTTCTAGAAAACAACTGTTTGCGTAGAAAATGCTTATGGTTTGGGTACAAATCTGTAGGTTCTAGTTGTTTATGGTACTGCTTTCGACAGCATTACCTGTTATGGTCGTGGTTGAAATCGAAAACAAGTAAATATGTTGAGGCTAAGTAAAATCAAAATTAAAAGTGCATTCTACAACATAGTTATGCAGCCAAATATCTATTGAGATCACTATTTAAAACTTAACGAACTTATTGGGTGTAAAAAGGTCACAACTCTTTACTCAAACTTAAATCATGGTAGAAAAAATATCTTCACTTTAGACCCGCAAATCCAGGCGTTTAAAGGAACTGCCCATGTTGCTACAACTACAAGAAACGCTCGTCCGAATTGCACCCTCAGTCTGCTTTATCAAAAGAGTGCTAACCTCCTTTACTATCAAATAACATCGGTGCTTCCAAAATGGCTCTAAATTTTTATACTCAAAAACCGCAGTTTATTTCTAGAAAAATCTTAACTAATATCCAAATACATTCCTATCGGATTGGTACATTTTAAGCTGTAGAGAGCCTAGGCTCGTTAGCATAAGAAATTTGTACATTGTAATTGTAAATTCTTTTAGAAGTTAAAACTGAGTAATTTATACGGTAATTCTTATTGTATAACCAAATATAACTAGTTTTTACTACGTGTTTTGTTACAGCTCTAACTTAGATTTAATCATTGGTTGCTTTTGATGCATTCAATAAATTATGTCACGCGATGAACAAAAATTCTAACAGATAATAGTATGGTCTATGGTAGACAAAGTACTTTGGAGTCGTAAACGTAAGGTTGAAGTCAATCTACCCTGAGAGTTGTCAAAATTGTGGTGAGAAGTTGTAGCCCATTTCGACGGTGTAAAAAATGTCATTAGGAACATTGAGCATGTAGTTGATTTTCAACTTTCGGTGCTGACCTGAACGTACCAAATGCAACAGTGCGATAAATGTTTCTTGTGGCTTTCCAAATGCCCACCGTGGGTATGTTAATCCTCTAGCGACAATTGCTTTCAAAACATAAGCAATGGAAAGAAATTCAAATTAACTTAACAAAGAATTGCCTTTGCACCTAGCAAAAAAAAACAACTAATTATCTGACTGCCTAAAAGTGCGTTGTCTACCTAAATCTAATAAAATGCGTTCATATCTATAAATAACGACTTTTCATACGTAATTCAACTTTTTTTGCGGGCACGCAAACTTTTTTGCATTTTTTTTTTTTGTCGACATCCTAAACTTTTTATATATTAATTTATTAAAATTAAAAATATATTTTAGAATTAACATTTCTTGTTGATATGAACGCATTTTTGTGTAATATAAGCGTATATTTTGCTTAAAATACATATCTGATCGTATTCATAAGCGCTAGCCGCAGTTTTGACAACGAAATCGTTGAAATGCAATTATTTTAATGTAAAAATATCGATTATTATTTGTAATTTACTATTAATTTATATATGTATTCTGACTTTTGAGAATTTGCATCCTTAGTGGATATTTTTTTTGTAACAATCTACATATATTTTTTTCCATGAATTATTTGTTTGGTAATAATTGAAAGAACCATGTATATGTATTTATTTCAAACGCCTAAATAAACTAAAGAGCAAATTGCTATAACATGTAATCCGTATAAATAAGAGGTGCTGAAATGTACACTATAATCCTAAGCTGTTTATGAAAATACATTCATTAATTTGTTAATTAAATATTTAATTCACATATAAAAGATTAGATGATTAAAATTATTTCAAAAGTTGCCAGTCTTAAAAATATAAATTACAGCAAATAAAATAAAAATATTCTAAATTAAAACTTGCCTATTTCTTACTATAATGGCATTTTACTACTGGCCAATAATATTTACTAGTCGTTAAAAAATAATATTTCGTTCAAAAACTTTTATGTTATTTTTCCTAAACATCTTCATTTCGGTTTTAATAAAAAGAGGCTAATTTAAAAAAAATGAATATGACAGTTACTAATCCAATTTATCCTTTTAATTCTTTGTTTTTTTCTTATTTTAAAATCTCATGTTTTTGTAACTTTTAAGGAGGTAGGTTAGGATAAACGTATACATAACTATCGATGTCCACCTTGTAAATAATTCTCCTTTACACTTAGGTAAATATACAGGATATTATGAACAATTATTGTGTTTTATTATTTTTCCTTAATTCATTTTTTCTCATATAATTTTAATTTTTTTATAAAAATATAAAAAATCGATGGCCAATCGGCATCGGAACAAGGTCCAGGCTGCTGGTGGTCAGGCCTCCCGAGAGGGGAACCTCGTCACTATTGCCTGGCTCATCTTTCCCGAACTACGTCATTATTTCTTAAATGGATTGATACTTACAACCTGGGGGCCCGAAAAGGCCGCTTTAGCAGAATCAAAATAGGATAATCGCAGACGAAGTTAAAAACGTAACGTGATTCATATTATATATCATTTATAAAACTACAAACGGGATATTTACCATGTTTGTGTATTTTGAGTTCCCGATATTTCGGCGCTGTTACAAGCACCAACCATGATCACGGATAAACTGAAGTTATTCAGATTATTTTCCTATTATGATTCTGCTAAAAAGCGGCCTTTTAAACGATGGAAACGGTCACACGAAAATTGTATAGCAAGCATGCACATCGCGAAATGAAGTAATTCCGTAGCATTAGAGCAAAGTAGTTCGTCCATTACACACAAGATGGCGCTAGTAACGTCGCTAAGAACATATTTTAAATATCACGTACAGATTTTCCTCAATGGAAACGAAATATAAAAAACATCAATATCTAAAGTACTGCAGAATATGCTTGTAAATAAATCTCCAAAGATACAGCAATATAATTGCAAGCAGTACCTACTAGGTACATAAGTACATAGCAAGTTATTGCGCATCCCATAAATCTACTAATTGCGTCACGAAATAAGTATAAATAGATTCTGGCACTGCATTCAAGTGCCTAAATAAATGCTGATGACATATTTACGAGGAGAGGATTGATGCATTTAAAGGTGTCTCCAGATTTGCTGACGATGTGATTAGATAAGGCTTAGATAATATGTTAATAACAAACGATCAACAATATTTTCCTACATTTGTTAGAATCTAACTGATTTACCTAATGAAAAATCAAGCCAATCTTAATCTTTTCGTACACCAAATATTTGGTTTTCAAAGCAAAAAAGTGCGTGGTCTTAATTACAATGGCTTTTAAGCAGATTAATCGTATAGCTTATATTTTAAAACTAGAATAACAATAAATAAAATCAAATGAGAACTACACTTCCTATTCAACTTAATGATCTACATAGACGGTAGGATTTTTTTTTATCTAAATAGCTACTCTAAATACACAAGCAAATAAATATTATAAAGCAATGTAATTTCAAGCATCAATCTTTATTTACAACGGGAAATAATGCGTCACTAATGGATTCAAGGTTAATGACGTCAATCTAGCTATGCTGTAGATAATTATACATAATTTCGACGCACATTCGTAAGGCAGCGTGGCCGAGTGGTCTAAGGCGCTGGTTTTAGGCACCAGTCCGAAAGGGCGTGGGTTCGAATCCCACCGCTGTCAAAAACCTTTTTGCTCTTTATGTGTAGGTTTGTTTTGTAGAACATGGTAAAGATACCTACTTTATAACATTGTTTTAAAGATTTTATTAATATATGTATTAAATAATTGTTTATTTTTTCTGACGCGATTTCGCTAAATCTACCTCGCTTACATTGTTTACCCGGATGTAGTGAAATAGTAGCCGATACAAATCTTAATGAAATGGAAGAGCGTTACTGCCGGTTTCCGAATTGAGTAATTGAGGATTAGGAACTTGTTAAAGTAAACAAATAAGTAACACTAAAAAAGTTTTTTGCAAAAAAATTAACCGTAACAGTAGCAAAAAAGTCAATGAAACAAAGAAAAGTACCGACTTCGAAAGTAGTTATTTCCACATTTTAGTGTAGTTTTTGGAAGTCGGTTATTTTTTTGCATTTTTTTTTTAATTCAGCTTTTTTAGTTGTGGTATCTCACACAAATTCTTTTCGAGTAATCATTTTCCTTTGTTAAAAGTTATTAGCAGATCATCCACGTAGTCATAGAAGAAAAAATATGTATTGAAGATAGCTCATAAACTACCCAAGCAATGTGAACAATAATTAAAAAAAATGTAAAAATGTCATACAGGGTGGAAGGGACACCGACGCGGCAACGGTTACCGCGTATATACCTACATCATGATGTACATAACAGATGTAAGTACATACAAAAAAATCAGCTGTTTCCTACAAAAGTGCAACACCTACACGGTCAAAATGTATGGGACAGCAATTTTTTTTTTAATAATCTATGAAGAAATTCTATGTGAGGGGGGCTCAGAATGATGTACGTACAATAGTAGTACATACTGAATACGTGGTCATCGTTTTCGCGTCGGTGTCCCTTCCACACCGTTTATGGGACAACCTCGCGAGCTTCCTCTACCAAATGAAAAAAAAAACACGTCTCGGACCAGAAGTCACGGAGTTTGAGGTACAGGTGCCAGCACATCAAGCTACTACAATCTGTCAAATTTCTTCAATAGATTTTCAACTTAAGTGCATTAGGTTCAAGGTTGATTGGGAAAATTTGACAGTTTTGGGTAGCTGGACCTGTTGGCTCTGTAACTAACTTTTTTTTTTAACAGTTGAACTGTAAAACTAGGTATTCCTGTTTTTAGAAGTCGGTTAACAAGGACACATTGGTTTACTTTGAGGTTACATTGAAGGAATCACCTTAGTAGAGTTTGTCTAGTTCATCAATCAAATAGGTACAGACGCCAGCACACCAAGCGACTACAATCTGTCAAATATCAACTTTATCGCTACAGCATTAGGTTCTAGGTTGATTGGGAAAATTTGTCAGTTTCGGGTAGCTTGTTGTGCTGGCGTCTGTACCTACTCTAATCAGAAACTGGGTATAAGAGATAAAAATTATCGTCTCCAACTAAATACTGAGATTTGGGCAAATCAATCAGTGTCACTATTAAACTTTTCTTGTTGGTTTGCAAAAAGCGAGAAAAGTAGAACACAAAGCTAAACCAAATTGATCATGGCGTGATCCAAATAAATTATCAGTAACCGGACGGTCAGCCGAATTTAAACGAGAACGGCTTCGCTATCGCTTAGTAAACTATTTTATCTATACAAATTAAATAAAATTGAAGTGTCTGTTTGTAATTTCAAAATAACAGGTTTTTATTAAATGCTTATGAAAATATAAATTAAAACAAAAAACTTTTTTTTTAATTTTTGTCTGTCCATGTTTGTTCCGGCTAATCTCCGAAACGGGTGGATGATTTTGAAAGTACTTTTACTGGCAGGTAGCTGATGTTTTAAGGTGTAACGATGGCTAAAAATAGATTAGAGTTCAGAGCAAAATAATAAAAACCATGAAATTGTTATCAAAATCCGATTCAAACAGGGAAGTATTTTTTTATTATTATAATTTCACGCGTACGAAGGTCGCGTGCAAGAGGTAGTAAACCATATATCTGATGAACCGTAAAACATAACATAATTAACATCCTCCCATTAATTAAATCTAAGCTTTAATAAATAACAGCTGTTTGCAAAAACATAATTGAGACAAGTTCTTGTAAAAAATCTCCCGTATCTTGTCATCTTACGGAAATTAATTGCTTAGTTCTAATAAACATGGCAATTTATTGTACACTTTACTTTTAATATTTAGGGAGTTACTCGTGTTTTATGGAAACTTGGAGTGCACTATGACTATGGCAATAAAGTATACTATCTTTTGCCCGCGGCTTCGCAATTTGACAGTCAATTCGCGTTCCTACTCTGCTTGTAATTCAATCATGATTCGAAAGATAAGTGGCGCCATCTATTCTCATAAGTACGTTATTGTTGTTTTCCTCGGGAACAATACTTTTTTTCGGGATGAAAGGTACCCTATGTCTGTTTCTGTACACCTGACGACGTATAATTACGCAAAATTTCAGGATGATCGGTTCAGGTAGTTTAGGCGTGAAAAGGTAATATACAAACTTATTTTCGCATTTATAATAAGTACTAGCTTAAACAAGCTAACTACTACTAAGCCCGCGGCTTCACTCGCGTGGAGTTCGAGAATTATCCCACGGGATTATACTATCGGGTTAAAAGTATCCTATGTGTTATAAACTATCTGTGTGCTAAATTTCATCCAAATCCGGTCAGTATTTTTTGCGTGAATGAGTAACAAACATCCATCCATCCTCACAAACTTACACATTTAATATATTAGTAGGATAAGTAAGGAAGTAGGGATAAAATATGGAAATGAAAATAAAAAGTACTTTACGAAGCAGTCGAAAGTTCGTTCATACAATAAAAATTCTTCCGTGAAAAAGGAGAAGTTTGTATTGGAAGTCATAAAACGCCAGAGTTGTTTATCAAATTGTAACACTACCGCAATATTCTGCCATTTTTATAAAATAACTGAATAAATAGAGATGTTGGTTGTGATTTAATTGAAGGACAGTTTAAATTGTCAGATAATTTTATTAAACTGTCGATTTCCCTCGCTTTACTTGGACGGATACGGATTTTACAGATTTACATGGACCTGGGCAGGACATCTGGCTAGACGCGGAGATGGCCGATGGAGCAAGGCTTTGACCGAGTGGTGGCCGAGGTTTAAGGTTTAGGCCAAAGAAACCAGGGCCGTCCTAGGGCTCGTTGGGTTGACGATATCGTCAAAGTCGCGGGAAACACCTGTATAAGGGACGCACAGAACCGAGAAGTGTGGCTGAAAAAAGGGGAGGCCTATACTTACCCAGCATTGGGTGATTCCGGGCTGATATGATGATGATGACATGGATAATGCGGTGGGTAAACTAAACTTACCTAAATATTATTTTCTTTTTCTATAAAATCGTGTGCCACAGTTTTCTGAGAATTTTGCCATTCTTATGGATAATCCTATAACCATTTCTTCAGTATCGACAATCTATTTCTTAGCATTTTTGAAGTGAAAACTTCTTTAGCGGCGTTGAGCACTTTAAAAAAATTGTTCTGTAATGGATATAAAATCTTAAACTCGCGTCAGGACACTCGCGTCAGGACACGTGACAAAGCGTAAGACGGATGGAGAGTAGACGATTTTGAACTTAACCTTCAACATTTTATGGTTTAAAATTATTTAAAGAAATTTGGAAAAAGCGTAAGACGGATGGAGAGTAGACGATTTTGAACTTAACCTTCAACATTTTATGGTTTAAAATCATTTAAAGAAATTTGGAAAAAGCGTAAGACGGATGGAGAGTAGACGATTTTGAACTTAACCTTCAACATTTTATGGTTTAAAATCATTTAAAGAAATTTGGAAAAAGCGTAAGACGGATGGAGTGTAGACGATTTTGAACTTAACCTTCAACATTTTATGGTTTAAAATCATTTAAAGAAATTTTTAAATGTTTCCAATCAACTTTGAACCTAATGCTTTAGGGATAAACACGGAATAGAAAAAACCGTAGACAGAGTATTCTATAGACTGCTGGATATCTTCCTTTGCATTCGCACAAGAAAAAGAAGAACATATAAACGTCACTAGCAAAGAAAAGAGACAGAGTATAAATATTTCTGTCCCTTATCGCGTGTCGGCTGAGCACATCATTGTCAGTGCACAACAAGTTTGACGTTTGTGGCGGTGCCAGATTGACATCCAATTTGTTTATTAACAATTGCATCGAAATTATACACATTATATGATCTTTTCGAGCTTAATTCGACAACAGTACATTTGTGCAACTGTGCAAAATGGTAAGGTGCAGTGTAATAAACTGTAAAAGTGATAGTTTGATGAAGATTGCTGGACTGTCCTTTCACTCGTAAGTATTAGATCTTTTTAAGTATTCAATCGCTTTGTGTCCTATTATTTCTCATAAAATAGTCGCAGTAATGTACCAACTAATTCGTTTAATGGATAAATCTCGTATAATCGTGATTTTTGCAATAATTTTATTATCTTACCTCAAAATTCAGTGTTGCCACTTTTTGACGGGGAATTTACCCTTGAATATGGGTAATACCGAATAATGCAATGTCTATAAAAAAATACTCTTCCGACCTTGATTCATATGATATTAGTAATACGCACTACTTAAAATCTATGTTAGTAACACACGTATTATACGATTTTAATTCGTATAACTGCACTCACCTGACGCAAAAAATGAAAGATAATAAAAAATCTTATTAAATTTTCAGATTTCCGAATAAACCCGAAATAAGAAACTTGTGGATTGCTGCTACCGCATGAATCTTTAGGATGTGATCCTATGATCAACATAGATCATGATTATTTAACAGATCCTTCTAGGCTTACTCTTTATTCTAAAGAAATAATAACCTATATTGCTGGTTTTATTGCAAGAAAGTTGAGGAAAGTTATTAAATGTGAGGATTGTCTTTTGGCTTTGATCACAGATAAGTATCACGGAATCATTACGACTGAAGGACATGTATCCATGGTCATGAATAAATTAAAAAAAAAAATCACGGAATCATTGCTAGAAGAGACAAAGGAGGCCTTATTTATCCTTCTACTGACTTAAATAAAGTCTGTGAATTGGCAGAAAAGATATTTCGAGCGCGTTCACATAAAGGAAATTCATTTTTTAATGAGAAAAATGTGATGTCAACACTTATATTATCGTGTTACAAGGAATGCACACGTACCAATATTAATATATTTATTAATGACCATTTCGACAGTCAGCCTTTTATAGGGAATCACAGAACTCTCCTCATTAAATCAATCGCAATGCATTACTTCGAAACCCGTATTCACCATAGTACCAAACAATGTTTTGAACCACAATCGAAAATAAGAATTATACATAATAAGTTAGTGCTTTTTCAAGGAAAGTAATTTGTTTATAAATAAAATATTACAGTTGCATCATTGCTATGTTTTATCGTTTTCTGTGTATTGGAATGTTCATTTTAATTTGCAAGTGTATGAGTTTGGCGACACTGGTTCCCGTACTAAGGCAGTCTAAGGGCACTTCCATAAATGATAGTACTTTTATACTGATAAAGCAATTGGTGCAAAATTATTCCCTAACCATTCCAAAATATCAAACATGCTTAACGTTAATAATCAAGTTTTCACTTCTGCCGGCACTCCCGGAGTGCTAGTTTTTTTTTTTTAAATTGACACTCCCTCTTACCCTGGATAAACAGAGGTAAAAAAAAAGTCCAAGGTCAGAGGGTTATCTAGGGAAGTGCCTCCTGCCTCTATCTACGGTGAAATGTGAAAACAGTTAACCTTTTTATAACAAACATGAAAGGTGTTATATTTAACTTCCTGCTCATCCCAATTATTAACTGTTAGTCATAAAAACCTTGACCTCCGCCGCCTAATAACACAATTCGTGACTTACCACACCTTTTAGAAATTGACAACTGTCTTTTAAAAGCCAAAGGCATTTATTATCCTCACTAAACTGGCAATTTCACGTCCAAAAACATTAAACTTACCAAAGATTTAAACCGTAGATTCTGAATACCGCTGCAAGAAATGTTCACGTTTGAATTTTGTAGAAAATCAAAATCAAAGCATTTATTTCAAGGAGGCCAGTTACAGGCACTTTTGAATTGTCGAAACAAAGACAACAATAAAATGAAGCTACAGTCCTAGTCAGAAGGCATAATAACTGTGAAAGCACTGTAGCTGCCCATTCCAAAGCCAAAGCGTAGTATCTCTATGGAGAAGAAAGGGCAAGAAACTCCATGGACACTTTTTTAAATATTGGAAATATTGTTACAAAACCTTGGTTACATCATTCCTGTTGAGATGGTATATTATTTTATATTATTTTGTTTATATTGACAATGAGATTTCCATAGTCTTGTCTCGCTTACATATACTACACATCGAATCCATCGTTTCATGGCGTCATTTAGTACGGTGATAGCACATCATCTTTGATCTTCCTGCCCTCGTCCCATGTTATGGGCATATCTAAGATTTAAATCTATGAAGCTAACCTCAAAAAAAACTTTCAATCGATATTTTGCGATTACGAATTAAAATAATGGCTAAATCGATTGCAGCGATAAATCAAGTTCAAGGCGAAGTAGTGCGGGGTAACCGGTACCTCGGACTTGATACCCGATCTCGATATTAAAGTCGAAAGAGACTGTAATTAATCGATGTCACGATGTACATGAATTTGGAGATCCTTTGCGTAATATTTACATTTTTACAGTGTAGTTTTAATCAGAGGCCGAAAGAAGAAATCAGCCTGTTAACTGTCCAAAGCTGCGGAAAAAACCAAATGCTCTCAAGACAAACGTCTCTCTAGATTTTAACTCCGAGGCTAGCTATGACGTGGTAAGTACAGTGGGTAAACATGATCTAATGAACCGAAACCCATAAGGAAAATCACAGGTCAACATAAAAACTTATGAATCTAACTCTAAGTATATAATATTTACGAATAATAGTTACAGTTACACAACAACTAGTTATCATAAAGATACAAATTATTACAGACATTAATAAGTAGGTACCTTGTTACAAAAAACCATAGGTACAATTAAATCAAATAAGTAGGCACTTAACATGACTAATTCGTAATTATAGACAACACCGTTTATTATAGGTACATAATATGTACCATCTCGCGTAACGGAGGTCATCAATCATCTGTTTCTTCTGGTTCCGTTCATTGCTCTGCGGGTTTTTTGTTAGCTACATTTTTTTCGCCATTGTTTATTCACTTATTTTAAAAATTAGCATAATCAAAATAAATAAGTGGACATGCGCTTGGCGACAGTGAAAGTGATAAGAGTTGACAAGCAACTAGACTTGTCTTTTTATTTAATTAATCATGTCTTAGCGAAAGCTAAGAAGAAATCAGCTGTTTTCTATTGTTGTTACAGTTAGGCTATGTAAATTTTTCACTTAGATAGATAGGTTTCTAAGCCACACATACATACATAGGTCTACATAGGTTTCTAGCCTCATAGGAGGCTAGAAACTTTTGACAAACAAGCTATTGAGAATTTAAAGTAGATACTTTACTTGTTTAAGTGCTTGACATCTAAACAAACTATCGTTTCAAGTAAGTAACCCACTTGTTAAGTAAAAAGTTTGTCTAAGTTGTAACTGTTTCAAATTGTTAAGCATCGTTGAATTATGTTCAATATTGAATTGTAACAAGAGGATCTCTGGACGGAGGATCAGGTATCACTTGAATGTTTCTTAGTGTCTAAAACTGCAGAAGTAATGTTACTAAAGTCATCATCTGCCTAGCTATGGTGGGGTCGGCTTTCAGTACTAACACCTGAATACCAGTGTTTTCAGTTTATTCACGGACCAACCTAGGCAAGTGCGGCTTAACCTAAAGATCAACCCGAGCGGCTGTTATTATTTAACCACGAGCTCCTCACTAAAGTGGACGTAGATAAGACGATGGCTATTAGAGTACCTAGATGAGCCTTGGAATGAATCGAGAATCGCCTAACGTAGCTGAATGAACCGACGATCTCAAAGTGGTGGCTAGGTGAGACGGGATGCGGGAAGTGGAGAACCAGGTGTTGTGGTGCCACTTCTCCAGCAGAACACAATAAGACAACAGCAGAAGGCATAATAAAATTTAAAGTTCAAAGAGCAACTGTGAACAGCCACTTTTAAACAACTTTTGACGCCTAAGGCCACAACATAACGCCGTTTGTACAAGCGAGTCGGCGGCGGCGGTCAAGTTCAACGTTTGAAGGTTGAGTGCAATAATTCACTCGAGAACAGTTACTTGATGGAGGTACGTTGCACCTGAGGTGATGTCATAACAAAACACAACACCGGTTGACGACAGGATTATAATCAACATGATATAAAGGACGAAATTGGTAAAAAAAAGATGTGGGTTTTACAGTAGCGGTATCTACGGGAAAGCCCGTCTTACCTCGAATAATTGTTGTAAGAATAATAACGAAATGCGAATAGATTATTTCTGAAAGTTAATAGAAAAGATATTAGGTTCTATTATCCATTTTCTTTTCAGAGATGTTCTATTACAGGTATTTTAATTAAGTGGATACAGCAGGAAAACTTGGCATTCTGATTCCTTATTCCGGACACTTGTTCGAGTGATTGTTTACCCGGAGAAGCACGCTACACTATCCCCAATCACTGTATTTACCGAAAGCCGGAATCATATGTGAAAGCGCCGAGACAATGAAACTCGACAAATTCTGAGAAACGATTAAACTGTAGATCAAACTGTCTTGGATCCCGCAATTAAATTATTCCGAAAAGGATCACCGGAGGAATTAGAAAAAATAGATATAATTTTAGCCTAAGAACCTAATTGGAGGAACATCATATAACGTCCGAGCAATCACTAATTTATAATACCTAACTATTTAATTCAATTACAAGTTGTTATATCCTAAACATATCATTAATCTAACAACACGGACTTAAATATACGTTTATACTTAACTGTTAATCCAGTGTGGTCCAAAATTAATGGCATTAATTCCTCAATGTTACTCAGCTCAGTAGCCAGAACAACTAAACGGTAATATTAAAGAGTTTAGATGCTATTAAAGTGTGCGAATATACAATTACAGGAAGTAATTGACCTCCTACAAGTAATAGGCCCCACAGAAAATCCGCTAGAAAAAATTAACAGACCACAAAGAAGATAAACATCTCCAAATTGTGTTTATAAGGAATTTTATAATAGAGCCAGAAAGAAGAATCTGCTATCTAACAGAAAAGAAAAGCTTTGGGTACAACACTTTCAAGATCATTCTTAATTAGGGTATGAGCGAAAAGGGAGTTAATGATAGCATGGCGGTTGACAGGGGTGAATGGAAGAAGAAAACGTATATCTCCAAACCCAACTAACATGGGACAGGGGCAGGAAGGTGATGATGGTTGTGATATGCAATTTTTGAAATAGGAAACAGAGTGATATGCAATTTTTGAAATGGGAAACAGAGTGATATGCAATTTTTGAAATGGAAAACAGAGTGATATGCAATTTTTGAAATGGGAGGCAGATTTGGTGCGCCATTTAAAAAGCAAGCAAGCAATGGTCTCTTAACGTAACTAAATCAGCTCTTGATGATACTATCTCTCTTTTAGCTAAGAACGACCCGTTGACTAATGATGATGATTCGCACCAAAAAGCTCAAACGGCATGTTGAAAACTTCTATCGGAATCTTTATGTGTTAATTCTGAATGGGACTAGGTAGATATATGCTATTAAATGTCTACTCCTCTTCCGCAATTAATAGACTTCTTTATTTTATTAACTCAATAAAGTCATAAAATTATTTATCAGGTTAACAGTAACGCAGACCACACATGTGTGTGTGGTCTGCGTTGCTGTACTACACAGAATATCTATAACGATCTGGAATTCCCAAAAGATGACTTTTTTGAATATTCGTGTAGGCGATGCAGTTCTAAGTTATTGTTATTTTATTATCTAGGTTCATCTAACTCGCTGATATACCTAGGCATAGGATAGGATGAATCATTATTACGAAGTGTGCAGCTTGGATGATTCACAAATACCTACTCGCCTAAAATCAACAGCATTCATGTTAGCACAAAACGTAACAAAACGACTGTCTTGGCTACAATTTCAGAGATCTCTTCTATCCGGCGGTCTCTTAGCATAGTTACGAATTTTCTATGAGAAAAATAAATCTTTTTTTTTTAATGTCGTAATTTATCGTAATAAAGGTTTATGAAGCCAATGGCTAAATAATAACAGCTGCTCGGGTCGATCTTCAGATTAAGCCGCGCCTGCCTAGGTTGGTCCGTGAATGGGTGACCACCATTACATACCGAGTTTCTTCCGTGCCTCAGAAGGCTCGTTAAGCCGTTGGTCCCGGCTGTCATTTGTAGATCTTTGACAGTAGTTACAGGTAGTTAGTGGTCCGAAATTCTGAAAGCCAAATTTACCAAGAGATATACTCGTATTACTCAATACTAACTGGGTTGTGGAGGTCCGATAGGCAGTCGCTCCATGTATAATACTGGTCAAAGCGAATTTGGGAAAAGGATAGGTTTATGAAACTGTTAACCCTACAGACGTTGTCCCGTCTGAATCGTTTTTTCAGTTATCATCAAATCTGTCTTACCGTTCTACAGTGATGTGTCTACCTACAAACAGCATTTAATTTTAATTATGTAGAAGAAAATCTTCGGATGGCTTAACAGACCCTAATGATCTTTCAATACCAATGTCCTCTGCGAGGCTCTAAAAGGCTCGTTTACAAGGAAAAACAGGTCTAAATCATGAAGATTATTCTAAAATTTTGCAAATTCGGGCACAATATTATTCGATCGGAAGGCTTTGATGCGATTTCATGGATGTTATCAATCGGTGTCAGTTATGTTGATCTAGTAACAGTGACCGAGATACACCGTAATTTATTTACTCGCTGTCTCTCCGAGGCCGAACCTTAGTCCATGAAAAATTAAACGAGATAGATGAGATTTAAGAGAACAATGCCACGGTCGGGATTTTTATCTCAATTAATCATCAGAAGTACAGGTAGTCTAAATTGAGTGGGTTGGTGAACAAGAACTTTCTTTCTCTGCCGCCCTAGTATTAATAATAAAAATTGGCCTTCATTAATTTTACTTTATTCAGATGACTCCGAACCCAAGTCGGTCATAGCAAAGACAATCTCTACAGATGGAGGTTCATGGACGGCTCAGATCTTAAGTGTGTATGCGGCGTGTCTCCAAAGACAATGACCTTCTATATTACGCTGCATGACTTGGCACCTGCGCATTTGATGATCTTATAACTGCATCAGCGAGCGGAGTTTGCGTAGCTGAATTTTGGGCCAAATATACGAGCTGGTAGGACACCGACGCAAAAACGGTTACCCCACACACCCATTCAGTACATCATTCTGAACCCCCCACATAGAAATTTTTCGTCGGTTATTAAAAAAAATAGCTTCCTTTACAAGTGCAATACTTACACGGTCAAAATGTATAGAACACCTGTTTTTTCTGTAATAACCGACGAAAAATTTCTATTTTGGAAGGCTCAGAATGATGTTTTCGCGTCGGTGTCCCTTCCACCCCGTATGTAATGGAAATTTCCCACCAACACGCTAAGAAGTCCCTGTGTGCGGCTGGTCCAAAAGGAGATAGTGGAACGAACTCGACTTTATTTTTAAATACAAGTTTTTATTGTTATAACTTTACTTTAAATTCCTCAATGTCCCCTGTACTATTAATTGCATCCATCAACATAATGTTTTGAGTGCGTTACATTGATTCGTTACATTGAGTTTTACCGTAAACCGTGGTTTTCACCCCATAAAAAAACCCGTTTCCCAGCAACAATTTTTGCGTAAAGTTAGTTTGATATTCAGAATACTTGGTTGATGTCTTTGTACAGAGTCCGTTTAGACTCTGTCTAAAGGCCTAGCCAACGAAAAATTAGATTTGTTTTATGGCTTCAAATCAACAGCTACTCATGAGATCGATGTTTATGATTGATTAATGTGAATAAATAAATTTACATAATTGATTGAAGATCAACAAATATAAATATGCAGTTATTCCAAAGTCGTAAACCGAAATCTAAAGTAAAGCAGTTTATAATAATTATGCAAAGATCATAAACCACTTGAGTTCTATTTCTACAACACTCATTAATGTCAACAAACTAGAAACAACTCCTACAATTAATCAATACAGTTCTTATGTATCAGTGTTTAAACTACTTGCCGTGTCGACGGCGCGTTCGTGTTCCACGCGCGCCTCAAAGAGATGTCAGCAAACGGGAGGGGCCCGCAAGGGCCGGTGCCTGCCAGGGCTGCGGGACTGTTCGAAAGAGATACCGCGGCCCTGGAACATAAAGGGCCAATGAAGGAACATGGGTGGTTTTTAGTCAGTAAGAGTCTGACACTCCCTTCCGCTCCGCCTAATGGAGTTAAAAAAAAAAGTGTTTAATCTACTTAGGGAAAAACGAATTTGACTAATAAAACTGAACACGAAAAGCACATTTAAACGTTCAGTGTCATCATAAGGTAGAAGCGCCAAGTTAGCCCGCAAAAATCAAATCTTCTTACGTTTTTTGCAATTTGCATGGGGTCTAAAATGGCCGCTTTAGCAGAAATATAAAAGGATAATAATATGAATTACCTACTTACGTTTAAATTCGTAAAAGTTGACAATTCATAATAGTAGGTGACTATGACAATTTTAAGAATTTAAACGTAATTCATATTATTATCCTATTATGATTCAAATTCTGCTAAAGCGGCCATTTTAGACCCCCAGGTCAGTGTCAGGTTGTATGTTGATTAAAATATGATTTGCGACCGTAACAAACATGGCTTAAAAGATTTGTAATCATTAAAATCATCATTAGAACCGCATCAATACATACCTTTTCATGAAATAGTTATTCAATGGGATTAAACTGAGGGTTGTATTGCTGATTTTAATGCTTACGATCGCAGATTATATTTTGTTCAAAAAAGAGCCTGACACTGATCTGCAAATTGCAAAAACGTAAGAAAAAAATATTTTCGCGGTCTACCCTGGTGCTTCCACATTATTATGGAATATTCACTCTGACAGCTCTTGGCTGTGGCTTAGTTTCGAAAATATTTTAAAAATCTAACTTTTACCTAAATCCCTTCAACAGCTGTTAATACTAAAGAACGAAAACATAGACCTTTGAGAATGGAATTTATGAATTAATGAATGAATAAATGAATGATTGGAGTTTAATATTCTCCAAATTAACAACTATACCTAGATCCACCAAACGACCAATGCGAAATATGCGTATTCCTGAAGGCACTCGACATTCGTAAAAATAACTGGTAGCCATATTTGCAGAGCTTTCAAGCGCATAGCTACGCATCCAATTTCGTCATCACCAAAGAGATTTAAATCAAATAGAACGGTTTTAAGAAATTATACTTCAACACATTGTACAAAGGCGTAAAAGGAAATGATGGTCTATGCCAATTATTACTATAGCATAAAACCTTACGTTAGAAAGTGACACTTGATGACAGCAATCAGAACTAGATCCTGTTCGGCCAGTCACACAAGTTTTTATTTACGACTTTCGGACGTAACAAAAAAAAAACATTAATTATAAACGAAACTTTAGTAAAATTAACTGAATCGATTTGACGAGAATAATGGTTTCATTAACGATACAATATTTATGGGTTTAGTGGTTTCTGCTTGTGACTTCGCCCGTGTTGAGGCGGAAATTGTAACTTGGGAACATACTATCGGGGCAAAAATAAATATACGGATCCTGCGAAAGATAGAATGTAACATAACATAACATCACGCCTGTAGTCCCCGAAGGGCTGGGCAAAGGTGTACCTAAAAGTTCACCCATATTTCTCCAGGGATATTTAAATCCCATGTAATAGGCGGCGAGTCTATTGCCATTAGTCGGGCAGGATCCAGACTCCGTGGCTATTACTGAGAAATTCAACACAACAAACCCACCACCACACAACCACACCACACCACACCACACACCTTGCACACCTTGCCTGACTGGGAATCGAACCTAAGACCTCATGCTCAGTAGTCGCACTTACGTCCACTGGACCAACGAGACAGTCATATAATATAATTATAAGGAAAATATGTCGTAACGTTATACTACTAGGATATTTTTTCTCAGGAAAATATGTGATTTTCCCTGATTAACCAGGCCATATAGTCTACCAGACTGTGTACCACATTTCATCGGTATGAAGAGATAGCAGTCGGACCATCGGACAGACAGTTACCTACTTTCGCATTTATATAAATTTATATAATTTTATAAGCTTAATAAATTGAAATCAGGATTAATTGAAATCAGTCATATTTCTCCGTTTTATGAAGTGATTATTATTTTAAATTATGTTTTGATGCCCATCGTCATGGGTATTAGTGTTTTCGGCCTTGGCGATGGACCCATCCATTGCCAGGGTCATTACTGCCGATTTACGTCGTAATGCTTGATTTATAGGTTCCCTTAATTTCCATTTAATTGACAGGATACTGACGTCTAATGGCTATATTTTAATAGATATAGAGCGGCAAATTGTTTTACGAATACTTGATTTTGTAGATGACGCAGTGACAGAGGAATTTCATGTGAACATTCGACATCTATTCCGGATATCAATAAGCGCAAGGCTGGGCTAGGCAAAGCTATCCTAAATTTATTAATAACAGGAATCGGGCTCTCAGAAACAATGGGACTGTCGTTTTCAGGAACAACAGTTCACGGTCTGCTGAAAAGATTTAAATTTTACCTGACACCGATGAACCAAAATCTACAAGAAACAAAATTTGAAGACATGAGACATCCACCATCCCCCACTGTGCCCTCGCGGTGTACGGCCCACTCCTTCCCACTTGTTCCCCAGCAGTTGGTTTTACACTTCTTCTTCCTAGTGTCGCTGGCACGACAATTAGGTATATTGTATTGGCCACTTCGCCACTTCCGTGGAAGTAGTTACTTTTTATGCTGTACCATATAACAAAACATCAAGTTTGTAATCCCCAAAGGGCTAGGCAGAGGTGTAGGCACCTTTCGTTCGTTATGTTTAAGTCCCATTATAGGATCGCCGAGGCCCTTTTTTCATGAAATCTGTGTAAATGGAAACATCCGTAAATACCTGGTGGAGGCTGTAAACACATGCACTTCTATTGTAAACGAATATACCTTCACATTTGACGCTTATCGTATACTTGGTTTGTAGCAACGAAGAATTGCTAGAAGCACCGAGTAGCGCTGTTTTACGCAGACAAGCCATGGTGTCTACAACTCCTTCAATGTTTGTTTCCGTTTTGTGGAAATAAACTATAAATAAGCGTAGCACAAACCAAACTAAATTAAACACATACCTACATACTAAATTTACGCCATTTTTCCAGAAAGTTATAAGAACGCCAAAAAAAAGTCGGCTGTTTCATACATTTTGACCGTATAGGTTGCAAGTTTGTAGGAAACAGCTGTTTTCTTGTTAATAACCGATGAAAAATTTCTGTTTCCCCCCACATAAATTTGTTTTCATTGGTTATTAATAAAAAACAGCAGAACGATGTACTGAATACGTGGTAACCGTTTTCGCGTCGGTGTCCCTTGTACCCTGTAAGTATAACAATAACGTCCAATAATTTATAATATAACTTCGAATGTAGACGATTAACGATATCAATCAGTCAGGAACGAGTCCAAAACGATAACGATTTGGACTCGTTCCTGACTGATTGGCCAGAGAAGGCAAAACTCCGAGAGAGTAGGAAAATAATAGCGGAGGCCTATGCCCAGCAGTGGGACAGAATAGGCTGCTATAAAAAAGAGAAACGCAAATATAGAGCAAAATAACTTAGTTTTATCTTAATCTAAAATCTAAATTGTTACTGAGCCTAGAAAGAAATGTAGTATGCTTGACACGCCCACGGCTTTGATTTACTCTTATTTTAAATAAAAAGTCTTAGATGGGTGTTTCTTTTTTCATTGTGTGTCTATTTGTTAAAATAGAAAACACTAGGCTTTTCATCGTCATTATTATTTTGCTTAAAGATATCAAGTTAATAGGGCAGCAAGTCCTTTTTTCCTAGCGTCCTCTATGCAAAGCATCATTAAAAAGTTAAGTATTTTACCATGGATTAACTATTTTAATGGATGTGTCGTCAACTTACATTATGTAATATATTTACAGGTTCAGGTTTTTCAAAAAGTTCCAAAATTGTATTCCCATCTAGAATGTGAATACAACATAGCCTATGAGTCACAATTTGCACACTGCCACAATTTGCATACAGGATCTGGAAGCCGCTCATTTTAAATTATAAGGTTTATAAGCCATGTTATATAACTTCACACAGATGAAACGCCTCATATGTCGCATATTTATGATCCAAGACTATAATTTTTGGTTTCACGAACTGTTTAGTGTCTCATAACAAAAGAACTAGATCCATTTTCAATCTCCACAAATTATAGAAGCTATAACTTACACCCAATATGTCAAACAAGGATGAGGTCGTTGCACTGAGCCAAATAACACTAATGTACTAATAAAATGTTCCTTAATTAATAAAATAACATCGATACCCGCGCGTCACATCGATCGCTGGCCATCTCATAATTTACGAGTGTCAGTTAGTAGGTGAAGTTCGTAGGTATGGCTCAGTTGCGCAGGAGTGGTGGCACGCGTTTCTTAGTATATAAGCGCGGAGAAATTCTCTCACTGCATCCACTCAGCCGAGTCCTCTGTAGCAAGCTGAACATTAGTAACATGGCGACCAAGTTTGTAGCAGCTGTGACGTTGTTGGCGCTGTGCCACGCCAACCCCGTCCTTATAAACGGTGAGTGGGACAGCTCTTAAAACTCAAAACAAAAAACAAATCATTGGGAACTCATTTTCTAGTTTTGTCTCCATTTCTACTCAATTTTCCTTAAATAACTCGTGAAACATTATTTTTTCAATCAATCTGATTTAACCCTCAAAGTAATACTGATTTTCCCATTCTCCCAGGTGTGCTATACCGTGACGGACGCGCCTACTCCATAGGCCAGGCGAGCAGCTACGGCAGCGGAGTAAGCACAGCGCAAGCGAACGTGAACGGTGACGCGGCGCAGGCGTTCGGCAGCGCCAACAGCGGCGCGCAGCTGGCGCGCGACGGGTTCTACTACCCCGGACAGGCCATCGCGCAGGCGCAGACCTACGACGCGCTGCCCTTCCCCGAGAGTGCGTACGGCGCCGCCAAGGCCGTGGCTCAGGCACAGAACGGCGCGTACTACCCTGTGCCGGCGCCCGCCACCGTCATCACCTACGAGCAGAACTTCGCGCCCGCCGCGTCCTCCGCGTCGCACGCCGACTCGCACGGCGCCGGCGTGGCGCACTCCTCTGCCAACACTCGCGGCGTCGGCGGCTACGGCGCGACCTCATCCAACGCTAACACCCACGGCGAGGGCTCCGCCGACTCCAACGCCAACGCCAACCTCGGCGCCACCAGCTCCTCCGCCAAGAGCCACGGCGAGGGCTCTGCCGCGTCCTCCGCGCAGACCAACGGTGACGCCGGCGTTGTGTACTACACCGCGCCCGCGCCCGCCGTCGTCGACCTCAAGACTCCCGTCTACTACACATCGTACGTCCCGGCTGTCCCCGCTCAGGGCGTCGCCTCCTCCAACGCGAACGTGGTCGGCTCCGGACACGCCGCCTCCTCCGCTAAAGTCGGTCACGGCCAGGGCAGGACCATCTCATGGCGCTTCGGTACACTGTACGACGGTCCCGCCTCCGCCCAGGCTCAGGCCAACACTTACGCCGGATACGGCGCCGCCAAGTCTGCCGCCCACACCCACGGCTACGGCTCCGCCAACGCGAACGCTGGTGTCAACGGCCACGGCTCCGCCAAGTCCGTCGCCGACACTCACTCCGGTCACGGCATCGCTCAGTCATCCGCCAACTCGCACGGCGCCGGCTCCGCTAACGCCAACGCCAACGTGAACGGCTACGGCGGCGCCCGCTCTGCTGCTGACGTGCACGGCCAGTACTACGGCGGCTCCCGCAGCTCTGCCGACGCACACACGCACGGCTTCGGCTCCGCGCACGCCAACGCTCTCGCTGCCTGAACACTGAGCAGTCAGCTCGGTGCGCCTGCACCAGTAAGCAACCACATCACGACGACTTCTAGAACCGCCGAAAACTTGTCTTGATGTATTTGCGATTGTAAGTGCACGACTGTATTAAGTAATTTATAAAACTTATTTATTTAACTTATCACTTTACAACGTTGTCGAAAAAGTAACGCAAAAAATTGAATGCCATAAATAAATAACTACAATTCTATAAAAATTACTCACTGATTTATAATTTATTTTCCACACACCTTTTTGAAATTAGATGTAGAGTTGATGTGCAACCAAAGACAAAGTAGATTTGTATGAAATTATGAACTTAAAAAAATAACCACGTCACCCATTTATTCTAATTAGTTTATGTATTTAGAGTAGTTAGATCTGTTTTTGCCACCTAAACAACCTGTTGAATAAAGAGCTACACATCAATCCTCTGAAACTCCGTGACCGTAAACTAGCTGTGACTGATCGGCTTAAGAATAAAACCTACGACGACATTGAAGCTTTGGTATCATCGCTTCCATAATCTGTCCAGTAACTAATAGGACCGCAGTAACGAAATCGTTTGTGGCTGTGCCAGGCTTCTTCCTATCCCAAGTCATTGTCGCAGGACTAACCTAAACTGAAACCTGAATACTAAACGAAACTAACTAATTTACAGAATGCACTCTCACTCTATTACACACTCACACACACTCAAAAACCCACTCGCATACATCACACAAGTGCGCTCCTTTTTGTGAGTATTTTGTTTTTCAATTGCATACATTGAGAGCGGAGTCACCTAAGACAAGCATCTCCTTGCTTAAAGGTAATCACCAAATCACATGAATGTGTAATTGAAATTATGCATTTACATAGTTTAATTTTATTTTAGTACAAAAATGCAAATAAAAGGTTCAGATATTTATTAATAAAAATAACTTGTCTTGGTTCGACGGCCGAAAGGCACAAACTGAAAATCTCCGTATTCCTACATAGAATAATATTCTTATATATATTTTTCTTATTATATTATTTAATATTATATATAATAATATTCTGATGAATATTTACACTTTTTTAAGAAATGATAATATGCGTTTTCCAGTACCAACAGTATTAACAAACTTGGTATTAATATCGTTAGCAAGCTTATTATAATCTCTAATATCTATGTAATTAACAAAGATCACTTCCGAAGAACTTTTTAGTTTTCCTTCCACAAATAGACTGCCTTTTTTTAGCGGGAACTGATTCAATTTTTTTTTATGTTCTCTTTGGTCCCATCAAATACTATCAATATTTTATGTTTATTTTTAATAAACCACAACAGATCTTATTCATATTTGAAAACATGACATTCGGCCATCCGACACAGTGTAGCCTCCTGGCACATACAAAAATCATAGAATGAAAATTATCAAACAAATCATGACATTATGGAAGTAAGTTACAGATATCCAAGTGGGTACTGTTCTTACCACACCGGGATGACAAAATCACAAAACACGACATTTCCGCGACTCGTTTAGTATACAAGTCTGTTCACTTTAGCCATTAGAAGCCACCTTTGGAAGATGTTTATTAGCCTTGTGCGCGTTTATGATCAATCAGCCAAGATTCCAGAGTCGCTGAACATCCATCGTCGTTTGCTCTTCCTTTACTCTTATAGCCACTTAATTCATACTGGAATCTTTCTAGAACCACATGTTGAAACTAACAAGGGCATCGCCGAGGATGAGCAGGGACGGCAAATGCCTCTCAGCCCCCTCCATTGCCCAGGCCAGGACCAGATTACAGAATAAGTAAGTGCCTATGTAGCATGTATTTTAATAGAACCACTCACCAACTAAAATAATGTTAGGATAAAAATGACCTTCTATGTACTTGTAATACTTCTATAAACTTACATACTTTCGATCGATCGATAAAAGACAGAGGCAGTAATAAATAATTAGGTGATCCTTGCCCCTAAAAAACTTCCCATATTAAGCCAATTAGTCATACACAAGGTTGCAAAAAATCGACTACGTAACATAATTAGGGCAGGTTTTGGTGTTAATTATTTAAAAGTCAGAATGGAAGTAGAAATGTAAACAAACGATATTTGTATTTAATTTGTTATTTTCTGTAGTACAGAGGGTTTTTCAGCAAGCATTTATTCAGTATGAAAACTTGATAGCTGAGTATGTAGGGCGTGATAAGAGAACGCTAAAATGATACTATGAAAAGTTTCTGATACGGCTCCTCGGCCCACTTTTAATTTTCAAAAAAGAGCCAAAAGCTATCAACGGGCTGTACGGCTACGTTGATTTTCATCTCATCGTAAGGGGCCTGGCAAAACTTCTCGAAAAAATTGTGGCCTTTCACTAAATCTGAACCATCTGAGGATTATGAAAAATTTAATTTAGACAACTTTTAAAGGATATTCTATAGCTACAGCAAATATCGTTACTGGGGATCGGTAACACATTTGAAGCTTTTTGTTTATTTTTCGTTTCTTCTTTTCTGTATTTAGTGTCTACATAAATTGTTACATGAATAAAAACTTTCAAAGAGAATTTAATAAACTTTATGAGCTGTCAAAACGCAATTCCCCCATATATTTTGTACGGCAATAGAAAACTGTGACGCCACTAATTTGCCAACTCAATGACCCAACTATTTATTGATTTCAAAGCAGCTAAAAATCTAATTTTACAGTTAATTGAAAATTAATCAGGTTTTGAGGCCTAAAATATACCTAGTTTTTTTTTTTAGAGAAGTTGTATCTTGGAATTCATCAATCAATCAATCAAATACCCAATTTCACAAATATTTACCAATAGCGCCCTGCAAAAAGAACCATTACGCATTCAAATAATACCTAAGCTAAGGGCGATTTTTTTTTAATCTCTACAAAAAGTATTCGTGTCTAATTTTGTGAAAAACTGGGTACATAAATAAAATGCCTATGTTAAATAAACATGTATTCAATCACATTATTTACTTAAACAAATTAATATTGATTTGTGTTCAAAGAACAGCATTAAAAATTTGCTATATAGGGCTGCACGGCCACTTCGTACCTATGCCAGCCACTCCTTCAACTTTGCAAAGTAGTAAAAGTAACAAAAACCGTGGATAATTTTAAAAAAAAAAGTGGATATCAAGTAAAGAAAGTTTTACCAAGTAAAAAAGTTTCACCAAACAGCAAAATTACTAGTTAATTTCTAAAACTGTATTTACGGCTATTTATCTATCTCATATGAAAAAGAACAATACTTAGCGAAAAACTAATTTAACTTTAATTAAAATTGTTTCAATCATTTCTCTACTTATACATAATATAATATAATATTTCTACTCGCATAATCCTGCAAAAAGTTGACAATCACCCGCACCCTTTCCTTGGTTTAAAAAATAAAACATAAAATATATCTAGAATTCTAGATACTGGCCATCACACGTAGAAAACAAGTTTGTTTTCGTTTTGTTATTTTCTCTTTTATTAAAAATAAAGGTTTGTCCTTTTTTCACAGTCAGCTGTAAAAAAAAAAACAAACACTTACACACTGCACAACGCACACGCGTTGCGTTGCACTTTGTGCATTGAAAATTGTAACAAAATATTGAAACTCCTTAATAGAGGTTAGCAGAGCAATAATTGTTTTAAACGAATACGTTTTTGTTTGTTTCTCAAATGATATGAAGTTTTAGATATTTTTGGGTAAATAAACTAGTTGTATGAAATCATTGATCCTTCTCAGCCAATCTATCGCGTAAATGATAATATTATTATTTAAAAATATATAAAAAAATATGGGAATAATCGAAACATAATGGGTGTAAAAATATCCTTAACGAAGCCGAAAAGCACTTGTCCTCCCCGTTGTCATTGTGATATTTTTTTTTAGTTCGAGACCATACTTATGAACCTTCTAGTCACGGAGATATTGGTGGTCAAAGTTCCAACTTTTCTACAAGTTTAAAAAAAAAATACAAGTTGTTTAATGTTGTAGCTTTACTTTAAACACTTCCACGACCCCCGTACTCTTCAGAACAATGTTTTGAGGGCATTACATTGATTTCTACCGTAATTATTCTCTCCAAAAAAAAAACTTGTTTCCCAGCAATAATTTTAGCGCAGATTTTAGTTTGATGTACAGAAGGCTTTGTGAAGGGTCCGTTTACACATTGTAGAGGCATGATAGGGATGGATAAAGATTATAGTAATAAATATGTAGTAGGTACACCCACCTTTCGCCAATTTTGTTTAAGTTGCAACCGGGCACATATCCATACTTAATCTATAATACCTATATATTTGTATATAACATAACAGAAAACATTGACATCGCTTACAATTCAAATTACAATTATATAATTTCATGAGCAAGATTTATACAAAACTTGAATCAGTAATAAGAACAATAATCTGTCCATTTCGTTGATACCTACTTATAAGTTGAACCGCTACGAAAGCGCGTAGCACGCACATTCGTAGCATCTCTTGTAGTAATGGTGTCTACGGCTATGTCGATAGCGATCAAGCATTGCATATTTTGTGGTAAGTTAACATGGATTATTCGTAGTGTGGGTGGGACGCCAACCAACTGGATTTATCTTTAAAAATATGACTGGGGCTGGACGCGGAAGACGGGGGCCTATGTCCAGCAGTGGCTTTGAGACTTAGATTTATTAAATTACAATAACAGTTTATTAATATGTCATTAAACAAGTCAGTTTCAATTCCGTGCAGGCTTGTAGAGGAATTTGAATTTTTTTTTTTTCAAACTATTCATTAAGTTTCGTAAAAGTTACAACATAAGCTTGCTAATTAAAAAGTTCCACTTGCACAATAATTATGTCCAGCTGAAGCTAGCTGTGAGGTCGTTGCACTGTGCTATATGTACTCTAAACGATGCTTATGTACTAATAAAATGATACTTAATTAATAAGATCTCGTCGATATCCGCGCGTCACTTCTATCGCTGGCCATCTCATAATTTACGAGTGTCAGTTAGGTGAAGTTCGTAGGTATGGCTCAGTTGCGCAGGAGTGGTGGCACGCGTTTCTTAGTATATAAGCGCGGAGAAATTCTCTCACTGCATCCACTCAGCCGAGTCCTCTGTAGCAAGCTGAACATTAGTAACATGGCGACCAAGTTTGTAGCAGCTGTGACGTTGTTGGCGCTGTGCCACGCCAACCCCGTCCTTATAAACGGTGAGTACGACAGCCCGCCAATATTCAGCAATTAAACACTCAATGTGAAATAAGTACCGAAATCAAACCAAAAAATTATATTTGGGAATACATCTTAATATTTTTCAAGATTTTCCTGCATCACTTTTAAATTTTCAGTAAATAGCTCATGAAATATTATTTTATTAAATCAGTCTGATTTTGCCGTCTAAGTTATTTAATTTTCCATTCCCCAGGTGTCCTATACCGTGACGGACGCGCCTACTCCATGGGCCAGGCGACCAGCTACGGCGGCGGAGTGAGCACAGCGCAAGCGAACGTGAACGGTGACGCGGCGCAGGCGTTCGGCAGCGCCAACGGCGGCGCGCAGCTGGCGCGCGACGGGTTCTACTACCCCGGACAGGCCATCGCGCAGGCGCAGACCTACGACGCGCTGCCCTTCCCCGAGAGTGCGTACGGCGCCGCCAAGGCCGTGGCTCAGGCACAGAACGGCGCGTACTACCCCGTGCCGGCGCCCGCCACCGTCATCACCTACGAGCAGAACTTCGCGCCCGCCGCGTCCTCCGCGTCGCACGCCGACTCGCACGGCGCCGGCGTGGCGCACTCCTCCGCCAACACTCGCGGCGTCGGCGGCTACGGCGCGACCTCATCCAACGCTAACACCCACGGCGAGGGCTCCGCCGACTCCAACGCCAACGCCAACCTCGGCGCCACCAGCTCCTCCGCCAAGAGCCACGGCGAGGGCTCTGCCGCATCCTCCGCACAGACCAACGGCGTCGCCGGCGTCGTGTACCCCGCCGCGCCCGCCCCATTCGCGGACCAGCCCGCACCCTCCGTCGTCGACCTCAAGACTCCCGTCTACTACACATCGTACGTCCCGGCTGTCCCTGCTCAGGGCGTCGCCTCCTCCAACGCGAACGTGGTCGGCTCCGGACACGCCGCCTCCTCCGCTAAGGTCGGTCACGGCCAGGGCAGGACCATCTCCTGGCGCTTCGGTACACTGTACGACGCTCCCGCCTCCTCCCACGCTCAGGCCAACACTCACGCCGGTTACGGCGCCGCCAAGTCTGCCGCCCACACCCATGGCTACGGGTCCCTCAACGCGAACGCTGGCGTCAACGGCCACGTCTCCGCCAAGTCCGTCGCCGACACTCACTCCGGCCACGGCGTCGCGCAGTCATCCGCAAACTCGCACGGCGCCGGTTCCGCAAACGCCAATGCTAACGTGAACGGCTACGGCGGCGCCCGCTCTGCTGCTGACGTGCACGGCCAGTACTATGGCGGCTCCCGCAGCTCTGCCGACGCACACACGCACGGCTCTGGCAACGCCGCGTCCTTCGCCAGGACTCAGGGCGTGAACACCGCCTTCAAGGTGACCAACTCTCAGGCGAACTCCTCCGGCTTCGGCTCCGCGCACGCCAACGCTCTCGCTGCCTGAACACTGAGCAATCAGCTCGTTGCGCCTGCACCAGTAAGCAACCACATCACGACGACTTCCGAAACCGCCGAAAACTTGTCTTGATGTATTTGCGAAGCGCTCAAACTCATTAATTTATTTAAATTATTTATTTATTGAATGTCTCAAAAACAATGTTGTTGTATAAATTAAGAGGCAAGATGACTGCCATAAATAAATGAACGACTTTAAAAGTATACTGAATTATTTTATTTACAACGCCACCACTAGTTATCCATCAAAATAAGAAATTACAAACAAAGATAAAATACTTATATCAGAAAAAGTATCAACTTTATAATATCAAGTTCAGATGATCACAGTTTCCCCTGCATGAAGGGTTTAAGATATTTGTGGAAGCTCTGGTTGACGGGCTCCGCGTTGAGGGGACTCTTGAGCGCTTCCTCCATCAGGCGCTCGTACACGCGACCGTCGTATGCGCCCAGGGTGGAGTTTAGGATCTAATAAAGAAAAAATATTTTTCAATGATTAGACAAGAAGGATTTGAGGAAGGCTTCTCGATGCAAACATTATAGGTTAACCACAACTACAGTCTACACATTTCTGAATTCTATACTATGGAGGATTATTATTATATTAAAAATTGAACTACGAAAGAGCTTGTGATACTTTATTCACTCCTAGTAAAGACCATGGTCGTACCTGATCCCTGAAGTCGAAAGCATCCACCAGTCCCACCGCGTTAGGTCTGATCTTCACGAGGAGTTCTTCATAGGTGCCCTGTAGCTGTCGCACGTCATTTTCAGATATTGACGTGTACTGAAATACAAAATTACAATATCAATTACTGTTCCCTGAAAATTACGACGCATGATCAATCAACTTTAGGGTACAGTCATCAAAGAAAAAGGATGATTTTATTGCTTTTTTTATTGATCAGTGATTTTCAGGACGTACTGGAGGCATATGAACCGCTTTTCAGCATGCTACGGCCATTCTGTTCTATGTTAATAAAAAAACAATAGTCGGTAGAAAATTTATTAAGTATTTATTTATCAAACTGAATGCAAAAGTAAAAACTGTATAAAGGCGGACTTAATGCCTTGGCCATTTTCTATAGTCTACCTCAGGGTGATGCAGAGACGATACACAGTAGGTGCAATAACAGAAAAAGTACCTACTAGAAAATATTTATAACTAAAATATAAGAACAAATACATAATATAGAACTAAGAGAGATAAACAAGAAAATCTATTATAAATTAATTCTGAGACGATTTCTCGTTGTATTATCAATTTCTAAATCACATTACTGATTGCAGCCACAAACTATGGCAGATGTGACACTTAGTATGGACCTGCGTGTCTGTTGACCTGTTATTGCATGGTGAATGAACTGATGCCGCCGAACGCTACTGAAGACCCGAAAATTAGAAAAAAAAGAAGAATCAGATTGCAGTAAATTCCATTGATCTTTCCCCTTACACTAAAGCTTTTGTCGTCGCAAAAGATACTTCACTCGAAAATATTAACCATATCAAACCAAGTCAGCTGTTAGTTGAAAACTGCCTCTACACAAAAAATCTGAACTCGTTGATCTCAACAAAAAGTTTTATGATGTCATGAACTTGTGACCCAATAAATATGCTAATGTGACGTGACACTGAGGTAAGGTTAACGTCAAGTCATTCTCTGACGTCATGGCTAACTGTTCCTTCTTGACTCGTCGTATACAAGCAATTGGAAGCTGCATGAATGGAAATGTGTCGGAAAAAACCATAAATTTCAAGATCTAAAAGCTACCTTTCAAAGTTATAGGTAATCAAGCCTAATTCAATTCCTGTCTGTCATCACCATCATACAAAGGACAATGACCAAAGTTGGTACCAAAAAGTCTCGCGCCTCAAAACCAAAATATTATAGTAATTAGTTTCATATTTTTTTACGGCATTACGCGTCGGGGATTTGATTTTTGAACTGGAAATATACTTTTCGAGTTTAAAAGTATGAATATTGTTTTACTCCCTTTACATGACGTTCCGTTTCAACTGAATATAAATGACGTTCCGTTTCAATTGAACAAACCCTTGTCTGTCGAGCGGACTCTAAAATTAATTACAATTAAGTAAGATCAGTACACCAAATCGATTTAGTTTGGTTTATTGCTATTTGCAACAAAATAGATTTTCTCAGCCTAAAGATTTTGATTTATCGATTACATCCCTAAATCCCGACTAGTTTATAGCACTTACTATACTCTATGGTTTATAGTTATCTTATCTGTGGCATCTGACATTTGTACTGTACTGACTGACTATTGGCAATGTAAAGGTCTAAAATAAAATCGAGTTTCAGTCAAGCATACTGTGGATGTTACTTTAACTCGTAATTCTTACTAATATTAGTGTATTACGCTGTTTTTAGAGCAATAATGTAATGTATGTGTGTTAAAATACGTCGTTGGTAGCGTCGAAAAAATAGACCTACTTTTTAGGTTAGTTTCGATTTTATAAAATAACTCTGAAACGCGGGTTTTTTCTTCAAAAATAATTTTTGTAGGAGTTAATACGATCAGTGTAGTCTATAAAAAACAAGGTTTGATTTTGATGCAGCATGGTACGGGATTCCATACTTCCATGAGCATTCTCTTTTACGATGACCATAATAATTATAAGAACTTGGTACTTGGTGCGAGTATTATCTCATTTTATGATATTTGAAAAGGTATTTTTTTTTCATTGTTTCGTTGAATCATCATCATCTGGTGTCTTGAAACCCCGTTAACGTCGATTACTAATAAGATAACCTAGATGAGTAGGCGATGGGCAGATGAAGGAGCTAGATTTGCAATGGTAAGTCAACCGCGATAAAGAAGAAAGCGAAAAGATGAAGAATTAACGAAAAACGTAACTCTACGTACCAAAGAACATTATTAAGAAAGCTTGAAAAACCACACTTGGCCAACAACTTTTTGGTCACCGCATACTAACCATCCGAGACCCGCCGACTCCCAAGACACGACAGATATTAATTGTGTCTCATTAAAGTGGCTCTCGAAAGATTCAATATTACTCATCGTGATATTACAACTACCAAATAAATACCAGACAATTTTTTACCGGACTTTGTCACCTGTAAAATCGATAACAGATTACTTTCTCCTATCATTTTTTGCTTTGAAACTAAGTCAATAGTTTAACAACTGTTTATTTGGACAGACCTAGTTTATCAAAATGATCGATATTGATCTGCTGATCTTCGGTCGGTTGATCCATCGGTTTTTGTTGCAGTTCGTCCGTGTGTTGACCCCGAATTTAGGTAGGTAGGTATGATAACTGTTCGCTAGACCTTTGGCTATCTAAGGTTATTTGTATTTAGAAAATTGTTGGTGTGACTGTTTGTTTGAATAAAATATTCGGAGCTAGGATGAAAATTTCGATAATTTGAATAAACGATATGTCTAAAGGCACATTCAAACTAGTAGATAAGAAAAACCGAAGAGTGTTGAGCATTAAACACGTGGAGGCATAGTCTTAGCAAACTAGCCTTTATGTCGTTCCAGACAATCCAAATGATCGAATGAAAGTGGAAGCAAAAGAAGCGACGAAAGTAACTGAAATCCTTATCATTTATTTTCGTCGCTTCTTTTTCTTCCAGGTTTTAATTTTCATTCATAGCCCAGTTTACTTTCTCATGGGCATGTGGTGAGGAGGGAAGAATCGCATGTGACCAAAAAAGTGATGAATATACATACTTAAATGTTGATGGATGGAGAGGGAGAGGAAGACCAAGGAAACGATGGGTGGATTGTGTTACGAATGATATGAAAGAAAAAGGAGTAAATGATAGCGTGACGGTTGACAGAGGAGAATGGACGAAAAAAACGTGTTGCGCCGACCCCAACTAACATGGGACAAGGGCAGGAAGATGATGGGCCAGTTTACTCATACTCCAGAAAAATACTCCTGAAACCCATGATCATCGCCACAGCACATACCATGTGTGACTAAACCATAATAAACGGGTAATCAATGTCTGGTGGTCGCTATTGTTGATAGATAAGCACGCCATTTACCGGTGCTCGCAAAAAATCGCACTTCTCTGTCAGTTTAGTGAATTAAACAGACTTTTATGTGTTAAGTGCTTATTAACTTTTGACGCTGAAGAAATAAACATATAATTTAAATGTTTATCGCGACTTTTTGATGGACAGCTAACATTTTAGAATTAATTCAATAAAAAACTGAAAAATCCTAATCAAATCATCAGTTTCAATTACCAAAACGTAATAGAGACTACTAGAACTTTAAATAGATTTTCATCAAGAGTGTGTACCTACTTATTTTTAAACAAAAAAACAAACAGGTTTGTTTTTTTTTGCTTCTAAAAAACTTGAAACTTTTAACACTAAACAATTAATTAACATAATTAATCAAGTATTAACAAAGCTAACATCTTCAAATAATATGCAAATACGAAAAATTTGCATTATGCATAATTTTGTTCAAATTTATACATACCCGTGTACTTTTAATTTGCAAAATACAGGGCATTTTTATCATAAAAAGTATATTTTTGATTTATGAATACGTTTTAATTAACGAAAAATTTCTCACATAATCTAATTCTTATGATTTACAGGATTCGAAATTCAACTAAATCGAATCAGATTTTATGACAAAAGTTAAAAGTTCTGATAAAACGATTTTGAATGAGGTATTTATAATGATATCAATAAAACCAGAAATGTTAATTACATCCTATAATTATATGTACCTATCATGCTTTTTTATCTGATTTAAAGCGGATATAAATTATGTCAATATAAATGGACAAAAGTAACATAACTAATTATATCGGACCGTTTGGCAATCGAAGGTAAGTAATTAATCAGTCCTGGAGATTTCAAATTCCTTCGTTCATTGTCAAGGTCGGTTAAAAATTGATTTATGGTAACAAGTTTTCTTTATAACTAGAGTGTTTTATGAGTCTCAAAAGGGATCTTTGGATAAGATTGTATTTTCAACTGAGATTATAGTACATTTTTATAAAAGGGGGGAAACTTTGTTATTGCATTCTAGGCGGCATTAACACCCGAGTTGCAGGCGGTGTTATGAAGCCGAAAACTGCAGTAACAAATCCCCACTCGTATCAAACGACGTTTTTCAATACATTTTCGAAGAAATGAAATATTAGAACGGAAAGTATCTTTGTCAGGAATTGTTAAGAACCTATGATTTCATTTGCTTTTTTCCGCGCTTTGCTTTCGCCAGGTTGAAGAAGAAGCAAAGGTATGATGCCGCTAAACAGCTTATATGAAAAATAGAAAATTCAAATAATATTTGAATTTAGAACACAAATAAATGTTAATTTGTAGCTAAAAGTAACTATTTGTTCTAAATAAACATGTTTATCTATGATATTCTATTTATAAAAACAATGTAAATACTCAAAAAATATTTACGCTCTTTGCCGAGATTGAAAAAAAAACAATTACCGCCGATTATAGTCATTTAACCCATTTGGACTTTGTTGAAGTAGTAGAATTTTTAATTTCTCACGTGTGCAGAAATATATTGAAAACTGGTTAAGACATTTTTATTAAAGATTTATTTATTTATTATGTTTATAAATAAATAAATATTGTATATTGGTCAAAATTTTTTTACATACCTATCTCAATTCATGTTTTTCGTCTCAAGAAAAACACGTGGTTGTCATATTATCCGATCCCCCTTAATTTATTTATTTAAAATCATGTACAATAGTCGTACATAGGTGGCTTAATGCCACAAGGCATTCTCTACCAGTCAACCTTTGGGTTAAACAACAAAACATTGTGATAGGGTATCGTGATTAATTGTTTTTTTTTTCTGAGCCCCTCCCCCTTGTTCGAACCTCACGTGATTAAAGAAGAACATCTATCTTGTTTTTTAATAAGCCTCCAATTTTTTCTTTGTTTTGCCAGTTACGTCTCTTTAGATATTAAAATTCTAACAGACTCATGCATATAACCAAATATTTTCGATTCAAATCTTCGCATAGAACCATTGAATAGATTGCCATAATGACAACGATTGGCAGGTGAATTATAACAAGAATAATGCACTGTGTTTAGTCTATGGTATGCACAGGGTATCAGTTATCATTTTTTTGTCTACATAACGGTTTTCGGAATCAGTACGATATAAATTAAGGATTGTAACTGCACAATGCGTTTATTTTAGACAGCTGATTTAAAAAATAAAAACTTGATTAAAGTATGGATAATTTTATTTACAGTTATTTTGAATGAACTTTGTATTCTAAATTTTGAATGGATGTGTTTTTAATATACTTGTCTGCAATTATTTATTGACAACAACTAATAAATCCGGTCAAAGTTTTGTATGCAAGTTTTTTTGATGTCTGTATCTTGATTTATAGACGACTCTTAAAATGACTCCAATTACATTTCAAAAACATGATGATTTTCTATAAATGATCTCCATATTTTATATAAAAGCCGTTCTTTTCAACATTAAGATTTCCATATAAAATTAATTGAAAGTTCGTTTCAATAAAGTGATACAATTTGTTAAAATGATCTCTATATATTCTAGCCTAACATTTTGAAAGCAGGTGTCTCTATTGAATAGTCAAAATTTTAAAGACTAGTTTTGTTATAAATTATAGGTACGTGTGGAGAAATTTATGGATATTTTAAGATAATAAAACATTGTGGAAAATAAAATGAATGTGAATTATTTATGTTTGGTGTGGGTCACGAACCCGATGTGATTATAGTGTTAGATTACAGTTTGATGCAGTTTTGTTATTTATTTGGTGTAGATATATTTTTTTTATAATCAAAGTTTTCGATGTTATACATAATTCACCGGCTTGACTGAATTTGTATTGTGGTGTTAGATATTAATTTTCTTTTAGAATTAAGAGCGTATTTCATTAATGGAACTGATCGCGTTCAGACCAGCTAAACGGAGTTCAAAAACTGTTAGTGTCAATATTCCCCAGCAACAGGTATGTAATGGGTGACCACCAATTACATACCGAGTTTCCTCCGTGCCTCGGAAAGCACGTTGGTCCCGGCTGTCATTTGTAGATCTTTGACAGTCGTTACAGGTAGTCAGTGGTCCGAAGGTCTGACAACCAGTCTTACTAAAATACACGTGATGCTGGGAGGGGGGAGGGGTAGTAACCTAAAACCGACGACGCGAGGTATCGCCAAGGGGCCCGCTTTAAGTGGCCTAAAAACCTCACGTGATTAAAGGATGCCCCAAATGTACGATTTTGCTCGTGTTGCATTTAGTTTGTCGGTTCTTCTTTACCTTTCTTCTGAACAATTTATTTGAACAGTGAGCAGTTAAAATTGTCTTTCAGATTCTTTCATTCACTCTACTCTCTTTAATACCTGTATGGCACCTTTATGCATATCGTATTAAAGCCGATATTTGATCATTCATTACATTTGCAGTTACACAAGCTGACGTTTCTAATTATAATACTGATACTCCAATCATCTAGTTCCCAACAACAACAAAAAAACGCTTTCTGTAGAGCATAGACAACATAAACACGAACTTTAACGCAGCCATCAATGTAAAAACACAACGGAACTCAAACATAACTGTCATGATGACAACGCGGAAATGGAACAAAATTCCCACAAGTCACACCTCATATGACGTATTGTTGTCATAATAGATCTTTTTTCCTTTATTTGGTAAACTGCAAACGATAACAACTGCCTCCACTCCTGCGCCAGTAAAACTGCACATTGCTTTAATGTGTCAGCTTTATGATAACGAAACAGGTCGTTGCGTTTCAAGTAGGTACTTTCAACCCGACATTTTTACAAGAAACACTAAAAAATTACGTGCTGGGAACTTCGGGAAATGCACTAAAAATGTCTTTGAATCATGTCCTTTAAAAGGTGTCATATTAACATTCTAAAATTAAAACCCTATATGGAAAAAGAATGAGCAATGCATGCACACTTAAAATTACGGGTTACATTTTTGCGTCTAATAAAAAACAAAAATGCAAAATGGCTGCCCGTAGACAGGCTCATAAAGTATGTTTTTGCTCGTGCAGTGAGTTTTTACAACGTATTATTTAACTGTACCTGTGCAGATAATCAAAGCTATTGTGGGACGCCATCGTTTTTTTCGCGTGATCCAGTTATTTTAGATTTATCTATATTATCTAACAGTACGGAATAATTGCTATTTTGTTCTTCTCGAGCGATATTTGTGTCAAGTGTAGATGGTGGAGATATTGAACGGGATCAGTAGACTATTGATTGGAGATAAGGTCGCCGTTTATACTGTGTACTTATTGTTTTTCTTAATGACGATTTAAGAAAGTAGTGTGGAAGGTATAGTGGTATCACTGCTGTAGTATCATAACCAACTTACCTCGCACACACAAACACCTTAATAAAGCAGCTGATTTTGCTCTACAGTAATTTAATGAATTACCTAGATAAATAAAGTTGGTGTTTAATCACCATTTTGTCTCTGAGTATTGTCCTATTGTAATCTTTTATCAAAGATGCTATTTTGTATCTCATCTCAACACCAAACTCAATCAATTTTCTCATGGACTCCCGTTTCAACTCACCAGCAGTAGATCTCCTAGTTTCTCCAGAGCCCAGTAGACGGTGTACAGCTGCACCAGATCGTACAACACCTTCCTCAATGGCTCTGAGACAGATGAGGTCGTTCTCTCCACCTCAGACTTATAAGTTGACAGGAGGAACGCGCGACAGTGGGCCTGAGGACAAACATAGTATGTGATCCATTGATTAGATTTATTTGGTATGTTATAAGCTTTGGCACATGTTAAGTCTGAATCAACGAAAATCATACTCGTGAATGATTTTATACAAGTGCAATCTTTGTGAGACCGACGTCTTTTCTTCTATTCGATGTAACAATTTTCGCAGAATATTATTTCGAACTAATGTCCCCTACATTAGTTCGAAAGGTTCATGGAAATGGAGGAACTCATGGAAGACAACTACAACTAGCAACTCATGTAGGTTCCCTACATGAGTTCCTAGTTGACTAGTAACTTCATTTTTTTGTTGCCATTACGGATTCAATAGCTTCATGAAATAAGACTTGCGACTATAAAGACCAGCGACCCGCCCTGCTTTGTGCGGATAAACGAAACAGGAATGGTCTTTAATAATTGAAACAATCTTCCTCTTTGAACCTTTCTCTTTACTCCATAATCTTAACGCTTCCAAATTCCTACTTTCCTTATTCAAAATACCATAAATATAGTTATTACTATACTACCAAACCATATTTTAGCTATGCCTCCACAGTAATTTAGCGAAGAGAATATCTTAATTACAATCCTAATGCATAAATAAAGACATTAACAGTACAAATATTAATAGTTATATTTTTAACTGCAAACCATTGATTGATGAAGACAATTTAATTGAAGGAGTAACCACCAACCATAGCCAAGCCGTGTGACTTTTTTAATCTACATTTTTAATTTAAGAACCGTTAGGCACATAAACTAAGGAAACAGCCTATAAACTTAGGAAAGCCATTAGGTGTGACACAATATTATTAATGTTGCAATAATTAAAATATAATAATAGAGTTTTATTGCTTTTTTGTCAAACACGATTAGCGTTAATTAGTTGAATTAATTTATCAAGCTTCCTGTTTTAGGTTATTGACATCGTTTTGTATACAGACCATAAATATTATATTTTTAATGTAGATAGGTACTGTCACTCTTTTCCAGTCGGAGGTCAGAATTAGCAAAACTCGAAACGGAAGCACTTTAGTCGCATGATCGTAAAATACGAAGTGGTTTATCTGATTTAAACTAGGTGGAACACACCTTATGATGATTTTAGATGGAACCGCATTGCTTTCAAAATTGGTTACACATTCCACGTTTAAACTAAAATCCTTTTAATTTTTTTATGGCCTACTCAAAATCGATGTCTAAAAACGATGGCCTACTCAAAATCGATGTCTCTTTTAAAAAACGTGTTCTACCTATTTTATTTTCAGCATCATCAGCCTCAAATGACCTCAATAGGCTTACTTTAAATAGGGAAAACTTTTATAAAGCTACTGCGTGAAAAACTTTCGCCAAGTTACACATTTAATTTAGCTCAATCCTTAGCTTGTCGTGACTCGTGCACCTTTTGTCGACGTGAGATAAATTATTATTTATTTTAATTTTGTCGGCTAATGTTTTGACACTATTTGAGACACAATGGCAAAAACCTTATTACGATCATTTGACATAGCTTTGTGGGAGCCATCATTTAAAATTAATCTGAAGTCATTAAATAGCCTAATATTATTATAATATCTACTATTAGTAAGATAAATTGAATTGTGCCTTTCTTTGAACTCTGTGTATGATTTATAATGAGTATTATTTATCATATTATAAAGAAGCAGTTTATTATTTTTGAATTAATTTTATCTAAGAACGGAAAAGATAAAAACTTGCTCCAATATTTTATTTTTACCGCTTATGTTATTTACAAAATTACTAAATATATATTTAACTTGTGGTAGGTATTAGGTAATTACCTTAACGGACACATTCTACGAAAGAAAAATCTTTTATACGTACACAACAAAGCATTAAATACCTATTTTATATGTCCAACAACAACACCTAGAAAATAAAAGATAAGTAATGAAGATGACAAATAAATATACGATGAATTCTAAATATTATGAAACTAATACTGCCACGTCATAAATTAATTTTGGTTTGAATTTCGAAAAACAATTTTTATTAGACCTTTTAGGCCTCCCAGTAGCCTACCATGACGTCTTGAAGCAGGAGTAATTCCAGTGTGGGAAAGAGATGGCGCTAGACGACCTGTATAGCTCTGTTTCTTTCCCGCACTAGAATTACTCCTGCTTGAAGATGTCATAGTAACCCCCTAGTCAAATTGACCTCCGAAAGAAGCTTTTTATTGCCAGCACATTTTGTTCTTAAATGGCACCATTAAAAAAAAGAACACTAATTAAGAAATGAGATTAGAACGCAACTTTAAACAAAAATATGGACAAAATATCAATAATCTAACACCGTAATAATTTATTAAGACATAAATAATTAGCATTAATAGGAATCTGGTAGCGATATAATAATAAAATGTTGACACTAGAAATTAACACTCAAACGACAATAATATAATCTCCGAAAAACTGTTATTTTTCAACATTCGGGGAAAAGGCGAAGTATCGAATTTCTCCTTTACCAAAAATTTTAGAATGCATGATAAGATTTACTAAGTACATGGCCATATATTTCATTTACACAAATAACTAATTACATATCGCCACAGGTAAAAAACACCCAAATATAAGTACTATAAGGTCAATGAATTTGACGGAAAACAAAGATAGCTACATAAATATAATGTACAGATAGGTACCTCAGAAGCAGCCACCAGTTGAACTGATGTCATGTTCCATGCGTCTTCGGGAGCGAGACCTCGTTTCATATACTTCTTGATACTGGCCACTGCTGATGCCACTTTACTGTAACAAATCAAAAGTGTTTAAAAGCGAAAAGCGACTCCTGCAGCCAGTACCAGGACGGGATGCAGGACGCATTTTACATTATTTTAGAGCACCCTTGTCAACGTTATCCGATCGCCAAAAGAGCCTTTTATCATTGTAGCTTCTACCAATGCAGCAGTCGACTGTAGCGCAAGTGTGTTCTTGTATTATTTATTCTTGTCGTGAAGGACGAATGATTGAACAGATTTAAGATGGAAGGACTAGACAGGAGCTGCCGTCTTAAATCAGTCCAAAGTCTGCTTTATTAGTGAAGATAAAATTGAATACTAGCTGTATTCAACATTTGAATACCATACAAAATAACAATAATTATTATCCTTACCCAGAAGCAACTCGTCGAAAGCCTTTGATGATTCCATCGACGGAGTTGTCCCATCTCAGTTTGCTGCTGAATTTCTCTGACAGATAAGACATTGTTGGGCTCAGTGGGCTGCCAGCCAATGCCTGCTCCCATGCCTTTACTAAAGACCTGAAATAACCGTGTTATTAAGTAATAGTATTGTTGCTTCCAGCCTTTGCTGAGTAGATCCCTTCGTACCACTCACAGTGCTAGCTTTCATCGTTAAGTTTGGCTTAAATTAGAAAAAAAAGATAAGGATCTTTTTTAGCATTAGATAAAAAGCTAAGGATCTTTTTTTTCTAATTTTAGTTTTTTTTCTCTCTTATTCTTGCTGATCCCAATATTAATTTATGGCGACTAGAACATCATTTTTAATTATGCCAAAGCTACACCGAAATTTCATTTGGGTATCCATTTGCCAATAAATTTGAATACAGAATCAATTCGCCATAATATTTTACCAATACAACACTTAATCAAAGTCATCATAAATGTTGTGATCCCGTTGGCTACAGTTTAGATAAGTTACTTTAAAAATCGATAATTTTAAATGACAGCGTTTTATTTGCAAACCTCTAGAGAAAAACTCTCAATAGCCCAGGTGAATCATCTACTTAATGCAATTCATTCACAATTTATTACATCATTTCGTTTTGTAGCTTATTTATATTTTACATAAGTTTTTGTCAAAATCCAATGATGTCATTGAGCACGCCTTGCTCATTCTCGATTAGTTTCTTAAACTGTAATATTTATCTGTATATTTGGCAGCTCCTCCTACATGAGTACCTTTTGAATCCTTTCTTTCATACAGGTTCATGTCTTTACCATTCACCATAAATATCATCATCTACAAGTTTGAATTACAAAGCCAAGGCGACTACCGGTAAGATGGTCATACGCAATAAAGGAAATTGTCAGAGGGAGGTGATCTACAAAATCAAAATGATTCAAACGTCTTTTTATGTTTAATGAGCCTACTCTTGAACTCAATCTAGTCCTGAGGACAGAGATGAGGTCGACGATGGAACGAGCTAACCCAGAAGAAGCCTATTAACTCGCGACTTAAATAGATTGGGGTCTTAAGAACTTGGGAACACCGACGGGAATTCCACTCCTTGCCTGTGCGCATAATAAACGATGTAGCAAAGCGCTTCGTGCGAATGTGTGGAACATCGACAAGGAATGGGTGATAACCCGCAGTACGTCTGGACTCCCGATAGAAGAAGCGAGATGGTGGAATGATCTCGTGTACCAGCTTATCGTCACCAATGAGCCTCTTGGCTCTGCGCTCAACATAGTCGAGTGTGGCTAATTGGTATTTGGCTGAGCCATCCCAAAGGTGACAGCAATACTCCATGCCGGACCGAACTTGAGCTTTATATAAGACTAAAAGCTGTCCTGGCTTGAAGTAACGCTTAACCCTATTTAGGATACCCAGCTTTTTTGCCGCTGTTTGAGCTTTCGACTCAATGTAGGCACCGAAGTTGAGATTCGCACTCAACTTCGTACCAAGAAGCTCGAGGCTGTCGGTAACTGGTAAAGATGTACCCCAGAAAGTAGGAGCCAGATTGAACGGACTCCTTTTGGCGGTGAACAGGCACACTTGGGTTTTGGTGGCGTTAAAAACAACCAGATTTTGATCACCCCACTTGGAGACAAGACTTAAGGCTGAATTTGTTCGCTCTACCATGGCCTCTCTCAAAGAACGCACTTCTTCACCGCTGGCTTTTGCGCTGGGTGCATAACTCTCCATGGAAGGACGCAAAAAAGTGCCGCATCTCATCCCAGTCTGCTGACTCGTATCGCCAAAGTCGCCTCTTGCCCCTAGGGCTATCATCCGGAGGAGAGCTGATAGATACGGAGTTTACCAGACAGTGGTCAGATGTTCCCAGTGGGGCTGATACCGATACTGAGTGCCTTTCTGGGTCAGTGGTCAGCAGCAAGTCCAAGCAGTTGGATGTGTGTCCGTCAACGTCTGGCACCCGCGTAGCTTCTCTCACCAGCTGGGTAAGATCAAGCGACAATGCAAATCTGCGCACCTCTCTCCCAGCATGGTCAGTTTTCTGGAACGGGAACAACCACTCACCGTGGTGGGCATTAAAGTCCCCCAGAAAAAGAAGCTGCGGTTGGGTATCGTTGTTGGGCACAATCCGCCTTCTCCATCAGGTGCTCAAAGAGCCTGGTCATCTCCTGGTCACCGCTGTGCGACCGGTAGACACCGACGTAGAGGGATTTCTAGACCCCGGTGTCCACCAGTATCCAGATGGTAGATAACCCGGAATCCTCAAAGCAACGGAGACGCCGAAAGCAAATGTCATCGCGAACGTACACACAGACCCCAGCTCGTTTTAGGAACTTATGTTCAAGCGAGTAACCTGGGTTGTTGAGGTACGCCACGTCTGACAGAGCTGCAATCTGCGTCTCCGTTAAAAGGAATAGGTGCGGTTTCTCGGTCTCGAGGTGGTGGTGGACCGGATCGAGATTTGAGTGCAAGCCCCTGATGTTGGTGAGGTGCACTTTAAGTGGGAGGAAGTGCCGCCGCTTGAAAACCGTTTTCCTTTTTTTCTTTTTCATGATGGAGTATTTTAGTGGTGAAACAGAAGAATGGTCGAGACGCGGCTCAGTTACCCAACGAGACTCTTCAGTTCATCTGACCTGTGGGATACTCATCTGGAGACTGCGGGAACGCCCGAGCCCCCCCGAAATGGCCACCGGGTCTTCCCACCCAGTCGCCAACTGGCACAGTGGAGCATTTCGGGACTTTTCAAGGGTTGGCGGGGCAGCCTTTCCCACGTGGCTGGCGCAGTACTTGGGCCCCCTACTAACTGCGGTCGGCCAACGGCAGAGACAGCGGCAGTATAAGTCACCCGGTACAGAATCACTTAGAAACCCAGACTGGTCCAAAGCCGCGCAACTGACCATTTACATCCCCCCAATGGCACTGGTACTCCCGCACACCGACGGAACACAGACAAGCTGTTTGGCGCCGGATTCCGGCAGGAGGGTGGTCGCGAACCAGGCGGCCGAAGCCTACCACCGCTGTAAGGGATCTTCAGCCGTCACCACAGTCCGTGAAGACGCGTGATGCCGTTGCCCGGGGTGGACCGCTTGGAGGTAGATCCCAACCACCCCAAACCTTTTATACAAATGAGGCTGATTCTCAGCCACACACTTCTTTTTACTGAGTACAGTCCAGTCATTACAGGGTAATATGAGTACGATATCCCTTGGTAAGACTGGTTGTCAAACTTTCGGGACACGGACTACCTGTAAAGACTATCAAAAATCTATAAATGACAGCCGGGACCAACGGCTTAACGTGCTTTCCGAGGACTGAGGAAACTCGATGTAATGAATCATCCATCCACGGACCGACCAATGCAAGCGCGGCTTAACCTGAACATCAATCCTTGCGGCTGTTAATATTTAGCCACGAGCTCCTTGTGAGTCACTGTATATTTACTAAAATGAGTGAACCTAGCAGTCTGCAGCATGAGCACAGTGTTCTCTCCCTCGTAGGTGACAGCAGCCGTGACGAGCCCGTAGATTTGCGGCAGGTTGGAGGACAGCATGTAGCCGTGTCCGCCGCACGACGTGCGGCAGCGCTCCGACAGCGCGGACGCGTCCCATGACGTCACCGCCTTCAGGCAGCAGGCTATGGCGTGCAGCTAGTGGGGAGATAATAGGAAAGTAGTTAAGGCAATAACATAAAGTCATAAATGTTGTTACAATTTATTTTGGTATACAAATATACCTATATTTATATTCACTTCAAATTCCCACGCGAACAAAGTCGCCGGCTAGTTTATATAAATAAACTGACCTCAGGTAGTTCATCCATGTTCCCCTTCTCCAAATCAGCAGTAACCTTCTGGTACATCCTGGTGAGCCACTTGGCTGTCAGACTGAAGGCGTGGCTCGAAGCTATGGCGATGAACAGCTTGTGTTGCTGTGTCACGTAGTCCAGGATCTGGGGCTCACCAGCACTAGGAATTAGAGAACAAGATAATAATTAAGTGACAACCAAATCATATCAAAACTCTGTGCCCCAATCATCCCGACATCGGGAGCTCACAATCGTTGAAAATCACGGAAGATATCCCGTAAGTGAAAATGTAATTTTATTATAAACCGTGAAAGCATAAAACAGTGGTGAACGTGAAACCATATCAAATCAAATAAAAAATCTCTTATTCAAATTGGCTGCGAACAAGTGGCATATCAAAGTCCTCGGCAAAAACATCTGTCTGTTAAGCTTTAGGAACATACCTACCTAAATTGCATCATAATGGTGGTAATTTAGGTGTTTAATATGGTGCTATTTGGTAAGTAAAATTCAATAAAGACTTTCTAGACTCTGAAGCATCCCAAGTACGTAATGTCGATGTTCTTCATTGGTATAAATTTGGTACCCATCGTCCAAAGTACAAGCACAAGTAAGATGGATCAATGATGGATGATGGCGATGGATGGATGGTGGGGGTAAAGGGTAAGTAAGATGAATCAAGTAATCCAGGGAGTGCCCTGGATTACTTGATCCATCTTTCTTACCCTTTGACTGACAATTTTTATAGACGATTAAGAAGTGTAATGATTGAAAACTTATCAAAGCTTGCCAAAGGATCAAACAAAGGATTTTTCCAGAACTCACTTACCCAGGCTTTATCTCCGACTGCCTCCTGACCGCGGAGTATCTGACTGCGATGGTGACAGATCTCGCCAGCTGGTTGGCCATGCCGTTGACGATGATCACCCTCACGTATACCATTGTGCCGTAAGTCAGCTTGCTGTTCAGGGATTTTCTAAACGTACCATCCTGGAGACAGAAAAAAATTGTAACTATTTGCATGGCAGGAGAGAGCATCCTCAAGGGCCTCCTAAAGTTTAGTTTGAGAAAATAATCTGCTCTTTATGAAATTCCAGCTGCCCTTGGAGGGACCAGCTCAAAGTAACTGCTGACGCTATCATTCAAACAGAGTTCTTAAAATTCTTCGACGCGACGAAAAATAAAAAAAATATCGTGATATAATAAGACGGCATCTTGTAGTTGACTTCTTACGATAAAATATCCCACGGTAACTTTATAGTATATGTTTTTACATCTTTCCCACCTTCAGAACCTGAGCATTCTTCATCAGCATCCTGTCTCTCTTAATCCTGTGGTGTTCGAAGCCAAGGAACCCATTGTTAACGGTGTTGAAGCCAAGCTTGGCACCGATCTCCCCAAGCTTGATCCCTGGGAGGGGCATGTGAGTCTCTTCGTCTCGCAGCTGGACGAGGAAGGGCTGAATGCCGCAGCTCTTACCCTGGGAGTAAAGATGGGCCATCACCACGCAGTAGTTCGCGGTGTGTGCCACTAGAAGAAAATTAGTTTTATTTGATGACGTCATACAATAAGTGAGCCTTTTTTTTTTTTTTGGTGGGTGGGAAATCATCAAATGACCCCCCCCCCCCGCCCTGGGCGGAGCGGAAGGGAGTGTCAGACTCTTACTGACTAAAAACCACCCATGTTCCTTCATTGGCCCTTTATGTTCCAGGGCCGCGGTATCTCTTTCGAACAGTCCCGCAGCCCTGGCAGGCACCGGCCCTTGCGTGCATCGCCGCTACGAGGACACGGCGGTGCTCCTCCCAAGCGGAGCAGACCTCGACGGTGTGCTCCACCGTGTCCTCCGGTCGATCCTCGCAATAGTAGCACCCGGGCGTTTCCTCCCGCCCGATTCGGTGCAGGTACCTCCCAAAACATCCGTGTCCGGTGAGGACCTGCGTCAGGCGGAAGGTGAGGGCGCCGTGGCGCTTCTCAAGCCACTCCTCAAAGAGGGGACTTATCGCCACTATCGTGGCGTGCCCTGCACGGGGTTCCGATAGTCGCTCCCTCCATGTCGCCATGAGATCACGGCGGAGGTCTGTCCGCCGCGCGACAATATGCCGCGGCAGCGGAGTTACCCCCCGGCTCTGTACTTCCGTGCGCCACTCGTGCAGGCGCGCGAGGACTATGGCCTCCAGATCCCATGGCGACAATAAGTGAGCCTGACTAGATACTCCTGCGTGGAGGTCGGTTTTTTTCTTTTGGGTTACTAAAGGGCTATAAAGTATCCTACGTCTTTACATGTTCTCTTCTACACTGGGCCCGCGTGAGTGAGAGGCTGATATGGCATAGTAGCGTATACTTTTATACAAACCGGAAAGCTTGGCTTGCCCTTATAACATTCTATGATAACTCTTCATGACGTTAAGGTTTCTGAATAGTTTGCTTGCCGTATGGGCTAACCGTATTGTTGGCCCCTAAGCCGTATTGTTGGCGCCAAAATAATTAATTTATTATGGCGCGAAATGGTAACAGATGGACAGAGTTACATTTGCAGTTACAATATTACATGGAATTCTATCCTTTTCAGGCTATAAAAGATGGAAACATAAGGCTATTCAAATGTAACTTACAACTTCCGGGCCACCATTTATACGCAGTCAGTGTTGGACTGTGCAGGACAAACTCTTCTGTTTTTGGATCGTAAGTAGCTGTCGTTTCCAAGCCTCGGATGAACGTTCCATGACCGAGCTCCGTCTGAAAAATTGAGATTTTACAATTATTTTTAAATTTCATTCAGAAAGTTTTGAGAGATAAAGAGCTAAATAACAATTATGCAACTCATTCAACTTTGGAATCGCGTTTATGGGCTTATACTAAAACCACGTATGTGGTTTATAATTTTCTAACTTGTGTTTTTTGGTTTCAAAATGCTATGGAGTGGGTCTTTCTTGACTTGCAAAATTAAATGTAACTTTCAAAATAATTTCATTTCGTCTGTTTACTCTATCATTTTATTCATGTATTTATTTATTGTCGTTCTTATAACCAATAAAATAAGAATCTCACTTCTCTGTCATAATTTTATGCCGACGCAATCGTCAACAGATTTTATAACTAGCTTTTGGAGGTCCGGAACTGTTCCGCGGTAATGTACTCTACCATTATAAGAAGTATTATATGTCCATCTAATTCATGGTCAATACCTACGTGTGCTAAATTTCATTCAAATCGGTTCAGCCGTTAAGACGAGAAAAGGTAACAGACGTACAAAACGATGAGAGATTAGAATAGAGATTAGTAATTTTGTTCTAAATAGTATTACCAACCTGTGCATAAGTGCCAATGATCTCCATCTTGCTGGCTCTCTTCATCCAGTACTTCTTCTGCTCTTCATCAGCCTGGCCCAATATCGCCGGTATGAACATAGCAACGTGTAGCGAGAATGGAGAGTTATCTTTGAACACCGCTGCCTGCAGGAAATTGCGGTAAGTGGCGCTGAAAGCATTCAAGATCATAAGATGAAGTTTCATGAAGGATATATTCATTGGCAGTGATTATATAAAAAGAAAAGTAAATATGAATGGATAGAGCGACGAATAATTTTAAAGTAAAGAGGGGAGAACGTAAGAAGGAAATGCTATGTGACGAGCACAAGTAATAAGGGATAAAGACCAGAAGTTGATGATGAAGAGGTGATTAAGCTAGAATTCTATCAGATACGGTATCATGGCTAAAGAGAGACATTGTGGTGGAGGAATAAGCTATATTTTTTTCCCTTAGTTTTATATTCCACTAGTGACGTTAAGACTGCACGGTATAACATTGTAAGGGCTATTGTTTTGCTTAGTCTAAAGCGCGTAATTAAGAGCCTAATTTGCCAAATTCGAATGATGGAGCTTATTTTTAAGGGTATCGCAAAAGATGGGCAACGGGACCCTATTCATCATTTCAGCCCGGAATCACCCACTGTTGGGTATAGACCTCCCCTTTCTTCTGCAATTGATCCCTAGGAGCCTTATTCGAAATTAAACATACTTAGCCTTCTCCTGCTCTGTCTGGTTAGGATCCTCAGCATCTTTCAGCGCTCGGTAGAAAAGAACTGCTTTGCGTACCGCGTTCTCATACTTCTCCTTATGACTGAGGTACTCTTCTGGCACCACGTCTATGAGGCCTTTGATGCTTAGCACCTTTTGCTCTGGAATTATACGTTAAGTTATTTTAATACTTTCGTAACTTTATACTTTTCTACAATCGAATACTGCTCCTGCAGTCCTGCTAACTTTGGTAGGCTTCATCATCATCTGCCCTTGTCTCTTGTTACTTAGGGTCAGCGCAATACGATTCCTTCTTTCCTTCTCCGATGCCATTTCTTTTCACTTCTATTTCTTTCATATCATTCCTCACACAATCCATCCATCTTTTCTTTGGCATTGCTACGCAAGCATTGATAGGCTAACCTTTAAAGAGATGCTAAAAAATCAACACTTCTACCATAGACCTAGAATATTGTCTATGACTTCTGCTCTGCAAATCACTCTGTTTGAAACGTGGGTGAAGTTTTTTCAAATGATGCTATTACTAAGATTATATGAGCGCCTGATCAAATACTCGTGATGAGCATTCAAATACAAAACATTGCTAACTTAACATTTACTTCGGTATGGATGGATTGTTAATGATCTCTAACCGATGTATGAAGATGAAGGTCAATCTCAGAACTTTGGACTTTAGATCACATTTTTTGTCTTAAATAACTACAGGTAAGTTGAAGGCTGGAAGATTGATCGCAGTGATTCGAACTTTGTACGGAAAATCATTCATAATTTATCTGCTACACTACAGTTGGTATTGTTGATCATAATTAAGATAATGTTATCAGGGCACGTACAGGTAAGGTATAGTGTAAACTATTCTTATCTTTTTACCATTATCTATACCCCTAGCAAATTGAAAATATATATTAGGTATCTATCTTTGCCTACTTAGTCAAACAATAAAGTTATACCAACAGCCCGTATAGTTTGACCTTGGTTTGACCTGGTATTCTGACGTTAGTCTATTAGCAAGTTATGACACACACGTATGTATAACAAGCTACTCAACTACACACGCGCAAACGGCATGTAAATAAACGAATGAACATCGACTTACCCAACTTTCTTCTACTTTCTGTTGCCTGGACACTTCCATCTAGGTAATTAGTTAACTCTTCCACATTAAATTCACATTTTTTTCTTTCTTCAAGCAAGTCCTGGTTCACTTTCGCGCTCATATTTGAAATTGGAACGAGTCAATCAATTTTATTGCAAAAATACTTGTTTGTCTGTGGTGGGGCGACGATTGTGTTAGGTATGTTAGCTCCTTAGTACCTGCGCCAACGGAATAATGGCGTTATCAAGACGCAAATACAAACACGATGATAATTGTTGTTGTTATTCTTATCTGGGGCTAATAAACTAATTTGCAAGCTTATTACGTACTTAGATTATGATATGTTACCTAATAAAATGTTTTGAAAATGTATTTTTTTGTACTTTAAATTGACAGATGTTTGTTTCTTGTTGACTTACGAATGAATACATATCTAAGACACGTCTTCTGTCTTGTTTTCTAAGATTGGTACAGTTGGGAGCGAACTTTGTACTTTGAACTATGTTTTATTTAAGATCGTAAATCATGCATCATAATGGAAGTTTGTGTTTTTCATAGTTTAAGGAAAACTTACGTTTAGGTAGGTGGAAGTGCCCGCGAAATCCAAATTTTCTTAGGTTTTTTTGCAATTTGCAGATCTGTGTCAGGTTATATGTTGATGAATTAATTCGCGTCCGTAACACGTTTTTAGTTACAGAATTATAATCATTAAAATCATCAATACAACCCCTTGAGTTCATTTCAACCAATTCATGAAAAAGTCATTCAATGGGGTATTAAATGAACTGAGAGGGTTGTGTTGATGTTTTTAATTGAATTCTGTAACTAAATACGTGTCACGGATACGACGAACTGTATTTTCTTTGTTAAAAATAGAATAAAAGTCAAAGCAAACCAAGAAAAAAAACGGTAGTAAAAGGTAAAGGTCAGGTAAAAATCTTTTAATCATAATCCTCATCCTTATTTTTTACAACATTGCATTGCTCTTATCCAAATAAAATTAATAACAGTATTAAAAATAAATGCAACAGGGTATCTACAATAAGATTAGATACGTTACAACAAATTCAACCAAACTGCAATTCGACGGTAGGTACCAATCTAGAAGAAATTGCGTAACACACCCGCATTCCCAATGCTATTCATATTGACAATGTAAAAATACTAGATGAAAACCCGGCTTCGCTCGGGTGAAATGTGACTCATACACATGTGGGTATATATTTCTGTAGTCATCGGTTCTCAAGGCATATTAAAGGCAAAGCAAGGCATAGATTCGTATAGCATCGTTAATTATTGTGTTTAATAAATTTTTATATAAATAATTTTAATTTTAAATCAACTTTCAAAATAAATTAGTATAAATTAACAAAACAAATAGGTTTTAAGGTTTATTCTCTGTAAACCTCTCTGTTTTAAGGACTCAGTCTTTTACTTTACTTTGGTAGGTAGGTAAGTACTTACTACTATTAAAAATAAAAAAATGAAAATGTTGTTCTTTATACAAATTGGCGAAATCAAAAATAATATTGAGTAGCCAATTAAAACAATTCTAATTTTCAAAAATCTTGTCGGTGCCATCTTGGATCTTCATTTTGAACTCATTTTCGTTATCTTATCAGCGACCCCAAAAACCACGAAAATGATACCCATGACGAACAAACCGAAAAAAAGTATAGAATAAAATAGGGTTACAATAGAAAATTGTGTTACGCAATTGGAATGCGGTATATCGCTAATGGACAGAAACCGGAATATAGTTTACTTGCCCAAACTTCAAGGACGTAAAGGGTGATTATTTGAACATGTGCATATCACGCGGCCCTCCCCAAATAACTACTTAGTTAGATATAAAGTTATGTTTTTTTTTATTTCACGTAAAACATAGTTCCAGCACTATATACAGATGTACATAATATATTCCTATTGTTATAAACAACTAAGTTATGTTCATAAACGTTCCTCAAATCTCATCACCATTCGTGTCCCAATTTCCAAATTTTTGCAGTTCATGCTCAAAATGTTATAAAAATACCCTAAAGATCGTATTTTTAAGAAGTAATTTGTATAGTGCACAACATGTTTTACCAATTAGCAAAACTAATACACATTAAAGAACACTTTTAGGTAATTTGTAACGACTTTGAAAATTGTCCCAACACTTTATACTCACTACCATTTGTTCACACAGTCGCAGGGTAATTTTTTTCTGCGTAGTGTATTGCTATCTGTAAGAGTAACTCGGCGGTTGCACTCCGTTTCGCGTCTCGACTCGTGCGGGTCACATTTCAAAAAGTATTTTGGCGCCAATTCTAGCCTATCTTAATCGCCCAGAAATTGTGTTTGGCAAACAAAAATCTCCTTACCGTTCGAGTTTCCCCTGGTAAGTCTAATATGTTTATTTATCATTTTCATGCATTGTAATAGACGCCATAGGATACTCTTTGGTTTGATCAAGTTCTCAATTTTTTAAGTTCTACAAAGAACTTATAATGTGAAAAAGTGTACAAAAACCTAATTACCATTTATATAATTACCATTTTTCCCGTTCGTATTTTAGCGAACGGTAATGAGCAATTGAAAATGGTAATTAGTACCAGTATAAGCTGGCCTCTTATTATATTGAAACGCCTTACTTCGCTAGGCCAGCCCAAGGTAGAATTGTTACTACCAACGCGTGATCGATTGTTGATCGTTCGGTGTGAACTGGGACTTCCGCAACAAATTAAACCTACATACTGGCTACCCACTTACCACTATTTTCTTTCAGACTAAACATGCCTCGGCAAAAGCAGCAATCGAAGGAGGAAACATTGGCTAAAGCCAAAATCGCGCGCCCGAATCGATACGCTAAAATCAAAGCTGACCCTATTTTATACGCGTTTCAAAAAGAAAAAGAACGACAACGATACAAAAAACGAAGAGAACAGAAAAAACTTTTGTCAGTTGTAGAAATGACGCCAAGAGCTAGAAGGCTACAGCGGAAGAAATGGAGAGAAAACTTAAGAAAACATTTTCAAAAAAAGAAATTAATAAAGGAAGAAATTAAACATGAATAAAAATACACCAAGTCCCAGTGACAGCGAAGATAATATTAATGAAAATAGACAATTCAGGACAAAAAAAATAGGTAAATGTGAAATGCAGTCGTTTTTTCAGTCTTATAATTATTTTCCTATACGCATGATTTTTTCTTTGCAGTGATTCTATTATATTCGAAAAAATCATGCGTATAGGAAAATAATTATAAGACTGAAAAAACGACTGCAGAGTCCTAATTCTAAAGTAACAGCACTACTTAGAGACAAAACCAAAGTAGAAGAAGCTAAGAAGAAAATTTTATTTAGAGAAGCAATGAGGAATACGTTACTGTCCGAGTGAGAGAGATTAAGAACACTAACCAAAGAACAAAACAGCTGTTCCCTACATTTTGACGAGTTAATCGATCATAAATGTAGGGAACAGCTGACTTTTTTTCGCGATTTCAGGTTTGGTCTATAGTAAAAGTTGTCCATAATGATGAGTACAATGACCTCTTAAGAGGTTGCATGGTGTTTTACAAATAACCCTGTATAGGTCTAAGTTCTATTTACACTGAGTTTTGAACTAGTGTTCAAATTGATTTTATTTAAATTACTAGACAGATAATGTTATTGATTTTTAGGAAAACCGGTTGATTTTTGAGTATTTTTTTTTATTAAATCACTTCGCTTAATAGCTAAGTTTGATGTCATTTACTGTCACCTAAATAATTAATAAAAATGTGATTAAAGTACATTATTCATTTTATTTCTAATTACCAATCACGAAGCATAATTACCATTTTTAAAATGCTAATTACCGTTTGTTTCATATCTCATCACCGTTCGACGAAAATTTTCAGCTTTAGATTCAGACCTATATAGCAGTTCAAATACTGTGCGTTTGATTTATTTCGTTAATCTGCACTATCAACTTTAGGTTAAATCCATAAAAGTTGTAACTGGAAGCAATATTTGACCTTAATTTACGAATCCTGAATATGTCTATCTTCAAATATTCACCCTAAAATAACATGTGGATAATATATAAACCGGAATGATTTTTATGTTTCAAAATGAAGCTGTTCAATTAGAAGGAGGTATTATCCATATGTTACTTCCGTCCCAATCTCTGTAAATAAAAGTTATCAGCAGGTTCATCACAGTTTTCCCTTAAGCATCGGTCTCAAGTACTTGTAATAGGTCTGGTTGACGGGCTCCTTGTTTATGGGGCTCTTCAGGGCTTCCTCCATCAGACGCTCGTACACGCGGCCGTCGTAGGAGCCCAGGGCGGAATGGAGGAGCTGAAACACAAACATGAAGCATAAGGGGCGTTACATAGTAAGATTCTTAAAACAGACTTGTTCTTTTATAATCAATACTACTTAAAGTCAGACCAAGTCAGAAAGCTTTTGTTGAAAGTCTCAAAAATTCAGGCATTTTTGAGACTTTTACCAAAAGCTTTTCGGTAACAAAGAGGAGCGGTTACACAACTACGGGCGATACGGGCAGCCGACTTTATCAAAATTAGTTCAGTACATTACCCCGCGTTCTCCTTTTCTGAACCATAAGTTACTACAATACATATTTAACTTCCCCTAAGAGCGAAGCGCCAGAGTAGCCCGCAAAATTCAATTTTTCTTTGGTTTTTTGCAATTTGCAGGTCGTTGTCGGCTGTATGTAACAAAATATGATTCGCGACCGTAACACTATGTATGTCGAAGTAAGGTTTGCTGTAAGAAAACCCAATTTTGGGTTAAGCTCGCCGTTGTACATAAGCTATATATTGTAACTAGTTTTCCGCCCGCGGCTTCGCCCGCGTCGAGTTCGGTTATGTCCAGCGGACAAAATTGTGAATCTAAACCATTCCCAGATCCCCTTGAACACACACAAAAAATTTCATCAAAATCGGTCCAGTCGTTTGAGAGAAGTTCAGTGACATACACACTCACAGAAGAATTATATATATAAAGATGTTGTGTGTACATCTTTTAATTTTGTGTGCAATAAAGAATAAGAATAAGAATGAGTATGTACATAATAATAAAAATTAAACACACAACCTTCGAAGTTCATTTAATCCCAATGAATGACTATTTCACGAATAAATCATTTCAAGGGGTCAAATGAACTTGCAGGGTTGTATTGATGATTTTAATGATTTGAACTGTGTAAAGCCATATTTGTGCGAATTATATTTTAATCAACATGCAACCTGATGAAAATTTGATTTTCGCGGGCTACACTGGCCCTTTCAGTTTAACATTTACACTGATTAAATGTCACTTTGTCTTGGCCTTGCGCACACGCCGAAACCACCCAAAAATGAATGTCAGCTACTTACTTCATCCCGTATATCGAAGGCATCCACAAGCCCAACTGCATTAGGTCTAAGCTTCATCAGCAGCTCCTCGTATCTCAGCTGCAGCTCCACCAGATCATTCTCCGATACCGACGTGTACTGCGAATTAATTATTTGTCTTTAGAACTAAATCATGTTACTATACCGGCTCAGTCTGAATGAACATTTTTGGAAAATACAAGATGTAAACGGACCCTTCACGGAGCTGTCGACCAAGATTTCTGTACATCAAACTAAGTAAAAAACACTCATTGCAAAAATTATTGCTGGGAAACGACTTTTTTTTCGATTGTAAAATGACGTTTTACGGTGGGACTCAATGTAACGCGCTCAAAACATTGTGCTGATGGATGCATTGAATTGTACGGGGGTCGTGGAGGTATTTAAAGTAAAAATATAACATTATAAACTTGTCAAGTATTTAAAAAAAACTTTGAAGTTATCCCCCAATATCTCCGTTAAAGTTTCCCAGGTATGGTCTAGAACATTAAAATGATCACAATGACGGAGAACAAGTCCCTTTCGGTTTCGTTAAGTGTACTTTTACACCCTTTATTTCAATGATCGTTCCTTCAGCATTAATGATTTACGTACTGCCTAACCTTAAAGAGTAGTACAGCGATAGAATCGTATTATTTATTTTGTTGCTGTGCCTTACCATAAGTAGTTCTCCAGTCTTCTCCAGAGCCCAGTAGTACAGGTAGAGAGTTGAGAGCTGATCCATGGCTATCTTGACGTTTGGACTTGAGTTGGCAGTCAGTGTCACGATCTCCTGTCTATACGTATCTGCTATCACTGCTCGGCAGTGAGCCTGTGGTACAAGACAGAACGAAAGTTAGATGATGTCGATGTGAAACTGCATCACTAATGTATTTGCATAGAGAATATTCGCCCGCTACTCAATTACAAAAGACCGTATATGTAACCCACAATGGTTAGTTAATTGAACTCTATCGAAGGGAATCGAAAGTCTCAATTGCCTGAAGGAACCCGCTGTCCCAATCCCAACCATATTTATAATGACTACGCATAAATATAATGTACCTCTGCAGCAGCAACCAGTTGGATAGTGGACATTTCCCATGCATCAACTTGAGATAGACCCGATCGCATACGCATCCTCATATTTTTCACACATGCAGATAACTTTCTGAAATGCATACAGAAAGTTCAAAAATAAATAAGAACATCAAGGAACAAACCGATCATTTATCAAGAGGATTTACCATTATCTTGTACAAATCAGCCTGTCAAATCAATCAAGAAAGGAAATTAATATCTACTTACCCTGCTGCAAGAGCTTGGAATGCCCTGATTATGCCGTCAGGACTGCTACTCCAAGGTGCCTTACTGCCAGAGAAGGCATGAGTCAAGTACGACACGGTCGGTGTCACTGGCTGCTTGGCTTCCGCTTGCTCGTAGGCTTTTACCAAGAACCTGGCAGATAGGAACATGAGACGGTGTAAGAACTAACATCGAGGTGGAACTTGAGAACATAAGTCTAAAATCGCCCATGTAATCATTAAGAGTGGTCAAGCTGTATGTGTATGACATACTGCATGCATGTTTGTATACTACTGGTACTGTCCACAATCAAGGGTATCCACAAATTACTAATTCTGTAACTTTTAATAGCACTACAAATCAAGGCAGCCACAAATCTAGCGAGTAGAATGGTGAATATTTAGTTAGTAGTTCCTGAAACCTTTACGTTATGTAAGCATACAGAGTCTCATCCGACTCCCACGTATAATGACCGCACCTGCCTCACCCACTGGCATAAAGTATAATACCTGGCTGTCTGCAGCAGCAGCACAGTATAATCTCCCTCATAAGTCCTAGTGGCCGACACGAAGTTGTACAAATGGGGAATGCCGGAGGACATCATGTAGCCGTGCCCACCGCACGCGTGCCGGCATTGCTCGATAAGATAGGCAGCGTCTGAGGTGCTGATGGCCTTCAGGCAGCTTGAGAGGGCGTGGAACTGGAAATAAAGGTGATTATTTTACCAACCCGCACTGGGGTCTTTCGGACAGAGACGAGACTTGTGGTACTATGCTACTTAAGAAATATATAATTTTTACTATCAGCGAAACAAGCGGCGCTCTAACCAGAAGGTCTCCTCAAGGAGTAAACTGCGGCACCGCTACCATTTGTAAAAGCAACGTTCTTGACGGGTAGATCAGAGATATCTATACTTCTATAGCGACCATTTTTAAGATTAAATGTTATCTAAGCTTTAGTTTCCAATTTCCAATGACAGTACATACAGGAAGTTGGAAAAAGCACGCTTAAATAAAAACCAATTTATCATATCCCAACCTCAGGCAGAGTATCAGTGTTGCCACCTTTCATTTGAGCGAGCACAGCGCTAAAGCTCTTCCACAGCCAGTTGCTGGACAGCTGCAGCGCGTGCGCAGTCGCGATGGCGATGAACAGCTTGTGCTGCTGTGTCGCGTAGTCGAGGATCTGGGGCTCACCTTCTCTGGGAATGGAGATGGTCACATTAATATAATAAAGCAGAGAGATTAAAGATACCTTAGAGAGGCTATGAGAATAAATGCGATTCCAAGGGACCCGAAAGCAAAATTACAATGGTAATTGCCAAGTTCGACTCGTTTCATTTGTACCGATAGGAACCAGTAGGCTCTTGGAAGTAGATTACAATTATTTCGTTCACGTTTTCGTAAGTACGTTTAAATATATGTATTTCTATAAAGTAAAGCACGCCAATAAAATTGTTTCCACAAAAAAATACCTACTGATAATGGTAAGGATGGCTATTTTTTATTTTTAACCGACTTCATGTTGTACTTACTCAGGTTTCGGTTTCGACTGCCTGCGTATAGCCGAGTACCGCACGGCGATGGTGCAGGCCTTCGCCAGATTAAAGGCAGCCTCGTTCACCAGGATCACGCGCACGAACACCATCGTACCGTAGGTCAGCTTGCCGTGACGAGCCACTTTCACATAGGTACCGTCCTGGAATGTTAGGATGTTGTGGTATTAGTTGGATAAAAGGTTTTGCCAAGGTACTCTTGACTATCAAAAAACGTAATGGCGTCGGCGTAGCAATATTTGACTTAGCACTTCTGGCTCCGTTCACCACTCGAACGTCGCATGCTTGAAATCTAAGCAAAACGCTTGTTGCTTGAGTAGATAGCTCATGTAGAAATAACAAATATTGTTTATCTGTCTCCTTCTTACCTTCAAAACCTGAGCATTTTTCATCATCATATGCTCCCTAGGTATCCTATAATGATTGAATCCTAGGAACCCATTGTCAGCAGTGTTGAAGCCCATCTTCGGCCCAATCTCTCCGACCTTGATCCCGGGAAAAGGCATGTGAGTGTCTTCATCCCGGATCTGAACTATGAAGGGGTGGGTGCCGTGGCATTCACCCTTGGTGTATAGCTGTGCCACCACGATGCAGTAATTGACAGTTTTGCCCACTGAAAGGATAAAAGCGCTTTGATTTATTTGTGGAAGTTCAACTGCCGTACGTGAGCGAGTTTTCGTCAAAGAATCCTTGGTGATGCTTCCACCAGTACCACCGCAGTTGATACAAGCAAATTAATAGTAGATTGTTGCGGTTGCGAATTGAATGTCGAATAGGTATAACGAAGAATTCTGAGTTAACTAATGAGTTTGGCTAGACACACTCCCTACTTGAGGTTTTGTGAAAAACCTCAAGCGTCATCGCAAGTTTGCGTCATCGCTTCCAGTGTCGCATCAACCGCGTGTTTGCGTCTGTCGCAAATAATACGAGCCTCGGAAGTGTCACAGAATTCAAGACTGCACTTGTAATTTGCTTTTATCATCAGTATATGACTTACAACCACCAGCCCACCACTTGTATGACGACAACGTGGGACTGTGCAGGACAAACTCCTCAGTTTCTGGATCATAGGTAGCTGTCGTCTCCAGCCCTCTTATAAACGTGCCGTGACCAAGCTCCGTCTGTAATTAAACCATTGTTAACTTTGATGCTTTCATTCTCGCTGCTACATCTTGACCTAGATCTTGAATTGACTTCAATAAACATAGAGTATTCAGAGTGTCATGCTCTTCGTCGACATTGTGCAGTGGGACAATGCATCAATTACCATACAACTGAATGTACTTACATATATTTTAAACCGATCACCACCTATTGCCGGAAGAACATAAAGATTTGGCTGCCTTTTCCCAACAATGTTGGGGTTGATTTCCAGTCTAACGGGATTCCGGGTCTGCCCATCTGACCTCCACAAGCCAGTTAATAGGTAACACGAAATCCTTTGGTGAGACTGTTTGTGGGACATTCAGACTACTTACTAACCAGACGACTGCCAGAAAAAACAAACACCTCATTTAAATTCGTACTGTGCTATTGAATCAGTTCAACGATCGTATAATTTACAAAATGGGCACAAGAACTGACCTGGGCATAGGTCCCGATGATCTGCATGTCCAGTGCTCTGGGCAGCCAGTAGGACTGCTGTTCCGGCGTGCACTGGCCCATGATGGTGGGCACGAACATGCCCATGTGCAGCAGGAACGGGGACACCTCCTTGAAGAATGCATCGGCAGTACGACGGATGGTGAGAGGGTTGATGCTGAAGAAAGATTTAAAATGGTCAGTCAAAAGAAATTAGAAGTAGATTATTTATGCCAAAGTTATCTCTACGTTTTTGTTACCAATGAATGACTTAACTAGGATTTTGCTATTTCTTGAAGATTCTGTCAAAGAGAAAGAAATCTTATTATTTCTTTATTTTTATTATAAGCTTTTATTTAACTTGCCCTATTTGTTTGTTTGTTAGTATGTATTGGTCAAATCTTGCAACTGAATTTCAAACCAGTTCCCCCCAACCGATTGAGCTGAAATTTTGCACACACCTTTGGTTCTGGTGACAATATATTTTGATGACAGGCATTACTTCATCCTGCAGCCAGGATAGTCTCCTCACGAGAGAACTGTTCAACGGTTAATAGTGCAGACACGAAAATTTGTATACGCGTTCAATTTTGATGAATATACATAACTTTTATCTTTACCTGATCCTATAGATCGTCTTGTGACGAGGGAACTCCTCAACGGTTAATAACACGGACACGTAACTTTGTGTAATCGTTCAATTTTGATATATAAAGATGATTTATTTAATTACAACGGTTGTGTTTACAACTTACAACCAGTTACAGTAACTAACATTATAAAAATAAAAGAGACAATTATAACACATATTAAAATATACAAAATAACAAAGTAAAGCAAAATTTTAAGTGAAAACATAATTTATAATTTAAAAGAAAAAGCTGTCACATATAGTTTTTTGCCTTTTCTATTCACGCGACAAGCTTCTAAGAAAACTATTCTTTTTCGTTTTTATTTACCCCTAAGGTTTATTTTATTGTTATGTGCATTTAAAAGAAAGCTTATTTTTAAGAAGGTTGTTTAATTCATATTTTTTTATTATTTATGCACAAAGCAGATATATCATTACGATTTGTCTAAAAAAGTACAGTTTATTCAGTCCACGATTGTTAACACAATCAATTTGAAGTGCTTCTGCAAACTTAAATAAATACTTCACAAAGTTTAACAAACTGCAATTCATTGTATCTAAAATCAAACATCAATAAGTACCTAAACAATAAAATTTTCCAAGGTATTATCATTATCATTTAGCACTGCATTGCTTTCTACATTTAAAATATTTCCTATTCTTCTTACAAGTATTTTGTCCTTATGCTCATAACTTGATTCATTTATGCTGTCACATTGTCAACTGACAATGCCCCCACAACATTATACACACTCACTGAATTCATTTGAATCAATCTAAATACACAATACACATACTTTGGAAAATTAACAATACTTAGTAGGTAGAGATTTACGTGAATATTTTGCTTGACCTTTCTTTTAAAGGTCATAACTTCCTCATAATTCAAGAAAGGTTTTTCTTTCGTTTCGTCATCTATTTTGAATCGTGCATTTCATGTTGCTGTATTTTCACCAAGAAAATGCCTATTATGACACCCAGTTTATTCTCATGTGTCTGTCATATCACCCATTAACTCAGACTATCGCAGTCCACGGCTGGTCTTTGGCCTCGCTGATGCTACTCCACATCACGCTGTCCTCGGCCTTTCGCTCCTGTCACCCATATATTAAGTAGCTGGGGAGCGTTCCACACTACGGTTGCCGATACGAAGGCTCCGCTCATTTGCTTCCTTTGCCATCGATCCTTCGAAAACATCGCCAGCCTATCGCCACTTCAGCTTGATTATACTCTGCAAGCTCTACCGATAACTCTAGAATTTCACATACATATATTTACCCGAAAGATTCCAATCCACTGAGTTCAGCTAGTTCGTTCTTCACAATTCCAGCATACAAGCACGACTTCCTCACTGCATTCTCGTATTTTTCCTTGGGACTCATGTGTTCCTCTTTATTTATGTCTATACATGCTCCACTGCTTAAGGTTATGTCTTCTGTAAAAGCAAATGTGATACTTGAAGTAAGAACTGGAGCTTTGACATTATCATCATCATATATGTAACAGAAGTCCACGGCTGGATATAGGTACATGAAGTTGGAAATTTCATTGAAGTCTAAAAACACGAGCGTTTTTTAAAACTTTCCAGATTAGAGCCATTGAAAATCATGAAAATAAAGCAGAGGAATGGTTCAGATATCTCGTAAGTCACAAATGCTGAAGGGATATTTAGGAAGAAGTAGAAGTGTTTATTTATTTCTCACATAGTGTATTCTTTCAAAGTAGAAATACCAGATATATACCTAAGCACCGCTTTTTTTTTAATCTTGGTCTACTACTTGAATGCATCTCAAAATCCAAAGACCAGTCTACACTAGTTGGACTTGTTTATGTCAACCTTGTAAATCTCCAAGTATTCGTATGTAGTTACTAGCGAGTTCACTGACGATCGACCACTTTTCAACCATATTACTTAGAGCATAAAAGTGAAAAGTCGCTGACCTTCAGTGAACTCGGTAGTACATACGAGTACTTGAAGATAGTATACATTTATTTATTTAAATGTAGATAATTTTAGACAATTGTTTGTTGTCCTCATTCGTGATTTGCATTTGCGTAGCTTGTTGTTCGTCCATATTAAATTGCGGTAATTTACGTAAATGCAATACTAGAATTATGGTAATTTACTCTCCAAATGATTTGTGAATATCTAACCTATGTTTAAGTTCATATTCAGCAACAGATTTTTATCATTTTTCATTAGTAATCGCGTTCAAGCAGGAAGGCCAAAGTATTTTTCTACAACCCAAAACACTATGAATCTCTTTGTATATTATTTGGTAACTAAAAAGGAAAAGATGTATTTTAAAGATTATTAAATTATTTACAAACTACAACAGTATAATAGTAATAAATATGTACAAGTAGAAAAGGGTTACACGTCCAAAAATTCTGTCAACAGGAAAAGTGCCCAGAAGGCTGGCAGCATTGCCACGTTGGATGGCAATGCTGATTCTTTGGCCAAAAAATAGGCCCACCCTCAGGTCACGTGAAGAGTCGACCAACAGCTTGGCGATTTCCCAAAATACTAGGGGGGCACTCGGGCCCCAAGGCCCTAGTGTTTCAAACCCAAACGGCTCAAACACATAACTACCAATTAAATTATTGTATTTGCGCCGTTTGAGGTTTTCAGCACCTGCAGCAGCCGCCTCAGCGCAGCCCAATGTAGCTCAGTCCCTAGGTAGATGGGATGGCGCATGGGTGTCGACGCAAGTTGCGCCCCACACCAAAGGTCTACCCAACTTCCATGGCATTATGGTCATACCATCTGGTCTCTTCCCATCGACGAGTGCCAAGCCATTGGGTTCTAAGACAGCTGGCACCCCGGCAGTGGCAAGAGCACGACGGATGAGATCATTAATGCTAGCGTGCCGCGCAATTCTACCTGCACTCTTACTGCAAGAAAGGCCATGGTGTCCGAGGCAGTCGACTGCTTCAACACAGTGACAGCGATGTGGAGCCCCACAAGGAACGCCCAATCGCAAACACCTAGCGAGTCGGAAGGTTGTAAGTTTCCTACACCTCCACCACCCTTCCTGCACCAGTCGCGCAGTGTCACAGCAAGTGGAGCTTAGTTTTTCGTCGTCAGTTCATAGCGCTCGTCAAAATCGGCTGGGTTACAGAGGCAGTTATTTCACATATTCACTTACCTATTTTCTTCCTCTGCAAAGTATTCTGTTCCCCTCCATCAAATATATGCGTTACTTCTAAAATATTAAAGTTGCATTTCGCTCGCTCCATCGCCAGATCAGGGTTGACCTCCATCTTTGTTTCTGTCTGACTCATCTTTCAGAATTTTCTGAACATCTGAACTGTTCCTTCGTTTAAAAACACAGCGCGTTGTACGTTAATTCGTCGAATAATTCGATGTCAACTGAAGCTTTGTAGCGAGCCGTGAGTCGTTAATATCGGAGCTCATCAGTACCTATTGTATTCACCGTATATCCATATAATGCATGTAGTTAGCATTAATTCTCATTGATTGACGATCATCGAATTATTTGATAAAGACTTTCTGATAAAGTATCTGTCAATTGCAATGTGCATTGCCATCCGGATATCTACTATTCGGAAATTTGGAATTTCAATGTCAAATTGCCGCAAATATTGCATTATTTTTCAAACAAGCAACTTGTAACTAGCATAAACCAACACTAACCCACCGCCAAATATTATCGCTGCACTTGCAACTAATATCAGTTCAAAGTCTGCAAAACACTCAGTCTCTAACCAAACTATATTTCTAATAAAAACTCAATTGTCAAATCACAAACCCACAGGTTACAGGGCACTAGTTAACACATTTATGGAAGCCGATATACTGACTAAACTAGCTGCAAAAACAATGTAGGACATAATATCCGCGAACTGCAAGTGCGTTGTGCAAGTGCCCTTGAATGATAAAATCCTGCAATGCGAATGACCTCTACGTCTGCTCTGTTGCGATGCTATTTATATCTTAGTGCTTAAATAATTCACTAACGTAGCGAATTATGTAACGATAAACATATTTTTATAGAATACTAGCTGTGCCTATGCGTTGCAATGCACCTTTTTTTACCCTACCCTACCTACCTACCCCCTTATCACTTAGGGGTATGAAAAATAGATGTTGGCCGATTCTCAGACCTACTCAATATGCTCACAAAATTTCATGAGAATCGGTCAAGCCGTTTCGGAGGAGTACGGGAACGAAAACTGTGACACGAGAATTTTATATATAAGATATTTTCATGACTTTTGACTTTTGCACATGCTGCTGGGTCTTTTCCCCAGAATCCAGAAACTCGTCAACTTGTGTTGATGAAAGGAATTTCTTAATTGATATATTTAATCTGGATGGATGCGAGAAGCGCAGGAGCCGATGTGGCGATCCTTGGAGAAGGCATATGTCCAGCTGTGGACGTGTTACGGCTAAAATAATTAAACTCAAACTCAAAGCATTTATTTCAATTAGACAATTACGGCACTTTTGAATGTCAAAAAAAAAACACTAAAAGAAGCGAAGCTACAGTCCCAGTCACAAGGCATAATAACTTGAGAAAGTACTGCAGTTGCACATTCCAAAGCGTAGATCTCTATGGAGAAGAATTGGCAAGAAACTCCATGGACACTCTTTTAAATCAAAAAAATATTGTTACAAAATCTTGGTTACATCATCATCATGAGATTATACATATATGTGAGAACGATGTAGAAAGACGTGCAAAGTAAGAGCGTCCAGAGTAAAAGATAAATCAACAATTTAAAAATAAAATAATTAAAATAAACCGTGGCAGCTAAGAGATGATCAGTCCCAACTGACAGCGCCCGTCCACGAACATGGCGCATGTATCAGCCCCATTCAGCTCAAACATATTGAAGGGAACTAAATGACCCGACACACCCGCCACCATCAGTGAGACATTTGAGTGAGCATGACATTCTTTCAGCCACCAGGGCACGTTCAAGTCAATGAAAAATAACTAAATGTAAATGGTAGCTTTACAGTACATAGTACTCACACATGTGCTATGCGATTATATAATACTAAGAGATTGAATGTATACAATGCAAAGATATTTTTACAATCTTCTGCAGCTTCCACAATAACTTCACATGGTAATCAATTAGTTTGCCCCTAGGGTTGTGGAGCAGGACCAGCATTGAGCCAAGCATTTTTATCATCAATGTAATCCCCCAACTTATAATATGCTTGCCTACATAGTGTGCGTTTTATACAAAATTTAAATTTCGTCTCATTCAGTTGTAGAATGTGGGGAGGTATTTTATCGTAACATTTTATACAGTACCCCATGAAAGATGAGTCTACTTTAGCTAGCCTGAAACCTGATTGAGTTAGTTGGTCCCTATTTCTAGTATGATAGTGGTGTCGGTCACCTCTTTTACTAAATAAATGCAAACTTTTCCTAACGTACATGATGTTTTCATAGATGTATTGACAAGGTACTGTCATGATGTTAATTTCCTTAAACAGTTCTCTTAGAGAATAGCATCTACGTAGATCATATAAGGCTCTGATAGCTCTTTTCTGCAGAATAAATATAGACTCAATGTCTGCAGCCCGTCCCCATTGTAAAATACCGTATGACATAATACTATGAAAATAACTAAAATAGTTTTGCCTCGCGGTATCTACATCAGTAAATTGACGGATTTTTCTAACAGCATATGCTGCTGAACTCAACCGTTTTGCAAGAGAAGTTACATGCGGACCCCATTGTAGCCTTGAATCGAGCGTGATCCCCAAGAAAACAGTTTTTTCGACGAATTCTAGTTTCTCTTGATTCAATACTATGTCACTATCACTACTTTTGACATTCGGTAGAGCAAATCTTATACACTTCGTTTTTTTCCCATTTAATACTAAATTATTCGCGGTGAACCAATTATGGACCAGCAGTAGGGCGTTATTTACGTCGTCAAGATTTGTGGCACGTCTATGTATTTATCTTAAATATTGAAGAGGTATCGTCAGCAAACAACACCATTTGTGGTTGGTTTTTAAATAAATAGGGTAGATCATTTATATAGACTAAAAAGAGGAAAGGACCTAATATCGAACCTTGTGGTACACCCATACTTACTTTTAAACCCATTGAATTGACACCATTTATTTGTACTTGCTGATGTCTATCGTTTAAATACGATTTCACTAAACTGAGCGCAAGTTTCCCTAAACCGTAATGTTCAAGTTTTAAGAGTAGGGTTTCGTGGTTTACGCAATCTAATGCTTTCGAGAGGTCACAGAAGATTCCTATGGCATCTTGTGCCTCTTCCCACGCAAATATGTGTTTTAATAAGGTGACACCGGCGTCAGTCGTGCAACGTCCTTTGGTGAAACCATATTGTTTCTCATGTAAGATTTTATTGGTGTTAAAGTGTGTGAGTATTTGATTAAGCATTACCTTTTCAAACACCTTGCTGAAAACCGGCAACACGGATACGGGTCTATAGTTATTGGTGTCTTTACTGTCCCCGGATTTGAAAAGTGGTATTTACCTTGCTGTATTTCATAAGGTCCGGGAAGACTCCTTGGTCCACACAGAAATTAAATATTAAGGCTAAGAACGGTGCTATAGTCTCAATAATAGCTTGACCAACTTTAATGGACATTCCCCATAGATCTTCAGTTAATTTGATTTTGATTTCCTTAAAAGCTTTAATGACTGTTATGGGGTTTATATGCTTAAATTGAAACTCAACCGGACAGGCTGAAACGTTCGCTCTTAACAAATCAATAGAAACCAAGGGTGAGGAATTTAAGGTTTCAGTAGTTTTAACTGGGATACTAGTGAAGAAATCTACAAATTCTTGAGCAACTTCGTTTTTAGAGCTTATAAGACCACGTGAAGTCTCTGGTGTGATATCATTATTATATTTTTTATGTCTATTAGTTTCACTATTGATAATTTTCCAAACCGTCTTTATTTTATTATCGGCGGATTTAATCTTGTTGCTAATGAATAAGGCTTTAGCTACCTTACAAGTGTTTTTAAAAATTTTAGAGTAAGTTGCAACATATTTTAAAAGTTTCTGAGTTGATGTAAGGCTTAAGGCCGTACAGTTCAAACAATCGCTCCCTACTTTTCCTAATACCCTTAGTTGCCCAGTCACTGAACATAAACTTTGGGCAAATAGATTTAGTTTTCATTTTTAATGTATTATTGAACTCTGTGTAAACTACCGAAAAGAATTCCTCATAAAAGTGATTTACATTTTCAATAATATGGTCCGCAATAGCTAAATTACTAATTAAGTTATTATTAAATTTATTTAAATTACTGGGTGTCATTTGTCTAGACTTTATCTGATTTTTTAGTAATGGTGTGTAGGACTCGAAAAGAACGGTTTGACCGCTATGATCAGAAGGAAGGTAATTTACAATAGATTTATCCAAGTAGTCGCAGCAACAAAAAACATTATCAATACATGTTGTTGTTAAGATATGGGAAACCCTGTTATAAGGTCTGAAGTAAAACAAATTTTCCAAAAGTATTACATTTATTTTTTAAATTAAACCAATATAATAAAATCATCGAATTCGTAAAAATATAGAAAAAAAAAACATTAAAATAGTAAATCTTAAAACAATGGTAAATATCATTAAGCTTCTCTTCTTAAACTTCAAAGTTGGACCATACAGAAAGCAGCACTTTGCAACTCAATGTGCAATAATATTTACAACAACGAAAATGCACTGGGTTCTCTAGGTATACAATATTTTACATTGCTCATTCGCACTAGACTCCTACTAAATTTCTTGTAACCCAACGCTTACTCCAAAACCGTACTTATTCTAATTACTATAAATATCACAGTTTAGCCCTCATCATCATGGGTTTAAGATATTTGTGGAAGCTCTGGTTGACGGGCTCCGCGTTGAGGGGACTCTTGAGCGCTTCCTCCATCAGACGCTCGTACACGCGACCGTCGTATGCGCCCAAGGTGGAGTTTAGGATCTTCGAAAGACAAGACAAAATTAATTAAATGAGACTTCGACCAGAACTCTGCACATCGACAGCATTAGCTGTAAGTAGTCAGCAAGGTATAGGTCAATTTGCACAAGGAGCTGGACCGGAGGTAGGACCTTGTTTGTGAAATTAATGTAGGTTCAAACACTGTTTTAAGCTTGAAACTAAACTTATACTGTCACTTACGGGATATCGTCGAAATATCGGAGCTCAAAATTATGAACAATCACGGAAGATATCCCGTAAGTGACGTAGGTTCAACTAACAAGCTCCTAATCTTATTATCTTTTCAACCGAAGACGACCACCGTAGAACAGGTCTTTCCCTAGAATTACCAGAACAGTACAGCGCTGAACGCTCAACGCGTTGGACGCGCTGGTGTTCATTCAGAAGATTTCTGCTAGGTCGTTATATTAGGCTTACCTTGAAGGGGTCTTCTGTTTTAATTCCCGCAACCATCTCTGTCATTATTGGTAATTTACTGTTTATAATCATTCATCAGCATCAGCATAAGGTCCAGTTTTCACGAAAGTGGAAAGCGAGAATCGACCAATCACATTCGCTGAAATCCACATCGCGTCTCTCGTCTCTTCTGCGATCGGTCGCATCTTGCTCGTTTTGATCCCACTCCACTCGTCTTCGCTTTCGTGGAAATCGTGCGTCATGGAGGTATATGGCTGAGTATCCCAAGATATGCAAATTTCTCAGGTATGATGAACTTAATAAAGCTAGCCAAGGCTCTTTCAAAAGATCATCAGAGAAAAAAAAATCGAAAGAAAAATTAATGTTACCTCATCTCTGACATCGAAAGCGTCGACAATACCAACAGCATTGGGTCGTATTAGCGCCAGTAACTCTTCATATCTGGCCTGCAGTCTTGCGAGATCGGCTCTGGTTATAGTTGAATACTGAAACAAACGCGCGTAATATTAGATGGATAGTTTACAGCTAACAAAGTATCAGGATAAAAGTAATCTAGTTTTATCTGCCTCGTTGGTCGAGTAGCCACAAGCGTGACGGCTGAACCAAGGACCTCATGGCAGGACCATGAGTTCCAGCAGTCGCGCGGTTCGATTCCCGGGTCGGGCAAATTATTGGGTTTTTACATCAGGAATTTCTCAGTAGCAGCCACGGATTCTGCCTTTGTACCCGGTTGATGGCAATAGGCTCGCCCCAACGCCCCTATTACATGGGACCTAACCGTACCTTGCGAAATGTGGGTGTACTATTAGTTTCCTAGCCCTCACGTGTTCCTAACCATGTAGGGATTACAGGCGTTATGTTATGTATGTTATGATGTTATGTGATCTAGTTTTGTGTGGAAGGAAAGCATCAATTCATATGCTATCATCAGTCAGGTGAATCAAAGCGGCTAAAGTTGATTTAATCCAATTTCGAATTTTAATCAGATTTATTTTCGTCGATCGTTCTACTTTCAGCAAAGGATCAATCAAACTGTTGTGCACAAATTGCAAACCATGTACCAGACAGAGACTTTAGTAGTTGTCCGTGTCCGTACCGGTTTAACTCCTGTAAGGTATTTTGGTTATGGAATGGGCCACAATTGGATTATGGCCCATTCCAGACCCAAAACACTATAGACACGGGGTCAGCGCGGGTTAGTGAAAGAAAGAAAAAGAAAATACCTAGTTGATGATATCACATTCACATGTTCGGATTTTTGGTTTGAGGACATATTTCTTTGCAATATTCTCCTTCACCGTTCTGACTACCGGTGATAACATATTTACCAAGAGAAGATCTCCTCGTTTCTCCAAAGCCCAGTAGATCAGGTACAGTTCAGCCAACTGCAGCAGTACTGGAGCCAAGTTCGGTGAGGAGTTGTTGGCGTGGCGCACCATCTCCTCCCATGACACCGAGCAGAGGATGGCGCGGCAGTGAGCCTATTTGTTGAAAGAAAAGAAACCTTAAGTTTATATTTATGTATAAACAAATATAAAAGATACTGCGAACTTCTTCAGAGACGAAAACCATTTGAAAAAGAAGAAAAATATCAATTTATTGACAAAAACACAGGGTGTAAAATAACTTAACTGGTTAACATACATTCAGTACATTGATACATCCACCAGCGAGATATGACCAGCATTGAAAAGGACAATGACCAAAGTTGGTACCAAAAAGTCTCGCGCCTCAAAACCAAAATATTATAGTAATTAGTTTCATGTTTTTTTACGGCATTACGCGTCGGGGATTTGATTTTTGAACTGGAAATATACTTTTCGAGTTTAAAAGTATGAATATTGTTTTACTCCCTTTATATGACGTTCCGTTTCAACTGAATATAAATGACGTTCCGTTTCAATTGAACAAACCCTTGTCTGTCGAGCGGACTCTAAAATTAATTAAGTAAGATCAGTACACCAAATCGATTTAGTTTGGTTTATTGCTATTTGCAACAAAATAGATTTTCTCAGCCTAAAGATTTTGATTTATCGATTACATCCCTAAATCCCGACTAGTTTATAGCACTTACTATACTCTATGGTTTATAGTTATCTTATCTGTGGCATCTGACATTTGTACTGTACTGACTGACTATTGGCAATGTAAAGGTCTAAACTAAAATAAAATCGAGTTTCAGTCAAGCATACTGTGGATGTTACTTTAACTCGTAATTCTTACTAATATTAGTGTATTACGCTGTTTTTAGAGCAATAATGTAATGTATGTGTGTTAAAATATGTCGTTGGTAGCGTCGAAAAAATAGACCTACTTTTTAGGTTAGTTTCGATTTTATAAAATAACTCTGAAACGCGGGTTTTTTTTTCAAAAATAATTTTTGTAGGAGTTAATACGATCAGTGTAGTCTATAAAAAACAAGGTTTGATTTTGATGCAGCATGGTACGGGATTCCATACTTCCATGAGCATTCTCTTTTACGAAAAAAAAAAGTTTTTTTTTTTTAATTTTGCCCATAGATTTTACCTAAACAGCCAGTTGTACGGTAAGATTTTGCGCGTTAATGTCCCTTACAAGTTACACTGTCTAGTACTAAGGGGCCGTCTCCACGAGCGAGAGAATCGCGGCGATGTAACGTATTTGTATGGGATAATATCGCCGCGATTCTCTCGCTCGTGGAGACGGCCTCTAAGAGAGTGTATAGAAATACGTGGCAACGACGATAATATCGTCGCGATTCCCTCGTTCGTGGAGACAGCCCCTTAGCATAACGAATAACTATTCTGGAAGATAACGAAAGGATAACTTACTTCACTGGCATTAACAAGCTGAACAGACGCATTGTTCCACGCATCTTCGAAGTCCATACCACTCTTCTCGTAATTGTAAAGACTGTCATAAGCCGCTTTTGTTTTCCTGTATAGCAATTAGTAAGAATGTTTAGAAGTGGAATACCAATTTTAATTCACCGGACACAGTCTAAAAAGGTTATAGTAGCAAGTAACTCAGTTCTGAGAAGAAGATGGTGGTTATATGATACCGCTCGTCCGCGCTGTCAGGCGATGAAGCGGATCTCACATCGCATTGGCTGGTATGAAAATCCGTTGATGCCTCACACATGACACCACTCGACCGCGCGGACGAGCGGCGTCGTGTAAGAATTGCCTTAGGACTTGTAGGATGGAAGATTATAGATAGTTAGTTAGAATATATTTTATTAAGCCTACACAGTAAAATAAATAAACGAATTTATTTTATTGTTACACAGCTCTTTAACGATATTGCTATATCAGCGTTGCTATTGCGATATCGTTCGATACTGATATATTTATATTCTTGAGTGCAAAACTGCAAAGGCTGTTGACTCGCTATCCCTCTGTGTCATACACTTAGTGACAAAACCAACGAAATAATCCAGATAACAAAATATACCTAGTGACTGATAAGAGCAAAAGGCCGTAGACTTTGCCCAACAGTGGGACTAAACATATAAACGGAACATTGCAACATGCAGCTCATTATTAATGTTGTTCTTAGTTCTTACCCTGCACCGATCGCTTGGAAGCCCCTGATGATGCCCGAAGGAGTGTTCTCCCAGTGCACGCGGTCATTTTTGAAGAACTGCACCAAGTATGACACCGTGGGTGTCATCGCGTTGCCCAGTGTGGCTTGCTTCCATGCTTTTACTAGGAATCTGGAGCAGGAAATCGTTGTTATTCATGGTTATTTAAGATATTTCGTCTTTATGTATCTATGAGGATGGTTTCAAACTAGGTACATAACAATCCAACCCTACCATATTGTTGACTCTATGTCCTTCGGATTAAGTTTTAGTAAAGAAACTTTAATTAACATCTTAAGATGGTCGTATTTTGGAACTAGCGAACCGGACAATATCGAATCGGTAAATATAATTTTAACAATACTGGGTGGAACATACATCGGCGGACGCACAATTATGACCAATGAAAAAATTCTGTGTGGAGCATTAGAAATTATGTACTAAACTCGTGGGAACTGTTTGTACGTCGATGTTACTTCCACCCTGTATAACTTATGGCCATGACTCCACTGAGAAATACCACGTTACTTTTCAAGTAACCCACAATATAAGGCAACCCAAGGCACTTTACCTGGCAGTCTGCAACATGAGCACAGTGTATTCTCCCTCGTATGTGATAGTGGCAGCCACGATGCCATTGATCATGGGCAGATTGGACGAGGCCATGTAGCCGTGACCTCCGCACGCTAGCCTGAACTCCTCGATCCTGGCCGCAGCGTCGCGACTGCACACTGCCTTCAAGCAACACGCTACGGCATGTAGCTGAAAAAATAAAATTAACATCTTACATATGAAAGATGGACCGACGATCTTTAAAAGGTGGCTAGGACAGACTGGATGCTGATGGTGTACACTGTACAGGGTAACTAGGGAGAGCGCTATATCCAGCAGTGGACTGTGACAGGCTGAGGTACTTGTTTGATGACATCACCTGACTAGTACATAGTCTGCACTAAAAGTATCGGGAATGGAATATTTCCACTGTTCCTGTCATTTTAAAATCTTTTTAATTGAAAACTCCTTGGGTTTAAAAATCGAATACCATTTATTTATTTAAAAAAAGATTCTCGGTTTTGTCACAAGGTTTTGTCAAACTTGTTCAGTCGTTGAGAAAATGGAATTGACTCGAGAAAATTCAAGAGCGATGATTTATTATGACTTTTGAAGTGGTTTAACACAAAAACAGTGTGTTGACCGGATGATTTCTGCATTTGGTGATGAAGCCCCATCCAAAACCACAATTTATCGCTGGTTTGCTGAATTTCAATGTGGACGTGTCCAGCTCGGTGATGATCCCCGTCAGGGTCGTCCAAAAACTGCAGTCACCCAAGAAAACGTTGATGCTGTGCGTAAGCTGATTGAGGAAGATCGACATGTGACATACCGCGAAATTCAGGCAACTTTAGACATTGGCATGAGTCAAATACAAATAATCTTGCATGAACAATTAGGTGTAAAAAAGTTGTTTTCCCGATGGATACCGCATTCGCTCTGTGAAGAGCAAAAAGCGGCTCGCGTTACTTGGTGCGTCAGAACTCTCGAAAGATTCCACGCAGGATCCTCAAATGCTGTATACAACATCGTTTCAGGTGACGAATCCTGGATATACGCGTACGAACCCGAAACAAAAAACCAGTCACGAGTTTGGGTGTTCGAAAATGAGTTAAAGTCAACAAAAATTGTTCGTTCACGGAGTGTTGCAAAAAAAATGGTGGCCACGTTTGTCTCCAAAACCGGCCATGTTGCGATTTGTTGTTATTATGTTGTTTTGTATGTTTACGGTTAATGCAGAATGGTATACTAGCATTTGTTTGCCACAGGTCGTTTCTGAACTCCGTAAAGAGAACTGCAATCGCCGCATCATCCTCCATCACGACAATGCGAGTTCTCACACCGCGCACAGAACAAAAGAGTTTTTAGAGCAAGAAAACATAGAATTTTTAGACCATCCGCCGTACAGCCCCGACCTAAGCCCTAATGATTTCTATACTTCCCTAAAATTAAGAATAAATTGCGTGGTCAGAGATTTTCATCACCTGAAGAAGCTGTGGACACCTACAAAACGGCCATTTTGGAGACCCCAACTTCCGAATGGAATGGTTGCTTCAATTATTGGTTCCATCGTATGGAAAAATATGTCAAATTTCGCGGAGAATACTTCGAAAAGCAATAAATACATTTTTAAATAGTAATGTTGTGTCACTTCCTTGATTCCCGAAATTTTCAGTGCCGCCCTCGTAAGTTAAGAAGGTCTTCAAAAAATGATAGCATCAGTTATTTAGCTTGTATAAGCATAAATTAACTAATTAAGACAAACACAAGTTCTTTATTAAGGCAAGTTAATTATAACAAAGTACCCAAGGCTTCTAAAACTCGTTTTGATTTTAATAATTCCCATAAAAGCAAAGTCTAAATTAGCAAGAAGACGAATGAGGGTCGAATTTTTTGTCGAATTGTCAAAAGGTATTGAATAATAAAAAGGCCTGTTACGTCCCACATTCATGACCTCACGCGATCCGACTTGCGTCAAGCGACACGACCGTGCATCATTGGTTTGCTTCGTATCGCAAATCTTATCGCGGTGCCTCGTGGGCATGTGGAATGCTATACACAACTTCTTTCATCTGATTTTCCCATCGTCGCTCGTATAAAATCTGTTACCAACCTCTGGCAGTTGATCCATGTTGCCCTTGCCGACATCCTTGACGGTCTGGGCGTAGCTGTCCCATAACCAGTGCCCGGTGACCCGGAAGATGTGGCTGGTGGCCACTCCGATGAACAGTTTGTGCTGTTGGGTCACGTAGTCTATGATCTGCGGCTCTGGCTCGCTGTGAAATGATGAGGTGGAGAAGATTACTTAACTTGCCGAAGAATTTCGGTTAGAAGATATCCTGTCACACTTAGTAAATCTTGTGCAATTAATTTTATCACCACTGCTCCTTCAATGGTGAAGGAAAACATGGACATCGAAGTTGGAAATTATACAGTGTACTAAATTTTATCGATATACGTTCAGCCATTAAGACATGAAAGTAAAAGGACACTAGAAAAGTAAATAACTCACCCAGGTTTCGGTTGTGACTGATGTCTGACTGCAGAATATCTCACAGCGATGGTAGCGGCTCTAGACAGTTCATACGCCACGTCAGTTACGATGAGAACCCTGACGAACACCATGGTGCCGTACGCCAGCTTCTCGTTCTTTGACTTTATGTAGGTTCCATCCTGGAACGTGAAATAAATAAATAATTAGTTTTTTTTTTCAGAAGAACTCCTGATGAGGTAATCCCTTCAGGCAATAGTGCCAATGTTAAGGTTAGGAACTTGTGAACTGTTGGATTATTTTAAGTTTCCGCTCTGGGCCAAACTTTACAAATCCAACAGGTTCATGAACGTACTTACGGCATTTCAACCGCCATTGTTGCTTAGAAAGACTTGACAGTTCAACAGCTATTTATATACAAACACAAATTCGATTTCGTCTTGGTCGCGTCATCTAAAGAATCAGATAATACAACCAACACACAACTCGCAAAATAATTGGGTAATCAAAGCTTCCTTAAGACATAAGTAGTTCTAAAAAGCATACCTTCAGAACTTGAGCATTCTTCATCAACATACTCTTCCTCGGAATCCTAAAGTGCTCAAATCCTAAGAACCCATTGTTCGCCGTTTGGAAGCCCATCTTAGGTCCAATCTCTCCAACTTTGATGCCGGGAAGAGGCATGTGGGTCTCCGTGTCACGGATTTGGACAAAGAATGGATGAACCCCATGGCATTGTCCATTTGTGTACAGTTGAGCCACTACGATGCAGTGGTTTGCTGTGTGTGCCACTGAAAATGATGAGATGAAAGGGAAATTAAATGATGAATAAGTTAAGAACCTGTAAGATATCGTGATTTTATGGAGTCGTTACGTAAACTGTGGACTCGCTATCGTGAGTATACCAGGGCCGCCCGGCCGGCAGTCTTGACATAGATACCGACATTGTCGCAAACTTTCAATCGCTTTAAGAAAGAAAAAATTCGGTTGCAATAACGATGCTTGCGAGAAACGCATCTTGGATGTTCAGACTTGCTACTTAATGGTAAAACGAAGATGAAGCCAAAATAAACGCTACTGAAAAGTGCAGATTTATCTTTAACTTTAGGTGCTTTGCGCTGTAGTGATTGGGAATAAAATTGTCAGTAAATGCATTATTAATAGAAGTGCTAGTTTCATAAAATAATGTCATGCTCTACTTACATCCACCAGGCCACCACTTATAGGAGGTAAGGTTAGGACTGTGGATGATGAACTCTTCAGTGCTAGGATCGTAAGTGGCTGTAGTTTCTAATCCTCTGAGGAATGTTCCGTGACCGAGTTCAGTCTGTAAGAAAATGTAAGCCAAGATTGTTAAAGTTTACATTTAAGAACCTACGACTTGGATATCTCTAAAGACTTCAGACCTAAGTCGGCCGGACAAAGACGGTTCAGATTTCAAGTGCGATTGCGGCCTAGATCCAATGACCGACCCTTTTATCTTGCGCCTCATGCCCTGTAACCTGTGCACTTGATGACCTAATGATTGCGCAGAGCTTAAAATACTAGATGGATGATTGTTACTAGTAAACCTATAACACGTTTATTTGTTAGTTTTCAACACATTGTAAGTTTGTCTGTAACACTGCGCTTCATGGACCTAATGCACGCCACTGACGCTGCTATTAGGTAAACGTGGCCACTTACTGGGCCCAACAGATCTCAGAAGTAGGTACCATCATCTCGAAAAGAAGAAAGAAGTTACCTGTGCATAAGTTCCCAATATTCCCATAGACATAGCCTTGGGCAGCCACTCCGCCATTTGCTCAGGGTCTGACTGGTTCAGGATCGTTGGCACGAACATCCCCATGTGTAACATGAACGGAGTTATATCCTTCACCACTCCGAATGTCACACGGTACTTGTTTGTAGGCCTGTCGATTGTTACACAGACATGAGAAGTTGTACATTTCATTCTAGATGTGTTGAGACTGTTACTAAAGAAAGCAGCTGCAGACCTGCCGATACTGTGCAGTGCGTTACTGTAAGGGTGTGGTGAAGTGTCACTAGAGCCCATATTCACTCGCTGGCGGGCGTCAACCATATATCCTCCTGCACCGCGCTAATAATAATAATAATATATCATTTATTTCAGGTAACAAAGACCCATAACATACCTCTGGCACCGTCTCAGTTAAGGGGAATGCTCCAACCAGCCCGCGAAATTCAAAATTTCTTGGGTTTTTTGCAATTTGCAGGCCAGTGCTAGGTTGTATGTTGATTAAAATATTATTCGCGGCTGTAAGACATATGTAGTTACAGAATTATAATCATCAAAATCATCAATACAACGCTCTAAGTTCATAAAGCTGTAGGAATGACTTTTTCTGTTTTTTTTGTTCCTACGCCTTTATGAACTTGGAGGGTTGTATTGGTGATTTTGATGATTATAATTCTGTAACTACATACGTCTTACAGCCGCGAATAATATTTTAATCAACATACAACCTAGCACTGGCCTGCAAATTGCAAAAAACGCAAGAAATTTTGAATTTCGCGGGCTGGTTGGAGCATTCACCTTAAACTGCAGGCCTGAAGCTGCATTCTTTAGTTAAAATCTTGTTCTATTTAGCTTCTATCGACCACTCTATGTAAAAGTAATAATGGACCATAGGTTTATTACTTCTTACTTGAGTCTCATTGACGAAGATTTCCTAATTCAACTTTTAATATTTTTCTAATTAATTTGACTCACCTAAAAGCATCCATTGTGCTGTGTTTTTGAGCATACTCTTTTAAAGTTTCGTACAATAAGCAGGACTTTCTGATAGCGTTCTCATATCGTTCCTTATGGCTCAGGTATTCTTCAGGTACGTCATTCTTTGTATCAAATCCTGGAGCACTGAGCACCATGTTTTCTGAAAGAAGTTAATAATCAGAACTCTTTAAAATTAAACCGTGATTGAATGACTAAACATTCATTACTTACCGAAACCCCTCGGTGCTTAAGAAAGCACGTATAGATAATTATAAACAGTCATTATAGTAGTTAGAAGGTTGAAGGTCTGAGAACCAGACTCATCAGAGTTTCCGACATGGAAGTCATGGAGGCCAGATGTAAAATACGATTTAATATGTGTCTTAGACGTCACGGTTGGCGCAGTGGCTGAGTGATAGGCTGGTGCGCTGCGTATCGTGGGTTCGATTTCCGCATGGAACAAATATTTGTGGGGCCTTTATGTAGTTGTATCGGGTCTGACTGTTTGTGTAGTTTAAATGTTAGTAAACGTACCCACGACACAGGAGAAATTCCTAATGTGAAGCAACGTTTTTTATACAAGAAAAAATAATACGCAGTTGGGAAAGCGCTCGTCAGGAGTCAGATGTGTTCAACAACAATAAACATCTAAAGGGTGTCAATGTTGCAGTCAAAACTCTTAACCAGTCAAAAGTACTTTTAACTGAATAAAATAGGCAAAAGTAATTTTAACTGAACAGATTGGTCAAAAGTGGTTTTGACTTAAAATCATTGGTTAATAGTGCTTTTGACTGCAAATTTGCGGTTAAAAGTGGTTATAACTGACATGACGCTCTTAGTCAAAACTAGTTTTAACTGCTAAAGCATCAGTCAAAAGCACTATTAACTAGTTGGAATGTATATCAGCACGTTCTCTAATAATAATTAGTAAAATTTAAAGGTGCGTTTTTAGTTATTTTTATCGACCACCTTAACTTTTTATGATTTTTTGACTGACATAACCAGTCAAAACCACTTTTTACAGAATCAGTTAGTCAAAACTACTTTTAACCAGCTCCATTGGGCAAAAATACTTTTAACTGTTTTAACTTTTAACTGTCAGTCAAAAGTAGTATTGTCGAAAGCATACGGTTAAAACTACTTTTGACTGATTTTGCTAGTTAAAAGTACTTTTGACTGGTTAAGAGTTTTGACTGCAACATAAACAACATCTTCTCTCTTTCAAACTTACTTTCTTTCACGGATTTGTTTCTTAATTATTATCTAACCAATTTCTTAGAAATACATAATCAAGTAACCAATTTTGCCCGATAGTACTTTGTAGGTATTTCTTAAGACGAAAACACGGAATTAGGCTTATCTATAAACAATGTTATAATCTGTATAAAATCCATGAGATTGTAAAAAAAAATTATTAACTTAAGTAGGAAAATGATAAAAAATAACAGATAGTAATTATACTGTTATATTGTACTTTATCAAAGTTCAAGGCGGTATTTATCTACGAATTATTCAAATTATTACAGCACATCAATGTTTCTCCGTTGACCGATGTGATGATGTGTAATGGATTGGACTGGTCTGGATTAGACAATAACGTTAATGCGAAAACAAAAGAACTCCACTCCGACAAAATATTGTTGAAAATAAATTCTGCCGATATTTTGAAAATACAAACACCCAGGTCAAAGTCCTATATGGGGTAGAAGGGACACCGAAAATACATACATAGAAATTTTTCAACGGTTATTTTTAAAAAAATCTGCTGTTCCATATATTTTGACCGTGTAGGTATTGTACTTTTATAGGAAACAGCTGGTTTTTTTTTAATAACCGATGAAAAATATATATGTGGCTCAGAATGATGTACTGAATACGTGGTAACCGTTTCCTCGTCGGTGTCCCTTCCACCCCGTATACAATCAGCACTGTCTTAAACTGCTATAAATGAATAGTACTGACCTACATCATTAATCTTTTTATAAACACATATTAACTATACGCACTACAGCTGACAAAGATTTCTTGTAGAATTTAATAAGGATTGCCTTTACTATTAAAAAAAACAACTCACCAACATCCCTCCTCTCCTGAGTCTCTTGTGGCCCTCCATCTATCAAATGTGTCAGCTCCTGTACATCGAAGGTGCATTTCTTCCTCTCCTTCACCAGGTCTTCGCAAATTTTCGGTTCAGCCATGTTTGTTGACGAACACCTTTGTACTGACTCCACGGTCGTATTGATACTCGCCAACTATCTTTCGCTTGCGCTCCTATACTGTTTGATAATAGCTGATTAGATTACGTGGGGGGCTCCTTGTATAATTTAAAATACCTAAAGATTGTTGTTGACCGTTGTTCGATCGATAGCAGCGAGAATAGCTGAAGATCAAGGGTTTTAGTGAAAAATGGAAGACTACAAATATATTATGTGACATCAACCAACACGCGTCGTGGTTTACGGCCTGCACGCTCTTACAGATAGGACGTCTGTCCCGGCAGTGGGAACGCTAATGGCTGATAGTTCCAAGGGTTTAAGTGGAAACAAGATTGATACGGCATGGCTAGAAGGCTTGATACTTACTCGGATTACGATTAAAACAGATGCATGGATTCACGGCGGTAATAAACAGGGAATTGGAGCAGAATTTTGATGATAGATTGAATGCTGCTCGTTATACTAATGGCCTGGTACCTATATGTTGGACACAGACCTCAGAAATAACTAAGTAAGTATTCGTTTCCAAAATTTGCTAAAAACTTGGCCCTCACAAAAACCAATTAAATATTCATGAAAGTAGCGGTAACTCAGCCTATTCTTTCCTTTTCTACGCATTTGAAACTGCCTAAAATTTGAAAACGTCTTCATCAATAATAGTAGGCCAAAACTATTTCTACGCATTTGAAACTGCCTAAAATTTGAAAACGTCTTCATCAATAATAGAAGGCCAAAACTATTCATAACTTCTTCGCATTGTATTTTATTACACGGAAACTTTGAACCTCATTAAGAATAACTGTTGCAAGTTACGATAATGACGAAATCAAATGTTAGGTAGCATTATCATCTGCATAGGCCTTTTCCCAAGTTCTATGTTGAGATCGACTTCCAATCTAATCGAATTCAGCTGAATACCAGTATTTTACATGGAGCAACTGCCTATCTACCCTCCACAACCCAGTTAGTACTGGGTAATATACCCCTTGGTAAGACTAGTTGTCAGACTTTCGGGCCAGTGACTCCCTGTAATGACTGTCAAAGATTTACAAATGACAGCCGGGACCAACGGCTTAACTGCTCGGTATGTAATGGGTGGTCACCCATCCTCCGACCAACCTAGGTAAGCGCACCTTAACCTGAGGATTGATCCTAGCGGCGAGTCTGTTCTGAAAATACACCTTAATCTTTAACTTTTTTGGAGTAGGTAATAGTGACACCATCGTACACAACAGGAGGGAGGGACTGATGACTCAATAAATTGACGAAGTATCTGCCACCAATAATGAGAGCTTGTGATTTTGTTGGGTTAACTAACAGTCCAAAACTTTTAGCCCACTGATGTTTTGAAGATCATTATTGATGGTATCCATGGCTCCAGGAAGCTCATCGAGTTTAAAATGAAGATAAAGCGTCTGCATATAGAGAGATGATAATGCGAGGTTAATACCTTGGTGACAGCGTTAATAAAAACGGAGAAAAGAAGAAGAGAAAGGACGCCACCCTGAGGAACACCCGCAGAAAGTGTACCGACTGCGAGCGGCCCCGAAGATATGAATCAAACCAAGCAGTCACAGGAGGAGATTGTTTAGAGAAGAAAGGATGCCTGAGAGGATGTCAAAATCAAAATTGTTAAGAGTGGAAGATTTAATGTTATCGTCCAGAGTCACTGGTGATTTGGAAAAGTGTAAATTAATCGTGTTTAGGTCAATATCAAGCGTGTTGTCATTCGCAACTTTGCCGATACCAAGGGATTTTAGGAATTGCCATACTTATGCTGTGTTGGAGTTTTGAATTGTGTCGTGTATGTGACACCTTTAAGCATCCCTACACATACGACCGCAGCGATTACACAGTTTCTTATAGAGGGACCAGTTCTCATCAGTAGGGTCTCTTTTTTGTAACGCCTTTTCGCGTTATCCCTTTTAGACATCGCGTTTTTAATTGCATCCGACAACCAAGGAGCTGGAAGTTGCTTAACCCTGATATTTTTCAGTGGGGCATGCACATCAAAAAATTTCAACACTATCTTTGTAAATTCGGCCACCTTAGCGTACAAGTCATTGTTATCATAAACAGGAGACCAGTCAATATTTCCAGCCCGATCTGGAGCGTTTAGGAGGGGCGCAAACGCACCAGGTCAATGTTCTTGAAACTGCGTAGCAAGAGTGATTTGCGTTTAGGAGGGCGAATTTTATACGATATATATGTATAAGTATAATAGATCTTGGTAAGAGAAGGAGGCAGAAAGTTGCCCGTAAGTGGCTACTTTGTTTGGGTCAGAAACTAGAATAAGGTCTAGTAGTGAGGGATTGCAGTGAGGAGCATGATGAGTAGCGTTGTGAAAATCCCGACCTCTACAGAAAAATCTTTCCATAGACCCTGAAGGCCTTGAAAAACGTATCTTGCCCACATCGTTTCGTCATGTATAAAATCTATGGTATACCCTACTTCTATTACAAATACCCCGGCTGGGGCGTTTCAACATTTAATTTTGCACGCAAGCTTTATTATCACTGTTTTCGTAAATTGATATTCCTACTCCTACCTGTAGGTAGGAGGTAGGTACCTACTTATGTACTTGACGGACGATAAATGGACTATGAGATAATAACATTAACACCTAGAGTACATCAGATAAGTAGGTACACGAATACCATTAGTTTTGTCAGATAGGCAGTCGCTCCATGTAAAATTCTGGTATTCAGCTGCATCCGGTTAGACTGGAATCCGATCCCAACATAGTTGGAAAATGGCTTGGCAGATGATGATGACCATTAGTTTTGCTGTTTGGTTTATTCTATTGACAAAAAGATAACAAAAGGAAAATCTAGTCCTCGCGACAAATACTTTGATGATTCAGTGCCTACCTAGGTACATGATTCTAGACCGGTGCGGCGTGATTTGATTCACAATATTTATTTCTCTTACTCCGTTACATGTTATTATTATCACGGGTATATTAAAGTATTGTGACGGTATATCCATGAGGCTAGACCGCCTGGACTAATCACTGGACTAGACATTTACAAAGAAACACAATTAAGTGTCCCGCCTTTTTTGGTTTTGCTCCTCGACAACAGATGGCACTTGAATGGATCGTTTTATTGACTTAAGTGACATCTATTGATCAATCTATACACTAAATAAGATGGAAGTCATGTCATGATTTATCTGTCAAATTACGAAGAGGTAAATAAACAATTAACTTCATCTCAATAAAATAAACGATGAAAACTTACTTTTATTGTTCACAATGATGATTTTAACACTGAAATAGCCGGTTTATCACCAAAATATTTATCTTTCGTAGAAGGAAAAACACGTTCGTCGCGGTATTTTTTTTACAAGGTTGCCTATTAATGTGGGACGTGCGGTCATTACCACTGTTGCTTCTATACTAACCAACTAACATATAACTAGGTATTAGGGTTGCCAGATGTCCTTTATTTTAAAGGACGTCCTCTTTTTCAGACCTAAAAATTGAATTTGTCCCTTAATTTAAAATGTTCAATAGAGGACAATACTTCGTCCTTTATTTTGTGAAAAATGAACACACGCGTATGTCAATTAAGTACCAGGATTTGCAATATGGTATCAGAACTACAGATACCTAATATTAACCTTGATGCATTGTATGAAGAGTTCTGTAGAAAGCCTGTCTTGACGAAAGTTATAGACGATAAGAAGTTTGAAAATGCTCTTGAAAATTGTATTCAGATTCTCAAATCAACGGATGAAAACAAGAATCTGCTAAAAATAATACAATACGTGTTTTCCATCCCAGTTTCTAACGCCCAAGCTGAAAGGATTTTTTCATTGTGTACGAATATGTGGACCAAAAACCGAAATAAGTTAGACATTGACACTGTAAAAGCAGAAATAAAATCGAACTTCAACATGCAATGTAAACAATTTTATCATTACATTATAGAAAACGAAGAAGCTCTTAGAGCAGCCAAAAGTAACACCAAGTACAAAAAGACTAATTAGATAACGAACTACGTTGTATTGTATTGTATAACGGGCTGGTGTCCGCAACTCCACGTCCAATGCGCGTATTTTGCGTACGAACTACGTTATAATGCGTATTAATATTAACATTATTTTTTAATTCATAAATGTCGCTTAAGATACCATAACAGCATTTTTTTTTAATAATATGATACTTATCCTTTATTTTCATCCTATGTCCTTTATTTAATCTTATCAAATCCTCTAAAATATAAAACCGGAGCTGGCAACCCTACTAGGTATGTACCACACCAGGTTATATTGCGGTTATCATAAATTGACTTGACTTTGAAATCTGCCAACTCGTGGTTATTTGGAATGGTAGGTATAGTAAATGTACCTACCTATCTACTGTTAGGTTAGGTAGGTAATTTAATATGGTCATTCTTCTGGCACTTAATAATTTTTCAGCGATGAAGTACTGTAAGAAAGAAAGAAGAAATATAAATAATTTAAATAACTTTTTTCCCAACCAACCTTGAACCTAATGCTTTAGAGATAACGTTGAAAATCTATTAGTGACAGATTGTAGTAGCTTGATGTGCAGGGGCTCTAAAATGGCCGCTTTAGTAGAATCAGAATAGGATAATAATATGAATTACGTTTAAATTTGTAAAATTATCACAAGGTGACAATTCATAATAGTAACTACGTCTATGACCGACCATTTTAAGAATTTAAACTTAATTCATATTATTATCCTTTTATGATTCTGCTGCTAAAGCGGCCATTTTAGACCCCCTGATGGCTGTACCTACATGGTACCTACCTTCCTTATTTTAAGTAAGTAGGTACCTAATAAAGTCCATTTATTCACGACTCATGATTATCTTCATAGAAGTAAGTACCTAATATAATATATAACATAAGATTTATTTCGATATTTAGTCTTGGAGTTTTTCGTGAAAGCAGTAGGTAACCTTAATTTGCATTATTATACCTAAGTAGGTAAGTACTATGAAAAACAAATTCACTTTAGCTGTTGAGTGTACATTAACTTATGAATGGGCGTTAAAATATTTAATAAACCCTATTAATACGTAATACTTACTAAAAATGAAAAAAAGTAATTTAAGTACTCAGAAAATTAACATGACGGTTTTTTTTATAACGTTCCTAGCTTATTTTTTTTACGTAATGGCCTACTTAAATAGCTAATTCGTTTTTTAACGGGAATCCCATCGCATGCTTACCTATAAACATGAGTATTATACACGAAGGGATATAAATATAATAAACTGAATAAAAGCGTTTCGCTGTTTTATAACGAAAAGTAGGTAACAATAACAATGATTCATCAATAATTATTTTACAATTAATTTGTAAAATCAAAGAGTTTGTATTGTCTTTGATAGAAAGGCAAAGATCAATGTATTGTAATTTATGCTACTTTTATGTTCTTGTTTGCTTAATAAGTTACGGTATCTAATCGAAGACATTGAAATATATGTAGGTATATATTTAATTTCGTAACTATTTCCATTGAGTTACACAGGTATTTAATCATTTAACCGTTTCTATATATAAATTTAAACAAAACTGAAAATAAATTTAAATGTTTTAATATTTAATAAATTATTGCTACAATAAAATTTATTAAAAAAAATATTGCATTGAGCAAAAAACCCGTCACAGATCTTATAAACTCCAGCATAGAAAAACTTTTACAAAACAAAATATATTCTACTTTTACAAAACAAAATATATTCTAAACCTATTAACACGTTTCGTTTTTGTATAATTTGGTATCACAGTTTCCCCTGCATGAAGGGTTTAAGATATTTGTGGAAGCTCTGGTTGACGGGCTCCGCGTTGAGGGGACTCTTGAGCGCTTCCTCCATCAGGCGCTCGTACATGCGACCGTCGTATGCGCCCAGGGTTGATTGGAGCAACTGGAAGATAAAAATAACAGCTTATGTATCGTACAAAGTACGTACCAACAGTACCTACACCAAATACATATTATCACATACCTACGTGATTAATGAAACTGCCAATTTGCAGCCCCCTACGACACCCTACAGAAATCGTTGATCTCGTGGTGCAAGCAAGCAAGGTTGATTTGGAATTGTTTAGTCATTTCCTCCGTTGCCTTGGAACTCCTGGTGTCTCCGATGGTGTCGGATGTCCTTACCATTCTCATCGGACTACAAGCGTGGAGGCAGATGCAGGAAACCTAGCTGTGCGTCTATAATACCTCCCGCCATTATTAGTCTCCGCTGCCATTGGCTGCCATAGTCGAAATTTGTTCAGAAGGACATAACATACGAAAAATTCCCCCCTGGCACTACTGCGAAATCATTTGACTGCTGTAATTAGATTAGATGTTGTTTAGTAAAATTTAATATGCACTTACAGCTCGGCCAGAAAGAGTAGAAATTAAAAAAATTGGAACTAAATTTTTTCTCCACATAGCAACTCTAAAGAAATGTCAAATATCCTTCAAACTACCAAAACAAAAAATTTGTGTGTGAATTCTTGTGATTTTCAGTTGGTTAATCGTTTGACTTGACTCAGTGAATTGTAATTGAAAATGGGAAAGACGATAAAAAGTGGCGCCAGAGAAATTATTTACAATGTGTTTAAGAGATGTTTGGCGGAATATCATGCCGGGAAACTTTTAACAGAATTGGATGACCTCTACAAACGAGTTGCTGATATTACAGGTATTTATTCAGTATAATTTTATACAATATACATATTTCACGGTATAAGTTACAGTTATCGTCAGTTAAGTCTATAGAAAATGCCACATTATCGAAGTTTTCTACAGATTTCCTATAACTTTAGAGGTTATGTTTACATATTGGAAAGTACTTTGTTAAGTGCCTTTGTATAGAGCGACTGCATAATTTTGATCATCACGCACGCATGTCATTCTAAATTCATGTTTTATTTTGATTTCAGGGAAATCATTGTTGGATTATTGTCCATGCTGGAACTGCCAATGGATTTGTACCCAATGAATTGCTAATATTTAGTGGCACCAACAAAATGGAAGATAATCATTCAGAAATGAATTCTCACAATTTTACCAAGTGGGTGACAGAAAAACTGATCCCAAACCTTATGAGGCCTCTATAATTTTCTGACGAATCGCACAGAGACTAAAGTCATCTAACTCTATTTTTGGTCGGCCTTTTCTATGCTTGGCTGGTGTTGTAAATTTGCCACATAGCTGTATTTAGCTTGCTGATAGCGAGCGATACACTTTGTGTTTGGGTGGCTTGGCCACTATACGAACTGTGACCTTAAAAGGTCTGTTCGCCTAACTGTTTACCTTTATCTTTTTACTATTTACCATTTTTGTGTTGTGTACCATTTTGTATTGTGTGTTAATTAGTATCTACTGCAATAAAAATTCTGTAACTGATTATACAGTCTTGTTTATCCCAACAAAATGGGAACTCCAAACCCTGAAGATATACCTCTCGGCACTCCTGATCCTACATATAAATAAAGGTATTCTAACGGACTCGTTCATTTTCCAATTATTAAAATAATTTAGAAATTATATTATAATTTGCATTTAATTTAATTATAATTTACAAGCAGTTTACAACAATCATTGTACCTGCTTGTAGCTAAGTGACAATTTTATAAGTTTATCTTGGACATAAGCGACATTGGTGAAGGAAAACATCGTGAGGAAACCTGGACTTTATAATTAATATAAGTCTGAAATCGCCAACCCGTCTTGAGCAAGCGTGGTGATCAATGCTCGTGCCGTCTCTGTTGAGAAGAGGCCTTTGCCCAGCAGTGGGACAGTAATTGGCTGGTATTATTATATTAATTGTATTAAAAAAATATCCTATTCTGATTCATCATTAAAAATAGTTCAAGTATCAAAATCATTTATGTTGTAGTATAAATGATACCATATAAACGATAGTAGCGACCTCAATTTTTTTCTACTCTTTATGGCCGAGCTGTACCTCATCGATAATATCAAAAGCATCCACAAGTCCAACAGTATTAGGTCTTATTTCCCCCAGCAACTTCTCGTACCAGGATCTCAAGTGCACCACATCGGTATTGGAAATTGACAAGTACTGAAGAAAACAGAAGGAAACGTCAAACGATTTCCAAAACGGATGCTGTATAATAGCTATCAGCCAGCATCGATGTTGGCCGATTGAAAATCCTCTACCAGGTAGTCTTCAGGACTAAGGCTATTTAATATTCACTTGCGTTACTACCAAGATTCCCACAAATCTCGGACTCACAAGCTGTTCATGAATGCGTTCTGTGTTCGGGTCGCAGTCACAGCTGGGTGGCAAAGTCGAATAGAAAGCCCCTCGGCTTAACCCGAATTGTGACGAGGCGCGCCGAACATGATTCAGCGATGATAGATTACGAACGAAGCTTGCCGATCTTCACGGAAGTAATATCGGCTTTGTTGTTCAAGAAATACTGGAGAATCATATGTGCTGACCCAAACTTATGTGTGGCAGGCCTTAAATAAAAGCCTCTCAAGGTAAAGGCATCCTATGATAACAGCCAATTTGAAAGCACTGGCCACAGCAGTGTGTACTGTATAAACACAGAACATGAGGATTAATGAAGACTAAATTAGCCAAATTAACACGCTGACCTGTAGTAAGTCTCCCAAGCTCTCCAGCGTCCAGTACACGGCATACAATTCGACTAGCTGGCCCATCACCTTAGCCAGTGGCGCAGACATCGTTTTCATAGCCTTAGACATGTCCTCGTAGAATGTGGTTATCACGATCACTCGACTATGTGACTGAAAAGGAACATTGCTGTTAGAAGGATCGAGAGATTTATCAAAATGCATTGACTAAATCCATTACGGCCTGACAAGATAAAAGACAGCCAGACAAAGAGCTATATAAGGTGGTAAGGTTTTACGTAGCGGAGCTGACTATCCAGAATGAACGTACTGAACGAATACTGAATCGAAAATTCTAATTCTAACAAATCAGTACATGGAAATGAAAAGATGAAAAGGGGCTTTGAAGCGATGCCATAAACAAATCATTATTCCAAACATGGGATTTTTAGACTAACCTCGGCAGCAGAAACTAATTGTATCGATGTTGTATTCCACGCGTCTTCCTGAGACATTCCAGACATGATTTTCATTGTCATGCTGTCCACGCATGAAGATATTTTCCTGTAATTAAACAAATAACAAATGAAAATGTCTTCTCATCACTCAATCAAAGAAAGTGTTTTTAAACCGACTTCAAAAAAGGAGGAGGTTTCTCAATTCGACCGTATATTTAGATACCTACTAATAAGACGCCCCGTCCACGAGCGCATCAAGTTTAGTAACACGGATGGGTTTCATTTGTTCCGTTTGCCTGAGTACTACAGTGCCTCATCGCATGCTGCAATTTATTTACGCAGTCATTGTTGCAACTCGCGTGTCACTTGCGCGCTTAGCTCGGGGCAAGTGGTAAGTGATGTTAACTTACTTCATTGCGACTATTTGGAATCCACGTATGATACCAGCGACAGAACTTTCCCATTTGTCACAGAATCCTGGAGCGGAGACCGTCTTCAAGTAAGCAACTGTAGGAGTCAAGGGAACCGTGTCGATCTGGCGCCATGTTTTGAGTAAGAATCTGAAAGTATAAATCATCATTAAACATGTTTTAGATCAAATCGATCAATCAAATCTATTTTCCTGCAGAACATCAGAAAGTCTGCTATCTAATTGTGACACAGACGTAGTCTTACTCGTTTACAGAGAAACCTACAACAAACACTAGTCCTTCTAACCGTTTGCGATCACGGGGACAACCATAGCGGAAACTAGCCATCGCCGCAGTAAATACACAGTGCAAATGTGTGCACACACAGGTGAGCAAAACAGTACGGTTGACAGACACTCGAGAAGTATGGTAGAACAAAAGGAAGGTATTAGGCATATACACTGCGGTGGGTGATCCCGGGCTGAAATGATGACGACGACGATAACCACCATACCAACCAATAGCGTCATAAAACGCCACGAACCTAGCCGTCTGCAACAGCAGCACAGTGTTGTCTCCCTCATACGTGCAGGAGGCCGTGGTGAGCGCGTACGTGGCGGGGAGGTTGGATGACGTCATATAGCCGTGCCCGCCGCACGCCAGCCGGCACAGCGACGTGAACCTGCACGAGTCTGTCGTGCTGATGGCCTTCAGGCAGCAGGCTAGAGCGTGCAACTAGAACAAAACCAATTTCGTTTCGCATAGCATATTGAGTCAAAAACGTTACTGCTGGGACACGGGCATCCTCTCTGTGGGAAGCGGGCCCAGTGCGTGTTGGTGGATGTCACATGTCTTCGAATTTTTCGTTCTAGAACCTATCACTTCCACAGGATGTTTTCCTTCACCTTTTCAGTGCAGTGCATGGTGATGAAAAAAAATACATAGGTAAACGACATACGACACGAATGATGGGGTTACTTCTAGGCTACCACAGCACTGTAATAGCGTAAAACTATAGACGGCACAGAGCAAGGAGAACTGAAATTTTGAAGAGATCATACTTATTTACATCTCATTTAAGTTCTCAGATTCTGACTCACCTCTCCTAGTCTCTCCATGTTTCCCTGATGCAGCTGGTCATTGATAAGATTGAAGGTGTCCCATAATCGTCTCGCGTTCATCTTCATAGCGTAACACCCGGCTATCGCGGATAATATCTTGTGCTGCTGTGTCACATAGTCCAGGATCTGGCGCTCTGGTTCACTGAAAGATTAGGTAGGACTACAAAATTTTACAAAGAGGTCTTGACGATGAGACAGTACTGCACATTGTGTAACCATTTATAAGGGTTGTTGTAACGAACGCTTCGCTTGACAACGCAACGATGTCTGTTTAAAATACTTTAAAAAGTAGGCTAAACAAATATTATTATGATTGCCTAGGAAGTATATACTCAGTGAAAGAATTTCAATGTCTTTCTTCAATGGAAATCTTTTAAATTGTATTGGTGTCAATTTAGAGAGCCCACATCACAAGTTTAATCGTACGTCGGATGTCAGGGATCTATAACTCTGTATGAACGTACAACTAATAAGATGAGAATAATATAACATTTTATGTTATGTTATGCCATCTAGTTTCAAAAATAGGTATATCCAAAGGTGCACCTACCCCGCTTTGAGCTGAGACTGTCTCCTTACCGCGGAGTACCTCGCACCGACGGTGATAGCCTTGGCCAGGTAGTTGACGGAATCGAACACAATGACCACCCTCACGAACACCATGGCTCCGTAGATGAGCTTGCTGTTCTTAGACTTAACGTAAGTGCCGTCCTGAAAAAGCAAATCAACACCTAGGCATTTAATAATTCAGGGAACCTTATTGATCGGTAGATATCGAGATATAGAGTTATGTAAATAAAGGTTCGGTAAAATCCTCAAACCGGTATGGACAGTTGCGGACCCTGGACTCTGGAGGCGCTGAGCAGACGATGGAAAATTTACAACAACCAATGGATGAAAAACAACGCGGTAACCAATGGACAGGTAGGGCGGGAGCGTTCGGTTCGGCGATCAAATAGTCCGTCTTCTGTTCAGCGCCTGGCAGATATTTCAAATTCAAATATTGATTGCACTGGTGTGGTTATGTACTCTACTAATCAGTACATTACATGTCAGAGTCTGGTGACCCCGAACCACATCCGTTATTTGCCTGAACAGGTTTGAACGAATCTTATCTTAGACTGAGTAGACCCCTTCTTTGTTATATCTATGGTAGACGGGTATTGAAAATAAATTACGTATCATGTACACGATACCTACCTCCAAAACCTTAGCGTGCTTCATCAGCATATTAGACCTGGGTATCCTCACGTTCTTAAAACCTAGGAAGCCATTATTCATTGAGTTCAGCCCCATCTTGACTCCAATCTCTCCCACCTTGATGCCTGGTAGCGGCATGTGGGTGTCTTCGTCCCTCACTTGGACTATGAATGAGTGGACGCCGTGGCAAACACCCTTAGAGTACAGCTGGGCTATCACGATGCAATAGTTCGCTGTGTTCCCCACTGTCAATAAAGTGGTAAATTGGGTTAAGAGGGCAAAAGCATGTGACCCATGGAAGTAATTTATAAGATTTTATGATCACGGTGCTCAGCGCCCTGTTTCTTTAACTATTAGAAACCTACTGCATGTTCATAGCTATTATTTAGAGTCATCATCTGCCTAGCCTTTTCCCAACTATTTTCGGGTCGGGTTCCAGTCTAACCAGATGCAGCTGAATACCAGTATTTTACGTGGAGCGACTGCCTATTTGACCTCCACAACCCAGTTAGTCCTTGGTAATACGATACCCTTAGGTAAGACTGGTTGTCAGACATTCGGGCCACTGACTACCTGTCAAAGATCTACAAATGACAGCCGGGACCAGCTTAACGTGCTTTCCGAGACACAGAGGAAACTCGGTATGTAATGGGTGGTCACCCATCCACGGATCAACCTAGGCAAGCGCAACTTAACCTAAAGCGACCCGAGCGGCAGTTATTATTTAGCCACGAGCTTATTAAGTCTAGCTGACGGCTGGGCTGATGATCAGTTTACTTTTTAATGAGAAAGGAAGACTCTCCGTTGCTCATTCACTTGATCAAGGCGTTCACCAGAAAAGAAAATATACACTGACGTATCCTACACACCGCGACATCAAACTTATCCGTGCGATAAACTTATAGGTAAACTGAAAGCGGAAAGCAACCGGGCAGTAGTGAGGATGTGGAACTTCCCACCCCTTTCCTGAAACCTCTAAAATTATAAGTAGCATTCATTTCAGTTCGGTTTGAACTTGCAGGGATCGAACTAGGAAAATCTACTTACATCCTCCAGGCCACCATTTATACGAAGTGAGCGTAGGACTGTGCAGTACAAACTCCTGAGTGGAAGAGTCGTAGGTAGCCGTCGTCTCCAAACCACGGATGAAAGTGCCGTGACCCAGCTCAGTCTAGAATAATAAAGTACCATTCCAACACTTTAATAATCAAGATTAATAAAATTATACGTAAGTACGGTAGGACGCCCTCAATCTAGGTGAAGCAGTTATCATAATAGGATGGCTACCGGCTAAATGAGAATTTCTGGGATTCGCATGATGCAGAAACCTCGGATCGTCATCTGCTACAATTTTTACGTATTTCTTTTGTTTCGTCCGCGTTCATACATCTGGATCTGTTTTACCTGAGCATAACTCCCGATGATGCTGCAATTCAAAGCCCGATAGAGCCACTTTTCTTGCTGCTTCTCATCAGCCTGGCTCATGAAGACCGGCATGAACATTATGTAATGCAGCCCGAAGGGAGAGCCATCCTGCGATATAGAAACGCCCAGGAGACCGCTTAGAAAATTCCTGGAATATAAAGTAAACTCTAAAAAAAATCTTCTCTCACTTGGGCCTGGTTTCCGTGAAAATAGAAAAGAGTGGATCTGAGTGGAGACTTGCGGGAATGGACCATTGGTTGAAAACCGGATCGCGTTTCTCATCCGCCCTGTGATTCTTTGAATCTTGGACGTTTCCGCCGTAGATGGTAGAAAGTGTGCTCACTTTCTACCATCTACGGCTTACCACTCTAGGAACTTCTGATTCTATTACAATATTAATGATATTACAATACCTGTAGTTGGTAAGGTCAATGTTGTTTTCTTGTTGAATTTTCCGAAGCAAATCGAACTGGGTGACTGCCTTACGCATAGAGTTCTCATATTTTTCCTTATGACTTAGATATTCGTCTGGCACACCGCCAAAGAGCTCCTCCCTCTTAGTCAGTATTATCCTTTCTGAAAAAGAGACGAATCAAATGGCAACGATAGAATACTCTGTAGGTCTTCAATTGATAAGGTACTGTTCAAATTAATGAAACATTTCCAATTCATCTATTGGCGTCGTCATTTGTTCATCGCAAATTACACACAAATTAAACTTGCTACGGCTTCTTTATCCCTACATGATTTTCCCTATGGCTTTTGGCTATAAAAGCCTGACATTTCTTGCAAACACATCACACCTCGACCACTCCTCCATCAGTCACCAGTTCTAAAAACAAACACTCCAACATGAACAAGATCTATTTCCTCATCGTCTTCGCTTGCCTCTGCCTCTTCGCCGAAGCACAGTTGACGTTTACCTCCAGCTGGGGTGGGAAGCGTGGGAGCGTTGCTCCCATCTCATGCAAGAACGAAGACGCAGTTGCTACCATTTTCAAGATGATTCAGAACGAAGCTGAAAGATACATCTTCTGCCAGCAGAAATCCTGAAGCCAAAAGACAATCGACGCTATTCTGAAGACGATACTGCGATATTTAAATGGCGAATATGTTTATTTATAAAATGTTATTGTGTTTAAATTTTCTTCAGAAGAACCGTTGATATTGTCGGTCGGAGTAAGCTGGATGGATCTGTATGTGACTATTTTATGTATTTACGGGTTATGTAAACATATACTTACAACTTACATAATGTGTAAGTACTATGTTGAAAATATTCACCTTGAATTTAAGGACATAATTATGATTTATGAATAAAAATTCTTGTGACATGTTATAGATAATAAATTGAATTTATGTTTTTAACCGACTTCAAAAAATGAGGTTCTCAATTCGTCGGAATCTTTTTTTATGTATGTTCACCGATTACTCGAAAACGCCTAAACCGATTTGAGAAATTATTTTTTGTTCCAAAGGGTATATACTTCCCAGGAGGTCCCATTTAAATTTTATAGAAATCAGTCGAGCGGTTTTTGCAAAATCAACAAAAATCTAAAAATTGTATACATCGATGAGAAACCTCGCTGTCTTATTGGAGCAGTGCGCAAATGCAATAATGAATGTGAGATATTTTTTTTTTCAAGAAAATTTCAGTATTATCTTTGTGAATGGTAAAAAGAAAAAAAGGAAAAGGATAAAGGAGTTAATAGTTTAACTGCATGACGGAATATCACAAACGAAAGGGTCTTTGACTGACCTTTGCAACTGACTCTGAAAGTTAATGCACAGAATTAATTTTCGCCGGTTATTTTACTTGACGGTGACAGCCTCATTTTAGTCTATGGTGACAGCATCGATGAAGTGATCGATAGGTAATCAAAATCATAATCATTATCATAAATCTTTATTTATCTCGACATCAGAATTTACAGGCGCTGGTATATGTACAATCTTATATAGAGAAAGGTGTCTAAAGTAGGAAGGTCCTGAGTTACAGATCACCTCTCCGGCTTAAATATAACAATTAGATGAAGCAAATTTTTTTGTCAAGATTCTAAGGTTAAAATTGGGAGTAGGTAAACAAGTACTTAAAATTAATTATTTGAAGACATTAAAACAAAATATGAAATTATCATTAAAAAAAACATAAACTTATATCTACAATTAGTTCAGGTGACAGTCATCATCATCTTCCTGCCCTTATCCCTTTAAATTATCTACAGTAATTAAATAAAATTATGATTTAATTATATACTTTTTCTTTTTGTCCTTTTTTTCGTACGTGATCTTGAATTAATGCCAAGTCAAAATTAAGTCATTAAATTACGATTACTGACTTGTTCTGGTGTGTATGGCTGCGTTTCCACCAGCTGTATGATTTGAAGCTGAAGATTTTTTGGTCTAGGGTTGCCATCCGTCCGGGTTTCCCCGGATTTGTCCTAGTTTGGCAGGCGTCTGGGGGCCGGGCGGTTTAAAGAGACCGATTAAATGGTTGATGGTTTTGTGTTAGGAAAATCCAAGGGTCTGCTGAAACCGTGTGTGCAAGGCGTGTGGCGCAGACACAATTAGGGCGCATATTACATTTAATTTTTAAGTAGCACTACTTTCTTATTCATATAAGTTTCATAACAAAACACCCAATTTAATATAATAAACTTCCCAAACTGCATCAATTTTTTAAGCATAATTCTGCATTTAAATTCAAAAGAAAGTAACTTATCCGAGAACTGGTGCAAACAACCAATGATATCAATAAATTAAACCAAATCCTCATTTAAAATTCATCCTTAACGATAAACCGCGTACAAGTCAACTCTGGTGTCCAAGAAAATAAAATTAAAAAGTTAATTTTCCTAAGATTTCAATTCATTTATTTAAAATTATCATTTGTTTTTATAGTTAAAAAAAATAGTCTTGTGAATTCATTTTAAAAAAGAAAACAGCAAAAAAATTTCTTAATATTTGTCTTTATCTGAAGTTAACCAGGCGCTCGACCTAATGGTGGAAATCCTCAGGGAGGAAGAGATGCGTTTTTGTGAAATGCGGCGTACGGGCAAGAGGTCCAAACTTTCGGAGGAGACTCTGGAGCTTATGACGGAACGACGTCGAACGACTCCCCATCACTTCGGCAGAACTACAAGCACTCAATAAAAGAATTAGAAAATTGGCACGACGCGACCTTCGATGCTCCAGCATACGCTTAATAGCAAAAGCGATTGAGCAAAACCGGGGGATTGAAAGTGTTCGTCCAATCACTTGGAAGGAGTCACGTTGACCAAATCTGGTGGGGATATCGTCGTTTCGAAGCCGGTGATTCGAAAATCGTTTTCGGAAGTCGAAAATTTCTACGGCCAGTTATATGCATCGTATGCATCATCATCCGTGCTAGACCCTATCCCTATATCCTATCCTATGCATCTCGACCTGAAAATGAGGATTCCAAAGCCACCTTAACCCGTCACTTCACTAAAGATCTGCCAGAAGTCAGCCAAGACGAAATCGAAGCGGCTCTTAGACAGCTTAAGAATGGAAAAGCCCTTGGTGAGGATGGGATAACGACTGAGCTCCTGAAAGCGGGAGGAAGAAGTATTAAGAGCTAAAGCTTCGGGAGCTTTTCAACTCGGTCCTGTTCTCTGGGAGAACTCCAGAAGCGTGGAGAAGGAGCGTGGTCGTTCTTTTCTTTAAAAAGGGTAACAATTAAGACACTATTAAATAATTACAGACCCATTTCGCCCCTTAGCCACGTGTATAAGAGTGTTTTCAAGAGTTATCACGAATCGTCTAGCGCGAAGACTCAACGACTTCTAGCAACCGGAGCTGGCCTGGTTTCGAGGAGGATACAGCACCATAGACCATATCTACACAGTCAGATACGGCAGATCATACAGAAGTCGAAGAGTATAATCGGCCGTCTTGCATTGTGGACTATGAGAAGGCTTTTGACTCTGTCGAGACCTGGTCAGCTCTGAAGTCTCTGCAGCGATGCCAAGTCGACTGGCAATACATCCAAGTGATGAGAAATCATTACGAAAACGCCACAATGACCGTCCAAACTCTGAACCAGCAAACAGAGCATTTTCCATTGCCTCACCCCCCGTTGAGGCAATGGAAAATGCTGGAAAACACACTCACGGTACGGCTGGGTGTTGGGGTAGACGTGTTCTTAAGTGGAGACCGCGAATCGGTAAAAGTAAGGTACGACGCCCGCAGGCTCGGTGGAGTGACGATCTTCGCAGGGTGGCTGGTAGCAACTGGATGAGAGTTGCTGAGAATCGAGTTGAATGGCGTACGATTGAGGAGGCCTACGTCCAGCAGTGGACTGCTGTAGGCTGATGATGATGATGAATCAATAATCTCCAAAATTATTATGGCCGTCAACCGAACGTCTCCACCACGCTATCAATTCTTGTTTGCATTGACGCACTCACTATCACCATTATAGGTACCTACTACTAATACTGTTTGTTTCGAGATATTTTGCATTTCTATGGTACCTACCTATTTAGTTTTCTGGAGTGTCCGGGCAAAATTTGAATTTCACCAAAATGGAGTTATGAAGTTTCTGTCCGATATTATCAATAAACATAGATGATAGCAGCCCTATTTTGGTCCCTATTGGTCACCTATTAGTTCGGTAGGTATCGAGGTACCTATGTAGGTACAATCCTGACCTCGACTATCGATAAATATTTAGGTAGCCTACCAGATACAGAAAAATAAGCCATTTGGTCTGGCCAATAGCTTCAAATTGAGTGTCTATTTAATGTTCACAATGGATGGACAGGTAGTACCTACCTTCCTACAATTTAATTTATGTTCCTAAGTCTATGACACGCATGCACCTCTTGTTGGAATAATTATACCTACTTACTGATTTGAGCACTCGGCTATAATTAGGTAGGTAGCTAAGTAAGTAAGTCTGGGTATCTTTAATTAAGAATTACAACGATTCTTCATTCATTCTTCAGGACTTCTTCTTGTCGAAGTCCTCGCGCCATAGACCCCCTAAAGCTACACTCTAACCCACAGTTTAAATATTTATAACATACGTTTAAATGAAAAAAATCCACAAAGTTTGAAATACATTGCATTTTGAACCTAATAGTAGAGCGATAAGAGCTGGTTGAAATGAGATAGTTAGCATAAACATTTGTTATTTACTCACAAGTGTAAGTACATTTTAGCAATTTTGTTGATTGACTATTATAGTAGGTGCCAGATGAATCTACATAAGTAGGTACATAACTACATACCCGCAAGACAAGATATTCAGGTATCACAAAAACATAGAGGTCGAAGTTGTATCTACCCAAATAAACCAGTCACAATCGCTAATCAAAGTTCATTTACCTCTATGCTTTCTCTCCATAGTCTTGTCTTTTCCTCCATCCAGAAAATATGTCAGTTCTTCCACATTAAAAGTGCACTTTGCCCTCTCTCGGGCCAAATCCTCGTTCACTTTGCCCATATTGATTAATTTATTATTATTTACCACAACCACAACACGTTGTACTTTAAAGCGTTTATTCGCTTGACTGGTATTTATGTGCGGAACCAGCTATTTTATACTGACGATTTGTTGTTGTCAATGTCAAATAATTGCTAACTTCTTTTTTTTACTTAAACTTGACTAGAAGACATAAAACAAATCTAACAGGATGTCTAATAACTGCATGCTGCAGCTGAATCGCTACCTACGTTTTGAGCAGTAAATAAAGTAAGGCGAAGGTAAACCAATGCGCATAATTATGTTAAAAATCGGCAAAGTGCGAGTCGGACTCGCGCATGAAGGGTTCCGTACTATCGTATCAGGGGAGCCCCCTTTAATTTTTTCTCATAGCAGCAACAGAAGTACACATTCTGCGAAAATTTCTACTCTCTACCTATTACGGATCATGAGAAATACCAATTATAGGTTTCGCTAGCGATACAGCTTTGTGGCAGACGGAGAGTCAGCTGTCTGTGATCAGTCCGTCTGCCACAGAGCCGTATGTTTTAACCGTAATAGGTAGACACTTGAATAATATGAACATGTCAGATATAGCAACAAAGAATTAAAATAAAATTACAAAATAAAAGGAGTTTCCCATACAAGAAAATGTGTTCTTTTACGGCGTTTTTGTTTGAAAATAATGTAAGTACGATGTACTGTACGGACGTAACGGCAACGTTAGATGAAAAAAATAGGTTCGACGAACGGAATCCTGGAAAAGGGTAAAGGATTGCCTGATTACAAGAGTCATGAAAATTTAGGATCTTGAAGTAATGAATGGGTAGGAATATATTAGGGTCCCAGATCTTCAAGTTTTCCGAACTTTTGAAGAAAAATCCGGATTGTAAATTTTTTTGAATTGTGCTGAATTATTTTACACTGCGATTTTTTCGACGGCGTATACAAATTACCAACACTAGAATATAGACATGAGAGACACCATCAGGAATCACCCGCTAAGTAATCAAAACGTCAATTTTCTTGCACTTCTGTTAATCGATATCTACTCCTTTTACCCTTACGCACGCATCCTTATTTGCATTGAATAGAATAAAAATACCAAAGTATATTCATGTCACATTGTTTTGACCTGTGTAGCAGCACTTTCAGCCTGCTAAATTATTACATGCTATATTTCGTTAGTTTCTCGATGACGTATTATGATAACTCCACTTACTACTATTGCAGCACCAGCATGTTTAGCTTGTACCTATGAGGTAACATGGGCTGCGATTCTCCGTACAAATGTATTCCCCTTTTTTCTTCCTGAATAATGCCTCTAGAGCAATCTTTTTAGGGTTCCGTACCTCAAAAGGGAAAAAACGGAACCCTTATAGGATCACTTTTTGTTGTCCGTCCGGCCGTCTGTCTGTGTGTCAAAACCCTTTATCTCGGGAACGCGTGGAGGTATCGAGTTGAAATTAAAAACCATAATACTCAAGTCTACAGTCCCTTGAAGCTGTGAAAAAATCAAACTTCTAAATTAATGAAAATCGTAAACATCCAAATCAATGTTCCGACTTGGCTCAAAAACTACTGCTTAGATTCTGTTCTTGCACAAATATTCCTCACTAGCTGTGCCCGCGGCTTCGCTCACGTGAGCGAGTATTCTTTTGGCATTATCACGGAACATTACATGGCAACGTGAAGTCGTAATATAGGTATTCCGAACATCCTCTACAAAATAATATACTAATAAACTGGCTAACTGTTAATTTAAACTAAAACTTATTAGTACCCCAACTAGCAATTTTCTCTTGCGGTAATGCTGATTTAAGAACTAAGGTGTTACAGCAGACTTACATGTGTCTAGACTATGACAATACATCTTATAAAAGCATGATTTAAGGCGTTTTGTACTAAAAGAATACTAACACTTAGTACGTGCTCTTATACAAATCGTTGTAACACATTTTAACAGCACAGTTGTCTTACAAGTGAATTTTTAAAGAGCAATTGCTCTTAAATGTTATTTGCATTTATAAAAGCATCTTAAAAGTACATTCTTTCTGATCGGGAGCCGCGTATGCGCATTGAGCTGATACACCCATGGAAGTACATGTCTTTTATGTACCACCACCACCATGGTTAGGATATTACTGATTTACGACTAAAATCTAAGTGTTTTCAAAACTTTCGAGTAACATATAAATATAAGATGAAGTGCGACCAAAGTGGAGAGACTTCATAAGTAAGCAATTAATACACTACAATGCGTTGAAAAACCAAACAGAAGCTTTGCATCTATGGGGATCACACTGCGGCCGACGATCGTGTTAATTCAGAAACATGAAGATTACCGAAGCGCATACTCTTTCTGCTTCCATTACTAAATACATTAAATTCAAGCATTCAATTTTTCAGCAACGGGGTTTTTGGACATTCACACTTTTAATTTCCATCTTCTGATTAAGATTTTTTTAAGGATAGCGTCAGAACCTATGAAAGATCATGAATTTCATGTATTTGCTTTCGTTCATAAACTTCTTTTTAGCGTGTCAATGGCAATCTTAATTGATTCCCACCAGAAATTGACTACGAGTTCCTTTGATACTTATAACAAAGATGTACTAACAGGTTTTAGTTTAAATTAACAGTTAGCCAGTTTATTTGTATATAATTTTGTAGAGGATGATAGTAATATATTACGACTTCACGTTGCCATGTAATGTTCCGTGATAATGCTAAAAGTATACTCGCTCACGTGAGCGAAGCCGCGGGCACAGCTAGTTAACAATAAATAAATTTCCTACATGTCAAGGGATCACGATAAATCTTTTACATTTTACGAGTTAATAAACTACGCAGGATATTTAAAAATAATAATTTTCCATTAATCACCCATCTACGGTCCGACCTAGGCAAGCGCAGCTTAACCTTTGAAAATCGGCCTGTGCGGTCCTCATCAGCGTAGCCTTTTCACAACTTCGTTGGGGTCGGCTTCCAGTCTAACCAGATGCAGCTGAATACCAGTATTTACATGGAGCGACTGCCTATCTGACCTCCACAACCCATTTAGTACTGGGTAATACGATATCCTTGGTAAGACTGGTGGTCAGATTTTTATGGACCACTGACTACCAGTAACATCTGTAAAAGGTCTACAATTGACGTGTCAAGCTGGGTTCCCACGGTGCGTGATTCTGCGGATCGTCACGCACAGCCGACGACCACGGACGGCAACGCACACAGACTCCCACGGTCTGTGATATCGCGGACGGACGCGGACCAGCGCGCACGACACACCGTGGGAAGGGTCTCGTCCGTGGTAGCGCAGACCGTCTGTGGCGGTGCGCCGCTATCCGTCGCGAGGCGGTAACTTCAAAGGTGCGGTGCGCCGGGATCCAAGCAGGTACACAGACGACAGGTCAGAACTTGTTTGTTCGCTGACACGTATTGGTGTTGTGTGTAGTTGGTTGCGAAGAAATGGAGTGGACAAACAAACTTGTTTTTGAATTTTTGAATCATTATCACAATGAACCAATTTTATGGAACTCTACGGCGCCGGAACATAAAAACAAAACTGATGCATACGATGCATGGAACCGGATAAAAACCCAATTAAAGGATGGTACTATTTCAGTTAAGGATTTAAAAAAGAAGCGAGACAATTTAATGTCGACGTACAGAAGACAAAGAAAGAAAGTAAGAGAATCTATGGGAACTGGAAGTGGGGCTGACGATGTTTACAAGCCTGAGTGGCCTTTTTATGACATAATGGCTACTTTTTTGGATGTTATGTATAAACCAAAAAAAACGAAGAGTTCTGAGGTAAGTAAATATTTATTTAGTAAGTAATTAAATTTAATTAGAGAATATAATATATTTATGTAAATGTACCTACTAATACCAATCTTCTTCTTTTGTCATCACTCAAATTGGACATGTGGGTGCTTACATAGGTACGAGTATTATAATAGGTAATTTCTAATCATAATTATTTTGCCACGGTACAGCGCCATCTGTTACAAAATATTCTGCAAATATATCTCTTATTGCCTTAGCTGAAAGAGGTGCTCTTATTGGTATATTCCTCAGTGATAACATAGAAGTATGTCCTTCAGGATCATTTCGCCACGAGCCTGGGCGCACTTCGCCTTCATTTTCAGTATCAAAAGTACCGGGTGAATTGTATAATGCTCGGGATTGTTTAGTAGATCGTCTCAAAAAGTTGTGCAATAAACAACATGTCATTATGATATTGGTTACTTTTTGTGGTTCTAATAGAAACGGTTTCTTTAGTACTCTAAAAATAGCCGACATGATGCCAAAAACATTCTCTACTATTCTACGAGCACGCGACAAACGATAATTGAAAATTCGTTCTTTTGTTCCCTTAGCGTGGAGACCGGGATACGGCTTCAACATGTTTTCAGTGAGAGCAAATGCACTATCTGCCACAAAAACGTAGGGTAGTCGTTCCTCTCCGAAGGGCAAACTCATTGATGCTGGCAAATGTAGTTCATTTCTAGAATTTTTTTTATACAATTCTGTGTTTCTGTACACACCGCCATCACTTATTCTACCTTGACATATCCGCAATCCACATATATGAAATTATATTCAGCATCAACCAAAGCTAGCAGTACAATGCTAAAAGTTCCGTGATAATTGATATATTCAGAACCACTGTGATAAGGACATTGTATTAGGACGTGTTTCCCATCAATCGCGCCAAGGCAATGTGGAAAATTCCATGTTATGTTGAAATTATCTTCAATTTTTAACCATTCTGCTGCCGTCCGAGGTAGCTGAAATAAAAATATTAAAATTAGATTTATATTGGTTTTACAGGATCCACTGTACTCGGAGGAGATCGAAGAAGAAGAACATGATGATGATACAACGGCAACAACCGAGCAACCGGCAACAACGGCGCAACCTGCAACATTTAAAACACCTAAAATATTGGAAAAAAATAAATCTAAAAGAAGTCGATCAAACGAGTGTGATGAATTGAAGAAACGCGGTGAGGAAGCTTATAATATTATGAAACAAATGGCGAAGACTGAGTCTGACACAAGTTTACTGTATTGCAATTTACTGTGTAATAAATTAAGAGGTTTACAGGAAAGTACAAGAGATATCGCCATGATGGAAATAGATAAAATAATGTATACCCTTAAACAACAAGACAATCACGCAAGGAATTTCCTAAACTCAGTTTACCAAAACATAACTTTACCCATTAGCCAACAACTATACAGCTCACAACCATCTCCACAATATCAAGTTTCACTGCAATCCCCAGGTTACTCTCATTCATTCAACTCACAACCATCCCCAGGCAACCCTCATTCATCCAACTCATTACCATCCCCACAATATCAAGTATCACTGCCATCCCCAGGTTACTTTCATTCAACAAACTCACAACCATCCCAAGGTAACCCTCATTCATCTAACTCACTACCATCCCCAAAATATCAAGTATCACTGCCATCCCCAGGTTCCACCCATTCATCCAACTCACAACCATCCCCAGGTAACCCTCATTCATCTAACTCACTACCATCCCCAAAATATCAAATATCATACGTCGCTAGTGACGAAACCGGTGGTGACGACTGGGAATAGACGTTTATGAAATTATTTATGAACCTATTAAAAAATGTCAAACCATAAAATGTTTCACTACCCGATTAATATAATTATGACCATAGATATACCCAAGACTGTATAGGAATTGAACATATTAGCATTGAATTTATTGCGTCCGCTAGAAAGAATAATTCCTGGCGGTGACACGTTCATTATTGTTTTTTGCGAAGTCTTTATAGAACTTTACTTTTTCTTGCTTTTTTTTTTTGTATCTGTGTGTACATAAATAAATAAATAATAAATAAATAAACTTTTTTTTTTATTAGGGTACAATTTCGTACATAATGAAGACATTAGACTGAAGTTCGTATTAACTTATTATACACTATGAACCGTTATTCTAGACCTATACAGTGAGACAGCATCTTTTCGGATCTGACGTCACGACCTCTCTTGTTCCCCCTCCCACCCGGCTCCGCCCCACTGTGGCCGGGGGAGGGGGCACGGAGCTTGCCCGAACAGTCAGGCGCGCTCTTCACATTGGCATCGTTTTTCGGTGCGATCACACCTCTTTTCGTGCGGGCAACAGCGCTGCTGTTTAGTGTTTTAAATTATTAGTTTAAATAAAAGTACCTACATTTTTAGTTCGTGGAAAAACTTTATTCACTGGTTATTTGAAAACTCGGTAAAAGTGTTTCGAGTGCTATTAGAGTTTCAAGTAATGGAAAAATCCACGAAAGTGCCTGCCGAGGGTGACGGGAGTCGCCCGCCTCCCCCTGCATCACCGCAGGCATCTTCTTCGTCGTCTTCGTCGTCGAGCAGCTCCGTCCCACGTAGGAGACGCCGGGAGCTGCGGCAGGAAACCCGAGAAACTGACAAGCGCAGGTTAGACTTGCTGTCTAATCAGGTGAGTGAAATATTATCCTACTTAAAAAATAACGATCACTTTTCAAACAAAGAAACCGAGCCCGAATCTGATTCTGATGTTTCCTTACATCCATCTGAAGGCTTGAGGGTTTCTCTTGGGAATGATCACCTTCTCGGTAAACCACAGAAGGCTAAAGTATTCGAATTTCCGGTATCCACTAACCTAAAAGAACCTACTGTGGAAAATGCCTCTGAGGGTAGATTATATGTGCTAAATAAACTACATCATTTTGATACTAATGATTGGCAAAGGGTTAGATACCTAGAAACTGAGAAAAAGTATATCGCCAAGCCTGGTTTTTACGAACTCGATGTTAACACTGAACTTAGACATTGTGATACAAATTCTTCATGGCTTAGATTACTTGATAGATCGTTTGGAGCTTTTACTCATGGGCTTATACAACAAAATGAGCTGCTAAGAAACAACTTTCAGCAAATTATAGAATGGGCGCAATCGCCTGGTTGTGTACTTAACGCTGACACGCTTTTTGAAAAGATTAACGCTTCCTTTTCCGAAAACTCTTCTTACATGAAAGTGTCTGAAGATCTCTTACAAATGAGTTGTGGGAGACGTGCTGATATCATTCAAAGACGTCGTGACTGCATTTTGTCGGGTGTCAAGGACAAATATGTAAAGGTGGACTTGCAAAAGATCCCCCCAACACAATGTAACCTTTTTAATCCCCAGGATTTAAACGCCTTTTTACAAAAGGCTGGTGGTACAAGTAAGTTGTTCTCTGCCCAAAAGCGCTCTGCGGAAGAGCCTCATGGCATGTCTATGCGGAATAGACAGGATGGCCCTCCAGCTAAGCGACCACGTAAGCTCTTTCACGGTGACAATCCTGGGTTCGAGCCCCAGCCATCCACGAGCTTTCAAGCGCCCTCCAAAAGTAGAGGCCGAAAGTCGGGCAACAAATCCGGTACAAGGCATAATGAAAACAAAAAACGGTCCTCCGGCAATCGTAAATTCGATCAGTATCGTAAGTGACTATCCTCAAGAAATTTTATTTTATGGCGGGCGGTTAAAAAATTACATTCAAATTTGGAAGAATTACGGTGCTCCAGAGAACATTATAAAAATGATATCTGGTTACCGAATTCCCTTTTTCAAAATACCCCCACTTCAAAGTCCAGACTTATTAACACGTTTTCAAACTCCAACGTGCTTATTGATGTCGGAACAGATCGAGATTTTGAAAGAACAGAAAATCTTGATTCGAGTAGATCCATCTCCAAGTTATGTCTGCCCGATGTTTTTAGTGCAAAAGTCAGATACCAGCAATCGCCCGATATTCAATTTAAAAAATCTCAACCGCTATGTAATGCAAACAAAGTTTCGCTTAATAAATATGTACCGTGTGCCGGATTTCTTGCAACCGAACGACTGGGCGATCAAAATAGACCTTTCTCAGGCCTATTTTCATTTAGCAGTCAGCCCCAATCATCACCCATTTCTGCGAGTATTATACGCAACAGAAAAGAAGTCGAGCCCGGAGCTCCTCCAGATCACTTGTCTGCCATTCGGGCTGTCATCAGCACCCAGGGCATTTGCGACAGTGACAAATTGGGTAGCAGACGTGCTGCGCGAGATGGGCATGCGCGTTATCGTCTATTTGGACGATTATTTAATCGTGAACCAAAATCGATTAACCCTAATGGACCATGCTGCGGAAGCTATAAGAGTCCTAACAACTTTGGGATGGATGATCAACTACAAAAAATCCACATTGATCCCTACCAAGGCAGTAGACTATCTCGGCATAAAATGGAATCTCGCCCTGAATTCCAAGTATTTGCCCCAGGAAAAGGTTTCCAAAATCTCCAATATGATACGCCGCATACTACAGGCAAATCGATGGAGTTTGCACGAAGCTCAATGCTTGCTAGGCATGCTAAACTTTGCAGCCTTCGTTGTGCCCAGAGGTCGGCTTCATTGCCGCCCGTTACAATTAGCTTGCAATCGGCTTCCAAAGCACCAAGCACACTTAAAACGTCCACTCGAGTCGGAAGTGTCGACGACCTTAATGTGGTGGTTACGAGCTCTGTCTACAGGAACAGCGATACATCCAGATCCTGTCTCACACTATGTAACGACAGACGCATCTGCCAGAGGCTGGGGTGCCATAGTAGACGACGCTTGTCTGAGCGGAGTATGGTCCCCGGAGCAGAAAATATGGCACAGCAATTTAAAGGAAATGTGGGCAGTTATACAGGCCTTAACCAATCGTCAGCAATCGCTATGTCATTCAACCGTGCTAGTTCAGTCAGACAACAAGAGTGTGGTGAGTTACATGCGGAACGAGGGGGGTCTCCGATCACAGAACCTCTACCGGCTAACTTGCATGTTATTCGAGATTGCGGACGAGAACAAGATTCACTTGGTCTCTCAGTACCTGCCCGGTCAGGTAAACACAGAAGCAGACATGCTGTCAAGGCTCAAATTACCCGGGGAGTGGACCCTAATGGAAGAGGCATGTCAAGAGGTATTTCGCAAGTTCGGAATGCCCGAAATCGACTTGTTCGCCTCGAAAACCGCACACGTGCTTGCGCGCTACGTCTCACGAGATTGCAAAGACTCGAACGCAGAGTTTCACGACGCCTTCAGCAGAAGGTGGTCATACCGTCGAGCGTGGATATTCCCACCACCACACCTAATTCCACGAGTTCTTTCACACCTCAACCTGTGCAAGGGTCGATACATCCTAATAGTACCGCGCTGGTCCAAAGTGTTTTGGCGACCAGACCTGAAGAGGAGAGCGGTGAGCGCTCCTTTACCCATATTCAATCTTCATCGGCGGTTACTAGATACACGGACTTATCTGCCTCCGGTTCACGTGGACCAGATGTATCTAGAGGCATGGCTAGTGAAGGGTGGTGTGCCGAATTAACAAATTGGTCTCAAAACGAAATGGACCTACTGAATGCTAGCTGGCGACCCTCTACGAAGAAAATGTATTCTGGTATTTGGAAAAAGTGGTTAAATTGGTGTAATCATAATAATTTCAACCATACAAATCCCTCTGGTGCCCAAGTCGCTAAGTACCTAGCATACTTGCACTTAACTCTTAAACTGTCTTATAAAACTATTTTAGTTTATAAATCAACAGTTGCCACTTTGGCCTGTTCTAACGGACAAATCATAAGCAATGATCCTATCGTTCAGAGAATGTTAAAAGCTATTTCACTTGCTAATGTTGATACCAAACCTAAAAATTCTTTCATTTGGGATCCACGTATTGTGGTAGAATGGCTCAGCTCTAACCAGCCGCCTCACGCAAGTTTATTCCAAGTATCTCGTCGCACAGCACTGATTTTGCTACTCGCTTCTAGTCGTAGAGTCCATGACCTGACACTGCTACGGGTTGATAGTGCACATTTTGAAGACAATTCTAATCATATTGTTTTACACCCAGCATTTGGCTCAAAAACAGATAGCTATACACACAGACAATCATCATGGAAATTGCACACACATACAGATAAATCCATATGCTCTGTATGGTGGATACGTAAGTTGATAGAAGTATCGTCATCACGTAGAGTTAACAACGACATTAATCATTTATTTATATCAACTCGTGGCAGAGTCAGGCCAGCCTCCCGAACAGTGATTGGAGGCTGGGTTAAAACTATTCTTAAGGAGGCAGGAGTAGAGGCTACTCCTGGTAGTACTCGAAGTGCCGCAGCATCTCTCAACTGGCTTGAGTGCCACAATATTGACGAGATCATGGCAAAAGGAAACTGGCGTGTCCCCAACACATTTGCACGGTTCTATTCAGCCGAAATTAACACATCGCAAAGTCGGAACAATTTATCTCTGACATTTGAAGCTGTGTAGATTCTAAATATTATATATGATTACCTACCTATTAATCAATGTAATTTCAATAAATAATTCGTTCAAAACAACATATTGTTACATTAAGTTAAATTGATTTATTTAATCAAAGTATGCATAAGTAATGTAAATTTAGTTCAAAGCAAATCTTAATTCTTCGAATAACATATCATTAAAGCATAAATTGTGGTAATAATCATGATATGTGAATAGCAAAACTTACCTATGTATGTGTTCTTATTACTGTGGTACCTACTTAGTTTTGGTGGTTCAAATAAAAATCTTTTTCTTTACATATATTCCCTGCAGTTTCTTTATACATTGAGTCACTTTCATTTCTAATAATAATGTTCTCACACAGTTATATTTTGTTTAATATAAATACTCCTAGGTACCTATATTAAACAAAATTAATTAGAAACCTAATTTCTTTTTCACACATTGGCATATACTTAGCTTGCCACCAGGCGATAATAAACACATCTCACTGTATAGGTCTAGAATAACGGTTCATAGTGTATAATATAATGTTTTACCTGAAAATAAAACAGTTATTATATACGGAACCTTATTCTAGACCTATATTTTTAATCCTGCCTGGTGGACTCATAATCCACCGGAAGTGAGATGCAATGTGAAGAGCGCGCCTGACTGTTCGGGCAAGCTCCGTGCCCCCTCCCCCGGCCACAGTGGGGCGGAGCCGGGTGGGAGGGGGAACAAGAGAGGTCGTGACGTCAGATCCGAAAAGATGCTGTCTCACTGTATAGGTCTAGAATAAGGTTCCGTATATAATAACTGTTTTATTTTCAGGTAAAACATTATATTAAGTCATGCCACCGCTAGAAAGTATGACACCAATTGACAGCCGGCAACAACAGCACAAAATAAAACAAAAGAGATGTTTAGGTTAGTCACTACATAGTATAAAACAGTCGCTTCCAGCTGTCTGTCTGTCAAAATCAAAAATAATGTACTACAATATTGTACACTACAAAAAAGTCCACGATGGAATATGTCTATCTCTTAGGGATAACCCACTTTTTACGAGAAATAATGCCTTATTTACGAAGCGATTTTAAGAAATACAGCATTAATCCTTATCCAATTAAGTACCATAAGTACATTGTGCATTTAATATAGATCAATATGGCCCTTTACAGCTTGTAATTTAAATGAATATTTTCGAAGATATTACAGATTTAAATGCCCTTTTTTCGAAATACAATGGTCCCTACCATTGTATTTCGAAAAAAGGGCATTTTATTCATCGATAACAGTGAATAAAACTCTCTTTTACTCACTGAGTGAAATAATTCGTGCTTGTTCCAAATTCAAAATGTTTCGAATTTGGAACAAGCACGAATTATGAACAAAAAATAAATAATAAGTGACAATGCTAAAGTCCGAAAATTGATCTAATTTTACTATACATTTTTAATGTTTATATTTTAATCCTTTGGTCTCATAGTAGGTATAATACCGAATAAATAATAAAATTAAGACTCGTTGTCAGACTTTCGGACCACTGACTTCCTGTAACGACTGTCAGAGAACTACACAAATCACAACCGGGACTAACGGCTTTTCGTACTTTCCGAGACACGAAGAACTCGGGTACCTATGTAATGAATTAGTGGTCATCCATCCACAGACCGACCTTGGTAAGCCCGGCTTAACCTTGAAGATCGACCCGAGTGGCTGTTATTATTAATCCACGAGACATAAATACTATAGGTACTTCTATTTATTTTCTCGCGGTCAATGGTAGAGTAGGTACACAACTCGTGAAAACAAAATTCATCTCAGTTCTTGTATCCCTCGCTCCGCTCAGGATTCTAGTCTAGAATCCCTATCCTTCGCTGTTCTCGGGATCAAACTTAGTCCCTCCTCGAATTAAATTCCATATTTTTTCACTTGTTGTATAATCTACTATTTATAGGTACATAGTATTTGGGAGAAACGGAAGAAAAGTTTTGTAGTATTGACATTAATATTGTACATTTGTGTTCATTGTACATAAGCTATATTATTGCAATTTGTATCCAAATTTGTTATTTTGTGTGCAATAAAGAATAAGAATGTGAGCAGAGCTGAAAGGGACGGGCGCATGCGATAGGTTTTCCAAGGATATATTTTGACAGCAGGCACCCACCCAGTCGAGTTTGAGCGGATGCTCTTAGTAGATGATTATTATCATACACAAAACGTATAAATAAAACACACAAATGGACCCAAAGCATTTATTGGATCATATTTTATTAGGTTAATTAAAAAGTGGTGATCACTTCTTGGCAGTGACCGCGGCCTCGTCCTCCCGCGCGAACGTCTGCAGCAGCTCTTCCTTCTTGGCGGCGATACGCTCTTCACGGCGCTTGCGGGCCTCCTTGACCTTGTTACGGCGGGCCTCGGCCTGGTCACTGGAAAATAAATAAAAGTTGTTGGTGTTTATTTTTAATGTTTCCAATAGTGCTTGGAGCTAAACTGACGTACAGTACTACCTAGTTCGTTGGGTAGTAATAGTATGAGGGCTTTGTTTAGTAAATATTTGTGAAATTATCTATGGACTTTGTAATGAAAAATAAAGATCTGAAGGAGCAAGTGTTTACAAAATCTGGCTAGCATAAGACAGCTTTAATTTTGTGAGAACTGAGGTTTCTATTTTCGAATACAAAAGCATCTCTTACCTGAGCATCTTAGTCCTAGCCTTCTCAGCCTTCTTCCTGTGGATGTACTCCATGAGTACACGCTTGTTCTTGAAGACATTACCCTTTGCCTTCATGTACAGGGCGTGGTATAGATGCCTGTCGATCTTCTTGGCAGTTCTGTACTTGAGCAGCAATTTACGAAGAACCCTTTGTCTTTGTACCCAAAGTTCCTGGTGAAGGGAAGAGGAAATTCAATTAAAATCGTGGAAGAAAAACAGTATCAAATATTTTTTCTAGTTGCGTGTTTGAGCAAAGTGGAGTATGACGTATTTATGGAACTTGTTTTGATGGTCCTGATTTAAAAAAATAAATGTGCAATAGCCCACTTATTAGTTATCCCAAATAGTGGCAAAGTTCTGGGCTAATAATACTAAGTAAGTAAGTAGTAAGTCATCATCTGCCTAGCCTTTTTCCCAAATATCTTGGGGTCGGCTTCCAGTCTAACCGGATGCATTACATGGAGTGACTGCCTATCTGACCTCCACAACCCAGTTAGTACTGGGTAATACGATATCCTTGGTAAGACTGGTTGTCAGACTTTCGGGCCACTGACTACCTGTAACGACTGTCAAAGATCTACAAATGACAGCCGGGACCAATGGCTTAACATGCTTTCCGAGGTACGAAGGAAACTCGGTAAGTAGTAATCCTAAAAAAAATAGAAATTGCATTACACCATCTTATGTGAAATTCCAATCAAGAAGCATTGACAGCAAGGGCTAGAGGCTAAAACATAGTCCAGAACATAAAATGTTGATAATATTATAATCTTTTGAACTCACCTTCTGTGGCATCCTGGCATTAGCAGTACCTCTTCTCTTACCGAAGCCACAGTGACGTCCTTTTCTGCGGGCCTCTGTGTTCTTGCGGACGCGAGCACGAGAGTGTACAGCTACAGGCTTCTTGATGACGAGACCATCCTTGATCATCTTACGGATGTTCTGTCCTGAAAGTTACAGAATAATATTATAGAAGACAGTTGGAAAAATTAAAAAAAAAAAAACAGTTTTCCCAAAATAGGTACCAGTCTCACAAGAAGCAACTATCTGAAATTTAGAAGAAACATAGTGGCACACACATCTCCAAAGTTGCGCCATGATAAATAAATAATATTGTGTAATGTTAATCAAATTGGAAGGTATTCCCTTCATCTTTAGGAAATTTAGGTTATGTTGCCTTTTTGATAAAACTGCAAAAACTGAATGCACACACAAAACCCGAAACAATGACTACAAAAAGACGAAGGTTCCTTTAACCAAAGAAGGGTTAAATAGTCCACTCAAAAAAACATATCTTCTGGCATGTTCACTTTTTTTCACTATTCACTGCACTTGTTGATCATTGCAGTCAAAAGATTTTGAAAGATCGTTTCTAAGTTCCTGAAACACTTTGTTTACTATAGACAGCACGGCATGTCCATCAAGATCACGCCGCACCGCAAAAATATTAAGGTGTTGGTACTTACTGGAGTTAGTGTTGGCGATTTCATTGATCTCATTTGGATCCAACCACACCTTCTTTTTACCACATCGCATTACAGAGGCTGCAAGCCTCTTCTGCAGCTTGAGGGAACTGAAAACGAACAAAAATCCTGTATGACCACATGGCTTTGAGGCGGACCGATAAGACGTAGAAGTTGACGAAAGGTCTCTGTTTCCGCGACATAAAATGAATAGCTAACATGATTCTAAAGTATTTTATCACTGAAAATAACAGCTTTCAAAGCATTTATCACTAAATATTTTAATTATTTATCAAAACTAACCTCATCTTGACTAGGTGAGCTCCAACGCATACAAGAAAGAAATATGGCCGACTTTCTCAGTGGTGGGTAAATGTTACTAAAACTAAATTGACTACTTAATATTTAGTCGATTTGTGACATTAGCTAGGGTCATCCCACAAATGGACAAAGTCGCTTTGTTATTTAATAATAAACTAAATGCAAATTCATGCATTCTATCAGTAGTAACACAACAAAAATAAACTCCTTGTCGATACAGATCTAGAAAGTATTATTATAAGTATTCCGCCCGAAATTAGAAATTACTAAAAAATATTTTTATATTTATAATTTTTTACCAAAAATGGTTTGCCTCAGTTATATTCTTCTTCTCTTTGACACTAAAACACATTTCTGTAAAAAGATACATCAAACTGTGATATGGATGATTAATATTAGATAAACATCGATTTTAAAATCGATCTAAACGGATTGATGTGCGATAATTATCCATGTCGATACAATAACTATTTCATGAAAAATCATTTATCAAACGATTCGACCCTTGGTCGTGATTTTGTGGCTCCAAACACCTTTGAACAGCTGTTGGAACAGGGACTTATTGGAAGCCACTTTCACTTTATACCCAGCTACCTAAACTCGCGAAAATGCGATCATAAGAGACTAATCTGTTCGGAAAACTGAAACCATGTACTCTGGTAGCGCGGTCACGCTTTGTCTAGCTAGGCTAGGACAGGGCCTGTGATTAGTATTACGCCCTAAATATACGGAACGTTCTACGCTTCTACGAATTTGACACTCGATCTCAATTTTGTCAAACCTAAACTTTTGACATATTTTTGACGTACGGTCAAAAACAAAGAATTCAAAAAAGCAAAGTGAAAGTGCGTAATCGGCGTAATTTCGCTGTGCGTAATTAGCTTGAACAAATCTATTACAAGAATATTTTTGTATAGGTACTTGGACTACACACCGTCTGGGTATTGGCGTATATATTCTACACTATGGAATACTTAAATAATGACATAACAATAAAATGCGAACTAAAAACTACATGAAAACATAATAAAACAAGCGAAACTATATAACACAATTAAAAAGTCAAATAGAAGCTTAGAGGACGATAATGTCGGTAATCTAAACCAAATTCCCTCAGTTTGGGCTATTGGTTGAGCAATACATAGCTCAACAAGGCCCATTTTCATCAAGAAAAACCTGTAGCGATTAAGTACTTGACCGCGGCAAGTGGATCTCGAATTTATCGCCGTTTCGTAAAGTTTCGTCAGTTGTCCGTCTACCGTTAATCGGGGACGTTGTGCTGTTTTCCGTGCGTTATCTTGCGACCCAAAATGAGCAAATCCGCGAATGTTAACCCCGATTTACAAAGAGAAAGGGAGAAATGCTCTTTCAATATAACAGAACTTACGAATTTGTTGGATGGCGGTCCTCAGATGACAGAGGAAAGGAGGAGAAGAGGTAATTACACTATTTTTTTATAATGTGTTTACTGACTGGTAGCTGGTGTCATGTATGGTCAGGTTTTTTGCCAATTAACATGATGTTAAAACTTAAACATTGGACAGTATGCTTTAGAATGTCAACCGCACAGGAGAACATAAAATATTAACACATTTCCTAATGTGCTAACATTTCCTTTATCTGTATTGTGTAATTTTGCACTAACAACTTTCCATGACTTAGAAACTTGGTAATTTTATTGATAATACAGATACCTTAATATGTGAAACAGGTAGGTATAATTTATTTATGGAAATGTTTGTGAACTAGAAATGAACCTTACTCAGCATTTCAACATAATTTTAATCAAACCTAGATTTAGATAATGGTTCTAATAAATAATTTTTAGTTTGTACTACACTGCATATTTACCTTTGCATTAATTAAAAAAAAAACTGATGTAATTCCTTCCCTTTGTAACATTGTTATTGTGAGAATGAAGTCCAAAGTTTCATTTAAACAGTCACAACCTTTGTTATCTAAACATACATGAGTTCATTTACTCAAACAATAATATTTTAACATGATTTGTAGGAAGTATTCAGTAAACTAAGTACGGTTTTGAAGTTAATGTGGTATTTAATTAGTGTTGTGCCTTGCTAGCTAATTAGTTCTGGCTGACCTATTAGATTCAAACACAATGGCAGCTTATTAGCACCACATCTTGATAAGTTCTGGCTAAATTATCTGATAGATAGTGAAACTGAAAGAATCCTGAATTATTTTTTATCACATTGTTCAGTTTAAGCAAGCTATTTTATTAGGCCGAATGATATATATATAAAAAACCGGCCAAGTGCGAGTCGGGCTCGCGCACGAAGGGTTCCGTACCATTATCTATAAAAAATACGAAAAAGAACACATTTATTGTATACCCTTAATACTTTTTTTTTTAATTTTTAGTATTTGTTGTTATAGCGGCAACGGAAATACATCATTTGTGAAAATTTCAGCTTTCTAGCTATCACAGTTTATGAGATACAGCCTGGAGACAGACAGACAGACAGCGGAGGCTTAGTAATAGGGTCCCGTTTTACCCTTTGGGTACGGAACCCTAAAAATGAGGCAGCTATGTTACTAGCATGTGCATTGTGAGGTCTCAAAAATATTCTTATTGCGACATCTCGTCTTTAGTCCTCATCAATTATTGTTAAAATAATAGCTATCCCTTTTACTTACGTGCTTATCCTATCTTTTATACTATTCATGAGTGGAACTATTCAACATGCTTGCACTATAGGTCACAACCAGATTTTAAACAGGTAACTACGAACGTAACATAACATGTGTACAATATCGTTGATTAGGCCCCTGTCTTAGTGCATCTACTAGTGTAATTACAGTCCTTTCATAGTTAATACTAGCTTTTGCCCATGGCTTTACTCGCGTTAATTTAGAATTTGACAATCAATTCAGGTTGTACTCTTATTATAATTCAATCATGATTCGAAAAACATGTGGCGCCATCTATTATCATAAGAACGTTATTGTGGTTTTCCTCGGGAACAGAATTTTTTTCTGTACACCTGACAACATATATTCAAAATTTCAAGATGATCGGTTCAGTTGTTTAGGCGTAGGGCACGCCACGATAGTGGCGATAAGTCCCCTCTTTGAGGAGTGGCTTGAGAGGCGCCACGGCGCCCTCACCTTCCGCCTGACGCAGGTCCTCACCGGACACGGATGCTTCGGGAGGTACCTGCACCGAATCGGGCGGGAGGAAACGCCCGGGTGCTACTATTGCGAGGATCGACCGGAGGACACGGTGGAGCACACCGTCGAGGTCTGCTCCGCTTGGGAGGAGCACCGCCGTGTCCTCGTAGCGGCGACGCCCGGCCCTGGTTCAAGCCATGGTCCGGGGCGAGAGGGAATGGGAAGCCGTCGCCTCGTTCTGCGAAGCAGTCATGCTAGCGAAGGAGGCGGCGGAATGTGAGAGGGAGAGAGCCTCACGTCCCAGCCGCCGCGGGAGGAGAAGCACCGGGCGTCGGGGGCCACGCCGGGATGGCTCTCGGCCACCGTAGGCACGGGTCTGTGGACGGTGAGTAATGGGCTAGCTCGCCGTCCGTCCGTCGTATGACGATGGGCAGGCCGTGTCGACGGCGCGTTCGTGTTCCACGCGCGCCTCAAAGAGTTGTCAGCAAACGGGAGGGGCCCGCAAGGGCCGGTGCCTGCCAGGGCTGCGGGACTGTTCGAAAGAGATACCGCGGCCCTGGAACATAAAGGGCCAAAGAAGGAACATGGGTGATTTTTTTTTAGTCAGTAAGAGTCTGACACTCCCTTCCGCTCCGCCCAGAGCGGGGGGGGGGTCATTTGATGATTTCCCACCCACCAAAAAAAAAGTTGTTTAGGCGTGAAAAGGTAACAACAAACTTAAACAACTTACTTTTGCATTTATAATATTAATATTAATTATATTAATAAGTAAGGATGGCTTGCGACGGGGAATGTAGCTTCACATTTTTATTTTATTAATACCTTCTTTGCACACAACTATGTACCACTTGAATGGCGAGAGGTGAAAGTCATTTTCATCCCCAAACCAGGCAAACCAGATTATACACAACCCAAAGCATATAGACCAATAAGCCTGACATCATTCCTACTGAAAACCCTCGAGAGACTCTGTGACCGACACATCCGGGACGGACCTCTTCGGGAGCTACCACTACACAAGAATCAACACGCCTACTCCACAGGAAAATCAACAGAATCCGCACTACACAGTGTGATCTCCAAGATCGAATGTGCAGTAGACCACAAGTGCTCCTCACTAGCTGTCTTTATTGACATAGAAGGGGCTTTTGACAAAACCATTTTCCATAGCATCAACGCAGCCCTCGAGAAACACGGTGTGGACTCGACCCTGCGAGGATGGATCACAAAAATGCTAAGACTCAGAGCCGTACAGGTTACGGTGAACGACACCACTAGAGCCATCGTGGCGAAAGGCTGCCCTCAAGGGGGCGTCCTCTCGCCACTCCTATGGAACCTCGTGGTGGACAGCCTTATCAAACGTCTAAATGACAGAGGCTACTACACGGTGGGTTATGCTGATGACATAACCATAGTAATAAATGGCACACATGAAAACACACTATGTAACCTTATGCGCCAAGCCTTGAAGATGGTGGAAGACTGGTGCAAGGAATACAAATTAGCAGTGAATCCCACCAAAACCGAACTCGTCCTTTTCACAAAGAAAAGGAAGTTGGCAAACCTACAACTACCACGATTCTTTGAGACCACCCTAAGCCTATCGACTGAAACCAAATACCTGGGTATTTATTTGGACAAACAGCTGAACTGGGCAAAACATACTGACTACATCACCACAAAAGCCAGCATAGCCCTATGGCAATGCAAAAGATTGCTCGGCAGAAACTGGGGCCTAAGCCCCAAAATAACCTACTGGCTATACACCACAGTCATCCGACCAATCATTACATACGGCTCCCTGGTTTGGTGGCCCAGGACCAACCTGAGCACAGCCCAGAAGGACCTCTAGAAGGTACAAAGATTTGCCTGCGTAGCAATCACCGGCAGTATGAGAACATCTCCTACTGCCGCGTTACAGGTAATGCTGGGGTTACCACCTCTGCACCTCGTCGTAAGAGAGGAGGCGGCCCTAGCGACTTTCAGGCTCGAAGTATCCGGCACCCTAAGTAAGGATTCCAGAATCAAACATACGCGCATAAAAGACGATGCAATCAAACAACAGCCCATGATGGCATCACCCTGCGACAGAACCCTGAAGACCCACTGCTTCCAAAAGCACTACAATATAGAGCTCACAGCGGAGATGTGTGACTACTCAGGTCCAAAAGAACTAAGGATCTACACTGACGGATCGAAAACCGACGATGGGACAGGTGTCGGAGTTTTCTCTGACGACCTAAACATTAAATCCAGATCCCTGGGAATGCTCAACTCTGTGTATCAAGCTGAGTGTGTAGGCATTATCCAAGCACCACATGCCATAGAGGCCAGGGAAGTTACGAATACCCATATTCGTATACTTTCCGATAGTGCCTCAGTTCTCCAATCCCTAAGGAGAAACCAGATCACGTCGAGACTAATACTAGAATGTCATAATGCCCTAGAACGTGTTACGGTACTAAACCGCAACACGGTGACACTACAATGGATCAAAGGACACAGTGGATCACTTGGGAACGATGCAGCTGACGAACTCGCCAGAAGAGGATCCAGCACAAAAGCCTTCGGACCCGAACCCATTGTACCCATCCCCTTCAAGCAGCTAAGAAGCTGGCTAAAGGACCACACTCAAATAAAAGCGGAGAAGTGGTGGACCTCGAAACCAGGGTGCAGGCAATCCAAGGAGGCTATGCCATCCCTGGACAGAAAGCTGACCAAGCGTCTTCTACGCCTGGATAGAGATAGCCTGCGACTGGTGGCGGGAACCATCACTGGACACTGCTCATTAAACAAGCACTTCCACACCCTAGGTATCACTGACAGTCCCCTGTGCAGGGCGTGCATGGAGACGGAGGAAACGATAGCGCACGTACTCCTTGAGTGTACTGGCGTCACCCAGATACGCGAGAAGACTCTTGGAACACCAAGATCTCTTGCGGATGCCCTGAGAAGACCGGGAAGTCTGATCTGCTTCTGGAGGGAGGTGGGCTGGCTGGAGTAGCGGCCACCATGGCTCACGCACAATGGTCCACTTTAGGGACTAAGTGCGGAAACCAAATCCCTAACATACAACATAGAATACCTTCTTTGAGTATTAACGGGCCTGTAATGGGTCTTTTTGAAATAAATTCTTTGATTTTGACTACTGAATCAGCATTTTACAGGAGACTAAATAAATATAACTTCATTCGATTAGATAATTTTGATCCTTTTATCATTGACAATATCAATAATTAATTAATGGTAATTTTATATACCTAATTACTATTTGAGATAAACCTAATAACTTGTAATAATCTTAAATATTCAGTGTATTTTCAAAAATCTTTTATGTTGCTTTATATTATAAACTAGCTTATGCTAGCAGCTTCGCCCGCTTGGAGTTCGAATGTTCGATAATTGTCCCACGGGATACTGGGATAAAAATGAGACTAAGCTACAAATACTTGTAGCTTAATCTCGGCTGTAGTTCAAAGTTCACTCACTTAGCTATACAGCACAGCCATATAACAAACAATACTGTAATAATACAGAAATATTATGTACAGAAAAAAAAATGCAAGCGGCTATCTTTTATCGAATTGTTTATTTTGGCCCTAAATTAACAATTAGATAAAAGTGTGCCAAATTTTCAACCTAATTTGAAAGCTAGGTTTTTAAGGTTGGTTTACCTAAGTCTGTCTACCTATAAGAGGTTTAGCCAATTATAAAAAGGCAAAAAAAACTAGTTATGACAATTTACAGCTGAGTATAAATATTTTTTTTTTTATACACTTTAGTGTGCATTGTTTTCAAAGGCCAGCACAATTGTTTATGTTGATAATTAAAGTCCTATTTAGATAATTATTGTCTTTGAATCTGGCAAAGTTTAATTTTAAATAATGAGTAGGTACGTACCACAGAGTACTTTAACATTAGTGTACTCCGTTATCCTACTAATTAAAGCTAATAAGTAATAATTTAGGTAAGTACTAGAATAATACAATGTAAATAAAAATTCAAGTGAAACTTGACAAACTCTATCCTATGCAGTGTTTCTCCAATTACCTTGTAGGTATAACGAATTTCTAACAAACTCTGTTTATATAGTTAAGTTTTAGTCCCTCGTCACCGTGTATCCTCTCGTCACCAATAGAAGCATAGAGAATCTAATATTTCTTATGGAAGGCGACGTCAAGAAAAACGAACAGTAGTCTATGAGCGAGATATGAGCCTTAAAATCGCGCTGTCAATGACATCAGGTACCAAAGGTCGACCCCAATGAGTCTATTAATAACATATTCGTTTGAGATACAGTTTTGCATAAACAAGTTATAAAAACAATTTGGTAATGACCCAAGGCGCGCACTGTGAACATGGAGCACCTCCTCAGCGAGGGGCATTCTTTTGTTTGGAGAAAAAATAATAATTTCAAAATGCTTAATTTTATATTAGGACTAGCTGTTCCCCGAGACTTTTGTTCGCGTAAAATGATTATAAAATGTTACTTCCGTATTTGAATCGGATTTTATTAACAACAAGCTGTTGCCCGCGACTTCGTTCGCGTGGAAATTTGGTGTGTATGTGTGAGACTGCTCCGTTGGTCGAGTGGGCGTAAGTGCGACTACTAAGCCTGGTCCTGGATCCTTCCTGGTACTGGGATCGATGCCCGGGTCGGGCAGTGTTAAACAAAATGTTTATTTTAATTACATTAAGTTGTAACGCACATGATTTGGAGATCACCTTTTAAGCAAGGAGATGCTTGTGTTAGGTGACTCCGCTCGCTCTTCCACTAAACATTCAACATTGTATGCAATAGAAAAAAACTACTATAGCAGCCACGGAATCTGGATTTGATCCCGGTTGGTGGAAATAGGTTCGCACCCTATCACATGGGACTTCAACATAACTGGCGAAATGTGGGTGTACCATTAGGTACACCTCTGCCTAAACCTTCGGGGATTACATGGCGTGATGTGTGAGAACTGACTGTCTGATCAAAATGTGATAATGTGGGTGATGAGTACAAAAGGGGTCCTTTTGTCTGGGCGGCGGAGGTCTGAAACAAAATGAATGGCGACGATGTGGCTTAAAAACTGTTTATTTTAACGCTATACAACTTTCTTTTCAAAATGAACCATGACACGCCTTGTTGGGCACTATTTATTCTAATACCATTCTGTATACAACATTAAATGTCTTATTATTTTCCGCAAGCACGTGCCAATTTAATTGACCGTGTGAGAAGCATGGAGTGCACAATTTAATGCCTGTCACTTTATAGTTTGGTCCTGGGATCTGTTGATAATTATTGTAAAAGCCAATTTTAAAACAAATTTTAAACATTAAGGACTATTGCTCATCCCCCTAAGTTATTAGCGTGATAATATATAGCCTATGTGCTATTCCGGACTATAATCTATCTCTGTGTCAAACATACAGATCCGTTCAGCCGTTCTGGCGTGATTGAGAAAGAGTAAGTAGTAAGATAGATGTTATTTTCTCAGCCTTTCCATCATGTCCTACTTTTTACATAATTATTATAATCATTGATATATAAAATAATGAAGGTTGACCTTTTTAGAATAGGACTGCGCTCGCAAAGATCCTCTTTTTCGGTACAATAAGAACTGCTGTTGTACGTACTTATCACTTCCATGCAAAGAGTAAACACAAAAGGAAAAATAAAACCTAATTCATTTTCAGCAATTCCGACTACACTTCGATTAAAACCTATTTACGTAAATAATTAAATTTCTCATAGAAATCGCGTATGAGATGATTAACAAAATTTTAGAAATTAATATCTTTTGAGTCTGTTGGTCGATTTTGATGAAATAAACGCTAAATGTTACTCAGAACAATGCTTCTTAACTTTCAATATTTAGATTTTGAATACAATGAGGGGTTTTTACGTGATGCGCGCACAAACGAAAAGACAAACCGACAAACAGACAAAAAATCTAAAAATGTTAGAAATGGGTTCTGTGGGTGATCCTTTAACAACCCTACTATTTTTATTTTCAATGTACAGAAACGCCACTTCTACAGATTTATTATATGTATAGATTTCAAGGGTTTTAATTTTTTTGCACTTATTCTTTTTTTTAATAAAAAGTAGACTAAGTTACTCCTTGTAACATCAGCTATATGCCAGTAAAAATCCCGTCAAAATCGGGCCAGCCAGATTAGCCAGAACAAACAAACAGACAGACAGGCAATAATTAAAAACATTGTATTTTTGTTAAAAGTACTGTATTACTTTCATATGCATTCAGTAAAAAGTTGTTATTTTGAAATCACAAACAGACACTTATATTTTATTTATTTGTGTAGATTATTCCATTTCTAAATGCCCGTTACAGAATTCGGTTACCTTAAAATTTAATGGCCATGGACAATCAATATATTCTTCATTTTGCAAGATGGTTTACGACACCGCTGATTACTTTCGCCGGTTGCTGGATTCAAAATCAACATCAAAAGTGATTTATTCAAATTAGGCTGATCAACACTTCTAGAACATTACGAATTACTTAGAAACGCCTACCCTTCGCCACTTCATAGTGGACTTTTAAGTGGCAAGCGTGCCCGATGCTTTCAAACATTGGTGTCCACAACCAGAATGAAAACTCTATGTTGTCTGTGGTAAACGAATGAAGGCCTTTGCGCAGGAGTGGGACAGAAATGGCTAAGAAAAAAAATGAACTACATAATTAAATGAGATAATACAATACATACCTACAACAGTAATAGTTTTCCTCGTAAAAGCTTTGTCATGCACTTACGTCAATTGGAAATGTATTATTAGCTATTTAGTAAGTAGGTACCTGCTAAGAATAGTAAAACTATTCGTATAAGCTGTAATTGAGTTCGATAGGCCAGCAAGCCTGGGTTATTTCAATAATAAATAACTTATTAAAACGGAATTTATTTTGAGCGATATGAAAGAAAAATTTGAGGGAAATAAAGGGTGTAAGTAGACCCTTAACGAAGCCGAAAAGCACTTGTTCTCCCCGTCATAGCGATCTTTTTTTTGTTCTGGACCATTACATATTTAATTACGGAGATATTGTCCAATTTTTTCACAAGTTTTTTTTTTTAAATACTAGTTTTTAAGGTTATAACTTTACTTTAAATACCTCCATGACCCGTTTACAATATATAAACGTTTACATGAAAATTTCCATCAGCACAAATGTTTTGAATGCATTACATTGAATTTTAACGTAAATCGTGATTTTTCACCTAAAAAAACCGTTTCCCAGCAATAATTTTTGCGTAAGGCTACTTAGTTTGATGTACGTATATTGCTTGGTTGACGGCTTCGTGAAGGGTCTGTTGCGACCGACCGCCCTTTACCTTTTGACCACCATAGTCACGTATACGTGACAAGCAAGCGCGTGCCTTGTACGCCAAATGACCCAGATATGTGACAAAATGGTAGGTGAAATTGTGGCTTCAGTGGCTTGGCGTGGAGGGCACGCGCGTGCTTTTATGCTCTGGCGTTCAAAAGGTTAAAGATACGGTTGCATTTATGAAGTGACGAATATCTAGCAGTGAATGAAAAAGATTTATTATTTGAATATAATTCTTGATTATTAATGCGATTATATTTTTTTTTTTCTGTAAATTGGTCTAAACTTAAAAAAAAATACACGTGTCTGCTGATCTTCGTGTCGTAATTCTTTGCTTATAGAGAGGGGAGAAGCAAAATTTTCTTGAGGGCCAACGGATTAAACCGGGTGACGACAAAAAAACAAAGAAGCGCGATAGCCCTCAAAATCCTACCTTGTTTGGTAAAATTATGTCGCCAATTATTTCGTCGAAAATGTCACTTATTCTTCCCTAGAACTGCCTTATTTCGAGCCTTACGGATACCTACTGCCAAATCGACGACGTAAAAACTGCGGTCGATAAACACCAAAAAAAATCGTCAATTTTTTTTTGTTTATTAAATTTACTTAATGACCCGTCACGTCACGTCTGCAGAGCTTCGCTAGCTAATTTAATTTAAACCTTAATATGAGAGTTGATTAAAGCAGTCTGCTTTGTTATGGCACACTCTTAACTTTGAAGGAGCGTTCTTGTTAATCCATTCATCTCTTGGCCCTTTGATCCAAGATTTATGTGATCACTATACCTCATCATCTTCCTGGCCTTGTCCTATGTTATTTGGGTCGACCCAACACGTATTTTCTTCCATTCTCCCCTGTCAACCGTCACGAAATCATTTACACCTTTTTCCTTCATATCGTTCCTCACACAATCCATCCATCGTTTCCTTGGTCTTCCTCGCCCTCTCCATCCATCAACATTTTTTTACATTTATCATTCTTTTGTCTCTTCTAGATCACTATACCTATTGAGTAAAATTAACCTTATGAAGGTTAGTAAACATAAAATGGGACTCCAAAAATGAACTTTATATAACTATCTCATATTTATTAAAATTCCTTCCTTTACAGAGACAACAGTTCTGAACGAAGGCATCCACATCGAGGAAGTACCATCAGAGTACCTCAGTCATAAGGAGAAATACGAGCTGGCTGTGAAGAAGGCATGTCTGCTGTTCAAGTTGATTCGCAGGCTGCAGGAGGAGGAGAACAATGGGATGGAAAGCTTCAGGTGAGGATACAGTTTCTGACGAACTGGATGGAACTGATATTTACGCCCAGCAATCGTTTAATATGATGATTTTTTAGCTTCGAGATAACACAGCGACGAAAACAAAGCGAAACGAATTTTGCCAACGACTCAGGATTGTATCGATTTCAAGTTGTCTGGTTAAATGTATCCTAAGTCCGTTCTAAACGGATAAAAAAGCCTACCGTTTACATTACAGTAGTACCTATTTTTATGATCGCATAAGTACGTATCCGCGACACAAAATCGAGAGGCTCCCGAAAAGTGAGAAATTCTTGGGGTCGATATAATAATAATATCTTGGGACAACCAACACACTGCCATCTGATCCCAAACTAGGCAGAGCCTGTACTATGGCAACCAGACAACTGATAAACATACTTATATATTTCTAAATACATACATATTATAGATAAATTTCACACCCAGATACACAACCAATAATCGTACTCATCGCACAAAGATTTGTCCTGTGTGGGAATCGAACCCACGACCTCCTAGCACTAGCAGTCAGGGTCACTAACCACTAGACCAACAGGCCAATCAGTGATATGAATGCATCAAGGGTCGGCTTTAAGTCCTTACTTCTTCTTGCTGGTTATGGACGCTCTGACGGCGGACATACAGGAAGAGGCACCTTGGTACATGTTCTTTGCCGACGACATTGTTCTTGTTGGTGAAGATGGACCTGAGATCAAGAGCAGATTGGAGAAATGGCAACAGAAGCTAGAGAACGTTGTCTTGAGAATCAGCAGAAGTAAAACTGAATACATGTTCTGCAATTTTGGTGGTCTCTCCAGTTCTGGAGCCATAGCGCTAGATGGCGCGCTCCTTCAAGTCTGCTCCGACTTTCGGGATCTCGGCTCACTCGTGCAAAGCGATGGCGAAATAGATTGGAGTGTTAAGCCCCAGAATTAACACCGGATGGGTGAAATTGCGGCAGGTCACGGGAGCAATATGCGATACCCGCATTCCCCTTAAACTCAGGGGAACATTTATAAAACCATGGTTGGACTATCTGTCTTGTATGGATCAGAATGTTGGGCCACAAAAGGGATGAATGAAAGGCAATTGCATGTGTCTGAGATGACAATGCTAAGGGGGTGTGTGGTGTAACGCGAATGGATAAAATAAGGAATGAGTACATAAGAAGAAGTCTGAAAGTGGCGCCGGTGACTGAAAAGTTGTGTGGTAATCGGTTATCGTGGTATGGGCATGTGATGCGGAGGAAAGAGGAAAATGTTGAGTATGAATGTAGATGCCTATAAGAGTTACGAAGACCAAAGAAACGATGGATGGACTGTGTGAAGGATGATATGGCTAGAAACGAGGTCACTGCTGTGATGACTAGTAACAAAAGTATGGAAGAAGAAGACATGCTGCGCCGACCCCAAATGTATTGGGATAAGGGTAAGACAATGATGATATAAATGTAAAAGGTAAATCCTATTCTCCTTCTTCTCGAATCGATGAATCAGATTTTGTCCGACCAGTACGTAGCAACCTGGACAGCTCTGTCGTTTGCCTCATTAAGTCCTGGAGGGTGCAATTAGTTGTGCACGACGGGCAGGAGAGAAGGTGTGGCATATCCTGTGTTGGGGCTCCACACTCGTATTGTGTCCGAGATGGGTCGATAAATACCCCATCTAGCCAAATTGGATCGGCAGCAGCTAAATTGCGTACGCTGACTCAAACTCAAAATGCTATTAAGGCTAGGTGGGCGCGCATTTGAGTTTTTTAAAACCATTTGAGACAAAGAATATAGTGTTTTAAATAATATATATATGTTTTAGTTAAGGATCTTGTCTAGTCAAAATCGCATTCAGTTGCAAGACCTGGTGAACTTCACTCGATAGAAAAAAATCGCAAAGTCACCCCTTTTTAGAACGTTTTTTCAATATTATGACTATATTACTGATATTTTACATATAATTTTTATACTAAATTAAAGAAACTCATTAGTTTAAGACAAATTCGCAGAGTTTGAATTGATAAAATGATTTTCTTAATTACTATGTTTAAATATGAATTAAAAGTGCCCGCGGTAGCTCGGACAGGCCCGATCAGTCGCGCGCTGGCGCTTACGGACGATGGACTTGTCAGTTTTTTCCGCGACAATTTCGCGCATCATATCATCTGTTTTTGACAAATCTATACTTCTATACTTACTAATATTATAAAGCTGAAGAGTTTGTTTGTTTGTTTGTTTGAACGCGCTAATCTCAGGAACTGCTGTCCCGATTTGAACAATTCTTTCAGTGTTAGATAGCCCATTTATCGAGGAAGGCTATAGGCTATATATCATCACGCTACGACCAATAGGAGCGGAGCACTAATGAAGAATGTTTCAAAATCGGGAGATATTTTTTCCTATTGAGAGCTTCCGCTGCGTTCGCTGCGTAAACGGTTAAAGTTTTGCAAAAATCATGTATTACAGAATTATTCCTCTTTAAAAGTTCTAAAAAAAAGTCCGCGACAGCATATGTCTATCTTTTAAGGTTAGCTCACTATAACCTTTTTTATGCTAACCAAATTTGTTCTAAAATAATGCATTATTTACGGAGGTGTTTTTATAAACATGATATTAATCCTTATCCAAATAAATACGTTACTCATCACAAGTATTTCATTTAAAACAAAATTGCCCTTTACATCTTTCGATTTAAGTGAATATCTTAGGAGCTATCGCAGTTTTAAAATAAAATCACAGCAAAATAATGATCGGGTACTGCGCGCACAATGTGCAAAGCCGGGCAGTCATGTTAGCCCAAAGTAACTATTCCACGCGGACGAAGTCGCGGGCGGAAGCTAGTTTATTATAATTGTTTCAAGATATAATGGGCAATAAACAACGCAAGCGAAAAAAGTCGTGTGAAGAAATAAAAGTACCCAAATAAAAATAATGCACTCCAAAGATATGTCACAGTATAAATAATACAGTTATACTCGGCCCCGTCTTTGAAATAATTACCTACAGCCGGGCGGTACATATTTTAATTTCATCTACTTAGTTGAATTTCTTTCTAGTTTTGTGATTGTAAATATTATAATTTTTATTTAAAAAAAAATGAAATTTGTTGTGAATGAAATAGGAAGGTTCAATAAAAATACACTTATTGCAATTACACATAAACAAATCAAAATTTTATCTTTACAGTTCTCAAACCTACTAATAGCGAACTGGCTGTTTATTTTCAATTAATTACTCCAACTGCCCAATTATGACTACTTTAATATATTCTTATATTTTATAGAAAATTATTTCATTTATTAACGAAGCTCTAATTTATCGCTACTGCGTGTAACAAATTTTGATGATATAAAAATATATCTTAAAAGTCAAGTAGGTAACTTATCCAACTGCATATTTCTAAACTGTGTCGCTGGGCGAGGTCATGCGAGGTCTCTGACGCGCTGTGTCCACGCGAAGTATTTTGCGCGCAGGCTACAGCGCTAAATGCCTACTTTTGCAGGAATACCTCGCCTTAACTTCAGCGGGTTGCGCTAATGTAGCCCGAAATAAATCGTTATTCTGTCAATATATCTACTCATTGGTTAAAGTTGTGAACATTGCACACATTACATTATGTATCTAAACTAATATTTCAATATTAGTTTAGATTTTTTAGACGGGTGCGTACCATTTTTGACCATAATAACAAAAGTTCGAACGATCACATGACCTAATTTCATTTAATATTTTTTTTTTAGTATAACGATGAAATGATATAATGAATTATTGATATAATTTCAGTTTACCCAATTTTATATGGTTTAATAAACGTTTTCTATAATGCACATTTGAACTAATATTCAGTTAGTATAATATTCAAATTCTGGGCACCCCGAAGTTCGGTTAGTTAGGTTCCTGTAAACCCTGCAGACAGAAATAGGAGCCCCGCGCAGCGCAGCGCAGCGGGGCTCCGTCGACCGGCTGACGGAAACCCTAACCCTAGACGGTCGACGTCAGGGGCACCCCGAGGTTCGGTTAGTTGGTGATAGAGCAATATACTAATTGAAAATTATATGAGATGAATGCTATACTAAATGTTATTTGTGCAAAAGAAGTTTATATGAAATGTAACATTAGATCACGTGAAATTAGGTTATTTGTTTTTATAGTATATGAAAATTATATCATGTGAACGTTATTTCAAGTGATAAATATTATCTGTTATTATGGCAAATATTACACACCCTAAAAAGAAATATGTTTGCAAGTTTGGATGTTCGAGAGTAATCTTCGAAACTGGTGATTCGATTCCGAAAATTCTCTTACTAATGGGAAGCTACATTATCGCAGTGTCATAGGCTATATTTAAAACGTTCTCAGGAGATAATTTCGACCTAATCACGCCCGAGGCCGGCAGACAAAAGCTAGTCATTGCAAATAAAGTATGGAAAAGAGATGGCTAAACGACTGCCCCAACATGACTAGCACAAATAGGAACCTCACACTAACCAGTAATATTTAAATATTAATTCATGAATTATTTAGTGTTTAATAATTTCTTATAACTTTCGTGAACTAATAAACATAAAAAAGTTTCTTAATTGTATTTTTATGCTTTGTTTTGGTTTGACATGACAAGGTGAAGGCATACTGACAGCTAGGGAAGAGACATATTGCATTACCAAAATGTATCAAGTTTTTTTTGCTGCAATTACCCCTATGTCGATATTTACTTCAAGTACCTTAGTGCAAAATCGCCAGTCAAAAACACAATTATCAATAAAAATCGTCGCAGACACATTAAAACGCCTAGATAAAAGTTTATAGCAATGTCATTGTTTGAAGTTTTTGTACCTTTGTCGTAGGAGTTGCGCGATTTTGTTTTTAGGATTGTGCAAATATTAAAAGTTCCTGAAACTTTTTAAATTACAAAATACTAATTTCAGCTATTTAGCATTACATATTGCTAGGTACCATGTTTATACATGCGTTTTCATTGCGGGGGCAGTCGTCCATACTTCAATTTAGCCATGTCCTTTGAATGTTGATGTTTTCCTTGCTTCGATATGCAGACAAGTTGGGTTTTTCCATTAGGAATTTCTCATTTGCAGTCTGGAGTCTGGATTTGTGCCCGTTTGATGGCAAAAATATTCGTCTTAAAAATCTGGCGAAATGTGGGTGGGTAACCCAATCCTTCGGAAAAGGACGGAATACTTTATTGTACACATTACACAGATCGCATGTTGATTCGATGTTACAGAGAGAAAATAAAAAAATTGTACACCAAAATTGTAACACGGCTCTTTTTACCCACAGGGCAGTCTTGGGTGGTGCCCTCGGCGCAGCTATCCTTCAGGACGGCTCCCCCCTCACTCTTCACTACGTGATGTTCATACCCACACTGATGGGGCAGGCGTCAGTGGAACAGCAAGCCTACTGGATCGGAAGGGCATTCAACCTTGATATCATCGGTACTTATGCACAGGTTTGTTGTAGCAACTTTATTTAGATGGTATTTTTTTTGTACGAAAGATACCACTGTTTTTAATTAATATTTCTGTGAAAGATACCGTCGATTCCCGGCTAATCCAAGAGCTTTAACAAATAAGTCAATCAGTTTCCTTTGATACGACCTTGTCATAGATATTGCCCTAAAGTCTCAAATGACGACTCCACACGCTTGCCAAACCTCGACAAATCGTCACAAATTCAAACGTGTGGATAGAGTGTTTGCCTTGGCTTGTGTAGACTTGCAAGCCTTTGCAACTTGTCCGATCGAGTGGCGGTTTTTGACGTACAAATCAAATGACGGCGCCACACGCTTGTCAAACCTCAACAAATCATCACAAATTCAAACGTGTGGATGACCGTTTGCTTTGGCTTGTGCAGACTTGCAAGCGTTTGCAACCGATCCGTTCGAGTGTCGGTTTTTGATGCACAAATCAAAGAAGTTTGCGGCAAGCGCTTGGGATCCATCTACACGTTTGCGCGTTGTTACGAGTAGTACCGCTTGCGCACTGGTGGCGAATAGACGTGCGCGCGTACCGTTCTGTATTGCATTGAAATACACATATCGAAATATTATTGTTAACTGCACATATCGAAATATTATTGTTAACTGAGTTGTGCGTAGTTTTTTCTTCGAATGCTACCAAGCGGAACCCTGTATTTGGAATCCAAAGGATAAAGATCACGTAGATAAAACAAAAGTAGCTAGTAAAGAAACCAGTTATGGAAATCAAAAAAAGAAATAAAGTTATTTTCATTTTGCTTCATTTTATAATAAAAATAGGTTAAACCAACGTTATAGCAGACAAAATCTCGACGTCCGTCATGCTTGCTTCTTCCAAACACACTAGCACACTCGCAAGTAGTCGCCAGCATGTGTATATCGCGGTTTGGATCACCTAATTTGTCCAAGCATTTGTATAGGTTTGTGGCAAGTGGCAAACGTGTATCCACACCAAAAGAACTCAGGAACTCACTCTGTATAAACCAACTTAAAAACATTAACTGCAATACTGCATCATCATCATTCGCAGCCTTGTTTCACCTATTACTGAATATTAACTATTCACGGAAGCATAATTTAATCAAACATTAGCTACCGACGCCAGCACATCAAGCTACCCGAAACCTTGAACCTAATGATTTAGTGATAAAGTTGAAAATCTATTTTTTTTAAGTTTTAAGTGAACCATTTGTCTTTTGTTTCCTAGACTGAACTCGGTCACGGCACGTTCGTCCGTGGTCTGGAGACGACGGCTACGTACGATCCTAGGACCAAAGAGTTCGTACTGCACAGTCCCACGCTCACGGCCTACAAATGGTGGCCCGGAGGATGTAAGTAATCTTATGGTTTATGGTGCATCCTCACCGAAGTTCCTTTTGTAGACCAACATTTTGCCACCATAAGTAACTTTCTATAACTTCTACGGCTTTAAGTTTTTTTTTGGCAGAAACTACAAATCGCCACACTCTATACGAAGGTTAAACATAAGCACACCTTGTTAAAGTAAAACTTAATGCCGATGATATTTTTGTAAAGATCGGAATCGGGCAGGGAAACGTGGAGCTTGAAAATTATGCGATTTTCTATTTTTCTTTTTCAATAATCTTACATACCTGCCTAAGTATGTTTATGCTTGGTTGAAATACATGAATTAGGCTATACATCAACTGAAGCATGCATGACTATGTTATCTATGACCTAAGGGCGATGTATGTACATAAATAATTCGAAATATTCACTAAATCACTACTGTTCGATTAGAAGACACATCGTATTTAATTTATCTTTCATGCGCTTATCGTCATTATGGCGATAAAGTTTGTTTGGATTGTGTTACTAGGTCAACATCTCTGTTGTCATGGATTAATTTCAATATTCTCGAAAATTCTAATTAGACAATCTATCATTATTTCTACGTCGAATAAGACTTCTCCTATACTTTTGAAATTACGATTATTCTAACCGACGAAAGCTATATTAATATTAACTTTTAAACTCTATAGATAAGAGCGTTTTCCGAAAGAACGTTCCAATTTCAAATTCAAAAACGAAGCTATCATTGCAAACGAAGTGGGATGACTGGCTAGTCTGAATCTCCCCTATATTGCTAATGAACTGTACGTAAGTCTGCTAATTTTACCAATGAAGGCGATTATTCCTAGAAAGCTGTAGTAGTAGAGTAACTTAGAATAATAAAATGGGAACTAATTTTTGAACTGTTATGATAATGAAATGCCACTTTAAATCAGTGCCTAATAATATGCTTAGATTAAGTACAAGTATTGTACAAGGACCTGGTTTGCACAAAAACTCAAACTAGGCACGCGTTTACGAATCGATTTTATGTGTTATAGGACCTTTTCTGTATAATAGACTCAACAAGATACTCAACTACTATCGGTAGTTTAAGTTATAAAAAATGTAGTTTTTTTAATGTGGGATTATTTTGCGATACTTAATTACACAGACACAGAAAAACTTCTAGAAGTTGTGGTTTGATTATGGTATCCCCTCGTATCTATTTGTACATATTTACTTAAGCTAGTTTTAGTGTTTTTTGTACCAATTTGATTATACATAATATAGTTGTCAACAGATCTACTTCTTTGCGTGTCGATAGACTCAAATAGTACCCGACCAGTACATTGCCACCTGCTTAATTTTATTTTATTAAGTTTATTGTCCTAAATAAATAGTGCTTTTTAAAGTGATGGCCTGAAACACAGGTTTAAATAAACCTAGATCGGGCAGGTCGCTATCAAAGATCTGAATTGAACTGTCATTACTTGGCAACTGTTGAATATAATATAGTTATAGTTTACTTATAAGTACCATATAATATAGTTATAGTTTACTTACAAGTATACCATTGTATGAAAAATAATTCTACTGCGCATGTCTTATTTATTCTTATTCTTATTGTGGCAGCCAGCCTCAATGTCAAAATGTGACAGACGCCATTAGTGTGCAACCGAACTTTTCAATATATTTTAGCACTTAAAAAAATATCTAATTAACCAAGTAATAAATAATCATACATTTTTCAAGTTCCAAAATATATTGATAAATTCGGTTGTACACACACAAACGGCATCTGTCACGTTTTGACATAGAGGCTGGCTGCCATAGTATTAAAAGTCGATATTAGTCAATCATAGGAAATACTGAAAAAAATAGCGTCGGAGACTTGCCATTTAAAAAAAATCTTAAATAAAACTTTGTCTCCAGTGGCCCACACAGCCAACTACTGCATAGTGATGGCCCAACTTTACTCCAACGGCCAATGTCACGGCATCCACCCGTTCATAGTCCAGCTGAGGGACGAAGAGACCCACATGCCCCTTGCCGGCATCAAGGTCGGTGAGATTGGCGCCAAGCTTGGCATGAACGGCACCAACAATGGCTTCCTTGGCTTCGAACACGTGAGGATACCCAGGGAACATATGCTGATGAAGAATTGTCAGGTTTTGGAAGTGAGTATTGAGTTTTAACTAGTTGAGTATCAAGACCATTTTTGCACAGCAATCGATTCTAAGTATTATAGTCTACTTCTGGACACAGCCCTATTGCGCTACAACACCCGGTTCTCCGCCTTCTGACTCCATCCCAGCAGCCTTTTTAAAGTCTAGCTGGGTGATCCAGAACTGGACAGCCAAAATCTTTACTGAAGGACTTCGGAGAAAGAATAATTATTATTGCATCTGTATCTTTGAAACAAAATATGCCAAACAAATGATTTCAAAGATTTTAAATTAGCCCACTTAGTAGCTTTGTCAAGAGTAGGTACAACAACACAGTAGATACATGCAACATGCCACAATTAAGCCATTTTTTAAACAGCGTCCGGAATCTGTTTTGTTAATAGCATTCCCCCCAATTCATATTTTGGTAGACTTATAATAATAATGGTTCTTCGTATAAAAACCACCTTTCTTTTTGCAGGATGGTACATACGTAAAATCCCCAAGCTCCAAACTAACATACGGCACCATGATGTTCGTCCGCGTCGTCATAGTGAAGGACATGTGCAACTACATCGCGAAAGCCGTAACTATAGCAACGAGGTACTCTGCCGTCAGGAGACAGTCGCAGCCGAAGCCAGAGTAAGTACTAAGAGTTTATTTATTACTGTAGCTTCTGCTCGCGTGTCGGTTGGATATTAACTCACCGGAACGTATCTACACTTAGACAGGGATGCCTAGTGGGGCCCATGGGCCGATGGGCGGCATAAAAACTCTGCCACCAGGTTAGCCAATTTGAAACAGCTTTTGAAGCCCCATCGATACTCTATACTCTACCATTACTATAGTTATGTTTTGTATAAGTTTAAAAAGATATTCTCACCGCTACGCTGGGCTGGCGTCGGGAACAAATAGCAATTAAAGATAACATTGAGTCATCGACCTATCGTTGTCTTAAGAAACCACAGCCCGCAATCGTTCACTTTTTTATTATTTTATAATTTTAATAATATCAGGCTATTAAAGTCCCAGTGCAGGTCAAAGGCCTCTTGACATTTAGAAGGTATGAATATTGATTACCACACTTGCTCAAGGTTTTTTAACCGACTTCAAAAATAAGGAGGAGGTTCTCAATTCGGCCGGTATATATATATTTTTTTTCTTTTCTTTTTTTTATGTATGTACACCGATTACGCCGAAGTTTCTGAACCGATTTACGTAATTTTTTTTTTTGTTTGATGCGGAATAGTTTCGAATTGGTCCCATAAAAATTTGATTCAGGTAGGCCCATTAGTTTTTATTTTATGAGGATTTGACTCTGAAGTCTGTTACTTGTTTGTTGTTGTGGACTTTCGCATTTATAATATTAGTAAGGAAGTAAGAATAAGCCTATTACCGTGAAATGTATGGTTTTCAATGTAAAATGAACGCATAGAAAATATTTGTATAAGATATTGCAACTAAAAATGAAAAAATAAAAAAACTTTTTTTTGCAAAAAATAAAACCGACTTCAAAATCACAAAAAAGTGAAAAATAATTTTAGCTTCAGAAGTCGGTGCCAAAAAACTGAATCAAACAAACTAAAGTCACCGACTTCTGAAGCTAAAATTATTTTTCACTTTTTTGTGATTTTGAAGTCGGTTTTATTTTTTGCAAAAAAGTATTTAGTACTTATTAATTCTTTTCATAAGATATAAATGCTTTTATTTACCGAGTGATGGCTAGAGACCCGATCGAGTTCGAAAACTCATTATTCACTCTATAAAAGTCCAGATCCAGTAATTCTCGCGAATATCAGACAAAACTTAAAATTAGGAAGGTGCCTTGCTAAAGTTCTAATATAAAAGTATCAATACCCAGTCAGAACTTGAGCTGGTTTCTGTACAAAATTGAATCTTAGATCCCTCGCTCCCTCCCCGGGGACATTACAGGCGTATGCCCCCCGGGAGGGGGTGCCAATCACCATTAACCGAATTAGGACCCTTTTTTTCCGATAGGAAATCATCAAATGACTCCTCCCGCTCTGGGCGGAGCGGAAGGGAGTGTCAGACTTTTACTGACAAAAACCATCCATGTTCCTTCTTTTGCCCTTTATGTTCCAGGACCGCGGTATCTCTTTCGAACAGTCCCGCAGCCCTGGCCGGCAGGAACAATCTGAAAGGCGTAAATATGTTGTGGTGTGAGTTTACACCTCTTTGAGTGTGAGTGAGTGTGGGTGAGTTTCACCTTTACACTCACACAACAACATACACTCTTTTGCAAAAAAAAACGGGCACCTAAGGAAAACGTTCTAAGGTCGATTTGAGTTAATTAAATGAAATTTATTTCTTTAACGTAGTCTGTATACTTATAATCGTGTAAATTAATGCGCGTGAAGTGAATTCGGGCAATTAAAAGAAAAAATAACGATGCATAGTTTAAAACCGATGTACACGCCCAAACAATAAGAAGTGGTCGGCAATAAAGACAAGATTTTTTTTTACTTTTTTAAATTAAATAAAGTTACAAATGTAAAAACCTAATAACGAGTGTGACCTCCTCTTGCCAAAATCACAGCTTGAATCCTTCTGGGCATGCTTTCCACGATGTTTTTAATAACGTTTTGAGGAATACGTTCCCACTCTTCTGCAATGACTCTTTTTAGCTCCCTGATGTTTTGTGAAGCAGGTTGCACTGATCTTACCCGTCTCTTTAGAACATCCCAGACATGCTCAATTGGATTGAGGTCAGGACTTCGAGCTGGCCAATCTAAACGACGGATCCCAACTTCTTGCATGTACGCTTCCACGTCGCCAGAACGGTGCGGGCGAGCATTGTCGTCCATAAAAATGAAATCTTCCCCAAGTGCAGTCAATGTGGGTTGTGCATATGGAATTAGGACTTCCATTATGTACCGGTGTGCATTTAATGTTCCATTTTCTATGAAAACTAACTCCGTACGCTCCGTCGAATTAATTGCTGCCCAAAACATAACGGAGCCTCCGCCATAAGGTGTGATTTCTTCGAAACACACTTCCGCATAGCGTTCCCGTGGTCTTCGCAGCACTCGCCGGCGTCGGTCCTCTCCACACAAAGAGATTCTAGCTTCATCAGAAAACAATACTTTATTCCAGTCCTCCAGAGTCCATGAAGCACAGTTCCGAGCAAACTGAAGTCGAGCAACACGGTGCTTACGGAGTAATTTAGGGCCCCGAGCTGGGCGGTAACTCCTGATATTGGCAGCCAAAAGCCTCCTCCTGACCGTCCACAAGCTAACTTCTACTCCTCTTACTTCTTCAAGGCTCTTCTTCAGGTCCACACTTGACGCCTAACGATTCCGCAACGCCTGACTCACCAAAAAGCGGTCATCTCTTGGTTCTGTGCATTGTTTTCTTCCCGAACCGGGTTTTCTTTTGACCGAACCGGTCTCTTGATACCGTTGCCAAGTCCTCTGGACAATTGAACGACTCACATTTAGCCGCTGAGACACGTAAGTTTTCGAACAACCATCTTCAAGTAGGGTTATAATTTTACCGGCCCTTATCGCTTTATCACTCATATCAAAAAGTGGTATTTAATGTAAAAAGAAAGTTTAAATTGTTTAATTTCCAGAAAATATCCAAAAAGTTTTAAAATATCGTAATCAGTTAAAAATCGTTTCAGCAATTCGCGCCATTAGTAAAGCAATTTTAGAATAATCCACAATAATTATTATTTTTCTTTTATTAATTTCAAATTTTAAAGGACAATGACCAAAGTTGGTACCAAAAAGTCTCGCGCCTCAAAACCAAAATATTATAGTAATTAGTTTCATATTTTTTTACGGCATTACGCGTCGGGGATTTGATTTTTGAACTGGAAATATACTTTTCGAGTTTAAAAGTACGAATATTGTTTTACTCCCTTTATATGACGTTCCGTTTCAACTGAATATAAATGACGTTCCGTTTCAATTGAACAAACCCTTGTCTGTCGAGCGGACTCTAAAATTAATTACAATTAAGTAAGATCAGTACACCAAATCGATTTAGTTTGGTTTATTGCTATTTGCAACAAAATAGATTTTCTCAGCCTAAAGATTTTGATTTATCGATTACATCCCTAAATCCCGACTAGTTTATAGCACTTACTATACTCTATGGTTTATAGTTATCTTATCTGTGGCATCTGACATTTGTACTGTACTGACTGACTATTGGCAATGTAAAGGTCTAAAATAAAATCGAGTTTCAGTCAAGCATACTGTGGATGTTACTTTAACTCGTAATTCTTACTAATATTAGTGTATTACGCTGTTTTTAGAGCAATAATGTAATGTATGTGTGTTAAAATACGTCGTTGGTAGCGTCGAAAAAATAGACCTACTTTTTAGGTTAGTTTCGATTTTATAAAATAACTCTGAAACGCGGGTTTTTTTTTCAAAAATAATTTTTGTAGGAGTTAATACGATCAGTGTAGTCTATAAAAAACAAGGTTTGATTTTGATGCAGCATGGTACGGGATTCCATACTTCCATGAGCATTCTCTTTTGGAACGTAAAGAATCATGCCAGGATGCTTCAAATAATATGCCAATACATCGTCAAATTATTAAAACCTATTTCTTGTTCTTCTTCATTGAAGTAGAGAAAAAAATGTAAGTGCCCGTTTTTTTTGCAAAAGAGTTTGTTTACGTCTTTCAGATTTTTTAACTTTAATAACAAAATACCTACAACTTTATACGGAACGCGACTGTTTACGGTGCGCGATTCCAACTCGCACTTGCACGGTTTTTTACTTTAAAAAAGCCTGACCTCTAAGTGTGTTTCATCTCAATTAGTCGGATAGGATACACCGACCTCATCTACGTTTAAAACATGTTTTCTTGTAAAGTGTAAAAGTATATAAAAAAAACAATTTGCAGTATTAACATCATTTAACTATTTTCCCTGTCTTTATTTGTAACTTAATTTTCAGCGAACCGGAGCCTCAGATCATAGACTACCTGACCCAGCAACACAAGCTGATGGTCGGCATCTCGACCGCGCACGCGTTCCAGCTGAGCGCCGAGTGGATCTGGAACATGTACAACAACGTCACCGCCGAACTGGATGCTGGAGACATGGAGAGACTGCCTGAGGTTAATACATGACCCAAACTTACGATATTTTCCCATAGGGGTAATCAGAAACAACAGAATACCACTCCAGCTACGATCCTATTATCCTACTTTAGCACGCGACACATACATACTTCACAAGGTTTTTTCATTTTTAGTGGCATCTCGCAGGTCAACCTATAAGGCTGGCTTCTGCTTAACCGGACTATCCTGTGGATGCCTTGAGTGTAAGGCCTCCAGCCAGGGGCAAATAACTTGTAAACTAAGCGACAGCGTGTTTAGGGCACCCCTTGTGGGGGGTATGGGGTATAGGCCGTCGCCTGGGAACAAAGGAACAGGCTGGATCTGAGTGAGATCATTATTTTAGGAGCTGATTTAAAACTACAGGCTCAGCATCACGGGCTAGGGGAGGGGGGGGCTTCACAAGAAAGACATTTCCGTAGCATTTAATTTATTCTACGTTCATGTCCCTTTTGTCACACCCAATATACTTCGATTCATAAGTGTAGGCACCAGCACACCATTGTAAACAGTAAATCGTCGCTTATTATACAACACTGCGAATATTAAATAGTAGCCTATATACACGTTCGTGGTGTTGTAATATAAGCGACAAAATGTTGTCTTCGTGTTGTCAACGAAACAGAAACATTTTCTAAAGCAGTAGGGTGAATCTTATGGTTTAAATAACATCGGTGCGTCCGCCCACAGCTCCACGCGCTGTCGTGCTGCCTCAAGGCCGTGACGACGGCGGACGCGGCGGAGTGCGTGGAGCGCTGCCGCCTGGCGTGCGGCGGCCACGGCTACATGCTGGCCTCCAACCTGCCCATCACGTACGGACACGTCACGGCCGCCTGCACCTACGAGGGAGAGAACACTGTGCTGCTGTTGCAGACTGCCAGGTACTGTGCCATAGATGTCTTTGTAGTGTTCAAGAAGTGTTTAAAATGCCAAAGGTTTTTTTTTTTCAAGATATTTTCTCCTTCACAAAATTCTAACACAATAACTACGTCAGTAAGCAGGGTTCGTGTAAACTTGAACATTGTGCCATCGATGATACACTAAGAAAACACAACGTTACCATGAAGACAATCAAAGCGAAATCTTCAAACAGTGTGTTTATGGCTCCTTTCGATGCTTGATGCGATTCTCTATTTACCATAACTTAGTTTTTATAATGGACTAGCGACCCGCCCCGGCTTCGCACGGGTGCAATGCTGATACTAAATACACTACCGTCCGCCTCGCCGCGCCGGCCGGTGCCGGCGCAAACGCCACGTCCCGCAATTTTTAAATCTGTAATATCTTCGAAAATATTCATTTAAATCATATGCTGTAAAGGGCCATATAGATCTATATTAAATCAACAATGTATTTAAGGTATTTAATTGGATAAGGATTAATGCCGTATTGGTTAAAATCGCTTCGGAAATTAGCCATTATTTGGCGTAAAAAGTAAATGACAAAAACATGTTATTGTGGGATATCCATAAGAGATAGACATATACCATCGCGGAGTTTTCGTTAGACCTTTTTAATGTGTACAATACTTAGTACATTATTTTGATAAATCTCGTAGGGTTCAGCCTGCGTTTGCAATGTAAGCGGAAAAAAATGAAATTATTTACGACTTCACAATAGAAATCTTGAAATTATCAGTGGTTCTCTAATATATTAAGCATGTTATCTATACATTTATAATAAAACTGTAGAAAAGTCGTTTTTGTACATCGAAAAAAAATCCAAAAAAAATAGCCACGGTGTTAAAGGACAACCAATAGAACCCATTTCCAGCATTTTTCGAATTTTTGTCTGTTTGTCTGTTTGTCTGTTTGTCTGTGTATTTGTTCGGGCATCACGTAAAATGTACAAAAGCAATGTAGATAACTTTTATACACAACGATTGAGCGTAACTTGGAGTAACATTTAGTTTTTGTTGCATTGCAATCGGTTCAGTCTATCAAAAGATATTTGAATTTAAAGTGTTACAGAAGTAAAATTAGGGTTATGTGCAGTTGGTCTCACAACTTCCCGTAACTTTTATACACAACAATATGTGCGTAAATTGAAGTAATTGAACATTAAGTTTTTTGTTTCATCGTAATCAGTTCACACCTTATAAATGGAAAGAAAGAAAAATGTAAATTAATAAAATTATAATAGTGTTTCCAAAGTAAAATATTAAAACAGCGCCATCTATCGAACTCAGACTGGACTATATATAGACATCAACTGCGTGCAGCATTGAATATAGATATTCGATAGATTGCATTGTGCGTGTGACGTTATTTTCTGATTGAGGCATGTTTAACTAAATACTGATGGAGAAATTCCTGACCTATACGGTACGTGAAATTTGTCACAACAGGTCCTTATTGGCTATTAAAGAGATAGTTATAAGTATACCAGGGAACCCGATCAGTCAATACGGTTTGCCCACACCGACAGTCGATGGGGAACGTATTAACAGAGAGTACGTATCAGAAATTAGTTATCATCCCGTGGAACTCGCAGAAATTTTACAAAATGGCTGCGCAAAGACAGAGAATCAGCGCTAGACGTTTGATAGGGTATGCTGCAGTGTAGAAAACGCCTCGGGTGAAATCCTGTTTTTAGACGCACCGGGCGGAACAGGTAAAATTTTCCTAACCAAAGTTATTTTGGCTCGAATAAGGAACTTTGGGAGTATGAAGAACAGAGTGTAAAGCTCTTCAACCCCCATTGAAAAGGGAGGATCCTCCGACCAGACGGGTGTTATATCTGGTGGGCTACTGCCCTACAGTTGTTGTCGGGTTCTTCTATACATATAGTCTTAAGTCGCGAATGACTTTACTTGCGCGATTCAGAATTTAGATATATTTAGATTTTTAGTTTATCCTCTGCGTCATAGATGGCGCTGTAGTACTTTTTGTAGTGCCGCTACATCACTCCCCCGCGGAGACTAGGGTCGGTAGTAGAATGAGTCGTTGATTGCCAGGCCAGTGGAAAGTCGTTGCCGCATTGTTCACGGTGAGTCGGAACTGTCTGCGGCGGTAGTGCGAACCCCTTTAGTCGGGGTCGGCACTGCATGTGCTCCGTTGCGTCGGACGTGGTACAGCGCCGCGATGTGGCTGACTGCTCGCTTCGACCGGGAGGTACAGCTCTCAACCGGCCGAAAGTGCAGTGCCAAGGTAGCTTTATGAGGCTGAGGGTGCTGACCAGGAATGTGCTTCCGCTGTATGCTGGTGGTCAGGAATACCCATTTTGAAGCTGGCTGGCTATATGACTCGCTGCTCGAAAACTTGAGGAAGTTTGAGGAAGCTTGAGGAAGTGATGTTGATGACGTCACGTTGCTCGAAGGCTGCGCTGACGTCCATTTCGGCGTCACCAATTTGGGGGTATGGAGAATAGGGTGTAAAGCTCTTCAACCACCATTGAAAAGGGAGGATCCTCCGATCAGACGGGTGCTATGTCTGGTGGGCTACTGCCCAACAGTTGTTGTCGGGTTCTTCTGTATAGTCTTAAGTCACAAATAACTTTACTTGCGCGATGCAGAATTTAGATATATTTCGAGTTTTAGTTCATCCTCTGCGTCATAGATGTTTTTTGTTCTATGTTGCTGAAGTACTTTTTGTAGTGCCGCTACAGAACCAAAATAAAATTTCCCTTGCCGTCGCCTCTTCAGGGATAGCAGCCACATTATTGCCTGGAGGAAAAACGGCAGACACAACATTTATAATTCCTATCGACTTGGACCGCACGGAAAGCCCGGTTTGCAACATATCGCGAAATAGCGATAAAGCAAGGGTTTTATGCGATTGTGTTTTAATTTTTAGATGAGTGCACTATGGCAAACCGCAAAGCTGTAGAAGCAGTGAATAGAACTTTACAGGACATAAGGCAAAATGACCGGCCGATGGGAGCGGTGCTGTTCTGCGGTGATTTTCGGCAGACGCTCCCGATAGTACCCCGAGGAACGAGAGCCGAAGAAATTGCTGCCTGTCTGAAGAGTTCCTTTTTATGGCGCAATATATCATCTACACACCTGAGTGTACATATGCGTGCACAGTTGCGAGGCTGCGAAAATGCACAGGATTTTCCCAATTTATTGTTACAAATAGGCGATGGCACATACCCCGTACAAGAAGATGGCAAAGTTATTTTGGTTGATAATCTCTGTTCTTGCGTTACATCACAACAGGAGCTAATTTCTTCTGTGTACGGAGATTCCACAAACATGGGAAATCAAGCCGGTTCTTGGCTATGTCAGCGAGCTATTTTGACTCCTCGCAATGTCCAAGCTACGGCAATTAATTTAAAAATATTGATTCATGTGTCCGGGAATAGTAGAGAATACACCTCTATAAATACAGTTATGGAAGAAGATGACGCCACGCACTACCTGGTAGATTTTTTGGATTCCCTCAACACACCCGGACTTCCAGCCCACAAAATAGTTTTAAAAATCGGTGTACCAATAATCCTCCTCAGAAATTGATGTCCTCCAAACTTTGTAACGGCACGGCTCAAAGTCACAAATCTGCAGCAAAACATAATCGAAGCTGAAATATTAACCGGTTGCGGCGCTGGTGATATTGTTTTTATTCCAAGAATACCTATAATTCCTAACAATTTTCCTTTCTCTTTCAAACGAGTGCAATTCCCAGTCAGTCTCTGTTATGCCATGACGATTAATAAAGCTCAGGGCCAGACATTATCCGTTGCGGGGGTGGACCTAAGTATTGGATGCTTTTCCCATGGTCAACTATACGTAGCTCTTTCTCGCGTAAACAACCCCAATAACCTTTTTGTGTACGCTCCAGATGGTTCCACAGCTAATGTTGTTTATAAAGAAGCACTAGCATAAATAAAAAAAAAATGATTTGTATCGGAATCCTCCAACAGCGCTTCACACAAAAAAATACATTGTTAAGTTCCGACATCCACGCGAACGAAGTCGCGGGCACAGCTAGTTATACATATAAACCTTCCTCTTGAATCACTCTATCTATTAAAAAAACCGCATCAAAATCCGTTGCGTAGTTTTAAAGATTTAAGCGGTCAAAGGGAAATAGGGACAGAAAAGCGACTTTGTTTTATAATATGTAGTGATATTTTGTCTATACTACTATTGATAATAGTGTTTAGTTTACGTCAAAGATGTTTTGTTTTGGGATATTATAAATTGCATATCAAATAAATAATCGCCTATCAATACATACTCATCATTTATATTCTTTTTTACATCAGTTAAATTTATTTTTGTACAAAAATACTACATACATAGCATAAATACTGACTGCACAGCAAATTTTTGCTGACAGAAACCCTAACCCGAGACGGTCAACGTCAGGGGCACCCCAAGGTTCGGTTAGTTAGGTTCCTGTAAACCCTGCAGACAGAAATAGGAGCCCCGCGCAGCGGGGATCGTCGACCTGCTGACGGAAACGGTAACCCTAGACGGTCGACGTCAGGGGCAACCCCAGTATAATGTGCATTAAGATTATTAGCTGTGCATTGATGAAAAAGCTTTTGCTATTTTGAGTTGAATATTTTGCTGTGCAATCAGTAATTTTGATGGGAATTCGGAATCTTATTGCATAGAAAAAGGATATTTTTTGATTTGCGTTTAAATACTACCCTTTTGTTTTCTATTTTATGTTACATTTTATTTCCATAATTTAACGATGATACAGCTTTATTGTACTTAAGGGGAATGCTCCAACCAGCCCGCGAAATTTAAAATTTCTTGGGTTTTTTGCAATTTGCAGACCAGTGCTTGGGTTTTATGTTGATTAAAATATTATTCGCGGCTGTAAGACGTATGTAGTTACAGAATTATAATCATCAAAATCACCAATACAACCCTCCAAGTTCATAAAGGCGTAGGAACAAAAAAAAAAAACGGAAAAAGTCATTCCTACAGCTTTATGAACTTAGAGCGTTTTATTGATGATTTTGATGATTATAATTCTGTAACTACATATGTCTTACAGCCGCGAATAATATTTTAATCAACATACAACCTAGCACTGGCCTGCAAATTGCAAAAAACGCAAGAAATTTTGAATTTCGCGGGCTGGTTGGAGCATTCACCTTAAGAGAATGTTGTGTACACCTGTATCTGATACGTTTATTGTTAAATGTAGGTACTATTGGCGTACCTATTTTAAATAGATAAATAAAGATCCACGGTTAAGTAAGGTACACCTCACTTCCACTCACCCGTAATATTTTGTATAGATTGTTAAACATTAGTGCACTCAACAGATACCTAGTGAAGACCTGGCAGCAAGCCTTGGGCGGCAACTCGCTGCCGCCGACCGTGGCGTACCTGTCGCGCGTGGGCGCGGGCCGCCGGTCGCCGCCCTGGGACAACACTATCGAAGGCATCATCAGAGGGTTCGAAGTCGTCGCTGCTGGGTAAGGGATCCTAGTTATTTTGTATTTACAAATGGATTGCCAGGTTTCGGCGCTGATCAGAACTTTGCAAATCAAATAGACTCAATGACAATTTAGGTATTTTAAATCTCCACCATCGGTTCGGGCTATTACTGTCCCATATACCTACTTGCTAATTATTTACTTGCCGAAAGGAGTTCTATTGTGTTTGTAAGTTTACAAAGTGTCTTTTTAGGGTTCCGTACCCAAAGGGTAAAACGGGACCCTATTACTAAGACTTCGCTGTCTGTCTGTCTGTCTGTCTCCAGGCTGTATCTCATAAACCGTGATAGCTAGAAAGCTGAAATTGTCACAAATGATGTATTACTATTGCTGCTATAACAACAAATACTACAAATTAAAAAAAAAATATTAAGGGGGGGCTCCCATACAACAGATATGATTTTTTTGCCGTTTTTATAGATAATGGTACGGAACCCTTCGTGCGCGAGTCCGACTCGCACTTGGCCGGTTTTTACATTTTTTATGTTATGTGCGTATAACTGAAGATCATTTGGTTTAAAACCAGCAAGAAGCATCGGAATATTTGCACATGTTTAATGCATTTTTAAACAAAATATATTTACAGTAATAATAAATTGTACAATGATACTGTTTATTATCTCCAATATTGTCGTTACTGTCTACCGACCATTCCTATTTTCACTTCAGGAACTCTTTTAGGAATAAAGACTTATTCCAAAAAACAAAAAAAAAATACAGCTTACCTCAATAGATAAATACAACTGACTCTCTTTAATTACAGTAAGATCGCTCTCTGCGTGGCGAACATCGAGCGGCGCCAGAAGAGCGGCTTGTCGTACGAGGACGCCTGGAACATGACCTCCGTGCAGCTCACGCAGGCTTCTGAGGTAACACATACTCGATACACAGTGAACTGCCTCGGAGTCAACACTTACTAACTATAGTATAGAGAGAGAGAGTGAGTGTGTGTGTGGTGTGAGTGTAGTTTTTATAGTGTAGTGATGTAGTAGTGTATGTGTGTGTATTTAGATCTGATGAGCTAACGTAAAAAACACCCTGGATAAACTGATTAACTCGGTTCGGACTAACTTCCGAGCTTTACGGTCATACAAAAGTTCTGTTAGTTATGCTGTTGTCTCCTAAGTATACGGAGTGGAAGGGACACCGCGAAACTGTTACTACGTATTCAGTACATCATTCTGAGCCGCCCTACATCGAAATATTTCTACAAAAGTACAAAATAAAAATAAAATTTGGCCCTCCCATATTAAATCAATCAGCTGGTAGTCAGTTTTGTAAGGGAAGGCCAAATTTTTTTTCATATTTCGGCCTATGTTCTTTGGGGAAAGTTGTTTAGTTTCATGAGCACATTCACCTCCTTCAGGGTTGATACCCCCCTTCCGTTACACGATGTATACAGAATTTTGTATTGCCAAAAAAAAAAAAGCACCAGTTTTGGTCATTGCCTTTTTAGGTGTGTTCACATCAAAAGACAATGCATCTTCACATGTTTGTGTGCGCACATTCGATTCGGCAGTATTTAAGAGAAAAAAAAAACTGAACTTTTAATTAACGTGTCGTATTAGGTATCATTTAAAAAGAGATGTGTTTTCTTCCTCCAGGCTCACTGCCGCGTGTTCATACTAAGCTCATACTTCGAAGAAACTGAGCGACAAGTGAAGAACACGTCGCCACAACTAAGCGAAGTGTTGCTGCAGCTAGTCGACTTGTACGTGGTGTACTGGGCGCTGCAGCGAGTAGGAGACCTTCTCAGGGTAAGTACTGCACGTGACGTCATCACACGTACAAGTAGCTGCAAAGCTCAGCAGAATCACAGACCGCAGTGAGGCAACTGGTTTTTAGGGTTCCGTACCCAAAGGGTAACACGGGACCCTATTACTAAGACTCCGCTGTCTGTCTCCAGGCTGTATCTCATAAACCGTGATAGTTAGAAAGCTGAAATTTTCACAAATGATGTATTACTATTGCCGCTATAACAACAAATACTAAAAATTAAAAAAAAAAAATATTAAGGGGGGCTCCCATACAACAGATATGATTTTTTTGCCGTTTTTATAGATAATGGTACGGAACCCTTCGTGCGCGAGTCCGACTCGCACTTGGCCGGTTTTTTATGTAACTCTATGGCAATGATGACAGGTGGCAATAGCGCCATCTGCGGAAGCGTTGACAAATAGTTAATTTTTCACCAATGAGGCTGCAAAACCTATCCTTTTTAGAGTTCGTACCCGAAGGCCAAGGGTAACCAACGCGACCCATTACTAAGGCTCCGCTGTCCGTCCGCCCGTCCGTGTGTCTGTCAGCAGGATCAGTATCTAATGATCCGTAATAGGCTGTTGCCGCTACAACAACAAATAATAACAATTAAAGGGGGCTCCCCTACTACGACGGTACGAGACCCTTCATGCGCGAATCCGACCCGCACGGTTTTTCCCTTGCTTTCACCTACTTTAGTAATTAATATTACCTACTTTCTTTATTTGACAGTTCACATCTATCTCGGAGCGAGACATTGAGAAGCTACAACATTGGTACGAGGAGCTCTTGACGAAGCTGCGACCGAACGCGGTCGGGCTTGTCGACGCGTTCGATCTACGTGACGAGGTACGTTTGCAGCTTGTATTGGTTATAGACAAAGCAATTATGAGTACAGGGTAAAATGAAAGGGTTTCAATATCTAAATGTGATAAAAAAGAAAAAAAAATCTTTATTAAAAGCTTTTATTCAACCTGCAATGTCTGTATGTTTCTTTAGGTCAAATCTTGCAACTGAATTCTATAACAGTTATCCCCATTGTGCATACACGTATAGTTTGGATCAGGGCTCGGAACCGGTTTAAAAAGAGCGGTTAATTTCGATTAAATACCGGTAAATATATCGTTCCTTCATTTACCGGTTAAACAAGTGAACTTTATTTATGTAACCCAAATGATAAAGGTTACCGGTTACATAAACACAACGGTTTTGACACCCAAATTAACCGGTAAATTCCGTAATTGGTAAATTATTTTCGTCTATTTTAACACTTCCATTGACATTACCCCTGAAAACATTATGAAAAAAAAATGTTTGATCTGAGGCCTTGATTTTAACCGGTTAATTATCAATACCAAAACCAAATTCATAAAAAACCGGTTATCTGCATAAACCGGTAAATACCGGTAAAGTGCAACCTTTAAGGTGAATGCTCCAACCAACCCGCGAAATTCAAATTTTCTTACGTTTTTTGCAATTTGCAGGCCAGTGCTAGGTTGTATGTTGATTTAAATATTATTCGCGGCTGTAAGACATATGTAGTTACAGAATTATAATCATCAAAATCATCAATACAACGCTCTAAGTTCATAAAGCTGTAGGAATGACTTTTTCTGTTTTTTTTTTGTTCCTACACCTTTATGAACTTGGAAGGTTGTATTGGTGATTTTGATGATTATAATTCTGTAACTACATATGTCTTACAGCCGCGAATAATATTTTAATCAACATACAACCTAGCACTGGCCTGCAAATTGAAAAAAACGTAAGAAAATTTGAATTTCGCGGGTTGGTTGGAGCATTCACCTTAACCTAAAGTGATTTCGGTTTGAGGTCAATGACCGTAACCGGTTAAGAATTTCAACCGGTTTCCGAGCCCTGGTTTGGATGACAATGCATGGTTAGCTAAGTGACGTTATTCTAAATCCAATATAGCGGACTCGTTAATTTCCATGATAGGGGTTATCAATCAAAAGGGTTTGCTGAGAAGAATACGAAACAAAAAAAACGTCACACCTATATTTAAATGCTTGTTTTTTTTTACTGTAAGCTTGTTTAGTTGTCAGGGTTGCTAGCTAATTTTATTTGACTTTGGATTTATTATTCGTAGTAGAGTCTAAACTGGGCTTATAATACGCCGGATGACATAAAATAGTGGTGCTATTCTAAAGCGTTCTGGCAGGAAAATCATGCCTTATTTCTTTTTCTTTTGCTTATTTATTACCTTGTATTTTCGAACTTCGAAATTTACAAAGACAATATTAATATTACAGATTCTCCATTCCGCCTTGGGCGCATACGACGGTCGCGTCTATGAGCGCCTGATGGAGGAAGCGCTCAAGAGTCCCCTCAACGCGGAGCCCGTCAACCAGAGCTTCCACAAATATCTTAAACCCTTCATGCAGGGGAAACTGTGATATTACTATAATAGAAAATATTGCTATGTAGCTCTCTAAACGCAGCTTAAATATGTTATGTGAGTCATTATAATGCGAGATAAATGGACTTAACCAAGGTGTATTTAAGGGCGGCGCTGCACAAGGTATATTTGGACAAATATTCTGTTTTGTAAAATGGTTTGGTGGTTGTGGCTATGATTAACTAAAGCGTTTATTTTGTATTGACCTAACGAATATTTGGACAAATACTCCAAGTGTGACGTGTTGCTTTTCGTGTAACTGTAAATTATAAAATCAAGGTATACTTCCGAAGGTGACGGCAGACTGTTGATAACAGCGGCTTTGCGGCTGACAGAAACCGCAAGCGACAATGCTGCTGCGGTTTTGATGGTGAATGCGCCGTCTCAACTGCTACGGTCGCAGACGGCAATGTCATCTACAAAAGCGTTTTATAGAGTAAGGTACATGGAAACCAGTAGTATCGCTGCGTTCGTACATTGCGGCAGCTTTTTCCGCTGCGGTTTGGCGTCTGCAGTCGCCTTAAAAATTGTACATTATTTTTTTAGTGTCGGGTGGGGTTACTTATTAAGAATAAAATAGTAAATCAAATATTTTTATAACTACTTCATCAAAAGGTGGTGGATACAAATCATTCCTTATAAATAATATATTGTACGTAGATATTACAGTATTACAGTCTTGACTGGAGATTTTAATCATGAGATTTATGTTAAAAATATTTACAATAAAGTTTTATATATTGTTAGAGTGGTTTTTTTATTCTCTAATGGTTTAGTTTTTACATCTGAGGTGGAGCATCTATTACAACAAAACCTGCCAGCAGAATCGCTAAGCCTGGATTCCTAACGACTACCTGCCGTACCTTGAGGGCTAAACCGTTGTTGATCCAGGAACTATTCTATTCGTTCTCTAAATCCTTTCTTCTGCAAAACCTTTGGAACGCACAATATTTTAACTCCACATTCGAAGTGCATCTTCGACAAGGAGGTCTTCCGACCTTAGCGAAGTGATGGTCTTCGTAGCCGCGTTTTTACCTAGGTACCTGACCTATGGCGCCTGGCACTCAGTCATTGAATCTACCTCTATTGGTACTATTATTTTACGTCAAGGAAGCCGAGTGATGGTATAACCCCGAACGCGACCATAAATCCTATTCCCTAATATTGACAGTTAGCAATGACATGACATTGACAATGCTTGTCAGGTAGCGATTATAGAATTTAAAGCAGTAAGTCAGTAACGAATGGTTGTCATTTTGTCAAAACAAAATGGTATAGTGTAAACAATACCAAAGCTGTGTTATGAGCAGGTTACACGTCGCCTTAATCCCGATATTTAGAGGGCCTTGTTGTGTGTCTGTGCTATAAAATGGCACGGGATTTATTCCGCAAGAAGTGTGCCAAGTGTAACATTACTGCAGCAGAGGATAAGAAACTGAGTTTCCACCGATTTCCTTTACCCGGTAAACATGGAATATCAAGGTAATTAAGCGTCGCGAGTTATGTTTAAGTCCATATAAAGCGAGTCCATGGGCTGAGAACTCTTATGTCGTAGACACTTTACTTACTTACCTACTTTACTTTAGTCTTTTTTTAGAAAGACCCCAATATCACTTTACCTGATTTGGTAATCATAGGTACCCAAAACCAAATGATCAACATTATAATCGGAAAGTTTGGAAATGGTTTTGGATATTTGTCATCCACAAATGGTTGAATATGTTGTGGTGTTCACTAGAAACACTCGTAAGTGCACTCGCTGTACGGGATAAGACGCGGGGACTGTGGTGACGCAATCTTAAAGCTCACGCTACGTTTATTAGTATATCACATTGGCATAACACAAAATCTAGAATTAACACAAAGCCTACTGAGAACAGCTTGTACCAGCAAATCATATTTCATTCAACAATTCCAGGATACGAATATGGGCTGAATACTGTTACCCAGATGAGGACTGGTCCTCAGAGAAATCATTGAAAGACTTGCACCTTCAACACAAGATGATATGCAGCAAGCATTTTACTGATTCCTGCTATACCAACAGTGCGAGAATAAGATTAAACATTTTTGCTATCCCTACTGAAGCAGAGCACTTAACAAAAGACATCTCAGTTAAAACACCTCAAGTAAGTTAAACATATTAAGAAAAGCCGTGTGTATTTTGGTATGGTAAACAAAAGAAAGATATTTTTAAGTTACCCTTAGATTAATACACTCAGAGATAAACAGTAGATACAGACATTTTGATAAAATAGTAATATTTCATTTTTGTTCTTTTTTCAGTTAGATGTCATGGAAAACAACACAGAATTGATAAATCATTGTCAGTTAAAATCGGTAAAAAGAAAAAAGATAGAGACAAACTTTACGTCGTTAAAACAAGAAGCAGAACTGGATACAGATGAAACCTCTGTTTCATCTATAAGTAACATGGATACAATAATGGGTGAGTAGATCTGCAGAATTAAAAAATTTAAAAATCTTTGAGCATAATATTTATAACAATAGATCATAAGGTCTAAAATGGCCACTTTAGCAGAATCATAATAGGATAATAATATGAATTACGTTTAAATTCTTAAAATGGTCATAAACATACCTATTATTATGAATTGTCACCTTGTGACCATTTTACAAATTTAAACGTACTCAATTCATATTATTATCCTATTATGATTCGGCTAAAGCGACGATTTTAGACCCCCAGCCCTTCTCACAAAAGCACTAGGGTAATCTGCAAAATGAAAATTTCAATTGATTGTGCAACCTTAGCGCATCCTCCATTACTCCCTTGGCTAGCCCAACATTATTTGCAGATTTAAAAATGTTGGCTAAATAATTTTGATTAAGTACAAGTAAGCTCGATTTGTAAACATTTTTGTTTATTGCAGAGCATAAGCATAATCTGCCTATATCGTTCCCACGGCTGAGACACGGGCCTATAATCCACCACTTGGGCCCAGTGTGGGTTGGTAGATGTCACATATATTCGAATTTTTGGTTCTAGGACATCCCCGTTTCCTCATGATGTTTTGATGTTTTCTTTCACCGTTTTGAAGTAGTGATGATGAAATAAATTACACAAAGAAATGCACTGGCCTGGGTTTGAACCCGCAACTGCTAGGAAGTCGGGGCCGCTACCACTGGGCCACCGCTGCTTTCTCTCTATGCTTATGTTAAGCTCAATACGTAAATAGTTTTTTTTCGTAGATTCAAAGGCAAAGGTATCTGTAGAACAGACCAGCATTCTTTGCAATTTTTTCGAAGAGAATCCTGAAGTTATAAGAGGTTATAAGCGGACACCAAAATTGATAAATAAGGTTCAAATGAAATGGAAGAATATTACACCACATCTCAATGCTGTTGGACCACCAAGGGATCACAGGTCTTGGGCAAAGGTATACAAAAGACCACATAGTTGACCGCAGCTTGTCAATTTTAACTTTAATTTTGAGCTTGCTTGCCATACTATGAGAGGACAGCTTTTACTGATTTTGTTACTGCTTGAGAACTGATGCTCTTTTCTGTCAAGTCATTTGCTGTTGGTAATTCGATGAGAATTCATTCCTTGAATAAATGGTTAATTATATTACTTTACAGTATCTTTGTGATATGAAGGCAAAATTAAAGAGGAAAAGTATAAAATGGAGGCAAAGCTGTGATGGCAAGATTCCTATAATGTGTAATACTAATGATTTCAATGAAATCAGGTTAAGAATGTTACAAGTACTTCGTAAAGACGTTTCAAATTCACAAGAGACCCAGGTACTGCATATTTTAATTTAAGATGTGTTTATTAAAGTTATGTAGTTAAAAAAAATTAGCAAAAAAGAACGAATTTATTTATTTATTTAAACTTCATGTACAATAGTGGTACCCCGCACGCAAAGTACGCGCATTGGACGTGGAGTTGCGGACACCAGCCCGTTATACAATACAATACAATAGTCAAGTGGTACATAGGCGGACTTAATGCCACAAGGCATTATCTACCAGTCAACCTTTGGGTTAAATAAGAAAACATTGTGATAGGGTATAAAATAAATATCTAAAAAGTAACTTCTTGTTATCGAAAATTTATATATAATTTATTTATTTATATATGATTTATATCCTTAGAGGCTTTCTGTGACTATAAAATATGACATTAATCTAGTCCTACATAACTCCGCATCCATTGTGTCACGTTTAGATACTGATACCCACATCACATCTGTAGAATTTCTCTAGCAAATTTAATTGAATCGTGCTTAAAATGCTTTATTGCAAAAAGAGGAAAAGGCTCCTCATTTCTTACTAAATCATCATAAAATAAATTTCAGGACTCCCACACATCAGACTTGGAAACTGAAGACAACAACAATTATGATGATGATCTTAGTAATGACGAGAATTGCGAAATGAACACATTAATACCTGAAGAAATACCAGATGTGAAACCAAAACGAGAATGTTTTGAACAAAATGGTCTAGTTTTGAATGATACTCCACCGCCAGACGTGCAGCCACCTCAATGGGTTCTTGAGGACGAATTTGATTATTTTGGTAAAAATGTTGCGGAACAATTGAGAACCTTACCCTTATTAGTTGCACTTGAAACACAAGAAATGCTTTTGTCAGTATTGAAAAAGCAGCGGTTAAAAGTGCTGAGTAATCCAGATGATCCATTGAGCAGTAATTAAGTAATGTGATTAATGTATTCCAAGTATAATTATTTTTGTTTGTATGAAAAAGTCCTTACAATTTGTCAATAAAATGAATGCAACTTATTCCTGTTAAGAGTATTTTTGTTTTTTAACCATCATTTTAATAAATTACCTAATAATCATAGAAAATGCATGCATGTGGTAGGGAGACATGAAAATGTTGAGAAACTTTTGAATACGAATGTGGCACATTGGCATCTTATTCTATGAATAAAAAAGATGGATTGTGTGGATAGTGATATAGCTACGGGTTGACTACTGTACTGAGACAATGGCTAAGCTAATGAGATGTATGGAAAAAGAAGTCTCGACACGAAAAAATTGGCAAAGGGTAGCAGAAGACGGCACCACAGCCACATAAATTGAAACATTTTTCGAGTGCCATGCAGTATGCATGCATGCGACAAACCTGTAGTGGTCTCACTCAAGTGTGTGTTAAAAGTCTGTTTTCTGATTAAAACAAAAGCATTCTTTATAAATGCTATTCTAATGTCAATGAGACAAAATGACAGATGCATGACGTGCGTGACTGACGTCAAAATAGATGCTCATGTCAGTTTTTTGTTGTTGTTGTGTTCCACTGAAAAGTTACAATAAATGCTATGCTTTCCAATAAAATAAAATGTATTTACTTTGTACTATTTTGTCAGTAACATTTGCATATAATAATGGCCTACAGTACCATTTTAAATAACAGCGTATGTCGGGCATGTCTCACAACACAAGAATCTTTCTCTTATTTTATATTTGAGAATGTTTCTCCCGATATTTATTGTTTTTGTACCTCTGTCCAGGTAAGTATCATAATGATAAATTGATTCAACAATTTTAAGCGATTCTTATCGGCGAATAACATGTACTTATTGGACCATAACTTATGCTCATATCAATTATTTTAACTCGCCTTATTCTTTTTGAGTCGATCGTACATATACTTATACTAGTACTAAAACACCAATATTGTAGACTTTAAATTTGAAAATATCCTTCACTTTTAAAAATTCCAATTGCAGGTATCCAAAGATGAACAATTGCCAAGAGGGATCTGTAATGCATGTTATGAGCTTCTCAAGAAATACTCTGAGTTCAAGCAAACATGCCTACAGTCTCAGGCTGCTCTAATTGATATTGCAAAAGAATTAAAACTAGAAATAGACATAAAAACGGATGGTGTTGAAAACTATGAATCAAATGAAAGTCAGAGAAACAACATAAAGACTGAGATACTTGACAATGCTGTTAAAGTGGAAGATATTGACCATGGTAAAGTAGAATGTTGTCCCACGGCACAGCAAAAGCCGGAGCCTTTCTTTGCCTCAAACAAATTAAATTTTATGTGAAAATAAGAATGGCTGATTATAATTTTTAGTTTTACTTACCTTCAACTAACCATCATTGGCAGCCTGTCCTGCCACTACTGATTATTAGGCCCCTTTTGTACCATTCTTCCTTTTCTGATCTGTGGGGGATGAATAGTACCTACCTAACATTTTGACAATCATTTATTTCCAGATTACATTGATGGAATTGATCAACACACAAGTCCAGAAATTATTGAAGAAAAATGTCTAAAAAGGTTGGTTAGTTTGGTTACTAAACTTAATCAATTATGTGCCTGACTTTGAAAGCATTTGCCATTATTTCGGGACTCAACATAGTATACTACTAACTAACATGATTAACTTTCCAGAAAAGTGAAGAAGTTGGCGAAATTAAAACAACATAAAATAAAGCTTAAAGTAAAGAAGAAATTCATTTACACTTGCGATATTTGTCAAAAGAAGTTCAACTTCAAGGAAAGATTTGAAGCACATAAGCTTGAGCATGAAGGTAAAATAGTAAGTATGTTCACTGCAGAATAAATAATCAAGTACCATACCACAATGTTTTCTTATTTTACCCAAAGGTTGACTGATAGACAATGCCTTGTGTCATTAAGTCCGCCTATTTACCACTATTCTACATGAAGCTTAAATTAATAAATATTTTTAATATTCATGCCTGATGGTCTCAATCATCTTCCTGCCCTTATTTCACGTTACTTGGGGTTGGGGTAGCAAGTTATTTTTTCCATTCTCCCCTTTGAACAGTTACTCCTCCTAAACATGAGCTAGAATTCGATATTGTGGGTCAAATACGTCTTTCTATTAAAGATGCTGACTGTAAGCATAGCATTTATGTCGGTTGCTATACAATATTGTAATTTTTCTCTATCCAGGCTACAATCCACTGCTCACCGTGCAACAAAACCTTTGTGACATGGAGTGGTCTGAAACGTCACAAAGAGAGTGAACATACTCAAGTGAGCCTAGAAAGTCTTAAGTGCCCTGTTTGTGGGAAGATCTTCAAGAGCCGACAGACTCTGAAGATGCATGAGAAGGTGCATGGGAACAGGAGGCTGATCATGTGCGATGTCTGCGGGAGAGGACTCACTTCTGCTGTTGTGTTGAGGGTAATTATTATTTGATATAGATTTGGACAAACAATAGTATAAATTACCTTCAGAACATGCCGCATGCAATTTTCGAAAAAAAAAACGATTTTTTATTAGCAACTATTTTATTTTTATTTCTTTTATTACAAAATAGGCCTGCTCTTGACCTCGATTTGTGCAACATTCATTGTAATTACTATAAATGTAAATGGAGTTTCTTACTTATTTATTGTTGTAGGTTTATGTGATATAAAATATTTTGATTGTTTCAGGCTCACTTAGAAACGCACAAAGAGAACCGAGAAAGAAGTTTTACTTGCGATCAGTGTGGAAAGAAGTTTTTTACTAAAACTATTCTACAATCACATGTGTCCAGGCGACATTCAGGCCGCAAGTTTATATGCCAAATATGTTCATACAATTTCACCGACAAATACAACTTGGCCAAGCATTTGCTCATACATGAAGGGCATAAGTTATACAAATGTGACATTTGTAACAATTCATATGCCACACATTCGACGTTAACAGAACATAAGCGCCTCCATTCTGGTGAGAAGCCCTTTGTATGTAATTACTGTCTAAAGCCGTTTGTTTCAAGGAAAAGGCTGACTGATCATGTAAGGATACATACTGGAGATAAGCCGCATAAATGCACGCTGTGTGAACAGAGGTTTACGCAAAGAGGGACTTTAAAGAGGCATATGAAAGTGCATGATAGGGCTGCGCCGACACTTAGTTGAACGCAGGTAGGTATACACTTTCTAATTTCATAATGGAATATGAAGTGAGCATAATAAAGTCAGAACTGTGAAGGAGGCGCCTTGGAAAACTCAACTGTCTATTGATTCTGTTCAACCAATATCATTCTTCGAATCTAGCCGTGTCGTCAAACTACCCTAGTTGAGTAGGCCAAGGGATTGCACTGACACTGCAGATTATTGTGGCCAAGATACAGACCCCTGATCTGATGTGTATAAGATCAATCAATGTATATTGTGTAGAGATGTGAAAATAAATAGTATTTTATTTATTTAAATGTGCGTTTTCTTACAATTTCATCAAGAAGAATTTGAAAAAAAAAGGACCAACCCGATTATTCATGCTCACTTTTATTTGCCTCAAATTAAATCAATGTGCTTTTATGAGAACAATTGCAAGAATTGAAATTAGGCATAGTAAACTCATATTGATTGATTTCAAAAATACACTCCACTTATGCAATGGTATAATTCACATAGATTTCGTTAACAATTCATCCAAAATCTGCATGTATTTAGATGGTTTTCAAGGATTTAGGTTTTAAAAACAACGCGTTTTAAAACGAGAACTTCCATAAATCTACAGTAAGAATAGTCTTTCAATTTCGAATTTAAAACCATGTTACTCTCGACCAACATCAGAAAGACAACACAATACAAGTAATAATACAGAATAAAATCTTTCAGGTACTTGTAGCCTAGCCATAAAATTCACACCTTTAACTTCTGGTTAAAGCTCTTCTGGTCATCATCAGACATCGGTATTCCACTGTGAATATTCTGCCACAGTTTCTTGTAATCTAGCCCTTAGTAGTATATTCTGTGGTTTATCCGCATTCTCTGCTTCCTTCTGCATATGTCCCTTCATGTGCCTGTTGAGGGCACATTTCTGTATGAACGCTTGGTCGCATAGCACACATTTGTGAGGCTTTTCACCCGTGTGGATCATTCTGTGGTTCCGCAAGTCTTTGCGAGACATGAAGCGTTTAGGACAAAGGTCGCAGCCGTATGGACGTTCACCTGAATTTAAATAAAAATCACGTATAAGCATAGCATCGTATAACACACGGGAATGCCTCGACTCATAACTTGACTGATCACACACTACACTACCTGTAGTCAGTAGCCCAAAAAGCTGACAACGGGTATCGCATTACCCAGTAACTGGTTGTAGAGGTAGGCAGTCACTCTATGTAAAATACTGGTATTTAGCTGCATCCGGTTAAACTGGAAGCCTACCCAAGCTAGGCAGAAGATAAGAAAGAGTAGATTAAAAAACAAACATACAAACCTGTGTGTGTTCTCATGTGCTGCACTTTGAAACTTTGACTTTTGAACTTTTTATCACAGTATCCGCAAGAATACGGTTTTTCTGAAGAATGAGACCGCATGTGTTTGAAGAGGTCGCCCTAAAGATAAACAAAACAATTTTAATTTCGCTCATAGTTGCCAATGTAAGAAATTTTTTTTTTGAAATGTTGCCCCTCTAGGAATTTCTCCTGTATCGTGGGTGCGTTTACAAACATTTAAACTGACATACACAAACAGCCAGACCCGGAACAACTATCTGTAGGCCATACAAATATTTGTTCCGTGCGGGGATCGAACCCGCGACATGCAACGCAGCAGTCAATCGCTCAGCCTCTGCGGCAACCGTGCCGCCGAATATATCATAATATTTGTTTTATTGAAAGTTTACAGAAAGAGATAAATTAAAATCAGCAGTAGGTGAAATATATGATTTTGGTTAGCCCGTCACACTATTCCCAAACCATGAAACCACTAACTCCTGAAAGCCAGAATCAACAGTGGCGACCACCAGAAAAGCGCCGACACAATGAAGCTCGACGAAGTCTCAGGGAAACAATTTAAATGTCTGAAACAGTCAGTACCGTCACAGTCAGTGAGTAGTCTGTCTATCTGTCTGTCTGTCTGTGTGTGTGTTTGTATGACTTTGGAATATCATATTTTTGTTGTTCCTGCTTATAAGCCACAAATTCAGAATAGCTTACTGAACAGCATTTTTGCTATTATTTTAAGACCTAAGATCGAGGGCTCCCAAAAAGGGTTTGGCCATTTCTATAAATAAAATATTAAGTAATAACATTACGCACCTTGATATAGAACCTCATATCACACACCTGGCAGGCTATGTTCTTGACGCCCGTGTGCCTAATCAAGTGGGTCTTCAGGTTACCTTGCTGTGCAAATTTCTTTCCACATTGCCCACAGATGTAGTTCTTTTGGTTGCTATGCGTTTCTAAATGAGTCTGGAATTTAATCAAGCATTATATTAGCATGTGTCTAGGATAAGGTTGGCAAAATTAATAAATGGTCTTTTTTTTTTATTAGGGTGAAACTAAGACTTATCCACATGGCATCGCGTTGAGCCTGTCAGTGAGAGCTTTATGTCCACGTAATGAGACCATTATGATTCGCCTCGTTTCTTTTCGGAAGCGACTCGACGAGACAAAACTGCACCAAACTAAATTCGACAAATGTGATACTTGATTGGCTCAAGCTGATTCAGATTCGATACTGTGGTGATACCCCAACTAAACAACGAGAGTCGAGGCGTGGTGTATATTAATTATCATACCTTCTTACCTTCAAATTATAACTCTGCACAAATCTTGCATCACAAATGTGGCAAACATGCTTTTTAATACCTGCATGTATCATCTCATGATTCTTCAGGACATTCAAGTATGCAAAATTCTTGCCACAAGTCAAACACTGATATTTACGGACCCCTGTGTGAGTGCGGATGTGGCTATGGAGGTTGCGGACTGTAGGGAATGACTTGTCACAATATTGACATTTTATGTCTGGCTGAAAAGCAAGGAAATATTTTTATTAAGATAATTTTTACATTGTATCTGTGTGCTTGGAATTGAATTAGTACCTATTGACCGTCACGGACTTGAAACAATATGAAAACATGTTGACAGTTTACATTATGTTCCTGTAATTTCCTGCAAAATAGGCACAACCACCACCGCTGGCAAATAACGAGAAGCAAGTAGAGCTAGCAACCAAAATCAAGTTGTTTGTTTGGCAGTTTTGCTAGCAGTATGAATAGTCAGCTATCAACTCTAATTACTATAGATTTATCATACCGATACTGGACTAGGGCCCTACGATCTTTTGTACTTTTCTTAAGCATGAAAAGGGTCTGAGTATAGCTAGATGCATCCTAGTCGGTTGTACGACAGGTGCTTTTGGGCGTAGTTAGAAGTGAAAATACCTTTTTACCAAAATGGACTCTCATGTGTGCTTCAAAATTATCATACTTTTGAAATGATTTCTCACATTTAGGACACTTCATTCTAGTTCTTTTTTTGAGAGACTTTGCCAATTCTCTCCGTTTTCTTATTCTCCTGAAACATATTTTAGAGTACATTATTATTTTGCCCTGCGATGCAAGAAATTCTATTAGAATATAACTATCGAACAAGAAATATATGTATTTCAAAAGTAATAAATGTATCTTTTTAAAGATATTTATGAAAACATAGTATTATTTGCAAGATACTTATTTCACACGAAAAGGGTACCTCGTGAAGTTTTGTGGTGGGCCCTGAAAGAGAAAGGTATGCCCGGGAAGTATGTGCAGTTGATCCGAGCGATGTACAGTAGATGTAGTACCCAAGTCCGGTCTACAGCGGGCACTACCGGCAGCTTCAATGTGGCTGTTGGCTTGCACCAAGGGTCGGCTCTAAGCCCTTACCTCTTCCTGGTGATAATGGACGCACTTACGTCGGACATACAGGAAGAGGCTCCCTGGTGTATGCTGTTTGCCGACGACATTGTGTTGGTTGCCGAGAGTGGCCTAGAGGTCCAGAGCAGATTGGAGGTGTGGTGGCAAGAGGTGGAGAATGTTGGCCTGAAAGTCAGTAGGACCAAAACAGAATACCTATTCTGTGATTTCGGCGGTCTCTCCAGTCCTGTGCCCATAACTCTTGCCGGAACGCCCATACCGATCTGTTCCGATTTTCGGTACCTCGGGTCGCTTGTCCAAGGGGATGGCGAAGTAGACCGAGACGTAACACACCGGATCAACTCAGGATGGATGAAATGGCGACAGGTCACTGGAACAACTTGCGACCCACGGATGCCCCTCAAGTTAAAGGGGAAAATATACAAGCCCGTGATTAGACCTGTCGTACTGTATGGATCAGAATGCTGGGCTGTGAAGAAGATGGATGAAAAAAGATTGCATGTAGCGGAGATGAGAATGTTGAGGTGGATGTGTGGTGTGACAAGAATGGATAAAGTAAGGAACGAGTATATTAGAGGAAGTTTAAAAGTTGCGCCAGTTACAGAAAAGTTGAAAGGGAATCGACTGTCTTGGTATGGACATGTGATAAGGAGGGACGAATCGCATGTGACTAAAAGAGTGATGAATATAAACGTTGATGGATGGAGAGGGAGAGGAAGACCAAGGAAACGATGGATGGATTGTGTGAGGAATGATATGAAAGATAAAGAAGTAAATGATAGCATGACGGTTGACAGAGGAGAATGGAAGAAAAAAACGTGTTGCGCCGACCCCAAATAACATGGGACAAGGGCAGGAAGATGATGATACTTATTTCACACATACCTAATAATTTCAGCGGGATCCATAGAGCGGTCTGTCAGTGTATCATTGTCTGGCGTAAGATTCTGACTGAGCATATCGTCTGCTGTGATTTCTGCTACATTTATTTCAAGGATTTCATGATCATTGGAATGATGCTCTGCTTTAACTGGTTCTTGCTGAAATCAAACAATAAATTTGATTTAAAATTGAGTTATAAGCGTCCAGTCAGAAATATTGAAATGAATTAGAACAAGTTCACCCATGCTCACTGACATACAACCACTTCTCAACTTTATTACTCAGGACAAGATTGAGGTCATGAGTAGACCCATTTAATATAAAAAGGGGAAAGACGTGACAAGCACTGAAAAAGAGAAGTTGAGGAAATCTGAATGTTTTTTTGAAGTGAAAACTTCTTTAGCGGCGTTGAGCACTTTAAAAAAATTGTTCTGTAATGGGTATAAAATCTTAAACTCGCGTCAGGACACTCGCGTCAGGACACGTGACCTATACGAAAAAGCGTAAGACGGATGGAGAGTAGACGATTTTGAACTTAACCTTCAACATTTTATGGTTTAAAATCATTTAAAGAAATTTGGAAAAAGCGTAAGACGGATGGAGAGTAGACGATTTTGAACTTAACCTTCAACATTTTATGGTTTAAAATCATTTAAAGAAATTTGGAAAAAGCGTAAGACGGATGGAGAGTAGACGATTTTGAACTTAACCTTCAACATTTTATGGTTTAAAATCATTTAAAGAAATTTTTAAATGTTTCCAATCAACTTTGAACCTAATGCTTTAGGGATAAACTTGCTGTGATACGACGTCTCGAACGTAACGAAAAATATTAAAAACATGCCTTATTGTGCAATTTTTACATGTAAAAACGATAGCAGGACAAAAAATGTATCTTGCGGAGGTGTATCGTATCACCGGTAAGTATAAAACTATGATATATTTCAATATACAATTTCAATGTAATTGTTTTTATTGACAAAACCATATTTATTACTTTGTTGCGAACTAAAAACTACCTTATGTCCATTGTTCAAAGTCTAAATCAACTTGCTCGCTGTCTTGAATATCATCGTATACATTCTAGAAACTTCGACGCTACTCGATTAGGGATGGGACACATTCAAATAGTTCGGTATCGATAAAATAATAAAGAGTGTCTTCGAGTGTACTTATATAGTGAAACCTTATACGTTACCATGACATGTTATGTACTCGTTGACGTTCTTCTCGATTAATTGAAATAAATGGTTTGAGTTTGAGTACTTATATTCTGACAAATAAACCAATCTTCATTCATAGCTGGACGTAGGCCTCAAAAATAACTAATACTAATAAAGTATGTAACTAAATATTTCAGTTTTCCCAAAGATCCTTTTACCAAGGAGAAATGGATAGAAGCTACGGGAAGACAGAACTGGATGCCGTCAAAATCAAGTACAATTTGTTCTGAGCATTTTGATGAAAACAATTTACAAACTTCAAAAAAGGCTACAGATTTTTTTTATTGGGACGTCCATATTCCAAAAAATTATTTATCATCAGTTAGGAGAATTTCCTACATCGAATCACATTACGGATTTAATGAAAGCCATTGCGGAAAAATATGTCAATATCCGCATGCATCACCTGTTAAAATTAAATATAAAACAGTCAAAACGACAATTATTAAACAAATATGTTTTATTTCAAGGACAATAAATATTTTAAATTCACTATTTATCGTTTCATTTAACCATTTTACCTTTTATACTAATCGGACTTTGGTCCGTTACATAAGATAAAAGATTTTAATTATTACATTGTACAAACATCGACATTAAATTATCGATATCTTGTCCTCATCCCTAGCTGAGTAGAAAAATAGATAACAAGTGCATACGAATATGACATCTATTTCAATAACTTTATTTTTATTGGGACGTCCATATTCCAAAAAATTATTTATCATCAGTTAGGAGAATTTCCTACATCGAATCACATTACGGATTTAATGAAAGCCATTGCGGAAAAATATGTCAATATCCGCATGCATCACCTGTTAAAATTAAATATAAAACAGTCAAAACGACAATTATTAAACAAATATGTTTTATTTCAAGGACAATAAATATTTTAAATTCACTATTTATCGTTTCATTTAACCATTTTACCTTTTATACTAATCGGACTTTGGTCCGTTACATAAGATAAAAGATTTTAATTATTACATTGTACAAACATCGACATTAAATTATCGATATCTTGTCCTCATCCCTAGCTGAGTAGAAAAATAGATAACAAGTGCATACGAATATGACATCTATTTCAATAACTTTAGGGTGCTAAATAGAGTAAATTGGTTACAGCGCCCTCTAGCGTTGAGTAGCTGAACTCGTTGTGGATTGCTCGAAATTGATTGTTACATGGAAAAATGGACTTCATTGATTTTGACATGTAAAATAAAAACAACATTCAGTAGTTGTAATAAGACTTAATTTTGAACTGTTGTTCAAAATTAAGTGTTAAAATATCAAACATGCTCAACGTTAATAATCAAGTTTTCACTTCTGCCGGCACTCCCGGAGTGCTAGTTTTTTTTTTTTAATAATATCATTTGTCATATAGTTATAAATGAATACTTTTTAAACCCCTTACCTCATCTAAAACTTGTTGTTTTAAAATAAGATTGGAGCGCACAGCAGCTTGTTTGAAATAATATGACTTGTTCAGCATATCCAGACATAATTGGCATATTTGATGAGGTAAGTTGTCCCCTTCTTCAGCCTGAAATGGTTAAACTTTCCTTTATGGGCCGTCGATTTAAGGGTCGTGGTGGGGGGGGGAGGGGCGGGGGTGGGGGGGACTACCCCCATTTCCATCCCCACACCGCGGAAACCCATAGTTATGGAGATATCCATGGTTAAAGTTTTGAGGTTAGGTTAGGTTAAAACACTAATTTCCATCAATTTGAACTCTAATTTCCGAAGATTTATGGGGTGGGAAGCGTGGTTAGCGTTTCCGTCAGCAGGTCGACGGATCCCCGCTTCGCGGGGCTCCTATTTCTGTCCTGCAGGGTTTACAGGAACCTAACTAACCGAACCTCGGGGTGCCCCTGACGTCGACCTGTCAAATCGCGTCGCGCGTTCCGTTCCAGTGTAAAAAAAAAATCGTTATTTTTTATGTAAAAAAGTCAATCTAATTGCATAGTACAGCGCGTTTTTAGTGCACATTAATTACGAATCAAATTTACATTTGTTTTTTCAATTTAATTTTTATTTACTATGTGAGAATATAATTATATTTAAAGACATAATGTGATAAAATTGAAAGAAAGACACCTCCACCGTCAACGGAACGTAAAACGTCAAATTTGACGTCTACTATAACAATATATCTGTCAAAATGGCGTGTTTTCTTTCAATTTATTGGAAAGTTTAAAAAATTATATCTCGTAAACCGTGAGTTTCCGCAACTTAGGAATTTGTAAAAAGCTTTCTGTTTATGAGTACTATCTACAAAAAAAAAATGAACTGCCAACTCGACGGCCCATAAAGGAAAGTCTATCCGTGGGTAGCCTTAGGGGCGGATTTGAACGTGTAGTTTCTTAATACAGTACTTAGTTTTACAAAAATAATTAACAATTTAAATAAAAACAAGTCACAAACCTCAACAGACGTGCAAGATTTAAACATTTCAGGTGTGCAGACCATGAACAAATCTTTCATGGGTCCCGTGTCTGATAGGCACGCACGACAAATCTTTTTGAAATCTAAAAGACTAGCCATTTCTGTAGAAATTATTTCAGAAGAGCTATAACTTAATTTAATGATGAATAAAATGGAAATTGCTAAACAAAAACAAGACCTTGGTCGTTTTGACAATTTGTTTGACAATTGACATTGACTGAGAGTGACATTAGACTTAGTTTTTTTTTTTCCTTCGCCCTAATCGGGCAAGCTAAGGTCTTAGACCATACCGCCTCGTCTTCAGTGCTTATTCATTAGACTTAGACAAAAACAAAAATGACTTTCTTTGACGCCATAGTGTTGGGAAACCAAAAATAGTGTTGTATTGGTACCGAATCTCCGACACTGTTCTCTACGTGACTTTTTTGTAAAAACCCTTAGCTCTAGCCTTTCACAACTAAGTTGGGGTAGACAATATTGACCGGATTTAGCTAGATATATGGATACCAGTATCGTGATATATAGTACACAGGTACAGAGTACAACAATACCCCTTAGTAAGTCAGGTTGTACTAAGAAAACCCTTAGTAAACTTTCGGGCTTGTGAAATCTGACTACCCGAAAAAAAACAAAGGTTTAACGAGGTTTCCGAAGCACGAAGGGGTCTTAGATATAATGGATGTTCACCCAACAGCGGGCTAACCTGGGGAAGTGTTTCTACCTTTTCTTATTTAGTCACGAGCCTCTTCTACCCTACCACATCACTATTGTATTTCCTAAAGCGGTGCGCACAAGCACCTCACGTAACCCATAAGGTTAGCCTAATAAGGGATGTATATGATGTGTTCGATATTTTTGCAGTCGAAACGTAGCTACTCATATTACTACGTGGAGAACACTTTCGGTCTTAATTAACTTCAAAACCATGCAACTTCGAGCTTCGTCAACCTCGAAGTTTCATGGTTTTGGAGATCTTTCCAGTGTTTAAGCAAGGAAGAAAAAGCGATGTCAAATAAACTCAAAATTCCACCTAGGTACCTAATTATTACTAAGAGATGGACCGAATGCGGATTCTGCCGAATGTCGAGTTGGGCGACCGAACATTCAGTTGAAACATGCGCTGAAGCCGAAGTTCGGTTTTTGCAACCCTTTAGCACAGAACATACAAACTCTAGGGACTCTATCCTTTAGACGGCGTCAGGTTCAATTACGTTTTTTACATAATTAGTAGGGATCCCTGGAGGGTTTGATAAATGGATGAAGAAATTTTGTGTGAGTGTTAAAGGTTTGTCCATGAACCGTACATCGGCCGATTAACGAAATTCAGTAAAAACAGCCGAATTTCGGTATTACCGAATGTGAAACGAACTTCGTTCCATCTCTACGAAATACTAACTAATTAACTATATTACTATACTCTTTGCTACTAGGCCACATCTAGATATCTTGCCTTTTCTGTTATCAATTTATCATATATATAAAATAATCCTTTTTTTTTAATTAAGTTGATTATTGTCACATTTTTCACTTTAACCGTAACATTCCTAGCCTAGCATAACAATAAACTGCGGATGATTTGTAAAATTGATAAAGATTGAATCTTACCATAAGTACCTACCTACCTCACAAAGATTTTTCTATTTCAAGCGCATTTCAGAGATTTCTTAGAAAAGAAATATAAACTAGGCATGATAAACCTAGCATAGGTATTGATCAGCTACTCATCTGTATCTAAATATCAGGACCTACAATCCATTTTAACTAGGTTTGTCCCTGCGCTAGTATGTCAAGTAGGTACTTAGATATTTTCAATTTCCTGTTTTAATATGTTTTCTTACCTAGGTGTACTTTGTTTACCTACTTTCTATGAGAAATACCAATTCGATAAAATTAGATTAGGACATTTCATGTTGTGAAAACTATGTCATTAATACTTAGATTAAATATTGATTGATACTGGATAACGATACAGAAAAAGATACATTTATTTATAAAAACATGTGTAGGTATATTTACCTATTATACAGGTCTTATTAATTAAATAAAGTGGCCACATGTTTTACCATAAAGGAATGGCGTAGGTACAAAAAAATATGTTTGTTAACAGCAGTTTTAAACTACTTTTAAGTAGGTATCTCTATATCTTACCTACACTATCAGACAAATAAAAATAAAATGCACTCCTACACGGTACGTGCACGTGTAAAGTAGGTAATCATTAATTTCACAGGTAAATAGGTAGGTACTTAAACTAACTTCATTCCAGTTGTTATCGTTAAATACATTTTTTGGATAGGCATTTATGTCTACCTTAAATTCACTTTAAAATATAGTACTTAAACAACTTATCCATAGGTACTTACTTACCTACCTACCTATATTTTAATCCATACAATAGGCAAATCTGTGTATTGGGATTGTTTTTTTTTTTACTTTTACCTTAGTTGAATCCATGTTGAATCATTGAACTTCAAAAAAAGAGTTGAATGCTTATTAGAAACCAGTTTTTCCAAACGGTAAATGACTCCGAACAATATAGGTACGCGCTAACGTTGTTTTTTTAATATCAAAGGTAAAATCCGCAAGATTGCTGATGCTCGCTACGTCATCCATATTCTACGAGTTGTGTTATAGGTTATATTTTATAAATGGTCCCAATATATATTTTCATCACTGGAAACCATCTTTGAAAGTTAATTTCCCACCATGTATAATTCTCAAAACAAATAAGAACTAACTCATTAACTTACCTACGTGATTTTGTGACTTTTGGTGTTAAATAATTTCTATGTATGTTGTGAACTTGGGAAGTTGGGAATAACAAAGAACGCGATACCTATCATTCATTTCATTTTGATTAAGTGTAGCGAATTGGTACAAATACATACATATGTAGGATATCGTTGATAACACCATTGTTCAGTCATAAGTTTTCAGTGGCACGGTGTACTCGTGTCAGTGCGTCGTATTTGTTTACATACTACACGTAACAATACCTACTAAATAAATATGAGTGTCAACGGTACAAGTGACGAAGTGCCCATAACAGGAATTCCAAGCAATCCAAGAATAAGCCGTCTAAAACAGCATTTTTGTGATGAATTCGGATGTGAACCAATGTTTTTCGTCAGAGTGCCGGGCCGCGTAAATCTAATTGGAGAACACATAGATTATTGCGGCTATCCAGTGTTGCCCATGGCATTGGAACAGGATATACTGATTGCTGTTGCAAAACTAAATAAGCCAGAGTTTCACGTAAGAAATATAAATAATAAATATAACAATTATGAAGCTGAGATAAAATCTTGTGCAGATGTAAATATTATATCAGACCCAAACGGAAAGCCATATTGGTATAATTATGTTCTCTGTGGAGTTAAAGGAGCTTTGGAGTTTTTAGGTGGAGAAATTACCAATGGTCTGCAGCTTTGCGTGGATGGAATAATTCCTCCAGCGTCTGGACTGTCAAGTTCTTCAGCATTAGTGAGTGCAGCATGTCTGGCTCTTCTTTATACTCAAACTTTTCCTTTGAGTAAAACTGACATAGCATCTTTATGTGCAAAATGCGAGAGATATATCGGAACTCAAGGAGGCGGTATGGATCAAGCGATAGCATTCTTGGCGGAGAAGTACTGCGCCCAATATATAACGTGGCAACCCTTGAAGGCTACGCCCGTGGCTCTACCCGAAAATGCAGCATTTGTTGTGGCCCACAGTTTGGCGGAGGCTAACAAAGCAGCTACGAATGATTTCAATAGAAGGGTGATAGAATGTCGGCTGGCAGGTAAAATTATAGCTACATGCGCAGGTGCTGTTACTGATAACAAAATTATTACTCTTAGTCAAGTACAATATAAACTTGATAACACTTTAGAAGAGATGGTGAAGCTTGTTCATGAGTGTTTGCCTAAAGATTTATATACAAAAGAAGAAATATGTGATATCTTGAATGTTAATGAAGAAGAATTGGAGCAGTTGTATTTAACGCCAAACACGAAGCATTTAACGGAGTTTAAATTGAAACAACGAGCTCTTCACGTTTACGAAGAAGCGATACGTGTCGAAGATTTTCGTAAACATTGCTCGCAAACGTCAAATGGCAACAGCATGCACGGTGTAACCGGAAATAACAGTCCTTTTGTACACGAAAATGGTGATGGTAATGATATGATAAATATTCTTGGGAAACTGATGTCCAGTAGCCACGAGAGTCTGAAAGTACTCTATGAGTGCTCTCATGACAATTTAGATCGTCTGGTCAATCTATCAAAGGAAATGGACGTTCATTCTCGCCTAACTGGTGCCGGCTGGGGCGGATGTATTATAGCTTTGTGCCCAAAAGAGAAAGTCGATACATATATTGATATGTTAATAGAAAACTTTTACGTCAAACATTGTAAAATAGATAAGAGTGAAGCTAGTTCTTATGTGTTCGCTACTACTCCGAACCACGGCGTGGAAATATATGTACCTAAATGAATAAGTCATAGACTGTCGTAGTTATGATAACCATTATATCCACCATCATGCTTTGATTTGTATTCTAAAATATATAATTTAACAATTAATTCACAAAATTCATACATTCATTTTTTAAATTAACATGATAATACTGAACTTTTTGGGTCATACTACAGATAAACCGATTTCAGACTTTTACAGCAACATGTTTTCAATAATTTCTCTCCAAATAAAGTAAAAGATAATTTATTAATATTCTCACTAAGCAATAAATATTATTAGTATCTAACCAGTTGTATAGGGAAATAAAACGAATGTAGATACGTAATGTGTAAATTACATTATAAGATAACAGTACAAGGTGATGTATTTCAACAGCATTTAATAGTAATAAAAATAAACACTCAAGTGGGGTTCTTATTGTAATCAAACTTCGATTAAAGTGTAATTTAATGGTAATATAAAATAAAAATTTAGTTTTTATTCCGTGTTTTATTTTGTTATATTTGGATATAGGTACCAGACATTCGTTTGAAATACATTAGAAGACCCACACAGGGTCTTAATTTTTTTCTAAAAGAACATACATTGTTCACTTATCGAATAAATACATAGCTAAGGTAAAGTGTAGTCCAGTTTTAACAGTTTTGTTTTCTTAATGGATGGCGACATAATATTGTGTAAAAAGACTATAATATTGTGTTCCTGACATCTGCCGGTAGATTATTATAAAGTTGAACACCTTCGTACTTCATATTTTTCCTGTCCTATTACGTTCGCGCGGGGCGCGTCTGTATTTGGTTCGGGCATTATTACTTTACTCTATGGGTTAGGATTAGGACTTAGGCAAAGAGTAGGTATAATAATATTAGGGTTTCTTTGGCTGTATTTGGATGTTTTCGTGTTGAAGGATAACTGTGTGTATGGTTTTGTTAATGTTTTTTTTTTTAATTAAAAGTATGTACCTATCACAGAAGGCGATCTGTTCCATACAATTCAACCCTTCGATGGGCTGTTATAAAGGAGAGGAATATAAAGTAGTGTACAGTCTTATGTATATTCTTGTGAGTGTTCCTTTTCTGAATATTCACCTGTTGGCCACATCCCGTGCGAACTCATACGGTTGATTTCATGAAAAATGTTTGAATTTTATCCTACACTGTTTTAATTATTACATTTATTTGGAAATTTCGTACGTTTAACAGTTTCTCCCACATTCTGGACACTGAGCTAAAATTCCGGACGTATAGAACCCTACTCCCTGGCCTTGTTAGCTCCTTGCTGAAGTTGCTGAGTGGACTATATTTCTAATACAGCAAAATAATAATTCGTTTTTTTCCAAGGCTGTCTTAATTCAAAAGAAAACGAAGAAAACTCCTTTACGACCTTAGACTTTATAATTGTCTAGGCACACCATAGTAACTGCTAAGAGACTGCGTTTCGGAAATATCCCACTGAATAGCTTTGCGTCCCTAAATGGGCCAAGTTACTTCGAAGAAGTGTACTGACTGCGATCTTATTGAAGATGTTTTTCATACTTTAGTGGAATGTGTTCAGAACGATGTTGAGAGGTTATAATATATTTTAGCCTTGCTTACGGTATTAGTTTACACAACACCGGTGTTTGTAATAGCATTCTTGCTTTTCTCTTATCAGTGGTAGCGAGTTTCGTAAGTATATAAAATGGTCGATTGTGCTTTAAAGCGTAGATAACATGTGAATATATATGTAAGATTGTAAGATGTCTGTAACTATGGGGATGACTTGATCATGCATGATCAAATCACTTTTTTCAATAAAGATTAAAAAAAGACCATATAAACTTTTTTTTATATAAAGGCGCGATTCCATTAGGTAAGTCTTGCATGCAAGAATGACGTCACATTTGCGCACCAGTTGCTTGCATTGGAAACATGTTTTCAAGAGTGTGCAAATTGCATGCAGGTTTTAGTTGCATTAAAGTCGAGATGTTCAACAATTGAGTAGGACGAGTCAATCGTTCGCCATTCGAAACGTGCAACTAACGTTTGCGTGTTCAATTTGCACGTCACTTGAATAAAAAATGTACAAGTGCAGGTTAACTTTGTTCAAGTTGTATGCAAGTTGTAAATCGTCATACTTGCATGCAAGACTTGCCTAATGTAATCGCGCCATAAGAAAATATCAAACGGACAAATAGGTCCCTTAATTAAAGTCTTTTACGAAGCTCGTTACATTAACTTCACTACAAAGTTTTAGTTTTCAAATGCACCTTTGCCATCCTTTGTACGTTTTATCAACTGTCAGCCAAGTGTCAGCTGGCAAATGTCAATTCAAGAGTCAAATTCGTTTTCAGATTTCATCAGATTCTTGTACATTATCGAATTTTTTAATAAACAAGTTAATGTTCAACACAATTACGTGATTTACAAGTCATCATTACCTTCTCATCACCTACATTTCGTCGAAAGGTTTTAACAAACGGTAAGTGTTCGATTTGGTTATGAACAAAATTGTGTTATTTTGGTATTTTATGGAAAAATTATAGCAATTTGTACATTCATCAATGTTTTATAGCTTACCAAGGAATAGCAGCCATGGTAATGCCTCAGGTATTCGTGATTTACTTCTTATTGCTATGATGTGTCACTTTATAATTTAGAGGTTATGTTCGAAACATATTTGTATTGCTAAGTTGATGAAATACTACCCAATGCATATGCAAATGCAATTGAGCGATAAACTTAAGGGATCCTTGTACAATCCTACCCCAAAATTGCACTTATTTAATTCTTATGTAAACCCTTTATTTTGATTGTTTGTTTATGTTTAGTAATAGTGTACAAATCTTGCTATATTTTATTTATTTTTGCATCCATGTTTTGTGCGCATTATTAAATATTAAGTAATTTCAACTATAAATAGTAAACGTTAAGTTTAATATCAGTAGGAGTGACAGAATACCCAGTAATACAATTTGTCACTTACAGGAAAACAACCAAAAAGTAACTGCAAGTGCTAAAAGACGAATAAGAAGACTCAAATTAAAATCTATTTTGTCAAACACACACAAACCTGGAGCAAACAGAAGTTATAATACTGTAGAAAAAACACAGCATCTTGAAATAATTGAAGATTCGAACAAGAACCTTATAGTTACCTTAAACCCTGACCCAGGAGATGTGCAAGATAGTTTAGTAAATAACAAAGCAGAAGAAAAAATAAAAATGTCTTCCAGAGAAGATGTAGTGGCTGCCAGACAGGCAAAAAAGCAGGCTAAACTAAAAGGTAAGAGCAAGGAGGCAGTACCAACAGAAATCAAAGAACAAGGTGCTGCACCGAATGCTGGCATAAAAGAAACTCCAACTGCAACTCCAGTCAAAAAAGAAACAAAAGAAGAACAAAAACCTACTCCTAAAGTCAATTCACCAAAAGGTAAAGACGAAGTTGATAAAGCTGTAAAAATAGACCCTGTTATTGAAGCAGAAAGAAGTCAAGAGCAGATCAAAGCAGACAGAGCTGCTAAAAAAGCTGCAAAGCATGCTAAGAAGATTGGTGGTGCTACAGCAGAAGGTGCTGGTACTTCAGAAAAACCTGCTGTAAAAGCAAAAGAAGTTTCTAAACCTGTAAATGAAGATATGACTGTCAAAGATGTAGTGGAAACTTTAAGAGATATACATAATGTAGCTAAGGATATGAAAGAGGTTACTAACAAGGTTAATGCTATTGATCTTAGTGGTAATAAAAAGGTAAACATAACTTTATGCTTGAAATCAGTTCTTTCACAGTTACTTTGCTTCTGAAAGTAACTTTACGACCATGAGAATAAAGGCCACGGTAATGCTAAATCTAAACCATGAAGACTTAACCAATTCTCTTTTAATTTTTCTTTGTATGTAAATGCCATCTTTCAGCAGTCTGTGTAAGTAGAATCTGAGATACTATGCATAACATCATGCCTGTGTTTCCTTGAAGGGTCTTAAACCCTGCTGTAATAGTACTCACATCAACCAATCAATCTATGCAAAAAAAGTGTAAGCTGATCACTCATTGTACGGGAAGCTCAAAGAGCGAGGTCAGGTTATACTGAATATAGCTTTGATGTATCGCTGTGTGTACCACCCAGATTTTGCCAGTTTTATTAAGTCCCATGTAATCTATCTGAGATAAAAATTTAACCAAAAAGGCTTTATTAACTTTAGGCTGAAGAAAGCAACAAAAGTAAAGCAGATTTGAAGGCAGAGCGACGCGCAAAGCAAGAGGCACAGAGGGCTGCCAAGCAAGCCGCACAAGAGAAGTTAGTGGCCAAAGCTAAGGTTGATGTGAAGGCTCCGGAAGGTGATGTCTCGAAAGCTAAGGAGGTGAGTGCTAAACAATTGATAGGATTTTATTTACTGACAAATACAAGATTTGTGCTTTCCATTGAAAAAAAAAACAATTTGAATAAACCAGTTACAGGCACTTTTAAAAATTCAAGGAATGGGTCAGTTGTTGTTGTCGGTTCAGAGCCACTCACAGGAATGATCTGTTTTATTTAGATAAAGGTATTTTTCAAACTGGAAATGGTCCATAACTAGTTAACAGAAGTACTTCAGCTGATAAATGATTATCGATTTGTAATCTTTATTGAAGTACTACAAAGAAAACAGTATCTTTGCATATACATGTTTCATCATCATTATCCACAGCCTGAATTCAACCGCTGTTAGGTATAGGCCTCTCTTTTCTTGTGCCAATCTCCACGTTCCTCTGCCAGCCTCAACCAGGTTTTCCGATGGCAACCATATCATCTGTCCTCTCGCTGCCAGACGACCCACATTTCTTTTCCCAGTTCTTGGACGCCATTCGGCCACAGCCTTAGTCCACCTGTCATCAATGCGCGTTGCTAGGTGTCCTATAATTTACGTTTAATAAAGATTTTCAAATTGTTACAGGACAAAGCACCCAAACAGAAATCGTCAGAGAAACCTAAAGTGAAATCTCAAAGTGCTCACCGAGTGAACTGGTTCCAACATCTGTATAAAGAACATGACAAGGAGTCACTCAAGTCTATTGCCATCAATTCCAAGTGAGTACTGACTCTTTCTTTAGAATAAACTTAAATGTGATTTTAAAGTAAAAGTAAACTCTATGTGCAGTGAATAATGTTGAAATTGAATTGTATTTTCTGTGTTACATAGTTTCTTTAGTAGTATTAGGGAAAGTACACTATCATTTATTATTATATATTATGTATTGTTGTTAAAGTACTCCAACAACACAATTATTGATAACATTGTTTAGTGATCTTTTTGTTAATTTGTTTCACAATTTCCAGCAAAATGGTGATTTACTTAAAACTGTTATCTTGCAATATTGTGTATACTCTAAACTCTAAGCTGAAAATGCTGTAGTAAATTATCTTTAGGTACTTGTACATTGTACAGTGCTCATTTTAGGTCAATTGATATAGAACCTTGAATGCCTATTGAGCAATATAGTTTCTTGGCTCGACAATTTAACATGGTCATTTTGTTTAAATTATTCACTATTAGAAAACATTTCAAACAAATAGGAATCCGCCTTTTCAACTTCGACTCAGGAAGTTTTTCATAACATCACACCTGCAATCACCAAAAGAGTAGGTAGAGAGTAAGAGAGAGATGTCAGCATTTCGGTTTAAGTTTGTTTAAATGACAATTAAATTTTTATATTTATTGTTTAAGTCCCATACCATAGGGGGCGTGCCTATTGCCATCAACTGGGCACAAATGCAGACTTCAGGCTGCTAATGAGAAATTCCTGATGGTCATATATGGAAACAATGTCTCATGTTCACCAGTAGTGCTGCACATAATGCAATGTAATGTCTCTTTATAGTGTTGGCTTGTTTTCAGCTTGCACCCCGCTATCATAAAGCTGGGTGTCCAGTTGGCTTCCCGAGTCGTGTCCGGTTCTAATGCGAGGTGCGTTGCGCTTCTCGATGCTCTAAAGAAGGTAAACATTTATGTAACTGTATGTGTGTTCTTCTTTTTGTATCGACGTTCCATCTACAAGGTGGAAGGGAAACAGACGCTAAAACGGTTACCACGTATTCAGTACATCATTCTGAACCCACTAACACCACACAATCTGCTGTTCCATACATTTTGTTCGTGTAGGTATTACAGTTTTGTGTTTTTAGGGTTCCGTACCCAAAGGGTAAAACGGACCCTATTACTAAGCCTCCGCTGTCTGTCTGTCTGTCTCTCTCCAGGCTGTATCTCATAAACCGTGATAGCTAGAAAGCCGAAATTTTCACAAATGATGTATTTCCGTTGCCGCTATAACAACAAATAGTAAAATTTAAAAAAAAAATATTAAGGGGGGTCCCATACAATAAACGTGTTTTTTTTTCGTATTTTTTATAGATAATGGTACGGAACCCTTCGTGCGCGAGCCCGACTCGCACTTGGCCGGTTTTTTTTAATAACCGGCGAAAAAATTCTAGGTTTAGAATGATGTACTGAATACGTGGTAACCTTTTTAGCGTCAGCGTCCTTCCACCCCGTATATTATGCTGTTTGGGCCCAGTCAGCGACCGCGATTATTGCTGCATCAGAGGCGTTTATCCTATCAATCAACGCAGCTTATCACAGCCCAATGGCGAGCAGAGGCCTCTCCCAAAACCGCGCCACAACACCATCATCCAGTCTATCGCAGCTGTCTTCTTAAGGTTGTGTGACGTCACAGGAAAATAGCATGCAGCCCCATAACTGTTTACAAGATTCATTATAAACTAAACTAAGTATTCAATTAGATGGGTCGTTTATGAGTACACTCATTATCTGAATAATGAATAATCATAATTTAATTAAGAATACAATGTTATTTAATGTTTACAGCTGCATTTGTATCTAATGAAGTAATGAGATAATTATGTCAATTTCCTGTTAACTGAGTTTGATATGAATAGATTGAATTTTTAATAAGTATGTCTGAGTATGTCATAAAGTCTATGCTGCGCTGGGCCAATGAAACTGCATGGTGGATTGTAGCTAACACAGAGTGAAGGCCAGTTTCCCAGCCGTGAGAACGTTATAGGTTGACTATAACGTGATATTTAAGGTTACACCCTATTCAGCAGCACGGAATCGTATTTTTCGATAGAAAGGATAGGAGCATTGAAAAATTCCGTGCTGCTAGATGAAGTGCAAACTCTTATGCTACGCCACAAAGTCGGTTTTGATTTGGATGTTTACACTGCCTATCAACTTAAAAACTAAGTGTAATTGTGTAATTAATAACATTTATCTGATACGAAAACATGCACTTTTTATCAAAACATTACCAATAAACCGACCGCATAAAAGTTACCAGATTGCTTTTGGTTAAACTACCTTGCCTATTTCGCTTTTATTACATTATTTTTGCCACTTTCTGGAGCCCTGAAACAGCCAGAAGGCAACTCATGGCTATTTCAGGGCAGACCTCGTAGAAGATGGCGGGACGATCTAGACAAGACCAGCGACCAGTGGTCCACATTGTATCGAAACAATGCCTCGATTGATGAATGAGCGAAACAACTGGAAATCATGGGGAGAGGCCTTTGCCCAGCAGCGGGATGACGCAGGCTTAGTATCAGTACATTATTCGATTTCGGGTCAGAAAAAGCTTTGTGTCTCTTTCTGACTGTCTGACAGAAATCGAAAAATATGGTCACTCCCACATAGTGCCTCCGGAGATGTCAAAACGATTTCGTAGCTCGATGCCTATTTTCGCACTATGACTACTTTTTTGGACTTTCAAGTAATGGGTAGCATAATGCCAACATTTTGAAACCACCATAAATTTGATCGCGTGATGCCTACAATCACATATTGCAATCGCATTCTTCTAATCGCAGCATGTCTACTGGCCTACAATATGTACAGTCAACACATAACAGACCTTTATAATACCTATTCTTTATATTAAACACAGATGGTCCGCGACTACACGCTCCCAGCAAAGACGGAGTTCGCTCGCGGTCTGGAAGCGCACCTCGCCACGAGCCTGGACTTCCTGTGGGCGATGAGATCCCCTTCAGCCTCGCAGACCAACGCCGTCAAGTTCTTCCGCTACCATCTCACTCAGCTGCCGAACAACGTCGATGAGTTTGATGTGAGTTATAGAAGAAACTGATAATAATTAAAGTACAGGTCACCCAAGTATAAGTAATAGTAATGGTGCAGTCTAAACTCCCACAACACTTACTGGGTGTAACTGTTGTGGAGTTTAGACTGCACAGTTGGCGCAGTGGCTGAGCGATTGGCTGCTGCGCTGCGTGTCGTGGGTTCGATTCCCGCACGGAACAAATATTTGTATCACCTACAGATAGTTGTTCCGGGTTTGATTGTTTGTGAATGTGAGTTTAAATGTTTGTAAACGCAACTACGATACAGGAGCATATTAATGCCGATTTTCACTAACAATGCCGAAATATTATTGTAAAGCCAACAGAGCGCTTTTATTTTTACATAAATTTTGATGTCGCTTAGTAACATAACATCAGCCTGTAGTACCTGAAGGGTTAGGCAGAAGTGTACCTAATAGTACACCCACATATCGCCAGTTATGTTTAAGTCCCATGTAACAGAGGGCGAGCCTTTTGCCACCTACCTGGCACAAATCCAGACTCCGTGGCTGCTACTGATAAATTCCGGATGGAAAACCCCAATAACACTTAGCCCGACCCGGGAATCGATCCCAGGACCGCGGAGTCGCTTAGTGTTATTGAAAATCGGCATTAGTCCATTATAAATCATTTTATAGAGGCTTACAGTTTTATAATATTTGTAATTTCACTCAATTATAAAGTGCTATTGTTTAACAATGTAATTGATAATAATTACTTATCTACTAAAGTTCATTGACACAGTTAGGTTTTAGAATGACTGATATACTAGCACAGAAAAGGATTTTGTTACATCGTTTATTTTGCGCACAGCCGAGGAGTGGAATTCCATGCCTGTGAACTTGGGAACACCGACGCAGGAGTCATATTATGACTCCAATCTATTTAAGTTTCGAGTTAATAGGCTTATTTTGGGTTAGCTCGTTCCATCGTCGTCCTCATTTCTGTCCTCAGGACTAGATTGAGGTCAAAAGTAGGCCCATTTAATATAAAAAAGAATCATAGATAATATTTTATTCTTTCTTATAAATAAAACATTATAGGCACTGCTTTAGCAGAGCTGTGGGTCACAAGTTTGATTCTCCAACGACGAGACGAAATATTTCATTATTTCAAGTAAAATATTTTTGCTTGTACAGCTTATGGAAAAAAACTAATGAATAGTCTTCCTTTTTCTGTATTTAATTTACAAAATGTAATCCACAGGCAAAGAAGACGTTGCAGGAAGAAATCGACCGGTACATTAGGGAACAAATCGACATGGCGGGCGAGGCAATCAGTATAACGGTGCGCAATAAAATATCCAAAGGAGATATTATACTCACTTATGGATGGTAAGTAAATCAAATAAACAACAGATCAATAAGATTTCATACGGACAAAAAAAAATGCATTGTTACCTAACAGCCTGGCGAGTTTATTCAGGAAAATGTTTTAAAAAGCTTAATTTTTTTACACTACTGCACGAAACCTGCCCAAAAACGGAGTGTTATCTTCTTCTAATCTGATGTCAGAGTTTTTACCGGCCATGGGCCTCTGACTTGGCTTAACATGCCATCGAGAAATATCTCTCAGTCATGCTGGTTCGTCACGATGTTTTCCTTCACCGAATCAAGTGATAATTATACAATACGCACATGAATCCGCAAAATCAGAGGTGCGAGTCTTGATGTTTGAGTCTAGCTAGATGATGGTTCGACCTTACTTGTGACCTATGTCTTCTACTTCCGACGGTCACACCACTAGACTATCATTTCTATTGGAGTGTGAAGTGTGTGTGTGGAATGTTATGTTTTTCCATAACTATTAAAATCATGTATCTGTATTGTATTGAATATTCCATCGGTCTTACTACCTATGATAGACAAACCTAGACGAGTTCTCTTAAGCGTTCTCTAATCACGCCCTACCTAATCAGCTATCAAATTTTCATCCTGAATAAATATGCTTGCTGAAAACCTCTCTGGGCCACTAAGATAGGGTGAAGAAAACTTTTTTTTTCAATCGCCTTTAGGCCTCTCACAACACTAAAAAAGAGGAATTAATTTATCTTTAGAAAGAAAGAAAGAAAAAATTTTTATTTGTCGCAGGGACATGACGTGCATACAAAAAAAATAATAATCATACAACGCATAACAATTATTATAAATAGGTACAACAGGACTGAAACAAAAAAAAACACGGTTTTCTTTACATTAATTTATATTCAATATCATGTATTTATTCATTTTTAACGCTACCTTCTTTCCCAGCTCATCACTAATCGAGCGCATTCTCCGCGACGCATGGTCAGCCGGGCTCAAGTTCAGGACCATCATCGTCGGCAACCGCGTACAGACCTCCGCCACGCAGATGTTACGGCGACTGGTCGCGTACGGCCTGCACTGCACCTATGTGGACATCACCTCGCTCTCTTTCGCCATGCGTACAGTGAGTATAAATGGATGATAGATACAAAATATAATCTGAAGATCCCGAGTGTAGTGGTATGGTTGCTTAGACCAGGGTCGTTCCGGTTTGTGAATTATCGTAGACCAGCTGTTTCCCGCGGACCTTCGTCTGCATGAAATTATAATAAAAATAATACTTCCCTATTTGAATCGGATTAAACAATTTCCAGGGTTTTAATTTATTTGAACGGAACCCTAATTCTTTTTCTAAAATAATAAGTAGCCTAATTATATAAATGGCATGGCAAATACTGCTTATAACATCAGCTATCTGCTAGTGAAAATCCCGTCTAAATTGGTGCAGCCGTTTCGGAGATTAGTTGGAACAGACAGGCAGACAAAAAAATTTTATTCGTACCGTGTAGTTTGTTTATTCAGTAAAAAGCTGTTGTTTTGAAATTAAAAACAGAAACTTTAATTGTATAGATAAATTATGTGTGTGTGAACCAATTGTTCTCACTAACATGTCAACCGTGTCGCTTCCCCACGGAAGTGTTGTTAACTAGTTAGTTACCAGTTGATAGTTGGCAGACGTCACATAGATTGCAAGTATTGGGGTACAAAGGATAGAAGCTGAGAGAGACGTGATGTGCTTAGTTATCCGTGTTCCTCCCGCAGACCAGCAAGGTAGTCCTGGGCGCGAGCGCGCTGCTGGTGAACGGCTCGGTGCTGGGCGCGGCCGGCACGGCGCAGGTGGCGCTGGCGGCGCGCGCGCACAACGTGCCCGTGCTCGTCGCCTGCGAGACGCACAAGTTCTCCGAGAGAGTGCAGACTGACGCCTTCGTCTATAATGAGATCGGTATGTAACCTACATTTAGTTCTCTAGCCGCCTTGACAGCTGTGTAAATATGGAGGGCAGGAATGCATGCTACTTGAACCGCTACAGACAGGCGTTATAGTATTTATTTGTTTCAGCGTGAGATGAAACTGTACAAAACAAATTGTCAAACCATTTTCGATACAGATCAAAACTGCCCTCGTAAGTAAAACACAGTAATTAAGTTTCTTTTATATGAAAGATACTTATTGTGTATGAATGCAACGAGGGCAGGCTAGATTTTTTTCTTTATTTCAAAATATGGCCTCTAGTTCAAATACTTTGACTTAGAACTGTCCAGACTATAATGTGGAGCTTTATTTTCAGTTCAGATTACAATATTAAAAAGTACCAAGACACAAATGCGCCTTAAGCCCAATTTTTTCAGCGACACAAAATATAAGATTAAAAACCTTTTTCCTACATTAATATTTCTATTTTCCAGGCGATCCCGACGACCTAATCGACAAATCAGACGAGAACTCTCCTTTGAAGGACTGGCGATCGAACCCTAACTTAACACCATTGAACCTCACCTATGACGTCACACCACCCAGTCTCGTCACAGCCGTGGTCACTGAACTAGCCATCCTGCCCTGCACCAGCGCGCCTGTTGTACTGAGATTTAAGTTATCAGAGTATGGAGTGTGAATAAAGTTTATTTATAAAAAAACGTTGTTAATATTGACCTTTATTTTTTAACCCTCAACCAAAAAAGAAGGTTGATAAGTTGGAATAAGTTTTCTAATGTGTTACAATTTAGGAAGGAAACATTATCATTTCTAATAGTAATACAGCAGTATTTGAAGTTGACAACCTTTGACAGGTTCTCAACTTCAAATACTCCTTTAATATAATGAAAATAAAAAAAAACGGCCAAGTGCGAGTTGGACTCGCGAACTCAGGGTTCCTTATGAACTTGTAGGTATTTTGTTATTCATCATCTTCCTGCCCTTGTCCCATGTTACTTGGGGTCGGCGCAAAACGTTACATTTCTTCCATTCTGCCCTGTCAACCGTCATGCAATCATTTACACCTTTTTCTTTCATTCATAGTCGTTATCTACATATTTACGGTTTTCAGGATTTTTCCTTTACATGTGCTATAAGACATTGCTTCTTACCAAATTTCACGATTCTAGGTCAACAGGAAGTACCCTAAGGCCGCGGCCCCATGTCCACGGCGCGGCGCCGGCCGCCGTGTGACGTTGCGGCGCCGCCGCCGTAACACGGCACGACGTCGTGCCGCAGCACGGTGCCGCGGACGGTGCGCCATCCATTGCCCCTTTCAGTCGATATTTCGCAGTTGATTCGATCGACTGAGGGGCAATGGATGGCGCACCGTCCGCGGCACCGTGCTGCGGCACGACGTCGTGCCGTGTTACGGCGGCGGCGCCGCAACGTCACACGGCGGCCGGCGCCGCGCCGTGGACATGGGGCCGCGGCCTAACAGGTTTTGATTCCCTTGTGAAATCGCACAATGTGCAACATAAACGGTCATATCTTTTGATTGCGTTGACTTACAAGTTTGATTTTTTCACTGCTCCAAGGGGTAGCGGACCTGTGTATTTGATATTAATTTCAGTTTGATACCTCCATTCCTGGGCTCTTGACAGATGGACCACAAAGTGATCCTATAACCCTAAAAATGAATAATAAAGAAGGTTCTCAACTTCAAATGTTCATTTGTTAAACTGGGTCTAACTAATTAAATGTGTATATGTTTACTGGAACAGTTTAAAATATCAGTTCATAATGTTTCACTAGTCTTCAACTCTGCTATAGTGAGTGGTCACAGCAAATGTTGTCATAACAAGAAATAACCAAAAAAAAAAGATAGCCTCCATGTGCTGCTGCATTCCAGCAAATTAATTTATTTGAATTTGAACACCATAATCAATCATGACAACAAATTACCGAAAAAAAGGATAGCCTTCGTGTGCTGCTGCATTGCCAGCAAATTAATTTATTTGAATTTGAACACCATAATCAATCATGACCAATAATAATGTCCTAGTTTCCATAGTTACTATAGCTGACCATGATGCAGCCCTGTTAGGTAATTTTATTTTTCTTTCTCTATAGTGGAGGTCCAGTTATTTGTTAAGATTGGAAATGATGGGCAGTTTATATTTTTTAAATTAGTCATTTTCTATAGAAAACATTCATGAAAATAATTAGAATCAGGATGCTAGAATGTGCTCAAATTACCATTAAGTTATAAATAATTATTGTTTCTTAATTGGATCTACAGATTAAAATATTTTATGTATGCAGAGTGTTTCTTTTTTTATCTTGAATTCTCAAGTGAGTGTATACTAAGCCCATTTAATAAGAAAACCATGTAATTAAACTAGAAATAGGATAAAATGCTAATATTTCAATAAAACCACAATATAATTAAAAATCACTTGTATTCAGCACATAACATTGCCACACCATAAAAATGCTCAAGAACTAGATGTGTTATAATAATTAATATTAATGAAATATATTAGTGATATTAATAGAAATTAATCTTTATGATGGTGTTCAGCCTTATGGATAGAGAAATCTAATCTAACATAGATAATTACACAAAGGAATAGAGCATACAGGAAGCCTACAACAAGTAGGGGCTCCTGCAACATCAGGAGACGAGGGAATGTGTAGCGCACCTGGAAATCTTGAATGTGATTCTCAACAACATTCTTCTTGGTGAATGAGATCACAGGTCGGCCCTTAGTGTCCAAGTAGGTGAAGTGCAGGCTGTCAGGCAGTCTTGTTACTGGGTAAGGCAGGTTTACCTTCACACTAGCTGATCCTTCAGGCAAGATTATCTTTGTGACGACCTCATCAACTTGCATGTCATCAAAGATGTGATCAATGACCCTCATCTTCAACAGGTAATCATTACCAGACTGGTACAAGTACTCGTAGCTGGGAACATTGTATCCAAGTGTGTAATGAGTTCTCCATCCTCCAAACAGAGGGTATCTTGGTCTGAGATCCAGCTCCACAGAATCTTTCCTGACTTTCATGTTGGAGGTAGAAATGTTGCCATTTGTGTCTCGATAGTACACATCTGAGGCAGATGCAGGCAGCAGGGTCTTGTAAGACCTGATACTTGCAGGCCCACTGTGGTGATCCTGTTGATAGTCATAGCGGGAGAATGGACCCTTCAACTTGGCACCAGTGTGTTCAATCTCAATAACCTCCTCAATGGCGATGTTGCCCCAATGAGAGACTTCGATCAGACGCTCGATACGTGTGACAGTCAGGAAAGGAGAGTTGTTTTTATAATGAATGACTAATTCCTTTTCACTGAATGGTTTTACAGTCGGATAAGGTCCGTACTGCAGTCCACCCTCCTGTTGAGTGAATGGCTTTACTTTGGTGAACGTTTCAACACTCTTTGTATTCAGAAGAACGTTTGTTTTCTGAGATGTGACATAGTATGGCGTATACGTGTACAAGTTACCGATGTATTTGACTAGTTGGTCTTCTTGTTGTGTGATGGCTGTAGGGAATGGCAGAAGAGCTTTAGTGAACACGTAGTCTACCGTGACCAGCGCCGTCGAACCCGAGTTGACGGCATCTTTCAGCTCCACACGCCAGAACTTGACGTAGTCATAACCACTTACTGTAGTTTCGACGAGTCGTAAATCTTTGTTGTTGCTGTCCTTAGCTCCAACGAAAGCTACGTGATTCTTTGCAAAATTTTCCAAAGCTATCAAGAAATTCTTTACCGGCGTACCCCCTGTGTTCTCCAAGGTTATTTTCGATGTAATTTTCACGAGTTGCGCTGATATATCTAATGTTCGGTCAACATTTTTGAATCTTACATCACTAGATATGGTGTCAACGTTGACACTCTCACATTTTATTACAATGAAAAGGAGAAATATAAAAGAAAAACCTAATTTAGCCATCGCCGGCAACATCTTTATTTTTGACATTTGACAACGCAATAACCGGATCAGTGTTGCCAGTGTGATTTCCCAGAAAAGGACGGTTGTCTTTCTGAAAAGGTACGGTTTATAACTTCAAGGTACGGTTGGGTCGGGATACTTCTGCAAGAACTAGATCAGTTTTTTTCTTCTTCGAGTTGGCTGTCTGTGACCATAGGTCCTAAAAATAGGACCAAGCGATAATGAATCGAATATTCAAAGGGATATGGTAAAGTAGAACATTATTACCGATTGCCAATATTGAACAAATTCATTTGTAAATCAATTATAGAATGAAGTAAAGTCGTTAAATTCCTTAATGATGCAATGAATAAAAAAAAAATTGATAATAATTTATCATAGGAATAATGTAATGAGGAAGTTCAGATAAGAAGCGATATTATTCTCTATATTTAAAGGAACAAAAAGTATTGTTTTATTTTATTGTTTTTAAACAAGTGTGCAAAATTCTGTTGTTTACATACCTGTCAGAAACTTGAAACGAAATTACAATAATTTTGTTTAATTGAATTATAATACCGGTAAAAAAATTTAGATGTAATTTGACATTTTTAGGTCTAAAAAGACTATAAATCGAAGTTCGAATCAATCGCAACTCGAAGAAAAAAAACATCTAGTTCTTGCAGAAGTATTCCGACCCGTACGGTTTTGCTAGAATTTAGAAAAATGCTATAGTCTACTCATATTCTACAGCGAAAACCAGTTGTTTGTCAAAAAAAATATGAAAATAATGTTTTAGGAACTAAGAAAATTCCATTTAAGTAATTTAATTTTAATAAATCACCAGTATAGAAAAGGTACGAAAAAGGTACGGTCTACACTGAGGTACGGTTGTGGTACGATTGTGTGATGAATAGTACGGAAAACCGTACTTTTTGGTACGGTCTGGCAACGCTGAACCGGATGTACACGCCATCAGCTAAAACAGGAAACTTTAAAGTTATGGTACATAGACTCTATGGTAACGTTGAGGCGTGTGCAGCATTTTAGTCGATTTTAATTGTATGGTCTCATAGAATAATTTTATTGTTTATTACTGGTGCTTGCTCGAACCTGTGCAAAATGGAGCAACACTCTATGGAGTCTATGGTTTGCTTTTACGTTCATTCATGATCATTCATTCAATGTGTCTATCACTCTATGGTTTGCTTTTACGTTCATACGTGATCATTCATTCAATGTGTCTATCTATAGTTCATTCATTATATACGACGATTCGTTTCGTTCGGTTTATTTTTTTCTTTCATTCCACAGAATACTGTTGTGCGGAGTGCGTTATTACGAAATAGACCGAAGAGAATTAAAATATTCTTTTTTTGTGAAACACCTATTGAAACTATTGTTAAAAATACGTAACTTTCACGTAATCAGTCACTAAGTGCATTTCACTGTGGAAATTCGACGTTCCGGTAGAGAACTCGCAGTGCCTAGGGACGAGTCCGACTCCGACTGGGACCTAATTTGTGGAGCTCCCTGCAGGAAGTCGAAAGTTATCGAAGATGATAAGTCTATTGCTTCGCACAAGCCTTGCACTACTTGGTAAGTGGACAATTGATTACTATTTCATTTAGAAATAAAATCGAATTTACCGTTATTTCAACCCCGAATTCTAAGAACCTAAAAATTTCCATTTTCTTTAGAGAATTCCTCCTCGGTTCAATAAAAATTCTAACTTTGTTCAGCAATATCTCATTTCCGTGCGATTTCAATTTTAATATACCCTGGTTTTGCTGACTTACCTCTGTTTTATGCTATGAATAAATTCATTATTGTATGATTTTCGTGTTGTTTTAGTTTTCAACTGTTTGTTGTCACCGGCTGAAGCTCTAAAGTACAGGGACAGCAACTATGAAAAAGGCTATGATGACATAAGCTATCCCAAGACAGTATCTGGTACTTCTGCTGGACTTCCAACACAACATGCTACCCGAAAAGGTTTGGGGATATCTGCATGGGGTATCGTTCTTCTAATTGTGGCATTAATCTTGGCTGGAATGGGAGTCTATTACTTTACAATTTGTTATGAGATATGCCGACCAAGCAAGAACAATAAGTATGACAAAATGGGCATGCCAACTATGGCTTAGTGTAAATTTGTAAAGCCCTGTGATTAGATATGTCTAAAGAATTCAGAACACTCAGATAAATGATGATTTTATATTTTTAACTTGAGAGTGTTTGATAACAAGTGCTAAAAGTATATTTATACTGCTGTAGCTTTATGGCTATGCATTTGTATGAATATTATTGTAATAAAAAATATATATACCGTTCATAGGTATGTAACGACTGAATTTTGTCTCGAAAAAGGGAACAAAAAATTACATTCCCACATATCATAATAAGTAAAGCAATAAGTTAAATTAGAGGGTATTGTCACATTTTTGAATGTTTTTAAATGGGGCCTTAGAATGTCTGTGACATAATTATTGTTCTGTAAATGAATGAGAGAAATAAGCATAGAGAGGTTTTAGAAGGTTGTGACCTACATTTATAATTTTATAAGTATCATACACCATTTTATAATCTTTGCAAATGAATTTTTGGGTGCTACATGAGTTGGAATGTATAATTTATTTTTGAAAAAGACTGTTTGGGACCAATTAAAATTACAAAAATAATTTTTGTAGTAATTTAGATGATATTTATTGATGTAATGCACTTTTTACGTGTTCATTAATTGTAGTATTAACATAATTATCATTTAAACACAAGTTTTATAACAGGTGATGATTAGCAGGTTCTAACCAACAATAGGAATTACCTCAGACACACAAAGGTGCCATACAAACAACATGATCACTAAAGTTTTCCTTATTTTAACACAACACTTGTGTTACATACCTCCATTTGAGATATTTTTCCATCTATTTATATTTTCAACCATTACTCATCATGGTCACATTTCATTATTCTGTTTAATAATTGAATAGTGGACAAAGGTAATGCTGATAAACCATTATTTAATGTATTTATCATAGAAATTCTTTATAATCTAAAAAGTTTCTTGCTTGCTTCCTAGTAATAGGTAATAATCATTATGATTGCAGATAGTTTTACCGACAAAACAAGAACTTCCATTAAACGTTTTATCGTACATCTAATCTGCTAATGTAGTCAAGTTTTTAATAGTTAAAACAACAACAAACGATTACTTGAATAATAAAGTGATTAAACTTTCGGCACGCGGTCGAGTTGTCTGACGGAAATATTAATTTAACTATTTAAACATGTATCGCAAAAGGAATGAATGTAGCACGTCTAGCAATTATGTCATAAATAACTGTCGCGTTACCCTAATTAAACCTTTTATCAGCATTATCCAACATGATACTGCCCAGCCGTCTACGTAAGACTGTATCTACACACTAGCAGATAATTTATAGAATAAGTCTTAGTTTCATATTCATTACGTTCAAAACCAATGCTCAAATAAATATTGTTAAAATTAAAGAAGTTTTGTTATTTCTACTTGCAGCATGAGATCCTTAGTTTATCAGAAATGATCTTATCTAGTTCCTACATAACGGTAAAGTTCCACCTGTTATTTTTGGAGTAAGTAAACAATAAATATGAGTCATTTTTGTGTAGTAGTGATAGACGGACGACTGTCGCATTATTTAATACATGACAAATTAGAACTAAAGACGGAAAGCTTCCTTTTATCGAGTGACTGCGTGGGCAGAATGATAAAAGCAATGTAGTTTGCTCTAAAACTAAAAAAAACGAATCATTGTTTTCGAGGTAATTCTGATGACTCACTTATTTTGGACCTCAACACAGATATTATACATATAATACCTTTAGATATTGTGATCAGGTTTTAAGCCTGCGTTCAGGTTAAGATTTTTTGTCTCGAACCACGGCAGAGCGCATGTCTACCCAAATACAAAGGTAGGTACATCCTAGGAAACATTATCGCGCTCATCTCGTCGGTTGGCTTAATGCTCTACGGTCTAATGCAAGGACACACTCAAACCCGAAAACAGTAGCCTTGGCTCTGTGATTAAGCGGTGTTAAGTTACGTGACAAACTAATGGCGGTTTGCGATCGTACTCATAACGTATATTATACTCAAGAATATTCTGATCTTTCTAAATAAAGATGTTTGTCACAACTTACACGAGTATTAGATAAGACGGAAAATCTATAATTACTCTGGTTTTACTCGAGTGATAAAAATGCAATAAAGTGTTACTAGCTCCTCAATGCCAGATGTAATCATGATAATAAAAAAATGAGGTTAAATCATGAGAACGTGAGTTATTCATAAATCTTATTGTGAAAAACTAGGTATTTTCCTTATCCAAACGTATTTAAATAATTGTGTATTTTGTCACACCTGTTTTCTGGGAAGTGTACCTAGCCTAATATGTATACACATTCATGTACCTAATTTAAATAACTTTTGTGCAAACTTATTCGATAGTGTAGTAGAGCTCTATCAACTTATACTTTCAACAATAATTTGAATACATAATGTTTTTATCTCACAATGCTGGTTTCCATTTTACATAAAATACAGCGACTTAGCATCACTATTTAATAAATAGGTCGTTATTGTCCTCAACTTATTTATTGTTTATTTTAAGTAATTATTTTCCCGTACGCAATTCTAAATAGGAAAATCCCACCATAAGGTATAAAATTACTTTTATACAAGCTGGGATTTACGGAAGGTTAAATTAGAATGAAATGAAATAATTGATATTAAAAATTTATTAGCGATTCCACAATTCATAAAATTATCCAAAATTTCACCTCACAACAATAAATGCTTACTAAAATTAAACAAATATTGGAAGAATGAAGAATGGTAGATAGCTAATGTACATTCCAATTAACGATTAATTTAACTAAAATTAAGTATCAGTTGCGCGGTTCCTTGTCTTTTATCATCAAGATTCATCAAATGAATAACAATACAAATAACAATGATTCAAAAACATCAGTCGTTGTTTGCTCTCTCGAGCCGAGCTCAAAAACTCGCGAACATTACTATATAGTTTGTGATACGTTAAAATGTCTCGGAAAATAAAAATAATATGTGATGGAATTACGCTTCACCTGTATTACAGTAACTGCATATTTTTAAGCTATGTCACACATTAGATATACGACTCACTGGCTCACTGGTGAAAATAAATATAGTTACAATTAAATGCTTGAACCTGTGTTGTCACTGTCGCAATCTTATCATTATTAAAATCAGAGGTTTTTGATATGATTTACACTGAAGATCATACTCAAGAGAATATGGCAGGGACACTCAACCGTTCATAAAGTCCAGTTTAGCAGAAGCGAACTGCTGTTTATAACTCGTCCTTCTCAAGATCGACGTCGGAGAGGTCAATGTCCTCTTCTTGGGGCAGTTCGCCGTCCTTGCCGTCCCAGGCGTCTGTGGTCGCGATCTTGGGCATCTCAGCGCCTTTCACTGGGGCAGTCTGACCACGGCCGAAGGATAGGTCCCTGAAATAAAATTAGAATTTATTGAATGCTTTCTGGATGTGTCAGCACTGCAAAATCTGGACTTAAAACATTAGGCATTTTCTATTTGTCTCTCTCATCTACACTGACCATATCACCTACACCTAATATAGGTGGAACAAAAAAAAACAGGAAATTCAAGAATAGATTCAAGGTTTGGTACTCGAAATCAAGACGTCATCGGAATTTTTGATGACGTCGCATATTGATCGTTTCGAAAGGTAAATATTTGGGGAAATACCTGAGGCTGACGATGAATAGATGCTATAATGAAATACGTATAAGGTAAAATTCAACAGCTTCCCTTTCGAACGTGATTCACGCCAACAGAACTTCTACTAATCTAAAACACCTCATCAATGTTTATTTTTATAATACTAGCGACCCGCCCCTGCTTCGCACTGCATCACCTATCGGATCCAATACTATCTTATCTTTCTAGCTGGAACCAACCATACACATTCACGAAATTTCATTGAAATCGTGGTTTCGAAGATTAGAGTGTACGAACATAGTGACCAGTGATTTTTACATGTAAAGATTTTTTTTTACGATGACTCATTTAGCGGTTTTCCTTACGGAGCAAAGGATCGACGTGATTTTTGCATCCGGTTTTTTTTTTTACCAAAGTAACATGGGCTTGAAATATGCACGGTTTCTTTGGACAAACATGGGTGCGAGGTCGCGGGTAAAAACTACTTTATACTTATGTATTAATGTGTAGTTTGGGTACCTTACGGGGATAGGTCGAAACTACAGAACGCCCCCTGGTACGATTGTTTCGTGCACGTACATAGGTCATACGCGCACGGTTCCCAGTAACTTTTCTGAATAACATGAGACATGTTCATGATCAGTAAGGTCAATATGTCTTCCAAGGGGCGTTCCCTCCAAGCCTTGCCACTCACATGTGCCCTGTAATACCTTTCATTCATCCTCCAACTTCACCATGGTATGTAAAAACTAGGAAACTTTTATAGTAAACTTACCTTAAGAACTCATTGATACCAGTTTGGGAGAAGGATCCCCTGAGGGTGGAGAACTTGAGTTTCTTAGCGTTGACGACAGCCATGGCCGGGTAGCCGAAGCCGCCGAGTTCCAAGGATTCTTCTAGAGCAGTCTGCGCGCCAGCCTCGGCCCACACCCATCTAGAAAATAAGTATTTTACTAACCGAACTTACTAAAACAACCCTTTGTGTTTGCTTGCTGTATAATCGAATAGTAATTGCTTTTAAGATTGAATGTAATTAATTTGCGTGACTTAGTCAAGGTCAATTTTTGCTTAAAGAACGATGTGTCTGATAATTTCAACCTTAGCGATGTTTTACTTTACTCAAGGTCGACTGTACTAACTGACTGACCTTAAAGCCCGTAGAACTTAATGCTAATATCCTTATTACTTGGGCCTGTGTTGTGGTCCTGTGATCACAGGCCCACGCGTTAATCGCAGTAATCTGTAGCTGCCTATTTTGCAAGGAAAAGCCTTAAAACTTGACAACTATAAAAACCCAAACAGGTAACAAGCAGCGTTATACACCGAATTAGTTTGAAGTCATGAATCGATTCAGTCGGTGTTTTCCTCAACAAGTTCAGAAGATTCGTTTCTGAGGTACGGGAGTGCACTAATTTGCCTTTAAACAACTAATTTTTGGTATAAGTAGTTGATATCGGACTCAGATCAGATAAATCATCATAATTATATGAATTATGATGATTTATCTGATCTGTGTTATCTCAATTTCAATCTCATCTAGTGTTATGTCAATTTTATATTGTATTCAAATTCAAACTTTATTATTAAGACTTGAAAACATTATGTTGTTGTCCTATGGTGAATAACTGTGGTCATAAATTCCAGCACTTTTATGTTATTTTTATTGTTTCACATTAATTCTTATGTACTGCTGTTGGTGTGTGATCAATTGCCGGAAAAGCCGACGTGCATCGTGTTAGCGATGACAGAACAGGTTATAACATCATAGATTAGTAACTCTTATGATAGTGACTGTAGTCAAAACAATTAAATGTCAACTTGTACCAAAAACTCGCAATTGTAAACGATAGCTATAGCTACCCGTACTAAATATTATATCGCACGCGTATTATACAGGGTTATTTGTAAAACACCAGTAACCTCTTAAGAGGTCATTGTACTCATCATTATGAACAACTTTTACTATGGGACCAAACCTGAAATCGCGAAAAAAAAATCAGCTGTTCCCTACATTTATGATCGATTTTCTCGTCAAAATGTAGGGAACAGCTGATTTTTTTTTCGCGATTTCAGGTTTGGTCCCATAGTAAAAGTTGTTCATAATGATGAGTACAATGACCTCTTAAGAGGTTGCTGGTGTTTTACAAATAACCCTGTATACACGCACATAGGTCCTATGATACAGGTATTTTAATACGCGACAGATATGTCAGCTTAAAATTATTCTACTATAGCAGTGGTGGTCTTTTTAGTAGTAATTCCTCCGTAGTATCCCCGAATTATGTGGTGTAGGTTGCGTGTCAAACCCAGGCTTTACTTTGACTAATTGATTTCATCACCACTGCTCTTAACCTTTTGACCGCCAGAGCATAAACGCACGCGCGTGCCCTCCACGGCAAGTCACAATTTCAATTTTGTCACATATTTGTGTCGTTTGGCGTTCAGGGCACGCGTTTACTTGTCACGTTATGCGACTGCAGCTGCGGCGGTGTGTGAATGCGGCTTGGTGGATTCATGACACCCCTCTCACCAACTTTATAGGCTAATTATACAATGTAGCTAGTGCCTTTTTTTTGGGATGGGAAATCATCAAATGACTCCTCCCGCTCTGGGCGGAGCGGAAGGGAGTGTCAGACTTGTACTGACTAAAACCCATCCATGTTCCTTCTTTTGCCCTTTGTGTTCCAGGGCCGCGGTATCTCTTTCGAACAGTAGCTAGTGCTAGCAGTAGTAGGTAGAGCCTCACCCCCACATCTTGGCCTTGTACTTGTCCCCGAGCGCCGCCAGCACGGCGAGGTAGCCGGCGCGGCAGGCGGCGTCGCAGTCCAGGATGTGCGGCAGCACCGACACCACGCACAGCGGCTTGTCGCTGCACGCCTGCATCGACTGCTCGTCGGTGATCTGCCGAGATAACGAAATATTACATTTACTCATTGTTTTAATTTAATGACTCTCGTGGTATCTTAATAACTTTAAGATAATGTGCTATACTGGCTAATGGATTTAATCAAGTAAGGTGTGGTGCATAGCCGCAATCTATGACTCATAGTTATATTTCAGAACTATGATAATGCAGTTTGTTCATTTATCTTTATATCCTCACAAATAATATATTTCTATGATTCAATTGTAACACCTAAAAATTACAGATATTGTAACGATTTATCGATGACGATAAAATGATATAATAGCGGTCTGCTTCGAGGTATTCTTATCTGAAATCATTCTATTACACAGAGTTAGTCACAGCAGACGGAGACATCGCGGCGGCCACCGCTACAGGCGGCATTATGGTACATACATAACATCACGCCTGTAATCAACGAAGGGTTAGGCAGAGGTGTAAATAGTACATCCACATTTTACCAGTTATGTTTAAAGTGCCATGTGACAGGGGCGAGCCTATTGCCATCAACCGAGCACAAATCCAGACTCCGTGGCTGATAGCTGCGAAATTCCAGATGGAAAAACCCAATAACACTGCCCGACCCGGGAATCGAACCCAGGACCTCATGCACAGCAGTCGCGCTTGCGACCACTCGACCAACTAGGCAGTCAAAGGCGGCGTTATCATCACTTTCCAAACGAATCGCGTACCACAGTGTACTTGCAATACGACATAAATGACGTATGGAAACGGATTATTTCGAATGGCCGTCGTGACTCCATGACATGTAACCGTTGTAGCTACACGATTAATGGTCTTAGAAGACTATTTATAATTTTTCGTGAAGTTTTGATCCCCATTCACATTCGATTTTCAAAAAAAAAAATACCGTTAGCAAAAAAATGGCCATTTTACACAAAACATTTTTTTTGATGCCAATCGATCCTGTTTCTAATACTGATCAAAAACTTCTATGGGACCAACTCAGGTTGGAGTACAAAAAAGTCGGAAATTGCAGAAAACTTTTCCCATTCATTTTGTTTGAAATTTTTTTATGACGTTAATGGATCCTGTTTCTAATAGTGATCAAAAATTTCTACTGGATAAACCATAGTTGGACTACAAAAAAAATAAGAAATTTGCAAAAAAACGTATTTACATACCGCCATCATGATCATTTCACAAAAATAAAAGACTTATTTATTTTTTTAACCGACTTCCAAAAAGGAGGAGGTTTCTCAATTCGACCGTATATATATATATTTTTTTTTATTTCAGATTCACAAATTCTTTCTTAGAACCTGGAGCGATTTTACATTAGAAACAGGATCAATTAACATAAAAAAAATCAGTGATTGGGGATAAAAAAATCCTAAGACCATTTTCGTGTAGCTGCAACGGAAAGTTCCCACCCTGTATATGCATTGAACGCATTTCGGCGAAACGAGTTTGATTATTACTGCCATCTCCAGAAGCACAGTGTTTAATATTTCCTGTCTAGAAACGGTTAGGACTATTATTAAATAATTTTGTCAAATAAATAGCTATTTAGAATTTAGAGTTATGAATTGCTATCTTCTACTAACAGGATGAGTGGGAGTCGGTTAAGACCTGCCAAAAAGGGTGTTTTTGGGTAAATTCTCTGGTTGTATTCCGTCATATTCTCAGCTAAACTTGTATATTGAAAAGCTTTAATTTTCGTACGACTCTCTTGCTTCATCTGCAAGTAAAAGATGTCGATAGTTAAGTTTGTTGGATTGCAAACAGATTCAGGGCTGATAACACTTTTATCCCAGCGGCGGTTACCTTATAAAAAGTGATACTACTACTGTAAATTTCTACTAAACCACAAAATAGATTTTAATGTGGATTTCACTACTATTTACAAATTTTATTGCGGAAAATGTATGGCTGTTTTTAAATCTCATGCCGCCCAATCAGTACATTGTACCCGTGAGGAACCGGGGCGGGTCGCTAGTGTTGGTAACATAAACAAATAATAATCGGAGTTCTTATATAAGCTAAGATTATGTTTATATTCGCTCAGTAACTCAACTGTAATAAAGTTTACGACTTATTGGAAGTGGTGCACGTGTGAAATTCAGTTTTTACAATCTGTTTAGGCAGTAAACTGATGGTGTAAAGAGCGCAAGGTTTTATTTTCATAAGTTACTTACTGAATCATTATTTTGTATTTTAAATACAAGTTGGAAGTGAAACGCTTACCACGTATTCAGTACATCATTCTGGCTCCCATTTTTGATCGGTAATTTAAAAAAAAATCTACACTGTAGTTGCCCACTACAGTAGTTTAAAAGTTATTATGCCTTGTGACTGGGACTGTAGCTTCATCCTTTTGTTTTTGATATTCTAAAGTGCCTGTAATGATCTAATTGATATAAATGCTTTGAGTTTGTATTCCAGTCTCTTTCTAGACTCACTCTGTCGATAGAGACTTCGCTGTACATAGCCGAAGTGTATTTATTATATTGGATCTCCTTACCTGAACAATCTCGGGAGCGGGTACATTCTCGGCGAGCTTGTCAAGAGCATACGAGACGATGTCGCTAGACGTCCTTCCTCCATTGTAGTCCTCAGCAGAGTCGGCGGTCTTCTTGCCCGACGGGAACAGCTTGATGGTCGGGTAGCCTTGCACTTGGAAGCGGGAGGCGATTGCCTGGTGGACTGTCGCGTCGAGGGCGCCTACTTTCACCTAAGGAAGGTAGGAGAGAGTTGTTATTTATTCATTTTATTATTTATGTACACACAATATAATCATGATGCATCATGCATCAGGACCGATGGGCCAGAGTCGTCACGCAGTGGGTGCCAGAAGCCAGAAGACGGGCGTCGTCGCCAAAGGAGGCCTAGAAAACGCTGGCGTGTCGACTTAGACGCGTTTGTAACAGATTGGCCGGAGCAAACCGCACGGAGAGAAGAGTGGAAGGCTATGGGGAGGCCTTTGCCCAGCAGTGGGACAATATAGGCTCAGGAGAAAAAATGAACACAATAAAATATCATATAATAAATCTTTTAAGTTCCAGCAGACCTCTGAAACGGCAAAGAAATGTAGACAATAGTGCGTGAGAAGAAGAAGAAGAACAGTGTATTGTTATGTTAATTTAGGAATATTGTGTAATTTATAGGATAAGGTTTAAATATGTTTCTAGTTTATTTTGGTAGGTTTAACCGAGCTTAAACTAAGCAATCTCCACCTTCCGGGTGTCCAGTTTGCAAAAAGATATTTCAAAACAGTTAAGATTTTCTGTCTTGTCTTTCAATTAGTATAAATATCAAACGCAATTATGTAACCCAAGTACCTACAAAAACCTGATAACTAATATCAGATACCATAATTAAGTAGTTAAAGTAAAGAAGTTAAAAAAAAAACCAATAACTACATAACACCCGCGTTATCAGAACTTAAGCTGATAAGGACATTAAGTGGGAAATTGGTTAACAGAGTAATTATTCTATGGTGTGTTACTGATTAATGAATGCGATAAAATAATTAATTCTACAGAAATGGCTTTTACGGCCGAAGGTTCAATTAACAGAATAATAAAATTGGGAGATTTTCTTGTAGAAAGAAACTCCCGTGATTTTTTATGTGTGTTGGAGGTAAGACGTAACTTTATGTATTTATTGCCTTTAATTTTAACTCCGTAGACGTCATAGGGGGTGGGTATCGGTATCTGAGCACGATAAACAAACGACTTGATTGACGATAAGCTGGTGGGTACCAAGCTTCATAGCCTGGCCCACCGGCGCAAGGTTGCATGTCTGTCGGTCTTTTACAGGCTGTACTTCGGTGAGTGTGCCCAAGAGCTCCACGAGATCATTCCACCATCTCGTTTCTTTCATCGGGAGTCCAGACGTACTGCAGGTTATCACCCATTCCTTGTCGATGTTCCACACATTCGCACGAAGCGCTTTGCTACATCGTTTATTATGCGCACAGCTAAGGAGTGGAATTCCCTGCCTTCGTCGGTGTTCCCAAGTTCATATGACCCCAATCTATTTAAGTCACGAGTTAATAGGCATCTTTTGGGTGAGCTCGTTCCATCGTCGACCTCATCTCTGTCCTCTAGGACTAGATTGAGGTCAAGAGTAGGCCCATTAAACATAAAAAAAACTTCATTTTTTGGGTTCACGACCGTTTGTACTGGTACTCTATAGCGGTCAATCAAAATCAAATTCTAACTTTCAAAAACTACTACTACTTTACTAACCTTCTATGGATGTTGCTTGTCCGAAATAAAAGTTATTTTATTTATTTTTAAATTAACTGTTTTGAACGTCAAATTTGCAAGAGAGTCCCCCAGAGAGCCCGCCCTTCCGATAATATCGTATGTATTGCAGCCGTGAAAATGTTACTCACTTTATGATTCAAGATTAAAGTATCAGATTACCGAAAATATTTGTTAATCACCCAGTTGCAATATTCTTTAGATTACGGCGAAAAGCTTTTAAATAAGGTTCGTAATCTAGGTTAACCCGAAATAAAAGTTATCTTAATGAATAAATTCCAATTTATCTACGTCATATAAAATTCTGCATGTTTGTTGCGAACCAAGCGGCTCTCTCAGGCATTGTTATCAAATCTTGACATTATTTTAAGTGTGTTAATGTAGTACTATTCTCAGTTTTTCACATACATTACAACCTATTTTCACAGTCAGAAGGGCCGAGTTCAAGCTGTGGGAATGCTATATTTGTATTGTGGCAGATACTCCAATTTGTTGGGAATAATACTTCTTAACGTAACTGTGTTACATCCTTATTCCACACACTTACTAACCTAGCACTGCAGTCATATGTGAATCCTTGCTACGAGTTCAGACCGAGATAAAATACCTGGAGCTATGATTCAAACACTCCAGCCTACTTGCGATACACGGCAGTATGGTGTTGGTGCTCCTACGTTGGCGCACCAGGATGGCGCCTATTTTTCGCATCGTAGGGAAGAAACAATCGACGGCGCGACTTTCAAAAAACGAACTGATCATGTTTATCGTCATTTAAGTTCTAACACCACGTGTAATCTTTTGATATTATGCCGTTTGCTAGAGAATCGGAAGACCCGTTGATTCAGCCAATCAGAAATTAGCAACGTCTGTGTCTAATTTGAATTGTACACACATTATAAAATGGTATTTTAATGGTTTCTATGTATACAGTTATTTCTCTCTTTAGTAAGATTGCTATTTTTGACTTACTGCTTACTGTATTAGGACTTAAGCGACGTTATGCTGCCTTTAATCAGGAAAGGAGGCAGGGCCACAAGCACACCAAATAAAAAACTCTCTTGTGCTACTAACCTTGCCCCTAAGTTCAGAGGCAGCCTTGGCCCAGTGGGGCTCCAGGTTCTTGCAGTGTCCGCACCAGGGAGCGTAGAACTCCACCAACCACAGGTCTTCGCTGTCCAGCACTAGCTTCTTGAAGTTCTCGTCCGTCAACGTGACCACGTCTGAGTCCGACTGAGGAGAAGAAAATTATTTGGATTAGACTTGAACATGTCCAGAAAAAACAGGATTTCGATTATATTCAATTTGAAAAAGAAAACTGGAAGGTGTTTTGTAAGGTTTTATCGCTAAAAAATACCATGATTTAGTTTATTAACTGTATTGTGGATAAATAAGAAGCAAACAAATCTGACTTGGGATACTCTTTGGGCCTGCCAAGTCTTAAATAAGAACTGAGTATCATAAGTACGAAGACAAATAATTTGATGTATTTAAGTCCTGGTAAATATATAGTGCGCATTATTTCGAAGATACTTCCGTAGTGGACGTTGTTATATTACTAAAACAACAGTTGGCTAAGATCCACTTTTGTTGAGACGATTAGAGAAAATAACGTGTAAACACAATAAATTACTCCTTGAAGCTAATGACCTGTCTACAATATCTACTGGGCACAGTAAACGCAGTATACGGGGTGGAAGGGCCACCGACCTGAAAACGGTTACCACGTATGTATTCAGTACATCATTCTGAGCCTCCCTGCATAGATATTTTTCAGCGGTTATTAAAAAAACGTCTGCTGTTTCCTACAAAAGTACAATACCTACACGGTCAAAATGTTTGGAACAGCTGGTGCACGTGGTAACAGTTTTCGCGTCGGTGTCCCTTCCAGCCCGTATATACTATCTTTGGTGTATCGTTTTATCTGTGTTACCAAAATGTTGTGTGCAAAGTGCATTACCTATATGTTTGCACTAGACTCGATATTAACCGTCAATAACAATTTACAGATGAAATTAATTCGAAGGTATCGGCCAAAATAATTAACCGAAACTTATCCAGTGGAGATTTTAAAATAAATATAGATTTTCATCATTTCAACCTACATTTATATTTTTTTTATCTAACATCATACAACAGCAATGTTATTTGATGAACCTAAGCGTTGTTCTTCCAAAGTAAAATAATTCAGCAAAAATTCTAAGGCATTTGAAAAATGCCCAAGGAAATAGTGCAGACCCACGACTAGCTGTAACTTTGCGGACTGGCATTGTGCCGCTGCCGATATGGCCAAATAAGAAGAATAGTGACGGACTTCAACTACTTAAAATATTAAATCATCCTTCCATATGCATATTCCAAGCAGTCAAATAGTGCCAATTCTAAAAAGGAGGTCAGTAAGCTCACTGACGTGTCCCAATAGAATAATTTTCTAAAGTGAGAGGAAGCGTAGGAGTGTCGTGGGCGCACACGCATGACATGTGACGGCAAAATAATATATTTCCTCCTACGCTATGTCTGAGATTCTTCGATTTCTTCTCAAATAAGATACCTACATAAAAAGTGGCGAAATCATAAGATGTTACAGGCAAAGAGATTTTGTTTACTCGCAATTTCAAGCATCATTTTTGATCTGATGTATATAATTAATTACAGTATTGATTTCAATTTCTACCTTTTTTACTTCATTTATGATCTTATCAGTTACCTTTGTCTTTCGCCAGGTTATTAATAAAATCTGTCTACAGAAAAACATGTTTTTATTTTTATGAGAAAATCACATGCCTCAAGTCGTTCTAAGTTTGAATCCATGGAGAAAAAGATAAATCGAACCTCAAACAACTCTGACTAAGGAGGTCCTCATAACCCTTTTTTAGCTTGAGACTTTGCTCAAGTCGGGTAAATCAGATCAGTTTACCACCTAAAATAGATAACTTGTTGACACAACAAACACGACTGCTGAACCACGTGATATCAAGATAAGATGTCAACGCCCCCATAATGATTAATGCATTCAATTCATTTTGAAAATTTCTGCTTTAGTTTTTAAAGAAAAAATATTTTGATTAAAAATAAGGCTTGAATATGAAGGCCCGGGTTTGATAATCTAAAAGGGCGAAGTCCTACTGGCAAAATGTAGGTGTATACTATAAGCCTTTGCTTAATCAATTCAATACAGAATACAAGCGTGACGTTAGGTATGTGAAATGTAATGTACTTCGGAAAAAGGTCGCATTAATCAATATTAACATTTTTCTTAATCAAACAGGTTTAATAACATTATTTTGATTAAATAAGGTATCCACGTTTTAAAATTCCCTCTAAAGCACACGTGTCATGTAATCATGTTTACATTGAAAATGCAACAACTGTGTTGCATTTTCAATTTATACTGCTGCTGTGTTATAAAATTTACAATGAATTTACTTGAAAAAAAAAGTATTGTGCAATCAAAATCAATAGCGAGCCAACTATTAAATCATGCCCATCTATTTTTTTTAGTCTTCATCATCTTCGACCTGAGCCCCTGCCGTTTGGCTGCACGTCGCTTGATAACTGATGCATTTTTATATACAACTCCCTTGTGTTGAAGCATGTACTTCAACCTCATTAGAACCTTAATAATTCTTGCTTTCTCTGCATCCTTTATATTACCTCGAAACAGCTGAGTTTGTAACATTTTAAATCTATCGTACATTGTCATGGGAGTGGACGCAACGGAGCTTGTGGACTTTACGGGAACTTTTGTGGTCATTGTCTTTTTTATTAAAGTTGTTTTTAGCGCTTGTTTCATCCGAGCTATCCCTATTGTAGTTGAATATTGTTGTATAGCTTTTGCTGTAGTGTATTGTTGATTGTCATCTGTTATAGAGTCAGGTGCACAAGTTTCCAGGACACCATTTTTTTGATCAACTAGTGGTGGTTGAGATGTTTCTGATGCGTTTCTTATGGGGATTTTCCATGGGATGTTGTGACCAAAAGTGTCTGGCGTGGGTTGCTAGTGAAAACTTTATGATGTAGTATCTTAAGTGGTAAAATGATTGAGAATGAGCTTATAATATAGATTTTAGTGTGAATTTAGTGTAGGTACATAATATAATGATGATATGTAGTATAGCTATTTTTCTTTTTTTAATAATTAATGAAAATAATTATTAAAGTTTGATGTCCACAGCAATGAACTGCAAAACCCTGAGTTGGTTGATTGATTGCAATTCTTCTTTTGCAGAAAAAGAAAAGTAGAGAGCAGCCTTACACATATTAATGGCAATATAAATATAAAAAGTTTCCATATGTACAAGTGAACACACAATTGGAATCAAATATAAATTGTTACCTAACCATAAAAGAAATAATAAATCCCATTGCTCATTCCAATGCATTCAGACATAAATGCAATAAAGTGAATAAATATTATTATTATAATATTCAAGAAAAACATATTTAATAAAAATATATTGGTGATGCGATAAAATCATTAAAATTTAATAAGAGTTTACTATCACCACATATTATCTCTGTAGTCTATGTCGTTATGCCTTACTCCTTTACTCCGGGATATGTAACCTCTAATAAGTCTATCAACACTTTTCAGAATGTTTACCTTGTCTGATCCGGAGTCATCAGATCTCTTTCCGAGACGCTCATAAGCCTTGCTCTTGATAGATTTAAGGGCAGCATCAACTAATCCATCAGCTGTCCTTGCACCTTTGTATGGGGTGTGTTTGCTACCTGTGAAGATCTTGATTGTGGGGAAGCCAGTAACTCCATAGTTCTTTCCGAAGCTTTTGTACTTGTCAGCATCTATAGCTCCAACTTTAACAATGCCCTGGAAAAAATATGAATTTGTTAGAAACATTGTCATTATGGATGAATGCAAATACAGGAATTGACTGACCATTATTTTTGACTGTATTTGTATAGCCATAAGAGATATTTGTTGCATCAAATCAACCTTTGGAGAGGCCTTTGCCCAGCAGTGGGGTAATGCAACAGTAAAAGTAATTATTGTATTTGGATACCTTAAAATAAATAAATTTCTCTACACTCTGCTTCTTGGCATATTATTGGAAATATGTAGTTAAATATGTTCAGCCCAAATAAGAAAGATATTGAGTGATCAGGTTACAGGGTATGCAATGCAAGTTGGAAAGTGGGCAACAAAAGATGATCAAAAATATTTTTTTTTTATAATTTATTTTTTAGTTACATTAATAAATGTTGTTGGTAACAAAGACAAGCAACAACTAACACCCTTGAGGCAACACTCTGACCATTGTTTCTCAGACTGTTGAACACCTGTTACATTTAATGCAAAAAAATGATATTTTTTTTAATTGACTTGATGGAAAAAAATATGTGACGATACTATCATGTGATTATATATCAATGACTAGCTTTTGCTTGCAGCTTCGCTCCCGTTATGTATGGAAATAAACTCATGGGAATGTTTTGAATGTAGCCTGTGACACTCGGGGATAATGTAACTTCACGTTGGTGAAAGACTTTTCAGAATCAGATCAGGCGTTCCAAAGATTTGCCCCTACATACAAACTTACAAATTTTAACTATAATATTAGGATTTCTCATGTGCTGACACCGTTTTCGGCCGAAAGTAAAGAGAGAGAGTGAGTGGTGTGTAGAGCTGTAGTGTGGCTCATTAAACTTTCTAGAATGTGTTTAAAGTTCAACATGTAAACAAACCCCTAAAAATTACAAATTTACAAGGCACACACGCTTATGTATGCGTTTGGCGCTCAAGTTTTTTTTTGGACATAATTATGAGACACGTACCCTCAATGCTTTAGCAGTCTTCTTGTATTCCGGAGCTAAGTTCTTGCAGTGTCCGCACCACGGCGCGTAGAATTCAACCACCCACACTTCATCACTGTCTGTGACCAGTCTGTTGAAATTATCGGGAGTCAGCTCCACCACATCTGAGTTAGAGTCGTACAAGGCGTACCCAGACCCCACGACCAATAAAACACCTGAAATTTAAATATTATCCATAATCACCGGCTCCTATAAATTTTACAAACATTACCAATTGATTTCACGGTTATATTATGTTATTTAAACATACCCAAGAAATATGTGTGTAACATTGTGTGTTGATAATATGCTACTTAATTTAGAAATTATAAAACACCGACTAATATTTTAATGAGATCGCACGAGTTATCGGCTAAACAATGACCCGAAGAAATAAACACGTCAGTCAATCATTTTGGCATACCGGAGAAGAAAGACACGATATTGTCAATGGAATTCGTGGACTCGCGTCATTGGTCAATTCACATTTCCCGCAAAAAAAAACATTTTGGTTTGGATGTTATTTACAGTGGCAACCCTTTACTTAACCCTGTTCAATTCGTACGAGTTGAAGTCGCACCTACGGGTTCCGTACTATTCAAACTAAATATATAGTTTAGGCTTATTCTTTTTCTAATTTGTTACGATCAAAACCGAAGTATTTAGAATTGTATCAAAACAAAGAAAAACCACCGGCTATCTATTAAGTTAAAAGTTACAGCCTTGTGGTAAACAGACAGATAGTTCGATAAACAGACAGACGACCTGGGTTTAGTAACCGGGTACAGAAACACCCTTTAAAATGCTAGAAGTACTTGATTTTTATTTTGAAAATATAAAAGAAAAAAAAATAGCAGTAAAATGTTCTCTAAAGAAGAACGGGTTACCTATATGCGTAGTCATAGTAAAATTTCAATTAAGGATTGGGGAAAGATCAATGAACACTATTGTCATGCCAAAATGCACCAACTATAGAAGTATAGATTGCTTGCATACTGTCGGCTGCACCCAGTCTGGCCGCAGTGACGATGGCGACGACTGCCAGGATGGTGCGTGCCCTTATGTGCTCGGTAGTCACGGCGGACGCCCGTGTGCCATTGATCAACGTAGTCGCGTTGTCTCCCACTCACCCCGGTCCCCATAGTCCAGCCAGGAGCAACGCTACAGGTTATAAAAACAACAATAATTAACTAATATTAGTGTGACTGTTAAGCATGCGCGTCGCGTAAATCCCCTGACGCACTTGCAGTGCAGATTATGCGCGCGTCGTCGTTCTGTTGCGGTTTCATCTGCACCGATAAATTCTGCCAGGTCTGAATATTGCTATAATGCGTGGTCATTGAGTGGATCAATTTTATAACTTGGCCTTATTTCATTTGGAGAAAAAGAATATTCGTTTTCATGAACACTAGAAACGGGATATAAACCATATCCGCTGTTTGTGTGTTAATAACCATGACAGTTTAAAAACTTATAAGGATATTCATGTTTAAAATATATGCTCACATTTAGCTCATGATAGGTATTCTAATTTAATCTGAAAACCACATCGTCAATAAAGTTTAAAAATGGCCTTATATTTTGTTGAATCATTATATTACGATATTATACCCCCCCTCACACCTAGATATTAGGAGCAGGCATGAGCCTATTTCTGAAGCATGATGGTTTCACAGACGGAACCACTGCCTTGTATTTTATTTTATCATGCTTACTTTTCTGTTGTGTTCGCAATATGTCAGGCGACCGAGCGGTTGTTGTTCCCTAATATCATCATAAAGCTCTTTTCTCTCTCAGTCGAAATCAATATCCTAGTGAGTTATAAGATTCATAATAAACTTCGTCAGACGAGATTATTGATTTTGAGTTGAGTGTTCGGCTTCGCCGGGTGGTGACGGGTGTGTCGTTGGACGATTCATTAGAGTTACAACGTTAAAAAATAAAAGATAGTTAAATTTAGACAAATCATCTCATATTTCAGTTAGTCGATTAATTGTCTATGATTGCCATATGATTGCATAAAACGGCTCACTCAATAAAATATGATAATGAAAATATTTATTGGTGTGCATTGACAGCAAGATACATATTCTGAACCTATACGTATCCATAATCTAAATACGATGTATCCAAATTAAAAGGAAAACAATAATAACTTTCAAATGTTTGATTTCTAGTGATGGTATCATGTGTAAACTCTATGGTTATAACATCCTGCGACGCGTGCCTCAAATAAAAATTAAAACGATCAATATTTTCCGTTTCAATGTCAGCGGCGTTTTGCATCAGAAAACGATATTCAATAGAATATAATTTTAAGAATTAATGTCTGGTGGCGATGCTAAGGATCGGTATCGGCCAATTTTTATGCTATAAAGGTATTTGTGTTTACTAATTTTATATTTGACAGGTTATGTTCGCGCGTATTTGTTTATTTTTGGGACAATTTAGGCGGGAAATCGGCGTCAGCAACGCTTTCTTGTGTGTCATCAATCGTCATTAATTTTACTGCAATTTGCAGCCGTGGGTTCCGTAAGATTTTGTCACAAATTGAGCGCAATGGCGATGAATACCAAGCCGTTCACTGTGTTCGTCGAGGGTAATATTGGCAGCGGCAAAACAACATTTTTGGAACACTTTCGCCGATTTGAAGACATCACGTTGTTGACAGAGCCAGTTGAAGAATGGAGAAACCTGAAGGGATGGAACTTATTGGTAAGCATTCAGCGTTGCTTAGAATTGTCTTTACGTAGGTACCACCTTTAGTATGGATTTCCGAGGTTAGTTGTGTCAAAATGTCAATAAATTCTAGACCCTAAAAAACGGCACCTTTTTTAATGTAATCAGTATTTGAAGGTAGATTACACTTGTAAAATACTAAAATACCGAAACCTACGCCTTTGATTAATAATTTAGATCCACAATCTTTGTTGAGCTGCGCCCCGTGGTTGCGCCATTCCATGCACGATGTCACAAATTCGTAACAATGGGCTTTCACGCTTGATTACCAACAGTAAATCAAAATAAATTTACTTATTGAGTACTAGTATTCCTATCCCTGAGTTATAGTCAACCATACTATTATTTTTCAGGATCTTATGTACAAGGACACAGCTAAATGGGCAATGACATTCCAATCTTACGTATCTCTAACAATGTTAGACATGCATCGGAGGCCGACTCCTACGCCCGTGAAGTTGATGGAACGCTCCCTGTACAGTGCTCGGTACTGCTTCGTTGAGCATATGATGAGGAGTGGGACACTGCATCCTGCAGAATTTGCTGTGCTTGACGAATGGTTCCAATTTATTATGAATCAGATACAGATTGATGCAGATCTAATTGGTTTGTATGAATTATCAAAGCTTTTTGTATTGAATATGGAACCACCACCACTTCATCCCCTAAAGAGGAGACCTATGTCCCCGTAGTGGGATGTTATATGCTGATTATCATCATCTGCCTAGCCTTTTCTCAACTGTTGGGGTTGGCTTCCAGTCTAACCAGATGTAGCTAAATACCAGTAGTATAAGCTTAATACCAGTATAAGCTGATTATCCTAAACTGAATGTGGGTGTGTGGTCAGCTATAAACATATTTATTAATAAAACTGATGTTTAATAAAAACTAGGTGCTTAGCATTTGGGGACAAACATTGAACTTAAAATATGAAAACAAGTTAGCACTTAAATATAAATTAATTATCAAATTGTTAGTAATGCTTTATTTAGTTATGTCAGGTCATGTAAGCAGTTTACTGTTCTTTTTGTGTATTAACCAGCACACAATAGGCCACAGCATGCCATATTATATTAACATGCTATGTGGTCTGACCTGATGCATCTCTTAATGTGTGCTTGTTTCCACTAGAGATAAGCGAGGATGTGTAGCGAGGGATGTGTCTGGAACTAACCAATCACATAGCTAAGATACCTCAAGCTGTGAAAAACAAGCGATATTATTGATTAGTTTCACACACATCCCTCGCGACGCCGCTTCGCTCATCTCTGGTGGAAACGCAGCCTTTGGCTTGATAGTTTGTTACACATGACATGCTTGTAATATTTATTTAATTTAGCCATATTTTATGCAATAATACATACAGGGTATAAACAGACCCTTCATGGAGCCGTAAACCATAACTATGTAAAAATGATTGCTGGAAAATGACTTTTTTTTGGGGTGAAAATAAATATCTTGAATTACAACATTTCTGTGATTTTCAGTATACCTGAAAACGACGCCCTCCGTTGTGTACGAGAGGATAAAGAAGAGAGCAAGGTCTGAGGAGCAGTGTGTCCCGCTCTCCTACATAGAAGAACTCCACACATTACATGAAGACTGGCTCATCAATAGACAACATGCCGAGTGTCCTGCACCTGTAAGTAGCAACAACAATTTTTTTTATAGTTTCATACTACCTCCTAATAGTCATGCATACCTACCTGCAAAAAGAAATGCTTATAAAAAATATTATAAACCTTATTTTCATGCTTTCATTTGTTAATGTGGTGGGTATTAGTCAAAATGTGTTGGCAATTTATGGTATTACTCTTTAATCATTAAAAAATACAGTAACCTTATAGGTAGTGGGCTGGTTGCAGTAATTCAAACCATTTCATTGTATGGCGGATTTATTGGAGCAAAGAACTAAGTAAAATTAACCCCTCTAGCTACGCTGTTGTAGTGTCTTAAATTTTATAGAAAAATAAATGTAGAAAACTGTTTCATGGAAAAAAAAAATTGTAGCATGTTTAAAAACAAGATTTCACTTAAAAGATGAAAAATAAAATAATGAAATCATTTGAGATTATTTATTGTTTTTTTTTCAGGTTCTAGTGATAGATGCTGACTTGGATTTGTCTCAAATAACAGAAGAATATAAGAAAACCGAGCACCAAATATTAAGAAAAGCTGTTGATGTGGTAATGAGATCTCCCATTAAACTTAGCCCAAAGAAACCTATTACCACTTCTCCTATACAGATTGTGCCTCAAAGAAGAATATTATAATATTAGCTTTACTTATTATTTATAAAACTTAGTTTGAACTGACTTATTTCCTTAGACTTGTGTTCTATTTATTATGAACTTATTGCAAGTATTTTAGTTTGTAAGATTATGAATGACTGGATCACAAATAATAGTTTCTATTATATATGTTGTGACTAGATGTCACAAACAGATTTGACCTAAATCATTTAAACAATGCTTTAAAAATTATTCCTTCAAAGAGATACTTTGAAAAATATGCACATGTGTTTAAAATATAAATTTTGATGGACAAGTAATAATAAATATGATTATTGTTTGCTTATTTTCATACTTACATAATTATATTTCATTTTTTTAAGTTTCTTTAAAAATGTATGTATTCAATTATGTATAATTGAGTTTTTGTGTATTGTATGTATTTAAATTTCGCATTTACTTTCAGTTTTATTATTTTATGTATAATGTGGATTGGTTTATAATTAATCAACTGTACAATTTAGTGTCAATATAAAAGATTATTGACTATCTTATTTTTATTTTGCGGAAACCACAAATCGGTGACCTAATACATTAGCAAAGGTTTTTTGTATTTGCCTGCTATGGAATATTGGTTACAGGACAGGACTTCCATAACCATCACTTCTATTCTATCTGCCGGGGACAAAAGGCGGTGGCTGCTAGATACGGTATAGTAAACACGTTCTTTACAAATATAGCATGTCAATGGGCGTCACCGTTTACTCATTGAAACTGACGATAAATTGAGATAATTCTGATAAATTCTGCAACAGCCGAAACTTGCGCTAAGCGTCTGTAACCGCGTCTAGTTGCTGCCGGCTGGCTCGGCGACTCCGTTATTTGTGAGCTTTGTCACCTTATGGATTATTGTTGGCCTTTGTTATTATACCATTCAGGAATCTTGTTGCCATTCTCAACATCTAACTAAATCGCACTTATACATACTATTTTATACTTTCAGGATGAGGTGATGATATTGTATACTTAGCGTAACTATTGCATTATGTTTGAATTACATACACTTGAATAATTTGATTGTAGAATATGTGTCAAAATAGCTTTGCTACTGCAACGGGGATAAAAGGTATCTATATTCGTTCGTAACTCCGTACAGAGGTAATTCTCAAACTTTCAAAATTTCGTCGAAATCCATTCAAGCGATAGGGTGTTACTGAAAAGATAAGTTACTTTTGCATTCATGCAAACATCGTAAACTTGGACGTCTTCTCTTTGTATCGCATAACGGCAACTATAAAATAACGAGCTCATGCTGAATATATTGATGCCGTGGTAAAAAATATTTTGCCCAGTCAGCAAAGTGGTGTAACCACCATAGATAAATGTGCGTAACCACCCCGGGAATAATTTTATTGATTTTATACCACTGAGTTTGGCACAAACCTACAGAAACAAATGAAGCTACGTTGGCAACACTGGGCGTCTGTCAGTTTGTCAAATTTATTATTGTGTCATTGTCAGGTGTTTACTTACATGCCGACAGTGAAAATTAATTATTTTAGGCCAATTTTAACTAGATCAATTTTTTAGGAATCATTTTAATAGTATTAAGTATAATTTGTTATAAACATAATTTGTGATGAGTTCTTGTTGCGGCAACGAGTTAATATTTAATTCGGTCATTAGCGAAGTACTGGTTTCCAATTTGGAGCAAGCATCGTATTTTATCAATATTTTATACAATTCCGGTTTTATTGTTGGTGCTGTTTTATTAATTGTAGTCTTGTTATTCGTGGCTGTTAGTAAGTACGGCGTGAGGCTTGGGTCGCGAGCGCGTTAACGCATGAAAGTAAAAGTAATGAGATTGTTTACCGTGGTCACCGTGGACCTGTAACACCTCGGCATCGTAAGGTGAGTCGTTCATCTACTATTTCTTGTGTATATTTTTAGTTATGTACTGCTGATCTTAGAGTAAAGTTAATGTTCCTACATGTTGGAATAACCCACTAGGTACATGATTTTTCCAGTTTTATAGTCCTTTGAATTTTTTGTTATCTTTGTAGCTATTGTTAGCCTAACAAATCGAATTGCGAATCACTATATTCTCAAACAATCGAGATTAAAATGATTGGATTTCTGAATTTTGCATTATGTTGTATGAAACATGTTATATCTGTTTAAATTTTGCTATTTTCAAAGCACATTTATACTCATTAAATTTACTCTATACATCAAACTGTTATGTGTTACCGAGTCCTAGGTTAGGTGTTACATTATAAATGGCTGAATATGTGTTTTGTCATGGAGCTGCAGGATTCAGCGGGCCTCACCAAAACATAAGTCCCATTCGTGATCTACCCTGTAGTTCCGGGCTTTTGTGATTGTATTGAAATCAGAAGCTCGTCTCTACAGGTAGCTCACGGCTGGTAGACCACGCTACATGATGCATCTATTGTATTGTTTGACTTTAATTTAGGTAATACATATTATCTTTGAAGAAATCTGGTAAAATCTTGAATGTGCTGTTATCTTACTATTTTTTTTTTTTATTATAGCAGCCATTATTAAACACAAAGGTCTATTAAATAATTTCCTTTGGATCAAATGGATAGGATAATCAAAAGCTAGATATGTGCTACTTTCGCTTTAGTGACCAATGACTGGTCATTATTTTGCCATTTCCTGTTAAAATGACAAGATTCTCATTAACATGTTACCATTGTGTTTTCATGGGATAATCATGTAATAAGAAATTATCAATGCCTTCTTCAACACAGTGATTAAAACTAAACTGTACTTCCGGCTTATCAATGCTTGTTGTATTATGTTGGGAAGGTGTTATGCTAACATTCAAAAAGTAAGCAGGCCACAACATTCTGATTGTGTTTCTGATGATACTCAAATTTTACCTTTTACCTTGGGTGAAAAACTGTATCAGATATGAATACTGCTAGGGGAATGTCTCTTACTTGGCCTACTTATATAAAATGTCAGGTCATGTAAGTACATATCTTGCAATTACTGTGGTTATCAAGTAATTATAATTTTATCTGTAGATATTTTTTGACTTGTCATGCTTATTTAGATATTCATGTGTGAAAATACATGACCTTTCCTAAGCCCTCATGAAATCTAGTTGTGTAATGTAAATTGTAATGTAAACTACTGAATTCCCTGCTGCTACGGTATTATGCTCTCCTTAGGTCCCTCCCTTATTTAGAGGCTAATTGGATAGTTTAATATCGAGAATCTATGTTAAAATACTAGTATTGAGCTCTAACTGGCAGTTAGACTGGTTATCTCAACGAACGAAAGTGAGTGCGGTCGGTGAGCGGCGCTAGTTTAACGCACTAATATTACCTCATTCGACTCGCCCACTTTTTCACTTTCCTCTATTGCACGCAGAAAGCGTAAACTTGTCAACTTTATTTAGATTTTTTGAGAATTTTCATAGCTAATTCATTATGCATGCGTAAATATGTGCGTATGGTGGATTTAATTTGGAGAGTTTTAGAAAAAACCCTACCGTAACTTCATGGTTTGTGAGTCATGTGGATTGGGAAGGGAAAGAACAAAATGGCGGATTTGGCTTCGTAGGGTGTGGTCCCGCGCGCACAGAGCATGCGCGATCGATCCCCCGACTCTGCCACCCCTTATGTCTGGGAGTCCTACACAGTCAATGACCTCCCGGGGCGGATCGGGCGACGCTGCATCAGTATTGATTGCCACACACGAAACAACAAAAGTTTGTCCATGTAGCATAGACACTACCTTTTAGGGTCGATTGTTCAATCATCGAATAACTGAACAAATAACTAACTAGCGAATTAAATTAACTGACTGTTAAAAGGACAAATAAAATTGTTGTGTTTTTCAATAGCCAGATTAGCAAGCGAGAAGTTATCTGTGGATTTTAGTTGCCAAGTTGACATACTTAAACAACCGAACTACAGTACGCGCCTTATTATCTGTGTCAAACTAGTCGACGTAAAAATTTCCATTCTGCTAGATTCGGTTATTAGAGTACCGATAACCGACTCAAACAGTCGGGACATTTTTCAATTCAACGACGGTTTGAATCTGATTAATTAGGGGTCATAATACAAAATATAGTCATCGATCTCAAGGGGGATATTTCTGAAGAATTCCCTGCATGCAATGTGAACTTAGCACTTGACACAGGGAATAGTGATTGATTTTCTTTAACACTATAGGTATAACTAGCTTAAAGGACCCACTAGGTAACAGGTAGGTCTGGGATGAGCACTGGTTGACTGGTTTTAGGTCCACTGAAACTCACGTTTCAGACATAATGACTGAATCAGTTTTTAGATTAATCAATCAAGTTTGCCAAGCTAAGTTTCGCAACACGAGGTTTTCCGCCTGCTGCATTCAGTCTAGCGTCTTTGTCGAGGTATCGATTTTTATAGTTTCCACTAAGTTTATCGCATTGCGGTTCGCATTCTATGATCATTATGATATGATTCTCATACGGCTATAAATACGGGGTGGAAGGAACACAGACGAGAAAACGGTTCAACAGCAAACGGTCCAGCGAAAACGGTTCAGCGGTTCGGTTTCGGTTCTTTTTCGCGTCGGTGTCCCTTCCACCCGGTATAATATGGATTCCGCCGGAGTAGCCAATTCATTCGTCAAGTTGAGGTTGACAAGCACTACCATAATGATTAGCACTAGATGTTTAGTTACTGTTTTAGGTGTGAAGGAAAAGAAAACAAGTCATTACGGACGCCTCGTGACGGAACCATAGGACGCGTATGGTTCCGTCACGACATTCATTATAACAAAATTTTGCAGTGCAAAGAGCAAAGTTAACACCGTGAATTAATTACGCGTCAATATTTCCCACGTTCCAGAACATTGGTCGTTAGATCACTGGGAAGGGATCACACATAAACAATGCACGAAGAGAGAGGATTCGATCACCTTGGTAGTTTTACAAACAACATCAATAATTATACATTTATTGTGGAGACTGCCTAGTCGTGATTACTTTACAATATTTATTGTTTACTTGGTGCCAAAAATATGTCTACAACATTCTATCTACAATATCAAAAACGATATAATTATGATAATAATATGAAAATGTATACGGCACTAACAAAAACATATTTTTGTCTGTCTGTTTGTTCCGGCTAATCTCCGAAACGGCTGGACCGATTTTGACGGGTTTTTAACTGGCAAATAGCTGATGTTATAAGGTCTAACGTGTTGTGATTCCTGACCCGACCACGACATGGAACGGAGATTTTACTATGGCACAAAATGGTTATTTTAATTGTGTTTTATTGTGCCACATATCCCAGGAATTTGTGCCTTGTACTTTTTGAATAATAAGAGTACGATTGTGGTCGGGCTGGGGATCACGGTTCCTGACCCGACCACAACCAGATCTAATAAAATATCAATAGTGGGAAGTTACTGATTATGTGTCAAATTGTGCCTATGGCACACACAACGCATTAAGTCAAGTAGTCTTACTCTATGTGTAATTTAGTCTGCAATTACACATTTAAATTCTGTTAGTTAGGATTTAACTGAACTGTGCCTTGTCGTAAGAAAACTTGGTCATATAGGGTTACAGAGTAAGAAATAAAAATGGAGTTTATTTTGTCAGCTTTCTAATAATTGTATTTATTGAATTTTTACATAAAACAAAATAAAATAAAAAAACTTATTTTGTGAAAATAAGCACAACAATCAGCGATTTTGATTAACATAAGCGCAATAATCACGATTTTGATGTGATGGCACAGTTCAGTTAAATTCTAACTAACAGAATTTAAATGTGTAATTGCAGACTAAATTACACATACTTAGAGTAAGACTACTTGACTTAATGCGTTGTGTGTGCCATAGGCACAATTTGACACATATTTTTGGCATAATCAGTAACTTCCCACTATTGATATTTTATTAGATCTGGTTGTGGTCGGGTCAGGAACCGTGATCCCCAGCCCGACCACAATCGTACTCTTATTACTCAAAAAGTACAAGGCACAAATTCCTGGGATATGTGGCACAATAAAACACAATTAAAATAACCATTTTGTGCCATAGTAAAATCTCCGTTCCATGTCGTGGTCGGGTCAGGAATCACAACACGGTCTAACATAGGTTTTATTTGAGAAAAATAATTATTTCCGTGCAAAAAATTATAACCCTTGAAATTATTAACAAAATTCGATTTAACAAGGGAACTAATATTTTTTTATAATAATTTCATGCGAACGAAGGTGGCTGGTGGCGCTGGCAACAGCTAGTTAGATATATAATACTACTCAAATACACCTCTGCCTAGCCTTTGGTTTGACAAAATTAAAGTATAGTATAGGGGTGTATCGAGACAGAACTTTGTAAGGGATTTTAACGTTGAATTAATATGGTACGTGATTGGCGATACCGGGGGACAAGCAGTAATCTATCTTTTAAACAATTGACTTTGAGAAAAAATGGTTTTAGGAACCTCAATGTCATTTTTAAAGACCAATTTGTAGACACAGCTATACATAGATGTCAACAGGTTTGATGAAAAAAAAAATAGTTTCAGTTCCATGTATGGGGAGCCACCCATAATCTTTTAATTTTTGTATAAAAATCGTAAAGCGGTTCACAGAATACATCAACCTACCAAGTTTCAACAAAATAGTCCTAATAGTTTCGGAATAAAGTGGCTGTAACATACGAACAGACCGACAGACATGACGAATCTATAAGGGTTCCGTTTTTTGCCATTCGGCTACGGAACCCTAAAAATCAATAACAATACCAAAATCTCAAAATTGTCAAATTTTACATGGAATTTCTGCGCACTAAGAACTATTTCATAAATAACGTAATCATACGTGTGGGGCGAATCGGGCATAGTCTTCAGTGCCCGGTGGATATTACGGTGTCGGCGCTTAAAGAGTTACATTTTATAAAATAGAGTACTTGTTGGTAAGTTTGATAACATCATCATCTGCCTAGCCTTTTTCCAACTATGTTGGGGTCGGGTTCCTACTTGTTGGTAACATACCATATTATTAATTCAACGTTAAAATCCCTTGCAAAGTTTCGTCTCGTTTTACCCCTACGACTCTATACACCCCCTTTTACCCGGTACGTGTTATATCCTCTTCATTCGTGGGCTTGTCATGGTATGAATAGTATAACATTTTATACAGCGTCTGCCTGATATATTTTATTGGTCTCGTTCACTAGCACAATAACCTAATTATTCAATAAACCTACATGCGGTGACTGATTAGTGATCACTGATTAGTTACGTAAAATGATAACCGCCGGAGATATCTACATTTTTCTTTTGCAATAATGGATACTTGAGAATAATAAAGCTACGTGGGCAAGTCGGTTTGAGGTTTAATCAATAGCTCTATTCTGACTTTGTATGTATATGATGGAGAAAGGATTCGCCTGATATGAGGCCCAACGATTGTCCCCTAATATGGCACTTCTAGTACCAGCATTGTTATCGACAAACTTGAGGGAGAAGTGCAGTGCTTTGGTCGTATTCTAAAAAGCAGTGTAACTATTAATAATCGCCAGGTAACGCAGACGTTTTGGCTGATTAATTATTCCTACATAATAGTAAAGTATAAGTAAAGTAAGTAGCCTCCGTGGTCGAGTGGTTTAGGCGTTTGCCTTGTGACCCGGTGGTCGTGGGTTCGATTCCTACGGGAAGCATACTTTGTGAAGTTGTTTCCAGTTTGGTTAGGACATTGCAGGCTTGAATCACCTGATTGTCTGATAAAAAGATGATTCCGTGCCTCGGAAAGCACGTTAAGCCGTTGGTCCCGGCTGTCATTGGTTGATCTTTGGCAGTCGTTACGGATAGTCAGAAGCCAGTAAATCTGACTCCAGTCTTGCCATGAAATACCGTGTTACCCAGTTAATGGGTTGTGGAGGTCTGGTAGGCAGCCGCTCTGCGTAAAATACTGGTATTCAGCTAAATCCGGCATGACTGGAAGCCGACCCCAATACAGTTGGGAAAAGGCTAGGCAGATGAATAGTAAAGTATCACGAAGTCGTTGCATGTTTTTTATTCGTTCCATCCTTAGACATTGCCCTCGCTGACATAGTTACAGGTTGGTAAGAACCACTTCTACCAATCAGCGGCAATATGGCCGATTGAATACAAAGACAATCTCTCACGAAGGGTGATCAATTCGTCATTTACAATTTGTATAATGTCAATTTATCTCAATCAAGTTTGGAGTCCGCAGACCGTAAATCATTTGACGGACGTTGCATTTGTTACTATTTAGTTTATTGTTACGTGATTTCGCCTAATTTGGGTATGTTCCATTGCTTCTAGAGAAGGATGTAACTTCGCTTTATTCTTTGCCATCAATTTTGTCACTTTATACTTGGACTAGAACTTCAATAACACTGCCCGCTCGATCAATGATACAAGGTATAATCAATCTGCCACCGCTAATATTTTGTGTCGATCAAATCAAAAGGGTCTATGTGGGGGTACCTTGTGCTTATAGCTTTTAAGTTTAAGTTTAAGACTAATAGTAAAGGCAAACTAGAAGAAGAAACCACTTCCGAGAATAGTGAGACAGGGTAAATTTATGCTAGATCAACACAATGCAGGGTGGGTTTCATGGCCGAATTACTCAAATTATCCTTGGTCCTTTTACCTGCAAACAAAAATGTTGTTGTCTATCATACATAGTTGAATGAACATTCTAGAAGTCGTTACAACATTAGCTATTGTCAACGGTCTGATTAAGATCTCCAAACATCTTAATTTCTGTTCCTAAAGCGGTTGACAAATTCACATCAAAAGCTGTGTCAAGAACACGATATACACGTACTTATTCTGTCGCAACTTGCTCGATTCTGAGAAGACCATCTAATGAATTTGTTGTTCTTAGGCGAATTGAGGAAAATGCTCTCTGTTGAAGGTCTTTTTATAAATCAAAATGTTATGCACCGCCTATCTTTTGTATGATTAAATTATTGTGGTTAGTCATTCAGTAATTACAGTCAAAAAATGATGAGCCAATGTTATTCTTGTAGTGTTATCTTTCAGCGGTGGTTAGCGCAGTTCTAGATCTATGTCGATCAGATAGTAACTTCTTTAAAAAAATATATCGGCGGCTTTCTTGTCATTTTCAAAATAAAAACTGCAACAATGTGCATTTGCTGCGCTCGCTGTTTGCTTCATCTTCTTTCGACCCTTGTCTTGTCCCTCGCAAGTCGAGAACCTTGGAACAGTTGTTGGTAAAATGATAAACCAATAAAACATATTAAACTATCTGCTAATGACACATTCTTGGTTTTTAAGCTTTTGTTATCTTTTCGACCACTCTGGTCCTATTTGGAACATAGCTTAACATTCCCAAGTTGTCAGTTTTTGTTTTATCAGTTCACCTCCTTGATAACCCTTGGTGACGAATTTAGAAGAATTCGTTTGAAAATTCTAAAACTGCATAACTTAAGAAGTCAAATAAATACTTCTACCTGTCGATTTTACCATTTACTGCGATAAATATTGTAGTTTTTGAATTCCGGAGAATTAATAAATTAGATAAATAATAATAGTATCAAAAGTGCATTTAATTCGGCGCTGTTACAACTTACAAGACGTCGTCGTTCTGGAAAGGGGAATGGCAATTCAATTGTCTTTGCTAAACAACTAATGATTAATTGATTAGATTAAGGAGAAGGTAAGGAAGAAAAATAAGGATTAGTCAGAGACCTTACAGCTAGGATACAGATAGTTAGTTAACAGTCACAAAATGAAGGCCAATTAAAAGTTTTCACTGATAATATTAGGTTAGCCCAAGAAACAGTAGACAGGCAAGAGAAAGTAAGAATTAGTAAGCACTCACCATTATATATCAATGGCACTCACACAAGAAAAGGTTTTAGTGAATTTCAAAGAAATCCTTTTACACAGTATTTTCTTAAGTTTAGTAACACTGGTGGAGAATAAGTCAAGATCATCAACACTCTGACACATCGAGTTGTATGCCCTGCTAGCTCATATTATATAAGAATTTTGTCGATATATGCACCGCACAGAGGGAACATACAGAGTAGGGTTCATGATTTCTCGAGCTTTTTAATTTCTCGGGTCTCGACAATTCTCGAGGCTAATTTCTCGGGTCTTCTCGGGTTGTCGAGAAATTTAAATTTACGTACATTTTCTCATATTATTTGGTTCCAATAACGTCATTAAATTTAGTGGTTTTCGTCTCAAATAAAAATATCAAATTAATTATAAAACTTTTATTGATTATATTCAAAAACATAAATCTTATGAATAATCTAATTAACTTTAAAAAAAAATACAGAAATAATATTATTCAGATTTATAATAATAATTATAATGACAGCACCATTTTTGGCTGGTTATTTAGAACTTATAAACAAAAGTAGCTTCTTAATGAAACAAAAAATCAACATGAAAGAAAACGTTAATATCTTAACTTATAATTAAATTATAATCACAGCAGTATTTTTGGCTGGTTATTTAGAAAAAAAAATCCATCCATCTTATAGTGACATTTCGGTAAAATCTATAACAAACGCAATTTAAATTAATAATAAGCCCTTGGAGTAATATGTGGTACACACACACACACAATACAACTGGCAATATTCGTCTCACAAATTTAAAATGACACATTAATTAATTTCAAATTACTTACATAAGAAAAACATATCAGAATAATTAAAAACTAAGCTTGTGTTGTTGTTTTACAAAAAAAAGGTAATAAATAATTAGACTAAGTATAATTAATGTATCGTTAGTTATTTTATGTATTAAAGTTTGACTAAAAATAATAGAAAAGAATCGATAGGTACTTGTACCTAGTAAAATTTAAGATTATTTTTAGATTATATTATTGATAAAAATAATATGAATAATAAAGCCATGATGTGTCAATAAAAGTGAAAAGACTTACCTGTTTGATTTCAATTTATCACGTAATCTGTGAAACACTCACTACGTAAACTATACTTGGCTAGATTCGAAACACGAATAAACGTGTCAAAACGACGCCGCAGAGCGCTTGCAGCGAGATCAAAGGGTGCCGCTGCGCTTTGGCCCGCGCCGCCACGCAAAACAACACATGGCGATTTAATTTCTATATAGGTACATGATTTCTCGAGTTCTCGACTTTTCTCGAGCTTGATTTCCCGGGAACAAAGCCCAACGATATCCCGGGAATTCTCGGCTCGAGAATTCCCGGGAATAAACCCTAATACTCAGGCTGATGATTTCTTAAGGTGAAGGATGGAACACGCAGCCCAATTTTGCTCAACAGTTCAGAACAGTCGGTAGAACCATTTGCCAAATTGAATAGGAATACCATGTCGGAAATTTTTCTCCGCTCAGTTAGTGGAAGAATATGAAACTTCCTGCAGCGGCTGTTATAACTAGGTAAATAGGTTTTGGATCTGAACTGAATGTACCTTAAGAATTTCTTTTGAATACTTTCGATGCGATTGACGTAAGTGTTAAAAATGGGATTCCATACGGGTGAGCAGTATTCGAGATGACTGCGTACAAAAGCACAATAGAGAATTTTGAGTGTTTTGATATTTTTATAATCGGCTGTTATCCTCAAAATGAAACCTAGTGCCTTAGAAGCTTTTTTAATAATATTATTGATGTGTGTGTCAAAAAGAAGTTTCGAGTCAAAGGTGACGCCTAAGAGCAGGGGCACACGATGCGTTGCGGTACGGCGCCGCAACGCATCGGGTGGTCCCGCTCTAAGTCTCTAATCGTATTGGACACTGGCTATTGAAGTGTTGGCTAATTTGTAATCGTAAAGAATAGGTTTAGGTTTACGAGTGAAGGTACATGCATTTAGATAATATGTATTGAGGATACCTATGCGTAGCAAGAACTTGGTTAGTTCCTGGCTCTCCTATCGAAATTCAAATTCAGCATTCAGCACACGTTTGAGGAGTTCGTGGTCAAATAATAACAGCCGCTCGGGTCGATCTTTAGGTTAAGCCGTGCTTGCCTAGGTTGCATGGTCTGTGGATGGGTGACCACCCATTACATACCGTGCTTCGGAAAGCACGTTAAGCCGTTGGTCCCGGCTGTCATTTGTAGATCTTTGACAGTCGTTACAGGTAGTCAGTGGCCCGAAAGTTTGTCAACCAGTCTTACCAAGGATATCGTATTTCCCAGTAGTAACTGTTGTGCAGGTCAGATAGGCGGTCGCTCCATGTAAAATACTGGTATTCAGCTGCATCCGTTTAGACTGGGAGCTGACCCCAAGATAGTTGGGAAAAGGCTAGGCAGATGATTATATTCGCGTCCGGCCCTGGTTCAAGCCATGGTCCGGGGCGAGAGGGAATGGGAAGCCGTCACCTCCTTTTGCGAAGCAGTTATGCTAGCGAAGGAGGTGGCGGAACGTGAGAGTGAGAGAACCTCAGGTCTCAGCCGCCGCGGGAGAAGCACCGGGCGTCGGGGGCCACGTGGTGGCTCTCGGCCACCGTAGGCGCGGGCCTGTGGACGGTGAGTAATGGGCTAGCTCGCCGTCCGTCCGTCTTATGACGACAGGCCGTCTTGACGGCGCATTTGTGTTCCACGCGCGCCTCAAAGAGATGTCAGCAAACATGAGGGGCCCGCAAGGGCCGATGCCTGCCAGGGCTGCGGGACTGTTCGAAAGAGATACCGCGGCCCTGGAACATAAAGGGAAAAAGAAGGAACATGGATGGTTTTTAGTCAATAAAAGTCTGACACCCGCCCAAAGCGGGAGGAGTCATTTGATGATTTCACATCCGAAAAAAAAAAAGATGATGATATTCCTTGTTATATGAATCTATACAAATCGATAAAATTGACGGCACGGATTTACGGCACTTATAACAAAAACACTTTTTTTTCAGTTTTGTCTGCCAGTCTGTCTGTCTGTCTGTTTGTTCCGGCTAATCTCCGAAACGGCTGGACCGACTTTGACGGGACTTTTGCTGGCAGATAGCTGAGGTCTAATAACGGCTAATTTTATTTTAGAAAAATAATGAGGGTTCCGTCCGTGCAAAAAAATGAAAACCCTTGAAATTGGTTACAAAATACGATTCAAAAAGGGAAGTTCGGGAAGTCTCGGGCAACTGCTAGTAAAACATAATTTAAATCATTATAACCGTTACACACAAAATATGCGTTATCTTTAGATACATGTTAAATCTACGTAGTACTTGAATAATAAAATATCGTCTTATCACTGATAAAATACCCAATATTGTTTCTTTGATCCGCTTTGAATTAGATATCTACCTACCATTATCTTTTTCACTTTCTTGATAGAATGATACCTAACAAAGGATCTAGTCACCTAGTTTTTTTAATGGTTTGGGAGACTTAGCACCTGCAATCGTAATTTCAGTACAAAGCAAATTTTTTTTTCACAAATTGCATTTGGCGTCATATTACTGGAAAATTTATGTTTTCCCAATGCCGAATACAGAATTAAAAAGTTAAATACAGGAAACCCACGCTTATGAATACCTACGGGATAATAAATAAATAAAATAAAAAAGCCATTTGATTCGGGCATTGAATACGGGATAGAATACATTTAAGTATATACTGTCAATGAAACAAAAATACATTTGTTTCCTATGAAAATGAGTTTTTTTTTATGAAAAACGAACGGTAGGTAAAAAGTGAATAGAAATTTATGTAGATAAGCAACAATACTGTTTTAATATTAATCGTGTGTCAGATCGTAGCCTGTTCTCATGAATTCAAGGTTTTTATATGACCTAAAACGGTAAAATCATTTCATCCATTTTCAATCGAGTTCATACATAATCTTCTGCTTGATCCCGATCTCTGTAGTGAAAATGGAAAATGTTCAGTCTTTCGAGTGATAGTGCAAATACACGTTACCTACGTAAAGTACTTTTTATGTGAAGTGACTCTTCATAGGCTGTGGACGTAACTTTCACTGTTTCAGTGCTTTGAAAGAAAAGCAGCAGCATCTTTAAAACACTTATCTCTACGACGGAAGAAGTCAGATATATTTTATGAAATACTATCAGACCAGGAAAACTAGTTAGGTGTATAAAATTAATTAATTTACTTAAGTAGGTAAATTAATGTGAAAGTAATTTCAATTAAATAAAAGGCTTTTTTTATTACTATCAGACCCGGGTCACCCGGGGCCATTTTTTCACTCGGCTCAAGCGTTGGTCACTTAGACTTTACATTTGCCAATAGCACAGAAATGAGGTAAGGGTCAGGGAAATGTTGAATGATTTTGCCCCACGCTTACTCTGCTTCTGGAAAGAATTCACAGCACCAAGAAAGAAACTAACGTTTTTCTTCAGAAAACCGCTCTGATTTCTACAGATATCTATTGAATTCTGCAAGCAATAAGCAGTAACATGTGTTAAAATAAGTACATGAGTATTTAGGATTGTTGCTAAACGAAATATAAAAGATAGTGATCATAATTACCCAGTACTGAGGCTAGCCAACAAGTGTTGATGTAGGTCGCTGGGTATTGCGTCAAATGGACAGGAATTTGTGCAAATGTACATACTTAATTGATGGATTAACAAGGAACTATGACTGCTATCATGCTGCCATTCCAGTTTTGGCCTATAAACGGGGTTCTAACTAGAATTACAGATTGGTTTAACAAGCTTTATTATAATTTGGTCTTTCATGCCTTTTTTCAGTTGGTACGTCTTTTTAACACTATTATGATGGTTTATTCTATTTGATGGTTGCTGCTAGTGGAGCTCGTGGCTAAATAAGAACGGCCGCTTGGGTCGACCTTTAGGTTAAGTTCTGCTTACCTAGGTTAGTCCGTGGATGGGTGACCGCCTATTACATACCGAGTTTCCTCCGTGCCTCGGAAAGCAAGTTGCCGTTGGTCCCGGCTGTCATTTGGAGATCTGTCTGTCTGACCAAGGGGTATCGTATTACCCAGCACTAACTGGGTTGTGGAGACCAGATAGGCAGGCACTCCATGTAAAATACTGGTATTCAGCTGCATCCGTTGACTGGAAGCAGACCGCAACATAGTTGGGAAAATGCTAGGCAGATGATGATATTATTATGGTTTGTGCTCCACCATGTATAGTGCCTACTTATACATATTAGCTCGTTAAATACAATAAGTATGTAGCGTATTAGGTCATGTTCGAAAATGCTATTGATTGGTAATCGTTTAGCTCTTCGAGATTCTGAAAATCATAGTTAGACATGAATCATGTTAATTATTCAGATCCACTAAATATGTAATTTTAATTGAGCTAATCGATTTATTTGCCCTATTATCGTGTAGTTTTAAAGAATTATAGGTACTTAGCATGCGGTTGATAAAGTTCGTCGATAATGTTGGAATGACTTTTAACTTATTTGTAACTTACTTTAGCTTATATGCAAATGATTGCTAGCAGTACGCGACAGGCGAATTGATTTACTGAAAATAAGCTCTGTGTATGTACCTCGAAAGTTACCTTTAGTTTGTGGTCCCGTTTCAGCAGGTTGTAAATAATTGGTTTTATTGATGTTAAGTATTTTTTTTTGGGATGTGAAATCATCAAATGACTCCTCCCGCTCTGGGCGGAGCGGAAGGGAGTGTCAGACTTTTGCCCTTTGTGTTCCAGGGCCGCGGTATCTCTTTCGAACAGTCCCGCAGCCCTGGCAGCAGTGGCTGGTGGTGATAAGTATGACGTCAATGTTTGTTACGAGTGTGTGCGAGTGATACTATTTTGATTTTCATCAGTTAAAAACGTTGATTCTAATAATAATTGGAAAATCTGCTAAGAATGATATGAAACTTGAAGTTTCTCAGCGGCGCAGATGCAGGCATCTAAGTACATTTAAGTAAACTTCGTGTAGAAAAAATAGTAAGTAAATAGGTTTTTTTTTATTATTTATATTCGGTCAAAATCTTAGCCATAACCACCGTAATCCCTGAAAGAATAATGGGGACAAGACACCTGTGCATCAATCATATCTTTTATAGGGTACAATTTCTTATTTATAGTACTTATTTAAATAAGTACTTATAAAATGAAAAAGTGCTTTTTATAATTTTTTGCGCTAAAAAAATATGAATGATCATCTTAATAAACTACACAATTGGTTTTTACTACTACGTCCGTTTTGGTCCTCCGATATCACGCGTTTTATAAGTGGCTATGTAAATTATCTACCGTACCAATAAAGGACAATAAATACATAATAAAGCATTGAAAATACAATGTATGAAGTCACGTTGTAATGTTGTTATGGCTATTGATATAATATTAAAATAAGTAAATCAACTGTTTGTAATACACCTAAAGCGGTTTTCCTGCCAAATATTTTAGTTAAGACCCGCGGCAGCGTGCTAGCCAAACTGAAAGTAACCTTCACTTCAAAAGAAGTCCTATTTGAGATCCCTGCCCCAAAGTCCGAATTTGTGAACTACCGGTGGAAACTAGGACATTTCTATACAACTTGAAAACGCGCCCTAATAATTTCACTGTTCTTAGTAAGAAAAGGGAAATTATTAGGACACATTGCACTTTCAATGCTGTGGGTAGGTTGAACTTCCTACGCACAGTAAAGAAAGTGCAACAGGTCTGGTGGTTTAAGTTTTTTGTTTTTTAATAATTTATAGCGTCTTGTGTTATTCATTATTTTAAAAAGTTACTTCTCTTCTGTTTTGCACCTTTTCGCTTTCGATACCAGGCATCGGTCCGCTACACTTGGCAAGACACGTCAAACGAGAGCCCATGATTAAGTTATATTAGTTACTTAATTAATTATCATGGTGACCCTTTTTTTTTTTTTTTGGAGGGTGAGAAATCATCAAATGACTCCTCCCGCTCTGGGCGGAGCGGAAGGGAGTGTCAGACTCTTACTGACTAAAAAACACCCATGTTCCTTCATTGGTCCTTTATGTTCCAGGGCCGCGGTATCTCTTTCGAACAGTCCCGCAGCCATCATGGTGACCCAATCTCTGCTTGCAATTTTTTTAAAGGTTAGCGCGCAGTATAGATTGATGTCAAAAGGCTAGGCGCTATTGAAAGCTGCTTCTTTGTCTATTCCATTTCGAAGGCACGGCGCTTTAAAGGAGACGTTTCATTTTCAGCCGTATGTTGTACATTTATTGAAAAAGTGGAAAAAATACCATGAACTTATTACAATGCAAGTGTGATGATTCCATCGTTAAAAAATATAATAAGGTACTACTTTTCTGGAGTGGACTTCTGAACGAAAAAATTAAAATGACATTTTGTTCTGACAAAACCCATCAGTGTCAGTTAAGATAACAATTTCTGGGGTGCGTAAACGCCATCTCTACAACCTGTCATGGCTATCATATACCTAACTCTCACGACAAACGTCAAACATTTTTAATTTTTAATCTGTGCATAAAAACCATATAATATTATGTAAAAAATGTTACTTTATTCTATTCAGAGGTTTGTTTCCTAGCTTTTCTGAAAGGTAAAGGTTAAGGCCGGAGTCCCATACAAAAATGAAACATCTCCTTTTGTTGGACCAAAACTTTGCTACCTCCACGGGCGCCACGTCGTAATCGGTGGCAGCGCAGAGGCTGGATTAAGTTTTGGGCACGGAGAATAGTCTGCGACATAGTTTTCTACCACTAAAGAAATTACAGATATGGGTAGACAGGGAAACTTCTGAGATGTGCGGAAGAAGACATTCTCCGCCGATCCCAAATAAATTGGAATAAAGGGCAGGAGGATGATGATGTAAATGAGACATGTGCCGGAGTGACGGGATTTTGGTATAACTGTTCCTCTAAATAGTGAGATCTGCTTTATATTCCACATTAATATTAACAGTGGACACCGAGTGCGTCATATTACCAGCTATTTTACTAACAGAACTACCTGATTGTATGAACATGAATTTCAACACATTTCATGGGATACATTTTAAAATTCAACGTTCATGTTATATTGATTTATCCCGCTCTTAAATGTTAAGGAGTGCAACATTAAATATGTATAAGTTTTACGTGAAAAAGTTGTTTTTGTTTCATGTTGAATTTTCGAATTGATTCGTTTACCAAAATATGCCGTATGTGAGGCTTATGCTGTGGGTATGTGAATTAAATTTCGCTTTCGTGTATTGGATTTCGGCGAAAAATCTTATCAATTTCTGTGCTTTCAGCACTGAGGAAAGTGATAGCGATCTAATTTTGCTAAATAAAGGTTAACTTAGATAGGTACGTAGTGATAGACTTATCGGGCCCAAAACTTTTTTTTTCTCTTGTCAAGCTGTCAATACGAAAGTAAATAAAGTCACTCTCACTAACAAACATAGGGAAAACCAAATACAAAATACACAGGCGAATAAAACACGTACACCTTATATCTGGGACTAAAGTAAGACACAGGACAAAAAGTGGTTTACTACAAGCTCTATCTGCAGTTTGTAGGCTCCGGTTACATTGCCATAACTCTAGTGCAGGCCGACTCTAGCACCTTTAATTCTATTTACAGCCGGTTATCGTGTGAAATAAAAGGTATTTTTAAATTAGTATTGCGTGTGGAATAGCCTTTAAAATTAGGATCAGCTACCGGTTATAAATATGGTCTTATAAACTCGAAGTAAAGCCAGGAATTTACTTGATTAATTTCTTTTTTGCCGATCCTGCTATTTCGAGCTTAACGTTTAAATTAATTGATATCGAACTGTCTGGTATGAACAGCCGCCCACTTCATAGTTTTTTTTAGTTAAAGGATCATTTAATAGTGGAGTGAATGAGGCCTAAGATTTTGTCGACTCATTCCACTCTTAACTTAGCCAGCATACAGTCGGGTGGAAAATTACCGTATATAATTACCTACACGCACAAGTGTGTCAAATCCTGATTTTAAAAATTTGATTGTAAAAGTTCCAGCTTTTAAAACGCTTACCCACCTATAAATCTGTGACGAATTACCGATCATGAAATAGTGTTGAAGAAACGTCGATACACATCGAGTGACCTATGGTGACTTGTCAATAAAAGAGTTCTGTTATGGGAACATCACGTGTATTCTTATACTAAGGTCATCTATATCGACAGCCGAAAATGAAAATGCTTTGGGTCAAAAGTTAGTGAAGGTAGAAATGCCTGTGTGATAGTTGTCGGAACTCGGCATGCATCAAAACACTTACTGGAGAAGCAGAATAGAGTGACGTAAGTGAGCGGTGTTTATTCGGCCAGGCTTTTCGGCGGGCCCCCCACCATTACGTTTTGTTTACAAGAGCGACGCCTGAGCCGCGGCACTCGTAGCCGGTCAGCACGCGGGACGTGACGCTCGCGACGCTACAGCACTACCGCTAATAACCTCCTCACTAACCATTGATAAGTGATGCCCCCCAAGTGTTGAGGCCCCGAGGACACTACCGGTTCCGAAGTCGCCGCAGAAAAAACTGAAGCTATCATACACTATTCAGTTTACATTAGATCATATCCGCGAAATTAGACGTGCAACCAGTGTGTGCCTGCATATCGCCCAAAATTATCGTAAGTGTCATATTGCCAATTTTATTTTGTATGCTAAACCAGTTTTGTGTTTGCGCACTTTGTTACAACATTCATGGAAATGTTTCCTTTGAAAACTAGATAGTCATCATCAAGAGTCGGTATGCTTGATCTATTTGCTTGTTGAACTATTTTGTAAGTGTGCCTTTTAATTTAGGAACAAGCATCATGTTTGTACGTGAAGGTCGTAATTTTTATGTCCCTTTCGTTCCTTTTCGAAACCGAAAACCGGTTGGGATCTTTTTTAAAGCTGGCGCAATAAAATTAACATATCAGTGGTAGGGATCGCTGCACGTGTGGCACTCACAGGTACTTTTGGTTCAAATTTAGGGACTTGCACCACCAATCACAACACTGTTTCAGTGTTAAGTGCAACCATTGGCTACGATTGTTAACTTGCCAAGGCAAAGTAATCCAAATTCCAACTTTGGCATAAATCCGTTGTTTACTTATCTTCAGTATCACTGCGTATCTCCCCTCGCGTGGTGTCGCCATCTGTTTACATAGCATTTGATATAAACACTGTTTACTTAGGCAGATAAGGGAGAATATCGGTCATCGAAAGTTATTTGATTTTCAGGGCTGCAAGTATGTAGTACCTATGTCTGCACATGTGTACAGTTTTCTGCCTTCTTCATTTCGTATTCGTAACTCTATTGGTGCCTAATAGCTGTAATTTGGGTATTGCCAAACTACTTTTGATACATCAAGGCGTCTTGCAAGGACGTAAAGATGAAGAGCCACAACCGAAATAATGTTTATCGAGCTGTAAACACACCTACAGACAGGAGCCGCATTTTGTAATAGTTATTACCTGACTACGTTTACAAGTAGAAGTATCGTCACACGATGGGTAAAGGAACAGATTAATGAGCGGAAAAATCAATGTACCAAAAAGAATGCGTTTCCGAATACATTGTAATACTCGAATGTGGAAACGACTAGTTCATAATCTTTGAAGTAACAACTTATAAAATTGAAACTAATTTGTGCAAATTAATGAATCTGGATCACTGGATTATCTGTATAAACCCACTGCTGGGCAAAGACCTATTATTGACCCTTTTAATAATAAAAACGTTAACGATTATATAAAATAAAAGTTATGTACCTGTTATTTAAACGACATGACACCTAGTAAAAGGTGATGAAGACATTTCTATGAGATAACCTAGATATATTTATTACCCAATGTGAATGAAATTTACCTACTTTATTAAAAAGACTGCAAGTAAGTAATTGAAATAAAATGTAAACTTTTGAACCAGTCCGAATAGATCAACAGTAGCCACAGTTGAGCGCGTTGAGTAACATTTCGATATTGACAATTTTCCTTCCAAAAGTAAATCTTACAAGCGTTTGTTGAGACAACGATCAAAAGGCTATTGATTCTGTAAAATGACTAGATTCCATAAAAATGTTCCTCAATAATCGACAACCCCTAAAATCTATTCTTGTATAAAACATTTTCCCAAATAAGCAACCCAGACGATGCTGAAATCTCTACAGTTATTTCGATCTTGTCTGATCGAGTGAGAGAACAATTTTGGGTAGTCAATTGTGAAATGCCCTCAATTTGTCCTATGAGTAGGTTTTCGTCCGGGAGTTTGCTTCAGCTATAATTGTAATGTAAGCACCCTCTTCCCAGCGACCTCCAGACGGTTAACCTCAGCTCCGGGCCTGCCACCCAATTGTTGTTACACAATAATGTTCGTCACTTATCGATTTGGGAAAGCCATTAGAATAATTTTGCATATATTTCTTTGGTCAGTTGTTTGGCTTTGTTAAATATTGAATCTTTGTTGGTTTGCTTGTTGTGAGGTCGTTTTAGGATAAGTAATTTGATGAATCCTGGTAACTTTTCGTAGGTCCTCTTTTGTCGTCCGCTATAATTATGTTCGTCAAGGTAAGTGTTTCTGCTACACTGGAAGTAATTTGTTAGTTTTTAATACTTTTACCCATATTTAATCCGAAAATAATGCTGCGGGTCGGTTCGTCTATAGTTCTATTCGGGCACAAATGCCTCATAAAGTTTCAGTCCAATATAGGATTCTACGGTAGAATATGTTAGTACTTTATTTTATTGTGCTTTGGTATGGGATCTGCCAAGCGATCTCAACTTTTTTCTGAATGTATACTTGCACATGACGCATTGAATTTGGCACTTCTGATTCACTTCTACCTCGAAAAAGCAAAGTTTGTTTTGGTGACTTGCGTAAGCGCATTTGTCCTATTTGATGATGATATTTTTATCTCGACTCTTTCCTTGGCCCTTTTACAGGTCAGTCATCTTGTTTGTCAATCTGGATTGCCAGCAGTAAAAAACTCAGAAGTTTTTTAAAATTCTTCTCATGTCCTTTCATCACTGACACCAGACCTTTACTTATTTTAATTTGTGGGTGTCTCTAGTGTCAAAATCCAGTTTAAAAGTGAGGTGTTTGAAGGCATGCTGTAATTATGTTGTTAACAGCCTCTTCTGTGGAATAACTGTCATATTTTCTCGTCACGGAAAAATATGGTCTTCAGTCGAAGTCTAAGTGGCTAATTGAAAATAATGGTAAGAGAATTCAGATTTCATTGAGACATAGCTATTGACAATCTTTTGACCTGCGTAATCTTTGTGAAGGCTAAGAAGACTGGTAGTCTTGTTATGGTAAACTTCTCGGTAATTCAGTAAGTGGTAATGATGATAACTCGTTCGTTATCGTTCATTGACCGCCAGCCACATACGATGGGTTAACTGATAACTAGTTTTTAGTAATATCATAACATTACGAGTGTTAATTTTATTAATATAACTTGGAGTATAAACTGATCTATAGATACGTTATGGAACGTTTATTTTGCAACGGTTCAGGCATAATAGCTCAATCATATAATATGAATAATATGATACATTTAAGTGGAGTTACGTATAAACTTTATTAAAATATTCACATTGTATTCCGGTTTAGATAGGCATTCGGAGAAAATTCATTTCGAATTTTAGAATTCAATGGCCTTTATTCTTAAATAGCTTTTGCTCGGGGCTTCGCTCCCGTTATGTACGGAAATTCACACACGGGAACGTTTTAAATGTAGCGTATAACAATCGGGGATAATTTAGCTTCCTGATAGTGAAAGAATTTTCGGAATCGGATCAGTAGTTTCGAAGATTACCTCCTAATAAAAACTAACAAACATACAAACAAATTTTTCGTCTTTATATTATTAGCATAGATTTATTATTTGAAATTTCTTGAAATCAAAATGGATGAAAGAAGAAAAGATGAAAGTTATTGATGTCGTCATGGGTTTTTCCAAGCGCGGCTCTTCTCACGATTAAGAATAAATAGGCGTTGTCCAATCGAAAGTACATAAAACATAAAACATCTACTGGAAAGGCCCTTATTCAATAATCTGGGTTACGAGTTCCACTTTGTACGAATAGATGAAAGCAATTAAGTGGTTTCGCTTTCGTACAACCAGTTCCACCGAACCTACTGTCGCAGCGCTGTTCACATAATTTTCTTTGCTCATTAATCATGAGTAGTTTGAAAAATAATAAAAATTCGGTTGGGTTCCGATTTTGGAAATTGTTTCGTGTATATTTAGATTTCTACTTAGTAAAGCGTGTTGCGTAACATGTAGATTGTAGCAGGTACTTTATGATTGCCTTAGATTACGCCTTCGGATATCACCAAATAAAGGTTTCGATCAAAAGTTTATCTAGAACAACACTATTAAAAATTGTACGACTACAGCTTGATTTGGGGTTTATGTGACGAAGTCTTTGATGATGCATAAATTACCAAAATGCGTCACCTCAACACGGTAAGTCTCTATTTGTTAGACACTGAAGAATGTTTTACATGTACTTGTGTATGTAAGCTCCCAAACAAATATTATTTATTTAAATAGCTGTATCATGCACTGAGCTAGGTAATATAGTATTTATGAATTTTATTTATTTATGTATGTACACACAGATACTTAACAGGACAATATATTAACATAGAAGAGCACAAAGGTACTGCTTATTTCATAAGAAATTTCTTCCAGCAAACCTGCGATTGGAAAGATGGATTAGAAATGTAGACTCAGTGTGTAGAAAAGACCAAGAAAATTTAACTTAAAACAAAAATATATCTATATAAAATAAACACACATACACTTAAAATGCTAGTAATATTATAGCATAAATTAAAGCGGTTGTCGAAGAAAACCGATCTTTTCATACCGAAAGTAAAAGTTAACTTTCGGCATCTCCACCAGATGAAAGTGATTCAAGTGACTAGTTTGTATTAGTTTCGCTCTCGAGCGCTTTGTCAGGAATATTTCTGAACCATTCTAAGGTTTAACCTTAAACTTAGGAACAGCTAAGCTGGCCAGAAAAACCGCCAGCTGTTCATTTTCTACTGTTGTGATGCATCGTGTGGTAGTTTGTATTCATGTCGGTTTTCCTCACCGAAATAAATTTTCCATCAATAGCTTTGTGTGCAAAAAAGCGAAATTTAACCAAATGTGATTGCGTAGCTCGGAGAGAAAGTCGCACTATAAGGCAGGCGCGTGCGTCCTACGGATTTACGTGCTTGTGACGTGCGTGTTGCGAAAATCTGTTCGGAAAAATGTGCAAAAGCCGATAACACATAGGGGAGTGTCTATTAGCATTTTGGTATGACGGCAATAGAAGACCAACCTGAAAATATGAATGAATTCGCCACGCAAACTTGTAACTTATCTACTCGATACCTTGCTGCTCCACGTAGAACGACTATCTATGTCAAGTGTTACGCAAATATAATTCATTAAACTACGTATCCGTTAAATTTTGAGGCCGTGGAGACTCCACCCAGCTTTAAGCTCCATACCCATTCATTGAAAGAGAAATTGGTGTCATCACCGAACCCATACACTGAGCCACTGGACCGTACGCCCGGTGTCGAAGTAAAAGTGTTCCAAAAAATTTACGTCGCGAAATTACATTGCGATTTCGCCGTAACGAGGTCATCGATGTGGGTCGAGTAACAGCTATCTGTTAGAATTGAAACTTTTTTGTTTGTTACATTTAGTATCCGGCAGTCAAGGCGTAGTTCACGGCCACCGAAATGTTAGGAGTCGTTAGCGATTATGGCTCGTATAATTCCGAGTATCACGATTAGACGTAATTGATGTATTGTGTGAACGCCATCGCATTCGTTTTTGTGAGTTACATTTTTTTAATGCGCATTAAAATCAGGTTGCTCCAACATCTACTTTTTACCTGACAGCGGCGAATGAAAAAGACGGTTACGAATGTCTGCCGTATAGTACCATGTACATGAGAATTTTCTCATAGCAAAAGTCGGGCTGTTTTACGATACTTGATAAAGCTGACAAATGGCTGATCGTGAATATAATAGAAACTAACATCTAATTTTACAAAATTTTGGTTATTTACTAATAATATGTCGTAGGCACTCGTAGGTTATTATGACTACGGCACTAGCACGACCGTCTATGTTTCATATTGAAAAAGAAAACCTAATCAATCAATCAACTTTATTTTCTCACCACAATATACATAAATTATTTTACATTGGTCAGATTCGACAATGATACAAAATTCAGGTAAGTATATATTGTGGGAGACTGGTGCCTAAGCTAGGCTCGTGGCCTGTGTTTCAGGACACCAGGATCCCCACCTCTTTACATTTTCATTTTATAAATTACTAGCTGGCTAGTTGATGCCCGCGGCTTCGCCCGCGTGGATGTGTGACAAATAACCTTCCTCGAGAACCACTCTATCCATTGGTGAAACATCATCAAAATCGGTGCAGAAGTTTTTGAGTTTATCGTGAACAGACAGACTCGGCGGAGGACTTTGTTTTAGAATATGTAGTGATCTAGGCACGTTGACAGAATATAGTAAGGAATCCTACGACATTTAATAGTTTTAATTATTATTAAAATCTAGGTTAAGTATGTGAGACGAATGGATGTGTAGTATGGGTGATTGTGTGGGACTGTGAGTGTGTAGGAGTGTAAGAGTGCGTGATTGTATAAGATAAGTTCAATTTATAAATTTCCTGTATATCACGGTTAGGTTAGGTTCTTTGTGTAGCAAGTTCTTTAAAATGGCCAGACGCAGACTTTATCAATTTACATTGGCAATTCACGCCTCAGTTATTACTGTGTCCGCTACTGATATACCCATAGGTAGGTACATTATGCAGAGTTAAATTGTTAATGCCGGGTAAAAAGTTGGCAAATCCATGTGATAATAGACGGTTTTATGTCTGGTACCACAACAAGAATGTTAATTGTGTTCGATGACCAGCCCCTGAGTCCATGTCACCAGATGTTGTTTTATTTTAATGAATCTTATTTTTCTTGCTACGCATAAGTTGTTTTAAAGGTGCACTTTTCGGTCCGTTAATTAAGAAGATATCGTTGAAGCTGGCGTAACCTGTAGGCGTGGGATAACGACTTGTCATTAAATGTACACTTTTGTAATCTTCGTCTACTTGTTATTCTTCTCTTCTGTTACCGGATCTTAATTATTCACTTTCCTCATTGCGCTTAATACGAAGCGCACGTCTGCAGAGCATTTCTAGTTAGAATTAAACGAATGTCTAGTTTTTTACATGGCATTCTTCTCGTTTAATCTGCTCAAAACTGAAGTCAGGTTTTCAAAGTTTGATATCATCAATGAACAGTATTACAAGCGTTTAATTCAATGTTGTTACTAGTTATTCTTGGCTTCATTTGGCTTCACAGTTGTAAGAATATTATACGTACATCGTTAAAATGTTTCTTCTGAACTTTCTTTCCTATTGTCATGAACATTCTATTTTACTTCGTATGAGACGAAAATTATTTGAATTTATCAAAGTAAATTCTGCTATGTGAACTTCAGAGCCTATTTCCCTTTTATTGTTTATAATTCATATGTCTCTAACAATCAAGTTATGTTCTAAACAGTTTTCAACTTTTTCTATGGTGGGGTAAAGCTTCCACGTGTAACTCTAGCTGATAATTGCAAATCTCTCCATAAAATGAACAAAATGTTAGTGAAGTCATTGAACTTGTCTGTAAATATCGATGTGGGTTCATCAGTTTCGACTTTAACCCCTAGATAACCCCACAATTCCTGGTTCGTGTAAAAACACTGAAGTTTATTTTCTGTGTGTGACTTTGTGACCCTCGAACTTGAAATTATTTCTCGTTGACAGTTACGTAATGTACATTAGAGTCTTTTATCACTAAGTAGGTCTTGTGTTTTATGCTTGTTGTTTACTCTGAGTATTATGATAGTAGAGTTCACTACATTATCGTTGCGAGTTACATTGGAGGCGCCTCACACGTAATTCATGTAATGCTTCGCACGGGGTATAAAGATTGCAACATTGCACTACGCTGACAGTTTGTTAGTGTTGCCTGCAATATAGGACCTGACTATAGGTCCCCTTTTTGTATGTTTGGACTTCGAAAAGAAGATTCACTCTACGCTGGAGGACGTCTAGACTGATCGATATATAAACCTTAGCAGAGAGTTGAAAGAGTATTTCATAGACTTTTGTATAAAAAAAAAGTGTATGGAAATCGTTCATAATCACTTGTAAACGTCGAACTTAGAAAGCCATTTAAATTTTAAGAAGTTTAGAACTTAGTCCAAAGGTGCTAACACAAAGACGAGTTATAATTTATACCTTTAATAAATTTAAGTTATGAATTTAGCTTCGAAAATCCATAAATATAATTTGATTGAAGCACAATATTCAAAATTCAAATGAGGGGAAAATTACCTACAAAGTCGTGTACATATAGAACGGAATATACTAAAAATTTTCAATTTACTTTGTAATCCATATTATGCCACATAGTTTCGAGTAGGTACTGCGCTGGCTCTAATTTGTAATCCGTCCATTCCATATAGGGATTACAATCGCCATATTACGAATGTTTACTGATGTAATACATTTACCATTTTATCTCAAGAATAACGAGAGTAAGGTAAGATGTATGTTTTGTTTACTTGCATATGTGTAATGTTAAATAAACAAGGGGCTTAAAAATGACGTGATATATGGCTATTATGATCAAGTCTTTAAAGTCTATTGTTATAAATTTTATATAAACAGCTGTTCTAAGGTTACACTTGAAGCTCTTGAAGCCATAGGTGATGCCTGTAAATGAGTGCTTAAATGAAATAATGAATGAATGTATTGTTGACATATCGTGGGTTTAGGCCAAGACCTCATTTTTTTACTTGCCTAAACACGTCAGTATAACAACGCTCCTTAAGTAGCTAACTAATAACAATTTAATATTAAGAAAACTACTCGTGTTTTACTAATCAAATACATAAGTATTCTTGACCGAAAGTAAGTCCTACAAATATAATCGTACTCATTTCGTTTAGAGTGGGTCCAAACATAGTACCTTGTGGCACTCACGAAGAAAACTTTGTTAAAATGCGTGAAACTAAAGATTACGATTTTTTTATCTTTAACACTGACAATGTTTTCTTTAAATTGGCTTTTTGCACTCAAGAGTTGTTCACAAATCCTACATCTTGGTTTTATTTAGTAGGTACTTGTTTCTGCATGCCTTTGCCAAGACTAAAAAGAGTTATGCTAGAACTATTTATACAATGCATCAGGAATGGTCTACAAAAGCTTGCAGCTTGTACTGGAGAATACAAAGTCTTTATAAGATTGAGCACGTTTTCGCATTCCCGTCTTTATTTTGATCCTAATAGTTAGAACTACAGGATTTCCAACATAATTCACAGTGAACATAAAAGCTTGTTAGGATATAGCTTTCCCACGTACCTAATAAGTCACTTTTCCAGCCCAATTCTTACTGTAGCTTGTTATTGTTCAAAATACTTGCTTAAAAATTTTTGTAACGAATGTTTAATCACCGTCATTTTCACGCATACGTAAAGCCTATTATTATCTATATATGTATGCTCAAGGTCGTGTCTAAAACGTCTGTAGTTGCAGTATATCTGTATACAAGTTTTTATGTTTGTGTGGCCGTCATGTGTACACTTCGTGTCGGAAGTGGTCCCCGTCGCCCCGCTAAGTTGTTTTGTGAGGCCAAGAAGTAAAAACCAACTTCTTTGTTTGAGTTTGGTAGTAATGTTTGAATGTCCAAACGGAGTTTATACCCAAGACGACGCTTCTCGGAGAGGTAGTATGGTGTCTGTGCATTGTTTAATGTATGTTATCCTTGCGCTCTTTTCCCTCAACAGATGAATTAAATATCAAATGAATGTACTTAGCACTTGATGTACTAGGCAGGCCGATGGAGTCATGTGTCTATTTATACTTTTTATGTTTTATTATTGGCAACTGCAAGTGTTCATTCACGCTTGGGGTTTTCAGGTAGCAAATTGTTTGGGTTTGCTTTTTTTTTCAAAAAGCTTATGTTTTCTCTCACATTTTTTTGGCGGGCAGCACAACTGGTTCTTCGGTTTTTTGTGCAGTTCGTCGTGACAAGGAAAACCATTTCATGTCGCTAGTAAGGCGTTCTATTGAGGTCAATTTGAATGCTACTTATGGTTTAAATCTTCCAGTTTCAAATTCGGGCGCTCCACCATGTATCAGTTTAATAATATTTATCATCGAAGTTCATAATATTCAAAAGGGAATAATACGTAAAATATGTAGGTATGTGACTAACCTAATAATTTATTAGGCTACAATATATTGAGGGCATAAGTTATTACTAATAACATGCTCTCAATATGTAGGTAACGAGTGCACATATTATTGGAAATAAATAAACTCATGTTGCAATATCAGTGACCTATTACAACAATGTTGGATTTCAATCGTTTGACCTACTTTTACCACGGAGGAAGGAAAGCTCTGAAATGTAAAATTAAAATGTTCCGCTTACCGCAACGTAGTAGGGCACATAAATACTTACATTTTATAAATAAGTTTTATCAGGAAATAATCTAGGATTACGTTGGAATTACTCTGATACGATCATTTATGATAATAAATTGTTATATCAACTTTCTTCAACTGCTGTCTTTGAAGATAATTTTCAAGTTAAGAAAAGCGTGACCTAGTACCTTAATTAAATATTCAAGTTTATTAATGCATATTAAAATGTACCATCTAGAGCGTTTCTTCTGCAGTCTGTGACCAGCTCGATGTTTTAAAAAGTGGTGTGTCCAGGTTTCACCATGCGAATTCAAGAGTGCGTTGTATGCAAATTGTCGATAAGTACACGCCAATGCGGAGGCGTTTCTTTTGCAATGACATTTTTATCACCCCGCCCAATGCATTCGTGCTGTATCGCTTTCTCCGGACCTTTTACTTCGATACCTATCATACTTTTTATTTACATTCATTGCGTGAATAAAATTATTGTGCAATAGCATGCAAGGAGCGTCATCAACTTAAAATTGTTCAATGTCAGCCTGACTAGCTTCACTGAGTGGATACTGCGGATACTCGTAAAGTCGTAACTAATGTTATTTATTTACATTCAGTTTCAATCATACATAGAGAAAAAGGTTCTTGGGGAGATGTAATATCTTAATTGACATAATACACTGTTCGTTGTCGACACGGCCGATACTGTAATGACTTGTAATTTCGGTGTGAAGAGTCGTAAAGGTGCAAAACGTATATTTCAGTCATACCTACCACGTCTGTAAAAGTTGAAGGTATAAGGACAGATACTTCACCGTTGAACTGATGTTTGAACTTTGAATATTAAGATAAGGTTTCCAATGTTTGAATTTTCATTTTCTTAATATTTCTTACTAAATTTTAGAAGGTCTCATACCAATATTTATGTTTAGTTTTGTCACAGAGAGCATTAACCTGCTTTGACCACACCTTTACCACATCTATAATCTACTCGATGTACGAATTGATTTTGCCTTTAAATGTGACAGATTTCATCACAGCTGATGCTTGTTAAATGATTACAAGGTAGCGTTTCGTTTCTTCATCTACACGTCCCACTTTGTCCAATAAGTGGAGGTGAGCAGTGTCAAATTGGTGGTACTAGTGATTCGTTGGTAGCGGCCTTGCTCGAAACACTCATTCACATCGAGCACGCAGTTGCTCAGCAAAGTGCGTTACGCAGATGATTTCAACTTTGAACATACATATATTTTTTATGTTCGCATAGTTGTCACCACTTAAAAGTTATTGACTATATAGATTGTTACTGTAGTCTTGTCGGCACAATTCTCTCTAGACGTACCATCTCAACAGAATAGCAATGATCTAGTGGAGTACTTGTTCTCACTAAAGTGTACAGTTTATTGAGGTGTTTATCCTCGTGTAGGTTATTCATATTCTAGGGTCGATTAGTGAGCCTCTTGACCGCCATGCTACCTGCGATGGCTTTGGCACGGAGCTCCGACTATGAGATCAACAATGTCAAGGCACGGTTATGTTATGTGTGTTGCGCAACCGCACATTCAACAACACCTTTGGTCCACTGGAGGCCGGTCATCACAAAAATACATCAAGCGTGCTACAGTCCATAGTGCGATGTAAATTATGCAATTGTAAATTATAATTGTAAATGGACAGTTTTAAAGTAAGCGGTCATGTGTATCGTTGGAAGTTTTTCTCCACCGCATCCCGATTTGTTCTTGTTGTTGATCGTTACATATTAATCTTTTTCCAAGAAGGGCCATTTTGTTTTTGTTACACAGATACTTGTGAAGGCCCTGTCGTAATTTATGCGCTTGCCAGTGAATGTAGTTTACACAATTTAATATATTAAATTATATTCATTGATACACACAAGTTGGGTAACGTACAAACATAGAAAAACAAGATACCTACATGAGCAAAGTTAAAGAGTACAAAAGTAAATAGAAGTAGCCGTGGGCCCCACCCCCAAATTAAACACAGCGTTTATCTTGGTGGCCTAATATCAGCAGTAAAGGCAGATTGCATTCGAATGTTCAGTGCGCCAAGGCACAGCAAGACACAAGTTATAATTCATTATGAGATAAGTGATTTTAAAATTATTCAGAAGTAAAAATAAAATAACATAATAATAACAATCATAAAATTAAAATGAAATTGGCTGACATGCGTAATTAAAAACATCAGTAAATTATTGTTTTAAACATTCACGGTTTAAAACTAAACTTATACTGTCACTTACGGGATATCTTCCGTGATTGCTCATGATTTTGAGCTCCCGATATTTCGACGCTGTTTCAAGCGCCATGATCGCGGGTTGACTGGAGAATGCGGGTTGATGGAAAATAAATTGTTAGGAGCAGAGAGAGTAGAGCAGTCTACCCTCTATCTTTGTTTGCTACGTGCAGTACTGGAACTCGACACTAAGTCACGGCAAAACACACTCACAGTATCACCAGATTATGTGGATTCCTTATTACGATGCCGGGTGCTACTTTTGAGCATACTTAAAACTGAATTCCACGTACTTGACAACTTGAAGCCATCCTCTCGATTGAAATTTATATGTTTTCTGATTTCAATTGCTTCTCTTGTCAACCTTGGTAAGTAATGTTTGTCCCTTGACAAAATACGTGGCTTGTGAAATTCGATCCAGTAATTGGTTCCTGAACTCCTGACTGCAGTAGATGTTTCGCTATGACAGGTTTTTCCTTGTCATTGTTTTTCACCGCCTGTGTGTTCTTTGATGCGGCATGAGTCAGTTCGCTTCGTTGGACCGACGTATGAACTGCAGCAACTGCAGTCAATTTTATACACCCCAGGATGTTCATACGGCATCTTATCCTTCGGGGAAAGCAGACTTTCTGCAATTTTCTTATGAGGAGTGAACACTGTCTTTCTCGAGTATTTACTCGGTAAACCACCTATTTTGTCCGTTACTCCTCTAAGCTATGGCAAGAAAGTTGGTTGACGCTCTACTGTAGATCTGGCGGTTCGCATCGTTTTTGGCCTTACAGCTCTAAGATTGGTTTTGTAGCCATTCCATAAACCCGCATTCTCCAGTCAACTCGCGATACGTATTCATTTATCAACACCTCTAGCGACGCTACCACATTTGTGTCATGCTCCTGAGTCTATTGTGGCTTAGAATGTTGAATTACTGCCTATAATTATGAACATTGTCAATTGTATGTAAATGTTTTATTAAAAACGAAGTGGTAAAGGTCGACAGGCGCGTCCATTATGTCGAGCGCGTAGAGGGCAGTAAGTCAGTATATCTCAGACAGCTCTCCGCCCCAGGGTGTCCGATGTCCGAGCCTGGTTTATGCAGGCACACCTACTCAGAAGATTTGCTTCACACCACTGTCTCCGCAGCTGAAATATTACCCTTAATCAGACTTTCGTTTATTTTGCATTTATTTTTATCGTATTTCGATTTCGATGCATTGTTGTGTTTTATTTCTTACTTCACCTCAATATCCTGTTTATTGTTTGGTTTCGGTTTTGCCGTTGGTTCTTTATTTATATTAAAATTAATCTTCCTCGCAATTTTATCTTTTTGGACATCGCTGATTATAAATCACTATGTCGCATCTTAATGCCTGGAGTGGCCAATGGTTGGATGCTCGATGGAAATATTAGTGTCATTGAACTTTGTAGTTATCACGTTGCAAATCTCGGTATTGGTTACGAGTAATTACGGCCGGTGTACTTATCTGTTCATATAAATCATTTGTCTCATAGACACTTAACAGCTGCTGTTGAAAATTAATACACGCATTAGGTTGAATTTGATTTGCAAATAGTCTTAGTGGCAGACACGCTAGTAGGTTCGTGAGCTTTATTAACTATCATTGGACCGGCCTTAAGGACTGTGGTCAATTAAAATAACTGAAACTTGCTCCTAGGAATCTACCCGGAGCTTACAGAATTAATATGAGTTTTTAATGTTCGTAATAAAAACATTCTCCATAAAGAGATGAGTTACGCGCGCTAATTACATGTTCTCAAAAAACCACTGCACCGTAGCAACACGTTTTGATTTTAATTGTTTTGCCAGTAATTCCTCATCGGTTACTTTAATCCGTAATTATCCGGTTAGCTTAGTGCACAGCCATGAATCTCGATAATTAATAGCCAGTGGGCAGAATCCGGTTTAATTTAATTAAGACTCCAACAAATTTTACTATTAATACTCACCTCAGCATATGTTTACTTTCGGTACCCACTACAAGCGACCGGTTCTGTCCGATTAATAAACCTGTGAATTCTGAATCGTTAATAAAGTGCAGTAGCGTTTCTAGTAACATAGCTACAAGGCATTTAGCGCTCGTATCGAAATGTTCCTCTTTCATTAATTGCATTGTTATGTCAGGTTTTGGAATATTGAAATCACTGCAATCTATCTATCTATGTAAAATGGTAAACTGATTGACTGACTGGGTGATATTTCAACACACAGCCCAAACCGCTGGTCCTAAAGACATGAAACTTGGAGGGTGTGGTCTTTGTGAAGAGTAAGTATCCACTAAGAAAGGATTTTTGAGAATTCTACCCCTAAAGGGGTAAAATAGGGGGTGGTTTATATGAAAGTCCATCAGTTTCGAAGTTAGTATTTTCAAATTTTTTGTTTAGGCTGACGATTGAAAATTAATTTATACGGGTCTCAGCGTTTTTGATAATTCTACCCCCGAAGGCTTAAAAAGGGGGATGAAGGTATGTAACTATGTTTGTTACCGTAACCTGAACTAACCTATAGGTTACTTTTTATTCCCTGTAGTACGTTCCCGTCGAATATTTTTCGACATCCAAGTGAGTGAAGCCGCGGGCAAAAGCTAGTAGAATACAAATTAGTGGTTCACTAGGCTCTACAAATCGATGGCTCTCGGCATTTTATAGCGCAATATTGGAATGTATTTGATATTTCAGTTTTACGAGTTTGGTTTCATTTATCTTAAGCGTAGGATGTGCAAAATATTGAAGGATAAATTAATAAAATGCAAACATATTTGAAATGCCCGTGCTAACAATTGTAACCTGTCAGGACCAGTAGTTGGTGCATCTGTTTTCCATGTAAAACCATCAATATTTGTATGCGTAAGACAAGTGTTTGTCCTTTGTGAGCTATGTTGCCACAGACTGTTAGGACCGTCGCGTCGGAACTCTGGAACCTAAACATAGATACTCTGACATTGCATAGAGCATATTTAATTGTTATCAGCGTTTGATTTGCCAGATTCAGTTCGTCAGCAACCGTCTAAATAGCACAATAGGGTAAAACCAGGATAGATGCCCCACTTTTTGAAAAAGCCTCCTAATTTTCAAACTGTACGTTTTTCATGAAGAATTTCCATGAATGTAATTAGTTTGACCTTTGTACTAGCAATACGACTCGTTTTTGTTGATCTAACATTATTTGATTCTGCATAAATTGAGTTTTTGCAAACCCTTTTTTTTTGAGGATAGATGCCTACCTTATGGATAGATGCCTCACTATGAAAATGCTAAGGAGGATAGATGCCTGCGATGTAGGATAGACGCCCTATAGATTAAAATAAGTACAATACATAGTTTTGATATGTTTTATTTGTAATCTTTAGGTAATAGTATTAACGGTACTCTTAAAAATTATTAATTAAACTTAAACATTTGTTTAACAAAAAATAACTTCTAAATTTAATGTGCATAATCGTAACTAATTGAATAGGTATGGCAGGCAAGATACCAATTTTTAAAATGTTCAAAAAATCAACCACAATTAAATGTTGTCCTTATTTTAGGTTGAATTGGAAAGTGCTTTCAGTTTGCCACATCTTGAGCAATAATTTCTAAAAAGTGTACATACTTCGTGCAGCCACTTCTGGCATGATATGTACCGAATCCAATCAGATTTTGACTTCGTATTTTGATAGTTATCAAAGCATCATCATCATCTTCCTGCCCTTGTCCCATGTTATTTGGGGTCGGTGCAACACGTTTTTTTCTTCCACTCTCCTCTGTCAACCGTCATGCTATCATTTACTTCTTTATCTTTCATATCATTCCTCACACAATCCATCCATCGTTTCTTTGGTCTTCCTCTCCCGCTCCATCCATCAACGTTTATATTCATCACTCTTTTAGTCACATGCGATTTGTCCCTCCTCATCACATGTCCATACCAAGACAGTCGATTCCCTTTCAACTTTACTGTGACTGGCGCAACTTTTATCAAAGCATTCTAAGCAATAATAAAAATTTATCAAAATAAAAATAATCATTTTAACAATATGCTAACATGCATACAGCGTATGGGGGATAGATGCCCCTAAGGGCACCTATACTGCAAAAAATCGGGGCGACTATCCTTTTTGCTATGGATAGATGCCCTTTTATTTTTTGACGTATCTAAATACAAAAGTGCAATTATTATTATGTAGTTATAAAGTTAACTAACCAATGTATGGATATAATTAAAATAGAACAGAATTTATTACTATATAAAAAGATATGTAACAGTAAATTCTTACGTTTGAAACTTTGAAGCGTTCGTCCTGTTCGTCGCGGAGATGATCGCATGCACCAGCTAAACACGTCAATCCCGTGCGATGGTCTGCAGGGCACATAGGTGTGGGGCACGTGCTCTCTATTTTTAGACTATTAAATCTGTGTTGCGATTTTGGGAAGTTAGGTTTTTAGAAAATGGGGCACCTATCCAACTGCGGCATCTATCCGGGTTTTACCCTAATTTATCTAGACTAGGTCTAGGTCCTTACACAGATTCACAATGAAGTTTCTCCGGTGTTAACCACTGTATTTCTCATTCGTGCTTGCCACCGTCATTGTAAATTGTACCTTACGTTATTAAACCGGGTTTAAAATAGAGATTAATGTCGAGTGCACAGTGTCATCGACAACAGGTATCTGCTCACTTACCTTGACCGCGCACGTTGTCCTCTCACTTATAGAATGATCATAGACGTCTTCGATGCGCCTGTGCTACGAGCGTGCACCCTGATTCATGCTCCTCAGTCTCCTCATATTTTGGACCTTCCTCTAAATAAGATATTGTTTCACCAACAACAATCGTATTTCTCAGAATTTTCACCACATCCTTTATTTGTTATTCATCATGAAAGATTTATGATATCTCCCTTTTTTGTATGCTCTTTAACTTTTTAATTTTATATCAATATCGGTTTGTACCAATTTCAGAATGTATGTATGAGACCGTGACTTTGTTTTTTTCCCGAAAAGACACAGCCAACTGTATCTTTTTGTGTTGAAGATGAATTTTGATGCGGGTTGACGTCGAATCTGTTCTTTGGTGGTTCATTTGGTCGTGTCACTGAATCATAAGTGAGGACACGGCGTTGAGCAACTTTTTGTGTCCATCCTAACACGCGTTCGTTTCATCTGATTTCCACAAAAGTTATTAACTTTAATATGAGCGTTTTATAAGTATTCCGTTGATGCTGTAGCTGTTTATATTCAATTTATATCAATAGATTGTCCGGCGCTCACCATATTTATATGATTCATTGCCACTCAATCGCGATGGGAGATTAAATAAATCGTCAGTCGCCGTCCTCGTATCGTCGATGTGATTGTATGTGCGTGCGGGGTTGACTTTCATACAATATTGCCGCCAATTAGATCGTGGCGTCTCGCTACGTTGCCTAGGACACTCGAGTTCACTTTACTAAGATATCGGTTTCGTATGCGTATTTGAGTTCATTTCATTCATATTTCGTAGGTTTGTTTGAACATTTTGTTAGGTTCAAAATATTTTTGCCTCATTTATTTTACCACATGGGACGCTGATTTTTTAACGTCATGTCAGCCAGAAAATATTTTTATATTACAAGGTGCGGTGGACATGGACAAGTGAACATAAATTTTAAATTTGGCTGCATATCAAAGACGGACGATTCTTTTGAGAAATAAGAAAGTATTTGATATAAATAGGGCATTTCGTATGATATTGGTGCAGCAGTAACCCGCTTCATAAGTAGTATACCTATTTGCTGTGTCCCGTTATCACTGAAGCGATAGCACTTGGTCGATAGCTCGACCATTACACAGGTTCGTGGGCTTATCTCGGAATGCAGTTTACTGTGCACTCCATTTGGCATCAGACGTGAAAAAATGGGACGTTTGAGTCACCCCTAAAAATAATATTATCAATTGAAAACGTTCTCGAAATCTCAGCAATTAGTAGTATCAGTAAAATAGTTTTCCTGCTGGAACTGGTCGGTGTAGTGCAATAGTGCGTCGTGGTTGGTGTCGCCGGTGGTCATCGGCCCCCATCGGTGAGTTTCGCAAGTCCAGTTAACCGTATGAGTCGATCACATTAATATTCTACGGTTGATTTTATTGCGAACCTAGCGTTTGCCTCCACGTCTGTAGGTATTGATTTTACAGATTGTTTAAATTGTTTATATTAATTGTATGTATGATAAGAATTTAAAATAGGTACACCACGCTTAATTTATCTTTAAATTCACGTGAATGTAAATCGTACGGAGAGCAAAGAGACAAAGACATTCCGTAGTGTCGAGACGAGAGGGAATCTTCAGTGAAGGGCGGCGCGCAGACGGCTTTCATCGTGTGTAAATGCGTGCGGCACAAAAAATGGATAGACGGCCAATAAAAACCCCGTGTGGAGAGAAGCCGAGGGGCGGGCTCGCGGGTGCAGCGCGCTGCGCCAGTAATTGCATGTTGCAGTCGGTCTCCGCCGCGTTGGGTGCGCGCACGCAGCCTCCATCCCTCGTCCGCACTTGGGTGAACGACTCTCCAATCAAGTATACGTACAACTCACCACCGCCGCATCGTGCTCGCTCCTTGTTTTCGTGATCGTTGATCAATCTGTATATGTTTTGGTCCCGTTAACCGGAAGCGTCGTCCCCGACATTGGCGTTTAGCGTGCGTTTCTTTTCCGCTCGGCCGGTCACATAGACTTGATAGCATAGGGGTTGTGTAATATTTGCATCAGTATTCAGTAACCGCTTAGACGTTACGACCATGACGTGAGTTTATCTAGCAGTTATGTTTAAGTTTAGTGTTAGATAAAGTTTATTTGTACTGGCTGTAAATGGTTGTTTTTCTATTGTCGCAGGGCGAACGTCGTCACTGTATCATCAGCGGGTGGGGAGGCGGGTTCTCCGGGCCCGGCGGCCGAGGACGCCGACATGAAAGGCGTCGAAGCCACACCGGAAGAACAGGAAAGGCTAGCGACAGGAAATAATAATGGATCCCTCGACTGTAAGCACACGGCGGCGCACCCGACGCCGCTGCACAAGCGCTCCGTGTTCGCATCCACGCGGGTCTTTATGTTGGTGTTCTTGTCGGGCTGGGTGCTGCAGGGAATGTTCCTGACTTATTTTGTCAGTGTGACCACCACAATAGAAAAACTGTTCAAAGTAGAGTCAAAGACGACGGGAACGTTACTAGCAGCGACAGAGATCGGCCAGATATGCACGGCTCTATTCCTGACGTACCTGGCGGGGCGGGGGCACCGGCCGCGCTGGATCGCGTGCATGATGCTGGTGCTGGCGGTGGGTGTAATCGGCTGCGTGTTGCCGCACCTAATGTATGGCACACAGCTACTGGACGTGCACCTGGAGAACCATCGTGTCGGCGCCGCGCCAGTTTGTTACACCTACCAGAACTCCTCCGACCAGTGCGACGCCGCTCACGTCAAGAGTTCCACGACGCGCTCCTCCATCACGGCCGTCGTCATCCCATGGCTGTTCGTCTGCCTGCTGGTGGTGGGCGTTGGGCAGACCGGCATCGCTACTCTCGGCATCCCCTACGTGGACGACAACGTTGGCAGCAAGCAGTCACCACTTTACATGGGTGAGTGAATATTGATTGTGATTAATGTTTATTATCCGGATGACCTGTAGTTTAATTGTATGAAGTAACCAGGCGCAGGCGCGCCAGAGAATCACTGGGGCGTTCCCTAAAACAAAAGCTGGATGGTCTCTTATAAATAAATTCGGTGTATCGATTAAGATGGTCGATTGTTAGCGTTTTGCGAGCACTGGTAATAAAATGGGCACATAAAAGTGTATAAATCATAGCCGCCGCCCACGGCCCGCCTACAACGTACTCTGCCGGCCGCCCTCTGATGCGTTGCGTAATTAACAATCGACTTGAGTGCATCCTGCACTCACATTCATTGCAATTTTGTACAAAACATCCTCTTGTTATATTTATGTTCATTTTAAATCTTCATTGTTCATTTTTTTTTATGTTTGATGGGCCTCCTCTTGACCTCAATCTAGTCCTGAGGACAGAGATGAGGTCGACGATGGAACGAGTTAACCCAAAAGAAGCCTATTAACTCGCGACTTAAATAGATTGGGGTCATATGAACTTGGGAACACCGACGAAGGCAGGGAATTCCACTCCTTGGCTGTGCGCATAATAAACGATGTAGCAAAGCGCTTCGTGCGAATGTGGGGAACATCGACAAGGAATGGGTGATAACCCGCAGTACGTCTGGACTCCCGATGGAAGAAGCGAGATGGTGGAATGATCTCGTGGAGCTCTTGGGCACACTCACCGAAGTAAAGCCTGTAAAAGACCGACAGACATGCAACCTTGCGCCGCCGGTGGGCCAGGCTATGAAGCTTGGTACCCACCAGCTTATCGTCGCCAATGAGCCTCTTGGCTCTGTGCTCAACAGAGTCGAGTGTGGCTAAAAGGTCATGCAAAGGTTTGTCCAGTTTTTCAGTGCAAGTTATTTGCTATAAAAGTATAGGAATGAATAAATGTTTATCGATCGATTTATGGTGTAAACAATACAATAAACCAATTCGTTGCGCGCATATCGCTACGATTTCATGCCCGATGATGTAAAGCTCAGAAACTCAGGTCGAACTTATGGCTGTGTAGTATAAAATGCATAAAAAGCAAAACAATGGTGTTTGGGTGCTACGAACGTGTGTACACAGAGGTGTAGAGTGTTTCGTGTGTATTGTTGTGTCTGCAACGTATCTAATGCGTCTACTGCAGCTCTGCACTCCAGTAGTGGCTGAGTCTTTTTCCGTCTGAAGGTCCGGTTAAGCGAAGTAGACTGGAGAGCGGACCGGACTGAAATATCTGAGGAAGTCAGGTGTCCACAGCCATATTGCTGTCCAGTCCGTTCAGTTTGATCGCACCTTGATGCCACGTCTCCTTCACCATTGAATGCGTCCTGGTCACCGCTTCTGAAATACGTATATCATCGAGCCTCTCCCAACTGTCCCTGGTCTATGATTAACAATGCTTGCTATGTGTTCAAAAGAATATGACACTAGCAAAAAATTTTACTATAACCAATCACAAATTTTCCTCAAGTGTACAAATCTTACTTTACTGCTACTCTGGCATGAGTAATCTGGCATGACAAAACTTGTCAAGTGGAATTCATTTAAAGTTTAATAAATTTAATGTTGATGATTTCAAGTTATTATGTTAACCATCGACATTTCGTCATTATCATCATCTTCCTGCCCTTGTCCCATTCGATTTGGGTTCGGCACAACACGACCGACATTTCGTAATGCTCATTTAAATTCGTTATTTCGTGTTTGATTTAAATCTTGAGTAGACTCTGAAGGTAGACATGTGGGCATTGAAAAATATCTAGACGGAAGAATATTTTTTTTTTTTTAAATAACACTGTAGTCTACAATATTATGAATAACTGAACACTGTTATGACTGGTTTTTTTAAGAAGAACGGAAGTTTATAGTAGTATTCGCACTTTTGTTGCAGTTAGAGAGTCCCTTTTCGCTAACAATGGGCCCTTAGCTTCAAATATCGGCCTTGTAACGATTTTGGTAACAAGTATCGGTGGCTATTGTCGCATGTTTTCATTAAGGACGTCATGTTCTGTGGTTTTGGCTAAGGTGCAACGATCTAGTCTCATCCCGTGCGTGTCATCTTGTTATCAGGAGAATGAGCTATATCCTCTCCTATTTTAGGAACATCATCTTTGTCTACTTGATTTCCTTTTAGCGTAGTTTGATGTTGTTGACTATACGTTGCTGCTGTTCCTAAAACGTAGGTATGATTGCTATTTGCTGAACGTAGCTCAGTTCTCGTTAAAGACAGATATCATTAAAATACAGAGAGTTCGTTTCTTTTCCAATAAAAATATTTCATGCCTTACCCTTTGCCCGACCTATATCTTTCCCTTCAAAGTAGTTCAATGTGGCTATTTCTGCACAAGTAGCTCTGTTCTCAAAATGAGAGCATGCTCGTGTTTTTGTTACAACTCCGTTCTGATAATATAGATGAATGTTCCATCTAGTGAACTTGCCAATGATTAGATAAACGCAGAATAAGTCCGTTTGTTTTATGTGGGCCACTCATTATCTGACACTCATTCAATGTTTCCTTTTCAATTGAGCTTCTTTTATCTCGTGTTTTAGGTACACGTACTCTGTATCTTTACTACTATGCTGTATAAAGGCAATTAAAGGTCGTCAATGAATGAATTATTACTGTAGGGCACAATATTCTCAAAAAATTGTTCACTTAAGTGGTCTCTATTTTTGATGTTCCTTAATCTCATTAAAACTTATTTTGTCCATCATTTGAGCAACCTTCATGAAATGTCACAGACTAAATCCTATTAGGTACGTCCCAGGTATCATATTTAATTGAAAATAAATCTCAACCCAAACTGTGCAGAAATCGATAAAATGAAATTAAGAAACTTGTTAAGGTTAATGAACAGGTACTCGTAGATGTTTCATAAGATTTACTTTAAGTATGAGTATGAAGTAGGTAATGGCTGGTACTAAAGAAGAGCTTTATGCCGTCCGATATAAAGCTTTCAGAATCGAGTTATAGGAAACTTGCAGAGACACTAGAGTTAGAGAATATGGTACCCATATAATTATTTTACAGCCATATAATTTTATCGTCTTTCCAAGTATGTTACAAAAGCTTATGTTTGAGCTTTATGCTTATATTTTAATTGAATCTGTAAGGCAGCAGCAACCCTTGTCATGTATGTTCTTAGGTAAACTATTAGTAGCCTGTTCTGTAGTTAACAACTACAGGCTGATTTGATTGTTAACTTCACACTTAGGTAATAGTACAACTTGAATTTTTGCATCCAGCTATACATATGTATTAAATTTCAGTACAAAGTTCAGTACTCATACTCACTGCGTCATTGTAGTTGCAGTATGCAGTACTCTCAATTAAGCAAATTAATTAATTCATTAATTACCCTAAATCTTCATAATCACTGCATACTAGAACGTGTGCGATAAAGGAAACATTATTTAATATCACGCAACGCATTACACTAATTTGTTAAACAATTAAATTCAATTCAGATAACTTGTATCGACCTAAATAAGCATATTACGCACGGATATTGTGAAACCCGTGTGGTGAGGATTATTTAGGTCAATCATTACGTGTAGTCGTGACCTCAGGCGTTAGGTACTTTTAGTAGGGCATGATAGGCTATGCGTAATTAATTACGAAGACTTCGAACGGAGAAAAATTTAAGTGTTATTTTGTAGCACCATGTTCTACAAACTTGAACTCAATTCGGCAAAAGATAGGGTAGACTTTGCACTTTTGCTTTACGTACTACACGTCGTACGTCTACATAGCCACTGAACAATTTGATTTTTGAAACAGCGGTTATTATATGCTAAACAGATAACCTATTTCAAACAGCGATTGATACAGCAATTCTTTACTAACTACCTGATATTATAAACGGTTCATTAAAATGGTCTATAGGTTTTTTAAAAGACCTTGGATCAATAGTTACGTACTATTGCACAATACCAATTTGGTGTTATCTTAAATTTATAATCTAATGGAACTGGGTTTATATCGACAAGCTCTACGATTGTTTTCGATACTATTTCGCACCTGTTTTCCTTGTGCTTTGTTTTTGTACAAACTAGATCCACATCCTATTTTGTCCTAGCTAGTGTTGAATAATATTTCCCTTTGTTTATTTCACCATAATGTTCAATTGTAGCGTCGAGCAAATTCAAAGCAGAGTCGCGCTTTTTATTTCCTTCAGTTTTACCGAGTTCATTGCTCTCTTCAGTAGCTGGTTTCAGTACAATTTCCCGATCGATATCCGTACAGTTCGGAACACAGCTCACTTATAATTCATGGCTGGTCCGTAGTTCTTCACTGAAGCCCTGTTGTTCAGTAAAACGTATGCAATTGCTATTTCAGTAGGTGGTCAGCGAAGTGTGTCAGTGTGTCGACGCGTCGCGGCGACAATTTCAGCTCGTTGGTGTCAGGGCGTGTCTCGTTCCTTAGAGACGTTGCCCTAATTTCGTCCCTCGCGATCACCGTTCGGGAATGGTCGACTTCGAGTCGTTTCCTCGACGTGTTCTTGGGTTTTTTCCTTTACCTTTAGGGACTGTTTTGTTGGAATAATCTTTGCCGTTATATATATCAGCGTCCTTATTGTAATGTTTATTAATTAAACCACGCTGATACAGTAACACATTTATTTTAAGTGTTTAACTAATATATGTAATATATAATCTTGCTCGCTATGACTAGATGTGTCTTATGGTAAGTGCGTTTCATTACTGATGTAATGCCATATTATGTTACACTTATACCTATAGCTTTTGGTTAAAATCGTTGTTTCGTTTTCATTCTCTATGAGTGTTTTACCGTCCTGCAGTTTATCTATCTCTTCACCATCAGGATGATAAATATCAACATTTCTGCTGGCACTTCATGAGGCATACTATTTCTAGTATTTTTTACTGTAAAGAGAACTTGTTTTGTTAGTGTCCAATTAGCCGTCCTACCTCTAAAGTTATTTAACTTTTACTTCTATTTGGTATGTCAAGGAAACAATATGCTACGGAATTCGACAGGTGTCTTTATTTAACATTAATAAATTCCTATAGAGAATCTTAACAGTCAAAGCATTAAATAAAATTTACCTCATTTTAGATTCTAATGTATTCATTCAGTACGGCATAGAAACGTGTATTGTAGTTTTCCTTGAACAACGATTACATTTTTACATCCAAAATGTTGTGATTCATCAAGTTTCCAGAGAACGCCACAGGCTTGTGTTTATTTGAGCCAGTGTTGATACACGCATTCGGGTCCCAATAAATTTTATAGGACCTTGTTTCTTCTAAAATTGGAATTTTATGTCCAAGATGTTTAAAGGATTTTGCCGGAAATGCCGAAGTCGAGTATTTATGTACTTTCGTACGTCTGATTTTAATAGTTGGATTTGTTGGCCTGGAGGCCTTTAATTTCTACAATTTGTTTTCGGATAAATAACGATCATAACTATATCCTGTTCAGTGTGTATGTCCTTACATGCGGCATGTGAAACGTGTAACAAAATTCGAAAAAAATAATAATGTGAGACCCCGGAAAGGATGATAAACGCTGACAATTAATCAAAAGACTCGTACCGTATTTTGGAATGTTTTTTCTTTAATGGTACTATCGGTTCGCAATCTGATTGCGATTAATTACGCCGTGTATGGACGAGAAAATTACCTCGATTACGTTACCACGATATTGCAATGTGCACCTTATGCAACTTTTTTGCGAGTGCACTATCAAATCGCGCTCCACCTAATCATTTGTTGCTGTAGTTGTCATAGGTCAGTTTTCTTGCAACATCGCCAGATAAGATTACGTCCGTATGATTAGATATGATTATGTCGGCTGTTGTTATTATCGTACCGACAGTTGATTAAACCTTTTTATGACGTCAAATTGCCTTTGTTTCATACACCGCAAGTCGAATGATTATTATTGATTGCCTCAAACCTATTTCCTGTATCTGTTTAGACAGGTGTTTTCGAAGAAGCGTCACAGCGGTTGCTATTAGTGTGTGTTTTCCAACCGAATTAGTCATACTTCTAATAATGATTTTGTTTCGAAAGAGCAATGAACTCTGCACCGATTAGGAATTGTGTTCCTATTTCTTGGCCATTAAAAATATCGTGACTGGCGAATATTATTGTGTAGTCCCGACTGTCTGTGATGTTGAGAGACTTTGGTTTCAACAATTAGCTGTGGATAAATTCATGAAACATTTGCTAAGGTACCAATGGTAATTTATTTTTATTTTATTTATTTGGTTCACCAACAATTGAATACACTGTTTCAAAGATACGAGATACATCCAATAGAGTCACATACAAGTGTGTTAACTTACAGGTAAGCACATCATGCACTACTTATTTGTCGTTGGGTGCCTACTTAAAGTCAGATGAGTACTTAACTACTCACCGCACACATCTATGGTTTTTAATACATAATTCAAATTAAATTAAAATGAAAAAATAAAAAAAATCATTTAGCTAATAAAAGTAGTAGTAAAAAAATTAAAATAAAATGTAGATAATATTTAACTAATAACAGTAGTAAAAAAAATAAAAAATAAAAATCAATCAGTAATTGGGGACAGTCAAGTTTATGTCTCAAAATTTTAAATAAAAATGTTGAATCCAGTAAATCTTTCGTCTTCTGTATGGGGATCATCTTGAAATGCATAGTGTCTTTTTAGCTATCCCGGATGAGTATGCTAAATGCCACAGAAATCGTTTTGAACCCTTTCCAATCTTAGTGTGTGGGTGGCATAGTGAGATCTCCATACGGTGCTGCAATATTCTAACGAGCTACAGACCAGACTATTATATAGCAGAATTTTAGTTTTATTGCGTCGAAAACAGGTAACATTTCTAATGAGAAGCCCAAGTATTCTTGAGGCTTTTTTAACTACATTTTCAATGTGGCGTACGAATGTTAACTGCGTATCAAACAGAACTCCCAGGTCTCTTATCTGTTCCACCTCCTGCACTAAGTCACCATTTAATAATCAGATCGTGTTAATTTTGTTTTCTGGTGAATTTCACGTGGTGGCACTTGTAAATATTTAAGCTATATATTCTATATACCATTTTCATCACACCACTTTACTACCATGTCGATATCTTTCTATTGCAACTTAACATCTAGGTCTGATTCGATTACTCTGCGAAATTTTAAATCGTCAGCATACATGTAACACTCAGAGAATTTCAACTTGTTGGCGAGATCATTACCAAATAGGTTAAATAAAACTGGGCCAACATGTGATCCTTGTGGGACGCCAGATGTAACCTTGTAGGAGCTTGATTGGTAGCCATTGAGGGCAACAAAGAAGGAACGACCGTCGAGATAGGAATTAAACCAATTAAGGAGGGAGCCAGTGATGCCGTAAGCAGCTAACTTATGCAAAACTATATTATGAGGGACGCGATCAAAAGCCCTGCCGAAATCGGAATATATCACGTCAACTTGTTTTCCAGAGTCAATGGCACTCGTTAGGGTCATGAAAGTCACTAGGTTTGTGCACGTAGATCTGTAACGCACAAAGCCATGCTGGGTATCACTAAGGTAAAGCTTCTCATGAGACTGGATGTAGGGACAAATCAAGGATTTAAAAAGTTTGGCGAAGGTAGACAAAATTGAAATTGATCTATAGTTACCTACATAATTACGATCACCGCATTTATGAATTGGTACAACCTTTGCTACCTTCCAAAGCTTTGAAAATAAGCCGGAGGCAAGTGATCGATTGAATATTCGTGATAAAGAAGCTGCCAGAGGCGAAGCTCACATCGAGAAAATACAAAATATAAAATAAATAGAGATTCCATCGGGTCCAGCGCTTTTTCGGCGATCCAGAGATTTAAATTTTGTCAGCACGACATCGATGTCAATCGTTAGTGTTGTCAAAGGTAAACTATAAGCTAACATGTCCTGTATGTATTCAGAGGAAGATGAATGATGAGTCACATTTTGTTGACTGTACATGGAAGAAAACTGAGCAGCAAACATTTCTGACATATTGATATCATCCGAAGACGATGTGATGCCGTCAGTCATTGTTACCCCTAACTGATAAGAACTGGTGCCACCTCGCTTGTCCTTGATATAAGCCCAGAATCGCTTCGGATCCTTGGTTATTACAGTTTCTAGATCATTAACATATTTGTTGTAACAGGAAGCAGCCATAACCGAGCACCGTTTACTCAGCAGTTTTAGTTCAAGCTCATCCATGGGGTTTTTATAGGTTTTGTATCGCTGGCGTATCTTTTCCTTTTCTCTCAAGGTTCTTATTAAATTTTTAATCAAGGAGACATGTTTACTGGTGATAAGGGGGATCTTGCATGTCTATAATATTTTAATTTTACCGTAGAATATACTGAGCATATTATTCACATCGTGAGTGTCATTAAATGAAAGGATCCAATCGATCTCATTTAAGTGCTTACAAATAATATCATAATATAACTTGTAAAAATGTTGTCTTTTGTTACTATTATAGGGAAGTCTTGTGTCTTTGTATGATTTTAAATTATTTCAATTGGGGGATGCAAAGGGTCATTTTATTTAGGGGATTTAGAACAGAACATACGATACCAGAAGTTAAGTTAGTCAACGCAAGGTCAAGTAAACTGCGCACAGAGCTAGTTAACGGACAGACTTTGTAATTGAGATGTCTATGATAACCCACAAATCTTCATAATTGCCATCCCGTACGGCAATCAGAACAACTCCATCTTTTTTCCTGTTATCCGTATCTCGTTTAAAGACTACATATCTGCTATCAAATGGCTCTGAGCTCATTACAGAACATTTAACCAAGTCTCGGTTAATATTAGTACCTCATAGTTTTCGCAACAAACTTGACGATAAAAATTATGAAATTTAGTGCGTAAGCCTCTAGTGTTTTGGTAAATCAGGGAATGCTAATGAATTTTATTTACTGTTACATTGACAAAAACCAGAATGAAATAAAAAAAAAAATACGGGTTGCACTCCGGGAGTGCCGGCAGAAGTGAAAACTTGATTATAACAACGTTTTTTATAACAACGCCCTCTAGTAGCAGCTAAAAAAACTGTCGCGCCTACCAGTAACAGTGTTCTCTGTATCAATGCATCATTTTAGTTTTCAATATCAAAGATAGATGGCGCTTTGTGCTAGCGCCATCTACCAGCGGTCTCTCACAACAGTTACTCATTGCATTTGCTAATGTACTTTCTACTACATTCTACAAGATGTCGCTAGGAGTTATAAAACTACGATCATGTTCCAAAACATTTAAAAATTTCTTTAAATAATTTTAAACCATAAAATGTTGAAGGTTAAGTTCAAAATCGTCTACTCTTCATCCGTCTTACGCTTTTTCCAAATTTCTTTAAATAATTTTAAACCATAAAATGTTGAAGGTTAAGTTCAAAATCGTCTACTCTTCATCCGTCTTACGCTTTTTCCAAATTTCTTTAAATAATTTTAAACCATAAAATGTTGAAGGTTAAGTTCAAAATCGTATACTCTCCATCCGTCTTACGCTTTTTCCAAATTTCTTTAAATGATTTTAAACCATAAAATGTTGAAGGTTAAGTTCAAAATCGTCTACTCTCCATCCGTCTTACGATTAGGTCACGTGTCCTGACGCGAGTGTCCTGACGCGAGTTTAAGATTTTATACCCATTACAGAACAATTTTTTTAGAGTGCTCAACGCCGCTAAAGAAGTTTTCACTTCAAAAAATAAAAACTATAAGACGAAAAATTTCAAATTAAACCAGCTTATTCAAAGTATCCTTATTCTTAATCAGAATGTGTTCCGATTCCTGTGCCTTCCGCATCAATATCCGACCATCTCGTGCCCAGACAAACTGAAATTCGATTTTCTTGGCTTTGAATCTAGCGGCCGCATGGAGTGCCTTGTTGGTTTGGTAGTGGTCATAATTATGTTCTGTAATGTAGATCGGAGATTTAGGTCCAGAGTATCCCAAGTGTGTTGTATTCAGTTTTTGTCTGGATTCAATTTATTAAATTTTATGGTAGCTGCGAGAAATTGGTCACGACTACGGGAGGAAGCAAGTTGTACTACCACGGCACGTGGGCGGGAATTGCTGGCATTTTGTTTTGCGACTCTTGTGCAATGCTTAATGTCGTGGTCTTGAATACTGGTCCCTACTAATTTAGATAAGTGTGACACAATCTCTATCAAATTTTACTGCTTCTTTTCCGGCAGGCACTGAATTTCCATATTGTCTGCACGGGTTTGCTGTTCCAGTTGATTTATGCGTGATGTCAAATCGTTAATACACACTTTCATCTCAGAGTTTTCCCTTTGCAACTCCTTCATATTCTCCTTGGACGCTTTAAATTCTTTTAAAAGATCTTCATACAGACGATTCATAAAAGCCATGGATTTTTCCATATTCTCCATTTGGCCTGTTATTGGTTGCCATTGTTGATTCAGGGTAAGATTCATATTTTCTATGAACTTAGTTAACATCTCTGCCGGAAGCCTGAATAAGTAGACGAATATCGGCGGGTGATAACGTAATTTCAACAGGCGCCTGAGGATCAAAAGTAGTTGAGATGTTAGGCAAAGGCGTGCTATCGGATTTGCTAAGTTTCGGGCCTGCGTTTAGACATTCAGTAAAATGCCACTTAGCAGGTAAATTGTAGTTGTCAACCAAAGACAGATGTGTATAATGATATGCTTTAAGACATTTTACGCATTTAGCGTATTTTTCGTGGTCACCTGTTTGGTCACAACATCCTCATAACATTCCAGAACTTAGCGACACAACAGGATCATCTGCCATTATGATATGCCGACTTTTTTTGTTGCAACGTAAAAAAACGATCAAGAAATTATAACGTTACCTCGCGAGAGAGCTTCGCACGGCGTCACTTCTCACTTATTAGTGAGAGTGAGGCGGTAAATTGTAACTTAATGCAAGTTATATTTACAAATTCTGCAGTATTTAAGCACTTCACTAAATTAGTTCACAATGCAATGGTCCATACAAAACTGTTACTTGCTATATACTTCCAACCACAGATGAGAGTTTAAGCGTCTTTAGACAATTTATAACAATATAAAACACAGAGCGAGTTGTACCGTGACGTCCTCAACAACTTTTCTCTATTCTCTGTATATTGTAATCAACGGAGTAATAAAAGTTTTATGGCACTAATCGAATATATATTTACATTAATTTGAAATTCTATTGCGGGAGACCGGTGTTGAAGTAGCCGTTTAGATTTTACATTACCTGGTAACGATAAAGTCATGTTCCTATAAACGGAATTTGATACCAGAGATAGAACTCGTCGGACACCTTATTTAGACGTGAATATTGTTTTCTGCGGTGGGATTGTTTATTTATTCTTCTAAATGGATACGTTGGAAATATTTCAGCGGCTTTTTATATCTATTAGGCGTATATCAGAGGTGATTGTAGCTGTCAGTTGAGATGACCTTATTTACAGAGGCGGGCTTCACAAGGTTATCTCTGCGAGCCCTGTGTTGCCTTTCATATCAGTTTATTTATATTTGTCTCTATTATTGTAGATAGTGTGGGATAGGGTGGCATGCTCCTCTATTTTTGGAGCGGATGTAAAGTTAAGTTCAGACTTTAGTGTAAAAATGTACACGAGTCGAAAATACAGTGTAATGTTGGAGCATAACCGCGTTTGCCTACCGGGTTCATTTAATGATACAATTCGTCATTTTTTGACAATCACTGAGCGTTAATTCGAGGGAACAGCACTTGAACGATGTTAATGATGCATCGGAACCGGTAAGGACGAGTGTAGCGGGACATAATAAAAACTTGTACCGAGACGCGGGCTGCGGCCGTTGGGAAAAACGATCCTGACGAGGCCATTATTTATTACAAAAGCGCATGATGATAATAGGAACTTATATTTTACTTTGTGTCGAACGTGAAGCACGCGAGCTGAGCGCACGCCCGTCCGTTTTTTGGCAAGCGATGCGGTTGGTTTCTGGGAAAGATTACATTCGGGACCTAAGTACCTGATTGTTTTTCGGTCACTCACCCTGCAACGGTCCTTTGTTATTTTATTATAACAGGTTTTAATTTAATTTCGAAATTTGGGACAGTTCTTACGCATGTTCAGCCGCGCCGGATGATTCGTCTTCGGGTCGCGGCGTGTCCCTAACATATTTCAGCCTCATTATGTATTTAAATGAGTTGTTTACTGTTTATAATATGTTATGCAGTAATAATCATATAATTTAATGGGCTATAATAATATTAGCATTTCTCGGAACAATAATGCCAGTAATCATCCAAGCTCGCAGTGCGTTCGTTTTTCTTTCGTTCTAACATGAAGTAGCTGTATGCAGCAGCGATCGTTGACAGCGGCAATTCCTCATACGATAATTTGTTGTGGCGAGTTCAATGGCCCTCAATTAGCCCCAGAGCCCTAGCCCTATTGAGATAAACGACTGCGGCCCAGTACACACTGGGCCGCAGTCGAGAGAGTCCTTTTCAATTTGCATAACGGCCATCTCCGTCTCACCGATTATGCGCATTAATATTTACTACATCATTAAGTGTACCGATGATAATATTTCCTCGAATTATGTCAGTGTTGCTATTTTACATTGTATCTGCATTTTCGTGCGATAGAGCGGTTCCAGTGATGCGTGCACTGGAAAATGTATTCGTTTCGTGTGCAAGTGCCGTAATAGGAGTAGAATCTGTTAGCGTAATATTATTTAATACTTCGTGAGAGCAAGACATGTAATTGGTTACAATGTTTGCTTAATGTACTATAGCAGCGGAATGGGTTTTACCTTTGCATGTCACTGAAAACTTTCAGTACTTGTCATATACGGTGATAATATTGCACTGTAAAAATTTGAAACGTAAGCGGGGCCATCAATTTTAAACTAGCAGATTTGGCATGACAGATTTTTACTTGAGATTGAATATACGAGAGTGATTGATTATGCGATTTTGGTAGAGGATCATATAAGGAACGGATATTTGTGTAGGGAAACTGAGTTTTGAAGATTAACCTTCAAAAACCGGCCAAGTGCGAGTCGGATTCGTGCATAAAGGGTCCCGTACCATCGTAGTAAACCCTTTAATTTATTTGTTGTTGTAGCGGCAACAGAAACACCCACTCTGTGAAAATTTCAACTGTCTACCTATGCCCGCTGACAGACAAACGGACCTAAACGATAAGCTTAAAAATTGCTCTTCTAGAAAAACTAGGCAAGATATGTTAAGTCCTGATAATGTAGAGTTCCCACTGGATTTCTTTACTATTCTGAACCCAGGATAAACATTCTCACCGTATTAGTCTTAGAAAATTACGATAGGGATCGTTAGGCTTAGTTTCCAGTCTAACCAGACGTGACACGTTAACTATGTAACTAAAGTAGAATGCATACGTGTGTATGCATTCTACTGCTCACCATAATAAAGTATTATAAAACTCGGCCGGACGTCGGTCGTTGTGGGTTGTCTTTCTTGTATGCTTGCCGACTAACTGGTGTCAAGTATACACGGTAGACAGATTTGCAAGTTATTTTTCTTAATATTGTAAAACTGGTGATTGACTTTAATTAAACTTTACGTTTGACTATCGTGCATGATGATTGTCGAAATAATCGTCTGTGGACAGTATTCGCTCTGTATGGAATATTAACATCATACATTCTGTCTCAAAGGGCTTAGCGTTTCACCAGCAATAGTTGATCAGCTATACTTCTCATGCAATAGCGACGTGGTATAGGACATAGCCCCAAACTCCAGAATGCTCCGGGATTCCGTTGCTAGGTCCTGGTAATCCGGGAAATTCAGGGACCTTGAAAATTTCAGAGCATTTACGTATAATAGCAGAAATTGTGAAAATATTATATCTTATCTTCCGTGTCTTTTGTCCACAGCTATTACCATCGGCATAAGGGTAATCGGGCCGGCTCTTGGGTTCCTCCTGGGGGCATTATGCACCAGGGTCTATGTGGACCCTTTGCTAACCCCTAGCTTCGATGCCAACGACGCAAGGTGGGTTGGAGCTTGGTGGCTGGGTAAGTACTCATATTTTCTTTTTATCTTCTTGTGCAAGTCCAAATAAATACTTTTTCTCTCTTGTTGAAACGGATAGACCATGTTGACATATTGATGCCGTAATTGACCAATTATTATGTGTGTAGAGAGTGAGTAGCCTCATAATTTGTCTAGGATCCTTGTAACAAAACTAAAAAATAAGTAATAAAATAAATAAAGTAAAAGCTATGATTTGTCTTGGGTGTCAAGTGACAGTTAGCTGAGATGTTTATTATGATAATTACTGTAATTTTTAACCTAATGGTAGTCCTTGTAAATTGTTCTGTTTTAAAGAATGTGCGGACACCATTGCGGTCTCAGTTGTCGTAGATAAAAAAGACGTTAATGATGAGACGTTGGCTAATAGGGATGGGATAGCAGAAAAAGACGTGAAAAATCATCCGAAGTGGGATAGAACGCAGAATTTAATGAATACAGATTTCAAAGTCATGTAAACAATTTCCAACTCTCAAAATGCAGTGCTTGGAATATCTAGTACCTTGTTTATACTTTTGTCAAGAGTCGAACGGGTGATTGTAATCGATCGCATAATATCCATTCAGAATTAAGTTGCTGCTAGAGCCACGCTTAGTTCCCAGCACACGTACCTAGATGCATTAATTGTTATACATTGAATACCATAGAATGGTGACGTAGATGCAGATCTTCTCAAAACTATCGTCTATTTTTGTTGTCTTTGAAAAAGTGACTTATTTCGGTTTAAATATGAAGTTGTGGTGGTAGGTCCTACACCATAACTTCATGGATGACAGGTAAATCACGCAGATTTTTTGGTAACTCTTACAATATTAAATATTTTACCATTCCTAATTCTTCTTCTTAGCGTGTCGATGGCAAAATGTTTGGCGCCGAATTGATGACATTAGATAGCAAAACAAGGTAAAATGGTTCTAGAATATTCTAGATTGGAAATTAGGGCCATGTTTGCGGGCCCTGTCATGTAAATTGTATACAATAGTAGTCGGCAAGGTGATATTAAAAATATAGGTTCGAACATACAATACCAAACGAACGTTTCGCGTTTTACTGCTGTGTAAACATCACAATGGAAAATTGATACAAATGGCTGTTAGCCGTAGTCGCTACAATTTTCTTACGTATCTTGAACCGAGTCGCGCCAGATTTCGAAATAATTGATTCTGGCGTCGCTTGTGTACTAACTTTATCAATCTAGTTTCAAATTTATCAGTTGTCATTGTCTCCAAAGTGGATCATGTTATGCATATTTGACTGCATAATATTTGCGATGCATACTCGTACCGGTATCTCCAGAATTATTAACGAAAATGAACTAGCTATCTTCATGTTCAAGCTGCGTTTTCCTATTCTTAGATATTCTATTTTCGTCCACCTAGGCGGGATATTCCCTAAGCTTACAACTAAACCGATGACCTGTCTGTACAACGAAATCGAAGTAGCAGACATTCCAACGCGGAACATTCATCTACCGTTAGCGAAGCACTTGCGCAGATTTGCGCGCAAAATCCACGAAGAAAGCACGTGCGTGACCTGCACACCAACCGAATGCGTTTAAACAAAACAAACTCCTAAATACCATCCAAAAAGGACCCATTATACCTTCACTTCTACAAAATAAAGATCAATTTCCAACTGTAAAGGGTTTTAGGAAGTCATTTATGCGTCGTGTCGCGGTAGAAAACTGCTGCAAGCGTGTCCCGACTGCCAACGTAGTGAATTCGCGAATACGCATTGAATGATTTCTGCGTATTTCCTTATTGTTCCAACACTACACTTATGAATGAAGTTTTGAATTTTAATAAGTTTATTTTAACGGACGTTTTTGAATCATTAACGTATTGTCTGGAAGTGCTAAATTGGCGGCTGTGGCCCGCATAATTCAAATTTTGGTGTCTCAGAGGCTTAAAGCAATGCCATATGTGTTTTTGGAGCATTGTGGCGCCTGTGAAGCTCGACATTTTGTAATGTAGAGGCCCATAATGACCCCTTATTATTAACAAAGGACCACCGCGCCGTCTTGAAATGAATGAAATAAACAGTAATGATTAATGAAAAGTAAATTGTTTTAAAAAACGCAGAATTTATAATTTGTTGGAAATAAATTACATATTTTGACACGAAATAGCTCTACGCATACGTGCGTTTATAAAATGTCAGTTAAAGTGAAGTTGCGACGATTTACGTTATTATAAGAACATTTCTCAAGGGATAATGAGCATACAGATCGTATGTTGCAAGATGCTAATCACCACTCATTATTTCCCCCAACTGACTCCCATAGCGGCTCGATTGCATTGTAATTGTTTCTGCGAAAGGGTGAGCGAGACATTCCACGGTTGCATAATTAATACTTCACTGTAGGTAATGTGCTTACATGAACTTTCAGTTCTATTGACAGTTTTAGGAAGTTGTACTCGAGAGATGTGTTATAACCGCGGTGCAACGTGTATACATGACGTGGTGTCATAGAATGGCGCGCGATGCAATTTCAAGTCGGCTTTCGCTTTTTTTGTGCGGGCGTCACGCTGCGGCGGCGGTGGCGGCGGCGCGGGCGCACGCCACTAGTTATATAACGCGTCCTTACATCACGCCGCGTCACCACAGCTAAAATAAGCGCTCTATCCACAGCCGGTCACGGCCAAGGCTGCGCGCCTTGTTGCCGACAATTATGCCGTCGTCGTTGCCCGTAATGAGGATTTAGTGGGTGGACACGCGACCGACGCGTTGCTCACTTTTACTTTTAAACCGGTTCTCTTGACCTTCGTCTTCTCTTGCTGGTCAAGTTTTCAAGTTCTCACCAAAATGTATTAGACGCTGCGACTCATATTACGTTTAATGGTACAATTGAGCGTGGTAAACAATGCTGGTCGGTGTGTGTATCCATAGCCCATACCTACCGTGTCTAGCGAACGCCCTTGACTGAACGTCGACCGGGCGACCTTGTGGACGTTCAAATGTTTTCTGTTTGAATCTATCGGAATTGTTTTTGATCGTATCCAAGGTTTCATGAGTTATTATTACGATCACTACTTTTGACAACTCTAACAATAGTCTGTGTTGGTTAGATTTTCGCGACGTTTTACCTCAAATATAGACAGAAACTGAGGCTCCTGATGTCGCGTCATTTTTTGGATGTGTTTCTAAGTTTACGTAGTATGTTCCAGAAACTTGGCTACTTTTAAAAACACGAGTGTTTTGCACATTGTAGGCATGTACATAGATTGTGCGATCAGTCTCGCACGGTGGCGCCCCGCGATGCGTGAAATATTCCACACATTATCTCCTGAAGACTGCTAACGGATTAGTGTTATTGAAAGGAGCATTTCTCACTCGCCACCTCGATAATTGCCATAATTAGAATACTCCATAACGCGATCCTGCTGATATGTTCCATAAACAATGAGTGACTCGTCCATGTAGACTAGCAACAATTTGTATTTGCTTGCTATATTTTTCGCTATTTCGATTTCCTTCGTGTTTTATTTGCTCGAATAGATACTGAGTATGATATTCATTAGATTGTACTATTTTAACCTTTTTACGAGTATTTGCACACCGTTTTATAATGTCTGTGATAATACTAAAGAGTAACATGAAGACTGTTATAAGCACTAGATGTCTTATGTGTATCTAAAATGCGGTTGAATGGCCCTAGGGTAGGTACATTTACGCCCACTACTGCATACGTCACTATCGTTCAAAGAGGCCCAAGTATGGTTGTATACTCACCACATTAAATGTTAGTATTATTGCAAAAAACTGTTAGACGCAACTGAATGTGTTGATCTTTGGCCCACTCATCTATCCAAATTAAGTGTGACATGATGCCACAAGTAATATTTGTGTGTGTCCAGCCGTGAGCTTTTTTATGTGAACATTTTCACATCACAAGACCATCAATCTCTATTTATAGAAAATTCGGCGAAATTATGAATTGGTTTAACATTGAGAATTGTCCTAGTGATCGAGAATTGTCCTAGTGATCGAGAATTGTAGCAGCTTCAGACATTCCTTGAAAGAAAACTTTTTAGACTGTCTTTATAGACTAATTGTGTAATATCAACAGTCAATTTGTTACCCCAATTTTCTAGACAAGCTTCTAAATCCAGTTTGCGCAATTCCAGTCCCAGACTTTTTTTAAATAGTCCATAACATCTGAATATTCACCTTACTAATAACTTATGATGTATTGTTCCACAGGTATGGTGTTCATAGCTGGTTTCATCGTTCTCCTATCAACCCTCATGTTCTGCTTCCCGCGTCAGATCAGACAGGAGCCCATGCCGCTACCACCCAAGAAAATCAAGGATAAAAATGAGCCGTTCCTCAAAGGTAATGAATATATTATTTGGTTGCAATTTTGTAGTGGTGGAAGAACTTGAGTGAGGAGGAACCGGGCTATCGATCAACTGAACTGTATGGCTTAGAGCTTAGACAAATTGACATACAGTACTTTAGCGAATAGTCGAAAAAATATAATAAAAAATAAATAAAAATAATTTGTAAATGTTGCACCATAAGTATGGGTATACTCTTCTGCAAATCTCACAGTCAAAATTAGGTTTGCTGTAAGAAAACCCAGTTCTGGGTTAAGCTCGCCGTTGTAAATAATCTTTATTATTGCAATTTGTATGTAAATTTGTTATTTTGTGTGCAATAAAGAATGAGAAAATATTGGATCGGTTTATGCTACCGAAAAGCTTATTAAATCGAAAGTAATTAGTTGTAGACATACGAAACGCTTCACCTTCGTTTGCCAGTTTTCAGGGCCCTCTGTTCTTCTTAGTTCAACTCGACTACCTAAAATCTCATAAAGGTTTTGGTAGTTTGTGCAATAAATATTCTCTTGTAAAATGAAATGCTTTTAGTATTATTTGGAACACAAAAAGCTGTTCATGGCATTGATTAACTTTTTTTTCCTAAAAGACTTGACGTATCTTGCTAAATTGAGATAAAAACTACACGACTGTTTATTGTATCTACGTGGGTGGCCTAGTTTTTATATTGTAGTAGTAGTCCGGTTGACAGAACTAGCACGACTTTGATGAATTCCGTCCTATAAACCAATCTCTAATAAAATTCTAACAAATGATATGTTATCGTGTAAGAGAAGATTGTCTCCAGACAATGATTCATGTAGCATATCTATTATTCTTTTAGTCTGATGCTGGCAATGCGTGAGATTCTTAATGACTTTTTTATATGCTAGAATTTGTTGTTGTTATTTGATTTACTATCGAGAATTTTATTACGCCCAAGTCTAGTTTGTTTCCTGCCCAACCCAAATGTTGTCTATTTTGTCCAAAATATTAACCACACTCGAACTCTTATCATATCACGATAATTATTTCTTTTGATTAATTTTTTATCTATATCAGATTATGTTCGTGAAAATTTGAGAACTATGGTTCCGCTTTACTTTTTCACAATGGTTGCATTATCGGAATATAAAATGTGATTTTTATTTAAAATCTAAACGTAACCCAGATTTTCGTTCCAAGTTCTAATTTGATATCAGTTGGACGGTTTCCAAACAGAACAATAATAAAAACTGTGACAACATTAAAAAGCGGCGGGAATTCGAGTTATCAGACTGAAAGTTGTATCATGCGATATCTCTTCCGTAAATAATTTGTACGAGGATTTTGATAGAATTTGTTTTGTTTTGTATACAAATGAATGTTTGTAACGTCTGAGTTGTTGTTGGTTACGAGTATTATAAGATATTAATTGCGAAATAGAATTTAAGGCAGCAGCTACCAGGGTCGCTCTTGGACAAGCCTCTGTGTATTCAGGTCCTCAATTCTACTCACCTTTTTCATGGTGTCATCTGTCGCTCTATGCTTATCGTGTACACAATAAGTTCTTGTTTATCCATACTCTAAACCGTGAACTATTTAACACATTAAACAAATGTGAACCTAATGTACTCCCTCATGCATATTACGAACAGTACCGCAGCCCTGGCGGGCATCGGCCCTTACGGGCCCCTCCTGTTTGCTGACATCTCTTTGAGGCGCGCGTGGAACGCGCCGTCGACACGGCCTGTCGTCATAAGACGGACGGACGGCGAGCTAGCCCATTACTCACCGTCCACAGGCCCGCGCCTACGGTGGCCGAGAGCCACCACGTGGCCACCGACGCCCGGTGCTTTTCCCGCGGCGGCTGGGACGTGAGGTTCTCTCCCTCTCACGTTCCGCCACCTCCTTCGCTAGCATGACTGCTTCGCAGAAGGAGGTGACGGCGTCCCATTCCCTGTCGCTCCGGACCATGGCTTGAACCAGTGCCGGGCGCGAGAGGTCGCCGCCGCCAATCGCCGCTACGAGGACACGGCGGTGCTCCGCACAAGCGGAGCAGACCTCCACAGTGTGGTCCACCGTGTCCTCCGGTATCCGATCCTCACAATGGTAACACCGGGGCGTTGCCTCCCGCCCGATTCGGTGCAGGTACCTACCTCACGAAACAACCGTGTCCGGTGAGGACCTGCGTCAGGCGGAAGGTGAGGGCGCCGTGGCGCCTCTCTAGCCACTCCTCAAAGAGGGGACTTACCACCACTATTGTGGCGTGCCCTGCACGGGGCAATACTACTAGAATACTACTGCACTGTTTTAACGTAACATTCCACTCTAAGTCACATCTTTTCTTCAACAGATTTCGTCGCAACAATAAAAAGGCAGCTTAATAACAACATCCTGATGTGGCGTACTGCGAGCTCGGTCCTCCACTTGATGCCCATCAGCGGGGTGTACAGCTTCCTGCCCAAGTACCTGGAGAATCAGTTCCGGTTACCGACGCATGACGCCAACCTTGTCTCGGGTGAGGTACTAACATGAACACTCTATTGGTATTGGTTGTCGACCATGGTCTTCATTGCCATACTATGATCAGTAGTGTGATACGATGGTACATACTCGTATGCTCCGATATTTGTTAAGTTATATAACATAGATTTTAAGTGTGTTGAATTGTGGCTGCGGAAGTAACTTATTTCGTCAGTAGATAAGTTTATTAGATTCTTTTTTGGACAATGTTTTCTATTTAAAGGGACTTTTTAATTTGTATTATTGTAGTGGCCCCTCATGCGGGGCCAGATAAAACCATTCACAGGATTATCACCCATTGTCGTAAGAATATTGCAGAGTTACAAACACAATCAACATTAAAAGACCCTTTGAATTTACAACAATTATTTCTTAACTACCCGTATAATTTATTTTTTTCTCTTCTAATAACTGTATTGACGAACTTATACCTTATAATTTATCTGTGCCGGCAAAATAACTGTGTTCCAAGAATGGAGGCACACATTTACTTAAGTGTTCATGTTCCAGGTCTGGGTGGTATTTTAGTGATGGGTCTGGGCACGATCACGTCAGGCGTGGTGATACTGAAACTGGTGCCCACAGCGAGGCAGGTGGCCGCGTGGACGGCGGCTAGTGCTGTTTTCTACAGTGCTGGTAAGGAATCATCTGATCTTAGTTGAATACAGTTAGATACATAGCAAAAGAGTTCACAACTATTTACATGGGTAGTAACTGGGGATACCTTTATTGCCAACCATATTGACAAAGTTTTGTTTGCCTACGGTTTTTTACCACAGAAATATGTGTGTTAGTAATACTTTCTCGAAAAAGCATTTTACAAATCGCTACTAATAAATTTATTCCAATATATAGGCAGTCAAAAAAGGCAATTCGTACCCCAATCGACTCAAAAAACGAAACAATCAAATAGTTCAAAACTATCTTCCAGGTATGGTAGTACTGATGTTCGTGAGTTGTCCCGAGGAGAACTACCGTATGATCAGCGAGGCCGGAATCGCGAACAGCAGTTTAGAATGTAGTGCGGGGTGCTACTGTGCCGACGTGCCCTTCAACCCCGTGTGTGGACAGGTCAGTATAACGTAAATATTGTTTCAAACACCCGGTTTTAGGAACGGAACTCGTCGACGCGCCAAAATTTTACGCAAATCAAGTGCATTCATGCTACCAATCACATGAGATTAAGCAAGCTTGACATTTTTAGCTAGCAAGTTTTTAGCATAAATATTGGGAGTTCAGTTAGTTTTGATAATTTTTATACTAAATGAATGGCTTGGCACTTTGGTGCCAATGGCGTATTTGGGCGCCAATTATTACGACTGGCTGACCCATTTGGGCGCCAATTTAGACATTGGCTGACCCAATTGGGCGCCAATTACTACTGATTGACGCCCGAATGGGACCACAAATGGAAATCGAGTTATGAGTTTATGCATCATGATTCATGACGTGAAATTGACAGTATTATATTGACTACTAAGCGGCCATACGCGTTGCGTGGTGGCAGTTAACAGTCGTAAATAATCAGCCTATAATGTTCCCACTGCTGGGACACAGACAAGGAGGCCTGTGTGCTAGGGAGTGGGCCATAAAAAAGCAGAAAATATTAATTTGCCGCTGTCACTGCCCGTGACTTCACACCGGAAAACTGTTTTCTATATGCAGACTGTCATGTTCATTTTTATTTGCACATATTACAAGTGTTGCTTTCTCTGCTTCCAGGACTCGTTCACGTATCTGTCGCCGTGCCAGGCGGGCTGCCTGAGCAGCCATCAGCTCGACAACAACACGTGGCTCTACTACAACTGCTCCTGCATCGACAGCGACGCGCGCGGGGAAAAGGCTATGCAGATGTGAGTTTATACAAAGTGTTAAAAAAAACCCTGTCCGATTCGTAAGGGATTAAGTATCGAGATTAGGTTCTGTTTTTGTAATCCGTTTTGGATAACAATTAAAAAAATAAAATCCGATTAAAATAAATAAAACCTACTAAAATGAGTGAGGAAACTTACATGGCAACATAGGACGCGGGCAGCGACACTTCGGTCGCTTCTCGGGTAGCGATGTCGTCATAAACCAATAATTGCCGATCGAACATACTAATGCTGAAGGTGGTGTTGTCACGTTTTAAAAGTTTGTTAGATTTTAGGGAAATGGTTGTAATTAGGCCACAAAATTCATGTATTTTAAAATTTTATACATTTACTTTCATCATTGGTATACTTAAATATGCCCCTTTCGGATCGGTCAGGGCTTTTTTTAACAATTGTAAACACTCTAGTACTAGTTATACAGGATGGATGGGACATCGACGCAAAAACGGTTACTATGAATTCAGCACATGAATCTAGATCCACCAGCGTCAAAATATCCATCCAGTATTATCAATCTATATGAGGCCATCCTATTTGTAGATCTCTGACAGTGTGTGATCACGATCATGTGAGCTTTCCTCTTTATGGACGGAGGTGACATAACGTCTTAGTTTTACGAGTTAACTGTAAAATTAGTTATGTTTACAGCTGTAATAGTTTCGGTATTACTAGAATGAAGGCGAAGCTCCCCAAAATATGTAGGTGAATGTTTATTTCTTAGAATTAACTTCTTTTTTTACCTTACCTATCGAACTCTTTCAAATTGGAACCACCAAAACCACAAAATTGAATTGAAATCAGTTAAAATAATTCGTTTCGCCCCGATTACGCGTGGTCGTGCGAATTAGAACGTTTATTGGATGAGCATTTGACAGTGACAGTCTTGTTTTGATGTTTGACAATTATATTTTATCATCTGTGGTTTTTCCCGCTCAGTCATTATAATATCTGCCACTAATGACATCTAGCATGGAAATATTGGTTTAGTGTGTTTGAACAGCACGTGATTTTTATACATTACCTAAGATAATATTGAAACCATGTTTTTCAGTCTAGTCAGTTTTTCTATAAGTTCCAACTATTGGAGAGATTCCCGATCGAATAAAAGAAGTTGCTGCGAAAGCTACTACTACCCGTCGGAAATTGCGAAGCAACCATATTTGCTGACATTTCAAAAATACTCGATCTCTAAACATGAATACTGATTATATTCCCGTTGATTCTGTTTTTATTTGTTGTACAATTTGTGTCGCCAGCCTGTCGCGCTACGACGTGTACAACAGCTCGGCCAGCCTGGCGGGCTCGCTGGGGCTGGCGGTGTCGGGGTCGTGCGGCGGGCCGTGCAACCAGATCTACGTGTTCGTGGCCGTGTTCGCCGCCATCATGTTCGTGCACGCCAGCGGCGAGGTGGGCGCCGTGCTGCTCATTATACGCTGCACCGATAAAAAAGGTAAGCTAGGACTTGTCATCACTACTAATCGCGCCCTGCTTCGCCCAGCGCTACCTATCGGCTACAAAAATATCCTATCTTTCAAGATGGAACCAACAACATGCACAAAATTTCATTGAAATCGATTCGGGTGATTTTTGAAATTAGCGTGTGAACGTAATAACTGGGTCTCACTCGGCAGGAACTCACCGCCGAGTGAAGAAAGCAGCGCTGTGTGTTCCATTACCATAACGAAACGTATTACAGAGAATCGAGGTTCACGTACGTCTGTACACATAGCAGTAACGAAACGCCGAAATTTCCGGTCGTCATGAGCGTAACAGATCAAAACCTAGAGTGACGGCACGAGGTTGTCTTTGGTCACCCTCTCATATTATAATATATTAGTCTATGGTTAGAACGACCGAATCCGCCATCGTCAGAACATTGTTCTATCACTTCGTGTCCTACCTCCGACCAACGCGCATCTCGAGTGAACTTTGATTAAGCCATTAGATTCATCGTCATCCAACACCATCGTCATCATCATGATCAGGAACGGCAGCTGGGAGGTCAACGAGTACAGGTCGCAGTCTAAGGTACGTCCGCTGCTCGTATCTTTACTGCTGTCCTCATCTTAACGTATTCGTAAGACCGCTTAAGCGGTCTCTCCAGAGTAGCAGGAAGCCATCAAACACATTTCGGCTGATGCGCATGCTACATTTATTTGGTGCCGAAACCCGGGACCTTCCGTTGTTCGGTCAGTGGGTAGCCTTAGGGGCGGATTTTTCGGAGTTGGAGTATATCCTTAGGGGCGCTATGAGAAGCAAAGAAAACGAAAAAAAAAATGTTTTGGTTAAAAAAATTTTTGGGACTTAGAAAATTTTTCGAAAAAAAAATTTTTTTTTACAGGCTCCTAACTAACCGAACCTCGGCGTGCCCCTGACGTCGACCGTCTAGGATTAGCGTTTCCGTCAGCAGGTCGACGGATCCCCGCTGCGCGGGGCTCCTATTTCTGTCTGCAGGGTTTACAGGAACCTAACTAACCGAACCTCTGACGCCCCTGACGTCGACCGTCTAGGGTTAGCGTTTCCGTCAGCAGGTCCATCAGTCACTAATTTTCTAAGTGTTTGCCCCTAACCGTACTCAAGGTGAAAAGTAAGGAGAAATTTTCTTAGTCCCAAAAATTTTTTTAACCTAAATTTTTTTTTTTTGTTTTCTGCACGGCTCATGGTGCCTATAAGCGTATGGCATCAACTTCCAAAAAAACTTTTTTTGAAAAATTTTCTAAGTGTTTGCCCCTAACCATACTCAAGGTGAAAAGTAAGGAGAAATTTTTCTAAGTCCCAAAAATTTTTATTACCTAATTTTTTTTTTTTGTTTTTCTGCACGGCTCATGGTGCCTATAAGCGTATGGCATCAACTTCCAAAAAAACTTTTTTTGAAAAATTTTCTAAGTGTTTGCCCCTAACCATACTCAAGGTGAAAAGTAAGGAGAAATTTTTCTAAGTCCCAAAAATTTTTATTACCTAATTTTTTTTTTTTGTTTTTCTGCACGGCTCATGGTGCCTATAAGCGTATGGCATCAACTTCCAAAAAAACTTTTTTTGAAAAATTTTCTAAGTGTTTGCCCCTAACCATACTCAAGGTGAAAAGTAAGGAGAAATTTTTCTAAGTCCCAAAAATTTTTATTACCTAATTTTTTTTTTTTGTTTTTTTGCACGGCTCATGGTGCCTATAAGCGTATGGAACCAATTTGAAAAAAAAAAAAAACGAAACATTTGCGCCCCTAAGGCTACACTCCAACCCGTTGTTCTATTTGTTAACCGTCATTCCGAATTTGTGGTATTTCTGATTATTCAAATCGATACTTAGAATATCATCAAGCCCTTCGTTTTATCCAAAAACCGTAGTTATTTATCGCATTCTAAGTTATTCCATCGAACCGTCAGATATACGTACAAATCGTATCACTTTTAATCAACGTTCACGAATTATCACTATCGAACAAAGGTTTTCATAAATCTATAAAAATACCTCCGTATTACTTTATTTAATCACTCGATAATGTTAAAGGTTAACTTATAACTTATTATGAGAACCGTAAAAGTGCATTCACTATCAAATTACCATCGGTGCATAATATTACGTCGGCTCGCAATAATATTAACTAGATATCAACATCGTTCCTATTCTCTTACTATCTGAGAAGTAATTACCATTAAAATTACATTTCCAAACGTATTTTCTCGCTGTGTTGAAATCGAGAGGTAATCGTAAATTGATTTTACAATATTCGTTTTTTCACTCGGTAGGTAGATTGAAATAATACTCGGTCGACGCGTACTTCTTCAAACTCAGTTAATTAGCAATCTGTGGATCTAGCATAGCGTAAAAGCACTACTCGGTTCAGTTGGTTGTGGTGAATTCTAAGTGTTAATATCAATACATCGTTTTATCATAGTGTTTCCGTAAATAAGGTAGACATTCACAGTGAACTAAATGGAACAAGTTCGGTTTTCATGTGTTTGTTTGTTACGATGCGCAGTTAGTGTCCAGTGTACAGGTAGCTACCTAATAACCCTAAGTAAGTACATTAGACCGTTACGTTAATTACCCACGAAACTTGTTTTATCTTCGCAAAACTGAAAAGTTAATTACCCACCTATACGTACTATAAATATTCCTTACACGAGACTTATAACTAATATAGTCAACTTAACTGCAGTCGTACCTATCAGCAACTCGTAACAAACATGTCGCTCTTAGGAAAACATTCCTCTCGCAAAGCTGGTACTTTGAAGCGATCTAAGTCTAGGTCTATAGACATCGAATACCCACTCAGGATTTACCGTCTTGATGATGCGCTCACTGCGCTTTTACGTGTTGGCGAGATATTTTAAAAATCTACTTCAAATGTAAAGACGTTCGTGAGTTCAGAAAATCCCTTGATTTATTCTAAGTATTTTAAAAACAATTAACTTGCAGATCGGTCAGTGGGACTTCGTTTTAGTTTATCATATTTTATCGAAACTTGATACGAAACTACCTTCGAATAAAAATATTCACATGTGGAACTGCCTACCTACGTACAACTGAAAACGTTCTTACAATCCAAGTGCGAAGCTTTATTACGTGATAACCACTTCGTCGAGTCGAATAAAGTAGACAAGCTGCCACAAAAGGTTATACCAGCGCCGCAGATTAAACGGAGCAGCACATCACATACACTCGTAGCGACCGAAAATCGACAACCTGAATGTGGTGCAACTACTGTTGCGTACAAAAGCAAATGTTCATTCTGTGGTGACTCACATTCCATTGCAGGGTGTTCAGAATGTCTTAAAAAATCAATAGATGAATGCATGCAGATTGCTTCCGAGAAACACTGGTGCTTCAACTGCTTGAAGCCTTCTCACCAATTGAAAAATTGTAAATCAATATTTTCGTGCCGTACGTGCAAACGACAACACCACACTTTACTCCATTGCGAGAAACCTAGAGAATCGAACCAAACCGTATCTTCCGTGATCACTAGCTCTACGTCACACACTTCTCTCTGTCTATAGTACTGGAGCTATGCAATCGTTCCGAGCTTAATTCGACACCGGAAGTCAAAGCAATTTTATAACCACGTCAGCTGTACAACGCTTCAACTTGCAGCCTACTCGAACAAACGTCAACGTAAGCGGTCTCGGAGAGGGACAAGCTTCTATCATCGGCGACGTTTCTTGTGCAATAGGGAACAACAATAACATTTTGTTTAATTTAAATATGCACGTGTAATATGTGGCGATCAACCTACTGCGAAACTTAACACGTCTGGATGGTCACATATATAGATTCACTACCATTAGCAGACCCCGGTTTTGATATTCCAGGATCTATCGACTTATTGCTCGCGGCCGATGTTTTCGCGGAGTCAGTTTAAAATCAGCACATCAAAGGGAACTCCCACCGACCTATTGCGTTTAACTCTGCCTTCGGTTGACCACTTCTAGGGAACACCTGATTAGCTTCCCACACGTTGACGCATACTCCTTAAACATAGATAACGATCTAAACTCTTTAGTTCAACATTCTTGGGAACTCGATTCTGTACCGAAGGCGACACTGTTGACTCCAGATGAAGCGCTTTGTGAGCGGAAGCTTCTGTCCGAGCATTCTCGCGACTCATCCGGATTCTCCTTGCGGATCTTTACAAATTCGTCCGAGATACCTACTTCGCTCGTATCAACGTATTCGTAAGAGTATGTTCTTCCCGGAGTAGCAGGAAGCCATCAAACCCATTTCGGCTGATGCGCATGCTACACTGTGCGACAGCGTCGTACAGCGCCTACAGATACCTTCATAGCGACCACACGGGAGAGGGCGATACCCTGTGGCTACCTTGTCTTGGCCGCACGATTTTATCATTTTATTTTTGTTTCCCCACAGACAAAGCCATGGCAATGGGCGTGATTCAGTTCGCGATCGGCGTGTTCGGTAACGTCCCGTGCCCGATCCTGTTCGGTGCCGCAGTGGACGCCGCCTGCCGCGTGCGTGACGTCACATGCGGCGTGACGGGCGCCTGCGCTAGCTACGATAACGATAGCTTCCGACATCACTATCTAGGTGAGTAACTAACACAAATATACACCGATTGGTGTCGCTGTGGTTGTCGATGCGATGATCGCTTTGGTTAGGACCCAGCCTGAAGTTACTCAAGTTACTGTAAAAATAGTGGGAATTCATTAAAATTTTGTCAGAAAATAGCACTTTATACATACTGCTTTCATGATACGACGTGTTCTTTTTAGTCACATTTAAATCGAAGGATTGTGATAATTTAGACCAATTTTATGATTCGAAAAATGCGATCGCGTCAGCTAAGATTAATTTTTTAATTAGACAAATCGATTAGTTCCGTCAAATAACTGAGTCAAGTATCGTTCTAAGCTCACGTCGTCCTCGTTCTAGGTCTGTCGGCATTTCTGATGTTCATGGCGTTCATCATGGACCTGCTGGTGTGGAGCAAGGCGGGCCGCATCGACATGAACCCGGAGGACGCGGCGCCGGACGCGGCGGCGCTGGCGCCCGCGCCGCCCGCGCTGCCGGACGACACGCAGCTCTGACCGCACACTACCTACGAGTCGCATCTTTAAGCGACCATAACGAACTTATACCTAGGTAATACGGCTCGAAATGCCGTGTGGACGATGTGAATTTTACATGTAAGTGTTACGGTCTAATTTGCAACGAAACGGATCTGAATCTATCTACAATGTTGCGGTTTAAAATAGTGAGGGTGCTCCTGGTATATCCGAGTTTACATGTTAGGAAATTCAATCCATCCATCCATCCAGTCTACTTGGAACAGCTTTCGGTCGATTGCGAATCTTATATGCGCCTGCTAAGGTGCAGCGACTGTTTAACCCTAAGATGACATCCCGACATGACGGACTATTTGTTTATAAATCGGTTGAAAAACAGCCGCCATTATGAGCCATATAACTAAAATGTGAACAATGCATGCCTTATTTTGTAATCGGACAAAATCTAGATATATTTGTATATACAATTAATTTACAAACGCCAATATTTTGGTTATTTATTAGATCCTTGCTAATATTACCTTTTTAGAAGAATACCAGTGTTTTTGTTGAAACTTGTACGGTTTGTATGGCAACACTCCAACGTGACTGAAAAATGAAATAGTTTTATTGTGCATTTTATTTTGTATCTATGCATTTTATACACTAGTTACTTTACTGCATAAGTATGTGCTCAATTTTGTAAACATAATAAAAAATAATAAAACTGGGTTCAGGCATAATATAAACTTAATCGTAATAAATGATGTATAATAATGATTTGGGAGCAAGTGTTTGATATTATACCAAATTATACAGATATAAAATTAGGGCCGATATATTTGGCGAGCGTAGAATAAAATGTATATTTATTCCTTCTACTTTTAATGAAGATCTTAACCCACTAACGCATAAAACTTTTATATAGTAAATAACAATAATTTTGTGTTATTGGGGAAAGAACTTTGATCCCACACTTCTCAGTCCCATACCTTTATATAAAAATGATCGCGTAAAACACATCACTGTAATTAATACATCACTATGTAATCACAATCTTTTCATATGGGGCTGAGTTTATTCGTAGGGCAACGCTGTCATAGTAATTGAGGAAAAGTTATAGGATTTAGAAAAGAGTCGGGTCAAAGTAAAAGACTTCTTGTAAGTATAAGTAAAAAAAAAAATGAAGATCGACCAGTCAGTCGTAAGAAGGAAACTTTTTCTGGTTGCGGACTATGATTGGCTGTATTGTATATATAACATAATGTCACGCCTGCAATCCCCGAAGGGTAAGGCTGTAACTATCTATAGTACAGTCACGAGCACCAATATGTATACACTTTCCTAAATTCAAAAGCAATTTTCGCGAGAAATAACGATTGTAACTTGGAGATAGGATCTTTTTCATACAAAAATTAGTTCCAAAATACTATGTTCGTAAGTAACAACATGAAATTTAAATCTGAACAGTAGGAGAGAAATACTTAAGAAGTTGTTAAGTATTTACATATTGGTGTTCGTGACTGTAGATACTTATTATGTAGCTTTTATGTGAGTAAAATAAAAACATGTATGGTATGGTATGAAAAAAAAAAGAAAAAGGCAAAAAAAGAAAAAAAAAGAAAAGAAAAAAAAAGGTATGTTTGATTGTAGATAAGTATATAGAATGATAACAATTACTATGACAAAGTGCGTCCTCATCGAACGCATAATATAAATATTTCGATATTTCGTCGTTGAACTTCTAACACCACGTAAGTCAAAAATACCAACTTTACCGGAGAGTGCAAAAACTGCATAATTATACCTAGGTCATGGTACAGCACCATTTTATAATTTGTGTTCACTTCAAAGAGATGGAGACGGTGCTTGTTTCTGATTGGCTGAAACAACGCAAATTTTACTTACGTGGTGTTAGAACTTCAACAACGATTTGCGATTTACATGGCTAGTGATTAGACGTTTATAATAGTGTTAGTCCAATTTTTTTCGTAACAAATTATTACTAAAATCCCTGTAAATAATATTAAATGAATTAAACACTATACACTTAGCGTAATTGTAAATTTTTTTAATTAGTCTAATATATCTGTTAACTTTTTAATCATAATGGATTTCGTTTATATATATATATAATTTACGATATTTCTTCGTCCGCAGCACAAAGAAAAATCGTAAAATAAAAGAAAATATCGCGTAGTCTAATCTATTGTTGGTATAATTAAATCAAAGCTTTTAAGTTTTTATTTAATTAACAATATTTTATATTTTTAAATGTTTTTTATCGTGATATAGATTTGTTTTATTTTACGATTTTTCTTCGTCCGCAGCACGAAGAAAAATCGTAAAATAAAAGAAATCTATATCGCGTAGTCTAATCTATTGTTGGTATAATTAAATCAAAGCTTCTAAGTTTTTTTTTAATTAACAATATTTTATATTTTTAAATGTTTTTTTATATATTTTTTAAAATTAATATTTAAAAATGTACCTAATGAATTTGTTTATAGATGAATAAAGGATTTTAAATAATTATACATCTGTTTACTTTATATTTTCTTCGTATGGGCATTGTTAAATACCTATACTTATATTTTATTATATATATTTAATCACAATTGAATGATGAAATGAAATAATAATCACAATTTGAGGTAACTCTGTTTTGGTCGCTTAGTAAAAATATTTATACCATAAGTTTTATCACAATAAACATATTGAGCATTTGGTTAATACAATAAGATCTAGAAATCAGATAAATTGCAAGTTCAGTTACAAATATTGTAATAAAATACAACTATTCGTTTTTTGATGAAAGATCATAGCTGTAGTGGGAAAAAAGGCTGGGCACCGTTTAACACTATTTAGTGAAATAGATTAGACTAGCGGTTGTTAGGTTTCTTTTACGTTGGAGTTACTTTATACTTATATAGGGTGACTGGTAATTAGTGACCGATACTTACACACGTGACTGGACGCATGATTCCCAAAGAAATTTTATTTTACTGTCTTTCACTTTTATGACAATAACACAATAACGGCCAACAGCCGTATGAAAATCACCCGCGCGCGCCTGTGACCTATGACCTAGCTGTTAGCCACGTGACGCCACCGCCGTTCTGTCTTATTACTATCGTACCGTGCAACAGTGGGTAGGGGTCACAGGCGCGCGCCCGGATTTCATACGGCTGTTGTGTTATTGTGATAACATTGAATGAGTATAAAAAAATGTTTCTTTTGGAAAATTGTTTGTTATCATGAGTACAATCACGCGGTTAAGTATCGTTTACTAATTACCAGTCACCCTATATATACGGGAACGGTGACGTTTTGTACCGATTGCATATATTAATAATCATATTTCAATGTATACGACCTGAATTTCAAGTGCGAATGAGAATTTCTTTAAATAAATAATAATTTCGTGATTTTACTAAACAAATTATTAATATAAGTATTACGTCTTGTTCCTTATTATGGAAAAGTGTGCATTATTTGCGTGCAATCTTTTTAATGTTGTCTTTTATTATTTTAATTATTCTAATATTTTATATTCTTCACACTAAGATAATATAAAAAAATAATATCACGAAGTACCGTTAAGTGTAACGATTTTTAAAAGTGTATGTAGAATGCATAATGTTAGTGTATATTTATTAGAGATAAATTTTAAATCTCAATTATGTTGTGTATGTCGAAAAATAATAAATCATTGAAACTAGAGGACGATAATAGTGCCGGAATAGTGGGTAAGAATGGGTTTTTTAAATATTAATTGTAACTTTGTAGGCAAAATATGTAGGAAAAATAAGTGAATAATGCAGAAGACGTCATTATAGTATATTTGTAGCTCGATTAGCCTCCCATCTCCAATATAGTACATAGATAGGCCATTATCTATCACTAACATTTATATAAATATTTAGGTATATATCCATGTATGTATTTTATAACGTTTACTGTAGTTACAATTTATATTTATTTACATTTTTGTTGTTTGTTGCTCTAATATTAATAAATACATTACGATTTAAAAGTGTAATGTCTCTTCATGAACACAATTTTACTAGTCTACGTTTAGTTTTAGAGAATAATACCTCTGAATTATAGATGTAAAAATCTGTAACCGTCTATTACTTTAAAATGTATCTGAGAACAAACGATTTGTGAAATAAAATTCTAATATGTATGTATAATTGTATAATTTATATTTTTCTGCCACGTACTATCTAAACTTTACTTGTATACGTCCATTTTTTAATAACATTTGAGATTTCTGAACTGAGATAATAAAGTAATCTTTGGAGCAAAACCTGCCACTTGTAACGCAAATTTAGTGAGTTAATAACGATTTTGTACACGAATGTACAACGTGTGAAGTTTTATATACAGGATTGTATTGTTGTTTTTTTGTATGAATCCGTGTTCGGTACACCTCTAGTACATACGTTTACATGTTTAAATGATTATAAGTATTCAGCATAAGTATAGTGTAAATTTGTTAATGTATTTTTTAATTATTTGTAAATAAAAAATATTGAGATAATTCACCAGTATTTTATTATACGAGTATGTACCCCATAACTGAACATTTATATTTGCCTCATAATCATCTGCAGTGCCTTTTCCCCAACAATATTGGGGTCGGTTTTCAATCCAATCGGATGCAGCTGACTTAGTATTTTACATGGAGCGACTGCCTATCTCACCTCCACGTTCCAGTTAAAGTACTTCCACAGTTTATTAACCGCTTCCTATTAAATGGGCTGACCGTTATCTTTGAAGAATTCTCCTGTAAAACGTTTTATTTTACACAAATTTCAGGTTAGCCAACTTAACTAAAAATACTGGGTAATACGATACTCCTTCTTATGACTGGTTGTCAGACTTTCAGGCTTCTAAATACCAGTGGCGTAGCTAGTCCTAGTAGGGCCCTGTATAAAATTTTTTTGGGGGCCCTTTGAAGCCAAGTGCGGTGAAGCCCAAAACGAAGAGAAAATTATCAGTATTAAACTAATGATTTTTGTAAAACAAGGAAAATAGCATCCTGACATCGCTTTAGCTGTCATTCATTTTACTTAGAGAATGTGTGAGTGAGCAAGGTAAACAAAAAAATGTGTAACCACGATCATGACTAGCATAGGTTAAGAGTTCAATGAAGAGCTAGAAAATTACAGCTTTCATCGAAAAGCAAGCGAAGTGAGCTCGAAAAATTGGTGCTTTTTAAATGGCCATTGGCGAAGCCTAAAACAAAGAGCGAGCGAAGCGAGCTCGAAAAATATAGAGCTTTTTGGGCCTTGATAAGTTATATTTTCATTTATAAAAGATAAATGAGAATCAAGAAGAATTTTTGACGTTTTGAGAAGATTTTGTGATTTTTTCATCAGGGGCCCTTGTTACTTGGGGGCCCCGTATCATTGATACGACTGATACGGTGGTAGCTACGCCCCTGCTAAATACCCTTAACGACTAATATCTACTTATTGACTACACAATCGAAATTAACGCGTAGACCAATGTTTTTATAAAGAACTGAACGATTACTATGTGTTAATTTAATCCACTGACTGCATCGTGGGTCTGGTGGTCACAAGCGCGACACTGCTGAGCATGAGGTCCTGGGTTATAAGGTTATTAGGTTTTTCCATGAGGAATTTCTCAGTAGACAGCTAGTGCTAGATTACGCTTTTGATCGTTATAAGTAATGCTTGCTGTCCACATGGGAACTTGTAAGTTTTAAAGCTCCCATGTGCTCCCTTCGAATTCTTTTTAAACAACGAATACACGCAACGAGTAGGTCTACCTTGTGGTCTAGTGGTCACACGCGCGACTGCTGAGCATGAGATCCTGGGTTCGATTCCCATGTCGGGCAAAGTGTTATTGGGTTTTTTTCATCAGGAATTTCTCAGTAGCAGTCACGGTTGATGGCAACAGGCTCGCCCCCTATTACATGGGTTTTAAACAAAACTGGGGAAATGTGGGTGTACGATTAGATTCACCTCTGTCTAGCCCTTCGGGAATTATAAGCGTGATTTTATGTAATTTAATCCAAATTCTAAGGTGCAAATTGGTTAGTCGTGTAAAAAGCTACAAGTGATGGAGATTCAAAGCACAAGAAAAGCCATTAGTCTCCTCAAGAGTAAGTCACAGTCTTGAAGCTATAAGCTATACCACCACTACCACTTACAAAAAAAAAAACCAAAAATATTTATTTTATCTCAAAACATTGTGTCATACATAAACAGAGGCAGCCCCAGTAAGTTACACATAGTACTTGTGTCGGGGCTGTATCACTCTTCCCTTAAGAGGTATCTTACGATGATATTTTGGCATGACGAAGCTACTGAACAGGAAAAAATAAAAATACAAAAAATTAAATTAAAAATAAATGAATTAAGCATCTCTCGATGTCTGAGGAGTTCACGTATATATTTGTATGTGCGTGCGTATGTGGTTGTGTGCGTGTGTATTTGTATGTGAGTGTGTGTATATGTTCCATCCAGCATGTTAGCTTACCCTGATCAGAATGTTCTGTTTTTTCGTATGTTAGAGATCTCAACCAATCACCTACTGTTGTTTTACATTCGTATAACAGCAGGGGATATATTTCACACTTATGGTTTAGTTTGTTATAGATATAGGTGGATTGGGTTACTTATTGACTTCTGGCAAATGCTGTTCGAACCCCTGGAGAGTAGGTCACAATATCTCTGCGCCTTCTGCTCTGAGTCAAAAGAGGGAGAAGAGGGAAGAGGGAGAGGGAAGAGGGTCAAAAGGAAGACATTTATGCAGGGTTAAGGTCATATTTAAAACATAGTTTTCTAATCGAAAGCAAGTTGCTGACTTTATAGGGGTCTGTTGTAGGAAACCTATATGCTTTAAAATACATCACCTTGATAAGGGATCGTTGAGCTCTTTCCAGGTTGAGGAAATTCATTTTGGAAGCTCCACCCCATATCGGATTGCGCCAGAGCTAGAGCTAGATATTTTGTTCATAAGTTGCGCGGACATAACATGACGTAACGTTTTGACGACCCAAATGAGCTTCCTGATCCTTTTCATGAGGATCTCCATGTGAGGGTGCCATGACAGTCTTTGGTCAACAATTATGCATAGATATTTTGTGGATCTGACTTGTTTTATATTCTGGCATCTGCAGTTATAGAGGGGATCATTTTGACAACAATGAATAGTAATGCCAAAGTCAGTTCCAGGTTGTGATCTTTGGCTTGGGGAAAAACAAATAAAATTAGTTTTATCGGTATTAAGGGTTAAAAGGTTTGCTCTAAGCCAGCTAGCTACTTTAATCAGACTCTGTTCAGCTACAGTTTTCACATGTTTCCATGAGCTTCCCCGAAAAAACAACCGCAATGTCGTCTGCATATGAGAATGTTTTCCCTCCATTGATCTGCATATTGCATAGGCTGTTTATATAAATTAAAAACATTGCCGGACCCAAAACGCTCCCCAGTAGAACTCCATAATAGACGTCCCCTTCGACACTACATAAGTTATCTATCTTAACCATTTGCTGTCTATCTTTGAGATAGATCTCAAAAAGAGAGAGAGTCGTGCCTCTTATACCTATGTCTTCTAACCTGCGCAGAAGGATCGGGACGGAAACGCTGACAAACGGTTTTTTAAGATCTAAGAAGACTGTTAAGCATTTATGACCCCTATCCATTTTATTAACATTTTCAGATGTCAAAACCAAAATAGCATCTAGAGTTGAACGTCTAAACCCATATTGTGCATCAGATAATTATAATAATATGATGTTGTGTTTGTATATTTTAAAATATTTTATTATTATTCCCTTTATTTATTTTTAGACATATTAAGTACATTTTTAAATATTAGAATATAAAATAATATAAAAAAACATTTAAAAATATAAAAAATAGTAGCCCACCGGCATCGGGAACAGGGTCCGAGCTACCGGTGGTCAGGGCTCTTGAGAGAGGAACCTCCTAACAATACGCGCCGTGTCCAGAAGAACTGCCTTCTGAATCAAGCGCTTGATCCAGCTGCCCAGCGAGAGCCTCCTCAGATGGTGGTCGAGGCTCTTGGCTATTAAGCCATTGGCCGACACGACTATCGGCACAATGACTGCTGTACTCACGTCCCACATGGCGACAACCTCGCGAGCCAGATCTAGATATTTGAATTGTTTATCTTTCTCTGCTTTCACGAGGTTCTCGTCATGCGGGACCGTTATATCAACAATCATTGCGCGACGCTCCAATCGATCTATCACCACAATGTCAGGCTTATTGGCAACAATAGTCCTGTCAGTGATGATAGGTCGATCCCAGTACAACGTGATATTACCATCATCGAGAACTGGGTCGGGCGCATACTTATAGTATGGCACTTCTGATTCCACAAGGTTGTACTTCAAAGCAAGTTGCTGGTGGATAATCCTGGCAACGAGGTTGTGTCTGTGCAAGTACTCTCCGTTAGCTAGACGAGAACACCCAGAAATAATGTGTCGAATTGATTCTCCTGGACGGTGGCATGCCCGACATATGTCAACCGTGCCATCCTTCACAATGTATTTCCGGTAGTTATTCGTCATCATAACTTCGTCCATTATTGCACAGACAAAACCTTCGGTTTCCCCGAAGAGGTCACCGAAACGCAGCCAAGATACGGACGCTAAGAAGTCTACATCGGGCCCATGTAGGGCCCGGTAAAAGCGCCCGTGCAGCTCCTTGCTCTGCCATACCTCCATGCGGTCATTAGTGTCTAATACTCTAGGCTTGCGCCAGTTCTCGTTAGCCAGGGAGAGCGGGGTAAGGCCCTTATCCACTGAGACCACATCTCGGTGCATACCCACGTCGGCTTCTAGGAAGTATTCCCTGAGACTGCATACCTCACGGTTGTGCAGGGTCTTAGCATTTAAAAAGCCACGACCCCCGCACTTCCGCGGGATATACAGTCTCATCACCGACGACCGTGGGTGATGCATCCGATTTGCGGTCAGCAGTGAGCGGACCCTCCTATCCAGGGCATCAAGTTCCGTCTGAGTCCATTTGAGTATGCCGAAAGAATACATCAAAACCGGCATGACCCAACCGTTGAAGGCGCGCACCTTGTTTCCGCCTGACAGAAGACTGCCAAGAACCTTATTCAGGCGGCCAAAGAAGCGTTCCTTCAACGATTGTTTCATGTCGGCAGTATTGATACCTAATGCTTCCGACATACCCAAATACTTGTAGGTTTCTGTTGAGGAGAGAGATCTAAGGTGTATGGAATCCGAGAGTTGAGTTCCCACGGATTCCATAATCTCCCCTCGCTTGACATGCATGACTGCACATTTGTCCACACCAAATTCCATCCTGATGGCGCTACTGAAAGTTTCTGTTACCTTCAGTAGCTTCATCAGTTGCAAATTGTTGGGGGCAATGAGTTTCAGATCATCCATGTAAAGAAGGTGAGATATGACCTGACCACCTCTCCTCAACCGATAGCCTAGACCTGAACCTTCCAGCAGCGTGCTGAGAGGGTTCAAGGCTAGACAAAACCACAATGGACTAAGACTATCACCCTGGAATATACCGCGCTCTATCCTTATCGGTTCGCTGTTCCCCTGGATCTGTCGACATCCTGGATAGCGAAGGACCGTTCTCCAATGCCCCATACATGACATCAGGAAGGTACGTAGAGTTGCATCAACTTTATACAACTCCAGCACCCTCATGAGCCATGTATGAGGCACAGAATCATAGGCCTTCTTATAATCTATCCAACATGTAGACAGATCCCTTCGGGAGCGGCGAACCTGTTGGCTAATGGCCATATCTATGAGGAGCAGCTCCTTAGTACCGCGGGACCCGTTCCTACATCCATTCTGAGAGGCAGACATAATACAATTACTTTCAATATGTTGATTGATTTTAGCTCTCAAAATGGATGTAAGAACTTTATAGACTGTTGGTAGACAAGTGATTGGTCTATAATTTTTGGGTTCCGCAGTACTACCTGATTTATGGAGCAGGTGGGTAATTCCAGTCGTCAAGAACTGGGGCAGCGACCCTGACTCTAAGGCTGATTGAAGCTGGGACGCCAAGCGAGCGTGCGATCTCTGAAACCATTTGATCCAGAAGTTGTGCAGTCCATCCGGCCCTGGAGATTTCCAGTTAGGCAAAGGACGGACTGCACGAGCTACGTCTTGGGGGCTGATGATAATTGCCCCCATTTCTGGTATTGGATCACACGCTTGTTCAACCTCCCGGATCCAATCGCCCTCAGTGTGACTGACAGGCACCGACCAAATGCTGCGCCAAAAAGAACACATGGCGTCATCATCCGGCAGGCGCGTGTCAGTCACACCTTGGTCCGGTCGTTCCCAAGCCCTATATACCCACCTTTCATCGCTTTGGAATGTGCGATTCTGAGTGTATCGTTCCACTCGCCGCTTGTACCGACGAATACGGCTTGCCCATGCACAGATCTTCTGCTTCAGGAAGTCGATACGCTCCGCGGGCCAAGTAGTCCCGAAAACGAATATCAGTTCCCGAGAACGCCCGCCTCACAAAGCGCATCACTCTAGGGCGAGTATTGCCCTCCCTGAAGCAGATTAACTTGCCGATGAGTGCTCTAGCCTCACCGATACGCCGCTCAATCCTGCACTGCCAAGCTGGAACAGCTAATTTTGGTCGTGTAGCTCTGTCATTGTTAGGAAATTTGACGTGAGCTACACGACATGCCGCTACAGCTCCACAGTACAATATTGAGTGAGTATCGGCGAGATCTTTGCTGCTGTCAAAGCAGTTCGACAGCTGCGAATCTAGAGCACACACCAGCGCCTTGTTCTTCTTGTGCATAGGCAAACGAGGTAGTCGTGGTCTAAGTTCAGGCGGTGTGGAACGGTACTCCCGGAATGCACCCTCCAAAGCACTCCTCAATTGTGCGTTGCACTGGGTACTCACGGATATAACTTCATCATCATCCTCTTCACCACCGCGGTCGGATCGCGGCGAAGCACTGGTAACATTCTGCAGCTGTACCGCGATCATAGGTGAAGCAGGCGTAACTAGGTTAGTCCGTGATTCGGAGCGTAGTCGATCAAGTACGGTGTCATCCAACATATGATTACGCTGGATGACCCGCACCTGATCCGACAGTCGTTGCGCCGACACGCTGACACCTGGCTCAAGCACCCGAAACAGAGAGAGCATCCGACCACGGTACGCAGTCAAGTTGCTTCCCCCCTCAGTAGCCCCATAATATGCGCGCATGACATTCTCATTAATGGACTTAGTCCATCGCATGCGCGACACATTTCCACCGGCAGCGGGGACCCTGTTCGGGGCCGGTTGGCCTCGAGGTCCCAAGCCCGCTGGTGGCCGTCCTCTTCCTCGTCGTCGTGGTGGTGATGACGGCGGGGAGAAAAACTCGTCGCTCGAGCTCGACGCAACTGCAGCGACCGAAGACACAGCACTCACGGTTGAGGCGCGTCCCGGCGGCTGCGAGGCGGAGCTGAGCGACGAGTCCGGAGATGGTGGGTGTGCCCGTAGTTTGGCCCGGCTTCTAGTCAGCATAGTTTCTTCATAGTTTCAGCATAGTTTCGTCAAAGACATTCAAATGTCAAAGACATTCAAATTGATGTGGGTATATAATTATATTTACATTTATTTCATGATGATCCGATTATTGCACATAATTTTTCTTTTTTTTTCCTTCTATTTTTACTCTCCAACACAAAATAAATATTTAATAAATATTTTATTATTATTATGTTAACAATCTCTTTCTTTGTGTTTAACAGTGTATAACAGCAAAATTTTGTTTTGCGTTGAGTATATTAAACTTAGAAACACACTTGGTTACCTAATTTAATGTTTGTTTCACTTAGGTATTGTGTTTTGGAATTAACATCTTATTCATTAATTGCATGCCAATTTTATGGCGAAATGTGTCATTGCACTACATATTATTTTTACCATCTATTGTACCACATTTCCTACAAATAAATGATTTTGACTTTAACTTTGAGTTTGACCAGTTTTGAAACATAAGTTAACTAGCTGGCTTATTTGTGGAATCACAAAATCCCTGGATTATTATTAAATATTTTGTAGGAATACCGTCCCAACCAGGTGCACTCTCAGCATCAAGACTCATTAGAGTACAGTCCACTTCCTGTGGGTCAGTCTCTAAGAACACAAACGAGGCAGCCCTAGAATCACTGCAGCAGCTGGTCACAACTGGCATGCCAGTTTGAGCTACGATGTTTTCTGCTAAGGATTTGCCTATAGTGATACAGAATAAGTTGACACTATTTAGTGAGTTTAGAGGGTGTGAGGTAATATTAAGGAGATGAGTGTTTGAGGTTTTGGGTGGTTCATACTGTGTGAGTTCATTTATTGTTGACCAAAGATGTCTCGGACTTTTTGTTGAATCTTCTATTTGATTTTTATAATATTTTCTTTCTCTTAAAAGTAATATATATCTTACTAGGCCATTAAAGTAATTGAATTGTATTTAAGTCTGCTTCTTAATATACTTGACCGCACTAATGGGAAATGTCCAGCATATTAATTAGGATGATTTGATTATCTATACTATAGTATATATTTTTTATTAATATTATAAAGCTGAAGAGTTTGTTTGTTTGTTTGTTTGCTTGAACGCGCTAATCTCAGGAACTGCTGGTACGAATTAAAAAATTCTTTTTGTGTAGGATAGTCCATTTATCGAGAAAGGCTATAGGCTATATAACATTACGCTACGACCCTTAGGAGCCGCGCAGCGTGTGACACCGCGGGGAACAGCTAGTACTTAGATAAAATAGCAAATCTGCTTGGATCTAGCATCTACACATCTGCTTGCCTACGTGACGTGCAACGAATTTAGAAGTAGGTGAACTAACCTTTTGACCGTCACAGAGACCATGGAGGTAATCATGCATCGTTGCTTTCAGAATTTTACTTATGTACATTAAATTTAATTGTGGACGAATTTTTGGACATTTATTGTACAGTAATCTGTGTTGGGTACTTGGAGTGCATTCAAAGAGCTGAACTCTGCTGAACTCCTTCCTACCTTAACTCTGATTATGTTATTAACTTACGTCCGATGGTGACCGTAGGCTATTTTCAATATCATCGACTATTCTCTCTTCGGTGTTCTAATTTTTTTGTATGGCGCTGAAACGTGGTGCATTAAAAGACGTGATGTCAGTAAGATCGATTCTTTCGAGATGTGGTGTTGGTGGAGGCTGCTAAGTATACCATGAACTAGTGAGTCCATACTGGAGGAGCTCAACATCACCGAACTGCTTTTCACAATCTGCCTGGACCGTGCCCTCAGCTTTTTCGGACATATTATGCTTTCGCCTAGGTATTGTCTGGAAAAGCTATTTATTTAAATACAACGGCCGAAGCCAATTGCACTATTTAAACATAATTTATTTGACACAGTCATGCATTCTTCTCACAAAAATTCAAACATTCTGACAGTATCATCTTCCATTCCTTCGCAAGCATAATCTGATCTGTGTTTGAGTTCAGGAGAGCGTTAATAGCGGCTAATGTCCAAGGAATATGTGACTTGGAGTGTGCAACGGTACAAATGATAATGTTAGTGACCATAGTTTAAAAAACTAATATTGCAAGGCAGAGCACCGGCAAGATGGTCGGATGCGATCAAGAAGGCTGTTGAAGGCAGCCTATACCTGTGTCCACATTGCAGGAGACTGCATGGCATGGAGACGTGTCATAATTATGTGGTCGCGATCCTCAGCAGTGAGGGAACGACAAAGAAACAGAATTTTCTCGCTCGAGAAACGCACGATAGACGTAGGTCCTGTGTTAGTTAGTAAAATAGCTACAATTTATGGTTTATCTCCGACTGTTTACACTGCCGGCGAGAACTCTCTACTCGTTAGTCGCAGAGTCAACGAGCTATCAAAGAAAATACTCCCAGAGCTACGAACGCTTGGCGGGTCGGTCGGGGCTGTGAGAATCACGCATGCCAGCATGTGACTGGTCGTACGCTTGTCTGAAACCGCTCTTTTGAGTACCTACATCCGTTACCAGGATTTAATTCAGTCTGAATAAATTAATGTTTTTAATATTAGAATCCAAACACAATTGAGGTAATAAATAAAATAAAAGATAAAGCTTGTTTCTCTAAACGTACCTAAATAGTTGAGCAGGTTTTAGAAAATTACAGGTATATTCTTTTTTTATCTTATTACTTTATTAGCCACGGCAAAAACTAAATCGATTAGCACAAGCCGGTGTTTCAAGTTATGACCAAGATCTGTGCTAATGGTATACACTGGTCCATGTTAAGTGGCTTACAGACGACCTGACTTTGCATCCATCAGATCAGATCTGCGTAAGCAGTATTTCTGACAATTGCTGATTTATCATCATTTTTATTTCTGACGAAAGGTGTCCACTACTGGACATTAGGTTTCGATTCGACGCCGATTGGTCCTATGCTTTGACGATAACCAAGTTTGTAGTGCAGATTTAAACAGAGCTAATATCCTACAGCTACTACAGACCCGACCGACACTTAAAGATCTGGGCTATTTTCGTGCCGAAAGAAACCATGCCAGGCCGTCCATTTCGCTGAAATGAAGATCATAATTCTCGGGCCAACGTGTCGGCCGGCTCTCATTTTATCTATGCGATACCAGAAGCTTTGGCACATGTTTTGACGTTTTTCGTATAACGTAAACACGAAAATTTTTATAATTAAAAATACTCGAAGCAGAAACAAGTATTTTTTTAAAAATATACTCATATAGTCTATGGGTTAATGAATTAGTAAATTAACTAAAATGCTGTAGGATTATTGTATTTTTGATTAAAAAATCGAAGTATTTACGTTACGAAAAATGTCAAAACTCGTGTAAGGGTAGGGCCTCGGGTCGGATCGTATGTAGCCTTCTTTAGTCCCCGAATAGATGCACGCAGGTCACGAGCAAGTCATTCTCGAATTGATTAGCATTAGCATGATTCACCCACTGTGGCGTAATACGTTGTTTTAGACAATGGAATTAGGGGTTTTTTGGTAATGATTGTGCAACATTCGTTACTTGATACGTTAAGGTGAAATAGTTAATTTATGCTAAATGGGACTGTAGGTACTAGTTGATGTTGCTATGTTAATTAATAAATTTAGGTACACTCAAGGTTGAAAAACTCCTTATTTTAATGTACTCAATCCCTTCTCGGAATTACTTCGAAAAAATCAACAATACAACACAATCAATAGAAAAGTTATCTATTGATTGACTGATGCGGGCTCATACATTTAATTCAAAATATTTTACCAAATTTTAATCGGAGATCTAAGAACAATCACAGTTTATGGTTTTTCTACCAAAAAACCGAAAACCAACGGCAGGGTGGAGCTATGTCTCAAACAAGATTACTTACCTTACCTTCTATTCTACCCTTTGAGCCCCAAAACATGCCGTGAAAGTGCAGGGCGACGCCGCCGATGACGACATGCAACTGGCGAACTTTTGGAACAACATAATTTGAAGTAGGTAGGTACCTAATACGACATAGGTACTTATCAAAAAACCATTGGCTGATATAATGGCTTACCTACCTAAAAATGGCGTACCTACCTACCGTAAAAAAGATTGCATGTAGCGGAGATGAGAATGTTGAGGTGGATGTGTGGTGTGACAAGAATGGATAAAGTAAGGAACGAATATATTAGAGGAAGTTTAAAAGTTGCGCCAGTCACAGAAAAGTTGAAAGGGAATCGACTGTCTTGGTATGGACATGTGATGAGGAGGGACGAATCGCATGTGACTAAAAGAGTGATGAATATAAACGTTGATGGATGGAGAGGGAGAGGAAGACCAAAGAAACGATGGATGGATTGTGTGAGGAATGATATGAAAGATAAAGAAGTAGGTAAATGATAGCATGACGGTTGACAGAGGAGAATGGAAGAAAAAAACGTGTTGCGCCGACCCCAAATAACATGGGACAAGGGCAGGAAGATGATGATGAATGGCGTACCTACCTAAATAGCAAGGTAAGACAATATACCCAATTAAAGTTCAGTCTAACTTTTCTATCCTTTTTTTTTTTTTTTAGGGAGTGTCAGACTCTTACTGACTAAAAACCACCCATGTTCCTTCATTGGCCCTTTATGTTCCAGGGCCGCGGTATCTCTTTCGAACAGTCCCGCAGCAACTTTTCTATCCTGGGGATATTTCCAAGTAGGTAAGTACATAGGTAAAAAATTATTTATTATAATAAATTCATACCATTTCAAAACATAATATATTCACAGAATTCAAAGAGGAGGAAAACACGACAATATTATTACTGGATACTATTTTCTACGTGCGTAAAGATCAGCATTGTCACCACCAACAAAAAACAGTATGACTAGAAATTTTACCGATTTTTTCACAAACTAGGATGATTGTCAGTTTTGGACAATGGCCTGGGCCCCGTATAAAATGATGTACCGGCAACGATCTGTCATTACTTCGAAAAGGGATCAACAAGCCTAAACATGGTCAGATTAGCATTTGTGATGTTCGTTGTGTTTGTCGTCTCCTGTTTGGCAGCGCCAGGTATGTATTTTACAAGCTCTTGTGTTACTAGGTAGCCACTAAGTTACCAATGGTATTCCCATCGTTAGAAATACTTATTATGTGAGTAAAAATAAAAACTCAGACCAGACTATACAATATGGCCGACTTTTTGTTCTTCCTTTTCAGTTTATTCAGGTTCTATCGTACGTTATCTAAAGAATACATCCATAATACCTACATCGATATAATATGTGGCTATACACTGCTAAAGTAAAAGAATAATATAAAATGTCTTATGAGCACTGAAGTTCCAAATAACCTGATACTGTTAGCCTGTGTCGTCTGCTGGACAGAGGCCTCTCCCCATGACTTTTGTCGATTCATGGCTAATGTGGACCGTTGGTTTTGCCTAGCTCGTCCCGTCATCTTCTACGAGGTCTGCCCCGACGCCTGCAGAGTTCCACAAATTGGCTATTTTGGCCTACAGCTCATTGGGCATGAGATAACCTATTCAATTAATTTTATCCAGGAGAAAGAGTCCGAAGGCACGGCTACGACTACGGGCACGGGGGCTACGGCGGCGGTTATGGCGGCTACGGCGGCCACGGCGGCCACGGGGTCGGCGGCGGTCACGGCCACGGGCTCGGATACGGCGGGGCTCACATACCTGTCTCCCAGTCCTTCTCCAAGTCTTCCGCTAGTGCCAGCAGCAGCAGTCTTGGTGGGACTGTTGTAGGATGAAGAGGTAGGTACAGGGATTTCTCACAAAATCACTCATTCAGTCGGAGAAATTTATTGTTAATTGACTACCAATTTAAAATTGTGTGGATACCGTACAGTGTACACTGTTGTATCAAGTGGCTGGTACACTACATATTGACGTAGGGTGTCAATTTACTAAACAAATAATTTCCCTGATGACATTTCCACTTTTTCTCGACAAGAACTTCACATTGGCTGTGTTAAAACCAGAATTTGTGTTAAAACCAGAATTTGAGTTACGCTCTACATTATTCCAAATCGCATAGAAAACTGGTTTTATTTTATTAAGAACCTGTAGTAGTTAACTATTTTGGAAATATTTTGGAGTTTTTTTTTTATTTTTTTTCTCTAAAGGACTCTAAACTGTTCTTTTGTGTTTCAGATTGTTTTCCTACAACTCCGCAATCACACAATCATAGTTTATAATCTACCTTATAATCTTTGTTTAAGACAGTATTAATTGATGTGATAAGCTTTTCAAATAAGTAATAATACGTCTATTAATAACTAATTTATTTGTATATGTAATATGTAATTAAATAAAGTTTTCACCGTTCTTTTTGCAGCTATCACTTTTCTTTATAACTCCCTAGTTCATTAATCTTTTTTCTGAACACTACTTAGTACCTATATCACTAATACAGAACTTATTTAGGTTTTACTATATGCTAGCTACTTCCCAATGAGCTGTGGGCCTAAATGACCAATATGTAGAGCCCTGACACAGCTAGAAGGCGGCGTCGAGCTGGATCAAACCAACGACCAGTGGTCCTGAGCCCTGGATCGACAAAACTGGAAGTTAGCTGGAGGTTTGCTGGCAAAAGTCTTTGCCCAGCAGTGGTCATGCAAGCTAACAGCAGCAGCAGAAGCAGTTATGTTATATACTTTACCTTTTTATAATTTTAATGTAGATCTCTCTCATTTCAAATTGATCTGCCACTGATCATGATCATTAGTATCAAATGGATTTTCAAAAGTATTAGGAGTTTATCTACCTAATCTTCTCTACCAAGTTAATTACAAATCAAATCTATGTTTGTAAGTTATGGTTTAATTTAACAACTTGTGAATTGTGATACAAAAAAAATAAACATAAAACGAATAAAAAACTTACCTAATAAACCAGTTTTACGAGAACTCGACGATAGATTTAATTATTTGGAAAAATCTAGATTATTGTAGGTTTCATCTGCTGTTGCTATTTCTAGTAGTCTAGCTGGTACCTAGGTATAACATGATTGTTATCTATTTTTATTACAAAAAATTCAAATTTTATAAAGTTTTTTGCAATATGCAGATCAGTGTCAGGTTGTATGTTGATTAAAAAATGATTCGCGACCGCAACGATTATGGCTTACAGAGTTATAATCATTAAAATCATCAATACAACCCTCTAAGTTCATGTAACCCCATTGGAAATTGAATGCGATTAAATGAACTTAGAGGGAGGGGGTTGATGATTTCAATGGTAATACCATGGAGTTTCTTGCCGGTTCTTCTCCATAGGAAACGACCAATCCGAACCGTGCAACTTTTTGTCGACGTTTTATAAGTGCCCATGTAGGCCTATGTGAAATAATAAAATATTTTGATTTTGAAATAATTCTGTAACTACAATTACGTGTTACGGTCGCGAATCATAACTTAATCAACATAAAACCCGACACTGTCCTGCAAAATGAAAAAAATCTTAAGAAAATTTGAATTTTGCGGGCTGCTGGCGCTTCCCCCATAAAGAATAATATTATTTGAACAGTTAAGACCGGCGCACACCTGGGAAGGCAGGGCAGGGTCGGCAGTCTCGACATAGATACCGACATTGTCGCAAACTTTCGATCGCTTATTAATAACGGAAAAAAATCGGTTGCAATAACGTTGCTTGCGAGAAATGCAAGTCTGAACATCCAAGATGCGTTTCTCGCAAGCATCGTTATTGCAACCGAATTTTTTCGTTCATAATAAGCAATCGAAAGTTTGCGACAATGTCGGTATCTATGTCGAGACTGCCGGGCCCAGAGCAATTATCTTTACCCAATGTGAATGTACACGGAGCTAGTGTTTACAAGATACAAACTTTGTTTATAGATCGACCCCCAGGGCATCAAAGGGGATTTTATTGTTTCTTTGCTAAATGATTACAGCTGCAAGGGTCGATCTTCAAAGTTGAGCCGTGAGCCAAGGTCGGTCAGTGGATGGTTAACCATCCATTACAAACCGAGTATCCTCCGTGCCTCGGAAAGCACGTTGATAAGCCACAATATTAATTTAGTGTACCTAATTAGACAAAAATAAACTTAATAAAATATCCTTATCATTTCGCAAGAATCACTTAAAACCGCTGGAAAAATAGAATTACCTTTTATACAAAATGAAAAGATTTTACGTGCCTCCTCGGGTTTTTCAGAAGCAATTATAGATTCAAAAACTTTAATTAGCTCGGTTTCCGTAATTTCCCGTTTCTTGTAAGTGATAGTTTGATAGTTAGTGCGGTTAGCATGTACAGTTAACAAAAAATAAAGCCGGGTAACAAACATCGTAATACGGAAGACCGTGCAGGATTTTTTTCTACTCCTCTCGTATTCGCTAAGCTATACGGAAATAGCTCAAACTATGTTAAATTATAAGCTTTTCACCTATCAAGAGGCAGTCACTTTTAAAGTATTTCGTACTTGTTCATCGACTATAAACACAATTGCCACCAGCATTTCAACAACAGCTTAAGTCAGTTCCATATATTCTAGACTTTCCATCAACTTTATCACCAAGAATATTACTTAGTCTAGAATTTCTGGTAGTCGGACGAGTTATAAGAGAACAGAGAACCAGAATTGTCGATATAGCTCACAGAATAGGTAAGCTGAAGTGGCAATGGGCCGGCCATATTAGCCGTAGAACCGATGAGCGGTAGGCGCGACTCGGCAAGCGTAAGGTGGGACGCCATCAGGCTCGGTGGAACTACGATCTTCGCAGGGTGGCTGGTAGCAGCTGGATGAGAGTGGCCAAAAATCGAGTTAAGTGGCGTGTGAGCATAAGCCTATTCAACAATAGGCTTATGCTCAGCAGTGGACTGTTGTAGGGTGATGACGATAGGATGAGTGATGACGAGTTATATCAAAGACTTGACTACTGAACACATAATGGGTAGCTTGAGATTGCTGGGGATTTTATTCCGCCAGTTCTTGCCAGCTAAAACACTAGAAACTGGCGAAGGGAGGGCGTTTTGAGAGACAGCTGTCTTGTGCTGTAATTGACGTCCAAAAACTGATAATCTTCAGCCTACTTCAAATATTTGATAAAAAGTCATTCAGGCTAGCTGACTGCATAGCTCCCTCTGTAGTTGACTGTACAGTGTCCGTAACTACACACATCAAAAAAGTCTAAGCAACATGAACGGTTTTGAACTTTTGAACAGTTTTTACTATTGTAATATATTCCTATTTCTGTTATAAATAATAACTAAGCATATTTTAATAAATTAGTGACTAAAGCAACGAAATCCTTCATTCAAATTAAACTTTTCATGTTTTATAAAATTAAACACCGACATTTTTTTAATTATTTGGTAATTCAATACAAAGTGTAACCGCCTCTGTTGTTTAAAACTTGTCGGCAACGATTTTCCATTGAATTTAATATGATTGTTGATACTGCGGCAATCGCTCCTAATGGAATTTTAACAAGTCTTTCAGTTGTTGGGTTGTCGACACTCCATCCAGATTCTCTAGAACACGTCCCTGGCGTATGTCCCATGCGTGCTCGATGGGCTTGTGGTCTGGCGATTGTGCAGGCCACGGCAATACCCACATGTTTTCCATTGCCAAGTACTCTCTGGCCCTCCGAGCTGTGCGCGAACGCGCATTGTCATGCATCAGCGTGAAATCTGAGCCAAGACTTTGTGCAAATGGGTGAACATAAGGCCCGAGGACATCTTCAACGTAACTTTCAGCGTTCATATTGCCATCTACAAAAACGAGCTCAGGTCGTCTTTTCTTCATAATACGCGCCCATACAATCACTGTGGCGCCACTGTAAGGGTGCACTTCCTGGACGCATTTCAGCCATTCAGCATTTCCGGGACGACGAAACAGTCTTACCCTTCTCGTATCAGGCCTAAATCCAAATCGGGACTCATCTCAAAATAAATTTTATCCCGTTGCTCCGGATCTATGTCAAGTGTTCCCTACACCATTCGTTTCGACGGGCGCGATTCCCATAGCATACAGGTGGGCACCTAATTGGGCGTCGTGCTCGCAGGCCGTATTCATGAAGCCTATTTCTCACGTTTTGGTGGCTAACAACAACACCACTTGAGAATTGTAGCTTTAAACCCATCTCCCGGACGTTTAACATCGGCTGGCGTCTTGCAGTCAGTTGTATGTCCTGTCGAGCAGTTCTACTCCTTCCACGTCCTGGGTGTTGCTCAGCAGGATCCCCTATATTAACGTAATGCTGTCAAAGACGACAAATCACGCTCCTATTGACACCAAAATGCCGAGATACCTGGGACTGTCTGCTTCCCGCTTGTAGCATTCCTACAGCTCTCTGCATTTCATTAGCAGTCAAATGGCGTCGCACCATGACATAAAAGCCACGCACAATGTAGGCTTCCGTAGTTGCTCATCAAAATATGCGGACCGATTTGCCTCCGAACGATGATTTTTATTGTAATAATAAAAACAAACTTACAAGTGCAGTTGAAGAACCTGTGCTCCCATTATAATTATATACTATCACCGTGAATTTTTTCACGCACCCAAACACAACCGTTTCGCTGATAGAGGTTTGCAGTTTAAAGCTTAATATTTCACAAACAAATCCCTTAATCGAAAAATTAAATTAACAACCTCGCAATATTTTTGAAAGACCTATCCAACGACATCCCAGACCATTAGGTACGCGAGAAAAAAGTCTCCATTTTACGTGTAGGTACTGGAGATACCCTAAAAAAATATTTTCGAGATTTTACCACTTTGTCGGCGTAACTAATGTGTATATTCATACCAAATTACAACTTTCTAGTACTAAGAGTCTTTGAGCTAAGCTGCGGACAGACAGACAGACGGACATGGCGAAACTATAAGGGTTCCTTATTGACTACGGAACCTTAAAAAGGACTGACCACAATTTTTTTTCAAAAATAATTATATATCTCAAGAAGATAAAAGTGACATATATACATATATATATAAAAATGGGAAAAAATAATTAGTTTTTTTTTAATGAAAATAAAACACAATCGCAAAGTTTCTATTTAAATAAAATCAGCCTTAAACTGGCTGATTTTAAAAATAGTTTCCGAGAACAAAAAATAAGTATCTATTAATAAAACATGCAGTTTCTGTATAATTATGATGCGAGTAGCTTAAAGACTTTTTTGATGTGTTCATAACGAATGAGCATGATGTAAGATTATCAGGAATTGTCCGTATAGGTAACATCAGGCAGCAGGCCATTAGAGCTAGGTTTTCTCAGTAATGTCAGTAAACGTTGCATTTTGTTTCATTCGTTGTTTGACTACATAGTTATTAAATTAAGGAGTAGGAATTTAAGTTACTTATAATTTACGCTATGGAAATTTTATTTGATTGCTAATGTGAATTGATGTTCGTGAACAATATTACGATTCAAAACAAGAATCACCTTGACTTTTTTTTAACTATTAAATACTTACACGTGTTGTGTTGAGTCCAGGAAACAAAATACGTTTGGTGGAACTTTTATACAAGATGAAGCATATTAAACGCATAACCTCCCGTGTGGTGACTCAGACCATGATATTGAACAACTTTTGTGATATAACTTTTGTAAATTCATTTTTAGTTTAACCATACATGTTGATAAGCTGATCGCGTCGATTCCTTTAGAATAATAAATAAAATTTTATTCAGTTCGCTTAACAAGGTACTTATAGTATTAAAAAGCGCTAGGTTTTTACAAATTATCTGGACTCCACACTAGGATACCCTGTGTCGTGGGGTCCAGTCTCTTCCCAAGTAAGGGTAACATGTTAGCTATAGCTATAACTGAACTAATTGCAAAAGAAATAGAAAAATTTTGATTAATAAAAATAAATAAGTTTTTTTTGTGAATTTTGTGAACTCGTAGAATAAAAGCTGTAAAGTTGACAAGGTTACAAAACAAAATAATCGCTATACATATTTAGCGATTTTTTTTAGGGTTCCGTACCCAAAGGGTAAAACGGGACCCTATTACTAAGACTTCGCTGTCTGTCTGTCTGTCTGTCTGTCTCCAGGCTGTATCTCATAAACCGTGATAGCTAGAAAGCTGAAATTTTCACAAATGATGTATTACTATTGCCGTTATAACAACAAATACTAAAAATTAAAAAAAAATATTAAGGGAGGCTCCCATACAACAGATATGATTTTTTTTTGCCGTTTTTATAGATAATGGTACGGAACCCTTCGTGCGCGAGTCCGACTCGCACTTGGCCGGTTTTTTTTTTAGCGATAAATCGATGTCAATGTTTTAAAAACATTGAAATCTGGCTGGAAGTTAAAGGTCATAGCATGTCTTATAAATACTATTTAGTTTACTAAATTTTTTTTTTTTTTTTTTTTTTAGTGTCTTGTTTATCGGCAATGTCTTTTAGATATGATATGAGATTTCGCTTTAATTGTTGTAATTATTCATAATTGCCTTAATTATGTACCTGAATGTTATGATAACCTTCGTTTTTAATACATAGTTTATAGTTATAAGTCTTATTATTGATCACTTACGTGTCGATAGTACTCGATAGGTTTGTTTCGATTTCAGGATAATAATAAAAACATTTTTTTTTGTTACTAACCCGTTTATAATTTAACTTAAAGACAGATTTATTTTATTTTGAAAACAACTCAGTTTGTGAGTCGTGCGAGTCTCCAGCCGTGAGACAGTGAACTACCCGCTAGTGCAATTGTTACACTTGATGAGCGGCAGTGTGTACCATTTAAGTTTACTATTATTATTAAGTACCTACTTATCTGTAATAAATATGTAATAAATCATGCACTGAAGTTTACCTAATTATGGTCTCATATTGAACCACTCGCTTTATTAAACGACTCGACTTCTTTACTTAAAAGACTCGCGACTAAGCCTTGAACCTCTTAGTAAGGAACTCGAGTCGTTTTATTGATCCAAGTTTTTTCTAATGACTTGAGCTCGAGCACATTAGTAACAAGCCTCAAATCGTATTTTTGGAGTCGAGTCTTCAAAATCGAGGCTAGTCTTAACTATAAAGGTTTGAAAGCCTCGAGTCCTTTCATCATTAAATTCAATGTCAACTATACAAATAGAACTAAAACCTAAATAAACCGATAAAAGTCTTTGTTAGAACCAAACCAATATCCTTACAATAAAGATCTAAGTATAAGATAGTAAAAAAGTTAAGACAGAATAAAAACTCTTTGTCTAAGTTTGCTGAATGTTTCATTTCATACATTCTAAATTCGAAGCGTTCTAAATTCAAAGGTTTGTCTTGTGGTTCTGGTTGAAAGCGACAGCGGACGCGGAAGCGGAGGCGGACGATTTGCTGAAGGAGCGGTGTCTTGGACGGTTGTCCTTGTTGTAGGATAGCTCGTGACTGCCGCTTCCATAACTGAAACAAATTATCACCAAGATAACATCTTGAAAGGTCTTAAAGGTTAAACTCTGTAAAAGTTTGCTTAAACCGGCACGAACTGAATGCTGTGGAGACAGGACATGTCGGATACTTCAGGATATTATCTGTTAAAGTCCGAGGAGCCGCGTCAGTACCATGTCGGTACCGGTTTTATCGGACTGCAAGGAAAATATTTTGTACCCTATCACAATGTTTTCTTATTATTTTAACCCAAAGGTTGACTGGTAGAGAATGGCTTGTGGCATTAAGTCCGCATATGTTCCACTATTGTACATGAAGTTTACATAATTAAAAAAAACATTTCTGAATTGCCCTAAGTGCTTATAAGTTATAAGCTTTCAGGATTTAAACGAAGCCAACGAAAGAACAGGTGGCTACATACTGGTCGGGTATTATTCGTGTACATCGACACGCAAAGAAGAAGTTATAACTATTTAATTCGAGCTGTATGACTTCTTGTTGAATGCGGGGTCGTTTTCGCTTTTGTTTTGAACAGCACAGTTAAAATCCTTTCAGCTGAAACAAATTGAGCATGAAACAGATTGTTTTATCTAGTAATCGAGCTGTTGACTTATGAGTGACAGTTAATTATTGAAGGCAATTAAATATTAAGTTAAATGCACTGACTTCTGAAAAACCTTTATTATCTATAAAGTTTTTTTCAGATTAGTAATGAGTATTGAGTGCCTATAATGATGCTGCCAAGGTATATGATATAGAGAAGAAATGGCTGTCGATCATCAGCACCATGTTTGGTCATTTAACCGTTACATAATAATATGGGCAACTTCAGACGATGTCAGAAAGGCCGATACTTACCTGTCTGACATCGTCTCTCCTGCCTATTCGAAGTTTTAGTTTATTTATCTATGAGAAAAAATTATTTCTGATATACCTACAGGGTGGAAGGAACACCGACGCACAAACAGTTCCCTGGTACTCATCTACACTAATATTAAAAAGAAGTATGTTTGTAAGTTTATAAGTAGTGGATAATCTCTGGAACTAATGATCCAATTCTAAAAATTCTTTCACTGGCAGAAAGCTGCATTATTCGTGGGTGTTATAGACTATAAATTATACTTATATCATGCATATTAGCCGAGCTATCACAATTTTTGCGGACGAAGTCGCGGGTGGAGTGCTAGTTGCATAATAATTTAGCGACCTCAACATGGTGGATGCGACTTGATGCGGAAGGCGGAGTTGTGGAGCAGCTTGAGAGAGACCTATGTCAAGCAGGGAACTGTGATAGGTTGATTATTAATCGAGATTCGAGACTTTTACAAACTACTCGTCTTCAAACTCATACGAGTATTTAAGGGGTACTCCATCGTCCGAAGCAATTTCGAGAAGGTTCCGGGGTCTCCGGTGGAATGCTCACTGCTGCCTCTCTTGCTTATGTGACTAACCTGCTACCTCCTTGCTCCTCGCTGCAGCCGAGCCGTTCCTTGCTGCCGCTGGTGTTGTGCTCATTACTCCGGCCGAATTGGTCTCCATGGCCTAAACCACCAGGGTTGTAGCCGCGCTTCACTCGGTTCGCGGATTCGAACCTCCAGTCTAAAATGTTAAAGTAAAAGGATAGAAGGAAGTTGTTCTTCTTCACCAAATGTTATACAAGACAGTCTCATGCACGCGTGGCGGATCAACAAGTTTGATTTGCCTTTTATCGAAATTAGTGAGCAAACTGTTGGTGCCAATCTGGTTATAGTTCCAACTATAGAATCACTGGACCTAATTACTGAACTTCGCAACGTTGGGTCCTTGATTTTGCCTACAAATATTCTTCTTTTGATACCATACAATAATATAGTAGCATAATAATTGTGATAGCCTAGTGGTGTGACCGTCGGACAGACGAGTCATAAGTCTCGAATTCGAACCCAAGACCTCTGATTTTTCTGATTCATGTGCGTATTGAATAATTATTACATCCTTTGTTGAAGGAAAACATCGTGAGGAAACCAGCATGCTTGAGGGATATTTCTCGACGGCATGGAAAGCCAAGTCTGAGGCCCATGGGCGGCATAAAAACTCTGACACCAACCACATGATAACCAAGAAGAAGAATACCATACAGTTTAGTCTTTTTAACTTATAAGGCTAAAAAGTATTTAAAAAATAAAAATTCGGCTTTACAAACTTACCTCGTCCTTCCACAATCACCGCCAGCAGCACCATGACAGCCAACACAGAAGCTACTTTCGCCATTGTCAAACAAATCTAAAATGGATCTGTTCCATTTGTCATCCACACATGATATATATACGTCCCCCATCCAAACAGGATGGCCAATGCCCATCGGATGTTACGGTCCGTCAAAACGTCATGATTTCGGTGACACGCCGTGATACCTGCACAAAGGCACTGCGACGGTTTAATTCACTTTTGACGAATTGTTTGCCGCCCTTGACTTTGGGGACAGGAGCCGATTAGCCATAGTTGTATTGACCTTACAAATGTCAAACGAAAAGCATTTGGAGGCAACACTGGGAAAATCTGACAGCTAAATTGTGATCGTGTGACTTGACCTGTGAAGTATTTTGGTGACAACTGACAAGATGACATGAGTTAACAAAGTTACTGAAGGTGATACGTAATTGAATTTTCCATGAAAACAAAAACCGGCCAAGTATCTATAAAAACGGCAAAAAAATCATATCTGTTGTAACTGAATTGAGTGAAAATTTCAGCTTTCTAGCTATCACGGTTTATGAGATACAGCCTGGAGACAGACAGACAGACAGACAGACAGCGGAGTCTTAGTAATAGGGTCCCGTTTTACCCTTTGGGTACGGAACCCTAAAAACTACCAATGTTGTACGAGTAGTTCAGATTATAACAGCATGTAACTGCCCGGTAAAGGCCTCTGCTCAGGGAAGGGTTGACTAATGACGTTCGCTCATAACATGCAAACACCAAGTTTCCTCACGAGTTCAGATTATGTCTACTTTATGCCATGGTACGAGTATCTGTGTATTTCTGCTTTATTGCTTATTTGCATATGCTGGTTGTCAGCACAATTGGTTCATGCTGTCGTAAATTATTATCTTTTAGACAGACTGCAGTATGGTAGTGAACTCAAATGTAAAAATCGGTGCCATGAACGTACATAGTTTGGCCACTCTTGAGGTCAACTTAATATGTCCTATGTATTGATAACATAAAGATCACATCACGCCTTGTAATCTCTCGTAGCGTTAGGCAGAGGTAAACTTACCTAACAAGTACATCCATGTTCGCCAGTTATGTTTAAGTCCCATGTAATAGGGGGCGAGCCTATTGCGATCAACCGGACACAAATCTAGACTCCGTGGTTGCTACTGAGAAATTCCTGATGATAAACCCAATAGCACTTTGCCCGACCCGGGATTCGAACCCAGGACCTCATGCTCAGAAGTCGCGCTTGCGACCACTAGACCAACGAGGTAGTCCTATATATTCGTCGTTTAAAAAAAAATCGTGGGGAACTTAAAGCTCCCATGTGGGCAGCAAGCTTTTTTTTAACGATCAAACGCGTAATCAAGCAGATCGATCGGATTGACTATACTTACATCATAAAACATAATTATTATTACCTAGCACACTATTACAACTCCAAGTTGGCACTGACCTTGTCTCTTCGGTCGTTCGCTTGATTTTTTCCCGGCTTTTTTCTGTAAACAATCTTCTCTCGAAATCATAATAAAAAGAGTTCAGTAGAACCTTTCGGAATCAACTGAGCGTAAATTAATTTATAACTAGATTAATGTACCTGGCTTTGGTCGGGACTTTGATTAAGAATCGACTGATCTTGTAATTCGTATCCGTCAGAATGGCTTCACAGAAATGTAGCTAGGGAGTGGTCTTAAATCGTATCTTCCCACTGCTGGGAAACCGGCCTCCTCCCTGCGAGGGAATGGCTCATAATCCCTACGCGGCAGGAGTACAGGTAGGTGGATTTCACCATGTCTTCGAACCATCAACCTCAAAAATTTCGTGAATATTTACAAAATTAACCATTTTACACAATATTAGGTACATTTTGATAAAAGTGGGGAAACTTTGTTATTGCAGGCGAGCCGGAATTCACACCCGAGCCGCAGGCGAGGTTGTTATGAAGCCGAGAACTGCAGTACCTAACAAATGTCCACGTGTATCAAACGACGTTTTTCAATAAACTTTCGAAGAAATAAAATAAAAGAACGAAACGTATTTTTGTGATGAATTGTTGTGATAAATGCTTCGATAAATGAAAAAAATCCACGAGTGTGAAATACATTGCATATTGAACCTAATCTTAGTGCGATAAGAGCCAGTTTTCGAGGTGTATTGAAAACATAATAATGCCCTTATTTTATCATATATAACCTATTGTCATGTTGTTGTTCTAGGAGAAGGTAGAGAACCTAAAGAACGGGTCCAACAACATTGGTTACATTGTGATTTCTTCTCAGAAAAATATGTTGTATGTATAGTTATGCGAATGTGTATGCAGTAGCGTCAATAACGGCTTATTTATTGATGTATGTAACCTTATTGCAGATTAAATGTGTTATTTCTTCGGAATAATTATCATGTGCAGCGTGATTATTGACTGCTTTGTCGGCTTCTGGGTATCTAATGGTTAGCATCAATTAGTATTTAATAGTGAAGTGTCTGCATTGATTCGTTATTCGTATATATTTCTCCTTGAACGTTTAGAGGACAATAGTTATCAATCTTCTATACTCTATAGTTCTATACAAATAAATAAAATTGAAGTGTCTGTTTGTAATATCAAAATAGCTTTTTACTGAATGCATATGAAAGTATATACGGTACTTATAACAAAAACACATTTTTTTCAGTTTTTATGTCTGTCTGTTTGATCCGGTTAATCTCCGAAACGGCTGGACCGTTTTTGACGGGACTTTTCTGGCAGATATCTGATTTCATAAGGAGTAACTAAGGCTACTTTTATTTCACGCCGTGATGGCTCTCGGCCACCGTAGGCGCGGGCCTGTGGACGGCGAGTAATGGGCTAGCTCGCCGTCCGTCCGTCGTATGACGACGGGCAGGCCGTGTCGACGGCGCGTTCGTGTTCCACGCGCGCCTCAAAGAGTTGTCAGCAAACGGGAGGGGCCCGCAAGGGCCGGTGCCTGCCAGGGCTGCGGGACTGTTCGAAAGAGATACCGCGGCCCTGGAACATAAAGGGCCAATGAAGGAACATGGGTGTTTTTTAGTCAGAGTCTGACACTCCCTTCCGCTCCGCCCAGAGCGGGAGGAGTCATTTGATGATTTCTCACCCTCCAAAAAAAAAAAAAAAAGCACCAGCTGTTTGAGCTGTGCTTGATATATCAGGACTTTGAATTTTATATGAATAGATTATGTGTCCATCCATCCAAAATAATTTTCTAACTACCTTTCTAGCTAGTTTCGGGTACAGAATGCTTGGCCTACGGCTATGTTAAGGGTTCGTTTGTTACTTTTATTTTTTAGAATAAGAATTAGGGTTCCGTACAAAAAAAACCCATTTAGCAAACAATGGTAAAAAAATTGAATGGCAAAAAGTGAAATAATATATTTTTATCATAATTTCACGCTAACGAAGGTCGCAGCCAACAGCTAGTTTATAAGTAATTTCAATAAACTTTGTGTTTAATCCTCACTGAATTGTATGAAAATATTAAAGTCATTATCATTAGGTAGGCAAGCAGCGTCAGTAAGTGCTAACCCCTCAAACTTTAAAATGTTACACTGCTACAACATTCAATTCATTACGAACAATCTAAAGAATACTTCATAAACAGTTCATTGTTTCGACTTGGATTTGAACCATCGCATCACCGAAGTTTGACGAACTAGCCAGCGAGCCCATAATGCAATGAGATGAAATTGTTGTCTACTATCGTCCGAGTCACTTTATCTTTATGTCTCTGTGTAATCGATAGATGTTATGCCTTTGTCGAGGGTCCTGGGGGGGACCGTGGGGAATCATCGTGGTGATAATAATATGATGTTATAATTTGAGGGTATCCATTAATTTTTCTTACTTACATTTTCTTTATAAAACAAAACATTAATTATAATAAAATGTTCTTGCTAATACAAAAAACCAACTTTGGCCTATCACGGATTTGAACGCACATGTCTTTTAGGGGGTAACCACTCAGTGGAGCTGTGTGTACTAACTTCACTTACGGTCTGCTACCTGTCACCCTTATGTCCTTAGTAAGCCAATAGCCAATCCGATGGATCTGCTTGATTATGCGTTTGGTCGTTAAAAGTAAAGCTTGCTGTCCACATGGGAGCTTTAACTTGCCCACGAATTCTTTTTAAACAACGAATACATAGGTCTACTTCGTTGGTCGAGTGGTCGCAAGCGCGACTGCTGAGCATGAGATCCTGAGTTCGATTCCCAGGTCGGGCAAAGTGTTATTGGGTTTTTCCATCAGGAATTTCTCAGTAGCAGTTACGGAGTCTGGATTTGTGCCCGGTTGATGGAAATAGGCTCGCCCGCTATTATATGGGACTTAAACATAACTGGCGAAATGTTGGTGTACTGTACTATTAGGTACACCTCTGCCTAACCCTTCGGGGAATACAGGCGTGGTGTTTGATCGTTACAATAAACAACATAATTATTTTCCACATAAAACCATTTATTAATCGATTAACATTTGAAATGATAAATATACCATCGCATAGTAATAATTAGGTATAGAAATAAACGTGATTTTATGCGTATGCTAATCTACATATATGCATAATTATGTTAAGAATAAAAATAATTTATAGTTTAGAAAAGTACATTCAATGCATTGATTCCTGTTCCTGTATGCTACAGCTAAACATTTTTATGCATCAAAGTACTGACGCATTAAAACAATATCCATTAATTTTATAAAACAAAGCCGGTTTTTACGTCTGTTTGTACTTCTCAAGAACTAAATTCTTGAAAAGTAAGTAGGTACACAATGGATTATGATGCGGTTCATCATCATTTGGAGAATTAATTTCGGAAGGTTAATGTGTACAATAATGTACAGGAGTCTCAATAGTTTTACATGTCATCACATCAGTAGGTAGATTTATATATTACATTCGAACGAAACATGGGCAGCTCGCTAGTTTCACATAATTTATTACTTCATCTAATAGTAGAACGTGATTATACTTATGATTGAGGCAAATCAAGAATGCGCATACAATTAATATTATTTATAAATACAAATTTATGTTGTTGTTGTCATTTTGTTCATTATTATATACTTCTTAATAATTCATAGGATGCCAATAAATTATGATCTATGTTGTTGTTATGGGAACTTTGCGCCTCGCTAGAATTTTATATTTAAATGGAATGATCACGAGTTTTCGTGACTGCAGAGATCGAACTGTATCAAGTTATTAATACCGGTTTTTTTCTTTGTAAATATTCTTAATGGCTAATGTATTTGTGCGGATAGGGAAATTTTTCTATCAAATGTAAATAGTAGGTTATTTAAAGGCCATGATTTAAAAACGAAAAGTTCAGAAAAATTCATATGTGTATTAACTTTGTCAAAATTGTGCACAACTAAATTACTAATATTCAACTATGCGATGCAAGATCAAGCCCCTACAATGATCATAAGAAAATTAAATACTTTACATTCATACATGTTTGATGCGCTTTATGATTGTTGTTATTTTTTTTTGTATGCACGTCATGTCCCTGCGACAAATACATTTTTCTTTTCTTTTATTTTTTTACATAAATATCATAAATTATCAGTTTCAATAATTGGCGCCAACTAAAGTTATCGTAACATTATTAGGAAGTTTAAGTTTCCTCTCATCGTCCCCATCCGTATCCTTTTCCATATTCCTTGCCATCATATTTATTATCACCTTTGCCATCGCCTTTACCCTTGTCATCACCTTTACCCTTGCCGCCGCCATTACCCTTGCCAGCGTCACTACCCTTGCCGCCACCCCCGTTACCCTTGCCGCCTTTACCACCATCTTCTTTACTCTCGCTGCTACTACTGCTGCTACTGTCACTGCTACTATTAGAGCCGCTCCCGCCCTTGCCTCCGCCTTTGCCGTCACCCTTACCACCATTGCCACCGTCACCACCTTTGCCTCCTACAAAGTATGAAGATAAAAATCAGGTTTATACCTTGAACTCAATTCCAACACAATTTTCATGTAATTAATGTTATCCTAAGCCACGTAACAAAGGTGTAGTTGTAATGGTCCTTCCTATAAGGATTACAGCATGTTATTATTACAACGGTTCGGTTATTAGTGATACGATCATTATGTACATGTTCGCATGGATGGATTGCAGCTTATAAAGTTTAATATGTTTTCATTACTATCATTAAGATGGGGGATTGGGTATGCTGGAGTGCATCAGATAGTATATAAAGATGAGAATATATTATGATCGAAAATAATTGAATGGTTCTTACCTCCAGGCGCTGCGTGAACACATACTGCCAGTACTGTTAGCATAAGTGCCATGACAGTCAAATTCTTCATTTTGTTCTTTACTCTATCTACCTTTCCTCAGACTAACAAACTGATACTGATCAATTTGTCTCGTGCTCACTTATCTCACTCTTCTTATTCGACTACAATCTCTTGCAATCCAACTGTCCTTTAAATACTCATTCACTTTCCGATTTTTCATGATATTTTTTGCATTAAGTAAAAGGATTTGAACAATCTAATCTATCTTTAATTACCGTATATAATACAACTGTTACAGAATTTACGTTTTGCTTTGATTGACTTGAAATTGGTTTAAATTAATTACTATCATTTGCTTATTGATTGGATTTACACGAGTTTGGGTTCTAACTGGTCAAGTTAAGTTCGAATTTGTAATTGAGTTTAAAGTGTTATTATCAATTAAGAAGAATTTGATTAGTTCCAGTGATGATCCAGTTAAGTTTACTATCATTGGGTTTAGTAGATTACAGTTAGGCTTCTGACAGTGAGGACGGTTGTAGTGCATTAATTAGGTTTATATCTTTTTATATTGATATAATCAGGCTATGTTATTCACATTCTTGTGTTGTGCTGTCCTCTGCATTCTCAATTTTCTACAGAATTACTAACGAAAACTTTAATTTACAGGGCCGGCGGTCTCGACATAGATACCGACAATGTCGCAAACTTTCGATCGCTTAATAATAACAGAAAAAAACAACGTACATAACGTTGCTTGCGAGAAATGTAAGTCTTAACATCCCAGATGCGTTTCTCGCAAGCAACGTTATTGCAATCGATTTTTTCTGTTATTATCAAGCTATTCGATAGTGTATGTCAATTTAACACATTTTTGACTGTTCTATCTACACTTCGTATTGCTGATGAATGTCACTTTTTCCGCACCCTAAGGACATACCCGCAGAAGTTTAGCGCTGTAAAGATGATAGTTATGTTCTTGGATCAGCTTTGCAAGTATTGTTACTTTTTCCTTATTTTTGGTTTTATTATAATATTTTACCTGTTTATGATTGTAAAGCTTCTCCTGACATGTAATGATAGAGCCAAAAGCGTGAGTACCGTCTTTCAATGTTGCTTTGGTTTGATTATAAACATCACTATTACTACTGGTTTTTCTTCAATCATTTTAAGATACAAGAATGATCGAAGTCGAACCAATGACCTGCCGAAACAAAGGCCCGCCTCCACCACAAGTGACAAATCTATTGAAAACGTTGTTCTGGTTCTGTCAATCTTTTGGAGAAGACAGCGACAGAACCATGTTTTGGTGACGAATTAAAATGTTAAAGATTTTAGATTCTCATACTGAAGGGTATAGTGGTGGAAACATAACATACACATACAGTGACGTCATGTTTACCATGCTGAGATGTATCTTTGGGCCGGTTTTTATCATGTAGTTTGTCCTAACGGGTAGGGTGATTAAAAAGCTGAAGTATTTTATAAAAACGATAAATTTTATTTGTATTGCATTAATACATATACGTATGGCGAAACGAAACTATTTGTTTTATCACATTGAGCTTTTGAATTTCTTTGTACAGGATCTTCAGGAAGCAGCTTAACGTCTGGAGCAAACAAAAAGAGGTAATGTTAATAAAGAAAAAAAATACCAAACGTTATGTTTGAACGAACGAGGCCCAGAAAGAAGTACTTTTTTATATTACTAGACACATTTCGGTTGCTAACAATATAAGTGCAAACCTATAAAATTTATTGTTACATACGATGGGCTGTGTTTTCGAAAAAATGCTCAGTATCTCTGTGTGTGTTCTGATAGATATGCATTTATGGCTTAAAGAAATTAGACCTTTTAACACGTACATTGTATATTCCGGTGTATTTCTACTTGTAGAAATACACCAGTACATAACATAGAAGATAAGTGAGTGTAGTTACCCGTAGCCGCCGCCGCCGCCGTAGCCGCCGCCGCCGCCGCCGTGACTGCCGCCACTGCTGCCGTGACTGCCACCGTGACTGCCGCCGTGACTGCCGCCGTCGCTACCACCGCCGTGTCCTCCGTGACCGCCGCTGCTGCCTCCACCGTGTCCTCCGTGACCACCGCTGCTGCCTCCGCCGAGACCGCCGCCGCTGCCTCCACCGAGACCGCCGCCGCTGCCTCCACCGAAACCGCCGCCGCTGCCTCCGCCGTGACCGCCGCCGCTGCCTCCACCGTGACCGCCGCCGCTGCCTCCGCCGTGTCCACCAGGCTGTCCGGCGCCACCGTTGAAGCCACCGCTACCGCCGTGTCCACCACTGCTGCCGCCGTGACCACCACTGCTGCCGCCGTGACTGCCACCGCCGCCGCCGTGACTGCCACCGCCGCCACCACCGTCACTGCCGCCACCGCCACCTCCACCCCCTCCTCCTCCATATCCTGAAAATTAGAAATGTTAAAAGTTTTAGAAATTTGGAGTCACTTTTGTATGTTTGTAAATATATTTTTATACATTTCCGATAATTTATTGGTTATCAACAAGTCTTGCATGCAAATATGACGTCACATTTGCGTACAAGTTGCTTGCAACATGTTTTCAAGAGTGTGCAAATTGCATGCAGGTTTTACTTGCATACAAGTGGAGATGTTCAACAATTTAGTAGGACATGCCACCCGTTGGCCATTCGAAACGTGCAACTAACGTTTGCGGGTTCAATTTGCACGTCACTTGAATAAAAAAATGTACAAATTCAAACAACGTCATACAAGTTGTAGCTTGTATGCAGGTTTGTTCAAGTTAGGTATATGCAAGTTGCAAATGTGACGTCATACTTGCATGCAAGACTTGCCTAATGGAATCGCGCCTTTAAGTCAAGAAATTCGACGGTCAATACAAATGGCCATCACTTTCAACAAAATTTTTGACGGCTTATGTCAATCCTTTTTTAGTTTCCCTACGTGTCTTTATAACGCTAATAGAATTTTACTTTATCCAGGCCTTGAGATCCAGAATGTTGAATCTACACAAGTCTATAGAAACGTTTAGATATTATTCCAAAAAAAATAAACAAACTCAAGAACCACTTTGAAACCAACGACCAATTTGCATCTAATTTTTCAATATTATTTTTCCATTCCAATTAAATAATTAGTAAAGACGCAGTTCATGTCCGTTTGTGGAAATATACACAGTTTTTTTTATGAAGCTTATGTTAAACCAAAACAAAACTAGAATAACAACAACAAAACAATACCTGGTGCGGCGCCAGTGATAGCGAAGAGCCCTAAGGCTATAACTGTGACTACTGCAAGACGAGCCATGTTGGTCTGTGCCTCGGAATACTTCGACTAAGCTTATATACAGTCTCGCTTATGTCATGGACTTGAACGAACAAATGTTTATTAGTCTCTTCACTTTTTGCCGCGTTCTTTTTTGTAATAATTATTAAGGTTCCGCTGAATTAAAATATCCTGATTTTATGTATCAAGGATATTGACGTAGATCGATACAAATAATTGCTGTCTGTTCGTTAGCTTTGCCGGGTTTTAGATTATAACTTTGACCTATGTTTAAAGCTTTTTTGTAATGACTTTCTGACCAACACTTCCATAGGCAAACTTATGTTTGTGAATTGGAACTCGTGATTGACTCGTAATTGGCAATTTCATTATTGTTTAGATTCTTCAAAATATACAGGCTTGGATACAAAATGCAAAACCACCTTCGAAGCCTGCGCCGGGTCGGTAGTAAATTTTACATCCATGATCCAAGCCAGGAAATAAAATTGAATTCATAACATGTTGGCTGGTAACAATACTTTGATTTATGCCGTAAATCTGTGCTTGCTATGTGCCTGACGATTTTCAGACTTTGGTGTAAACTGTCAGTACAGCAAGCAGTTGTTAACAAATAAACAGTCGCGTAATAATGCGATTGTCCTCTTTTAATAGTTTGAATTTCGACTAAAACCTATTTGCTACAAAATAGAATAAACTACTATTGACAGTACCTTTTGTCACGCCATTTCGATTTCGTGTGGTTTTAGTATGCCGTTCTTCAGCACTTGTTTCAACATTTCCAACTTCTTCGGAAGGTGAATTATTATTGTTAGCAGTTTTGGATTTCGATTTTGGCATTCTTAGATGTTTTGGTTTTATTGAATTAATTTAATGGTATGTGCCAGACGGTTGTGTTAATACATTTTATATTTCAAAACTGGATCTTGATGAAAAGTTTGTGTCATGTGTCAACAATAACAGTCACATTTTTCTTATAATACAAAAAGATTCAGAAAGTCTGATATCTAAGAAGGTGCTAGGTGATCATTAAGTTAAAGTAACTTTGCAGCTATTTTAGCACATCTTTGTTACCTGAAATAGTCTGCCAAAGCCAACACGACCGACTATCATAATATCCAATTATTGTTACCAATAGTAAGGTACACAGGTACACACACACACACAGGGGCCCAATTCTGCTATTACAATAGTGTCAGAATGGTCTGTCATTGATTTCATAATTGTTGATTTTGACTTGTCAAAACTTGTCAAAATCAACAATTATGAAATCAATGACAGACCATTCTGACACTATTGTCGTCTATTGTAATAGCAGAATTGGGCCCCAGGTATACATAAATAAAAACAGATTTTATAAAATGACGTAGGTCTAGCGGCCATCTTCCTCGAAACATTCGTAATTCAGAAGCTTTTGAAACCTAATGTCATGATGAAATTTATGAAGAGGAAACAATCGATAAATAATTAATTATTGTTCATATGCGGAACCCTTTAGCCAGATATTAATAATACATTTATATTTTATTCATTCGTTAACACGTTGAAGTGGCCAAGAGTTTTTTGTGTTGCTCGGCCGATCACAATACATATGTAAAGGTAGTATATATGTACTAATAATCTAGTACATTGTAAATATTACGTTCGCATCGGTAATGGCCAGTTAAGGTCGGGTGTACCCTGCAAGATATAGTATCAAGATTCACACTTTTCTTTTTGTTTTCAATATAGCATTTCCCTGTGCCGTGTTTGTAGTTAGCTGGTATAAAGTTTCTCGCCGGAGCACAATAATTGTCTTTCCTTAATTTGAAAGCAGACAGGCTGCGTTTTCCATTTTGACTGATACCTACGGCTTTAAATCTCATATTATAATATATTAGTCTATGGCTTTAAAATAACAATTATGAAAGTATTTGAGGGGTAAAATACTATTTGACGTTTTATGTGATTCCTGCATTGGCATTGACGGATTACCTTCTAAATTAAGAATAGGCAGCTATTTATTCTATTTACTATTTAACTTGAACCATTAAACAGCTTCAAGTTTTCTATTTACACTTGTGATGAGTATCAAGGAAAAGTCACAGGGTCAAACTTTTGCATATCTTATCAATGTACATATAAACGTATCCGTTCAAAAGTTATTACATTTTTATTTTTTTTTAATTGTTATTTTTTCCTTTAAAGGCAAGTCGGCCTCATTATATCAACCTATTTTAAACTCAACTACACATAGGTACAATATAAATATTATTCTCTGAACAAATCAGTGAGGAGAATTGCATTACCAACCGTTCGTTGTATCAACCGTTTCACATGTTTCACAATTAGGAACTTTTTTCATCAAAATAACTTGCTACATAAAATATTATATACATTATAGCTTTACAAGGCCAACACGCCTAACACAATGCCTCCTTGCAGATACCTGGAAATGTTTTTTTACCGAGTAAACTGTGAGCTGATAAGGAAACGTTATTATTTTGTTATTGTTGTTCTACGAATTGGTTTATCGACCGCGCGATCTGTTTGGTGAGCGGTTCTTTCCTGTGCGCGGGAGCAGTCGGGTATTCGCTGTGTGCGAAGTGGGTGGTTCTGGTTGGAGACATAAAACGATCGAAGCGCGCGATGCGGGGAAAAAGGGAACTTTTGGCAGCAGGTGAACTGTCACTGTATTAGTGTTCAAGTATTTGACGTAGGTACTTTTCTTTTGCAAATTGTCGGGCACTTGGTCTACCCCGTTCTTGTCTCGTCTTTGAGATGTTTTTTCATGGTTGACGTAAAACAACAGTGCCGCAATATGTTTACTTACATCTTCCACTTTTATTGTAAACACAATCATATTTGGCATTGGTTACGAAACGAGTAGGATCAATCTGTAAGTAAATTAAATTGTTGCATTACGCATGTTCCAAAATTACAAAAAATCCGGTTTGCGGAACTTTCTTTCAACCGCTAATAAATATGAGCTTGCACAATCCCTTTTACTTCCCATCCTCGATTACTCTGAAGTCAGTTATCTTGACCTCACTGAGGGACAACTAGATAAACTTGAGCGAAGATTTATATTTGGCCTGCGCAATTAAGAACACAATCATTTCCGAATTTCGTACAAAGGTCAAGTGGCTTCCCATACGTCTTTGCTGGCATTCTCTAATCTTGTTTCAGCTCTACAGTATTCTGTTCAATCCTACAACCCCCTTTTATCTTAAAGAACGTTCCTTCTAGCGCGCATAATAGATATCTGGGGTCATCAGAAAACTTGAGACTAGAGATGCAAATGCATTCTTTCTTTTGCAGTCGAAGCAGTACGTCTATGGAATGCCTTGATCTTGCCAGTCAGGCGCGCTCTAACCTTGTCTACTTTTAAGAATTTGGTCAAATGGTTTTTTACTCGTTTCAGGATTTTTAAATTTATATTCTTCTTAGTCTTGACCCTCGCTTAGATCGGAAGTTAACTCTAAGCACCCTCGCTCCACTCGGGACCCTAAGATCCCTCGCTGCGTTCGGGATTCAAAATAGCTCCCGTAACATACGACACTGCTTTATCCCCTCGGTGCATAATCTACTACTACAGGTGTGTTAGTATACTAAATTGCACAAGGATTATGATACGGCTTTCACCATCACTCTCACATAATCCGGAATGTTTGTGTATTATATGTATATCAATATTTCACTATTTCGTACTTCTTCTTAGCGCATTGATGGCAATCTAAATTGTATCAGCCCAAAACTGAGCTACTAGTTTGGCGCTTTCAGTAGCGTCCATCAGTTCATGTAGTGAACAAACAACAGGACACGCAGGGCACGATATTAAGTGCCCCATCGTTTGTAGAACAGCACCACATTTACACTCCAGGGCAGAGTCATTAATTTCGTACTTGCAAACGGCGTGCGTATGGGCAGATGTATGAATGTGGACAAAGCAAAGGGAGTATTAAAAGATTTTAGCTGGTGTCGTTATGCACTTCCTGCTTATCCTCATGAGAAAAAGGCGTGACTTTATGTATTTACGCATTTAACTTTAATATCGCACAAATTGCATCTGTGCGGAGTAGGGGCGGGTCGCTAATATTGAATCCAGTTCTTCTAACGTTGCTGCAGCTGGGATCTTTCTTGTGTCACTTCATTCTGAGCGAAAACACTAGGAACAGGAAATGTAGAAGGGTGAGTGTTTTGGGGGCTGTCGTACCTATGTTATTTTGATTGTCAAAAAGTGCTGATTGTCAGCCTAATCTGAATACTATGAATTTGATTTGATAGGTATAGAGGTAGGTATGTAAGAAGTTTCATTTAGGTATCGTAGGTATTCCGGGGGCAGAATAGAGTAACTTTTCGGTGAGTGAATACTGTCTTATATGCTAATAGTTAATTAGTAATCAGAACCATTTTTGCACGAGCTTACATGACAATGAAAGTTAGTGTAATTTGTCGTTTTCATTTTTACAGTCTTTGTTATTAATAGTCTGTTACTGTGCTGCTGTCTGTAAACTGACTTCCTTTTTTTTGTGGGCTGAAAAACTGCACCTGTTAAATATAATGTGTCTTGGCAACAGTGGCGTAGATAGTCCTAGTAGGGCCCCGTATCTAATGTTTTTGGGGACCCTTTGAACGCGAGTGCGGCGAAGCCCAAAAAGGGGAGAAAATCATTAGTATTGAAGAAATGATTTTTGCAAAACTAAGAAAATATCATCCTTTTTTTTTTTTTTTTGGGTTGTGAGAAATCATCAAATGACTCCTCCCGCTCTGGGCGGAGCGGAAGGGAGTGTCAGACTCTTACTGACTAAAAAACACCCATGTTCCTTCATTGGCCCTTTATGTTCCAGGGCCGCGGTATCTCTTTCGAACAGTCCCGCAGCCCTGGCAGGCACCGGCCCTTGCGGGCCCCTCCCGTTTGCTGACATCTCTTTGAGGCGCGCGTGGAACACGAACGCGCCGTCGACACGGCCTGCCCGTCGTCATACGACGGACGGACGGCGAGCTAGCCCATTACTCGCCGTCCACAGGCCCGCGCCTACGGTGGCCGAGAGCCATCACGGCGTGGCCCCCGACGCCCGGTGCTTCTCCCGCGGCGGCTGGGACGTGAGGAGGTTCTCTCCCTCTCACGTTCCGCCGCCTCCTTCGCTAGCATGACTGCTTCGCAGAAGGAGGCGACGGCTTCCCATTCCCTCTCGCCCCGGACCATGGCTTGAACCAGGGCCGGACGCGAGAGGTCGCCGCCGCCAATCGCCGCTACGAGGACACGGCGGTGCTCCTCCCAAGCGGAGCAGACCTCGACGGTGTGCTCCACCGTGTCCTCCGGTCGATCCTCGCAATAGAAAATATCATCCTGACTTGCATCACTTTAGCTGTCATTCATTTTCCTAAGAGAATGTGTGAGCGAGCAAAGTGAGACAAAAAAATGTGTTGTGTACATGACTAGCATAGGTTAAAACTTCAATGAAGAGCTAGAAAATTACAGCATCCTGAAAGGGTTGAAGTTTTTATCAAAAAGCGAGTGAAGCGAGCTCGAAAAATTGGTGCTTTCTGGACCACGATTGGTGAAGCCCTCATCAAAAAGCGAGCGGGGCGAGCTCGAAAAATTGGAGCTCTTTGGACCGTGATAAGTTATATTTCCATTTCATCTTTTATCAAGAAGAATATTTGAGCTTGTGAGAAGATTTTGTGATCATTTCCTCATCAAGGGCCCTTGTTAATCAGGAGCCTCGCATCATTGATACGGCGGTAGTTTAAGAGTGCAGGTATCGTAAGGGCCGGACTCCATCGAAGTGGAGAAGAGACGAGAAGAGAGGAGATGTATTTAAACCACCAATAGAATTTCGTTAATTACACTTCTCGTCTCCACTTAGCTTTAGTGGAAACGGTTGAGTGGAGAGTAGAGATGTCTGGCAATTGTTTAGGCCAGCGGAGACGAGAAGCGACGTGAGTGGCGTCCGGTGAGCGGTGTCACGGTGTGCTGTGTGCGTCGTGCGGTGAGCGGTGTGTTGTGTACGGCGTGCGGTGAGATGTTTGCTGTCAGCGGTGTCCTGTGAGCGGCATGCCGCTTTGCACATCTCCGCATAGCTTCGGTGGATACATCCTAGCTTTTAGGCCCCTCCTGTCTTCTCCGCTTCACACATCTCCGCTCGTCTCTGCTTTGGTGGAGTCCGGGCCGAAACGGAGTGGATAGAAACGCAGGGGCAAATCGAGACAAAATAGAGTATTTCTTGGTAACATATCATATGAATTAAATGTTAAAATCCCTTTCAAAGTTATGTGTCGATTCACCCCTACTTCTCTATTCACCCCGCTTTACCCGGTACATCTTGCCAAGTAGCAATCGTTAGCTTTTAGTGCTTATATAGATCCGTTTACTAACAAAAACGTAAACAAATAGAAGAATATATGCATATAGTGATATCATTTGACATTTACTTTGGACTATCTAGGTATGTTTTAAACTTGAAAACTTCTTTAATCATTTTAAATAGGTAAACATTTAGGATAGATAGTCATCACATGTTTTTTGGTGAAAAAGCAGTCTTATAGGGTCCCGTACCTCAGTCGGCAAATACGGAACCCTTATAGGATCACTTTGTTGTCCGTCTGTCTGTCTGTCAGTCTGTCAAGACCCTTTTTCTCAGGAACGTGTGGAGGTAACCAGCTGAAAATAATATCAAATATACAAGTCTGCTACCCCTTGGCGCAGTGAAAAAATCAAACTTGTAAGTCTACGCGATCAAAAATATGACCGTTTATGTCGCATATTTTGCGATTTCACAAGGGAATCAATCATGACATTTGGTAAGATGCAGTGTCTTACAGCACATGTAAAGGAAAAAACGTAAAGTAAATGTGTGTTGTTTAATAACAAAATACCTACAAGTTTGTGCGGAACCGTCGGAGCGCGATCCAACTCGCACTTGGACGGTTTTATTTAGAGTAACGACGCGACGTGACTGTGTGACAACAACGCGTCCACACGAGGTGGATCGGTGACCTTGAGAAGACCGTGGGAATCATCAGGATACCAGGACAAGTGACAAGTGACGTGTCGATGCGGCATCATTTGGTGGCTTATGTCTATGTAATGGAGATATTTCGGCTAAAATTATGAATGGCTACCAAGTTAGCCACCCGTCGCGGCTTCGCCTAACAGAGCCTATATACCTCATTTTTTTAGACATATAGCATTGCTACAGTTTAGTAAATCTTTTGGAGAGGAATAATTCCGTAATAAGTAGGTACTTACATTAAATTGTTTTCATATTTGGTTTACGCGGCGCACGGCAGTAAAGTTTCCAATCGGCATGTTTTTTTTGCGACATCTTCAACCATCATATTTCAGACAATTTACGCAAAAGTTTAATGTATTATAATTACATCTAAACCTTCCATATGAAGCACTCCGTCCATTGCTGAAAATCCGTTCGGTTGTGTTTTGTACAAACAGACAGACAGTTATAATATGTAGTGATAGTGACGAAGGAACGACCTAATTATAAAATCGTAGTCGTTGTCGTCAGCATGTTTAAACTTTCTTCTGTCGACTGCTGGACGAAGGCCTCTCTAATGGCACGTCATTCGTCTCGATTTTCGGCAACTCTCATCGCACTCTGCAATCCTCATCATTCCAGGTAATTTTCTCCTACGCCACCTCGAACCAGATATGCAGATGAAGAAACATCCTAATTTTGCTAGCTTAGTTTAAATCCTATACAATTAGGGGGCGAGGCGATTGCTACCAACCGGGTATGTATCCAAACTCCGGGCTCCTGATTAAGAAACGCCCGAAACCAGGACCTCATCCTCAGTAGTAGCGCTTGCGACACCACTGAGTATACAAGGTGTAAACGGACCCTTCACATAGCCGTCCGCCAAGCATTCTGTACCCGAACCTAGCTAGAAAGGTAATTAGAAAATTATTTTGGATGGATGGACACATAATCTATTCATATAAAATTCAAAGTCCTGATATATCAACGCACAGCGCAAACCGCTGGTTCTGGAGACATGAAATTTGGAGGGTATTTTTTTGTAAAGAGATCCACTAAGAAAGGGTTTTTCGAAATTCCACCCCTAAGAGGGTGAAAAGGGGGTTTAATTTTCTGTGAAACTTTTTATGCTCGGGGTCGATTGACTTTAAAATTTGTGTGCATACTCTTCAGTTCAAATTATGAGAAACGTGTAACACAGTTTTTCCGAAAATCATCCCCCAACAGAGTCAAATAGGGCTTCGAAATTCACGTAGACGCGTAGACGGGCGCACGGGGCAGTGTGGCGCAGGGCGTGCGGGGCGCGGGACATATTAGTAAGTAGGTAGGATTTTTCTGAGGTAGACGTCTCTGTAAATATAATGTGAAATCCTGATTTTCGCGTTGGCTCGTGATACGTGACCTTGATATTAAATATTATGTAATACTATTATGTCTATAAATAGATTCATAAATTGATTGCCATCACCGGTGTTCAATCTCTAGCCAAGGTATCAACATTTCAAATATGTAATGTAGTTAAGCTATATTATTGCAATTTGTATGTATATTTTTATTTTCTGTGCAATAATGAATAAGAATAAAAATGAGTAATTGAAATTACTGTATGATTAGGGACCTTACACCTTACCTTTATTCTTCTCTGCTTTGTATTACATTTGCATGCTATATTATGGCAGAATGTACATGGATTCTATTTTATAATTTTACAACTTATTTTATGTACCCACCTACATTCTAAGCAAATAAAGACCTAAGTGTTCTATTCTACACCTTGAGTTAATGCTGATTGATACACTGATAACTGATTGAAAGTATGATTGTATGATAGATGAGTGCACGCGGTATGAATGCTATTCGTGTACTAAATTAGCCGGCCCGGCGCAGGTAAAATGCTGATATATTAATATGAAAACTGTGTTGTGCTTGCACTGTACGTGCTCCAGGCCCGGAGAAGATAGGGGTGCATAGTTTGATATGAATCGTGATGAGTTACAAACAAGAACAGTGTCAGAAACAAGTGAAAATGAAAAATAATTTATTGGTTTGACAAGTTTTTCTTACAAACTAGTGATTGGGGTTTCCTTTTAGGCGTCTAAAGCCTGTGTTAGGAGACTCCACTCTTCCATAACTTAAATTACAATTAACAAACTTGTTTTTTTTTTACAATTATTACAGATAAAAGAATATAGAGAAAAAAAAAACATATGTATGTGAAATTAAGATATAATATATGCTTGTCACTAATCCGGTGTGTGGTATATGGTTAAGTGTGAGTGAGTGAATGGGGGGTGTATGTGAGTGGGTGTATGGGGGTGTATTTGAGTGAGTGTATGGGGTGTGTGTGTGAGTGAGTGTTGAGAGTTTACGCGTGGGTGTGTGAAAGTGTGATAAAACATAATTTCTTGTAAAATAACTGTAATAACACTACATTGATCTGTATTGACTTCCAAAACGTGGTGACGTCGTCACTGGTGCTATGGCTGTTGTCAATAGTAGCGATGGTGTGTGACGGTCTTCTTGCAGCTGTCGTGTAATGCACGTTGGCTTCCTGATGATCCTGTAGAACCGTGTTCCTGTGCGCTCGCAGCTGTCGCGACCCGTAGATGAGAACGCTGATATTGATCACTGCGACCACAGTGTATATGGCGATGTAGTTGTGGATGTCGTGAGATGATACTTGATCTGTCAATGCCTCAACTTCCTACGCTCTGGCATTCTTGATGGCGAGACTAATGACTTCCAAACATACACCTAGTTTAGGAGTCAGAGTATTAACATGATTGTGACCTAGTTATAAGCCTTATATGCTCTTAGTCTGTGTATCCTGTACTGTAATGGCTTTTGGTGAAATAAAGAATTTATTTATTTATTTTATTAAATCCTTTTGCCGTTTGATGGTCTCTTCGGTATCGTTGAGTGTGGCAGCGGATGGTATAGTCAGATCGATGAAGTATTTATAGATGGAATCTCAATATCCATATCCATGAAGTCGTTTTTTGTATGGATTGAGTTAGTTAAGCTTTGTTGCGAATAAATCGTAAATGTTTGACCCTTGATTACGCTACCGTCACCGAGTGTCAGTACCCCGGCCTTGTTGAGTCATTCAGTAATAATGATCCTCACATATGATTCGCACGGTGCATTGTCCGCAACAATAATACAAATATGAGTTGACGGTGCTTAATTCCGTCCTTTGATCCATACATTCTTTGGTTTCGGTTTGACATTGATTTGCAACTTGATCCTTACACACAGATTGTTGTCTGAGATCATTTGATAAATAGGCCTTTTCAGAGGACAAATGAAGTTGTCCTGGTCGTAAGGTTTACATCTTCCCCAATCGTCTTCCGACATCGGTATGTACCTACAAGTCGTTGTGGATGTTTATCGCTAAGTGATGCGCGATAGGTGTGATGAATCGTATCATTAGAAGCATTGAGTTATTCCGGTAACATAGGCTAGTGAACATTTAAAAAAATAGAAAGAGGTAGCCATGGTTCATGAAAAAAACGGAAATATTCTGTTTTTTTTTTCATGATAATTGGACTAGGTACGTATACTATCAACAACGTCTAAAGCTTGCTTAGTAAATAAAAAAAATATGTAAAAGTCGTATTCAATATGCATTCGTTCACTAATAAAAAAAGGAAATTAAATAAGTTATCTTTAGTGGCAGGACAATATCATTGAAGTTTTAGGTCATTCTGAATATGTCGCGGTGCTTAAGTTCCAAGTAACGCGTCGGAATGTGCACCAACATCAGCACATTCCGATGAAGAGGTAGACGATTTTTACGATCTTGTTAATAGAGCATGCGACGAAAACAGGGGCACTTGGAACATGGTCATTGGTAACTTCAATGCAAAGGTGGAACGAAGACAGGAACTGGACAGTAGAGATACGGTCGGTTGTTTTGGTTTGGGGGACCGCAATGTGCGAGGCGCTCGTCTCACTCAGTTCGCCTTCGGACAAAGCATGCACGTAGTCAAAAGAAACTATTCTTTTTGAAGAAACCGCAACGACGACGAACCTGGGTGTCACCTGACAGCTTAACGCGCAACGAAATCGACTACGTTTTGTCATCGGACCGACATATTATAAAAAACATTAAGTGTCATTAAAAATTTAAATACACCTCTGACCATAGACCAATCCGTGTAAAAATCAGAGTACAATTTGAAATCCATCGAGCCAAAATGTTTACAAAAAAAAACTATAAGAATTTCTAAAGAAACACTCATTAACAGCTCCGATCATTACAACTTAGAATTATCAAATTATTATAAAAACTCAAAGTTAATGAAACAGACACAGAAAAAACAATATAATGCAATAGTTACCGGAATTAACAATACAACCATAAAAATAAACGTAGTAATAGAAATAAACTAACACGCCATAGTATTGAATTGATAGAAAAAAGGACTGTTAAAGAAATATAAACATCAGAATTTAGAAATAATAGACAAAGAAGTTAAAAGAAGCATCAGGAAAGATTTGAGAAATTTGAACACATCCCTAAGAGTATGAAAACAAGGAGTCACAAGAGGACAAACTTGGAACAACAGCTTGGTAGACAATAACGGCATCAAGCATTACAGTAGAGTAAAAATAATGGAAATAGCAACAAAATTCTATATATCATAATATTCAGACCATTCACCGCGCGATATCAATACCGAATACACCCCTTTAGATTCCATTCCCCCAATAAACCACCTTTGCTACCCCACCTGGATAAGCTGTTTAACACCATAATGCAATCAGAAAAAATTCCAAAATCAATGTGTAAATCAAATTTAGTTATTCTGCATAAAAAAGCTACAAAACTGACATTGGCAATTACCGTCCAATCAGTTTAATATCTCACATCTACAAGACCTTTATTAAAGTGATACACAATCGCATAGATGGGAAACTGGATAAACATTAGCTACCAGAACAAGCCGGATTTCGCCCTAGTTTTTCAACAACTGACCACCTACAAACCTTGAACCAACTCCTAGAAAAATATACCGAATTCAATAAACCACTATACTTGGCCTTAGTAGATTAAAGAGAAGTCATTAACAAATCAGGAACTGCACTGAACAGCAATATGTAGACTTTTTAAAAATATCTACCATAACAGCACCGTAAAGAAGAAGGGTGTTAAACCGGGGACTCGCTTTCCCCGAAGCTATTTACAAGCACTCTTGAGGAGATATTCAGTACGCTAGCAGCCTTGTGGACAACCAAAGGCATTAAAGTCGGCAGTAAGAGGTTGACGAACCTCCGATTGGCCGACGACATAGTCCTTTTTGCCTCCACAGCTCTGGAACTACAGACCATGCTTCAAGAACTGAGCTCGGCCAGCTTTAGGGTGGGACTTACGATGAATGACCAAAGCACTAAGCGTAGGGTCGAGGTAGATGAGCAGGAAATACATTATGTCGATGAATATATTTACTTGGGCCACTTAGTTTTTCGAAAACAGGCAAGAAAGCGAAATCGATCGCCGAGTCGAAAACGCTTGGAAAAGCTACTGGTCCATGAAGACGCTCATGAAGGGTGATCTTCCGATCTCCCTGAAGCGCAAACTCATCGACATGTGCATTCAGGGCGTCCTAACCTACGGTGCTCAGACCTCGGTGAAATGCGCGTGTACTATGTACGTACATTTTTGCTAAACCCTTCGGGAAAGTACAGGCGTCATGTTTTGCGCTTATGTGTTCGTAAAAAACACGTAGGTAGTAGTTGGAAGGTTTTGGCTTGTTTCAGTATTTTCGCCGGGAACTGGACTCATGGAAACTAAGGATATTTTTTTTTTGTTTTAGTTTTGTTCAAAATTCAGTTTGCTTTTTACAGAACACAAAAATCTCTTGTTAGATAGTGTGTAAATAACTTGTAATTAGGCATCAACATACTTAATTAGTCATTAATTTTAGGTTTTATACTTCATAATAACCCTTATTGTAGTCACTCATGCCCAAAAGATTACAATGTTAACAATGCTATTACTTAAGTTCTTTGACACATAATAATAAATTGTTTACATAGTGGTAAGGTAATTAAAGTTAACAACTCGAAATTAATTTATTCATACCCATCATGTTGTAAAAAACTGAGGTGACTTACAATATACTTTTTTGCATAAATACCTAAGTACCTAAGTATAAGATGCCAACTTGACACCTATTTGACTTTATGCCAATGTTTTTTTTTGTTGTGAATTATCGTAGGTACCATATCGAATAAAAAATAAATGATGCAAGCACATCACGGGTAAAAAATGAAAGGTGCACTTCCGAAGTACACCACAGCCGCTAACTGCAGTGGCAGGGTCGTCCGACCGCGATGACTAGACATCGGGTTATCATCCTCATCTGCCTAAGCAGAAAAAAAGGCTAGCCTTTTCCAACTATGTTCGGGTCGGTTCCTAGATGCAGCTGCATACCAGGTTTTTACATGGAGTGATTGTCTATTTGACCTCCACAACCCAGTTAGTACTGAATGACTAATCATCGGATTAAATGCACTATCAAAATACCTACCTAAATATGCATGCAAATATAAACTAAAAAGGGTGAAATATGCACAAAAAGGGGCGCAATTAGCACAATCAAAATGCCATATATTATTAGAATTCACGTTTATTCTCACAATATATTTATTTATTATATTAATAATAATCAGTTGTAATTCTTGTGACACACAGTTATAATTATTATTATATGGTGCACAACTACACAATTTTTTTTTTCTAGATTTGCCAAAGCAAACTTGTGACGTTTGTCACTTAATATTAATTGTAGCTTAATTTGTAGGCTGAAAATAATCTCTCTACTCTACGTCAACTGACGTTACTTGAAAAGCACCTTTTGTGCAAAAGCTTTTGTGCTTCAGTCGGGGTTAGGCCGGTGCCGTTGATATATGCGTTAACTTACTTGTTCCTTTATGACCTGGGTTTTTATATAGAACAATGCGCCTCAACCATTTAAGTACAGAAATAAGCACTATCAATGAAAAAGTACCAAAATATGAATAACGCTATAAAAATATCGCTTTATGTACCGCATAATCAAACATGCAAATGCATATAAGTAATCCGATGTCTAGCAATGACAAACTGCAGCGAAAGTACCTACTGGCTTCTATTTAACTGTTAGAAAATACTTCCATACCATCACCGATTTCCTAGACTACCTTTAAGCTTCTAAGTCAAAGCAATCAATCAACATTTTGATTGTTGATTGATTGCTTTGACTGGTACAGTTATGAAGGTAATTTTGAAGGAGCGGTAGTTCCGTAAATGCGGAAAACCCATACCGTCATGCCCTAATGCCCTAATGAACTCAATCATTCTTGATAAACGAGTAAATTTCAAGTTTCCTTGCCTACGTCATTGCCAAACCTACTTGTGGATAGCGCTAGTAGTTCTGATTTTATCTTCTGCTAAAGAAGGATGTAGTCGGTTATTCATATGGTAATGCGATAGAATAAAATATCGAAAATTTGGAGGCCATCTAGTAGTTTTCTATTGCAACATTTACTATGTGTTGAGCGCATCATGACTTGAAAACATCCTGCAAGTATTACCTACTGTTTTCTCTGTGAATCCTGTTTAGCGTTTAGTTACGCAGTTGTCAATATAGATGGCGCTTTCTTCAGTAGCAGGTACTATGCTTGAAGTGGAAAAAAATCAACTGTCGGGTACCTATATCACGTTATTTTTTAAAAGCCATTTTTATTAATTAATGCTGTTCTTATTGTATAATGTGTCGGGGTTGTCTCAATTTTGAGACTCGCTATATTTGGCCAGATATATCACAAATATAATGAAGTGAAACTATTTATTCTGTAAACAGGATATACCTACTGGCGTAGTGTCTGTCGGCGTTTAGTCGTACACTCATTACACGTTAAAAATGTATTTTTTAATAAGTCTATTTTTGTTAGCCTACGTAGACTCGTGGGAGTCTACGTAGGCTGTTGGCCAAAGGGATCCCATTTCTAATTCCAAACCTCTCTATCTTGTGCGTTTTCTGGCCATTTTAGTCCAGAAATTAAATACAATAAAAATAGATCGTGTAACAAAATGTAGGGTACTTGACCGGACTGGTCTAGGAAAGCATAGACTTGACTTGATTGCTTTACAGTTTGGCAGAAGTAAAATTTTTTTGTAATTTTTACAATTGCTTAAAACCATTTTCGGCAGATCAAAGTACAGGTCTAGTCTAATCAATTGCTCTGTAAAATAATCTTGTTACTTTTTAGTTTGTAATTAGTTATAGAAACTGATTTAGTTGTAGTTTCAAATCATAAATGGAGTTATTGACCATTAAAATCGTACTCGACGCCATCGTCCACAACATTGTAGAATGTTGCCTCATTACCTAATCTTAGTGTCAAATGAGCAGTTGTTAAAATCCCAATTGTAACAAAATATTTGCTCATCTTAATTTTAACTATCGTTCTAGCTAAAGACTTTTGTTTAATAAATTAATCTTCAGAAGATCTAATCACGAATTATCTCGTACTAGTTGAGACCAATAGGTGGCGCTTATCTGTTCTGTCAATCGATACGGATTTTAAAATTCAGGGACATAGCGGTTGCGCGGGGGTATCAGCATTGTGCCCGTGCGAAGTCGGGGCGGATCGCTAGTGTATGATAAATGAGTTAAACTTTTCTGCAAAATTAAGTTTATCCGATGTCATGCAAAACAATATTATGATATAAAAAGTTCTGCTATAAAGAGTAGACCCATTTCTGGAAAATCATCACACAAAATCACAATTGTAATAATTTGTACTACAATGCCAACAACTGTTACAGGAGATAGAAGACAGTGAGGAGGAGGTCAATAATGTTAATAACAAAAAATCGAGCGTAGAACGGGAGCTAGTAGACCTTCATCAGGAATACTTGAATGTTGTCAGTGAACGGAATCAACTACGGGTGGTCACGGATGAGTTCAGCAACTGTAGTAATTTGTATGAGGAGGCTTTGTGTAAAATAAGGGACCTAGAGGATGAATTAATCCATGCTAATGTTAAACTTTTAAATTTGGAAAAGGAAAAGGATCACACTCAGACTTTAGAAACTGACCATTTGTACAATGAATTAGTAAATACAAATTGTAAACCCCATTCCATTATAACAATAGACCTTACAGAGACTCCTTGCTAAAATATAACTACAGCCATAAAATTAGTAAAAATAAAATTAAGAAATGTGCAAGATTTAAAATCATTATAAAATTTAATAAATACAAGAAACAGCAAAAGCACTATTAAAAAAATATCCAATTAAGGAAAGAACGTGTTTCTCTTATGAATAGATTAAATAACTATCAGATTAAGTTGTAAGATAGTATAAATATTTATGAAATAGACACTCAGAGCTTACAATCTGAAATACAGGCTCTGAATATGTCACTAAAGTCTTTATGTAGTAAATATGTAAAATCTAAAAACCAAATTAAGGAGCCTATTCTTGCTACAAACGAGGTGGTAGACAAAGTGGACTTGCTGACTCTCAGCAAGATTCATTGTACTTGTCGGAGTGAGCCCAGTCTTAATGCCCTCCAGCCTGAGGCAGCGGAGGACCCGTCCCAAGCTGTGAGTGCTCAGGACTGTAACATTATCAACCAAGAATATCTTGACATTACACTTCATGTTTCACAAGTAGTACAGCCTGAAATTGATAATTTTGTCCCACCTAATAATCATAATTGTAATCATTCAGTCATGTTGTCTGACAGTATAGGTAGAGGGCTAGGTAAATTAATTAGTAATAACCTGAGTTATTGTACCCAAAACATTTGTATTCCAGTGTCAACCTACAAACAGGTTATGGCATCAGTAACAAAAACTGTTTGTGATCCTAATACTACCATAACTGTATGTGTTGGCAATAGTTCTAAGATTAAAAAAGAAGACATCACTGACTGTGTATCAGAGTTGTTAAAGTTAAATTGTAGTAAAATCATATTGTTTGCTTTTCCATATTTTGAAAATTTATATAATAGAAAAAACAATTACTTATATACACATTTTAAATAAAAATGTATTTTTTTTAGTAGGTCATTATAGTGACACACTTATATATTTTGATATCAATATTTTTGTTGATAAACTTAAGTCGACTCGGGGTGAAGTGTAGTCTAGCTCGGCTATTAGCTTTTAATATTCACTCAGACATAAGTAGTATGTCGAAGTTTAGTCATATTATTAACACTGCGACTATTAGTAATGATACTAATGAACAAGTGGTGACCTTAAATAAATATAGCACTAGTGCTATAAATGTTTAAAAATATTGTACTGAGGAGGATCCATGTGTCACCGTGGAGAACTTACAATTAGGGTATATTAGTGATAGGGTTTTGTTGTCTGGGGATGGCAAGGGAGTCTCGGGGCTCACTTCAGATATTAATATTAAATTTAAACTAGGAAGTGAGATAACAGAAGGTACCATTAACAATATTGTTAAACCTATCAACAGCAAGGTATCTTCTTGCACTCAATTAGTTAGCAAAAAAGGGCCTCAGCAGAACACCTTTAAACCTCATCTCTTGGTTGCCACCGCTTATTTGAATTAATTATTTAATTTTTTGAATTGTTCTTTTCTTTGTTTTAATTATGGACACTTTTAATGTGCACATCTTGCTACATCGTTCTCACATAATGTACCATCTCAACATGAATGATGTAACCAAGGTTTTGTAAAAATATTGATTTAAAAGAGTGTCCATGGAGTTTCTTGCCCGTTCTTCTCCATAGAGATCTACGTTAGGGAATGGGCAACTACAGTAGGTACTTTCACAGTTTTTATGCCTTGTGACTGGGACTGTAGCTACATTTCACTGTTGTCTTTGTTTCGGCCTACTTGAAATAAATGCTTTGATTTTGGTTTTGAAAACTTGGTTGTTAAATCATTTTTTTTTTAAACTGGGACTAATTAAAGAAAATTATCAAAATTAACAATTAATGTACCAAATATTTCAACACTGCAATGCAAAGTTCCTTGCTTGCGGAATAGATGGCGCTTTTCACAATAAAAAAAAGTAAGTTGCCAAGGCATGTAGGAAAGTATAGAGACACATTTTTTATTAAACCCGTCACAGCAGCCTTGCCTTATTCATCCCATCTAGATCACCTGGTACAACATTTGCTTATTTTTTTTAAATGCCCATCAGAACTGAGAGCACAGCCTCGATGTATCATTGGCTCGTCAACCATGCCGCCACCCAACGTAAGCCATACCTGCCTGCATCTCACTTCACCGCCCCTCAGATAGTGTAACAAGTTGCTAAGAATATATTTTCTTAAATCGGCATTTGGCTTTTTAGCGGCATGACACGCCCATTCGCCTGCTTCCTAGACAAAATTATTTAAAACTGTGTAGGGGTTATGTGTAAGGAGATAACTGAAACGCGCAATAACAAGTTACTAACATTTAATTTATAATAAAAAGGATCAAAACAAAGGTAACAGTTTGCCTATAGTGCTAAACAAAATAAAATAAAAGGTTTCTACTTATGAAATACTAACTTAGCCTAACAGTCTATCTTCCTAACTACTATAAACCCTACTCGCGTCGCGCCGTGCAATATTCGATAATCGTGCGGACCGCTAGCGAATACCAACACAACTACCAAACAATACACGACGGGCGCTAGTCTATGTACGACAGGAGGCGAGGCAGAGGCGACCGACCTAAGTCGATAAAGCTGTTTGCACTCGTTTCCGTGCCTTACGCAGACTGCCGAATGCCTTCTGGAGCGCGGTATTTATAGGCGCCTGGATCTAAGCGGGCAGCGTGCGCGGTGAGCCGGGGGGTCCTCGCACGGTCGCTCGGCGTGCGCGGTGGCTGGTGCTTCTCGCTGTCGTTGTTGCGTTACAGGCTCCCCCTCTGGTCCCGAAGACGCCCCGACGAGGAGACCAGTTGCTGCTTCTGGGGTTGCTCGCTGATTCCGTGGCCTTATAAGAGCAGGGCCCGTGCTGTCGCAGGACGAGGTAGGGCCCGTCGCGACGCAGAGCCAGCTTCGCCGTGTGACAGCGTGCTGCGTTGCTCTGGACATTGGAGGCCATCATAACGAGGTCGCCAGGGCGCAGAGCAGGTGCGGCGCGGCGATGCTCGTCCACATGCTTCTTTCTTGCTTCTTCTTTATGTTCTTGCACCTCTCTTGTTTTCTTAAAAGTTTCTGCTAACAGAATAAGTTTAGGGGTTATTTCTGGAATGAAATTTTCAGATAAGGCTATCTGACGAATGTCATGTTTGACATCATCATACGTCCTCAACTCTCTACCAAATGTTAGATGGCATATCGTATACTTGGAAATCGTTCAGTTCCCTCCCCCTGCACTAAAATGGTTCCTAAGGCATAATCACTAAGCTAGCTGTTTCTCTATTTCCAATGAATACAGCAGCGTTGCGCTCCAATACCTTATTGAGCTGCTTCATCAGCAGAATTGTCTAGAACATCTGTCACTGCGATCATTGCTATGTCAATGTTGGGGCCAAATAGCGCTTTGCTGTGTGGTGATAGAGTGACCTCAGCATTGTTAATATTTGACTGTGCATCCCGGAACAGTGACCCGACAAATCTTGGTGAATACCCGTTTAGTGTGGGTTCTGTTCCCGAGGGCGAACAGGGGGGAGTATAAAACTCTATTAAAGGCGGTGGTCCATAGGAGTCCGCCATTCTGGATTCTTCTGGAGGGCTTAGAAGGGGAGACGGTGTCATAAACTTCGGGCTTATCACTGGTTCCATAGCTGTGATTTTAACAAGCTTTGCGATCAGCGACTCAGCCTCCGCAGGCTCCATCTGTACTGTGGATACAGGTGCACCTTCTTCTTCCTCATCCAGCAACTCGTACTTCCGGCCAGGTTCATCCAGAAAATGGAATATCAGCTGGGGCAAATTCAGTACGATGTTTGCATCCTGAATAAAATCCACTCCTAAGAGTGTTCTATTATCGTGTGATTCAGGCAGCACGATAAAGTTAGTGGGGATTATCCGACCACACAAAGAAACAGGTACTAAAGCAGTCTGGACTTGTTGCCTTCGTCGGAGCCCATCTGCGAGAGTAATCGTCGCCTTTTCTTCTTTAAATTGGGTGCCCTGCTGTTGTAACACCCGGTGCAGCGAAGTGGATGCAACGCTTAACTTCGCTCCAGTGTCAACGTGAGCCTTCCCTTCGATTCCACTAATCGTTATATTCACAGTTGGCCTAAGGCGCGCTGCTGATGCGATAGCGGAACTCAGTGAATAAAAACCCACTTGTACTGCTCCAATTTTATTTCTATTACATTTGGGGCATTTGGTCCTTACTACGCCAGGCTCACCGCATCCGTAACAAGTGATCTTTGGACCTGGGATCTTCTTGTTGGACGTATTTGGTAGTGGTTCTTCAGATGTAGTGTGTACCGTCGATGCCGTGGATATTTGCTTTTCAGCCGATTTTTTCCGACAGTCAGCTTCAAGATGACCAAATGATCTACAGAAACTACATCGAGATCTTTTTGTCGAAGAGGGGGCACTTGATTGATTTGCCTGTTTTGCCTGTCGTTCTGCCATTACTTCCTCTATTTGTCGAGCCTTCGTTAAAAAGTCGTCAAAAGATGTGATGGTATCTCGGGGTATTCTATCCTTAATACGGAGGTGAAGCGACGTATATAATAAGTCCAAGTTTTGTGATTCGGTATGGGCTGGCTTTGGTAACTCGGCAAGTAACGCCCGCTTTTTGGCAACGAATATATCTATGCCAATAGGGGTTTGTTGCTTCTCACCCACGATCTCATCATATATTATATAGGCTGGCCTCTTTGGCGCAAATGTAGATCGTATTATGGTAACAACGCTATTCCAAGTAGTAATGCTATCTTTAACACCTAGCCACCAAATTGCTGCGTCTTTGATCAACAATAACGTAAGTCCCTCAATAGCATTTTCATCCGTAACCGATTCTATTCTTTTGTAGGTACTTATTGTTGCTAGGAATGCCTCAACCACGGATACATCACGAGTTCCATCGTATCGGGCAGTGCAGGAAGCAAAACTACCTGTCTTCTGACTAATGACAGTATTACTCCTATTCCCTAAGACCCCAATCAAATCTCGAAACTGATCATCGGTAAAACTGACGTTCGCCATTGCTTTATTTCTGCGGCTACGTCTGGGTATAATTCGATATAAATCAATTTTGTAAATAAAATATTATACCTAAGTTGACTAGTTGAAGAAATAAAAACACTAACTCCTGGACTATAATGAATTTTGACTGGTTGGATAAACTAAAATAACGCTAACTCCCAGTCTATAATCTACAAAAGTTATTCTGTTCAATATAATAAACAACAAAAAACTTAACAAATGCAGGGTACTTTGAAAAAAATTACAGAGCTAAAAAAAATACGATTACCTACTAATGCGAGCAAGAGAAAAAAAAAACAACAATAGTAAGTGCTCCACGTTGGTATGCCACTTGTAGGGGTTATGTGTAAGGAGATAACTGAAACTCGCAATAACAAGTTACTAACATTTAATTTATAATAAAAAGGATCAAAACAAAGGTAACAGTTTGCCTATAGTGCTAAACAAAATAAAATAAAAGGTTTCTACTTATGAAATACTAACTTAGCCTAACAGTCTATCTTCCTAACTACTATAAACCCTACTCCTCGCACGGTCGCTCGGCGTGCGCGGTGGCTGGTGCTTCTCGCTGTCGTTGTTGCGTTACAACTGTTAATTATTCTCCAAAAAAGACTTCAAAATAATAATCGATCAATAGAAAACTTGACTTATTTGTTTTCATTAAGGTTCAATTCCGAAGGTGGTCACAATAGCCGCAGCAGTAAAAACTGCCAAACGCGACGACAGTCCGTTACGGCGCGGCGACACGACAAACTATGTATCTCTATGCAAATGACAACACGCGACAATATCGCCCACTACGGATCTACGGAATCGTACCTTTATACTTATTCCAATTAATAAGGAAGCATATAACAAGTTTGGCAGGATAATAAAACCTCCATATGTTTTTAGATTTTTGGTTTTTTTCTCATTTAATGGTTAAACTGACCTCTATCTTGACGCTTATAAATGTGCACGATGAACCGAAAATAATGTTATTCTACCTGAAACCGACACAATGAAGACTGTGAGTTCTGCTTGTCATTTTAAGTTTTAAGTCATTAATAATAGAACTTAAAATTAATATTTTTAAATTAATCTTATTAAAAGTGTTAAAAGTGCTTGCTTCTGAACCAGTTTTTCTCTTTATAGTAATCTTACTAGTCCAGAAAGTTTGATTGGACCCTTTGCCACGTAATCCCGTCAAAGTAACTTAGTGCATCTTTTGAGTAACATCAGAGACCTTATTTATTGGTTTTCTCCAGACGAAAAAAAAAAAGACAAAAGCTTAAGATTTATTTTTGTTTCTAGTTCGTTTTGTTCACATTGGTGGCGAGCGCCATTCTTGCGCTGGCGAGCTCTGAGCATTACCACGGTGGATACGGCGGTCACGGCGGACATGGAGGATATGGTGGACATGGAGGATATGGCGGACATGGGGACTATGGCCACGGCGGCGGACATGGAGACTATGGCCACGGCGGCGGGCACGGCGGGTACGGCGGACATGGAGACTTTGGCCACGGCGGGTACGGTGGACATGGAGGCTACGATGGCGGTTACGGCGGACACGGCGGATACGGCCATGGCGGGCACGGCCATGGCGGGCACGGCGGCCATGAAATATTCTTTGGTTAATAATGTTAAAAATAAGATGATGTAGGTATATATCTAAGTTATATTTATTAAGAATGTTCGCTCATCTTATGTAACTTATAACTTATCTGATGTAACTTAGAATCTCTCTAGGTTCTTAGATTAAAGTCAGAAGCTAAACTGTGAATACTGGTATGGCTTCAATTGCTTTAAGTACCTCCGTTTAGTTAATAAATTATTTAAAACAAAGGATTGTGTTGTTTGCATTATTAGGGGTTAACCCTGCGGTTTAGCCTGTCAAATCTATTATTAGCTACATTTTAATTCTCACTAATTAAATGTAAAGTGGACGAGCGTATTTTTTGTTAAGAGCTCAATAATACTTTGTAAGTATTAAGTCGTCCCCTTTTACATGGGACTTAACCATGACTGTTTAAACGTGGGTGGACCTGTTATTAGGTACACCTCTGTCTAAACCTTTGGGGATTACAGTCATGTTATGATATGTAAGCTATGGCATAATTATGTGAAGGAACCTGAAATGGCGATACCTAGATTACTATGTCGAACAGTATTTTAGTTGCAGCTATATGGGGTGGAAGGGAAACCGACGCATAAACGGTTAACACGTATTCAGTACATCATTCTGAACCCTTCCACATAGAAATTTTCTTATCGGTAATTTAAAAATAAAAGTGTAGGTATTGCATTTTTGTAGAAAACAGCAGTTTTTTTTAAATAATTAGGTTAGCATGATGTACTGAATACGTGGCAACCCTTTGTGCATCGGTGTATCTTCCACGCCCTTTATACTAGATTTAGGTTTGGAAAGTGATAAATAATATCTATTGCACCACTAAAAATAATACTTGTGAAATAAGGATATAAAGTGACATTTTTAATGGTTTTAAAATAAAAATAGCACAAAATAACGTTTGACCCGCCCATATCTCAAAACCAGTCTAGCAGACTGGTTTTAGAAATAAAAACAAGATTGTAAATTGACCTACGTATAAACAAGTGCGAAGTGTCAAGCGGTTTTGAACTTTATTCCGTACAACTTGTCCTCCTTGACCTTGAACTTGCTTGTGGCTTAGCAGAAGGTAATCAAGTGATTTTGCAGGGCAACAACCCAATTGCACAATACAATTTTCGTCATAATTCGAAAGCTCATTACAAAGTTGACCTGGCCTCCACAACCCAGTTTATACTCGGTAATACGATACCCCTTGGTTAGACTGGTTGTTGGACTACCTGTAACGACTGTCAAAGATCTACAATTGACAGCCGGGTCCAACGGCTTAATATGCTTTACGAGGCACGGAGGAAACTCGGTATGTAATGGGTGAATTCCCATCCACGAGCTATCCTAGGAAAGCGCAGCTTAACTTGAAGATCGACCCGAGAGGCTGTTATTATTTAGTCATGACCACTAAACCTGTAAACACAATACTTACAGCATTAAAGTGCTAGCAATAAACCCGGTGGTGTAATTGCAATTTTACCCTAACTATGTTGGGGTCAGCTTCCAGTCCATAGATATAATAAAGAAGTAATTTATAATATTTCTGTGTTCCAGTCCAACCGGTTTCAGCTGAATACCAGTATTTTAAATGGAGCGACTGCCTATCTGGGGGTCTAAAATTGCCGTTTTAGCAGAATCATAATAGGATAACAATGAATTACGTTTAAATTCTTAAAATGGGCATAGACGTACCTACTATTATGAAATGGTACCTTGTGACCATTTTACGAATTTAAACGTAATTCATTTATTTATGTATTTAACAGTTTATGTACACACTAAATACAGAAAACAAGAGTGGAGACAGCGACGCAACATCGAGCCTGTTCCGTATATATCTGCCGCCAATGATCAAGGCCTGAGATTTCTTAGGGTTGATCTGTAGCCCAAAGGACCGCGACCACTCACCAATTAAATCCAGATCCCTGTTCATGACCGATACGGCGGCTTCCGCATCTTCCCTCAAGAAATGATGATAAAGCTGCAAGTCGTCGGCATACAGATGGAAGAAGGAAGTGATGACTCTGGTGACAGAGTTAATGAAAATAGAAAAAATAAGAGGAGAGAGAACGCCACCCTGAGGCACGCCCGCGCTAAGAGGGCACCAATCAGAAAAGGACTCATCAAGACGAACACGCTGTGAGCGACCTTTAAGATAGGAATCGAACCAAGCAATAGTGGAAGAGGAGAAATTAACAGATTTAAGAATCCCAAGAAGGATGTCAAAATCAACAGAATTAAAGGCGCTGCTAAAGTCTAGAAGTACGAGTAAAGTAAGAGACTTGTGGTCCATAGCCCAGCGGATATACTATGCTATGATATGCTGCTATGGCCAGGACGGAAATCAGATTGAAAATTACTCAGAAGGTCATTCCTAGCAAGGAAGGCAGTGAGTTGCTGATGTACAATGTGCTCAAGAACTTTAGAGAGATAAGGGAGGATGGAAATTGGTCTGAAATCGGTCGGTGAGGCCGGGTTTGGAATTTTAGGTATGGGGATGATATGGGCTTGTTTCCAGACCTCTGGAACAGTACAAGAAAACAAGGAGTAGTTAAAAATGTGAGTCAAAACGGGAAGGATAGGAGAGATCATTCTTGAGCAGAGGAGGTCATTACCAACTGCAGTGGAGGAGATGGCACATATCGATTTTTTAACCTCATTCTCACTCACTGGGCTTAGATTAAAAGAAGAACATTGCGGCAAAGGCAAACCGGAAAGTTTATTTAAAGTAGCTGACTTGACGTGCGGATCCAGAGTAACAGGGGGTAGTGAGAAATGTTTGTTAAGGGCACACACGTCGGTGTCATCACCAGAAACAACTGGAGACTTGCCAATGCCGACAGTTTTTAGAAACTTCCAGGCTTCAGAAGAGTTGCGGTTGTCGAGAGAATTGTGGAAGTAGCGTCTCTTGGCATCTCTACACATACGACTATTACGTAACATTCTGTACGCAGTTAGATTGCGCTCGGAAGAACAGCGTTTTAACCGTCTCTTGGCTCTATCCCTACTTGCCATCGCATCCTTAATGGCAGGAGTAAGCCAGGGAGCCGGAACATACTTAACCTTTACTCGACGGATAGGGGCATGACGATTCTTAAACGACGACGTACGACGTACGTGGGTCATTATCAGGAGACTCATTATTAGGTTGACTTCGGTGGTAATTTTTTTTTTTAATTTTTCCGTTATTAACATGGAATATCAAATTAAGAGTTAATTTAAAACATATTAGTAGTAGAGGGAATCCTATAGACCGAATGGACATGAAGGGATTTCATTTTTTTTAAATTGTGTCCACCGAAATCAATATTCTTGTCACCGAAATCAAATATATTAAATAATTTATATTTAAAAGAGTGTTTTTTATATATTATTAACTGCCTAAGTAGTACTACTTAGGCAGTTAATAATATATAAAAAAACACTAACACAAAACTATATTAGATATATTTGGTGTTTGTATATAATGTTCTAACTTGCATGACTAAATCTAAACAGTACATAACATAGCTTTGCCATCTACAAACCGTAAAGCAAAAAAAAAATACAAATGTTATTTGTATGGTGTACATAATAAAGAGTAAAAAATATATCAAATAATTTATATTTGAAAGAGTGTTTTTTATATATTATTAACTGCCTAAGTACTACCAAGAACATAATGATCTGTAAGAAATTGCAGGTTAATTTTACAATAAAACATTTTAGTTTTTCAAGACTTATGCCCCATTTATTAAGTTATAGGAAACAAAAATCAACTTTGGATAGAAGCGACAATTATTATATTAAATGTAATTAAAAATAGTAGGTAGTCTTAAACTAACAATACAGGAAATTAAATAAATCTGATGTCTTCGTTGAGATCTAGCTTCATCACAGACAATTTACTTATTGATACAAAATCACTCCAAAAATGACTTAAAAATCAGTCTTTTCAACAACATCAACAATTATAGAAGGCACTTACATAACTAATAATATTTGTATTTTTATTAAAAATAATAATTTCGTATTATTTTAACACAATTAAACAATTTTCTTCATCAATTAAATTGCTTTTAGGTGTATTAAGCACCCAGCATTAGCATAACTATAATTTTATATTATAGTTTTCAATTCTTAATTAAAAAATGTTATATTCCTCGTCACTGCTTTCTTTAGAATCTACAATTTTGGAGAATACTTCGGTTCTCGGTTTCTCGTTTATTTACAGTAGGTTTCAGTATCCAAAACGGCCGTTTTTTGCAAAAACTGGAGTAACTAATTTTATTTTGGGGATTTGTTTGCTTAAACTTAGTATTAAGTCGTTTAAAGAATCATTTAAGTAGCATCTTTGTTTTTTATCCTTTTTCTTGGTAATGAACTCCTTTTTTCCAGAACACATACGACTGTTTTCATCTTCTTCTAGAAAAGTTTTAATGTCCTCTTCCACATTATTTTTAATTGTTTTTATAGCGTCTGATTCACTTCGTTGTTTCATATCTTCAGTATTGGTTTTACTTGTCGGTTCATATTTTCTTAATGCAGCACTTTCGTATTTTAATCTATATATCTGTTTTCGTTGTCGTTCGTTGACAGTCTTCAATTCATCAATCTTCTTTTTCTGTAACTGATACATTTTGTTCATGCGGTATTTAAGTCTACGTATAATAACTTTGGTATTTAGTTTTTTGTTAGCCTTTGGAGTTGGAGGAAGTTCCTTTTCAATCACACAAACTGATGATCTGGTACATGGCTTTGAAATTGTACTTACGTCACTACACGGACTCAATGGTGCTGGCCAGTCGCGATAAGCCTTAACACGCTGAGGTATAGGAGATGAAACGACCGATGAACTTGATGGTAGCAAATCAACATGGGACCTTGCTTCAGTTTGAAGTGGTCCTGATCGTTTTAGTTGTGATCGTGAAGTAACCAAAGGATCGTCAGTTTCGTCGGTTGTTTCTGGTACGATTATTAGATCCTCTTCAAGACACTTCATCTCTTTGCGCCTTTTTTTCAAATTATATTTGTTGGAAGACATTCTACTTCTCTCCCTAAAAATTCGTTGTTGGCGAGGATCTAATTCACTTACAGTCTTTATCTTTCCTTCATTCTTCCTTTTAAAATACCGTTGCCTATCTTTCTCCTTGTGCACTGCGTAAAGCTCTGGATCACTCTTGATGCGAGCTTTCCGACGTCGCGCGTCGTTCAGCTAATCTCTTTTTAATCAACCGATCTTCTTTTGAATCTGCCATAATTACAATACTGAAACAAGATAAGAGGTGATGAGACAGTTATATAAACGATCTTAAAATGTAAATAAATGACTATTGATTGATTTCGGTGATTTTAAAATTGATTTCGGTGCACCTTTTCCACCGAAAACACCGAAATCAAAGCCACTGAAATCAAAATAATGAGCAAAATCCTGGATATTTTCAAAAGTAACCCGAATTTTTAATATTAATCTCTTTTATTAAAATCGAATACACATAAGACATACTTTGATTATAATTTAAAAATATTTATTCAAATAGAATGTGGATAAAATGGATTCACCGAAATCAATTTTAAGGGTATACCAAGCCACCGAAAATGATTACGTACCTTAATAAAAGAGTGGCATGGAGACGCACAGACGTGTTGTCCTTACTGCCGATGCGGCGCAACCGACAGTTTGTATTACCCGAACAACTATTCTCGCAGTCACTACACTATAGGATTTATGAACCGATCGGTGCGTGCCACTGATATCAATTCTAAACGTCGGACGTAAATACAACTAGTTGTAACTTGTCTACTAAAGCCTATTATGGCGTGGAAATATTATAAATTGAGTTAGTAACTATCTAGTTGTTTGTGAACACATGCAAAACAGCGCCATGTATTGGGGAAAAAAAGATAAAAAATAATTTCCGCCCCAATACGGGGCCGGACGCGGCACCGAGGTCAATATTTTGGAGGTTTTTATTTTTTTAAACGAACTTCTATACTTTATGTAAAAAAACCAACACAGGCCCCTCCTAATATTTTGATCGTACCTGTTATAGAAAAAAAAATCAAGTTGTTAGTTATCCATTTAGTACTGGATTTCGACCCGGACACGCTTATGTGAGCAGTCTGAGAATGACCCACGTACGGTGACGTACGTTCTTTCTTTGACGATCGTATAAACTGAGTAATTTGCTGTTAAAACGATGAACCATATCGTCGATACACGAACTCCCGAAACTCATATTATTATCCTATTATGATTCGGCTAAAGCGCCTTTTTTAGATCCCCTGACCTCCACAACCGAAGACTTAATTACTACAAAAGTCCTTGAAAGTATTGTAATGAATCAATAAAATATTATAATTTTTACAATACCTATTCAACTTGTTTAGGAATCAGGTTAATAACACCGCTTCTGGAAAATCCAGTTATTTATTACGTGCAAAAACTATATACGAGTAGGTATTATCTACGTGTCCTTTCTTCTTTTAAAAGGAGGTATGTATTATTTTTGTTGTACCGGAGATGAGAATGTATTTAATGACGTGAATTTGTGGCATGACAAAAATATATAAAATAAGTAGTTAGAAATGAGTTCATAATAAACTAGCTTATGCCCGTAGCTGCGCCCCCGCCGACTTCGGTAATTGTCCCACAGGATCGAGCTACCGGGATAAAAAGTATCATATGTGTTAATCCAGGTTATAAACTATCTGTGTGCCAAATTTCTTCCAAATACGGTTAGTATTTTTTGCGTGAAAGAGTAAGAAACATCCATCCATCCTCACAAACTTTCGCATTTATTAGTAAGATTTTAGTGTAGATCTCTCTCATTTCAAATTGATCTGCCATGACCATGATCATTAGTACACATATTTTCTGCGTGGGAAGCATCCCAAGACGCAATAGGAATATTTTGTGACCTCTCCAAAGCATTTGATTGCGTAAATCACGACACATTGCTTTTGAAACTTGAGCATTACGGACTAGGTAAACTTGCACTTAGTTTGGTAAAATCTTATTTAAGTGATAGACAACAATATGTTCAAATAAATGGTGTTAATTCACAGGGTTTAAAAGTAAAAATGGGGGTTCCGCAAGGCTCAATATTGGGTCCTTTCCTCTTTCTAGTATATATAAACGATCTACCCTATTTATTGAAAAACCAACCTCAAAATATGGTGTTATTTGCTGATGACACTTCTCTAATTTTTAAGATAAATAGACGGGCCCAAAATCTAGATGACGTAAATAATGCCCTACTTCAGGTCCATAATTGGTTCACAGCAAACAATTTAGTATTAAATGAAAAAAAAACGAAATGCATAAGATTTGCTTTACCAAATGTTAAAAGTAACGAGTGTGATATAGTATTGAATAAAGAGAAACTTGAATTCGTAGATAAAACCGTTTTCCTGGGGCTTACGCTTGATTCAAGGCTACAATGGGGTTCTCATTTGAAATCTCTTGCGGGGCGCCTAAGTTCAGCAGCATATGCTGTTAGAAAAATCCGTCAATTTTCTGATGTAGATACCGCTAGACTGGTCTATTTTAGTTACTTTCATAGTATAATGTCTTATGGCATTCTGTTGTGGGGACGGGCTGCAGACATTGAGTCTATATTTATTCTGCAAAAAAGAGCCATCAGAGCCATATATAATCTTCGTAGGCGCGATTCTCTAAGGGAACTGTTTAAGGAAATCAAAATCATGACGGTACATTGTCAATACATCTACGAAAACATAATGTACGTTAGAAAAAATCTACATCTTTTTAAGAAAAGAGGTGACAGACACAATTACAGTACGAGAACTAGAGACCAATTAGTTCAGCCGGGCTTCAGACTCGCTAAAGTAGACTCATCTTTCATGGGGTACTGTTTAAGATGCTATAATAAAATTCCACAAAGTATTCTTGAACTGAATGAGACGAAATTTAAATCATGCATTAAACGCACACTATGTAAGCAAGCATATTACAAGTTGGACGATTATATCTCTGATAAAAATGCTTGGCTCAATGCCGGTCCTGCTCCACATGGACAGGGGCGCATAAACTGATTAATGGATAGCATTAAATAGTATTGTTGGAGCTGCTGAAGATTGTACAACTATCTTTGCATTGTATAGATTCAATTTCTTTTGGTATTATATAACCGCATAGCCCATATTATGTGAGTACTATGTAATAGAAAGCTATCCTTCGTTGATAACCTACGTCATTTTTTTTTTTTTTTTTATGACTTGAATTTGCCCTGGCGGTTAAGTGTATGTCATGCTCACTCAAATGTCTCGCTGATGGTGGCGCGTGTGTCGGATCAGCTAGTTCCCTTCAAAATGGTTGAGTTGAATGGTGCTGATACATGCGTCATGTTCGTGAACGGGCGCTGTCAGTTGTGACTGGTCATCTCTTGGTTGCCACGGCTTATTTGAATTAATTATTTTATTTTTTGAATTGTTCTTTTCCTTGTTTTTACTATGGACACTTTTAACGTGCACATCTTGCTACATCGCTCTCACATAATGTACCATCTAAACATGAATGATGTAACCAAGGTTTTGTAAAAATATTCTGATTTAAAAGAGTGTTCATGGAGTTTCTTGCCCGTTCTTCTCCATAGAGATCTACGTTAGGGAATGGGCAACTACAGTACTTTCACAGTTTTTATGCCTTGTGACTGGGACTGTAGCTAAATTTCATTGTTGTCTTTGTTTCGACAGTTCAAAAGTGCCTGTAACGGGCCTACTTGAAATAAATGCTTTGATTTTGATTGATTTTGATTTTGAGTATCAAATGGATTTTCAAAAGTATTAGGAGTTTATCTACCTAATCTTCTCTACCAAGTTAATTACAAATCAAAAAAATGTTTGTAAGTTATGCTTTAATTTAACAACTTGTGAATTGTGATACAAAAAAAAGAAACATAAAACGAATAAAACTAACCTAATGAAATAACCAGTTTTAAAAATAATATCTAAATAATCATACAAAAATAAATATTATTGTAAATGAAATCAATTGAAATCTTTAATGTAACTCTCATATAAATGTAAATGTATAAAAATATAATAATTAATCGAATATACGCGTAGAATGTAATTATGATTTAGTACGAATTGGTAATGTAGTATGCATGAAAAAATGTTATTTAATTATGTATATAAGGTGTAAAAAAATTAACTGCAAGAACTTCGTCCACATACTCGACATCGAAAAACAAACACATTACAAAAAAAAAATATTTTTTTGAGCACTTTCTATATTTTCACATTAATAAAACAATTTAGTATCATATTTTTTGTGCACTGTACGCAGGGCTGCGCTAACGGCTCGCTCCAATGCCGCGCGCGAGCGTCGTACCCCCGCCGCCCGCTACTATTCCCTCCCGCAGCCCTGCGTACAGTGCACAAAAAATATGATACTAAATTGTTTTATTAAAATTTTTTTTTTGAGCACTTTCTATGTGCTCAAAAAAAAAAATTTTTTTTTCTAATGTGTTTGTTTTTCGATGTCGAGTATGTGGACGAAGTTCTTGCAGTTAATTTTTTTACACCTTATATTGTTATTTTGGGAAGTAAAGTCTTTATTTATTGATTTTTATGGAAGAAAAAGACATGCTGCATAATTAGCCTATAATGTTCCCACTGCTGGGACACACGGCGACTCTATGACAGCGATATTTTTTTTTTTCTTTTTGTTTCAATCCTACATTCCTGGTCTGGTGTATTATTAACTAGCAACTATTTCTACAGTCAATGTTGAATGACGATATATGTGTGTGTGTTGATGTTGTTGTTGTTGTTGAAGTTTACCTCACTCCTCTTATTAAGGCAAGAAAGGGGGAACGCAAAGCACTGACTGATGTGCCTACCATTAGTAAGGCACCCAAAGTGGAAGAGGCCGTAACACGAATCCTAAACGTAAAGTAAATACGTTGACTAGAAAATACAATTATTCTATAGCATTTTAGTTAAATTGTTTTACGACAAGCACAATCATCCATGGATATGACATGCTTGAGACATTGTAATATACATGGATTTATACAATTTGTATGGACAATTTCGTGAAAAGTTATATTTCCATACTAATTTTTTTTTCTTCTTAGAAACGTCTGAACCGATTATGATGCAATTGCTAGTTAGAGTGAAAAAAGCTGCGCTGCACTGTGTATCTTACATTCTCAAAACACAGTCTATGACAACAATATACCTACTTGAAGTAGTGAAGCCGACGGCACATTGAAACATGTGTTTTGACACACTAACCTACGAGGTAAAATGCAACTACTAGTAACGTTTTTAAACTCTAAAAGGTACTTTATATAACAATTAATCCAATAAAAATGGAAATAGGAAAAAATATAACTATAAGTCAAAGTTACAAACAGAACAAAATGTGATAAAAAAACGACAATTACATAGTTAAAGACCTATTATTTTCCTGTAAACATTGTAAGTGTTTATCCCGACTACGGGACCTTTTAAGCTGTTTTTTTTTAAATAGATCATTAATATTTAATATAGTATTTAGCAAGTTATGACTAGCTAAAAACCTGTCTTAATATTTATTAACGTTTATTACTATTCACACTTAAGATTTCTAGAAATTCAACAAGAAAATATTTAATTGAAATTCCAAACCAGCACTGTAACCCAACGTTATTTTGAAAGCAAGGGATCCGCAATTAGGATGTTGTATTATACGTCATCATCTGTCAAGCCTTTTCCCAACTATGTTATGGTCGGCTTCCAGTCTAACCGGATGCAGCTGAATACCAGTGTTTTATATGCCGCCACTACCTCTCTGGTCTTCACAATCCAGTAGGTACTGGGTAATACTAGCCCTTGGTAAGACTGGTTGTCAGACTTTCGGGCCACTGACTAACTGTAACGACTGTCAATGATCTACAATTGACAGGCGGGACCAAAAGGCTTAACATGCTTTCAGGCATGGAGGAAACTCGGTATGTACTGGGTAACCCATATAATTATGGACCAACCTAAGCAAATGCGACTTTACTTTTACTTGACTATAATATAATTAAAAAATATATAATATATTATAATATTTTTCAAATGACTAATAACTATTAAAAATTCAAGTACGTTTAATACAAATACTAGGCACATGAAATATTTTGACTCAAAATCAAAATCAAAGCATTTATTTCAAGTAGGCCCGTTACAGGCACTTTTGAACTGTCGAAACAAAGACAACAATGAAATTTAGCTACAGTCCCAGTCACAAGGCATAAAAACTGTGAAAGTACTGTAGTTGCCCATTCCCTAACGTAGATCTCTATGGAGAAGAACGGGCAAGAAACTCCATGGACACTCTTTTAAATCAGAATATTTTTACAAAACCTTGGTTACATCATTCATGTTTAGATGGTACATTATGTGAGAGCGATGTAGCAAGATGTGCACGTTAAAAGTGTCCATAGTAAAAACAAGGAAAAGAACAATTCAAAAAATAAAATAATTAATTCAAATAAGCCGTGGCAACCAAGAGATGACCAGTCACAACTGACAGCGCCCGTTCACGAACATGACGCATGTATCAGCACCATTCAACTCAACCATTTTGAAGGGAACTAACTGATCCGACACACGCGCCACCATCAGCGAGACATTTGAGTGAGCATGACATACACTTAACCGCCAGGGCAAATTCAAGTCATAAAAAAAAAAAAAAATGACGTAGGTTATCAACGAAGGATAGCTTTCTATTACATAGTACTCACATAATATTGGCTATGCGGTTATATAATACCAAAAGAAATTGAATCTATACAATGCAAAGATAGTTGTACAATCTTCAGCAGCTCCAACAATACTATTTAATGCTATCCATTAATCAGTTTATGCGCCCCTGTCCATGTGGAGCAGGACCGGCATTGAGCCAAGCATTTTTATCAGAGATATAATCGTCCAACTTGTAATATGCTTGCTTACATAGTGTGCGTTTAATGCATGATTTAAATTTCGTCTCATTCAGTTCAAGAATACTTTGTGGAATTTTATTATAGCATCTTAAACAGTACCCCATGAAAGATGAGTCTACTTTAGCGAGTCTGAAGCCCGGCTGAACTAATTGGTCTCTAGTTCTCGTACTGTAATTGTGTCTGTCACCTCTTTTATTAAAAAGATGTAGATTTTTTCTAACGTACATTATGTTTTCGTAGATGTATTGACAATGTACCGTCATGATTTTGATTTCCTTAAACAGTTCTCTTAGAGAATCGCGCCTACGAAGATTATATACAGTAAGTAACAAAAACCCTGTTGTTCCTTCTACCTACGTTTTAAGAATCGGTATACACACGTAATAAAGGAAGTCATTTATAAAAAACGGTCAACAAAAATAATTAAAAAAAAATATTTAATTATTAATATTTGTAAGGTTTAACTGATTTCTAGGCATCTTTTGTCGCGTCAAAGGAAGCCGCCGAGCTCGGCTATTTAGCGAAATAAAGATGTACTTGTAAAATCAGATACTCGAAACGTTTTTTTGAATGTGTCGATTTTAATAGTTATTTGATTTTGGCCTCTCGACTGGCCAATGCTTAATTTTTTTTAATTATAACTTCATCAATGTTGTGCTTGTAGGTAAATGTATACGTCCCTAACAGGAACAACAGGGTTTTTGTTACTTACTGTATGGCTCTGATGGCTCTTTTTTGCAGAATAAATATAGACTCAATGTCTGCAGCCCGTCCCCATAACAGAATGCCATAAGACATTATACTATGAAAGTAACTAAAATAGACCAGTCTAGCGGTATCTACATCAGAAAATTGACGGATTTTTCTAACAGCATATGCTGCTGAACTTAGGCGCCCCGCAAGCGATTTCAAATGAGAACCCCATTGTAGCCTTGAATCAAGCGTAAGCCCCAGGAAAACGGTTTTATCTACGAATTCAAGTTTCTCTTTATTCAATACTATATCACACTCGTTACTTTTAACATTTGGTAAAGCAAATCTTATGCATTTCGTTTTTTTTTTCATTTAATACTAAATTGTTTGCTGTGAACCAATTATGGACCTGAAGTAGGGCATTATTTACGTCATCTAGATTTTGGGCCCGTCTATTTATCTTAAAAATTAGAGAAGTGTCATCAGCAAATAACACCATATTTTGAGGTTGGTTTTTCAATAAATAGGGTAGATCGTTTATATATACTAGAAAGAGGAAAGGACCCAATATTGAGCCTTGCGGAACCCCCATTTTTACTTTTAAACCCTGTGAATTAACACCATTTATTTGAACATATTGTTGTCTATCACTTAAATAAGATTTTACCAAACTAAGTGCAAGTTTACCTAGTCCGTAATGCTCAAGTTTCAAAAGCAATGTGTCGTGATTTACGCAATCAAATGCTTTGGAGAGGTCACAAAATATTCCTATTGCGTCTTGGGATGCTTCCCACGCAGAAAATATGTGCTTTAATAAGGTTACACCGGCGTCAGTTGTACAACGTCCCTTAGTGAAACCAAACTGTTGGTCGTGTAAGATTCTGTTGGTGTTAAAATGATTGAGCATTTGATTAAGCATTACTTTTTCAAACACCTTGCTAAAAACTGGCAACACGGATACAGGTCTATAATTATTAGTATCTTTACTATCCCCGGATTTGAAAAGAGGTATGACTTTACTGTATTTCATTAAATCAGGGAAAACTCCTTGGTCTACACACAAATTAAAAATTAAAGCTAAGTATGGTGCTACAGTCTCAACTATGGATGTACAAACTTTGATAGACATTCCCCAAAGATCTTCGGTCAGTTTGACTTTTATTTGCCGGAAAGCTTTAATAACTATCATAGGGTTTATGTGTTTAAATTTAAATTCAGCCGGGCAGCCAGACACATTCGCCTTTAATAAACCAATTGCTACTTCAGGAGAGGAATTAAGAGACTCCGTAGTTTTTAACGGTATATCGGTAAAAAAATTCACAAATTCTTGAGCTACTGCCTGATTAGAGCTTTTAGGACCACATGCTGTATCTAAGGTGTAGCTAGTGTTACGTATTTTCTTCCTGTTAGTCTCGTTATTTATGACTTTTCAAACTGTCTTTATTTTATTTTCTGCTGTTTTGATCTTGTTGCTAATGTGCAGGGCTTTGGCAACCTTGCATGTATTTCTAAAAATGTTTGAATACTTAGCAACATACTTATTAAAAGTTTCAGTGTTTATATAAGATTTAAGGTCATAAAGTTCAAATAGTCTTTCCCTACTTTTTCTGATACCTCTAGTTGCCCAATCACTAAATATAAATTTAGGGCAAATACTTTTTGTCTTCTTTTCAAAAGTTTTGTTGTATTCAGTGTGAACTATTGAAAAGAAATGATCATACAATTGATTTATATTAATATCGTCCATATGATGGCTCATAACACTTAACTTGTTCTGCAGGGAAATATTATACCTATTTAATTTGCTAGTAGTTATAGGTCTAAATTTAATCTGAACATTTTGCAATGGTGTGTTACACCTAAAAGTTACAGTTTGTCCGCTGTGGTCAGACGGCAGGCAATTTACTATGGCTTTATCTAAGTAATCGCAATCGCAGAAAACATTATCTATACAAGTAGCAGAAGATGGAGTGACTCTAGTAGGTTCTATAAAAATGTTGGTCAAGTCAAATGACTTAAAAAGATTTAATAACCGACTGCTATTTGAATTGTCTTCTAAAATATTGATATTGAAATCACCACAAATAATTGTAGATTTATTACTGGCTGCAAGTTTTGCCAGGACATCTTCCATTATTGATTCAAATAAGGAAAAGTTTTGATAGTTTGGGGGTCTGTACACACACACAATTACATGCTTATCTAGCTCAACACAGGACAGTTCGACGCAATGTTCAACCGAGAGACCTACTATGTCAATACGTTGTTTATATTTAACACAATTTTTCAAAAGTATTAGGGAACCTCCACGCAGCATAGATTTACGGTTAAAGCAGCTACCAACCGTATAGTTCTCATAATTAATCAGCATTTGGTAATCTTTTAGCCAATGTTCGGTAAAACAAATAATGTCAAACATATTTTTTTCTAAAAACAATTCAATTTCTAATAATTTGGAAGAAATGCCTTGGATATTTTGGTGGAATAATTTTAAGGTGTTCTGCTGAGGCCCTTTTTTACTAACTAATTGAGTGCAAGAAGATACCTTGTTGTTGATAGGTTTAACAATATTGTTAAAGGTACCTTCTTTTGTCTCACTACCTAGTTTAAATTAATATTAATATCTGGAGTGAGCCCCGAGACTCTACTACCAGTGGATTCTACTTGAGAATCATCTATAATTACGCATGGATCCTCCGATTTACAGTTATTATAAAAATGTTTATTAGTATGATTACTAATAGTCGCGGTGTTAATAATATAACTAAACTTAGACATACTATTTATGTCTGTGTGAATATTATAAGCTAATAGCCTAGCTATTTTGTGTCTACATCTAATTGGTAGATACACCTTACCCCGTGTCGACTTAAGTTTATCAACAATAGTGTTGATATCCAGATATATAAGTCTGTCACTATAGTGACCTACTAAGAAATGTACATGCTTATTTAACATATGTATGTAATTGTTTTTTCTACTACTTAAATTTTTAAAATATGGAAAAGCACACAATATGATCTTACTACAGCTTAACTTTAACAACTCTGATACATAGTCGGTGATGTCTTCCTTTTTAATATTTGAACTATTTCCAACACATATGGTAATGGTGGTATTAGGATTACAAACATTATTTATTACCGAAGCCATGACCTGTTTGTAGGTTGACCCGGGCGTGCAATAATTTTGGGTACAATAACTAAGGTTATTACTGATTAATTTACCTAGCCCTCTACCTATACCATCAGAGAACATAACTGAATGATAACAATTTTTACTATCAGGTGATACAAAATGACTAATCTCAGGCTGTACTACTTGTGACTCATGAAATGTAATGACAGGGATTGCATCTGGGTTGATGGTGCAGTCCTGAGCGCTCATAGCTTGGGACGGGTCCTCTGTTGCCTCAGGCTGGAGGGCATCAAGACTGGGTTCACTCCTACAAGTACAATGAGTGTTGCTGAGAGTCAGCAAGTCCACTTTGTCTACTAACTCATTAGTGGCTAGAATATGCTCCTTAATTTGGTTGCTAGACATATCATATTTATTATATAATGATTTTAGTGACTTATTCAGTGCCTCAATTTCAGATTGTAAGCGCTGAGTGTCTATTTCATAAATATTTATACTATCTTCCAATTTAATCTGATAGTTATTTAATCTATTCACAAGATAAACACGTTCTTTCCTTAATTGAATATTTTTGGAATAGTGCTTTTGTTGTTTCTTGTATTTATTAAATTTTTTAATGATTTTATTCAATCTTGCATATTTCTTAATTTTATTTTTACTAGTTTTATGGTACGAATTATGTTTCAGTAAGGAGTCCTCTGTGAGGTCTATTGTTAATATGGAATTAGGGTTGCAATTTGTATTTACTAATTCATTGTACAAGTGTTCAGTTTCTATAGCCTGAGTATGATCCTGTTCCTGTTTCAAATTTAAAAGTTTTACATTAGCATAATTTAATTCATCCTCTAGGTCCCTAACTTTACACAAAGCCTCCTCATACAAGTTGCTACAGTTGTTAAACCCATCCGTAATCACCCTTAGCTGATCCCGTTCATTGACAACATTCAAGTAATCCTGATGAAGGTCTACTAGCTCCCGTTTTAAGCTGGAGTTTTTGCTATTGACGTTATTGACCTCCTCCTCACTGTCCTCTATCTCCTGTAACAGTTGTTGACATTGGAGTTTTGAGTCCTTCAGTTCTTGGAGGGCCGTTCTCAATTTTAACTCCATATCCTGAGCAGTAGCCTTACGTGTCATCACAGGCATGATTTCTGGATTGGGTACTGAAAATTGGAAATAAGGAAACGGTGAGAACTAATAGAATAGATCAATGTTAGAAAATTTAGAAATTAAAGGGGGAAATAAACAGGGAAAAAGTTTGTGTTACTCAAAGAAATGAGGTAGGCTGCTATACTAGCTTGACAAAATTGATATTATCTAACTGAATGTTCAATTTATTACTATAATAAGATTTTCTTATCTAAGAATTTAACTTTTTTTTATAAGTGGGTAGATTGCGTAGAATGAAAACTTAGAATTTTAAAGTACTTTTACTTCAAGACGTTAATAAAATAACTATCACGAACGTTATATTTAATTAATATTGAAAAGACTGATGTAAACAAAGTTTAAATAGTTAAAGTTTTACTTTTTACGAACTGACATTTGACAACAAAGCGATTTTGAAACAATACTGGGTACCTACTAAATTCACAAAAAAGAATTATTATTATTTAAATACGATTGTGTGCTATTATAATATAAAAATAAACAAATACTCCCCGTATATATCCGTATAATTCCGTAGTTAGACCGTCAGCTGTTGTTGTTTATAGGTTACCGGTAATGTCGTATAACCGAATACTTTATGAACTATCAGGAAAACAATTTTCCTAGGTATTTACACATTTAAAATACGTTATCACATTTAATTACACCTTAATACAACCTAATTTCTAATTAAAATTAATTTTTAAACACGGAACAAAAACTTGACATTTCAATCGGGCAGTGTTGCCATTCCAATTCCCCAAGACCCAAGACTTACCACCAAGGAACTTATATGAACTAACTGGAATGATTACAAACAAAATCTTGATATCAAAAAACCGTTTGAAAATGAACTTTATCTCGAACACATTGAGTTCTTACTTTAATTAATTCGAAGGGGGAAGAAAACTTCAGAGCGAGAAAGCGACGAGATTGGATTGTGTCCATGTCTAACAATAATTGCCAGTAAAAAAAAATATGTATTTTTTTTTTGTAGTGTTTGGAAATCCCTTTGATAGCTAAACTAGCCCATAAATCGTAACGGAATTAATGTAATATTCAAATACCAAATATTAAAACAATAATTTCTTGCAAAATTGAATTCCTTAGTAGAAAATTACAATTTATGAATACCAAAATTCATGAAACTCAAATAAAAACTGTATGGTCAAGAAATAAATTAAAAAAAAAACAAACAAATAATATTGCCGAAACACTTTCGCGAAGAAGTCGTATTTTTGCATTATCAAGTGATTTTTATTGTATTTAAGTGAAATCTTCTCGAACTGACCTAAATAATTACAGAATTGACATTAATAACACTATTGAATCAACAATTTCTTGGTTAACTTATAATAAATTGCATGTAAATATTAATAAAATAAAAATTGTTCAATTTAGGACATAATTATGGTCGCAAGCGGGATAAACTTGTCATTAATTATAATATAACGGAAAACCTCTATTGGAGACAGAGGAAACCATTTTTATAGGAGTATATAATGGACGGCTACTTCTCCTGGAAACCGCACGTTGAAAAAGTTTGCAACAAATTAAATAAATTCGTTTATGTTCTCTCGACACTGCGAAAGACCTCGTCACAGAGTACTACGTTAACGTTAGTGCAACAGTGAACGAAGTGCAACGTTAGTGAAGCAACACAGCCGTGATACGTATCACGGCTGTGTTGCTTCCACTTTACAATATGGCCTCATACTGTGGGGTAACTGCCTCCGTGGTCGAGTGGTTTAGGCGTTTGCCTTGTGACCCGGTGGTCGTGGGTTCGATTCCTACGGGAAGCATACTTTGTGAAGTTGTTTCCAGTTTGGTTAGGACATTGCAGGCTTGAATCACCTGATTGTCTGATAAAAAGATGATTCCGTGCCTCGGAAAGCACGTTAAGCCGTTGGTCCCGGCTGTCATTGGTTGATCTTTGGCAGTCGTTACGGATAGTCAGAAGCCAGTAAATCTGACTCCAGTCTTGCCATGAAATACCGTGTTACCCAGTTAATGGGTTGTGGAGGTCTGGTAGGCAGCCGCTCTGCGTAAAATACTGGTATTCAGCTAAATCCGGCATGACTGGAAGCCGACCCCAATACAGTTGGGAAAAGGCTAGGCAGATGATGACTGTGGGGTAACTCAATAGATGTGGATAAAGCCTTCAGGGTACAAAAAAAATGCATCCGAGCCATTTGTGGCATTCCACCATGGGAATCCTATAAACCACTGTTCTTAAAATTAAAGCTTCTCACATTACTCAGTATGTACATTTTAGAATGCGCTAAATTTTTCCGACTGCACTTTGACTTGTTTAAAAAGGCTGAAGATCGTTGCCCTCGAAAAGTAAGAGATCCAGATAGAATAGTTCTGCCTAGAGCTCCAAGGACTTCTCTATATAAAAAGAACTCTTTTCATATGTGTGGGCTAATTTATAATAATATACCAAAGAACTTTAAAGAGTTAAGTAATAATTTATTTTTTATAAAGTTAAAACTATGGCTGCTGGAAAAGCGATTTTATTCTATTAATGAATTAATAAATAACGTCAATAATTAATCAATTCTATTACCTAAAGTAAAAATAATAAATGAATGTTTTATAATAATAATAAATGATGGAAACCGGCATTTACGGACATGAATATTGAAGAATTGAATATATTGTAAAATTTTGCATGTCATAAATATCTGACTATGTATTAGGTAGCTCAACTAACTTTAAGATCAAAATGTACTAATACTTATTGCAAATATAATGATTATGAACTTAAATTTAAGATTACTGACTCGTACAAAAAAATCCAACAATTACATAAAACCATACGTTTAATAATGTAGGTATAGTGTGATTAATAAATTTATAAAATACTATTAGCTTGTTTCAATATGTTAGATGTTCATGTTTCGTCTATGTGAATATTGAAGCCCTGATTGCTTTAAAATCTCTTGACAAATGAAGGATGTAACCTAAAAAAATATGTAGACTACCGTGAACGAAAATAAGTGTCACGTATAACACTTCATATCATAAACCTATCCCATTACAGAGTTTTTTGAACGATGACACCCTTGACTAAACTAAACTATAGTTATGAAGATATGTATGTAACCTTGAACCTAATGCTTCAGCGATAAAGTTGAAAATCGATTAAAGAAATTTGACAGATTGTAGTAGCTTTATGTGCTGGCGTCTGTACGTTACCTCCGCTACATTGCCGGCAGTAGTCATTTGAGGTTTTTTAAATAACCTCAAAAATGAAGTAGGCATTTTTTTCCAAATGGCGCTGCTTTTGATGGACAGTATGCGTAGGTTTCGGCTTCGCCACGTCTTTTTGAATAAACTGCTGCCTATGAAAAAGAGGGTGCTAGTGGATAGATTTGAACGCAGTTTAGTTTTAAGGACCCGCTTATAACTAAACTGCGTGCTAGTAAGTTATAACAGAATAACTGTCCCAAATGTAAGTACAAATATTGGATACCCTATTAGAAAGGGATGACATCCACTATTGAAGTTCTCTCGCTCGGATCGCCTTTGCATTGCACGTTATCATTCCAGCTAGTTTATATAAGTTCCTTGCTTACCACTAAACCAACTGAAAAAAAAACCAAGGATATGATATCCTTGTTTTTTTTTCTGTTGGGTTTCGACAGTTTTCTACAATGTTTCAATGTTGTCAATCAAATAAAAATATAAAATATACAGAAAATCAATCAAAATTATGTTTCTGTATATTTTATGTTTCCCCCCTGAACCTGTTTATAAAACGCGTAATAACTTATTAAGGACATGTTTTAAATTTTCATTTAATAAACACACCGGTTTTTTTGACCTTTCCGTTTATGGTATATATAGGCAGAGTTAAGTATACCAAACTAATATTGTTCTACAAGAACTCGAGAAAACGACTCAAAATGAAATACGTAAGTAACCATTCTTATTATGTCTATGGATTAACTAGTTTATTCGTGTATTTTGTTTTTAATTTTTATAAAATACCAGTTAGTGCTTGAACTTAAAAAAGTATATTACTTCAATTTAACATCATAAAATACAATACTTTCCCTAATATTTAAACAAAAAAGAGTATAAATACGTTTTTTTTTTAATATTAGGAACATAAGAACATAAGTTCGTGAATATGTTTGGTCTTCATGTCGTAGACCAGGTACGACATGAAGACCTGCATGACCATGCTTGCCGTTATAATTTATTTTTAAATTTAACTGCCAGTGTTATTTACCTACAATTATCCAAAAAAGTTACCATTATTCAACTTACTTCATAGTTACATAAATTAATGTAAGCGTTATTTATCGAAAATTAGGGTCGATTCGGGGGCCTAAAATGGCCGCTTTCTCAGAATTTTATTAGGATAAACTCAAAGCATTTATTTCAATTAGACCATTACAAGCACTTTTGAAACTAAAAAAGGCGAAGCTAAGCTACAGTCACAGTCACAAGGCATAAATTGAGAAAGTACTGTAGTTGCACATTCCAAAGCGTAGATCTCTAGGGAGAAGAATGGTCAAGAAACTCCATGGACACTCTTTTAAATCAAAACATTGTTACAAAATCTTGGTTACATCATTCATAGTGAGATTATATATACATTTAAGTGAGAACGATGTAGAAAGACGTGCACATTAAGAGTGACCAGAGTAAAAGATTAATCAAACAATTTAAAAATAAAGTAATTAAAATAAACCGTGGTACTACGTGATGACCAGTCCCAACTGCCAGCGCCCGTTCACGAACATGACGCATGGATCAGCGCCATTCAACTCAACCATATTGAAGGGAATTAAATGACCCGACACACCCGCCACCATCAGCGTGACATATTTTGAGTGAGCATGACATTCTCTCAGCCACCAGGATAATAATAAGAACAGAGTTAGTATTGTTGTGCACGGGCCAAGCTATTCACATCTCTTTTTTTATTAAACCATAAAGCCGTAATATTATTACACGCCCCCTTGTCACGCGCCATAAGATTGTTAAATATTATTTCAGATGAGGTAGATATATTTCACTGTAGCCTGATGAAGTTCACAGGAGTAGCACTGAAGTGCATTGAAAATGTTTGAGGTGTTTTTAAGTGTATTCTTACTATTTTTTTTTTGTTTCTAATGTTTTTTTTTGTTATAAAATTTGGTGGTAGTAACATCGTATTGGCGTTCTAGCTGTTAAGGTGTTATTTACGTAATTATAAATAAATAAATAAAAAAAAAATAGACACCCAAATAATCCAAAATATTTTATTCCGAATTTCGATGTTCCGATTTTAATAAGTCCGAATTTCATAATACCTAAGAATTATAATGTCTATTATAAAAAATCACGAAATTAATTTTACCGAAGTGTTTATTTGTCTTTATATTCAGTTTTAGTTGTAATCGGTAATTTTATAATCGGAATTCGCATTTTTGATGTTTTGAATTAGTTAACATTAAATCGAACTTTTTGTTATTCGATCTATTGAAACTCTATAAACGTTTATAAATTACTATTTGAGAATAGTAATTTATAAACGTTAGGAATCCTATAAACGTTAGGACAGTGTCAATTATTCAAGTGCTAAAAGATCTTTGGAGCACTGTAGTGCGTGATCAAGGAAGTCGAGGGCACGGACGGTGTCGATTCCCTGTGTGTAAGGGACAAGATAATAAAGCTTATCGATTTTTTACACTTACAGTTCGCAATCTTCGCCCTGATCGCCTGTGCCCTTCTGGCTATGGCTAGCGCGGTCGCTCGCCAACCACTGAGGGCCGTCCGCAGCCCCGGCTACTACAAGCAGGAACCCCACAGGCAGGAACACCACCAGCAGGAACACCACCAGCAGCAACACCATCAGCAAGAACACCACCAGCAGGAACACCACCAGCAGGAACACCACCACCATGGCCACGGATCCGGCGGATACGGCGGATACGGCAAATAAGGCAAACACCACTAAATGATACACGCTCGGAATTCGAAATTACGGAATACTGCTAATGATAAATAGTGAAATTTGATAAATAAAAATTAAGTTATTAAATTTAAATTATTTTTAAACTACTCGTATTATGCCTATTTTGCCTCATAAAGATATAACATATTTCAAGGGGTTTCGACCAACATAAGATCAATTTTGATGTCGATCGGTTCCAGACGGTTTTATTAGTAACCGACGAGTACAATACCATTCTTGTCGTTTCATCCCATTTAAATAGGGTGATGATCTGATCAAGAGATCTGGAGATAAGAGTGGTACTCCTCCACGGATAAGAATTATTCAACCATATTATGATTTATTTGCTATTGGAACCGGTTAAATTGCAAAGCCACCCATCACACATTATTGAGGTGATTGCGTCCAGTTGTCACCATATCACCATGTCATGATTTGACAGCACGGTTGGCGCAGTGGCAGAGCGATTGGCTACTGTGCTGCGTGTCGTGGGTTCGAATATTTTTATGGCCTACGGGTAGTAGTTCCGCGTCTGGATGTTTGTGTACTTATGTGATTTTAAATGTTTGTAAACGCACCCACGATACAGGAAAAATTCCTAGTGTGGGGAAACGATTTATATTTTTAATTAATATTAGGGGATAATAGTGAGATTAGATAGAAACTTTTACAATCTACCAATAAATAGCAATAATGTGGGATACAACTACTAAAAAAAATAGAATTGGCTTCTAAGAAAATCAAAGTACCTTTGGCTCCGAAATTCGGTGACAGTAAAATTAAACAAACAAACAAAAGTGTTCCACACAGCCTGAACACTTAGACTTCAAAATTAAATGGTGAATCCTGCCTATTATGATTATGACTTACGGGGCCGAAACGTGCACACTCACGGTACGGCTGGTCCATAAACGGTCCTTTGTGAGCTATGGAATGGGCCATGCTTGGAATCTGTCTGAGCGATCGAATACAGAATGTGGTGATCCGACAGAGAACCAAAGTTGTCTCAATGGGCCTGCCATAGAACCTATGAACGTTGAGGTAGACGTGTTCTAGAGTGGAGACCGCAAATCGGCAAGCGTAAAGGGGACGCCCTCAGGCTCGGTGGAGCGAGGATCTCCGCAGGGTGGCTGGAAGAGTGGAAGCAACTGAATGAGAGTTGCCAAGAATCTAGTTAAGTGTGGTGCAATTGAAGAGGTCTATGTCGAGCAGTGAGCTGCTGTGGACTGAAGAAGATGATGATCGTGTAAGGTATCGACAATCTGCTCTCTCAATTTAGCGTAATACTGGAGTATTACGCTAAATTGAGAGAGCAGATGGTGCCACTGTGACAACTAGTAAACAAGTTAACTGTCAAAGGATTATCTAATTAAAAAGCATGGATTGTTACTGCTATTCATGCTGTTATTATGGCCATGGATAATAGAAGGTGCCATAAATGTTTTAGTTTGTTTGAAGGGGCTTTAACTTCATGTTGGTCTGTTTATTTTATTGATTTATTTATTTAAACATTTCAGGTTTGATTACCAGGTAGGTAATCAAACCTGAAATGTTTAAATATATGCGACGGTACAGTCTCATGAAATTTATATGTTAGGCTAGAGATGGTTGTGAAAACAAACTTAAGATTAGCCCCGGCTATTCTTAAGCCAGCCGCGATTATCAGATGGAATACTTGTTAGCCGTTGCGTTTAGGCTAATGCGCAGTTTAGGCGCTTAATTTTAAGTTCATTTTCACACCCATCTTCAGACGCTACATCATCATCTACAAGCCTTTTCCCAACTATGTTGGGGTCGGCATCCAGTTAATCGGATGCAGCTGAATACCAGTATTTTACGTGGAGCGACTGCCTATCTGACCTCGACAACCCAGTTAGTTCTGGGTAATACGATACCCTTTGGTAAGACTGGTTGTCAGACTTTCGAGCCACTGACTACCTGTAACGACTGTCAAAGATCTACAAATGACAGCCGGGACCAACGGCTTAACGTGCTTTCCGAGGCACGGAGGAAACTCTGTATGTAATGGGTGCTCAGCCATCCACGAACCAACCTAGGGAGCGAAGCTTAACCTGAAGATCAACCCGTGCGGCAGTTATTATTTAGCCACGAGCTCCTCCATCTTCAGACGTTACATAAATATTAAAATTTATTTCAGTAAAAAAATCTATTAAAAGTTTTATCCTTTTTAATTGCAACGTTTTAGTAATTTAATTAAATAAAAATAAATGAATGATTCCTTTTACCTGGAGATATTGGCACTTTGGCAGTGAGGTTCTGTGATGAAATAACTCTCTCTAAGGATTTGTAAATTAGGTATTATATATATTAAATTGTTTGATTACCTAGAAAGAAAAACGTTTCAACTCCGTGAGACATTTTAAATTAATGATGGTATCAAAATGAATGGTTGGTATTGCATAGCACTGCACTACGGTTAAACATACTTAGAAAGTGTTAGTACAGCTTGGCAAAAAAGAGTGTGGAATAAATGAGGTCGCCACTGCCACTGCTTCGAATAGTTTTATTCATTTTAAATAGTTAATTACGCAAGGAAAGTTGATAATTTTTAAAAATCTATGAAAAACCACTAGGATATACGCACTGTTGACACAGAATGTACTAGCAGTTGACAAGTAACCACAATCATCGATATTAGTTCCAACTGTCACCGCGTCAGACTCTTTTTTGCCAAGCTGTAACTTCGCCAAATAATAAAAAAAAAACTGCACACTTGTAAGTTACAAATTAATAAGCAGAAGATGTAGTTACAATTTTTGTTAAAGATAAAAACATTCTATACTAATTGTTTTCAAACTCCTTCGATATGCATCACAAATAAAAATACAAGCAGCAAAGAAAAAAAACAACAAAAAAAGAAAATTACAAAAATGGAATGTGAAAATTACTTCCTACGAGCGTCCTCGCGTGTGGTGTTTGCTTTTTCAAAACTTTCGCTTGTTTGGAATTCGAAACAGCATCAAATGACATAGTTTATCTGTGTTTAAGATTTTATATACCGCAGAACTTATAATATATGTTGAGCATCTAAGAAAATATATGTAATTGTGTTTATTTTTCTGCAACACGTGTGTGTTAACAGGTAATTGTACTTAAGTTCGAAATAAGTTTTACGGATAGTGAAAACATGAATTAGTGGTGAATACTTACTGTGGTGAACGTAGCACTCGGGTAAGTACATAACTTTACTTAATGCTAGAGAAAAAGTTCCTTGCTTATAGATGCGGCACCAAACTATGCGAATACAGCGCCTACGATAAAAAATACGCCTCTGGCTACTACATGCATGCATTTAGTAAACTGTAGGCGCTCCTCCGCAAATATTTTGTATAGGTACACATAAAACCAATACCGCTACTAAAATTGGCAATCAGACACCATCATCATCTGCCTAACCTTTTCCCAACTATTTTGGGGTCGGCGTACAGTCTAACCGGATGCAGGTGAATATCAGTATTTTACATGAAGCGACTACCTACTCGTATGTGACCTCCGCAACCCAGTTAGGGCTTGGTAACACAATACCCCAATCAGATACCAATGTTACCATTTACTACTTAAGAAATCTTGGTCTCTTGTCATCATGGGCTAAAATAATGGATGAATTTTTGGGATCGCGTTGTTCTTTTAAACTAAGGGACGGTTGCGACAGATTTTGAAGAGGTTTTCAGCATCATTTGCGCTTTGCTTCCACATTTATTGTGCGAACCGCCAGTCTGTGGTGTTCACTGCCGGCGTCTCCGTTTCCCGATCATTATAATCTGGATCTCTTCAAAGTTCGAGTGAAAGGGTTTCTTCTAGGCAAGCGTGCTCCACCCTAGGCCGCATCATCGCTTCATATCAGGCGACTTGCGGCCAAACGCAAGTCAATTTAGTGTAAAAAAGCCTTTTTAATCTGGAATGTTTATGTTACATTGCCTAAGGAGTATGTAAGGATCGTAGCAGGTGGGGTTCTGTAGTTTATGCCAAGGAAAGGCGTATGTATTATATGTAACAGTATTGCTTAATTGAAAATTTCTGTGAAACACTTAATTTTGTTCTCCGATACTTCAATATTTGAATGTTTATCGCCTATTTGCAGATCATTAATTGCTAGGCGCTGCGTTACTCATCTGTTTCAGTTGTTCAATGTGGGGTTGGACAAAGATCTGTATCCATAATAACTTCTATGCACAATAAAATTGGAATCAATTTAGCACTGACAGACCATATTAAAAAGGTCTAATTAAGCCACAGAACATTTAGCACGTGGTTAATAATAATTAAACATTTTCTAGGAGAAAAAAGAGGAATACAGAACGTTTATTTCGTAAAAAAAAATGTGATATAATCTGCTATCTCTATCGCACTCTACGGGGCCAGGCTTGACGCAGCGCGATGGCATTATTTTCTTTAAATACCTACCTCAGATGCACTGTTCCCTTTTAAGCCGTTGGTCTCGGATGTCATATTATATAAATCTTCGACAGTCGTTATGGGTAGGCAGAAACCTGAAAGTTTTATTGTTTACGAGTTGAATCAAGGCCCTTTCAATCATTTCTATTTCTTATGAGGATATGTAACATAACATAAAATCACACCTGTAATCCCGGAAGGGATAGGCAGAGATGTACCCACAGTTATACATATGTAGATGTATCCGTGGATGTAACTTATAGTAGGTACACCACATAGTACCTACATTATGTTTAAGTCCGATGTAATAGGGGGCGAGCTTATTACCATCAACCGGGAAAAAATCCAGAATCATGGTTTCTACTAAGAAGTACTTGATTGAAACCCAATCAAAGTTTGCCTGACGCGACGTGGGAATCGAACCCGGTACCTTAGTAATAATACTCGTATAATAAAGTAGTATCAAAAACTTTATCACAGTACCTACCATTTAGTTAAATGTACAATTTATTAAATTACTCCTATTTGTTGAGATATTCACAAGTCGTTATTGATAATACGAGTACCTTTAAAATAATGAATTCATTTATTATTAAAAACTAACTTGCGTTGACAGCGTAGACCACACATACAACTTACTCCAATCCGTTGATCTCATCGTTTAAAAGGCCTAGTTGGCCAGTTTATATTTAAAAAGTTTATAGTCCCAATAACAAGTACCAAATGTATATTCTAAGAATACCTATACATGTCCTCGTGCGGGTATACTAGATAAATAATTGTAAGTTCGTCTAGTAGTTCGTTTATCGAATTGTGAAGTGCGAAGTCTTCAGAAATAATTTTATAGCACAGTTTTAAGCACTGCGTGAGATTGGCATCCCGAACGGCTCGAGTTGAGGTGGTGGTATTCCTTGCAGTGCTTATAACTGAGCATTAAGGGGGAAGGGCCAGGGTAGCCCGTGAAATTAAAATTTTCTTACGTTTTTTTGCAATTTGCAGGAATGGTATCTTAATCAACATACAACCTTACAGTGACCCACAAATTTGAATTTCGCGGGCTACCGTGGCGCTTCCATTTATGGATAATATTAGCTTATGTTGACGTTTTACGGCTATATAGTTGTGTCTCAACTTGAAAAGATCTTGAAAATTCGGCGGAAGGACGTCATTTTGGTTGTTCTCACTGTAAGACAAGAATTATTGTGATATTCAAAAACTAAACTACGCACTTACAAGACTACTGACTTATTCTACTAATAATACTACCTACTAATACTCTGAAGCTATTCGTCTATTCTTTCTAACAAAGTGCGCTATGACATTATCATAAAAGCCGGGAAGATTCTTAATTTTTAGTAAAGAATGTTTTTCTATAGAAAGAATGGCTAGATCATATAATCGTTCTTGTTTTTGAGAATTACGCATGTACGTATGAATTAGCTTTAAAGCAGAAAATGAGCTCTCCGCGGATGCTACTGTAACAGGAAGTGTCAAAAATGGGTCTCCCTTGTTTGACCGAAAAGAAATTGCCAAATTATCACTTCCCAAACAAATTTTCGCATAATTTCATTTGCCAAATTATTACTTACCAAAAAATCTCTTTACAAATAATTGTTACGAAAACCTGTTTGGCAAGTGAACGTTTGAACAATAACTTGTTCACCAACTAGTACTTTTACCATTTTTTATCTAGTCAAATATTTCAGTTGGTATAACATATTTTACGCAAAATTACATAAGCCAAATATTTGGTGTCGTCAATTTTAAACTTACCATTTCAGTCAAAAGCACTATTAACTAGTTGGAATCTCCTATTTGGATTCGGTTGGGGCTCCTATTTCTGTCTGCAGGGTTTACAGGCACCTAACTAACCGAACCTCGGGGTGCCCCTGACGTCGACCGTCTAGGGTTAGCGTTTCCGTCAGCAGGTCGACGGATCCCCGCTGCGCGGGGCTCCTACTTCTGTCTGCAAGGTTTACAGGAACCTAACTAACCGAACCTCGGGGTGCCCCTGACGTCGACCGTCTAGGGTTAGCGTTTCCGTCAGCAGGTCGACGGAACCCCGCTGCGCGGGGCTCCTATTTCTGTCTGCAAGGTTTACAGGAACCTAACTAACTGAACCTCGGGGTGCCCCTGACGTCGACCGTCTAGGGTTAGGGTTTCTGTCAGCATCTGTTAAATTTCAATTACGTTATATTAAATCAATTTGTGTTATGTCTTCATTCCAAAATTTTTGCCTTTATATTTTTTGTCATAACAAATCATTTGACTAAACGTTTATTGTCTTAATTTTGTTTGCTGTAATAAATCATTTGGTTAAAGACCAAAAGCCTTAATGACATTATCCTTAGTAATAATCTGCCAAGTAAACATTTGACCAAATGAAAATGTGCGTACTAAAATTATTCCAAATATTACATTGGCATAAAAAAAGGTTGCTAAAATTTGTTTGGGTAATGAAAATTTGGCAAAATCTTTTCGGCAAAACGGCAGGATCCCGTCAAAAATAGACCACATAATGTTGTGACTTGTGGAAAAGATCCTATTTCCAAGACTTTCTATGACTGATATCGGGAGTTCCGTCAATCATTACAGATAGAAATTGAGCTTTATTTATCTCAAGTCTAATGTGGTCGCGTAAAACGGATGCAATACTATGTATTAAATAATTTTGAACGTTACTAGAGAGACCAGAAAACACGGGGTTCTGAACTGAAGAACATAATTCTAAATATGAATCCATTACCTACTGTATCGTACTTGCTCAGATATAGCAAAGTTTCGATATAGTTACCGCGGTTATCGGAATTAGGGTCTTCATAACGGCCGCGACAAGCTAGTTCTTGTTCACCTAACAAAATAACGGAGTCAAAAAACTGTTTCATTAAATTTCTATTGCAATTAAATCTCCTGTTATGGGCGTCATGCGAATTATCGAAAAATGATTCAATCCTACTAGTTCTAAACTCATGTAACGCAACTACATATGCTTTTCGATCTGAGAATGTTTCCTAGATGAATTTGCTAGATTATTAATATCGGTATAACCCCCTATAATCCATAAACTACTACCATCTGAGAAAAGTAAACATGGCCAACAATACATTTTATTTTATTTACAACTGCCAGTTAACCATTGATATTTGTCATAAAGGGAAACATTAACATTATTAATGTAATTACGTCAAATTGTCTGTCAAAATAAAATGTCATCAAACATTCGTCCGATTCGATACGAAATTCAACGACGGATAACAACCATCTCGCTCACGCGCACACATTTTCTATTTCTGTCTCTATCATAACTCGGTTTGAATCGGCTTACTCTAGTTCTGATATGGCGGGTTGGGTACATTCAAGCGACGTCATGACGTTCTTTTGCATAGACTTTAATCGGCCAATAAGCCGATCGCTCCTGCGGTTTATTTTATAGCAATATGTTGTTGAAGAGCAAATTTTGTTGATCTAATGTCCATCAGTGTAGGCGTTTTGTGATTTTTCTCTACTTTTAAAAGTACTGATTGTGCCATTGAGAGAGTGGTTGTGTTCCAAACATCTGAAGGGAAGCCGGTGGGAATGGGCTTCTAGGGAGGCTACGGCGCTGATACCTACACATTTATTATATATGTTACCGGCCAAACCCGATTTCCGGCAAAACTAGTTTGTCCTAGGCCAATCACAAAAGAACGATCATAGAGCACCCCGTCTGAATGGGTTAGGTTAGGTTAGAACTGTGACCAAACGCGCGGGAGCCGAGCGAGCATAGCGGGCGGTGCCGCGGCAGCGGCCGGCGAACGCCACTTCCAAGTTGGGCTCATTGTAATTGCTTTCCTTGGGTTATAGGAATAGGATAGGAATAGCGCCGCTGTAACCTAACACGAAGTGGATGACGGGGTCTTAGTTCGCTCACTTCGCTCGCTCACTTCGCCTTCATGTTGCAAAATGTTTTTGTTATACGGGGTGGAAGGTACACTGACGTGAAAATGGTTACCACGTATTCAGTACAACATTCTGAGCCGGGGACTTAGAAATTTTCATCGGTTATTAAAAAAAAAAAACAGCTGTTCCATACATTTTGACCGTGTAGGTGCACTTTTGTAGAAAACATCTGTTTTTTTAAATAACAGATGAAAACTTTCTATGTGGGGGACTCAGAATGATGGACTGAATACGTGGTAACCGTCAAAAACATTATATTCCCACATACGAGGTAAAATCCCTTTCACCTCGTATGTGTGAGTACTATGTTTGTACAGTCACGAGCATCAATGTGTGAATTTAAATTCAATTTTCGCTAGACATATAGATTGTAACTTGGAAATAGGATCTTTTTCATAAAATATGAAAAAGATTTAAAAAATCCAAAATACTATGTTCGTAATAACACGAAAATTTTAATCAGAACAGTAGGAGAGGAGATATTGTATGTAACACAGTGTAAATAAAAGTACTTTTGCGATATCATCAAAGTGACATGTATACAATTACAATATGAGTATAGCGAAAGTTGTTTAGTATGACTGATAGAATCACCTCCTTGACGAATGCAGGTTACAAAACCGCCAAAAGGAAAATTGTCACCACATCTAGCGGACTGAATATTGAGTCTAAAAGTCCCTGACTGAATATTGAGTTCTGTCATACGAGGATTGTCGTCATTGAAAATGGATAATTTAAATGCAATAATTTATTTATATAACACAAAGTTCGGTATCGGTCGGTGTAAGTTGAATGATTTCATTACAATAGCATTGGTCGAAGTAGGACACTTCACCCGTGAGTGATGCGACCAGTGTCTCCAGAGCCACCGTAATTGTTGCCTCCGATGTTGCCACCGTGGCCGCCATCGCCGCCGCCGTAGGCAGCGCCACCGTGACCGATACTAAAGCTGCCAGGACCAAAGTTTCCACCATCTAGATATGCAATGCCCAAACTGCCCTCGGAAGAATGCGTTGAATATGTGTCTCTTCCCACCCGCTGTCCTGAAAGATAAATCATGATTAGCAGAATATTAAACTATTATTTTAGCTGTGACCAAGTGTCTACCTAACAATGTGATAGTTGATAGTTCACAAAAACCACGTGACTTGACGTGCTATCTATGATACGAAGGTAAGGAAATAGCCTCCAAACTGCGCCTAAGAAATCCCGAATGGAAAACCCCATTATAACTTTTCTAAACCAGGACCCCACCGCCGGTAGTCACAGACGTTGTCCTTGCCCGATATTATTTTTTTTTCGGACAATCCTTCCACACTATTCCCAAACTACTTTAACTCCTGATTTAAGCGAAAATCAACAGTAGCGACCACCAAAAAAGCGCCAAGACAATGAAGCTCGACGAAGTCCCAGAGAAACAATTTAACTGTCTTGGATCCCGCAACGAAATTAATCAGAAAACTGAAAAGAATAGCGGAGGAGTAGGAAAAACATAATTTCAACAACAGCAGGAGACAGAACGAAACAAAACAAAACACGGCCAATAGCACCCAATAGGCACACAGCGACGTTTAAAACTGGGATAAGCCCAGTTGCCTAGCACCACAGATAAATATTATCATTATCGGGTCTTAAGTTGTGAACTGTTATATTTCATTCCAATAAATTGGTACCTACGGCAAAAACGCACGGAAATTTGTTCTAGTTTCTACAAGGTCCGTATTGTAAATAACTCCGGATGTAACCAATATTTTATGAATGCCAAAAACCAGGACCTATAGCGAAGAACAAAAAAAAAACATCGGAATTGGTCACACGCTCACCGATATTTTTTATAGTTAGACAATGCGACAATGCGACATGAATAGGTAAATATTATTAGGAGTTAATAATATTTACCTATTATGTAAACATTATTAGCAATAGTATTAGAGATAATTATAGTGATAGGTAATCATTTAATAATAATGATTACCTGGCGCCGCAGACACACAGGCTACTGCTGTCAGAATTAGCACAACTGTCACTGAACGCACCATCTTGCTGACTACGGAATCGATCGGAACACTGAATGAGGATCGCGATGTAACGCTGGTTTTATAATAATTATGTTTATTTTGTTCTTGACAACTCTTAAAAAACCGGCCAAGTGCGAATCGTATTCACACGCACACAGGGTTCCGTAGCACTCAAGCTTCTCAAGCGGCTCTTGCCCGACCTGAGGGGGTCCAAACGCCTCCTGCCGGAGGCTTTACGCGGGGTCGCGCGGTCCATGGCCCTTTACGGGGCCCCGGTGTGGGCGCATTCCTTGAGGCTGTGAGCCGCCCACTACCTGAACGCGCCCCAAAAGGTGGTAGCCGTAAGGCTGGTCCGTGGGTACCGCACGATCTCCGGTGAGGCGGCGAGCCTCCTTGCCAGATCTGGAGGCGATAGTCCTCGCGCACCTGCACGAGTGGCGCGCGGAGGCACTACGCCGGGGGGAAACTCCGCTGCCGCGGCAAATTGTCGCTCAGCGGACAGACCTCCGGCGCGATCTCATGGCGACATGGAGAGAGTGACTGTCGCAACCCCGAGCAGGGCACGATAAGTCCCCTCACTGAGAAGTGGCTAGAGAGGCGCCACGGCGCCCTCACCTTCCGCCTGACGCAGGTCCTCACCGGACACGGGAGGAAACGCCCGGGTGTTATCACTGCGAGGATCGCCCGGAGGACACGGTGGAGCACACCATGGAGGTCTACTCCGCTCCACCTCCTTCTGCGAAGCAGTCACGCTAGCGAAGGAGGTGGCGGAACGTGAGAGGGAGAGAACCTAACGTCCCAGCCACCGCGGGAGAAGCACTGGGCTTCGGAGGCCACGTGGTGGCTCTCGGCCACCGTAGGCGCGGGCCTGTGGATGGTGAGTAATGGGCTAGCTGGCCTTCCGTCCGTCTTATGACGACAGGCCGTGTCGACGGCGCGTTCGTGTTCCACGCGCGCTTCAAAGAGATGTCAGCAAACAAGAGGGGCCCGCAAGGGCCGATGCCTGCCAGGGCTGCGGGACTGTTCGAAAGAGATACCGCGGCCCTGGAACATAAAGGGCAAAAGAAGGAACATGGATGATTTTCAGTCAGTAAAAGTCTGACACTCCCTTCCGCTCCGCCCAGAGCGGGAGGAGTCATTTGATCATTTCCCATCCCAAAAAAAAGGGTTCCACCAAACAATATAGTAAAAATATTTTGAAGGCTCATTCATGTGTTGTATTGTATGACAGTAAAACTAAATTTGTTTCTCATATTATGATAATGAAAACAAAGTTACTGCTGCAGTTTGATGAAAAAGTACCATATCTCAGAAACTGAACATCAAGTCTTTTTCAAACTAATTTTCGCTGAAAGTTTATTTTACGTTCTACAATCCTAATTTTTTCCAGAATTTTCCTTCTCTTTAGAAATTAGAGGGCAGGACACACATTTTACCACTTTGAAAGTGTCTATCTTTCAAACGATTGACTTCCAGAAAAATGGTTTTCATCAATGTCATTTTTAAAGACCTATCTATCTGTCAACACCACGCACGTATAGCCCCTCTTAATTTTATTTTTTTATTTTTGTACAAAAATTGTAAAGCGGTTTACAGAATACATCTACCTACCAAGTTTCAACTGTGTAGTCCTAATAGTTTCGGAATAAAGTGACTTTGACATACGGACAGACAGACAGACAAAATAAATCTTTATGGGTTCCATTTTATACCATTCAGCTACGGAACCCTAAAAGTAAAATGTTAATTCTTCGAACATAATGTCATCTGGAAGAACCGGTTCAGATTGGATAAATAAAAAAATCGGTAAAATCTTTGTTAATATGAATACGAGTTGTTTTTTGTATTTGTAACTTTCGATTGTTCCGATTGACTAAACAAAAACCGGACAACTACGAATATGACTTGCGTTTCGCCCTTAAGGGCTTATTTACGGAGACGCGGTGCCTTGTGCGGTGCTGCCCGCTTTTAATTCAACATATTATGGCGATGTATGAGAGCGCTTATGGAGAATCGATTTTACGCGAATTTGCTTGAAGCGATGCTTGCGGCGGAGCCCGCAGATGACACTCGCACGCGGCTTTCAACGCTACGGGGCACGCAGCGTTGCGACTAGCCAGATTCTTTATTACTTTGTTCATGGAGAAGTGGCGTGTGGAACGTAGCGATACCCGCGACGCGGCGTCGTGCGCATCTCTTTACGCCCCGCGTCTCCGTAAACAACATCATACTCAAAATATGAAATTTACTGCTTTACATACTAATTTTCCGACAGCTGAAAGGACAAAGAAACGACCGAATAAAATACTGAAAATTCTGAAAATCAATACAGCATTTGCCACGACCATTTCACGTAATATTTTTCCACCAGCTTAAATGACATGGCCGGAATTTGTATAGAGCTGTGCCCTTACAAAAAATATTCATGTACATTGACATACAGTACGTCAAATTAAAGCTTACAGGTGTGTAATCATAATAGTTTAAGTTTTATGATCAGAGAAGAAGCGAGAGATACTATAATTAGGATACAAAAAATGTGCCTAAACATTTTGAATAGCAATGATCACAAATTCCGAAACGAAACAATACGAGAAATGCTATTACCAATGGATTTAAAGGCCGTTTCTTCACTATCCGACACGACATTTCAAATCGAAGAAGAGCGAGTACTAGTCATCTACAGATATTTCTGGATATTATGACTTCCAAGCGACCCAAGCGACTAGCAAAAAATATACAATTGGATAGGCAATAAAACACTAAAATGGTATTTTTATTTAACAATATCTAATTAGGTAGGTAGTATATATACCTACATTTGCAAAAGTATAAAATATAATTATCTACTTCTACTTCTTTTACAGACGTTTTAAGAAAAACATCATTGCAATTACTCAGACAAGACAAATTCATTGTTTTCATCCACTTTTAAGCCTATTCATCTTCAAAAATCAACAAAATATTATCAAGGAATGAAGCTGGTGCCATTGTATTTGCTTGATGCCTGGCCCAGCTTAAATACCATAACAACGTCATGACATGGCAACAACATCCAACTGTCCGTTTACCAACTAGGCAACTACCTACAAGTCCTACAACAATAGCCTAAAATGGCATCCAAGGGGTTGGGGCTAAATGGCTCCCTGTCATACAATAACGAAAAAACAACACAGTATTACGTGATAAGATCAACGCAAGACTGCACAGATAGTTTTGAGCGTAGAAACGTCAAAATGAGTCTAGGATATTTGGATACACACTCTTGAAAATAAATATTTGAATATATTCATCAAGACGCGCGGCAGGTCGAAAAGTTATCTGCGATAATCGTGAAACCGTTACCTTTTTAAGGTACCCTAGCAATACAATTTGACAGTCACAGGTGTTTTACATACATTTTAGTCTGACCTTCAGGCGTAATTCAGATAGATACAGTGTTTGTCTCATGCGTGTATCCAAACGTAGACACAAAAAAACTATTAACACACATATTATTTTGAGATTTTTTGTCGCCTGTTCTAGAGATATGTAATTGTTGCGATTAATTTTTATTTATTTTAGAAGTAACTTTAATATAATAATAATTAGTGTACATTACGAATTATAAATTGATTCTGAGGGCAGGATTCGGCCATGTCCTTTCGTTGTACCGAAAACTACAGTTAGTCATTTTCATCGTAATTCACCTGTTATCAATTTAGAATTAATCTATAAAAGGCTACAAATAGAACTAAAATAAAGATAAAAAGAAGACTAAAATAAAGTACCTATATTATACAACGACGACAATAGGACACGTCTTAGGCGTCAAAGTACTCCTCCGCATCGCAATCATATGAAAACGTGCCCAGAAGACTGGCACGTTATTTAGGTACTTTATTTTATCTATAAAATAAATAAAACAGGAATAAAATCAACGTTAAGATAAATATCCAAATGTTGTAATAAGGCGTAGTCGAAGTAGGCTCTATTTTTGTCTGCAGGGTGTAAAGTAATCTAACATGAAGGGGATGGCGGGGTCTTAGTTCGCACGCTTCGCTGGCTCTCAAGACCCCGCCATCCTCTTCGAACCTGACCTGTTCGGCATCGGGGAGCCCTAAGTCCCGAGCTCGCTTCACTCGCTCTTGCATCCTATGTTATAGAGCTTAAGAAAACGATTATTTTAGCAGAACATGTATTCGGAAAATTAGTTTTTTTTTCGGAAACTAAGTATTTTTTTTCGAAGTTTGGTAATTTTTTTTGGAAATTTAGTTTATTATTTTTCGTAGAATTGTAATTTGAGTAAGCTCATGTATGATTGTTAAACACGAAATGTCGGTTAATTTTGTATTCATTTTCCGATAATTCTTATTAACCAAGGTTAGCATTACAGTCAACCACAGATCGTTGGAAGTTAATTTGTTTTTCGGAAGTTTTATAAGTTTTATTATTATATAATATAATATAAATATCCGTAAATGGAAAAAGGCGCAACGCGCCGCGAGACGCGCCGCGTCTCCGTAAATGAGCCCTAAAAGTTCTGTCTCATAACATTGCCATACTACCCCCAGCTTCACTAAAAGGTTATATATAGGGTGACTGGTAATTAGTGAGCGATACTTAAACACGTGATTGTACTCATGATAACAAACAACTTTCCCTAAGAAACTTTTTTTTTGTACTCATTCAATGTTATCACACAATAACACAACAGCCGTATGAAATTTGCGCGCGTATGAATATTTTGGTAGGTTAAAAATTACAAAATCCATGTTTATTAACAAGTTTGGCAGTTAAAACTTAGCAGTAAAGTCAACAAGAATGAGTCGTAGCATATAATAAAATGGATCATTTAATAAATACTGAGCAGTAAAATAACTAAATGGGCAGTTACGAGTAGGCACTTCACAAATCGGAATTAGGCAGTAAGAAATCTTTGAGATTTCTTTCTGCACACACTTTATATTCGTTTAAAAGCGTAGTCAGCGTAGGCCCGCTACGTGGGGCTACTATTTCTGTCTGCAGGGTTTACTGTAACCTAACACGAAGGGTGTGTGCCCCAAGTCCGGGTGTCTCCGCTCCCTATGAACTGCCGAACTATTCATCTAACTGCCCATTCCATGATTTTTCTGTCCATTTATTTATTATTCTACTTACGTATTTTTAGTACTGACGACGTAAGACGTAATAACCATCTAATTGTATTTTTCATTACTTTTTTACATTTTATTTGGGTAGTCCAAGTGATGTTATTTAATAATAATGATTACCTGGCGCCGCACAGATACTGGCTACTGCTGTCAGAATTAGAACAACTGTCACTGAACGCACCATCTTGCTGACTACGGAATCGTTCGGAACTGTTCGGAACCCTGAATGTGGATCGCGATGTAACGCAGGTTTTATATGTTTATTTAATTCTTGGACCCTAAAAAAAGATGATGCTAATTTAGTGAATTATAAAATTTTTCAAATCTCATGTCGTCCGGAGTTTTGGATCAGGAAATATTGTAAAAATATTGAAATGCCAACGAAGCCTTTTGTTATTATGAATACGATTTTGTTTTGCTCTAACTCATCAACGTGCTGTGTAGCATAAATATAGTCAAAAGCATAATAATGTGGAAGAACCAGTTCAGTAAATTTTGGATCAGGAAAAATCGTAAAAATATTGAGACGATAAATATCGTCCAATAGCGATACTCAATGCAGGTAGGTGCCTACATGTTTTGAGTGTCAATGATGAATTCAGACATAACAAATTATCTGTTATTACATTAATGGCATGGCATGGCATTAATGTGGAAAATCAAAACACTTCAAATAACCTTTCTCTCTCACACATTCTCGCTCTCACTTACTCAGTACTGTCATCCCCACATTCATTTGTTCTCATCATGGTTAATTTTCAAGTCTAAATATTAAAATACTTTCACTTAAAGTAGTATTTAAGTTATGTTTTAATAGTTTTGATAATTTGGTATTAGGTAGTTCCTTTACGGAAACATTGTTTCCATATGTGTCCCTCACTAATAATTTTAAGGTTGCAGGTTTAATTTTAAGCATTAATATGAAAAAGAAAGGTAATTAATTATTATGGGGTAAGGTTTAAGTGATTTTGAAATGCAATGCAATACAATAAAAGACTAGCTGATAATTGGAAAAAAACTTCCAAAAAATACTCTTGGTCATAAGGGATATATAAATTAGTAACATGATTAATATACCCATAATTTAATATTGTACCTACGGATTGCTAGATAAAGCAATGAGTTACTATTGGAGATAATATTTTAGATTGGATGTATACATTATAATGATAAGAAAATTATCTTTGTTCTAAGACGGGGGTGGGGTTTCGGTGTGGAAATAAATTTGCAATTTGATTTGGAACTAAAACAGGTTTGCTTGTTAAGGTCATTTGTATATTGACAGGTTGTTAAGACCACCCAACTTTGTAAGTGTAAACCTTTTTCCCCCTCAATACTAATAGTTTTTTAGTGTTAGGACATTACAGTGCATAGATGTTATAACAAATGGTTTTTTGAACCCTTGCACTCAAACCAAGGACCTGGATCATTAGTATATAACCGATATTATATTGTATGTATTAGTTTAGTTTATTAAATAAGTTAGTTTAAGTTTTTAAATGTACTGATTGTGCACGTAGGTTATCATCTACCGCTAATCTCGCAATCGAAGTAAGGTTTGCTGTAAGAAAACCCAATTTTGGGTTAAGCTCGCCGTTGTACATAAGCTATATATTGTAATGTTGTGTGTATATCTTTTAATTTTGTGTGCAATAAAGAATAAGAATAAGATATTTTAGCATTTGGTTGATTTATTCCGGTTTAAATATGTTAAACTATCATTACCGGTTTATAACCTAATGCAATAGCCAAGTCACACACAAAATTAAATTTAAATCACCAAGTACATCTAATCATCATTCTTTGTAACATATTGTAAACAATAGTACTTTTTCAAATTCACCCCAGTGACATGTAAATATATCAATTTCAATATGAGTTTAAAAGCGTAAGTTGTTTAGTATGACTATGATAGAATCACCTCCTTGACGAATGCAGGTTACAAAACCGCCAAAAGGAAAATTGCTTCCATATCTAGAGGACTGAATTTTGAGTCCAAAAGCCTAGCATACAACTGTCGCAGAGAGAACGCTGTTGTCCCTTGTTCTGTCATACGAGGATTGTCGTCATTGAAAAAATTATAATTTAAATACAATAATTTATTTATTTATATAACACATAGTTCGATATCAGTCGGTGTTAGTTGAATGATTTCATTACAATAGCATTGTCGAAGTAGGACACTTCACGTGTAAGTGATGCGACCAGTGTCTCCTTTGCCATCGTGACTGGTGTTTGCTATGTTGCCAGCGTGGCCGCCATCGCCGCCGCCGTAGGCATTGCCGCCGTGACCGATACTAAAGCTGCCAGGACCAAATCTTCCACCTTTTAGATACCCAATGCCCAAACTGCCCTCAGAAGTATGCGTTGAAAATGTGTCTCTTCCCACCCTCCGTCCTGAAAGATAAATCATGATTAGCGGAATATTAAACTATTATATTAGCTGTGACCAAGTGTCTACCTAACAGTGTGATAGTTGACAAAAACCACGTGGCTTGACGTGCTATCTATGACACGAAGGTAAGGAAATAGCCTCCAAACTGTGACTGGAAAACCCCATTATAGCTTTGCTTAACCAGGACCCCACAGCCGGTAGTCGCCACGAGATCAACGGGGAAGTGTTGTTGTTCAAACTGCTGTGATTTTGCTAAGGAAATTTATATTCAAACAAGCAGGCGCGACAGACGTTGTCTTTGCCCAATATTGTCTTTTTTTCGGTCAATTTCGCCACACTATTCCCAAACCACAGTAACTCCTGAAAGCCAAAATCAACAGTAGCGACCACCAGAAAAGCGCCGAGACAATGAAGCTCGACGAAGTCTCAGAGAAGCAATTTAACTGTCTTGGATCCCGCAACGAAATTAATCAGAAAAGAATAGCGGAGGAGTGGGAAAAATATAATTTCAGCAACAGCAGGAGGCAGAACAAAACAAGGCCAATAGGCACAAAGGGACGTTTAAAACAGTTGCCTTGCACCACAGATAAGGGGTCTTAAGTTGTGAGCTGTTATATTTGATTCCTATAATTGGTACGGCAAAAACGCACGGAAATTTGTTCTAGTTTCTACAAGGTTCGTATTGTAAATAACTCCGGATGTAACCAATATTTTCTGAATGCCAACAACCAGGACCTATAGCGAAGAACGATCCAGGTGAAAGTACAAAAAAAAAACACATCGAAATTGGTCAAGCCGTAATCGACCGCACGCCGATCGGGCGTGTGAATACGATCACACGCTCACCAGAATATTTTATAGGTAGACAATAATATAGTAATTACAATTAGTGATTACTATAATATTAGTGATAATATAATAGTGATAAGTAATCATTTAATAATAATGATTACCTGGCGCCGCACAGACACTGGCTACTGCTGTCAGAATTAGAACAACTGTCACTGAACGCACCATCTTGCTGACTACGGAATCGATCGGAACACTGAATGTGGATCGCGATGTAACGCAGGTTTTATAATAATTATGTTTATTTTGTTCTTGACAACTCTTAAAAATCTGGCCAAGTGCGAGTCGTATTCACAGGCACACAGGGTTCCGTAGCACCAAACAATATAATAAAAATATTTTGAAGGCTCATTCATAATGTTGTATTGTATTACAGCAAAACTAAATTTATTTTTCATAGTATGTTAATGAAAAACAAAGTTACGGCTGCAGTTTGATGAAAAAGTCCCATGCTGAAAGTTTTTTTTACGTTCTACAATCTTAATTTTTTTCAGAATTTTTCTCGTCTTAATTTTGAAATTAGAGGGGATGACACATATTTTACCACTTTGGAAGTGTCTATCTTTCAAACGATTGACTTTCAGAAAAAAACGTTTGGGTTTCAAAAAAATTATAAGCACCCCGCACGTATAGGTTTGATGTTTTTTAGTTTCACGTCCATTTATGGGGAGCCCCTTTTTTATTTTTGTATAAAAATCGTAAAGCGGTTTACTGAATAAGACTATCTACCTAGTTTTAACTGTGTAGTCCTAATAGTTTCGGATTAAAGTGGCTGTGACAGACAGACATGATGAATCTATAAGGGTTCCGTTTTTTACCAGTTGGCTACGGAGCCCTAAAAATAAAATGGTAATTCTTCGAACATAATGTCATCTGGAAGAACCGGTTCAGTTTGGATCCGTAAAATGTTTGTTAGTATGAATACGAGTTGTTTTCAGAATAACATAATAATCACATCAAATTACTATTATATTATTACAATCAAAACCATTATTTTATCGGTTAACCAGACTTTGAGTTTGGCTTTAAAAGCATTATCAGATGTCGCGCCCAAGATTTTATCCGGTAGCCGGTTGTACACCGATGGACCCATAATATGAATCAACCTTCCAGATTTAGAAAGTATTTGAACCTAATCGTAGTGCGATAAGAACCAGTTTTCGAGAAAGTGTATTAAAAAATAATTTATGTCATCCTAGATACTTATTTTCTATCCCTCTCTACTCTCTTATTCCTTCCACACATTTGGCTGTCTCTTCTCTTACTTCTGGGTGCCTCTGGGGTTGTCTTGTCAACATGTTGACCCACAGAGCTGCATCTCTAGAGGAAAAACTGAGGGCTACCACAGTCAATAAGATGCTAAAAGAAGGGAACAATGTTTTGGTCAGTGGGTCGTCTTAGGTTTTCTTTTAAACTATAACAAAGCACGGATAAAGGGAAAATTGTTACCACATGTGTAGCGAAAGGAATATTGAGTACAAAAGCCTAGCATACCACTGCCGCAGATATAACGCTGCCGTTTTATTATGTTCTGTCATACGAGGATTGTCGTAATTAAAAAAGAATAATTAAAATACAATAATTTATTTATAAAACACATAGTTCGGTATCGGTTGGTGTTAGTTGAATGATTTCATAACAATAGCGTTGGTCGAAGTAGGCCACTTTACGCGTAAGTGATGCGACCAGTGTCTCCTTTGCCACCGTGGTTGGTGCCTCCTATATTACCACCGTGTCCGCCATCGCCGTCGCCGTAGGCAGCCCCACCGTGTCCGATGCTGAAGCTGTCAGCACCAAGGTTTCCAGTAACCAACTGCGGTATGCGAGAAATCTTGTCGATTGGAAAATTCGTAGGTACGTCTCTAGCTGCTCTCTGTACTGAAAAAAGAAATTATGATCAGAGGGATAATTAATTACTAGCTGTGGCAAGAGTCTACCTATCAGTGCGATAGATGACAACAAGAAGCAGCTTGCTTGCTTTCTATGGCACGAAGGCGTTTCACACCACAAACCTGCAAACCGGGACTGAGGAATATCGAATGGAACCAAAAGAGAATGCTCATGGAAGTATGGAATCCCGTACCATGCTGCATCAAAATCAAACCTTGTTTTTTATAGACTACACTGATCGTATTAACTCCTACAAAAATTATTTTTGAAAAAAAAACCCGCGTTTCAGAGTTATTTTATAAAATCGAAACTAACCTAAAAAGTAGGTCTATTTTTCGACGCTACCAACGACGTATTTTAACACACATACATTACATTATTGCTCTAAAAACAGCGTAATACACTAATATTAGTAAGAATTACGAGTTAAAGTAACATCCACAGTATGCTTGACTGAAACTCGATTTTATTTTAGACCTTTACATTGCCAATAGTCAGTCAGTACAGTACAAATGTCAGATGCCACAGATAAGATAACTATAAACCATAGAGTATAGTAAGTGCTATAAACTAGTCGGGATTTAGGGATGTAATCGATAAATCAAAATCTTTAGGCTGAGAAAATCCATTTTGTTGCAAATAGCAATAAACCAAACTAAATCGATTTGGTGTACTGATCTTACTTAATTGTAATTAATTTTAGAGTCCGCTCGACAGACAAGGGTTTGTTCAATTGAAACGGAACGTCATTTATATTCAGTTGAAACGGAACGTCATATAAAGGGTGTAAAACAATATTCGTACTTTTAAACTCGAAAAGTATATTTCCAGTTCAAAAATCAAATCCCCGACGCGTAATGCCGTAAAAAAATATGAAACTAATTACTATAATATTTTGGTTTTGAGGCGCGAGACTTTTTGGTACCAACTTTGGTCATTGTCCTTTATCTTTGCTAAACCTGGATCTCACACTCAGCAGTCGCGATTGCGACTACGTACCAACGGAACAGTCTAGTTGTCGTAACTACTGCGATTTTGCTAAGAATTATCATTTACAAACTAGCAGATGTGACAGACGTTATCTGCTTTAAATGACGACAACAGTGCCACCTAACAGATCCTATAGCGAAGAACGATCCGGGTGACCCCACAACGAAATCAATGAAGCCGTAATAGGAGGATAGAATTACGATTGCACGCTCAGTGCTATTAATTTATAATAATGATTACCTGGCACTGCACAGACACAGGCTACTGCTGTCAGAATTAGAACAACTGTCACTGAACGCACCATCTTGCTCACTACTGAATCGTTCGGAACACTGAATGTGAGTCGCGGTGTAACGCAGGTTATATATGTGTATTTATTTTTTCTTGGAACCTCAAAAAAGATGATGCTAATTTAGTGAATTATAAAATATTGTCAAATACCATGTGGTCCGGAAGAACCGGTTCAGAAAAGTTTTGGATCAGGAAAAATCATAATAATATTGTAATGACAACGAAACCTTTTGTTATTATGAATAGCATTATGTGTAGTATAAACAAAGTCGAATGCATAATAGTAGTATCTATCATAAGGATTGACAAGGGTAAAGTAACTTTATTCGATCTCTGCCTACAAGCAGAATAGTACATAATACGCCAAAGCATTAAATAATAATACACGGCGGCGCAGATAACACGACAATAAATGAAAACACTGACATTACTAGTTAGTACAAATATTTTTAAACTATCAAGTAAATCCTAACATCGAATTAAAAAAAAAACAAACAAACAAAGTAGCATAAAACGGTTACACATATTATTGTACAACAAACTAGCACACCATTTATAATTATTGGTTTACTAATCTTAGATTTAAAAAACGTCGAAACAGAAAGATAACTAAAAGAAATCCTGTTTTACGTCGGATATTATTCTGGACATGCAGAAAAAAGTTAAATTACATTCCGCCTGGAAAAAAAGTAATGTGGACGAATATATAAGCAATTCTCTGGCTATAGATCTAGCCTAAAGTCTCTTATATCGACTGCTTATGATACTAACATTAGTCGCATCAAAGGGGAATTAAGAAAAACCCCATTGAATTCTTGCAGCATATTTCTAACCTAAGATCAAAAGGTGGGTTTGAGCCGACCGTAACCCAAATAGGTAGAATTCATAGTGGTGTAGAAGCTGCTGAAGCGTTCGCAGAATATTTCCAAACTGAAGTACCAAAGTTAGACCTCGAGAATATAGCCAATCCAAGCAACTGCAATATTAGTAATTATAATAATATACTAAACTTCGCTGAAAGTGATATAAGCACCGGAATAAATAAAATAAAACTCAACAGTTCTATTGGTCCTAATAGTATTCTTCCGTGATTCTTAAAAGAGGGAAAGGAATTTATCATTCGGCCCCTAAACCACGTTTTTAATTTGGCACAAAAATCCGGATTCTATCCACCATCATGGAAGATATCACGTGTGACTCCCATTTAAATAGTGAAATTGACTTCGGCCATTTTATTTAAATAAATAAATAAATACTTACTAAAATCTGCAAGTCGATGAATCGTCCAATAGCGATAATATCTTCTCCTGCGAAAGTTAAATGTCCTACATCACAGAATGGCTTGTGAGCAAGTGAAACAGTACCTGTGCAATGAGCAGCATGACTTTTGCGAAAAAAGATCCATCAATAAGTACTAACCTACTGTCATTAGTTAATTATATCTGTACTAGTCTTGATCGCAGACGCCAGGTAGGTGTTCTTTATTCTTATTCTTTATTGTACACAAAATTAAAAGAAAAAAAAATATAATAAATAAATAAATAATTAATAATATGTACAAGTAGAAAAGGGTTACAGGGCGTCCAAAAATTCCGCATCGCTGTCAACAGGAAAAGTGCCCAGAAGGCTGGCAGCATTACCACGTTGGATGGCAATGCTGATTCTTTGGCCAAAAAATAGTCCCGCGCTCTGGTCACGTGAAGAGTCGACCAACCGCTTGGCGATTTCCCGAAATACTAGGTGGGCACTCGGACCCCATGGCCCTAGTGTTTCAACCCCAAACGGCTCAAACACATAACAACCAATTAAATTATTGTATTTGCGCCGTTTGAGGTTTTCAGCACCTGCAGCAGCCGCCCCAGCGCAGCCCACTGTGCTAGGAAGATGGGACGGCGCAAGGGTGTCGACGCAAGTTGCGTCCCACACCAAAGGCCTACCCAACTTCCATGGCATTATGGTCATACCATCTGGTCTCTTCCCATCGACGCGTGCCAAGCCATTGGGTTCTAAGACAGCTGGCACCCCGGCGGTGGCAAGAGCACGACGGATGAGATCATTAATGCTAGCGTGCCGCGCAATCCGACCTGCACTCTTACTGCAAGAAAGGCCATGGTATCCGAGGCAATCGACTGCTTCACCACATTGACAGCGATGTGGAGCCCCACAAGGAGCGCCTAATCGCAAACACGTAGCGAGCCGGAAGGTTGTATCACCTAACATAGTGCCTATATTAGGTGACGGTAGTGCCTGAAGCCAGAGGCCCGACTCCCACTCACCCACAGCCAGTAGGCGGGCACGCTCAGCAGTATTGGTAGTCGTATTAATAAGTTTATTCCGTACCAACCTGCAGAGCGGCTCATCCCACTGTCTCTGGGAAAACGGGTTCTCGGGCCCATCCGTATCCTGGCAAGCCACTTTCCAGGCGACCTCTGCGTCGGTCAAGCGCCGTGCTTGACTTCCGAGTCAACCAGGGAGAGAGCTAAAATTTTCCTGGTTAGCTTTTCAGTGCTGTGGACAGCGGACAGGAACGCCAGTAAGCTTACACTAGAAATTTTGCAGACGCCGAGGCCACCAAAACGAATTGGTAGGGTGGCTTGCAGCCACGCTCGGTCGTCCAGGGCCACATTAAGAATGGATGTTAATGTGTTGCGAATAGTTTGGTCAATTTTTCCAAAAGTTGTGGTTTCTTCCAAAGAGGAGAAACTAAATTCCTGTTGGGTTGCTTAAGTTTCAATTCTCTATATGGAAGACGGTCGCGCGCTCAGATAACTGTAATATTTAAAATTCTTAGGGGAATTATTGAGGTTCCTGATCTGCATAATGACATCTGCAAACTATTTGTCTCAGACAATTACTGTCGTGGCAGAAAACACCGATTACTGGCGGTTCCAACTTGCCGTACTGTTGCACACTCCAAATCACCTATTCCTCGTACATTAGCCGCTATTAACGCTCTCCTGAACTCAAACACAGATCTTGATATGTTTGCGAATGAATGGAAGATGATACTGTCAGAATGTTTGAATTTTTGTGAGAAGAATGCATGACTGTGTTAAATAAATTATGTTTAAATATAGAATTTGGCTTCAGCCGTTTTTTTTTAAATAAATAAATAAAATACGCCGTGTGAATACGCTCTTACGGTTACTTACATTCTCTGTGTTTACGCATCTAAAGCTACCTACCGACTATAAACTAAATATCAGAACATATTATGGAAATCAGTTTAAAGAGTTTATTATACTCGTCTGAACATAATTAGATTATTAATTGCAAAATAATAATATTGTTAAAATAACACATTCCCTTACCATGGATTCAAGCTCATATATCTTGATTATATGCCATTGTCAATCAAACTGAAATGAAGGCAGCTTAACGCTGATATTTTGATCTAATATTTGATATTAATTTTGAGGAGCTCGTGGCTAAATAAGAACAGCCGCTCGGATCGATCTTTAGGTTAAGCCGTGCTTACCTAGGTTGGTCCGTGGATGGGTGACCACCCATTACATACCGAGTTTCCTCCGTGCCTCGGAAAGCACGTTAAGCCGTTGGTCCCGGCTGTCATTTGTAGATCTTTGACAGTCGTTACAGGTAGTCAGTGGCCCGGAAGTCTGACATCCAGTCTTACCAAGGGGTATCGTATTACCTAGCACTAACTGGGTTGTGGAGGTCCGACAGGCAGTCGCTCCATGTAAAATACTGGTATTCAGCTGCATCCGGTTAGACTGGAAGCCGACCCCAACATAGTTGGGAAAAGGCTAGGCAGATGATGATTTGATATTAATTTGGAACTTGTAACAGTTCATCAATGTGTAGGCCCAACGATGTATGTGACATGGTCGGTGTCCTTTCTGGTTTCTTGCATATCCATGAATAAGAGTTGGCAATATAATACTTACAGACCCCCTAGGTTAAGTGTGAAGTGCATTAAGTTGCTGTATGTGGCCTGCTCTTGGGCCAGTAATGTGGTACATTTATCTAAATTAGCACCAGATAGAAAGACTGTCAACGTAGTAATTACTTACAATAAATTCCTTCAGACATTAGGTAGTCTCAGTAATGAAATAAAAAAGACGGTAATCTATGGGTGCGTGACAAAACAAAATTGCACGCAGACAAGTCGACGCGTCGCAGGCAACAGCTAGCACTTACTATAAGTTCACATTTAGCATATAAGCACACAACTATTCCACAAAACAATATTAATTTGTTTTTTTTTTGTTAACCTATTAAATGATTGGTTTTTGAGCTAAAGTTCAAATCAACAAAAACTCGTTTGACGTCAAAACTAAAATAAAGAATAATTGTTATTATGTATTATGTACCTATTTCCAAATATTGGCAGCAGTTAGCCTTTTCTTTATGTATTAACTAACACTCCGCACGCGACTTCTTCCGTGCGTATTTTGTGTTTTTCCCCATGAACTTCTAGTCACCTTACCCATTTTATTATTCTTATCCTAAATATAACAAAATAATCACGAAAGGAAAATATACAATAACATACATAATTAACGACACATTATTTCTGGGTGTTCTCGTCTGGCTAATGGAAAGTACTTGCATAGACACAACCTCGTTGCCAGGATTATCCACCAGCAACTTGCTTTGAAGTACAAACTTGTGGACTCAGAAGTGCCATACTATAAGTATGCGCCCGACCCAGTTCTCGATGATGGTAATATCACGTTGTATTGGGATCGACCTATCGTCACTGACAGGAGTATTATATTATATGCCAATAAGCCTGACATTGTGGTGATAGATCGATTGGAGCGTCGCGCGATATTACGGTTCCGCATGATGTGAACCTCGTGCAAGCAGAGAAAGATAAACAATTCAAATATCTAGATCTGACTCGCGAGGTTGTCGACATGTAGGACGTGAGTACAGCAGTTATTGTGCCGATAGTCGTGTCAGCCAATAGCCTCGACCAACATCTGAGGAGGCTCTCGCTGGGCAGCTGGATCAAGCGCTTGATATAGAAAGCAGTTCTTTTAGACACGGCGCGTATTGTTAGGAGGTTCCTCTCTCAAGAGCCCTGACCACCGGTAGCTCGGACCCTGTTCCCGATGCCAGTGGGCTACTATTTTTTATATTTTTAAATGTTTTTTATATTGTTTTATATTTGAGTATTTAAAAATGTATAATATGTTAAGAAATGAATAAACCAAAAATTAAATACAATAATTTAGTTATAAAACAAATAATTAGCATCGGTATTAGTTAAATGATTTTATTTCAATAACGTTAGTCGAAGTAGGACACTTCACCCAGCATAAGTGATGCGACCAGTGTCTCCAGAGCCACCGTAATTGTTGCCTCCGATGTTGCCACCGTGACCGCCATCGCCTTCGCCGTAGGCAGCGCCACCGTGGGCCGAGCTGAAGGTGTCAGCACCAAAGTTTCCGCTAGCCGAATACAGTTTGCCAACACTGTCGACTTGACGTTTCGTTAAAATTGATACGTCTCGACCCTCTATCAGTACTGAAAAATATTTTATGATTAGAGGAATATTAAATTATTAGCTGTGATCGTCGATCGAGTCTACCTATGAGTGTGATAGTTGTCAACAACCTCGTGGCTTTAAATGCTATTTATGGTACGAAGGTATATCACACCACAAACCTCCAAACCACGATTGAGAAATGCCGAATGGAAAAACCAAAATCTTTGCTAAATACGTGTTGTTCTTACTACCGTGATTTTGCTAGGGAATTTTATATACAAACTAGCAGACGCGGCAGATGTTGTCCTTTCCCAATATATTCTGAATGCCGACAACCTAACCTAACCTAACCTAACAGGTCCTATAGCGAAGAACGATCAAGGTGACCCCAAAAGTACAAAAAAACATCGAAATTCGTCAAGCCGTAATAGGAAGATAATAATTATCACACACACGTCTCAGTGATAATAATTTAATAATACTGATTACCTGGATTTGCACAGACATAGGCTACTGCTGTCAGAATTAGAACAACTGTCACTGAACGCACCATCTTGCTCACTACTGAATCGTTCGGAACACTGAATGTGGATCGCGATGTAACGCAGGTTTTATATGATTACTTTATTAATGGAAAACTAAAAAAAGATTATTCTAATTCTGTGCAAATGTTGCTAAGTCTCAGGTCGTTTGAAAGAACCGGTTCAGAAAAGTGTTAGATCAGGAAAAAACGTAAAAATATTGAAATGACAACGAAAACTTTTGTTATTATAAATACGCTTTTTTTTCTCAAATTCCACACCAACATTCTGTGTTGCATAATTAGTCGAATGCTAAATATGTCTAATTATTTGTCTATGGCACAATCATTGACGGTCTAAGTAACTTTTTTCTCTCTCTTGATCTCGGCCTAAGAGCAGAATAGTACATAAATATGCCAAAACATAATTATGTATTACTCCACAGATTAAATTGGATGATCTGATCGCAGTCAGTTGGTCTCAGCTTTGAATCAGAATCCACCCGAATCAATCCCAAGTGAAAGCAAACAAAAACATATTTTTGTAACTTCATAAACCTTTCTCAATTTCTCTAAAGAATAGTACCTTATCATAATAGGTATTGGCATTAACAAAGAGTTGAAAAACTTTTTAAAATAATGTTTTCAGCATTACCGTTTCGGACCTTCAGATAAAGATAGAAATTCAGATATGTCTAAGTAAAAATTTACGTCTGGCTTCTAATAAATGCCTTTTATGCTTGCACTTGATGAGTAACTTGTACACTTAAAATAAGAGTAAAAGATCGTCGTCATTTTATTGGACTTTGGTATAATGTCAAAAATCGTGGATGGGTCATGAAAATTGTTCTGCCGTCAAAAGTTTGCGATGAAAGTGCATTTGTAAATTGAGCAATTGGAGTGTTTTAGTCATTATACTATCATTTTATACATTATATTTAAGTTATCACGTAAGTTTTATTAACATATTTCTATGTTCAACAATGACTGCAGTGACGCCGAAAGGAGTGCCAGTCAACCTACCGCACCGCTAGATGTCCTGGTAAGATGCCCAGACTGTTCCCAAGCACGCTTTTTAAGGGTGAAAGAGGCTTGAAGATACATTTGGGGAAAAACCATAAACCCCACTGTGTACCTTCTTCATGCCCTACATAACCTACTCCCCTTTTTTTTCGGATGGGAAATCATCAAATGACTCCTCCCGCTCTGGGCGGAGCGGAAGGGAGTGTCAGACTTTTACTGACTAAAAACCATCCATGTAAGGAACATGGATGGTTTTTAGTCAGTCTTTTGCCCTTTATGTTCCAGGGCCGCGGTATCTCTTTGTAACAGTCCCGCAGCCCTGGATTACATACTCCCCTTACACCTGATCTACCCCACTCAACCCTTTTGGAAATATCTTTCAAAATTAAAAATTTCAGCTCCTGTTATAAAGAGCGCGACCTTTTATAGTATCAAGTTTGGCGCGTTGTGCCAAAGTGCTTGGGAGCAATTACTCACCTTCCCATTTCGAATTCTACATGTGCAAAAAAATTTGGCAGACAAAAAAACCTTAATAACTCAAATTAAAGATAACTGTAACATTTCGGCCAAATTTTGACCCAATATTTACAGCACATCTCCCAAAGAAGTTTATTGCATCATGTAGAATCTAAATTAGGCGAGGGTGATATGAGTGGTGCAGCTGGGATCATCTTTAGCAGCGATGTGGTTGTGCCGTACTCTCAAGAGACCCTATCCGTTCTGGAGAGCAAACACTCCGCCCCGGCAGATGACCTCACCTTCCCTGACCCCCCCGTTACAGAAACGAACACATTATAAATTACAGCTCAGCAAGTATATGCGGCCGTCTGTTCCTTTCGAAGTGGCTCCGCTGGCGGCCTCGACGGCCTGACTCGGCAACACCTTAAGGACCTAATATTACATTAAAAATGCTTTCAATTCCGTAAACAGAGACACCTTGTTGACAGAGGTTCAAAAAGAAATACCCAAAATTTACAGTTTTCTTTACCAATGCTACAGGATCCCCGCAAAATTACTCTATAAAGACAACCTTTTGGAATCAGCCGTTGGATGCCAACAGGGTGACCCTCTTGGGCCAGTCATTTTTAGTTTAGCAATTAATCCATTTATTCCGCAGCTAAATTATAAATGCAACGTATGGTATTTGGATGATGGAACCCTGGGAGGAGATGTGGACACAGTGCTAAAAGATTTAACTTTTTTAAAAGAAAAATTCAGTTCCATTGGCCTAGATCTTAACCTTTCGAAGTGCGAAATTTACCTTCCTGAAACCACTGACAGACAGACTACCATTTCTAAATTTATCTTGTTAGCACCAAATATCAAAATTACCGGAAAAAATTCTCTTCACCTCCTAGGGTTACCAATATTTGACGAATCTTTTCCGTCGTTCAATGAAGAAAAAATTTAAAATTTTAATGATATTTCGGAAAGACTTTTCAAAATTAACATTCATTCGGCCTTCACACTTATTCGATACTGTTGTTTTGGAACAAAATCCTTCGCTCCTCTCAACTTTGGAAGCATCCACAGCTTTTAGAAAAAGTAGACCAAATTATTAGGAAAACTCTAACTTCAATACTTAATGTGGCCCTGGACGACCGAGCTTGGCAGCAAGCCGCACTTCCCATTTGTTTGGGTGGTCTCGGCGTCCGCAAAATTTCAAGTATAATTTTACCAGCGTTGAACGCTGGGAAAATGGCTTGTCCCAATATGGATTTGCCCGACAACCTGTCCTCCTAGAGACAGTGGGACGTGCCGCTCTGCAGTATTGTACGTTTATACCCTTTAAAACGGCAGTTATACCCTTTTAAACAGGTCAATCAATACTGTGGAGCGTGCCCGTCTGTTGGCCGTGGGGGAATGGGAGTCGGGCTTGTGGGTTCAGGCACTTCCGTCATCCCCCATTGGCACTATGATGGATGACGCATCGTTCCGGGTCGCTACGACTCTACGCTTAGGCGCACCTTGTGTTGCTCCGCATCGGTGTTGCATGGCACGCCAGCATTAACGATATTATTCGTCAAGCTCGTGCCAGCGCTGGCGTACCAGCGGTTTTAGAACCAAACGGCTTGGTACGTGACGATGGGAAGAGACCAGACGGCATGACGTTAGTGCCTTGGAAGGTGGGTGGGCCTTTGGTGTGCGACGCAACTTGTGTCGACACCCTTTTTTTTTTTTTTTTTTTTTTGGGGGTGGGTGCCAGTCTTCTGGGCACGTTTCCAGATGACAGCGATGCGGAGGAGTACTTAGATAGACGTGTCGTCCTATTGTCTTCGTTGTATATTTATGGGTACTTTCTTTTAGTCTTCTTTTTATCTTTATTTTAGTTCTATTTGTAGTCTGTATGTAGTGTTCGTTTATTAAAACAATAGGTCTTATAATTTGAAAAATAAAATAACAATTATTATAAAAAACGTAAATTAGAAGAATGAACAAATTAAATGACGATTACCTCGCGCTGGCGCAACGGACAACTAGAATTAGAATTAGAAACAGCAACTAAATGTACCATGCTGAACTGTGTAGGTAATTGCCCGGAACACTGAATGAGGCGAGCGTTTTTATGCCGCTTTCATATTTGACTAGTTTGCCATCGAGACACTAAGAAGACACGAAAAGCAACCAATGGTACTGTTTGCAGACGATAGCACAGTAATAATAAAATGTGACAAACCAAATGATTATGAAGATGAAATTAATAATAAACAATAATCTTAAAATAAATATGGACAAAACAAAAATAATGCACTTTCAATAAAGAACTCAACCTAAAGATATGAATGTTAATTACGATGGACAGAGAGTACAGCCTATTACAAATACCAAATTTCTGGATATGATATAGATTACAATTTAATATAATAAAACACCTCTAAATAATGTCTGTAAAAGAATTAATAAATCCTCATTCGCTCTCTACAAATTTTCCAAAATTGTCAATAAAGAAGCCCTCGTAACGCATATCACATAGATATGGTATGGTATAGATATGGTGTAATATTCTGGGGCAACTCGGTAGACAAGGAATTTGTATTCAAAGTGCAAAAGAAATGCATCAGAGCAATGAACCAATTAGGTAGTACCACAAGCTGTCAAAATTCCTTTAAACATTTAAAAATCCTTACATTACCTTCCTTGTACATATACGAATTAAATATATTTGTGCAGTGGAATCCATGCTACTATAATACTGCCTTTAAAAGCTACTATAAACAATTACGAGACAAAAAAAGGTTAGATGTAGAAATACCGTAAGGAGAAACGGCACTACTCCATAAAAGTGTAATTTGTATGGCATCACTGATTTATAACAAATTGCCCCATGACATTAAAAAGTTACCTACTCCTCTATTTAAGAATAAATTATACAACTTCCTAATGAAAAAATGTTATTATAATATTATTATTATAAGCCTGTATTGTCCCACTGCAGGGCAAAAGCCTCCCTTCCCTCTTTCCACATTTGGCGATCTAGAGTAATTGTAGACCAATCCCTTGCGTAAGAGTCCAGCTCAGCCCGTCATCTCCTTCTGGGCCTGCCGCGTTGTCGTTTCCTGCTATTTGGTATCCACTGAGTGGTTGATGTTTACCCATTGCTCCTCCGACATAATAATAATATAATAATGATGTAAAATACTATTTAGAAGATAAAGATATCGTATTTTAATTATAAAATTTATTCGGGCAATAATTAAATATGATGGATAATATAATTACTACCATTTCTAGCCTTGATGGCTGAACGATTTTGGATGAAATTTGGCTCAGAATGGCATCGATATCTGGCGACAGTAACGATCGATAAACATTAACAATTCTGCAAGAAGCTGACAGATCTTATTAAACGGCGAAACAACAATCCGAGCAGTACAATTTTCAAAAATCAAGTAAAGCTATGAGTTTCTTATTTTTATGCCTGTTTAGTTCAGTAAAGTTAAGTTTTCCCTCCATATTCTTAGATTAGATTTCGTTGAGTTGTGTATTAAAGAGATAAATTTTAAAGATTGTGTACAGGTTACCTTTAACTTGCGGTGCGGCAAAAACACAAACCACCACTGCTAGAACTACGAGGACTGTCACTAGACGCGCCATTTCGTTCACTACCGAATCGTTCAGTACACTGAATACCGATCACGGAGTTATGTAGTTTTATATCGAATAAATATTCTTGTATACCTTTTATAGGAAGTTTCGATAATTTCTTGAAATGGATCTGCGAAGGCTAGCAACGTGCCCAGATGAACCGGTTCGGGAGTAACCAACAATGAAAACACAAGTGCATCGATCAGTATGGTCGACAAAAAATGAAATTTTATGTTCAAGGTGGAAGTGCCAGGGTCATCACCTGCCTAGCCTTTTCCCAACTACGTAGGGGTCGGCTTCCAGTCTCACCTGATGCAGCTGAATACCAGTATTTTACATGGAGCGACTGCCTATCTGACCTCCACAACCCAGTTAGTGCTAGGTAATACGATACCCCTTGGTAACTTGGTAGGACTTTCGGGACACTGACTACCTGTAACGACTGCCAAAGATGTACAAATGACAGCCGGGACCAACGGCTTAACGTACTTTCCGAGGCACGGAGGAAACTGGGTATGTAATGGGTCCACTATCGACGGACCAACCTAAGTAAGCACGGCTTAACCTAAAGATCGACGTTCTTATTTAGCCACGAGCTCCTCAAGCGCCACGAAATTCAAAATTTTACGTTTTTTGCAATTTGTCGGCTAGTGTTAGGTTGTATGTAGAGGCCTATGTCCATCGTCCCATCCCGTCCAGTGGACTGCATTAGGCCGAGTTGGTTGATTGATTTTATTATTTCAATAATGATTCGATTTTGCAGACACCTTAAAGCATGTTTTCTGTGTTTTGAGGAGTTTTAATGCAGGGGATCCTTCCTTCTTATTTCCTTTTTCTTTCTTTTGTGTTTTGGTTGGGACTGTTTTGTTCTCGTTCAAGACGTTGCATTCTTTGCCTCTTCTGTTAACGTTCGCGCTATTCGCAACTTCGTTTGCAGTCAGTATTTTGGGCGATAAATATTTTGTGCAATAAATTAAATCATAATCGATACCTGTTGCAATTTATTTAGGATTAAATATTACTGAAATGTTTCCGGTTTAAAAATATTTTATACTAATAATATAAAGCTGAAGAGTTTTTTTGTTGAACGCGCTAGTCTCAGAAATTACTGAATTGAAATAGTTGATTATAAAACAAGTGAAAAAAGGAAATTTAATTCGAGGGACTAAGTCGGAACCCGAGAGCAGCGAAGGATTCTAGAGTAGAATCCTGAGCGGAGCGAGGGATACAAGAACCGAGATGATTTTTTTTCACGATTTGTGTACTCTACTTTTTACCATTGACCGCGAGAAAATAAATAGAAAGAAGTAAATAGTATTTATATTTCTCGTGGGTTAATAATAATAGCCACTCGGGTCGATCTTCAAGGTTAAGCCGGGCTTACCAAGGTCGGTCTGTGGATGGGTGACCACTAATTCATTACATACCGAGTTCCCCTCGTGCCTCGGAAAGTACGAAAAGCCGTTGGACCGGCTGTCATTTGTAGTTCTTTGACAGTCGTCACAAGAAGTCAGTGGCCCGAAAGTCTGACAACCAGTCATTAGTCCAAGGGGCACCGTATTACCCACCACTGATATTCAGCTGCATCCGATTAGACTGGAAGCCGACCCCAATAAAGTTGGGATAAGTCTAGCTAGGCAGATAACTATTTATCACATTTTATTATATGATCGGTAGTATAATAAGATAACAAAGGATTAAATATAAGCATGAAAAATTATAGTGAAATTAGAACAATTTTCGAAATTCAGTGTTCTATTGTTGTCCTCACGTTTTATTTATTTTTTGTTCATAATTCTTGCTTGTTCCAAATTCAAAATGTGTTTATTCACTCAGTCAGTAAAACAGAGTTTTATTCACCGCTATCCTGAATAAAATGCCCCATTTCGAGTGGCAATGGTAAAAAAATGGTTTAGTGTTGGATAGCCCATTTATCGAGGAAGGCTATAGGTTATATAACTACACGCTACGACTAATAGGAGCGGAGCATCAATGAAAAATGTAGCAAAGACGGGGAAAATATGTGTATTATATATAATGTAAGGGATGTGTGCTAGGAACAGACGCGAGCGAAATAATAGCCGTCACCAGACGGTGTGGTTACCGCTCGTATGTGAAACGAGCCCGCTACATGTCTTCGCACGGCTCATTCGCACCGTTTTTCAGCGGCCTAGCATATTTCTGGCGGAAACGCTCACACCGTTCCACAGCCTCGCTCCGCCTCGCCTTGCCTTGCACATCTCTGGTGCAAACGCAGCCTTAGTGTATGATTGCTGTATTACGGGTCATTAGTATAAGAATAAATAAAAGTATTACGTATACATTGTTGACTACACTCACTGTTGTTTCAATTGTTTGTATTGTCGGTCAATGATTATATTCTAATAATACAAGGTTAATAAAAAGTGAATACTGAAGTAGGTAGGTATCCTGTGGCAGAGGGAATCCATGAATTGAAATTATCCAACAATGCATGGTTGCAATTATATTTAGGTTTCGGTCGCATTGTGCTGTATAGGGAAGTGTTGCCATTAAATTTAAACACCATCTGTGTTCAAAAAGTCTTTACTTCAATAGTGGGGTGGTTGACGTGGCGACCACCAAGGTGGCCACATGCCGGGTCCATAGTCACTGTAAGAAAACGGTCAAGTTGAAAATTGTGTTTGCGTAGATCTGCAGGGTACTTGCGGAACACACTTATGGTATGGTAATGTGATTATTTTTGAGACGTTAAGAATAATCATTGTTATTTTTTAATTGTTGAGGGATTTTCCTGTATTGTCTTAAGTCGCCGATAGCTGTAATAGCGCGATTAAGAATAATGATGTTAGTTCTTCATTTGTAGCATAGATGGCGCTGTAGTACTTTTTGTAGTGTCACTACAGGAAAAATCGGTTCTAACAAACATGAATGAAGGTGAAGATTGGTTTTTCCTCTTTTTAAGATAAAAGTGTTAGTACTGAATGACGATTGGCTTATGGCTTATCCCTATACTAGCTGACCCTGCAAACGTTGTTCTGCCATATATTTTTTTCTGTATAGGGAGACCCTAATCACCTAGCGGTGTGAAATATACTTTTCAATACCCTTACTCGAAAACTAGTTCTTATCGCACTACGATTAGGTTCAACATGCAATTTATATCACAGTCGTAGATTTTTAATATTTTTCCGCACACGTGCGGAAATAAAAAAATCCACAGATAACTAACTATACTTATACTAAGTCCAAATGGGTTCAATGACTAAAGTCGGCGTCGATTGTTTTTTTTTTAATCTCGACAAAGAAATATGCGTCTATATATATATATTATTATAATAATATATTCTATATATAATATTATTTTTTTTTTCTTAACATCGCTAATTCCGCCTCGAATGCAATAACAAAGTTTCCCCACTTATATCAAAATGTACTATTACGACCTATTCTCATACCTACCAAATAAACACAAAAAAAAAAACATAAAAATCGGTCGAGCCGTTTCGGATGAGTGTGACCACAAACACCATGACACGAGATTTTTATATATATATAGATAATATGCAAATTAAAGTCACTTACTATTAAAAGTGAAAAATACAAGTTATTGAGATAAAATTAACGTTTTCTTACTGGTATTCATGTCTAAATTTTCGTTTCTTGACGTGACAATGTTTAGTGGTGAAACTTTTTCTTCCTTTGAACTTTGAGCTGGATATGATCCCCGAACCGATACTACCTCCAACAGAAACAGCGAATCCAATGTTGGTGTCACCAAAATATATGAAACGACGATCCCTCTCTGAAAATTGAAGAGTGGGTTAATCAGAACGAATTCGTGACATTTGGAAAAAAATGGAGTTCAGGATCCCAATTTTATGTTTGCGACATGGATAAAAGCAAGCATTAAGAGGGAACAGAGGTTGCGATTCCACATACAAATGTGTTCCCCTTTTTCTTCCTGATAAAAATCTTTTTTTTCCTGAAAAAAAATCGAAAGAACGATTTTTTTTTTCATAAAATCATGGTCTACTGTAGACATGCCCCTGTCATTTCCTATTTTTCAACAACTAATAAGTAAAGAAAAATATGACACTCCTAAAATTACTGCTCCTCAAAAATACCCCATTTTTGCGACCGTGATTTGAGGATTACCAGACAAATTCAAAAAGTTTTTAACATAAAAGTTTATAGGAACCTAGACATGCTTTTTCTTAAAATTTCAATGTCAAAAATAATTTATTAAATCGGCTCAGTTTCGAGGAGAAAAAAGGGGAATACGAAACGTCTACCTCGTCAAAATGTTTGTAGGTCTGAGCTGCAGCTGTCCCTATCGCACTCTACTAGGCCAGGTTTGACGCAGCGCGACAGCAATAGTTTCTTCAAATCCCTATTTTTCTAATTCCTCGCAGGCCCGAGCGTAAACTTTTTGGATATATTCCATGAAAACATAATATTATAATGGCTGATAAACTTAGAACACTTAGCACTGAGTTCTCGATTCTTTTCTACAAGCACAAAAGAACTAGCGAGATTTCACAGAAAACACACACACTCAATCACTTCATTTGAAATTTAATTCCATCCTTGAAAGAAAGAAAGTTTACCTGCAGGGCTACAATAAACTCGACTGTAAACAAACAATACTGCAGCTAATACCAAAGTATATCTAGCGAAAAACTCCATAACGTTAGCACTGTCCAACAAGATTTAGGTAATTAGGTACCATCATCAAGATCAACAGCTTTTATAAGGTATTCCTATTATACAATATCCCTTCCCTTCGAGTACATCAGAATCTGAACATGACAAGTAACAATACGAAGACTAATCAAAGGTTTAGGCTTATACTAAGGTCACTTATATGAATGCTTTGTCTGACATGTATACCTGTACCCGCATGATTACGATCACACATAAAAACTTTTTCTTTATTGATAAACCATTATATTGAGGGTGCAATGACACGTTCGTTCGTTCAATGATTGATTTACGAAACCGCTGAGATTTATTGCATAGTGCATGTCAGTATGACATACAACTTTTATACACTCGCGGACAAACAATACAGGTCAGTACGAAAAACTAAAATTACTCTTAAAATAACAGATCTAGCGGCATGAATGAAACTGTTTTGTTGTAGATAATTTGTTGCGTTCGTTGAAAAAAGATAGTGGTTAGTACCTCAAATACATCACAAAACGACAACTTCAACGTCAACTTTAAAATAAAATTAATACTTTATATTGACTCTGTTTTGTATACTGTTTATTAAGTTTCTTATGCGATGTTGCGGGATATTGGTCCTCCCTTCCACTAACGCATGTTTCAGGTCTCGAGGTGTAGCTGGGGTGAGGTTTCGTTTCTTACACACCTCCCAAGCTCGCCCACAGCCTGTTCAATTAGATTCAGGTCCTGGCTTCTCGCGGGCCAGTCCATGCGATTGGTGCCAACGTCCTGAAAATACTAATTTACAATTTGAGCTGTATGTGGCCTGGCGTTGTCATGCATGAATATTGAATTTTCACTCATATTAATTAAACATGGGCCGAAATGCTCATTAAGAATATCTTCCACGTATCTTGCACTAGATAGCGTAAGTTTTTGAAATTATGTTACCTTACCTTTTGAAATTATGTTGAAGACCATTTAAGGTGTTATTTCATACGAAAATAAAATTCTCTGTAATCTAAAGATAGGTTTATGCATGTACCATTATTAATTTGCAAGTTACAGGAATGTTCGTTATCGACCTGTACCTATTATTTGACCGCGAGTGTTGTGTTTTCTTTTATTTGACTTTGATATGGATATCATATACCAATGTGCAGCTGGTGTCTCGATCTCAGATAGACTGCAAAGGACGCTTTTACTTTAAGTCACTTTTTCAACATGGAGTCTATTAAAATGAGAGGATGAATGAGACTAAATTGCTTTGACAACACAGCTCTTCAACTTATTCTAAAGCTCCATCTATTCGTTGTTATGGTCATGTTCCTCGAACTCTCCAATGCTCATAGAAATGAAACTGTTAAAAAAATAGCTAGCACTGCCATCTTATAAGGAGATATAACACAATACACGATTAATTCCATTACGAAATAAGCATAGATAAAAAAAAAAAATACAGTTGAACTTAACGCAACTACGTTAACTGAATTAGAAATATCAATCAGAACGCAAAATAAAACAAACCGGCTAAGTACGAGTCGGACTCGCGCATGAAGGATTCCGTACCATCGTAGTAGGAGAGCCTCTTTAATTTTTTTATTTAATTTTATTATTTGTTGTTATAGCGGCAACAGAAATACATATTCTGTGAAAATTTCAACTGTTAACCTATAATGGATCATGAGATACACCCCGCTAAGCTGACAGACAGACGGACGGACAGCAGAGGCTTAGTAATAGAGTTCCGTTGGTTAGCCTTCGGGTACGGAACCCTAAAAAGACCACACTGGGGTCAAATTGAAACCTCCTCCTTTTGTGAGTTCGGTTGAAGAAGGATAATTTGCTGTGGTGTAGTTTACCTGATGGTCAATGATCTCTCCTTTACACCGACATATTATGAAAAAATTGTTAAAAATCACGGTGAAAGACCTCGCACCAGTAGTGCCGAAATAACAGATTATTGAAAATATAGATAGGATAGATGGCGCAGTCGCCGGTGTAAACATAAGCTCCGTACTTAAAATAGTTTTAAAAATATTATAGTCGTAATAAAGTGAAAAAAGCGCGTTAATTGGTGAAAGGACACAACAATGTGTGACATTGTTATGCAGTGACTATTGTGACAATTTGTGAAGATTCAATCAACAACAGAAAAAAACCGGCCAAGTGCGAGTCGGACTCGCGCACGAAGGGTTCCGTACCATTATCTATAAAAACGGCAAAAAAATCATATCTGTTGTATGGGAGCCCCCCTTAATTTTTTAATTTTTTTAATTTTTTGTGTTTGTTGTTATAGCGGCAATACTGCCGTGCTAATTAGAAGTGCAGTAAGGAGGTTATTAGTAGTTTCGAGTAAATGGCGCCTAAACATTTTTACTTTTATTTGGCTTTTTTAGGTATGATTTTTAAGTTTTGCAAAAATGTTTTTAGTTACATGTATAGCTGAATATGCATTGTTTCGTAAGAACTAACCCTATTTTCTATAAGTTTAATACAACTATCTTAAAACAAAAAAAACTATTTATGCTTAGCAGGGTCTTCATGACTAAACCCAGTATTACAAGCTATAACAGCAGTAAGTTTGGAGTTACTGCGCTTTCTACTAGCAAATACAGATTACTGCGCTTATTTCATTTAATTCAATTATTATTATCACTTCGACTACAAATTAAAAACGCAGTGCAGTAGTGAGAAAAAGCTATTAAAAATAGTATTTAAGTAGGTATACAAAAGTACACTTATTTGGTTATATTTATCCTAACCATTTCCTAATTAAATATAACGACATGAATATTAAAAAATACGTTATTTGAAATGACAAATAATACTTTCTTAATCATACACAATTACTGCATTTTTTACTAGTGACATAATATTTTCTTAAAGCTATGCTTAGACTGACTACAAACCATAACTGCAGTAAAAGAGTGACTTATAGCTTTTCAATTCGTGTACATACGTAAAAAAACCACAATAACTTGGTTATATCTATAATAATATCAAAAAGAGGTAAATGATACAACTATTTTATTAAAAAAATGTATTCCAATTAAATCTTAAAACAGAAAACATTAAATAAAATCTTTAAAGTCGTAAACTTTCCTTTCTTTTGTAAGTATTGGTCGACTCTGTGATGAAAACTGTCAGCAGCCATACATTTAAGTGTGCGGAAATCAAGTTGCTGTTAATTATGTTAACTAAGAAAGACAATATCACCCAATTTTTGTTTTGGGCTGAACAATTATCCATCCACAAAATAACGTGATCTTTGTCGCGTTTGTTATCTAAAATTATTCACTAAACATTATTATTTATCATTATTACTAACAAATCATAACATCAGCAAGTGTTCCTTACTGCGCTTCTTACTAGTGAAATAAATTATGTTCAAAAAAATACTGGAAGGCAAAGAGCAGTAATGTGTCTTACTGCAGTTGTGCTTAGTAATTTACTTCTCAGCAAGAAACATACTGCAGTTTGGCTTACTAAAAGTCCCACTTCTGGGACAGCTATCAAAATAAGGATTAAGTTACCATACAGAGCTCATTACGAGGATTCCGAATATATGAAAAACTCAATTTTCCAAAAATCCTTCCTTACTGCGTTTCTAATTAGCACGGCAGAATAGTAATACATCATTTGTGAAAATTTCAGCTTTCTAGCTATCACGGTTTATGAGATACAGCCTGGAGACAGACATACAGACAGACAGACAGACAGACAGACCGACAGACAGACCGACAGACAGACAGGGGAGTCTTAGTAATAGGGTCCCGTTTTACCCTTTGGGTACGGAACCATAAAAAGATGTAAATCAAAACCGGACTAACGCAGAAATTCTCTTCTATAGTGCATGTGATAACTCATAAACTAAATGTTTCTATCTAATCCTCAATCTTTTTAAGCAATTACCAACTAGACTTTATAAAATACAGCTTAAAAAATTTCTTTTAGCGAAATGCTACTACAGTTTATCGGAATTTTTAAACAAATAAAAAACCAATGCATCGGCAATCAAATTAGGTACGACATTTCTTTTAAATTTAATATTTTTAGGTAACAATTTCTATCTTTTTATTTAAGTTTACCCTATTTAATAAGCCATTTTTTACAATTTTATATTAATTATGTTTACCCTATTTTTTACGTTCGCCATTCCTATATGGCAAAACATGTAGCCACTTTCTTTTATTTATAAGATCTGTATAGTGTAAACATACCTACTTATGTTTTTACAAAATAAATATATCTTTATCTTTACTCTTGCCTTGAGAGAAATATTGGTGAAACGGTGAATTCAACGAGGAAACAACGGCGAATTATTGTTTTCTTCAACCATTAATTTAACGGTCATTTGTATCGTCGAAAGAACAAAGAAATGACCTTTGGACTATTATTCGACAAATCAATCAACCAAGACCAAGGTGCAGTCAATAATTTCGATAGTCACATATGGTCGCTGATCCTAGCAGTCACCTCTGTGTTTGTGAGGCAGTAGCTGTTGGTCGTAAGTTCGGTCCCCGCTAAGTGATGTACTTTTTCCTTTACATTTTTTAATTCTTATCCTTAACAATTCCATTTGTATTCATAATGAACTTTTTCGAGAATATCACGCTACGAAGCACACGAACTCAGTCATTATCAGAGACTACGAATAATTTACTCTGTAACGAACAAAAAGGATTTACAAAAAAAGAAAACAATCAATATGGCAGTTTATGACTTTTTGCACTCGATTATGTCAAATATGAATAAAAATACTCTTCTGTGCTTTATTTTGTGACATGACTCAGGCCTCATTTACGGAGACGCGGGGCGTCGCGCGTTGCGTTGAGCGGCGCGGCCCGCACTGAATTCAAATATATGGCGTTGTATGAGTGCGTTTACGGAGAAGCGATTTTAGACGCGTTTGTTTGAATTAGGGCGTTTTTTGCGGCCGAGCCCGCGGATGGCACCGACGCGTCCCACGCGGCGTTTATCGCGGCGGCGCACGCCGCGGCAATTCTCGATGAAGCTATCGTGCGCTCCCATCTCTCGCCAACATAAAACTAGTCGATTTGATCGAGGCGAGCGTGCGCCGCCGCGATGCCCGCCGCGTGGTTCGCTACACGCTAGAGGATTCGCCGCGGGCGCCGCGGCGGGCACCGCCACGCTTCCCGTCTCGCTTCTCTATGAACATGGTCGTATATTGCTATAAGTTTGTGTTTACGCGTGCGATGATGCGTGCCGCTTCACGCGCCGCCCCACCGTAAACAGAAAAAACGTCCGACGCGCCGCGAGACGCCACGCCACACGCGACGCGAGACGCCCCGCGTCTCCGTAAATGAGGCCTCAGGCGTTTGATTATGTCCAACATGATATTTTACTAAAAAACTTGATGCGTACGGTGATATAGGGAATTTTCTTAAACTTCTAAAATCATATTTGCACAACAGAAAACAATAAGAATAGTTTCATTATTTTTGGATCTTTTTTATTTTTATTGTTGATATGATTATTGTATAACAGTCTTAATAATTTATTTTGTTTTTAATGTTCTGTTGATTTTTGTTATTTTAAATTTGTTACAAATTGTCATTATTATTCTTTAATTATTTTAATTTATTGTATCAGAGAATGTTTTGATTAATAATATTTCTTGACATTTGCACGTGTGGCACATGTGGCAAATATGCCTGTACCTAATAATGTTGTTGCCATCTTGCATGCATGTATTTACTTGTATGTATGACACATGTGGAAGCAAATAAATATTATCTTATCTTATCTTCAAGTATTAGCTAAAGTATTAAGATCAGCCAAGGAAAAAAATATATAATAGAGCTGGGATTGTTCCCAGTGCTATTACTTTGACAATTCAACAATATTAATTGCGTTCCGTTTCAAGATCCTCTTGATGGCGATTGGGGTTCTGGGTATGTTCAATCAGTCAAGGTAGATCAATAGCAAAAACTAACAAGTTAAGTTTTCGTGTATGGGTCCTCGTTTAATTTTAAACTTTATTTTATTTTTATTATATTATGTTAAAGCGGCCTTAGTAATACACACTGTGAAAGTTTCAAGTATAAGGATCAAAAGATGCACTCCTATGACATACAGCTAGGCCTAAGTAATAGGGTTCCGTTAGTTAGCACCCTTAGGTATGTACGGGGGTCAGAGCCCATTCGTCCCCTAAGATTCGCACCCTGTGCCCACTCGTCCCCTGGAACTTTTGAGGGGCCCATTCGTCCCCTGAAGAATATTTATTTTTATTCATTCTTCTAATATAAGTACATGTATATGTGTATACTGCAGCTTGGTAGTCCTGGTACAGTCGCTCAGAAAAGGCTAAAATAAAAAATATAGTAATTCGGTAGATATCATGTTTATTTCAAATAAGATTAACACATACAAAATCCCAATAGAAACTAACAAAATACAACTAACAACAAAACAACAAAATCAGCCTTGATTGACCATCATATAAATCAACATTAAATATAAAATATGCAAAAAAAATAGAACACATATTAACAGTAAATAATCACTTCTTATTTTTTTGTATATTTACCAACTACATACATGCAAAATCGTAATAACTTAAATCTAATAAATTGTAACTAGAAGTACCTACATAAAAATTGGCTAAAATCACCGTATTTTTTGTATATTTACCAACTACATGCAAAATCATAATAACTTAAATCAAACAAACTATAACTACAATAACAAAAAATGACTAAAATCACAATAATTATTGAAGATTAAACAAATCAACATTATTTTAGTATAAAACTAATCTTATATTTATTTTTTCATTTTAAATTAATAATATACATATGCATAGCTTTTCCATGCAGTGGCCTAGTGAAATCTGATTTTCAAAAAATTGGCTAATTATGCGATTTATTCTCGCTTCATTTTCAATTGATTCAGGAGTCCGATTATTTGTTTGGACACCCCTTTGCACCTGATCCATTTTATTTTTTGATAAATTCGCTTCTTTATGTAGTGTCTAAACATTGCAAAATATTTGGTTTATTTCTACCATTAATTTTACGATTAATTTTGGAATGGCAACTTTCTACAAGGTTAGTCGTCCGATGACGTTGTCCATAAACATTCCAATTCTGGAGAATACTTACCAATTTTAAACACCTTATCTATTATTTGTAACCCGTTTTTTTAACAAGCCATTCGTAGTGAGACAATTTTACATCGTAAGCCTATCGACAGGTTATATTATTATCATGACGGATTATCATTCATCATAGCTCTTTTTTCAATGATCTGTTATGATTTATTAAATTAATTCCGTTAATAAACTGTTCACAAGTGTACTATGTTAACCGTTTCTTATGTAAAATATAGCTAATTTTATCTCAGGGGACCAATAGGCACCTGAATAGGTGCCGAATCTTTAACTTATATTCTATATATATTAGAGGGGACGAATGGGTACCTTAAAAATAATATTTTTTATTAAAATATTAATTGGTCCCCTACCAGGAGACCAATGGGCACCTATATAGGGGCCGAATCTACAACTTTTATGCTGGGGGACGAATTTTAGGGGACGAATGGGCTCTGACCCATGTACGGAATCTTAAAAAGATTAACTTAGCTCTATTTTGATTTGATTGATTGATTTTTCAAGGTCTTTATTTATACATGATTAGAATACAATCTGCTTACAAATGATCTTATTCTATTTGTTCACAAGTCAGGATTTATTTTGTGACATAGGCTAAATATATCGCCTTCATAAACATCAAAACATGTTAATACTCGTATTACCTTATTTAAGTGTTGACTTAACTTATACATTTAAATCGATTAACTAAGTATGTGTAGGTCTTAGTAAGGACCCACATAATATTTACAAATTAGCTCTATTGTCAGCTTTGCTTATTGGTAGTAAAGTAAAATAGAAACAGTCCGCGGCTTCTAGATGATGAGCACTGTAATACTAAAATTGAGAGAACTCTACGAACTAAAGTTCACCGGTTTTCATTCTTAATAATAAGTAGTCGTCAAAGTTGATCGGCGAAAAAGCCATTTTGAAAACGAACCGGATCTGTTTGAGATGTTATGCAAGTCCTTAAAAAAACGAATGTGTCTGCATATTTAAAATGTTTTTGTAGAGTATAAGGACGCTCTTATTATTTAATTACCTATGTGTCAATGCAATGTCATTATCTAATAACATAACACCACGCTTGTAATGGGAAGGGGGAGAAGCCGAAGGGGAAGGGCGTATTAATAGTACAATCATATTTCGCCAGTTATGTTTAAATCCCATGTAATAGGGGGCGAGATTATTGCCCTCAACCGATCACAAATCCAGACTCCGTGGCTGCTACTGAGAAATTCCTGATGGAAAAACCCAATATCACTTTGACCGACCCGAGAATCGACCCCAGGAATCATGCTCAGCAGTCGCTAGACTAGACCAACGAGGCAGTCATTTATCAATGTCATTATCTCGTTATTATTTATTTACCTCCGTCTGTAACGTTGGGCATGTTTTTTGTTTTGTTCTGTAAATAAATAAATAATCCTTGAATGACTACCTCGTTGGTTTACCAACTGTTATTAAACCCCTTTTGGCAAAAGGGAGTCCGAGTTTTGCCACTGGGGATTCTGCTATTCTTAGCATGCCTCTTGTGATCTTCTAGTCTATATTTTACTAAAAAAAAAAAAGTTTCAGGCAAGAGCCCATACGAAAGATAAATGTCCAAACAAATACAAATTTCAAAATAAAAAAGACATAAACATGAAATAAAATTACATTATATCATATTATTTAAGTCATTATTTATTTTATTTTATACTACTCGGGGAACTTACAGCTATATAGTTAATGTTCATAAACAATACGAATTTGAAGGCCATTTACAGAAGCGACAGAGTTTTTTGTTGTTTTTTTCCCATAAGCTAGAATTTAGGTCGCTCTTATTACTTAGGGGCGACAAATTAACTGGCAAAATGTGATTGTTAATATTAAAGAAGCCTCTGCCTAACCTTCTGGGGGACCATGGGTACGCCCATGGTCCCCCATCCATGTGGAGTAAATAACGATTTCCTAGTGATCAGTCGAATTGTGTAATGTGTAGCTAGATGGCGTTGATTTGATACTTCAGGGAATTTTATATTATATCAAAGTTAACGTTTGTTAACACAGATGCCACTCTTGTTAAAGCATATCTTTAGAAGTGAAGAGACTGCCAACTATTCAGGGCACAGCCATTTTAGGCCTTTTTAGGGTTCCGTACCTCAGTCAGTAAAGACGGAAACCTTATAAGATCACTTTGTTGTCCGTCTGTCCGTCAGTCAAAACCCTTTTTCTCAGGAACGCGTGGAGGTTGAAATTAATATCAAATACTCAGGTCTGCTATCCCTTGGAGCAGTAGAAAATCAAAACTTGTAAGTCAACGCGATCAAAGATATGACCTTTTATGTCGCATATTTTGCGATTTCACAAGGGGATAAAAACCTATAGGGTACTTCCCTTTGACCTAGAATTATGAAATTTGGCAAGAAGTAATGTTTTTCAGCACATGTAAAGGAAACAATCTGAAAACTGTAAATATGTGGTTTGAAAACAAAATATCTACAAGCAAGTCCAACTCGCACTTTGCCGGTTTTTTAATAGATCTGTTGATATCAAAACATTATATACTGTCACTTACGGGATATCTTCCGTGATTATTCATGATTTTAAGCTCCCGATATTTCGACGAAGTCGCAAGCGCCATGATCGCATCTTTAAAGCTCAGTAAACTTTCAGCAAGTATCTTTATGAATTCAACAATACAACGAAACAAGAGCCAACTATATGCTTGCACTGCACTGAGTGTTTCGCGATGCCAATACAATATTGTTCATGACCGCAATCGTGGCGTTTGCAACAGCGTCAACCTAACGGGAGCTCAAAATCATGAAAAATCACGAAAGATATCCCGTAAGTAACAGTATAAGTTAAGTTTTACACCGTGCACGCTTAAAACAGTGTCTGTTGATATTAGTTCCCCGGTGACACAGGCGTCTGCCAGTAAGACGGAAGGTCCTGCCATCTATTGGCACCGCGAAACACTCAGTGCAGTGCAAGCATATAGTTGGAACAAACTACTAGGATGATAACTCTTATTTCGTTGTATTGTTGAACTAATAAAGATACTTGCTTAAAGTTTACTGAGCTTTAAATAGTATAATTAAATAAATTTCCATTAGTTTCAAATAGCTAAGTTCAGTAGAGCAGCAATTTTAGTATAGGTAGATCTACAGTGTAGATGTGTAGTATAGATTCTACACTATTCATAAATCATTCATGATTATGAATGATTTAAAATCAACGTGAATAGGAAAAGGCTAGCCTGTGTGTGCTAGTCTGTATTGGGATATTGTACTTTATTTTAACTATTATATAGCAACCGCTCGGGTCGATCTTCAGGTTAAGCTGTGGATGGTTGACCACCCATTACATACCGACTTTCCTCCGTGCCTCGGAAAGCACGTTAAGTCGTTGCATTGGTTCCGGCTGTCATTTGTAGATCTTTGACAGTCGTTAAGTGGCTCGGAGGTCAGACAACCAGTCTTACCAAAGGGTTTCGTATTACCCAGTGCTAGCTGGATTGTGGAGGTCAGATAGGCAGTCGCTCCTTGTAAAATACTGGTATTCAGCTGCATCCGGTTAGACTGGATGCCGACCACAACGTAGTTGGGAAAAGGCTAGGCAGGTGATGGTGATGATGATAATTAACTAAAATTTTTTTGCCGATTTTTTTTTTTTTTAGTAATATTTTATTAAATTTTTTATACTAATTTTATCAATAATTACAACACAATCTCAATCATGTCTTTTTTATAACTTAAATAAATACTTACTACTACTAAATGTAACCATATAATATCGACTTCTTTACTCTTGCGTTAAACAAAATCCCACCAAAAACATTCTGTAAAAAACTAGCCAAGTCTCGATGAAGCTGCTTGTTTATCTCTAAAAAAGTATTGAAATCTAGACAAAGTCGTGCCAAGTGTAAAGTTCCATACTGCGATTTCTTTATTATTATAGTTAATGTTGTGTGACTTGGCCGTTGAACATTCTTTATACGCTAGTGGGTAAAAGTCATTTTTTTACACAGATATAACATTCTGTTGTACCTACCTATGTTTGTTAAGCGAGATATTAGCCCATACTGGTATTGGTAATTGGACGCTAGTCTCATTTTAGGCTGTTGTTGATTGTGCAACGCATTCATTCAGATAATGCTGACTTCTGCTCTCTTCTTTTTCGAGCGTCAAATCGACCACCGATCTAACATCGAATAGACATGCAGACAGACATATTTCAATGACTAGAAGTCCGTCTGTACTGAAAATATTTTTTTATACTGTTTGTTTTAGACTATACATAAGTATTATTGAAATACGCAGCTTTATCAAGCCTACAATTGACTGGTTTTTAAATCAACGTTTTCCAAGTGGCAATTTTCCATCGTCAATGGGTAGCGGTTCTGGCGACAGATTGGTGCAATGGTGTCATGGAGCACCTGGTTTTGTACCCTTGTGTAACTTTAACGGCCAAGTCACACAACATTAACTATAATAATAAAGAAATCGCAGTATGGAACTTTACACTTGGCACGACTTTGTCTAGATTTCAATACTTTTTTAGAGATAAACAAGCAGCTTCATCGAGACTTGGCTAGTTTTTTACAGAATGTTTTTGGTGGGATTTCACTTCTTTTTGTAGAAACGTGGGTATGTTGATTTCTTTTATTAGAATATCTTATGTGACTCAGTTTTTTTATTTTTACAAATCTTTCTTTTCTTTTCTTCCGGCTCTGAATATTGTATAGTAGCAACAGTTTTTCGTATTGCCCATTCACGTTCATTATTTGTTCTTTTAGACGGCTTAGACGGTTTAATTTCCGAAAGATTCGGTGTTCGCTGAAGCTTGAGCTTTTATACTCTTGAAGTCAATATTTATGAGGTGCACCCCATGAAGACGCAGAACAAGTTCATTTCAGTTTGATATTTAGTTTGAACGTCATTTACTGGCGGAGAATCTTAACACCGCGATTCAGAAATGAGACGAAAATGCACAGCGCCATCTAATAGCGGTAGGCAGAAGTTTTTATTAATAACAACACAAAGTAATTTCCAATTGATAAACTTATAAATTCAATCCATTTTTGACATCAAATGAAGCGGCCCACCAAGTTGAATATTTTTTGAAAAGGCGATAATTCTAATCAGTGTCACTAGGTACTCCAGATCTTCGATTATCCTAGTTTTTATAGTTTTTCCTTTATGTGGCCATTAAACCCTAACTCTGTACCAAATTTCAGCTCTCTGAGTTTATGGGAAGTACTAGTTCTATTTTGATGATCATGAGTGAGTGAGTGAGTTTCATAAATGCAAAACTTTGCTTTTGCTTAACTAAATGACCTACAGACTTGGAATTTTGGATTTTAAGTATGAAATTATAGCTTACTGAATGACGAAAGTTTCTGCGTTCTGGTCTTATCCAGAGGTTCTCAAATAGGGGCCTGAAAATGCGGCGAAATGGTTCCAGTAAAGGATGGTACGGCAGTTTGCTTCGCGCTCGACTTGGCGGGGGCACTGCCGTGCCCCCCGATACATCTATTCTTCTTCCTCTTTGCGTGTCGATAGACTCAAATAATACCCGACCAGTATATTGCGCCCTGCACAGCTCTGTCGTTGGCTTCGTTTAAACCTTGGAATGTGCAGGTGGCTGTGCAGGATGGGCAAGAAAGGAGGTGGGGAATATCCGGCAGAGGTGCTCCACACTGACATTGTATTTGGGACGGGTCGATGAAACGCCATTTGGCCAGATTATTTGTACGGCGTAATATAAATATGGTACTGCGATTTGAAACGCCCGGCGCACCCTGGACAGCTAGCACTAATAATACTAATAGTAATACTTTCACCACGACAACTCAAACTCATCTTTATATTAGTTGTAGTGATATTGACTATTGACACTACGTGTTCTAAATGCACTTTTATTGGTAAATGGCAATCTTATTATTATTTACTGTCTATGAGTAGGGAACTTATCTATTCCATATCCAGGGTTCTTCATTATTGTATGCGTTATAACCTGTGCTTGATTGACCGTCATTGTAGCCTACCTCAGCGTTACCATTTCCATTACTATTTGCACCATGTTCTATAGAGCGAGGTGCTTCATTTCCTGTATTATGATATCCAGTAGTTTCATTATCGACAATACTTTGCTGCTGAGGCACGTTAGCTCCGGGTCTTTTATTATTGGGACTCAAAGTTCCTTCTCCAAATTGGCCCCCAGTGATAGCACCAATCGCAACACTTCCTTGCCCACCGTTGCTGAAGCCGTTTCCTACACTGGAGGGTTCATTGTTTCCGCTGTTGCTCCCAAATATAGCTTCTAATGCGCTAGCATCAGGTCTGTATACAGATACACCATGCCCAATAGAAAGAGGTGCTTCATTTTCTGTATTCTGATTTCCAATATCTCCATTATCGGCAGCATTTTGCTGCTGAGGCACGTTAGTTCCGGGTCTTTTATTATTGAGACTCAAAGTTCCTTCTCCAAATTGGCCCCCAGTGATAGCACCAATCGCAACACTTCCTTGCCCACCGTTGCTGAAGCCGTTTCCTACACTGGAGGATTCATTGTTTCCGCTGTTGCTCCCAAATATAGCTTCTAATACGCTAGCATCAGGTCTGTATACAGATACACCATGTCCAATAGAAAAAGGTGCTTCATTATCTGTATACTGATATCCAATATCTCCATTATTGGCAGCACTTTGCTGCTGAGGCACGTTAGCTCCGGGCCTTTTTTTATTGAGACTCAAAGTTCCTTCTCCAAATTGGCTCCCAGTGATAGCACCAATCGCAACACCTCCTTGCCCACTGTTGCTAAAGCCGTTTCCTACACTGGATAATTCATTGTTCCCGCTGTTGCTGCCAAATATAGCTTCTAATGCGCTAGCATCAGGACTGTATACAGATACACCATGTCCTATAGAAAAGGGTGCTTCATTATCTGTATACTGATATCCAATATCTCCATTATTGGCAGCACTTTGCTGCTGAGGCACGTTAGCTCCGGGTCTTTTTTTATTGAGACTCAAAGTTCCTTCTCCAAATTGGCTCCCAGTGATAGCACCAATCGCAACACCTCCTTGCCCACTGTTGCTAAAGCCGTTTCCTACACTGGATAATTTTTTGTTCCTGCTGTTGCTGCCAAATATAGCTTCTAATGCGCTAGCATCAGGACTGTATACAGATACACCATGTCCTATAGAAAAGGGTGCTTCATTATCTGTATTCTGATATCCAATATCTCCATTATTGGCAGCACTTTGCTGCTGAGGGACGTTAGGTCTTGGTCTTTTATTATTGAAACTCAATGTTTCTAGTCCGAAGTTGCCCCCAGTGATACCAATCGCAATATTGCCACCGCTGCTAAAAGCGATTCCGGCACTAGGGAAGCCATTATTTTCACTGTTGCTATCATCTCTGTCTGTGTTGAAGAGTGTTGTCAAGGGTTTCACTGGGTACAGTTGTGTATTGCCACTATCAGTACCTTAAATGAAATAAATACAACCAAACTATTAAAATGTTTTTGACATATAAAATTAGGTTTGATGTTAATTTCTACAAAAAAACTAACAAGGTAGGTATATTTAAAGATAGTTTTGTTGCACTTATTCTATATAGTTTAACCATTCAAATAATATTATAATGATTGGCACAAATATAAATAAATTCACTGATTGTTTACCTCCAGATTTATTTGGTTCAGCATTATCATGCTGAGGGCGTCGATTTTTATCTTGTTGTACTTGATGATTTGGTGTTTGTATGAATATAGGTTCATTATCGCCGTCTTCATTCTCGTAAATATGCGTTTGTCCCCGGTGACTACTCCCGTCACGGCCAATACTAAAGCTTCCGGGTCCAAACGTCCCACTGGCTATAACTCCAATACCGACATTCCCAAGATCTACGACCACCGTAGAGATTTCTGGAAAAGGAAATTTTTTAATTAAGCAAAACATGAATTTGGTGTTTGATTCTTTTTTGGGAACAATAAATCTATTTTCAGCACGACTATAAAACCAACAAAAAAGTCAAGTCCACGAAGTGTCTCAAAACAAGTAGTACTTCCAGTTAAAATTATTGCTTAAAGAACATAAATACTATTTATATAAATGTAAACGTGTCAAGACAACTCATCTTGCGATGCGCACGGGAAAATAACAATGCTGAACACAATATTAATGACTTAAATTATGTACCTACAGACAAGAACATAAACATGTAAACTTACGGGGTGCCGTGTGGCAGACAGAGATGAACGCTAGTACAGCGCCGAGAGCCACGAGACGATTCATCGCAACATTCACTACAAACACACTGCACAAGAGGAAAACAAGAACCAGCTTTTATAAAATTGAAATACTATTTATACGCTTACGTTGCTCCAACTCGAATTTTGCCTGTTCCGAACTAAAAGAATCGCTAACGTCAATAGATTTTTGGAAATCGATTACAGTAGGTTTATTCGTATTAACAGCTATTTCTTTTGTTTTATATTTAAAATAAGCGTTGCTCCACACTAGGAATTTCTCCTGTATCGTAAGTGCTGTTCACGTCTCGTAGGTCATACAAATATTTTATCCGTGCGAGGATCAAACCCGCGGCACGCAGCGCAACAGCGATTCGCTCAGCCACTGCACTCGTCAACTGTGCCGTGAAATAAATATTATTTTAATTTTAAAGGATTATCAACGGGAGACACATTATTATTTATCTTATTCAAAATATAAACTTGTACAGTAGGAATACATTATCCTGTGCCATTATTATTGTGTGTGTCCCATTATGCACACATAACTAACTACCAGTCAACACATTAGCGTGTGCATATTCATCATCTTAATAAAAAAGTAGATGAATCTTAATTCGCTATGCAGATCTGATTGAGGGATAACAAATATGACGTCAGAAACCGGTTCGTTAATTTAAGTGTTCGGTTGATAAATGGAATCCTTAAGCAAAATTGTAGGTGTTAATTTATAAAATTGCTGTTCACAGGTCCAGAGGCTCTAACACGACCGCGTGTTGTTAATGTAACGTAAATACCACGATTTTAAAAATACTCGTTCCACATTATGATGAATTTGTTATATCTATGGATGATACTTTTTTTGATGACACGGTTGGCGCAGTGGTCAAGCGATTGACTGCTGCGCTGCATGTCGCGGGTTCGATTCCCGTACGGAACAAATATTTGTATGACCTACAAGTAGTTGTTCCGGGTCTGGGTGTTTTTCTATCTATAATATGTATGTATTTACAAAAAAAAAATGTATATATGTAGTTTATCAACCATCTAGTTACCATAACACAAGCATTAGGTTGCTTAGCTTGGGACTAGATGGTGCTGTGTGAAATGTCCAGGGATATTTATTATTATTTATTATTATTATTTATTTATACTAATTGTGTTTGTTGCAAAAAAAACAACTAAAATGCTAAATAAAATACAGTTATTCGAGCGATTCAAAAATCGACGTCTATTAACTTTTACGTTTACACCGCGCGCTCGTGCCAGGGCCTCTGATATATGTACACACAGCGTCAGTAAGTGTTAACCCTTCAAGCTTTAACATTTTAAAGCTTGAGGGGTTAGCACTTACTGACGCTGTGTGTACAATCTGGAAATGTACCAACCTTTGAACTGCCATTTAGACGCAAATAAAAAACAGAAAGATGTGCACGTGACAGAAACATCAGAATTTGGACCAATCGAGAAACTGTATCAGTTCAAGCTTGGGAAAATTGAAGAAGATGACTGATTGATAGCTACGGACATAAAGGTTACTATTAAAATGAAAAACAAAGACCCATTTTCATTCCGTTTCTTTTTGTTGTGAGCGTGGTTGTGAGCATGTGATGATGACCCGCGATTGTTATCTTGGATTCTTTGCAGTCACGTAAAACTGCAAAAATAATGACTAATAAATTCTTTAAACTCTTTGTAAATCATTACATTTTGGGGAATTTTGTTATTATAGCTACTCGTATGTTAAAATAGTGATTATTTTAAGTGCCCAAAGAAAAAAGTTCGATCAAAAATAATAATATATCGACGGTATCAAAGATAAGGAAAGTCAACAAGATTGATGTTATCGATAATTGCTTGGGCACGGCTTATGGTTAAAGCGAACCAGCTTCACCCAAGGCTTTGGACATGGGACAGTTGGGTTGCAAACGATTATGTACAAAAAGTACTACAGCGCCCATAATACATAAAAGAAGAACTATCATCAAATTCCTAAATGGAGCTGTTGTTATCCGCGACTTATGAAGAACCCGATAACAACTGTCGGGCAGTAGCCCACCAGACACAACACCCGTCTGGTAGAAGGATCCTCCCTTTTCTATTAGGGATGAAGAACTTTACAACCTGGTCTTCAAATAAAAAAAGTAAAATAATATGTATAGAATATAAATAAATGATATTACCGTTTTTAGAGCAAGACCAACATGACAGTGGGAGATTTATTATTTTCAAAACGACACAGTTGGTAATCCTGTGATTAAACGATGATCGGATAAAACATCAAAGTAAAGGGATATCAAAATCAAAAAAGGGCAAAATGTAGACCTTCTAAAGTTAACACTATGCTCTATACTATAGGTCACTATGGTAAGGTCTATAATGACTTTAATCTTGACATTGGTGGTGTTCTCACAACACTTAAGATCTGGTTTGATGATAGCTGGCTGATTTATGTACTTAAGATTCTAGATTAGGATAAAGGATTTAAGGGGCTGGACACAGCATCGATGTTTTAGTCAAGCACCAAACAAAATTGAACAGTAATTTATGTAGTAATTTTTCAATCGAAATATCAAACGTTTTACATTGCGCCTGCCTGATTACCTTTTCATGCTGAGTGGTGTTCCGTTCTGTTGTATTTAGGTATAAATATTTTTGCTATGCCTTGTATGTCTATTTACGTACGGTTATTTTATATTTCTATGCACGTCATGTCCCTGCGACACATAAATATTTTTTGTTTGTAGTCCTCCACCCGTACGAAATTTTGCAAAATTTATATCATCATCTTACCCTTATTTGAATGGATTTGGACGGGGGATGTGGCATGTTTTCTTTTTCCAACACACACCGAACCTCTTTTGAGTATTAACAGTCATATATTTTTTCACACAATTCATACCTTTTATCTATGGTCCCCATATGTATTGTATAAATAACTAGCTTTTGCCGGTTGCTTCGCCCGCGTGGATGGCGAAAAATATTCGACGGGAACGTACTACCGGAATTAAATGAGATTATTCCAGATCTTTTATTTAAAAGGTAATTTAATGTCTATAGTCCTGATAACTAGGAATTAATTAAAAATGAGGTTTGTCATACTTGTGAGATGTTTTCAAAAAACTTTTTTGAATGATTCATTGGACAGGAGTCACTAGGTAGGTACTATAAGTGTGGTCACATCATAACTGTATTAGTCATGAATACTTGATTATGCCGAAGCTCGTAATAGTGTTGAAGTAAGCTTACAATGGCGTCACTCAGTCGTGATTCTTTCACATTTTAAATGGCTCCTTAAACGATACCTATGGGAAAACCCTGGCTGGTTAACATCCGTGACCAGTAACCACACTTTAAGAAACCTTCTCACTGAATTAAAAACACACCCAACCTAATTTATTTTATAGTTTCATGATATCATCTTCATTACCAATACTTTTTGGTTTTGTATGTCTGTCTGCTCAACTTCATAATATGTACACACGGCAACACGTCAATCTATACATTTCCAGCATAACATGGCCTCGCTTTGTATAGATTGTCCGTATAATAAGATATCAGCATAAACTGATTTGGTATAGCTTGACTGGTCGTCGCTTAGATCTTTTACCCTACGCAACGGATTTTAATGTAGTTTCAGCACTAGATAGAGTGATTCAAGAGGAAAGTTTGTATGTTTAAGTAAACACATTGCATCCGTGCGAAGCCGGAGCGGGACACTAGTAGTTAATAAGAAGAGATTGACACATCGTTGTTCTAACGAATGTTAGTTTTTGAAGATTACTTAACATAAGGATACTTCTCTATAACGGTAAAGGATGCTACTTGGGTTTTTCAGAGGCAACTGAGTCCGAGTCCTGCATATTACAAATATTTCCTTAAATTAAGGAAATTGTAGTTTATTCATTAATATCAAAATCGGTTCGTGGAAGAGGTCCATGAAAACACCTAGTATTTCTAGCGATAATATAAAAAAAAAACTTCAAACTTCTTTTGTTAAACTCAAACAAATCCGTGTCAAAAAACAAGACTTATTAATAAAAACAAAAGCATTAGATTATAACAATATCGTGACAAATTAAGTTTTTTCTACCGTTTTGAGTCACGGTCCGCCTCTCTATGCGGCCAATGTAAACGGTCGCTTCGACTGTATAATAAAAATACAGTGGCTTCGAAACGTCTGTTTCGGCTTGTTCCAGCTCAGTGTTGTTCGCAATGTCGCGTTCCGTGGCCGGTTTTGCCTTATTACTCTATGTCTGCGTGGTCTCAGGTATAAACATTGCAATATTTACCATCCTTTATTAGTGAGGTCTGGGAATGTAACCATACTTTTCCGTTCGTCACTGTTGCATTTTGAACCGACTTCCGAAAAGAGGAGGTTGTCAATTCGTTTGTTTTTTTTTTTGTGTTTTTGTTCAGCGATATCTTCGTCAATTCTGAACCGATTTCGATGATTCTTTTTAGGGTTCCGTACCCAAAGGGTAAAACGGGACCCTATTACTAAGACTTCGCTGTCTGTCTGTCTGTCTCCAGACTGTATCTCATAAACCGTGATAGCTAGAAAGCTGAAATTTACACAAATGATGTATTACTTTTGCCGCTATAACAACAAATACTAAAAATTAAAAAAAAAAATATTAAGGGGGGTTCCCATACAACAGATATGATTTTTTTTGCCGTTTTTATAGATAATGGCACGGAACCCTTCGTGCGCGAGTCCGACTCGCACTTGGCCGGTTTTTTTGTTTGGAAGCAAATTATTCCGCGGTGGTCCCATTCATTTGGTGAACATCTGATGCTGGTCTTCAGAGATAAGCAATGGAACTCTTCAATAATAGACAGCAAATCTGCCGCGAAAGCTGCAATCGCTTGGATGTTTATTGTTTACACAACATAACGCCTATATGCTCTGAGGGGTATGTAGATGTGCCAGTACACCCACATTTCGACAGTTAGGTATGTTAAGTTCCATTTTATTGGGGATAAGCCTATTATCATAAAATGTATTGTTAACAATGTAAATAAATGCATAGCAAATATTTGTTTAGGATATTACAACTAAAAATGGAAAAATAAAAAAACTTTTTTCCAAAAAATAAAACCGACTTATGTACTTAGTTTGTATCAATAGGAGCTTTCTTTGGCATTTTAAGGTGACTAACCTGTCACCGGTTACCAGGTATGCGGTGTTTCGTAGACTATAGGAAGTTAAACCTCCACTGCTTGCTGATTTATTGCGTTGTTATTCTGACTTTTATTTTCATTCAATGATATTTCGCAAAATTCGTCTCATTAGCATTACGATTTGTGTCTGGTTTCTTGTATGCAGGAGGTTTAGGTAAAGGAAACTCATGACATTAAAACCGGTTGTTTTGTTCCGTCATTGGTAATCTAATTTTAGGTGTTGTTTGTTTTCTGAGTCATTTTGTCTGGCCGGCTGTTAGGTATTCCTGTAGCTAACTAACTAATTAATATAAACATGGTTTTTATTCCATCGCAGTGCAGTACAGTTACTGGATTTAACCCGACTAACAGCGTCTGAACACCCATAACAGTTTTGTTTCTTATCAGTGTATACAATTCAATGTCTTCGAAAGAACTGTGTCAGCGTTTCCATTAGAGCTGAGCGGGCTAGTTAAATGAAGTGGTTTTATTGGTTCTTAACAAACACATCCCTCTCTACGCATCCTCGCAAATCTCTCGTGGAAACGCAGCCATAGTCGGAAAAAACCCGTTAACTCGCAAGCTATTAAGAACTGAACTAGCTAAAGATCAAGAAATGGAACGGTGTGAAAATCTTTGAGAAAGTGATTTATAAATCCCTTGAGGTATTCCTCGTAGCGCTCCCGTTTTGAAACGCTCCCATCTAAGCGCTCCCGTTTTGTTCCTCCAAGCGCTCCCAAAAAGAGCGCTTTGAGGAACGATTAAAAATATTAAAATTTATTTCCTCGAAGCGCTCCCACGTTTAAAAATAGGGAAAAGCATGAAGTAATGAATTATATCGATAATTTTTAAAAACTCATGTGTGCATCATCGACATCGAAGTTGCTTAACCAAATTACGAAATTGAGAGAATAATATCTTTTTGCTTTCGGCACTCTTATAACCATTTTATCAATCGCATAGGTAGCATCACCGTTGAGCGCAATACGTTACTGGATCCCGGCTCAGAGCAGGTGATTTGCACGAGTTGGTTGGTTGCGTTGGTTTTTTGCACGAGTGGCGCGCGGAGGTACAGAGCCGGGGGGTAACTCCACTGCCGCGGCATATTGTCGCGCGGCGGACAGACCTCCGCCGTGATCTCATGGCGACATGGAGAGAGCGACTATCGCAACCCCGTGCAGGGCACGCCACGAAAGTGGCGATAAGTCCCCTCTTTGAGGAGTGGCTTGAGAGGCGCCACGGCGCCCTCACCTTCCGCCAGACGCAGGTCCTCACCGGACACGGATGTTTCGGGAGGTACCTGCACCGAATCAGGCGGGAGGAAACGCCCGGGTGCTACTATTGCGAGGATCGACCGGAGGACACGGTGGAGCACACCGTCGAGGTCTGCTCCGCTTGGGAGGAGCCGTGTCCTCGTCGCGGCGATTGGCGGCGGCGACCTCTCGCGCCCGGCCCTGGTTCAAGCCATGGTCTGGGGCGAGAGGGAATGGGAAGCCGTCGCCTCCTTCTGCGAAGCAGTCATGCTAGCGAAGGAGGCGGCGGAACGTGAGAGGGAGAGAGCCTCACGTCCCAGCCGCCGCGGGAGGAGAAGCACCGGGCATCGGGGGCCACGCCGTGATGGCTCTCGGCCACCGTAGGCACGGGCCTGTGGACGGTGAGTAATGGGCTAGCCGTCCGTCCGTCGTATGACGACGGGCAGGCCGTGTCGACGGCGCGTTCGTGTTCCACGCGCGCCTCAAAGAGTTGTCAGCAACGGGAGGGGCCCGCAAGGGCCGGTACCTGCCAGGGCTGCGGGACTGTTCGAAAGAGATACCGCAGCCCTGGAACTGGTTTTTAGTCAGTAAGAGTCTGACACTCCCTTCCGCTCCGCCCAGGGCGGGGGGGGGTCATTCGATGACTTCCCACCCACCAAAAAAAAAAAAAAAAAAGAGCAGGTGATTTTAGTCAGTAGGTGGTTTAAGTCAGTAAGAGTCTGACACTCTCTCGCCCCGCCTAGGACAAGGAAAGTCATTTCTACCATTGACGTAAACGATAGACACCTCATTGCCTTATTTCTACGAAAAACTTCCGAAAAAAAACATTGAGGTGTGCGGGGAAGGGGGTAGTAATCGGAAACATAATGGAGAGAAATCATAAGCTTTCTAAACAATAAAAAAATATGAATAGGTACATATGTCGGTAGATTATATTCATCTATTTGGTGGACTAAAGGATTTAAAATAAAACAAAAAACTAATAATTACCAAACCCGTGCGAAGCCGGGACGGGCCGCTAGTTGTATATTATAACAATGTGTTCTACTTATTATCGATAATTTCAGTTAGTATAGTCCCATCTCTATCCGAAAGTTAATCATGGGAGCGCTTCGAGGAAATAAATTTTAATATTTTTAATCGTTCCTCAAAGCGCTCTTTTTGGGAGCGCTTGGAGGAACAAAACGGGAGCGCTTAGATGGGAGCGTTTCAAAACGGGAGCGCTACGAGGAATACCTCAATCCCTTAACTTCGAAACAAATGAAATACTCGCTAAAGAAAAATATGGTTTTCGGAAAAATAGGAATACCTATTAACTACGCAGTCTGAGTTAGTTGCAAAAATTATTGATAATGTTGACAAAAAACATCCTATTTCCGCAGTACTTATGGGCATGTCTAAGGCCTGATCACCTGGATCATACAATATTACTGGGTAAATTAGAACGTTATGGTGTCCGAGGAAATACATGTATATTGAGCCTAATCAAAACGTATTTAAGTGGAAGAAAACAAATTACGGTTTTAACTAGAATTTGTCATCCATTAGGTAAAGAACTTACGGTGTACCCCAAGGGAGTGTCCTTGGGCCCTTGCTTTTTCTCATTTTTATAAATGATTTGCCGAAGTATACCGAATATGAAACCGTCCTGTTTGCTGATGATAATACAATCAATAAACCGTGTAAAAAGTTAGAATCTTATGAAAATTAAATAAATAATTCCATCCATTGCATTTTAAACTGGTTACGTAAATGTAAACTTAAAATAAATTTAAACGTAGAAAAAAAAACAATTTGAATATACAATACGCAGACCAAAAAATACCGGAAACCACCAGTGCCAGATTTCTAGGACTTCACTTGCATAGTCGTCTTAATTGGAAATGTCATGTGGAAACTGTGTTTAAAAAACTAAACCAGTATTCGTATGCGCTTTACAATCTAGCGAAAATATCAAATGAGTCTGTAGTTTTGATAGCATACAAAGCGTATGTGTCATCAACGCTACGTTTTGGAATCATGTATTGGGGAAATTACACTGACAAAAACACTGCGTGCAAAGCTCAAAAGAACTGTGTGCGTGCTGTGTTTAAGCTGAAAACGACTGAAAGTTGTAGGCCGTTTTTTAGTTAATATAAACTTCTCACTTTGCCCAGTATGTACATCTATGAGACAGCAGTATTCGCAAAATCAAACTTGCATTTATTTCAAACACAGATCGAAATGACGCCTATGTTCTACAAATAAAAAAAAATATTTGAATTTGAATTTGAATTAGTAATAATTTCTAGTTACAATGCAAAATTAATTCATGACAAGAATTTCTGTGGGATACTACAACTAAAGCGGTTATAAGAAAAACTTTTTTTGCAAAAAAAATAACCCAAAAAAAAAACACTGAAAAGTTTACTCGTTGACTTTGTTTCATTGACTTTTTGCCACCGCCTTCCGAAAGTAAGGATATTTTAGACATTAGTGTAATTTGGAAATCGTTTCGTAGTCATCCGGGTCCACGAAAACAGAACCGTGAAGTATTGTCTTACTAATATGTACAGTCAAAAATGATTATTTCTTTGTTGATGTAATAATAATCAGCTACGTCCTTCATAGCGGCCACTTTGAGGTTTATACGTTTTTTTATGATGATGACGTTTTTTGTCTAGGTTATTTATACATGTAGGTAGGCATTATAAAACTAATAATATCAAGTACAACTTTTCTCTTTTTAGTAGTCTTTTATCGTAGTATATCGATGGAATTAAGTTCAAGTTTGTTTGGTTCAAAATTCAGGTACGCGAATTCCAGTCACAGATTTTTCTTTTTTTAAATTATGTTACGTTCTGGGTTTAGTTTAGGTTAGTTCTATTTTAAATCAGACAGATATAATGAATTGCGTACTTTTTTTTATGGGACAGGCAGTAGCATTGGAATTTGGATTTTTGGGAAATTTTAGATTTGTGTTCATTAATTAGTTTAGTTTAAAACAATAAGTACTCTATATTTTCTAGGACAGCAGTACCCTAGCATCCGGCTGAAGGGTACTCCAACTGACCCGAGCATCGCCGTCGGCGTGATATCTGGTGGTAACTACCCTGCTGGCAGCTTCAGTATTGGTCATGGCGAGGACAGTTACAATGGTGAAGACGGTGCCCATGGAGCGAACTTTGGAGGGAACACCAACCCCAACTATGACAGGGGTCGTCAAAACTATCCCAACCGCGAACAAGGGCAAACTGGAGGAGGATATTTTAATGAACAAAACGATATCGGTAGCTACGGTGGCCCAAATACTCAATACAACGGCGTACCAGTCCAGAATCCTGGACAGTCACCAAACTACAACGGCGTACCAGTCCAGAATCCTGGACAGTCACCAAACTACAACGGCGTACCAGTCCAGAATCCTGGACAGACACCAAACTACAACGTGTACAACGATGTCTATAATAGACCAACTTATCATCCGCCAGTTCAGAATTCTGCATCAAGACCTAATTGGTTTTCTAGAATCTTTAGTTTTGCTTTTAACTGGTTTTAATTAAACTGTTGTAACGTTTTATGTTTTATATTATGATTAATGATCTAGGTTTTTTCCTAGATTTGTATTTTAAATAATAAGATGAAGTTGTGGAGTCGCACGTACACCTATTGAATGAGAAAGGGAACGGCACGCAAGCAGACGCAATGTTCAAGTTTTGTTGCAGGAACTTTAAGAGGGAACATGGGCTGCAATTCTCCATACAAATGTATTCCCCTTTTCTCTAATATTTTATTTTTCTTCATAAAATCGAGGTCTATTGTAGACACGTCCCGGTCATTTCCTTTTTTTTCAGCAACTAACAAGCAAAGAAAATATGACCCTCCAAAAAAGTCAAAAATGCCCCATTTTTACGGCTGTGATTAGAGGACTACCAGACAATAAAATTTTAATGTCAAAAACAATTGAATCTGATCAGTTTTCGAGGAAAAAAAGGGGGAATACGAAACGTAGATCTCGCCAATTTTTGTGTTATAATCGGTCTGAGCTGCAGCTGTCCTCGCACTCTACCCCCGCGTGAACAGTGCGATCTTAGCGCGGTTGCGACGACGGGCGCGAATTATTAAACATATGAAACCACCGTTTATGTTCATAGTGTAGTGACTAAGGCGGGTGCCTAGCGCGGCGGGCTTGACTATTCACGCGTTATGGCCATATTACGGGCCCAGTTAGCAAGCGATCCAATGCGCGGTTGCGGCGGTATCAAACCAATTCGATCGTGTCGCTCGGCGTAAGCGCGTCTTCAATATTTTTTTTGTTAAATTGGCTATAAATACTGAAGTGTTTATTTCTCTTTTTATTTATTTCTCCATTCTCCAATTTTCTAGGGTACAATCACAATTTTTCATATACCTAAAGTAAAAAATTCAGCGTTTGTTTCTCTGTTTTTATTTATTTCGTGCACTCTTTTATGTTCAATACCTCCCATCTCAGACTCGGACTGTCTAGTAAAAATACTAAATCCTCGCCTATGGTTTGCAATACCTGAAATACGTCCAAGCACTACAACAGCTCGCTCGTCACTGCAGCCACTTAGTAGGTATCTAGTCGCCGCGCATTTACTGTCCTACGCACAATATGGGGACAGGCTTGACGCAGCGCGACGCGGACGGCAATAGTTTCTTCAAATACCTATTTTTTGGCCCTGTTCCCTCTAACTTAATCTTATTTTTTTCTTGGAATTTTAACAGTACTAAAAATAATTATGTTAATGCTTACTCGTTATTCTTAGTTCGGTAAGATCCACTTCAAGCTACTTGCATCCATGAATGTGTTATGATTGCTTATGATTTACATGTATTTTGTTGATCGGTTTGGTTAAACTTAAGTATTTACATGTTTTAATGTTCGTTTTGCTACGGGATTGGTTTTCAAGAAGGGACTAGCGGTTACCTATATTAATAAAGTGATTATGAAGTCAGTTTTTTAAATAAAAGTCAAAAGTCTTATTTTTAATGTTTATTATTTTATCGTCCATCTTTATCCTAGTGTTAGTACTTATGGTGTCAGATATAGCCCGGTCAAGTACAAGAGTAAGCATTGCTCTGTAAATTGCAAATAGGTTTTATGATGAGAAGCAGCCTCACCCAAGCAATACATATACGGGGTGGAAGGGACACCGACGCAAAAACGGTTACCACGGTGTCAGTACATCATTCTGAGCCCAAATTTATATGTGGAAGGGGGGGGGGGCCTTCCACATATAAATTTTTCATAACTAATCAGTAATTTAAAAAAAAACAGCTCCTTCCTACAAAAGTGCAATACTTTTACGGTCAAAATGTATGGCACAGCTGTTTTTTTTTAATAAGTTAAAACGAGAACTATCACAGCAAAGTAGGCCTTACAAGTTTACGAGTCATAGTCGACCAACTTATAAAATGTACTTGGATAACATATTTTTCTAAGCATAAGTAATGTATGGGAGCACAGGTTTCTCAACTGCAAATGTAAGTTTGTTTTATTATTATTACAAGAAGTGGATTACATTGACGTTGTGAGACTACGTGTGCGTTGTACGAGTGCGTGGCCCGACTCGCACTTGGCCGGTTTTTAGCATATTCTTCTTCGCTTAACACCTTTTATAAAACACCGAAGGAAGGTAAACCGTTAGCTGATTTCTTTGGATCTTAGGCGAATTTAATTGTCCTTCTGGACCGCGGTCGCCGCGCCTCCAGCGCCTGCGACGGCATACCCTGTGTTGAAGTTTTCTAGGAGAGTGAAATCGCGTGCGCTGTCTCCTGAAATTAGGAATACATAGTGAATTAGAACAGTAAAATCCATTTATCTTATACCAAGGCCGTATTTCAAATCATTCAATGGATCATTCGAATTTAAGTTTAAGTTTAATAGTTTATTCTCGTAATCAACAGGTTTTAACAGATATATTGTGGAGGCCTTCTTTTAAGTTTGCAGACACCCATAACAGAAGACCTCCCTCTTTCATATTCATTAACCGACTTCATAAAGGAGAAGGTTCTCAATTTGGCTGTATTTTTTTTTGTTTGTTTGTTACCTCATAACCCGTCATTTATGAACCAATTTGAAAAAAAAAAAATGCGAAAGAATAGAAAAACACTCGTCCAAAAAAAAAAAGTGGGAAATAACTTTACTTTCGGAAGTCGGTGGCAGAAAAGTCACAGAAACAAAAAAAAGTCACCGACTTCCGAAAGTAAAGTTATTTTCTTGTTTTTTTTTTTTTGGAAGTCGTTTATTTTTGTTATGAAAACAATTTTGGCATAACAACATCATTTTAAAGTGTTTATAGTGTTTTTGTTGTCTACAAAAATTTGATGTGTTTTCATACAATTGGAATCTGTTTCGTTGCCGCATCATTTCATTGTCCAAAACCGGCTAAGCGCGAGTAGGACTCGCACACACATGGTTGATTTTTTTATCATTTTCAGTTTTCACAAGATTCTCGTCATGAGGGACAGTGATGCCAACAATCATTGCACGGCGCTCTCGTCGATCTATCACCACAATAACAGGATTATTTGCTAAAATAGTCCTGTCCGTGATGATAGATTGATCCCAATACAATTTGGCATGACCGTTCTCGAGAACTGAGTCGGGCACATACTTGTAGTATGGTACTTCAGAACCCACAAGGTTGTATTGCAGGGCAAGTTGCTGGTGGATAATCCTAGCTACTAGATTGTGTCTGTGCAAGTACTCAACGTTAGCAAGACGAGAACAACCGGAAACAATATGTCGGATCGATTCACCGGGACAGTGGCATGCCCGACAGATGTCAACCTTACCATCTTTGATAATGTATTTCCGATCATTGTTCGTCATGATAACTTCATCCATAATCGCACAGACAAAACCTTCGGTTTCCCCAAAGAGATCACCGCATCGTAGCCAGGATACGGACGCCAAGAGGTCTATATCAGGTCCATGTAGGGCCTGGAAAAAGCGTCCGTGTAGCTCTTTGCTCTGCCATACCTCCCTACGGTCATCAGTATCCAATATCACAGGTTTGCGCCAGTTCTCCCACGGATTCCATAATCTCCCCTTGCTTTACATGCATGAACGAACATTTGTCCACACCAAACTCCATCCTGATGGCGCTACTAAAAGTTTCAGTCACTTTTAGTAGCTCCATCAGTTCAAATCGTCCATGTAAAGGAGGTGAGATATAACCTGACCACCTCTATTCAACCGGTAGCCTAGACCTGAATCCTCCAGCAGTGTGCTCAGAGGATTCAAGGCCAAGCAAAACCAAAGCGGACTCAAACTGTCACCCTGAAGTAGTCCTCGCTCAATCCTTATCGGTTCATCGTTCGCAAGAACCTGCCGACATCCTGGATAGAGAAGGACTGTTCTCCACTGCCCCATACACGACACCAAGAAGGTGCTAAGAGTTGGATCTATTTTGTACAACTCCAGCACCCTCATGAGCCATTTATGTGGCACCGAGTCATAGGCCTTCTTATAATCTATCCAACACGTCGACAGATCCCTCCGGGATCGACGAACCTGTTGGCTTATGGCCATGTCGATAAGTAGCAGCTCCTTAGTACGCGGGACCCATTCCTACATCCATTCTGAGAGACAGTCATAATTGAATTGCTATCTATATGACGAATAATTTTTGCTCTCAGAATGTATGTAAGAACTTTATAGACCGTCGGTAAACACGTAATTGGTCTATAGATTTTAGGCTCCGAAGTACTACCCGATTTATGGACCAGGTAGGTAACTCCTGTTGTAAAGAATGGTGATAGCGACCCAGTCTCTAAGAATGACTGGAATTGTGTCACACGCTCGCTCAACAACACGCATCCAATCACCCTCAGTGTGACCAACGGGCACCGACCAAATACCTCGCCAAAAACACTCATGGCGTCGGCGTCAGTCACTCCTTGAATGGTAACGGGCCGTTCTTTCGTCACTCTGGAACATGCGGTTCTGAGTATATCGATCCACTCTTCGCCTATACCGACGGATACGGTTAGCCCATGCATAAACTATCTGCTTCAGGAAGTCGATGCACTCTGTGACTCGTGACATGTACTCTCGGGGACTGATATCAGTTCCCGAGAATGCCCGCCTCACAAAGCTAATTATTATTATTACTATACACAGTATCCACTACCGATGCGTCCTGGCTTTGCAAGGCTGCAGTTTACTAATGACGAAAATGACAAGTACCGTTAGCAAAAGCAATCAACCAAAAGGGCCAAACCGTCCTCAAGTGATGCTCCGTCATAGGCGGAACGAATGCCACATGGCACTCCTTGCATGTTGAGTTAAAAAGGACAACAAACAACATTCATCTTAACATCACGCCTGTATCGCCGAAGGGTTCAGGAGAGGTGTACCATAGATATTATATTTACTTACTCTTTATTATGTACACCATATAATTATATAACGGGTATTACAATGTAGAACTAAGGAAGTTAGAATAAAGTGACACAAATGTGAATAAGGTATCACGTAAAAAAAAAAACCCTCGGACAGGGTTTTTTTAACATAATATTTATGTCCCGGAATTACTCGTCGTTAAAAATAAATTTGATTAATTAATCTTAAGTAAACTGTGTACCTGTATCTATCGGAGACTCGAAAGCTACGTCTTGCTGTAGCATGAGATTGGTGTTGCCAAACCCTGATCCCGCCGCGGCTCCAAACGAGCTACCCTGTAATAATGTGAATTTTGGTTTGCCCGGTTCAGGTGCTGGAATGTGAAAAAATAGCATACATAGACTAAGATATTATAATTTGAGATAGACTGGCAACTGTCAGTTTGATTATTTCTTGTCATTGAGCGACATCTGGACGCCAGACCCGAGAACTAAATAAAATACACTTCTCATCAAAAAAATCGAAACACCTCGCAGTTTATGATTTGATAAGGATTATCAGAAAAATGTGTATATTTAGGAATAAATGTAAAATGTCATTTAATAGTGAGTAGTATGAGGTTTTTAAATCCTAATGTTATTATTCTAAATTCAAATTAAGTCTTCATAGGTTTCGTATTTTGTATAATGAGTAATTTTTACCCTGTATGGAATATGAAGGAAATGGGTAAAACAACACGCGTAAATGAAAAAAAAATGTAAGAAACGTTTATTTAATAACTTGTATTCCCTCCGCGAGCTCTTATTACTGCTTCCATACGGTTCTTCATCGATCGGATGAGAGTCACGATCACATGTTGTGGTATATTATCCCATTCCTCTTGGATTGCATTTTGCAGCTGGCTAAGTGTTCTGGGGCTGGATCTCTTGCTCGAATTCGTCTCTTTAATTCATCCCATAGATGTTCAATGGGATTCATGTCCGGGCTTCTTGCTGGCCATACCATAATGGAGATACCGACTTCGGTAAGATAATCTCGTACGACGCCCGCGGTGTGAGCTCTAGCATTGTCGTGCATGAATATGAAGTCGTTGCCAATAAAATGTGCATAGGGCATCACATGAGGTTCAAGACACTGTTCGATGTACCGATGAGAGTTTAGTGCAGGCAGCCGTGGCCCAGACACAAAGGCAAGTTCTGTCTTACCGTCGGCGCTGATTCCTCCCCAAACCGTCCACGAACCGCCACCATAGCTGACCTTTTCTTCAATGCAGCATTGTGCAAAGCGTTCTCCATCTCTTCTGTAGACCTTGTTCCTTCCGTCGTTACCATACAGCATAATTTTACACTCATCAGAAAACAGTACTTTGCTCCACTGAAGGTATGACCAAGTTAGGTGCTCGCGTGCAAAGTTAAGGCGCGCTCTTCGATGGTCTGCAGTTAATTTCGGCCCATTCGCTGGCTTATGCGGTGCCAATCCGCGTTCCTTCAACCTTCTTCTTATTGTAGAGTCACTTACAGCTACTCTTCGTACAACGCGAAGCTGCTGCTGCAGTTGAAAAGCGTTAAGGCGTCGATTTCGTAAAGAAGTTGTTACAATAAATCGATCATCTCGCTCAGAAGTGACCCGATTCCTGCCAGATCCTGAACGGCGCGTGAACGAACCAGTTTCCCGATAGCGTTTGTAGACTCTATGAACAGATTATAAGCTTAGATGCAATCTTGCAGCCACAACACGCTGACTAAGTCCAGAATCCAGCAATGCCACCACTTGGGCGGCTTCTGCGGGCGAAGTATCCATATGTTTTAGAAAAAAAAGTTTTTTCAGACGTCCCAAAGTCACAGTAAATGAAATAAGAAACAAAAAGTTTAAAGACAAGCGCTAATTTTTAGTTTTTAAACGAGAAACGTACTCCAACCCTAAATACACATTTGTCTCAAAACAGTGATTAATTTCATTTATAGGATAAACAAATGAAATTCTAATTTCGAATTTTGATTTTTTTCTTCTTACTGTAATGACCAAACTGCCAGCTACACAATAATGTTTTTTTTTTCATGGAATTAATTCTCTTTTGTAAAAAATTAGGACAAAAACAATAAAAACGAAAGTGTTTCGATTTTTTTGATGAGAAGTGTATATCAATACCTACGTATAGATAGGTTCTCAGCTAGTTCTCAAAATGTCAAATGTACTGATTCGACCGATTTGCAATAAAAGATTAAATACTATAGCACAGAAAATAAAGTATTTAATATTTTATTGTATATCGGTCGAATCAGTACATTTGACATTCGAGAACTATTCGTCAAAATAATATTTAGTTAGGAATAAGTAGATATAAACAGTCAGGAAATAATACAAAATTATGATATTTAATTAATTTATGTTCTTAAACATTCAATAATACTCCAGTTTGCCTTTCTCGTTTCCTACCCTTTCTTTTATTAAAATGCTCTCGAGCCTGTAGGATAATGCAGTCCATCTCATTACAATCTGCTTCAGTAAAATTATAAAAGCTCTTGCCAGTGAGAACATTGCTGACTTCTCTGCACCAATTTATAATGCAACTCAACGTTATAACACAAAATAACCAAAAATTACAAGAAAAATGCGCACAAGCAAGTAATCACACCAGTGGAAAAATTCTTGTGACGTTCAGAGTTAGTGTTGCTAACTTTGGTATTAGTAAACTACTCCTAAGTTTCTATCATTGTAATAATATCACTTAAAATACAAACTTTAACAAAATATTTTATAAATAAATTCTACTAAGTTGTTAAATCATACATTTGGTGCAACTGGGCACTGATTAAAGAAAAATAGCCAAATTAACAGTTAGTGAAAGTACCAAATATTTCAAGCAAAAAAAAAAGTGGTAGCACTGCTATAAAAAGTTCCAGGTCTGGCGGATAGATGGCACTTTTCACAATAAAAAAAATGTTCTAAGTTACCAGGGCATGGTAGCATACAACAAGCATTCTGAACATCAAACCAATTAATTGTACGCAAAAATGATTGCTGGGGAAGAATTTTTTTTGTGGTGAAATGTCACGGTTTACGGTAGGGCTCAATGTAACGCGCTCAAAACATTGTGCTGGGTCATGAAGGTATCCTGACGAATCCTTACTTTCTTACTATATAATATAATACAATAATATTATAAATGCGAAAGTAAGTTGGTGTGTTACCTTTTCACGCCTAAACCACTGAACTGATCATCCTGAAATTTTGCATACGTAGTCAGGTGTACAGAAACGGACATAGGGTACCTTTCATCCCGAAAAAAAGTACTGTTCCCGAGGAAAACGACAATAACGTTCTTATGGTAATAGATGGTGCCACGTGTCTTTCGAATCATGATTGAATTATATTGTTACAAGCAGAGTACAAACCAAATTGATTGTCAAATTCTAACTTAACGCGAGCCAAGCCGCGGGCAAAAGCTAGTTTAATATAAAGTAATAACATCAACAAGATGTTTAAAAAACACTTTTGTAAAAGTTGTAGTTTTTTTTTATATTTAATGGGCCTACTCTTGACCTCAATCTAGTCCGGAGATGAGGTCGACGATGGAACGAGCTAACCCAAAAGAAACCTATTAACTCAGAAGCTTATTATTATTAGCTTTGTTTTTTGAATCAGCTGTTACCTAGCAGCTGTTACTAGGTAACAAACTGCTAGGTACTAACTATTTTATAAACATAAGTTAACCTAACATATTCTTTACGTTTTGTTTCTATAACAGTTATAGGGTTCAACCAGCCTAAGCCCAATAATCTAAAATCGAGGATAAATACAATATTTACTAATGTTCTGTTGCTAAATGTTTTATGACTTCAAATATAAGATGTCAATTTCTAATATCAATGATCATAATATTTTAAAGGGAAGAAATAAGGGAAGGGAAGGAAAATAATATGTACGTTTTAAACAACTTAGGTTCATTATTATCATTATTTTTCTGTGTTGCCTACGTAACGATTTTGTAAAAATCACCATTATTCTTAAACTCAAAGCATTTGTTTCAAATAGATCCTTAACAGGCCTTTTGAATAGCCAAAATCAAGTAGGTATAGCTACCTACATAACAGACCAGCTACAGTCATAAAAACTGGGAATGGACTGTAATTGCCCATTTCAAAGCGTAGATCTCATGGAGAAGAATAATAATATCTAATAATAATTTTTTATTTTTTATATTTTTGAATGTTTTTTTTTTATATTGTTTTATATTTAAATATTTAAAAATGTAAACAGTATGATTAAAGATGAATAAACGAAATAATAATAATATCTTGGGACAACTAACACACCACCATCTGATCCCAAACTAGGCAGAGCCTGTACTATTGGCAACCAGACAACTGATAAACATACTTATATATTTCTAAATACATACAAATTACACACCCAGATACAGAACAAATAATCGTAGGTAGTTATCGCAAAAGATTTGTCCTGTGTGGGAATCGAACCCACGACCTCCGACCTAGCAGTCAGGGTCACTAACCACTAGACCAACAGGCCAATAGAAAGAGCGAGAATGGGCAAGAAACATCATCATCCATCCTCTTTTCAAATCAATTAAATATTAGACAGTCCTGAGTACATGATCGTTGCTTTTATATCTTTTCATCAAAGTCTGGTTAAGAAAGTCTCATTAAATTTTTTGTTATTAAATTAGAATAAAAAATATTATTACCTGGAGACGCATATGCGCAGGCAAGGAACAGCAAAGCTACGGTGACTACGAGATGCGCCATTGTGTGTTCGTGGCAGATACTACTCGAACTGATTGTCGATCGAAAACGCAGGCACGTTTAAATATAAAACCAATCCACCAGCTGTGTCACTCGGGTGCACTTTCCCAGTATATTCTTTTTCATATTTAATTTCTGAGAAAAAAGCTTTTTTTTTGCGTAACACTTTAGGAGCCAACGTTCGCCTTGTTGGATTCTGATGTTTGTGCGCTGTTGTTTGTCATAATTTAAAAAAAAAAGATTCTTTGAATTCAGTGGTAGTTGTTTCAGAAGAATAAACATACAAACAATTTAAAATTAATGTTAATAAACTAGTTTTCGATTCGTTTTGTATCTTCTAGGTCAACTTCCAGGCTATTTTTCGATGCAGAATTAACAATATCGTAAATGTCTTAATAATAATAGCAGTAATAAAATTATTCTTCTTTTATGTGTTGAAGATTTTGATAGTGTAAAATACATTCTCACTATTGTATGTGCCTTATTTCCATATAGTAATATTGCCTTATTTATTAAAACAGGTAAACATTTGACAGCTATTTGCGACGTTGCCAACTTTTTAGATGAACGCTTTATGTTAAAATGTCACATCAATATTATAAATTCATAACATTACAGAAAGAGAAATATGTAACTTACTAGGAATATTTTAGTAGTTTTATTTTAACTTACTAGGAATATTTTTTATTTTTTTAATTATTCTAGGAGCTCGTGGCTAAATAAGAACAGCCGCTCGGATCGATCTTTAGGTTAAGTCGTGCCGTGCCGTGGTTGTGTCCGTGGATGGGTGATCACCCATTACATACCGAGTTTCCTCCGTGCCTCGGAAAGCACGTTAAGCCGTTGGTCCCGGCTGTCATTTGTAGATCTTTGACAGTCGTTACAGGTAGTCAGTGGCCCGAAAGTCTGACAACCAGTCTTACCAAGGGGTATCGTATTACCTAGCACTAACTGGGTTGTGGAGGTCCGACAGGCAGTCGCTCCATGTAAAATACTGGTACTCAGCTGCATCCGGTTAGACTGGAAGCCGACCCCAACATAGTTGGGAAAAGGCTAGGCAGATGATGATGACTAGGAATATTTTAAATGCAAGGTTGACAAAATGACTGTGAACTCATAAATAACAGACATTCCGCGTAAATCTGTTGTGGCTCACTAACTGCATGACAATTGTCAATATTTAATAGTCTGCTTCTAAAAAAATACCTCTAATTTTGTACTTTTCATTTTGTATTTTTTGTACTTTTCATTGATATTTTTTTATACTTTCCAACAACAACGGCGGGACATAACACAAATGTTCTCTAACTTTTAATTTTTTTGTTAAAAATTTTATCTATAACGGGCGGTCGCGACGGGCGTAGCCGACGCAGGCCCAAGAAAGCTAGTGACGATGTGGACTCATTCTTAACTTTACTTATTGGTCGGAGAAGGCAAATTTTAAACAAAATTGGAAAGCCATGGGGAGGCCTTTGCCCAGCAGCGGGACAGAGCAGTTTGACATAAAAAATAGGTTAAATAGGGTGCAAGTTTGTATGAGAGTTCATCGGGCACACAGATTCAGATTCATTTATTTGCCTGAAATATGGTATTTTACAGATTTTGTAACCCATACACAATAGTTCTTCATATTCCGTGTACTAAATTCGCCATGCAAAGTGACAATAACAATAATTCTAATTTATTCAATCTAAACAAAATAATTAAATTCCAATGTCAACAAAAAAGTACTAAATCAAGAATTGTCTACATATCAAAGAAAAAATATTAAATTCCAAATTTTCTAAATAACAACCAAAGAAATTAAATTACAAATGTCAATAGCTTAAAAATATTGGTCAAAAAAAGCACTAAACCAAGAATTGTCTACATATGAAATTACAAATATCAAAGAAAAATGATTAAATTACAAATTTTCTAAATATCAACCAAAGAAATTAAATTACAAATGTCAATAGTTTGAAATAAAATATCATATAATTCACTAAATTAAGAATTGTCTACATATCAAATTACAAACATCAAAGACAAATAATTTCTTTGACATCAGTTTTTTTTTAGCTACATAATTTGATATAAACTTCCACTTTTCAAATGTTGACATTTGAAAAATGTATTGCAAAGAAGATGTCTCATACGGGTCACAATCCGTAAGAAGTCTCGCTAGAACATAAAACTACGCAAGTTGGAAATTCAAACGACAACGATTCGAAGCAGGACGCTCAAAGCTGTAAGAACTCAGAGCTAGTTCACAGGGAGAAAAGCAATTGCAGGGAGCGAACACAACAAAGACCAATAAAGAGCCCCAATGTTATAATTAAAAGGAGTAAGCATAAAAATAAGAACATAGAAAAGACAGAAGATTGAATACGATATCTGCAAAAATTAATATGTTTAACTCATTGTTTTGAAAATAAGGGAAAGATTATATTCATGAAAAAAATTTCTAGTCCTATTAGTAAAATAAGTTTCAGTTCTATATTAACCGTACTTCATATCACTATTTATCATGACCGATGCAGATAACCCTTTAGTCAGGAGAGGGGCTCGGGTCCATTTGGCCCTGGGCCCTGGTGTTAACTAAATCAAAATAAGACTATTTAAGAGGGGGCTGTCGTCACAAAAAAATTGGTGGATCCACGAGTTAAACTGTTTAGAGTAAAAGTGAGAACAACGAAAGAAAACGAACAAGTGTGGTGTTTAGGGTTCCACATAGACGAAAAGAAACCCCTTTCCATTTCCATTTAAAAAAGTTGCGTAATATTTTCTGTTACATTACAACCCCACATGTAACTTGGTTATAATAGTTTTTTCTAGAAATAATACGAAATACAAACTAACTATTTTTTGGCGGGGATTTAATCAATACTGTGCTTGCGTAAATATTGATCCCAACTATGGAACCTTTCACTGTACGTGGTGCGGACTTGGCCAATTTTTTGACATAATAGGTATCAGTCTGTCATTTTTTCAGTCGATGATCACAGTTGTCAGCTGTAAGATAATCATGGAACTATTATGTACTAAGAAATAATTTAAAGGAACTTGATTCGCAATGTTCAATCGATTAATAAGTTCCTGTAACTCGATTAACATACATATTTTTCTGAAAATTTACTGATTTATTCACTCTCGATTAATAAGTATTTAATTGATTATAATTATTATCTTTACTAATACTATAAAAATCTGAGGAATTTGTTTGTTTGTTTGGTTGAACGTGCTAATCTCAGAAACTATTGCTTCAAATTGAAAAATTATTCTAGTGTTGGATAGCCCATACAACCCGATATAGCCCGCTACTAGGAGTATTAGGAGCGGAGCATCAATGAAAAATGTTGCAAAAAGGGGGAAATTTATTCTTTTGGAGAGATTCCGTTGGGTGCGCTGCGTAAACGGTTGCAAAATTGCCGTTTACACACCATTTAATTTAGATGAATATCTTAGGAAATATCATAGAACGCAAATAACTCGCGCAACAAAATAATAGGTATCATACCGACGACGAGGTTCCTTTAGAAGATGCTTCCCAATGGGAAAGTACGCTATATGAAGCTGCAAAATGATATACAGCACAATCAACAACATATTGTGTTACTGTATAACATAAGGTTTCGCCTGTATTTCCCAGAAGGGTTAGGCAGAGGTGTACCGTTAATAGTAGGTACACCCACATTTTGCCACAATTTTTAAACTCCCACGTAATAAGGGACGAGCCTATTACCATCAATCGGCATCAAAAGGCTTGGTAATTTCATCAGTTCACAATAACCAACCAAACTATTTATTCGTTATTACTTAGCCAAGAACGAAGTCATGAGTCCTTACCTACGGTGGCCAGACCTGGTCGCCTACCCAATGGCAGGACGAAGAGTAGCGTTATGGGTGGCTGGCTATACGGTTTAATTTTCTGGAGACTTTCGTCAATCGCCAGTTGTACTAGAGCTCACTTGCGGATAGGCAATTAGAATCAATTCTATCTCCTGTTATAGTTTGATGTTCAAAAGTGTCTTCTTTTACTTTGACTTTGATCAAACGACGTCAATGCATCTTTGAATAGATAACAAAATATGTAAGTTGGGGTTGAATGTCAGCATTTTACATCGATCGTATCTGACTTCCTCAACTCAGTTACTGGGTAATACGATACGCCTTGATACCGTTGATAATGGTTATCAGACTTTCGGACTTCTACCCGTAATGGCAGAAACCAACAGCGTAATGTACTTTCCGAGACTCGGAGGGACTTCGATATGAAATATATGACCACCCATCCACGGACTGCATCTCAGAAACCGTTGCTTAATTTCGAAGTTCGATCTGTGCGGAGTCCTAACCTACGGGGCTCAGACATGGTCGCTCACCGAGTTGCAAAGTTCTGCCTTGAAGTTTGCCGAAGGGTAAGTAGCAATGGAATGCAGCATTTTGAGTGTAAAAAGACAAAACAGTTCAAACCACTCTGGGTTCTAAAACGGGAATAATGGATGTCGGTAAGAAGCTGGTAGGCTGAAATGGCATTGGGCGGGTCAGAAAGAAGACGACCTGGACGCTTACCGCGAGGGCTGGTTGGAGGTGACGCAGGAAAACCGTTCCTAGAAGGAATTAGGGGAGGTGTTTGCTCAGAAGTGGGACAATATTAGCTAAACAAAAGAAAAGGGAGTTTAAGAAAGACAGGGTAAAGTAAATCTAACAGCTAACGTTGTTTCGGTTCCAAATACTTTGGATATTCAGAACACATCGACGAAGTCACATAGTTGTTTCAGGACAGGCCTTTCGTCGCAAACAACTGAGCAAGTCTATCGCGTTTTTTATTGTTTGTTGATTGGGTAGGCCACGCTGCTAATACCTATTTAAGGGTAGCGTAGCAGGCTTTAGAATAGGAGTTTCAAAACGCTATGCGTTTTTGTATTACGATCTACCCCTTAAACATGAGGACCTTTTCTAGAACTTTGGTCAAGCATCATCGTGGATTCAAAATTGATCTACTTGTTATTTAGTTTCTACTCTAGCTTTGTTCGTCGAGATCGTGACCCTTTGCCTGTCTTGGATTACCTACTAATTATTTTCAAAATTATGTGGTTTCTTCAAATACATGCACTGAAACTGACAAGCACCTTACAACAATTTGTCTGTTACAACTTCGAGAATCAGCCATTTATTTATTTAGGTAAAACAAAGATTGTTCATTGTATGTTAAGGTAAATATTACAAAATATTAGAAGTGGGCGACATTCGACATTTCCATAAATAACTTAGGTTTCAAATCACAGTGTAGATACAATATTTTAGACAATAATAACTTAGATAGGGAGGAAAAAACGACAGGTAAAGACAAAAAGAAAATGTACATAACTTAAAGACAACACAAACATAACTCATCAGTCATTCATAACACATTGCAGACTATTCACTAAAAGTTTCTTAATTTTTTTCATTTTATAGTTAGTCCTTACAATTATTACTTTTATTTAAACAATCCCTCAAACGGATTCTTGCCACCGAATAAGTTATTCTTTATTACGCCTACGCTGATACTCTTGTCGACAGCAAATGCTGCGCCGAAGTTCACTTTTTCTAGAATACTGAAGTCCGGCCGTCGTCCACCTGAAAAAAATATATTTTATATTAGTTTTAAATTTTTCTGAAACGCAATATTTTCTGGTATTGAGAACTCACTACATAGTATTATAGAGATGTTGAGATTGTACAATTTAGGGTATAATTCTCTTCTGGTATATCATGAGTAATATGATCACACACCATAACGATACACACCTCACTCTACTCCACACACTACACTACTGTACATCACACCACGCTACACCACGCTACACTACACCACACCACACACCACACCAAACTAAAGCACACAACGCTTCTCACCACATGATACATAATCAAGATGTTAGAATATCGATAAAAAATAACAATAAAGTTTGTAACATTATATCTAAGATATGGAAGAGCGGACTCTCCTAAAGTCCTAACACAGGCATTGTTTGCCTAAAAGGAGGCTCCAAATACAATTCAATGTTATGAAGTTTTATGTAAAAAATTTTTTTTTTTTCATTTTTCAAAAAAAAAACCTACAAAAGCAGATTGGTCGCATAGATCATAGTGACGATCATAGTGTTCATATATCACTTAATTGTTCGGAAAATGATAGCATTCATAATCGGTTGGATACTTCTCATCTTTACCATTGTAGTATTCAGACAAGCAAACACTATTCTAAAATATACAGTCAAGGCCAAACAGCTAGAGGCTACGTGTTAGGTAACTTGCTACAAACGTAGTAACGCATGGTTGTAGTTCTTCTTCTTCTGTTATTTTGTTAGCCCAAAACTTCGCCACTTCAATGGCACTGTGACTGCATGTTTTGGGGCACAGAAGTCCTAATTTTGTGCCCCAGCACATGCAGGCGGAATGCCCTGTGAAGCGTAGATTGTGACACAGCTCCACATCAACACTCCGCTGCCGTTCCGTGATTCCGTCGATGTCCCCACATTTCGAGATTTAACAGAATATTGTCATGGCCACAGCGGTGCTTGTTGACGTTGCATGACTGGGGAAAAGAAACAAGTGTACCTTACCTTCTTGGTTTTCAACGTCTCCACTGTCACCTTTGTTTCCCTCAAAAATCCCGAACGTCTTACTCCTGCCGGCTGCCAACGCTAAGCCGATGGTGCTGTCTCTAATCAGGGAAACTTTAGCTTTGTCAGGCGCTGGAACGATACAACGAGAATTATTTAAAAAAAGCATAACAATTTTATGTAAAGAAGTTGTGGGTGAGGGTTCAAGAAGAAACGAGGTATTTGCCTCCCAATAACAGAAATCTATAAACGAAATTAACATATAAATGAAATTACAGGAAAACAAGCAACTTAATAATAAGGCGTCTTTTATTGGTAAAACCGAAAGTCACACAAAAAACGCAAATTTATTTTTATTATTCTACTACCACATTTTCCTCAAAACCTTGCAACAAAAGTCCTGTTTTGTGAGTCTGTTCTTTTATCTTATTTTGAAATAAAAGTGAGATTTTTATTTAAAGTTGAGCAAGTAATGGTCAGTGGGTCGTCTTAGGGGCGCATTTGTAGGAGTTGGAGCACTATGAGCAGCAAAGACTTACTCACATGTAAATAGTTCGATACCTTGCGTACCGTACACGGCTAACTACAACACATTAAATCGGCGAAATATTTAAGGATAGGGAGGAACAACCGTGTGCGACAAAAATCTTACTTTGTTCAAAGCCAAGTAATTTATAATTTCATTTTAGACTTTGGCCAATAGCACCATATGAGGCGAACCGGTACAAATTAACATGACAACGATACAGTGATAAATAATGGTAATAAATTATTGTTTTGCAAAGAAAATTTAAATTGAGTTTCTTATATTCACTTAGTAGATCTGTTTAAGGTTAATATAAATATAAAATAAGTAAGAATCACCTGGAGCTGCATTGACGCAGGCAAGGAACAACAAAAGCAAACACACACGCACCATCCTACTTACTCAACTGTCCCAAATGAACTGGATTGTGTTCTTTGAAAATCTTAAATATACACATAAAATTCAGATTGAGAGCAGCGGTGGCAAAGAGAGTAGCGGTGGCCCAGTGGTGGCGGCCCCGACTTACGAACAGTAAGTCGTGGGTTCGAACCTGGGGCAGGTACATTACTTTGTGTAATTTATTTCATCACCACTGCTCTCAAAAACGGTGAAGCAAAACATAGTGAGGAAACCAGCATAGCCAAGAAAAAATCGAAGAAATGTGACATCTACCAACCCGCACTGGGCCCGCATGGTGGATTATAGCCCATTCCCTCTCATAGAGAGGAGGCCGTGTGTCCCAGCAATGGGAACATTATAGGCTGATTATGCTTATGCTAATTATAATTCATAAGAACATATTATGTTGTTATTCATTTCATATTATTATTGTTTTATTCGAACATATTTCCCTGTAGAAAAATAATTAATTAAATATGGTTTTTTGGTATGATAAATATTAAGGAAAGATTAAAAAAGCCTGTTTTATCTCTTTATCAGATTACATCTATAAAAAAAGAATAAATCTTCTTATAGAATCAGTATTCGCATGTACGATGCATTTCCATAATTCACTGGCGCATATTAAACAAAATGCGGTTTTTCAAGGAGTTCTCAAGGGTAATATTTTAATGAGCATTAATATCCCTTTGTTTGTGGGTACTTTAGGCAGTATATCTCTCTTGTTCTTTCTCCTAGACTCTGTTAATTATTTGTTGTGTTGTTTGTTTGCAAGTTCGGGGATCGCAACAGAGTCAAAGGCATTTGCTAGGTCAAAAATTACTATTAACCAACTTCTTCTTCATTCATGCCATGATATTTGACAAGCCGCACCATCAAGGCAAAGTCTCAAAAAGCAAGGCTCAAGACTCGTCAAATATCATGGTCCCAGTAGGTGGCCGCGTTAAAAGGGGCGTTAGTGTTTTTAGGGTTCCGTACCCAAAGGGTAAAACGGTACCCTATTACTAAGACTCCGCTGTCTGTTTGTCCGTCTGTCACCAGGCTGTATCTCATGAACCGTGGTAGTTAGACAGTTGTTTTCACAGATGATGTATTTCTGTAGCCGCTGTAACAAAAAATACAAAAATAGAGAATAAAAAAATATTTAAGTGAGGCTCCCATACAACAGACATGATTTTTTTGCCGTTTTTATAGGTAGGTACGGAACCCTTCGTGCGCGAGTCCGACTCGCACTTGGTCGGTTTTTTAATTAGTCTTCTTAAGTACAACTGCAGGTGATGGTCTAAGGCTGGACCACGATAGACCATGTCCAGGTCACTTCCTGGTGTGTCCAAAATTTAAAATTATCTCTTTGTAGAATACTTATCAACGTACACAAATATCATTTGATTTTTATAATCGAACATACAGACAGTTAATACAAAGCACAGTGTTTTAAAAACCCCGATTTTGTCTCATGTCCTTTGTACGAGCATCGCCACATGATATAATATGTTTTAGTTTTTAACTGAACAAGCGGTTGCTAATTCACCGATTTATGTACATTCGCTGACTATGCTATTACGCCCGCCACAAGTCACCTACTTTAGGTATTATATATGTTTATGTTTTACCTAATAAACTGTCAATCATTAACGGACACAAAGCAGTGATTTTATTTCCTGTACACATCCCGTTTGATTCGTCCACCTACATACTACATCTCAGTGTGCGGAGCTGCTGCCCGTACATTTTTGGTCCTTCGAGCCGGATCGCCACTCCTGGAGCAAACAGTGCTATTAGCCGCACAGGTACGAAGTGTTTCGACTTACGATAGCGAATCGGTTTGACTGGTCTTCCACAAGCGGATCGCCCCAGTCAGATTGAGAAGGCGCTCAATATCGTACGGAGAGATTCCTTCGGACCCTGTGATCGCCACAGGAACAATCAACATTCGGCGGTTCGGGAGCTACAACCTAACAATTCAACAGTGAAGTCGACAGAGCTAACGTCCATCAACAATACGCCTACATACTCGTATAACAATTATGGACGCTAGACAACAAGAACTTCTTAAGCGGCAGGGAATCATCGCAGAGGGCATCCGGAAAATTGGTGTCAACTTCGGACAGGATGGTCCTGACCGCAAAACTGCAACATACATCCGGGGCAGACTGGATACCCTCCAGGCGCACTGGAACGAGTTCGAGATGAACCATGGCGTGCTACAGGGCGCCACGGACCGGACCGACATGTACTACACTACAAAAGTGTATGACAGGGTCAAGGCGGAGTACTCGAGCATACAACATAAGCTGCAAGCATGGCCTACCTGCACTGCGGAACCCGCGAGTCACCAAGGCGAAGAGAACAAGAACACTGGGGTCTTTTCAAAATCAGACGAGCTCAAAACTCAACAAGCAACTAACTTCAGGGCCTTCTCCCGTTTCACCAGCAATCTGCGTACGGCTGACATTATCGAGAAATGGGATATAGAGGACAAGCTCAAGACCCTCGAATCTCGATGGAGGGTGATTGACGAAGTACACTGGCAGCTCGACAACATCCTCGTCGGTAGCGACGTTAACTACGAGCTTGAATTCTCGCAGTATGAAGAGACATACGAGGGCACTAAGCGAGACCTTAACCGCAAGCTCAACCTCGCTGTCCAACAACGGGACAGCGCGCCGAGGATCGAAATACCAATATTCTCTGGTAATTACACACAGTGGCCGACATTTCTTGATCTATACACTGCGGCGATCCACCACAATCCGTCCCTCTCGAAGGGGCAGAAGATGCAACACCTGAAAGGGAAGCTAAAAGGGGAGGCTGAGCGCCTTGTGCAACATTTGCCTGTTTCCGAAAGCAACTACGACTCCTGCTGGGAAATTCTCCACCATAGGTACAATAACTTACAGCTGCTCTTTACCAAACAAATGCAAGTTTTGATGAGTCAACATACAATTCAACATCAAAACGCTTACGAGTTGAAACGCCTACACGACACCAGTCTCGAAACCGTGCACGCGTTGCGTAACTTGGGCATCGACACGGCAACATGGGACCCGATTTTGGTGCATATCCTGACGGGAAAACTGGACACTCAGACCTATTCTGATTACATGGAGGCAAGGAAAAGTCCAAGAGGGCTTCCCGATTTCAAAGAATTTATTCAGTTCATCGAAGGGAAGTTCACGGCGCTAGAATCAGTGGTGAAGAAAACAAGCAAACCAAACAAACAAACAGATGCTGACACGTCCCCAAACAAAGGGAGCTCGACGACAACAGTACAAAGGGATGCGTACAACAAATACAGACGCTATCCCAAGGCAAACCATACAAGCTCCGACAGAAATTGTCCTGTTTGCAAAACAAGCCACATCCTGCTCTACTGCAAAGCGTTCCAAGAGATGACGCCAGACGTAAAAATTAGGACAATTGAGCAATTGAACATTTGCAAAAACTGCATGTATCCGCACAACGGAAAGAAATGCAACTCGCAAAAAAGGTGCAAAGTGTGCAACGGCGCACATCACACCACGCTACATGACCTAACCCATGATACGACGTCAGCGACTCTGTCGTCAAGCCAAATGACCGACAACGTGACTAACAACAACTCGCAGCGAAAAACGAATCACGTGTCAGGAAATTTTAACGAAGTTCTACTAGCTACAGTGCAGCTTAAAGTAAAGGCCGCAGATGGAACTTACACCGTACTCAGATGTCTCCTGGATCAGGGCTCCCAACTGAACCTTATAACAGAATCTGCTGTGCAACGACTTGGCCTTCCGCGACGCAACCACAACTCAACTGTGTCGGGAATCGGAGCATTTGCCAGCCAGAGCAACGGGACCGTTCAGCTGGACTGTAAGTCCCTTTACGGAGATTACGAGTTTTCAACGCCGGCACTAGTAATGGCCAAACTACTAAACAATCTACCTAACTACTCCTTCGAAAAACAAGATTGGCCTCACATAGAAAATATTAAGCTGGCCGACCCACAATTCAACTTATCAAGACCGATTGACATTCTGCTTGATGCCGGAGTATATGGCGACATAGTCATGAGCAACATCATCCGGGGAAATATATACGCACCTATAGCACAACAAACTAAGCTCGGCTGGGTATTAGTTGGAAACACAAACACGTTCAACTGTCACGTCGTCGTAGACACAAACGATATCTCTCGCTTTTGGGAAATTGAAGAGATAACATCGGACGACAAGGCTACAAGTGTCGAGGCGGAATACTGCGAGCGGCTGTATACTGCCACCACTAAAAGACTAGAAGACGGGCGATACGAAGTTAGAATCCCCATGAAGACCAACTTCGAACAAAATTTGGGACGATCAAAGCCTCAAGCTGTCGCACAATTCAAGCAGCTGGAAAAACGTTTAGCTAGAGACGAAACCCTCGCTTCTAGTTACAAGACTTTCATCGACGAATACAAAGCTCTACAACATATGAAAAAGTGCACGGAGCCGGACACACCGAGCTGTTTCCTACCCCATCATGGAGTAATGAGACCAGATTCAACGACAACCAAACTCCGAGTGGTTTTCAATGCATCAGCAACCACTAGCACGGGACACAGTCTAAACCAACTAATGGAATGCGGGCCTAACTTACAACAAGACTTACAAGGTATGATTCTACGATGGAGGGCGTTTGAATACGTGTACACAGCGGATATTGAGAAATTCTACCGACAAATACGTGTTCAAGAAAAAGATCAACACTTGCAAAAAATAGTGTGGAGAGATTCAGTCACAGAGCCGTTACAAGAGTTACAACTGACTACAGTAACATACGGCACCAAGTCCGCACCCTTTTTGGCAATGCGAACCATAAAGCAATTGGTCAAGGATGACGGCGCGCAGTACCCTTTGGCGGCGGCTATTCTCTCCAATCAACTATACATGGACGACTTACTTGGCGGATGTCACGACTTCATAACAGCACAGAAAGCTCAAAGCGAACTGATAACAATGCTGAAGGGCGGTGGGTTCAACTTACGAAAGTGGGCTAGCAACAAAACGCGCTTACTCGAAGGCTTGCCAGATGAACTGATAAGCCAAAAAATGTTCGACTTCAAAGACGCAGACACAAACAAAACACTAGGCATCACTTGGAACCCGCGCACAGATCAGTTTACTTACAAACAAATATCACTCTGCAAAAAACGTGACGTCAACACGAAGCGCACACTACTGTCGGACATATCAAAACTGTACGACCCACTTGGCTGGCTATCACCAGTTACAGTAAAAGCCAAGCTAATCTTTCAACGTGCCTGGTCAACAGCAACGAGCTGGGATGATCACCTCTCACCAAATATACAACAAGAATGGGAGCAATTCCGCAATCAGCTGGCACACATACACGACATAACAATTCCACGCTGGATCGGCGACACCCAACAACCCTTCGAACTTCATGGCTTCTGTGATGCATCTGAGAGAGCCTACGGATGCGTCATATATTGCAAGTCCACTAATAAAGAAGGTCAAAAGGTGATCAGACTAGTAGCAGCAAAAACAAAATTAGCCCCACAGAAAAACCCTATTTCTCTGCCACGACTGGAGTTATGTGGTGCATTACTACTAGCTCGCCTGATCGAAAAAGTTAGAAACTCGATCAACTCACAGACAGTCACGATACATTGCTGGACAGACTCCATGGTGGTGCTTGGCTGGCTACATGGGGACGTAGGTCGCTGGAAGAGTTTTGTAGCCAACAGAGTCACACAAATAATTCAAATAACGCCATCCAACTCCTGGAAACATGTCAAGTCCGAAGATAATCCTGCGGACTGCGCAAGCAGAGGAACCTCACCATCAGACTTAATAGGTCACGAACTGTGGTGGAAAGCCCCTTCTTGGCTTCAAAACAACAACATACCCAAACAAGAAATTTTTACAACGAACGAAGAGCAAAGGAAACTGGGTCAAACTTGTGCAATACAAACAATACATGCGCCACTCATCGAGCAACTACTGCAAAAATACAGCTCAATGACATATGCAACCCGAGTCATCAGCTGGATCATACGATTCGTAAACAACTCGCGTGACGCAACAAGAGCCAACTACAGAAGACATAATGCTGACTCAAAACCTACTCGTCAAAACTGCACAGAACAATACCTTTGGCGACGAAATAGCGTACCTACACAAACATAATAAGGTACGGGCCACAAGCAAACTGTTAAGTTTGAGCCCAATACTAGACGCACAAGGCATTCTACGAGTGGGCGGAAGACTTGAACATGCAAAGTTAAACAACTCCCAAAAACATCCGATAATTTTACCAAACAACCACAAGCTATCAGAACTCTTGATTGACCAAGCCCACAAGAATACCCTCCACGGCGGTGCCAGACTTACTTTGGGACACCTTCGTAACAAATATTGGATACTTGGCGGCATGAAACCAATCAAGAAGCAGCTTAACAAATGTGTTACTTGTCATCGCTACAAAACGCAGCGCAGTAATCAACAAATGGCAGACTTACCCACACCTCGAGTTACACCGTCACGGCCATTCACACACACAGGCGTGGATTTCACGGGACACGTTGAAATAAAGGCTAACAAAGGTCGCGGCATTAAAACAGTTAAGGCCTACATCGCGATCTTCATTTGTCTATGTACAAAAGCTATCCACCTTGAACTGGTGTCAGATCTCAGCACTGTAACATTCCTCGAAGCATTGAAGCGGCTATGCGCACGACGAGGAACGCCCAAACATATCTACAGTGACAACGGAACGAACTTTGTCGGAGCAGCAAGAGCACTAGCCAAAGAACGCCAGGAAGCGCTGCAGCTACTAGTCAACGACGACCTCATTAACAGCACTTCCGAGAGTGGCATTGAATGGCACTTTAACGCCCCATCTTGGCCAACAGCGGGAGGATTGTGGGAAGCTGCAGTCAAGAGTATGAAGCACCATCTTAAACGAGTTCTTGGTGAACAAAAGCTTACGTACGAAGAATTTAATACTTTGCTAGTACAAATTGAAGCCTGCCTCAACTCGAGGCCACTTGTTGCTCTGACAAACGACCTCGACGACATCGATTACTTGACACCAGGCCACTTTTTAGTCGGTGGACCGGTACTGGCACCTCCAATGACGTCAGAGGGTGACAACAGCCAGTTAACGTTACGATGGCGCCTGACAGAAAACATGTACAAGGAATTTTGGAAGAAATGGTCCAAAGACTACCTACAGACGTTACAACTACGAGGAAAATGGCAAACTCCAACACACAACATTGAAGTGGACGACGTCGTCCTTATAAAGGAAGAACAAGTAGCTCCCGCGCGATGGTTACTAGGGCGCGTTATAGAGACGCATCCTGGACCAGACAACTTAGTACGAGTCGTCACGCTCAAAACAAAATCCAAGATAATGAAGAGACCCGTAACAAAATTGTCCCGGTTACCCATTGAAACAGGGAATAATACTGAAAACAAACCAACAAAATTCTCGAACAATAAACAAACAGAGGCGACTTCATCAACATCACAACGACAACGTCGGGTGAGCCCTAGACAGGAACGGAAGGGTGTTCCCAGCTGTCACGTCCTCAAGTACCTAAGCACGTTCCTAGTACTCATGATTACGTGTGTGACACCTTCCATGCAACAACTCGCCAATATAACAACCCTAGACCCTACCCGCCTTGTATACTTTGACAAAGCCGCAGACTTACAGATAGTACAAGACGAATGGAGACTGGTGGTGTACTACAACATGACGACTTACTGGAAGAGCATCACTGCCGTTGAACAATACGTCCAGCAACTACATGGACTTGGTCAACGAAATATAGCGTACTTGACTATATCCACACAACTCGAGCACGAACTAAACGAGCTCAAACACTACAACGAAGTATTACAATCTGACCATGGAAGACGCAGTAAGCGAGGTTTCATAAACGGAATTGGGAACATTGCCAACTCTCTCTTTGGCGTACTCGATGACAAATTCGCCGAAAAATACCACAACGACATCAAGCAACTACACAACAATGAAGACCACTTGTTCAATCTGTACAAACAACACACTTCAATAATCGAAGGGGAATACAACCTCCTGAAGAGGAACGAGCAAGTAATGAACCGACAGTTCGTCGTCATCAACAAAAGTCTCAGAGACTCGCTGCTACAACTGAAAACCGAACAAGACCAAGCAACCTTCCTTACTGCTACTGCACTTGCCGCAAACATGATGGTAGCAAACTTGCGGAGAATACAAGACATGTTGATCAGCCTGGTTACAGATCTTCGCCACGGCAAAGTCGACACTCACTTGCTGATACCCGATGCATTTGAAAAACAGTTGAACATCATATCGGGACAAATACCAAAAGGATTATCTCTACCCTGCCCAAACAAATTCAAGTGCATCCGAGAAATGTATAAACTAGCAAGTGTGCAAGGAAAACTAACCGAAGACTTTATTATTTTCGAAGTAAAAATTCCGTTAGTAGCAGACGAACAATATGAACTAACCGAAGTCATCCCAATCCGCAACATAAAGGGAACCTCCATGATTAACATAATACCAACAACTCAATACATAGCCGTTAACTTGAAAATGGACATGATGATACCACTGGATCAACAACATCTTTCATCATGCACACAAGTAAACACAAATCAGCTGCTGCTATGTAACCTTGACTTACCTATATATGGTATAAAAGCAGCCACAAAAATGTGCGAAGCAGACATAATAAACAACCGAGGAGTATCCAATTGCCGCACGGACGTTGCAGCAATGAATGGAAAAAACTACACAGTAAGGGGGCTTGGCTGTTTACGTGTTGCGAGGAATGCACTATGCGCATTTTCTGTCCAGCTGGAATTACGTCACACACACTACAAAATACAGGCATAATTACCTTAGCGACAGGTTGCATGATGCGCGGCGATAAACATCTAATTCATTCGCACTACAATATGCAAAGCACAATGAATATAGGAAACGAGGAAGAGATCTACGTACCAGAGATAAACCTAAACGAACTATTAAGAAGCAACAGTCAAATTACAAATATAACAAACATGGAAATTGAAACACATGAAGAACAACTACAGGGTCTTAAGAGAAAAATTGAGCTGGTTAAAGAACAACAGGACATCCAGATAGTGAATTCTGTGGAGGCGGAGCAACATCACTACGTCCTGTACGGCTGTATGATAGCCTGTGCAACAATATTCAGCATATGGCTTTACTTTCAAATAAAAGCACGCTGCCTCCGTCTACCTCAAGGAAGCAGAACAGCAACGTCGGCGCATAAGGAAGAAATTGAGATGGGACCAAGTCAAACTCAACGGGATCTTCCTGGGAAAGGACAAACAAAGGCAGATACACAGACACTAGAAGAGGTTTCCGGCCATCGTCCTAACAGCAACAAGGTGGATCGCGAAACGTCACCAATACCAGTTAGCGGTGAACGAACCTTCTAATAGATTTCTGCACATACTTTACTTACTTTTTTGAAAACGCTTACTTGTTATTTGTCCTTTTATAGTTGGCAGGATGTACGAGCATCGCCACATGATATAATATGTTTTAGTTTTTAACTGAACAAGCGGTTGCTAATTCACCGATTTATGTACATTCGCTGACTATGCTATTACGCCCGCCACAAGTCACCTACTTTAGGTATTATATATGTTTATGTTTTACCTAATAAACTGTCAATCATTAACGGACACAAAGCAGTGATTTTATTTCCTGTACACATCCCGTTTGATTCGTCCACCTACATACTACATCTCAGTGTGCGGAGCTGCTGCCCGTACATCCTTTTTATTGCAAATATCGTTAGTTTATATCATTACAAGTACTACAGTGAAAATCCGGCTTCGATATGACCTTTAGTTTTGACAAAAAAAAAATCGAAAGTTTCCCTATAACCGGGTCATGAAAATCACAAAAAAAATCATATAAAATAAAATTGGCTGTTATTTAAAAATCTGATTATACGTAATGTTTACATTCATAACAACAGACATTCTGCCCGTTTTTGTAATTTCTAAAGTTAATAGGTTATGAAATAACAACATTTTTATCGTATTTCTTTTATAATTATTATTTCAAGTATAATGCCGTATTAGATCGAGATTTTTATACAGTATATTCTTCATACGCTCTTCTATCAATACTATAAAAATCACGATCTAACTCCGCGTTATTCAAAAGTTATTAGTAATTTTTATTAAATCCGGATAATAACCGGATTTTTCGGACTTAGGGTTGTCACCGAACTAAAAAAATAAACAATTTACTTTGATCATAAATAAAACTATTATTTTAAGAATGTCGTAACTGTTCTGAGTTACGTTAAAGATTTGATATAATAAAAATATCCGGATATAATAAAAATTACTAAGTAATAACTTTTGAATAACGCGGAGTTAGATCGTGATTTTTATAGTATTGATAGAAGAGCGTATGAAGAATATACTGTATAAAAATCTCGATCTAATACGGCATTATACTTGAAATATATATCCGCACGCAAAATACGCGCATTTGACGTGGAGTTGCGGACACCAGCCCGTTATACAATACAATACAATATACTTGAAATAATAATTATAAAAGAAATACGATAAAAATGTTGTTATTTCATAACCTATTAACTTTAGAAATTACAAAAACGGGCAAAATGTCTGTTGTTATGAATGTAAACATTACCTATAATCAGATTTTTAAATAACAGCCAATTTTATTGTATATGATTTTTTTTGTGATTTTCATGACCCGGTTATAGGGAAACTTTCGATTTTTTTTTTGTCAAAACTAAAGGTCATATCGAAGCCGGATTTTTACTGTAGTACTTGGAATGATATAAACTAACGATATTTGCAATAAAAAGGGCATGAGACAAAATAGGGGTTTTTAAAACACTGTGCAAAGTCAACAACACCGGCCAAGTGCGTGAAGGAATACTCAAGTGAAGGGTTCCACAGTCGGGTTGAATAATCAATTTTTTTTAATCAAAAACCAACTTACATTTGCAGTTGAAAAACATGGTACATTCCTTATGAAAGAACTTTTTATTCAAGCACATTTAGCTGTGTAAAGCCGGTGTAAAGCCTACTTAGCTGTGGTAGTTTTCCTTTTAATTTCGTTATAATATACGGAGTGATTCCTTTAAGTTGGACAACAAAAGGAAATCCGAATCCATAAAAGCTACCAGGTTTGCTTAAGAAACTTTAGCTCTTTTTAATGAAAACTATTATGGCATACCTACTTATTTTTGTAGTTTTAGTGTGAGTGAAAGTGACGAAATAGTATTTCCATGCCGTTTGTCTATATTTTTTGTAATGATCATCTACACAAATAAATACAATTGCAATGTCTGTTTGTAATTTCAGAATAACAGCGTTTTACTAAATACATATGAAAGTATATACGGTAGGTACCTATAACAAAAAAAACTTTTTTTTTTAATTTTTGTCTGTCTCTCTATCTGATTGTTGATCTGTCTGTTTGTTCCTGCTAATCTCCGAAATGGCTGGACCAATTTTGACAGGAGTTTTACTGGCAGATACCTGATGTATAACATCAGCTATCTGCCAGTAAAACTCTATCCAGGAGCAACTAATATTTTTAATATTTTTTTATTTATTTTTTTATTTTATCTCAAACATTGTGTCATACATAAACTGAGGCAGCCCCAGTAAGTTACAAAATAGTACTTGTGTCGGGGCTGTCTCACTCTTCCCTTAAATGGTATCTTACAATGATATTTTAGTATTTTAGAGCTACTAAACAGGAAAAAAATTAAATAAAAATACAAAAAATTAAAATTAAAAATAAATGAATTAAGCAGCTTTCGATGTTGTAGTCTGGAGTGCACGTATTTAAATGTGCGTGCGTTTGTGTTTGTGCGTGCGTGTGTGATTATGTGTGCGTGTGGGTTTGTATCTGTGTATGTATGTGTGAGTGTGTGTGTATGTGTGAAAGTATGTGAGTGTTAGAATGTTAGCTTATCCTGATCAGAATGTTTTCTGTTTCTTCGTATGTTAGAGATCTCAACCAATCACCCACTGTTTTTTTACATTCGTATAACAGCAGGGGATATATTTCACACTTAAGGTTTAGTTTATTATAGATGTAGGTGGATTGTGCTACATATTGACGTCTAGCAAAAGCTGATCGAACCCCTGGAGAGTAGGCCACAATGTCTCTGCGCCTTCTGCTCTGAGTATCTGGGTCAAACGGAAGACATTTATGCAGGGTTAAGGTCACATTTAAAACATAAAGTTTTCTAATCGAAAGCAAGTTGCTGACTTTATAGAGGTCTGTTGTAGGAAACCTATATGGTTTAAAATACATCACCTTGATAAGTGATCGTTGAGCTCTTTCCAGGTCGAGGAATTTCATTTTGGAAGCTCCACCCCATATCGGAATGCAGTAAGTTATTACGGATTGCGCCAGAGCTACATATATTTTGTTCATAAGTTTCGCGGACATAACATGACGTAAAGTTTTGAAGACCCAAATGAGCTTCCTGACCCTTTTCATGAGGATTTCCATGTGAGGGTGCCATGAAAGTCTTTGGTCAACAATTATGCCTAGATATTTTGTGGATCTGACTTGTTTTATATTCTGGCAGCTGCAGTTATACAGGGTGTTTGGCGCATGGACCGACACAATTTTTCCAGGGATTTGGGAGGTCATTAGCTAGGTTCTACCCATACACCCTTTGTCCCAAATGTCACGGTTGGTTACATATGTTTTTTTTTGTTTAAATGAAAAAAATGCCCAAAATGTTTCCTTTAATTCGAAATAACTTTTTTGTTTGTGGGCGTAGTGGCACAAAACAAATTTTGTTGCATTCTCCAAAGTCTTTTAAATCTAAAAACATCTTTGTTTTATACAACTGGTTTCAAGAAAATTCCTTACAAGCTTCCAAAGTAATTTTTTTTATTTAATGAATGAAATTTTACAACTTCTAAATTTTTTTTTTTTTTTATTTTTATTTTTTTATTTTTTTTTTTTTTTTTTTAGCCTCTATTGTCCCACTGCTGGGCAAAGGCCTCCCCCATAGCCTTCCACTCTTCTCTCCCTGCGGTTTTCTCTGGCCAATCTCTCCTAAACGCGTCTAGGTCATCACGCCAGCGTTTTCTAGGCCTCCCTCGACGACGACGCCCGTCTTCTGGCACCCACTGCGTGACGACTCTGGCCCATCGGTCCTGATGCATCCTATAGACATGACCCGCCCAATCCCACTTCAACCCAGCAGTCTTGTTCCCCACATCAGCGATTCCAGTTTTGGAGCGTATTGTGGTATTGTGTATTCTGTCGCTGAGCTTAATTCCTAGTACGCTACGCTCCATCGCCCTTTGGCAAACCTTGAGTTTGGACTTTTGCGATTCGGTCAAGGACCAAGTTTGAGCACCGTAGGTTAGGATGGGCAAAATGCACATGTCGATGAGTTTGCGTTTCAGGGATAAAGGTAAGTCACCCTTCATCAGTGACTTCATGGACCAGTAGCTCTTCCAGGCGTTCTCGACTCGGCGGTCAATTTCTCTGTCTTAACTTCTAAATTAACTATAAAAAAAAATAAAAGTCATTTTGAACTTAGCTTTATTTTAAAAAGTTCTTTAGTTGATACCCTTTCTAACGGTATGCTACATGTCATAGAAATTATTCATTATGTAGTCAAAATACTAGTTAGGAGAGTCAGGGTTAAGAAAAGACTTTTTAAGGTTATTTTGTTTTTAATAAACTAAAGTTATAAAAAGGAGGCAAAGCACCGGGAGAGGTGGAAAGTAATGGGGGAGGCCTTTGCCCAGCAGTGGGACAGAATAGGCTAGTTAAAAAAAAAGTTATAAATCTTGTTCAAATTGACCTCCTCCATTTCGTATGCATGCACGACATCTGTTTCTTATTTCAACTGTCGTTGTACGTAGTGCCCGAACTTGTTGTGCCTGTTTTGGAAGAAGGTGTGCCGATAGTTTTCCAAAATGACGGCTGTCCAGCACACTACCAACTGGACGTGCGAGAGCATTTAAATAATGCCTTTCCAAACGCATGGATTGGTAGAGGCGGCCCTATTCCGTGGCCCGCACGGTCCCCAGACCTGACGCCTTTGGATTTTTACGTCTGGGGACGTGCAAAAGAATTGGTTTACCAGACAGAAGTGCCCACTAGGGAAGTTCTAATTGAACGAATAACCGACGCGTTTCAAACTATGCAAGAAGAAATGCGACTACGTACAACGACAGTTGAAATAAGAAACAGATGTCGTGCATGCATACGAAATGGAGGAGGTCAATTTGAACAAGATTTATAACTTTTTTTTTAACTAGCCTATTCTGTCCCACTGCTGGGCAAAGGCCTCCCCCATTACTTTCCACCTCTCCCGGTGTTTTGCCTCCTTTTTATAACTTTAGTTTATTAAAAACAAAATAACCTTAAAAAGTCTTTTCTTAACCCTGACTCTCCTAACTAGTATTTTGACTACATAATGAATAATTTCTATGACATGTAGCATACCGTTAGAAAGGGTATCAACTAAAGAACATTTTAAAATAAAGCTAAGTTCAAAATGACTTTTATTTTTTTTTTATAGTTAATTTAGAAGTTGTAAAATTTCATTCATTAAATAAAAAAAATTACTTTGGAAGCTTGTAAGGAATTTTCTTGAAACCAGTTGTATAAAACAAAGATGTTTTTAGATTTAAAAGACTTTGGAGAATGCAACAAAATTTGTTTTGTGCCACTACGCCCACAAACAAAAAAGTTATTTCGAATTAAAGGAAACATTTTGGGCATTTTTTTCATTTAAACAAAAAAAAACATATGTAACCAACCGTGACATTTGGGACAAAGGGTGTATGGGTAGAACCTAGCTAATGACCTCCCAAATCCCTGGAAAAATTGTGTCGGTCCATGCGCCAAACACCCTGTAGAGGGATTCATTTTGACAACAATGAATAGTAATGCCAAAGTCAGTTCCAGGCTGTGATCTTTGGCTTGGGGAAAAACAAATAAAATTAGTTTTGTCGGTGTTAAGGGTTAAAAGGTTTGCTCCAAGCCAGCTAGCTATTTTAATCAGGCCCTGTTCAGCTACAGTTTTCAGATGTTTCCATGAGTTTCCCGAAAAAACAACCGCAGTGTCGTCTGCATATGAGAATATTTTCCCTCCATTGATCTGCATATTGCATAGGTTGTTTATATAAATTAAAAACATTGGCGGACCCAGAACGCTCCCCTGTGGAACTCCGTAATATACGTCCTCTTCGACACTACATAAGTTATCTATTTTAACCATTTGCTGTCTATCTTTGAGATAGCTCTCAAAAAGGGAGAGAGCTGTGCCTCTTATACCTATGTCTTCTAACCTGCGCAGAAGGATCGGGACGGAAACGCTGTCAAACGCTTTTTTAAGATCTAAGAAGACTGTTAAGCATTTTTGACCCCTATCCACTCTATCAACAATTTCAGATGTCAAAGCCAAAACAGCGTCTTGAGTTGAACGTCCTCGTCTAAACCCATATTGTGCATTAGATAGAATATTGTATTTAAATAAATAGTTTATTAGTCTCTTATTAATTAATTTTTCTAAAATTTTTGAAATTGCTGACAGAACAGATATAGGCCGATAGTTGTTGACATCGTTTACGTCCCCACCCTTGTGCACAGGAGTTACCACTGATCGCTTTAAATCTTTCGGGAAAACACCAGTTTTGAAACACAAGTTAGCTAGCTGGCTTATTAGTGGAACTACAAAATCCCTGGATCGTTTTAAATATTTTGTAGGAATACCGTCCCAACCAGGTGCACTCTCAGAATCAAGACTCATCAGAATACAGTCCACTTCCTGTGGGTCAGTCTCTAACAACACAAACGAGGAAGCCCTAGAGTCACTGCAGCAGCTTGTCACGACTGGCATGCCAGTTTGAGCTACGATGTTTTCTGCTAAGGATTTGCCTATAGTGATAAAGAATGAGTTGACTCTATTTAGTGAGTTTAGAGGGTGTGAGGTAATATTAAGGAGATGAGTGTTTGGGGTTTTGGGTGGTTTATACTATGTGAGTTCATTTATTGTAGACCAAAGATGTCTCGGACTTTTTGCTGAATCTTCTATTTGTTTTTTATAATATTTTCTCTTTGTCCTTTTTATCAAATTGGAACAAAAGTTACGGAAGCGTTTAAAAGTTACTATTAAAATTAAGTTGAAAGGGTCTAATCTAGTGTGGTGCTGCATTTTGTTTCTAAGCCTTATGCACCGCAGTGCCCCTGCAGTGATCCAGGGCTTGAGTGTCCTTTTGCCACAGGGAGAGCATGTAATTTTTGAATTTTCAAGGAGGGACGATCTAATCACCTCCACCAGTTTATTGGCAAAGCTATCCGGGACCGTGTAGGTATCAAAAATTGATATATCTATATTTATGAGACACTTATATGACTCTTCAAAATCTGTAAAGGTTTTGGTTTTTGAACAAGTTCTTTGTCTTTTATCTGAGCTAGTTAAATTTAAAAGAACCATAGCATGATCCGTAATTGTTGTATTAAGTACTGCCACAAATGCTGAAGTTTTAGTTTTATCAAGCTTCAGGACGGTATGGTCAAGGCAATTTTGTTCTCTAGTGGGGAGGCAATGTCCCGGAAGGAGACCGTGCACAGATAGCATATTTAGGTAATTTAGCCTATTTGATCTTTGGTGTGTTATTTCTGTGGATTTTTCGATTATATTAATATTTATGTCACCCATGACGATAATATTTTTGTGTGTACTACAAGATTCAAGATGGCTGTTTAATGAGTTAATGAAAGTGTCAGCACAGGCATTTGACGGGGAACGGTATATACCTATTATAGTAAAATTAGACACTATGATCTGGAGCGGACGCATGTGTTAGGGTTAGTTCAGTAACGAGAGGCACATGTTTATTGCTTATGTAGGCAACCACGCCATCGTTTTGGTTTAGCTGATTTGTCGTAAAATAAGAGGTGTAGTTATGAAGTAGTGGTATTTGTTTATTATTATTTAATCTACACTCAGTAAGAATAAGGACATCCACGTTTAACTTCAACAGAGCCAAATTCATCTGCAAATCGTCAAAATTACTGTAAACACTCCTCATGTTCTGAGTAACAACTGTCAAGTAAGTATTTTCGAGTTTTAACGACGTGGACAATTCTTCGATGTTTACTAAAGCAGAGTTCGCAATTTCAATCTCGTCTAATTCGTCAAGTGTATGTAAGTTACTATCCATTTTTGTATGAGAGGTCTAACAAACATAACTCACGGTGTATTGTTAAAAATAAATGCCAAGGTAAATCAATATTGATCAAAATTCGTTCATAAACATGCAGAAGTTTTGGTTCAAAGATTATTGGTGTATGTATGAATGTATGATGTAAGCGAGAGATAGTTGTATTGTGGACCTTTGCTGATGAGCGTTTGGTAGGAAGTTTGTATGAGATGTTGTGTGTTGATAGTTGATGAGCATGCTTTACAGTGAAAATGTTACTTGAAAAATTAAATGTAAGGAATTTTAAACAAAAATAGGAACTATAACATAATACAAACGTAATAAAGGCTAGTAATAAAGCCAATAAAAATATACAAACAAATGAAATAACTAGAATTAGTCATGCACTTTGAAGTAGGCCTTGCACCTGTGATTCACTCTTCACGAGGACCACCTTAGCATCCTCGTCCTTTTTCAGAAAAACTCTACCAAATGTGGTCCAGCAGAATTTATACTGCTTTGATTTAGCTAGGTCCCGGGCTAAGAAAAATAGGCGGGCGTTCCGTGGAGTGAGTTGTTCCGAAATAAATACAGGAGCGTCTCCGTTACTAGTGATAGCAAGATGCTTAGCTTGAAGTTTCGTTTTGTTTCTTATGTTGAAGGACTTAGTGTATTTCAACAAATCCTGTTTTAGAATGGCAGAGTCCAGTTCCACTACGATGGGGGGACTATTTACCCCCTCCTTTTTCCCCTGCGATCTAAAGATGTCCTTGATATCCCGTTTACTCATATCGAGATTGATATTCTTAGCCAAACTGAGTACCATATTTATCAAGTCATCTCTGGTTTCCAGGTTTTTCCTAGGTACATTTTTTATTTCGATATTATTCTTGCGCGAGCATCGTTGCAGGTCCTCAACTCTATCCTCTAACACAATGATATAATCTTTATCTTTCTTTGCCTGTAATTCTAACTGCGTTATCTTATTTTTGAACTCATCATTTTGTTTAGTCAAGAACGTGATAGATGTTTCTATGTTAGTATTTGTAAGTTGAATCTCTTTCAGATTGGCAGTGATATTTTTTAATTCGGTTTGCTGGGTTTCTATGAAGGACTGAAACAACTCTTTCATTTCCTCCTTGAATTTACAAAATTCCGCGGGTAGGTCTTCATCCCTCATTCTTTTAAATTTGCGTTGCGAAACGAAGTTAGGAGGGGTGACATCAATGCCCATTTCACAAATGTTTCCGTCAGAAATTGATTTGTTCATATTGATGTGATCGTAGGTCCAAGTTACCAGGATATTATGAGTGTCAAAGGTTGATTGCCAATTATAAAGATGCGCCGGGGCAGGTGGGAGAGGTGGGAGGGTCTATGCGACCTATTTCGCTCAATGGCAACGAAGTGGGCGTCGATCTAGGATAGGCCGGCAGCGTGACTTCTGGTGATTTGACGAAATAACGCAGGTGAAAGGTAGGAGTGCGCACGCGCGTCCGCTGATTTGTTGAGAGACGACGTCAGGTACCAGGGTAGCACGTTTATTAGGAGTAAGTTCTCGCCGGTATTTTGGTGACACAGGTAATGAGTGAATTGTACTCACGTAGGTAATTGTTTACGTTCGAACACCTCCTCTGTGCTTATGCTGTCCTATTTTTTCACTTTTATTTATTTGTAAAGAATTATATTTTATTAAGTTACTTATTTGAAAATTAAAACAATACAGTCTTCTACACGTCTGCACCATTCGGTGGTCCGGGGGGAGAGGCAACTAAGGCTACTTTTATTATAGAAAAAGGATTAGAGTTCCGAACAAAAAAAACAAAACCCTTGAAATTGTTAACAAGATCCTATTCAAATTGGGAAGTAATTTTTTTTTATAATAATTAAATTCATGTGGAAAAACGCTAGTCTATTCTATATTCTATACATACAAATAAATAAAATTGAAGTGTTTATTTCCAATATTAAAATAACAACTTTTTACTACATGCACATGATACATTTATCAAAATATTTTTTTTTAACAATTTTTGTCTGTCTGTTTGTTCCGGCTAATCTCTAGAACGGCTGGACCGATTTTGATGGGACTTTCACTGGCAGATAGCTGATGTAATAAGAAGTAACTTAGGCTACTTCTATTATTATATTACGAAAAATAATTAGGGTTCCGTGAAAAAAAAATCCGATTAAAAAAGGGGTTTTATTTTTTTTTACAATTAATTTCACGCCAACGAAGGTCGCGAGCAACAGCTAGTTTCATTATAAGGGAAGAAAGTTATCGGGCAGCGGAAGTTTCTGAACACCCGCTATATTATTAAACGACTTGTCTGATGAGAGGACGAGTAATAGAGAAGTATGGAAGATGAAGATATACTGCGCCGACCCCAAATTAATTGGAATAAGGGCATGTTCTAGAACCAAAAATTCGAAGACATGTGACATCTACCAACCCGCACTGGGCCCGCGTGGTGGATTATAGCCCATTCCCTCTCATAGAGAGGAGGCCGTGTGTCCCAGCAGTGGGAACATTATAGGCTGATTATGTTATGCTTATGCTAAGGGCATGTTGGCGCCACTGCTTCCGGCGACCAAACATAGCGCCAGTATCACGAGTCAAGCGACGCACCGTGGACAGACGAGAAAATAAATAGGTTTAGTTATGGCCATACAAACACGTCAACAGAACGCGTTTTTTTTTCAGAACATTATCCCCAAATCATATAAAAGAGGAATGTTTATATAAATCGTATTAAAAAGAGTGCAAACGAGTACTACCAGTTATGAATGTTGACGTAGTATCTTATAATTTACGTGTTTTGACATTCGGACAACGATTCTCAGTCTATGTGCCGAAAACGTGTCTTCTGGATTCTTGTTCGATTTCGGTATTGCACCAGGCACGTAAATATTGAATACGAATAATAAGACCAAATAGCAATAACCATGTCCTGAATTTCAGAATCCCTAAATGAAGGTAACGTTTAGGTATTGAAAAAGTAACAACTTTTTTAGTAAGGTAGTTTAATAAAGATGAACTTAAAGTATTAACGTCTATCGTCTTATGTCTACTTAGTACTTATAACTTTGCAAAACAATCATAGCTTAGGTAGAGATGCCAGTACATCAAGCTACTACAATCCGCAAAATTTCTTTAATAGATTTTCAACTTTACCGCTAAAGCATTATGTTCAAAGTTAATTGAGAAAAAGAGAATGCTCATGGAAGTATGGAATCCCGTACCATGCTGCATCAAAATCAAACCTTGTTTTTTATAGACTACACTGATCGTATTAACTCCTACAAAAATTATTTTTGAAAAAAAAACCCGCGTTTCAGAGTTATTTTATAAAATCGAAACTAACCTAAAAAGTAGGTCTATTTTTTCGACGCTACCAACGACGTATTTTAACACACATACATTACATTATTGCTCTAAAAACAGCGTAATACACTAATATTAGTAAGAATTACGAGTTAAAGTAACATCCACAGTATGCTTGACTGAAACTCGATTTTATTTTGGACCTTTACATTGCCAATAGTCAGTCAGTACAGTACAAATGTCAGATGCCACAGATAAGATAACTATAAACCATAGAGTATAAGTAAGTGCTATAAACTAGTCGGGATTTAGGGATGTAATCGATAAATCAAAATCTTTAGGCTGAGAAAATCTGTTTTGTTGCAAATAGCAATAAACCAAACTAAATCGATTTGGTGTACTGATCTTACTTAATTGTAATTAATTTTAGAGTCCGCTCGACAGACAAGGGTTTGTTCAATTGAAACGGAACGTCGTTTATATTCAGTTGAAACGGAACGTCATATAAAGGGAGTAAAACAATATTCATACTTTTAAACTCGAAAAGTATATTTCCAGTTCAAAAATCAAATCCCCGACGCGTAATGCCGTAAAAAAATATGAAACTAATTACTATAATATTTTGGTTTTGAGGCGCGAGACTTTTTGGTACCAACTTTGGTCATTGTCCTTTGACAGTTTCGGGTAGATTGATGTGCTGGCGTCTAAACATTAAACAATTAACGTCATTGAAATCTTAACGACACAAGGTTTACACAGCTGCAAACGCTGACATAATTGGTTTTATTTTTTCCTCCAGAATGGATTCTTGCCAGAAAATAGTTTGTCCTTTATAAACCCCCCTACAGAGAGTATTTTATCAATGTCGACATCAGCGCCTAAAGCGACGCCTGCGCCGGAGTTCACGTTCTCTAGGACAATGATTTCTGGAGTTTTGTCGGCTGAAATAAAGATGAACATAATTGAAACTATTAATGGATATCATCAAGTAAGTAAGGTCAGTTTGTCATCAAAATATATCCAAAATTTCATAAAATAATACTATGCTACCAATTTATTGCTCCAGTAGCCCATGTTTATAATTCAGTTAAAGGAGAGGTCTTTTTTAACTCAGCTATCCATTCAAACAATGAAGTTGAAATTAAAAAAGATGATAGCCTCTTATTGGAGTATTTTGAATGGTTTGTCTCACCTGCTTCATCTGGTAGGTCTAGATGCAAGTGCCTGTCGCCATCGTAGACGCCTTTCGCCTTTTTGTTGCCTGCACCGATATCATAGTTTATAGCACTGTTCCGAAGCCAAGTGATTTCGACAACGCGAGGGGCTGGAATGAAAACAAAGAATATTATCATTTTATGTTGTATTGGCCAGTAAAACTTTAGTGATAAGGTTCGTACCAATTCCCTTAATTAACACTACGAAATAAAGTCCTTAATACTAAAATTATCAAACAAGTAAAAGATGGTATTGAGGATATTGGTTGTTGTTGATGTTGTGGCTTTGTGCTATCTTTTTTTCAGTGTTATTCACAGTTCACAGACTTAAAGTTCGGTTAATAGGTTAAAATAATTCGAGTAAAAATTAACATAGATAATTAAAATATTTTTTACCTGGAGCTGCGTTAAGACAGGTAAAGAACAATAAAGCAAAAGCCACCGTAGCACGCACCATGCTGCCAACGTACACTGCAAATACTAAACAAACTGTTGTTTGAAAATCTTACGAACTTAAATATGAAATCGTTCACAACCTGTATTATTCGGCTACACTTCCCTATAGCCACTGATACAAATAAAAACCCCACTGTATGAGGTAAAATCTTAAGAAAACGAAAACAGACATTTTCGTGTTTAAGGTTATTTTCAAGCAGTTGCCCCTGTTGTAAAGACAGTAAAAGCTGAAATCAATTTAGAGAAAGTTTGAGATTTTTTTGTAATTACTTTACTGGAGTAAGGTAACTTATTTCTAATGAACTTCACGTAGGTTTCCAAAATAAACAATTAAAAGTAAAGGGCATAAAATACTGCCTTTAGGAACTCCGGCAACCAAAGTCACAAAGCCCATAATGTAAAAGTATTTCCTAACAGGCAAGTTATTGGCTCTAAGACTATTTTTATCTGAACACCTAACGAATTATCTACTATATTGTTACACTGTATTCATTTATTTATTTCCATAATAGTGACTCTACACAAATGTTAGAGTATCAAAGGTCTCGTTTAGATCAAAATCAATAATCTAAGACTATGACTATAATTTTTGAATTGAGTGCCTACCTAAGAATTATATGTTATGGGCATGTGATGAGGTAGGACAAATCGCATGTGACTAAAAGAGTGATGAATATAAATGTTGAGGGATAGAGAGGGAGAGGAAGACCAAGGAAACGATAGATGGATTGCATGAGGAATGATATGAAAGAAAAAGAAGTAAATGATAGCGTGACGGTTGACAGAGGAGAATGGAAGAAAAAAAATGTGTTGCGCCGACTCCAAGTAAGGTCTCATGGGGCAAGGGCAGGAAGATGATGATGGATATGTACCGAAAGATTTAATGCATTTATGCGATTATTTTGGCATAGAAACAAATGACCTACCTTAGAATAATCTTTAAGACATCTGTGAAATGAAAACATTCAGACAATTGATTTTTATTACATACTAGCTTTTGCCCGCGGCTTCGCCCGCGTGCAGTTCGGGAATTGCCCACGGGATCTTGCCTACTTCTGGGATAATAAGCAATCTACATCTATTTGTATCAGACTATAATCTGTCTCTGTGCCAAGTTTCATTCAGATCTGATCAGCCGTTCTGGCATGATTGAGTAACAAAGATCCATTCATCCAAACTTTCGCATTAATAAATAGTTTATGTAAGATATATATGTAATATTAGTATTTAGGGTTCCGCACCTCAAAGGGAAAAACGAGACCCTTATAGGATCACTCGCGTGTCTGTCTGTCTGCCTGTCCGTCTGTCACAGCCAATTTACTCTGAAACTACCGGACCGATGGAGTTGAAATTTGGTACATATATGTAAGTCATTGATTCAAAGACGGACGTATAAATTAATTTTAAACAGGGGAGCCACTTTTGGGTCGTAAATTAAAAAATGAAAATAAAAATATTTCTAAACTACATCGTGTTATATCAAAAACTGTGATACACGTGTCTCATAATTTTAATGGAAGAGTGATGTGTACATTAAGTTTTGAGTCAACCGACCCAGAGAATATTAAGTTTCACAGAAAATTCAACCCCTATTTCAAAACAAAGAATACATCCTTCAAATTTCATGTCATTAAGACCAGTGGTTGATATATCAGTCAGTCAGTCAGGACTTTGATTTTATATTGCGGGATGATTTTGGAAAAACTGTGAGTAGAGTATGTACACTTTCAAGTCTATCGACACCTAGAATAGAAAAATTCACAGAAAACTCAGCACCCCATTTTGTCCTCTTAGGGGTGGAATTTGGGTGCTATCATTGCGAGGATCGCCCGGAGGACACGGTGGAGCACACCGTAGAGGTCTGCTCCGCTTGGGCGGAGCACCGCCGTGTCCTCGTAGCGGCGATTGGCGGCGACGACCTCTCGCGTCCAGCCCTGGTTCAAGCCATGGTCCGGGGCGAGAGGGAATCGAAAGCCGTCGCCTCCTCCTGCGAAGCAGTCATGCTAGCGAAGGAGGCGGCGGAACGTGAGAGGGAGAGAGCCTCACGTCCCAGCCGCCGCGGGAGGAGAAGCACCGGGCGTCGGGGGCCACGCCGTGATGGGTCTCGGCCACCGTAGGCGCGGGCCTGTGGACGGTGAGTAATGGGCTAGCTCGCCGTCCGTCCGTCGTATGACGACAGGCCGTGTCGTGTTCCACGCGCGCCTCAAAGAGATGTCAGCAAACGGGAGGGGCCCGCAAGGGCCGATGCCAGCCAGGGCTTTTTTTTTTTTTTGGAGGGTGGGAAATCATCAAATGACTCCTCCCGCTCTGGGTGGAGCGGAAGGGAGTGTCAGACTCTTACTGACTAAAAACCACCCATGTTCCTTCATTGGCCCTTTATGTTCCAGGGCCGCGGTATCTCTTTCGAACAGTCCCGCAGCCCTGGCAGGCACCGGCCCCTCCCGTTGCTGACAACTCTTTGAGGCGCGCGTGGAACACGAACGCGCCGTCGACACGACCTGCCCGTCGTCATACGACGGACGGACGGCGAGCTAGATGCCTGCCAGGGCTGCGGGACTGTTCGAAAGAGATACCGCGGCCCTGGAACATAAAGGGCCAAAGAAGGAACATGGGTGGTTTTTAGTCAGTAAGAGTCTGACACTCCCTTCCGCTCCGCCCAGAGCGGGAGGGGTCATTTGATGATTTCCCACCCTCCAAAAAAACAAAAAAAAGGGGTGGAATTTCGAAAAACCCTTTCTAAGTGGACCCTTTGCCACTGGTAGGTACCAGTGGCGAAGAGTGAAAATTGAGTCAGGGGAAACCGAAGAAAAAATGAGAATTGTTTTTTTTTTCCTATGTTTATTTGGACCTCATTTTCGTTATCAGTGACCTCAAAAACTATGAAAATGATAACCCTGATGAAAAATCTAAAAAAAATGGTTGGTGCCATTTAGAATTTTCATTTTGACCTAATTTTCGATATCAGCGACCCTTTTTTCTTTTTTTTTGGAGTGTGGGAAATCATCAAATGACTCCTCCCGCTCTGGGCGGAGCGGAAGGGAGTGTCAGACTCTTACTGACTAAAAACCACCCATGTTCCTTCATTGGCCCTTTATGTTCCAGGGCCGCGGTATCTCTTTAGAACAGTCCCGCAGCCCTGGCAGGCACCGGCCCTTGCGGGCCCCTCCCGTTTGCTGACAACTCTTTGAGGCGCGCGTGGAACACGAACGCGCCGTCGACACGGCCTGCCCGTCGTCATACGACGGACGGACGGCGAGCTAGCCCATTACTCACCGTCTACAGGCCCGCGATATCAGCGACCCTGAAACCATGAAAATGACATCCATGACGAAAAAACCAAATATTTTCGTCCGCACCATCTTGGATTTTCATTTTGACCATATTTTCGTTATCAGCGACCCCAAAAACCACGAAAATGACATTCATGAAGAAAAACCAAAAATTTTCATCGGCGCCATCCTGAATTTCATTTTGACCTAATTTTCGTTATCAGCGACCCCAAAAACCACGAAAATGACACTCATGACGAAATAACTGAATTTTTTTGCTGGCGCCATCATCGATTTACATTTTGGCCACATTTTCGTTATCAGCGACCCCAAAAGCCATGAAAATGACACCCATGACGAAAAACCCTAAAATCTTCATGGGCGTCGTCTTGAATTTTTATATTTTGACCTCATTTTCGCCATTGGCGGCCTCAAAAACCACGAAAATGACACCCATGACGAAAAAAACCGAAAAAAAACAGGACTGAATTTCATACTGGGGGATGATTTTGGAAAAACTGTGATACACGTTTCTCATAATTAATCTCTTCTTAACTGAAGAGTATGTACACAAATTTTCAATTCAATCGACCTCGAGAATAAAAAGTTTCATAGAAAACTCAACACCCATTTTTACCCTCTTAGGGGTAGAATTTCGAAAAACCTTTTCATAGTGGATACCTACTCTTCACAAAGAATACGCCCTCCAAATTTCATTTCTCTAGGACCAGCGGTTTGGGCTCTGCGTTGATATATCAGTCAGCCAGGACTTTGAATTTTATATTGGGGGATGATTTTGGAAAAACTGTGATACACCTCTCTCACAATTTTAACTGCAGAGTATGTACACAAACTTTCAAGTCAATCGACCCCGAGAATAAAAAGTTTCACAGAAAATTCAACACCCCAATTTACCCTCTTAGGGGTGGAATTTCGAAGAACCTTTTGTTATTAGATATCTACTCTTCACAAAGAATACACCCTCCAAATTTCATTTCTCTAGGGCCAGTGGTTTGGGCTGTGCGTTGATATATCAGTCAGTCAGGACTTTGAATTTTATATATATGGGGGATGATTTTGGAAAAACTGTGATATACATTTCTCATAGTTTTAACTGAAGAGTATGTAGACTTTTAAGTCAATCGACCCGAGAATAAAAAGTTTTACCGAAAATTCAACACCCCATTTCTCCCCTTTAGGGGTGGAATTTCGAAAAACCCTTTCTTAGTGGATACCTACTCTTCACAAAGAATACACCCTTTAAATTTCATGTCTTTAACACCAACAGCTTAGGCTGTAAGTTGATATATCAGTCAGTCAGTCAGGACTTTGAATTTCATATTGAGGGATGATTTTGGAAAAACTTTGATACACGTTTCTCATAATTGTAACTGCAGAGTAGGTACACAAATTTTCAAGTCCATCGACCGCGAGAATAAAAAGTTTCATAGAAAACTCAACACTCCATTTTACCCTCGTAGGGGTAGAATTTCGAAAAACCCTTTCTTAGTGGATACCTACTCTTCACAAAGAATACACACTCCAAATTTCATTGCTCTAGGACCAGCGGTTTGGGCTGTGCGTTGATATCTCTGTCAGTCAGTCAGGACTTTGAATTTTATATATATAGATAAATATAGATAAATGAAATAAAAAACAAGTTTCGTGCTGTGTACATCTGTAGCATTCGTAACATCGTCCAAAACAATTTAAAAAAAAATCCGGTTCAACGTGTTTATCAAGTTTAAATTGAATCAGTTTTTACGCCGTTGACTTTTTGATAGTAATGGTTTTTTGCAAAATATTGTTTATAAACAAGGAAAAAATATAAATTATTTTATTAGCCTAGCTAAGAACTGGAAAGCATGAGACGCTAAGCTTTTTGAAAGAAAAACTAACAGATTTCCTCTACCTTCTCAAAAGTGGTAATCAATTAAATTCCGCTAAATGGTGTAGTGTTATCCAGTTACTTGGTTGTGTTGTGTTACTGATAATTAACTGAATCCAGATAAACTGGAAGCAGACTCCAACAGACTTGGCAAAACGAGAAACAGGTCTATAAGCCAAAAAAAAAACAATATTTTTAGCTGTTTCATATTATGTGAGGAAAATTTTTCTGATGTTAAGAAAATTCCTTAGTTAACGATGAAGTGCTTCATCATCTCGAGCCTATAACAGTCACATGCCTGTTGAATTGCACGCCATTTATAGTATGGCCACTTTAAGTGTGCAGTTTAAGGGGGCTCTGCTTGTCAAACAAAAATGCATCGATATGTCAAACTTGGTTCATTTATTTTAGTTCTGTGTTTTCCCGCCTGCACAGAGAAGTTGTTTGAAGTGTTGCTCGATCGTCGGGGACAATCACGCTACATGCTGCAGCAACATTAAACGTTTTCTCAGATATTGTGTAGACGCTTCTTATTTACTGTAATTCAATCATCACAAATTCTAAAAATAAAATAACCGCATCCTGTGAATGTGAATCAAAAAATCATTTTGGTAGGATTTTGCATTTTCATTTTTTGTTTGTCTGAAATAAAACTTTTTGTACTTACTATAAAGTTTTACGCCTGATTATCTTCTAAGAAATAACGTCTTTTAACAGCGCTTTGCTATCATTTTTTTACTATTTGTGATATACTATATTATTATATTCCTGAATAGAATATCAAAAGGCTGAATTAATTTTTGTCAAATGAATCCACTGTGATTGTGGAACTCATTTCCGTCTAACATTAGATAATTTCAAAGCATTTAAATTTTCAAAAATACATTTAAAAGAGTTTAACCAACCTTTCCTCTCCATAGTGATATTTAAATATTATATTTTCATATTTGTTTATATATTTTAGCGTTAGGTTAGGTTAGGTTTATACCGATATATGTTGTATACTCTTAAGTGTACTTATCTACACTAATATTATAAAGAGGAAAAATTTGCCACATTTAGCCAGTTATATTTAAGTCCCATGTAATAGGAAAAGATGACGTTTCATGTTATTATATTTTGTATGTTTTTACAGTCCAGACTCATACCAAAACGTGTCGTGTTTTATTGTTCTATTGCAGCATTGCACCAGGCCTCAATGGATTTCATTCAAGTCAATGCGACGTGAGATCCGCTTCACCGCCCCATCGCGCGGACAATTCGGTGTCGTGTGAGCATCGATGTAGTTTTTGTATTTCAGAAGATAGTGTTAAAAATAAATATTTAGTAGCTCATTGTTATCTATTGCTACTTTAGTGAATTACAACTTACAGTATTTATGTTTATTTTCTAATCTCTAAGGGCTTAAAATACCTATAGCATAACAATGGTCGCTTAAATAAAACAACGAATGTAACGGTAACGGTAACGGTATGCTGGAAGAGATTTCTTTAGAAATAAGCATCACCTTTGTACCTATTCTTTCTGTTCCTTTCTTGTTTTCTGTATTTAGTGTGTACATAAACTGTTAAATAAATAAATAAATAAACGAATGTCATTGAAATTATATACTTGACTTTTCTACAATGTGGGATATCTTTGTTCAGTCTTTTATACCTTTGACGTGCATAATAGTAAAAAAACACAGGGGTTAATAAGGTTCTCATTTTATATATTAGTCTATGAATAAGGTGTTAATGCTGATATAAATTCTTTTACATTTTCCTCCAGAAGGGGAAGTAATTTGTCTTTTATAGACCTTCCTATAGAGAGTATTTTATCAACATCGACGTGAGCGCCTAAAATGATTCCTGCGCTGGAATGCACATTCTCCAGGACAGTGATTTCTGGAATTTTGTCGGCTGAAAACAAAACAAGAATATTATGAAGATGGTTCATGGCTACCATCAATTACAAGGTAATATAAAGTTTCTCAAAAGAGTATTTTCCAAATTTCATACAGTAGAACTGCTAGACTTATTCATTTATGCTACGCACAGTAACAATTGAGTTTATAAATCAAGTTAAGATAAGATGACAGTCATTTCAACTCATACGAGTTGACACTTAGTTGAGTTGAGTAGAGTTGTAAACTTATACAAGTTTCTGTTTATCCATTCAATGAATAAAGTTGACACTGACATAGACAAATTGAGAAAAGCCATACGAAGCCTCTGATTGAAGTATTTTGGTTTGCCTGACCTGTTTTATCTGGTACGTTTAGATGCCAGTGTCTAGCGCCATCGAGCACACCTTTCGCCTTTTGGTTGCCTGCACTGAGATCATAGTTGATACTACTGTTCCGGAGCCACGTGATTTCGAGGACCCGAGGAGCTGGATTGAAAACAAAATTTGATTTTGCACCAAGGGGATAAAGCAGTGTCTTACTTTACAGCACACAACAGGATGCAGGAGAGTTTAAAAATAATTCGAGTAAAAATTAACATAGATTATTAAAATATATTTTACCTGGAGCTGCGTTAAGACAGGTAAAGAACAATAAAGCAAAAGCCACCGTAACACGCACCATGCTGTCAACGTACACTGCAAATACCAAACGAACTGATTGTCATTTCAAAATCTAACGTCCTTAAATATGAAATCGTTCACAACCAGTATTATTTGGCTATACTTCGATACAAATAAAATCCCCACTAAAACAGGTAAAATATTCAGAAAAGAAAATATCTCTATTCTGTTGTTTAAGCACACACACTATTAGAGAGCATACATACACTTCAGCTATTTTAACATTTTAAATTCGAACACTAATGTCCCTTTAAAACAGTAAAAGCTGAAACCAATTTAGTGACCAAGAGTAACCAAGAACTTAGTGACTTACTAAATGACTTCATCAATTCTCGTTTGGATCGAATTGAGAATCATCTAATCCAAGTGAAAGCGGTCACTTCTAGGATAGACGAGACAAACAAGGATATCGAAAAGTCTATGTTATCAGTCACTGAACAACTAACTTCGCTTGAGCTTAAAATCAGCGGCCTGGAAGTCGAGAGGAACTCCATGTCTACAAAACTGGCATCCCTAGAAGAAAAACTAGAATCGCTTGACCGTACACTTGTTAAGACTAGTGTTGAGCTTCGTAACGTACCAAAAAGGCCTAAAGAATCGAAGAACAATCTGTACGACGCAATACTGGAGTTATCAAAACACCTAAAACTGAACCTGGAAGTGTCCGATATACGCGACGTGTCACGCCAGCCATCTAAAAAAGAAAACCCCAACTCAGCTATAACTGTTGAATTTACAAACACACTAATCAAGAACAATTTTTTGATGGCAGTGAAGGCATACAATAAAGGTAACCACAACAATAAGTTAAATTCTTCTCACCTGGGTTTGAATGCAGAAAACACTCCTGTCTTCGTCGCAGAACAACTCACAACCCACGCCAAAAGGTTATTCTATCTTACGAGAAATTTTGCAAAGGCTAACCATTACCTATACTGTTGGACATCTAATGGTCGCATAATGTTGAAAAAGGACCAGGATAATCAAACATTCATTATAAGGGCCGAACATCAATTAAATGATTTGCCCACCTTTACAAGCGCATGACTTCTTATGTTTTTCTTATTTACATTTATTACTGTTCCGCTGTTTTTGTTTTCGTACACAATTGTCCTACTTAGACTTGTTAACGGTTATTCTATTTATTTACTATTAATACAAATTAGAATTAAGTTACTATGTTACACTATAAACACTACAGACACTACAAACACACCACTAAAACACATAAACTACATTATAAAGCACCCACCTAGTATATTAGATAAGCTACTCTTTAGTTTTTCATATTCAGCTTTACTTTTCCATAAACTTGTATTCTATGAAAAATCTAAATCTTTACAACTTCTTATAAGTCGCCTCGTTTTTGATTGTGAAGTATATATATATATATATTTTTTTTTTTTTTAACAATTATTGATGCTAAATAGTATTAATGATTTACTTGAAACTGTTGATCAATTTTCTGTATCAGAAACCTACTCATGCACTCCGGAACAAACATTCACACATCTGAAACACGAAAATGCATACTTCAAAATTCTCACACAAAATATCCGATCTATTAATCGAAATTACCTGAATCTAGAGACACTATTACACCGACTTAATGTAGACTGCCAGCTCGTGGTCTTAACAGAATGCTGGTTACCGTGCAACACTAATTCTTTAATCCCGACTATGAAAAATTATAAAACCTATGCCACAACAAAACATATAAACCAGAGCGATGGCGTTGTGGTCTACTTTAAGTCAAGCCTCGTAACCACTTGCGTAGAACCCAATTTTAATGGATCTGCTTCGGGACTTATTGTCGAGGTAAACTCTGAAATAGCGATACTTTGTATATATCGTTCTCCTTCTAATGATAACATTCATTCATTTCTGACAGCACTTAATTGTATCCTACTGACGCTCACCAAATTTAAGTCAGTTATCATTACCGGCGACATCAACTTGGACATCAAGACAACATCAGTAGATACCCGTGCTCAAGACTATCTTAATGCATTGGCATTCCATGGATTCCTACCTGCACACACCCTTCCTACCAGAGATAAGAATTGCCTGGACCATATCATGCTCCGCTGTAAGTCTAAAACCATAACGTTTATTTATGATTCTACGGTGACTGATCATAGTTCTTCTTTATTATGTATTAGTGCTAACAAGCCTACACTATCCCCCCAGAACACCATTGCTAAGGTGGATTACATAAACCTTGATACGGCTATGAAAAATCTAGATCTTTCTTCAATTTTTTACATATCAAACCCTAACTTGGCGGCCGAAAACCTTGTCGAAATATTAAACACAATTATAAATCAACACACAACAATAACAAAAATCCCTTCAAGTAAAAAAATACTTAAACCCTGGATCACTCCAGGCCTACTGCGGTGTATACGCAATCGTGATTCGATGCATAGGAACCTAAAACTCACACCTGATAATGAAACCTTATCCATCACCTACAAACGATACAGAAATTTTTGTGCAATACTCCTAAAGAAAGTTAAAAGGAAATATGATTCGCAAGAACTAAACAAGGCGACAAATAATACCAAAAAACTATGGAATACTATAAAAAACATAACTAATATGACTAAAACTGAAAATACTTCCACTGATTTAATCTCAAACTCACTCTCACCTACTCAGTCTTGCAATAATGTTAATCAATACTTCGTCAGTGTTGGAAAGAACCTTGCAGACAAAATTCCTGGAAACCGAACTCACTTAGGTTTGGCACCCCCAACTACCTGTGACAAGTCATTTGTGCTTGAGCTAACAGACCCGGACGAAGTTGTATCCACTATAAACTCACTGAGAGTCACTGCTGCTACTGGATGGGACGGAATATCTTCTTCTTTTTTGAAAAGATATGCGCGGACTCTGGCTCCTGTTCTTAGTTATTTGTATAACCTTTGCTTCCAGTCAGCTATCTTCCCTAATCCATTTAAAACAGCAATAATTCATCCTATCTTTAAGGGTGGGGATGGGGCCGAACCTAGTAACTACCGACCTATAGCTGTTTTAAGTGCACTGTCTAAGGTACTTGAACGCTTACTGAATAAGAGACTCGTACGCTATCTTGAGCATTTTAAATTGTTATCACCACAGCAGTTCGGCTTTCGCTCAAATAAATCTACTTGTGATGCAGTTAATGACTTAGTCAATCATATAGTTGGTGGTTTAAACAACAGAAAAAAAGTGGTAACAATTTTCCTCGACTTAAAAAAAGCCTTTGATACGGTTCCCATTCCCACCCTTCTAAATAAATTGGAAAACCTTGGTGTCAGAGGGCTTCCACTTGAACTTTTCAAAAGTTACCTTACTGATCGTAAACAATGCGTTGTTATAGGCGGCCATAGGAGTGAGGAACTTCCCATCGAGTATGGCGTCCCTCAGGGCAGTGTCCTGGGCCCATTACTTTTTTTAGTATTTATTAACGACCTCTGCAACCTCGAGATTCCGAATTCAAAAATCGTATGTTTTGCAGATGACACTGCAATAACGTTTACTGCTGACTCTTGGTCGGACCTACAAACTGTAGCACAACATGGTTTTAATAGTGCCCTAAACTGGCTTGATTCACATTCACTAACTCTCAATGCGACAAAAACTTGTTTCATTCACTTTTCTGTGAGCACTGCCTCTCAACCGAATAGTTCCTTCACCATAAAAGCGCACTTGTGTTCTATGGATGACCATATGTACTGTCAATGTCCTACTCTCACACCAGTTGATCAGATAAAATATCTTGGAATTGTGTTAGATAAAAATCTCAACTTCAAATCACATATTAGCGCTCTTTCAGGACGTGTACGGAAACTGATTTATATTTTTAAAAACTTACGACACGTAGCCAGCCCTTCGATCATCCGTAACGTGTATTTCGCACTCTGCCAGTCAATCCTCACCTACTGTATCACCTGCTGGGGAGGCGCGGCTAAAACTATATTGAAGCCCCTTGAGACTGCTCACAGAGCTATATTGAAGGTTTCTACCTTTCGGCCGATTCTATTTCCAACCAATGAGTTATACAAAGCCTGCAATGTACTTAATGTACGGCAACAATTTATTCTTCACACTGTGTTACTTCAGCATCGTAAAACTCCATTTGTAGAAATGACCAAACGTCGCAAAGACCTAATCTGCACTATTCCACCTGCACACACTGCTTTTATAAAAAAATTCAACATCTACCTTGGTCCATCTTTGTATAACAAAATCAACTCGCATTTACCAGTCCACGGCTCGACCCTTTTCAATTCTAAAAAGTCTGTCTGTTCATTCCTATCAAACCTGAATTATGGCGAAACCGAAATTTATCTAACGACTGACAACATTCACTAATTACTCTCACAGATGCACACACACGGATGATTACACACACCTGCACGAACACATACACATACACTCTCACACACCACACACACACAACACACGCACACACACACACAGACACGAAACACACCCACACACTTAATTTGCATGTTACGGTTGTCTTTATTTTGTTTTATTTTTTTTGTTTTCTTTTTACCTTATTTTGTTTTTTAGTTTACTTTATCTTTATCATTTACTCATTGTAGATTTCCCTTGTATATCCGTTTGTTAATTACCACTTTTGCCAATCTGCACATGTAACACGTACCAGAGCCAATCATTACCTAGGGATCGAAACTGTGTCTCCTAAACACAGGCTATTTTGTAGCCTAGCTAGGAGGACAGAGCTTCACCCACCTTATTGTAGACTACAATTTATTCTGTGTTACCTATTATTATTTAAGTTAAAAAGCTGTAATCTACAATCTGTTTATTTTGAAATAAATTATTATTATTATTATTATTATTATTATTATTATTATTATTAATTTAGAAAAATAATTCATGCAAATGCCGTCAGTTACTTAATTGAAGTAATAGATATCTGTGCACTCCAAAATTTGGTACCGCTTTGAACATTTCACGTACGTCCCCGAAATATACAGTGTGTTTGGTTAACGGTTACCGATATTTAAAGGGCATATTATATTCTCATTTCTATCCATAAATACACGTTTATATATACATACCTCTACCTCAACACCCCACGAATGGCAGCCATCTTATTTTTGTTTCGGCTGATCTAGGGTTTGTTCAGTGAAATGCTAATATTTTTCAGTCTAAGAGACCTAGAGACTTGCAAATTACCTTATTGAAAGGGAAAATGCCGAGGCTATCGATCACTCAACACATTTTCTTGAATGATGTGCAAAAAGTGCCTAAATACCTAATAATAAAAGAAAATACGAAATTTTATACAATACCAACTTTTTTTTAAATTTTCTACTCTAGTCTAAAATTAACCCTTGAATGATGCATATAAAATAAAATAAAATACAGAAAAAAAATAAAACAAACTTTTATTACTTGTTAATAAAAAGACAAAAAATTATGTAATTCTGATAAGAAATATGCCATTTTATAAGTATGTACATACATTATATCCCATTTTTTTTTAATAAAAGTGGTGTTTCACCTTTATTTCTTCGTCCGCCGTCAAAATGTAACAATGATTTAATGTACCTATAAAATGGTATATTTCTTGAAGTTCAATGAACAAAGTAATAAAAGCTTATTTTTATTTTTTTTTGTCTTTTTATTATTTATGATTTGGGATTTACTACGGCGTAGTTCGTAGTCAAAACACAATTATGTTCAAGCTTGAAGAGCATTACTAATGAAAGCAACGTTCACCGTTGCTTTCATTAGTAATGCTCTTCTGTCGCTTCAATTTCGCCTTCTTTAAACTTTTTTTTCTTTGTGTAGTAGTTTCTTTTTTAATCATGTTGTTCCCACGAGTATAGGACATAAACGGTCCATCCCCACAGAGGTCTATTGTAGGGGGATAAGGGCTTCAGTACAACAGGGTTCACCCTGGTAGCCTGAGGCGCAACGTTAGCGACACTCGTATGACATGTTTGTACACCCTCATACCATTCAGCCCTCGGCACGTGCTCACCTTGGCATTGTGTTACCCATCTAATAAAAAGAATTCATATTCATAATAATTACACCGACGAGACGTTAGGTGAGGTTAGTGAGCACTAGTTCCCATGATCCCGGTGCAAGTGTGAGAAGGGAACACCGGGGTGGATTTTAGTCGGTTAGAGTCCGACAGAACCCTCCGCCCGCCCCAGGGCGGAGGACATCCGTATGGAATTCCACACCGGGAACAAAAAAAGTTTACTATAAACCCTGCAGACAGGAAATAGGAGCGTCAACTTTTTCTTAGAGCGCCGTTTCGTATCCACTGACCGTAGAAAGATAAGTAACTGAGTGTTTATCAAATGGTTGACATTTGATATTAAAATAAACAAGTAACAACTAGGTATTTTATTGTTACCACACTACACTACGTTGCTGTCTGTGTAGTTTCAGCCTTATTATAGGATCAATGAATAATAAAGAAATATTTAATTTATTTTCCTTCGTTGGTTTCAGCCTTATTATAGGATCAATGAATAATAAAGAAATATTTAATTTATTTTCCTTCGTTGCTGAAGAAACTGAAAGTGATTAATTGACAACGACCTTTTGGAGAATCTGGATTCGCCATTCGCATTTTATAATCATATTATCTTAATCATACATTATCGTGTTATGTTTAATGTTTTTTTAAATAATATTTATGTACAAGGAAAAAATATAAATTATTAAGCTAGCTAGCAACTAGAAATCATAAGACGCATATTTTTTAGAAAGAAAACCCAACAACTGTCGATATGAAAATATTTGGTCATATTTTTCGCTACCTTCTGAAAAGTGGTAAATAAAAGTAGTCAATGACGTTTCGAGAGCCTGGTATCCAGTGGTTCAACTATGTAAAAACCAAAAGTTCGCGAACGGACACTGAGTTTCATGAGCATCGAGTTGTGAGTGACAGTGGTAGTCAACCGAGTTGACGGAGCGCAAAAACCAGACAAGTGCAAGTTCGACTCTCGTGCAGAGGGTTCCGTACGTTAATTATCTTCATTCCGTAAATTGATTTAAATCTATGATTTCAGTTTTGATTAAGTTTTCTTGTAATTTATAAGCAATGAATTATTTTTATATTTTTTTCTAAATTTTCGGCCCTCTAGTTTCGGAGTTAAGGGGGGGGGGGAATTGTCAAATTTCGCCTATTCTCTTAAATAATTTCAAAACTATTTATCTTAAAATTATATCCTTACTTATTACTTATTTTTACTTATTTCTTAGGTGTGTTAGGTTCAATAGATTTCATACCAGCCACGCGGACGAGCGGTATAGTGTGAGCATCGTTGTAGTTTATGTATTTCATAATATTATATTGTTAAAAAATGTTCAGTCGCTCATTGTTACCTACTTTAGTAAATAACAACTTACAGTCTTTATGTTTATTGTCTCATCCCTAAGGAATTCAAATATAACAAAACAATGGAAGCTTAAATAAAACAACGAATGTTATTGAAATTCTATACTTGACTATTTTGAAATGTTAATGAACATTTTATACATACTTAAATCGAACTTAACAGTAAAACAACACAGGTGTCACTTAGGTTTCAACGCTACTAAAAATTCTTTTACATGTTCCTTTAGAACGGGAAGTACTTTGTCTTTTACAGACCTTGCTATAGATTGTATTTTATCAGTATCGACGTGAACGTCTAAAACGACGTCTGCGGTATTCACATTCTCCATAAAAGATATTTCTGGAATTTTGTCGGCTGAAACAAAATATGAATATTATTAAGATGGTTAATGACTACCATCAGTTACAAGATGATTTATTTTATTTATTTATTTTACTATTTATGTACACACAGTAGACAACACAGGAAAATAATATACATGAGTACAAAGGTACTGCTTATATGTCAAGAAATTTCTGCCAGCATGATATAATTTTATTTTATTTTAATATGTTAATTAAAATAATATTTCTCAAACTTCATAAAGTAGAACTGATTGACTTATTCATTTATGCAGTAATCAAGTTAAGATAAGATGACAGTCATTTCAACTCGTACAAGTTGACACTGAGTAGAGTTGAATAGAGTAAACTTATACAAGTTTCTATTTATCTATTCAATGAATAAAAGTTGACACTGACATAGACATATTGCAAAAAACCATGCCAAGCCTCTGAATGAAGTATTTTGGTTTGACTGACCTATTTTATCTGGCAGGATTAGATGCGCTAGATATCTAAAGATATCGAGCACACCATTCGCCTTTTTGCTGTCGCCACCGAGATCAATGTTGAGACCACTGTTCTGGAGCCACGTGACTTCGACGACGCGAGGAGCTGGAATTAAAACAATAGTTGATATGCATCGACGGTATAATGTATTGTCTAATTTGAATTTTGAACGCAGCGAGGGATTGTAGAGTTCCGGAGCAGAGCTTTGAGGCAACTAAAACCTAACGAAGTCCTAGCTAACCTAGTCTTTGGTAAAAGTTATCATACAATTTTTTTTGAGGTTCCAGATTCAAATCACATAATTGACCAGCGGGCAGTAATGAAATTCAGTACCTACTGCGTTTTTTTTAATTATTTTTTTTGGGATAGGAAATCATCAAATGACTCCTCCCGCTCTGGGCGGAGCGGAAGTCAGACTTTTACTGACTAAAACCCATCCATGTTCCTTCTATTGCCCTTTGTGTTCCAGGGCCGCGGTATCTCTTTCGGACAGTCCCGCAGCCCTGAGTACCTACTGCCTGGCTAGAGCCTAGCGCATTAATCTTTTGCTTTACGTTAGGTTTGCATGACATATAATTTGATATTTGCCAGCAGGTGGTGCAAAAAATATTATCTTATAACTTGTATCGGTCAGTCATACTTAGTGATAACACTTCAATAACTCTTGCGGTTTGAAAAGCACTCGAAAATCCGGCAAAGTGCCCCACAAATAAAGGGATAAAGCCCCTAACTTAATCCGAAAATAATTAAACAAGTTGGTTGATACATTACACAATATTTCGAGTAAAAAATATTATAGGTAGATTATCAAAATAATTGTTACCTGAATCTACGTAAACATAGGTAAAGAACAACAATACGAAAGCTACATTAGCACGCACCATGCTGTCAACGTACACTGCAAATACCAAACAAACTGATTGTCATTTGAAAATCTTACGAACTTAAATACAAAATTGTTCCAAACCCGTATTTTTTGGTTTCATTTCCTCGTAGCCACTGATAGAAATAAAAACCCCATCTTTAATAAACGAGCTAAACTCTAAAGAAAAGAAAAATACACTTCTCACATGTTTATGGTAGTTTTGACAAGTAAAATTTACTCGTCAAAACTACCTTACTTACACTTTCACACGTCAAAATTAACTTAAATTTCAGTACAGTCGCGCCGTAAATCATTTTAAATTTGCTCCAAATGATTTAATCTGACATTTTTCATAAAAAAACTAAAAATCTAACTAACTCAAAAACTACTGAACTTCGGTAGAACATTTGGTGGCTTAATTTGTTGTATTTAAACCCTACTATGGCGTCCAAGGAATACGACGAGTTACCAGTAACACTGTAGATAAAATGGTACACTTACTGACTGACTGGGTGATATATCACATTTTAAATTGGCTCCAAATGATTTAATCTGACATTTTTCATAAAAAAACTAAAAATCTAACTAACTCAAAAACTACTGAACTTCGGTAGAACATTTGGTGGCTTAATTTGTTGTATTTAACCCTACTATGGCGTGCAAGGAATACGACGTAACCCTGTAGATAAAATGGTAAACTTACTGACTGACTGGGTGATATATCAACACACAGCCCAAACCGCTGGTCAGAGAGAGTAAGTAAGAGAGGAAGAGTAAGTATCCACTATAAAAGGGTTTTTGGGAATTCCACTCCTAAAGGGCTAAAATAGGGGATGGCTGTTACTATGAAAGTCCGTCAGTTTTAAAGTTAGAATTTTCAAAATATGTGTTTAGGCTGACGATTCAAAATTAATGTATACGTGTCTTAGCGTTTTTGATAATTCTACCCCCGAAGGGTTTAAAAGGCGGACGAAGATAATTATGTACCTATGTTTGTTACCGTAACCGTACTTTATAATCCCGGTAGTATTTACGTTCCCGTCGGATATTGTTCGACATCCACGCGGGCAAAAGCTATCTATACATATAATAAATCTGTAGACGTGGCGTTTCTGTACATTGAAAATATTTAGAAAAAAAGTAGTAGGGGTGTTAAAGGATCACAAACAGAACCCATTTCTACCATTTTTAGAATTTTTGTCTGTTTGTCGGTTTGTCTGTATGTTTGTGCGCGCATCACGTAAAAACCCCTCATTATATTCAAAATCGAAATATTGAAACATACTAAGCATTGTTCCGAATAACATTTAGTGTTTATTTCATCAAAATCGACCAGCAGACGCAAAAGATATAAATGTTTAAAATTTAGTTAGTAACCTCATACGCCATTTCTATGATAAATTTAATTATTTACGTAAATAGGTTTTAGTCGAAGTGTTGTCGGAATGGCTGAAAATGAATTTGGTTTTATTTTTCCTTTTGTGTTTACTCTTTGCATGGAAGTAATAGGTACTACGTACAACCCATTACGAAATAAAATCTCTAAAAAGTTTAAAAATGAAAACAAACGTTTGTGTGTATGCAACGCCGCAGTCAATTGCTCAGCCACTGCGCAAACCGTGCCGTTACATAACTGTGGTTGTGACTTCGTCGGGAATTGATGCAACTTTGCTTAAGGGTGGCCGGACTGCACATTCCATTTTCAAATTGCTGCTAAATCTTGCAAGTGAAGATACCCCAACATGCAACATCACAAAAACGGGGGAGTCCTTTGTTAGCGGTGGCGTCGTTCGGCGACTTCAGACCCTGTGGACGGTGAGTAATGGGCTAGATCGCCGTCCGACCGTCTTATGACGACAGGCCGTGTCGACGGCGCGTTCGTGTTCCACGCGCGCCTCAAAGAGATCAAACCTTCGAATCAAACTCAGTAAAACGGAAGGGGAACCCTTCCGTTTTGCTGAGTTTGATGAGTATGAGCAAGGGCCGATGCCTGCCGGGGCTGCGAGACTGTTTGGAAGAGATACCACGGCCCTGGATTACAAAGGACTAAGAAGGAACATGACATGCACGTTTTTCTCAATTTGTAGGTAAATATAAAAAATAAAGAGTGGTTGTGTGAGTTGGCAGTCCTGTCGCCACATGACGAGTGGATCAGTAAAATAAACAAACAAAAAAATTACATTGTCGTCGAAGATTCAAAAGTATACACATCCATAGACACTGTGATGGCTAATGATGATAGTACTGCCTACCCCATTGAATTTCTCAACTCCGTGGAGTTAAAAGGCGAGGCGTCCCATCAGCTGGAGCTTAAAGTTGGCGTTCCAGTTCTGGTGATGCGAAACCTTGATGCAACCAGACTGTGCAACGGCACCAGGCTTCGTATCACAGAGGTGGCCAGTAACATTATAAAAACGGAGCTGCTAAAGGATAGAGCGTTTTAATTTCCCGCATTTCAAATAACTTGCCATTTCAATTTAAGAGGTTACAATTTCTCTTAAAATTGGTTTAAAATGACGATAAACAGATCCCAGGCCCAAACCATAAAAGTGACAGGCATTCAATTGTACACTCCATCCTTTTCAGACGGTCAATTATATGTTGGTGGTTCAGTGCCCAAAACTTGCAGTGCTTGCGGAAAATAATAAGTCATTTAATGTTGTATACAAAACGGTATTACAATAAATAGTGCCCAACAAGGTGTGTTTTTTTTTTTTGGAGGTTGGGAAATCATCAAATGACTCCTCCCGCTCTGGGCGGAGCGGAAGGGAGTGTCAGACTCTTACTGACTAAAAACCACCCATGTTCCTTCATTGGCCCTCTATGTTCCAGGGCCGCGATATCTCTTTCGAACAGTCCCGCAGCCCTGGCAGGCACCGGCCCTTGCGGGCCCCTCCCGTTTGCTGACAACTCTTTGAGGCGCGCGTGGAACACGAACGCGCCTTCGACACGGCCTGCCCGTCGTCATACGACGGACGGACGGCGAGCTAGCCCATAACTCACCGTCCACAGGCCCGTGACACATCACGCCATGTAATCCCCAAATGTTTAGGCAGAAGTGTACCTAATCGTACACCAACATTTCGCCAGTTATGTTGAACTCCCATGTGATAGGGGCCGAGCCTATTTCCACCAACTGGGTACAAATCCAGATTCCGTGGCTGCTAATGAGAAATTCCTGATGGAATAACCCAATAACACTATTATTTATAGTATTTTTTTCAATTGCATACATTGTTTAATGTTAAGTGGAAGAGCGGAGTCACACAAGCATCGCCTTGCTCAAAAGGTGATCTCTAAATCATGTGCATTATAGCTTTATGTAATTAAAATAAACATTTTTTTTAACCTAGCCCGACCCGTGCATCGATCCCAGGACATGCTTAGTATTCGCACGTACGACCACTCAACTAACGAGGCAGTCTCTCACATATATACCAAAATTTCCACGCGAACGAAGTCGCGGGCAACAGCTAGTTTAATAATAAAACTTTACTTTAAATACCTCCATGACCTATGTACATACCATTCAATGCATCCTTCAGCACAATGTTTTGAGTGCTTTACATAGAATTTTTGCGTAGAGTGGGTAACTTAATTTGATGTACGTACAGAATGCTTGACGGTTTCGTGTAGTTATGTTTACACCTTATAAGTAACATCATCCAAAACAATGAGTTTATCACGTTTATATTGACTTACTGAATTGTGTAGTTTTCATATGAAAATAAATAAAAAAATACTATTTTGTGGTTTTCAAATTATTGCGATGCTCTCTATGGCTGATTTTATAGTCACGCGTTTCAGCAGCGCCGTCGGAAGCGCGCGCGCTCGGATATGTATTGGGGTAGTAGTAGCGTTTCAAATTCGCGCGCTTGAGCAGCGCCGTTCGGTGTTCCTGTTCAACAGCGCGCTGCCCAACGGCGCGTCTAGCGGCGTGACTATAAAACCAGCCTATGTGGTGGTTTAATTAACATTCTCACTTTCCTTCGACGCTAAAATGCAGAAAGTGTTCGAAGCAGTTTTTCTAGATTATACATTTTGGAATTCCCCAGTCGAATTTTTATAATCTTAATCACAAATTATAGCATTTTTTGCAAATTATTATTTTTGAACAAGGACAAAGTACAAATTATTCTTTACTTTACTAGAATTTGGGAAGCATCAGACACATAGTGTTTTGAATAAAAAGTTAAAAGGGGACATGGGCTGCGATTTCTCAATGCAAATTTTGACGAAATCGACATTTCGTATTCCCCTTTTTCCTTCCTGAATAATGACTCTAGAGGTATCATTTTTTTCCATAAAATCAATGCCAACTGTAGACACGTCCCTGTCATTTCCTTTTGTTAGCAACTAATAAGTAAAGCCTCTAAAATTGACAAAAAATGCCCCATTTTTATGGCCGTGATCCAAAGCCTACCAGACAAATTCTAACTTTGTTTAACTTAAAAGAAGTTGAAAGGAACCTAGACATACTCTTTGAGTTTGAGTTTGTGGAAGTCGGATAGGCAGTCGCTCTATGTTAAACTGGTATTTAGCTGAATCCATGTAAACTGGACTGTATCTACATTGAACCCGTACGAAGCCGGGGCGGGTCGCTAGTAATCTACCTATAACTTGTTAAGACAACCCCTACTTCATGAAGTAGTGCTTCAAATATAACCAATCTTTAGCAGATCAGTACCTGGCCTCTCCAATTCCACGTCAATAAGTTGGATCCTCGGGTATAATCCGCCAGCGACAACTATTTGCAGCAACATTTTACTAAGCGCACACGTTTTCTCAGGTATTTTGTAGGCGCTTCTTGTTTATATTCAACATAATGTGGCTTTTATTCAGATTTACATAAAGCTAATACAATGTTCTAGTACATGTTAAAACTTATTCTTAACTTCGAAACTTATTGTACATACTTAGAATAGAATAGAATCATTTTATTTGTGTAAAAACATGGTACAAATATAGTCTTATATGGAGGGTTGTGAACTAACATGTTTCGCCATAGATTGGCATACAAATATTAGAACATCTAAAACGTAAAATTTTAAGACAACATCAATTAGTGTAAATATTAATATTATAATACATATGTCTAGGTAATAAGAATAACACTTAGTATTTACGGCTGATTTATTTTCTGCAAATATGTTTGCCAGGCGGCAAAGGCTGAAACCAAAAACTGTAAGATTTGAGTTTTTTTTTATGTTTGTCTGATGTTAAACGTTTTGTAACGCCTGAATAACTAAACATTAATTCGGCAAAAGTTTTGCTACCACAGACCCACAGTACCTAGCTAGTTTGTGGCTTACATTTTCTTCTTTACTTGAATTGATGGCTTTAATGAATACAATAACTAATTTCGTAAACATAATATAAAACAATTGTTTCGGAAAATGACTTTATCTCTTGCTCAGCAATGTTGTGGTTACTTGCTCGGCATAAAGACACAGAACCGCCTACGCCAAAATAGCAAGCAAAGTTGGTTTTATGAAATATTTGAACGAATATTTCTGTGTTCATTTTCTACTTCTTGTACCTTTTGTTTTTTTTTTTCGGATGGGAAATCATCAAATGACTCCTCCCGCTCTGGGCGGAGCGGAAGGGAGTGTCAGCCTTTTACTGACTAAAAACCGTCCATGTTCCTTCTTTTGCCCTTTATGTCCCAGGGCCGCGGTATCTCATAACACATTTTCATTACGTTATTCATTTTTTACTTCTTGTACCTGCCAAGTTCAGTTCAGTCGTTCGTCGTTCGTCCAGTAGGTAATTAAACTCATGAAAACTGCATATGAAAAGGCTATTAAAACTAGAATACCCAATCGTGTACTGTGATTTATTATTTTATTGTAACAGATATTTGCACACCTGTTAAGGTAGGATATGGCTTAAAGAACTTCTGTTGTATGTATCACCTCATGTACCTACCCATATTCAAGCAAATAAATGATTTGATTTGATTTGATTTGATTGTGAGTTGCATTAAAATTTTAAACAAAAGCAGGTGTTAATCAAATCGTCATAGCGCCTATTCCAGATAACATCGTAGATACTCGCTAATCAATTAATAACCATATAATTATACTGTGATAACCGATAATTGCTCCATTAATTGACGGCGGCCATTGTGTCATGCACGCAATTATTATTGCCTGGCAGGTTCATCAGCGACCAGCGACATAGGTGCAGAAAAATGTCGGTGTAATTAAACAGAAAACGTGTTTCAACATAGTTTTTGCAGATCTGGGACGTCTGCCTTTGTATTCTGCTTTCTAGAAAAAATGCTTAGTTGATTATAGGAAGCGCTACCTCATAGCCTTTTTTCTGCCAATTAGCATCTCTGCTTGATTTATTTATCATCAGGTAATAAATCAATCATAATTGGTTGTTTCTGAAATTGTTGTCAGACTTTTTCTTCTCGTGTCTGTAGATGTTATCATTGCCATAAGTCTAGGATAATTTTGACTATTTCGTTGTTCTAGTGGTCACAAGCGCAACTGCTGAGCATGAGGTCCTGGGTTCGGACCCCGGGCAAATTGTCATTGGGTTTTTCCATCAGAAATTTCTCAGTAACAGCTACGGAGTCTAGATTTGTGCCAATTGATGGCAATAGGCTCACCCCCTATTACATGGGACTTAAAAACATAACTGGCGAAATGTGGGTGTACTATTAGGTACACCTCTTCCTAACTCGTCGGAGGTTACAAGCTTGTTGTTATAACATAAATCTAAGTTTCTTTTGTGCATGATTACGAGGGTTATTATTAAGCATTATCCGACAAGACCGGAGAGGGATCAGGTAGAGTACCTCACGTAGTTACCAAGGTAAAAGTGTCTGACACCACCGACTTCCAAAATGGTCTTCTACTGAGAAAAACCAACGACAATTGTCAACGGGAATCCACGATTCTATCATAGTGATTGGTTTTGTAATGGTGTTGTAAGTACGTTACATTGTTGCGTTGCAAGCGCGACTGCTGAGCATGAGGTCCTGGGTTCGTTTCCCAGGTCGGATAAATTGTTATTAGGTTTTTCCATCAGGAATTTTGGAGTAGCAGGCACGGAGCTTGGATTCGTGCCTGGTAGATGGCAATAGTCTCGCCCCCTGTTACATGGGACTTACAAACATAACTGGCGAAATGTGGGTGGTACTATTTAGGTACACCTCTGCCTAGCCCTACGGGGAGTACAAGCCTGGTGTTATATTATGTTAGTTACTTACGTCTCTAGTTTTTATACCACTTCTGTACGATCATGATGATATGTTTATTACGGAAATAAAAAAAAAACCCGGTCAAGTGCGAGTTGGAGTATTTTGTTATTAAACTACATATTTACGGTTTTCCGATGTTTTGCTTTACATGTGCTGTAAGACATTGCCTCTTGCCAAATTTCATGATTCTAGGTCAACGGGAAGTACCCTATAGGTTTTGATTTCCTTCTGAAATCGCAAAATATGCGACATAAACTCGTATCTTTTGATCGCGTTAACTTGCAAGTTTGATTTTATCACGACTCTAATGAGTAGCAGAACTGACTATTTGATATTAATTTCAGCTTGATACCTCCATGCATTCCTGAAGGGTCTTGACAGAGGGACAGACAGACTGGCGGACAACAAGTGATCATAAAAGGGTTCCGTTTTTGGCCGACTGAGGTACGGAACCCTAAAAAGAATAAAGATGTACAATTATGATATAATATTATTAGTTGCTTACAAAGTGTTCAATTATGGCTACATTTTTAGTGTGTATAAAAATGAGCAAAGTCCATCTATGTTTTGAAATAAATTGGGATATTATTAAATTAATAATTGTGAATGGTTTTTGTGAAGCGGAGTTCCTACTATTATCATTGGAATTGACTGTCGGATTTTTTGTGTCAGGCTTGTAGAGGTCAGCCATTTTTAGAAGCACGATCACGTACAATTGTTCATAAATTGTGAATAGGAAAATATGAGACTGACTCTGCAACTATTTATAATATTGGTGATGATATAGGCCCACCAAATTATTATAAAGAGATACATTTATGTTGACTCCTTGTTAGCTGTGGCGGTCAGATAGGCAGTCGCTCCACGTAAAATACTGGTATTCAGCTGCATCCGGTTGGACTGGAAGCCGACCCCAATGCTCATCATCATTTTCCTACCCTTATCCCAATTTATTTGGAATCTGACCCCAATATTATTGGAAAAAGGCTAGGCAGATCAGAAGTGATTTATTTTGACTCCTTTCAACATTTTGTAAGAATAAGACGTGCAGTGATCAAGAAATGAGATCATTGTTCATCGCTTCTTTGTATAAGATGTGCATGGTTTATTTTATTTTTAATTGTTGATTATATCTGTTTACTCTGGGCGCTCTTAACTTTTATGTCTAAATACATCGTTCTCACATAATTAAATGTATAATCTTAATATGAATGATGTAACTAATATTTTGTGACAATATTTTCATTAAAAGAGTGTCCATGAAGTTCCTTGCCCATTCTTCTTCATAGAGATCTTCGCTTTGGAATGGGCAACTACTAACAGTACTTCCACAAGTTATTATGCGTTGACTGTGTCTGCAGCTTCGCTTTCTTAGTTTTTTGGACTTTCAAAAGGGCCTGTTGTGGTCTAATTAAAATAAATGCTTTGAGTTTGCATCGATAATATTTTGTTAGGGCACTAATCTACACAATAATTAAGGTCATGCTGATATTATTTGCCCTGCCATAATATCAGCATGACCTTAATTATTATCAGAGGTGTTTCCAGCAAGCATATTCGGCATAAAAACTTGTGATATCTATGTAGGTAGCTAGGGGTGATGAGAGAACGCTAAAACTACCCTTGAAAGGTCAGACGAGAGCCCTTCGGCTTTCACTATCGGTTTAAAAAAAACCGAGAGAATAAACTTTACTAGAGCTGAATATTCTTAACAACAGACACAAAACCAGTCTACAGATAACTTTGGTCAAATCTCTGCCATTGAATTGATGTGGATATTTTAAAAGGCTTTAGTCTCATTTAAGCTATAATGAGATGACTTTAGTCAAAGCGTCATCTGTGTGTTTTTAATCATCATTAAATCCATTATTATAAAACTAAGGGCTTTAATAAGTTATGCAATATTTGTCATGATCGATCAATGTCGCCTTTGAAGGCTGAATTATTAATTGATTTCACATTGAAGAGGACAAAGGCGATGTTCATATCTTTAAGATCGAGAGACTAATAGGTTGCAAGATTTAAGTCTAGGTAAACAATTTTTAATACCCAGTAGAACCTGAATGAATCACATTAACTAATTGGGACTTTTTTACTATGTAGCTTGTGAATTGTGGTTCAGATACGCATCTATGCAAAAGATATTTTACTAGTGTCTTAATGTAATGTATGTGTGTATTTAATTCAATGTAGGTACTAAATGTGAGTAGGTAGCCGATGGTTTTTAATGAAACAACAATTAAAATAACTATAAATAAGTTTACTGACTAAGAGGCATTATACATCACTTTGATTAATTTACATTCAATATGGCCGTGAGAACCTGACTATGTTCATGGAACTGAGACGTTGTAGAGATTTAGAAGTAGCTTCTGGCTCCTGCGTTAGCGGAAGCTGAGGCTTTAGCGGACGATTGTGCACCCGACCCGCCGTAACCGCCGTATCCACCCGCTGAGCTGGAGGCGTCACTGTTACTGGTAGCTCCGCCATACGAGCCACCGTAGCCACCGCCGTAGCCGCCGCCGAACCCGCCACCACTGCCGGATGAACCACCGTATCCACCAGCACCTCCACCGCCGAGACCGCCGCCGCCGCCAAATGAGCCGCCGTAACCGCCGCCGCCCCCACCGCCGAGCCCACCACTGCCGCCAGACGAGCCTCCGTAACCACCGGAGCTACCTCGACCGCCGCCGCCACTGCCGGTACCACCAAATCCGGCGAGGAAGCCGCCTGCTAAGCCACCTAGGCTAGTGCCGAACCCTTTGCCACCTCCGCCGCCACTGCCTCCTCCAAGGCCACCTCCAGAACCTCCACCAAGTCCGCCTCCGGAGCTGGTTCCTCCGAACGAGAGGCCTCCACCACTTGATCCACTTCCACCACTAGAGCCCACGCTTCCTCCATATCCACCCCCACTACCGCCGCCAAGTCCTTTGCCACCGCCGCCACCACTGCCTCCTCCGAGGCCACCACCGGAACCTCCTCCAAGTCCACCACCGGAACCGGTTCCTCCGAAGCCTCCTCCGAACAAAAGGCCTCCACCACTTGATCCACTTCCACCACTAGAGCCCACGCTGCCTCCATATCCACCCCCACTACCGCCGCCAAGTCCTTTGCCACCGCCGCCACCACTGCCTCCTCCGAGGCCACCACCGGAACCTCCTCCAAGTCCACCACCGGAACCGGTTCCTCCGAAGCCTCCTCCGAACAAAAGGCCTCCACCACTTGATCCACTTCCACCACTAGAGCCCACGCTTCCTCCATATCCACCCCCACTACCGCCGCCAAGTCCTTTGCCACCGCCGCCACCACTACCTCCTCCGAGACCACTTCCAGAACCTCCGCCCAGTCCTCCACCGGAGCCAATTCCTCCGAAGCCCCCACCGAACGAGAGGCCTCCACTTCCACCACTAGAGCCCCCACTTCCACCGCTGGAGCCCCCGCCTCCTCCATAACCACCGCCGCTGCCGCCGCCGAGGCTACCACCATAGCCGCCACCACTTCCTCCTCCGAGGCCACCTCCATGGCCACCTCCGTGGCCTTTGCCTCCGTGGCTACCACTAATTGAGCCGCTACTTCCAAGTCCAATAAGTAAGCTTCCGCCTAGTGAGCCACTTCCTCCACCTGAGCTACTGCCTCGTCCACCACTCGATCCTCCGCCGTAGCCACCGGCGCTACCACCACCAAGGCCTCCTGCACTACCGCCGCCGAGGCCACCTCCGATGCTGCCTCCACTGCTGCCACCGTAACTGCTTCCACTACCGCCGCTAAAGCCTCCGCCGCTACCTCCGCCTAGGCCAGCACCACTGCCGCCACCTAGTCCTCCGCCACTGCCTCCCCCGAGGCCTCCACCAGCTCCTCCGCCGTATCCGCCTCCGCTACTACCGCTGATGCCGTATCCGTGGCCAGCAGCGCCTCCGTGGCCAGCACTACTAGATCCACTTCCACCTAGTCCACCGCCGAAGCTTATTCCACTACTCAGTCCACCCGAGCTACTTCCATGTGATCCACCAGAGCCGCCTCCGTGGCTTCCTCCCGAGCCACCTCCGTGGCCACCACTGGAGCCACCTCCGGCTCCTCCTCCTACACTTCCGCCGTATCCACCGCCGAGGCCACCGCCGCTGCCACCACCAAAGCCTCCGCCAAATCCGCCTCCACTTCCACCGCCACTGCCGCCGCCGATGCCAGCGTGTCCAGATCCACCACTACTTCCATGGCTTTTTACACCACCCGCACTTCCACCTCCTAACCCACCCCCAAAGTTCAGTCCCCCACTAATACCACCACTTCCACTGCTGCCACCGTTTCCTCCAGCGCTTCCACCGCCGAGGCCTCCTCCACTTGCGGATCCACCTCCGAGGCCTCCTCCACCTCCAGACCCTCCACCAGAACCAAATCCGGTACCACCTCCATAGCCGCCGCCGCTTCCACCTCCACTGTATCCTCCGCCGCCGCCATATCCACCTTTGCCACCGTCAAGTGTACCGGTGAAGGCGAATCCACCAGATTTTCCATCTTCGGATTTCGAATAGATTGATTTTCCATTTCCTCCCAGGCTACCGCTCAAACCGGCCCCAGCACTTCCTAGGGCGGTGAGCCCGGAGTGGACGTCGGTGAGAATGCTACCGACTCCATCGCGGATGCCTCCGAAACCGCTGTCAAAGGCTAGTCCTGAGCCTCCACCAAAGCCGAAACCTCCGCCGCCGCCGCCCCCGCCGCCCCCGCCCCCGCCGCCGCCACCGTATCCAAACCCGCCGCCGCTTCCGAACCCGCCGCCGCTTCCACCCCCGCCAACTCCATCGAACGTATACGAGCGCCCGAGTCTCACTGAAATTGAAAGAATCAAGTCATTAGAAGAAATAATATTAACAATCTTAAATTTTGTTGTTCATGACTTCAAAAACTGTGTCTTTTTCAATTGTTTATTTCATAAAAGTTACACTGCAGAAACTGTAATTACACAAACACAACACAAAAACTTGAACTACAATTACCTGAATGTGCATCGCTAAAGCCTATTATGAGGCAGAGGACGATGTAAGAACGCATCGTCTTCATGATTCCTTCGTTAACTGACAACGTGTTTACGTTAGCATCCTTTTATATATTAAGTGCCTGAGCGTGATCAAAGTTCATACGAACTCGTATACGTATGTACGGGAAAAACATTAGTTTTTATAATGCTTTATACTTCCCACATCAGGTTATGAATGTAGTAAGCCAACTTTTTTGTTGAGTTGAGATTAGTCAGAAGCGATAGTGAATATCATGACATCTTCGTCTTTGGTTATCCTTGAACTATGCAGTCAGTAGGTACCTTTTAAGATCACTTTGGTGCATTGAAACAAGTTCATTAGTGTAGATGCACTTTTGCCATTTTAATGGAACTTCATTGATGTTTTTCTTACAAGTTCAACAATAGTATAAAAGTATTTGTGTATAAAACGGTAAATTCATCGTTATCTTCAGTACCTATATAATCAGCACTAATTAATAAATGCAGTGCATTAATGAGTACTTACGAACGTGTACTGTTATGGTTTAGTTCTTATTGTGCCATTTCCCTTGTGTTGTTGCCAATATAACTTGTACAGACTGCGAAACAGGTACGCTTTTTATTTTGCGATCAATATTTCAAGAAGTTGAAGGGATCATGTAAGACAATAATTATTAAATGCCTTCAAATAATTCCTTCTTTGAACATACATGAACCTTTTTGTAGTAAATTTTGTTAAGCTGGATCAATTAGTGTTGATTTGACATAAAGTTCAATTGGGGGTTTCACGGAAGCATTTCGGTTCCACTTAGAATGCATGACAACAAACTATTGTAATATAGATCCCTACTGTATAAATCTCGAAGACTGGAATATTCCGAACTAAGCTCCGTGATCTCGACTTTTTCACCTCTCACCTTTATAATCTGATCCTTATCGAAAAGTATATTTTATTGTAGTTATAAAGTTACGCCCACGATGACGCCAGTGCCTTCATTCAGATGCATTACTGACCTTGACATGTCCGTTTATTATGTTTCTATTAAACCATCATTAGCTGCATCCTGCGACTTTGTTGAGAAGAAAATGACAGAAGTTTCAAGGACTTTATGAATGCATGAAAAGTGAGAAGAGAACGAAAATGTTCAGTCCTCATCACAAAGCATTTTGCATATGTGATATTTGAATTATTTCACACAATTCTTGCTTTAATAATACGGCAAGAGAAAATCGTAAAAAGATCCAATAAAATGAAGTTTTCTGTGCAGTCGCTCAATGTAAGTAAACTGTCATTCACCTTCATCCGTTAAGACTGGAAGCAGCCCTAAACATAGTTGGAAAAAGGTGTAGGTAAATGTGGATGGGCCTTTAATATTAATCAAGAAAGCCTGCGCCCCTTTATAGACTGCTAAAGAGCCTAAGCAGGAGACAGAAGAAGTAGCAACAAATAGAGGAGGCCTTTACCCATAGAGGGGTGCTTTTATTATATTCATCTTGTATTTTGATGTTTTTTTTATATTAAGCAAAAATAATGACTGTTTATATTTTATTTATAATCGAAAGAACCGATAATAAGAAACAACAAATATTATATTTATTTTTATATATTATTTTTAAATATTATTAATTTTTATATATTACATAAATTAACAAAACAATGCTATTGAAATTACAATGAAATCTTTATTACAGCTAGAAAATGAAAAGTATCGGCTTTATTCGCTGACCGTACGTTGTCCGGTTCGTATGAAAACATTAAATATCTATAGATCGGCCGATATCAAACCGAGTGGTTTCCGGTTCAGTTATAGCCGCAAGCCGCAACATAGGCCATTGTCACTATAATAAACAGACCAACACATCTGTAGTATCTCTGTTTTGTTTCATTGTCATATTCTATGTACATGGCTAACTTTTATAATTATTATTTGTCGGTCAGATGACAGAGAAAATGTTATGAAAATAATTACGCGATCGTTTAACGCGTAAATATTTTCCTGTTTGGCTTTTCTTCTCACGCTATGTTAGATTTGTGCTTCATTTTCGTGTGGTTAGTGTCTAACCTGGTGTCAGAGTTTATGCCGCCCATGGGCTTACATGCAGTCGAGAAATATCTCCCAAGACAACAATAGACAAACATCACGAGGAAACCAAACCAGCACGTGGTTTGGTTTCCTTGTTTTACTTCACCAAAGCAACAATACGCACATCATTATCTTCCTGCCCTTGTCGTAAGTAGCTTGGCGTTGGCGCAACATGTTTTAATTATACAATACGCACATGATTAATACGCACAAATCCTGCTATGAAGACTTATGATATAAGGTTGAGACGTTAACAAAAAATCTTGTAACTGCGATCAATTAAATTTTTAAATATTTAAAAAAAAAACGTTGTCCTACACTAGGAATTTCTCCTGTATCCTGGACTAACCTGTGTACCTGTGTTTACAAACATTTAAACTCACATACACGAACAGCCAGACCCGGAACAACTACCTGTAGGCCATACAAATATAATGTTCCGTGCGGGAATCAAATTCGCGACACACAGCGCAGCAGCCCTTCGCTGAGCCATTGCGCCAACCGTGCCGTCGGAAATAAACAACCTACATGGCGAAATTAGCAACCTAAAAAACTAATTAACTAAGTATTTGAAGGTTGTAGAAGTATATAAAAAATTAGATTGCTCTGATTTATCAAAAAAAAAACCCTATCAAATATAAAGTAGAAAAGGCTATCCAGGCATGACAAGAACAGAACAACCCTAATAACTTCGTCCCCAACACAAAACGTTGCAGTAATCCCAGTTACTGACAAAAGTGATTTGGATGCTCCTGTCAATGAGTCTCCTGCTATAAAAATAATAATATGCTAACAGAAGATACTACAATATCAACAGCTATCTTAACCCCAGGACCTGTAAATAGGGCTGCGGGGCTATTCGAAAGAGATACCGCGGCCCTGGAACACAAAGGGCAAAAGAAGGAACATGGATGGGGTTTAAATAATACGAACTCAAGCTCTAGTACAAAGAGTAGTAGAGCTTGAGTTCACAGGAATATATATTCACTAAAAAGACGACGTCAACCCACAAAACCATACAAAAGAAGGTGATTGTTTTAGGTGATGACCAAGGGCGAAATATTTGATACACCTTGTAAGCCCTGTTGGGCAATGAATTTCAAGTATTATGCTTCTGGAAACCTCGTGCAAAAACAACAGATGTCTTAATCAATTCTTTTAACTTTGATACACTAACCAAAAATGACTATGTTTATATTGTCAGGTACTAATGATACCAATCCTCTGGATTTTCTAATTGACCTCGATGTTTGGTTTAGATGTATTAAGCATGACAACCTTATGCATGCCTACCTTACCTAACCTGGCCAACAATCATTTAAATGAACGGAGTACGTTAATAAATATAATGGTCTATTTGTGAATGTAGGATATAGTCAATCTGTTAGATACTTATTGAAAGAAATATTACATATTGATTTTAAGGCTAAATGACATGGCCGGAATTTGTATAGAGCTGTGCCCTTACAAAAAATATTCATGTACATTGACATACAGTACGTCAAATTAAAGCTGGCATGTGTGTAATCATAATAGTTTAAGTTTTATGATCAGAGAAGAAGCGAGAGATACTATAAATAGGATACAAAAAAAGTGCCTAAACATTTTGAATAGCAATGATCATAAATTCCGAAACGAAACAATACAAGAAATGCTATTATCAATGGATTTAAAGGCCGTTTCTTCACTATCCGACACGACATTTCAAATCGAAGAAGAGCGAGTACTAGTCGTCTACAGATATTTCTGGATATTATGACTTCCAAGCGACCCAAGCGACTAGCAAAAAATATACAATTGGATAGGCAATAAAACACTAAAATGGTATTTGAATTTTTATTTAAGAATATCTAATTAGGTAGGTAGATATACCTACATTTGCAAAAGTGTAAAATATAATTATCTACTTCTACTTCTTTTACAGACGTTTTAAAAAAAACATCATTGCAATTACTCAGACAAGACACATTCATTGTTTTCATCCACTTTTAAGCCTATTCATCTTCAAAAATCAACAAAATATTATCAAGGAATGAAGCTGGTGCCGTTATATTTGCTTGATACCTGGCCCAGCCTAAATACCATAACAACGTCATGAGATGGCAACAACATCCAACTGTCCGTTTACCAACTAGGCAACTACAACAATAGCCTACAATGGCATCCAAGGGGTTGGGGTTAAATGGCTCCCTGTCATACAAAATATATGAAAAATATTGCTTCCGGCTTATGTGACGTGACTTTATTCTCCCTCTCAAAAGATAAGGGTTATTTCCACGCACTTGTGCAATCATGTTTTGCGCATTTTGCAATTCTGGACACACAATTCAAGCACCTTGACATCGTGAGCGTCAGAATCCAAATCGTAAACAAACAAGTCTAATAAGCACAGCAGAATATTAACATTAGAAGCGTAAACGAAAGTCCGATTAGCGTGGGGTCAAGTGAAAATATCCAATACAATAATGAAAAGACAACACAGTATTACGTGATAAGATCAACGCAAGACTGCACAGATAGCTTTGAGCTCTTTGGTTTTGAGCGTAGAAATGTCAAAATAACTCTAGGATATTTGGATACACACTCTTGAAAATAAATATTTCAATATATTCATCAAGACGCGCGGCAGGTCGAAAAGTGGTGTCTGCGATAATCGTGAAACCGTTAACTTTTTAAGGTACCCTGACCCTGGTAGTCTGACCTTCAGGCGTAATTCAGATAGATACAGTGTTTGTCTCATGCGTGTATCCAAACGTAGATGCATTTTGTATTGCATTCAATGAAACAAAACCACAAAAAAACTATTAACACACATATTATTTTGAAATTTTTTGTCGCCTGTTCTAAGGATATGTAATTGTTGCGATTAATTTTTATTTATTTTAGAAGTAATTTTAATATAATAATAATTAGTGTACATTACGAATTATGAATTGATTCTGAGGGCAGGATTCGGCCATGTCCTTTGTGACATATAGTGAGCAAAATCGAATTCTCACTAAATTAAAAACTGACCAATCAACTCCAACTTGTAACATACCTGGCGATGTTATTATTACTGTCTGTGACAAATCCACTCAAACTAGTGACATTCCTGATGACAATATTATTAACTGCGACTGGTCTATGTGTATGAAAAGAAATAACTACGTCCGTACTAACGTCATTGAATGCTGTGCAATAGAATTAAATAATACATAATCTAATAGCGATTTGCATCTACAGAGCATCCAAAATTAAGAAAGAAAGCTTAGAACTATTTTATGCTAACTTGGATGGTATTTTACGAATGTGTAATCTCGGTGATTTAAAAAAAGAGGTTATTTGTGGTGACTTCTAATAATTTTCAAACTCTCCTTTTAAATTATGATGACTTAAAAATTGGAATTCATCAGCCTACACGATTAGCTAGTGGTAAATGCATAGATAATATCGTTCATAATTATCACAGGTAGCAAGTGTGCAGTACTTGATCTTGCGCTATCTGATCATACTGCCCAAGTGATCAAATGCCCTGTGAAAAAAACTTGTTCCATTAAGCATTGGTATACTCTAAAGCGCGACTATTGCCAAGAAAACTTAACAAAATTCTTTGATTCTCTTCATGGTCTTAGTTTTATTGAAGCTTATCTACATAGCAATCCTGAAGAAGCATTTAACTACTTCTATGATAATGTTTTTGCTTTTTTACGACCTCTGTTTCCCTTTAAGAAAAGTAGGTACCAAAGTAAGTAAAGTATTTTTTTTTTTTCGGGTGGGAAATCATCAAATGACTCCTCCCGCTCTGGGCGGAGCGGAAGGGAGTGTCAGACTTTTACTGACTAAAAACCACCCATGTTCCTTCTTTTGCCCTTTATGTTCCAGGGCCGCGGTATCTCTTTCGAACAGTCCTGCAGCCCAAGTAAAGTAATCAAACTGCATTTGGAATATGCTTTCAATATTTTTTTTTAGACGAAATTCAACTGAATAATTCTACGCCTTCCTTTAATAAAATATTGAAGATTAATAATTTTAACTCCATATTTATTCCTCCTACAGTACCAGCAGACAAAATGGCTATAATTCGCTCTTTAAGTAATACCAATAGCCATGGATATGATGGCATTATTACAAAACTGGTCGAGCTTTAGCGAGCGAACTCATTGCAGGTCCTAATAATGGCGCCACATGCGCCATTATTAGGACCTGCTATGAGTTATATAATCAATCTTTGCATTGAATATGGCCATTTTTCGGACAAATTAAAAACTACTTTTATTAAACCTATTCCTAAAAAGGATGATAAAGATATCATGGGTAATTAGAGACCAATAGCACTTATTCCAATTTTTTGGTGATATAAAATAGCCTTTCATCATTTTTTGAAAAGCATAATCTCATAGCCAAAGAACAATTTCGATTCAGGAAAGGTAAATCCATAAATATGGCGATTTATGACGTGAAAAAGAAAATTGTTTGAAGTGTTGATGCTAGAACTCCGGTGGCGGCCTTGTTTATGGATATGTCTAAAGCATTCGACCATGTTGATCATGATATACTGTTAAACATTTTAGAGCGTTATGGGATAAGAGGAACTGCATTAAACCTGTTACAGTCATATCTCTCAAATCGCACGCAAATCACAGCGCTTGATAGGCTATGTGCGACTTCTAAAATTGAAAATACATACACGTTATGTCCTAGGAAAACTAACTATGGTGTTCTCCAAGGTAGCATTCTTGGCCCTCCATTATTTAACATTTATATAAATGATATTCCTTAGGCCAGTAAACATCAAATGGTCTAATTTTCAGATGACAGCACTATTTTATTCTCTAGTGATGATATTAATATGTTGAAAATGACGTAAATGACGATGTTAAAAATATAATAAATTGGTTAGTTAATCATAATCTAAAAGTGAATCTGGACAAAACAAAAATAACATTTAATCAAAGAACAAATAAACCGAAACTGAATATTAAATATGGTAACGTAGCAATCTCTGAATGTGCGTGTGTATTTAAAATTTGTAGGCCCTTGCTTTTTTTTCATCTAACTTGGAAACATCATATCAACGCTTTGTCAAAGAAGCTTAGTCAATTTGTGTATGCTCTGTACAAACTATAAAAAAACGATTAACCGCATTACAGTACAAATAGCTTATAATTTAATGCTTATGTCGCTTCTAGCATTAGGTACGGAATCATTTTCTGGGGCAACTCCACTGACAGAGACATTGCTTTTAAAGCTCAGAAGAAATGCTTGTGATGGTTTACCAAATTACAATCGATTGATAGTTGTAAACCATTGTTTAAACAACCTTTTTTTTTTTTGGAGGGTGGGAAATCATCAAATGACTCCTCCCGCTCTGGGCGGAGCGGAAGGGAGTGTCAGACTCTTACTGACTAAAAACCACCCATGTTCCTTCATTGGCCCTTTATGTTCCAGGGCCGCGGTATCTCTTTCGAACAGTCCCGCAGCCCTAGCAGGCACCGGCCCTTGCGGGCCCCTCCTGTTGCTGACAACTCTTTGAGGCGCGCGTGGAACACGAACGCGCCGTCGACACGGCCTGCCCGTCGTCATACGACGGACGGACGGCGAGCTAGCCCATTACTCACCGTCCACAGGCCCGTGCCTACGGTGGCCGAGAGCCATCACGGCGTGGCCCCCGACGCCCGGTGCTTCTCCTCCCGCGGCGGCTGGGACGTGAGGCTCTCTCCCTCTCACGTTCCGCCGCCTCCTTCGCTAGCATGACTGCTTCGCAGAAGGAGGCGACGGCTTTCCATTCCCTCTCGCCCCGGACCATGGCTTGAACCAGGGCCGGGCGCGAGAGGTCGCCGCCGCCAATCGCCGCTACGAGGACACGGCGGTGCTCCTCCCAAGCGGAGCAGACCTCGACGGTGTGCTCCACCGTGTCCTCCGGTCGATCCTCGCAATAGTAGCACCCGGGCGTTTCCTCCCGCCCGATTCGGTGCAGGTACCTCCCGAAACATCCGTGTCCGGTGAGGACCTGCGTCAGGCGGAAGGTGAGGGCGCCGTGGCGCCTCTCAAGCCACTCCTCAAAGAGGGGACTTATCGCCACTATCGTGGCGTGCCCTGCACGGGGTTGCGATAGTCGCTCCCTCCATGTCGCCATGAGATCACGGCGGAGGTCTGTCCGCCGCGCGACAATATGCCGCGGCAGCGGAGTTACCCCCCGGCTCTGTACCTCCGCGCGCCACTCGTGCAGGCGCGCGAGGACTATGGCCTCCAGATCCCATGGCGGCAATCCGGCAAGGAGGCTCGCCGCCTCGCGGGAGATCGTGCGGTATCCACGGATCAGCCTTACGGCTACCACCTTTTGGGGCGCGTTCAGGTAGTGCTTTGCACGCAGCCTCAGCGAACGCGCCCACACCGGGGCCCCGTATAGGGCCATGGACCGCAAGATCCCCGCATAGAGCCTCCGGCATTGTTTAAACAACCTTGTTTGCTCACTCTACCGTCTATGTACACATATAACATGGGAGTGTTTGTTCGCTGTAACTTGCATTTATTTGAAAAACTGTGCTCTCGCCGTTATCAAAATACCATTCATGTTACCTCTCATAAAACCGCTTTTTCAGCAAAAGTGTGTTAGTTTTGGCACCAAAAATATAGAATAGTATACCAGCAGCTATTAGAAATAAAGAGTGTCTGGGATCCTATAAGATGTCTTTTTTACATTCCTTTTAGATAGATATTACTACTCTATCACTGCATTTACTACTGTTAAACAGAGGTTTGACGATTCCGACTTGCCAATTAAACACTTATGATTTTATTTACTGACTAATTACTGACATGTGTATTTTAAATTGAATTTTTATTTTTCTTAATGTAATCTATTGACATGCCACCTTAATTGTAATTGCATGTTTATGTTAATTTTGTCTGGTATTTTGTACGCCATATATTGGCAAAACATAGTGCACATATTTTAGAAGATATACTATCCGTAACATTATGTATTATGTTTAACAAAATAAATGATTGATTGATGAATCCGAAAAATCAGAGGTGCCTTGTCTTGGGTTCGAATTCGAGACTTGGCAGTCCGTCGGTCACACCACTGGGCTACCACAGCTACAGCTAGGTACAGCTAGGTAACTAAGGGCCTAGGACAAGAGGAAACCGCTTTCAGTGTTTCGAATTTCTACATAAGATTTTCGGTTATAATTCATAACCAGACGGAAGGAATGGGGGAGGCCTTTGCCCGGGAGTGGGAAGTATGGGCTGACAAAAAAAAAGTCGTAACCATATATTTTTGTCTTATCCATCGTCGCTATCGCTGACAGTATGAGGCATATAAATACAAAATAAAATGTATTGTTTAATAATCCTTGACGAATACGTTTTTTTGGTCCACACAAAAACAAATCTCACATTTTTTTGGTAGGTCAGCCCCTGGAAGTTAATTTACCAAACAAACTAAGAAATTTCATTTACGATAGTAAACATAATTGCCAACAAATACAGCAATTTCATTTATACAGCATTTTTGTGTTTTATTTTTTATTATCTAGGTAATTACAAAACATTAAATATAATTGGAGATAAACGTTTATGGACAAATGTGGATAAAACCAGTAATGTGTGTGGTTGATATAAATAATGTAATCCTTTTTTTAATTGATTCTAATTATCTAACGACCGCTTTACATTCTAAGTATAGATGTTCTGTATATAAAGCAAGCAGTCACGATTATTGTACGCAAGTTTATGCATTATATTTTATACAAACCGCATCCGGGTGCCATCTTACGAGTAGTATTAAACTGAGATTCTTGGGATATGGTTTTTACGTTGAGTTTCTTTTTAAGTGACGTATTTTCTACGAGTATTTACAATGAATGCCAATTGATGTATCGCAGCAGCAGATCAGTTTTTTGTATCTTTGAATGATAGAAAATATCTGACTGCTGTTTGGGTTGTTTAAAATCATAAAGCCTCGTATCCACTAGGCAACATTTGACGCGCGACATGTTGCTCAACATGTTTCGCAACTTGTTGAATGTTGACGCGGAACATTTGTTTAACAACGTTGTCTGTCCACACATTCTCAGTCGTCGACAACATGTCGCCAGAGGAACTTGTGTTGATTTCAGCGGCAGTGGTTATAATTTTATCGAAATCAAAAAGAAAACCACGTTGGTGGGTTAGAAAATACCTACAAAATAAAGAAAATGTATTCAGTGATCTCAGTGTGGTTGATGGATCTTTTACGAATTTTACCCGAATGAACAAAACAGACTTCGAGATACTGTTACAAAAAATTGAACCCATGAAGTATCCCATAAACATTATAGTTTTGGTACAGTTCGATTAATTTGAGCACTCGTTCGTTACACACTACGGACATTGTTGTGCGTCACGTCTCCACACGACAACAATTGATGCTCAACTAACGATGCACTTTAAACAAACAACAAGCCGCGCGTCATGTTGCGCGGCAGCTGGCAACGTCGCGCGCTGTTGTGCAGCGTTGCCGTACATGTTGAGATTCACGTGTCGCGCGCCAAATGTTGCCTAGTGGATACGAGGCTTAAAGCTTTAGTGTGTTCCCCAACATCTGTCGATACTCTTGCGCCATAACATCTTTCAAGCTCGTCCGGAGAGCCTCGAACGGCGTAAATATATTCGCAACCTTTTTGGAAATTATTATGTTCAAGCCGTTTTGGATTGAAACTCTGAGGCTGTGGGGTCCGAACGCTCACAGCCTTTTAAAGGAAATTTTCAAATGCCTAGAAGACGCTTCCCGTGACCCAAGAGCTGGCTTTTACACACATTGGACACATCACCAGCTGACTGCGTTGAGGAGTTTTGTGATGCCCGTGTATAATTTATTGTTAGATTAGTTATTTCATGTTCTTTAATCGTTTTAAATGTAACAATGTACAATGTACATTTATAGTTAGTTTTGAACATGTTAAATCTACATACCCGTTAAAACAAAACAAAAAAGAGCAACTGCCTCGTTGGTCAAGTAGTCGCAAGCGCGACTGCTGAACATGAGGTCCTGGGTTCAATTCCCGTGTCGGGCAAAGTGCTATTAGGTTTTTTCGTCCGGAATTTCTCAATATCAGCCACGGAACTTGAATTCGTGTCCAGTTGATGGCAATATCCTCGCCCCCTATTACATGTGACTTAATTTTGCCCGGCTTCTAGTCAGCATCGTTGCTCTTTGTTTTGATTGATTTCGTAGTTCTAATTCCTTGTTTAGCATTTTCTTTTTTTTCTGTATTTTAATTGTACAATATATTATATTAATTTGTTCTAAATTTGTCCAAAAAAAATATAGGTATAAAATTATTATTCGGCAGAAAAAATGTTGCGTCACATAGACACATCCGGGCCACAGATTATTTACTATTATTATTGGGTTTATTAAAATTAGACCATTTGCAGGCATTTATATGAAAAATATTTTAACAAAGGTAGTATTGGTAGGTATAATTTATTGTTCAATTATTTAAGCTAGAATACAATAAAGCTATTAGGTAGTCAAAAAGTTAAATCAACAATAATAAATTCATAAATGCTCATAAAAGCATTGAAATAATGTACTTTTGCAGTTCTTAAAGCCATTCATTTAATAACACACGATGTAAACATATTCGCTGTTGGTATTAGTTAAATAAGTACTATTGTGCGTAGGCAAAAAGTATTTATGCAAAAAACGAGCTGTTGTATGGTTTTACTCAGAAACTTAAAAAAAAAATTATACATTTAATAAAGTTATGAAGCGTGTTGTCTGTCTCTATTTTTAACACAAAAACATAGTATTTTTCCATGGGCATTCCTAGCAGATGCGAATTAATTTGTAATTAAATGCATTATGAACGAGCGTGTTGACAATCCTGACTTCATCCCAATTTGATAAACCTTGTCGATCATAATATAATCTGCACTCAAAAATGTGTTCAAGCATGACAATGGGAGTCGTTATAATAATTTTAATATTCTTTATTTAAAAGACAACAATTGATTCAATGACATTACAGGAGAAACATACCTACAACTCAAGATGTTATTAAACAATTTTACTATCTGTTAGCACTTCTACCATGAACAAACTTCAGAATTACCATTCAGTGTTGTTTTATAAGAACTTTTACAAAACGAGTAAAACAAACAATGTCAATTGAGAAAACAAATGATGAATAATGACAGTCAGACAATATAATAATACCTACTGATTTATTGACTACCAAGTAATCATTTGTCAGTCTAGCTATCCTAGACAGCTAAAAAAACATAACAATACGTCGCTAGAAAAACGGGTTATCGTTTCCTGATCTAAACATTACATCACTTGTGATTACAACGCAACGGTGTAATCGTTATCGAAGCTCTTATAAAAAAAAACTCATTAAAACCAACTAGACATTTATTTGTGTTTTTGTATCGTTTGTCTACAGCAAGGCTGCTCAACTTATGCTGAAGGCTGACCAAAATTTTGATTCCATCTCATCGCGGGCCTAGATGGCCCGTGAATAACACTTGTCTACAGTGACTTTTTAGAACCAATTACGACTAAAAAAAGAAAGAAATAAAATAAGTAAAGTACTTTACAGCTAGATATTGGTTTAAATAAGCAGAAAGTATTTTTTTTCGATCTGATTTGAAATCCTGAAAGCTTCCGAAAAACAAATTAACTTCCAACGATCTGTTGACTGTAATACAAAGCTTGGTTAAAATGAATTACCGAAAAATTATTACATAATGAACCTTCAATAAATGTTGTATTTAATAAAAAATATGAGCTGATTCAAATTACAATTCTACAAAAAAAAAAAAACAATAAACTAAATTACCAAAAAAAAAAATACTTCCGAAAAAAATACTAAGTTTCCGAAAACATGTTCTGTTAAATTATCGTTTTCTTAAGCTCTATAACTTAGAATGCAAGAGATGCTTATTCTGAACTAGCAACCCGCCCCGGCTTCGCACGGGTGCATGTATTATACATATAAACCTTCCTCTTGAATCACTCTATCTATTAAAAACCACATCAAAATCCGTTGCGTAGTTTTAAAGATTTAAGCATACATAGGGATATAGGGACAGAGAAAGCGACTTTGTTTTATATACTATGTAGTGATTTATAAGGGATCCCTTCTTTTCGCATAATGTTCTTTGTCCTAATATACTTCGGCATAACGATTTTGGCACAATTTGTTTTGGCATAATGATACTTCGGCATAATTTTTTTAGGCATACATTTTATGTTGGCATAATCATCTTAAAGACTAATTTGTTTTGGCATAAATTTGATTCGCATAACGTTAGTAGGCCTAATGACTATTAGCATAATAATATTTAGGCATACAAAATATTGTTGGTTAAAAATTTAATATGCTGTGCAACAAAAGTTAGTGACAGAACCGAATTGCTGCAAAACCGACTCTACGTAGTCTTGTTTGTCCTACCCCTAGAGTGTAATTTAAAATCGCGCAGGCGCGTAGGGGCGAGGCGGCCCGCGGGCTGAGGAGCAGGTGGCTGCGAGCGAGCCGCCGCGGCTGAGGCTGGCCGGCGAAGCCGGCCAACAAGCCGAAGCTGCGGTGGTGAGCGAAAGCCGTCTGCGACGATTAGAACGCGTGGGGCCGCCGGAGGCCCGCAGCGCCGGAGCCGTGACAGAAACCCTGCCTGCTGCATGTTGCATGCTCGCTTGAATGCTGCATGCTGCATGCTTGCTTGTTTGCTGCATGCTTGCTTGTATGCTTGCTTGCATGCTTGTTTGCATGCTTGCTTGCATGCTTGCTTGCATGCTTGCTTGCATGCTTGCTTGCATGCTTGCTTGCATGCTTGCTTGTATGCTTGCTTGCATGCTTGCTTGCATGCTTGCTTGCATGCTTGCTTGCATGCTGTATGCTTGCTTGCATGCTGTATGCTTGCTTGCATGCTGTATGCTTGCTTGCATGCTGTATGCTTGCTTGCATGCTGTATGCTTGCTTGCATGCTGTATGCTTGCTTGCTTCATGCTTCCTACAGCGAAAAAAAAACCCACAAAATTGTTCAATACGGTATATTATATTAATATGTTATTTATTACCTGATTCAGGAGATATGGCTTTTTTCCAATCGTCGAAATAAATTGGTATAATTATCCTCTTCGGGCAAAAAAGCTAGGGCGTATAAAAAAGTTATGCTTTAGAACTTTATGCTTAATAAATTTATGCTTTAGAATATTATGCTTCATCAGTATTATGGTTAGAGAAATTATGCTTAAAAAATTATGCGTAAGCTGTTATGCGTAATTATATTATGCGAAAATATAATTATGCAAAACAAAATTATGCTAAGTTATATTAGGTCTTAACATTTTATGCAAATGGATAGTGAACCGATTTATAATAGGTGAGTTACGATGAAAATGACGAACTGTAGATTTCGGTAAAACGCTATATATGCCGGTGGAAAAATATTACGTTTGCTGACGTAATATTTTTCCACCGGCTTAAATGCTGAATTGATTTTCATAATTTTCAGTATATTCGGTCGTTTATTTGTCCTGGCTGTCGAAAAATTAGTATGTAAAGGAGTAAATTTCATATTTTGAGTGTGCTCATATTTTTTTTCGGAGCTTTTTTTACTAACCTTTCAAAAGACTAGCTCGGAGTATCCTCCCTTTTCTAAGAGGGACGATGAATTTTACACCCTGTTCCTCATACCCGCAAACTGGTTACCTCGAAATGGACGTCAGCGCAGCCTTTGAGCAACGTGACGTCATCAAGATCACTTCCTCAAGCTTTCGAGCAGCGGTACATATAGCCAGCCAGCTTCAAATGGGTTTTCCTGACCATCAGCGTGCAGCGGAAGCATAGTCCTGGTCAGCACCCTCAGCCTCATCAAGCGATCATGGCACAGCACACTGCACTTTCGGCCAGTTGAACGTTCGATCTCCCGGTCGACGCCAGCAGTCAGCCACACAGTGTTGCCAGTGTGATTTCCCAAAAAAGGACGGTTGTCTTTCTGAAAAGGTACGGTTTTTAACTTCAAGGTACGGTTGGGTCGGGATACTTCTGCAAGAACTAGATCAGTTTTTTTCTTCTTCGAGTTGGCTGTCTGCGACCATAGGTTGGAAAAAAAGCGATAGGGAATCGAATATTCAAAGGGATATGGTAAAGTAGAACATTATTACCGATTGCCAATATTGAACAAATTCATTTGTAAATCAATTATAGAATGAAGTAAAGTCGTTAAATTCCTTAATGATGCAATGAATAAAAAAATTTTTTGATAATAATTTATCATAGGAATAATGTAATGAGGAAGTTCAGATATGAAGCGATATTATTCTCTATATTTAAAGGAACAAAAAGTATTGTTTTATTTTATAGTTTTTAAACAAGTGTGCAAAATTCTGTTGTTTATATACCTGTCAGAAACTTGAAACGAAATTACAATAATTTTGTTTAATTGAATTATAATACCGGTAAAAAAATTTAGATGTAATTTGACATTTTTAGGTCTAAAAAGACTGTGAATCGAAGTTCGAATCAATCGCAACTCGAAGAAAAAAAACATCTAGTTCTTGCAGAAGTATTCCGACCCGTACGGTTTTGCTAGAATTTAGAAAAATGCTATAGTCTACTCATATTCTACAGCGAAAACCAGTTGTTTGTCAAAAAAATATGAAAATAATGTTTTAGGAACTAAGAAAATTCCATTTAAGTAATTTAATTTTAATAAATCACTAATATAGAAAAGGTACAAAAAAGGTACGGTCTACACTGAGGTACGGTTGTGGTACGATTGTGTGATGAATAGTACGGAAAACCGTACTTTTTGGTACGGTCTGGCAACGCTCCACATCGCGGCGCTATACCACGGCCGCCGCATCGGAGCAAACGCAGCGGTGGCCCCGACACACTGGGATTGGCACCACCGCCGCAGACAGTTCCGACTCACCGTGAACAATGCGGCAACGAGTTTCCACTGGCCCGGCAAAAACATCACAAATTGTATAAACTACTCATTCCACTATCGACCCTGGTCTCCGGGGGGGAGTGATGTAGCGGCACTACAAATAGTAAAATACATCTAAATCCTATATCGCGCAAGTAAAGTTATCCGCGACTTAAGATTATATAGAAAAACCCGACAACTGTCGGGCAGTCGCCCACCAGACATAACACCCGTCTGGTCGGCGGATCCTCACTTTTCTATGGGGGATGAAGAACTTTACACCCTGTTCTTCATACCCCCAAAGTTGTGTAATTATCACTTGCTTCGGTGAAGGAAAACATCGTGCGGAAACCAGCGCGCCTGAGAGATGTTCCTCGACGGCATGTAAAGCCAAGTCAGAGGCCCATGGGTGGCATAAAAACTCTGACACTAACCACTCAATAAAATTTTAAAAAAAAACATCGTTAGAAAAGATGATACGATGTGAGGACACTTTCACCCTACTGTTATGTACAGATCAATATAGAGTAGAATATAGGTCTTCTTTGTTATAACCTTGTTTGTAATATCGAGCGCGCCTAGAAGCCGCTAGCCGCTTTGGCGGCAAGGCCAAGATCGTTGTCAACATATCTTGAGAATAAAAAACGTAAACCGGTCACGCAAGAATATCACGCATCAGGGTTTCATAACTAACGGCTATGACTAACGTAAGGGATACACGTGGACCGTTTCTGAATTGCAGTTTTATATGGAACAGCTGATTTTTTTATGGTATCTGTGAAAGATTCAAAAAATTCTGACAAAAGTATTGTTGTGGTTATTTGGTTGGTCTAAAAGTCTATCAATTTCAAGTTTGCCAAACGTGTTGATTATAACATCTGTTTTTTTTTTTGGCTTTACTAGTATTGAACCTGTCTATAAGATGAATAGATGATAATTGTCGGTTTAATGATGAGCTTCGTCTATGTCTTTTGGCAATATTTGATAATATTGACAGAGCTTTGTGCTGGCTTTTTATCTGGGCTGCGCTGGTAGAACTAATCATTCATAAGGTAATACGTTCAATATTATACCATAGGTATTTAGCTAGCTAAATAATGCAAAAAAAAACAATTGAAATCTCATAGTACCTACGACTTGGTGGAAATAATAAAAAACTTGAGATAACCGGCAAAACCCCATTGTTTAACCATCCATCATAATTAAAGCATCACGATTTTAAATAATTCATGGTAAGTAGAGCTATTCAGCAACTTTTCCATAAACCCATATGAAATAATTAGACTATTTGAATAAAATGTTTTTTTTATTCACGTTTTCCAAGTTCCGGTACTTTTTGTTTACCGATTGCGCAAGAGTGCGTCACAAACGGGTTCCCCGATTTTTACTAATTATACGTATAAAACAATGATATTCTGTAGGTACAAGTTATAATTGGCAGCTATCATCAAAATACCTGTGATGTTACCTACGTTCGAACATTGCAGTGTTTGTTTTGCTTTGTCTTATGTTCAGACCCGTACAATGGTTTTTTTGGGGTTTTTTGAAAGGCATGGAAACTAACGTATTGTAAGAGAATGAGGCTTGGTAAAGTAATTTTAATACTTATTTTGACCTGAAAACTGTATGTTACCACGAGATAATTACCTCGTGACAAAAAATGTATAGGTAACAAGAGGAGCTCTTGGTTGTTATTATTTATTAACAGCCGTACGGGTCGATTTTCGGATGGTCGGTCGGTGCGTGTATGGGTGACCATCCATTACACACCGAGTTTCCTCCGTGCCTCGAAAAGCACGTTAAAGTGCAGGCCACACCGCCAACTAGCGAGCAAGCAAGCGAGCCGGGCGAAAAAAAAACAAACATCACAAAAACAAATCCAAAAGTTTGACAACCTGTCTTACCAAGGGGTATCGTATATCCAATACTACCTCAGTTGTGGAGTAACGGACCTCCACAACCGAGGTAGTATTGTGCAGTCGCTCCATAAAAAATATTGATATTCAGCTGCATCCGGTTAGACTGAAAGCCGACCCAACAGTGTTGGGAAAAGGCTAGGTAGTAATGCTTTGAAGTAAGAAAAAACGATGAAGAACTTGATCAATATTAGAATTGGAGACCCACCTGGCACCAGTTTCTATAAATCACTCCACTCATCTGCCGACAAGATCTAAATGGGTTATAACTTACCGATGAATGTTCGTATCTATCTTAGGTATATGTAGAGACGAACACCAGTGCAGGCCGAAATCCGTGCCCTGCATCCCAATGAGTTCAAATAGAATTAACTATATAACGCGAATTCTGGCTGTTGACAACAGAAGCTCATAGGCAGCATAACTGGCAACATTTAAAACAAGTGAACATAATTTTGGAATAAGAATGAAATTGGTGATCTCGTTGGTGGTCATGAGCTGTGCTCTGTTCGAAGCGAGAGGATACCCGTACCCGGTTTTCTCATCTTCAGGAAATGTTGACACTTGTAAGTACCTACTATTAATTCTTTATTAAAATTACTACTCTTGTCTATGTTTAGGAGCCATCATCTAAGGGAAATATTTACAGTGATTTTAGTAAACACCAAATTGACTGAAGAAAATCAGTAGTTCTAATTCTTCAATTCTAATGTTTAAAAAAATATATATACCAGTCTTAACGTTAGAGCCACTTGTAATTTATAGCTTATGAATTACAGTTACTATAACCATAACATCTCTTTCTCAGGGTCATACGGCGATGCCAGTCGAGGTGGACGGGTCTTGAGTCGCTCCTACAGCCCCTATGCCAACCGACGGGCCGTCAGAGCTCCACCAACTTCCTACTCGCAGTGGCAACCCGAAGCCAACCAAAGGAACTATCCTTTAACTCATCACCAAACCATCCAAAACCATCAAGCCGAAATTCGTCGCCGAGCCTCCCTGCTCGAAGTTAATGACACACCGCCTCAGGAGAACGAAGTGTACTACCCACAAGCACCAGAGACTGTTCCCAACGTCCCCGTTGAGGCCACTGAATTCATTGTACCAGCGGAACAAGCCGAAGTAATCCCAACTACCGTAAAAGCTATTGTCCCTGAATTAATTGAACTTGAACTTGAAGAACCAGTAGAAGAACCTGTGCAAAAGCCTAAAAAAGCTGTCCAGAAGAAAAAACAAGTCAAAAGGCCTGTGGAAGATGAAGAAGATGATGACGAGGAAGGCGATTTCCCTGCTCATAAGTTCCTTTCTGGTGCTTTCTTCCCCATGTTCTTTAGATGGGGTGGATCTGGCGGACCAATGGCTGTTGCTAATGCGTACAGCACTGGGAAAGGTGGTGCAGCAGTGAGCGATGCTACCGCCTACGGAACCTTGCCACCTATAAAAAGATCGCAGTAAAAATGTTTAGATGTTCTCGAGGTTAAGTTAAACATAATATTTTACAAATGTCATTGTTTTTACTTCGTTGTCATTGTTTCTACACGTGTAAGATATACACCAGATTCCATCGTTCATTTAATAAAAGTTTCCATAAGTTAGAATTCTCTCTATTTTATGTTATTTTCATTGCCATAATATTTCTGACGTCAATCTTGATTGGATATCAAATCATTGTCAATTAAAGTTTTGAATATAGGTATATTAGTTTAGTTGGAAAATTCTTGAAACCCGAATGACAACAGAAATCTCACCTAACACAGTTGCCAGCCTAAAAATAATGACTCAGCTTTCGATTGAAAAAAGCTTCTCACAATATTCGGTCAAAGACTTTTGTAACAACAATGCCAGAGCAGTAAATAAAACGACTTCTAGCCAAAGGTGCAAAATTCACACAAAAACAATATAAAAAATGAATGAAATTCATATGAAAATATGTATTTTGTGAGATGATTCAACCGGTAATTGTGAACTGAACAATAACAAAGGAACAACGATAAATAACAGAGGTTTAATTGAATGCCATCTATTGTTCTATTAAAAATAACTTCATCTACTTTCCACTAAAGTACGCGACTGAGGCGGCCTGACTCATGAGTAACGTGCTTTGGGATTGTCAGTTCCAAACTTGATAAATAGATGGCGCTATGCCACAATGAATAGAAGCAGAAAGTTTCAGCACCAAAGAGTAGAATAGGTACATGTTCAGCTCTCCGTATTACAACTATCATAGATGTATCATAAAAAGTGAGTGGTGTTCATTGAAAAAAAGGTCGTCTCCACTACATGCTACAAAACATGCGTATGACCTAAAATCATCCACACATTCCTATATTTAAAAATACATCATATATTTTTGGAAACGCCACGTCTAATAATTGTAGACACAATTATTCTGTTCTCTAATTCGGTTCTGTAATTTACTTAAAACATAGGTTTGGTTAGGACTTTAAAGGTATTAATACATATAAACAATTCGCTACATACGAGTTTATTACAGCTTCGACGCCTGATAAATATGTAACATGCAATATACCCAATTCGCCAACTAGTAACAACTTTCCACTGGAGTACTAGCCCAGTGTTTAACTATTCAATTACCTAGAGTCGTACTGTAGAGGCCCTTCCCTCATTTACTTTTTTCTATGTACTGCCATCTGTTACTAGTAGGTATCTTATAATAAACCCATACCATACTACTAGAAAGGAGGAGCTCGTGGTTAAATAATAACAGCCGCTCGGGTCGATCTTTACGTTAAGTCGTGCTTGCCTAGGTTGGTCTGTGGATGGGTGACCACCCATTACTTACCGAGTTTCCTCCGTGCCTCGGAAAGCACTGTCATTTATAGATCTTTGACAGTCGTTACAGGTAGTCAGTGGCCCGAAAGTCTGACAACCAGTATTACCAAGGATGTCATATTACCCAGTACTAACTGGGTTGTGGAGGTCAGGTAGGCAGTCGCTCCATATAAAATACTGGTATTCAGCTGCATCCAGTTAGACTGGGAGCCCACCCCAACATAGTTAGGAAACGGCTAGGCTGATGATGATAACCAACCATACTACTAGAAAGCCCGAAAGTCTGTGGCCTAATCCACAGAATTTAAGGTTTTCTACATTTTCGTTCGGCATTGTTTTAGATACTCGTACACCAAATGCAGCAGGATTAATCAGAGTCTCAAAGGAAATAGTTACCTACTGACTGTATCTGATAGATGTTACCTAAACGAGAAGTCTCAAAGATGAGGTAGAGGGAACTTATTGTAACAGCAGTCACTACTTAATACTTCTCAAGATTTATGATGTTTAATTGATTGAAGAAACTTATTAAGGAATCATATAATAGTTCCGTAAGGTTCTTGGTTCCGTAATAAGTGAGTACTTTACTATGCATCTTTCAGCTTTATAATTTACTAAAGAATTACATATTAAAGATAGACAAATTTACCGTGACGCCTGTGATATAAAGAAAATTATAAATGGATTACCAGTCATAGTTTGCAAATGTTAATATCAGGGGCTAACAATGAGCACAACGACCGGCTTCAAGAAATAAATGACCACAATTAAATGGCAAATTTTATTGGTAAGGATGATGAAATGCACATTATCTCTATACATATAAAAACATACAACATGAAGATATAAACTTTACACTTATCTGTAACAATTTGCGATATATTTTACACTCTCTCTTCTATTCTCGGGGCTCCGTATGCGGTTGCGTGGCTCGTGGCTACTCCACCTTTGCCGGTGCTGTAGGCATTAGCGATGGCTGTGGGACCACCGTGACCGCCGCCACCCCTACCTCCGTAACCGCCGAAGAACATGGGAAAGAGGGCAGCCGTAGGTATCTTACCAGCGTACTCATCTTCATCATCATCATCGATCGGTCTCTTGACTTGCTTCCTCTTGTTGACAGCCTTCTTAGACTTCTGAACGGGTGCTTCTTCTGGAACTTCCTCTACTTCAGGTTCAATCAACTCAGGGACGGCCACAGCTTTTACGGTAGTAGGGGCAGCTTCGGCCTTCTCTGTTGGTTCAGCGAGTTCAGTTGCCTCAGTTTGGACAAAAGCCGGGTTCTCTGGTTGTTGTGGGTAGTAAACTTCATTCTGTTGGGGAGGAACATAGTTGACTTCCTGCTGTGTCTGGCGGCGCCTGTCTGGCAGGTAGTACTGGCCAGACTGCTGTGGTGTTGCCTCGGCCCCCGGCTGCTGGAACATGAAGGCTGCCATGCCACCGCCGACGCCTCTTTGGTCGTAGTACGGGTTGTAATAGCGACTCATCGCCATCCCACCACGATTACCATCTCCGTAGGACACTGTGAAAGAAAAATGTGTGTTTTAATAGGCTTATCTTCTGATACTTTTGCAGGTGCTCTATAAATCTTCGGTCTACACGGAAAATGAAAATGATGGTATGTTGCTACGGTATGTTTGATAGCCCAATATTTATGAATGCTAATATCTTCAATAAACCATTTTAAATGATCAAAATCACAAACACTTTCAATAGAAATCTTCACAAAATTCGATGGCTGCAAGTTTTCAGTCTTCCAATAAATTTTAGATCCTCGAAGGAGAACTGATCGCTACCGGCAAATGAAAAATATTATTATTAAAAAGGTACTTACGAGAATCAACATTTCCATAAGCAGGATAATACGCGTACGGGTATCCCTTAACTTCGAACAGCGCGCAACTCAACACCACCAGCGACAGAACAAACTTCATATTTACGATTTTCGTAATATTTTCTTCACTATTTTATACCCTTTGTTAGACCAAAGGGTGTTGTGCGTTATACTGCTTCTGAATGTGTGCTGGCCTGAGCCAGACTTCGCGTTATATAGTCCATTCTGTCTGGACTAATTGGGATGCAGGACACGGCCGCGCCTGCACCCGCGCGGGTTTCGACTATTTTACGATATTCGGCAGAGTTCTAACCGTTATCGGAGACTGGACATCCTATAGAGGACCTGGTCATTCGCGACACGTCTCTATTAGGTAGGTGAACCGTTGAACTTTTTGTTTTGGTGCTTTTTTTGCATTGAACTGCACCAAGATTTGGTGAGTCATACTTTTACAGTAGTAATGGGCTTGAATTCAGAGAAATGGGTTTTTTTTCGGTTCTTGCCAAGTTTATTGATTAGGACTTGTTGTAAAAGATGTGTTTCTTGTAGATAAAATGTCAACTACTAGCTGCATTTCTTTTTTACATAAACCATCATCCAATTGTCATTCATTATTTTAATGAAATAATTTGCAGTAAAAGTTAAAAAATATTAATTTGGTATGTGTGTGGATGGATATAAGATTAAAGGAAGACCAAAGAAACGATTTCTAAACAGACTTCGAACCCAAGTCGGACAATCAAGTCAATCTCTGCAGATGGGGGTTCATGGACGGCTCAGACCTCAAGTGCGTATGCGGCATCTTCCCACAAACAATGGCCCACCATCAACATCCTTTTTTTTTTTTTTTGGAGGGTGGGAAATCATCAAATGACCCCTCCCGCTCTGGGCGGAGCGGAAGGGAGTGTCAGACTCTTACTGACTAAAAACCACGTGCCTTCTTTGGCCCTTTATGTTCCAGGGCCGCGGTATCTCTTTCGATCAGTCCCGCAGCCCTGGCAGGCATCGGCCCTTGCGGACCCCTCCCGATGCCCTATCACCTGAGCTCTTGATGATTTATTTACTGCATCAGTGAGCGGGGTTCGCGTGGCTGAGTTTTAGGTTAAACATATTTAAACTTTTTGCCATCAATACGCTAAGAAGAAGAAAGAAACGATGGATGGACTGTCTGAAGGATGATATGGCAAGAACGTAGGTGTCTGATGAGATGACGAGTAATAGTGAAGTATGGAAGAAGAAGACTCGCAGCGCCGATCCGAAATAAACTGGGCACTGGAAGAAGAGTTATGATTCTTTGGTTAAAAATACTATAATATTGCCTACAGTGTAAGGAACTCTACCAACCCTTTATTTATAGTAGCATCGTGTGAATCTGCAAACACAAAGTGCTATAAATATGGAAAAATCGAACCGTACGGTGCGTGCGCGCATTATGTTGCGTTTGCAATCGCCCTGCATAAATCCCACCCTACGTGGAATGACAAAAAGGTTCATTCATGAAGATTTATAACGTTAGTAAAGCAGTGTTTACTAGATTTTTAACTACTTCTTAGAAACATTGAACGGTATAAATTACATACGGTAAACATCGCGGAAAATTGCACTATTGTGGGCAATGTTGAATGCAAATATTTTTATGTGGTTTTTGAACTTCTTCTACTAACTTTTTATCTATTTCTTCTTTATCGTATGGTTAGTGCCTAACCTGGTATCAGAGTTTTATAGCGCCCATGGGCCTCTGACTTGGCTTTACATGCCATCGAGACATATTTCTCAGGCATGCTGGTTTTCTCGCGATATTTTCCTTCACCGAACCAAGTGATAATATTATACTATACACACATGAATTTAAAAAATCAGAGATGCGTGTCTGGGGTTCGAACTCGAGACCTATGGCTTGGCAGCCCAACGGTCACACCACTAGGCTATCACTGCTTAATTATGACTTTCTGTGAGTAGTACCTTTTTTTTTGGGATGGGAAATCATCAAATGACTCCTCCTGCTCTGGGCGGAGCGGAAGGAATATAACCCATCCATGTTCCTTCTTTTGCCCTTTGTGTTCTAGGGCCGCGGTATCTCTTTTAAACAGTCCCGCAGCCCTGGCAGGCCCTTGCGGGCCCCTCCTGTTTGCTGACATCTCTTTGTGAGGAGTACCTAAATGTTTGTGACAGTAATACCTATGTTGGATAGTGTCTCAGATCGTATGCTTATATTAGCTAATTTTATTGTTAGTTTTGCTTGATATTTCAGATCATTGCATTTGCAGATCTGCGAAGGGCAGAGGTGGACCAAACATAACAGTTATGTTTGAGTCCCATGCAAATCATGTAATAGGGGGCGAGCCTATTACCACCAACCCGGCGCAAATCCACAGACTCTGGGCTCCTCTGAGATCCTGCGAATCGAACCCAGGACCTCTTGCTCAGCAGAAGCTTATCACAAAAAAGTAAATCCAACAATTTCTACAAGTTAAACTGCCGACAGATTAAACTTAAATAGAAGAAGGGATCGTAACACGTAGCATCTGCAGGTTGTTTTCTTTCCCTGAGGGAAAAGACTTAACTTGAACGTATTGTATGCAAAATAAATAAATTATACTGTTAGTTTAAATAGAATTAGGTACCTTTCCACTACATTATGCGCTGTTAGGACTCCGCCGGACTCCTGCGGTTTGATTAGGCACTTTTAACATTTCATGCAACGAATATTAAAAGGACCTAAAAAGTAAAGTAAGTCCACGACGTCAATCATTTCCCAAGAAATTACTTTACGTATTCGCGGTGCCAATAGAAGCTAAAGCCTTTGCGCATGTCCGAAATCCTTAATATTAAAATCCATACATATTTGTATTACATCCACGTGAAAGATTTGAGTATACTAGTAGCAAAGCCGGCGATACTATCTCTGCGTTTGTCCACTCCTTGCGTCGATAGGATCTGTGCCCACGGCATAAATTCCGTTAAAATGTTCATAACTGTCAAATTTGCCTGTTTGCACGTACGGATATGTATGCAGGTGGATTTATGCCGGAAACGTCGTGTTCTTCACATTAGTATGACCAGCAGGCTGGCCTGATTCATGCTCTACAAGACTCAAGTCATGTTTGAACACCTGTACCGCCGTAACGTCTGAGGGACAATGTCATTTAAACTTGGATTTTAACGCTAAGAGTGTGTTATAAGTTGATGATGTGATTGGTTTTTTATTACATCGTAGATAGCTCATAACGATCAGTTTATTTTACAAACTACAGTTTGAATACACAGTGATTACAGTTTCAATAAAGAAGTACGCAAAGTGCCAACGCAATTTCTAGTCAGCCAGACAATAGACTCCGAATAATTACTGAATTGCTCAGTCCATTAACACCTAGCTAGGTGTTAATACATTCACACCGTACTCCAGAAATCCCGAGCAAAAATAATTTGCGTAACAAAGTATTCGGCGAAGTGCACTTGCAGGCCTCGGCAGACATTCTGACTGCGCCCCGCCTGTCAGATGGCGCGATACGGCCACATCTAGATGGCCTGATATCACTGCTAAATAGACAGTGCAAGGACCTCCCAAAACCGCTACAGTTATATCTGATATAACTTCGGTTTTGCATTGTTCCATTTCGTGCTGTGTTAACATTCTTTCAAGTGTATTGAAATTGTAGATTAAAAATTACACATTCACCTGTTCATCGGTAGATTAGATGAGTTAGTAGCAGAGATATTTAATTAGATAAAAATAGATTAAGAACACATAAACAAAACGAGAAAACCCAACAGGCCAAACATAATAAACAAAACGCAGTTCAAATGCAAACTCATATAACATTGAATTAACAATTACTAACATATTTTAATCAGAGCCGATCAATATGCAAATACACATCGTTAGCTTTAAAAGTCAATCGGCTGATGAATTCGGGGATGAATATACAGTAGCTGATAATATTGAAGTTATGAGTAAAGTCGCAAGGGACTTTGCGTACCCTGACAGATCCGGCAAGGGTCAGAAGCACCAAGCATTCATCAATAGATAAGGATCGATGGGAATTTGACGGTGACTCGAAGAAGTCTTTAAGGTCGAGATAAAGACGATCGTGACCTTAATATTTACTTTATTTGATGGAATTGTGATTGGGCCAGTCAATAGTCTTGGGTGTCCTTTGGGTGGCAAATGCAAATTCAAAATTATCATACATGTTAGCCGTTACTGCTTCTAGTGGCCATATTTCGTAAAAACTTCCTCACACATTATTCCGACCTATTGTCTGGAATCTTTGAAGTCCAAGTTTTCACAAGCTCATGTGTATCACGGTAGCCTTGTTCTACTCACTGCCGAGTAGAAATACGGCTCCTACCTTTAATATCCATATTTCCCATGATTGTGTGCTACTGCCTCATTCAAGTCCCGCCCGAGATCTTTGGCAAGTCATCCTCCCATATGGCCCTACATTATATCTATCGCCTCTAACGTTGGTATACTCGGGTTGGTAGTTTGATTGACTTCTATAAACGAAAAATCAGCGAACCTAACCATTGTATGAGTGGGTGGGGAGATACTTTTGCTAAAATTTGGCCAATTTCGTGTTTCTTTATAGGCACTGACTCAGTTCTCCAGAGTCAACGCCAGCCGTTTTGTCGGCAGTACAAAGATGGTACTGCATCACCATATGGTAAGATTTATTTTTGGATATATCCTTAATGGGTCAGCAGAATTTATGGTTAGTGTCGGCAATTCTTTTAGCCGCAGAGTTGAAGTTCGCGCCGAATGTATCCTTTGTTTTACATTCATCATGGATATTATGTGATTATTCTTATCACGGCCTTATTTGCATTAATGCGTTACTCTGCATTGAATTTTGAAAGAAATATTTAGCTGTAGCTTTTTTGGTTAACATGAATCTACCTAACCATGGTAGGTTAGGTTAGGTTAACTTGTGGCATTACTTAGCTATTTTTCCAAATAGACGCTTGCGTCTACTTCTTAAATTATTCGCCTATCAAATTCCCAGGTACTTACAACAATTGCATTCTACTATTTAGCTTGATCGAAAGCAAAAAACAGACAATCGCCCATAAACATAATTCAAGGCACCTCAAATTACAATCGCTTCGAAGCTTACATGACGTCGTTGTCGCACCCTTTACCGTCTGTCTGCAGTCTGGCTATTGAATGCATATCGGCGACATCTCTACGTCAAGCAGCTACATGATGTACAGACAGACTTGAAATTTTCCTGTTCTTTGTATCCATAATGTCCATTTGCAGGGATTACGTGCCTAAGTTCACGATCGATTTTGATTTGTTGCTGCCATGTAGATCATGACAAGTGTTGAATGTGTTATGTTTATCCTCTTGCGTAGGTGCGCGTGTGACCGCGTGCTCACGTTTATTGGATACATTATTTATAATTATAGTACTAGGAATAACTTTGGATTTAGGAAAACTACCAAGCTTATGACACAGTACGAGTTCAATTATGTTTTCAGACGGTTGCCTTACTTCTAATTTTATTTGGTACCTAGGGTAGGTATGTACCAAATTAAATTGGAAGTTTAATTTTCATTTCATTGAAAACTTTGTTTCGGAAATCTGATGACATGGCATTTTAAGATGCCTTGTTCTGCTGAAGATTTAAAAATCGATTATATTGCGATGTTATTGGTGTCCATATAACTTACGGAGTCACATTTTGGAGGACAAGAGAAGATGTGAACAGTTTTAAGGCTGTGGAGAATGACAAAGTTTTTTATAAACAATGATTTTCACCACGGTACATATTTCGGTTAAAAAAAATTGCTAGTATGACGACTTTGTCTCCCATTGTGGCATTGTGTTTCCACTGACGCACCGGGCGCCGGCCGACTATTGACGCCTGATTATATCACCGATTACTCACATAAAATATTCATTTTTACTCTAATTTCTGCTACTTCTCGCACCACACTAGTACTGTGGGGACCTCTACGGAAACCACTCCATACTCAAATCACGTAACACGATTTTTTAATTTACGACCTCATTGATACATCTCGATTAAAAATGCCTTGTGCGTTTAAAGAATTTTTATTGTTCACAGTTGTTATAAATTCACCAAAAACAGCTGCAAATAATAGAGGCGGAATATAAATCCTTGCCGAGGTCGTTGCTGAATTTTTTCAACAAATATTCTGGTTCTGTTTGTCTACCTAAGCTATAAATTGTCGCTTAGACAATAGCTACGGAACGAGCAATTAAATGAATATTTCATTGTATTTCTTTACTATGCAGATACTAGAAATAAAGTACATGTGCATTTTAATTAGTTTTATAGCTTAAATCTTTAAAATATTTTGTGCAATTATGTTGGTTGATTACAAATGAGCTCGTCTGGTCTGCATAAACATAATATGTGCAATTCAATCAGTCAGGTTTGACAGCACATATGGAGATTAGCCTTTCAATTTGTGAACAAACCAAACAATGGATTTGAACATTCTAAGAATCGATATATATAGAGTCGTCGCAACTGATAGCAACTTGGGTGGCATACTTACGAATACAGTCGCCAGCGGATCAAGTTACCACAAACTGTCAAATTTTCTCATTCGATTATGAACGAAACATTTTATGATTTAAAATCATTCGGAGAAAGGACATCTTTCATTTTCGGCCATAAGATATACATTTATTGAAAAAGAGGAAAAAATACCACGTACTTAGGAAAAATATTCTTTCGTGAATAAAAGCCTTATTTGCCTTGCGCAAAAAGTAATAGTTTTTTAATTATTGCCATATTGTATTCAACATGGCGTCTTACAGTTTGCAAAGTCTGCTTTCGTTCTGAAACCATGTCACATAATATCACGTCGACGTTAAATATGAAAAGTATGTGTTCTTGTAATTATTTTTTTTTCTCTTAGAAAGCAAAGAGAGGCCTATACCCAGCAGTGGGTGAAGTCGGGCTGTGGATGGTGATGATGATGATCACTATTCTCTTATACATAATTTTCAACTAATTAGATGCAAGTGTGATGATTTCATTGTTAAAAAATATAAGGTACTACTTTTCTGGAGTATACTTCTGAACGAAAAATTCAAAATGACAATTTACAACAAGTGTTAGTAGTCAAGATAACAATTTCTAGGTTATGTAAACGTCATCTCTACAACCTGTCATGGCTGTCATAACTCTCACGACAAACGTCAAACATTTTTAATTTTTAATTTGTGCATCATCATCTGCCTAGCCTTTTCCCAACTATGTTGGGGTCGGCTTCCAGTGTAATTGGATGCAGCTGAATACCAATATTTTTCATGAAGCGATTGCCTATCTGACCTCCACAACCCAGCTAGCACTGGGTAACACGATACCCTTTGGTAAGACTGGTTGTCAGACTTTCGAGCCACTTAACGACTGTCAAAGATCTATAAATGACAGCCGGGATCAACGGCTTAACGTGCTTTCCGAGGCACGGAGGAAACCCGGTATGTAATGGGTGGTCACCCATCCATGGACCAACCTAGGCAAGCGCCGGTTAACCTAAAGATCGTTCGTCGTTCGATCGTGTTATCATTTAGCCACGAGCTCCTCTCTCTCTAATGTGTGCATAAAAACCATTTAATATTTTGTAAAATGTTCCTACTTTGTTCTATTCAGGGGTTTGTTTCCCAGCTTTTCTGAAAGGTTACCAGGTTATGGCCGGAGCCCCATACAAAAATGAAAATCTCCTTTGACAGTTTGTGGTAACTTAATATGCTGGCGACTGTACGACGAAGCAATGCATCTGCAACTCACTATTGAGATCATTTTAAGACGAAATAGGACTTAGTCGTAACGTAGCAAGTCACAATGTGCATAAATCTAAACTTCCACCTAACGAGCCTCAACAACGCTAGATACTAACTACATAAGTCTAGGTACATCTATGTAGGTATACATAGGTATATAAGCCAAAAATAAATTAAATTAACCAACATAACGTGTGTATAGTATCTGTGTGTACATAAATAAATAATAAATAAATAACTTTTGGCAGAGACCAAGTTTTCTTTAACTAGCTTATCATATTATAGTCTGATTGGGCTGATTGAAATTAATGGATAGCAGACTAGAGTTTTATTGATATTAATATCTTGATATCGGAAAACTCCACAATAAGATAAAAGAAACATGATACAGAGATCCATTAACCATCTTACTTTGAACTCAGTCAGTGATTGTACACAATTGAACGTTGTTGAAGTAATTGATAGTTGTTCGATCATTGACATTTAGTTTCACGAGAATTAACTTTATGGAAATAAACCTAAGAAAAACGTCTTTATTTCTCTTCAATTCAAATTCCGAAACCGACATCTGACCACACTTTACCGCTTTCCGAATTAAAATTCAATATATTTCGATTCTCGGTAAGAATCGAAATCCTCAATTGCATGAACTTTAATTAAACGTATTTTCGCCATAGTAACAAATCATTTGGTTGGTTTTCTAGGAAGCCGTGTCGTGGCGTGGGCTAGGCGTTGGGCGTCCATACCAAGTATTAGCTAGCGACTCTGCGCGTGCGCTTGTTCGGGCTGTAACGGTGGCGCGGTGATCCTCTCAGGTCTAATGGTGATTGTATTCAAATATTGTTTCAAACTGACGAGTTTATACGTGGTGTTTCTTTTTGGGATAATCTTTTTTTGCAAGCGCAGATAAATATTTAAGAAATAGATGGAGAATCACATTGGTTTATATGACCGCGCAGACAAGTGGCGATCACGCCGCGTCCGCCTCTCCACGCTAATCACTGAGGCATAAGGGTGTCTTGCTGTTATGTAGTTTTTCCTGTAGTGATTTCCTGTATAGTAACCAAATCACTGCTACCATTACATCGTCCATTTTACTGACGTCTGTGCCTTCGTCTAACCGCGCGGACAAGCGGTTTCGTGTGAGAATCACATAACATAGATACGATTTTCGAGAAGAAATGTTTCTTGTTCTGTTGCATTAGGTACCTATTGCATTATTACAGGAACCTATTTTTTTAAAAAACGTTTCCCGTACTAGGAATTGCTTAGTTGACCCATGTTTACTCTATTTCTTATATTTCTAAATGTCCAGTATAATAGAAGCTAGATTCACAAAGCCACACTCCGTATACTGCTCCAGGCTCGCGGCACATTATGCGTGACGCGTGCGCACCTCAATGTGATGTCCGCGCACACGCTCGCCGCATACGATTACCACCGAACACCTTTTCGTCTTACTGCGGCTCATAACAATACATCTCCTAAATACACTATTTCTATTCCGATCGGAGAAACATCAACTACGTTATTGTCTTAGTCATCGCTGTAATCCTTTTTAATTAATTTATTCCATCATGTCTTCTTGAAGAGCTCGTGGCAGGTCGATGAGGTTCAACTACCTTTAAATTGACAAGGATATCTATTAATTCAGTATTCGTTTCGTTATTTGTGAAAACCAATTTCGGTACTCGGCTGAAGACTAATATTCGGATTCTACTTCAATGCAGAGGCGTGTCTAAGAAAATATTTGTCTCAATTTTGTGAAAATGGTACCATATTATCTATGTCAGAATGCCTAAATTATCGTGTGAAAGAAAAAATTGCTTGATGTGACGCATCATTATCATTCGTATAAGATCAGACCTTTATATTTAATATTAGGAGGTTCTTCTCAATAGTGTATTATCTATGGTTCTACTCTTTAAACGTTTAGTTGATTATTTCTGTTGATGTATGGAAAAAGTACCCGGTTTTATAGATTCTGAGCCTTTTGTCTGCGAAAACATTTACAGAAACTGTTAAACTAATCGGTCTCAACAACCGGGGAGGTCGTGCTGTTTCCGTAAACATGTTCCTGCAGCAGGCAGGTGACAACCACGGACAGGTTTATGGTTCAGACAGGATTGTTGTTGCCAATTTTATGCTGTACTGCTAACATTGCGGTCTGCGGAATAGTATTTCAATTGTACACTACGGACCCTTGTTACACAGTTTAATAGTGTCTTCCAAGATGATTTTGAATGTTCATCAGCACGCTGCGAGGACTGGAGATATAAATTTTCTTGGTAGTTTAAATAGAAAATTTGTTTATTTTGGATTTAATGACGTACGCTGATCAATTAACCCAGTCAATTTTAGTCGATTACTTGCTATGGGCCTCTCCCAACACTGCACCACAACACTCAATGCTCTGCCTTCTGCATTCAGTCTGACCCAGCCACCTTTTTGGGCTTCTGTTGCCAAATGGCAAAAAACCTAGAGTACCTACATGATATGCTGCGCCGACCCCAAATAAAATGAGATAAGTGCAGAAGAATGAGGAGCTCGTGGCTAAATAATAACATCTTCAGGTTAAGCCGCAGTTGCCCAGGTTGATCAGTGGATGGGTGACCAATTACATACCGAGTTTTCTCCGTGCCTCGGAAAGCACGTAAAGCCGTTGGTCCCGGCTGTCAATTGTAGATCTTTGACAGTCGTTACACGTCAGTGTCCCGAAAGTCTAACAAACAGTCTTACAAAGGGGTATCGTATCACAGAGTACACACTTTGTTTCAATGCTTTAGGTTGTGGAGGTCAGATAGGCAGTCGCTCCATGTAAAATACTGGTATTCAGCTGCATTCAGTTAGACTGGAAGCCGACCCCAACATAGTTTGAAAAAGGGTAAGCAGATGATGATGATGATTAAGAGCAGGAGAATGATGAGATGGGTCTCGAGTACCAAGAATCCACAGACTGATAAGGGTATAAAAAACACGTCCAGCAGCTAATTTATCGGGACGTTGACGAAGCTATTCAAGAAACTTTTGTCCTTTGTTATTAATTAATATTCATATAAAAGACCAGTAGCAGCAGATTACGTCTGAGTAAACAGTGGATTTAACGACAAATGCTCTGCATTATAGTCAAATTTAATGCAAATAAATCCAATTCATCTGTGCAACCTTATTTTGCTCTTTCGTGACATATTTAACAATTTGTTATGCAGATTTTATTTGTACCTAACTTATGTACGTGTTCTTTAAATTAATATTCTGTTGCAGTTTACTCTATTTGCGGCGCCATACCCCCGAATGTTCTAATTTGTGTTACTATGATCGTAAAATTGGGAACATTATGGGCAATTTGGTCTATAACGTATGTTCATGAATTAAGGCTATGTGGGCTGAATACTAGTCTAATTTTACTGTTTCATTGAGAGAAGTTTTTTATATTAAACACTAACTTTCGCTCGCCGCTTCGCTCGCGTTAGTTTAGTGTTTGGCCATCAATTCGGGTTGCATTCTGCTTGTAATAATATATTTCAATCATGATTCGAAAGACACGTGGCGCCATCTATTATCATAAGAATATTATTCTTGTTTTCCTAGGTACCAGAACTTTTTTTCGGGATGAAAGATTACCCTATATCCGTTTCTGTACACCTGACAACGTATAGCAAAATTTCAGAATGTTCGGTTCAGTGGTTTAGGCTTGAAAAGGTAACAATCACAAACTTACTTTCGTATTTATAATACAAGTTAGGATTAGGAAGTTAGGATTAGTTAGGATATTTTTTTTTTCTTTATTTATTTAGGGACATTTATAATCGCAATGAGTATGTCAGTCCCAGTACCCTAAATACACATTGCTCATATCTGGGCCATGAACCTAAACAGACTCTTCGCATCATGATATTATTCTTGTAATCTACAGAGTAGGTGGGTAGATCAGATACCCTAGGTATCAATTTATCGCCCACTGGTAGACATACCTATACAAGGTGTAAACGAACCCTTTAAGAAGCCGTCAACCAATTTTTTGGGGTGAAAAATCACGTTTTACGGTAAGACACAATGTAACGCACTCAAAACATAGTGCTGATGGATGCATTAAATAGGAGTGTACTACGAAACGCCGACAGACACTACGCCGAATGACTGAACACCGACAATACTTTACTTCGACGGGACTCTTCGCCGGCAGGACACTTCGCCGACAGGACTCTTCGCCGACAGGACTCTTCGCCGACAGGGCTCATCAGCGACGCAATTTATCTCCGATAGTCAGAAAATTACTTTGGAAATCGATTATGCTTTTCTTGTAATTATACAATTCATAAAAAATAAATCGTCGTACAGTACGGGGTTCATAGAGTTATTTAAATTAAAGTAACAAGTAAGTAACATTAAAACTTGTCTAGTGAAATATAGTAAATAAAGGAAAATGATGCAACTGCCGTACATAAACACATTTTTAACTACATAAATAAGTAGGTAGTAAGCTGTAGATAGCTAAGTGTATTTTTTGTAATATCGCTAGTCTTAGGATTGACGGTGAATTCTCCGTCGTAGATAGAAAGGTCTGTTGTTAAGAGTTATAGCCTATCGTCGTGTTGGTGAAACATTTTGTAGCTGGAAAGGGCTGACGTTGAAAGTGACGTATATGAAAGGTTCTGTCGGCGCAATGTTCGTAGGTGAAAGACTCTGCCGGGGAAACGGAAATAAATGAATCATCCTGTCGACGAACAGTCCAGCGACGAATCAGTCGTGGGAGAACGGTTTCGGATTCATAGTTGGCACTTCGACCCCCAATATCTCTGTAACTAGAAGGTTACCATGTATGGAAATGATGAAATGATTGCAATGACGGAGAATAAGTGCGTTTCGGCTTCGTTAAGGGTATTTTTACACCCACTATACAATTTTCAGAAATATCAAAAATAATGAGCCCTTTTTAAGGTCGCATTCGTAAAGAAGAATTCCTAATTGGGTTGTGGTAGTCATCGAGCCATCGATGACCAGCACCACTCAATGTAATGTAAGTTGATGTTAAGCAGTAGGGTTTAGTAACAGTGTTCCACACAATTATAATGTACTTATAAGTGTATTGTAAATACACTATTTGTTTATTAAATTGTTTCAAATAATTATGAAATTATACAGAGGGACGAAATAAACAGTTTCCGTTCCAACATTTTGTACGCATTTGTATATTTCATTAAAACACATATTTTAAAGTATTTTTACCACTTGTTTACTGCGTACATCTGGTGATAATAAATACATATATATTCCGAGGCCGTAGGCCGGATGTGGCTCTAAATAGTATGTAAAGAGTTAAGTCGTGTTCATAATAATTCAACCACTAAACAGATCACATTTTTGTAATATTATATTCGTCCCAATATTTGCCCCAACATTGGCCCCAATATTTTTTTAGAATGCCAACTTAATGAATAAAATCTTTTATTACCCACAGATATAACTATAGAAAATGGATTTCGAAAAAAGTTGCAAGTTTCAATGAGATTAACACTATTAATAAGATACTTCTTTATCGTGTGGTAGTGCCTAACCTGGTGTCAAAGTTTTATGCCATCCATGGGCCTCTTGGCTTTACATGCCGTCAAGAAATATCTCTCAAGCATGCTGGTTTTATCATGATGTTTTCCTTCATCGAAGCAAGTGATAATTTTCCAAAAAATAAGATTTGGTCGTTGATGTCTTTTCTAGGAAGCATTGGGTACGTCCCGCTTGGTAACTTTCATGTTAGGTCAACTAAACAAAATAGCATCACAAAAATCCTGTTTGGTATCTATTTTGGTCTTCATACATTGAGTCTCGTTTCGTCAACTTTTGAGTATGCCTATATTCATTCCCGCTTGGTAAACTATTTGTTCTACAATGTTCAAAAACAAAATAAGGGAGAAGACAAAATACAAAGATTTAAAACATAAGAGTTGCCCTCACCGTACTTAGGCCGTGCAAAATAATGTTTTAAATAATGAGATGGGCTCACAAAAGTCCTGCTTGGAACGATTTTCCGTTTTTTAGTGATACGATTATTACTGGTTTTATTACTGGTCAAATGACGACGAAACAGGAACGTAATTATTTATTTTTGTGTTAGGACGGTCTTTGATCAAACACCTAAAATAAGTAGAGCCAACAGCAGTTTAACTTGATATTTATGACAGCATGAACGTTCTCTGTTTATCTATAAACTCCGGCAAACCGGTAAAGTCGTTTATGACTAATTACTTGCATAATGATTGCTAGGTTAAGAATAACTTAAGACAATAATAGCAAACAATATAATGCAGGTTTCACAATAATTCTTCGTTAGAAAGACACCCAAGATTATGTCTGAACCTCAAAAGAGACCTCTGAGTTTGTTTCAGCTGTTCCTTCATAGAGTAGTCAGGTTCGAAGCAAATGCCCCAACTCGTTAAAAAAATACGTGTAAAAGTGTTTGTAAAAACCTTTTTCCGGAATAAACATCATTTATAAAGTATATTTACTGGTTTCATGATAAAACGACCGGGTGATTGATAGTTGAAAAAAAAGTACTAAAACAATAACTGGCTTTAATAAAACTCTTCACATCGGTTATACATTTAAATATAATGCATCTTCGCACGGTTTTACAAAACATTTTAAATGTGATTATGGTACATCGTCGAGAAACTTCACCAACGAACATAATAACATTAACATACATATATCACGACTTGTAATCCCCGAAGGGTAAGGCAGAGGTGTACCTAACAAGTACACCCACATTTCGCCAGTTATTTTTAAGTCCTAAGTAATAGGGGGCGAGCTTATTGCCGTCAATCGGGCAAAAATCCAGACTCCGTGGCTGCTATTGAGAAATTCCTGATGAAAAAACCCAATAACACTTTGCCCGACCCGGGAATCGAACCCATGACCTCATGCTCAGCAGTCGCGCCAGTGACCACCAGACCAATGAGGCAGTTATGGCGTAATGATTTACTCTAACCATAATATTAATATTATGGTTAGAGTAAATCATTGTGTTTCTATGGACCATTTCATAAATAATCGTTGCAATTAAATTTGCAGTCTTTAAAGTTAATTCAAATACAAAGTAATCCGTCCAAACTATATTTTTAACCAGTAATACCAGTAATACTATATAATATTAACAAATAGATGTTTCCTTAAAACCTAATGATAAATCTTAGCCTCTGCGACGCGAGCGCCATCTTGCAGACTTGTCTGTGTGTTCGTTCTTGCCTGGCGACTGGATGGCGAGCGGACTTGCAGCACCGACTCTACAACCACTTCTTCCACGAAAGACTGGCCGTCAGCATCTGGAAAAGACAGTAAGATATGATTAGTATACAAAGACCTGGAAATCCAGTTTAATCCTGGGACATCATCACATTCATCATTTTCATCGCATTTATCTCTACAATTACTGCTTAAGAAATAAAATAAAATAATAAACTAAGCAGTAATTGAAGAGACAAATAAGATTATTGAAGACTTCGTTAAAGCAATACCGCGGTGTAAAATTTTAAACCTTCCTCGAGAAATATTTATTTTATTTATTTATTTATTGCACAATGTATACACCGTTACAAGCTTGGCTTAAAAACAAATGAATACATTACCCTGTTAGGGCGCAGCAAAATAACTTAAGACTAGAATATACTTACAAAGAACAGTTTAAATTATCAATATCAGTAGGTACTAGTATCATATTTAGTACATTATATCATTAGTAACTTTAACAAACATACACTATATTTATATGGTATCTATAATATATATTATAGTATCTATCTAGCTTTATAATCAAAATAATCAAAAAATTACAGCAAAATATTTAAAATAATTAAAATTTATCTTCCATAGATTCTTCGATACTATAGTAGCATTTTTCTAAATATGAGCTATGATGAAAACCGTATCAAACTTTATCAAAAAGCTTCATACATTGCCTTTTCTGAATGTGGCAGAACCTTATCGAATCTTAGAAAACCATGTATTACCTGGCCTCAGCCAGTACTCATGCTTAGGTACTCAGTTAATTATGAAGCATTTATTTTGCATCTTTGTATGTTTTAATTGTATCTTTCAGTCAATGACATAAAATTCGCACGTCACAGTCGCAACAAGTGTGTCAAGTTAGTACGAAAGTAATTGTTACATAATTCATTACTATATTTTGTTTGACTGTGACTACTTTCATAATATAAGTTTTTAAACTGTCATGGTCACTAACATTAAAATTAACACTAGAAACGGGATATTTACCATGTCCACTGTTTGTTTTTTCTGTGTGTTTGTTTGTTTTGTTTTGGTTGTTTTTTTTAACTTCAGTTTATCCGTGATCATGGTGCTTGCAACAGCGTCGAAATATCGGGAACTCAAAACAAACAGTGGACATGGTAAATATCCCGTTTCTAGTGTTAATTTTACTTTCATAATGGTTAACACAACACTAATCAGTAAATAATAAATCACCAGCTGTTACATTCTCTAGATAACTTTTTTTTTGAGAATACCGTTATAATTATACATAATTATGTTCAACTGTTTCCCTTGACCTTCACAATTTCAAGGTTTTTAATTTTTTTGCATAGAAACCTAATTCTTTATCTAAATTATAAGTACCCAGTAGAGTTATACCTCAGTTACTCCTTATAACATCAGCTATCTGCCAGTAAAAGTCTCTTCGAAATCCGTCTAGCCGAGATTAGCCGGAACAAACAGACAGACAGACAAACATTAAAAAAAAAGTTTGTTTAAATACCGTATAAACTTCTATATGCATTCAGTAAAAAGCTGTTATTTTGAAATTACAAACATACACTTCAATTGTATTTATTTGTTTATACGAGTATACATACACGGTGTAAACGGACCCTACACGAAGACGTCAACCAAGCATTCAATCATTTAGGTTGGCACGTGGATCGGTCAAAATAGTGAAGAGCATGCAGAGAGATCTGAGGGACCTCCTGAGTCGGATAGGCAGCCATTTAAGCTGAGGACGGTATGAAGAGATATGAGCTTATTAACGAAGGCCAAAAATAAAACGGATACAATTATTGAGAAGAAAATCCAATCAATAATCGATCGGTGAATCGATCAATTATTATTTGAAACCTTGTCCTTACTCACACCACAACTGATGAAACCTTGTTAAGGCTTTAATAACTGTAAAAAAATCAATTAACTTTCGACGAAAGCACGGTGTCAGTTATTAATGGTAGCTTATTCATATCCGATGGCTAATTTACGCAACCGATATGGTCAGAGGCCTTTAATGTTAGTCGTTATTGCCTTTTGAAAACAGTCTCATGTGTTGAGAGTTAGCTTACAGAGTAGCTAGCTATTAGTCATACATACTACCTATGTGTACAATAAAACTAGATAAACATGAGTAATCATGGTAAAACAAGTCTACATTTATTAAACTGCGTTATTATGTTCTACAAACACGCGTGTTAGGAAATTTCTCGTGTAACGTGGGTCCGTTTACAAACACTTAAACTCATATACACAAACAGCCAGACCCGGAACAACTACCGGTTTCGTGCGGGAATCGAACCTGCGACACGCAGCGCAACACCCGATCGTGGTGTCATTCTAGCCTATATCCCAATTCATTTGAATTCGGCACAGCATGTCCTCTTCCTTTCGGTCAATTTATTAATACAATGCCTATAATAATTACCTACTCGATCGCTATTTCAATCTGCATTTAATACGAAGTACGGAATGGTTTAAAAACATTATATAGCGCTATTTTTTCCAATTCGCGTAAAGGTAAAGTTGCCACATTAACCTTGACGTTTCGCCAAGCAAAACAGTCACCAACCTAAATAAAGACGAAACGTAATCTCTTACTATCACGTACCAGAGTTTACAACTAAATGTTATTTATCGGAACTTCGATCACTGGAATTAAAAATCAAAAATCTATCAATAGAAGCGAACGCAGTTTATAGTTAGTTCATTATACTACAATCGAGGAAGCAGGGCGTGCGATGCATACTAATTGTTACTTATACATACATAGCTGAAAAATACAAACTATGTTAGTACTAATCTTACGACCGCTTTCAAAGGTTATACGCCTATTTAAAAAAAAAAACAGAAACGCAAATAAAATGTGATCCATTAAAAGGAGTGACAAATCAGTGTGTCAAGCTACTATGAATTGCGCGCGAATCAATCGTTTTCTCGTCGACAGTCACATTTTATTCGTCAATTTCCGACTTTTCCGAAAGAACCTTTGACCGTAGACCTTATCCCAAGTAACACATCAAAGCACTATATCGGCCGACTTCCAGCATTTCTGTATCGTTTTCGCATTTTGAGTTAGTTCTATGATAGCATTACAAACGTTTATACGGCTACTGTAATGCTAATTTGGGCACAAATTATACGGCTTTAGATCATAAATAAGTTCACAAATAGTTGTTTAATTGCATTACAGGCGCATTATATTAGCATTATTGTGACCAAATAAGTTGCGAATCGCATTATAGAAGCATTATTACGGTCAATGAAGTTGCCAATCGCATTACAGAAACATTATACAAGCCATATTATTGATAATGAAGATGCTAATTACATTACAAAAGCATTAGACTAGCATAAGATTGTTCTAAAAGCATGATTGAGGCTATTTAAGTGTTCACAGGTAGAACTTAAATCATCATTGCAAAATCATCTCTAATACCATAGCACAAATGTTATAATACAATTAACGTTGTAATTTCACTACTTTGTTCAGCAATGTAATATGGACGAAGATGTCAAAACTGAGTGACACCATACTTGTATTTGCATTAAATTAAAATTTATAATACTTGCTAAGTTTTTGACTCTTTTGTTATTTCATGCCTATTTTAAACGCAATCTAGTTTACTGTAAATATCTATATAAGTTTCATTGAAAATTTTCACGCGCCTTCGATATTTTGTAGTTTTGATATAAAATGTTATATAAAAATATGAATCAAATAATTAAAACAATTTTTTTATTCCTAGTTTAGAATAAATTTTGCGTAATTAACGTAATAGTATTGATTGGGCAGTATTAAATTAAGTTAAATCATTATGATAAAGGTCTATTGCTATTATAAATAGGTTCGAATGATAATATTTTTTGGTTATAAAATATTTTCAAAATGGCGTGAGTCTACAATAGCCCGGTGAACCTTTATAAACGCCAATTAATGCCGTCAGCAGTATAAATAGTCACACGTGAACAATCGTTAAGCTAGAGGCCAGAGAGAAGACTTTTGATGAACCACCGTAGTGCCATTGGCTATAAAGTAGTTCTCTAAGGGTTCACCGATATACCAATAGACTTGATGTAGACTGAAATAGTGCCATTGCTTTAAAGTAATTTTGGGGATCCTTGAGCAAAACAATAAAACTCATTTCAGAATTTGTATTACTTGAATAATCACAACTTAATTTTGTTATTAGCATAATTATCATAATCATTACACACGGTTAGGCAACACACCATAAAAAAATGCTGTTATTTGTTGATGTATACACATATTATATTTTATGTGCTTTTCCCCAATATGGCCGACAAATGGTTTTAAGAATACAGTAAAGTGAATGTATATATAGCTTTAGGCATTACAATAACTCACGTGTATTTGATTAAAGAGCTGTTACTCGCACAACAGCACTCAGTTGATCTTTAAAAATGCAAGCATTATATTGATTCACGTTTATGCTGTTCAGCAGTATTAGGCTTTTACTTAGCACTTAAAAGTGCTATAACACAACAAAGGGCACTAAAAACAACCTAAAGCTGTATAACGGATTTACGGTGCATTATAATGGTACAAGTTTATGCTATTAAGCGGCAATAGGCATTATCTTACTGCTTAAAATGCGATTGTAAACCCTAAGGCACTAAAAATAGCTGAAAGCTGTATACTGGATTTACGATGCATTATAATGGTACAGGTTTATGCTATTAAGCGGCAATAGGCATTATCTTACTGCTTAACAATGCTATTGTAAACCCTAAGACACTAAAAACAGCTGAAAGCTGTACAGCTGCATTGTGGTTGGCTTCACTAAAACTAAAGGCTTTACAAAAGCATTTTGATAGGCCATTATCCAACCGTTATACATTGTAAAGCATCATAATGGTTTTGAAATACCAATATAAAGCATCAAGACGTTCGGTGAACTTTTGTAAGAGTTTATACGGACCTTAAGTTTTACATAAGTTTACTATTCGTATTTTAAAATGCTTCCTGTGTTACTTGGGTAGAATAAGTTCTTGGGTACGTACCGTTGGCCCCTGTCTGCAGCTTGGACATCGCTGGGGCTGCAGCAGCAAGGTACACGATGGCGAACAGAGAGATCAGCAGAAGGGCTCGCATCTTGACGCATGCGCGGTGAACACTGCGCGCGCGGCGCCTCGCCGTGTCATTGGTGCGCGCTATTCTGCAACAAGTTAGGTTTGTTATTTTACTAGTGCAGTGGAAGGGGTTGTGTTTTTTTGTCATTCTTATGCAGTCAAAAGCATTTTATTTACAGTATTCTGTGAAGTTTTTATTCTAATCACGAACTCCATTTGAGGATAGAACATGGATGGATGGAAAATTTTGACAAAGGAATATAAACTCCGCCGAAGCGAAGTATTTCAAAAATACGCATAGACTCATTTGAGTGTTCCCCTCCACGGAAATCTTTAGTAAAAGGCGAAAGATTTATGCGTTTTGAAGAGAAACCAGAGATATCTTACAACGCTGACTAGAACTGACCCAACCAAACGGCGGAGAATCTTAACACCGCGATTCAGGAATCGGCACGAAATGCAAAGTGACATCTGTTGTGTAGAATTGGAACTAAAAAGCAACATGGCCGCCTAGTTGGGGTTCTCCACGCGCGATGCGGTGGATTAAAATGCTGTGAGAACAGAAGTCATAATTTACTGTAAGTATTTGAAATTACCCACTGATTGAACGGTGACAAAAGAAATCAGTGCTCTCTATTAACGATACGTTATCGTTCGTTTACTTGGGTGTGGTTTATTCGTTTTGGAGCAGTTTTAACTGCACCTATGGCGTATCATAAGAATTAGGTAGTACAGCTCTATGTCTCTAAAAAATCTAGCGACGTAATGCCATATTTTGCCTGACAATTGTTGTGTTTGTAAAATGGTATCTCCTATTCTGGAAAACCCACGTTCAGCAATGAACGTTTACGAGTACTTACTAAATTTGGACGAAGTACTTTTTTATAACGGATCAAGCAATTTCGTAAAGGATTTTAAGATCACTATTGAGTATTGAACGTGTGGAATACTAAGAAGCTATTGGGAATTTGTACCTATATCTTTCTGATGACGAAAGCCAGACATAACAAACAAAGAAATTAAGAAAGAAAGAATATTTTGTTTGTCTCGCACAGGACGAAAACAAAATGATTTAAATTAACAATAATACAAAAATATAAAAAGCTCGTGGCTAAATAATAACAGCTGCACGGGTCGATCTTCAGGTTAAGCCGCGCTTGCCTAGGTTGGTCCGTGGATGGGACCACCCATAACATACCGAGTTTCCTCCGTGCCTCGCCTCGGAAAGCCCGTTAAGCCCTTGGCCCCGGCTGTCATTTTTAGATCTTTGACAGTCGTTACAGGTAGTCAGTAGCTTGAAAGTCTGACAACCAGTCTTACCAAAGGGTATCGTGTTACCCAGTGCTAGCTGGGTTGTGGAGATCAGATAGGCAGTCGCTCCATGTAAAATACTGGTATTCAGCTGCATCCAGTTAGACTGGAAGCCGACTCCAACATAGTTGAGAAAAGGCTAGGCAGATAATGATGACAAAAATATAAAAATTAAACATAAGAAAAGTTTTAAAATGTATATAGGTATGTGTCTTACACACATTTAACTAAAATTTGTCCTGAACGAGGCCAAAAGGCTCTATCTCAGCATGATGCTGTAACGTTTAAAAACAAATACGATAGACTTCTTCTAATTTGGGAACTATGGAACATCGCACTACCTTGTACCGATTGTAAGAGGTTTCTGTAAACGATATTAGTTAAAGTTATTTATTGCGTTATTTACCTTGCAATATTTGCAGAATAACGCTATTTAATTGCATAACACTGTAGCTAGTGGGGGTGCGATTTCCAAGTGTCTTAGGGAGGACACATACAAACAAGAGTAGCGAGTAAGTTCAGCATTTACCTATTATTTTAAGCATGGTCGTCATCATCATAATCATCCACAGCACAACTTCACACGGTAATATAAGATCAGCCAATCTCCGTGCTCCTGTGACTGTGTCATGCTGTTGTACCCGTTAGTAATTGAGATTTACATCCTTTTTAAGATAAAAACCTCCAATACCTCCAAAAGAACCAAAATACCTCCAAAAGAACCAAAATACCTCCAAAAGAACCAAAATATCAAATCTTACTTTAGCTATACATATAACAGCTTTACGTCTTCTAGGATTTTTTTACTTTTTCAAAGTAAATAAAATTGTTTTTGAATCGATATTCAATCGATCTAAAAACAGAATATTGTCACTTAGCCCCACCGGTATCACCGCTATTCGCTATTCTTATGCTAACGAATGCGCACCATGTACCGCAAGCGGGTGGTTGCACAATATTCTCAACACATTTGCGACCAATCTCGCTGACACACATTCATACGTTTTGATCTCAATTTGATAAAGTACCAGCATGCCCACGGACCGCCCGTGTGGAGTTTGATAAATTATCCCACGGGATCATACTACCGAGATAAAAAGTATCCTATGTGTTAATCCAGGTTATAAACTATCTGTGTGCTAAATTTAATCCAAATCCGTTCAGTAGTTTTTGTGTGAAAGAGTAACAAACATCCATACAACCTCACAAACTTTCGCATTTATAATATTATTAATAATTAATTAATTAATTAAAAGGAAGTGGTCTAATTAAATAAGTAGCTGTGTTAATAACAACTGAACTGAAGAACTTTTTTCTACCTACTACCTACAGTTAACATTATGAACAAGATTTTCTTGTACAGACGCCAGCACATACCCAGACGCCAGCTACTACAATCTGTCAAATTTCTTTAATAGATTTTCAACTTTATTGCTAAAGCATTAGGTTCAAGGTTGATTGGGAAAATTTTACAGTTTCGGGTAGCTTGACCTACTGGCGTCTGTACAAGTTTAATGTACGTTAAACTTGAAAAGAAAGAAAGTTTTCACATTTTAGGAGGGGGAGGAGGAGGGGTTCAGGGTGGCCTAACGCCTGTTGTCAATAACCTAAATGAATGCCTCAACATTATGGCCTCAATGGATTTTCAACTCTCCAAAAATCATTTTCTCTCATTTAGTCTATGTACGTATTTGTGTTAGTGGATTAAAAAGAGCCTCTAAAGTCTGTTATTCCTTTAAACTGTATCTAGTTTCTGAAATTGTGTAGAATATATTTATATAACAGTATTTATACGAGTGAGTATACGGAGAACTATTGCCATCAACCGTCCAACAGGCAGACTACAGAATTTGCCCGGAGCAACCATGTGAGAGCGACTCGACTCGCGACACACATTGTGAATTTTTGGTTGTTAATTTAGAAACCCAAATACCAATCAAACCAATATTTCAACAAATTATTTGACCCCATGACCCTGTGACTATCACCAGGGTGTTAACTGCCGACCCCTTGTGCGTATCCACTGATTAATAAATTATTAAGTAAAGAACCTGTATTTAAAAACTAGTTTTGCTAAAACCTTATTTATTGGTCGTTAAATTGTCATATATTTTATGGATCTCTAATAAAACTTATAACTGTCACACATTAATCAAATAACTATTTATAAAAGTTTTTTTTACATGGTGAAGTGGTCAATTATTGCCCCGTGGTTTTTCTTCATAGCTAGGTACTATTTTAAACTGTCACTTTTTTTTTTAATGGTTATAGTAAATAAAGTGAACCATAGCGCCAGGGCAGACCGCGATTTTTTTTTGTTATCTTGATTGCAATTTGCAGCTCAGTATCAAGTTTTATGTTGATGAAAAATTAGTCGCGACAATAACAGGTATGTAGTTACAGAATTAAAATCATTAATACAACCCTCTTAAGTTCACTTAATCCTATTCTGTAACTATTTCATGAAAAAGTCATTCAATGGGGTTACATGAACTTAAAGGGTAAAATAACGATCTATTTAACAAAATGTTAAAAAGTCATACGTAAAGTTGAAAGATGGTGTCTGAAAAAAGGCCGAATTTGAAAATTACTGTCATGTACAACAACTGGTACTTTTATCTGATTCCACATGTCATTTAAATGAGTTTAAAACTAGCGTAGGAGTCAATAAAGAGTACAGCGTCAATAGTCCCATAATTGAGCAGCTCGTGTTAAAAAGACAATTTTGTATTGAAGATCATTTCTGTGAGTGCGTCGCGAGGGCAATGATCTGTTAATAGATCCAGACTATAATCTAGTAGATCAAACACGATTTATTGTTATTTCATTCTAGACGTGTCTGCATGCTGTTATTGTCAAAATACCTGGGCGTTTGGCACATCCTGATTAGTCTTAGTTTTTCATCATATGGCACTTTTTGCGTCTTTTTAAACAAATCTGACATCAACTGCAGTGACAACATCACAACCCATAAGAGTTACAACGATCCTACTTCCTACTAATATTATAAATGCGAAAGTTTGTGAGGATGGCTGGATGGATGTTTGTTACTCTTTCACGCAAAAACTACTGACCGGATTAGAATGAATTTTGCACACACATAGTTTATAACCTGGATTAACACGTAGGATACTTTTTGATGTCGGTAGTACGATCCCGTGGGATAATTACTGTACTCCACGCAGGCGAAGCCGCGGGTATAGGCTAGTACTTTCATAAAATCCGTAAATGTCTTTAACTACCTGAGGGGCCCTTGCTAGGGCTGCGGGACTGTTCGAAAGAGATACCGCGGCCCTGGAACATAAAGGGCAAAAGAAGGAACATGGATGGTTTTTAGTCAGTAAAAGTCTGACACTCACTTCCGCTCCGCCCAGAGCGGGAGGAGTCATATGATGATTTCCCATCCGAAAAAAAAAGGGGGCCTTTCTAGATACAGTGGACCAAAGATGAAACGGCTTTGAAAGCATTTTGTCTTTCAACTGATAGACATACGAGCTTTATTTCGATAGTTTATGTCAATCCCTTAATATCTCTCCATTCACCGTTGGTTTTTCATTATTGTTTACTGTATTGTTGTTAGTTTATCACCTCTGGTATGTTATGTCATAAGCTATGGGCTTATATCAATGGTGTGCCTATGCAGGCAAAAATATTTACTTTTGTATCATGTTTGATAAAATAACTAGTCTTTTACTGTACCTATTATTTAGTTGTTTACTGTACATATACACATACCATATGCGGTTCATAATTTTGCAACTTAATGACCGTGGGCGTTGACCAGCAGGTTTTTGGTAATTGGCTATAAACATGGTTGATTGGCGTTGCACTGCATCTGAGTTTGGGCTACATCATATTGCAAAACACCTATATGCTATGAGATTTTAAGTAGTTACAAGTAAAAGCCAACTCATCAGATTATGAGAAGCAGTCTCTTTGTCTCTAAAATAACACCTTTAAAAATTACGACGCTCTTCGAAATTAGACGTTTACTAATCTTTGGGAGTCATGTTGTTGACAACATTAAAAATTACCTACTCACACAAAATTTGTCATTCTTGCGATTCCATCTTTTATGTTGTAATTAATTACCCTCATCTAGCGGTTTCATGTATTATTTTGGTCATAAATTCTGCCGTATACAATGTGATTTAAAAGCTTTTTCTTTAATTAAATGTCGTTTTATTTCTGGTGTCTGTTCTGTTGTCTTTCTAGCGATGGCCCAATTCTAGGTATTTGATTCTTTTTCCCTCAGAACAATGAAAATACAAGCAAATATTAGCCATGGAGTCATGGATTAGTTTATTCAGGTACCTACTATATTACAGCCCTGACACTTCTTAAGTGGATCATAAATAGTGAGTTAATGACTGCACTATAAGCACGTACACACACGTGCACGTTTATATGCACTTCATGTCTCTGCGACAAATAAATATTTTTTCATTTTTTTTTTTTTTTTTTATATAGATAGGCCATAGCAACATGCAGCCCTTAGTGAACCCTGGATACTTCAGTATAATGGGATAGCGATTAAAAGTCAGTTCTTTAAAAGCATCCTCGTGCAATTATAATTCCTTAGTCTAAGTGCCTAAAGTACAAAACAGACTAGCTTCAGACTCAGTAGCTGTCGAGTCATAAACGGTATGAGTACACTATGTACTGGACAAACATTTATTAGGCGAATTTATACGGGGCCGAGAAATAAAAATTGAAAAGGGTATTAATCGATTTATTCCAAAAGCATTACCAGAAGTTTAAATAAGGATTGTAGCTCGGGTAGTACCACCCAGGACTCATCATGACATCATGTTGTGGTAGACTGTGTTTGAACATGTCCTTCCAGGGATCAGGCATTCTTGGCGTAAACGAAGGCTGCTGTATCCTCGAGTATGATGGCTGCTGGAACCTCGAGTATGATGGCTGCGATATCCTCGGGAACGATGGTTCTGGTATCCTAAAATGCGAAGGTTCTGACATCCTTGTGTGGTACGCAGAGTTCGATATACTAGGGAACGCTGGAAATGGATCAGGGAAGAACAAATCATTCATCATCGGTTTCATGAATGAATTTGACCAGGAATTGAAATCTGGGGTTTTAGGTCCTACTGACACTGAAGCAGACCCAGAGTTCGCTGAAGAGGATACTGATACTGATCCTGGCATGATCTTAATAGTTCCTGAAACACCGTCGCCCTTCTTCGTAATCGTTAGTGGCATTGGCATTTTGCCATCAGTAGATTTGAAGATGAAGTTTCCTTTGTTATCGGTCTTGATCATGGAAGAGTCTATCGGCGGGTAGAACTTGACGCCAGTCATGGAGGACAGTCTTCCGTACCTGGAGTCTACGCCGCTGATGCTGGCGACGCCCATCCCATTGTTGAAGGAAGCGTGCGCTGAAACATGGTGCGGTGTCGACGCTTTGCTGGCTGTAGTTGATCCTTTTGTCTTGCTTGCTTGTTCTACTTTGCTGGTGGATTGACTCTTTGATTTAAATTCAGCTAGAAATAGAAACAAAAATGTTAATATTATTATAATCTAGTCTACATTTTAATATACAACTAAAATTCTTCACAAAATTATTCAAATCTTATTTCCGTTCAGAGGTTACAAAGTCGCTAATAAATTTATCTTGATCAGAATTATTTATGGATGCTTTATAATTTTTTATAAACAAAAGGATGTGTCTACAGTTACCTGCTCCCGTTGCCGCCACTACTAATATATAAACAACGAACACACTTGCTATCCTATTCATGTTGCAGACCAAACAGAAATGCATGACAAACATCGATCTCTCACTTTATATCCTCATCGTAAAATTACAAGTTTTCGACTTTATAGCTAAGAAACGGTTCTTAATATAGACGCTACGACAGATCTGTTTTTAAAGATAATTTCTCTACTATTATTTTACAAACGTAGTTTTGATTATCCATTTATAGTTCTTGAGTGTAGTAATCATACGTTGAATGTGTTGGGGCTGAGCAATTGTGTGAACCGATTATTTTTTCATCTTCTTTGCGGCCATGTTCTGAGTTAACAGTACTTTGATTGTTCATTCGGAGACGACAAAAAAGGTAGTGGTTATTGAAAACAGTTTTAATATGATCATTAGAATGATTTGTGTACTTGTGAACACTAAAGAAGATTTTTTTTTTTAATACTATTTACATTTCTATTGATATCTTCAATTTACGTTGCTAATCATCACTGACTAGTTCATAAAACATAATGTGAGTACCGTAAAAAGTTAATATGTAATTGCTCTTAAACATAACGGTAATTTTGATTGATTGATCAACAGATCATTTTGCCCACTCAGTTAATTAAAATTGCGTATTAAGCGCCCTAGGTTATGGGTGGCGAACAGTATAAATTATTTTATGATATTTGACATAAATTTTATAGTCCGGCTCATAATATATGAGCCTGACTGTAAAATTCATCATGCTAATACTTTTCTTTTCTCTACCTACTGTGTCTGTCTTTATACGGGGCATTATCTTCATTCAAAGACCTACCTCCTACACTCTGTCTTTTGTCAATTACCTTAAAAGGATTGGCTTCATTCAAATATTCAAATGAACAATATCAAGGTTGCTTTCTTCTCCATTGCTATTTTGGGCTTACTTTGATTCTGAATACCGTTGTATTTTTAAATAAAATAAAAGTAAATAATATAAGAAGCCATTAATTCGGAGACACATCTGAGCGACCTGTCTTTGGACGTGCTTTTGACACGCGTGCAGTATTAATCGTTGAATATATACCTCGTTTAGCCTTATATATAGCAGTATGAGTCATCGTAGATAGTGTTTTTATCTGTCATAAGAAATAATTAATCAGATGGAGCCAATTAGTCATTTTTGGTCGCTTTACTGTATTGCTACTGTAACTTAATCTGCTAAGAAAAAAATTGTTTTGAGACAGAAATCTTCTGATTTTGGTTCAGTACGTACCTATTATTTTTTCATCTTTTATCATAGATTTAAATCCATTCAAATCTTTGTCTTTAATAGCTACCCGGACTGTCGTTCTTTTGATTCATGTAGTGGTATCTATGTCGTTTCTTTCCTTAATAAATTGGCGTGAAATTATAACTACCAATTAAATAACTACTACTATTACGATCCGTCTGAAGTTCTACCATTAATTACTTATAAACGGTGTCCTAGTCAGATATGAACCCATACTGATTTATTAAAATTGCCTTCAAAATACCATGTAGTTAGGCGTAAAGTAATAATTTTGTTAATTTGTTATCGAATAAATCCAAATTTACACCGTTTTGAAAAGGATCATAAGATATATTTTTTTTTGTAACCTTATATATATTTATATTGCACGGTTAACGGTTAATTTGAATGTTGTTGAGCACATTTGTCTACTTATTAATCCATTAAGAATGTGGCAGACTCATTTGTTAGTTTCATCAGTATGTATGAGGTGGGCGGTACAGTTATCAGCTAGCGTATTTCTTCGATAAATAATCGATATGTTATTTATTGGTTCAAAAGCCTACTGGATATGTAAGTAAGTAAGTAGGTACTATGGTTTAATTGAAATATTTTATGTGCTACTTGTTATGTAGTACGTACAGAGGTGATTATCATTTTGTGAACTGATGCCCGGTAATTAGAATCTGCTGATTGAACCATTGCTATTTATTTATTTAAACTTCTTGTACACACACGAACACATACGAACAGTGCAAGTTAAATAAAAGCTTGTGAAAATAGACAGGTGCATATAACTTTGTAAACGTAGCGTGCCTTTTAAGTTTTGTCGTTTGAACAAAAAAACAACTAACCTTATAATACCTAGGTACTTTTTATTGATTTTCAAAGTACCACGTAGTTCAAAACACTTTTACTTTTACTCGAACCAGTTTTTAAAACATTTATAACACTCCAAAGTAGGGGTGTTCAAGATGGCTGATTTGAAAGCGTCGACTGCTTCTTCACCGGACTGGAACCTTTAACCACGAAGAGTTTTCTTAATTTTAGGAAATGTAAAGGAATCGTTAGGACTTAGTCAGGACTATATATATGGAGGATGGTCAAGAATTTCTAAGTTTACCTGCTTCAAATACTCAATCGTTTGACGAGCGCTGTGTGAGCCTGCATGGTGAAGGATGATGCGTCGCATTGGGTTAGATTTCCGAAGTTGTGGTAAACAAACTGTGGTACCTATACCACTCTGCATTAATCGTTCTATCTCCTCTTCGTCTCTGTCTACCGATATGCCACATAACGATCTTCGAGGATGCGTTGTCTCACAGCAACGATGTTATCTTCAGTGAAGGCGGATTTTGGGCGTCCTTCACGAGATTTGTCACGAATAATAAATAATAATAAACCATTTATTTCAGGTAACAAAGACCCATAAACCTTAACCTAAATATACATACTTACTAATAACATTTATAATAGTATTAGCAACTTAAAACTATGTTAGTATCAATTTATTTTCACGATACTATGTACGTTCTTGTTTAATTTGTCCGTGGAAGCGACGGAACATCATATCTTGCGGCCAAAAACTGTCTTCCAACACAAAATGGAGCAACCACGTTGGTATGCGCACCACAAACGCCTTGAAATTGACGTTGCGACGCGACTCCAGAAGCTATACTCTTGGCTTGCACTTCAACCTTTGGCGCACGTACTCCTCGATGTCCTCTGCCTCCGTGGTGGACTAAGACTGGTATGTCCACGCTGGAATTGTAATTACCAGCGTTCGACAGTCCGCACGGGGCTTCATCATGGAACACAGATGTTAGCTCTTCGAAACACTGAAGTCGTGTTAGGCCTCTTTCTTAAGAAGTTATAGAAAATTTTTACATGGACATTTTCCTTATTGAGATTTATTTTCGTACGCGACCTGACAAATTCAAAACAACGCAGTGACTAAACAATTGCATTAATCCTAATTACTTCAATTGTTTTAATATTCTAAATCCCAACAAATTTGAATATTGAACAGTTCTAAATTCAAAATTGGCGGCAAATATGTAAACGACAGAATTTAAAAGGCATGCATTCATCGAAAACAAAAGTAGATGAAAGTTATAAGAGAGAATAATCGAATATCCAAATTAAGTAGGTCAATGATTTAAATTATTAAACAAGAAAATCTATGGAACCATTTACATAGTTGATTCTTTTTTTGTAGAAGCAGCTAACGACATCTATTGTATTATGTCTGAACTACGTATGCTACATACATATATGCGAGCAAGCTAAGGTAACTTTCCCTCGACGTAGTACCTTGAATTTCCGCTACGAAATATACAGTGAATTCTACGTTTGCTCACTGTAATAGTGTGTTCCACACATATTCGGATCGGATATACGGGACAGCACAAAATACATTCGGTTTGCCGCTGTGAAGAATCAGGTGCACCCGAACATGTGCACCTTACCCCTTTTATACCTTACCCTTTTATAGCACCCGAAATTACCTTAATAATTTCGGGCGCTATAAATCCAACACCACTGTGTAACACTTTCGGGAAAACTATATTTTTCTTATAAAATCAAATGAAAAAAAAACAATCGACATACCAACAAGACATTGTTATGGTCAGCTAATGGTTGATTCACCCTGCAAATTACCGGCAATTGAGGGATGATCATTTCCTTTCTTCTTTTCATAACCATTTTTAGTCCTAAGTACCTGTGATTTTCATCCTGTATAGAAACCACAATGATGATGTAGTTAGGCATAGAGCTAAAATGCTCCCTTATAACAAGCATAGTTTATTTTAGGGATAGGAAGGTAGACATAAATATCCAGCCTGAAACATGCGCTGCCGCGGTTGAACTCTGTTCGACGAAAGATCAAAAAGTTTAAGAAACAGTTGGCGTATGACCAGTTGATGCAGAAGAATGAAGAAGTGAGGAAGAAAAAATAAGTTTTAAGTTACATGGGTATAGGAAAACTAAACGCTTTAACATGGAACTTAAACATTATCTAACCTAAAGAAATCTAACCCCCCTGGGTTTACAGGTGTGATGTTATGTTTTGTTGAATCATTATTTGATGTGAAAAATTACGTGTCTAGTCTCAGCTACCTTCTGCCGTTTCACGTCGGATTAGCCGTAGTTGAGGCGCCAAGCTGTCTAGTGTAGTGCGTAACATGGCAATTAATGCAAATAACACATAAGGTTAACGCACAGTTTTAATTAGGTATGGATAGTGGCGGTACTTTAATTCAAGCCTAAAAGCTTGGCTTGCCCTTAAAAGGGTTTCTGAACCGACTGCTCGCCTTATTGGCAGAATTGTTAGGCACGCCATTGGATATGCAGTTTCATGGGAAGAATCCTGAATGGTTCAAGTTGACGGTCCAGTAGTCAGGCACCTGTAAATTAATACCTTAACGTGTTTAATTCAAAGTTGAAATTTGGATTTCATGTTATTGATTTATCCATGACCAACACTATCTTCCTTTCTTTTTCTTAATTCATTGAATTCGGCGCAGCATGCCGTCTTCTTCCATACCTGTATGTACTAACATCACTCTAAGTACATGTACATACATGGAATGAAATGGAGTCCCGAGTGCGACCACTAGATCAACGGGGCAGTCCAATAATATAATTAGGTATTCAATTATGTGTAAATAGGTAAATGAATTGTAAAGTTAATCGTTCAGTAAATATACATCAAATAAATATGACTAGGGAAGTACTACATTGGTTGCATCTTCTCCATGTTACATTTCGCCACTACTCCGACAATATTTTAGGACACAAATGTATTTTAGAGCAACCCACCTAAGGTTGACGACCTAGCTATCTTGAATAGCACCTGAATATGACTAACGCAGGATTGGTCCTGCCGCTATATCGCACGAAAATGTCACGATCTATAACTCGAGCTCTTAAAAGCTAATTTATTGATATTTGAATCCATTTTTTTTACATTTGCCTAAAAGCCTGACACACCCATTCAGGTTTCTGTTACAGTTAAATTCTAGATACTAAATGAATTATGTAAATATTTAGTCTATTTAGAATCAAAAACTTTCCGAGGAAGAAAAACTAATAATCTTAAATCACCAACTTCCCTCAGAGACAGGAGGCCTGGGTCCCCAGCAGTGGGAACATGTGGGACCTTAATGTTATTTATTTTCTGATAGTATAGTCTTGTGAGATGTACAGAAACGGGAAAATCTTAATGTTGTCATAGCAAACAAACTCACATAATTTAAAAAACAAAACATAAAGAATGAAAACCTTCACAACGAACCAGGACTAGAAGTTAAAAGCAACGATGCTATAGGTATGTTAATCTCTGAACTGAAACGTCAACATATTAATAAGAGCGTTTATACAGAAAGCTGTCAAATATTTAGCTGTTTTAATTAATCTGGCAACATTATACTAAAATATTGATTATCATCTGACTAGCCTTTTCCCAACTATTTTGGGGTCGGCTTCCAATCTAACCGGATGCAGCTGAATACCAGTGTTTTACGTGGAGCTACTGCCTATCTGACCTCCATAACCCAGTTAGTTCTGGGTACTTAATATGATAGTGATACCCTTTGGTAAGACTAGTTGTCAGACTTTCGGGCCACTGACTACCTGTAACAAAGATCAAAGATCTACAAATGACAGCCGGGACCAATGGCTTAACGTGCTTTCCGATGCACGGAGGAAACTCGGTATATAAGGTCCTACCCATCCACGGACCAACCTAGGCAAGCGCAGCTTAACCTAAAGATTGACCCGAGCGGCAGTTATTATTTAGCAACGAGCTCCTCATACTAAAATAGTGATTATGATTATGCAATAAGTAATATCGTAACACCGAATATTTAGTTCTAGATGTAAAAAAAGTATTTGGAAACTTTCCAAATGCCTTTTTTACACCTAGAACGGTTACAACATCAAATTCAGTGTTTTGATTGCAATTCATTATTAATATTCTAGCTCACTAGTTACCCATATTACTTATTTCCAAACAGTAACATTGCCAAATTAATTAAAACAGCTAAATTTTGACAGCTATTTGCGACGTTGCCAACTTTTTGGATGAACGCACATAAGGAACATAGAAATGCATCGATCGTTAGAAGAACCGATAGAAACCCGCCTTGCAACTAATACCATTGAACTTGTCTCGCCATTTGCCATACCTACATTGTCTATACATAAGCGTGATTTAAGACCAACTGAAGATATTAATCTCCAAACATTTCTAAATCAAGTTTAAGACAGTGAGATGGTTCATTCACCTTACAATAGATGTAATAAACCATTGGTTCGGCCCATAGCTTCCTATATAAACCGTTCTTTGTGATCTGAGCACTTATTCCTTTATAGAGTTTAACTTATGAGTACGCAGTTGTATTGAAAGGACATTATGTTTGTTTTAAAGGCATTTGTTTCAGTTTTAACGGTTAATTCGTTTGTGGAGGCTGTTCCTGTTGTCTTTAAAGGTAAGTCTTTATTGTTTTTAAGAGTGCGACTGTTTTTCGTATCAGTTATATATGGATATTTTTTGTACGTTTCTGTAAAACGATTCTGACAAAGATTGGTTCAAGTTTTTAGAGTTGCTCATAAGTTGTAGTCACAGTAACATGTGATTTTGAGCAGTGACTTATTATAGCAGGAAGTTATTATGTTGATAACATTAATCAAATTGACAATATCTCATTACATTGATTTTGAAAATTGTTAAAAAGAGCAGGTTACCCATGTCTTTAAATTATTCAAAAAGTAAAAAGAAACATTTGGACTATGAAATTTTTCTGATTTATTAAAATATTATAATTTCTGTGTTAATGTGAGTAGTACTGAAGTAGATGCAGAGTATATATAAGTTAAAAACACTTGTGAATGAGTGTGTATAAGTAGGTGAAAAACTGTTATTTTTAAATTATTATGATTGTTTCAGAATCAACACCTAACGGGGAAGCTATAGTGGCAATATCATCTTCAGACCCAAATGTTGAGAAATATTTTACTGAACAATTTGCAACAAGATCTGGTTTCACACAGTTAAACGATGAAGACCAAAATCATTCATACAACAATCTGCCGCAAAGACCTCAAGGTGCAATACACTCAAGCTACAGCATTGCAGTTCCTGGAAAAGCTTTAGCAGGAGGAGGAAGAAGCTTCGCATCAGCGTCCACTGGACCATTTGTACCAATCTTCACATTCCCGATTGCTCCCGAAGGCTACGGCTTCAATGACTTTGGCCTTAAAGACTGGGTCCGAAGTGTTGAAAGTTTCTACAACCCGAGTTTTTCCGGAAATGGACCAGTAAATAGTGCAACTGCTGTCAGTGATAATGGACATGTTTATGGAAGTGTAAACGGAGTTGCTTTTGATAACAGTGCAAAAAGCTCTGATAACTTTGATAACAATGCCAAAAAAACTGAAAACTTTGGTAGTAGCGATAAAACTATACCTTTTGATAAAAAGCCCAAGAACGTAGCAACATTTGACAACAAGGATGGAAAATATGAATGGTGAAGCATTTATTGTGCATTTATTTATAACGTTACTTCGCGTATTATTTGTCAATAGAGGTAGTGAATAGAAATTATTTTTAAACAATAAACACGATTTAAAAATCAAAGTTTTTATTGTTTTTGTTTTTTACCAAATAAATAATAGATAACAAGATTCCCAAAGATATTGAGACAAGTTTGAAAATTGTCGTCTCAACATCTTTTTACATCCTGACAAACACTTTAGTAGAATCCGGTGTTGACGGCGTGAGAGTGGGCGGCCTGGATACCAGGGCCGTTGATGCTGGTGGCGCCGCTGTGCTGGACTCCACCGGCGCGGTGCTGGGCTACCTGAGCAGTGCTGGCGCCGTAGCCACCAATGTTCTGAGCAGCAGACACGGCTGAACCGTAACCGAGACCGTGTCCCGAGGTCTGGGCAGAGGACACCGATGATCCATAGCCAGAGTTGCGGGCAGAGGAGAGGGCTGATCCGTAACCAGAATTAGCTGAGGATAGGGCAGATCCGTATCCGTGAACGTTCTGGGCTGAGGACACAGCGCTGTTGAAGCGGGCTGGGCCAGCGCTCTGAGCAGACGAGACAGCGGAGCCGAAGTTGTTGTTACCCAGAGTCTGAGCAGAAGATACGGCGTTTCCGTAACCGCCGTAGTTCTGAGCGGAAGCGACGGCAGACTCGTAGGACGGGCGGGGAGCCACCTGGTACGTGGGGTGCTGGTGGTACTGCACGGGGTGGCTGTTACCAGCGTTAGCGATTCCTACTCCACGAGCGTAGGAGCCACCGTCAGCGGCTCCGCTGCCATAGCCCACTGCCTCGCCTTCACCGGACTGGAAGGCGGCGCCAATGCCCGAGGAATGGGAGATGCCACCGATGTTGCTACTGAAGCCACTGCCGAACCCGTAAGAGATGCTGGGAGAGCGGCCGATCCTCATGACCACACCAGGGAGTTCTGAAAGAGTTACAAATCAATATGAAACACATTTGAAATGTTGTTAAATTATTTTCTGTTTAATGCTAATTGGTGGATGCAACATCATAACATGATTTACAATCCATCACTTGGTAAAAAAAGCTCGTAGAAGAGATATTTTCTGAATAATTCGCTTAATTCGGAGAAATGCATTGTGCTGTCAATTTCAGGATGATCATTTTGGCATTACCAGTAATGTAGATCAATATTACCTTTCAAGTACCGAAGATTAAATTCAATTACTGTTGCAACACTTACCGTTGTACCAGATGGGCACTGCATTGCAAGCAGCAAGAATGGTGGCAAGGACGATGATTTTGGCGGCCATTTTTCTTTTTTCCTTCAAGGATGTCTAGACCTTTCCTCAGGTGGTTGTGGGTGGTTGTGGATGGTTGTGAAACATTCCCCTCAGCTTATATACTAGAACATGATCCCCCCACCAAACCTGACTGGGTCACCACTACACCCAAAGCCATTGACACTCATAAACAAAATTTATCTAACGACTTACGGTAAACATTTTTTGATGGGTACAGGTGATCCGATACCATAAATTCTTCGAGTATCATCTTTAAATTGATAAGACAACTGATTAATTGGCCGTAATAAAAACTTTGTCAAATCATTTAGAAAAACTAAAACAAGGATTCTTAATTAAAATATTTTCTATTTCGAAGAGATAGATAGATCATTTTTAATTATCTTTTCAATCTTGTAGACCATAACGTTTGCTCAAAACACATAAATGTCGCCGTTTGTGTTAATTAATAAAGAAATCAACGAGAAATGATCTCATACGTTAGTCCAGTTTTTTCATTTGATGAGACCGATTTTGATAAATGAGACACTTAAAAGAAATGAGATCATTTTCGTGCGGTAAGTATTTCTGTTATGTGATCACTAACGTTTGTTCTACATCCGTCTAATAAACCGGCCTTTAAATCTTAAAATTACCCAAGGTGAAATAGGCAAGGAGGAAGTTTAGTCTACTCTTGCATTACTGTTAACCTAAAATGATTTCTTATATTTCATCAATTTCCTGATCATTGACAAACAAGTACCTAATGCAAGCACCTCTTTAGTGTCCATTCCAAAAGTCTTAGAAACGTGAAAATTCGTTCCCTTAACATTTACACCTTCAGTTTAAACTGCATTCTATTATCATTATTTCAGCTTTACTGTCATCGTAACCACACTTGTAAGTTTAAGTAACTACTAATATAAATTCTGTAATTTAAAGATCATAGTCATACTTACTACGTAAACGTTTAGTGGCGCAGTTTCTTATGTTTTTAGAATGACAAAAGCCACTTCAGCGATTGTCAATAAAGTTCAAATGCACGAGTAAAATTTAATGCACCTTGTTGATTTCAATGGCAATCAAACTTAATGATACCCACAAATCAATAATTTAGGATCTGCATCTATTGGAGAGATGATCACTTAGGTCATAGACCTCGCAGACCAGGCAAATGATCTAAAAATTATACACAAACATAAAAATTCCTGATTTTATAGAGGATGTGAACCATTTATCAGTAATAAACCTTTATAAGGAGTTAAATCTTATCTTGATTATCATAATGTCGTCGTCAAAATTGTTCAAAAAGATTTTAATCAAAATAAAGAAAAGTTTTAGGTTAGTGAACATTATTTATTGGATCGAAATCGTCTTCAATATTTATATTAAATTAACATATTTCAAGAAATGACACCACAGTAGGTATACTCTTCAAGATTTTATTCTTACAGAACCAGCACATTATTTTCTAACTTAATTAGTAAAAAGCTTATCACAGTTTTTCACTCATTTATATAAATTATCCTCGGCTAATTTGCCCATAAACTCTTTTATAATAACATAGCTATCTTAACAATAACATAGCTAAATACAATACAAAAAAAAACAATATAGAATCGGCAAGCACCCTTTCGTTTTAACACACTAGAATTAACTCTACACATATAAGTTACTTGGCTTTACTCCCAGCAACAGCCGTTGCAGTAGCACCAGCACTCGACCGACCATAAGCGTAGTCATTACCATCATCATAGTCTCCTCCTGCACCATCATGCTCATCCCTGAAACCGAAGGGACCTTGGAAACCATACCCTCCATTTCCCCCATTCGGGGCACCTGAGTAATAGTTCCCATTGAACTGATTGTTGTAGCCTCCAATACCGTTGCTGTAACCAGGCCGGTTGTATTCTCCTTGGCCTTCGTAAACGCTGTAGCCATTGTTGTATCCTTGGTTAGAGTAGCCATTGTTGTATCCTTGGTTAGAGTAGCCATTGTTGTATCCTTGATTAGGATAACCGTGGTTGTAACCTTGGTTGGGGTAACCACCGTTGTATTGGTGGTTGTTTGGGTAGTAACCGCTACCGTGGCCGCCGCCGCCCTGACTTGCAGAAGATTGGGACTGACTGATCGCAATGTTTATTGGTGGTTGGTATCCTTGATTACCCTGGTATCCTTGGTAACCTTGGTAACCTTGGTATCCTTGATAACCGCCGTAACCACTTTGTCCACCAAAACCTTCGCAGATGCCATATTTTTTGCATAATTTCTTCTTATGCAGTGTGCGGGATTCTCTCACTAAGCTGTCAGATTGGATATTTTCAGCGTCTGAAAACAAAAAAACAATACTTCAAATTATGATTATCTAAAACGGTATTCATTTATTTTGTTTTTATCTCAACGAAGTTTAATTCTTGGGATTACTTAGAAACACGGCGTCATAAAAGGAGTGGCCATTTTGCACATCCGATCGAAATCTAGTTTTAGAAATTATCCAATTATACGAGTACGAATCGTATGTAGGGCCTTTATTTATGGGTGAATTGAACCTCCCACCGGCTGAAAGTATGCCATAACATTTAAAGAAGTTTCCTTTACGACTTTCGAAACTTGCTAAAAATCTGGTTAGCGGATTTAGAGAAGATAAAATTAAATTAAAAGAGGCATTAAGGTAATTAAAAGCAGTTTATCTTTGATCTAAATTAGCCATTTACATAGCCATTTCGTTTTTAATGACACAAAAATAACCAAAATCAAGATCACAAACCACACATTTTCCACAACCCATCCAAACCTAACCCAAAATGTCATCTAAGTAGACCACCCGATTACCTGCTTCACAAGCGACAATTACCGACAATTACCTAACGGTATCGACATAGAAACTGCAAGTTTTATCGAACGATCGTGACACCGCAAGCAGATTATAGAGTATCGATAAAAAATTACCACCTTCGGCTAGGGTCGGACTGCATCCCGCAAGTGCGATGGCAAAAAACAATACTCGAATACCAGCCATGTTTTATTGTTTATAGTGTGTTCCGTTAAAATGTGTTTTATTTTTTTGCGAGAGCGACTTTATAGGTCGCCCTGGAGGTCGTGCCCCACGCCTCGGCAACTCGAGACTCGAGACATTGAGGTTTCATTTGGTAAAAATCCCACGGAAGTGAGGTGAGTCGTTAAAATTGTAAACAATACCGTATTAGTAGACCGGAAGATGTTTATTGTAATATATTCAAATGATGATAGGAAGTATTGTCTACCGTCAGGAGAAACCATTTTTCTTAATCTTAAGGGTTTCCTGGAAGACTCCAATGAAGATGATGGTATTGACAGTCAACGCATTACCAATGTATAGGCTAAAGTTGCTGCTTATGCTAAAGAAAATAATCCTGTACACGTCTCTTACGTCACCTTTTTAAACATAAATAAAGAATGTACGTACGTTGAGTAGTCGGTCGCGACTCAGTGATTATCAAATGTACAATGATATTGACCTTGATCTTGATTGTTAAGTAACAGTTAATGAACTTGTTCTCGTCAATGTTGTAATTACAGAGATCCGGTTTGATTCTTCTGATTATTTAATTGAAAGGCTTTGAATTTGCTGCTCAAGTGCTCACCCATCATTTTTGTATAGGCCCTTTCTCAATAGAATTTTACTAGTGACTGCTTCATTCTATCTAAAGAGGATCTCTTATGCACCCGTCACGTTTTCGCACATTGTGTTTGTTAATAGACAACATCTTTGCCTGACTGAAAAATTATTGTGCAACCTGAGACAATTCCAAGGCTCAAGTTTATTTATGTCCAGGACAAGTTGATATATTACTAGCACACTGTCCACCTATAAACTGCACTCGACCTGAAGATGGTTTAATTAATTAGTGGACAAATGACAAAACTGCCCGAGGTACCAGTTGATTGAAATCGATATGGTCGTTGACACTAGGACCACACTTAAGCTACGTATCTAAATAAATGAGCACTATGTTTGTAATACGATATCGGTGCTAAAAATATAATTAAATTAGTTAAAAATAAAACATTTGCAACAAATGGCTTATTTCTGAACTTGTGAATGAACTTTGGATAATTTACCGTTTCGTCTGTTATGACTTATGAATTATGCTATTATTTGTGTGTACTTAGTACTTACTCATTTTTTCAGTTTTGTTGTCTGCGGTTTTCCTGCTACAGATTTGTTCTTTTCTGTGGTTTGCGTCATAACGACTTAGCTGTACAAACAATTATTTAAACAATCTAATTCTATTCAAATATCCCCATAACTCGAAATTCCATCAAAAGAATTTATGACAAACATCCAGAAAAGAAACGATTAAAAAAGAAAAAGTAAAAACGCCTTAAAACTGGTTCCTAAGGAAACAGGATAAACAGATCTTAAGACAACAGAAAGTATTCCATCAAAAAAGTTCTACCAGAAAATAACGGTGCGATTCGCGGTACGGACGTACTTTTTACCAACAAGTCGGTTTTATTACCCTCTGATTATAATACTGATTGCGCTAACGTAAAGTTTATGGCCATGTCTGGCCCCTGGCATGTACATCTTGTGGCAAACCCCAACAATACTGGTTTCGGTAGTTGAAACAGTTAAATGGGAGGAACTTTGACCAGAAGTAAGCTTATCAGATGTTTTTATTTAGGCCATCAGTCTTTACGGCTGGACCGGTCATGATAGAGGATTATCGTGCCTTGTATTCCAACAATACAAGGGAAAACCTTTTATATCAATATACGCACTGCCAAGTCATAGGTCTCGAGTCCGAACCCGAGACACGCATTTTAGATTTTTCGGATTCACGTGCATTTTGTATAATTATTTATCAGTTGCTTCGGTGATGGAAAACATCGTGAGGAAACCAAACTAGGATATCTAGGAGATATTTCTCGAGGGCATGTAAAGCCTAGTCAGAGGTCCATGGGCAGCATAAAAACTTTGATGCAAGGTTCGGAGCGAGAGGGAATGGGTAGCCGTCACCTCCTTCTGCGAAGCAGTTATGCTAGCGAAGGAGGTGGCGGAACGTGAGAGGGAGAGAAGCTCACGTCCCAGCCGCCGCGGGAGACAGTCCGGGCGTCGGGGGCCACGTGGTGGCTCCTGGCCACCGTAGGCGCGGGCCTGTGGACGGTGAGTAATGGGCTAGCTCGTCGTCCTTCAGTCTTGTGACGACAGGCCGTGTCGACGGCGCGTTCGTGTTCCACGCGCGCCTCTAAGAGATGTCATTAAACAGGAAGGGCCGATGCCTGCTGAGGCTGCGGGACTGTTCGAAAGAGATACCGCGGCTCTGGAACACAAAGGGCTAAGAAGGAACATGGATGGGTTTTAGTCAGTACAAGTCTGACACTCTCTTCCGCTCCGTCCAGAGCGGCATTTGATGTTTTCCCATCCGAAAAAAAGCCCCAAACGAAAAAAAAAGAAAAAAGGGCAAAAAAGCGTATCCAAAACTTGTAGTACACGTAGTCGATGTAGTGGCTATTCGAATGCATATCAGCCGATAACATTCCCACTGCTGGATGGACACAAGCCTCTTCCCTGACAGAAATAATTGGCCATAACCCTAAACAGGGCCAATACCTGATGTTGGATGTTGTACGGAGATTAATTCTCTACTCATGGTCTATTATTTTCACCTTCTGATTGAAAGGTTCAGAAAAACCTGCGAGTAATAATCCTGTGGAACTTAATCTATTGATACTTCATCATCATAATCATCTGCCTCCCATCCATGGACCAACCTAGGCAATAACAGTTTTATCTAAAGATCGACCCGAGCGGCTGTTATTACCGCATTGTATTTAGCCAGGAGCTCCTGCCTTTATTGATACTTCATAGGCATTAAATCATTTATAAGGAAAGAAAAGCGAGGGTCTGGTTCATAACATCGACGGTCGCTGTATCGAAAACGTTACATCAACGGGTTAATGAATCGTCAGTACCCCAAATCGGTGGTACGCTACATCGACGACAGTACATGTGAAATACTTTGAGCCAAAATAACATCACAAGGAACCACTAAAGAACCCTGTTTTATGTAGGTATTAATATCAAATTCAAGCTAAAATGTTGTAACCATTAAATGTAATGTAATTAACATATTTACATAGAAGTAATTAATTAAGTGACACTTTTCTCGCAAAAACTCTCATTAATCTTCGAAATAAATGGTGTGTTTATGTTCAACAGTTTAATTTCTTTGACAAATGGTGTTTTATCGTAGATACATCTGAACCGCTATACGAAGATTACACAGCTTTTAAATAAGAGTGTTTTTTGCTGACATTTTTAGGGTTCAGTAGTACCAAGAAAGAAAAAAATTAATCATATTATGTCGCCTTTGGCACTTTTCTCCAAATGTTCATAATTCTTAAAAACTGTCAACGATATAATAAACGAAATGACACTTTATAAAATGAATGCCTTTTCTCTCTTGAATAATTAAGTTCTTTATTTTAGATATACAATGAAACGTTATACTTAATGGCTTTGAAACGGAAGCATGTTAACTAAATAGTTTCCTGGTCCATTAAAGATTTCGCATAATCGTATATTTTGCCCATAAACTTGGTGGCGAGGTTTTGCGTGGGCGCATAACTGGCCTTCATGCGATGATACGATTTTACTCGGACGTCAAAGATAAACTCCCTTCTGCCTTGACAAGTTCCTCATAAGTCCATTTACATACGTATGATCTGCATTTAATTAGTAATTTCACTAAAATGAATAAAACCTGGAAATGATTTGAAGGAAACTTCTAATTAAACAAATTAGAAGTTATCTAGAAACCACGATTGAACTCTACAGGTTTGTAGTTAGGAGAAGACTTTCAAAATTATTCTACCCTTTTGGTATTTTAGGTATCTACGTCATATGAGGGTGAAATATGTACCTAGGTACATACACATAATATGTTGACTAAAATCAGCTTTCCGATTTTGAACGACTTTAGATCCTAACATTGTTATAAAGCAGATGCATTTGATGACAAGGATGACATAACTCAAAAATTTATTTGTGGTTGAATATAAAAATAACAAAACTAAGACTATTCAATTAAGTATCAAAATACGTAAAATAAACCTTTCATCTTTTGATAAAAGGTATTTATGCAAAAAAAAAAATATTACCAATATAATGAAAATATTTTTAGTCTAACTTGAAAAAAAACGCTATTCAGTATTTCTTATTTTTCGAGCTTTGGTCGATCGATTTTTGGTCTCTGATCTTTATTATTGTTCCGTTAAATATTTTCATCTTGCTTTACCCATCCAAAAATTATCACGACATTCAATAAAAACCATAATTCTCCAGAAAAGAAACACGTTACCATTTCTCAATTAGTGGAAAAAAAATAAATGTATTAATAGAATGTTTGTTGTACCAATATTAATCAGGCGATAATTTATACTAATCTTGAAAATTAGATATTTTACGATGTTAAAACAGCATTCGTTTTGTATGACAGGTTTTTACAACTATTTAACATTTCCTCCTAAAATATATATTTTTTATGGATTTGAGAGAAATGGTTAGTTTCACGTATTTAGACTAGAAGTTGATGAACGTAGAGAGCAGAGAGAGCGAAGAAACCAGAGCGTTTCTATGTATGTCACTCTCTTCAGTTGCTATGCTGTGTGGTGTTTTTTGCATTCGTTTGTGATATTTTGTACCTAGCTTAAATAAATGGTGTAAAAAGACCCTTAACGAAGCCGAAAGGCACTTATTTTCTCCGTCATTGCGACCATTTTTTTGTTCGAGACTATATATATTACCTTCTAGTTACGGAGATATTGGAGGTTAAAGTTCTAATTTTTTCACAAGTATTTTTTAAATATTTTTTTTAGGTTTTAACTTAACTTTAATTACCTCCATGACCCATTTACTATTCAAAGCATCCATCAGCACTAAGTTTTGAGTGTGTTTCATTGAGTTTTACCATAAAACGTGATTTTTCACCCCCAAAAAAAGTCGTTTCCCAACTATAATTTTTGCGTAGGGTTACTTAGTTTGATGTACATAATGCTTGGTTGACGGCCTCATGAAGGGTTCGTTTACACCCTGTAATAAACCTATGTATAAAAATTTATGAAGCATCATCTGCCTAGCCTTTTTCTTACTATGTTGGGGTCGGCTTCCAGACTCACCGGATTCAGCTGAATACAAGTATTTTACAAGGAGCGACTGCCTAGCGGACCTCCACAACCCAATTAGTACTGGGTAATACGATACCCTAAAGACTGTAAAGACGGTAAGACTGATTGTCAGATTTTCGGGCCACTGAGTAACTGTAACAACTGTCAAAGAACTTCAATTGACAGCCGGGACCATTTGCTTCACATGCTTTTCGATGCACGGAGGAAACTCGGTATTTAATGGGTGGTCACCCATCCACGGAACAATCTAACCAAGCTCGGCTTAACCTGAAGTTTGAACCGATCGGCTGTTATTATTTAGCCACGAGCGAGTGTAAATCGAAATCCGGAGACGCACGAAGGTCTTCGATATTGGAAATCGCGTTATGGAACTCAAATGGAGTTGGGCAGGACACCTAGCCAGGCGCGGTGATGGCAGGTGGAGTAAAGCTGTGACCGAGTGGCGTCCAAGAAATGGAAAAAGGAGTGTTGGTCGTCCGGCGTCGAGATGGGCAGACGACATTGTTGCCATTGCGGGAATATCCTGGATGAGGCTGGCACAGGAGCGTGGAGCTTGGCACAAGCAAAGAGAGGCCTATACCCAGCAGTGGGTGAAATCGGGCTGTGGATGATGATGATGATGATGAGTGTAAATATTTGTGAAACAAAGAGCATATCATATATATAAGAACATCCATAGCCTGACTTTCGACCACTACTTGCTCTAAGTCTCTGCTGGTGCCAATCGCCATGCCAACTTACCAACATACCAACTTCAAACAGATAAATCACCACCAATGAATTGTCATTAGATATTTTCGATGAAATCATCGTCTATACAATAGCAATCTTCTCTCATCATGCTGCGACCAGCCACTCTGTGCACGTAAGAATGTTCAACGTTGTTTCTGGGTTAAGGGTCCTCCGTGGTACATAGGTCTCGGGTCTTTGAGGAAGTGGTCATTAAAATAATATAAGGTAACCGGCTATTTGCCACTCCCTACAACAAACTACTCATAAAAAACCATCGGTTAATTATAAGAAAGTAGTAAGCGAAAAAAGAACTACTTTCATTTACTCAAAGCTGTGATTATAAACTCCTAATACACACATACCATTTATTTTTACGACTATATTATGGCCTGGAACACAAAAAGTAATTTGCTAAATACATAAGTTATTTTTTAAATTATACGAGCTGCCAAAATGGATATAATCATAATTGTCTTGATTGCAAAAAGTAAAATATGAGCCTTTCTATAATATCCGTCACGATTATGGGCGTCTAGTTTTTTTAATGGCAATAGCATAGGCCGAATGTAAATCACCCACACCATAGAAAATAAGTTTTTTGTACATGGCCGGTGTTATAAAATCATGTTTCTTTATTTGAAATTTCATAAAGAACAATGCTTTCGAACGGGAAAGTAGAGACAAATATTTTTATTTTACTTAGATTTTTTAAAGCGCCAGTGTATCTCGGGCAATTCAAATTTTCTTAAGTTTTTTACAATTGGCAGGTCAGTGTCAGGTTTTATGTTGATTAAAATATGATTCGCGGCCGTAACACGTATGTAGTTACAGAATTATAGTCATTACAATCATCAATACAACCCTCTAAGTTCGTTTAATCCCATTCAATTAATTTTCATGAAATAAAAATCAAATTGAAATACATGCGTATTACGGCCGCAAATCATATTTTGTTCAGCATGCCAGTGACCAGCAAATTGCAAAAATCGGAAGAAAATTTGAATTTCGCGGGAAATACGTATGAAAATTTGAATTTCGCGGGAAATACGTATGAAAATTTGAATTTCGCGGGAAATACGTATGAAAATTTGATTTTCGCGGGAAATACGTAAGAAAATTTGAATTTCGCGGGCTACCCTGGCGGTTCCACCTCAAAGTGCCTTTCATCTCCTACACTGTTTATTTGAAACCTCATTTTTCGATCAGAAAATGACTGAGATTTTATTGAGGATGTTGTTAACCATAAAAGGGGAGGATCTAAAATGTTCACGACCACTAGACTAGTTTATTGATTATTAGATTTCAACTCATTTTAATATTAAAATGATTTTAAGAGAAATCATAACATACATTGTATAGTAATAAATTATAAAAACTGTTTGTCACCGGACAACTTAAATAGATGTAATATTATATTATATTATGATTTATGACAGCTGTTTTGCCTATCCTTACAAAGGAATAATTGATAAGTTGATATTTAATAGTGCGGAACTAAAGAAATTCTAAGAGTTGGGGGATATTCACCTTTATTTACAGTTTTGCTTCGCAAATACGAGAGGTCACATATCTACACCTTTACCTTACCGTCCGAGAAATACAGGCGACACGTGTGATGTTAGCCTACCTGCTCCGTCCCACTGCTGAGCAAAGGGAGCCCCTCCACTTCTTCCATTTTCGCGAGCCCCCGCGTCCTCTGGCCGTTTCTGACGGAATCTATCCAGCTCGTCCTGCTATCTCTGTCCTCCTCGCCTCACTGTTTTAGGACACCAGTTCTGTGCTATTGTGGCCCATAGTTTGAAATGGCATCCGGCTGACATGTGCAGCTCAAGTCATATGCATATTGTTCCTCCAAAACACTATAGGAATCACGTCCGATAAAATCATACACAACATAACTTCACGCCTGTAATCTCCGAAGGGTAAGGCAGAGGTGTACCTAATAGTACGCCCACATTTTGCCAGTTTTATTTTTAAGTCCCATGTAATAGGGGGCGATCTATCAACGGGCATAAATCCAGACTCCGTGGCTGCTAATGAGAAATTCCTGATAGAAAAACTCAATAACACTTTGCCAGACCCGGTAATCGAACCCAGGACCTCAGCAGTCGCGCTTGCGACCACTCGACCAACAAGGTAGTATTTATAGTACTACTTAAGGGGAATGCTCCAATCAGCCCGCGAAATTATAATCATCAAAATCACCAATACAACCCTCCAAGTTCATAAAGACGAAGGAACCAAAAAAAAACAGAAAAAGTCATTCCTACAGCTTTATGAACTTAGAGCGTTTTATTGATGATTTTGATGATTATAATTCTGTAACTACATACGTTTAACAGCCGCGAATAATATTTTAATCAACATACAACCTAGCACTGGCCTGCAAATTGCAAAAAACGCAAGAAATTTTGAATTTCGCGGGCTGGTTGGAGCATTCACCTTAAAGAGAAATTAAAGGTTTGAGCCATACTCACCTCAACCTTGCTTATTCTGAACTTGAACTTACTCACGTGTAACATGAGTAATAAAACTTGCAATAAAGATTTCTTCTCGCAATGCTTCCAAGGCTTACAAGACTTATGTTTATTTAAGTGATACACCTTTAATTAACTTGGCTTTGGGGATAACCGAAAATATGACCGTGTACCTACTTACTAACCACATGTTTTACGCAAGAGCTAGCCAGCTAGCGCGCAAGGGAGACTTTTGCTGACGCGATTATTTCGTCACATTTCACTCGACCTTGGAGAGGCTGGAGATATGCAGGTGGTATCAAAGTGACAACCGATTGACGTTTCGTAAGTGGAAAAATTGGCGTTAAGTTTGACCAGTTGATTGGTTAAACTGTAACTAGTTTTTAAACTGACATGGACACTAACATTATCATTAACAATTGAAACGGGAGTATTGAGTATTATATCCGTGATCATGGCGCGTGCAATAGTGCCCATATATCGGAAACTCAATATTAATAATACATACCATAACATACCATTACTCTTATAATCCCCGAAGGGTTAGGCAGAGGTGTACCTCAATAGTACACCCACATTTCGCCAGTTATGTTTAAGTCCCATGTAATTGGGGGCGAGCCTATTGCCAATAACCGGGCGTAAATCCAAACTTATGACGACACTTTGCCCGACCCGGGTATTGAACCCAGGACCTCATGCTCAGCAGTCGTGCTTGCGACGACTAGACCAACGAGGCAGTCTATATGTATAAATAATAAACATGGTAAATATCCCGTTTCAAGTGTTAGTAAACGATAGCTTGCGTGATGAGAATATGCAGAAAGGATGACCAAATCATCTGACCATCGAATTCTGGCTTAAAGGATTGCCTATTATAGACTGGTACTATTCCAGTTTACAAGCTAATAATAACGAAGATGATATCCCATCTTATGAATCAGAAGCATTTAAAAAAGTTTACGCCATCTCACCATCTGGCAACTGAGACCATAAATATGTATAAATGAATAAAATCTTCATAAAATGAACTTGAATTAAAATCTAGAAATTCCACTTGTTCAACAATTTATTAGGAGGTGGGCGAGTGCCAACTTACGAACATCTCATACGAATAGCATGCAGTTGTCACAAAATTGAAAAAAACGATAAAATGCTAATCTATGAAAACGGTGAATAACATAAAACACTTAACAAGACTACCTATTAGACATTTTCTAAATCACACACCTAAGTGTGAGATTTTATTGAATTATCAGAATCTAACGGATTACTAGAATCACACAATTCTAAAGTTTTGTTAACTTTTAATTTTACTGTTTACAGGGTACCTAAAGGTCTTCAAGTTCAATTGAGAGTGTTATAACAACGGTGGTTTTCTGTCAGTAAGCTTACAATGACCACAATAAAAACGTAAAATGTTCAATGTACTGTTTCCTTAGGGGTCAGGTTCATTGGGGAGTTTTGCTTTGTTCACGTAATTGTTCGTGGACGTGTGATGTTTATTTATGTCATGTCTAACTCTTGTACAGACGACATCAGCTACTACAATCGTTTGTTCGTTCGTTCTTTAATTTATCGATTTTCAACTGTATCGCTAAAGCATTAGGTTCAAGATTGATTGGGATAATTCAACAGTTTCGGGTTCCTTGATATGCTGGCGTCGGTACAAAGGTGTCATCAATTTATTATAACATGCTCCAAGAAAGTACTTCGGTACTTGTTTGCAAAAAAGTATCTTTTTACAAATTTGTAACCTAGCATTTTTGTCAACAAAAATATTGTAGTGTCAGACAATTGTTGCCTAAATGCAACACGAGGACGAAGCAAGAGGGAATTTTGCCTGGATCGTAACACGCTGAGGTAAGGTTGACTGGTAGAGAATGCCTTGTGGCACTAAGTCCGTCTAACTACCACTCTTGTACATGAAGTTTAAATAAATAAATAATAACTTTTTTTTCTTTTTTTTTGTTCTTTTCTTTTTTCTTTTTTTTCTTTTTTTCTTTTTTCTGCTATGCTGTTGATGTTGTAAAATGAGTAAAGGAATATTTTGGACATTGTTATCACTCTACAGATGGTTTAACTTTTAACGGAAAGTTGAATTCGTCTCTGTATCAGCGTTCATCGTATCGTAGCTATTCGATACGATTGCTAACTAATGTGGCTATTACTGAACAGAATTAAATTGTAAACTATGTTTTAATTCTAATAAAACTTCTTTTTTTAGTAAGACTATTCTGTCTCACTGCTCCCCCAATCCTTTCCTACTCTCCCGGTGTTTAGCCTTCTGTAGCCAATCAGTCAGGAACGAGTCCAAATCGTCACGCCAGCGTTTTTTGGGCATGTTTCTTGCTTGCTTTCTGCTGCGTTCTTTGGGTCTTCAGAAAAAATAAAGAAAAAGATAAATAAAGATTACTAAAGATTAAAGATCTACTTAGTCAATTAATACGGAACCGACGGATCCATCTAACACATATTTTACTTTCTCCTTACAGTATTTCTTGTAATAAAATGAAATTCACATAACGTTGCTTCTGTTTATGTAGATTGTCACCAGGTCAACATTCGGGTCATTTTTATTTACATAATTATTGTATTGGCATAATTACGAATGTTTAGAGGAATTGTATTCCAAAAAAAAAACGGATGAACATATTTCTCAATGTTTATTTCAGATAACAAAAGGAAATCTCACGATATTTATAACAGTAACATTTATATACAGTTTAAAACAAATTCAGTTATTATCTACAAAGCTTTTATTGATATCAACGTGTGAAATACTTATTTAAGACTAGCACTTCGCCCGCGACTTCGTGCGTAAAAATTCGGATAGCTCGGAACCTACCCACGAATGGTCTATCTTTCTATCAGCGAATTTTTATTAGAATTGCTTCATTCGTTTCGGAGATTACCCCCTACATACAAACTTACAAACAAATACCTCTTTATAATATTAGTAACTAGCGAAACGCCCCGGCTTCGCACGGGTGCATGTATTATACATATAAGCCTTCCTCTTGAATCACTCTATCTATTAAAAAACCGCATCAAAATCCGTTGCGTAGTTTTAAAGATCTAAGCATACATATGGACAGACAGCGGGAAGCGAGTTTGTTTTATGCTATGTAGTGAAGATAACAAAATGCTTTCCAGTTAGTTTTTTGCGTCGAAAGCAGTACGCCTTTAAAAATATTAGAAGAACGATTACTTTCTAACACAATCCTATTACAAGCTAAACAGACTTACAATTTATAACCTAACAACTTATTTTAAAGGATGACAACACCTTTATCTCTCCACTCGCCTCACGTTTTAGGACTAGCTTTGGCTATGGCCACTGCTATAGCGTCTCCGTTCTCACTCTTAGCATTACTGAGTGAAGACGAAGCACCATTTCCTCCAGCACAAGTAGAACAAGGTTCTTCTCCCCTCGATATAGAATCGGATAGCTCCTCGAATCGATGGCGGTGATGATGAGGTGGCCAATACGGCGGAGGGCCAGGTGGTGGTGGCCAGAATGGGGGCGGTGGCGGTGGTGGCGGGGGAGGCCAGTACCTCGGCCGGCGCTCAGGGTAATCCTCGTAGCTGTCACAGGAGTAGGGCGATCGCTTTAGCCGCTGGACTAGGACACCTTCCGTTGCTGGAAGTATAAAGTTCAAGATTATAGAACCGTTGGAGAACCGTGAAGTTCAGATTCTTACATTAATAAAATTATTCAGATTTAGCCGCCCTGGGCCAGGGTCAGTTGGGGTTGACCCATTTAAGAAAAACACTACAAATAATATTACAAATTCTATAAAATCCACCTAAATGCATTGGGATTCTATTTAGGTTACCTACTGGAAAGTTTTTCTTGATTTTATCTTAATCGACTACCTGAAGAGAAAATTGGTAGGAATTAACTATTCATAAACAGAATAAATATTGTCACTTCAATTAGTTTAGTTATAAATGGACCGATGACCTCGTAAAGGTTCTGCGGATCCGCTGGATGTGAGTCGCACGGGACCGGTCAATGTGGCGACACTTGGGGGAGGCATATGTCCAGCAGCGGACGTCTTTCGGCTAAAATGATGATGAAGAAGTTATAAATTATAACTTACGTTTAACATCAGCGGCTGCGATTTCTATTAAAACAGTAGCTACTAACAATACACCTAGTCGCCACATTTTGTCGATTTATTATGAACTAATTTTCCAAATATTACATCTTTATATGCTCGGTAGATCAATATTAAATACCACAATATAAGAAATACCACGAAAACTCATTTTCACGAGTTAACTTTAATTGTTTGTGACAACTTAGACGGTCAGTGTGAAAACTTGTGTGGTTTTTGTGAATCCCAGTGGCGTATTTGATTTAGGACGGTTACAAACGTTGAAGAAGGCTTGTCAGTTTGGATTGGAGTTTTTTTTTTATATCACCCATTTTCATGTGGTGTAAAATTTTGTTGTTATTTGTACTAGTGCCTTTTAATCAATTAGTCCCAGTTAATTTCCTTTTAATAAGTTTTGTCGCAACATGTCTTTTTCTTCAACCTTAATTTCAGAATTTTTACTCATTCCGTCCGTCTTTTAATTGGAATGTTTCTTTTTAGGGTTCCGTACCCAAAGGGTAAAACGGGACCCTATTACTAAGACTTCGCTGTCTGTCTGTCTGTCTGTCTGTCTGTCTGTCTGTCTCCAGGCTGTATCTCATAAACTGTGATAGCTAGAAAGCTGAAATTTTCACAAATGATGTATTACTATTGCCGCTATAACAATAAATACTAAAAATTAAAAATATTAAGGGGGGCTCCCATACAACAGATATGATTTTTTTGCCGTTTTTATAGATAATGGTACGGAACCCTTCGTGCGCGAGTCCGACTCGCACTTGGCCGGTTTTTTTATAATAATGTCAATTATGTATGTATTTATTAACTTAATTTAAAGTGATCATGTCTAAAAAACTTCGATATTATCTGTTAAGTGTTTAAGAAAGAAATAGCCCTCCTTTGGGGACACCCAGAAAGAGGAAATTCTAAAAATTATTATGTTAACTCACATCCAAACGTAACTACACGTGTTTGGTGGTGGCCCAGTCGTTTTCAACGCGATTTACGAGTTTTAGATTGTGGGTGCAAACCCAAGCAGGCACTTAACTTATGTAAATTATTTCATCATCAAATCTTTCAAAACGGTGAAGGAAAACATCGTATGGAAATGGAATGGCATATTCTATGGCCCTAACAAAGAGGGGGCCACTGTTCCAGCAGCAACATACATATGTTCCCGACATTACAGGCTAATAATGCTTAATTGTTCCGTTCTGCAAATGTACGTTTGAAGGAATGAAGGGTCGTTCAGTTTTTATTGATGTTATGGCTTGATATTTTTTGTGCGACCTAAAGTGTTTCCAAACACTTGTATGTACCTACGTTTCCATTCACATGTGGTTTGATGAGGTAACATTGATTTGGATCAATTTTCGCGGTTTTCTTGTTTATTCATCATGTTAATGCATAAACCATAATGATAATACATTATTATTGTAATAGTTCAAAAGTTGTACCATAAGCTCGATAGATGGCGTTGTCGTCAAAATAAAAGTCGCAATCGTTTTGTTACCACGATTTGGTTGGGCTCGAGTGATTTTTAGAAAATATATTACCAGCTTAGATCAGAACACGGTTTGGTTTAATTTCAACCCTATTAGTGTTCACACAAGTGTGTTAGTCCAACACTACCAGCTCGGTAGTAAACATTGGTCCATCGACCCGGATCAGACCCAGAAAGTCTGAAGTTTTTGAAGTTAGCGGTGCCAGCTTTGGACCGCACCCCAGTGTACTCGCAGTGGATCGCTGCAACAGGAGTACCGGGGATCCCACAGAGGCAGCAACAGCTTTGTCCAGCAAGTTGGACGAGCTCAGCTACTTGTGGAATTGTTAGTTCAACGTGACGCGAAGGAGGGCGCCACCAGCAGTTCAACAGAAGATCAGTATTCGAGTTCAGGCGGGCAGCTTCGTTCAGCAAGGTGAACGAAATCGACGTCAACAACCGGCAGGTGAAGTTCCAAGTGACGCTACAGGGGGCGCCACCACTACGAAATCATCTTGAAAGTGTGAGTGAAGTGCAAACGTGAGTACAATTTAATAAACAATAGTAGCAGTGATTAAGAAGATTTTGCCAAGCAATTTTGAACTTTATTTATAAGAAGATTTTGCCAAGCAATTTTGAACTTTATTTATAAGAAGAATTTTACTTTAACTATTATTTTAACTTAGCTTTAAAATTGTGCATGTTAGTTAAGGACTTAGAATAGTTTTATAAAAAACGACGGAACGGGGAATCTATGCCCGATTTTTACCAGGCAGTGTTTTTTTTAAAAAACACTTGTAAAATTTTACGCTGTTATTGAGACTTAGAAAAAATCAGTACGTTTTGTTTAGAACTGAACTTGTAAGTTTCAAGTTTCAATATAGGTTTTATTATCAGGGTTTGTTGAATTTTACATAGTTTATTAAATTATAGTTTATTTTTTAATCAATTTTTAACTTATTTAAATATTTTTACTGTTGTTCATGATGGAAGGTCAAGTTAATATATTGAAAGACCTCCAAAATGTTATTCAAAAGGCTTTCACTAATTTTAAAAAGAGTCCTAAAGATAGATTGACAGTAGAATATATTGAGACAAGACTTGAATTATTAGAAAATGATTGGTCTTCATTTAAGGACACTAAATCTCAACTTTATGGTCGTTTCAAGATAGAAGATTTACTAGGTCAAAAGGTGGTCGATATATACGATTCTACCGAAGATACATATATATCATGTAAATCTCTGATGAAAGCAACGTTTAATAAGATTAATTCTAGAGAACTGGCATCACAAAATAGTGGATCTAACAATAATAATTCTTCTAAGCCATCCAATTCTACAGTAAAATTGCCCAAGATCACAATTCCTAATTTTTCTGGCAAGTACAATGAATGGACAGCTTTCCACGATCTTTTTAAGTCGCTTGTACACAATAACGCTTCTTTAGATAATGTGCAAAAACTGCACTATCTTAAAAGCCATCTTACTGGTGAAGCCGAACAGTTGATTAGGCATACCCCAATCACAGATGCCAACTACAGTGAATGTTGGTCTCAGTTAGAAAAGCGTTATGCTAATAAAAAGTATTTAGTCAATTGTATTTTAAAAAGGTTGTTCAGCCAGAAGCGATTAAATGTAGAATCAGCTGGCGCATTAAAAGAGCTGTTAGATACCACAAATGACTGCCTTAATGCGCTTGCAAATTTAAACATTAATGTGAGGGCATGGGATGTTATCATCATCCATATAGTAACATTCAAATTAGATAATGAAACGCGAAAACAATGGGAGTTAAGCAGTTCTAACGATTTAAGTAACGAGTTGTCCACCTTTGAGGAACTTAAAATATTTATTGAAAGTCGTTTTCGCGCATTAGAATGTATAGAGCCAAGAAAAGCCGGGGCTCACCAGGCCAGTAATAGTTCACAGGTTCATAGTTCGAAAGCAATGCTAGCCACAAAGCCGTCCAGTATGCGTTGCGAATACTGCTCGGAAGTCCACAAGCTGTGTTTCTGCAAGCAATTTGCAAAACAGTCCACAGAAAGTAGACGCGAATTCGTAGCAAAAAATAAAATATGTTTTAATTGTTTGGGCAGCAATCATAGAGTATCCGACTGTAAAAAGCAGACCGTCTGTAAAGTTTGTAACAAGCGCCACCATTCATTACTGCACCTGAATGGAGAACCTAACGGAGAGAACAAAGTCCGAGATGCTACCGTAAAGCCGGCTACAGATGACACTAGTTCTTCAACTAGTGATAATCCGATAGTCGCTTGCTTGTCTACGGGCAAGGTCTCTAAACCCAGACAGGTTTTATTAGCCACAGCGTTAATAAAAGCCGAGTCCAAGACGGGCGAATTTCAAACAGTTCGAGCTTTATTAGACCAAGGTTCACAGGCTTGTTTTATTACAGAGGCCACAGTCCAACTTCTTAGACTGAAGAAAATCCCAGTCAGAGGCCTCGTTTCAGGCTTAGGTGACGATAGATCAACCATTGCAAAACACATGGTGAATCTGACAATTGAGTCAACAATTGATCTCGATTTTCAACTCAAAATAAACGCCTACGTTTTGAGTAAGATCACCTCATGCTTGCCTGAGAGAAATGTAAACACAAGTTCATTGGATTGGATTACCATAAACAACCTGTGTTTAGCAGATCCTAATTTTAACACACCCAATAGAATAGATATTCTTCTGGGTGCAGATGCTTACTGCTACATTGTAAAGGAAGGCATAGTCAAGAGTCCATCCGGTACTCTGATTGCACAGAGCACCACTTTAGGGTGGGTCCTTTCAGGTGTAGTCAGTCCAAGTTTCGAGAGTTCAAAGCATCACACAAAAAATATAAAGGTACATTGTGCACAGTTCAAAGAAGACGATATTTTAAAGAAATTTTGGGAGGTCGAAGAACAAACTAGTACAAGGAAAATACTTAATCCAGAAGAGCAAAGGTGTGAAGAATTCTATAATAAAACTACTAAGAGAGATGATACAGGCAGATACATTGTACGACTACCATTCCGAGATGAAGAACCCGCTTGTAAGGCCGGACGTTCACGTGATATAGCTGAAACAAGATTTAAATCATTAGAAAAAAGATTAAGTAAGGACACTGATTTAAAAGAAAAATATATAGAAGTAATTAACGAATACTTACATTTAGGACACATGAGACCTGTAAAAGATGAGGATAGTAAAAAGGATGAAGCCGTTTATCTCCCACACCACGCGGTGATAAGAAACGACAAGATCACGACAAAGGGTCGTGTTGTGTTTAACGCCTCAGAAAGAAATAAGAACGGAGTGTCACTAAACGACACTCTAATGGTAGGACCAACGCTGCAGGCAGATTTAAGACATACTGTTTTAAGATGGAGAATGCATGCTATTGGTATAGTGGCGGACATAGTTAAAATGTACCGTCAAGTTAGAGTGGCCGATGAAGATGCTGCCTTCCAGCGAATATTCTGGCGAGACGATCCTGGAAAACCAATCAGAGACTATGAGCTGATAACGGTGACCTTCGGGACAGCATCTGCACCATACCAAGCAGTAAGATCGCTCCATCAGGTCTCATATGATGAAGGAGACAAATACCCAATTGCAGCAGACAGAGTTTTAAATTGCTTTTATATGGACGATTTAATGACTGGATGTAACAACATAGAAGAGGGTGTAGAAGTCTGTAACCAAATGACAGAATTATTAGGAAAAGGAGGATTTACATTACAGAAATGGAACAGTAATAATCAGCAATTATTAGACAAAATAAGTTCTATGGATAATAATGAAAGAATTCTGAAAACAGGGCAAAAAGGCATAAAAAATGAGGACACTAAGAAGAAGGACAAACAGGACATGATAGAAAGGGAAAAGGAATTAAATAATAAGGACAGAGAAATTAAACTAGATAGTACTACAAAAATTTTGGGACTTACCTGGAACCGCCATGAAGATTCCTTTCAGTATGCGGTAAATCTTCCACCGTTGACGACGGCACCTGTAACAAAAAGATCTATAATATCAGACATAGCTCGTTTGTTCGACCCACTAGGGTGGTTAGCTCTTAGTGTGGTCGTAGCAAAGGTATTTATTCAGAAGTTATGGCTAGCAGGTGTTAGTTGGGATGAGGAATTAACTACAGAACTAAGAACAGAGTGGAGTACTTACCGCGAAGAATTAAAATTGCTTACCAAGGTTCGAATACGTCGTTGGCTTGGGACTAGTTCAACTGATGATCTGGAATTGCAAGGGTTTAGTGATGCCTCAAAAGCTGCATACTCGGCAGTCGTTTACTTGCGGGTAATTGATGCCACAGGCAAGGTACATGTTTCATTGTTGGTGGCAAAAACAAGAGTTGCCCCGATCAAACAAGTCAGCATTCCTCGATTGGAGTTATGTGGAGCAGTACTCTTAGCCAAGCTATTGACAGAATCTGCAGAGGTTTTAAATATACCAAAAGAAAAGATTTCAGCGTGGACTGATTCGACAGTTGTGCTATCATGGCTAAACAGCCATCCTAGCCGGTGGAAAACGTTTGTTGCGAATCGGACTGCTGAAATATTGTGTACAATGAGTTCGTCTCAATGGTTTCACGTATCGACCAAAGAGAATCCAGCAGACTGCGCTTCAAGGGGAATACTACCCAGTTCATTGGTCAGTAATGAGTTATGGTTTTCTGGACCGCCATCCCTGAAAAACAAAATTATTGAGTACAAAAGGCCAAAGGATTTAAAAATAGATTTAGAGCAAACAATAAAATCTCACACAGCTGTAGTTTCAGAGCACATAGTTCTAGAGAAGTATTCTAGTCTACGCAAACTAATTAGAGTAGTTGCATATTGCCGACGATTTTTAAGGAAGATCAAATACGATAGTACATATTTAAAGGATCAAGAAATAGAAGCAGCATTAGAAACCTGTATAAAGAAGACACAAAGAGAGATATTTACAACAGAATATACACAATTAAAAGAAAAAGGGTATTTAAGTATCAAATCAAGTAAACTGAAGTCACTTTGCCCTTTTCTTGACACAAAGGGTATCATAAGAGTTCGAGGACGACTTGCAAAGTCGGAACTAAATGAAGTCTCGAAACATCCGATAGTCTTACCACATTCCAGCCATCTGACTCATCTTATAGTTGCAGATGCGCATGAGAAAACACTGCATGGTGGTCCTCAGTTGCTGTCAAACTTTTTAAGGTCAGCCTATTGGATAATAGGTGCTAGATCTCTAATCCAACACCATGTTCGCAAATGTGTTATTTGTGCAAAACAGAGGGCTAGCGTTAGAAATCAACTGATGGGTGATCTTCCATCAGTCCGATGTAGGCCAGCAAGACCATTTTTACATAGCGGAGTGGATTATGCTGGACCCATAAACCTAAGAACGACAAAAGGCCGTGGTCATCGTTCATACAAAGGCTATATATGCCTTTTCGTTTGTATGTCCACACGCGCTCTTCACTTAGAGGTAGCCAGTGATATGAGCACACAGGCATTTTTAGCTGCCTTTCGGCGATTTGTGTCGGGACGAGGTCACTGTGCTAAATTATGGAGCGATAATGGCACCAATTTTGTAGGTGCCTCCAGAGAGCTACAACAGTTGGCCGCTATACAGCCAACAATAGCAGAACACCTGGAAGCAAACAATACGGAGTGGCATTTTATACCGCCTCATGCTCCCAATTTCGGTGGTCTTTGGGAAGCAGGTGTAAAATCCACCAAGTTTCACCTTAAAAGGGTAATCGGCGACTCTACGCTTACGTACGAGGAAATGTCTATACTGCTTAACCAAGTGGAAGCATGCTTAAATTCGCGACCGATAAGCGTTATTAATTTTGCTGATCCTGGTGAACCCCTGCCGTTAACCCCTGGACATTTTCTGATCGGCGAACCGATAGTTAATGTGCCAGATAAAAATTATGTAAGTTCAAATGTAAATTATTTGACTCGGTGGCAATTAGTTCAACGTATGATGCAGTCCTTTTGGAAACGATGGTCCAACGAGTATTTGTCGAATCTCATGAACAGATACAAATGGTCTTCCCAAGTTCCGGAGCCCAATATCGGGGACATTGTTTTGATTAAAGAAGATGACTTACCACCAAGTCGTTGGTTGTTGGGACGGGTTTTGGAGAAACACCCCGGTGATGATAACATCACACGTGTGGTCACATTGCGGACCAAATCCTCTACAATTAAGAGACCAACTTCCAAATTATGTATTTTACCAATCGCTCAATGAATTGTTTTTTTTATCAAGTTCATGTAAAACTTTTACAGATCAAATTTTTATGTTAATTTTAAGACCAATTGCATATTTACAAAGTTTACCATGTTTTATTTTATACATTTTATAGGTTTATTTTTACTTTTATATCTTTATCGCATATTTTAACTATTTAATAAGTTTTTAGAATTGTTTTAGATATTTTTAACTCTTGAAGACTGTTTATTTTTGTATTTTCTTAGATTTATGAAGTACTGTATACAAAGTGCAATTTGATTTTAGACTTAAGGATAGTTTAAGAAGGACCTTCCGCCACTAAATGTCCTTGGTGGGCGGTATGTTAATGCATAAACCATAATGATAATACATTATTATTGTAATAGTTCAAAAGTTGTACCATAAGCTCGATAGATGGCGTTGTCGTCAAAATAAAAGTCGCAATCGTTTTGTTACCACGATTTGGTTGGGCTCGAGTGATTTTTAGAAAATATATTACCAGCTTAGATCAGAACACGGTTTGGTTTAATTTCAACCCTATTAGTGTTCACACAAGTGTGTTAGTCCAACACTACCAGCTCGGTAGTAAACACATCATCACTGGCCAGGTTTTTGAATGTCCTTGTGCTTTTTCGTTGTTGTCCATCGCGTTTTATACATTATAATATATTTTATAAGTTGTCAGCAGGGATGTAATTGGGCATTAGTATAACTTTTAAAAAAATGTTATTGATAAATTCATAAACGGTTGAACAAAGCAGCTACATGATTTTCATTAGATTTTTCCAGATATAGTATGCGGCCGTTAATGTATTACCATTAACTGTCTAACCTTTTCCCAACTATGTCGAGGTCAGCTTCCGTGTTCCAGTCTAATTGAATTCAGCTAAATACCAGTTGTTTACGGTAGATGGGTAGGCACCCGGGACAACCTGCTCAAGCGCCTAACCTCGACCACCTAGGGTGCTTCTCTTCAGGTACTTCGGACTACAGTCCGAACCCCAGCCTAGCACTCTGCTTCTCTGCCGACGTGTAGGCGGACTCGGTGTAGCACTGCTTCGCCCATCCCAAGGAAGTACAATTCGACAATTCAAAAGTGCCTGTAACTGGCCTACTTGAAATAAATGCTTTGATTTTGATTTTAGACTAGATACTGCTTTAAAGAAACTTGCCAAACATTAAACCGACTTCAGTATTTTACATGGAGTGAGTTCCTAGCCAACCTCCACAACCCAATTATGAACTTATAATAGTAACTCTGCTTGTCAGTTTCCACTTTCCAACAATCTATTGGCCAAGGTTGGAACTATTCCCCTATGAATGTGAGGTGCATGATATTGTCGGAATCATCATACGTAGTTCTATCTGATAGAGTTATCCCTTTTCCAAGCATATTGAATCAGGACTTCAATAGTAATAACATAAGGAGTAGAGGAAGACCAAAGAAACGATGGATGCACTGTGTAGAATGGTATGGTATTTTATATCAACATTGTGAGTGCAAACTAATTGATTACCATGTGAAGTTATTGTGGAAGCTGCAGAAGATTGTAAAATATCTTTGCATTGTATAGATTCCATCTCTTAGTATTATATAATTGCATAGCACATGTGTGAGTACTATGTACTGTAAAGCTACCATTTATATTTTGTTATCTTTCATTGACTTGAATGTGTCCTGGTGGCTGAGAGAATGTCATGCTCACTCAAATGTCTCGCTGATGGTGGCGGGTGTGTCTGGTCATTTAGTTCCCTTCAATATGGTTGAGTTGAATGGCGCTGATCCATGCGTCATGTTCGTGAACGGGCGCTGTCAGTTGGGACTGGTCATCTCTTACCTGCCACGGTTTATTTTAATTACTTTATTTTTAAATTGTTGGTTTAATCTTTTACTCTGGACGCTCTTAATGTGCACGTCTTTGTACATCGTTCTCACATATAATGTATAATCTCAACATGAATGATGTAACCAAGATTTTGTAACAATATTTTGATTTAAAAGAGTGTCCATGGAGTTTCTTGCCCATTCTTCTCCATAGAGATCTACGATTTGGAATGTGCAACTACAGTACTTTCGCAAGTTATTATGCCTTGTGTCTGTGACTGTAGCTTAGCTTTTTTGTTTTTGACTTTCAAAAGTGCCAGTAATGGTCTAATTGAAATAAATACTTTGACTTTGACATTGCACGAAAGGACATGTCTGATGAGATGGCGAGTAATAGAGAATTATGAAAGAACAAGACATGCTGCGCCGACCCCACATGAACTGGGACAAGGGTAAGAAAATGATGATGATTGAATCAGGACTTCCTCCAGTCTAACCAGATGCATCTACCAAATATACATAGAAAACCATTTTTTTTTATAGGGGACTGCCTCGTTACTCTAGTGGTCGCAACCGTAACTGCTGAGCAGATACCTAGCAGCTAGATTCCCGGGTAGGGCAAATTATTATTGGGTTTATCCATCAGGAATCTCTCAGTAGCAGCCACGGAGTCTGGATTTGTGTCCGGTTGATGGCAATAAACTCGCCCCCTATTACATGGGACTTAAACATAACTGGTGAAATGTGTGTGTACTATTAGGTACACCTCTGCCTAACCTTTCTGGGAATAGAGGTGTGATGTTATGTTTTTAAGGGACGTAGTTACCGGCGATACATTTGTCTAAGACTGGTTGTCAGATTTTTGATTGTCTACCCGTTTAGATTGTCATACATCTACAAAAGACATCCGGGACCGTGGTTGAGATCGAACCGCGTAGAGGTTAACCAGCCAAGGACCGACTGTTCTGATATGTATATTAAGATATCATTTAGAATTACCTATTTACCTATTTCTGTGACGGATTTTTTTTTTCAGAAATATCACCACCATAAAACATTTGGGTAGACAATATCTATAAAACTTAATTTCGTGTAAATTCGAACAAGATTATTAAAAAAGGTTTTATGTAATGTGTGATCATAATATTGATCATATTGTGACTTAGTAGTCAGTTTAGTGGGCTTCATATCGTTTTGATCGAATGAATTATGTCTTCACCCTCTTTTAATTTCTTGCTATGTTTCTGTGATAGATACAAATAGCTTTTAGCTTTAGTATAGAAGCCACTCATGTACTCACTCATGAAGTATTAAAAGGTTATTCAAAAAAAGAAAAAATCTAAAATTTCAATGCATGTAGTATATTATATTGAGTAGCAGTATCATTTAAAATATTTACAACAAAAAAAATAACATCTTAATTTATAAAAACAACATAGTCAAAGTATTATTAAGTACAGACGCCTGCACATCAAGCTACTACAATCTGTCAAATTTCTTTAATAGCTTTTCAACTTTATCGCTAAAGCATTAGGTTCAAGGCTGATTGGGAAAATTTGTCAGTTTCGGGTCGCTCGATGTCAGGCGTCTGTACAATCTACAAAATCATTTGTGTTAAAATTAACATCTCAGGTACATCATGGAATTTAACCGCTTACAGAAAGAGCAATGGCATTTCCAGTCCTGCTCTTAGCATTACTTAAAGCAAAATTGCTCTTTCCGCAAGTACTGCATCCGGCTGGCTGCTGACCAGCTGTCTGCAAGCCCTGACCGGCCAGTTCAAGGGCACCTTTAAGAGCTGACTGAGAAGAACCTCTGGATCCACCGTATCCACCACCATAGCCACCTGAACCGTATCCACCGGCACCGAATCCACTGGAACCGCTGGCACCAATTCCACCAGCCCCACCTGATCCATAGCCACCTCCGCTACCACCTGAGCTAGTGCTAGCCTCACTACCACTAGAACCGCCAATACCTCCAGCAGACTGCGGACCACTTTCTAATGAACCGACATTATGGCTGTTACCTTGCTCAACCTGTTGGGTTTCAAATTGGCTTCCTCCATTACTACCGGATCCAGCACTGCTTCCTGATTGCTGTTCACCATTGCCAACACCTCGGCCTTCGGATTGTGAATTGAAGCCTCCTTGACTTTTACCACCATTGTAAGAGGAGTGAGACTCCTTATAGTTGAATTTCTTCTCGGCATGTGCTGACTGGCTGTCGCTTCCACCTCCAGATTGGCCCCCGTAGCCGCCTCCAGACGAACCACCATAGCCGCCAGAGAACTGGCCTCCGGAAGACTGGCCTCCGGAAGATGGGCCACCGAAACCACCGGAAGACTGGCCGCCATAGCCTTTGGAAGCTTGTCCGCCATAGCCGCCAGAAGACTGGCCACTGGAAGACTGGGCGCCGGCAGTTTGGCCGCCGAAGCCACCGGAAGACTGGCCGCCATAGCCTTTGGAAGCTTGTCCGCCGTAACCACCTGAAGATTGGCTACCATAGGCTAAAGAGGAATAATCTTCGTTAGCTCCTGAAGATTGACCACCGTAACCGCCTGACGGTTGGGAGTTAGACCCGGAAGAAGATTGTCCGCCATAGCCTCCTGAGGATTGACCTCCGTAGCCTCCTGAAGATTGGGAATTTGAGCCAGAAGCAGATTGGGCACCGGCCGATGGCTTGCCACCATAACCTCCTTGGTGAGCTCCAGAAGAGTAGCCGCCATACCCTCCAGAAGAATGACCGCCATAACCTCCAGAAGATTGGGATTTTGACCCAGAAGAGGACTGGCCGCCAAAACCTCCGGAACCTTGAGCATTGGAGCCAGCAGAGGACAGGGAACCAGTATTAAATGACTTAGAGCTTGAACTGCTTGAAGATTGAGAAGCAGAACCACCAAGCGATCCGCCGTAACCACCAGAACCGTAGTCACCCGAAGATCGCGCTCCAAGACCAGCACCAATGGCGAATTGCCCATCATTTGAATCAGCTGACTGTCCTTCGAATCCAGAACTACTTCCTCCGGTGGCTCCACTAGAAGCTAGCGAAAATGCTTCTCCTGCAGCCTGGTTAGCAGCGTCACCAGTAGCTGCCGCTGCTCCAGTGAATACTCCCCTCTGTAGGCCATTGTCAGCCAGACCCGTCCAGTGAGCGGTGTGGAAGTATCTTGATCCTCGGTGAGGTGGTGGGCCGAATGGTGGTGGTGGAGGTGGAAGTCCAGGGTACGGTGGAGGACCTCCGTCATCACATGTGCTGCATGGTGAACGTGCTACGCGCTTGGGGATATCTAAAAAAAAAATATGTTAGGATTAGGATTACAGTGGAAAAAATGTACTGTCTTAATACAAAAAGAAAACCAACTCAGAATAAATTCTAGGTTTATTAACGTATTATTTTGCAACACGTAATATTTAACTTGCATTAAGCATATAATACAATAATGTGACAAACAAAATAGGTACCTTCATTTTTAATAACAGCACATTGAGCTGTAAAGACAGACAGAGCGAAAACAAACACTCCAATTTTTCCCATCTTGCCGAAAGATCAGTCTTGTTCTGAAGTAAATACACCAATCTTCTAACATTTATAGGTGACACTGGAGGATGTGATATTCCCCGTCTTCCAAGAATAGTATCTTCATAAGAATGTTAACATCAAATTGATAACACAAATATCACATAAGGTAACAGTGAGACAATTCACACTGTGGTCATAATATTTGCACTGCACACAACTTCTGCACAAAAGTACTTGATAAAAATCGGCGAAATTAGGATTATAACACAATATTATGTCATGTGATCTTCAAATAGTGATTAATTTTGATGATTCTCAAAGTTTTGTTACTAAGGTAGCGATTTCTTGATAAATAACATTGCATAGTTATTTCGTGGTTTGGGAAATACCAGTTCACGACACTGTATACTGTAGGGGCTTCCCCTTTTCTTCTCCGCTTTAGTTTTATATAAACTTCTGGCCTTTATTACGAGCGTGTTACATATTAGCTCTTTTGTTAACGACACAAGCTCCATAAGCTCATTCCATGGTATTTTTTTTTTTGTTAGCTGTTGGCTCTAATAGTTTTATGCCCACTTTTGCCACGTTTCTGCAACGAAAATCATTGACACATTCAAAATTAAACGATAAGATAATTAAATTATTTACAAACTACAAAACTATAATAGTAATAAATATGTACAAGTAGAAAAGGGTTACAGGGCATCCAAAAATTCGTCCGCATCGCTGTCAACACGAAAAGTGCCCAGAAGGCTGGCAGCATTACCATGTTGGATGGCAATGCTGATTCTAACGATAAGTGATGCAGTTACAAACTTCGCTTTTTCTCTGCCCTCCAAACGATTATCACCTACTTCGTTTAGCCAGTTTTGGTGCAGGTGGGCACCTGGTAGTACCTACTTATTATACTGATTTTGTTGATCAGTTTTACTCTGATGAGAGAAAGAAATTTGACAGATTGCTTTAGCTTGATGTGCTGGCATCAAGCTAATGCAATCTGTCAAATTTCTTTAAGGTGAATGCTCCAACCAGCCCGCGAAATTCAAAAAATCTTGCGTTTTTTGCAATTTGCAGGCCAGTGCTAGGTTGTATGTTGATTAAAATATTATTCGCGGCTGTAAGACGTATGTAGTTACAGAATTATGATCATCAAAATCATCAATAAAACGCTCTAAGTTCATAAAGCTGTAGGAATTACTTTTTCTGTATTTTTTTTGTTCCTACGCCTTTATGAACTTGGAGGGTTGTATTGGTGATTTTGATGATTATAATTTTGTAACTACATACGTCTTACAGCCGCGAATAATATTTTAATCAACATACAACCTAGCACTGGCCTGCAAATTGCAAAAAAACGCAAGAATTTTTGAATTTCGCGGGCTGGTTGGAGCATTCACCTTAATAGATTTGTAACTTTGTCGCTACAGCATTAGGTTCAAGGTTGATTGGGAAAATTTGACAGTTTCGGATAGCTTGATGTGCTGGCGTCTGTCTGTGTACATACGAGTATGTAGATACTAAATAATTACTTGTAAAATATCCTAAAAATAAAACATCATGTAGACAAAGCAAAAGTTCTTTATTTTAAGCGCATTTTTCTCAAAATCTTAATAATATTACACCGAGTGGCTTTGCAGGTGGTTCAAGGCTTTCAACTAAAGTCTTTCGCTTTTTTCCAGGTTCTGGATACTTATGGTTCATTCCCAGTGGAGAGCCGGGTCGCGCTGAAATAATAAGATACCAAAATGTGAATGATTAAAGTGATTTTATTTTGACCCAAAATAATAAACTGCATTCTAGAATAAACACATCCACAAAACGGTCAAAACAAAATCACTTTAATTAGTGTTTTTTTGCTTGGATATCTTTGGTTAGAATTATTGTATCAAAAAATAAAACTTTTTTAATCGGATTTTATTACCAAAAAATTTCAAGGGTTTTAATTTTTTTGCACGGACCCCTTATTATTTTTCGTAAAATAGAAGTACTACTTATTACATCAGCTATCTGCCAGTGAAAGTCACGCCAAAATCGGTCCAGCCGTTCCAGAGATTAGCCGGAACAAACAGACAGACAGACAGACAAAAATTTAAAAAAATGTTGTTTTGTATATGTACCGTTTATACACTCATATGCATGTAGTAAAACGCGGTTATTTTAATATTACAAACAGACACTTCAATTTTATTTATTTGTATAGATGTATAGATATAGCCTGGTCATATAGCCACACGTTTTTGGTATGGCCAGTGCATTATGTGTTGCCGGTAGGTTGCAGAACGATCGAATGAGAATCGAAAATACGGCGATATTGCCCGGCCAGTTCTGTTGTGGTTTCGTTGAGTGGCATAGGTAAGTATACCCCTTTCTTAAGTGACATGAAGGTTGCCGTGAGTGAGACATATTCAGACATATTCCTTCGTGGCTTTCGCTGCGTCGCAGATGATTTCGCCAGCTCTTGTTGCCGGATTTTGTAGCCCGTGTATAACAATACGTTGACAAACATAAATTTGAACAAAACTAGTTCATTTTGACACTGATGCTAAAAGTGTCGTGTCTGCCACTGTTACTGGCAGCCTGTGTCATCCCACTGCTGGACAAAGGCCTCTCCCCGTGACTTCCAAATTGTTTGATCTAGGGCTAAATATGTAGACCACTGATCGTTGGTTCTGTCTAACTCGTCCCGCTATCTCCTGCCAGGTCTACTGCTTCGCCTTCTGCCTGTGTCAGGGCTCCACATCGTGATTATTTCGGCCCACAGCTCGTCGGGTATATGACAAAAATCAAATCTCTTAGTATTATATAATTGCGCTGATGGTGGCGGGTGTGTCGGGTCATTTAGTTCCCTTCAATATGGTTAAGCTGAATGGGACTAATCCATGCGTCATGTTCGTGAACGGGCGCTGTCAGTTGGGACTGGTCATCTCTTAGCTGCCACGGATTATTTTAACTACTTTGTTTTTAAATTATTGATATAATCTTTTACTCTGGACGCTCTTAATGTGCACTTCTTTCTACATGGTTCTCACATATATGTATAATCTCAACATGAATGATGTAACCAAGATCTTGTAACAATATTTTGATTGAAAAGAGTGTGCATGGAGTTTCTTGCCCATTCTTCTCCATAGAGATCTACGCTTTGGAATGTGCAACTACAGTACTTTCGCAAGTTATTATGCCTTGTGTTTGTGACTGTAGCTTCGCCTTCTTTGTTTTTCTGACATTCAAAAGTGCCTGTCATGGTCTAAATGAAATAAATGGTTTGAGTTTGAGTTTGACTTGGCACACGATAGAACATGTCCTAGGTTTGCAAATGCTATACGAATTTATCAAGCTATCCCGTGGTGCGATACCGTGTGATAATTTCGAATTCCACGCGGGAGAAGCCGTGATTAAAAGCTAGTATAATGAATACAAGCATGTGTGCTACGTGAATTTATGATATAAATAGTCTATGTTAGTATAAACAAGATTTGATTTAGTGCTAAAAGATATTTATTTTGGATTGGCAGACTTTTGAAAACAGTTTACAAAGGAAAATTCTTACCATACAAGTAACCGAACCAAGCAGATCTCCATCCTAATAATATGTTTATTATTTAATATTATAAATGTGAGGATGGATAGATGGATGTTTGTTCCTCTATCACGCCAAACCAGTTCAACGGATCAGGGTGAAATTTGGCACATACATATATACGTTATAACCTGGATTAACTGTATAGGATACTTTATACCCGGTACTACGATTCCGTGGGATGATTACCGAAGTCGGCGCAGACGAAGTCGTGGGCATAAGCTAGTTTGTTTATAATAAGGAGGTAGACTTTAGTTTCTGCCTCCAAATACATTACTGCTTAACTCCAACCCAGCGTATTATAAGACCGCCCTATGTCTGCTGTTTAGTTAACATAACATAACAGAAGGGAACCCGCCTGTAATCACCCAAAGAAAGTAACTAAGATAAGATTTACTAAGATAAGATTTTACTATGCGGAAATCTGTGACATTTAAATGTTATAGAGCTTTTCCTGCATGTGCAAATCGTTGCGGGCGGGAGGGCGGTGCTGCATCGTGCATTCAAGCATTGATCTTTTTCGCGGAATTAAAACTAAATATTTTGCAGAACATTTAATAAATAAAATAAAAATATGTTATTGTCAGGCATGAATGCCCATAGGGTGTTAGTAGTTATCTTACTTAAAAACTATGTTAGTAACATGCAGGAACACTAAAAAGATAAAAAAGAAAATCACTCAAACTCACGGGAAGGTTTAACAAGCTTTATTGCCAGCATGTAGCTTGGTAAACCTACCCATTTGATTGTAGGCCCATCCAATCTCTCTGCAAACACAATTAATAAACTAACTAACTAATACAAGCTAAGTTGTAATAAAAAATAGGACGCCTCCACATCGCTTTCATTAGCAACATATCACGTTGAATGGCAATGGTAATTCTTTGGCCAAAGAAAGAGCCAGCCCGCTGGTCACGCGAAGTGTCGACCAGAAGGCTGAAAAATCTTATAGATTAAATAAAACTAAAGCATCTTGAGGCTTTCATTCTCCTTATGATCCTATTTTGTTTCTGGCTGGCTCTTTAATTTTTGGATACAAAATGACTGATATTCTTTAAATATAGTTAGTTTCGTTTTGTCAATAGATTTTTTGGGTACCCGCTAGATGGCGGGCTAATATGTCTCACATATTTTTAGACATTTAAATATTTATAAATCTCTTTGTATGCACTTGATACTATCCTACCTAGAGTCTTATTGTGCAGTGCGAGTGATCGATCGGTCATCTCCTTGTGTTGTACGTTGTTAACACTTTGTGATCAGAACCATAATAAAGTTGTGTTGGGACCACTTTTACTACTTTTATACTAGCGGCTCGTCCCGGCTTTGCACGGGCGCCTATGGTACTCAAGGTAAATGTAGCTTTCCAATGATGAAAGAATTTTTGAAATCGGCCCAGTAGTTTTTGAGTTTATTCATTACAAACATACACACACAAAAATACAATTTTTTCCTCTTTATAATATTAGTGTAGATGTACAGACGCCAGCAGGTCAACCTACCCGAAACTGTCAGATTTTCCCAACCAACCTTGAACCTAATGCTTTAGAGACAAAGTTGAAAATCTATGAAAGAAATTTGACAGATTGTAGTAGCTGGAGTGCTGGCGTCTGTATTTGTAAAACTACATCCATTGTGTTGGCTGTTCATCATCTGCCTAGCCTTTTCCCAACTGTGTTGGCCTTGCAGTCTAACTGGATGCAATTAAATACTAGTATTTTACATGGAGCGACCCTTTATCTGACAACTGCCTATTTCTACAACCCAGTTGGTACTCCTTGATAAGAATGGTTGTGAGACTTTCGGGAAATTACCTATAACGGCTGTCAAAAATCTACAAATGACAGCCGGGACTAACTGGGCTGTTTATACACAAACTGGATCGCGGAATTCTTCACAGCTGAATTCATTGTCGTTCTATTGAAGAGTGACATTACCGACGAAACTCGGAAATCAATCCTTGGTTTGAGTAGAAAAGTGAGGTTTTTAAAATATTAGCTGGTAAACGGATAGCAGAGAAAATGAAGAAATATTATAATTTATTTATTTAATAATGTAACTAAATAAATACCAATGGATGGATTCCTTCAACAAGAATATTTTTTACCTTGATAACTTCTTATGATACAGAGTCAGAGAAGTGCTGCAGAGCTCTAAATGTGAGATATTAAAATCTTATATATAAAATTCTCGCGTCACAATGTTAGTTACCATACTCCTCCGAAACGGCTTGACCGATTTTTATGAAATTTAATATGCACATTCAGTATGTCTGAGAATCGGCTACTATCTATTTTTCATACCCCTAAGTGATAAGGGGGTAGGTAGGTAGGGTAGGTAAGTAGGATTGTTAGGTAGGTAGGGTAGGTAGGTAGGGTTGGTACACGTAGGATGGTTGGGTAGTTAGGTAGGGTAGGTAGATAGGTAGGTAGGTAGGGTAAGGTAGGGTAGGTAGCTGCTAGGGTGGGTAGGGTAGGTAGGTGGGGTAAGTAGGTAGGATAGGTAGGTGGGGTAGGTAGGGTAGGAAGGGTAGGTAGCTAGGGTATGGTAAAAAAATTGCAACGCATGCCGGGCACAGCTAGTAATAAATAAAAATATATTAAATACATGAAAACGAATTTATTTATGTCTACGTCTTGTGTTACTGTTTCTGTGCTTGTTTACTTTGTTTAAACCAGAATAAAGCCAGAAGCGACTACCTATCTGACCTCTACAAGGCAATAACTGGGTTACACAAACAATAAACAAAAAACTACACAATACACAATACAAAAATCTTTTAATTCATTACTAATCTTATATTCCAAGTCTTATTATCCACGCCCAAAACCACCAGCCTGGGAGCTGGCACTGGACTGAGCTTGAGATCCCGAGTAACCACCACGGCTGATGCTGATGGACTTGCTCTTCGATACACTGATGGCTATGGGAGCAGGCCGGGTGCCGCGGAAGGCGTAGCGGAGTTGAGGTTCAGGAGCTAGAAATAAAAGAACATTTTTATTTACAAAAGGAAGGATGAAGAATAACTCTTGCAGCATTATGTTTGCGTATAAAGGCACAAAAATTACGAAAAACCGACTTCTAAGTCATGAAGCAAAAAAGTAAAAAAATAAGTTATTTTTTCTTTCTCGTGTAGTGCCTAACCTGGTGTCAGAGTTTTTATGCCGCCCATGGACCTCTGACTTGGTTTTACATGCCGTCGAGAAATATCTCTCAGGCATGCTGGTTTCCTCACGATGTTTTCCTTCACCGAAACAAGTGATAATTATACAATACGCATATGAATCCGAAAAATCAGAAGTTCGTGTCTTCAAAGTCGAGACCTATGACTTATCGTCCGAAAATCGTCGTTGAAAATTGATCTCTGGCTTGACTTTAGATTAGTAACACTTATGGATCTACGGGTTGCAACACACATTCGGATTGACCAAATTTAGCACGAATCGGCACAAGTCAGTCGCAAAATCGAATGTTATTTTGTCCCTTGGTTGTGCCGAATCAGGCAGACCCGAGTTTAAACAACTTCTTTTCTCCTTATTTCCGCCTTCAAGAAGAAAATACAATGGACCCAGTTTGGTAGGTTTAAGTTGAATAGACTCGAATTAAAAAGTGCTTGGCCGTTTTTTGTGTTACCAAAACACAAAAACCGGCCGTGCGAGTCGGACTCGTGCATAAAGGGTTAGGGAAGCCCCCTTTAATTTTTAATTTATTTTTATAATTTGTTGTTTTAGCGGCAACAGAAATACACATTCTGTAAAAATTTCAACTGTCTACCTATTCTATTCTATTTTTATTTAATGGCAAGCAAAGCCGATGTCGACTATTCTGTCAATGTCCAGTGAATTGAACTGTCTACCTATTACGGATCATGAGAAACACCCCGCTGGCAGACAGACGGGCGGACAGTCGGACGGACAGCAGACGGTTAGTAATAGGGTCCTTTTGGTTGCTCTTCGGTTACGGAACCATAAAAGTTAATTAATATTTCAAAGAGACCACAGCTTTCTTGCCAAATCATATACAAATAGGAATAATAGTATTTACCTGCTTCAACACTAAAGAAATTTACTAAGACTAGTACAGCTAAGACACAAAGTAGTAGACGAGCCATCTTGGATTACTCAAAGGTTTGACGAGCACTGATTCTATGACAACTATACACCCATTTATATTGGTCTACCTCATCGATCAACAAACATACCAAATGTATGGCAATATTAGCACATGCTATGTAAATTGATTAATTTGACAGTCTATGAATAGATACCTAATTATAACCAGGATTTGGAACGGGGGAATGCCTTCAGAGTTTTTATTAAAAAAAAAGAAAAAAATATATTGTCGCAGAGAAATTACGTCACAGTACCATCATGTTAAACAAAGTATAATACAGAAAGTGATTTTTGCTCGTTTTCCCTAACATTGACGTCATCTAAATACACAGTTGGATTATCAATTTTCGGCGGTCAGTCGAGTGTCGATCGTCGAAATCCAATAGCCTGTATTTATTTAGGCAATTATTTGATGTGTTAGTGAAAACAGTCATTAGTTTATTTGAACACTCAGAATTCCTGAGAAAACATTCAATTTTGGAGGGGTGTTCTCTGAACGTTTTTACCAGGCCTGCCGAATTTGGTCAAACATGCCTACCCTGAACTTTATAGCTAGACAAAACATCGTTTCTCGGAAGCACAGTACAAACAAGCATGTCACAAGGTCGAAAGTCGCCTGACTTTGAATTTTGTATTTGTATATGACTTATAAAAATGAAGCTGTCGTGCCCGTGGTAGTAATTTAGTGTTATTGCGGTGGTTTCTATAGGTGTATTCATTTTATTTCTAACTAGCGACCCGCCCCGGCTTCGCACGGGTGCAATGCTGATACTAAATACACTACAGAAAAACAGCCGGCCGGCCGGCCGGCTTTTGGCCGGTGCCGGCGCAAACGCTACGTCCCGCAATTTTTAAATCTGTAATATCTTCGAAAATATTCATTTAAATCGGGATCCCTTCTTTTCGCATAATGTTCTTTGTCCTAATATACTTCGGCATAACGATTTTGGCACAATTTGTTTTGGCATAATAATACTTCGGCATAATTTTTTTAGGCATACATTTTATGTTGGCATAATCATCTTAAAGACTAATTTGTTTTGGCATAAATTTGATTCGCATAACGTTAGTAGGCCTAATGACTATTAGCATAATAATATTTAGGCACACAAAATATTGTTGGTTAAAAATTTAATATGCTGTGCAACAAAAGTTAGTGACAGAACCGAATTGCTGCAAAACCGACTCCACGTAGTCTTGTTTGTCCTACCCCTAGAGTGTAATTTAAAATCGCGTAGGCGCGTAGGGGAGAGGCGGCCCGCGGGCTGAGGAGCAGGTGGCTGCGAGCGAGCCGCCGCGGCTGAGGCTGGCCGGCGAAGCCGGCCAACAAGCCGAAGCTGCGGTGGTGAGCGAAAGCCGTCTGCGACGATTAGCACGCATGGGGCCACCGGAGGCCCGCAGCGCCGGAGCCGTGACAGAAACCCTGCCTGCTGCATGTTGCATGCTCGCTTGAATGCTGCATGCTGCATGCTTGCTTGCATGCTGCATGCTTGCTTGTTTGCTGCATGCTTGCTTGCATGCTTGCTTGCATGCTGTATGCTTGCTTGCATGCTGTATGCTTGCTTGCTTCATGCTTCCTACAGCGAAAAAAAACCCACAAAATTGTTCAATACGGTATAATTATTATATTAATATGTTATTTATTACCTGATTCAGGAGATATGGCTTTTTTCCAATCGTCGAAATAAATTGGTATAATTATCCTCTTCGGGCAAAAAAGCTAGGGCGTATAAAAAAGTTATGCTTTAGAACTTTATGCTTAATAAATTTATGCTTTAGAATATTATGCTTCATCATTATTATGGTTAGAGAAATTATGCTTAAAAAATTATGCGTAAGCTGTTATGCGTAATTATATTATGCGAAAATATAATTATGCCAAACAAAATTATGCTAAGTTATATTAGGTCTTAACATTTTATGCAAATGGATAGTGAACCATTTAAATCATATGCTGTAAAGGGCCATATAGATCTATATTAAATCAACAATGTATTTAAGGTATTTAATTGGATAAGGATTAATGCCGTATTGGTTAAAATCGCTTCGGAAATTAGCCATTATTTGGCGTAAAAAGTAAATGACAAAAACATGTTATTGTGGGATATCCATAAGAGATAGACATATACCATCGCGGAGTTTTCTGTAGACCTTTTTAATGTGTACAATACTTAGTACATTATTTTGATAAATCTCGTAGGGTTCAGCCTGCGTTTGCAATGTAAGCGGAAAAAAATGAAATTATTTACGACATCACAATAGAAATCTTGAAATTATCAGTAGTTCTCTAATATATTAAGCATGTTATTATACATATAAACCTTCCTCTTGAATCACTCTATCTATTAAAAAAAACCGCATCAAAATCCGTTGCGTAGTTTTAAAGATTTAAGCGGTCAAAGGGAAATAGGGACAGAAAAGCGACTTTGTTTTATAATATGTAGTGATAACAGGGTGGAAGGGACACCGTCGCGAAAACGGTTACCACGTAATCAGTATAAAAAAATATACGCTGTTCTGTAGCTATTGCGCTTTTGTAAAAAACAGCTGATTTTTTTTAATAATAATCGATGAAAAATGTATGTGTGGGGGTGCTCAGAATGTTGTACTAATAATGTGGTAACCGTTTTCGCGTCGGTGTCCCTTTTACCTTCTATATTTTAGGGTAGACACATTTTCATTATTCGTTAATCAAACAAACACATTACAAAACACGAAAATCATTTATTTCAATAACAAAACAGTTCAAATAAAGTATTCACAATCAGTCTTATTTGCGGAACCCACGCGAGCCGGAGCTGGATTGCGCTTGAGACGCTCCACCTGAACCGAAACTTATAGACGAACTCTTGGACGCGCTAAAAGACCCCGGTAATCCACCATTATTAAATCCCGGTCCTCCAGGGTATCTACCTTGGTTATATCCGCCCCCATAGCCGCGGCCTCCATATCCGTGTCCTCCATAGCCTTGGCCTCCATAGCCTTGGCCTCCATACCCGGAGCCTCCGTAACCGGGTCCTCCGAATCCGGGTCTACCATAGCCAGGTCCACCAAAAGCGCCGATTCCAATTCCGACTCCAATACCACCTAGATGTGGCGATCTCGCTTCGCGTGAAGCTGAAAATAAAAAAAATAGTAATTATTTTTAAACTGCAGCCCCTGTACCGTCTACACTCGTTGGTATAACAATAAAGTTATCTAATTGTTTCTTGCACTAGTACGCAGTTGACAGTGACAGGGATAATAACTTAGATCCTGGAAAATCGTTGTATCTTCAAGAGAAAATGAAAATTCGGGAGTTTGTGAATGTATGACAGTAACAATAATAGGAGAAGTCTCTTCAAAAAGGGAGCACTGAATATTCTAGATTTTTTTTAAACAAAAACTGACGTCACTTGCGAAAAGTAATAATTCATTCAAAGTAATCGTTCATGAATTGTTATAAATTGTAGTATACTTCTGGAAATATGATATAACAAAATGAAATTACCTGCATCAACGCTATAGAAATTAACTAAGACTAGTAAAGCAAACACACAAACTAGAAGACGAGCCATTTTCAATGTATTTTTATTCGAGTGTTTGTCGAGAACTGAAACAATAAAAGAAAAATACAGCCTTTTATAATGGTACATACATAGATTCATTGAACCGCGGAACTAAAACGTATGTGAGAATTTTAGCACTTACTTAGGCTTATAGAAACAGAATTCTATTTAGGAAATTCCTACGCGCAAAATATTGTGAAACGTTGGAATTTTGTGTTGTTTACACATTGGATCATGTTGGAGCCTATTTTAAGACTTTCAGAATTGGATTTGATCTGTTGAATGTCATCACTAATGCCCATCAAGTTTACACTGTACATAGGTACCTGTTTCATAGCATCATATTTTGAGTCTAGATCTCTTAAGAAAAACCGGCCAAGTGCGAGTCGGACTCGAGCACGAAGGGTTCCATACATAATCTATAAAAATTATGTAATGTAACAAAAAATTTAAGGTTTTCGGATTTTTTCCTTTTTAAGTGCTATAAAACGGGTTATTGTACATTCGCCACAAAGTAAATTCACCACGAAATAAAGTATGTGTAAACTCGCCACAGCTCTATTTTCATGAAAAAAAATCCGCCATTGCTTTATGCCAAAATTCAAGATTCTAGGTCGACTGGAAGTACTCTTTAGGTTTTGATTCCCTTTCGAGTGTCGACAAATTGCGGAAATTTGCGGCATAAACGGCTGTATCTTTTGATTGCGTTGACTTAGAAGTTTGATTTTTTTCACAGCTTCAAGGGACAGTAGACCTGAGTATTTGATATAAATTCCAGCTTGATTGAACTCCACGCGTTCCTGAGAAAAAGGGTCTTGACGGACAGACAGACGGACGGACAACAAAGTGATTCTATATGGGTTCCGTTTTTTCCTTTCGAGGTACGGAACCCTAAAAAGTACTGGCTTCCTCTATTTTTTGTTCATATTACAAGCTCCCATTAACAACTTTGTTACACAGTAAGAATTTATTGACAATACTTACGCAATACACTTGCACTTTGTAAGGTGTATTAGTTACATTTCGTCCTCGATGTCTCCCTCTCTTTTGTCAACATTGGTAGACTATACAGAAACAGGAGGTAACTATTGTGTTTTCATGTCTTTGTTTGCGTAGTCAACAAACCCATGACCCGAATCGTGTGACGTATACCAATTTCGCGGGGAAGTAAATTCCACTTTGTAGTCCTAACCAAAGCGATTGTTGCATGAACACGCGCCTGTTGCGTTTATTTTCATCTGTGAATCCGAACGCGCGGTCGCGTTGACAAAGGTGCCTATTTGTTAAATGGGTACGACACATGAATTGGATGATTGCGCATTCATGCGACTGATCGCTTTGCTTAGGACGTGGGGTAATGGTCAACATAAACAGGAAATAAAACAAAACCTTAATAAAAACAATTATTTATTTATTACAACTCTAGGTACAGTTTATTCCTTCAGTAACAAATCTCATTTACCAAAACCACCAGCATTCGAGCTTGCACTAGACTGAGCTGCGCCGCCTGCACCGAAACTAATTGACGAACTCTTAGAAAAACTTAGCCCTGGATTTTGGCCCCCATAGCCATAGGCGGGGCCGCCGTATCCTGGGCCTCCGAAACCTGGTCCTCCAAAGCCAGGTCCTCCGTAGCCGCCACCGTAACCGCCGCCGTAGCCGCCCCCGTAGCCGCCCCCGTAACCACCGTAGCCGCCGCCAAAGCCTCTGTGATGATGATGGCCATAGCCATAACCGTTACCACCGTAGGGGTAGCCTGAGATGCCGCCGATAACTCCCCCAACTCCAAAGACGCCAAATTGTGGAGATCTCGCTACGCGGGACGCTGTAACATTGAACATGAATCTGTGATGATTTTATATTAACAATTCTGAACTGCAGTAATGAAGCATTGTTTCTTATGAGGAATTTCAATCATAAATGTGTAAGGAACATTCTGATAAAGTAGATAAACGTGTGAAATATTTAGTATGTATGTAGCTGCAACTTGCTGCATCGACGCCAAATAAATTGTGATAAGGGCAGCAGAATAATTATGTAGCTGCATCCGGTTAGACTGAGGAGCTGGGGGTAACATAGATCACAAAGAATGTTAGAATGATGAAGAATTTAATGATTGGTCTTTTTTTGGGAATGAGGCATTTATAAATGACAATACAATTACCTGCATCACAGCCTTTTAGATTAACTAAAACTAAAATAGCAAATACACAAACTATTAGACGAGACATATTGGACCTAAATAAGTCTACTGGTGGAAAAACAACGATACGACAGTTTATATCGAACCACCTAACCAGGGACTTAAACGTAAGTGAGAATTTTAACACTCTATACATGACTGCGTTAATTCTTTTCTAAATAGGAATTGAATTGGCCAGTATAAATATGATATATCTATTCTTGATAAAGCATCGATGACGTTTTCAAAAAGTTGGGTGTAATGCAAACCAATTGCAACGTTATATGTTGGGTCTTAAATATATTTTTTCAGGAAGACTTTTCTTCATCAACGTTTTGTCATACAACCGAAGAGTTTCTTTGAATTGTAATGTAGCTAGGAGTTACAATTCAGGAAGTTAAAGCGAGTCGCATTCCTGAATAACCCATTCCTTCAATTTATGTCTTAGGTTAAAAATAACATATGAATTTCATGATTTGTCCAGTAGCTAAAATCAGTCATCAGGCAACGAAATATCAAGTTATGCTGGTTGATCAAACATCTTTACACCTCTGCGGTTATATGTTGTTAGTTGATGTATGTTTGCTCTTAGAGTTAGCTCCACAAGTTCATGGCTGATCAAATCCTTATGGTATTACCCAAATACACTGAAATATTCATTATCATAGTTATATGCATATAATTTTCCTCAATTTACAATTATCAATTTTAAGTCAATTGTATGTTACAAAATCCTGTACATTGTTACTCCCATTGCTTATAGAAGCACTTCTGATAATCAGACATCAACAACTTATTAATATGGACATCATCACCATGCTGCAGCAGATTCGGCAAACCTAAGGTTTTCGATAGGTACCTGGACAAGGCCATAAAGCCTTGCCCAGGCACTTGCGTAACTAAGCTGTAGGAAGGAGAATAAATTAAAAATAACACCAACAACATTAACAAAATTATTTAATTTAATACACTAACCAACAATAACATAATATTATACTCTAATCACTAGATCCACACACTACTTGCCACTGGCACTAGACTCCGCATTGGAGCTAGCACTCGAACCACCAGGCCCAGCATTGGACCCACCTGACCCGGCACTCGACCCAGCACTAGACTGGGCGTTACCTCCCGAACTTATGCTAATAGTCTTCGAGATACTAATGGAGCCGCCTGGAGGGATGTCATATTTATCACGGTCGTGGTGACCATGACCGTGGTAGCTAGGACCCCGATCAAATCGTCCAGGGCCGTGGTCGAATCGTTCAGGGCCGCGTTCGAATCGTCCAGGGGGGCCGTAGGGATCGCAACCGGGCCCAAAGCCTCTCGGAGGCGGAGGTGGTGGTGGGGGAAGACCGTACGGCCTTCGGTATTGAGGTGACCGGGCTATGCGAGTAGCTGGAAACGAAAAATAAAGAAGGTATAATTTTTTTTTTTTTTACTTACTCTATGAATTTATCCTGTAGCGTAGATATTTAAACTCACATAGACAAACAGACATTAAATTAATTGAAGAACCTATTTGTAGATCAGGGATTGCCAAAGTGGTCGATATCGACCACTTGGGGTCGAAATCGGTTTTCCAGGGGTTTTCGACATAAACGAAAGTTGATTTTGGGGGTCGACGAATTCTAAAAATCGACCCCTATTAATTAACACAAGTTCTAATTTGAAACTTTCAAGAAACTGAACAAGTTGAGATTATAATGTTTTTTTTATTCAATAAATAATTACCTATTTAAGTATTTTAACTTTATTTGTATTATCAATTACACTTAATATTTACTGAATTTGATGTCTATTTATTTTGTAAAATTTTGATAAGAAAATGATATCAAGTTTACTCAATTAACTAACCGCAAAGTTTTTAAATTAGTAAGTAAAATACTTACCAATTTAAATTTACGGTTGGTATCAATAGGAAAAAAACTAGAGATAGGATTTTTAAAGTAATTTAATAGCTGGGGGGACTGACGGAAAGCGCTCTCTTGCCCAAAATAGTTTGGGAATCCCTGTTGTAGACCAAATATATATTGTTTCTGACTCTGTGATTAAAACACACCATAAGTTCTGCAGTTTTAATAAATCGATTTACTGGTATACGTGTCGAATTGACCAGTTTCTTTATTCAGATTTAGTCACCAAAGTCTGCTTGATATACCTCTACTTCTACAATATTGCTAGGAGCTGAGCAGACCAAGATATTCAGTTGTAAGCTGAAGTAACATGAGCAGAACTGCTTACGATTGCTTCCCAGCCTGTACATGATTATAATGAGTCATAAACTCATAATAATTAGTAAACATAATATTATTCAATTCAATCTTCAGACACATATGATTTAATCTGAAGACTTTAACATTGAAACTAGGGAAAAACAATGTACATTACCTGCATCAGTACTTTTCAAGTACGCTATTACTATAACAAGTAAAATACAAAATATACTCAAACGTGACATATTGGGCCTCAGTTATTACACCACTGAATAAAAACACATTAAACGCCACTTTATATTTCGATACTAAATCGCTTCATTTGAACTTAAGTGAGAAAAACAAACCATTGATTTTTCCCATTAGTAGATTTAGAAAAAAAAATGCATTTTCAACCTTATACCCATGGCAATAAATACTACGTTGATGTTTTCAATCCACTCGTTTCAATAACTATTTTCTGAATAAGGAGTTTGAACTCTGTGCCGTATGAAATAGAGTTTGAATTTAATTATACGCTTGCCTAACGTTAATCAATGTTACTCTGTGAAATCAATATTTGTATTTTAGATTTCCGTAGAAAAGGGGAGTCACCCGTATCTATGTAAGTAATAATTAATAGTAAGTAGATACCTTACCTTTTGCGTTAACGTATTTCCCTAATAAACTTATTAAAGTCGGCTCCATTTATGTTAAACGGTGCTCCTTTAAAGTAGCATTCGCCTGTTATGTAACAATCCAAGATTCGATTTTTGATTTTTCGATTCGTTACAAATAGACTTCCCAGTTACAGGATACGCTCTGTAATACTCGGTTTTCCTCACTCACTGATGGAATGCTCGAATCTGAACTGATACATTACAGGCGACTGCTCCCGACGAGGGAGCGCCTTTAGCGGACCATAATAGCCTGCGCACACTGGGGACGACAGGGTAGAGGGCAGGAATTATATAAATATAGAATTATATATTAAATGGGCCTACTCTTGACCTCAATCCAGTCCAAGGATAGAGATGAGGTCGACGATGGAACGAGCTACCCCAAAAGAAGCCTTTAACCTTTACCCAACGCAAATTCATACGTAGCTAGTGGTAACGACGGTAAGATCGACCCCAAGGCGTCGAAGGGGATTTCCCTTTGCGGCATTGAAAATTGGAAACTGTATCTTGTCATCACTAGTTACGTATGAATTTACGTTGTATACGGGGAAAACGCCAGCGTAGGCCGCGAAATTCATTTTTCTTTCGTTTTTTGCAATTTGCAGGTCAGTGTCAGGTTGTATGTTGATTAAAATATGATGATTTGAGACCGTAACAAATATGGCTTTAGGTACAGAGTTATAGTCATTGCAATAAATTTTTCATGAAATAGTCATTCGATGGGATTAAAGGAACTTGGAGGGTTGTATTGATGATTTTAATACCTATAAATCTTATTCGTATTCAGCTGCATCCAGTTAGAATGGAAGCCGACCCCAACATAACTTTTAACACCAACTTTTAGGGCGTGGCAACAGTCCAACTAACCACATGTCTCTAAGACTATTTCACAATTTTCTACACAAAGCAGCCAAAAGAACCATGTTGCTGTTGTGTGTACTATAGCAGGAAATTATCCTATTCGTTAAAAAATCCTTCAAGAGCAATAAGGAGGTTCAGATCTTCTTATTTCATAGATAAATCCAAAGAGTCGAAAAGGATAAATCCATTGTACACTTCAGCCAACTTATCTATGCAGGCGGGAAAACACAGAACTAAAATAAATGTACCAAGTTACACGTTACCACGCAAATTTTCTTGACAAGCAACGTCACCTTGAATTACACACTTAAAGTGGTCATACTATAATGTCATATGCTGTCATAACAACTGCCATGATGTTTCTCACAGGCATTTAGAGTTACGGATTGACAAATTAAATAATCCAGCAATTAATTATAATTAATTAGTAGATTCTATCTCTCGTCATGACAAAAACAAAAAAAAATAAAGATAAGGGACTAGAAACGGTACATAACAAATTTGTCGAACATGCGAGCATTCTAATTTGGAAATGTATTCTGCAAAGACGGTAGGTATCGTTGGGTTTCACCTTTTCTCCTTTTCAAAGGTGTTTTTACAGACTCCGAACCCAAGTCGGCCGTAGCAAAGGCTCTACAGATGGGGGTTTATGGACGGCTCAGAGCTCAAGTGTGTATGCGGCGAGTCTCCACAGACAATGGCCCGCCAACTATCTTGCGCTGCATGCGACACCTGCGCAATTGAGGATGTTAGGACTGCATCAGCGACCAGAGTTCGCATAACTGAATTCTGGGTCAAATATATTTAATGAAAATTTGCCACCGTCACGCTAAGAAGAAAGGTGTTTTATGTAGGTACTGTATACGCAAATAGTACCTACATGCAGACAATCGTCCAATCTGTTAGTAAATACATTAAATACCCGTTTTTACTAACAACTCCAAAATGTATGCCGCTCTGTTGGATTTTCAACGATCGGTTCAACGTTGAGAGAAGAGGAGCTCGTGGCTCAATAATAACAGCTGCTCGGGTCGATATTTAGGTTAAGCCGCGCTTGCCTAGTTTGGTCCGTGGATGGGTGACCAGCCATTACATAGCGTGCTTTTCGAGGTACCGAGGAGACTCCTCGGTACCTCGAAAAGCACGTTAAGCCGTTGGTCCCGGCTGCCATTTGTAGATCTTTGACAGTCGTTACAGGTAGCCCCAAAAGTCTGACAAGCAGTCTTACCAAGGGGTATTGTAATACCCAGTACTAACTGGGTTGTGGAGGTCAGATAGGCAATCGCTTCATGTTAAATACTATTATTCAGCTGTATCCGGTTAGACTGGTAGCCGACCCCAACATAATTGGGAAAAGGCTAGGCAGATGATGGTTCAGCTTTGAGAGTTAAAATTCCAACAGTGCTTATTATTTTTAGGCATGCATTAAGTTGTCGCTTTGTATCTTTTGTAGATTAGACATGGACGTACGAGCTGTAAGTACTCACATCAAAGTGCCTAGGGATATTTAGTTATTCACTTATTTAATCAAAACAATAAAGAATTTCTTAAAGCAGCATAAATCAAAGTCTGCAGAATTTTATACTTTTACAGAAAATTTAATAATAAAAACAAAACTTTTATTTTTATTCGTTTTTTTGGGTTCCGTACCCAAAGGGTAAAACGGGACCCTATTACTAAGACTTCGCTGTCTGTCTGTCTGTCTGTCTGTCTGTCTCCGGGCTGTATCTTCCACAAAAAAAAAAAAAAAAATTCACAAATGATGTAAGTATTACTATTGCCGCTATAACAACAAATTAATACTAAAAATTAAAAAAAAATATTAAGGGGGGCTCCCGTTGTATGGGAGCCCCCCTTAATATTCTTTTTATATATTTTTTTAGATATAATATTTTTGCCGTTTTTATAGATAATAGTACGGAACCCTTCGTGCGCGAGTCCGACTCGCACTTGGCTGGTTTTTTTAGATCAATATAGAAAAAAAGTTAAAATTTTGCTAAAGATGGACTTACTTACTGTTTTTGGTGATTAAAGCAGGAAACAACTTGAAACAATAAATTTTGAATAAAATAAAAATTAACAAACTGTAAGAGCACCTGGGATATTTATAACACATCTGCAAAGATTGATCAAGCTCAAAACGAACTTGTCAAGTCCGACGAAAATGCATGAAAAGTGTACTGTTCGGCAGCAGATTCTCGGGAAAATTCGTAAAAACCTTCGTTGTAGCATATTCAGGATTTAATTATGTTACCGAGCCGCTGAGTTACCACTCGAGTCGTAATTGTGCGGGCATTTTAAAGTTTTAAAGGTATGCTAATAAATGTAATATATCCCTAGACATTTTTATTGTGTGTAGTTTATCTTGCTCCAGTCAGTCCGTCACAAAACTGTACCAGATACTTTGTTCAAATGACCATCATGATTTCAGCCAAAATACGTCAACTTTTGGAAATAAATTTATATTTTTTAATATTTCAGCCGAAGATTTGTTCTACTTTTAGTGGAAGCGTTGTTTGCTTTTTTACTATTCTTAAGCGCTACCTTCATAGCGAAACCAGTGTTCCTGACACCTATTCAGGCGGAGCCGAAGCCACCTTTGAGGACCTCAGAGATCCTAAATTCTCTACGAAAAGATACCATAGTGGGTTACGCGCCGAATAATATTACTTATATCACAGATATCATGAATAGGACCTCCGAACTTTTGAACATACGTAAGTACAAATTGTACGTGTTTTTGTTGTACTGGGCAGGATAAATCGATCTAGCTGAATCGGCTTCACGTACAGTAGACCCCATGCCGTGTCTTAACACTTTTATCTTGGGCTGGTCTTGCATAGTAAGGAGTTTTAATAGAGTAACAGGCCAGCCTAATTCGGTTCTGTTACCAATCAATCAGGCCGCACGCCAGCCAGGGGTAACACCGGTCACCAATGTGGTGCTGGGCAAGTCGGCAGGGACCAGCCAGTCAGTTTTCAATAATGAAATCCTGCTTAACATCGCACTCGGAAGACAACACGGTCGTGCAGTTGACAAAACCGGTCAGGCAAAATGCCCTCTGCTGATCAGTTAGTAGTACCTTTTACGCATAGTTCATGCCATGTTAAAAGGCAGATGGAGTCGTCGTCAAAAGTCGGTCGTCGTAGGTGGTCGTCTCAAAAAAATGTAAAAATGTTATTTGACAAAGGCCTACATGGGCACTTACAAAACGTCAAAAGATAGGTCCTCGGTTCGGGTTGGTCGTTTCCTACGCTAAAAGAACCGGCAAGAAACTCCATGGCAATGCTCCAATTGACAGACTCTCTAAACCGCATTTGCTTGCCGCGTACCGTCCACCTTAATACTCCACTTACTTATAGTACACACAAAAAACACCTACCACCAAGAATACCCTAAAATGCGTATAATACCTACCATCAAGAATACCCTAAAATGCGTATAATGCATAATGACGTCTTTGGCGATATCCGCAAGATCCCACTCGTGATTGTGACCGCCAAACACTACTGCATCTATTTAAATGTTCCAGAAAATGTATGGACTGCACTGGATCAGAATAAACTGAATGAAATGTTATTGAACCAATCCAGGGGTGTACCCCTCAAGAGACCCATCACATGGATTATTTGGAAACCGAGGGTCCGTATTTATTGAAAAACATTTTCTTCCACTATGTTTTCATGTCATCATTGTTTACTTATATCATGAAATGTTGAGCAAATGATTCGAAAAAGATATTCTACCGAAACCCGGGACTTCTGCATTAGATCCATAGAAACACCTAGGTAATAGACCAGACTATGTACCGTAGATACGTTATCGTCCGAAGTCCGAACCCGGCCGATCGTACTTAACATAATTGTAAAGGTTTGGGAGTATGAAGAACAGGGTGTAAAGTTCTTCAACCCCCATAGAAAAGGGAGGATCCTCCGAACATTTTTTTTTTTTTTTTCGTATGGGAAATCATCAAATGACTCCTCCCGCTCTGGGCGGAGCGGAAGGGAGACAGTTGTTAGTTGTTAAACAAAAATTAAGTGCGTACACCTAGTTATCAGACCTTATCTGACGATGACTGTTAAAGTACTACTGTTACACGCAATCACTCTCTTCATTCTTTTCCTCGCAATGTCATTCAAAAAGATTTAGCTGCCGAACCCCGGGATCTAACTGGGGACTTAATAGATCTTCAGTGTAACACTCTTCCAACTGAGATATTTTGGCTGTGCTGAATGGAGCAAAGTAGTTGTCCAAAAAAAAAACAATAAAATTAAGTCTTCAAATAGTTTATTTACCGTTTAGATTTTACAGCTAGTATTATACTGGTAGCTAACTTACTATATTTTACTTGTTGCAACTATTTGTATTAAAACTACAGGCATTGTTGCAAGACACAGCTAGTTATTTTAAAGCTGGCAGGATCATCTTTTTAGAACTTCGTTAAGAAAAAATTTCACTCCATAGAATATTTCAGGTGGGCAACACTTGGGCGTTGAGCATCCGCAGCACAGAGCGGGCGCGCTTCCTCTCCCGCTCAATGGACGGGGAGTCCCACAACCCTCACTTGCAGGCTGGTTTCCTGGCCTTCCAACTCGCTATCAGCCAGGCCATCATTGAACACGTGGCTCAAACCGAGCCCAACTATGAGGTGAGGAAAGATTGACATGCTTCTTTAGGGTGCTGCATATAACTTTATTTTAAAATGTTTAACTGGAACGGTTATCCTTGCACGATATGTAACGATAACCGTTCCAATTAAATATTTTAAGATTTATTATATACATGCTATATATATGCACATACTATATACATATGTTAAAAAAACCCTGTCCGACCCGTGAAGGTATTATTAGGTATCGAGATTAGATTCTACTCGTATATATTATGCAATCCTTTTTGAATAACAAAAAGGATAACACCCCTTTGAAAATTAAATTAAATGTACTAAAATGGGGAAACAGGGCAACACAAGGGCACGGTCGGCAACAGCCCGGTCGCGGTCTCGGGTAGTGACGTCATAAAAAAACAATTGACGATCGAACATACTTATGCCGAAGATGGTGTTTAATTATCACGTTTTAAAAAATTGTTAGAATTTAGGTAAATGGTGGTAATTAGGGGCAGAAATCATGCATTTTAAAATTCATTAATATTTTACTTTTTACTTTCATGAATATTTTAATTTAATTGGTAATTTTATTGATATACCTATATGCCCCTTTCGGATCGGACAGGGTTTTTTAACATATTGGAAGGGGGATATCGACGCGAAAACGGTTACCACGTATTCAGTACACCATTCTGAGTCGCCACATAGAAATTTTTCATCGGTTATTAAAAAAAAACAGCTGTTCCATACATTTTGACCGTGTAAGTATTGCACTTTAGTAGGAAACAGCTATTTTAAAAAAAATAACCGATGAAAAATTTCTATCTCACAATGATGTACTGAAATGTAATTATACGGGTTTTCGAGTCGGTGTCCCTTCCACCCCGTATATTTACATTTATATAATTTAATTGTTACAGTTAACTTTATTATCATATAACAATGTTCCGAGAAATAAGGCCACAAATATATTTGAGCTTTTATTTTGCCGTATTTAAAGTGCTTGCGGAAATCTAGTGTATTATCGAAATAAAATCCTGCTTCTTCTCGAATCGATGACTCAGAAGACAGTTCTATCATTTTTTATGTCTACCTACTTCTTTTAATTATGAATTCGAAAGATTTTTGCTGTCACGTTCCTCTACAATAATTGATCAGTCTCCGAGGTAATTAATCAGTCGCCAAAGTAGATGCATGGAATATAAACTAACTATTGCTATGACGTATAACACTCGAAAAGACGTGATTATACTTTAAAGCAATTCTACAAATCGAAATCTTGTGCTTGAATATATTATTATGGTACCTAATTAATACTGGACTAATATTATAATGCCTGTGGTGCTCCACAGCAGGTCAAAGGCCCCTTTCGGCTCTCTTACTGTACAAAGCCTTCATCAAAATCCTCGAAAATACAATAGCTGCCCAATTAGAACTCCACCAACCTCCGGCTGGTAATCGCCGTGTCCTATCTACTATCAACCCCTACACTCTCTGAACCAGTTCATCGAAAAACACAATATTCATAGTGAGATAATAATCAGATACATTTTTGATTAACACATTAGTGCGGTTCTGCACGTTTGCGACATCTACACGTCATCAGCACAGGTGTTAGATCGACCGATAGTCTGCCACAAGTATTCTGATACTACACTGGATGAATTCTAATTATCCCCCTAATTGTACTGCCCAACAAACGGCTGTTGGAGTTTTGGTATTTTTTCAACGGATATTTGCATCTAATTGTGCATTGTTAGTTTTTTGTTCATTTTGCAACAGAGGAGCTGATTGTTGAAGATAAAATTTTTGGGCTTTACCAAAAAGATGTGTTTTTCACAAGGAGATTTGAATAGGAGAAGAAGTAAAGAAATAGGTGAACGATAGAATAAAAGTTTTTGCCGAAACCCGGGATCGAACCGGGGACCTCTAGATCTTCAGTCTAACGCTCTCCCAACTGAGCTATTTCGGCTCCTACGAATTTGTGTAATACAACATTCATTTCAAGTTCTGATGAAATGTGGTATTAAAATGTGCAAGATTAAACTATTAAAGTCTACCCAGACGAACACACGTAGTGAATCATGAATGAGCTTCAACCAAAAAGATTTGGCTGCCGAAACCCGGGATCGAACCGGGGACCTCTAGATCTTCAGTCTAACGCTCTCCCAACTGAGCTATTTCGGCTCTTGTTAATCAGCCGTGTAATACAATTGCAACAATTTATAATAAATTACCAAATTACATAAAAGATGATGAAAATACAAATTCATTCTATAGTAAACTAAGATTACTTTTAATAGGTAAATGTTATTACTCAGTAGACCAATTCATGACGGATAAAACTATTTATAACTCTCTTTTCTGCAGGATCCGGTCTGATCAAAGACATAAATATTGTTTATTTAAATGACATTTTTGTTTTTATTTTGTATTGTAAAATGACACCATAATTCAATGTAACCACTTGCGATAGTGACATGACATGATTGTAATTATTACCTATTCCTAATGATTGTTATTATTTTTATTCTACTTTTGCGACCAATCTGACTTAAATATGACTTTATGTGTGTTATTGTATAGTGTTTTATTACTGTTAACTGTACATCTTAACGACTTCTTGACATAATTATATTTTGAAATGTATTGTATTGTACTGTTTTTTATAAGTTTTGAATCAATTTATTATGTTAATGTAATGTTCATAATTCCATAAACTCAACAGCAAACCAACATTGTGCTTTGCAATGCCCTGAAAGGGTTCATGTACAAAAACCAACAGTAATAAATATTGTAAAATGTGTGATGTGCATGAGAGCAAATAAATAAATACAACATCCATGTCAGGTTATGTTGTATTAGGGCATTAAAATGGGCAAGTGAAGCATAAATAAACTTAACCAAAAAGATTTGGCTGCCGAAACCCGGGATCGAACCGGGGACCTCTAGATCTTCAGTCTAACGCTCTCCCAACTGAGCTATTTCGGCTCTTGTTGCTTATTGGTGTAATTGCAACACACATTGCAGATAATGATGAAGTGCACAATTGAAATTTACCCTGACGGAGTAAAAATTTAATGAGCCATCAAAGAACTTCCGCAAAAATGTTAAAAACCTCTTTAAGTTAGGTCATACGCTCTCCTCTTTCATTTTAGCTGTTTCGGCTCTCACGTTCTTAGCCAATTAGCTCTTCATCCCATCATAATTTTTACAAAAAAAAATCAACAACTTATTTTGGCTGAAAACGGAGATATTTTGAAAAACGGAGAATTGGGCAAATATTACAGGCTCACAAGAGCGTAGCAGCATAAAACAACACTAATTATGCTAGTAACTTCAGCAAACGAAAGGGGAAAGTAACTTCATACAAAAAGGGAGATGCCGAAACCCGGGATCGAACCGGGGACCTCTAGATCTTCAGTCTAACGCTCTCCCAACTGAGCTATTTCGGCTGTGAATATAGGGGTTAAATTTTGGATCACAATATTTCAGTAATGCAACTTACTTAATTCATCAGAAAAACAATACGGATATTCTATTTAGATATTTCCAATGTTAATTTTGAACTCGCATTGTTTACTAAAATGTCATTGTTATCTTTTCGCTTAGTTTATTCGCAAAAAAGTGTAAAATATATCTGATGCAATGTATGATGCAATATTGCAATCAGTAGCGTGCGCCCATGTGGTTAATGTACTGAAAAAACCCAAGATAAAAATGACCGCAATATAAGTACGTAAGTAAGTGTACTTAACCACACATCAGTGGAACATACTGAAACCACCCTTATATCCGTGACATAAAGGCACAGTAAATATCAAATTGTTCTCTCTTAGGTATAAGTAATTCATACTAATACTATTATTAAAAATGCGAAAGTAATTGTTGTTTGTTCATTTGGTACCTTTTCACGACTAAAAGGCAAATGGAATCGTAATGTAATTTGGCAGGGAGATAGATTATATCCTGGAGAAAGACATCTATCGCTATCTTTTTTTTTCTCACACACACATCAACATTTCCACGTGAACTAAGTCGCGGACAACAGCTAGTATGTCTACAACAGCTGTTTATCGGCGTGTAACTTTTAGTGTTTTCTTTGTTTTTTTATTCCTTATAAAATAATGTAGACATATTAGAAAATCTCATTAATTCAACCGAGGAACCCTTTATTTTTGAATTTTCAACGTAAGTCGAAAAAGATGGGACGCATTCCCTCTGTGAGTTTTTCACAAAGACTCTCCACTACTTAGCACATTTCATTTTGAAGGGTAGTTTCGTGATACTAACATTTTACTTCGTAAAAATGCGGTTTTGAGACGTTTTAGGAGCTTAGGTAGGTACCTAACTATATCAGTTTGATGAATGGTAACAACACGCTATTTGCATTTCCAAATATTGCATTAAAAAAATAGCCTCCACGAAGTTGCCCATGTGGATACGCCTACCTATCACTTACTGGTTATATAACATATTAAAAATATCAATTTCTAGAGCAAGCGAGCCGGGTTTCAAAGACAAAACTGTGCACGACCGTAAAGAATCACATCGCGCATCGCCGCACATGCGCGATGGGATTCTTTACGGTCGTGCGTTGGTCCTGCCGCTGTTTTAAAACTAAACGCACCATTAAAAATGCGGCGGGCGGAAGCGTGACACAATGCTAAATAACCCCAAGAGATGCGTCAGGGTACGAAGCAACAAAATAATTGTATCAGGCAGTTATCAACATCATATCCTCTCCAGGGCAATATAATAAAAATGCGGTCGCTGTTTAAGTAATCCCACATTTACGAGTAGTGTGCGATGGTCCATGCGAAATGTACCTACAGTCGCCAGTGCAGCGCATCAAGTTACCAAGAGCTGCCAAATTTTCTCATTCGATTTTGAACTTAACCATCAACATTTTATGGTTTAAAAGAGCTTGTTAAGAGTGCGTTATATTGAGTCCTACCGTGAAACGTGATTTTTCACCCCAAAAAAAAGTCGTGCACAGGAGTGTCGTATGATATGTTTCATCGACGCGGGCGAAATCGGACCAGAAGCTTGTAGTTCATTTACGATATTCTTTTTTTTCAGATCTCACTGGTCGCTATGCCAGTATCTCCGCTGATGGAAGAGCAGAAAGTCAAAAGGACATTGTCAGGGATTCTGTTGTGCTTCACTCTGGCTCTCTTGCCACCTGTCTTAGAAACCGAAGCTCTGGTTGTTACTGAAAATATCAGTAAGTTCAAGGTTGGTTATTTATGTTCTACTCAATGAAAATACACCCTGTATTTTACCGCTTACCACGCAATGATATTTTAAAGAAAGATACGCTACGTTCATACTGAGTGGCGTTCAAATATCGTTGCGTTGTTACGACTGCGATAGATAATACGGAACGTATGATACAGAAAGAGATAGCTATTGCACTTGAAGTACTTAAATTACGACAATTGTCTGAATTTGTCTGCAACAATTTGCTCGCGCTAGTGCGATATCTAACTCTTTTTATTTATAATATCATTGTTACCACGTAAGTATGTTACGGACCCGGGTGCTATCATTGTGAGGATCGCCCGGAGGACACGGTGGAGCACAACGTGGAGGTCTGCTCCGCTTGGCCGGAGCACCCGTGTCCTCGTAGAGGCGATTGGCGGCGGCGACCTCTCGCGTCCGGCCCTGGTTCAAGCCATGGTCCGGGGCGAGAGGGAATGGGAAGCCGTCACCTCCTTCTGCGAAGCAGTCATGCTAGCGAAGGAGGTGGCGGAACGTGAGAGGGTCAGAACCTCACGTCCCAGCCGCCACGGGAGAAGCACCGGGCGTCGGGGGCCACGCCGTGAAGGCTCTCGGCCACCGTAGGCGCGGGCCTGTGGACGGTGAGTAATGAGTTAACTCGCCGTCCGTCCGTCGTATGACGGCAGGCTGTGTCGACGGCGCGTTCGTGTTCCACGCGCGCCTCAAAGAGATGTCAGCAAACAGGACGGGCCCGCAAGGGCCGATGCCTGCCAGGGCTGCGGGACTGTTCGAAAGAGATACCGCGGCCCTGGAACACAAAGGGCAAAAGAAGGAACATGGATGGGTTTTAGTCAAAAAGTAAAAGTCTGACACAGGGAGTGTCAGACTTTTACTGACTCACTGATACTGATACCACTCCGCCCAGAGCGGGAGGAGTCATTTGATGATTTCCAATCCCAAAAAAAAAAAGGTGGCAGAAGTTCAATGATGTTTTTCTGACACAAGGCAATTTTACTTTTAATTTCTACTTATACAATAATAAAAATCATTATCAATGTGATTTTTATTATTCTTTCATTGACACAAGTGGCACTGGGAATTGAAGAGTTAAAAAAGGTAATTCTTCTTTTTTTTGATACTACGTCTCGTCAGTGTAATTAGCAGCAGTCTAAAGAAGAAGCTATCCGATTCCGTAATATTATAATAACTGCTAATACAGTAATAGCCAAAACTATTAAAAGTCTTGATTCATCCTGGAAACAAATATCGAAAAAAAAGACAGTTTTTTATTTAACTCTTGATAAAATTGATATAAGTAGCAATCTAGGCACGTTTAAGGAAAACCGCAAATAAAAATCGCATTTATATAATAGTAACCTTTTTATTCGCTGAATAAAAGGCTATTTATGTTCAGGGTATTACATTTTCCGTTTACCTTTCTGATACTATTGTGTTTGGTTATCATTGACCTCTTACGTCACGGTATTAACTCATTGAACAAATCGTTTTTCCAATTCCCACATAGTACATAGACGACGGGTCCTACGTTTACTAGTATAAGTGCAAAAACACAGGACAGGTACAGGAGAGCAGTTTTAAGGTTCTATAGCTTGTAATTTTGACATAAATCCATAGAAATATTTGAAATTTTGTAATTTTAAATTTGAATATCATTTAAAAAAGACTGCATTATTTGTTTTTCTTATTTTTGTATACTTTACAAAATAGCATGCATTGATGAAGCGTGTTTTCTTTACTATGATAGAACCGGTAAACTGGTACAAGTGACCACTTATACCAGTGTATAGTATACTTATTTTATACATGTAATGTAATGAAGTTAAATAGAAGGATATTCCCTTTTTTACTTGCACTATTTTATCTATTGATCTATATATATAAAATTCAAAGTCCTGACTGACTGACAGAGATATCAACGCACAGCCCAAACCGCTGGTCCTAGAGCAATGAAATTTGGAGTGTGTATTCTTTGTGAAGAGTAGGTATCCACTAAGAAAGGGTTTTTCGAAATTCTACCCCTAAGAGGGTAAAATGGGGTGTTGAGTTTTCTATGAAACTTTTTATTCTCGCGGTCGATGGACTTGAAAATTTGTGTACCTACTCTGCAGTTACAATTATGAGAAACGTGTATCAAAGTTTTTTCAAAATCATCCCTCAATATGAAATTCAAAGTCCTGACTGACTGACTGAGATATCAACGCACAGCCCAAACCGCTGGTCCTAGAGCAATGAAATTTGGAGTGTGTATTCTTTGTGAAGAGTAGGTATCCACTAAGAAAGGGTTTTTCGAAATTCTACCCCTAAGAGGGTAAAATGGGGTGTTGAGTTTTCTATGAAACTTTTTATTCTCGCGGTCGATGGACTTGAAAATTTGTGTACCTACTCTGCAGTTACAATTATGAGAAACGTGTATCAAAGTTTTTCCAAAATCATCCCTCAATATGAAATTCAAAGTCCTGACTGACTGACTGATATATCAACTTACAGCCTAAGCTGTTGGTGTTAAAGACATGAAATTTAAAGTGTATTCTTTGTGAAGAGTAGGTATCCACTAAGAAAGGGTTTTTCGAAATTCCACCCCTAAAGGGGAGAAATGGGGTGTTGAATTTTCGGTAAAACTTTTTATTCTCGGGTCGATTGACTTAAAAGTCTACATACTCTTCAGTTAAAACTATGAGAAATGTATATCACAGTTTTTCCAAAATCATCCCCCAATATAAAATTCAAAGTCCTGACTGACTGATATATCAACGCACAGCCCAAACCACTGGCCCTAGAGAAATGAAATTTCGAGGGTGTATTCTTTGTGAAGAGTAGATATCTAATAAGAAAAGGTTCTTCGAAATTCCACCCCTAAGAGGGTAAATTGGGGTGTTGAATTTTCTGTGAAACTTTTTATTCTCGGGGTCGATTGACTTGAAAGTTTGTGTACATACTCTGCAGTTAAAATTGTGAGAGATGTGTATCACAGTTTTTCCAAAATCATCCCCCAATATAAAATTCAAAGTCCTGGCTGACTGATATATCAACGCAGAGCCCAAACCGCTGGTCCTAGAGAAATGAAATTTGGAGGGCGTATACTTTGTGAAGAGTAGGTATCCACTATGAAAAGGTTTTTCGAAATTCTACCCCTAAGAGGGTAAAAATGGGTGTTGAGTTTTCTATGAAACTTTTTATTCTCGAGGTCGATTGAATTGAAAATTTGTGTACATACTCTTCAGTTAAGAAGAGATTAATTATGAGAAACGTGTATCACAGTTTTTCCAAAATCATCCCCCAGTATGAAATTCCGTTCTGTTTTTTTTCGGTTTTTTCGTCATGGGTGTCATTTTCGTGGTTTTTGGGGTCGCCAATGACGAAAATGAGGTCAAAATATAAAAATTCAAGACGACGCCCATGAAGATTTTAGGTTTTATCGTCATGGGTGTCATTTTCATGGCTTTTGGGGTCGCTGATAACGAAAATGTGGCCAAAATGTAAATCGATGATGGCGCCAGCAAAAAAATTCAGTTATTTCGTCATGAGTGTCATTTTCGTGGTTTTTGGGGTTGCTGATAACGAAAATTAGGTCCAAATGAAATTCAGGATGGCGCCGATGAAAATTTTTGGTTTTTCTTCATGAATGTCATTTTCGTGGTTTTTGGGGTCGCTGATAACGAAAATGTGGTCAAAATGAAAATCCAAGATGGTGCGGACGAAAATATTTGGTTTTTTTGTCATGGATGTCATTTTCATGGTTTTCAGGGTCGCTGATATCGAAAATTAGGTCAAAATGAAAATTCTAAATGGCACCAACCATTTTTTTTAGATTTTTCATCAGGGTTATTATTTTCATAGTTTTTGAAGTCACTGATAACGAAAATGAGGTCCAAATAAACATAGGAAAAAAAAACAATTCTCATTTTTTTCTTCGGTTTCCCTGACTCAATTTTCACTCTTCGCCACTGGTACCTACCAGTGGCAAAGGGTCCACTTAGAAAGGGTTTTTCGAAATTCCACCCCTTTTTTTTGTTTTTTTGGAGGGTGGGAAATCATCAAATGACCCCTCCCGCTCTGGGTGGAGCGGAAGGGAGTGTCAGACTCTTACTGACTAAAAACCACCCATGTTCCTTCTTTGGCCCTTTATGTTCCAGGGCCGCGGTATCTCTTTCGAACAGTCCCTCAGCCCTGGCAGGCATCGGCCCTTGCGGGCCCCTCCCGTTTGCTGACATCTCTTTGAGGCGCGCGTGGAACACGAACGCGCCGTCGACACGGCCTGTCGTCATACGACGGACGGACGGCGAGCTAGCCCATTACTCACCGTCCAAAGGCCCGCGCCTACGGTGGCCGAGACCCATCACGGCGTGGCCCCCGACGCCCGGTGCTTCTCCTCCCGCGGCGGCTGGGACGTGAGGCTCTCTCCCTCTCACGTTCCGCGGCCTCCTTCGCTAGCATGACTGCTTCGCAGGAGGAGGCGACGGCTTTCCATTCCCTCTCGCCCCGGACCATGGCTTGAACCAGGGCCGGACGCGAGAGGTCGTCGCCGCCAATCGCCGCTACGAGGACACGGCGGTGCTCCGCCCAAGCGGAGCAGACCTCCACGGTGTGCTCCACCGTGTCCTCCGGGCGATCCTCGCAATGATAGCACCGAAATTCCACCCCTAAGAGGACAAAATGGGGTGCTGAGTTTTCTGTGAAACTTTCTATTCTAGGTGTCGATAGACTTGAAAGTCTACATACTCTACTTACAGTTTTTCCAAAATCATCCCGCAATATAAAATCAAAGTCCTGACTGACTGACTGATATATCAACCACTGATCTTAATGACATGTTTGAAGGATGTATTCTTTGTTTTGAAATGGGGGTTGAATTTTCTGTGATACTTAATATTCTCTGGGTCGGTTGACTCAAAACTTAATGTACACATCACTCTTCAATTAAAATTATGAGACACGTGTATCACAGTTTTTGATATAACACGATGTAGTTTAGAAATATTTTTATTTTCATTTTTGAATTTACGACCCAAAAGTGGCTCCCCTGTTTAAAATTAATTTATACGTCCGTCTTTGAATCAATGACTTACATATATGTACCAAATTTTAACTCCATCGGTCCGGTAGTTTCAGAGTAAATTGGCTGTGACAGACGGACAAGCAGACAGACAGACACGCGAGTGATCCTATAAGGGTTCCGTTTTTCCCTTTGAGGTGCGGAACCCTAAATACTAATATTACATAGGTATATATCTTACATAAACTATTTATTCATGCGAAAGTTTGGATGAATGGATCTTTGTTACTCAATCACGCCAGAACGGCTGATCAGATCTGGATGAAACTTGGCACAGAGATAGATTATAGTCTGATACAAATAGATGTAGATTACTTATTATCCCAGAAGTAGGCAAGATCCCGTGGGCAATTCCCGAACTGCACGCGGGCGAAGCCGCGGGCAAAAGTTAGTTATAATATAAGCTTATAATATTAGCAAAAACATCTCATCGTTTTCTATACAGTTTTTTGTTATTAAATAAAAATATTGGAATGGTTACAGCAGTAAAATGAAATAAAAATATTAAAAAAACAAAATTAAAATTTATTTTAAATAGTAACCTCACCAGACCTATGCTTAAGAGGTGTTATTATACTGATGTTAACTTATTAAGGCACAAAAAGAAAAAATGAATCAATGGCGTTACCATCTTATTATAATAAAAGTAAAAACAAAACTTGTAACTTAAGTAGAAACTGTCGAATAAATAATTAATTTGTATTTTTATTACTAATTACTATGGCTAAACAGTCTTTCAAACATTATCAAAATATCATCTAGTATCATAATAGTCATCTACCGTGACAACAATCACAGTAGGTAATGGTGCAAAAGACATAATAGAAAGTGAAACAATACAATATCTTAGAAAATAAATTGTAAGGCTTTTTTTTAATACAACCTAGTCAGAGTGTTAGTATCGCATCTTCAAATTATTGTAAAATGTGTGGTCCCGCTCAAGAATCATAGATCATAATCAGAAACATTGGGTTTGCAAAAATCTTGAAGATCTTTAAATTTTTCTTGACAATTAGTAACAAACTTTTATTAGCCACATCTAATCTGTCAATTTTTTTAGAAACGTTTTGTAAACTGGCACGTTTATCTTTATATATATAATTCTTCTGTGAGTGTGTATGTCACTGAACTTCTCTCAAACGACTGGACCGATTTTGATGAAATTTTTTGTGTGTGTTCAAGGGGATCTGGGAATGGTTTAGATTCAAAAAAAATTAGGGTAGGTAGGGTAGTAGGTAGGAAAACATGCATTGCAACGCATGCCGGGCACAGCTAGTTATTGTATAAATTTCTCAGAAATTGCTATGTAAGTCCCTTCTTCAAACGCTTATTAATAATAAAGCATAAATAAATCTTTGGCTTGAACATTAACTTCGCAAACCTTACTCCACACAACAAGTTCCCCGATGAAATTCTGCTATGATGAGACGTTGGTAGCTACGCTTCACAGCCTAGCTCATCAGCGTAATGTTGCCTGCCTGTTGGTCTTCTACAGACTGATTTCGGAGAGTGTGCGCAGGGACTCCACGATCTGATCCCACCATCACCCTTTTACCACCGGACTAGCAGACGTACTGTGGCCATGGTGTACCATACACACTTGGTTGATATCCCGACGAGTCGTTCTCAGCATTTCTCCTCCACGTTTATTATGCGCACAGCCAAAGTGTTGAACTCTCTGCATCTGTGTTCCCTCCCACATTTAACCCGTCTGCCGTCAAAGCAAGAGTGAACAGGCATCTTTTGGGCACGCTCGTTTCATCATAGACCTCATCCATCGCTTTCCATCAGGCGTAGTCGAGGTAAAGAGTAGGCCCATTTTGTAATAAAAAAACCCTGCCATCGAAATTTTTCAACGACAATTTTTTTTACCAGCTGTTGTGTCCCTTCCACCCTATATACCTAAAGTTTTTAATGCCCTAATTTTGTAAATATTTTTTTGTAAATCAATTATTTCAATAAACAGTTTCAATATTATTATCTTGTTTACAGCGCGCACTTCGCTTACGTAACGTCGAGTACACATCAATGTACGTCAGCTGGCTGATGTATGGCTACCTCACCTGCCTGCCCATATGGGGACTGGCTTCCTTCACTCTCATCCTGATCTTCAGATGGATATATCCGATCGAAGCCATAGTGATCGTGATGGCCTACACTTCGGTCATGATCATGATTGCCCTACTTATGGGCATGTTTCATAAAAGAGGTTTGTAATTTTATATACTCTCCTTAAAACCAAGAAAGCAGCCTTTTTAGGGGCCGTCTCCACGAGCGAGAGAATCACGGCGATATTATCGTCGTGCGACGTATTTCTATACACTCTCTTAGAACGTGTCCTACACACGGCGATGATATCGCGGTGATACGACGAGTGGCTGAGTGCGAGCGAAACACGGAACGTGGCGCTCGCGCAGTGAGAGTGCGGCGAACGCGCTGTTAAACACAGGCGTCTCGCCCACTTCATTTCTGCGTTGCCTGTCTGCCAAGCAGACACGCGGCGATTCCGTTATGAGTCGCGACGATACGCTGGCGGAATAATCGCTCGTTCGTGGAGACTACCCGACGATAGAAGCACGGACTGATCACGATTCTCTCGCTCGTGGAGACGGCCGCTTAGGGTGGACACATCTGACGAAAGATGCGCTCCGCATTGTCGATCGTGTAATGCCAGGGTAGACAAACAACCTATGATGCGTTAGTACGTCAATCGTTCCATCGACGATACGCCCGAAGTATCTTCCGTCAGATGTGCGTCCACCCTCATTTTAGCTCCAACTTCCTGTTTTGAAGTTAACGGCCTGCAATTGTCCAACTAGGCAAGCCCCAGTTCTGTTTGCTTACTTTGTGGCATTACAAAGCTGGCATGGCAACAAAATTTTACTAGTTTTATCTTTATTGTTTGGAACCATCGTGAATTGAGAAACCACACGTAAAGTGACATCTCCAAAAATAAACTGTATTTTGTACAAAAATTATGTTCTCGATCTTCGTGGCCTTGTTGGCAACAGATTTGGGTACCTACCACTGGCCTGTATGCTGGCAATTGAAATCATTTTGCTCATTCGGCACACGTCATCATGGCCTCCTTGTAGTTTTACCCTAACAGGCAAAAAGCAGGAGTATAGTGACTTTAGAAGAAAGCTGGGGTGCGTATGGTAAAGTTGGGAGCCCACTGCTTTAGATTTATTATTATCCTTGAGCTATATTATCAGTATGACCACAGAACTACAGAACTGCTCATAACGAGTTGCGCGTTTCCTTCTGGCGCTTCTTATACTAGGAGTAGTAGGTACCAATAACAGGCATACCTACGGCATGGCTAATTTATAAAATCCTAATATTTCCAGCATCCATCGCTTGCGTGTGGACCACATTATTCACTCTCCTCCAGACTTATCTTTCTGATCTGCTAGTCCACCATCGGTACGACCGCAAGCATAAAGCCCTCACCTTCTTCCTGGACATCGTATTCCCACCGATGGGACTAGTGCATGCTTTTAACAAGTTCGCTCTACTGCGGACTGAAAGTAAGTTGCATGATGCTAATGGGAAGAAAAGTACAGATTCTCGTCGAATTAATACCTTCTAATCTAGTTAGCTCAATTGACAACTGTCCCACTGCAAAGCAAAGGCATCCCTTTTTCACACCAATCTTTGGATAACAACCACCTTGAAGAATGGAATGGTTGATGAAATCCATCTGGATAATAAGCAGTGAGCCAGAATATCAGGTGTAGTGGCGCCACTTGGAGGAGGCTTTAAGTGTAACTGTGAACTGTTAAGATGGGATGACGACGACGGTCTATTCCAAATTTCTACCCAGTAATTTTCCACGTGTGTGCAAAATATGTGCGGTTCGGAAGACGCACAAAACTTATTGTCTCGTGTTTTTTTCTAACCAGAGGAAGAAGATACAGCAAGCGCGTGGTCCTTAATTTATATGGTGGTTTCGTGGACCCTCATCAATGTGTTGTACTTCGTCCTTCTCATGATACTGCAGAGAACCATCGGCCAGAAACGCGCCATCGGGGGCCAGGTGTCCTGGAAGTCCGTCATATTCCATGAACCTGAGGTAGATACACTTATTTAATGAACTTACTTCTTATCGGAGGCCGTTTTCTGCTATTAACAAGAATCTGAGATAGGCAAATCAATGGCAATGGGACTTGAAAGTTTTAATGACAATGGCCCCCTTTATTCGTATTTAATAACATATGTGACTATAGACAGGTCGGCAATAATATCTGACTTCATGAATTTATTCATTAATAATTTACAAACTTAGACACTGTAGTACCATATTATGAATACAGCCCTGAAACAGTACTAGAGAACACCACAACAAAGTTGTAAGTTGACCGTGTTCTCTTCACCGACCGCACAATTCATTGCAATAGACCAGACATCACATTGATTAACAAAATAAACAATACCTACTGGATTCCTAATAGATATTGCTATGCCAAACACTCACAATTTCCAGAATACAATAGCTTAAAAACTATCTAAATAACACCGAGTTAAAGATGAAATACTCGTAACCCGACTTTGGCGCCTACAAAAAGTGATAATTGTCCCCATAGTTATTCCCTAAACTTACCATGTAGCACCTACCACTTACTGCAGAAGGCAGTGATTCTAAACACATGCAAGTTAGTAAGAAAGATATTTGTTAAGTAGTGAAATAACTATTTAATTTATTATGATAATACACCTAATTTACATAAACTCTATTATTTTTAAGATAAGAACAAAATTAATGAAGGTCTTAAACATGTAGAATTGCAAAAATCATTGTCATGGCATTTTTGTAACTGTCGAGAATTTGCATTAGACAGCGACAAACCGATGGTAAGTAGCGCAGTCTGTCGTACAGGCATCGTTGAGTTAGCAACAAAATATAATTATGGAAGTCTGTCCTTGTATGACGCACCAGGCCCTTCATAATCAATAGAGTTGATTTATCTGTCCTCTGCTATTTTCCTAGCAGGACATCCAGCGTCTCCGGTTTTATGGTCACTAGGTTTTTTAAAGCGGGAACAAGTCGCGTGTCAGTTTTCTTTGCGCATTCGGACATCATAAGACCTGCTTCACCACAGTGACCAAACGTAGAATTGATCTCTCTGCAAGATTTTGCTGCATGGCCGTACTGTTGGCTTTTATAACACCTCGTTACTAATGTGAAATCCCTCACAGGGCAGGACGTCCAATTTTTGAAAATCCTGGATTGAGGGATTAGGGCTTTACGTATATTAGCTGAAACTTCGATTTGTAATTCGAAGCATCTCTTTTCCCAGATTTTTGGCTTAATTTTACAGCGGTTAACAAGGTCACCTCTGGTCGGCCCTGTGGACGGTAAGTAAAAGGGCTTGCAGGCCGTGTCGACGGCGCGTTCGTGTTCCACGCGCGCCTCAAAGAGATGTCAGCAAACAGGAAGGGCCAGGGAAGATGTCTGCCGGGGCTGCGGGACTGTTCGATAGAGATACCGCGGCCCTGGAACACAAAGGGCAAAGAAGGAACATGGATGGGTTTTAGTCAGTACAAGGCTGACACTCCGTATGATTGTTTGAACCAGTTTCGTTTCGTCACTTGTTTTTAATTTATCATTGGGATAAACTGCAATGATACTTAAGTGATCAGGTCGAATGAAATGATTAGGTATATTCCCTTTTCACCATATCGGCAAAAGAAGCATTTTCCATAGAACTAGAGTCCTGTATCGTCTGCTTGAACTCCGACATTTGTTCCACTCCGTTTTCTGCATGAATGGCTTTTTGTTTCAGCGACCGATATAGGACTGCCATCTGCGTGGTACCAGAGGATCCTATCATACGGCAAAAAATTTAGAGAGATTAGAAATTTTCTGCACCGCGTTTAGTTTGCCCTCCGCGGCAAATAAGGAAACTTCATGTAGGTGCAGCTCGGTGGTCGTCATCCATTTTTAGATATCAGATGTTGAAGACACTCTCTTCCGCTCCGCCTAGAGCGGGGGGAAATCATTAAATGACCCCCCCATTTAATGATTTCTCATCCCAAAAAAAAAGAAAAAAAAAGGTGTTGATGTTTCAACACCTTTTTTTCTTTTATAAGATCCGGCCATTTGGCGGGCTGGGTTTTGCGACGGCCCATGCGACAGCGTGACGGACGAGTGGACTGACCCCCTTTGATTACAGGGGCTGTTTTCTATTTTGTTATTATTAAAAGTTTAATATTTCTTGTCCAATATACACGAAGTTACACAGACAGCAAGATTACAGAAGCATTACGATAGTAGTACATTAAAGTAGGTCACAATTATTTATGTATTCATAAAATATTGCCAGCGAACACGTCTGAACGCTGCAAGTGCAAAGAAACACATCCCATAATATCTGTTTTCAAGAAGACAGTTTTGAGATCATTTGTGGCACATATAAAGTAGCGGCACAAAATTGTGACAACGAAGAAATACCAAAACTATTTGACGAGACTAGTGACGCCAAAATACATAATGCTGCATCGGCTTCAAAAAGATATTTTACCTCTTAGAACGCAAAACTATCAGAGATGCTCCAATCATGCCTGTATGAAATGTAAGTATGCATGTTTTTGTTGTTAAATATCATAAATGATATTTTGCAGGACCACGAAACACTACATGAGGCCCAGGTTCCTAAGTGGAGTGAGCAAGGAAAGCTGCAGGAAGTTGATGAGTTGGTGGCAAAGGCTATCAGCTTCCGAGGTGTTAGCAAGGCTAGTCTATTTCTGAGTATTCATTTATTTTTATTATTTTGTGAACAAATTGCATTCTCACTTGTATGTGTTGTGCCACACCTTTGCATCTAGTCTATCCCAGCCATGTTTTGGAGGTCATCGGTTCGTTTAGCTCAGGAGCTTCCCACGTTACGTTTGGCGAAACTCCGGCGGGAAAATTGCGTAACACTCGTATTCCCAATGCTATTCATTTTAACAAGAGCATACGAATTTTTCATACAAACGAAGCATTGTTTTACGTGTAAGCATATTACGCAATTTGGGTTTAGGGTGAAGAGCTTGTTTGTCAAGGTTGGTGGCTCGGTCATCAGATCTTTGACGAACATGGCAAGCCCACTGCCACAACATCTATCTAACTCTAGTGTCAAGTAGAGAACCACTATTGTTAAATAAAATCAACCTTAATAAAAGGGTGTCAAATTACCCTTAACGAAGCCGAATGGCACGTGGTCTTCCATCAATGCGATAATTTTTGTGTACTGGACCATACCTGGGAACCTTCTAATTACGGGGATATCGAATGTCAAACTTTTAAATATTATAATTTGCTTTAAATACCATGACCCCTGTAATATTCAATGCATTCATCAGCACAATATGTTGAGTGCGCTTTATTGAGCGCTTCCGTAAACTGTGATTTTTCGGACCAAAAAAACGTAGTTTCCCAGTAACAGTGTTTGCGCACTGTTCCTAAGTTTGATGTATAGAATACTTAGTTGATGGCTTCGTAACCGGGTCCGTTTACACCATGCATGAAAAAATATGCGTTCCATTTTTTTAGAGCATCATGGGTGTCCCTGTGCTGAGTGACATCACTTTTGACATTTATCGCTGCGAGTTTTCCATGCTGTTCACTGAAAGGTTCCAAAATACCACGATCGACGCCGTAGAGGATTTGATTACCGGTAAGTTTTTTTGACGCCTATTAAGTTCCAACCACACACTGGGTAGTTACAGTTCTTTATTTTGGATGTCATTTCCTACCTGGAGGTCCATTGATGGCATTTTGATAATTACGCACTGCAGACTTTTAGAATAAGAAACTGCAAGTTCTGAAGCTTTGTGAATGACGAATCAAACAGCAAACACGCGTTTCATTAGCTTAAGTAATTTTTCGCTTCATCAAAAATTACAAACTCGACTCAAACTCAAACTCTCTAATCGTCAACGAGTAAAACCTCATAATGTACCTTTCAGGCGACGATTCAACTTTTCGGAGGCTCACGTGCAAGTATTTTCCGATAGCACATATACTCAAAGGTACTCTGCTTAGACCCCGTACCAAGCAATTACGAGAAGTTTGATGAAGTTGAATGGGCCATATCCCGACAGTACATTCCTTGAGGACTAATATCCTTATATTCCCAGGTCATCTTACATGCCCAGGTCTAAGTAACGATTCCACCTCACTTGCACACAATGAGGATGATGGTTCATGAGATATACGCTTCTAGGAAAAATTGTGCCCCCCCCCCCCCTAATTTATAAAGTATAAGAAAAGATGATGATGAGGAAATTTAAAAACAAATTAGGTTTGTAGTACGTAAAAGAACATTAAACGAAAATTGGTTTGAATAAGATTTGATACTTAGCTTTTGAGCTTTTTCGTGATTATTTTTCGTGAAACTGAAAAACAAATTTAGTTTTGCAGTTGTGTGTAAATCAACCAATGATTGATGTTTGCTGCTACGGAACTTTTTGTGTCAGAGTCCGACTCGCACTAGGGCGGTTTTTTTATGTTCACTTTTGCATACTATTGTATAAAATCAGGTTCTTCTAACCTAACAGACAGTTGTGTTGTTGGAGAGTTTGTTCCGCCACTTGTTCATCCCAGCTTAAACGATAGAAAGAGGCAAAGACCACACGTTTTGGGAGACTGTCTCATGTTATATTTAACGTTCCAAAAATGCTTATTATCGGCCTAATTTAAATAAATAACTCTTGATTTTTATGCATTCAGGTTTAGCGACGGCGGACCGCGGAAGCGTTACCGTGCTAGGCACGGAATTGGAGCTAGGCACGCAGGTGCTAACTACGCCTCAGATGATGGGCTACTGTCATCACTCTGAAACCCTGATTGAAGACCTAACGGTTCAGGAGCATTTCACTTTGTACAGCAAAGTGAGTTCATGAGCATATTGTGAAGATGAATGGCAAAATATGGCATAAAAAGTACAAATCGACATAAACCACAAAAACGATTTTTTTAGTTATAACAGGGAATAACAGTAACTGACTAACATATTGTAAGATGTAAACACATTTTTTAAAAGAATCTCGCGTTACTTACCTTTGAGTTCTTTTGTAAAGACAAAAACGTAATCTAGTAATTTTACAAGTAGCAACAGAAAAAAAGAGAAAATAATTCCTATTTTCATCAGATTTGCCTTTGGAACTACGACAAACTGAGCGTAGTCGAATACAGTCTCATCAGGACCAAGCAATTGCTAAAGGAGTGTCATTTGGATAAGGTGAAGCACGAGCGAGTGAGGAACCTGAACGTCTACTTCAGGGCGCAGTTGTGTTGGGCCATCGCTCTGTTACTCGAGCCCAGGGTAAGTGAGGGCGTACGGTAAAACTGGCGCGATTGCACGCTCGCGTAGGTAGTATGAGTAGCGTTAATTAGCGCGGGCGATTACGACGGGTTTCCTAAGCCCTCTAATTCACAGAGGAATTTCTTGCAGCGTGCAGCGGGGCGTCTGACGCAACTGCCCATTCAACGCTCCGCTGCAAGAAACGCTCCTCCAAATTTGCGGCCTTGGGATTAATTTAAAAGGACGCCCGCGCGCCGTTCATCCGCGCGAGCTGTAGCGCGTGCCCTGAAAGTAGGAGAATGGGCAGTCGAAGGCTGACCGCATTTAAAACGGGCTATAGATGCCCAGCATTTTGCTGAACTGGGCCTATTTGGCGCAGCCGTGAAGCACACTATGTTACAATATTCTTCTTTAGATTTAAATATTTTTGTTAAATTATTTTTGTTTTTATTGTGTGCACTCGTAGCATGTGCCAAAAAATCTATTTTCTTTGTGCCTGTTAAACTCGAGAGCGGGCTGATACGTGTATCTTTGTAACGCTACACTAAATTTTATTATATTAACCCCGACCGGATTCCGATTCCGGAATCGGACTCCGGTCTGAAATAAAAACTTTCTATTTTAATCTATTAAACTTGCAGGTCATAGTTATACCATCCTTTACTGATTCCCGCGACTACGTCAATGTTATCAAAGACAAAATAATGGTAAATAAAAGTTTAGTTTGTTTCTCTTTGGGATGGGTTTAGTATCGAGTCTCATCTGATGCACCCCCATGCGATTTTAGCTGCTGGAGCAGTGTCGAAGTATTTAAAATTATTTTCTAAAAATATTGGTAAATCACTAACTAAGCTTGAAACGGAACGTAAATTTAACTAAATTCTAACGTTTTTGACGTCGCACCTGTCAAAATCAATTTAAATTAATGCGTAAAATGAATCGCTAGGCCGGCCGTTTTGTTGATAGTGACAGATAATATACTTAATGTCATTCCGATGCTTCCGTGTTTACGTGTATGTGCTCCGTAGCGTTTTTATCAAGCTCCCCCGTCTATTAAGGCGGTTTTTCTCAGAGGTCATTCAATAAAAATTGTAACCTTTACAACTTAATTAAAAAAAAAAACGACCCACCTCCGGCAGGGGGGAAAGTGGGGGCGCCTCTAAAACCCATCCCCCCACCACCCCCACCACGACTCGATACTAAACCTTACCCTTCTCTTGTCTGTACCTATGAAGTTTGTAGAATTTTACTTGAAACCACATAAATATGTTTAACAAGAAATGATTAAAAACTCGATTCTCTTAATTAACGAACTAAGCTATAATTTTCAGCATTATAGAAGGCACATGACAATAGTGTCGTTCATTTTCTCTAGTATGGAACTCGAACACGCCGACCGGATATTTGTGTTCGATAGCAAGCACCTAGTCTTTGGAGGGACGCCTGCATATATGTTCTTCAGATACGGTAAATTACACAATAACATATCACACCGCCGGGATAATAGTAAACTTCGTGTTCAGCCATCTAAGACAGCCCTACTATATAAAAGCGTTGTATGCCGAGCGCCGATAATTTATAATAATATCCCTAAATGTGTCAAAAAACTAAACACCGACCAATTTAAGAAAACATTGAAAAAAGTCCTGACAGAAAAAGCCTATTATGATGTTAATGAATTTTTAAATGACAAATCTCTCTAAATATACTCACTGAATGAATCGCATGACTATTTACCTAATGTTTTAATTTAATATTAATGTTAATTGTTGACTTATTTAAATTATTATTCTTTGTATTTTAATTTATTTTTTTGAAATCTATTGGTCTTTCGACCTAATTTGTACACCAGCCATGGTCAAACATGTTGAGCCAAAGAACACCTTGTAACACCTATAATAAACATCATACCATGTATATTATCTACACATGTTTTTGCAAATAAATGAATTGAATTGAATTGAATTGAATTGAACACCTGTAATGTTGGTTAACCTGTAATTTGCAACTCAATAAGCCTACTTTCCTTAAGATATTTTGTTGGTGACCCTTAAGAAACACATTTTTTTTTTGTATTTGTCTGTCTATCCGTTTGTTCTGGCTAATCTCCGAAACGGCTGGACCGATTTTGAACTTTTACTGGCAGATAGCTGATGTTATAAGGTCTAGGCTACTTTCATTTTAGAAAAATAATTAGGGTTCCGTGCAAAAAAAATAGAACTCTTGAAATTGTTAACAAAATCCGGTTCAAACGGCTAATTGCCGAAACGGCTGGACCGATTTTGACGGCACTTTCAGTGGCAGATAGCTGATGTTATAATGAGTAACAGTAAATAAAAATACTAAGTTAAACTTATTTATTCAGTAAAACAATACATTAATTATAAATAAAATGTTCTTGCAAAATACAAAAACCAAATTGGGCCTTTCACGGATTTGAACCCATATATCTTTTGGGGGGGAGGGGGGGAGGTAACCACTTAGTGTAGCAGTGTGTACATTATGTATGTATGTATGTACACATAATTACGCTTTACTCTATGTCCCCAAGGTCGCGAATACCGGGCCCATATAAGTTTGCAGAGCTCTGAAACGACCGAAGAACAGCTAAATGAACTTTTCGCTCGGGCTGTGCGCGCCGGCGCTAAAGTGAGAGCACAACTCGGTTCTCTACTGATCTTGCGAATACCCGCCAATCCTTCTGCCCGTGTGGCAGAACTTGTGAAGGATTACACTGAAAACGCCAATAGATACGGAATAAAGTCGTTTGCTATCAGCGTGCCGGATACCGATGAAGTGTGCAGACGGTACGTTTGAGCTAATGTCGTTTTTGGGAACTAACTACACTTCAGCTCAGTTCATTCATTCATATTTTCATTCCCAACGAAAATACCACTTTTACACGGAAAATACGTACGCAACCGTTTAGCTTTCCTCGGCTGAATTGTGCTGAATAAGTGTAGTTAGTCCAGACGTTTGTTGCAGTCAATTAACATAGTTGAAGGCAATGGTTTTCATTTCTAAAAATATTTGTTTCATATTTTCAGAGCAATAGTGGCTTGTAGAGGAATTGAGACTCATCCTATTAGCTTAAAATCTAAAGAAGCTTTAAAGTTGTTTACTGGTACGTATGCGGTATGGTTTTGAGGTACATTCAAACCTACGCACAAAGCGTGCACACTAGTCGCCTCGACGTCTATGGGCGTCTCACACTCGCGAACGTGGCCAAACATGCATGTTCTTAGAGTAATTACAAAATCATAATAAAATTATATGCAGGGTCATCTCGTACATACGATAAAATAATAATACGTGTTCATGCGAAACTGCCCAGGCGCGTGCGCAGGTGTGTGTCAACACTGTCACCCTTAGTGAGAGGAGAGGCGTATTTCACTTCATTAATTGATTGATTTATCCTTTCTTAATTGGACGTAGTTACACAAAAAGGATCCAATCCACGTGAAGGTAGTTTTGAGTTATAGGCCAATGAAGTTGTAACACAGTTTAGTCGAACATTTGATATGTTTAGATCATATGTGTTGTGATGATTATTTAGCAAATTTTTCGTATTTAATTTCGTATTAAGTTTTGTAGTAAAAGTAATACAATTTTATAGAGATAATGTGGTAAAAGTCGATCTGAATCCTTTTTGCTAAATAAATAAGTGTAAGGGTGCTGCTCAACATACATTCATCAATAACGATCCACATAATGTTTTAGTAACTTATTCAATAAAATCAATGTATAATAATAGTTTTTTTATTAAATATTAATAATTATTAACAAACTTAATGCTAACAGAGTATTGAAACTTGCTAGTTTCGTATGAAAACTATCAATAAAAAGAGATCAAAATCTGTTGTCACTATACCACTTTTGCTGTAAGAAAGTGCAGACTTTGAGTATGTATACTTAAAGGAAAACCATTCCCATATCAGCCGTAGGACGTCCGCTGCTGAACATAGGCCTCCCCTATAGATTTCCAATAGGACCGGTTGAAAGCGGCCTGCCCACTGCCACTTCAACTTGCTAATTCGCTGAGCTATGCCGGCAACTTTGGTTCGTCTACGAATCTCCTTATTTATGATTCGATCACGCAGAGAGACTCCGAGCACAGTCCTTTCCATGACTTATGGCACTGAAACTTCATGGCTTGTGGCACGTCATCCTTGGTAACACGCATTGGTTAAAAACTTTCGACTTATGGCACTGAAACTTGGTCTCTTACTATGGGCCTCATTAGTAAGCTCAAGATAGCCCAACGAGCTATGGAAAGGACTGTGCTCGGAGTCTCTCTGCGTGACCGAATCATAAATAAGGAGATTCGTAGACGAACCAAAGTTGCCGACATAGCCCAGCGAATTAGCAAGTTGAAGTGGCAGTGGGCAGGCCACACAGCACGCAGAACTGGGGCCGTAAAGTTCTCGAATGCAGACCACGCAGTGATAAGCGCAACGTAGGATTTCCACCCACAGGTGGACAGACGATCCGATGAAGACCACAGGATCGCGCTGGATATGCAAACCGCTTCCAACCGGTCCTATTGGAAATCTATAAGGAGGCCAATATATATAACTATGGCGAGTGTCTATGGCTAACTATATGGGAATGTAGATAAAATATTTCTACTCACCACTCACTGCACCTGTTGGGAAAGTCAATCGAGTTACCTCAGTGCCTCAAGTCATCCTTGGTAACACGCATTGGTTAAAAACTTTCGACTTGAGGCACTGAGATAACTCGATTGACTTTCCCAACAGGTGAAGTGAGTGGTGAGTAGAAATAATTTTATCTAGATTCCAATATAGTTAAAATTATTTCTATCAAAACCCGTACCTTCTTAGAGTTAAAATGGTGTAGGAATGCTAACATTAAACTTGGCTATCTGCATCAATTTCAAAGTCAATCATTATGCTATTGAATCCGTCAACGTCTTCTAAAATTTGAGCATTGCCCAAAGGCAATAATCGCTCATAAAATTCCAAACATTCCTTTGGAATTAAATCAAACATGGACTTTAAGTCGTCCAATTTGGCTTGGGCGATTTCTTTGCCATTAGGCCAAAGCAAAGCAAAATCCTTTTAGAAATTTCTTGTAGAGTTCCTTTGACTCTTTTCCCAATATTTACCTCTTGGAAATCTTCGGAGTCTGCTTTTTTCATAAAAAAAGAATGCTCGACTTCCTTTTTTAATAAAATTTCTTTGGTTGTAAGCCAACTAACTTTTTTTTTTGTCATCACATCTACTTTGCGACTAACAATTTTTTTTTCTATCGGTTTAATGCTGTAAAATCTTCTTTTTTCATCCTACAGACTTGGAGTGGTTTTTTTTTACTATTTTTCATAACGTTAAGGGGAATGCTCCAACCAGCCCGCGAAATCTAAAATTGCTTGGGTTTTTTTGCAATTTGCAGGCCAGTGCTAGGTTGTATGTTGATTAAAATATTATTCGCGGCTGTAAGACATATGTAGTTACAGAATTATAATCATCAAAATCATCAATAAAACGCTCTAAGTTCATAAAGCTGTAGGAATGACTATTTTCTTTTTTTTTTGTTCCTACGCCTTTCTGAACTTGGAGGGTTGTATTGGTGATTTTGATGATTATAATTCTGTAACTACATACGTCTTACAGCCGCGAATAATATTTTAATCAACATGCAACCTAGCACTGGCCTACAAATTGCAAAAAACGCAAGAAATTTTGAATTTCGCGGGCTGGTTGGAGCATTCACCTTAATATATTCATCCGCCGTATAAATCCTTTCATGCTGTTTATGCTGTGTCTCAATTTTTGAGAAATCTGTGCAAGGAGTATGTACAGCTTGGCAAAAAAGAGTCTGACGCGGTGACAGTTGGAACTAATATCGATGATTGTGGTTACTTGTCAACTGCTAGTACATTCTGTGTCAACAATGCGTATATCCTAGTGGTTTTTCATAGATTTTTAAAAATTATCAACTTTCCTTGCGTAATTAACTATTTAAAATGAATAAAACTATTCGAAGCAGTGGCAGTGGCGATCTCATTTATTCCACACTCTTTTTTGCCAAGCTGTAATTCCATTGAACACAGATAAAGTTTTTTGTTTCGTTCGTTCGGAAACTTTAACATTTATTTCCAACAACTAAAAGTTTCAGCAAATTGTAAAATCATGGATCTCTTTTGTAATTTGTTTACATTGAAATAATAATAGTTAAAAAGGCGCCAATTCTTTTGGTACATTGTTGAATGTAACGAAATACTTATAAAAAAGGATCTAAACCGTTTGGATCCTTTTTGATATTTAAGTATACTGGTTTTAATGAGACATTTATTTTTAGCAAAAAGGATTCAAGTAATCTGGACCCTTTCTGATATTTGAGTGTGTATATAAACTGTATTTCTCAAAAAAAATCCAAACAGTTTGGGGCATTTTTGTGATTTTCCTAAAACACTTATTCCATAGAGTTACCATTTCTCAAGAATGATTCAAGCGCATTGGATTCGTTTTGATGAAAAATATCTGATGCAGCCCATAGATGTGGCTTTTTATCTGGTAGTTGTGGATACGTTTAAAATTGTGTTTTTTCACATGGGTGTTTTTTGACATTAAAGATATCACCCCAAGGATGCGTTTGGTATATATAACTCAATTTCGGGGAAAGTGTGGATTGGATCCTTTTTGCGTAACAACGTCCAATTGATTAATTTAATCACTTGATTAATTTATCCTTTCTTAATTGATTAATTTAATCACTTGATTAATTTATCCTTTCTTGATTGGTTAATTTATTAATTTGCTTAATTTATCCTTTCTTATGTTTTCATGCTACAACAATTATTTTAGAAAATGTTACATGGGAGCGACGGACTAGTTGTTATAATACACATTTTAGGATCATTTTCTGGAAGTTCTGTATGTTCCACATGAGTCACAAAAAACTGTTTTTTCTTACGGTAAGTTGCTGAAACCTTTTTCTTTTAATATTTACTTAAAGCCAGCCCTCCTTAAAAATCTCTTGAGAAACCTATTCCCTGACTAAAAACATAGTTTAAAATTAAGATATTCAGGATCCTGATTTGATGAATGAAGTACCTACTTTTAAATTTTATAATTAGATTTATTTACTATGTTTATTATTTGTTTCGAGTTCCCGATATTTCGACATCATGGCGCTTGCAACAATACGAAATATCGGAACCAATAAACATGTTAAATAATCCCATTTTAAGTGCTGATGATGTCGGTTAAATGTTATTTTATTCGGTACGCGCACGCAATGGAAACAATGAAATGAAAGAAAAGCATATCACGATAACCTACATTCAGCATGTATGTAATAGGAAAGTGTGGTCATATTTATTAAAGGGTGGGATACAGACCTTCAAACTGGGCAACTTTTTTGACGGGGTCAACAGCATAATCGCGAAAATTTTAATTTAATTAATTAATTTAGTCGCGTATTAGTGTGTTCAACCAAACAAACTCTTCAGCTTAAAAATATTAGTATAGAAGTATAAATTTATATAAGTGTGTTTTTTTCTAAAACCTACTTCTGGTACTAGCTCTGCTGCGGGACTGTTCGAAAGAGATACCGCGGCCCCTGAACACAATGGGTAAAGAAGGAACATGGATGAGTTTTAGTCAGTACAAGTCTGACACTTCCTTCCGCTCCGCTCAGATCGGGAGGCGTCATTTGATGATTTCCAATCCAAAAAAAGGCACTAGCCCACACAATGTGAATTTATATAGTTCAAAACTGTTACGTGCTACAAAACCATTGTGAGAAAAAATTAATAAAAAGTTATTATTTCGTTTATTCTTTCTTACATTACATACAACTAAAGGCATCAGAAAAAGTCGGGAAAGACTTTTTGAGTTGTATGGCCTTAAGCCTTATATTAATACGGAAACTTTTAATAAGTATGTTGCTACTTATTCAAAAATTTTTAAATATACCTGCAAGACAGCTAAAGCCTTATTCATTAGCAACAAGCTGAAATCTGCAGAAAACAAGATTAAGACTGTTTGGAAAATTATAAATAATGAAACAAATAGAAACAAAAGACACAACACTGATTACACACTGGACTCTTCCCGAGGGCTCATTAGCGCTAATGTCGATGTTGCTCAGGAATTCGCTACCTTCTTTACCAATATTCCAATTAAAACCACAGAAACGCTAAATTCTTCGCCATCCCTTGCCATTAATTTATTAAGAGAGAATGTGTCAACCTGTAATGTTGAATTTAAATTTAAACATATAAACCCTGTGGTCGTTATGAAGGCTTTTAAGCAACTTAAAATAAAAAGTACTGAAGACCTTTGGGGGATGTCTACTAAAGTCTGTCAATCAATTGTTGAGACAGTAGCTCCATATTTAGCCTTAATATTTAATTTATGTGTAGACCAAGGGTTATTTCCAGATTTAATGAAGTATAGTAAAGTTATACCACTTTTTAAATCTGGAGACGGCAAGGACACAAATAATTATAGACCCGTATCTATTTTGCCGGTTTTCAGCAAGATATTTGAAAAAGTAATGCTGGATCAAATGCTCTATCATTTTAATCGGAATGACATCCTGCATGATCAACAGTATGGTTTCACCAAAGGTCGTTGCACTACTGACGCCGGTGTCACCTTACTAAAGCACATCTTTAATGCATGGGAAGAGGCAAAGGATGCAATAGGCATCTTTTGCGATCTATCCAAGGCATTTGATTGCGTGAATCACGACACACTGTTGCTAAAACTTGAGCATTACGGACTGGGAAAACAAGCACTTAGCTTGGTGAAATCATATTTAAATGATCGAATGCAGCATGTACAAATAAATGGCGTAAATTCATTAGGATTAAAAGTAAAAATGGGGGTACCGCAAGGCTCAATATTGGGTCCTTTCCTATTTCTAGTATACATAAATGATTTACCTCAGTTGCTGAAAAGTCGACCTCAAATGGTGTTATTTGCTGATGATACATCACTGATTTTTAAGGTAGATAGACGTGCACAAGATATTGATGACGTAAATAACGCTATGCTTAAGATTCATAACTGGTTTACTGTAAATAATTTGGTGTTAAATGAGAAGAAAACTAAATGTATAAGATTCGCGTTACCGAATGTAAGAAGTAGCGAATGTAACGTTGTATTGAACAAGGAAATACTACAATTCGTCGATAAGACGGTTTTCTTGGGGATTACGCTTGACTCGAAACTGCAATGGAGTCCTCACTTAACAGCACTTGCAGGGCGGCTAAGTTCAGCCGCTTACGCTGTCCGTAAAATACGACAATTAACAGACGTGGATACCGCGAGACTGGTCTATTTTAGTTACTTCCACAGCATCATGTCTTACGGTATTCTGCTGTGGGGACGGGCTGCAGATATTGACTCAATATTTATTCTGCAAAAGAGGGCTGTAAGAGCCATCTATAACCTACGCAGACGCGAGTCTCTAAGAGAATTGTTTAAAAAAATTAACATCATGACGGTACCTTGTCAATATATTTATGAAAACATTATGTATGTTCGGAAAAATAGACATCTTTTTAGTAAAATAAGCGACAGGCATAATTTCAATACTAGAAATAAGGACAAATTAGATCAGCCACGTTTCAGATTGTCAAAAGTACGCACTTCGTTTATGGGGTACTGTGTAAAATTTTACAATAAAATACCACTTGACATTCTACAACTTAATGAGAAGAAATTTAAAACATGCATAAAACGCACACTATGTAAACGGGCATATTATACGTTGGAAGACTATCTCGTAGATAAAAATGCATGGCTCAATGCTGGTCCTGCTCCACAGCCACTTGGGCTCACGAACTAAGATTTTATTGTTTGGAAGAGATGCTCCCCCTTTAATTCTTTAATTATATATATATACATATTTTCTTTCTTGTTTCTCTTCTGGAAACTTAGGGGTTGAATTGTATATCTTATCTGTTTTATCTCCACATCGTGTGCAAACTAATTTATTACCATTTCAATTATTGTGTAAGCTGCTGAAGATTGTAAAAATATCCTTGCAATGTATAGATTCCATCTCCTAGAATTATATAATTGCATAACACACATGTGTGAGTACTATGTACTGTAAAGCTCCCATTTATATTGGGTTATCTTTCATTGACTTGAATGTGTCCTGGTGGCTGAGAGAATGTCATGCTCACTCAAATGTCTCGCTGATGGTGGCGGGTGTGTCGGGTCATTTAATTCCCTTCAATATGGTTGAGTTGAATGGCGCTGATCCATGCGTCATGTTCGTGAACGGGCGCTGTCAGTTGGGACTGGTCATTTCTTAGCTGCCACGGTTTATTTTAATTACTTTATTTTTAAATTGTTGGTTTTACCTTTTACTCTGGACGCTCTTAATGTGCACGTCTTTGTACATCGTTCTCACATATATGTATAATCTCAACATGAATGATGTAACCAGATTTTGTAACAATATTTTGATTTAAAAGAGTGTCCATGGAGTTTCTTGCCCGTTCTTCTCCATAGAGATCTACGTTAGGGAATGGGCAACTACAGTACTTTCACAGTTTTTATGCCTTGTGACTGGGACTGTAGCTACATTTCATTGTTGTCTTTGTTTCGACAGTTCAAAAGTGCCTGTAATTGGCCTACTTGAAATAAATGCTTTGATTTGATTTGATACATTTTCAAATATTTTTATCAACTAAAATTATCAAAAAAAATATAAAAATAGTAGTCCGCCGGTGTCGGGAGCAGGGTTGGACCCTGCCTGCTACCAGTGGTTAGGGCTCCAGAGACTGGAACCTCCTCACTATGCGAGCCGTATCGAGGAGTACTGCCTTCTGAATCAGGCCCTTGATCCAACCGCCTAAGGAGAGCTTCGAAAGATAGTCATCGAGGCTCTTGGCCATAAGGCCATTGGCCGTTACGACAATCGGCACAATGATAGCAGAGTTTACATTCCACATGTCAACAACCTCGTGTGCCAAGTCGTGATAAAACTTATTATTTTTATTTTTTTATTTTATTTTATTTATTAGGGACATAGAACAGTTACATGCTACAGAAAATACAAAAAAATCCTTAAAAGCTAAAGATCACAAACATGTAACCCACACCAATATCCACGTCTTAACAAAAGAATAACAGATTTTACAGAATACAGAGCCTTCTGTGACAGCTGTTTTTAATGTATTACGAATTAATTTATTCCTATATAATTCAATTAAAATTATTATTATTATAGATAGTATAGGTGTACCTACGTAATTTTCAAAAGTCTTAGTTTTGAAGGTTAGTGAACAATGCTTCATTTAAGATTGAATATCCGATTATTTTGGTTGTTATAAACTTATTTATATTTGCAGCTTGTCCTAGCAGTGTTAGCGGGCTTACTTATTGGATTTTCACTGTCTACCATGATGCTAAATATAGACCCTACCTCAAACGTAAGAAGCGGTGACGTAAGTTCGATTTTTTTATTAAATTAATAAACTAACGCTACCGGTTAAAGTACTTTCTGACTCACGGAGGGTGGTTCTGTGGTTATGAATGGACCTCGTCCACAAACCGAACTCGGGAAACGTTGCTTGAACACCGACTGGTGCGGTGATTTCGTTCACATGATTCTCTTTTTTGAAGACCTCTTTATTATAGAACCTAGAACGACAGGTTATTCAGAATCGGAATAAATAACAATGTCTGTGTTCACTTGCGTCATGCTCGCTCGACGAACTAATCATCGAGAGAGATGCCGCGTAGAGATGTCACAGACGGCGTTTTGCGAGTTGCCAACTTTATAGTGCTAATCTTTCTGTATAGTGCTGCTATCTGCAGTATCTGCACTAGTAAAGAATAGCTACAGCTGCTACCCCAAGTCCAAGTGTTTTCTCAAACGGGAGGGATTTGAGAAACAGCTTTGACTTGGCTTATATTTTTGTATATTTTAGTGGCAGACATTATCAGTGGAGTTTTTGAAGATTAAAACTACTTTGGTTTTGCGTGTCGATAATTCCTCGATCAGTCGTTCTGTCGCCAGCGGGTAAGTTTGAATTTAGTAAGTGTTCATACAGCGTGGGGCTGCATCTACGATATTTTACAATACTCTGTGTACGGAAATCAATATTATGTGAATACTGTTACCTATTTCTAGAGTATTAGTATATTAGTTGTGATCATGAAAATAATACTATTTTATATTATTCCAAATTATAAATGAGTACCTCTATGCCATTCCAAATAAACTTTTGAGAGACAGGTCTGCGATCTGCGACCAGAGCAGGTAACCTGACAGAAGTGACAGAGAGGAAACTTCATACAAACGCTTAATGATAGTGCACTACTATGACGCGCAGCAGGACAAAAGCTTTGCCTCTGTAGGCGTTATTCTGAGGAGCAATGTTCGTGTTACCTCGGAAACAAACGAGAATTACCGATGCCCATACTTTTTCTGGTTTAACATTAAGTTTTATTTTCAGATACGTTTTTTCGGATACAAATGCAACAAAGGAACAAATAAAAGACATACAGTACACTGCATTAGCACACACCGAGGTAAGTTTAAAGATTTAAAACTTTTGACTTAAAACTGGGCGAACGCCTCCCCCTTTCTCCTTGTCCAAACCCCTCTATCTTGTACAATCTCTGGCCATGTTCGCCCCGCATACGAGATCAGATCGTCTCACCACCTTTGCCGCGGTCTACCTCGGCGGTAATTTCCTCCATCAGGTGTGCAGTGAGTGACGATCCGTGCCCACCTCTCCGGGTGCATTGGTGCAACGTGGCCAGCCCACTCTCACTTTAGGTTAGGTGTTTTTCCCCAACATCTGCAACCTGAGTTATGGGGCGCAGGGTAGTGTTTCTGACGCGATCTGTTCATGGAGTGAGTGCGTTGTGCAATGTTGCACGTACTATGATGCGATCCATTGCCCTCTAGCAAATCTTGAGCATAGACTTCTGTTGTTTAGTAAGTGACCAACTTTGTGCACCGTAGGTTAGAATGTGCAGATGCACATGTCAAGTTTTCTTTTAAGTGTCATTGGAAAGCTGTTCCCTTCATGTGTTCTTTAAGGGCCAAGAAGGTCTTCCAGGCATTTTGCACTCGTCTTTCGACTTCTTTGTCATGCCTATTTTTAAAAGACACTACCTATCTGGGCCAAGTATGTATACTCATCGACATATATTGCAACACATGCGGGCGTAGGGTCGACGTAGACCCGCGAGCCTACGTTTCGTACTGTCGGGCATGACCTGGGTTTTGGATCTGTTCATTGAAAGTCCAACCTCAAGACTTGCTGTGCTCAGATCTTGGAGCATTTTTTCAAGTTCTGAAGTAGATGTGGAAAACAACACAATGTCATCAGCTAAATCTGAAACTTACTTCTTTGAAATACTTAAATATAGGAGGTGCAAGACTGCAAAATAAGAGTTCAAAAAAAGTACATAATTTTAAAGCATAATTTATTTAATTTTACTTGTAGGTTCTTCGATACCTATGTAGGTAGTATAAAACCTATTAGCTTCGCCTCGTGGATTCACCTGCGTATTATATTTTTTCATAAAATCTGTTGGGTGTTTTTTGCGTGAAAGAGTAACAATTATCCAACCTCCAAATCTTTCGCATTTATAACAGTAGTAAGAAATAAGATGTGTAATATTGACCCTATGTATCCCCTTGTGTGTTGCAGAGCCTGACAGAATACCTAACCATGCATGCATTAGACTCGCCGCAACTGTACGTGTACTTGTATGCGTATGGCATGAACTTATTGTCTGATACAAACGGAAAAATTAGGGTGAATATTACTAAGATGTTTTTTTTAATGAACCACGTAAAGCTAGCGAGCCACCTCTGCATAGAACCTACCAAAGACGGTTATATTCTCTATGGAATCTACCGTGTCATGTGGCGTTGGACACACGCATGCGACCGTTTGACCAACTAGAACGTGCTTCTTCTTATTCTCGAATCGATTACTCAGATTTTGTCCGACTAGGTGCCTACTATAGAGATAGAGCTTTATAGGTCGTCTAGTGCCATCTCTTTCCCACACTGGAATTACTCCTTTTTAAGACTATAGTAACCCCCCAGTACGTAGCAGCTGGAATGGGCTGTTTACGGAAATATCTACACGTTGGTACCGTGTAGGTTCAATAGGTTGCCAATGCTACGCACATGTTAGACAACGGCACGATTGGCGCAGTGGCTGAGGTCTTGGTTCCTGCGCTGTGTAGTGGTTCCGGGTCTGACTGTTTGTGTATGTGAGTTGAAATGTTTGTCAACGCACCCACGATATACGATCACATGGTGGGACAACGATTTAAAAAAAAGTCGTCCCTTGCAGTAAAAATATTGCCCATTTAGAAGCACCATATTAGATGCCGCTACATTTTCATGGTTGCAGGTGCAAGCTCTATACAGTCCGCTGCACCATGATCACAGCGCGGCGCCGCGCTCGTTGGCGCGGGTCTACATGGCACTCATACGTCACTACTCTAGCAAGATGGACGCTACCATCCAGATCAGCGACGACCCCCTCATGTTGGACCTCTCTCCGGTACTACAAGTTACAATAAAATTGGTATCATCATAATGTGCCTTTATAGCCCCCGACGCAAAAAGAGGGTTGTTATAGGTTTACCGTGTGTATCTGTGTGTATGTTTGTGGCATCGTACTCCTAAAGGTATGAACAGATCTAGATTGAAACCAGAAACCAGAAACCTTGAAACCAGAGCAAGCGAGTTTGTATAAAAAATATATATATATATTTCAAAAGATTCCGAACTCTTTGATCTTTTCAATAATAAAAAATACACGTGATGTGGAAGGGGGGAGGAGGGGTGATCTAAAAAACTTCACGTGGTTAAAGGATGGACCCTAAGGTACTTCAGCAGAAAAGTTTCAGCTGTTACTTATAAATGACGTAGGTCTGGCAGTCCCGGGCACACTCTCTATAATAACTAGAGTCGATTTGGTTGCTCGCGACTTCGCGAGTAGTCTAGCTAGATAGTTGTATAAACCTTCTGTATTTAATATAGGTAGATGGTGGGTGGGGAGGTGGTGGTGGTGGTGTTTGCTTCCCAAAACAAGCTTAATGCTTCCAGCCAACCTAAATATGCTGGTACAGTTAGAGGTACGTCCGTGGAACAAAACCAATAGATATATTCTGATGAAACTCTGCACTATGCTACACCTGTTCAAGGTCACAGTGTTCCACTGACGTGCGGTCGACTGCACAGTCGCCAGCGCATCAAATTACTACAAACTGACAAATTTTCTCATTCGAATTTGAACTTAACCATTAACATTTTATGGTTTAAAATCATTTGGAGGAATTTGACAGTTTTTGGTAACTTGATAAGATAAGATAAGATAAGATAAGATTTATTTATTTCTGAGTATATGGTACATTCATTAAGATCTTAATATTAAAAAGTTTCACATACACTACCGTTGCCGGTGTAGAAATATTAAATTAATTTACAAAATAATTCAGTGGCCGAGTTCTAGTCCGCAACAATATGATTATAAATTAGTTGAGATGAAAACAGTTAATTTTTATACAATGGGCAACTATAACAAGTACAATTTTTAAATTTATTAAATATGAATGAAATGTCAAAATTTACTAATTATATAATGTCAAATGCCTAAAAAAAAATAATTAAAAACAATTTAAGTCAATAGGTATACACACACAAAGTATTGATAAAATGTAATGTCAAAATTTATAATTTAAGAATTCATTAACTGAATAGAAACAGTTGTCTAAAAGCCAGGCAAATATTGTTTTTCTGAATTTGATCGTTGGCAACACTCTGATGCGTGAGGGTAAATTATTAAAGATTTTGATTGCCATGCAATTGGAATTCTTGCTATACAAATGTAGCCTCTGGCTAGGTGCAAGTAATTTATTTGGGCTTCTGCGTTTCACTCTTTTAGAAATGCTTTCATATAATGGGAACATGATGCATTGGCGACTGTACAAAATGAAGCATCTTAAATACAGATTTGTTTATTAAATTTCAGTGGGTATAGAAATCTAAAACTAATATTGTAAACAAGAAAGTATCTCTGCCTGTTATATCCAAGCTGGCGAAGCCGCAGGCAAGGCTAGCCAACAACATAACGAATCATTAAAAAGTGTCTTTATGATTTTAGTGGATGAAAGGCTTGTCCACTCCGCGTCTTCTGATACAATTTATGTTAATACTGACCATTACGCATATCACGCTTATACCGTCGGTGGAACACGGACTCATTAGACATGTTCAGGTAAATAATGGGTGTAAAAAGACACTTTTCGAAGGTGCCGGCCGGCTTCGAAAAGTGTCTTGTTCTCACTATCATTACGATTATTTTTTTCTTATGCACCTTATCTGGGAACCCAGCAGTTGCAGAAATATTGGAGGTCAAAGTTACAACTTTTATGTTATTTACCTACTTGAAATACCTACCTCCATGACCCTTGCGTTATTCAATTTAATTTCCTACCATAAACCATGAATTTTACCCCAAAAAAATCGTTTCCCAGCAATCATTTGCGTAGAGTTACTTAGTTTGATGTACAGAATGCTTGGTTGACGGCTTCGTGATGGGTCCGTTTACACCATTTTTAAATCTATCTAAGCATCGCGAACATCAGTCACATGCTGCTGGACTTCTTTACATAGAATTCATCGGTTACCTTTTACTTACTACAAGAAATTAGTTACCAAACCGATCATAATGTTATGGGACCCTAGATGTTCAAATCCGAGAATCCATTTTTCTTTTTTCTAATTATATGAATACCTACGAGTACGTTTTGTTGCTGAGAACCACCACATCCATCGCTCAGAAAATGAATATAATATTAAACTCATCATCTTCCTGCCCTTGTCCCATGATACTTGGGTCGGCGCAACACGTTTTTTTTTCATTCTCGTCTGTCAACCGTCACGCTATCATTTACTTCTTTATCTTTCATATCATTCCTCACACAATCCATCCATCGTTTCTTTGGACTGATTATAAACTAAACTACAGTTAATGCCATATTTAATTTAGGCACGCACTGACTGGTGCTTTTCTTATCACCTGGGGATAAGCGAGTCTCCTAGCGAGAAGTAAAATGCAACGAACGTTCTATGATTTTCGAATCTTGCCGCACTGCGCGCTTGTCGCTTTCGCTAGCAAGTAGGTAACCTGATTTTAAGCGCACTTGATGATGGAGCCCGCCGGGAATGATGGCTGTAATTCCCTAGACAGGGGACGCGCGAATGTACTTGTGTCTCGGGCTTCCGATTCATGGTAGTATAAGGAACAGTGGGATTTTAGTTGGTTAGAGTCCTACCTACATATACCTTATTCCCTATTGATAGGATGGCGCCTCTGGGGCGAGTGGATGGATACCCTATCAATGAGCAAAAAATATTTAGAACATGCTTCCTCTACTTGTGGAAATTTTCAGAAACACGCGTGTAATTTCTCTCCTTTTCGCTACTGGATCACCCTGTATATCTGCGACCTTATGCTGTTCGGGCTACAGGCTGCCATCATCAGCTTCGTATTGATCCTGATAGTATCCCTCACTGTGCCTGAGACTCAGCTCCAGCTTATAGATCTTGGTTAGTATTATATTTTCTAATCCTGGTAGCTGTCCGCGTAGTAGCGTGTCCTGGTGTCTGTAAGAGATATAGGTAGCCTTATATTCCAATCAATCTGATAATACAATATTTTTAAGAGTGCGCCGAGCCATGACGGAGAATAGGACTACACAAGGTGGAAGGGACACCGATGCAACAACGGTTACCAGGTATTCAGTACATCATTCTGAAAACACATGAAAAATTTTCATCGCTAATTTAAAAAAAGAACATCTGTTCCACACATTTTGACCAAGTACGTTCTTATTGCAGTTCTGTAGGAAACAGCTGTTTTTTTTTTTCAGAATTCAAAATTTCAGGGTTCAGAATGATGTACTGAATACGTGGTAACCGGTTTAGCATCGGTTTCCCTTCCACCTTCTAAACACATAACATAACATCAAACCTTCAGGCCTACCCTCACATGGCCGCGTTTTTATTTATTTTATTGTTCTGTTGATGTGAATAAAAGTGTATTTGTTTACGAAATTTCGATTTCTCTTGTTGCAGCTATAGTCCCAATCTTATTATCGTTGTACGGGGTCGGGTGCGTGCCGCAAGCGTATATCTTTAGTTTGGGACCGAAGGTAGCTCTCAATGCTATGGTATTCGTCATCGTCAACCTTCTCTTTGGTAAGTCATGAAATTAGTAGCAATAATACGTTACGTTCCTTGGTTGGTTCTCCATACATTTTGTATGAACCTCTGTGGTCCGAAGCATGCCCTAGCGGTTGCCGTCATTGAGCCCTCATAGACCTTGGTCTTCTTGTACTGATTATTTTGTTTTGCCACGATTCTCCCATTTTATTTGCCGGCCAGAAAAATCGTTAATTGGTAAAGTAGTACACACTAGATTTTTACTTTCTATCCAACATTATCTTGTAACATTAGTTTATTTCTAAAACTTCTTGGCTTCTTACCACAGGTGAAACCACATTAATAACAAAGATGTTCTACGGGGACGCGTATAGCTACATGATGAGCTTTATGACCCTGTCCCCTCAATTTAACATGGCGTACGGTTACTGGAAGATCGAACAGTTATTTATGTACAACAATGAGTGCTACATATTCCAAGCGAAGAACCTTTGCTCTGAGAATACATTTCATAAATGTTGCGGTAAGTCAGAGTAGCCGTTCAATCCTGTAGATATCCTTGCACGGTCAAACGTTCTTCTTGTGTCGTGTGTGTGTGTGTGTGTCTCTTATTATTCGCCCCCTTTTCTTTGGAATCGTTCTTCATTCTTTACTTTTTTTAAATTTTTGAAAATGTATCCCATGAAGAGGTTAAACTTGTGATGAAAATTAGCATGGAAGTTCGATAGCTTTGCCGGAGGGAACACCTCTTGTACTCATACTACTATGATTTACAACATTTCAGGAAAATGCGGTGTGTTGCAAGAATGCTTCTCGCGTATCAGTTATTTCAACAGAGAGACGGGTATTGCCGCGGAAATGGCCTCAATGTTCGTGATTGCCACTTTCTTCACGGTGTTACTACTACTTATTGAGTACAGGATATTTACTCGGCTGTGGAATTATGTCACTTCCACGATGGCTGTTACTGGCATGCCATTACCAACGATACTATCGCCCGGATGTGAGAGCGAAAAGAATAAAGTTGTCCAAAAGAGGTTGGAATTATATAGACCAGTCACACAAAGTAAGTTGGAAAGCTTTTTAAGAAAGTTATATTCGTGACAGAAAAAAATTAAATTCAATTTGCAGTTTAAAAAATTTGGACCCTTGATTTTAATGATTTACGTGGTTACTTAGTGCCCTTGTGTAACAGTGGTTGTCGCCAGACTTTGAATAGGTTTTTGGTACCTATAGGTATAAGCTTCAGATCTGTTTCATGTTTTGTGTGTCAAGGGACCATTGTAACTTTTTCATCGTACTTAACAGACCACTCGCCTTACTATAAAACAGTCTAAGGGCGCGTACCCACTGTCTGATATGACAGATTAACGTGTCGTTTAAAGCGTCGTGGCTTGTGTATTTAAATGGAGGTGTTCACATATAGGACGACACGATTAACTGTCGTCCACGACTTTTCCATATATTATCCAACGTTAAATTAACCGTCACGACATGTGGAACCGCGCCCTAAGTGCAGCACGCACTATAATAAAATAACATGCTAAATAATGGTAATATTTGTAGTTAAAAAAGAATCTAACCCGTTTGGCGAGTACCTCCTAGCAACGGGCGTGACAAAGAGACGCGACAATATCTACATGGTTCATAACGTGTACTGTGGCATCGGGAAGGGCGAGACGCTGGCGGTGTCTGGTTTCAAGAAACACGGGAGGACTTTGCTGTGCGAGCTACTGGCAGGGTACCGCATGCCGGATGCAGGCAATGTGTGGTCCATGTCCAAGTACAAGGTCAAATCGCAACCGCATAAGGTACTGAGCCAGTGGTTAACGTAAGTTTGTGCATAAAGTCTGATTTACACGGTGCTATTTTTAATTTCCTGTGAACAAGTAAGGTGCAAGTTCTTGCACCGTGCAAATGGGGCTTATACTACGGGAGGTACTGTTAATCTGACCAAGTCTTTTCATACCGGCCGGAAATCGTATCAATTTTATTACTTCATAGGGACCTGCGCGTCAGCTGCTCCAGAATTGGGGAAAACAGAAGTTATAGTACTTGTAAAAAAAAAATAGGAATTTCATACCGCGTCGAAACCTTACGATACAATTGTTGGGATCACCTTCAACCTAAAAAAACCGGCCAAGTGCGAGTCGTACTCACACGCACATAGGGTACCGTAGCACCAAATAATATAATAAAAATATTTTTAAGGCTCATTCATATAATATGTTGTATTGTATTACATTCCACAGCAAAACTGAATTTGTTTTTCATAGTAGGTAAGGTTTGAGGAAAAAAATATATTTTAGTTTCAGTTCCATGTGGGGGAGTCTTAATCTTTTTTTTTTAGTTTTGTATAAAAATCGTAAAGCGGTTCACAGAATAGGTACATCTACCTACCAAGTTTCAACTGTGTAGTCTTAATAGTTTCGTAATAAAGTGGCTGTGATATACGGACGGACAGACGGACTGTATGACGAATCTATAAGGGTTCCGTTCTTGCCATTCGGCTACGGAACGGATTAGGTTTAATACGGATGGATCAAAGCGGTCAAAGAAAGCATGACATAACTTTGACATGCTTTAACTTTGGATACCCCCAAGGGCGCGGTAGCCGATACATTTGGATGATTAGTGAATATTAAACTACTTACTACTAGAAATGAATTTCATTCGGTATAAAATTACTCGCAAAAATAACGCAGTGCCTCCCGTAATACTATAAGTATTCCGTTTGATCATTCTGTAATATACGAGTATTTCTTACATGTAATACTTACATTAAAATAGTGGTCCGCCGGTGACGGAAGCAGGTCGATCCAAGCTACCGGTAGTTAGGGCTCCACAGACAGGACCCTCCTCACAATGCAAGCCGAATCGAGGAGAACTGCCTTCTGAATCAGGCCCTTGATCTGACCTCCGAGCGAGAGCTCGAAAGATGTTCGTCGTGGCTCTTGCTGGCCATTGAGCCATATTCCACGGTAAAATCTCTTTTGGATTTGGCTAAGTGTTTATATATTGCTTGTGACTGTACATCCTGCATGTCATGTATGTATAGCATAACATCACGCCTGAAATCCCTGAAGGGTTAGGCAGAGGTTTATCTAATAGTAAACCCACATTTTGCCAGTTATGTATTAAGTCCCATGTATTAGCCATGAGCCTATTGGGTGAGCCTATTGCCATCAACCGGGCACAAATCCAGACTCCGTGTCAGCTATTGAGAAATTCCTGATAGAAAAACCCAATAACACTTTGCTTGACCCGGGAATCGAACCCAGGACCTCGTGCTCAGCAGTCGCGCTTGCGACCACACGAGCAACGAGGCAATCGGTATATATATACTCATGTTTTGGATAAATAAATTATGTTATCTTGCACTATAGTACAGTCAACAAGTCTCAATCAGCTGTCTAAAGAATACGTTGCCGGCGTGGCTGACAGTACGCGAGGCGCTCACACTCATTGCGACGTTGCGAGGACTGCCGTGGAGCCATATTAGTGAAGAGGTCAACAAACACATTGACGTCCTTGGTCAGTCCACCATACTTGCCATTACTTGGTCTATCTACTGTGATAGTTATTAAAGGTAGGTTACCGGGTAAACGGCGTGTCAGTTAAGTAGTCAGTAGTAGGTAGCGTTTGTACTAACACCAATCGGTCCGCAAGCAATCCCCTCTCGCCCTATTTACCGCACGGCTGTGCCTTCGTGACTGATATTTTTATTGGACAATGCCCAAAAATTTAACATAGATAAAAATGGTTTTCATTTAATCTCACACGGATTTCTCCACATTTGAAATGTTGCATAAACTCGCGTCGCTAAAATCACCTATGGGTACTATGACTGGAATGCCAGTTCTATCAACTTCTATACTTATTGTTGAGCTTGCTCGATGTTCCAGACGAATTAGGTTAACAAGTTTATCCATATACCAATATGCCAATCTTGTAGGTACCCGTTTCTAGCGGGAGTCGAGACACTGAGTCCGAAGAGTCTCGAAAACCTTAGAGTATTTAAGTGGAAATCGAGAAAAATATCTTTTGAACCTTACTGCTTATCAACCCGTTCTGAATCCAGAACTGGACCCTGACCTATACGTCAGCGAGATGACGAAGATCAATTGCGCTCGGCTGCATTTCGCGGCCGCGGTGATCGCAGCCCCGCCAGTCATCGTGTTGGACGACATCACCGTCTTCCAGAAACTCAGCCTAAGGCGAAACATGTTCTTCATACTGAACACTCTCAGAAAGAGGGGACATGCTATCTGCATCTGCTCTGGCAGGTTAGATTCTTCTTTGTTCTGATCTGGACTTCGAACCTACTGTCTATAATCCATCACGTGGTCTATAGCTTATCAGAGCCTTATCGTCTACAAGACCAGACTTACACTAATATTTCATAAACTCATCGGCCATAACATGTTCACGGCAAAAACCTTCCCAAAGCATCGCCTTAATAAGTTTTTTTGCTTTGTGTGCATTCAGCGGACTCATCAATGCCAAAACATTAGTCCTCCTAGCGATTGATTACCTACATTGGAAAACGCTGACTCTTCACGAAACCTAACCTGGCATTTCTCGTTCTCTCACAGTGTAGAAAATCACCTGGCATTGGCAACCCGCCTAGCCATCATGGTAGACGGTACATTTTACGACGTGGACACCTGGGACAACTTGGTAAAACGATACAGTAAAGAAGGGTACACCGTTGTGGTACACCTGAAGGATGATGTGAACGTCAGATTTATGTTCGCGAAATACTTCAGTCGGTTTGAAATTAACGATACCACAGACGTAAGTAATTTTGCTAACTGGTTATTTTGGTATGATGTAAGATATAACACAACAACACATAGACCAGGGTAGAAGCCTTTAAAAATAATAAAAAGTGAAAAAAAATAATAGTAGGATGCAACCCAATAGAAAAGGAGGGGAATATTATAAAAATGAAAGGAAAAATAATTTACGGGCGATCTGAGGTCGGGAGGGGGTGGGGGTGAGTTTTTAAGGGTAAAAAACGGTTTTTCTCGATTTCCGGCAAAACTAAAAGTCCTATCGAAAAAAGTCAAATGGCAAAGTTGTAGGTAATAAAAAGATCTAAAACTTTTGTATTCACAATTTTTTCACATAACCTCAAAAGCTATGTGAAAAATTCAAAAAACCAAGTTTTTGGTTTTTTATTTTTATCTTTTACAAAAATTTGTTTTTTTTAACGAAATTTGGTGAAAACTTACCTTTTTATGTCCCAAATACGCTGTAATTTATTTGATTAAAAATATTTATTTTTTCACCTCATTTTGAATTAATATCGAAAAAGCAGCCTAATTTTCAATCGAAAATTCACCCGTCAAAATATCGGCTTTTTTCAAAAAGTTGGTATGGTTTCTGTTCGTTGAAATCTCTACTTTCCGATGGTGAAAAAAAATATATATGTTACTATAGTAAATCTTCTCAGAAAATGCAAAAAATCGAAAAAAACTCGAATTCAATATTTTTTTTTAAGTTATTATACTTAAATAATTTTGAGCTATTTATTAAAATTTACACTTTAATTACTCGAAAAACGTTAGATTACATGCTACATTAATAAAAAAAAATTGAAAATCAAAATGTACTACTATAATTAACAATTTTATGTCTTTTAAGATATATTTTGAATGTATCTAAAATGTATTTAAAATATATTCAAATATACATGATTTTTTAAAGTAAACTTGTCACAATTATCTTCAAGAAACTCAGCGTGCACGTGTATTTTTATAAACGATGTTGTATACTGTACTGTATTTCGAATACTGGCTAGGGTAACGGTTGTAACAGCTGTTACGAAATAGTAGGTATGTATGTAGTAAGACCCAGACCCGCCTAGCCCCTTCCCCACTTCTCCATGAAATAACTTTTGATGGGCTACAATTTTTCGTAGGTCACTCAGGTATATAATTTATCTTAAAATAGTTATAAATAGGCACCTACGCATATAATTTAAAAAAGATTTGACAACTTTCTCCAAATATTGTAGATGTCTTATTAAATATTAATTTTACTAACTTAATTTTGTTTGTTAATTATAGTAGTACATTTTGATTTTCAATTTTTTTTTATTAATGTAGCATGTAATCTAACGTTTTTCGAGTAATTAAAGTGTAAATTTTAATAAATAGCTCAAAATTATTTAAGTATAATAACTTAAAAAAAAATATTGAATTCGAGTTTTTTTCGATTTTTTGCATTTTCTGAGAAGATTTACTATAGTAACATATATATTTTTTTTCACCATCGGAAAGTAGAGATTTCAACGAACAGAAACCATACCAACTTTTTGAAAAAAGCCGATATTTTGACGGGTGAATTTTCGATTGAAAATTAGGCTGCTTTTTCGATATTAATTCAAAATGAGGTGAAAAAATAAATATTTTTAATCAAATAAATTACAGCGTATTTGGGACATAAAAAGGTAAGTTTTCACCAAATTTCGTTAAAAAAAACAAATTTTTGTAAAAGATAAAAATAAAAAACCAAAAACTTGGTTTTTTGAATTTTTCACATAGCTTTTGAGGTTATGTGAAAAAATTGTGAATACAAAAGTTTTAGATCTTTTTATTACCTACAACTTTGCCATTTGACTTTTTTCGATAGGACTTTTAGTTTTGCCGGAAATCGAGAAAAACCGTTTTTTACCCTTAAAAACTCACCCCCACCCCCTTCCCGACCTCAGATCGCCCGTAAATTATTTTTCCTTTCATTTTTATAATATTCCCCTCCTTTTCTAATGGGTTTCATCCTACTATTATTTTTTTTGGTTTTAAAAATTATCGACCCTGGTCTAACAAGGGATAGGTAGTTATTGTTTTTTTTGTGCCAAAATATTGATACGGAATAAATTGTACGGTCAAGATTAAGGGGATGTGAGCTCGGAACAAACAAGCAAGTTTCTAGCAACTCAGAGCTCACCACATTAGCGCTAACAGTGCAGAAGAACTGCCTAAAGTTTCCCGTCACTGGACTAGGTTATGTGCCATACATGGTGTAACTATCTACCGGTGGGAGTACCCTACCTACATATTCCATCTCTGCACGGCATTTATTAGACGAAACACAAACCACCCCTAAATATCTGAGCGTTAATTTACAGGTGCTTGCAAACGTCCAAGTACAGGACAGTCCCTTAACTTGGGCCGATGTATTCGAGAGAATGGAGACTCTTAAAGCAGAGAATAAGGAAGTATACTCTTACATAATCACTGGTTTACCTATAGACTACATTTTCAACTCTTTGGTAGCTAAAGGGCCGGGCCCCCACGGCACTAAGGGCTTGTTCTCGTGGAATTGGCTGAAGAAGCTCCTGTCGATCAAGCCAGAGATCATGCCTAACCCGCAAAATGTGGCGAAACTGGTACCTTTAGAACGCAAGTACAAAATCACCAAGTTGTACGAGCTGCCTTGGTCTGTAATATTTCAGAGATAACTCTCAATATAACAAGCGTTTTTCTTGTTTTGGTTTAGTTTTTAATAAGGTGTTTTCGTTTCTAAGTTTTCAAGAGGAAGAAAGATTAGGATTTATTGTAATATGGTAGTTTTAGTCTAACAACCAGTCTCACAAGGGTGTGAGGTCAGGTAGGCAGTCACTCCATGTGAAATAGGTAGGCATCTACTGGAATTCAACACATCGGTCTCGCTGCATCTGTTTGGACTAGATGCCGATCTAAATATAAGACACAAATGTGTTATGTAGTAAACTGTTTTCGTATATTAGGTATCGTCGTTGCCACGTCTTTCTATAAACTCTCTTATAGGCCGTCTCCACGAGCGAGAGCATCGCGGCGATATTATCCCATACAAATACGTAATATCGCCGCGATTCTCTCGCTCGTGGAGACAGCTCCCTACGTATCTACTTCTTATGACCACGGTAATATTTTATGGTAGATCAGGGTGGAGATCGAAATCGTTCGCGGCCGTTATGTTCAACCGAACGATTGCTCGGTTCAGTTCGGGTAACATGATGTGCTCGCGTCTGTACTAGCTTCTGCCATCATCGTGGATATCCTGCGGGGACGTAAGTAGGTACTACTGGGATAAAAAAGTAGGTAGGTACCTATCCTAAGACCTTGCTAAGGCCATGGTCTACCTATGTGCTAAATTTCATCGAAATCCATTTAGCCTAATAGGAGTGCAAAGGCAATAGACAGCAGTGGCGAAGGTTCCATATAACCCGATTCCTACCGGCTTCCCATTGAAAAGTGGACAGTCAGTATTCTATAGACAAATAATCACAATAACGATAGTAAATTGACCCTTCGCTACTGATAGACATACACCCAGACAGAGTTACTCTCATATGTACCTTTAATAGGATGGGTTAGATTAAAACCGAAGGCATGGATGGCGCGTAAATTTAATGAAAAACAACAAGCCTAATACCTTCTTGAAGTGATAGGCAGAAGGCAATTTTTTAAACCACTTTTTATGAAATTAAGGAATATTTTTGTGTTAGTAATTAGTATCCTATAATTTCTAAGCTAATAAAAGTCATAAATACCTATATCCTAGTGGTATCTATGTTCTAGCTGTGTGACAATAAAGATGTATCTAGCAATTGGGTAGCATATGACTGAAAATTGTATGAAAAATGCTTATTACTTAGAATGCTTTTAGAGTTGAGGCCGCCCATTGTGTCACCCATGTAAAATGTCTTTTTTTATGTAAATGTAATTTGTTTGGTGTGCTTAATAAAGAATGTTCTGTTCTATTACAGCTTTATTTTATTCTTTTAAGAAGTAGGTACTCACTTGATGGAAGTTATAGGTTTTGTTTTTGTATTATTTTGAAGTTCAGTATTAGTAAGTACATTAAATTTGCATTTTAACAAACTATAAAGCAATAATTTTGATCGGTGCAGCTACTTTCAAAATACGGGGTGGAAGGGACACCGACGCGAAAACGGTTACCACGTAATTATTAAGTACCTACAACATTCTGAGCCCCCCTACAAACAAACTTTTCGTCGGTTATTTAACAAAAAAAATCAGCTGTTCCATACATTTTGACCGATTAGGTATTGCACTTTTGAAGGAAGCAGCAATTTTTTTTTAATAACCAATGAAAAATTTCTATTTATTTATTTATTAATCACAAAATCTACAGCTCTTTGAAATTATATCTTAAAATATATAACTAATCCTACAGCCAATTACGGATTTACAATTTAATAGCCATACAATACATTGCTAAGTCGACAGCGTGGATGAGTGTGTAGGAGTGTGCCTGAGGAGTTGCGAAAATGGGTGTGTGAGTATGTTATAGTAGTGTGTAGTGGTGTGTGTAGTGATTGTCTGTATACCTTCTGTTCAGTTCTATTTATTTAGTTTAGATGTATTTGTCAGTTCGTCACGTACTGACGTTATTAATTGTTTCCTGAATATACCTTTTTTAGTATTAAATATATCAAGATGAGAGAATCTTTTGTTTAAATATAATATGCCTACATGGCTCAGAATGATGTACTGAATATGTGGTAACCGTTTTCGGGTCGGTGTCCCATCCACCCCGTATAATGAATTGAAATGTCAGTTAAAATGTTATAAGCAACAAAAAGCAAGCTCTTTGAAACCATTTATTGCAATCAAAGTTAGTACATTTAATATTATTAATAGGTGATTTATACCGATGTGTGTACCTTATAACTTACAAACTGGACACCAAGCAATGAAAGTTGATCACTTTGAATTGAAACAGCAGAGACCTAAGCATAAACGCGCGACGTAGGTAAAAGTAACTTAACTTTGAACGATTTTTTAATCGAAAATAAAAGTTATCCTACTAAAGTTAAAGAATAAATTGCAACAAGCACAATTAGTATCACCCATAGATATTAATAAGTCTTAAAATTAAGGTTATGTGTGAAACGAGTAATTTCTTCCTAATAATCGTTCAAATTAAACGTTACATATACCTACAGTCACGAGAAATGAAATGTAAACATAGTGAGCAAAGTGATTTATTAACGTTTCGTAATTTATTTGTACTTTTGAAAGGTCTATGTCAAAGTTCAAGCCAAGCAATGGTACAAACCCGAGTATTTCACGAGAAAATTGCTTTTGAATTTTGCTAAGTATGTACATACATTTCATTGCTCGTGATTGTACGTCGCGCGTTAAATACTAGACCCACTGCGTGCGAATCTTTTCCACTTACGGATATAATTTAATTAAATGATTTGGCAGAATCTGGTGGAAAGCGTCTATCCAGAGGTGGCGAAATCACGCTCTCCCAAGCACAAAGCAATAATAGTGGTGATTGTGCAGATCGCCTTGGATTATCTATTGATCCCATAATTATTCAGTCAAAATAAATAAGCTTGCGAAACTCTTCAGCGATAGGTATAGGTTTGTGGAGTCTCGCTAGCTAACTCAACTTGACCTTGTACAGGTACCAATTTGAGTGCCCCAATTGCCTGAAAGCTGGGCAAACAACCAGTGTTAGTTTTGCAGAAACAGACCATATAATGTTATAACTTCACATTTATTCTATAACTAAAATAATTATGTAAGTACCCAACAAATACACAAACCTAAACTAATAATATTTTTAGTTTAGATTAAAATATGCCGTGACCATGTTAATAGTAATGAAAGCTTAAAATCACGGTGCAATGAAATAGTGTCGAAGCGGAAAACGGTAGCTTATAATCTCTTTAAACAAATGAAATTAATGCCCGATTTTCACATATAATATGCCACACTGTACAGGATGTAAGGGATACCGACGCACAAACGGTTACCACATATTAAGTACATCATTTTGACATTTTCAAATTACCACACATGACATTTTTCAACGGTAATGAAATAAGTAAATCTGCTGGCATGCAGTGCAGAATGATGTACTGAACATGTGGAAATGTGGTAACCGTTTGTGAGTCTGTGTCAGTGCTCGGCGATTTGTAAATTATTTACGCACTCAGTTAGGTGTCGCTTAGTACTAGTGAAAACTAGCATGGAAGACAGCTTGTAAAAATATTTTCTTGCACAGTGCATGATTAATGAATGACAATTTAGTAAGTTAGTTTCTAGTGTTATAGCATAACCTTAGCTTAAATTATTTTGAAAGATTCAATAACTGGATTTATAGAATAACATACTTTTACTTGACTAGAAAGTAAATTGTTTCAGATCTTTGAAAATAATACTGTTTAAGAAATACCTACTCCGTTATCTAAGACATATTCACAGAAAAGTACTCACTGTGTGCCTGTGCAATAGGTACTAGTGTAAACTTGTAACTGGAATGTGCTTTCTACAACAGACTGCTTCCCTGTCGACCAACTAGATGGCAGAACTATATTTGCTGCCAGTTAAGATTGCAATGGTGGTCCTTGACCCACCTACATTATAAAGTTCTTAACTTTGAAATCCAAAAATAAGCCTGTTCATGTATTGAATCGTCATCTATCGTGATCAACATATTTTCTAATGAAAAACGATACATGGTTCATTTGTTTTGGTTTCGTACGAAGAGCTATTTGGGAACCGCTATTGCGATCTTAATTGGCAGCAACTATAGTTGTGCAGTTGGGAACGCTGTTGCAAGACCCTTCCCCAAGCCTAGTACTTTTTAAGCAGCTTCTTCTACTTGATAAGCAGCTTCTGTAAAAAAATGTTTGGGTTGGCCCTCAATTTTTTTTTTACCTTCAAAATTTTTCAATAGTCAATGCCTCTTTAACTGTGATCACACTTGTGTGTGCTAGAAGGAATGCCTCCTAATCAATTAGTTGGTCGAAAGGGACTCTATTATTAACATTATTTAAAAATATATTATATGAACTAGTTGAGCCATCTAATTGGTCAGCAGGAAAGCAGTCCTACAACATTTATAAAAAGATCATTATCAGTGATGTTGTGGCACAATTCGAGATCAAGCCTTCATTCAGCATAGGCCGGCTAAGCTAAGCAGGTTGCTCTACAAAGTATAGCAAGCACACACTTACGAGATCAGCATGTCGACAATGGTAATGTGAAGTAATGTAAGGACCAATGTGCAAGCTGTTGATTTTCAACTTTCAGAGCTGAGCTGAACGTTGCAAATCCTTTACGAGCTTAATATACCTTACAGCATTTCAAATTGCCACCATATTTATTTAATATTATACAGGTTGCTGTTTTAATGCAAAGTGGTGTGGGACCTATGCAGCTCGGCAGAGGAGCCTCTAGCCTGTGCCATCATGTTCTCGATTCTATTGGTAGTCTCCCTAACCATAGAGAACTCGGACAGGTCTGGTAGGTCAAGAACAATATGAGCAGAGAGACGTTTGTAAACAGAATTAGAATCTTTTTTATTTCTCCTAGCTTCCTCATATTTTAATTGTTGTTTTAAAAATATTGACTGCTTCAACATTTCCTGGATGTTCTTGAAACTGGTCGCAGCACCGTCCATTGATTTTACTGCACTGAAAATGAGATGCAATAATGGAATTATTTCATGAACTCAAATGCAACAGAAAAAAAAACAGAGGGTCATATATAGGAGGGATTATACATAAATATGTATGTATGAGGTTAAGTACGCACTGAAGGTCGCTTGTTTAGTGCTTAGAGCCTAGCGATTTGCCTAGCTAGCTAACTAAGCAAAGTGAAAAAAGAGCAGCCAGTTGCAAGATTTGAGAATGTTTGTTTCACTCTGCTACTCGCAAGGCGACTTTCCAGGCACTTGGCAAGTTACTGTTGAGTGTGTGTGTAGCCTAACAGTATTTAAAATTAAAAAAAAAACTACACTGCCAAGCCTGTGAGGGGGTGCGTCCCATTGTGAGAGGGGTGTTGACTTGTCAGGGGATAACAGACCTCTAGCGAAACGCTCAAGTTAGGAAAAGCATTACCTGAGAGCATACTCCACATCGTAGCACCTTCCCTGTAACTCGTGTTGTAGTTTGGTCACCTCAACTCTTCTTTCAACCATAGGTGGTAACGCTTTTCTTACGTGTTCTTGCAGTCGATACAAAGCTAAAGATGGCTCGTTCGCTACTATGTGCATGTTCTCAGATATTCGCTCCGCAGCTGGAATAGTAAATAGGTAAACTGTAAAGCAGGAGATACTATTTATAACGAATTATGAATGAATTCAACAAACCTTTTCTCGACTTAGATTCTAGTTCAGGGTCTCCTTGGTATACGAAAGCCATGATTGAGTTCTATAATTGTAAGTAACTAACTTGCATTATCTGAAAATAGTCAAATATTACCAGTAAATCGTCGTTTTGGGCTTATAATTTGTTCTATCGCAGTACAATTTTTCCGTGATTTTATGCTTTGCTTTGTTTGACAACAATGACAACTTTGACATTTCGTTTCTCGTTGGTGTTGTTCAGAAATCACGTGCACGTATAACCATAAGTATCCCCATAACACTTCTTTTAGATGATTATTTTTAGAACATAACTTCAGTTGTTAAAATATTTATTTTAAACATAATTAATTTATTTATAAACTACAAAACTATAATAGTAATAATTATGTAAAACTAGAAAAGGGTTACAACTTACAGGTTATTTTTATTATAATAAACAAGTTTTTGTCACTGAAAAGTGTTAATTCCATTTCTAAACGAACACAATGTTGCAAAATAAATCTTTAAATTTCTACTAAAAAAAGAAATAGTAAGAAAAGGAAATATTTTCTAGATTGTTTTAAGCAAGATATCAAAGAATTCGGTTCTTTTACATTAATTAATAAACCTTTTTGTAGTTTTCTTTCTTTATCGTGTGGTTAGTGCCTAACCTGGTGTCAGAGTTTTATGCCGCCCATGGGCCACTGACTTGGCTTTATCATGCCGTCGAGAAATATCTCTCTGGCATGCTGGTTTCCTCACGATATTTTTTTTCACCGAAGCAAGTACTTTTTGTAATGACTAGATTACACCGATAGAAAAGCATTTTGCAGAAAAGACCATTGTGGCTGTGACAATGACGGGAAATTCCTATTTTATGGGAAATTCTATCAAATTAATGTTTCGTCTATGGTTCACAAAAGTTGCTGTCAGTGTCACTGTCAGGCAGAAGCAAAAGCAAGCAATCTGTCAAAAGTGTAGGTGTAGATTAGATTAGCCAAACATTCCGTGTTATCGCATTGTATTTCATAATTTTTATCTGCTACCGGTCATTATCATTTCATTGTTACTATTTATCGTTGTGTGTCTTGTTAATGAAGTTCAAATTTTAATTTAATCCATAGACTTTCGTTTACAACATACAGTGGCAGAGCCCAATCTTGATACAAAACCACCACAGAACTATATTTTATCGTTTTGCTATGAGTTCCGAGGACTATTACAATGAAAAGGTGTGTGTACAGTGATCACTTAGTTGTATTATTAATAAAAAAATAATAAAACTGCAGGTATTTGTATAAATCTCTAAGGTACCTACATACTTACTTCAACTGCATGCCCTGCATGTGCACATTTTAATTTTTTTTCTTTACTTTATTGAAACGTAGATTATTATGAATAAAATAATTAATCACAAAAAAAAATTACTTTTCAGGAGTCTAAAATCTCTGACAACATTTTGGGTATTCTCTTGAATATCTTCTTCCCAATCAGGATGTTGCTGAGAGTATATTCCTTGTGTATTTTAATGGTGGATATAGGATGGGTGGTGCTGAATGCCATCTGTGCAGTTCTCCAGGCTATCTATGAACTCTTCAGACCACCACCATTGAAATCAGTCCGGCTAGAAACGGCTCTGGTAAGAGAATTTTGCTATCTTAATCCTCTAATACTTGAATCTGTCCAAATTTTTTTTAGATAACAATTATTTATTATACCAGATAAATTACATAATTAAGCACTTTCTTTTTAATATGTCTAATCATACTGATAAACACAAAATGTGACTTAGTGACAGTCATGGAAATAAAATATTGATGCAAAATTCTTTTTTTTTATTTTCAGGTCATTGGTGCAGGTAGAGGTGTAGGCCGTGAACTGTCCATGCAGCTAGCTAACCTAGGAGCTATTGTCCTATGCGTAGACAAGAACACTACTTCAAATGCTGACACCGTTGAATTCATCAAGAAAAGAGGTGGTTCTGCTATAAGCTACACTTGTGATATTACTAAGAGGGAGAATGTCCAGGCATTAGCTTCTCACCTGAAAAAGGATCTAGGGTTTGTCAGCATGCTGTTTTACTGCTGTGGGATACCAAGCCCTAGGTCCTTGCTGACTCAGCCCCCTCAAGATATACATGATACTCTGGATCTTACACTAACATCATACTTTTGGGTAAGTTGTTACATCAAATAATAACATTACCCAACACTAACACTACCTTTTTTGGTTAAATCAAATTAGATAATTAAATAGTTACTTCATTAACAAGTAACGTCTTTTACTTATGAAGAGTAACTATGTTATTATTTGAACAACACATTTATTGCTGATCTTGAAATCTATTTAAAATTCTGAATAAGTTCAGAAGGCTACTGTTAACAAGATTACATACACTAGACTATTGACAGACTATTACAGAATGAAAGTAATATTCATTCTTCTTGTGTTTCAGTTGATTGACCACTTCTTGCCCGAAATGAAGTCTAGGAACCATGGTCACATTGTAGCTTTGACATCTGTGGCTGGTCTCAGCTACATCAAGGATCAAATGCCATTGAGTGTGGCACAGTTTGCTGTCCAGGGATTGGCAGAATCTCTTACAGAAGATCTAAGAGTGAACAAGATTGATGGAGTCCATGTGACACTCACTCACATCTATCCATTTATTGTCATTGATGAAAGTGCAGACATAAGATTAAGGTTTGTGATAAATGACAGAAAATTATTCAAAATTAACTAATTGTTAACCGCAAAGCATTAAGTGCTTACCATTTGTTTTAATCTACTTCACAATGAATTACCTATTTATCTTATAAGTTTCTAGAGTCAATTTTAAAACTTAACAACGAATGCTGACATTCAGGAGCTTACTTTTTTCTTTAATTTTATCAAAGCTAATAGTTATTTGAAATTTACAAGTTTAAAAGCCCATAACGCGACAGATTGTTATTTGTCGTATTAAAAATGTTCCCATATTGTTTTCAGAATACCAAGCTACTTTGGCACAATAACTCCAAAGAAAGCAGCTACGTCGATCCTTGAAAGCGTTCGCAGAAACTACTTCGAGGCATCCGTGCCCAAGCATCTACTGTACCTTGGACACCTCTTACGTATCTTGCCACGAAAGGCTACGGTGCTTATCAGGGATCTTCTAGATACTGGAGTGGACTTTGCATGACGCATTTCGTAATCCATTTTTTTTTATCTTTATTGTGTGGCTTATGGTCACAGTGATAGTGCATTGATTGTAGTATAGAATTTATTTAGTTTTTATGAGTAGGTACTAGCGTATTTGGAGCGCAGCCATGGCATTAGAGGTTTCCCATACTTTTCTCAAGATTTTTTCAAGGAAGCCAAAACTGCTGCAAGCTTATGGGACCATTTCGTTGTATGTGGTAATAATTTAATAATTTGTAAAACATCATAGCTATTAGATGTTAAATGTAGTACTAATGATAACTATTTACTGTCATACCTTACTTCATGGTATACAAGAACAGCATGAATTGTATGTGGAGTCAAGAACTGATTAGAAACTTATATTAGACTAGTTTTCAGATGAACATTAATTAGCTATTAATCTTTATTTCCATTCTATTTGGGGTCGGCGCAACACGTTTCCTTCTTCCATTTTCCCCTGTCAGATGTCACGGCATCATTTACTCTTTTCTCTTTCATATCAGTCTTCACACAATCCATCCATCTTTTCTTTGGCCTTCCTCTCCCTCTCCATTCATTTAATTTATCAATTGCATCGTTCAAAATACTTGCATTTTGTTTTTTAGTTATGTATTTAGTCCAGTGATTTGATAAAATGTATTTGCTCAAGTAATCAATCAAATGATAAAATCCAAAGCCGGCCCCACATAGAAGTTTTTCATCGGTTATTTAAAAAAAATTAGCTGTTCCATACATTTTCACCATGGAGGTATTGCACTTTTGTAGGAAACAGCAGATTTTTTTTAATAGCCAGTGAAAAATTTCTAGGTGGAGGAAGGGGGGGCTCAGAATGATGTACTGAATACGTAGTAACCGTTTTTGCGTCGGTGTCCCTTCCACCCTGTATAACATAATTTTATGAATACTATTACGAAGGGCTTAGCTGAAACCTGAGACTGAGATGTCGCTAAAAGTCTTGGTATTAGTTGGTATGCATGTTGTAAGTGATACATATTTTTATTATTGAGTAAATATTTGTCCTATTTGAAATTTTGTAAAGCCAAAGAATTTACAATCTTGGATTTTTTTTATTAAATTGATATTTTTGGTAAACTTGTCTTATTTGCAAAGTTTTGTTTATTTTCGAAGGAAAATCAGGTTAAATACTTCAAAGTTACCAAAAAAACTACCAACAAAAAAAAATTTACAATGGCAACACGAGAGTCTAATGTCATTAAAATATTTGCATTGTGGCGCCATCTTAGACATTTTTTCGTTTTCGCAGCTAGTTTGCGTGATTTGCGGTTGATAAAAACAAAAAAAATCGGCAATTTTAATTGTGCGTTGTGCAGTTGTTTTCAAGTGGAACTCTTGACTGATATTGAGGACTGCCAAACGAGAGAAAAATAAAGTGTACGGTGTGGCGACACATCGTTAGGTAAGTTCAACCGTGCTTGAATTCTATCGCAGACTGACACCAACAGCCGATCGATATTAGAAAACTTATGTTTTATTGGTTAAATCGGTCACGATTTTGTAATGTTTCACTAGCCATAAGTATTATCTATATTGTAAGACTATTAAAACGTAACGACCCATATATTGTTCGCGCTTGAGGGGCAACTTTCTAAAAGGCTATTTATTACAGACCTACGCAAGATATACTTACTTGAACAGGAATGAATTCAAATAAGAATGAAGAAATCCTAATTGGTTTGCTTGGATCCCAACCATACACTTTGAACTGTTACCCATATCATTTCTGTATCATCTGGCATGACTTGAAGGTAGAAAAATAATAAAAAAGGGGTCGCAAATAATTATTTTATGGTTCTCTATTTGAGGAAAACATTTCGGTAGGTAGGGCTTAGATTAAAAGCCATCAGAGAAGCTGTTACTAAAATAACAATGGTTAAGAGCACTAAAAATCAATGTTCTTTTTCAATAATGGTAAGTCCAGCTAGGTTTAAAGAAGTAAGTAAGAGAAGTAGTTACTAAAAATCAGTATAAAATCACACATACATTAATTTGCCTGCCTGCTATTACCTAGTACATTGCGTTCAACTTCCTGTCCGGCTGCATTATTATGGAAGGCATTATTTGTTTTGCAGCTTGTGTCTACATATTACAAGTTGTCACGTCTTGACTTAATACTGGAAATAATAATAAAAAATTGCTTCAGAAGCAATAATGCTGTTCACAAAACGGTGAAGAAAAACATTGTGGGAACCAACTATCCTAGAACAAAAAATTCAAATACATCTGACGTATACCAACCCACACTGGGCCAGTGTGGCAGATAATTTATTTAATTTAATTGTTTTATTTAATCAAATAACAATGTTAACATTAAATAATAATATCTATAAGTGACTTAACTTAATGCTAGTTAACAAAACAGGTAGGTGTTGCAACCAGCACCCTTACTAAGTTATGAAATAACTTGTATTAAGGGCAGTGGTACAAGCCCATACATACTTCAGTTTCACAAAATAATTGCAGGGAGAGCAAGTGTTTTAAAACTAAAGTTAACATATAGCCATAATTGCAAAATTCTGAACATACAATTTATTTATTATTTTATTTATTTGACATTTGAATTATTCGTGTTTTTGTGTGTGTATGGGTGATGGTGTGTGTTGTGTCGGTGAAGAATAAGTGTTTTGTTCTCCATGGAAGGGTTTAGGGTGGGTTATTATCAGAGAGAAGCAGGCATTCTGTATCCAACTAGTTATTTGTAAGAAGAAAGTTTCACAGATTTCTTGACGGATGAGGTCGAACGAGAGTAAATTCTCAGTCTCCTTTATTTTAGATTACGGCCCACTCCCTTTCATAGAGAGGAGGTCTGTGTCCCTGCAGTGCGAACATTATATAACATATTTTTTTCTTTTTTTTCCTTTTTTTATCCTTTGCTTGGCAAAGGTCTTCCCTATATTTTTTCAGTATTCATTTTAATGTTCAGAAGGCAACTTTTCTGACCAATCACCTATAAACACTTCCAAGACCTTTTGCCCAGCTGTGGGAGGGACAATAATGGCTGTATTCAAAACAAAACGCAGCCAGTATAAAAATGAATAGTGGTAGCTAATACATTGTTGCATGACTAGCAAGTATTCAAGTTTCACCTTTTGACCTTCAAAACTCAGTATAATATGTATAAAAACTAGCATTATTTGTATGCATATTACATATAATATTTTGGTATAATAAATTCTGGTGTCATATTATATGTCACTTTGAATGTGTACAGGTACCTATTTTGATATATTTTAAAGAGATTATTAACTTATTGTTGCATTGTAGGTAGGTACCTATAGTGTTTTCTAATTACATTACATCAAACTCTTTTCTTGCAACTTGCTTTCTTTGAATGTAAAAGAGGTATTCTATTTAAAATACAGTAATTTTATTATTCCCATCTACAAACAGACACAGTTAGAATTCAACACTTAACTTTCATCAATGTGCCTTATAAGTGTGTCTATCATTACCCTTACGCTCCACTTACCATGTAGAGTGGGTAGAGTTATAAAATAGTGTGAACATTTATGCTTGGAATAACCGGTATTTCACGCCTAACTTGATGACAGGCGCTTGGTAGACTTGTTCTTTAGGGGCGGCAGAACTTCAAGATCAGGCGTTCTACACCAAATGTTCAGGTCGCCAATGAATGTTCGGATCGCACGAACGCACGACAAAGCCAGTTAATGCCGATCTCTCATTGTATGGGAAATCTATACAAAGCAAGGCATAGCCGGTCGGCAAATATATGTTCTACATAACCGCCCGGCTTCTGTAGCAACATTTAATCGGTTCGTGAGCCAGTTCAGGCCAGGTAGGCGCCACTACCTGCAACGGATCGTATACTATAATAGGTAAATATGAACTCACATTTATAGATATTAAAGTACCTAATAAAGGGTTGTGTTTCCCGCACGATCGACGATCGTGTTCTGAAAATATAGACGAACTTACATCACGGCTTTTGATAAGAATTCCAATCGATCTATCCTTCTCTGCGGCTTCTACTTATGGCTTCGTATTGTAGTAATAATTCAAAGAAAACGCTGAATTTCATCTCGTATCAAAGATTGAAGAACGTAAATAAGAAATTGATAGCACATAATGACGTTTATCGCAGTACGAATGTCGTAATTTTTTGGCGTATTCATTTCGACATTTTTGATTAATTGCTCCCTAATGACACAAAGCATTAGGAGCGCGTAATTTATTGTTAATTTCGACGCTACCCGTAGATTTGATCTTATTTATCGAAAAAAAATGAGTAATCGACTCGATTATGCATGAATTCGGTATTATTCTGATTCGATTAGTCATCTGTATTAAAAGTATCGATTTAAGATCTAAAGAGGACAAATTCTAATGTGCACTAGAAAAGAAACTTGAATTTGAATATACATCTACAACATTTTAAATGTTTTGGTAAGAAAATAAAATCTTTCAATACATTTTAAAATAACAGAATGTATAAGTTAAGTAGGTACCTACATTCTTCATTTAAATAAGACACACCGAATTAAGCTACGGGATCAAAAGCAGTACCCTGCCGTGTAAGCTGGGTAAATAAAGGCGAATTAATGTGTCAACTAGCTACGGTCTACTACACTACACAATGGCGTTGCTAATCCTAGTCTAGTAGGGCCCTGTATCAATTTTATTTTGGGGGCCTTTTAAATCCGAGTACGGCGAAGCCCAAAAAGAGGACAGAATCATTAGTATTCAATGATTTTTGCTAAACAAACAAAATAGTATCCTGACTTGCATCGCTTAAGCTGTCATTAATTTTTTGAGACAAGACAATGTATGATCAATTGATCAAGCAAAGCGACATAAAAAAATTGTAACTGCGATCATAGCTCGCATAGGTTAAGTCAAGAGCTAGAAAATTAGAGCATCCTGAAAGCTTTAACTTAAGCCTTCGAGCCGAACGAACTCCAAATATGAACCTCCCTGGACCGCGATAGGAAAAGTCTTCTTCAATGAGCGCGAGCTCGAAAAATTGGAGCTTTCTGGACAGCGATAAGTTAATTTTTTTCTCTTAACAAAATGTGGTTGAGGTTGTGGCAAGATTTTTTACTCGGGGGCCCCGTATCATTGTCACAGCGGGATTCATGAAGATTATGTTATAGTCTCTGGAAGTCAACATCACACGACCATGTTTCGATATGAAATTAATTTTAAGCTCCTAAACATTTTTGTATGCTCCATAATCGAAAACATTAATTCAATGATCGACATCAATCCAATTAGGCGTAGGTACAAGTTAGATAATTATTGCGAAAATCGTTGAGGCGTAGAACGACATCACAACATATTATGCAGACGCATATCTTGTCAAACTTCTGAATCCTCTTACCATCAACATCACACCAAAAAGCTTTGGCAGGATGGCGTGCGAAACACTTATTGCATTACCGACTTACCGAGACATGCCTTAGGTACTTTCTCAAAGAGCACGTGCGCAACATTTCGCCGCGGACCTCAAGGCCGCTGTATCAAAGTCGCCTCGCGCATAAAGCCACCTCGAATGTCATTAAAATTCTTTTCACGGCGTATCAGTGTAATTTGCTAGGATGTGCGGGATGTGCCCTACACAGCCAGAAGGTCCCGAGGCCCGCCCCAATCCCTTTTTGCTGCCGTGTGTTACTTTATTGCGGCCAATATACATTTTGTCCGGGTTTAAATTGGATCTTAAGTGAGGTATGTTTATGTTTTTAATTAAATTGATTAAATGACCGCCCGGGACTGAATGCGTTGCGTGAGAATGATTTGATAATTGGTTTACGGCCTTGTGTGCGGAATTGCGGATAAACAGTGTTATTAAACCTGCGAAATGTGAATTCATTTCTCATTTATTGATTGGCGGAAAAATTTAGGACGTACCTACGTACATTTTACGTAGCTCAGGGAATAGTTACATCCGTATACAAGATTAAGTTAAAAAGGTTCAGTGAGCGCAGGTGTTTGCCGGCCGGGATGGTTTTCCAAACTGCGGTTTTTCCACAGTTAAATTTGAATAATCCATTATTCTGCCCTGGCTCTGATTGGACGCCTGCTTTCTTTCCAGTAAATCCACCTTTACAAGTTTTTGCGATCCGTTCCAAGTATTTATTGAGTTTCTGTCTGACGAGGCTAGAAGCAAACCCCTTTGTTTGTTTTAATTATCCTGTGAAGAATAATTAAATCCACTTTAACAACATTCAAGTTTTCATAAAATATTAAACTAACATTATGCAACTTATTTCATCAGAGATTTAAAGTTTCAGTGAAACTGTTATGAAATTTGTAACATCAAAATGTATGTTCTGTTCTTGTGAAACTTTTTTTTCATTCATTAAAGTTTGGTCTATTTGCAAGTTGTTTTATTTTTTAATTTAAATAACATTAGCCCATTTATAACTGTATTCAGATTTTTTGCGTTCATCAACGCTCCGAGTGGCGTGATAAAAAGCTAGCGTAATTAAAAATCCTTCGTTCCATTTATCACTTGCCGGTACAGCAATATAGCCAGTAGCAAATTGCTAATACCTACTCGGCCATTGGCCTAGCTAGAAGCTGTGACCACAGACACTGATCGAGTTTGAGCTGTAAGCCAGATAGAGCTTAGTGTATAGTGTGTGCTTACCATAAAGGGAATTTCTGATTATAGTGAGGTTGCATTTGGATCTCAAAAGTAGGACGGACAATATCTCTCTACATTACTAATTCTTTGTAGTTACCTATAACAATATGTTGGTAAGACCATGGAAACTCCCACCTATTCAGTGCAATTACGACCTAATAAGCCAATATCCCTTTGACCAATATATTCAAAAACTGTTTTCTCGGCGGTTTAATGGTTTTTAACTACCTACTTGCAGGAAAGTAATTATAAACCATAATTGGAAGTTCTTCCTCACTTACGATTAAAACTACCTGCCCAAAGCAAAGCTTTAATTTATCATCCGAGCGTAAAATATAGAGCAGTACATTAAGGCAGAGCAGTGGACTGACCTGGATCAGTGGCGACATTGTTTTATCTGTGGAACGCACCGTGCTGCTGTAATTAAAACCTTGGCTTAGTCTGTGGCTCACACATCAGGCGAGTAAATAAACCTGGACACTATTAGTGGACGCGGTGGGATTACTTTACCTCTTACGTATAATAGTATAATCCCACGGTTAAAATATCCTGTGAAAATTTAATTACTAATGACAACAAACACTCGGTTAGACTTAGAAGTATGAAGGCCTTGATTTTTCGGTTTTGTGATACCGAGGATAAAAGGCTCGGGAAGGAAAATGTCGGACCTTATTCTTTAAGCAAAGCAGATAATAGGCCGCATCATCGCTTCGCATAAAGCGAGTTAGAAAAAAAAAGATAAGTATAAGTAAGGCGCTGTCTCCACGAGCGAGAGAATCGCGACGATATTATCGTCCGTGCCACGTATTTCTATACACTCGCTTAGAGGCCGTCTCCACGAGCGAGAGAATCGCGGCGATATTATCCCATACAAATACGTAATATCGCCGCGATTCTCTCGCTCGTGGAGACAGCCCCTAAATAACAGGAATCAGACCGCACTATCATCGTTCTCTTGCCCTTATCCCAATTCATTTTGGGTCGGCGCAGCATTTCTTCTTCCATACGAAATCGGACGGCACTAATGAAATCATTTTACAATAAGTAAAAGAAATTGTTCATTTATGCGTGCGAGTCGAGTCGAATTCACGCTGTTTTCCAATGAATGGTACTGCAAGAATGCCCATAGATATTTTTGGGAAATCGCTTCAATGGCGAATGGACGCATAAATACGAATTCAGGCAGCTATGCAGCTACTTACCTGAATTCATACTTATTCGCGTCCCAACACTTTACGGTAGATCAGATCGCATATTGACATTTTTGTTCCATGTGTTGTACAATAAAGTGTTTCAGAAAACTATACGTTAGCCAAAACAAGAATTATTGTACATTTTAATGGGATAATTAATGATATCCACGAGTTTCATTGCATTTGGCCAATTAATGCATGATTAGTCATTTAATGAAAATCATGGCAGAATAAATGAGTTAATTTTTCGTTAGTATTTACTTATACCTAGCAGTGATCACATTTCACCAAGAGGCAACAGGCAATTATGTGATTTGAACGAGGAGGTCAAGAATAGGAGAAAATGGTTTTTCTTTCGTTGCAAGTGAAGCTGTGAACATTTGTTTGGAACATTCCTACGCATCTGAAGGTTTTTCTCGTTCATGTTGTCAATAATATAAAGTATTTTTTTATTCTGGGCTAACCAAAGTTTGTACCTAGGTGCATTTGAATGCAACATAACAATGGAATTCTAGTCGAAGTAAAACTTGTAGCTTTCAATGATTCTGTGAAAAGTGAGATAGCTTTTTACTGTGAACAATATAACAGCTTGCTGAAATGCTAGTCTTTCCAATTGACTTATTAATGGTAAAACCGTTAGGACCTACTTCTGTGTTACTTTGGTAACTAACTACCTCGGAATGTGATGGTCAGTCATGTATATAACCTAGTAGACATACATTGAAAAGGGAATAGTTACAGGACCTCAAATGAATAACCAAGATTGTCAAGCAAAACGTTATAACACCAAATAAATTAATCTTCACAAACTTGCAATATTACAAAACTAGTCACTTTATTAAAGACTTCCAAGAAAATAATTTAAGAAAGCAGCTTATTTCTCGCCCATTTAAAACTCAATAGATTGCCTCCGTTGAGTGTGTAATCAAGTTAATAAACTAGCAATTTTGTATATAAAAATCCTCCATTGTTCCTTCAGTTCCCCTTTGAAGTTTTCTTTTGTAATAGATACAAAGTGTTTCTAATTCAGACGCCATGGCCTGGAAGATTGTTCCTTTGATTAATTTTCAACCGTCGGGAGCGACCTGTTGGCATTTTATTTCGTGTCGAAATAATTTAATTCTGTATATTCGTATCGTATGTAGGTTGGGTGGGGCTGAAATGTGTGTCCTAAAGTTAATTGAAGAAAATTATAGTGTTTATCGGCTATAAACTACCTCTCGAAAGTTATGATAGGTTATGGTAGCAATTTAAAGCCATAGAAGTCTGCTCGTTTGTGTTGACTAATAAGGGCCTGTTTTGCATACATATAACTCGTTTTTGTAGGTCAATAAAGTCAAATAACAGTTTTTCAATCATCGTTACATCTGAAATTGTCAAGCATACCGCCCAATAGAAGATTATTCCATCTTTTCCGCAGCGGTTTATTTCCACGAGCCGTACCTTTATGTCCGTTTGAGTGAAATCCGAAAGCTTTTATATGTAACAGGCTCTGGTAGGTTCGATTACGTAAAGCTTCAAGCGGCAAACGCTTGAAGGTCATGAATTCCGAAAGAGAAAATTGTAGTGGGCTGGTTACACGCTTAAGGTATTAAGAAAAATAAATATTTTACAATATCACGCTAGAGCCCCTTGTAATCTTTTACTCATAAATTAATTAAGTTAGCTCATAATATTACCTGAATTCTTCATCTCCCGCGGCGTACTGTGAATTTAATCCAAGGTTTCCGCAATTTATTAGTCCGTAAATTAAAGAATTTTGGGTAGAGACATGCTGTTAATGTACCTCCTTAGTAATAATATTAACTAAGTTCTAACTGGTTTAGGGTGACAGTGTTTGATAACAGGGTCACCGTCAGAGTAGTGTACCGTTTAGCGTGCATTATTAATGGGAGCTGCCAGGCGCAGAGGGGTGTGGACAATCTAAAACTGTTGACGTCATAGACCGACGCTTAATGAAGTGTACAACCACAAACTATACTTCCCATGACTATCGAAAATGGAGCCTAAAAGTTTTATTACACAACTTTAATTACGGGTACATGACTCGCCGAACTAGAGAACACTACACAAGGGAGGAGTTCCTCACATATCTGCACCCAACCTGTCCGACGCCCGTCATGCAAGCCTTTGTTAGGAACCCTTCGAACAATACGAGTCTCTCACATACTCTACATAATACAATTCGATCGTTTGTTTAGAATATTCTGAGTTTCTGACCCACCTAATCTCCACGTCCCAATTTGCAGGCACCACGGTTAACGTGCCACAGTAATAAATTGTTTTGGGAAACATCCCCAAGATTAATAGTTCTGAAGCTCTTGACGCGTGCTAAGTGAAAGCCGCTTTTAAGTTTTCTGCTAAATTAAAGGGAAGTTTTCGACCGTCATTGTACAAAAGCTATTTTTATTGGAGATTTATTATGGCGGACGGCCCTATTTGTGTTGCTGTTGCTGAAAACAAGGTTTCAGTCGTGAACTAAGTTCATTTGGATTTTAATTAGATCTGGGATGAAACGTTAAATGTTAAGTCGCTTTTGTAAGAATCAAAATAAAAATAAAAACTTACGTACATTTGAAAATATATTTCTCTTTGGCGAGTTTTTTAAAACTCTTATTATTGGATTATTATCGTTCCATCTTGCGTTTACAGTCGTAATATTTCTTATAATGTATCAGAACGTTTGTACCGCAGCAGAAATTACTCGGGCCACGCTGTAATGACGTTAAAAGCTTTTATGTTTTCCGGACAACGGCTTCTGAACGGAACTCATAGCATAAATTATCAACGTTGTTCGCAGTCTTGCGTACGATAACTGGGTTGTATAGATGAAGCGCGTTAATGGAGTAAATAAAACGATATTCTGCAACTTGAAGTAAAAGTTATGTCACAGTTTATTTCAAGCAAAGATACGTTTGCTTTACCACATCAGCATTTTGGATTGTCTCACAGGTTCACGGTTCTTATATTCTTCGTTTTCAGATTAAATTCCTTTACGATCTTTTCAAATCCAACGATAGATAATACTGAGTCTACGGAAAAAAAACCATTGATGAGCTTCAAAAGTCGCAATCTGCGAGATACTGCAAATTGGACACAGATCTCGATAAAGAATCTTTTGAAAAATATTCTTTGGGTCTGCGAGTACCTACTTATTGGATTTTTCAACTTGATTACGGAAAGGACTTTTCTCTGCAGGATTTCGGTCCAACATTGAACTAGAAGATCATGTGGATTTCATTGTTGGAAATAAAAAATGAAAATTAAATGGTGGCAGGAAAAAAGGTATTTCAAATGGAAACCTACGGTAGGTATTTGACCCTTAACTATGTCAAAGACAAGCTGTAGCCGACATTGTTCACAGTCGACATTTGCAGTTCGCAACCTACTATCAACTTAGATAATATCACTTACTTACTCGCTATATTAATTCTTTACACACGCGTACTCTAGAATTCTAGATGCTTCTATTATGTACCTACTCAGTAAAACAAAATAATTTAAAACAACTTTAATAAAACAAGTTTCTCTCGGTCTCAGTACCTACTCGGGGAAAGATAATTTGGTCTAACATCTTTCTTCCAATTCCAGCTTACTTCAAATATTAAGTATTAATACAAAGTAAATGTTTAGAAATAGAAACATGAAAGCAGGTGATGCCCCGGGCGTGTACGATAAATAACGTCTAAATAAACTCAGACCTAAAAGTTCACGAAATAATAATGACACCCTCCAAATAGGGTTGCCAAAAAATGATAACGATAATAAGGTTCAGGTCCTCTGAAATTAGCTGTAGCTCAGTATTGCTGTTTAATTTCATTTGCATTTTCGAATTTATGCATTTATGAATTAATGGTTGATATGATTTTTCTATATTAATGTATCAACTAGTTATTATGAATTCTTAGTTGACGCTACTTGAAAAGCATTCTCCAGGAAACAGTCTACGAATCCCTTAAAACAATATTCTTCAACTCACGGCACAAAAGGGCAATTCATAACGTTTGTTTGAACGTTTATTAAGGAGTTATTTGTTTAAAACAAACTGCCTGAAAGGGAGGAAGGATTACGAGGTCCCAACGTAAGTGAAGGGACAATATTTTACGCTTATCTTCTTATGATTGCAATTTTCCATACCATAAATCCATTATAAACCTCGTTTTAAGAACAAAAGAAATGGAAAACTTACTCGTTGTATAAAAAAGGTATAATGCGAGCAGCACAAATCCCTGTAGCTCTGGGAAAGGCGTATTGAAAGCTTGAGCGTCAACAAGCGTGTTCCATGCGAACTTCCTATTAAATTTCATTACAAAAAAGTGCTCGAGTTTATGGGTAATCGATTGCCAACGTGCCTCATTTACATTTTTACACCTTTCGTTTTAGTTTAGACGGAAAACCGTAATAGATTTACTAACTTGAACTGCAATTTTGAAAAAGACTGTTGAGTGGCAGTGACTGGGTTAAAAGAGAATCTCCAAAAACAACTTTCCCGAATGAATTGTTCAGGTTTTTTAACCGTTTTCGACGGACGCCTGGACTAACGAATGCTTTGACGGGATTGAGACCACGGTCTGTTGAAGTCTAAAAAGAACTTTTAAATTGTTGTTGAATTTTAGGCGACGACATTGGCAGTGTCACGAGTCAGTCACTGTTTTTTGAGTGTGGATTGAATAGATTGACTTCTTCGATAAAATTAAATTTTTGTCAAGTCAATAATAATAATCAAGTATTTCGGCACCCATTGATGGATTGCACTACCTCATCATCATCTGCCTAGCCTTTTCCCAACTATCTTGGGGTCGGCTCCCAGTCTAACCGGATACAGCTGAATACTACTGCCTACTTAAATGAAAATGATCCATCATGGACATTAAACGTTGAAAAAAGAATACAATGGTCTAGAAATTATCATAATCCCAAGAACGCCATTCATATTCGGTCCGAAGATACCAAGATATATTATTCAGTATCCTTATTTGCATGTGTACCGTATCAAACAAATGTCTTGTTTATTAACGTGTACACGACCCGAATACTGAACGTTTTGCGTACTAGTTTATATTCATAGGGATGTGATCACGTATCTCATGTACAGTCGAACTAAGAAGTTGGTGTACTTATAGACTTCGATTGACAAAATCAAGCCAAAATGCACTTTTTTTGACAGATCGAAAATAATCGCCAAGTATCATATAGTAAGTGTGTTAAAAAATAAGTCTTTTACATCATTCTCATGTTATGCGTAAGCAAGCACACAATTAAAGTGAATATTGACATTGGTAGTTTAACTGATGTTGTTGATTTACCTATACCTACAGGCTGAATTTTTTAAGTGGGCGTGGATGGCCAAATCCAAAACTATGAGGAATAGCGAAAAAAAACTTTAAAGCCATATTTGATTCCTATTAGCGACACTATCAAAAATGGTGTAAAAATAGTGTTTTTTTTTTCAAAATCAACGGGTTCGATTCCTGGCTAGGAATATTGATTTTCCAAAAATCTAATGATGCAATTTTAGTTTTCATCTCGGGCTCGAGTCGCCTTTGAGTATTTTTCGCTATCCCTAATAATTTAGTTAGGATTTGGCCATCCACACCCACTTGAAAAATTCACCCTGTATACCGCACAGCTTGTTCTACGGTACCTTCCTACCTAATGGCAATGGCTAGAACATTGTTTCACAGCCTCACTGGGAGGAAATAAACAGGCGTCTGCGTCATTAGTGGTTGTATACTCGTATTGCGAATACGATAACGTGTAATTTAAACTCTGATGACAAGTTCTGTGATGAAGGGGTTCCTATTCTAGACTAATACTGTACCTTAATTACATAGGCACTACTGTTTATTTAAACACTAAGCGGAGACTAATTTCACTGTAGTATCTAAGTTTGAAGATATTACAGTTATTTTCGTCATATTATTATGCCAAGAAAGGTAAGGACGAGTACGGACCAGATAAGATTTAAAGACAGAAGTATTTAAATAATTTCGTTAAAAAAACCTTTCTTATTTTCCTAGCGAATGTAATCAAATTGACGAAAAGAACGCTAGCGACACCAATAACACAAATTAAGAACTAAAATCCTGCATTGCGGTATCAAAGCCTAAATACAACTAAATTCATTCTTAAAATGTGAGCCTGGAGCTGAGTTCGAATTTGCAAACAATGTTGTGAGATCCAATTTCATATATTAAATTTTACCTCTCAACAGTTAAACGCTCTCTCAGTGTCAAGGTCAATCTGTCACACACAGTTTCCTTAGAAAGCATGATTCACAGAAGATACATCAGTGTGTTCCTTCTCAGCTTAACAAGGTAGACCTGTATTTGACAGGCGACATAGTACCCATTTTCTAAGATACTTCAGCAAATGGGTGCGTAAGTTAACAGTTCTTGTTTGCGTCGTCATATTCGGGGATAATGGACGAAATCTGTAGTTAAGCTTGGATAATACTCTTACTCTTGAGGATTCCTTTACCTAATGTTTAATATTTTCCGGATGCGGGTAGACTTTACAAGCAGAAAATTTGTGGTAGCTCTGAAACTTACTTTGAGTAGGAGTAAGCAACTTATTACCAAGTAAGTATCTATCTAACATTTCTGAATATCGAGAGGGTCTTTACTGTTTTGTTTTTTTTTTTAAGTTCACTCTTGGTAACTAAAACATTATTTTAAAGGGGTTGTTGCACTTCAAGGACTGGATTTTATTGCAATCTCTGATGTTAAATAAATTTAAAGTTTAGCTCCGTCACACTAAACCGCTCCTACTAACAGCATTTCATAGTCCTGCTATGGCTATCTAGGTCGGGTTCGATTCCGTCTATTGCATCGAGCCCAATCAGGACCTAGCTTCACTCAACATGCGGTATACCTACGCTCACTCGATAATTCCACTTTAGCTAGACGCTTAAATCTATAACTTCTTGATCCAATTTGTGGGGACTAGGTAACTTGCAGATGAATACTAACGTTGCATAGCTTCGAAAAACCCAGTCTGTAGCTTAGTGTCGTGATTGTTTAATAGACGAAGTTTCTAACATTACATTGTGCCTAATATTTCTCATTTTACGGTAATTTGCAGAGTTAAGGCGTCGTGATACCTACGTGAATATTAAATTTAATTTGGAAGAGTTATCAACTGTCATTGTGCTTCGCAACCTCTAGACAACCTCAGTGTTCTAGTACTTAGCTTTGATATTAACTTGTAATGTCACGTGATCGTGAATTAGCGGTGTTCGACGACAGGTGCCATATTAAGAGAATTAAAACGATATGTTTATTAAGTACGTATTTCTTGAATAGTTTTAGCTATGTACGTAAGTTACCTTCAGAGCGTTCATATGCAACATTAGAAATTATGTTAGAAAAGTTTTCATATAACAAGTAAAACTATTTCAACCTACTATGATTTTATAGCAGGTATGTGACATTTTTAAATACATACTAATTTATAAAGTTTCCAAGTAGATACTAACTGTTCTGATAAGCCACTTCGCTTGCAAATTCAATCATAATTTTAGTTAAAGTGCCAATAAAATTTTGTAACATTCGATTATGTAAATACAAATAGTCCTGAACTTAAACTTAGTGAACCTTACCTTACAGAAGAAGAAGTGGGGAGTATGATGAATGGACGTTTAAACAAATACATTTTTCCCCTTTGGAGGGCTTGGGCGGGTTATTCCTCTCATTTCGACCGCCTTACTCGTATTAATCATTCTTTCTTGAGTGCAAAACCCTGTCGTTCGTAAGTGAGTTAGGTAACTAATAATAATAATAAAATAATAAAATTTATTGAAAAATCCAAGGTACAACTTTTACAGTTTTTCTTAAATTTATGTCAAGTTCACTCATGATTTGTGCCTGAACTAGGTAATCCTGTGTTTCAGGCGATTGGAAGTCACATTAATTGATTAAATAATCACATAATTATCATACTAATCTTATTGGTACCTACGTAAAAAGTTATATAAAAATTATAGTATCTTAACTTAGCTAACTAATTTTAAAAAAATTACAATAATACGAACAATATTTACTTTAGCACAAGTAATAACTTCTCTGTATCTTCATAGGACATATTTTGAAGGGCTTCTTTAAGGATTTTCTTGCATTGACTATGATTTAAGGAGTAGATGTTTCCTTTTTCATTTAGCCTGTTATAGAGTAGCGGTCCAAGGTATATATAAAATTTGGCTATGAAAGCATGTTTTGTACTTTTTTGAGGACAAACTATATCTTTCCGTCTCTTTTTAGTAAATTCAGTGCTGTATGGAAGTGCCGCGTGTTGTTTTAGTACAGTGCTCATAATAAATAACTGTCGGACTGTTAGTACTTCACAAGATTTATACAGGAGGTTAGTGGGAAAAAGGAAAGGGCGGCAAGTAGCCACCTTGAGAATAGCTCTTTGAGCTCTTTCGATGGGCAATAACAGACTTTTACTCGCCCCACCCCACGAAGTAATACAGTAAGTCAGAAGTGACTGACAAAGAGCAAAATATACTTGCCTAAGTATTTTTGGATCTGCAATAAATCGTAGCTTTTTGAATACGAATATCAGCTTACGAATTCTATTATTTAGAGCTTCCATATGTTGTTTGAAGGAAAGGGTTTCATCTATTATAATACCTAGGTATTTTATTTTATCAGTCTTCTTAATATTGGGACACTTACACTGGCTATCTGTAGGGACTGGGCAACAATGAGCATGCAGCGCTGAGGGGATAGACGATATTTGCTTGCGCATCGAAAACTTAATGTAATTTGTCTTCTCTGTATTTAGAGTTAGTGAGTTATTTTGAAGCCATTTATTTACAATATTAAATCCGTGTTGCGCAAGTTTGTAGACTTCAATTTCTGAGTCAGACGAAAAAAGTAAAGCAGTGTCGTCAGCGTAAGTTACGATAGTGCCATGCTCTAGCTTAAGATTGCAAAGGTCATTTATGTAGATCAAAAAAAGAGTGGGCCCTAGAATACTTCCTTGGGGAACACCAAAAAATGTGTTTTTTTGAACCGCACTAAGAACATTGCCAATCTTTACGCACTGGGAACGATCTTCTAAATAACTTTTGAACAGTTTTAGCTGGGTGCCTCTTACACCTATGATCTCAAGCTTGCGCAACAGAATTGGAATGGAAACTGTGTCAAAAGCTTTGGCGAGGTCCAGGAAAATTCCTACTACGTGGTTACCATTGTCAAGTTCTTGCGCTAAATAGTCAGTCAGATGATGTACCGCATCGGCAGTTGAAATTTTAGGCCTAAAACCAAACTGCCGTTTAGACAGAATTGATTTATGTTCCAAATATTTCAACAACCTTTTATTTATTATTTTCTCCAATATTTTTGACATAGAAGGTAGTAAAGAAATAGGTCTATAATTTGTCACTTGCTCTTTGCTGCCTGATTTATAGACAGGAACAATTACAGCTTTTTTGAGGCACTCTGGAAAGTGACCTGAAGATAAACAAATGCGGAAAATATAAGTCAGTGGTGGTACCAAAATGTCCTTGAATTTTTTAATAATTTTATTCGATATGTTGTCCCAGCCAACTGCACAGTCTTCTTTCAAGGTCATGATTATACTTTCTACCTCAGTCTCGTCAGTGTCTAGCAGTGCGAAGGAAGTTAAAGCAGTGTTGCATGTTAAAGGAGTGCTCGTTAGGTTTTGGGATTGACCCATATTTTTTTCTGCCAGAGACTTACCAACATTAACAAAGAAATTATTTGCTATGTTAGCGGATTCCACCGGTGACGAGTGTACTTGTAATAAACCTGAAGATGACTCATATTGTTTCGTGTTATACGTAACGTCTTTAATATATTTCCAGATCTTTTTACTATTTGTTCCAGCCTTTTCCAATGCCGCTTTGTCGTAGTTGATTTTAATTTTTTTAAGGAGATCGTTGCAAAAATTTCGATATCTTTTATACGAAAGTTGCAATACTGCATTGTCTGGATTAGATTTAGCTTTCATATGCAGTTTATCCCTATGTTTCATACAGCGAATAAGACCTGACGTGATCCATGGTTTTATGATGTGATTTTTGTTACTCAGCTGCGATACGATTGTGTTTTTCTGAATTGCATTTTGTAAGTTTTTAATTACAAACAACATGCAAAACTGCGGGTCAGCGGAATTATAGACTGGATTAAAATCGATGACGCGTAAATCTTCTTCAAGTCTATTTATATTCAGTTTTGAAATTGTGCGAGTGTCTTGTTTAGGTAATTTACAATTTAGAGTTAGTAGGGCAGCATTGTGATCGGTTATTGTTGAGTTAACAACAAGTGCAAGTGAAGGAAAATTCGATTTTAGCATAATATGATCCAAACAGGAGCCACTGTGATGTGTAGGAAAGCTGTGTGCTGGAAGCAGGCCATGAAAAGCGCATAGGTTGAGGTAGTCCTGAGCAGAAGCATCAGCACTTCCTGGAAGAATATTGATATTAATATCTCCAATTACAATCGTGTTTTTAATGGATGACAGATTCTGCAAGGTCTCATTCAGAGAGTCAGTAAAATTGCTAGTATTTTTAAAAGACGGTGGTCGATATAATGCTAATATCGCAAATTCTAGTCCAATTTTAACTAACAATCTGTTACAGTCGTGCATCTCAGGTTCCTCTACAGAGACATCCAAATGATTTCTTACATAAACTATCACACCATCATTTTGGTTGTAATTTATGGTACTTTTATACATATTATATCCCGGAATTAGTGGTATGTTATATTGTTTGGCAAGCCAGCATTCGGTTAGAACAATAACATCACAGTTTATGTTAAGACGTTGCTGAAATGTACTAAAGCTATCAAAATTCTTAAAAACACTGCGAATATTTTGTGTTAATATGGTTAGTGGAGATTTATAGCCGGATAGATATCGCTTGCAGGATTCAGCTTCACAAACTTTGGACTCCGATACAGAGAAATTATCTAAATCATTAATTAAACTATTTATCATAATGGTATTTAAAAATAAAAATATAAACTTAAATAAAAAAGGTCAGAAAAATAACTAATTAACGGCGCTCTTAGGCGCCTCCATAATCTACAGAATTGATGTACCTTTTTTCAGCCATAATTTTCGCCGGGCAGTCAGCAGACCCTGTGTTATGCTTGTCTGGCTTTTTGAAATGCAAGCAAGTAGCGCATTTTGGTTCGTCAGCCTTCTTTGGACATTCTTTTACTGAGTGACCTTGATCACCACAGTGGCCGCAGGTATACGATGTCTGTCGACATGACTTGGCCGCATGTCCATACTGCTGACACTTATAGCATCGTGTGACCAAAGTACAGTCCCTTACAGGGCATGATGACCAATTTACGAAAACTCGGTCTTGTGAAATCAGGGCTTTGCGTACGACTGCAGATACTTCAACAATGTAATTACATGTGTCCGTGTCTTTCTTACCTGACTTATGACTTAATTTAATTAAGCTCAAGAACGTCTCAAGGCTGCAGTCCTGAAGTTTTTCAGCTAGGTTTTGGTTGTACACACAGGTAAAAACCTCCTTTTCCTGCATAGATGACGGCACTCCTATAATTACAACCCTAGGCTTCCTTTTATAGGGCTCGTCGACTGTTAGGCCTGATTTGGTTAGCTGCACCGATTGTCTGAGCTTCTCGATGTCGTCCTTCGTCTCGGTGCTGATGATAACACCACCGTTCTTCGTCTTGCGCAGGCCTCTCACGTGGAGCTTCATTTGTTCAGGGCTGATAATTTTTTGGACAAGGGTTTTAGTCTCATCGCTGGTCTTCAACTTGTCACTCGGATAGATGGCCACGGAACTGACAAAGCTTGGCTGGATAAAATTGTTGGCACCTTTCTTTACCATGTCAGCAAAAGAAGATCCCTGGGCAGGTTTCGTCGAATCTTCGATACTCAGCTTAAGGTTCCGTAGCTGCTGCGAAAGATCCATTTGGTTTTCCAGATTTCTGACGGCGTAGTGCGATTGGAGGGCTTTAGCCTTGACGGACTGATACATGACGGCCATCTGCGAGGTCCCGTGACTAACCTTCCGGCATAGGTTAGTGATGCGCATTTTCTGCTCCACATTCAGCTTTCCCTCAGCTGCAATAGCGCACACCTCCTTCAGGCTCTGTTCGATAATCGTCATCCAGTTCTGGAGTTCTGAAGTCGAGACAACTTCAGGGGCATCGTTCTTTTGGGTAGGCGCTTGAGGGGTAGAGACGGGTACGGCCACGGGCACAGTGATAGAGGCGGGTACGGCTACGGGCACAGGGGTAGAAGGCGGGGAGCGAACACATTTACTACTCCGGTTGAATGGACTATCCTCCATCGTGAAGCAGCCGAAGCAGGTTATATTGTTCCTGTTAAACACTGGTCATTTCTACTAATACACCATACACAAATGTACTGTACGAGTATGCGTTAATACTGGGTATTGGTAACTAGGTCACAATTTCGCAAGTGATTATTTGTTTATTGCAATTATTGTTCGGTACGTCTGTTCACCACGACCGGCAATTTCGTAATCCTAAACTACAGCACACCCGCTGTATTAGCTTTGAATCTAATATAGACAGCGTAGGTGCAAACTTACCTATGATGTTGAGTTGAAACTTACTTGATTAGGCAACATTTCCGTATCAGAAATCCACACATTTCACTTAACGTCCATTTCAGGTTTTGCTCGGAGTCGGTTAAAATTATTATCATTTAATTACCATGAAACTGTTTTCATCTCGAATTTCCAAAATAAGCTTAGAAATGGTAAATTACCTGCAGTAATCATGTCCTGACCACATCAATACCTATTTGACCACCATTCTATTCAAAAACCAGTTGACCGTTCATTGCAAACAGCTTTCACAGAACCCAACAATCGCAGTGGTATTAATCCTCGATTCCCATTTCAATAATCGAATACAGCTTTTGCTAAACATCGATTCAGTTCTGCCAGAGCGCTTTGCATCTGACACCGCACGCTGTACGAAGATTTACTGAATACATTGAATGCCTCCCCGTCTCTATTGTGTCGCGACTTCGTAGGATTACTCTCATTTTATTCGATAAACTGCGAAGTATTTGAATCGAATAAGCGATTCAATCGCTCGCGAGTAATTTTTGAATGTAACGAAACGTTCGGTTGATTGATGGCGCCCGCCATATTGGAATTGTATTACTAACGGGATTGGATTTAAATTTTGATGTATTGAATTTGTAGTGTAATATAATATTGCTACGGACGTTAGAACGCAGCAATATTATATTACACTTATTCTTTGATTATTAGTTTTTGTCTGTGAGTGAATTTTTCTGATTCAAATACTTAAATAATTATTTGTCTGATTCGAACAAATAAATTAGTTAATTGTTTTCATTTGAAGCCTATACTTACCTATAACACAAAGACTGTCTAGATAGCGATAACTACTTATTAAGTTGAATCTCACTTAATACGTAGTTGAATCTCACTTACGCTACGGCATCATATTCTGGGGGAACTCAACTGATAGAGACACTGCATCTAAGGCCCAAAAAAGATGTCTCCGGTCATTGTTTAAACTTAAACTACAGACAGTTGCAAGCCATATTTTAAGCAATACAATATTCTGACACTTCCTTGTATTTACATTTTCATGTTTGTGAAGCAAAATCCAAGAACTTTGTCAAGTATCATGTCAAACCACTTTGATGCGCAAAAGTATTTATTGCATCACATGGCCCCAATTATTTTCAACAAATTACAAAGTGGTTGGAAAGATGTAAATACGGTGATGTTTAGGAGTAGACTACGTAAATTTTTGATGGATAAAGCGGACCATAGTATAAATGAATTTCGAACAGAAAAATATATTTGTTGATTAATTTTAATGATAATTTGTTAAATGATGTACTGAATGATAATGGTAATGAAAATGATAATTTATTAATGAAAATGATATAATTGACTTATTAACTGATCTATTTAATGATAATTGTAATAATAATATAAATATAAATAAAATCAATATGTGCAAAAACAAATAAAGGAAAAATATATATATTTTTATATTTTAAAATGTTTTTTTTTTTGAGAAATATTTAAAAATAGGTATGTAAAATGTGTAAATACAAAAAATAAAGGAAATAATGTAATAGAACTAAATGTAAGTACATGATTTATAAATAATGTAAATGTTTGCATGCCGAATGGTAAAATATGGCTGACATTTGATATTTGAAAACAACTATTACTTATGTATTACCCATATTTGCAAAATAAAATTCTATTCTATTCTAAGTATTAGAAATTACGACGTTGAAGGCTATTGCAGTGCAGTGTACCCAGGTAATTAGTTAATTAAATTACTTTAAAGATTTCAGTTTGGTACATGCTTATACATTCATGAATTAATTGATTCGATCCATTGCTTTACGTTCAATGAAGAAGTCATTTAGAGGATCTCGTTATGCTAAATTGATAGCACTGAAGTGTTGACATGTCCTCAAAATTCATTGGCTATAACATCCCTTTCATGGATGTCATTATTAAGCATCCTCGTTTGGTTTATCATGTTTATATCTATCTTAAGAGAGGTTCCTAAACATTAATTGTTATTGATATTACACGTTCCGCCTCGTCTAGAGAACTGTTAATTTGGTAAATTGCAAGAAACACAATACATTTTACTGAAGGAACGCTTTTCATTATCAGTTTGGGAGTAGATACGTAAGATGTTTGATACCTACGTCCTCATTAGAGCTCGTAAATGATGGAATGTAACGGAGCTTAATGATTTCCTTGAGGATGTAGTCTTAAGCAAGGGTTGACGGAGCGTGGGATGGGACAGTTTAAAATTAAAATGTTTGGGTGTTAACCTGTTGAACCTTGCCTTAAGGCAATTTCCATCAACAGATTAAGACGTGACGTGTCAACTTGTAGTAAGTAAATAGGAAAATTTTACACCACTATCTCTTTCCCCAATTTCGGTATGACGCACACACCAAACTTCATAATAAATTCATATTGAAAACTAATCCATGACTATCGATTTTCCGCCACTTACAATATTTACACCCAACTCATCGCTTTTAGTTGGCTCAGTGGAAACAATTTAACTGAACAGAACTCATCCACAACAAATCTTGATCCGTTCAACGCGGAGTCTGAACAATATTTCACGCAGAACTTCGCACCAAGTAACGTATTACCTTCACTTACCAACTTTACTAGAAATTAAAGAGCACATTGTTTACTGAAACTGTTCTTGCTTAGCAAGTTTGCGGACTAGTAAAATATACGGAGTCGCAGAGCTAACTGCGACTACGAACAAGTTGTGCTGCAACTTTACCCGAGTGTTGTGATGAAAAATAAAACCAAAGCGATACTACGTAGCGATGTGGAGTTTTTTTCCCTAAATGCAGCGGACATGGTGGTAAAAAACAGTATTTCTATTGATACAAGGATTATAAGTTATTTTGTAGTCAAACTCAAACTCAAACTCAAACTCAAAGCATTTATTTCAATTAGACCATTACAGGCACTTTTGAAAGTCAAAAACAAAAAAGCTAAGCTACAGTCACATTCACAAGGCATAATAACTTGCGAAAGTACTGTAGTTGCACATTCCAAATCGTAGATCTCTATGGAGAAGAATGGGCAAGAAACTCCATGGACACTCTTTTTAATCAAAATATTGTTACAAAATCTTGGTTACATCATTCATGGATTATACATATATGTGAGAACGATGTACAAAGACGTGCACATTAGGAGCGTCCAGAGTAAAAGATTAAACTAACAATTTAAAAATAAAGTAATTAAAATAAACCGTGACAGCTAAGAGACGACCAGTCCCAACTGACAGCGCCCGTTCACGAACATGACGCATGGATCAGCGCCATTCAACTCAACCACATTGAAGGGAGCTAAATGACCCGACACACCCGCCACCATCAGCGAGACATTTGTGTGAGCATGACATTCTCTCAGCCACCAGGGCACATTCAAGTCAATGAAGATAACTAAATGTAAATGGTAGCTTTACAGTACATAGTACTCACACATGTGCTATGCGATTATATAATACTAAGATGTTGAATCTATACAATTCAAAGATAGTTTTACAATCTTCTGCAGCTTCCACAATAACTTCACATGGTAATCAATTAGTTTGCCCCTATGGTTGTGGAGCAGGACCAGCATTGAGCCAAGCATTTTTATCATCAATGTAATCCCCCAACTTATAATATGCTTGCCTACATAGTGTGCGTTTTATACAAGATTTAAATTTCGTCTCATTCAGTTGTAGAATGTGGGGGGGTATTTTATTGTAACATTTTAAACAGTACCCCATGAAAGATGAGTCTACTTTAGCTAGCCTGAAACCTGGTTGAGTTAGTTGGTCCCTATTTCTAGTATGATAGTGGTGTCGGTCACCTCTTTTACTAAATAAATGCAAATTTTTCCTAACGTACATGATGTTTTCATAGATGTATTGACAAGGTACTGTCATGATGTTAATTTCCTTAAACAGTTCTCTTAGAGAATCGCGTCTACGTAGATCATATAAGGCTCTGATAGCTCTTTTCTGCAGAATAAATATAGACTCAATGTCTGCAGCCCGTCCCCATAGTAGAATACCGTATGACATAATACTATGAAAATAACTAAAATAGACTAGCCTCGCGGTATCTACATCAGTAAATTGACGGATTTTTCTAACAGCATATGCTGCTGAACTCAGCCGTCCTGCAAGAGAAGTTATATGCGGACCCCATTGAAGCCTTGAATCGAGCGTGATCCCCAAGAAAACAGTTTTTTCGACGAATTCTAGTTTCTCTTGATTCAATACTATGTCACTAACACTACTTTTGACATTCGGTAGAGCAAATCTTATACACTTCGTTTTTTTCCCATTTAATACTAAATTATTCGCGGTGAACCAATTATGGACCAGCAATAGGGCGTTATTTACGTCGTCAAGATTTGTGGCACGTCTGTTTGTCTTAAATATTAAAGAGGTATCGTCAGCAAACAACACCATTTGTGGTTGGTTTTTAAATAAATGGGGTAGATCATTTATATAGACTAAAAAGAGGAAAGGACCTAATATCGAACCTTGCGGTACACCCATACTTACTTTTAAACCCATTGAATTGACACCATTTATTTGTACTTGCTGATGTCTATCGTTTAAATACGATTTAACTAAACTGAGCGCAAGTTTCCCTAAACCGTAATGTTTAAGTTTCAAGAGTAGGGTTTCGTGGTTTACGCAATCAAATGCTTTCGAGAGGTCACAAAAGATTCCTATGGCATCTTGTGCCTCTTCCCACGCCGTAAATATGTGTTTTAATAAGGTGACACCGGCGTCAGTCGTGCAACGTCCTTTGGTGAAACCATATTGTTTCTCATGTAAGATTTTATTGGTGTTAAAGTGTGTGAGCATTTGATTAAGCATTACCTTTTCAAACACCTTGCTGAAAACCGGCAACACGGATACGGGTCTATAGTTATTGGTGTCTTTACTGTCCCCGGATTTGAAAAGTGGTATTACCTTGCTGTATTTCATAAGGTCCGGGAAGACTCCTTGGTCCACACATAAATTAAATATTAAGGCTAAGAACGGTGCTATAGTCTCAATAATAGCTTGACAAACTTTAATGGACATTCCCCATAGATCTTCAGTTAATTTGATTTTGATTTCCTTAAAAGCTTTAATGACTGTGATGGGGTTTATATGCTTAAATTGAAACTCAACCGGACAGGCGGAAACGTTCGCTCTCAACAAATCAATAGAAACCAAGGGTGAGGAATTTAAGGTTTCAGTAGTTTTAAGTGGGATACTAGTGAAGAAATCTACAAATTCTTGAGCAACTTCGTTTTTAGAGCTTATAAGACCACGTGAAGTATCTAGTGTGATATCATTATTATATTTTTTGTGTCTATTAGTTTCACTATTGATAATTTTCCAAACCGTCTTTATTTTATTATCGGCGGATTTAATCTTGTTGCTAATGAATAAGGCTTTAGCTACCTTACAAGTGTTTTTAAAAATTTTAGAGTAAGTTGCAACATATTTATTAAAAGTTTCTGAGTTGATGTAAGGCTTAAGGCCGTACAGTTCAAACAATCGCTCCCTACTTTTCCTAATACCCTTAGTTGCCCAGTCACTGAACATAAACTTTGGGCAAATAGATTTAGTTTTCATTTTTAATGTATTATTAAACTCGGTGTAAACTACCGAAAAGAATTCCTCATAAAAGTGATTTACATTTTCAATAATATGGTCCGGAATACCTAAATTACTAATTAAGTTATTATTAAATTTATTTAAATTACTGGGTGTCATTTGTCTGGACTTTATCTGAATTTTTTGTAATGGTGTGTAGGACTCGAAAACAACGGTTTGACCGCTATGATCAGAAGGAAGGTAATTTACAATTGATTTATCCAAGTAGTCGCAGCAACAAAAAACATTATCAATACATGTTGCAGTATTTGTAGTAATTCGGGTTGGTTCCGAAAACACGTTTAACAAATTAAATGATTTAAAAAGATGTAATAATCTACTGCTATTTGAATTTTGATCTAAAATATTAACATTAAAGTCACCACAGATTACCAGTGATTTATTACCAGTTGCAAGCTTTGCTAAAGTATCTTCCATTACCGATTCAAAAATAGAGTAGTTTTGATAATTTGGGGGTCTGTAAACGCACACTATAACATGCCTATCCAGCTCAACACAAGACAGCTCAATATTATGTTCAACCGATAGATCAACAATATCACTACGAGTCTTAAATTTAATACAATTTTTAACTAAGATTAATGAACCCCCACGAATCTTAGCTTTCCGGTTAAAGCAACTGCCCACACTGTAATTTGCGTAATTAATTAGCATTTCATAATCTTTTAACCAATGCTCAGTGAAACAAACAATTTCAATCTTTGTTTTTTCTAAAAACAATTCAATTTCTAGTTGCTTTGAAGAGAAACCTTGAATGTTTTGATGAAATAATTGCATGGAATTCTGCTTAGCCCCTTTTTTACATTTAGCTATTTGAGAGCAAGAAGATACAAGTATATTGTTGTTGATCGGTGTAACATCAATGTTACCGGTACCCTCTGTTGTCTTACTAACTAGTTTAAATGAGTATCCGGAGTGAGCCCCAAGACTCCTATGCCATCACAAGGCAATGAGATCCTACTACTAGTGGACCCCACTCCAGGATCTCCTATAGTTACACAATTGAAAAAAGAATTATTAGTATTATTACTAATAGTCGCAGTGTTAATAATTGAAGTAAACATTGACATACTACTTATGTCTGAGTGAATATTATATACTAATAGCCTAGCTATTTTGTGTCTACAACTCATAGGTAGATACACTTTACCCCGTGTCGACTTAAGTTTACCAACAAAACTGTTGATATCTAGATATATAAGCCTGTCACTATAGTGACCTACTAGAAAATGAACATGCTTATTCAGCATGTGAATATAATTGTTTTTCCTGCTTGACAACTTTTCAAAATATGGGAAAGCACACAATATTATTTTACGACAATTCAACTTTAACAACTCCGTTACACTGTCTGTGATATCTTGTTTTGTAAGTTTTGAACTGTTTCCTATAAATATTGTTATATCGGTATTAACATTATAAACATTTCTAGTTACAGATGCCATTATCTGTTGGTATGTTGACCCTGGCATACAATGATTTTGGTTGGAAAAACTCAGGTTATTACTTACTAATTTACCTACACCTCTTCCTATACTATCTGAAAACATTATTGAGTTAGAACAGTCATGACTATCATGTAACTCAGGCTGCACCACATGTAAATAATCTTGTGTAATATTATTTGTTTCTTGGTTGAGTATACAGTCCTGAGATAAATTTTCAGCCTTGGACGGGTCCTCCATTACCTCAGGCTGGACAGTATCATGGTTGGTAACTGTTTGACAACTACATCGACACAGTACCAACTCACTTGCCGCAAGAATATGTTCCCTTATTTGGTTCTGAGAACTCGCATACCTACTAGAAAGGGAACTAAGTGAGTCTTGAAGTACCTGTATTTCAGACTGCAAATGCTGAGTATCAATTTCATAAATTTTTATACTGTCTTCTAATTTTATTTGGTAATTATCTAACTTATTAACTAAATCAACACGCTCTTTCCTCATTGGAATATATTTAGAAAAGCGTTTATGCTGTTTCCTAAATTGATTACATTTTTTAATTATTCTATTCAGTTTTGCATATTTTTTAATTTTATTATTGCTTACTGAATAATTCTGTTTATGAAAGGAATCTTCAGTCAGATCAATTGTTATTAAGGAAGGTGGGATACAATTACTATTTAATAATTCATTATATAAGAGGTTTGTTTCTTTAACCTGAGTAACTTCTTTTTCTTTTTGTAAGTTCAATATACAATTATTGGCTTGAATTAACTTATCTTCTAGGTCCCTAATTTTATTTAAAGCCTCCTCATACAAGTTACTACAATTTGTAAAACCAGCTGTGACAACCTTCAGTTGATCCCGTTCATCAACAATGTCCAAGTATTGCTGATGTAGGTCTACTAGCTCTCGTTTTAAGCTACAGATTTTGCTATTTACTTTATAGACTTCCACTTCACTCTCTTCTCTCTCCTGTAACAGTTGTTGGACTTGGAGGTTTGATTCTTTAAGTTCATTGAGAGCCGTTCTTAATTTTAGCTCCATATCTTGAGCAGTAGCCTTACGGGTCATCACAGGCATGGTTTCAGGATTGGTAACTGAAAATTAGAAGTAAAGAAACGGTGAGAACTAATAGAATAGACTATTAAAGAAAAGTTAGCGGTGAAAGGAAAAAAATAAAAAATAATAATATATAAAACAGAGAAAAGCCTTCAGTTATGAAATTAAGTGAGGTAGGCTGCTATATTAACTTTAAAAGATTATCTTTATATTGAATGTATCTAATTGAATATTAAATTTTACTGGTTTTATTGTCTTAGGGTTTCACTTTTTCATAAGAGGGTAGCTTGCTTATGAAATAAAAATTAAACTTAGTTTATTAAGATATCACTACAAGACAATAATGCACAATAATGATCATTAAAGATGTATGAATTAATATTGAAAAGATGAATTAAAAAAAAAAAAAGAAAAAAAAAAAGGGAATCTACAGACTTATGGATTTGTCAACAAAGCGATTTAGAACCGGTACAACGTAATAAATCGGCAAAAAAAATACACTAGCAATTAGCATGGATGTGTTTTAAAGTTAAAGTGAAGTTTGTGTGCTGTTATTAAATAAAAGTAAACAATACTTCCCCTGAATAATCCGTATATAGCCGTAGTTAGAACGTCAGCTGTTTTTAGGTTACCGGCAACGTTGTACTACCGAAATCTTTATTAATTATCAAGAAAACAATTTTCCTGAGTATTTACGCGTTTATAATACGTTCACACAAATAATTACACCTTAATATAACTTATTTCCTAATTAAATTAAATTTTAAAATACGGAACAAAAATTTTACATGTCACTCGGGCAGTGTTGCCACTTTTTTTTCAAAAGTTGTTGAGTTTGAGTTTGAGTTTGTAGGTGTGTATTCAACATCATCATTGTCTTGCTCTTGTCCCAATTCATTTGGGGTCGGCGCTGCATGTCTTCTTCTTTAATACTTCTCTATTACTCGTCATCTTATTAGACTCGTCTTTTCGTGCCATAACATTCTTCACACAGTCCATCAATCTTTTCATTGGTCTTCCTCTACTCTCATACCCATCCACAGTCATACTCAAAACTTTCCTCACGACATTTTTTTTTACTCCGTTTGAAATTTCTTTTTCTTTTTTTGATTTTTTTATTTTATTTTTGGTCGACATTTATTTTATCCTTTATTGTATTACATTTTTCAATTAAGTATGGTTGACTGAAACTGTACAAATACTGTTTGCATGCCCATTGGACGGTAAAATGTGGAGAACTTGCATAAAAATATGAAACATCTATGTATCTTTTACCCATGTTTGCAAAGCAATAAATGATTTGATTTGATTTGACATTATCAATAAATGGTGAGGCAGTGGAGATCGAGCATACAAATCAATAAAATACAGATAGGTAGGTACGTGTTTACTAACGAGAGGAATCGTTAGTATGTCTATAGTTTTACTACTACTAAATAACATCTAAGCGAAAAACCTAATTGAAAGGGAAAAAGACAGATCTACCTATTTCTACATAATCTCATAATTTTCACAGCATTTACTTGCCCTCTATAAAAGTCAGAGCAGAAACATTCCCGTTTTTAAAAGTAGTAGCGTAATTCAAGAAGGTAATTTATTTTATCGTTATGACCTGCAATAACGGGATTTAAAGCAATTTGGCTCGACGACGATACAAATTGCAATTATTATGGAGCGGTAGATAATTGCCCATTACTTTAGTGATTTTCGTCCTGTTTCCATGTTTTTGGGAGGATGAAAATCCTATCTTAATTGCTATTTTGGCTGTTCCTCATAACTTTGAGAATGTCTATCATGGTTATTCTAGAATTAATGTTGGAAAGGTTATAGAAGGATATTCAAACCAAATTGATATTCGACTGTTTACCATAATTCTCACCCAGCTTCTTCTCATCATTATCCTATGTAAATTATAAGAGGGATAGAGTGGGTAATAGTTATTTCAAGGAGAATAAATAATGAACTACCCTCATATTTCGATTCAGCATTGAATTGATATGATAGGGATATTCAAACGCGAAAATTCACGTTAGGATTTATCATGGCCCCTGGTGTTTTTACTTGAACATTTATAAACCAATTATAATCACCAAACTTCCCCCCGAAGTCCAAGTATCATTGCTACTAAACTTTCCATGTTTAATTAACATGTTACCGCAACGCTGCCGATGTAAGCTTAGGTACCTAGATACTTTACCACTATGTATGATACAATCACAAGTTCCTTGCGCAGAGAGAAATATTAATGGTTGGACCAAACAGAATTTGTTGCTAGGCTGGGCCTAATTCCGGGGAATTCCGATCGTGTGTATGTCAATGTAATAATTCTTACATAGGTATTTCTACACCAGAACAATTAAGAAAATCTGTCGTCGTACATAATAATAGTCTTCATGTGGCAAAATACTATCTTCCGTCAGGCCTACAAACTACTAAAATACTACTTACAACTACTACTACTACTTACAACTACTACTACTACTTACTTATTACTTACTATTACCTACTACTTACTTATTACTTATTATTACTGCTACAATGTTACTTGTCGAATAGACAGAAGTTGTTCCTCAATGTAGGGTGTTAAATTTTTTGCGGTTTTCGACCATACTTTTTACACCAACGCAAGTTAAAACCAATGTTTCGAACAATTCGAACTCTGAACAAAAAGACCATTTACTAAAGTGCATCTCAAACACAGCTAACTTCCACTACCCACACTTATTGGAAAGCGCTAATGCATATTGCGGTAATCCAAACGGGAACCGTGTACTAGCAGAAATCGAGCTCTTTGAAACTCGATGCTGGAGCTTATAAGCCGCTCATAACCGGCATTAACCGGTGCATTGATATTCAGTTTGTTAGCTGAACGGTTTACTGATGCTTTTGTGTAGTATCAAACGTGTGTTTGTGGGTTATCTCTCAATTAAGAGCTGAATGCAGATGTTTTAAAGATCTTTAATGAAACAAAGACTGGAAGTTATAAGTGTACAGTTGTTATGCTTCCCTATGGGTGTTACAAAAGCTTCGGTTGCTTTCTGCCATGTGTTATGAGTACGAAATTTTCCACTATGTTTTTGGTCTCAGTTCCGGCCAGAAAGAGTGCTATTAAGAAATATACAGAACACTTTCCTGATTTCTTTTGTGGAAATACGTCTCTCTCTACCTTAACTTCAGACACGAAAATATGACTTTCAAATCCAACGTCTCCGAAATTACGCGACAAACCCGCCAAAAACTTTGCTAAAAGTTGTTCGTAATCAGGTTCACGAGTAATAAAAGTTAGTCCACATTTACACATTGCATTCCTGTGGCATAAATAGTGTATGAGGGTTTACGGGAGCTTTACCTCGCTCAGTCTTTATGATGCAATGCAAGTACTGCTGTTATAAAACGGTTTAAAACCGCACACGCGAGAATTTATTCATACAGTTGAAGATACGTGAGATTACCGAGGTATGAGAGGCTTTTAAAAGTATTACGATGCACATAATATGGAGTTATTCACTTGTCCTAATGGGATGTTTTTCATTACAAAAATGCATACTCCTGTTGGTATATGCAGCTAAATGAAGGTAGATTTAATCTCTTTCGAATTATAAGCATCGACTGTGGCATGTAGGTCATTCTCGGGATCACAGCACAGTGTCCAAACAGGCATAGAAAACGAACAGGAATAAAAAAAACATGGCTCCTGAAGCCCTCACCCGGATCATCAGTGTTGGGTCTTCGAAAAAAACAGTGTGGAATTTGACAGTGACAGTAACACTGGAATGCTATTTTCATGTTAGGGTACAATTATATGCGAGTCAATTAACAAGAGTCCCTAGTCCAATATAAATATTAAATGATTTAAACGCGACGGTAAAGCACTCTGAAATAGTCGTGTAATGTCGTTGCTGTCACCTAAAACTTAGCTGGAAACATTTTAAAGCAATTATCTCACTCGCTCAGACCCGCCGAGTTGGACGCGTATTAATTTTAAATGGTATTAGCTTACTATTTTGTTGTTTAATAAATGGTTTTGATGTTAATGATTGATCTCAATTACCAAGGAATTTAGCTGCAAGGAGTTGGGTTAATTTGCCAAACCCTGTCTGCGTAAATTCAGTTTTAATTCCACTATTTTCGTTCTGATTTATATTTTGACATAATTTTGGCTGGGGTTCTTAGCAATGTTTCATTTTCGTGTACTTTATCAAAGATTTTTCTATGATTTATTGCCTTGATGCTTGATAATTACATAACAGTCTGTGTGTTGATTAAATATATTTTACCCTAAAGCTAGCCCATTTGCAGACCTAATACAAAGTAGAAAAAATAACGATCCCTGTAAAACGGAGGCCTATTCAAAGGACAATAGTGATACAAATGCATCTGGCTGGCTCGACTAAGAGCCGGCTTGACAATAGAGTCTAGGCTGGGATAATGACAGCAGCTGCGATGATGTTGATTTTACATTGTAGTCAAAGAAAAGGACTGAAGCTTTACAATCGGTACAGACTTTCAGTTAAAATATTATGAATCATCCCACGTTTTCAATAGAATAAATTGCTCTTGGGACTTACAAATCACACTGCAAAATACTGACTTTAAAATATTGTGTTGGCAGCTAGGTGTGCCGTTTTTGTTCGTTTTAGTTCGCATATCTAAAATGGAAGTGGGTCAGGGGCTGGATTCACGAACGGTACCTATATCTCATGTCTACTATTTGCTATGTTTTTGGCAATAACATTGTTTCGACTGGTGATCTTGGTTCAATGGGTCTTTGTTTTATCTTTATGGAAAGCTTCTATTTCGGGCAATGCTTTGTGTTGCGATGGATTGCATTGTTTTCTAGATAAACAGTAGTAGTAGTTATTTTTAAACCGCCTCCTAACTATGTGTTTTAGTAAAGCATTCTATCAGGAACCGTAAGAGCAGAAACTCAATGGTGTAAAAAAATGTTTTGTGTGGGACCAAATGCTACTTACTTCTTAGTTTAAAGGTACCATAGTAAAAATACAAAAGGTTTTTGTTCATCAACGTGGATAGTAGATCCACAACATATTTACACGCTGTGTGTCACTTTCCCGCATCATTCGATCAACGCCACTCTGAAAGTTGGCAGGCGGAACTACCTACAGTCCTACACCGTAGCCACCAGATAACATCAAATCTAATAACGTACTCACCACTTCATCAAGCTCCATCTGCATACTAAGCGATGCCACAAAAAGAAAAAACACTATTTACCTATGTACATATTTCCGAGCGGTTCGTCCAAAGATGCAATATCCATTTTTTCCGCATTCGCCCGGATCATATCCCATATGTATCTTTTTATTTCAATGCATTCGCTTAACTTTTTTCTATTTGAGCGTATCGATTACGGATATGTAGTCATGAAAACGTCAATCGCTCAAAAAGTCACGCGCTGAAGTCTAAAAACAAAAAGTGCTCACAAATTGAAAGGCAATTGAAACGCGCTCGTTGGGAACGGGAATGTAAATCGGCCCTCTGCCGGTGGAATAAAGATAAAACGAAACTTTAGTGCCAAAGTTTTGATGTTTCAACATCGAAGTTAGCCACGTATGTGAAGGTCGAGCCCATGTTTGGGTAATAGTTTTTTTTTGATCAGATGGCTGTACGAAAAAAAAACTGAACGGTTACGTACTAAAGAGGACTTCTTCGCGTGTAGTGTAATAATTATGCCAAGATTTTCCTTACCGCAGACAGAGAGAACATAAAAGTGTAGGTGCTGCATGTCTCGACGGAAATCCATTCCTATTAGTCTTTAAAAACTTTAGATATCTCTCATTGCTCATTTTGGGCCATTAATTTTAATGTAACATCAATTATTTCAATTTGTGATTGAAGACGTTGGAAATCCAAGTAATAACGACTTGATTTGACAAATTGCTAGCTTCTCCCAAAGCTTGTTAGCGATTAATATTCGAATTCGAATGTAACGAGAGTCTTACTTCAATTTCATACATTTTATGATGTTGATTTTAGGTGCTCTGGAGAAGAAGTGAAAGGATTCCCGGAGGCCTTGACCCAGGATCCAGGAATGGGACAGTCACAGTATATGTAGGTGAATTTAAAAATAAAAAGCTCGTAAAAACTACCAAAAGGCGGCTTTGTGAAAGTGACTCGATTCCTGTTGTTATACAGTTATAAAGACCTAGGTACTAAAAATATAGGGAAGATACAGTTTTTCCCAAAAACAATACAATCCCAGACACAATTCCCTTTGTATGTGCCCATATTGTCCATTTGGAAACGCGGCCAAAATCTGGCGTCATTGTATAGCTATCTTAATTGCGAGGCGCGAACCATCCCGGCTCTTTAGGATCGTCGGCCCCGAGATATCGTTTGTGCTTTTCTTTTTGAATTTTACCAAATAAATGTTGATATTGAGAAACGGAACTTTTTACTGCTTTGGGCTGATATGAAGCAAAGGCTGCCGTTCAAGCGTTTCCTTTACCAATATTTTCGGGACCAAACTGCGTTTTTGCAGGAAGTCCTACAATTATTTGCTTCTCTTTCTGCTTATCGTTTTTGTAACGTTGTCTTTTGCCATTATTTTTGGTGTTCGAATAAGTTTATCAAATCAGCTGTTTACAGTGTCGTGCACATTATATGCATCACAGACGAAACAGGCTTATGATATGAGATGAGCAAACAGCAACAATTTGGAAGCAAAAATTATTGGTTACGCTCCAATACTCTTTGCTTACAAGAGCTCTCTGGAATGCTTTATAACACTTGTGTCATTAAATGATACGAGATATTTATGGAAGCCACTTTTATGCTATAACGCTTCTTCAGTATTAAAGTGCCTTTTGATACCGTCTTCGCTTGGCTTTATGTGTAAAAGCTTCCTTTTTTTTCCAGATTACCTGCTTCGCTTCGTCAAGTAAAATTCTTCATTGTATGGATGTAAGTGCTTATTTACTGCTTTTTCATAGTTATTATTAATATTTTACTATGTGTATCTGTGTCAAGTGTTATTATCATAGATACCGTCGAGCACGGATATTGATTATGCTACTTGATTTATCTAGCTTTTATTTATACATGTTCATTAAATATAGTGTGGACACATACACGATAGCTTTACGACTCGCGGTTACCTAATCCGTCATCCGGATCATAGAACCAAATGTACGTAAAAGTAAGCGAATAATTACCTCCTACGGCTTGGCCACGTACTACGCAGTTAAGCGACACGCGTTGTGCGACAGTGACTGCGTATAAAAACAAATGAAAGAAGTTAAGGGAAGTCTCACCGAAACGCGAATATGCGTGGGAAACAAATGACTCGCGCGCGTTTCGCTTGACGCCAGTCGTATCGCATCAGGTCGTGAACGGTGCATTAACCGACATCATGCGATAACTACGAGCCTTTAAAAAAAAATTCTCAAAACAAAATCGTTTTCAAACCACCTAGGTATAGAAACTAGAATTCCATTATTTGTTGTATGAAAACGGCTCTCCAAAACCAAAGGATCCGCACAAAATTATAGATCACGACTCGCGTGTATGAAAGTCCTCACATAAAACTGTGTGCCAACAATTTTCTAGTAATTCCACAGACAACCCGACTATTAGCCGTCGAACTGTAAGTTTGCATTTTAACGATGCACTACAACGCTATTATTTTTTAGGGTTCCGTACCCAAAGGGTAAAACGGGACCCTATTACTAAGACTCCGCTGTCTGTCTGTCTGTCTGTCTCCAGGCTGTATCTCATAAACCGTGATAGCTAGAAAGCTGAAATTTTCACAAAAGATGTATTACTATTGCCGCTATAACAACAAATACTAAAAATTAAAAAAAAAAATATTAAGGGGGGCTCCCGTACAACAGATATAATTTTTTTGCCGTTTTTATAGATAATGGTACGGAACCCTTCGTGCGCGAGTCCGACTCGCACTTGGCCGGTTTTCATGAAATATGGAGAACAATAAAAACGAAAAAAAAAATGTTTGTTGTGTTCGCGTATCGTTTACGCGATGTTAAAATTCATACTCTATGTTATGGATTTTACTGCGTTATTGGTTCATACTATACCTGTAGGAATATGCACAAACAAAGTCTTCTTGAAATAACTGAAAATGTCTGAAAGAGTCATTGTACTCATGATTATAGATAGCTTTTTGTTTGGAATTCTACCAAAAACTCTCAATAAAATACAAGCTGGTCCTAACATTCCGTCGAGTTATACAAACAGAGGTGTATGTTTTTTTCCGAATACAGGTTTGGTTCCATAGGAAAAGAGGTTTTCAGTTATCTCAATAACACCTTGTAAAATGGGTGTTAAAATACCCTTAACGAAGCCGATAGGTGGGTACTTCTCCCTGTTATTGCGATCATTTTGTTGTTCTAGACCATACCTCGGTATTAGGGTCATAGTTATAACATGTTCCGGAGTTTCTTTTTTAAATACAAGTTTTTAATGTTATAATTTTACTTCAATTACTTCCAATACTATTTAATGCATCCATCAGCAAAATATTTTGCGTTACATCGAGTCTTACCGTAAAACGTGATTTTTCACCCCAAAAAAAATATCGTTTCCCAGCAATAGAGAGATTAGATTTCCGTAGAGTTACTAAGATAGATGTACAGAATGGTTGGTTGCCGCCTTCGTGAAGGGTCCATATACACCTTATTAACAAACAAGTATCTTCGTCTTCTTCGCATATTTCAGGATATACATATTCATTATAACTAATTCAGTCTTATTTCATTTAAATTCAGTCCCTTCCAGGCGTTGTATTCCACAGGATCGTGTGACTAATTCCATTTGACAGGCGAGAGGCTATTAGCTTTAAGTCGTACCTTCACGGCAAAAAATACTTCCCCAGGGCATTCTCCGTAACGAGTGTTTCAGCACCGTCTTACATTATCTGCCTCTCCTTTGTAATGAGCTCTTTAGGTTCGTACAGGTTTTTGGGCTTTCTCAATTCCAGGGGATAATTACTAGGTTTGTTTATTACTTGAAATTATTTGGTTTTATAGGTACGGGTACTGTAATTATTTATGGTGAAAAACATTCTTGAATTTTGGTCCTTTGAGTCCGTGTATTAACAGGACCAAATAGTTCAACAGAAAAAGTTTTAAAGCATAGGAGGTACTCGAACATTAACAAAGAATCTAAATTGGTGTCAATTCTCATTAATACTTAGTTATAGCCTTACGTGTCATTAAAAACTGCTAACGATCTATTGTAATTTGTGATAATAGAAACCGTCAGTGTTCTACCATCGTACCTATACGGTACAATTATCACCATTTCACACTCACCTATTAAATGGTCTTCAAAAATGAACCCATTAAATTATTTGTACAAAAGACGGAAAATTCGTCTATAGAGCGGTAATTTTTAGGTCAGGTGGGGGCGACTTGAATCGGGGTAATTATGTGGCGTGCGTGTCGGGGGTCTTATCTCAGTCTTTAAAATTATTCGAACAAGTTGCGGCCCGGCACAATGGCGGCTTGACTGAGCAGCCCTTAATTTGGAGTGAAAGGTACAAGGGTATTTGTTAAAGATTTTAAGCGCACAAACGTGATAAAAGTAACTATAATTCCAGGAAATTAATAGAATGACGAATCAAGCTGTTTCGGGATACTGACTTACATAAAACAACGAAGAAAACACTTGAACTGTAATCCAAAGCGAAAATAAAAACCTCGAGCTACAGCAGGAACCGTCGTAATCGTCCCAATTCCAATTTGTTTGCGAACGCTAAACAAACCAAGACAATGCTGAAATGAGAATTTTATTACATTTTTGGGATAAATAATTCCTGGAGAATTCCCCAATGGATTCGTGTCGTGCCCTAATGAAGTTAAGATTAAACTCGCTCGCCACTTGCCCTTTGCGTCACAAAAAAGGAGTGTCTGCCAAATTCGCCCCTCCCTCGAAAAGGGACGATTCCGTTCATTATAACAGCCACGTCTTAGCAATTTTAAAGACACCTTTTAAGAGCACTCCAACTTAGTGCTATTTTTGGGCGAAATTGCTTTCGATAGATCCTTCCTTCCCTATTGTTCTGTCTATAGTTAGTTATGTCTAGCTGTGCCATTTATCAGCCTATTCTTAAGGGCGATTGTCACGATGCTTTTGTCTCACGTGGTATCCTTCTTTACGTCGTTGCCTCCTTTCGTTCGGTCACTGTGATTTATGGTTTATGCGCTCTCTTTTTTACGTCTATGGTGTATTTATTACAGGCAACTTCGCTGACTGCATTTGTTTTTGTTTTGATCTTACCTAGTAATTGAATTTTACCGTGTAGAGACCAAATTATAATTGTAGGTACTACTATTTTGGTTCAGTATTACGATGTGGTGCTATGGTACGGGAACTACGTATCTGAATGGAAATAAAATCTATCTCAAAATGTTACGCGGTAAAGCTAGATTATTCCAGCTCTAGCAATATTTTAAAACTAGGAAAATGATAAAAAATAAATTCTAAATTTTTGGTTTGAATTTCAAAAATCTTCCCTGTCAGAGCCAAATGAAAAATGTGCTTCTGGTTGAACCCCCAACCGTCTGGAAAGTATCGCCTTCCAAGAATAAAAGATAACGATAGGTAGTACCGTGTGACAGAAACACTCGTATCTTTTACATTTACGTTTCCAATACAATTCGTATTCCTTCATTTCCTAACATAACGCCCATACGAATGGCGAAAGATTTCGGTGCGTCGTATAAAAACAAATAAAATCGGGGCGAGTGTGAGTCACCCCCGGGCGCCCCCGGTCACCCCCGGACAGCTGACTAACGATAGATACACCCTCCTGTTACACCCCCACACGTTTCGATTACACAGACATACGGACAGTCAGACACCCATCCATTGTCACGTATTTCGAAGCAGTAAGGGCGGTATTTGTAGTTTTTAAAGGGTAATGTGATAATGACTGGTTGTTCATAAAGGATACTAAAATTAAACTTGACCTTTTACGGAGCTGTAATTAATTAAAATTCATGAGAAATGCGCGTTTATTTAGGTATCTGTGTTTGGTTTCATATAACGGGTGGAATAAAAATAATATTCGGTACTAGTTTTCCAAAATGGTCGGAAACCGCCATGCCTTACAGTTAGGACTTACAGTTATATAATTATAAGAAACTTGCCGGATTATTAATTATTACAAAAAGAAATTGCAAGGAAATAAGCAAATTCAATCACGTACATCTTTTTCCAACCCTAAATGCCAGAAAATATAATATCGTTGAATATTTTGCCCGAATTTTTCACGGCAACAAAAGTCAGCAAGGTTTTGTCTTCCTATCTTGCTGGGAACTATGCTGTACAAAAGTCATGGTAAATTTTATTTTGCGTCCCTTTTATTATCTGTAAGTTTCTTAGACACACTAGAAAACACAGAGAAATGAATTCATTAGTATCTTTAAAATAGAGTTATTGTTCAAATTTTACAATGCTACAGACCGTTTTTCCATCGTTTTGTAACTATAAATACCTATACAAAAAGGTAGTTAAATTTTCAATTTAAAAAGGGTCGGTATCAAATTCAGGTATTGTAATAACAGAATTTAGAAAGCATAGCATATTCCCAAAGAATTATACTGGCACCATTGTGCTTGGAGCGAATAGTTAAAATTCTCCGAAACAAAAGCAAAACGAACTAGAATTTTCCAGAACATATTTTTCCGAGCATAAAGAAGCCAGCGCGACAGGTACGCGAAGACATTACATCTAAAACCCAATTTACTTTAAAATGGCTAGCGAAAATAACTTCGCTGGTTAGATTTAAAAAAATACCCATGCGAAATATTCCGTCGAAACAACTAAAGACTTTGGCTAGAGAGCTTGTTTTCCGGCATTGTTTTTTCTCTTGAAGGTTTTTTTAAATTTTAATGCGGAAAAATATTAACACTTTATGAAATACCGGTTAACTACCTGAAAGCTTTGAAAGAGTTTTACAGAGCGGATGTTAAAGAGTCTGATGAGAACTTGTATAAACTTGGAGGATGGTGGAGTGAGTAGATTTTGTGACTGCTGTGCGGGAACTGTTATTAACGGTATATATAGTAAGCTAAGTGCTAAGTAGGATAATCATCTGATTTTTTTATAAGCAGAATGATGAGGATTCGTTTTAAGGTTTTCTGGCGTGTGACATCATGTGTGTCAGGAAAATTTCTAAGCATTCATTGAATTTACGTTCTGAGCCAAGTATAGTATCAATAAATCTCAAAAACCTGAACTTAACAATTTTATTATTCCTCATAAAGAACTAAAATAAAAGATTTCTCTTCAATTCGCTGCTAGATGAAAAGCTCCTTCGATTGGCGTTCAATTTGTTCATGAAAAATGTAATTCAATACTTTCGCAGCTGCACTACGAAGGACGAGAAGCCGTTGCAATGCAAAATTCATTTATCAAGGATCCTAGCTACTTTATAGAATCGAGGAGTCACTAATGGACTGGAAGAAGTGAAATGTCGACGCTCCAGTAATATCTGAAGAAAAATCATTTGAAATAGAACAGCTTCAGGTCAATTTTTAATACTTACCGCTCACTGTTGAGGGTAAAAAGTGGTGAAAATTGTGGTAGTTTTAAAAAGCTGACAAGATTAAGTATTGTATGATGTATGGACGTGGACGAAGCAGAAGGAATATGTATGGATCAGGAATGAGCAATGTATGACCTCTTGTGTGAACGTGGATGAGGTAAAAGGATCTTAAAAGGGGGGCTTTTTGGTGTTTCTGCCACCCCAGATGCGGAAATAGGTGTGAGGTTATGAATGGAGAAATGCGAAGACTTAAGTTTGAAATATCAATATTGGATTAAACTATATTCTAATAGGGACTCGACATAATGCGTCCGATTGATAAAGGTCGATGAATAGTTTTGACGGCTCCTCTAAACGTGACCAGACTCACAATAGCACACGAATATAATATCATGCCTGTAATCTCTGAAGGGTTAAGTATAGGTGTACCTACCTAATAGTACACCCACATTTCGCCAGTTATGTTTAAGTCCCCTGTAATAGGGGCCAGCCTATTACCATCAACCGGGCACAAATCCATACTCGGTGGCTGCTACTAAGAAATTCCTACTGGAAAAACCCAATAACACCTGGTCCTGGAATAGAACCCAGGACCTCATGCTTAGCAGCCGCGCTTGCGACCACTAGACCAGACCAGACGGTCCAGACTCAGAATAGGTTTCAAACAAATGTAATTATCAAAATAGACCAGCGTTTTCTATTGTATGCAACTTTTGTTTAGATTTGATTGAAAACCATGTAGGCGTGAATACTGATCTTGCCTGCATGTCTCTGCTTTCAATCAGAACATTGTAATTTGAAATACGAATTGAAAAAAAAAAATTTGGTCATAACTTCTCTCTCAAAGGATCTGTTATTTTTCCATCAAAAATTCTAAGATGTTATCGATTTCTTTGAGAATCTTTCAACAATGGGCACAAAACGAGCTGAATTTTGAAATATATTAGAAAGTTATCGCAGTTAACTTGATCCATTTGCAAACTCCATCGGAACAATAATCGAATTTTAAATGAAGATACATTTGTTTGGGTTCATTAAATGCGTAACTTTATTATTATTATTTAACTTATGACGAATCGCATGTGACTAAAAGAGTGATGAATATGAACGTTGATGGATGGAGAGGGAGAGGAAGACCAAAGAAACGTTGGATGGATTGTGTGAGGAATGATATGAAAGATAAAGAAGTAAATGATAGCGTGACGGCTGACAGAGGAGAATGGAAGAAAAAAACGTGTTGCGCCGACCACAAGTAACATGGGACAAGGGCAGGAAGATGATGATGACTGCTATACACTGTTAGTCCACTTGAGAGCACATGAAAGAGCAGCACATCAAAGCTCTCTCACCCTTGAAGGCCATCGAATAGTCGCTGTGGCTGAAATCTATTCAATGGCATCATCTTCATCATCAGTCCTCATGAAAGGGTTTTTTTTTTAGTATGGATCCCATGAAATCGTATATAAATAAAACAGCTGCTGCATGTTCGCGTAACTCTAAAATAATAGTTTTTTTTTTATACTTCAAGCGTTGGTGTAATAGTAAAAAGTTTTTTATGGGGCTTAAACATAACAGGCGAAATGTGGGTGTAGGTACTATTGGGTACACCTCTGCCTAACCCTTCGGGGATTACAGGCGTGATGATGTTATTCTTGAACCGATTCCCTCGCATCTCAAGTCCTAAGAACAGGATCAAACTTCATTTTGTCTAAGCGACAACGAACGCTCGCGGTGTATAGCTTTCGAATCTAATTTTCGCTTCTTCGAAGCCTTTTTGTTCTTACTTTTTATTTCATTTACATCCTATTTTTCGTTTATTACTTTGGCATCGTTCAGATTTTACAGAAATTAGTTTTGTGTCGTGTTTGACATTGAAATTCTCAAAAGTCTTTGCTTACAATTTTATCTTGGGTTACGTTTAGCAACATTTTTCTAACCGGCCCAAAGCCTGCTTTGGTTTGCACTCCCTAATAAAGTATTTTATTTGTGGCAACTCGGAAAGTGCATTTGGGAAAACCATCACAATAACTACGGAGGATTTAGAGCAATGTTCAAATCTCAAATATACGTTTCCACTGTTTTATTTCTGAGAGAAACATTTCCAAAAGCTAATTGTGTAAAGTAATTTGGTTTGGGCGCGGAGCCCTGTCCACGGCCGTCTTTCGTCATTTATTTCGAGGACCCCTCCTTTTACCTCCCCCGCTTTTTGCTCCTCAACAAATTTACAGTTGTTTTAATTGCAATCCGAGGCGTATTTCTTAGTTATCAAAGTCCAATTTGCATTATCTGTTATCAAGTTAACGTTACATTTCGCAATAAGGACTCGTTGGAATTATTGCAGCCCTGTTTCTGAGTCCCAAACCATCGTTTTGTTAAGTACTTTTATTTTCCTTTTAACCGCTGCTCGGTAAACTTTTTATTTCGTTGTGTTCTCTCTTTTTTTTTTGTTTTTAATTTGAATAAGTTCGTATTTTATGGCTACATGAAGCGAGATTGTAAAAAGTTTCCATTGTGCTGCATGTGCAGAGCGTAGATGTTTTCTTGTGTTTTCTCCTTCCCAGGTGTTTCGAGTTTTCAAAGTAGATCGTCAATTTTAAAATATTCATAAAAGTTTTAAACATAACACCGCTTGATTAATGTTTTCTTTCATAAAATGCTATTCATTTTACATGATGGATTTTTCCATATTTTCGCATTATTGCAAAATCTGTATATTTTTATGGAATAATAAGATTTTTATGCATAAATATTGTACTCCTACAGTATAAAGCGGGTTCTCGCTTGAGTGAAGGTCATCGTTTAAAGCTCTCAATAAATTATCCTGTTATGAACTGGTTACCGATTTAATAACAATTAATTATGCAATCAGTTCAATTAAACGCAAGAATTAAAATGACATAGTTCTGCTTTGTGCACGACTACCGTTATGATAGCGAACGTGATTTTTTCCAATGAAAATAGATTATGATTACACTTTAATTTTTTTAATTGATGACAATACAGAAATGTTCTACTTCTGCAAATGCTTTTAACTTAATCTTATTTGTTATTTAATAATGAAGTATTCTATTACATTTATGTCATTCTTAAAGCCGTATTTCCTAGCCACAGTCAGGCATCCAATTAATTCAAATATGTCAGAATAAATAAATAAATAAAGACAAACAATAAACTCCTCCATTTTCCAAACTGTTGCCATATCAGATCTGTCCGAAGCGAATCGCAATTTTGCAACGATCCCAATTTCTTTTTCATTTCAAACTCTTTTTCTGCTGCCACTCACAATCGCAAGACATTCGAATCTGTCAAGTGTGCGAAGGAATTCAATCGATTCTCGATTCTCGACGATAAACCGGTTACCGAGTTCGCATATCGATATTGCTGCACTGAGTGTATAGTGCACGGTTGGTTAAGCACAGTTAACCGCTGTTCAAACGTTGTGATTCTGTGCCCCTGGCTTTGTTTACTGTTGTGAGTTAGTTACCAATGTTTTATGGATCGTTTTAAGTGATTGATACTGGGGTGGATTTCTGATGATTGAGGTAAGTCGTTCAGCAGAAAATTACATGTTTTTGAGCTGATTTCGCAAAGCTATTAAAATATTCCTGTACATTATTTAATAACTCTTGTAATGTGTCAGGAGAGTCGCTTACTATATATATAAAACTGTTAGCTTAGAATGTATTTCTGAGTAAATAAATAAATATATATCGAGAGATAGGTCGAGAAAGTATATTTTAACACATGTTCAGTACTCTAGTGAGTTTAACAAAAACTAAAGGCAAAACAACCGTTCAGCTGGCTTCCGAAATAGTGTAAGTACAAACAAAATCAGCTGTTAATTCATTTTGACCATGTATTGATTGTACTTTTGTAGGAAACATTCAGAATGATGTCTGATACTGAAAACGTGGTATTCGTCTGTGTGCCGATCTCCCTTCCACCCTGTATATTGTGATCTATACCAAAACGCTGTATGCAAAATATCCAGCTGCTGACCCAACATCATTGAGGTAATGTCCGTTCCTCTCATTCAATCAAGGTATTCAGCTGCTCAACCCTCCACTCTAAAACCACTCTAAAAATCATGTTTTAAAGGTTTATTTCAGCATGCCACGTTATAGCTTTTGTGCCTATGAGGGCACGCGTGTAGTAGATACTAATTTATTAGTGTCAGGTCATCGGTTTGTACTTTGTGCATTTCTATCACCGTGTATAAATTATTGCGTTAATTTATCGAACGGTTTTGCCGTTAAGTTTTTGGTTTTGTATGTAACTCTGCGGCCATTTTGAATACAGGTTATTTAGCTAGTTTTTTCGCACGTTTGTCTATAAGTACTATTGTTATAAAGAGTACAATTTTGTGAGTTTGTAAATATGTTCAATAATGGGAAGCTACATTATGTCTGAGTGCCAAAGGCAAAAAAAAACAGGACCTTCCTGTGTAATATATTCTGAAAATAACGCGAGCATAGCCGCGGGCAAAGCCTAGCTTTTTTATATTTTGATTTGTAAAGGTATTTCGTTTCATACTGGCCTTTGAAACAGTAAAGTCTCATGTGGGTAGAGCTAATGGAGTCTGATGTCAAATGTAGGGTCCCATCGTTTGTTACATAAAACTTTGGATGATCACTTTGTGTAATACGACGTGTTCTGAATGACAGACACTTCTGTCACTATTCATTTGAGATTATGTTTTAGGTATTTTGTTTTCGAACCGTAGAACCGTGTTCTCGAGTGGAGACCGCGCCCTCGGGCTAAGTAGAGCGACGATCTTCGCAGGGTCGCTGGTAGCAATTGGATGAGAGTTGCCGAGAATTAAGTGGCGTGCGATTGGAGGGGCCTATGTCCAGCAGTGGACTGTTATAGACTGATGATGATTTTGTCTAACATATGCTAAGAGTGTCTACAGCTTACAATTCTACTTGTATTGTACCACTTTCGGGCAAGGGCTCTCTCATAGCGTATTGCTTTCCACTCTTCTATTTGTTGTCTTCTCCTGCCAATCTCCAAGTCCTGTTATGGAGCGTATCAAGATGTAAAATTCTGCTGAAGAGAAGTAGTTCTCTCCCAATATCCACATTACTATTTGATTATGCGTAAATCTTCTTCCCCAATTACTCCATAATCTGCATCATGAATATATCTGTATGGTCGTTAATTTTAATACACATCACAACTTTCATCCCAACCAAAGAGTTTTGTAAACATACTGGGATGCGAGTATGCGACCCAGTATGTTAACAAAACTTAATCCAGTCCAGATTCATAACCAATCCCAACAGACTGTTTTTATTCGTCCGTCGCAGCTTTTTGTGTCGCTTAACACCAAGCGATACAAAAGCGTCTGTTCTGGCGTAATACAAAATCGGATTACCATATCTGAGTGCTTCAGATAATTCGCCTCTGCTACTATTTTTCACATACGCATTGTTTTAGTTAAGCTTTCAATGCGTGTTCTTTGTAACCAACACTAAGCGAGACCCAAATGTAAAGCCTAGATAAAAGCGCATTCTGTTGAACTTTGAATTGTTGGTGCTAAGCCCATTTAGGTGTAGCTGACTTTCAACGGTATCAGGTAAAACTGGAAACCATACCCAAGCTTACTTCGAATTTAACGAAGCCATTGTTTATTGTGAAAATCTTCTGTTTTGACAATACTCAGATGTAATTACATTAAGGTCTACTTATTTGTTTCGGTAAGTCAATTTTAAATGTCGTTTGTAGTTTATCTCCTTTTATAAGTTGGATAATTGACTTGTTTTGTTGAGTAGGCGGCTCTAAATTGGAGTGATTGAATGGAATTCTGGGTTATAATGGAAGTATTAAACTCCTACACTGTCTCACTAACTCGCTTCTGATATTTTATTGAGATATTGATAAAAATCACGTGTAACATACCACGGAAAACACGTGATTTTGAAGATTTTGAAGAGCCATCGAAGCCATCCAACCGATTTCGATGAAATTTTCCAAATATGTATTATTGGTTCCAGCTTGAAAGACAGGATAGTTTTGGACCCGATAGATGGCGCTGTTGTCACATATAAATCTCGATGTTTTCTCATGTTTTCATGGCGACATTCGGCGGGTCGCTAGTATTTATATGTTACTAGCTTTAGCCCACGATATCGCCCGCTTGGAAGTCGTGCACTATCCCATAGGGACTTTCTCCCGGAATGAAAATGATATTATCTCACCCTAAGATAGTGTTCATCGTCTAACCGTGTGCCAACCATCCATATTCGTTAAAGCGCGAAAAGGTAACAGGCAGACGAGAGTTACTTTCTTATTTATAATACTAGTTTATGCCCGCGGATTCGCCCGCGTTGATTTTGGTAATGATCCCACGGGATCGTACTACCGGGATAAACAGTATCCTATGTTAATTAAAGTTATAAACTATCTAGGTCCCAAATTCCGTTCAGGAGTTTTGGCGTTAAAGAGTAGGTAATAAACATCCATACATCCATCCTCATAAAATCCCTACTTAATATTATAAATGCGAAAGTAACTCTGTCTGTCTGTCTGTTGTTACGCTTTCACGTCTAAACCACTGAACTGATTTTAATGAAATTTGGTACAGAAATAGAGTTGACCTTGAGAAAGAACATAGGATAGTTTTTATCCCGGACTTTTGAAGAGTTCTCTTGGAAACGCGATATAACCGAACTAGACGCGGGCGAAGCCGCGGGCGGAAAACTAGTTTTTAATAAATAAAAAATAGTAGTAGTAACAAGTAAGATTTTTATTATAATACTATTTATGGATAACACTAGTATTGTTAAAATGGCATTGCTCAATACTGTATTTAATGTTGTTACCGTTGATCTGAGTTTGATCGCTAATTTTCATATGTTGCAAACTTCAGCCGAAGTACTTGCACTTGCAACGCAAACAGATTAATTTAACTTCACTTCCATTACTTTGTTGATGGCGAAAACTTCAAATGAAACTGAAACTGTACCCTACAGCGTTGATAATAATAGAAGAGCTATTTTTGCATGAATTACTTTGTTACATATAGTAGATGTTGCTGTCGAACTTTTGCGCATTGCTACCGCATAGAGAACTCACGGGAAGTAGATACTAAGTCTCCAATTTAACTTATATCATGTTTTAACTTTGAACCTTAACTGTCAAAGGTTTTCACTGCACGATTCATTTATCCACCATAAATTCAGAATTGTCGGTTGTCGTGTTATGGGTAAGTAATGCGGAGGAATGAGGAAAATTTTGTGAGGAAAGTTTTGAGTATGAATGTGGATGGACAAATAGAGAAGAAACGATCGATGAACTGTGTGAAGGATTCTTCAAGAAAGGACGTGTCTGATGAGATGACGAGTAACAGAGAAGTATGGAAGAAGAAGACATGCTGCTCCGACCCCAAATGATCAGAATTGATTGGCTTTTTTTTTTTTTTTTTTTTTTTTTTTTTGGGGGGTGAGAAATCATCAAATGACTCCTCCCGCTCTGGGCGGAGCGGAAGGGAGTGTCAGACTCTTACTGACTAAAAAACACCCATGTTCCTTCATTGGCCCTTTATGTTCCAGGGCCGCGGTATCTCTTTCGAACAGTCCCGCAGCCCTGGCAGGCACCGGCCCTTGCGGGCCCCTCCCGTATGCTGACAACTCTTTGAGGCGCGCGTGGAACACGAACGCGCCGTCGACACGGCCTGCCCGTCGTCATACGACGGACGGACGGCGAGCTAGCCCATTACTCGCCGTCCACAGGCCCGCGCCTACGGTGGCCGAGAGCCATCACGGCGTGGCCCCCGACGCCCGGTGCTTCTCCCGCGGCGGCTGGGACGTGAGGAGGTTCTCTCCCTCTCACGTTCCGCCGCCTCCTTCGCTAGCATGACTGCTTCGCAGAAGGAGGCGACGGCTTCCCATTCCCTCTCGCCCCGGACCATGGCTTGAACCAGGGCCGGGCGCGAGAGGTCGCCGCCGCCAATCGCCGCTACGAGGACACGGCGGTGCTCCTCCCAAGCGGAGCAGACCTCGACGGTGTGCTCCACCGTGTCCTCCGGTCGATCCTCGCAATTGTAGCATCCGGGCGTTTCCTCCCGCCCGATTCGGTACAGGTACCTCCCGAAACATCCATGTCCGGTGAGGACCTGCGTCAGGCGGAAGGTGAGGGCGCCGTGGCGCCTCTCAAGCCACTCCTCAAAGAGGGGACTTACCGCCACTATCGTGGCGTGCCCTAGAATTGATTGGCTTTATTTGCCTTAACGTCAAGGTAGTAATTAGCTTGCATGTGGATAATACCTCCCTGGAAATCCTGGAATTATTTTTACGTTGCATAATAAAGCAGTTAAATTAGAGGGAGGTATTATTCACATGTTACTTACTTCCTAGTAGACAAATGAACTCTACCTCTTTTGATTTCTGATCACAATATACAAATTTTCATGTTTCACTTACGTTCCGGCAATTCTTACAAATTGATATCTTAGAAAAAAGTTTCGCATTATTTTCATATTATTCTCGCGGAATTTCATTTCCCTCAGCAGTAACTAGGTACCTGTACAGTTCTTTTTTTCATTACCATATTCTTCATAGCAATATGTGACTGTTCTTACATATATGTATGTTAACTGTTCACGCATTCTAGTAACACCAGTAGTTCATTAGTTACCATGTCTGTCTGAACTTCTTTCTAACTTTTCTCACGGGAACTACTAGTCTACTTACTTATCTTTTTAATCTTAAACGACATCTTTATTACTTTCTACTTTCAACTTAGAATTACTTAGCATAAAGCTCAAAATAAATTGTTTCTTTTAGCTGCACCTGTAGCTAGAGCTAAGTAGTTCGTAAGCGAGATGTAATGGCGCCCAACAGCTGCCCGAAAGGTTGAATTTAAATATTGATGTTTTTTGGGGAGAATAATATTTCCTGGAGTAGTTCGAAATGTGAATAGATCAGGAGACCAGATTATAATGATTTTGTTACCCTTGACGTGCACTCTGCCGTATAAGGAGCCTGGATGCACCTAACTGTCGTAGACAATTTAGAATTGCAATTAGCACAGGATCTGCTAAAGCAGTAATAAACGCCGATAGAACCTTAACTTTTATGTCAAGTACGATGAAGCACGACATACGAGATTAAATTCCAAGCCTACATAATCAAATGTAACATAAATGTATGTTTAGTTACAAAATTAGTTTCACACCACAACCAAACACTAGCAATTAACATACATACGTTGACATTGCCGACAAACTTTCATGCGAAAACCGCCCCTTCGACAACACACGTTCAAATTAAAGTTCTAGTGTGTCGCGGAGCACGAAAATACTGCGTTATCAGATTAGAAGACAGCGGCACGGCACACTTAATAAAGTTCCTCGCTATCGCTCGTAGTTGACTCGTTCTTGACGTAATTTGTTCCTGGAGTCTTATTAAATTCATAAGTATACCTCACCAGCCTTACTTTACGGTCCAAGTTGTGGGTGAAAGGGTTGTATGACTTTGGAAACTGTTGGGTGCCGTCGTTTGTTCTGGTTATTTGTGGATGAAATTTCCTAAAGCAGGGTGTTTTGTATGCCATGGTTTTGGACTGTTGCCATTTCTCAGTAGAAGCATAAGCACCAAGTTAAAGGAAATTGATGCGCAGCTTGTTATCAAGAATTAGTATCATGAACTGAATTCGACCCTATCATTCTGTATATTTACTACATATTTGTAGCTACTGTGGTCTTGCTTGAGCTTGACTTAAAAAAAACTATGTTGTGCAAACCCCTTTATATGCGAAAAATATAGTTATAAATAAACAATTTAAACTAGACAATATTCCCAGCTCATCGTTTCTTCCATCGCTTTTTGCTTAAAGCCCGTCTCCGTATAATAAATCGCCAGCTCATACGCTTGTCGTGGCATATTCGTAACACGACAGATATTCGCCTTCCCAGGTTTGTACCTACGTAAATTCAAAACTGCTACCTGTTCTGTATGACGACGGTCTCCGGGTGATTTATGATTCAATAGTACCATTGTTTTTATTTATTTTCTGCAAAATTGCCGTACTGTGTTTGTAATATTTTGCAGTCACACCGTTCGTTGGTACGTACTAGATGTCAAACTGTCAATTGATTGCTCTTGATTATTCTTCTTTGAGAATCGATGATAATAGTCATTTGAATTTTGCATCGCAGCTTCACCAGCTTCAGCTGATCAATGTGCAGGAGTAGGGACGTTAGCCACTCCTAGCAGTTAGCAATTATCTGGTCTCCTGGCCTGACTCTCCAATGGCTCATGGCTCTCCAGACCCAGACTGGACTCGCAGCTCATATTTCAGTGGCACAGTTTTTAACAAAGTCGGGTGGTGGTCGGTGCTGTTCTTCCAATTCTCTTGATAAATGTGGAATTGACTTTGGAAACTTTTGATCTGCATGTCTGACTGGAGCACCCTGGGCAGTCAGCCCGGCTACTACCTCGGCGACGGATCCCATAGTTTAATCACAATGTTAATGCCCAAACGAGATAAAAATCGCTCATCGTTTCGCACATGTACCATAACCACTAAATCAGCTCACACGGCCGTCTCAGTAACACGCAGGGAACTCGTCGTCAACTTTCGGTACCCGTGCAAATTCGACGCCAGTCTCCCAGCTCCCGGCGCCATGATGAATTGTAATCACCTGACGACGATTAAACGGTATACATATTCATTCAAGATTTTTAATTGCATCGGTCTTTCTCAAACGTTACAGGCACTTTTGAATTGTCAAGGAGTCGGTCAGTTAGTCAGATAATTGAAGCTAGTTGCGCATTCCTAGACCTAAATCTCCGAGGAGAAGAACGGGCAAGATACTCCATGGACACGCTTTTGATTCATGTGTGGTAATAAAAATTCTTGGGTCTATGATTCTTGTTGTTTCTGTATTTGAGGGGCAAGGCATTGTCTTACGCAAGAACGTAATTTATTTATGTATTTGTCACCAAAATGGTAAGCCGTAATGCGACTGCAATTGGTATTCAAGGTTGACTGGTAATTTGGAATACATAATATGAGCAATCACATAAATTATGTTGTTTATTGTTTTAACTGCTGTATGTTTTCTTTGGGCTTGGTTTGCATAATGTATCATAATCATAATAGTAAGCGTGCAATGCAATGTAGGTGCTCAATAACGATTCACAAAACATATTTTCATTTGTCGTCTATAACTTGACGCCTTGCAGAAACCATATTTTTTACGACTTCTCCGAACCCAATCGCCCCATCGAAAGAGGAAACATTTCAATATCATTCCAGAAATTCATGATCGCCGCAAACCGTTAAGTAAATTGAAAGTTCCATTACCATCAAACCTTTTTCAATAAAACCTTGCAATTAAACATTGGCAATACATTTTCTCAGGCTATATAGTTCGATCTCTCTAAGTCTGAAGACTTTCGTCCCAAACAAAGATACATGTCTTAGTAATCCTTTTGCGATTCGCTCCGTTCCAGTCAGTTCCTATCAACAACACATTTTATCCTCGCCATGGGACTGTTTCTATGCGTCCTTATTTTAGTAGGACATACAGATTTCTACTGGGTTTAGAAATAGTGTTCTGTAGGGACATGTAGTTTGCGCTGTAAAACTTCTGATGAGATGTACCTAGTGCTTATCTACGATTGGTGGACTCACAGCTGTGGCCATCTGTAGACTGGAATTTTGTTTTATGTTTGTTGAAAAACTAAGTATTTTCCATCAAAGACTACTGTTACAGACTTCCGATACTGTTCATACCAGCTCGACTTGATTACATTATCGATGACATTTAATGAACGTCAATAATTCTGATTTAATTTTAATAAGGCGTATTTAATTGTAAAGTGGAGTGAAGTGAGTGTTGTGGAGTGAGTGATTGTGAGTGTGGTGTGTTTAGTGATTTTTAGTTTGATTGTTAGTAATGTTAAATAATCAGAATACTTACTTTATGGCACCATCCGCTTGCCAACTTCCGGTGCGCCGAAAATTATATTATGATCAGTTAAAATTTTAATGATAATTTGATCAATAATTTTGTTACTAGCAGTTAATTAATATTACACAGCTTATTGAGTGATTTGATTGTAATGTTTAGGTTATTGTAGAAATGTTTAAAAGTCGATGCGTCGGGTATTTGAACGCAGTCTTTTTATAACCGTCAAGTGAGATAGTTGTAGTGGGAACTCTGACCCAAATAAATCCGTTCGTTTTATATGGACCATCTAATCTTACCACCGTCTACACTACCTAAGTTTTTAGGCCTTCAATTTTCTTGTCGAAATTGCTGACAAAACTAGGTTTCGCTACGAAGACTTAACTTCCGAGTCTTTGTTCTAACACCTCCTACTGGAATAATGTTCTATTATCTACCAGGTTCATCCTCTTTGTCTAAAATGTAGGAGAGAACTAACTTGGACGCCAATGTGTCCGAGCTGCTCGGGGGAAGACAGATGTGCCCACCGGCCTTTATTTAATAGACCCGGGTACAATGGTGTTCGACCGAGTATACCAAGGACTACGAGTATAAAACTCTTTATAGGGTTGCATACCAAAAAATGTACTACGGAGGTAGTCGATTTTTGTGTGCTTCAATATTTCTTTTGATACAATTAACGTTATTTTACAATATCTGGAAAAAGTAGCTGCATAGCTAATTCCGTCTCTAAAAGATAAGGTTTCTTTCCTTTCTTTGTGCAAAAGTTGGTTCAAAAGCCCTGCGCAAATAAAAAAGGAACTGATGGCATACCTACCTTTATCAAAAGAGATGCATTGATATGCAAAAAGTGTAACCCTAATTAGGGTCCCGCGCCCAAGTAATCAAAAACAAAACAAAATATCATGGGCCGCTCGTTGTTGGTTGATCCCTTTGCTCGTCTGTTTAAAATTCTACAGTCAGGGCTCACTCGGAACATAAATACGAAATTTGAATAAACACGCACACATACACATATATTTGTCATACAAACCTGGATGAAACCACAAAAGCGTTGTTGTTATCCGGTTAACCGGTTTGACGCGCAACCAGACACCAAGTGATGACTGCCAGTGACAGCTCTGAAAAAAATTTGCGACGAGTTTTAGAATCCAAAATTGAATTTGCACTAGTAACGCCCGCGCTATACGTATTGCACTATACGTTGTGAGGATTTCTGTGGACATTTTATCGCTCGCGCCGGAATATAACCGCAGAGTGGCATTGTCCGGCAATCCGGTTTCAAATGACGTTTTGTTCCGGATGGGAATAAGCCCTCGATGACGTAATATGCACCAGTTGCGTTTGTGTGGGTGATTTTACTTGATTGCTTGTGGATTGCTTTTATCTCAACAACGCTTGTGATGCGATTTTCTATAAATAAATATACACGTGCTGCACTGCAGGCTGCAGGTGAAGCGTGTTGATCAATATGAAAAGCTTTACAATCTATCTATATCTATCTGTATCTCAAGAATCGCGATAACAAGACAGTTGAAATTTTCACAAATTATGTATGTCTGTTGCTGCTATAACAACAAATACTAAAAATAAAATAAAATAAATATTTAAGGGAGGTTCCCATACAACAGACGTGATTTTTTTGCCGTTTTTTAGGTAATGGTACGGAACCCTTTGTGCGCGAGTGCGACTCGCACTTGGCCTGGTTTTTTTTTTAAATATTTTGTTCTCTAACAGCCGGACACTAAAATGGAACTGAATTTTTCAGTTGGTCTCATGTTGTCCCAGATTCTTTTTAATGTGTAGTAACCAAGACAGTATACAGACAGGAATATTTTTAAGGACGGGCGTTTGACTTCGCGAAGGCAAGTTTACCCTTCGATTTGGACAGCTTACACACCAGCAAACTCTAATTAAACAGTCCCTAATAATATAAGGAAGCCTCCAGCATTGTTTGCTATGATCCTCGCCTTTGCAGTAGCACTAGAACAGGCAGGCTAACGTCAGTGAATAAGATATTTACACTAAGAAACTGCATCTCAATCCAGACGGAGGAGTCGGCGATAACTTGAAATCTGTAGCTGTAAGAGGATTCCGACTGGGCTATTGTTGACGTTGTCAGTAGGGTTGTGAGGTGCTCGAAGTCTAACAGAAAATGAAATTGCAATGCGCACTTTCTTGGAAATGTACGAGTAAAGAAAGCTAATGTCAAATGAACTTTTTTTATTAATGCTAATAAATTTGAAAATTAGCTGTCTGGTTTTCCTACTGCACATTTGTTAGGTCGTCCAATGTATGTAGATTTGTTTCATTTTTGTCATCAGTTTTCATTCATAATTCCTTACAATTGCTGCTATACGTTCGGGCAAACAAAAGCCCTTATCATGTACAGTTAACGTCCACTCTTCAATAACCAAGTTGACTGTGCCAATCTATACAAATAAATAAAATTCAATTGTCTGTTTGTAATATCTAAATAACAGCTTTTCACTGAACGCATATGAAAATATATACGGCTTACTTATAAGTTATAACAAAAACATTTTTTTTTTTCAATTCTTGTCTATTGTCGGTCTGTCTGTCTGTGTTTGTTCCGGCTAATCTCCGAAACGGCTGGACCGATTTTGACGGGACGTTTATTGGCAGATAGCTGATGTTATAAGGTCTAACATAAGCTTACTTTTATTTTAGAAAAATAATTAGGGTTGCGTGCAAAAATTTAAACCCTTGAAATTGGTAACAAAATCCGATTCAAGAAGGGAAGTAATATTTTTTATAAAACAAAAATGGCTTCTCAATAATCCTTGCGTCATTCCGCAACCCTACTTCGCCGTCGAGTGGTCTCGGGAGTAGAACCACAAAGATTTGATTTAAGTTTAATCCCTCCCTGGTCACTTCGCAACTTGTCGCATTAATAACAGATAAAAACTGGCCGTCTCCATCCTCGCCGCATTTTATAACGTTGGGCTGGAGAGTTTTGATTTTATACTCGTAAAAGATAGCTTTCTTGGCAGTTTTTGGAGATCTAGATACTTTAAATTAGACAAGTCATTGGGTTTACTGTTTGCTCAGAATGTGGGAAAGCAATTGGTAGGTTTGTCAAGCTACATGTCATGCATGGGGCTTGATAAACTTACCAAAGTCAATAAGATGTAATATTGTAATTATAATCGTGTTTATTAACATAGTTTTAAGCAATTGCTTATATGTACTAACACTATATGGGCCATGTTGTCTGAAAATAAAAGATTTAATAATAATAATGCATTTTTTGAGGCAGGACCTCGTGGAGCTCGTGGCTAAATAAGAACAGCCGCTCGGGTCGATCTATAGGTTAAGCCGTGCTTACCTAGGTATCCGTGGATGGGTGACCACCCATTACATACCGAGTTACCTCCGTGCCTCGGAAAGCACGTTAAGCCGTTGGTCCCGGCTGTTATTTGTAGATCTTTGACAGTCGTTACAGGTACCCGAAAGTCTGACAACCAGTCTTACCAAGGTGTATCACATTACCTAGCGCTAAGTAACTGGGTTGTGGAGGTCAGATAGGCAGTCAGTCAGTAGCCAGACGGGTGTTATGTCTGGCAGGCTCAGTTCCTTATGTTTGTAACTTGGCTTTGGTTTTTTGGCTCGTAAAACTGCTTCCGATGCAAAATTCTGCGTGCTGTCTGGTATAATTCATAGTTCTTATGTGATGTTGTAGATGCACATTTTTTTTGTCTATTTTGTTTAGCTCTTTAAACCTCTCACTTGTCTATAACATGACCTTGACATTTACGTCGTCTTTCATATTCACATACATCCTTATAACTGCGTAATATTAATCCTGATGGGCCTGAAGAAATTCAATCTAGGCAAAGGAAATTGGAAGTAGAACAGCGGAACCACTTTCAATGTATACCTTTTAATGAAAACCTATCACAGGCGGGAAGTGCCTGTAGAAGTTTCTCGAAAGCTTGTATGTACTCGTCAGTATAATTACGCAACTGTACATACCTGACATAGGTTTTGCTGAAAGTGAAAAACTAACATTTACCTACAAGTTTGAATAAACTGATGCATTGCTAGCTGCCGAAAAATTGGAGGTGTATTTTTGATGTTTTCGCATTTGAAAGACATTTGTTTCGACTTCCGTAGCAACTAAACCCATGAATTTGGCAATCGAGATTTAGTGATTGTCTTTTCCTTTGTTTCTGACTTCAAGTTCCAAGGTTTTATTTCTTCCGATATTGAAAGATCTTATTGTAATGTTTTCCCTCATATTTCTATAACTGTCACTATAAAAACCGAGCCAAAAAGGTATCACCTGACAAACACCACCATATACTACAATGCACCACTTTTATTACCGCCGCCGTCACGTCGAGACATTCCCGTTCGTCCCTAGCGCCCCATCTTACTCGATAAATTGTATTGAGGCCATAAATCCTCCTGGCCAATACTCCTTCCGAGCTGACGGGTAAACTGCGGACGACTACGTAATGGCCGTGTTAATCAAAGTTCAGTAACTTTTACATGTCTTGCTTGTTGATAGACGAATTGGCTAATTAAGTTGTACTCGTAAGTAAACTTTGTAGGAAGAAGTTGCTGCAACTGTTCTTTGGTTTGTGGAGAACTTTTGCTTACGGTGTTTTAAGATCTTTTGGTGGTGTGTTTGCTACTTATTTTCTGTTTTTGTATAATAATATTGCTGTTCTGACATTGGCAGCTTTTGTCCATGGCTAAGCCCAAGTGAAGATTAGAAATGATCCCACAGAATCGGATTATGGGGAAAAAAATAAAAAATCCATGGTACTAACCCTGGAGCTCGTGGCTAAATAAGAACAGCCGCTCGGGTGGATCTTTAGGTTAAGCCGTGCTTACCTAAGTTGGTCCGTGGATGGGTGAACACCCATTACATACCGAGTTTCCTCCGTGCCTCGGAAAGCACGTTAAGCCGTTGGTCCCGGCTGTCATTTGTACATCTTTGGCAGTCGTTACAGGTAGTCAGTGTCCCGAAAGTCTGACAACCAGTCTTACCAAGGGGTATCGTATTACCTAGCACTGACTGGGTTGTGGTCAGATAGGCAGTCGTTCCATGTAAAATACTAGTATTCAGCTGCATCCGGTTAGACTGGAAGCCGACCCCAACGTAGTTGGGAAAGGGCTAGGCAGATGATGATGGTATTAACCCATGGTCTACCTGTACGCCGAACATCGGAATCCGTTCAGCAGTTAAAACGTGTAAAGGTAAGAAACAGACATACTTTCCATTCATAAATATTAGTATGGATTTTATCAATGCCACTCACAAGTTATCTGGATGGTACTTGTATATTTTATACGAGGAAATTAAAAAGTGACGTCACGGGATACCTACACACTCCCCACGCATTTTCTGCTGAGCTTTTTGAGCGGGAAATGAAGGTCGGATTAAAGTATCCAATTAATTGGAAAATTATTATACCTATCGATGGCGGAATTTTATCATTAATGGTAGCGACATTTTGTATCCCAATTTTATAATTGCTATCTTATTTATATGCCTTTTAAATGAGGTAGCTATTTAATAGGACCTTTTATAAAACTTATAAGCATTCCTATTTCGTTTAAGCCTACATTTTCTTAAGTCGCTTCCATTTTCCTCTCAAGTAAGTTTCAGCAGTACTTACAACTTAAATGGGGAATAAATTTAATAAAGCAAGTAATTTTGGGATATTAATAATATTTATTTCCATACTTTATAGTTAAATTATAAGTTTCCTCGTTGTGTTAAATCAACAATTACGCCGTTTAAAGTTAATTTTGAACGAGCTTAAAGAGTTAATGGAAATAATTTTTCAAATATTATTAAATTGAAATATATAATCATGATGTCATTGTACTTCTACTGTTATTCGTTACTTACTGACGTAATGTCTATATGCATAGATACTAGGGATGCATAGTTTCCCGGTGTTAGTGAAGTGATGGGATGATTGGTCTGTATTTATGGACATGTAGTTCTGCCAGTTACTAGACCAGTAAAGTTATGCCCAGTAAGCTACTGGAAATATTTGCCATTGCTTTTCCGATTCTGGATATTGTACAAAATTTTTGGAACAAAATGTTGAAATACTGAAGTCAACGTTGCAGCCAGCCAAATCTTTGACCGCATAATTTAAATGTCAAGAAATTCGTGCACAAAACTAGCGATTAACTAACTCCAGACAACTTCTGAAATGCCTTTCACTTGAGTTCATTGGACGCAAATAACCATAAATTCTCCTCAACATTTTAGATGTCCAATTTCTAACAACAATTTTCAACATCCGCTAAATTGTTGCGCGAAAGTGCCTCCGCTGAATTATGAGTTTCCAACAAAGTTTCAAACAAAAAATAAGATAAACAAAAACACACAAAAATGCCTTTCACAAGGCAACTTCAAATCTCGTACAGTCGTAGGTACTAGCAGACAGTGCCAAATAGGGTGTAAACGTACAAATCGAGTTGCCCGCTGCAGATGCGTTGCTCACTGGGACTGACAGATATCAGTACGGGAATTTAGGTCGCAATGGATGCTGAGCCACCAAATAGGTCGCAGGCCTCGCTGCTACTCAAGTGGCTTGGAAGTGGGGCGTTGGCGTAGCGACGACGACACGAGGTTAAGCTAAAGTCGTGCACATAAGTATGTTAAGTTTAAATTAAAGCTTCGTCGTGATACAATTTGATGAAGGACTTATTTGAAGTGAATTTCGCGGCGGTACTGATGCAAATTTATTTCTATCTCTGTTGCTACAGTTGGTGAAGATTTATGAAGCTTAATTCCTTGCATAATTAGTCTGCGAGTTTCCCATTGCTGGGATCGCAGTCCTCGTCTTTATATAAGAGGGAGTGGGCAGTAATCCACCACGCAGAAATAGTGCGGGTTCGAGGATGTCACATTACATCTTTCATCATTGCTTGCTAGCTCAAGTTAAATATGTCGTATGCCTGTGTGCATCATCATAACTGATCTGCCTCTCCACAAATCAACTACAATACATTCCCAAACATCTATTAGAAACACAATTTAATCAGTCTGTCAAACAATGTCGGTATAATTTGTATGTAAAGTACGTCTGTGCGGAGCAGTACCACTAAGTCATGTCACTAAGTGGCCTTGATTGTTATGTCGTGTTGTGTTGTACGTGTTGCTGGCTCGAGTGGCATATGCGGATGACGTTAAGTTGCGATGGAGTAATGACGCAGATACGTGCGACCTGAGTATAACTAGCTCGCCTGTTGTCCTACTGCTAGGCAAAGGTCTCCTTCTCCTTGAGTCCTTGAGTCGTGTTGATCGAAACTCGATAGATTTCCGATGAGATTCGACATTTTTCACGAACTTTATTTTCTTGATAAACGTGGGTACCTCGTCGCCAGTGATCTGTCAGCTACCGAATAAAACCACCGTTGCGATTGGATGCTAGTTTAATACTGTGCTCACATCATAATGGTGCAGGCACGCACACATGTACACACACATACACATCAGTTCAGCAGCGTAACCCATTAATGATAAACTAGAACAAGGGCTGTTTCATAGACCCTCAGTATAAGAACTTCCTAAAAGATAAGTGTAACACGAAAGCGCGGGAGACCATAGACTAGAAAGACATGGATATACATACATAATTATACTGACCTCTTTAGTGATGTTCTTTAATAAGGGCGTGTGTAGGTATGAACGTAGACCAAGCAAAATGAGTATGTAAAGATGTAATTTGTGGCGTTCTGTTCTTTTTGTCTAACCCCATGGTAACAAGGCATGAGGTTATATGTGTGAAAATAATTAGACATATTATGAGGATTGGTGCTCTCTTAAGTACAGACGCACGGTCAAACAAAGCAGGCATTTTGAAATGTGTCTACGGTACCCTGAAAATGAGATAGAAATTGTTTGAAACTATAGTCCAGATACCTCAACCAGAACTTATCAGGATTAAGAAGGTAGTGAGACAGGCCGTAAGCTTCTTTAGTTTAAGTTAGCTCTGGACAAATCCCTCATAGTCGTAATTAGTTTCCATGTTGCTCTCGGAAAATCCTGTAGGCTTTTCTTTCAACATCTTAATTAACTGTTAAAAGAAAATGGAGATAAAAGGCAAATGTGCTTTGATTTGAAGAAGGTATTGCGAATGCAACCATGTTTACTACGGTCAATGCACTATTGATCTTTTCATCGCTCCTGACGTTGTCCTTAGCACTGAAAAAAAAAAACAAAAAAATAATCAAGTTCGATAGTTTTTTTGTGTAGGAACAGAAAACAAAAGAAGGCGGGGCATATCTTTGTTTCCAAATAAGGCTAGCTACTTTGGTCTTCGTTGTGTCTAGTATTAATGTTGTATCAACAAGTTTCTCGTTTTGTTTAAAATTAGAGAATAGAGAACAGCGTCAATTCTTCAGTGATTCTTCTTAATTATTTAGAACCTGAGTTTTGTTTTTCTCGCTGCAATGCTCATGCACCTAGTGTTCCATGTTTTAAAAGCTGGTCCTGACAGCAATGATTTGTATGTAGTTTTATTTTATATAGATATATTTTTGTTTTAAGTTTTAATTTTCTTGTTTTGTCTTTTCTGTACACTGTGTCTACATTTCTAATCCATCTTTCCTCTCGCAGGTCTGCTGGAAGAAATTTTGTTATGAAATCAGCAGTACCTTTGTGCTCTTCTATGTTAATATATTGTCCTGTTAAGTATCTGTGTGTACATACATAAATAAATAAATGATTACCTTAACAATGCAAATAAACTTTTCTTCCTATCCTTCTTTAAGGCTAGATTATAATATTCTTTCTTTTTCTTAATATTATTATGGGTGGAGGGAACCCATTGTAATATTAAGACCTTACAAGTTAGTACGTTACCTTATTGGGAAATAAGGTTACTTACAAACGTGTAAGGTCCAAAGTTCAAAGGCTTCTTGCTTGACCATATTATGACCTTGCTCACGATATTAAAATTCAATTTTTAACCGACTTCAAAAAAAGGAGGAGGTTCTCAATTCGGCCGGTATATACAAAGTTGATACGACAGAGGGGCTTTCCTTTGAACTGCCTATACTAGGTACCATTTTCAAGCTCTGTACTAAAAATCAATTAAATAGGAGCAGTAGTTTAGCCGCAAATGATTTTTTAAGTTTTTGCAACATTTGAACACGATGTATCTTTCCTAACAGCTGATTATGTCTAAGCATAGGTCATGCACCTTGCAACGATAAATTTACGATGCGTTGTTGCCGCTCTGACGCATGTCACAAGCACAACCAATTCACTAAAAATAAGTTGGCATTGCAAACAAGCAAGCAATAAATACACACACACTTACACTTTCATTACGAGAGTGACAATCATAGCAAAACATCCCGCGCGTAAAAGAGAAAAATAGGGTAGTTTGTTGCATCCTAAATCTTTGCGATCGGAAGTGGGGAGCGGCGCGAGCGCCGGCGCCAGTGCGCCGCGGCTGTTTGTTCCGAACGGATGTTTTGGGAATTCGCGCGCTCACAGTGATTTCATTTTGTTATTGTGACAGGACACGTAACTTTTTTTGTGTGATTGACTGTTTTTTATTGTGATAGGACACGTAATGAAACTTTGGTTGTGTGTGTGTATGTGTGTATAATTAAGATATTCAACAATGCCTCGTGTAACTTACACAGCGTCAGAATACACTGACATGATTTTAATTTAAGGCGAATGCCGTGGAAACGCAGCGTTAGCTCTGCGAACATACAGAGAAAGGTATGGTGACCGCCGCAATTGCCCTAGGAACGCCCGCACCATACAATTGGCGGTACAAAGATTACGGGACAATAAACCTATAGTTCCGCAACAGGAGGGAGTGCCACCGCGGCAAATACCCGCTGCTTGGGAAGAACGAATTTTAGACCATTTTTCCCGCAACCCGACGACGAGTCTCCACAGAGCCGCCCGACAGTTTAGATGTTGCCATAGAACCATCCACAAGGTTCTAAAACGTAACAAACGCAAACCTTTTAAATATCGAAAGGTGCAAGCTTTGTTATCGAGAGACTTGCCGGTCAGGAACAGTTACTGCCAATGGCTACTAAATAAAACAACCGAAGACCGTCATTTCTTAAATAATGTAATGTGGACCGATGAAAGTACTTTTACTCGGAACGGCATCTGGAATCGGCAAAACCTCCGGTACTGGAGTGTGCAAAATCCACGCGTGTTTCGTGAATCTGAACACCAGTACAGATTTTCTCTCAATGTGTGGGCTGGTATACATAACAATAATATTATCAGCCCTGTATTTATTGACGGCACCCTTACAGCGGCGAAATTTTTACAATTATTAAGTGGTCCTGTGGCCGAGTACACTGATCGACTGCCTTTAGCCGTTCATCGCAAGTAGTGGTACCAGCTGGACGGTGCGCCTCCACATTCTGTGGTGGCTTCCAGGGAACGGCTCACAGAAATGTTTGGGCAGCAATGGATTGGTCGATTCGGACCTGTTCGGTGGCCACCGCGATCTCCGGACCTCACTCCCATGGATTTCTTTTTGTGGGGGTACATTAAGGGTGAAGTGTATGCCTCAGAGGTAAATACAATTGTTGAACTAAAAAATAGGATTATTTTAGCATTTCACAAATTACAGTGCTTGGCGACGGACAGTGATTTAATTAGAAAAATAAATAACAATATTCTCCGTCGGTATAATTTGTGCATTAATGTGAATGGAGGACACATCGAGAATTTAAAAATTTAGTGTGTTTGTTTTTGTGCGCGTACTTCAAAACGCCCGCCTCAACACGAGATAACACACACCGCGCTCGGCGCGTGCGCGACGCTGCCGCTCTGTTACCTACGCATCTAAGGTCAGTCGAATTTTTTTACACAGGATGGTTACGTTTTATTCTGATTTGTAAGCTATTTAGTTTCTTTGAAAAAAATATTTTCTCTTTTTTGGCGCTTTTTATTTTTATACCGTATCGAATTAATACTAAACACGTATAGTATACGTAGTGTAATTTAATGCCCCTCTGTCGTATCAACTCTGTATATATATTTTTTTTTTTTTATGTATGTACACCGATTACGCCGAAGTTTCTGAACCGATTTACGTAATTCTTTTTTTGTTTGATGCGGAATAGTTTCGAATTGGTCCCATAAACATTTGATTCAGGTAGGCCCATTAGTTTTTATTTTATGAGCATTTGACTCTGAAGTCTGTTACTTGTTTGTTGTTGTGGAGTTACTTTCGCATTTATAATATTAGTAAGGAAGTAAGAATAAGCCTATTACCATGAAATGTATGGTTTACAATGTAAAATTAACGCATAGAAAAAAATTGTATAGGATATTGCAACTAAAAATGATAAAATAAAATAAACTTTTTTGCAAAAAATAAAACCGACTTCAAAATCACAAAAACGTGAAAAATAATTTTAGCTTCAGAAGTCGGTGCCAAAAAACTGAATCAAACAAACTAAAGTCACCGACTTCTGAAGCTAAAATTATTTTTCACGTTTTTGTGATTTTGAAGTCGGTTTTATTTTTAATCTAGAAAGGACTCAATTTGACTCTATTTCGTATCTAAAGTCCAAAAATCTTCCACTTTCGCATACGTAGAATTCAGTACACCGTCGAAGAAGCTCCAATGATGTGGAAAACACATTTTGATCGAAACTTTCCGAGCCTTAAATGATTTTTCTGGTTCAAGAGTCGCTTGAAGAGCGAACACGTGCAGGAATCGTATAGCGGAATGCTGATAAGAAAGGATTTCTATTTCGCCATAGTAAGCTATGAAGTGTTTTATTTGTTTGTTGTTTATTAGAGGCATCATTATTGCGAGATATGTTTAGCTCCCTATTTAAAGTTTATAACCATTCGGAACAATTGCAGTTGCTATTTGGAATAGTCAATAAAAGGACTATTAAAACCACCTTGAAAACCAGTGCGGCATGGTTCTATTGGCGCTTCAGCGATTTTGTTAAGAGGACTCCTTTGGTAAATATTTGTAAAATTGTATTTAAAAAAACAAAAGGGAGGAAAAAAATATTAATAACTAAGAATAAAAGTATTCCTTTACTTTAATAAGTATCCATAATATTTTAAAGAGATAAAGTACCTATGTAAGTTTGGACGTAGGGGCTAATCTACGGAATTTCTGGTCTGATTCCAAAAATTCTTTCACTAATAAGATTATCTACAGTCCACACTATCCCCGACATGACCCTCATAGGCCTACTACTAGTCGTATACCTATTTAAAACGTTCTCGTGGGATAATTTTCGACAATAACGCGAGTAAAGGAGGAGCTCGTGGCTAAATAATAGCAGCCGCCCGGGTTGATCTTTAGGTTAAGCCGTGCTTGCCTAGGTTGGTCTGTGGATGGGTGACCACCCATTACATACCGAGTTCCTCCGTGCCTCGGAAAGCACGTTAAGCCGTTGGTCCCGGCTGTCATTTGTAGATCTTTGACAGTCACAAGTAGTCAGTGGCCCGAAAGTCTGACAACCAGTCTTACCAAGGATATCGTATTATCCAGTACTATCTGGGTTGTGGAGGTCAGATAGGCAGTCGCTCCATGTAAAATACTGATATTTAGCTGCATCCGGTAAGACTGGTAGCCGACCCCAATATAGTTGGGAAAAGGTTAGGCAGATGATGACGCGAGTAAAGACGTGGGCAAAACCAAGTTATTTATAAACTCTTCTGTAGCCAGAAACATACATTGTCGATTTATGCGCATATTTGACAAAAGTATTAAAATGTTATTTCAGTAACTCTCAGTGAGTTGAGTCAAATCAAGTGTCTCTCGTTGAGTTGGTGACTTGCACGACATAGCAAGATTCTAGGAAAACCAGTTATAATCTTATAGTCCTTGCTGACATAAACGGAAGCTGACTGAGTAGCTTTGGTTTACCGTTCATGGGATTTGAATATGTAAAACAATCTGCACAGATGTTGGATGCATCTGTCTCTAAGATGATAAGTTTCTTAACAAGAACTGGTGTTTGTTGAAATAGTAATGAACGTTGGTTTGCCATCAAGTAAATTTAGCTATTTTCCTTGTTCAACTCATTTTCTTTTCAATAAAATTTTGCCCGACCTGGAAATAGAACCCACGACCTCATGTTAACCAGCTGCGCTTGCAACCACGCGCCACGGGACCAACGAGAAAGTCCTGATAATGTGTTGTAATATCTGAAGTCTGATGTCCGCAGCCAGTACGCAGTCAGCATACCTATTCACAAACGATTCGATTTCGATTTGACAAATCGTATGTCTATCTTTTTTTGGCATTACGAAAGTGAGCGAGATAGACATACGACTTTCCGAATCGAAATCAAATCGAAGCGTTTGTGAATAGCTATGCTGGTCGGTTTGACTGACCTGCCTTTAGCGAAAAAAGAAAAATGTTCTTCTATGCCTATAAAGAAATAATTTGATGTGAATGAGCATTAATTTGATTCGCACAGAACAATACAATAAAACAAAATTAACCTTAATTGGTCCTGTACTGTTCCGTCTTTGAAGTATATTCTTTAGGAAGTTAATTGACACAATTGTTATTGTCAACAATAAACCACCCACCAATAGAATATAAGGTATCGTGCGTTGTATAAGCTCTAAGCTCATATAGCACATATTTATCCACGATTTAATTTCGGCCTCCCCGATAAACCGATTTGACGTGTGGCGTAAGAGAAAAGGTTCATAATCTCTTCGAACAACAGGCTGATTGGATTTAGTTAAAAGGATTCATGATTTTATTTTATTCATGCAGCATCTATTTTTACCTGAAACTGGAAATCTATACGATCTTTTACGTTTTTGATCGTACCTAGGTATCTATATCTGAACTGGGCCTATTTGGCGCAGCCGTGAGACACACAACGTTTCTTCTTTTTTTCCCTGTTTAGATTTAAGTTTTTAGTTTTTATTTTATGTTATGTGCATTTGTGGCATGTGCCAAATAAATGTGTTTTCTTTCTTTCTTTATAAAATCTTAAATTCAAATAAATTACTGGCAACACAGCCTTAACCACTGGGTGTACACTCTTATCAGTGCAAGTGGGACACAGAACTTAACTAAATGTACCAAGTTTGACATATCAATGCAAGTTTTCTTGACAAGTAACAACAAGCCACCTTCAACTGGACACTTAAAGTGGTCGTACTATAAAAGCATAATATTAACAAAAGAGAATAATTTTCATTACAAAAGTGAGTAGACTATCATCATCATCTTCCTGCCCTAGTCCCATGTTACTTGAGGTCGGCGCAACACGTTTTTTTCTTCCATTCTCCTCTGTCAACCGTCACGCTATCATTTAGTTCTTTATCTTTCATATCATTCCTCACACAATCCATCCATCGTTTCTTTGGTCTTCCTCTCCCTCTCCATCCATCAACTAAAGGTACCTTTTTTTTTTGCAGAAGTGAAATCTCCACTGTTGTGTCAACTGTCTATCAATATTCAATGATATTTACTGCATAAATAAAATAATGTAATTAACCAAGTAGTAAGCTGCCAGAACAATTACCGTTTACCTCTAATAATCTGATTCCCACTATACTCATTTAAAAATAATGTACCTACCACGTTTACGTAAGCAATATCCAATGTTTCCATAAAAAATACCGAGCCAAATATTCTCGGCACATTACGAAATTGTCGGGAAATAACGTGGAGTAACAAAAGAGAATGCTCATGGAAGTATGGAATCCCGTACCATGCTGCATCAAAATCAAACCTTGTTTTTTATAGACTACACTGATCGTATTAACTCCTACAAAAATTATTTTTGAAAAAAAAACCCGCGTTTCAGAGTTATTTTATAAAATCGAAACTAACCTAAAATGTAGGTCTATTTTTTCGACGCTACCAAAGACGTATTTTAACACACATACATTACATTATTGCTCTAAAAACAGCGTAATACACTAATATTAGTAAGAATTACGAGTTAAAGTAACATCCACAGTATGCTTGACTGAAACTCGATTTTATTTTAGACCTTTACATTGCCAATAGTCAGTACAGTACAAATGTCAGATGCCACAGATAAGATAACTATAAACCATAGAGTATAGTAAGTGCTATAAACTAGTCGGGATTTAGGGATGTAATCGAAAAATCGAAATCTTTAGGCTGAGAAAATCTATTTTGTTGCAAATAGCAATAAACCAAACTAAATCGATTTGGTGTACTGATCTTACTTAATTGTAATTAATTTTAGAGTCCGCTCGACAGACAAGGGTTTGTTCAATTGAAACGGAACGTCATTTATATCCAGTTGAAACGGAACGTCATATAAAGGGAGTGAAACAATATTCGTACTTTTAAACTCGAAAAGTATATTTCCAGTTCAAAAATCAAATCCCCGACGCGTAATGCCGTAAAAAAATATGAAACTAATTACTATAATATTTTGGTTTTGAGGCGCGAGACTTTTTGGTACCAACTTTGGTCATTGTCCTTTGGCGAGTTTCAAACTGTCGACGCGACGTCAACGATTGGCTTCGTTTGCCGACGTCAGACGTCGGGCCTGCACACTCCGGCCGATTGAAATGGAGAGCACTGTGTACTTAGTTTTGCTATGAACGACTAAGGTCGGATTTCACCAATAACTGAACGCGATTAGGACATTTGAGCGCAGTCAGTGTCATCATTACAATATCATTTTGACACTAACAGCTCTTCAAACGCGAATTAGATATGTTGATCGCATTCAGTTTCATTTGTGAAATGCACCCTTAGTTTACTCCGCAGAACTGGAGAGTACTTACATGTCCCTGTAAAATGTCGGATTTTATGTGAAAATTATGACGCAATTTCAATGTTAGATTATCACAAAACGTTACGGATAAGCCACATTACGTACCTATACAATATTCTAAGCACGTATTTTAAACCTGCAAATTACTCCATTCAAAATATGACGACAATAAATAATGCATGCCATATAAACGGTACTTTAAGAGGCATGAATCACGCTGTTTAACATAAAAATCCAATACATCTAGATTACTTGAAAAAGATTTAACGACAGACGGAGAACTCTTGCACGCCACTGTATCTCCAATAGGCCGAATATTAGTTTAATTTAGCGTGTGATAATATGTAAATTAGTTTCCATTAATTAATACACGAACGGCTCGTACCATTTGTATGATACGTTCGCTTAAATCGGCCAGTCAGCAGTGAGGTCTGCAATTTTATGTATTTGAACGTGCATGTTTAAATTTACAATGAAGGAAGTAAAGTTGACTTATTGCTGTAAATGATCGTTACATACTCCGTTTAAAAACATCTTATGAAAGTGTAACGAAGGTAGTCTTTGCGGTTTCCTTTTTTTAAACATTACAGAAATCTCATGTCCGACATCCTATTAATTTGAACTCAAATTGACATTTGAATAATTAAGGTTATTTTGACGCTTTAATGGCATTTAATCCAATTACGGCCCTGCACCGAAAAATCCGTGTTCAACTATAACTAGCGACTCTATTTGAATCCCTACGTCAAAAACAAGAGAAACCATTACCAAATTCTCGAAAATTCCAGCAGGCACCCACGCATCATCAATCAAACAATTATGCAATAAACGGACTCCACAGCTCAGCCGGAGTGTCAGCGTTATACCGTTCGCACCAAATGACGCGCGTGGCGTTTGATGGCCGCCCACTAATAAAGTTACCGATTGAATACAAATGTACAGAATACCAGTGCGTTGTCAACCTAATGTAGGGTTACCATTTCGAAATTTGAAAAGTCCTGACAAAAAACTGGTCATTTTTCAAACTTCAGTCTCTCTCTCTCATCCTAATTTATATGGGGTCGGTGCAGCATTTGTCTTCTTCTTTCATAATTGTCTATTACTCATCATTTATTAGCAGTCACCTTCTTTCTAGCCATATCATCCTTCACACAGTCCATCCTTCTATCCTTTGTTCTTCCTCTACTACTCTTATAGCCATCCACAATCATACTGTACACTTACCACAGTACCTAACCATTTTTTTTTCTTTATAAAATCAGCTCAGTCCGAAAAGTCCGAACAAATGTCAAGGCCAGACAGAGTATGGACGGCTTCCCTAAAAGTCGGACATGTCCGGACAAATCCGAGCAGATGGTAACCCTAACCTAGTGCGATGTTTGGCAGTACGTGACTTATTAGTAAAGCCTTAATGATAATCTAATACAGGATTTATGATATGGATTATATTTGAATTTTGATAGGCATAGAATCTATTATATGCCTGTTCAGTATCCATACTGAATTGACACTCGAGGAAAAGGCAGTATAAAGAAGTAAACATTAAATTCGCATTTATTTGATTACTAGCTGTTACCTGCAACCTTCGTTCACGTTCAATTATTATAAAAAGATTTCTTCTCTTGAATCGGTTTTTAATAACAATTTCAAGGGTTTTACTGTTTTTGCACGGAAACCTAATTCTTTTTCTAAAATAAAGTAAGTAGTCTATGTTACTCCTTATAACAGCTATCTGCCAGTAAAGTCCCGTCAAAATCAGTCCAGCCGTTTCGGAGATTAGCCGGAACAAACAGACACGACTGTCAATTTTTTTAATGTGTTTTTGTTTTAAGTACCCTACATACTTTCATAAGGCTTCCGTAAAAAGCTGTTATTTTGATATTACAAAAAGACACTTCAATTTTATTTATTTGTATAGGTGAATGGAAATTGCTATTACCACAGCTCTTATATTCTAGCGTTCATTTTGGTTCCGTGTAGTATTTTTTAGTAAAACAGCTATTAAAATATGCTTGCTACACAAAATCGTTTAGAATAGTGGATTTGACTTCATGCGTTCTTTGGATGCCCTCAGACTTCAATTCATAGACGTCAATGACGTTTTCCAATACAGCTTTGTCAATGTTAACTATCATGTTGTGTCATAACTTCTGAAGAAAACACACAGCCACAATATATCCCTTCCGTTGTCGTAAGTGGAAGCACTTTGTGTGATAAATTCTGGAAGCTCGCAGTAATGATTGCGTTTCATCTGATAGCCTTATCAGCGGGCAATCGCTACGTCATTAAGGATAATAGCGTACTGCGATACACCTTGATGAACATCCGTCCATATTGCTCATACTATGAACGTTTACGAACGTTTGTGAACGTTTACGTTTTATGAACGTTTTGCATTCAACAGGAACATTTTAGTTTTCGTAAAAAGTTTTTTATTTATTTATTTATTTTCCTCTCACAGATACTTAACAGGACAAATTGTATTAACATAGAAGAGCACAAAGGTACTGCTTATTTCATAAGAAATTTCTTCCAGCAGACCTGTGAGAGGAAAGAAAAAAAGGAAAAAAAGGAAGGAAGAAGAAGGAAAGAGAAAGGAGGAGGAAAGAGGAAGGGTTTTTTTTTTTAAATCATCAATAGGTAATCATAATATTCATCACTGTTACTTGGTGAAGTATTCTGTGTTGAGATATGGCCGACTGTCTGTGCAGTTTTGAAAGATTATAACGTAACATCACGCTTATAATCCCCGAAGGGTTAGGCAGAGGTGTACCTAATAGTACACCCACATTTTGCCATAATATACATATTATGTTTAAGTCCCATTTAATAGGGGGCGAGCCTATCCCTATAAACCGAGCACAAATCCAGACTCCGTGGCTGCTACTGAGAAATTCCTGATGGAAAAACCCAATAACACTTTTCCCGACCTAAGAATCGAGCTCAAGACTTCAAGCTCAGCAGTCGCGATTGCAACCACTAGACCAACGGGGCACTTTTCACAGATAATACCCTGAAATATCTGTCAGTGTCTAGTGTCGACAGGCATCTTCAATCTGCCCGTACCGGTTTGGCTGTATCCTTAGAGTGACCTCAGATGTTTTTAATAATTAATTCTATTATTTTGATAAGCTAGAGGAGGGAAAATAAATGTTATCATCTTTGGAACAACAAATATTTTGAGTAGTTATTAATCATAAACATTATCAGACAAATGACGCTTAATAAATCTTGTCGTCATTTTATTTTCGCCCCAAAAACAAGGAGACCACAATTCACGGGGGTATTCATTTATAAAAATTCCTTCATAATATGCCAATATAAAATTACCTCGAGGTTTTTTCCAAAAGATGTCAGTGTTTCCCTCGATATATTTTCATTAAGCTGGCGTCGAGTGGCGGGCCGGCCGCCCCTAATTTATTGCATCGCCTTAATACGGAATTTAATAAGGTGCGACTTGAAAATATTCCGCCTTTTTCATTTCGTAAATATTGTCGCCCTAATGTTAATTAATTAAGCTGTTCTGTTTCGAATTTTTTGACACATTGTTGTGATCTATTATGGGAGAGAGAGACCTGAAAAAATATTCAGGCTTGATTTTATTATCCTTCCTTGTGTGATATGGCTAGAAAGAAGGTGACTGCTGAGATGACGAGTAATCGAGAAGAATGTAAGAAGAAGACGTGCTGCAAATAAATTGGGATAAAGGCAGGAGAATGATGTATCCTTCTGTGTTTATATTTCCACACATGTTTCCATTTTGCAACTTTGTGAAAGTATCTAAACACTACATACAATTTTGCAGATGTCCTTATTCATATAGCGAATTCCGCAGGTCAAATGTAAGCCAAGTTTCCTCATGCGAGGAAAATTATTTCCGTTTTATAAGTTCACGCCTCAATTAACACTCGGTTTCATTTGCTTAGAACTGTACAAAGAAGCAATGAACTGTGACTTTCCAAGGTGACTAGAAATTATACGAGTTTTACCTTAATTTCCTTAACGGGTAATAAGGCATCGTGAGTTGCGGCAAAAGTAAAACGGATTCAATATTACCAAAGCAAACGTATGAAATCCATAATTTCGCTTCTGACGTTGCAAAAATTCCGTACACTCAACGCTTTTTAGATTGGATCGCGATCGTCCATAGAGAATTCAATTCATAAATAAATATGGCGTCCGTTTGCCGCCATCTCGACGGGACCGGCGGGAGCTGGGCCACCCGAGTGTTGCGTGAGCGGCATGCTAACGCGCCTCGCTGCTAGAAAATTTAATATAACCTATAAATAAATCAGTGTCAAAAGGGTTCAGGCAACCTACGGTAATTAAGTGAAAACTAGGAAATGAAATCAGTTCAACAGTTTGAAGCCAGGCAAACTAAGTCAGGTAAAGTTTGCGCTTCGACGAACCATCAATTATGAAAGTTCGTTGTTTTAGAGGTGATGTTGTCTGGTAGCCGAAATACTAGAAAGGTCATAAAATCGATAGAATAGCTCGCGTTAATCATTGGTGCGTGACTAGGTAAGGCTTAGGCCTGTGAGAGACTCGTAAATAAACAGTAGAAAAACATAAATGACTGCTTTCTTTGTAGTTTTTGAGAAATCATAATTTACACTGCCACAACAAAATTTCAATCGCTTTGGCGGTAAACAGGTCGCACTGGAAGGTAAATAAATCTGTTTCACAAGAATAAATGGGCCTAAATAAATAAAATTCAAGAATTATGGCCCTTTTGTAACCGGCACGATTCATAGGTAACCCGTGAACTGTAAAGGTGTGTTATTTAGACGTACTAATGAGTCAGTCAAACTGGTTGGGACATATTGTGAACTGTGGAGTGGACACTGACAGATACTTCAGTAAGTTTTGAATGGAGGTTGTCCGTACCGGTTTGTCAAAAGCTTTACATACATAGATATACTACATAAGTTAATCAACATCAGAGCTTTTCGGTCCCATTCAAACCGTCGCTGGAACCAACACTAGTTTGGACAAAGGCTTTTGTGAACGTCACCCAAATACCGTTGACCTATTTATTGATTTTTTACTCCACAGTAAAACCTGACTCGCAAATATCGTATTTTATTATTGCGATACTAAATAAGTTATGATTATGACTGAAAAACAATTCGAAAAAAGTGAAATTAAATATCATAATTTTAACCCCAAAACATTGATACAAATCAGATTTTACGAACAACGATAAATCCAGCCTTCGAGTCACAAATATACAGATCGATTTATAACATAAGTATACAGATCTTGTAAACAAATTAGAAAGTATAGCGACATGTTTTGCTATTTAGGGTTTACCATCAAACTGTTGAACAATGGGAGTCAGCCAGATAACAGAATGCGGTTATCAATTCCCATCACGGATTCAATGCAGCCACTGTGGGATGCAGGGGGAGGAATTAAATGATTTCCCTGTAAGCGATCACACGGATAATTCCATTAGGCGACTTGTCTCCTTCGCTTCAGACAAGGACCGCAGACTTCGATTGCAACTTTTCTTGAGATCAAAATTCCATTAAATGGATTTCCGTTTCAGTTGCACGTTTTAGTAGTGTTTGTATGGTAACACTGGCTTTTTGCTGTTCTTGTAACTTATAGCTAAAAAGTTTTTTTTTTGTAAATGTGATTATATCTACTTCTGATATTTCATCATTAGAAGAGGATTTTCACATACACATGTGGAAATCGCTTTCAAAACTTTCGTTTAGTATATTTACAACGACTTCCAATTAGATTAACATGAGCTTTTCATGATTTTATGTCCAACTTATGCACGTTTCCTAATCCTAATCCTTTAACTTAATCCTTCTAAAGTAAGAAGAAATATTAATTAAAAAACATTTCTGATTCTCTAGAACCTTCAACGGAAACAACTTTTTACCGTATTTTCTTTCAATGGTAGATTTCTTGAGACAGTCAAGACACCGTAATTAAATCTTCGAGAGATCGAAACCTCGGACATAGTTCGCAATAAATAACTTACGGACGTTTCTCTCAGTAATAAACTCTCAAAGTGGCTGACATAAATTGAAATAGAATTGTTTATTGAAATACAAAAATATTTACAATATGGCCTTAAAAACAATAGGTATACAATATGTTATTGGATTCTACCTGAACTAGGAATAAACCTGTATCTCAGGAAACTCACTCAAAGTGCTTATATCTAAATATAAATAAATCATGTTGATGTTGCGTACGCTTAGTATTTAAGCTTTCAGGAAATTTAAAGGGTTAAAACCGCACCTAATGTGATTGAAATAACTGAAAAGGAAAATATCTACATAATACTTTTCATTATGAACAACTTTGCTATGTTATCATCATTCTGCTGCCCTTAGCCCAATTTATTTGGGAACGGCGCAACATGTTTGTCTCCCATACTCGTCATTTCATCAGACACTCGTCATTCCTGCCATATCATCCTTCACACAGTCCATCCATCCTTTCTTTGGTCTTCCTCTACTCTTATACCCATCCACAATCATACTCAAAACTTTCCTCACGACATTTTCCTCATTCCTCCGCATCACATGCCCACGACAACCGATTACCACAAAACTTTTGAGTCAATGACCTTGAAATCGCGAAAATCAGCTGTTCTCTACATTTTGTCAAGCTATGCGAACATTAATGTGTGGAGCAACAAATTTGTCGTGTTTCCAGGATTAATCCCATAATAAAAGTTGTCCATTGTGAAGAGCACCATTTCCCTTTCAGAGATTTTCAGTTAATGCAATTTGATTCTTTTTTTTTCGAAACGTCAACGCGAAACGTCAACAACTTGCTCTGCATTAAATAACTGTTTAAAATTATAAAAAAGTTAGAATCAGTGTTTAAATAACTCCAACATAAAGACAAATAAGTGAAATTTAGTGACTAATGTTTGCGTGCACAAAAAACTAGACAATACTGAGCTAAGTAAAAACTGACTATGACACTCGTGAACCTATGTAAAGTGAACAAAAAGTGAATTTAATACCGATCTAATTAATAAATACTAACACGAAAGTAATCTAAATAAGACTGTGACTAAATTCATCAAAGTACCACAACGTTTAAACATAAATAAGGTGTTTTCAAGAATGAAAAGTGTAAGACAGCCGTTGTTTGTTTACATTTTTTAAATCTTGACACAAGGAATAGACAATGTTTCAAACAGTGTGACCAATATAATAATGAACGATCAACTAAATCTTTAAAACGCCACTATTTAAGGATAAAAAAAAAAAAAAAAAACTTTCACAGTGTTACCACTCGTCAACCAGTGTTACCCAACTAAAATAAATATATGTGTAATACATGTTGAGAACAGAGCCGTCTATTACGCGTAGGTAAAACAATAACTCCGTTCGCCAACTATAATGGTCATCGATTCTGCGACATTGTACCAACGTTCAATTGGCCTAGTGGTGAGTACTTGAGACTGCCAGTACCAGAGTCATAAGATCAAACCTCAGTGGCGCACTGGAGGTTCTTTTTGAGAATAATAAAGTAATTTGTTTCATTCAAAAAGTATGAACAATTTTCTTGGAAATATAACATTCCGTGGTAACCGCGTCCGAACCAATTCGGACCCGATACCAGATGACAATGACGAGAATTTGACATCTCAGACACTAGAGTGCACTTCTAACAGTTTACCAGATATATCAGAAGAAGAAGACTACGTAAACACATTAAAAAATGATATCCAAAAACTTGAATCGCAATTAAATAGTGCTCACAAAGAGATTGAATTACTGAAGTTAGAAAATAATAAACTGAAACATTTAAATGAGAACTCGACCAAAAAGAACCAGATATTCAAAAAAGTAACATCTAATAGTCCTATTAAATCAAACCGAAGTTCACCTAAGAAAAAACAAATCAGAAACTGTAAGTCAAAGCAGACTCAAACTGATACCTTAGTGAATCAAGAACATGACACTAAAACTGTAGAATATACGCAAAAACCTAGTACATCAACAAACGAAAAAATTACTCAACAGATACGTAGGAAAAAAAGAGTATGTGTTCTTAGCACGGATAATAAACATAAGGTCCTAAACATAGCACAAAGTGTATTAATAGAAGACCGTGACGAAATGTGCCACTACCTAACACCTACAGTAGGAATAGAACAACTTATTACTGGAATTGAGACAAAACTATCTGACTTCACCATACATGACTATTGCATAATATTGATTGGATCAGAAGACTTTAAATCAACACATGACTACAGCAAAATCATAATCCACATTCGGGATATCCTGAGTAAAATAAAACACACAAATATTTATTATATGCTTCCCGACATATACCTATACTAGAAATAATGACATCTACAACTGGAGGATTGAGACATTTAATAACTTACTTTACCATGATATAATGTCCCATGAATACGCCTACTACCTAGATTCAAATCAGCACCTTACGTGCGATTTCCATATGTTTAGGAAAAAGTCTGGATTTATAAACAATTTGGCTATGCGGACAATTTTTGAAGATCTTAAGACTCTAATTAATGACATTGAATGCTCTAATACTACCTATCTTAGCGAATTTTATGACGACAACCATGCGATTTGTGACGAAGTCCCTGAAGACGATAATGAAAACACTTCTTTTAATAACCAACCTACAAACTTTTTTCGTGACTAAACATCTTCATGTGTTGCATCAGAATATCGCTGGGCTGTTGTCAAAATCTGAAACTCTAACAGTGTGCTTAGAAGAATTAGAAGCCTCACAATCTTGTGTGGAGGTACTATGCATCACTGAACATTTTATTATGGAGGGCTATGAAAAACATTTAGATCTTCCTAATTATCAACTCGCAGCCTGCTACGCAAGAAAAAAAAGCAAAAGAGGTGGAGCATGCATTCATACTAGAAACGGACTACAATACAAGGAATTACAAAATATTTCAAGATTTTCAGTAACCGGTGTCTTTGAATGTTGTGCCATCGAACTGATTGACTACAAGATTGTTATTGTCTGTATTTATAGAGTCCCAAATAGTACTAATTTCAATACGTGTATTGAAAAATTACATTTGATCTTACGAGATCTGTCCAATAAGCGCTTTCTACATAGCAATATTGTAATAGCGGGTGATTTCAATGTAGATATCCTAAAGAGAACTTACCAAACTTTAGATTTTGAATGTCTATTATTGAATTACAATTTGAGATTGTCTATTTTTCAGCCCACTAGAATGAAGAGTCAAACATGTATAGATAATTTTGCTCACAATTTTGAGAAAAAATGCAAGGCGGAAGTGATTGAATTTGCCCTATCGGATCACACTGCGCAATTGCTGAAGTGTCCCGTAAGAGTGGACTGTGTTTTGAAATATTGGTACAAATCTCAACGGGATTTTAGCCCGGAGAATATGATTAAATTCAGAACCTGTCTTGAGAAGCTGTCGTTCTCTGAAATCTATGACAGCGATGATCCAAATGTTGCTTTTAACTCGTTCATAGATCAATTTAAATTATTCTACGACTTATGCTTCCCCAGTAGGCTCATTAAAATGCAAACAAGTAAAAAGCCAAAATGGATTTCGCGTGGTATCAAATTATGTAGCTTAAAGAAAAGGCAACTATTATGGGCGTCTAGACTCCAACCGACACAAATAAATAAAATAAAATATTCTAACTACACAAAATTATTTAAAAAAATTATTAAACTGACTAAGCGATCTCAAAATGACTACAATATTAAAAACTCGGACAATAAAAGCAAAATGACATGGAAACTAATAAATAACTCTAAATTTAATCTACCAAATGACTTAAAAAATACAATTCAAGCTGACAATAGAACAATTAATAATCCTCAATTAATTGCTGATAAGTTTAACGCCTATTTCATTGATAAAATTATTCCAATACCAGGGGAACGCAAAAAATCGACTGCGCACATTATAAACAAACAAAAATCCATGTTCATGGCACCATGTCATCCAATGCAAATATTTAATATTATAAAAAGTTTAAAAAACACCAAAAGCGTAGGATATGACGAAATTTCTACAAAGATTATTAAACATGTTGCTGATCTAATTTCTGTCCATCTGAGTCATATACTTAATTTATGTATCAGTCACGGTGTTTTTCCTGACCGTCTTAAGGTCTCTATTGTAAAACCCGTGTTCAAAAAAGGGGATAAACAGCAAATGGAAAACTACAGACCTATTGCGCTTTTGCCAATTTTCTCAAAAATATTTGAGAAGTATATTTATAACGAGCTATATGCATATTTAGAAAAACATACGATTCTTTGCTACGAGCAAAAAGGTTTCCGGAAAAATAAGACTATAAATATGGCAATCTATGACTTCTTGAATACAATTATGACTAATATTGATAAAAAAACACCAGTTTGTGCAATGTACTGTGACATGACACAAGCTTTTGACTATGTTGACCACAATATCTTAAGAAACAAACTGTACTCATATGGTATAAGAGGTAATATTCTGGATTTATTAATGACTTATCTAACAAATAGAAAACAAAAAACTGCTATAACAGACCTAAATTTAAAGACAAAAGAAGAAGTTACATACTTATCCGAAGAACGTACTGTATACTTTGGCGTACCACAGGGCAGTGTTCTGGGGCCCTTACTTTTTTTAATCTATATCAATGACTTGCCCAAAGCGATAAATTACCCCATAACCCTATTTGCTGATGATAGCACAATAACAGTAGCTAGTAATAAACCTGACCAATATGAAGCTGATGTAAATGACGCGCTAATCTCAATAATCTCTTGGCTCAACAATAACAATTTAAAAATTAATCTAGATAAAACTCAAATTATGCACTTTGGCCATAGAAAATCTAATACAAAAATGGACGTAAAATACAAAAACAATATAATTAATGACGTAGACAGTGCTAAATTCCTAGGACTTATGATAGATAGACAGCTTAACTGGAAGAATCATATAGAAACATTATGCAAGAAAATAAGTTGCTCATCCTATGCCCTATATAAACTTGCTCCAACCGTTAACACGGATGCACTACTCACAGCCTATCATGGTCTTGTGGCATCTGTGTTAAGATACGGCATCATATTTTGGGGTAACTCGACAAATAGGGAAGCCGCGTTTAAAGCGCAAAAGCGCTGCATAAGATCTATGTTTGGGCTTCAGGTGACCGACAGTTGTGTACCATATTTCAGAAGGCATAAGATTCTGACACTACCGGCTTTGTATATATATGAAACTGCCTTATTTGTGAGATTGAATCCAACTTTGTTTTCTCACCTATCTGATACTGTACAACGTAACAGGCGAAATGACATGCTACGCGGACGCAGAGCCAATACAGCTCTTATGCGGAAAAGCATATTCTGCAGAGCTCCGCAAATTTATAATAAAATAAAAAAATCAATTAGAGAGTTAGATTTGGCTGGATTTAAGAAGCAATTTAAGGATTTTTTATGTAATAAATGCTATTATAATTTGAATGACTACTTAAATGACACTGACAATTAATTTAATTCAACTATTAATTATTTCATTCGTACAAAACTGACATTCCTTTTTGAATTTAACTATAATTTTTAAAAATATTATAATTTATCAGTATGACTAATGTAACAATTTATGTATGTAAAATTTGTATGCCCATGTGGTAGAATGTGATGAGACAACATAAACTCAAGACCATGTAATATACATACCGACCATGTTCTGACAAATAAATGATGATTTGATTTGATTTGATTTATTTTTCGCGATATCGGGGTCCATACCATTGAGTACAGTGACCCCATACCAGTTATTTCAATTACACCGTATGTTAGGTTTCAGATTTGCTAAAACCACCAACGTCAAAGTGAAGTGCTTCGATTGCATGGTATTGGCTTGTGTCTATCTTATCGTGTCTAAACGTGGACACAAAGGGCGTTCCGCAGCTTTTGTCGTATCAAATTGTCCACTCGAGCCTTATCGTCATACATTTTATACGCGAAATTGGTAAATATCGATGATTTTTGACATGAGGTATTGATACATCGTGCAAAAATTGGTATTTTCTCATTTAAAGTTAGCGTAATTATAAGCACGCTATTATACTCTCTTTTTATAATTATAGCTTGTGTAGTAATTTTTTCCAGTAAACCCTTTGAGATATAACAAAAATATGTATGGTGAAATCGTGTATCTTATACGTATAGATTTACAGAAAAGTCCGCGATGGCATAATTATGTCCATCTCTTAAGGATAACATACTATTTCCATTTTAATACTTAATAAAGCGGTAATTGGAAAGCTATTTACACAAATACGGTATTTCGCGATAACCGACATCCACACCGGGCGAAGCCACGGGTACCATCTAGTATAGTATACAAAAGGGATACACTTAACATTTGAACAATATTGTAGCACATAACGCTGCTGAATATAATAATTATAGAATTAATTAAACATAATAATATTTAATTAATTGTATATCAAAGGTTGACTGGTAGAGAATGCCTTGTGGTATTAAGTCCGCCTATGTACCACTATTGTACATGAAGTTTATATAAATAAATAAATAATATTAGAAACAAAACTTACTTAACTAGGTATCATGTTTATCTGTACTTTTATACATCAATCAAGAAAGCTCCTTGAGTACCTATAAGACCTTTGAGCTTACTGGGAGAACATGCAAAAATGACACTATGATCAAAGTCCTATTGTAGGCATCTACTCGTATCATTCTGCGAACAGGTGAGCGCAAACCAGTGTTAGAATGGTAGGTACGCGTGGAAAATAGTCTACCAGCTCGCACCTTTCGCTTGTACACTGTTCTAAGGACAACAGAGCATATTATGTTGGTTAACTCAATGCAGTCAAATCTATTATTAACAATGTTATAAGGATTCATGGCTTCCAAGTAGGTACTTACGTCTACTGTCAAGTGTTATGAGTTTGTACTTATAAACTTACTAGCGACCCGCCCCGGCTTCGCACGGGTGCATGTATTATACATATGAACCTTCCTCTTCAATCACTCTATCTATTAAAAAAACCGCATCAAAATCCGTTGCGTAGTTTTAAAGATTTAAGCATACATAGGGGATAGAGAAAGCAACTTTGTTTTATACTATGTAGTGATAAAGTAAATCTTGATATGGCAAGTAATATCCGAAGCATCTTACGAACTTAAATAAAACCATTACAAATAAAAATGGCCTAAATCAATCCTAATCTGTTTTACTTGACAGCAACTAATGGCAATAACATTATTGCCCAACCACTCCCTATGCCTATTGCGTTTACGCTCAAATTCGCACAGTTAGCGTTGTGTTTCGCACGAACTGTGCGTGGGCGTCCCCCGCGGGAAATCACGGGATGACAGCCACCTGTTCAATACATACCTTGGTAAAGGAGACACGGGCAATTTGCGGCAATTATTGCCTGGCAACTGTTAGCGCAGGTATTGTATTAGAGCAATTAGTGGAGTAAACTAGTTAGTACGAATTTCTAAAACGAATTTGAACGCGATTTCAGCGCACCTTGACAGCGTTCAAGAACTGTCAGTATTAAGATTCCATATTAATGATGACACTGACAGATTTTGAACCCAGTTTTGATATGCTGATCGTGTTCATTTTGACTGGGCAAACACGCCCTTGATGAGGTGGCTCCATAACGCTCGATATGGGGTAGCTGTAGCAACAATTCCCACAATAAGTATAGGCATTGCACTAAATTACTTCATGTTGATATGTGCGTGCGTGTTGTTGTTGTGTGTGTGTTGTATTGTGTGTGTATTGCTTTATGTTGTTGTTGTGTTGTATGTTATGTGGTTGTTGTCGATATGTCGTTTTGAGATATTTTGACCATTATTGCCCAGTATTAAGCAATTTGCCTGTGTACCTCCCTCTTTAGATTGTGAGACAAGCGATGAGAATCACTCAAATTAAATTCCTTAATGTTCCTAGTCTATGCCTTTGTGTTAGCGAAACGTGATATGCGACCCCTAGACACGCCATGATTAGTTAGTGCATTTTTTGTTATTTATTGCACTGAAACCATTTTTGTGGATATATCGTTTAGTTTTTGTGCAATTCTCAAGAGTCCAAGAGTCAGAAGCATTGCTTGCCTCCGTGTGAATGTTTACTGAGGATAGAACCTCATAAATAGAAGCAGAAAACATAACACGCAAATATGAACCCTAAAGACGAGTTATTAAAAAGGATTAAGTAATAAGTTACGATGAATATGTTTACTCTGAAAGTGTATAATATTCAAAACGTGACTTAACTCGAAGATACGAAAACTTGACATGATATAATAACTTTGAGGGCGTATAGCTGCATATCATACTACATTATGCCCACCTGACCCATTTCCCCGTCCCTACCCCCCACCTGGCCCTTTAATATCATGAAAGGCCGCTGCAAATTGTCAATTCAACATTTCTCTTTAGCCGACTATCAAACGAAATGAATTTAACATTAAAATTTTCTAAACAGACAACAAAGAGAATTTTAAAACCAACTCCAGTAGATTTTAAAGTAAATTTTTAAAATAATAAATTAAAATAGTTTTAACGTCATCCCGCCGGTCTTACTCAAGAAACCGTGTGGGTGGACCTCTTGAGACAAAACAAAAGTTTTGTTATTGCAATTTGAATGCAGTGTGTAGGGATGTACGTCCCAAGTTTCAGCGTCGAGACTTGGAAGAAACACTCGTATGGTCACATCCGTTGGGAAATTAAAGCTGCAGTAGTTAATAAAGGTCTCGGTGGCACGCAGTTATTTAAACGTTTGGATACGAGACAAACAATGTTTGGAAAACTGTTCGGTGTTGTGCTGAGACAATATTCAATACTCTCGGTGCAATTTATCCTTTATATTGTTGTACGTTTCACGCACACCGACCGGAATGGTTTACTTGGTTTTTGGAATACGATAAGTCCATATTAATACGCATCGGCATATGCCCTTTCCTAATATATTTTATCCTATGTACAGCGGTAATGATTCTTTTAACTCCTAACAAACCAAGGCCCGATTCGCTATCTGTGTACTCCTTCGTATTTCGATCGCCCCCGACCCAACGCACAGTCATACATACAGACGATCTCGCACCCAGTCGTGTTTACCAAGTACGTTCAGTCTACTTACCTCTACCAGACATTTTCCCCCACTGTCTGGTTCTTTGACCTTGTAACGAGGCTTACTCGTAGACCACACCATCGTAAGTATCGCCTTTATTTCGCAGTTCTAAAGACTGACTTCGTAGTCACGAAAGTGTGGTTGAAAGTACTCAATATATTATTCCCCGGCGTCTTTTAAGCCGGTCCTAAATCTTTAAACGCGTCTTATGAATATTTTACTATGTACATCTCTTATCGTTAAAATGTTTATTGGTGTATTTGTATTTGCTTGTACCCGCTGCGGTGTGAGTAAAATTGAGACGGTAAGGGTTACTGTTATTTTAATATTAAGTCGTTAAACTTCGTTTTCACAGTTCGAACCGAAAATAAGAAACAAAGAACACAGAGATATTAACGCCGTGTGACTATTTTTTAGCTTGAAAAATGTACGTCAGTACATTTTTTAACGTAATTGCGTCTTCACATTTTATACTTAAGCACACATACCTTATGTACTTTTTGCTTCTTTTTGACTTAGGTAACAAGATCCATCCTCATTCTCATACCCAATTCATTTCGGCTCGGCGCAGCATGTCTTCTTCTTCCATGCTTCTCTATTACTCGTCATCTCATCAGACACTTCTTGTCTTGCCATATCATCCTTCACACAGTCCATCCATCGTTTCTTTGGTCTCCCTCCACTCTTATCCACATTCGTACTCAAATATTTTCCTCATTCTTAACAAGACAAGCTCAGACTTATCAAGATCCATGGATCATAACTAAGAGGTCTTGGATGGTTATGACTACTTACGTAAGATCTGGTTACAATGCTTCCGCAGATGGCAGAATGGCTGCCTGCATGGTTATACTCGACGAACACGGTAACCCGTGTTCGTCGAGTATAACCATGCTGTCATTGCGGCTTTGCCGCTGCGTTCTTGCTGCTGCGGTTGCTTGAACCTTTGAGATCCTACAAATTATAACAGTATACCAACCATTCTAAATGTGTCTCACAAGTGAATTATGATATGAATCCGTCACAACGTCTGCACAATTGTAACGATAAGCGTGAAGATAAGAATCAATGTAAAAGCAAATAGTTGCTCCAAGTTTATGAGCAGAATTTATTATGCAATTGTTTGATACTATCTTCCACAGAACATTAATTTATAGACCTATTCAGTAGATAGTGCGTAATAAACACACAGATAGAAAAACGGTTGGAAAATGTATCGCGAAAACGCAATAACCTATTGGCCAGGAGCTTCAAGCTCAACCTACACGCGACTTGCGACAACGACTTTTGTAGAAACAAAAAAAAACTTGTTTGAACACCACGAGACATCACACCGCGATGCGATTTGAGGAAATAAATGACGAGCGCGCCACAAGTCGCGTCGCGAGTCACGTAGCCCGAGTACGTCGACCGAAAATCGATTTATTTATTTTCTCTGTCCACAACATAAACTTTATTGCAGTAAAAAAAAGACTAAAATGTTAGTAAAACGATTTAGTGCCGTCATAACAGTTCATTTTAACATGTGCTGAAACAATTTCATAAGGCCACCTCGTAACGTGTGTGGCTTCGCGTCCATATAAAAGTAAAGGTTAACGCACAGTCATAAGCACTGCATGGTATCAGCATCGTCCCAACTCGCGTCGTTTGAGATTCTTTCTATGAAACTCCATACTACATAGAGTGCCTTGTTCCCAAAGGGAAGCCGGCAGGAATCGGCTTTTAGGTGCCTTCGGGCCTGTCCGTAGTGCAAACACTCAAACCTTGTACCAGAAAATCAATCATCAGTCGCAAAAAAATAATCGCTTCTGTCCCTTAAAATTGGATCGTATTGTTATTGAACTTTTGCATGGGACAACTGGTTATTTTTCCCGTTTACAATGTTGGTCTCGTTGAGAAGTTCAATGGTATAAAGTTAAGTCTGATAGTTTTCTTTATTTTTCTGGTACACGTTATACAAGCACCGTAACAACATCGCCTCGGATTGGCATCAGCTAGCAGCGATGCAGTACAGTGCAGTGCAGTGCTTGCCAGTGTGCTAAGAGCTTAAATCTCCTAATTTAATCGCTCAGGTCGTCGAACACTTAATGAAGTGGGGAACCGTTTTATGCGTACCCTTAAAGGGGGCGGACCACGTACGATAACGACCGAAACCGTCCGATCTTAATCGAAGTTCGAAACCTTAGTGCGTTGACGTAGAGTCTGATTTCGCTAGGTCGTTTGGTATTGGCGTGGGCGCAGTTGGGTGAATGTGTGTCACGACTTCACGAGCAAGGGTTTCGTACTAAGAAACTTTCGATGTACTATAAATGAAGCTATAGAGTATTGCCCTTTCACTCCATTGACATGAAAATGACTAGGACAGGTGCTACTTATATAGCGATTATAAATGTCAAGTGTTTATGAATCAAGCTTAGCTCGCCGTTTCCAAAAGTAGGTCGACAGTGGAAAATTGTCAGTGGTCGGTAGCCAGGTATAGTGGAATTTTACTATACAAGGAAATAAGACAAATTAATTATAATTGGTGATGTGTCAATACCAGGAGACTAAATTGATTAACTTTGATTTCTGAAAAGGCTCGTCCCCTGTTACATGGAACTTAGACATAACTGGCGAAATGTGAGTGTACAGGCACATCTATGCCCAACACTTCGGGTAAACACGCGTTCATGTTATGATTTCTCAAATGAGATACGTTTTCCATTACTCCGATAATAATTATCCAAACTGCGATAAAACAATCCGGTTGTCAAACGTTTTGATTGTCGTATATTGCCCCCAAAGGATTGTTAATTGTATGGTTTATAGGCTGTCCCTTGTTCGGCAGTTCATATTTATGGGTAAATGATAATCATTATTTATTTATGGCATAATAAAAGCTAGTTATTAGACGATTCACAGAACATTTTACGGTGTATTTTTTTTATAAAAATCCCGTTCTTTCATCGGATGTATGGCATACATACATACATAACTTACCTACTGCCTTTTCCCATGGCATAGAGAACGCACTCATGCTTTGTCCACGTTCATACATCTGATCATACACGCACTCCGACGTGTAAGACTTTATAATAATTACAGCTACTTACATTTTTTTTACAGCAAATGCAAGTTTTTATCAAGCAATCGCGTCATGCAATTTTGTTCTGCACCTTCCAATTAACAATGTTTAGTTAACCAGTCTCCTTCGTACTCGGAAATATTCAAGCTTATTCTAGTGCGAAATTCTGCGCTCATTCTCCAAGATAATTTAAAGTTTCGCCGTGAATTTTAAATACAGTATCGTTGAGTTCATTACAGTATCGTAGATTGGCTCTGGATAATGATTAGAAGTTTCAATCACTGTCTTGATACTTGATACTTCTTGTTCATTGAAATCTTTATTAACGAGTTTACTGGAACAAATTTTGAGTATCAAAACTTATAGCTGTTTTCTGTTTTGAAGTGGGTGGCGTTCTGATAAGCAAATGAGATTTTTTCGTTGTCTTTGCTATGGCATTGCCGTGTTTCTATAAGGCCGGTGATCAAAGTACTATCAGAAATGATCAAGCTTCTTTTCTGCCCCCAAACCTACTTATTTTGAACTTTTATGGGATTTATACGTAAACTTATGTAGGTAGATCTTCAGTTTTACACTCTCCTATAGCAGTCTTTGTTCATAACGTTCAGTCTATACGTACTAGGTGTTCAGATCCTCCTTTGCAAGTCTTTCTTCTCGACGACATATTAAATTGAAATTCTTTAACTCAATTGAAAGTCGAACCTACCTCAACAGTGTTGCCTACACAAAGGCCGCTATGACACCGTTATAAAAACCTCATTTAATTATCGCAGGATTAATGCACTCTGTTGCGCGGTTAGGCTGCGAACAAGATGTAACTGGAGCGCGGGCGAACATGTCATGCTACGTGCCGGTGTGACGGAGTGTCTAATAAGAAGTAATTGGAGCTAGGGTTGTCGATGTGGAGGTTTTTTGATGGAGATGAGGTAATCTGGATCTTGTTTTTGTCTTGCTATGTATACTTTGAGTTGGTTGTGTAATATGTGGAACATCGAGATAGTATTTTGGGTTTGTTCCACGGTAACTATAGGGGCTAGGCAAAGTAACAGTCTATCAATGATGGAAACTTCAAAAATGGGTGGGATTATTTTATATTGCGGGATTTATAATTGCTAAAGTGCACCACAGAAGTTTTGCATGTGCTGTTTTACAGGTATGCATGAACGTGTGTAGGAGAAAGCGGTACAGTTTACCTTGGAATGGATTCCATGAGGATTTTGTAAGGACATTTCATACTTTCATGTACATAACCTAGCGTGTATGGCTACCGTTTTGCTTTGAGTGTCTGCAGAATTACGAAACACCTTGAAAGCGACTGCCACTGGTCTAAGCCTTCTGATTAAACTTTAGTTAGAAGCAATTTCTTCGTAAAAAAATGTGCCACAAAATTTAACCTGAACTTGGTGTAAAATGGCATGAAAACCGTGTGCCATTAGCACATGAGCCAAGAAAAATCAAAATACAATCTAAAAACATCACAAATGTCAAGTAAAAAGTGTTGTAAGTGGCTTAATGAGGGGTTATTACAACGCAATACATTACCTTGAAAGAAAAACGTCAAATTACCTAGTACCTACACTTTTTTCTCACCCTGAATGGTATAAAGTATTAGAATAGCTATACAGCGTGTATCGGAAATGTGTAGTCATATTTTTGAGGAATCAAGAGAAGAATCTAGCTAACTATCAACTTTGACTATGAAAGACATCGGCCTCTCACAAGCTACGCTACGACAGTTTTTTTTTCTCAGTGATTTTACCGGTCGGATTTACTAGATTCTTTTCATTTGGTAGATGAAGTCCGCGCGGTGCTCCCATATAAAGGAGATGTTTCACTTCTGTATGGGGCTCCGGCCATAACCTGTACCTTTCAGAAAAGCATGTAACTGTTCTATATCCCTAATAAATAAAATAAAAAATAAAAAGCTGGGAAACATACCCCTGAATAGAATAAAGGAACATTTTTTTACACAATATTATATGGTTTTTATGCGCACATTAAAAATTAAAAATGTTTGACGTTTGTCGTGAGAGTTATGACAGCCATGACTGGTTGTAGCGTAGACAGAGAATGCTATAGACTAATTGATATGTTTTGTCGCATTCACACAAGAAAAAGAACAACTTATGCCGATGTCGTGTAAAGAAATGAAACAGAACGATAAAATTTTTTGTTTCATCGAGCGTGCCACGTTTTTTCAAGGTCAGCACACTAGTTTGCTAAACAAAGTTTGACAGCTGACGTGCAGCTAGCCATCGTCTACCTTTAAAATACAGTTTTTACGTGTTATATGTTAAGTAATTTATGTTATATTTTGTTTTGAACAATTTAGACTTACTATTTCAACCATTTATACAAAAAAATGGTGTGGTGTAGCGTTAAAGGGTGTAAAAGTGATAGTGGAACGAAAATCCCAGGATTGTCTTTTCATTCGTAAGTATGCCACTCTTTATCAGTTCTAGGCATTCAGTAACATTTTATTATGTTCATATATTGTGTATAATGTACGCTAGACGTACGATTCATCCTTAAAAAGCACAAAAATAACAATTATTATTCAATTATAAATTCTAACCTAAAAACGTTGGTGTTGCCAACTTTTCTATAAATTATTAAGTACCCACTATTATGGGAAATAATAATATGATGGCTTCTGCAGTGAGTATTAATTAAATATCTGAAATATTTAATGACTTTTTGCAGTTTCCCTGAACCTGATAATTTACGTCAGAATTGGATTGTAGCTACAGGACGAACAGCTTGGACACCAAAACCGTCATCAAAAATTTGCAGCAAACATTTTGAGAATTAAAAAGAAGAATATAAGTTAATAAGAAAGAAGAATTCATAAATAATCATTTTGAAAGTCAACCTTTTATTGGAAACCACAAAGTTTTACTTATTAAGGCAATTGCCATGCACTATTTTGAACTGCGTATACATCACGCAACAAAAGGATTTGAACCTAAGCAAAAAATTAGAAACATACGAAGCTTGTTTTATTTAAAGGACAATAATGTGTTAAATCAATAAAAGCTTATTAAAAATAAACATGTTCTATTATTTACCCACAAACCCAGAACCTACTATCACATCAGAAATGGCAGTAATTTAGAACCACATCATCATCATCCATCGTCACTCCTGCCCTCATCGCAATTAATTTGAGTTCGGCAGCATGTCTTCTCCGCATCGCATGCCTTTGCGTACCGATGGTAACGGATATGTCATTGGCATATTCAGGCTTTGTCTTACGTACTAATTTCCAATTCTCATAAATTGTGGGGTAAATTTTTCCTCACCCGGTAACCCTAAATTCGTGACGTATTTATTTTTTGTCTCTTTTTGCGACACGCTTTGCCGGTGTCTATAGGATACTCTGTCTACGGGTTGTAGAGATGACGTTTACATAACCTAGAAATTGTTATCTTGACTGACACTGATGGGTGTTGTCAACACAAATTGTCATTTTTAATTTTTCGTTCAGAAGTACACTCCAGAAAAGTAGTATCTATTATCTTTTTAACGATGAAATCATCACACTTGCATATAATTAGCTGAAAATGATGTTTATGAGAATAATAATTAATTACAAGAACACATACTTTTCATATTTAACGTCGACGTGATATTATGCTTTTATGTGACATGATTTCAGAACGAAACCAGACTGTAACTGTAAGACGCCATGTTGAATAGAATATGGCAATAATTGAAAAACTATTACTTTTGCGCACAGCAAATCAGGCTTAAATTCACGAAAGAATATTTTTCCTAAGTTCGAGGTATTTTTTTCTCTTTTTCAATAAATGTACATCTTATGGCCGGAAATGAAACATCTCCTTTATTAACTTTATTAATGTAGTTTGTGAGTTATCTTCTATAATCCGTGTTTTTCTTTTTCGTCTATGTGGATGATCTGCTAAATCTTCTAGTTACAATGTAAAATTCGTACTTGTGTTTAAAATATCTGAGAGATACAAAGTATCACTCTTTAATATACTACCTTTATTATTAGCTGTTGGAGGAGGAGCTCGTGGTTAAATAATAACAGCCACTCGGGTCGATCTTTAGGAAAAGCCGTGCTTGCCGAGGTTGGTTGGTCGATGGGTGACCGTATTACATACCGAGTTTCCTCCGTGCCTCGGAAAGCACGTTAAGCCGTTGGGCCCGGCTGTCATTTGTAGATCTTTGACAGTCGTTACAGGTAGTCAGTGGCCCGAAAGTCTGATAACCAGTCTTACCAAGGATATCGTATTACCCAGTAATAACTGGGTTGTGGAGGTCAGGTAGGCAGTCGCTCCATGTAAAATACTGGTATTCAGCTGCATCTGGTTAGACTGGGAGCTGACCCCAACATAGTTGGGAAAAGGCTAGGCAGATAGATATTATTAGCTGTTGGTTATCCTTCACTTCTTTACATAGTATAAAACAAAGTTACTCCCGCTGTTTGTATGCTTAGATCTTTAAACTCCGCAACGGGTTTTAATGCAGTTGCAGCAATAGATAGAGTGATTCAAGAGGATAGTTTATATGTATATGTATTGTATACACATTGTACACGTGCAAAGCCGGGGCGGGTCGCTAGTAAATAAATAAAAGAGACAACACATTTGTAATACATGCTGTATTTTCATGAAATACGTTGTTCACTCTGTGTCGCCTGTAATAGTTCGTTATTAGGTCATGTCAGAAGCTAGCAGATAGATATTACTAGGCCACGCTACGAACCTAGACTACACAATATGTATGTGACGTCACACACATGTTGGGTAACACCATGTTCATGTAAATAGTGGACGAGGACATTAAGCATTAGAAGTGTGGTTGCCCGACTACGACAAAGCGGAGGGAGGGTTATAATTTTAATAGGCGTGTGTATGTATGTCATCTGCTCCCTCATAAGCATCTACTTATCATATTTTGAAAAGACTGATCTATACGAGAAGTGGAAGGAGGGTAGGGAGGCCAGGAGTGGGACAGAGCAGGCTGGAAAAACAAAAAACAATTAGTGCCGTAACTTCATAACATATTGAGTATTATTGAGCACATAATTATTCCTTTTTAGTTTGCGGTTTATTTTAAGTTGGGTTTTAGTTTATAATGTGAGAGAACTTTAGTTTAGTAGGTATTTGTTTGTGCCTTAACAGGCGTTGCACAGAGGGGGCTCCGGACAGGTCTTTTAAGAGGAAACGGTGCCTCCTCCCATGCGCGGATGTTGAACACCGGGGTGGTTTTAGTGAGGTAGAAATCCCACACTCCCCGGTCTTATCCCCAAAGACCGGTCGCCTTTTGAAGGTTTTCCCCCGTGAACACAAAAAAAAGGTATTTGTTTAACAATTACAAATTTTCAGGCTTTATCACGGCGTGTTTCAATCGAATTGGATTGTAATGAATGTTAAATTGACATAAATTCGATTTAAATGAAAGACAAATTGATGCTATTTCGACTGAAATTCGATTTGAATCGAACCAGGAAGTTTCCGACAGTCTCACCAGCTGGGTCCTGAAATCCTATCCGTTATAATCTGTTGTAAAATGTCAACTAAAATGATTGGTTACTGTTATTTTGTTCAACAAAACGATGACGAGTAATAGAGAAGTATGGAAGAAGAAGACATGCTGCGCCGACCACAAATAAATTGGTATAAGGGGAGGAGAATGATGATTTCATTCAACAAACAAGAACTAACATATAACTAGGTTTTGGGAAAAAGTCTTGCTCTGTGTAGAAAGTCAGAAAAAATATCTACAACTTTCGGTTTGACCTAAACTTTCTTGAGTTAATCCAATTCGTTAGTCTGTCAAATATGTTAATAGCAATAAAATCTTTGTACGCTGATTAACTAGCACATAAGTACAAAATTTATTTACCTCATCATCTGCCTAGCCTTTTCCCAACTATGTTGGGGTCGGCTTCCAGTCTAACCGGATGCAGCTGAATACCAGTATTTTACATGGAGCGACTGCCTGTCGGACCTCCACAACCCAGTTAGTGCTAGGTAATACGATACCCCTTGGTAAGACTGGTTGTCAGACTTTCGGGCCACTGACTACCTGTAACGACTGTCAAAGATTTACAAATGACAGCCGGGACCAACGGCTTAACGTGCTTTCCGAGGCACGGAGGAAACTCGGTATGTAATGGGTGGTCACCCATCCACGGACCAACCTAGGTAAGCACGGCTTAACCTAAAGATCGTTTCGAGCGGCTGTTCTTATTTAGCCACGAGCTCCTCAAAAAACTCCTTACAAAATTTATTTACCTATGGAACATAATATCCCCGAAGGGTTGGGCAGAGGTGGACCTGCACACCTGTAGCACACTCATATTAAGTGCATGAGCCATTGGTCTAGTGGACGCAAGCGCGACTGCTGAGCTTAGGGTCCAGGGCTCGATCAACGAGTAGACTTATTTAGTATCGGAAAGGTTTTCTAGATAACTCTTGGAATAGCGAGTAGGTACATTTATTACATGACAACAATGTCAAGATCAAGTTCTTTAAAGGAAAATTAAGCCATCTTCCTCCTACTTCCAAGTGTCCATTACTTCTTATAGTCTTAAAGAAGTGTTTATCTCGCAAAGCTGCTTTTATTATTATTGTGTCTACTCACGACACATAAGCAAAGCCAAAGCCAAACATTACTAGAAATATGTCAAAGTGAGATTACGGGCAAACTAATATATTATCAGTATTTTTGGGGTTAAATCGGCTGTATTTTTTCAGTGTCAAAGGAAAAAATATATACATACTTTGAGTCAGGGAGTTCGTTCACATCTCTGCATTTGAATATAATTTTGATCAAAAATGGTTTGATAGATCTCTGAATTTGAATTTAATACACTCCGTGTATTCTAGTAGATACCTACTTTTAAAATGATGAACCTTAAAACATGTACTCAAATAAATCATACGAACAAAATTTCGGAGTAAAAGGCTTATAAAATTCTCGCAACTCGAAATGTAACGCACATGCAAGATACAAATAATATTTCAAGTATTTACGATCAAATAAAACGGTATTCCATTTATAAGTATATGAATATTGTATCGGATAACATCAGTGTAGGAGCGTTTCCATCGGTCGACGGCCCGGCGGCACCCCGTAGCCATCGATTCCTGCCTCAATGTTTATTTATCTAAATACTTAGTGCATTGGTCTTTGGCTAGTCGAAAGAGGGGTGCGATAAGAGCGAGATTCGCATATTTTTATGTTAATCAGGGGTCTAGCAGTTGGTAGTAGCCTGTGGTCAACGGTGGCACCCCGACGCCTACCCAATCGATTTCAAAGCTTGCATTTAATGCTTTCAAGGATACATCGATTCCTTTGAAGATCAAGAGGAATCGTTAAAATAAATCGAGGGACTATATCTCTGTATTGCACATTTCTAAATGTAAATGAGGCAATGGATGATAAGATCGCAATTGCGCTGCGGTTCGAAGGCCGCGGCTGGTCGGCGCCGGGCGACGATTCCGCGTACACTGTTGTTTTAGATCTCCAAGTGATAAGTGTCTGGGTATCTGGAATGTATAGGAAAAACGAGGAGCGACGGAAAAAGGGTTATTTGAAGTACTAACATTAGAATTGGTAAGAGGAGTAGAGGCTGTTGGCAAATAAGTAGTTAGAAAAGCTGAATTGCTATGTTTATTAAAGTACGATGAATGGCTTTGCATCCAATCAGAAGCTATTCAGTAAAATTATGTGCTCTGGAATAGAACTTTATTAATTTCAAGGACGCCGTAACTGTAACGGTTTTTTTTCTCCATCACGGCATAGCGAATAAAGTAAACTGAAGCAGAATTAATTAGTTCCAAGAAAAACCTTCAGTTTTCAACCACAGAAACTGCCCACATTTATAACCGTATTGCAGGCCGTTTATTCTGAACCAATACAATAAATCGCGACTCAATTAAAGTCACAACACATACACGTACACTCAGCATAAACTGTGAACTCCTTGTTCTAGCAGATCTGGTATCTAAACAGGCAAGTCGCAACTGCAAGCCCCGGCCAAGTTTGCTACTATCGTCGTTTCGTAGACTGTTATGAATAACAAATTAAGGAATAAACACCGAAGATACAATGCAATTTTGTTCGCAAATGAGTGCATTCGCGATCGTCGGTAAACTTTGCAGATGCCTCTTTATTATTATTTGCCGTAATTGAGTCGTTAAAGGGGTAACTTTGTACACAAGTGTGGAGAGAGAAAAAAGGGACGCTAGTGTCCTTTTGTTTGCAGTTTCGCTACAGAATGGACTTTGGGAAACTGGTATTTTATGCGCTAGGTTTTCATGAAAAGTGTCCTTTGTTTCATAATGTGATATTTCTAGAACTTTATCCTCATTCTATTTGCCATTTAGTGTTCGTCGCATTCATTCAGAAGATTGCTCTCACCAACCAAACAATTTTACTTGAAACCAGTTATTTTCTAAGCCCCACAAAATCAGCTTACAGTCCTAACTGCAGATAGACCAAGATCTCTATATAATTGTAAACAGTCTTAGATTTATAGGATTCTTGGCAAAGTCTCGTGTAATTTCATCGTCCGACGCCCGCGAGCCGACTGACTAAAGTGATAGTTTTAGCGCTCGGCTTGCTGAAATGCTCACTCGAATCCACGGCCATACGAATCAGGGAGAGGAAAGAAATATGCTTTATTTTACGCTTTCTCTCTTTGAAGTACGATAACGAGAGCCTTGAATAAATGGTGTGCATTTTGCTGGATGTAAATTTAAGGAATAGATAATGCTTGGAAATGTATGCAATTCCTATACTGGTGGTGGATGTGATTGTTACTGTAGTATCGTCCTGGGATAAGCATTAGTATTTCAGCTGCTAAATTAAATGAAAAAATGTCTTCTTGAGGAATGGACTGAATTAAAGATTAATCAAATTGGTTGGCGGACTATTACGGTCCGGCTGCGGACAACGTACACGGATACTTCGGCAGTATTTGTGTCCGCGTCCGGATTTTGTCCGGTCCATTAATTGGTATTCCTAATGACAGTACTGTTATTTACTAACTTCTGATTAAATAAAGCCAGAAATTCGGTTGATGTTAACATAAACACACTACAAAATTGATCAAATTTCAGCCTGCTTTCTGTATTATTAGGTTTTATGTTAACTAATGTCAGATTCATGTTAACATTTGAACTGATGATGGAACTGAAATGTAGTCGATTTAAATGCAATTTACTACAATCATTCCAATTTCATAAAGTCCCCTGTAATTGAGGATAAACCTATTGCCATCAACCGGGCACAAATCCGGGCTACTAAAAAATTCATAGTGGAAAAACCCAACGATACCTTGCCCAACCCGGGAATGCAACTGATGCAGGACCTCATGCTCAGCAGTAATGCTTATAACCAACGAGCCAAAACTTGATTCAAAGCGATAATAATGTTGAAAAACCGTTATGCTACGTGAAACGGAACTTCGTGTTCGGAACTTTCGAGAACCGTATTCGTGACTAGAATAATCGTATCGATTCCGGCGATAGGCTCGATTAGTCGCTTAGTGGACTCTTTATGTCTTTAGTACACACTCACAGACATTACCGTGAGAACAAAGACCAGAAAATGTTAGGGATACACTCTTGTTCGGGTCGGTATTTGTTAGACTACAAAGCCGACCCGAAGTAATTACTACACATGATCTATTTTCATGGACTCGTACTGATCGGTAAACTCCGTTCGGCATGTACCATCGCTGAATCATGTTCAGATTGGCTCGAAACAATTAGAGCTAAACCGAAGGGTTTTTTCATCTTAATAGCCGTGTCCCGCGGTACGTTTCTCTTTTTGCTCGGGTCTTAAGGGCCGTAATGAATTGGGCTATCAAATCCGACTGGTAGTTTCAGAGATAAGCTCGTTCAAACAAACAAACTAGTCGGTTTTAATATATTAGTATAATGGATATTCGATCATACAAAACCAAACATGCGTGTAGCGCCCCTCAGCCAGTATTAAAGAGTACATTAAAATGTTAATACAGCCAACTTCCCTTATTAATTTATTGTTTCGTTTTTGTTACAGGTAAGCAATACAAATTCTCGCTCTATGACAACGGTACGGTAAATATTCGGCGCCATGTTCGTTTATATACATATCTTTGAGAATGCCGCCTAGCTGTGCTGACTCATACCGACCCGAACACGTTGTATATTTAGCACCAGACGCCAATTTGTAGCAAATATTTCAACGATACAGTGAAGTAAAGTTGGAAGTAAGCTTAATAAGGGACATCCTTTGCGCTTTATAAATGAAGGGGAAAAGCTGTCGGAAAATAGCTTCCAGACTGAAGTTTTAGATAAAAAATTAGGTATTCCTTTAAACATCAATCTTAAAGGCGAACTTCTAGTGGGGATTAATAATAAATCACTCAGTTTTAATACCAAAAGTTTCTCGATAGCTGTAGGTCTTCGAACCTTCAACCTCTGGACTTTTCCTTAGCTTTTAAAATTCGTTATTGGCCAATTTATTAAACTGTGACTGTGATTATATTCTCCAATTTTTACCACTTTCATATTTTCAGAGCACATTTCTAATTAATTTGTAATTTGTTTTTATTTTATACTAGTTCACCCGCGACTTCGGCCGCAGAAATTGTGATAGCTCGGCTAATATGCATGATATAAATATAGCACCCACAAATAATGTAGCTTTCAGCCAGTGAAAGAATTTTTAGAATTGGATCATTAGTTCCGAAGATTACCCCCTACATACAAACTTATAAACAAATACCTCTTTATAATATTAGTATAGATTGTTTTGAGAGATTGTATTACTCCAGAATATTATTATTCCGCCCGGATGTCTGACGAACCATATTATTACCAAGTTCCCACAACAAGAGGGTCGATGGCTTAGACCTTTTGGGTACAGAACCCTGAAAACTCGATGAAATATGAGGAGCCGTAAAATATCCTTACTTATTAGCGATTATGTAACGTTGTTTTATCCTTTCTTATGTTTTTGAGACCACTTTTTGTATTTGTGTGTGGGTGAGTTCTGAGTTTCTGGGCTTAGATATTTTGTGGTAGAAAAACATGCTTCCAAGTGGTGTTTTATTTGAGAAATGCCTGTTTATGTAGTTGGTACTGGTACAACTTATCCTTATTTATTGTATCACTGGTAACCCTCCCCCTGCTTCGTATGATTTTAACGACTTGACTTAAAAAAACATCGGGACTTCTTTCCTAATTGCAAGTTTAATGTTAATGTTTAGTACACTAAACAATCCGTAATAAGGCTAATTGATGACGAAAACCGCATCAAAATGTATTTTGTAGTTTTGTAAGACAACGCGGTCACACAGACCTTATAACCTACACAAAAGCTTATTATTTTGTTTTTTTTATTTGTTAAGATTATCATGTTTAATCTGTTTTTTCATAGCGTCATTTCACCAAATTCGTCACCATAAAACAAATGACAGCTATGTATCGACTGAAACATGTATAAAAAATTAAAACCTACATATAATGAAAGCACTAAAACAAAGCTAAAACATTAAATAAACCGTACAAAACCACAACGCCGGTGACGGCGACCGACTATAACTCATCGTCATTATCTTCACAAAAACGGCTTTTATCAACTAGATTTCGCCATGTTTTTCACCGTATTTTAAGATTACCTAAAACATTAGTTTTCGTCGTCAGTAAATTGTATAGGAATTATTCGTTTGCGTTTGTATTTTCGCGTATTTTCTAGCTGAGCCTCACGGTTTCGTCCGCCGTTTCTCTTTCTGATGGGCTCCTAAGGGTCGTAGCGTGATGTTTAACAAGTTTCAAAGCTTGGCCATCAGATTAAAAAAAGACATGTCCACCATATCGTAGTTCCAGAGATTAGCGCGTTCGATCAAATAAACTCTTCAACTTTTTTATATAAGTAGGTATTGAAAAACCAAAAGTGGGACAAAGACTCCTTGATTAAATATAGTTTAGTACTAGAAATCTTCTTCTATCTGAAAAAGGATTTTTAGATCAAATGGCAAAATATCAAAATTCACGCTGCCTGTCAGATAGAGCGTCTGAATGTTATATAAATGAGCATAAAATATGCGAATTGAATTATTTATACTTGACATAAACCTCACACTTAACACCTCTCGAGCAATTAAAAACGAAATCGAAAAGCAACAGCAATCAAATTAAAATTTTATCATTTAATAAAGTGCTTTATTCATTAACCCGTAGTGCAGTATAACGAAGAGCGAGTGTTTTCTCTTAAAAAGAAACATTTCAAAAGACTGCCGCGACCTACTCCTGCAGTTCATTATCATGGCAGAACAGCTGGGAATATCCAACAGACAAAGGACATTTTGAAAATTAAAAGCTGTGTTTCGACAGAATTGTAAAGAGAAAAAAAGAAGCGGCTCGGGGGGCCTAGAAAGGCCGCTTGAGCAGAAGACATGTTAATAAAACGCTTAGACGCTCCGAATCGATCTCTGTGTCTCATTAACGCGCTCGTGGCTCAGTTATAATAGCGGCTTAAGTAGCAGCAGTGCTTGCGAAGACGTCCCGTGGATGGGTGACCGTTGGTGGAACTTCTATTACATATCGAAACCCTCATTTGCCTCGGAAAGCACGTTAAGGTGTTGGTCGCGGCTGGCATTTGTTTTCAATAGTCGGAAGCCCGAAATTCTGATGAACAGTCATTTAAGGAACCAGTTTTACGCCGTACTTGGGTTATGAAGGTCAGGTAGGCTGTAGTTCCATGACAAATTCTGGTATTCAGCTGCATACGGTTAATCTGGAAACCAACCCCAACATAGTTTCGTAAAGGTCTAGGCAGATATTGATTACATAATCAATATCTACATCACAATAGATCGATTGTTATAGGTACTGAAGCACGGACTAAGGATTTACAAGATTCTAAGATGTGTCAGATAATTAGGATCTTGTAAATTCTTGTACTTAATTATCAGTCTGGAAAGTTTAATAGCTAAAGTCGAACAGATGTGCAAGAGTTGTTCAGTTGTTGTTAAGAGTTCTTAATCTTGATTATTTACGCAAAGCTTTTTCACAATAGTGACTTATTCCAGTGATTAAAATGTATTGGAAAATGTAAAAGGAAAACATTTCTTAGAAAATGTGAAAGATTTTTTGAGTACTGTGGGGTTCATACATAATTTGGTTACAAAGTAAAGCTTACATTTCACAATACATGATTTTTCGCATTTTGATTCCAGCAAGTTTATCGAACCTGTAAACTATACATCAATACCAAAAAATAGTAATATTCAACAAAAACGCTATACGTTACAACTGAAAACTGAAATCCATCAAAGCGTTCATGTGTACTGAACACGCATCCATAAAATATTTTTAACAATACAGAGTTTTTAAACGAACTAGATTTCACAGCACTATGACCCGTCGGGTTACGTACATTTTTTTGTTCTAATATCGCTGTTGCACTAGTAAAATTTTTATGGCCACACATTCATCTAGTTTAGGATTCCGCGACACATTGTTACCTGCGCCAAAAACGTTTAAACTGTCGCATGAAATTCCGTGTAAGCGAGGGAATATATGTATGTAGCTCAGTTCTCGTGTCACCCGCGTTAGGCCCGGTATCCACCAAAGCGGAGAGGAGAGGAGACGAGAGGAGATGTGCCGCGAAGCTGGCAGGTTATTTCCACCAAAGCGGAGAGGAGATGCGTTGCGGAGAGGAGATGTGAGCTGTGTGTAGCAGAGATGTGAGCTGTGAGAGATCGAAAACAGTCAAGTGCTGTCTACGAAAGGAAGACGTCATGTCGTTACAAAAGTTATATCTGAATTGCATTTATAAGTGCTTAAAAGTGTATTCCAAAGACACGGATATTTTTTAACCACTTCAATGAAATGTTCGTCATCCATTTTGCAAACTGAAAATATAAAAATATGGACGACACACGCTTGCATTCAAAGCCAGTCAATCGAATGCACAGAACATATTATTATATACTCTAGGGAGATCGAATGACGCTTTCGGGAGGCGCGCGGAGAAGGCAGCGGGGTGAGGGGTGCGCGAGCGCGTGCGCCGCCCGGCCGCCCGACTAGACACTTCTCCGCTCTGCCGCGCCGCTTGCTCGCTCGCTGCACAAAATTCTATGGAAAAATGAGACATCTCCTCTCCTCTCCGCTTGACCCATTTCCACCAAAGCTAAGCGGAGAAGAGATGTGGAAATAACGAAATCGGATTGGTTTATTCAAACACATCTCCTCTCGTCTCGTCTCCTCTCCGCTTTGGTGGATACCGGGCCTTACTATGTTCTGCGGTGCAATTTGCGAGTTGTATAGTAATATCGTTTCGTTTTTAAATTGCTACAACTAAATGTGCCGATTTAAACTAAACGTATAATGGGTGTATAAATACCGTTAACGAAGCTGAAATGTGTGATATTTTTATAAATACATAGCTTGACGTTTTTAATGTTATAACTTTACTTTAAATACCTCCACGATCCCCGTACTATTCAATGCATCTATCACCACAGTGTTTTTAGTGCGTTACTTTGAGTTCTACTGTAAAACGTGATTTTTCACCATAAAAAAGTCGTTTTCCAGCAATACCTTTTGCGTAGAGTTACTTAATTTAATGTTTAGAATGCTTGGTTGTCGGCTTCGTGAAAGGGTCCGTTTACACCTAGTAGTTTTAAATGTGGGTTTTTTGGAAACGATAGTCCTTATGATAGCATGCTGATTGATGCCAATGCTAACATAATTATCTGAAGTAATAATGAATTCAATTGACTAATCTACTTATCAGTTAACTAGTTTTCCGCCTGCGGCTTCGCCCGCGTCTTCGCCCGCGTCGAGTTCGGTTATATTACGTTTCCAAGAGAACTCTTCAAAAGTCCGGGATAAAAACTATCCTATCTTTCTTAAGGTCAACTCTATCTCTGTACCAAATTTCATTAAAATCAGTTCAGTGGTTTAGACGTGAAAGCGTAACAGACAGACAGACAGACAGAGTTACTTTCGCATTTATAATAGGGATATAGTAGGGATTACAGGACTTCTAGAACTATGTACTGAACTTACGGTAACAGTTTGTGCGTCCAATGTTCCTAATACCGTGTAAATGCTAGTCATAATATGTAATTAATATAAATGATTATTTTAAAATTAATTAACCACTAAACCCATCGCAGCTGGACATATGTCTTCTAATTCTCTCTTCTAGCACTCAAATAGCTCTTTAGTAATGGGCTTCACGGGCTCTGCTCCATGCTTTTTTGAAATATTTCAGTCGACATACAATTGAGTACATCTCATAATATCGCTAGGTAAATACGTCTGGCCCGTATAGAGTGCGCGATGGGTCACAAAAGAGCGCTCCGACGACGTGTTTACTCATAATATTACTTTATTGTTGCAAGAAATTTTACTAGAATTTAACTTGATAATATAATCATACTTAATGATGTTTGTTACTCTTTTACGCAAAAACTACTGGCCGGATTTGGATGAAATTTGGCACCCAGATAGTTTATAACCTGAATTAACACATAGGATACTTTTTATCCCGGTAGTGCGATCCCGTGGGACACTTACCGAACTTACGCGGATGAAGCCGCGAGCATGAGCTAGTATTTATATATAAACTCACGCCTTTTTCCCATGGGGGTGGGCAAAAACTGCTGCGATCCTTAAACAGTTATTTTTTGCTTCATCCACGCTCATACATTCACCGGTGTAACGTGACAACACATCTTAATTTGTGATAAAAGCAAAAATTTGTAAAGACGGCTCTAATATTCAAGAAATATATCTCACAAATACTCTTGACCTTGTATCTTAATTTGATTAATTTAATTACGTATCAACTTAATTACCACATGTCTGGCAACTTACGTCAAAATGACAGCGACGTAAGTGACGTCACCCGCGACATCGTTGACGAGAACGTTATTAATATGGGCCGAAGTTTATCTTAAAACTTTTTAATAAACTTCCAAGATACCAGAGTCGACAAAGAAAATTGAGGCAGACTAATCCAGGCAGTAATAATGTACTTTTAGAACATTTTAATCTGTGAAAAGTTTGCGTATTGTTTTTGACAGCTTCACAGAGCAGGCCATCCGAGTAAAATAAAAAATAAAAAAACGAGAAACAGAGTTGCACGGGATATTTAATTGAACCACTCCCCGCTGTTCTCGATAACCACGTTACATTTTTCCGCACACTATTTTCCTTTACGAATATTATAACTTACCTATCGGAAAACGAGAATGATACGACTACGCGAATCCATCCCCTACGCAGGGTGAGGCGCATGCGCGAGACTTCGGCGCGCCACCCGACGCAGTTCGTCCTCAGGCGTCGTCACCGCTGCCCGTAGCGCCGAGCTACACGCGTAGCACCGTAGCACTACCGTAGCGTGTAGCTTAACCCCGCACCTGCAGTGACGTTTCGTAGCGTTGCCGATAACGTAAATGAAATATTGCGTGTGATTAACAGCGTGATAAGTAGCAGTGATAACAACATATTGACATAGTGCAATGATTTACGTATTGTGGTGACTGGCTTTGGCTATTTGGCTACCTGTGATTGTCAGATAACCTCGGGATTTTATTGTCGCTGTTCGTTTGTGATGTAAGTTGATACTTTATTTGATACAAGTGGTTGTCCTTTGTTTATAGATATTTTCCTGTTTGCGTTGTTTTATCTGGATCCTTTTGTTCTTCCAAAGTTTTGTCATTATTTCGCTACTTATGTTTAGTTATTAAAATGTTAGAAAGTTCTACATCTTTTATACTCATGTCGAAATGTTTATGAATAATCGATATATATACGATGACGAGTCGTGACGTCTTTATGACATGTCTTTGTTACTTTAACTTTCCGTTTGTTATAATAAAATGTTATATAAGCGACAGAAATACTCATAATTGCTAAAATAGTTAAGCAAATGGTAAGGAATACTGCGTACAATGTTTAGGATTAGAACGGATTACATATTCATTTGAGAATTTAAATGTTCTGTGACTAAGTAGGGTTTCAAGTTCACCGAGATATATGTATGTCTGTACATTCCAGGAATTACGTCCTGGATTACGTAAAAAGGCTTTTTCTTTTCAGAGATCCCTTACATATAAGCCATTTTGCGTAATATCTTTGTTCGTACGATAACTTTTGTTCTACATAATTTTGCGAAAATATTTTTGCAGAAAAGGCTACAAGAATATAGAAATTCTTGAAGAAAAATAAAATAACGGCTCACAAAACACTGCAGTGGTCGAGCGTTGACGTCGTGGAGCGATGAAAACTTACTGCGGCGATATTTTTAACCGGCCGAGAAACTTTGTAACATTTTTATTTCACCTGTGATATTTAGCAGCGACGTGAGCATGCGAGGGTTAACTCCGAGTGGGATCATTATTCAGTTATTACGTGTTTTAAGTTTATTATGCTTGGTAATTATTTCTTTATATTTATAGAACATGGACATTAAAATATGGAAACATGCCACGTTTTCATGAGCTGTTTGACTATAATTTTCTTATAAAAAATCCAAGCTTTTATTCTATAATGTAGCAATAACAAAGAATCACGCAAGAAAATCCGGAAAATTCCATTTATATCTCATTGGATATTGATGGAAGAAAACCCAGACCACATCCGACCCAACTATCGAAAAACACTAAAGCGATGAGTCATCTTATTCCCCGAACGTTTCCCCCCTGTGGAACGAATTGGTATAAAATTGCAAGGGGGTGAATCATGCGTGCCGGAGACAATTCGATAATTAGTTCAAATAATCCACCCCCGCACGGGGAGTAATCTGTTGAGATCATGAATGGGATATGTGGGGTGAAGCGACCCTTATGACGTAAACATGATCGACTAGATGAGACATTTCTTTAGGATGAAAGAGTTCGATTTTTTATCGTACGTAATGGAATATGCCGTCTTTTAGGGTCAATGAATAATGCGTTCAACTGTCCGTATACATAAACTTCAAATTCAGTATTTTCTTTACTTTTTTGTATTCTAAAGTCGGTACCTACCTACGAGAGAGTAACTGCTTTTGGGCTCTCGGTTTTAGAAGCTAACAAAGCTTCACTGAAGCTTTTGTTTCGGACCCACTGTTATCCACACACACTGGCAGTCGTAACATTCCATGACTCCACATTACGTAGGTCTGACCAGTGGGTAGCTATTGGAAAAATGCCTGAAACGCTTCTGTATTCAATAAAAACCTTTTCACCCGAAACAGCAATAACCGAAATTGCGCAAGTATTTGTCAAGCACGCTTTATTTTACTGCTACCCCATCAAGCTACCTCGAATTGATTTATGTAGTACTGTAGGTAACAGTACAGAAAATAACTCAGTAATTGTTGGATCAAGGTCGTTCAATGTCGTATCCAGTACGTTCAGGTCTACGCATAACAGACTTAATTTTGTCGACGTGCCGTGTTTCTGTACACAAAGAGGGATGTAATAAATCAATTACCAACTGGGTCCTCGTATACTTCGTATAGGTCCTGTTGTGATTTTGCTGTTGTTTGGTGACCTATATGGGTATGACGAAACTCTTTTCTTGTTCGCTTTTTTGAGATCGAGTCTCATGGCTTTGGTCGCTATATCGGAATGGGGACGAAAAGGTCTTACCTATAGATTTCCGATGGTTTGGGTATTTAATTGAGTCTTGGCCTACATCGTTCGAAGTCTACAAGAAGTATTTCTATATATTCTTAATGTTTAGATATTACTCCTTCTGTTTATTATACTAATAACTCCATTCCTCGTATCTCGTAAGTACAGTTTCCATTTTTCTCAGTCAAACTCAAAGTTTGTTATTTTTTAAACATGAGTGGGTTTAAAAACAGATGAACAGAAATAAAATACGTGTAATGATCAGTTTGTTTCTTTGCGATATACTTAGATTTTTGTTTAAATGAGACATACGGGAGAACAGATAATACCCGGCTCATTCACCCGGGCAAGCCCCTAAGCGAAAAGAGATATGACTGTGTATGTCCACCTAAGGGACCTAAGTGCAGTTGAAACGATGTTATGATATACTCTTTGAAATCAAAAACTTCACTATAATTCCCTAAAAATAACTACTTTTGACGTTATTCGAAGTTTTAATTAATCCAAGTAGGCACCAGTAGCGAAGGATCAATTTTGTAAGAGGTAAGCCGGACTACAAATCTTTATGTGATTATATTATTTGTCTATAGAATACTGACTGTGCCATTTTGCAAAGGGAAGCCGGTAGGAATCGAGTTGTATGGAACCTTCGCCACTGGTAGGCACGTTACCTAATTTGTGTTATTTAGCATATTACCATTGCCTTCAAAACGGTGAAGTAAAACATCGTGAGAAAGCCGATACTTCTTAGGACCAAACATTTAAAGACATGGGGGCCCGCGTGGTGCATTACAAACCATTCCGTTTCAACTTGACGGACGTTGCGACGGACATAAAATGATACAATATCTCTTTTCTCTCTCTCAAGGTGAGACAACAAACGTAAAATTCCCGGAAAAAAAGCTTTAACTTTTTAAATTCAGCTTTCCACACATGAAATGTGTAAGAAACTGGAACATCTTTAGACACTGGCCTTGAGGTCGGTATTGAATGCGGCATAGCAACAGCCTTGGGGCTCAGAGCCCAGCTGTCGAGAGCGTGTCCCACAATATTTGTAGTGATGTAACTTGAGCAATATCGAGAATCCTTATTAAACAATGTGCGTGACGATGTTCTAAGTACCTAACTACTATTTGTACTTAGCTGTAGTAGAAACATGAGTTGCCTAACGCAATTAAAACGAGCATAATGTTCAGGTTTAGGTACGTTACAGTTTCTGGTTACGTCGACTGTTTGCGTGTAAGTTATCATAGTGATTTCTACGTTCTCTTTTGGTTCATGATTCGATTAAAATCACGGGAAACAATTCTGGTACGTAACGAACATGCTATTTGTTTCTTTTAACAACTTGAAGTTGTCCTGCTCCTGGTTCTGACGGCGACGTTTCAGAGAGAAAATAAAATTCCTTTTGTAAAATGCTTTGGTTGGATATTTGGTTCAGTTTTCCATCATTCTTAGGTTTTAAAAGGATAAACGGGACCTTTATAATCTCACTTTTTGGCCGTCTGTCACGGAGGTTTTTCTCGAGATCTATACAACGTAGGAATTAGAATTTTTAGTTTTCACACACAGTCAAAGAATAAAAGGAATACTTTTTTTAGATTTATTTTCGATACGATTTTATAAGTAAATGGTGGCAATTCAGACAAATTCCTATACAACGGTAGACAGACTGTTTCGCTGCATGTCTGAAAAGCTAACCTTTTTTCACGATTCGAATAAGAGTTTCTTTGGGAAAGTTGTTTAACGGGTGTACTCACCTCTTTTAAGGATCCAGGTAACTCAAACGCCCTCCTGTATATTGAGTACCATTTTAAAAAGATACCTCAAAGAGGATTAGGCAACATATAGGGTCGGCTTCCAATCTAACCTGATGCAGCTGAATACCAGTATTTTACGTGGAGCGACTGCCTATCTGACCTCTACAACCAAATTAGCACTGGGTAATAATATACCCTTTGGCCAAGACTGACTCTGAAGACTGATTGTCAGACTTTCGGGCCACTGGACTATCTGTGACGTCTGTAAAAAGAATACATCTAATAAACATCCAATTTAAATTAATTAGCCACATTAAATGCTATACTAACCGAGATACGTTAGAAACTCTTGCCTTAAGTGCTGGCTGGAAATTCTATTAACTCCGTCAGCGGAAAAGAGTGCAAAGAAACGTAACATTCATTACTAGGTATTATTTTTTTAAATAGCTCCACCGGACTCGGCCCTCTTGCCTCCAGCCATTCGTTGTTCGTAATATGTTCGAGCGAAATATTGCTTTGGCAGTTGAAAATTCCCGTTCTATATTTAAACCGGAGCAATATACGAATAGGTACTGCTCTTTGTTTCATATTGTTGGTTTTTCCTTTGCAATTGTTAATTCGGGATGATTGATGCACGCAGTTACCCTTTTAAAATATTGTGAGCAATTAAAATGGCCTGTTTGTGCCTAACTGTGTGTAATATGATCACTAATTGAAGTTAATGGTTTGGTTTATGGCGTGTGCGTAAAGTGAGAACAGTTTCAATGAGTTTTTTATTTAGAGGGGATTTTACTAGTGTAGCTTAACGCGATATTCACGTCTACACTACATAGCAACTGTAGGTCTAAGAGATTTTGAACGCGATTTACCTAGATATATGCTGATAGTGTTCTGTTCCATTGGTGAATTCCGCCTTTAGTGTTTTGTAATAAACATTTAATTAGTTCAATTATTTTCGAATGAGGGGCGGAGTTGCTCAGGAGTAGGAAAATAAGGGAGACCTAAAAAAAAAATTTTGAGTTGGGTTCATTTCAAACTAGCTGGTACGATTGCCAAAACGAATGCCTTCTGACCTCTGTCAATACCTACCCTTTAACGTATAAGGTGCGGTACAGTAGTTCCTGTACCTACTTGTACGGTACCACCTTTGACAGTTTTAGGAGTTCGAGGGCGACGACCGATCCTAAATCCCTATTGTGTACGATTCCAATTTCGAACTACAACACATTTCGTCGAGTGAGCGCTTACTTACGTATGTGTATTGGGTTTTTTAATTTAAGTTAGGTAGGTTAAAAGGAAAAGCTACAATAACTTACCTACTATGAGTTTTATGACTTTACTTCTGTGCTAGAAATAACATAATGCATAAACACGAAAAACAGTTTTCATTCCCTGTTATTACCAAAAACTTCTTACTTTTTGACTAAAATTACCCCGTACCAAGTCTTTTGTATAAATTAAAACTTCCTTCTACGACCTTGTCCTAACGTATAAAGTTAAAGCAGCAAGCTAAAATTTCTCTGAAACCAATGAAGCTGACTTAATATGGTTAGTTGATAATGCAACATGCAAGTAAGACTTAATACGACATGGTATGTGTAATGAAGCGTTCCGTATACGGAATGCATGAAAACAGCTGTGCACGCAGTTCAGTCAAATATCCTTGTTACTGTATGAGGAGAGCACCTACTCACTGGGAGCTCTTCAACATAGCCATGGCTACACGCTCAAGCGACGTGAGTCTTTCAACACCGACCGCGGTAAAAGGAATGACAAAAAATACATACAGCCGAACATAGAACCTCCTCCTTTTTTAATTCAGTTAAAAAAAGAAACAAGTGAGCATGCCACAAGTCACCGCGACACGAAAGAAACAAGTGAACAACGCACGTGTCCTTTGACGCAAGTCGAATCGGCTGAGGTCGTATACGAGACCTTAATACGACATGGTATGCTTAATGAAGCGTTCAGCGTACGCAGAAGGAATGCGTATTGAAGCAGCTGTGTGCACAGTATAGTTGAATATCCTAGCTTCTGTATTAAGGAGAGTACCCACTCTCCGGGAGCATTGCATAAGAGGTTTGAGCATTACATCAGTCACACGTCGAAGTCAAGCATTACTGAACTCAGACTTCGAATTTAATAACTCTGAACAGCAACAGAGAGAGAGAGTACATCCCTTTCGCAGAGATTATTATTTTCTCTGATTTGGCGTCACTGGCAAAGTGAACTTTATTTTCCTTACGATAATGTTGCTACTAAGTTTTTGCCACTGACACGCCTGTTAAAATCACATTGAGCTTTAATCTCGTTGCAATAAGGTTGTTTTTTTCAGAAGTTAATTAATCGTGTAAGGGCAGAATTGCAGATGTCACACTACGAAACATCACTCAAGTGTCAGTGGTCGACGAATGTTCGCAGTTAGTAACATGATGCTGAACATAAAACGGATACAAGAGCCAACGCTCCCCGACCTGGATCAGTTAATTTGGCCGACTATCGTTATGTAATACTCAATTTACCCTGTGAGTACTCTCCTTAGGGAATGCATGTCGAGGCACAGTTCACTGGCACAATCAAATATGCTAGCTTTCTGTAATAGCAGCAGAGTGCATAGTCAAATGTGCTTGCTTTTTGTGTTAGTATGCACAGTGCATAGTCAAATAATATGCTAGCTTCTAATCTAGGTTAGAGTGTATCGCCGTTTCACTATTGCACCGTGTGTTGAGTCAGTCTGTTTGGGGTGCTCGTTTATAATTGTAGCGCAGAACCCCAATTAGGTTCGTGTGGTTTTATTTGAGCTGAAGTAATGAGGTTTTCACCAGGCAAAGGACAAATTAGTATGACCCCAACATATTTGGGAAAAGGCTTGGAAGATGATTCCGGCCACAAAACTTTTCGACAATACATAGAGGGTACCTTAGGGGTTAAAGTATGAAATTGCCAATTTGTATGGACGATTTCGTGAAAAGTAATATTTCCATAGTAATTTTATTTTTATTTTTCTTGGAAACGTCTGAACCGATTATGTATACATGCAATTGCAATAGTTAGAGTGAAAAAAACTGCGTTGCACTGCGTATCTTAAATTCTCAAAACACAGTCTATGACAAAAATATAACTACTTGAAGTAGTGAAGCCGACGGCACATTGCAACATGTGGTTTGATAAACTGCCCTACGAGGTAATATGCAACTACTAGTACGGTTTTTAAACTGTATAAGGTACATCATTCAACAGTTAATCCAATAAAAATGGAATTAGGAACTAACTATACGTCAAAGTTACAAACTGAACAAAATGTGAGAAAACGACGGCAATTTCATAGTTAAAGACAGGTCTTTAACTGTGACGGGTAGTCCGGGTAACCTATTATAAGCATTACATTAAATATAATGTAATCCTTGTACGAATAATAAGTTTGATGTAAATAGAAATCGAGAGTGGAGTGGAGTGGTGGTGGTGGAGTGGTGGTTGGATTGAGTGTGATGTAGTTTGATGTATTCGTGTCTAGACAATTTAATTAGAGAAAGTGACATTCTATCACCTATTACGATGATGGACAAGTCAAATTTATATGGAGATTGGAGCTACTGGGACATTGTCTGACTGGGAAGGTTTTGGTTGCAGAATGCGGTTGTAAGCCAATTCTGTTGAAAGTTATAGTAGAAAAACAAAACGCTCTCAAACTTACGCTAAACCCATTCATAAATTCACCTAACATAAAATTTACTGTTCGATTTATTTCTCTATTATGAAATAGGGTCATCCGATATATATCTCGCGACTACTAATGTCTCCGCTGGGCGCCCGCGGTAGTCCATACTTTATTTTTGCGTCTGGCCGGGCGCCGGATAGATATTATATTATAGTCGCCATTTGTGAAGACGACAAGTTGGCCAAAAGAGAGAAGTCAGCCAACTTGTTATTGGCGCCCAACAGAATTCCTTGATTTGGATTGTAATTAAAATGTAAGATTCTTGAGTTGTCATCACAAAAGACCCTTATATCTCGCGATTACTAATGTGTCCGTTGGGTGCTTGCGGTCCATACTTTTTATTGCGTCAGCTCGGCCGCCAGATAAGTAATACTTAAGAGACTTGTGAAGGCGACAAGATGGCTAACTTGTTATTGGCGCCCAACAATGTATTTGTTAAAGTGACACATTTTGAACTCGAAACGATGTTCCTTGGCTTGGAATATAATTAATTATTAAAAGTTCGAATTTTCGAGCTGTCGAAATAAAAAACTGTATATCAAGATTGCTAAATTTAGTCCCTTTTGGACGCCAGCGGTAGTTCATACTTTATTATTGCGTCAGGACGGTCGCGCGACAATGATACATAGTGGCCATGTCTTAGGCGACCAGTCGGCCTTATTTGCGCCCAACAAGTGTTCGTGCAAGGAAAAGTAATTAATCTTTTTGTGTTTTTCAAGAAAAGCATTTGTCGGCTAAAAAGACGGCTATAATAATAAAATTGTAAAGATTAAAACAAGTTATGACAATATCGATTTCCTGATATCCATTTTGGATATTTTCTGATACAAAAGACATTCCTATAGTTTTTAATAATATACCTTGACCACCATTATATAACTTGCTCAGAAGTAAACATCACTTTGGCATTCTTTATTTTCTTTCCCCCAGGACTTCCTCGGCTCATTGCCAAAGTGACTTGTCTTAAAGATTTGTATTTGTAAAGTTCATAATTATCCTCCAACTCAAAAGTCCGTGTGTCCCACACTGCGTGTAACACCACGATCGTTAGTACGGTCGTTGACTCCCAGTCTTACAATGCGGGGTTCCGTACAACAGTACAACCTATTTCGATTATGCCCTTCTTATCCGCACAAACGTGTGCCGACTTCCGCCCTATTAGTGCTGGTGACTCGGCATTTCGCTAATGGACAGCTTGACGGGTTGCCGGGATACCTTTAACTGGACCTCATGTTTTTGTTGCGACAAAATCAATTAAGGTCTGTAGTGTTTTGGTTTAATCAATTTCGTGCGGGTGTGTTGAATTAACGTTCGCACGTCGGATAGACTGGCTGTTTGGTTTTGTTTCGGTATACGAATGTACAATGGTTGCGTTATAAAAGGGTCAAAGTTTGATGAGAAAATTAGATGAAATACGTAAAATAATATTGTACATCAAATTCGCCGTTTTTTCATAGGAGTTTGCAGAATCTAGAGCACGCTGCCTGCTACGATTTTTACATATTCCTTGACCTCTGTCTGTGATTTTTAATCTGGCCAAGTAAGTGAGTAGGTAATATCCACTTCGAAAAGAGAGGCTATATCCCTGCGAAGTCCAAAAGTCCCGAAACCTAAAAATTTTCACCACAAAAACACCAGTTTAATAGAAAATGCGAAAAGCAAAGCACATTAAAGTTAAAAGACTTCGGATAATCGTATTGGATGACACGCGATCCGACCACCCGTCAGCCGGCCCTGTAATTATGATAATCGAGCCCGTTCGTTGCACTTACGACTTTATTCACAGAAAGTTATTATAGTTTGAATTTGTTATCAAATGGGTGACGTGAGTCATCGATATCACTATTGCTAGGGATGGCTTTAGGACTTTTTACGGCGCACTATGCAGTCTTTTTTATATTAAATGGGCCTACTCTTGACCTGAATCTAGTCCTGAGGACAGAGATGAGGTCGACGATAAAGTCATAGTGCGCTGACTAGACAAAAAACATATGTATTTAAGGGTAGTTAGACCTCTTCATCTTGAAAAATCAATCATAACATCACCAGTTATAATATATCAATTTACCTATGTTAACATTTTTCTTATTTTTGTAAAGAAAAAAATTATTATTTATATTAAATTTGCCCTGCAGTTGGACAATATAGTCTTATAATGTAATATAATACTAATATATTTTTTGTACTCTATCAGAATGTTGTCCTATTTGACTCAAAGGTTGACTGGTAGAGAATGCCTTGTGGTATTAAGTCCGCCTATGTACCACTATGCTATATGAAGTTTAAATAAATAAAATGATGAAGAGGACGTGGCTAAATAATAACAGCCGCTAGGGTCGATCTTCAGTGCAAGCCGCGATTGTCTAGGTTGTTCCGTAGATGAGTGATGAATGACCCATTACACAACGGCGAAGGAAGTCGGTCTTCCTTGTAACGAAATTTATTATCCTACAAGTATGTTTTTTTTTTTTTGTTTTTGCATAAAAACTGGACAACTTTAATTAAATAATACTAACTAAATATTTGCAAATAGTTCTACAAGTTATCTTATTCCACCAACTTATCGTTTCCACTCATTGGTTCGCAGGATTCACCGCTTGCAGGTGACAGGAGAACCCGAGCATTATTCGCTTCCCCTTCACAATACAACTCATGCTCAGGGTTGCTACAAACTTGTTACTGTATATCTTACTACTATTGTAAATGCGAAAATGGATGGATGTTTGTTGTTCAATTACGCAAAAACTATTAAACGGATTTGGATGAAATTTGGCACACAAGTAAACCATAGCTCGGAATAGCAAATAGGCTTTTTATTCCGTTACCGAAATCCACGCGGGCATAAACTAGTTATTAAATATAATCGGCTCGTTTCGATCGACAAACTATATTCGGTATGTACCATCGGCATCGTTGAATTATGTTCGGGTCAATTCGAGCTAAGCCGTGCGGCTTCATTCCGAATTCTAGAACAGCCGCCTGGCTATAACGAATCATACCAACCGAACATGTATGCAGCACCCCTCAGCCGGTACTGTTAACAAAACAAGTTCATTAAAATGTTAATACTGCCAACTTCCCTGATTAATTATTGTGTCGTTTTTGTTTCAGGTAAGCAAAACCAATTCTCGCTATACGACTACGGTACGGTAAATATTCGGCGCAATTATAGCTGTTCGCAACCTGTGTTTCGAATAAAAGGGAGACATTACGTTTCGAGATTGGGAAATTCCCAATTGAGAATGAAGGTTTATGGTGTATATCAAGTAATTGAACAGCGGTGTTAAATATTCTACCTTTTTCCTTGAAATATAACAGTAACCTAAGTAATTAGTTACTGAAAGTGACGACTTAAACTTAAAAGCAACGTACTGTTAGATTTTGTATGGTATTAAATATTTAAGCAATCATTAAGGTCTTGCTAAGTGTTAGTGAAAACAAACACAGGTACTAAACAGGTGATAAAAAAAGTTACATGAAATATATATATCTAGGCAGGGCCTACACAAACACAACACAGACAGACAGAAATAGCATCAAACAAATTACCTTACGTAACTCAACGACTGCCCCAAACTCCAGCGTGTAACCTGACTTGACAGCGATAACTGTCGAGAATAAAGCGATAGCGCTGGAAGTCATCATCTGCCTAGCCTTTTCCCAACTATGCAGGGGTCGGCTTCCAGTCTAACCGGATGCAGCTGAATACCAGTATTTTACATGGAGCGACTGCCTATCTGACCTCCACAACCCAGTTAGTGCTAGGTAATACAATACCCCTTGGTAAGACTGGTTGTCAGACTTTCGGGCCATTGACTGTCTGTAACGACTGTCAAAGATCTACAAATGACAGCCGGGACCAACGGCTTTACGTGCTTTCCGAGGTACGGAGGAAACTCGGTATGTAATGGGTGGTCACCCATCCTCCTCAGCGATAACCCTGGAAGTGTCCAAGGTAAACTTAGAAGTGGTAACTGCTTGTATAATCAATACATAATATAAGAAGGAAAGAGAGTATATAAATATCGTAGTAGGCGGCTTGTTGTGACAGAAGCCCTAAAACTCACGTATTTTCTCTCGTGGTGAAAAGGACTGACTGCTGAGCATGAGGTGTTTTTTTTTTTTTTTGGTGGGTGGGAAATCATCAAATGACCCCTCCCGCTCTGGGCGGAGCGGAAGGGAGTGTCAGACTCTTACTGACTAAAAACCACCCATGTTCCTCCTTTGGCCCTTTATGTTCCAGGGCCGCGGTATCTCTTTCGAACAGTCCCGCAGCCCTGGTAGGCATCGGCCCTTGCCGGCCCCTCCCGTTTGCTGACATCTCTTTGAGGCGCGCGTGGAACACGAACGCGCCGTCGACACGGCCTGCCCGTCGTCATACGACGGACGGACGGCGAGCTAGCCCATTACTCACCGTCCACAGGTCCGCGCCTACGGTGGCCGAGAGCCATCACGGCGTGGAGCATGAGGTCCTAAGTTCGATTCCCAGGTCGGGCAAATTATTATTGGGTTTTGCCATCAGGAATTTCTCAACAGCCACTGAGCCACTGAGTCTGGATTTCCGACCGGTTCATGGCAGTAGGCTCGGCCCCGATTACAAGCGACTTAAACATAACTGGCCAGGGTGTACTATTTTAGATACACCTCTGCTTAACCCTTCGGAGATAACAGGCGTGATTTTATGTTGTTATAATAAGGGTATAAATGGGAAAGGGTCATATACGTTAAGAGAAAATATACTGAAACATATTCAGGTAAGTAAACAATAATAAAAGATGAAAGTTAAAAAAAAACTTGAAGCTATCCTTAACTCGAAGAAATTCTAAAACGAGTGGCTCCAGACGTCATGAAAATAAAAATGACAAAGGAAATTGAACCTTAGTTCCGCCTGTCTCTATGTATATCTAATTTGATAATACAAAACATAAAGGTATAAAGTTCTACATTCATTTAAAAATAGGCCGTGAACTCAGACGTAGGGTAAATTGTCAGTGTCAATATTAACTAGCAATTAGGATGGACTCGACACACTAAAGACGCGGTGGCATGTCGACGACTTTATAAGCCGTTCAGTTGACAAGTAGCCGGCATGTTGGCAGCTTAGGGTGGCACCTACGGCTCACAGCGAACGCAGTTTTACTACGTTGACCGCTTTTAGTTCCACTGATAAAATATAGAACTCAACCACTTTAATAATCCAAACTGGATGAAAAATATTAAAATTAAGTAATCAATCAATCAACTTGGCCGATACCTGTTCACTGCTGGCCGTAGGATGTAATTATTTAAATCAATTTTCTGTAAATATTGACTGGACGTTGAAAGGGGTCTGTGTAAAAGTAGGCCATGTGTGTTTTCCAAAAAGTGATATTTTAAGTAGATAATGACACTATCCAAACTATGAAAAATACGCAAGGCCCATATCGGTGAAGGAAAACATTGTGAGGAAACCGGCATGTCCAAGAACCAAAAAATTGAAGACACCGCACTAAGCCAGTGTGGAGTCCTGCCAGGGCTGCGGGACTGTTCGAAAGAGATACCGCGGCCCTGGAACACAATGGGCAAAAGAAGGAACATGGATGGGTTTTAGTCAGTAAAAATCTGACACTCCCTTCCGCCTCCCTTCCAGAGCGGGAGAAGTCATTTGATAATTTCCCATCCCAAAACAAAAAAAGGCCAGTGTGGAGTACATCCCTCTCTCAAACATCGGGGTCGTTATACGCTGATAATTTTTAAGACCAAGGCACCAAGAACAAAGAAAACAAACGCTATTCAAGCATCATTACCATCCAAATGAATTCCCCAATATTGATAAAATGGTTACAGAAAAACAAGATACGCTGACACATCTTACACACATTAAACGCGAGGTTATAAGCAACACGTCATTGGGGGGCTTCCCCCTCCCCAACACCTCTCATAAATACGCCTCCCCCGTATACGGAACATGTTTTCAGTCTCAACAGTAATGTTAAGGGATTTCTATGCTATAATAGAAAACGCGATGTGACTTCGTTGCTGGGTTTTGGCAAGTTTTAGTGAATGAGCGTATCCGGTGTTTTCTTTTTCTCTGTCTTGCTTTTAGAAATAATAACACAGTTAAGTAATAACTGTACCAAGGTCTGTTATTATGTTTTTATGAAGCCGACTATGTCAACTATTAAACTATTAAATGTTTCATAGCCCAGTACAATGAGCAATCCTAGGGGATATCACCACGCACGATGAAGCGTGTTGAGTAAATACACGCCCTATCTTTTACTACGCCTCCCGTAATGAAAAAATTCATATCGCCTACAATAGCTTCAATATTAGAGCCCTCACTTATTTTATCATTTGCGACGTCATCATCTAAGTGCAATTCCATAACAGCCCCAAAGATTGCATTTGCCATGATAACCTCCTCGATACCGTGAAGATGCCCAAAATATACCGAAGATAAATATCATTTTGAACGAAAATGGCGACGTTTTCGCACCATTTTCTAGTAGGGCAGCGTCGGATGTCAGATAAAAAATAATAAATAATGAGTGTGGGAGGGGAGGGATTACAAAGGGAGAGTTTCCGATGGGCAGAGATCAACGAGATTTGCGGTTTTAGACTGCTTTCACTGTTCATTTGCGAACGACGGCTTATGGTTCGTTCAACCAGTATTTTGGTATTTAAATCACGCGTTCATTTTGTTAATTACACTGTATTAGGTACAAAGCTTTATCTGGCTTCAGGCTGACGGGTTATTCAGCCGTTATTTGTACCAAAATTAGTATTTTGTATTATATTTACCACGTGTGACTGTCGGCGCCTCACATATGCGTGGACAACCGCGGGGAGGGCGCGGGACTCGGGGGTACCGAACCCGGCTACGCGACCGCTGATGCGGTCCCTACCACTCACTGAGCTCACAGACGCCGGCCACTCCGGGCATTTCTTTGTACGGTCTTCACTAGTTCTTAATCGATGTTAATTGTGGTATTACACCTATATTTCATACAGTCCACTAGTTTATTTATATAGCCCCAACCGAGTCTATTCATTGGTCCTTCGATTACGCAAAATAATTACCGGTATTGCCGTAATTAACGCCGTCAACATCATCGGTCGACGTGTTCACCCGTGCGGACTTTGACCGCGCGCGATCGCCACGCGGTACGACCACGAAGATTTAAACGAAGGAGTCGTTCCCGAAGCAGCCTACATCGTCATCGTGGGAGCTCAGTCATACTTATGGGAGTATAATACTGTATTTGAGTGAGTCCGTTCCAATTAGTTATTTTGTCTGCTTTCTTTTCATGCCGAAAAAATCGTCATTTAATCTTCTCATTTTGTAGTGTTCATACAGTGCTTCAAAATAAATGCTTTCCCTTATTCATATATATCACTGCTTGTAAAACACGTATATTTTGCATCAAAACGCGTGGTAATTAGCTAACTTGCACGACGTTAACACGTGTTGACCGCTTGACCTTGACAGTGATTCTCGATCCCTTTCACTAACGCACAGCTGTTTTGCAGTTTTTTATCTATTAAGATCATTAGCTTTAGTGCGTGCAGCTGTTATTTTAACTTAACAATGGCAGATAACTTAAAAACATTGATTAAGAAACGTAGTTCAATTAAATCGAAGCTTACTATTTACAGCAACTATTTAAATTTAGTAAAAAGTAGTTCCGCAATATCTCAGTTGCAACGTTTGGATTTAGAGGAGCGTTTTAATAAATTCGAAACCTTACACACCGAATTTGACGCCTTTCAGACACAGATCGAAGTTCTTTCCGATGACGACGAGTCTGCGTTGGCGGAGCGTGAGGACTTTGACCGTCAGTTTTTCAACCTGGTGGCACTCACGCGCAGCCTGCTCGGAGTCTCGGCCAACGGTGCTGCGTCGGAGGCGGGCTTCAAAGATGCTGACTCAGGTGCACATGTTTCTTTTAGGAATTCTTTTGTTCGTTTGCCTAAGATAGATTTGCCTCATTTCGATGGGAACTACCAATGCTGGCTTGAGTTTAGGGATACCTTTGGGTCATTGATTCACGACAACACTAGCATAAGTGACATTAACAAGTTCCACTACCTGCGAGCTTCACTCCAGGGAAACGCAGCTTTAATTATTAAAAATATAGATTTTAAAGCCGATCATTATAATCTTGCGTGGGACCTATTGTGCGAACGTTATAATAACAACCGTATTTTAGTGAATAACCACTTTCAAGCGTTATTTGATGTCGAACCCATAACGAATGAGTCAAGTGTTTCCATCAGAAACCGTGTTAATATTATTAATAAAAATGTCAGGGCATTAACAACATTAAAAAAGCCCACTCAATATTGGGATGATATTATTATTTATTTTATGGTTAAAAAGTTAGATTTAACAACAGGACGTGACTGGGAAGAGCATAGAAACAACACTTTGAAAGAAGATCCAACTTTGACACAATTTTGTTCTTTTTTAAGCAGGAAAGCGGACTGGTTAGAATCAGTGGAGTCCAATCATGGAACATCCGATAGGAGTACTATTGTTGCCTTAAATAATAGCCATAATTCCAACAGAACTGAGTCTAAGCCTAACCAACCAAATAAAAAAACAGAAAATCAGATTAATAAAAATAGGAAATGTCCACTTTGCTCCCAAGCACATACATTGTTTAAATGTGAATCTTTTAGAAACTTGTCCATAGAAAATCGCTTACAAAAGGCAATTGAATTTAAAGTATGTATTAATTGCTTACGCTTTGGACATAATTCAAACAAATGTAGATTTTCACATTGCAAATATTGCACAACAAAACACAACACGCTTTTACATTTAGAAAGTAACAAGCCAAAACTTGCTACCAATCCATTGCCTTCTGCCTTGCCTTCTGCTTCACCTTCTTCAAATATATCGCTTTCAGCCAATTCCATGCAGCTTGCTACTTCTGCGCATGTATTACTGTCCACAGCGATGGTGAACGTGACTGGCGTGACGGGTAAGAAGTACACTGCGCGCCTACTACTGGACAACGGCAGTACGGCGAACTTTGTAACGCAGAGCTTGTCAGAGAAGCTGGGTTTGTTACGACACGGTACGAGCACCAAGGTAACGGGTATTAATAATCACATATCCACCAGTACACAGTCTTGTCACCTCTCAATAGAGTCTTTATGCTGTGCCTTTACTGTCGATATCGAGTGTCATATTTTGCCTGAAATCACAAAGGTTCTACCGTCTTCATTCATAAATATTAAACACGTCCCTATTCCTTCAGGTCTTAAACTAGCAGACCCGAACTTCAATGTTCCGTCGGTCGTAGATATCCTGGTAGGGGCTGAAGTTTTCTGGAATGTCTTAGGTAGCAAAACAATAGACTTAGGGAAAAACCTACCTAAATTATGCGAGACCAAGTTAGGATGGTTAGTTTCAGGTAGTATTTCGCGCCAATCATGTTTTTCCGCTATTCATCTTTGCCATCATTCCAATGTCACTCCCGACCTCACTTATTTTTGGGAGCTTGACAACGTCGCTTCAAAACATTCACTCTCACTTGAAGAGAGAATGTGTGAGCAATCTTTTGCTCAAACCACTGTTCGTAAAGATGGTGGGGGATTCGTCGTCACTATGCCGTTAAAAGGGGATCCTAGTACATTAGGTCATTCTTTTACTAATGCTAGAAATCGTTTTCTTTCCCTTGAACGGCGATTTAAACGCGATCCATTATTTCATAAAAAATACAACGAGTTCATGAGAGAATATGAGCGCCTAGGTCATATGACGTTAGACTCAGACTGTACTCTTTCACCAGAAAAGTCTATGAATAAATATTACATTCCACATCATGGAGTTATTCGTAGTTCTCGCACCACCACACAACTACGCGTAGTATTCGACGCATCAGCTCCTACCAGTTCGGGCGTGTCGCTTAACGACATTCAGATGGTCGGTCCCGTAGTACAAGACGATCTGTTTTCTATTTTAACACGTTTTCGTCAGCATAGGTACGTGGTGTCAGGTGACGTAGAGAAGATGTACAGGGCCATTGAGTTGAATCCAGTCCAAAGACCACTTCAAAAAATAATTTTCAGGTATGAACCTTCAGAACTTCTTAGGACCTACACTTTGAACACGGTTACTTATGGTACCGCTTCTGCACCCTATTTAGCCACTAAGTGTCTTGTAAGTCTGGCTGATAACATTGAGGATAATCGTGCCCAATGTGCCATACGACGTGACTTCTACGTTGATGACTTTCTTAGTGGAGGGGATACCATAGCTGAAACTGTTGAAATTTCTAAAAAGGTACATTCGGTTCTATCATCTGCAAAATTCAATTTACGTAAATGGCGGTCAAATAATCCTCAAATTCTCAAACAAATCACACATAACAACGAGTTACATAATACTTTACATTTTTCTGAGCAAGGTTCAAACTCATCTCAATCTAAAACTTTAGGTCTTAATTGGGTTTGTGACTCAGATTCACTTACATACAATATAAATATCACCTCCACTACTAAAGTCACCAAACGTCATGTCCTTTCTGTCATCAGTATGATCTTTGACCCACTAGGCCTCGTAGGTCCGTGCGTCGTCGAAGCAAAGATGATCATGCAGCGTCTATGGCTCGATAAGTATGACTGGGATGATGAATTATCACATGAAATCAAAAACCTTTGGTCTACATTTGAAGGCACAATAACGGCATTGAACAATTTAAATATTCCTCGTTGGGTTTTGCTGGAAGACTCTATTAAGCATGAAGTACACGTCTTTACCGATGCGTCCGAGAAGGCGTATGGCGCTTGTGTGTACATTCGGTCTTGTAATGGCAGTGGATCCATAGGCGTTCAACTTCTAGTCTCTAGAAATCGCGTAGCGCCCATCAAACCAACAACGATACCGAGGCTTGAACTTTGTGGAGCTTTGTTAGGTGCAAGGCTGTGTACTAAGGTTCATGAATCGCTTACCATGCCCATTCACAAATGTAGATTCTGGTGTGATTCAACTATAGTCCTGGGTTGGCTCTCTACTCCTTCAAATCAATTAAAGGCTTTTGTCAGACACAGAGCCAATGAAATACAGGAAAGTACATGTGGTCATACCTGGAGCTACGTACCGTCGAAGGACAACCCGGCGGATCTTGTTTCCCGTGGTCTGAGGGCCGACATTCTAATAAACGAACCTCTGTGGTGGTCTGGACCCTCATTTTTACAGCATAGTGAAAATGAGTGGCCCAGGATGCCAAACACTGGGAAGGATAGTCTGCCGGAAGTAGTGACTCATTTCATTAGTGGTGATAGCAACAGTCTTTCATTCAGTAGTAATCATTCAGACCTTACCATTCATTCATCAATCATTCATGATTTATTAGTAAAGTATTCTAGCCTAACAAAAATACAAAATATATTTACATATGTACAACGTTTTATTTACAATGTAAAAAATAAAAATAAATTGCAAGGTAATTTTTCAATAACAGAACTTGAAGATTCATTAAATTTAATTATACACCATTCACACCTTGAAATGTTTCCTGAAGAGTATAATTTGTTAAAGTCTGGACAAAAATTACCACGCAAAAGTAGATTGCTTCCTCTGACACCGTTCATTGACGATTGTAACCTCATTCGCGTGGGCGGGAGGCTCGATAACTCCCCCTACGATTTTAATGTGAAACATCCTATTGTTTTATGCAGTAAGCACGTACTTACAAAACTTATATTTCAAATGCAACATATGAAGCTTGCGCACGCTGGTCCACAGTTGTTATTGTCACATATTCGACAAACTTACTGGCCACTAGGTGGCAGAAACTTGTCTAGGTTTGTCGTGAATAAATGTCTTAAATGTTTCAGACATAAGGCTCAGAACGTACAGCCTATAATGGGTCAACTACCTAGTTCAAGAACAAATCTTGAGTTTCCTTTTTTGAATTGTTACGTTGACTATGCTGGACCAGTATTGGTGGCCAATCGTAAAGGCCGAGGATGCAAACTTACAAAATCCTACATATGTGCATCTTTGTTTGCTCGGCAGTAAAAGCCATACATTTGGAGCTCGTCACCGACCTCACCACTGAGGCCTACATGGCCGCTCTAAATCGTTTCGTGGCACGTCGTGGCAAGCCACGAAGCATCACGTCCGATAACGGAACCAACTTCGTAGGCGCATCAAATGAGATGAGTAGGTTCTTGCAATCATCAAATGTTGCATCTGAAATGGCGCAGGAAGGTATTGAATTCATTTTCACGCCTGCATACAGCCCTCATTTTAATTCATTGGCTGAAGCTGCTGTAAAATCCTGTAAGCATCATTTAAAACGGTTACTGCATCTTACCCACTTCACTTTCGAGGAGATGGCTACCTGTCTCACTCACATAGAGGCGGTGTTAAATTCACGTCCTCTTACTCCTCTTTCTTCAGACCCTAACGATTTTTCGGCTCTCACTCCTTTTCACTTCCTAATTGGACGACCATTCTCATCAGTACCACATCCTCAGATGACTGATGCCAACATCAGGCGGCTGGATCGTTGGAAGCGGATTCAGCTCACCAGGCAACATTTCTGGGGACGATTTCATAATGAATACATTTCTCTGCTGCAGGCGAAATCAAAGTGGTTTGATTCCAGAGGTGAAGTGAAGCCGGGGTCATTAGTCCTGATCAAGGACAAGACAATGCCACCTCTGCTCTGGTCCCTGGGTCGGGTCACGAAGACCTATCCCGGCGTAGACGGGGTCACGAGAGTGGCAGAAATGAAGACGAAGCGGGGCACCATTCGCCGTGCCTTCAACTGCATCTGCCCCCTTCCAGTAGAAGATTGAATTCTTCAACCCGGGGAATATGTCGGCGCCTCACATATGCGTGGACAACCGCGGGGAGGGCGCGGGACTCGGGGGTACCGAACCCGGCTACGCGACCGCTGATGCGGTCCCTACCACTCACTGAGCTCACAGACGCCGGCCACTCCGGGCATTTCTTTGTACGGTCTTCACTAGTTCTTAATCGATGTTAATTGTGGTATTACACCTATATTTCATACAGTCCACTAGTTTATTTATATAGCCCCAACCGAGTCTATTCAGTGACAGTAACGTGAATTAATTCCGTCGACATTCTAAATTATTACACTTTGCGCACATGATGTTTGTTTTAGTACATATTGAAATATATTCGGCCATAAAGTAACTCGAGTAGAAATATCTTTGTAAACGAGATATTTCTGCATTTTATGAGAAAACATCTTAAAATTTCAGTGTTATTTTGTGAAGTATCTCTCAAACCATCAGTATGTAGAACGTAAATTTCGTGTTTCTCGCTGAGCTCCTCCACAATGAACTTACCGTTCGTTCGTCCGCGTCCCGACGATCTTGTGCTTCTTGAAAATAATCTAATTCGGGACTTATCCGATACGTCCATTTACCGTTCGGCTTCAGGCGAGGGTAAACAACAATTTTTATCAAGGAAACTGCTAATATTAGACCTTCGTAGCTAAAGTATCGATTTTGAATGCAAATGAAGCTATTTGCTATCAAACTCCTTATTTTTGCGTGCGAATTGGTTGTAGTATTCATTTGATCTCATTTCGGCTACGTTTATTGATTCTAGGCTAATTTGGAGAGTGCCTTTGGATATCCCCTTTATAAGACCGCAGTGCTGGAAATCGGGACAGTAGATAAGACGATGACACCCCTTCAGTTATCGAGTGGTTGGCTGCGACCCGATAGGAACGCCACAACCTTAGTTATATCATGAATTTCAATATAATATCGTTCACTGCATTTAGCAGATTATTTGGACTATTAGCAAATACATGTTATGCATTTAAAATGTCTTTTCTAAGCACATTCTGCATTTTTGGTTTATATTGCATCATAACAGATATCTAGACGATCTACATAACATGTATAAGAAAGTCTGTGCATACCTGCTCTTTTGAATTTTGACTCGTTAAAAGTAACTACTCCAACCTCGTTTACCACATTGCTTATAAATTCGCTTTTACTGAAGCTATCCCATAACCTTCTATGTACCCATAATTCCCCCTAGCAGCTTTTCTCAATACCCTCGGGAACTTGGATTTTGCCCTGTGGCTATCACTCGGAAAATGGCAGCATTTTATGGAATTTTCTTACTCTCTAGGGCAACTCCTGTACTTTAAAGGGGCCACAAAACTTTCCGGAAATTCTTTTGAAATCAGCTCAAACACAGAAACATTCCTTTTTAATCTTAATGCACGATGTTCAAACAAACAAAAAAGTGATAAAGCGGCCGGACGTAAGGGCTTTAACACACTGGCGATTTGCAAACGTGTTTCCAGAAATTCAATTGTTTAACACGCTTGTTGCGTGTGCGTAACGTCTTCGCCGCGTGCGTGAGGTGAGCGATTAGCGTGAGTGTACAAAAGAGAACGAGACAAGCGAGTGTACAATATTGTAAAATCGCGAATCTTCGCGTCGCGTAGTCCCGTCTGGCTCGCTTCTCACCCGCGGAGAGCCCGTTCACAAATCGCCTCGCTGGAAACACGCCGGCAAACCGTTAGTGTGATAACCCTCTAAGTTCGGTCCCCAAGTGGTTCAAACAAACTTACTTTATGTAAATTAGTTCTGGGATCATGATATTTTCTGATGGAAATGTTTTTGTTTTACAGCTTTTATGTTATTAATACAAGTTTACAAGTTTTATAAGACTTCAGGTTTTGCGTAGTTAAAAGTTATATTTGGTGGTAATCAACGTAGCCGTGACGTCAATGTACGTTATACTATAGAGGTGTTTATACCAGGTATTTATTTTTATTCTAGAACAAATAAAGGGCCTACCTAATCTAAAATTAATTGCTGCGTGATAATGACGTTCTTTTTTTGTCGATTAGCTAACCTTAACATGGCTGTAGAGCTATCACGTAGAAGGCTGTAAAAAGGTTATTTTCTAGAAAATCGCGTTCTTCCAAAACTCTGCGTCTATCTACTGTACAAACAAAATTGCAACGAGGGTTTGAACTTTTTATATTTCAATCACTTCGATAGTTCGCGATAAAAGAAAAAGATTTAACGCAAAACCCTCTTTATTTTACTTCGCCCGAAACTTAAGTGACCTTTTCCGCAAAACCTTTAAAATAAATCTTAGGGAAATAATGGTCTTCAACCCGAGGAAAAGATCAGTTCGATTTAAAACTAAAATCCGACTATATTCCTTAGGTATATAAATCGCTTTTGCGCTGCCACCGTCTGTCAGCAAAGTTTTTTTTTGTTGTTGTATACAGTGTGATTCATTGAGAGGGATTCGTTGTTCTGAGAAAATACGTTGTCTATCTTAGAGTTGTGAACAACTACTTTGATTAACCTTTACCTACTAGGAATTGCCTGAATACAATCATACGATTTTTTTTTTTTTACGAAAATATGTTTGACCTTTTCAGAGAATTTTGAACATCTGTTTTTATTAACTCATAAGTCAACTACTTGGATAGAATAACCTTTTCTATAACTAAAGGTTTCTTATTTTTATCCATTTCATTGAATCGCCCTGTATAGGCATGAAGGCTACGTAATCCTAGGTGTCGTAACCCTTTCGCGTCATCATATGTCTAGCTTTAGATATGGCCTTATGTAGTCCTTTGTTCCCAAGTTTTTCGTTCGGAGGAGCGTGACGTGAATGTAAGGGGCGCTACACACTTTTTCGAGTCTACACATTCGATTCAGTAGTATTAATTGAACAACAAAGCCGACCCGAAACTAGTACGTTAGGAATAGGACGCATATTCAGTCTTCATTCGGTTCGAGCAGATCGTAGTATTCCGTGCGATATCCATCATCGCTGAATAATTTTTGGAGCAGGGGGCCAAAAATGGCCGCTTTAGCAGAATCATGATAGGAAAATAATTTGAATTACGTTACAATAAGTAAAATCGTCACAAAGTGACAATTAGAAAGAAAGAAAAAATATATATTTATCGCAGGGACAAAAAATAAAAAATTACAATAATCATATACTTAACGCATAACAATTAATATTATAAATACAACAGGACAGAAACAAGAAAAGTTAAAAGCTTGCACGTCGTGACTGCGACAAGCAGGTCACCACTCATGATGCTGCGCTATGCCGCCCACAGCACAGCGCTGGTTTTCAGTGGTCACCCGTGAAAAAAAAAAGGGAATCGTACGGAAGTCAAGACGTAAATATAAAATTTGATTATATGAATTACTAAAATAAAATAAACAGTACTTGGATTATAATATAAAACAACTATGGGAAACACTACAAAAAATATAAAAATATGGGCTAAACAAAGTATACATAATACAAAAACATGGCGTGTTTTTTTGTCTCGCTCCCACCCCACCTTCGCATCGCGCCGCCGACAATTCATAATATTAACTGCGTCTGTAAGAATTTTAATGTGATTCATATTATTATATTACATATTATGATTCTGCTGGCCATTCGATAAGCAAGCGGCTTTTTCCCGACCGTATATCTCTCTTCGCTGAATCATGCCGACCCGAACACGTGTGTAGCGCCTCTAAGATCTTAGAGTACACTAGCTGTAGCCCGCTACATTCGTTTGCGTGAAATTATTATAAAAAAATATTATTTCCCTTTTTGAATCGGATTTTGTAATTTTGCAGACCAATGTCAAGAGTTTTAAATTTTTTGCACGGAACCCTAATTCTTATTCTAAAATAAAAGGAGCCTTAGTAACTTCATATAACATCAGCTATCTGCTAGTAAAAGTCCCGTCAAAATCGGTCCAGCCGTTTCGGACATTAGCCGGAACAAACAGACAGACAGACAGACAAAAATGGAAATAAATGTGTTTTTGTTATAAGTGCCGTATATTTTTATATGCATTCAATAAAAAGCTGTTATTTTAACATTACGAGTACAAACATACACCTCAATTTTATTTATTTGTATAGATTACATTTCTGCCGCGTACGATAGGGACAAATAAAAGAGATGTCGAAGTCGATGGTTGTTAATGTTGGAGATTTTAATGCGGAAGCTTCACGTCAAAGGCGGGAGAAATTTATTGTATTACAGCGGAGATGTCGTGTCTAAAGATAAATGGAATCGAACGTATTTGTTTCAAATACAAGACATTTATTTGTTGTATCGTATTTGAAACATAGTATTTCCATGTGTATATATGTTCAACCTATAAGCCACAGCGACACGTCAAGCTATATTTTTCCAGTATAACATGGCTTCGTTCTGTATAGATTTCCAATACAATGAGAAATCCGTATAAACTGGCTGATAGCATGATTGGTCGCCGTGTGTACGTGGACTTGGCAGCACGTCGTCAATAAACATACACAAGCTATTTGTTGGATGAGTTTTTCTCCCGGATCTCCAATACAAGTCGATAGCTAAAACTATACATAACTCCATCAACCCTATGCAAGGGATCGTCGCTTTTACGACCCGCCTTCCCTAGGGCGTATAAGGGATTTGTAATCTTTTTCACCCCCCACAAAACTTCAACATTTCACATTCTCCCCGTATAATTTCAAATATCATTGTAAACTTTCATCAAAAATAAATTCGCGACAAAACTCTATCTCGAAAGAAAATGCAGAAAATTTCAAGTAGTTCGATCGCCCTTCTCCCCTCTGCATTCCTTCGAGACGTTTCTTCATTTACTAACTGTCCAACTTTGAGCGTAAATCAATTCACCTTACTCATTTTCTGGAAAGTTCCAGAAGAAATGAGAAAAAAGTGTACGTGTACACCTTTATTACCGGCTAGGGAGCGGAGACAGTTTGGTTCGGAAACTTTAGATCAATATTTGTTTGGAACTGAACTTGAGGAGGCTTGAATTAGTTTTAAAAAGGAATATGTCGCTTGTCTGGAATCTAGATTGCCGCTGCTGAAAGGGGATATTGTTTTCTTCCTCTGGGAAATTCTCTATTTTATAATTGATCTGACAACAATCTCAGTGGTGAACAAGCACATGAATAATTCAGTTTCCATCTAATATTAAAGCTTCCGTGTCAGAGCGTTTCACGTCATTGTTTTAAATACATTTCTGGGGTACCCTTTGCTGTGGTGCGAGGTTATTTACGTACACTCATAAATCAACATCCGAAAACGAACCATAAGGGATGTTTTTTCGCATTATTTATCTTGAAAAAAAACTAACATTTTTCAGCAGAAAACCTTTGTATATTTAACGTGTGAGATGGGAGCGCGTTGCTTTACTTTAGGCACGTTAAATGGGGTAAGTTACGTAACGTAAACGTAGGTTCATGCGTCTGCACGTCTCCCTGCCTTATAAGCGGGATATTTATTCGGGTTTTACGAGTATTTCGAATAGCACCCTCTTATCAACATTCATGCCGTGTCCCATTGACGCGGTCCCGGTACTTCGCGGTGATGTAATCCTGAAATTTACGCCATCTTGTGTTACTTTCTAGTTGAAAATTATTTTTTATCCGTTGTTTGGTGTGTTGGAGGTAAATTGCGGTGAAAGTTGAAATTGGATCACCTGCCATGAATTTTTTGTTTATTTTGTGAAGCTTTCTCAATTACGATCAAAACATTATCCGTTCATTATTAAACATTAGTAAGTACCAGAAATTCCCAAACAAGAGGCAATTCTTATGTTACTATTTCGAAAAGTCATAAAAAATATCAAACGGTGAGTACCTACTGAACTCCATTCGTCGTGTGATCACAAAACGACCAGATCGCCAGAAACTATTCCAAATGTCATAAACCAAAGCCAATAAGTACTTAGGATCGTAATATTATTTTCTAGTAGGGTCTAAAAAAATCCAATTTATTGCGGCTCCAGTCATTCCATACTTGAGTCACTGTATAGCTATAGGCGGAGTATTCTGTTTGCGATTTAGTTTCCAAACATGTAAACAATTGACGTGTTAGTAACATAACGTCATAACATCACGCCTGTAATCCGCGTAGGGTTAGGCAGATGCGTACCTAATAGTACACCCACATTTCGCCAGTTATGTTTTAAGTCCCATCTAATACCAGCGAGCCTATTGCCATCAACCGGGCATAAATTCAGACTCCGTGGCTGCTACTGAGAAATTTCTGATAGAAAAACCCAATAACACTATTCCCGACCCGGGAATCGAACCCTGGACCTCATGCTCAGCAGTCGTGCTTGCGACCACTAGACCAACGAGGCAGCTGGATGATGATGTGATATTAACTTTATTACACACACATACAGTTTTATACACAGTTTACGCTACAATTTGATACATTTTATAACTTAGACAATAGTAGGGCTGATTATTCTAAAATCGACTTAATTTCGATCTACATAAAGTTGATATTCGTTTAAGCAGAAATAACGTCAATTGGAAACAAGGACTGAAAAAGACTTTAGGTGTATCATTTTCAGACATAGCACAGTAAAATTTAATTTCATAGCCTACTAAACAATAGGTTATTGATCGTAAATATTCAAATTGCAGATAGACTGCGCAACTCAGTAATTGAATTTGTCGTGTACCTGAAGTATTTTTTTATTAGAGGCAGTAAATGTTTAGATGACAAAACATACGTACCAAATATACAAGGGATGTAGAATTGATGCACAACCTCACCATCTGCCTAGCCCTTTCCCAACTCTGTTGGGGTCGGTTTCCAGTCTAACCGGATGCAGCTGAATACCCGTATTTTACACGGAGCGACTGCCTATCTGACCTCCACAACCCAGTTAGCACTCGGTAATACTATACCCTTGGTAAGACTAGTTGTCAGACTTTTTGGGGCACTGACTACCTGTAACGACTATCAGATCTACAAATGACATTTAATGCACAACCTATTATCATTTAATTCTAAACCAATTCTGCTGAGTATGAGGTCGTGGGTTACATTCCCGGGTCGGGCAATGTGTTATTGGGTTTTTCCATCAGGAATTTTTCAGTAGCAGCCATGGAGTCTAGATCTGTGCCCAGTTGATGGGAATAAGCTCGTCTCCTATTACATGGGACTTAAACATAACTGGCGAAATGTGAGTAGACTATTAGATACATCTCTGCCTAACCCTTCGGGGATTACAGTCGTGATGATTATGTTAATTCCAAACCCCCAAGCATAGAGAAGTCTTTGAAAAAAAAGTCCGGTTCCGTACATTTTACCGTGTAGGCTTAGTACTGAATACTTTTTAGTAAGCCATTAGCGTTTTACCAATAACCGACGAAAGATTCACACACTAACTAAAATAATGTACGGAATTCATGATAACATTTTGCACGCCGGTCTTCCTTACACCCTGTATATTTTTGTTTTCAAAAAATTTCTGATTATCCGAGTTATTGTTCACTTGGAAGAAAACAAGAGATGTTTAGGACATGACGTCACAAAAAGCCAACAATTCCGTACAAAATATGTACCAATTTCACCTCTCACAAAACACAACGAGCACATCATTGTGCTTCCACACGCCAATAAATAAGCGTCACCCACAGACCCCACGAGACTATTGTTCCTTCAATTTAGAACCCTAAACTGTAAATTATTAAAGCCTGTTATCCATTAAGTACTAACTGCGTGCAAACTTCATCACGTTTTGTATGTGCTTGTCGCGTGTAGGGTTACCATTTCGAAAAGTCCTGACAAAAAGCCGAACAATTTACTTGTTTTTAATCTTTCATTCTCTGGCCTCATTTATCTGTTCTTCTTTAACTATACTTATATGTATAATATTATAAAAAGGAATCAAACGTGAGTATGTATGAATTCGGAGGGTAATCTCCATGGCATCATTTAAAAAAAATATTTCACCATTTGAAAGGTACAGACGGCCAGCACATCAAGCTACCCGAAACTGTCAAATTTTCTCAATCAACCTTGAATCTAATGCTTTAGCGATAAAGTTGATCTATTTAAGAAATTTAACAGATTGTAGTAGCTTATCGTGCTGCTACTTTTTATCCGGGCACCACGCGGGGAAGCTATGTCTAGAAATTTCAAAAGTCCAGGGGGGGGGGGCGCCAAAAGGCCGGATATATTGGAACAAATCAGAACGTATGGTAACCCTTATCGCGTGAACGATGCATCACGCTGTGGGTGCATTAGACAGGCCGTTAACGTGATGATCAATTATTTGCTGGAACCTTGTGTGCTTTGAATTATGGATTGCAAATAGATGGAATGCTTTTTACACAATTACTAGTAGAAGAATTTAAAGTCATAAAGATGACAATGGGTAGACTACATCTTTTTATAAAAGGTCAACGTAAATTTGCTAGCGTAACTACGCAGGTATGATTCACTAGTTTTACCGTGTTCTGATCAGCAGGTACTCCCCGTACTCCATACGACTGTGATGTTTACAACAAAAAAAAAACTCATGTTTCAAGTAACTACACTACATATCCGTTTGATGACCCCAAAAGAATAAAACAACAAATCATATAATTGTTAATAGATGTCCGAGACCTATGACGTTAACTAGCTAATTTAATGGTAACCCGTATTGTGAGTATTTTTACGTATAGAAATGAGTTAAATGAAAATACAAATAAAAAAACTTTTTCAACACAACAACAGCAATGCTGGCAATTTATAAAAGTCTGCAAAACATATATTCTGGGAAAAATTGTGATAAAACTCGTTACGTATTAATAATCCTACAGTTGCGAATACAGGTGTTGTTAAATATTTATCTCTTGCAAAGCTTCTACGAAATCCATTGATTTTATTTTACTCCTTTGCGAATGAAAATTGTTATTCATAACATACATTAGAGGCGGATATTTTCAGAATAAAATACAGTGTAAGAAAACATGAAGGTGGGACTACCTCAAGGATCTATTTTGGGGCCATCAGCACTTAGAACTATGTTTATAGAAATATGATTCCATTTCAGTAGTATCTAATAAAAGCTTTATATAAAATTACTTCTATTTGAGTCGGATTTTTTTAATAATTTCATGGGTTTTAATTTTTTTGCACGAAACCCTAATCATTTTTCTAAAATAAAAGTAAAAGCCTAAGTTAAAGTTAGTTATTTATTTATTTATAAGTACCGTATATACTTTCATATTCAGTAAAAAGCTGTTATCTTGAAATTAGATACAGACAGTTCAATTTTTATTAAATTGTATAGATTCTGGCCATTTTTATACAATCAAGTATTGTTATACCAACAAGTAGTAGACATTATTGAAGAACTAAGCAAAATAAATACTAGAAATGCATAAGCTTTGTCCACCCTCCAAGACTCATTTACTCTAGGCATTCACTTAGGTAATAGTAAAATTAATTATACTTTAAGCAAAGCTGCAACGAAGCTACTCAATACCGTTAATTTACATACATACATAAACTCATATTTTTTTCCCATAGGGTAGGCAGAAACCATAGAACGCCACCTGCTACGACCTTTACATACTCCTTTCGCCTTGTTCACATTCATACATTTGGGAGTCTAAAATGGCCACTTTGCTCTTAATATGAAAATAATTATGAATTACGTTAAAATTCTTAAAATGGTCACAGACGCAATTAAAGTTGTGTATAAAATTATTTTATTAAATTCCCTGTTTCCCCTTTAACGGGGACACGGCCTACGGGGACAACGGTAATACACCTATTATTTTACTAATCGTTAGCTTTTCAAAAAAAAAAAAAAATTATTTCATATTTTTATCGTATTATAATTATTTTATAGAGCGCGGCCATTTTAGGCTCCCCTGGTCATACACGCGTACCGATAGATATAAAGATATCTAAGCCAATTTTAAATGCAAGCTAACAGAAACTCATAAAAGTCTATGAATGTTCTACGGACCCGGACACAACAGATGGCACCTGACGCACGACGCAGACAGAAATACAAACATTAATCTCGTACACCAGATGCTAACTATTCTGTAGGTATAGTTGTAATGGTAGCACAAAGGGAAGCCTCCCTTTGTTCGGCGTCCAACATGCCTGGACGAATATTTAGTTCAAAAATTACAGCTTGGAGATGTACGTGGGCTGTACAGTCGCCAGCGCATCAAGTTACCACCAACTGTCAAATTTTCTCATTCAATTTTGAACTTAAGAGCGTTTGTACAGAAAGTGGGCAACGTCCCAAATAGCTGTCAAAAATTTCGCTGTTTTGATTAATTTGGCAATATTACTGTATGGAAATATGAGATATGGCTCACTAGTGAACTAAAATATTGAGTATGAATTATGCAATAATATTAATATCGTAACACCCAATATTTTGTTTTAGATGTAAAAAAAGTGTTTGAAAACTTTCCAAATGTCTTTTTTATATCTAAAACGGTTACAACATCAAATTCAGTCTTTTAATTGCAATTCATTATTAATATTCTAGCTCACTAGTTAGCCATATTTCTTATTTCCATACAGTAACATTGCCAAATTAATTAAAACATGTAAATATTTGACAGCTATTTGCGACGACGTTGCCAACTTTTTGGATGACCGCTTAACCATCAACATTTTGTGGTTTAAAATCATTTGAAGAAATTTGACAGTTTGTACTAACTGGATGTGCTGGCGACTGTACATCTGTGGGAATGAAACCAGTATGAGCTGGGCTCATGCTTTTGAAACTCCACTAAGCTAGCTCAAAGTATACAAGTATAATATTCATCATCATATCAGCCGAATAATGTCCTCTTGTGGACATAGGCCTTTCCCATACCATAGGCCTGTACCTATTGCTGTCATCCAGTACATTGTATTATATAACATAATGCCTGTTATCCCCGTAGGGTTAGGCAGAGTTGTAGATACCTAATAGTACACCCACATTTCGCCAGTTATATTTAAGTCCCATGTAATAGGGGGCGAGGCTATTTCCATCAACCGGGCACCAATCCAGACTCCGTGGCTGCTACTGAGAAATTCCTGATGGAAAATCCCAATAACAATTTGACGACTAAGTTCAAAACGAGCATCGAGTTCATTGTCAGTCAGCAATAGACACTGTCTTTACTTTTATCATATTTATTGCACAATCTCATAAATCTAAGCTAATCTAAGCTGGTGGGTACCAAGCTTCATAGCCTGGCCCACCGGCGCAAGGTTGCATGTCTGTCGGTCTTTTACAGGCTGCCATGTACTTCGGTGAGTGTGCCCAAGAGCTCCACGAGATCATTCCACCATCTCGCTTCTTCCATCGGGAGTCCAGACGTACTGCGGGTTATCACCCATTCCTTGTCGGTGTTCCACACATTCGCACGAAGCGCTTTGCTACATCGTTTATTATGCGCACAGCCAAGGAGTGAAATTCCCTGCCTTCGTCGGTGTTCCCAAGTTCATATGACCCCAAACTATTTATGTCGTGAGTTAATAGGCTTCTTTTGGGTTAGCTCGTTCCATCGTCGACCTCATCTCTGTCCTCAGGACTAGATTGAAGTCAAGAGTAGGCCCATGAAACATTTAAAAAAAAATTAAAAAATCTAAACCAACAATACCAGAAAGTCTTCCATTTTCACTGGCTAATCTTCCAATTGAATTACCTTTAGCTTCCCTCTTTTTATCAAGCGATTATTTTGTTTTATTGCCCTCCTCCATACTCAAAAGGTTCCGCATGACTGACCGTCTACCTTCATCATCACTCTTTATTCGTTCTCGTTCGTCCCATCGTCGGATTTTTTCATTCACTCATTATTATCAACGTCGGCATTGTAAAGCAATTTTAATTGACATTTATGCGCCGCTGATAAATACCACTCTTCATTTAAGTCACATTAAGTTTCATGTTTCATTATAGTTAATTTAATATTTGTTTTGCTTTGTGTGCTTTATTCAGAAGTCAATGCTACGAAGAACCGAAATGTACAATGAGGGTTAAACCCATTTGTTTTAAATTAATTAGTGAAATGTATATTAGACATAATAATTTGATAGCAAGGGCCATACCTATATTACCTACTACCTACCTACTTTTGACTTTTCGCTCGAGTTATGATCAGAAAACAGTCTGAAAGCCTTCCACCTGTGTGTGCTTTGCCGTGGCCGACTTGGAAATCTCTAAATAGACTCCGAACCCAAGTCGACCGTAGCAAAGACAATCTCTTCAGATGGGGGTTCATGGACGGCATGGCGGCGTGTCTCCACAGACAATGGCGCACCTTCTATCTTGCGCTGCGTGCCCTGATACCTACGCACTTAACGATCTTAGCATCAGCAAGCGGAGTTCACATAGCTGAATTAGGGGCCAAATATATTTAATGAAAATTTGCTATAGACACGCTAAGAAGAAAAACATCAGAAATTGTCTCACGGAAACACTAAAAAAAATAAAATTCATTTATTTCAGACAAGAGCCCATACAAAAGATAAATTTTTAAAAGTTAACATTTGAAAAAACAAAAATAACATTTGAAGAAACGAGTCTTACAGACTCGTTTCTTTTTCATTCTATAGATTGATATAATTATTACACTCGGGGATAATGTAGCCTAGGGACAATGTATTAGCGACAAATTTTCAGAATCACGTCATTAGTTTCCAAGACTATCCCCTATATCCAAACTTATTTTTTGCAAAAAAGTAATTTTTATAATATTAGCATAGATATACAGTAGAATCTCACTAATCCGGCACTTCATTACACCGATACGTCCAACAATCCCGTACCCTTCGCCCGCGCCTTTCTCGCCCCTCCCCACGCCATGCACCGCGTAAGTATGCGCTCGGTCGCGCGTCGTCGTGAAGCAGTCTAACTTTAAAACATATTTACCTGCTATTTTCAAGTGAGAATATAAAACATCAACACAATACTTTAATACTCTCTTTTTGATTTTTTTCTAAACAATCCAGTAATCCGAACATTCCAGTAATCCGGCACCCTCTGGTTTATGATAGTGCCGGATTAGTGAGATTTTTCTGTACTAGTTTATAATGGACGGTATAACTAATCGGGTTACCTTTACTAGCTAAACAATTGATACACACTATAATAAGTGGCACACAAATAAAGTACAACAAAAAAAATGTTTAATGTTTATTCACATAAATATGTACATTTTTTGCAAGAGAAGTGTTTAATCTAAACTTAAAGTAAGTACACAAAAAGCAACAATGACTCACTAACTTTCAATTAACGACACCCCCGCGGTTCAGCGGACTGAATAACAGAAGAGACGGCCAGCCAATGAGCAGTCAATAAATATCTATGGACGAAACAATCGATCTGTATTAGCCAATCCAATTCAAGACGATTTGTCACTCTAGCTAGATCGATCTCCGAGTTTACCTATCGTCACCAGAACATTTTGGTCATTTATTCGAATTAACTGGTTTAGGAGCTCGTGGCTAGATAATAAGAGCCGCTCGAGTCGATCTTTAGGTTAAGCCGCGCTTGTCTAGGTTGGTCCGTGGATGGGTGACCACCCATTACATGCCGAATTTCCTCCGTGTCTCGGAAAGCACGATAAGCCGATTGGTCCCGGCTGTTCTTTGTAGATCTTTGACGTTACAGGTACTTAGTCAGTGGTCCGATATTCTGACATACTAACTGGGTTGTGGATGTCAGATAAGCAGTCGCTTCGTGTTAAATATTAGTATTCAGCTGCATCCAGTTAGACTGGAAGCCGACCCTGACAAAGTTGGGAAAAGGCTATGCAGAAGATGATTCGAATGAACTGTGTGATGTGTAGTATTCGCAAGCGTTTTTGCTGAACAGATCCTGGGTTCAATTTCCAGGTCTGACATAGATAGTGTAATGAGGTTCATACTTTAACAGGAGGTGCTCGGAGTCTGAATTTGTGTACGATTGATGGTGATAGGCTCGCCGCAAACAAAACATTGTAGCGAGTAGGCAAGTCAACTCGCACACTAGTAATGTGATGATGTGTGATGTGATGTGTGTGTGTGTGATATGATTTGTGTGTGTGAGGTGATGTGGGTCCGCTCTGCCTAACCCTTCGGGCTAACAGGCGTGATGATATGAACTGGACATTCTCCATCACAGGAAATTAAGCGATTGTGGCAGTGACCTTAATGTAATTTTATTAAGGTAATTTCTGTTATAAACGACTCTGTTAATATTCTTAATTTCTTTGTTTTTTTTTCGTCTTATTTATGGGTACTGTACAATGGAAGTAAGAAAGAGTGATGGTACAGGAAAAACGTGGCGAGGAATAGCTATTGCGTATAAAAGGACCAAGAAATAAAAGCAAGAAATTTTGCCACAGATTCCATAAACAATTTTCTCGTTGGTCAACCACTAGGTCGCAAGCGCTGCGTGAACATGAAGTCCTGGGTTTGGTTTGCAGGACGGGTAGTGTCATTGAGTTCTTTTAACAAGACTTTCTTTCTACATAGTAGCTATCTAGATTTAATAACAGCCACTCGGGTCGATCTTTAGGTTAAGCCGTGCTTGCCTAGCTTGGTCCGTGAATGAGTGACCCATTACATACCGAGTTTCCTCCGTGCCTCGGAAAGCACGTTAATCAGTTGGTCTCTTTTGTCATTTGTATATCTTTGACAATCGTTACAGGTAGTCAAGTGCAGTCTTACCCAGGGGTATCGTATTACCCAGTTCTAAATGGGTTGTGGAGGTCAGATAGGCAGTCGCTTCATATAAAATACTGGTATTCAGCTGCATGCGGTTAGACTGGAAGCCGACTCCAACATAGTTGGGAAAAGGCTAGGCAGATGATGATGATGAGCTATCTAGATTTGTGCCCGGATGGATATCCCTATTTTCTAAAAAAAATTACTGGCGAAATGTGGGTGTACTTTAAGGATCGGCTGTGTGATGTAGTAATTCGTATTTGTTTTAAATAAATGGCGTTGAGACGTTGTGTACTGATTTCTTGTTCTAATTTCGACTAATGATTTACTTTTTCTTTACAACGTGTCAGGGCCAATTCCTAAATGACCACAAAGGTTAAGGTCTCTACAGTCCTATATCTAAACTTGACAACATGTGTGATATTATGTATGTATTCAATTCAATTAAAATGTCAGTGACAGGACAACGGAACGCCTGAATATCCTGATCGTGATAATATATGAGGAGATTAAGCGCTCAGCCCAAACTCGAGCCCTCACACGCCCAACTAACTCCTAATATTGATTTACGTCCATGAGATTCCATTCACCTAAAGCCTGGATTTGAAACATTCTGTCTAACATCATTAAGTGCGAATTTCGGCTATGAAACTGAACGCAATCAGTGCGCACTTCGTTCAAAAGCTCTCATCATCATCTTTTCCCAACTTTATTAATGTCGGCCTCCAGTCTTACCGGATGCAGCTGAATACTAGTATTATGCATGGAGCGACTGCTTATCTGACCTCCACAACCCAGTTAGTACTGGGTGTTACGGTTCTCCTTGGTAAGACTGGTTATCCGACTTTCGAGCTACTGTAACGACTGTCAAAGATCTACAAATGACAGCCGAGACCAACGGCTTAACGTGCTTGTTATTGTATAACGGGCTGGTGTCCGCAACTCCACGTCAAATGCGCATATTTTGCGTGCGGAAAATTAACGTGCTTGCCGTAGCACGGAAGAAGCTCGGTATGTAATGGGTGGTCACCCATCCACAGACCGACCTTGGTAATCGCGGCTTAACCTTAAAGATCGATCCGTGCGGCTGTTATTTAGCCACGAACCCTCATCATTGCTATGGAGTATTGGTATTAACATTTCTTAATAGATTTAGAGCGTATTTCACCGACTAAAATTTAGTCGATGAAATACTTTCTAAATCTATTTTTATTAATATCTTGCTTGGCACACAATTTCACTCCAATTATCCACGGTGTAGTGACGAAATTACGTAACATGTAATATCAAGATGATGGGAGGTGGCTTAAATGGTACCTGCTGAGATTTTGAAGTACAATTTCCCCGCTTGCCAGTTTAAGGATAATCAGAACATGATTGTAAATGTGATGTGATGAATGAAGGATTACAGTTTACACATACTATTTGGGTTTTGGTACTTAGTTGTAAGTACTAAAGCTAAGGACACACCGTCAGCGTCTCGCGAGCGAGCGAGGCGCCATTTCATACTTCGTTAGGCTCTTTCGATAGTTCGCGGTTTAAACCAAAGTATGGAAAGAGGTGAAACGCCTCGTCCGCCTCGTTTGTTAGCTAGCTGGCGGTGTGGTCTGCTCTTTAGCCATGAAAATGAGCTGGAAAAATAAGCATAGCAAATACAGTAAAACCAGCTTCATTCAAGTTCACTCTAAGGTGCAGGCCAGACAGAAGAGATGTAAGACTAAGACGCGTCGCAGACGGCGCGGACGTAAAAGCGTTGCGCCCGCGCCCCGTCTCTTCTGTATGTTTAGCATCGCGTCGCTTCTATACATTTTGTATGAAAGGAACGCGGTAGAGACAAATGTCCGCGTCCCGTCTGCGTCTTACGTCTTTTCTGTGTGTCCAGCGCCTAACAGTAAGTGACAGTGTTTGTTTTTAAGTTTTAACCTCATCCCAACTGAAATTCTTTTTTTGCATTCCATAACGTATAAAAGATGTTACAAATAACGTTAAGCTAAGTACAACCACATCAAATTCTCATGAATCCAGAGACAATTTCGAAAACTTTGTCTCTTAGAAATACTCATTCAAACAATGTTTAGCGTTATTAAACATAATTCACACAACAGTGCTTAAAACTTGAAACTCATTTGTTTGAAAGTCACGGATTCGCCGGGAATGTTATTAAAACTTTTATTACGAGTACATTCTGACGCCTCTTGGCTCTGGCATCCGGTAATAAGGCATTTATCCAACAGATAAATAGAGGAGTGATTAAAGTGCAGATTGGAGTGCCCTCTGCCGGGGCAAGGACCGGTCGGACTACGAACCCTGATAGTCAAGACCCACCCTAGTAGTAAGATCATAGCATACTTGTAAGCACTGCTTTGGATCGGCGTCACCGCGCCTTAATTTTACTAGCTGATCTCAGTGTGAATGTTCGTGAGGAGTTGATTAAATAATATCAGCCACTCGGGTCGATCTTCTCTCGGTTATGCCGCGCTTGCCTAGGTTGGTCCGTGGATGGGTGACCACCAATACATACAGAGTTTCCTCCGTGCCTCGGAAATCACGCTAAGCCGCTGGTCCCGGCTGTCAATTGTAGAACTTTGACAGTCGTTGCAGGTAGTCAGTTTCCCGAAAGTCTGACAACCAGTCTTACCGTATTACCTAGACCTAACTGGGTAATGGAGGTCAGATTTGCAGTAACTCCATGTAAAATACTGATATTCAGCTGAATCCGGTTGAACTGGAAGCCGACCCCAATATAGCTGGGAAAAGGCAGGCAGATGATCATCCCACTGTGAATTCGGAGAGTAACCTAAAGTGCAGGTGTAGGAACACCTTCACTTCAGGTTACTGCTAAACCTGATAAGAACAACCTACTGAGCAAATAATTTGAGATGATTTTCCATCGATAAGACAGAAGAGGAGATTAACACTAGCTGAAACCAATCAGAGACGCTGCCGGTGCGATGCGAGGCGGTGCTCACAAGTGTGCACTGCAGTACGGAGTTTCTTAGAAAAAATTCTGAACGACTCGAATGAGGCGACTCCGCCGGTCCGTTGACCTCTATGATCGAATCTCCAACTTGTTTTAATTTCGCAAACATGTTCATGATTTATTGGATTGGAGCGTGAATTTGTATTTATTTTTTGTGCTAAGTATTGTCTTTTTTTGTTCCCGATCGTTGTTTTGTTTGCTGCTGGCACAGTAATAGCAATTCGCAACATGAGCTATTGATCATCATCAATCAAACGGTCTAGTGATGTCCGATCTGTGACTAGGATGAACGTTGCCCGGAACTTGTTTTTCCATAAACCTAGTTTTTTTTTAAAGATATTCTGTTGGTAATTTATTGTCTTGTTGAGACGCAAAAATTGTATTTTTATCTTCACAGACGAATTTATAGTCGTATAAGACCAGCATTCTAAGAGTAGTAAATTAAATGTAAATTACACGGAAATTGGTCCTACCTTCCTAAAACATTTCGAACAGTCTCCCGAAACAATCACCTGTATAAATTCAATTTGAATTCAATTTCACATCTCATTCCTCACGTCACACGGTAATGACGGTACACCAATCTTCGCACTGTTTGCATGAATCTAGTCTCGAGGCGATAAAACAAGGCGATGTAGACGTGCCGCCGACGATTTGTACGACAATTAGGTACATCTGCAGCCGCTACGTGTTGGAAACTCGCTGCGTCTCGACTCGAAAGACCCGGGAGTGTAGCCAATGTAAACGACCTCTAATGAACAAAGCGAGAATTCTTTTAACTCGCTCGAGTAAAACATTTGAAGGAACATCGTAATTGGATGTCTCGATGGTACTCTGAAGAACATCAAAGACGTACGTATAGATGATACAGCAAATTTAAATGTTGCTCCATTTGTCGCATATCCATGTACCATGGCCAATGTATAACTTTTGCTTCTGCGTCGCAATTAACTTGCCTCACGACCAAGACAGATCTCGAGTTGTTCAATTTAAGTTAGCAACTTCCTTTTACAATTTGTCACATAAAATCGTTCAGTTACACAGTTTGTGGGCACGCTAGTAAATCCTCTATGTATAAAACGTGGCGTTCTGTGAAGTTTAAAACTCTTGGGGTTGCGGACGCGAGTTGAGCACTAAAGTAGCAAGCCGTCTCACTGCCAAATAGCTTTATTTGACGGCGGGCAACTGATACGCGGACAGCGATTCTTTGGTTATTTGTAAAGAAATATTTGCGAAAAGTTTGATATAGCGAAATTTATTTTGATATGGATTGCCAAAAATACGAAGCCAGTCTCGTTCAAAGCAAAATGCGGATAAGTATCTAAATAAGTGTATTTGTAGGTACTTGATCTTTATTTCTTTTATACTATTTCTTAAACAAACATGAAAACTGGTAATCACACTTTAAACACCTTCACTTTATTTTTAATGTCCTTGAACAACCTTTATATCATTTCTTTAATAAAATTTCCTCATTTTGAATCCTGCCCCGCTTTATCAAATTGGCAATCTTTATCGAAAAAAAAAAGCGATCACGGCGGTAGCCATTTTAAATCTTTAAGTCCTTGATGATTGCTTGTATTAAAGGAACAGGGATTTTTGTTCTTTGATTGTCTTAAGATAAGGATCAGTATTCTTTGTTACTGTATCAATCAATTTGTTTTGTTTTGAATTATACGAGTTTTAGATCTTTTGTTGCGTGGCTAAAATCAAAACGATCGCCGCCATCTTGTCTATCTTGTCTTGTCTATTCATTTCACAACTTTTTATCAATAATCAGCACCTCTGTTAATGTCATTTGAGCGTCAAAAGATCCTCCCTTATAGCACTGTACTTTCTGCTTTGTTTGTGTCTAATCATCTTATTTAACACCAAAAGCGTACCATTATTAGCAGCGTGGACTAAATTGTTATTTTCGTTGTTTAAGTTTTCCAGCTTATTGTTATGACCTGGTTTTCCTTGCGGGAACTGTTTATGTAGGTACTCATAAACTAGCGCATTATAAGTTTCTTTGTTTGTTCAGAGTGTTTCGTTTAACTACTTTCTGACTACTGCATTAGCAATAAAGCACTGAAGCAGATTTGTATTAACTACGTCATCATTCTGTGTCGTAGAATTGGTCCTAACTTTAGGCCCCAATTTCTTTTGTCTTACAAGTACTACAAACTGCGAATAATACAGAATTCCAGCTGTTATAAAATCTATATCGCTCCTAAGCCCATATTCGGTCCTTATGCCTCAAATTTCAAAGTTAGTTGTTTCGGCTATTTCGGCTGTTACCTTGGGATGTTATCCCGTTGATGGTCGGGGAATGTTTATATAGTATTACCTTCGGGCAGCTTCGCTAATTAACCATGTGGGAGAGTTCGTCTGCTAACTATCTGCACAACTGAAACACGGGATTACACCCGAACCTGCCCTTAACATTTTTAGGGAAGTGAAGGATTTAATTTAAGGGTTGGTTTAATGGGAAAAGGAAATTGAAAAGGATATTCTATTAAGAATAAATTACAATGTTTAAATTCGTTTCAGAAGAGTTTGAAAGTAGATAAGTATCCACCGGCCTTTAATGTTTTTGGTCGTGTTATATTTTGAAGGTATCGTTTATAATTACGAAAGTGATGGGATAGGTACTCTTGTAGAATTTTAACAAGGATTTTAAATTACAGTTTAAATGAGGCACTCTCGTTTTACCTACGTCAATATTCACTTACGATTGAGCTAAGTCTCTTCTTGGTTCACCGAAATAGATGCTTTATCATGTAACGTTAAATTTTACGACAAAACCTCGAATTTGGGAGCAAAGTAGACTCCATCTACAGGCTTCGGTTACGAGCCTAGCTGTCATACATATTACACTATATAACTACATCATAAAATGTTTAGTCCTAGCTCTTGTTCGGGAGTTTCGTGTTTTTGGGTAAATTAGGCCATTTTAAGCAAATTAATTCGGGGTCCTCGTTTAGCTGGTCGTAAATTGAGGTAAATCTCTTCGGGCACAATATGTTCTACTTTATTTGCATAATGCGCTGACCATATTTTATCTTTGGCGACTTTCATAGGCGGAAAAAATATAAAATACAGCGGTTTTGAACTGTCGCTATAATATTTATCGTGCCCCTTGCAACCACCGTTTTAATTGTTCATGGGATTCAGTATAATGTCGGTCCCATTTATGAAATTCCCTTTTTCACTTGTTTACGTTTTGCCCAAACGTCTCCATTAAGTGCGCTGACAAAATCATAGCACACACGTCAAAGAGAAAAATTCTCACAAGTGACAAAAGGAAGCCTTGAGTATTTTATTAATGAAGAGCTTGACGTTCAAAAGGACAATATGATTCTCTTATGTGTCTTGTAACAGACAACGAGTAACAAAGCGAAACGAAGAACGTCTACGGAAGTTTTTTTCTTTCTTTTGTGTTATTTTATTATTGAGGCGTTTTCTAGTGGAGCATTTATTTGTTTCGTCAGTTCCTTTTATTAACGCCCTCACAAGTTTGTTTGCGATTTAGATTAGGTAATTGGTTTTTTGTCGCACTATTTAGGTATATGAAGCGAGGAATAGGTACTTCTTTATTTGCCTGTCAGAGAATCAGTTTACGATTTATGTATAGGAGTTTCTTTAACTGTGTATGTGAGTGGACTGCCTCATTGGTCGAGTAGTCATAAGCACCACTGCTGGCGTGAGGTTCTCGGTGAACCAAATAACACTTTAAATTCCCGCGTCGGGTAGTGTTATTGGGTTTTTCCATCAGGAGTTTTCTTATTAGCAGCCAGACTCGCCCCCTATTACATGGAACTTAAATATTACTGACGAAACGTGGGTGTTCTATAATTGGGTACACCTCTGCCTAACCCTTCAAGGATTACAGGCGTGATGAAGTTTCTTTAAATTACCGACCGATTCCGCGAAATTATCATGCTTGACAGGCATGTAAGAATTCACAGCATCATGTGTCTTGTTTAAACTGACAGGCGTATCAAATTATTCCTCATCTCTGGTTTTGTTTTCAATAAGTTCTTTTTTTGTATTAAAATATAATTATCAACATAGCTAATTCTGTTTGGGGAACACGAGTGTAAAATCCGTGAAAGGAATGAAGATTTGCTTTTGATGGTAGGCACTAGGCAGGCTTATCCGGATTTAAAAACAAGCTGAATTAGACGCTCCATCAAACGTCAATTTATCTTGTCTCAAGAGATGGTCGCTCAAATGTGAGCGTACCCTATACGTGTCATTCGAGTCGTTCGTTATAATTTAATATTTCGTAGAAAAAGAAATAGGCATTCATTTCCGAGAAATGTTTTATTATGATGCTTGATGGATGTCAAATATAAATTCCATAGTAAAATTCGACACAAGCAATAATTTCTCCATACTTGCTGTTTATTTTGTTACCTCATCCGTAGTATCTCTTTGGAATTTCTTAGAATTTCTAAACTTGAATGGTATCGCTGCTGTCGATAGACGATACTTTATTGTTCTCCGAACTGATACTCTCGCAAGAAGGAATGAGGTACCTATACACGGCGACACATGAAGCTATACATATCCAGTATAACCTAACCTCGCTCAGTATGAGCTTCCCGTACAATGAGAGATCAGCTTAATTTGGTTTTCATAGTTTGATTGGCCGTCACTAAAGCCTTAAATGTTAGCATTACATCGACCACGTGTAGGTACAGTCACGAACAACAACTTATGCACTTAGCAACATGTAAAAGTGTTTTTCTCCTATTGAATTAAGTTTAATTTTATATTGCTACGAACGTAGTGATTTGGAACCCGTACTATTACAAAGTGGGTTATTTCAAAGTCTTCAAGAAAAATGTTTTTGAATTTAGTGAAGTGCATCATACATTTGTGCTCATGACTGTACGTGTACACTATGAAATATGTATACGTATGGAGTGCTACAATCGAGACACAGTCGTACATCTTACAGGTCTGTGAGCATCAACAAAATGGCGGATTTATTCTTATGTGAATGCGCAAACGGAGCGGAGTCGTGCACCTAGGGTTACCATTCGTCCGGATTTCTCCGACTGCTTTTGTCCACTCGGATAAGGTACATATTTGTGGAGTTTGGCCGCCTTCATCATAGACCAGAGATTTCGAATAAAGTGTTTTTTTTTCTTAAAAACAATAACACCGCATGGCCTCCTGAAAAAAAAGAAAGATCAAAAAATAATGTCCGGCATTTTGTCAGAACATTAGAATAGAATCGAATAATTTTTAATCGTGTTAAAACTTGGCACATCAAGGTCTTTTATATAGGGCTATGATCTTGTATAGATATGTTTCGCCGTAGACTGGCATACAAATATTAGAACATGTTAAACGTAAAAAATTCTAAACAAGACTTTCTCAAAATTAATTTCTTTCAAGTTTCGAAATGGTAACCCTACCATACCCCGTCTTTGCTACTGTTGGCGGTCTTTCTGCATAATTGAACACTTTCCATACGCCTTGGTCAGGGTCTTGTCGGCTATTATTTTACGTAGCACACCACTATTGGTGTTTAAGGGATGTGGGAAGTTATGATGGATTAGGGCTTTCTAATATTTATGTTTTTATTTCGTTTCCCAATTCCCAAGCGGGTGGAAAGCTCTTAAGCTTGGCTCTTATATGTTTTTACTGTTATAAACACTAGAGATATAGTACACCTCTGCCTAATCCTTTGGGGATTACAGGGATGATGTTGTGTTACGTTAATGCAAACTCGTACATTGAACTATAGTTACTGGAGTTGAACTCTTGAAGGCTCTGATATTTAATCAATAAAGCCTGTAAAACTTTATGCACGGCATAAAGTTTCGTTTCTTAGTACGCCGATAGACATTAAAACTATAGTTGCTTTTACTTAACATAACATCACGACTGTAATCCCCTAAGGGTTAGGCAGAGGTGTAGGTACCTAATAGTACACCCACATTTCGCCAGTTATGTTTAAGTCCCATGTGATAGGGAGCGAGCCCATTGGCATCAACCGGGCGCAAATCCAGTGGCTGCTGCTGAGAAATTCCTGATCGAAAAAACCAATGACACTGCCCGACCCGGGAATCTAACACAGGACCTCATGGTCAGCAGTCGTGCGTGCGACTACTAGACAAACTTTTACGTAAATAAAAAATACAAATATTCCACTAGCTTTTAGCACCTATAGACAAGAGAACTAAGTACACAAAACTATTTATTCATAAGCAAAGTGCAAACGGGAGATGGCGCCTTTACCGGACAGTTTGCATAATTGAAAAGTTGTTGTTCAACAGTAACTTGTAGTTTGGTACAAAAAGTTACCTTTTGTTCTAGACATCACGGTAATGTTACTGACTTGAATATGTATGTGTTTGGAGGACTTTCTTGTTGCTATGTGCTTGGTTATGGAACGTGGAACTGTTATGTTGGCCATATAAATGTGTTGTGTAAAAGTTTGAATGTGTTGATCTGTGCCCCATGTGAATCTACGTTGTGTTGTATTTTTTTTTTTTTTAACTTTGCGCCACACTAGGAATATCTCCTGTATCGTGGGTGCGTTTACAAACATTTAAACTCACATACACAAACAGCCAGACCCGGAACAACTATCTGTAGGCCATGCAAATATTTGTTCCGTGCGGGGATCGAACCCGCGACACGTAACGCAGAAGTCAATCGCTCAGCCACTGCGCCAACCGTGCCGTCGAAGTATTGTGGCACCTTTCTTCGTAATCTCACATGGAAACAATTATAATAGCGTCTTTATACAAGCTGTAAACGGACTCTTAACGAAGACGTCAACCAAGCATTCTGTACATCAAACTAAGTAACTCTACGCAAACATTATTGCTGGGAAACGACTTATTTTTGGGGTGAAATCACGGTTTACGGTAGAAGTCAGTGTAACGCACTCAAAACATTGTGCTGATGGATGCATTGAATAGTACAGGGGTCGTGGAGGTATTTAAAAAAGTTACAACATTAAAAATTCGTATTAAAAAAAAAAGTTGTGAAAAAGTTGTAACTTTGACTCCTAATATCTCCGTAACTATGAGTCAATGAAGGGGAAAACAAGTTTCTTTCAGCTTCGTTAAGGGTATTTCTACACCCATTGTTGTAGCAGTAAGGACGGTTTTCTACCCAATGTGCGGTGTTATGTCGGTGTCACACCTAATGCAGTCACCGTTTGACCTTGTTGATGGACTTGTATTTTTCTGTAGAAATTTCTTTACAAAAACCGCTGTCGACACGATAACATCGGCTGTGGGTAACATTCGGTTTGATATGTTAGCAAGAAAGCAAGCTATATCCGAACTATGGTACTTATCACCCCACGGAAGTCATGAAGATATGGGAACTAACGAGTATGTCACTGCGTAGACTGGGCACATTATGTATGCAATGCTATCTTAAGATAACATAACATCACTCCAATATTTCCTTGAGAGGTTAAGCAGAGGTACCTTTAGTACGAACACAGACGTTTAGCCTGTAATACCTAATATCTTGTTTGTAATAGAAGATAAACTTATTTGCTATCGACCGGGCACAAATCCACAATAAATCCACATTTTACGTGTTCGATAAAGTAGCGTGGAAATTGATTGGATATTGGAATGTCTAATTTTGTGTTTAATGTTCGTATTTGCAAGTGTACCCGAAAACTATGACATATTATGTCGCTGCTCTTTTAGGCAACAACAGTATTCACAACATTAAACAAAAACTCAAAGCAAACTATCCACTCTTCCCTTTAAAACAAAGTCCAGTATTCATAATCAGGGCCCGGTACAGTTATTAACGACTTCATACTTCGGGCAGCTTAAATGTTTGCCCCGGGCCAACAAGCTTGGCCGCCAATGTTTGCTCTAGTGCATTATCATTATATTCTCAAACATTGGGTAGTCAGATACATAATGCTAGTTTTCAAATTAAAATTATCATAGAGTTGGGGTTGTTTTGTTTTGTTGGGATTGTACTGCTGTTGTATTATATTAAACTAAATATTAATTCATTATTTGAATCAGATTTTGTTAACGATTTCAAGGGTTTTCATTTTTTTCACGGAACCCTAATCCTTCTTATTAAATACAAGTAGCCTAAGTTGCTCCATATGACATCGGCTAGCTGCCAGTTTAAGTCCAGTTAAAATCGGTCCAGCCGTTTTGGAGATTAGCCGGAACAAACAGACAAAGGCACGGACAAAAATTTAAAAAAAGTTTTTTATTACAAGTACCGCATAATTAAATACTTTATCTTTAACGAGTTTCCTCCGTGCCTCGGTAAGCGCGTTAAGCTGTTGGTCCCGGCTGTCATTTGTAGATCTTTGACAGACGTTACAGGTAGTCAGTGCCTCAAAAAGTCTGACAACCAGTCTTACCAAGGGGTATAGTATTACCCAGTACTAACTGGGTTGTGGAAGACAGATAGGCAGTCGCTCCATGTAAAATACTGGTATTCAGCTGCACCCGGTTAGACTGGAAACCGACTCTAACAGAGTTGGGAAAAGGCTAGGCTGATGATGAGATGATGATGTATAGATGTAGAGCCTGGCTGTTTAAACCTCCTAGGCCTACATTTATATGATTGAAGTTTGAACAGTATCTTTTTATTTTGACTGGGCATAACTTCTAGGTATAAGTATGACGTGGTAAAAAGATTCACAAGTGAGCATGTTGATTGCTGATTGTTAGTTGCTCTGTCAGTAACATATCGAAGTCTCTTGCTCGATTCGAACAGGTATTATCAGATGGATAAAGTAGATAGTTAGAATTTTTATATTATAGGTTCAACAATAATTAGAAAATTATTTTCTGACGTTGAATACTCGTAGTAATATGGGATTTAATAATATAAAAATTCTAATAAAAATAATACCACTGCCATAATTACCACTTTGTACCCGCAGATTAGTAAATTCCAGTATCTACTACAAGTAAATTTAGTAGTATACTCTCCTGCCATAATCGCTGGACATGTGAAACTGGAATCACTTCTCAAAAGCTACGTTTACCATCAGACTGTCTGTTACCGACGAATAATAAAATATTTTTCACCGAGTATAAGGGCTTACCTACCTCCTACCTAAATTATGATAATTGGATCCGCTGAAAAAGTAAAGAGTTCTTATATTATATCCCTGGCCAGCGTACTGGCGTAATTAAATATATTAATTAGTTTTCTGGTAATTACTGTAGTCTCTTCATTTAGGTACTGTTTTGGCATCTGTTCTATCTCACTCAATCTTGTTCATATTTCTGAAAAAAGCTTTGTTGGTAATTATGCATAGCATAATCAGCCTATAATGTTCCCACTGCTGGGACACACGGCCTCCTCTCTAGAGAGGAAATGGGCTGTAATCCACCACGCGGGCCCAGTGCGGGTTGGTAGATGTCACATGTCTTCGAATTTTTGGATCCACATGAACCGGTTTCCTCACGATGTTTTCATTCACTGTTTTGAGAGCAGTGGTGATGAAATAAATTACACAAAGTAGTACGCCTGCCTGGGTTCAAACCCACGACTTACTACTCGTAAGTCGGGGCCGCCATCACTGCTTCACCGCTGAGCCATCGCTGCTCTCTGGTAAATAAGCATTGTAGAATAATTGAAACACTGAAAAGGCTTATATTTGGATACTGGCTTATGCCCACGGCTTCGCCAGCGTGTGTTATTTTATTATTGGTCCCTCTAGATAGTATACCGGAATAAAAAGTATACTAGAAAGAAAGAAAGAAAACATATTTTTTTGGCACATGCCACAAACGTGTTATGTATCCAGGTTACAATCTATCTGTGTGCTTTCATCTAAATCCATTCAGTAGTTTCTGCGAGAAAACAAGTGACAATTAAACCTTTAAAGCAGTAAGATACCTATAAGTATTTTGTCGTAGTTCAAGCGCTGTCAGTGTCAATATTCCGCAGCAATGATGAAGTTGAGAGCTTTTGAGCGTAGTTTAAATATACTGACTGCGTTTTCTTAGGTACATTTGTGAAACTCACCCATAAATCTCGTTATTCTCTACTCAAATCTACTGCACAAATAATGGTTTCCAAAACAGCTAGCAAACGCTATAATATAATAATTAAACCAGGAAATGGCGAACCACCCTGTAGAATGTAGTCGCCGCAGTCTAAACCGACAGCGTAGTGTTGGTTTTAAAACCGACATTGTTCCCGCTGAAATTAAAGAGAAATACACACCGTGTGAGCTGCTTATCTTGTGGAGTCAGTTGCAGGCTACTGCGCTGGTATGTTCGCAGCCTGCATGTCATTCATTGGTAGGGTTGCCATCTTAAAATTAGGTACTTACATGCTGTCAAAAAATTTTCAAGCATGCTGGTTTCCTCCACCGAAGCTAGTGGTTATTAGACAATACGCACATGAATCCGAGCAATCAGAGGTAGTGTCTCGGGTTCGAACTCGAGACCTAAGACTTGACAGTACGACGGCCACACCACTAGACTATCACTGCGATCATTATTCGTAAGATCATTTTTTGCATTTTTTTTAACGACTTGGCCCGATTTTTCATTTCACAGAGTCAAAAAGCCCGACAATTCCTGACATATGGCAACCCTATTCACTGGCAGAATCTTTAAAACTAACATTCGCTGCATCCTCAAAGAGATATGTTGCTTCTGCTTCACCTAGGCGCTCTCATTTCTATTCATTTCGGTGTGCTCACTGCCAACAACGAGACTAGAATATGTAATTTAGTCTGCATTTTTATAGAGTACTGGCTTTTAACATGTACATGTTTAGGTACGTGGTAGATTCCGCCTAAGAGTTGATACAAAAAACATCGCCTGTGATGAAAAATACCTATAACAAAACATGTTCACATTATCATATCAGTCGAAAGACGTCCACTGCAGGATATAGGGCTCCAACAAGCGTCGCCACATCACCCGGTCTTGTGTTTCTCGCAACCGAATTTCTGAATACCGTGGCCTTCACCAGGAGGGCTCCAACATCCGCTTTAGCAGAATCAGAATAGGATAATAATATTAATTACTTACACGTTAAAATGGTCACAGTTTGGAATTCCCTGCCTTCGTCCGTGTTCCCAAGTTCATATGACCCCAATCTATTTAAGTCGCGAGTTAATAGGCTTCTTTTGGGTTAGCTCGTTCCATCGTCGACCTCATCTCTGTCCTCAGGACTAGATTGAGGTCAAGAGTAGGCCCACTAAACATAAAAAAACAGACTCAGTTAATATTATGAATTGTCACTCAGTTAATAGTGTGAAGTGTATTTGTGAACATTTTACTAATTGTCTGCTAAAGCGGCAATTCTTGGCCTCCAGGAGGCCTTCCAACGCTGCGCCTTCCAGCAGTTGGTCATCACTCCAGAGTACTCCAGACTAGGTACAGCAAGATATACGTATTTATAGAAAGCATTAGGTCCTTAATAGTCGCTGGTTGGAGTCATCCGTTCGCAATTTTCAAACAAAAACCTTTACAAAGTCCAAAACTAACAAACGGAGCATGTAATAGGTCGTAAGTAATCTCCATTAGTAGGCAAAGAGCCAGTTCTCAAAGAAAACACGTAGTAAAAAGAACTCATTGTACACTCGAAAGAATTAAGTCGGTAACAGGTGTAGTGTTCGGTAGATTGCGTCCGCCGCCGCGCCGCCATTTTCCCTGTTTTCCCGCGGATTTCCTGGTTCGGTATAGCAATGCTGGCCCAATTAATTTGGCAGAAATTATCACCTAATAAAGGAACAAAGTGTTTTTGAAAATGATAGCGTATTGTTTACTAAAACTGTAATTACTGAACACTAATTTTAGAAGTTAAGACTTCTTCTTTGTTCTTACAATTATTAAGGTCGCACATTTCGGCTGAGGTAGAAAGTTTAACTATAGTCTCACCGAAGAATAAACAAAACAAACTAAGATTCCTCGGCATTTCGGTAAGCTTCCACACTTGTCTTACCTGTTATGTAGTTCTTCAGTGAACATTGCAACAGATATACAACAAAATTAATTTCATTATACGCCATTATAATGCTAATCTGCATGACATGATAATTATTGGCACTTAATTATAGCGTCAAGATCAAATGGCCCATAATCCTAGAACTAACACACGACAATATTGTATGTAAACTGCAGTAAACAAGACCATCCAATCTAGTGTGTTTAACCAATTAACTCCTCCGATGCGGTCGAAACATAAACACCTCTAACGTAGCCTCCATCGCCATTTGAACTGAATATCATTAACATTATGCGATGTTCATTAAACTTGTCAAAATTGTTCACGATCTCTGGCTTGAAAAATTTAAATTATTCCCGACAGTGTACGTGACAGATTCAGGGATGACAAACGTTTCCACGAGGGTCGTCAAGCGTCGGAGTTATTTGCGTATTTTTATAGCGGGCTTCGAATTTTCTAGGTGGAGAAAATACTTGGTAGAGAATCACGGCGACCAGGTTAATGGGATCGCGTGGATCAGGGGCGATGCAATTCAATGAGGTTGTTCACCTCGAAGAACAAAGATCGATAAAACATCCGAAAGATCACAGACTAAAGTAACAACCGAATTAAGATTTTAAACGCAACCTCTTTAGCATACAGACAACTTAATAGACACACACAAGATCCCAACTAATTTCGCATTCACATTTATTCTGTGTATGAATTAATTCAGTACAATCCCGATTGCTAAAACAATTGCCGACACCTCTGAAGCAACACAAACACGTGAATGTTTTCGTCGTAAACAAACAGTGAACGTGTGTCAGTGTAAGCCTCACAGCGATTCTCTCGTTTATTGCTTCATTTAAAGGGTTTTAAACCAGATAAGTGCTTTTATCGTAGCCCTTATTAGGACTTGTATACACAGGACAACTGCACACAGGGGGAGAAAGCATGGAACGACAGCTGTTTATTTTCGTTGGAGGTGTCTTGTGTGTGTGCGGCCTTTTTACTGGTTTACTGTCGGGCTCAATGTTTTTTTTTCTTTTTGTTGTCGAGCTTTTTGCGCGGGCCAATCAACTCGCTCTGTGCGAATTACGCTTTAGTTGAGTTTTCGTGTAGGATAATCGGATTTCAGGGGCAATCGCGTTTTGTATGTATCAACATACAAAACGCGAACAAACACGCATACGCGTTTTGTACTATCAAGTAGAAAGTGGCTGTGGCTGTGAGTGAGCGATTATTGGGTCATATAGGTAAATATCAATGTGACAAAGTGTTGATTGAAGCGAGCGACATATTGTCTTCCTGAAAGTGAAATTGTAGATTGGTCCTTTGAATCAAACCGTGGTGTTTCATGATTTAATAAATCATAAAATACCTTGTGGCATAAAATCCGCCTATATACCAATATTGTACATAAAGTTTAAATAAATAACCACGATCTATTCGTTGACCAACGACTCCTAAAAGCTCTGAATTAGAAGCGTTAGAAACGTTTCACTGTACACACGGCGACACATGAAGCTATACATTTCCAGTATAAGTTGGCCTCGCTTTGTATAAATTTCCTGTAAAATGATAGATCCTCATAAACTGGTTTTGTATAAGTAGTTTGATTGGCCGTCGTGTATAGCATTATGACAAAATAAACAAATAAAGGCACACAAGGAAATACATTTCCAACAAAAATCCCTTAAAACAAGTCATTAAGTAAATCAAAAGGCCACAGTCGACATTTCTTTGAACAAGCATTGATATCGTAAGCGTAGGATTGCGTGTCACGAATGCTGGCCAGTGATGGCGGTTCCTGCCTGAGCCATGGGCCACGAATGGCCACGATCGAGACCTTGGCCGCACGCATGCTACCGATATTAAGCGACAAATTATAACTTACGTAGGTACTTTGTGTAGGACGCATGACGTAGAATAATTAATTTGTTATTTATAAATAACAAATTAATTATTTATAAATGGGAACTATTAGTTCTTTGGTAATGGGCAAATGGTTTCAAATCATGAGTAATCTGTAACAATATTTCTGTGGTGGACGTACTTAGGCAAATCCAGCTACATTGCATGTCGAAAATACCCACACACATATTCTTTTCTACATTCTATTAAAAATAGCCGGCCGGCAAAGCCTAGCCTGTTAGTGAGATTTGGTACCAAATCTGACTAACATGTCATACCAAACAATTCTAAACGTTATTTTAAAATTCGAATCAATAATGTTTCTACTACCCTTCATAGGTATTTTCCTTGAAAAGCAGTTACCCAACAAGAACCTTATCAATAGAGATCACTGTAATTTTGACAGTGATCAATTGATCATTGACAAAATGTAACTGTAAAAAAAATTAAACACTGGCAGGTTTTAATTTCATAAATAATCCAGCAATCCAACTTACACCAGCTGGGCATAATTTATAAAGCTGTGTACCTAATCTCGTATTGATCGCTGTACGTAGTACTGTAAGCCTGTAGGTATTTAGTTAAGACTAGTATAGACGTTTTCCAGTGCTTAGGTACTCGGTTACCCTCAGCCGCCACTGATATTTGTTCAAGATTTAAAGCTTTCTTCTCATTTATGATACAATAGGATTGTTCCAAATATGGGTTAAACGAGATACTGGCCGTGATGTGTTGAAATTAACGGCGTATCTAATTCGGCTTTCTATTAATGAACGATTGTCATATTGTTTTAATAGGCCTTTTTTATCTATGGTTTCGTAAACTTAAGAGAGTAAGAGAACTAAGGGTCGAATTCACCAGAAACAAAACTCGGTTAACACATCTGTCAGTGTTACCATTATTACGGAATATTGACACTGACAGCTCTTGAACGCGTTTTAGATGTGCTGATCGCATACAGTTTATTGATGAAATCCTCCCTAAGAGTCGGTAAAGGCTTTTGAGAAAATTTGCATGATTGAACCATGTAATGTTCCTTACTCTTTACTTCTTTAGACAAAACGTGTCCCTTAATCTTAACTTAACCTATATCAATTCTCCACTACACGTCCAAAAAATCTATGAAGACCTCCCCCATATGAGTCACCGCGCCGGACAATCAGGGCGACGACCGCAAACCAACGCAACCATCCCCCGTAGCAACAGCGCAAACACAATACTTACACAAGGGTGAAAATTATGCACTTCCACGTAATTTCCGTTCAACCAAACCGCTAACAGGCAATGTACTGGCCGAAGCCAGGCAATGGTGTGGCAATACATGTAATATTGTGTCGAACATTGGTCCTCGTGTACATATGTTGTTCCAAGAAGCCACAGGACCAACCGCACAATATCCGCGGTCAGTTTGATCGCGCGATGTATTTCCTGGCAACACAACTAGGGTTTTGAAATTTGGGGGTTGGGCCATTTTGAAATTTCCAAATTCTGGCAACAACCCGCATACTGGCTGGAAAAATAAATGAGTATTGAAAAAAGAAAGATTAAAAAGTTTTTGTGTTTGTACTAATTTATCTTTTCATTATTATTTTATCAGCTCATACCTACTGTCCCACTGCTGGGCAGAGGCCTCCCAATAATTCATCCAATTCTCACGGCTGTTGGCTGTTGTAGACCAATCTCATGAAAACGTCTAGTTCGTCTCGCCTTCTTCGCCTTGGTCTTTCATGGCGTCGTTTTTCTTTATTTATCAACCATATTGATGTCAATTTTGAAGTCTTAACTCAAAACAGCCCGGAGACATGGCAAGACCGGACCGATGGCAACCCTACAACGCAATGTTTACACGCTTGCATTTCATGACACAGATATGGAATAACTGCGCTTTTTCGGAACATTGCCAGCATTCTGTTGAAAAAGTTGACTATCGTGTTCCAAACGTATGCGTTCTACCATAACGGAGCATAGGCCTTTTGGCCGCCATATTGCAATTCGCATGGGATCCCCATTTATGCAACACTATTTATGTATCTAGATGGAACAGTCAGCTGGTCGGACCAAAAATGGATTTTGCATATTATATCGCTTCATTTGCCATGGCTCTGAATACTCTTGTTATCATCATGAGGCTGTTCTCTCCCACTGCAGGACAAAGGTCTCCCTTCCGTCTTTTTTTTCGCTTTTGAGACCAGTAGTTTGGGCAGGATTCTAAGTCGTCACGCCATTTACTTTTAAGCCTACAGTGTCAATCCTTTGTACTCAAGAAAAGAAAACTGTTTACACCAAAATAAGCTAAGCACTGGATACAAACGGACTGATACCATAATTCAACGGTGGTTTAGAAAGGTCTACCTTGATCCTATTTTAGATCCAAAACCGACCCAACCTTTTATAAGATAAACTTGAACAAAAAATAACCTGTTACAATAAAACCGATGTCCCGGCAAACACGACTAAAAGTCCTGACACAAGATCGGCCGCACGCCAATGTAACCACATCCGTGTTTGTCCGCCGCAATATAATATCATAACAGATGGTCACGCCATCCCTCGAGTGTTTTGACGGGAAATAAACTTTATTTGACATCGGTTAAGGTTGATTATTATTTTATTAAGTAACTTGGAAGGATTTTAGAGGCTTTTCATGAAAATTGACTCATATTTGTATCTAAAGACTGCATAGTTTGGTGCTTAAAGTACAAACTTACCGAATAATTTATACTTATTACTGCTTTTCACATGCAGTCTGACCATGCTACCTTTTAAAGATCGTAGGACCATCTAGCTGGAGGGCGTCCCACACTACGCTCACCAATGCCAATACACGGTCTCCTATTCAGGACTCATTTGCCATCGGTCCTCTGGGAGACATAGCCAGCCGAGTTCGACTTCTGCTTGCTTACTATGCAAGCTATGTATGTCGGTAACTCCAGTTATTTTCCAGATCCTTTATCCTTCAAAGAACATAGAATACCAAACCAAGTCGCAGTAAGTCCTATTCCTCCTAACAAAATAGATTTCACAATTTCAAGCTCTAAATTCTCAAGACCAAAGGTAGTTGAGTTCGAGCTCTTTGTGACCTTGCTCCCATATTCGTGGGTTCGATCGATTCCTCGGTACGTACCTATTTACGTCCATCTATCTAATGTCGGTATACCCGTGAGACAAATTAAACTTGAATAGTTTGGCAGCCGGGTCGGCCAATACCCAAATTGTAAGTCAACTAGTTTGAAGGTACTCTTTGGTCTTTCAATAATTCATTTAAAAAGAAAACATTCCAAGTTATGGGAGCTATTTCTTAGAAATTAGCGTCGAGTATTTCTATCATTTAATATGTTAATTTAAGTTAAGTAGTAAAATTCGAAATTAACTCATTACGAATGAACACGAAACGTAATGTTAATTATTAATCTAATTGAAAATTGTTTGAGCCGTTTGGGGTTGAAACACTGAGGTGTCAAGTGCCTGATTCAGTAAGCGGTGCTCCTGGACTCTGGACACGGCTAGTATTGTTAGGAGTTTCCTCTATCTGGAGCCCTGACCGCCGGTAGCTTGAATCCTGTTCCCGATACCAGTGGGCTACTATTTTTATATCGTTAAAGTTTTTTCTTTTAAATTGTATTTTAAAGGAATATTTAAAAATGTACAAAATAAGAATGAAAATTTAAGCTAATAAATACGTCTCACAAAAACCTTCGCCACTGATTCCTTGCTTTCTGGCAATCGCAATCTCTGGTAGCAGGGAGCAGTAGCAGTGGGCGGTTTGCCAGCACGCGAATACCTCGACAATGTGACGCTTACAAAAGTGTAAAATAACGAATAACGTGTCAGACCAAACGCCACCACTAACAGCCTAATCTGAAAAGCGCGTAGTCGCAAATATTAAATTTCTCGGGCTCAACCAACAGTAAGGCCGACTGAACCGCCACTCTGTTGCTCGGAATTAAAATGGCGTCGGGTACAAGTTACGAGCGGTAATAGTATTGAGGTACAAGGATCTTTTGGCGGGCGGCCGTAATCAGAACTACCAGTGAAAAAATAAGATGGCGGCCCATCTTGTTTTTTCACTGTAATTTCACAAATTTTTACCAACAGCGCTCTGTAACAATGTCACTTATGCGCCAAAATACTCTTGCAGAACTTTTAATGAAAGTTTACCTCAGTCATATATATTCCCTTGAAACTCTAACCAATTTGGTCCTTTGCCAGGTAGACGTGGCTGGTGGGGGCGAATATTAAAATTTCAGAGCTTGCCTTAAGCCAAGCCAAGCTTCGTGCTATAGCCGGATATAAAATTGTGACATGGTCAGAGTTTAAGGCTGTTTTTTCACCTGCCACAAAACTTCAGCGATAAATTTCAGAGAGTTTGTCCGATCACAACTTGAAGTAAACTGTGGAGCAATTGCAGCTCACACAGTTACATATTTGTATTGGATATTACAAATAAAAACGGAAAAATAAAAAACTTTTTTGCAAAAAAAAATCAGTTTGTTTTTTGCCACCGACTTCTGAAGCTAAAGTTATTTTTCATTTTTTTTTTTTTTTGAAGTCGGTTTTATTTATTGCAAAAAAGTTTTTTTTATTTCAACACCCAACAATATTGTAATGAGCGTTTATGGCTTTATTTAATGCTCTTCGAATAAGGACAGTCCTTTTAGTTATTAAGTCTTATAAAAAAACTACTTTCATAACATAACATCGCCTATAATCCCCGAAGGGTTAGGCAGAGGTGTACTCGATAGTACACCCACATTTCGTCAGTTATGTTTATGTCCCATGTAACAGGAGGCGACCCTACTGTTGTCAACCGGGCACAAATCCAGACTCCGTGATTGCTACTGAGAAATTCCTGATGGAAAAACCCAATAACACTGCCCGACCGATCATCTTTTTCTTGACATTTAAAAAATTCTAAAGTGCTTGTAATTGGCCTGTTTGAAATAAATGGTTTGAGTTTAAGTTTTTAACTTAAGTAGCTTAGGCTTTATTGACAAACTTTAACCACCTTCGTTCGCGTGGAATTATTCCAAAAAAAATATTACATCCCTTTTTGAATCTGATTTCGTTACCAATTTCAAGGGTTTTATTATTTTTGCACGGAGCCCTGATTCTTATTCTAAAATAAAAGGCCATGTTAGGCCTTATAACATATCTATCTTCCAATAAAAGTCCCATCAAAATCGGTCCAGTCATTTCGGAGATTACCAGGAACAAACAGACAGACAAAAATTGAAAAAAAAATGCGTTTTTGATATTACAGTCAGACACTTCAACTTTATTTATTTGTATATAGATACAGGGTAGAAGCAGTAGAAGGGACAACGACGCCGACGCACAAAAAAAGGTAAGAACCACGTATTCACGGTCAAAAAGTATAGAAAGGTGTCCATTCCACCTTGTATAGCAGGTATGTATGTGAATGTTTGTTGTGACCATAACAAATACGAATCTACCATTCAACAACCGTAATGAAAACCAATTGTGCCATGTTGTTCGTAAAACAAGGGTTTATCCTAACTAATCAATATTCAACCGCATCTTACAAGTTTAATACCAGTCCATCCACAACCATTGTGTACATAGGTCCCGGCCATCTTTCTAAACAAACAACCACGGAGTTATACCTGATCGACCTAAATTGCTTCTGGGCTATTGACCGTGTTGAATCCAACCGCCAATGTAATTATTAGTCGCCTGTAGAATATTAATAAAGCCATTAAAAGATTATTGAATATTATTACGTTTTAATAAAGCTGTGTAGGGAGGCTTCGAATTTCGGGTATGCAATTGGGACGTAGAGCGTTGTCGGTGGGGGAGCGCCCGTACGGGTGGGGTGGGCGCTTGTTGGACGTACCTAATCGTTTCAGAAACGTTTGATATGGCAAGTCTTTGGGGATTTCCGCAGTAACGGGCTCTTTGAGATGAATTTTTGAAGTAGAATATTAATAATTTAAGAAGTTTAGAAATAAAATACAAGCTAAAATCTGAAAGTACTTAGTAAAGAAATTACATTTATTACGTTAATCCTAATCCTAACTATAATGTTATAAATGCGAAAGTAAGTTTGTTTAGTTAACAAACAAACTTACTTTTCATGCCTAAACCACTGAACCGATCATCCTGATATTTTGCTAATACGTTGTCAGGTGTACAGTAACTGACATTGGGCACCTTTCATCCAAATAAAAAGTCGTAAAAAGTACTGTTCCCGAGGAAAACAAGAACGTATAACTTTCTTATATGATAATAGATGGCGCCACGTGTTTTTCGAATCATGATTAAATTATATTATTTTATTATACAGGAAGACTTTTAACACGTTCCAAATTTTATAACACGTATTTTATTATTTTCAATCAAGATTATAATATTAAAATTTGGAACGTGATAAAAAATTCTTCCTTTAAAGAAACTTTAGTAGTGTGTTTAGTTTTTTTTTCGGAATTGAATGTCAAATTCTTAATTAACTCGAATTAGCCGCGGGCAAAAGCTAGTAAATAATAGATTATAGTTTATTGTCCAAGCTGGTAAGTACATAGGTTAACCAGGCATTGTAACGACATCGAACCCCAAAATGTTTAGGTACTATTGCTTTCATGAAGAACACCATTGTAAACATGTCTATAGATTTATTTTCATAGTTTCTAAGCATGTCGACAGCGTTTTACTCACAGTCGCTATAAGAGAGGAAAATCGTCCACTATGGAATATTCCTGCATTTTCATACATGCTGAAAACAGCCTGCGTTCAACGAGGCGGGTGGTTGAGTGTCCAGTCGTCCCCACTCAACTGCACGCTGCAAAAACACCTCAAAGTGATTTTGTATGGTAAATAGAAGAGTGAAACTTAGGGAGGATAGTAGTTCGGTATAGCGCCCTTCATGTAGAGAAATAATGACTGGATAAAATGAGCCCCGTCGTCAACTTTTAAGATTTGAGGCTTGTTTAATAAATTAGTGCTATGGCCACTGACTTATAAAAACTCAAGTGCTATGTTAGGATTTTGCAAGTGTAGTCACCAGCATGCATCGAGATACTACAAACTGTCAAATTTTCTCATTCGATTTTGAACTTAAACTTCAACACTTTATGGTTTAAAATCATTTGGGGAAATTTGGCAGTTATCAGATTTATCTACTCTTACATGATTACCAAATAATAGATTGAAAATATGCAAGTGGAAATTCACTACAGAATATTTGTGGCTATCGAAGTTCTCGGGAAGCTCAAGTTCCGTAGACCTTTATTACGATCTTCGGTTCTGGGATGACAAATAGTCATCTGATAAATCTACATTTAAATTCCCAATAAATTTGTTTGCTTTTGGTTCGAGGCACTCAACCATTTTCCGATTCTGGGAATTGCGAACTCAAATCACGTTCTAACCTAATTTCCGTAGATTACACTTTTATTATTAAAGCTGTTACGGTGAATCAGTAAAACTAAGTAATATATCACTTATAGAAAAAATAAAATCTTTATATATATAATTCTTCTGTGAGTGTGTATGTCACTGAACTTCTCTCAAACGACTGGACCGATTTTGATGAAATTTTTTGTGTGTGTTCAAGGGGATCTGGGAATGGTTTAGATTCACAAAAAATTAGGGTAGGTAGGGTAGTAGGTAGGGAAACATGCATTGCAACGCATGCCGGGCACAGCTAGTACTTTTATAAAGAAATGATTACATATACCGACCTAACTGATCTACAACGTAATCGATTTTTTATGTCACACGCTGGGATCGCTTTTGTTAAATTAAATAGACAAGTCATTGCGAAACTTATGATACTTATATCCAAATAATTCATACCTCTATATTGATATTTAGGTCGTAAATTGTTTTAGAGTCTGTCTTATCATTTCATCAGTGTCCAAAGCGACCAACTATCTCGCTAGCTTGAAGGAATGTTTTCAACTTAATATACTTACTAAATGCCTTCACAAACTTAACCCAGATAAACCAAAACTGAATTCCTTTATGGGAAGTGTCGCACTGAAGTTCTCGTAACGCAAACTTGAGGCACAAAGCGCTGAATTTCCCTCTCACCACTCACTTCAGCGCTTTCAATATCGTCTACGCCACTAGACGCTGGATTTGCATCTCAATTTAAAGCGCAGCTCTTGCTTTACGCCTATGAGCATGCGTTAAAAGAAAATTGGGGCAAACTTTCATTCATAAATAATGTATGATATTCTTATTTATTCCGCATTTACATACGATAAAAGTGGTTTAGAATAATTTGTAAGCTAATTTTCTGCTTTTATTGCATGACGTAATTTTTTGGTTATATGGATGTGGAAATGTTCTATTATTATGAATACTTACTGCGTACATAGATAAGCCATTTCATTTCAATATGTTTAAAGTTGTATAACTTTAAACATATTGAATATTTTCTCCCTTGATATATCGTAATCACACAAGATACACCAAAGTTAGACACTTCGGTGTATCTCATCGAGGAGACATCATCATCTTCCTGCCCTTGTCCCATGTTATTTGGGGTCGGCGCAACACGTTTTTTTTCTTCCATTCTCCTCTGTCAACCGTCATGCTATCATTTACTTCTTTATCTTTCATATCATTCCTCACACAATCCATCCATCGTTTCTTTGGTCTTCCTCTCCCTCTCCATCCATCAACGTTTATATTCATCACTCTTTTAGTCACATGCGATTCGTCCCTCCTCATCACATGTCCATACCAAGACAGTCGATTCCCTTTCAACTTTTCTGTGACTGGCGCAACTTTTAAACTTCCTCTAATGTATTCGTTCCTTACTTTATCCATTCTTGTCACACCACACATCCACCTCAACATTCTCATCTCCGCTACATGCAATCTTTTTTCATCCATCTTCTTCACAGCCCAACATTCCGATCCATACAGTACGACAGGTCTAATCACGGATTTGTATATTTTCCCCTTTAACTTGAGGGGCATCCGTGGGTCGCAAGTTGTTCCAGTGACCTGTCGCCATTTCATCCATCCTGAGTTGATGCGGTGTGTTACGTCTCGGTCTACTTCGCCATCCCCTTGGACAAGCGACCCGAGGTACCGAAAATCGGAACAGATCGGTATGGGCGTTCCGGCAAGAGTTATGGGCACAGGACTGGAGAGACCGCCGAAATCACAGAATAGGTATTCTGTTTTGGTCCTACTGACTTTCAGGCCAACATTCTCCAGTCTTTGCCACCACACCTCCAATCTGCTCTGGACCTCTAGGCCACTCTCGGCAACCAACACAATGTCGTCGGCAAACAGCATACACCAGGGAGCCTCTTCCTGTATGTCCGACGTTAGTGCGTCCATTATCACCAGGAAGAGGTAAGGGCTTAGAGCCGACCCTTGGTGCAAGCCAACAGCCACATTGAAGCTGCCGGTAGTGCCCGCTGTAGACCGGACTTGGGTACTACATCTACTACAACTACGAGGAGACATGTTACTAAAATATTTATTGAAAAAATTGTTTATTGGAAAACAATATAATTATGTTAATAAAAATATTTCCTGAGATACGGACCTAGTTTCCATCTATTTTTCCAAGTTCATATGTTTACGAGCGAACTTGCTATCTTGGCCTGAAAACTTGCAAAACTTTGGTAGGACTTGCGAAAATGGCCGCCGAAAGCAAATAAATAATTTATTCAACTCGTTTGTTTGTAAATTGTTTTTATGATATTAATATTCATTATTTTGTTTCAGGTTTAAGAAGGATACAACTATGAGGAAAGGTAAAGATTTGTTTTATTAACATTCATTTGCATTGATCTTTTCCTAGTTCTTCTCTTTTCGGGCAGAAGAGTCTATTTCTTTTGTTTTTTTTTAAAGTACAATCCGTAACAAAATTACGAGCAGCTTCTAATGAATTTATGCATTAATTATTTTATTCTTGCTAAGCCTTGATTAACGTCGACCTGGAGAATTTATATTGCAATTGGCTTCATTAGTCTTTGTTTTAATTTAATTAAATTTGTAGCAAAGGATTACTGAATTTTAAAATTAAAATATAAATATTTAATGAATTTTACATTCTACATAGCAAACTAAACTGAAGAAACAACTTTTTAATATTAACTCTTTTTTTTTCTAAGAAAAACTTTTAATTTTATTGACATAGTTCAGCCAGTTGTAGTCGTAGCGAGTCGAAACTCTGCCTTGCTATAAAAACGAGGCTATAAAACGTTTTTACTGGGCTAATGAGGTAAAACATTAGCATTCTCACGTTAAATTATAGTCACGAAACATTTGGTGGTGAACGTGAACAAGTACTACCTATGTATTTGCGGGAATTTATGTACCCGGTACATATTTAATGTGCACTATACAAGTTGTAATATAATAAAGGTAAAACCATGAAACTAAACAACTTTTGCTTTATAGCATAATTGGCCTATAATGTGCCCACTGCTGGGACACACGGCCTCCTTTCTAGAGAGGGAATGGGTTATTATCCACCACGCGGGCCCAGTGCGGGTTGGTAGATGTCACATGTCTTCACTGTGGACACGCCGGTTTCCTCACGATGTTTTCCTTCACTGTTTTTGAGAGCAGTGGTGATGAAATAAATTACTCAAAGTAATGCGCCTGCCTGGGTTCGAACCCACGACTTACTGTTCGTAAGTCGGGACCGCCACCACTGGGCCACCGCTGCGCTCTATGACTTTCGGAAATTGATAACTTTTTTTACATGTTGATCAGCTGATCGCGTCAGTTCCTATACAAAGTCCTTTTGTTTTTTTTTTATTTCAAGAACTCGTAGAACAAAAGTTATTCAGTGTCATGGTCCGATAGACCACACGGGAGGTCTTACGTTTATCATGTTATAACTTATATATGGTCAGTTTCTTTTAATAAACAAAATAATTCCAAAATCACTGTTTTATAATAATCCCCGAAGGCAGAGGTCCACGTAATAGTTTCTGGAACCTCAGGAATCAACTATACCTGCCTACATAAGTTGCTAACAATTTCTGGAGTACTTTATTATATTATGCTGTATTTGTGCTGAAATGAAGTTTTTCTAATTTTTCGTTCAGATTATCCGTGAAAAAAAATCAATAACTCGAGCATAAGTTTATTAAATCGGAAAAACAAGGTGTCCTCTCAGAAATTCGGCGTCTTGCTTAAAATTCTACCTGTTCATGTTTCCACTGTAATTATAATTACGTGAACGTCCCCTTCTAAGGGTAGAAGGGGTAACCCTTATTCAAACTGTGTAACATCCAGAAAAGTGCACAACAAAGTTGTTAACAGAGGGTTGGCAGGGCTCTACCCTTTATAGGCTTTATGCGTCTATTGAGTTATTTGACATTGTGTAATGTCACGCTACAGATTTATTAATTTACAAACGTTCTTTGCTTTTGTGCTTGTTTTTGGAAATTTTATAAGAATAAAACTCTATCGCGACAAACAATCAGGTGGGTCCGTAAGTACTACGGATGAATGATGTAACCAAGGTTTTGTAAAAATATTCTGATTTAAAAGAGTGTCCATGGAGTTTCTTGCCCGTTCTTCTCCATAGAGATCTACGTTAGGGAATGGGCAACTACAGTACTTTCACAGTTTTTATGCCTTGTGACTGGGACTGTAGCTAAATTTCATTGTTGTCTTTGTTTCGACAGTTCAAAAGTGCCTGTAACGGGCCTACTTGAAATAAATGCTTTGATTTTTTGACTACCGACCACTTTTCAACCTTATTACTTAGGGCATAAGGATGAAAAGTAGCAGACCGTTAGTGAACTCGGTAGTACAGACGCCAGCACATCAAGCTACCACAATCTATCAAATTTCTTTAATAGATTTTCAACTTTATTTCTAAAGAATTAGGTTTAAGGTTGGTTGGGAAAATCTTGACAGTTTCGGCACAGATTAGTCCAGATACTTCACTCAGTAGAAAATTTCCAATACCTATTACGATAATTGCCTACTCCCTCGCGTCAACAACCACTGTATGCTAAAATGCGCCTAAATGCTCAAGCGTACAGCAGTGATTGCTTCGCACCGCGCGATGCCACAGTAATCGCAGGGCTGCCTCTTCGATAAAATTAAATTAACATAACTTTCTATATATGTTATTGAGAACTGTGAATATGTTCTGACTTTTATGTGGCAGTTAAAAATTTTATCATTTATAAAATATTTAACCAACTTAAAAAAATTGACAGGTAAATGGAAATCATTGACAGGTAAATGGAAAAATGTTAGGTGTTTATCCCTTCTTTTGCTTGATTTACACCCATCTACAGCACATAAGGCACCACACGGCATCGTAATACGCGTACGAACGAAAAGCACTATTAAAATTGAACGGCGTGCGCGCGCTTCGCTTGCGAAAACCGCACTGAATTTGATCCGCCGGCGGACCGAGACCGCTCGGCTGGACGGTAGGCACTTATAGCGCGCAAGTACATGGAGTGACGGAGGCCTGGTTTCGGGTAGGTTGACCTACTGGCATCTGTACATTTATGTTCGCATAACTTGTTTTACTTTTTCATATTAATTTGATAGTTGGTTCTATACCTATAACAAAAGTTGTTAATCTTACCACACTCCCTTAAAGTATGACCCCCGTTTAAACAAGCACCCTGTATAAATTATGACCCATGACTAATATCTCTCATTTTTACGTATAAATAAAACTCACTTAAAATATGTATTTCTAACCAAATCATACAGCACGAGATAAGATAAAATTCTCATTAATTCTAACGCTCACCTAAAGCTGTTCCGAAAATCGTTTAAAAATTAAATCTAAACACGTTTCAATTTACATAACTCAATATCATCCCTGTCTCCTCCACGTTATTCTCAAGGAAACTCATAAAATTACATGTAGAAAAGCGGGAGGGACACGTACTTGTACAACAAGGTTGGTTTTACGATGACGCTAGCTGTGACCACACGTCGACGATAAACAACGGCACCACAGAGTGTGGTGGCGGAAAAGGAGCTTTACGATTGCTAGTTAAGTGTAGTAGTGACTATTTGTACGACAAGAATTTAATGGCGCTGCAAGGACACTGAAACTCAGGAACTTGCATTAAGGTATCTTCTTTGTGAAGTAATAAAAAACCTCGTTGTTTTCGTGGTCGCAAGCGCGATTGCTGAGCATGAGGTCCTGGGTTCGATTTCCATCAGGAATTTCTAAGTAGCAGATTTGTGCACGATTGATGGCAATAGGACTCGCTCCTTATTACATGGGACTTAAACATAACTGGCGAAATTTGGGTGTACCAATGGGTACACCTCTGCCTCAACCTTCGGGAATTACAGGCGATATGATGTTATGTGTGCTCAAAAACAAAAATATTTTATTTCATAAATAAACCTACATGGGCACTTATGAAACGTAAAAACACAGAACCACGCACTAAGATACTGAAGATTATTTATTGAAGGTTTATAGTACGAAAACTGCTTCCAGGGTAAGTAGAGTTGCCTGTGTATACGCATCAATTTTCCATCCTACATTATGGGTAGCTGTTCCGTGTTTTAGCCTTAAGGGCAGTTAAGGATTCCTTGGATACCCGTCATCATTTATTCATTCAATCGGCACATTCATCAGTCGGCAATAACTTTGGTCGAAGATAGAATAAACTAAGTAGAGTAATTACCAACATACATACATAAAATCACGCTTTTTCCCATAAGGGTAGGCAGCTAAACTACAAAATGCCACCAGCTACGATAATACGTAATTGCGATCAATTAACATGTTTACACGTTCAAATCTCTGAGTGGAACTGGTGGCTATAATTGCCACTCGGATCAATCTCCAGGTTAAGCTGCGCCTGCCTAGGTTGGTCTGTGGATGGGTGACCACCCATTACATACAGAGTTTCCTCCGTGCCTTGAAAGCACGCTAAGCCGATTGTCCCGGCTTTTATTTGTAGATCTTTGACAGTCGTTACAGGTAGTCAGTGGTGCGATAGTCTGACAACCAGTCTTACCAAGGGATATCGTATTACCCAGTACTAACTGGGTTGTGGAGGTCAGATAGGCAGTCGCTTCATGTAAAATACTGGTATTCAGCTGCATGCGGTTAGACCGTAAGCCGACCCCAACATAGTTGGGAAAAGGTTAGGCAGATACTTAACACGTTCAAATCTCTGTCTGAATTCAAATACCGGGTACGATTAAAATAAATGTATAAAAGAAGCACCTATTGTTTCCCACAGTCAGTGACAAAGAGCACACTAGTCTACAAATAGAAAAGCCGAAATAAACTATCGACAATAGACTTTCCAGCGAACTTATCTAACAAAACACTTTCCCATAGTCTAGATAACCTTTTCCCCATAAACCAGTCGAGGGTAGTTCCACACAAAGGGTCTATCGACCCGACACTGTCGTAGCGCTGACCTTTACTTTACGACTTTTAAATGTCGCCTCTTCGTACTTACAGTCCTTTCTGTTATTTTGCTCTGACAGCTTATCAGTCTGCAACCTTACTGTCACGAAATTAAAGGTCATTATAAATTTATATACTTGTCTGAGAAAGCAACGTAACAACAACGTTATTGGTATGAGCATAAAGATTACTTTGACAGCGATGTCACGACTTCGGAACGTACATGTTGTCAATAAAATATTATAGTTAAAAAAAACTACGCTTTAGAATGACGTCGTTTTTTTCTCGTGTTCTTCTTAGCAACTTTCATTTGATATCCATATCACGGGAATGCGCCATATTGGATTTAGAATGACGTCACATAACTAACCACTCATTGTCATCCAAATTGAACATGTACGCCAAATTTCAGCTCAATCGAAAACCAGGAAGTGGGTCGAGATTTTTTTCACATGCACACAGTTAGTTACATGTGAAGCTAATAAAAGTGCTCGGGTCACATGCTCTATTTAGTTTTTTGAAGTTCTGTGAACTGTTTTCGTATTATGTTGATTGATGGAGGTCAAGCTTATGCCTGGATAAAAGAGAAATTTGAACCAAATCCTTTCAGCTTATGCGTGATTGAGTATCAAAATGCCTTTGTGAACTTTAACGTTCCTAATATAAAGTGGGTATGTAAGAGATATCTACCAATATAGAAATGAAATGTGTGAAGTATAGTTACTGGTAACTGGTTGAGCTGATCGAGCGTACCACGGAATTTCAGTAGGACAAGAAGTCAGATTTCCTGGTAACGGGTTTACCTTCACCTGTATGTACACCATAAGATAGATGATATTTAGATGAACCTTTTTCGAAGCAGACAGTTTTATATTTATCTAATCTAATAGATTGCTACAACAAATGGTTCGTTAAGGTAGGTCAGTAACTACGACGCTTACGGACGCTTGGCAAAAGATCGAAGTATGACGTCAGGAACGAATGCAGCTTATGATATGATGCAATAACTATTGTCATATCGAAGCTTAGGTACTTTAAATGATTGAATATTCTATTTGTGGCTAAGGTCACACACTGGCGTCGTACCTACTTAACTAGTAGTATTATGGCATTTACTAGAATCAATTTATCCGTAATGGCACGAAAATTAATTACTTGATGTCGTGAGGAAAGTTCTGAGTATGAACTGCAAGAGAAACGATTTATGGACTACTAGCTGTTGCCTGCGATTTCGTTCGTGTGGAAATTTTGATGTGTAAAGGTGTGAAAAAAACCCATGTGCCAAACATTCAGATGCATTCCTGACTATAATTTATATGTGTGCCAAATTTCATTCAGATCCGTACAGCTGTTCTGGCGTGATTGATTGACTAACAAACATCTATCCAAACTTTCGCATTTAAAATATTAGTATATTAGATTCTTCTTCTTCCTTCTCCTGGTACTTCTGCGCCACACCGACCGGCTGTGGTTATCTCTTTCGTTGTATCTCGTTATCATGTCATTCTTTATTGTTCGTAGCCAAGTTATTTGTCATCGCATGTCCGTATCAGCGCAAGCGTTTTCTCTAAGTCTTTCATGTACTCGTATTGTTGCGACTTTAAAAGTACAACGAATCTCTCGCCCATCTTACTTCTTTATTACTCGTCATCTCATCAGACACCTCCTTTCTTGCCAAATCATCCTTCACACAGTCCATCTATACAGTAAAAAGGTACCACGAATATTCGTGTCTTATTTATCAATTTTCAAAACTCCACCAGAAAGCTTAGCATCTTCGTCTCAGTAGTATGAATTTTCTGTTGATCCGTCTTCATCGGCCAGCACTCTGATCTATATTATACCTAGGTCTAGTCTTACTGTTCTTTTGTATACGTTGCCCGTGACTTTGTTCGGGAGTCGCATAGATATACAGGGTGGATTTGAGTTCATCATTCTGAACTCCCCATATAGATATTTTTCATCGTGATATTTTTGACCAAGTAGGTATTGCAGTTTTGTAGGAAACAGTTGTTTTTGACGCGACAACGTCCAATAAATCGATGAACGCCGGCTGCATGCACGAAAAAGGATGACTCATTGTCCCGTTACGCTCATTGTACGCTTGCACCGCATGCAAGTATGCAATCATTTCATCAATGTTTTGTTATGACGTTGTCACGTTAAACTATTGTCCGTAAACCAACTTTACAGACAACCAATTTTTTTATTTTTTTTTAAATTATCGATGAAAAATTTTTGTGTATGTAGGTTCAGAATGATTACTGAATATGTGGTAATTGTTTGTGCGTCGGTGTCCCTACCACCCTGTTTAGCGTAGCAACGCTGTATGGACTATTGACGACTATACATATTTTAGTTCATGGTTTGATCAGCCTACCGTGAATAAGCTGTTAATAGAGAAGTATGAAAGATCCCTTGGAATAAAGGCAGGAGTTTGATTGATGACGATGAAATATTTCTCAAAAAAAAAAAACCGGCCAAGTGAGCGTCGGACTCGCGCACGAAGGGTTCCGTACCATTATCCATAAAAACGCCAAAAAAGTCATGTCTGTTGTATGGGAGCCCTGATTAAATATTTATTTTATTTTGTTTTTATAGCGGCAACAGAAATACATAATTTGTGAAAATTTCAACTGTATAGCTAAGTATCGCGGTTCTTGAGAGACGGCCTGGTGACAGACAGACGGAGATGGACAGAGAGCCAAGTCTTAGTAATAGGGTCCCGTTTTTACCCTTTGGGTAACCCTAAAAACTAACGTCTATTGACGGTGCCCAGTAGTAGGACCAATCTACTGAGTAAAGTCCCTATAACGCGTACCTTGACTGTACTTAATGACGTAGCAGACAGCATAGATCTTTTTACTTGTTCTTTGAGTGAGTTCACAAACACCACGATGTACAGAATAGATTATGGTAAATCCTGCCAGGGCTGCGGGACTGTTCGAAAGAGATACCGCGGCCCTGGAACATAAAGGGCAAAAGAAGGAGCATGGATGGTTTTTAGTCAGTAAAAGTCTGACACTCCCTTCCGCTCCGCCCAGAGCGGGAGGGTTCATTTGATGATTTCCCACCCCACCATCCCAAAAAACAAAAAAAAGGTTATGGTAAATAATAAAACTGTAATTATGGCCACACTATTGAATTAGGAAATTCCTGTAATGATAGTGATGATGAGTTAATATATAAATAATAAATAACTGTACCTACTGCAACAGCTTCTTTTTGCAGTTTACAGTTACTCATACGAAATGATTGAGTATGCAGGAAACCGTTGATTAGGTTCGAATCGACGCTAATTAGCTACCTCACTATTCTTCAGTAAAAGCACATTTCATTATTTAAGGAACGATCAGCATTTCTTTTACTAAAAGACGTGGAAGGAAAAATATCTTCTGAAAGGTTTCAGTAATTCGCAAAGGAAAGTTGCTCGGGACATTTCCCGTTTACGAACGAACGTGTTATTAGTAGGTTACGTATTTTTCGACACGTTAAGGTTGCTACACAGTTGTTCGTATCGGACGTATTTTTTCACCGACACACAAAGTTCCATGTAATAGGGGGCGAGCCTATTGCCACCGACCGGGCACAAATCCAGTCTCTGTGGCTGTTACTGAGAAATTCCTGATGGAAAATACCAATAAAACTTTGCCCGATCTGGGAGTCGAACCCAGGACCTCATGGTCAGCAGTCGCGCTTGCGATAACTAGACCAACGAGGCAGTTTTTGACCAACATTTTTTGTATGTCTTCTCACTGGTCATCCTAGAAGGTTATCGTCTAATTAACGGGACTATCCTGCGGGTGCCTTATAAGGCCTCCAACCAGGGGTTAACCAACAAAGCCGACCTGACGTAATTTATACTTCTACACATCGGCTTTCTTTCCGTTCGGCACCTACATGCTTTCGATGAATCACGTTCGGTTTGCCTCGACACTATTGGAACTCAGCCGAACGGTTTCTTCTCGAATATTATGTCCACAAATTCGATAACGCCGTTTGTCGAACGTGTGTGTAGCAGCCCTAAGGTTACGTCTTTTTCGACACGTTACATATACACGTATCCTTTGACCCATCTCCATTTTGTAAGTAACTAGTCAAGAACACATGTCATGTTTCCGGTCAGGTATGTTTAACTTGGGGAAGACATAGGTAATATGTTAACATATTCTACTGTTTCCATATCGATTTTTCTAACCCACCTTATTATACACATGCTTAGACTAGCAGTACAGTAGCAGACTAGTAGAGAGTAAGAGAATAAAGTACAAGCCAAAAAGTGATGTGATGATCTATGCAAATAAATATTACTTTACTTTAACTGCATCAAATCCCATCGTGTGGTTTAGACAGACTAAGCAGCAATACAGACATACGAAAAGCGACTCGATACAATACTATGCTATGTATACAGATATAGAGACCGTGAATTTCGGTCCCAAAGTTACAGATAAAATTACGAATGTTCAGTTCCTGAAAGTCTCATTTCAGACGAACATTTTCCTGTTTTAAAGGAAGGTGTTGTATCGCCCGCAGCGGTATGCCTTTTTCGACACATGTTGACCCATCTCTTTTAGAATCGAATGTTTCCGTTTGTCCTGAATTTCAGCAATTTCGTGGTCGAATTTCGAAAAAGGGATTGGTCATACTCTTGGACGAGGAGCCGGCTTGAACCGGTTATAGGGCTTTATGTCCGTGCTATAAAACCGAAATAGACGTCATTCGCCTCTTTTCGGTTCGGACGACGCAACTCGACATTTCGGCTATTCAATAAGTGAGTGCTTACTCCCAAAGGAACAACAAAAATAGCAGGAAGTTAATTAAATTAAAATCAACTTAATATGTGAGTCTCATTATTCGTAAAACAATGGCCAAAGACATCGCAGTCGACAATGTCTTATTTAATTTCCATCCGCAGAATATCTGGCCTGACTCTGGTAGCTCCTATTATCTTCAATTTTTGTTTCTGCGACAGATGAATGAGCACTTGAACGTCCTCGCGCCTATTCTATAAATGGGATTTTAATTACCGTCTGAACTCCAGTGTACCATTCTTTGCGAAATTCATTAAATATAAGGCCCCGTGAGAGACTTGCTAATTGGCGAACTGTACTGACGTCTGGCCAAAAGGCATGTCACTCAGCCCACCGGGCCATCCGGGGCTCCGGGCCATAGCGACTCTCCCCCTCGCCGAAATAAAAGAAATTAAACAAAATTATATCTTCCTCACGGCAATTTAAGTTTTAATTTCGATTGCGACTCGAAAGGTTCCATCTAAAAGGGTTCGAATTCTCTGAATGTAAATTACGTTGATTCCATTTGCTTTGAAAGGAAAGATTTCGTTTCTCTTCAGTGATATTAAATAATAAGTAAGTTGTGACTTTACATTAATATAATTAATTATAGAGAAGACAAGGTTTATCTTGGGCAAGGAACGAAAAATGAATACATCTTTCAGATGAACGTAAACATACGTTTTATAGAGTAGGATAAAACATAATGTGATGTAGAGGACGTGTATCATGAAGAGAATATACTCGAGTCTGTAATCTTAATAATAACAAACAAGTCTGAAGGTTCCCTATCATATTGAATTATTCTAGATTGTTCCTTTGAAATGCGGGACAAAGTATACTTGATTGAATTGAAGCTTGTTCAGATTTCAAGTCAACAAATACTACTCCACCATTACTTGTTGGAAAATATTTATATTCCTTTAAAAATAACGTTCGTGTTCGCGCAAGCTTCATCCGATAAATAAATACTCTTGCATTTCTTGCGACGGATAATATGATTTCCTGCAAAATACATTTTAATATTATTCCACTGCGGATTCAATTTCTGCAAACTAGGGGAAACTAGGTTGACAGCATTTCAGTTAATTCCAAAAGTAACTTTAACGGTTAAAATGTTTCTTCGTGAACATTTACGTTGCTTTTAGCTTTGGAATTCATTAGTACCTGCGGTGGGAAGTTGGGAATGTGGGAATAAGTTTACTTTTCAGTAGCGACCCGCCCTTGCTTCGCACAGCGCCACCTATCGGTCCAAAACTATATATAATGTAGCCTATATTTTAAGTTAAGCATGTAGCAATAGAGCGGCGAAATTGCGCTCAGAGTTACTTAGTTTGATGTACAGAATGCTTTGTGGACGGCTTCTTGAAGGGTCTGTTTACACCTTGTATTTATGCCAACCGAGAACCATAATATAGGTATTATAAGAGAAACCCATCTTCAGAGATGTATTTGCCTTATGCCCACCAGGTGACCTACCATGACGTCTTCAAGCAGGAGTAATTCCAGTGTTTGAAAGAGATGGCGCTAGCCGACCTGCATAGCTCTGTCTCTTTCCCAAACTGGAATTACTCCTGCTTTAAGACGTCATAGTAACCCCCCAGAACTAAGAAAGAAAGAACATTATTGTTCTAGCCCCTTACTAAATAAAAACTGTCACCAAGCTTACATTAAAGCAAAACATATTCAAGCTTTATGTTTCTAACATACAGCTGCTAGTGACGTAACTACGTAAGCCGATTTTCCCTACATCATGTTACCAGTAACAAAAAAGAATTTGCAGTGACAGCTCCTGTATCGTCGGCCGCAATAAAAACAGTTGGGATGAACCCGCCCTTAGGAAACACGTCGCCCGGGAATCGGGACGCAGCCTTATTGGGAGTAGGGTTGTTATATTAAACATCTGCTTTTAAATTAACTTTTCGGGTTTTTACCCCGTTGTCTATGGTAGAACCCACTTCAGTGTATCCTGCCAGAAGTTTTTGTTTACTTTTGTGTGCTTTTCATGATTATTTTACCCGAAATGTTTTGTAAAAAAACGTTTTGTAGATAAATATAACTACCACCACAATCATAAAACGATGAAATTTAGTTTTCTTATTCCTGTTGTTTCCAATGTGTAACACTGTCTACTATTGCGTCATTCACACGTAATGTAGCGAAAAAAACGTCCTGCCAAATTAAACGCTCTGTCCGCCCTCTGATCTTTGATCTGGCAACCCTACCGAGGCCATAACAAACGCGGGAACTCGTTACGTTCATATGGCAAAATGTATTCCATAAAACTAGCATAAGCTGAGTTATACGCTGGCACTGCAGAAAATGTTCGTCATGAATGTTTGCTGAAGACATCAGGCATCTGTGCCAAAGTATTGTTTTTATAAACTGTTCGCATTTGCTAGAGCAGCGATGTCTTGACTGAAAACTATGTTTGATTAAGGTTGGTAGATTTTATCGAGGGCCATTTTTTTTACTTACTTTTGGGTTATTACCCCGACGGAACCCAAAAGGAGGGCACTGTTTCACTTTTTAATAGAGTTTTACTACATTGATCGGTCTGATGCGTATTAAATGGATCCAAATTAAATTCATGATATAATTTTGTAATCAAAGAGCTACGAAAATATAAGAAAAGTTAAGCACGAGAGAAACAATGTTGATAATCCTGAAGAAGTGATGAGAATGAATATATTTAAAACGAGTTTTTGATAAGATATGCAGAAATGTCTAAAAAACTTTCAATGTTCATGCGATATTGGAATCAAAATAGTATTTACGCTCTCGCTCAAAGCTTTACACGCAGTTTCAGCGGGCGCACCACTAATGTTTTATCGATCTGGTAGTTTGGCAGCGGTTACAGTCGGTGCCATGCGAAACACGTCATTGGCCCGAGCCGTGCCCCCAATACCGGGTGCCTTGTGCCTTGGTCACACAGCGATAAACCCCAACCGGCTCACTACAACGAGTGCTAACTTTAGTTAGTCCGAGGTTTGAACATTTTGTTGTGAACTTTGTTTCAACTGAGGTACAGTTCTTAATTCTAAAAATACAAAATTGAGTACTTAGGCCTTAGTGCACCCAAAAAGAGACACAAAGACACAAATCACTAGTGACGTTTAGTGTTAAACGTATTTAAAACATCATTCCGTCTCTATCATCTTCAAACGATTGACAGAAATGAAACGACATTTTAAATACGTTCGTACGTACTCAGGGCGAGCAGTAGAAATGCATTTAATTATTTGTGGTATAAGCGACCCTTCTTTGACTACGTTTTTAAGGCAGTCTTTGTTATGAGATAAAATTTAAATTTTGTTCGAAAAAAAAAATGGCTCTGTGGTTTAAATCTTCTTTTAAAGTTAGAACTCGTTTTTGAATATGGTCGCAAACGTTCCTACAAGCGATTAACATGAACTGCTTTATAAATGCGCTTGAGTCGTTTTGTTACTGCAGAATGAACCTAATCTACAGTATTTATGGCTGCAGTTTTAAGTAGTATTTTTATGGTAATGGTTACGGTGTTTATAGAAGGAATGGAGTCTGCAATTCTACGGCAAGTTGATGTTCGTTTGTTTTTAAAAGCGTTTGTCGATTGTTTTTCTGTTGATTTACCATCATAAACTGTAAGTCGGCGATCGCATGCATTAAATGGTCATAGGAAGTTATTTGTAAATTATTTAATTCCTCTTATTTAAATAGAAGCTTTAGAATTTCCACTGATCTCTCTATTTCATTCTTTGGAATTCACATTCAACTTGATCACTTGGATCCAGAGCTATGATACCTCGTATCGGATCGTGTATTCTAGAATTCTATACTCCATAAATATTTCCGTTGGTAATCTATACGCAACTTTACTCCATACTTCCAACGTTCGTGTTCCACCTTAATAATGCCTTCTGCCTAGTCTAAAACTTACAAGCCATAAACTTGACTGCAAGGAGGTTATAGTTCTCAAAGATATTGGAGAGGCAGTCCGCATTTGATTAACATAGATACTGCTAACGGTCGAATAACATTGGGATACAGTAGCGAGGGTTGGCACGGGACCAGAAATATATACCACTGTTGCATTAAAAGAATTTGGTACTTAGGTATATTAAGAATGTCAAGAAGGTCGTGTTGAAGGCAAGATTTATAAAGGGTCACATTAAATTTGCGAAAAAATTGGAGCCGAAGTGACCTCTGCGTTGCCATCAATTACGCTGTGGAAGTGGTGAAGGCCTGGGGCTTTAAAATGGCCGCTTTAGCAGAATCATAATCACGTTCATCATCTTTCCTTTGATCAATATCATCATATTATTCATCATCTGCCTAGCCCTTTCCCAACCTTGTTGGGGTCGGATAATAGTCTAAGCGGATGTAGCTGAATACCAGTATTTTACATGGAGCGAATGACTTTCTGACCTCCACAACCCAGTTAGTACTGGCTAATAAAGTGACAATTTATAATATAAATCACGTTACAATTCGTAAAATGGTCGCAGACGTAGTAAATGAAGGGTGTCAGGGACAACCCTCCGCAGACTGATGGGGTGAATTCAGTATAATATCATACTAAGATGACCGGTACAAGAAATTATTTTAGGACCGTTATCCTCATACTTAATGTATCGTTACCGTGGCAAAACGCACGTAGCGAACGGCAAGCGCGACGACGAGTTCGATGAGCTTTGTACCTAGGCAGGAAGTGAACAGCTGATTTGACGCGTCATTCATTAGAGTATTTCAACATCGTTGGTTTTTTTTTAAATTTTAGCCGTATTATTTACATAAATGGAGTGCTGCGTACAGATAATGTAATTTTACATTGAAATAAAGAAAAAGTAATTTAAAAAAGGTTAAAAAATGAAAAATTTCCTGAGTAAAATTCCGGTGGAATATGATTCAAAATAAGGATTTTAATTTTAATTAATTTAATTACTTAAACTTTATTTTGTTAATTTGTGATTCGCAATTCGTATTCAGTACAAAACTCATTAAACCAAATATATGTAATTAGCTGCCCCTGCAACAATTTTCAGTATCTACCTACTGAAAACTAACATCATTTAATTACTCACTTTTCACAACAAAGTTGTGTGGACTCTGGACCGTTTTAGGATTCGAATTAAATGCATCAACTACACAGACGGACATTTTGTGAATTCAACAAGTCAATGAACTTTTACCACAATGTTGACTGTCTAACTACTAAATTTAACATGCAGGAAAGCAAGGCATCAACCAAATGTTACCTTTTGCAAATCTATTACTTTTGAGGTTTTCTCAAAATAGTTGACGGTAAGTCAAAATTCTAACTTTCTTTAGCATTAAATTTAATCATGTCCAGATATTTGTAATTCAGAATTACTGTTACACAAACCTTCAAGCCACACCACAACATAAAGATATACTTCCGCCTTCAGCCGTTAAGTCTGCGTTTAACTACTGATATCTTCTCCAGGTCGACAAACTTAGACAACAAGCGCACTAGGTGAGACCGCTGAGATTTAGCTATCGTTCATACATTTTTAGCCCCGGTATCCACCAAAACAGAGACAAGTGGAGAATGATGATGGATATGCGAGAATCTACCGACCATGTTGGTTAAAATCCACATCACATCTTTCGTTTCTCTCGTGATTGGTCCAATTTTGCACGTCTCCGCAGCGCTCCGATTGTCTACGCATTATTTACCCTACAAGCCACTAGACACACTACCAAAAGTTTTGTTAACTAACGTAGTGGCACCTCTTGCCTGTAGATGTGACAGTGGATGCCAATGAATCTATGCGTTTGAGGTTTTCTCAGAATAATTTTAGAAGGTAATTTGAAATGACCGTCTTCAGCATTAAATTTGGAAATCTTCAACAAAATGTTTACTTACATACACAAACTGCTGCTGAAAAAAAAACATTCTTCGCAACAAAGGTGTTAACGTGCGCCTCCCGTTTTCACTCTACTGCTGGAGGTGTGGTAGATGCCATAGAACTTAAACTATCATCGCACTTTCTACGTACTAGATTTAACATAGGTATACTCACACTAGGAAGTATGAGCCAAATGTTACTTTTCGCAAACCTATGAATCCCGAGGTTTTCTCATAATAAATTTCGACGGTAAGTTGTAAGTCTTCAGCGTTGAATTTGATCAGATATCCTCAACGCAATCTTTAGGTACTTTTGAAATACGAATTACTGTTCTTCAAGACATTCTACGACATGAAGATATGACTCCGGCTCCTATTTGGCCCCAATATCTTCTCCAGGTCGACAAACTCACTCTAGCAGTACAAACGCCAGCACTCCAGTGGTTCTATTAACTAACGTAGCGGCACCTCTTGCCGGTAGAGGCGGTGGCGGAGTGACGCCGGCGGCGCTGGCGACATGAACGCGGCCCCGCCCCGAGCGGACGGCGCGGGCGACTCCACGCCCGGCTCCGACGTCGGTGAGCGGATCACGCGGCTCTTCCCCAAGTGCCGCCCCAAGAACATGCAGCACGCACACGACAGGTAAACTAAGGTGTATGACATGGTAGGACGTGGCTTTTGGAGAGAGGTAGGTGTTGCTGGCCACAGAATTGGGGAGTGCAGAATATTTGTGAATAGAACGAAGCACTGCACTTCCCAATTCTGTGCTGCGAACAATACATGCAAGATTTTGACTGTGTCCTTGCTTTCTCACATGGTAGGACGTGGCTTTTGGAGGAGAGGGTTAGGGTATTGCTGGCCATAGAATTCGGCTTCCCAATTCTGTGTCATCCGTACTGTATTTTGCGGAAGTGCAGAAGACTTTGAAGATAATCAAGCTCTGCACTTCCCAATTCTGTGCTGCGAACAATCCGTGCAAGATTTTATTGTTGTCCTTGCTTTCTGTTGATAGGGTAGGCAATAGGCATGCTCCTTTGGGTTTCATAAGTAGCAAAAGACTGACGAAAAGCAATAGCCAAGCTAAGATACTTCCCCTGGTTATAGCAGTCTTTTTGCCATTTTAACGGTCAGTATTATTGCTTTGTTAGCAACGTTCAAAGATCCGTAGACTTTTACACAGTTATTTTCAGCCAAGGTCATTCACCGCCGACCATAAACCAGTTATTATGAACACGAAAGCCATCAGCCACCCCTTTACAACTATATTAAACACAGATGTATTCGTTAAGTGATAATTATCGCGTTTTATGTGCACAAACAGTCTGTGATTGTCGACATCTTACGTGTGCAAACACATTAAATTCCACAAACTCGATCTAAAGGGACAGAGGCTTTGCAATGTTGATTCTGCAACGTAATTAGCCCCTTATTTAACGTTTTACAAGTACTTTAAAAAGTTTCTAAAGATAAAACACAAAGAGTGGTTTTATGTTCTTTTCTCACTGGACGGGTAATGAAGTAGGGTGGGTACAATGCTTTATTACAGTAAAAACTTCTTCTATTGTTAATTTTCCGTCGTATTGAACTGATTCTATTAAACAAATAGACACTGCTGCCCATCTTCTTCTTCCATAGATTAATTCCTTTACTTTCTAGTCTATCCAACTGCACGTTCTTCCCTTGTAGATCTCTCATCTCTATGATTTTCTTTGATGGAATAACTCTAAGCCTGTTAAGATACTAAAGGTTTTCTTCTATACGTTTCAGGTTGACCTCCAGCCTGGAGGGTCGCGAACGCGACACCAACAACGTGAACAACGCCTCGTCTGACGAAGAGCGAGGCAACGAAAGCCAGCTAGTCATACTCAACTCCAAGGGAGGCACTTACAAACTTAGAGACTCCAGGTAATAGCTTTAGTTACTGTTTACTTAGGTACTACTTTTCAGCAGACAGCTTCTTCTTACAAGGGGTGGTGTCCTGCCAGAACCTAATCACCAACAGAATTGATTCAAAATCAAAAGTCGTTGCAAACAAAAGTGCCTGCCTCGTTGGGATCGCAAGTGCTACTGCATAAGGTTCTTTTTGGACATCAAAAACTTACATGAAACAGTCCCCTAAACGTCCGGACTTCACCAAATTTTAAGTGAGAGAAGAAATGGCCGAACAAACTCCCCAGCAACTCATCTGCTGCTATCATATTTGGTATTCAATTTTGTTTTTTTCATCACAGGTACAGTTTTTACAGTTTGCTGTTTCTTGGGATGTTTATTGTTTTTGTTGCAAAGATCATAGAGGTCTTTGCCGGCTTAGGGTCTCTCTTTTTAAATTATTTTTTATCTACAATTTTTCTTCCATTACCAGGATTATAGAAATCGCTGGAGGTCGAGAACTCTACTCGCAGAGCCGGACGAAGGCAGTGCGCAAGCTGCGACACAACAATACACACAAACACAACCTGAGGAACAAAGTGCGCTCCCTCACCAAGGACACCGTGGACTACGCTGAGAACAATCTTAGTAATGAGGTAAGGTTTTAATACTGTCACAAGTTTTTTTGTTACTGATTAAAGTATGAAACCTTATTCATGTCTACCGACATGTCTTACAACCAAAAATAACAAGACATCTGACATCCTCCAACCCGGAACCGCATGGTGGACCACTCCTTACAAAGAATAGGTCAAAATCCCAGCCATGTGATGAGTGATACAAGGAGAGCGAGGAGCTCGTGGCTAAATAATTACAGCGGCACGGGCCATCTCCAAGATTTAAGCAGTGCTTTCTTAGGTCTGTCCGTGGCTGGGTGACCTCATTACATACCGAGTTTCCTCCGTGCCTTGGAACGCACGTTAAGACGTTGGACCCGGCTGACAACCAGTCTTACCAAAGTTTTAGCTATTAACTGGGTGACCTCCACAGTCAGATAGCAAGTCGCTCCATGTAAAAAACTGATGTTCAGCTGCACCCGGATAGACTGGAAGCCTTTTTTTTTTGTTCTCGGGTTGGAAAATGAGAAGGGGTCTGTCGGACTCTAACCGACTAAAAACCACCGCGGTGTTCCCTTCCCACACTTGCACCGGGGATCATGGGAACTAGTGCGCCTTCCACGATCCCCGGCTAGTGGAACCTAATCCAACGTAGTTGTGGCAAAGGCTAGGCGGGTGGTGATGGTGATACTAATTAAGCTTGTCTCCAAAGTGCAAACCAAAACGCAATAGGATAGTTTTCTTCCTAATCTTTCGATTATATTCAGTACTAGCTGACCCGTGCCCACTTCGTTGGGCGGTAAACATTTTCGACCGTTTTTTGTCCGACTTTGCAAATCCGACTACCACGAAAAAGTCTTTTCATTTTTCGAGTTAATATATAGCCTATGACACTCACAATAACGTGGCTTTCTATTGGTAAAAGAATTTTCAAAATTCATCAGTAGATTACCACCTACAACCTCACAAACTCACAAGCTTTACCTCTTTAAAATATTAGTATAGATTTGGTCGGGTTTAGTCTATGTACGAGTGTGTATGTATGTACACGGGGCAAAGTAGATCGGTTTGCAGGGCACACCACAAAGATGTTGGTGTGCGTAAAATCAACTGGTGTATTACTTCGCCTATTTGTTAGTGTTTGCTTCACTATAGTATATGTATTGTTAGATGACAACACCAGACACCCCCCACCAGCGCAGCCACGCCTATAAAACCAAGGACCCTGCGTGGACTCGCTCATTTTGTCCGCTGTCGTAAAACTGTCTACATTGCTCCTCTGCTCATTTTTGTTTGATTTATTTGCTATTTTATTTTTTGTTAATGTAATTATTGCAGTTTGCTATTAAAATTATTTTTTTAATGTTGTAAATGTTTTATTTATAAGATCAGAAGTGGGATCTGAAGGCCTAAATCCGCTAGAATACCATCTCTGATTCTATAAATTTGAATTAGTTTAATTTAACGTGTTCTAAATAATTATAGCAGTAGTTTTGAGGTTAAGTTGGGCAGAGACGCAATGTCTTCCAATAGTAAGAGGAAAGGGAGACGTCATGTACGTACTCCCTCGCCTCCTAGTGGTCTAGACCAGATTTTGAAAAGGCTCCAAGATCTGGAGGAACGGGCACGTGGAAACGAGTTGCAGCCTGTTCGTCGCCCTCGTGTCGTGTCGAGCACGCCGCCGCCGCCAGACGTGGAGCCCGCCACAACACCTGCCTGCACAGCCCCAGCGTCTATCGCCCCGACGCAAGAGTTTGCTGCTACACCGTTGCCGACAGAGAGCGACGCCAAAAGCGTAGCCGAACGTTTTCTCGACGCCATGATGTCTTTCCCGGTGAGATCAAACCAATATTTTGTCTCTGACTTTGATCCAAGTGTTCATGATGTCGACACGTGGTGCGATGAAGTTGACAAAGCCCGATCGCTTAACCGTTGGGAGGATGGTGAATGCCTTGCTCGCGTAGGTCGTTGTCTTAAGGGGGAAGCCCGTACCTGGCTTAGTGAGTGGACTAGCACCACGCGTACATGGTCTAATTTTAAATTAGAATTAAAATCATTATGCCCACGGTCTGTCGATATCGCGAACATTCTGTATAATGTCATGTGTACCGAATCTGACAAGTATTCTACCTATGCTGACTATGCGCGTAAATCCTTATTGAAATTACGTATTGTTAAAGGATTAAGCAGCGAGTTGTTAACAGCAATTATCATACGCGGTATTACCGACCCGCAGGTTCGTGCGTCCGCAAGGAACGCTAAATTAACTCCCGAAACCGTGGTAGATTACTTGTCGAGCTTCGTAAAATGCAGTGTGCCTAATCCTAATAGAAAACTCAGTGCTCATAGTGCTTCAAATTCCAATCGTAATGGTAATAGCCAGTTTAAACGTAAATCTTATGATATTTCTAAGGTACGTTGTTACCAGTGTAGCGAAGTAGGTCATAAACGCGAAACCTGTCCTAAACGACCTAAATCAGATTCACCAAGCAATAATTCTGAAAATAATGCGAATAGCTCTTCAACAAAAACTCGCCCTGATAAGTGTAGTTTTTGCAAAAAAGTAGGTCATACGGAAAGTCGCTGTTTTGCTAAGGAACGTGTTCGAAATAATAGTTCGGTAAATTTTTGTCGCGAAAATGAGGGTGAACGAAAAAACTCTGACATTACTACGGCAGTTATTTCAAATATACCCGTCGACGTACTTATTGACAGCGGTTCAGCGGTTTCTTTAATAATATCCGACCTAATTAAGTACTTTTCGTGTCGAGTAAAACCAGCTTACCAATTGTTACGAGGGTTAGGTGGAATGGAGGTAGTAGCAAAGTCAATGATTACGTTACCGATACAATTAAATAATATTACGTTAGAAGTCGATTTTTATGTTGTCGATAAAAGCCATTTAAATGTGCCCGTAATTATTGGTACTGACGTCTTAAATAGAAAAGGCGTTGCGTACATTCGTACCGGTGATTCGCAATATATCGTTCATAGTGATTTTGTGAATAATATTACGCAGGTAGATCAATCATTGCACTTCGAAGATATTTCAACGCATGTTACTGGGCAAGACAGGGAACAGTTGTTAAAAGTGTTAAACAAATATTCTGATTACTTTTTATCTGGTACCGCCACCACCACGGTTAAAGATAGTGAAATACAGATTAAGTTGACTAGTGATACTCCGATTTATTATCGACCATACAAACTGTCTTATGACGAGAAAATACGCGTTCGCGCGATAGTTAAAGACTTGTTAGAGAAAGGTATAATCCGTGAATCGGAATCAGAATACGCTAGCCCGATCCTGCTCGTGAAAAAGAAAGACGGTTCAGACAGGATGGTAGTTGATTATAGAGCCCTAAATCAAATTACAGTTAAAGTTAGACACCCACTTCCTTTGATCAATGATCATGTAGACATGCTTGGTAAAGCTAAATGGTTTAGTGCACTTGATATGGTCTCCGGCTTTTACCAATTGAGAGTCAGTGAGGGTTCCATCCACAAAACTGCCTTTATCACTCCTGAAGGGCATTACGAATACTGTAAAATGCCTTATGGTCTTGCCAATGCTCCCGTTATTTATCAGAAAACCATCTGTAAAACTTTAAAATCGTTTATTGAATCTGGTAAGGTACTTGTTTACGTTGATGACGTATTATTACTGTCGGATACCATGAGTGAGAACCTTATTTTGTTAGACGCAGTCCTAGAAACTTTAACAGAAGCCGGGTTTTCCATAAACTTAAAGAAGTGTAGTTTCCTAACTAGTGAGGTTGAGTACTTAGGTAGAATCATCAGTCAGGGTCAGGTTAGACCGAGCAAACATAAGATAGAAGCCTTGATTAGGTCGCCGAGACCGAATACCGTTAAGCAGGTTCGCCAATTCCTGGGCCTGGCTGGTTATTTTCGGCGGTATGTTCCTAGTTACGCAATTAAGACTGCTTGTATGGCTGCTTTAACTCGAAAGGGTGTTGTATTTAATTGGAGTGATGAACATGAAAAAGCTAGGCAGGAAATTATTTCGTATTTAACTAGCGAGCCTCTGTTGACGATATTTGATCCCGACCTACCTACGCAGTTACATACCGACGCGAGTGCGATAGGTTACGGCGGTATTCTGATACAAATACACAAAAACGGTCGTAAGTGCGTCGTCGCGTATTTTAGTAAGTTGACGGTAGGTGCAGAATCGAGGTACCATAGTTATGAACTCGAGACCCTAGCCGTTGTAAAATCATTGCAGCATTTCCGTCAATACCTAGTTGGTAAAGCCTTTACAATAATAACCGACTGTAACGCGTTAAAAATGACTCAGCGCAAGAAAGATCTTCAGCCGAGAGTAGCGCGGTGGTGGATCTATATGCAGGATTTCGACTTTACATTAGAATACCGTAAGGGTTGTTTAATGTCTCATGTAGATTATTTGAGTCGAAATCCGGTTAATGTCATAAATGCTGTTCAGAAACCTCTTAATTGGGCGCAGATAGCTCAGGCGGGTGACGAAGAAACTTTGTCACTATTAGAAAAGTTAAATAACGGTGAGTTAGATTCTAGTCGCTATGTAAAACGTAACGATCTTTTGTATTATAAGTACTGCGTTGAGGGTGAGCAAGAGCGTTACTTATGTTATGTCCCTAAGGCGTTTCGTTTAAGCTTGTTACGTGTGTTCCACGACGAACATGAACACTTGGGGATGGGCAAAACTATTGATTTGATTCTCAAACACTTTTGGTTCCCGGGTCTAAGACGGTTTGTTAATAAGTACATAACACACTGCGTCGTATGTATATCGCATAAACAAGTACCCCGAGCCCCTTTACAACCGATATCCTCTTGGCAAAAGAACCCAATACCGTTTGATACAATACATGCTGATGTACTCGGTCCGCTTAGAGAATGTAATGGGTTTAAGTACGTACTCATAATAGTTGATGCGTATACTAAATATTGTTTGTTGTATAGCCTGTACAGACAGGATTGTGACGAGTTGAAGCGGGTAATAACTCAAACTATATCGTTGTTTGGTACTTTTAAGCGATTGGTGTGCGATCGCAGTCGAATGTTCGATAACCACAATTTTATACACTGGCTAACTGAGTTTGGTATTGAAGTACACTTCATTACGCCTGAGATGCATCAGGAGAATGGGCAGGTTGAACGTTATTGCCGAACTGTGCTGAATATGGTCAGGATCGAAGTTAATAATAACGAAAACAAATGGCCAAACGTTTTGTGGAAATTACAGCTCATATTAAATATTACCAAACATAAGACGACACAATATTCCGCGTTAAATCTATTAGTCGGCACGGAGTCCACTACGCCCGTAATTAACTCATTAATTAGGGATGTCACATTGGAGGGTTCAAATCCTAACCGCGAATCGATCCGTGAGTTACGTAGGCAACGCGCAGATGAATTAATAATTAAAAACAAATCTGAACAAGACGCGTATGTCAATAAAAACAGAAACCCTCCTAAGAAATTTAATATTAACGATCGAGTGTTTGTAATTAAGAGATCACAAAGCACTGGCAAGTTGGATTGTGGCATGCGAGGCCCATACAGGGTTGTGAGTGTTCTACCTAACGATAGGTACGAACTAAAATTAATAGCTGGTTCGTATGGCAAAACCAGTCAAGCAGCTGCTGGGTACATGGTGTTGTGGCGTGGCGAATGGACGCCTGATACATGCGCCGGTTTCTTTGAAAGTTAGTTGAGAACTTTCATTGGTTTTGTTTGTTGTATGCACCCAGCTTTTGCTTACATTTGTAGACTGTATGTACCAAACAATCACTGATTGCAATATTGTTTTGTTGTTGGGTGCCGGAGACTCATGTAAATCCTTAGTGCACATGGTTTTGGGTAGGCACATACTGTGGACTGTACTATTGAGTGCAGTTCATGGTGAAGGTATCGAGGTTGATGTCGGTGGGGCCCATGCTGACTATAGACCGAGTGTAATTCCTGAAGTAGGTCTCATGGTTGACCTGCTGTAACCAATGTAAATCCTGATGCGCGCATGGTATTTGGTGTAGGAATATGACCTGAGTAAATCCTACTTGTGTTATGAAAAGTCGTTGAGTACGACTGTTTGGTCGTTTTGTAAAGTGTTTGTTTTGTTCGGTACATAAAGTCCATTGCTATTTGAAAATTGCAACTCTTTTGCTATCTTGTGTAATAACTTTGTACGTGGTTTTAAAGTTTGTGCACTGCTGTGGTTACAGGTTGCGATGAAGATCTACCATTCGATGATGAGGACGTTGGTGCTGGTCCATCATCGAGAGCTGACGAAGGCTGCGAGGACGCCGCCATGTCAGGAGAGGCCGTGTTAGATGACAACACCAGACACCCCCCACCAGCGCAGCCACGCCTATAAAACCAAGGACCCTGCGTGGACTCGCTCATTTTGTCCGCTGTCGTAAAACTGTCTACATTGCTCCTCTGCTCATTTTTGTTTGATTTATTTGCTATTTTATTTTTTGTTAATGTAATTATTGCAGTTTGCTATTAAAATTATTTTTTTAATGTTGTAAATGTTTTATTTATAAGAGTATAATATGAGGTAAAGAATATGAAGCATCAATTTAACCCTATGACTAACCGGTGTCGTGGCATAGATGTGTAATCATTCGGCTGGTAAATCAAGAGTCGTAGGATCGAATCTGCGCCGCTGGCGTCAACTTTTTGCATTATTAAAAAACTTTTATTTTCATTTTGTTGAATTTTTATTGTAATTTACCTGATAATAAGAACATTATTCGAAAAAAAATATGGAAGTAAAAATTAAACAATTTGTATTAAGAAATCAACAACATTTATTGACTAGGTTTTTTTTTATATTATAATTACAAATTAAAAAGTTTTGTGCATGACAAATATTCTAAGTCGGACAAGAAATAACGTTACTTTTCTTATTCAAGTGGGTAATTTATTTATTAGTGAAATGAATAAACATGTTAATAAGATAGATATTAAGATACAGGTATCCTAAATTGTTATCTCACTAACAATAACATCACTCACATAAAACAAATCGAATTACCCCCTGATATTTTTATTAATATCCTATTGGTGCGCCTTCGCTATCTATGACTTATTCATGCACGAAGTAAATGTCTCCACTAGACCTGCATGGAAGAATATTTTTTTTTATGATAGCGCTCACCATCTTTTCGCCACAATATTTTGCGACCGTCCTTGTCTGATTTAAAACATTTTTCATCTCTAAATATAACTATATTATTGCACCAATCAAAATTCAAATATTCTCTTGCGAAGCGTACCCGGTTTTGCCTGTGAATATCTGACATTCAAATTTTCTTGGCTGGCCTACAACATTTCACACCAGCTGCTCGCAAGTGGTTTCGTACAGTTTGTAATGTCACGTCATGTTTAGTTGCCGTGGAACGAGTAGTGAGGAAGGGCTCAGCGGTATGCGTAGCAACTATATCAGATGCCAATCTGTGAATGCAAATCCAGCCTTTGGTCCCGGTCGGCAAGGATCAATGCTTCCCGAATCTGCATAACGATGGACCCACAATTGCACAGTCCTTCTCTGTGAACAATAATAAAATATTGTTACAAAAAACAACAATCAATAACATGTGGATTATTTAAACATATTAAACTTCTAAACATCATAATAACATTTTGTTACTCACCGATATCTTTAAACGTCTCGCAATTTCACTAATTGAAACATTTTTCTCATGCAAAAGAATTATTTCAGCTCATAAAAGTGTGGTTCAATTATTCATATTGATTCACAAATAAAAGCACTTCTCAAAAAACGCAGGGTATAATGTCTAAAAACGTAACGAAAGCCCGATAGTCAATAGCATTATGACGATGAACTTAAACTACTAACTTAAACATGATTTGTCATTTTTAGAGGGTAGACAACTAATACATTCTAACCCAAATATAAAGAGACTTGCTAATAGTTAAGCAATGAATTGAACAAACAAATGTAAAATATTTTATTAAAACATACAAAAACATTAAGCTGTTGGCAGTCGGATTCGATCCTACGGCGCCGGCGCAGTAAGTAATTATTTATCGCACGCTCGACTAATGCGCCACGGAGACGATTGTATGATAAGCTAAATTTATGCGTCATATTCCCTGCAACATTAGTGACAAGAAATTTTATTGTGTGTGCGTGGACAACGGGTTATTGTGAAGCAAACACTAATAAATAGGCGAAGTCAGACGGCCGTTGATTTTACGCACACCAACATCTTTGTGGTGTGCCCTGCAAACCGATCTACTTTGCCCCGTGTACATGACTGGTATGAATGCCCGATTTATAGGCTGATCAGAATCTTTTGGTAAAAGGTTTTGGTTTAATCTGAAACTAATTAGGCAGCAACTTCGATAAATAGCACTGAAATTAATCAGTATCTCATCACTTTATTGAATGATTCGCCATTATGCAATACAAGCCAAGCGTTTGCTACGCGCTGTTATAAATGAATAGCTGAAGGTAAACTCGTTATGCTTCTGATCGTACTGATTAATTTTTGAATTTTAGTGAAAACTATTTAAGTAAGTACTGAAAACATTAAACTGTCCAAAGTCCATTCCAAAGCTGGAAGATATCACTATCAGCATAAGACTGCCATTGTAACCATAGAATTAGCTATATTGTAAAACAGTAGTGTTTCAATTTTTGTGTACAGACGCCAGCATATCAAGCTACTACAATCTGTCAAATTTCTTTAATAGATTTTCAAATTAACCACTAAAGCATTAAGTTCCATCGTCGACCTCATCTCTGTCCTCAGGACTAAATCGAGGTCAAGAGTAGGCCCATTGAATATAAAAAAGTTTCAAGGTTGATTGAGAAAATTTTACAGTTTCGGGTAGCTTGATTTGCTGGCGTCTGTACAATAAAGTATATTCTTTCCGTTCTGTCCGCCTCATATCAGCTGCCACGATAGCGTGTTGAAAATGACGTCATTCGTCCGCTTTGCTTTAGAACTAGCTGTAGCGGAGGCTTTAAAGAAATAAGTAGGTGTAAGCCGTGTAAGTTGCCCCTTCACACGACTCGGTCGCCGGATAGTCGGCGCCGCTGTGGCGACACGTAAAGGGGTGTCGGGCTAATATTACACGAGCGATGCGGAAAGCTTATAGCTTCATAATCTGTTCACCTCGTCGACGAATACGGTAGTTTGCCCAATGTACTCCTTGGGCATTGCAATTTATTTCAAACCGGCAGTCATGTTATAGAAACTATAATTGCGGATAAATTTGATTGCCCTATTCTTATCACATTAGGGTGCTTGATGAACTAATTCTTTGAAGAATGAATTTTAATTAATTAATGTATCTTAACCACCAAATTCTTAAAACTAACATAGTTCTTAAGTACTTATTCACTAACGCATACCTTGTTGTTCGAAATAAATAATTATTTGATTTGATTTTATAATTAGGGTTCAATGGAAAGTGACTCAAAAACAAACCCACTAACTAAATCACTGGTGTTCGAGATCGAAATTTCATACATTTTCGATTTTCTTTAGTGGTTTTGTTTTGGAAGTCGGTTCTATTTTTTTGCAAAAAAGTTTTTTTTACCCTAGGACCTCATGCTCAATAGTCGCTATTTCGACCATTAGACCAACGAAGCATTAGTCTCTCAATTATTAAACATTAAAATCGATTGTGTAGTTTCTGAGATTTAACACACACAGACAGACACGAAAAGGGGCTTTGGTCTTACACATGTATAGATTACAGGACAATTTCAAAATCAGTGGATGTTTATATTACTGACTCCACACACCTAAATCTGGGTTCTTATACTACATAGTTCTAATCATTCTGAAAGCAACTTAATTTTAACAAGCGTAAAGTTGATATATAAATAACAGCAATCGGAAACAAGGATATCGATAAACTTTAGGCACCAAATAAGGCTAGGGAGACAGAGATGCGTGTTTGTTTACATAGAGGGTGGGGGGGGGGGGGGGGTGTACACTAATCATAACATTATTAGATTTATTTGAATAGGTAATCGCTTTATCAAGCCCTATATCGCATCTCTGGCAATAATGCAATCTTGATTATTATCTAAAAGGGACACGGAATTATTATCACACAAACAGATATTCTGCGCTAAACGATCGTTTCAAATACTGCTCTTTTTTTTAAACAACTAAAAAATATTTAATTATTATTAAAATATTTTTAATATTGTAAATGTGGAGAGGAAATAAGTGCAGTGTAAAAGAACATTTATAATGATTCCTGACATGCTTTTGCCGTTACAAGTAGGATATAACATGTTTATGGTAGGTCAAACTTTAAACACATATTAGTTATGTCCGATTTTCTTTAACGCTAGGCATAGAATCTGCTGTTCCAAACATTTTGAGAGTTTTCGGTAACGCATTTTTTTTTGTTTGTTTTTTTGTACTTACACAGCAAGCATGTGGGGGTCATATACCCAGAAGTAGTCCAACGCTCTCCGTATTCAGTATAATAATGCGTTTAGGGTGCTGTTGGGGCTGCCCCGGCACTGCGGCGCGTCGGGGATGTTCGCCGACGCCCGTATCGACAGTTTCTACACGACGATGCGGAAGCGGTGCACATCTCTGGGGCGCAGGCTCCAGCACCATCCTGAGCGTATTTGCGAATAGGTTTGATTGTCAGTACATTAACCATTGTTATATGATTAATCTAATGACAAACAAACAAATGACTCAGGCTGAGAGAGGATATCATTAGTATGTGCTGGTTGTGATTCACATTTTAATTTTATAATTGTTAATTTTATTTCAAATGTATACTTATATGATCTAAAATGATTGAATACAATGAATTTGAATTTGTATGGAACAACTGTTTGTTTTTTTTACGATAACGATGTTCTTACACCGTGTATAAAGAGTGTAATTACACCCTTAACGTAGCGGAGAGGCACTTGTTTCTCCCGTCATGGCTTCATTTTTTTTTGTTCTAGGCCTTTTAGTAACGGAGACATTGAAGGTCAAAGCTCCAATTTTTTCACACGTTTGTTTTAATACAAATGTTAAATGCAATAACTTTACATTTATAATACTTCCATGTTATTTGTTCTATTCAATGCATCCATCAGCACAATGTTTTGAGCGCGTTACACTGAGCGCTACTACTTATAAACTGGGATTTTTTACACTAAAAAAGTCGTTTCCAATCAAATTTTTTGTGCAGTGCACAGAATACTTGGTTGAAGTCTTCGCGAAGGCTCCATTTACATCCTGTTTTCTAAAATCCATACTCGTTCTATTCCAGATATCCCTCCACAGAATAAACAATGAGCCTAAGAAAATGATATCGCGCCACACCTCCCCGACGTACACGAATGGTGACCGTGACGTCATACTGGAGCAGAGCGCGATGGGCATTCCCAAGAATAGCTCCCCCATACTGGACCCCCACAAGACGACGGATGTCAGCACTAAGAGCAGTCCTATAGCCGTGGTGGCTGACGGGGAAGTCGTCGTGTTCGATGATAATGATGACTGGAAAGGTAATTGTGCTTTGTGTTTAATTTAAAGAGTGTATTTTACCAATAAAACTGAGCGATCGGCATATCTAAACGGCGTTTAAGAGCTGTTAGTGTCAATATTCCTTAACGATTATGATACTGACAGCTCTTGCGGTGAAGCTGAAAAAAAGTATTAATTTGTCTTGCACAGGACAAAACAAAATTATTAAATTAACAGTAAAACAAAATTATATGAAAAGTAAACAAAATAAGACGTACATTAGACTGCATTGGTCCTGCACGAGGCCAAGGGCCCTAAACTCAAGTTAGCCAGATGTGCGTATCGCTTGCAGTTTCATTGTTAAAATTCGCCCTTCAATTTATAATAATACTTACCAGTATTTCAATCTAGTCTTTGAATCCAGTATCACTGGATCGGCCATCGGCCAAAGCAGCTGCTATATTCCAATCCCAGTCTGGGAGCATGCAACGGTTTGTTTAAATAGAGTTTACATTGGTCTAATAACGATTTAGTGTCACTGGATTCCAGGGCTGGAAATAGTACAGACGCCAACACAACAAGGTACTACAATCTCACTAATTTCTTTAATAGATTTTCAACTTTAGCTCTAAAACATTAGGTTCAAAGTTAATTGGGAAAAATTGACAGTTTCGGGTAGCTTGATGAGCTGGTGTCTGTACAGTCAGTTCCCTGTATTACCTGACCACTCTCACAAAGAATAAGAAGGGAAAAGGGTTAATCAGCCTTTAAGGTGAACGCTTGCTAGATTCTTTCTTCGCCTAGTAGATCAAGTGAATCGAGTCACGTGCCAAAATTGCTTGAATCTCCATCCCTGTTACTGCAAACGGACATGATAACTTGTTAACCTATTGAACGCCATTATCAGAAAAACGTGGCAAACAAGCGCGTGCCCTGTACGCCAAACGACACAAATACGTGACAAAATGGTAGGTGAAATTGTGTCTTGGCGTGGAGGGCATCCGCGTGCGTTTATGCTCTGGCGTTCAAAGGGTTAAACAAAAATTACAAGCAAGCCTGTGTTCACCTTAACCTGTGTAAAATATTGGCTAAAAAATGGCTAAAATATCGGTATATGAAATGGAAATCGCTGTAATATTCACAACGTTAGTTACATAATAAGTGTTATTAATAGTTATTCTTCATGTGTTATTGTTTTGAATTTATTTCACACCACTGTTCACGTCGCTTAATGTTCTCTTCGCTTTTGCTTTCACCATTTTGATAACACCTGTTTTTATTAATTATGTAAGTACGTGTTGTAAACTTTTGCTAATTGCCATTGGTTTTAAATGTCGCTTTCTCGTCATTTGTTTTTCCAGTCTTACCAAGGGTTATCGTATTTGTACGAACTGGCTTATGGAGGTCAGATAAGCAGTTGCTCTATGTAAAATACTGGTATTCAGCTGCATCCGGTTAGACTGGAAGCCGACCCCAACATAGTTGGGAAAAGGTTGGGCAGACGATTATGTTTTGCAAAAGTATGTTTACAAATCTTTTCCCCGGTTCATGAATTATTCAGATACAGAATGGGTCTGTTTCACCATTTCTCGATAAGCATTTGATTATCCACTAGAAAAAACTAGACAAACTTTGTTTGTGTTAAGTACAGACAGCACATCAAGCTACCCGAAACTGCCAAATTATCCCAATTAACCATGAACCCAAAGCTTTAGCGATAAAGTTGAAATTTAATAAATAAATTTGACAGATTGTAGTAGCTTGATCTGCTGGTGTATGAACATATCAGCTAATTTGATCGCTACTGGTCCGAAGGACACAGACTTTCAACACAAATAGTTATCAGAAGTTAACAACACAATTGATCCTAGTCCCTCCAATCCAATAATCATTATTATTCATACAATATTGTTTTCTCTTTTTTTATTTTCAGTGATATTGAATTCTGTGTCTCTAGGTTTGAGGACGGAACCAGAAGCTAGTGACGATGAGATCGATATCAGTGTTAAAAGAACTTTAGACAATATTAAAAACGGTGATACTAGTGATGTTTTGAACTGTAAAAGTGAAGTGAGTGATGGGAGTGAGTCGTCTCCCTCTCGGGAGGATGTGAGACTGAGTGACGCGAGCCCGTCGGGGGTGTGGCTGTCGGGTGATGAGGACAAGTCCAGGGTCACCAGGGTCATTGGGGAGTTGCCTATTGCGGAGTATGAGGGCTCTCCGAGGAGGTACGGAGTGGGATCGCAGAAGCCTACGAGGTCGCCGCGGCCTGGTTTTCCTCAGGTAAGTTTATCGTTAAAGATAGGAACACTACTACTACTACTGTTAGTCATCGTATTCGATTGCCAAAAGTCATTTAATGCCGGTTTAAATTCAATTAATAAATATCTGACTATATATTATAACTTGAACAAATTTTGGTCGTGGCATGTGTTATACAAGTAAAGCATACCCAATCATTGGGCGAAATTAATAATGTTAAACCTTAAAGTACAAAGGACATCTTGGCATAAATAAAAAAAATTATGAAGTCTATATACGCAATCCCTTAATGGAGGAGCTCGTGGCTAAATAAGAACAGCCGCTCGGGTCGATCTTTAAGTTAAGCCGTGCTTACCAAGGTTGGTCCGTGGATGGGTGACCACTCATTACATACCGAGTTTCCTCCGTGCCTTGAAAAGCACGTTAAGCCATTAGCCCCGGCTGTCAATTGTAGATCTTTGACAGTCGTTACAGATAGTCAGCCCGAAAGTCTAACAACCAGTCTCACCAAGGGGTATCGTATTACCCAGTACTAACTGGGTTGTGGAGGTCAGATAGGCAGTCGCTCCATGTAAAATACTGGTATTCAGCTGCATCCGGTTGGACTGGAAGCCGACCCCAAAGGCTAGGCAGATGATGATGACGCAATCCCTTAATGGATCTTAACTATACCTACAGAAAGAAATAAAAATGCCAATTTACCCTTTCATTTTCTCCTTACGCTGCATATCACACAGCAGCCACTCAACCAACGAGAAGGTAACTATCTCATATCTCTCTTCTCAATTCCAGAGGGTAGTAACAGAAAGCCGGGACATCAGCCCGCCGTCAGGGTCGGCAGCGTTCGACTACCTGTACGAGTTCTCGGAGACCAGGAAAGTTCTAGAAGAGTTCTTCAGATGTCCCACGAACGCTGGCCAGCCGCAGATCAACAATCTTATCGCAAATGATGAGATTGTTAACTTTCAGGTATGAGGCTACATTAAATTTGTTTTTTAAGTTTTATTTGTTTCAGTAAGAATTTAAATCTGCTTCCGAACTTTTCTTAATATTTTTATCTTGGCGTGGGCTACTCTATTTCTTTCTGTGGGTTTCGTAAATCCTCTCATTTGAAGTCAGGAAAATTACAAATTGACTACCAGCTTAAATAGTCATTCAAATCACAACGTTCATCCTTTGACAGTAGTACGAAATAGCCAAAACAACGCAAATTGACGTAGGGTGTCAATTTGCTTAACTGGTATAATGGCGATTCTCAAGTTACTTTTATCTCCACAAATGAAGCCATTTTCCTAATAAAATCTAAACAAATGTAGTCGCCTTTCCAGTTGTGGTTAGTTTTTCGATTCTCAAAAACGGAAATCAAAGTTTTACTTCCGGTTTCAGGAATTAGACTACGAATTACGACGACAACCTCAAGAATGTCCGTCGGAGAACGGCCTGGAGGGGGGCAGCGAGTCGGAGTGGCCGCACGTCACTGACACGTTGGACTCGCCGCACCAAGCGCACAATCACACCAACTTCCTAGGACTGCAGGTACAGTTCACTCCTACCTTCTTCAACAACTTGCTAATGTGTGGGACATTTTAATTGGTCGCATTATTTAAAATATAAAAGAAAAAATTGCATTCAAAATCCGGCGTGCTAGCTCGAATATCAGATTCCCAGCTGTATTACGGCAACACCCGAGTTGCCACATGAACGGTTAAGGCAGAAGTGTACGATTGTAGAAAATAAAAGTCGTTTCCCAGCAATATTGTTAGCTTAGGGTTATTTGGACTCGACGACGACGACGACAACTTCATAATGGGTCATTTTATCTCAGTATTAACCGTTCCGTCCGCAGGTGCGCTCGGGGTGCGCGGCGGGCGCGTACCGCGCGCCGGACGTGCGCTCGCTGCGCGTGGGCGGCGCGTGGAGCGGCGCGGGCTCGCCCGGCGCGCGCGCAGACGTGCCCTTCGCGCTCAGCACGGACTCCAGCGACAGCGGCAGCGAGGACAGGTCGCTGTCGCTCATGCTCATGGAGAATGAGCTCTCCGAGATGAAAGGTGAAACTTATAGTAATAATAGTCCACCTGACCGTTCACGGTCACGGCTACCAATCTCAGCGGAGACTCTATTTCTCATAGTGCGATGGTAAGAAATCCGACACGACTAGAGAGAGATCTGTTTATATCATACCACCAACTTCCAACTCTAAGGCGTTTTTTTTTTATGTTTGATGGGCCTACTCTTGACCTCAAACTAGTCCTGAGGACAGAGATGAGGTCGACGATGGAACGAGCTAACCCAAAAGAAGCCTATTAACTCGCGACTTAAATAGATTGGGGTCATATGATCTTGGGAACACCGACGAAGGCAGGGAATTCCACTCCTTGGCTGTGCGCATAATAAACGATGATTAGCGTTTGATTTTAAAGACATATATAAAAACTGTGGTCAGAACTATATGCTGCCAGTCTGCCACATATGCTGTATGTGAAGTAGTCTAAAATACACTTATACTGGTTATTTACCACTGAAATGCGACATGTAACTGTGCCTATCAAACTATAGAAGTTGCGATGCGGCCATAAAGCCAATGTTGGCCAAATAAATTGCTTTTATTTTTGAAGCGCCCAGTCGAATAATAAAATGTTACTAGTTGACCTTGATAATGACTTTGACAGATAAGCCAAGCGCATCTTGTACATCTGTAAATATTTAATGTGCACGCCATTTACTACCGCACGTCACTTTTTATTGTGTACTCACGTCTGAAGATTCTCAGATCTGTCTTATCAAGACAAGATCAAATGTAAAATAATATTGTTGGAAAATCTGCAATCGTGTGGTAAAATTAGCTTTTTAATCCTTATTCAATGTGCTTGGACCACAACTTTCTGTACATAAAATGCTGTTTTTGGATTCACTGACGTCCTAAAGCAAGGGTTCCACAAATACCGTCTCATTTGTAACACGGTCAAAAGTATAATAATCCTTATTGTCAGTTCAATAAGGTCGCTAAGTATAATAAGTAACTTGTGTTAACGGTACGTTTTGTTCCAGCAGTGGTCATGGACACAAACCGCGTGGTAGTGACGCACCTGCCCGTCGTGGAGGATGGGCTGTCGTCCGGACACGCGTCCGATACGGACAACAATAATCAGATGATACAGGTGTGCTTAGTACTTGCTCGTATTAGCCAATAAGATTGAAGGTGGAAGCGCGAGTGTGGTGCACTATGGTCCACTCTGTTACTGCATGGCCCCGAGCTATAAGCTCAAGGAACACGTCGTGTATTGTGACATCAACAGTGAAGAAAACAAATGGAAGGAATTATTTAGTAAAGATATGCTGCAACTCCACGAGTCACTGACTACCTGGTAGTACACTGGTTGGTCGAGTGGTCGGAAGCGCGGCTGCTGAGCATGAGGTCCTGGGTTTGATTCTCGGGTCGGGTAAAGTGTTTGGCTTTTTCCATCAGGAATTTCTCAGTAGCTGGCTAGTCTGGATTTGTGCCCGATTGATGGTAATAGGCTTGCCGCTTATTACATGGGGTATAAAACATAACTGGCGAATAGTACACTCACAACATGTACTATTCGCTATAACTTGCCCACTACCTGAACGCGCCCCAAAAGGTGTGTACATTAACCGACTTCAACGACAGGAGGAGTCGATTTTACCTTGTAAACCCCGAATTTAATAAGAAAGTGATTTTTCAGTAGTCGGCATTTTTTAGTTCTAGTATACCACACAATTTCTTGTTTACATGATGCTCTAATACTTTCGGAATATGAATATTTTTTTCTTTTTTACAGAACCATTCTGTAGTAATAAAGGAAATAGTGGAGAACGGAACAAGCACAGATCCCCACGTGTTGTCTGACGCTGATCTGCATTCACTGGATCCTTTAGGTAAGTCTAATGTACTTTGGTTTATCGTTTATCGAAAAATGAATGTTTTCTAAGAAATTGTGACCCAATATTTTCCATAAGCCAAAAAAACCTACTAATATTTTCTTTCTTAGGATTCCGTTGCCAAATGGCTAAAAAAACGGGACCCTTATAGATTCGTATTCGGCCGTCCGTATGTCAGCCATTTTTCTCCGAGACTGTTGGCACCACACAGTTAAAACTTGGAGAGGTGTATTCTTGAACCGCTACACAAAATAAATTTGAAATTATGAAACAAATAATTGGCTTTGCCATCCATGCATGTAACTGAGGGTTGAAAAAAATATATCTACGTATATACATAACTGCGTGGGGATGGACACCCCACGCAGTTATGTATATACGTAGATATGACAGCTCGTAAAAAATGATATCGAGTTTGCCCAAATACTTTTTTTCTTAAGTGAATGGCTGATGAGGTATTTGCTTCTAAATATTACATAATAAGCCATCTATAGACCAACCTAGGCAAGCATGGAAAAACCTAAAGATCGACCCGAGTGGCTATTAAATTAGCTACGAGGACGAGCTCCTTCGTCGTATACACAATATTTCTATCGGCGCACTACAATCTATACTTCTATACTAATAAAAAAAATTCTGTTATTGTTGGATAGCCCATTTATCAAGGAAGTCTATAGACTATATAACATCAAGCTACGACCAACAGGAGCAGAGGATCAATGAAAAATTTTGCAAAAACGGGGAAAATTTATTCGGTTAGAGCTTTTGTTGCGTGCGCTGCGTAAACGGTTAAAGTTACGCAACAATCATGTATGACGTAATTATTCCTCTTAAAAAATTAAAAAAAAAAGTCCGCGATAGCATATGTCTATCTTTTATGGTTGACTCACTATAACGTTTTATAGTAATCAAATTTGTTCTATAATAGTAACGCATTATTTGCGAAGGGTTTTTTTCCTATAAACATGGTATTAATCCTTATCCAATTAAATACGTTATTCATCACAAGTATTTAATTTTGAACAAAATTGCCCTTACATCATTTGATTTCAATGAATATCTTAGGAGATATAACAGTTTTATGTGACGCAGACAAAGTTGCGCGGGTCAGCTAGGACAGTATATAAATACTCCGTTACATAGAACGGACAGCATTGCATTGGCATTGACGTCATAACTTCAATGCCAATGTATGAATCACTTGATAAGTTGAATGCAGTGCACAAGTTTATTTGAGGAAGTGTAGTCGTGTATTAATACTCGCGTATATAACACTGAGTTTTAAAATGGCGCCGAAAGAAATACAAACGTTCATGTTTATGGATTTTGGGTGTGAAAAAAGTAATCCAAAAAAGCTTACTGAAGTAGGATTTTTAGCTGTGAGCCGCAGTCAATATCTACAACCGGAAAACATTCAAGAGCCATCAACCAAGAAGCTACTGAATTTAAGGTCAAATGGGTTTGATTTGAATACTTTCAACGAGATCAATGAGTTCTTCAACCAGCAACAAGAACCTGTGTGCCTCGTCTCCCATAATGGACATAGTTTTGATTTTCCCATCCTCAAGCGAGAGCTTCAGAGGTTGCAAGTCAGTTTTTCTATTGATCTCCTATGTGCTGATAGCCTGTATATCTTCTATGATATTGGTAAAACACTTCCAAAGAATGTTGACGCTGTTTCCGACGAATCTGAAGAGCAAGATACTGATACAGATGAAGACGAAAGTACTTATCCTAGTACGTCAAATGTCAATCAAACTGTCGATGAGTTAAGCGACCAACTAAATAATATGCAGGTTAAAGATTCTCAAGCCAACGAACTAAAAGAAGATGTGGTTGAAGAAAATATAAAACCGCAAAATGAAGAGACACCGGAAAATATGAAACCGCTAAATGAAGACACACCTGAAGATATGAAACCGCTAAATGAAGACACACCTGAAGATATGAAACCGCTAAATGAAGGCACACCTGAAGATATGAAACCGCTAAATGAAGACACACCTGAAGATATGAAACCGCTAAATGAAGACACACCTGAAGATATGAAACCGCTAAATGAAGACACACCTGAAGATATGAAACCGCTAAATGAAGACACACCTGAAGATATGAAACCGCTAAATGAAGACACGCCTGAAGATATGAAACCGCTAAATGAAGACACACCTGAAGATATGAAACCGCTAAATGAAGACACACCTGAAGATATGAAACCGCTAAATGAAGACACGCCTGAAGATATGAAACCGCTAAATGAAGACACACCTGAAGATATGAAACCGCTAAATGAAGACACACCTGAAGATATGAAACCGCTAAATGAAGACACACCTGAAGATATGAAACCGCTAAATGAAGACACACCTGAAGATATGAAACCGCGAAATGAAGAGAAGCCTGAAACAATGAAACCGCGAAAAGAAGAGACACCTAAAACAATGAAACTGCAAAACGAAGAGACACCTGAAAATCAAAAACTTGGTGCTAATAATAAGCATATTGAAAACGTGAGACAAAAACAAAAAAAACATGTAAAACTCAGTCCGGAAAATTCTAAACGGAAATTAGACTTTAATGAGAGTTACAAATATACGGGTAAAGCTGTAAGAAAAATATTTTTTGGTAGTGATACTAAACCACCTAAGGGCTATAACCAACTCGGGAATATTTATGACCGAGAAGTGAAAACCCCTCCCATAAAGCATCATCCGGCTGCGAACGACGTTTACATGCAGTTCAGAATATCGCATAAATTTGGCAAAAGATTTTTAGACTGGACACACCAAATACAATATGAATTTGCTAAAGTTGAAGCAAAGGAAGTTGCCATACGTACCTAATAGTGACATTATATACTTAAACGAGGTGTTACATAATAAACGCAAGACTTATGGTCTCTCGGACTTTGAAACCAAACAACTTTTGTTCTATTTTATTATGTTTTATTATATTACGGTGAAGGAAAACATCGTGAGGAAACCGGCATATCCTAGAACCAAAAATTCGAAGACATGTGACATCTACCAACCCGCACTGGGCCCCCGTGGTGGATTATAGCCCATTCCCTCTCTAGAGAGGAGGCCGTGTGTCCCAGCAGTGGTCACATTATAGGCTGATTATGCTTATGCTATGTTACCCTGCTCCAGCATATAAGATAATTAACTGGGGTAACTAACATATAATCTTAATCTGCATGTGTAACTCTAGTATATAAGATATAAGTCTAATTTAGTGTCTATAACCTTAAAGTATAAAAAAGTGCTCATCTGTAGTACCTAAGTTAGCAGTAGTAAGTTTTACTTGGGAGTCACCACTTGCAGCATCGAGTTCACTGACGGTCGACCACTTTTCACCCTTATTTTCCTGAATAATAAGGTTGAAATTTAAAGTCGTCGACCGTCAGTGAGCGCGGTAGTGTCTACGTGCACAGAGTCACAAAGACAATGTAAATAACAAAGGCACGGACATTCATGTTTGTGGATATCATTGTAAATCAAGAGGTGGTTTAGCCGATTGGAGTTGAGCACTACTACTCAGACTGACTCGAGTGTGAGGCAGCCTGAGTGTACGGATACATAAACATAAACAAATGAGAAAGAAGTAGCGTTTCAAGACAATTTACGAAAGAACCATTTCATTTTTCACAAAATAAATTGTTTAAAAAAAAAGCAATAATAAGTATAATATATATTTTAAAATGCTAAGTGAGTCAAGAATTCAGCTTATTATGTGTAAAAGAGGACAGTGAATAAATAACATTATCTCACATTTTTTTTTGTTTTATTCAATTATATTAAACTGTTTTCAGAATTTTATCAAACTGTGGCCACAGAACCTACAGGATACTCATATCCTGTTGTAGTGAAAGATAACAGCTATTCTAGGTCAATCAATGTCAAGTACATAATTAATTTGCTTCGATTTATTTGAATTCAAGGTCGAAGATCATTTATTCGCCTTATTTATAACGTGTACATTACACAACATAACATGTGACCAACATCATTTTAATCTTCGACGATTATCTAGACTTTATTGTGACAATAGTCCGATCTTTATAATGATATTTTTATTAATAAGCACTTTTCTCGACATTAGTATCACGAATGCTCCGCGTCACGAGCAGTGTTTCTGTGCTTACACCAAAAAACACCTAAAACACTGCGAGGATTTGAGGAAGTAAAAGACCATTAATGACGAAGTAGATAAACCGATATTTAGAAAGGAAAAACGTCGATTACAAACCAGACCCCGGTAAATTGACGGGCTGTCCTGCCGAAGAAAAAAGTGACACACTATTTTTTGTATAAGAAATCACGATAAATCAATCATTCTTAGCCACAACGAATAGGTATACAGGGTGGAAGATACATCGACGCGCAAGCTTTCCACGTATTCAGTACATCATTCCGAACCCCCCCCACATAGTTTATTTTTCTCGGTAAAAAAATACAGCTGTTTCCTACAATAGTGCAATACCTACTCGATGAAAAATTATGGAACAGCTGATTTAAAAAAAAAACTGATGAAAAGTTACTACATACACATGCTCGAAAAATATTACCCTCCTGACGCAGTCGGATAAAAAGGCAAAAAAACCATATCAGTATTTAACCTCTTTAATAAAGAAATTTCGTCAAGCCTAGATTTGAATTTTAAACGGAACACTGATTGACTTATAGGTAAATTTGCTGCATTAGAGTTCACTTTGATAAAAAAAAAGTCGTATGCAAATCACCAACTCGTATGTGTGTCTTATCGTGTATCGTGACATTAATTAATGTATTGTTTAGCTATTGTTTTCCGTAAAATCTTATTTGACAATCGGCAGTCAATCAAATGTACCACGTTTTATGAACTGCCGATTGCCATTTATCATTTCAATAATATAATAAGGAAAACTAGTAGCTACGTATTTTGTGTTCAGTACTGAGTCGGTAATAATATGTGTTGTTTAACTCGAGTTCGTTGGTTGGAAGTTCACATGTTATAATATTGTGTAAAATAATGTGATACATTGTTTGTTTGTGTAGCAGAATTGCTAGCAATGCTAGGTGATCTTCCTTAATTTCAACAAATATATTTGTAGCTGGGGAGTTGTTCTTTGTTGTTGGGGATCGCCACTTTTTCCCCAACAAAAACCCTAGGATATGGCACAGGGTAGGCTTTTGAGGATTGCCTTTAGTAATTTTTAAAGTTTCAAAAGACCCTATTTTAGACGAATGGCTTTTGATTTCGATTTCGTCGGTAAAACTGTAATACCATGTAACTTCGTTTTGCTAAGGTCTGAGTTTGGATTGGATAATATTGATAATTGGGCCATCTAGCAAAATTAAGTAGGTAACGCGATATTGCAGTCTCATCGACGATATTTTTCGATTCTAATAAGTTAAGAATTATGATACTAATAGCAAGGTGACCAATTCCTCTCTCACCAGTATGCAGCGAGTCGGCGCCTCCGCCGCCTGCGCCGGCGCCGCACCGGCCGGCGTCCCCGGCCGCGGTGCACGCGCCGCACGCGCCGCTCTCGCCGCTCGCGCAGCATACGCCACATCATCATCACGCGCATCATGAGGACGTGTATCCGCGGTGAGTTCCTCTAACGTATCGAATGCAGTGGCGAGACAATCCAAGACATAGCAGAAACCGTTCACTCGGCCGAGTGTATCTCCCAAACACGTGGCCAAGTTTTCTATCTTAGCACTGACTCCCTAATGTAATCAAGACAACATTAGTAGATTCGTGACTACTAACAATAAAAGCTCTCCAGAAACATTTGCATGCAATTGTACACAGTTATACACAGCGCACTGACGTTGTGTGTGCAATAGCGTCTGCAACAAAACAGAGATACTAATAGGGCCTGTGGCTCGTTCGTAGCAGCCCGGTATAGTATGCCCTCAATACCGAAACACAACGCACAAATTACGTCAAGTCCGTAAATGAGAGTAGAGTAGTGCAGTATTGCACTACTCTCATTTACGGACTTGACGTAATTTGTGCCTATCGCTTAAATCCTCCGATGAAAATGTCGTCTTTGGTTGATGATGATGCTGGCGTGTTATATCTCCGTTTACGTTAAAAACGAAAGCGCTGTTGGCGACATCCGTACATTAAAAAAAATATTAATTGTACCCTGTTACTGTAAGAGAACTTTCACAGGATGGTTATATTTTTTAAAATTCTTGTATAGAATGTTAAAGGAAAGGTATGAAGAGCTTTTAAATCTTGATAAGCCAATCAATTAAAACGTGAGACGTGTTTCTGTGAACACTGAACAGACTGTATGTTTTTACCGAAACGCAATAAACTGAAACGACCCCGCTCAGTTCCGAAACGCTCATAAACGAAATATACCTATTGATTTAACAATTACTCTTTTTAATAACACTTTATTAAATTAACTGATCACTTCTAAGGAAAGTTTAAGCTACCATAATCATCACCACCATCAGCATCAGAACATAATCTTGAACATTTTTTAAGTAAGCATAAACACGAATGAAAACTGCTTTCTTGTTAACAGTAAAAGGCCGTCATCCGCGCAGAGCACGGAATCAGTAGAAATTAAACCTGCTAGTGGCGATGAAGGTAAGACAACAAACACTATTAAATGAACTCAATTGATTTAAACTTGTTCACACCATTATAAATAAGCCATTGGCTGATTTTACAACTAATAAAGTAAATAATGTCAACAGATTTTGTTAAGGTTTTACTAAGAAAAATGGTTTCTCAATATTTTCTTAAGTCTAATTTGTAGGAATTAGTATATAAAAAAGCAAATCCCTTGCTTCGAAGATATAGATAGCTACCAAAACTACAAATATTTTACTTTTCAGATGAAGCAGACACAGATCTTGAGACTGACAGACTACTCGGCCAGCAGAGAACGGACGATCAAGGATTCTTCGATGACAAAGTGAGTATATACCTTTATTACTTAATTCTAAGTTTTAAGTATAAAACTTATCTGAAAATTTGGTTCGTGAAAATTGGACAACTCCAGGGACTTTTAATAATAAGACTGCATTTGGCTCCTGCACTGCAACACAGTATTGACTATCACAGGAGTCAGAGAATTCCACGTACATTTTATTATTAGTTTTTTTTTTTCATTTGCCGGTTACGCAAGGGGCTTGTGTGCACAGTGATAAAGCTATATGCTGGTTTTACAGGGTGTAAGGGACAGCCCTTCGCAAACTGACATGGTGCATTCAGCTCTTTATTTTGAATCATATTCCACCGGAATTTTTATCAGGAAAATTTTCATTTTTTTATAGTTTTTCAGTTACCTTCATTTCAATGTTAAATTAAATTCTCTGTACGCAGCACTCCTTTTATTTAAATAATACAGCTAAAAAAAAAAAACCAACAATGGATGTTAAAATACTCTTACGAACGACGCGTGAAATCAGCTGTTTACTAACCGCTTAGCTACAGAGTTCATCGAGCTCGTCGTCGCATTTGCCGTTCGCTACGTGCGTTTTGACACGGTAACGATACAATGCGTATGAGCAAATAAAACAAATCAAACTATTGGATTCCCTTAACGTTCCTGAAATATTTTCTTGTACCGTTCTTTTTTAGGATGATATACTTAATTCACCCCATAAGTCTGCGGAGAGCTGTCCTTAAACCCTGTATTTATACTGATGATGCTTTCATTAGCATGGTGAAACTTATACTAGGAAGGACTTCTACCTCAGTAGCTCTGCAGCAGCATAATCTTATATGGCACGAACGATATCTGTTACGACACAGGCCTCCGCTGTGTGAGAGGGAGTTGTTCATCACCACGCTGACCCATACGGGTTTGTGTATGTCACAAATCTTCGAATGTTAGGACCTCGTGTAGCTTCGGTTTTTATCAAAATTATGGTTGAACAAAATCCTTCTCTAAACCATTTATATTGTTCTTTTTCTCATTGGTTGATTTTATTCCTGTTTTATTTATTTTATAGGTTAATTCTAAATTATAATAATAGTAGGTGAGTTACGATGAAAATGACTAACTGTAGTTTTCGGTAAACGCAATTTAAGCTTGTGGAAAAATATTACGTCAGCAAATGCTGTATTGATTTTACGGAATTTTCAGTTACTATTTTATTCGGTCGATTCTTTATTTGTATTCGCATATAAATTGCCGGAAAATTAGTATATAAAGCAATAAATTTCATATTTCGAGAATGCTTATATTTTATTTTATTTCCGGAGATTTTATTACTACCCTGATAAAAATATGTGCTTATAGAAAAAAGAAAAGCATTAAAGGGCGTCAAAAATACGCCCACATCGCTGTCAATAAGAATAGTGCCCAGAAGGCGGGCAGCATTGCCACGTTGGAGGGTAATGCCGATTCATTTCATTGACCAAAAAATATGCCAGACCCCTGGTCACGGGAAGAGTCGACCAACCTCAATTCTGCCTGTTTTAAATAGATTCTATGAAATTTACATTACAACAGCAAAAACACAGTTTTAAATATACCATCCATTCTTCGACATACAAACGACCTTGGCAACATATTATGATAATCGTAAACAACACCATATGCGCGTACGCAGACAGAACTAAACGTTATCTTACAATATAAGAACGAGTTCCAGTTCATTTATACCACATTAAGCTTTGTGACCTTACCATAAATGAGTCAGAAACCTCTTTGCCTACCGTTTTAAAGCAAACAAGGACAAAATGGGCATCGTTTTGTTCTTTTCGTCCTTTATTGAATTTCAAATAAATTATGTATTAATTAGGTTACGTTATAGGGTAAATAAAATTGTTTTAAATTGAAACATAACCAGACAAGTAGAGCAGGAAAATAACGATATAAGGTAAAAGAGGCAGGTGGTACCTACTTATGTTCCAACATGTCGGTATGCTTGATTAGTCACATCTTGATAGACCCAAAGGTATATTTAACATTTTATTTATCGTAACTAATATTATTAAATTTATAAATGAGAAAGTGAGTTTGTTTGTCAGACCTTCTCGCCGACTGAATAAATTCAGAATCAAGTTCAGAACTTGAACACCATGCCTTGCGTATAGGATACTTCTTATCCTGGTATCGATAATATGTTTCTGTGAGATAGCTCGTGGCCAAATAATAACCACCGCTCGGGTTGATCTTCAGGTTAAGCCGCGCTTGCCTAGGTTGGTCCGTCGATGGGTGACCATCCATTACATACCGAGTTTCCTCCGTGCCTCGGCAAGCACGTTAAACCGTTGGAGAACCAATGAAAGGCACAGTTATAATTTCCACTTATTAATTTATTATATTTATTTGGCAGGAGAGGTGTGTGTGCACTCTCGGTTGTTGCAGACGGAACACTATCGTCTTAACTATATTAGTTAAGCACAGTGTATAAAAAAGTATGTAAGAGAAAGACTCTCAAACTATTCAAGTGGGACGGATATATTTTGTTGTATTCCAACGGTGGTGTCGGCTGTTATTTGTAGGTAGATCTTTGACAGTCGTTAGAGGTTGGCAGTGACCCGATAGTTTGACAACCAGTCTTACCAAGGGGTATCGTATTACCTAGTATTATCTGGGTTGTGGAGGTCAGATATGAAATCGCTGCATTTAAAATACTGGTGTTCAGCTGCAACCGATAAGACTGGAAGCCGACCCCAACATAGTTGGTAAAAGGCTAGGCAGATGAAGATGCCAGCACTTCAAGCTACCCGAAACTTTCAAATGTTCCCAATCAACTTTGATCCTAATACTTTAGCGATAAAGTTGAAGATTTATTAAAGAAATTTGACAGATTGTAGTAGCTTGATGTGCTGGCACTGTACATTAAAAACAACCTGTCCCCTATCAAAATCTACATTACCAAATAAACACGTCTATTTTAGTCCACCTCACTGCAGCATGCACTAGGTACTAACAACCTGTTATTAATTAGGCAGGCAAGCCAAGACACCGCCTACGTTAATGAGCATGACGCAATCATCAGCTGGGAGTATAAACACAAGCGTCGAGTCAGCGGCGCACGCGCAATGACCTTGTTCGACTATTATTCTTGGACTAAGATTAGGCAGAGAAGAGGAGGTGTAGTATTATGCCTATTTGGATTTAGACTCTGAGAGGATGATCCGATTTTGTTTAGTCTTGAAAATATTGTAAAAAATTTCGCACTTATACAAGGTCACATAAAACTAGCTAGTGAAACGGCATGGACGTGTCTGTATTGATATTTAAACAATAATAAATTAAGTATTGGACCTGGATAACTTTTCGATATGTAGGTTACGATAATTCATCAAAAGTGTACTTATCTATCCGTAAAGTACACAATAAATTATTATTAAATAACTGTTATCTTTATTTATCCTTATCGAGCAATAAACTATTATCACTGCCCAGATATTCGACTTACTCGAGTTACGTCACCTATTTTAATGTCTTTTAAAACCTACTTCAACTTTTACAAATCTTCAGACACAAAATCATTCGAATACATTCATTCTTGAATTATTCAAACTTGTCGATCTGTCAGTCTCACTGCTCTTTGGGCATACATCTGTTTACTTAGCATAACACGGTGGCAGGTCAGTATCAGCCCGTCTATGTGTCGGTGTACAACGCGAACAAAACGCTAACGTTGCTTCTACGTATCTTTATCGCATGGGAAATGACCAACTGCACTGATAACAGCGTATTGAACGGTCAGTTAAACAAATGACGACGCGGGACATAGCCGTATCTCGTAAAAATGAGTGAGGACGAAAGACAACCTTGTTTAAACAATCTTAAAGGTGAAAATGCGGTGGTGGATAGTGAAAGTAATGAAAAAAAAGTGGTTGATGTGAAAGAAATAAACTGTAAAGCGGAACTGTTAAGTGAAGAAGTGGATTTAAATGAAGAAGAGAAATTAGACGAATTAGAACCTAGTCAAATAGTGGCTAGTGATAAAGAAGTCCGTTTAAATGATAATAAAGACAGGGAAATTGTGAGTAGCGGTAAAGAATTACATTTAAATGAAAATAAAGACAACGAATTAGTGTCTAGTCATAATGATGTACATTTAAATGAAAATATAGTCAGTGACATTGTGAATAGTGTTAAAACAATACATTTACATGAAAATAATGACAACGAAATAGTGCTTAGTGATAATGAAGAACATTTAGATACAAAACTTAGTGATAACGTAGACACTAGTGAATTAGCCACTAATGACTTAAGTGAAAAGGAAGTTCTAAATAAAACAAGCAATGATAGTGAGTCAAATGTTGTTGGCGTTGAGTCAAGCGTGGATTTAAAGGAAGCGAGCGATGAATCAAGTTCTGTGGACGCGAATAATGAAGAGGTTGGTTTCTTGTGTTAATAGTTGAATTAAAAAAACGTTATTTTTTCCTGTTATTCTACAATATTCTACACTAATATCTTCTATATATAATATGGTAAACTGACTGACTGACTGTTGATATATCGACACACCGCTGGTCCTAGAGATATGAAACTTGGAGGGTGGGTTCTTTGTGAAGATTAAGTATCCACTAAGAAAGGATTTTTGGGAATTCCACCCCTAAAGGGGTAAAATAGGGGATGGAAGTTTATATGAGTTTTGATGTTAGGACCTTCAAATTTTGTGCTTAGGCTGACGGTTGAAAATTAATTTATACGTGTCTCTGCGTGTTTGATAATTCTACTTCCGAAGGGTCAAAAAGGGGGATGAAGATATGTAACTATGTATGTTTGTTTGGTTGGAATCTTGGAACTCAATTTTGAAGCAGATATCTTCAATTGATTGAGCTGAAATTTTGCACACACCTATGGTTCTGGTGACAATACATTCCTTAATCCTGCAACTTTTGCATTTTTTGACATCCACGCGGGCGAAGCCGCGGGCAAAAGCTAGTAATATTATAAAGAGGAAAGATTTGTATGTTCGTAACGAATAAACTCAAAAACCACTGGACCGATTTCAAAAATTCTTTCACCACTAAAGTGTTATATTATCCCCGAGTAACTTAGGCACCGCGTGCGAAGCCGGGGTAAGCCGCTAGTCATAAATAAACGTCTTTGCTTAACTATAACATTCAAAGACAAGCTAAACGTTCAGTCAAAGTGTAACGGACAAAATATTGCGGACCTGCTGCGCAACCCGGACACTGACCAACACTTCAGTGGTTCAGTTTGTGTGTGGCCCGCTAGGAGTAATAGAGTGTTCTGTGGTATTCGTATTGAGCCACGTCCGCATTTTATCTGCACCGGTATGATTGACCCTAACCAGTAACCTAGTTCTTGCATAAAAGATGAAACGTACAAAGAGTTAAACAAAAACAATTTCTTTTATAAAAACTTCGACGTTGACAGTTCTTTGCGTAACTTCATCCAAGTAAGTATCGTAAGAATTCTCTACACTTTTCCTTCGTGGAACATGTACGACCGATAAGTGCGGTATAACAGTTTTATATAGCAAAACGAATGAAAACATAATTAACCTTTTACCAAATTGATTCATCCATACTTCCTATCGTACTTATTAATTATTATTAATTAATGAATTAATATTATTAATTAATATTATATTATAAATGCGAAAGTTTGTGAGGATGTATGGATGTTTGTTACTCTTTCACGCAAAAACTACTGACCGGATTTGGATGAAATTTGGCACACGGATAGTTTATAACCTGGATTAACACATAGGATACTTTTTATCCCAGTAGTACGATCCCGTCAACTGGGACAATCCAAGACAATTATCGAAAGCCGCGAAGCCGCTGGCATAAGCTAGTATGTTATAAATGCAAAAGTAACTTTGTCTGTCTATTATCTTTTGACACCGTTACGGCTGAACGGATTCCGATGTTTGGTCCACTGGTGGACCATGACCTGGATTAGGTTAGGATGTTAATACTTAGGATGGAAGATTTTTAGGGTTCCGTACCCGTAGGGTCACCAACGGGACCCTATTACATTACTAAGCCTCCGCCGTCCGTCCGTCCGTCTATCTGTCAGCGGGCTGTATCTCATGATCAGTAATAGGTAGACAGTTGAAATTTTCACAAAATGTGTATTTCTGTTGCCGCTATAACATCAAATAATAAATTAAAAATGAAAGAGGAGTCCCCTTTTACGATGGTACGGAACCCTTCATGCGCGAGGCCGACTCGCTCTGGCCAGTTTTTTTCAATTTGCTGGTGAGTGTCAAGCTGTAGGTCGAACAAAATATGATTTGCGGCCGTAATGTGCATGTATTGACAGAATTATAATAATTAAAATCATCAATACAACCCTGGAAGTTCATTCAATCGGACTAAATGAGTCAGAACCATAAATGCGGTTTGTTTTTATTAGAACGCAGGGTTAAAATCTGTTGAGCGATTTTATAGATAATCATCTCTTTTTTTATTTTTATCTAAATATGACATACAGTTGGTTATCTGACAAAAGTAACCTTCCTTTTAAAAACATACTGAATTTAATAATGGTCAGTTGAAATCTTTATCAGTTCATTGTTTGACTTCATGCTTATGCTTATAATACACATTTTATAACCGTAGCATACTGTAACCTCCTTACACAATATTGTATTCAAAGTGTCTTTCACACGTTTTCAAACAAAGATAAGCGGTGTAAATCTACGGTGAAGGGACTACTGGCAGTTTCGGTATATGATTTCATCGTCACTAATACTAATACTGTTCTCGATGTATTATTTCGGTATATTGGCACTGCGTAATGCATATTTATTTTTAGATCTCAAAGAGGTAGTTCCATCGTCATTTATATCGGTCGGAAGACGTTCACTGCTAGAGGTTAGATTCCCCAGGCTTCGAAATCAGACTAGTTCTGCTGTATAGTATTCAGCAGATTCATAGGCTGCTATAAAAATAAAAAAGATGTTATTCAGATAAAATATTGAATTCAGCACCAAAAAAAATTCGCACTTAAATTCAAAAGTCCAACTTCAGGAAAGACCTGAGTGAGAGACGTACGGAACTGGACAGTATGGCAGAAGAAAGCGAAAGGTTGAAAGAAGGGACTGAAATGACGATGGAGAGTTCAAGAGCATAGAAGAGTACTTACTAGAATGTTTTATGTTTATTCGTTTTCCGGATATGGTTACACCTTTATCCGAGAACGTAAAACAGGTTTCTTAATAACTATCCCCATTACCAACCAAACTTAATCTAAATGCCCCACTTAAAAACTCATAACTTCATAAATAGTGCAACATATAAAAGCCGCTTGCGCATGCGCATCTCAATAACAAGAGGAGCTCGGGTCAAATCGTCTGACCTGACAACGACGTACTTTGTATGAAGTATTTAGGTTGATGAGTTCTTAGTAACGGGGTACTAAACTGATTTGTATGAACAATGATGAATGGAATGTCTTTTGAAAGTCATGTGTGACTGTGACGATCAAAGAATTGGAGAAAACCATTCTTTGGTTTGGGACAAACCTAACAAATGATTCTGATACGCCGTTTTATTCTGCACCAACATTGTTATTGAAACCAAACCAGCATTCCTGAGAGATATTTCTCGACGGCATGTAAAACCAAGTTAGAGGCCGAAGGCGGGCATAAAAACTGACACCAGGTTAAGGACTGACACACACGAAAAAAAAAACTACACCCAAAGACATTCAAATATTGACTGCACCAAAGCCAAGTTGTATGTTACAATCTAGAATTTTCTAGATGATCAACAAAACTAGGTGATAGATAACTAGGTACTTACGTATGTTTCGGGGCTTTCGGACGTTGATAGTAGCTAATTTATGACCTCGCCTGAATGTTAGTATGTGACAGACTTTATATGGTGTCAAGTCCCGGCTTATGAGTCTGGCCTTATTCGGCAAAACTTCCATGCTTACTAATCTGAAATAGTTGTTTAAGAATCTAAACTACCTCATTTTGAAACGTTTCCGTTCGTTATTGTTCACCCAAAATTTCATAAATTCGTATTTTTTTTTTCTTAACGTCATCGTCGGCGTCGTTCTGTAAATTATATTTTTATTTAATCGTTTCCGTTGGTTTTCGTTTCATTCAAAATTCTGTCAAACCGTTTTTTTTTGGTTCTAAACGTCTTTCGTCTTCTTCCTATAAAACCGTATAACCGCTTGTCGTAGGGCTGGCGCAAGCCGAAGTCCCGCACGGTGATGCCGGGCGGCAGCGTGGCGGCGCGCTCGCCGCACGCGCACGAGCCGCAGGACAACCGCGACGATGACGCGCGCACCAACGGAAAGGTTACTGCACTACTTTCTTACAAAAATGAACTTTAACGTTTGTACATTAAGGTTATAATGCTAGGTACCGCGAGTAACACGTCGTTTAGAAAATGGATGTTCTAGGTTAAGTTTATGCTTAGTTTTAAGGTTTTCTATTTCGCTTGGTCACGAGATACACCATCAAGCAACACGCGTGTTGTGAGAAGGTGCGCAAGTTGCATCACATCACGAGAACGGAGCGGTAATTCCACAGCGTTAGTTAGGACCGATTAATCGGGTTAAAAGGTTAACCGGTAACTCATGTTTGGTTAATCATTATTCGGGTTAACCCTTATAGTATAATGGGTTAACCATTTAAATATTGCTGATTAACCAGAATGAAAAAGACAGCATCGAGCGCAGGCTCACTCCGTCACTTCTTTGGCATATTTTGTACAGATGGCAGCACATCAAGTTACCCGAAACTGTCAAAATTCTCAATCGACCTTGAACCTAATGCTTTAGCTATAAAGTTGAAATCTATTAAAGAAATTTGACAGATTTTAGTAGCTTGATGTGCTGGCGTCTGTATTTACTTACTTAACTCTGTGCGTAAACCGGTTATTATAGGCTCATTGGCTGATTAACCCTAAAATTGGGTTGTTCACTTAACCCTAAAAAATATCCGATTAAAACCCCTACACGGGAAGTTTAGGATAGTTATTTCTAGTATTAATTAATATTTAGTTTTTAATCGTGATTTCGCAACTACTTTCGGACTTACGGAGCTCACTCATAAGCTCAGGTTATATAAGTTCGTTATCAAATAAAACAAAACGAAACCGTAAAAAATATTTGTGTCGAACTTGGCTGAAGTACTGCATGCGTAGAGAACCAGTCACTGATCTCAATACGCACAACCAAGATGAAAGTATGGCTATGCAAACAGCGTAAAGACAATCTGCTGCTAATTGTTGTGTTTTAAGGTTGAATCTCATCAAGCAGCACGGAATCGTACTTTTCCATATTCCTATCCTTTTTTGTTGCTCAGAACCGTCATTTGCTAGAGTAGGAACAGAGCTATTATATACTCGGCAGCATCGACGATGCGTTCGGCACTCTCTTTTAGGACTCTCTTCTAGGAGCATTGAAATGCCATTCCGTGCTCCTAGATGAGGTTAAACCCTTAAAAGTACTTGACCAACATGATCCAGGTACTGTCTGAGCTATAGAGCGAAATTATTCTTAACTCAGTCACACTTCATCCGAAAATAAACCGTATTAGTATTAAGTTAATGTGCATTTTACTACAGGTGACTGTGTTGAAGCTAGTCATTTGAATAATAACATTAACTTTATGCAAATGAGGTTCATTTTTGAATGAATCGCGACTGAATTATTTCTTAATTAGCTCTATAGATTTGGACGTTACTAGGGCAGGGTTTTACACTCAAAAACTTTCTAATCGACAATGTGTTCAAAAGCGTCAAAATATTAAAAGAAAATTTCTTACTGTTTCAGGACAAAGATGCGAAGAAAAAGAGCAAAAATAAAGAAGGTAAGTTTTATTAATACTGATTTCAATCAATTATACCATTTGAATATAGAAAACTAAATCGATTTCATTTTTTTTTTGCGCTGCTTTTGGATTTTGTCCATGGTGAGTTTTTAGAGGGTGATGAAAAATATTATTTTCGTAGAAATATCACTTTTCCTATTAACATAGTACTTAGATGTTTAATGTTACCTGCTAGAGTGACTAAAGTCGTTTGTGTACACTAATATTAATGGTGTCATCGATCAGTCAATTAATCGAGTTAGTAATATGAAGTTGCGCAAAAATTATTAGTACTTATCATGATCACTTTGGTCAGTTATTGGTGATACTTAAATTCGATAGCACTTAAATTCAATTTAAGTAATCCCAGGATCTAATTGGAATGGCTGTAGTACTGTAGTATTACATCTTCAGTGGACTTTATATCTTTTAGAAGTGATAGCCTAGTAGTGTGACCGTCGGACTACCAAGTCATAGGTCTCAAGTTCGAACCCAAGACATGCAACTCTGATTTTTCGGATTCATGTGCGTATTGTATAATTACCACTTGTTTCGGTGAAGAAAAATATCGTGAGGAAACCAGCATGCCTGAGAGATATTTCTCGACGGCATGTAAAGCCAAGTCAGAGGCCCATGAGCGGCATAAAAACTACAAACTACTAAAAACCAGGCTAGGCACTAACCAAAAAAAAAAAAAACCTCCAAAAATTCAAAAGGAATCCGCTCCTAATTTGACAGAAATATTAGTTAAATCCAGCACTATTTTTCATTCCACAGACGTAACCCGTTCAGTGCTCATAGAAGGAGTACTGTTCCGCGCTCGGTACCTCGGATCTACCCAGCTAGCATGCGAGGGTCAACCAACCAAGGCAACCAGGATGCTGCAAGCCGAAGAAGCGGTATCGAGGATCAAGGTATTGTATAAAACTGGACTTGTATTTTGTTTCTTTTGTTAAGTCATCATTGACCCTGAATTTCATTTTTAACCCATTTTCGTGTCCTCTGATTATCCCTTTTCGTTTTACGAAATTAACTTTTTTTTTAAACTAAAATTGAATTTCTTGAATAACCGGTTTATTAATTTTAACCGTAATTACTTAAGACTTATACTCTAAGAAATAACCCTTATACTAACAATAATGTACTAATTTTTATTCTAATAGGGTTACCACTAACAAAAATAAATGTCAGGGTTGCTAACTCCGGTGTTGAAACCATGCATTCTCATAAGACACAGTTGAGCAACTTACCGTTTGCCCGTGTGAATCGGTATCAATGTAAAATGTTTGTATCTTAAGTAGATGTTTATTGAGCGAGAGCATGAAATTACTTGTCACTTTCTGTCCCACTCTAAATGTAGCACTCTTCTTACGATTTGCAAGTAAAGCTGACAGTTATACAATGATGTGATTTATTTTAAATCTTTTATCATCGTTTGAAATCTAGTGATTGTTTATTAGTATGAAAATTTTACGAAAACGTATCGAAATCTTGCCCTCATGTGAAATTATCATACTCATAAAATCAATAATTCAATTTAACTTTCAGGTACTATATCGCTTCCCCATTGTATAACTTCAGCTGGACCAAAAACAAAATATTAATACAACACTATTCTATCGACTCCGAACACCACTTTAGTCGAGCTATACTACATATATCGATACAAGCTACGCTCTTTCACATCCCTATGTTAACGCGTGAAGCGATACTCGCACGCAAGTTCTTCCAACTATTTGCACGCAACTCTCCTATATTCTAATATTTCACGGTCATCTGTAAATATGTAATTTCATGCTCATTAGGATTAGTGTATTGAGAATGCTAGTGGGATATCCTTCATACCCTTTATATAAACGAACAAAACAATATTTAGATGCTAGAACGTTTACGGACTCTGCCCTGTGTATGTTTAATTTTCAACCGTTTATACCATTCACGACCCGTCCGCCAAACCGTTTGAGCTCTTATTGACTTGGCACTAGAGTATTTTTTTCAGTGTGATCCTCACCCCTCGACCCGACCCAAGAAGATTGTCGGATCCCGTATTGGCCGGCTAGCCTCCTCTGAAAATGTTTATTTATCTGTCGCTTTTTGTTCCGCTTGTCGCTAATGCTTTGTATCATTTGAGCCCAGTGTAGGGCACTGTAAGGTAAGCTCGAGTATGCAATCATATTGTGCTGTGCTAGTCTTTTACCTTGGCATGTTCCGATTTCGGTCTATTTACGAGTTACGACCGTACTTACGCGCTACACCGAATCGTGTTTACGTTGACTAACGCAATATTCAAAAATCAAATTCTGAACGTAAGCTAGATTCGATAAATCACCGACTAAAACAAAGTACGTCACTAACTGTTACGGAGGCTTTTTTAACCATGCACTTTTTCATAATATGCACAATATAGCATGTAACATACCCGATTCACACCGGCTGAGGTGACCTGACGACATAGACGCACGACATCGCGGAAGGCTTTAGCGCTACGCACCGAAACCCCTGTTCTAGTGTTAAGGTTAATACGTTAGGTCTGCTTACATATTAACGACGGTGGATCGCTCGCTTCTCACTCAATCATTGTGTGTTTGTATTCGAGTTGTTTTGCTTGCTTTGCCGCGAAATTTTTCATCATTTGCTATTGGTTTCGTTGAAGAATGCGTTTGGAAAGCAAGCCAAACAAAGTTGCTTAAAAATTATCAATTGCGAAAACATTTACATCAAAATAACACTTTATTTTCGAATAATTTAACGCTTAGGAAAAGTTCTTATCTGCTTTTTATTCAGATAAATAGACTTCATCTCAATTTTAACTTATGAACCATATTTCCAAATCCTAACTAAGGAAATAACCACAAACAGGTATTCAAAGATACATTTAATCAAACGATGCATCCGGCAGAGATAGATAACTCAAATTTTGGTTCAAAACATCAAGTAACAACAGGATACGTTTATCATCGCCACTTCGTCAACAACGTTTAAAACTAAAAGCAATAAATAGTACAGCCAATCTGGTATCAATTAACGTGTACAAGGAAAACCGTAATATTTTTCAACTGCTTGTCTATAAAATGGATCAGTGGTTGACAGACTCTAATCCACTTATGAAAGAAATAAAAAAAGTCTTAGGAAGGTGTTTATTACCTAGTTGTTGGTTACCTAGTGATACACTAAGATTCGATCAAACCAGGCAGTCTCTCTACTCTCTAAGTCCGTAAACGAAGACATGGGCCGTCCGAAAGTAGCTCGAAACTTCGAATCCAGCTACTTATTATTTTCTGGTTTATGATTTTTGAGAACACCATTGTAAGTAGAGATAGCTATCCAATCGTGTTTTCATTCATTTTTCGTTCAGGCCCCAAACTAATCTTATGTCCATAAGTGAAACAGAGTAGTAAACACCCGTAACTGTGTCAAAACTACGGGATTCGCGCATAGAGAGTAGACGTCCTGCATGGACAGATTGTGGACACCGGGCGTTGACATATAATATTGCTGAAATGTCAGTCTCCGATGTGCGTTGCCGTTCTGCAATCTGTTCGGTTTTGTCGTTAGTAGTTTGGCCGAACCATTAGAAATATTTTGTCGAATTTTCAAACACCCTGAGCATGTCTAGGGGGAGTTCTTTTTACGTGAACGACAGCTGTAAGTAAAGAATAGGACGAGATAAAACCAACGTACAAACAAATAAAAATCAAAAAACTCAAAACAAATCGAATACACCACAATCCGTGAGAGCGTGCGAGGAGGTTAGCCGGCTGGCTCATGACTCGTGTCACAGTGGGGCTGCGACGGGCCGTACTCCGGCGTGTACGCCGCCCCGGCCGCCGTGTTCCGACTCTCCTTCCTGGGCTCGGTCGAGGTCGACGAGGACTCGCGTCGCCGCAAGAAGCGACCCAAAAAGAACATGGTAGAGGAAGCCGTCACTAAGATCAAGGTGGTTTGGCTGACATATTTTGTTTAGGCTCTCTTTAGAGACTGTTTAAGTCGTGCGCTGTTGGTTTTTACTGAGTTTTCGGTGAAATTGAGGAGATTTTAGAGACTTGCAAAGCATATTTTTAGAAAACTAAGTCGAACTAAACTTGTGCCGTGGGAGCGGTGGGAGTCCGCCCTTAGAAGTTTTGCCTCAGTGGGTGGCTATTCTGTGACGCAACGTTCCCTATTTTGGAACCACGATTACCGAAGAGCAGGCCTTTTCTAGTGTAACTGTACTTGGCTGAATTTTAGGTCGTTTATGGTGATTTTATTTTTGAAACAGTTAGTCATCTTGTGACATAATGAAATAAAAACATATAATAATTGAGGACCTCATACTACAACATTTCTTCTTTTAAACCAGAAAGTTCAATAAAAATCAACAGCGTATTGTGGTATAATTTCGAGAAAAAACCTCGGAGAACAAACTATAGGTTTTGTCATAATTTGTCTCATAAATTCATAATTGAAGATCAATGCTGGTAACACCAAGAAGTGTTGCTCGTAAAAATCATTTCGGTTATGTGTATTGTTGTCTGTTGTGATATTTTATTGGGGTTTTAAAATTGAGCTTAGATGAATTCTATTTCTAAATAGCTTTACAACTTCATAACATTGCCAATAAAAAAACTTCAATAAAATATCGTTATATTTAAGTGTTGCCACTTCATTATACTAACATTATCGTATTTCCTTTTTCGCTGTCTTGGGTAATCAGGCTTTGGTAAGTGTCTAAATTCTAAATTAACTAAAAATAACTCTGATGCAGTGGCGGATTAAGAGTACGTCTTCTATTTTGTAACTCTTTCCTTTTCCTTCTATCGGGTCTTTCTTTTCTTTTATTTTAAAACCGACTTCAAACATGGAGACGGTTCTTGTTTTTCCGTTTCATCCGCCCTTTTTTTCCAGTACATTCTTCTTATGGTGCTCATCACATAATCCGCCACTGCGCGATACAATACCTACATTGCGACAGCGATATACCTACGTCTTCTACCTCATATAATCAGAATCACTACTACATAAAATATTGTGCCACTACCACAAAAAATTTTGACGTACATACTACCCATATGAAAATATATCTGCATAAAACCACGTCATATCGGCGTAACTATCTACTGTCCATACAAAATATTTCTTAATTTTACCACGTCGTTTCGACGTCGACCCATATTCTATGTCTACCAAGTGACAAGCACTTTCTGACCAGGTTGTGTATTCAAAATTTGACAAGCTTGAGCTAAAACCTAGAAAATTAATTCAAAGTTCCTAGCCGCTGTTTTAGGATCAGAAATCATACAATCACTGTGTAAGCTTGCTTTGGTGTCAGTGGCACTAATTTAATTAGGTACCAACTGCACTACATTGAAAATATTGCTGTCTCAGTCTTTCACGTAGAATAAGAAAGAGATAAAAGTCAATTGAAACATTCTCAGTCTCTTTCATATTCTGCCTGTCAAAAAGAGATTTAAGCCATTTTTTCAACATAGTCGGTAACATGGTCCTAACAGAATTAGCGCCATACCATTTACGTTCATCTGCCAGTTGAACTATCAGAAGCTTAACTATTTACATTCTGGAGATCAAGCCGGCCCGTATAATTCCAATATGACATAAACATTTTTAATTTCCAGGCACCCGAAGGGGAAAACCAGCCAAGTACAGAAGTCGACCTCTTTATTTCAACGGAGAAAATTATGGTTTTGAATACGGAATTGAAGGAGATAATGATGGACCATGCGTTGAGGACTATATCATACATAGCTGATATAGGTGACCTGGTGGTTCTAATGGCTAGAAGAAGGTTTGTGCCTCATGAGAATGACTCCGACCAGCCCAAATTGAATCGTACGCCGAAAATGATCTGCCATGTTTTTGAAAGTGAAGAGGTGTGTATTTTTAATCTTTAAGATTTTTTATTAAGTCAATAATTAATATAGGCTTTAAAATTGTTTCGGCTCTCCGAATATATCTAACGAATACCCGATTTATAAGTTTATGTTATTCTTTCAACCAAAAAAAAAAAATATTGCGCAAAAAAATTTTTAATTTGAAAGCCTTAATAATGCTAAAGTAGAATTGGACAATTTCTCAAATAAAATTCTCAATGCAGTAACCGGAAATAAATTATTGTTCGATATTTCTTTCTTTATCTTTTATTGTCTTTACGGACAACATTTAAGATTTAAACCGCGGTAACTCTAGTTTTTGAAGCCAAAGTCAATGTTTAGAAGGCATAATTTATATCCCACATCTTACTGCATAGGTCAACTAAAAGTTGTTTGCGAAAACCAGAAAATCTTCATAATATTTCGAGTGCTTAGTTAAGCCACTTGCTTCGGCCGTAATGAGCAAGAAACTAAACTGGTTTGCCAATCGAATTAGACATAACTGAAATTGTTTGGATTTAAATGCATATCTACAAAAATACTACAAATATAATAATATATGGTACGTTGATTTTTTTATTTTTATTTATTCGATAAATAGATGGAACATTGTATCGATTTCGCAACATATAAGAGAGATATTTTTGACCCTGACTGTACTGTAAATGCGGGTTGCATTTATAAGCAACGTGGACCTTAAACCGTGATAACTGAGACAAAAACATACCTACGGTTTACTGTGGAATGTAAACTAAGTCTAACCTCAAATTAAACGTATCTCGACGAAATTAAATAAACATTGATAACACTATTAACTAGCATAGCGTCTTCACTACGATCTTAGTAGCCAGGAGACTTCTGTCCTATAATAGGCATTTAGAAGAGTCGTAAAGAAACATAGTTTATAACCACCAATCTTGACAGAGGAAATTGGTGATTATATTAGGTACTAGGTACTATTATTATCATCCTAAATGATATTACTAACCTTTCTTTTGAATTTAACTAAACTTCTTGCTGTAAAATGTTTACTAAACATGTTTTAAGTTCATATTTTTTTTTTATTTGTTCCAAATAATGTGACTGGTTTTTATCATTGTTTGTAACTAATAGTAATTACAAAATGTGTTGTTTCAGGCTCAATTCATAGCCCAGTCCATAGGCCAGGCTTTCCAGGTCGCCTACATGGAGTTCCTGAAAGCCAATGGCATAGAGGACCACAGTTTCGTGAAGGAGATGGACTATCAAGAAGTATTGAACAGTCAGGAGATATTCGGAGATGAGTTACAAATGTTCGCGAAGAAGGAATTGCAGAAAGAGGTAAATATTTAATAATGATCAATTAATTTCTTTGATTCTCTGACCTTGACCTTCTCAAGGGCATTGACATTTTCCTACATTCTAAAATGATATTTAAGTAGCAAGGAAAGTCTCGAAAAAAGGAAAATGAATTGTAGTCCACCAGTGGCGAAGGGTCAAATTTGGGTAAGGAGAAGCCAGAAAAAAAAATGAGGGTTGTAATTTTTTTTCATCACCCCCAGGTGCCTTCGGGCCTGTTGTCTACCATTAACAATTTGCTGTGTTATAGTCGTTTCATATAATTCTCAAATAACGACCGTTGTTATTTGAATGTATTATTTAAGTTGGTAGTAAATTTACCTATTTTTTGCAATTCATTTTCCGGACTTTGCTTAGAACAAAATAAAATTACTTTACCTACTCTTACCAAAAACTGTTGCGATTGGCAGTCAACCGTAAGTTAGTGGTGACATTTGATCTATAAAAACCACTCTTCGGTAGGATTTAGGAGAGATAATAAAGGCGCTATCAGTGCCAAACTGTTAGCACTGACAAGCTGTTAACTGAAACGATCTTGTCTTGTATCGTATCGCATAACGGGCTGGTGTCCGCAACTCCACGTCCAATGCGCGTATTTTGCGTGCGATCTTGTCATAATCATAAAATAGTGAAACATCCCATTTAAACGCATGCTATACTATGTCATCGCTACATACAGTACTCGGGCGTAAATATGGCAGACGAGCTTTACGGTGCATTTACACTTAGTCGTTTGCCCGAATTCGATTGCCTCTGGAATTCGGACAAACGACCAGATGTAAAAGGGTCGAGAACGCCCGTCTTCGGGCAATCTTGTTTGGTATCATGGTTCGAATTCATTCAAACTGCTCATCATCTAATTCAATTGTATCATTATTTTACATGGAGTGACTGCCTATCTGACCTCCTCATTAAAACTAATCGTTGTGTAATAAATGTATCGGTTGTTCGAATTAGAGTAAAGTCTAGTAGTACCACCCAAATACCGGCTGACGACCGAGTGTAATTGCGCCATTATAAAGAGGCAGGCTCGTGCCTACATGCCTACGTTAAACCAAGCCGAACTTTTCTCAAAATTCAAAGTGCCATATTTACGCCCTGAGGGCCTGGACAAACTGACTTTCAATTAGCAATAATGTTAATGAAAAAAGGAACAAACACGAAAATTTTAAAAAAGCAATCCTGTTCTATTATATCCTTTGTAGAAATACGAAGCGCTTTGAAAGCGATTGTCTCTTGTCCTGGCCCTCTTATCTTTTGTCATCATACGCCCTCATTATCATTCCCTCTGTCATATCTAAATAGTCTTTTGCATGTTCGCAGGTGGTGGTGCCTAAAACGAAGGGCGAGATCCTGGGCGTCGTGGTGGTGGAGTCCGGCTGGGGCTCCATGCTACCCACTGTCGTCATCGCCAACCTGGCGCCTGCTGGGGCTGCGGCGAGATGTGGACAACTTAATATAGGTAATCTTCCTTTTAATAATATAACGTCACGCCAGGATCCCCGAGGGGTTAGGCAGAGGTGTACTCAATAGTAGTCACATTTCGCCAGTTATGTTTAAGTCCATATACATAAAGTGCTAGTACTGCATAGTACAAAAAGTAGGTACTACAGCGCCATCTATGACACAAATGAAAAACTAACGTCAAAATCCAAAATGGCGATTTTAAAATTCTCCGCAAGTTAAGACCGAAACACTTAACAATAACTGACGACAGACACTACACCCGTCCGGACGGAGGATCCTCCCTTTTCAATGGAGTATTGAGCAACTTTAATGCCTGTACATCATACTCCTTAACTAACACTAGAACAATGAGGCATTTCTACGTTTTGGCATAAATTCCTACATTTAAACATCTTCGCTCTGATGAAACTAAGAATCACTAACTAAATCATTGTTTTTTTTTTTGTCTGTAGGAGATCAAATAATTGCAATAAACGGCGTCAGCCTAGTCGGTTTACCGCTTTCAACCTGCCAGACATACATCAAGAACTCGAAGAACCAAACCGTGGTCAAGCTGACCGTGGTCCCTTGCGCGCCCGTGGTCGAGGTGAAGATCAAGCGACCAGACACCAAGTACCAACTAGGCTTCAGTGTGCAGAACGGAGTGGTGAGTATAGCTACAGTTAATAATTAAATAGTTAAATAACTGAAGATCAAGAAACGTAGTCAAATCTACCTTTAGATTTGTCTAAACTGACCAAAGTGCGTACCGTGTACTATACTTCTCGCGGTCTTTGAGTCTGTATGGTACGAATTTAGTTTTTTTATCATGACAATGTCTGTGAAGTATCCAGTGAATTTAATGTATCCTTTTATAAATATTTATATTTGTAAATAAACAGGGTCAACAATTAGGTATCAAAATGCGACAGATGTTAGGTGTATCTGTTATAGTCAAAGATCGATAGCGTCTTCGCGGAATGACAGATTTGTCCTAGGTTTGACGAACGCCTTTTGCCAAACCCAAAAATAGATTTAAATTTCTGCCTAATGTATTTTTAACCTAGAAGTACCTTACTTTTTATAAATTAGCTGCCAGTGCCATTTGTTGATATTGCAGCGCTGAGTTAAAAAAAAAGCGGAAAATGGTGTTGGCAATTTGGTGGTGGAATATGATTCAAAATAAGGAGCTGAATGCACTATCAGTTTGCGGAGAGCTGTCCCTTACACCCTGTATAAAAAAGACGCTACAAAAAGATTAGAGTTTCGCTGGGTAATTTCATTTGACCTAAAACATCCCTAGAATTCTCTAAACTAGCTAGTAAATAAGTGTGCATACACGTAATTCCGCATAATAAGGTTAATCCTGTGACATCTGGTCCCGCTGCAGATCTGCAGCCTGCTGCGCGGCGGCATCGCGGAGCGCGGCGGCGTGCGCGTGGGACACCGCATCATAGAGATCAACTCGCAGAGCGTCGTGGCCGTGCCGCACGAGCGCATCGTCAACCTGCTCGCGACCAGCGTCGGGGAGGTACCTCCCACTCTTACCTGCTCACAACATCGCTTTACAGACTTATTTACCAGTCACTGCTCATAGAACGGGAAAACTACAAGAGCCCAGAGGGATTTTCGGCGTGCGGCGTGATGAGAGCAAAAAACGGGGAAATCTAGCATCGGGATGTTCACCAATGTTGATTTTAATCTCATAATAAGAGGCCTGAACCGAAACGACTTAGGTACGAAGTTAGACGAAGTTATTAGGAGGTTTCACTAATTTGAACTGATTTGATAAAGAATATTTAGTATAAATTAAGCTTATTCTCTCTAGAAGGGATCCTTGATAGCGATATACAGGCTGTACCAAAATAAGCGCAATACCTCTTAGGTGGTGATTTGGACCATGAAAATGAACACAATTTATACCCTATACAGCGTGTAACGGAAGGGGGGTATCAACCCTGAAGGAGGTGAATGTGCTCATGAAACTCAACAACTTTCCCCAAAGAACATAGGTCGAAATATGAAAAAAAAATTTGGCCCTCTTACAAAACTGACTACCAGCTGATTGATTTACTATGGGAGGGCCAAATTTTTTTTTCATATTTCGACCTATGTTCTTTGGGGAAAGTTGTTGAGTTTCATGAGCACATTCACCTCCTTCAGGGTTGATACCCCCCTTCCGTTACACGCTGTATAAAAGGCATTAAACTTTAACTCGATTTCTTCAAACTTCCAGATTCTGATGAAAACAATGCCGACGTCGATGTTCCGGCTGCTGACCGGGCAGGAGAACCCCGTGTTCATCTAATGCGCGCGTCGCCGCGACTCAAGTGCCTGCTTACTACGATATTACGATGTACGCCCGCCCGCACCGCAACCTGGCCCTAGCCTCGCCACGCTACGTTAAACTGCCGTTTATTAGAGTTAAAACTGCGTTTTGACTTTTTGGCTGCTTGCTCAGTGGTCCAAGGATGTTTTGGCGCTTGAACGACTTTACCGGGAGGTCGCTGTTGGTTTGTACCGAAAAAACATATTGGCGCCGATAGTTTTGAATCCACGAGCCAAAAGATCTTTGCACAACTTTAAGCGCAGTCGCGCAACTACAGTGGCATGCACAGTTTCGCTACCTAAAGTAGCAAACGTCGTTTTGCCCAAGAGAGCGCTTATGAAATTCGGTTTGTACATATTTACGTGTTTTGTGTAAATAGTGCAGTTGATTTAAATGAATAGCCAATATCTGTTGCTACTAAAGATAATCATAGCCAATATCTGTTGCTACTAAAGAGAAACAACCATCTATGTTTACTACTTATATCCAAAAAACAGTATTCAATACGGAATAAATAAATAAAAATTGAAAAGAAAATTGTAACAGTATTGGATTGTAATTGTGACTATGAAATCAGATATTGGTTATTCATTAAAAATAATAACCTGCATATAATTTATATTTATATAAAAATCCCCGTAGAAGTCCCATGTTACATAGATCTCCCCAAATCTATATGATTATTGTATCCAGCTATAAGACAATGCGTGTAACACCAATCTTCTTACAAAATAGAAAACTTCTATGAAAATTATATTTAGGTAGGTGAACTTGAGTTGATTAATTTCGTCAGTGTACAGATATAAGAAAATCAGACCTAGCTGGATGTTCTGATAAGATGTTATGTGGCCCTTCATAGACAATGATTTGTCATTGAAGTTTTTTTATCTTCAAATTCAAGTAATTTTGTACTATTTGTGAGATTTTCAACTTTATGAACTAAAGCATAAGGTTCTAAATCGAATAGATGCTTAAATGAGTCTCGTCGCCTGACTTTTATATAAAAATTGGAAAGTGGGTGAGCAGAACTCTAATAAACATAGACTTTCTGTGAATATTTTGCGAAGAATCTAGTTTTTCGATAAGCTATTTAATTTATTTCAAGTACATTATTTTTATTTCAAAAATTACTTGGCAACTAGGTACAATTTTAGAGTTAAAAAACAAAGAAAATATATGAAGATAATTTTATAAAGCGAGGGTAGGGCCCCAACCGAAGCTTAAAAAAATACTCATAAAACATATGTGATGAGTTCAATGCTTTCAATGCTTTCGTGGCTAATAAGATAGAATATAAGTTATATTATCTCTCTATTACTAAACACCAGGTATTTAATATAACGGAAAAAAATCTCTAATTCATAAAAAAAACTCTCGACAAATATCATCTCTATGACTATGAGTGTTTTCGATAAAGAATCTTTAAAGTACATTAATATTGTGAATGAAAGATTTTTTTTAAACTCGTAATAGTAAATACGTAGTGTTATCTTTGATTGTCATGACAATGTGTATACATACTCCACTAATATATAAATTGAATATCAGTACCCACTCATATCTGCTTAGAAATTTATATTAAATTAACTACATTTAATTCATATAGCAGTTTCTATTGTTTTACTTTAGAACAAATTATTTAATTATTTTTTAATCAAGGATTTTTCATGATTTTTGCCATATTTTTTTTTTAACTTATTGGCGTTTCAATATCAAAAGTGTTATTTGATATGAAATGTGTTAATTTTAAGTTGAACGATAATTTTATAGAAGTAGTTATTTGTGGTTATCTTGTGTCGCTATCATATTGTTTTGATACTGTTTGACTGTTTCTTCACATTCTGATAAATAAACTTAATATTTTGTATGGTATTTCGACAGTTCTCTGTGTACTAAGTTATTATAGTGTGTGAAAATCAAATAGGTAGGTTTTGGATGAAATATGAGTAAGTGATTCATATTATATTTATTTCTGTGTCGCCATTTATGCCTGTTAGCAATCTAGCCATTCCATTATCATAACTTTAGTTCTTTGTATATTCTGACGTTATTACGAATGTTGTTTAATGTTTTTAAACTATTTTTTATGAATAAAAGTGCACCATAGTTCAAATCATCTCATCCAGTTCAGAATCAACATGTATAGCTTAGATAAGTGGGTCTCACGATCCGTGCTGTGGCTCTGGTTTTAGAACCCTTGCGTCTATCATAGTGAACGCATACTATCATCCGAGCCACAGCACAGTCTCACAGACCCACAGTGATCAAATTGAAAAAAAAAAGAATTGATTAGTGGATATAGTAAATAAAAAAGCATTATTTCGTGTAGCATCTCAAAAGATATATCATATTTTGTAAATTTTATAGTGTCGCTATAGCTATGTAACCTACATATGTATGTTCTGTGTTCTTAGTTAAGCTTAGCGCTCTGAGAACGAGTAAACAATATTTATTTATGTATAAAAAATATATATAATTTAATAACAGTTCTAATTGTAAACACTTTAGATATAAACACTTGAATAAACCGCTTCTGATTACGTACATTTATCCCCGATCTACTGTCCTCTCAATTGTCTTCTCGTTTTACGTGTTTTGTTCCTTTAATCGTATGGCCAGTGTCTTCAAAATACGGGTGTGTCCGTGAATGCGGACTACATCAACATAACTCAGCCAATGTCAGCACATACCTCAAAATGTTAACTTCAGGAAATGTTGGAATCATCCGTAATTTACTACCTTCGTCGCTCAAATTATACCCAAAATGTTTCCATTTTTTTTACTCCTTCCACCTGTGAACACTGGCCACGCCCTTGTGAACTAAACGTAAATATAATAAGTATACAGTCTGACGTAATTTTGTATTGCTAGCTGTTGTGAATAAGATTTATTTACATTGAGAAACACAGATAATAAATAGCCTTTTATTGTGAAAGCTGGTATATGGTAGGTACACTGTAACATGTGAAATAACTATTGTTGTTCTCATTTCTAAGAGTATTATTCTAGTCTGCATTAAAGTTAAGAATAAACTGAACAAACTGATGTTGTGGTTTCATTCCCTCTGGCCCGCATGAAATACCTTAAATAAATAAAAAAAGCCTTTATTTTTCCTTAATATAAAAAAATACAAATACAATAAATATAAGACTTGTTAAGATCAATATAGGACCTATCTTTGGGTAAAGGTCTCCTCCATTTGTTGCCACTTCTTTCCGTCTCCTGCTATAGTAAGCCAGTTTTGGCTCGCCGTTTAATTTCATCGGCTACCTTATAATGTGGGAAAGAAGAATATTTGTAGTGGTTTAGGTTAACATTCACACATCCAGATTTTTTTTATATACAATTATAGTGTGTAGTAGCGGTAGAGCCTAGCGAAGGGCTTCATTCTGGCCAGAACTACCTAGCACCAAACTTATTTCTGTGTAATTTTCAGCAGACGTTTTCACACTACCGCCATCTATCGTCCAATGGCACAACAGTTGTGCTACTCGACAGTAGATAGAGGTAGAAGTATAAGGAGACTAGCAGTGAAAATTAACAAATCTAAGTCTACAGACAAAGACATTCAAATATTTATGAGCGATAGACGGGACAAGACGAAGAAAATCGTAATGTAAAACTTGTTACCACTTAGTAACAAGTCTCTCTGTCTAGTGTCATACGCCCGCTTATCAGGTAGCAATCTTGTGTGAAAATCGAAAAATTTCGGGATGAAAATGATTGTCATGACAATATTCACATGTCCGCTCTCGCTCTATAACTGTTTTAAATCTCTTTATCTACAAAACACATATATAACATAACGCCTGTAATCCCTCAAGGGTGAGGCAGGGGAACCTATAGTACACACCACATTCGCATGTTGGCGCACGTCATAATTACAAAACAACAACTTAGTTAACATGATTATGAACGATTTATGCTAGACCGTGGCGGACGCGCGCCTGTTACAATTTCCACTAGGTACGTTTTTTTTTTCAAGCCAATGACATAAATCCCTACGCAATACACTATCATTGGAATACTATGAATTACTCAAGTCTCCCCTCTTGCAACACGCGGTCGTTAGAGCGTGCCGAGACAGCTCCACGAGGGCCGAATTCAGTCCATAAGAAGCATGGGACCTCCTGTATTGATTCCACCATGTTTGTTACTCACGTATTGCGTTCCCATCGCGACGATTCCAGCGACGCGTATGAAGAGATATACATACATAAACCTTCGTCTTTTGCCCTTAGGGGTAGGCAGAAACCACAAAAGATCACCTGCTACGATGCTTTCATACTCTGTTCGTCTCGTCCACGTCCCCATAGGGTGTAAACAGACCCTTCACGAAGCCGTGAACCAAGCATTATGAACAGACGTCAGCACATCAAGCTACCCGAAACTGTCAAATTTTCTGTTCGCTTCAATGTTTCTTATCAGAGCGTCTAAAAACGTGGTAATGTGCTGTGACTGGTGCTGGTGGCGGCTACAAACCTAATGGTAGCGATAAAGTTGAAAATCTATTAAAAAAAAAAATATGACAGAATGTAGTAGCTTGATGTGCTGGAGTACTGTACATCAAACTAAGTAACCCTACGCAAAAAATATTTCTAGGAAACGACTTTTTTTTGGGTGAAAAATCACGTTTTACGGTACAACTCAATGTAACGCATACAAAACATTGTGCTGATGAATGGATTGAATACCTACTACGGGGGACATGATGGAGGTGTTTAAAGTTCTTACATTAAAAACATGTATTTAAGAAAAAGAACTTGCGACAAATTTGGAACTTTGACCGCCAATATCTCCGTAACTAGAAGGTTCCCAGGTATGGTCGGCTGTTGGTGTTCCTTTGTGGCGCTCTAGAGACCATGCGTGGACCGATTTTGGTGATTCTTACGTCAATCGATTTGTCTTAATCTTGCGAGTGCCACTAAAATCAAAAAGTTAAATCTTCGGTGAAATCTGATTAAAAAAACAAAAACCCGACTGCGGCTAAAACAAAACTGAAAAGCAAAGAAGAAGCATTTGGAACCAGACGGGTATTTTAATAATTTAAATGCAAATGGGACCCGCAGTTTTTTTAAAATTAAGTAAGTACTTAACTAGGTACTTACCTACTTTTTGAAAAGTTTTTTTTTCATACAATTTATTGTAAGTTTACTTTAAATAGGTCCATGACCTCTGTAGGTACCTATACTATTCAATGCATCTATCAGCACGATCAGCACAATGTTTCGAGTTCATTGTGTTTTATCGTTAACCGTGATTTTTCACCGCAAAAAAGTCGTTTCCCAGCAATAAGGCCTCTGCCTCGAATTTTGCGGGCAGCGGGGCGGCGGCGGCGGCGGCGCGGGAGCGGCAGGATCGTATGCGTAAAATCAAATGGACCGGTTCTCGAAAACAGCGGCGCGGGGGCGGGCAACGAGCGGTGCACTCCAGTCAACGAGCGCCGCCGCCGCCGCCGCCCCGCTGCCCGCAAAATTCGAGGCAGAGGCCTAATTCGCAAATAAGGAAAACCGTTACTAAACGAAATTTTTCACGAATGAGTTAATAGTGCCATCTTTCGTAAAATTACGTAAACCACAAAATGAATTTGACACTTTCTTATAAAATCCACTTTTTACATTACATTTTTTTACGTATAATCTTGACCATTGATCTTTTTTGGTTAGGAACTACTGAGCTGCCCCCATGAGTATTCGCGTATTCCTCACGAGGGTAAATTAATAAATGTCTTCGATTTTAGTTGTGCTATTTTACAAAAGATGGCGGTGATACAGAGGGACTAACTTTTCCACTAATCGTTGGTAAATCTGACCTACTCAGAGTTCGTATGTCACCTGCATAGTCCAGTCAAATAGAGCAGCATTAGCATCAGGTATAGGTACGTGAATGGCATAATTATGCTTATAAGTAACGGAACAAATATTTGATTTGATCCACCTCGCGCAATCTATACAGCACACAAACCGTGCCTCCAGCCGCCTTGCACAGCGTTCCCTCTCCCTCTCCAACCAAAACTGATTTTTGTCCATATACCAGTTTATTGTTTATATGGTTCCGTACGTATATGCCCAAAAACGTACCCTTAGGCTGGACTCACACATTCTGAATTGTTCTCTGAATTCAGAGTTAGAATAATTCATAATTTGAATTCCGGCAAGCTACCTCACACATATATGTGTTCACATGTTGTTCAAATGTTCACCAACAACGCCTTTGTTGGTGAACATTCGTTAAATAAGACAAGATGACGCAATTAGTTCCGACTTGGGCCACGCGCCAATAGATCTTTGTACAACTATAATTGTGTTGCTTAGGTCAGGGCAGTCTTTAACCAATTATAGGGGGCGCTGGGCACTTTACAACAATTGGGCCCCTTGTAGGATGCAAGAGTGAGCGAAGCGAGGATTTCTTGTGGCAAGTTCATACGGAAATATAAGTAGTACCTAAGTAAAAGCATCTTTACGGAGGGCCTATTTATTAAATCCTTGCAAAACAAATTGAGACTTAGGGAAATTAGTTAAAAATATGGAACTTGAAGCAAAGGTCATGAATGCATTTATGGTCCGCTAAATTAGGAACTTGGGGCCCTGGCCGCCTTGGGTACAGCGTACCCAATGGGAAAAATGGCCCTGAGTTAGGTACACAAGTAGGGCAAGAGTACAAAATAATAAAACATTTTTATCTCATTGATAAATTATTGTCGTTATGTACCTTTTTATCAGAGCCAATGACCACACAGTGCAGATCCTAAAGTATTTTTTTTGGATTAGGATGACCCACTGTTTCCTACGCTACCTTGAATTTTGCTTACCTGTTAATTGCAAAATTAAGATTTAATTAGCTTTTTATGTTATGAATGGACAGAACCATCTGACTGCTTACCTACTAATAAGTAGCCAGGTCTTAGCTATGCCTGGCTTGGCTAGGCAATCATTCTGTTTGTGATTGTTTCTCTTCTATGTAATCATGTTGAAAGCTTATTTTTGTTTAATGAATACAGAGACAGTTAGCATGGTTAATGAAAAGGTTTATCATTAAGGAATTAGGTTGCCGACCACACCTCATAGAACAGTATTATTTTAAACTTACTTCAGTGTGCGCAAGTAATAATTTATACTGCTGTAAGAGGTGATGGAATAGGCCCTGATTGGGTGAAAATATGAATGGTCTATTCATGCAGTGTAACCAACATTTTCTCTGGTAACGCATGGATGCCAGCAGAATCCACATTTTGTTCTTTTTACAAATCCTTACCTACTATTACCTAATCTTAGTACTATTAAAAAAATGAGATCAATTAGCCAAACTATGTGAATTAAGCTGTGCAGTTGTGCACACCTTCAGTGATAATTGGCTGAAGCCTACGAATAAAGTTTCTTTTCTGTGAACTGAAAAAAGATTCCCATTTTTATAGGTAGATTTTGAAGTAGCCCATCATGAGCTTTGTATTACAGTAGCATAATCAGCCCCAACTTTTTCCCACTGCTGGGACACATGCGGAGGCCTGACAGTTTCTGTAAAGGTAAGCGGGCCTAAATCCACCACACAGACTGAGTGTGTAAGTACTAATGCTGTAATAAAATATAATAAACCAAATAATTCTAAAATAATACCTAACTATAGTTTCTTGCCGGTTCTTCTCCATAGGAAACGGCCATCCCGAACAGTGTACCTTTTTTCGATGTTTTATAAGTGCAAGTATAATGTGAAATAACATATTTTGATTTTGTGACAGTGGGATCTACTAATTATTACATTATGTCCATATTCGCTATTCTTGCTAATTACCAAAAAAGTTAATTGTCCTCAAAGTAACAAAGGCATTGTCTTGTGACAAATAGGAACTGTAGTCTATAGTGTGACCTTTCAGTCAGGTATTCTGTTGCAAAACAATAAACAACATTTAGATAAATAAAGAAGATAAGACTGTTATCAAATGTTAAAAACAAACAAAGAATTGTTTTTCTATTGCTTCAGTTTTTTTGTAGTAATTCTAGTTGACTTTTTCATGTAATAGATGACTTTTAGATTTTTTTATACTTGACCTTGAAGAATCATTTCTCGCACTTTGATTTGTAACAAGATTACACCAACTAGAATCAAAGTCTTGTTTGTGGAAAACTGAAAGTCTGAACATGTTATTTCAGTGAGTGACATGTGGTCACTCACTGAAATGGTACCTATGGTTTTTAATGTAAAGTACTTGAAATTAGTACATCTGACAGATTTGCCTTTAGATGCGAATATATCGAGTTGTTACCATAAGGTTATTTGGGAACACCAAATGTAAATTGTTTATGTTAGGCATTCTGTTTAGTTAGGATACTATTTTAAATCTATGTGTATTTTATAAATGAATGAGGAAATATTTGTTCCTTATGTAATATAGAACAAATATTTCCTCTTTCATACTAAGCCTGTCTTTGAGGAAAAAATATAATGTATTGGATGTAAATACGTTGGTAACTAAAACACCAGTGAGAAAAAGATCAATGAAAACATAACCTACAATAAGTGTTGTGATATGATAACCCAAAATGAAAATAAAATATTGGTTTAGCTTTTGTATATTATGTATTTTGAAGTTTTCCACAAAGCCAAATTAAATTTACATAAATACAATTTAATGATAATTTTTATACAAGATGTAAATAGTACACAAAAGATTCTTAGTGAAATCATGCTGTTGTTGCTTATCAAGTGAAAATTAAAACATCTTTAATGCATTCACTTTTGCTATGTAGAAAAAAGAATTAAATTAAACTTTCAGTATCACTAGTGTTCAGAAAACTGATATAATCATTTTATTAAGCATAACATTTGCACTCAAGAGATGTGTTCGTAAGACTCTTACAAAGATATTCAACTTTGTGACAGTAAACACTATCCATTGTATAAAATTAACCAAATTTGTAACCATGAAATATATACATTTAAGTCTCCAGGTTTTGTTTTTATTAGCTATTATAATGATAGTAAAAAAATATGCATACCTAATATTGTAACGAAGCTACATGTGAACGGGTAAACAATGACCTGTGGGACTGTCGGACCGCTCCGAGACAATAAGGGCGAGGCTACGAAATGCAGGATAACAGGAGCGATGAGCGTCCGCAGCGCCGCAGCGCCGCTCACCTATAATAAAATTTATCCACAATTGTCTCTTCACAAGTTACTCGGTCTAGGGTGTATAACATAACTTGCACTCTTAAATCATGATATATGTTAGTTCCGTCCTCGTGTGGCGCGTCGGGGAGGCACTGGTGAGTGAGTGCGGCTGCACTCTTCAGTTGTCCATGGCGTATCTCCGCGTCCACTCCTTCGCGTTCCGGATCGCCTCGCTCTCGTTCACCTTCCACAGCTCGGCCACGTCGTTCGCCAGCGGGTCGTCGGGGTTCGGCGCCGACAGTAGCGCCTGGATCGACAGCAGCACCGTGCGGATCTGCAGCGCTGGACTCCACTTGTCCTTCAATATGTCCAAGCATATACGACCCAGCCGATCTATGTTCGGATGATATATTTTCGTTATAAACCTAACCTTAGGCGCTGACATGGGATAGTCCTCAGGCAGAAATAACTCTAATTTAAATAGTCCTCCTTCGAATGGCGAATCTTCTGGGCCAGTGACGATTACGTGAAAATAACGAGCATTCGTTTCACTTGGCACCGCGCTGATTCCCGGCACTGGCTCTTGCATCAATCGCTGTGTCTCTTTGATTATTCTACGTGGTAGGGCTGCCATTTTAAATATGCGGTCTAGCGCAATTTGTCAAATGAAAGCAAGTAATCATATAATCGTACAAAATATCTAATTGTCTTTTCACACTAAGTGTTCACGACGATTATCCAGGCACGTCTTCAGAGTTAACGAATTACAACAGCATTTTAGCCATGATAATGCTAAAAACGCGACTACAAAAGCGAAGGTACTTCAATTTTTAAAGCATAGACTATATAGACTTTTGCACCAAAGAGAACACGTGCAATATAGAAACTGGTGCGTTTCAAGTTACTTTGTCATGTAATCTGAAAATACCGGTTTTTAACAAACAAACACTTCCCGTTTTAAAAAAAACCCTGTTTTATTTGTTGAACAATAAATGACATATTATTTTTGTGACATGTTGTTTGTGTTTCATTTGTTATTGTTAGAAACCACTAAATTAATGATGGTTTAGTAACTGTGGTAAGTGTATATAAAGCATTATTTTGTGACAGTTTATGTAGTGCTACATATTCTGTGATTTTTGTGAATAGTTCAAGCGTTGTCCGCGAGATGACAGTACCTGCTGTACAACTGGCAACAGACCGCTACTGTCTTGGACGTTTAAAGCTGGGTTCCCACGGTGCGTGATTCTGCGGATCATCACGCACAGCCGACAACCACGGACGGCAACGCACACAGACAGAGCTCTTCCAACGGTGCGTGTCGGTCTGTGTAGATCCTTTATAGCATCGTATGCATCAGTTTTGTTCTTACAACAAACAAATTCTGACCTGTCGTCTGTGCAACCACGGACGCGCTCGGATCCCGTCGCACCGCACTTTTGCCTCGCGACGGATACCGGCGCACCGCCACGGACGCGGACCAGCTCGCACGACACACCGTGGGAAGGGTCTCGTCCGTGGTAGCGCAGACCGTCTGTGGCGGTGCGCCGCTATCCGTCGCGAGGCGGTAACTTCAAAGGTGCGGTGCGCCGGGATCCGAGCACGTACGACGCGGTCCGAACGCGTCCGTGGTTGCACAGACGACAGGTCAGAACTTTTTTGTTCGCTGACACGAGTATTGGTGTTGTGTGTAGTTGGTTGCGCAGAAATGGAGTGGACAAACAAACTTATTTTAGAATTTTTGAATCTTTATCAAAATGAACCAATTTTATGGAATTCTACGGCGCCGGAACATAAGAACAAAACTCATGCATACGATGCTAAAAGGATCTACACAGACCGACACGCACCGTTGAAAGAGCCCTGTCTGTGTGCGTTGCCGTCCGTGGTCGTCGGCTGTGCGTGATGATCCGCAGAATCACGCACAGCTGTCGTCTGTGCAACCACGGACGCGTTCGGACCGCGTCGTACGTGCTCGGATCCCGGCGCACCGCACCTTTGAAGTTACCGCCTCGCGACGGATAGCGGCGCACCGCCACAGACGGTCTGCGCTACCACGGACGAGACCCTTCCCACGGTGTGTCGTGCGAGCTGGTCCGCCTCCGTCCGCGATATCACGGACCATGGGAAGCTAGCTTAATACAAACAGGTCTGAGTATTCCAAATATAAAACACTTAAAAATGAACTCTCAACGTCACGTTTTAGGTTTTTTTTTGTTAGGTTAAATTGTTAACCGATAAGAAACGAGCCGAAAGAGATAGACAGAACCGACGCTGTTTCCCCCTTTATCTCAATTGTCAAAATATAAAATGCGATCGTTCATGTTATAAATTGAATTTAAATCACTAAAAGTTACTTGTTTAAAAAAATGTGTAATTTGACTGCTGGTAGCATTGATTTATAAATATCAATGGCTGGTAGATAAATAAATCTGGCTGTTAATTATTTTAGACACTGAGGTAAACTAGACAAACGGCCATTTTCAATTTTTCGTGGCCTTTGGATTACAAGTATTACAAAAAACAATAAGGTGCGTGTTTGGATGTATGAGGTACCTAATCTCCGAAACCAACAAACCACTAATCTCAGGAACTGCTGGTTCGATTTGAAAAATTATTTTTGTGTTGGATAGTCCATTTATCGAGGAAGGCTATAGGCTATATAACATTACGCTACGACCCTTAGGAGCCGCGCAGCGTGTGACACCGCGGGGAACAGCTAGTTTGTTATAAATCTGTATGCTTCGGTATTCTGGGCTATTTTTGTACATTTTTAGTCTCGGTGCGGGGCTGGTAGAATTAATTTTGGTAGGCAGCGTTCGTTTTTATCAAAATTAAACAGTTTTGTTTTTCATAACAAAATTGGCAGTATAACGCGCGGTATCGAGTTGGAACACGTTGCGCTGCGCGGTCGCAGAACCAAGCGCCGCGCCGGGCGAGCGTCGCACGCCGCCCGCGGTCACCCCCGCGCTCCCGAGTTAGTCGCGCGCCCCGCTTATAAACGAACGCACGTAACACGTTTCTTCCGCGGCTCTCGGTGCTCCCGCCAAACAACTTGTGAACGTACTTTAGTTTCTACAGATTCTGTGTTGAGTTAATAAACTGTTTGCTTCGTGCTGTAAAACTGTTGTTTTTGTCACTGAATATTAGCCTACACCATTACAGTGACGCCCAACTCGCGGCCATGTTAGTTTAACAGCGGCAAAACGAACCCAGTGAAGTGTGGTTAGTACCTATTCAGTGACTACAGAGACATTATCATGCCACGAACGACACGAGCAACCCGAGCAGCAATCGACCGCAAGGCGGAGGAGCAAGGAAGCGACAGTTACTCCGATACAGACTGCGACTCAGTGGTGGAGCCGCGCGCCCACGCCGGCGCCGCTACCACCCAGGCACGCGACACAACCGACGCGGCCGAGGAGATGCGCGCCCAGGGGGGCGCCGCCCTCGACCACACGCTCGGCGGGGCCCAGACCGGCGCACCCGCCGCAGCGCTCAACACCGAGCGGCTGCTGTCCACCATGATGGAATCGTTCGCCAAGATGCAGGCGGAGACTAATCGCACGCTAGTGGAAACCCTGCGATCGCTACATCATGGCGACCGGTGGAATCCAGTCGCGTCGACACCGGCGGCATCGCCGACGGCGAACACGCCCACGGTCTCTGGCGGTAACTTTTCAAAGTGCACCGCCAGGTTCGACGGACAATCACGCGACCCCGAGGCACTGGAGGCGTTCATCGACGCAGTGGAGGTTTACAAGGAGTGCACCGACGTGACCGACGACGCACGCGCTACGTGGTCTCTCCATGTTGCTGAGCGGCGACGCGGCGGTATGGTGGCGCGGCGCCCGGGCCTGCGTCGGCTCGTGGCCGGACGCGCTCGCGCGCCTGCGCGCTGCCTACGGCGTGCAAAAGCCCGCGTACAGGATACTGCGCGAGGTATTTATGTGTGAACAAAGTGAGTGTGAACGCGCCGAAGTTTTTATATCAAAGGTACCTACGATCTTTATTAGTTAAATTACCCTATGTTGTGCCAACCGTGATGATAGTGGATATTGTGTACGGCTTATTACATCGTCGAATACGTAAACGTTTGTCGCGAGACACTATTAGCGATATTGATCATTTGTTAGAGAGAGCGAGACTCGTGGAAGATTCGATAACGGAATTAAAAAACTCGATCGTTTCCGCGAACTCAAATATACCTACCGCTCGCGACCGGGGTACTACGAGTCCAAGCGCAACTACAGGTTCCAAACTCACCTCTAACTCGAACGAAATGTCGAAACGTAATCGTATTAGATGTTCTTTTTGCAAAGCGTTCGGTCATGTGGCTAACGAGTGCCGTAAGGCCAATAAGGCCGATAGTCACAATTCCACTAATACAGTAGGTACTAGTGATAGTAAAGGAATTAATCCGATACGTTGTTATGGGTGCGGCCAACCAGGGGTAGTCAAGTCAAAGTGTGAAACTTGCTCGATTAAACCCGCGTCCACTAAACCATCCGATTTTAATATCGTAAAAGGCGATTTCTGCGCGACAACGACGTCACATCCTTTGATACCAATAAGCGTAGTAGGCAAGGAAGGTGTAGCGATAGTCGATACCGGAGCTACGCACAGTGTTGCAAGCCCATTATTGTAGGTATTCGTTGTTAGTGAATAACGGCGTTCAATTCCAAGAGACGGAGCGTTATGTCGGGCTCGCCGACGGCTCATGTCATAGGAAATTGGTGAAGATCGCTATTGTACCTGTCACCTTAAATAGTCGAAGAGTCGACACCGAGTTCATGGTATTTCCAGGTGATGACACCAGGACACTTTTAGGTCGTGATTTTATTGCCAACGCCGCTATTGTTTTAGACATAGCCCAGGAGTCTTGGCATTTTGCAGATAGTCCAGGAGACCGGTTCCCATTTTTGCAATCTTATGTATTGAACAGCGCGGCCGTGATGCAAGCAGAGGTCTGCGATGTATCACTGCGCCAAGATGAAGGTACGAGCTTGTCAGCGGAGCACAGGGCCGCACTCAACGAGTTTTTGCAAAGCAGAGTCGCTCAGTTCGCTTCGGCTGGACCTCCTACAGACTTCGCCGTTCATAAGATTAAGGTAAGTGAGACACAGGAACCTTTGGCTTCTCCTCCCTATAGATTGTCGCCGCCTAAGAGAGAGGCACTCGAGAAGGAGCTGCACAACCTTGTCAGCTCAGACGTCATCGAAGAATGCGAGTCGCCGTGGGCATCGAACGTCGTGCTTGTCAAGAAGAAGGACGGCAGCTTCAGACTGTGCGTTGACTACCGCAAGCTCAATGCCGTCACCGAGCCTGACAGGTACCCTCTCCCAAGGATCGAGGACATTCTCCATGACGCAAAAACTGCTAAGTATATGACTACCCTCGACCTCCGAGCTGGCTACTTTCAAGTGAACGTCGACCCTAATGATAGGGACAAAACAGCATTCACAACACCGCTCGGCACTTATAGATTTAAGCGCATGCCGATGGGTTTACGCAACTCAGGCGCTACGTTTCAGAGGCTGATTGACAGATTCAAGTCGAACTTGCCGGGTATCACTCTACTAGCTTACTTAGATGACTTGATAGTGATGTCCGACGAGACCTTCGAGAAGCACCTCGCCGACCTCACCTCCGTGTTCGATCGACTCGCCTTGTACAACCTGCGAGTAAACCGCGAGAAGAGTCACTTCGCGAGGGAATCGGTAAAGTTCTTAGGGCACATCATCTTACCAGGTGGTATTCACGTCGATCCAGGGAAGACCGCAGCCATCGCGGACATGCCGACGCCTCGGAACGTAAAACATCTAAAATGTTTCCTGCAGACGTCCAGCTGGTTCAGGCGCTTTGTTCCTGACTACGCGGAGGTCGCCAAACCGTTGACAGCGCTGCTAAAAAAGGTAAGTATCTGGAAATGGGGCCCAGAGCAGCAGGCGGCTTTCGAGAAGATCAAGCAACTGCTGGTATCAGCACCAATCCTGCGTCAGGCTGATGCGACGTTGCCTTTCGTCCTCAGAACCGATAGCAGTGGGTACGCTCTCGGGGCGGTTCTCCTCCAGGGGGAGGGGACCGACGAGCGTCCAATAGAGTACGCCAGTCGCCTCTTGACCGCGGCTGAAAGGAACTACAGCACGACGGAGAGAGAGGCTCTAGCTGTCGTTTGGGCGGTCTCCAAGTTCAGGGGGTATATAGATGGTACTGAAGTCATAATTAAGTCAGACCATCAGCCGCTTAGGTGGCTGATGAGTATGAAGTCTCCAAGCGGTCGCCTAGCAAGGTGGGCCCTGAGCCTTCAGGAGTATAACCTGAAAATAGAATACACACCAGGTAAGGCCAACGTTATAGCTGACACTCTGTCGCGTCCGGCATGCATCGACGATGGCAATTGTGACCTGTGCTGCGCCGCGGTCGACGTGCCGTCACGCAGTCTGAAGGACCTGCGCGAGAACCAAATAAAGGACCCAGAGGTGAGCAAAATCGTCGAGGCTTTAGAGTCCGACGAACCCTCTAGGGGGAGGGTATGGGCAAGCAAAGGATATGTGCTTGCCGAAGGGGTGTTGTACAGATATTGTCCCGAGAACGAGGAACTCGACGACGCCAGTCTGGTGGTCCCGGAACAAGAACGCGCCAAAATATTAGCCGAGTACCATGATGCACCCACCGCTGGTCACATGGGCGCAGAGCGTACACTGCAACGCTTAGTCGGAAGATACTACTGGCCGGGAATGCGTTCCTACGTTGCGCAATACGTAAAAAATTGTGTACCTTGCCAGCGTTATAAGGCGGACACCAGAAAACCGGCTGGATTATTACAGACGCCCGCTTCTACACGCCGATTTGAGGTGTTAGCTGTGGACCTGTTCGGTCCCCTACCCGAAACAACGAAAGGACACAAATGGATATTAATAGTCGAGGACACCTGCACGCGCTGGGTAGAGTTGTTCGCCCTTGCTTCAGCTACCAGTGAAGAATGTGCAAAGGTACTTGTATCAGAGGTTTTCTTACGGTTCGGAGTCCCCAGGCGCCTTGTCAGTGACAATGGTGTCCAATTTATAAGTGAAGTAATGCAGCAGACCTGCCATGCGATGGGAATCACGCAGTCACTTACCTCATTTTACCACCCCGAGGCAAACCCGGTGGAACGTAAGAACCGGGACCTGAAGCCGCAGCTGGCGATTCTGGTAGGTAAAGACCACGATACGTGGGATATCCACTTACCTGCGATCCGCTTTGCCATGAACTCGGCGGTCACATCAGGGACGGGCTACACACCCGCTTATTTAAACTTCGCGCGAAATATGCGCGCGCCAGCAGATGTCATGTCAGAGATGCGCACCATTATCGAGAATGATAATTACGTAGGTGACATCACTAACTTCCTTAAGAGGATTTCGTCGGTACTCTTGGACGCTCGTGACGTTTATGAGAGTGCCCAGGCGGCACATAAGAAGTACACCGATGAACATCGTCGACCTGCCCCCGATTATAAGGCTGGTGACCTGGTACTGTTGAAAACCCAAGGAGCCAATGACACCGGTAGGGGACAGACGTCAAAATTTATCCCTCGTCGTGACGGACCATACAAGATCCATGCTGTGGTCAGTCCCACTACGTACATCCTCGAGCGCCTCAGCGACGGTACGGTGTTAGGTAAATACCATGCTTCTGTACTGACTCCCTTCGTTGGTCGCATCCAAACTCCGGTGCAGGAGAAACGACGGAGGGGGAGGCCTCGTAAACGCTAACCCAAACGCGAGGACGTTCGTTCGGGTTAGAGGGGGAGACTATAACGCGCGGTATCGAGTTGGAACACGTTGCGCTGCGCGGTCGCAGAACCAAGCGCCGCGCCGGGCGAGCGTCGCACAGGCACCCCGCTCGCACGCCGCCCGCGGTCACCCCCGCGCTCCCGAGTTAGTCGCGCGCCCCGCTTATAAACGAACGCACGTAACACGTTTCTTCCGCGGCTCTCGGTGCTCCCGCCAAACAACTTGTGAACGTACTTTAGTTTCTACAGATTCTGTGTTGAGTTAATAAACTGTTTGCTTCGTGCTGTAAAACTGTTGTTTTTGTCACTGAATATTAGCCTACACCATTACAAAAATTACAAAAATTACAAAAATTATTTTTGTGTTGGATAGTCCATTTATCGAGGAAGGCTATAGGCTATATAACATTACGCTACGACCCTTAGGAGCCGCGCAGCGTGTGACACCGCGGGGAACAGCTAGTTTGTTATAAATCTGTATGCTTCGGTATTCTGGGCTATTTTTGTACATTTTTAGTCTCGGTGCGGGGCTGGTAGAATTAATTTTGGTAGGCAGCGTTCGTTTTTATCAAAATTAAACAGTTTTGTTTTTCATAACAAAATTGGCAGTTATTTTTTTTCTTTTAGAAAGTAGGGTTTGCAGCTATCGCTAGGTTTTATTTGAAATAATATTCGTAGGTATACATTTCTTTTGCGCAATAAATAAATCATTTGAATCTATAAACAAGTAATTCGCAAGCAAGACCCTGCAAAACTTTAGAATTTTTTGTCAGGCTTTCGGGCCACTGACTACCTGTAACGATTATCAAAGATCTATAAAATGACAGCCGGGACCAACGGCTTAACGTGCTTTCCGAGGCACGAAAGAGTCTCGATATGAAATGAATGGTCTCCCATCCGATTCGCAAGCACTGTTTAACCTGAACATCATCGAACCGTGCCATTATTTTGAGGTTATAAAAACTCTTCGTTTAATTCGTCATGTCATCGGCTCTCTGGTTTTCTTCAGATATTATTTATTCATTCGGGCACCTCCAACTTTGTGAACAAGTATTTCAATAATTGATTCAAGGAGCTAACTTTGAGAATTCATCCCACAAATATTTGTTATTTTTGCAGACAAATATTAATCAATCAATCTAAGTAGATTGATTGATTAATATTTATCTGCCAGGCTTTTTAGCAATCGGTTGTTGGTTAACAAACCAGGCCTAATAGGAACTACCCTTCGCGTCGTGGTTTATGGTCGTAAAGTTACAATGCGTGGGGGGATTTGATTCCTAGTTCGGGCAGTGTTGGTACGTACGTGATATCATTTCAGTAAGGGATTGGGCTAACATGGCCAGCGACCGCAATAGACAGATTTGGAAGTAGAACTTTGCCCAGCAGTGGGACACGATGTAGGCTGGTAAAAGAAGGTGTATTTTAGTAGGTTCCCTTAGGTATGTCCGGAATCTCCAAGATAAACACTATTTTATCAGAGAGTTCAACTTACCCCTTTTCATAAAGAGTTTTACTTGAAGCAGGAACCTAATAAAAGGATTTTCTTACTAAATGAAAATCGTTTTCGATATTAAATTCTGATATAATTTTCCTAGAACAACTACTTTTTATTTCTAGACGTCCGCTGTCTGCTCTCCCCGCTGAATCTCTGTTCTTCTAGATTTAGTACATACATTCATAAATTCAGGCCTTTTCCCTTTCCCATTGGGGTAGGCAGAGACCACAGAGCACCACCTGCAACGGTCCGTAGGTACATAATCCTTTCGCCTGGTCTAAGTCTAGTGTTTATCTCTTCATAATATGTATGGCCAGTAACTAAATAAACCTCTGCAAAGTTTAAAATATACACATCATCACGGCTGTAATCCCCGAAGGGTTAGGCAGAGGTGTTTCTATAAGTACACCCACATTTCGCCAGTTAAGTTTAGGTCCTAATAGAGGGCGAGCTTATTGCTATCAACCAGGCGCAAATTCAGACTCCCATGACTGCTGCTGAGAAATTTCTGATGGAAAAACACTTAGAATCATCGAACCCTGGACGTATTCTTAATCCGACAGTCCAACAACCCGTTTTTCCTTTCAAAAAGAAAATCTTTAAAGATTTTCTATTATTCTAGACATTTATATTATAGCATTTTATAATTAGGTACAGTATCACACAAAGCCCTTACAGTATCGCCAATGACGATATAATAGGCTTATGTTCCAAACTGAATATCTGTCAGCGGCACGACCCACGGAGCTATTAACGGACACTAATTGCCAATCGGTGTTGTCGACAATATGTGATTGACACCCCACTGATGAGGACCTGAAGCAATTTACCTGTTTATTATAAGCTCATAAAGGTGGTTCGTTGTTATAGAACCATATTATGGTTGGTCGTGGCTAAATAATAACAGCCACACGGTTCATCGTAGGTTAAGCTTCGCTGGCCGAGGTTGATCCGTGGATGGGTGACCATTTGTTACATATCTCTCTCCTCTCTTCCGTGACTTGGAAACCACGTTAAGCCGTAGTCCTGACTGTCATTTGAGGATCTTGTGAAACGATTATGAGTAAGTAGTTAGAACTGGAAAGTCGGGCGACCAGTCTTACCAAGGGGTACCTACCGTATTAACCATTGACTAGGTTGTGGAGGTCAGATAGGCAGACGCTCCATGTAAAATACTGGTATTCATCTGCATCCAGTGAGACTGGAAACCGATCGACCCCTACATAGTTAAGAGAAGGCTAGGCAGATGATGATGGTTAGGGTAAGGTTGCATAATCAGCCTATAATGTTCCCACTGCTGGGACACACGGCCTCCTCTCTATGAGAGGGAATGGGCTATAATCCACTATGCGGGTCCAGGGCAGGTCGGTGTTTTGTCACACGTCTTAGAATTTTTGGTTCTAGGACATGCCGGTTTCCTCACGATGTTTTCCTTCACCATTTTGAGAGCAGTGGGTGATGAAATAAATTACACAAAGTAATGGTGCCTTGGTTTGAACCCACGACTTTCTGTCGGGGCCGCCACCACTGGGCCACCGTTGCTCTCTGGGGTAAGGTTGGTTGCTTCCAAAATACCTCGTACCTAGGTGTGTTAGACACATCTGAATGGTATGGAAGTGGATTCTTATGCTCGCTTTCACTAAATGGGCAACACTTAAATGGATGCCTAAATAAAAGTGTTGGAATTTAAACGCTGACGCAGACGAGCAACGTCTCAGTGCAGCGTTGAACTTCCAACAGTGCGATAATATTTAGGTAGTAGTTTAGATAACGCTTAGCGTTGGTGAAAACGGGCATTAAGTCTGTTTTCCAGCACCATGCTCATAAAAGTTCTAAACATAACATCACGCCTGTAATCCCCGAAGGGATAGGCAGAGGCATACCTAATAGCACACCCACATTTCGCCAGTGATGTTTAAGTCCCATGTATAAGGGGGCGAGCCTATTGCCATTGGGCATGAATCCAGACTCCGTGGCTGTTACTAAGAAATTCCTGATGGAAAAACCCATTGACACTGCCCGACCTGGGAATCGAAACCAGGACCTGTTCAGCTATTGAGCAAGCGCGACTTCGTTTGCGACCACTTGACGAACAGGCAATAAAAGTAATTTAGTTTCTTAAAAATCCACGATCACGTGCTGGCAATTATGAAAAGTCAGCGTAATAAAAATAGAAAAAAAAACGGGTTGTACTCCGGGAGTGCCGGCAGAAGTGAAAACTTGAATATGTGCATTTTTGATATTTTGGAATGGCAAGGGAATAATTTTGCACGAATTGCTTTAATTATCAGTATAAAAGTAGGTACTATCATTTATGTGGTAAAATACAATATTCATTTATTGCGCTATCGTACACAAACATGACCATTTATATTACATTAAAAATGTAACACTTCAGAACTCCCTCCGTCTTACGAATTTTCGATCAGGTCACGTATCCTGAACCCTGAGCCTGGTGTCTTGACGCGAGTTTAACATTTTTTACCCATCACAAAAAAGTGCACAACGCCGCTAAAGAAGTTTTCACTTCAAAAAAATAAAAACAACTAGGAGATCTAAAAATGTTAATCTTATTTATTTTAAAATCGATGACGTCACGCTACTATTTCCATTCAATGCTAATAATGTTGTTTTGTAATCACATCGAATCGAGGCAAAATACAAACGTTTTGATAAGAAAACGACAACGATAAGTTTATTCAACAAAAAACCGATTACTACACAAAAGTGTTGCCGCCATTTTTTCCTTCGGTATGTTTGTATCAAAATTGTCTAAGAGCGACAGAGAGGGATAATCAGGTAAGAGAGAAAGCCGATATAAAGCGCTATCTTATTTCGCTCGGTTGCTCACCAGCTCCGGTAGCCGTGATCGTCTAGTGGTTAGGACCCTACGTTGTGGCCGTAGTAACCCAGGTTCGAATCCTGGTCACGGCAGTGATTACACTGTCGCGGCGGAGCAATTTTTTGCTTTTATTGTTTTCTTTTTAGGTTTTTTTGGTGATTTCGTTGTTATTTTTGGTTGAGGACTATTTCTTTATGGTTTATTTTAATATGACAAGGAAAACTATTAATTATACAGTACACGCTAATTCAACAAAATAGGTACTTAATTCTGTTTCGTATAAATAATCATTTACTGTCTGGGTATTTACCTTACCTTTTATTTCGACCAATTGACTTGGTAAAAGTTTCCCAAAAATTTGAAAGGTAAAAAAAATCAGGGAAACTGTTTAAAAAAATGACTAGGTACCTACCAGCTTAAATAGTCTAGTAGGATGAAACAAATACAACAGGGCAAATATTCGTACGGCGTCAATTTGCTAAACAATTTACAGATTTATCTGACAGTAAATAGTTTACTCATAATTTTTTTTAGATTATTGGGTAGGTATAAAATATCATTCCAAAAATTAACACGAGCTTGAAGATCGGCCTACTTTGTCGAAGAACTTTTTAATTCATCCTATCAGTTTCAACTAAAATTATAGTAGATAATTGAAGTGGCAATATTTTTAGGCTTTTGTAACTAATTGACCTAATTAATTTATCCAATCGAATATCTGTAATTTAGTGGAGAAGTATAATTTATTACTCTGATTCACAGCCCCATTTTAATAGTAGATAATATTAAAATCGTTCATTTGTCTCGTAGCAGATAAAATTATTTTAATCATTTCGGTATTTAATGGAAGCACCAGGGTAGCCTGCGAAATTAAAATCATAGCGCGGGGTTTTCGCGTCGGTGTCCCTTCCACCCCGTATATCATACTTACTGAGAAATGTGTGAATCGGATGCTAATAAAATACATACTGAAAGGTAAGGCAGAGGTTTACTTTTAAGCACACTTACGATTTGCAAGTTACGTCCAAGTCCTTTGTGACAAGGGGCGACCCGAAGCTATCAATCGTAGACAAATCTACACTCCGGGCTATTAATGAAAAAATCCTGTTCGTAAAATGCTACACAAAAATATTAGAATCGAACCCAGAGCCTCATTCAGCAGTATTAGGCGCTTGTGGTCGCGAGACGCGAGAGAAGCGATTAATCATATGAAAAGCCTAATACGTAGAAATACTTAAGCTCTAGCCAGTTCTATACGTATGTCATAAATGTTACATAGATGGAATATCATAGGATAAAAGATGAAACATATTTTTGGGATATAAAGGGACGTCCTAAGCAAACCGTTGTAGTCATAATCCTTTTTAATTTGTTACAAGCGCGGTCGAAATTCAATGATTGAATGTAACGTAATTGCTGTTCAGAATGTTATTAAATTCATATTGCCGTACATTTTTTTGTGGAGAAAAGGAGATGGGTTGAGAGAGGTCCCAAAACGTACCTACAGTCACATTCAAAGCACCTTTGCCAGCTATGCTATTTTGGTCTTTGTAGTGAAGAAATTAAATACAGTAGGTAATAAGTTTTTAAACTGACATGTAACAACTAACACTGCATGCATGCTGCATTTAGCTGCATGCATGTTTCCACCAAATACTGTGTAAAACAACAAACAAATGATTAAAAATCGTTTAAAGATTGTAAAATCCGTTCCGATCCAATGTGATGCGAGCCGTTTGGTGGAAATCATCCATAACACTATCAGTAACACTGAAAACGAGATATTTAGCATGTTTACTATTTGTTTTGAGTTCCCGATATTCCGGCGCTGTTGCAAGCACCATGATCACGGATAAACAGTTATGTGCTGTCAAAACCAATAGTAAACATGTTAAGTATCCCATTTTCAGATTTTAAAGTTAAATATATTTTTCGATACAAATCAAGTACCGCAGCTCGATGTGTCTGAAATTATTGGGATACTAAAGAATTTGAAAACTGTCGACTTTGTAACAAGCCTACGTAACCTTGTTAAGTTACCCAACCATCGTTTGAATTCCTTCCCCAGTTTCTTCCTTACTTCAACAGCTAAGGCAGCTTCAGTGCACTTTTCTCACAAACAAATTCGGCAAGTCAATGCAGATTAAAAGCTCTCCACCTTTTTCCTTTTCAAATCATCATCATTATGAGCCTACAGCAGTCCACTGCTGGACATAGGCCTCTTCAAACGCACGCCACTTAACTTAATTCTCGGAAGTGTCATCCAGTTGCTACCAGCGACCCTGAGGGCCTCCCACGGCTCCCTCAGGGTTCCTGACGCTTACCGATTAGCGGTCTCCACTCAAAAAACCAAATCGTGCAATTTCAAAAATGCATGTGCAAAATCGTGATTATTTATTCATCAAAACAAAATATTATTATTAGGTAGACACTAAAAATTCATCTCAAACTCCATAACAAGCTTAACACCTAAAAATTTATTCAGAACGCAAAAGATAAACTCAACAATAAATTATTCATAAGAGAAACTTCAAATCTTCTGAATATATTTATTATTAGAATCAAACTCTGATATGGAAGGTGGACAGAAAGTCGGGGGCTCGAACCACTACGTGTTCGAAGTCCATGAAGGATAATCTCCCATCCCCGTCGACATCGGCTTCGTCCAGGACGCTGGCGACGATTTCTTCTCTCTCTTGGGGGTGGAGCTCCCCTTTCGTGAGGAGTCTGGTGGCTTCGAGGAGGTCATCTCGTCCGATGTACATGTCGTCGTCTAAATCATAAATGCGGAAGGCGTACCTGAGAAAGTTACGTTGGAATTAGATTTCTAGCACCAATAACGGATTCATCCTTTGTTCCACTATGTTGGGGTCGGCTTCCAGTCTAATCGGATGCAGCTGAAAACCAACCAGTATTCAATGCTGGTTGGTTTCCAGCATGGTTTTCTAATTGGAGCGTAATTTTTGGAGCGACTCCCTATATGGCCTCCACAACCCGGTTAGTACTGGATAATATGATACCCCTTGGTAAGACTAGAACCAATCAAGGATTTACCTATATCAGATTTTAAGGTGTTCTTATGCCTTTATTTGTAATGGGAAATAAAGCCATAGGAACACCTGTTATCTTGACCTTCAACGTTAAACCATTTGTAGTCCATTAACTTTTGAACGTACCTTAACAAGGAAATAGAATTGATTCTAGCTGAAAAGTGAATTGGTGTTTTTGAAGTAGACAAATTACCAACTATTTTTGTGTCGTGTCGAAATTAATTACAACTTGTGAATGTAAGGAAGGTAAGTATGTTTCTGGTATGGAGACCACATTCGTGACAAGTTTTAAAAAACGCACGTACTAAAACAATGGAATTTTCACACGTAGATTAGTCACGAAGATTCCTATTTAATTTTGTGAACAAATTAGCCTAGTATAGTTAACTACGCCATTTTGAAACACGACAGATATTTAAAATTTGATCACGTCTATTAGGGAGAAAATTATGTTCGAACTTTTCCCAGCACTAATGTTTCGTTCGCGTGAGGTATCCGTTCATAAAACTAAAAAGTGGATTCCTTTTATGCAAAATTGAGAACATAGACAAGAATGAATTGAAAGCAATGTACAAAAAAAAATTCGACCTTGAAAATAAGGCTAAACAAAAACATGTTACCTAATTATTGTAATGAATTATGGGACTTTTCCTCTACGGAATAACTAGCTGCTTCGTATGAAAAAAGAAAATGGAAGCCACGTTTTGTTCGATCCTAGAGCAATTATTCCCCGCCATTTTGCGTGTTGACATTAATAAAGTCGTCGAAATTTTCGTCTGCTCGCTTAAAATAGTAAATATGTATATAGAACAAACTTAATCTGCGTGCACACAGCATTTCACAGGCAAAAATATTATGTGCAAAACGTAAGAATTAATAATATTTTCTTTTTATTCTGAATATTTTCCAGGGTGACTAGCTTGTTGGGTGCAGTAGGGACAAATAGGGCAATTGCTCTATCGCCCTACCCTGTCTGCCTCGCCCTAGTCTCATCTTGTTAGCTATCATATTTATTAAAATTTCTTCGTGTAAAAATACCTGAGCGCTTATTACTTTTAGACACGTAGAATTTATTTGTGCTACTCAAGGCCTAGTTTATAATTAGATACAGTTTTCTTTTGTTATGTTTCACATAGTAAAAAAAAATTCAAACCATTTGAAATTCGAATGGTTTGAAAACAAAGATGATGACTACAAATTTCGAATCCATCATCCTTTAAAAAAAGTAATCACTGGTGAGCATAGAGAAACGACCACTTTTATTAGTGTAAAAGCATTATAATCAGCTTATTGTCTTTGGATCTCTTCTCTATGAATGGAGGTTTTGTAATATGTCTTCATTTCTTTATTCTATCTAGGACATGCTGTTACCCTCACCGATTACCGTTTTGAGGGCAGTGGCACGAAATTAATCACAAAAAGGAAAGTACCTGTTTTGGTTCAAACAAACAGTTTGAGTTAGATCAATAAGAAAGGGGATTAAAGTGGTCACTTTAATCATAGAATGTGGCTCACGGATAGACCATCGCAATAAGTAGTTCCTTTGACCTCGATGGACATTAGCTTGGAACATGTTTTTTAATAATCTTACCACGCCTTGATATCTCTAGGTGCTGCTTCGCTGAAGACTGACATCATGTCGAGGAAGTCTTCGAATGTGAGGTTGCCAGAGCCGTCGTGTGAGAACACTTGACATATTCGACGTTTGAATGGATTCTCCTGAAACAGAAAAAGAGCGATTTAACATTGAGTAAATTAAAAGTAGTAAATAGTAAACAAGCCTCCTCTCTATCAGAGTGCGCCGCTATGCGGGCCTAATGAGTATTGGTGGATGTCCCAAAAGATTAGGCAGAGGTACCTATACCTAGTACGTCCACATTTCGCCAGTTATGTATAAATCCCATGTAATAGAGGGCGAGTCTATTGCCATCAACCGGGCACGAAACTAGACTCCGTGGCCGCAATTAAGAAATTCCTGATGGAAAACCCCAATAACACTTTGCCCCACCTGGGAATCGAACCCAGGAGTTCATGCTCAGCAGTCGCGCTTGGGACCACTAGACCAACGAGGTCAGTCATGTCTTTTAGATAGATGTCACATGTATTTAATTCAATTTTAAGTCCTAGTGATGTCCAAATGTGAAGAAATTAAACAATATTTTCCTTAAGAACAGTCATCTATTATAAATGGATGAAAATGAAAAGAAAATAAATCAATTAGATTATGTTCAAATGATTTATTATCCTAAATTGTAAGTATCAATCAATTTAATATCGCATTTACTAGAAAGTTTTACAAATCAGAAGATATTTGTCTGACTTAGGATTAACAAAAAGTTTCTCTTTCACAAATTCTTTCTTATTTCATGCGTAAATTTTACGTTTCTTACATAACCATCGTTATGAAGCTATGGCAACATTGAATTGAGTTACAAAGTTACACTTGCCGAGTTGCCGAAAAGAAAATTCATTGCGTAATCAACGTTAAAACTTTTTCTTCACCTGTTTAAAAACTCAGAAATTTGTACGATTCTCGTCGATGAAAAAGAGAAGCATATGGTCATCATCCATCACAGGACACTTACGTGTATCACTGCTTCATTTCTATATAATATATCAGGATTTTACTGATTTAAGTTCTTGACTGTCGACCACTTCACCCTTATGCCCTGGGTTGAAAAGTGGTCGACAGTCAGTGATTTCGAATTTGAGTGGTTACTACCTACCTCCATGCAAGCTAAACTCCACAGACGTGGTGGTAGGTATCGATATCTCATCACCTCCCTAGCTTTTACACAACTTTATTGGGGTCGGCTTCCAGTCTTACCAGATGCAGGTGAATACCACTATTTTATATGGAGCGACTGCCTCTCTGACTTCTACAACCCAGTTAGTACGAGGCACGGAGGACTCGGTATGTAATGACGGTCACCCATCCACAGCTCGACCTTGGCAAGCGCGGCTTAACCTTGAAGATCGACCTAACCTGTGTGGTTGTTATTATTTAGCCACGATATCTAAACCCACAATCACAAGTAGGTGGAGCAGTAGTAAGTCATTAGATCTTAAAAAAAAACCTTTTTTTTCTTTATTAGTTTATAGAGGGTTTGATCAGTATGACCATGCCACTCTCATAGGGGCATTCTATGTCTACCTACGCTTAATACCTAAGTATACAATTTTGTAGTTTTTTGACTGTCCTGGATCCCCCTTGGCAGCCAAAATACTGTTATATATGCCAACATGAATATATTTAAGACAGTTTTCTACGAAAGAGTTACTCCTCTCAACCTCGTTCAGGACGGATTCCGCTAAAATATGGGTGGTATCCTCTACCTTATCACACTCGGAGTAATTGCGAAAATCACTCTTTCTCATTAAAAAGGCAAAGCTATTCAACGGGACATGTCCCGAAATCAGTCTGAAAGCAGGAAAATTGTCTCTTCGTTGCATATCTGAACCCACAAACCAAGGAAGATGGGAAAGGCTGTGTTGTATAGTTCTATACCAAATTCCCTTACTTAGCGACCTCTCATCGAAGTATTCCTTCCATAATTTTAAACATTAGTCTCGAACTCGATACAAAAGGTCCACTATAATAAGCTCTAGCTAAGTAAGTCCCTTCATATTATTAGATAGGTACATTTTAATTCGCGTAAACGCTTGCTGAAATTGATACTGTTCTTCTAATCCAATTACTTAGATTAGTTGTTTATATACTACCGGTTGCGTTACACCAGCAATTAAACTGGATTATTTCAGCCCACGGATTCTGGGTAGCGAACACGTAGGCTACGTGTTCGATTTTTGAGGTTAAGCCGCGCTTGACCAGAGGGCCTCACAAATGTGCTATTCTATCAGCGATTAAGATAGGAAAAGTTAAAAATATATTGGGTTAACGTAAGCCATGGAAATATTTAAGTCATTGTAGAAATACGAAGCACTCTACAAGCGATTGCCACTAGTCCAGATCCTGTCGTAATTTCCAGTCGATTACAATTTCCGATTACTGATAATATGAATCATCATCTGGGTAGATTGTTTCCCAACTACGCTGACCCCGGCTTCCCCGGACCGACCTTGGCAAGCGCGGCTTAACCTTGAAGATCGACCGGTGGCGGTGCCGTAGTTATTATGTAACAAAGACATTCAAATATTTACGTACGATAGACAAGACAAGACGAAGAAAATCATAATCCAATACTTGTCACTACTTAGTAACAAATCGTTCTGACTAGTGTCATACGCCCGCTTGTCAGGTAGTATTCATGAGTCAAAATCGAAAAAGTTCGATATCAATTTGTATGAAAATATTCCCAATGTCCGCTCTATAAGTCTTTTAAATCTCTTTTTTATTTAACCACGAGCTCTACGAAAACTGAAAAGGAATGAGTATTGACTGCAAATGACAAAATTGTGATGTTTAACTAGTATTCTTACCTCTATGTGTTTAACAGTTATCATCATGACATTGTGACATTGATAACTGACAGATACCATAAACAAGAGTCTTACTTTTAATTCCGGTAACTTTTCTATCTCCTCTAAAGGCACGACTATAGTGTGAGGCTGGTTCTCTGTCATTCTCTTAGGCACTAGGGCAGGATTCACTTCCCTGAATCGTTTGAATACTCTGAAAATCAAAATAAAAGAGATATAGTTAAATGAAATTGATTTATTGAATGAATGAAAGTTGCTGGAAAATAGAAGCAAACTTAGTTGAAAGATTGTTTTGTTATGAAAGTGTTTTTTAAAAAGACTATTCTAGACATAGTTTGTTGCTGCAAGGTAAGTTTTGACAAAATTAATCTCAGCCAAGTGTCGGATTTTTAAACGAAATTCTTTATTCACGCTCATCTCTAATTTAAAAAAAAACAGCGGTTTTATGTCAACTCTCCAAAATGAGAAATGTCCTCATTTGTCTTTTTTTGTACCCCTATTGTACGAAAAGTAATGTAGCGAGAAAATATGGAACGGCTTGGAGTGGTACAAAATTACAAATCTCATTTTTCATGGAATATTAGGTACACAAACATTAGATGAAACTCTTTATATAACGGAGGTTATGCTTTTAAAAGAAAAGGTCAACTAAATGTATCAATGAATCAGTATTGCCAGCTTGCAGTCATGCTGCCAGCCTTCTGGGCACTTCTCCTATTGACTACGATGTGGACGATTTTTTTGTCGCTCTATAATTCTTTTTCCATTTTGATACTTTATATATTTTTTAATATTTTAAATCTAGTTGTAGTTTGTAAATAATGTATACTTTATTCAAATAAAAATCTCACTAAATATTAATTAATAATTAGTAATGTATACTTTATTGAAATACATTTTTGATGCCTGTATCTTATTCAATATTTATCAAGGCAATCGCCCCGAGTGGAGACGTCATGTGCACCAGCAGGTCAACGCCTTTGAAGATAGAAGAAGGTCGCATTTAGACACAAAACGTGATGGCCTTAAAGCTAGACCAGCCACAGCTATACCTTACAATGTCGTCAATTGGGTTCAGACATGTCCGCTTTGTGCTCGGAATTTTTTGGCCAAAGTTGGATATGCTAGTTACTTGAGAGCACATGACAGCAGCACACCAAAGCTCTCGAAACCACTTACTCTAGAAAACCAAATCGGCTAGATGGCATCACTAAATAGGTACGCAAACGTTGATGCGGCTCTCGAAACATGATAGTGGTTCTGCTTTAAAAAAGTTAACTTAATGTCAAATTCAGTACATTTTTACGCAAACTCTGGACGTGAATCATTGTTAAAATCGTCACTATACTGTTGCGATACAGAGATGGTACTGTTCTTCAACAAAATATCATTTCTATCTCATTTGATGATGATGAAAATCGGTTTCAAAGTCGTGGTCAAAAATCTTGAATCTTCAAAACATTAAAAGAATGTTTCCATCGAGTTTATATTCCATTAAAGTCTAATGAACAAGTCTATTTTTCACTCTATGTGCTGGACTCACTGTGTATTTCAGTTACTCTTGAAAATAGACGGGCCTTGACTTTTATGAAGGGCGAAAGTAAAATATACTCGTTCGAGTAGACAGCTAACAAAACAAGCTCTTGCTTAATTAAAAATGAATAATAAGTAGCACTCGTATTGATCAGGATGTTATAGTATAGATAGTTTCCGAAGATACTTTATGTGAAGTTATGTTGTTTGTTTTTATAAAATGTAGTAAACGAACATGGAGGGAAATACCTCCTGAAACATTGAATTTTCCTAACACAACATTTTTATCTATTTTTCACAAAAGTTGTGTTAAAAAAATTTGAATGTTATTCTTCATTTGCTTTTTTCCACAACATAAAAGTAATTCTGTCATTCGTATTTGCGGAACCATTGCCCTCTGACTCGACATTCCTCAAAAGCCTTTTCTTGTAGCATTGTCATGTGTGCCAGGATGAATCACATTTGTGTTTTTTTGTATATTTCTAATGAAATACACGTGCTTGAACTTTGACACCTAATTCAGCAAGGTCGTTGACATTGCAAGCAGCCGAACAAATCTGAAAAGTTGAAGGCACGTTTAGCTGAACAAGGTCAGCCTTGTACTACTCATAATAACAGTGAAAAACACGGAAAACCAGTGATTTTAAAGGCTATTTTCGCTCAATATTTCCGTGCAAACTAGTAGTTATATTAAGTTACGTGATAGTTCACATTATAGTTAAGTGTTTATTAAATCCGATAAGTGTGTGGATCAAAATATCCGACGCCGTATGTGCGTTGGTGACGCAAGAACTTACCTAAGCTAATCTGCTTTAGGGTAGATTTGTATCAGCGCATTTGATGTGCCGATAAGTTTTAGGAATGGAACAAGGGTGATTTAAATGTCGCCAATTCGCACTAAGCTGGTGTAATGTACATAATGTGTACTCACATCTTCCCGCAAAGAGGACGTTTGTAATCTATCATCATCTGCCTGCCTTTTCCCAACTACGTTGACGTCGTCTTCCTGTCTAACCGGATGCAGCTAAATTCCAGTATTTTACATGGACATGGCAATGGATTTTTTTCATGATACTAATGTTGATTGTCAAACAGTGACTTCTAACTTAGTTCTGATGTGCATAGAGCAATAAGATTTTGAAATTATGCCGTGTTTTTCCTTTACTTAACTGAATGCATCGTCTAGTTTACTCTAACTCACATTCAGTGAGAAACATTGCTATCAGGTATCGCCGCATACGGTGGACGGTTTGATTATAATATTTTGTTTCCATATCTTGCCATTGACTAATGATGCCCATCCTATTGACGACATCCCATAATCACCTTTAATAACATGACCAAAATGCTCTCATATGCGTTTCTATGAACAAAGTAAACAAAGCTTAAAATGAAATGAAACTATTATAATCACAGACTGTACTAAGCGGGATTATGTTCTGTGTTTGTGTCCCTAACAATGTTAAGCCTGGACAGCACTGAAATGTTTTGTTTTTGTAAAACTAGCTAAAACAAAGGATTTTGCATTTAGCCCGACCCTATTTCATTAGGTATAGAAAGAATATTACGTTTGATAAGCACTTTCCATTCTCCGTGGCACTCTAAAGATCATATCTTATGTTCTAAGGTTAGAGCTGACCTAAGAACCTACAAGGTGTAAACTAACTCTTCCCGAAGACGTCTACCAAGCCGTTCCCTTAAGTTGATCCTTCACTTTTTTGTCTAATATAACATCACGCCTGTAAACAGGCACAAATCCAGACTCCGCGGACTGAGAAATGCCTGATGGAAAAACTAATAACACGTTGCCCGACCCGGGAATCGAACCCAGGACCTCATGCTCGCTCAGTCGTGCTTGCGACCACTAGACCAACGAGGCAGTCAACTATTGTATAACTTCTAACAATGATACTACGTATGCAGGTATCTACTAACAAAGCTACAAATAAAACCGATTAATTAATCACCAGCCTGCACGTGTCGGAAGCCATGGGTTTCATGGAGTATGGCAGACTGGCTGTGCGTCACAACGTAAGCCTCTTAGCTATTCCTGGCCGCCTAGTACCTCTCTTGTTTGATACCATTCGGCCATTTGTATTTATTGGACTTTTTCGGCTTCCCAACTTAATTGGTAATAGACAAGATTGTTTTTTTAGGGCTTGATTTTAGATTGAGTCTAAGGAGTTTTTATATTAGTTATTTTTGCAACTTTTAAGATTTTATATTTTTAAGGCTGTCTGGTAAGCAGTAAGCAGAGGGTTGTTAATAAAAATGCTGAACTTGTAGAATAGATAGTTTTTTGACGAAATTCGCGGTTTTTGAACTTAACAATACCACAATATCTGCCAAAACTTTTTAGTAAGGATAGTAATTATACTAAAACTAAACGAATTTTACTAAAAAAGTGATAAATATGAATAGTTAATTGATGGATGCAGAGGTAGAGGTAGGCCAAAGAAAAGATGGATGCATTGTATGAGGAATGATATGACAGAAAAAGGAGTAAAATATAGCGTGACGGCTGACAGGGGAAAATGGAAGCAGACGTGTTGCTCCGACCCCAAGTAATACTGTTCAAGGGCCCTGCAAGATGATGATCTTTATTTTTGTTAGGTACTGTATTTAACACAACACTATACTGGGTGTTTTCGCTTATCGGTGGAAGTCGCCTAAGCTGCAAAGGTGGGTGCGGCTTCATGTCGTAATTTAAGTTTTGTTTGCCGATACTAACATTAAGTTTTTTAAGTAGGTACATTATTACTAACAAGAAATCCTGGCCAAGACCTGGGCCGGCAGTCTCGACATAGATACCGACAATGTCGCAAACTTTCGATCGCTTAATAATAACAGAAAAATTCGGCCCTGGTCTGAAATAAATGTTTATTATTATTTTATTATTATAACAACTATTATAATTTAACTTTCCATGCACAGACGCCAGCACATCAAGCTACCCGAAACTGTCAAATTTTCCCAATCAACCTTGAACCTAATGCTTTAGCGATAAAGTTGAAAATCTATGAAGAAATTTGATAGATTGTATTAGCTTGATGTGCGCCCGAACCTAAGGTAAATTAGGTACACGTGTAGTTTAATCATTATTAGCTAACTGTATAAATGTGGTCGCAGTTTACATAATTAGGTACCTATTGATCCAAATGTATCGTGTATGTTGTGTGTATGTGTAGGTCTGTGCCACTAACGACCACCTCAGCACTGCCATTTAATTAATAAGTAATCGTATCAACAATATGCATCGTTGGACTCAAGGTGGGTAAATTGAATAATGTTTATTTCAGCAAATCGATAAAACTGTACCTAGTTAAACGTCACTAACATTGCATTTTCTTTAGGAAAAGAGAACTGTCTTCATAACATAGACATAACTCTTTTTATTTCGACATACTTACAAATAAATATTGATGTATGGTAGTCTATAAATCAATACTTGGTCATAGTATAGTTGATCGGAAACGATTAACCATTAATTACACGTTGCTAAAGACTTTTTTAAGTGTTAAAATGTGTTTCATATAATGTATTCGGTTCAATCCAAAAGAGATTTAAGTACTACAGATTATTTCTGAAGAATTGTCATGGAAAATGTCTGTAAGTCTTTGCTAATAAGTTTTCGTTTCAGCTACAATTATGAAACCGCGAAAGTAACAACAAAGCGTCCATTTTTTTTTTAAGTAACTATAGATAGAGTACTAGCTTATACCCGCGGCTTCGCCCGCGTGGAGTTTTGTATTTTTTCCACGGGGTCGGACTACCGGGATAAAAAGTATTCAATGTGGTAATATAGGTTATAACGTTATAAACTATCAGTGTGTCAAATTTCATTAAAGTCCAGTCAGTAGTTTTTGCGTGAAAGAGTTAAAAACATCCATCCTCACAAACTTTCGCATTTATAATTTTAGTAAGATTTCTGAAGAAATGTAATGTCTTTGGTGATAAGTTTTCATTTCAGCTATACCTAATTATGAAAACACAACAATAACAACCAAGCGTCCATTTATTAAGTTGTTTTTTTTTTAAGTTTTAAATTAGGTACCCAACTGTCGTGGTTTCTAAATGCTATTGTCAAAATTCTTGAGCTAACATTGTCTTGCCACTGAAATCATAGGTATCTCCCATAACATTTAAAAACTCAGTCAGGCATTTGGTTTTCCACTTACAACACAATTAATTAGCCATAGAAATTATTATCTTACCTAAGTATCTCTTTCCTTGTAAAAAATGTACAGTCCTGTTTAAAAAATATTGATTAAGTACTAATTAACAAACAATCACACTAAATTACACCATAAAAATTACAATTACAAACTTTGAACTTGCGAACACAAACCAAACACACCATCAAATAATAAAAAGAAAAACAAAAATCACAACTTCGCGCCAAAAAGTTTGAAAAAAGAACTTGGAACTACGAAACTCGCTCCAAACTGGCCACAAACAAACCGTTTACCTGATAATCCTCTAGCTGTTGTTCCGTGAAAGTCACAACTTTGTTCCCCATACCGAAAAAAATTCCACTCGCGGTAAAAATATCGGTAAAAATCCGGTAAAAGGCCGGTAAAAGCTGCCTGTTGCCGCGACAGCGACAAAACACTGGCTGTAAGCTACGATTGGGATTAGGGTGTGACGGCGCAGAGTAGGGGGAGGACAGAGGGTTTGTGTCAAGGACAGGGTCGGCCGTACATGCGTAAACTTAGACTGTGTGTCTGTACTAGTTATTATTAAATTTATTTATTTGGTCGGGTTACTGAACTGAATATAAACAGGCGTAATCCTGCTTTCAGACAAAAATATATTAACCCTAGAAAGATAATCATATTGTGTAGTACGGAAAAGATACTCATGCGTAAAATTGACGCATGTGTTTTATTTAGCTGTAGGTTGGTGTTTATTAATTTATTTCAATAAAATTGTATGTTATATATATAAACACATATATTAGTATAATTAAAACTGCAGATAATGTATTTATAATTACTTCTTTATTTAAAAAAAACAAAAACTAAAATCTTCTTTCATAAATCAAATAAATTTTTTAACACTTACTTTTTCTATTACAAATTATTTTTAACTATAATAATCAGCCTTTTTTTTTCACAAAATCAACAATAACAATATCTTATACATATTAGGAACATAGAATTCTATAAAAATCAGTTAGAAACAGTTTTGGCACATATCAATGTTATGCTCACGACATATTATTTTTTTACACTTTTTACAAGACGCATTTGCCCTTCGCCTTATTTTAGAAGGGCAAAAAGTACAGTAAATACCTTTTTTTACTACAGGCTCTTCAGTATTGTCTTCTGTTGTGCCAGTTACTTCATTTGGCAACATATTAGAGATGTTATCTCGCAAATATCTTTTCAAAGTAGGAGTTTCTAACCGCCTTCGCATAAACGGAGAAGACAGACCCAAGCTAAGATTCTTCATGAAATTTTTACGACTTAGAGGCTTTTCTCCTTTATTATTAACATTGTGGCTATAAATTATATATGAGTTTATGCAGGCAATGTTTACCATTCCATACAATAAAGCCATAGGCCATCTATTTGTTTTCCTACTACAGGACATCAGAGAACACATTTGGTCGAGTGTGTCTACTCCGCCTTTTGTTTGATTATAATACATAATCATTTCTGGTTTACCAGTCGCTTCATTGATGGTAGCATCCTCATCACAAGACGATAATAAGTAAACCATTTTTGCCGGTTTCGGTTTATATGAGACGAGAGTAAGGGGTCCGTCGAAACAAAACATTGATGTCCCCACTGGCCTGGAGCGACTGTTTTTTAGTTCTTCCGGTATTTCGCGTTTGTTCGATCGTACGGTTCCCACTATGGTTAACTTATAAGGTTCTTGGAGTAAGCTTTTTGCCAAAGGGATTGAGGTGAACCAATTGTCACACGTTATATTACGACAACTACCATGTACAGGCTTTGATAATTCCTTTACGTAGAATTCCCCGAGAGGCACCCCGTTGGTCTGGGTTCCTCTTCCCAAATAAGGCATTCCATTTATCATATACTTAGTACCACTGTCACACATCATGAGGATTTTTATACCATACTTACTTGGCTTGTTGGGAATATACATCCTAAACGGACACCGCCCTCTAAAGCCAAGCAATTGTTCGTCTATGGTCAAATGAGCCCCTGGAGTATAATTGTGTATGCATTGGTAGATAAAGAGATCCCATATTTTTCTAACAGGAGCAAAAACATCATTCTCTCTAAGTGCAGGCCTTATGGTTTTGTCATCCATTCTGAGACATCGTATCAAGAAATCAAAACGATCTCGACTCATCACAGAGACGTACACCATTGATGAAGATCGATCAAACAGCTCGTCTGTGGACATATGATTATCTTTTCGCACCGCTGTCATTACCAGGATACCAAGTAAAGCGCGAATTTCATCGTCATCTGTATCACGAAATGTAGCACCTGTCATAGAATCCCGTCTTTTCAATGATATCTCGGCGTTAGTCCATCGTACAATTTCTAAAGTCATCTCATCAGTAAAAAACAGATTGAAGCACAAAACGGGGTCGTATACGTTACGGCACATGCGGCTTGGACCTCTTTGAGCTCGAACAATGTTTACCGCTGAGACTCTGCCACGCCTCGTTGCCTTTGACGTCGACCAACAATGTCTATTCTTACCTCTGATAGTCCTCTGTCGCAAGGTTACGATCCTTTGAGAGACCGATGTGGAGATTGGTTGTTCAGTGGTGCTTGGCCCATCTAGGATTATACTTTCACTTGACGTCGGCTGTTCCTCTTCTAACTCATCAATAAAAGCTTCTTCTGTGTCGCTCTGCACGTCATCTTCACTCACATGGTCACCTACTTCACTGTCGGTATCCTCACAGGGAAGCTCGTCGTCACTTTGCATGAGACTGGCCAGGATATGGTCTTCGTCCAAGTTTCTACTTCCCATTGTTGCTTCAATATCTATAAAAAGAAACTGATAATATAAGTAATGATATATAGTTATAATAACATAAAAAAATGAAAACAAATAATACAAGTGAAAATCATAAAAGTCACATAAAAGATAATCATGCGTAATTTTTACGCACGTGGTCGTTATATTTCAAAATCGGTTACACTTACCTTACTGACACGTGCGCCATACGGAAGCTCCCAGCGACGAATGAGATGTCCTAAACGCACAGCTATGGATTCGCGCTATTTAGAAAGAGAGAGCGATATTTCGCAAACGCATGCGTCATTTTTACGCAGACTATCTTTCTAGGGTTAATAAGCGACTGTTTTTTTTTTGTTTGATTCTTTTCATTTTTGTATAGATATAGTACTTAGTAGAAAATGTTATTGTTTTGCTAAAACATAACATGATCACTACTTACATGATTGTGTATTTATTGGTCCGTTTTCAAAGTTTAAGGCATCTTGTATATTACAAATTAATCGTATTTTCTTTAAATCGAGACTTCTAGACGAGGAGTCGATTAGAGTGCCGCCTTGGTAAATCGACTGTCTGTCGCTAAATACTCAGTCTGCTAGGCATGACCCCAAAAAGAAGCATAAAGATGATAAGCCTATCGCATTCTATCTGGGAACATTCCAAATTATGATCCCATAAAAAAAAACAGAAACCTAATTCTTGACAAAATAATATCAGTATTTTTGTTTTAGCAAATCGAATGTAGACACGAATAAGAAAAATCTAACACATTAGCTAATTTCCAAAAGGAATATTCTAAATTATTTCACACGTTGCCTCTGTTCCCGCACTACTCTGTGCGAAATATAGCAAAACTTAGGCGAGCCGCCTATTAGTCGCCGCGCCCCGGCCTCGTCTGCCATCCATGCTGATTGTTCTATTTCATATTCATACGGATCACTGTAAACTTTGCCCTACTTATTGGTGTCTATTCGTGTTTCGTTTCGCTAATTATTATGAGGTTTGTTCTAGATTTCAAAAGTAGGTAACTGAATTGGAACGTAGTTTCATTGTTGTGGTTTTTATTTTGAATTTGGAGTTGCGGGCGTTTTGGCGGGAGACGTGCAGTGAAAATTACAGTTCGAATGTACAGACGCCAAGCTACTCGAAATTTGACAATTTCGAGTAGCTTGGCGTCTACATCTTGGTCCACCATTTTATTTATGTACCAACTTACTAAATTGCTTTTGTTCTATTGCTGAGCTTACTCAAGTTGAGTTCAAGTTTTAGTGTTCAAGGTCTGGTGGGTTACTATGACATCTTAAAGCAGGAGTAATTCCAGTGTGGGAAAGCGATAGAGCTATACATGTCGTCTAGCGCCATCTCTTTCCCACACTGGAATTCCTCCTGCTTTAAGACATAGTAGGCCACCTGATCATTATACCAATACTTTTGTAAAGTAATAGGTTAACTTTCCACTTATGCATTGCTGACGTATCAGGATCCTTAGAGATAGTAATGTTGAGAGGCCCGCGGCTGAAATAACATTTACTAGGCTTTTGCCCGCGGCTTCTCTCGCCTTATTTATGGTCGGAAATAATCCTACGGGAACTTTTTAAATAGGTATAGTCTATGACAGTCGGGGATAATGTAGCATTACAGAAAAAAACATTTTCGGAATCAATTAATCAGTACTTTTGAAGATTACCCCTACATTCAAACTTCCAAACTATTTTATAATAATAATATAGATAAATCAACCTAGATGTTATTGTTGGTTTTTCCATCAGGAATCTCTCAGTAGCAGCCACGGAGTCTGGATTAGTGCCCGGTTGATGCCAATAGGCTCGCCTGTATTACACTGCCTGTATTATACTTAAACATAACTGGTGAAATGTGGGTTACTATATTAGGTACACCTCTGCCTAGCTCTACGGGAATTACAGGCGTGTTGATATTTTATGTTAGATCTAAGTATAATACACATTTTATAAACGAATACCTTATTATATTATTACAACGAATGAATAAATATGTCAAAGTGAAATTGTAGCCTTCATATTATTACAAAGAGCTTTATTTGTAGAAAAAAAAGAAACAAATTTCAAGTGTCCTAAGGTCAGACAAGTGGACGGTATTTTAATTTGCTGGGATTATGTGCTCGAGTTACGAATTAGGGAACACTTTGATGTAAAAAGAACCAAGAATACTAGTCTCGTTGGTCGACTGGTGGCAATCACGACTGCTGACCATAACGTTCTGGGGTCGATTTTCATGTCAGGCAAAGTGTAATTGGGTTCCATCAGGAATTTCTCAGTAACAGCCACGGAGTCCGGATTTGTGCCAGGTTGATGGCATTAGCTCGCCCCCTATTACATGGGACTTAAAACATTACTGGCGAAATATCGGCGTACTTATGGGTACACCTCTGCCTGACCCGTAGGGCATTAGAGGCATGATATTATTTTAGATTCTATAAGTATTAAGTAAGTATATTGTTATTTTATTCTTACTTGAAAAGAACCACCCCCTTTTCACAAGAATCTAGAAATTTAACTTTGACGAATAAATAAAACAATGGAGCAGGGAAACAAAAGAATCTCTTGTCAATTTTGTTTAAAATTTTAATCAATAAAAAAAGAAAAGAAAATTATTACCTAGAATTATATATAGTTATTGAAACTCATGGAAGGTTATAACATATCATGTTCCATGATAGGTATAGGCTTTAAATATGAAATTGCCGTTTTTTCCCACATTTTGTTCTGTTTGTAACTTTGACGTATAAGTACTAGTGCACCTACACCTACAATTGTTTCAATGTACCGTCGGTTTCACTACTTCAAGTAGGTATATTTTTGTATATAAACTGTGTTTTGAGAATTTAAGATACGCAGTGCAACGTAGCTTTTTGCACTCTAACTATTGCAATTGCATGATACTCGTACATAATGGGTTCAGACGTTTCCAAGAAAAAAAAATATTGTATGGGAATATTACTTTTCCCGAAATCGTCCATACAAATCGGCAATTTCATACTTTAACCCCTAATAGATCCCAAAATGTTTGTGTGGCAGGATGCAAAACGAATATAGTCCGATACAAGATAATTGAAGAAAAAATAGCTGTCCTTTTTTAGGGTTCCGTACCCAAAGGGTAAAACGGGACCCTATTACTAAAGACTTCGCTGTCTGTCTGTCTGTCTCCAGGCTGTATCTCATAAACCGTGATAGCTAGAAAGCTGAAATTTTCACCAATGATGTATTACTATTGCCGCTATAACAACAAATACTAAAAATTAAAAAAAAAATATTGAGGGGGGCTCCCATACAACAGATATGATTGTTTTTGCCGTTTTTATAGATAATGGTACGGAACCCTTCGTGCGCGAGTCTACTCGCACTTGGCCGGTTTTTCATAAATAAGATTACAATATCTTGTCTTATGATACGGTACTATGATATGAAAATGACAACTTTATTTAATTTCAAAAGAAGCTCTTATATATTATTTTCTTACGAAAAAAGTACTTTCATCTCAAAATGAGAGTATATTACAAGATATTTTTCAATACACTTTCTCGAAAACTATTTCTTATCGCACTACGATTAGGTTCAACATGCAATGTATTTCATACGCGTGGATTGTTAATATTTTTCCGCACTCGTGTTGAAATAAAAATTTCCTCAGAGACGTATATTAAGTGCAAATGTTTTTTTTTAATCTCGGCTAAGAGAACGTCTTTACGGCGTAAATATTTTTTGAATATTTAAATTGTGTTTATAAATAGAATGTCATAGATAAACATGATTATTTAAAACTAATATTTACTTTTATGAACAAATTAACATTTATTTGTGTTCTAAACACAAAAATATTTTAATTTTCTATTAGGCTGTTTAGCGGCATCATACCTTTGCTTCTTCTTCAACCTACGAAGCGCGGAAAAAAGCAAATTAAATCATAGTTTCCTAATAATTCCTGACAAAAATATGATCCTTATATCATTTATTTGGGGTCGGCGCAGCATGTGTTCTTTCTTCTTCTTCCATACTTCTCTATTAATCGTCATCTCAGCAGTCACAGACCACCCATCGTTACTTTTCTCTGTCTTCATCTATTCTTACAGCCATCTACATTCATATTCAACATTTTCCTCAGTACATTTTCCTCATTCTTCCACATCACATGTCCATACCACGATAACCGATAAATAATAATAAATAACAAATGGATGTCCTTAACCGGAACTTGTGCACAATATAACTGGCCAAGTACAGAACCCACTAAACATAATGAAAAAAAGAATTGGATACAAAATAAATGTTTATAATCCCACATAATCTAAGTTATGCCCATCCTCCACACTCGTCAAGACACTCCCTTTCCGAGGGAAAGTTGTTGGAGACAGCTGGCGACAGGACCTCGTGGCAGTGCGCTGACCATCTGATCTCGAAGCAGGTTCTAGTATGCCAGTTGAAGACGTACCTGAAATGTTATTGACTTCTTTGTAGATAGGTATTAGTTTTAGTTGTCACGGCTGAAAAAAGAATATGTTAATTGGCTTAACAACAAAAACTACCTTAAATTGTAATAATAATTTAGTTTAAAAAACAAAAACACGATTTAGAGTGACGTCATTTTATTTCTCGTATTCTTCTCGGCAAACCTAATTTATTTTATTTATTTATTTATTTATTTTACTATTTATGTACACACAGTAGATAACACAGGAAAATAATATTATAATACATGAGTACAAAGGTACTGCTTATTTCTCAAGAAATTTCTGCCAGCAGACCTGCAAAAGGAGAAATGAAAAAGAAATGTAGACAATAGTGTGTGAGAAAAGGAAGAGAAAAATGTGTTTATGTGCCTTATCTAACTTAGCCTAAAATATTAAGTATAAATACACATGAGTAAATATTAATATATACTTATATAAATACATAATGCTAAGATATATAAACTAATAAAAATATATATGTATATAATAAATTATAATTGAGAGGAAAGGTAATGCTCTTTCACTCTGGCTTTGAATAACGTGATGGTGTTCAAGTCGCGAATGCAAGGCGGAAGTGAGTTCCACAACCTTACAGCATGGACGGAGAAGGAGGATTTAATTACCATATCATGGGATTGCATAAAAAATAACTAGTCCACCATCTTTGGGAGTCTGCCATATTGGATTTAGAATGAAGTCACTTAGCTAACAATGCATTGTCATCCAAACTAAGCATTTATGCAAAATTTCAGCTCAATCGGAAACCGGGAAGAGGCATAAATTTAACTTCGAAAATTTTTTACATAGTAAGAGGTGAAGCTAATAACAGCGTGTTACAAATGCCTATATTATATTATTATGCAAAAAATCTCATATCAGCACAATCTCAGAAGGCACCAAAAGGTACCAGTTTGCTTGAACATACAGTTATTTACGTTTTATCAGTAGTGAGTTGAAGGAATGGTCGGAAACATCGTATTAAAAAGGGTACTCTCATAGATACAATAAAACCTGGTCACTTGGATAAATTCGCTGTGAAGAGGCTGCAACTGCTGTATAATTATGTAGAACCAGTGGGAACAGCCAGTGCTTTAGATTACCTGACCTCTCTTCCCTTCTACTTCTTTAGAGTCAGGTAATGCTAGCACTGACTATTTGGACTGCCAATGGATGTACTGGGGCCCTCAACGTTATGTGCTAAAAAACGAAGTGATGAAAAGTGAAACAACCAGAGAAGCATATCGGTTTCAATATTCCAAATACAAATAAACAAACACTTCGACACTGGACTGTTACGAGCAATTGAAAACCTAATGTCGAGTTCTGTCGACAGGAAGCACTACATTTAGATTGCCACATACGATCTGGATGTAAACATTGTAAAAGTGACTACAATACGCTGGCAATATTTCAAATGCAAATATTTTCTACACCGAGATTTTTTTGGTGCTGCGTTCACTTTTACAAGCACACTTGCTAAACACGCTAGCAGGATTTGTATGACAGAGGTTATGCTTAAACTCGTATACTGCTTACTCTCTCACGTCGAAAACTCTTGTTCAAAAATTAGATATAAGCAGATTGGAGCGAAATAAGAGAAGTTTTTTTTTACAATCTATTAGAAAAACTTCATCATTCTCCTGCCCTCGTCCCAATTTATTTGGGGTCGGCGCCACATGTCTTCTTCTTCCAAACTTCTCTATAACTCGTCATCTCAGCAGCTATTCAGTAAATACATTGTTACAAAACCTTAACATGACATTTTGCTTTTACGAAACACTGAATTGCAAAATGGTACATTGTTAACGACGACGATAGGATTACTTTGTCTGGAGTATAACTTTAATGGACGGCGTTCTTCTGTCAACGAGGGCTTACTTAAATTGGTGTCGCTACTAATGTTTGCAGTGTGACGGTAAAAACTATCCTTTCAAATTGAATGAAAGATGTTGCTTGGTTCCAAAAGTAATATGGTGTCATGTATTATGAGTAAACTCATTCATAAGCTTTGCACTTTTCCTGTTGACAGCAATGAGGTTGAACTGTTTGATGCCCAGTGAGCATCGTGAGCAACATGCTCATTGCATATTTTTTATTATTTCTTAATACTTACTTGATACTTGTACAATATTAATTTTAAATTGTATTGTAACTTTAAGCTATTTCACAGGCTCCGATCATTTCTAATGTTGTCATTGCTACTGGAACTGGGATAAGCTATTAATGCTTAGGCTAGTAACTGGTGGTATGTAAACGAACCCTTACCTGATCTGGTGCGGCCACCGATAGCGCACGCTGTACTCGATTAAACAATGCTTCTCCTTCGGCGTTTCTTGACACAATCTGTAGTCCACTGCAGTGCAGAAATACAGGTTAATGTTTGAAGGAAACAGGCAATAAAATGTTAGTATTTTGTGCCACGATCGTGGTTATACGAGATGGAGTTATTTATGGTTTTATCGAGTTCGTTAGTTTTTAATGTTATGGATAAGTTCTTCTACTATAATGCAGTTAACAGAAGAAAGCCATACCGTTGAAATAAACATGAAATCGCTTCAATGCAGCTTGCAAATAGCACTGTTAGAGAACATTCAGTAATCATTCCTGCTATTGTCAAAAGTGAAATTCCGTGATGTATCGATTCTCTTGCCGCACAATCGGCTTATAATTAAAGACTTTGTGTCCAAAACTTGGCTGGCTTTCCAAAATCATACATGTGAGTAAGAGTGCAATATGAATTATACATTATCGAATAGTTTATAGTTTTAGGGCGGACTAGAGCGTAGCATTTTACAAAGGTTTATCAAGTACAGCATGATAAAATTACACTTAATTTGGTGATCACAATAATATTTATTTTAAGCAGTGTCAATTGAATTGATGATATGACATAACATAACATCATACCTGTAATCCCCGAAGGGTTAGGCAGAAATGCACCAACATAATATATTAAAGTCACATGTTATAGGGGGCTTTATTACCTTAAACCGGGCACAAATTCTGATTCCGGGAATCAAAAGATATCATTAATTACGAAATAGCTGCTCTACTAAAAATAACCTAACAAAGCTACTCATAAATTTTAGATATTTATTGTCTTTATTAGTGTGGTTATTTATTACTACTGCGGCTGCACAAACATTAATATTCATTTATCTGTGGTGTTTCTATGTGGATGCTACTCCTATCTTGACAGAATATATTTGAATCATTAACACTAGAAACGGGATATTTACCATGTCCACTATTTGTTTTGAGTTCCCGATATTTCGGCGTTGTGTGTCGAGAGCATGGAATCTAGTGGTTCATCTGTGCAAAAACCGAAAAAGTACCGAAAAAAGTTCGCGAGCGCACAGAGTGAGTTTCATGTGTCGGGAACAGAATCGAGTTGCGAGTGACAGTGGTAGCACTGAGTGCAAAAAACGAACAAGAAAGAGGGTAGACTGATTGGTCTGCTCATAAACACCCACCCGCAATAACTTCAGTTTATCCGTGATCATGGTGCTTGCAACAGCGCCGAAATATCGGGAACTCAAAACAATCACAGGACATGGTAAATATCTCGTTTCTAGTGTTAATATAATGTTAGTGACCATAACAGTTTAAAACTATCTATTTGAATTTGGTTTTTCTTGCATTTGTTTTATTTTCTAGATTGTTATTTATTTTCTGCAATCATGGTAAAGGTAAATATACAATACAACTTCAACCAACTTATCTGTGCAGGACAACACAGAACTAAAATAAATGTACCAAGTTTGACACAAATTTTCTTGACAAGCAACGTCATCTTGAACTGGACACTTAAAGTGGTTGTTATCTTTTCACGCCTAAACCACTGAACCGATCATCCTGAAATTTTGCATTTACGTTGTCAGGTGTACAGAAACAGACATAGGGTACCTTTCATCCCGAAAAAAAGTACTGTTCCCGTGGAAAACAACAATAACGTTATTATGGCATAGATGGCGCCACGTGTCTTTCGAATCATGATTGAATTACAAGCTGAGTACAAATCAAATTATTTGTCAAAATCTAAATTAACGAGAGCGAAGCTGCGGGCAAAAGCTAGTTATAAATAAATTCTTTATTTCACCAAAAGCACTTTACAATATCCAAAAGACCAAGAACATATAAAGCTTATATAATTAGGTCACAATAATTAAAATACTCTGGCTCTTAAACTAGGTGTAGGGTGCCTTCTGCCAGGGCTGCGGGACTGTTCGAAAGAGATACCGCGGCCCTGGAACATAAAGGGCAAAAGAAGGAACATGGATGGTTTTTAGTCAGTAAAAGTCTGACACTCCCTTCCGCTCCGCCCAGAGCGGGAGGACACATTTGATGATTTCCCATCCGAAAAAAAAGGGTGCCTGTCTTAGGAGTCTGTGATTCTCCGTAACAAACAAAGCCATTATTACACTTCTCATCAAAAAAATCGAAACACTTTCGTTTTTATTGTTTTTGTCCTAATTTTTTACAAAAGAGAATTAATTCCATGAAAAAAAAAACATTATTGTGTAGCTGGCAGTTTGGTCATTACAGTAAGAAGAAAAAAATCAAAATTCGAAATTAGAATTTCATTTGTTTATCCTATAAATGAAATTAATCACTGTTTTGAGACAAATGTGTATTTAGGGTTGGAGTACGTTTCTCGTTTAAAAACTAAAAATTAGCGCTTGTCTTTAAACTTTTTGTTTCTTATTTCATTTACTGTGACTTTGGGACGTCTGAAAAAACTTTTTTTTCTAAAACATATGGATACTTCGCCCGCAGAAGCCGCCCAAGTGGTGGCATTGCTGGATTCTGGACTTAGTCAGCGTGTTGTGGCTGCAAGATTGCATCTAAGCTTATCATCTGTTCATAGAGTCTACAAACGCTATCGGGAGACTGGTTCGTTCACGCGCCGTTCAGGATCTGGCAGGAATCGGGTCACTTCTGAGCGAGATGATCGATTTATTGTAACAACTTCTTTACGAAATCGACGCCTTAACGCTTTTCAACTGCAGCAGCAGCTTCGCGTTGTACGAAGAGTAGCTGTAAGTGACTCTACAATAAGAAGAAGGTTGAAGGAACGCGGATTGGCACCGCATAAGCCAGCGAATGGGCCGAAATTAACTGCAGACCATCGAAGAGCGCGCCTTAACTTTGCACGCGAGCACCTAACTTGGTCATACCTTCAGTGGAGCAAAGTACTGTTTTCTGATGAGTGTAAAATTATGCTGTATGGTAACGACGGAAGGAACAAGGTCTACAGAAGAGATGGAGAACGCTTTGCACAATGCTGCATTGAAGAAAAGGTCAGCTATGGTGGCGGTTCGTGGACGGTTTGGGGAGGAATCAGCGCCGACGGTAAGACAGAACTTGCCTTTGTGTCTGGGTCACGGCTGCCTGCACTAAACTCTCATCGGTACATCGAACAGTGTCTTGAACCTCATGTGATGCCCTATGCACATTTTATTGGCAACGACTTCATATTCATGCACGACAATGCTAGAGCTCACACCGCGGGCGTCGTACGAGATTATCTTACCGAAGTCGGTATCTCCATTATGGTATGGCCAGCAAGAAGCCCGGACATGAATCCCATTGAACATCTATGGGATGAATTAAAGAGACGAATTCGAGCAAGAGATCCAGCCCCAGAAACACTTAGCCAGCTGCAAAATGCAATCCAAGAGGAATGGGATAATATACCACAACATGTGATCGTGACTCTCATCCGATCGATGAAGAACCGTATGGAAGCAGTAATAAGAGCTCGCGGAGGGAATACAAGTTATTAAATAAACGTTTCTTACATTTTTTTTTCATTTACGCGTGTTGTTTTACCCATTTCCTTCATATTCCATACAGGGTAAAAATTACTCATTATACAAAATACGAAACCTATGAAGACTTAATTTGAATTTAGAACAATAACATTAGGATTTAAAAACCTCATACTACTCACTATTAAATGACATTTTACATTTATTCCTAAATATACACATTTTCTGATAATCCTTATCAAATCATAAACTGCGAGGTGTTTCGATTTTTTTGATGAGAAGTGTATTCTAAATCGGGAAGTTTTAACAATTAGCAATTAGTATAAAATAATGTAATTTATGTAAAGAAAAAACTATATGAAAAATGTATAAGGTTGCTGAAAGACTATTCTGTAGCAGCAACCCTACTGTAAAGTCTGTGAACAATGACAATGATCCTTATTGCAGTCAAAATAAGGTTGCTATTAGTTGTTGCCTTCAGAGGTCACATAACTGCGAAAGGCATGTACCTACTCGTGTCAGTAAGTGAAAATTAACAAATGAATTTAAAAAGAGAATTGGTATTCATTCTTTTTTTGAAATGGTCTCTTTGGTCCGGATTTTTATTAAAAAAAATTGCTTAATTTACACGTACGTGTATGTAAAGTAAAATAAAAAAAAAACGTTAAAGTAATACAATTATTACTTTTAACAACCGAGAGACGTATAAATGTTATCATAAAATCCTCATAAAGGGCTGAATCGGTTTATTTTTCTCTTTCATATTTTTTTCAAAGTGAAACTGGAACCCTCGGGCTGAAAGCGGGTTCAGAACGGCTCTTAAAACAACACTCGGAAATAAAAATATACATTTTTCATAATTGAGCTTATTGGGCACAGGGTGGCACGGGTATACTCGACCGTGGCAAGGACTCTGTAAAACAAGCAACTCGTTTGATGTAAACAGTTTTTCCGTAAAATATGAAAACTACGTATTTTCTTTTACACACTTTTTGCAGCCAACGCTGGATAATACTGCGTTTGTGGTGCAAAAGTGCTGGCGTTTTCAATGAACACGGGTCAACGTATGGTTTAAAGATACCTACAGTTTCTGTGACTAAACCTTTACGACTTACGACTGAGCAAATATCTATTACATTAATAATATGAAACTAGTTAAGATCCACATACATATACAAAATGTTAAAAAAAAACCCTGCCCGATCCGTGAGGGTATTATGTACCGAGATTATATCTTATTTATGTACTCCTATTTAGAGGAAAAGTAAAAAGCCTATAAAAATTAAAAAAATATACTAAAATGAGGAAACATCTATGGCAACACACGGGAGTAAGTGCTTCTCGGGTAAAAAAGCAATTTATTGACGATCGAACATACTTATGCCGAAGATGGTGTTGTCACGTTTTAAAGGTTTGTTTGAATTTAGGGAAATGGTGGTAATTTTTGTCCCAAAAAAATCATGCATCTTAAAATTCATTAATATTTTTACTTTCATTAATATTTTATGTTTCTTATTATATTTGGCAATGTCATTGGTATACCTATACATATATGCCCCTTTCGGATCGGACAGTGTTTTTTTTTAACATATTGTTTATAAATAGTAGTGGTGGATTGATTAACAAATGATTGTTGACATAACGGTCCCGCATGACGAGAACCTCGTGAAAGCCGATAAAGATAAGCAAATCAATTGATTTGCTTATCTTTCTCTAATAGTATCTTGACTTGGCTAGCGAGGTTATCGACATGTGGGATGTGAACTTAGCGATAATTGTGCTGATACGCGTATCCTGGACACGGCCCTGGCACGTATTGTTAGGAGGTTCTTTTCTCCGGAGCCCTGATCTTGCAGCTAGGATCCTGTTCTTTTTTTAAATATTTAAAATGAATGTTTGTAAAGAAATAAATAAAGGGAATAATAACTTGATTCATTAGATATTAGCTCACCTGTTAAGAAGGATAATTATGGATATGGTCACCTCATTATTATCCACATTCAAGCAAACAAATAATTTGAATTGTATTCAAAACAATATGTTAGGTTTATTAGAAATTGAATTTTTGATCAGATTTTTTCAAACTACATCTGAAAGATTAGCTTATTTAAGCAAATGTTTAGTAAGACAATAGACTTAGGTATTTGTTTGAAGAAAATACAAGGATGATGGTTGAAAAAGCCTTCGGTTTTCCCTATTTTTATATGGAACCCTAAAAACATCCGCAAATATTTCCAAGCCACCGCAGATGTTGATAAATAGTTATGAGTCATGGTGACGTAAAAAGTTCAAGGTTTTGGCATAAAGCCTTCATGGAGGGCGAGGGAGCAAGGAGGTTGAATGACTCAACTGTTTTCAGCCTGTACTACGGACAGATGGGAATATTTGAATTAGTATAATTTTCAGCCAGCGTGGAGTAATGGGATTAATTCTAAAGAGGATAACTTCAATTCAATTTATTTACTTCAGACACAACGATCCATAATTAAAAATATGGATGAGGTTATGAGTTGAGTTGATTGTGAATGGGTGCTTAATGAATAAATTGAAATATTCTGGAACCAGGTATGCTGCGCCGCTTCAAATGAATTAAGATAAGGGCAGGTGACTTGTGTTATGAAGAGAGATAATGTTTCTGCAAACTTAACTGTTGATGTAAGCCACATGATTACAATTCAATCCAACTAAATGTCAAACTCGATAAGCTAACATTGATGAAAATTAAAATGGTTGAACGTAGATGCATTCTTTATTAAGAATTAGCATGCATTTGTTGTGAACTTCTCTAATGCAAGAACCAGATTTTTCAATATCTAGCATTCTCTGTTCTCCTAGTAAGCACAGATAATTATAATGAGTAATATAGATTAAACATTACGAATCGTATGTACTCACGCGCGTAGATATGACATAGTGCTGATAACAGGGCTATAACCACGACCTTCCACATTTGACTGATAAGAGGTTATCAATGAATAATATTTATTTATTTATTTTACACTTGGTACGTGCTCCAATTGTTTATATACAAGCTGTATAGCGAATTAAATTATATAAAATTTCGTATTAGTAAGATATGGCGGTGGACGAATATTTGTGGTCCAATTTGTAGTCTGAAGCGATTTCCGAGGCTCTAAAATCACAAGGGAATAGGTAAGGTACTTTTGAATAGCGGGCGCCATCTTTAAACACATTATTATACTCAAGTGTGAGGTAACATAGAAACTCCACGGTTGCTCTTTTAAACATGTTAGTCATAAATCTATACATCTTCTATACAAATAATATTAAACTTGAAGTGTCTGTTTGTAATTTCAAAATAATAATAGCTTTTTACTGAACGCTTAAGAAAGTATATACGGTACTTATAACAAAAACTATTTTTTATTTTATTTTGACTGTCTGTCTGTTTTTTTTCTTCTAATCTTCGAAACGGCTTAACCAATTTTGACGGGGCTACTGGCAGGTAGCTGATGTTATAAGGAGTAACTTCGGCTACTGGGTTAAGTATTATTTTACATTATTTTAATTTTATTTTATATGTTTAAAAGAGCAACCGTGGAGTTTTTGGTCTCGTTTTAACCGTTTCATGGGTGCCTATGAAGGTTGTTGTAAAATATTTTGAATTTTAAACTGGAAACATCAATAATACATTGTAAAATAAATGTTAAGTCAGTGTACTCACCCCACGTAGCGCAGCCAAGTCCGGACGTATCCATAATCTTCTTTTTAAACTACATACTTACCTGTCGCTAATTGCATTTCAACCGTCAGAGTATATCTCCAGACGCTGACACAAACCAGAGAGCCGCAATATCTCACATATCTTGACTCCAACGAGCAGACGGTATCATAAACCTGCCACGGCGAAGACCCGCAAATCTCACTTCAGCTATGTTATATAACACGATAGCAATAACTTCGTGAATGTTTGTAACTGAATTTAGTTTTAATATAAGTGACTTAATTTTGACTGTTTTAAGACTAGATTTGGTTGCATAATTACTGCGGTCAGTATAAACCAGAGTAAGGGGAGAAAAGATAAATAAATCTTAGCTCAAATGAAGCATTTTCATTGAGTCGATCCCTGTCCCCCCGTAGACAATAGATCGTCTTACACTGCATACACCTATGTACATGATGACCTTTTAACTACACCAGTGAGCGTAGTTGGTGTAGCTGAACTTTGGGCCAAGCATATTTGAACTTTCTGCTATCGATACGCTATTTAGAAGACAAAGGTTTCATTAAAAGAAACTTTAAGAAGGTTTATCGTTTACACCACACACTAATAAATAATTGCCGATGACTCAAACTCCAGTCATTTATTGTTGTCTGTAGTCTTCACGTTATTGTCATAGTAATATAATAATTATTTTTGAAATTAATAGGTAAGTATTAGTCAATTGTCCAGTGATTTGTGCAATGTTAAATTCAGGTTATGTTTGTGAAAGCAAGTTTTGCAGTGCAATTTATTGGGGGCTTATTTTTTGCTCGTGAACGGACTCCAACTACCAAATATTCCCTGCTGTAGGTTATAAGTATTTTGTATTCCTATGTCTTGTATTCCTTCAAAGGTACACAAGTGGTAACAGTTCTCATTTTATCATTAACACTAGAAACGGGATATTTACCATGTTTACTGTTTGTTTTGAGTTCCCGATAAGTGATGAGTTCTGAATTTCTATTGTGATTCTTGAAAATGATGCAATCATTAAGAAATTGACTATGACAACGGAAATCATACCAAGTATTTCATCACACTTATACAAATATGACGTTTTACAAATAATTTCGTTATTTCACTTCTTATTTCATAGCATTACCATCCAATAAAAACCGCTGAAACTTAGAGTTTAAATTTATTATCTCTTATACGAGTATTTTAATCATACAGATATCCCTTGTGCGAAATATATGAACATTGTCCAGTGCAAACTGGTTAGAAGCTGTTTATTTTCCTAAGTCGTAAGTCGGGTAGTCGACACTTCGGGACGTTGTGGCCAGGCGTCCCGGTTAATTCGGGACGTCCTGTTTGAGTTCTAGTGGCAATCTAGTTGCTTGTTGGACGCACTTTATAGTCCATTAAAGGACTTGATTGTTTGTAGTTTGATGAATTCGCAATTATCTGGCGTTGATGGGGGTAAAGTGTGTCTGATGTGGGTTATAGTTTTGGAGTGGAGTTCTAACAACATAACATCGCGCTTGGAACACATTCCATTAGGCAGAGGTGTATCTAATAGTACACCCACATTTCGCCAGTTATGTTTAAGTCCCATGTAAGAGAGGGCGAGCCTATTGCCATCAACTGGGCGGAATTCCAGACTCCGTGGCTGCTACTGAGAAATTCCTGTTATGTTTAAGTCCCATGTAAGAGGGGGCGAGCCTATTGACATCAACCGGGCGGAATTCCAGATTCCGTAGCTGTTACTGAGAAATTCCTAGAAGAGAGAGTTGAGAGTTTTAAATTTTCGCATTTTCTTTCTTTGTCTGTGTGTGTTTTCAAACGTGACTTAAGTGGTCTGAAAACCAACTTCCTTACTCCAAAAAAGTTTAAATTCAAATTATGTACACAACAATGTTAAATAAAACTTATAGGTTTAGACTGAGGTATAAATACAAATGTTATTTAAAATGCAGTAATCCCAACTTTTGAAAATTCGTGCTTGTTGTTAATTTTTAGGTTATTATTACTTTAGACTTTTTTTATGATTGATGATAGTGTAACTAAAAATATATACGGTCGAATTGATAACCTCCTCCTTTTTTTGAAGTCGGTTAAAAACGATTTGGAATCACCACCAGCGCGTAAAAAAATGGGCGTATAGCAGTTCAATTATGTAAAGTATTCATCTAATCTCAGCTTAGTGACCACAAGTAATTCAAGAGCACACATCAGCACAGCATCATTTGTTCTTAAAGCGTAAACTTCGCAAACTTTGGTCCCGCTCCAATTTCAAAGTACTAAGATAATAGTAGAACCCAAACTAATAATGAACGCGGATCCAAGTAACAACCAATATAAACTAATGATTTACCATACATTTTTCGGAGGTTAAGTTTGGAGTTGCGGTTCGGGTTTAACATCACGCCGGTAATCCCCGAAGGGGTAGGCAGAGGTGTACCTAACAGTGGCAAAGGGTCAAATTTTGTAAGAGGTAAACCGAACCACATATTTTTAATATGATTATATTATTTGTCTATAGAATACTGACTGTGACCTTCGCCACTGGTACCTAATACACCCACATTTCGCCAGTTATGTTTAAGTCATAGGGGGCGAGCCTATTGTCATCAACCGGGCACAAATCCATACTCCGTGGCTGCTACTCAGAAATTCCTGATGGGAAAACCCAATAGCACTTTGCAAATCCGAAAGAGCGCATGCTTAGCAGTCGCGCTTGCAACCACTAGAACAGCAATGCATTCATACTCTGGTGCTCATATTCCCTGAATTTGTCTCGCCGAACTCCTGGAAACATTACCCACAGTTCAATGTTAGGTCAGCAAACTAACATTGAACAAGTTGTAGTGCTATCATCCTTTTTGTAACTGTTCCAGTTCGGCCCGAGAACGGGGACCTGTTTCGAATACTAAGTATTTTGCCAAGTAATCACAATAATAGAATATTTACTGTGACGTTTATTCGATTGTCGAATACGTGTTATGTTTGTTTCGGTTTCGTAATTTTCTCGGAGAACGTGTTTTGTTTTAAGGGTGTGTCACGGTTTTATTTCGCGAACTTTGAATTCATACGTTCAGTGTTGGTCATGAAATTACTCTCTGAGGATGTTATTTTTGTGTTTATAGTTTTTCTCCTTACACGGTTTTTCAGAGACTTAGGTACATAATGGAGTTTCTTGCCGGTTCTTCTCCATAGGAAACGACCAACCCGAACCGTGCACCTTTCATGAGTGCCCATGTAGGCCTATGTGAAATAAAAATATTTTGATTGATTGATTGATTGAATGGGTGTAAAAGTACCCTTAACGAAGTCGAAAGGCACTTCACCCCACCCCCTCATTGCGATATTTTTTTTGTTCTATCTTATAACTTTACTTGAAATAGATCTACGAGCCCCATACTATTCAATGCGTCCATCAGCACAATGATTTGAGTAACTTACATTGAGTCCTAACAAAAAATGTGATTTTTTACCCCCAAAAAAATTTCGTTTTGCGTAGAGTTACTTAGTTTGATGTACAGAATGCTTGGTTGACGGCTTCGAGAAGAGTCCGTTTACACTTTGTATACTCGCTCACTTTTTTGATACCCAGCAGCATGCTGTGTTCGACTTGGGTTGTGTTTATTTTTAACATGGGAAAGGCAACGACGAGACTTGATAAAATTCGAATACAAGCACATCTTATTCTAAATTGCAGATTCTTTGGCTGTCATTTTTTTTCTTTTGACTGTTTTTCAACTGCTATTTATTAAAAAAAAAACAATCTAAATTTAAAAAGATTTATTGACATAAGGACATTGTACACGGGTCGGTTGGATGTGAGATTCTCTGACTCCTGCGATAGTTGAAACTGTATTACTGATTGTACATTAGCCTACTTCTAATACGTTGTAATTTTTACTGTAACATATATTGTACAATTGTTTGTTATCCCTAAATAAATAAATTACAGGAGCCTGTGTCCACCTCTAATAAAAACTTTTTTGTGATTTTGAAGTCGGTTTTATTTTTTGCAAAAAAAATTTTTTATTTTTTCATTTTTAGTTGCAATATCCTATACAAATATTTTCTATGCGTTCATTTTACATTGTAAACCATACATTTCATGGTAATAGGCTTATTCTTACTTCCTTACTAATATTATAAATGCGAAAGTAACTCCACAACAACAAACAAGTAACAGACTTCAGAGTCAAATGCTCATAAAATAAAAACTAATGGGCCTACCTGAATCAAATTTTTATGGGACCAATTCGAAACTATTCCGCATCAAACAAAAAAAGAATTACGTAAATCGGTTCAGAATCTTCGGCGTAATCGGTGTACGTACATAAAAAAAAAAAAGATACCGGCCGAATTGAGAACCTCCTCCTTTTTTTTGAAGTCGGTTAAAAATGATACATTTATTATGACAAAAAAGCAAAGAAACGAAAACTTCTACTTAGAATAAAAAAAAATTAGATAGATATGGTCCTAAAGATATACGCGCAATAATGAAGCACCTCTCTAATCTCAGTTTCCGATTAATATAATCTCGTTCTCGTCGCCACCCATACGATTTGGCTAACAATTTTCACACGTATGGCTTCCATACACTTAATTTGACACCTCTTTAAATTCAGCACGCGTAACAAAATCCTTCTCAAAGCCAATTAGGAAACTAGTTAGAACTAGTTACAGTTTAACGGTGATTTAGAACAGCTGTTCCGAAGCTCTCGAAGTAATCACTGGTCTAATTAAAAGATCTTGTTTCCCTTCGATTAAACTTAAAATTGAGATGCAACTTGAAGTTCTGATTGAGGTGAATCTATTGTTTTAAACTGTAGCTTAAGAATTACTGATTGGATACGGTGTTTCTTTGTTCCACAGTCTTTTTTCTAATATTGTATTGTGTTTTATCAAGAGTGAAAAGGATTACTGTCATGAGAGATTTCTTTGTTTTTTATCCGAAATATGGTTTCAGATGTCTGGCAATGTAAGCATATTAATTGCGTTACAACTAAGCTAGGGTCTAGACTGGTAGCCTGTCCAGAATTTATTAGATTTGACAAAAAAAAAAGTAAAGGTAAGCATAAACTTATTATATTTGCAAAATATTTGCTCCGCCGCGACAGTGTATCACTGCCGTGACCAGGATTCGAACCTGGGTTACTACGGCCACAACGTAGGGTCCTAACCACTAGACGATCACGGCTACCGGAGCTGGTGGTAATGCCTTTAAAAAACTGACTTACATTCTCTTAATATACAGGGTGTTGTAAGACTGATTATTTGAAAAGTCGCGATAAAAAGTGAATGGTACAAGAAACGGCAGTATTTTATTTTTGGTGGGGTTACAATAAATGTGGGGCAATTTATTGCCTGCGGCAGTTGTAATATAGCGTATAATTGTACACAAAACAAAAGCTATGAGTAGGAACAAACGAACGGTGTCTCTGTCAGCCGCGGGGTTTTAGACTTTTTGTTACTTAAACAACTTCAATATAGTCATTAGGTAAAAACAAAAATAGAATTTGTGTTGTGTGTTGTTTGTTTCATTAGTTACCAGTTTTATTTGTAAAAAAATATTATCTTGTTTTTATTTTGTTGGTTTTTTCCCAAGTTAGATAGATTACTGTCTACCCCCATTGGAAAAAGCTATTTTAATTTTTTTGCAAGATACTATTAGAACTATGATCAGACGAACAGTAGGCAGGTAGCAAAAAACGCTACATTGCACTTGCTACCATAATAATATGAGTAAGTAGGTATAGTTATTTTGTTTTAAGCATGGTCTTATGTACAATATTACTATCGATTAGCTTTCCCGCCAATGTAATGATTATTTAGGATAAATGGGTCACACTGCACATAAATAATGAACCTATTATGTATATTGTGATCGTCGAACTGAATGATGTTTGTAACATGTGGCTAAGTCTCGCGTTATTTTTGTCAATCTTCTACATGTGTTACGTAGCCTGCCTACACCAAATCGGCTAAATAGCGACATGATAGCTATTTTCGTACAACGGATGTTTCCCACATAAAATTGAAACGCAGGGAATCTGCTGACTCGACGCATCGTGTCGCCGCGGCGGGCCGACCACCTACTTCGAATCTGATGATGCCCCTCCGCGTTTCGCAATCGTTAAGGCTGGTTTTATAGTCACGCCGCTAGACGCGCTGTTGGGCAGTGCGCTGTTGAACAGGAACACCGAACGGCGCTGCTCAAGCGCGCGAATTTGAAACGCTACTACTACCCCAATACATATCCGAGCGCGCGCACTCCGACGGCGCTGCTGAAACGCGTGACTATAAAATCAGCCTTAGAAATGTATTTTTTGTAATAATTTAATTCGGCACTTCGGTACAAGCATCGACCAAGTCTAAACTTAAGTTCTAATAATGAAATTTTAAAGTAATTAAACTCATCTTTATATTAATTTCGGTTTTGTTTAAGTCCTCCAGCTGCCACCTTCATAATTCATGTGACTACGAATATGAACAATCTGCACGTCATATTTTATGGGAGTGTAGTCTTTGGCAGAATGAACGCAAAATTATGTTGGATAGTGTACTGGCTACATACAGACCATGTAAAAACTAGAACAATGTTCCGTGCGTTCAAGCGTTTTTGACATACCTATTATTGAAATCAAATATAACAGCTCACAACTTAGGACCCATTAATGATAATATTTATACGGATAGTGCGTGCTAGGCAACTTGGCTTAACCCAGTTGGAAACGTCCCTTTGTGCCTATTGGCCTTGTTTCGTTCTGTCTCCTACTGATGTGGAGGGAAGTGGAAATTACGGTTTTCCTACTCCTCCGCTATACTTTTCTGATTAATTTCGTTGCGGAATCCAAGACAGTTAAATTGTTTCTCTGGGACTTCGTCGAGCTTCATTGTCTCGGCGCTTTTCGGGTGGTCGCCACTGTTGATTCTGGCTTTCAGGAGTTACAGTGGTTTGGAAACAGTGTGGTGGGTACACGTTATTTACCACTAATGACATTGTCAAGAAACTGTTCAATTTTCGAAGCTTTACCTTTTGTCAGACGTATTGAAAAGATGGAAAGGAGATAGAGGTGGGGTTAATGATGATCACTCATTTTCATCATCATCAGCGTATTCCACCATCGCCATGGCGACCATTCCTGTACTTCTCGTACCCAACGGATATTAATCATCTTCCTGGCTTTTTCAACCATGTTAGTGCCGGCTCCCAGTCAAACCGGATGCAGCTAAATAGCATTTTATATGGAGCGACTGCCTATCTGACCTCCACAACTCAGTTAGTATTTGGTCATACGATAACCCTGCTTAGACTGGTTGTCAGGCTTTCGGGACACTGACTACCTGTAACAGTCAAAGATCTATAAATGACAACTGGCACCAACGGACAGACTTAACGTGCTTTCTGAGACGCAGAGGAAACTCGGTATGTAATGGACGGTCACACATCCACGGACCGACCTTAGCAAGCGCAGCTTAACCTCGAAGACCACCGTGCGGCTGTTATTATTTAGCCACGAGCTGCTATCTAGCTGATATTAAGTACTATAATAATAAACGATCTCAATCTTCTCTCCTTTTCCTCTTAAAATGCATTAAATTTTATGTTACCCACGTCATATCTTCACCTCACTCTTCAATGTTCAAACCGATACACCAGTATCTTTTAATACACGATTTACATATCTTTCATTATAAGTTAGAACTTCTCAACAATGTTCGTAACTCATATATTTTACATGAACATAATATGTAAATTACTTTTAAATTTTCTTACTTTCACAATAAAATAACGATGTATTATTATTTAAGACTAGCTTTTTTTTGGAGCTTTACTCGCGTTGGTGTCGGAAATTATCTAACGGCTACACTGTACTGGAATAAAAAGTATTTAAAATCTACCCTAGGTCATTGCCTGTAAGTCAACTTTTACCGAAATCTGTTTATCTGATTCACACATTATTCCAGTCCGCTAATCCAGCCCAGTGCTGAACTGAACCATATCGGTTACATTATTCTATTCATCTGCCTCGACTGACTGTTGACTGCTTCGTTAGTCTAGTAGTCGCAATTGCGGCTGCTGAGCATGAGGGTTCGATTCCCGAGTCGGCAAAAATATTATCAGGATTTTTTTTTTCAGTAGCAGCCACCGAGTCTGGATTTGTGCTCGGTTGGTGGGAATAGGCTCGCCCCCTATAACATGAGACTGAAACATAACTGGAGAAATGTGGGTGTACTATTAGGTATACCTCTGCCTTACCCTTCGGGGATTACAGGAGTGATGTTATTATGTTAATTACAGTAGTGTGCGTAAGGGTGGACGACAAGCCGTAAGCGAGTTGACCACGCACCGCACTGCGGTTCATGAGCTTGTCCCGCCCGAGGCGAGGCGATTACGTTACGATTCCGATTAGTATGAGTTGCAGTAGGGAGTTTCATACAAAGAATACCGAACGGCTCGAGTTTATACGGTGGCGATCCTTTTCCGAGTTGATATGTGAGGTGTGACCTTTAGATCACTGGTACGGCACATGCGACTGGAATAAGTGAACGGGGGGGGGGGGCATTGGACGTTTAGGTACGAAAAGGTAACAGACAAACTGAGTAACTATCGCGTGTATACCTAATATTAGTAAGAAAAGAAATGAAAATAAAGCGACATTTTGTCATCATTTATCTGTCTTTCTTTGATGTAATAATGTTGGTATTCAAATGATAAATGTAGAGAGAATGCTTTGACGTCTCATCTAAAGAGGTATCTTTATTAGATACGTCTTTGTAGGCAAAACGATCATTATAACGGTTCTACCAAAAATTCATATTGTTACAGTATCAATCTTTGCTAAAAAGTAATCCTGTAGAAATCCAGTAAACAAAGAAGGGTTAATGTACATTGTATACATATAACACCACGCCTGTTTTTTTTTTTCGGATGGGAAATCATCAAATGACTCCTCTCGCTCTGGGCGGAGCGGAAGGGAGTGTCAGACTTTTACTGACTAAAAATCCATCCACGTTCCTTCTTTTGCCCTTTATGTTCCAGGGCCGCGGTATCTCTTTCGAACAGTCCCGCAGCCTTGGATAACATCACGCCTGTAATCCTAGTAGGGTTAGGCAGAGGTGTACCTAATAATACACCCACATTTCGCTAGTTATGTTTTAAATCCCATGTAATAGGGGGCGAGCGTATTGTCACAAATCCAGACTCCGTGGCTGCTACTGAATAATCCCCGATGGAAAAACCCAATAACACTTCGCCCAACCTGGGAATCGAACCCTGGTCCTTATGCTCAGCAGTCGCGCTTGCGACCACTCGACCAACGAGGCAGTTAAGAGCCATTGTGTATAAACTTATCGTTATTCCTGTTATCCCCAAAGGGTGAGGCAGAGACATACATACCTAGAGAGGTACACTCACATTTCTCCAGGTTTTGTTTAAGTTATAATAGGGGGCCAGCTTAATGCCAGTAACTGGGTACAAACGCAGGTATCGGCCTAATGGTGGAAAAACCTAACATCTCTGCTTGATCCAGGAATCGAACCTAGGACATCGCCCTCAACAGCAGCGCTAGGCCAACGAGAGTGTCAAATAGTAAATAGAAGCCACGCCCTGTATGAATTCCATTGCTATTTAGACCATCTATTATGTTTACTAACTAATTCGTTTAAATTTTACCGACTCAAATCTCCGCATTTTCTTCTAAAAACAAAAGAAATCGCTCCGCCGCGACAGTGTAATCACTGCCGTGACCAGGATTCGAACCTGGGTTACTACGGCCACAACGTAGGGTCCTAACCACTAGACGATCACGGCTACCGGAGCTGGTGACTATCGGCGCGAAATAAGCGCTGGCTTTGCGCCGAAACTGGACCACTTTCACAATCGTTGCGGTTCATTGTGCGGCGTAAACATTGTTTACGTCGCTTTCGCAATGCTTGAGGTGTTATTAATTTGTCTTCATTACGAAATTTTTAGTACAGACATGCTTGCTGTCATAACAATTAATTACCTCGCAGTGGCGAAGGTTCCACACAACTCGATTCCTACCGGCTTCCCTTGAAAAATGGCACAGTCAGTATTCTTTAGACAAAAAACAAACATAGTAATTGACTCTTCGCTACTGTTACCTCGGCATAACAAGTGGCACAGTTAGTAGTCTATTGTGAGGTTTCGTGTTCAAATCCGGGACTGGAGGGATAAGTAAGGAGATACGTTCTAATTTCATCTCACTTAAGACGTCATCTGAAGTAGTAAATTCCGAATGGCCGTAAAAATACTACCTCTTTTGACATTTTAATTATCACTAGTAACGGGATATTTGCAATGTTTACTGTTTGTTTTGAGTTCCCGATATTTCGGCGCTGTTGCAAGCACCATGATCACGGATAAACTGAAATTATTGCGGGTGGGTGTTTATGAGCAGACAAATCGGTCTACCCTCTTTCTTGTTCGTTTTGCACTCAGTACCGCTACCACTCGCAACTCGCAACTCGATTCTGTCTTCTTCTGTCATTTTCATGAATTCAGCTGGAATATCATCACCTGCCTAGCCTTTTCCCAACTATGTTGGGGTCGGCTTCCAGTCTAACCGGATGCAGCTGAATACCAGTATTTTACGTGGAGCGACTGCCTATCTGACCTCCACAACCCAGTTAGTTCTGGGTAATACGATACCCTTTGGTTAGACTGGTTGTCAGACTTTCGGGCCACTGACTACCTGAAACCACAAAACGCCACCTGCTACGATCCTAACATACTGCTTTCGATGAATTCATACATCTGGATAATTAAAAATTATAAAAAAAGATAAACATAAAGTGAATTAATAAAGTGAACCAAAAAATTAAAAACAAGTTACATGATTTTAGTGTTGAATGGCCACAAGGTGTGCAATTAAACGCCATTGTGTCGAAAAGTGGAAAACTGAAAACTAATCTTTTCATCGAAGTCTGGGGACCTGTACTATTCCAAGGAACCGTCACCCGACTGCAATGAAAAGATTGGTTTTCAGTTTTCCAGTTTTCGGCACAATGGCGTTGGCACCCCCTTTATATATTTTAAAATGTTCACTAGCCTATGTTACCCGGAATAACTCAACGCTTCTAACGATACCACATACATACATTGAAATCGGTAAAGCCGTTTTAGAAGTTATGGTGGAATAAGGAAACTCACAAACATACATGAACCCTGAAAACATAACACTGCTTTTTTTGGGCAGTTGTGTAAAAAAGAAGGACAGAATACAGTAATTACAATCATTATGCTATTACCAATTTGTTTGATAAATTTATAAGGCATGCCTTTTTTTGGTTGCAATTTAATTTTATCATGTTAGGATATCAGTACTCGCCATTTCTGAAAAGATTCGCTAGCCTCTATAATATGGATTAAAAAGATTTTTTTCAGGACCTTGTTTACTTTTAATCCAGCTTGAGTCACAAAAACTCAGGTTTATAGAACGTGACTTCATTTACGAACCTCACTACTGTAAGCCGCGTAGAGCTGCGGTTCACACGAACACAAATTTACCGAGTTTTAGGTTGAAATTGTATTTTTTTTTGGTTTATATTGTTTATTAATAAAAATAAATATAGGTACGGAATGGGTGTTAGCTTTGTGTGTGAGACTATAATTATTATTGTGGCAAAACAAATAAGAACAATTTATTGTTTATTTATTCAGATAACTTTGATTAAATGCTGTAAGATGACTGCCTGTGAACACGTCGAAGCAAAGGTGTATTACCGTTGTCCCCGTAGGCCGTGTCCCCGTTAATGGGGACAAAGGGAATTTAATAAAATAATTTGAATTACTGCCCGTTGTCCCCGTAGACATTCAAATATTTACGAGCGATAGACGGGACAAGACGAAGAAAATCGTAATCCAAGACTTGTTACCAATTAGTAACAAATCGGTCTGTCTGTGTCATGTACGCCCCCTTGTCAGGAAGCATTCGTGTGTCAAAATAGAAAATGTTCGGGCTCAAAATTTTTGTAGGAAAACATTGTCCGCTCTAAAAGTTTTTAAATCTCTCTGCGTCGAAGTATTATGTCGTCCTAAGAATTTATTTATGCCTTTATTGTGTGTCTTACAAAACTGGAAGAGAAAGAAAGGAAATGTTTCATTTTCGGCCATAAGATGTACATTGATTAAAAGAGAAAAAAATACCACGGACTCAGGAAAAATATTCTTAATTTAAGCCTTATTTCCCTTGCGCAAAAAGTAATAGTTTTCAATTTATGCCATACTCTATTCAACATGGCGTCTTACAGTTTGCATAGTCTGGTTTCGTTCTGAAATCCTGTCACATAAAAGCATAATATTACGTCGACGTTAAATATGAAAAGTATGTATTCTTGTAATTATTTATTATTATTATTCTCTTATACATCATTTTCAAAGAATTATAAGCAAGTGTGATGATTTTATCGTCAAAAAATATAATAGGTACTATTTTAATGAAGTGTACTTCTGAACGAAAAATTAAAAATTACATTTTATTCTGACAAAACCCATCAGTGTCAGTCAAGATAACAATTTCTAGGTTATGTAAACGTCATCTTTACAACCTGTCATGGCTGTCATAACTCTAACCACAAACGTCAAACATTTTTAATTTTTAATGTGCGCATAAAACCATAATACCTATAATAGTATGTTAAAAAAAAACTAGCACTCCGGGAGTGCCGGCAGAAGTGAAAACTTGATTATTAACGTTGAGCATGTTTGATATTTTGGAATGGTTAGGGAATAATTTTGCACCAATTGCTTTATCAGTATAAAAGTACTATCATTTATGGAAGTGCCCTTAGACTGCCTTAGTACGGGAACCAGTGTCGCCAAACTCATACACTTGCAAATTAAAATGAACATTCCAATACACAGAAAACGATAAAACATAGCAATGATGCAACTGTAATATTTTATTTATAAACAAATTACTGTCCTTGAAAAAGCACTAACTTATTATGTATAATTCTTATTTTCGATTGTGGTTCAAAACATTGTTTGGTACTATGGTGAATACGGGTTTCGAAGTAATGCATTGCGATTGATTTAATGAGGAGAGTTCTGTGATTCCCTATAAAAGGCTGACTGTCGAAATGGTCATTAATAAATATATTAATATTGGTACGTGTGCATTCCTTGTAACACGATAATATAAGTGTTGACATCACATTTTTCTCATTAAAAAATGAATTTCCTTTATGTGAACGCGCTCGAAATATCTTTTCTGCCAATTCACAGACTTTATTTAAGTCAGTAGAAGGATAAATAAGGCCTCCTTTGTCTCTTCTAACAATGATTCCGTGATACTTATCTGTGATCAAAGCCAAAAGACAATCCTCACATTTAATAACTTTCCTCAACTTTCTTGCAATAAAACCAGCAATATAGGTTATTATTTCTTTAGAATAAAGAGTAAGCCTAGAAGGATCTGTTAAATAATCATGATCTATGTTGATCATAGGATCACATCCTAAAGATTCATGCGGTAGCAGCAATCCACAAGTTTCTTATTTCGGGTTTATTCGGAAATCTGAAAATTTAATAAGATTTTTTATTATCTTTCATTTTTTGCGTCAGGTGAGTGCAGTTATACGAATTAAAATCGTATAATACGTGTGTTACTAACATAGATTTTAAGTAGTGCGTATTACTAATATCATATGAATCAAGGTCGGAAGAGTATTTTTTTATAGACATTGCATTATTCGGTATTACCCATATTAAAGGGTAAATTCCCCGTCAAAAAGTGGCAACACTGAATTTTGAGGTAAGATAATAAAATTATTGCAAAAATCACGATTATACGAGATTTATCCATTAAACGAATTAGTTGGTACATTACTGCGACTATTTTATGAGAAATAATAGGACACAAAGCGATTGAATACTTAAAAAGATCTAATACTTACGAGTGAAAGGACAGTCCAGCAATCTTCATCAAACTATCACTTTTACAGTTTATTACACTGCACCTTACCATTTTGCACAGTTGCACAAATGTACTGTTGTCGAATTAAGCTCGAAAAGATCATATAATGTGTATAATTTCGATGCAATTGTTAATAAACAAATTGGATATCAATCTGGCACCGCCACAAACGTCAAACTTGTTGTGCACTGACAATGATGTGCTCAGCCGACACGCGATAAGGGACAGAAATATTTATACTCTGTCTCTTTTCTTTGCTAGTGACGTTTATATGTTCTTCTTTTTCTTGTGCGAATGCAAAGGAAGATATCCAGCAGTCTATAGAATACTCTGTCTACGGTTTTTTCTATTCCGTGTTTATCCCTAAAGCATTAGGTTCAAAGTTGTTTGAAAACATTTAAAAATTTCTTTAAATGATTTTAAACCATAAAATGTTGAAGGTTAAGTTCAAAATCGTCTACACTCCATCCGTCTTACGCTTTTTCCAAATTTCTTTAAATGATTTTAAACCATAAAATGTTGAAGGTTAAGTTCAAAATCGTCTACTCTCCATCCGTCTTACGCTTTTTCCAAAGGACATGGCTAAATTGAAGTATGGACGACTGCCCCCGCAATGAAAACGCATGTATAAACATGGTACCTAGCAATTTGTAATGCTAAATAGCTGAAATTAGTATTTTGTAATTTAAAAAGTTTCAGGAACTTTCAATATTTGCACAATCCTAAAAACAAAATCGCGCAACTCCTACGACAAAGGTACAAAAACTTCAAACAATGACATTGCTATAAACTTTTATCTAGGCGTTTTAATGTGTCTGCGACGATTTTTATTGATAATTGTGTTTTTGACTGGCGATTTTGCACTAAGGTACTTGAAGTAAATATCTACATAGGGGTAATTGCAGCAAAAAAAACTTGATACATTTTGGTAATGCAATATGTCTCTTCCCTAGCTGTCAGTATGCCTTGACCTTGTCATGTCAAACCAAAACAAAGCATAAAAATACAATTAAGAAACTTTTTTATGTTTATTAGTTCACGAAAGTTATAAGAAATTATTAAACACTAAATAATTCATGAATTAATATTTAAATATTACTGGTTAGTGTGAGGTTCCTATTTGTGCTAGTCATGTTGGGGCAGTCGTTTAGCCATCTCTTTTCTTTAAATGATTTTAAACCATAAAATGTTGAAGTTTAAGTTCAAAATCGTCTACTCTCCATCCGTCTTACGCTTTTTCCAAATTTCTTTAAATAATTTTAAACCATAAAATGTTGACGGTTAAGTTCAAAATCGTCTACTCTCCACCCGTCTTACGCTTTGTCACGTGTCCTGACGCGAGTGTCCTGACGCGAGTTTAAGATTTTATACCCATTACAGAACAATTTTTTTAAAGTGCTCAACGCCGCTAAAGAAGTTTTCACTTCAAAATACTTTCTTCTATTCAGGGGTTTGTTTTCCAGCTTTTCTGAAAGGTACCTGTACCTTTCAGAAAAGGCCGGAGCCACATACAAAAATGAAACATCTCCTTTATTTTAGTAAGCAGTAGGTACAGACGCCAGCACATCAAGCTACTACAAGTTGTAAAATTTCTTTAATAGATATACAACTTTATCGCAAAAGCATTAGGTTTAACGTTGATTGGGAAATTTTAACAGTTTCGTGTAGCTTGATGTGCTGGCGTTTGTACTTAGCAACTGTAAAAAAAAATAACCGCCATGGCCTTAAAAGTTACTGGCAGTAGAGATAAACACTAACTTCGTATTTAGAAGGGATAAGTAAAAACCGTAGACAGAGAATGCTATAGACTAATTGATATGTTTTGTCGCATTCACACAAGAAAAAGAACAACTTATGCCGATGTCGTGTAAAGAAATGAAACAGAACGATAAAATTTTTTGTTTCATCGAGCGTGCCACGTTTTTTCAAGGTCAGCACACTAGTTTGCTAAACAAAGTTTGACAGCTGACGTGCAGCTAGCCATCGTCTACCTTTAAAATACAGTTTTTACGTGTTATATGTTAAGTAATTTATGTTAGATTTTGTTTTGAACAATTTAGACTTACTATTTCAACCATTTATACAAAAAAATGGTGTGGTGTAGCGTTAAAGGGTGTAAAAGTGATAGTGGAACGAAAATCCCAGGATTGTCTTTTCATTCGTAAGTATGCCACTCTTTATCAGTTCTAGGCATTCAGTAACATTTTATTATGTTCATATATTGTGTATAATGTACGCTAGACGTACGATTCATCCTTAAAAAGCTCAAAAATAACAATTATTATTCAATTATAAATTCTAACCTAAAAACGTTGGTGTTGCCAACTTTTCTATAAGTTATTACCCACTATTATGGGAAATAATAATATGATGGCTTCTGCAGTGAGTATTAATTAAATATCTGAAATATTTAATGACTTTTTGCAGTTTCCCTGAACCTGATAATTTACGTCAGAATTGGATTGTAGCTACAGGACGAACAGATTGGACACCAAAACCGTCATCAAAAATTTGCAGCAAACATTTTGAGAATTAAAAAGAAGAATATAAGTTAATTAGAAAGAAGAATTCATAAATAATCATTTTGAAAGTCAACCTTTTATTGGAAACCACAAAGTTTTACTTATTAAGGCAATTGCCATGCACTATTTTGAACTGCGTATACATCACGCAACAAAAGGATTTGAACCTAAGCCAAAAATTAGAAACATACGAAGCTTGTTTTATTTAAAGGACAATAATGTGTTAAATCAATAAAAGCTTATTAAAAATAAACATGTTCTATTATTTACCCACAAACCCAGAACCTACTATCACATCAGAAATGGCAGTAATTTAGAACCACATCATCATCATCCATCGTCACTCCTGCCCTCATCGCAATTAATTTGAGTTCGGCAGCATGTTGCATTTGTCTTCTCCGCATCGCATGCCTTTGCGTACCGATGGTAACGGATATGTCATTGGCATATTCAGGCTTTGTCTTACGTACTAATTTCCAATTCTCATAAATTGTGGGGTAAATTTTTCCTCACCCGGTAACCCTAAATTCGTGACGTATTTATTTTTTGTCTCTTTTTGCGACACGCTTTGCCGGTGTCTATAGGATACTCTGTCTACGGTAAAAACAGTCTGTCACGTCAGCTGGGATAGTTGACAGCATTAGACATCATAGTGTAAATTGATTGAATACCAAATAAATCTATACTATTATAAAGAGGTAAAGTTTGTGAGGTTTTAGGGGTAATCTCTGGACCTGGATCTCTTTACCAATAGAAAGCCACGTTATTTGTGACGTACTCACAGGTTTTATAGACTAAAAAAAAATAAAAAAATAAATGTCCTGAGTGTGAAGCCGGGACGGGCCGCTAGTATCGTACAATCTAGTTTTCCGGTACTAAAGTACTTTATTTCCAACGTTTAGATTCAGGTGTTCCAGAGTATGTGTTTCTTCTTTGTTATACCCAAAATACTTTGGTTTTGTAAGTGAATCGAAGGCTTGACCTAGAAACCTCTCGAGAAGTAGAGCCAGGTGGAGTGAAGCCTCACATGAAGGAGATTAGCGGTTATTTCAACACTTGAGCACCAACTTGAAGGGAACTACTAAGGTAACACGATTACTGACTTGAGATCGACTCTTGATTTGAAGTTGAATGTGGAGAAAGAAGTATTTGTGATGGCATTGTGTTCAAGCTTTATATCTTCTGTAAATTGCACTACTTTTTTGGAAGATGTTTCGTGAAATTACGGTTAGAGATATCAAGCGTAGAGTCTTTATTTCTGCTACTTCAAAAAAAAAAAACAAAATACAATCTACCAGCTATGCGTGAATTTGCCCTCTAACCGTAACTCGAAAACTCGAATTTAGAACATTGGTTGCTGCAATTCGCCAACTCTGTAACCATGTTACCTGCATATACTTCAGGATTTTTTTATCAAGTAGCAGAGCAACCTCTTTATGAATTTCATCTCACATCAAAACGAGAATCCATCGACTACTGACGGTATCTCCGAAATCTTTTGAATGAATGTCTTTGTTCACAAGTAGGTCATGCCACAGTGTAATAGTAACCAGTAAACCAACTTGGACCTTTATTGTGAAATTAAACGCGGTTTGTCAACTGAACTTTTTGTTATATTGTAACTAGAGTCTTTTGATAGTTTATTATGCATTGTACTGTCTACTGTCTTTCATCTTTTTCTTTTTAATAATACGTTGAGAATTTAAAAATGCCTGTAACTGGTAAATATACAAGGTATAAACGGACCCTTCACGAAGTTGTAAACCAAGCATTCTGTACATCAAACTAAGTAACCTTACGCAATAAATATTACTGGGAAAATATTTTTTTGTTGGTGTCAAAAATCACGGTTTACGGGAGGAGTCAATGTAATGCACTCAAAACATTGTGTTGATGGATGCATTGAATAGTACAGCTGTCATGGAGGTATTTAAAATAAAGCTTTAACACGAAAAACCTACATTAAAAATAAATAACTTGTAAAAAAGCTGGAACTTTGACCTCTAATAGCTCCGTAAATAGAAGGTTCCCAGGTATGGTCCAGAACAAAAAAAAAATATCGTATTGACGGGGAGAACAAATTGCCTTTGGCTTACTGAAGGGTTTTTTTACACCCTCTATTTGAAACAGATAGGTACTTTGAGTTTATACTATACACACATAAAACATGTCTCGATGTCGCAGCCGACTTATTCCCGTGTTACACTGTTACCCGACGCATACTTCGAATTCGTGTAAACGCTTTTCAGGTATATGTCAGCCGATTCCAACCATTTGATCCAAGTTGAAATACTGTCTGTGAATAGTAATACGTCTACTGTGGTCATACGGTTTGCATTGTCGCGTCATTCTAGAACTTACGGAACGATTTGGTTTGTCGAAGGCTCGTTTATCGAAGGACGCCGGTTCAATGACCCGGCCCTTATTGCGGAATTTAGCGTCACGTATGTACGTCCCAATGTGGTATTTAGGCTAATGGCAATGGCATAAATGAGGAGTTTTATATTGTTGTATGTATGTATGTAGTGTAGATTTGGACGGGCTGATTGGAATTTTTGCGTTGACCCAAAAATGATCCGTGATTCCAGTTTTGCCTTAGCCGACCCCAAAATTGTTGGTAAAGGAGAACGATATGGTGGTGATGGTGACGGTGGTTCTAGAGCTATGAGGTACTTGTGGTAGTATCTTACTTCTTACTATTAATATAAATGCGGCAGTTTGTGTGAATGTTTGTTCATCTTTCACGCAAAAGCGATTGAACGGATTTGGGTGAAATTTGGCAAACATACTTTATGACCTGGATTAATATGTAGGATAATTTTTATCCCGGTAGTACAATCCCGTGGGATAATTACCGAAATCAGCGCGGGCGAAGCCGCAGGTATAAGCTAGTTAGTAAAACGATAAGGTATCAGTATTTTATTTATTTTTTGGTTGTTCATATTTTATCCTTCTAAAACAGTAGAAAGTAGGGAAGCTTCATGGTTGTGGGGGATGTGATATATCTAATTACAATATTGACGTTTAAAAGCGTTGATTCTTTCTCACTAATTCTCACCCTTAATCTGAATTAATTACTTTAGTTCATTTTAATCCACATGGTTTGGTTTGACCATTCCGATTTACTACATAAGTAGACATCGGTGACATAGTTGCAAACATATGTCACGTTAGCCATGTGTGATGGTTACGGTCAAACGCGTAGACACTGCTACGGCGTAGACGCAAGCTCTACGATTCTACGAGGATGACCTTATTTCTACGATAATCCATAAGGCGCGGACACGGTCCGTCGTAGCACAGTTATTGTGCTTTGGTAATTTAGGTGATACGTTTCTGACGTTTCCAGCTAAAGTGTGTGTCACCAATTTACACAACGTCTCACCAAATATACTTAACAAGTTTTTTTTTATATAATTATGTATAGTATATACTACTACTACTTACCAAAACCGTGTACTAAACTTGGTGTTATAAAAAGTGTATTATTAGTTACTTAGTTTCAGCACTGCGGAATTTCATTGTCTTTAGTTTACTTAATGGTATAAATTATTAGTGGTAGTGGCTGAGATGGTAACCCAGGGAGCGTCAGTTTTATTCTTTTTGTTTATACATTTGTGTGTGTGTTTCAATAAGTAGTTTTTGATGTTGTAAAACGGGTGTAAAATCTATGCCCTGCATGTCCTTGCCATAGCTCTGACAGTGGTAACTGGTAACCCATCCCGTCTGCAACCTTGTCGTAACAAATGAGAATAGATAGGGCTGTAATTTTGAGAGACTTGTCTGTGGCAGCAAACCAATAGCAACTTTATGATAGCGAGCATAAAGGTCACTGTTTTTTTATTGAGATGTGAAGTAAGAAGCAATATAATTTTGAAAGGACTGAACTAGCCTTGAAAGTGGAAGCTCCAGGGCAGCCCGCGAAATTCAATTCTTATGTATTTTGCTATTTGCAGTTCAGTGTCAGGTTGTATACTGAATAAAATATGATTAGCGACTATAACAAATATGGGTTTACTGAGTTATTACTGTTGGTGATTCTCAGAGGTCTTTGAAATAAAATAGCGGACTGTAAATATAGGTAGGTTCGTATATTGATACTTAAGAACGCGCGCTTCTGGTCCGCGTCGTTTGTGTAGTGCGTTGGCGCCTGGCGGCGGTGCGCGGCGGCTCTCGGCTCCTCGACCCCCGATCCCCGCTCGCCGCTGTCGCCCTCCGTTCGCAGTGGTTCACGGTGCTACGATTTGTCTCCAACAATTACTATTATAATCTTTATTACAACCCTCTAACTCCCTTTAATCCCATTGAAAGACTTTATCATGAAATAGACATTATTATGGCCATTTTCACATAGCACGGCCTTGAAACATATTTTGTTCAACGTACCGCCTGACACTAGCCGGCAAATTGCAAAAAACGTAAGAATTTGAATTTCACGGGCTGCCCTGGCGCTTCCACCACATAAACATAACATAAACAGCAACAACAACAACATCACCAACACCATCAACAACAACAACACCAGCAACAGCATCACCTTTGTACCTATTTTTTCTGTTCCTTTCTTGTTTTCTGTATTTAGTGTGTACATAAACTGTTAAATAAATAAATTAACGTAACATTTTGATCCAATTTTACGATCCAGTACGCGGAACACACGTCACAAATTCCTTAATTAAATTAATAATTACGCAAATGAAGGTTTGTTTGCAGCCGTCACGTTATCCGCAATACAATTAAATTGAATGCATTTGAGTCCAATTAATTGGATTCCGATACAAACAATTAATATTTTGTAGTAAAATGCCTATGTATTTTATTTTATCGTTGGCATTACGTTACAGCGCCATTCTTTGTTTACAGACTGAAAGGTTTCATGTTATTAATTTTGAATAACAAATGTTAAAAGGATTATAAATTATTGAAAATAAACCAGAGTTCATGAAAAAACTGGCCTTAAAGAACAGAAAAAGAATTATATTTTGTTCGATTTGAATTTAGAATGAGGTTCGACTCCTTTTGTTCGAAATTCATAATTATTATAGTGCAGAAAGATTTTTCTCTCTTGTTTTTTCATCTTGCTTTTGCTATACAATTTTCACAGTAAAACAAATTGTTACCAATAGCGGGGCCCCTGTAAATGTCGTTCACTCCAAAAGTACTGACGCAATACAAACATACTGAAATTTATATATTCATAAATATATACTGGAATTTTTCGGAAACAACATTATGACGTCACACATGGTTCATTGATGATGTTTGCTAACTTCACGTCGTACATAACCGCGTCATTCTGAGGTTAGGGAAACATGAGTTGTGTATATATTTGTAATGTTTGCAAGCTCCTATTGATTTCACAGCTACCTAAATTATGTTTGTGCATCTTGTATGGCCAATATTGAACAAAGACGTCCATCTATTAATTGATTTGATGGAGTTCGAAAATGGAACGTTGATTTGTCTGTGGTTGCAATTGATGTGTATGTGCGTGTGAAGATTCGACGAGTGAATGAATGGGATGAAGTAATTGAAGTCGTATTGACTGAGAATCCAAAAACAAAGAGGATGAGGCGCGATAAGGAGATCAATATAATGATTTAATAAGTAAATACATTCCGTCTCTTTGTTTTATCTGTGATGTTCTACCGCGTTCACTGATGGTCGACCACTTTTCAACCTTATTACTCTGGACATAAGGCTGAAAAGTGGGCCAGTGAGCGCGGTAGTTCATTGACAGATATTTGACAGCAATTTGCGACGTAGTAAATTTTTAGTATGTTTTGTTTTGTTTTAGTGTGTGTGTTTTGTATGTTTTTTACTTTTCTTGTTCAAACCAAGGGTGATTAATTCAGCATTTTTATTCAGCATCAGTCTTTTAGTCACATGCGTTTCATTCCTCCTCATCACATGTTCATTCCATACCAAGACAAACGACTTCCTTTATTTTTTTCTGTAAAAGACACTTTCAAACTCCCTGTAATATATGAATAGGTGTGCGCATATTGTACTACAAAATATATTTAAATATTTTGGGATATTCAGTCATTTCCATTCTGATTTGGACCATGCTCATTTATATCATGATATAGCAATTGTTTCATCTCCGAGATCTTCTTATCTTGGTGTTACCATAGCGTGTGTTTTACACGAAAATGTTCTCTTTAATGGGGATATAATATCGTTGTTATGTGCGTATGTTGTGTATTCATAAGGATAAGCTTCGTTATAAGAAAATTAAGTTTAATAGTACAGATTAAAAGTTATTACAACAACTTTTAATGTCCACTATTATACTTAATTGTCTTAGATAACGTTGTCTCATTTATAGTCAGAGGTCTTAGCGTCAATATGTTGATTTTTAAATTAAAAATACTCGTCGCTGTAGATGTTTACCCAAAAAAGGGCACTAGGCCCTTATCGCCTACCCAAACTATTCGACACAGATCTCCAGTTAGCTGACGAAGTTAAATACCTGGGAGTCATCCTGGACAGTAAGTTAAACTGGAGCAATCACTTAGACAACAAAATAAACAGGGCCTGCATAACCTTTTGGCAATACAGGAGGATGATAGGTAAGAAGTGGGGCCTATCCCCTAAAATAATACTCTGGTTATACTGCGCGGTGATCCGACCCATGATTACTTACGGGGCAGTGGTCTGGTGGCCCCGCACTAAACTAGCTACAGCCTCCATCAAACTGCAACGCATGCAGAGACTTGCCTGCATGGCGACTACAGGTTGCATGCGTACTACCCCGACCGCGGCTCTGGAGGCCATGTTGGGGCTCCCACCGCTTGATCTGTTCATACAGCAGGAAGCGACGATGGCGGCAGTACGTCTTGAGACACTTCAACTTTGGGGTAAGAAGTACACACAACACACCGCGATACTGGAGGGATTTTATAACGAGTTCCCCCTAGCGAAAGCTATCAACGATCGGATACCCAAGCAATTCGTATTCGACAAAAAGTACAAAATCCAACTCCACGAGGATCACCGCTGCGAGGGTCTAAGCCCCGCGGAAGTACGGATCTTCACGGATGGATCTAAGACAGGTACCGGCACTGGAGCTGGAGTCTTCTCGGAAGACCTCAACATCCACATAGCCGCACCATTGGGGGTCCATAACACGGTATTTCAGGCAGAATGTATGGGCATTGCCCAGGCGGCATCGGCCATTTTAGCCAGGGAAGTTGTGGACCACTCAATTCGCATACTTTCTGATAGCATTGCTGTACTACTAGCATTAAACAACCACACAGTCAACTCTGGGTTAATATACGAGTGTCATCAACGTCTGAACCAGGTTGGTAATCTCAATAATATAACCATTCAATGGATAAAAGGACACAGCGAGTCCCGAGGCAACGATGCAGCGGACGAACTCGCTAGAAGGGGATCGAGCATGGCAGCAGTGGGACCTGAACCCATAGTGCCACTCCCCTTCGGGTACCTACGCACACTGGTAAGGAAACGAACCAGTGAACAACACCACAAACTGTGGCTAAACCATGGTGAGTGTAGGCAGGCCAAGGATGCACTTCCTACCATCGACGGCCGCTTCACGAAAAAAGCGCTTCGGCTGACCAAGCTACAGCTGCGCACTGTTACAGCCGCCATCGCTGGACACGGCTCTTTTAACAAACACCTCTTTGCCATAGGAGTCACAGACAGTCCCCTGTGCCGAGCCTGCATGGAGGAAGATGAGACAGCAGCCCACGTGCTTCTGCACTGCCCAGAGGTTGCATCATACAGGGCAAAGTACTTCGGTAACCCAGGTACTCTCCGCGAGACTGTCAGCGACATCAAGGCGTTGCTGGCTTTTCTCGGGGAGCTGAGGTGGATCGAATAGATTTCCCACCCGCACGCAAAATACGCGCATTGGACGTGGAGTTGCGGACACCAGCCCGTTATACAATACAATACAATAACCAACTTAGAATGTCTCATCCATCATAATATTGGTCCTGCCATCTGTGGTTTGTTGTTGTTGTGGATTGTTAATAAGCGCCATCTATTGGCCTCGTATTAATTAGTACTGAGATAGTTCGTTTTTAATCTTTTGAAGATTAATTTATTATCAAAAGTCTTTATCTAGAACGATAGTTAAAATTAAGATGAGCAAATATTTTGTTACAATTGGAATTTTAACAACTGCTGATTTGACACTAAGATTTATTAATGAGGCAACATTCTATAATGTTTTGGAGGATGGCGCTGAAATACAAACTAAAAAGTAACAAGATTATTTTACAGAGCAATTGATTAGTGCAAGATCTGTCCTTTGTTCTGCCGGATATGGTTTTGAGCAATTGTAAAAAGTAATCAATCCATTAATTCAGCTTAAACTTAATAACGCCTTTGCATTTGTGAATATTGGTATTGCTTAATTATTACAATAATTATTTGTGAAGTATTCTAGTATTGTTTGTTAGTTTTAATGAACTTCATAAGTCATGAATTACGGTACTGGGTGTGGTGTATGTTACTTCCGCCCACTCAGAAGAAGCGTAGGAGCAACGAGTCTCGTTAGCACGCAATTAGAAATTATTTGAGGTATAAAGTAATTGTGAAAGTGGTGTTTGAAGTGAACAATGTGAACCGGTTAGACTGGGAGCCGACCCCAAGATAGTTGGGAAAAGGCTAGGCAAATGATATTTGAAGTGAACAATATTAAGTTGTGTAAATGAGAACTGTAACACGATTTAAAAGTGTGTAATAAGTTTCTTAGCCCGTTCTTCTCCTTATAAACAACCAGGTATGCGAACGGGTGGCTCTACTCTAGGTTTACAAGTGCCTGTAAATGGTTTATTAGAAATAAACGTTTGTAGTTTAAGTGTTGTGTGTGATTTCAACTACCCACCTACTTATCTACCAATAATGAAGAATCTTGTCGCACGGTTAGAGACTGGAAGGTAATATGGCGGATGGCGTCGATATTTGGGGACAGTGTTTCTCCTATAGCTTTCTCTGTCTTAACATATTATACATATATATAAATAATAATATAATAATACTAGCTTTTGCCCGCGGCTTCACCTGCGTGGATGTCGAAAAATATCCGACGGGAACGTAGATTCGGGAACGTAGAAGATTCAAACTTCCAGCTTTAAAAATGACGTAATTTCCATACAAACTTTCATCCCCTATCAACCCCTTACAGCCTTTTTTTTGCATTAAACATTAGCCTATGTCCTTTCTACGACTCTAGACTATCTCTGTGCCAAATTTCATTTAAATCGGTTCAGTAGTTTTGGCGTGATTGGGTAACACACAGGCAGACAGAGTTACTTTCACATTTATAATATTAGTAAGGATAAATAAATAAATAAGTTAGGAAAATTAGGATTTAATAATCACCGGGGCTAGTCGCAACGACACAACTAAAAACGCTTTCGTGAAATAATGACATTGCCGCCTGTTGCCGGTTTTTTTCAGAAATTTACCTATAATAAGTGCAATATACCTACCTATAGCTATAAATAGTGACTATAGTACTTGGATGTGTAGATACTTAGGAGAGAAAAATCATCAGTCCTTTTTCACTCAATTTGATTAAAGTTGGTATACAATAAGTAGCTGGTGTTATCCAATAAACTCGATTCCAAGTTAAGTGCAACCAATCTAGAGAAAAAGCAATGCTTTCAAGTACACCAGCTTATAAAGGATGCAATCATCATATTGTTGCTCGAAATCAAAATGCAAATGGATTGCCTTGCACTGAGAATTCAATTCAATTCCCCTCAAAGAACGAGAATTTCAATTTGTTCTGTAAAAAGTTTCAATAGCAATGTGTTTTTTGCTTTTCAATCTACGATTTAGTGTCCAATCTATATACAGTTTTAAATTGCTGTGGGAATCAAAGAATACTTACTGTGTTTTTAACTTTTTATCAAGGCTTTGTCTAATAAGAAATTTGTCGGAGTAAAAGACACACGAGTGATGATAGTTTAATAAATAATAGGAGCACCCTTAGTTTCATTTCTTTTTCATCTCATTTATTTATTCAAAAACAATTTACAACGTGTCTGAATGTGTTACTTACATTATTTCCTTTATTCCTTTTACATTTTTAAATATTTAAATATAAAAGAATATAAAAAAACATTTAAAAATATAAAAAAATAGTAGCCCACCGGTATCGGGAACAGGGTCCAAGCTACCGGCAGTCAGGGCTCCAGAGAGAGGAACCTCCTAACAATACGAGCCGTGTCCAGGAGTACCGCTTTCTGAATCAAGCCCTTGATCCAGCTGCCTAACGAGAGCCTCCTGAGTTTTTGGTCGAGGCTCTTGGCAATTAAGCCATGGGCTGAGACGACTATCGGCACAATGATCGCTGAGTCCACATCCCACATGTCGACAACCTCGCGAGCCAAGTCAAGATACTTGATTTGCTTATCTTTCTCGGCTTTCACGAGGTTCTCGTCATGCGGGACCGTAATGTCAACAATCATTGCGCGCCGCTCTGATCGATCCATCACCACTATATCAGGCTTATTGGCTACAATAATCCTGTCAGTGATGATGGATTGATCCCAGTACAGTGTGATATTGCCATTTTCGAGAACTGGGTCGGGCACATACCTATAGTACGGAACTTCCGATTCAACAAGATTTTACATTATTATTATTATAGCTAGCCCACACTGTCCCACTGCTGGGCAAAGGCCTCCCTCCATTCCTTCCAACGGTCACGATCCTGTGCTACTACTTTCCAATTCTCAAGGAAGACATCCAGTTCGTCCCGCCATCTCCTTCGTGGTCTGCCGCGACCTCGTGTCACTGTTTCAGGGCACCAATCCTGAGCTTTACGGGCCCACAGTTCATTCGGCATGCGACAGACATGTCCTGCCCAATCCCATTTAAGTTGGGCAGCCTTTTGAGCCACGTCAACGATTTTCGTTTTGGAGCGCAGTGTGGTGTTTCGAACACGATCTGTTAATTTTACACCTAAGATACTACGCTCCATAGCACGTTGACAAACCTTGAGTTTGGACTTTTGGATGTTAGTCAAAGACCAAGTTACTTACATAAAAAAAATTATTTGCCTATTCTATCCCACTGCTGGGTAAAGGCCTCCGCCATTCCTTTCCAACTCTCCCAGTGTTTTGCCTCCTCTGGCCAATCAGTCAGGAACGAGTTCAAATCGTCAAACAAAAAAAAAAACACAGGTATCTCGAAATAGAAAAATATACCATCACAATCTCAAATTAAATTACTAAAACAATGTCAACATAGTGGTTAGAATCGCTTAATAATTTTTACTGAATAACAGCGGTTCACCTAGATGAATTATTAAAAAACCGGCCAAGTGTGAGTCGGACTCGCGCATTATGGGTTCGGTACCATCGTAGTAGGCGAGCTCCCTTTAATTTTTAATTTTATTTTTATTATTTATTGTTATAGCGGCAACAGAAATACTCATTCTGTGAAAATTTCAACTGTCTACCTATTATGGATCATGAGATACAGCCCGCTGATAGACAGACGGACGGACGGACAGCCGAGGTTTAGTAATAGGTTCTCGTTAGTTACCCGTTGGGTACGGAACCCTAAAAAGAAGAAACAAAAATATGTTATTGAAACTTCTTAGACGGAAAAATTGGAGGTTGGGTAAATAGGATGTTTTTACGAAATATCATTGCTAAAGTTTGTGTCTTTGAAACAGCATTTGTACCTAATCACCTTTGGGTAGTAATAAGTACCTACTGCCTCGTTGGTCGAGTCAATACTGCGGAGCATGAAGTCCTTTGTTCGATTCCCGGATCTGACAAAATGTTACTGGGTTTTTCCATCAGGAATTTCTCAGTACCAACCACGGAGTCTAGATTTGTGCCCGGTTGATGACAATAGGCTCGTCTCCTATACATAGAACTTAAACATAACTGGCGAGATATAGGTGATCTATTAGGTACACCTCTGCCTTACCTTTCGGGGATTACAGGCGTGATGTTATGTTATATGTACGTAAGATATTAAGAGTTGTAGTTAGCCTTAACCTAGGCCTCTCCCAGTCATCCCCCAATCATTTTACAGGCCAGTTTAAGTGCAGGACAGCGTTGATACGTACCCTAATAGTCGCAACTCATTTGGTTCTAAACTTCACATGTTTTCAAATATTGATAAACTGCCCATGGTTAACCCCGCGTGGAGTTCGTTAATTGTCTAACTGAATCGTATTACCGGTATAAAAGTAACCTATGTATAGGTAAAAGTAGGTTATAATTTATCTGTGTGCCAAATTTCATTCAAACCCGCTCAGTAGTTTCTGCGTGTAAGAGTAACAAACATCCATCAATCCGTCCTCACAAACTTTTGTATTAAGGTTTTTTGTCAAACATCGAGAGCATTCTTATTCTTTATTGCACACAAAATAACAAAGGACATGGCCAATTTCTGTATGGGCGTTTGCATAGTTATCAAATTTAATGTACAACGATAATTTTTGGTGTTTCATATTCGTGAATATTGCCATATTAAATTGCAAAAAATAAAAAGCTCAAAGAACTTCTCATTACAAATAACTAGACGTAAACAGTTTCATGTTACCTTCTATCAGACTGCTGGCAAAGCGTATGATATAATGATTTTGCTATTAAAAACCTCAAGGCGTTTTAAAATAACGAAGTGCTGTGAATTATTAGGCATTTCAACAAGATCCAAAATCCTTATTTCAGGTGGTCATTCTACCTGAACTAAGGTTTTTTAACCATATATTGATTAACATTTAATTTTACTGAACTGAGAAAGTCTGATAGAAAACAGACAAAGTATATGTTATTATTGTCTCTTTTATTGAGACTCCGAAAGTGACGTTTTTCTTCAACAGTTTAACTACTAATTGACAAGGGAAACACGAAATAAAACAAAAGATTATAAATAATTACTCATTTCTTGCTAAAAATAAGTAAAAATATTTTATCCGTAGAGATAAGCAGGAGTCAAAAATATTAGAAGGTAATCGCAAAAAAACAAACAGTTCGTACGCAACGGAGGATCTGTGCAATCGTAGTACCGCCATTTTGACATAAACAATGTGTAATGACACATTGTAAAACGCGTTCCGTTTTATGGTACGGTTACGTTATTACTATAATTGTGTGAAATAAATATATCTTACGTATCAACACTTCAAAATATAATTTAATTACATGTAAGAAATACCAATGAAAACAGTTTTGTTTAAATCAAATGTTTCAGGTAAGAGCATTTGTCGTTCATTTCACATACATATCCACAAGTAGTATGCGTGGTGTAGAACGTGTTCGTCTACGAACGGTCCATAGTGGCGAAAGTTGACAAATGAGACTTTGAATTCAACTTGCATTACTTATTATATTGTAATCAATACTGATAAGTGCAGAGAGGTTAAAAACTACGCAACAATTCACTTCTCTATTTTTCTTAATATAAGTAATATATTTAGTATGTAAGTGTATATGGAATGTACTTTTTTGGCCATGTCCTTTACATACAAATTGCTTAACCCAGAATTGGGTTTTCTTACAGCAAACCTAATTTTGATTGCGAGATTTGCAGAAGTAGGGTATACTTAAGGTGCAATAACATTTACAAATTAATTAATTTGATAAACTAAACGAGCATAGTAGCACGTATCCCGTTTATATCGTTTTATCTTTGTCGCTAACTTGTTTGACAGTTTAAAATTTAACTTGTCAAGTTGGGACAATAGAGGTCACCACTAGTTATAACTTTCGATGGCATTTCCGCTTTGCGGCGACACAACACAACGCCAAAACTACCTGACGTGGCACATTTAGTATGTTGTTCATGGTTGCAACATAACACTTTATTGATTTTGAGAGAATTGTATGGTTACCCATGGTTACACATGGTACCTTACACCTTGAGTTGATGCTGATTGATACACTGATTACTGATTGATTGATATTTATTGATAAAAGTATGATTGTATGATAGATGAGTGCACGCGGTATGAATGCTATTCGTGTACTAAATTAGCCGGCCCGGCGCAGGTAAAATGCTGCCATATTGATATGAAAACTGTGCTGTGCTTGCACTGTACAAGAATGATAAGAGAATACTGCAGTAAAAAGCTTTGCTGTACTGGTTTTATGTTTACAGCAATAGCTCATGTCTTTGTTCGTTCGTCATCATCATCCATCATCCAACGCCCCACTCCACTGCTGGGTATAGGCCTCTCTTTGCTTGTGCCAAGCACCACGCTTGTTCCAGCCTCATCCAGGATATTCCCGCATGGCAACAATGTGGTCTGCCCATCTCGCCGCCGGACGACCAACACTTCACTTTCTAGTCTTTGGACGCCACTCGGTCACAGGTTTACTACATCTTGCTAGTTTGTTCATTAAATTACAACCTTATGAGAGTCGAACCTCACAAGCTAGTGAACCTAGCCTGTGAGGTTGGACTCAAAAATTGTTGCATTTATGTATCGGTTGGAACTTGTAAAGGTTTATGCATGCTTATTACTGTTGGCTTCGAGAAAACGTTGCTTTTGGAGAATAGTGATGATTTATATCCATTTTCTCCTATACCCATGCAATACTGTAAACAATCGTTTCAATCCATAGCAGGCTTCAGGACAAACAAGTATCCTGAAAAGTTTACTATTAGTTTAAGTACATTACTGTGTCGCATGCGGGTTCCCAACCACGAACCAGCTCTGCGACCGTCTAACCGACCTCTAACTGCCTGTTTACATTTTAAAGCCCAATCCCACAAAACGGTTGACATTAGTCCCTTTTGCTCGACATTCAACATTGAAGTTCAGTAATATGTCCCGGCGGTGTAGTTCCGGAGCGTGTGAGGGGCCCGCATGATGCTGAAACTTTGTAATGGGAGTACAGTGGCCTTTTAAGTACTTGCAAGTGTCAGTTAGAATGATATGTGTATGCTAAATTGTACCTTTTTGTAGAACAATAACTAATTGCGGTAGGTATCTACCGTGGCTATTTATTTATTCAAGTTTGCACGGTACCTGTGTGTGTCAGCCGAATTACAGGTACTTTTTACGACAATCCACGTGTTTCTCACAACATTTTAAAGTTCCTAAAACACGGCAACTATAAATCTACTAAAAACTATAAAACCTTTTATCGTCTTGTAAGAACTTGCACGGCACATAAACAAGGATCTGTGCCAAGGATAAATCACTGCCTTTCCGGCAAGGATACGACACGTCAACAATCGTTTACGCCCACAATAAAACGTCTATAAGTGTTTCATACACTTTATTGCTTCACGGATATTATTCTCCATAAAATCTCAAACAACCACGTTTATAACGACGAAACGAGCGGCTCCCCGCGACCGGGGCGCCTGTAGACTATACGAGGCACTGAGAAACAGGAATCACAGATTGACAGAGCTTAGAAGATAGACGGACATCAATAGAGGAAGCTTGAGGGGGGAGGGCGGGGCGAGGGCGCCGGGCGCGCCAGCCGCGGGTGGAAGGCGCCCAGCGCCGCCTCGTTGGTGGACGACGGGCGCTCCTCGCGCACGCGCAGCTGCGGCAGGCGCCACGCCGCGCACGCCGACGTCAGCGCGTGCCGGTTCAGCACCCAGTACGCCACCGCGTTCAGCGCCGAGTGCGCGTACCCCAGCAGCAGCGCAAAGTGCGCCAGTAGGAACGGCACGTGCAAGCCGAACGCGCTCGCTATCACTATGGCAGCGTGCGGACACCAGCACACGGCGAATATCGCCGCGATCCCCATGAGGACGTTGCCGAGCCGCCGCCGGGAGCGGAGCGTTGAAGTCTGAGGTTGTGGTCCAAGGAGGCTCGGTTGGAGCTTCTTCCCGGATCTGACGTCACCAACGTCGACGGCGTCACGACGTTCTCTGGGTCCTACGCCGGCGACGATGATGACGTGCGTGGGTCTCCTCATGAGGGGCACAGGGAGGGGGAGCTCGCCGTGGGCCGCTCTGGCGGTGAGGGAGAGTGCAGTGAGCTTCACCCGCACTGCCCAGTGGCACTTGGCGACGGCCATGACCGGGAAGCAGTAGGTGAGGAGCGCGTGGGCCGCGGCTAGAGGCGGACATGACACGCACGTCGTTGTGAATGCTGCTGCACCTGGGAAACAGGAAAATCAGATATCATATTAGAACAGGATGCTAATGATCGGTAAGGTTCGGTCGGAATTGCAGACGCTGATCCAGACACTGGATTCTGATAGATACGAGTAATGTAGTGAAGTATCTGTCAGAGTCTGGTGTACGCAGCTGTTCCGCCACTTGTTTGCACCCGTTTGACGGAACTTTCAAAGATTCCGCGGTAGGCAATTTACAATATAAGTTTTTATACTGTTATGGTCACTAACATTATAATTAACACTAGAAACGGGATATAACGGGAAATATCGGGAACTCAAAACAAACAGTAAACATGATAAATATCCCGTTTCTAGTGTTAATTATAATTTACAATATCATTAACACTGAAAACGGGATATTAACCATGTTTACTATTACCATGTTTACCATGTAAAATAATAATTTACAACGCAAAACGTAGCGAGATTCGGATAGAGAGACGGGTAAAATTTAACCAAAGGCACAAAAGTACTCTAGGATTCGGGATTGCCTATTCCAATTTACTAAACAGACAACTTTTAACACAAAAGGGGACGAAACATTTGATTAATGAAGAAGATATTCAAGAAGCGGATAAAGACATAAAATGATTCTATTTAGGGTCCTGCATTCATGAATTTCAAATAATGGTAGTAAAACAACGTAATAAAAATATTTACTACAGGATTACAACAGCCCTTTTCGTTGATTTAAGGAAGTTATATTGAATGTTGTTATTTATTTACTAACATGACCGTTAAGTTGCTCTTTTAATAATCGTTTATCAATTTATAAGTTTTTCTTTAGGTGGCAAACTTAATATTATAAATATTTTGCTCCCTGCATTTAAATAAATTCTGTTTTAAGCTACTATTACGGTTTAAAACTAAAGTTATACTCCATCCATAAAATCTGGTGATACTGTGAGTGTGTTTTGCCGTGACTTAGTGTCGAGTTCCAGTACTGCAAGTAGCAAAAGACAAAGACAGGATAGACAGATTTGTCTGCTCCTAACAATTTATTTTCGATCCACCCGCATTCTTCAGTCAACCCGTGATCATGGCGCTTGCAACAGCGTCGAAATATCGGGAGCTCAAAATCATGAAGAATCACGGAAGATATCTCGTAAGTGACAGTATAAATTTAAATAAACTGTTTAATAATACAAAAATACGTATTTTGCATGTGTATTTGTAGACGACATTAAAAGTTTTCGTGTGTCATATTCATCATGTGACTTACTAAGTAAAAGCGCTATGATCCACACTGCAACGACAGCTAGATGCGGGCGCGCACACAGCGACGTCCCACCGCGCCGAACCGCACCGCAACGGTCCGCGGCTATCGCTACCAGCGATAGCGTGCTGGCTGCCACTGGGAATGACTGCGGACAAATAATTTATTAAAAAACTTTACAGGCAATAATTAAACTAGTCCTGACCGGTTCCGGCCAATCTCAGAACACCATTCGACGATATATTATAGTGTACAAGTACTTGCGTAGACATAGACCGTGCATTCCCTATTCCAAATTGAACCCTCATAGTCCGATGGGATGGCAATCCAACGCTGAGCTGAGTATAGCCACTTTTTGGAAGTCCAACCCCCAAAAGCCCCCAGAAGCTAACTTGCAACAAATCGACACAGAATAAAAGAATCCGCTGCCGCTGCTCGATACTACGCACTATCGTTCAATAACACCCGTCTTAACATTTAGTCTGCCCCCGGTCCCAGCTGTTTTTTGTAAGGTATGCTTCTACGCAATGGTCTATCTTCAAGGTTACGCAGCGCTTGCCAAGGTTGGCCCGTGGATGATTACTATCCATTACATACCGAGTTTACGTAAATTAAAACCACTATTACCTCAATATAGTAAGTAACCTGGCAGGGCAGTTCGTCTACCCTGGTTGCCCGGGTGGCTGCTAGAGGCGCACTGGCTGCACAGACCAGGAAGTCAGCGGCGCACGCGCTTAACATCTGTGGTGTTCGCAGTCGCGAGGCTCCGCCCGACGCAAGCGCAGCCATTAAGCTCACATTGCCTGCAGGTGACGGAATTCAATATTAAGTCAACACAAACAAAGGTCAAATATTTAGTATTTCAGAAAATACATCCAACAGTATTTTTACAGTCATTAACCTGGGAACAGCAACCTCAGGGACTTCGTGCACTACGCGGCCACGACCACGACTTTTGGCCACAGAAGTGACTTTTGGTCGAAACCAGGACGAAAATTTGGTCGCACGACCGGGAGTTTAGTTCGAGATAGCTGCCGGTCCTGCGACAAGTCGTAGTCGTGACCGCGTGTGCGAGAACCTTTATTGGTTCTGTTTCTATTTTGACAGACTTGACAGTGGCTGCAACCCGAATTTAGCCTTTTTTTATCGCTTTTAAAGACCACTGTAATTTTCACAGTGATGCAAAGTCACAGATAAAATGACTGTGAAAGGACTCTACTACGTCCAACTACACTTCAACCAACTTATCTGTGCAGGCGGGGAATCACAGAACTAAAATAAATGGACCAAGTTTGACATGTCGATGCAAATTTTCATGAGAAGCAACTTGACTGTACACTTAAAGTGGTCATACTTTACCGTGTTACAACTGTCAAAGAAAGACAGTTGTAGCAAGCAGGCAGAGTCGTGTAAATATACAGCCTGGAAGAGACATCGACGCAGGAATAATGAATGTAGACCCGCAGCGTCAAAAATTTTCGTCGGTTATGTTTGAAAAATCAGGTCTTTCCTACAATTTTGCTTTTCATGTGCTGTTGCCTAATTCATGATAACCATTTGTGCCTTCCGATGTCACTTCGTCCAGCCTGTACAATAATTTATCTACACCGATGCCAGTGATAATTAATGATAATCGGAATAAGAAAATGAATTAACTTTTGGACACTAGAGAAATGAAATATAAAACTTGAGTAAATAACAGTGCATTTCAAAATCAAGATTGAGACCAGGTGGTCTACCATGCAAGTCCGAAAAAGGAGTAATCCGTGAAAGGAGTAATTCCAGTGTGGGAAAGAGATGGCGCTAGACGACCTGTATAGCTCTGTCTCTTTCTCACACTAGATATACACTGCTTAAAGACGTCATAGTAACCTCCCAGGAACTCTCGTAGAATCTAATGTTGGAAGCTTATGAAAAGATTTGCAATTTCAAGGAAACTTCACCAAATTCATGAACCACGACAGCCGTTTCCCCCGTGAGAAATAAGTTGAATTACTTTATAAAGTTGGTTTATTATGTTAACATTAGACGCCTAAAGTATGAGAACACTACCTACACTTACCTATAATACCTATGACAGACACGAGCACGTACAGCGCGTAGAGCGCCGCGAGCGTCGTCTCCTCCGCCGCAGCCCGCTCCGCATCGCTTGTGTTACTGTACATCACGCAGCATCTTTGAAATCTATAACAATAGAAAAGGAATCGTAAAAAACCGGCCATGTGTGAATGGGACTCGCGCACCGAGATTAATATCACCATAGAAACTGCTCATGAGAAAAATGTTTTGTCAGTGAGAATGTAACTAAATATTTTATTTGAATCGTATGAGTTTCGGTGGTTACGATGAATTGTCTCGTTGTTGCTTCGTCACACGCGCAATAGTTTATTGAAACGCAATAATGTCTATGCTGTGTACTTTAATCACACACGTGAGAAGTACAAGAAATCCAGGATTATATAATCTTTTTTTCTCTGGTCTGGGCGGAGCGGAAGGGAGTGTCAGACTTATACTGACTAAAACCCATCCATGTTCCTTCTTTTGCCCTTTATGTTCCAGGGCCGCGGTATCTCTTTGGAACAGTTCCGCAGCTCTGGCAGGCATCGGCCCTTGCGGGCCCCTCCTGTTTGGTGGCATCTGTTTGAGGCGCGCGTGGAACACGAACGCGCCGTCGACACGGCCTGTTGTCATAAGACGGACGGACGGCGAGCTAGCCCATTACTCACCGTCCACAGGCCCGCGGTTTATATAATAACTTAATCATGTTTTATCTATCTAAACATTACGATCAGTTTTAGGCCCGGACTGACTCCACCAAAACGGAGACGTGCGGAAACCGACCAATTACATTGGTTGAAATGGACAAAGCGTCTCTCGTCTCTCCCGTGATTGGCGAGACGTGTGATGTTATTACTGAATATTATGTACACTTGGATTGAAGTGCCTATAATAACACAGTTTCTGTTTTTGTTATTCAATTTTTTTTAAATTTTTTTTTGTACGCCTTACGGGTGAAACAGGTTCGTACGAAATCTACATATATGACAACCTCCATGCCAAATTTGCATGTGTACGTATGTTTTGACAAATTTTATTTTTTATCTTTTATCTTTATTGGTCGAATTTTGCGCATCTTTCCGCTCCGCTCCGCGCTCCTCTCCGCTTTGGTAGAGCCCACACCTTACCTATGCAATTTATTTTAATGGCTACCTGGTAAATAGTTAGTCTAACGTTATCTACCATTTACATCAAAACAAGTAGGCAACTATCTAATAAAAACGCGACTATAACTAGTCCACCCCACGTAAGTCGACAATAAAAGGAAGAATAAAACATCCCTTTGCCCGTTATTACAATTGAATGTCTCGTCTACACGTCCATATAACACGTCCGTAGACAGTTCAATGTGTAATTGCTATCGACTTGCCTTCAATAATTTCGATATGTAATAGTACACTGACTTTTTCGCTTTTACCCACAACACTGTTAAAAATTGTGTCTACAAACTAACTTATTTATTCACGAGTACCTACCTTCTTCATAAGTAATTCTAATAATTGTTTAGTTTTAAGATTACCTTGTATTTCTCATATTAAGTGAATTGAATTATTTTTAAGAAATAAATGTCTTAAACCGTAAACCGTATAATTTGAATTCTAAGAACAATTATTTGTTACAGTTTTTAAGGACTTCACTGTGCTGTTTAGTACTTGAGATAATGTTTTTCCAGCGTATAAGTAGCTAATGTGAAAAAAACAAATTTACATTAGACACTTTCATACCAAAAAAAACAAACGGTATTTTATATTTCACCTTTCTTTTTCAACAGATGAGGTCATTAAAAATGTGTTCCCTTATATTTTGTTATTCAATCAGCTACATTATTAAGCTGCCTTATTTGTCCAGTGGTCGCAAGCGCGACTGCTGAGCATGAGGTGCTGGGTTCGATTCCCAGGTCGGGTAAATTTTTATTGGACTTTTCCATCAGGAATTTCTCAGTAGCAGCCACGGAGTCTGGATTTGTGCCAGGTTGATAGCAGTAGGCTCGCCTCCTATTACATGGAACTTACATAACTGGCGAAAAGTGGATGTACTATTAGGTACTCCTCTGCCTAACCCTTCGGGGATTACACGCGTGATGTAATGATGATGATGATGTGAATAACAATTTATTACTCTGGAAACTTGCCACGAACTGTCACTTGCCTGTCTAAAAATAAATAAATATAATAAATAATATCCCTGGACATTTCACACAGCACCTTCTAGTTCCAAGCTAAGCAACCTAATGTTTGTGTTATGGTGGCTAGATGGCTGATAAACTACATATATACAGTTTTTTTTTGTAAATAGATACATATTATAGATAGAAAAACACCCAGACCCGGAACAACTACTTGTAGGTCATACAAATATTTGTTCCGTACGGGAATCGAACCCGCGACATGCAGCGCAGCAGTCAATCGCTTGACCACTGCGCCAACCGTGCCGTCAAAAATGGGTTTTGGAACAACACGGTAGTACCAGGGGAACGCTTTATTTTCAAGATGAGGCCCCTTACAAAAATGCGGTACAATCTCTATGCTTCAGTTGTTTTACATTTTTATTGTTAGTGATTATGTTAATTTTTGTGAAATATTTCTCCCATGCCGGCCGTTAAAATATTGTGCTTTTTTGTAAAATTATTTTATTTATATTTGTGCAACAATAATCGGGCTGAGATATCATACTCTTCTGGTCTATGTATCTATGACTGGCAGTTTAAATGATTATTCTAACATATTATGTACCTGTTCTTGTTAATATAGTTTCGTTTGTGAATGTGAGAATCTTGTAGAACTTGTAGATTTTTAAATGCTTCAATTTAATAACAATTTATTACCTTGTTTTACGCTTTTGTGATGTAAATAACGATGTATGTTTTGACGTTTCACATTAAGTGACCATGTAACAAAACCAAAACAAATTCACTCGTTTTTTGTTTTATAAGCAGTACGGCGTCTTTCCCTTCTTCCCGCTCATGTACCCGAGTCTGTTTGTAATAGGGATGGTAGGGTACAGCAGGCTGAAGGTGCTGAGGGTAGTCGCTCTGTGCAGTTTCGTGTTTCGGGTGCTACGCGGCTGGCTACATCACCCCGATCTGTTAGCGGAGCTGGGGCTGCGTGCGCCGCCCGGTTGCGGGGGCGCACGTCCCACGCCTACGCTGCTAGAGCCATCCTCTAGGACCTATCCCTTGTCACGCGTCATTAGATTGGTTAATATTATTTCAGATGAGGTAGATATATTTCACAGGAGTAGCACTGAAGTGCATTGAAAATGTTTGAGGCGTTTTTTAAGTGTATTCTTATTGTTTTTTGTTTCTAATGTTTTTTTGTTATAAAATTTGTGGGTAGTAACATCGCATTGGCGTTCTAGCTGTTAAGGTGTTATTTACGTAATTATAAATAAATAAATAAATAAATGTATGTAGGTTTATCCAAATAAACATATTTTGAATTGGGAATCCCCAAAGAGTCACGTCGTAATATAATTCAAACCAGTCGAACTCTGCTCGACACACACACACACACACACACACACTGACTGCTCGACAGCACTGTCGAGCAGTCAGTGTACCTATACAAGGTGTAAACAAACCCTTCTCGAAGCCGTCAACCAAGCATTCTGTACATCAAACTAAGTAACTCTACGCAAAAATTATTGCTGGGAAACGACTTTTTATTTTGGGGTGCAAAATCATGTTTCACGGAAGATCTCAATGTAACGCATTCAAAACATTGTGGTAATGGGTGCAACTTTTTGAACACCACAGCATAAAAGCACGCGCGTGCCCTCCACGCCAAGCCACAATTTCACCTACCATTTTGTCACATATTTGTGGCGTTCAAAAGGTAAAGTAAGTAAAGTAAGTTATATCATTGAAAACTTGTATTTAAAAAAAAACTTGTGAAAATGTTGGACCCATGACCTTCAATATCTCCGTAAATAAAAGGTTCCCAGGTATGGCCTAGAACAAAAAAACAAATACAATGACAGGGAGAACAAGTGCCTTTCGGCTTCGTTGAGAATACTTTTATACCCATTAGCTACAATCAAGCTGCTTAAGGAAATATAAACCTTATGTACATTTATGTACTTTATAAAGTCCTTTGAAACAACAACAACAGTTGTTCCAGGTCAGATATGATTAAGGACGTGGATGTCTGCCGTAGACAGCTTTAAACGAGCTAACTGCTTTATCTGCTCACCTAGTACCAGAGACGTTAAAAGGGCAAACTACTCTCGTACAAAGATTGTTGTTTCATAAATCAATAAGTACAGGAATACTAAGCTTTAGATTAAAGTTGAAGTGTAAGTGTAAGAATTTATTTATTTATTGGTTCACCAACAATTGTTTACACTGGTTGTATGCTAAAAGTAACATGCAAAAATGTAAATCCAATAGTGCAAGAATCACTTACAGGTAAACTCCAGAATATAACATGTATGCTCCTTTACTTTAGTAAGTAAGTACACTGCTTTATAACTGATCATAATATGTATGCTGAATTTGCACTATACCTCATATTGTATATTCATTCAGTCATTATATAGCACTAAACATAATTATGTGTTTGTTTTCTTGAAACCACCCCTTAGGGACCCCAACATTACAAAGTATCTGTGCTTTAGTGACGGGTAATTATTTTTTCTTTCTTTCGGCCTTTTTAATATTTGTTGTCAATCACTCTACATTCTTACGTGAGCATTGGTCTTTAGGGTTCCGTGCCCAAAGGGTAAAAACGGGACCCTATTACTAAGACTTCGCTATCTGTCCGTCGGTCTGTATGTCACCAGGCTCTATCTCAAGAACCGCGATAGCTAGACAGTTGAAACTTTTCACAAATTATGTGTTTTTGTTGCTGCTATAACAACAAATACTAAATTAGTATTTAAGGGGGCTCCCATCCAACAAACGCGCCCTTTTTTACCGTTTTTAAAGATAATGGTACGGAACACTTCGTGCGCGAGCCCGACTCGAACTTGGCCGGTTTTTTTTTAATGTTTCCGCTTCATGGCGATCTGTTCCCTGAACAATAAGCGACTTCTTTGTATTATTGTATGTTGTGTCATCTACGAGAACCATTTCTTGTTGGGAAATTCCTTTCCCACGACTCTCTTGGCTTTACATTGAAAATCTTTTGTGTAGATTTCAGATGTCATTTCCCTTCAGCCGGCAGCGTTGAAGGTCACCTTCCTCACGCAGTGACTGTGCCAATTGTGAATTATGAGTCTTGGTAATACAATTTCCCTGTACATAGATGCCATAAAAAGCTGGCAGGGTCATTAATGTCCTTTTATTATCTACTGACTTTTTTCTAAAGTTCGCTTGTCATGACTAGCGCAGAAATGGAAAACTGAAGAAAAATTAACACTTTGATTAATAATAAATCCTTCTCTATTCTTCGTAGAATATATATAGAAGTAATCAAGTTACGCAGTTGCCTATTTTTCTCTAATAAAACTTGTGTAAAAACAAAAATTATGCTCCGCCGCGACAGTGTATCACTGCCGTGACCAGGATTCGAACCTGGGTTACTACGGCCACAACGTAGGGTCCTAACCACTAGACGATCACGGCTACCGGAGCTGATGGTAGCACCTTTCAATATTGCGATCACTTTGCTGTTCTGATAAAATGCTATAAAATTAGAACGTCTCCTTAAAAAGTTATTCTTAACACAATCTCTTTGCATCTCGATTCCGTCGGGTTTTACAAAGTAGAGCACTTTCCCTGCCGACGTCAGTGTACCACGTAATTGCTGTTGTAATAACGTTAGCAAATAATTATGTATTAAGTTTGTGCTCGAAGTAAATTAATATTGTTGGCGAAGTTGATAGGGTGCGATAATAATGTGCCTACCTTCGTTTGTTTGGCGATTGTGTTTTGTTTTATCAAAACACGCAAAATTATGTGTGGATAAAAAATCTAAAGGAGTTTTATTTGCGAATGGCTAAATATCATTTTATACACATATCTATCATTACCCTTGTAATCCCCAAAGGGTTAGGCAGAGGTGTACCTGATAGTATAACCCAAACGCCAGTTATGTTTAAGTACCATAGGGGCGAGGCTATTGCCATCAACCGTTCAAAACGCTCGTTCGAGTCACTCCATGTTAAATACTGGTATTCAGCTGCAACTGGTTAGACTGGGAGCCGACCCCAACTTAGTTGGGAAAAGGCTAGGCAGATGATGATGAAGAGCTAAACATATGAAAAACAACAGGAAAAGATTCTTACGAACTACAGAAAATTAATCATGCATTATGTTAGGGCCACCTCTATCTGTGTTTGTAATTTTGTTTTGTGAAAGTCAGTTGTCATTGAGATAATTCACTGAGCTGGCAAATAACAAGGAAGATATACTCATAAGGAAAAATTCGGTTTTTCCCGTATCGACTTTGGACTCTACAAATAACCCTACTTATCGTAACTACAATATAACCAGAATTATGTCGTCATTCTCACGACTGAAATGTCCGAGCTTTTGCCAAAACCGCTGCTTTTTGCCCAATGCAATGCCCAATGTAATCTTAGTGATAAAATTTGACCACGATAGTGACCTTTTCGAAAAACTGTCGTTATCGGGAATCTGTAACGTTTGTTCCTTATCTTTAGCAGGTTTTGACCTTGAGTTGACGTAGTGTAGTACGGAATATCTATAGAAAAACATGGGAGTTACTATGCCGTCTCAAAGACCAATCTCGGTGAGGGGGGCCAGGAGTCCATAGCACAGGGTATCCTAATTTGGATTCTGACTCCCACAAACCTTTGTACCTCCAATATTTGGAACACCTTTATATTGTAATAATTGTACTTTGTGGGACAAAATAAATCTTATTATTATTATAGTTATTTCAGTGTGGGAAGGAGACAGAGCTATACAGGTCGTCTAGCGCCATCTCTTTCCCACACTGGAATTACTCCTGCTTGAAGACGTCAAGGTAGGCCACCAGAACAGTTTTTAGTTGTTTTGTTTTTGGAACGTAGTTCCTTATCGCGCGGTGCGGGGCTAGGCCAATTTTTTTTTTACAATTCCTTCACTACTTCATCGAAAGGAACTTCGTTCCATCCGGGTGTCCCTTGACACCTCTCTATTTTTTTTTGTCTTTATACCTACTGTACCTTTTCTTTTTGTATTTAAACTGTTAGTAAATGTAGTTAGACTCTTATAAAAGCACTGACGCCAGCACATCAAGCTACCCGAAACGGTAAAATCCCAATCATCCTTGAACTTAATGCTTTATAAGCGATAAAGTTGAAAATCGACAGATTATAGTAGCTTGATGTGCCGTTTGTACATTTGTTTCTTTGCTCTATGGTAAGGTTACGGTTTTTCGCATGTCTGTGATTTCCTGCGATAATGTTATGTGTATCCGCTTCTGAAAACCGTATTCGAAAATAAATACTAATTGATTGTAAAATCTGACACCCTAAGGGATATTTTGATTGCGTATTTGCATAACACACTGAAAACGGATTACAATCAGACTGGCCGCTTTAGTCCTTGATTACTCGAGCGCAGAATCGATAAATTGAATTATTTTGTATCAGAAATGTTCATCTTGTTTTAATTACAGCACGCGCAGATTTTTATTCAGATCTCGATTTGAATTTTACAACAGTAATAGCCGGGAATATACAATTCAAGCCAGGTAATGTATAAAAAGACCATTAACGAAATCGAAAGGCATGTGTATTCTCTCCGTCATCGTAATTGCGATCATTTCTGTGTTCTGCACCATATCCGGGAACCGTCTACTTACGGAGATATTGCAGGTCAAAGTTCCAACACGTTTTTTTAAATAAAAGTTTTGTATGTTATAACTTAAGTTGAAATACCTTAATTACCCCTGTGCATCAATCAGCACAATCCGTTGAGTGAGTCTTACCGTACACCGTGATTTTCACCCCAAAAGGGAAAATTCCTTTGCCAACAATAATTTTTACGTACTCGTACGTTACTTAGTTTCATGTACAGAATGCTTGGTTGACTGACGGCTTTGTGAAGGGTCCGTTTATTTTATTTTATTTATTGAGGGATAATAAACAACTACAACATAATTATATAAAACATAAGATTAACAAAACTAAGTAGTAATGTTGTAGTCCACTGCATTATCCACAGCTAAAACATATTTAAAGATCAGTGGTTGCCACTAGATGGGCATTACCAAAATTAAAAAATGTTTTGAAATTCTTAAATAAATTAGTTAACATAAAGCTAGCTATATCTACAAAACCAAATCAGATCAATCACAATTTCATTTACTTACATTATGCAATAAAAAAATAAGGATTAGAGTACAATTAAGCTATTTTTTTCATAATATTAGATTTAAATTTATTTTTAGAGTAGGTATGCAAATAAGTATATCAACATTGAAATTTGATATTGATATATTTCATGTTTACACCTTGTATTATGTGAAATATCTACCTATCTTTAAAGAAGTATAAGGCTGGTTTTATAGTCACGCCGCTAGACGCGCCGTTGGGCAGCGCGCTGTTGAACAGGAACACCGAACGGCGCTGCTCAAGCGCGCGAATTTGAAACGCTACTACTACCCCAATACATATCCGAGCGCGCGCGCTCCGAACGGCGCTGCTGAAACGCGTGACTATAAAATCAGCCTAACTACACAATTATCTATTGGCAGGTGGTCAAAATTAGAACTATCGCCACCATGTTGCTATTTTAAAATACAATTAAAAAAATATTTTCCGACAACGCTCTTGTGCCAATATAATTGAAGTGCCTGAAACATGTTGTAGGCTAGCATATTGCATACTAAAGGAATTGGTATTATATTCCTTTATTCCTTTTTCTTTTATTTGCTGATGGTTATAAAAGGTAACAAAATACTTTTTAAGTAGATTAAGTACGTCAAGACAGAAATGAAAATCGTGTAAAGCTTTACCAGAGGTGTTCCGTGCTCGAATAAAAAGTGAATAATTGTGTATTTCAGTAAAATGAAACGTAAAGCGTTCACGTAAAACCTTTCCGTATTTTATTTGACTTGTGAAAAAAGGTTTGCTTTTATATGGGAACTAGATTTTTCGCAAAATTATCTTGACACTTAGTTTATTCACAAGCTTGCCTACTTTGTAGTGCTGAAGAAGAAGATCAAATAAAATAAGCAACCTATGGAACACACCTACCCATGCTATGAGATGAACGGCTGCTGGAGTAATAGTTACTTAAAAATATAATTTAACTAACTAATTTACACTACGATATCGTTGTCTTAATCAGTAACACCATTACTCTATTTGTATTATGTCCAATGCAATTGATACGTAACAATTCAATTCGTGGATCTTCATGTTGATTTAGATGTGAAAACATAACAATGTAACGTCGTATCAGCCGCCTGTTCCCACACTAGCGACAGTTAACTGCCAATACGTGTATGGGAACTAATATTTGTGCAGTTAGCCAATACGATCAGGTATATTGCGACAAGGAATAACAGACGTGTTTATTAAGCTACTAGCGACCCTCCCCGGCTTCGCACGGGTGCAATTCTGATACTAAATATGCTACCCCGGCCGGTACCGCCGCCACCGCTATGTCCCTGCATTCTAAATCTGTAATATCTTCGAAAACATTTCGTTACAATTACATGCTGTAAAGGGCCATATTGATCTATATTAGGGTTCAGCCAGTGTTTGCAATATAAGCGCAAAAAATGTGTTTATTTACGACATCACATTAGAAACCTCTAAAATTATTAGTGTTTCTGTACTTTATTATGCATGTATAAACCCTCCTCTTGAATCACTCTTTATATTTAAAAAAAAACGCATCAAAATCCGTTGCGTAGTTTTTAAGATCTAAGCATACATAGGGACAGACAGACAGCGGGAAGCGACTTTGTTTTATACTATGTAGACGATACATGACTATTGGGACAAAACTACAGAAGACTTAATTTAATTTGAAAAATCCTGAATTTTACATTTTTCTGTCTTCTGTAGTTTTTCACAAAATATTTTTGATATACGATATATGATGATTATTGAATATTGATTCAGTGAAAAACTACAGAAGGTGTTGGTGTTTGTGTTTAAACAGTAAAAACATATTTTTTTTAACTGTCTAAAGTAGAAGGGTGACGATATTATAAGAGTAACTACTGTGAAAACGACCGGACTCGACGTCTGATCAGTCCTTGAGTAGTCCTGATTTTTATAGATTTTTTTAAACTGATTTTTCTTCGCCACGGAACCTTTCCTTAGCGAAGAACAATTCACAAACAACAACATACTTAATCAGTCTATAATACATTAAATAAGGTCGGTAATTCTGCTGCAACACAGGGTTGCCGCCTCTCCAAGAGATGTCGCGGATAATAATCTATCAGGCCCGGACTCCATCAAAGTGGAAATGACCGGAGCATAGACGTGGAAAATTCGACAAATCACAAACGCGGACTAAACACAAACGCGAAGTGGATTTTAACCAATGTGATAGGTCGATTCCCGCAAGTCTTCTCTCTGCTCCACTGTCTCCACTGATGTGGAGTCCGGGCCACGCGCTAGCCAAAAACTGTTTGTCCACATGTTTTCGTCCATTAAGAGATGCTTTAAAAAAAAAAAAGATTCCAAAAGAAACAAAGATAATTAATAAATGTTTCTCAAGATTACATTTTAATTTATACGCTCCTAATAAAATTACAAGTTTATTAACGTATAACGAATTTATTTGCGAATAATTAAGAACAAATTAAAAGTAAATTAAATGAACAACAACGAGACGACGGAGTTAATTGGACTCGCTCATTAATATTTTGATGAGTGTATTGCTAATTAGTTTGGAAGTTAATGAATTTGTCCCCTTTGGAGATTAACAAACTGGGTAATGATGATTTGGGTGTTAAAAAGGCGATCGGAATTAAAAACGATCTTCCGTTAAGATTTTAATTTTGAAGATTTTCTTTTGTTTGGTTGTTTTTGAGAATGAAGAGTGGAGTATTGTACAAGGATAAAAGCGACTTCATCAGAGTTATTTTGTTCTTACACCTGTATCCCCGAAGGGTTAGGCAGAGGTGTAACTAATAGTACACTCACATTTCGCCAGTTATATTTTAAGTCCCATGTAATAGCCGAGCCCATTGCCATCAACCGGGCACAAATCCAGACTTCGTGGCTGTTACTAAAAAATCCCTGATGGGACTTTCTCGCGGACCAATCGACCGATGAGGGAGCAACAAAGCAATAGTTTTAATGATTAGAGAAACAGCGTGGTGTAAATCTATAACTGGTAATAACCGCAGTTTCTCATAGACGCAGTAGTTCACTGCTGGACATAGGCATCTCCCAAACTGTTCCACAACACCTGTACTCCATCCATTCTTACTAAGCCACCATTCCCGACACGAGGTTGGAAGTAATTACATAAAATATTTTAAACCAAGCCAGTCAGGAATCCCGATCTATAAAGTGCCAAGGTGGTTAATAAATTACTCTTTGCCTACGCTTAATAAGGTGAAGCAAAATATTTATCAACCCCGGGGCATACGGCAGGTAAATGAGTGTGCCACGGAAGACAAATGAGCATCGAGTACTAAACAAATACGACGCATTGAACTGTGGTTTGACGAAGATTGGGAATGTAGGAATTCTGAAAAACAAAAGACGAAATTGTAGGAATATTCCAGTTAAGTTAAGTATTTTAGTCTTTAAATTTCTTAATAGTATTTAACCCTTTAACAGGCATAACGATCTGGGAATCGGAAAATAATGTCAAATAGGCATAGGTATTATTGGGAGAAAATAAACTTCACTTTTTTAAACCAAAAGTTATGTTCTTTGAATATTTAATGAGTGATTGATAAGTGTTTAAATAACCTTTATACAACAATGGAATACCTACCAAGAACTCATTATTTAAATTAAGAGTTGAAAATTATGGTGGGAAAAATATTCCCTTTGCTTTATAAACAAAGACAATCTCCACTGATGAGGGCTGATGGAAGTTCAGATCTCAAATGCGTACGCGTGGTCTCTCCACAACCAATGACCCACCTGCCATCTTGCGCCGCATGCGCTGACACCTGCGCACTTGATTACTGCATTAGTTAATCCTCACAAATCTTCATAATCATCATAACAGCCCGTTATCACCCACTGCTGGGTATAGGGCTCTCCTTTCTTCTGGCACACTTCCCTGATCTGTGCGTCCATTATCCAGGTGTTTCCCGCGATTTTGATGATATCGTCGACCCAACGAGGTTTAGGATGGCCCTGGTTTCTTTGGCCTAACCTTGGTCATTACTCGGTCAAAGCCTTGCTCCAATGGCCATAATCGCGTCTAGCCAAATATTAATCGCGAAAATTCATTACAGAAGACAAGAATATGGATATCTTTACTGGAAAATATAGAGTAAATCTCCTAGATCCTCTACTATTATATTAGAAAGACCAAAACATTCGAATGTAAAATATAGAGCACTTCTACTAAGATCCGACAAGTTTCTCCGAAAAAATCGTAAAATAAAATAAGATACAAGAAAAAATATTCCGCGAAGCCAAATCATTTTTCGCAACATCCACGAAATTGGTGCCGTCTTGCAAAATATCGATGTTTATATCAAAATTTCCATAATCCGTGGCAAGTACTACCAATATTCCGCACTTGCGTAAAAGCAGAGATTTTCAGAGAAGTCTTAGTTTTATGATGTCAGTCATAAAGTGTGTCAACCCTCGATCTTGGTCTTTGTGGGGTTGCCACGTAAAAAAAAAACCGAAAAACCTGTGATGAATACATTGCACAGTAGACGTTTGTGGTAACACTTTTCCCTTGAGGTGGCCTAGCGGAGTACATACAGCGATAGCCTTAGACTGCAACTGCGAGTATCGGAATTTCAATAGAGACAAGCAACGAAACCAGTACCTACGAGTACATAATATACTGGATATTATGTACTCGTAAGTACTGGTTTCGTTACGACTGGCGTGAGCTCTGCTGTACCTACTTGAAATCGATATTCGCTGATAATATTAAAGACAATCTAACTTCAAGTTTTCTCACATTTTACACGGTCCTTCCTCAGAGTGCTGAAAAGCAACAAAATGAATAATGATACTTTTACGATTTACTAAAGTGTAATGTTTGTATTTTGGCAACTTGTCCTTTAATTGCAACAAAACATTTTGGCAAGGCGTAGCTTAATTGCCACATCCAGATATTTTGGCGTCTGCTTGCTTGAGAATTCATTTGGCAGCAGCATTTTATGGCTAGACCCTAAAATGGCGCTTTTAATCATAACTGTCTACAATTTCCTTTAAATAAAAAAAAAGAACTAAAATGTATAACAAGTACTGTAGTTGCATTTTTATGCTAGGGACAAATCTGAAGTGTTTCATGTGAATATAATTACACACTATAAATACAAAAATAGCTCAACACTAAGAATTTCAGCTGTAACGTGATTGCGTTTATGTACATAAATAGCTAGACCCGGAACAACTACCAGTAGGCCATACAAATAATCGTCCCGTGCCGGAATCGAACCCGCGACACGCAGCACAGCATCCAATCGCTCAGCCACGCGCCAATCGTGTTGTCAAATTAGAAAAAAATAAAATAAACCCACAACTTCCCATGGGGATCGGCTGAAACTACAGTACGCCAGCTGCTACGACCCCTAGGTCCACATTCATGAATCTATACTAACATTATAAATGCAAAAGTATGGATGGATGGATGTACTCAATCACGCCGGAACGGCTTAACGGATCTGAATTAAATTTGGCACAAAGATCAAATGATCAAATGAATAGTCTGGAATAGCACATAGGATACCTATTTTTTTACACACATTTACACATCAAAATTTTCACGCGAATGAAGTCGTGGGCAACGTCTATTGTCCATATAAATGCGAAAGTAACTCTGAATGTTAGTTTGTTACCTTTTCACGAGTAAACGGCTAATCGGATCGTAATGATGGCAATAGATAGATGGAGATAGAAGCACAAAGGCTATCTTTTTTGGTTCTCACCTATACACATCAAAATTCCCACGCACACGATGCCGCGGGCAACAGCTAGTAAGGTCATAAGCACGTCGAAGAGACAGATACGAATAGAATATTATAATTTATTGTTGTTATTCTATTATTGAACTACATTCGCCTGTCTCAACTGTATATGAGAATTTAAGACCCATTGATTAAGAGACAATATTCTGCACTTCTCTGAACACAGAAAAGGTTTCCACGAAGTCTCGTCCAGTGATGTCACGCGAATCGAAACTGTCCGAAGTGACATCAAATCTTGGTCGTATTAAAGGGTGACCACAACGAGAGCTAGTTTAGGGAATGATTTACTAAAGAAACTAGAATTGGAGCTCGTGGTTTAATATTAACAGGCGCTCGGGTCGATCTTTAGGTTAAGCCGTGCTTGCCTAAGTTGGTCTGTGGATGGGTGATCGTATTACGTACCGAATTTCCAAGATAGTTGGGAAAAGGCTAGGCAAATGATGAATGAAATGGTTACTAAAGAAACTAGAAAATACAAACACTTGAACATGTCTATTATCCCCGAAAACTTATCAAGGTCTTACTTAATTGTTGTAGTCCCTGAGGCGGATATTGGCTAGATGACATCATCATCATAACTTTGCTTTCCAATTTGAACGCTTTCTTTTTTGTCGTATTTCGTCAAGTGCATCACCAAAGAATATTATTAACTCATACCTACTTATTTCTAGTTCCCAACATCTTTGATAACATGGTCGCGAATTTATGACTTATTTTGCAAGGTAGTACTTGACAACTTTGCAACGTCAGCAAAAGGTATTGTTAGGGACAAGTAGGAAGGAACTATAAACTAAAGTATCTTTCAGAATACCTCATTTACAAAATAGAACATCCCTAGTGATAGATTCAAAGCTCTAAAAAACAGACACGTCCGGGTATAGATACCCGGGCGATGATACACCCTAGTCGTGACATCACGAAAGCCGTAAAACTCTGAGAATTCTTGTGTGTTTTCCAAGAATATCTTAAGAACAAAGAACTTTCATATAGTTCTTTGGAAAATGCTTGTAGTTTGATTGAGTTATCTCAGTAAAAATATGATAGTTTAAAATACTTTAGATTTATGAGTGCTCAAACAAAGAATAAATTCTCAAATTTTGATAATTTTACAACGGCAAATCTCTATCAGAAAAAAACCTGGATGAGTCTGGCACAGGAACGTGGAGATTGGCACAAAAAAGAGAGGCCCATACCCAGCAGTGGCTGAATTCAGGCTGTGGATGATGATGCTGATAATGATGATGAAATCTATATCATTACTCACATAATAATTGCGAAAGCAAAACCTGAAATCGCGAAAAAAAAATCAGCTGTTCCCTACATTTATGATCGATTAACTCGTCAAAATGTAGGGAACAGCTGTTTTTTTTCGCGACTTCAGGTTTGGCCCATAGTAAAAGTTGTTCATAATGATGAGAACAATGACCTTTTAAGAGGTTGCTGGTGTTTTACAAATAAGCCTGTATATATTTAAAAAAAACCTTATTTATATAAAAACCTTCAACATCGCTTAAATACTAGGTCACATGAATTTAGTGAATTAAAGGTCATACAGATAGAGTAAATCCCGAATCTCAATCTAGGAAATCCTGTCACTAAGATACCAAAAAACCTTTTACTGAAAAACCGGCTAAGTGCGTGTCGGGCGACGCACAAGGTAGGGTTTCGTAGTTGCCTATCAAAATATGCAGACATTGTCTAAAATACACTTCGAGATTTTATTTGACCACTTTGTCGGCGTAACATATATTATATATATTCATGCTAAACTACAGCTTTCTAGTACTAAGAGTCTTTGAGCTAAGCTGCGGACAGACAGACAGACGGACATGGTGAAACTATAAGGGTTCCTTGTTACTACGGAACCCTAAAAAGATTAAACTAACAAAATATTAAATGCAGTTGTATTATGAGTGTGCATGTGTAATTGTGTGTGTTGATGTTTAGGTGTGTATGTGAGGGTTATTAGGGGGTGTAGTGTGTGTATGATTGAGTATGTATATCTACGCATGTATATGTGTTGTAGTGTACTATGTCTGTCTGTTACCTTGTCTTACCTTAACGGATTCCGACGTTAGGCACATAGTTACACAATGACCGGACCATAGGACATAAGATATCCCGTAGAAAAGTTTTTGTGGGATAACTTCAACAAGTGAATACCAAATTCTCATCAAAGTTTAATCCAAAAATTATTAATTACTAACTGAACCCTCAATTCCATTAAAAATGAAATAGGCCATTCAAAAACAGAAATTTAATGATGACGTCAACTACGAAAAGAAACTCGTTGAACTCGAAAATCCTTGTATTTGTTCTACGAGAACTGTTCCCTGAAATGAGTGATAAAGTTAAATGGAAAACTTTTGATTGACGTCCCAGCGTAGGCTTCAATTAAAACCAATAGAGTTGACATTATTTCAATAATCTTGGTAAAATATGAATTAATATTTGACTTATTTTAATAAGTTATTCTTTGTGTCACAGTTATAAAATGAATGAGAAAACTATGATGATATTCTACTAAGTAATTAACCTTCCAAAAATATAATATTTATAGAGAATTTTTCTGTTCAAATATAAAATAACTTTAAACTTAACTGGGGTGTTTTATAGTATAACTAGCTGTTGCCCGTGAGTCCCGTGACCTTCGTTCGTATAAAATTATTATTAAAAAAAAGTGTTACTTACTTCCCTTTTTCAATCGAATTTTGTTACCAATTTCAAGGGTTTTATTTTTTTGCATGGATCCCTAATTATTTTTCTAAAATAAAAGTAGCCTATGTTAGACCTTATAACATCAGCTATCTGCCAGTAACAGTCCCGTCAAAATCAGTTCAGCCGTTTCGGAGATTAGCCGGAACAAACAGACAGACAGACAGACAAAAATTGAAAAAAATGTGTTTTGTTATAAATATCGTACTTATATACTTTCATATGCATTCAGTAAAAAGCTGTTATTTTAATATTATAGTTTTCCAATTTTGTTTATCATTTGCCTTCGCCGACCAATCCGTTAAGAATGAGTCCAGATCGTCACGCCAGTGTTTCTTGGGCCTGTCTCGGTTACGACGGCCGTCTTCAGGCACCTACTGTGTGACTATCTTCGCCCATCTGTCCGGCTTTATTCTAGAAACGTGAGCTACCCAGTCTCATTTTAACCTCGGAGACTTATCGCCTACATCGGCGATGCCTCTCTTAGACCGTATTCCCTAGAACGTAAGACAGGCTTTAATACAACAATCCTACAGTATAGTTTTATACAATTTCCAAGAAATTCTGAAAAGGGTATTGAATTAGTCGAAAATGATGTTGACCTAACTTCTTAAGTTCTTACACTATTCAGATTTTCTTAACGTTCAACTACATTTCCGTCTTCAACTTTTACACCAAATCAAGGAAATAAAATATCGGACGCTATGGAAATAAAATATCGGAAACGTAATAAACTTAAGACACAGACAAGACTATAAACCCTAGATTCAGATCAAACGCACCACAGAGCTATAAAGTTCGGTATTCACAACCTCATAAATATTGATACCTACAGATAATCTGCTACTATAACACTATTACCTGCGAGTAAGGCCGCGTTAACAGTCTCGGGGAATGCGATTTGCGACAAAGTGATACATGCGCGTGTCACCTTGTTCTTTCATTTGTTTTCTTCGTAGTCACTGTCACAAGACGCGTGTCGCTTGAGAGCGTAACTCGTGACCAAGGGGTAAGTATTGGTACCATCTAATCCGTAATTTTTGATTGAATTGATAACTCCATTAGATCAATAACATAACATAACAACACGACTGTATTTCCGAAGGGTAAGGCAATGGTGTAAAGCGAACACAAATGTTGCATTGTTGTTAAATGCGGTCGCGTCATAAGTTTTGTCACTGTGAGTTGTGCCATGCTCTAAACATGTTCTTTCATTTCTTTTCTCCACAGTCGCTGTCGCAAGCCGCGTGTCGCTTGATCGTGTAGCTTGTGGCCGTGGGGTACAGGTACTAGGTTCGATTTATTCTGTAATAAACTTGATTGAATCTATAACTTGATGCCTATTAATAGTTCTGAGTTGAGTAAGCTAGGTAATTACGGTGATTAAGCTTCAATTAATATGTCCATGCATAGATTATTGGAATGTATCAATTACGTAAGATATAGAGAAGGTGAAGAGAGTCTGAACCTTGCTTGAGGTATTGTGATGTGAACCCTTACTACTACTGTTAGCTTATTCGGTGGAAGAAACAAAAAAAAAAACGGAATACTGGCCACTCTCTCTCTCTCAGAAACGAAGCCTTTATCCAGAACAGTGGGAATGAGAACATTAGAGGATGATTATAATATAGCAGGTATTACGAACCCCAGCTACAGTATTAAGTTTCAATTTTATCACCTACCATACTCAAAATCAATTATTACCTATGTCTAGATGTACAAGATGCCTGATCTTATGGTTCCCGTCCAAAATTAAATATAACATCGCGATCTTCTTTTTTCAAAATATTTCATAGATACATATTTTAACAGCGCTTCTCTGAGCTTTAACAACATCTTTGAGCGCCAAAACATCCGTGTAGCTCTGTATTTACATTTCTGCAAGTCAAAAACAAAAGAAACACGAAACATCTTCAAGAAGTTCTTTCAACGTTGCTGTACCAACAATTTTGTTACAACTTGTAACATGGTTTCGTAACAAAAGTTGTAACATGGTTCCGTTTCGCGACGTCTGACAACAGAAAATGTTGCTAACAATTTTGTTACTCGCAACAACAAAGTTGAAAAATTCTCTTGTTGTTACTGACTAGTTTCTGACACGTAGCTATGAAGTCGTACATTGAAGGAGTTGATGTTTTAAGGCAGCCCGCGAAATTCTGAATTACTTACATTTTTTAAATTTTCAGCGCAGTTTGAGGATGTATGGAGTATCTCCAGTACAATATTTCAAGTCAGAATTTGTTGAAATGACATTTGTTGAGGAGCTCGTGGCTAAATGATAACAGCCGCTCGGGTCGATCATCAGGTTAAGCCGCACTTGCTTGGGTTGGTCCGTGGATGGGGACCCATTACAAACCGAGTTTCCTCCGTGCCTCGGAAGGCACGTCAAGCCGTTAGTCTTGACTGTCAATTTAATCTTTGACAGTCGTTGGAGGTAGTCAGTGGGCCGAAAGTCTGACAACCAGTCTTACCAAGAGTTATCGTATTATCTAAACTAGTACTAAATTGGTTGAGGCGGTCAGATAGGCAGTCACTCCATGTAAGATACTGGTATTTAGCTGCATCCGGGTAGACTGGAAGCCGACTCCAACATAGTTGGGAAAAAGCTAGGCAGGATTTGTTGCAAACATGATGTTTTCGAGAAACAATTTCGAATTTTGCAGGTTTCAAGGGGGCCCAGTCTAGTCTTTTCTATCAACGACCAAAAACTTTATGTTGTCCTGATGAAAATATAATAATAGCGCCTCCACTCCAGCTCCACTGTCCACAGGCCCTCTTGTTTTATCATACCATCGTAAAGAGAATAGTTTTAAATTCAAGTTCGGCCACGAGCATGCAATAGTTACGCGTCAAGTTTATCTTGTTCAACTTCAAGTTAAGTTTTCAACGTAACTGATAGAAACTGAAGATGTATACAGCGTCTTGTCTATAAAGTTTTGTTTGCAGAATAATGTTTTGTTTGCAGAGTAATGTTTCGAAACAAGTTCCTATGCAAGCATCCGAATATTGTATGGTCTTGTTTTCGTTCATAATTATTTGCCGTTGTCCCGGTTGTGTAAAAGTTTTACGAACTACCTTGGTAGGTACTTTATAAATACTAATTCTCCTTCTTCTTACTGCTTAAAGATGTTCACAAGTTCAAATACTTTTTAGGGTTCCGTATCTCAAAAGGAAAAAACGAAACTCCTATAGGATCACTTTGTTGTCAATCCGTGTTTCTGTCTGTCAAGTCAATTTATCTTGAGAACGGGTGGAGATATCCAGTTGTAATTAAAATCATATACTCAAGTCTAAAGTCCCTTGAAGCTGTGAAAAAATAAAACTTCTAAGTTAACGTAAAAAAAAGATACGGCTGTTTATGCCGTAAAAAACGAATATTTCGACACTCTCAAAAGAATAAAAATTTATAGGGGACTTCCTGTTGACTTAGAATCATGAAATTTGGCAAGAAGCATTGTTTTATAGCAAGTAAAGGGAAAAATCTGAAAACCGTAACAAAATACCTACAAGTTTATACGGAACCCTCGGTGCGCGAATTCAATTCGCACTTGGCTGGTTTTTATTTAATTTATTTAACAGTTTATGTTCACACTAATACCGAAAAGAAGAAATGGACAGAAAAATAGCTAACAAAGGTGATGCTTATTTCCATAAAAAATCTCTTCTAGCATACCTGCGAAAGGACAGTAGATAAAAAGAGATGTAGACACAGTGTGTAAAAGAAGAAGAGAAAATAGATACATAAAACGTACAGCAAATAACGAATTTAAGTATAACATATAATATAAGAATGATACTTACATTCATACAAGTACAAGATACATAAAATACAAATTTAAAATACAATATAATAATACTTGGGCATGGTTACTTGGTTATCTCAAAATGCAGCTACGTAAATTAAACACACGAACGCAGTCACAATTTTATTATAGTTAGAGTGAACACTTAGAGTGTCAAAAACAAAACGAAATAAAATTGAGTCATTTATTGAGTCAGTGCTATTCTCATATAAATATGCCATTTTAATACTAGGCTGTATTTTCAGCATTACACCATTTATTGCTTTGTGACATCTTTCTTGAAAGTTATCTGAAATATTAAACATACAGAAGCTCAAAAGAACTAGCTCTTTTCAATTATTTAACATTATTAGCCAACGCGGTAGAGCTGGTTGTAAAAAGAATATGTTTTTCGTACAAACTCCATGCACGTGGCAATTTAATTTTCAACTTTAATACCAGCTGTGTGGAAAACGAACTACCTATTAATATTTAAAAAGGAAGTGTTTATTGTGTCAGGCAGTCCGTGGCACATGAATAAAGATGTGAATATGGAATGAAATGGAAGGAAATTAACAAGTCATGATGCAATCAAATTAACAGGCTCAGTTATTAAAAATATCTGTGCACGCTATGAGAAAATCTGTACTTATAATATTATAAAGTTGAAGAGTTTGTTTGGTTGAACGCGCTAATCTCAGGCACTCCTTGTTCGAATTGAATTTTTTTTTAGTGTTGGATAGCCCATTTATCGAGAAAGGCTATAGGTTGTATAACATCACGCTAAGACCAATAGCAGCGGGGCATCAATGAAAAATGTTGCAAAAACGGGGATTTCATACGCAGACGAAGTTGCGTGGGTCAGCTAGTTAATTGATAAAATTTTAATACTTTCATCTGTGCACTTTAGGAGCTACATTTGCCGATACGCCTCCACTCGTATACCAAAGGTAAACATATTATGGGTGTGGTGCGCACGGAGACCAATCAAGCTCTGCATAACCAAATTAAACTAATCTCTCTACAAAAATGACTACCGGGATCAACGGCTTAACGTGCTTTCCGAGACACAGAGGAAACTCGGTATGTAATGATGGTCACCCATGTACAGACCGACCTTGGCAAGCGTGGCTTAACTTTGAATATCTGGCTGAAGGCTGTTATTATTTAGCCCCGAGCTCCTCTACTGTCTATGCACATAAATGAAATACTGAATAAGTACCAGATGTACGATATTTTTAGGCAGAGGTGTATGACACACCAGAAAAACACAGTCATCTGTGTTCCCGGTTGCAGTATTCGAGTGCATTACCAATTAACTTTCTACGTCAAAGAGTAATGCGCTAGTGAAACACGAGTCAAACAAATAAATAACAGTTTTAATTGTTTAATTGATACCGAACCAATTAAAATTGTCACTCTATTTCCTCTTTGTAACAAAATCATTGATCGTAAAATGGTGCTCGAATGGTCTGTAACGAACGCAATTTTATTTGGTGGACCTCGTATTCATCCGTATATACAATCCGCCTCCGTAGTGATATCATAAGTATGAATGTAAGTATTTCTATTACCGCATCAAGTCTTACAGGCTAAGCAAATATCGATAAAATTTGGCTCACAGGTAGACCGGACTTAGGTTTACTTTTTATTCTGATATAAGTTCCTCCGACTACCTCGTTGGCCTAGGGGTCGCAATCGCAACTACTGAGCGTGAGGTCCTAGGTTCCATTCCAGGGTCGGGCAAATTGTCATTGGGTTTTTTCATTAGGAATTGCTCAGTAGCAGCCACGTAGGTTGGATTTATGACAGGTTGATGGCAATGGGCTTACCCCCTATTACATGGGACTTAAACTTAACTGGAAAGGAGAAGGGGACTTCTGGGCCCAGCAGTTAACTAGTTGAAATGTGTATTAAAAAAACCGTCATATTTTTCTAAGGAAAATCACAAAATATGGTACCTGGTTTCTATCTAGGAAGCGAGAAAACTTAAATTAAGTTCTAAATAATCGATTAAATAATGCCTGAAATGTTAGTAATCGATTACGAATAAATCGGTAAAATCTCAGAAAATGTATGAAAATCAAGTAACGAGTATTTTTTTGTGGAATTAATTCATAGCGAATCGATTTCCTTTAATTTCTCAGCTAGCAACATTCCTGTCTGACATCAGTCTGTCAGCGATTGACAGATGGCACTCGTTCGTTGTTTTTCGTTCTGAGTGCGCACGTATTTTCCTTGTTTTATTGTTTAACCCCACGACCTCGGCTTTGAATAGGATTTTTGACGGATCCTGCATTTCTAAATTACCTGGTATTTTGTACAACTGTTTACGCCTATCGATCGGATATTGACGACATGGATTGCTGTGTAAACTGTATGATTGCGACTGGTCGCAGTAACTCTATTGGCAGCAGAGTCTTGGAAGATGAGGCGATTTTATCAGTTATTCGTCGGTGGCGTGCATCTCAGCCTGCTGCTGCTGCTGCTGTGCCCATGTAATGTGCATAATATGGTATCTCAGTTGGGCAAGATATCAAGAAAATATCGTACCCCCTGCACAATTGCACAATTCTTAGACGATATTCTCCTAATTATTGAAGATGAATAATACATATTTTACTCATATATTGGTGTTTTATTTTATATCCCCCTGTCCCTTTTTTAGTTTGGTAGGTCTTGCACTTAGAAGCAGTAGGCTTCTAAGTGCAAGATATTGAATGAAGAAACTTGTCTTCGACTGTAGCGACTGTCTGGGGCGCGAGAGAGCCAAACGTGTCAGATCTTTGACTCTTTACACACGTTCCATGCATAAAATCATAACACAACCAAAGCCATTCAAAAGTATTTCGTAAAAAACATAAAAAGCTGCAATATTATAATATAACCTCACTTTTACTATATTTAATATAACTTGATTCCTGGATAGCCAAATTTCACCAAATTTTCAGTGAGGCCTTGTTATTATATTCTCTTACAAAAAAGGCCAGTTTGATTCAGTTAACACTTGGGCCCAGGAATGTATGGAGTAGTTCCCTTCTCCTTTGGGTGTAGACCACGAAGGAGATGGCGGGACAAACTGGATGTCTTCCTTGAGAATTGGAAAGTAGTAGCACAGAATCATGACCATTGGAAGGAATGGAGGGAGGCCTTTACCCAGCAGTGGGACAATATGGGCTAGCTATAATAAATATAATAATATAATAATAATTCTGAGTACTATGGCGTGATGATACGTCGCGGGTGAACGCTAGTAATACCTCTATATAAGGCCGGGTACTGTGAGAACCTCACGTCCCAGCCACCGCGGGATAAGCACCGGGCGTCAGGGGCCACGTCGTGATGGCTCTCGGCCACCGTAGGCGCGGGCCTGTGGACGGTGAGTAATGGGTTAGCTCGCTGTCCGTCCGTCTTATGACGACAGGCCGTGTCGACGGTGCGTTCGTGTTCCACGCGCGCCTCAAAGAGATGTCAGCAATGATGAGGGGCTCGCAAGGGCCGATGCCTGCCAGGGCTGCGGGACTGTTCGAAAGATATACCACGGCCCTGGAACATAAAGGGCAAAAGAAGGAACATGGATGGTTTTTAGTCAGTAAAAGTCTGACACTCCCTTCCGCTCCGCCCAGAGCGGGAGGAGCCATTTGATGATTGCCCATCCGAAAAAAAAAAAGAAAAAGGCTGGGTACTGTACCGGCCTTATATTCTAGAAGTGGGTAGATACACAACCCAGTTAGTGCTTCTGTAGTACCCACTAAATATCCCACCATCAAATTCCGGTCGTAAAGACTAGTGTATTGTCATGCAGTAAGGCACTTTATGGAGTCTTGTGACGCTTAACATGATCAATATTCACAAATACATCAACGTAAATGATTTCTATATCGTAAGCTTTAAAGGGCCAACATAAAGTACCCTTTATCAACGATAACGGTGATGTTAAAGTCTAACATGTATTGTCTGCTCCTATAAATCCTTTTTGAGTCCATTCGTATGTTCAAATAGCAGTAGTAATGCGTTCGAATACATTATTTATTAAAACAACACGTGTGAGCGCCACTGTGTACACGGTCACCGCCCACTGCCCGCCATACATTTGACGAATGGGCAATGCTCTTTGTGTTTACATTAAACACGCCTCACGTTATTATGCTACCAAATACTGTGTAATTAGTGCACGAATAATGAGCTATTTTAGGGTAATAGCGGTTTCGAATTCTGATTATATAACTAGCAGTAAGAGAACTGTTTGAATATTTGGATAAAAATAAATAAGGCGTATGTCCAATGGACATCTTTAGCAAAGAACAATGGACGCCTCTGGGCGAGATGATTCTGATATAAAATAGGTTCTTGTCCGTCTGGCAGCTAATGCACAATCTGTGTGACATCAGTATGATTTCTGTAGAATAAATTGAAAAAGGATTTTTCGAATTTCCACTCATCTCGTTAAGAAGTTCTTGGATTTGTCCTGAAAATGTGTAATGTGTAATGTATACTATAAAGTCTTAAGTCCGGATAATTTTAATTGCGCGATGTAAGATTTCAATGTTTAGTACATCATCTGTGTCATTGATGGCGCTGTATTACTTTTTGTTCTATATTGCTTTAGTATTTTTTATAGTGCCGCTACATGGTAACTTGATGTGGTGGCGACTGTTCTTACTCATGAATTTTGTATTCGAACCATGCTAAGGTTCGATCAACTTTGGTGTAAGATGGATGATTCAAAATAGGCAAGTCAGAAGTGTATTGAATGCGGGCGCGGACACAGAATAATCCCGGCCTTTGTCACGCGACAAAACCCGTCCCTGATCGGAAAAAACTGGTGAATAGACGCGAAAACCTTCTCATATTCGGGTCATTTCACAAGCCTTCGCGGTAATGCGGAGCCGGCTCTGCATTGTACGCGTAAGCTTTTACGCGTTCCTAAAGCTGAGACAAAACGACGTTTTTGCGCAAAAATAGTCCATAGTGCTAGTGCACTAGCTGTGCTTGCTGTATGTATCTAGTTTTCCTGGTAGGTATTTCTGTGCATTTGGCAAAGGATAATTGGAAAAATCGATACTACTAGGCAGATTTTCGTATTAATACGGGCAAATATCAAGATTTTTGTACGAAACCCAGCCGGTCAATGACGACTGAAAACTTTAATCCTGATTGGCTAATCTAAGATTGTTTTTTACGATAATCTTTCCTAGTTTCCAATACTACGGCATTTATCAAAAATGTTCACTAAACACTACCGATTTTTCCATCTCATACACTAATAGAGATGTGAATACCCAGCTCTATGGTTTGAAATGCTCCCAAATTATTTGTTGATTCATCATGATTATTTGAACCTTGGTATTAATTACTAGGCATTAACACATTATATTATCCCATTACACGACCAAAGCACACGACTAATTACAGGGTATTATCACTGGCCGTTGGACGTGGGTTTCGCTCAGTGGATGTTAAACGATTGTGTTTTGTTTGAGTTAGTTTGTAACGGGTTTGTCTGCACGTTTATCATTTTCACTAAATTCAAACGTACAGACAAAGAGGGGTCGTGTATGGTCGTGTGTCTCTTTATTCTTCTGTATGTAAGGATCAAAGGTGGCGATGGCGTACAGCAGGTTTTATGTAACTCGGAATATTGTTGTCAAATGACTTTAGTTTCGGAAGTCGGTGACTGTTTGTTTCATTGACATTTTTGCTGCCGACTTTCGAATGAAAAGTTATTTTAGACTTTTTCTGTGTTTTGGAAGTCGGTTTTTTCGCATAAACGTTTTTTTTAACTGTTTGGTTGTACTATATCATACAGATTCTTGCCATGAAATAATTTTACATTGTAACTAGAAGTTATTACGGAACCAACACGTCGTCAACACAGGCCAAGAAGAAACTATACGTATGTAAGGAGTTAACTCTTAAACTCCTCAAGCAAAGCTAATAAAATTAAAATCGACTACCACGCAGGCTTCCTCTACCAAATGAAAAAAAGAATCACTTAAATCGGCCCAGTAATCACGGAGTAATCAGTGAACATACATGAAAAAAAAAGATGCTGGTCGAATACATAACTTCCTCCTTTTTTGAGAAGTCGGTAAGTTAAACGCATGGCAAGTGATCCGATTGGTGGTTGATCATTCAGATTGTTGAGACAGTTGACCAATAAGAGTAGTTGACATTTTGCTAGTTAGTTTTTGAGTCGATTTTTATTCTAGAAACTGAGCGTTAGACCAATTCGAGAATCCAGTGGCATTAAGTTAGTCTTTAACTACCCATTATGCATTTCTAAAGAACCACTAGCTTCCAGCATGCATTTTGTGAGATACGGTGATTTACTGAGGCACTTCTACAGTACATTAAATAGCAATATGTTACTCAATTATCACACACATACATACCTACAATCTCACAAAAACTCTCACTTAAAAATCAAATAGAAACACACACACACACACACGCACACTCACACTCATCACCTAGCTCTTTTGTACAATTTTTCTTGTTTTTGTTAGTAATACGCTTTTATTTTTACTCTTTTTTCAAATTAAAAATAAATAATAATATTAGAAAAAAGTAATCTAGTATAAGTTTAATTACCAGCATAATATGAAAAAAAAAATGAAAAAGCGTTTATTCGTGGTGACATCCTAAATATTACAAAAAATGTTACTTCTGCCAACCTGTAATGCACTGTATTTGTTACTGTTTGTAATTATTTTTGATATGGAAGAGCGGGGTCTCCTAACACAGGCAAAAATTGCTTAAAAGGAGTCCCCAAACACAACCACCCATTATTATAACAAAATTATTTTTAATTTTGTATTTGCATTTTGTATGTACCTAGCATAACATCACGCTTTAGGCAGAGGTGTACCTAAGATGCACCCACATTTATCCAGATATGTTTTAAGCCTTTTATCTACAATTGTTTTTGATTAATGCTTTGAAAGACCTGAAAATGAAAATCTTAGTATCAATCTGGCCTGGTGGAAATGGAAAGCGATGGATAAAATCTACGATGGGACGAACGCACCCAAGATTGTAGAAGAAAAGTATCGGCAGATTTGATGATTGACGGGTTTAATGTAGTAGGCAACAAATACGCAAGGTATTTTGCGTTAACAGTATAAAATTTACATTTTCCTTCAAAGGACACGTGTAAACTCTCTTTGGTACCTTTCAACTCCAGATCCAATACAGCTAAGCTATTGGGGCGCGACCTATTCAAATCTGTAACATTGCTTCGCTTCGCGCACAATTCCTTTTGCACGGAACCGTCCTTGCACGGGGAAATAGGTGATCAATATTCAGAGGGTATTCTTATTTTTTATTGATATATATAGTAAGTAGGTAGATTTGATAGTTTTTTGTTTGGAGGCACGTTAAGTCCGTGGCCTACTATATATACAAAAAGGAACTTTCTGTATATTATAATACAGAAAGTTCCTTTTTGTACAACCAGTTTTTAACCGACTTTAAAAAGGAGGAGGTTATCAATTCAGATGTTTATATATATTTTTATTTTTATGTATATTCGTTCATAATTCCATCATATAGGTACATATGAAATGAAAGGATTTGTAAAATAATTTTTTTGTTTGAAAGGGGATTATTCCGAAATGTTCCCATTTAATTGGAACGAAAACCAACACCACAATTGGCTGGCAAATTATTAATAAGTTCGCGGAAACTGCTGCGATTGGTGTTATCAAATCAAGAGTAATTTTATTAAAATTGGGCTGATGATCAGCATTTTTGAACATAAATGTTTACAAGAGACAGTCCATCAAAGCACCCCCTTTCGCCAATTCCTAGCGTTTTAGCAGGGGAGCGGTAGTGGCGGAACGGACGCCCCAGGAACACATCTGTCCGTTAGCTTAGAAGAACCTGTGAATTATTTATAAACAGCACAGTCGCATTACTGGACTTCCCTTTAATTTTGATTCCGTCGATTATTTTCGTCCAAAAACCTATTGCAAGTATTTAACATGACTAGGTAATGGTTTATGTTCATAATTAAATATGAATGTGTCGACTTGAGTTAGTAGTTAAAAAGTTAAGTAAGTTAGTTTGGTAAGTTTAAAAGTTTAGTTATTGTCTAGGGAAATGAAATCTTGAGGCGGAATCGTTAACACGCCGTGATGGCTCTCGGCCACCGTAGGCGCGGGCCTGTGGACGGCGAGTAATGGGCTAGCTCGCCGTCCGTCCGTCGTATGACGACGGGCAGGCCGTGTCGACGGCGCGTTCGGGTTCCACGCGCGCCTCAAAGAGTTGTCAGCAAACGGGAGGGGCCCGCAAGGGCCGGTGCCTGCCAGGGCTGCGGGACTGTTCGAAAGAGATACCGCGGCCCTGGAACATAAAGGGCCAATGAAGGAACATGGGTGGTTTTTAGTCAGTAAGAGTCTGACACTCCCTTCCGCTCTGCCCAGAGCGGGAGGAGTCATTTGATGATTTCCCACCCCCAAAAAAAAAAAAAAAAAGGCGGAATCGTTAAAAATCTACCGTGGCTTGTCTATGAACAAGCAGATGGTAACTCTGCTGATGCCAAGCTCCCTAGAGATAATCAAAAAACACTAAACGTTTTTCTGTACAATAAAAATATAGAAAAACTTACTCAAGAAAGTCTGACAAAAGACAAGAAAAGCCCAAGATAAAGAACAAGATTAATAACACCTGTAATATACAAAGTTCGCGACTCCAGGCGGGACAACACGATCTATCACTAGCGACCCACAACACCACGCTCGGGAGATCTCGGCTGTCATCCTGGTTCGGGATGGCGGAAGTGTAAAAAAGTATCGACATTTGATAAATGTTGATTTGACATTACAAAAAAGCTTAAATATCGGCTTTTTGTGAGTAGCACAATGGGGGAAGACCAGTATTTCAGTATTTTTACGGACCTTACTCCAGCCTTTTTTATAAATATTCATTTCGCTTTTGATATTCAGTATCATCATACTAACCCCCCCGCCTCCTCTTGGTAAGACTGGTTGTCAGACTTTCGGGTCACTGACAACCTCTAACGACTGTCAAAGATTTAAAAATGTCAGCTGGAGCCAACGGCTTAACGTGCTTTCCGAGGCACGGAGGAAACTTGGTATATAATGGGTGGACCCATCCACGGACCAATCTAGCCTAACTAATCAGCGCCTGTTATTATTGAGCCACGAGCTCCTATTAATCAAAATATTAAGAATCAAAACATCGAAAGAAAAATATCGATATTTTTTTTTTGACTAGCCTTCATCTCGGTTGTCATCCCAAATATTTCCGAGTACTATGATTGGTGTCGCCGCAGAGGTTTAATTAATGTTTGTTTAACGTCACACAAATGAGGTTGCAAAGCTTGTTACTTGTAAGAACCATGAACTTTAACGCTTCACATTTGCAGGCTTTTTGTGCGGATAAAAGGAATGAAGATAGTAAATAAATGCTAAACTTGTAGAATATTAAATATTAATTTTACGGGCTTGATGATTAGGTATTATTTAAATGTTTTGAAATGATAGAAACTCTTTAAAAAAAATTAAGTAATAAAAATCTTCAGACACCAATTCATGAAACCATTCTACATCTACAGTGGGTTCTCAAAATTGCCTACACCATAACAACAAATAACGCTTTCTTGTGTAAAATAAAAGCAACAGATAAAATTATGAGCAACAATATTCTAACGAAAATAAAAGGCCAACGTTCCGAACCAGAATATTTTTGATACTAACAAAAAAAACTACGTAGTAGAAATAGCTTTGGTATCGAACTAATATCAAAGTGCTTTGATTGAGCTGTCACTCACAACCCCAACACGGTGTTAGATTGACTGACTAGATTTTATTTGGAAGTGACATTTTTGTGATATTTAGTTTGTGTGTCAGAAAGTTGATTGATAGACAGTAAAAATTAGGTGATTTTTGGTGGCAGTCTTTTAGTTATGTGGAATGAATTTTGAGTAAAAGGCAAAGTAATAAAAAAAAGTATGCAAAGGTGCGAGTGAAAGGTGTATAAGAAAAAGAGAGAGAGAGGTAGGAATGAGGAATTTGTACGACGATATTATAATTAGGTTTATTCAAGCTTTATTTTGATTTCGCTAAAATATAGCCGTTTTCAAGAAAGTGGGGTTCTTTCGGAAATCTTTACTTTACCAATTCAACCATGACTTTATGTGGGCACAAACACAATAAACCCAAGGCATTAAGTCCACCTTTGTACATTATGTGCATAAAATTTTAATAAATAAATAAAATAAATAAATAAACTTTAAGAAAAATAATCGTATCTTCGTCCCTTCTTGATACTAGTTTCGAAAGACGTGTCTACTGTAAATAAAGTATTACAATTATAAGTCATGCTTAGTTAGGTACTATATTAGTGAATCTTGCTTACAAATAACCTACTTAATTTATTTTATTGTCTGCGTTTATCTAGTGGTCGCAAGCGCGATTGCTGAGCATGAGGTCCGGGGTTTGATTCCCGATTGGTGTTAATGGGTTTTTTCATCAGGAATTTCTCAGAAGCAGTCACGGAGTCGGGACTTGTGCCGGGTTGATCGACGCCCCCTATTAACATGGGACTTAAACATAACTGGTGAAATGTCAGAATCTCAAATGGTACTATTAGGTACACCACTGCCCTACCCCTTCGGGGATTACAGGCGTGATATTATGTGTAATTTATTTCATTCTTGAGAAAAATATTACTTTCAAACCAAACTCTCTTAAAAATTACTACTTTCTGCATCTTATGGTAAGTACTTTAAACTAATAACTAACTACTAACTAACTAATACACTAATACTGCGTCACCGTCCACCGAGCGATTCACTACATATTTTTCTCGCCTATTCAAAGTTAATTTGACCGTTTATTTTCCCTAGTTGAAATCTTAATATTATACCGTCCACTATTTATGAAGTCACCGCGTTTTAATCCTCTCAACACCCTGAGGATATCACCCATTCTTCTCTATGGGGTACGCGGTGTTCTACTATACTAATTGGACAATAGTCCGAATTGAAAGAAAGTTGTCCCCTACCTCGTTCATTACTCGCTTAGCTGAGCACACTATTGCGAGCGAGGAGTTCAAAAGCAAAAACTAATTTATTACAGGTACACTGAAACTTTACAAAAGCTATAAAATGTTAATCTTATTTGAGCGACTTTCCAGCATTCAATATAAATTTTGTATCTTAAGAGTTCCAATCGTTCGAAAGCTAATTCCAATACAGAACTTTCGAAGATAGATGCAAATTGAGAATTCTTTATTAACATTGTTGTTAGATAAATACTAAGTTTTTGTGTAAGATTACTTAGGAGGGGATTACTAAGATAAGATACGAGTATTGAGAAAAAGTAGTGCTTTCTTAAATACTTATATTTTGAAGTGAAATTGGGGAGCAAAATTACTAAAAAGGTTTAAATGTAAGTGCATAAGAAAACGCATGACTATTTTCTTAAAAATATTGATTTGAATCAAAATGAGGAGCAAATAGGTTTATTGGTAAATGTAATCATTAGAGAGTATGTATTATTAGAGAGTTCCCAGCCATAATTTATAGTATCTCCATATTGTAATGTGATAAGTCGGAAAACACACATAACATCATCACGCCTGTAATACCCGAAGGGTTAGGCAGAGGTGTACACCCACATTTCGCCAGTTATGTTCAAGTCCCATGTAATAGAGGGCGAGGCTATTGCCATCAACCGGGCACAAATCCAGACTCCGTGGATATTAAAGAGAAATTTCTGATGGATAAACCCAATAACAATTTACCGGACCCGAGAATCGAACGCAGAACTCCCTGCTCGGCAGTCGATTGCGACCACTAGACCAATGAGGCACTTAAACGTTGGAAAACAGTGAAATGTCTAAATTTATTGCTCATTAAAACAAAATAGACGTAAATCATGGCTTCATTTATACAACATATTCTATAAACGTCTTCAAATATTAAGAAATGTGCTCAGCACACACATGGGCGCCAGATGTTCAGGTTCCACCTGCATTTTATAACCATTGCTGTGAAAGTAGTACGTTTTTGTTCTTTGTATATATAGCTGCTTTAAAAATGCTGATGAAACTGTGCTAGTGGAGAGAAGATATCATAACATAAGATCTCGCTGTTTTTTCCGAAGGCAGCGGTGTAGTTATATCAAACGTCACATTATTATTACTGCAAAGGAAAATGTATACAGCAAGATTGTAACCAAAATTATTTTAAACTTTTTTTTCTTTTATAAAAATGAAAAGAAGAGATTTTGGTTTATTTATCAATATTGAACGCGTGTACAAAGTCTCGTGTTCGTGCTATTAACCGTTGAGGAGTTCTCTCATGAGGAAACGATCCCGGCTGCAGGATCAAATTATGTCTATTATAAAAATGTATTGTCACCAGAACCAAAGATACAAAAAAATGCGCAAAATTTCAGCTCAATCGGCTGGGGGGAACTGTTTTGAAATTCAGTTGCAAGATTTGACCAATATTTACTAACCAACGAAGAACAAGGCAAGTATAATTTATTTAAAAAAACAACCGGACAAGTGCGAGTTCGACTCGCGTGGAGATGGTTCCGTACGTTAATTCTAAACTCCGTAAGTTGTTTTAAATGTAAGATTTATTATAGGTTTTCCTGTAATCTATATGCAAAGAATTTTTTTTTTAATTTTACGTTAACTCCGAAACTACAGAGCCGAAAATTCAAATGCCGGAATTATCAATTATCGCCTATTTTCGTAAACAACTTCAAGTCTTAAAATTATAAAAAAAAAATGAGATGTTCACAATGAGCCCTTTCATTTGATCTAAGTACGAGTAACACGATATAGTTTGTAAACCTTTTTTTTCATTTTCCAAAAGAGGCCCCCATGTTTAAAATTCATTAATTTGCACGTCCTTATTAGGGTCACCGACTTACATAAGAACAGACAGACAGACACGCCAATGATCCTTATATAAGGACGGAACTCTGATGTCAGTGTTACCTAAAAAAGTGTTACCTAAAAAACTGTTTATGTAACGAGATCACCCTACCGTTACGAGACGTCACAATATAAGCATAATCGTACTAGGACGTTTCAAATGACACAAAGGCCGTCTGTGGGATATCTAAAGAGCGTGTGGTAATCCACCGAACCACAGCGGGAGAAGGGAAAAGTTTTCTACGATTTTTTGGTTCTAGTAGAACCAAAAAATCGAAGGCATGCGGAATCCACGTTACGATACATAAAAGCAAATTCATAAAGATCACTTACGATACGTATGATAAATCAGTTACATTTTGTAGGTTCACCACCTACAAAATGTAACTGATTTATCATACTGTATTAATTTACTTTCTGACAACCCTACGTAGCGGGCGATCCATCATTACCGTTAACTCCGAAGACTTTTATATGAGCTGAAGTGCTAATAAATGTCACCGTTGAAAACTTCTGACGAGTACAAGAACTTATATAAAATGTACTGGTATTAAGATAGTGAAGAACTTAGTGCTGTCCGTATTTAAACTCGTACGAAGTTGTGTGAAAAATAGTTTGTTATGTTTTAGTCTAGTGTGCATTTAATATTTAACACACATACTATATTGTAGCCGAATTTAAAAATCTTAGGGCTCATTTAGAGAGACGCCGCCGGCCGTGAAGCGGCGCGTGTTACGCCGCGTGTTCCGTCGCGGGTATCGCACGCCGCGTCATCTGTGGGCTCCGCCGTAAGTAACGCTTCATTTCAAGCAAATACGCGTAAAATCGCTTCTCTTTAAACGCTCTCATATATCGCCATATTTTGAATTTATTGCGGACGGCACCGCACCACGCGCTCGACGCGTCTCGTCTCCATAAATGAGCCCCTATACTAACTAGTCTAGGGTCAGACTGGATGGGGAAGGTGGACACCAGGTGGCGTACCATGACGTCTTAAAACAGGAGTAATTCCAGTGTGAGAAAGAGATGGCGCTAGACGACCTGTATAGCTCTGTCTCTTTCCCACACTGGAATTACTCCTGCTTTAGGACGTCATAGTAACCCCCCAGGTTGTTGTAGCACAGTTTGGAGAGGCCTGTTTTCAGCAGTGAGCTGTGGTAGCTGGCCTTTACATTTTCAGTAGCAAAATAACGTCAGTCGCCCCAAAAATGATTTTTCTTCTTGTTCCCGACTAAGTTATATTGAGTTCTATCAAAACTCAAAACAATATTTTTCCCTTTTTATTTGTGGCCAGTTAATTAAAGCAAACTTTGAGAAAATGTTACTGGCAAACCTCCCCAATAAACATTCAAAATTAAACCTTTCTCCGTCGCGATAGAGTCCATTCGTTAGGCATTTAACGCTCATCCCTTCTGCGTTTGTTAAGTTGTAAATCACTTTCGAAGGCAATTTTGGTCCACCCCTATACCGTGTATTGTGAGAAACGGCGTCTACTTGGTTACTTTCAGCCGTTATAAAAATAACACTCAACCAAATCTTAACCTTGTGACCTCTGAAATAAGACTCTGAACCATTTCAGCACACTTTGAACAGTTCATCTTGGAAGTTAATGGATTTATTTTGAAACAACCCGAAACATTTGCGTAGATGTTTTTACATTTTTTATTTCGAAATATTAAGTGCGAACATTTTTTAGGGTAATTTGCAATAAATTGTGACAGTAAAAGTGTTCGTGTCTGTGTTTTTAAGATCTTGTTTGTAATTATTACCTATGTTTACGAATAAATTATTCTGATCCTGACTCTGATTCTGAAGATTTAAGAAATATTGTTCAAATAAATATGAAGTTGATCCATTTGTGTCCGGATTGAAAATGAGGTAAAAACTACTTAATTAAACGATTCTTAGGGTACTATTTTGTCGGTTGCTAAATCTCTATAATTTACTTTAGTAGGTTGGTCTAGTAATAAATCTCATGTCAATTGGTTTTTGGTTAACCAATGACATAAACTGTATTCTAAGCAACATAACATCACGCCCAACTTATCCCCGAAGGGTTAGGCAGAGGTTTACCTAATAGTAGGTACACCCACATTTCGGCAGTTATGTTTAAGTCCCATGTAATAGTGGGCGAGCCTATTGCCATCAACCGAGCACAAATCTAGACTCCGTGGCTGCTACTGAGAATATTCCTGATAGAAAAACCCAATAACACTTTGACCGACCCGGGAATCGAACTCAGGACCTCATGTTCAGCAGTCAAGCTTGCGACCACTTTACCAACAAGACAATCAAAGTAGTAGTTTAGTCTAGTAATAAATCTCACGACAATTGGTTTTGGGTTAACCAATAAAATTAAAAAAGTATTCAGTGTGTTATTTATTTTATATTATTGAAATATTAAATAAATAAAACATTTTTAAACTTTCTTGAATACTTTACTGTCATTCAAATGTACAGTGGTTGACTTAAAGGCATAAACATTTTCAACCAGTCTACAGCTAGATTTTATCGAAACAATCTTAGATTCTTATCGTATAAAAAACTCATGAACTTCCTCCAGCAAAATTAATTTTCAAAGAAACTCACGATTAATATTTTTTAGGATAAGAAGTTACACACACCGAGTTGCCAAGAACGAAATAAAATAATAAATAATTATAAATGAAAACTTGAACTTATTCATCTGTATTTAAATTGAATTAAGTTAACCTTGCCTGAAAATACGTGTTCCACATGAATACGATATTAATAGTCTCTAAAGGCAACAGCCCAAAAACAGTTTGTACATAAACGAACACGTGACTCCGTTCAAATGAAGCCATATTGTTTCTCGTTTGAATTTGGAACGAACATGTTGCCAGCGGTTTATGAATGCATTGCCGTTCAATGCGCGTAATTGACAATCTGTTGCTTTGAATTGTAGTGCATGTTGTTCGGAGTAACGAGGCTGTTCTAGTGTTCTCTAGGTGAGTTTACCCACCAGCTATGATGTAGTCATCTCTATGGACAGGGATCTTAGATTACTTGCTAGCTTTGCTTAGGTATGAAAAGACATCACATCACATCTGTAATCTCCGAAGGGTTAGGCAGAGATGTAACTAATATTACACCTACTCTTCGCCATTTATGTTAAAGCCTCTTTACTTCACTACATAGTATAAAACAAAGTCGCTTTCTCTGTCCCTATATCCCTATGTATGCTTAAATCTTTAAGACTACGCAACGGATTTTGATACGGTTTTTTTAAATAGATAGAGTGATTGAAGAGGAAGGTTTATATGTATAATACATGCACCCGTGCGAAGCCGGGGCGGATCACTAGTAAGAAATAAAATAAAATAAAAAAATAGTATAAAACAAGGGGTGAGCCTATTGCCATCAATCGGGTACAGTTGCAGAATTTATTTAGAATTTGGATGAATAACATAAAGGAGGAACCTACAATTAACCTAGTACAAAACGTTCTACAGTGATAAGTCATGTCCTAATAAAATTGCGCATTGATCAACAGTTGGCAAGCTCACCCATTCATGACACTCTTTTAACTGGAAGCAATTAATTAAGAAAGAGACACAACCATCAACCCATCCTTCTTCTCGCTCCCTCATTCTATCGTTAGTCCGGCCTATTGTCCGTCGTCTTTGATAACAGCCCGACCTATTTCTAGCACCAATTGTTACGTACTTCACTCGGAAGTATAACAAACAGTCATTCTATGAGGGTATGAATAGACGGCCCTCTTTCGTCTTCAAGTGTTTTCACCTCTCGTGACGTCAGAGGTATTGTTGTTGGTACCTTAAGGCTGTTGTAGACCTGTCATTATTGAGGGTGCAGAATACAGATAACTGAGAAGCGGTGAGGTAACGTAGCTACAACAAACAAACCGTATTGTGAGACAAGGATAACCAAGTGAAGTGACCATCATGTTTAAAATTAGGTTTTGATGCGTTGACATAAAGATCATGATACTGATTTCATTATAAAATAAAAACCGGCCAAGTGCGAGTCGGACTCGCGCACGAAGGTTTCCGTACCATTATCTATAAAAATGGCAAAAAAATCATATCTGTTGTATGGGAGCCCCCATTAATTTTTTTTTTAAATTTTTAGTACCTATTTGTTCTTATAGCGGCAATAGTAATACATCATTTGTGAAAATTTCAGCTTTCTAGCTATCACGGTTTATGAGATACAGCCTGGAGACAGACAGACAGACAGACAGCGGAGTCTTAGTAATAGGGTCCCGTTTTACCCTTTGGGTACGGAACCCTAGTAAATGACTGAAGGCCAGCGGACATCGGGGACGGAGCATTTAATGTTTACCCAAAATAAATTCAGATTCCAATGTTTAGAGATCGACCCCAAGGCTTTAAAGGGGATTTCCCTTCGCGGCATTAAATATTGGAATCTGGATCTTGTTACCACTAGCTACGTATGAATTTACGTTGGATAAAGATAAAATGCTCTGCCCTGCTGTAATCGGTGTGTCCTTAATCGTACAATTCCGAAGGTGACTTTAACCGCAAACTGCAACGGCCTGGGACAGTCGCCCCTGTCGCCATGACAGATTTGTGACAGTTCTGGTTTATGTGTTACTCTACGAAAACGGCAACAGGAAGCAATGTAGCAAGAGCATCTACAGAAGCATTTTTAGTGCGGTTAAGATTGTCTTCGTAATTACCGTTCCTCAAAACTGCCATTCGCCTGCTCTGACATAGCGCACCTATGTCGGGGTCGGCTTCCAGTCAAATTGAATGCAGCTGAATACCAGTATTTTACATGGAGCGACTGCTATCTGACCTCCACAACCCAGTTAGTACTGGATAATACGATATCCCTTGGTAAGACTGATTGTCAGACTTTCCATTGACTACCTGTAACGACAGCCGGGACCAACAGCTTAACGTGCTTTCCAAGGCACGGAGGAAACTCGGTATCGCATGGGTGGTCACCCATCCACGGACGAACCCAGGCAAACGTGGCTTAACTTGAATCTACAGATCGCCAATTCAAAACATTCTAAAATTCGGTAAACCAAAACTGAAACGTTAATCTCATCGAATCCATTTCAGTATTCTAGATAAAGCAAACACCGCATTGAAAATCGGAATCCCGAACATTATAACTAACGTGGCCTCAATCCTTAATATATTATGTTTTTGTGGTCATTCAAAATTACGGTTCAGCAGGGTGAAACAGTCTGTGTTTAAAACCCTCATAAATACAGATAGTTTGCGGTTTTTAAACTGGATTTTACATAGCTTTAGGCTAATTTTCTTTTGTTTTGGTCGCTGGATCGCTACCAGTATCATAATAATTGTAGCCTGTAACTTAAGCGCAGCAAAGTGCCTTGACTTAGGGGGCCTAGGGGCTCCAAAACCCAGACTAGACTGTGAGAAATTCGCTCCAGAATCTTTAACCTCCTACTCCTAGCAACACGACCAAATAGTTCTCGAACTGTTTGGCAGTTCCAATTGAGTTTAGGATGGAACTAATTAACAAAGAACTAATCTTGCGAAAAAAACTTAAGTATTGGGAAAGGCCGATTAATTAAACAGATTTCATTAGCCAATTTTCATTAGGAGTTAACAAGACTTAGGATAAATGTCGCTGTAGGCAACTTCTTAGGGTTTCTTACCAATTTGATGCGTAAAAGTTTATATGTATACAGTACTTTATATAAATAACCGGACCGGAAAAAGTGCGAGTTTGACTCGCGTGGAAAGGGTTCCGTACGTTAATTATTTAAATTCCGTAAGTTGTTTTAAATCTAAGATTTCTTATAGGTTTTCTTGTAATCTATAGGCAAAGAACTATTTTTTGTATTTTTTTCAAAATTTACGGCCCTGTAGTTTCGGAGTTAATGCCGAAACAGGGCCGAAAATTCGCAAAATACGCGCATTGGACGTGGAGTTGCGGACACCAGCTCGTTATACAATACAATTTTAAATACCGGAGTGGTAAATTTTCGCCTATTTTCTTAAATAACTTCAAAACTGTTTATATTAAAATTATAAAAAGAAAATATATTAGACACACACACAATGAGTCCTTTCATTTGATATGTGACACTATATAGTTTGCAAAACTTAATCAGCAAAAAAGTTAGGTACCTATTCCAGGAACTTTAGTTTCATCTATATCTATGCTAATATTAGAAAGAGGTATTTGTTTGTAAGTTTGTATGTAGGTGGTAATCTCCGGAAATCATGTTCCAATTCTAAAAAAAAAATTCACTGTTAGAAAGATACATTATTCGTGGATGCTATAGACTATAAATTATAATTTTAGCCGAGCTATCACAATTTTTGCGGCCGATGTCGCCGTCGAAGTGCTAGTTAAGTATAAAACTGGATAATGTATTGTAACTCGAAGGTTCAAACGTCTACAACAGCTTTTGTGTCTATAAGTTTCTTAATAATGCCCTAAGGACACATTGACCTTTAAGGTGGACTCTCGTGAACATTAAATGGACTTTAGTAATATTAATTTAGAGTAAGTATTTATTTGGTCTGAAGCCTTCGTCTTTGAAGTTTTGTTGTAGGACTGTGTTTTAATCAAAATATGAGGGATTGTTTATTCGTGGACTACATTACTTATTCTCAAAAGCCTATAGGTGTATAAGTGACGTTGTGATACTAACTTTAACCATGGATTTAATACATTCTAGATAACTTAAAAAAAAAACTTCTTTTCTATTCCAAGTTCCAATACCTACACCGCCAAAATGAACGGAACGGCTGATTTTTATTTTGATAAACAGCGCCAAATGATGTCCTTTACATCATAGCATTTCATAGCAAGACTAGACTTGTATTTCTGAATTATCAATTGAAAAAAAATACACAGTTTTACGTTGTTTTCTTCGGCAAACTGTTTTCTCTTGCCAAGGAAAACCACTTAAACTTCAGCAACTTTAAAGATCTTAATCGGTGAGAATTCATGGCTTGCAATAAACGTATTTTATTTGAACACGACACTAAACTCGGAGGCGGTATTACCTCGGTCGCAATCGACTGTTAGACAAATAGTCGTTTGGTCGTAATTTTCGGAATACACCCTTAATTTGTTGACGTCACTCTGACTGTCTTCAAAGAATAAAGTTTTAATTGACTTTTTTGCTGCAAGTCTGAAGGGATTTATGAAAACATTTGAATGATAAAAAAAAAAATGATACTAAGTTATGGACGATATAATCTTTAAAGAGTGATTTAAACCTAATGAGTTTATTATCAGGATTGCGAGAAAATATGCTAGTCAGCACCATACAATTACATTACCAAGATCTTTCGCGATCTACAGAATATTTTTTCTAAAGCGATTCTTACTTGTTTTCCCGAAGCGCTAAGTTACTCATAGTACACTCACATTTGGTCAGTTATTTTTAAGTCTCATGTAAAAGGGGCGAGCCAAAGAAAAGATGGATGGATTGTGTGAGGAATGGTATGAAAGAGAAAGGAGTAAATGATGCCGTGACGTCTGACACCCCTGTCAGACAATGGAAGAAGAAAAGTGCTGCGCTGACCCCAAGTAGAATGGGACAAGTGCAGGAAGATGATGATGTAATAGGGGTGAGCCTATTGATATGAACTGCACTCAAAAATGAAACTCAATGTCATGATTGAAAAACCCAGTAACGCTTTGCCCATCTTGGGGATCGGTAATGCTCAGCAGCAGGGTTGCAACCACTAGACTACTAGTTGTATAATATAGTAGTTTTGGTAAGTTAAAAATTACAAAATGCAAATTTATTAACATGTTCGGCAGTTAAAACTTAGCAGTAAAATAAACAAGAATGAGTCGTACAAAATAATAAAATGGATCATTTAATAATTATACTGAGCAGTAAAATAATTAAATGGGCAGTTATTCGCCTAAAAAGCATAGTCAGCGTAGCCCCGCTACGCTCGGCTCCTATTTCTGTCTGCAGGGTTTACAGAACTGCCGAACTATTTATCTAACTGCCCATTCCATCATTTTTACTGGCCATTTATTTATTAGTCTGCTTACGTATTTTAGTTCTGACATTGTAAGACGAAATAACCGGCCAATTGTTTTTTTATTACTGTCTATCTTTTACTGTCGCACAAATTTGCCAACCACCAATAAAAAAATAACTACTAAATGTACACTTCTGGACACATCTATTGGCCCACCTTGTATTTTCAGTTTCGTTTGGTCCTAGCTAAAATTTTATATTAGGTCGAGCAAAAAGTTTTTATGCAGTTTTGATCCTGGCACATTCACAATTTCATTCAATAGTCTTTTTTTGAATTTCGAACACAGAATTTAAAGAAACAAAAGACAATTTGGAGCCTGCTTGTTGATATCAAACAATCGAATACTAAGAAAACTTGGTTTTATTGGTTTACTTGGATTTAATTCTTGAAAAAGTGATTGATATCTTTAGTTTTGCAACAAACATTACTTATTCTTAACATTAAGGTGAGGTTCTATCAATAATCTATGGATACTTCACCTGAAGTCGCCGCCCAAGCTGTGGCACTTATTCAGGCCGGACACAGTCAAAGAAACGTGAGTGCTCAACTTAATTTAAGTCGATCTGCGGTCCGAAATGTTTATCGGAGGTACCTAGAGACTGGCGGCTTTGTTCGTCGCCAAGGAAGGCCACGATCTCGGGTCACAACTGAAAGGCAGGATCGATTCATCGTGACGACCAGCTTGAGAAATCGTCACCTTACCTCCATTGAGATACAAAACCAACTTCGTGACTTCCACGGAGTATCTGTGAGCGCTCGAACTATTTGGAGAAGGTTAAAATAACGCGATATGGTACCACACAAGCCAGCTAATGGGCCCAAACTAACGCGAGCCCACCGAACAGCGCGCCTTCATTTCGCACGCAGTCATTTAAATTGGACACAGCGAGATTGGAGCCGTGTACTCTTTTCTGATGAGTCTAAAATTGTGTTACATGGCAATGATGGAAGGAAGAAGGTCTACCGACGTAAGGGAGAGCGTTTCGCACAATGCTGCTTTGAAGAGAGGATTGCTTATGGCGGTGGCTCATGGACTGTCTGGGGCGGTATATCCGCGAGCGGCAAAACTCAACTTGAGGTTGTTACAGGACCACGGCTGCCAACATTAAATGCTGAAAGGTACATTCGTGAGTTCTTAGAACCTCACGTGATACCATACGCGGACTATGTGGGCCCAAATTTCCTTTTTATGCATGATAATGCAAGAGCCCATGCGGCCGGCATCGTCAGGGAATATCTTCGGGATGTGAACATCACAGTTATGGACTGGCCAGCCAGAAGCCCAGACATGAACCCCATTGAGCACATGTGGGACGAGCTAAAAAGACGTGTTAGGGCTCGTCAGCCAGTTGCCCAGACGATGCAGGAGTTGAAAACTGCCATAGAAGAGGAATGGGAGATGATCCCTCAAAATTTCATAGAGCGGTTGATAAACTCTATGCCTAATCGTATGAGAGCTGTGGTAGATGCCCATGGAGGCAACACGCGTTATTAAATTAAACCTTTATTTGATAAAACATGTTTTTTATTCAAAAATCAATTGCCTTTAACAAGGCGCATATCCGACTTGTTAGGCGTAGCTCCATGTCGTATGGTATTCTGAATTCAAATTTAAAACAATACGATCGAAAAAGATGGTAAAATGTATCAGGTTTAAAACTGCATCAACAGTTTTTGTTCAATCTAGCAATCATATTTCGGTAGGGGCCATCGAAACCTAAACTCTAAGGTGGGCCAATAGATGTGTCCAGAAGTGTATATACAGGGTTATTTGAAAAAAAATCTGCTGTTCCCTACATTTTGACCGAGTTAATCGATCATAAATGTAGGGCAACAGCTGATGGTCCCATAGTAAAAGTTGTTCATAATGATGAGTACAATGACCTCTTAAGAGGTTTCTGGTGTTTTACAAATAACCCTGTATATACATTTAGCAGTTCAAAAAATTTGTTGCCATTACTTAACACGTAATAATCCTAATTACAAAGGCTCACCGCTCACCGCAGAACGCGAGCTCTCGGCACGTTCACGATTAGATAAACATCGATTGTGGTGACGATGCAGGAATTAAGATACAAGTACTTCCAAGATCAAGTCCAGGCCTGGACTTCTGGCGATGGAAAATTGACGGGAGAAATAACGTAAGAGGTTAGAATATTGAGTTTTTCTGTGAGGAATTCCTCATTTATGCTAGGTTGATGCCAATAGGTTCGCCCATATTGGTCTTCGTAAGACAGCATAATGTCGTTAACATATTATTGTATTGTAGATTTAATAAACCATTATCATTCATCATTCTCTTGTCCTTGTCCCAATTCATTTAGGATCGGCACATCATGTCTTCTTCTTCCATACTCGTCATCTCATCAGATACCTCCTTTCGTGCCATATCATCCTTCACACAGTCCATCAATCGTGTCTTTGGTCTTCTTCTACTTTTTATCATTAACAGATTTAACAAACCAAATAATGAAAATATTTGCGAAATGTGACCTTTCAAAAATAAAATGATAAAAGATGATAGGTATTTTATTCGCCTGTTACAACAATTTAAATTACCTGTGCGAAGCGCAAATAATTTTCATTTTCACCAAGATAATATTCCCAATAGAATCAAGAATACGGCTCTGTTGTAATCGTTTTAATATTCATGTCACTTCAGTTTGGTGATGGATAAGCTCAGTAAAATAACGTATTACAATGTCAGCGTTATATTAACTCAGAAAATCACTTTATTTTTCTATTATCACGAAATATTCGATTTGTCTAGAACATATTTGGAAAGCTATCAGTTCTGACACGTCTAGAACAGTAAATCCTTAATAATACAATTGCGCCCCAGATCCCTGAGAAAAATGTCTTTACATACCTGTATATATAATTACTTAACACGTCATCATCAGTCTAGCCTTTTCCCAACTATGTTGGGGTCCCACCGGATGCAGCTGAATACCAGTATTGTACATGGAGCGACTGCCTATCTGACCTCCACTACCCATTTAGTACTAGGTAATACGATACCCCTTTATAAGACAGGTTGTCAGACTTTTGGGCCACTGACTACCTGTAACTACAGTCAAAGATCTACAAATGACAGCCGGGACCAAGCGGCTTGACGTGTTTTCGAGGCACGGAGGAAACTCGGTATGTAATGGGTGGTCACCCATCCACGGACCAACCAAGGCAAGCACAGCTTAACCTAAAGATCGATCCTAGCGGCTGTTATTATTTAGCCACGAGCTCCTCGGTGCCTAAGCAGACTAAAATTAAATAAATCAGAGGGTTGAGACATATGGAAATCGCTTGGACGGCGTATCTTATTTGCACAGGATTGACGTAAGGAATTCGGTAACTTATAATGGGTATAAAAGTACCCATAACGAAGCCGAAAGCCACTTGTTCTCCTTGTCATTGCGAGCATTGTTTTGTTCTAGGCCATACCGGGTCTTCCTTCAGGGCATCTTCTAGTTACGGAGATATTGTCGTTAAAGTTGCAAGTCTTTCACAACTTTTTTTAAATACAAGTTTTTAATACCTCCCTATCCTACTTACTTTTCAATGCATTCACCAGCACTATGTTGTGAGTGCGTTACATTAAGTCCTACCGTAAAACATTATTTTCACCCCGTTTCCTAGCAATAATGTTTGCGTAGAGTTACTTAGTTTGATGTACATAATGCTTGGTTGAAGTCTTAGTTCGTGAAGGATCCGTTTACACCTAGTATGAGTCCCGCACACTTTGACGTTCCTATCATTGTTATCTTAACACTGATAGAATGCCACCTTATGTTGGTCTTGGTCTTCTGAAGATGAGATATTTTCATGTTTTTATTGTTGAATTTGGACAAGGAAATAAAATATAAAGGCAGTGCCTTTATATTTCATTTAAAGCGGCAGTTGTATATAGTAGTTTTGGTAATTAAAAATTACAAAATGTATATTTATTAACAAGTTCGGCAGTTAAAACTTAGCAGTAAAGTAAACAAAAATGAGTCGTAAAAAATAATAAAATGGATCATTTAACAATTATACTGAGCAGTAAAAGAACTAAATGGGCAGTTACGAGTGGGCAGTTATTCGCCTAAAAAGCGTAGTCAGCGTAGCCTCCTATTTCTGTCTGCAGGGGCTCCTATTTCTGTCTGCAGGGTTTACAGTAACCTAACACGAAGGGGATGTCGGCGTCATAGTTCGCTCGCTCAGCTCGTTCACTAGACCCTGCCATCCCCTTCATACCTAACCTGTCCGAGTCGGGGTGCCCCAAGTCCGGCTGTCTCCGCTCCCTTTGAACTAGCGAACTATTTATCTAACTGCCCATTCCATCATTTTACTGGCCAGGTAAGTATGCTTACGTATTTTTACTACTGACATTGTAAGACGAAGTAACCGGCCAATTCTTTTTTTATTACTGTTTATGTTTAACTGTCGCACAAATTTACTAATTGCCGATAAAAAAATAACTGCCCACGTTTTTATTTTTTTCAACTGATCATACTCGTAATAACCTCTCGAATGTTTAAATAACAGTTCCAAAAATTAGTTCCCGAATATAATGCGTTCCATTTCCCAATACTCGTACGCATACTTACATGATACAAAATAAATAAAAACCCAGAATGTATTCGAGCCCAAATTGATTAACCAAATATCATATTATTACAGGAGAGGAAATAAAACGGTAGACGTCGCGAAAACGATCTGTCGTAGGAAACGTGACCTCTCGTCAAAACGTGGGCCTAACACAAACACGCGGAACGCATAAAATCAAAAACTCGTTCTGCAGATAATAAATAAAATTTGTTTTAAAGTGGAAACAACAGGGCAGCCCGCGAAATTCAAATTTTCTTACGTTCGTTGCAATTTGCCGGTCAGTGTCAGGCTGTATGTGGAACCAAATATGATTTGCGGCCGCAACACGCGTCATCATCATCATTATTATCATCATCATCATTATCAGCTAAAAGACGTCCACTGCTGGGCATAGGCCTCCCCCAAGTGTCGCCACATTGACCGGTGCCGTGCGACTCGCATCCAGCGGGTTCCACGCTACCTTCACCGGGTCATCGGTCCACCTAGTGGGAGGCCTTCCAACGCAACGTCTTCCGATTCGCGGTCGCCACTCCAGAACTTTTCGGCCCCATCGGTAATCCCTTCTACAAGCAATGTCCACTGCCACTTAAGTTTGGCAATGCTTCGGGCTACGTCGGTTACCTTGGTTCTCTTGCGGATGTCCTCATTTCTGATTTGATCACGCAAGGAAACTCCGAGCATAGCCCTCTCCATTGCCCTTTATGTGACTTTAAGTCTTCTGATGAGGCCCATTGTGAGCGACCACGTTTCAATACATATTTACTTACTGTGAATCATCAATACAACCCTGTGAAGCCATGTTTTTTACGGCCGCGAATCATGTTTTAGCATTATGCAGCAGGGTTAGAGCATGCAGAACCCGGTTTCGGTCCCATAGTGAAAGCTGGGAAAAACTGGGTTTTACTATGGGACCTTATGGGGCTAATCCTTACGACTTGTTTATAACATCACACGTATAAACAGACGAAGGTTTCACCCATATTGCTCCAGTTATGGTAAAATCCCGTGGTGGTAAGGTCCTATAATGGCCTATTACCGTAACCAAAATGGTACTTAGATGTATTAAAAAAAAAATGTTTGAATTTACTTTATATTCACGCCGCACGTTCATGCTGGGCCCTACAATCGGTCGTAGGTAACGTGACCTCTCGTCGCCAGAGTTACGACGTGACAAGAGTAACTGATAGTGACGTATTCTTTTATTTTATGAGTGAGTTTACTCACTGACTGAAATAAACAAGAAGAGAAAGTATAAAATGAAGTTGTTTATTGTGTAAGGAGTGTTTTGAAACTAGTGGCTTCGCTTGCTTTATCGTCGGAATTTATCCTACGGCAATGTTTTAATATGACACGGAACTAAAATTGCAACGGCATTATCGCTTGCGGTCTGCCGTCGTCATAGGAAGTGTGATTTATAGCGAATAATCAACATTTTATTTGTCATCTTCTTCACCACCAACGTTTTCTACAGTTTCGTCTTCCAACCTCCTCGGAATACGTTTAAATTGTCTGCCTAACCTTTAGCCTGCACATTAGCTGTCCTGCCTTTATCATCATCTGCCTAGCCTTTTGACAACTATGTTGGGGTCGGCTTCCTCTTCCAGTCTAACCAGATGCAGCAGAATACCAGTATTTTACATGCAGCGACTGCCTATTTGACCTCCACAACCCAGTTAGTATTGGGTAATACGACACCTTGGTAAGACTGGTTGTTAGACTATCGGGCCACTGACTACCTGTAACGACTGTCAAAGATCTACAATTGACAGCCGGGGCCAATGGATGTACGTGCTTTTCAAGGCATGGAGGAAACTCGGTATGTATTCTCTGTCCACTGCCTTATATATATACTGTATGCATGTCGAAGGTTTTACAACTGTAATACCAAAGCTGGAAAAGATAATAAAATACATACTGGTGGTATAAGTCTCTATATATCGAATATCGTGTTTTATCTACCAATCGCATTAGTACTGTTTATTGTTCTTTATTTTTACGAGTCAGAACACAAACTGAACATATTGTTGTTTAATGTTAGTACAGTGCAACAATGTGTCTTAGTTACATTAACTGTAGAAACCTTTTTATTTGTGTACTGTATCTTTTGAACTATGAGGATTAAATAATCAAATTGAAAAATACGTACAATCAATACACAGGTTATATAATTGTCATATTTTCACGGAATAGTCCTATTTCCACGAAGTATAATTTTGAGAGCTTTGTTATTGTTAAATGATAATAATTCAGTTCCAACTTTTTTGAGCTACCGCATATATTATTTTGTTCAACATGGAATGCACTGCAATTTACAAAAATCTCAAGTAGACTTTGACAAATTCTCAATTCAGAAACCCGGAAAACTCTCTTAAAAATTCCTAGAATTAATTACAGCTGCATTTGCCAGCGCTGGCAGATTATCTTACAAGCGTTGATTAAACTATCGGTACCTGGTATCGGTATCGATAGTCACAGCCTCACAGGTAACCGATACGCTATCAGACCGGATTGCATTGCAGATGCTCAATTTGGGACTTGATTGCGAACGTAATTGATTCCAAATTGAGATAGCGTGATTGATAACTGTACTTACGGGTTGAGTGGGGTCGGTGGGGCTAGCAGGAACACGCGATGTAAACGAACGATTTTAAAATTGAAAATATTCGTTTCACACATAATATAATGAGGAACTTCTGGCTGAATAATAACAGCCGCTCGGGTCTCTCTTTATGTTAAGCTGCGCTTGCTTAGGTTGGTCCGTGGATGGGTGACCACCCATTATGTTTCAAGTTTCCTCCGTGTCTCGTAAAGCACGTTAAGCCGATGGTCCCGGCTGTCATTTGTAGATCTTGACAGTCGTTACAATGTCGCGAAAGCTTGAAAACCAGTTTTACCGAGGGGTTTCGTATTACCCAGTACTAACTGAGTTGTGGAGGTCAGATAGGCAGTCGATCCATGTAAAATACTAGTATTCAGCTGCATGCGGTTAGACTGGAACCCGACCCCAACGTAGTTGGGAATAGGCTAGGCAGATGATGATGACATTATATTATGATAGCAGATTTGAATGAGGTCCTAAATTAGTTAATTAAGTAGTTTATTCATATTTCTTATCATCTTCATCATTACTGACAGTCTCGTTTCACCCTCTGCTGAAAAAAGACTGCTTGTACTTTGTGCGATTCTTCCCTGATCCTGTCTTTTGATTGTCATCCACTCATCAGGCTGTTGGTTTGCTAACACTTCTTCTACCTTTTCTAGGTAAGAATTCAGTGAGGGCTCTACTCCACCTGCCATCACCATGTCTTGCCAACTGTCATGTCTACCTTCACTTCAGAGCCGCTACCCTATCATCATCATCAGCTACAACAGACCACTGCTGGACATAGGCCTCTTCAATCGCACGCCATTTAACTCGATTCGCGGCAACTCTCATCCAGTTGCTACCAGCCACCCTGCGAAGATCGTCGCTCCACCGAGCCTGAGGGCGTCTCACCCTTACGCTTGCCGATTCGCGGTCTCCAAACAAGAACGCGTCTACCCCAACTGTCATCTGTTCTACGGCTAATATGGCCAGCCCAGTACCACTGCAGGTGAATGTTCACTTCACCTATTCTGTGAGCTATGTCGACAACGCTGCCCTATGGGTGATACTAATTGTGCTTATTGCGAATATGTATACATGTATTCCGCAAGTTCATGCTAGACCCTCTGATTGATTCAAAAAGATGTCAGCTAACATAAACTAGGATTTGAAGTGAATACAAGTGAATAATGGTTGAATGATAGAAACGTAGTGGTTCGCCGGAGGAAACCGGTCGATAGTGTAGATTAAACTGCAATTGGGGCCAATCCTTAGACGGATGACCGTCCTTTGACACTCTTTATTACTTTTATGTGCGTGAAAAGGCAGGTTGTCTACATCTGAGAGCCCCAGTAGTGTAGAGACAGAGAGAGCACAGCCACCTAATTGCGTTGCACACTTGCAACCACAATCTGAAAGATTTTGTAAGATTCTGCAGCTCGACAACATAAATAACGCAGAAAATATTGCTGTTTTGTCAAAACTTACAATTGTAATTTACAATGTGTTACGCAATAAGTTTGCAATACGGGAATAAGGTTCAAAATCTTCGGATCGGATTAATTGTAAAACGATGCAAGTTATCGTTAGCTTATCGTGGTCTGAGATATCGACAGTCGATATCGAAATCTCCTAGCTTAGACATCAGCTAGAGCTGCAATGCAGATGTTCTTAATTTACTCAATTTAGAGTGGGATGTAATTGAGATACAGTTCGGACATTTGTTGTGATGTGAGTGTAATTCAATTAGAAGTGCTCACCTTAAGAAATGCTTACGGGGGAACCGCCAGGATAGCTCGCTAAATTCAAAATTCGTCACGTTTTTTTCAATTTGCAGGTTAGTTTCAGGTTTTATGTTGAAAATATGATTCGCCACCGTAACAAATATGGCCTTACAGGGTTATAATCATATAAATCATCAATCAATACAGGGTTATTTGTAAAACACCAGAAACCTCTTAAGAGGTCATTGTACTCATCACTATGAACAACTTTACAGAAAAAAACGGAACAGAACTTAACAAAAAAAAATCAGCTGTTCCCTACAGTTATGATCGATTAACTCGTCAAAATGTAGGGAACAGCTGATTTTTTTTTCGCGATTTCATGTTTGGTCCCATAGTAAAAGTTGTTCATAGTGATGAGTACAATGACCTCTTAAGAGGTTTCTGGTGTTTTACAAATAACCCTTTAAATTAATTTAATCCCATTGAATGATTATTTCATGAAAAAGTCAGTCAATGGGTATTTATGAAATGATGGGATTTGATTAATGGGATTTATAGCTAATTTATTGATTATAACTCTGTAAATACATTCTTGTTACGGTCGCTAATCATATTTTGTGTAACACACACCCTGACACTGATCGGCAAAAAACGTAAAACAATTGAATTTCGCGGGCTACCGTAGCGCTTCGTCCTAAAGTTCATAAGTAGCCAACTTCAATTTCATCTATACCTCCTAGGATTAACATACGTAGTTCAAATTTTCAATAGTGAACAGTCTCTTGTTTTGCCCGCGTAATGTATTCTAACATACTTTTCCGTGTAAAATTGAAAAATTTTCGTCCACGATTGATGTTTATAGAGCTTTTCCAACATTCCACATTATAATATTATTGTAATTCTCTTCCACAGTATGTAGAGCCGCAGGCGGAATAGCCTTCGCTGATGTAATAAAAATATATTCCGTTGTTTTCTATATGTTTATTTTTATTATGGTTCCGTAACAGAATAGGAAAAAAACTAGTATTGATTTTGGGCAAATCATTTTGCTGTTGCCATGGACTCAGTATTTGATACTAGCTAGACCCACCAGCGACCATCCATTACATACCGAGTTTCCTCCGTGCCTCGGAAGGCACGTTAAGCTGTTGGTCCCGGTTCAAAATCAACACATTTTAATTCACATAGGCCTAGGGCCCACCTAGGCCTATGTCAATTAAAATATTTTGACTTATAAAACATCGACACAAAAAGATGCACGGTTCAGGCTGGTCGTTTCCTATGGAGAAGAACCGGAGAAGAACCAAGAAACTCCATGGTAAAATTAACTGCCATTTGTAGATCTTTGACAATCGTTATAAATACAGGTTGTCAGTAGTCGGAAAACTCGACTACCAGTCTTACTAAAACGTAGTGTATTTCCCAGTATTAACTGGGTTGTGGAGTTCAGATAAGCAGTCGCATCACTTCAATACCTACACGTCAAAATGAATGGAGCAACTGAATACGTGGTAACCGTGGTACTGGTACGTGGTGGTGGCTTGTGCGTCGGTGTTCCTTCCACCCTGCTTAAACTTGATTCCGGTACACAGAAACTTCCCTGTTTTCCTGTTTTCCTGTTTTTCCCATAATTCTAAAAGTAACACATTATTCCTAGAACACTTTTACTGTCCGGTAATCTTTCCTCAAAGTTGCTCATTTATAACTCGTATTGTCAAAAAGACTAAGAATTAAAAGCTTCAACATTCGTGCCACCTCATTCGTGAGACTTGCGAAACAAACATTAATTAAAGTGTCGCGAAGATACGACTAATATTAACTACTTGGTGTGACAGTCGAGGTCTACAGAGCGTAGTCTTGGTGTAGGTACTAAGCACCATATTAAATTGTACAAGACGCAATATCTGACGGCACGGTTGGCGCAGTAGCTGAGCGATTGACTGCTGTGCTTCGGGTTGCGGGTTCGATTCCCGCACGGAACAAATATTTCTATGGCCTACAGATAGTTGTTCTGGGTCTGGCTGTTTGTGTATGTGAGTTTAAATGTTTGTAAACTCACCCACGATACAGGAGAAATTCCTAGTGTGGGGCAACGTTTAAAAAAATTTTTTTTTCGTGTTTCTTTTTTTTTAAGACGCCAGCTTATCCCAATAAGTTTTAATAGAAATGTTCAATGGCACTCCTAGGTGCGTCCCTACCAGGAAAGCGGTCGACGTCCGTTGCTAAAACTGGCAGGATACCTGTCCCTCACGCGCTCACTATTCTTATATTCCACCAAATGAACATTTTCCTGCAGGGTCTACCCTCCGTGGTCCACTTGGAAGTCATTGAACTATCCCCGCATCTCCAACCTCGCAAAGTCATGTTACCTCCATGGAATAGCAGCAGAGTGTGGATGTGGAGCAATGTAAATTCCCTGTAAATTCTGATGTCGAGATAAATAAAGATTTATGATTATGATTATGAATGTCGCGAACTCATCATCTGCCTGCCTTTTCCCAATTATATTCGGGTCGGCTTCCAGTCTAACCGGATGCAGCTGAATACTAATATTTTACATGAAGCGACTGCCTATCTGACCTGCACAACCCACCTAGCACTGGATAACACGATACCCTTTGGTAAGACTGGTTGTCAGACTTTTCGAACCACTGACTAACTTAAGGACTGTCAAAGATCTACAAATGACAGTCGGGACCAACGGCTTAACGTGCTTTCCGAAGTAAGGAGGAAACTCGGTATGTAATGGGTGGTCACCCATCTACGGACCAACCTAGGCAAGCGCGGCTTAACCTGAAGATCGACCCGAGCGGCTGCTATTATTTAGCCACGAGCTCCTCATTTAGCCACGAGCTGTGTCGCGAACTATGTTCTACTAATGTCCAGCCCGGTGTGCCCCAAAACATGCAATCGAATTGGCCTCTGCATTGCTACCGATGATGCCGTGGACTTGGAAGTTTGGGCCAACATAATGCAAACAAAATACTTTCGTACCAGCGATACGAAGAGCGAAATGTCTCTTAGGTAAGTAACCCCAAAAAAACAAAAAAAAATATGCGTAAAATAAAAGAATATTGTTATCGTTTTCCGAACTAGCACAACACAAACGGTTCTCGCCAAATTAGGCAGTCTAGGAGAATAGACATCTCCTTTTTGCCGTATTTAGTGTTTGATGTTCTTAAGTTAGATTACTGTCGACAGATAATTTACTTTATTCTCCCTATAATACGGGGTAGTTTCCTTTGTACAGAGTAGACCTACTTTAAATGTCATCTTTGTACCGATGTAAAATAGAAGTGATCTTTCTGTAATAATAGCTCTCTTGAATCTGGAAAAGTCCTACTGGTATATTTGATAATTGTGATGTGTTTTTACTAAGCCTTGTTTTGAATTTAAATTTTATCATAAAATCAATCCTAGCAAGACATTTTCAAACAAACTTTGAACCAAAAAACATAATCAGAAAACTCTTCTTAACAAAAAATCCACAACACATTTCTAAAAATACATCTTTGAAATCCTCAAACAAAGATAATCCCAGTAAGTAAGATTGGTAAAATTTAGCTTTTCCAGCGCTTTCCAATTGAGCGCACGCTTTTCCCGAAACCTTTCAAGCCTGATCGCGACACGTTCCAGCTCCATTATATAAACGGAAGGCTTTGCCGAGTCACTTCTTACACATAAATGTTCAAGTAAATAAGGATTTACCACACCTCCCATTAGGATTTAGCAGATTATTATCTGTGTAACCTGTACCCGTGACTTCGTTTGCGTATAACCTTTTTGATTTTAGAATAGGATGGAAAATATCCAACTCACTTTTTCAGGTATTACAGAGTTGCGTGTTCGCTTGTTGTTTATGCCTTAAACACAGTAGGAGACAGGCCGAAAACTATTAAATAGGAACGTGATTTTTCATATACAGGGTGCAAGGACCCCTTCATGAAGCCAGCAACCAGGCATTCTGTGCATCAAATTAAGTAACCCTAAGCAAAAATTACTGTTGGGAAACGACTTTTATTTTTGGTGAAAAATACGGTATGACTCAATGTAACGCACTTAAAACACTGTGTTTATGGATACATTGAAAAGTACGTGGTTGTGGAAGTATTTAAAGTAAAGTTATAATTATAAAATTAAAAAATTGTATTGAAAAAACTTGTGAAATAGTTGGTTCCCAGGTATGGTCTAGCAAGAGCAAAAAACTGATTGCAAGTATGGGGAGAACATTAAGTACCTTTCGGCTTCATTAAGGGTACTTTTACACACACTATGTTCATCTAGGTAGGTTTTAAAACGCTAACTGACTGAAAAACAAGTACTGTTCGACTATACGTTGAAAACCTGGAATTAGAATCATAACATTGTACACGCAATGCGCAATGGCTGTCTCTTCCAGACAGCCAAGAAAAATATAATTACCTATTTTAAAATCCAAGTGGGAGACTTCTTTTCTTCCTTACACCAAAAAAAAGATGACCTGTTTACCAACAAACACGCAGATCTAAAACGTGAATATTATATTCTATTAACAGGGATTCAGTTAACGTTAGCCGGCGTTGTAACCCTCATGATTACGAATATATAGAATTTAGCACGACGCCTTTGGGATAAACCAATGATTTTCATACGTGAATATGGAACATGAATTAATTATCATGTCGGGTGTTAATATAGGTTTAATTTATGTAAATCTCGGGCTTGGTGTTGGATCGATTTTTGTGAAGATCAAGCGAAATACATGCTTATGAACATTCCTCTGATTATGGACAGATGTCACAATACAATTTCAAATCAAAAGTCAATTTGACGGCACGGTTGGCGCAGTGGCTGACCGATTGACTGCTGCGTTGCGTGTCGCGGGTTCGATCCCCGCACGGAACAAATATTTGTATGGCCTACAGATAATTGTTCCGGGTCTGGCCGTTTGTGTATAGATGAGTTTAGATGTTTGTAAACGCACCCACGATACAGGAGAAATTGCTAGTGTGGGGCAACGTTTAAAAAAAAAAATGTGTCCTGCTCTATAAATTATTCAAATTAGGCTGTTAATAATATCAGTACTTTTTGAACATCAAAGTTAACAAGAGATAGTCCCCCTAAACGCCAGCCCTTCGCCACTTCCTAGTGTTTGTCCTGGGAAAACTGGCGATTTAATACATCTACCTAGTCTTTTCCCAACTATGTTGGGAACAGCTGCCTGACTAAACGAAACCAGGTATAGTTTGCGGATGCAAGAACAAATAAATTAATCTAAATAAAAATGATCCTTACGTCCCATACAAATATATACTCTTATCTTTTAACCCAAAATTTCAAGATGGCCAGTTCTCCTAGCTAACACAATTACTTAGGCAGATTCTCCCCCAGCACTTATTTTAGTTCTAGCACTAATCAGATTAGCTATCTTGGCATTTTGTTTGGATAATCTTATTGCGGCCAGCCAATACCATCTGCCACAAATCGAATTATACAGTGATCAATCAAATTACGGCTTGTTACCAGCTAATTAACTAGACGAGAGCCTCTTCAGAATTCTCAACGAAAATGGTCTTATTTACTTCATTTCGTATTTGATTAAGAGGATTGTAGAAACGCACGTGCCAGTTGTATAATTAATTAAATAGAAAGTAAGTCTACCTCATTGGTCCAGTGGTCGCAAGCGCGAATGCTGAGCATGAGGCACCCAGGTTTGGATCCCAGGTAGGAGAAAATGTTATTGGGTTTTTCCATCAGGAATTTCTCAGTAGCAACAACGGAGTTTAGATTTGTGCTCGGTTAAAGGCAAAAAGGTACATGGGACTTAAAAGTAACTGATGAAATGTAGAGGTACTATTAGCTACACTTCTGCCTTACCCTTAGGGGATAACAGGTGTGATGTTTAGAAAGTAAATTGTGGAAAAATTGCTATTTTCAAATCAATTTAGTAATAACACAGGATTCGTATTCTGAAACTGCGAGACGGGGCCGCGGTAGACCACGAAGAAGATGGCGAGACGACTTAGAAGTTTTAAAATCTTTAAGAACTAGCAAGATGTGATGCTAAACCGAGACCAATGGAAAGAAAGGAGTAAGGCATTTGCCCATCAGTGGGACAGCACCAGCTACCCATTATAATAAAAATTATGAATAATTTGATTGTTCATTTTCCACTGCTCCAGCCTATAAACATTCAAAAACATGCAAAATAATAACTCCGCCGCGACAGTGTATCACTGCCGTGACCAGGATTCGAACCTGGGTTACTACGGCCACAACGTAGGGTCCTAACCACTAGACGATCACGGCTACCGGAGCTTGTGACTGTGGTGCCGAAATATAAGAATACATCTCGTTGAAACTGGAGTACTTTCACTTATCATTTGCAATGGTTTGCGCAAGCGACGATATGCCTACAGAATTGGGAAATAATGCTGCATTTCGTTTTAAAGTGATTTGATTTTTGGCTGTACGAACACCAGCTCCGATAGCCGTGATCGTCTAGTGGTTAGGACCCTACGTTGTGGCCGTAGTAACCCAGGTTCGAATCCTGGTCACGGCAGTGACACAGTGTCGCGGCGGAGCAAATATCTTTTGCGATTTTTTGGCTGTTTTATTAATATTAACAGTGCTTTTGTATACCTCTACTCAACCTTCAGGAAATACAGACATGATATTATTATATTGTCTTATATGGACTATGTGGTACCTGAAACAAAATGCATTTTAACAAATTCAGATAAATCCCAAAATTAGGTCACAATGTAGTTTTCTTCATAACGAATTCCGTTACTTATTTATTACCTGAACAAAGTTACCGTATTATTGTTAAAACTTTTACCGCAGAATTTCCGCAAACTCGGTTGTGAAAAACAATGGCCAACTTTAAACAACAAGTGGACGACGAACACCAAAGTGGGAGTCTTTTGTTTCATACCAGAATACACGGGCTTTTTCAATGTAAAAAAAAGTGCTTTGGAATTCAGCTATTCAATAGATTTTTTGCATGGAATTTATTAAAAATGGTGTCTAGTTTATTCCAATAGATAAAAATTATTTTGGTATCTGATCTGCTCGTCGGTAAATATTTTGTGATTGGATGTCATAAATAACTAGGTTTTGTTTTCCAATTTCTTACGTACTTTCTAGTTTCTACGAGTAGGTATATTGGGACATGACTAACATTTTGTAGAGAAACAACATCGGAGGAAATTAACCTAGATGTAATGGTATAAAAGAAAATCAACTTGCGATAAGTAAAAGTAGGCATCAATGCTCGTGGGGTGCTAGGTCAGAAAACCTCCTAGGGGGCCCAGTGGCTGCCGGTCCTTCTCGATACGTCTGGAGGGAACAGCAGCTGCTGAGGACGGTGCACCCTGGGCGCGGCAGTATCAGTCCCCGATGAATGGGAAGAGATTCTTATTCCTCGGGGAACGTTACTGTCGTGGCCGATATTCTGACACGGTGGGGCGACTCCACGCGGCCCTCTGGGACGCAGAGGGCGCAGTGGAGGAGCCAGGGCGGGCTCGGTGTGCCGCCGGGCGTTGGGCGCGCTCGGTCCGGTCTTGTGGAGGGCTGGGCCGGGCGCGTCCGGCTTCCGGCGGCGCACCGAGCCCGCCGGTGGGTGGACCGGGCCCTCGCTTCCCGGCATGGTCGACGCCGTGCTGGGGGGCGGGGAGGCCTGGTCAGCGGTAGCCTCCTTTTGCGAGTTCGCTCGCAAAGGGAGGAGGCGGAGCGCGCGCGGGGGGGGCGACCCTCTCGTTGCGCCGCTCCGCAGCGGAGGAGCCGGGGCGGGCTCGGTGTGCCGCCGGGCGTTGGGCGCGCTCGGTCCGGTCTTACGGGGCCGGTCCGGGCGCGTCCGGCTTCCGGTGGCGCACCGAGCCCGCCGGTGGTCGGACCGGGCCCTCGCTTCCCGGCGTGGTCGACGCCGTGCTGGGGGGCGGGGAGGCCTGGTCAGCGGTAGCCTCCTTTTGCGAGTTCGCTCGCAAAGGGAGGTGGCCGAGCGCGCGCGGGGGGGGCGACCCTCTCACTGCGCCGCTCCGCAGCGGAAGGGGGAGAAGGCTTCGTGCCCTCCCTCCTCATGGTGACGGCGGGCGGCAGGCACGGGGGTGCCTTCGCCCGCATTGCACCCGTCACCTTAGCGGGTCATTCCGGCCCCCCACACCCGCGAGGGTGTGAGGGGTCGCCTTGCGGGGCAATCGTCGGCGGAGGACTGGTCGTTAAGGCTATGCCGGTTTCCCAGTCCCCCGCCACTATGACGAAGCGGGAATGCGCTGGGTCGTTTTAGTGGGTATACCGGGTCCGCCCGGGGAGTCCCACATACCCCTTCCGTCCCCCGACGGGAGGGTATGCGTAATGCATTTTTTCCCAGCGTCAACAAAAAAAAAAAAAAAAAAAAAGGCATCAATGCTCGTGCCTTATCAGTATGAAACTATGGAACAGTATTAGGCTGATAAAATTATTTGAATTTTAGTGAAAGATAAAACAATACCCATTAGAGAGTGATAACGAACTGACATAAGCTACCGTACAGAATAAGTCATTCCCGTTAATACGAAATGCTTTGAAAGCAGTCTGCATCGTTGGTCTAGTGGTTGCGCGAGTGCTGAGCAGGAGATCGTGGGTTCGATTCCCGGGTCGGGAAAAGTGCTATTGGGTTTTTCCATCAGGAATATCTCAGTTCCAGTGACGGTGTCTGGAATTGTGCCCAGTTGATAGCAATAGGCACGTCCCCTATAACATGGGAGTTAAACGTATATAACTGGCGAAATGTTTGTGTACTATTAGATACACCTCTGTCTAACTCTTCGGGGATTACTGGCGTGATGTTAATATGTTTAAAAGCAGTTGCCCTTTCCTAGACAAGTTTTCTGCGTTCAAAATTAGCCGTAGAATTATTCCACAGAATTTCCACTAATACGGTTGTGAAAAACAATAGTCAAGTGCAAACAATATGAAGCTATTTTCAATGCTGTTCAGAACTGAATATCTGTGTCCCTGCGTTTCTGTTCCGTTTTTTTTTAAATGACTGCCTTGTTGTTCGAGTGTTCGCAAGGGCGATTGCTGAGAATGAGCCCCGGGTTCGATACCCGGGTCTGCAAAAGTGTTATTTGATTTTGCCATCAGGAATTTCTCAGTAGCAGCCACGGAGTCTGGAACCGTGCCCGGTTGATGGCAATATGCTCACCCCCTATTAGATAGAACTTAAACATAACTGGCGAAATGTGAGTGTATTATCAAGTACATCTCTGTCTAATCCTTCGGGGATTACCAGCGTGATGGTATGATACTGATGTTATGTCTATTCTGCCCATAATAAAACTGTATAATTTAGCCGCGTTTGTAAACTTCATCCAGATCTATAGAACTGGATGAAGTTACTAAGTTGGTTGAGTTTACTATAGTAAAGCAATTTTGTTCGAAGGATGGCAGATAGCAGCGGATGAGTTGCCGGGACGCCTGACGATCTTCGCATGGTGGCTGGGTAGCAACTGGATGAGAGTTGCCGGGAATCGAGTTGAAGAGGCGTGCCATTACAGAAGCCTATGTACATGTGCAGTGGACTGCTGTTGGCTGAAGATAATTGTGACCCAATTTTATTAAGGTTTGCGTAATGTATCCATAACTACCTGAGCGATCAAGCTCTGCGAGTGAAAATAGAGAAAACGAATTTTCACAGATATAAGACCTAGCTATATCGATTTTTCGCCGTAAATATTGCAATTTGCATCGAAATCGTTAGAGCCGTTTTCGAGAACGAGATTACAAATATAAATACAGAATATTGTATCTACAAATTATTATGGTTGTGTGGAAGATGAATTAGAACTAAAGGCAAAAACAACAGTCTTGAAAGAAGCAGCCCTTCTGCATACGAATGCCAGAAAAAAAATGCAAAAGATACGCTCCGCCGCGACAGTGCAATCACTGCCGTGACCAGGATTCGAACCTGGGTTACTACGGCCACAACGTAGGGTCCTAACCACTAGACGATCACGGCTACCGGAGCTGGTGACTGTGGCACCGAAATTTCCGATCACTTTTAACGAAATGCATTGAAATGAAACCACTTTCACTGTCGATTTAAACTTGCTCTTGCGCAAGATTTTTTCCTTTTTTTAAATTTATTGCGGTAAAGGCCTTTTTTGCTGGTAAGTCTTTAATAAAATGTGGTTTTGTTAGAACATTATGAATGAAACTCTCAATAAATAAGTATGGTATGATCAAGAATTTGATCACATTTCATTATTGTGTATTTTGATCATAATTTCCCATGTTTTGTAAAACCTACTGTCTACAAGTTTTCATAAGTTTAGCCCAAAACCTGCACGATATAATAAAATAAAATGCATAATGACGACACGGTTGGCGCAGTGGTCAAGCGATTGACTGCTGCGCTGCATGTCGCGGGTTCGATTCCCGTACGGAACAAATATTTGTATGACCTACAAGTAGTTGTTCCGGGTCTGGGTGTTTTTCTATCTATAATATGTATGTATTTACAAAAAAAAAATGTATATATGTAGTTTATCAGCCATCTAGTTACCATAACACAAGCATTAGGTTGCTTAGCTTGGGACTAGATGGTGCTGTGTGAAATGTCCAGGGATATTTATTTTATATTTATTTATAATTGCTTGTAAAAAAAATATGCTCCGCCGCGACAGTGTATCACTGCCGTGACCAGGATTCGAACCTGGGTTACTACGGCCACAACGTAGGGTCCTAACCACTAGACGATCACGGCTACCGGAGCTGATGACAGTCACTATAAAACACCCGTTTACAATGTCACTGTGACAATAAAAAGTGCATTTTTTGGACAGAACCGTTACTATTACCGTAACGGTCGACTGGGTTTCATTTGAGTTAATTGTTATCTGGGTTCCGTCAGTTTATTTGAATGAGAGAAAAAACCGCTGAATAATTGTTTGAGTAATTTGTTTAATCTTATCCTGCTCGGTCCATAATATTCGCTGATTTATTATGTAACATCTTGCATTCCATGTGTGTGTTGGTATACCAGACTTTTGTTGTGGACAAAATAAACAAAATTTAAAAGTATCTTGTATCTTAGAAAAAAAGAGGATTCTTTATACTTAGTAGTATAAAGAATCCTATTTATTTTTTCTAAGATACAAGATACTCACTGTCTGTTTAGCTGTAAGTTTTCCTAAAATTAAATAAATAAATAAATTATGTCTCTCTTTTGAGCTAGCAATCTAATTTGACGTCAACCCGACGTTCTACCTAATTTATCAATCAACATCTGCCTAGCTTTTTCCCAACTATGTTGGGGTCGGCTTCCAGTCTAACCGGATGCAGCTGAATACCAGTATTTTACATGGAGCGACTGCCTATCTGACCTCCACAACCCAGTTAGTACTGGGTAATACGATATTCTTTCCCTAATTTATCAATCACCATCATAAATATAGCAAAAATAAACCAATGGAACCTAACACAATAAAAGTAAAACAACACCGTAAATGTCGACGCGATTGATTGGAAAACTTTTGACTCAATTAATCATAGTTGTTTGTCAATCAGGGAACAAATGGAAAAGCTTGGTCGTTCCCTCTAGACGTCGGGCAAACATTGGACGATGGGTAATAAGTTTTTTTTTTACCTATGTTCGTTTGTGCAAGAATCTTCAGGATGAGTGTTGAACCTTTCGTTGTTGCAACGTGTGACCTGTCGGACGTAAGGAACAATCACTTCAACATGGCAATGGAACTTTAAATTCTAACCCAACAGACAGATGTGTTACTGAGGAGTTTGTAGGGACTGACGAAGGGCGGGCATTTTGCGGACTGTCTCTTGTAAACTTTGACATTCAAAAATTGCCAATATACCAATGTAATAAACCTGAATTACAAAAAAAAATATACTTTTGATTTTAAATCAGGTCCAAAACTGTTTCATGCATTGACGTGGCTCACCGAAATACATTGAAACCCGTAGACGCGACGTATTTTTTCACGATATCTCAACTGCTGGCAATGATTTTTTTTTGATTTTACAGTATTTTAAAGAACGTGCTTAATTAAACGTAGAACAAATAATGTGGTTTCTTAAAATAAAGATCCGAGAGGCAGACCATTCATTGGAATTTTTTTTCGTATGCAATAATCTGAAAAAAAGTTCCATAACCGAAGAGACGGCCTTACCCGGCAGCGGGAAAGTTGCAGGTTGGTATTTATTCAGTCTAATTGAGCATAAGCCTTTGTTCAATTCGATATCGAAATAATTCGTAAAGGGAACATATAAACAGTCTTCGTAAACCTCACATTTACTTCAAAATCCAAGCCGTTTTATACATGACGTTCAAAATGTAAGTTAGTTAATTAGGCGTTAAAATTAACTTATTTCTGACACAAGATTTTGCTCATGAAAAGTTATTTTAATTTGTGCACAACTCTGTGTGGAAGCTTAGTCTGAAACAAACTTCCAACCGTTTAATTGTATGAAGTCTAGAACTTTGCTTCATATAAACTCGTAAAATATTGAATATACCTTCTAACAATGGTGTAAATTGTATGTTTTTAAAGTATTTGAATTCAACAATACGCATAATAGAGCAAATTAATGTACCAGATTAATAAAAATTAGTTCTGAACACGGTTCTTCAAATATATACTTTTTCCTTATTTGACCGACATAAAAAAGTATGAGGTTATGTATTCGGCAACTTTTTTAACTTCTCATCAATCACTTATAGTCTGCCCTTTTTTTTTTTTGGAGGGTGTGAAATCATCAAAATTGACTCCTCCCGCTCTGGGCGGAGCGGAAGGGAGTGTCAGACTCTTACTGACTAAAAACCACCCATGTTCCTTCATTGTTCCAGGGCCGCGGTATCTCTTTCGAGCAGTCCCGCAGCCCTGGCAGGCATCGGCCCTTGCGGGCCCCTCCCGTTTGCTGACAACTCTTTGAGGCGCGCGTGGAACACGAACGCGCCGTCGACACGGCCTGCCCGTCGTCATAAGACGGACGGACGGCGAGCTAGCCCATTACTCGCCGTCCACGGGCCCGCGCGTACGGTGGCCGAGAGCCATCACGGCGTGGCCCCCGACGCTCGGTGCTTCTCCCGCGGCGGCTGGGACGTGAGGAGGTTCTCTCCCTCTCACGTTCCGCCGCCTCCTTCGCTAGCATGACTGCTTCGCAGAAGGAGGCGACGGCTTCCCATTCCCTCTCGCCCCGGACCATGGCTTGAACCAGGGCCGGGCGCGAGAGGCCGCCGCCAATCGCCGCTACGAGGAAACGGCAGTGCTTCTCCCAAGCGGAGCAGACCTCGACGGTGTGCTCCACCGTGTCCTCCGGTCGATCCTCGCAATTGTAGCACCCGGGCGTTTCCTCCCGCCCGATTCGGTGCAGGTACCTCCCGAAGCACCCGTGTCCGGTGAGGACCTGCGTCAGGCGGAAGGTGAGGGCGCCGTGGCGCCTCCCTAGCCACTCCTCAAAGAGGGGACTTACCGCCACTATCGTGGCGTGCCCTACTTATAGTCTGCCCTCAAGTGTTCTTACCCGCAAAACTGGCTTCTGACAATATACATAGTAAGTAGCAGGTCATTAGTTCAACAAGCAAGCAGCTAGCCAAGTCATAGGTCTCAAGTTCGAACCCAACACGCACCTCTGCTTTTTCGGATTATTGTCAAAAGAAGAAAGAAAAAAAAAATTTGTCGCAGGGACATGACGTGAAACAAAAAAGAAATAACAATAATCATAAAGCGCATCAAATATTATAAATACAAAGGACAGAAAGAAAAAAAAGTTAACAGCTTGCACGTCGCAGTGCATGTGCGTATTATTTATTTATCACTTGCTTCGGTGAAGGAAAACAACGTGAGGAAACCAGCATGAAATCAAAGCATTTATTTTCAAGTAGGCCCGTTACAGGCACTTTTGAACTGTCGAAACAAAGACAACAATGAAATTTAGCTACAGTCCCAGTCACAAGGCATAAAAACTGTGAAAGTACTGTAGTTGCCCATTCCCTAACGTAGATCTCTATGGAGAAGAACGGGCAAGAAACTGAGAGATATTTCTCGACGGCATGTAAAGCCAAGTCAGAGGCCCATGGCCGGCATAAAAATTCTGACACCAGGTTACGCACTAACCACACGTTACAGAAAGAAGATTAGTTCAACAGTAAAATCGAATCAAACAATCATCGCAAAATCAATTCCTGCCGAACTGAACACGTGTGCGGTGACCCGGAAGGGTTAACATAAACGGTTAAGGCAACATTTGACGTTACCTGCCGTCTTCATCTGTGTGGAAACGTACAGTAGACGACGAAATTTGTATCACAAACTCTTTTGTTAAGGCAGACATATTTGCAATTGTTTTGTGCATAATTTACAGGGTACTGGAATACCCTGATCAATGTTAACGACAAACTCACCACCTGACTTCAAAACTTTGAGGATAGTTTTACGACTTCATGTGCCTTGCTTTTTCCCAACTATGTTGGATTCGGCTTCCAGTCTAACTGATTGCAGCTGAATACTAGTATTTTACACATCCACATACCCCGGTTAGTACTGGGTAATACGGTACCCCTTGGTAAGACTGGTTCTCAGAATTTCGGGCCACTGTCTACCTGCAAAGGCTGTCAAAGATTAACGTGCTTTCCGAGGCATGAGTAAGTAATGGATGGTGACCCATCCACAGACCAACTTTGGTAAGCAGTGCTTAATCTTAAAGATCGATTCGTACGGAAGTCATAACTTGTATTAAACTGTTTTTCTCCTATTGTTCTGATTATAATTTTATGTTGTAACTACCACAGTATTCTGGAACTCATATTTTAACGAAAAATATCCTATCTCCAAGTTACAATCGTTATTGCGAAAATTGGTTTTAAATTTAGGAAAGTGTATACATATTGGTGCTCGTGACTGTACATCAAACTAAGTAACACTAAGCAAAATTTATTGCTGGGAAACGACTTTTTTGGGGGTGAAAAATCACGTTTTGGGGTAATCTAACGCATTCAAAACATTGTGCTGATAGGTGCATTGAATAGTACGGGAGCCGTAGAAGTATTTAAAGTAAAGTTATAACTTGGGCTGTGGGACTGTTCGAAAGAGATACCGCGGCCCTGGAACACAAAGGGCCAAGAAGGAACACGGATGGGTTTTAGTCAGTACAAGTCTGACATTCGCTTCCGCTCCGCCCAGAGCGGGAGGGGTCATTTGATGATTTACCATCCAAAAAAAAAGTGATAACATTAAAACTTTTATTTAAAAATAAAACTTGTTTTTTTTTTAAATTTGATCAGCAATATCTCCGTAACTAGAAGGATCCCTGATATGGTCTATAGCAAAAAAAAAACATCGCAATGACGGGGAGAACAAGTGCTTTCGGCTTCGTTAAGGGTATTTTACACTTTGTATACTTGTTACTTTGGTAGACAGTGCTATTGGTACCTATCTATATCTCTACCTGTAGGATGTGAGTGCTCAGTGACCGCGTAACGAAAGGTTAAATAATACATTTGACGGATCACGTGATAAGATACCTCTAACTTTTCGAAAGGTCGTATCGTGTTACGAGTTACGATAATATATGGTAGTATTTTTGCGTGATATTGATATTAGATGGCAGATGTTCTGTGTGTACTTATAAGAGAGAGCAATAAGGACACCTACAAAATAATGTAGAATTAAAAAGTGTTTTTTTTAATTATTTTTAGCTCGTAATAAACATGATATCGCGCCTGTAATCCACAAAGGGTTAGGCAGAGGTATACCTAATAGTACACTCACATTTCGACAGTTATATTTTAAATCCAGTGTAATGGGGGGCGAGTGTATAGCCATCAACCAGGCATATATCTAGACTCCTGAATGATGGGAAATTGGAATTCCTGACGGAAAAACCCAATAACACTTTGCCCGACCCAAGAATCGAACCCCGGACCTCATGCTCAACAGTTGCGCTTGCGACCACTAGACCGACGAGGCATTTCAAATAGTTTCTTTATTATATTAGTATAGATACAAAGACGCTGAATCGATCCCACAATGAAAATGCTGAAGTGCTACTTTTGCCTCGCACAGCTAACTAGACGAATAAAACCAAGCCATGAACCAGAGACATTTAATTTTAGAGGAACTACCGCGATGGCAACTATTCCTTCTCCTCTATTGTTCTGTGTTTCAAGCATTGTTCTAAAATAGTACTCGAGGAAAACAAAGGAAAAGCTACCATCTTCAGTGTCGGGTGACGGGTAATATAAAACTTCGTTTGAAATTCTGTTTTTGTTTGAAATTTTTCACTACAGATTTTAAAATTAAAATATCTAGAAAAACTTGCAAAAACACCGCATTAGTATTTTAAAAAGAAAAGAAAAATACAAGAGAATTGCCATTCTTTTATGCTTCGCCGTGCAAAAGATTTGCTCCGCCGCGACAGTGTATCACTGCCGTGACCAGGATTCGAACCTGGGTTACTACGGCCACAACGTAGGGTCCTAACCACTAGACGATCACGGCTACCGGAGCTGGTGACTGTGGCACCGAAACACTACATCAGTTTGCGTACAAACCAGTTAACTTTCACTTGAGCATAATTCGTTCCGGCACGCGCAAGAGTTGAAATGAGTGTCAAGCAATTATTTACCAAACTACATAACTTTATGTGGTAATTAGGTTCATAATAGGTTTTTTCTTAGCTTAAAGAGTTAGCAAGGTGAGTTTCGTCGAAAGACCGACAGGAAATTAGAGCAGACGAGCCCTTGAGTTGAGTCTGTTGAAGTATGTACGGTTGGGAAAATTAATTGTTTATCCATTTGATTTCACTATTAAAATTTTCAGTATTATAGCCAATCATACAACTATGTGATGCGGAGGAATGAGCAAAATGTGAGGAGTTTTGAGTATGAATGTGGATGGGCTATAAGAGTAGAGGAAGACCGAAGAAACGATGGATGGACTGTATGAAGGATGATAAAGGTAGAAAGGAGGTGTCTGCTGAGAGGAGATTAATAGAGAAGACATGGTGGCACGACCCCTAATAAATTGGGACAGTGGACACGGACAGCGGCATGATGATATTGATGAGCCAAATCATTCAACTGTCAAAGCATACCAGGTCGGACAATTTAAGTTAGAAGTCAATTTTGTAAACGATTATTTTCACCGACTATATTCGCCTGTTGATTTTCAACTCCAAAATGTATAGTAATTTAATCAAGATCTGAGGGCAACTCATCTTTTTTGGTTAGATTTACGATTGGAAAAACCAGCAAAGAATACTGAAACTATGTAAGCCCATTTTCATTCGTTTGTTCCTCAGGTAAGGGGGTCCACCTTTACAAAATGTTAAAAGTTTTCTCCTAACATTATACATTATGTATTAGTCCCAAATGTTTACCTAAGAGCCTTAAAAAAAGATTTTGTCCCTTATTTTAGTAGCTATGCCAACCCTAGTACCAAAGTAAAAACGAAACGGAGATTTTTTCGTCGAAATAAGAGCTTCATAAAAGTTTAAATATGAATTCATAGTAGATTAGTCGTTTATTTATTCTGAACAAAAACAACAAGTGAAAAAAATGTAAATTCTGGATATGCTGATTATAGCGGCCGTGTTTTAAAGGCTGTTTTACATCTGTACGAAATAATCCGTCACGGAATAAATGGCTGAGGAAGTCTATAAGGAAACAGAAGCGCTATAAAAATTTCTTTGAGCACAATAATAAGTATCTACACACCGTGCCGGTCTATCGCCCGGTTCTCAATCAGATCAGTTTCATTCGCGTAAGTACCACGGTGACGTGTAATAGACTTTAAGCCATTTCTTTCATTTGTTTTCTCTGCAGTTGCTGTTTACTACACACGTATAGCTTGAGTGTGCAGCTCGCAGCGATGTGGTACAGTCACCAGCGCATCAAGTTACAACAAACTGTCAAACTCCAAATAATTTTAAACCATAAATGGTTGACGGTTGAAAAAATCATTTGGAGAAATTTGACAGTTTGTGGTAACTTGATATGCTGGCGACTGTACGTGGTCGAGTCTAGAAAAGATTAAATCCAGTATAATAATATTTTAAACGAATGCAGTCGTATTAAAGCTAAGGAAATTAAGACGGACATACAATTTCCTCAGCTTTTACCTACGTTTAAAGGTACGTGAAGTACCTACAGTCGGCAAAAAGGAAAATCCATCGATACCGTAAAACTTCAGCGATTTTCAACAGTTCATCGTGACACTGCACTACGTGACGGAGTACTTCAGCAAATTAATGATTGAACCAACGATGTTTTTAGTCAGTCCCTACCAATGTTTCTTTAAGTGTCCCGATGGTCTTTTGTTGCTGAGTGCAGGGTCTTGGGCTCGATTTATGAGTCCGGCAAAAGTGTTACTGGGTTTTGCCATTAGGAATGTAGAAGCTTAGAAGGCGGTGGTACGATATGACAATGCCTATAAACTACGTGAGGCAGTCAGTCCAGCTCTTAAGTTCTGTGTCATTTCGTGTCGCAAACCGTCACATCCGAGTATGACAGTGAGGGAAAGAAAGAGCACAATTGTTTGTAAACAAATTTTTGCAATTTATTATGTCCTTTTTTGGATTGGAGAATTCCCTCATGGGATGCCTTCAGTCTGGGGAGTGCGGAGGGTTCCGTTATACTTCGGGGCCCGGGAGATACTATAACACGGCTAGTCTCCGTTGAGATTGGTCGCCATGATCCAAAACGGTCAGGAGGACTATTTCCAATGTGTTCAGCCCCTTACACCCGAACAGTCCCACGAGGCACAGATAACGTAGGATTATTTGATCTCTGAATACATTATCCTCTCAAATTTTTACAACAACGCTCCAGGCTTTCATTTACATAGCCTGTAGTCACATTAAAAATATTTTATAAGCTAACTCGCATTTCTTTTGTAACACGGAGCTCTCTGATTAAACATTCTGTTCGAGAGAAGGTATACATTGTTTTTTTTTAAAACAAAAGACTGGTTTTCCAACAAAAACATCGAATTGTCTGTCATGTTTGAAAAGATACAAATGAATTTTTCATGGTCAGCTGAATATTTTGAAAGGGAAAATTCAAAAGTAAAATAAAATCTCCAAAATGTGGTGCACGAACTCTCCGCAAATGCTCACAAAAAAACTTGCTGAGTCATGAATATGTGACGTCGGTTATCCCGACCTACTTGTCTTCTATTGTAGGTCAAAGTCAGGCAAGGTTGAAGAACTAGGCGGTAAGTACCTGATAGTCTAGTTCTACTGCTTGTGGAGGCTATGTTGTGTGACGACATTCAGAGCTATTCACATTGAGACTGAGAGTTTTACACTAATTCACTGCATTGTGTTCAAAAATGGTATTCTCTGTTTGTTACGTTTCACTGCTTTACCGAAAGTGTAGATGTATTATGGCAGATTGACAAGAAAAGTTCCCTTTTCTACCCTGGTAGGTAATCTTAACTTTCCAAAATTGTGTTTGGTTCAGTTTTAGCCACAGCTTAAATTGGTAGCCTAGACAGTATACCGTCAACCAATATACTCAAGAAAAAGGACTGAAGGAAGCGATATCTGTTTATATATATATATATATATATATCTCTGTTTTATTTCTATTCGTTTTATTTACATCTGTTTTGAGAATTCAGGTTATATGATTATACATAGTATCGCCACTTTAAATGTGCAGTACAAGGTGGCGTTGCATGTCAAGAAAATTTGCATCGATATGTCAAACTTGATACATTTATTTTAGTTCTGTATTCTCCCGCCTGCACAGATAAGTTGGTTGAAGTGTAGGGAAAAGCGAAAGAACCCATGTATGGACTGAGTGAAATATTATATGGCTAGAAATGAAGTGACTCATGAAATGACGTATAATAGAGAATAATGGAAGAAGAGATCACGCTGCGCCGACCCCAAATAAATGGGTCAAAGGCACGGGGTGATCATCTGTTTTTAACAAAATTATTGAATGATTTAGACGTTTTGGTACATAAAATGACCACCCATTACATGCCGAGTTTCCTCCGTACCTCGGAAAGCACGTTCAGCCGTTGGTCCCGGCGTTCATTTGTAGAACTTTGACAGTCGTTACAGTTAGTCAGTGGCTCGAAAGTCTGACAACCAGTCTTACCAAAGAATATCGTATTACCCAGAACTAACTGGGTTGTAGAGGTCAGATAGGCAGTCGCTCCACGTAAAGTACTGGTATTCAGCTGCATCCGGTTAGACTGGAAGCCGACCCCAAAAATAGTTGGGAAAAGGCTAGGCAGATGATGATGATGATGGTCGACATAAAGTATCCCGGCAACCGGTTGACCTAGCAACAAAATAGTTCTTACGTATTAATCGTACGACGAACAGTCAGCCTTACAGGAAGCGCCTTTCATATTAACATCCGCGCGAAAACACACGGCCAGGCATTCGGAACCAAACGCGACCGTTTAAACGTCATAAAGCGTTATGACTATTGTTATTACGCGTTGGTTATTGTGCCGTTATAGCAAACTGAGCAGTTATTTTGGCTGTTTAGGGATTTTAGTTTGGATTATGGTCTACAGTTTGTAATCCAGGGTTGGAATAATATGTGGTTTAATTTTTATGGTAGTTAAGAAAGATCCTTCAGTATTTTAAATTGTTAAGTTTACGTGTAGGTAGTTGATTTGAAACATCTAAGTTGTTAAAACTAAAATACAAAACTTATCTCTGACGTTGTTTCGATGTTTCTTCCGTATTATCTTCTAGCTTTTGCTCCCGTTATGTATGGAAAATAACCCACGGAAACGTTTAAATGTAGCCTATGGCACTAGGGGGCAATGTAACTTCCCGTTAGTGAAAGAATTTTCAGAATCGGATCAGTAAGTCCGAAGATTACCTCCTACATACAAACTTACAAACAAATTTTACCTCTTTATAATATTAGTTTAGACTAATTAACAAAATGAACGACGAGTAGAAGTTTTACATATTTTACAAACCTACTTAAATTTAACTTAGGTAGCATTAAATAGGTTGTCAAAACGCAGGTATTATTTTTTTAAATAATCATAAATGTTCTAACGATAGTATAAAGAGAAGTCATAAAACGAGTTAAAAAAATACATAAATTTTAAAAAGAATCAGTGCTTCAGCACTACATCACAGTAAACGCATCAATATATGTAGTGCAACATTCCAAATGATGTGTGAGAGTAATACCTATTGTATATCGGATACCTAATAAAATATCATCATCATCAGCCCTTATCCCAATTCATTTGGAGTCGGTGCAGCATGTCTTCTTCTTCCTATTCTGTCTTCTTCTATGTATTCTTCTTCCTTCTCTATTACTCGTCGTATGATTCAGATACCTAATAAAATATCTAAAATAGATATTAAAGAGTGTACATAGATTTAGAGTAGAATCTCAAAATATTTGAAGATGCGTTCCCGCCCACTAAAATTCCAACGTACGTTTCAGGATTTTCTAAGACAAGTCGACACGTCACTATTACGAATGTTATCATAAACAATATTGCGTTTTAACTTAGCCATTTCGCGATATTGATTCCTATCAACGATGTTATTTACTAACAGGCTAATAATCTTCGTAAAATTTTCTGCCAAAGATGAGATGATCTTTTCGTTGAATAAATATGGTATTTAATCTAATGTACAGGCGCCAGCACATCAACCTACCCAAAACTGTCAAATTTTCCCAATCAACCTTGAACCTAATGCTTTAGCGATAAAGTTGAAAATGTACTAAAGGAATTTGACAGATTGTAGTAGTTTGATGTGCGCCGGCCTGTACATTAGATTACTATTTTGTTGCTAGGTCAACCGGTACTACAGTCTTTTGCACACGGGCTTGTACGAGTGGAGTCCCAAATATGACACGGTAACTTACTGCCGGGATGAAAAGTACCAAAAGTGTTAACTCAAGTCATGGTTTACTCGTGTACCAAATTTCATCGAAATCCGTCCGAAAGCATTTGTTACTATCACATTTCTAGTTTAATTATGGATGTGACAGTTTTCTTACCAGAATTTGAATTTGAATCGCTGTGCCATGTATACCTGTAAGTTTTATTATTTAAGAAAGGCACGGCGTCGATTTGGGGTCAAACATTACTAATGAAACGAAATATACGTACAACTTAAGGTTGAAATGATCTAGTTATAGGGACTGGGTACTCTTCGTGTGTGACTAACACTTCCGCCATCTGGTTATGTCAATTCATTTCACAAAATAATAGCACTAATGTAAACAGCGTCTCCCTGTCAACGATATTTAAGCACCAAAAGATGTAGGACCCCACTCTAAAACAAATTAATTGCATACAGACAGCTCTGTTACCTTTGAAAAACGCAGTTCTCATTTATAGAATTCACTTGGAGGTAACTGCCTGTGAATTCTCCCCGATATTATCCTGAAATCGCTGGCATTGGAGAGCATACCCGTGTTACTGACATATACGGGCTTCGCTACCCTCAACGATGAGAAATATCTACCAAAATGTACAGATAGAAAAATAGAAAGAATAGCTCTGAATTTTGCTATCACTACGATCAAGAAATAGAAAATGTTTGTATATTTTTTGTGTCGGGGAATGTACGATAGTGGATACGATAACTCCGTTGGATGTATCTCTAAAACAAGGTCGTATCCACTGATTTTGTGTAACGTCTTTAGTTATTTAAGAAAATCGGTCAAAGTACCATCCCATAAGGCTCATATTATTGGGAACCAATAACTTAGGTTAGTACCTATTATCGTCACACCAGTGTACACGTTGTTAGGTTGGTACCTAAGCATCATAATATTGGACATAAAAAGGGCAGTCTACCTCATCATCATCCTATCAGCCCGGAATCACATACTGCTGGGTATAGGTCTCCCTTTTCTTCTGCTACACGTCCCGATTCTGAGCGACCCGTCCAGAGTAAATCCTGGAATTTTGACGATATCGTCGACAACGACCTTTAAGATGGTTTCTTTGGCCAACCTCTTAGGCGTCATATTATTATTTTGTTCTTTTTAACTGTCCCAGAAATACGCAATCGTCGAGATCATTTGCCGTTCATTGAAAAGCTTTAAGGCGCCCTGTGTCACCATTATGATGGGTTCGGATTTTCCGTAGAATATTAACACATATTTAGTTTGCGAGTTAGTGGTTCTGACTAAATATACAACATAGACCCGAATTCCTGTACCATAAATAAGAGGTGACTGAATAATCTGACAAAAAGATAAAGGGATATTGATATACAGAAAGAATGTAATCGATAACTCCGAAACTCAAAAAATGCTGTAGATTATCAGTGTGGATTCCAATATTATTGATCGAAGATTCCAATACTTATTTACTCTTTGTTCAGATTTCTCACTTCAGACTAAATAAACTACATTCCGCTATTTATATCCAAAAGCTAATTCAAACAATGTTTAAAGTAAACATGCAATTAATTGGCTTCCTCTTCGAAACTGCTAACCACTTTATTTTCTTTACGAACTTTATGAAACAAACTAATTACTGAGTTATATTTGTATTTAGTTGCGATTGTGCACAAATTATACACAAAGTATTGTGGAAATCGTGCACAAAATGTGCTTAAATTCTTAAGACTGACGTGGCTTGTATATATGTTTGTATTGCTATACCTTAAATAACGTGTCTTCTAAATGAGATGTTGCATACGTCAGTTAGGGTATCTACAGACAAACTAGACATTAGAGCTGCGGTTTAATCATTACTACATTTTGTCTTGTATGCTATTCTTTGTTTTCGGTGGATGAACGTGACCTTTTAATAAGCGCAATGTTCGCTCAGCGGAAACGAGTTTTAGATCGTATGTACCACTAAAAAGAACTCTGGTCCAAGTACCTGCCTGGTTACTTAAAGCACTTAGACCAGTCTCGAAGTGAAGGAAAACATATGAAGAACCAGTTTGTTTTAGAATCGAAAAAAATCGAACACGTGACACCCACCAATCAACACTAGGCTCTGGTGGTGAATAACGGTCGACTCCCTGTCGTGGAAATGAGGCCAATTGGCTAGCAGTGGGATAGGTGATTCTTAAGGAGGATGCGTTAAGGTAGCCGTTAATTTGCAGGTCAGTGTCAGATTGTATGTTGGTTAAACATGATTCCCGACCGTAACAAATATGGCTTTACTGAGTTATACTCATAAAAATCATCAATACAACACTCTATGTTCTTTTAATCCCATTGAATGACTTTTTCATTAAATAGTAATTTAATGGGATTATATAGGTTTAAAGATATTTATTTCTCAGAAGAACTTATAAATAACAGTTCACTTAAAACGAGTGAGAGTACGGGTCGTATTTGTAATGCAGGTTCTTCTAATTTTATATATTTTAAGCGAAAGGAAATAAAAATGCCGGTTTTCAGTTTCACCAAAAAGCATAGAGTATCGTTTTAATTTTTTAATTTTACAATAATGTTGGAGCATGGTCCATAGACAAAATTAGATTCTACAAAGGTAATGTTAATATTATCACACTTTTTTTAATCTTTCGGTAAATAATAATTATATAATTGAACAGTTGTGTTCCCTCCGCTAATACTGTTTTTTACCGTAATTAGTCCATGCACGTGCTGTCATTATTATATAAACTTACTACCCTGGCGCTTGTCCCTTAAGTAATTTTTATTACAAATCTGACCGGCCTAAACAGCGCGTTGCGCACTCCGTGTGAATCTCCCTAACGCTATGCTGCCAACAATAACAATCTGTTTTACATCCGTCTGACGCAGACATATTCTAAATACCGATGCATTGATGTCTGACACAACACAACGCGAGTGTTACTTGATATTGTGGATCGATGACGTGTTCACGTGCCATTACATGTCTGTAGTCTTCAAAGGTGTTGTAGGTGTACCGTTGCTACAAATACATTTCGTCGTTCATGTCATGTATTGTCATAAGGAAAAGCCTTATAAATCTTGACTTTGGATAGGACTTCCCATGTCTGGCAACCTGAAGTCTAGGCTGAAAACTCGTCGTAATTGTCTTTACTTGAAAATAAAATCATGACATTCAGGTTGTCTAAAAAAGTACCTTCTTTCAGCAGCAGTCTAGTCTATTTGTTGCATTGGGGTAGAAATGTGTCAGCAATACAATTTATCTGTCTAGCCTTTTCTCAACTATGTTGGGGTCGGCTTCCAGTCTCACCTTATGCAGCTGAATACCAGTATTTTACATGGAGAGAATGCCTATCTGACCTCCACAACCCAGTTAGTACTGGATAATACGATACCCCTTGGTAAGAATGGTTGTCAGACTTTCGGGCCATACCTAGCCTGTAACGACTGTCAAAGATCTACAAACGACAGCCGGAATCAACAGAAAGGAGGAAACTCGGTATGTTCTGGGTGGTCACCCATCCACGGACCTACCTAGTCAAGTGCGGCTTAACCTGAACATCGACTCGCGAGTCTGTTATTCTTTTGCCACGAGCTGTCAGCAATACAATAGCAGTGATGATTTGTTAACATCAGATGATCACGATTAGTGTAAGCGATGTAGCTAGTTAGTTAAGTCGAGTGATACCCTCACTTAATCCTAGTTCAACGAAGGCTCGGTAAACTATTTTAATATTAACAAGTTAAAAAGCAAACTTCTTTGTTTAGCGAAAAAACTGTGAATCCTATTAACATTTTAAATACCTAGTTGATGGAGCACTTTCTTGAATGGCAAAGGTGAGAGGATTTTTTTTATTTATGCTTTCAAATCGCTTGTTGTAAATAGTTCTAAGCTTTTCATTTTGTTTTGAAAAATTTAGCTTTGCTTTAGTATTTTCATATGATTTTTTTTTTCGTTTCAACATTGCATAATTTTATCAATTAAGAAAGTTAAAGTATTGAAGCAAAATGCTTACTGTACTGTGTAGTTACATTTTTCACTGTATCGAAGTATTTTCGGAGAAAATTTATTTCTTGTTGCTTTTTTAAGAGCAGCAAGTCATTTCAAAATATATCATATATATCCTACTTAGAAAACGAGACGAGGACTATTTACGAGACACAAAATTAATGTTCAAGGTATGTATTAAAGGACTATATATTTGTCAGAGTACAAGATGGATTAGAGTCGTACATGCCTGACGGGACGTGTGTTTCATCTATTTGTCGTGTGTCTATGTCACGTTAGCAAAAACCATTACTGGTTTCTAGATATTAGATTTCTAGATTTTTGAAATTCATACTTCTTGCCTCTAAATATTTTGCTGAATAAGTAGCTACATTTGTTTGAAACTTTAAAAGTTAACTTTTAAAGTTAACTCTTTAATTTGATAAAGGGCAACCCCTTTATCAAATTAACTTTTACCTTAGCATCAACTAAAACTACGCTATGTAGCGAATAAATGTAACTTTTTTTTCAATTACCGTGTTTGTCCCACTGCTGGGCAAATGCCTCCCCATAACCTCCCAGGTACTCTTCTCCTGCGCCACCTCGAACCACCTCAAATCTTACTAACTTAATGTTATCCTGCAATGGTGTGTTAAACTAACCGACCGAATACGCAACACCACACTGCGCTCCAAAATTCATATTACTGACGTTGCTCAAAACGCCACTAAGAGCTCTTACACACGAGCGGCATGTTGCTAACGGCACAGGTAACTGCAGCCGTCGACGCGCGTCGGCGGCAACCGTCGACGCGTCGGCGGCATCCGTTGACGCGTCGACGGTAGCCGTCGACATTTCGAAGATCAGCGGCAGCCGTCGTCTGCTCTCTTAGTATAGGAGTTAGTTGTAAAATGGATTCCGAAGAAGAAACACTGTTATAGCTTTTACTTCGTCGACGCCGACGGAAACGAAAAATAAAAACACGTTTATTGTGGGTTCAAGAAATATTAATCAATAGAGATCAAGATGGACATTTTTTTACTCTCTATCCACTTTTACGAAGAAACGAGCAAAAGTTTTTCAATTATTTTCGAATGTCCATTGCTTCTTTGTTTTTTTGTTATCATTTTTATAACGCATTTAAATGAATAATACACTTACCAATGGCGTTTTTTTCATTTATGGATTTATTATTAAAATCACTTACAACTTCTTCACAAACCGCCATCCATGCTCTGTTTTTTATTGTTTTATTACTATAATCTTTCAATTTATAATTCCAAATACGAGCATTTTTCTTTACTGCCATAATTAGCAATTCAGTACCATACTACCAAAATATAATACTACCATATTCTAACAAAAATATGAATTGAAAAATGCTTTTATAGTGTACTCGAGTTCTTAGATTTTAAGTTGTACCTAAGTCATGAATTGTAGTATCATGTCACACTAGCTTACGAATTCTTCGGAATCCATTTTACAACTAACTCCTATACTAAGAGAGCAGACGACGGCTGCCGCTGATCTTCGAAGTTGAAATGTCGACGGCTACCGTCGACGCGTCAACGGATGCCGCCGACGCGTCGACGGCTGCAGTTACCTCTGCCGTTGGCAACATGCCGCTTGTGTGTAAGAGCTCTAAGGGTGAACGCTGAAACGGGACTGGGCTGGCCATATCTGCCGTATGCCTGACGAGCTGTGGACCAAAATAACCACGTTGTTAAGCAGGTGACAAACGCAGTAGGTGGCGGGACGATCAGTGGTCCACATTAAACGTGGATCGGAGGATTTAGAGGTCACAGGGGAAGGCCTTTTCCTAGCAGTGGGATGACACAAGCTAACAGTAAAAATAATGTTAATCAAATAATTTGATGGCTAAAGCCCCCTTTTTTTTTTGGAATGGGAAGTCATCAAATGACTCCTCCCGCTCTGGGCGGAGCGGAAGGGAGTGCCAGACTCTTACTGACTAAAAACCACCCATGTTCCTTCTTTTGCCCTTTATGTTCCAGGGCCACGGTATCTCTTTCGAACAGTCCCGCAGCCCTGGCAGGCGGCTAAAGCCCCCTAAGTATTACAAAATAGCCAAGATTTACGAGTATATTCCTAAACATTTTCATGAAAATATTCTTTAACCAAAGCGAATTCCAAGGAAACACTCTCCAGTGGTGTTTAATAAGAGGAAACTCAAAACTCAATCGTTAAGGAATCGTCATTAACGCTCGAGTACACCAGATAATCTTTTGTTAGGATTCGCTTTTAAACGTAATCAAACATTTCCGCGTTTTGCCGTTAATTAATTAATCTTAACGATCAGATAATAATGACGTGAATACTTCAGTTATTTGGCTTGATATTTAATCGAAGTAAGTAAGTAAGAATTTTACTCTACAGTATAAACCTTAAAACTAAAATCCACTTGCATTAAAATTGAATTTTTAAGTTCAAGTGGATTTTAGTTTCAAGTTTGTGAAAACAATCCTAATTGTTTTCGTTATAAAAATATACTGGGAAACGACACAACTTGGAGCATTAGCAAAAATGTGGCATAATTAGGTTTCTGCATGTCTGCAAAAGACTAACTAGCTCACAAATCCTTTACCAGGAGCAGACCGCAAAAGCAAACGTCTAACTGCGTCTAACCGAGCGACGTCTCTTGAAGAGGGCACTTCGTGGCTTACGCAAATTGGATGTGGAAAACGGCGTATTAGATGTTGCAGTGTACCTCTGGAAATATAACGCATATAACTATGTAAGGTATCGCATTTATCATATTTGTAAATAACGCGATATTTTAAAATTTCCATAATGTGTGAAAAAAAAAAATTCAATTGTTGTTCAATTTACATTATTCAAAATAGCTGCCAGATTCAATATAGACAAACCACAATTTTCTACATTGGGTAAACCTTTTTCAAGGCGTCTACAACAAACCCATGTAAGCACATAAATAGAAGCAAAATTATAAATAGAAACTCATTTTGATAATTTGGTTCCCCCACTTCCCTATTAATCATAAAAGGGAATGCGCAGATACGGCATGCGGTTCGCGTACGGAATACTAAACACGACTAATGAACGTACGCGGTACTGTATATCAACGTAATTTATAGGAAAAACACGCTATCACAGACCCACAAATATTCCATCTTGGACCATTATGGACCCTGAATCGTACAAGGTCTTGGTCAGATAGGCTTGGATTTTCAAAAAGAGAACGCACAATCTATCATTGCCGTGCTCTCACGGCGCGCAGCGGGTTGCTAATTTACATGTTTCAGACTTAAAATACAGTCCAAATACTTAACAGGACATTACATTAAGATACAAGACAAAGGTCGTGCTTTACTTCATAAGATTTTTTTTCTAATAGACCCTCGAGATGAAAGTTGGATTAGAAATGTAGACACAGTGAGTTTAAAACAAAAATATAATTATCAATTTCAAATAAAAAAAATACTAGTATTGTCAATATATATGTCGCAGGCATTTTGTATGATTTCGCCATTTACATACGGCGTCGGCAATTTATAAACGCTTTTTTCATAACAGCGAGCGTTTATAAATTGCCGACGCCGTATGTAAATGGCGAAATCATACAAAGAGAATCGAGGAGCCCCGCGCAGCGGGGATCCGTCGACCTGCTGACGGAAACGCTAACCCTAGACGGTCGACGTCAGGGGCACCCCGAGGTTCGGTTAGTTAGGTTCCTGTAAACCTTGCAGACAGAAATAGGAGCCCCGCGCAGCGCGGATCCGTCGACCTGTGTTTCGGCATATTAGATAATGACACGGCATTATACATTTTGCCTTCGGCATTTTTCATAACAGCGAGCGTTTATAAATTGCCGACGCCGTATGTAAATGGCGAAATCATACAAAGAGAATCGAGGAGCCCCGCGCAGCGGGGATCCGTCGACCTGCTGACGGAAACGCTAACCCTAGACGGTCGACGTCAGGGGCACCCCGAGGTTCGGTTAGTTAGGTTCCTGTAAACCTTGCAGACAGAAATAGGAGCCCCGCGCAGCGCGGATCCGTCGACCTGTGTTTCGGCATATTAGATAATGACACGGCATTATACATTTTGCCTTCGGCATTTTTCATAACAGCGAGCGTTTATAAATTGCCGACGCCGTATGTAAATGGCGAAATCATACAAAATGCCTGCGACATATACAAAGCAAAAGCTTCTGGGTTAAGCTCGCGATTGTACATAAGCTATATTATTGCAATTTATAAGTATATTTGTGTGGAAAATCAAAACACTATAAATAACCTTTAACTATTTTATTTCAATTTTATGTAGTCTTTACAATAGTCTTTACGTCTTTCACGTCTTCCCGTCAATATATCTCCCCTGTCACATTCCTGAAGTAGTACTCTTTTCTCTCTCTAACATTCTCGCTCTCACTTACACAATACTGTCATCCCCACATTTGTTATTTTGTGTGCAATTAAAAATAAGAATAAGAACATACCTATAATTTGCGTATATACAGAATATTACAGTTTAAAAGAAAGGTAATGGTCTATGACTTGCTTTTTGAAGAGAAGCATAATATTTTCTTTCGTAGCTCGTCACTGGCGCCCAAGACAAACTTAAAAAGTTTCTACATAGTATTATTAAGCAGTAAATAGATGAGATATAAAAAAAGTAATTTTTGTGTCCGTCTGCTTTTTGATGTGGTTTTACTGTCTTTAAGAACATTACTCCTGTAGGAGTTTATATTGTGTATTGTTATATTTATCTGGCCCGAAAGTCTGACAACCAGGTCTGATTGATAGTCGCTCCACATAAAATATTGGTATTCAGCTGCATCCGGTTAGACTGGAAGCCGACCCCAACATAGTTGGAAAAAGGCTAGGCAGATTATGATTATTACACAATTTAACTGGGAGAATTCTATGCAATATTGCATAGAATTCTCCAAGTTTAGACATGTCACCATTATGTTGCACCCGTGTGAAACAGAGACCAGTCACCAGTTAATTTTGAAAGGACACCTAAAAAGCAATATTATAGCGCTTGCCATTTTTCTAAACCATATTTTGTGCCAGTCTCAAACGTCCGAGCAATCTCAACATTTGTAACTCAATAATAATAAATTCGAACATGACCATCGTATGTACACTCATCATCTAAAGTGGGCCATTCAACCCGACGTGTTGGCTCTTCAAAAGACGCATTGCGTACTAAATGGCAACATCCCAAGAGCAAACCATATGACTGGACAAATTGTCTTAAGAAGAACTTAACCTCACCCCAAAGTAAAACCAACCATGGAATTAAAAGCACAGGGTTTGAATTTGCTTGTGGTAGGATAAGCACGATAGTGTTTCGAAGTGACCCCGACCCGTAATACCCCAAGCTGAAACTAACCTTTTACTTAGCAAAACAGAGTTTGAATTTGCTTGTGGTGGGATACGAACGATTGTGTTGGGTAGTGACCCGTAAATGTAACGTCCCGGTTGCATAATCGGTGTCCGAATGTACGGAAGAGGAACGAACTAACTTCCTATTTAGTCTCTAAGGACTAATCAAAGTTTAATCGAGTCCGGATGTATGTTTCTCGTGATTTATATTCGCTGGGGGCGAAGTTCTGGGGTATATTGTATAGAAATGTCGGGTTTATATTTACGAAACGAATAGTTGAAATGTTTAATTGATGGTTGGTACTCCAAAGTTATCTGATAAAGAGAAATTTACATCTTGAAAGCAGTTAATCATTCTGGTTGCATAGTTTAAAATTGTATTAATTTTAAATGGCAGATAAAATCTATTGTCTAATTACTATCTTTCAGTAATATTTCTCTAACACTTACTCTATTAAAAAAAATATTATCCCTGAATTTCTCGTTAGCAGAAAAAGTGTACTACAAAAATGTATATAACACCTAATTCTCAAGTCTATTCTGAAAGAATCACGAAAACCTAACTACATCTACTTTGACCCGCTTTCCGCAGATTGTCTCCGAAAGACCGAAAAAGAAAAGTAGTTTTATGTTATTGTGCTCAGAAACTTACTAAGAACTCGACAACAAGAAACACAATTAGGTGACAACAGCAGAAGTCCTATAGATACAGGGTGGAGGGGAAGTCGACGCGCAAACGGTTACCATGTGTTCAAGTACATCATTCATACATGTTACTTAAATATAACTGGCCCAATGGGGTTCAAATTCTAGTTATTCAGGATCAATTCACATTGTGTTTGAAATCTTAAATCTATTAATAATTCCATAACATCACAAACAAAAAAAAATTACAATTTTAAAATCTGGAATTGTCATCGTCTATCGAATACAGACATTTCTCTAATAGGAATGCTTTGAGTCTTGACAGATTACTTGAATTTGTAAATTATAGTTTTTAAGTCCAATGGTTGTATTATTAGGTACATCTGCCTAACCCTGCGGTATTACAGGCGTGATGTGTGTATCTTATGTCCTTTTGCGGCAAGTTTTATCGCGTGTCTTCAAAATCTTTTTAGCAATTTTAACTTGCAGTGCTGTATGCACTGCAATTTAAAATTGCGAACATAGGTACAAACCGAACTCAATGTTTCATTACGGCAATTTTTCTTTTCTTTTTACAACTTAATTATGGACTCACTTTAGTGAGTTTTTTTTACAAGATCAATCTTGTTTTTGCTGTTATTTCAAAAAAAGTGAATTTCACAATCGGTGCACAGATCCTTTTTTGAAAAAAAAATGAAGTTATTTTATGTATATCCGTAATATACTCGCCGTATAAAGGACGTCCCGATATCTGTTATTGTATTTTCTACTGAGATAAAACCAACGGCGGTAAATGGAAAAATAACAACCCAACGAAACAACTAGGTATTTTTTATTACTTAGATATTTTTACGAGTATACCTCACTGTGATATCTTTTACGTAGTATTTTATACGCGAAACAGTTTTATACCTAGAAGAATACCTATTTTTCACGAAATTCCTGTATGTAATTTTCACAAAGTGTTATGAATTTAATAATAACCTTGTGATCGCTGACGTTTTTACATAAAAGCAAAGCAGAAAAATACATATATCTACACTAATAATATTATTAAGAGGAAAAATTTGTGTTTTTGTGTGTGTGTATGTTTGTAATGATTAAACTCAAAAACTACTGTGCCGATTTCAAAAATTCTTTCACCATTGGAAAGTAACATTCACCCTAAGTAACATAGGCACCCGTGCAAAGCCGGGACGAACAGGTGGTATAAATAAAATCAAGTGATATGATTTAATAGAAGCATACAAGTGTAACTGCTATTTACAATTTGCGTATTTGGCTCCGAACACGCATACCTAGAAGGTGTAAACGGAACCTTCACGCCACACGCCGTCAGCCAAGCTAAGTAACTCTACGCAAAATTATTGCTGGGAAACGACTTATTTTTTTGGATGAATAATCACGGTTTTTGTTACGACTCAATGTAACGCAATCAAAACATTGAGAGAACAGGTTTCATGGAGGTATTTAAAGTAATCGCAATGATGGGGAGAACAAGTGCCTTACGGCTTCGATAAGGGTATTTTTACAACCCTTACATGCTTCTGAAGTATATGTAAGTGTACCACAATGTACCCGCTCGATTGATTCTTTTCTGAACTCATCCTCTTAGTTAGTACTGGGTAATACGACACCCCTTGGTAAGACTGGTTGTCAGACTTTCGGGTCACTGACTACCTGTAACGACTGTCAAAGATCTACGAATAGCATCAGGGACCAACGGCTTGACGTGCTTTCCGAGGCACGGAAAATCGGTATGTAATGCATGGTCACCCATCCATGGAGTGACCTTGGCAAACGCAGCTTAACCTCGCAGCTCTACCAGTGCGGCTGTTATTATTTAGCCACGAGCTACTTTTCTGGTACTAAAATAAAATGTGGGGCTTTGTACAGCGTCGTCCGTGTGCCATAAATCGGTGTACACACGGCAACACATAAGCTATACATTTCCAGTATAACATGGCCTCGCTTTGTATAAATTTCCTGTCCATTGAGAGATCCGTATTAACTGGTTTTGTAACACGACGTGCCATTTTAAAGCCCGAATAAACTGCTTCCGTACTTTAATCAGATAAAACTGCATAAAATATCAAGTAATCTCAGAATGTTAACTTAGAAATTCAATTTATTGAATAAACACGACGTATCTTCTCATTATCCGCGCTCTAGTTTTCCTATGCAGTCTAGTTTACACAGAGTATTGTAGTTTCCTCTATATTGATGGAATATAAAAAAGAAAAAGGTTGCAAAAGAGATTGCCAATATTTTTTATGGGTTGGCAAACGTTACAATATCTGGAATTTATATTTAACTTTGAGATATTGTTTCAAGTCTATTTCTTCAGTACACTCTAAAATGACACTGACAGAGCTCAACTGAATGGAAATAGGCGATTTTTGAATCGAGTTATTGAAATGTAGAACTTGTTAAATTCTACATAAGGTCGCAGAGGTTAAAATAGCAACTTTACAGGTGTGTTAAAACTGCTTAATTATAGCTAACGTAACGGTACAGAACCATTTTTATTTTGAGTTCACTTCAAATTAGTTATAGACGTTGCTTGAATCTGTTTGACTGAAACAACACGTCTTCCGATTCTTTAGCAAACGACATCAAAATGTCAAAACTGCCAAAAATTGACTCAGGTGGTGTTAGAACTCCTACGACGATATTCGTAAGATTCAAAAAGTTGCAACTGTGAATTGCACTGACCTCACCTTAAGTCGAGTTTATCTAGTTCTCTATTCAAATACTCAAATCAGAATCTGGCGGTTTTAAAATAGAGTAGCGTAGAATGTGTTTAAGACCGTGAGATGACGCGACAATCCGAGTGAAATCTTGGAGAAAATGTTAAAATGTTCTTGAGGCATTAAACTAAAAAAAATATAAAAAGCCCCATGAATACCTCTCTTACGAGCCACATAAGGATGTTGGTAATACTTCCCCAGTCGAAATATTTCGCTACAAGCACCTATAGAGATGCATAGGTACATAGCCAGCTAAGCTAAATAACTGTAGGAATGTAGGTACCGGCGCAGTGCGCACACATAAAATGTTTACTGAATGTTCTTACAGGAGGAAATAAACATTTATTGTTATGGATACTTAATTATTGTTTTATTTTCTTTAATAAAATATAACTAAATAATATTTACCTATAAATATTTTTTTTATATGTAAGAAAGTATTTAACTTAATAATTTCGTGAGAAACTAAATTATTAAGTAAGATAAGTTTATAACCAAAGATGGTTTTCCCGAAAATAACTGAAACATTAAAGTTTTCAAACAACCCGGATTTCTTCATCACAATTAAAACCGCAAAAATGTTTTCTCATAAAATAAACTTTCAATTTTTGAGGTGAGCCGATGTTTGGGTTCTTCGCCCTAAAGGAATAAAGAGGGAATTATATTAGAAAAAGGGTGAATGTCCCGGTTGCGGTCATAATTCGACCTCTTTCCGCAGTCCTTCTGGATGTTTCAAAAGGATTTGATAGAGCGGTCGTATATTTCTTTTTGACGAATATAAAAGTGTTTCAGTGTATTATTTTCAGGTAGGGGGAAGTTTTTCTGAGTAGTTTATATCCAATTACAGTGGGGGGTAATGACGCAGATACCCATTTCTTTCAATGTTACTCTTTTGTGATCGTAAAGAGGTATACTTTATTATAAAATATAAAAAGGGTCTATTGTTGTGTTCATTTAGAAAAAAATGCTCCATGTATCTTTTATTTTGAATTCATTTGTTTTGCAGAAACTTAGAAAACAATTGAAGAAAAGCCGTTTGCTTAGATTAAATGACATACAATATACTATCAGCAATTAAAATGATGGAAAAGTCATAAATATACCTATTGGATTATTTTGTAGCGACATTACAAAAAGCTACAGCAACACAGAACAAAAAAATGCTAAAGCGCAATGACCCGTCCCGCTCTGGGCGGAGCGGAAGGGAGTGTCAGACTTTTACTGATTAAAACCCATCCATGTTCCTTCTTTTGCCCTTTGTGTTTCAGGGCCGCGGCATCTCTTTCGAACAGTCCCGCAGCCCCGACAGGCATCGGCCCTTGCGGGCCCCTCCGGTTTGCTGACATCTCTATGAGGCGCGCGTGGAACACGAACGCGTCGTCGACATGGCTTGTCGTCATAAGACGGATGGATGGCGAGCTAGCCCATTACTCACCGTCCACAGGCTCGCGCCTACGGTGGCCGAGAGCCACCACGTGGCCCCGACGCCCGGGGTGTCTCCCGCGGGTGCTCGGACGTGAGGTTCTCTCCCTCTCACGTTCCGCAACCTCCTTCGCTAGCATGACTGATTCGCAGAAGGAGGTGACCGCTTCCCATTCCTTCTCACTCCGGATCATGGCTTGAACCAGGGCCGGACGCGAGAGGTCGCCGCCGCCAATCGCCGCTACGAGGACACGGCCTCCACGGTGTCCTCCGGGCGATCCTCGCAATGATAACACCGGGCGTTTCCTCCCGCCCGATTCGGTGCAGGTACCTCCCGAAACAACTACAGCGCCATCACACAAATGAAGAACTAACGTCAAAATTCTGAATCGCGCTATTAAAGTTATCCGTGACTTAAGACCATAGCATAGTAACCCAACTGTCGGGCAGTAGCTCACCAGGCAGAACACCCGTCTGGTCGAAGAATCCTCCCTTTTCTATGGAGGATGAAGAACTTTACACCCTGTTCTTTCATACCTTATAATTTAAGCCACCGAAAAATAAATCCTGTTGAATGTCATTGTAGAAATATGGAGCACTTTGAAAGCGAAAGTCACTATCTCAAGAAGAGGGCCCTCTTCTAGTTTTATGACGTGCAAATGGCATTCAACTTTAAAGTGATAAATTGGTATTACAAGTACGCGAGGCCCGGTTTCGGGAATAAACGGTTTTTCTTTGGGACCGAAACCCGGTTTCTCCCTGTTCCGTATTACAAGGTAGGTTGGGTATTACAAGGTTAGTTAGTTATTACAAGGTCGAGTACACAATCTATGTCCTTTAGTAACGTTTTGCTTCTCATTTATTATTCCATTTCACGTTAACATCCTTGATTTCCTCTATTACGGCACTAACGAGCTGTATTCTCTCTCCTAACACTTGATTAGGAGATATTAATGAGTGCCCAATCTAAGGACGTCCCTCAAGCAATTTGTAAGCATCTGTTTCAGGTCATTGGTGTTACGGATATATGGTGATGAATATCTCTTCAATTCAGTGTTCATTAGACGAGATGATAAATTTTGGGGCGAAATGAATGATAGTTACACTCGTTTACGTAATCCAATAAGGAGAATGTATATCTTGATAAGATAAGTTCACGATTGTATCCCATGGGGATAGGAAGCAACTGAACAACGGCATCTACTACGATCTTTACATATTCCTTTCGCTTTGTCCAAGTTCATACATCTGGTTGTACACGTACGTTGAGAGTACAACGCACCTGATCATTCTGAAGAAAATCAAAAAATACTATTACAATAGTTTATGCTTACGGCTTCGCCCGAGTGTAGTTCGGTAACTTTCCCACGGGACCGTACAACTGGAATAAAAAGCCATACTATGCGTTAATCCTGGTTATTAACAATCTGTGTACAAAATTTCATAGAAATCCGTTCAATAAGTAGTTTTTGCGTAAAAGTGTCAGTGTTTCCATCCATTCTTACTAAACTTTCGGATTTTAATAGTAATAAGATTATATCAATGTCCTTCTCGGGCATCCCTTATCAATTAAGTCAATGTATACTGTGACCTTTTACTCTCACATCTGCCTTGTTACACTTAATTAAAGGGATAATAATGAGTGCCCAATCCGAGGATGTCCCTCAAGTCATTTGTAAGCATCTGTTTCAGGTCACTGGTGTAACGGATAAATGATGACGGATGTCGCTTGGTGGGTATTGGACATGGTATTATATTAATAGATCGTGGGACAAAGTGTGTGATATTAATAAGGATTTTAGTAATATAGTTACATCGTCGATCTTTCAGATAGCAGTAATAATAATCATAGGAGAAGACATACTCCAGTTTTTTTTGTGACGCATTTTAGGGTTCCATAGCTGAATGGCAAAAAACGGAACCCATATAGATTCGTCATAACTGTTTGACCGTATGTCACAGCCACTTTATTCCGAAACTATTAAGACTACACAGTTGCCTGGTAATTAGATGTATTCTGTGAATCTCTTTACAAAAATATTGTATTTTTTTCTCCCCCTCTCTAAACATGCAAATGAAACTAAAAAATAAAAAAGTCATCAAACCTATAAGTGCGGGGGTAAAACATCTCTATGAAATACATAAATTACATCAGTACGTTTAGCTATGCCAATGTAAATGCGACTTGAGTCATTATGCCACTAAAGACGTCAAAATCAAACAGTTTGCAGCAGCTCTATTCTCCTTCACAAAGCGGATGTAAGTTCTCGACACAAACCCCTTTCATTGTTCCACAGTCAAGCTGCAAGACATCTTGACGTTCACTCTTGAAAGTCAATATACAGCTCTGAAAGAAGGTCGAGTTTGAAGCGCCTATATACTGACTGGAAACTTTTGAGCGTTGCACTGCAGCTTACAGAGTGATAAAAAAAAACGATCGACGTGACAGATTATAAAAGACAAAAAAGTCCCGATTTATTATAATATGGCATTGTTTGTCACTGACTCCTAAACACAGGCGCACACACCAAGTTTAGGACTCAGAGTATTTAAATTATTGTGATCTTGTAATAAGCCTTATAGGTACGTTCTTAGTCTTTTGGATATCGTAATGTGATGGCTTTTGGTGAAATAAAGAATTTATTATTATTTTAAACAGCACAATTTTTTTCCACAACTTCTTAGATAAGAGGTGGAATCTTAGAAAAAGGATGAGATTTGATACGGCTATGTAAACCCTATTTTAACGGTACAGAGAGGCAAAACTCGTAAAAATCTCAGAAATGAGAGAATATCTCTTAATTTACGTAAAAGCGTACATTTTGTCACACAAAATCATAGACACAATTAAATTTAAAACATAAAATTCAAGTTAAAGTTACAAACGACATATCTGCCAACATAACAATTCTTATTTGGCGACATTCGGTCCGTAATGCAAGTTATTCAAGCGTAATTGATGAACACAGAGAGAACATTAAAAGATGGTTGACCTCACTTCGTAAGTGCTAGCTTCATTTGTTCCTAGCTAATGATATTAACAATAATAAGCATGAAAACTTTAAAATGTGACCCTTGCTGATTCGTATCTACATACTTCAAGCCATAGCTAAAGGCTATAGAGAATGGCTGCAAATATACATAATTACTAATTAATTTTGCACACAATACAACAGTGTAAACAGACCATTCCCGTCAACCAAGTAGTACATACATCAAACTAAGTAACTACGCAAAAACTAAAAAACTAACTAACTACGCAAAAAGTCAACAACTTTTTTTTTCGGCTGAAAAATTGCGGGTTACGGTAGGACTTAATATAACTCGCTCAAAACATTGTGCTGCTAGATGCATTGAATAGTACATTAGTAATGGATGAATTTAATGTAAAGTTGTAATATTAAAAACTTGTAGGTATTTAAAGAAAAACCTTTGAGAAAGTTGGAACTTTGACTCCCAATACCTCCGTAACTAGAAGGTTCCGAGGTATGGTCCAGAACAAAAAAATGATCGCAATCACGGGGAAAAACTTTCCTTTCGGAGGCTTTTTGATGCCTATCGGCTTCGTTAAGGGTCGTTTTACGGCCATTAATAAGGTCATTATAATTTATTTCACTATTCATTCATGTTAAGCTTATAATAGGTCTTCAAAACTTCTAATGTTTCAAACTATGTACGACTAAGGCGAAATCCGAAAGTTTTACGCATTTTATTTCGACAAATAATATATGCTGACAAGCATGAATTCTCCGAAATGCTATAGAAGTTTACCAACTTGAAGACTCCTACGGGAAATGTAATCAACTGCTTCGTAAGGCAGTTAATTAAATTTCTGTGTATTCGGATGCTCAAGGTACTGAGAAAATAGTTTAGTCACTAAGAGTGACCCGACAATGTATATTATGATGTATGCGTGTGAGTATTTTAAGTATATTTATAGTATTTTATATGTCCTTGTAGTTTATCGTAGTATTAATTAAAATTATTTTCAGAATACACCTACCACTGCTTGTCTCTACATCACCCAAAGGTTGACTGGTAGAAAATGCCTATGGCATTAAGTAAAATAAAAAATATGTCCAGTATGATTCAGATACCTATCTACTAGTAGTTATTCCAGGATGATACAAACAATGACTCCTTTAGGAGAACAGAGTATCCAGTCTCTCTCACTCTCTCTTAAAGAAAGCAGATGAAAAAATCTTGTAGTAATAGCAACATCGTATTTCGAGTAGTCAAATTACTGAAAAAAATCGAATGTTGAGTTTCGATTACGAGATTTAATGGAAATTCTCGCCTTATGACAGTAGAAAATATTTATATGACTCGTTTCGTTGGTCTAGTGGTCCCAAGCGCGACTACTGAGCATGAGGTCCTGGGTTCGATTTTCGAACAAAGTGTTATTGGGTTTTTTATATCAGGGATTTCTTAGTAGTAACCACCGAGTCTTGGTTTGTGCCCGGTTGATGGCAATAAGCTCGCTCGTGACTTAAACATAACATAACATAAAATGTGGGTTCACATGTTAAATACACCTCTGCCTAACCCTTCGGGGATTACAAGGCGTTATCTTATGTACGTTATGTATACACCATTATTTTTAGGTCGTTCTGGAACCGAATACCATGAACTCGATCATCGAACTCGAAACGATTGGGACTATTTTTTTCAAAAAACAACAATAAAAAAAAACACGAAAGAATAAATTTAATGTTTTTTTTTTTAAATAATCAGAATTGATCGATGAATGAATTTTTCAATGGGTATCGTTCGCATGTGTTGCCGATCGTGGATACGTTTTACACACACATATGCATTTGAGTTCTCATTATTTCAAAAAAAAAACTTTAAATTTATTCTTTCGTGTTTTTTTTTATTGTTATTTTTTGATAAAAATAGTCCCAATCGTTTCGAGTTCGATGATCGAGTTAATGGTATTCGGTTCCAGAACGACCTAAAAATAATGGTGTATATTGTGTATTCTATTGTTTCTCGTCTAAAGGAGCCTTAGATATTGTTAGTATTCCGGTTCTACGAGTTTAGATTCCTTAAGTAAGTCACTCGTAACTCAGGAGTTATTCTCAAACCTAATTAACAAACCTGTCCGCCAATTTAATTTCCACATACAACAAAAATCTTCTATACAAATAAATAAAATTGAAGTGTCAGTTTGTAATATTAAAATAACCGCGTTTTACTACATGCATATGAATGTATATACGGTACATGGTATATGTACCGTATATTCACAAATAACATATACAATTACAATTTTTGTCTGTCTGTCTGTCTGTTTGTTCCGGCTAATCCCTGGAGCGACTGGACCGATTGTGACGGGACTTTCACTGGCAGATAGCTGATGTAATAAGGAGTAACTTAGGCTTCTTCTATTTTAGGAAAAATAATTAGGGTTCCATGCAAAAAATTAAAACCCTTGAAATTTTGGTAATGAAATCCGATTAAAAAAAGGAAACAATTTTTTTTATAACAATTTCAGGCGAACGAAGATTGCGGGCAACAGCTAGTCTTTAATAAAGTTCAAATTAAATAATGAAGAAAATGCGTTTTTCTTTGGTGAACTAACTCAATTATTTTGCCCGTCACCGTAACTGTAATTTATAGCTAGTGAGGTCAGGTAACATCTTTTAATATTATGTAAGTTATTCCGGTCATAAAGTAGACAATAATCGGCTGACCTCCACAGAGGTCACTCGTTAGTTAACTGCTAGAAGTTACTGCTTTGCAGACCGTGATTTGGACATAAAATACGTTATATATTGTTTTAGTTTCAGATGAAATTAGAGGTAGGTATCTAATTGAATTGACCGGAGTTTTGCTGGACGTAAAAGTCTGTTAACACGACGTTTTCGTTTGACACCTTCTGTGCGTGGGTTAATATGACCCGACTTTGTAGATACAGATAAAATAGTTTATTGAATAAAGTCAAGGTTTGTTTATTTGTTTATGCGTAACTGATGACCTCTCTCCTTGACCTTTTGACCACCATTTTCACTTATACGTGACAAGCAAGCGCGTGCCCTGTAAGCCAAACGACACAGATATGTAACAAAAATGGTATGTGAAATTGTGGCTTGGCGTGGACGGCACGCGCGTGCGTTTATGCTCTGGCGGTAAAAGGTTAAACATCACTATACAACCATGTACTCTGATCTTGTTACATGATTATTATATATTTATATGGATTTGTATATGCTTTATGTATGTATTATTAATATGTATTTACACAGACGACCTGCAGCACTATCTCTCCGTCTTCCTGCAAAGATCGCTTTTAGGGATACGACCGCCCATTGTGTGACCCTGTGTGAAATGATTTATTTTATTAATGTTCCATAAATGGTTTAAAAAATAAAGAATATTCTATTCTGATGAAATTGGTTGGAGGTTAAGACTTCCTCTTCATAGAAGAACTACAGAGCTAGAAAACACAGAGCTCTATAACATAGACTATTATATTCTCCGTGAGATGCCTTGAGTACTAAAGCTAAGCTTTGTACACGAGCGCACTGTTCATATAGCTCTCTAGTGGGAGCTTAGCTGGAACATTTCGCAATCTATTCTGCTGCTCAAACTAAGCATAAACCAAATTTCTCTAAAATACTGCTGTAAAGTCATCATCGGCTTCCAATCTAACCGTATACAGCTGAATACTCGTACTAGTATTTTACATGACGCCATTGCCTATCTGACCTCTACAACCCAGTTAGTACAGGGTAATACGATAACCCTTGGTAAGACTGGTTGTCAGACCACTCGTGTCTTTCGGGCCACTGACTACCTGTAACGACTGTCAAAGATCTACAAATGACAGCCGGGACCAACGCCTTAACGTGCTTTCCGAGGCACGGAGGAAACTCGGTATGTAATGGGTGGCCACCCATCCTCGGAGCAACCTAGGTAAGCACGGCTTAACTTAAAGGTCGTCCTAAACGGCTGTTATTATTAAGCCAAGAACTCTTCGAGCGAGCGTGAAATACTGCTGTAAAGTATACCACGGGCCCGCAAGGGCCGATGCCTGCCAGGGCTGCGGGACTGTTCGAAAGAGATACCGCGGCCCTGGAACATAAAGGGCAAAAGAAGGAACATGGGTGGTTTTTAGTCAGTAAGAGTCTGACACTCCCTTCCGCTCCGCCCAGAGCGGGCTCTCCCGCTCGTCATTTGATGACTTCCCACCCGAAAAAAAAAAAAAATATACCACTCTTATATTTATTGCAAACTATTGCTTGTGGTTACTAGCACAAGTGTCTCCTTAATGAATTCGTAAATAGAGACACACTGTTAGTTGAATTTCCACCGTTTAGCTAAACGCAGAGAGTTGAAATTCGAACAATGGAAAAATATTTTAGTTTTTTATATTATATGTTGTAGCTTAAAGCATAGCACAAATAGCTGGGCCGCAATGGAAACAGATAGCCCAAAACCGTAAGAAATGGCAATCCTTGGAAGAGGCGTTCACCTAAGAAGGGTTCCTCAATGAACTATACATAAATTAACAATACAGTTGCAAATTAGTAAAAACACTACTACATACACTATATAATAAACAAATGAGCAACATTGTGCACTAGCTATATTTATTTTCTTTTATTTTAATATTTTATTTATTTTTTATTTTATTATCGTTTAGTATTAGTTAGCTATTAATATAGAGCAAACTTCTAAAACACTTCTGTAAGTATCCCAGTCTCATTTATTGCATACTAAAATACCTTATCCCAGTCATTAGTTATTCTGAACCAAACAATGTAGTATACTAACACCCCACATTATTTCACTAAAAACTAAATTCGAATTAAAACGCCGTGTAGTGGAGTAGATTACGTTACCTATTACAATTGAATGTAGATTGTAGAATGTATATTCTACGTGGAATGAACTAGTTTATATTATGTATAATCGTTTCGCTTTGTCCACAAAATAAACTATTGTAAACGTTTCCCAGTCGAAGCTGTTTTAACCCTGAAATTAATCAGGCTTTATAGATCTTTGGTAGTCTAGGCTGATAGACTAGGTAGGACTAGATAGGCTGACTCAAAACTAATTGTCTTTAAAACCAAAACAAATGACGGCTTCTTAAAAATGCCATAATAAAACCACGCTGTTGAATTTTGGCATTTCGTCGTTGATGTTCTAATACCTACCACGTACTAAGTCAAAAACAGCAATTTTACAGGATAGTAAAAAATCAACATAATTATTACCTAGGTAACAGTGGCGAATGTTCCATACATCGGCTCCCCTTTGAAAAATGGCACAGTCAGTATTCTATAGACAAATACTATAATCACAATAAAGATATGTACTCCAGCTTACCTCTTACAAAAATTTACCCTTCGCTACTGCTAGGTAATGATACAATACCATTTTATAATTTGTGTTCAGTCCAAATTAGATAGTGACGTTGCCTGTTTCTGTGACATGCTAAAACAACGTGTGCATCAAAAATCAAGTTAGAACTTATTAAGAAGTTTAAATCCAATAGTGCAACGATATTGAGGCATTCATTTAGGTGAAAACACGCCTAAACACACTCCCTTCTACTAATAAACACGTAATAAAGTTATACCAGGAATAACAAAGTAATATCCATACATTTTCATAGGTTTAAACTTGGAATTATTTTATTCTGTGTTTATTAGTACGAGGGACTAAGTTTTTGCAATAATCTGGAAAGCAAAAGAAAAGCCTTTTAATACAAATAAATACTATAAAATTCTTTATCAACAGTCATTACTTATTCTGAACCAAACAATGTAGTATACTAACACCCCACATTATTCCACTGAAAACTAAATTCAAATAAAATGCCGTGTAATGGAGTAGATTACGTTACATAGACAAGTGAATTACTGAGGTAATGTCTTGTGGCGGCGCGCTACGTTTTGTAGTCCCTCGAGTGATGGCATTTTTGAATTATTTATGTTATTATTTGAAGAGGAGCTGTGTTTATATTGAGTAGGTTTATTTCACGTAAATTGGAATGTTGAATGTTTATTATGTAACATAAAATCACGCCTGTAATCCCCGAAGGGTTAGGCAGAGGTGTACCTAATTACACACTCATATTTCGCCAGTTATGTTTAAGTCCCATGTGATAGGACACGAGCCTATTGCTTTCAACCGGGCACAAATCCGGAGTCTGTGGCTGCTACTGAGAAATTATTAATGATAAAACCCAATAACACTTAGCCCGACTTGGGAATCGAACCCAGGTACTCATGCTCAGTAGACCAATGAGGCAGGTTCTATATTAATATTGTAGTACCTACTAGTTGTAATAATTTATAGGTATCTTACTTACACGCTTTTTCAGAGTCTCACCTGTTCTGTATTTGCATCGTACTATGTAGTAGAAATCCGCCTTCTGCTTTGCCCGATGTTTACACCTTTCTAAATGAACTCTCTAAAATGATGGTAACTCGCTTCAAAATCCGTTACGTGCTTTAGTAGTACACCACCATGATACAGACAGATACAATAATAGTGTCGATATTACATGTTATTCCCGTAAACACCATTCTCGTAGTTTCCACTAGCTTTATTGCCAAACTCACGAAGATAGCATACCTGCATAAAAGTATGCCAACTACGCCATTAATGATGAGGTGTATTCGTACCGTAGAAGGTAGAATATTTTTGCCACAAACAACTCGCATCGTTTTATTGCATGGACCATAAAAACTATCAAAAATAGGTATGTGAATAAAAGCAAAAGAAAAAATATTGAAGTGAGATTTAAAATAACCCAAACCAGTATCAACCCACACAAGAGATATGAAAAATTGATAGAAAATCTAATTACTCTAAGTAGAGACAAACCTGGCCGGACAGTTTTTTACTTTGTACTATTTATTGCATCAGTATTGCTGTCAAAATGTTGGTGGAAAACACCGTTTGGAAAACCGACCTGTGCATCCACCAACCCCCAATGCGCAATCCGCGACCTTAATCCATCACATTAAGCTCCCTTTCGCAGAGAGCAGGTCTGTTTCCCAGCAGTGGGAACATTAAAGGCTAATTAATATTCTAGAGTCGAATTGAACGTAACCATGTTAAACAAATTATGATTCGTAACCGTAACTCGTTTATTTACAGAATTATAATCCTTACTTCCTTTTCTTACTTTATTTATATTATAAATGCGAAAGTAAAATTTGTTTGTTTATATCCTTTTCACGCCTAAACCTCTGAACCGATCATCCTGAAATGTTGCATATACGGTGTCAGGTGTACAGAAACGGACATACGGTACCTTTCATCCCGAAAAAAAGTAAGTACTGTTCCCGAGGAAAACAACAATAACGTTCTTATGATAATAGATGGCGCCACGTGTCTTTCGAATCATGATTGAATTATATTATTACAAGGACAGTACAACCTGAATTGATTGACAAATTCTAAATTAAGCGAAGCCGCGGGCAAAAGCTAGTCATCAATACATCCCTCTAAGTTTATTTAATCCCATTGAATGACTATTTCATCTGCCATCCGCATCCTTCTTAGGTTAGTAAAGGCACAGAATTTTATGGAAATAATAATATTACAAGATAAAATATAAGTCGTCTTTACACCGATTCACGATCAAAGTTCTCTCTCCGAGTGATTCCGAAGCAATTTTTGACGAATGATAAGATTATTGCGTGAACGTACATTATCTAGGTTTAAACGTTCCACTTCGATCATCGTGTCACTGTAATTTGCTGGGCTCTGTGCAACTCTTGAGGCGCTGTAAAATAAAAACAGTAAACCAACTGTGCCTTTTTTGGGAAATTAAACACGGCGTGTTAGGGTTGACGAGACAACTTAACTTTTTTTATGTTGCACGAACTCATTAAAGGTTAGCACTTGTCTTGATGCGTCAGCCTCGACGTACTAATGAGCAACCTGTTACCTTATGCATACTTACATTCCTGAAGATAGTTAGAGAGAATACACTTTTATTACAATAAAATTGTAACACAACTTTATTAAAATATTGCTAATTCTATAGTTACAATGGCGGACTTATCGCGTATAGTGATATCTTCCAAACTATCTTTGTAAACTAGCTTTTTCTTTGTTTTTTGTGTGGTTAGTGCCTAACCTGATGTCAGAGTTTTTGTGCCGCCCATTGGCCTCTGACTTGGCTTTTTTATGTTTAATGGGCCTACTCTTGACCTCAATCTAGTCCTGAGGATAGAGATGAGGTCGACGATGGAACGAGCTAACCCAAAAGAAGCTTAATACTTCGCGACTTAAATAGATTGGGGTCATATGAACTTGCGAACACCGACGAGGGCAGGGAATTCCACTACTTGACTGTGCACATAATAAATGATGTAGCAAAGCGCTTTACATGCCGTCAAGAAATATCTGTCAAGCATGCTGGTTTGGTTTACTCATGATGTTTTCCGTCACCAAAGCAAGTGTTAACTATACAATACGGACATGAATCCAAAAAACCAGAGGTGCCTGTCTTAGGTTTGAACTCGAGACCTATGACTTGGCAGTCCGACGGTCACACCACTAGGCTGTCAATCACTGCTGAAAAAAATGTAAAGTGTTTAAGCTAGTTGTATATCAACTAGCTTAAACACTATACATTTATTTTTTTTGTGTAAGCTGATTCTGACTATTTGTTCATAGTTGAAATACTGTTAATGCTGACATGTCTACATTGCTTGAGGCGAAATAATTGTTGCTTCACTTCACGCCCGATTACAAACCGCGGAGTTTTAGTATCAAAGTAATGCCAGAAGGAAATTCTGTGATATTTTGTTTGTATAAATATTTCTGAATGAGTAAATCAGCTTTTGACAATTTCAGCTTTTGATTTGCTTCTAGAAAAACTTCAAGTAGATTTAATATTAACTGTAGTCAGTTATTAGTATAGAGAAGTTTAAATTTCCATTCGTTTTATGCATCTGAAAATGAGAAAGGAGGCCACCCAGATTCGCTCGAAATAACTTTTTTTTTTTTTGTATAATTTGATACAGTTTTGAGACGACATCTAACTGAACTACATATTTCAGCGTTTCTGTGAAACAAAGAGCTTCACAGGTTATTTATTGCCCGTGAAAATGGACAATACTGAAGCGTCAAGTACAATATTGTACAGAAATGAAGCTTTCAACTAAGATCAGTAAGAAACTCTGTTCTGTCGTGGAGATTTATTCTTCAACATCGGTCTAGAATATAAGCCTAGTGTTTTCGTAAACAGAGTAATGACATTACGGACGGCATTGATGTTATTATAATTAACTATCTGTGCCTTCGACCTTTGTTGAAATTATTATAAAATATCGCTTCCCTATTTGATTCGGATTTTGTTGACGATTTCATAATATAAACCTTAGCAAAAATATTAAAACCCTTGATATTTTAAAAGTAGCCCAAGATACTCCTTATAGTATCTTGGGATTGGAGCTATCTGCCAGTAAAAGTTCCGTCAAAGTCCAGCCGTTTCGGAGATTAGCCGGAATAAACAGACAGACAGCCAAAAATTAAAAAAAAAATATTTTTCTTATAAGTACCGTATAATTATACTTTCATATGCATTAAGTAATAAGCGATTATTTTGAAAGTACAAACAGACATTATTTATATATATATGTAGATTAGTATGACCGCAAACTCAGGTGCACTCTCTTTCGAGGGGGAAGTTTCAGTCTGATGGGACGGCACTCCGACACGACCGGTAAGAGATCAGGCGTACACCAACAGCACAACGTGCTTTCCGAGGCACAGGAGTATTTCACCCACAAGAAATCAACCAACTCAAACTAAACTGAGAGGTGGAATGTCATTTTCTATAAACTAGTAGGAATGCTTAATTTCCACATTTCCCTCGAAATCGTTTTTTAACGACATTCTTAGAGTCGTCTCTATTAATCTCTATGAAGAAATTAATTTAAAATGAGGTTATTTTATTTCAATTACGCCTGAGATAATTTTTAATTTAGTGAGCTTCTAAGCTATTTGGGTAAATTATTATCTGTGAAGGTTTTCAACAGAGATTATTAATTAGGTACAAAGTAGATAATTATGAAGGCCGTTGTCTTACCTGTTGCCTTCTGAATATTATGATGAAAAGTTACATTCGTCATTAACCAGGTCGACTGCCCACTTTCCTTTATTACAAAGATTTTCTGCTGTTTTTAACCGACTTCTATAAAGGAGGAGGTTCTTAATTCAGTTGTTTTTAGGGTTCCGTACCCAAAGGGTAAAACGGGACCCTATTACTAAGACTCCGCTGTCTGTCTGTCTGTCTGTCTGTCTCCAGGCTGTATCTCATAAACCGTGATAGCTAGAAAGCTGAAATTTTCACAAATGATGTATTACTATTGCCGCTATAACAACAAATACTAAAAATAAAAATAAAATATTAAGAGGGGCTCCCATACAACAGATATGATTTTTTTGCGTTTTTATAGATAATGGTACGGAACCCTTCGTGCGCGAGTCCGACTCGCACTTGGCCAGTTTTTTTTAATGTTTGCGTCCTCATAACTCCGTGATTACTAGTCCGATTTATTTTAATTTTATACACATTGCTTGGGCATTTTATGAGCGCTCGTTCCACTAAAATCATCTAGACCAGTCCTCCAGGGACAGCACTCAATGTTCCACTACGATGCCCTAGGGGATCATATAAAACTCTAATTTCCTTTTGAATCCCCTAATTGTTTGAGGACCTTTTTATTTAATTGAAACCTAATTACAATGTAGTACTGGCTAAGACAAGGATAACACTGACATTCACTAACATTTACCGATTGATGATTATTCTTTATCGCACAAGGATACAATTATTACCCTTATTCAACGCCATATAGTATTAAGAAATTAAATTAAATTATATACTCTAAAAACTTTTTAGTAACATTGGATAATAAATACTCGACAAGAATATGTGTGAGATAAAAAAGTGGAAATAACTTTACTACTGGAAGTCGGTGGCAAAAAAGGCAATGAAACTAACAAAAGTCACCGACTTCAGGAAGTAAAGTTATTTTGCACATTTTGTGTTGGTTCTGGAAGTCGGTTATTTATTTTTTTGCAGTGTGATATCTACTACTTTATCCTGTGCTTCAGAAGGCGCTTTACGAAGTAAACACTCATTTGAATTTCGATTCATTTCCTAGAAAAAATCCACGACTTGGTCAAAATCATGCAACTATAAGACATGCCAAGTTTTATTGTTATTTATTTATTAACTCAGTATCACTATCATTACAGGAATTTCCTAATTCAATAGTGTGGCCATATTATTCTGTACATCGTGGTTTTTGTGAACTCACTCAGAGAACAAGTAAAAAGATCTATGCTGTCTGCTACTTCATTAAGTACACTCTACGTAACGTCAACCATATACCTAGTATATTGAGATCTCGACTCCAGTCTTGCCAATATGTGTTACCCAGTATCTGGCTCGCGGAGGTGAGTTGGCAGTTGCGCCATGTAAAATACTGGTATTCAGCTGCATCCGGTTAGACTGGAAGCCGACTTCAACATATTTGGGAAAAGGCTAGGAAGTCAAGATAGGTTTCCTCGCAGCACACACATACATAGCCACAATGTCTATACAAATAAGAATATAGCTTGGTTCACAAAAATGAGTGAATTTCTCTTAACAATAATGTTGTATTGGTAATTCAAGACACATCGTAGTACTATCGACCGAGACCGCTGTGCAGTGTGAAATGCATTTCAATTTGATTCTGACGCAGAAATTTCTATTTTGCCGTCAAAAGAATTTTAAAATTAATAAAGTTTTATTTGTAGTGAGTTTTCAAGTACGAGTTGTCTTCAATTTTTTTTCTAATTAAATAAAAAAGAAGTTCAAAGAGTCTGGACGCGTGGTTTGTGGAGGTCATGTTAAATACTGATATTCAGCTGCTTCTGGTTGGCCTGGAAGCCGACCCCAACATAGTTGGGAAAAGGCTTGTTAGATGATGATGGCCTAGTGAAGTGAAAATCGGTTTCAAAGCATATTTCAATGAGTTTGAACAAGGGGTAGCTTTTCAAATCAAATCAAATCAAATAACTATTTATTTCGAACAACATGGTCCATCTGTGTTAGTGAATAAGTACTTAAGAACTATGTTAGAGGTGAGAATTATTTATTTTTTATTTTTTTTGTTTGTGTTTTTTTTTATTTATTTGTTTTTTCCTCAATGCAATACATTTTTGACATTCCCATAATTGTTATCGCTTATAGACTTTATCTAGGCCCTCGGGTAACTCTTGGAAAATAATATTTCACCAGTTATGTTGAAGTCTCGTATTATTTATGTATTTAACACTTCAAGCACAAAGTAAGGAGGAGGAGTTTACCTAATGGAGAAACCCAAAAATACTTTGAAGAAGCCTGCAGAACCTCAGTAGCTCAGCACTCGCGCTTGCAACCTAGACTAACGAGGCAGTTGAATATACTTTTCCGTAAATACAAGTATTGAGATTCAAGTATCGATAAACCCCGGATCATTTTCAAGGAGTACTTACTTTGAAATGACCGGAAAACTGAAGTAGGTAATCTTAGGCTCTTGACTTGACCAATCGCGCTATTGATCTTCAACGCCCCTCATTTTCATGACGTAGCGTTTCAAGTGTGTATTAAGACATTAGATGAGAAAAATTGTATTGGTGGGAAACGACTTTTTTGCGGTAAAAAATCAGCCTTTAGTTACGGTAGGACTCAATGTAACGCACTCAAAACATTGTGCTGATGCATGGATTGAATTGTACGGGGGTTTTGGAGGTGTTTAAAGTAAAAATCTTATAATAAAAACATGTATTTAAAAAAAAAAACTTGTGCAAAATTTGGAACTTTGGCCCCCAATATCTATATCTAGAAGGTTCCCAAGTTTGGTCTAGAACAAAAAATGATCGCAATGACGGGGGGAATAAGTGCCTTTCGGTTTCGTTAAGGGTATTGTTACACTCTTTAAATGTGAGAACTTTTCTATTTCTCATTTACTAATTTATTTCTCATCAATGATACATGTTTGATATTCATTACGTCGTAGATGGGCGGTACCTTATTGGGGTTGCCCTTAATGGGAGGCACTTGGAACACTCGATCAAATGTGTCAGTTTAATTAGAAACACTATACTATTCACGGAGGTACGAGAGGGTTTGATAATCCATTACATAAATATAATGGCATTTTATCATGGGGAACCTTCCAGTAGACAGGCACCGACAAAGTGATCCAAGCTGGCTTTACATAAGGCTACAGAACTCCTTGATGTACCTTAGGTATTTCAACAATCGTGGGCCTGTGGACGGTGAGTAATGGGCTAGCTCGCCATCCGTCCGTCTTATGACGACAGGCCGTGTCGACGGCGCGTTCGTATTCCACGCGCGCCTCAAAGAGATGTCAGCAAACCAGAGTGGTCCGCAAGGGCCGATGCCTGCCAGGGCTGCGGGACTGTTCGAAAGAGATACCGCGGCCCTGGAACACAAAGGGCAAAAGAAGGAACATGGATGGGTTTTAGTCAGTAAAAGTCTGACACTCCCTTCCACTCCGCCCAGAGTGGGAGGAGTCATTTCATGATTTCCCATCCCAAAAAAAAAACAGAAAAAGGTATTTCAACAATTCATTTACCTATTAATACAATTATTTTTTTTTCTTTTCGGAAACCTTTGTGGAAACTATATTTTCGAGCCTTTTGAGGTTGAAACTTTGGGGCCGTGGAGTCCGAGTGCTCACAGCCTTAAGTTAAAGCTTCTCGTGACCCAAGGGCTAGCTTTTACCTTGGCCAGAGGCTAAGTGTTGCCATACAATGTGGCAACGCCAGTCTCTGGGGCACACCAGCTGACAGCATTGAAAAGGAGTTTTTTGTTGTCCTTTTATAGTTTGTTTTTAGTTTAGTTTTTAATTATTTCAATAAAGTATAATTAGTTAATTTATTAAATATACATATTTATATTTCTTTTAACCGATTGCAATGAAACCATGTTCTTTTGTTCAAACCCGAGTTGAAGTAAAAAATTCCAATAAGTTCACGGTTGCAATCTTTTTCTGTCATCTACCTCTCTGAAGTGCGAAGCGACGTGACGTGCAAGGAAACTAGGTTATAAGTCGATCACAATCCCTACTGAGTAACATGTCGATACTGTGTTAAAAGGAATTTTATTATCTGCCAGTATTTCCTTTTCCGGGAGTAGGTATCGTGCTTTTATTTTGGGGTTTGACTGATTTGTTTAGACTGAAGCTCTTACTATAAAGTTTTTTTTTTGAGTGCGATATGATATATATGCTAACTAGCTTTTGCCCGTGGCTTTGCTTGCGTTAATTTTGAATTTGAACTTTAAACAAACTACTAAAGTTTCTATAATAATATACTTCAATTCGATTCGAAATACACGTGGCGGCATCTATTTATCATAAGAACGTTATTGTTGTTTTCCTCGGGAACAGTACAGTACAGTGGGAACAGTTTTTCGAGATGAAAGGTACTCTATGTCCGTTGCTGTACACCTGACAACGTATATGCAATATTTCAGGATGATCAGTTCAGTGGTTTAAGCGTGAAAAGGTAACAAACAAACTTACTTTCGCTTTTATAATATTAGTTAGGAAGTTGGATTAGGATTGACAATGGCTTGATAAAGAAGACATATGACATCTATCAACCTATACTAGGCCCGTGTGGTGGATCATGCCCCTCTCCCTCTTTTAGAGAAAAATGTAAGAACAATACAAAACAAGTTATATACTTCATTTTGTCATCTACATCGCTCCTTGCGCAGATCTGCTGGCAGAAAAATAGAAATAAGCTGTACCTTATGTACTCAAATATAATACGAGTATGTTGATTTCCTGTGTTGTCTACTGTGTGTACATAAATACAAAAAAAAATACACCATATAATAATAAAGTTAAAAATCAAGATTATATCAGGAACCAAACCTGATTCTACTTAATTTATATGCACTACGTTATTTCCCGAGAGGTATCTTACGTATGTAACATTTGAGAATTCGAGATTCAGTTGAAAATCAACGTAATCATATTGAGCATCCAAAGCAATTCATATTAAAGTCAAATATCGTTGAGGTTCGCCAAATATCAAGCGATTTGAATTGACTGAGATTGCGCGCTTTCCGAGGTATGGAGGAAATTCGGTATGTAATGATATTATTAAAAGTAATTCATTTAAATAGTATCATTACATACTCTGCATATCCGCAGGTTTCAATAGTTTAGTAAAAATAGTTGACTATGTCGTTTAATTTTTGTTTATCATCAGTTTTGTTCTGCACCCCTGCTTTTGAAGCAGGGGTGCAGAACATAATCAAATTTTGAACGGTTTCAGTATAAAAGTCCTCTTAACTGAATTTTGACCATGGCAGCCAATCTCAGTGGAGACCAACAGATGGTATAGTGTACAAACGTGTGCGCAAACACAGGTACAGTCTCTTAACTCACTCTCATAGTTCTATGAGATCAACACGACCAAGGACGGAGAGATCTGGTGCAGGACCAACAGCTTAACTTGCTCTCTGAGGCACGGGAGCATCATACCGCCAAACCAGCATGCCTGAGAGATATTTCTCGACGGCATGAAAAACCAAGTTAAAAGCCCAGGGGTGGCATAAAAATACTGACACCAGGCACTAGGAAGGAGCTCGTGGTTAAATAATAACAGCCACTCGGGTCGATCTTTAGGTTAAGCCGTGCTTGCCTAGGTTGGTCTGTGAATGGGTGACCACCCATTACATACCGAGTTTCTTCCGTGCCTCGGAAAGCACGTTAAGTCCCGGCTGTCATTCGTAGATCTTTGACAGTCGTTACAGGTAGTCAGTGGCCCGAAAGTCTGACAACCAGTCTTACAACACAAAGATATCGTATTACCTAGTACTAACTGGGTTGTGGAGGTCAGATAGGCAGTCGCTCTATGTAAAATACTGGTATTCAGCTGCATCCGGTTAGACTGGGAGCTGACCCCAAGATAGATGTGAAAAGGCTGGGTAGATGATGAGGTTAGGCACTAACCACACGAAAAGAAGGAGAAGATCATGGAACCAACTTCTAAACTCCGATCTGCTTTTGAGAAACTCCTATTTGAGTCGATCATATACTACGAGTATACGTATTGTAAAACATACAGAACCTACGCTGCAGTTCACAAAATAACACTCAAACTCCAATAAATCATAACGATTAAACCAACGTCGCATACTGAAACTATGCTAAACTAAAACCAGTAAAGCGTGTCATGAAATCGAATGCCGTAATTGCAATCCTTTTACGTGACCATCCATCGGTGAAATTGACGGTAAACACTACTTTTCCGGTATTCTGGAACCAGTTGATTTACAGGCAAACGAGGCTCTCTTTTGTACGAGGAAAAAGATAAAGTGCGCGAGTAAATATAGTGCTGAAAATACGGTGAAATTCTGTATATTTTGGTAGCGAAAGCTGAGTTAAATGTTTGACACGAGTTTTCTCTCTAAAACTAAAAATAAAGTATTAGGTATTAATTTGCTGTGGTTTTTTTCTGCAGTTACAATAATCATGAAAATTATTCTGCTATCTCAACACAAAAATGTTTCTTCTGCACCAAAATAACTAATTCAGGACCGCATCTATAACTTCAAGCGCAGAAACGCATCAGACAGAACCGATTCTCAAACTCACAGTTTTTTTGTTCTCTTAGCCCTCATTTGTATTCTTTTAAAAATAATAAGCAATAGAAATATTAACTACATTTCAAAGGAGCTTGGATCATACACCAATCATCCAATATTCCCGTCTCCTTCAAGGCATAAGTACTACACTATTCTCTTCGAGTTCATTATCCCCTAGTCACGTTAGCATTGTTCTAAGTTACATAATCCAGAGCTTCCTAACATAACGAGCAAGCCCTCACACGATCCAGCGTGTTGTTAATTAGTAAAACGATAATGTGCGCATCAGCAACCCTGATTAATGGGTATATGTCACTATGTAATGATTAATAGTAGAGACACTCTTAACAACTGTTAGAAAGACGATGGAACACAGCAGAGGGTGAAGCTATTCTATTGATGATGATTATAATAATACTAGTCATCTTACCGTGCTGAAGATCAGGAATAACTTCTCACACAGGGAAGGACTGCCTCGTTGGTCGAATGCGAGTGCTGAGTGTCAGGTCCTAGTTTTGATTCCCTGGTCGTGGGTTTTCCATCAGAAATTTCTCAGTAGCCGCCACGGAGTCTAGATTGTGATTGGTGTTTGTAGATTTGTGTTGATGGCAATAGGCTCGCCCCTTATTACATGGGACTTAAAACATAACTGGCGAAATGTGGTGTATTATTAGTTACACCTCTGTATGTCTCCTCTGTTTATATGTTATGTTATAGTGAAGGATCGACGCTCATAATTTCCCGTTGTATTTAATAGTTTGGAATAGTCAAATCCAATTTTGTCCCGATGTTTACTTTAACATTGGCCCGTGTTTATGCTCTGTCCCACTCCTGGGCAAAGGCCTCCCTCCATTTTTTCCATTTAAAAGGGTTAAAAGTTCGAAAAGCTTCAATAACCATGTCAAAGGTCACTTAATTCAAAACTCCTCAAGTAATTTACACCATTTTGCAGCGTCTCTTAAAAACTTTACTATAATTTCTAGTAATACTTCTGTATGTATCTACCTAGTGTTATTCATGTTGAGTTCAGTACGCGTGAGTTAATCCTTAGTTACGCCTACGCGTTGATAGCACGATGATAATAAGTTATCATGCTCGCCAAAATGGATGACAATAGTTGGGCAAAATTATGGAGTTATCGCACAAAAGTTTGTGAAGAAAATGTACAGATGCAAGCTACTACAATCTGTGAAATTTCTATAATAGATTTTCAACTTTATCGCTGAAGCATTAGGTTCAAGGTTGATTGGGGAAATTTGACAGTTTCGGGTAGCTTGATGTGCTGGCGTCTGTACTTTGATCTCTTTTGCATGGAAAGCTTTGAATTGCAGATAAGGAAACGCAGAATCAGCATATAATATGGTTCCTACAGTGATAAAGGTGTCCTCTTTGTTGAGGTAGCTAGTGATCAATGATCCACCACAGATGATGACTCAACAGAGATTGGTGGATATTATCGAATTTTGATTACAATTTTGCGACCAGTAGTAATGAAATAACTAAGACAAAGTAAGTCCATAATTAAACGCTCTGGAATAGGTCTGTCTGTGGATGGGTGACCACCCGACATGTAGTGCTAATTGGGTTGTGGAGGTTAGATTTTCAGGCGCTTCATGTAAAATACTATTCAGCTGCATCCAACTTGAAGCCGATCCCAACAAAGTTGGCAAGAGGCTGAGGTTGTTTTAGAATTGTTAGGACTCAAGGATAAAAAACCATTACAAATGCTGCAACAGAATTTATTTTATTGCAGAAAAGATTCTTATGGCATCTTACTTTTCATTGAGGTACGGGTAAAAGTGTGAAATCGAACCGAGAAAGATTAAAATATTTTGGGATTGCCTCGTTAGAGCAACGACGAGATTTGTTGGATTTAATGTTCCGTAAAAGACTAGTAACAGGCTCTTTGAACTGTCCTGAGTTGCTTAGTAGAGTATCCTTCCATGTGCCACGAAATCTACCAAGAAAATTAAATAAGAAACTGTTTTGCAGGCCAAAATGCAATACAGATCTAAGGCAACATTGCTCACTTTATAGAATGTATGCTGTTTACAAAGAACACGATGAAGACATCGTCTTATATCATACATCTGTGGTGCCTACTCTCAGGAAAATGTCTAAATGTAATTTGCAAAATAATTAAGTTTCATTCTGTTTGGCTTAACTTATTATTATCGATACGGTTGTTGCTTTAATATTTGTATTTTTTTTATTAACTATTTAGGCACATAATATAGTGCATGTAGTGCTCTTCTTTAAGTAATGGGGTCACTTAGACTTAAGTTTGTAAAGTTTTACTATATATATGTAATAGTGAACTCATTGTTGAAGAGCCAAATAAAATAAAATAATAAAACCAATTCGGATAAAACTGAAGACACTAGATAAATTCATGAAAGCCATTGTTTTAGTCACTGCAATAAAATTTTGTACCAGAAAGCATATAATTTCAACTACGAGAATAGAAATTAATAACAGGAGGAGCTTTTTAAAAATATTTATCTAGAGAAAAATCTTTGTTTTCATGGAAAAGATTTAAAACGATGCGACGGGAAAACAAAGGAGACATGTTGAAGAATGACATACATTTCCAACCATTTTGTAGGGGTACGGTGCCAGACAAAGAGATTTAAAAGACTTATAGAGCGGACATTGAGAATATTTTCATTTCATACAACAATTTTGATCCCAAATATTTTGGATTTTGACACACGAATTCTAATTGACAAGCAGGCGTATGACACTAGATAGACCGATTTCTTACTAAGTAGTTACTACTTAGTAAGAAATTTAAGTATTGGATTACGATTTTCTTCGTCTTGTCCGGTCTATCGCTCGTAAATATTTAAATGTATTTGGTGCCAGAAATGTATTGCTCTAGTCTGCAATGATTTAAAATGTCGATTACGAATACTTTGTATCTGTGGCGTATCCTATATTTTGTCAAGCTGAGGCTTAAATGCGTCGAAGGCCCAAAAGTGGGCTTTGGTTAGGTTCAGTTGGGTGTATCTATTTCCTTAGTAGAAAGCTGACCGTAATGTAGTAATAAAATGAAGGTAGATGATACTAACAATATTTTAATAGCAAAAGCTACTACTTATCATCCTCCTGCCCTTGTCCCATGTTACTTGGGGTCAGCGCAACATGTTCGTTTCTTCCATCTCCTCTGTCAACCGTCACGCTATCATTTACGCTACTACTACATTCATTTAAGTTCCTACTAGGGCTGGTGAGAGCCCATAGAAGTAATTCGGGGAGGCCTTTACCCAGCAGTGGGACAGTAAAGGCTAACAAAAAAAACAATTGCCGTATTTCTAGTTACATTTCGGAATCGGCATAGACGCCAACACGGTAGGGAATGGTATGCAAGTAATTACTTTAGTAAAATACATTTTAAAACTACATTTGCTTCAAACTTACGTATCGTGGACAACAGTTGTTAATAAAGTTCAGTTTATATTTATCATAAAACCCAAATCGAATATTTATTATTACGTAAATGTGAATTAGTTTCAAGTGATTCCAATTAAACCGCTTGACATATTTGGTACCCTCATCAAATACAATAAGCATTGTTAGCTGCATAATTAACCCTATTCAATTTGAATGGTTGACAGAAATGTCACTACAACCAATGACAGAGAGATCTGGTACTATTTAGTGACCGAATAATAATTTTACTAGAACACTATATCACGTTAAGTGACATCGTCCCACTCTATGAACTACTAATTAACTGCGTAGCTTGCCACTTAATCACTCGTAGCGGGTGCTACGAAATGTCGTAGCAAAGGTGCTACGTAAGCGCTACGAGCCTAGTCGTATAGTAATGTCACTGACCTATAAAATCCTGAATATACTTAGAACCTTTTCATATAAATATGAGACGTCAATGGATACACAAATTTTAAAGGCAGCTTCATCTATTGACAAGTTAAGAGTTCAATATGACAAAGTCCAAAATCGATATTTTTTTTCATAAGTAATTCTAAACTATTCAACAACTACGTTTTAAGAGTAAATACATAAATCAACTCTTATTGCACATAAACAAAGATAAAGTGTTGCTAACGACTGTAGTGAATGGGTTCGGGGAGAATTTTAAATTGTTAACGAGATAATTTCAAATGGTTTAAGAGCTTTGTGTTGTTAAATATAAGTTATGTTCTTTTATTAAACATGTATAGTCTAAGTGTAGTTTCAATGTGAAAGGTTCAGAAACTGTACCATTTAGTTAGTAAATAAATATTAATCAGATTTCGACACAGATGAACCATGATCTAACCAGAGTTATATGGTGTATTTTTTATTCCGGGAGAACGGTCCCCTAGGATTATTTTTGAGATTTCACGCGGGCGAAAGATAAAAGCTATATACAACATCACGCCTGTAATCCCCGAAGGGTTAAGCAGAGGTGTACATAATAGTACACCCACATTTCGCCAGTTATGTTTAAGTCCCATGTAACAGCGGGCGAGTCTATTACCATCAACCGGGAGCCAAAACAGACTCTGTGTTGGCTACTTTTCTGATGGAAAAATCCAATAACACTTTGCCCGACCTGGGAATCGAACCCAGTACCTCATGCTCAGCAGTCGCGCTTGCGACCACTAGACCAACGAGGCAACTAAAGTTAACAATACATAAAAGCTATTAGTTAATAATAAATCTTTAGTGCGTATATACACCATTATTTTTAGGTCGTTCTGGAACCGAATACCATTAACTCGATCATCGAACTCGAAACGATTGGGACTATTTTTTTCAAAAAGTAACAGTAAAAAAAACACACGAAAGAATAAATTTAATGTTTTTTTTTGTCAAATAATGAGAATCGATCGATGAATGAATTTTTCCATGGGTATCGTTCGCATGTGTTGCCGATCGTGGATACGTTTTACACACACATATGCATTTGAGTTCTCATTATTTCACAAAAAAAAACATTTAATTTATTCTTTCGTGTTTTTTTTTTTGTAACTTTTTGAAAAAAATAGTCCCAATAGTTTCGAGTTCGATGATCGAGTTAATGGTATTCGGTTCCAGAACGACCTAAAAATAATGGTGTATATGTAGTCCTCGACGAGGTTCTCAGAGGGCGAGTTTAAATACACTCACGTATCGGTGGTTATGTATCATATCAAGCATATTGCCACAAACTGCACAGAACGCGGCGGTTGCGAGCTCTACTAAAACAATTCTATTATAAAAAAAATCTATTATAACTCAAACCCCGCTATGCTCGGCAACAACTTGACAACAAACTAGGAAGTCGAATTTACCAAATCTATTCCTATTAATAAAGCAGTCTTGCATAAATCAATGTCCAACCTTGTGAGAGTTGGTCTCAAGTTTAGTGCGGACTACGTCGAAAACTTACAAGTGACTCACATCTGGCTAAACTTACTTGGGAACAAAAACTAGACGAGCCAGCGAATCGGTTCTCTCAACATAGTTCTGAATTTCTGATGATTTGGCGATTGTGTCAACAGTTTTTTTATGCTTGTCTGTGTTTTATACTATCATCTGCTCAGACGATGGGAAATCTAAGGTTGCTATACACGTGTTTGGGTAAGCCTGATTCCCCCCGCCACCCTACCTAGCCTGGTGTTGGTTATAGCTAAATGGTAAAATATACATTAGATTTTCCAGCCGGCCCGCATCAGCTTGACCCTAACTTGTGTGTACTGTGTAACATCCCTAAAACAAACGAGTGTTTGTTTTAGCGATTAAACATGTTGTTCAAAACAAGTGCCAAAGGAAATAGTGCCACACACATCAACTCAGAAATGGATCGACACCGTATCAACTCGAGCCATCCAGTATTCTTTGTATGAAATTCCCTACTGCAACGCACACTAAACAGAATCGTAACGTAATCGCCTCGACGATGAGGTGAAAGGCGATAGGGTGACAATCCCTTTCCGAGTTGATCTGTGTGCTATTTCCTTAAGCTGGCTTTCTTCTCGGACAAGTTAGTTCACAAAGATCGTATTATGGTCTGTTCAAAAGAGATCTTGAGAATCATGACCATAACGCGTACAGATTTCCACTTGACCTTAACCGCAGTAATAAGTAAATGTACAGACGCCAGCACATCAAGCTACTACAATCTGTCAAATTTATTTAATAGATTTTCAACGTTATCGCTACAGCATAAGGTTCTAGGTTGTTTGGGGAAATTTGACAGTTTCGGGTAGCTTCATGTGCTGGCGTACTATGTAAGGCTTTTTTCGACAGTCGTGTAGAAATTGACAGTCTGGCCACTATAGGTTTATGATAACGACAAGGTTACCAGAATCTTTTGTCAGATCAGAATAATATGTAGTTTTTTATCATAGTGTAGCAGATCTCAAGCACTTAACAGGCATAAAAAATTATGAAACAAATACAACGCAAACAAAATAAACATTACGGAACACAAAGCAGAGTTAAAGGTTTATTTTTATATTTCGCGTAAATGAATAACAAACACATACCTGTGTGTGTATGAAACCATTTTAAATTCATAGAAGAACAATTTTATTTTATGTCAGAGTACATGGAACTTAAACTAAGTGGGAATTTCAGTTGTATGCATTTTATTTCACTCCTAATACCGGCAGCGTTTGTGCTCCAATGTGGAAATCTCAACGTAACTAAAAATGGAAAAGCATTTTTCTGTGGTAAGCTAATTTGAATGTACAATTACTGAGGAAACATTTTTGAAAATGTACTTTTATTACAAGGAATTTGTTTTATAATAGACTTGCAATTCACGTTATCAATATTTGAGTACAACTCAAAACATTTCAGTTGATCATTTGGATTAATACAGTGAAATGTTAATCAGATCTAAATTGCGATTTGCCAACTTTTAGAATACACAGCTGAATCTTCAGCTTATTTGTAAGGTGAAAATATTTACTCAAAAGATTATTATATCGCACAAGCATTCTTCATACATACAATCTTGAATTGCGATGACGTGCATCAAAAATTCCCACAGTTTTGTTTGATGATAAAAATTTACTCAACTAATAGTTTTTCCCCACTTGTGTTCTTTTAAACAAACACTATGGAGTTGCGATGACGTGCACCTAAAATTCCTTGTTGAAGTGCAGGAAATCCAATAAATAAATAAACTCAACGATAGTAAGACTTAACTCCCACACATTTTCACGGCGTATGCGTCATACGTCGATTGCGCTGTACGATTGGACCGCCTACGCTACGCTAGACAATCTTTTGTTAGATACTCGTAGTATTCTTGGGAAATAATTTTATGTACTTGTCGATTCCTAGATATCCTTCTTCTTCGTATCGCTGGCACGACAAATTTTATATCGCGCGTTGTCGGTGGCAGCGCAAAGGTCACTTCGGCTGCATGTTTTTGGGCTAAGAGGGCAGGAGAACAGGTGGAGCATAGTTTGCGACGCAGCTCCAAAATCACACCCCGCTGCTGTTTCCTAGATATGTGTACCCGGTTTGTTTAGTCTAATTTGAAGGATTACAACAATAATCCAATAATTCAATATTTAATGAAAACAACATGTAGTATCCGTTAGTAACAGGGCTGTTAACACTATTTACTCACAGTAGCACCGGCTCACCAGCACAGCCAAGTCTTAGTCCCGGTACGCCTTACCTTCAACTTCCCGCCATTCGTGAGGGGTGACAGTTGTCATACGTGACAGCTACCGGACTCCTTGTGTGTGTGAGACAGTGTTTACATATCTATTAAATAGATGCACTACACAACGCTTCTCTGTAAGACTTTTGACTAAGATTGAAGTTTCAGACCCATACTATACAGGATGTAAGGGACAGCCCTCCACAGACTGATGGGGTAAAATCAGTATGTCATACTAACATGACCGGTATAAGAAATTATTTCAGGAACGTTATGAAAATCAATAAATTTGATTTGTTTTATTTCCTCATACGCAATGTATCGTTTTGCATAAAAGGAAGCTCCAAACACGTTTATATTACTGAGTTTACTAATTGTGACAATAAACTATATTGTATTTGTATTCGTGATCAAGCAGTAAAACATGTTCACAGACTTTTACATTGCTCATGAAAGGAAATTAGAAATTGTGACTTGTTGGCCATCTGTCACAATTTATAATAATCAATTACAACTTTCAGGGCAAGTTTCGACAGAATACAGATGACTGACAAAGAGAAAACACGACTTATTCTAAATAATAACCTGAAAATACAAAGCAAAAGTAGGTAATTTAAAGAGATTCAATGAACATAACGCTCATTTTCGCCTGATGGAATATCAAAATATTTTAGTAGGTAATCCGTCTTTATAAGCGTTGTTATGGCCCAAATAAATGTCTTACAGAGCTATGAATGGGTTCAGTACAAAGTTTGTCTATTGTACTGAAAGTGAGTTAACGGATTTACTTAGTGAGCCTTTTATCGCCTGAGGGGTAAACAGATCTGTGGGTGGCATTAAACGAGGGAAACTGTTTAGAATTTGGATCGTTTCGTTCTAGAGGGAGGTGAGTTATTCGATGCCTTTTATGGCATTTTAAGCCTTTAATGGACCTAGCAGAGGGAACATTGCCTACAGGCTGAATACACTTATGCTTTTATAATCCCATTGGTAGGAGGCAGGTCTCTTCCTAGTTCGAGGAACCAGTATCAGTAGTTTGGTAGGCTGATGTCACGTGTCTTCGAATTTTTGCTTCTAACTATTAGGACGTGGTGCTTTTATCTGATTTTGCAAGTTAGGATCTTGTGAATAAGTAATTCTAGTGGCATAAACAGGGTGAATTTTTCAAGTGGGCGTGGATGGCCAAATCCGAAACTATGAGGAATACCTACCGAAAAATACTCAAAGGAGTATCGAGCCCGATTTTAATGATTTTTGAAAAATCAATATTTCTAGCCATTTATCGAACCCATTGATTTTGAAAACAAAAGCCACACACTGTTTTACTACAACGTTCGATAGTTTCGCTAATGGTGATAGAATTCTGGGAAGTAATGACATATTCTAACTTAAAAATATACTTTAAAAATATGTCAACAGTTTTTAAAATACATGCAATTTAACTCAACATCAGCCATTAAACACTTAAGTGCTCTTTAAGATGGTGCTAAATAGAAAAAAGAAAAAAAAATCAGATGGCTGAAGAACCTTTCTACTAAATTTTTTATCGGTGACAAAATTGGTAGAGATTGGATTTACGAGAAAGAAATAATTTATTAAAGAACACATAAATTCAGTCACATCTGAAAAAACCATTTGTCTATTCTTTACAGCGAAAATGAATGTAGGTATCTAAAGGTCATCCAAAGAGAGTACATTTTTTTTTTAAACATTGCCCCACACTAGGAATGTCTCCTGTATCGTGGGTGCGTTTACAAACATTTAAACTCGCGTTGCGTTTGCGTTTTTAAACATTTAAAATAAATGATTTATCTGTAAGGCGAAGATAGATATTAAGAAACCAATCACAACAGCTTTAATATGGTTTCACAGCTGATTAACTGATCAGAGGCTTCAATATAAGCCCAAAAATCCTAAAAAGAAACCCCAACCCTGTTTTCATTACACCTTACACCTAATAACTAAATTAAGCTCTTCAATTTTCCAAAACACACGACCGGTAAACTCAATATTCCTTCAAACAAAATAAGTATTAAAAATAACCCTTTTACGCACAACCGGTAAGAAGGATGACGTCAAAGACACGCGGCAGACATGACAAACATTTATACACCGTTTAGGTAAGGGTTGCCAGTTAGATACGTCATCAGTGTTGCCATAACTCGAGCAAAAATAACGACTCGAAGGGATTTCAACCCTTTTAATTGAGCCCTTCAGTTTAACTGTGCTTGGAACTCTTTATTATAATTCCTTTGAACCTTTTTGGAATTAGTAATTGAAAGTCTATTTAAATATAATCGGGTTTGTTGTTAGTCAGCAGATTAGTGGTAGGTTATTGTTTGAGGGGGTTTGAGGAAAAGTTAGTTTTTATAATCTGTGTGAGAATTGTACCCCATAATAAATGATAAGTACTAACAGTACCGTTTTCAGTTACCGAGTTTGTTTTTGCATCTCAATAATCTGTATTCTTGTTTTCTATAACGTTGCTGTCAGGGGTACCTAACTTAAGTAACTGACGAAAGACTTAACATCAGATAGGTAATACCTGAAAAATAATTGTATGAGTTGTGTCGAGTAAAACAATGGTTCATATTTCTTCGTGAAAAGTTATCGATTAAATAGATAAAATTTTTATCCTAATAAACGAAGCACCAGCTGGCTTGATATTTTGATACCATCCCGGGACAATTTTCTTAATAACCCTACTCAATCTTAGGGAACTTGAGTGAATTTTTTCAGTAAAATATGTTTAAGAGGCTCCCCAAACAACTTGTAGGCTAATAAACTTCAAAGACTTTGACCAAAAGGATAACATTAAACCAAAATTATTATACTTAATTCTATTATGACCCTCCATCACTAGTTTTTGACGCTAATTACTCTATTTATCAGTACAAAAAGGTTAAATATGCTTTTTAGAGTAAATCACTATTTAACCTACGCAAAACAGAGGTGGTTTTCAATTCGACACGTTTATTTTTGAATATAAACGTGATAAATATAAACGTTGATGGTTGGAGTGGGAGAGGAAGACCAAAGAAACGATGAATGGATTGTGTGAGGAATGATATGAAAGATAAAGAAGTAAATGATAGCGTGACGGTTGGTAGAGGAGAATGGAAGAAAAAAACGTGTCGCGCCGACCCCAAATAACATGGGACAAGGGCAGGAAGATGATGACGTTTATTTTTGCCGCAAAATTTTGTCTCCGTAAATATACTATTTCGTTAACAAATGTGACGTCTTGTAATGTAACTTTAGATGTCATTGCATTTGTGCCGTTGTTCGTACCTAAATAAGATTGATAGGAAACTAATTAACCACGTACTTTGTTTACCAAGTACGAAAGAAAACAAAAATATAATTTACTACTGTAGTTCAATTTTCTGTTTAATTTCTCACAAAGTTTTATTGGTATATAATATGTAGAAGGTTTTTCTGGCCTGGCTTTGTGCCTGGTTGATGGCAATAGGCTCAACTTCTATTGGTTAGGACTTAACTGGAGAAATGTAGTTTTTCTATAGCTCTGCCTAACATTTAGGCAAACGGCGTAATACTATATTACGAAAAGTAGTAGTAAAACTTATATACCTACACTACAATAGTAAAAGTAAATGAAGAAGGCATTGTTTAGCGACAGTACATGAATACGAATTGTACTCATTAATTTGTGTTGTGATGAACGCATTTTAGTGCGAAAATAGTGATGTCGAGATAGTTATTCCCTCATATATAAACATTTGTTCAAAGAAAAGTATGCTTATACGATAATTATACCGAAAAAAAATAGAATTAAATACCTATTGAAAGAAATTATACTGTATTATGTTCTTGAATTGATGAAATGATTAGTAATAGTATGAAAGAAGTAGGCATGCTGCGCCGACCCCAAATAAATTAGAATAAGGGCTGGAGAATGCTGATTATGTTCTCGAATATTAAATAATTATCTAAAAAAACCACTGAAAGAGGTGTCGGAGAATTGAGTTATAGTCCCACCCGCACTTGGATAGTCCGATGGCAGACTCTAACAGAGATGATGCCTCAGTCCCAGCAGTGGGAACGTTACGCTGATTAACATACATACCATAATACCGAGCCTATAATCCCCGAAGGGTTAGGCAGAGGTGTACCTAATAGTACACTCACATTTCACCAGATATGTTTGAGTCCCATATAATAGGGGGCGAGGCTATTGCCATCAACCGAGCACAAATCCAGGCTCCGTGGCATAGGAAAACCTAATAATAATTACACAGGCTGATTATTATATTAAATAGTTAATCTTCAACCCTTAAGCCATTACTGGTTACTGGCCAATGTATTGGAAACTAATAAAGACTACCACCAAATGGATGCCAGCAGTACTTATTCATTATTTGCCGTCAAGAGACCTTCGTCCAGCCGATGTTGATAAACATTCTCCCAAACGCTCAACTGAACTCTATTGAATCCCAAAACACTTTGGATCCTCAGAATTTAATTAAATGTGGTGATGGCGATTTGATTTAGGTATTTTGGTTCCCCTAAATAACGTAACCCCTGTAAATGAACACAACTAAATTCGCTATGTCTTGAATTATAAACTACTAGCTTATGCCCGCGGCTTCGCCCGCGCTGAGTTCGATAATTATCCCACGAGATTGTACTACCGGGATAAAAAATATCTAAGTTATAAAGTATCTGTGTGCCAAATTTCACCGAAATCCGTTCAACCGTTTTTGCGTGAAAGAGGAACATCCATATATCCTCACAAACTTTCGCATGTATAATATAGTAGTAAGAGTAACATTAAGCTGATGATTCTTGCGTTGTTTCTATGAGTATTAATGGTGCATACGATTGGATGCTCATTTTTGTTTGATTCTACATTCAAACGATTACGAAATGACAAAGGAATTAATGTTTATTTGCCCATTTAATTTCATTTTTTGATCATTCGATTGATGCCGAATGCCGAAATCATACATTGTGGATCGTTTCACTAATAATCCAATTTTTATACTGGTACTACTGTTATACCGATGTCGAAGAATACATTTGTTTTGTAAACCGTGTCTGTAGATGTTAACATCGTAAATGCATATCATGTTAAGTTTAAAACAATCATACTTGAAGACGTTTTAAAATAGGATTTGTATCTGTGAATACCCGAAGTCTTGTTACTTCTAAAATGTGTGTGCTGAAAATTGAAAAAGTCATTCTTATTGTGACGCATCGTCACTGCTAATGGCAAATCGATGCATTTTATCTAATCAACTGTCGAGTGGAAATGATAACAAAAGTTCGAATTTTGAAAACTACCGAGTCTTGATACTCGTACAATTTAAAATTAACTTACCAAACAAAACAAATTCAGAATCAGCGATTATCAGCTGTTTCAATCCGCCTTGCCCCCAAACCCACTCTTCCTTATCACTTTTTTATTTCTTAATCATAAAACAATAAACTAACACTTTCTACACAACATTGAATGAATCGAATAAAATTAAAAACTACAATTTGCAAAACGCTCACATCATCAAGCAAAAAGTTTACAACTCACGGAAAAATAAAGAATTTTCGAAATTCGAAATCACCATCGTGAAGAATTGTCAAATGGAACTGTCGAATATTTTTTTAAAGAAAGGGTTTTTAAAATGTCGGTTTGTTGTTATGAAAAGTACGAGATGTTTTGTAGTCGTTTTGCCGCGCGGCAGGAAGCGGCGCGGCGTGTATTCTGCGCGGGTGGCGCGCTTACACTGACTCGCTGAAAGTCTGAAAGCTCCGCCAATTCGTACTGAAATACATATCAATATTCGTATGAAAGGACGCTGTGTACTGCGGACTTGTTTTGAAACTATTTCAGGTTTTTTTTCATTGTTACTGTGAAGCGCGTAATCAATTGAGAATTTGAATTTGGAAACTCGTTAGTGCCTTTATGCGTTTGCTGTATTGTTCGTTGAATGGCTGATACTGAACTAAATAAAAGCTTTGTCTGTTTGCAATACAATTTTTTCTTTCATTGGATAGTTTTTATAAACTGGTGGGATTTATTTCCCGTCTGTTTTATGACATTTTATTTCTGTTTGTACCGAAGCAGGCATCGATCGTTAATTTTTACGAAGGATTTTTTGTGAGATTTTTGTTAAATATTCAATTCAATTCAATTCAATTCATTTATTGCATCAAATATGGTAGGTACATGAAGTTCTTAAATAAATATTTAGTAACACACATTTGGCCAATATATAGCATGCAATAGTACAAGTTTTTACACTTAAGCTATTATTTAGTAGGGCATTTTGTCGATACCAGTTAAATATGTCTGTGTTTTAAAGTGTAAAATTTACAGGGACACTTTTGAAAAAACTCATCTATCGAATAAAAACACTCTTGTAACAACCATTTCCGCAACGCAACACAAAACTTATTGAAGGGTAGTTGAGTAATTGACCTAGGCAAAGCATTGTAAATTAGGGGAGCCATATAAACGCAGCTCCGCCGAAAAAGTTCTAGCTTTGGAACGGGCATTTCAAAATCTAAATTCCTAAGGTTTCCTTTTATTTGTATTATCTTTCCGTTCAAATAATTCAAGATTGGACCTCACAAACCTGGCAACTTTGTAAATATAAATGCATGGGACCGTCAATAGATTGTGCGACTTGAATATAGGTTTGCATGAGTCAGACCACTGCATTGAGAATATTGCACGAATACACTTTTTTTTGGGCGATGAAGATCTTCGCCATTTCGGAAGAGTTTCCCCACACAACTATACCGTATCGTATTACTGAGCAGACGTATGCGTGATACACCATTATGGCGGTACGCAAAGATGTAATCGTAATGCTCCCACTGTTGGATACAACTATCCTCTCTGTGAGAGGGGGGCGGGGGTAACCACAACTCGAGCCCAGTGCGGTTGGGTAGATATCATATGGCTTCGAAGTTTGAATTCCAAGACGTTTCCTCGAACATTCTATTTTATTTTAAGTCAAGTGGTTTTTTTTTAAGAGTATTTTTATATTTCATTCAAAATTAAATTTCAAAAAAGGAAGACATTAAAGTGAAGTGTTATGCCAGCTTCCACTCTAGTACGTCGTTAGAATCAATTGCGGGTAAAGGATTATCTATTACGATGGTCGGTCCATCAAAGGGCTTAATGCACATCCCATTTGTTCCACTCAAGAATCCTCAGGCCTTAGCACGAACACACGCAAGAAATATATATATGTTACGGCTAAAGATGGGTGTGCACATAAACTTAAGATTAGCCGGCTAAACTTTGCGCGGGGATCCGTCGACCTGCTGACGGAAACGCTAACCCTAGACGGTCGACGTCAGGGGCACCCCGAGGTTCGGTTAGTTAGGTTCCTGTAAACCTTGCAGACAGAAATAGGAGCCCCGCGCAGCGGGGATCCGTCGACCTGCTGATGGAAACGCTAACCCTAGACGGTCGACGTCAGGACCTAAGTTTAACCGGCTAATCTTAAGTTTATGTTCACACCATCTTTAGCCGTAACATATAGATTTTAAATTAAAAAAACCCATTTCGAGCGTAACATTTAGAAAGTGACCGTAGCAAAAAGAGTAAAGCGACAGTTAAGAGCGAAGGAGCTCGTGGTTAAGTTAAGCGACTCGGGTCGATTTTTAGGTTAAGCCGTGCTTACCTAGGTTAGTCTATGGATGGGTGACTACCCATTAAATACCGCGTTTCTTCCTTGCCTCGGAAAGCACGCTAAGCCGTTGATCTCGGCTTTTATTTGTAGATCTATGACAGTCGTAACAGGTAGTCAGTGGCCCGAAAAGTCTGACAACCAGTTTTACCTAGGGTATCGTTTTACTCAGTACTGACTGGATTGTGGAGGTCAGATAGTCAGTCGTTCCATGTGAAATACTGGTATTCAGCTGCATCCGGTTAGACTTGAAGCCGACTCCAACATAGTTGGAAAAAGGTTACGCAGATGATGACGAAGCAAAAAGAGTGGGTGAAGATCGTAGCAGGTGGGTTCTGTAGTTTCTACTTACCCCCATGGTAAAACGGCGTGAGTGTGTGTGTATTTAAGTAGTAGGTATTAGTCTTAAAACTTTTTTCATATATATGGTTACATTTATATGCGTAACAGCATTTTGGTTTAAATTATGCTTTTCGCAAAAAAAAAACAAAAAGCTATAGGATAGTTACCTTACTCCCCAGTTTCAATACATTATGTGCCAACCATAATAGGAGTCTGCATAAACCGAGTTCTTCAATGTCCCTCTCACCGCACTGACTTCATTCACCAATCATTCTTCGTTAAGTCTATTTCTCTGTGGAATGCGCTTCCCCAAGAAATCAGGATGGCAACCAACCGTTTATCTTTTAAAATTAAAGTTCGCGAGAACATTCGACAGTTTCGTCTCAACGTTAATGTTTTCTCTCTATTTATATTTTATATATCCTTGTAGTTTATCTTAGTATTAAATAAATAAACAATACAGACATATACATCTACCACTGTTGGTTCCTGCATCACTCAAAGGTTGACAGGTAGAAAATGCCTACGCCATTTGTAATGGGGTATTTCTAAGTTGTGTCCAATGTAAAGACTGTTGACTTCTACATGAAGACCGGAAGCTGGTATATTGTGATAGGCTGGATATGTATTTTTTGGTAAATGCATTGAAAAAAGACCTAAAGCTACCGGTTGTGGTGTGGTATGTCCGCCTCTGTACTTTGGGCTTGAAGTGTTAAATAAATAATAAATAAATAGAAAAAAAAAAATAAATAGCGAACGCGCGATTTAAACGAAGCGTAGAACGATTTTTTTTTTGTTCTACGCTTCGTTTAAATTGCGCGATCGTGTTAGGGCCTCTGTAGTTTCATTTTCCTCTGCGATTTTCATTTTGACAAGTTTTTACCTTAAACTAAATGACAGTGGGTTTAAATATAACATGACAAAGTAATTTATTTTGTAAGTTTGACCCCGTTATGTCTTGTATGATGAGTAAAATTTTGGTTACGATGGGGTTGACATATCTGATTAGATAAAAACCCCAAAACAAATAAATGAATTTGAAGTATTTGAAATAAAACACAAGAATTCGAAAAATCCGTTTCTGACTACTTACCCAGTCAGAAGCTCAGAATTCTGATAAGTTCAAACTTATCTTTTATCTTTGAACCTGGTCGATTTTGGCCCGCTCGGTACCTATTCAGCTGCATCTATGTAAAAATATTTATTACTAAAAAACCGGCCAAATGCGAGTTGGACTAGTGCACCGAGGGTTCCGTATAAGCTTGTAGGTATTTAGCTATTAAATTCCATATTTACGTTTTTCAGATTTTTTGCCTTTACCTGCGTTAGACATTGATTATTGCTAAATTTCGTGTTTATAGGTCAAATTGAAGCACCCTATAAGTTATTAAATCGCAAAATATGCGACATAAACGGTCATACCTTTTGATCACGTTGATTGATTTTTGCACCGCTCCAAATGGTAGCAGGTTTGTTTGATATTAATTTCAGCTTGATACCTTCCACTCGTTCTTGAAAAAAGAATCTTGACAGACGGACCACAAAGCGATCTATTAGGGTTCCGGCTTACAGAACCCCAAAAATTAACATACGTAGTTTCTGCTTCTCCCCCTTGGAAAAAGCTATGAAGTTACTTTGCGTAGTCTATCACCAAACAGTAATCTAACACAACGTATCAATAAAACACACTCGATAACGGTCTAACTATTTCGAAGATTAGCTCTATCAAACTAACACACGACTCCAATTAAGAGGTAAATGGCGCGTAAGAATTCATTTAACTTTATCAAGAGAACCTTATCTCATCGCATCGAAACTCTAAACGATCTAATCAGTTTGATTACAAAAGACAATAGAACAAGAAGTCTTACTTCGACTAAATCTTTATTAAACTTATACTGTCACTTACGGGATATCTTCCGTGATTGTTCACAATTTTATATATACACTGTGACTTTTTAGTCGTCTTACAAAGATGGTACACTCAATGTATCCGACATAAAATACCTATAGGCGCGATTTTTTTTAACCTTTAATAATTATGACATTAGGTACAAAGAAAAATAAATAATACTTACATTAGAATTATGAAACATCCTGTTAATAATGTTTGTGTCAAACGGTAGAACATACCTACCCAGCACTGAGGACACGAGTCGAGTAGATCATCGCTCGCAACAGGGTGTTTCAACAACGTCATGCGTCATAATACTGAATAATATTTTTATTTTTAAATTATTAAAATCACATAAATACGAATTTTTTTTTTCGTGAATGTTTAGTAGTCATTGGTTACATGAAGTGGGCTGCCGTTGTAAGACGACTAAAAAGTCACGGTGTATATATTAAATGGGCCTACTCTTGAACTCAATCTAGTCCTGAGGACAGAGATGAGGTCGACGATGGAACGAACTAACCCAAAAGATCCTATTAACTCGCGACTTAAATAGATTGGGGTCATTATGAACTTTTGAACATCGACAATTTCATATGAATTAAAATTGAATATCTTGAGCTCAACATTATGAACAATTACGGAATATATACCGTAGTTGACAGCATAAGTTTTGTTTTAAACCGTGAACGCTTTAAACAGTGTTTAAATCTTGATTTTACTAACACTGGCTAAATTATGTAAGGTAAGGGGAGGTATATCGGCGATATAAGTAATTTGGTGATATTTTTTTAAACGGAAAACCACACATTTCCCTATGCAAGCACATTCAAGAGACAGCGCTAGCGAGTTGTTACGAGTGTGAAGAAGACAGCATATAGATGTCTCTTGAATGTGCTTGCTTGAGGAACTGTGTGGTATTCCGTTTAAAAAAATATCACCAAATTACTTATGCCACCGATATACCTCACCTTACTCTATATGGTTTTACGTCTGACAGGGGAGAATGGAAGAAGAAAATGTGTTGCGCCGAACCCAAGTAGAATGGGCCAATGGGCTGGAAGATGATGATGGCTGTATATATTATGTTTTACATAATAGACCGTCTATAATGGGTTTTTAGAAGATGTAGTTTTAACAATAATACGTTTGGTTAAAAGATTTCTAAACCCCAACAGTAAGTATATTACTTTTAGATTCACAGGACTAAATCGTAGGTCTAGTGGTCGTAAGCGCAACTGGTGAGCATGAAGTCCTGGATTCGATTCCCGGGTCAGGCAAAGTGATAGTGGGTTTTTGCATCAGTAATTTCTCAGTAGCAGCCTGGAGTCTGGATTTGTGCCCGGTTGATGGCCGTAGGTTTGCCCCCTATTACATGGGACTTAAACATAACCGACGAAATGTGGGTGTGCTATTAGGTACATCTCTGTCTAACCCTTCGGAGATTACAGGCGTGATGTTATGTTATGTTAATCGCAGGATTTTTCGCACATTTACATTTTGATTTTCCACAGACAGGCGAACGTTGTATTTATACGTATTAGGTACTTTTCACTAACCTTGGTTGATTTTAATAATAGGTAGAGACCACCTTACCTATTTTGGAACAGTCATTTACAAAGTACATAGTATACTACCGAGTTAACTTACGGTCGACCACTTTTCACCCTTATACTCTGAGTCTGAGTTATAAGGTTGAAAGTGTCGTGTGTGTGTGTGTCGTGTGTGTGTGGTTGTAAAGTGTCGGTTGTGTGTGTGTGTGTGTGTGTGTATGTGTGTGTGAGGTGTGTGTGTGTTGTGTGTGTGCGTGTGTGAGTGTGTGTGTGTGAGTGTGTGTGTGTTTTTTAAGCGCGCGGTACTACCTACACGTAACATTCTTTTGTTCCTAACATCTTCTTAACTTGCCTTTTTGTCTTTCTTCCAATCATTTTGAGAAGTTTTTCTATCAAATCACAAAAGAGTACCTTCTGCATATATTTATTTAGTGGTTCTATCACCAAACTTGAGATTTGCGTGCTTCGGCACTTATACATAATGAGATGAAGATACATTAAATTTAGATTAGTCGAAGGATTGTCTGAACACAATATGATTAATGTACCTACATAATTTAATTGCCTAATTGTTATCTACTACCCCTTGATATCACTTTATCTATAAGGTTGATTAGTTTATTTAATTAAGACGTGATGATAATTGAGCTACTCGCAGGTTTGATTAATTAATAATCGAAATGTAGCCCGTTTCATACATTATTAATTTAAAATTTATTGAAGTAAGTCATGAGTAGGGATCAGATATTTAGATGCTTTTTTAATTATTTTTTTTGGGATCCCGCTCTAGGCGGAGCGGAAGGGAGTGTGAAACTTTTACTGACTAAATCCCATCCATATTCCTTCTTTTGCCCTATGTGTTACAGGGCCGCGGTATCTCTTTCGAACAGTCCCGCAGCCCTAGCAGGCATCGGCGCTTGCAGGCCCCTCCTGTTATGCTTTTTTACCTAAAGTACGTTTTTTTCCGGCATGGGGTACAAAAGTATGGTATCTTAAAATATATTTTTAACTCAGGATCCCGGGATTTCATAAATAATAAAGTGTGTATAAAATCTAGTGTAGTATTCATAAGCCTAATAAATGTTTGTAATCTATTTAAAAACTGACAATTTTGAGTATCCTAGACAAGTAAAAAAAATTCTACAACTATTTGAATTCAAATTTTGCTGCTAAACATTCGAATAGAAAAAAGTAAAACAATGAAAAACAAAACAGGACTTTCCCGTATTAAAACGCACTCCATACTAGTCAACACTCAAACTTTAAGTAAATATGTATCCAAATATCCGATCTCTAGTCATGCACGTATTTAATTTTTTCAAATAAAACATAAATAACCCTTCCTTAGCAGTCGGGTAAATAGAATTAAGCTTTTTTTGCTCTCAGAAGTATTAAGGTTTTTAAAGTTATCGTCTGCTATTACGGTCAGGGAATATTGATAGAAATGAGAAGTAGTTATGGAAAGTTCAAATCAGAGATGAAAGCATGAATTTTACTAAAAACACTTTTAGGTATTCGTAGCCCAATTATAAGAAGAAAGCTTAAAAACAATTTTTACTCAAACTAAAGTGATGTACGTGACAATATATCAATACATCTATACACAAATAAATAAAATTGAAGTGTCTCCTTGTAACATCGAAATAACAGCATTTTACTGAATGCCTTTGAAAGTATAAACGATACTTATAACCAAAAGTACTTACATTTATTTAATTTTTTGTCTGTCTGTCTTTTTGTGTTTGTTCTGGCTAATCTCCGAAACGGCTGGACCGTTTTTGACGGGACTTTTACTGGCAGATAGCTGATGTTAAAAGGTCTAGCGTAGGCTACTTTAATTATAAGAAAAATAATTAGGGTTCTGTGCAAAAAAATTAAAACCCTTGAAATTGTTAAAAAAAATCTGATTAAAAAACGGTAATATTTTTTATAATAATTACACGCGAACGAAAGTCGTGAGCAACAGGTAGTGTATACGACTATGTATACGAATCCTCACTATTTTCCAGTCCATAAAACTTAAACTGCGTCAGGCCTAAGAGCTATAATATACATAAACAGTGATGGGTGGCTGGGCCATTGCGTACATAGGTGCGAGTGCTATACACTAACCCTTTACTGTGGTTTTATTTTACGACTTGTTTAGAGAGCCTGTGTTTATGTAAAATGTATATACGATAGATGAAAAGTAAAGTCACGTAGTTACTTTGTACACTGACTGATCGTTTTCTTTTTTAACCTTTTCTATATTGGTTTGCCCTTAGCATGACCGCGCAGCATTGTAAATTCAAACGATTTCTCAATAGTATTGAGAAATCGTTATTTTAGTGATTTTTGTGGTAAACACAATTAGTAACTTTCATAGATATGAACTAGCTGTTGCTCACGGCACCGTTCGACACACACTAATAATAATTTCAAGGGTGTTATTTTAATTTGCACGCAACCCTAATTCTTATTCTAAAATAAAAGTAGCCTTAGTTACTCCTTACAACATCAGCTATCTACCAGTAAAAGTCCCGTCAAAATCGGCCCAGCCCATTTTATTTATTTGTATAGAGTAATAGATGTATAGATAATGTCACAGTTATGTGAGTTTATACAGATTACATGAGCGACCGAGCTATGCTCGAGTGAAAATAGAGAAAACGAATTTTCCTAAATTTATGAAAACGACTCTAACTCCTTACAACAGGATGTAAGTTGCAATATACGAGTTAAAAACCCGTATATTGCAACTTACATCCTGTTGTAAGGAGTTAGAGTCATTTTCGAGAACGTGATTACAAATATTGCTCATTTAAAACTAGAGGATAAAGACTCTCTACTAAAACTGAGGGATTTGGAGTTGTACTGATAACATTGTGACAGTTCTCAGTTCAGTAACATGTCTCTTATTACAAGGAAACGTATATTTTCAACTAGGTATGTGTGCGTGAGTTCATGCGAGGTCCACTGAAAGAAATCGCTTTCGCAAGCCATGTCATCGCTTACAGGCTGAAATGTCGCCAATAAACAACGGAGAAAATCTCTGGATATAAACTTATTATAAGGACCAAACTTACTCCATATTGTTTAGTGGTCGGAAATGATCCTACGGAACGAACTACTAGTATAAAAAGTATCCTATGTCCTAGCCTAGATCATGGTCCATCAGTATGCTAGATTGCAGGTGTCAAATGTAAACAGACGGCAAGACAAAGAGACAAATAGAGATACTTTCCCAGTTATAAGTAAAAGTATGGATGTCACTAAACAATGTTTCTACATAGCATTGTCTTTGGTTCAGAGCCAAACTTAATTGGAGGACCGTGCACTGAAATGGCGTATGACAAAGAGGACCGGCTGCTGCCAAATGTCCTGCACTGTTTTGTGTTGAAATATTTTTTTCTAAAAAGTCATGTAAATTCTTTGTAAAAGATTTTGGTGTGCCAACTAAGCTTAATAGGATTTATGATCATGATTACGATTACGCACGAGCAATTAAATGTACACCATGTATCATCATGTTGGGGTCGGCTACCAGTCTAACCAAATGCAGCAAAATACCAGTATTTTACATGGAGCGACTGCCTATCTGACCTCTACAACCCAGTTAGTACGGAAAAATACGATCCCCTTAAAAATACTGGTTGGTTTCGGGCCAGTACGACTACATATCTGACCTCCACAACCCAGTTAGTGCTGGATAATACGATACCCCTTGGTAAAACTGGTTGTCAGAATTTCGGGCCACTGACTACTTAACGACTGTCAAAGAACATTGACAGCCGGACCAAAGGCTTACCGTGCTTTCCGAGGCACGGAGGAAACTCGGTATGTAGGTAATGGGTGATCACCTGATCACCCAACTACGGACCAACCTAGGCAAGCACGGTTTAACCTGAAGATATACCCCAGCGGGTGTAATTATTTAGCCACGAGCTCCTCCGAAATGAAATATACACACGTAGCAAAATACAAAAGCGATTTTATCGTTTACGCTTTTCAAACATAGTATTTCGGAAACCAATAGGTAAGTGTTTACATTTCATTGCTGGTGACTTTAAAGTAGTCCTAAAAAATGAGCAATCGTTGTCAAAGTATGACAACGACTCTTGACATCGCTTTTGTCATAGTCGCAGTGTCATACGTTTTTGAAGTTTCCATCACGGTTCCAGGTGATAGAATAAATATTACATGACTTTGTTTATACCCTCAGGTATATTCTGCACATGAAGATAAAACAAACGAGCAAATGGATTTAAATTTTAATTAGGTTTCTACAGAAGTTTTAATTAAGCTAATTTTAAACGTCCAAATATTTCATAACAACTCCTAAACTGGTCTGACAGGTCTGAATTTCCATCTTTGTTTATCCTGTAAGAGAGAGGGAGAGAAAGCGAACGTAATATAGTGGTGTCATTGTCACTGTTCAGATACAAAATTGAACAAAAAAAAAACAAGATTTGAAGTTAATTTCGTTTCAGGCCAGGAGCCAAAATAACCGTTAAGATACAGCATTTTATGTTATATGTATGTTTATGTGTATTGTATGTTTATTTTTTGTAGAAAATTTGTGTGCTACGAAATATAGGCGCTATAAGTTACAATCTCCAGCAGTGCTACCCGTAGCCTCGACTCGTAGACTTATCTATGAAAGTTGTCAGGTCCAACCAAACAGATCGTAGTTCCATTTATGCACTACTTAAGGTAAAAGCGCCAGGGTAGGTGTCTGGTTTTATGTTAAACAAAATATTATTCGCGGCCGTAAAACGTATGTACTTACGGAATAGTAGTCATTAAAATCATCAATACAACCCCTTTATGGGAATTTAATCCCATTGAATGACAATTTCGTGAAAAAGTCATTCAATCGGATTATGTGCACTTAATGGAAGGTTGTATTGATAAATTTTAATGATTACGACTTAGATTTAAAGCCATATTTGTTACGGGCGCAAATAATATTTGAATGAATATACCACCTGACACTGATCTACAAATTGCAAAAAGCGTAAGAAAATTTGAATTTCGCGGGCTACACTGGAGCACTCATCTTAAGGGTCCGCGGAAGCATGTCGAAATTGCAATTTGAGGCGAGTGCAAAAATCAGACGGCAACAAGCTCTCTCTGTTTGACTCTCGTCAGAGTCCGCGTGACACGGTGCGCTGCCGTATGTGTAGTATTATAAATATACGGTTCATTCATAACGACTCATAAGCATTTCTGTTTTTTTGCAATTACGTTCAATAATTCCTTTTTTTTGTTAACTACTTTGGGGAATCATTAGTTGGTGAATGTAGAAACTAATAATTAGTTTTTTTGGAAAGGAGACGTTCCAGAAATGTATGAAGCTACAATTTGGTCAACGAGAGCAACACAACATAAAATTAAACATGGTGGATCAGATCACCAGTATGCGAAAAAGTCATTTTGACAATGACATTTGATCGACGTGTATCGTAATATCTGCGATAAAAAAAATTGAATCCATTAAACAAAGCCGGGATCAACAGAGAAACAATCAATCAATGTCCGTAGTAGTAAACTGGGTCGCAAAACAATCACTAAAAATTCTGAAACGCATCCAATTCAAACACAAAGCAAAGAAAGACTCAAAGACGTCACTTCTTAAAACTGTCAAAGTCGTCGAACGTCATGTCAAACAACTGACAACGCTAAGCCTAGGTAAAAGCCAGCCCTTGTGTCACGGTGTCATTTTACCTTAGGGTAAATTACTAAGTTAAGCTAATTCTGGGCTAAGAATGATGAAAAACAAGGATTACGTATGGTGTTTAGAAATCTTGATACGTTCATCAATTTCAAAGACCCGGGCCAAGCAATGTTCGGGCGAAGTCTGAAATAAAATGTATACCATTGGATATGGTTGCTTAGGCATTCTATACAATACGAGTGACTTCGGTAAGCAACTTGGATAAAGCGTTTGGTCACAGTTCTCTATCCCTCGTTCAGTTCCTTAATGCCCGTTTTCACCAACACTAAGTGACACCTAACTGAATGCCTAATGCCCGCTTTTACAAACACCAACGACACCTAACTGAATGCCTAAAGCCCGTTTTCACCAACAATAAGTGATACCTAACTGAATGCCTAAAGCCCGGTTTCGCCAACACTAAGTGACACCTAACTGGATACCTAATGCCCGTTTTCACTAACACTAAGGGATACTTAACTGAATGCGTATACGATAACAGTTGCTACAGACGGACAAATAAGGAAAAAAAAGGGCAAAGTCAAGGATGACATTTTTATTTTTCGATGTAAAAACAACGGTGATGTGCAGCAACATAATTTTTTTTTGTAAGTAAAAAGAAACGAAACGATCGAAAGTAAGCTTTCGTTAATTTTAATTAACGAAAGTAAGTATTAAATTACGTTACGAAATACATTTTTTTTTCTTTACATCTTTTTTTGGTTTCTATCAAAAAAAAAAATATATACATATATATATATTAATAAAATTGGAAAATATTTTTTGTCTAATTTTTTGAAAAGACCTTGTCCTGTATTTCTTATTTTTCAATTTATCATCAGCCTAGCCTTTTCCCAAATCTGTTGGGGTCGGCTTCCAGTCTAACCGGATGCAGCTGAATACCAGTATTTTTCATGGAGCGACTTTATTCATATGTATGTTAGTCTGTAAGGTATATGATGGAAACCGGCGTATAAGGACATAAATATTGAAGAATTAAATATATTGTAAAATTTTGCATGTCATTTAAATCTGACTATGTACTAGGAAGCTCAACTAACTTTAAGATCAAAATGTACCAATACAAATGATTATATAGGTATCTATGGGCCAAAGTAGCCTGAAAGTAAATGGTTGTGGTTGTAGTTGTATGAACGTGGATGAGGCGAAAGGAGTACAGTCAGCATCAAAAGTTGATGACCACATTTAGATTTTCAAAATCGCTGTACACCGTATTATACCTAAATCGCTCAACATGACAAGCGCCAGAAATGAATGATTATCATAAAAGGGCATAAGTAGGTGACCATCACTTTTCAAAAGTCGCTAAACAAAGTTATAACATTCTTCGTCTCTAAAGTCTTTGAACAAATTGACAAAAATAGCATTCAATCGTTTATCTCTAAAGTCCCTGAACAAAATGAAATGTTTTTTGGGTTTAATATGTGTGTGTATTTTTTTTCGATAGGTATTATGTGTAACAATTGATAACTAATACAATATTTATAGATGATAAATAATTGCAACCGCAATGGTCTACATCCGACACAAAGTGATAATTAAGTAGAAATATTCTTTTTACATTCAAGGGTAAACAGTTTTTCAAATACCCGCAACTATGTTTCCTAAAGAATTGAATTAAAACGGAATCTGTGTGAATTTTGAAAATTAGTCTTATTTGTATACAGATTAGGTTTTAATTCAATCGTAACTATAAAAATCATAAACTAAGTTGACGGTATTAATTTGAACAGAATCTGCGTGATTTTTGAAAATGAAACTTATTGCTTTACGAATAAGGTTGCAATTCAATCGAACTAAAAAAATCATTAATTGCGTCGATGGTATAAAATCAAACAGAATCTGCGTGATTTTTGATAGTGAGTCTTATATCTATACAAATAAGGTTACTATCCAATCGTAATACAGAAAGACGTCGACGGAATAATTTTTAAGTGGAATATGCTAATTGAAAAATAGGCTTAAAAATGTGCTTGCCGCTTGAACACCCACTTCTAATATTTCTCATTGATACTATGAAAAAAAAAACAAAATTATTTTGGAAAGTTAAATTCGAAATTTACATCCATTGATTTTTTTCTTTACATGATTTAGTTTGGATAGGACAAGATTGGATTTATAACTCTGAAGATAGTAACGAGCACTTTTTTAGTTTGCAGTTCAGATACTTTTGATAGTAGGTATAAGTTTACACGCTACGTATCCGAAACAAAGTAATGTTCAGTAACTTTTGTTATTTATGATGTTAAGTTATTTTTGGACGTTGCCGTGATTACACTAGATAACCAAAACAAGCATTTTATATTGTTCAGTGACTTTTGTAAAACTGAATGTTATGAAGTTTTCGGATATTATAACGATCAGCAATTTTTGACAAAATGGTGTTCAGTGACCTTTGACGAGTAGTGTTCAGTTAATTTTGAACTTTAATGGTGTTCATTCAATACTGGCGCCCTTCTTGTTGAGCGATTTATGGGTGATATAGTGTACAGTGATTTTGAAAAACTGAATGTGGTCATCGACTTTTAATGCTGACTGTACCTATGTAAGGATCGTAGCAGGCGATGGTCAGTAGTGTTCGCCTACCCCCCCTGGGAAACCGGCGTGAGTATCTAAGGGGCCGTCTCCACGAGCGAGAGAATCGCGACGATATTATCGTCGTCCCATGTATTTGCATGCGAAAATATCGCCGCGATTCTCTCGTTCGTGGAAACGGCCTCTAAGAGAGTGTATAGAAATACGTGGCACGACGATTATATCGTCGCGATTCTCTCGCTCGTGGAGACGGCCCCTAAGTACAGTAATCTATACATTACTATGGTCTCTTCGTGTCTGCCTGTACAACTGAATTTTGGTTTTAAACTACTCAACGTATCTGAATGCGATTTTCAACCATCATTTACACAATTAACTGTCACATAAATCAAAGAACCCTAGTTGTCAAAGTTACAAAAACTGTGAGAAGCAGGGGCTAGTCACTAGTATAACACAAAAGCCACTAGTAGTCCCGCGTAATAGACTAAAAGTATGCGACAAAAATTGTTATACCATGGCGGTGAAAATATATAACCACTTAGCCAAAGAATTTAGAAATGCTACAGATTTGAATTTAATAGAAAGTTATACAGCTGGGCCTCAATTCTGCTATTTTTATAAAATACGACATTCCAACACGATCCCATTGTCATTTTGCTTAAAGTTCGTAATCTGCTAAATTCCTAATGGTCGATCATTGGTCGGTCAGTGGTCTCGTAATAGAATTGTGTTATAATGACATTGTAGTATTGCCATTATTATAAAATTCCTTGGTAGAAATGATTTTCGAAAAACTACTACTAAATTTGAAAATCTATTCATGTGAGATTTTATTTATATATATTTTTACATATTATTTATTAGTATTATAAGCAATCTGAAGTAGTAAGAAGTTCGTAAATAGCAAAAAAACATTAAATTTATGTTATGTTTAGCTGTCAAAGTCAAATGTGACATTACTTTGACGTTTATCTGTTTATTTATTTCTAGCAGCCGGTGTTTTGTTATGTTTTTACATTTAAGTGTTTTTATTAGATTTTTGTTTGTATATTTAAATTCCCTTTACAGAGAAGCCTATATTTATTGATTTTATACAAAATGGTGCTAATTGAGCAAACGACTCTTGGCCCCTGCACAGCCGCACCAATGAAGGGCGAAGTTCATCGAAACGATATTGTATGAAGTGCGCCCAATTTTTAAATTGGGTATCGGTGGACTGCCCCAATAAAACGCCGGCAGAGTGGCGCACAGTAAGTACCTAAATATAGTATAATTAGGTATGCATTATAAAATGTATCATTATTGTAATATTTACACTTTTTTTAGTTCTAAGTACAATGAATATAAGAGTAAAATGTTAAAGAAAATTAAATCACAGAAGAGTCACATAAGTGCAACAGGTTACTCATTGTATGTACCTACAAACATACCCACAATAAGTATTAAGGAGCATTGAAAACAATACAATAAAAATTAATGTAACCCCTCCAGCTAAGCTTAAAACCTTTGTTAGGTGTAGACTCACATCAGTGGTAGTACATTGGGCAGAATTTGACATCTTGATTGTAACTCAGACCAGATACTGAGCGCTAGGTTACACATCCTATTGAAGTGTTGTAACTATTGTATTAAAGTTAAATTTGTTTTCATAGAAACTCCGCAGAATTATAATGTCATCAGATTCTGAGTCTGACTAATGTTTTCTAAAGTATGCAAGAGGTTTTGTCAGATTATTAAAAGATAAATGAAATCTATTTAAGGAGGAGTCTATGTCCAGCAGTGGATTCCAAATGGCTGTAATGATAAATGATTAAATGAAACAGTATTTATAAAAATAGTATTAATTTATTTTAAATCATATTTAGTACAATACTGTGGATCTGTAAAAAAGAATTAAATCATTTTAATAATAATTAGAGCATTTTCGCACTTCACTAGAATATTGAGGTGGGTTTACATTACATATCTGCTAATTTAATTTATGTATTTCTCCACAGTCTGTCTACAAGAGCCTGCTGCAGTGCCCGACCTTCAAGAAGATCCCGATTCACCCTTTGATGGTCTTGATGATTAGGTGCTGCTTAATTATTTTCCTCCTAAATTAAAAGACTGATTAGTGATTAATGACATGACTGTTATTATTTTCATTATATATGGTAAAATTTGTTATTTGTTTTTGAAATGATGATTAAAATATTATGATAATTTAACTTGGATTTGTTTTATTATTTAAATGATTTTCACATTTTTCAATGGGCTTGAAAGTCAACTTAAATATTGTTAAATAAATATTTAGTTTATGATAAATAAAAAGTAATTTAAATGTTGATTTTTTAACATAGTAGTAGTATCATTTAAAATTCCAACTTCATTATATTCCAAAATAATGAAATAGAAATCACATACCTATTGCAAGCCTAAGTGCTTCTGCATAAACTTCATCAGGCAGGTGGCAACGGTGCTCTTGCCATGTTTGCAATATTGTGCAATATGCAACATGCATTCACAATCTTGCCTGCAGTTGTTGGACTATAACGTAAAGCATGTGCTGCAACGCTGCAAGCAAACACCTGCAAAAAATAAATTTACTTTTATACAACCCCATTTTACTGAACGTCTTATTACTTTTATATACTCACTGTTCTTGACATATAGGTACAAGAACTGTTGCATCTAAAGTTCTATAACAAGAAATTCATTCAATACCTCTCTAATGCCTGTTACTTCATTAATTGCTCCTGATACAGTAATTTGTGAAACATTATGGAGGGCAATCTGTCCAATCAAATTTTGGTAGGACCCTGATGCATAAAATGCAAGTGCTATTAGAATCTGCAATAAAAAATATAACATTAATCAACCTATTTCGTGTATAAAGCTATAGAATAATAAATCAATGTCAAATTCAGTTTTCTCACCTTCATTTCTGCCGTTACGCTATCGTTTCGGCGCGGTCTGGCCATAAGGGGAATGAGTTCTTTAATTAACCCCCTTACTGAATCCTTTCAAAGGCGAAAAGTTTTTACAAATTCCGCCTCGGGTATATCATGGGTTCGTATTCATTCTCGTCAAGATAAGGGCTCGACGACGTCTTCTGCATTCCACCCATCTTCTTTATCTAACATCCACTGCGTTGGCTAGCTCGAGAATACATTGTCTCCATTCAATATTCCACAAACACTTTACTCGTAACTAAATAAAAGCAATGACTGCACGATGACGTTCTAATGGTAGGCCAGTGATCAAAGGAACTGTCAAAATTTTAGCAGATTACCGCCTAAGTCAGTCATTCATTTGTCATTATGTACAAGATTACCATTCTATGCCATTTCTTTCAATGGACTGTCAGTGGTTGACCATTGGAAAGTCATAATGACGCCATTATATTAGTAGATTACCAAACTTGTCAAAATCAACAATTATGAAATCAATGACAGACCATTCTGACACTATTGTAATAGCAGAATCGGGCCCCTGGTTAAGTGAGAGATGTTTTTATTCCATCAATGAATATTTTGAGTGTAAAATGTAAAACTTACCTAATTACTATAATTATTATGACATTTTCTTATTGACATTACTTAAATAATATTGAACAATTATCAATAATTGATTGCTATTTTTAATATAAATTATTATTGGAAATGAGTATAATTGTATTTCATTATAATTTTATTAATTGCATTGTTATTTAATCTAAATTATGAAGTTATTGTTAGTATTTATAATTATTGGTATTTTTATGTTTTTATGATATTTCTAATTACTGAATGTGTACTGCATGCGAATAGCTCAAGATGTAAAATCTAAATATTTGTACGGCTGAAATGCCGAATATAGTGAAACCCATATGTATTAGCCTAGCTACCTATATTCTTGCAAATAAATGTCTCATTCAGTGTTGCTATAAGCGTAGGTACTACAGGATCAGTTGCAGATAATACCTCAAAAGAAGCAGGGGCTAGGCACTAGTGTTGCTATAAGCGTAGGTACTACAGGATCAGTTGCAGATAATACCTCAAAAGAAGATTTTAATGTCAAGATAGCAATGTTAAAGAAATTGCGTTGCATTACAATAAATTCAATAAACCCTATCTCTCGAATCAGAAGCGAGTTAAAACCTGATTATCCTTACGTTATCCTTTTAAATTCGACTCGCAAGACGATTACTAAGCTCTTTACTAGTCTGAAACACCCCGTCCATGACCTCAGCCAATGCAACTTGTGCCAAGCGACGTGTGTCACTTGTTTCTTTCACGTGAGTACGGTCACTCCGCAAGTCACGTCGCGGTGACTCGTGGCGTACTCTAATTGTGGCTCTACAGTCTACACTTTCGCAATATATTGACACGGTACGGAGACCAAGCTAGGAGCATCGAAGTTCGCGGGCCTGTGGACGTTGAGTAATGGGCTAGCTCGCAGTCCGTCCGTCTTATGACGACAGGCCGTGTCGACGGCGCGTTCGTGTTTCAAGCGCGCCTCAAAGAGATATCAGCAAACATGAGGGGCCTGCAAGGGCCGATGATTGCCAGGGCCGCGGGGCTGTTCGAAAGAGATACCGCGGCCCTGGAACATAAAGGGCAAAAGAAGGAACATGGATGGTTTTAGTCAGTAAAAGTCTGACACTCCCTTCCGCTCCGCCCAGAGCGGGAGGTGTTATTTGATGATTTCCCATCCCAAAAAAAAACAAAAAAGGAGCATCGAGGTTAGACGAGCACTACGCTCTCACACTCACCCTGCCTTCGGAGTGTCTCGGTGAGAGTGTACAACCGACTTAAAGTTCGACAGATAATGAAGTATCTACAAGGTGTACGGACCCTTCACGAAGCCGTCTACCAAGCATTTTGTGCATCAAACTAAGTAACCCTACACAAAAATTATTGCTGAGAAACGACTTTTATTTTGGGGATTAAAAATCACGTTTTACGGTAAAACTCAATGTAACGCACTCAAAAAATGGTGCTGATGGATGTATTGAATAGTAAACGGGTCATGGAGGTATTGAAAGTAAAAGTTATAACCATTTGAAAAAAACTTGTAAAAAATTTGGAACTTTTACCTCAAAAATATCCAAAGCTAGACGGTTACCAGGTAAGGTCCAGAACAAAAAAAATATCGCAATGTGGGAAAACAAGTGCATTTCGGTTTCGTTAAGGTCAATTTACACCCCTAATACCTACACCCTTAATAGGGTGAGTAACAGGGTGTAAAGTTCTTCATCCCTCATAGAAAACGGAGGATCCTCCGACCAGACGGATATTATATCTACTGCCTGACAGTTGTTGCCGGGTTTTTCTATACATGGTCTTAAGTCGCGGAAAACTTTTATATCGCCATTTAGGAACTTAATGTTAGTTCTTTCTTTGTGGCATAGATGGCGCTGTACTTTGTGTACGATTTTGATGTAGTACTTTTTGTAGTGCCGGTACATATCTGACCGGTATCCGAAGCTAGTCTGAAATCTATCCATAGGTGTGACCGCTCCTTGAGTGGCTTCGAGGCGATTTATAGAATAATCCGTAAATCTACGTGAATGAAGTCGCGGGCAAAGCACTAGCTGTAGGTAATAAGTGATGGATGGTCAGGATTTGTCGCGACGATTGATGATGATGACGTCACGACTAAATCACCTGCGAAACGTGCTGACTACGTCATGTATTTATGATCATACGAAAGATTCTCGCACCTATCTTCGGTTCTTACGACTACATACGAGACACGCACTGAAAACATTTTATGGAACATTTCCCTTTGTACCCTACAACAAAGAGTGTTATTTACGCCTCAAAGAAATGCAACGAGGATAGTGAGATAGTTGCTTAATAAGATAAAGAATAATAATAATTAACTAGCTTTTGCCCGCGGCTTCGTTCGCGTTAATTTAGAATTTGACAATCAATTCTGGTTGTACTCTGCTTGTAATAATATAATTCAATTATGATTCGAATGACACGTGGCGCCACCTATTATCTAAATAACGTTATAGTTGTTTTCCTCGGGAGTAGTACTTTTTTGAGGGATGAAAGGTACCCTAATGTCCGTTTCTGTTCACCTGACAACGTATATGCAAAATTTCAAGATGGTCGGTTCAGTGGTTTAGGCGTGAAAAGGTAACAAACAAACTTACTTTCGCATTTATAATATTAAGTTAGGATAGGATTGCACAAAACATCAGGGATAAGAAAAAGAAACAAAATACATTTACTTGGCATATTCGACAAGTGAACACAGTATGAAAAAATAAAAGAAAACGAAAAAACCGGCCAAGTGCGAGTCGGACTCGCGCACGAAGGGTCCCGTTTTACCCTTTGGGTACGGAACCCTTTTTTTTTTTTTTTTTTTTTTTTTTTTGGGGGGTGAGAAATCATCAAATGACTCCTCCCGCTCTGGGCAGAGCGGAAGGGAGTGTCAGACTCTTACTGACTAAAAAACACCCATGTTCCTTCATTGGCCCTTTATGTTCCAGGGCCGCGGTATCTCTTTCGAACAGTCCCGCAGCCCTGGCAGGCACCGGCCCTTGCGGGCCCCTCCCGTATGCTGACAACTCTTTGAGGCGCGCGTGGAACACGAACGCGCCGTCGACACGGCCTGCCCGTCGTCATACGACGGACGGACGGCGAGCTAGCCCATTACTCGCCGTCCACAGGCCCGCGCCTACGGTGGCCGAGAGCCATCACGGCGTGGCCCCCGACGCCCGGTGCTTCTCCCGCGGCGGCTGGGACGTGAGGAGGTTCTCTCCCTCTCACGTTCCGCCGCCTCCTTCGCTAGCATGACTGCTTCGCAGAAGGAGGCGACGGCTTCCCATTCCCTCTCGCCCCGGACCATGGCTTGAACCAGGGCCGGACGCGAGAGGTCGCCGCCGCCAATCGCCGCTACGAGGACACGGCGGTGCTCCGCCCAAGCAGAGCAGACCTCCACGGTGTGCTCCACCGTGTCCTCCGGTCGATCCTCGCAATTGTAGCACCAGGGCGTTTCCTCCCGCCCGATTCGGTGCAGGTACCTCCCGAAGCACCCGTGTCCGGTGAGGACCTGCGTCAGGCGGAAGGTGAGGGCGCCGTGGCGCCTCCCTAGCCACTCCTCAAAGAGGGGACTTACCGCCACTATCGTGGCGTGCCCTGAACGGGGTTGCGATAGTCGCTCTCTCCATGTCGCCATGAGATCACGGCGGAGGTCTGTCCGCCGCGCGACAATATGCCGCGGCAGCGGAGTTACCCCCCGGCTCTGTACCTCCGCGCGCCACTCGTGCAGGCGCGCGAGGACTATGGCCTCCAGATCCCATGGCGGCAATCCGGCAAGGAGGCTCGCCGCCTCGCGGGAGATCGTGCGGTACCCACGGATCAGCCTTACGGCTACCACCTTTTGGGGCGCGTTCAGGTAGTGCTTTGCACGCAACCTCAACGAACGCGCCCACACCGGGGCCCCGTAAAGGGCCATGGACCGCAAGATCCCCGCATAGAGCCTCCGGCAGGAGGCGTTTGGCCCCCCCAGGTTGGGCAGGAGCCGCTTGAAAGCAGCCCCGGCCTTTTCCAGTCTGGGAGCCAAACGTCGGAAATGCTCCACGAAGTTCCATCGGCTGTCGAGGACGAGTCCGAGGTACCTCAACGTCGACTCGACGCCGACGGGAACCCCTCCTACCGTGAGTATGGATCCCGACGGTGGCGCGCTCCGAGGCCCATGAAAGCACATGGCCTCAGACTTGTGCAATGCCACCTCGAGACCCAATTGCCGGATCCTCTCAACGACTGGGTACGGAACCCTAAAAACTTAAATCCAAACAGAAAATAGTAAACTAGTTTATCGGCTTTATTTTGCTGAACTGGGCCTATTTGGTGCAGTCGTGAGGCACACAGTATTACATTTTCTGTTTAGATTTAAGTTTTAGGCCAGGTCGTACCTTCCTACAATCTTCTACATCTTTCTTTAACCTCTGGCGACCTAACGCTGAGAGGTTTCTTTTAAATCTCTCCACTTTGGGCGAGTTTCTGTCATGGCTATCGAGTTTCTTCCGGCCACTTTAATGAGGTCTGTCCACCTAGTCGGTTGTCTTCCTACAATACACTTCCAGATTTGGGGCGAGCCTATATAGCCATCAACCGGGCACATATCCAGACTTCGGTCGTCTACTGAGAAATTCCTGATAGAAAAACACAACCTGGTAATCGAACCCAAGTCTTCATGGCAGCCGTAGCGCTTGTCTAAGACAACTCCACTAGATTAAGCCAATGCAAAGCAAGAAAGAACGTGATAAAAAATCGTAAAATGATGTTAAAATAAACATTAAAATCGTAAAAAGATATTAATATAAACATTCCAATCGTAAAATTATGTTAAAATAAACATTAAAAAAAGCCAGCTTATTTAAAACACTACAGATAAAAAGAAAACTGTCTGTCGTAGGAAAAACTTCAATAGCGTTTTACGACAAAAGAAAAAACGAAAGTACGGAAATAAAGAATCCTTTATGCCATTAGTTGGAGCGCTTTATTTATGATAGCGATAACAAACATACACTCCGACGCCTTTACAATTTATACTCGAGAAGAAATATTGTATTGTCTCTTCGGAAATATTTTATTTAGGTACTTTATTGGGTGTATTTGGTGTAAAAATGTGCGTAAACTGTGACTTGTTACATCTGTCTATAACTGTTTTGTGTATTTGTGATACAAGTAACCAACGCGTGGTTGGTATTTTCGTAGAATTATAAAATGCATCGTAGCCACGTAAACGTAATTCAGAATTATATTTTGGGGCAAACATCGTCGGTATTCCATCCTTACCTCGTATTTCTAATATCTAATCAATTCAAATCTGTTTACTAATGCAATCGGATTCAAGCTGTTCTGAATGACCTATATGACCAAGATGAATTTAATCAGAGAATACAATTTGATACAGTATCAGCTAAAATGTGGTTGAAACAGGTATTTTATAATGGACTTAAAATGTAATAATGTTGGTTACTTAACTAATAACGGCCAATATAAAATCACACGTCGGTAAGCGTTCGCATAGCAGGTAGAACCCCCGCTGAGAGACTCTCGCTCGGTACATACGCATACAAGCGAGTAATCACCGTAGCCCGTAGTTCGCCAACTCGTCTTTAAGGCCGCTGCCTCGAATTTTGCGGGCAGCGGGGCGGCGGCGGCGGCGGCGCTCGTTGACTGGAGTGCACCGCTCGTTGCCCGCCGGTCCATTTGATTTTACGCATAAGATCCTGCCGCTCCCGCGCCGCCGCCGCCGCCGCCCCGCTGCCCGCAAAATTCGAGGCAGCGGCCTAATTCTTGTTTCCATTTAATGATGACGACTGTGCAATATTAATCAATTTGTTAATTAACTTCAGGCTGTGCTGGGGCGGCTGCAGATCCTGAAAACCTCAAACGGCGCCAACACAATAACCTCATGGGTGGTTATGTGTTGGAGCCGTGTTGCAACCTGCAAAATTAGCTCATTAGCAGCCACGGAGTCTGGATTTTTACTCGGTTGTTGGCAATAGGCTCGTCCCCTAATACATGGGACTTAAACAGATCTGCCGAAATGACGGTATCCTATTAGGTACAACTGTGCCTTACCCTTCGGAGATTACAGGCGTGATGTTATGTAGTATCCACATGTTACTTACTGCCTTGACGTTTAGGCAAATAAATGCTTACCTATTCCGATCTCTTATATCATAATCAGCCTATAATCTTGCATTGCAATGTTGCATGACCTCCTCTCTATGAGAGGGAAGGGGCTATAATCCACCACGCGGGCCAAATGCGGGTTGGAATATGCCGGTTTCCTCATGATGTTTTCCTTCACCGTTTTGAGAGCAGCAGTGATGAAATAAATTACACAAAGTAAGGTGCCTGCCTGGATTCGAACACGCGACTTACTGTTCGTAAATCGGGGCCGCCACCTCTTGGCACCGTGCGGGTTGGTAGATGTCACACATGTCTTCGAATTTTTGGTTCTAGGACATGCCGGTTTCCTCACGAAGTTTTCCTTCATCGTTTTGAGAGCAGTAGTGATGAAATAAATTACACAAAGTAATGTGCCTGCCTGGATTCGAACCCGCGACTTACTGTTCGTAAATCGGGGCTACCTCCTCTTGGCCACCGCTGCTCTCCGATCTCTTACAATAAGTAAATCTCTCGTTAATTTAACATTTTGTAAAACCGTCCGAGTCAGGGGCGGGTTGCTAGTAATTAAATATTCGCTTCATTGATTAAACTGACCTTTTGCTAACAGGATATTCTGATTGTGAAGGTAAAAACGCTTGATAACTGCAGTTTCAAATTGCGAGAGAAAAATGAAGGAAGCTTTTTTTAATTACCTCTTGTCTCTAAGGCAGTGACGTAGTTTATAAAAGAAAAATGTGGTTAGTTTTATTTATTTATTTAAGTACACACAAATAATTAACAGGACAATACCTATATTAACAGAAGAGCACAAAGATACTGCTTATTTCATAAGAAATTTCTTCCAGCAAACCTGCGAGAGGAAAGATGGATTAGAAATGTAGACACAGTGTGTAGAAAAGAAACACTAGAAAATTTTAATTAAAACTTAAAAATAAACATACATGCAAATATATACACATAATTATAAAAAAACTCGTGGTTAGTATTCTAGTTTTTTATCAATTTCATTTTATTTATTTTTTAATGACTAGCATTCAAAGCTGGGTGCAGTAAAATTTTAAATATATTTGGCTTTATTCCATGAATTAAAGTAGTTTTCTTGTCTCCATTTAATAATTTAGATAGAGAAAATATGATCGTTTCTGTACTAATTTTCGTTGGAACCTGTTTCAAATTAGTCCTTCGTCCCTAGGAAGGCGAAAAAAGATCAAAATATGTTGCTTACCAACTAAAACCGGGACCCAATCCACTGCTGCTGCTGAAAGGAATCAGAAAACCAAAACAATGAACCCTTCATTAATAGACGCCAAGTCAAGTTATGCCAAACTAAAAATAAGGTAGGTCTGAAGATACTCCACACTGGTTAAGACTAGACAGAGCGTCGTCTGTTAACAAAAAATATTGTAAGAGTTCTATTCTATAGTTTTACAATTCAATAAATCATTCCACAGACACTGTCGCAAAGCTGATACGTATTAAAATCCACCTCCAACAGCTACTGCATATTACTTCACACCGCACAAATCCCCATTTCATTCATATCTCCGTCCGCCACACAATATTTTTACATAAGTAAGTACCTATAGAGCATGCGCATTGGAGCAATTCCTTGCTTGATAGGATGTCCGCATCCGTGCACTTCGCGATTGCTACGGCAGATTCTGTTTTACCGGAGCGGAGGACACCCGCTCCGAGACAGCAGTATCTTCAAAGGACAAAAATAAGTGCATCAATAGTGCCGTTTAACTTTTCAACGGCCACTGATATACAGGAGAAAACAACGTAACAACGAAATCTTGGACGCGGCAGCTCAAAACTCAATCCGAGTTTTTGTAATGTTCAATTGTCACTAGGACTTGGCGAATTTTACTCGCAGTATAATGTATTACTGTTGTATGTTGCTTCATGATTCTTTTGGCACTAAGGTAAAAGCGCCAGGGTAGCCAATATGAATACCAAAATTACAGTCATTCAATGGGGTTAAATGAACTTAGGGGGTTGATGATTTTAAAGATTAAATTATTATTATGTAACTACATACGTGTTACTGGTGCGAATCATATTTTCATCAACATACAACCTGATACTGACCTGCAAATTGCAAAAAACGTAAGAAAATTTTAATTTCGCGGGCTACCCTGGCTTCCATCTTTAATGACATTGTCAGGAGGGCGCTGCTAGTATGCATTAGTGAAATTATCTGTGGGAATTGTATTGATGAATCATGACGTCCATGACGCACTCTAACAAATATTTTTGTTCTTTTGGAACTAAAACTGTGTCACTGGGGTGTTTGTTTGTGAGGTTTTTAGTCAGTAAGAGTCTGACACTCCCTTCCACTCCGCCCAGAGTGGGAGGAGACATTTGATGATTTCCCACCCTCCAAAAAAAAAAAAAAAAAAAAAAAAAATGGGGTGTTTGTATCGCTACTTTTTCTCGTCACCTAAAATATTAGGAAGTATTCACGACTTCCTTTGCTTTTTGCGAGATGGTCTTAAGTCATTTTGACGTTTAAAAAGGGCTGATACAAACTCCGGTTAATTTGAATCAAATAATTTTGATTTTAAAAACAATATACGTCACTCGCATGAAAATCAATTAGAAAAAGTAAGACGTAAGTATTTTTCTGACGGTGTTAGTGTGTTCTGAATTTCATCATCATCTGCCTAGCCTTTTCCCAACTATGTTGGGGTCGGCTTCCAGTCTAACCGGATGCAGCTGAATACCAGTATTTTACATGGAGCGACTGCCTGTCGGACCTCCACAACCCAGTTAGTGCTAGGTAATACGATACCCCTTGGTAAGACTGGTTGTCAGACTTTCGGGCCACTGACTACCTGTAACGACTGTCAAAGATCTACAAATGACAGCCGGGACCAACGGCTTAACGTGCTTTCCGAGGCACGGAGGAAACTCGGTATGTAATGGGTGGTCACCCATCCACGGACCAACCTAGGTAAGCACGGCTTAACCTATCGATCCGAGCGGCTGTTCTTATTTAGCAACGAGCTCCTCTAATGTGTTCTGAATTTGATCCACAAAATTGTTGAACAACGAGTATTTTTAACTGAAAAAGCAAATTAAGTTTCGATACTCAGAGAACCGTTAAAAGACTTCTAGGTCCATAGCCACCTACGAGTAACATCGACAGGGGGTACAGTTGGCAAACATTTGTGAAATTGTTTTTTGTTTATTGAAAAACAAGACTGAGTGATACTCGTATTTCTAATTTTGGCCACGTGCCAACGATCCTTTTACTGCTATAGGACGATTATTAGAACGAGGAGTAGCATGCGTCATTTGTTCATTTTCTTCGCTTGTCTTTCACGTCAAAACGTGGCCTTTGTAAGGGCTCATCATCACACGCTGCGGCTCGTAGTAAGTTCAAACATATAGCGATGTAGAAGAGCGTTTAGAAGTGACTTTACGCGCGTTTGTTTGAAATACAGCGTTACTTGCGGTGGAGTTTTTCGGGGTGGCGTGGTGCAAGCAGCCTTACGGTCAGCGTCGTCTACATAAACAATATCGTACATTGACATAATTATGTTTGTGTTTGCGCGTGTGATAACGCGGGCTGCTGCACTCGTCGCCACCACGTAAACGGACAACGTGCAACGCGCCACGAGACGTCACGCTGCACGCATCTGCATAGATGAGCCCTATAATTATCTTGAGTCACTACTTCAGGTAACTTTGAATCATCGAAAGGGGTAACTTGTATACGGTAACCCCTTGTATTTGTATAATTAATGAGAAGACTAATACTACTCGTAGGTTTAACTAGAGTTTCTCAGGAAGCGCCTACCGGATAATAGCAGACAAAGAAAATCCTCGATCGAATTCAATGTAGGTGCCTGAACCCTTCGTACTAATTTGAATAAACTATTTGTGTTTACACAAGAGGCGGTATCAATGGGGATCACAAATCTTGGCTCGTGAGAGATCATTTACATATCTATTTGTGCTAAACAGAAGTACACAACCTCTATTTGAATTTAATCTGAGTTTAAGATTGAACATCCTAAATCTTTATGCGTATTTCTAATCGCACTAGTTACTACATAAGGCCGCTGCCTCGAATTATGCGGGCAGCGGGGCGGCGGCGGCGCGGGAGCGGCAGGATCTTATGCGTAAAATCAAATGGACGCCGCCGCCGCCCCGCTGACCGCAAAATTCGAGGCAGCGGCCTCAATGTAACCCTTTCGCTCTGTCGGTCAGAAAACATCATTTTAGGATTCCGTACCTCAGTCGGCAAAAACGGAACCCTTAGAGGATCACTTTGTTTATTCGTCTGTTTGTCTGTCAATACCCTTTTTCTCAGGAACGCGTAAAGGTTTCAAGCTGAAATTTATATCAAATACTCATTGGCTAATCTTTAGAGCAGTAAAAAAATCAAACTTGTAAGTCAACGCGATCAAAAGATATGACCGTTTATGTCCATATTTTGCGATTTCACAAGGGAATCAAAACCTACAGGGACCCCCGTTGACCTAGAATCTTGAAAGTCTTGCGCATGTAGATAGAAACATCTGAAAACTGTAAATATGTTGTTTAATAACAAAATTCATTTAAGTTTATTCGGAACTTTCAATGCGCGAGTCCAACTCGCACTTGGCAGGTTTTTAATAGTTATTAACTAAGGAGAATCATTTTATCTCTTGGAATGAAAATTAACAACATTTTCTCAAAGAAACATAATAAAAAATAGACAAGATGTTATTTACGAGCGACTCATATATAACTTGTGTCAAATTATGCCCTTTGTAAAAAATACTCTTCGTTACTTTCAATACCGTCTGCGACAACATTAATATTTTACATATACTGTAATAAGGCAGCGAAATAAATGGAAGAGAGCAGACAATTCTACGAGTTTGTGTGCCGACTAAACGTTTGTGACATGCCTCAATGCGTTAAGTAATGGATTTGACAAGAGAAGGCAGTAATGTCCTACGGACTGCTTCTTTGTTGTTATGGTATTTTTTTGGGAATTGGAAAAGAAAAACAGCCACTCGAGTTTATCTTTAGATTAAGCCGTAATTGGCTAAGTTGGGCCGTGGATGGGTAATCACTCATTACATAGTTGTAGTTTCAGTTTCTTGCGTGCCTCGGAAAGTCATTTGTAGATCTTTGATTGTCGTTACAGGTAGCCACTGGCCCGAAGCCAATCAGTCTTTTTAAGGATATTTCCCAGTACTAACTGGGTTGTAGAGGTCAGAAACTGATAGGCATTCGCTCCATGTAAAATACTGCTTTTCAACTGCATCTTGTTAGACTGGAAGTCGACCCCAACATAGTTAGCAAAAGGCTAGTCAGATGATTATGGAACACGATGTTATACCTACAGCATAGTGCAGTCTGACCGTTGGGTGGCCCAGTGACTGTGGGTCTTCACCACTGCTCTCAAAACGGTGAAGCAAAACAACGTGAGGGAACCGGCATGTTATAAAACCAAAAATCCGAAAATACGTGACGTCCACCAAGCCACACTCAGCCCACATGGTGTATTAAAGACATCGGCCACTAACTCTCATAGACAGTAGGCCACTGTCCCAGCAGTGGGAACATGATATTCTGATAATGCTCTGTTCCACAGTAGACATTTACGGGAACAAGTTATAACAACAGTGTCACCTCGCCATAAAAAAAGATCCTCAATTGCATTTCATTTTACTTGAAGAAAAACTAGCGAGATTTAATTACACTTTAAAGAGTTCTCTTCGCTGTTTTAAATTACCATAGCACTTTGTTTTCACTGGCCACGCGGCTCAGGGCAGCTATTTTTAATGTAGTTTCAAGATTGAAATCGTTTTATAAAAACTGTTATATTGCTAGATAATTGCCTAGAAATACAGGAATCGTAGACTAGATGAAAATTTGATTGCTAGATCATCCATTCACGTAGAAAACTTATAACCCAATTAGTCGTTTCATGCGTCTAACGTCCATACTAGTATAAATTGTAAATGTAAAAGTAACTCTGTCTTTCTGCGTGTTGTATGTGCGTTTATCTGTATGTCACCTTCTCAGATCTTAATGGCTGATATTGAACACACAGATAGACCAAACTCAGTTCAGCACATTCATAGATACATTTTCATGGTACTTACGTTTCCGTACAATAATTTTGTAGCACCGTTTTTACTTCGGGTGTTTTTTTTCCTTCTACTGATACAGATACAGACATCATTATTTATGTAAAAAGGGCCCAATAAGGGGCGGATGCTAGGACCAATGATTTAAATGGTTTTTATGCGCGTCAATGCCCTTTACCATTTACTTTTGACCCTAGTGTTTTTTTTTTTGGAATTGGAAATCATCAAATGACTCCTCCCGTTCCATGTTCCTTCAGCACTATTTGCTGACATCTTTTTGAGGCGTGCGTGTAACACAAACGCGCCGTCGACACGGCCTGTCGTCATAAGACGGACGGACGGCGAGCTAGCCCATTACTCATCGTCCACAGGCCCGCGCCTACGGTGGCTGAGAACTACCACGTGGCCCCCGACGCCCGGGGTGTCTCCCGCGGCGGCTAGGACGCGGCGGCTAGGACGTGAGGTTATCTCCCTCTCACGTTCCGCCACTACTTTTGACCCCTGGATTTGTTTCTCCATTTGTGAAAATTCGTGTCAAAGTGATTCCGATATCCTATTCACAAAACAAATAATTTTCCTTTAAACAGGTTGCTATGTTCTATGACTTTTATTAAATCAATACTCGTATATGTCCGTGGCTTCACGTGGAGTTCGGTAATTGTCCCACGGGATCGTACTGCCGGGATAAAAAGTATCTTATGTGTTTGTTAATCCAGGTTATAAACTATTTGTGTGTCAAATTTCATCCAAATACGGTCAGTAGTTTTTGCGTGTAAGAGTAACAAACATCCAGGCATCCCTACATCCTCACAAACTTTCGGATTTATAATATGTATTATAATCAATAATATCAATGTTACAGTTTACTATCACAAATATTCTCAACAATAAACTTCGCAAAATAACAAAATCTCAAGAATGTACAGTGTCCACGTGTCCCCGTGTATTCCACTTCTGACCGAGGGACTACAGTCATTCCAAAAAGTGGCACTACATCACCAATCCCTACACGCCATTTTCACTTCAGTGGTTGTAAACGCAAAGGTTAAAATTGCATGAACAGTTTCGTCCAAGCCTTCGTGAACTGAAGTATCTAGCACGAGTGTACCGATCTTCAATTTTGCAGGTAATTGAAAGTCTTTCAGTAACAGTAAAAGTAGTCAGATAACAGAGTTACGAGTCGATAGTAAGTAGATAGTTAGTTCAAGACGTGACAGAGTTTTCAATAAAAGGTTAGATACAAAATTTTCCAAGAAAAAGTAATGGTTGAGAAAAGGTACGGAAAGGACAGCTGTAAAAATTTACGAGTATCGGAATTTAGAGGGATTTGTATCATAAGAGCTTGAATATAAAGCATAGATACTAAAGTTGAATGTATTACGGAGTAGTATAAAGATATAGATACCCTTATTTTTTATAGGACAAGATATTGACACCTCCGTCCGGTCGTCCGCCCCTTAACTCGCACGGTTTTTTCGTGACTACATTTTGTTTGACAGCTTTTTATCTAATCAACGGCCGCCAATCACGCGCTTTCCTGACGGTAGATACCTGAATATAAAGACACGATATTATTAAGCCGCGTTGACACGGTCAGAGCATGCTCGGACCGAGTGGACTCGAATACCCACTCGGACGCAACTCGTATTGTGGATTTGTGGCAACCCATACCAACGCATCCGAGTGCGCTCGGATCGTGTCAATGCAGCTATAGGCACATATTTTTTCAGTACCTACTATAAAGTTTGTACAGACGCCAGCACATCAAACTAGTACAATCTGTCAAATTTCTTTAGCAGATTTTCAACTTTAATGCTAAAGCATTAGGTTCAAAGTTGATTAGGAAAATTTGACAGTATCGGGTAGCTTGATGTGCTTGCGTCTGTATATTGTGTAACGGCTGTGGTAACGGTTGTATTGAAATCGGTAGTTACCTACAAAACAATGTGTATTTTAGACTAAGTCATCCTGACAAAGAAAAAAACACTAGCTATTTTTTCTACAATACTTAAGTGACTGTCCAAGTACAAGTCCAACTACCTAAGATCATAACATCACGCCTCTTTTCACAGAAGGGTTAGGCAGAGTTTTTTTTTGTTTTATTTCCAATGAATTTCTTCTGTATCTTGGGTGCGTTTACAAACATTAAGAATCACATACACAAATAGCCAGACCTGCAAGAACTACCCTACGTAAGGAACAAATATTGTAGGCCATACAATATTTGTTCCTTACGGAAATCGAACCCGCAACACCAAGCGCATCAGCCAAGCGCTCAGTCACAGCGTCGACCGTGCTGTCAGAGATGCTCCTATAGCAACTGGCTATATCATTTGGTCAGATATGTTTAAGTCCCATGTAAAACGTGAGAGCCTATTACCTAATGTTTTCATAATTATTATAACTACTTACTTGCGTAGAAACTTGAGTATTTAAAAACGCATGCCTTAGGCTTGTTGTAGTTATTTAATCTGGTTGTAGTAACTACAGTTATTGCATAAACGTGTTTTTTTGCACCTCTTGCGCATACCTTAACGAATTGTGAGAGAAAGTGCTCCAGTTTTTAAAGGTACTGTTAAATTTCGGCTGTACAGTCACCAGCTCCGGTAGCCGTGATCGTCTAGTGGTTAGGACCCTACGTTGTGGCCGTAGTAACCCAGGTTCGAATCCTGGTCACGGCAGTGATACACTGTCGCGGCGGAGCGATTTATTTTATTAATTTTGTGTGTATTTCTAAGATAAAATATGTGGTAATTGTTGTCATTGATGTAATAACTCTTTTGTTATCAATATTGTATTTTAATTAATTGTATTATCTTTTTATAATCGCTTTATCATTTAAATAATGTGATTTGATAATCGTTTGCATTTCCATTGGTACTATGAGATGTTGGTATGAATCAGATACATGCTGAATAGTGTTTCAAAACAACAAAATGTATGGAAAACGGACAATATGCTTAAGTTTGTTTATTTAGCTGTAAAACCCACAATAAACTAATGTCAGTAAAATAAAAACGACCCATTTATAAAATGTTATCATACACCAAATTAATTATGACCTTTAAATGTTCTCTACGAAGAAAAAACATTAAATCACGGCCATCTTTTCACATTGTCCTGTTGGAAATAAGTCATGAAAATTACTAAAGTAATCGCAATGTTGTCAACCTCTGACCTAAATACAGATACACGAATTTGGTCCTTATGTCTAAATTATGAAGAATGAAATATCTTTCCGGTCCTTATGGTATTACATTGTCCAGTCGTAATCTTGAAAATTTTCACAGCTTCAGATCTAGTGATCGCAAGCTCTTCTGCTGAACATGCGGTCTTTGATTAGATTCCTAAATTCAAGAAAGAGTTATTGGGTGATTCTCAATACAAGTACGGAATCTGGATTTGTAACCGGTTGATGGCAATCGGCGCACCCCGTATTATAAGTACCAACGAGGCACCCACATTAAGTTAATGTGCGTGCTTTGTTGGTTTAGTGGCCGTAAGTGCGACTGCTGAGCATGAGGTCCTGGGTTTGATTCCCAGGTCGGGCAAAGTGTTATTGGGTTTTTTCATCAGGAATTTCTCAGTAGCAGCCACGGAGGATTCACGCCTAGGTGATGGCAATAGGCTCGCCCCCTATTACATGGGACTTAAATATAACTGGCGAAATGTAGCAGTACTGTAAGGTACACCTCTGCCCAACCCTTCGAGGATTGCAGGCGTGATGTTATATAATGTTAATAATAGATTTTTCTTATGCCAAACCCTTCAGTGATTACAAGCTTGAAGTTATCTGTTAATCAACACTACCGATGTTTACTGCCAACATTAATACCTTTACGGTCCTGCTCGCTAATTACTCTTGTGGAACACATACATACCTTTCGGTCCAGTAGCCACGAACGCAGTTATTCGCTGCCATAAACCTGCATCGTTAAAATGCACTAACGGTTCTTGGTGCTTCCTTTAGTGGAGTTTTTATGGAGGATCCCTAATGGCTACGTGGTGGCTGATGTATGCCTTATGCGGTATGGTATGGGCTTGGACAGCTTAAATAGCGGTTTTTTAGTGAGTCATGAGCTGAAATAGGTAGAGTTTGTTTGCCAGAACATAACATCACGCTTGTAGGCCCCGAAGGGTTAGGCAGACTTGTACCTACCTAATAGTACACCTTCATTTCGCCTGTTATGTTTAAGTCCCATGTATAGAGGGCGCCCCTATTGCCATTAACTGGGCACAAATCCAGACTTCGTGGCTGCTACTAAGAAATTCCTGATGTAAAAACCCAATAATACTAAACCCGACCTGGGAATCGAACCCAGAACCTCATGCTCAGCTGTCGCGCTTGCAACCATTAGACCAACGAAGCCTTCGGATAACATCTCGGAATGATTTTTTTAGTTCTGAAATAAAGCTGTTAAATTAGAGGGAGGTATTATCTGCAAGTTACTTGGTCATGAGTACTCATGATTGATGGTTGGAGTGTGTATTGGTAGGTTTATAAATTCGAAGATAAGCAAGCATATCGTCTGGGTCTCGACCGCAGGCGATGCAACTCGCGTCAAGAAACACGCGCGTGTCATTTGTTTTCTTCTGATCTTGGTGGCTCGTAGAATGCTTTAGGCAATTTCTTTCATTTGTTTGCTCTGCCTTCGATATACGTGTGTCGCTTAAGGGCCCAGTCCAGTGACATTGACAGCCTGTCGAAATATTCGGACAGGTTTTTTTGACTAGCGAAAATTAACGAATTTTTCATCATGGGTGTCACGTCCCTGGTAATCGAGGACGCTCTAAACGAATATAGGGTGATAATCAAAATCAAGTTCAAGTAATATCAAGCGTGATGTCTGTAACGAATCTCACGGGCTATTATATACGCAAGTGTCCATCCGCGCAAAAGTCAATTCGCACAGGTGTCCTTTCGCGCTAAACTGCTTTCGTGCATAAGTCCATGCACGCAAATGTCTTTTCTCGTAAGTGTCTTTCGCGCAAATGTCCTAGATATTTAAAAAAATCCTTAGTATTGTTAGAATTTTGCAGTAGCAAGGCGACAAATTCAATTATGAGGAAGCAAAAAAATAAATCAAGAACTAGTGACCATGAATTTCAATAATAACTATCCCATATACTACACTAACTATACCCTATCTTTAAAACGCCATTGTATCGTGGTTCCCGGAAATAAGCATAAAATAAGGGTAGAATTGATAACCTCCATTTTTAAGTTGGTTAGGTACCTGCCTAGGTAGAGCAAATTTAGCATCATCTCAAATAATTTAAGTACGACTAAATGACAAAGGGTGAGGTCCCCGCACACACGATTTGTTTTGGTTTTTGCTGTGAATTTCTGAGTTTTGAACAAGCTAAATATCGCCGTAAGTGTGTAGGTTGTGGCTTAAAAGTACAAAGGCTCTGTGTTTTTAGTGCGATAGGTTTTAGAAAACTTATTTTGGGATAGTTTATTCTAATTAATTCAATTACTGTGACTAAACTAAATAAGCTGTAGGAGTAAGTTTACGTAAATATAACAATAGGTGCAGCTTGAACTCACGACCTCTAGCGTCTTGGTCCGAAAATCAATCAACGGCCAACCATTGATCGATTGCCACTACAATCAAACCCAACAATGGTTGAATGGACATTTCTCAAGAGATGTCGTCACGCGACCAATCAATAGTGAAAGTGCTCTCAATTCAACGAGTTTTGAGCAAAGCGGCCGAGAAATTCGGCACCACAGTCACCAGCTCCGATAGCCGTGATCGTCTAGTGGTTAGGACCCTACGTTGTGGCCGTAGTAACCCAGGTTCGAATCCTGGTCACGGCAGTGATAACACTGTCCCGGCGGAGCATATCTTTTTATTTTAATATTTTAATTAAGATATGAATATGCATGTCGGGTTTCCGAGAGAAACCCATTTCAATTAGTGCTCAATCCTTAGGGATTATAAAAGGATCTTAGTAATTATAAGCCCCTAAATCCTTCTATATAAAATGTTACTTGTCATTATGCAAATTGCAAATTAATAACCCGTGTTTATAGTGGGACGAAAGTTTGTAAATACGACAGTTTCAATTGTTTTTTTGTGAGTAATCTTTAAGATGCCTGAAAATCATAACAGAACATCAAACTTACTCCTGTAGTGCTAATAAGCTTAGGCAGAGATGAACCTACCTATAGTACACCAAACATTTCGGCAATAATAAATCATTAATCATAATGTCGACCAACATCTCTCGAGGCTTTCACAAGGCGGTGGGATCAAGGTATTGATTCAGAAGACAGTACTCCTTGATATGGCCCACATTGTGAGGAGGTTCCAGTCTCTAGACCCGGTAACTAGGACCCTGTTCCCGACACCGGCGGACCACTATTTTAATAGGGTTTTTTGTTGAATGTTTTTTTAAAGAATGAGTAAAAAGATTAATATGAGAAATCATAATGTTATTTCTAAACCGATTGGGCACCTTTTTTTTCGGATGGGAAATCATCAAATGACTCCTCCCGCTCTGGGCGGAGCGGAAGGGAGTGTCAGACTTTTACTGACTAAAAACCATCCATGTTCCTTCCTCTGCCCTTTATGTTCCAGGGCCGCGGTATCTCTTTCGAACAGTCCCGCAGCCCTGGCAGGCATCGCCCCTTGCGGGCCCCTCATGATTGCTGACATCTCTTTGAGGCACGCGCGGAACACGAACGGCCTGTCGTCATACGACGGACGGACGGCGAGCTAGTCCATTACTCACCGTCCACAGGCCCGCGCCTACGGTGGCCGAGAGCCACCACGACGTGGCCCCCAACGCCCGGTGCTTCTCCCGCGGCGGCTGGGACATGAGGTTCTCTCCTTCTCACGTTCCGCGACCTCCTTCGCTAGCATGACTGCTTCGCAGAAGGAGGTGACGGCTTCCCATACCGATTGGACACCTAATATTTAACAACGGTTGACGAATATAATCCTTCTAATACTTCCTTCATTTTAGCCACCTTCAAAAAACAGTAACAAGGGATTTATACAGAAATTGCAAAACAGCCATTTGACCTTCAAGTTAATTTGCATTTATTATTATGTTTGCGACCAACCTCACCCAACCTTTGTAAACATGGCCCATATATCAACAGTTACATAGAAGCTCGGCCGGGCTTAAATCACAATGTTTGTGACGTTAGCAATCACTTGATCAAATATTGGCCGACCTTATCGGTGCCATCAATTTAAATATAAGACCTCGTAACCTATTCAATTTCTTTGTACCATTTACAAAAGAAGTCAGTAACCCGGTTGCCAATATGGCGGATTAATTTTAGGAAAAGTCTGCAACATACGTATTTGTGACAAAGCCGAGCTCTGACTTAAAACATCAGTTAATGAGCCATTTGCTATATATTTAGTGCACTTTTTTCTACTGCATTAGCACACCTCGCTAGGTACTCTGAAATATTTTGATCCTTCGAGCCGAATCCTAAACACCGATATATGGATAATGTATGATACTTTTAATCCATGTTAAGCATATTTTGTCAAATCTTTGACAATGTTCTTACAAGTGTGTGTCTTGAGTTTCATAAGATATTTCGTTCAAGAATAATGATAAATTTGTATAGCACAGTAGATAGAAGTATATTTTTGCCCATGTGGCTACCTATCTAGTATTTAGTGAGGCACACAGTGTTTGTTTTTTTTTTGTTTTAAATTGTGTGCACTTGTGAGATGTGCCAAATAAATATATTTTCTTTCTTTCTATTTTGTTGACTGTACTAAAGCAATACATGGGTCGTACGGTTGCCGGGTACGAATAGGGAGAGGCACGTTTCCTTTTTGTAGCTATTGTTAAAGATTATCTTATTCGTATATTATTTCCTTGACGCATTCTTCCCTAAATTGAGAGTTTCGGATAAAAGGACCAGGAAAGTTCCTCGTATATTATATTGTATCATTCATATTACGTAATAATTGGCAGAGGCCATGCTGCCCTTTGGCTCTAATTTTACATGTAGGACTAACACGGGTTAATGTCAAAGGTGCGCTGTACTTACATGCCTAAATATTTGTACTTGAAAGAGACTCTTGTACTTAATGCATGCCATGAAAATAACACACACACGACACAAGAATAATGAGATTTTACCCCCAATATCTCGAAGAGTTGTTAATGATTTCTATTTTTTTTTATGTTTTGATTTAAACAATCAAACTTAATAATGATTTTTCTTCTCGTGTGTAAATAAATTTTCATTTTTTTAAAAAAACGTTGTCCCTCCCTAGGAATTTCTCCTGTATCGTGGGTACGTTTAGAATCATTTAAACTCAAATACACAAACAGCCAGACCCGGAACCACTATCAGTAGGCCATACAAATATTTGTTCCGTGCGGGAATCGAACCCGCAACACGAAGCACAGCAGTCAATCGCTCAGTCACTGCGCCAACCGTGCAATAACCTTTGATTATTTTTTCAACTTGCAATAGACGATGATAAAGCCTACGTCACTACCTACATAATCTCTTGCGCAAACTGTTACAAATTTTCAGTGAAAGGGTGTCAGTTTAATTCAATGTAATGTAAAAATTCGGCACCACAGTCACAAGCTCCGGTAGCCGTGATCGTCTAGTGGTTAGGACCCTACGTTGTGGCCGTAGTAACCCAGGTTCGAATCCTGGTCACGGCAGTGATACACTGTCGCAGAGGAGCATATTTTTTGCTACGCGTGCTACGAGCTACGAGCTACGGCGTAGCTGGAGGACATGATGTTTCTAGGATTTTTTTGTGTGTTTGAATGTTATCACAAGTTAAATAACAGTTATGTAAGTGTGATTATTTTGATATTTTTACGTAAAATCTTTGTTGATCATGGTTCTCTTAGTATATTTTTAACGTTCTTGATGTATTATTTATTTATTTTTCAATTTCTTCGTAAATATTGGTACGACGATAGAAAGGAATCGCATTATCTAGCCATCTTCGGACGTCTAGATGGCTCTTACGCGCAATACGACACCTATACTTTGCTACTTTCTAAAATAAACATAAAGGTATTAAAGTTTAAAAGCTCTTCCTACCACTTTCCTTGGCTCAACAGTTAAACTAGATAAACCGGAAAGAACTAGCAGCAAACAAGGTTGTCACATTCTTTTAGAACAAAGAGATTTCATCGAAGGAGCTATCCTTACTTCTAAAATAACATAACATTACGCCTGTGGTCCCAGAAGGGTAAGGCAGAGGTGTACCTAATCTTACACCCACATTTCGCCAGTTATGTTTACGTCCCATGTAATAGAGGGTGAGCTTATTGCCATCGACCGGGCACAAATCCAGACTCCATATCAGTATAAAGGATGTAACAAGTCCTTTAACGAAGCCAAAAGGCACTTGTTCTCATCGTCATTGCGATATTTTTTTTTGTTCTAGACCATAAAGAGATATTGGTGGTAAAAGTTCATCTTTTTCACTATTTTTTTTTAATGGAAGATTTTTACTTTAAACACCTCCACGACTATCGTATCGTATTTTTTAACAAAGCAAAAGTTGTTTCCCAGCTATAATTTTTGCGTAAAATTACTTAGTTTGATGTACAGAATACAGAATACTTGGTTAACGACTTCGTGAAGGGTCTGTTTACACCCTGTATAGTATCGGTTGGTGGGCCAACCGACACTTGGATGAGCTATGCCATGACTAGTCAGTAATAAAAGTTGACTGGTATTTATTCCATAAAAGAAAACGACACTCTATTCGACTCTTGAAAAGAAACAAATTAGACTGGAGACAATAGTGACTAACTGGCAGCTAAGCTGATCGAGCTGGCTCTAATAGTGTCTGTCACTTAATAGTGCCGAGTGCAGTGCACTTGGTGAAGACTTAACGAAGGCTTGACGCGAGTAAATGAGTTCTAAAGCGTTCAGTGCACTGATTGTCGATAAAATACAGTTTCCTTTGAATTGATATATTTATCATAGATAGGATTACTTAAAGCTTGCGCAATTACCAGACGAAATAATTATTCGCTTTCATTTTCACCCTCAGTGCCAGTTCTATCACTCTCAACATTTTTCCGCAATTCAATTGAATTAACATTTAAATTCAGTATGTAGGTACAGTATTTACGAACAACAAATAAATCTAAAATACTAATAAAAATATTAGAGAATGTCAAAAGGTAAAAAGAATTACAAGGCGTCAAAAAATTTGTCTATATCGTTGTCAATAGGAAAAGTGCCCTGACAGCCGGCAACAGCATTGCTACGTTGGATGCCAAAATTTTAATCTATACAATATAAATAAATAAAATTGAAGTGTCTGTTTTTAATATCAAAATAACAGATTTTTACTGAAAGCATCTTCTGAAAATATATACGCAAAAACAATTTTTTTTTCAATTTTTGTCTGTCCGTATGTCTGTCCATCTGTTTGTTCCGGCCAAAATCCGAACGGAGTAAATAAGGCTACTTTCAATTTACAATAAGAATTAGGGTTCCGTGCAAAAAAATTAAAACCCTTGAAATTGGTAACAAAATTCGATTAAAAAATAATAGTCATAATTATGTCTTTATAATAATTCCATGCGAAGGAAGATCGCGGGCAACAGCTAGTTTAAAACTATAACTATACAGTTACGCTCACAGACTAGAAGATTAAAAATCTCTTTGTTCTAAAACATTATGCGACAATCTTATCTACCGTTAGTTCTTCGCGGTTTATCTTGTTAAACCGTTGATCCGAGGAAAATGGGTGGAAAAGCTTTTAAATTTCATCGCTGTTAGGTTTATTTTAGAAAGTAGCTGAGCATAGGTATAGTGCAGCGTCTAAGAGTAAGTAAGACGTTCGAAAATGGCTACATATTGTGCATTCATTCCAATATAGCACGTTAAGCCGTTGGTTCCGGCTGTCATTTGTAGATCTTTGACAGTCGTTACAGGTAGTCAGTGACCTGAAAGTCTGACAACCAGTCTTACCAAAGGGTATCGTATTACCCAGAACTAAATGGGTTATGGAGGTCTGATTGGCAGTCGCTCCACGTAAAATACTGATATTCAGCTGCATCCGGTTAGACTGGAAGCCGACCCCAAAATAGTTGGGAAAGGCTAGGCAGATGATGATGATGATTATGCTGTCATTCCAATATTTACGCTAAGAAACTAGTGATCAATAAATATTTAAAGATAAAGATGTTTAAACATGCTCAATACAAAAGTTTCGGAGCCTTTTGTATGAGACACTTGAGCTCTTGGATTTGTTAATATTCTTAGCTATATAATTTAGTAATTGCATCATTGGAAGGCATAATACTTTATTTCTTCCCTTTTTGTTTTTGTAATGTGTTTTAACTGTCATGCAGCTTATTTTTTAGCAATTTAAAGTTTAGTCATTAAAGGTAATCTGTGAACAGCGCTGTGGCCTACATTATTATTTAAGTTATTAATGTTATCATGTTGTAATATCCCATAATGTAGCTGTGTCGTGCCTATTTGATAAAATAAAATAATTATCAACGTTATTGTAAAAATGTCAGTATAATCACAATAGCATTGATGTTTATCAATTATTAATGAAAATAATAAACTGAACACAAAAAGACTATGAAATTAATCCTAGAAGCATCACGTCCTTCCGCTACGCCGTAGCTTTCTCGTAGTTTAATTTTAGCTTTTTCGTAGCTCGTAGCACGCGTAGCAAAAAAACGCTCCGCCGCGACAGTTTATCACTGCCGTGACCAGGATTCGAACCTGGGTTACTACGGCCACAACGTAGGGTCCTAACCACTAGACGATCACGGCTACCGGAGCTGGTGACTGTGGTGTCGAAATACAAGAGTATATCTCGTTGAAACTGGAGTACTTTCACTTATAATTTGCAAAGGTTTGCGTAAGCGACGAAATGTAACAACTCGCGTTTACAAAGATTAATTTTTCACTATAGATTGACGGTTTACTAAGAGTTTTAATTGAATGTCTGAGAGCTAATAGAGTGATGGATGGAACAGCAAAAATTTCTATATAAGAGTTCGAATTGACGTCCTGAATACGTTGAACCCATTTAAGCGTCTATATTCCATCCATCCTGTATAACTCAAAGTCCACCCCTAACTAAACATATTTTCCTATAAACCATCGCGTTAATTCAACGTCCACCTTCACCTTTCCTCAGACCACCGTAAAAATGAAACCAAACATAATTTCCCTTAAAAAGGGAACATTAATATAGAAGAACGCGCTCTCTCATAATCCGGCAATTTAGTTAGACGGCGGCAAATTGCTTTGTAATAAGTAAATTATTTTAGCGGCGGCAGACAAGGGCTTTTGCCGGTGTTCATAAAAACGTTAATCATTGCTGGTGAGGTAATTATGGAGATATACCAGAGACGTTAAATGATATTTAAGATATGAAACAGCTATGAATATTTTGTTAATAAAATGGCGTAAAAAAATATTTTCAGCTTTTTAAATGGGCTCACCCCAATTTTGTGTGTGATTGTGACATGAGACTTAAACAGAACCAGCGAAATGTGGGTGTTATATATATAGGAGTATAATAGGTACCTCACTGCCTAACCCTTAGGGGTTACAGGGCGTACTGTTATGTATTTTAGATAGATTTAATTTCCTATTTTAATCTTTGTGAATTTTTTAGCGGTTTGCAAGGACTTTTATTTTTGTGATGTATAATAATATGTACTAGTTTAGATAATTAAGTACGGCCTTCGCTATTGGCTTTACTTGTCACCTCGCTCTTTACCTCCTAAAAGTAAAATATCATTTATTTATTTTTTGGGATGGGAAATCATCAAGTGACTCCTCCCGCTCTGGGCGGAGCGGAAGGGAGTGTCAGACTTTTAGTGACTAAAAACCATCCATGTTCCTTCTTTTGCCCTTTATGTTCCAGGGCCGCGGTATCTCTTTCGAACAGTCCCGCAGCCCTGGCAGGCATCGGCCCTTGCGGGCCTTTCCTGTTTGCTGACATCTCTAGGTATGCTACATCCTGGAAAGAAATAAATGATATTTTAGTTTGAGTTACGTAGTCGCACACAAAACCAAACATCTGCCTAGCCATTTCCCTACCATGTAGGGGTCGGCTTCCAGTCTCACCAGATGCAGCTGAATACCAGTATTTTACATAGAGCGACTGCCTATCTGACCTCCACTATCCAGATAGTACAGGTTAATACGATACCCATTGATAAGACTAGTACTACTAAGACTCTCGGGCCAATGACTACCTGTAACGATTGTTAAAGATCTACAAATGACAGCAGGGAATAACGGTTTAACGTGCTTTCTGAGGCACGGAGGAAACTCGGTATGTAATGGGTGATCACCCATCCACAGACCAACCTAGGCAAGCGCGGCTTAACCTGAAGATAGCCGAGCGGCTGTTATTTTTTACCTCCTCCTCAAAAAACCAAACAAAAGATTTACGAACACTACATTGTATTTTAAAAAGTATGTCTTGTCTTGACTTTTATTTATTGTATTCCTTGCTATCTGCAATCCCAAACCAAACTAATTCAGTTGAAATGAAACAAAAATATCGTGTGGTTCGGTTTTAATATTCTTTTTTAGGGTTCCGTAGACGAATGGCAAAAACGGAACACTTATAGATTCATCATGTCTGTCCATCTGTCTGTCCGTCCGTATGTCACAGTCACTCTATTCCGAACCTATTAGGACTACATAGTTGAAACTTAGTAGGTAGATGTATTCTGTGAACCGCTACTAATGTAAGTGGTAAAATGTGTCCCCTCCCCTCTAATTTCTAAAGTAAGAAGAGAAAATTCTGATAAAATGTAGAATTGTACAACGTAAAAAAAAACTTTCAACGAAAATTGGTTTGAATAAGATTTGATGTTTAGTTTTTGAGATATGGGACTTTTTCATCAAACGTCAGCAGTAACTTTGTTTTTCACTAACATACTATGAAAAACTAATTTAGTTTTGCTGTTGAATTTTATACAAAACAACATATGAATGAGCCTTCAAAATATTATTATTATATTGCTTGGTGCTACGGAACTGTGTGCCTGTTTTGAAAGAATGAAAGAATTCTTAATTTTGGTTTCAAGTCACCCGTAAATATTTAAACTTTGGTTTCAAGTAATTGCAGCACGTTTCGGCAATAACGTAGTCAAGATTCGTATCTACATTTTGTTCGTATTTATAACATAAATCAAAAGATAGCTAGGGTACAACTTTTAATTTTTTTAGATCTTTTCCTATTTTAATTAGTGAAAACTGAGATCAGATATTGTCAATCGGAATGGGCCCTTTCAGGGAATATGGCTGTGATGTGGGTGGAACAATATTTATTTAAACCTGGATAACCTAAATAGTAATATGCATGTATGTTATTTTTAACAGACAGTCCAAAATGTCCAAGCCACCCATGGATTTCCTATAAGAGATCCCCTTGTGCGATAAAACCGCTAGGTATATTGTACACTAGTTTGTAGTGTACAATAAAGTGATAAATAAATAAATTAGCAATGATAACACAACAATGTGATCGTAGTCGACATCTACTGATACAAAATTACAATCGTCTTTGGTCTATTATGTACCTATCACCTGCCAACCCCACACTAAGTGAATCAATAGAACACTGAGCGCTCTATTACAATAGAGTGCATTGCATAATCACTTGGCTTCGTTCTTCATGGTGGCAGTATACTGTCGACCGAGAGCTCTCGCTATGTCTCTCCCGAGATGTCTCATATGAAACCGACACGGGGTGGAGAGCAAGCGGAGAATACATAGGCTAGACGACCATCACGCTCAAGACACTTGTGACAGCGACTGTAGAAAAAACAAATGACACGAGTGACGCGCTCGTGTGTCGATTGAGGCGTCATCGCTCGCTAACAATGAATGTGGCCTAAGTAAATTATCCGTTACGACGCAGTGACAAATGACACCCGCGCTCACCAGCCTCTGCGAAGAAATCAAATAAATAAATAAATTAAACTTTATTTTTAGACTACAGTCCATAAATTTGTTAGTATTTTAGTGTTAGTAACAGGGGTACTTAAGTAATTAGGGTAGTATTGTTAGTGTTTACAACTTAATTATTTATTTAGATCTATGACTGTCCGTCTGTCCCCACCCAAGGTCTGTGGAAGGGGCAGTCCGGACTGCCCGCGGTCTGGCAGCAATCATCTTCACAATGCTGTTGTCACTACTATGCAGGCGCTATAGCCACTTTCTTTCGTTTGATAGCGTGGAAGCCATCTGTGTGAGCCTCCGCGAACATTCCCGACACACTACGTCGTCATGGTACTCCCAACAGCATCCTGAAGGCGTTATTAAATTGGACGCGCAGGACGTTGTAGAAGCAGAAATAAAAGAAGTTGCTTGGTGCATGCGAGTCACGGCGACGCGACAATACTCACGCTAAGAAAACAAGCGCCATAAGCGCGTGTCGTTTGAAGCAAATCGCTTCACAAATAGCATCGCCGGTGTACCTGGTCTAATATGTCCCTATCGGCTGTCAACCCCAACATAAGCGAATCAATAGAATAGTGAGCGCTTTATTACGACGGAGAGTATCACGTTGCCTTACAGAAGGCCGCAGGCGCTGCCCTTTGTGACGATGAGCTAATTGCACCAGTTGTATTGTAGTTTATTGGCAGTGAAAAATATATAGTGTGTTTGTGAATAATAAACTTACGTATTTATTATTCGCTTTATGTAAAATACTGACTGCCTCGTTGGGCTAGTGGTTGCAGTCGCGACTGCTGACCATGACGTCCTGGGTTAGATTCCCAGGTCAGATAAAGTGTTTTTCCATCAGGAACTTTTCAGTAGTAGCCACGTAGTCTAGATTTGTACCAATTGCTGTCAACAGGCCTGCCCCCTATTACATGGGACTTAAACATAACTGGCGAAATGTATTAGTAGGTACACCTCTGCCTAACCCTTCTGGGATTACAGGCGTTTTTATGCAATTTTTTTGTATAATCTACTCATAATTTCTATCAAGCTTCTTTGTGATTACCTTTTAAGAATCTAATAAAATTGTAATACATTGTGTCTCTTTATAATAATAATGTTACTCCAGAACGGTCCACAAACATTAATATTAAACATTGCTATCAACAAACCTCCAGGCGCTTTTGCATCATGTTGCAGCACAATTTACTGCAGGCGTTCGTCCTCCTGTCTATGTCGAGCACACTTGACTGGAACGCCGACAAAATCGAGATATCGTATCGGCACTGAACTAATTGGAGATGTAAAAATAGGATAAAACCTTAGCGCATCAGTTCGCACAAAGGCGAAGGGGCCGATTGGGGCATAAAACTCTGTTTGGAATGGGACCGGATTGTAAAAGCGACACTCCGAAATTGGTGAACGATGAAAATTGCGATTTTTTTTACTCATTTTGAACCTCATGCTCGGCAATAGCACTTGCGATCCCCATTACTTTTGCTTTTTCAGTCATTTTAGAGTGACACTTCCAAATTAAACTTTAAAACACATTGCGTTGCAGTAGGTAATTCTCTTACCCTTAACTCAATTCATTTGGGTTCGGCGCAGCATGTCTTCTTCTTCCATACTTCTCTATTAGTCATTAGATTCCTCCTTTCTTGCCATAGGTAATTATCATCCATTTCACAGGATGATATCGCGTTGCAGTAAGTTTGTAGTTCTACTTCATACGCAAGTTGACGTGGAAGCTTAACTGTCTTAAGACCAGTTTGTTTCCCAGCACTGTCTTGCGTTCAAATATTCTTGTAATCTAAATGAAACAAGATCGTATCTGAGGACCACAAATGACAATCGCGTTTTGTTTTATTTGTCACTGTATCTAGACCCATACTCTCAGCCATGGATAGCAAGTTTTGGAGCTGAGCAGGTGCATACAGCTACATACTGATCTAACACCATTTGAGTTTCATTGACATGTAAAGACAATAGCAAGTTTACGGGTAAGGTACATTTAAATGATAGACTGATTGAATTGTGTATTGAAAGAACATCCAAAAACTGATAACTGATCGACTCGCGGCGAATGAGTCTTTGTTGTTAGCGCAAACGGAGGTATGCGACTCCTGATCGCTGACTTAAAATTGTATATTTTATCCATTTGCTGCGCGTCGATGTCAGCATAAAATTGATACATAAATGATATTGTACGGGTTTGCTCGTACAGCAAGTGTAACGTCAAATTAAGACAAGTTAACCCAAATATCATTGTAAGCTAAAGCCGATCAGTAAACAAAGCAAAATGGTAGAGGTGAAGGTATGAAGGTGAGCAACTGTGATTGGCATGACTGGAGCTGACACTTCAAACGATGTCCGATCGCAGCGTGTTTCATGTTTGACGTTTTGCAGTTGATTGGGAGTTTGACATACTACCGAGTTCACTGACGGTCTACTTTTCACCCTTATGCTCTAAGTAATAAGGTTGAAAAGTGGTCGACCGTCAGTGAACTCGGTACATACACGTGACTTTAGGCGCCCCGATGAATTTGACAGACGGGCGCTGTTGGCGAACCTTTGTGAAATTGTTTTTGTAAAATGTGTATCAAAATAACCAGATGGTGGCATTAGATGGAGAGGAAGACCAAGGAAACGATGGACGGGTTGTGTGAGGAATGATATGAAAGATAAAGTAACTAGTGGTTTATGTGTATCAATTTTTGTTAACAAAATGGTATTTGACCCAAAGGTTGACTGTTAGAGAATACCTTGTGGCATTAAGTCCGCCTATGTACCACTCTTGTACATGATGTTTAAATTAATAAATAATAAGGGAGTGAAACAGACAACAGACAGGGGAGAATGAAAATAAAAAATAGTTGCGCCGACCCCAAGTAACTTGGGACAAGGGCAGGAAGATGAGGATGATTTTGTCCCCACATCACGTCACGTATCGTGTTCAGGGGCGAGGTTCAAGGGTTTTGCTAGGGAACTTAAACTACAAAGAATCTTGATGTAGGTATACCAGCTGCATTTAGAATAAATTTTAAAGTCAGTCAAAATGTTGAGCTATAAGCCAGAATTATTGAAACACAGGCTGATTGATATAGTAGTTTTTTATTTCAATTTGTGAGTAATGTAAACTAATTTATTAATTTGTTTCAAGTAAATGAGTATGTAAAATATTCCGTGCGGGCATTTTTCTACCTGACTCTTTCATAGCAGGTTTTAAAAAAAAAATACTGGCCTAAGACTTCGCTACAAAATCACCCTTAACTTAACTACTAAATAAATAACAACTCAACAACAACTTCGTCTTCCGAAGACTGCCGACAATGCACGAAGTTCCTAATTATCCGGCCAGCTCAAGTGTTAACAGATAAAAGTCCACCAACACTTACCAAGTTACCGACCGACGGTTCATCCTCGATTTTTGTGACCCGATCGTCCCCTAGGCCAAACGTTTTAGCGACCATAATTTTGTTATGTCGAGAGGGCTACTAATATTTCAGGGAAACATTATGTAGGCGAAATGGGCCTCAAGGCTAAATAACGCATGGGTCGATCGAAGGTTAAGCGACACTTAGATGGACTGCGATTTCTCCATATAATTTTGACGAAATCGACCTTTCGTATTCTCCTTTTTTCTGCCTCTAGAGCTATTTTTTCTTTCATAAAATCAAGGCAGATGATGATGAAAATCAAGGACTCGTGTAGATACGTCCCTGTCATTTCCTTCTTTTTCAGCCACTAAGTAGAGAAAATATGACCCTCCAAAAGTGACAAAAAATTACCCATTTTTACAGCCGTGATTAGAGGACTACCACACCAATTCTAAAACTTTTTAACATAAAAGAAATTGATAGGAACGTAGCATACTATTTTTTTTTAATTTTAATGTCAAAAACATATGAATCGGCTCAGTTTTCGAGGAGAAAAAGGGGAATACGAAACTTTGATCTCGTCAAAATTTTTGTGATATAATTTTTTTATTTTTTTTATTTAAGAGTGTTCTCGGTAAAAAAATTCAATAATCATAAATTCGGGGATTTTTAATGTGAAATTACTCCATTTTGCCTGGGATTTGTAAAAAACTAATTTCAGTATCACATTAAGCATATCTTTAAATTGTATTTGTATAGAATAAAACATTGAAAAATGACAAAAGTTGCGCTGCGTTATTTATTAGTAACTTTGGAATTTTATATTGTCGATGTACTAATGTAATGTATAATTTTTTTTTTGGTTTTCTATTTAAGATATGCTTAATGTGATACTGAAATTAGTTTTTTACAAATCCCAGGCAAAATGGAGTAATTTCACTTTAAAAATCCCCGAATTTATGATTATTGAATTTTTTTACCGAGAACACTCTTAATCGGTCTGAGCTCCAGCTGTCCCTATCGCACTCCACGGAGGCAGGCTCGACGCAGCGCCACGGCAATAGTTTCTTCAAATACCTATTTTTCAAATTCCTCGCAGACCTCTCCTCTTAAGCCTCACGCTTTCAGTTCAAGAAATTTAACCAAATACGAATGACCTTGTTATCTCCTTAAACATTACTGGCAAGTATTTTTTATTTGGTACTTTTAAATAAAAGGAATTCTTGAATTCTAAAAGAAACTCTTTAGACTCCAACATTTCAACATTTTGAAATTATTTTTTCTCGTATCTAAGAACATTAGGTACTTTTAGAAAGTTCTTATAATCAAGTCCATTCTCGTAGAATAAGCAATAAACTAAATTATTTCATTTCAAATAATATGTTAATTTAGAACAACTTTGTGTTAACCTACCTATATTTACAAACTAGCTTTTGACCGCGGCTTCGCCCGCGTGAATATCGGGAAATATCCGACGGGAACGTACTACCGGGATTAAAATTTAACCAGGTTACGGTAACAAACATAGTTATAAACCTTTTTTAACCCTTCTGGGGTAGAATTATTAAAAACACTGAGACACGTATAAATCAATTTTCAATCGTCAGCCTAAACACAAAATTTGAAGATCCTATCTACAAAACTGATGGACTTTCATATAAACTGCCATCCCCTATTTTACCCCTTTAGGGGTGGAAGTCCCAAAAATCCTTTCTTAGTGGGAACTTACTCTTCACAAAGAACACACCCTCCAAGTTTCATGTCTCTAGGACCAGCGGTTTGGGCTGTGTGTTGATATATCACCCAGTCAGTGAGTTTACCATTTTATATACATATATAAATGACACAGTAATTCTTTATTTTTCTTCTATATTTTTATTTTCTGGGCCGCAAGCTTTTTTTCCGACTTCATCACACAAAAAATTTCATCACCTATTTTTACCCCTTAAGAGTAAAATCTTACAAACTTTGAATGTCGTATATATTTATATCTGATCAAAAGCCTAAAAAATAAGCTTCAAGCTTCTAGCTTTAAAAATGACGTTATTTCCATACATACTTTCATCCCCTATACCAACCCTTTACAGACCTTTTTTCGCATTAAAAATTAGCCTATGTCCTTTCTCAGGCTCTAAACTATCTCTGTAACAACATTTAAAACGGGCATTTCACCCTAAGTACCCGCTATCAGTAGTTTGGGCGTGATTACGTAACACACAAACAGACAGAGTTACTGTCGCATTTATAATATTAGTAAGGATTAATGCTTTGTCGGTACCCACGTTTACCGCCAAGTCGATTTCAGACGATTTATAAATAGACCAAAGAAGGAAGAAGTTAATTCTATTTTAAACCAACCTAAAGCTTCATAAAAGATGTAGCCTTAGCAAATATTTGCAAAGACTTTTACGTTAAAGATTACTTTATGTGAGTGTAATAGACAAATCCTTTCTAAATTGAATTGCGGGAGGATGCGGGCGCCTCGGTACACAGACAGTTTGCGGTGCTCCTAAATTGAAAATAGAATGTTGGTAGAAAGCTGGAAAGAAAATGTTCCAGGTCTTGAAGAGAAACCATTACAGAAGGATGCAGTACATTATGAGACAATACCTAATAATCTGAACAAAATTGAGTTTCCTATCTTACTTTTAATATCATAGATTTCTTATAGGTTTTCCTGTAATTAATCTATAGACAAACAAAAAACAACTACGAACTTCATTTGATATATGACACGATATACTCGTAGTTTGGTTTTTTTTTCTGATTTACCCGCCAAAAGTAGCCCCCATGTTTAAAATTAATTAATTTAATTTATAGGTCCGTATTAGGGTCACCGACTTACCAATATGTGTACCAAATTTCAACTCAATCGGTCCAATTGGCTGTGACAGACGGACAGACAGACACGTGAATGATCCTGTAAGAGTACCACTTTTTCTTTTTAAGGTACAGAACCCTAAAAGGTATCAGCTTTGGGCTATAACAATTTCTTGCTGCTATGTTTAATTTTGGGATTTTTTATCACAGCCATCAAAAAGGTGTAGAGGTAATCGTCAACCATTATTGGTGATTTTCTTTAGTAAAGTCAGGTGCGCAGTACCTACTCGTATGTGCGTGTATGATCAGATGTATGAACATGGACGAAGCAAAAGGAGGGTGTATGAATCGTAGCAGATGGCGTTCTGTAGTTTCTGTCCCACGGGAAAACTGGTGGATTTATGTATGTGACGGCGCACCAAGTGGCGCCGTCCGTGTTTCGCAAAGTTACTATGAACTACCGAAGAAGGTCGGATAAGAGTGAAATTGGCTGATGACTGTCCGTCTAGAACCATCCAGCCATTCAGGACATATTAATAACAAAATAAATAAGAAAAAAAGACGTTAATACAGCCCTGAAAAATTGCATGAATCCTTTACAAAAGCATACAACCTTTTCTATATTGCAACATCCAAATTCTAAAATCAAATCCATTATCCACAAGCAAAAGCAAATAGTGATGTCCATGTTCTCTCAAATCGCATTACAGCGAGCATCAAGTTGCAAGTTGCATGAGCTCGCGTAGACGGCAAATTGTATTACTGAAGTATGGATGGAATAGAGATGTGTCGTGTGTGAGCTTGCGGGCCGGGATTGCGATGGCAATTCTGTTGCTTATCTTAGCTGGTTGGTAATGTTGAGTTGTTTTTTTTTTGTTTCAGATTTGCTTTTAGTTGTGCCCACTGCCTAGATAGTTCATTAACTTAATGAACTATGCATACACACCTTAATGACATTAAGGTGTGTATATGCCAGAGGATGATGGTAGATTCTATTTGTCTAGCAGCTGGTATTTAAATACATTTATTGGTGCAGGATGGCCTCTACGAGATTATGTCGAAAGTCCAGGATTGGCCCGAAATATAGCAGTTCCTCGTGGGACGTGGTAACGACAGCAGCTCCTGTTCATTATCTGTCATCTGATGGCTGGATAGTCTTAGAGTGACTGTCATAATCCAATTTGACTCTTATCCGACCTTAACACACATAATTCAATAAATAGCAATGAGTCCTTGTAACTTAAATAAATAAATGAGTTATTTTATCTTTCCCGGCAAAAACAGGACTCAGCTGTGAATGCAGAAAGTTATAAATACAACTTTATCAAGCAACATTAATTAAAAGCGTCTTGAGATTTGTTTGAAAAATAAAATAGTTTGCACAAACCATAAGTACCCGCTAACAACTTGCAGACATTGCCCTATTAGAAAGCTTGCAGCTCGACAGCTTATGTTTTTCCTCGCTTTTTGTTTTGTGCATATTTATTGCTGTCATTTAAAAGTAAGTTCTTTCTATTTTTCATTTTAATTGTATCTAAATGGTTTGTTTTGTTATTTTATGTAGTATGGCGTACTTAACAAGAAAATCAAGGCAACAAGAAAATATGTTTTGATGAAAACGTGTCACGGTTCTATGAATAATTTAAAATTAATAAATCAAAATTAACTCCTTAGTCTAGTGGCAGCAAGCGTGACGGCTGAGTACGATGTCCTGGGTTCGATTCCCAATTTTGATTCCCGTGGCCACCACGTTCCCCAGTAGCAGCCACGGAATTGGGACTTGTGCCCGGTGGATGCTAATAGGCTCGCCCCCTATTACATGGGACTTAAACATAACTGGCGAAATGTGGGTATACATTAGGTACACCTCTGGCTATCCCTTCGGGGATTACAGCCGTGATGTTATGTAAGTAATAAATGAAAAAGTATTAAGGTAGCTGTTTCATAACAGACGTCGTAGTCTTTACTACGACCACCATCGTAGCACTGCTACGTATGTGCTACGAATATCGTAGGCACTAGGCAATCATGAGTCTCACGTAACATACGTGGAGTGCGTCGGCTCATTTAGTTCCCTTCAAAATAGTTGAGTTGAATGGTGCTGGTCCATGCGTGTTCGTGAGCGGACTGTCAGTAGGAACTGGTCATCTCTTAGTTGCCACGGCTTATTTGAGCTAATTACTTTATTTTTGAATTGTCTTTTTTGTCTTTTCCATGATAGATAGATAGATATATTTATTTCTGAGTATATGACACTTTGACACGGACACTTTTAACGTGCACGTCTTGCTACATCGTGCTCACATAATGTACCATTTCAACGTGAATAATGTAACCAAGGTTTTGGTAACAATATTCTGATTTAAAAGAGTGTCCATGGAGTTTTTTGCCCGTTCTCCTGCATAGAGATCTACGCTTTGGAATGGACAACTACAGTACTTTCACAATTATTATGCCTTGTGACTGGGACTGTAGCTTCACTTTATTACTATCTTTGACAAACTGTAATTGTTATTTTTGCACCTCCATATGTAAAGGTTTAATGCCAATCAAGGGGTCGGACGGGTCACGCCGTGATGGCTCTCGGCCACCGTAGGCGCGGGCCTGTGGACGGCGAGTAATGGGCTAGCTCGCCGTCCGTCCGTCGTATGACGACGGGCAGGCCGTGTCGACGGCGCGTTCGTGTTCCACGCGCGCCTCAAAGAGTTGTCAGCATACGGGAGGGGCCCGCAAGGGCCGGTGCCTGCCAGGGCTGCGGGACTGTTCGAAAGAGATACCGCGGCCCTGGAACATAAAGGGCCAATGAAGGAACATGGGTGTTTTTTAGTCAGTAAGAGTCTGACACTCCCTTCCGCGCCGCCCAGAGCGGGAGGAGTCATTTGATGATTTCTCACCCCCCAAAAAAAAAAAAAAAAAAAAGGGGTCGGACGGGCGACACTGAAAGTTACACTCCAGTTGTAATAGAAAAGGTAAAATCTTCTCGTAAACCCAGATAACGATAAGAATTGTAAATAACGCAAGCTATTTACCGGTTTTGTAGTCACAGACGTACGACCTACCGTACATACGAAACGTGCAACTTAGGTACTACCAAGTACACTAACGGTCTGCCACTTTTCACCCTTATGCCCTAAGTAATAAGGTTGAAAAGTTTTCGACCCATGAACTCGGTAGAACATACCTACTGACAATATTTACGTAAATCCTTGTAATACGACCTTTGTCACTGTATAATGCACAAGACACGTAACAGGGTCTTCAACTAAATCAGCGTCTGCCTTACGTCGTCTCTGATATAATTGTCTACGGCTTTTACGAGTCTTCACGGTATTTGCGCTAAAATAAAGACTTGTTTACGTTCAACTAGAAGATGACTTTTGCACGCTACACGAGAATAAGTAATTTTTGAAGATTATCTGAGATATCTTTGTCTCATTTCTAGAATTATGTCAAAAAAGCCGGGCGACCAATGGGATTTCCCTCCGGCATAAATTTAGAACTTTCATACAAACTTTGATCCCCTATTTAACCCTCTTGGAGTAAGAATATAAAAAAATGTTGCCTTAGTTCTCAATATCGTTATGAAATGAACTCTTGCGCAGAATTAAGGAAATAAGCTATGAGGCGAGCGTTTTGAGTGGTTACGCTTTTCTTGTCAGGGATTTTATTAAGTAGAAGATAAGTGATGTTCTGTCTCAGCTTCTTTAAATACTCAACAGCTTTTTATCAAAGTGAAATTTGTTCATTTTCAACAAGACTCCCATTTTTTTCTATTCATCCTATGCTATACTATGTATTTTTATTTGCTGACCCTAGCTTCAACGGGTCTCATTACAGGCACATACGGACTCACATGTGCTTCACTACGAAGCGTTTACATTATGGTTTAGACTGACATTAGAGCTAGAGCCACCTATTTACTGAAAACATATATGTCCACATCGTACCTTCCTATGGACACATCGTACCTTCCTATTTTGTACAAGTTATTGCAGTTTGTAGAAGAGTATGTTAAAATACACGTATTTACAACATTTTAAAAGAAAACTTAGCATACTAAACGATAGCTTCGCATTGTAGCTTTAAATACATTACTAAATAGCAAGAACCTTTATTTGAGGAGCTCGTGGCTAAATAATAACAGCCACTCCGGTCGATTTTAGGTTAAGCCGTGCTTGCAGGTTGGTCTGTGGATGGGTGACCATTCATTACATACCGAGTTTCCTCCGTGCCTCGGAAAGCACGTTAAGTAGTTGGTCTCGGCTGTCATTTGTAGATCTGACAATCGTTACAGGTAGTTAGTGGCCCAAAAAGTCTGACAACCAGTCTTACCAAGGGGTATCGTATTACCCAGTACTAACTGGGTTGTGGAGGTCAGATAGGCAGTCGCTCCATGTAGAATATTGGTATTCAGCTGCATCCGGTTAGACTGGAAGCCGACCCCAACAGAGTTGGGAAAAGGCTAGTAAGATGAAGATGAAGAAACTTTATTTAAAAAAAAAACATTATTTTTTATTAACTTCAACGAGTAGTTTGCAAAAGTGACTCAAATTGTTTGAAAAATTTGTCCACGATTTACTTTCAACCAATTACTAAAAAAAACTTGTAAAATTGACGCAATTACTAATAAAATACTTGCTTTCTGGAATTAATCAATTAAATTATTTGCAAACATAACATTGAATATCATTAATATCGAAGTAAAAGTATCGAATCCGATCCCAAATAAGTTGGGATACGGGCAGGAGAATCATGATTAATATCGAAGTATTAATACATCATATATCAATAAAAAAAATAACTATCATAACAAAATTCTTAACAGAACTTAAACTAAATTGGAAAGCCATGGGGGAGGCCATTGCCCAGCGGGAAGAGATATTTCTTTAAAAAAAAACCATCACCTTTGTACCTATGTTCTTCTGTATTTATCGTGTACATGAACTGTTAAATAAATAAAATATGGCATCGGAAAAACTCCTCCACGTCGCTGTTAACCAATTACAGTTTCTATTTCCTTTTTCACAAAATATATATTTGTAAACAGTATTAAACATGGAATATTAGCACTTGTATACCTGTATTTCAAGCTTTAATTTCCTATATTTGAAATGATAAGAATAAATAAGACGAAACGAAATTTTCATCGAGATTTTCTCAGCAAATTCCCGGCAGCTGATAAACGTCGTCCTATCTCTGAATTAGCGTAATATTTGGAAATGTAGGCAGGGTAAATAATAGCAGCCACTCGGTTGCCTAGGTTGGTCTGAGGATGGGTTACCACCCATTACATACCGGAATTTCTCCGTGCCTCGGAAAGCACGTTAAGCCGTTGGTCCCGGCTGTCATTTGTAGATCTTTGACAGTCGTTACAGGTAGTCAGTGGCCCGAAAGTCTGACAACCAGTCTTACCAAGGGGTATCGTATTACCTAGCACTAACTGGGTTGTGGAGGTCCGACAGGCAGTCGCTCCATGTAAAATACTGGTATTCAGCTGCATCCGGTTAGACTGGAAGCCGACCCCAATATAATTGGGAAAAGGCTAGGCAGATAATGAGCACCACCTAATAATGTAGCTTTCTGCCAGTGATTAATTTTTAGAATTGCATCATTAATTCCGCAGATTACCACTATTTTGGCTCTTTATAATATTGGTATAGAAGATAAGACTTGTTTACCTACCAAGTTTTTCGTTCCCCATCTAATACACCAAAAAGCTATTTAAATAAATAACTACTCATGAAAATCCACACTCGCAGAAAATGTTTTAAAAATCTGCTACAGTTTATAAAGTACTGAAACTGCAATATTTCACCTCAGCGCTCCCCAGCGCCTTCTATAAATATACAGCGGCGAGTAACGCAACTAACTTGTATCATCCGATGTGTTTATTACGTGTTGGTGCTCTCAACGAGGGAGGTGCTAAAGTTAGTTGGGATGCTTGAATTCCTTAAGGAAATAACAAAGCAGAAGGTAACAATTTATTATTCATGCTGCGAACGAAAATGAAGATCTCGAAATAGACTACAGTTAGTCTGTTGTAGTAAATAATAAATGGGTACATTCATAAACTGGCTTTTATTTGTTCATTATATGTAGCTGTGCCCGCGAGCTTCGTCAGCATGAAATTATTATAAAAATATTACTTCCTTATTTGAATCGGATTTTGTTAGCAATTTCAAGGTTCTTTTTTGTACGGATCCCTAATCCTTTTTCTTAGCCTAAATTACTTTTTATAACATCAGCTATCTGCCAGTAAAAGTCCCGTCAAAATCGGTCCAGCCGTTTCGAAGATAAGCTGGAACTAACAGACAGAAAGATGAAAATGTTATAATATAAGTTCCGTATCTACTTTAATTTGCATTCAGTAAAACGCTGTTATTTTGTATACTTTGTATCAGAAACAAAAAAAACACATGTAAGGTAGTAAATTCAATAATGTAATAGTGAATGTAGTTACACCAGTAAAATTTTATTTAAGCAGCAATTTTAAACGGAATGATGTTGTTTACCACGTTTAATTGTATTAAACGTGATAAATAACCACGATTCGGTTTATCTATAACAATTTTAAAATTCAAAACGTTATATCTTCACTCTTGAGTTTAAAAATATTCAGTACCAACACTACATACTTCTATTTAATATCCAGCCGAGTAATAACAAAGAGAAATTATATTTACTCATACACCTCTTGGGATATCAACTAGCCTAGCTTACGTATTAAAAATGAAACCGAGGCATTTCTGCAAAACTTCTGTTATTACTAAAACTTGTATTAGGCCTTGATTCCACCGAAGCGGATATGAGCGGAGGGAATCGACCAATCATATAACATAACATCACGCCAGTAACCCTCGACGGGTTAGGCAGAGGTGTACCTAATAGTACACCCACATTTCGCCAGTTATGTTTATGTCCCATATAATAGGTGACAGTGGCGAAGGTTCCATACAACTCGATTTCTACCGGCATCTTTGAAAAATGGCACAGTCAGTTTTCTATAGCCAAATAATATAATCACATTAAAGATATGTACTCCGGCTTACCTCTTACAAAAATTGACGCTTCGCTGCTCATAGGTGACGAGCCTTCAACCTGGCGCAAATCCATACGCCGTGGCTGCTACTGAGAAATTCCTGACGGAAAAACCCAATAACACTTTGCCCGACCTGGCAATGGCCACCAATCACAACCAATCACATTAATTGAAATCCAGTTCCCGTTTCTCGTCTCTCCTGTAATTCTCCTCCACCGTTCCGAGAAAATGAACTAAGAAATACATTAACAATGTTAGTTTTCTTTTTATATTTTTTTTAGTTCTATTTGTAGTCTGTATTTAATGTACATAGTATTAATTCTTAGTTCTTTTCAAGATTCTGATAGTTAAATTAATTTTGTTTGCAAGTTTACAGGTAGAAGAAAAGTTAAAGGAAGGTTGTTAAGAAATTCAACAACCTACTATGTATATGCTATCAGTTTGTGTTTTGCTATACTGTTCCCCCGCGTTTACACTGTACTCTAGATATTGTGCGGGTCTTCGTTTATCTTTTGTGTTTTGAATGTGTGGTGTGACAAAAATGGATAAAGTAAGGAGTGAATGAATGTTGCGCCAGTAACAGAAAAGTTGAAAGGGAATCGACTGTCTTGGCATGGGCATGTGATGAGGAGGGACGAATCGCATGTGACTACAAGAGTATTGAGTATAAATTTTGATGAATACAGAGGGAGAGGAAGACCAAATAAAAGATGGATGGATTGTGTGAGGAAAAAAGGAGTAAATGAAAGCGTGACGATTGACAGAGGAGAATGGAAGAAAAACCCGTATTGCGCCGACCCCAAGTAACATGAGACAAGGGCAGGAAGATCAGAGACACGAGTTTTAAAGACTTGTCGTACACAGCGTGTACCAGAAAGGTGTGGTCATGTTTCAGACCATCAAACTACAGGACTTCCTCCATGGGACTACCATCGTAATCGCAAAAAAGTGATCAGCTGTCCCGTAAAAAACTTCAATACCTACTCGATCCAAATTTATGGGCCACCTGTTTTTTTTTTGTGTTTATGATGTTGGTCCAATAGAGAAAATTTTTCAGTTTGATGGTATAAATCACACCCTGAAATATGACAACACCTTTCTGATACACGCTGTGTAATACTTGTGAAAAAGGTTGAAAAAATAGTTAAAAATACATTGTACAATACATGTTTTGTTGCACAACACGTTTTTTAGAAGTAATTTACAAAACTTGTCGAAAACAAGTATTACATTAGTAAACACAAGGTTAGATTTACATTTACATTCAATGCGAGCCATATAGAATTAAACAAAAATCAAACACAAAATACATACATAGGTGCCGAAAAAACTAATAAATCTAAACATTACCAAATCATAAATGTTTCCAAACAAATGAACATCATTCAGCAAATAAACTTAAACGTAAAATACGTTAACTAATGAGAAAATACAGTTGTTATTTATTTGCGAACATAAAGTACGAGTACCTTGGCAGTAGCTCGTCGGGATGCTGCAGATATTTTCACATTTTGCTATCAGTACTGCTCCATATTGTTTGCGGAAGCAGAATCGTAAAACTCTTTGTATTGCCCTTCTAAATACAGTTAAAGAACATATTTAAAAGGCTTCTATTTATTATCAATTGAAACTCAATGAACTATCTAGAAATCTAATCGTCACTTTTCTTTAATTTCATAGATCTGAGTTTTAATAAAAAAAAAATCTTAACCCTTACATAAATATGCAAGCAACAACGGACAAAACATGCATGCCGAAAAACAGCTTTCCACTTCATAATTATGTAACCCGTATATTTAAGCAATTATTAAGTGTACCAAAATTTTCACCTGGTTTTCTCTTTGTAAAAATGTCTTAAGATAAGTATAATTTATTTAAGCTATCCATTACATTGTATACTGAACTGGTAAAATGTTTGCCATTAAATTTAGATTAGTTGTTTTCGTTTAAGCGCAAAAACAAAACTTCCCCTTAATAAATAAAACATAAAGTGACAATGATTACGCTAATGTTCTCCTAACAAGAAAATAAAACATAACCGATAGTTGTTTGTCATCCTACTAAAATACCCTAGATATTTTCCTTAAAAAACTTAGGTAATTATGTAAATACGGCCGTTAGACGAATACAATCTTAATTTGCTAATGGATTCGTGACGTCAAACATTAATCCTGAGCTGTCAAAAACAAACAAAGCTTGCCACAGAGTATACAGAATTGCACGTAAGCATTCTGTACAATAAATGGGTAGAATTAGTAAGTCTATGTGACCCCGTTTGAAAGGTTTTGGAAAAACTGTTGTCCTTTGGCAATATAGTGGTGGTAAAAACAAACAGAAAAGTAGACAGTATTTGCTGGTAGTAGTTTTGGCCTAGACATTTTATAATAATTCATATAACGCTTGCGGACCTGATTCCAATTCTATCGATACTGAATCAAAGTTCAAGTAAGTTTAATATTTAATTTTCAAAAAAAAAACAAAGACGTTTTAACCAAAGTCTTTCTTCATTACCTATCACGTCGTGATAAGATCCGAATAAACAGACTATTAAATGCGCGCAACGAGTATGTTTTGTCTCAATTTTGACAGTAATATAATGACAAATCAATGGATGTTAACTCAGGCTGAGCTGTCTAGAACTGCAGATATTGAGGCAGAAGTTTCTTTCTTGTTTACATATACTAAGATAAGATTTTTTTAATAATAAATACAAAATCTCACATTTTTTCTTAAATTTTCACAAAAATATTCCTCACAGTTTTTAACGTCATGGCATGGAAGCATTAAACATGGTGCTTCGAAAAAGTTCCTAGAACGAAGTTTACGATGAGTGGATATCTGGATAAGTTCAAGCTATTAAAAATTCACGGCTTACTTATGGCATTGAAATCTTCTGTGAACGCACACAGATATGGCTCGGGTTTGGAGTAAAAATATTCTTTTTATAACTTCAACATGAATAGAGCAAAAAAAGAAGAAAAAAAAAGAAGAAAGAAAAAAAAAAGAAAAAAGTTTTTTTTTTTTTAGAGCCTTAACCAATGTACTCAATATCTATTGAAAATGGATTGTGCCGTATAGTAACAAATGAGAAAAATTGAGCATGTTTGTTACTCTTTCATGAAAAAACTACTAAACGGATTTGGATGAAATTTGGCACACAGATGATTTATAATTTGCATTAACATATAAAAAACTTTGTAAGTGCGATGCCGTGGGGCAATTTATCAAACTCCACGCGGGCGAAGCCGCGGGCATGAGCTAGTTTTATATATAATGGACAAGAAGTATGCTCGATAGAACCCATTTCTCGCCGGTAAAAATTATGATTTTGCATACCCAGACATTACTTCGATAAATAAGGAAATCTTGTGCAAAATTTTGGTTCTAGATCCAGCAGTTTAGGCGTTCGTTTATGGAAGTGAATTTAAAATTTTTATTACATAGCAGATAACTTAATGTAAATAAATATACCTTTTCAGAAAGGAAATACCTTTGTTTTCCCGATTAAGTTGAGTCCGCATAGCGAATGAGCCCTCAAAGTAAACGCCACTTTGAAAACTTATCAAAATAAAGTTGCCTGGACAGTATTACCTTCTTAAGTTTAAATGTCAAATTATAACTTTAGTATATAGTAACTAAGCTATATTATTGCAATTTGTATTTATATTTTTTTTTTGGGTGCAATAAAGAATAGAATTGACTTAACTTTTTGCTATTAATAAAATGTTATATCTAAGCCGGAGAGGTGATCTGTATCTCAGGACCTTCCTACTTCAGACACCTTTCTCCTTATATGATTGTGCATTATGCGTATGTGATTCTTGATGTCGAGATAAACAAATATTTGTAATTATGATTATTTGTCGCTCTCTCTAGAGAAAGACCAAAGAAACGATGGATGGATTGTGTGAGGAATGATATGAAAGATAAAGAAGTAAATGATAGCGTGACGGCTGACAGAGGAGAATGGAAGAAAAAAACGTGTTGCGCCGACCCCAAGTAACATGGGACAAGGGCAGGAAGATGATGATGATGATGATGATTATTATTTGTCGCTCTCTCCAAAATTAAGTATCGTATATATTTTAATTACAATTTCAGTCAATATTTTATCAAAGTTCGATTTGAAATTAATATCTCTGTAACTAATTTCTGATATTGAGAATTTAAGACTTGAAAACAGTACCAGCTTAACAATTAATAACAATTATTGTTCGGTGTTGGATACTCGGTGTACTAACTTATCATTGTGCAAGACAGCTTCACTTTAAGAAAGTGATTATAATATAATATGATTTACAATAATTTTGATTTTAATTTATTTTGTCTCAATATTTATATAGGTAGCAGCGGTGGCCCAGTGGTGGCGGCCCTGACTTACGAACAGTATTTCGCGGGTTCGAACCCAGGCAGGCACATTACTTTGTGTAATATATTTCATCACCACTGCTCTCAAAAATGGTGAAGGAAAACGTCGTGAGGAAACCGGCATGTCCTAGAACCAAAAATTCGAAGACATGTGACATCTACCAACTCGCACTGGGCCCGCGTGGTGGATTATAGCCCATTCCCTCTCTAGAGAGGAGGACGTGTCCCAGCAGTGGGAACATTATAGGCTGATTATGCTTATACTTATTTCTTAATCCAAAATCAGAAATAGTCTTTGTCAATTAAATTATTTACTATGGAAGAAAAAAAAAGTTACGGTCTTAATGAATTTAAGCCAATGGTTGGAAGAAAATGACTTCTAACATGCGTGAAGATAAACCTCGTACTTTAAAACAAGTTAGGTACTAAGGCAAACGTTGAAATGCCTAAGTTTTAATGAATTGTAGATTATCGTTATAATGAGCTGGCTTAAGACGAACTCGGGCCTTTATTACGCTATTTTTAGATTTAGAGGGTTCGCCAAAGAGATCTTAGTCTTAGATACCTGATCTAACAATTTACTTGGAATTTGACCTTTTTACGGAAAAGTATTATTAAATCCGATGTCTTTTGTAGATTAAAGAAAGCTAAGATTTTTTTAAGGTTATTATTATAAGTTAGGCTCTGTGTTCTTTTTCGAATGTCTATAAAGTTTTAACTTGATCGATTTAAAAATTGCGAATGGCTACGTCATAGTCTGAAGTTAACAGTTTTGTATGAGCTTGTCATATGAAAAGCTCATACAAACATACAACAGCCCGACAACAATAACAGACCAGAACCTTTTGCCATTACCGTAGTTGGGTAAAGACGTCTCAGACTTTGCTTCTGCATTCGTGTTTACAGACACAAATCTAATACAATGAATAAATTGCATTTTCACTGACGTAACATTCAAAAGCGCCACGCTGTTATAGTGGACAGACAATCCTATATGTATGTGTAGCGGCACTACAAAAAGTACTACAGCAACATAGAACAAAAAGTACTACAGCGCCATCTATGACGCAGAGGATAAACTAAACATCGAAATACATCTAAATTCTGCATTGCCCAAGTAAAGTTATTCGCGACTTAAGACTATATAGAAGAACCCGACAACAACTTTCGGGTAGTAGCCCACCAGACATAACACCCGTCTGGTCGGAGGATCCTCCCTTTTCTATGGGGGATGAAGAGCTTTACACCCGTTCTTCATAACCCCAAATATGTATAGCAAAGTCTATGGAGCTCCCAAACTTAACAAATGTATATAAATGATATTTTTACCAGTATGGCATTTCACACAGACATTTCAGACAGCCTTAATAATCACAAAAATATAAAAACAAAATCAAAGGACAATGATCCCAGTTCATTTAGGCTTGGCAATTTTAGTGAGATATTTTCGCGATTCGTTATTTATTCCACTAAGAAGTGTACTGTGAACCAAGACAATATAATAGTTACTGGGAAAACTGTACTCAGATAAATTAACACAATAAAAAATTCAGAAGAGCAAATATTTAAATATCAAAGACCAAAATCATTCACAGCGTCATGTTTTCTTCTTCACATGGGTATCGTAGTATCGTTGACGTAGATGGCACTTAACTCCGGTAACCTAGCTTTATGATGTCAACAAAACTCATACAGCTAGATAACCAAAGATAATTAACCTATCTACTTTCTTCTTTCTTCACTTTAAATTTTCAAATCTCCTTTTTTCATTTTTCCAAACTTGTATTTCGTTCTTCAAATCTTCTCCGCTTATACTTGCATTTTCTTTAAGAAGTGCTCTTGTTCTTCTCTGAAGACTTCACAGCAATTTTTCTTTCATGATGCGTTGCCACGACGACCGCAATTTCCATTGACCTGAAATTGATACGAAATTCACATTAGCGTCATTGTTACAAAATGGTGTAGCACGAGTGTTGAAACAATTTTCTTTTCCTGCCTTATTAATTATAGCGAAAATTAATTTTCTCATTAGCAACTAAGGCAACCTATTTCATTCAAACAGCAAAAACACGAAAAAATAAAGCAATATTTACTGACTTTAAAAGTTAGGCTGCACGAACGCGACTTGCTCACGCCGATGGCCCAGAAAAAAAAAACAAACGCCAAACGTAATACAGAATCACCAGTGTTTTATAGACAACGCATTTTTAAAAAAGGAATGTTGTAAAAAGTGGAAGTCCAATTTTCGAATGGGAACAAACTTTGGTCTCAGAGGATGCTTTGAAACAAAAATTCGCTTTGAAGATTCTACTTGTTTTGTAGAATCTCGAAATTAAAAGGAACTTTCTGTTTACATTGCGATGTTAATAATTAAGGCTTATGTATTTTCCATGAGAATTTTGGTGAAATTGATTGCCTGTGTAATTTAGAGAGCTTGGGGGCTTGAGCAGTTGATTCCTTAAAGAACTACAGCAAAAACAGGAAAAATCGAAGACATTCTTTTTAATATGAATTTCAATTTCGTCTTGATTATTTTATCGAGTCTGTCATATCAATGTTGAAATACCCACCCACTACTTAATTAAAATGAACATATTATTAAATTAAATGTCGGCACAAGTATCTGTTGAATTATTCCTATTATTTTTATAAAGCCTCCGAGGCGGACGCTATAATGAGGCTATGACTTGTTTTTTTCTACAATAAATCGTTTCGAGTATTTTTTCGACAACTTTTAAACCTACGTCAGAAACCTCAGAGGAACATAGATTATAGACATTATCATGGTTTCGTTTCATTATGACTTCGATCCTAAAATGGAACTAAGTTACGAGTGGATTTTTTTCATTTTGTTTATGGTTTTAGAGTATCTATCTTTATACCACTTTTGCTGCAAGAACTGATTTCAGAAGACATGATAATTTTTCTATAAAATGATCTTTACTGGGCCCGAGACCCAAATTTTTTGTTGACACGATTATGTCTCTCTGTGAGCACAAAAATGATCTACCTACTACCGACACCCCAAAATGTACTACCGTTAGGCTAAAAAAAGAAACCCATGCACCTGACAGCAGGTACCGACTACCTACTAAATACTACTGCCAAACCGCATATTGTCCGACCACTACCACAAAAAAAATGAAAAAAAATACACGTCAGCCCACCGGCCAGTACTAGTGCAAACGACTTGTGTAAAGAACGTCTATACTTCGCAGAATTGTTTAAATAGGCTAATATAGTGAGACGCACCAGCGTATCTGGAACTATAATGTCCTTTTTATGGAACAAGAAAAGAAGAGTTGATGGTTCTAGTACGGTCATCTTAAATTGGTTGTGCGAGAGCCAAGGAAAACAGCCTAGAATCTTTTGCTTGTCATTGGTGAATTTTCCTTCCTTTAGATTTGAATAGAACAATGTTATTGTTGTAAAAGATTTTTACTGAAGATTTTAATAACAATACTGTTACGGTTTGATTCTTTTTACAGGGACAGTGAAGCTAGCAACACCGGAATCTATGACATGACATATTCTGGGTGTACAAAGACTAATCAATAATCACAATATGGATTGGCGTGTCTTTTACTGCCAGTTATTGACAGTCACTTAAATACATACTCAGAATTAAAACAAAATAGCTATATACATAATACAAACCCAGAAATCGGAAAAACAGTAGTAGATTCTACAACACAATTATGTGGGTTTCCCTACCTACTCTTTTTCAAACAATAAGACAAGACTTTTTGTCGCGACAGCCGTAAAGTCGTGACCACGTGACAAATGACATAATTCGACGAAAAAGGTAAAAGTCTAGAGGCACGAAGTCACGCCAAGGAACCGTCGCCTCTCAGAAGGTCATTCTGACAAGCCAACGGCCATTGACGACCTTGTCACTGTTTATTGTAAATTCCGTGCTAAATACATCTGCATACTATGTTTTACGAGAAGAAATATTGGGTTTGGTCGTCCATTGCGTGGTTTTTTTTCAGCTGTGTTTGTGCTTTGTGAGGGGGAACCGAGTAATGGATCAAAGATTTAGTTGTGTGTTAAGTTTTGATATAATATTGTTCGAGTATGTAAATAGAACTGTATTAAAAAATCGTCATATTTCATATTGGTATGGGATATACAATTTTTTTAGGCACACTTGTAGTTACAACGTGTACTTAGTTAACAACTACAGACTGTAGGTACCCATGCTTTAACAAAAATCTACCAATGAATCATCTAATTCACAATTATTATTAAAAGAAGACGCCATGTCCTTTACATATAAAGGTTAATGAAAAAACGTATACCGTCATCAAAGCAGTACACCTGTACCTAATCGTTCGAAAATCAAAACGTATTAAAGATGGCCGGAATTATTTTCTTTTATTCCGTATTCAAACTCTAACGGCCACGCCTGTGATTGGCCGTTACGCATATCGTCCTTCGGTACGCGTGAATTGTGTTAAAAACACATGATTTGAATTTGGTATTGGCAGACAGACATTAGCATTCAAGTGTGTTTCTCATGTATAAACGCGTTTTTGTCGTTCCTCTTCAGAATTGCCTTGTGAAGACGTGATGGGAAACGTGTTTAGGACATATTTGACTCATATAGGACGTGTTTAGGCTAGTTTTAGTATTAATTGCGCGTTTTTTGTGGTATTACCTCTACGTTTTTTTAAGCATTGGTTCTTTGAAGACCACCTAGGTTGAATATTAAATCAAAATATGGTTCGATTGCTTTGAGTGATGCAATTACTATAGGTATCTACTTAAATATTAGTATTCAGTTCTAATCTTACTCCGAATTTAATAAATACATAAATGAGCCGGTCGTGTCCTATGTTAGGTATATCTTATTAGCATCACGTGCTTTTGCGCAACAGTAGCTATCAATCTCATGCTACCTGCGACTCCTGATCAATAACTTCACGTTCACGTTGAACTGAAATGCATCAGAATCATCACTCTCCTGCCCTTATCTCGATTTATTTGGGGTCGGCGCAGCATATCTTCTTCTTCCATACTACTCGTCATCTCAGCAGGCACCTCCTCTCTAGCAATATCATTCAATGCATATAATACTTAATTCCACTCATCATAACAGACACTTTAACTAGTTTTAATCTACTCTGAACTCAAATACTATAAACAGAGCCAAGTTTTACATTATTTAAATGATCCTACTTTAAATATAAAAATTTCCTCATAGTTAAAAGATCTAGCCTTCTTTTTCATGGCCTTTTCTGACGCGGATCTTCGCTAGTTTAAGGTCTCTGTCATCATTATTTTATTACTAAAACTATTTGCATATTCTATGTTATGACTGTGTTGAGTAACAAATGACAGGGGCAGTTTCTATGAGAAAATCCGCAACTTAGTTGACTCAATTTAGACTTAAATTTATGAGGGGCAAGATTGCATTTGTAATGGGCAACTCAGATAGGTGGATGACATTTAAATTATCACGTGTAAGACCTGGTTGAGAGTCGCACAGACCAGGAACAGATGTCATACAAAGAAGAAATTCTACCTTCAGCAGTAGGTGGAATAAATTTAAACGATGATGATGAACCCAGCTGCTGATACTGCAATGTAATGTTTTATAAACGTACATACACATCAAGCTGCCCGAAGCTGCTTTAGCGATAAAGTTGAAAATCTTTTAAAGAAATTTAACAGATTGTAGTAGCTTGACTCCGTCTTCATCGTGACTTACCTCGACACTTAACATACTTCCAATTCAATTATTAAGTCTTAATCATATTTCCACGTAGTAATATTCATTCATATTACCTACTCACCGTTACTTGATTGTACTTTAGTAGTCAGATACATAAGTAAATACATACATAGAGGAAACATTAGCACAATATTGTTTATAAGTGTTTTATCTAACCAATTCTACCTACACGTCGTGACACATCTATTAATGGATATTCCAATCATATAATCTAGGTATATTTTTTCATGTTTGACTACTATATTCTTCTAACCTAACGTTGAGTTTTTCTGTTTAAAATATTAACATAAAACCTATTATCAATAACGAAAAAAGTTTTGATGTATGAACTATGTATTATATTTATGTACCTACATTTCAGTTAAGGTGAGTGCATTCTCTTAATTTTTACGACAGTCAACATTTTGTTGAATTCAGGGATATTAAAGACATTGTTAGCCAGCCACATCAAGATAGGAGAGTGGTCACGACCGAGGCAGACTGAGTCGTGGCGACGACAATCCGCCAGTGTGCACGTGACCTGCAATACCAATGCTCTTCATATTTCTAGAATAGCCTTTTAATGCAGCATGGGGTTCTTTTAGCACTTGAATTGTCAGGAAGGTGCTGTAGGTATACATTTATGAAATTCATTGTGGAAATTGTATTGAAAAAAAACAAGATGGCTTCGTTAGTTCCAACTATCGCCACGTGCCAAAAGAACCATAGAGCATTTTATCGCCTGTTGAAGTTTTTTTTTTATTATTAAATGCTAGCTAATTTAAAACCAGCTTTCAGAGTTAGTCGAGAAAGTAGGTTATAGTGCTTAGAAACGCGCTGGCTGCAAGCCATCGACCTCTGCGTAGGTTGTGACTAAGATACGTATTCACAGTAGAATTTAAAATGACAAAATTGTAAGTGAAAACGTTAGCTAAATAATTTGCAACTGGCGCACCTCAAAATTTCCCACCATTTTACAAAATAAAGGGAAATTTCGGTTCTTAATTAAAAATTCTTCTGAAGTGATGTCACATTTCATTGGAGGAAGCGTAATTTTCAAATCGTAGATTTTTTAAATATACCAGTAAAAGCGCAGCGTATAAGTCCGGTGTACACTAAAGAAATAACCGTCCGATTCGGGCGAGCATCTGTGCAATATAAATTTTATGCAGTTGACCAGACCAAGCCATTTAAAGGCACTAGTAATTGCTGTAGAAACTTTAGTAATGGCTTATTCAATCCGCAAAGCTATCAAACTGGTTGTGGCAGCCATGTCTATGTTCGCAGACTGATCTGCAATAAAAGTGAACGAAAAACACTTTGAATGCAACGAGAGATTCGCCGCTAGCGTAGAAAACTGGCACGTTTGAAATTTTCAAATTAGGAACACAAACAGAGGCCAAGAAGTTCTTTTTTAGTTTCGCGTACTTACCACAAATGGTAAATATGAGTAGCCTTAATTTATTCTTAATTTAAACATATAAATCACGTGTCACTTGTTCGTTCACCAACACGCCAATCTCCGAAATCACTCAAACGTTTTCAATGAAATTTAGTGAATGTGTGTGGTGGACCCGATAGGTGGCGCCGTGCGAAGCAGGGACATGGTTGCTAGTTTTATAATATGTTATATTTATGTACCACATATCTATCTATAATATACGAATAAATGTTTGATTTGATTTGATAAAAATTGGTCCTTTGGGTTGCAAGTTAAGTAAATGTTTCTAGCAGCAGTGAAGATGTCAATCCATTGTCAGTTTTTAAGTTCCTTAACCTCACTTTTTTTTTCTTCACGTCAAAACGGTGTCCTATCCAGCCACTTACAAACCAATACAACCTAACACAATTATTTTCCAATCCAAAGTTAATCACAACGAAAACACTTCCCTTACATCGTTCGCGGTAGATCAAAAGAGATCGGACCAATGAACTACATTAAATTCATTCGGTCGTTCATTCTTTGATCGGAGCCATTTACGGTTCGAAATAAATCGGGTTATAACGAGACGGACCAGACAGCCTTAGGCTGGGATTTATAAACGTTACTCAGCTCAAGCTTTAGTTGGACATGTTCCGTTCTCTATCTCACAGTTGTAGTTTCTTAGTTCTCTGTTAAATTATCTACGTACTAAGTACCGTTTATAGATTTCGGCCTAGGTCACGGCTAGATTTCAGTCTAACTGCTATTCGATTGATATGATTGAATCAAGTACTTTGTGCCTTTGAGTCCTTTCTTTGTGAAAAGGAGAAATTAGATATAGGTTTAAAACCTTTGGCTGAAAAGATCAATTCAATATATTTTTCTTGTTGTAAGAGAGTAATCTAAAAATGCTCGATGTTAAGTACAGACGCCAGCACATCAAGTTACCCGAAACTGTAAAATTTTCCTAATCAACCTTGAACCTAATGCTTCACTATCACTATCACTACTCACTACATATTATAAAACAAAGTCGCTTTTCTGTCCCTATTTCCCTTTGACCGCTTAAATCTTTAAAACTACGCAACGGATTTTGATGCGGTTTTTTTTAATAGATAAAATGATTCAAGAGGAAGGTTTATATGTATAATAACATGCTTAATATATTAGAGAACCACTGATAATTTCAAGATTTCTATTGTGAAGTCGTAAATAATTTCATTTTTTTCCGCTTACATTGCAAACGCAGGCTGAACCCTACGAGATTTATCAAAATAATGTACTAAGTATTGTACACATTAAAAAGGTCTACAGAAAACTCCGCAATGGTATATGTCTATCTCTTATGGATATCCCACAATAACATGTTTTTGTCTTTTACTTTTTACGCCAAATAATAGCTAATTTCCGAAGCGATTTTAACCAATACGGCATTAATCCTTTTCCCATTAAATACCTTAAATACATTGTTGATTTAATATAGATCTATATGGCCCTTTACAGCATATGATTTAAATGAATATTTTCGAAGATATTACAGATTTAAAAATTGCGGGACGTAGCGTTTGCGCCGGCACCGGCCGGGGGCGTGCGGGCCACGGGCAGTAATGAATAAATCAAAACTACTGGATCAATTTTAATCATTTTTTCAGTGAGTGACATAGGCTATATATTTTACACCCGAAGCCGAAGTGGGCCGCTATGTTTTTATATACAACGTTCACAGTTTTTCTGTAGTGTATTAGTATCAGCATTGCACCCGTGCGAAGCCGGGGCGGGTCGCTAGTTAGCGATAAAGTTGAAAATCTATTAAAGAAATTTGACAGATTGTAGTAGCTTGATGTGCTGGCGTCTGAACATTATATATTAAAGAAAGAGACAAACATTATATATTATTACTTAATTTATAACAAAACCTAGCTTTTGCCCAGGTCTCGGATGACGTAGGTTAACAGCAGTAGTATCATCAATTATAATTCACAAACCACAATAAAATTCAACATGTGAAAATAACTAAACTTGTAAAATGTTTGTGACCCCTACAAATACAGGAGCAACAAACATTTTCTCTAAAACCAAAGACAAGCGGCGTCATCCTTATCCAAAAACTAGAAACTCAGCCCCGCCTCCGTCGAGACCAAATTAATATTTATAACGTTCACTAAATAGTAAAGTTCTAAAAACTTCTGACAGAACGCGGACTATGATTGATAGTCCTGTCCCACATACACATAAAACCACTCGTAGCTGCGTGGTAGGTATTTTATACGTCTCTATTTTTTTTTCTCTGTGATATTAATCTGGATTTTATTACTACAAATGGAAAGAAAGATCATTGCGACTGTTTTTTTTTAAATAATATTTTCATAAGGAAAATTATATCAATTGATTAAAATTCATACTTAATGTTTTATTTTAACATGGGCACTTATACACGCAAAAGATAGGTGCACGGTAATAAACTCCTTGCTTATGTGGTCAGCAAGTAAAAATTACTTTATTTAAAAAAAATATCAGCGAACGCCATTAAAAAGTTTTCCCAATGCACACTTGCATAAAATTGTAAACAACATCACGTAAAAATTTAAAATTTTGAAAACGCTACCACATCACATTTTGTATTCCCTCACATATTGTAAAATTCGTAGTAAACGTACTCGGGTGAATTTATAATATCATGGTAACATTATAATAGAAAACGGCCGTTTGCATTGATTACGGTGTTAGGCGATGTTCACACTGTGGAGGAACGCGATAAACATTTTATTCACGTACGGATATGCGTGACACATTGTTTGAAATGTCAAATGTAATTTATGATGGGTCCAAGTCAATGACTTTGAGTTGAGAAACGTCAATATCCAAATTGCTTTTTGTACTGTAGGGTGGAGCGTCAAACATTTTAGTTAGATTTTCGTTATCTTTAGAATAATCCCGTGACATTTTTCGGAGAAAATAATTTAATTTTCATTTAATTATGACTATTCACAATCGGCGCTATTTTTATGTTTTCTGAAATCTTTGAGAGGTGGTCGAGGGCTCAAACTAAGTTCGATTTTTTTTTTGTGTTCCGACTGATCAAATGTAACTTTCCGCAGTTAATCAGAGTCGAAAATCGAACGAATACATATCTTTAAAACATAATAATGAGCTAAAAGTTAGTATCTGCTACTACTCTTTAAGATAATAATATACATCAACTTTCATCTCCCGTTTCCACGAAACGCAGTCGTCAAAACGAAACAAATGTAGTCATTTTGGCTGTAAATTGTAGTTCCAGGTACAGCACAAAGGCTCACGTTTTAATACCTGCTGTGCTACACAATGAGAGCGTCTAGTAAACGACAACTTATTATATTTAGCTTTCTACCTTTATAAAAAGGATGTACTGAGCTATAAACGTCAGTCCGACATGGGTGTGTCTATTTTTGGACGGTCTCGACAGAATTTGAAAGATAAAATGTTATTATAGGCGCGAATTGGAAATGTCTTACAAAAGGCCTTGCGAAAATACAGGAATCTAAACATAGCTTCAAGACCGAGCTGAAAATAACTTTGAAATGTCACAATTTTTCGAAATCAATTATTGAGAAACAAGACAAAGAGATTCGTTAAAATACCTCTTCCATTTCTCCTAATAAAATTACACAAATCTCACAACAACATTCAAAGACAATAAATAAAAATAAACAAAAGCAAAGACAAGGCCTCCACTTCAACAGCCAAAACAAAAAGCAGAATTAAGCCTGGGGCCGCAATAATACCTGTCACTGGGGATAAAGATATAGCACTTCCTTCTTGTAATAACCATCCTGAGGGCCTTTCTATCTAGTCTTTCATCGGCCGCCATAACAGGCCAGCTTCGTGAAATGCCTGGGGCCGTTCCAGTGTATTTTTGTCTTGGAGCTGGTTTGCGATTATATGAAGATGTTAAGACTAGTAATGTATGAATGGGGTTTTATTGTGGTTTTTTTAATTATGATGATAGTTCTTGCAATGTGTGAGGTTTGAGCTTTTGGATATATCTTAGTTTTATGCAGAGTATTTTGTCTTGCATCATTATTCTGTTTCTTGATTGTGAAGCTTGACACACCACCTTTGAAATATAGCATAGTCAGCGTATAATGTACCCAATGAGATGGAATACAGGACTCTTTTTTTAAAGAGTAGGGCGTACTCCACCATGCGTTTTTAGTGCAATTTCCGTAGTCTCTTGTTTTTGAAGTTTAAATGTCGAATCATTGCAAATCGCGATTCGCTCACACTTGATCCTCACTCTTCCATTCATCATTCTATAATCGATTCATTCATTCATACTCGTTATTGGCGCCATTACCCGCGCCGCATTCGCGCACACAATTACAAGTAATTACAAATTCAACATTATCATAATAGTTAAGCGTCTTAGCTTTTTCTTCTCCTGTGATCAGCCGCTGTGGCGAGTTTTTAAACGTGTATAAGCGATTCTTTTTACTACTCGCCTTCAATGGATTAAAAAAAGAACTTTTTCCTTTTTAGGTTAGAATCGTCTGTGGTCGTAATTATTACTGGATGAGGTTTGTAATTCTAACGTGATGGATCGATAGTTTGAAAACCACGAATGTTTTCAAGGTTATGGTAAATTATAGCATTTTTCTTCAACTTCAACCTTCTGCGGGTTCAAAACTTCCACGTGGCATTTGTTACTTAATATAGTTTTGGTTTAACCCTTAAAATTTAAACTCCAAAAACCGAAAAAACCGAAAATCTCTTCTATAAAATGGTGACAATAATAAAAATAATACCCGCCCATATCATACAGGGACGGCAGGAGCATTAATCACCGTATGTGTGACACAATATTCAAAGATACATCCCGCTTTTAAAGTCATAACAACTACAAAAACATTATTTACAAGAAAGAAATCTTTAACGCTACAAAAGCATAAGATAGTGTCGATTCCACATAACAGTACCCAGGTGTACCAGTATAATAACTAAAGCAAGAACAGGTGGACGGTGCCAAATAAGGCCGTGGACACACTATCAAGATGCCAGATATTGCCAGATGTGAGGAAAGGCATCGCTAACAAAATCGCGTGACTTGCGTAAACTACAGCGCGGAAAAGTACCAGTAGTTCGTTTTGTTTGACTGGTGATTTTTGTAATTTTTTGTGTGATTTTGACTGAGAAAGTTGGTGTGATTTTAGAAATTATACGCTTGGGTCAGAATGAAATGGATGGTTAGGATACGAGCAAATGTTGGACAAAAGAATCAAGGGTCACGTTGCTAAGATATGGATGGAGCCTGCACAAAATACAGATTTTGTATTAATACCATGCGAGGTTCTGACAGTTGTATCAAAGAGCGTCAAAAAATTACAACAGGACAGATACAACACAATATCGCACAAAAGTACGAATCACAACCGATAAATCACTAAACAAATCAGACGGTTCCTTTTAAGTATCATCAGACTATACAACTGCACCATACATAAAGGACCATACAGAGACAGCGAAACATTGATCATCATAATACCATCAATAACACAAAAACTCTTTACAATAACCTCGAATCTCACACATTCAACAGATACAAGAAAAACCTTACCTTCAAAAGGACAGCTGGCTGCAGACAATATCACTACGTCACCTGCACACTAAGAGAACCGTGTAAACCTCACAGGTGGCTGAACAAGACTGACCAACGTATAAAAACCTGCCACGTCCCCCTCACCACTCACCAGACAAGGCGACGTAGGGGCAACGAAAACAATGCGAAGAGTCCTCAAACGACAGGTGAGCGAACTTACCTGCTCGAAGGGAAAGATAAAAGGTACCTGCGATCCGGTCCGGTATCCGAATTAATTGGTTGAAACCGACTTTTGGGATTTGTTACGATTTGTTGGTTTTGTACTGGTAACTTGATCATTATTTCGGGTTATTTACCAAAATTAACGAGTCCTGTTTTGTGTCGTTTGACTTGGTTGGAAAAATTGTCAGATTGAGTTTGGAAATGGGTTCTTAGTCGTACAATTTTTATTGAGGGAGAAAATTAGTTGTGGAACAAGAAACTGAGTTGAGTGACCGAACAAACTCGTGAAAAACAGAGGGGTAGGGAAGCTATAAAAATTCTTAGCAGCAACGGAACTTTGAAAAAGTTTTGATTTCCTCTACCCCGTTTGTATGACTTCTCTGTGGAACGCTTTTTAATTTGTTTTAAAAGAAATATTACGTAACGCCCTGGTTACATTTCATCACGTTTTTTGCTCAGTATTCTGATTGCGTTATACTGAAGGAAAACTCGATTATTTTCTTTTATATAATCAAATCCCAGTAAAAGTTTTAGAGAAGGGAATGGTCACTATGACTACTCTTATTCCCACAGATACAATACCATTGAAGATAAGTACTTCTTCAGTACAAAGTGACGAATCCTAAGTTTCGAAATACAAATAACAAAATCATTGAAGCTAATTTTGGTAAATCGATTAGTGTTCCCACGTTCATCGCAATCGATCCACCCACTCGATTCAAAAACAATAGTTTCCTTAGACGGCTTCACGTATCGTTACCCAAGTTAAATAGAGAAATTTTGCCATTACTTGCCATTAAATTTATTGAATCGATTCTCACAAGTACTCTTTGAATGGACAAAAGGCTTTTTGACCGGCTCAAGCCGAAACCGCGTTGATAGGTGTGGTAACTCTCCGATTAAACACCATGTTTCATTCGACAATGTTACGATTCTCAGTAAAAAATAAATCAGCGTAACAGGCAGCCTTACTTACAAGTTTTTATAAATGGTTCATGTAAAAACTTAAATACTAGACTGTTTTTTTGCAAGTCACACTAAAAGTTTACCTAGATATGTTTCGTGGAACCAGACCAATGTTTTGTATCTAGATAATGATCAAAAAAGCTTTTGTTAAACTCGAAAATTATATAATATTATTAATATCTTTTGTATTGAAGTTTGATTTAAAAAATATGTTCTGAAAAATATTACGACACCTAATAAAATACTTTAAAAATAAACTACATGCTTGAATGAGCCATTAAGTGTACAACAAAATTAAAATAAAAAACCTACTCTAATGTTAATGATCATAAATACATAATTATATACAAATACATAATTCATATACAAATACATAATTATGTTATATATATATTATTTATACAACCACCAATGATGATAAAAAATACGTGTAGTAGATAAACCATAAACAATGAAATCACGTAATTCAATAAATAATGTATAAAAATCAAAATCAAAAGGCAATTTATTCGGGATTTCTACTTACATTTTACGTTAAACGAATTTATTGATTCGGGGTACACTGTTCACACGGAGTTATCCAAGTCACTTTAAAAAAAAAACCATCTCACGAACTTTTTCACGAAACTTATTTCGAGCTCCGAGTACGTCAAAATATAATAATATGCCCTTAAAACCTACTCTACACGAAAGAATTTTATTATCTCACTCAAACTTGTAAAGGGAGACGGGCGTTTTTAATTGTTTCTCCTTTGTTTAATTTTAATAGGTACTCTTGAGTTGCGAAGAATAGAGATTTTTATGGAAGGCACTACAGGTATTTCTTGGAAAAAGTAAATTAACGTTTTTGAGTGGTATTGGTTTTCTGTGAAGCACTATGAAAACGTGGTAGTTTTTTTTCTGTTTGCTTTACCAATTTATCGAACATTTTGCGGCCCTGGGCCGACATAGATACCGACATTGTCGTAAACTTTCGATCGCTTAATAGTTTAATTAATGATTCGGTTGCAATAACGATGCTTGCCAGAAACGCATCTTGGATGTTCAGACTTGCATTTCTCGCAAGCAACATTATGGCAACCGATTTTTTCCGTTATTATTAAGCGATCGAAAGTTTGCGACAATGTCGGTATCTATGTCGAGACTACCGGCCCTGGTGGCCCTGCTCAGGTTACTTTGGACTTAATTGGAAGAAGTTTAAACTATTTGCAGTGAGTTTGAGTCTTCCACAGTTTCATAGCTTCATTCTCTTCGCACACTTTTTTCATTGTAATGTGAATTAACTGAGCTCTTGAGTATTTGCCACTTTACTATGATAAACACATCTAAAAGCAATTTTATTTTAATTTCGACCCATAAATATTACTCAACTCTTATGTTGATCCATACTTGTATGGTTTCAAAAATGATTAACGAACCTATTTTTCACTAACCAATAAGGTTACTGAATAAATCTTTTCTCACGCAATCCACAATTCCTTTTTTGTTTTAAAAACATTCAATCAAACTTACATTTTTCGCTATTTATCTTTTTCCACACATAATTCAATCTTTTTCTAACAGTTAGAAACAAAAGCACGCACGCAGCAACAAGTATGTACTTACGACGAAGTAGATATGTCTATATCCAGTTCGTCCGCGGCCCATCCGTGACTGCACTGACAATGAGCTTTCATAGCCATAAGGAACACGATGTCACACTGACAGGATAAATTTGGATAAAATTACATGCAAATATCGTTTTTCTTAGAATTTTTGCGAATAATGTTGTGTGTTGGTCGTTTAGTAAAAGCTGTTTTTTATAGGAATGCTTTTTGATGCATTTTACGAATCGAAGCATATTGTCTGCCTTTAACAAGTTAGTTTTCCCAGTTTGTGACATAATACAGGAGATAGTCCAAACTACTAGCAGCACTCAATAATCTTGATGTTTTATCTAGATTATTTTGTGTTATAGAAGTTTGATACTAATATACACACATAAACATTCTGGAATAAATACTCGTCGGTTATGGTGAAAAACTACCTCAAAATTATTACTTTATTTAAGAGACCAATGTAGTCACACAGAAAATCACACAAACACTTGCAATACAACACTGAATTCACAGAAATAGACACAGACTTACATCACATAACTTATCAAACACAAGATCTCCCTAAAAACAACCACAGAACGTTCTAATTTAATTTGGACATCAAGTATAGAAGAACTCTGCACGCTTCGGCGCGCGAGTCTTTTCACACGAGAAATTCACGGTCACTGGCTATGTAAATGTGAAACGTTTGAACACCGAATAAAAATGCTACAGAAGTATCACTGGGGGTAACAAACTTATGCGTTTAATGGCCGAGACCTAAATGAGTGCCGAAACAAATGCGTAACTACTTGATTTTCAGCTCACAGCTCAGTGTCTAAAGTTGAAATTTCAACAGTGCAATAATGTTTTGATATTCATTGAGGTGTTGCTTAGTGTTAGTATAAACTGGCACTAGTTTTAAAACTAATATAACGTAATGAACGCACTTCACTTGGTTGGCATATGAGGTCAAATATTCACAATATAAACTTTATTGGAATAGGAGCAGGGTATGTTTTGTTACACCGTGCATACGCGGAGGCTGTTGGTTCAAGACTGTCCAGGTTTAGCGTCGTACCTTAACATCATCCTGTAATCGCTGCACAAACACTGACATTAATTAGGACCCTTTGTCACTAAAAAGGGCGATACGAAATCAACATTTATGTATTATAATAATAATCAGCGTATTACGTTCTTCTTCCTCAGACACAGGTTTCTCTATGAGATGGAGTAAATATTGAGTGACGTACTGTAACACGGGCTTCAGTATTTAAAAAAAAACTGCGCTTTCCATTATTTCATACTCCATGTCCCAAATGACTAATGCCTGAGGTACAAACGCAAATACTGTTATACACGAAGAGACAGAAAGCCTTAACTGGCGCGAAGTAAATATTGTAAAAACAATGGAAGTGTGAAATATAATGATGTATGAACCGTTGTATGAGTGTTTGGTGATTGTAGTGCGGATGAATAGGAAGTAATTTAGTTATAATGGGTACGAGTCAAGGAACTTTAGTTGGTGTGTTATAATGAGAGCTGTTTCCTTTGAGCATTTGTGTCTGGTTTTAAAAGGATGTTAAGTTGATATAAACTATGTTTTTATTACACTTACAAATTGATACCTACTTAATTAGTTTGTTGACTGTCTTCCTATTTAATCAAGAACACAGAAAAGTCAAGTTTTTACAGTGGTTTACTAAAAACATTTACAATTTAATGCAATATTCCTCCATGAAAAATAATACTAAAATATTTCCGCAACCCTGGGCAGATAAATTGAGAAAAACCAAAGAAAAACACAAAACGTACCCAAAAGAAGCGCAACACAACTTAATCGACACGAATACCGTTCGGCACCATTCGGCACCATTCGGCTTTTTCCGTCAAACAAAGGAAAACTTTAACGTACATAAAACATCGAGATGAATGCGGGACATTAGAGAGGGATCGAGCCGCCATTAACTTGCGAAACTCGGTTAACGACACTGTCACACTGCGACATTGCGAAACTAATAGTTAGTCATCACGGCATCCGAGCCTTTTCCTACCTGCGTTCAGATCGGATTTCAGACTAACTGGATGCTGTATATCAATATTACTTAAGACAACTGTCATCTCAATCCTACAGCTTATTCTTTGGAAATTTCTCGGATCTTAGAAGCGAAAGTTTTGGGCGCACTTGAAAAATAAGTGTGGAAGAAATTGTGTTGTATTAACCATTACAACACCAACATTTTCAAACACTGCAGAAGAAGTTTGATGGATAAAGATAAGGAAAACGAGAAGCAACCGAGCAACTCATTTGAACTCTGGGTTTCTAAATCTTGAACAAAAGGCAAACGGTAGTCTTGACTCGAAGACGATATACATAAATATTTACAAGAAAATACGCAACCAATTTCTCACCGAGAAACATCTAAGCCAAAAGAGGTCTTTAACTAAGGACGTAAACCTCACTATTCGGTGCATCTTGTACATCCGTGAAAATCACATAAAACGAAAATGTTCAAAACATAGCGGTCATCAAACTTAGGTGTGAACTATAAATATGTACATAACAGTATACATATATATACAAGTATACGGTACTATACGATTTAAACAAGTATACAGCAATATTAAGACGTCGTGTACAACGAAACGATGCCCATAAAAAACTAATAATTTTAACATGATATTCAACGGAACTGACTATATTTTCGACTATCAAAATACAGTTAGAGAAATTGTTGAAATATACATGTATGTTAGTGTGCATGTTTTAATAGCTGAGTATTTAAGATGTCAGCTGAAAGATGAAAATCGTAGACTATATGTTGTTTTTTTTTATTTTTTATTATTTTAATGCGTAAATTTAGGCATACTAGGTTGAACAGTGAATTAATATTTAGGCGTTCGTTTGGGTGTCGCTTTGTATCAGTAAAAACGACCAGAAGAGACCAAATACATAATTATGTCTTTCCTTATTCTTAACCCCTAATACTTGAAACTAATTCTTAATCTTTCTCTTCAATTTAAAAAAATGGTATCTGTATACAAATTCTTAAAACATTATTTTCCGATAATCCAATATAAAATACTGAACAATAAACAAAATACCTCTAAAAAAAGTTCACAACATAACATAATTTCATCAAAAATCCTGGCCACTAACACAAAGTGCTTGAAATGCTTCCCCGCATTCTCAGCCAAGCGGATTCACACGCTCGTCACTTGTGAATGATACTTACATACATTCACGGTAACTGACTATGTAAATCGGTATTTGAATTCTATCACAGCGAGCGTCGACCGCCCCAGGAATATTATTAGCTTGGACAATGAGTTAGTGTATGAAAAAACCAAGGAGTTTCGAACGGTTTGATTGATGAAACGAGTAGACATAGACAATGAGTAAGTGAAGAATTTTCTTAGAAAAAAAGAACACTTTTCAACGACTCGATTGATGTTCGAGTAAATTAAGTGCTAATCGATTTTGGTGTGTTAATTGGTTAAGATGAGGTTGTTATGGCAAAGGGTATTGCACTTTAGAATTATTATTGGTGTAAAATGTAGTTGTAAAAACGCTAATGGTTATTAGAATTTGAGTAGCATGAGCTTTTTCATTGGGTTTAGTAGGAGATGACGTAAGATTGTGTTCCTGGACGAGTAAGCTACGGGCGTGTATTGTGAGTGGAATACCTACATAGACAGAACACCTTCTGAAAGTCCTCTATATTTTTCAACCGTATTGTAAGTAAACCCACATTTATCCAAAAATCATTAAAAGACACATCGCACTGATGTAATATAAAAATCTCTCAACCAATTACAGACAATTAGTTACAAATCTGTCCCCATTTCGGCGTGCGTAAGAACATAAGTGGAAACTTGCCTTAGGCAACGTAAAATGCAATATATTTATAAGTGAAGTGAGGTGTCGACACGGACCAACATCATCAGTTTCACATTATATATGAGATAGGTATAGACGTATGTGTTATTTATTTCGTAAGATGTTTTCTAGAAGACTGAAAATCTAGTGAGAGTACTCGTATCTCGAGATGTTGTTCAAAAGAAGCGTATTTATGAAGTCAAAGTATAAAACTGTAATTTATGTTCTTAAGGAAATACATTTTGAGTAACTGTTTCATCGAAAAATAAATCATCTGAAGGATCCAAAGTACTGAATATTTTTAATTTAAAACTTAATTCGGTCCCGTTAAAACTGTTCTTTGTCTCGTAGACTCAGAATTGAATTAAAATGTCCTTGAAAATCTAATATAATTCTGAAAATATAATCAAAGGTGAGTAGTTCAAAGCTGAAAACACAAAGAGAGGTATTTAATATTTTCAGTCGAGAGGCAGAAACCGGCTTTCAGTGTTTCATGAGCTCTTATTAATAACATTGATTGTTTTAATCATTTCTGATTGTTGAAGGTAAAGTAATCATTTTGTTAAAATGTATGATACGAAATGTTTTTTGGAGTTATCAACATTTTTACATAGGTAGGCCTTATTACAGAACCTCACTCAACATTTAAGCATTACTTAATTAGAGTAGTTTTAAAATCATTTGATTGGTTCGAACAAGTTTATTTTAAATAATGAGCAAAACCTGAGTTACGTAAGTAAATTCTTTTACACGGACTTTATATTATGTCGTTTAGTTCAGTTTGGTGGCACGTTCAAGTTAATCAAGAGTTCCTGCACTAAGTTCTGCTTTCAAAATTGCAAGCACATAGGTATGAACTTATGAATTTTTAAGTCAAGTTTATGTGTGAGTAACTTATTACTTAACCCAAGATCAACTTGCAACCAATTTCTGAACTTTTAATCACAATGACAAAATGAATGTGCATGTAACTCCAGAATGTTCAAATCAAGTGTAAGTAACTTATTATTTAACCCTGTCAACTATCAGCTAGTTTCCCAACTCAAAGCTTTCAATTCTAATGACAAAATTACAAGAAAATGTACCTATATTTCACATTTCCTCACTAACAGACTTCACTCGCGATTCCTGTTGGCCCCACGCCAAAACCTTTTGCAACTAGACCAAGAATTTATTACATCCTTTCTACTAAAGCAGCCTACATTATTATTCATGAATAATAGAAGCCAATAATTTGGTCTAATGGAAGTTAAAATATTTGCCAGCTGTCAATAATTTTACTACATTATTATCTCTGCTAAACAATTTCCTATGCATTAATATGTTTTAAAAACATAAGTTTGGTATTATGAAGTCCGTATATTATAATTTCGATGCTAATCTAGTCGCCCCGCCCCGCGCTGTAGAAAAGACATAAACGCGCGACGCGACGACGCGTCATCATTATTAATTCATGAATAGTTTCATTTATTTATTCACATCGAACAGATTAGGTGGTTTTCAATTTCTAATAATAAATTATTGCCAGCTATTATTAATTTTATGCAAGTATCGCTGCCGGATTATATTCTTTAAGCATTAACGGTCTCTTAATCAAATATGTAAAGCTAGTCAAATTATCTCATGCGTGGGAGTCGAAAGTAGTGTTTAACGCCAAAAACATTTTTATTTGCCGCCTAAAGTTATTCAAGAGGCGTAACTAACTGAACATTGGTTCATCGTACCTACCTGCTACCTACAAGAGTATTTTCCCAGGCGAAACTGGAGATTTTTATCTTACCGTACCACCATTTTTAATTTGACAAAGTTAACAAGAAGTTAGTAACCTACAACTTTTTTAAACCCACGATTTAACCGTCAAAAATGTATCTTGAAAACCACAAACTTGTTACTTAACAGCCGAATATAAGTCGTGTCGTGTCGTGCTCGTGTCGTGACCGAGTCGTGCTCGAGTCGCGCCGGGTTCGCCGCGGTCAAGGCCTGCGGTGGGCGGCGCAGACAACGAACCCGGATGTAAATGCCTCACAAAAAACCCACATATGTTGTATACCACTTAGATTTATACCTACGTCTTAGAATTAGATTTGAATGGAACACGATTCCTCGCTTCGAAATGTGATTTTAAGCAGAAAAATGTATACACCCTCTTGGCAAAAGAAGAGGGTGTCTAGAGAAAATGTTATCTCAAAACGGCGGTTGAGATGTTAATAAGCCGCCTACACATCTACATTATTACTGTGTGAAAGAGAGAAAAAAATTCAAAGGCGCGAACAAAATTCTGGTGATGAAATATTTCCCAGCAATATTAAAAACCAGGAAATGAAAAATTCGTATCTTAATCATCTTAATGCATTACATAAACTCATAATTATTTCATTAAAGTATACAGGAAATTACTTGTACTAATTACAAAATTTGCAGTACCTAGTCTGATCTCAAAGATTAACGTCGGCCGGCGAGGAATTCGCGCTCGCCGACCAGACGAGTGGTTACAAAACCGGTCGCGGACATTACTCTAGACAAAGTAACCGAAAAAGAACTCACCCGGAATCCCAATGTTGATCCGTGCATCCGGAGCTTAGAAAAACCGCACGATGGAAAATCTGGCGGTAAAACGAAAAGATGTACCTTTTTGCGTCAAAAAGTGTCATAAAAGGTCTTTAGATACCGCACGCAAGAGGCTACGCTCCCTATACAGGTCTTTAGTAAACCTCAGTTCTCTCCTGTTCCACCGCTGCAAGATGGGACCGATCGTGCGGCGTGCGGTATGCGGTACTCATGAGGTATGAGGTTCACTGATGCGCGTGCGGCTCGCACTGGGCGGCGGAGGGCCGCGACTGGCCGCGAGCGCCGCGCCGCGTCCCTCGCTCCCCGCGCGCCCCCGCGCCCCCATTGGTCCAGCGAGCCTGATGACGTCAGCTCACGATGACCCCGACGCACGACACAGGCGGGCGCGGCGCGGGAAACTAACAACAAAGACTTGAACTTTGTTTTGACTGGAATTAGACGAATCATTGAGGACTGACCCAAAGTTTTTGAAGATTGCGTTTTGGTACATAATCGAACACTACAAATAACAAGAAATTTGAAATATTTTCTGAAGCCATTGACGAGATATTTTTTTTTCGATTCCAGTGAAAATCAATATTTTGCTTTAGTTAACGCACTCCCAAAGGCACCTATTGAAATTGAAAATTCACTTAGAATGAAAGATACATGATGAGCGTTGCAAGTCTCTCAGTTAAAACCTAGTTCAACTACGTGTAGGTTACCTAAGTAGCTAATATTATATACCATAGAGATAGGGCTTACCCACACATTCAGTTTCCCCCACCATGTATGTACGTGCAATAAAGTTCGTTACATTCAAATATGCATCCTGGTGCTTTGTCAAAAGCAAGGATCTGCTCGTTGGTCGTTAATTATTAGTCATTGCTATACAATTGTACTTCATCAAAGTTTTTAAGCTTCAGCGTTTCGCTGTTCTTGTCCACTGTGTCACCAGCCTAATCCATCGCCAACGCCTCAAACATGTAACCACAAGATTTTCACGTCAACAGACGAACTCGGACGAACAATCCCGAATCATCTGTTCGAATTTGAATTTTGAATCCGACACGACGTCTCTAACCGCGACTAGACAGATCGTTCACTTTTGCCGCGTTTTTGCGCCGCGAAACAAACATGGCCGAATTTTCGTAATGGCCGCCCCACAATGGCGGCTTTCTTCGAACGCGAGACCGGTTTGGGCCGCGGTTATTTCGCGAACGCGCTCCGAACACAATTTCATGCACTAATTTTGTATAAATTACGTCCAACCTCTTCAGGCGGTCTCACGGCACTGAAATAACCGGTTTTCTAAACCACCAGAGTTATGATTACCATTGCAACAAGTTCGCGCCAGTTGGCACCTCCGTTCAAGGTTACCGGCTGAATTTTACTATTTCTCTGTTGGTATGAAATTACTTGCATACTTGCCATTCACCGAGAAACGTGCGGCGGTTTATTTTGAGGTTTAAAAATACTCATTTATACTGAGGAACCAGTTTCGAAAGAGTTGTGTCTTAAAACAGTTGCAGTGTCGTTTCTAGGTCCGCTTGACGGATGTCGGTATGAAAATTCACGTTTAATTACTGTGTGGCGCCAACGCAATTAAGGCGAAAGGAGTACGAACGTGGAATAGAATATTTCTAATTTCCGTGCATTTCAAGTGTTTCCTTAAGTATCCAATGCTAATCGAATGTAATCGTGCGGATTTGGTTAGATTCGTAATAGTAACGGCGAAGGATTAAAGGTTCCAACAATTTTGAGCTTCTTATTCAGTATCCTTTGCATAAGTTTGGTTAGATGTTCGATTTAAGGGGTACGTCCCGTTTGGTAATAGTGATCAGCCCAATCTATTTACAACCGTCATCTATCGCAATCAGTAAGAGAAATCGATACAACCAACTACACAACCTGATATTTACGATTTTAAATAAACATCTACTCGCTTCGTCGTCGATTCGCTCAATTAGTTGAATAATACTCTAAGAGCCCCTCGAAATCAGAGAAAAAATATCAGCTACCTTACCAAATAGTCCGGACATGCAGAAAGACAACATCGTTGGACTAGATCTGATGATACCGATCACAAAGTATCAATTGATGTATCTCTTTCAGTGAATTGTTTGAAAGAAAATGAATGAATGATGATACTGATCGTTCATACCTACTATACAAGTAATGGAAATGGGATAGTATTCATATCATCCATCTATAAACTTGGCACCGTGTCTGTTTTGATTTGAACCCTTTTGAAGAATAGGCTAAGGCAGACGATGAAGTCACAAAAGAACCTTCCGAGCCTCACCAAAACTGTCACGTTTTGATAAAAATACTCCATAGCCACTTATTAACTACACTCAAACAGGACACTGAAGGCAACTTCTCTTCGCAATCATTTGTTACAAATGTTACAATACCTCAATCACCATTTACGACATTACCCAATCAATTCAACCCTTAAAAGGTAATCCACTTAATTACTGTCCGTTAAACCAATCAGCCTGGCCAGCAAATGTCTAATAATAAACCAGGCGATTCACGATTCTTCGCAGCATTTCAAGTACTTGTTAGTACTAGCAAGTTCGCACGTCCATACAAACGGTAGGTATTTGTAACCGATGTAAATTCCTCAGCCAGCTAGGAGCCGGCAGGATAAACGGTGGAATGTCACCACTATGTGTACCATTTAAGGGTTACGTCAGTTCTTGTTGCTAATCAAGGAGTTAGAGGGAAAATGGTTATTGTTTCTTTTAAGTGGATGTTGTAGACTGTTTTATTGGAACTTTGAAGAATCATTGGGTCTGGAACACAGATATAGGTATACCTAGATAAGGCAAGTATCACGATCCGTATGGAAACCAGGTGTGCCATTTTTTGACTACCTATTATGACGTCATAAGCACTATTTAGTTACTATACAAAATAGACTACATTTTTGTCCTTTAAATGTCTAGAATTAAGTTCCGAAGCTGTAACGTCGTTGTTTTAACCAAATTAGCTTGCTGCGACAGTGTAGCGACGTTAAACATAAAATTATGAAGCCGGGCACGCGTAGTAGGTGCTCTTGCGAGTTGCGTTATTATTTATTTATTTATTTAAACTTTATGTACAATAGTGGTACATAGGTGGACTTAATGCCACAAGGCATTCTCTACCAGTCAACCTTTGGGTTAAATAAGAAAACATTGTGATAGGGTACAAAATAAATATCTAAAAAATAACTTCTTGAGTTATTTCTTGCGTTATCTAGGTATATCTGTGGTCTGGAAAAATCTTTAGGATTATATTAGGGTTTTGGAAGATTATCAATAAGATGCGGAGGTATAGAAAACGTGTCGTAGGAAAAGTTTTGAGTATTATGAATTTGGATGACAAAAGATGCATCATCAGGCCAAAAAAGGGGGAAAACTGATATAACTGGTGATGGAATTACTTTGGGATTAAATGCAAGATGGTGGTAATTTTTTGTGTTTTTTATGGTGTAACATTCGTACCTCAATCAGGTGACGGCACTGAATCCGTGAAAAGAAAATTCGACATCATCGTGACGGTTTCATATCGACTCCAAGTGTCATAGTGATGTTAAAAAGAACATAGCACTACTACATAACACTACCAGGCCTCGAGTATACTACTTCATCTACTCATTTTAAAGATAGAAAAAAACCCGCTCATACGAGTACATCCGCGTACAAATATTTTCCACCAAATCTCAAGCACCTATCAGTTTATATCAGACTTAGCCGGTCAAGCCCCCACGATTCTTGATTAGCCACACCGTCTGCCCGCGGCTCACGAATTATCACGAAGTTTGCCGATTATGGCCGAAGCTAGCTTCGCCTTTCAAATTACCGCAGTTATTGAGAAAAACATTATGGTGTAGTGGGAAGCTTTGTTAGGTATCAATATGTTTAGTTAGAATACGACGCCATGAGGGTTGATCACACTAACCTGCGTAGAATTGGTTTGAGCCGGTCAGAAAGAGCTTTGCAACAGCGTCGGATTATTTGTTTTAATTTCTTGAGCTAACTCCGTGTCAAGAAGTGTGTAGCCACTACTATGTACTTATAGCGTTCCCTTATGGACTTTGTTATTTTGTAGTGATTTTCCCGGACTGCATAATCATTGCTATGCTTTAAGGTATCGAAAAATGACCAACACAATTATTCTTATATTACCAACCAGAAAGTTACCAACAGTCAATCCGTCACAAGATTCAATCTCAGTAACTTTCTACCCAAAAATTAAAACAAACTAATTTTTTTTCAAAAAGGCTTCTTCTTTACTATAAAACACCTACTGGAGTAGACCACACAACACAATGTAAATTGTTTTATCTCAATTCTGGTCATCTTTGACAGCATAATGCTTTGGGTGAGCGTACCCGAATCAGTTAGCGTGGGTACATTAATAAGCACCTCTAATCTTATGGGAAACATAAGTACGCTGGCATTGTGTTTACCTACTAGTGATGGAAATTAATGCATTCCTCACCATGGTGGTGTGTAGAGGGTTTTTGGAGTTTCCAGAATAAACTATGCATTGTATGCTATGAATAAATGCATAGGTAGTTTTTACTGTAGTAGAAAATTTGTGTTTTTCCAACGGTAATCTTTCTTTTGTATTTTTTATATGGCTTTACTATTTATACTTTGTTGGAGAATGGGGATTATTCCTAGTGATTTTGACATTAAAATAGGTGGTCAACGTCAAATAATATAAAATAATTGAAAAGTACTAGACGGGGAAAGTCGTTATCTCCATCTGATCGTCCAAAATTTGACACAAACGAGCCTCTTCTTGGAACATCAGTATATAAGCAAATATTTCCGAAAATACCTGCACCTTTAAACCTAGTTAAAGTTAATAGAAAAAAATCCTAAGGGCGCTCCCACACAGGGAGCATTCGCCTGCAATGTAACAATCCAACATTTTATTTTGTACAGAAACAAGTGAGTACTGAAGTCATAACTGCTGCAAGAAATCATCCATAACCGAATAGGCCCCACCATGTACCACCACAATTAAAACACTGTCGAGTTGTTTGAACCTGAGCATAAATTACCATAACGCATCATATTCTATGTAAGTACATAGTCCGATAAAAATCACACCTATTAATAGAACTCTGTCACGGTCGAGGAAAATTCTTAGTACGAGTTTTCGCGTCAACAGTATCCGTTTTACCTACACGAATGTTGAATATTGTGTGGTTGGCATAGACTAGACAAACAGCAGAAACTAATATAGCATAGCTGTTTGTGTGAAGTTGTTGGAGTATTTCTTCTCTCACTCCGGGGGGTCTAAAATGGTTACAAGGTGACAATTCATAATAGTAGGTACGTCTATGACCATTTTAAGAATTTAAACGTAATTCATATTATTAACCTGTTATGATTCTGCTAAAGCGGCCATTTTAGACCCCCTGGAGTCCCAGGGCGTATTCAAAGCAACATCGTGTTGAATCGGATCAATAATATAATGTACGTTTAAATTGAGAGAAACTTTATCCCTTTTAATCATGAACAAAAATACAATTTTATCGAAATATGCTTACACAAAATACCACATAAACTTAAAAAATATTTGAGTATCTACAACCACCTATATTATCTAACTACTACTAAGTAATCATGCATGCACTTTCCAAATTTGTAAAAACCACGTGACGTAAAAAGTTAGCTCTCTGTTAGATGTGTACTCTGTGGTATAGGGTTATTTATTTGCACTTGTAATTGACACCTCATGCAATACAGTTAGTTCTTGTGAATTGTTATGAGTTTATTAAGTTAGAGCGATTTTTATTGGGCGTTGCTGAGAAATTAAAGATAATTTAGAATTTATGAATCAGATTTATTCAGAAGGTGCGTGTGTTGTCAGTTTTATTCGTAATTTATATGAACACTGTCTAGTAGGTGCATTGCAATTGTAACTAAGTTAGTTTTTATGTAGTAATGGGTGGTCCATCTGCGCACAAGCCAGAATAGTAACAGCCCTCCTGACCTTTTTCGGTCATGGTAGCCAATCAAGAAATAGATGCATTCACTCGTCCCTCACCAGCCGAAACACGGGGTTATCATACCGCCAACTTTCAAACTGCAGCATGCTACTAAGAAATCTATACAAATAAATAAAATTTAAGTGTCTCTTTGTAATTTAAAAATAACAGCTTTTTACTAAATGCATGTGAAAGTATATATATCCTCTACTTTTCATTTTTGTCTGTCTGTCGGTCTATCTGTATGTCTGTCTGTCTATTTGTTTGTTTGTTCCGGCTAATCTCCGAAACGGCTGAACCGATTTTGACGGGACTTCTACTGGCAGAGAGTAGCTCATGTTAAAAAGAGTAACTTAGGATACTTTTATTTTTAAAAAAGAATTAGGGTTCCGTGAAAAAAAAAACTCCTTGAAATTGTTAACAAAATCCGATTCAAATAGGGAAGTAACATTTTATAATAATTTCACGCAGGCGAAGGTTGCGGGCAACAGCTAGTTCATAATAAATATCCGATAACGCTTGACAAAAGACTATCAAATCAGTACTAGGTTAAGTAAAACGGGGTGAATAGAAACGCAGGGGTGAATCGAGAGGCGCCCTCACCTTCCGCCTGACGCAGGTCCTCACCGGACATGGATGTTTCGGGAGGTACCTGCACCGAATCGGGCGGGAGGAAACGCCCGGGTGCTACTATTGTGAGGATCGACCGGAGGACACGGTGGAGCACACCGTCGAGGTCTGCTCCGCTTGGGAGGAGCACCACCGTGTCCTCGTAGCGGCGATTGGCGGCGGCGACCTCTCGCGTCCGGCCCTGGTTCAAGCCATGGTCCGGGGCGAGAGGGAATGGGAAGCCGTCGCCTCCTTCTGCGAAGCAGTCATGCTAGCGAAGGAGGCGGCGGAACGTGAGAGGGAGAGAACCTCCTCACGTCCCAGCCGCCGCGGGAGAAGCACCGGGCGTCGGGGGCCACGCCGTGATGGCTCTCGGCCACCGTAGGCGCGGGCCTGTGGACGGCGAGTAATGGGCTAGCTCGCCGTCCGTCCGTCGTATGACGACGGGCAGGCCGTGTCGACGGCGCGTTCGTGTTCCACGCGCGCCTCAAAGAGATGTCAGCAAACGGGAGGGGCCCGCAAGGGCCGGTGCCTGCCAGGGCTGCGGGACTGTTCGAAAGAGATACCGCGGCCCTGGAACATAAAGGGCCAATGAAGGAACATGGGTGTTTTTTAGTCAGTAAGAGTCTGACACTCCCTTCCGCTCCGCCCAGAGCGGGAGGAGTCATTTGATGATTTCTCACCCCCCAAAAAAAAAAAAAAAAAACAAAAAAAAGGGGTGAATCGAGACGAAACTTTGAGAGGGATTTTAACGTTGAATTAATATGGTGTGTTGCCAAAAAGGTCACTAAATAATAAAATTAAGCAAAAGGTCACTTGTACCAACAAGTAACATATCATTTTAATTCAACGTTAAAATCCCTTTCACAGTTTTGTCTCGATTCACCCCTTTTTTTTTTTCGGGTGGGAAATCATCAAATGACTCCTCCCGCTCTGGGCGGAGCGGAAGGGTGTGTCAGACTCTTACTGACTAAAAACCACCCATGTTCCTTCTTTTGCCCTTTATGTTCCAGGGCCGCGGTATCTCTTTCGAACAGTCCCGCAGCCCTGGCAGGCATCGGCCCTTGCGGGCCCCTCCCGTTTGCTGACATCTCTTTGAGGCACGCGTGGAACACGAACGCGCCGTCGATACGGCCTATCGTCATAAGACGGACGGACGGCGCGCTAACCCATTACTCACCGTCCACCCCGATTCACCCCTGCGTTTTTATTCACCCCGGTTTACCCGATATAGATGGACATGGACACTACCATTCTTCGACCGCTCACATAAACCAAGCCTACCTACCAAACACGACTAACAGTACCTGCTATCTACGTACCAAAGCCTCCGGTCTCCTTCAATTTCAAGTTTTTTTTTATCTCGGGCATCAATCCATCATAGTCGAAACATACTTGTCAAGCAGAGTGGCCGGAAAGCCGATTGATTTACAAGACCATGCTCTTATAAACAGGTTGTATTTAAACTTCTATTTGAGGTCGTTGAACTGTACGAAACACATAATAGATCTGTGTGGTGTCGGTTAAGTGTGGCGCGGCTTTTTCAAGATGGTGGTTAGGTTTGGTGCATTAGTTATCTTTAAAGGTTAGGTTGAACTTGAACGGATTGCGGTAGTATCGTTTTAATGTCACTCCAGTGTGGGAAAGAGACGGAAATACGGTCGTCTAGCGCCATCTTAAGAGTGTCCATCCAAAAGTTGGGAACGTCGCAAATAGCTGTCAAATATTTACCGGTTTTAATTAATTTGGCAATATTACTGTATGAAAATAAAAATATAATAAAATTTAATACTATATATTTATAGTATTTTAAATATATTTATAGTATTATAAATATCCTTGTAGTTTATCGTAGTATTCATTAAAATTATTTACACCTACCACTGCTTGTCTCTGCATCACCCATAGGTTGACTGGTAGAAAATGCCTATGGCATTAAGTCCGCCTCTGTACTTTGTGCTTGAAGTGTTAAATAAATAAAATAATAAATATGACTAACTAGTGAGCTAAAATATTAATAATTAATTGCAATTAAACACTGAATTTGATGTTGTAACCGTTTTAGGTGTAAAAAAGGCACTTGGAAAGTTTTCAAATACTTTTTACATCTAATACTAAATATTCGGTGTTACGATATTAATTATTGCATTTCTTTTGCATTCTCCTACTCATATGTCTTTCACAAAATAAACGTACATAACATACCAAACATCACGCCTGTAATCCCCGAAGGGTTAAGCAGAGGTGTGCCTAATAGTTCACCCACATTTCGCCAGTTATGTTTAAGTCCCATGTAATAGGGAGCGAGCCTATTGCCATCAACCGGGCACAAATCTAGACTCCGTGGTTGTTACTTCTGATGGAAAAACCCAATGTCACTTTGCCTGACCTAGGAATCGAACCCAGTACCTCATACTCACCAGTTACGCTTGCAACCACTAGACCAACGAGGCACAAAATAAACACTCGGTAACTGTTTTAAACCAACGAATCTCAACATCCTCTATCTAACAAACAAGTAAATGGAAAATCCCCTAAACAGTCGTCTGTTTTATGGCAAGTATAAAAGTAAAAATGCTTTTTATACGACGATTTTTATACAAAAAAAAAACCAACAACCGGTTGCTGCGTTCCGAGTTGTATCGTAGGAGCACCTAGCAACCAAGCATGGGCGTTATCCTGAGTCTCGACAACCAGTTTCTCTAATTTATGGATCTATGCATCTATCAGATGTATGCACCGATTTGAATCTTGTGAGATCGAGTCGCAAGATGGGTAATGTAGTGTGAAAAATATTAAGAAGTAAATAAAATGATAGTAATTTCATACTGACATAAGTGCATTTTTATGGAAGCTGCAGAGATTTCAAAAACGGTCATTTTCAGAGAAGACATCGTAACGTGACAAAACTCACAAAATCCGTTGACTTTTATGACATACAGTTAGGTCATAAAAAATTGCATTTGGCAACAGGCTTCAGTCTTATGTCTTAAGTGTGCTACCAAAAACTTACTGCTAGACCTGATGATTTTTTTTACCATATCACAACAATAAAAATCAAGCAGGACCAATGCCATAATACTCCCAGATATTTTGCAAAATGTATGATTTAACTTTTCGCCTGCAACATGTAAAACGCAATTAAAATCAATTCATTTGTAACAAATAAATCATGTAGAAATGTATGGACTTCTCACAATATTTATTAGATCTTTTCAGACGATAGTGATGTATTGACGTTGATATTTATTGATCATAATTACATACACGGTTTCCACGCTACAACAAAAGATGTAAAAGAAAAAAGATGGGTGTATCACCTGCTTATCGTACCTATAACATGTGGACAAACAAGTTTCATAGTGACTATGTATCTTTGTATTTATTTTAATAACAGGATGGACAAATCTTAAAATTAAAACCGTCAAAGTAAACCCGTTTTCTTTGATTGAATAATATCTGAACAAAGAAATTATTAACTTGTTCCAAGGAATAGATAAAACCATTTTTTTTTATTGTATAAAAAACTAAAGCCCTCGGTAATCTACTCATTCGTTTTCCTACAAATAACTACGTCTTTTTTTTTATTTAGGTAGTTTGTCAAACTTGAATACCAGCGCATCAATTCTGTCCTCGTAACTAAAAAAAACACAGTAATTTCAATATAACGATTTCCGCCAAATCGAAGAGAAGATATTTTTTAACTGATTTTGAAAGGTGGTGGCAAAAAAATGAATCAAACATACAAAAGTCACGGACTTCTGAAGCTAAAGTTATTTTTCACTTTTTTTGTGTTATTTGTTGCATTTTTTTTTTTTAATTTATGCATTTTAAACAACTGAGAGCCCAAATTGTGAAAAACCTACGATGTGGATATATCCCTCGCGATAAATTGAAAGTTACTAAGTAAGTAAAATTTTGTTTGCTTAAACATGGTGTACATGATACATTGCATGCAAGATAATAGTGAGATCCTGAAAAGTTCTAACATGTTTAGCCGCATATCGTGCCGTACAAATTGGTAGGAAGAGATGGTATATAAACCGTGATAATAATCATAAAATTACATTATTGAAATTATGTAGGTACTAATTAAATCATCATTTATTAGGTATCATTACAATTCAGCAAGCATATTTTTAGATAAAATTAAATGTCAAAGTAGTAGTTAAATAAATTAGTCAATCAAAAATATAAATCATTAAAATTACAACGACAACGAAAGATACTGGTATATGTTTAGTTAAAGATTAAACTAAACTAATAGCAAACTACTGTTCACCGTTTACGATACCATTTATATCAATGGTTATCATATTGCTATTTATGAAGTCATTCTATCGTAGATTTTCTAGTATAGCCTCACAAAGTTAGGGTTACCATTGCGTGAAAAGTCTTTGCAATAAACCGAGTAGTTGCACAAAATCCAGTGGTTTTATTTTTTCGTCGTTATATTTTCGCTTCTCGATCCAATTAATCAACTCAGCTTATCGCAGACCACTGCTGGACCTGGACTCTCGTTTTTTTTTCTATTTTCAAAAATATCCGCCGAACTCGAAGTCCAGAAAAATGACAAGTTCGCGTCTGGCCAAATTCGGTCGTCGGGGGACAAAACGCCGGACATGACAGCCCTACACCAACAGAACACGTCCATAGTCGGACGGCTGGTGCGAAATTATATTGTTCTTATCGGCCCTATCTCTAGTGCTACACCGACCTCACACTTTCCATCGATCTGGCATTTAAAGTTACACTCGGTACTTATTCTATTTAATAAGGCACTAAGAGCGCACTATTATAAACCCGTTTCCCTTAGTTTCTCTTATACGTCTGTATTAAAGACTGTGGGTATTAAAGTTTTCTAGACGTTTTTAACGACAAAGTAAGTTTCTCTAGCGAAATATTTTAGCTTGAAATGTTTTTATTACTTCATTGATATTCTGGTTGCCAAAATTTCAGCTGACTGTATGTAATGTAAATTGGCTTTTTTTTCATCCGGTTCGACTAAAAACTCGAGACCCCAACCTGAATAGATTTCGTAAGGCACTTGACACAAGACCTTGAAACAAGACGTCAGCTCATGCAGTAGTCATCAAATGCCTTGGCTTGGACCTCCGCATCTTCCTTTTAGGACCGGCGTAACACAAAACTTCAACAAATGGGCACATCACAGAGGCACACGGTTCAGATTGATCATTACTTCCATAGCCTGGCAAAAAATCTCCATGTTTACCCTACAAATGCAAATCCTTTCTGTTCAACTCATTCTCGGCTCCACGTTTTTCACCCACGACAAGGACAAAAATAACCCAATCACAATAACTAATACAATTTCCCCAGGCTAGGTATGCATTGATACATTTTGTTTTCGTGTTTTCTTCGCAAACATATTTCTCATATTCGACGTTGCTCAAAACCGGCGCATATTTCATTCAACGGTATGACGTAATGTATTGCTCGGGGCGTTCGTCCATTTTGTATAAAATTCTTACGGGAGGAAAAATCTGAGTTAGGTCCATACAATAGCTATATTGTATGAACCTAACTCAGATTTTTCAGAGAAGTTTCAGAAATGCATGGTCATTCTAATAATGTGGAGCAGATCATCAAACTAAATTACTTCCTACAAAGAACCAACTTCTTACCGTCAAAATAAAATCAAAGCATTTATTTAAAGTGGGCCAGTTACAGGCTTTTTTGAACTGTCGAAACAAAGATAACAATAAAATGAAGCTACATTTCCAATCACAAGGCATAATAAGTTTGAAAGTACTGTAGTTGCCATTCCAAAGCGTAGATCTCTATGGAGAAGAACAAGCAAGAAGCTCCATGGACACTCTTTTAAATCAGAATATTGTCAGGAGTACGTCAAGAGGGAATCAGCTGTACCATACGTTTGGGTCAGGTAGGAAATAAAGTTTTATAGGGGACAGTCGATTAGCTGATTAATTTTTTCGCGATTAAGAAGTTTGTCGCAAAGAAACATGTGGTCTGATCCACAAACTTAAATATGACCAAGTATTTCTGATACACGCTGTATATTCTGTCTCTGTAGTAACGTTTGGGTGCAGAATGGAGTGTGAAAGCGAAGTTATCGTGAGATGGCGCTTCTAGCGTTGATGTAGATGGGGGTATTGGTTTTGTCACCTGTATCTTTTGTAACCTGATCTTTATGTGTGAAGGCAAATCTTATGTAAGATGCACAAACCAATACAAATCACCGATTGACGTTTTCGACAAGATACTTGTCCTTACTCCTGTCATCCTACTTGCTTGATTATCAAAACACATTGTAGTCAAACCCCAAGAAATTGGCCAAGGCTTAATAAGAGGTTGACAAAGCCTATGCATGAGTGGTGTTAAGTTTCCATCCAACTGAGAGTACTGAAGTATCTATCAGAGTCCGGACAGGTGTCCGCAGTTACTACGTAGCCTGTTGGTACCGGTTTGAACCAAACTTCGCCAGGATAAGCTGAAAAAGACTACATAAAACGATGATGCCTGAAAACTGCAACAAAACAGCTCCAATTCAAACAAAGAACAGCTTTAGAACAAAACCTAACAATACTGCGTCTGAAACACTGTTCTACGTTTGATTCCGACTTTCTATGCAGACAATAGAGGGCGGGGGAGTCGGGTCGCATTCGTGACGACTCGGCTAACTCCGTGACTGCGCCGTGACACATGACTCATCTATCCGATCCTATTGGCACGACTGGCCTACGTATTTGTTTTGAACTTTCTCGTGATTGTGGAGGTAGATTGGATTTTATGCCAGAGATTTGAATGTCGAACGCCGAATTATGACGTAATAACCTTCTGACATTTCCTCAAGATCTGAAGAGGAAGACATTATTTCGATGTGAAGGCTCTTTCAAAAGCTTTGAAGGTGTACGTACCAGAATTCTCCAGAAAAAGATCAATGGTTTTTTCTTCCACGAATCTTCAAAATCTATTATGCATGTTTATCTGACAAACATCAAACCTAATCAGTAATAAGTGATGATTGTGGCCAAGACGCGTAGGGTCATCTGCGAATATGCAGAATTTTATATTGAGCACCAGAAACAGACTAAAAAGGTAAATACATATATCAAGCTATTTGGTTAGAATGTTTTAATAATTGCCAAAATATCAGAATTCCGTCAAGAAAAAAGGTCTGATTCATTAACTACGATGCTTCAATTTGAACTCCACCATACACTTCAAGATATAAAGACTATTTCACACCTACTACGCTACGTGTACTAGAAAGTGTAGACCAACAAAAGGTCAGCACTATGAGAGTCGCTCCCTGACCTTTACCTACAGAAACAATAAAGACGTGTCAACAGTCTCAGCTACATACATACAACATCATGCGTCGTCACTCGCTCCATTGTATGAGAAGTCTTTTGTAACACTTATGTAAGCTGTCGTAAAGTGCTTATTTGGAGCAGAAAAATCTCTGCTGTGTCACAGTGAATCTGTTACTTAGAGTGTTACAACGATCATTCATATAACAAAAGAAGTTAAATGAAAGTGTACTCTGTATGTTTAGCATAATCTGTCTAAAATTTTTGACCTGCCTGAGCTCAAATCTAAATCCTACTTTCAGAAGTCATGGCAGTTTCCACTGAACTACCACAGGTCTGTGTGTGTTGGCTTCACAGTTTTCATATAATTATCCCAAAGTAAGGTATCACCTCGAGGCTTAATTCCTCTCAGCGTCTGCAAGATTGTTCTAAGAAAATTATTTCCTGGACCTACTGCAAGGATTTATTCTGGTAGAATATAGTAGTGTGGTCTTACCTTTAGCTTAATGCCAAGGCAGGAACTGTCAGCATTTTTCCAAATATTGCTCCTTCGTAAAATTATGTAAATATGATATTTCCTAGAATCAGATAACTTTTATTTATTGGTATTCAATAGCAACACAACAGCAAACAATTCTAAAAGCATTCTTAAAGAACCAGCGAAAGCTAAGCGAAAATTGAATTTATTAAACTATACAAAAATATTTGAAATATTTCCGAGAAACAACACAACGCAGAATAATCGCATTCAAAATCGCATCGGTTCGAATTTCGAATTTATATAAAAATTCGTTGCACCATGACGTCATCGCGATTTTGTAACCAGCCAGCGAAGAATGCAAGAATTTCACCTCTCGATTGTATTCGTAAATATAAAAAAAGGTTTCGTTCTGCAAAATTTCCTTTAAGTTAAGATTGTATCGGAGAGAGGAGGAAATATAAAGAACCGTTGTTTGTAATGTTTGCTCGATCTGAATCCAATCTCGGGTTGTATTCCCTCAGGCCATCCAGTGTACTATGCTCGTGGCTAGTTTTATCCGCTAGAGACAAACAACATAGCCTTTTTTCGCTATAGGTTTGTGTTGCCAATATTTTGTTTCAGTTATCTAAAGTATCGCGTTGCGTTTAACTGAGATAAGCCTAAAACCTTTTTGGACGTTTCTGTTTAAGATCAAGTTTGAGTCGTTTTGTATCTGGCGACATACAATCTTGAAAGCACTTTTTGAGAAGGACAAAATTTCTAAACCATTTGCTGAGAAGGCAGTCTAGTAGACAGGCTAAGATTAGGGCATAAAATATCACCAGTCTTTCAATCTGCAAAGGGTTGGGCAGAGGTACCTGTCCCTTTAGTACAACCACATTTCGCCAGCTTTGTTTAAGCTACCTATCATTCAGATTGCTGCATATCTACTTAGATATAAAATAAAAATCTGTGAAAATCCTCCTTAGCTTTAATTTCCCTGGAACTATTTGGTTCGGACTTTAACAGACAAGGCACCGCCGGTCAGTACTTCTGAAAAGAAATATAGATTCCTCTTAGTAACCTGTGACATTTAATACTTCAACTTCAGGAAGAACTCGGTCAATAAAGGATCTAAATTAATCACCACTATCCCATCACTGTACTTTGTGACATCATATATCGCGATGGAGTTCCAAGACTTAAATCACTTCTTCAAGCAATTAGGTAATCAGTGCACGATGAAATTTTAGAGTCATCAGTGATGCTGTATTGTAGGTGGTGTGAACTCAGATCGCATGTGATTGCCTTTGGCTGACAAAACTCCTAATCATATAAGTTTAAATGACAATAGTGACTTATACTGTTGGCTTGCGTCATCCCACAGCTGGGCAAAGGCAAAGGTCCTTCCTCATAAATACCAGATCTTTCGATCCAGAGATGTGGAACACTGGTCGTTGATTTTATCCATCTTTAACGAGGACTGCGTCGACTACTTCTGCCGCAAGGCCTTATGGACAGAAGAAATTTTGATTCGAGATTTTAAAACGCATCTAAAACCTGGAGGAAATACTCCTGATCGACACAGGAGTCTCTTCAGACAAGGGACACTGGAGTAAACGCAAAATCATGCCAACGCTGACTACCAACCGTCTTTTTTCTAATACAAAAACGTACACATACGGCCGAATAAAAAGAAGCCATCTTTGAATTAGAGTCACAAGTACTATGAGAGGGAGTGGGATCCACCACGCGGACACAGTGCGGATTGGCGGATGTTAAATGTCTTTAAATCTTTGGTTCTAGGACATGCTGATTAATTAAATCAACAAAATTTTTCTCCTTCACCGTTTTGAAAACTAAGGTCATTACTGATTGGTAAAATTTCTCAAAGCCATACCAATAAATACTCTTCACTCAAACAAAGGATAAAGTTAAAATCATGCCAACACTGACCACCAACCGTCTTTTTTTCTAATCGTACACATGCGGCCAACAAAAAGAAGCCATCATTGAAAGACTCGCGTATTGGCGAGCGAGTACATACGCCGCACCCAATTTAAATACAACAAAAACTTCTCAAATCACCTCGGATTTAGTTCGAGAACCACTCGTGTAGGCGGATTTCTTATGGGTGTGTGGTGCAAGTTAAAGGATGAATCGGGTAGTGATTAATTTGTGTATAATCCGTTTTGAAAGGATGGATATGTGATGTTTAATCAAGTTTTGATCAATCAGAGACGGAGACGTGTAGTTTGGAAGTAGCGCCTGTTACAAAAAAATTGAAAGGAAGTGGTTTGTCTTGGTATGGACATGTAATGAGGAGGGATGAAACGCATGTGACTAAAAGAGTGAAGGACATGAATGTTGATGGATGCAGAGGGAGAGGACGGCCAAAGAAAAGATGGATGGATTGTGTGAAGACTGATATGAAAAAGAAAGGAGTAAATGATGCCGTGACGTCTGACAGGGGAGAATGGAAGAAGAAAACTTGTTGCGCCGACCCCACGTAGAATAGGACAAGGGCAGGAAGATGATGATCAGTCAGATCATCACACATAATATAATGTCTCGCCTGCAATCCCCTAACGGTTAGGTTAGGTTAGAGGTATACTTATACTCCACCCACATTTCGCCAGTTTAGAAGTTCATGATGAACTTTTTCAACTCAAAGTGACATGCCAGATAAAATAATGACTAATTCTTGTAAAAATTCGACTTTATTTGGTTCTTATATTCAAGCACTTTTTTCTGTGTCGTCCATATCCGACATAGAGCTTTCCGAAATTCAGGGATCAAATCTTTTGTGTCATTTACGTCGCTCGGCAACTACATTGGCCATTGATTCGGTCAAAAAGCTGTTCATTAGAAAACCGCTGCAGCTTCTCTCCCGGCTCCCGCGTCCTCTCATCCCTCAGGCCCTCTCACGTGGGAGGTTGTAACGCTACATGTGAACGGCAACGCATCTGCATCAGCAAAGTTCATCGACCCCGTCAGTATCACAGCGTTGTGAGAAGGTCATGCGTTTCGGCAAGTGCGAATAACGTTCGATTTGAATTTGAATTTCGTTGCAGCTAACGTTCTTTTTTGGAACTGGTTTTCAAGATGGCGCGTGGTGTAGGTATGTTTGGCTTTGTAGTATGTATATGAACATGTAGTGTGTATGTGAATATGTTGGATCTGTGTTAGCTCTGAGATTAAGGTACGGAGTAGGTATCAACTGTGACGTGCAATCACAGTGAGCTAGCAGGATTCGTGTTCGCTTAGATATTCTCTTGTTATGAAGATGTTTGTCATAACAAAAGAACTACTACGAAGATATTAAGTTAGTAGTATTCTGTGAAAATTTAATTTACATAGATTGTAAAATAACGAATCTTTGGTGCCTCTAAACTTTAGACAATTCAAGAAAAAATACAAGTTAACAAGTAAGAATTTATTATCCGTTTACATAATCAAGACATTGGCCCCAAAAGTTCACACGTTACGAATCAAGCTTCCTATCTGTGAGAGGGAGTAGTAATTCATCACCCGAGCCCAAAGCGGGTTCGTGCACGTAATCTATTTGAAGGAAGCAATACGTAACAAAACAAAACATCATCATCATCATATCAGCCCGCATCACCCACTGCTGGGTATAGGCCTTCCATTTTTTTTGCCAGACTTCCTGGTTCTACGCGGCCCTTCTCCAGATGTTTCCCGCGAATTTGACGCAAAACATTTCGAAAACCATCTCAAGCAAAATGACACGAGCAATGTTTAGCAATAAGTAAATAGTCCACGTCGAAAAGGGTACATGTACCTGACCTCAAGACTAACTCGTAAATTTATCATCTACCCACACCACACTTAATCGGTCGAAAACGCTCCATAAGTAGACGTAAAACAGTTAACTAAACAGCTTGGGTTTTCCTTGTAGTTTCAACGGAAGATTTCCTTTTAGAATTCGGTTGTAGAGGAAAACGTGTGTAAGACCTTGTAGGGAAATAAGGTAGCTGATGAGTCAGACAGAAGAATAACTTGAAAATATTTAAAAAAAACCGGCCAAGTGCTAGTCGGACTCGCGCATGTAGGGTTCCGTACCATCGTAGTATGGGACTCTTTAAATTTTAATTTATTTTTATATTTTTTTGTTATAGCGGCAACAGAAATACACATTCTGTGAAAATTTCAACTGTCTACCTATTACGGATCATGAGATACAGCCCGCTGATAGACAGACGAACGAACGAACGGACAGCGGAGGCTTACTAGTAGGGTCCCGTTGGCTACCCTTCGGGTACGGAACCCCAGGAAATGGCAATGTAGTTTTGTTGACTAGGGGCCTCTGAGGTTGTGTTCTAAAACACAGCAGATAATGGTACCCAGAAATGGCCATGTATGGCTATAAGGTAGCGATGCTAGAAGGATAAATCTTCTCATCCGCAATAAGTTTTTTCGGCATAGAACAGAAGGGTTCACACTATTGTGTTTCGCTTTTCTATGTTGATTTCCGCATGATGGCATGATTTTAATAAATTAAATAGATGGCTTTTAGCGACGATGCAAATTTTCATAAATGCACACGCACAGCACCCTCTTAACACCTATAAGTTAACATTATAAAAAACTTCTTACAAACACGTTTATAAATATAATTTTGTTAAACTTACAGGAACTTATGTATATTCAGACACAGCTTTCTAGAACAAATTGTAATCGATATTAAATTCATAATCAACGATAATTAAAGCAATTATTAGTTTATAAAGTGTCACTCTACTTTAGATTCATACCTACTTGTACTGTTATATCATAACTCTAGACATTTTACTCGTGTTTGGATAGAAAGTTGTGTTAATTTCTATGCTAATGACAGGAAATAATACATTATTATGTCGGTCCAATTTGGTCTTGATGATATTGAAGATAAGTTTAAAAAATTATTTGGTGATAATGGAAATGACACTGAAAAGATGAGAGTATTAAAATATTTAAAACACCGTTTTCTTTCTGCGACGTTTGGCCATAGTGCATGAGGTGGTCATATCTCTCATCGCACATTGATCATCATCACCAGCGTGGCCATTTCCAAATTGTGATGGAATATATGCGAAAGCAGCTGAATACCAGTAATTAACATAAAGCGGATGTCTATCTGACCTCCATAGCCAGTTGGTACTGAGTAATACGATGCCTATGTAAGACTGGTGGTCAGACTTTCGGGCAACGTCTGTCAAGGAAGAAATGCTGACAGTCGGGACCTACGACTTACGTTGGAAGTACGTTGCCTAACCACCGTTATAACACTTCATCGGAACAGAAAAACTATCATTACAAAATTCGCCGTCTCGATTTCGAGTAACCAAAGTCTAGCCCGATGACACATGTTACCTAGTCTCAATTATAAACTGGCCACATAAAGTGTGTTACACACCGGCCCTCGTTATCTCAGAACTAGTAGGTAAACGGTGATATGTACTGACCGGGGATATTGCCACATGGTAGGTAAGTAAGTAGCTGACAACTTGTTACTTCACCGCTTCAAGTTAATGACTCATTGACTCATGTGTTCCAGCTTCCACTTGTTCGATTGATTGCAGTTTGATCGGTTGTGTCATGTGTGTAACTAGCTTTTATAGATGGAAGGGGTGACAATCAAACCGTAGTACGTGTATGTTGAAGAAGTGACAGAGCTGTAAGTCAGGTGTATCTTGAAGGCAGTAGCAATCCCTTTTAAAGCGCTTTCAAAGTATTTCTACCACGACTACGGTAGCTTAAAATATGAATCCAAGATATTTTTACTTTTCCCTCATCAACATCGCTGATATGCTCCCTTTGTCTAAGCTCCATGACAATTTAGCTAAGTTACAATAAAGTGTAACTGACCAATCTTTTTACCCGGCATTAACTACCGTCGTTTTCGCCAAATGACGGGTTACAAAGCAAAATTCCTGAAGGAAGAATTTTCATGACAATCGAACGAAAATCGAACTGAATCACACCGATGCAAAACCAATCTTTTCCACATGTACATACATACCTGTTTCCCCATGTACCTGTTCACCTACCTCAGTTTAACCTAATCATCTTCGAGAAATAAAAACTAAAGCTACTTGTGTGTTTTTTTTTCTAATCAGAACGTACTGGTATTGGTCGGTGTCCTGTCGGTATAAAACATGGTTATAAAACCAGAATGAGAGTAAACAAGACTGTAAATCTTGATTAGCAACGCACGAATGGGAACGAGTAGGTAGGTACTGTTGGTACACGTCATCAATTAAAGTTTAATTAAGTTCATATAAAGGTGAATTAAAATTCAAGGTGTAAACGGACCATTTGCGAATCCGTCAGCCAAGCATTCTGTACATCAAACTAAGTAACTCTACGCAAAAATTAATGCCGGGAAACGATTTTTTTTTTTTTGTTGGGTAAAAATCACGCTTTGCAGTAGGACTCAATGCAAAAGCACTCAGAACATTGCGCTGATAGATGCATTGGATAGTACAGAGGTCATGGAAGTATTTACAGTAAAGTTATAACATTAAAAACTGTTTTTAAAGTTGGACCTTTGACGTTCAATATCTCCATATGTAACTAAAAGGTCCACGTATGGTTCTAAACATATAAAATGATCGCATTGACTGGGAGAACAACACAACCATAATATAGGACAATAAAATTTGTCATCAAATCAAATCAAATCATTTATTTACTTGAATATGGGTAGGTACATGAGGTGATACATACAACAGAAGTTCTTTAAGCCATATCCTACCTTAACAGGTGTGCAAATATCTGTTACAATAAAAAAATGTCGTATTTTTATTTAATATTTTATAATACAAAATTTCCATAAGCAAGGTTCCATTTCTTGGCTTTTAAACAGAATATTTTTTAACACATTACGGGACAGATTGCGCCTCTCCACGTTATGTCTAACGTTACGTGTGAACTTTATTTCATGTCATTTGGCAAACCGTAGTCGTTGCTTGCCCATAACATTCCTAGGAAGCACATGATCTAGTGTCACATGACGCGACTTCATTCGTTCGTAGGTATCACGGCAAACTCTTCCAAAAATCCAGACTAACAACAAAAATATTTTTAAAAGACGTGAAAGTAAGAGGATTTGTTAAGAGTCCACTGGAGCCCGGAAAAGTCCTAAATTGGAAAAGATAAGCATTTTCAGAAGTGTAACAAAGAACTTTTCTACACAAGAATACCTTTTGTATCTTCATAAATAATCCCAATTTTATACACAGATAGGCGATTTTAATAATACTAGTTTAAAACTCCTACAAATTGTAAATGACGCTAGTTAACATAGATACGTAAATGGACCGCCATTTTTTTCTGACAAAAATCGTAGCAAGATTACCTTATAAGTTAGCAATGTGGGCAGATAACATGTAGTGATCAATTCTTAAAATCAGTCCACTTCCTTAGCTTATAGTGGGAGTATTAATATAGATACCATATTAGGATATTTCACAGATGGATACACCTTTCTATTTGTGTGAGAACGAGAAACTTGGTCTTATCGCTTGATTTGACACTTATAAATCGCATACCAGATACCTACTTACTGAACAGTACGAAAATAAAAAGAAAAGTGACTACCTCGTTGGTCTAGTGGTCGCAAGTGCGACTGCTGAGCATGAGGTCCTGGGTTCGATTCCCGGGTCGGGCAAAGTGAAATTAGATTTTATAGGAATTTTTCACTAGCAGCCACGGATGTGTGCCCGGTTGATGGCAATAGGCTGGCCTCCAATTACATGGGACTTAGACATAACTGTCGAAATGTGGATGTACTGTTAGGTGCACCTTGGCCTAACCCTTTGAGGATTGCAGGTGTGATGTTATATTTTATACAGTAAAAGAAAAGTTAATAGTAGCGCACTTTGAGATAGTTCATTTAAGTTAAAACATGGTAAATATCCCGTTTCTAGTGTTAATGATAATGTTAGTGACCATGACAGTTTAAAAACTTAAATCTGAAACTTTCTAAAATTGGCTAACTTTACTCTGATTTAATAATAAGTGGATTAGATCATAGCAGCGTGATTTGACTGTTAATACTGTTTATTTTTTCAATCATAATCCCTAAAAGATCGAAACTCTACGATAACCAGCAATCTTTATTTTAGAACTAGTAAATACTTTTTGCATCATCCAATAAAATCACGTACTCGTGATTACAATCATATACCGCTCCATAGCAACGAAATATACGAAATAAATTCCGAGAAATTCTCTCTCAACATTTCCAAATCGCGAAACTGGATATTAAAACAAAATGGTCACTTACAATATGTGTTGCGTAATGGCCGACGCTTGTCTGGTGTCGCCTTTAATGGCGAGGCACGTGATTCGCGGTGCCGATGCAACTCATTATGCAGCTCTGGAAAACGTGATGCCATAGAGTAATGGGGGTTGGGTATGCTGATGATTGTTTTATGTATGTGCAGAAAATTTTGGGTGACGAGTTCTCAAAGAGTTCCAGTATTTTGATGTCTCTTTGGAAAACCTGTTGGGCCGAACCCAAGTAATATGGGACAAGGGCAGGAAGATTATTTGTTTATTTATTTATTTTATTTTAAAGAAGGCTTACAGACTAATAAAAAAAATTGATATAAAAAGTGTAATATTTTCAATTCGCTAATTACAAGCCTCCACACGTAGACAAACAAAAATACATATAATATATCAATAAAAAAAGAAAGAAATAAGACGACCATTAATTACTAATGAGAGAAGTTAGTTAATTATCGAAAAAGTGCTGTGCCATTTGCCGTCGCAAGGACGCCACACTGGTGCAGAACAAGTCAATATGAAGGTCCCTAGAAAGTCTATTAAAAACAAGTGCACTCCTTATTGAAAAAATATTTTTCACATAATTGGTCGTTGTGAAAGGTACACTTAATATTGGTCGCTGACGTAATCCCATTATATTCGTGCGTAATGCTAAATTTGCAACAAGTTCAGGACAGTCAATATGGCCATTTGCGACACCCATAAGCAGAGTCATGTCTCCAATATGACGCCTCATCTCCAGAGTAAGGAAGTGGTACCGTTTACAGCGGTGCTCATAGCCAACTGAGTATTGCTGATGATGATTTGTGGACTCTAGGCTCCATAATCAACCTGTAGTGTCCCCACTCCTCTTTCTGTTCATCCCACACAGTGGGCAACCACGCGGGCAGGTTGGTGGATGCCACTTATGTATGTCTGGCAGTTACCTCATAACGTTTTACTTCACCACTCTTTGCTTCGCTGCCCTAAACAGCCCCAATGCAAGTCTATGTCCTCATTAACAGAACAAACTGAACTGGACTGTTAATTAAATGTCAACAAATTTGTATTCGACTGGAAAATGCAGTGATAAGCAGGGCTCGTAAACTCGACGTAACTCATTCAGAGCAGTGATAGCCTTGTGGTGTGACCTTTGTCGGACTGCCAATTCATAGGTCTCGAGTGCGAATCTGATTTTTGGATTCATGTGCGTACTGTATACTTAATTATCACTTGCTTCAGTGAAGGAAAACATCGTGAGAAAACCAAATCAGCTTGCCTGGAAATGTTTGACGGCTTGTAAAGCCAAGTCAAAGGCCCATGGGCGGCATACAAACTCTGACACCAGGTTAGGCACCAACCGAAAAAGAAGAATGAAAGAAGGCAACTCGTTTGTAGACCTCACCAACCACCAAAATGCGACGTACACTAAAAAAACTGTCCTTTCTGCATCATAATCTTTGCGTTGCATGCAAATTCAACGTCGCAACGAAAGGCTTATCTGCAAGGCGTGGCTCCGATTTCTCTGCGACATTTCTCTGGGTGCGTGCATATTACTGAAGGAACAACATCGTTATTGAAACGCTACACTGATATGTATCCTTAATTAGTTGTCTGTTTAGGCAAATTGCTTGCTTTGTCTTATCTTGGGAGTGGGGTTTCGTCTCTTTGCTAATTTGGTATAGGAAATATTGATTGAAAGCTTGGTATTGGTGAACGTAAGTGCTAGAACTGTCTCCCTTCCTTTTTTAAATCTGCTTACAAAAAAAAGTTCAAGAATTTGCACTTCTCGGGTTTTTGGGGATCTTTGGTGGGTGCATAAGCCTTAGTGCGGGTTTTGTATCTATTATTATAATTCAATTTATCTTACGTTTTATCTTACGTTTTGAGGGGCTCGTGGCTAAATAAGAACAGCCGCTCGGATCGATCTTTAGGTTAAGCCGTGCTTACCTAGGTTGGTCCGTGGATGGGTGACCACCCATTACATACCGAGTTTCCTCCGTGCCTCGGAAAGCACGTTAAGCCGTTGGTCCCGGCTGTCATTTGTCATGTCGTTACAGGTAGTCAGTGGCCCGAAAGTCTGACAACCAGTCTTACCAAGGGGTATCGTATTCCCTAGCACTAACTGGGTTGTGGAGGTCCGACAGGCAGTCGCTCCATGTAAAATACTGGTATTCAGCTGTATCCGGTAAGACTGGAAGCCGACCCCAACATAGTTGGGAAAAGGCTAGGCAGATGATGATGAATTCATCTTACGTTTTCTGCAATTTGCAATTCACGCAGTGGGTGCCAGAAGTTGGGCATCGTCGCCGAGGGAGGCCTAGAAAACACTGGTGTGACGACTTAGACGAGTTTGTGAGAGATTAGCAGGAGAAAACCGCAGGGAGAGAAGAGTGGAAGGCCTTTGGACAGCAGTAAGACATGTAAGCTAAAGAGAAAAAAACTGGTCGTTGGTACATAGATTGGGACCAAAACTAATAAGTACTTATAGAATTAATGAAGAGTTAATTTATACATCATTTGTAGAGAAAATCATGACTTAAAACTAAGCTAACCCCTCGCTAATCAAATGGGTTTCAGGTTTTAGATATAATAAAGTAAAGAACTTCACTAAGTCTTGTAGCTCCTATCAAAGTTCTGTCCATCTGATGAAAGCTTCCATCGTGACGTCACGACTTCCAATCTATGTGTGTATCAATGTGCATAGTTCATTCTACTTTATCTTGTTTATGAGGTTAATTTCGATATCAGATTGGTTGAATATTCTAGCTTAGAACGGCTTAGAGATCCAACAATATTGTTTATGACGTATATTTTAGATTGGTTGACAAGTGTCGAACAGTAAAGAACAATTTTTCTCTTATATTAGTACTAGCGACTCGCCCCGGACTCGCACGAAATTAATTTGACAACAACAGCTCCATCCATCGGGTTCAGAAATAAGTGGGGTAGTTTCGTAGATTAGCGTGTACAAAGTGATATAATATGATTTTTATATAATACGATTTGAGATAAGATTCTGTAGAGCTAACTGTGAATCTGGCTCAAAGCAAACTGATTATCACAGATTCATGGTTGACACCTTGCTAATGATTTTTGAAATCGAAGATAATTTTACTACCTAACCGGAACACAAATCGGCCAAGCCCGTAATTACCCTGAAACGATAAACAATACTTACTATTAACCAAACGCCATAACAATTTGAATTAACACCAAATTCCACCGCCTTTCTCCTATAAACTTAGCACTAAAGTTTCAGCCTAAGATCTAGGCAACAGCTACAGCCACAGTAGCCACTCCTTAAAGCATGTTCTCTAATTAATGCTAGCTAGGTAAAACTGGATCAGTACGGTTCATGGTAGCGAGACACGCGAGGCCGGGTTAGGACCGAACATTATTAATTTATTGAATGTACGACTGTACTTAGATTTTAACATTTTTTTAAGCTTTTACTGTTTAAACCTAAACTTATACCGTCACTTAAGCAAATAAATGTTATTATTATTCTTCTTCTTGTTAAAAAAACCAAAAAAATACGAAACAAAAAAATAATTATGAACAATCACGAAAACATCCTGTAAGTGACAATATAAGTGTACTTAGGTTTTCTGTGATTGTAGTTTATTTTGTAAGTTGTTGGATTTCTTTCAAAGTCATGGGAAATGCAAAAGTATAGGCTAACACTTTGTAGAATGATCTAGTCTCCTGTCCACATAGTCTATAATTTGTTACTGCTTTTTATACCCCCATACTCTCCCACTCCTAGGCAAAGTCCTTTCTCCAGGCGTTCGAATTATTTGAGAAAAAATAGATATTAATATATCTTAATTTTAGTAGGGATGAGTAAGTCATTAATTAGTCCTGGAAAGTTTCTGAACACAACTCTATGATATAGTGCGTGTGCCAGTTGAGTCATCAAGAATTTTCTCAGGGAAAATCTGTTCTTTATGAAGGGAATAAATTATTTCATTTACTGGAATAGCTACATAAAATACGTAAATCTACTTTAATAAACTAATAATGGATAAGTAGTATTAAATAAACGAAGGAATTGCATTGACCGCATTTGTGATATTATGCAAATAAACGAATCCATAATTCTGACCTTATGACATCTTATGACCAACAAACTCATTCTGAATTCTGTGCTGCAATAAAATATTTGATTTAAACCCTACAACCGTGCCCGTTAAAACAGCTTACTCGTCTACTTTTAAAGTATAAACGAAGCACGTAATCCATAAAGTATACTTACAGATGTAATGTCAATAAAACAGAAAATCAAGTAGCAATATAATATCTAATCGATGGAGTAAGCAATAGATATCTTGGACATGCCAGAGACAGCGAACAAGCCAAGTGTCGCTGAATACGGACGAAAGGGCCAATAACTCTCTCAGTGCTAATTGGTACGATCCCACCTTAAGAAATGCTCCGTTAAAGGGGATTATCGAAGTCTGCATAGTCTTGTTTGGAAATGCGATAAATTCTTTCACACTTAAGCTTGAGATGGAATTAAAGTAACTTTGTATGGGATTTTGTCGTGTAGAACATTGTATACACACGTCGATGTTTCCTGTACATTTATGTGTGATTTTTGGACCGTTTAGTACTAAGACCTTTTAGGAAGTTGGCTTTCAGATCTGCGTGTTTACGTGTATGGGTACCAAATACTTGTTATTGGACTTTCGTGTCTAATTTTAAAGAATTAGAATTGCAATTCAATGTGGCAATGCTGTCAGTCTTCTGGGCACGTTCCCGGATGACAGCGATGCGGAGGACTACTTTGATGCCTTAGTGTCTTGTTGTTGTATATACATACATATGTACTTAGTTCCTTGCTTTGTTTGACAAATTGAGCTGATGTAGTAGGTACAAAAAAGTGAATCTACGTGCTACCCGGCGGTAGCTCGAGTACCTTTATTAGAAAGTACTGAACTAGAAAATGGTTTCCTTTAGTTAGAGGATTAGCACAGACCAGGGCAGCAGAACACTAACAGAGCACAAACACAATCAGGAGGCCTATACTCACCATACATAACATCACGCCTGTAATCCCCGAAGGATTAGGCAGAGTACCTAATAGTACATCCACATTTCGCCAACTATGTTTAAGTCCCATGTAATAGGGGGTAAGCCTATTGCTATCAACCGGCCATAGATCCAGACTCCGTGGCTGCTACCGAGAAATTCCGGATGAAAAACCCCAATAACACTTTGGCCATTCCGGGGCCGGCAGTCTCGACATAGATACTGACACTTTCGCAAACTTTCGATCGCTTAATAATAACAGAAAAAATCGGTTGCAATAACGTTGCTTGCGAGAAACGCATCTTGGATGTTGAGACTTGCATTTCTCGCAAGCAACGTTATGTACGTTGTTTTTTTCTGTTATTATTAAGCGATCGAAAGTTTGCGACATTGTCGGTATCTATGTCGAGACTGCCGGCCCGGGAATCGAACCCAGGACCTCTTGCTCAGCAATCACGTGACCACAAAACCAACGAGGCAGTCTACACGTCGAGCTACAACTTGGGTCCTTTGCTGACCCTGAGCTACACATCAGGTCTGTAAGACCTGGCATACCAAACGAGTTCTACATTCTATTTCACAAACCAAGACGGTGACGTGCAGCCTCGGAGCTTTATGAGACAGCCGCGGTAATTATCTCTGTTAATTGCTCTATTTTAATTGCTAATACTACTGTATCGGTTTGACAACTGGTATCAGGGACTTAAATTAAATTGTGTAATCCTGCAAAATGACAAAATAAAAAATAATAATGAAAAAAAAAAAGATAACAAATGTAATGATAAAGAATAAAAAAGAAAGAAAGAAAGAATGACATGAACACACGCACGCATGATTTAATAAAATCGTCGTTCCTCCGTTTTCAAAATTATTCAGACACCGTATTCCAGTAGATTATTTCAGGTTAAAGGAACCAACACTACTGAACCTGTAATGCAAAAAAATTACATTATGTTATCATTTTGACCCACATGTGGTTTATAATATTAGTTGCTTATGGCATTAAGTCCACCTCTGTCTTTACATTATTTTATGTGGTTAAGTATTAAATAAATAAACAAGCCACAATTTTATGTGCAAGTTTATGTGAGTATCAAGTAACATGGCTTATTAAGTTGTAACTGTTAGGAATATCGTAATAAAAAATAACAGTTATATCCTACACCTAACAAGCTCGGCGCTCAATGAACGGTTTTCAAAACAAAACTAATTTTATCATAAGTACACCAAACATCCAATTATAACACTACAATACAGTAGCATATGACCAAAAACAAATAACCTTCCATTAAATTAAGGCCCACTATAGTACCATCAAAGTAAGGAGCAAAGGACCAACTTACACTGGTCTGTCAAACGACGCGTATATTTTGACTGCGAGCTCAAATTTCGGTCTTTGGAGCGGCACAAATCGCATTTCGTGCTGAATTCTACAACAAAAGAGGTCAAATAGCGATAAGTGAACGAATTGTCGCACGTACTCATTCGAAACAGTCGCCTTTTAGAGCACCGCTGTGCAAAGCAAACAAAGAAAAATGTCAGATATTAGTGTGACAACAAACTTTATTGTCCCTGAATATGAACGTTTGTCATTGCGAGATGAGAAACACGCGCCATTCAACTCCATTTTCGGCAACCCTCACCCAGTTACGACCAGGCACCCCACGAAGATCGTCACTCCACTACCTTTTTGGCCATTAGAGACTTTACCTAATCTTATACCTAAGTCTAAGACCTATAATTACTAGCCAAAGTTCCCACCGAACTTCCTCTCGCTAAATACCAAGCTAGTGACGTCATCTCGCCGTCTAGTCCCGTCTAGCTCAGTTCCACGGCTCTAGTATCGTTGACCCGGTGCAGTTCGACGCCGACCAGTCACGGACAGCGAAGGCCATCACAGCCGTTACACAAAGACGCCGATTTTCAACAAAACATAGTTATGTTCGACAAAAAACTGATGAAAATATGCGTTGTCCTAAAAAGAGGTGAACAAGAAGTCTTTGTTATGCTCGCAGCTTAGAGGAGACGGTTCGTCTGGTAGAGGAGATCGTTTTTGAATGTCGTGAGGAGTGATTGTCAGCTGTTTATGGCAAAGAGCGAATAAATGCCTCCTCGACCATTCCATATAGTTCAGAGGACTAGTGTAGGGACATATAAACGCCAGACTCTCTTCTAAAAGAATCGAGCAGACTGTGTTAGTTAGGTAGAACATTATCAGAGCTTATACAAAACAGGAGAGTCAGTATTCAGTAGCAGATTGTTTCTATCAAAACAAAAAAGGATTTGGATATTCCCCAAACAACTCACAATCAGTGCGTAATTAGAAAATCTGACTACGGCGGCCTTTTAAACTGATTCAAGATTTCTGTTAAACTAAGCTAGCAGCTTAGCCCTATAGATTGGCAAGACATAGCACTTTGGTTCTACCGTAATCACGCTTAACGCGCATGTTCTAATCGACTTCGCTCAGAACACGTGACCGACGCAATAGGAACACAATATTACAAAAAGTAACAAAAGGTCTACTTTATAACATACCTCATGATCAGCCTAAATGTTCCCACACTGCTAGAAAACAGGCGTCCCCTCTGTGAAATTGCTCGAGCCGTAATCCAACCTCACAGGCCCAGTTGTTTCTTTTGTCAGGAGTTGGTGAATGACACAGCTTTATCAGCACTTTTCCGAATCCCGAATCCGAATTTACCGGTGTTATGTGTAATTTTCCGGCATTTATGATAATCTGGAAGTACACAAGCACTAAACTTATACTGTCACTTACGGTATATCTTCCGTGATTGTTCATGATTTTGAGCTCCCGATATTTCGACGTTGTTGCAAGCGCCATGATTGCGGGTTGACTGGTAAATGCGGGTGGATGGAAAATAAATTTTTAGGAGCAGACAAATCTGTCTACCCTCTTTCTTTGTCTTTTGCTACGCGCACTATTGGAACTCGACAGTAAGTCACGGCAAAACACACTCACATTATCACCAGGTTTTTTGGATTCCTTATTACGATGCAAAAGATGACGTTCTGACAGTATAAGTTTAGTTTTAAACCGTGAGCTTAAAACAGTGACACAAGCACTAGTGCTCTCGAGAAGTCGCGAATAAGCCGATACGCCGTACGTCAGCAGTCACAAACCAGTGAAAACTGAGCCTGCTATTCTACTGGAACTAGAACTACGCTAGATCAGTTAAAGGTGGTAACTAATGAAGACAAGTTATAGATTAATATGGACGAAGAAGACCCTAAATAAATTGGTATAATAAAGTAAATTAATTATAAAAGCAGGAAAATTTCAGCTCAAAGTGTTACCACTAACTGTTGTCACCGTTAAGCTTACTGTAGGACTTGCCAGGGCTGCGGGACTGTTCGAAAGAGATACCGCGGCCCTCGAACACAAAGAGCAAAAGAAGGAACATGGATGGGTTTTAGTCAGTAAAAGTTTGACACTCCCTCCCACGCCGCCCAGAACGGGAGGAATCATTTGATGATTTCCCAAAAAAAACAAGGCTTACTGTAGGAACCAACCGGGTTTATGGGACTCAGAATGATGCACAAAATACGTGGTAAGCGTTATTGCGTCGGTGTCCTTTCCACTTTGTACATTTCGTCGTCCCCGGAGAATAAAATGATAATTCCAAAAACACAACTTTTCAAATAAAATAAAAAAAACATGTTATCGTTGATTGCTCCTTAAATACTGGGCGTGGACTGATGATTTTTAGCTTTGAAAAAAACTTTTTTTTTGTATGTTCGAAATGATTTATTGAAACACGCCAAGTAGGAAAACATTTCTATAATGTTATGTTCACACTTTACTCTCGTAATTTAAGGCCTGTTTTAAATCTTTGAATACTTTTGTAAAATTTTGTAACTTCGTCAAATAACTGTATAAAAATCACGAAAAAAATTGAGCAGATATACCACCCACAGATCCCAAAAATGACATAACACTAATACTAAGAGCAGTTATCATTTTATTCTCCGGGGACGGCGATTTGCACAGTGAACCTTCTACCTAACCCACTTATAGTGGAGTAGGACTACACGTCATGTCTCGAGTAACCGGGCTACAAGCATTTCGTCTAAGCCCGAAGGCCATGCTCCAAACTGGTTCACAATAACTCATAAAGCAGTGAGCTTCTAAAAATACCTATTAACAGCCATTTGAGACATGACAAAAGGAATATTTTACTATTTTCTACGAATTATGCTGTTTGTATTCATTGTGTTTGAGTATTTAATTGATTTAATGCTTGTAAAGACTTGTTCACACTGTGTTAGGTAAATTGTTATTTGTTGTGCGGACAAAAATAATCAAAGCTAGATAAATATTTATGCGATATTTATAAATGTAATAAAGATCGCATAAATATTTGGGATTTATACATGGTACTTAAACACAACTGGCGACATGTGAGTGAACTATAGATAGATCACTTCTGTCTAACCTTCGGAGAGTGCAAGCGTTATGTTATGTTTTCGATCTTTACTTTATTTTGGTTGTTAGTCCAGTTTTCCCAAACGAGTATCGTTTGGGAAAACTAGACTAACTGCTGAGTATAAAGTCGTCAAGCAAATTGGTTGTCGGGTCTTTTCATCAGGAATTTCTTTGACACATAGTTGAACAGCAAAACGTGGGTAATCTGTTGGTATGTAACTCTGCCTGACCTTTCGTGGACTAGAAGCATGATGTTAGGTTAACGATCTTTATATATTTTTGAAAAACTACACACAGCCATAAAATAACCGATTTTCAACGTTTATTATCTTCTTAGTATTTATTTCATTGGCTCAAGAGATCTTGGTTTTCTAATATTTATTACTTTTTTATTGCACATTCAAAATCAATAGACATTTGACATCGGTAATTTAATTTTTATTACACTAATTTAAATGTTCGATACCCACCTCATGCCTACTACCATTTTAATTTTCTTTTTATTACATTATTATTAATCTGGTTATAGGTTTTTGATACTTTAAATAACACTAAATTTCTTGACATTGACACTCCCAAAACTAAATCATCGCCTGAAACGGTTCTTTGACATCAAGGCAGTATTCTTAAGTACACGGATCTATTGGCGAGTGATCATAATCAGAACTAAAAAAAAACGTTTATTTCCTATTACCCTTAACAGTATTTTAAATATATGTTTTGTTTCTAATTTGTTGGTGGTTTAATGTTTTCTTATAATCTAAGTTACTACGTTCTTTGGGATATGGGCTATTCCACAGGTGAAAGCCTCCTCCAGTTGCTTCCATTTGTCCCTGTCATTGGCAATATTCTGCCAATCGTTTCCTGCTGTATCGGTTAAGTCGTCAGCCCACCTTCTCCTCAGTCTGCCTACTCTTCTTTTTACCCGACTGCCAAGGAAGATTTATCTCTTTTTCATCATGAGGATTTTAAAATGGTAAATCATTACCATATTTTAATTTAAATAATAGTAACTAAAAAGTGTACAATAAAAAATAAATTTAAAAAATTAAATAATGACCAACTGTTGCAGTCAATATGTTTTGTCGTATTAGAATTTATTATTTGTTTTATTTTATGTGTGTATTAATAATAAAATTATTTTAATGTTGTAGTAATTAAAAAGTCTTTCTACACTTCTGGACTGAACTTGTTTTTTCATTTTTAATTTCAGTTTCTATTTAAAGTTATTAGTTAATTATTATTAGTTATTTTTAGTCGGGTTTTTTTATTTTTTAAATTTATTTTTTTATTCCACTCTGTAGTTTTAATTGTCCACCCACACAGTCCTGATATAATCTGTTAGTAGTACAGATTATATCAGGACTGTGTAATTGCCATCATGTTTTGCAACTGGTACAATTACAACACAATTCTACAGATCACCAATGTTCACCAACAGTTCCGTCCTGCCATTGCCGAAAGATCCATTCCGTACAATTGTCTTTTTTTTCTGTGATACTTACTTAAGACAATTACATCAAATGAATACCTTACCACCGAAATCTTAATTATTCTTACGCAACGTACACGCTTGAGTACAGTCGGTAACACAGATTCTCAACTATCCCCACCTGTGCACAGCATTATCACCTCTACATGCATAATTTGAGAGGTTATTTTTTCGTATTCTTTTAAGTGTGATGGTAACTTGAGAAGGTCGATTCTCTTCGTCACGGGAGGCGCGTATGGCGTAACAAACTCGACGCGCTACGCTTGCTCTGCTTTGGGTGGTGAGCAGAGATTTGATGGAAACTTTTTAGGGTCCTATGCACGTGAGAAAAACATTCCTAGGGTATGGTTGGTTAGTCGAGTAAAACAAAAGAAGGGGATATGAATGAACAAGCACGTACTGCACCGCTACTGGAATTGGCCGATAAATTTAGGTGTTAAAATAATTATGTTGATTGAGTTGTGATCGCTCCATAATAGTTAACAGTAAATCCTACTAATATTAATATTATAAATGCGAAAGTATGTGAGCATGTATGGATATCTGGATGTTTGGATTTCTGGATGTTTGTTACTCTTTCATGGAAAGAACTACTGACTGGATTGTGATGAAATTTGGCTCACAGATAGTATATAACCTGGATTAACACATAGGATTATCCCGGTAGTACGATCCCCTGGGACAATTACCAAACTCCACGCGGGTGAATCCGCGGGCATAAACTAGTACTTTAATATAGATAGTTCTCTCATAGACCCCTTAGTAGGTACTTCGGACGTCACCCAAAACAAAATATTTGTTATCAATATGAGGGCTTTAAGTATTCAATCTCTTCCTCAATACTCTAACATGTCATCTGCCTAGCCTTTTCCCAACTATATTGGGGTCGGTTTCCAGTCTAACTGGATGCAGATCGCAAGTTATATTTAAGTCCCATGTAATAGGGGGCGATCCTATTGCCACCAATCGGGCACTGATCCATATGATAGATATTTCAGAACACTATCTGTCAAAGTCAGATGTCCGCTCTCTAGTCCACTCGGTTTGACCGCACTTTATCCAAAGCGCTCTTTGGCAAGTTTCGAAGTTGATAGTGACTGGCACTTATAGATTGTATCACTGTTTCCAATAACTATTTAATTTATTGCTACAAATACAACTTAACTACACTCATAATATTAAATACAAAAGAAGCAATACCCTAAAACAATGCGCTCAGAAATTTGAGAACAAATTGCTGTTCAACTCGTGAGCCGTGGGATACTCCGCCAGTCTGTAATGAGCACTTGCGCATCGTGGTGTTTGCACACCAGCGAGTTTCATCGAAAAAAATTTTGGTAGAATGAAGAGTTTGTAGAAACTTTTACTGTAGCATGACGATTTTTTGGTCGATTTTATTAAAAATTAAGTAATCGATGGGTGAAAATGTTGTAAATTTTACTGCGTATGAGTATGAATTTGTAGATAACCAGTAGAAAGGAATGACATTTTTGATTATATCAATGGGGGAATCGTAATTTAATAAATCATTATTTTCATCTTTTGCAAGTTTTTATCGTTTGTTTCAAGAATACGCTAGATAAACATATTTTCTCATTCTGCTAAGTGCCATTTAATAAGATAATTTATATCTATTTCAGTTCTGATTTCGATAGATTGCAGTGTACGATAATTTGGGAATCACTTTGTTAATGCAAATATCTTTTTTATATTAGGTACTCGTATGTAAAACAAATAAGCCATACAATAAACAATATCTTGACTCACACACAGACGAACAGACTGGGCATAAAACTCACAGATAAAGATGCTGTAGTATGTACCTACCGAAACCAACCGTCGAATTTCAATTTGCACAGTCAAGAAGTAAATCCTTATGCAAAAATAAAATTAAAATAATAAAATAAAATATTAAGCATTGTTCATAATACCAAATTTCCGTCAACAACATTCTTGTCGAAAATATATTTTTCGACCAAACTCTGCTCATGGGTCTTCACCCTTATTGCACAGACGTGTGCGTCCACAATTACACCTGCACACAAGTGTACCAGTGTGCGTAACAATGAATTCTGAGCGCAACTGTACCGGAACATAAATTGTTATATCAAATTACCCGTTACTTACCTAATTTAGAGTTTATATTATGTACGTAAATATTACTTCATCTAGTTAATAATGTCATTTGACAGGTGGATTAAGAAGTTATCTAAATAAGTTGTAGGCAAATGTACGTACACGTCTGAAGTATTGATTATTCTTCATCATATTGGTGATAAGGCGATAAACGAGTTGTCATAGACCTTATTCTCATAGCTTATCAGTGCATTATATCGAAAATATTTTTGGATTATAACCAGGGACCAATTAATTGGGTTAACCAGTTAGACCGACAACCCATTATACGGGTTTACCCCATACAAAATATGGGTTAACCATTTTAATTTCTTGCTTATTTTTATGTCCAAAAAAGAACTCTGTGTCTGAACCGGTTATTATAACCCCATAATACGTGTTAACCTTTTCTCCAGGTTTTTCACATAACCCTAAAAAATAACCTGATTAAAACCCACACAAACACATTCATCTGTGCACTCGCAAAGCTGGACGTGATTTTTTAACGTGAATACTGACTAAATGACTTAATACCTGTATTTTATCTGGAGCAAAACCTACCTACCTATCTGGAGAAACTCGAGAAACTATGCTAAATTGACTGAAATGCATCATTATGACACGGGTGTGCTCAGTAATAACATGGTCACGAAATTAGACTAATTGAATCATTTGTTTGTTTGTCAAAAAATCGTGGTTCGAGTATTAAAATGACTGCATGTATTAACTTGGCACGTGTGCCTAACTGAAGTTGTTTATGTTGGTGCAGTATTCAATCAATAATTTTATTTTATTTTATTTATTTATTTGGCTCACCAACAATTAAATACACTGTTTCAATGATAAGAGATACATCAAAAAGAGTAATTAATTAAATACAATTTAACATCACGAAGCGTTGGCCAAAGGTCTACCTTAATAGTACACCCACATTTCGCCAGTTATATTCAAGTCCCATGTAATAAAGGGAGAGCTTATTGCCATCAACCGGGCACAAATCCAGACTCATGGAAAAACCTAATAATACTTTGCCCGACCTGGGAATGGAACCCAGGACCTCGTCAAAGTAGTCGCGCTATCGCCTACTAGACTGGAGGCTAATTTATCAAACATCAGATAAAATCATGAAAGATATCGTTCTGTGGTCTATTGTTATCCTGCCTGCCTGCATAGTCCCACTGCTGGACAAAAGCCTGTCCCAAAAACTAGTCATTCTCTAGTTTTTCCAATCCTGGGCCAATGTGAACGTTGGGTTTGTCCAACTCGTCCCGACGTCTCCTGCGAGGTCTGCTGCACCGCCTATTGACTGTGTGGCTCCACATAGTGGCTCGCAGCTCATTGGGTATGCAGGTCCTGTTTCAGCTTACCAGCCTTTTGAGCAAAAAGTGTTGTAAAAAATTGATTTAATTTAATAAAATTGATGAATTAATAAAAACAGCAAAATATTTGACAGCAATTTGCGCCGTTGTCAGCTTTCAAAATGCACTGCCTTAAGTCTAACTTGAGTCGTAACTTGTCTAACAAATTGTGACCGTTTGCGAATAAGTTATAATGTGGCCCGTTTTACCTCGTTTCCAACAGGAAATATGTATCTACTTTGTCATTGAATTTATATTTTCGTTCGGCTGTCAGTAATGAATTACAAAAATATTTCGCTGCTAGGTCGGTATTATGAAATCATAGACTGCCTCGCTAGTCTTGTGGTTGCAAAGCCTGACTGCTGAGCGGTCCTTTTTTTTGGGATGGGAAATCATCAAATGACTCCTCCCGCTCTGGGCGGTGCGGAAGGGAGTGTCAGACTTTTACTGACTTAAACTCATCCATGTTCCTTCTTTTGCCCTTTGTGTTCCAGGGCCGCGGTATCTCTTTCGAACAGTCCCGCAGACACGGGCAAATTGTTATCGGGTTTTTCCATCGAGAACTTCTCAGTGTCAGCCACGGAGATACGGTTGATGGCAATAGGGTCGCCTCCAATTACATGGGACTTAAACATAACTGGAGAAACATGGGTGTACTTGTTAGGTACACCTCTGCCTAACCCTTCAGGGATTACAAAGCGTGATGTTAAGTATTAAGACAAAACATTAATTAGGTACTATTAAAGAATAACTTTGTTGGTACGGTAGACTGCATGCCAGTGGTAACATAACGAGTACAAGTTAACCTCCCATTCTTTTGAAACTACTTTCTACGCTAGACTAAGGTCAAGTACAAAGTATTGCCAATTTACCATCGACTTGCGGCCTATTGTACTTTTTGGTATACTCAGACACTTCAAGACACTACCAGTACAGTTTGTGTTGCAGAATTGACTTTGCAGTCTCAACTTTCTGTATAAGATTTCGTGGTAGCTCGTTGAATCAAATTGGGACCCGAAGTGTTCCACTTGCCTACCAATTGTGTCCTTGTTTGTAGAATTGAAAAGCTGAAGTGTGTGAGCATCGTAGAGTTTTCACAAGTGTCTAGGGCAACTTCAAGTCTAACAAGATGCAATTGAAGCGCACTATTGTGAAGATTTTTACCAACGAATAAGAAGAAGTCCGGTCACAACTCACAATAAAAGAAAGGATGATTTCATCACATTTGGCCAACATCATCAGCCTTCAGAAGCCCACTGCTGGACATAGGCCGCTCTATTCGCACATAAATTCACTCTATTCTTAGCAAACCTCATCCAGCTGCTGGCAGCCACTCTCCATTTCGACATATTAGATGTTAAACTAACTTTAAGCTACACCATTATAAATGTGACTGTGCTGGCTCCAAAAAGTTATATTAAATTGTGATGATACATCAATATAAAGTTAATCAACCCCATTCAAAGTCAGTCATATTCTAATTTAAATCGCACGTACACAACTTAGATAGAAAAATTTAATAATTATCATCTACATATGCCTTCTACAACTATCTTTTAAAAATAAACAATGAAAAGCCCCTGTCTCACAATCAAGCCTACCCTTGTTTTACAGCCAACAAAAAGTGCAACAACGGCCAAGATTACTAGCTGCGCACACGCATACGCTTGGTACCACAGAGCACGGAGATGCATGCGGCTGGTGCTAGAAAAGGCATGTCATCGTTTAGGAATGACCACACTTATTGACGAGGAATCGGTTTCAGCCGATCACGTCATCATCGTCTTCCTAGCCTTTTCCCAGCTATGTTGGTTTCGGTTTCCAGTTTAACCGGATGCTGCTGTTAATTTTCCCAATCAACATTGAAGCTAATGCTTTAGCGATAATGTCGAAAATCTATTAAAGAAATTTGACAGATTGTAGTGTGTACCTATGTAGATGTAACTGGGGATTCCCTACTCTATGTTTGGCACATACAATCCCCCGCTGGGCTTAAGAACTACGGCGTCTATTTATCTCCAGGAGGGCTTCAAGCTCTCGCCGTTTCTTACAATAAGCACTATCTTTCATAAAATATGGCGATTTTACGGCGTTTATAAATAAGTTTGCATTCAACGCTTTCACGAAATAGCTGCGAATGCTGCAATTCAAGTTTTGAATACAATAGCGCCACATCCTAGCGCGTAGGCGGCCTGGGACTGTGACTCACTAGGATACCTAAGAGTCCGAGTACACTGAAGGAGTACACTATGATACAATCTTGGGATTTTCCAATTATGACAGCTAAGAAATATTTTGACTGATTTTGTTGGCTGCCTTTGTGTTAGATGTACTTTACATGCTACTTAAATGCCATTATCTGATAAAATGACGGACACTACGAGTCTAAGCCAATTTACGACTAAACTATAGCAAGGATATTTTGGAGCGTGAACAAAATGAATTTCGCAACAATGTTTTGAAACATCAAAAAAAAATCAAATTCATCTAATTCAGGTACGTAACCCGTATTACAACAAATACAAAATCAACTCAAATTAATTAATAAAAACAATATTAATCACATTCCAAAATCAAAATCTATTCATTACAATTTTGCTAGTCTCTTACGGGCGACACTATATGTGACTTGTCTATCACAGCAGTGTCACACATAAGGACAGTCCAACCTATTAGCAATCATCCTCAGGACGGCATTGGAGCCGGCACGCACTCTGCGCACAAGGGACGCGCAGCTCTTCCGCATGGTCGCATGGAAACAGTCCGTCCCGCCCTCACATTGCTCCCTTGTTAACGTCATTCGATATCTTAAAGTCAGTCATCATCATCATCAGCCTATAGCAGTCCACTGCTAGACATAGGCCTCCTCAATTGCACGCCATTCAACTCGATTTTCAGCAACTCTCATCCAGTTGCTACCAGCCACCCCGCGGAGATCGTCACGTAAAGTCAGTATTGAAACGAATTTAAGTTAATTTCTCAGTTCATATTATACTATTCAGCTTATTAACCAAAACACTAACCAATGACCATGTCTGACGAACTTGGCTTTCAGTAACATTTTACTTAACTTATTCAAGTGAATTCAACTTTGTCTAAATTAATGCATCTTGCAGTTGTGTTCAAACATACAACATCAAGAATGAATTAAATTTAAAGCTACACAAACCGAGTCCGACTCGTGTACAACTGCTCTAAACACATTAAACCGCGAACCTAAGCACTACAGCGGCAGTGTAGACCAATCTTTATGTAGGTGTACCTTTCTAATTGACGTAAATCTAGAAAGCTGACTACATTAATATTTCTAGCCTAGCTCGAAGTGCATTTGCTATTTTATCATTGTAATGAACTTCACTTAAAGCACTTGGATTAATTCAGTAATTTATTAGGAATAGTGTTATTTCTGTAAATAGAGGTGTACTACGAGTCTGTGGGTCTTTGAGAATTTGGTTTTATTTTTTATTTGAATGTGTTTCAAACGTAGCATAAAACAGGCTCTTCCTTTGCTGTCTGATTATCTGACCTCCTCAACCCAGTACATGGGTAACACGATACTCCTTGGAAGGACTGGTTGTCAGACTTTCGGGTTTCTGGCCACTCGTAACGACTGATAAAGATCTACAAATGTCGGCCCGGACCAACAGCTTAACATGCTTTCCGGAGGACGGTGGAAACTCGGAACCTATGTAATGATTATGGTCACCCATCCACGGACAAACTTCAGCAAGCACTGCTTAAACTAGCAGATCAACCGGTTAAAAAGCGGTTTAGAAATACGAAACGCTTTTAAAGCAATTGCCACTTATCTTGGCCCTCAAGGGCTTAATTCTTTTTGTTCTCTCTATTAGTTGGCACATAAAATTGTTCTGCCTATGTCTTCATGGTTTGCAGGCGTGATGTTATGCATGTTAACTAACATTGTATTCTTAAAAATATTATTCGCAGTAGGTACCTATGTCAGCACTCACATTTTTTGTGCCTGTTTGTATTTTCAATTAACTCCAGCTATTTTCGTCAAATTATGACAGCTCTGTTATGATAATAAATTATAAGTGTTTGTCTAATTATTACGGTAACTGAATGATCTATCATCATCATCATTTATCTTTAAAATAATTGCATGGAAGGAGAGCATTTTTTGTTCATACTTAAAAAAATTAAATTGCTACATTAGTATATGAGAAAAACAGGAAATTACTCTAATGTTGTTTCTGCTAATATATCGTATTAACCGGTTTTCGCAAAAGCACAGAATTAATATTTAGATCAACTGTATCCGGACCTCATGAAAACTTGGTCTTCCCACAGTAACCAAGCAGGCTACCTTACTTAAGTATTCGTTAAGCCTTTACCGCGGTATTGCCAGAAGAAAAAGTCTAGTGAAAGTAATTACTTCTGTTTAAGTAATAACTTATGCAACCATTTTTATGTAATACAAGAATTTGAACGAAGTAAGAACCGTCATAGAAAGCAAAGCTAGGAATTCTAACTTTTGACAGTTCCAACTTTAAGCAATTACCGTAAAGTAATTTATTTAAGAAACGATTCCGATTTTTTTTTGTCGTATTCTAAATAATTACTTTTACTCAAGCAAGCACTTTCACTTGTTTATAGATACGGGTGTAAGAACTGCTTACACAACACTAGTGCTTGCTGACCGTTCCACCTCGCAAAGACCAAGAAAACTATGGCCAGCTTACAGTAATTTGAGAGGCACGAAAAAAAAATGTCTTGAATATAGACAAGCATCCAATGTTCATCAATGTTGCATTCAAACTACAAAAGAAATAACTACCCCGCGTTTATATGCAAACTTTTGAAAATTGCAAGCCCCAGTTCAGACAAGTTGGAAGCGTTGCGTTCTCATATATGTATATATGAATAAGTTATCCAAGTTAGGACTGACGCACACGATCAATTTACCACATCACATACAAGCGGCTGAGGGATATGTCCCACCGCCAGCGATTAACGGGAAGCGAGTGGATCAAGCAACTATAATGGTGTCTGTTTACTCTCGTCCGAGAACTTTCTGTATCACCCGTTTCTATGAACAAGTCAAAGCGATTACTTGACTTGAGTAAAAGTAATTACAACGAATTGATACGATTTTCAGTTTTTAGTATTTTGCTTTGCTTTGACAGTTCTTACATCGTTCAAATTCTTGTCTATTGCATAAAATAGCCAAATAGACGAACACGGCATAAAGATAGACTTCGGCTGCCACCAATAAAACTAAAATTATTTAAGAAAAATGTTTACTGCATGTCGATTATTATTTTCAATCATTTACCAAATAGCTTTCAAGACTTACCGCTGACAACGTTTAAAAAAAAGACTTTTCAAACTCTTATTAATTAATAGATATTATACCGTTAAGGACTACTTAGAAGACAAGTCAATAGAATCTGTAATTTGTAAGTTAGACTAATAAAATTGACATTGCTTATTGTGAATACAATTTGCACGCCTTGTCATGGCAGGATATGATGAAACTAATTTATTATAACACCTTATGTACCATATTCTAGCAAGTAAATATTTTTGATTTGATTTGACTTTGATTTGAAAAATAGTTGCAAAAGTAATTATTTATGCATCGGCAGGCCAATGCCTTTGAAGAGAGAAGAAGGTCGCAGTTAGATATAAAGCGTGATGACCTTAAAGCTAAGCCACCTACAGCTATACCCTACAAGTTGTCAGTGTTCGGACATGTCCGGTTTGTGTTCGGAGTTTTTCGGCCAATTTTGCGATATGCTAGTCACTTGAGAGTACGTGAAAGAGCAGCACACGAAAGCTCTAGACTCCTTTGAAAGCCATCGAATGCAGTTGCTGTGGCCGAAATCGGCTATATGGCATTATAACCATTATCACTAAAAAGATAAGAAGATCAAGTAATTACTGAAACTTGACTCGATACGAGTGTAAGTCTCTTCCGAGATGTCTCGCAATAACCTACACAGGACGGAGACCAAGCGAGGAACACCGAGGTAGTGCACACACACTACACGAGCGCTACTCTTGCACTGGCCCCTCCGAAGTTGTTCGAGTGCAGTATCCTGGCGAGAGTGTAATAGCCACAAACGAGCTGTTTGTTTAACAGAATTTGACTTTTGTACATTTCTTGAGCGAGAATTTAGTCGATAGCTACTCGCTTCCTCATCAGCGATGGGACAGTGCCTGAACTAGGCTGTCGTTTGTCGCTGTCTGCTATTGACAGTTTGCTTGATTGTCAGCCAGACCCTTAGGTCGATCGCTGATCATGTTTTGCATGTTACGGGAGACACAATCCTTTATTGGAACGGTTCTATACTCAATCAATATTGGTACTCACTTCTGTATGCATTTTGCTGAGGATATTTTCTTTTTGTCCGAGCCTGATACAAGGGAGTAAGACATAAGTATGAATTTGGATGACTCGAAGAGTATGCCATGATTCACGAACCGATAAATGGATGTTATGTGCCCAAGACTAAAATGCTTAGAATGAAGGATAGAGATATAAAGAAGAAGACTTACTTAGTCAACAATTACATTGAAATAAAGGCAAGAGAGCAGCGGTGGCCCAGTGGTGGCGGCCCCGACTTACGAACAGTAAGTCGTGGGTTCGAACCGTGAAAAACATTGTGAGGCATGTCCTAGAACCAAAAATTCGAAGACATGTGACATCTACCAACCCGCACTGGGCCCGCGTGGTGGATTATAGCCCATTCCCTCTCTAGAAAGGAGGCCATGTGTTTGAACGTTGTAAACCGACTAATTCTTCACCACATAATTATTATGAAACGAAAGTCCCCCCGTTTGTCTGAACGCGATAAACTCAAAAACTATCGAACGGATTTTAATACGATTTTCACCATTAGACGGAGTAATTCATAATGAAGGTTTAGGTGTACCTATAATTGTATTAGGGTTTTGTCTGAATTGGCTGAAATATTGTGATAATTGTAAATCATGGCGACTGGGAGCTTTACTCTGCTACCGCAAAGCCGGGGCGGGTTGCTAGTAGTGTATAAACGGTAGTACAATTTTCCCCTGCCTAGTAAGTGCTAAAGCTTAACCTATATCTCATCCATTTCTATCTTCAAATCGCTAATGTAACAAATAAATCCTACAAGTACATAAGGTAAGGAGAATTTCCAGAACTTTCTAATGTTTCCATGCTCCGCGCGTGGGTGGCTCACAAAGACGAGTTACAGTAGCCTCCGGGGTCAAAGTTCGTACACTAAGCCTACTTAAGTAAATAATAATGACTAGCGAATGTTTTGATTAATATTAAATTGTGTAATAATATTGTTAATCTTCTGGTTTGAAATACACTGAGGATTTGTGTTTTGAATTAAAAAGAAAAGAACATTTCGTTAAAGTTTTTACATTTATTGTGTCACATGTTTATAAAAGGCATTAAAATATACCAGTTAAGAGTACTACATTGTTAAGAGATTAATTAAAACATCGTAGCATTTCTTCCAAAGTCCACGCAAATATACCAGTTCAGCCAAGGAGTATATCTTTAAATCTACTTGTATAGGTATATCTGTTAGATATAAAGAATGAATCTAATTGCCAGTATCAACCAATAATCAGCCTTTCCAAATGTGTTTGCTGGGAGTCAGACTTCTCTCTGTGAAAAGGAGACTGCCATAAACCATTACTGTTTACTCATGACGTTTTCTTCACCGGTTTTGTTTCGGAATCGGTAGGACAGTCAGAAACTTGAGGCCCTCTCTGCCCCAAAAGTTGGAGTCAAAACTATCTCTGCACTGCCACTGAAAAGGCGAAGTATTAGGCAACAATAGTACCATCGACTCAAAGAACAGAAATGGCCAGTACGAAACAAAAGAAGGAAGAAAATAATTTATCCAAGCCTTACCAAGTGCCAATGCCCTTTGATTTCAGATCTATCACTCAATTTCAATATCGCAATAGCTCGTTACAATCAAGAGAACATTGAAACCTATGGGGAGCCGGCCGGCGGCGGCGATGGCATCTTCGTTATATTAATGTGTTCCAACGGAGAACCGGCCCGGATCGGATCCGGTTCGGGTCTATTGTCTAGCTATTACCGAGCTACGTAGGCGGCGGAGCTTAGCTGACGTATGACGGCCCGTTTATACGGTGCGATATGTTGGCCGTCTATAAAAGATGAAGTTACGTGTTCTATAAACATCCTCGATGTTATGAAGTATCGATAAAAACTAATAAAATACTGGAGAAGTGTTAAAGAATTACCCAAATTTTCACCAAAATTCTAAAACGGCGTTTACAAGGGCCGTCAAATCAAAGCTTTAAAGTTCTTACTATCATGTTCTAGCCGACTACAAACAATAGCCTGACAGTGCAGCAGATAAGTTTATACTAAACATGCTAACCTACTACTCGTAGCACTGTCATGTCCGAACCCAGGCAGGAATTATTTTGTGTTATTTATTTCATCACCATTGCTCTCACAACGGTAAAGGAAAACACCGTGAGGAAGCCGGTGGCATCAACGAAGCAAAACTCGAAGACATGAGATCCACCAACTCGCCCTGGGCCCCTGTGGTGGGTTAGGGCCGCCCCCCTGTCCCAGATTGGAGGCTATATCCCAGGAATATTTTAGGCTGATCATACCAAAAGTCAAACAGAATTTGAGCATCATTTTCTGGTCGTGAGTTCGTGCCGTGTAAACGATCCATAACGGCCAACAGCGATCGCTTCGCGGGTCACCCAAATACAATAAAATCGGTAACTTCGTATCAGGTTTCGCTTGTAAGGTAATTAGGTATGTTGTGGGCAACCGTGGACTTGTGGAGTATTGGCCCACGCGTTCACGACGTGGTAACAGTAGTTGGTAGTGTGTCGATGTAAACGAAAATAAGGCCCAACCTACGTCAGCTATCTCTTTTATGTTGGATTTTTTAACCTCTTTCTAAAGTGTTTTCTAAAAAGGCTCTTTTTTTGCCTGTACTGTCCACTGCTGGGCAAAGGCCTCCCCCGATTCCTTCCATGACCTCTTTTCCCGTGCCTCCTCGAAAAACGGTTTCTGGCTATCTTAGGGTTCCATAGCCGAAGGGTAACCAATGGGACCCTATTACTAAGCCTCCGCTGTCCGTCCGTCTGTCTGTCCGTCAGCGGGCTGTATCTCATGATCTGTAATGGGTAAACAGTTAAATTTTTTACAGAATGTGTATTTCTGTTGCAGCTTCAACAGCAAAAAATAAATTAAAAATCAAAGGGGTACGGAGGGTTGCCAACCATACTTTATAATAACGTATCCTACTTTATTTTTAGTAAATATACTTTAAACTTTTGCTTAAAAATAAAGTATGTGAAAATACTCTATTTCCAATATTTGCTGTGATGCGTGAAATGAAACACTTATGGATAATTACTGAACTATTATCGATACTTTTAAGGTGAAAACGCCATTTTTAGGGTTTTTGCCTTTGCAGGGTCAGTGCCAGGTTGTATGTTGACGAAAATATGATTTTCGCAAGTAACACTTATGTAGGTACAGCATTATAAACATTAAAATCATCAACACAACCCCTAAGTTCATTTGATCCCATTTAATAACTATTTCATTAAAAAGTCATTCAATGGGGTTAAATGAACTTAGAGGGTTGTATTGATGATTTTGTGATGACTTATACTTAATTGGGGACCAATATGCAATTATTAAAGCTAAATGAAAAACAGGATCCCGAAACTATAGAAATTTATTTTCATTTTACAAGCCACGCGTTGAATTTATTTAACAAAACAATAAAACGATTGGAAGGAAATGCTCTAACCATACTAGATCTTTTTACAAATCGAATTAGAACAAAGAAAAGCTGATAATTACTTCGGTTATGAATCAAAAATAAGATTGCAACGAGTTGAAAAATAATCGCCAGAAATATTATTCATAAAAAGTACTATTGACAAATGGCAGTATATTATATGTATAATTAAAAATGCATCTGATAGCCTGCCATGTGTAAAGAAAATGATTTGTTATCAACTCTCTGTTCCCGCTACGTCCGCTGTCACTGAAAGAGTTTTTTCAGTAACAATCTAAAATGGTGTGATTAGAGCAACAGAAAAATTATAATTTTAATAAAAAAATGAGTTAATTGTTTAAATTGGGAATGTAAATAAGAATGTAGCTTCCAAAAATTCAAGGACAATAAAACCTGTTATCGTGTGTGTTAGAAGCACGCAAAAGTATGTTTTCAAGAGAATAATAAATAAATACTTTTGAAAAATACTTTTTTTTCTTCCAAATACTTTATATTTTCGTACTTAAAAAATGTGATACGTTTTTTTTTCAAAAAAAGTAGGCAACCCTAGCTACCCTACTACGATGGTACGGGACCCTTCATGCGCGAGTCCGACTCGCACTTGACCGGTTTATTTTTTTTTAATTACTTCAAAAAAAATGCTTCAAATTATAATGACAATGTTGAAATCTAAAGAAAAGATCAAAAAGCAATATTTTAAGTAAGTATTTGAATAATGTTCTTATTTTATCAGAATGCATAAATACATGATGAAACGAACACCTAGTCATTGATAAACACACTGAGTCTTAAATTTCGACATCTAGGTATTACATTGATGAGTCAAGGTTAATTGGCCATTACCCAGAAGTACGGAAAAAGGCTGAAACACAGGTCTTAACAGTCATTGATTCTCAAAAAAATCGAGCCACAAAGCGATCAGAATGTCCGGATGTGTTTATTTTATTGCAATGACTAATTTGACCACATTTTAATTCCAACGGGAATACCCTTACAATTCTAAAGTATTGTCCACACGGCGACCAATAAAGCTATACAAATCCAAGTTATGTGGATCTCTCATTCTGCGGGACATCTATACAAAGCGAGGCCATGTCATACTGGAAATTTATAGCTTGATGTGTCGCTGTGTGTAGGTACTTACTACAAACTGTTCGTCATTGCTAGACCAGCTTGATGGCTTCGACCTCATTAAAATTAGATTAGTTAATATAAATTATATACCCATATTGATTGACTCTAAACATTGGTCAAATATGTTGGTAATGATACGGTATTCATTGACGGTTTGCTTGATACTTGAGTAGGCATCTTGAGAGTATAAGAAGCAATGGATGTATTCCAAGTGCGAATAAGAGCATGATTGTAGTGAGTTCGAAGAATTTTCAATACGTTATTTATTGCTCATTAACAGTTATGTTATAGAACGGTAAATAAATGCGGTATTTATCTACCTAAGTACTTAGGTAAGTACGTTGTGTTTTGCAACACATTTGTGAAGAAATGCTGGTCATAATTGTCACGATTCTTAAAACCGCGGGCAAACGTGATCTGTTGTGAGATCCGTTTTTGACGAATCCTGATTAGGAAAGAACATAACTTCACGCCTGTTATTTCCGAAGGGTTAGGAAGAGGTGTATCTAATAGTAAACCTATATTTCGCCAGTTTTGTTTAAGTCCCATGTAACAGGAGGCGAGCCTATTGCCATCAAACGGGCACAAATCCAGACTCCATGGCTGCTAGTGAGAAATTCCTGATGGAAAAACCCAATGGAAATTTGCCCGACCTGGGAATCGAACCCAGGACATCATCTCAGCAGTGGCGGTTGTAACCACTAGACCAATGAGCAAACAACTAGATCACTTAGAAATCATAGATGTTCTCATAATAACTTTTTCCGGTAGCTAAAGTGATTAAGAGAATTATCAATACCCCGTCGTGAATTATCAATCCAGAATACAATAAATTTTACAGATTTATATTACTTACTTAAAACAGGATATCTACTTAATAAAAATCTTAACTATCAATATAAATTCTCGTTAAATATTCATTGGTATAATAAAATCAAAACTACTATGACTACAGATACTGTTCCTGGTACGAAATAACCACAAGACTATATTAACGGCTAAACTTCCAGGTATATAGGGTGGTTTCCCGGATGTGACATTACCTTTAGAACTAGGCTAGATAAATTTATTATGACGTGGTTTTAGGGCTGCAACATTTAAGTAAGGAAATTCTTAGCTATGTTCATAATATACCTACCTAGAAATAAATAGACCTCGTGGCTAAATAATAACAGCCGCATTTGTCGATCTTCAAGAGTAAACCGCGCTTGCCAAGGTCGGTCTGTGGATGGGTGACCGTCATTAAATACCGAGTTTCCTCCGTGACACGTTTCACAGAGGTCTTCTTTAAGATGTAGACAAAGAATAAGGATTTTCAACTTTACACGAGCTGATGAAGTCACGGGAAAAGTATGTAACTTAATGTGGAACAGTATGTAACTTAACGTGGAACGGTATGTAACTTAATGTGAAACGGTATGTGACTTAACATGGATCGGTATGTAACTTTACATGGAATGGTGTGTAACTTTACATGGAACGGTATGTAACTTTACATGGAATGGTATGTAACTTAACGTGGAACGGTATGTGACTTAACATGGAACGGTATGTAACTTTACATGGAATGGTATGTAACTTTACATGGAACGGTATGTAACTTTACATGGAACGGTATGTAACTTTACATGGAATGGTATGTAACTTTACATGGAACGGTATGTAACTTTACATGGAATGGTATGTAACTTAACGTGGAACGGTATGTGACTTAACGTGGAGCGGTATGTAACTTTACATGGAACGGTATGTAAATTAATGTGAAACGGTATGTGACTTAACGTGGAACGGTATGTAACTTTACGTGGAACGGTACGTAACTTTACGTGGAACGGTATGTAACTTTACATGGAACGGTATGTAACTTTACATGGAACGGTATGTAACTTTACATGGAATGGTATGTAACTTAACGTGGAACGGTATGTAACTTAACGTGGAACGGTATGTAACTTTACATACAACGGTATGTAACTTTACATGGAATGGTATGTAACTTAACGTGGAACGGTATGTAACTTTACGTGGAACGGTATGTAACTTAACGTGGAACGGTATGTAACTTTACGTGGAACGGTATGTAACTTTACATGGAACGGTATGTAACTTTACATGGAACGGTATGTGACTTTACGTGGAACGGTATGTAACTTTACATGGAACGATTTTTATTTTGATTTTGATTTTGAAATTGTAATTGGCTCCGTGTTACATACAAGGTGAAAGGGACAACGACGCTAAAACGGCAACCACGTATTCAGTACATCATTCTGAACACATAGAAATTTTCCAACGGTATTTTTTTTCTAAGAAATCAGCGGTTTCATACATTTTGACCTTGTAGGTATTGCAGTTTTGTAGGAAACAGCTGTTATTTTCAAAATTACCGATGACAAATTTCTACGTATACAATTGTAAACCATTCTGTATACAATTTTTAACCATCTGTTACAGCTATTGCTTATCCTATTAATAGATAAATAAAACACTAAAACATCAAATAACGCATTAAACACTATAATCACAGAGATCAAATTGATCGTAAAAAATACAAATGGAATCTGTGTTGCTATCAAGAAATTGATGATAACAGTGGCGCAATTAGTAACAATTTGTAAACTTTATAAATTTTGAAAGAATATTATTGTGAAATATAATAATATTTAATGTTTCTTAAATGTTTTATAAAAGTAACTGTAACCTTAATTAGTACATTGTGTTAAGTATTGTAATTTAATTTTAAATTTGCATGTTGAATGAAGTCAGCGAAATATGTGTAACCTTTTTATTTACAAGACCTTAATGTACCATATTTTATGCAAATAAAGAATACTGAATGTTCATACAACAAAATAATATTTACAATACACTTTCTCGGAAACTGGTTCTTATCGCACTACGATTAGGTTCAACATACAATGTATTTCACACGCGCATTTTTAGATTTTTTCCGGACACGTGCGGAAATAAAAATTTTAACTGATATATATTTATACTAAGTCCAAATGGGTTCAATGACTATGTTCGGCGATGATTTTTTGTTTTAAAACTCGACAAAATGATATAATGCGTCTTTATGGCGTAAATATTTATTGAGTATTTAAATTGTGTTTATGAATAGAATATCATAGATAAACATGATTATTTAAAACAAATATTTACTTTTTGAATTTTCTATTTTTCATATAAATTTCCGTAACTACGGACGCTGATAGGCTTACATCGGGCCCATGCAGGGCACGGAAAAAGCATCCGTGAAGTTTCTTACTCTGTCATACCTCCCTGCCGTCGTCAGTGTATCATACCTTTGTTTCTTCTTCAACCTGGTGAAAGCAAAGCGCGGAAAAAAGCAAATTAAATCGTAGTTTTCTAATAATTCCTGACAAAAATACTTTCAGTTGTAATATTCTATTTCTTCGAACGTGTATTGAAAAACGTACCATACACGTGGACATTGGTTACTGCAGTTCTCGACTTCATAACAACCTCGCCTGCGGCTCGGTTGTGTGAATTCCGCCTCGAATGCAATAACAAAGTTTCCCCACTTATATCAAAATGTACTATTTTACTCATCTCCATTTGCTAAAGAAAAATAGAAATCTCGTAGTATTACAAAAAGACGAGAGTACGTAAGTGTCAACCCTGAATGTGACCCAGCATGCCCCAGCGACGCGTGGGCGAGCCACTCGGTGCACGCGCATGTCAAGTGAACCAGTATCAGCACACCTACCAAGCCACTTAGTTTTTACTTGTTATATTCTTATTTGAGGGGCTCGTGGCTAAGTAGTAACAGCCGCGTGGGTCAATCGAAGTTTAAGCTCCACGCTTGCAACAGTAGATTCGTGGATGTGTGACCAGTTATTACAATACCATGACTCCTCCGTGCCTCGAAAAGCACGATAAGCCGTTGGTCCTGGCAGTATTTTTTTTTGGCCCAAGCCCTCCCCACTCTTTTCGCAAACCACTGCAACTCCCTAAAAGCCAGAATCAACAGTGGCGACCACCAGAAAAGTGCGAAGCCAACGAAGCTCGACGAAGTCCTAGAGAAACAATTTAACTGTCTGGGATCCAGTAACTAAATTAATCAGAAATAATAGGGGAGGAGTGGGAAAAACATAATTTTCCCTTCCCTCCATATCAGCAGGAACCAGAATGAAACAAAGCCAATAGGCACAACGGGACGTTTACAACGGATAAGCCTGGCTGTCATTTGTAAGTCTTTGGCAGTAATAACAGGTAGTCAGAAGCCTAAAAGTCTGACAACCAGGATATTTCCAAGGAGTATTGTATTGCCCCACTGCTTACTACAATATCCCGGATCAGGATGTCAGTCTTTCCGAGTTACTACTGGGTTTCGGAGGTCTGCCAGAGGGTCTGCGCCATTTAAAAAAATACAGGTACTCAGTTACATCCGGTTAGACATTACGGGTAGAATATTAGGTGTAGGTAAGTATAAAAGTTAGTCACAATTTTAAAGTTCCGCTTGTGAATCACATCATTGAAATGCATTCTGCTCCAAGGCAAATCAGGTATCAATTTGAATTTTGTTCTTTTTTACCAACGTTTTTGAATTGAAAATCCTTCAAATTATGTAACAGAAGCTTATTTAATTTTTCTAATTTCCCGAAAAAAGTGGAAAATATGTACTTTGTAAAATCTTAATTATTTCTTTGTTCGCACCGCCATCTCCTATTGAAATCCTTGCTAATTATATTTAGCTTTAATGAGTCAGCTACAATTATGCAATACAATGATGTTAGATCAATAAAACACATTTCCCACGTTCATTATGAATCTATTGTTGTAACTACGGTTTGTTCAGTTTTATTGTACTTGCCGACTGTGTTTTAAATATATGACACTAAAGATATTTTATTTTTAACATATTATTTGATTAGTCAGTTCTTGTAAGCTAGTGTCGTAGTGCCAAATATTGATTAAATTAATCGAACGAATCTAGCATTAATTAATTAATATGATAGTAAGTTTTTCATTTGTATTTTGTATATCGGATTTATGTAACACTTAACAATTAACTGTATATACAGGGTTACTTTTCAATGACCAGCCAAATTCTAAGATATGATGCAGTAAATCGTTCTGAGCCCAGCCATATAGAAAAACAGCTGTTTCCTACAAAAGTGCAATACCTACACGGTCAAAATGTATGGCACAGCTGATTTTTTTTTTGGGAATTTTGATGAAACTTTTCAATATGGCCGGGCTCAGAATGATGTACTGCATCATATCTTAGAATTTGGCTGGTCATTGAAAACTAACCCTGTATGTACCTGAATAAGTAAAATCTGTTTTATAATTGCATTTCCTACTCCTATGTTCAATGCATGCCGTGACAGCCTTTAATTAAGGCTACGCTATAAAATGTAAAAATACTATGAGTACTTTAACATGTATTTTTGATGTATGCTTTGTTGGTTGTCCTTAAATAAATAAATAAATAGTGTAATTTCAATTACATTTTCAAAAATTCTCACAGGATGTTACACATTAGACTTTACAGTCTATGAAATTCAGTTAACTACTTCTAATCGTAGCAATTCCAAAATTAAATAATTGATATGTACTACATACGTCCGTCGTGTATTGTTCAAAAATCAGACAAACTGCTGAATCAGGTAAGACCAGAGAAAACAGCTGAATCTAAGTACCTGAATCATTTGAGCACTGATGGTCATGTCCAGGTTCGTAGAAAAACTCTTAATGTTTTGTTTCACCCTTTCTAGGGTAATTAGTAGAGTCCGGATTATATGCAATTTAAAATCACAGCATGCATAAGCATCATTAACGCTCGAAATTTGCAACAGAATCACCAAGATAGGCAACACAAAAGTAAAATAAGTACCTAAACAAAGTTTTTTTAATTTTCATTTTCAACGATGTGTTATACTCGTATAATAGCATTGTTTTCTGGCATAACGTGCTTTTCGAGGCACTGAGGAAACTCAGTATGTTTTGGATGGGTTTTTCATGGACCGGCCTAGGCGGTTGAAAAGCGATCCGTGCGGCTGTTAATATTATTTCCACGCGCCCCTCCAAAAAGATCAATTTATTATACGTTTTATTAAATAAAATTGCTACACACAAAATCATAACATACAAACATGGCCGTTTGATTCGACTCACAGGTCATGCCATCGAAAGTTCATTCACCTTACGAATTCGCGGTAATCGCCTTATCACATCGCTGGGTATAACAATAACTATAAAATAAATGAGGACCTTATGTTGCAAAGAAATATACTCTTCTTTATGAATTCCTAATACTTTTAGAATTTTCTTGGGATAAGTGCTTACGCGTAAAACTCAAAACCAGACAAATTTTCTTTTTTTTCGGTAATTTTTGTCACTTCCGTAGTCATGCGGTTCAATTCCCAACAGCATTCGGCTTTCTATATAGGGTGTAAAAAGTCTCTGAACGAAGCCGAAAGGCACTGATTCTCCCCGTCATTGTGATTAGTTTTCTTGTTCTGGACCATACCTGGTAGTTACGGCGATAAACGAGGTCAAAATTCCAACATTTTCAGAAGTTTTTTTTTTAAATACTAGTAATGTTATAACTTAACTTTAAATATACCTGTCATGTACCTCCATGACCCGTTTACTATTCAATGCATCCATCAGCACAATGTTTTGAGTACCTACGTTACATTGAGTCCTACCGTAAAATGTGATTTTTCATCCCAAAAAAAAGCCGATTCCCAGCAAAAATTTTTGCGTAGAGTTACTTAGTTTGATGTACTTAGTTGACTGCTTCGTGAAGGGTCCGTTTACACCTTATATTTGGATAATGAAATGGAGCAAAGGTGACGCACACAATTACAAGCTCTAGCCTTGTATGTTATGTTAACCATAAATTATTAGCTTTTACTCGCGGCCTGCTGTCGACACACTCGATTTTGCTGCTCGCACATAGCCTATATCTAATTCTGGTCGGCCATATCTCTGAACTCAATGTCATCAAAATACGTCTACATATTTTAGCGCATAGGATTGATAAATGTACACACACTTAAAATTACAAACTTTCGCATTGTAATAGTGTCTCCAATAATTTAACAGTTTAAAGCAAGCAAGATTTAGTCATAAAATTAAAAAACACAGACTAAATAGGCAAAATCTGTTGACAGTAAATGTACATAATTACATCATAATATGTAGGTATATAACTTAAGATGGGGTATATTCAACCTATATTGGACTCAATGCGAGTGTGGATATGTATGTACCCCACACCTTCTCTACTGCCCGTCGTGCACAACTAATTGCACCCTCCAGGAATTAATTGAATGAGGAAAACAACAGAGCTGTCCAGGTTGCTGCGTACTGGTCGGACAAAATCTGACTCATCATTCAAGAAGAAGAAGAAGGTAAATAACTTAGCACATAAGTGTGACCGCATGGCTTACTGTGAAAGTAAACATAATATCTTAGTGTTTGCAAATTTGGGGTCATTGTACTTACCATGTATTATTCGGGGACGCCCACCAACTTATGACGATGATGTTTCTTCTTATATTCCGATCCTAGCGTGACACATACTTTGATTATATAAGCTCACGCCATTTCTCATGGAGGTAGGCCGAAACCATATAACGCCACGTGCTACTATCTTACACACTTCTTTTCGCCTCGTCCACGTTCATGCATCAGCTCATAGTTTAACTGTCACATATACAGCGTGTAACGGAAGGGGGGCATCAACCCTGAAGGAGGTGAATGTGCTCATGAAACTCAACAACTTTCCCCAAAGAACATAGGTCGAAATATGAAAAAAAAAATTGGCCCTCCCTTACAAAACTGACTACCAGCTACTATGGGAGGGCCAAATTTTTTTTTCATATTTCGACCTATGTTCTTTGGGGAAAGTGGTTGAGTTTCATGAGCACATTCACCTCCTTCAGGGTTGATACCCCCCTTCCGTTACACGCTGTATAAGGTCCCATTAAAATAGATGGACAAATTTTAACACAACGTTCGGTACGTCTGACCAAAGATATCCAAGCAAAAAAACACTGATTAAAGTGATTTTGATTTGACCGTTTTGTGGATGTGTTTATTCTAGAGTGCCGGCAATTTATTATTAAGTTCATCTGAATCTTACATTAGTTTGCTGTCACACGCGGATCTTTATTCAGATGTTGGTATTACTGATACTGTGAGCCTGCGTCATCCTATTGCTGGGCCAAGGGCAGTCTCCATGACTACCAGTTCTTTCCAGAGCTAGTGTGGACCACTGCTAGTTGCTACTGCTGGTCGTTGGTGGTTAGTGAAATTATGAATAGGAATTTATATTTTATGTTCAATGCTCTGTAAAAATAATAAACGTAGAATTAATGTACCTACCTATCTATGCGGCGATATACTTGTGTGACAGAGAAATTAAATAGAATCAAGTAGATCCATTAATTGTATGTTGCCGATCTCACACCAGATTTTCAGATGATGTTATAGGGGTCTTCGACTTTTCATTTGCATATTATAAGGCGATTCTCACACTACACCGCTCGTCCGCGCTGTTGGGCGGAGGCGACGATGCCGATATTGTGGCAGTGCGCCACTCGTCAGCGCGGTCGTGCGGTTTACCAACGTGGTTTAGTCATCAACGGATTTTCTACAAGCCAATGAGACGTGAGATCCGCTTCACCGCCTGACCGCGCGGACGAGCGGTGTTGTGTGAAAACCTTCATAAAGCCCATCATGATCGTCCATATCGTGGTGACTTAACAATAGCACAGTAAAAGCATAATCAGCCTAAATCGTTCTACATGATGATAAAACATAAAACAAACACGCATCTATGGAGTGAATCGGAGCCGGTACGACTGGTCCACCACTCTTCTATTAAACGACTATTGTACATTCATGCCACTATTCTTTAGTTGTTATTTTCTATAACTCTTTAAGATTTTTTTTATCCTAGCAAGTTTAGTTTTTGTTAACAAATCAACGACCCCAAACAGATTGATAGATGAAACCGCAAACATTTCGAGAGAATAATGACTAGGTACCTCTGATTTATATTGTACCAACAATATGGTAGCAGATAATGATATACTCGTAAATTAAAGTTATTTGCGGTCACTTCATTAGTAATAACAACCTTACACTTGCATGAAAAACTTCTTATTCTTATTCTTATTCTTTATTGCACACAAAATAATAAATTTGGATACACATTGCAATAATATAGCTTATGTACAATGGTGAGCTTAACCCAGAATTGGGTTTTCTTACAGCAAACCAAATTTTGACTGCGAGATTTGCAGAAGAGGGTACACTTATGGTGGAATAACATTAACAAATTAATTAATTTTATAAACTAAACTACATACCTACAATATAATATACCTACGTAATACATACAATAAATACGCATATACATACCTATAAAATGCTATATATATATACATACATTCATGTTGACAGGAAATGTTCCTTTATTCCTTTCTTGAACGCCTCTAACGATGAACTATCCCGCAAGGAGTGTGGAAGTGAATTCCAAAGGCGCACAGCACGAACAGTGAATGATCCATCATACCGACTTATTTTATATTTTATTTGTTATTTCTTTAAATGCTGTAACTTTAAAATGTTACAGCATTTAAAGAAATAACAGGCAATTCACTAGGCAAAAATATGTACAGTCACGAGCACCAATATGTTTTGCACCATTTTCTTAAAAAACGCAATTTTAGCGAGAAAGATTGTAACTTGAAGATAGGATCTTTTTCATATAAATATGAGTTCCAAAATACTGTGTTCGTAACAACGTGAAATTTTAATCAGAACAGTAGGAGAAAAACACTTTTAGAAGTTGTTAAGTGTTTACATATTGGTGCTCGTGACTGTAGTAGTATTTAGGGGTAACAAGAACAAGGTGTAAAGGTCTTCATCCCCCGTTGCGAAAAAAAAGGGAAGAATCTCCGACCGAATATTGTGTCTGTGGGCTACTGCCCGACAATTGTTGTGGGGTTGTTCGTATAGTCTTAAGTCGCGGATAACTTTAATTTAAGAGCGCAATTCAGAATTTTGATGTTAGTTCTTCTTTTGTGGTACTTTTTAGGGTTCCGTACCCAAAGGCTAAAACGGGACCCTATTACTAAGACTCCGCTGTCTGTCTGTCCATCTATCTCATGAACCGTGATAGACAGTTGGAATTTTCACAGATGATGTACCTATTTCTGTTGCCGCTATAACAAAAAATACAAAAAAACAGAATAAAAAAATATTTAAGTGGGGCTCCCATACAACAGAAAGGTTTTTTTTGCCGTTTTTATAGATAATGGTACGGAACCCTTCGTGCGCGATTCCGACTCGCACTTGACCGGTTTTTGTACTATATTGCTTCAAGTACCTATTTTAGTTGATGTTTTAAGTCTAGTCGTTATAGATAGAACAGTTGTTGTTTCATACTCCTTAAAAAAATTGTTAAAATCACGAAAGAAAATAATTTTAGCTAAGTTAGTGTAGATCTTGGTAATGTCTACTACGTGACTAGTAACGTCGCTTGAAGTTTATTGAAAATATTGTTTCAGGACACTTAACTCGCTTAGTACTATTAGTCTTAAATGTCAGATGGAGCCAAGCATAAAATGTGAAGATCTGTAATAGTAATAGTATTAATAGTGTTAATAGTGACAATATTTTTTTCCACTATTTGGTAAGTCGGGACGTCGCGTCGTTTGTCATTCCATTTTGTTGGTGATGTTCCACGCCATGTGTCACTTCCAAAAATCTGCAAGATTTTTCTTACTTTTGAACATAATTAGGTACAAGATACAAAATCTAGAAAGTAACTAGTTTTAAAAAAAGACATGAAGTGCTCTTGCTACAATTAATGTAAATTAACAATGTCGCACTTTAAATGCCACATTTGTGAAAGCTACTTCAAAGGGCAAACTTCCTACCATGATTGTTAACAAAAGCGTAAAATATCAAAGGCTTGTTAGTTGTAAGTACATATAACAGAACATTCATCTGTCAAGCCCAACTCACATCCGAGATATAAAGGAAAACATACGCTTTGAAAACTGAAGATTAGAAATAATATCAAAAGACATCATTATTCTCTAACATAACATTATTATAATAATATGAAATTTTACAAAAGGTTTAGATAAGGCCGAAACTCGGTTTTGGTTCTACTTCCTTCATGTTTTTGAGATAGGATTGTAATGGTTTCGGCTTTCGGCATCCTACCTTCGCATATAGATTTCTGAAAACACTACACTATTTTGATTTGTATGCTAAACTTGGTTTGAAATGAATAACATCACAACTCCAGTTTGGTTTCCACTATGTCAAACGGCAGAACCCTAAATCTCTCTTTACGATCTGGTACGACTGCCATAGAGGCTATCTTTTTGGCGTTTGATAAACAATTTATTTGACACTATTTCTCATTTTAACGAATCAGATATTAAACAAACTCAATAAAACTTGTCGGTATGACGGATAACGATGTGTTTTATCGAGTTTGTTTAATGTCTATCGCACCTGCTTCCTTATGTGGAGCCTATAGCAACCATCTGACATGGTATTCCTTTCAGGCTATAGTGGATATTGCTAAATTGACTGTCATGAATTACCTAGACCGTAAAATACACGTATTGCGTAAACGACATAATCTTCTTTTCTGATATAATTTTCTCGAATAACCATAAAAGTGACCAAAGATGTCCACAGTACATATAAAAGACGAGATGAACCATACGAAAGCTGAAGTTCCTTTTATCCGTCAATATCAAAGCACACAAAGAGGAAACATTAAAAGAGAGATTTCTTTAAAAACTTTATGTTCGATAACCAATAAACGTGCTAGTAAATGCGGACTGCCGATTTACGACACACTTACTAGTGTTCCACTCAATTTCTGGTTTCGGCTTTCATACTTATTGAATGGTTGCGGCGAAGGTAAACCTTTCATGGGTATATTTAATGTGTTCATCAGTATCATAAATCTTTGGAATAAAGCACGTTACATCTTAACACTATAGTGATTTTAATCATGATTCCACTTGGTTATGCTCACGGCTTTGCTGGCATGGAGATTGGAAAGTATTCCACGGGAACGATCTAACATGTTAGAAATATCCTTTTTCCCAACCCTGGTCTATCGGTATGCCAATCCCATCGAATTCCATTCTGCCACTAAGGCTTCAAGTGACAAACAGACAATAAACTCGCTTTCACATGTATAATATTAGTTAAGATTTTTTATAGTTTCGGCTTTCGGCCTAAGAGTTATTCCTACTCTAGTCCGAAAATTTCATAACTCAGTGACCAATTTTGGTCCAGATCGTAATCTCACAGTTATACCTTTAGTGCTTCACTAACTAATAATCTTGGTACATAAGGTATTGTTAACTCAGCGATAACTAACGTACATAAAACTGTGTTATTTATGTCAGTGTTCGAAATAGTATCGAGTAACAGGGTAGTAAAATCGTTATTGTTCGTATTAGGTGTCCCTGGCTTGAACATCAAGGAGTTGTCCTGTAAATATATCAATCTATACAATTAAATAAAATTGAAGTGTGTGTTGAATTTAATTAATTCAATTATAATTAATATAATATATATATATATATATGTATGTATGTGTGTGTGTGTGTGTATGTGTGTGTATGTGTGTGTGTATGTGTATGTGTGTGTGTGTGTATGTGTGTGTGTGTGTGTTTTTATATATATATGTATATTTATATTATATTTATATTATTATTTATTTTTTTTTATTTTTTCAATTATTATTTTTTTTTATTATTATTTTAATATATAAGTATGTTTATCAGTTGTCTGGTTGCCATAGTACAGGCTCTGCCTAGTTTGGGATCAGATGGCGGTGTGTTGGTTGTCCCAAGATATTATTATTATTATTATTATTATTATTATTATTATTAATTATATTGTAAAGAGTGCGTCACACTTTTTCATCACCACTAAAATGTTAGTTTACATGCAACAAATTAAATCTCCATCTCTTTTACTTCTAATTAAAAACACGTTGGATTCTAATAATACTTAGAACTTTAATTATTACATTCTGAGGCATTAAATTAAGTGATTTATGACTTGGAGATAATTAAGACCTACCTCTTACCGCTTTTAGGTATTAATTATATTTTAATTATGTGGTAGAATATTAAAATTATCATTATTTGAATCTTATCGTAAACAAATAATAAAATAAGGTGATAGAGAAACAAATCATCTCGGATAAAGATGTGGAAAGTACTGTTCGTGAAAAGTACTTTCAATAAAAAACACGTTAACTTGTAACATGTATATTTACAGTCTTATCCTTTAGATTTCCTAAGACTTGCAAAACAATTAAATAGTAAGTAAGATCGCCATTCGAGATCGACACTAAAACGTATCACCAAGGTATAACCATAAAATAACAATGAAACAATAATGAAAGTTAAGGCGAGGTGGGCGCACATTTGAGTTTTTTAAAACCATCTGAGACAAAGAATATAGTGTTTAAAAATTTAAAAAAAAAATATGTTATAGTTAAGGATATTATCTAGTCACAGTCGCATTCAGTTGCAAGACCAGATGAACTTCACTCGATAGAAAAAAATCGCAAAGTTACCCCTTTTTTTCAATATTATGACTAAATTACTGATGTTTTCCATTTAATTTTTATACTAAATTAAAGAAACTAATTAGTTCTAGACAAAGTGGCAGAGTTTGACTTGATAACATAATTTTCTTAATTACTATGTTTTAAAATGAATTAAAAGCGTTCGCGGCGGCTCGGACAGGCCCGATTAGTCGCGCGCTGGCGCTTACCGACGACGGACCTGTGTCAGTTTTTTCCGCGACAATTTCGCGTACCATACCGTCTGTTTTTGACCAAGTTTATTATAATTGTTGCAAGTTATAATGGGCAATAAACAACGCAAGCGAAAAAAGTCGTGTAAAGCAATAAAAGTAACAAATAAAAAGAATGCACTCCAAAGATATGTCACAGTACAAATATATACAGTATTGTGACTCGGCCCTGTCTTTGAAATAATTACTTACCTACAGCTGGGTGGTACGTACGCGATAGGGCTGCGCCGGGCCTATAGTAAATATTTTAATATCATCTACTTAGTTGAGTTTCTTTCTAGTTTTGTGATTGTTAATATTATATTTTTATTTAAAAAAATGAAATTTGTTTGAATGAAATAGGAAGGTTCAATAAAAATACACTTATTGCAATTTACACAAAATCAAAATTTTATCTTTACAGTTCTCGAACCTACTAATAGCGAACTGGCTGTTTATTTTCAATTAGTTACTCAAACTGCCCAATTATGATTAATTTATATTCTTATATTTTATAGACAATTATTTCATTTATTAACAAAGCTCTGATTTATCGCTACTTTGATCATAGAAAAAATATTTCATAAAAGTCAAGTAACAAATTTTGATCATAGAAAAAATATTTCATAAAAGTCAAGTAATGTTACTTATCCAACTGCATATTTCTATGCTGTGTCGCTAGGCAAGGTCACGCGAGTTCACGAACGCGCTGTGTCCACGAGAAGTATTTTGCGCGCAGCCTACAGCGCTAAATGCCTACTTTTGCAGGAATACCTCGCCTTAATGAAAACATACTCAACCCTACCAATTCTGCAATGCAGTGTTCAATCAATGTATTTCCTGAAAGTATAGTCACCAGATACATGTAGTAACAGTTATCTCAAGTAATGGGCGAAAAACTCGAAAGCATTTTACCGAACTCGGAATAAATGCTCAGTATAGTCACTAATCAGTATCTATACTAATATTATAAAGCTGAAGAGTCGGTTTGGTTGAACGGGCTTATCTCAGGAACTACTGGTTCGAATTGAAAAATACGTTCAAATATTGTTTTAAATATGTTGGATAGCCTATTTATCGAGGATGGCTATAGGCTATCTAACATCACGCTACGCCCAATAGGAGCGGAGCATCATTGAAAAATGTGCCAAAAACGGGGAAATTTTATTCCTTTTGAGAATTTTCGCTATAACCTAGCCCTCTCTCTGTCTTATGTGACGCAGACGAAGCTGCGCGGGTCAGCTAGTACTCCATAAAATCTTACTAGATTAAAATGCCAGCTGCCAAACTAAAGGGACTAGTAGCTTTGGCCATATCGAAATAAATAATTACAAATACATATTTATGCAGTCAGTATTTTACGCTATTTAATAAATAAAAGTATCGGTTTAATTATGTACATCCTGACAGCTGTCATTTTAATCAAGTTATTAAATTTTAAGAAATATTTTTTCACCGCATGCCGCTGACAGAATAGTCGACACCGGCTCAGTGGTCAAAGAAAAAAATAAAAAATAATTAAGAACTATAGATGCGTCACAACCCCCTGTTCTCCTCTCCGCCTTCTGCATCCAGTCAGTCCTAGCCACCTTTGGACCACCTCATCGGTCCTCCTAACTATGGGAGGAGAGTAAAGGCCTCTTCCCTGTTATGTCATTCTTCCCTCGTCTGTGTGAGTCTCCACGGGATCCTGAATGTAATGTTCCATGTTTCGTATTAATTGTCGAGCGATCCCACAATACTCCCCGCATATTATCTGAATCTGTTCTTATCTCCGGACAGCTAGCCTGCCTCCGTAACGGCTTATCTCTCGAACAATGGCTATTCGTTCTTGTTGCATTTAAATCTTACTTTATAAACATTCGAATGCGATACAAAGGCTATTTTAAGGATGGGGCCTTGAAATCAGCGGATTTGATTTATAACTAGCTTTTGTCTGCAGCTTTGCCCTTGTGGAGGTCGAAAATTAACCCACGAGAACGTACTACTCAAACTCAAACTCAAAGCATTTATTTCAATTAGACCATTACGGCACTTTTAAATGTCAAAAAAAAAACAAGAAGAAGCGAAGCTACAGTCCCAGTTACAAGGTATAATAACTTGAGAAAGTACTAATAATATTGCAAATGTATGTGTAAATTCAAGCAATTTGGACTTTGCATTTATCCGAAATGTAGATGTAACGGTAGATGTTAATCCGGGTCACTGATGCTTCCAGTGAATTATAATTATGTATTATTGAGTGCAACTGGGAATTTCGAGCTGTACGGTGAAAATTATCCTCACTAACGGAATAAACGGGTTTCCATAAGCTCTCGCTATCAATATTGCGTCATTCTTTTTAGCAAAAATAGGAGCATATTCTTCGATAGTTTGTTGTATGTTTTAGAGGACTCAGGCAAGTGATAAAGGCTTTCGACGCGTTTTGTTTTTCTACAACGACGTACAATTGACGGAACGGATTGATAATTTTTACTTGTCCATAGAAGCGGCTGCATTATCTATGCAGGGTGAATACACATTACTTGGCAGAATTGGATCATTCATAGCGACGCCATAGAATGCTGTTATTTATAGAATAGAATAAAATAGAATAGTCATTTATTTGCTCAGAATGTAGGTATTACAATAAGGTGGTAACAATAATATTAAAGAATCCTTGTACATTCTACCATTTTGGCATGCAAACAGTTCATCATCAAACATACAAACATTCACACACAACTAAAATATATCAGCTAAAAAATCAGATACGGAGTAGTAACATTTATTTAATAGAAGTTCTGTTAGTTTATTTTTGAAAGTTGTTACTGGTTCCTCTTTTATAGAATTAGGAATGTGATTAAAAAAAGCCGGTGCTATAACAAAAACACTTTTCCTCAACAAAGCAGTCCTATATCCCGTGCAACAAGTTTATAGTGTGTTTTTTTTTCAAAATCAACGGGTTCAATTCCTGGCTAGGAATGTTGATTATTTTAAAATCCAATGACGCAGTTTTAGTTTCCATCAAAATCGGGCCCGAGTCTCCTCTGAGTATTTTTCGCTATTCCTCATAGTTTTAGTTTTGTTTTAAAAGAATCTTGAACATCCCTATTTACACAGCAGCTTTCGTGGCCCCAACTACTAGTACCGACGACAAATCCCCCCAACCATTCCCTATTAGAAATTTCGATAAAATTTGTTGCCGGTACAAATAAAATGTTATTTTCTAACGGAGCACATTCTCACCACTGTAACACTGAGCAATTTTATAGTTCTTAACGTCTAGACGCACTTAGCTTTATTTTTTATGACTTATAATAAAAACGTAGAACTAGTTTATCAATCAATGTTGTATATTTACGCCTTTTTGAAGTGACTACACTATATTACACGTTCTGTTGAAATACAGTTAAAATGTTAGTAAAAAGTTTAGGACCAACAATGTTGTACATAAAAAGGTCGTTGAACAGAATGAGACCTTATAGAGAAAATAGTTACTTCTTTAAAACCAAAACGCACCAAAAATATTATTTTTAAGACTGGTCACAATTTTCAGTAAATAATGCGAGTAAAAAGCCTAAAATCCTACTATAAATGCGAAATGATATTTGTTACTGTTTCACGCAAAAACTACTGAACGGATTTGGATGAAATTTTGCACACAGATAGTTTATAACCTGGATTAACACATACATTTTCTTTTTATCCTGGTAATATGATGATGAGTGGGACAATTATCGAACTCCACGCGGGCGAAGCCACGGGCATAAGCTAGTCGAATATAAATCGAACAAGTAATAAACAAGTACGTTTGTTGCTCTCCTATCTTTTATTGTAATTTTCTGTATTGAGTTCATTTTTATGGTACATTAATAAATAAACAAAGGTCCATAAAGTCCTATATATCAGTTTAGTCCAAACAAAAACATACCAATTTCAAAATTGTGAGATTTGTACGCTATGCTGCTATGTAGCAATTGACACAAGCACAATGCGTCGACGTGTTCGTTTATCCTAGAATGCAGTTATCTCTCGCCATACGAACGTACATAATGGAGTCTTTAAGCAACAGAAACTTAAGCTTAAACGTTTAATGCACATACAATTAAGATATCTTTTGTTTATTGCTCAAATAAGGCAGACAATAACTTCAGCTTTACTACAAATATGTACCTATCACAATATCTTACGCTTAAGGCATCGTTTCCACAAGAAATGTGCGAGGTAAAAAAATATTTAATAGGATTACATACTTCATTTTCTCGCTTTGTTCAATTTTCTTGGAAAACTTATAGCGGGGCTAGGGAAGTAAGCGTGTGCATAACGGGGGAACGACTCGACGACACACCGTAATTGAGGGTTCCGTACCCAAAGGGTAAAACGGGACCCTATTACTAAGACTTCGCTGTCTGTCTGTCTGTCTCCAGGCTGTATCTCATAAACCGTGAGAGCTAGAAAGCTGAAATATTCACAAATGATGTATTACTATTGCCGCTATAACAACAAATACTAAAAATTAAAAAAATATATATATTAAGGGGGGCTCCCATACAACAGATATGATTTTTTTGCCGTTTTTATAGATAATGGTACGGAACCCTTTGTGCGCGAGTCCGACTCGCACTTGGCCGGTTTTTTTACACTAAATAGGCTTGCGTTTGAAAGCAACTCGCATGATATGAAACGATGACGCGGCCTAGGGTGGAGCACGCTTGCCTCGTTTCACGGCATGGCATCCTCGCATCGCACAAGCTCCTCGTACAGCTTTTGGTGGAAACCATCATACTGTTTCAGGGCATAGTTACGCATCCACGCATCGTCTAGCTACCTGGCACATCACTGGTGGAATCTAGCCTAAAGTCCGGTCCCCACCAAAGCGGAGATGAAAGGAGCGTTGCGAAGTCGTGCAAGTTTCGACCATAATTACCATCTATACATCTTCTATACAAATAAATAAAATTGAAGTGTCTGTTTGTAATATTAAAATAACAGTTTTTTACTGAATGCTTAAGAAAATTTATACGGCACTTATAAAAAAAAACTCAGTTATTTTTTTTCAATTTTTGTCTGTCTGTCTGTTTGTCCCGGCTAATCTCTAAAACGGCTGGATCGATTTTGACTTGACGAAATTTTCACTGCCAAGACAGCTGATGTTATAAGGTCTAACATAAGCTACTTTTATTTTCGGTTCCGAGCAAAAAAATTATAACCATTGAAATTGGTAACAAAATTCGATTCAAAAAGGAAAAAGCCTATACTAATGTGGATTTTTTTATAATAACATCACGCGAACGAAGCCCCGAAGGTCGTGGGCAACAACTAGTAAGCAATATGATTGGTCGATTCCCGCTCGTCTCCGCTTTGTTGGAGTCCCGGCCTAAGAGCTAACATAAAGTACATTCGTTTAACTTAATGTGTCTTCAAAACGTTGTTTATGAATGCATTCAAATAATTTATGATTATTACTGTAGTAGCTCTGAGGATTGTGTGCCATTGTTCTGAATAATTCGAAGTGCGTTCAGTTGTTTGTATAATAATTAAATTATTTGTTTTTAATATTAGCTTTGACGTTTAATTTATTATTTATTTTTAGAAAAGAGATGTAATTTATTTAAATGATAGAGTGGACAGTATTTAATTAATTTTCACAGAAAAATATAATGAAAGATGTTCTTCAGCAAGGTCAAGTGTGCTGTACTTGAGAGTGTGGTGGACTCGCACGACGGTTGTCGACGGACATCGTGAGAGTGCAACACATGTACGCATATATCACGATAGATTTACAAAACCGAAACATGAAGCTTTCAGGAAACTTTCTTATCAGTATTTATTACCATTTTTTATTGGCATAATCGCGTATACGTGTTTGTATCATCGTAATGAAACATAGGATAGCAACCTCTTAAATACATCTAATGTTTATAATGCTAACTATTATCTGGCTTTATTAGATATCCGATGGATGGCCCATTTATTGAATGACTAATTTTGAATTTCAAAGTAGGCAATTTTTCTACTCTACATTTCAAGCTATTACTCCTTCATGCCATTTAGAAGATATTATCGTAGATAACCATATACATCGTTTTAGCCTCTAATAATATACATACAAATGATCAATATGTCAAAAATAATGCGTTAATTTTGACGGTTATTAGCTGTCAAAAGGCAGTTAACATCTAAGACGAAGTTACTTTGCCTAAGTGATTTATTCGTAAATGTGTACAGTATTATCATATTGATCTAGTGTATTTCCATATCGAGGTGGAGACTAGGCAAATCGATTACTGCTGACATCTCGTTTTAGAAGATAGATTGTGGTTCGGACTTGCCATTTATTTTATCTTTGAATATCCAATAAGTAAATGACATTCAATTTATTAGAAGGTTTTAAATAGATGTCACACGCAACCGTGGAAAAAGAAGCATTTTCTTTTCGTTAAACACTTTGAGATCCACTGACATTTAGAAGTTAGATTCTTAATAAACAATATAAATACTTTTCATTTCACCATTTTAGAAATGTAAATAACAAACCAACCATAACTTATCATTTATGCCAATATTTCTATTAAATAAATTCTATATTTTAATAGATCAATGTAATAACCCAAATGGGCAAATGGCCGGCCGACTAGAATATAACACACGTCAAAACACTATCACGGTGGGTATTGTAGCTACTGACTTTTCAAAACCTCAAATCTGTCAAAGTCAACGTCAGTTAGGTGTCACTTCATGCTATGTCGAATCCACTCAGAGTGACGAATGTGAGCTGTATATTTTGATAGTCAAAGCTGAACTTCCTCGATATACCCTTTTATGTTGTATTTTCGAAATTAGTGGTGATGCGTAACGAGAAATGTGTAAGAAACTAAACTCAAAATATTGCTTCATTTCTTTAGGTGGTAATCATTGGTTAGTTCTACATCCCTGAGCCTGAAACAGCTTGTTAATCTCTGTACCTTTAGTTTCATTTTCATATTTGACGCAGCCCATGTTAAGCTAGGTAGCCTCATAATTGCTCCAAACCCGGCCATTTTGACAGGAGAGGGTACCTACATACCAAGCTGTCATGAGTATGGCCTTCTTTGGGCTTTAATGTATCATTACAGATTGGTGCCGCGTTAGTATGACAATCATCTTTGCCCTGCATTCATCCTCAACCGAAGACACTTTACTATTTGTGTGTTCTTTTTTTAATCTGAGCATAATGCATTCAGCGTTTAGAATAATCGTAAAAGGGGTAAGCTGGCCTGCAGGTTACGGACATACTTCTGTGTTAGATTCATGTACAGCGTATTCAGAATTTCAGAGAAAGTGGAGTGTTGTGAATTAAAAACTCTATCATTTCATGTGTGTGCAAATATGGACAGATATCGCAAGAGGTTTGGAAAAAGAAAGAGGACACCTTTGCCCAGCAGTGGGACACTTAATATTTAACAACAAACAAAAAAAAACCGGCCAAGTGCGAGTCGGACTCGCGCACGAAGGGTTCCGTACCATTATCTATAAAAAACGGCAAAAAAATCATATCTGTTGTATGAGAGCCCCTTAATATTTTTTTTTTTAATTTTAGTATTTGTTGTTATAGCGGCAATAGTAATACATCATTTGTGAAATTTTCAGCCTGGAGACAGACAGACAGACAGACAGACAGCGGAGTCTTAGTAATAGGGTCCCGTTTTACCCTTTGGGTACGGAACCCTAATAACATCTCGCAGGACATCCAATATTGCCGTCTCTTTAATGCAATATAGGTATAAAATTTACACCTCGGTCTGCCGTTTTTGTAAACACATCCTGTTGACTGCAATACCAAGCCCCTTAATTGATTCTCAAAGTTCGCATAGAACGAAGTCGGTAGCAATTACTATAGCACCGCCTTGGGCAAACCAGGTGGTTCGATTTAAAATAGCCGTTAATAAAATTAGCTTTAAATTGGAATAAATTGAATACTTGTGCAGACACGCTTTACATTCCAAATTGATAGAATGTTCAATGTTCAATGATGGCGGGGCAGTCTGGGAATTTTGATGAAATACTGTAGAATAATTTACGATTTTAATGAAATTACTGTTGTGTTGTTATTGTGTAAGTATATTTTTAGTGTTCTTTCAAACTTTATTGGTGACAGCACTTTTGTATTCGCTAATATCAACGTGAGAGGTCATTCTTCAGAAATGACTAAAGATAAAATTGCTCAGCAATCTCCTCAAAATATCAACGCAGGTACAGTCAAATAGACTACTTGGTATGCAGGCAGTAAACTTGTAAATACTAAACAATTTTGTGAGTGTGCTATGTACTCAACTCCTCAGAATTAAAAGTTAATATCACACAAAGGGCAAGCTTATACTAAAAAAGTTTTTTAACATAATTTTTAAAATATAGGTGTGACGTAATTATTTGTTTCGTATTCTTCTCAGCAATTGATAATTGATACCCATATCATGGGGGTGCATAAAAAATTACTAGTCCGCCATCTTTGGGAGTCCGCCACATTGGATTTAGAATGACGTCACTTAACTAACCATCCAAACTAAACGTATCTGCAAAATATCAGCTCAATCGGATGGGTCATCATTCTCCTGCCCTAATCCCAAAATTTTATTATTCAGTTGCAAGATTTGACCTAAACAAACATACATACAAACATTAAAAGCTTGTAAAAACGAACGTTGGCAGCGTAGTAGAAATATGAGTTTTGCCTGTATATTAAAATATCTTAACCGACTGTACGTACTGTCAAACACAGGATCTCGTGTGACGTTTACAGTTACAACCCACCAACCGGTCCCAAACTGTGTATAATTTGTACCACTTGAACTAATACATCATAGCGAGGACCACCCTAAAGCGTTGCGAATTACCGACAAGTTCCGGCTCAGGTAACGGTGCTTTATTCAATATGTCTATTGTGATCGACAGATTTATGTCATTGCTCATGGGTAGCGTAGGAATCACCAGCCTTCACCTGTGGACGTCAAAGGTGGCTAACAGATTTTAGCAATGTGTATGGTATTACAGTATTGATTTAGCGCAACAAGCTAGCAGCTTTGCTTTTCGAACCTTCATTGAGTTTTATGAAAAGTCTCTACATACATACGTCCATAAAGTCACGAATTTTTCCCATGGGGTAAGCAGAAACCACAGAACGCCACCTACTACAATCCTTACATAGTCCTTTTGCCTCGTCCTCGTTCATACATCTGGTTTTACATGAATCTGGTCACGCCAGTTGCTAGTACTACGCATCTGACCTTAGGAACCTCGCCAATAAGGAAAAATCTCAACTTTCCACAAAACTCGACCAACCCCAGTGGGTTTTTAGGTATCTTAAAAGGGTGTCAGCACGCATATTGTGATCACCGTAGAAACGGAACCAACGAAAGCCGAAATGACAGTTTGTAGAAAGAGTTTTTAAACAGCGAAAAGAAATGAAACCGTGGAATTTGGCCCTAACGATTTTTTTTTTAATTTCCTGGCTGGAAGGTGATAAATAACATCAATCTAACTTACACACCTATTCATCATCCTATAGTTCCTTTTCCTCCGGGTATTTCCAGTCAGCATCAGCTCAGATAACGGCATTATATTCAATTTGTTATCTACAAACTCGCGGTTGATCTCTCGCCCAAAGGTCAATTATGCGATGTGCGGTTATATGCGTCATCTTCAAAGAATCACTTAGCCAGTCCTCAGTGGTGCTTTAATACGAATTTTATGGATTTGTAGCAAGCCTTTCACTGTTTCGTTTATAACGATTTTTCTGGTTTCAAACTTGTAAACTTATACGTGTTTTTGAAAAAAACTAATTTAATCATTTTTATCTTGTATTTATAAGAGCATATTTAACTTATTGATTACTTTATAAGAGCGTAATAGACGTACTTTATCAAAAATGATCCTATCCTAACAGAGTTCTGAATTCAACTTAATTTACTCTTACAAGTTGATATTTGTTGAAGGGGAAACAAACAACAATTGGGGACTATGGTTAATACACACTTCACGAAAAAGTCTTATCGTCAGTCCGTCTATTTTTTTTTTTTTTTTTCATGAACAATACATAAAAATTGTTGAGTAGCCATTAGAAAATGGAATCTGGAAAAGCTTCAGCTTAATGCATACCATCAGAATAACAAAGAATGGAATAACTAACACTTAGTAATCCAACAGACCTTCTGACTCCCAAGAGATGTCCCGGTTTTTCACGTCTTAATTTTAAGGTTATATTTAATAACACTAATTGTTTTTTATCATAATATGTATGTTGCGCGACTCCTGATTATGAGATCCTGGGTTCGATTCCCGGGTCGGCATAGTGTTATATGGTTTTTCCATTAGGAATGTCTCTGTAACAGCCACGGAGTCTGGATTCCCCCTGTTACATACATGGGACTTAAAAACACAACTGTTCCTTCTTCTTCTTCTTTCTTGTAATACCTTAGATTAAAAGAGAATGACCAAAGTTGGTACCAAAAAGTCTCGCGCCTCAAAACCAAAATATTATAGTAATTAGTTTCATATTTTTTTACGGCATTACGCGTCGGGGATTTGATTTTTGAACTGGAAATATACTTTTCGAGTTTAAAAGTATGAATATTGTTTTACTCCCTTTATATGACGTTCCGTTTCAACTGAATATAAATGACGTTCCGTTTCAATTGAACAAACCCTTGTCTGTCGAGCGGACTCTAAAATTAATTACAATTAAGTAAGATCAGTACACCAAATCGATTTAGTTTGGTTTATTGCTATTTGCAACAAAATAGATTTTCTCAGCCTAAAGATTTTGATTTATCGATTACATCCCTAAATCCCGACTAGTTTATAGCACTTACTATACTCTATGGTTTATAGTTATCTTATCTGTGGCATCTGACATTTGTACTGTACTGACTGACTATTGGCAATGTAAAGGTCTAAAATAAAATCGAGTTTCAGTCAAGCATACTGTGGATGTTACTTTAACTCGTAATTCTTACTAATATTAGTGTATTACGCTGTTTTTAGAGCAATAATGTAATGTATGTGTGTTAAAATACGTCGTTGGTAGCGTCGAAAAAATAGACCTACTTTTTAGGTTAGTTTCGATTTTATAAAATAACTCTGAAACGCGGGTTTTTTTTTCAAAAATAATTTTTGTAGGAGTTAATATGATCAGTGTAGTCTATAAAAAACAAGGTTTGATTTTGATGCAGCATGGTACGGGATTCCATACTTCCATGAGCATTGTCCTTTGGGACATAGGTAGACCATGATCTAGGTTAGAATATAGGATACTTTTTATTCCAGTAGTAGGTGTGTACCCGTGGGACAATTTTCGAACTCCACGATAACAAAGACGCGGACAAAAGCTAGTATAGGTAAATTGTATATCATTAGGACCGGCCTGCCATTATAAGAAAATATTTTCTTTTTTTAACTTTTTGTCTATTATGATTTTATATTCCATACTAATGGACGAGTAATAGAGAAGTACGGAAGAAGAAGACATACTGCGCCGACCCCAATTGAATTGGGATAAGGGCAAGAATGTTGATGATGATGATTCCAACTACAGAACCACTTAAAAGAGATGTTTTCCTGTAGAATATTGACTAAGAATTACACTCTTAGTCAATATTCTCGTTCAGGGGTTAAGTACTGTAGGCAACATTTGCCTACGTTATGCTACTTCGAATCGTATGAATCACTTTTCTCAGAAACACTTGTCTGGTCCTCATTGGTCCTTTGATCTCTGAATGGTCCTCTGACACTTCTTCGGCCTTTCTCTGAATCATAATGTTTATTTTGCAAGTATGTTTCATTAGTTTTGTTGTGCAATTCTTTATGTTATCCATTTTAACAAAAAAAGTCGATTTGTAGAGGAATCAATTTTATAACCTAAACTTCTACCATTACAAAATATGCAGACGAAGTGACCTCTGCGTAGCCACCGACCTACCAATTTGAATTATGATGTGAAAAAAAAGAAATATAAAAAACACCCAGCAAACCCACACTCCTTATTTATCACATTATCGTAGACTTATCTATGATATAAAACCCGTTTCCTCATTAATCTTTATCACATCAATATAAGTGTGGTTTAATGCCCTGCTCACGACCTTAGCCGACGAGACTTGCGACTCGATTTGCGTAAAAACGCGCTCGTCTCTTCTATTCTTCGCGTGAGTACCGTCGGCATCGCGATGACTCGTATGGCATGTTCCAAGCAATTTACTTCATTTGTTTTTCCGATGTCACAGTCGCAATACGCGTGACCGCTGATCGCGTAGCTCGTGGCCAATCGGTAAGAAACCAGTCGCAGCGACTAGCGCCACTTTGTACCGCCATTCATCTCCATCACTCGTTAACGATGCACAAAAACTGTCGCAACGGATACAGTGTGTCGTAGTCACTAGAATACATCAACTGTACTACAAATTGGTTGGAACGTAAACGTACGGATGCTGTAAGAAACGGCTCCTGTTATTTGTATAAGAAGAAACTTTAGTCTTCCTATAGTTCGCTACAAAAAGAAGCTGTATCCCGTTGCTAAATTGGTTGTGAGCAAATTTTAAAAACCTAAAGACCAAAAATCATGCTGATCGCCAAACCTTACCAAGTACACTGGGGTCGGCTTCCAGTCTATCCAGATGGAGCTGAATCAGTGCCGGCGTTAGGGGAGGGGGGGGGGCGCGATGGGGCGACGGCCCAGGGCGACAAATTCTGGGGGGCGCCAAGGTCTGGAGTTGGAGTCTCTGGCCTCCCCTGGTGCAAACCCTCAAAACTGTGCACTACGCTCTGTGCATAAAAAAAGAGGAGCTACAAAACTTTCTACGTCCGCGTCGTTAGCTCTGGGTAACGCTAAAGGAAAGATGAAATTCTTAATATAATTTTACTTGGGATCAGCAAAAAACTAACACTTGATATTGATTCCCTCAAGTGGGCGCCACAATATTTTCGCCCGGGGTGTCAGTGGCCCTTACGCCGGCACTGAGCTGAATACCAGTACTACCCAAATAATAAAAATCGATTAGTAATTTAAAATCAAGAACAGTTACCACCCATCCCAGTCGCCCACCTTTCCGTTTTGACCCACTTTCGTTCGTCCCAAGAAAACAATTATGATATTAAACTGTAAATGCCTCGACACAGATTGAGCCCTTTCTCCCAGAAACATAAAAAAAAAAACGAATAAGAAGTCAATTTAATAAAAATCCACGAATCTTATAAAATCGTCTATTGATCTATATCTTTAACACTACCCCCCGTACCGTTGACATTTCCTCTCATAATTGGCAGTTTTCATAGCGCCATAAAAAGGTTGGAGCTAAACAATCACGGAGCAAAAGATAGATCTATCAGTAACAACATCAGTTCCAACGGCCCGCACAAAAAACGGAGCAAAAAAAATGTACAAGGAATTGTGGCTTGAATAGGTAGTGTGTGTAAGGGAGTTCCGTACGTTTTCAATAACAGATAACATGTCAACAAAGAGATTTAATATATTATTGAGAAGACAAGTCATAGAAAAATGTGATCCCATATATCTGTGAGGCCATGAGGTCATATAGCAAAATCTTACGATTGTAAAGTTTGACACACTGTAAATAGTTGTACCGACAGCCACCACTTGCCGAGTAGATTACAATTTTGTTTCCATTTTCCTGCTTTCGTAAGTAAAAATGTATTCAAATATACTAAGAAAGCACCCAAACGGCAGATCATTTTGTGTCAGTTAGCAGAAAGAAGGCAACATGTTCCGAATTCTAAATAGAAACAGCCTTGATTACCAGTTTCGCGAACATAAACCTTCCATTTAAATCTCAGACCTCCAGTGATTCATATTTTAAGTATCGAACTTATAACCACCACTTCATCCTAAACCAACAGACTAACAAAGTGGACCTCAAGAAAACACTTACCGAACTCTGAAACCGGGCCCCGCCCGCGGCGACCCGACGTACACATATTTTTGTACCAAGGTTACCTTTTCGCGAGCCGACGTCTATACACACACACGCACACACACAAAACTTACTATATATAGTAAAGAATAGTGCCTCGCCGCGACTACGTGTCTTTCTGTTCGGGGCAGCTCGGAAACCACTAAACTGATTTTGTTACAGTTTTCACTTGACTTGGAACTTCTACTTTTATCTTCATCCTTCACACCAGATGCAGTTGCTGCGGTTAAGAGCCCCGAAATCTTTTTTCTTCGATCAAAACCGGGATTATTCAGTAGTTTGTTCCATGTATACACTGTGACTTTTTAGTCGTCTTACAAAGATGGTACACTCAATGTATCCGACATAAAATACCTATAGGCGCGATTTTTTTTAACCTTTAATAATTATGACATTAGGTACAAAGAAAAATAAATAATACTTACATTAGAATTATGAAACATCCTGTTAATAATGTTTGTGTCAAACGGTAGAACATACCTACCCAGCACTGAGGACACGAGTCGAGTAGATCATCGCTCGCAACAGGGTGTTTCAACAACGTCATGCGTCATAATACTGAATAATATTTTTATTTTTAAATTATTAAAATCACATAAATACGATTTTTTTTTTTCGTGAATGTTTAGTAGTCATTGGTTACATGAAGTGGGCTGCCGTTGTAAGACGACTAAAAAGTCACGGTGTATAAGGCCACTGACCATGATTCACTCACCACAAAATTTTCGGCACTATGCAAAAGCTACAAAGTTGCAATTCGGCTGTTTTATTTCATAAATAAAATATGCATAAAACTAAGCAAGGATTTCGCCAGATTTTGTTCCCCAAAAGCGCCAATGAGGGCTAAAACTTTCATGTCGTACGTAACAACTATATATAGTACTTCTAGAAATATGCATTATGGATGGTCTGTCCGGTCGTAGCGTTAAAAATATCAGTCCAACACTTTACGACCGCTCCATCATATTTCACAAGCGCCGTGTTTACTGCCCTGCTCAGTTTATATGCACTTCGGGGAATTTAGCCAATTTATACGATTTTAAGGGGACGTAATATTATGTTATTTATTGAAAGCCACATTCACATAAATCGCTTTAAGTATGTTTATGAGGGCAGTTAATCGTTTCGCCTTGGGTTACGTCTGGGTATCTTTGAGTAGTGACAACTTCTGTAGTCTATGGTGAGGATGTTTTAATGTTCATTATGTAATTTGACTGTGGCAGTATTTAGATAATAACGGGTTTAAACCGAGACATTACCAAGTCGATATTTATACATTTTTTATCGTCATGCATACTAATTATACCTAGATCTCCTCCTACCTTGTTGGTCTGGTGGTCGCAATCAAGCAAGCAGTCGCGCTGATGAGCATGAGGTCCCAGGTTTAATGTCCGGGTCGGGTAAATTGTTACTGGGTTTTTCCATCCAGATATTTTCAATAGCAGTCACAGAGTCTGGATTTGTGCCCGGTTGATGGCAATAGGCTCGCTCCCAATTACATGGGACTTAAACATTTAAACTTAATTGGTGAAATGTGGGTGTACTATTAGGTACACCTCTGCCTAACCCGTTGGGGATTACAGGCGTGATGTTATGTTATATGTTATGTTACTATACCTGGAAAACGTTTGAATAGGACAATATTGTTTTCACATTTTCCAACACAATTTTAGAAATTAATACAGAACATTTTTCTTCAAACAGAGACAACTATCGCCCTACAGAAACCAACTGTGCTATTAAATTACATTAGGTACTTACCCTGAGAGCAGCGGTGGCCCAGTGGTGGAAGTCCTTATTTAAGAGCAGTAAGGCGTGGCTTCGAACTCAGGCTGGCGCATTACTTAGTGTAATTTATTTCATCACCACTGCTCTCAAAGCGAAGAAAAACATTGTGAGGAAACCGTTATATCCTAGATCGAAAATTCGAAGACATCTACTAACCCGCACTGAGCCCGCGTGTTGAATTATAGCCCATTCCACTCTCATACAGAGGAGGCCTGTGTCCCAGCTGTGGGAACATTATAGGCTAATTATGCAATGCTTATGCTACTAACACTACGATAAAACACCAAGCAAGTGAGAAAAGAAGTTCAACGTGTAGGGGAAAATCAGTTGAAAAAATAAAACGTAAAAACATTCTTAAACCAAATAAAGCAGGCGTACACGAATAACGATTATTGACGTAACATTTATTTTTACTCGCATCGTAATCTAAAGATATATTTATTCACGGCCACCAATCTTTTTATTTGCACAATAAATAAAACCTGACATTCGGAGCATGAGAGTAAGGTGACATTTTAAATCTTATTTGTACAGTCACAAGCACCAATATTGCACCTTAGCAATTGTCTTAATTCTATAGGATTTTTTTCGTTGAATAACAATTGCATCTTAGAGATTACAAAATAAAATGGGTGCCATAATAATAATTATCATTAACACTAGAAATGGGATATTTACCATGTTTACTGTTTGTTTTGAGTTCCCGATATTAACAGCAAACATGGTAAATATCCCGTTTCTATTATTAATGATAATGTTAGTGACCATGAGAGTTTAAAAACTTATAAAATAATAATTGTTCGTAACGACATGAAATGGCAATCGACACAGTAAGAGAAAATCGCTTTTAAATGTGACTACATATAAGTGCACCTGACTGTACACCGATGTCTCCCTGATCTAAATGCCGGGTCATTGTGCGCCACTTTCTTCTGTTTGTACATTTTTTCATGTCATGTCAATATTCAGAACTGTCTTTGGTCTAGTTATTGAAGTACGAGATCTTGGGATTCATGGGTCAGTAAAAATATTATTCGGTGTAGTGAATATCACGTTTACAGTTAAAATACATATATATATACACGATTAAGTGTAAGGCGTGCTGTTCTTACATCGGTCTTTCATTTTAGGGTTCTGTACCCGATGAATAACCAACGCGACCCTATTACTAAGCCTCCGTTGTCCGTCCGTCCGTCAGTTGAAATTTTCACAGAATGTATATTTCTGTTGACGCTATAACAACAATAATAAATTAAAGGGAGATCCTCTACTATGATTGTACGGAACCCTTCATGTGCGAGTCTGACTCGCACTTGGCCAGTTTTAATAAATAAGACTTCTAAAAAATGGCATCCTGTTGGTGTTAACTTAAGTATTTCTGTTTTGAGCAAAATGTAATGTAGAAAAGACTTTAAATTGGGTCATCATTTCGAGATTGATATACACTGAAATGTGAGTTAACCGTACTCCTATGGAATACATTCTGTCATTGTTTTAATTAAAACATTAATCATCAAAAGAAGCTCTAGAAAATATCGTCATAACGAACTGATGACGCGTTGATGTCTTTTGAACGACACATTTAAAAACTAACTATGCCCTGCGGTGTCATCCGCTTGCTCAGCTTTTAAGGGTCTTAGCGTGATATTAAATATAAGTATATTTGTCTCGAAAAATGAGTTATCAAAGTCATATAGATTGTTTTAAATCCGACTGGTAGTTCCAGACATTAGCACGTTCAAACAAAACAAAATCTTTAGCTTTATTACATTTAAGCACATCTAGTACTGATTACTTCAAAAATTGTTACGGAACGGAACTCAATTAATCCATTTCGTTATATTTAATTTATAAATCTATATACATACATACATTAAATAAAATTATAACAGGCCAGGCAGGCAGCAGGTTATTATATATATATCAATTTCTTCAATTTACAGACATCGGCCTGTTATAATTTTACCCCCATATATATATATATATATACATATATGGGGGTCTTTAGAGCACCAGAAACCAAAACAACCGTTTTTAGAATTTTTACCTGTCTGTCTTTCTGTCTGTATGTTTGTACGCGCATCACGCAAAAACTACTGCATGGTTTTTTTTTTTTTTGACAACCATCACACCGCCATCTGATCCCAAACTAGGCAGAGCCTGTACTATGGCAACCAGACAACTGATAAACATACTTATATATTTCTAAATACATACATATTATAGATAAATTATACACCCAGATACAGAACAAATAATCGTACTCATCGTACAAAGATTTGTCCTGTGTGGGAATCGAACCCACGACCTCCGTCCTAGCAGTCAGGGTCACTAACCACTAGACCAACAGGACAATCAAACGATTTGAACGTAGTTTTCACTGTTCTACTGCTAGATACTTAACTTAAAATATAGGCTACATAGATACAGTTTTGGACCCGATAGGTGGCGCCGTGTGAAGCAAGGGCGGTTCGCTAGTTTATTCCATTTGTATAATGTAGAGCAACTTTACAGTGTACTAGTTATAAAGTTTGATAATTCTCCCACGGCATCATACCGGGATAAAAAGTATCATATGTGTTATTTCAGGTTATAAACTATCTGTGTGCAAAATTTCATTCAAATCCGTTCAGGAGTTTTAGCGTGAAAGAGTAACAAACATCCATTCATCCATCTTCACAAACTTTCGCATTTATAATGATAATTAAGTAGGATGATAAATTTAATTAAATAATCCTTGTAAATGCCTTGCGAAAGACATAAAACAATAAATAAAAATAAAGTGCGTTGTAAACAACTGTTCACTTTACTACTTAAAAAGAGCTCTTGAGTTACGTACGACTTTATTAAAACTATAAAGTTAATTACAATGTGAATGTAATGAGACTGTTACGTTTTTTATTTATCTTGTTTATGATCTAAAAGTAATTACAAAAACATGAGGATAGAATAAATACACACAACATATAACAATATCCCACATCAATATTTCATGGTCCTGGGATCGATTCCCAGATCGGGCAAAGTGTTACTGGATTATTCCATCAGGAATTTCTCAGTAGCAGCCACGGAGTCTGGATTTGTGCCCGGTTGATCGGTGGGTCACCCCCTATTACATAGGACTTAAACATAACTGGCGAAAGGAGGGTGTACTATTCGGTACACCTCTACATAACCCTTCAAAGATTACAGTTTTATGATATAAAACAATATGTACATCTACGGCTTGAAGAGAAATTTCTTGAGAAGCATGGTAGGAGAACATGGTGCGCCGACCCCTAATTAATTAGGATAAGGACAGGGGAATGACAACCTTTAGCGTACCTTGAGCTGGCTAAGACCACCATCACCAGCAAACGTTGTATTGTATTTTTTTCGTACTGATACGAAAAAAGAAGATAACAAACTGTAAACGGTCTTTCCTACTTTGTCGAAGTAAAATGCCCTCCCAGAGAAAAAAAGAATACTACAAAAAACACGCTTACTGTAAACGCAAGATCACAGGACAACCTGTGTGGACAGGCACACAGACAATCAGGTCCAAAACAAATATTGGTGGACGAGACAAACATTTGTCCCGGTGTGGGAATCGAACTGGCGATCCTGAGGATAGAAAGTAAACACTTAACCACCGCGCCTTTTGGCTGTCAAATATTGGGCATGCATTTTGGAGGGGAACCTCGAAATCTGTTGCTACCCTGTGTTGATCACTGCTTAGGTCAGTTTAACAATCAAACTCATTTCATAGAACCGAACCACCAGTGACTGCAGAGTAAACAAATAAAAAAACTTTATTGCAAAAAATAGAACCGACTTCAAAGACACAAAAAAAAATGGATAAATAACTTTAGCTTCAGAAGTCGGTGACTTTTGTTTGTTTGATTGATTTTTTTGTCACCAACTTCTGAACCTATAAAAAATCAGACGAATTGATAAACTCCTCCTTTAGGAAGTCGGTTAATGAAAGAAATGGCTAAAAGCATGCTACAAGTCACCACACCGCGATGCGACTTGCGTGTGATGTAATTGTAATAGGTAGGTACTCAGGAGTCACGCCAAGAAAACAAAAGACGCACGCGAGTGTCGCATCGCCCGTGGCCGTGAAAGACGTGCAGAGAAGTGCAAAGCGGAGAGGAGAGAAGATGCTTAGGAGCTAGGGTGTCCACCGAAGCTATGCGTACTGGCTACCCCAGAGCAGAGATGTGTGCACAGGCTACTCACGCCCAGTGTGTAGACCGCCGCACGCCATTCACGTCTCTTCTCATCTCCGCTGTGCGCTGTTGTCTGCTTGGCCTAAATAAATATAAGATATCTCTGCTCAACCGATACCACTAAAGCTAAACGGAGACAAGAAGCGTAAATAACGAAATACTATTAGTAGTTTCCAACACATCTCCGCTTTAGTAGAGTTCGGGCCTTAGGAATCAAATTCCTATAAAAATCTCTGAAACTTAGAAACTTCTTGGCAATATGTAAACCCACCACTAACCGCTCATAGATATTTCTCAGCACGTTCACTTAAAATTAATCCTACAAACTTATAAAAAAGTGTTGCCCCATTTAGTATCCGTAATTGGTAAAATATTACCATGTCAAATACTGATAAAAAAAGTGGAAAACGTAGCGAAGTTAGCGGTTATCCGTACTCTTTCAAAGTAAAACAAGATTAATGTTTCTGACTGCGCCACTACTAACAATCCAACTAACTATACTGCAGTTTTAGTATTAACATTTATTATGTTACCACCTTTTGCTAACCCTATGATTTGTTGCCAGTAATGGTCCGTATTTCAACTTTGTTAAAGTAAACTTTGTACGTCAACCTTTTTTCTTTTTTTTTTTTTTTAAAGGATGCCACATTTTTTTTTGTACTTACTAAACGATTACCCCACAAAGACGTCAAGCACATAATGTAATATCATACACACATTAACACAAACGGAACCATTTACGAGTACACAACTAAATCTAGTTAACTCTATTTCCTAGTGGAATAGGGCTGCCCACTAATGTCCAAATCACAAAATTCCCATAAACAGCCGTAAAGATTCCTGCTTGTTCATTGAGGAAATCCTGGAGTGTTTACAACAGCATAATGTCACGTAACAAAACATCACGCCTGCAATCTCCGAAGGGTAAGACATACACACTTCGCCAGTTATGTTTAAGTATCATGTAACACTTCTCTTGTAAAAAATGTACATATGTGAATAAACATTATTCTTAATAGGAGGCTAGCCTATTGCCACCAACCGGGCACGAATCCAGACCACTACTGAGAAATTACTGAAATGACTGTTGATTAAAAGGAACACAGTAGCACTACAATGTGAACTCTTATAATACCTAACGTATCTAAGAATACTCTTGAACCCTTGCTAGTGTGGAAACAGGTATTTTCACTTCCCTTCCTATTCCAAAAGGAACATGTATATTTTCCAACTCGGTATCGCTTACCCTATCTCCGTTGAACAGGGTTACCACCTACTGAGACAGCTGTAACACGGCACATTTGTCATAGCACGTGCGTGTCGCACGCGTGACCCTAGACTCGTAACACACACGACTGGGCCCGAGAGATTTATGTTACTACTCACACATCCACGGCGCCTGGTAGTTGTGTCGCCGAAATAGCCATAATGTGAGGAGATAGATCAGTGTATAAATAAACACTAATGCATTAGTGAAGGGGTCAACTCAATCAACTCGGTATATAGACATCCACTGTGCATAAACCTATTTTCTTTCATTCTTTCTTTCTTTCTTTCTTCTTTCACTGCTGGAAGTATCCCAAGCTGCGCCACAACACCCTGTTCTTTACCTTCTACAACCAGTCTGTCCGAGCCTCCTCGGAGAATGGGTAGGCTGAAGGTGAATACTGCCACCATCAGACTCTAATCTAAATTCCACTGAGAAACAAAGATTATAACTGCTAATGTGAAATCGAACTTATAATCCTACGCACTAAACTAATCGTTTTCAATGTGTGTCGCACTCCTACAATGAATTTAAACAAGATTGACATTTTGTCGATAGCTTACAAATTAATAGAAAAGAAAGCTGCAGTTATAGTTGGTGAACTTATCTTAAACGGTTGTAACATCAAAAATGCCTGCCCTCAAGTTGAGATCTAAATAAACAGAATTCCGAAAGTAATTTTCATGAATCCATTATTTGTTTAAGTTTATTACAAGTCTCAGAAATTACATTCATATAAAATTATACATATACTAGCTGCCCAGCGCAACTTCGTTCGCGTGGTGTCCTACCCCTTACCCTACCCTACTCCTACACTACTCTTAACCTACTCCTACCCTACTCCTACCCTACTCCTACCCTACTCCTACCCTACTCCTACACTACTCCTACCCTACTCCTAACCTATTCCTGCACTACTCCTACCCTACTCCTAACCTACTCCTGCACTACTCCTACCCTACTCCTACCCTACCCTACTCCTACCCTACTCCTACCCTACTCCTACCCTACTCCTACACTACTCCTACCCTACTCTTAACCTACTCCTACCCTACTCTTAACCTACTCCTACACTACTCCTACCCTACTCTTAACCTACTCCTCTACACTACTCCTACCCTAATCCTACCAAAAAAAAAGTATCCTAGTGTTGTTTTTAGACTTATCCAGGCAATTTTTAAATTTTTCTCGCCGTAAAAACCATCCTTGAACTTCAACGAACATTTTAAAAAAAGAATTGACCAAATTGGTCCAGGCGTTGTTGAGTTATGGGCTTACCAACACATTTTGCGATTCATTTTTATATTATAGATATTAAATTCTATTAACTAACACCAGGCTTTGTAACTTTCAGCACTAAAGTAGCTCAGTGTAATCCCACTTCAAACACTCCTTGTTTGCGGCGTCTAATCTTATTACAAGTATAAAGCCGAAGACTAAATATATTCAAACAAGAAACGGATCCAAGGAATCAATTCAAAGGAAAAATAAACAAGACCATAAAACGAGGCACATGAATGCTACCCCCGTAAGCCAACAAGCGGTATCTCAAAAAAACGTTTTTTTTTTTGTGTATAGCGGCTTGAAACACCTCTCATCAGACTTATTAATAAAATGACCGGATCTTTGTTGGTGCGTTAAAAATAAACTACTAAGAAAAACGTACATTATTTAATTTTTGTACTAAAATTTTCTTTATCGTGTAGTTAGGTTGTCTAACCTGGTGTTAGAGTTTTTATGCCACCCATGGGCCTTTGACTTGACTTTACATGCCGTCGAAAAATATCTGTCAGGCATACTGGTTTCCTCACGATATTTTCCTTCACCGAAGCAAGAGATAATTATTATACAATACGCACATGAATTTGAAAAATTCGTGTCTTGAAGACATGACATGACTTGGTAGTCCTACGGTCACATCACTAGGCTATCACAGCTTACAACTAAAACACACCAGCTGAAACTAAAATAACACCTGCCTGTTACTTTCCCACTGCAGTAGTGAAGGCACAAATGAATAGAAAATTAGAATTACATTTTCACATAATAGTTCCCCTTTATTCGAAACATACATTTATTGAGTTACCGTTGCTTGGCTCACGGGGGCGGAATAAAGTCTCTTCAATTAATCCGTAACATTTTATTTAAAAAGCCGCCTCGACGGACCAGGATTGGGCCTACAGTACGAATTTAAATTTCAAATGAAGGAACTTCTCTGTTAATGACACTCTTTGTGAGGAATGATAGTAAAGATGTATATTTCTTATGTACCTATACATTTCTTAATGTACCTGCGCACTTGACGATGTTATGACTGCATCAGCGAGTGGAGTTCGCATAGCTGAATTTTGGGCCAAACATATATAATAAAAATTTGTCATCGACTCGCTTAGAAGAATGTATAAAAATCACGTGAACTAAACTTCCCAAACGGATTCGATGCAGTCTTCACAACATTTTAGAAAATTTATTCCCGTTTATGTGTATTTCAAAATTCTCCTGCCCTTATACCAATTTATTTGGGGTCGGCTCAGCATGAATGACATCTTCTTCCATTCTTCTTTATTACTTATCATCTCATCAGACACCTCCTGCCATATCATCCTTCACACAGTCCATCCGTCGTCTCTTCGGTCTTCCTCTACTCTTATACCCATCCACAATCAAACTCAAAACTTTCCTCTTTACTTTTTGCTCATTCCTCCGCATCACATTTCCATACCACGATAACCGATTACCACACAACTTTTCAGTCACCGGCGCCACTTTCAGACTTTGTCTTATTTTTCATGTGTATAATATTTAATTAATGTTTAACTTATATATAATAAATAAATCTTCATGTTTTGTCAAGTTATTAAAGTTATGCGAAGCAGGGGCAAGTCGCTAGTTTCGTATGTATAACAATATACATTTCTGGCAATTCTTTTGTGTAATGTTTTATGAGATCTCCATTGTGGTGGTTTTAAGTTCGCACTAAGTACTAGCACTAAACGTTAAAAGTATTTCAGAGATGGTCCAAACCGACGTGCAAGAATTCTCTTTAACCCCGCGTGTTCCCGCCCATTGTACGTGCATTGTTTAAACTATTCGTGTGGTTGTTGGCAAGCGAACGATAAATGGGTATGAGAAAAGTGAAGGTTAATAAAACTAACTCTTTTATCTCTTTTGTTTTCTATTACTGACTAGCTGTTTGCCCAAGGCTGCCTCCACGTGGTGGTCAGAAACTATCTCAAGACAACTTACTTGAATGAAAAGTATTCTTTTTCTTAACAATAGTTCATGGTCTATGTGTGTGCCAAATTTCATTAAAATCCAATTAGCCGTTTAGGTGTGAATAGGTAAGAGAGAAACATACAAAATTACTTTCGCATTTAATAATAATTAATAATTTATTCAATTCAAGTGAGATGCATACATTACATAATTAAAAAAAAAAAAACTATCTTAGATGAGCTTATATAAACAGAAATTCGACAAGACATCTGTGTCTGAACTAGATAAATGAATATCTGTATCTCAGACAACAGCGCTCTTCCTTAAAGATATACATGTGGCTTAAAGTTCAGATTGGCTTTAATTATATATGACATTAGTTTTAAATCATCTAGGAGCAAATTATAAACAAAACAATTTATTTATGGATATCGAAAGCCAATTATATTTCTATCTCATAATAGCAAAGTCACGCGCTCCAACATTATAACGAACTCAAAGGCAAATTAACTTTGTCTTTCGGTACTATAAACATTTTACATAACACTCTGACAGTTCCAAACAGGTTACCGGGATCTTGATAACTTCCAAACACAAGTTATTTAAATACAAATGAGTTTAATTCTTTACAAACACACGTAATATATACAGAGTTATACGAGTACACCCGCGCTTTGGTTAAAAGTTTCTTAGCAACCATCAGTAATCGGATTTCACTCAGTCATGTGGCCCACTTCTGATAACAACCACGGTATTGTGGACTTGGAAACATATTTTTACTCCGTGACCACGACCACAGTGGAAATGCGTGTCGACCACAAAAATATTTTATTGATACCTATTTGTATTGTGTTAGCTGATTGAGGATGTGAAGATAGTAGAAATGAGAAGTGTAGATTTATTGCAAAAGTTTGTGTGGTGGTGTGGTGGAGGAAAAGTGTGATCACGTTGCACGTGTCCAGTATTAAATAGGAAATAGTAACTTGTGTACATAAAAAAACCGGCCAAGTGCGAGTCGGACTCGCGCACGAAGGGTTCCGTACCATTATCTATAAAAACGGCAAAAAAATCATATCTGTTGTATGGGAGCCCCCCTTAATACTTTTTTTTTAATTTTTAGTATTTGTTGTTATAGCGGCAATAGTAATACATCATTTGTGAAAATTTCAGCTTTCTAGCTATCACGGTTTATGAGATACAGCCTGGAGACAGACAGACAGACAGCGAAGTCTTAGTAATAGGGTCCCGTTTTACCCTTTGGGTACGGAACTGTAAAAAGGAGAAACTCGTGCCCAAATAATAACAGCCGCTCGGATCAATCTTCGGGTTAAGCCGCGCTTGCCTAGGTTGGTCTATGTATGGGTGACCACCCATTACATACCGAGTTTCCTCCGTGCCTCGGAAAGCATATTAAGCCTTTGGCCCCGGCTGTCATTTGCAGATCTTTGACAGTCGTTACAGGTAGTCAGTGGCCCTAAAGTCTGACAACCAGTCTTACCAAGGGGTGTCGTATTACCCAGTACTGTCTGGGTTGTGGAGGTCAGATAGGCAGTCGCTCTATGTAAAATACTGGTATTCAGCTGCATCCAGTTAGACTGGAACCAGACCTCAACGTAGTTGGGATAAGGCTAGCCCGATGATGAGTAACTGTGTAAATCTTTACAAAACTAACAGGATAATCTTTATGAACAATAACTGTCTCAATACAAATACTACTATTTCACCAGCAACAACCTAGATCCAGACCACATATTATCATTATCTCGACTTCCATCGACCACAAAACATTAACTTCACCACAAATTACCATATAAAAGAGAAGACAATAGACGAGGAACAACAAACCGTATTGATTGTGGTGGACCATGACAGTAGACAAAGAAACATTAGCCATGCAGTAATTCAACTAGGAACAAATGGTCGGAATCGGCTAATACACATATATGCAAATTTTTATACGCAAATTCTTAGCATTATTCAGGTTACAGGTTACTCGTGAGTAAATCGGGGCACTAGACAATTAATTACTATTCAAAAGATTTAGTCGATAAACTTAACAGATGCCTTTGATTTTACAAAAAGTACTAGTTGCTTTACTGTTTATCTCTATACTGTGACCAGAGAACAAACCACAAATCTATTTTATACATGACCACAACTTTACTTTTGAAGATAGCAAAAGCTTAACATAAATTAAGCAGCAGTAACCCGGTTTAATCACTAGCTGTTTCTGTTAATCATACTAATTATAATATTTAATTAATGTTTGAGTAAATTGCCTGCCGTGTTTTCTAAATTATCTGATTGGAAGTTTAATTTAAATGTATTTTTTTTTCTAACGCGAGGCGTGGTTTTAATATCGGTAGATTTCTTCAAATAACAGTAGCGGGTCGCTGCTACGCATTTTAATTCTTGACAAAACTTCGAGATTTCTTTATTATAATTATGTTCGATTCCCGGGTCGGGGAAATTGTTATTGGGTTTTTCTATCAGGACTTTCTCAGTAGCAGCCACGGAGTCTGCCCAGTTGATGGCAATAGGCTCGCCCCCTATTACTTGGGACTTAAACATACCTGGCCAAATGTGGGTGTAGTATTAGGTACACCTCCGCCTAACCCTTTGGGGATTACCGGCGTGATGTTTTTTATGCATTCACATAAAGCTTGCGAAATAAATTCTCAAATTATTGGTGAAACCCGCATCTAAATCCTTTGCGAAGTTTAGACGAACTGTCTGCACAGAACACGAATTTAATTTATATCTCAGAAAGTTTAGTGAATTCATCCTCTAAAACTTGCTCAACTGATAAAATTGTATATGTTTTAAACCTGCATACTGCAACACAATAGGTGACATTTTAAAGTCAGTTTGCGTTTTAATCTCATTCACCATCCACATTTGTATGACGAACACATAATCTTCTTACACACCCACTACAAAAACATTTTACGACTACTTATTTTGAGTCACATTTATTTTAATCCGATGTAAATAAAAAAATTCTTAACTTTAAAAATATATATTACGAAACAAACATGAAGTTTACCAAAGAACTAATTAAAATCACGATTGGAGCTTAGCCCTTTCAAATACGTTTGAACTTTCAAACTAATTAGATGGGGATAAATATCTGTTTTTTTAATAGGGTTGACAGAATAACACAGCTTGTAAAATAAACGTGTTTGAGCGTATGATACCTCATTTTAGTTTGAGCATGCTCCTCAGTCTTCTTCTTTTTCATTTCAATGGTACTATTCAATTTTAATGGCCACGGCATTGTCGGTGGCAGCACAGGTCAATTTGACTGCATTTTTTGAAGCCCAGAGGCAAAATAATAAATTAGGCATATAGGCGTTACAGTTTCTGCTTTCACACCGCCACCCTTTATCCACTTGGCAAACTGGCGTTACATCTTTCCACTTGAGTTAAGGACCTTACCTTCAAGCCCAAATTCCCTTATTAAAAAGATATCGACAAAGACTCTTTCAGGTTATAAATAGTAACATTGGAAGAAGCTTATTTAAGGACGTATTCATTTAGCACAACTATCAGATCAGAATCTTATACCTAATCTACAGGACTTATCTTAAAGTCCTTGCAAATAAGAACGTCTTACCGACACGACACGATACCTAATTAATCCTTAGTAACTAAATGTATAAAGTTCTATGGCCTTTTCAAATCATTACCTTCTGCTAATGACTGGCTCACAGTCTTCTATCTTCTTCTCTTCGATAGCACTCGGAACTCAGTAGTCAGTCACGCTATTCTCGAAGTTAGCTAGGGAATATAATAAAAAGGGTGTAACAATACCCTTAACGAAGCCAAAAGGCACTTGTTCTCCCCGTCATTGCGATAATTTTTTTTGTTCTAGGCCATACCTGGGAACCTTTTAGTTACGGAGATATTGGGGGTCAAGTTCCAACTTTTTCACAAGTTTTTTGTTTTAATACTTGTTTTTAATGTAAGATTTTTACTTTAATCACCTCCACGACCCCCGTACTATCCAATCCATCCATCATCACAATGTTATGAATGCGTTACATTGAGTCCTACCGCAAAACGTGATTTTTCATCCCAAAAAAAGTCGTTTTGCGTAAAGTTACTTAGTTTGTTGTACAGAATGCTTGGTTGACGGCTTCGTTAAGGGTCTTGTTACACCCATAATTGACTACCCAGGGTAAGTCTACCTAGGTACGATCTTGTCCTGCCCTTATTATTAGAGATTTTACAATACAATTACGCTTATAAAAACGTCAGTTAATTAAGAAACGTGCAGTTTTCGTGGGCGCACCATTTATGACCTGGATTCAGCTCCCATGAGCGGTCGGAGCGGTTTTATTTTGTCTCAATACTTTACTTTTACTACTCGAATGACCTCCGGACGAGTAAACGAGTAAAAAATATTGAAGGGCTCCGCCGGTGTATACCCGACTGACGAGTGGGTAAACGTGGGAGACGCAGGTATTTTGTTGAGTTTTAAGATTTTATACATAGATCAATAATTCGATACTTATATTTATTCAATTTTCTATTCAGTAGTCATTATGTAATTTTAAGTGATAAAATTATTTAGAAAATAATGTGGTTTTCAATAGCTCTAGATACGCCATACTTGAGGCCTCCTTCACAGAGGAAAGCCAATTCCCACTACCAAGTCATCAGTGACAAATCCTAAAAGATTGTATAAGAATATAGATTTTTAGCTTTTATTGAAATTGATTCATTTGCAAGCAAACATGTTAGTTCGGCTCAAGGGATCAATGAATCAAACATTTTTGGTCCTTATAACCTCCTTCAAAGGACCCAATGCTTAATTATTTTGTATAAAATTACTTTAAATCTCTTTTTTAGACAACCTGCTTTTTAATAGGGATCTACAACATTCTGAACTTAAATTTAAAGTCTACTCAAATACTAACTTAACCCTTTCCAGCATCTCATTCTGGAAGCTTCGTCAGTCGAGTATGCGCATAGCAACGACGCCTGCGCGGTGACGGGAGGCGGCGGCGGGGAGGCGCGCGCCTACCTGCGCAGACGCTCCCCAAAACGAACAAGAGTGCGCATTCCTGCCGCGCCGCCCGCGCACCTTACTCCCCCGCACCCGATGCGTAGGGGTGCCAGGAAAAGGTAATATGTATAAAACTTCTTTTTCGTCTCTGACATCAATGAAGTAAGAAACTGTGATAAAATCTTTGCCCTGCATTGAGCACAGGCTGGTATTATCGAAGAAGAACAAATAATTATTATTTCTTCTTAGAAGTGTCGATGGCAATCTAAACTGTGTAGCACAGAATTCGGCTATGAGTTTGGCGCCTGCAGTAGCGTCCACCAGTTCCTGTTCACATTAAGTGACCCTCATATTTATTTATAATTCTGCTTTTTAACGTGTTGATGTTTTTTTGACCTAGCTTAAGGAGGCTTAAGTAGTAAAACATACACAAGATTGGCAGCAGATGACCTCCCAGCATGACCAGTTAGATGACCCAACGAAAATAAAATCTATTCAGAAGCTAATCTTAACAGAATTCTGATACGAGCTTAGCATCTTCATTGGCATCAGCTATTCATAATGGGAAACCACTTAAATGACGTAGGTTTAAAAAATCTTTTTGTAGAAATAGAAAATTGTTTATTAACAAGGTAATACACAAACTGGTACAATTATACACAAGAGATGTTACAAGTGGCTTCAAATATTTCCTAAAAATAGTTAACATAGTGATGTTGCTAGTGAGCCCGAAACTAAACAGTTAGTCTGCATCTTGGGGCTATAATGCAGATATTAAACTATTCACAGCATCAAATAACTTAAACTTATTAAGCTAAGAAACTGCTAATCGAATCCACAAAGTAAGACAGAGAGAACCGGCAAAGTGAATCTCGCAACGTTCACCGAAACTAGTCCAACGGAGTAACCTAGAAAATAATTTGGACACTAACAAAGATCAAAACACCAGTTAGACTGATCGTTCCGTTCGTTAGCAATATTTCATAAACATTTTACTGTGAGAATGTTAATTGACTTTAGTGTAATTGACCGCGGCCCACAACCGTTGGTTTGACATAAACATATGCTTCTGAACCCGGATCCAAGGTTCATTAAGCCCTAATCAAAGATTTATATCGATGGATTTGTAGTGGAAGTACAAAAAGTACTAAAGTAACATACATAGTTCAAAAAGAACTACAGCGCCATCTATGACTCAAATGAAGAACTAACATCTAAATTTTAAATCGCGCAATTAAAGTTATTCACCACTTAACACCATATTATGGACAAACCCGAAAACAACTGTCGGGCAGTAGCCCAACAGACACAACACCCGTCTGGTCGGAGGATCATCCCTTTTCTATGGGGGATGAAGAACTTTACACCCTGTTCTTGATATCCCTATAGATTCAACCTACCACATCAACAAGTGGTCGAAATTGTGATATTTCGCTCACGTACTGATAATCATAACTATCTTTACATGAGGAATGTGTGACCTCACTTTTCTCAGTGCGTGATTTTTTCACTTATTACATACTCATACGTCATCATACCTCTCGAAAAAGTTGAAAGAAGAAAAGATTCAGACGCCTGAGTACCGTGAGCATCATCTAATAATATGAAGATGTGAGTATTATTTATTTGTATGGGAAACTTCAAAGTTCAGACATGATTTAAACTCGTTTATAACTGTTACAGCTTCATAAGAACATTATTTGCTATAATGGTGATTCTCAATTGAAAGCATAGCCTACATAAAACTGAATCGTAAACCTCATTCCTAGGCGATTAATAGCTAAGTCCGACAGACCATCATTACGTTTCCTTGTACCATCAAAGCTACATAGAATATCAATCAAGCACAAACTAACAGTGAATAATTTTAACTTATACTGTCACTTACGGGATATGTTCCGTGATTGTTCATAATATTGAGCTCCCGATATTATAAACCGTGAAGCTCGACGAGCTAGTAAAAGAGTAGGTAGGTACACCCACATTTCGCGAGTAACGTTCAAGTCTGATAGCGGGTTATATAATAACTAATGGAAAAGCCATTCCCGAACTGGGGATTGAACCCAGGACCGCTCAGTAGCGCTATTGACCACTAGACCAACGAAGCATTCCCACAACCACCCACAATAAAAATCAGCCACTAAGTCAATTTACTTTGTAAAAGTAAAATAACTCTTTCGCGCCAACCCTACCGTGGTCCTCATCCCCTGCATCCCGACACAATGCGGACCTGTTCCCCTCGCTCCCCTCACCCCCACGTCCCGTCTCTCCCGCCGGCCACTCGCGCAATGCATCCTATAAATAATTCAAAACGCCGTCGGATTAATTCGAGGTCCGTACCGATTCAGCTGTCAATTAATGCGGTCGGAACATCGCGTTCCTGTCCTGTACATCGGTACATCGTGCGGCTGGCTGTAAGATGTGATAACGAATCAATCTGGCTGGTACGAAGGCTCTATGCGGTGCGTTTGAATTCTCGAGTGTGTAGTGGAACATTCGGGAAGCTACATCGATGTCTAAAAAATAAACTGGAACGTTTTACCTCTGTTTTTCTAGAGGGTTACGTCTAGCATCATCTTTGGAATATAATAAGAATACAATATGGATAAATCCTCACTTCAATACACTCTAACAATTTCAAATTGCTTCTCATTCTTGCGTTGACACGCGTGACGGAAGGACAATTTAGGGATTAACATTAATTGAATAAACAGACAGAAGCATTCACCTGTACAAGAAAACATTACATTGTAAATATCGAACTTCCCGACCGCAGGCAATTATTGTGAAATTAAAAACTAAGCGGACAACAATACCAGTAATTTAACGTTGAGAAACTCTTGTGATAAAAAATTAAGAACTCAAGACTTATTGCTTCTCAAACATAGACATTAAAATCTGGGGTACAGACAAAGTAGAAAAGAATCTTTTATCCGCCACTGTAATTGAAACTTGGTTTCAATTTAAAACCTAGATCAACGAAAAGAACTAATTATACAGAGTCGAGACAAAGCGATAATCGAAACAACTACAAGTTTCGAGTCCAATTAGCACTTGAAATGCAACAATAAATCAAGACAACGATTAAAATCACATGCTTTTAGCTAAAATACTCAAAGCATTGCGGCATACATGGCAGACTAACTTTTGCCCGTGGCTTCGCCCACTTAGAGGTCGGATAGTAGCTCAAGGGAAAGTACTCTCATCATCATCTGCCTAGCCTTTTCCCAACAAAGTTGAGGTCGGCTTCCAGTGTCACATACAGCCAAATACGAGTATTTTTCATGTAGCGTCTGCCTATCTGGCCTCCACAACCTAGTTAGTACTAGGTAATACGATATCTCTTGGTAAGACTGGTGGTCAGACTTTCGGGGCACTGACTACGAGTAACGACTGTCACAGAAATACAAATAACAGCCTTGCCCACCAGCTTAACGGGGAGTATTATTGGGATAAAAAAATTCCTTTGTCCTAACCTAGACCATGGTCTACCTCTCTGCTATACCATATCCGATACCGTTCAGCCATTAAGGTGTGTTAAGGTACTAAAGGTTACAGACAGACAGATAGTCCGACATACAGACAGAGTTACTTTCGCATTTATATAAGCATGGATAAATTACATTTGTAAATTAACTAAACTAGTATCGATAAATTTTGCATTTTCACTTCGTTTTAATTGATATATTTACCAGTTCTGTCTTATAAATCAGTCTTTTAACGCCACTTTAATGAAGACGCGTGTAATCAATCTGAAGCTTTGACGCCATATAATTTTCGCCAATAGCACCATTTTTTGTGTACCTATATATGTTTTTAGTTTTAATAAATGACTATATTATCAAACACAATATTAAGCTTTGTTTAGTGTACAGTCGACAAAAAAATCTTGTATTAAGGAAAGAATTAAAAATATTCTACCACGAGCAGACAATATTGTAATGAATTGTATCAATATTTATGTTGGTATTCGTAATTTCTGAATTCTCCAAGAAACTAACTGGCATGTCCTAGAACCAGACACGACGTGACCAACCCGCACAAGACCGCGTGGTAAGATCCAGAACTGTCACAGAACCTATGAACCAGCTTTGGGAACGTTATAAAGTAATAATAGTAGGCTTGCAACACTATATTAATTATCTTGACATGACGTGTAATTTATGATCACTCTGGAAACCTTTGTGTCAAAAACACTACTCGGTACACAGACAAGGGTTAAAACAAGTTAGACGCATGCATACATATCTCTTTTGTCGACTGTACCTGCCTATTGTGTGGACTGGCACATTAGTAACATCCCTGTTAACCCTTTAGCTCGTAATTACAGGTTCTCGCGGCCTAAGTATGAGTCCGACGCTAAAGTTCAACAGGTCGGGCTTGATCTCACGAACAGATAATGCGTTAGCCGATGGCTGTTGGAGTTTTTTGTTATTTTTACGACGAATTGAGATTTATAATATGTATTGTTATGCGTCTGTGTTATAATAATATCAGGTTTCGAAATTACCAAGGTAATTATTATCTTTGATAATTATCATGATAATTCAATATTTGAATTAATGATAATTATCATTTCGAACCCCTGATAAATATTCCCTAATTCGATATATTGTGACCTTTAATACAATATCAGAGAAAGTACTTGAGAATGAAATTTATTTTAAAATACTCGAGTAAGAATTCGAGAATTCTGACATGATGAACTTTAAAATAAGTTAACAAAATCACATAAGACCGATCCACCAATCGTTTTTTTATTCTATAGCCTTGTATGTCCCACTGCTGGGCAAAGTCCTCCCCCATATCCTTTCAGGTACTCTTTCCTTTTACTAATCGATTAGCAATTCATTCTAGCAATGCCATAATAACAGACAATAAAAATGTAAATGAAAACCAGATAGCTTGATAGCTAATAAATAAGCTTCACTCTAGCCGTGTCTGCGCCATTTGCTGTGAAACAACCTGGTCGGTTCCACGAACAGATTCCTCAGGTACCTACAGCTCGACACAAGATAAAGGTTACATCGCTGTTCCTAATCAAACGACCAATATAATAGTCGTCGCTTCCTGCGCTCCCCAAAACCGTTGAATCTATGTGGCGAAAGTTGCTTGGTTTGATGTACATCATGCTTGGTTAACGTCTTCGTGAAGGGTCCGTATACACCCCGTATATGATGCTTCATGATGAGCCTAGTTGGTTTCCACCATACTTGACCATCATCATCATTTCAGTCGAAAGACGTCCACTGCTGGACATAGGCCTCCCCCAAGTGTCGCCACATTGACCGGTCCCGTGCGTCTCGCATCCAGCAGATCCCCACAACCTTCACCAGGTCATCGGCCCATCTAGTAGGAGGATTTAATGACACTGTTTCCAAGCTCTCTTAACTCAATGACTATCTAAATTCGTTTAAACTAAACTCGCTTCCTACTTTGAAAGAAAAGGTTGACGTTAGCCCATCTGTGTTCCCTTCCACATTTAACCCGTCTGCCTTCAAAGCAAGAGTGAACAGGCATCTTCTGGGCACGCTCGTTTTATCATAGACCTCATCCATCGCTTTCCACCAGGCGTGATCGAGGTCAAGAGCAGGCCCATTTTGTAATAAAAAAATAATAATAAAAAATGTAACTTTCAACTTGTGTCGCACTACATAACTAGGATGAATGATTCATTTGTATCATTTAACGGTTAGTCTAAATTGTGCAGATAACTTATTAGCTTCGATTAGTGTTTAGTATTCGATAAGGTACATGATTTAATTAATTAGAACGCATTCGTTTTGGTCAGGTGAACTTTGCGTGGTTTAGTTGCAAGCAATTCGTGACTTTTTTTTGCGTATTGTGAAACTTTACAACAACATTTGCACTTATTTTCCTAAAAACCGACTCATCATCATCATTATCACCAGCCGAACCTTATCCCAACTATGTTAAAATTAAGTACTACCGCACTGGGCCATCGTTGTGGGTTCCGATCCACTCCCATAGTCCATTGATTTGATCTGTGTCCTGGCAATGAAAACATTACATGCTAATAAAGCTACTACTACTAACTAATACAAAACATATAACATCACGATTAACACTAGAAACGGGATATTTACCATGTCCACTGTTTGTTTTGAGTTCCCGATATTTCTATATATCGTTTTTTTTTTTTTTTTTTTTCGACTTTTTTTTTTGTTAACTTATATATAACATCACGCCTGTAATCCCCGAAGGGTTAGGCAGAGGTGTACCCAATTATAGTACACCCACATTTCGCCATCAACCGAGCACAAAGCCAGACTACGTGGCTGCTACGGAGAAAATTCTTGATACTAACCCAAAAACACTTTGCCCGACCCGGGAATCGAAGCCAGGACCTCATGCTCAGCAGTCGCGGTTACGACCACTCGACCAACGAGGCCAATAGGAGTAATACGACTAATACGGCCTCACAAATTCAAAAACCAACTTAATTAAACATAGATATGCCATCTATTTATATTTCTAGAGCACCCAAGCAGTCAGCTCACGTACCACATACGGGTTATACACCGCTGGCCCAATGCCCCGTTGAACAACAATATGGCTCAGTTCAGTAATTACACCATAATTATCAGCACAGGATAAAAACTAACAGCTACCAGTACACCTGCTCACCTTCCCGCGATGAGAATGATAGAAAACTCGTCCGGATATTTTTAGGTGCTAGGTTTTGCTCCTTGGCCTAGATAACGGGGTACTTGATCTTAATTTAGTATTAAGGGTATAGATACAACCAGCTTCTTTGGAGTCTTGTCTTTTTGCCCTGTGTTTATAAATAACTAGCTTATGCCCGCGGCTTCACTCGCGTGGTGTTCGATTATTGTCCCACGGGATCATACTACCGGAATAAAAAGTATCCTATGTGTTAATCTAGGTTATAATCTATCTGTATGCTGAATTTCATCCAAATTCGTTCAGTAGTTTTTGCGTGAAAGAGTAACAAACACCAATCCATCCATCCTTATAAACTTTCGCATTTATAATATTTGTAGGATTGGGCTTAGGTAAAAATGAATCCTGAGAATTTTCAGTTTTAATCGTGTTTTTGTCTTTGTATACAAAAATATTTATTTCATCTTAAACATTGTGCCATATATAAACTGAGGCAGCCTCAGTAAGTTACAATAGTATTTATGTCGGAACTGTCTCACTCTTCCCCTAAGTGATATCCTAGATAAATGAAAACCATGAGCCTATATAATAAAGAGATTTTTTGTTAATAATAAAATTATACAATATTTCTAACATTGACTTAAATGTCACTGAAATCTACAGAAAAAAGAGTAGAGTATCATAGGCATTATTATAAATCAACGGTACCTATATGCCAATATATTCTTTAATTAATAATTAATAGTCATAGCTTTCTCGCAAGCACTAACATTTTATTTATGAAACACGATGGTATAACATTTAATTAATGAAATACCACCATAAAAACCTTAATAAATAACTTCGATACAAAGTGGGCGCCTGAAGACTATGTTGCAAAAATTATTAAACCTGGCACAATCAATTGTGAGCAATTGCAAAATAGTGTATTGTGTATAACTTTTAATTAAATACGCTTATTTATAAAACAATTTTCACGATGTTTTTAGGGTTCAGTACCTCAAAAGGAAAAAATGGAACCCTTATAGGATCACTTTGTTGTCCGTCCGTATGTCTGTCTGTCTGGACCCTTTATCTCGAGGACGCGTGGAGGTGTCGAGTTGAAATTAAAAACATATACTCAAATCTACAGTCCCTTGAAGCTGTGAAAAAATCAAACTTCTAAGTTAAAGTAAAAGAAGATACGGCAGTTTATGCCGCAAAAAAACGTGAATTTCGACACTCTCAAAGTAATCAAAATTTATAGGGTACTTCCCGTTGACCTATAATCATAATATTTGACAAGAAGCATTGTCTTGTATATGTAGTTAAATGACAAAATACCTACAAGTTTATACGGAACCCTCGTGTGCGAGTCCGAGTCGCACTTGGCCGGCTTTTTTTTATTTTCTACTGGGCCTGTTAGTGATAGTTGTAATTAGTGGTAAGTAAAAAACTAATTGGACTATCCATACAAAATATCGCATCGGCTGATGCAATCAATATGAAGAGACCATTGTCCAGTTTGAAGATCTGAATCACCAGTTAAGAGGACCTTACTTTTTTACTGTTACACCATGTTTATGTTATGGCTATAGATGAGTGTAAAGATAATCATAAGATTAACCGACTAAACTGTACATTAGCCTAAAGCCCAATCAATTAACTGTTTAATAACTAGCTTCTACTGATTAACATGACGATTTACTACCCATAAACTACAAAATATTATAGGTACCACATGTTAATCCGTCTAATACTTCGATCACTTCATTAGTTCCAGTGATTAGCGCTTCGTTCTCTTAGCTAAATTGTTATATATAACAAACAATCTTCATTGATGTGTTCTACGCTTTAATGAGTTAATGTGTCGAAAGTTCTCGAACTTACAATATAATGTCTTAGTAACCGTTTTCCTTATAGCTAGTGTGTGTGTGTACAGTCTATTTCTCCAGACGTGTCTGATTTGGTAAACAAATACGGTACCTATTGCGTACTGATAGTGTGATGTGATACTGACGCATACGTTAATCATCATCATCATCATCATCATTCACCTGCCCTTATCTTTATTTATTTTAGGTCGCAGAATGTCTTCTTCCATACTTCTTTATTACTCGACATATAATCAACAACCTGACATATGGATGCCAAACTTGGGCACTGAACCAAAAACATCTCCAAAAACTGAGAACATGTCAGAGGGGTATGGAAAGGAACATGATAGGCGTTACGAAAAAAGATCGTATAAGATCAGAAAAAATAAGATTCATAACCAAGGTGGAAGATATAATAAAGAAAGTAAGACAGTTGAAATGGAAATGGCCAGGACATATGACAAGAGACAGCAGAACAAAATGGACTAAGATCATAACGGAGTGGCAACCTCGCGATGGTAAAAGAAAAAGAGGCAGGCAGGCATAAAGAAGGATGGATGACATAAGGAAAGTCGGAGACGCTACCTGGTCAAGAAAAGCTAGAGACAGAAAAGAGTGGAAACAGCTGGAAGAGGCCTATGTGTCACAGGACACGCTGATCACTAAACCGGGAAACAGATGTGGTAGTTTATAAGTTAGTTTAATTATTACTTTTGTTTAGTTGCAGCAATAAAGGCTTATTAATAATAATAAAATCATAATAAAAATCATAATAAATAAAAAATCAATCAAAAAAAAAACAAAACAATAATCATAATTATAATCATAATTTGTTATTTTGTGTGCAACAAAGAATAAGAATAAGAAAATCAACAACCTCTTCAAACGTACGTTAAAATACCTAAGTATGAATTACATGGGGAACTGGTTTTAAATAACACTGTTTAATGATGATATTTTTTAAACAAAATTCTACGTACCTACATACGCCATTTTTGTTCACCAAATATGAAAAGTAAAAAGCTTACACTGTATACCTGTAACGGTTTTCGCAACTTGTATAGTAACCCGCTTAGTAATACTTTATGGTCAAATACTTTCAGGTTTCAATGTCAATTTTGAATGAATTTGTTTCAAAAGGAAGGTAGTTAATTTTACTACTTCCCTCATATAATTGAACTAGACAAACATTACAACAGAGTTTCATGTGTATCTTGTTGGAAACTCATTAGAGTTATTTATTTATTTATTTATGTACTCACAAAATAGTTAACAGGATATTACATTAAGATAGAAGAGCAGGAAGGTACTGCTTATTTCATAAGAAATTTCTTCCAGACCTGCGAGAGGAAAGTGGGATTAGAATTATAGACACAGTGTGTAGAAAAGACAAAATAAGAAAATTTAAATTATAACTTAAACATATGACCATAATGCCATGGAAGTTGGGTATGCCTTTGGTGTGGGACGCAACTTGCGTCGACACCCTTGCGCCACCCCATCTTCCTAGCACATATTGTCCTAGCATTGTCTGGAAAGGGTTATGATACTGGGCCGGTCAGAAAATAAAAGAACGCAAGGCAGAGCACCGGCATTATGGTTAGACGCGATCAAGAAGGCTGTTGGAGGCAGCCTGTACCGTGCGGTCCACACTGCAGGAGACCGCATGGCTTGGAGACGTGTCGTATGTGGTCACGATCCCCAACAGTGAGGGAACGACATAGAAGAAGAGTAGGTATTATATTAATTTACGATGAAAACCTGTTAATGCATTGTCAGTTTCTTCGATTTTCTTATTTTCCTAGTAAAACAAAGTCACCTTTTGTGTATGTCTGACTGTATGTACATGTACAACGAATTTTGATGCGGTTTATGTGTATACTAAATTAGTATTAAACTTACATTATAGCTAAGAAGTCTCGAGTCATTTCTCAAGAAAATAACCGACAGGGATTATAGATAGACCGTACAGTCATTGTAATTATTATAAGGTTTCTCGTATTTCGGACTATGTGTATGTATTATAATATATATTAGTTTATTTTATTTTATTTATTTATTTATTTATTTAAACTTCATGTACAATAGTGGTACATAGGCGGACTTAATGCCACAAGGCATTCTCTACCAGTCAACCTTTGGGTTAAATAAGAAAACATTGTGATAGGTACAATAAATATCTAAAAAATAACTTCTTGTTTATCTGTATCCATATATGTATTAGTATGTACCCATTTATGTGTATCAATTTCTGTTAACAAAATGGTAATTTTATATATATTTTTTTTTTACTCTACCACAATGCTGCCCTATTTAACCCAAAGGTTGACTGGTAGAGAATGCCTTGTGGCATTAAGTCCGCCTATATACCACTTTTGTGCATGAAGTTTAATCAAATAAATACAGTCCCGAGCAAAATATATCTATAGCGGGCAAGGACTAAAAAAAGCTAAGAAAGACGAAAAGAAATGCTACTTTGAAACGATACCGCACATTAATTTCCAACTGACGCGTCTAAAGGACACGCGAGAGTGGATTCGCATGTAAAACCTAAAAAAAAAGCTGCGTCTACATTGTACACAATTAATTTCAATTACACGGGACAGCGCGCCTGAATGACGTGACACATACATACATACTACAACATACCCTGTATGAACGTATACTACGCCGTAGTATGTTATATAGGTATCTACGTATTGCGTTTTAAGCGTAGTACCTACACTCCGTTTTGATAGTAATCTGATGATCATAAAGTTAAAAGCTGGACAGAGAATGCATGGTTAATTGACATCTGTCTGTATGGCCGTAATTAGTACCTAAACTGAACAGGCCAATTATAATAATGCAGAGATGAAACCACTGGATATTGATAAAGGTATGTTTGCCAACTCCGACATGGATTTATCTAATTCTTAAAACACGAACAACTGTTACCAATTTCTGTTCAAAAGTAATGCCAACGAGTTGCTATACAGGGTGTTAACTTTCAGCGGGTCAGTAAGAGAAACTACATTAACCATTGCAGCTACACGAAAGAGGTCTAAGGAGACTATTCATATTTTTTTGTGAAATTTTGATCCACGTTCAGAGATTTTCAAAAAATATTACAGTTAGCAACAAAATGTCCAGTTCACACCAAACATTTTATAGATGCCAATCGATGCTGCTTCTAATATTAATCAAAAATTTCTATGGGACCAACCCAGGTTGAAGTACTAAAAAAGTCAGAAATCACCAAAATCTTTTGATTGCCTAAAAATTATGGAGCCTCCTAAGTCCATTTTCGTGTAGCTGCAACGGTTAATGTAGTTCCCCTTACTGCCCCGCTGAAAGTTTCCACTCTGTAGTAACTTACCTATAGTAACTTAGATAGTGACTTTATAACAAAGAAAGTACGATAAATACGAGTTAAGATTTTATTAATTTGTGTCTTGAGTACTTACTGTTACTATTAGCCTGTGTCATCCAACTGCTGGGCAAAGGACTCTCCCCGTGACTTCCAAAGCTTTCGATCTAGAACTAATGTGGACCACTGGTCGTCTTGAGTAAGTTGGTATAATTATTACGATATAAAATTCCATACTATCTCGACCGTCTTAAGAGTAAAATACTCGTATTTGTTCGTACCACCGGAAATAAAGACGGGTTTTTGCACCGAGTACAACTTAGTTAGTGATGTTGAGTATTTAATAGGTGCTCCAAATGATTGGCAATTTGTATGTATTTTGAGACCAGCGGTAAATGTTCGCGAGATAAAGATGTCGGTACGGCTGCCCTAGTTGATGAAAAAGCGGCTGATGGCCGCAAAAACAAGAGAGACACGTATTCATTTTCCTCCTTCATATCTAAGTATGACTTTTCTATGAAGATGTTTTCCCAATCAAGAACAGTGATACAAAAACCGTTTGGCGGTCGAATGACGTTGTCAAAAGGATGCTGTTGGTGCACGTTTGTTTAAAATGTTAAGAAAAAAAACAGAATTCGTTATTACTTAGTAACCAAGTAGGTAAACTTTATAATTTTGTAAAGAAAATTTAGGCAACAATGTAATTTTCCAATAACTTTAAAATTGCAACACTATAAAGGACTCAAAGATCGTTAGTCTCAGTTTTACTCCCATATTGGCTCATAAAACCGAACTTTGTTCTCGGAACCATTATACCTACGAACGCCTTCCAATATCTTTTTTCTTTTATAAATCATATACTTGGTATCTGCGAGTCATCGCCACAGACAATAGGTACTTTGTAATATATATTGGCTGGTATATAGAGACTAGACGAGAAGACAATCTTCGTATAATCTCGGGCGCGTTCGTGACCAAACGCTTGCGCATGTGGGGCGTGGCTACAGACGCGCGCGTGTGTGCGTCTGCGAGCGCGACTCCGTTGGCTCTTTTATTGAACGGCCATTTTCCTTTACTATTTTTGTTACCAACGAGAGGCTGCATGTTAGTGCTGAATGAATTTCGTTAACGAAATGTGACAGGATTTAAAGAATTTTAATAACTGCCTACACTGGCCCAATGTAAGGAGACCAACGAAGCGAGCATTGTTGATTAAAAACTTCCCATGGGCCCTGAATTCTTGATATCATGAGAAGACTAACATCTAGCAATAGCACCTTTAAAACTGTATCAAACATAATTCTTTTGAGAAATAGTTCAACTGTCTCATTGATCTAATGTTTACAGTACTGATGAGCTCAGCATGTCTTGGATATGATTCCCAGTTCGGACAATGTGTTACTGGGTTTTCGAAGCATAAATTTCTCAGTAGCATCCCGGAGACTGAATTTATGCCCGGTTAATGGCCCGCCCCTGTAACATGGAACTTAAAACACAAGTGGTGAAATGTGACTGTACCATAGGGCTGCACTTTAGGTTCCCCTCGGTATAACCTTTCGGGGACTTGTTCTGAAGGTGAGTTGTTCTGTTACGAGTAAGATTGTGATAAAACCACAAACGATGGCTCATCTCCTGTCCTGCTCCTCGTGCACTTTAAGACATCTGTCCGAAGCCACTACCAACGCCATTGAAGTTGCAGAGCTAGTAAACTTTTGTTTATTTTCTCGATTTGGAAATCCTCAATGGATGTCCTCCACCCTGAAGAGCGGAGGGGTCTGTCAGACTCGTACTGACTTAAACCACAGAGGTGTCCCTCGCACACTTGCGTCGACGTCGACAGCGGGATCTAATGCGACTTCCGCTGCCCAGGACTAGTCCCGGCCCGCTTGACCTGCGGACCTCGTCCGGAGGGGAGTGAGCTATAAAACTCCCTCATTACGTCTTAAGAGAGGTACGTGTGGAGCACTATGATCTGCCTTCTCAAGTCCAGTGTGATGGCGGCAGAGCTAATAAGCTAATTTAACTTAAATAATTATGGGAAACATCGACACGAAGAAGAAGAACTATTAAGAACATCTTCAAATTGAACAAATTCGTACCGGATATCAATGGAAACACACATGAAACTCGTTCGAGTATACACAGTATACAGCCACGTCTAAATGGTTCATCTGCGAAGTCAACGCTCCGTGCGAGATTCGGAGCCGCGCGTGTTTGTTGCTGATTTTTTACTTCACATGTACTTATGTATTGTAGGTATGGGTGGTCGGTATTTATTGTACAGTTCTTAATAGCAGTTATGAGGTTCAAAACTCTTCAAATACCACCTTCTTATTCGACTATGGCGAAGCCTAGAAGGACGGTTATGTTTGTGCCGATTGGTTTTAGTAAACTTGAGAGGTTCCATTTGTCTTGGTCTTGCTTGCGTTATTCTAAATGATAAATGATGTTTAATAGGTTTTTACAAATACTTTGACACGTCCTTTTATAAAAACTAGACGGGGCCGGTGTAAAGAACTGATCTCTCGATCTTAGCCAGTTCAAGTCTGCTTTTCATGGAACAAAGATTTACTCTTAACTCTTTCTCTCCCTCTCACTGTTCCCTCTTTTTAATAAATTAGATCAATCTTACCTTCTTCTTCTTTATCGTGTTGCTAGTGCCTTACCTGGTCTCTAAGTTTTTATGCCGCCCATGGGCCTCTGACTTGGATTTACATGCCGTCGAGAAAATATCAGGCAATCTCAGGCATGCTGGTTTCCTCACGATGTTAACCTTCACCGAAGCAAGTGATCCATCTTCTGACTACACGGTATACAACTAAACAGCTTTTCAATACATATTTGCTTTAATCTGCGATTTGGGGATATTGACCATTTATCAAAAATAAATACGTTAGCCATTTAAAGGAAAAAAGTAAGCGTATCAGCTAAGGAGAAACGGAACGGAAACCCACGCATCTAGGCCAGAAACCATACACTATTTATCAATACTGATTTATTAGTAGAGTATCATCATTTAAGTTGCCCAATGTTTTGTTAGCACAGGAAACTAAATAATCCATCCATAAACCCTTGGTTGTCAATTTTGCCTCTAATCTACAGTACTATTGGTATTTGGAATGGGAGTTTTGGGACGGTAGGTAAGGAATTACCAAATTCTTGATCCATTCTCTTTGCTGACTAAAACGATGGGACTGGCGGACTGGAAGGCAGATTAATCTGCAATGGAGACCTATATACAAGAGTGTACTAAAGCTAGGACAACAAAGATTCCATAATATACAAATTCGAATAACGCTCTAACGAGCCTCAAAGCGACTTTACGTCAATCGAACAGAAACTCAAACAATCAACTAATCCCTGCTCAAATCACACTAACTTTCCTCCCAAAGTTCCCGCCATTTAAACAGCCGAAAACCAATCAACCTACATACACGTGGAACACATCAAAATCGTGAGAGAACAGGGTTGGGAGCCAGGAAGAATTGTGTTGCGAAAAAACTGGCTTCGGTCAGAACCCGATCAACCGGTCCGACCGAATCCTGCGCCAGCGCCGACGGCTATAGCCTCACGAATGCGTACGCGACGCCCGCCGCTTCCCTCTAGTTATTCCGATATACTTTTTGTTTGAGATCCTTATCGAACGATTTGAGAATTTGATATTATTAGTTCGTTGGGTATTATTAGGTGGGCTGGGGTTTGAGAATAGAGTTTTGCTTTAGGGTATGAAGTTTTGTTTTATGTAAGTAGTAGAGATGTGTTTAATAGTTCTTGAATAAAGAGATCTCGAGAAGGAACATTTTTTTATGGTAGTGCTGTAAAGCGTCACACTGCCAGCCAGCGAGCGAGCGAAACGGTCGAGCATCTTTTCAACTTTCATACTTCGGATCCGAAGTATGAAAAGAGGTGAAACGATACTCGCCCGGCTCGCTCGCTTGCATGCTAGCTGGCAGTGTTCTCTGCGCTTAAGACTTTTGTTATTTTCTATCGTTTCAATTTTATACAATCTTCACCAGGGAGAGGATGCTATATATCATTATCTTTTTATCATTCCCTAGATTGAATTTTTCTATTTGAGGTCGTAAGTTAAACCTATTATTGGTTTAACTAATTTCAAAATGTCTAGTAAGATGTTACTAGACAATTTGAAACGATGACTGTCATATAAATTGGTTGGATACCAAATTCTTTGTGGCTAACCTTTGCAAATTTAAGAAAAAAACTCAAGAAACTTAAACAGCTATTTACATATTCATAATGTGTTATCAAACGCTATAATAATCCCATCACAACGTATTCTCGACAAAATAAAAACAAAGAAGCGTGGGTGCCTCAACTGAAGTAGTGCGTTTATATTCAAAATGCACGCCACATTGGGAACAGAAAATTTTGAGTTCAATTTTCATTTCAAAGAAAGAGCCGTTAAAGGTTTCATGCGAGCAGTAAAAGTCAACTTCGGTTACTCACAACGATTAATTAGTGAGTATCCCACGATACTCAAACGCTTATTAAATTATTGATTTATGAACAATGAATTGTTTTATTACAAGGAGTAAATGAGTCTAGCGAATTTTTACCGTTTCTAATTACAAGCAGTAGGTATGCCATATTATACATATTTTGTGTACTATGATAGGTACTCGTATATAGAAAGGATTGCCCTACAAGTGTCTTTAAGTAAGCTTTTGGTTCTCATTAAACTGAGAGCGACTAGGCATTTCCTAATGCTCATTTTTACCACGCCTTTATTTGTTTCGCATTTATTTTTAGTACTTTTTTGCGAATTTTACATAGAAAGTAAAAATGATTTTTGAAAGATCTGACTGATCTGCTGATTTTTGGTCTGATTTTTGTGACTGCCTCGCTGGTCTAGTGGTTCCAAGCGCGACTGCTGAGCAGACATCCTGGGTTCGATTTCCAGGTCGGGCAAAGTGTTATTGGATTTTTATATCAGGAATCTCTCAGTAGCACAGAGCAGCAGCAGCCATGGATTCTGGATTTGTGTCCGGTTGAGGGCAATAGGCTGACCCGTATTACTTGAAACATAAGTATCGAAATGTGGGTGTATTGTTAGGTACGCATCTGCCTTACTCTTCCTGGATTACAGGTGTGATGTCATATTACTACAATATTTAGTTTCTATAATAAAACTGGGTGATGGAGGTCAGATAGGCAGTCGCTCTATATAAAATACTGGTATTCAGCTGCATCCGGTTAGACTGGCCGCCCCCAACATAGTTGGGAAAAGGCTAGGCAAATGATGATATTTTGTTTCTAATGCTCTGTGAGCTACCTCACTACTAAAGTCACAACATTTCTGTGCTGCCCAAGACTTCGTCACCTCCACGACGCGATGGCGAGGTCACTTTGACTTAAGTCCAACTCACTTAATTCACAATATATTATTGTGAATATAATATTTGTGAATTAAGTATTCGATATAATTATTCCCTTTATTTATTTCTTTTCAAATTTCATATATTTTACAATATTTCTTACAAAAAAAAAAAATATAAACAACATTTAAAATTATAACAAATTGTAGCCCACCGGTATCGGGAACAGGGTCTAAGCTACCGGCGGTCAGGGCTCCAGAGAAAGGAACCTCCTAACAATACGAGCCGCGTCCAGGAGTACTTCTATCTGCTGCATAACGAGAGCTTCCTCAGGAATTGGTCAAGGCTCTTCGCAATTAAGCCATTTACTGAAACGACTATTACACAATTATCAGTATTAATATTTAGTTTAAAGCCTTTACCATGAAAGTACTTCTAAGTATCAATGACCCACGAAGGAATTCCCAGCATTTCACAAGAGAATGATTTCAATAATTGAGTGATCTGCGTCGAGATTGAACAAATGAACATCAATCGGCGATTCAATCATCGTTCTCATTTCCTGGCGAAAATTATCTTTGCAATACGCCTTTCGCAAGTCAATCCACTTATTGAGCAATGTTAATGGCGGGCCTATTATTCCAAATGCTAAGATTTTATGATCGTCTTCACCTCTCGCCCACGACCTACACGTAGCTTGCGACAGTGACTGCGGAAAACAAATGAAAGAAAAGTTATAAAATCAGGCGTTCCATGACCTTAAATGTTATAAGTAATGTGTATTAGTGTTGAGTTTTATAGGTGTAACAATACCCTTAACGAAGCCGAAAGGCACTTTCTCGCCGTCATTGCAATTTTTTTTTGTTCTAGACCATACCTGGGAAGCTTCTGGTTACGGAGATAATGGGGATCAAAGTTCCAACATTTTAACTTATTTATTTAAATACAAGTTTTTAATGTTATAACTTTACATACCTCCACGAACCCCCTTACTATTAAATGCAGCCATCAGCACAATGTTTTGAGTGCATTTCATTGAGTCCTACCGTAAAACGAACGAAAAAACTAGTTTTCCTGCAAAATCTCATGCTTAGTTACTTAGTTTGATGTACAGAATGCTTGTTAGACGGCGTCTTACGGTTATTTGGAAGGGTCCAAAAAATTTCATAACATTTAACAGATGAAATAACTTGCCTATAGAGCTCACCACGGAGTCACTGCGACAGGACTTGTGGAGCGAGGGTACTCACTCAAGGAAAACAACTAACGCTCACCTAACGCAACTCGAGTCGCACCGCTTGTGGTCGTGAGCGGGGCTTTAGGCTTCAACCCAACAATTTGCTGTCCGTCTGTCCACTTTGCTTGAAGGGAATACTCATCGTCAGCCCGATTGATTAACTTTTGTGCATTAAAATAGCCACTTAGTTATAATGGCGATACTTAGGCAGCCAGTCTTGCTACCTTGCTGATTACCTAAAATATCATTTTACTCACACACCAACTTTACCAAAGAACCAACAATTGCCTAAACAATACCTGTGTGACTACACAGCTAAAGTATTGAACGTAATAAGAAGACTGGCGAACAATGACGCCCACTTACACTTAGTAGGACAGCAGCCGGCGCACCAACCCGTTGACATGGCTATATACTGCCTCCTGTGCTGCCAATTAATGATTCAGGTTGAAAGTTACCAGTTTTAGTTGGAACAATGTTCTAATATTAAAAGGAGGTTTCCAATAAAATAGTTATAGAACTTTAAGCAGACCATCTTTTTCCATGCGTGTTCTAAAATAGTTAATACCTAATACCACTCCAGACAAACACTAGGTTCCTAACAGACCATAGACTTTTAATATAATGTCAGTCTTTTGTCTTTCCCTCGCACAAAAACCTAAGCGGATTCCAACGGAGCTCTTACTGCTTTCAAGCTTAAGACGAGCTTAAAAACCTAGGCGTTTAGTAATCTCACATGATACTTTAATGTTGAAGAATAGTCAATAACGTCGTAAAGTCAGTAAACAAATTTAAAAATTAAAAAACCCGATTGCGTAAAAAAAATGTTTTAATTTTAATCTATAGCGTCTCACAGTCGTCATGTTGGTTTTTTTTTTCGCAAAACCCGATTAATTGAATTACCAAGACGAATCTAGCGATATGTTAATTAAATAAATCCGTGCAGCGGTTTGGAAGGTATGAGGTAATAAAGAACATTTATGCATACAGTAAAAAGGAGTAAGAAGCATAGATTCGATAGACTAACACTCCGTTCAAAATTTAACAGTGTACAGTCGCCAGCACATCAAGTTACCACAAGCTGACAAATTTCTCCAAAAGATTTTAAACCATAAAATATTGAAGATTAAGTTCAAAATCGAATGAGAAAATTTGACAGTTAGTGGTAACTTGATGCGCTGGCGACTGTACTTTTATTTCAGTGCTGAGGGTTAAAATTCCAACAGTTTAATAACATTTAGGCATTTAATTAGATGAGAGTGTTAATGAAAACGGACATAAGACCCATTTGCACCACCAATCTACTACTATTATAAGTGTGAAAGTTTGTGAGGATGTTTATTACTCTTTCTCGCTAAATCTATCGAACGGAGCGGAATGAAATTTGACACACATAGTTTAAAACCTGGATTAACACATATACTTTTTATCCCGGTAGTACGATCCTGTGGGACAATTATCGATATCCACGCGGGCGAAGCCGCGGGCTTAAGCTAGTCACTAATAAGTTTAACACTGAAAACACTTAAATCATCATTCTGTATCTGTGCCAATCGTGCAAGCAGGCCTATGAACTTACACATAGTTTGCTTTGTTCCTCGCTCGAAATTTGACTAGAAGTTCTAGAATCTACCACATTCATGAATGAAATGTATCTTTGGTGTAAGTAGCTACACCTCTGCTTGTCCTACCGAGTAATACAGCCAGCGTGATGATACTACAAATTCCATGTTTACGGTCCACACAGACTATGCCTGTACGTGATTTTGGCGAACATTCAAAGATTAAAAGCTCATGTGGTTTTCAGTACATGTGTGGTATACTGGTGGCTGTATTCGCGTGAATTATGTAAATATTAATCTTTGTAAGGCTGAGGTAAATGATTGTTTATCAAATTGACCTTGACCTTGGTTTTGCCGTGTTATAGCCATTTCATACAACTGTCATGTTCAAACAATTAATATCTCTGACTGATGCACTACAGTATTTTTTTCGAGTTGCACTTAAATTTGTAAAGTCATGAAAATGAGAATTCAGAGAATCTGCTGATCTGATGTTTTAAAATATATCCAACTACTGCAGCCTCTTTGAACATCAATTTTACAACCAATCAACTCTCACAAAGTTTCTCAAAGAACCCCATAAGTTATTTAATTAGTATTACACGTTAATGTAATCACCATGACCTATACTTCTCATTGCAACTATAAATAAGGGCGCTACAGATAATCTAATCAACGATCTAAATTGATACAAGACATCTAATTGTAACGAGGCACAATGGTGGCCAAGTGTAACTGTACCAGTGATGCACGATGCGATCCAATACTTCACAATATCGATATGCCATAATGCAATACTCCGATAATTTGGATCGATACAAACGAATTTTGCTTAGACTCTTACACCTGTATCTATAAACATGCCAAAGTACTATTTGAGTAAAAGTAATTATTTAAAGACAGAGGGCTGGCTCTTTCTTTGTGCAAAGAATTAGCATTGCCATTCAACGTGGCAATGCTGCCAGTCTTCTGGGCACGTTTCCAGATGATAGCGATGCGGAGGAGTACTTTGACGCCTAAGACGTGTCCTATTGTCGTCGTTGTATATATATATAGGTACTTTATTTTAGTCTTCTTTTTATATTTATTTTAGTTTTATTATTTAAGTAATCACAGTTATTGTTTACTAATTGCTTAAAGTTAGAACTGTCAAAAGTTTGAATTCTATGTTTGATTTCATTGACGGTTCTTACTTCGTTTAAATTCATGTATATTGCATAAAATGTTTGCGTAATTACTTAAACTCAAGTAATTACTTTAACATAACTATAGATACGGTTGTTAGAGAGATTAGATAAAGAGATATTTGATCCGATACTATTCGGAGTCGAATCGAAACCATTCAATACGTTCCTAAAATCGTATAGCACAGTTGCAACTCGGTATCGATATAAATGCAAGTATTGTGCAGCCCTAGTTGTACTCAATACGATATCGTAGTCTGTTCACTTCTCAATACTGCCCCGTTGCGCTCGACTGCCATGGTTTGATAGGGTTGTTAGCTCTTATATTTCTGGGTCATTATGATCATTGGTTCAGCCAATTGGTATCCCTCCACTTGGAAATACAGGCTTCTCTTTTCCTCTCTCTGTGCCGTTGGTACCGTTGGTCCCGGCTGTCATCTTTAAATCCTTGACAGTCGTAACGGGTAGTTATATAGAAACTCGAAAGTCTTCAAACGTCTTACAAAGGAATATCGTGTTGGGTTGTGGAGGTCAGATAGGCAGTCGCTCCATGTAGAACACTGGTATTCAGCTGCATCTGTGTAGAGTGGAAGCTGACCCCAACATAAATGGGAATGGGCGGGTAGACAACAGGAGAACATGGTAAATAAAACTGTATGTGGCAATATCTATACATCTACACAATAATAAAAATAAATAAAATTGAAGTGTCTGTTTGTAATTTTAAAACAACTGCTTTTTACTGAATTCGTATGAAAGTATACACGGATACTTTTATCAAAAACACATTTTTAAACAATTTTGTCTGTGTGTCTGTCTGTTTGTTCCGGCTAATCTCCGAAACGGCTGTACCGATTTATCCAAGACTTTTACTGGTACATAGCTGATGTTATAAGGAGTTACTTATTTTTAGAAAAAGAATTAAACCTGCAAAAAAAAACCTTTAAATTGTTAACAAAATCGGATTCCAATAGGGAAGTACCTACTTAATATTTTTATGACAGTTCCATGCGGAAGAAAATCGCGGGAAACAGCTAGTTACATATAAAATCAATATATAAATCTTGGCCACAATACTGTTCGCAGCCCTACCGCTTAGTTACCGCTGACATCGTTAGTTTCTATTCTGTTGGAGGCCTAGATTGCGCCGGGCTACGGGCGACGGCGACGCTGCCAAACGCTAGTTATTGTTGTTCGAATCTCATTGAATATCTATTTATATCTAAGTATATTATTTATAATACCCATTGTGTCATGGGCACAGTAAATCAGGTTTTAGCCAAGACTTCGTATGTAAGTAATCGATTGTAATCAGAGCTTATAAACTTAATGCTATCGTAACGACTAATAAGGGCTCTTTGTGTAGAAGGGATCAGAAAGGACCAGGTATTGAACAATATCTATGGTTCATTCACCAGCCTAGCTCTTCTCTGTAAAGCAGGAAGCTCCCAAATAAGATAACAAAAGTATCTGCGCTCTCCCGATACGTCTGAATGTTGCTAACTACCCATCTTCTGAAACCCAACTAGAAATTACACAGTTATTATTTATTTATTTAACACTTCAAGCACAAAGTACAGAGGCGGACTTGTCATTGGCATTTTCTACCAGTCAACCTTTGGGTGATGTAGAGACAAGCAGTGGTAGGTGTATATATCTGCAAAAAAAATTAAGGCAAAATGACAGTTTAAGGCTTTTTTTATTTTTTTTAGTACGAGTATAAGGCCACATCGGTTTTCCTAGTAGGTACTATCAGTAACTATCAAGCTATTGTTTTAGGGATCATTTCTTGTATCTTCATGATATTTCTGCTTCCTTTACTCGTATTTCCGCAGGCGCAGTCACTCGGCCCATACTGTTTTTTTTGGTCCATCAGGCTACGAAAGTTTCCAAGCCAACGCATGATCTCTTCACACGCAAGTCACAACATGGCGAGTTCTATTCAATATAATAAAACAATATTAATACAATTTCGTAAAATAATATCGACCTGGTTTCCAGACATAATAAATTGCCCATTCTTTGTCTGTGGAACTATAAATTCATTTATCATACATTAATTTATCATCGCTCATGTCAGCGAGAAATCCGTCTGCTTCATTATATGTACATAATGGTGTTATTGTGAGCTTTATTGCATTGTATTAAAGGCTTATTAAAATTTACTTTGTATTGTGAGTATAGAAGCATGTGTTTTCTGGCACAGTATGCGTTCAAGTTGCAAAGAAATAGGTTTTGTGTCTATGACGCCATAAGGTCCTTGTGCTGCCAAAATCTTTTAAGGCTCGCAAAATGAAGGACTTTTTATCTGCTCAACAGAAATAGTCAAATTGCTGTAATTAAGGAAAATAATGGAAAGAAAATTACGTTAAATGAGAAACGGAAAGCGCAATTAACCACTGAAAGCAGTTTCTTAAGTTTGAAATTCTCACTAAGATCTGCATTTGAGTGCGCGCTATGCATTTTAAACAGTTCATTATCCTTGCAATTTTAACAATAATGAATGCGTTCCTGGCTAAATATTCGGTACATATAAGATTGGTTACAGTCTTCACAGGCGACAAGTCTGCAGGGTTCATTATCCTTGCAATTTTAACAATAATGAATGCGCTCTTGGCTAAATAATCGGTACATATAAGATACATGGTTACAGTCTTCACAGGCGACAAGTCTGTAGGATTAGATCAGTTAGCTCAATATTTTCAGAGCTATGAATCTTGCTTCTGATGATAATAAGCACCATTTGGCTGGACTGGAATCTAGAGCGTATAGATTTAAAAGAACAACCGTAACCCGCAGTGGCAAAGCCACCCCGATCACTTTGAAAGCCCATAGCGACTGTTTTCTATGTACTAACGCGCTCACGGACGGTTGACCACTTTTCAACCCTATTACTCGTCGCATAAGGGTGAAAAGTGGTCGACCACTAGTGCGCGCGGTAGTACCTCTATGCAAACGCTACCGTAGACAGCGAAATTGCCGCCTATTGCTGTTTTCATACAGTTACATACATTGGTTTCATACAAGACTGGTTTCTTGTAATCAAACATTTTGTTACATTTTCTACCTAACCCACGAACACGAAATTCATTTTAAACCTGAATTTCTGCATGTTTTGTTGCATTTTCACCGCCTTGTAATTTAATCAGCACTATCATCGTTTACAAGCGAAGCATGTTCCTTACTAAATAAGGTTGGACTCCGATTACCGATACATTGTAGCGAAGAAAGATTAAATCGATTATAGCAATTACTTATTAATGCGCTGAATTTAATGAGGACTTTGATATGTTGGAGACTGTTGATAGACAACCGTTATCTCTGTGCAGGAGACTGATCTTTAAAGCGGATCTTGATAATATACCATATTAGGCTAAGTTGGGATAGTACACTTTCAGTAGTCACCATTTACTAGATGTACTTTCACAAAAAAGTTCGTATCACTACTTTATCTAACAAATTTTCTACTAATTAATAATTTCTTTGCAACTCTAAAACCAACCATAAACGCCCAATAGAACTATGAAGGCACAATAAATAGTAAATGGAGTGTTTACACTATATTGGTGGTCCATGTGTGTTTCCTATATGTTAAATAATAAAATATGGGAATTCTCGACGTCTTTGAAAAGTAATTTCTCGACCACATTATCACTTACTTTCAGTTGAGATAGCCGTCACATACACATTCTTGTAAAAATAAAACAATTCATCTGTGTTGATCACCAAAAGAATGTCTTAGTAACAGACCAGACTGCAAAATTTGGAATAACTTTTCTGGCATCGTAAAATAACACATACCTTTTGTTAAAAGATCCAACACTCTGTCTGCTCTGTGCTACATAAAATTCGTTTACCTGATAGCGATAAAGATTTCAACTTGTTCTTTTTTCCGTGGTTAGTGCATAACCTGGTATCAGAGTTTTTATGCCACACATAGGCCTCTGACCTGGCTTTACATGCCCGTCGAGAAATATCTCTCAGGCATGCTGGTTTGGTTCCTTCAGCAAGTTTTTCTTCATCGAAGCTAGTGATGATAATTATATATTACGCACATCCGGAAAATCAGAGGTGCGTGCCTTGGGTTCAACTCGTGACGTATATACTTGGTTGTTTGAGATTTCAACTAAGGGAAAAGAGGAAGAGAAATAAATTTCGCCAAAAAAAGGCTGCAAAACACAGCACTCCATTTCTACATACTCCATGTTTAAACTCACTCGTATATAAGGGTCAGCGCTAATTGAAAAGAACCGACTTATGGCTTAAGTGGCTTGTTTGTTTGAACTGCGCGTAATGATGTAATGGCGTGCTCAATTGGAATTAACCCATAAATACGTAGGTATTAAAAGGTTTCTCCTTAATGTTGTAGTGTGAGAATTTATCCAGCGAGAGCGAAGTTTTGAATTTTCTTGGTTTGGCTTCAAGCGAAGTACTCGACAGATCTCAGTCTCTATTTTCATTCATTTTTATTAATTTTGTTCGTTGCTCTAGTGCTTCGTTTGTCTAGTAGCCGCAACTGCTGAGTATAAGATCCTGGGTTCGATTCCTAGGTCAGGCAAAGTGTTATTGGGTTTTTCCATCAGGAATTTCTCAGTAGCAGCGCCGGAGTCTGGATTTGTGCCCCGACTATGGTAATAGGCATGCCACAGATAACATGGGACTTAATAAAACTGACGAAATGTTGGTGTACTATTAGGTCCACCTCTGCACGTACAATATCTCAAACAATTTTATTGACTCCAGAGAAGGTATTCGATATGCTTCAAATAAAGCTTACTTGCAAACATACATTAAATATGCATATGTCGTACTTATATTGCATGATCTTACTGCCATATTGTGACCTATAACCCCGACATGGAACCTAGCAAATCTCATTAGTCTTAGGGGACCTCTGTCAAGGATCATATATTTCTACTGTAAAGGACCTTTATGCATTTGATTTATACCAGCATGATTTAGACACGTGCATCTCGGTAGTGTCGGATTCATAATATCTCTTTAGTGGCTCGTTCTTCAATTTATAATGTTTGATATGATGGCCAGCGATGCGTCTTTGGAATAATATTCACTAGAGACCGGCTCTTGGTTTGCACGCGTACTATCTACTAAATTATTTATAGGCTTAGGTGAAAAACTCTTGAGTTAAGGTTAACCCTTATGGAGTTAATCAACCTATAATAACCGAATCACGCACAGAGTTGTTTTTTGTACATAAAAATGCATGAAAGTGACGGAGTTAGCCCGTGCTCGGTGCTTACATTCTAGTTAATCAGCAATATTTAAATGGTTAACTGATACATTATGAGGGTTAACCCTTATAGTGGTTAATCAAACAAATGGGCTATGGGTCTACTGGTTAACCTTTTAACTCGGTTAATCGATTAGTAGGATATTATCTGTTATCCTGACAGTCTGCCAAAGAGTACACTGTACACTGATAAACCTCACCGCAGTAAATAAAGTATTTACCTATGTCATGTATGCCCATGTTCCTGAAAGCTCAGAAACTCAGGCTCACTTACAGCTTTTTTATGAAAGCCCCCTTACGATCATGAAATGCCGATGATACTCGAACGATTCTCGATGGCTCCCGAAGTCCCGAGTCATCAATTAGCTGGCATGACGCAGGCCGGTTTGCCCTCGACGCTGCGCCTCCTAAAGGGTTATTAAGTAATGAAAGGAAACCTTGTTCAATTGAGGGTTGAATGCGATGGTAATAAGATATGAAAGGGTTTTGAATTATAGGTAAACACTGGAGCAAAATGAAATTATTTCAAAGTTGGTGCTGGTAGCCTAACATCACGCCTGCACCCACTTCTAACCAGTTATGTTTTATCTGATGATAATCATTTCTTTCTTCAAGTGAAGTCATGCAAGGGTATGTAGGTAGCAACCCTAGCAATGCTCGCTTTTCGGGATAAAACCTGCGCATCCTAAGTTTACAACTCCGTGCCCAAATTTCATCTGCCGATTTGGCTGAATTAGGCAGTAAAGCTCAAATACACCAGTCTAAAGATACATAACGCAAGAAACCCAAATATTTTCGTTATCATAATAAAACCCACCAGACTTCGTACCCTCATTTAAGGCCACAACATATCCACCCGAGGCTCTAGAAAGTACCCAATTTGCACTGCGAAGAAACACCATATAAGACCGGCATTCAGATTTACAGCAACGATTTAAGGTCTATCTGCACTTACACGGAGTAATTTATAGTAGTGTGTAGTGTACCGTATCTCGGTGAGACGCTAACATTTATACCGCGGGTATGCTCGCGATAACGCTTTACTTCAAGATAGGGTTGACAGATCGGCTATTAGAGGACGTCGATAAAACCGTTGATTTTGTTCTACTTTCACGGGAACAAACCCATACAGGTTGAGCAACAGTAGTCTTTTGTAGATCAACGTTTTGCCGTCAAATCGAGGTGACAAAACTGAATACTATCGGCATATCTAAGCATAATTCAAAAACTGTTAATGTATTTAATCAGTTGTGAAATATTGATACTGAAAGAAATTGCAAAGACTTAAATTCGCCGAAGTCTTTTGTATTCCAAGGTGTCCTCTGCTGAGATGACAAGTAATAGAGAAGTATGGAAGAAGAAGACATGCTGCGCCGACCACTAATAAATTGGTATAAGGCCAGGACAATGATATTACAAGCATTTGGCTTCTAAAAAACAATTTATCGAAAAGGTGAAAACGCTGATAAATTCTGAGATTAACAAAACAGTTTCAGTGTTTCACATTCTAAACCACAGAAGCAATGAACAAGAAAAAAGCGGTTTGTCGGCAGAGACATTCTATCTACGAATCACGATATCTTTGTCAACCCTAATCGGAATAAAATCCGTATAATTCGAGCACGATAACGACTCGAGCCATCGTGTTCGCACTCGGATTCTATTTAATTTAGGGCTTAAACACACAAACACACATGCTGGTTTTGGCGTTGAGCGGCGTTCACGATTCTGTCTAGTTGTTAGTGTTACACATTTGTTTTGTGGTCACACGACATTGTGACTAGGGTTACCAAAATTGATGCCTGTCAAAAAGGGACATTTATTCCTATTTCGATAAGACTTTTCAAAAGCAAATGATGGCTTTTGAAAAGTCTTATCGAAAAGCCTGACTTTTATAAAAATTACAAACTTTTTACTTCTAAATCTTCCTTTTAGGGATCTGTACGTCCAGATGACAAAAGGAACCATTGCAGGATGTGTCGTGTGTATGTCTGTCTATCTCAGCCAATTTGTTCCGAATCTACTAGATAGATTAAGTTCAGTAAGCATTTTTACATTTTTTTAAAAGATATCTACTAATGTCGTGAGTCAAATAATTAGGCCTGATAAAGTCTGGCTGGAGGGCCAAAAACTCAAACATGTCCGCACGAATCCGGATTAATAGTAACCCTAGTTATGACTGACTAGTAACGTTTTCGTGAATCCATTGTCACGGATTTTACACCTTATATATGGTAGCTAGAAGTTGACATTTGTTGTGTTGTGTGGTCTGGACTTTTGAACTGCCACCTCGTAAAAGCTTAAGCTTTTGTGAGAAGAGAATAGGTGCTACAGTACTCCACTGAGGGCATTGCAAACTTATCTCTTTGCTAAATCGATTACGGCATTGTTCTTCTAAAGCAATACCTTGGTAACATTTTTTTGGATTGGTTTCCCAACCAAAAAAAAAAAATGTCAAACAAAATCAAAATCATCAAACACACTACACCGGGAGCTCTGGGCGGAATGGAAGGGAGTGTCAGACTTGTACTGACTAAAACCCATCCATTTCCTTCTTAGCCGTTCGTGTTTCAGAGCCGCGGTATCTCTTTCGACCAGTCCAGCAGCCCCGGCAGGCGTCGGCCCTTGCGGGCTCCTACCGGTGTACTGACATCTCTTTGAGGCACGCTTGGAACACGAACGCGCCGTCAACACAGCCTTTCGTTATAAGACGGACGGACGGCGAGCTAGCCCATTACTCACCGTCCACAGGCCCGCGCCTACGGTGGCTGGGAGCTACCTCGTGCTCCCCCGTGGACGCCCGGGGCGTCTCCCTTGGGGGCTGGGATGTGAGGAAGTACACATCCACGTTATAATTTAGGAAACAGAAACTGGAAGATGATGATGATATTCCTATTGCCTGGACACAGGTAAAAACCAGAGAATATCTAACTAAAGCATTTACATAACATAACATCACGCCTGTAATCCCAGAAGGGTAAGGCAGAGGTGTACCTAATAGTACACCCACATTTCGCCAGTTATGTTTAAGTCCCATGTAATAGGGGCAAAGATCCAAACTCCGTGGCTGCTACTGAGAAATTCTTGATGGAAAAACCCAATAACAATTTGCCCGACCGGGGAATCGGCCCAGGACTTCTTGATCAGCAGTCGCGCTTGCAGCCACTGGACCAACGAGGCAGTCAATTTAATTGATTCCATTTCATTTCATGTCAGTTGCAGAAACTTTAATGCTAGGAACAGACATTGTTAAATCACTACTCAAGAATATACTACATTGAAACAGCTAACAATAAGTAAAACATTAGGGTACAATAAAAATGCTCTAACAAACGAGAAAATTACTTTCAGTCTAGCCTAATAATACAGACAACAAACCTTAGTACCTACTAAACGATACTGATACTACGAGAAAATCACACAAAGACAGCCTTAAAAGTGATATTAAACTCTATATCTGCCTAACAAAAGGTCCGTATTCCGTGGGAGGTATAAAGGCACAATACCTATAGAAATATCGTGTATGTAGACACACATAGGTAAATAAGCAGTGTGAACAGTTTCGACAAACTGACAAATGTGTGTGATGACTAGTAAGATGTTAAGACGTCTTCTTGGGTGATATTGTACGAAACCTGTTCGAGAAGTAGAGATATTTAGTAATGTACTATTCCCTGACATTATGTCTCTATATGGAATTAACACCAGGTCGGTCCTCAGGTTAAACCGCGCTTGCTTAGGGTGATGCGTGAATGGGTGCCCACCCATTACATACCGAGTTTCCTCCGTGCCTCGGAAAGCACATTATTTAAACTGTTGGTCCCGGCTGTCATTTGTTGTTCTTTGACAGTCATTACCAGAATTCAGTGGCCCGAAAGTCTGACAACCAGTCTTACCGTATGTTATAAGCAGTCGCTCCATGTAAAATACTGATATTCAGCTGCATACTGATTAGACTGAAAGACGACTCCAACATAATTGGGGAAAAGGCTAGGCAGATGATGATGGAATTAACACCAGTAAGTGCCTGTTGCACAATGTCTGGGTAGTAGTAGCTGTTAGATATTAAAAAAATCTACTCAATAAAGTAGACAGTTTCCTCCATTTCATTCAACATTTTTTCTAGGACCTAGGATAGAATAAATACAATTGAAGTGACTGATTGTACTTTCAAAATAACAGCTTCTTACTGAATGCATAGGAAAGTATATACGGTACATAAAACAAAAATATATTTTTTTTAATTCTTGTCTGTCCATCGGTCTTTCTGTCTGTCTGTCTGTTTGTTCAGGCTTATCTCTGAAACGGCTAGACCGATTTTAACGAACTTTTACTGGCAGCTGGTGTTATAATTAGTAAATTAGGTATTTTTGAAAAAAGATTAGGGTTCCGTGCAAAAAAATTAAAACCCATGAAATTGTTAACGAAATCAGATTCAAATAGGGAAGTCATACTTTTACAATAATATTACGCGGACGAAATTCGCATGCAACAGCTAGTATGAAATAGGCATGTTGACATTTTTAAAATGAGTCTTTAATCTTAAGCTACTTTTGCAAAAACAAATTCTCAACGATACCTAACATTACCTCACCGCCGTGACATCATACCTCAATAGCCGTTTGAATCAAATAAACAATCGAATACCTGCCTTTATATCTACTTCTCAAATGAGTCATCGGACTTAGGTCTTAGCACTCAAGCAATCAGGTTTAGAACAACTTTGTTTTTAGGTATTTTTTTTAACACATTTAAACTCGTTTTAATCAACATTTAAGTGTTCCGATAAGAGCTGTGGAGTAAACTTTATGTCAAGAAATCATCTTTATATAAGTACACCGTTTAATAAAAAATGTAGTTTAATGTTATAAACTTTTTTGACAACAAAACAGTTTTTAATTGCAATTCCAGTACGCCAAGCTTTAAAGAAAAATAGAAAAATTATATCTTCTTAAGGAAAATATCAGGAATCAGAAATAATCTTGAGAAAATTATTCAGGCTATGATTAGTTTCCGCTTTGCTTCGATTTTGGCAAAACCTTTGGTTAATTTTAAGAAAAGCCAAAATTTAATGCATTTTAGATAAATTGGACGCCCTGTAATCCTTTTCTACTTGTACATATTTATTACTATTATAGTTTTGTAGTGTAAATAATTTATTTATTTATTTATTTATGTACACACAGATACTTAACAGGACAAATTATATTAACATAGAAGAGCACAAAGGTACTGCTTATTTCATAAGAAATTTCTTCCAGCAGACCTGTGAGAGGAAAGATGGATTAGAGATGTAGACACAGTGTGTAGATAAGACAAAACATGGAAATTTAATTAACTTAAAACAAAAATAGATATATAAAAAAAAAAAAAAAAAATAAACATACATACTACTTACTACATACTAGTATTGTAAATATTTTCCTATACTATATATACATACATATAAATACAGAATATTACTGTATAGAGGAGAGGTAATGTTCTTTAACTTGCTTTTTGAAGATAAATAATGTTTTAGAATCTCGAATGTTAGGCGGAAGTGAGTTCCACAAACGTACTGCGTGAACAGAGAAGGAGTAAGAATATAGTTCAGTTTTATGGGATGGGAAATTAAGATGATGCCTAAGGTGCGATCTACACAGAGCATCAGAAGGACGGGTAAAGGAAAAACGATCGCGCAGGTAGCTGGGATATGTAGGGTTATAAAGGATGTTGAAGAGGAGACATAATATGCGAGTGTTCCTACGAAGACGGATAGGGAGCCACTTGAGTTCCTTGCGGAAGTGAGAAACATGGTCATATTTCCTCAGACCAAACACAAAACGAATGCAAAGGTTTTGCAAGCGCTCAAGCTTATTCAAAAGCTCCTCGGTGGCATCCAAATAGCAGGCATCAGCGTAATCAATGATCGGCTGAATCAGAGTTTGAGCTAAGTAAATTTTGGTTTTAAAAGGTAAGAAGCTCTGTAAGGATTTAAGCGAGTGGAAAGAAAAGTGAACCTTACGACTAACCTCATTCACTTGAGCTCGCCAAGACAGATTGCTGTCAATTAGGACACCAAGGTCCTTGGCTGTTTCAGTAAACGCAATAGTTGTGCCACCCAGAGATAATGCAGGCAAAGATGACAAGTCAAGTGCAGTTCGATAGTATCTGCTGCCTATGATCATAGCCTGCGACTTAGCAGGGTTAATCTGTAAGCCGAACGACTTGGCCCATTGAAAGATGCTTTCCAGGTCATGATTCATGGCATTGATTGCTGATTCCGCATCAGCCAGCAAGAAATGTCGATACAGCTGCAAATCGTCTGCGTAGAGGTGGAAGCTGGAGGTGATAACTTTGGTAATAATATTAATGAAGATAGAGAAAAGAAGAGGAGAGAGAACGCCACCCTGAGGAACACCAGCAGTAAGATCACACCAGTCAGAGTAGATCTCTTCTTGGCGGACACACTGAGAGCGACCCCGAAGATACGAGTCAAACCAGGCTAACGCAGCGGCAGAGAAGTTAAAGGATTGAAGGATCCCAAGAAGGATGTCGAAATCCACTGAGTTGAACGCGCAACTAAAGTCAAGTAACACTAAAACAGTCAGAGATTTATTGTCCATAGCCCAGCGGATATCGTCAGTAACCTTCAAGAGTGCAGTAACAGTACTGTGGCCAGTACGGAAGCCAGATTGGAATGGAGAGATAAGAGCATTAGACGATAGATATTTGGAAATTTGACCATGAACAATGTGTTCGAGAACTTTGGAAAGGAAAGGAAGAATGGAGATGGGCCTAAAGTGGGATAAGGAAGAAGGATTGCTAACTTTAGGAAGTGGTATTATGTGGGCCTGTTTCCAGGCTGACGGAAATATACCAGAGAATAAAGAAAAATTAACAATATGAGTAAGGGTGGGGAGGAGCTCTGAAATAATGGGTATTATCATTCTCGAACACAAATTATCATGGCCCGCAGCAGAGGAAGAAATAGAGAGAAGGGACTTTTTGACAACGTCTTCGGACACAGGACTAAAATTAAAAGGTGTACAATTTGGTAACGGCAAGTTAGAGAGCTCAAATAAAGTTGAAGCTTTAACGCTTGGGGCCAGAGAAACAGGTGGAAAAGAAAAGTGCCTGTTGAGAGCGCACAAGTCGAAATCTTTACAGGTATCCGTGGTAGATTTGCCGATACCAACGGACTTTAAAAACCTCCAGATATCTGAGGAGTTGCGATCAACGAGAGATTCATGGAAATAGCGTCTCTTTGCATCCCGACACATGCGATTGCAGCGGTTACGCAGAGCTTTAAAGTGAATGAGATTTAGTTCCGTGGGTCTACGCCTATACCTACTCTTCGCCTTATCCTTACGAGCGATAGCATTTTTAATTTCAGTAGTCATCCACGGAGCGGGATTATGATTATTTAATTATCTTTGAAATAAATTTTAGACAAATAAAATATACTTTACTGTATCCTAAAATTGGTACACGGCTCTTTTTCATTTTTTCTCTTAGTGGTAGACTACTTAGTCTGGCAATCTAGTAATTTAAAACCCAGTTAAATTTAAATATTTAAATCCACTCAATTTCAAATAATTAAATTCCTGAGCTCCTTCTTAGGAGTATCAAATCAATCTGTTTAAGCTAAACTCAGTAAGTTCGTGGCTAGTTAAGCGAATGCTAGATATTTCGTGAATGCGACGCGATAGCTGCGCCTGCGCCTCCCGTCGTTCAGTCACGACGCAGACCTGGCCTGTGACGTCATGCATAACTTAGACTCGTTTTTTTTTTACTTTTTGGAATATTTGAACTTAAAGCAGTGTGTAGTTCTGCGAGAGTAGAGAGGGTTGCTTATGTTTAAGTTGAAGAATTATGTATATAGTGAGTATGCCAAAGAATTGTTGTTGCATTCTGCTTTAAAAATGTCTTCGATTATTCAGTGAAATCAAAACACTAGCATCATCATCTTTCAGTTACTTGGGTTCGAAACGACACGTATTTTTCTTCCATTTTTCTCTGTCAAGTGACACGCTATCATTTACTCCTTTTTCTTACATATTATTCCTCACACATTCCATCCATCGTTACTTTCGTCTTCCTCTCCCTCTCCATCCCGCAACATTTATATTGATCATTATTTTAGCCACATGTGGTGCATCCCTCATCATCGCATGTCCATACCAAGACAGGTGATACCCTTTTAACTTTTATGTAACTGGCGCTAACTCCTCTAACGTAATAATTTCTTACTGTATCCCTTCTTCACACATCAAAACACCAGCAATTTTCTTTTTTGTGGAAACCTTACGAAACTAAGAGCAACAGTTTTTGAGATCAGGATAAGGTATGATCGAATGAGATAACGAGTAGCATACTACTGTTTTCGTAATATTAGTCAGTTACTTGACTAAACTTTTAACTTTATAATCAGGAAATCATGGCACAAAAGACTATAAAGGGGAACAAGGCAGCCATTGATGGTGATAATCACGTCTTTAATATTAAATATTTCTGGAAAAGGAGTCCTTTACAGTGTACCAAACTAGACCACAATGAAGGTTTACCACCCATACAACCCAACCAGGCAGAAGCCTGTACAAAAAAGATGAAACAGAATTTCGCGACACGAGTACAACACATTAAATCTGAAACGCGAAGGCATCATTAAAAATATTCTCAAGACATAAATTACGGTGGGCAATTGTTTCAAGCGGGTCATCGACCCCTCGAAATGGGCCGTCCGGCCAAAAAACCACCCAGTGGTTGCCGCAGGCTTTCTTTTACTACTTGGGTGGACAGTTCGCGTATGTACACAAGGGACTTGGGCAAATATGAAGATTTTTTTGTTTGTTTGTTCGTCTTCGTGTGTTGAACATCAGACCTTGCCTTTCTTAATCTTTCATCATGTGTGGGAGAGGTATGTAGAGGTTGTTTTACTGTTATTTTTAGAGTTTAGATGATGTTTGATTATTTTATTAAAAACATTTTTTTTAGATTTGATTATTTTATTAAAAACGTTTTTCAGAACTCTGTCTGATTAATTTCCAAATTATGCGGCTAATTCAAGTTTCCAGTTCACTCTTCACCGATGTACAGAGTATATTATTTTAGAAAACTGAGGACCACAGAGTTACGAAAAGCAAAACGAATCACAATTTCAATATGACTTTACCAAAACGCAAAACACATAACATCAACAAGGAAAACACCAGCAAAACTTCACGCTATCTAAAATAATAAGCAAATAATTTATAATCAATTCCTCTCTCTACACCGTATTCAAATCCCAAAATCCATTGTCACCTGCCTAATCTTTTCCCAACTATGTTCATTTCGGCTTCCAATCTATCCGGATGCAGCTGAATACCAGTATTTTACATAAAACGACAGCCTTTCTGACCACAACCCAATTAAATAATCCATTATCATAATATTCATTGTCCAGTCCAAAGTTTTCTGAGTCGGCGGCACCTATATAAAACGTACATCTATCAATAGTGTATAGCCTATAGTATAGGGTATCTCAGAAGACCGCATTCCTGTGCCCCACGGTACACCCTCCCCCTCCCTTTCCCCGCAGACGTTACATGTTACAATACACACACATACGTACACCATACATATAACCTTCTTGTACACCTTAAACTTGAGACTTTAAGGTTTAATTTCGTGTGTTGTTTGGTTTTCGAACTTCGAAGTTATTGTGGTATTTCTCCGGCCGATCGGTGTCGTTTTTTTATCCAGCAGCGAAACCACGGAAAGGATTAATTCGAGGCAAATAAAGTGTTATGTGAAATGTCGGTGCCAATGGTTTGGTTGTTTTAGGAGTATATTGGGAGAAGTTACAGTTAAATGATATAAAGTGCTAAGAAAGCAGCTTTTATCTGGCGACGAAACATATATTTAACCCAAAATTGAGTGGCCCTAACACGAGCACGTGGTGGAAACGAAAAGTATTATACGTCTATTTTTTTAATCAAAAATACAAGCATCCTATAGCATTTTAGTCAAATTGTTTGCAATAAGCACAATCAGTATCATCCATAGTTCCATCCAGCACTAAATGATCACTCAAAAGGTCATTTCAATGGTCATTTCAAGGAAATTAGCAAACTCTAAACCACTAAAGTTAACGTGCGAGTATTTTTTTACATCTTGAAAAAAACTACTGCGATTAAATGACAAAGAACAAAATAGCGTAGAAAGCACATTAAAAATAATGGCCCCAGACAGTAAGAGAAATTTTTATGAACACACGTTTAGCCAGACACATAAGAATTAATGCATTTCCCTTAGCGAAGTCGTAAAGTTTTCGTCTCAATTTCGCCCTGAAGCAATAGTAAGCTAAACTATAAACTCCCTCTTGACCATAAAATATAATCTATAAACTTATCAGTATCACTTTAATATAAATCCTGTCTATTCACACTATAATCTGAAATGGGATTTCAATAACATTTTATGTGATACCATATATTATTTTACCCATGTACCATTTAAATGGTGATATGACGATAATTTCCATTTCATAATCGTTTGAAAAATTTAATAAATGCAAATTCTAAATTTGCACATTGATATATAAAACCGATTTTTGGTAAATAATGTTTCTACTGATGTATCTAAGGTAGATAGCACACTTGATACGTTCTTGGAAAATACAAGGAAATGTGGAGTCACATTCGCATTTAGAATAAGAATGATTTATTTGCTTAGGTACTGTAGTCATAATCCAAGATACTTTCTGAATGCATAATCTCCACTTTATACAGCCAGAAACTTGCAAATCCTCGTAGTAATATCAAGTACTATTACGAATATTTGATCCACAGCCAGTTACACAAAATCCGACTATTATTAAGCCGAAATCACAGTCAAAACTAGCTTCGCTAATAGTCATTATGAAACAAATTAGTTCAAACACAAACCTGTTCGAAACTAAGGCCAGTATTTGGTTAAGCTAGCTCGGAAATAGCTTTCCAGTGTGAGCTGAACAGGAATTTAGAGTAAAGACAAAGCCAGCTAAGTACTGAAACTAATGCGATTTAGTTCGAGTGCTTAAACCAACGACTATAGAGTAGTTGTCTATGGGAGATGGGTTTTGGTTGAGAATTTGTTACCATAGGAACATGCCTTGTTTTGGTCATCTTTTACGTCTTGAAATATTCTGAAAAAGTGATGTGTAAAGATCAGTCAAGTAGTTTCTACCTAGAAGTCTTTCTTGAAGGTAAAATAGGCAGTTGCTTCACATAAAACACTGGTTTTCAGCTGCACTCGGTTAGACTGCTGGAATCCGATTCTAACATTGTTTAGCTAGGCAGATGCTGATGATGCTGAGCAAAGTTACGTTTTTATTTTTTCTATTTGTTGTACGAATAAGTTAGAAAATTAAGTTGGATGTCTCACTAAAGTAAATAAGTTTTGTCGGGTCTCAATTTATTTCACAACTGACAGTCTTCGATGGAGTCACATACACAAATGGTATAAAACAAGACTTGCATCCATAACTTTCTTATCAACTATATTGTTACTCACAATTGCGTCTATTCATCTTCACACCTCTGTAACAAGATGAGCAATTTCCGAGCAATATCTCGAGCAATAGGATTGTTAGCTCCGTGCCTCATACTGTGAGACAGATAGCCCGCCTGTACAAAACTATGAATACCTTGACGACCTGTTTTATCGATAGGATTTCTTAGGATGTTTCCCATTCAATGTCTTGACACCTATTGAGGAGATAGGAGTGGCTATTACGAGGGCTATTCTTTGCATCATTAGCAGAGGACTGGAGATTTGCAGTAAAGAGAACAATGGTGGTTGTATTCATATAAGAAAAAGCCTTTGCATTGCAGTCATGGGACCATTACAAGATGATATTGCAGAAAAAAAATTGATTTCGAACTGGTGGAGCTTCAGTTGTACGTCACATCTAATCATTATCAATCGTGTTCATTCATGCAAAATGCATTTAAAAAAATAGATTTTAATCGTGAATTGAATAATACACGTTACCTGACAGTTGAGAAATTAATCGATATTGACTCAACGTTTTTGTGTAAAGAACACAAACTCAAGGTCAAAAACATTAGCTGAGCGCTTGAATGTAGGAAGGAAAATAGTTATTATTGGTAGGTTGCTAGACGGCTAGATTATCTGGCCAATGACCCGAGAGCCGCGCCAATTTGATACACACGTTCCCTCCGCTTTACATCAACTTTATGTGCAAACTTTTGTAATTGAAAACACGTTGAACTCGCTTTTTGACACTTTCTGCAACTTCTGAACGCCTGGTAGTTTTAGAAAAACATTGGAAACGATTAGAGCTTTAATTTTTTTTTAAACTGTTTCCATTTTTTTTATTATTGAAGAATAAGTAATGTACGATTGTCTACTTGATTATACAACTTTTTACCTCACTTAGAATTCGGTCGAACCGATGCAGACAAATGGCAAATGCGGCTCCGGACATCGGACTCTTATAAATAATGTACTGTGTACCTGTCCTTGTCCAGAATCAACAGCCGGTCCGTAATTTGTCCATACCAGTTATTAATTGAGTGATTCTTTAAAAACAATAAATTAAAACTTAAGCCGGTCGTATGCCTTCCGCGAGAATATTACCACCAGGCAAAAGAACGAATATGCTTGTATTTATAATGGAAAAATATACTCGTAGTAACACCAAAGATATAATAAAGATATTGGCAGACAAATAAATAGCTCTGGCTTTATCGTGCCCTTTCAATAAGCTCTTAACATGATATATTACAGATGTTGTAATCAATATTGAGGACAGCACGAGACACGAAGACTTGACGCAGACCGTGTGAACAGACATCATTTGCAATACACAACAATAATTAGTTACTTGGAAACTATGCTGACATTACTGAATCATGATACTCTGCTGGCTGCTGCCTTTACACCTTTCATACTGTACTTGTTTAGATGATATTACACAATCATCATTGTGGAAAATCAAGAGCGATAACGCAAACAAAGTCCCACGTGAATATCCGAATTTTGAAAAATTGTCTGTTTTGTTGAATTGTCCCAATGCTGTCCTGATCACCAGTGCCAGATTTTTGTTCTCAATCCAATGTACAATTAGGAGATGGTGATCATGACGAGTTTTGAGACGAGTCTGAATGCGCTTGTTTTCTAACCAGTAGGCTAGCAAAAAGGATAACTACAAGACATAATTTAGGCCTCTTAAAATATTTACTCTACACCGATAGAAAGCACACTTACATACAAAAGACATCAACGAGCTCAATACTCATGCGCAGGCACTTCACGCAAAATTAGCTTACAAAAAAGTTACCTTTATCCATCCCTCCCTTACATTTCAACCAACAATTGACTAAGATCTTTAAACGTAATTTACAGTAACCACTTATATAAATAAAATATTCCATTGATCTAAATAAATAAACAGTGCGATGTGATAGAACGCGTGACTGCATACAAAAGACATCAACGCGCTCCCTGCGTTTGCGCAAGTCGACTTTCCTCAAGTTGTTATCAAACACTACATGATTCATTTTTAACTTGACTTATTGAACGGTCAATTTAATATGTAAATAAAGTACAGTGCTTAGACATTAGAATGCTATATCTAGCATTAGAAAAAGATGTATAGCCCGTTTTCACAATCACCGAGCGAAACCGAAATCAAAGCATGTCTTTCAAAATTCGAGTTAGTGCCGAGATTTATTTCCAAAGTGCAATAAACTTGGGTTTTGATTTAGTTGTGGCTAAGTGTTCGTAAAAACAAACTTAAAACATAGACATACTCGTAGTAACAAAGACGACGACGATGCTACAAAGTGCAAAACCATTTTATTTTTCTTTGTGTTTGAGAAGAATCGTGGCTTTTCTTGAAAATGTTGAATGTATACGTATGTACGTGTATGTGTATTTTATACGTCAAGTGAACTATGAAAATTACCACCAAGCTTGAAATATGATATTTTTACACTCATGAACATCTAATAAGCATAAACTTAAGACTGGCTACGTTTTCTCATTAATGTCATCATTTTGTGTCTATAAAAGTCCAGTCTCTAACATAGTTTTAAAAGTTACTGCTAGCCGATAATTTTATAATCAAACGAAATCATCAAAAACATTCACTTTATGCTCAACATTGTAACACAACTTGGCACACCTGTTATCACATAAAAATACCAATAAAGTTTGTGTTGATTTCCGCAGTTTTCTCTTTGAAGGTCGTTAAATTGGTAGACTACGAATATCAGCATAAATATGTGTTACTAGCTTACACCCGCAGCTTTCCCTGCATGGAGGGATAATACTACCGCAATAAAAACTATTCTATGTGTTAACCCAGGCTATAAATTATCTGTGCGTTATATATCATCCAAATCCGTTTTGTAGTTTATGCGTGAAAGAGTAACAAACATCTACCAATCCTCACAAACTTTCGCATTTATTAAGGCTCGTCGAACATCTCTTAGGGGCTGTCTCCACGAGCGAGCGAATCGCGGCGATATTACGTATTTGTATGGGATAATATCGCCGCGATTCTTTCGCTCGTGGAGACGGCCTCTAAGAGAGTGTATAGAAATACGTGGCACGGACGATAATATCGTCGCGATTCTCTCGCTCGTGGAGACAGCCGCTTAGAGCTCATGGTTTTACCGCGTTCGCCATTGCTTGCTTACCAGCACTGTACCGAATGTGTGCCTGAACCGTAAATAAGATTTCTAAAGTAAAGTTAATATAATGTTTGGCTAGCTTAGGATGTAACATGATACCTGTGCTTATTAGAAACTTTATGTACATACAAAAGTGAGAAGATACACCAAATCATAATCAACTCAGCAGCTTTGAAAAATAATATCGAAAAACCAGACTAAGAAAATACGTAAACAGAATTAAATTAAACAAGCAGAACCCAGGAGTTAAACAGCTTTACCTCTACTACTTGTCTTTTGTTTTTAACCGGAGCAAGAATGGAACTTTCGTGTATCGTGTTTTCCAATAATTAGGTTGTGGGGGTCAGATAGGCAGTCGCTCTATGTAAAGTACTGGCATTAAACTGCATCTGATTGTACACCAAAGGACATGGCCAATTTCTGTATGGGCGTTTGCATAGTTATCAAATTTAGTGTACAACGATAATTTTTGGTGTTTCATATTCGTGAATATTGCCGTATTAAATTGCAAAAAATAGAAAGCTCAAAGAACTTCTCATTACAAATAACTAGACGTAGACAGTTTCATGTTACCTTCTATCAGATTGCTGGCAAAGTGTATGAATAATGATTTTGCTATTAAAAAACCTCAAGGCGTTTTAAAATAGCGAAGTGCTGTGAATTATTGGGCATTTCAACAAGATCCAAAATCCTTATTTCAGGTGGTCATTCTACCTGAACTAAGGATTTTTAACCATATATTGATTAACATTTACTGAACTGAGAAAGTCTGACAGAAAACTGAGACAAAGTATATATATATTTTTTTATTATTTTCTACAGTTAACTACTAATTGACAAGGGAAACACGAAAAAGTAAAAATAATTTTTTCCGTAGAGATAAGCAGGAGTCAAAAATATTAGAAGATAATCACAATAAAACAAACAGTTCATACGCAACGGAGGATCTGTGCAATAGTTACGTGCGAAATATTTATTTATCATGTACCTTCATTTTTACCTATATTTGTTAAATAGTTATTAAGCAGTGTTGTTTTAGCGAATGTGAGTACCAATACAAACCATCTCTGGTTTAATGGTACAAAACAAACGTGAAACTGTATTATAACTGTATGTATAAAATAAATAAATAATAATAATAATAATCGCAGTACCGCCATTTTGACATAAACAATGACACATTGTAAAACGCGTTCCGTTTTAAGGTACGGTTACGTTATTACTATAATTGTGTGAAATAAATATATCTTAAGTATCAACACTTCAAAATATAATTTAATTATATGTAAGAAATACCAATGAAAACGGTTTTGTTTAAATCAAAATGTTTCAGGTAGGTTGTCGTTCATTTCACATGACATATCTACAAGTAGTATGCGTGGTGTAGAACGTCTATTATTCTATTTATCTTTCTCTATGGTCCATAATGGCTAAAGTTGACAAATGACACTTTGAATTCAACTTACTTACACTACTTAATATATTGTAATCAATACTGACGAGTGCAGAGAGGTTAAAAACTACGCAACAATTCACTTCTCTATTTTTCTTAATATAATATATTGACTATGTAAGTGTATATGGAATGTACTTTTTTGTCCATGTCCTTTAGGCAGAGACTAGGCAAATATGATGAGTTGGTTTACCATGCTAACATGTAATCAAATTACGTCTAATTGTCTACTTATCTTTCAGTGGTATATTTTTAAGAATGCATGGCTGAGGTAAAGCAGTATTTCTAACGGATGGCATGGATTGTTAAAGCCTTTAGGAATATGACAATGACAGTTCTTGAACGCTGTTTAAATGTGCTAATTACGTTTACTTTCATTAGTGCAATTCGTCCTAAGTTTGTCCTCCTCTAAACCAAAAAAAAAACAATACTGACTATCAGCCTTTTCTAAAAAAACAGGTGTGAAAATACATTCCAGTCGATGTAGATGGACAAACAGTGTCCACCGGAAGGGCCAGTCCTGAGTCACTGTTGTTGGCTCAGCACTCCAGTCTGTTTGTCTGTGGTAAAGTGTCGTACTCTCGAGCGCACTAACACACCAAATTGTACGCGTCATCTGTGACGGGGTAGACCAACAACCTATGGAGGAGACGTAGACTAGCTATTCTGGGTAAAATAGTAACCAATCGGTTTAACTTATGCTGTACTGGCGTGTAATACTCATGAAAATGAACAACTTTTACAATGGAACCATAAAATTGTGAAAAAACAGCTGCTCCATACATAAAGTCGCATTACTTGAAAAAATGCTGATGAATGATGTATTTGCTCACAGTCTGGCAACACGAGAAACTTTGCAGATCAATCGTGTGTTCAGGGAAATTGGTGTTGTCATACTGAAGTTTGAACGTTTACCACTACGCCACCACTGCTCTCAAAACGGTGAAAGAAAACAACGTGACCTGGTGGATTAGGTCCAGCCCTTCTCGCCGAGACAGTTGTGTCCCAGCAGACACAGTCATCACATGCTAAATTCTTAATGTCGATAGGGGTCTTATTAAGATCATAATATGTCATCAATCAATCGGCACTTTCTTTTAAAATTCCATGGAAGAAACTTGACATCCTTAGGAAATGCAAGGAATTTCAAACACGATAACATCACAAAAGCCCTTTTTCTCACACAACAAAGTCTTCTAAAGTTCTTTAAATAATTTACATATCACACATTATAAACAGTTCTATTCATAGGTGTAATTACTGTCTACAAAGCAATTAAAGCAACGAGGATATTTTATGTAATTAGAAACTACATTCATTATAAACCTGATTAAGCTGCCGGGGTACAGGTCACTCGATGTCGCACATGCCTTGGAGCTTTACTATTAAAGCTTTGTTCGCACAACACGACTTCTAGTCGAGGTTACGACTTATTTTAGTGTGGAGAGTATTATCTAATTATTGATTGGTTAGAATACGCAATATCTTTGATTCTGATTTACATTTTAGCTGACGAACTTCCTTAGTTATATTTGCATTTAGATAATATTTATTTATTTTACTGAAACATCTAAACGCGTCCACTTTGTAAACCTCGTTCCTTTTCTGTCGTTTAAAAGTAAATCACATTATAAGTGTGGAGCTCGAAATTTATCACCAAGTCTTTATGGAAACCTTATAAATAAAACACGACCCGCCAAACTAAAAAGAACTTTCAAAGTAGAAAGTCCAAGTTTAGTGTAATGAGCAGTAACTTTTGTACCCCACAAAGCGTTAGGCCTTAAAACATGTGCGGCCGGCAAAATATAAAGCTCAAAGAAATTCCGCGAAAGTTAAACACATTAAAATTCTCAAAGAACAAAGAGGAGTTACTGTGTTGTTCATAAAACTCCCCGACACATAACCCCTTACATATTATTCATGCGATTTCTTATAAGGACGCATAATCGTCTAATCTGTTTAAAGCCTTACAGATTATCCGCGGAGCTAAGTGTGTAATTACACACCGAGATGTTTCTCTAGATAATTATCTGAGAAACACCTTTTTTATGTTTGTTTGTTTATATTTTACGCTTTTGACAGGGTGAGGAAATATGTAGCGTAACCGTTACCATGTGTGAGGTGGTCAAAAGGTCTGCACTTTGCAAACGTAGGATAACCATTTGTCTGCCAAATATGAGGTATGTAACTATTGGATGGCATGTCTAGTTAGTTTAATATAATTATGCAGCTGTAATAGCATTTTAAGAAAAAATGCTTTCACTAATGTTAGTATGTTTTCTTAAATTACATTGCGGGTTGGTCTCAAAATTACATATACTGTATATATGTATTTGCAGCTCGATTTTTCCAAATAAAGCCGACCCTAACATACGTGTAACATGCCTTATTGTACACCGTAACAAACGAACGTTCTTCGGGAGCCTTCATGTGTGTATTAAATATAATATTGATACACATATAAAATACTGATAATAGAGAACCAGACTATGACGATGGATGGATAAAGTAAGAAATGAGTACCTATGTATGAGGAAGTCTGAAAGTGGCGCCGGTGACTTAAAAGTAGTGTGGTAATCGGTTATCGTGGTATGGACATGTGATGCGGAGGAATGAGGGAAATGTAGTGAGGAAAATGTTGAGTATGAATGTAGACGGCTATAAGAGTAGAGGAAGATCACAAAAACGATGGAAGGACTGTGTGAAGGATAATATGGCTAGAATGGAGGTGACTGCTGAGATGACGAGTAATAGAGAAGTATGGAAGAAGAAGACGTGCTACGCCGACCCGAAATAAATTTGAATAAGGGCAGGAAAATGATGATGCTGATGAGTCCAAGAACCAGGCGAATACAGAACAAAATCTACCTGCATTTTCCTTAAACAAACTACATAATTTCTCAAGAAGCATTAGGCAAAAATGCAAATTGCAACTGTTTTAATAATGAAATGGTGAACGTTTTCCGAGTGCGGCGGTGGCGACCGCAAGCTAATCGCGACCTCAACCGCACATTACGCTTTACGTAATTAAGATGAGGATTACAACGCATGTCATTATAAGGCGCGTCTATTGCCTGAATGTTAACTACAGTTTTGTGATCGTGGCATATGGTAATCTAGGAACCGTTTTTGATAAAATCTGAGTGGAACCATCATCTGCCTAGCCTTTTCCCAAGTTGGGGTCGGCTTACAATCTTACCAGATACAGCTGAATACTAGTATTTTACACAGAAGGACTGCCTATCTGACCTCTACCTCAACCTCCTCAACCCAGTTACTGGGTAATACACTCCATCGATACTTCATCATCTGAATAGAATCTTAAGATATTTTCTCGTTTTCAATTTAGGAACATAGTTTTTGCAACAAGACAAGCAGTATACAACCAAGCATTATGTACATCAAACGAACGCAACTTTACGAAAAACAAAATTTTTTTTTTGGTTGAAGAATAACGTTTTAGGGTAGGACTCCATGTAACGCCCTCAAAACATTGTGCTGATAGATACATTGAATAGTACGGGGATCGTGAAGGTGTTTAAAGATCATCAAGATTAAATTCTTACATTAAAAACATGTATTTAAAAAAATACTTGTAAGTTGGAACTTTGACCACCAATATTTCCGTAACTCGTTCCCAGGTATGGTTTAGAACAAAAAAAAATATCGCAATGACGAGGAAAACAAATGTATTTCGGCTTCGTTAAAAGTCTTGGTCCACTCTTTATAATTTCTCCACTGCTAGAACTCAAGCCTGAACTTCTCTTTGGAAGGGAGTAGAAAGTGGTCATCCTCTCGTGGGCCAAGTGTGGTTAGATAAAAGTCTAATTGTCGGTTTCAGGGTGATGAAAAGTTTGGATAGTTTTATTAAAATTTAGTTGCATTAATAGACAAGAAAAGATGTTTTCAAGACACTTTCTCGAAAACTGGTTCTTATCGCACTACGATTGGGTTCAACATCCACACACAACAAAAATCCTTGAGATTTTTAATATTTTTCCGCACACGTGCGGAAATAAAAATATCCACAGATAACTAACTATACTTATACTAAGTCCAAATGGGGTCAATGACTACCTATAGTCGGCGGTGATTGTTTTTTTTTTTAAATCTCGGCAAAGTGGTATGCGTATTTTTTGAATATTTAAATTGTGTTTAGAAATAGAATATCATAGATAAACATGATTATTTAAAACAAACATTTACTTTTTTTGAACAAATAAACATTTATTTGTGTTCTAAATTCAAGAATATTTGAATTGTTAACTTTTCATATTAAGCTGTTTAGCGGTATCATACCTTTGCTTCTTCTTCAACCTGGCGAAAACAAAGCGCGGCAAAAAAAGCAAATTAAATCATAATTTTTCTAATAATTCGTGACAAAAATTCTTTTCGTTCTAATATTTTATTTCTTCGAAAGTTTATTGAAACACGTCGTTTGATATGCGTGGGGATTTGTTACTGCAGTTCTCGGATCCATAACACCCTCGCCTGCAGCTCGGGTGTTAATTCCGCCTCTAATGCAATAACAAAGTTTCCCCACTTATATTAAAATGTACAATTATCAGGGGCGTATTTACCCTAGGGCCAAGGGGGCCATGGCCCGGGGCGGCAGCATGCGAGGGGCGGCGAAGCCGCCCCTCGCCGACTTCTCTGGGCGCCTTTTATTGTCAAGCTTAACTACAATCAATATTTTATTTTATTTCACATTTAATTAAAAATAAACGAACGCTTCGAACCCAAAACCCAACAAATTATTTACAATACCGTCAATACCTACTAACAAGTGCCTTAATAACATTTGCGTTCAAGAATTATTAAATAAAAAAAAAAAAAACAAGGTGTAGTGGTAGGTACCAATACTTTCAAAGCCCGGAGCACACAGCGCGGCGTGGGTGACGAAAGTCGTGACGTGACTTTTTCAAATGTCTCCTCCCGCTCTGGGCGGCGCGGGAGGGAGTGCCAGACTTTTAATGACTAAAACCCATACAAGTTCCTTCTTTTGCCCTTTGTGTTCCAGGGCCGCGGTATCTCTTTCTACCCGACGCCCGGGGCGTCTCCCGCGGCGGCTGGGACGTGAGGTTCTCTCCCTCTCACGTTCCGCCACCTCCTTCGCTAGCATGACTGCTTCGCAGAAGGAGGTGACGGCTTCCCATTCCCTCTCGCCCCGGACCATGGCTTGAACCAGGGCCGGACGCGAGAGGTCGCCGCCGCCAATTGCCGCTACGAGGACACGGCGGTGCTCCGCCCAAGCGGAGCAGACCTCCACGGTGTGCTCCACCGTGTCCTCCGGGCGATCCTCGCAGTGATAACACCCGGGCGTTTCGGTGCAGGTCCCAACCGTTTCCGGTGAGGACCTGCGTCAGGCGGAAGGTGAGGGCGCTGTGGCGCCTCTCTAGCCACTCCTCAAAGAGGGGACTTATCGCCACTATCGTGGCGTGCCCTGCATGGGGTTGCGACAGTCGCTCTGTCCATGTCGCCATGAGATCGCACCGGATGTCTGTCCGCTGAGCGACAATTTGCCGCAGCAGCGGAGTTTCCCCCGCGTAGTTTCTCCGCACGCCACTCGTGTAGGCGCGCGAGGACTATCCAGATCCCATGGCGGCAATCCGGCAAGGAGGCTCGCCGCCTCGCCGGAGATCGTGCGGTACCCACGGACCAGCCTTACGGCTACCACCTTTTGGGGCGCGTTCAGGTAGTGGGTGGCTCGCCGCCTCAAGGAACGCGCCCACACCGGGGCCCCGTAAAGGGTCATGGACCGCACGACCCCCGCGTAGAACCTTCTGCAGGAGGCGTTTGGACCCGTCAGGTTGGGCAAGAGCACTTGAAGGCAGCCCCGGCCCGTTCCAGTTTGGAAGTCAAACGTCCGAAGTGCTCCACGAAGTTCCAACGGCTGTCGAGGACGAGTCCTAGCCTCATTAATTCGGCCGCCGCCTCGTGCGACCTCCCCTGCGCCAGCACCAGCGTGTCGTCAGCGTAGCAAATTACACTGACGCCGCTTGGGAGGTCGTTGCGCAGCACCCAGTCGTAACCGATGTTCCACAAGGGCGGCCCTAGAACCGATCACTGTGGTACACCGTACGACATCTCTCCGCTGTGACCAGGGTAGATGACGGCCCTGTCCGTCGGGTAGTCCCCGACCTCACGACGAAGGTAGGTCGGCACCCGGTGATACCGGAGTGCCTCCCTAATGCAGCTCCAGGGCATGGAATTGAAGGCGTTGGCGATGTCGAGAGACACCGCCAAGACGACCCCACCCCAGGACACCGCATCCCCCGTCGTCAGGGCTCTCACGCGCATGATGGCATCCACCGTTGAGCGCCCCTTCGCTCGCGGAAACCAAACTGACCAGCAGTTCCCTGTCTTCCAACGAAGCGGGAACTGGCCTCTCTCCAAGCATGCGCTTAGGAGCCCCTCCTGTCGGGGCCCGAGAGCCTCCAAGGCCAGGATCCAGGCTTTGCCAGGTAAGCCATCGGGTCCCGGGGCGGTATTTTTGGCCTTAAGCCTGCTTACCGCCACTCTCCGGTCTACCCCGGTCACCTCCGGAGTCTCGTCATCGTCGTCTGAGTGGTCCGCTTCCGGCACCGCAAGCGGCGGAGCCATAGGTGGGGGTGGATGTTCGCCTCGCGAAGGGAACAGAGCGCTCACCACGTCCGCCACAAGCTGAGGCCGGAGACTCTGCGTCAGCGGGGGGGCCCAGGTGCGGCGTTTGTCCCGCACCGTCTTGTAAGAGCGCCCCCACGGATCTCCGTCGAGATTCTCCAGCATCTCCTCGCACGCCTCACACAGAGACGTCAGCTCTCGCGACCACCAGTACACCTGCGGGCGCTTCCTGGGCGAACTCAGGACATTGCCACGTCACATATCTCGGACATGGCATTGAAGTACCTGAGCACAAGCACGGGGAGGGAATGGCTTCCGATGACGACACTCAACTCCCCGAACCGTGCTGCACCTCTGACCCCTCCTGACACTCTCAAGGGTCGGGGTACCGGCGGCGGCCGACGAAATGATGGGTCGTGACGTGACCTCACTCACTTATTTCGTTTCAAGTTAGCGCATCAAATTAACGAAATATTCAATTCAATTCAAATAGCCTTTATACAGACATTTTATACATGCTTATCTCTGAAGACCAGCATCAGATCTTCACCAAATTTACGGGACCACCGCAGAATAATTTGCTTCAAACAAAAAAGAATCATCGAAATCGGTTCAGAATTGGCGAAGATATCGCTGAACATGATACTTGTACATACTACACAAAAAAATTCAGGCGTATTGATAACCTCCTCTTTTTGGATGTCGGTTAATAAGGACTTAAAAGAAGCTTTCCCATAATTATATAGAGATTGCATTACGCATTTTTCTTTGCACCGCAGTGACGTATTGCAGACTTGCAGTGCAGAACGTTCGTTTTCTGTACTCAAAAGGATAAAGAATTACTTATGTTCCACTATAAGCGAAGAACGCTTAAACAGCTTAGCTGTTCTGAATATAGAAGCTGAGTTGACAAACGCTAAGTTATGACAGCGTCATTGAAGATTTTGTCAACCAATTTGTACACAGAAAAAAAAATATAAATACGAGTATTTAAGTACCTATTATAGTGAATAAGTGGTTCATTTTTAAGATTTTTTTTCTATTTTTTTATTCACCAATAACAGGATTTTTTTCTTAAATGAATAGGGCGGCTAAGCTAACTGGCCCGGGGCGCCAAATCTTTAAATACGCCTCTGACAATTATTATTTTATAAATATATCCATGATTCACTATCCAGTTTCTGTAAAATACACTAAAGAAACATGTCTGCTATTTCATATCAGCAAGTTGCATCGACGAGACACATTTATTTTCTTCTCTTTACATAGCACTCTAAATAACATTGGCCATAATTTACGCCAAGAAAGTCTAAAGATATGGATAAACAAAAGTGCGGATCAATTAGTTGAAACAAATTAAAGCGATGCGCACGCGCTTGATAGGCGACATAAATCCTTGCAGCGCTGGAAGATAGAAAGCTATCTCTGCTGCCAGTAACTTATACTTGGAGGGATCGACCATAGAATATGTTAGAAAAGCATACCTTTAAAGAGATGCGAAAAAAAAACTTTTTTTTTCATAGATTATGTCCGAAAGTCCCACGGTTTCCCGTGTAACCAGATGCAGCGGAGTACCGTATTTTCAATTCAATTCAATTCATTTAATTCAGATTAATCACATGACATATAATAATCCATACAGGTTTTAAAATAATGATATAATGACAAACAAATAACACAAAAATGACAACAAATACATACACTGTTAGGACCGCATAACTCGTACATGGAGTTTCGTCCAATGCTCCATGAATGAGCTCTCCACGTCCATTCTCCCAACAATGAGCTGCAGGAAGCTGTTGGGGCTGCCCCGCATGCGGCGCATCAGAGACGCTATTCTTTTGCGGTGTATCGCTTGAAAGCCATCCACTTGAGCGTCTGCAAACATACCTGATGCGCTACAAAAGCGTGGCAATCCCATCAACATCCTGAAAGCGTTATTGAATTGGACACGCAGGGCACTGTAAGTCTTCTGCGTATACTTCACCCATAGGCTGCATGTATAAAAAGACTGACAGTACGCCTTGAATAAAGTTATATTTACCTGTGCAGTACAGCGTGCAAACCTACGGGCCAGCATATTAGCTTATTATTATTATTTTATTTTACATGGAGCGACTGCCTATCTGACCAGTTAATACGACCGGGTAATACGACACCACTTATACCTAAGTCTAGTTGTCAGATTTTCAACCAACTGTCAAGGATCTTCAAATGACAGTCGAGACCAACGGTTTAACGTGCTTTCCGGGGCATAGAGCAAACTCGGTATGTAATGGATGGCCAGCCATCCACTGACCGACCTTGGCAAGCGCTGCTTAACCTTGGAGATCGCCCATGCGGCTGTTATTATTTTTCCAGGAGCGTGATGAATGAAGATTTTAGCAATGGTTACGGTGTGGCCCACCCAGATCTGCGTCAGCTTTAAGAGGAACATAGTTAATGTAGCAGGAGAACCTGGGTAATAAGCCAGAACCTGGCTCTGGGATTACAAGCCATTGTAAAAAGTTGCTGCTCAAAATGATGCTCATTTGTCTCGTGTGTCTCGTACTACAATCAGACAGTTTAGCGAAAAAATCTGTTAAAAAAAATTATACCAAAAGCATTTGAGTTTTTTAATGCGTTCCATATTTATATATCTACTTAAAACTTGAAAAAAAAACTAAGTCACCTTATTTTTTTTATATTTGAACATGACATAGCATCACGCCTGTTTTTCCGTAAGGGTTAGACAGAGGTGTACCTTCTAGCACACCCACATTTCGCCAGTTGTTTTTGACTCCCATGTAACAGGGGGCGAGCCTATTGCCAGCAAATGTGCACAAATCCAGACTCCGTGGCTGTTACTGAGAAATTCCGAATGAACAAACCTAATAACACTTTGCCTGACCCGGGAATCGAACCCAGGACCTCATGCTCAGCAGTCACACTTGTGACCACTCGGTGAGCTAAATTATCGTTCAGAGCGAGCTTATTGCATCTGTTCAAATGCAATAAACTCGCCCTGAACGAGAAGAAATAAATAATAGATACTTGTTCATTAAAAACCCTATAAATTAAAGCTCGTCACACACAAATAGTATCTCACATGATATGGCGGCCCCCTCATCACACCTTGCACAGAAGCGCGGCATTTGATAAATAAGCGGAGACGGTCCATACCTCTCGCCGACTATAAATTATGAGGCTACCCACGGGAACGATGTGGACCGACTTATCGAGCTTAATAACTTAGTGCCTGTCCAAACTTAAAGGAAATACACCGCTTTTAAATAGTAATATCTTGGAATTTGTAGATGTTGCAGTCGATATCAAGGTAGTCTTACTACGTATACAGCATTTACAAGTTGGTATTGATGAGAAAAAAGTTCAAAAAAATACAAAATTTGTCCCTGATTTCGATCCTAAAAATCGGCCAGTATCTGGTGTATAAAACTGCAAAAAGAATCCCTTTTAACGTCTACCTTCTAAATAACGATGATGATTATGATCTGCCTAAAACATTTTCTCTAGACACCTAAAGACCCAGCCCCTGAATATTAAAACATTAACAGATACTGACCTACCTTTAACTCAACAAGATCTCTATTCACAAAATAATAATACCACAATCTAACCACACAATTTATGTAAAATCCACTCACGTTTACCTATCGTTTAAATATCAGACATGCCTTTAGACCCAATAACCCTTTTTTTCAAATTCTATAGATATACCTACACCCCGGGCAAAGATCCTTCGTCCATAAGTCCCCGGTAAACGCATCGTAAAGTCAGGGGTAACCAATAAATGTATGATTTAAACACACGATGCACACAATTCCTCTTAATAATGTGAATAGTTACCTGATCCGTTGATTAATCCATGTTTTCTTTGATATTGCTATTTTATGGCAACATGCATTGACGAGTTGTTTATGCTGAAAGATTGCAAAGGTGAATGATAATTACCAAAGACTTTATTAATAGTGAATGATTTTAGCTCTAGCTCAATAAAGTGTCTATAAACTTTATTTATGGTTCTGCTAAGATTTTTCTTATTGTTTCAACTAAAGTTCTTTTTGAACATATTTGGCAATACCTAGACGTTGATCAGAACCCCATTAATAAACTTGGCTTTTGTTGTATAACACCATAATTAATTTAGATTGCAGCCAAAATTAAATCAGCAATTCAAGTCACCCTAGACAATTAGACACCGATGGTGACTTTTGAGTTGCGATTGCGAGACTACTTGGCGCACTAAATTGTCTGGCTTCAAAACTTTCTCGACGTCGAATAAATATAACAAATAAAACATTTCTACAAAAGTCGTCCACCCCTGCGAAAGACGTTACAATCTTTATGGTCCCATTTACGCGTCTTATTTTATACGTAATCCATTAATTGCCGGGATTGGGACCTCTTTTCAAAAGATTTTTTGCCTTTTTTATCCTACAAGCACCTGTGTCTAAAAGCGGACCTTTCGATGATTTCAATGACTGGTTATTTTTGTACAAATAAGATCGACAGAATTTGGACTTTATCTCAATTTTGCTTAGGTTGAAAATATATTAAAGATACTGGCGTTCTTAGTAAATCTTCTCTGAACGCGGGGTGAGAAGATGCGACCACTGACAGGACAAAGTCGTGCAGGTAGAAAATCGATTGTTATTAGACGTCAGGGCTCCTCATAATAACATAAATATATTGTAAAGAATCGATTCTGAACAGAACAAGGTGATCGAACGGCCACAAAGAATTCCACGTCAAATTAGCTTTATCATTTAACTTTTGGTATACATGGTGTAGATGTTAAGACATGTTTTCAATCTTTCGTTATTTCAAACAGAGATTTTAGACTTTTAAAAGATACTTATTTTTTAATAAGAAAGGGTCTGACTGAAAACTCAGCTTAAAATTACAATGGTTTTTGCATTTTTTTTTTCAAAAAACTAAATAAAATACATAAGTTGATGGCTAGTAGTAGATGGAAAAGCGCGCGAAAACGCCAAAATGGCAGAGTTGTTCTATTTCGGTTTTTCGTGCCTTTAGTTTTACTTTTTTTAGTACTTTTGTAACGTATTTTTGAAATGTTCAAGTACATTTCATTTTTCTATGTACATCAATGTTTATAAGTTGCAATTTGTTTTTGCTTTTTAGTTGTTGTACCTAGTAAAGTATATAGTAGGTAGCCGTAGTATGTAGTAGTAGTGTAGTGTAGTAGCCTTTTATAGTATTTCCATCAGGAGTCAGCTTCTCCAAAAATAAATTATCCTTTTAGTGCTTTCTTAATCGAAGCTTGCAAGTTTTCCCTAGCGCGTACTGCGAGGTATCACACGGCTCCCCGAAGCACATAAATTGCAATTAAGCTGTGTGTCAGCTTGTCGCGTTGAACGACGTCTCACCTGCGCCTTGTACACTCTGCTTTATTATAAACGTAATTATGAATTAAGGACTGCAGGCAAATGAGATAAGATACAAGAACTGGTAGTAGGAACCAGGGATTTAAACGTCAGATTCAGCCTACGCTTCAAATAATGATAACGATTCAGTTTCGTTGACAATGACATTTAAATAGTATTGTCTGGTAAGTGGGTCTTCTTAGGGGCGGAGTTCTCGCTCTGTCATACTAAAATCGTAACTATTTCTCCATGCGGGATGTAGTAACTTTTCTTAATATAAACATTCGCCTGATCTAAGCATAGTAGTAGAACTAGTATAGGGCACATCTAACGATTTCAATCTTTGATGGGAACTAGTCTGGATGTCTGAAATGTCTGATATGAACGAGATTGGTAGGCGCCTCCCTCATGTAAGAAGTTACGCCTGTACAGACAGATGAGTATATTTCTGGAACATGGCAGGAATCTAGACGAGATTGGAAAATAAGCCTGGCTTTACTTTTTATATAATGCTGGAGAGGTGAGAGGGGTTTTAATTTATAATGATTCTACTCAATGAAACGTAGGTACGTATATGGTGATGTATGAACCGTATGAACGTGGATGAAGCAAAAGGATAAGTAAGGATCATAGCTGATGCCGTTCTGTAGTTTGTGCCTACCCCCATGAGAAAAAGTCGTGAGTTAGTTATATATCTATGTATGTCAACAAATCTGCTGCATTGTCTTTACCTAGTAAATTTTAGGTTAGCTCCTGATTAAAGATTTGCATAGGTAAAGCGTCTCTATTTCTAAGTAGAAATTTAGGAACTCATAGACAAAACTAACTCCTGAAAACAAGTTCTCTATAGGGCAATTTCGATCGTAGTACTTATTATAACCAATAAGATAATATTCAGGGCATAGCAACAGGACATGCGCAAGGAATAATTAGCAAAGCCATCCATCTGAACTATCATAAAGTAATAAGTTATCAAATCCGCCTTGCCAGTGACAGAGCGTGGGCCTTGTCATAGACAATGTATGGTAATTAATCGTCCATGTGTGACAGTTGTGTACGTTACACTGATTTATAGAACGCGGTATTTATGGTCCGGATAAACGGCGCGGGCGACGGTGTAGGACCGAGCGGCGCGTGAGACGGCGGACAACGCGATCAGGCTTGCAGTTGATAAAAGAGGTCTAGGTTTAAAAAAGAAAAATGTTTTACAAATACTTGTATGTGGTTTAGAATGTCTCGTTTTTGTACTTCTGTTCCTATGAAGTATTTAGTTATAAGACAAAGCCTGATTTCCCGAAAAGTATTTTTCTATGTAGAGCAACTTTAACGAATTCTTATTTATAAATACTTACCATTTCTACTTGAGCAATAGTAGGTATAGCGGTTTGCGGAGAAAAATATGTCATCGACTCTGCTGTAAGATATACCTACCACCTAACCGACAGTTAGCACTTACTTACTCAACTACATGCTCACGAATCTTTAAATCATCATCATCCGTGCTAGACCTTATCCCATTTACTTGGGGTCGGCCTTCCTTGTCCGCAGTTTCCACTTCGCACGATCCTGTGCCGTGCTGGCGTCTAGTTGTGCTTCCTTGAGGTCTCTCTCGACCGTCGTCAGCCAAGTGGAGGGTGGTCTTCCACGTCCTCGCTTCGTCACTGGCAAGTTTAGGGCAAGCTTAACAATATGGTCCTCCGGCCGTCTCTGGACGTGACCATACCATCTGAGGCGTTTCTCCCTCACCTTCTCTATTATAGGGGCAACTTTAAAACTCCCCCTTATGTACTCGTTCCGAACTTTATCCAGTAGGTACCCGCTGACCAGCGTAGCATGCGCATTTCTGTCGTATGTAGCTTGTTGAGGTGTTGTTTATTGGTCGCCCAACATTCCGTACCGTACAAAACTGCAGGTCGTATGGCTGTTTTGTACATTTTCCCTTTGACAGTAATTGGCATTTTTTTATCGCACATGACCCCTGTGAGTTGTCGCCATTTGAGCCAACCGGTTGTAGTTCTGTGAGTGACGTCGCTGTCAATTTTGCCATCATTGCTGATTATCGAACCTAGGTATTTGAACTGAGTCACCGTTGGTATTTGTGTTGTTCCGATTGATATACTTAAGCTGTTGGGGTCTGTAGTACCATCAAATACACAGGACATATGCTCCGTCTTCCCTCTACTTATCTTCAGACCGTTACTTTCGAGTGCCAGTATCCAAAAGTTGAAATTTTGCTGAAGGTCTTCTATTTTGTCTGAGACTAGGACAACATCATCTGCATATAGGATGTTCCATGGCAAAGGTTTTTGGCAATGTTTTGTGAGATGGTCCATTGTGGTATTAAATAACAGTGGGCTGAGAGTTGAACCTTGGTGAACGCCTACTTGGAGTTCAAACCTCTCGCTTAAACCTGCTGCGCTTTTTACTTGGGTACTGACAGATTTGTACATGTCTTGAACAAGGTTAACGTAACATTCAGGCACCAGTTGCTGTCTGAGAGCCTCCCAGATCAAATTTCGCGGAACGTGATCGAATGCTTTTTCCAGATCAATGAAAATCATATGGAGATTTTTGCGATTCGTTTTTGCTTTTTCCAGCATAATCCTAACTGTTTGTATTGCATCTGATGTGCCCTTTTCCGCTACAAAGCCGCATTGATTTGGGTTCAGTGTTATTATCTGGTTTAACCTATTGTTTATGACTCGTTCCCAGATTTTCAGAGTGTGAGACATCAACTTTATAGCCCTGTAGTTTCCACATTCTCGAACGTCTCCTTTACCTTTATAGAACGGTATCAGAAAACTGTTTCGCCATGAATTGGGTATCGCATGGCCTTGGACTAACTTATTAAACAGCTCATGTAACCATTGAATTCCCAGGTCACCCATGTGCTTCCAGACTTCGGCTGGTATTTCGTCTGGGCCTGGTGCCTTGTTATTTTTCATTTGTCTTAAGGCTCTTTTTACTTCATCTGGTTGAATTAAAGGTATTGGTCCATAAACTGCTCCAGGCCGACAGTATTCTTGATTTCTAGGGTGGGATATGTTAAGAAGCTCTTTGTAGTATTCTGTCCACCTACTTTTGATGTCATCCTCTCTAGTTAGTAAATTATTTGTTTTATTGTTTATGTATTTCACTGTTGTTATGTCTTTTGCATTATTATTTCGCATTCTTGCTATCCTGTGTATATCTATCTCTGTTTGTGCTGACTCTAATTTTTCATAAAAATTACTGTTTGATGCTGCCATTGCTATTGCCACCTTTCTTTTAGATTGTTTCTTCTTCTCCTTATACAAATCAAAGTCCGCGTCATCTTTTGTGGACTGCCACAGTTTGAAAGCATCCTTTTTGGCTGATATTGCGTCTTTAACATCGGCATTCCACCATTGTGTTTCCTTATTAGGGCCTCTCTTGGTTCTTGTTCTGCCAAGATGTTTCTCTGCGCCAAGTTTATACACGCGATTTCGAAATTATTCCACATTTCGTCTGCTGTTAGTGGTGTGGTGTCTGTGGAACAAAGATGTTCTTTTAGTTTTTGTATAAAGAGTTCTCCGGGGGGTTCATTTAGTGATTTCCATTTGAGTTTTGGGGTTAAGTTTCTGTTTAACTTTATCGGTTTAGCTCACGAATCTTTAAATACCTTTTTGAAAAGTTAATTCTCAAATGTCTATCTTTATTAATGTTATACTTAGGTCTAGTGATCGTAAGTGTGACTACTGAGTGGGTGCATACATACTGCGTACGCAACCTAAGTCGGACAATTGGACAAAGTGTTACTTAGTGGGTTTTTTCGTCTGAGGTTTTTCAATAGAAAAGAAACTAGCCCCAGTTGACAATAAGTAATTGGCTCGGCTCACCCATATTACAAGGGACTTCAAAATTACTGGCGAAATGTGAGTGTGCTAATAAACCTGTGCCTGCCACTTTCCAAAATACAGGCGCGCGCGATGTAAGGTAGTAAATTCAAATTCAAAATCTTTAATTCGAGCGGAGGCTCATATAGGGTTAGTAACATAATCCTTAAAACTAAGTGTTACGTTGTGTTACAACACGATACGGTGACACAAGTTGATTAGTTAGTTGGTTGGTTTGTTGTTGTTGGTTGGTTGTTTGTTGAGTTGTGGTTGATTTAAAACATTTTTTTAATCAACCTGTTTTGTCACAGTTGGGCATAAATATCTCCCAACTAAATGAAAACCAAATATTTACGAGAATTAATAGTCGTGTAAACTACAATGATCTTTAAAAAAAGGCCAAGAACGTGGCAAGCCGTATCGCGTTCCGATCAGACAGAAGAAAGTACGTCGGAGGCGGGATGATAGCGTCGGAGGCTGCAACCGGCGGGACCGGTCCCCATTGTGGTCAGTTTTTGTGGCGCACAGGCACACCGCCCCGCGCTCCCCGCACGTTTCCTTCGCCAAAATGTTCTCGATCCTCTGTGGTCAATCGATTTAATTGCTGTACTTCAACTTCATCTCACTAATTAACAGTTTTGCCATAGAACTAAACATGTTCAGCGAAGATGGCAGAAGATGGAGTAGTTTGTACAAAAATATATCAGAATGAAAAACTGTTATAAGACTACCAACCCCCACCCACGTGGAGGAGAATGGCCTACTCCTTCTCACGGATAGGACGTATGTATCGGCTGAATACATGCTGATTACATAAAGGTGTGTATAAAACTAGATTTTAAATAAGTACATATACTCTAGTGGACTGGAATTAAGAGCCATCAGCAAGCAGCAGGAGCTAGCCTTCTTTTTAGAGAAAAAGCCAGTCAACCAACTTTCTTTCATCACTCTCCCGTCGCTCCCAATTTACCCAAAATACATAATATAGGTACTAATACTAAATTCCTGATATTTTTTATTGAGAGACCAAGAAGCACCAGCTAGATAACTTTAAGCAAATGATATCGAATCTAAAAAAATAAAATGCCGAGGTCCAGTCCAGTCTTGTCATTTGACCCCTTGATAGTTGATTATGGGTTGTAGCTAGACAAGGAGCAAGACAAAGATCATTCAGGCCCTGAGGGATATCTGCCCCTTGAGATACCCACATTGCCCACGTTATAATCAGCCTGCCGTTTCCCGTATTAAGTACTTGGGGTTGGCGCAACACGTTTTTTCTTCCATTCTTCCATGTCAGTCGTCAAGCTAGCTATCATTAAACTCCTTTCTCTTTCATAACAATTATCATTTCCTCACAAAATCCATCCTCTCCGTTTCCATTCTTCAACAGTCATATCACTCTACTGGTCACATGCGTTACCTCCTTATCACAATATGTCCTTAACAAGAGAGGCGACGCTTTATTTTTTTCTGTAACAGACGCTTCTATCGAACTTCCTCTAAAACCTACTCATTTCTTGCGTCCATTCTTGTCACTTCACACATCAATCTCAGCATTCTCATCTCCGCTACAATACAAGCAATCTTTTTCATCCATCTCCCTTCTTCGTTGATGGGATATTAAAGATACCCACATACCTACCGATATTTTGAGGTAAAAATAGTGGACTTTCAAGGTCGAAACAAGGTAAATAATACAATACAAATACCTAGGTAACTCCATTAATGTTTAATCTAGGTCGTGACCGGACACTGACAGTGCCTTGATTAGGTTATCGTATCGAGTACAGTGGAAAAACAGTACGAAGACAGAACTCGGCCTAGTGCTGGGAGAGTGCAATCGTACAAGTAGGGACACTGTTTCTGTTCTGCTCTTTCTTGGAACTATGCTGATAGGCAATAATGTAATAGTTAGATTGCAAGTAGTCATGCCAACACAAGTAGCGCCATCTGTTGTTGGGTTGCTTTAGCGAAGCAACCCAACGCAACAACAGTTAAACAATAAGGTACAGACGCCAGCAGGTCAACCTACCCGAAACTGTCAGATTTTCCCAACCAACCTTGAACCTAATTTTTTACAGATAAAGTTGAAAATCTATTAAAGAAATTTGACAGATTGTAGTAACCCAACTATGTTGGGGTCGGCTTCCAGTCTAACCGGATGCAGCTGAATACCAGTATTTTACATGGAGCGACATGTGCTGGCGTCTGTACATCATACTATAAAATGAGTTGGAATCCGGAAAATTACTCGACGACGGTTTTACTCATTCCTTGTAAATACTGGGCTATAATATACTTTTTTCTACTACACTTCATTTTATTTTTTTTAATTTGCCCCGAAGGGATTTTCTACTACACTGCATTGTCCATAAACAATGGATCAATGAAATGACAAGACGTGATTCTAGAATTGAATTCTTTAGTTTTTGGTTGAGGTTATGTCTGATCTGTCAAAAAATGTCTTTTTGACGTGATTTGCCGATAAAATTATTTGGATAGTACACTTTTATAAATATGGGGGGTTCTCAAAGTACCAGAAAAGTAACCGTGGATAACGAAAATGCCATCCAAGTGTCCCAGGAGGCTTTAGACCGGATACAAGCACAGCTCACTTCAAAAGTAAATATGATGTTACATTACATAATTTTGATCAATGTCATTGCTTGTTAGGACAATAAAAGGGTGTTGTTGTTACAAAAAACTTCAAATTAATTTTATATGAATTTTCGTCTATAAAGTCTAATTTATGAGCATACCATGTTCATGACGACAAAGCAATATTGTAGGTTAACTGGGCTGTTTCTGAGAACAACCTGATTGATGTCAACATAACTATCTTGAGTCGTATATGTTCATTTGTCTCTGCTACTTTCTATAGTACCTTATTAGATCAACAAAAAAAGCATGCATATATTACATAAAACAAAATCTACATCTAATATCTTATATATTAATATTTCTTCGACATTCAGTCATTAAAGCCAGCTTTCATTTTACTGTTTCCAAATAGCAAAATACATGAGTGGAAGTACCTATTGTAAAATATGTAACAGCTAAGCAAAACTAAAGTGGAACAACTATAGAATAAAATAGAATGGAATAATTTATTTAAAAAAAGAAAATTATTACAAAAATGTACATTTAGGGCACATTAGAATTATTTCTCATACAATGGAATTATTAGTACTATTATTAAATACTAAGTAAACTATAACTAAAATATATTTAAATGTTGCAAGTAATGATAGTTCAATTCAGATCTTTGGTACTATTACAAATGGTTAAACTTGGGAGTTAATAAGAAAAAATAGTCACAAAAACAGTGTTTTAAACATGAACTTGATAACTTTTAACATACTTTTCATCACCAATTTCAGCAAGCTGACCAGAGAACTGAGGCTGCACTAAATAACGCACCACCGCCATACGAGTACAAACGCCATCAAGATTACGCAGCTGAGGAGGCCTACTGGGCACACCGCATTGAAAGCCTGAAGAGGGCACATGACCAGATAAACAGCGGAATGCATTTGGAGTACCAGAAGAGATTGAAGGAAGCGAATGATTTATTTAATGTGGTCCAGGGAGACAAAACAACTACGAAGCTGGCGCCATGTCAGGAGGAGAAGGCAAAGGTAACATACTAATATTATGCCTAAACAGCAGATAAATTTGAATGAAATTTGACAGCCCATGACATGGGATACTTTTAATCCCAAAAGTACATTCCCATGAGATAATATGCAGCCTTCATGCTTCATTGTGACGCTGTAGGCAATTGCCAGGAGGATACATTATACTCTTTTTATTTTAAACTTTTGATGACGATATCAGTTTCTGAATGAAAAATTTAACTTAATGTTAATACAATATCAACTGATGATTTATTTTCTTCTGTGATAAGATAAGCCAATCAGAACAATTGTTGTTGAGATCGGCAAAGTGCAGTAGATCACTTGATATACCTTGTTGATACTTTTGTAATGTATTTACAGATATTCCCTAAACATTTTTGCTTGTTGTGTTGATCAGTCAAATTGTGAGAGTAACTACAATGAGCATATCCCCTTTAATTTGTCTAAAGACAGGTTGTTGACGTTACTGTCTTGTACAAATACTGTCTAGACAATCATGTCTAACTCAAACTTGCTCATGGGCGCCAAGAGCAGGGTGCAAGGGGGTGCACTTGCACCCCCCTGTCGGGAAACAAAATATATAAAAAAGATTTAGTTTTTTTTTATTAAGTTGCTGTGGGCCTAAAAACTTGAGCCGTCTGGGTTGCTGTCCACATTTTTGTTCATCACCTTGTCAATAAATTTAGTGTCCTCCTCTACTCTTTTCCTGTGAACACAGCATGCATAGGCAAACTATAGAGAAACAATCTGTCCGAGAAAATTTAAAGAAAAAGATAACTACAATTTAGTCAACTCACATAAATCGTAATGTTGCTTTCAGTAATATGTATTCAAGTAGGTATAGTATTTCAGTCTATAGCAGTCTGACATAAGTCTCTTAAAGCTATTGAACAACAGAGCGTTAACGCATCGGCGTCCGTAATTCAGTGCAAATACCTAAAAAAAATATTTCAACCTCTTATCGATAACCATTAACTTTCATCATTCATTGTTTTTCGTCCCATATTTTTTAAATAAAATATCACCCGTAACATAATTTTTTAGGGTTCCGTACTCAAAGGGTGAAAACGGGACCCTATTACTAAGATTTCGGTGTCTGTCCGTCCGTCTGTCTGTCACTAGGCTGTATCTCAAGAACCGCGATAGCAAAATTATGTATTTCTGTTGCCGCTATAACAATACTAAAAACAAAATAAAAGAAGTATTTACGGGGGGGCTCCCATACAACAAACGCCATTTTTTTCCCTTTTTTGCTCGATATCAGTAATGGCAACAGGTAGGCACTTGAAATATTCACAAAATACTCAGTTGTATTTTTACTTTAATAATAAATAATAAAATTAAAATAATAAATATTCTACCGTTTTTATAGATAATGGTACGGAACCCTTCGTGCGCGAGTCCGACTCGCACTTGGCCGGTTTTTTATTTTATTTGACCAAAGTTTAAAAAAATTACGTTTTCTTGTTTGGGCACGTTTACATTTGTCGGCTTTATGCGACCGTGGCCCTCAAAAGGCTAATCGCACGCAGTTTGACTAGATTCTCGGCGACTTTCATGCAACTGCTACAAGTCAACCTATGAAGGTTGTCGCTTGGCCTGAGGGCGCCCAACCTTACTGCGCCTTGCGCGCCTTGTACTGTGAATAGTGTCGATATTGTTGTCGGGATATTGATCATAACCTTTTTTCTTATTTCAGGTCCTCCAGTGCTACAATTCAAATCCGAACAAATCCCTACTATGTTCAGTGTTAGTGAATGAATTCAATGACTGTGTGTGCAAGAGCAGAGTAGCAGCCGTCGCGGCTTCATCTTAACAAGCGGAGTTGTGTAAATAATCATTATAGAAAATGTTCGTCGTCTACAAGCAATACTGACCTCAAAGGTTGCATTCGGCCGCGGAGTAGATTTAATATTAATGCTGTATCAATAAACTGTTATTAATTTATATTATGTGGTTTATTTGGTCTTTTTAATGTAGCTTATTTGTCGTTATGGTGAACCTAATCACAATGCAGATGCATTGAAAATAATTGATCAAGTTGATTGTTTGAAACACATTAACTTTTACATAGGGCTGTCCTTTAATCGGGGGAGGAGGTCAAAAAAATCACGATTAATCTAAAACTGATCTTATCAATAATAACAATACACGATGCTCGGAGGGCCGAGGAGGGCTGCCCTAAAACCTCACGACGTATCACCAAAGGTTCCCTTTGGGAGGGGTATAAAAGTGGCCTAAAAAACGTCACGTGATTAAAGGATGGCCAGATGTATCTATAACTCCCCCTGCCCCTTGATATCAGTCAATCAGAAAAAAAATGTTCTCTGTAATATCCATCCACCATCTTTTATACCTCTGTGACTATAATTGACTTACCAGTGATGTTAATTAGATATTTTAGTTATGATGCGGTTGTTCTTAAGGCTGAGGCCAAACGAGCGTAATTTGGCCTCAGCCTAACTGGATTGTAGGCTGTAGATTATAATTCATATAAATCTTATTCATGTACCTCAATAATATACAACCTTATCAGGAAATAAAAACCCATTATTTACAGTAGGTATAACCTCATTTTGTTTATTTTCGAAATTCCGGAAGTCACTTTGACAAAGATATTTTGACCAAAGAGTAGAATACTTATACCAAACGGAATTATTGACCAAACAGCTGGTTCAAGTTGGTTTTAGTTACCAAAGCAACAATGCCTTAGAGCTGCAACATAATAAATTACTGTTAACACGCCTTTAGAAGCAACCTTTAACAATGGCACAAGCAGAAGGCGAGATACCTCCAGAGAAAAAGCGACGGATTCCCCTGTACCCTGGGTTCCCAGAGTTGGCGCGGTCTGATGTCAGTATACACCCAGCTTACTCTAAATTGGCATTGGCATAGTAAGTATAACATAGAATAACTAAGAGACTGAAGTGGAGTCTGCCAGTGCATTGAATCTAGAGACATCACTTTTGTAAATTATCAAATGAGCTATTTTGATCCTCAAATTTCAGCCGAGTAGTATGCCGCCACCGCTATCACTACGCCAAAGCAGCGCAACGCAAACAATTTATGATGGAACTGCACAGCTTCGAGAAACTACAATCCAATGCCCTGGACGGAGTGCGAGTACATCGAGAATTCTCGCAAGGAATCCTGTCGCACTATATACCACCGCGACGGTACATACAGAAGTTGACACCAGATCCTCTCAACTCGAATCAAAGAATGCGGGTAGAGGAAATAATCAGTGGAAGAGTGGACTTTAGTAAAAAATAGTGCTGCCATGATTGTGAGGCTTCGCTCAACCCAGCAAGATAGAATTTAGTTGACAGAACTGTGAGTTCACACTTGCAGACCATTCATATAAAACATGTCTACTAAAAATAATTATTTCAACTAGCAGCAAGAGAAATACGAGATTTTAACATGTTTTTAACCGACCTCTAAAAAAGGAGGAGGTTATGTGTTCCACCGGCACCTATTTTTTTTGTTGGTAATCACAGAGTAATAGGTGTAAATTTTACACCTATTACTCTGTGATTACTGGGAGCCAACTGGGTGAGTTATTTTTTCTTGATGAGGTCCTGGGTTCGATTCCAGGGTCGAGCAAAGTGATATTGGGTTCTTTTATCAAGAACTTCTCAGTAGCAACCGCGGAGTCTGGATTTGTGCCCAGTTGATGGCAATAGGCTCGCCCTCTATTACGTGGGACTTAAATGTAACTGGCGAAATGTGGGTGTACTATTACACCTCTGCCTAACCTTCCAGGGATTACTGGCGTGATCTTGGCTTATGTTGACGACTTGATGACCCCTTAATAACTTCTAGTAACAATGTAAAATTGATTCATGACAAGAATTTGTGTATACTACAGTGCTGTTTTTAGTTTGGTATATTACAACTAAAGGGCCAAATAAAAATCTTTTTTGCAAAACATTGGTTAATGTTTATGTGAATGTTTTGCCACTGTCAACACAGTTACATACTGAATGTGTATAGTAAGCGCAAGTAGACAAATAAAAAACTCGCAATCAACTTAGAATTGTTATTTTAATTCAACTGATTCCATTGCTTTCCTCTTCTTTATTCTCTTACTTTTTTCCACATTAGTCTGCAGGTAGAGGGCCTCCTTCTTAGCCTGTGATATCTCAGCCCTTAACCTCTGTTTGAGAGCAGCCCTTTCATATGCCAGTCTCTCACTCAAATGGATCCACTTGAACCTCGGGATGTATTTGACATTCCATATCATGTCATAGTATCGTGATTTCTTTCTTGTGCCGATCTTTGTATTGTTTAGTTTGTTTGCAACCATCTTGGCTACTCTTTTCTTCTGGAATTCTACCCAGCCTTCTGTAAATTGGTTTGGTACTCGCTTGCGTTTTTCGCCTGGCTCTGTAAGAGGCAATTGAAAAGTATGATTAGCTGTTTCATGAAAAACAATAACCACTACGCATTGTAATGACTAATCAAAGTAAAATACAATTAAAAGAGAAGTTATAACTAGATTTTGATATTAAAAACAACAACATAACCTCGAAGAAAACTTACTGGCACTCGACTGCAAGTATATCCTCCCAACTTCACCGAATTCACTGAATATTTCACGTATCTTAGCCACATTCATGTAAGGAGGGATAGTCGACAAATACACGATCCCACGCTTTCTACTCTTTTTCTTTTCTATCCCATTACCAGACTCTGAAATATTGTCTTCATCTGAAGCATTCTGTGAGCTACCTTCAAAGTCCGAACCATTTTCCGGTACTCTGTCCATTTCAACATCACGCATTGTATTAAGTCCAAGTCACAAGATGATGTCTTTTTCAAATAATAACTAAATACTTTTGATAAAAAGTAAACGATTCAAATCCATGTGTTACTGACACTGACAGTTACAGCCTATCTCTGTGGTGACTATGGTGGTGACAGATCATAGAACATAATATATACTTGACAGATAGTGCTGTTGTACTTGTAGTCTAAAGGTGCCAAAGGTACACATTCGATGTTTTTAGGGCTCCGTAGCCGAATGGCAAAAAACGGAACCCATAAAGATTAACACACACAGAGCACATACGAAAATGTAACATCTCACACACTGTAATTACCTATGTTGACAAATAAACATTCTGATTCTGGCTGTCTGTCCATATGTCACAGCCACTTTATTCCGACTACACAGTTGGAACTTGGTAGGTAGATGTATTCTGTGAACCGCTTCACGATTTTTGTACAAAAATGAAAAAAGATTCAAGGAACTGAAACTAAAATTAAAAATTTCATCAAATCAATACGTGCGGGCTGTCTATACATATATTGGGGTCTTTAAAAATGACATTGAGATTCCTAAAACCATTTATTCTGTCTCAATCAGACGTTTGAAAGATAGACACTTCCAAAGTGGTAAAATCTGTGTCCCTCTAATTTCTAAAGTAAGAGTAGCAAAATTATAAAAAATGTAGGATTGTAGAACGTAAAAAAAAACTTTCAGCGAAAATTGGTTTCAATAAGATTTGATGTTTAGTTTTTGAGATAACTGGGACTTTTCATCAAACTGTAGCAGTAACTTTGTTTTTCATTATCATACTATGAAAAACAGATTTAGTTTTGCTGTTGAATGTAACACAATACAACATAATTATGAATGTGCCTTCAAAATCTTGTTATTATATTGTTTGGTGCTACGGAACTCTGTGTGCATGTGAGTACGACGCGCACTTGGCTGGTTTTTTTTTATCAGTTATAGCACCGAGAATATTCAACTTGAAATTCATGGACACGAACCGGAAATGGACTGTCAAGTGAACTCAAATGTCATTACGGGAAAATATTTCCAATGCAATAGTCAATACGTCACTCACTCGCTACATAATAATTTACGAAAACGTAAATATTGTTTTAAACAGTTTAATTCTTAAATTTTCACTATGGGTTGTGATGGTGGTACTATCCCTCGTCGAGATGAACTTGTGCGGATGAAAAAGAAGCCAGAACAGGTAAATAAGAAATTTCCAAACTTATTTTACTAAATCTAAACATTTCTTTTCCAATGTCTTAATTTTGTTATTTTCTTTTAGAAAGACAAAGATGCTGAGCGATCATTCAAGTGGCGCAACTGCGCTTTATCCCAGCAACCTCTGCAGGCTCCCGTGGTGGCCTGCGGCCTCGGTAGGCTGTACAGCAAGAGCTCCGTCCTTGAGTCCTTGCTTGACAAAGATACTAAGCCTGAGTCCATCAACCACATCAAGAACCTTAAGGTAATGGAATAGAATATACTTTATTGTACACCAAAATTGAGATGGAACGGTTTTACAATAATGGTAATGCCCACAATATTGTTTTTAACATCTATATAGTTCAGATATGATTAAGGGTTGTAAGTGATGAGTGTGGCGTTCGCCCCCTATTGGTACATGGGACTTGCAATAATTTTCGTAATGTGGGTGTACTACAGATACACCCCTATGTAAGGCAGAATTGTACCCATAGTACTATGTATATGTACCTTTATCAAACATGTTATATTGTTGTTGATAATGTGCCCAATAGCCTCTGAAAAACACAACTTACACTATTTTCTAGATATTTCGGCATAGGCTTATGCTCGACAATGCAATTACCCTGAATCCTCTTCTGTAAGTTGCTCCACTAAGACTAGCTTAGAGCTAACATTATTAAAGGGTTGCTTGTATTCAGAATCTTTTCATCATGTTAAATGTGCTCTTTAAAAGTTATTTTTGTGCAATAAATTGGATGTACATTCAGTCAAATAGTATCGGGAAAGGATATTTGTTGATGGTTCCAAATTCAATTTTTTGTTGTTAGATTGGCACAACTGTTTTCCATTTTGGCGCGGAGTTTGAGTTGCATCTGTTATTTAGATTAAATACAGTGCTTTAACTACTATCTTTACTGTACTTTCTGGACAGAGTAATATGTCATAATAGTTTGTGTTGTTTAGTTCATAGAGACCACCCCCAGTCAAAAGCTTAATTTGCTCAAAGATTACTAATTTGAACTTTAGAAACATACTACAATCAACAGAATCAGTATCATTTATTCGTAAACATAGGTAGTAATTACAAGCAAGATCTTAAAAATTAGGTAGTGCCCTATGTTTTACCAATTGACATACAAATTACAAAAAAAAAATATCACTGGAAGCAATTAAAGTTTGTTGTGTGCTTACTGATGCTTTATGTAAAAAACTATCGCTTGTGCCATTCAGTGACTTATTTTTGCAGTACACTTATGGCCGCTTTTTACAATTACAGAGCAAGGATAATTAAATTTAATATAATATGTATTAAGACACCATCCCAAACCAAAATGATAAATCCCAAACTTAAATTTACAGGACATCAAAGACTTGAATCTGGTCAAGAACCCAGCATACACTGCTGCTGACCATACAGAGGGAAACGTAGGTGAGGGCAATGCCCCCTACATCTGCCCCATCAGTGGCTTGGAGATGTCCGGCAAGTTCCGCTTCGTGTTCCTGTGGAGCTGTGGATGTGTGCTCGCTGAGAGGGCACTCAAGGAAGTCAAGCAGAATCTCTGTCATATGGTGAGCTTACTACTTCATAATATTTGTTTTGTTATTTTTACTATTCAAGATGCAACAACTCCAAGAAAGCTACAAACAATTGAAAATCAGTTGTGAATCATTTCATGAGTCATGAAAAGCAAAAATAAACGATAAATAAAGAAATGCCTGTTTGCAAACTTGGATTTTCAAGCTCGGATCCAAAGTCGCAAGCATTTTTTTTAATAGGTAGTACTTTTACGACTTCTTAATAAAAAAACTAACTTCTATTGGGTGGTACTTTAATATAGAATGCAATCTTTGTATCTATGACTACCTGTTTTCTACCTGTTGTCTACGTTCGCGTGAAATTATTATTGCAAAAATATTACTTCCCTTTTTGAATCGAATTTTGTTTTGAACCGATTTCAAGGGTTTCCTTTGTTTTGCACGGAACCCTAATTATTTTTCTAAAATAAAAGTAAGGTTATGTTAGACCTTATAACATCAGCTATCTGCCAGTAAAACTCCCGTTAAAATCGGTTTAACCGTTTCGGAGATTAGCCAGAACAAACGGACAGACAGACAAAAACTGAAAGAATGTTTTTGTTATAAGTTCCGTATATATTTTCATAATTATGCTGTAAAAAGTAAAAAGCTGTTATTTTGATATTACAAACAAACACTACAATTTTATTTATTTGTACGGATATTGATAGTCTTCACCTTCAATAACCTTTCCAATTATTTTTGAATGAATTATTAGTGTTCGAGGTCATTCTAGTTGTGGCCAGTTTATAATCTACTGGGAAATAGGGTACCATCCGTACCATGCCACCAGTGATAAACTCGTTCCCGTTTTCTTCCAGTAGTATTATAAACTTCGATTAGAATTTAGGTCGAGTTTACGTGATTTATTAACCAACTATAACTTTTGCCCCCAGTGTCAGCAACCATTTGTAGATAACGACGTCGTTGTACTCAATGGAACCGAAGAGGACATTGAAAAAATGAAAGAAAAAATGGCTGTGCGTGTTGCTAGCAGAAAATCTGGCAAAAAATCAAAAGCAGATAAAAAAGTTGAAATCAAGGTTGAGCCATCCACTCCTGTGGCAACCACGTCTACTGAAACTGTTACGAACACAGATGAAATTAAACCACAGAATGATGTAAAAGAGGAGCCAGAGGCAGGACCAAGCACAAGTAATGCAGTAAAGAAAGAAATTGAGACAATACCATTGTCGTTACCTAAATACAATCCTAACAAGCAGGCGAGAGGTCATTTCGGGTCGTCGAAGCGCGTCCACCCCACAGAACTGGCTCAGGACCCATCGTACAAGAAAACTAAGAAGGATTACAGCGTGGCCAACGACCCACAGACTAGTGAGGTGTACAAATCACTGTTCACATCACATAAAACTGAAAAAGATCAGAACCGAGCTCACTGGGTGACCTATAACCCATTCTACAATTAATGTTAAGGGCCGGCCCGCAGTGTCGGAGTTTTAGTTGGTTTTTGCAGCACGTTCTTCAAAATTAAAACGCGCGACTAATCGTTGTGTGTAAAGACCTCTTATTTCAATACTGTTACAAGTAAACACTAGGATTAATTTATTTAATAAATAAAATACATTATCATGATTTTATTACTTTTATTTAAATACCAATCGTTATAAATATTGCACTAGAAACTTGCACATCAAGACTATTTTAAGTGAATTTTTCACATTTAAAATCTTTGTGCTTTCACTTTGGTTACATGAACTTACAGCTAAGTGATAAGTATAAATAAGTAAGAGATAGTGGAATGTCAAAATATCACTACAAAACACCAGAAAGTATCACCACTATACCTACAACATCATTTTTGGTATTTATTTGGTTGGAAGTATTCGAAAGTGGTAATGGGAAAAGCGAAACCAGATTCGATCCCTATAAAATGTAACCTTTTGACCGCCACAGCATAAACGCACGCGCGTGCCCTCCACGCCAAGCCACAATTCCACCTACCATTTTATCACATTGTGACGTTTGGCGTATAGGGCACGACTATGGCGTGGGCGGTCAAAAGGTTAAATAAATACGAAATCTTACGTTTGTTCATACGAAAGACGTTCTTTAGTGGTAATAAATAACTAACCATAATAATATCAAGTGTTGGCTGAAGCAGTAAATAAAAACATAGTATTTTACAAGTAACGACCAGCGATCCACATTAGCCATAGACCGAAAGATTTGGAAGTCATGGGGATGCCTTTGCCCAGCAGTGGGATGACACAGGCTTACAGTATTTTATAAGTACAGCGAGACAAAGATAGGACAGTATTTTAACTAACCTTGGGATATTCGTGTAACTATCCTATGTAGAAACTTTTTGGTAAATACCTTGCTCTTTGGTAGATTCCTTACACTAAATTCGACTACAAAACCTTACATTTATAGTGCATCATGGTTCTTTTGTCACTTGAATGATTTTAAGGAGACCTTTTGGCAAATATTTGTGAAATTAACATCACGCCTGTAATCCCCAAAGGGTCAGGCAGAGGTGTACCCTTTCGTACATCTACATTTCGCCAGTTATGTTGTTTATTCCATGTAATAGGGGGCGAGCCTATTGCCCTCAACCGGGTACAAAACTAGACTTCGTGGCTGCTACTGAGAGATTCCTGATGGAAAATCCAATATCGAATTGAACCCGGGACCTCACGCTCAGTAGTCACGATTGCGCTCACTAGACCAACGAGGCGGGAGGCTGAGTCAATTCTGTAGTGTCTGTATTTGTGAAATTTTCTATAGAAATTGTATTTAAAAAAAACAAGATGTTAACGTTAGTTTCAACTATGGCCACTTGCCCTAAGAACGATTCAGCACTTAACTAAAGAAATATTTTAAGCGGCAGAGTCTTGCTGGACCGAGGCTAATGTGGCCTCAATGATGAGGTTGAAGTCTAATTCGTTGAGGCTGGCCTTAGCTGTCAATAAGTCCAGGAATGTGTCCAGTGGAGACAGGCGTTCCCCTGAAGGTAATGCTGCTATACCTAGAACCAAAAGATATGTAAGGATTAGTTATTTAACTTGTTTATGGCCTAGGCCTACTTTAGTTCAGCTCTAGACTGAAATGGCTGTAAGCCTCGTCTTGGGGGGGGGGGGGGGCTTACCCAGCAGTGTGATGTCAAAGTCAAAGCATTTATTTCAATTAGACCATTACATGCACTTTTGAAAGTCTAAAACAAAAAAGCTAAGCTACAGTCACAGACACAAGGCATAATAACTTGCGAAAGTACTGTAGTTGCACATTCCAAATCGTAGATCTCTATGGAGAAGAATGGGCAAGACTCCATGGACACTCTTTTTAAATCAAAATATTGTTACAAAATCTTGGTTAGGTACATCATTCATGTTGAGATTATACATATATGTGAGAACGATGTACAAAGACGTGCACATTAAGAGCGTCCAGAGTAAAAGATTAAACCAACAATTTAAAAATAAAGTAATTAAAATAAACCGTGGCAGGTAAGAGATGACCAGTCCCAACTGACAGCGCCCGTTCACGAACATGACGCATGGATCAGCGCCATTCAACTCAACCATATTGAAGGGAACTAAATGACCCGACACACCCGCCACCATCAGCGAGACATTTGAGTGAGCATGACATTCTCTCAGCCACCAGGACACATTCAAGTCAATGAAAGATAACAAAATATAAATGGTAGCTTTACAGTACATAGTACTCACACATGTGCTATGCAATTATATAATACTAAGAGATGGAATCTATACAATGCAAAGATAATTATTTTACAATCTTCTGCAGCTTCCACAATAACTTCACATGGTAATCAATTAGTTTGCACTCAAAATGTTGATATAAAATATACAATTCAAACCCTAAGTTTCCAGAAGAGAAACGAGAAAGAAAAAAGAAAAATATAATTAGAGAATTAAAGGGGGAGCATCTCTTCCAAACAATAAAATCTTAGTTCGTGAGCCCAAGTGGCTGTGGAGCAGGACCAGCATTGAGCCATGCATTTTTATCTACGAGATAGTCTTCCAACTTATAATATGCTCGTTTACATAGTGTGCGTTTAATGCATGTTTTAAATTTCTTCTCATTAAGTTGTAGAATGTCAAGTGGTATTTTATTGTAAAATTTTACACAGTACCCCATAAAAGAAGTGCGTACTTTTGACAATCTGAAACGTGGCTGATCTAATTTGTCCTTATTTCTAGTATTGAAATTATGCCTGTCGCTTATTTTACTAAAAAGATGTCTATTTTTCCGAACATACATAATGTTTTCATAAATATATTGACAAGGTACCGTCATGATGTTAATTTTTTTAAATAATTCTCTTAGAGACTCGCGTCTGCGTAGGTTATAGATAGCTCTTACAGCCCTTTTTTGCAGAATAAATATTGAGTCAATATCTGCAGCCCGTCCCCACAGCAGAATACCGTAAGACATGATGCTATGGTGGTAGCTAAAATAGACCAGTCTCGCGGTATCCACGTCTGTTAATTGCCGTATTTTAAGGACAGCGTAAGCGGCTGAACTTAGCCGCCCTGCAAGTGCTGTTAAGTGAGGACTCCATTGCAGTTTCGAGTCAAGCGTAATCCCCAAGAAAACCGTCTTATCGACGAATTCTAGTATTTGCTTGTTCAATACAACGTTACATTCGTTACTTTTTACATTCGGTAACGCGAATCTTATACATTTAGTTTTCTTCTCATTTAACACCAAATTATTTACAGTAAACCAGTTATGAATCTTAAGCATAGCGTTATTTACGTCGTCAATCTCTTGTGCACGTCTGTCTACCTTAAAAATCAGTGATGTGTCGTCAGCAAATAACACCATTTGAGGTCGACTTTTCAGCAACTGAGGTAAATCATTTATGTATACTAGAAAAAGGAAAGGACCCAATATTGAGCCTTGCGGTACCCCCATTTTTACTTTTAATCCTAATGAATTTACGCCATTTATTTGTACATGCTGCATTCGATCATTTAAATACGATTTTACTAAGCTAAGTGCTTGTTTTCCCAGTCCGTAATGCTCAAGTTTTAGCAACAGTGTGTCGTGATTCACGCAATCAAATGCCTTGTATATATCGCAAAAGATGCCTATTGCATCTTTTGCTTCTTCCCATGCGTTAAAGATGTGCTTTAGTAAGGTGACACCGGCGTCAGTAGTGCAACGACCTTTGGTGAAACCATATTGTTGATCATGTAGGATGTCATTCCGATTAAAATGATAGAGCATTTGATTTAGCATTACTTTTTCAAATATCTTGCTGAAAACCGGCAAAATAGATACGGGTCTATAATTATTTGTGTCTTTGCCGTCTCCAGATTTAAAAAGTGGTATTACTTTACTATACTTCATTAAATCCGGAAATACCCGTTGGTCATCTCATCTTCCTGCCCTTGTCCCATGTTACTTGGTTGGTCTACACATAAATTAAATATTAAGGCTAAATAGGGAGCTATTGTCTCAACAATTGATTGACAGACTTTAGTAGACATACCCCAAAGGTCTTCAGTACTTTTTATTTTAAGTTGCTTAAAAGCCTTCATAACGACCACGATGTTGGTGTTGTAGCTAACAGCTACCTATATTATAGGCAAAGACTAGGGAGATAATGACCACCTATAAAGGCGACTTCTCCATTGAGAATACTGACAAGTGCCCTAGACGGACAAGACAGTTGAATCGTTGCTCCGGGGTCGTCGAGATTCCATGTCTCGGCGCTTTTCTGGTGGTCGACCCCGTTAATTCAGGAATTGGTAGTTGGGAATAGTGTTGCGGGCTCACCGATGTCTTTGACAGGTCGATGTCGGCTCGCTTCGTGGTGCGAGGCGGCGCCCCCGCTGAGCAGCGCGTGCGCATGGTCGCGCGCGCGCAGCACGAGCGCGGCGCGGTGCGGCCACGCGGCCAGCGCTCGCCGCGCTCGACCTTCGCCCACCAGTTGTATGAGACGAAGCTTGTTGTTCACTACCGTTTTGTTCTCGTCGTCTTTGGCTGAAAATTTAATTTAACTTTTGTAAATATCTGGAGCTTCTTGATCTTACATCGTTTCTGGAGCGACATTATCGACGCGGCAAAATGAAACGCTAATCAAGTGATCTGATTGGCTGTTTACTAATTTTTATGTTGATATAATGTTACAAAATATATAATAGTAAGTTTTTGAAAATCAATATTAAGTACTGTAACTACTGTACGAGCTACGCTGTACATTGACCTTTGTGTAGTTTGTACGTCATACTCATCAATGCATATCGATATTGTTTAGGTGTGCATTTCTGTAACTTAGCATGTAATCGTGTAATTATAATTCAGTAGCAATAAATCCATCAAGGGAATCATTCGTCTACTCATTTACGTAACATAACATACCTTACAAGTCTACATAACAAGAATAACAAGTACATAACATTTTCACTGTTGGGCATCATACCCCAACAAGTACATAATGTGAAATTGATTTTTATACGATTTAATTGGATTTAAGGGTTCATAAAAATATACGACATGAGTAAGCAGTCGGAAAGCCAACGCACTTTTATTAAAGTGTATTTTATTTATTTATAAACGAACTATTTTTCTCAGCAAAGAATCAAAAGATTCTGGTGGTCACTTACACGCAATGATAGCCTTCATGACATCAATCTGCAACTCGAACACGTTCCGGTGAACGTATTGAACGAATGAATGGAAGGGCAGCGTGCGGTACCCGAGGTACGTGAAGAATGAACTGAATCCTTGCGGCAGCGGGAAGGCGATCGAGTCGGTTGCCAAGTAGTACTGCTCGAGAACTTTAAATACTATGAACGCGTGTGTCGGGTCCATCTCATCGCTGGAAATAATTTAAATTATTGTCAGTTTATAATCAAATCATTTATACGCGTAGGTATATGGGTAAAACATAGGAATTTAACAAATATTATTTCAACCATGTTCTTATTGTTCAAAATGTATTTCAACCCGTATGTTTAATATATTTTATCTAAAGCATTTTGAAAAGGGAAATTATCGGGCGAATCAAAATCGAATTGGCGACTGATATACTGAATGGGCGACTATTAAACTAAGTAAGTAACTATTTATCCGGTCATTGCGGGAAGAAGAACATAGGAAGCAAGAGCGAGCGAAGCGAGCTCGGGACTTATGGCGTGCCGACTCAGACAAGCTAGGTTCGAAGGGCATGGCGGGGTCTAGTGAACGAGCGAAGTGAGCGAACTAAGACCCCACGGCATCCTCTTCGTGTTAGGTTATTTTAAATCCTACAAGCAGAAATAGGAGCCCCGCTCAGCGGGGCTACGTCGACTACGTTAACCCATTTCCTGTCCCATGAACCACATATGGTTCAGGGCGATTGTTTAGCTATTGTGTCTGCTTTGCGGACGGTGAAAGTGTTAATAAGCTTGTTTTAGTTTTTTTTTCTGAGTCCTTGAATTATCACACTGATCGTATTGAACAACTAGTAACTCAAATTTGTATTGTCGTTTTAAACATTTATATTCGCCCACTGCTTGTCGCCCACTTAGTATTTCGGTCGGCCATATTCAATTTTTTTTAAGCCTTTAATTTAAATTTATTTTAGGTCGTTTAAATACTACCCTTTTGAAAATAATATCAAAGCTAGTTTCAGTGTCCCGAATTTTGCTGGATTGGATATTATATGAATATCTATCAGATACTTAAATGAAAAAAGTAAAACAGAGATTTGAATAAAAATTATCCGGTGTGGTAAATTGGTGAAACCGGACAATCATGTTGTAAGTATGTGTGACATTTGAGAATACATTTTACAAAAACATATAAACACAAAACCGAATAATATGTATTGATGAGTCTCGTTGCCAGTACGTTTGTCTTGATCATGGTTAAATTGGACAAAAATCAATGATATTTACTTATATAATTTCCCGAATGATATGATTTCCCGATTGCCAAGATGTAGTTACGACAAAAACTTAGCCGATACCACTGAAAAAATTACAAAACAAAGAAAACCAACACAAATTCAACCAAATAAACGAACGAAATACTTTAAAACGGTTTCCCATATTTATTGAGACGGTTTCGACATCGATGTTACCAGCGAAAAAAAGCGATAATTTTAATGCCAAATAGGATAAGCGTAATTGTATATATGTACCACGGATTCACCGTATGCCGATAGCACCAATAAATATGAGTAGCTGAAGCCTGAAGCAAAAACAAAAAAAAACCGAAACGAAACACCAAAATATAAAACAGAAACACAACAAAAAAAAACAGAAAACATCGAGTAGGAGCCATAAAGGTTCGTATAGGTCGTACATAAAGGTGAAGCCCCTCTGCTGGTTGTTCTGCGGCGTGGCGGCGAGCGCCCTGGTGAGCGCGCGGCACAGTGCGCGCGCCGCGTCCAGCTGCGCCGCCGCCCAGCGCGTGCCCACCGCGTGCACGCCGCTCTCCACGCGCGCGCCCGCGCTCGAGCGCATCAGGTGCACGCTCACCTCGCGCAGGTTCTGTTCGCGAGTGCCGCGTGTGCCCACGGGTTAAACTATTAGTTGCATGCTTTAGGTACGCTAGATTAGGTTAGGTTAAGTCATGCATGAAATAGATTTACACTGGATCCGAATATAGTTTCTGTCTAAGAGTGATAGTTTCATTATTTAGATAGTTGTCTGTAGGGTATACACCTCATATTTAGTTTATATGTGTATTTGTATTATATAGTTACACATCACAACACATTTACATACAAACAAATTTATTTACCTACATGTATTTATAATAATCACTTATTTATTACACACCGACAGAATCTTATATTGTTTACATCAATATGTCGGATGATGCCGGGACGTTTTAGCATAATAATATTTAGTATACTGGAATCGCACCGCGGCCGAGCTACGTCATCGTGTCGTGACGTGGAGCAAATGAGGTGGCAGGCAGCACGCGATCGTTGACTGCCCTTTCCATGACCATCAGTCGGTACAAGCTTCACAAAACTGCGTGCGCTCTGCGATACTTCGAAAACGCATTGCTCCGTGTTTACCATGTGTCAATAAACTGTCATTCGTGTTTTGCGAATATTGTGACTGTGCCCTATCTTCCTATACAATCTGTGCTCCTTCTTCTGTTTCGTGATGTGCGTGTGATCTCCAATAGAACTGTGAGTAGGTACTAGGTAGTGACTTTTATTTACACTTCTGCCCACCTAACACACTCGCCAACACCTCTATGCATTCAAAAATTCAGTTCAACGTCGAAGCTACAACACAATGAATATGTGCACACGTAATTTCGTTCGCTGACACGCACACAAGCCTACGAGTGATACGTACGCACAAGCCGTACCTACGTAGCCCCAAAAGGCTAACTTGAAATTATTCACTTCGCATGCAACTGCGGAGGTTCTAAGCCTATTAATTATATGGTTCCAGTTTGGTTAAAAGTTTTTGTTTTGCTATATTTTGCTGGCAACATAAATCTTGCAGTGTTGGCAGCAACATAAAATGTTGCTAGTATGTCAAGATTTATATTCCTAGAAAACAAAAGTTGCGTTACTTTTTCTCTACCTTTGTTTTACCTTTAAAGGCATCAAATATGCGTAATAACTTTTCTCATCTGACTAGCCTTTTCCCAACCATATTGGGATTGGGGTCCCCTTCAAGTCTAACCGGATGTTGCTGAATATCAGTATTTTACATGGGGCGACTGCGTATCTGCCCTCCACAACCCAGGTTCAGGGTATTACGATACCTTGGTAAGACTGGTTGTAGACATTCGAGTTTCTGACTAGCCCTAACGTACCGACCTATGCGTTATTAATTTTATCAGTCAATAATTAGTGAGCATTTCATTAGAACATGAGTTAACAACAAGAATTATGACCTACAAAGAACATAGACTTACCGCAGCAATGATATGCTCCTGCTTGCTAGCCGTGCATACGTCGAGCTCGAAGAATGGCAGCAAGTCCTGTCCGCTGCCGATGGACGAGCGTCGCTGCGGAGCGCTCAGCGGGGGGGGCGGGGCTCCCGGGGACAGCGGGGTGCTGCAGCGGGACAGGGCCTCGGGCTGCGAGGGAACCACTACTTATGAACTCAAAACCTAACATTCTCGTATTTTGAAAGTATAGTAGAGGTCTTTGGAAAGAGATCGTGCAGAAAAGTAAAGTTCTGCCGCCAAGCAGCGATATTGTGTTCGGGAATTCGCCGCTAGAGGCGTTCGTGTAGAGTAAAGTCTTCAGAAATGTCAGATGTCATACAGTTCGCGCGTTGCACGCTTTTTACCAATATTTATTCACGATTGTGGTCAACACTGAGCCATTTCTGTTTAATTATGACTTGGATTTTAAGTAGCAAGTTAGGATGTATTTGTTAGTACTTTGAGAAAGAATAATTTTTAAATGTTTCTTGCTTACCAATTTTAGGGTCAATATTGTAACTATGTATCTGGTTTACACTATGTTGTTATACGTAATAAAATGAACTTTTTATGAAGTTAGTGGCACTTAAAAGTGTAAAATAGAATTAATGACAGGACCTTACTCGCCAGTGGCGCCATCTCGTGAGCTCAAGAACGATAGCCCTCATTACGGGCACATGATAACATTTCAGTTGCCTTATAGGGCTTTGCAGAAGGCCTTGGTTTGCCGAGACAACTGGCCATCAGGTGGATCGCCTGATTGTTTACCGCACAACTCGGTTTATATCTGAGAAACGCAATATCAGAAAAAATGCAGCCTTCCCCCCTCCCCTTTCCTGGGAAAATTAGAAAGAGGTAAGGGTCGCCTTTACCCTCCAGTGGGACATAATAGGCTTTTAGTTCGAGACATACCTGATAACAATGCAAGCTAACGCGCAGTTTGTCTATGACCGCTTGCGGCTGCAGCCTCTTCTGCGGCTGGTCGTTGAGCGCGACCCACAGGCGCGTCCACACGTCCTCCGCGAACTGGCACACGCGCTGCCGTGGAGCCAGCACTACCACCGAACTGTTCCACAGCTTCTCCTGACTGACCGACACGCACATGTCGCGAACCTACACCATGAAGTAGGCAATGTTAGCAAATCTCCTCAAATGCGTTGGCCACTGCAGGTGGATATTCTGAGTATGTGTTCAGTGTTGCAGTAGCCAATATGGATATCCTCTGAAGCGATTACAATTGGCCGCTGCAGTCCCAAATTATACTTATTTTGCATTATCTTCCTTTCTCATTTCTTTAAGATTTTAATGAGACAAACGACTAAACTATACAAGTCACTACGTATGCATTTACAGTTACTCGAAGAGAAGAACTTTGAACAAGCTTCAAGTCTGAATTATCGTTTCAGGAAAATATGTAGTTAAAACATGTTACCTTAACATCAGCAAACTTAAGATGTTGTGTGAAGGGCAGCATCTTCATGAGATTGAGCGCGGACGCAGGCAGTGAGCGTCGCGTCACCGCGTACGTGGTGCCGACCAGGAACTCTTGCATCACGCGCTGGAACGCGCCGAAGCCGTCGCGTTGGTTCAAGCACATCCACGATATTAGCTGAAATAGAAATAAAAAACAGGGACTGCTCATCAATCGAGTCCTGACTTTTTTGAAGAACATCACCAATAAGGTCAAATATTAAGTAATGCTAGCGGCACTTAGCCAAAAGAAATCTATTTTTCCGGGGTGTAAACTTTACTCCCCGGAAAATAGTTTTTTTTTAACTAACTAAAAAAAACTGGGGCAAATATTTTTTACTATATAGGTAATCTATATCCATCCCTACCACGTTTTTTATTTTGAATAGTAATCAATTTATGAAAAAACCGGCCAAGTGCGAGTCGGACTCGCGCACGAATAAATCACGTCTGTTGTATGGGAACCCCACTTAAATATTTTTTTATTCTGTTTTTTTATAGCGGCAACACATCATCTGTAAAACTTCAACTGTCTAACTATCACGGTTCGTGAGATACAGCCTGGTGACAGACGGACAGGCAGACAGACAAAGAGCGGAGTCTTAGTAATAGGGTCACGTTTTACCCTTTGGGTTACGGAACCCTCAAAAAAAAGAAACAAAGAGGCATGGTAGGAACGGATATAGATTACACAGTAAAAGGTTTCGCAGGACTGCTCGAAGAGATTTCTGAATAAGCAGTACCTCTGTGCTCTTTGTTTGTAAATATTTGCACTAGTTTTATTTTCCGGGGAGAAAACATGGGAATACGTTTCTATGGGCTAAACGCCACTAGCCCTTCCTCTGAAGATTGTAGTATTTTGGCAATGTCGGTCTTGCAATACAGACGTGGATAGAAATCGTTATCAGTTCGGTGGTAGTGCTGGTTCACCGCCAGCGCGTATACCAGTTCGCGGAGGACGTGTGGACGCGCCTGTGGGTCGCGCTCAACGACCAGCCGCAGAAGAGGCTGCAGCCGCAAGCGGTCATAGACAAACTGCGCGTTAGCTAGCATTGTTATCAGGTATGTTTGTTTTTTACATTTCCCTTACATTATTCTATAGTGCTTGAAATTTCACTACGTTTATTTATTACCTTAAGATGGTGCATTCTGAAAGCTGGCAATGTCGCAAATAGCTGTCAAATATTTCGCTGTTTTGATTATTTAATCAAGATTACTAGATGAAAATGTTGATCTATTTTGCACTAAAAATATTGCAATAACAACACAGAGCGATATTCCATTTTCAATAAGTAATATCAAAGAAATTCATCATAACAGCGATATACTATTGGACAGCTACCAACGACGTTGCCAATTAGGACAGTTAAAAACAAAATAAAATAGTTAAAAAATACTGTCGTTTTCACCATCCTTAAGTAGATCGTGCAAATAAATAAACAACTGGTTATATTGTTGGCTAGCAAACAATCAAGCGACCATAATGATGGTAAATGGGTCGACGCTACTTGTATATCACTGCGTCAAGTAGCATCAATCATTTACCAAAACCATGCAGAAACAGCTGCATTGGTGTGTGTGTGTGTGTGTATGTAATTACATGTCAATCCCAATACAATTGGAAAGTCTCATTAATTAATTAAAACGGGTAAGCCTATTGTTAAGGAAGCAGAGATTAGGTTTATGGGGTTATTGTTTTTTAAACCGACTTCAAAAAAAGGAGGAGGTTTCTCAATTCGACCGTATATATTATTTTTTTTTTATGTGTGTTCGCGGATAACTTCGTCGTTTATGAACCGATTTTTATTTTATTTTTTTTCTTGGAAAGGAGATACTTCAAGGGTGGTACCATGATAAGGAAACCGGGATCTGATGATGGCATCCTAGAGAAATTGAGGGGAGCTTTCAAAAATTGTAGTGGCGACTAGTGCGTTTGTAAATTTTTTGATTAAGTATTTTAAAGCACTATAATTTAAAGAAGGTCTGGAGTCGCTCTGATGATGGAACCAAAAGACAGTCGAGGGAACTCCTCAACGGTTTACAGCAGTCACCTTGTGTTTGGGTTTGATTAATTTGTATTGATGAGAAATTTACACCTAGATGGGTTGTGACTGTCATAAGGGGTCTGATGATGAAGACGAAGGACAGTTAAGGGAACTCCTCAACTGTTTACAGTAGCTAGCTCGCGTTTGGACTTAATTCATGTACACTTCTCATCAAAAAAATCGAAACACTATCGTTTTTATTGTTTTTGTCCTAATTTTTTACAAAAGAGAATTAATTCCATGAAAAAAAAAACATTATTGTGTAGCTGGCAGTTTGGTCATTACAGTAAGAAGAAAAAAATCAAAATTCGAAATTAGAATTTCATTTGTTTATCCTATAAATGATATTAATCACTGTTTTGAGACAAATGTGTATTTAGGGTTGGAGTACGTTTCTCGTTTAAAAACTAAAAATTAGCGCTTGTCTTTAAACTTTTTGTTTCTTATTTCATTTACTGTGACTTTGGGACGTCTGAAAAAACTTTTTTTTCTAAAACATATGGATACTTCGCCCGCAGAAGCCGCCCAAGTGGTGGCATTGCTGGATTCTGGACTTAGTCAGCGTGTTGTGGCTGCAAGATTGCATCTAAGCTTATCATCTGTTCATAGAGTCTACAAACGCTATCGGGAGACTGGTTCGTTCACGCGCCGTTCAGGATCTGGCAGGAATCGGGTCACTTCTGAGCGAGATGATCGATTTATTGTAACAACTTCTTTACGAAATCGACGCCTTAACGCTTTTCAACTGCAGCAGCAGCTTCGCGTTGTACGAAGAGTAGCTGTAAGTGACTCTACAATAAGAAGAAGGTTGAAGGAACGCGGATTGGCACCGCATAAGCCAGCGAATGGGCCGAAATTAACTGCAGACCATCGAAGTGCGCGCCTTAACTTTGCACGCGAGCACCTAACTTGGTCATACCTTCAGTGGAGCAAAGTACTGTTTTCTGATGAGTGTAAAATTATGCTGTATGGTAACGACGGAAGGAACAAGGTCTACAGAAGAGATGGAGAACGCTTTGCACAATGCTGCATTGAAGAAAAGGTCAGCTATGGTGGCGGTTCGTGGACGGTTTGGGGAGGAATCAGCGCCGACGGTAAGACAGAACTTGCCTTTGTGTCTGGGCCACGGCTGCCTGCACTAAACTCTCATCGGTACATCGAACAGTGTCTTGAACCTCATGTGATGCCCTATGCACATTTTATTGGCAACGACTTCATATTCATGCACGACAATGCTAGAGCTCACACCGCGGGCGTCGTACGAGATTATCTTACCGAAGTCGGTATCTCCATTATGGTATGGCCAGCAAGAAGCCCGGACATGAATCCCATTGAACATCTATGGGATGAATTAAAGAGACGAATTCGAGCAAGAGATCCAGCCCCAGAAACACTTAGCCAGCTGCAAAATGCAATCCAAGAGGAATGGGATAATATACCACAACATGTGATCGTGACTCTCATCCGATCGATGAAGAACCGTATGGAAGCAGTAATAAGAGCTCGCGGAGGGAATACAAGTTATTAAATAAACGTTTCTTACATTTTTTTTTCATTTACGCGTGTTGTTTTACCCATTTCCTTCATAATTCCATACAGGGTAAAAATTACTCATTATACAAAATACGAAACCTATGAAGACTTAATTTGAATTTAGAACAATAACATTAGGATTTAAAAACCTCATACTACTCACTATTAAATGACATTTTACATTTATTCCTAAATATACACATTTTTCTGATAATCCTTATCAAATCATAAACTGCGAGGTGTTTCGATTTTTTTGATGAGAAGTGTATATTGATCAAAACTTTGTTCCCATCTGGGTTACAAGTGCCATTACAGGTCTGATGATGAAAAATATTTCTATGGAATATTGCAACAAAAAATAAATAAAATAAAAAAACTTTTTTGCAAAAAATAAAAACCGACTCCAAAATCACAAAAAAAGTGAAAAATAATTTTAGCTTCAGAAGTCGGTGACAAAAAACTGAATCAAATAAACAAAAGTCACCGACTTCTGAAGCTAAAATTATTTTTCACTTTTTTTGTGATTTTGGAGTCGGTTTTATTTTTTGCAAAAAAGTTTTTTTTTTTACCCATAATACACAAACGAGATATATATGTTACGGCTAAAGATGGGTGTCAACATAAACTTAAGATTAGCCGGCTAAACTCCGACGTCAGGGGCACCCCGAGGTTCGGTTAGTTAGGTTCCTGTAAACCTTGCAGACAGAAATAGGAGCCCCGCGCAGCGGGGATCCGTCGACCTGCTGATGGAAACGCTAACCCTAGACGGTCGACGACAGGGGCACCCCGAGGTTCGGTTAGTTCGGAGTTTAGCCGGCTAATCTTAAGTTTATGTTGACACCCATCTTTAGCCGTAACATATACAAAAACTGATAAATAAATTATTGATTACTGTTCAATCGTGGTGTTGTTTTATGATGCTCAATATTTAAAAAAATAACGCGCTAGCAGACAGATAACAAGTACATTTAAAAAACAGGATAAATAATTTTGAAATCCACTTACCTCTTCAGCCAAATCCATATTGCCATCATGTTGAATCAAATAATGTAAAATGGCTAACTTATTTTCGACTGCCGTGTTGCTTTTGAAGGTTGCCGTCAGGTCTTTGTCTGCTACAATCAGGGTGACTACGTCAAGCGTGTTCAGGTCGACCATTGCATGGGCTCCCCAGCCCAGCACTGGGGCCAGGCTGGGTCCACTGTCACACTCGTCCATAGGAATCACGATGTGACAACATGGCTCGTGGTACAGACTGATGTCAATCATTTGGGTGTACAGCATCGGGATGTTTACTAAGAGGTGGTTGTCTGTAAAAAACCCCAGGATGTACTGTAGGTGTGCATTTACGGGTTGTCAAAATCGAGTGGAAATTTGTCATGAGCTCACGCTGCGAAGTCAACAGACCATACTACTCTGGTGTTAGTCAAGCAAGTACTTAATAGGGCAGAAATCGTAAACGATGTGTAAGCTTGATTTTACAAAAGTAGAAGATTTTTTTCAGTAGAATAAAATCCATGACAGACAGTTTTTGTATGAAAATACTGTTAAACCAACTGTTTAATTCTTTTATCTACTACGTATAAAAGTTTGGGAAAATTCGCCCTAAGACACGACAAGATAAAATGTATACAAAACATAATAGAAGCTATCTCAATTCTTACCAGCATAAAGAGTGTAGGAAGGTCTCAGAGACTTGGCCAGCGACCACGGCAGGTCAGGAACCACGCTATGCACCACACAACCATGCTGTAGCAGAGTTATGGAGTACGCAAAGTTCACGCCCGAGTCCTTCAGGTCAGCACTGTCTTCTAGCACCAAGGAGGTTGTCGAGTCATCGAGAGGCTGTCAAAAAAATGAAAGCTCTTTTCTACTTGTGCATGTTTTATGATAATTTCATATGGCATTATGGCCCCGACACGATCTGTAGATGGTTACAAGATTGGTTTGAACTCAGGCAAACGCACACTTCGGTCATGTTTTATCGCCACTGATCTTTGAGAGCTAAGAGAGAGAACATAAATATCCTAGGCTAAATCATTCTAAGCCAAGTTACAACCATCACGAGTCTTGGGCTCGAGTGGACTACTTTTTTCTTTTTAATTGGGACAAACTTCCTGAAAGCCAGAATCTACAGTGGCGACCACCAGAAAAGCGCCGAGACAATGAAGCTCGACGAAGTCCCAGAGAATCAATTTTAACTGTCTTGGATCCCGCAACGAAATTAATCAGAAAAGAATAGCGGAGGAGTAGGAAAAACATAATTTCCACTTCCCGCCATATCAGCTGGAGACCGAACAAAACAACTGTGGACTACTGCCTTTTTTTTTTTTTTGGGTGGGAAATCATCAAATGCATCCGCTCTGGGCGGAGCGGAAGGGAGTGTCAGACTTTTACTGACTAAAAACCACCCATGTTCCAGGGCCGCGGTATCTCTTTCGAACAGTCCCGCAGCCCTGGCAGGCATCGGCCCTTGCGGGCCCCTCTTGTTTGCTGACATCTCCCGACGCCCGGTGCTTCTCCCGTGGCGGCTGGGACGTGAGGTTCTGACCCTCTCACGTTCCGCCACCTCTTCGCTAGCATGACTGCTTCGCAGAAGGAGGTGATGGCTTCCCATTCCCTCTCGCCCCGGACCATGGCTTAAACCAGGGCCGGACGCGAGAGGTCGCCGCCGCCAATCGCCTCTACGAGGACACGGCGGTGCTCTGTCCTAGCGGCGCAGACCTCCACGGTGTGCTCCACCGTGTCCTCCGTGGACTACTGCCTGCTTTCACAAAGAGGAGACTGTGACTGTCGTACACAAATAATGTCACGATTATTTCATATGTAAGCGTAAGGCAAAATTCAAAAAGATGGTATAGAAAATCCACTCACTTTGTAGAGATAATGATGGCAGATACACAAGACTCCTTTCTGGTCGCAGACGATCTGCAGGTCGAGACTGCAGTCATGCACCCGCAGGGGTATGGGATCGTCCTCGTACGCCCCGCAAGCGGCGCCCTCGCCTGAGCCCGACACGTGCGGCAGGCTAAGCGGAATGTTCAGCTGTTATATAACAAATATATCAAATATATATGACAAATATATATTATAGAACAAATAAGACATCATTACACGCCTGTAATCCCCGAAAGGAAAGGCAGAACTATATCTATAACACACCCATATTTCGCCAGTTATGTTTAAGTCCCATCCCATATAATAGGGGGCGAGCCCATTGCCATCAACCGGGCACATTATACGCTGATATGAAAATGAAAACTTTTTATAGTACTAAAAATTTTTATATTTTATGTGTTTTTTTCTCGTAATTAGTTAGTTCAATTATAGCGATGCCGTTTTTATTTCGTAAGCTAATTATACTCTTAAATTTAAGAAGTTTAACTGTTTAGTTGTTTATTTTAGTTTGGTTGTAGTTCATTTCTAGAGCTACTCGTTTTAATTTTTATATTCTTTTATCGGTGACCAGAGCAGTGTGATTCTGTAAGACCTCATTCTAAGCTTCGAATATGAATCCGCTGTGAGTTTCTTGATTGGCATTATATAAACTCGGTTGATAATTCGAATTTACACTAGCGCCACCCTTGCGAGCGCGTCAGTGAGTTGAACTAAATTAACAAGGAGATTTTGACAAGTATGAGATGACGTAAGAAGTAGCATTCTGTAAGGTAATTCCCCCGTCACTTCGACGCTCACCTCGCACTCGAACCCGATTCAAAGTGTTAAATAAAATGCATCTATTTTACGAGTGAAAATAGAAGAAATCCTATAAAAATAGTGTTATAATAATATTTTTAACTATAAAATTTCACTCAGTTCACCAAACATTAATTCAATTTTTTTTACTTGACAAGCAACATTTGGCAAAAACATTATTTGTCATTTCATCATACTACAACAACAATAAGTTTACCAAATATTTAACTTAGCAAAATAATTATCCGATAAACTTTTATTTAATAACGTATTATTTGACAAACAATTCATTATTTTTTAATTTTATTCTATAAATAACGTTTGGAATGAAGACATTACACAAATTGACTTAATATAACGTAATTGAAATTTAACAGATGCTGACGGTAACCCTAACCCTAGACGGTCGACGTCAGGGGCACCCCGAGGTTCGGTAAGTTAGTCCTGTAAACCCTGCAGAATGGACTGCATTCAGCAAATTGGACGACATTCTAAAATCAGCCAAAATTCCACACTGCCTGAAGTCCCGTCTCTATAATCAGTGTGTTCTGCCCACCATGACGTACGGTGCTGAGACGTGGACGCTCACACAGGAGGCTGTTTATAGACTCAGAGTAGCACAAAGAGCCATGGAACGTTCCATGCTCGGCATACAACTAATAGACTGAGTTCCAAACGTCGAAATCCGGAGACGCACGAAGGTCTTCGATATTGGAAATCGCGTCATGGAACTCAAATGGAGTTGGGCAGGACACCTAGCCAGGCGCGGTGATGGCAGGTGGAGTAAAGCTGTGACCGAGTGGCGTCCAAGAAATGGAAAGAGGAGTGTTGGTCGTCCGGCGTCGAGATGGGCAGACGAAATTGTTGCCATTGCGGGAATATCCTGGATGAGGCTGGCACAGGAGCGTGGAGCTTGGCACAATCAAAGAGAGGCCTATACCCAGCAGTGGGTGAAATCGGGCTGTCGATGATGATGATGATGAAACCCTGCAGACAGAAACAGGAGTCCCGCCCAGCGGGGCTCCGTCGACCTACTGACGGAAACCCTAACCCTAGACGGTCGACATCACGGGGAGTTAGGTTCGGTTAGGTTTCTTTAAACCCTCGAGGTTTCGAAATGTATTGTAATTAAATGACATTTAGTAGAAACGTGATTTATCCTAATGAATCTAAATGAGAAATGACAAATGTATAAATGATTAAATATGATCTGATGCATTTGTAAAAAGAATTGTTTGCCAAATAAATGTTTGTAAAACGAGTGTTTATAAAATAATACATTTGCGGAATAAGTTGTTTTCGAAATAAATAGTATACGAAACGTTGCGTTGGTTGGAAAATGAAAATTTGTCAATGGAGTTTTGGTGAAACTTTAATGAATCTCTTTTATTTTATCCAAGTCCAAGACTGTAAAACCTTTACTTAAGTTATGTTGTACTGTACAACATGACTTAAGTAAAGGTTTTACTTGTACACAGAAACTGTTGTTAAACCTTTATTAATACTTAAATAAATTATGGTTTACGATAAGTTTCACTATCTTCGAACATGAACTGTTAACATTACTGGTAGACTGGTCTTGCAGTTGAGTGTGGGGTCCTGGGTTCGATTCCCAGGTCGGGTAAAAGTGTTACTAGGTTTCTTCCATTAGGAATTTCTCAGTAGCTAGCCTGTGCACTATAATAATATCTCCCGCGTCTAAGATTGAACAGTCGGGAGGACAAATTAGACTATTTCGACGGCACGGTTGGCGCAGTGGTCAAGCGATTGACTGCTGCGCTGCATGTCGCGGGTTCGATTCCCGTACGGAACAAATATTTGTATGACCTACAAGTAGTTGTTCCGGGTCTGGGTGTTATTCTATCTATAATATGTATGTATTTACAACAATAACACAAGCATTAGGTTGCTTAGCTTGGGACTAGATGGTGCTGTGTGAAATGTCCAGGGATATTTATTTTATTTATTTATTTCTTGGAATTACGGTATAATATTTTTATGTACAGACGCCAGCACATCAAGTTACCCGAAACTGACAATTTTTCCCAATCAACCTTGAACCTAATGCTTTAGCGAAGTTGAAAATCTATTAAAGAAATTTGACAGATTGTAGTAGCTTTTGTGCTGGCGTCTGTACGTGTCCGCTGGCTATGGACTGTGTAACAGGCCTTTTGTGAGTATTTAATGGAACTCCATTCCTAAACCTGCTCTGATAGTAGGTACTTAGATATAACGCACCTAAATATAAAAGGCGCTTACTTTGGACATAGAGTTTGTTTCATTGGTCACGGTTTAAAACTAAACTTCTATAGATATCTTCCGTGTTTGTTTATGATATTGAGCTCCCGATATTTCGACGCGCTGTTGCAAGCGCCATGATCGCGGATAATCTCGGAAGATATCCTGTAAGTGACAGTATAAGTTTCTGTACATTCTGTTTTCATTAGAAAGCTGTTGCATTTCTAATTATTGATGTAGTTTTGTCAACTTATTCCCTACTTACACTCCGCGACTTCGTCCGCAAAAATTGTATGATATAAAATATACATATAGCTTTAAGCAACTACGAATAATGTACCTAGCTTTCTGCCAGTGAAATAATTTTTAGAATTGAATCACTAGTTCCGGAGATTACCCCGTTCATACAAACTTACAAATAAATACCGCTTTATATAGCTTTATAATTATAGATTAGTATCGAGAATAGTCCACATAATAACCGCCTCTTGGCTCACCCCATAGAAAGCATTTTCTTTCTTTAATTTAAAGGATGCCGAAATAACACCCTTCCAGGTAATGGAGTTACAATCGCGAGTCACCAAGTTAGAGGATCTTTATAATGAATTAAACGAGGTTCAATTGAAATTAGAAAGTGGCCCGAAATTCTGACAACTAGTCTTAACAAGGCTCGATTGTTTTGCATATTCAACAATTTGCTTAACGATGCAAATTGTTGGTTACACTAATAGTGTAATCACAAATCGGTGATTACACTAATAGATACTTAATTAAATATCAAAGAACAAATAGACAATTGTTTTAATCTCCAGTTACTGGAATGACTTAGGCTAATTGCCGTTGGCATTCATTCAGTACTGTACGTTCTCAGTTATTCCAAGTGCTCGACGACAGTCAGTATTTTACAAAAATAATTTTTGAAAAGTCGTCGTTGTGTCGTGTTGTATGTGGTTTTGTGAAGTTTTGTGTTTTGTAGTCACGTTCGGGCCCAGCGAGTAACGCATTTATAAATGTGTACGAATTTAGACTAGATTGGCAAGAACTGTATTATTAATAGATAGGTAAGTTAAAAGTAGCTACCATTGTGCAACTGAGCACTTGATACTGAACGAAATGTTTACTTTTTCCAATATTTCTTGGGTGTTTTAGTATTTTTGAAACCGGAAGTGATATTTTTTTTATTTATCATTTTTGGCTACAAACGTTGAGATGAAAGTTACGCAAATATTGATGTGGTTAAAATAAAAACAAAATACAGCCCTAAGAATGAGACGTTTGAATAATTTTTCTACATATGGTGTGATGGTGTCACATGTATGGTGGACATGTGTTAAATTATATGTGACGCTTTTGAAGATCTTGCTTGTCTCGTACAATACTTGTTTGTTCTGATGCCAGCTACCGATTAATACAGGTTCTAAGCGTGACTGTTAATTTAAAGCTAAAATAAAATGGCAGAAGTTAGGCAGGTCAAGCTTCATCCAAAAATATTCCAAGCCCTTTGAAAAGTTATGATGAACTATCCGGATGTTTGCAAGAAGTCCGGTCACTGTTGTGAAGTGTTTAATCTTTCTTTATTCGGCAGTCATTTAACTTTTTTATTTCTTAAAATATACTTTGAAAAGGCCGGACAAAGCCCAGACGGAGCCGAACATGTCCGGACAAATCTTTGTGGGCCACAATTAGTCTAAGCTATAATAAAAATAATAGGTGTAGTATCAAATACATACAACGGTCTCATGCGGCAGATCGGCGTGAAACTGCAAAGCGGATAACGTTGGCGTCATTTCCGACGGCGATTTCACCTCTTCACCTTCAGCAAAACTCTGCGTCGGCAGCCGGTAGTGGATGTAGTATAACACCTGAACATAGTACACAATATTCACCAAAATAATACTAAAATCATTAACTGGATGAGATTAGAACAGGTCAGGGAAGCATGGCTCACAATGGACGAGGCCTAGGAAAGGCAATCTCGATCTCATTCTTCTTTAGGGTTACCCGAAGGGTAACCAACGGGACCCTACCCGCTGTCCGTCCGTCTGTCTTTCTTAATGTGAGAGAATGTGTATTTCTGTTGCCGCTATAACAATCAATAATAAAAATAAATTAAAGGGGGCTCCCCTACTACGATGGATGGTTTATGCGCGAGACCGACTCGCACTTGGCCGGTTTTTTTAAATAGGCGAAATTTAGATACCTATCACAAGACAGCCTCGCGAGATCATGAGTTCTCAATGTCGACTCTAGATTGTATTCTCTAGCCTGCACTTAGCAGTGTGTGTAAACTTGCCCGTATGATATTTGTATAATGTAGAGCAAAGTTCAAATGACAGTAAATAAAATTATGAAACAATATCGTGGTCCCTAACTAAAGGTACATATTCGTAATTCTAATTTTACAAGACACAAAATTAGGTTTCCGCCGGTAGAAATCGGCAGACAACGACATGATTAGACATTGAAAAAAGATTTCGGCTCGAACTTAATAATAGCATTTATTGTATAATTTGATCCGCTCTTATTGAATGATGTCGTTATTTTCATGGGAAGTTTGGAAGTTGCGGTGGCCCTGCGGTTTGCGGTGCCGCGGTGTTCGATTGTGATAGCGTGTTGTCGCGAGTTCGAATCCGGGAGTAGGCCACGGTGTTTTTCTTTCATTTATACCAACATTTTTATCTGTGGTTTTCGGCCGAGATAAACAAAAAAACACTATTCGAGTAAAACAAAAGATATATAATTGAAGCAAAATAAAAAAAATAATGCTGAAATGCAGTGCCGAGATGAGGTCAATTAAGCAAGGCTTAATTGCAGCAAAGTTTGCACATTCTTCATTCTTTTAAGTTTTTCTATAACCAACCTGCATTCAGTCATTTTTCTGCTGTTATAGCAATTATTTTAAACTGAAATGTTATTTTTATGTAAATCTGGCTGACTGAGTTTTCCACATGAGTGAATATTGTGTCGAAAATTACATTTAAACATACATACTAAGTAATAACGTACATACTACTCTCTTGTGCCTGGTTTTATTGCTGGTATTTCAGTAACAAGTAATTTTTAATTGTGATAATTGTGATATGATAGAAGAGTGATGCATTTAAATGTTGATGGATGGGGAGGGAATTTACACAAGTTGTTTTATCGTTGTTTGGAAGGCCAAAGAAGAGATGGATGGATTATGTGATATGAAAGTAAATACAGTGAAGAAATAGTGTGCTATGGAAGCAGGGATTGTGTTGCCCCAACCCCAAGTTACAAGGGACAAGGGTAGGCAGAAGATGGTGATGATTGCAATTTTAATTTCTTGAATTTGCTTAGTAATGTCGGGATGTCTATAAATAACTTAGTTGGCTTACCTGATTGACACAGTCCCATTGTGCCCATGAAAACACTTTGACAATCTTCTCAGGTTCCGGGTAAATGCCATCAAAGCCCCACTTGTCGGTGCCATCATCACATTCATTGAGGAACATAGGAGTGCGGTAGATTCTGATACCTAGAATGTTGATCCACAAGTTTATGTACCTATTAAGAATATTTTTTTTTATTTCCATTTAACTATTTCTTTGATAGTAACAGTTTGGCGCACTGCCCGGGTTGGCAATGGGTCAAAAACTTTGGGGGTTTTTATTAGAAAGTTAATGGCTATTTGGTATATTTGTAAAATGACTAGTATCAGGTATAATACTGGGTTCTCATCAAAAAACCTTTGTGAAATAATGACACACATAAAACATTATGAACTTGAGTTGAATCTTAAAATCTTAATATCCTTAGTTAAATTTTGAGGACACTTTTTAATAAATAACAACATTGTCTACAAAATAATAAGGAATGGCAATGTAGTTAAAGTCTAATCTATTAATATTACCAATTTACTTACACTCCAAATGTTTGAAAAGCAAGAATCTATCATTACGTATTCCGGGACTGTATTTTGTGCTCTTTCCATACACATACTGAACCATGATCTGCTTCGTAGACGGCTCCTCCACAGCTGCAGGGATCCTATCACTTTCAGGCATGAGGCATATCAAATAAGGACAATACAATGGATCCTTAACTTCAGTATTTTCACTCGCAAGACTTTTCACAATGTAAACTAACAAAGTGTGTGTAGCATTCACTGATGCTTGTATTATGTTCAACTTCTCGTCAAACGAGTGCAGAGTAATCAATGTCTTGTTTTTATTGGTATAAGACCCAATGTTGAGAATCTCTTTGCCATCCTTATCTGATACCCAACTCAAGACCTGCGACCCATCCTGTTCTTGGCCTAAGAGGCGCCATTCTCGCGCCGTTACCTCTGCAAATATAATAATAACACAATATTAAACTGGGCTCAAGGAAATTCTGACTGCGTAACGAGATTACTGCGTAATTCGAAGTGTCGATTGAAGTCGGTTAAAAAGAGGTTAACACGTCTTTGGATATTTCAATTAAAGGTTCATGTAAAGCTTTACATCTTTTAGTGCAATATCAGGCTAAATGAACGCATATGATGGTAATAAACAGTGTTGATGTTACCTTCTTCGCCCTGCGTCTGCAACACCCCACACAATTTCACTGCTATATTTTGAACTGCCATATTGTTACTATGACCGATATTCACTAGAAATTCACCTGCCGTTCACATAATACATAAATATGTCACCATATCGCCACGTTATCAACACCGAAATAGCGCACCTTTATTGACTTTTCTCGCTCAATTTTCTATCAGCTGGCGCCCAGCTGTGATGCGACGTGAATTTAGCTTTAGTTGGATGCCAACAACAAGGACAAACAAATTGTATTAGTGTGGTAGCACTGTGGAGCTGAATGCTTAAATCAGCCAATAGAAAAGAAGCGTTGGTTTTCATTTGAAGTTCCGGTCTACGTAACGTTAAACGGAATAGTTTTAGTATTTTTTGAGTTTCTCATACCTTTTGATTTAATTTTAGTGATATCAAAATAAAGTCAAATCAAAAAACCATTGAAATAATCAAAAAAGTAAAAATATTAGTTAAAACATCTTCCGAATAATGTTTTCCAATACAAATTTTATTTTGTGAAAAGTTTTACGATCATTTTGATACATATACTCAAAATCCGTTTGTCTGTCATTATAAATGCATTTTATATGCAATATTTCTTTATTTCAAATGACACAAAAAGACGCACATTTACTTCTTGAAATGGATTGCGTTGAATGACTGACGTTTCGTTTTCAGAAGAAACAAACATGAAGTTAGCCGTTATTCAACCCGCTGAGTACCGAAGTTTTACCGCGACATTTTCGCGCGGAAAGCCGGGCGTTATCGAGCCGTGAAAAGCTGAAAAGTATCATGTAAAATTAACAAATACAGTAGTTGTATCGTTTTTACTCATATTCAGTGAATATAGTCTTATATGTGCCCAAAATACAGTGTAATCCGTGATAAAAGTGTTGAAAGTTCATACATCGTATCTAGTTCATGAGCAAAGTACGTTTTGTGTAATTTGGAATAATTTGTGAATGACCAGGTATGTTATGGACTCGCATTTCATCTCTTAATGATATGGTATATCTTGCACAGTAAAATATTTGAAAAGAAATCTTTAGCTTGTAGGCATAATTAGGTTATAAACCTTTGGTGGGCGATAAGCCAAGCCAATTATATTGTCAACGGTTATGTCGATTAAGAAGGATTTATTTCAGTTTAAATCGTTATATTTCAATAATACATTAGTAATGTGATGATATTGAATCGTCCGCATGCTATTTTTATCAATTTCCATAAGTGGATGTGCCGAGAAACCCAAGCTTGCGACGTGTCTAATGGCGCTGACGGGAGAATTTCGCGCGCGATTGTGACGGATTCGTGGCATTTTTTACTGCAGCTAATTCATGTATTTCTATATTTTTATCATCCTAAATCAAAGCTGATGTATTCTAGTGAATGTAAAACACTTTATTGTGCGTTTTTCTCGCAATTTACCACCCAAAAACAGCCTCTGAAAAAATTTCTCCCGCCAATCAGCAGGGGGCACGCTGCGGGATCCTCCGCCTACTGAGGGTGTTTTACGGTGAAATACTTAATAATAACGATGTATGTGCTATTCTAGATTGCTCGTTATTAAAATAGAAAGCATGCGTTTTATGATAATTTTGGAATTATGCCCTCAATTACGGTTGTCAAGTGACATAACCCTATTTGCAAGTTGAACATGACATGCGGTAATTTTAGGCCTCTTTATCCAAGTTTTGATGACCGATAACGGCATAATCGACAAATGTACTGATTCGTGGTTTTGTTACAGGCTGTGGGAATAGAGTGCCAGTTGATATAGTCCAACTACAATGGCACAAACTGGGTAAGTGCAATGTTGTTGCTCCTACACCCAATACTGACCTTGATGGTTGGCGTTTGTTTACTTACGGTCTCCTACACTTTTTACAGTTCCTTCTGTGAAGCCAGTGATAAACGTTTGACCTTGAAAAGAAAAAGAAATTCCACTGACGATGAGGTTTGCATCATTTCGTTTTTCCCATTCTATGATGATGAAAATGTAGAGTGTAACTTACCTTATCATGTTGTAGTTAGAGAATATGCCACCAATGAAGATCTCATCGGTATTAGAAGAGGAACTAAGTGACCAGCCAGCACACAATGTAGTAGTGGAATCATCATCCTGCTCCAGTGATGATGAGGGCTCCCAGTATGGGCCAGTAGACCAGCCAAGGAGCGTTTACACAGACCTAGACTACAACCCCGATAGTTTTCTAAGCCCACCATCTGACCTTCCTAATTGTGTGCTGAGCCCATTAGAGAATGTGGCTAGAGGCGAGTCTACACCACACTCCAATAAGAGGCCCAGGTATGTCTGTGCTTACTTTTATACACTTTAACACATTCCAACCTAGGGTGTGAATCTTACTTAACAATTCAGGCCACAATGAATTTGCAAGTCAATCGGAATATGAGATTCTGCCTGGCCTAGAACTCTACATAAAATGATATGCTATAAGCATAATACTGAGTCATTTACCTTACTATTGTGTTATAATAAGATCTTTACCTATTATAGTTAAAAGTGCTCAGTCTGCAAAAAGGTAGCTAGCTCACAAATAAATTGACCTTCCTAAAGAGAACTATAAGAACACATGTGCATAATAAATAGACTATTACAACATAGTGCAGTGTCTCTAAAAATAACCTTCAGATCTGTGTAACAGCCAAATATTTGCTAAGTTGGAGCCTTAATTTCAGCACTAGTAAGATACCATGCCCCTCATTGCCCAAACGGAAGTGCCCCCTACCAGGCCTGTCTTGGGCGGACCCAGAAGATGTGTGGAACAGCATGTGTGACTGTGATGCCAGATCTAGTAATAAGAAGAACCCCAATATGTTTGACAATCACCCTAATCTACAACCGAGGATGAGAGCTATTCTGCTAGACTGGCTGAATGAGGTAAGACACATTTTGGCATTAATTACATTCACTCTTGAATGACTTAAATGATTACTAGTAGTCATAGGAAAAACTATTGACACTGTAAGAGAATGTGGGCTATTAATAGATTGGGTGATTTGTAAATTCAGTGCCAAGCACTTCAGTTATAGTGTTACATATTATCATAGATGAGATTTTGGGATAAGAACACTAAGTTCCTATGGGAAGGATGATATGGGATTCTGGGAAAGTACTGAAGATAATAATGTAGCTGTTTATCTGTAGATCATGACAGATAGCCAGACAATTTCTTCTGAGGCAGACAATATTAATGTATATTTATACAAAAACTTAAGTCTAGGTGGTATGTGTGATGAGTGTTCTGCTAATAGTACACAGTATAAAAACTTATGCATGATTAGATTCTAACACCCTCCATCTTATTTCCATGCGGCATTGCAGTGATTTTTGAACAGGTTAAGGTAAGAAAACTTTTTCAATTACTCATGTATGGCAGTAATGAACTATTGGGGTCATTGACCCCTTTTTTGCCGTGTTCATTGACCTCTTAACCAACGCGTTTTGATTATGCTACTTTCAGCGTCTTCCCCTTTATTTAAAGAACAATTGAAGGGGATTTTGAAGGATTATGTATTAGACGATTTAATTGCTTTTTACAAGGTCGTTATCGCAACAGATGGGATGCCGATAAAGGGTATTGACCCCGTGGTATTAGGCAGAAGTTTCGTTTAAATGTTCTTTCTAATTCTGCAGAGAGAATGCCATGAAATTGCGCTTGCTCGTTCAGTCATTTATTTGGCGACTAATTTCAGGTTTTTCGAATTCTCTATTTATAGAATAGAAGACGTCAAGATGAAGTGACCTTCGCCGGAAATATATCACAAAAAGTGTCCAACGGGCTTTGCGTATCCCGGCAATAGGTACCAGACGAAACAAACGGTTTTACCGGAATTTAAATCCGGGCTCGCTTAGTGTATTTGCAAAAGTAACGATAACGTATTCAAATCATTGCACATTGTTTTCTTATACTTGGAAGTCGAATGTAATAACTTGGCGCTAAGCTTTTAGATAAGACGCGTACTATTTATGTGCCAGTTCAACGCAGGTACTCATTTAATTTGTTGTGAAAGTGGGACACTCCTATTGTACGCATGTATATGATAAGGTTTTAAAGATTAAATACATATACTTCTTTGTTTTAATTTCGTATTGTATTGGAGATGTCTTCTGGAGGTCAGTCGCACAGTCGCTCTAGTAAAATACTGGAATTCAGCTGCATCCGGTTAGACTGGTAGCCACTCCAACATAGTTCGGTAAAGGCTAACCAGATGACGATGATTGTCGATGAGATGGTACGATTGTCAAGGTTGACTCAAAGACGCAAGTGAACTCTCGACACCCTATCGACTTTCCCGCCTCTATGAAAAACCGTTGTGACCTCATTAGTTATCGCACGATCGGTTTCCTTTCTTGATGCTAAGGCTAGATGGTCGATTTACACGGGATTCAAGTCCCGCAGACGTAAGCAGGTGGCAGTAATTCACGTAAACCTTGTTGACATTCAAATGTACCTATCCCAATTACATATTTCTGCCCTTGTACCATTTTAACTGGGGTCTGAAAAACGCTTTCGAGCGTTTTGTTCGTCCACTCTCCCCTGTCAACCATCACGCCATCATTTACTAGTAGATTTATTTATCGCAATTACTTAGATCGACTAAATAAGTAAACGGTACTTCCGTACTACATTATATTATCCCCAATCCCTGTTCGCACCTAGGTACTATGCGGCATTTAAGCCGGGGACAGAGATAATTAAGTAATTCTTAATTCATCAAATCATCACGCGCACGATGCACTGCCGATAACATTGCATTTATTACTCGAAACAACAATTACAATCTTTCGATCGGATTTAGATAAACAGACCATTGGTATTATTTGACTGCACCGACTGCACGACTCCACCTCTTTATTTCTAAAACTAACTAGTCACTGATTCTTATCCTTTGAACATTCAAGTATTTAACCTATACTGCTGTTAGCCTGCGTCATCCCACTGCTGGGCAAAGGCCTCTCCCCATGAATTCCAGTTGTTTCGATCCAGGACTAATGTGGACCACTGGTCGTTGGTTTTGTCCAGCTCGTCCCGCCATCTTCTTCGAGGTTCGCCGCGACTCTTTCTAGCTGTGTCAGGGCTCCAGAAAGTGGTAATTTTGGTCCACAGCTCATTGGGCATGCGGCAGACGTTGCCAGTCCAGTCCCATAGCTTAGCGGCTTTTTGAGCAACGTCAGTAATTTGTTTTGGAGCTCAGTGTTATTTTAACTATAAGCCTTGTTATTAAAAGCTGACAAAAACGTAATTAATTAAAGTTGGTCATAGGTCAATGTAAGGGCTAGAAGTACGACGTGATAATTTATGTTAATTAGTCATCTCAATCTTCGAGCAAAGGAATTTTACTTGTAGAAACTAATTGCGGCGCCAATTTTCAAATAAAATTCCCCGAAACCTGTTAAGCAAGGCAATTGAATATGGATTTAGCGCGACATGGCTATAAGCTTAGTCCCTTTCACATGGGACTTTTATTAAACCTAGCTGGATAAGGATGGCACAGAAACGTGGAGATTGGCGCAAACAAAGAGACGCTTGTGTACCCAGCGGTGAGTGAAGTCAGATAATGATGAAACATAACTGGTGAAATATTGGTGTTCTTAAGTATCAACATCAATGCATAACAGCGTGCGGGATACACGGGCGTGATATTATATTACGAGACACGTAATTAAACAGTTCAATTTTTCGGTAACGTAACGTCATTGTGGTTTGCACCGATCGATGCGAAACTGTAGGTATATAACAGTACATTTAACATTGTGGTAACAAACTTTTTGCGCGCGTCTCGTCTGCCCCTCGATTAGACTACACGTTAGTACGTATTTCTACGGATTTTCCTCAATCGTATGCGCTAATAGTAACCTATCACATTATTATCTCGTATCATTGCATTTCCGGCGCCAGTACTGGGATTTGTATAACATAATAATTATATGATCATTAGTCTTTTCATTTGTAAAGGATAGTTGCGACGTGGCGAGTATTATTTTGTGCTGCCTTATTTTGTAAAGTTGCGCAGTATATTCATAAAAAACCAGCCAAGTGCGTGTCGGACTTGCGCACATAGGGTTCCGTAGCACCAAACCAATGTATTAACAATATTCTAATGCTCATTCTAATCGGGAACTCAAAACAAACCGTAAACATGGTAAATATCCCGTTTCTAGTGTGTTCGTAGTGTGTGTGATAATTTTAGTGACCATGATAGTTTGAAAACTTGTATATTCGCCAGCAAATCTATTATTGCTTCAGTGAAAAAGCCAAAAACTAAACACAATCTTGTTCAAATCAATTTTTGTTGAAAGTTTTTAACGTTCTACAAACCCACATTTTATGCAGAATTTTCCTCCTCTTACTTTAAAGAGGAACACATTTTTTACGGCTTCAGAAACATATATCTCATCAACAATTGACTTAAGAACTAAAGTGGTTCGGAAACCTCGATATCATTTTTCAAGAGCTTTCGATAGACCACCCCATAAAGTTATATTATACATTTAAATATATTTTTTCAACTCTCAGTTACATGTATGGAGAGCCACCCCTATTTTAATCTCGGGATTAATAATATTTTAATCCTTAATCTCGAAATTTCAACTGTGTGTTGAAACAGTCTCGGAGTGAAATGACTGTGACATACACACGGACAGAGCGAATCTATAAACTATAAAGGTTCCGTTTCGCCATTTGTTAACGGAACCCTAAAAATGTTTATTTTGTTCGACGACGTAACATTTGGCGACATAAAAAGAATTTATCCCATTCAGTTGTACCGGATTTCTTAGAATATCAATGCGCAAGTTTTTTGTACCGATATGAACCGTTCAAGTCACTCGAGTACTGTTTAGGACTCGCCGAACATGTGCCGGGCCTCTGTTTATTGGTTTGGACACATTTAGTTAACAGTTAGTTGCTTCTTAAGTTTCAAAACAAGGTGCAACAAATGCGATTTGATTGTTTTACTATAGATCGTTTGTGTTTATAAAAAGCTTTTATAGAATCATTCATAATAGCGCACAGTCTAGATTTGTATCCGGTTGATGGCAATGAGTTCGCCCCCTATTACATACATGGACTTATTCGCACATAATTGCCGAAATATGGGTATAACTTGGGTCTTATACTCTGTCTAACCCTTCCGTGATTACAGGCATGAAGTTTGTCTATCATTCAAACTAGTATTTCTTTCTTGCAAACTAGGGCCGTTTATTTCAATATCAATTAAACACCAACTTAAATACAGCTCTCAAAGACCAATTAACTCATTCAAATTCATATAAAAGCTCCTCTAAGATGCGTCATATCATAGAAACAGGAACGAAGTGAAGTAGACAATTTACCTAATTTATGTCTTAGGCGAAATTAATCTCGCTTAAACCATTACGACGTCCGGGAGTGTCCGGGAAGATAAGACTAGTGAGAGACGGACAATGAAACATGACGGGACAATAATAACCTTTACACGAGTCAAACTACTAAAAGAGATATGAAATGAGTACTTGTTACTTTCTAAGTACGAAATTCCCATATTTCCCATACATAGTGTTTAGGGCATGCCTGAATAAGGTTCAATGAAGTAATTAACATGTGCATTATACAAGGTAGAACTGGTGGAAGGGACACCCGCGCACAAACGGTTACCACAACAGTCATCGGTAATTTTTAAAAACTGCCCCGTTGGCCTTGTGGTCGCGCGACACGCAGCATGAGGTCCTGAGTTCGATTCCCAGGTCTAGCAAAGTGTTATTGGGTTTTTCCATCAGGAATTTCTTAGTAGCAGCCATGGAATCTGGAATTGCATCCGCTTGATGGCAATAGGCTCGCCCCGTATTACATGGGACTTAAACATAATTTGCGAAATGTGGGTGTAGTATTAGGTACATCTCTGCCTTACCCTTCGGAGATTACAGGCGTGATGTTATGTAATTGAAAAAAAAAACAGCTGTTCTATACATTTGACCGCGTAGGTGTTGCACTTTTGTAGGAAACGGCAGATTTTTTCAGGGTTTCAGAATGATTTACTGAATACGTGGTATACGTTTCTGTGTCGGTGTCCCTTCCACCCTGTATCCATATAAAATCCCGAAATAAGCTATTGAATTAGAGGGGATCGGATCGGATTAATTATCCACATGTTACTTTCTAAAAGTTTAGGCAAATAAACTCTACCTATTCAGATCTCTACTAATAACGTATAAAAAAGAAGTAATGCTAAGCTACGATCCCCGAACGTAATGTGTACTATATTTTACACCTTTCCTTCAACAGGTATGTGAAGTATACAAACTGCATAGAGAAACATTTCATCTCACAGTGGACTATGTGGACCGGTATCTGTCCAACACGGAAGACGTGCAGAAGGGCCGGCTGCAGCTTATAGGTAAAGCTCACATACACTCAATGGGGACTCACCTCACAGAGCTGACGTTAACAGATAACCTACAAAGCTTCAACAACCTCAGTTACCATAACGTTTTCTTCCAGGGATCACGTGCCTATTCATAGCGGCGAAAGTCGAAGAAGTATACCCACCTAAAATCGGCGAGTTCGCGTATGTCACAGACGGCGCGTGTACCTCAGACGAAATACTTCTGGAGGAGCTACTCATCCTCAAGATTCTGTCGTGGAGCATCACGCCCATCACCATCAACAGCTGGCTGAATGTGTACATGCAACTTGCCAGCGAAGGCAGGAGTGCCAAGCGCAGGCTGCTCGGCGAAAGTGACGTAGGCGCGAACGCTCTCAGAGGGTACACATTCGTGTTCCCGCAGTATTCATCGCTAGAATTTGTGATATGTGGACAGTTGATAGACTTAGCAGTGTTACATGTGGACGTGAACGTGTTCCCCTACAGTGCGGTCGCGGCCGCCGCGATAGCACACGCGTTCACCAAAGAACTAGCTATTAGGGTATCAGGTGAGTTCGACACATTTGTTGTTAATAATTATATGATTTAAGCTCGCAAGACGTAACATAAATAGGAGTGCTTCTGTCAGTAGCGCGTGGGTCGCGTGTGATTCAGCAATTTGTCACTTCGGTTGTAAAAATATAATGTTAATATCAATGCCAGACCTTTAGTAAACAATAGATTCGAACAAATATAGATATTAATAAAATAGCGTGTACTAAACACGATATTGTAAATGTCTCTCTCACTTTTTGAAATGTTTCAACTAAGGACCACCTGACTGCCTCGTTGGTCTAGTTGCCGCATGAGCTACTGCTGAGCATGAGGTCCTGGGTTTGGTTACCAAGTTGGGCAGTGTTATTGGGTTATTTGAGGAATTTCTCAGTAGTGGTCAGGAATCTGGATTATATTGACAATGCTCGATTGATGGCAATAGGCTCTTAAACATATCTGGCAAAATAAGGTACGTAACTACGTAGTGGGGTTACAGGTGGTGCGATGTTATGTTAGCCAAGCTAGCAAATAAAACAGAGATGGTAAAGGCGCATATATTATGCAGGTTACAGTTGGGACGCACTGGAGCCATGCTGGCGATGGTTGGCGCCATGCGTGGAGGTGGTGCGCGAGGCGGGCTCGGTGTGCGTCGTGCGCAACGGCGACGGCGAGTTCATGCAGCGCGGCGGCGGCCTCGACCTCATCTGTCCCGACGTCAACCTGGACGAGAGCCACCGCATACAGTCGCACAACGTCACCCTCGACATGTTTGTGAGTATCCACTACTCTTTAGTCTTAGCTCAGGTGCGTAATACTCGCAACCGACATACGAGCATGCCCGTGAACGAAAACAGGAGATGCAAGGATCGTACCAGGTCTGCTTGTCCTCAAAGGGAAATTGCGTGACTTTAATTATGTAACAAATACTCTTTGTCATGGAGGCTCCTAAGTAGAGCCCAGTTCACTGCAAGTTAAACATAGAAATTCCACGCTGTATATTATGTTAAATCAATCAAAGTATCGTCGCGTAAATGAGGCAGTAATACATTCGATGTGGCCAAGGAACAGGACCAACTAGATGGGTCATGTATTCAAATAAACAGTTTCTAAATAGGACTACATTTAGAAATACATATTGCCCATTGTCAGATAATATACCAAAATGTTCTGATAACACCAAAAAAGACATAATTCCGAATACCCACTACCGGAAGCTAATGGTGTATTATTTCTTCAGTCTAGCTATTATGTTTCCGATACGATTTATTGTGCATTACGAATTCGTTATCTAGAATATACTGTTGTCTCGATAATTTATCAAAATGAATCCTACAATACAATTGTTATCATTGCTAATAATATGTATTATAATAATTATGTATTTGGTCTGGTAGGATAAAGTTTACCAGATAATGGCAGAGCAACAGTCGTCGACGCAGACGGACACGGCGCCGTCGACGTCTCAGGACAGCTCGCACATCTACCCGCCGACGCCGCCGCAGTCCGACCACAAGAGCCCGAAGACGCCCACCAGCAAGACGCCGTCCACGCGGCAGCTGTCGCCTGCGCGGCAACTGTCGCCCGCGCAGCAAGTGTCGCCCGCGCGGCAACTGTCGCCCGCACGGCAACTGTCGCCCGCGCCCGACGCACGAAGGCTCTCCACCGAGTGATCGCACACTTTACATTAAGGTGTGTTTATTGTTGTTTGTTATGTTCCGATAAGGACAGTAAGTTGTTTTAAGAGCAGTGGTTTAATACTCTACTGATTTGGTACATCTAAAGTTGAGCTTACGAGCTTCTAGTTTTATATCACGAAATTCGTCACGTCCGCTTAGGTAAATTGATTGATTCCTTACGATATGCTAAAATCTCACTCAGAAGATTATTATTTTATCACGCAATTTGACTTTTGTTTAGGATAAGAAGTGTATATTTACAAACGTGTTATATTCTGCTATTGCTATAATATGCAGCTTTTTGAAAGAAAAAAAAAAACCTACTAGAGCGTCACATATTTAATGTCGTATTTTTATCGTCATGAAGTGTAAGACTAATATTTATTTGCATTATTTAGTAAACTATAAATTTGACATCGAGGAATGCGAATGAACGCTGAAAGTACATCAATAAGAAGAGGATAGAATATAAATAACTTTATCTATTACACATTGTCATCACAATGTGGCGGACCACCAAGAATATAGGTTATGGACCAAATAAATGGATTTATGTAGAAACTTTGCTGATACACATTGTCATAAAATATTTATCGACTACTCAGAAGTTGCTACTTGCAACGAGTCGATTTGCAATGGTTACTCTCAATTGACCATTTAGTTTTATCTAATAACCCGCGAGTTACTAACGCGCGTGCGCATGTGGGCTGCTTATTAACATCACTAGGCACTAACGACGCGACTGCAGTGTGCATGGCACTAAACTATCACAATTATCAACTATTTCAATTGAGAGACCATCCAGCAATAGACTTTATGTATTAAAATAAAATATTGTTTAAAAAGTATCAATGAACTAGATCTGCAAAGGATATTAAAGATGCAAATGGCTTGCCTTGAATTCCTACGAATTGGCAAAATAAAAACTAAAGGATGAAAATAATTTCATGTTACAGATCTACACATAAAAGTACCAGAAATAAACTGGTACCATTTAGTTTAATAAGTATGTAAGTATTTAAGTCATCATAAAACATAATAAAAATAGCTAAAAAAAATGTTCTGGAATATAGAGATATTTGTTATGTACAGGAACAATGTTGCTCAGACATTTTTATAATGTAATTAAGAACTTGATCTGTATATTCCAGTATAATTTTAATTAGCTCGAAAAAAAATTTGTTCGTACAACAAATAAAACTGTAAATAGTATATTGTTCCTACTTATGAAAATATATAAATTATATCAATGGTTTTGGACTAACACTGGCGTAGGCCAGTTCATACTGCTTGAACATTCCATACAATTTATGTTGTCACTAACACCATGTTTAAGTAGAGACACTCCACCGTATTATTTTTAACGCAATTATTATATTTAAAACAAGTCCTCTCAATTCTTGTAACTTCTACCTTATCTAAGGACCCGGTTTCCACGAAAGCGGAGGCGAGCAGAGCAGTGTGGAGACGTGCGGGAATCGACAAATCAATTAGTTGAAATCCACATCGCCTCTGTCATCTCCTGTAACTAGTCGAATCCCTCACGTCTCCGCATTGGTAGGAACCCGGACTAAGGCTGTTTTCATGTCAGCAGAAAGCAGCTATCGTATGTTGTAGTATAGATCAACTATTGCTAAGTACACCATAAGAAATTATCAATGTGGGCGCAAAATATAATATTTTTGTGTAAATAAAAATACGAATGCATTACAAAGAATCATTTTTCAATCAATACTATATTCTGTATCTTTATCTAATTCTTTTGCCACCCTATGACTGCTTGCATAACGAACTTTTTTTCGTATTTTTGTAAAATGGCCGTTCGATCGTGCATTACACACACGAGTTACCAATCATTTTCTCTTATATCCTAATTATATTCTTGAGCATCCAAATCAAATGTCAAAATATTATATAAATCTTTAATAAACTGCTCCTATATCTTATTACTAAATTAGATGTATGCTTAGTCCTTGATTTTCTCGAAATTTTGTATATAAATTGATGAATGTTATAATTTATTTCGAATTGATGATAAATGAACGCAGAACGTTCACGAGACTGATAACTAGTGCTTTGAGTCAACATTTTTTTTTAAATTGATTTAAAATTCTTATAATTATTGTAGTAAAAAAAATCTTTTGCGGCTTATTTTAACCAAAGACTGCCCCAAGGTTAGAAAAATCTGCTGTGTACAATTCCTGTGGGCTGTTTTATTCGGCATACTCAGAAATGATAGCGCCTAGACTGGCTTAAAAGCTTGTAAAACACTGTGTAATGAACTGATTGCATGAACTTCTATAACTTGACGCGAATACAACATAATCTTAGGTCTAAGAAGGTAACAGTGTAGTACATACTTTTTATGTTTGATGCGTCACTTCTAAGTGTAATGAAAGTAACTCATACGGGAGTGACCTTGTCGACCTGGAAACTTATGTCCATGCAATAAACCGAAAAAGACTGCCGTGACGAAATGTGTAGCCAGTCCCTACAAAACATGCTAAAAAATATCAGTACAACACGTAATACCGTTGCGAATATTTATAACTAAAAATGAGCTGCTTTATAAGCACTTGATACACAAAATGCTTTTTTCTTAACTCACCTGTATAACCTGTTATTTGACTTACATTATTTTGATTTGTACATTGTGAAAGTATGTTTTATTGTCTGCCTATAGAAAAAACACTATCTGAGCAGTAACAACTTACATTCGACCTTCTAATATTTTGCGATCTCTACAGTGGGTTCACATTGTCTCCTTTTTTTTTTAAAATAAAACCATCAATCACACGATCACGATGAGTGAACAAGCAGGTCGAGTATTAATAATATTAATTGTGATCCAATTCATTATGTTGGAACTAAGGCATAATACATTTCTTCTTATGCATATCAACTGTGATTTATTTGCAAAAATAAACTAATCAAGACTCGACTGTCCATCTAACTGAATCTAACAATTTCACTTGATGACAACTTTAATATGTATAGATAATATTAAATTAATCTGTTGTACAAATCGTATTCACCATATTTTATGGATTTATTGTATTTTTTTAAAATAATATATAATATTGTACAGTGTACCTAACTCCAATAGAACCGGGTATTGTTCGTTTTTAGTAAAATTCAATGTAGAATTAAGTTCAATGATTACGCTTATCCACTGAGGCGATACTGGCCTTATAAATAAGACTTAGATGTGTTACTTTATAATAAAATAATTTAAAAATATATCCTTACTAGAAAATGATTAGAATGTTTAGATATAAGTTATTTTTATATCAATTTATTGAAGTTAATATAAAAGGTACCTAATTGTAAATGAAACAATAATATAGTATCCCGGATTTCATAGCATGCATTAACGATGACATGAGATCATGTCATCGTTAATAAAAGTAGATCAGATGTAATTTGTGCAATACTGCATCGATCACATTTTTGTATGTACAGTCAATTCACGGCGATAGTACTAAATAAATGGTGTTGATTATTTATTTGAAAATGTTTTTATTTTCCATTAATTTTGTTTACAAAACAGTAATTTTACTTACAAAACAGTATTAAAATAATTAACGATGTAACAAGTAGCATCGTGAAGGTATCCTTACATAAGTTTTGGTAACTCTTTCAATAACAATCACGTCATGATAATATAATCTCCATCGGGATTACGAATTAAAAATGCTTACGTGGATACGTACTACGGCCGTGGGTCTGCCATTCTGTAACAAAATTGAGACTCGAATCAATGTTAAATACTTTGCCATGCTTTCTGCCAGCAGAAGGGCATGGGCTTTTTGCACTAAGGACCTGTTTCACAACAGATTATCTGTAAGCGTATAACGATAATCTTGGACAGTTATTGTAAACTGGTACTATCTAATTTGTTCAGGTAAATAACAACAGTAACTTTTCTATTGCTATTCTCTGTCTACAAACAATTGGCCCGAATATCAATATGAACAAGCAATTACTCCTAGTATGATGACGGGCTCCATCAGACACGACACCCAGGATCTGTGACCCAGGCCATCTTTTGGGTTCAATGAATTGTCAACAGCTATTCACAGGACCAGAGTAGCGTTTAATCTGTCAACTGGACTTTAGGCTGTTAAAATAGATACGAACGCGAGCGCAGCCGCGGCCGGAAGCTAGTTTTCTCAACAACTCACCGATGTATGCTAATGTTTGGTCCGGAGGTGACGGTGGAAGTATCCTGCGGCGTCAGGAACACGAACTGGCGGCTCGTGTTGCCGAGCGCGTGGTCGATCAGGAGCTCCATCACTATCTTACGGTTCACGTTGTCCTGTAACAATACAGCTTTAGGTACATCTGTCTTGAGAATACTTGCTGTCACAGAGACAAGAGAAGAGTGCATAGTGATCCAACCCGCGCGCGTATGTGTCCGTTATTCCGTGGAACGTTGCTCTACAAAAAAAAGTAACTGGTGTGCATACAGTATAATAGTAAGGGACGGTACCATAAAGACGTCGAACTCGTCCATAAAGCAAAAGGGCAGGTTGACGCACTCCCACAGCGCCATGATGAGGGCCACGGTGGAGTAGGAGCGCTCGCCGCCCGACAGCGACGATGTGCTGGCGGCCACGCGCTGGCTGCTGCCGTCGCGGCCCGAGCACTGGATCTCGAGCGTGCCTACTGTGTGGTCTATGTCCATGCGACCCTGTGGACACACAAGTAGCATGAATATAAATAGTCTAAGAGCTACAGAAATATGGTTGTAATTCATAGCGCATTTTGTTGCCCTCTTAAATTAGTGTGCCATACTATGCAATTAATCCGGTCGCCTGGCAGCTGTTCAGCGGTGGGGGCAGTGAGAGTAGTTGGGCAACAAAGGGGTTGTAAAAGCAATAGAAGATGTGCAATTAATAGACCTCTGGATTTGGTGTAGTCGAAGATGCACGAAAAAGTGCCGTCAAAGTCGTCGTAAAATGATAATTCAAAAGTTTTTTTTGGAACCACCACAACCTAGTTTTTTATACCATACAAATCAATACTTAATGAAAAAAAAAAATAGGACTACGGCAGTAGATAACATCTTACCGAGTACCCTCTCAGACGAAGCACGGCTTGGAAGTCATTCTGCACTCGTCTTGCAATCTCAGTCTGTATTTTGAAGCAAAGTTTCAAGTGGTGCTGGGCTGCGACTAACAACTGTAAATAATATGCATTGTGTCAGAGTCGTCAACAATTTCGCTTTTCAGTAGGTAGCGCAAGTGTGGCGAGTCGAAAGAAGTCTATAATTATGTAGAGCACGATACATATAACATTCGGCGATTTGCTCTGGTATTAGCCATCAGTAAAATTACGAACTTTCATGCCATATGTAACTCATTCAGGAGATGAATTCGAAAACAGACTTCAAACCCAAGTATCTCTGCAGATGGGGGTTCATGGACGGCTCAGACCTCAAGTGCGTATGCGGCGTCTCCCCACAGACAACGGCCCACCGCGCCATCTTGCATCGCATGCCCACGGGAAAAAATCCAAATGCAGACAAAGTTACGTGGGTCAGCTAGTGTGTCAAATTTCACCTGCGCTCTTGATGATTTATTTACTGCATCAGTGAGCGGGGTTCAGCGGGGTTAAGCAGGCTGTGCATTGGAGGTAGGCGCTGCCTGCTTGCCTACCTCATAAGATCCAATTAAACTACCTTACTTGCTTAAATAAGTATGGTGATCTAGAATTATATTTACAGGGTGAATTTTTCAAGTGGACGTGGATGGGCCAATCCGAAACTATGAGGAATAGCGAAAAATACTCAAAAGAGTCTCGAGCCCGATTTTGATGAAAGTTAAAACTGCATCAATGGATTTTTGAAAATCAATATGCCTAGCCAGGAATCGAACACGACATTTTGAAAAAAAAAAAACAGACTGTATTATTACACCATTCAATAGCGTCGCTATTAAGGATCAAATTCTGGGAAGTAATGGCATACGGCAAACTAAAGAAAAGAGTTATTTTTTTATAAAATACATAAAACAATTGAAACATCGAACAAAATCACTATTGGCGCCTACTCACTTGTAATTTCTAACTTCAATTGTTTACCATTTTTTTACTTTCGCCTTTAACCGTGAAGAGCTAGTAAACATTTGAAATTAGAACATAATGTTGTGAAGATGACTGCGCTGCGGGTGTCATCAATCAAGGACATTAATTTAAAATATGAAAAAACATCAAAGGACAATGACCAAAATTGGTACCAAAAAGTCTCGCGCCTCAAAACCAAAATTTTATAGTAATTAGTTTCATATTTTTTTATGGCATTACGCGTCGGGGATTTGATTTTTGAACTGGAAATATAATTTTGAGTTTAAAAGTATGGATATTGTTTTACTCCCTTTATATGACGTTCCGTTTCAACTGAATATAAATGACGTTCCGTTTCAATTGAACAAACCCTTGTCTGTCGAGCGGACTCTAAAAGTCCTGTGAAAAAATGCATTCGGCCGCTTTTGTTTTTGACGGTTATTTTATGTGAAAAACTATACCTGCCTCGCTTCAAATTACTCCAACGTGTACATAGGGCATACAATAAAAATGAGAAGATTATAGTTATTTTGTCTATGGTTAATTGGCCGTTCACAGATAGTTTTATTGATGTAGAATGCAATGGAATCGATTTTTTGATGAATCGATTAACCAGTAATCGTTTCTTTTGTTTATTATACATATATAACTATAACGTTTGCTTGAAAAACATTTCAAGAATTACAAATATGTACAGCTTGGCAAAAGAGTGTGGAATAAATGAGGTCGCCACTGCCACTGCTTCGAATAGTTTTATTCATTTTAAATAGTTAATTACGCAAGGAAAGTTGATAATTTTTAAAAATCTATGAAAAACCACTAGGATATACGCACTGTTGACACAGAATGTACTAGCAGTTGACAAGTAACCACAATCATCGATATTAGTTCCAACTGTCACCGCGTCAGACTCTTTTTTGCCAAGCTGTATTTGCTTTGCTTTCTTTGAATAACAGCAACAATTAAGTAAGATCAGTACACCAAATCGATTTAGTTTGGTTTATTGCTATTTGCAACAAAATAGATTTTCTCAGCCTAAAGATTTTGATTTATCGATTACATCCCTAAATCCCGACTAGTTTATAGCACTTACTATACTCTATGGTTTATAGTTATCTTATCTGTGGCATCTGACAATCTGACATTTGTACTGTACTGACTGACTACGTTAAACTACTAATATTAATTAATATAATATTAATTCTTACTAATATTAGTGTATTACGCTGTTTTTAGAGCAATAATGTAATGTATGTGTGTTGAAATACGTCGTTGGTAGCGTCGAAAAAATAGACCTACTTTTTAGGTTAGTTTCGATTTTATAAAATAACTCTGAAACGCGGGTTTTTTTTTCAAAAATAATTTTTGTAGGAGTTAATACGATCAGTGTAGTCTATAAAAAACAAAGTTTGATTTTGATGCAGCATGGTACGGGATTCCATATATCCATGAGCATTCTCTTTTAACCTTTTCCTTAAATTTGCCGTATGTCATTACTTCCCAGAATTTGATCTCTATCAGTGACACCATCCTTGCCGAAACCAAACGTTCAGTCGGTCCCTAGTTCAGTTTCACTGGTGAATTTCGTCTTAAGTTGACATGGGTGGACTTACGTCTTCGATGAGTTTCTCGAGCCGCTGCAGCGCTTCTCGTGTGTATCGGTACTTTTTCTCGACAGCCAGCAGTTTCTCCGCGACCTCGGCTACCGTAAGCCCGTCGCTGCGGATCGAGCTCAGCTTCAACGTGATCTTCTTCAGCTCGTTCGTCACTATAGCCTTGTCTCTGTGGAATCACGTTGAGAACCAACTCTTTTAATTTACTTTTATGATGAAATCTGATGGAATAGAATATTATTTTATTCTTGTTGTAGGTGGATCACAAATAACGGTGGCGAATTTAAAAAGTATGTCTACCATATACCTCTAGGTTGTCTGTCTGTTTGTTCCGGCTAATCTCCGAAATGGCTGGACCGTTTTTTACTGGCAGATAACTGATGCTATAAGGAGTAACTAAGGCTACTTTTATTTCAGTAAAATAATTATGGTTCCGTGCAAAAAATTAAAACCCTTAAAATTGTTAACAAAATCCGATTCAAACGGCAAATCTCCGAAACGGCTGGATCGATTTTGACGGTACTTTTACTGGCAGATAGCAGATGCCATAAGGAGTAACTAGGGCTACTTTTATTTTAGAATAAGAATTAGGGTCCCGTGCAAAAAAATTAAAGCCTTGAAATTGGTAACAAAATTCGATTCCAAAAGGGAAGTAGATCTATACTAATATTATAAAGAGGTAAAGTTTGTGAGGTTGTAGTGGGTAATCTCTGGAACTACTGAACCGATTTTGAAAATTCTTTTACCAATAGAAAGCCACGTTATTTGTGAGTGTCTTAGGTTATATCTTAACCAGAAAAATGAAAAGACTGACTGCAACTGCGCTGATTGAGTCGATGTTAGCGTGTCTACCAGTAACATATGTTTAAAAAGCATGAAAAAAAATGTAAAACCCCCGACACAAAAAACCTAAATACTGTCCCTTTCCGTTTAATATAAGTAGAACTACTCTGTCAAGAAAGTCCGGGAAACGATCAATAATACACAAAATGTTAGTTATTCATCCAAAGTTATATTATCGCCTTCAAAGTATGCTCCTTCAGAAACGATACTCTTACGCCAACGAATAATCCAATTGAATCCAATTATACAACACTTTTCGAAATTAAGTTCAGTTCTCACCGCGAATTCTCCTTTATGTCTCCTACCTAAATGAAAACGGGTGCCACGAAGTGGTAATTTGAGTTTAGGAAAAAAAAAGAAGTCGCCTGGAGCCATATATCTGGTGAATAAGGTGGTTGTTCGATGGGTATTTTTAGAGTTTTTGGTCAAAAATTCGTTCACTATGATGGCCTTGTAAGTATTTGGCCGCATCCCGTTAGACTGGAAACCGACCCCAACATAGTTGGGAAAAGGCTAGGCAGATGATGTGACTTACGAAATTCAAAGATAATATATAAATTACATGAATAAGACATATTTTAAGCAACACGTGATCGCGTCTCACCTAGGATTCTGCACTCTCGGACACAGTTTTTCCGCCTCTTCAATCTTCTGCCGTATGACGGCGCGCTTGTCGTCGAGAATGGTCTGCACTTGCGTCATCTTGATGTTGTCCTCTCGCAGACGTTGTTCGTGCGTCTTACGTTCAGTCACGCCTTGGTCCAGCTTCAGCTGCTCTTGATCGATCTCTTCCTAGATATCCGATTAAGATTACAATGTGAACATCAAGACTACCATTATTTTTATTAAAGATACCTAATTACACAAAATGTTTGTAGGGTATCTGTGGTAATTGGTAAACACAGATACCCCTATGGTAATTGGTAAACACATAATTAGTTTTATATTTCTTTTAATTTGAGACATCAACATTTTCCCTCTGCTTATTCTTTTAGTGCTTTCTATGTTACGCGTCATGTTTTAGCACAAATATAATACATTTTGATATAAGTGGGGAAACTTTGTTAATGCATTCGAGGCGGAATTAACACCCGAGCTTAAATAAACATGTTTATCTATGATATTCTATTTATAAACACAATTTAAATACTCAAAAAATATTTACGCCGCATATCGCATTGCAAAAAAACAATAAAAAACAATCACCGCCGACTATAATGTTTAATAGTCATTGAACCCATTTGGATCTGTGGAAATTTTTATTTCCGCACGTGTGGAAAAATATTTAAAAAATACACGCGAAAAAGAAGTTGAAGAACAGTTTTCGAGAAAGTGTATTGAAAAATGTTTTTCAATACTTTCCACAGATCCAGATGGGTTCCATGACTATTAAACATATAGTCGGCGGTGATTGTTTTTTATTGTTTTTTGCAAAGCGATAAGCGGCGTAAATATTTTTTGAGTATTTAAATTGTGTTTATAAATAGAATAATCATATATAATCATAGATAAACATGTTTATTTAAAACAAATATTTACTTTTATGAACAAACTGACTTTAACTTGTGTTATAAATTCAAAAATATTTGAATTTTCTATTTTTCATTTTCGGCTGTTTAGCGGCATCATACATTTGCTTCTTCTTCAACCTGGCGAAGGCAAAGCGCGGAAAAAAGCAGAGTAAATCATAGTTTCTTAATAATTCTTGACAACAATACTTTCCGTTCTAATATTTTATTTTTTCGAAAGTGTATTGATAAACGTCGTTTGATACGCGTGGGTATTTGTTATTGAAATTCTCGGCTCCATAACAACCTCGCCTGGCGGCTCGTTTGTGCATTCCGCCTCGAATGGCAAAGTTTAAATTTAAAAGAAAAATAGTACATTTTGATAAACATAAGTGGGGACACTTGTGTTTATCAAAATGTACTATTTTTCTTTTAAAGTTTGAGAACAAGACCATTATATAAAATAAACTCACCCTCATGTTTCTACATATGGTTTTAACTTCTGATAGTTCCTTTTTATACTTCCTCATGCTGACGTCATACTCTTCCAGCTTCTGACGGTACACCGCCTCCTTGCTGGCCAGCTCGTCCACTTGCTTCTGCATACTGCTCATCTTCTCTTTGGATATATTCAACTCTTCAACCTGTAGGAAAGGACAAGATCAAATTATATCAAAAAGTGGTAAAATAAAATCTTGACTTTTTTATAATAATATCTCCTGCACCGAACTGGGGACGAATTTCTTTTTTTCTCGTCCCATAGTGTGGGGTGTGGTTGGAGAGGTCGATGAAAACTGTTGCGAGTGTTTGAAAACCATTTTTCGATTGAGAGATCCGTTTACGAAATACATAAAACTCACTCCTTTTTCCCATGGGGTAGGCAGACAACACAGAACGCCACCTGCTACGATCCTTACTCCTTTCGCCTCGTCCACGTTCATACATCTGGTCATACACGCACGCCGGTTGCGAGTACGAAATATTAAGCTATAAGAGTCAAATGTGCAAACAAATGGTTGCTCTTGAAAAAAAATTGCGGCAGTAGTATATTAAAGAAACTAGAAGGAAAACTTTCAAGTGACCTTTCGGTAAAAGAAACAGTCAATTAAGAAATAAAAAAGTTAATTGTTAAATAACAGATATGTGAATACACTTACAGTGTGTTTGGTTAAAGGTTACCGATATTTTAAGGGCATATTATACACCATTATTTTTAGGTCGTTCTGGAGCCGAATACCATGAACTCGATCATCGAACTCGAAACGATTGGGACTATTTTTTTTTCAAAAAATAACAATAAAAAAAAACACGAAAAAATAAATTTAATGTTTTTTTTTTAATAATGAGAACTAAAATGCATATGTGTGTGTAAAACGTATCCACGAACAGCAACACATGCGAACGATACCCATTGAAAAATTCATTCATCGATCGATTCTCATTATTTCACAAAAAAAAACATTAAATTTATTCTTTCGTGTTTTTTTTTTGTTATTTTTTGAAAAAAAAATAGTACCAATCGTTTCGAGTTCGATGATCGAGTTCATGGTATTCGGCTCCAGAACGACCTAAAAATAACGGTGTATACACATTTCTATCGACAAATACACGTTTATAAATAGTTCTAACCCAAAAACCCCCGAATGGCAACCATCTTGTTTTTTATTCGGCTGCTCTAGGGTATGTTCAATGTAATGTTATTATCTTTGAATCTAAGAGACCTAGAGACGTGCAAATTATTGCAAGAGTAAACGCCGAGGCTATCGAATTACTAAATAAGTTTTCCTGAATAATATGCAAAAAGCGCCTAAAAAAATAAGAAAATACGAAATTTTACACAACATTTACTACTTTTTTTTTTACATTTTCTACTCTAGTGCAAAGTTAACCCCTAAATGTTGAATATGTTTTATGTTTAATCAGAAGTATTTAAGTTAACCCACAAAATGAAATCAATTGACTCTACACCAATTATTTTAAGAGTTGCCTTTTGAACACAGCCCTGTACCAGCGCATAGAGTCCACGATGTCGCAGGTATCCCGTTCTTTGCTTGAACAGGTAGATAAGGCACCACATTTGCTGCACCATTATTTAATTGTATTTTACGAATTTCTTAGAATCTGCGGTACGTATGATGCCGACAGTCGAGGTAAATACGGGCTAGACAATAGAGCAACAAAATAATAAACAAGAACGTTCACAGCTGCAGTTCTTATTCATTTCGGCAACTTAGAAAGTACTGTTTATTAGCGTATTGTCGTTATTTAGAGTGTCTCATTGTATGGACAACAAGGTAAACGTTAAATAGAGTGGCGTTAAATGGAGTTAACACTGTAGTTAGTTTGATAGATCATTTATAGAAGTGCCTAGTTTGTTTATTTTAGAAGAAGTTTGAAGTAAGTATAATATTGTTTAGCCGGCTTTTTGAAGATTTAAAACCTAAATTTTACATTACCAAATGTTAAAACTGATTTGCCACGGTGTACTGACTTCTTGTAACCATTTTTCATTACCAATACAATCCCTGGCTCTCGGGATTAACTAGTGTAGTCAATATTTTAATTTCATTTGACTTCTCACTCTGACTCTGTATTCTGTGATACAAGAGTCTTGTATAACATCTGTAGCCGAACCAGGATGAGTCTTGTAACAAGACTCATCCTGGTTCGGCTACAGATGTTATAAAGGCTGGCGATTTATTCACCTGCATCCGTCAAGGAGGTAATTCTACCCGTCGTACTAAACAACTTACGCTATGAACGTATTTTATTACGTATTTTTTAATATAATTTACTATCTCGATGCATGTGCAGTGAAAAGTATTCCTTTTTTTAACAGGAATGATTTAACCAAGGTTTTTAACAATATTTTGATGTAAAAGAGTGTCCATGGTGTTTTTAGACCGTTCTTCTCTATGGTGATCGCTTTGGGATGGGCAACTATACAGTCTTTTACTGTTAGTGGCTACATCTGTTTATTTTTAAATGATACTTTGTTAGTTCAACAGTGCCTGCAATTGGTGCATTTGAAATAAATGCTATGAGTTTGAGTTTGTTAGTTCCATACCAGAACAGCATGCTGCGGCGCCTGTTGCTGATTCAGCGCTTCAGCAGCTTCGCGCGCCGCTTCATCCTTCTTGTGTCGCTCGGTCAGCAGCGCTTGAAGCGCTCGGGAAGCGGCGCCCTCGGCTACGCGAGCCTGCTTCGCTTCCTGGTTCAACTGTTCGGCTCTCGCTTCGATTTCTTGAAGTGCAGCCTCAGCATCTCTTATCTCTGCTACTACTTGCCTGTTTAATGATAATAATATATAGGAGTCGAATGATGACGTGGGATGTCGTATGTCATTAAGTCCATGATGAGTAAAGGTGAATGCACAAATAAACACGGTAACGGCATCGTCTCGGATTGGAATCAGCTAGAATAAAAATAAAGTGGGGTTTATGCCGAACCGGTGCACGGTGCAGTGCTTATAAGTGTGGTACTGTTCTTTCTACTGACTTTTTCCTCTCGGCAGTGCTGAGGTGCAGCAGTCGGGAGGGTCGTGCGGCGCCGCCGTAGCTGCGGTAGTTGGGCGCGGGGTAGTACTCCGAAGAGTCCAGGGTCACAATCCTGGAGCAGTTCTCTGGCACGTTCTCTTCGTTGTCCGACAGGCGGACTGCGTCCTCTGTAGAATAATTTTGTTAAGATTAACTGGCGATTCAAACCCTATGCTAGAAGTCAGTCCTACGGAGCGTGATTTGACGTAAAGATTACACTGAAATACCTCCACGATAGAGTTGAAAATTGACGTGCGCAGGCGATATTAGTTTTTAGATCACGTGGATCTTTAAACCGTGGCTTTAGTGCTGCAAGGCAGGAGCGTAGCCTGCTGGCTTCCCTTCAAGAACAAGGCACTCTACGTAGTGTCTACTAGCAAAATAATAGTATATTATATACGTATCTGTGGGTAACACATCACAGACATTTAATACATCATAGGATTGTAAACATTACAAATGTGCCATCATTTTTCATGTCAACAAAGAAAGCAACAGGTAGCGCTAAATAAGCCGGTGGGTGTCAGAATTCAGAACTAAATTTGTATGTACGACACGTGACTTCGCGGCTCGCAGCACCGTTTTGTAGGGAACTAGGTAAGCCGAAGATTATCGAGTTATGACAGTGGCAGAAATAGAAAGTAAGTAGGGGAGAACGAGATATAACGAGTAATGGTCGACAATGTATTTGGTACCAACTAGATAAAATCACTTTTCTTTTGATTATAGTTCCTTTGCATTTTATTCTGAAAAAAAGATCAAGATGGTGCCGACGAAAACTTTCGAATTTTCTTCATGGGTGCCATTTTCATGGTTTTCGGAGTCGCTGATAATGAAAACGAGGTCAAAATGAAAATCTAAGATTGCGCCGATGAAAATTTTCAGTTTTTTAGGTCAACACAAAAATAGAATACGGGGGTGACGTAAAAAAAAATAGAATTCTCATTTTTTTCTTCGCCTTCCCTTTACACAAATTTGACCCCTCGCCACTGCTGAGTGCAAGGTTAAAGGCGCTCGAATGACATTACAGTATTTACAGGGGAAAGTTGTTGGTAAATTTAATATTTTTCATTAATGACTCTGCCCTGGCGTGTAAATGTGGTGCTGTTCTACAAACGATGGGACACTTAATATCGTGTCCTGCGTGTCCTGTTGTTTGTTCGCTACAGGAACTGATGGACGCTACTGAAAGCGCCAAACTAGTAGCTCAGTTTTGGGCTGATACAATTTAGATTGCCATCGATACGCTAAGAAGAAGATACCCTATACAAATATTTGCAATTATTTGATGGTAAAAGGCTTATCCACAGTAAAAATGGAACTTAACATACCTCACTGTCGAAATGTGGTTTACTGTACATATCTGCGTTACCCCTTAGAGCATACAGGCGTGATGTTATGTTATGATGTTATGTAAACAATAAACATCCAAGCGATTGCAGCAACCACGACAGATTTGCTGTCTATTGTTGAAGGGTTTCGTTCCATATCTCCGAAGTCCATGATCAGATCATGACAATATCTCCAACTCCTAACCGTTAAGGAGTTAGACCTTCCATCATCAGCTCATCAACATGAAGTGATGAATCCCAGATGCGTATACTTAAATGTACTTGTAACATTATATTATCACCACAAAACAAGGAATAAAAAATGAAGAACCGATACAAAAAAATATACAAAAGTATGTCCACCGGCCTAACAAAATAAATACAATAAGAAGATACACGTCACACCGTCCCACGTACCATGATCAGGAACGAGCAGCACCCTCTCCATGCCCACGTTGTCGATGAGGAAGTTGGCGACGACCGGGTCGGCCACGTCCAGCGAGTCCAGCGCCGAGCGCCAGGCGCCCGCCCGCACGCGCGAGCGCGCCACGTCGTGCGCGCGCGCCAGGAACTTGCTGCACGTCACGCTGGGCTTGGCGCGGGACCCGAACACCTGCCCCGCGCACGGTACACAATACATATACAATCTTATACGAGCCGCATGGAGTTCGGTAATTGTCCCAATGGATCGTACTACCGGGAAAAAAAGTATCCTATGTGTTAATCGAAGTTATTAACTATGGCAAATATGGCATGGCAAATTACATCCAAACCTGTTTTTTTGTGTGAAAGACTAACAATGATCCATGCATCCCTTAATCCTCACAAGCATTCGCATCTATACTAATATTATAAAGCTGAAGAGTTGGTTTGTTTGTTTGGTTGAACGTGCTAATCTCAGGAACTACTGGTTCGAATTGAAAAATTACTTAGTGTTGCATAAAACCCAGCCGTAGCCCTTTATCGAGGAAGGTTATAGACATCACATCAAGCTACGACCAATAAGAGCAGAGCATCCATGAAAAAAGATACAAAAACGGGGAAATGAGGAAATCGTTAAAGTTACGCAACAATCATGTATCACGGAATTGTTCCTCTTAAAAAGTTTAAAAAGTTTGCGATAGCATGTCTATCTTTTAAAGTTGACTCACCATAACCTATTTTATGGTAATAAAATTTGTTCCAAACTAATGCATTATTTGCGAAGGTGTGTTTTAATTTTATACAAATAAATACTATAATAATATTCATCACAAGTATTTAATTTTAAACAAAATTGCCTTTACATCATTTTATAAGTCATTTTTTTTGTTTTCTTTATTTTTTGTCTTCATTGTGAAACTTAAAATTAGATTAATAGGATAAGTAATAGTAATAATAAAAATATTTGTCTTTTTAAGAATAACTCATTTTTTGCAATAATAAAATTAATAGTCACTTAATAAAATTAATAGTCATTTAATAGAGAAATACATATAATGTCAAAAAATAATAATAAAATTAATAGTCATTTAATAAAGAAATATAATGTCAAAGAAAATGAATGTAATAAAATTAATAGTCACTGAATTACTTCATTGTCATTTGTCAACTACTGAATTCATCAATACTGTAATAGCCCTTCCTCAATAAATATGTCCTTAATTTGTTTTTAAATAAATTTGCACTGGTTATGCTTTTAAATTCCAACGGTAACTTGTTGTATAGCACGACGGATTGATACCTGGGACTATGTCGAACCACTTGAATTGTGTAAGGTAAGTCCTTCCTACGAGTACTATCTCTAGCCTGTCTTTGCACTTCAGTTACAAAAGAGAATGCTCATGGAAGTATGGAATCCCGTACCATGCTGCATCAAAATCAAACCTTGTTTTTTATAGACTACACTGATCGTATTAACTCCTACAAAAATTATTTTTGAAAAAAAAAACCCGCGTTTCAGAGTTATTTTATAAAATCGAAACTAACCTAAAAAGTAGGTCTATTTTTTCGACGCTACCAACGACGTATTTTAACACATACATTACAATAATGCTCTAAAAACAGCGTAATACACTAATATTAGTAAGAATTACGAGTTAAAGTAACATCCACAGTATGCTTGACTGAAACTCGATTTTATTTTAGACCTTTACATTGCCAATAGTCAGTCAGTACAGTACAAATGTCAGATGCCACAGATAAGATAACTATAAACCATAGAGTATAGTAAGTGCTATAAACTAGTCGGGATTTAGGGATGTAATCGATAAATCAAAATCTTTAGGCTGAGAAAATCTATTTTGTTGCAAATAGCAATAAACCAAACTAAATCGATTTGGTGTACTGATCTTACTTAATTGTAATTAATTTTAGAGTCCGCTCGACAGACAAGGGTTTGTTCAATTGAAACGGAACGTCATTTATATTCAGTTGAAACGGAACGTCATATAAAGGGAGTAAAACAATATTCGTACTTTTAAACTCGAAAAGTATATTTCCAGTTCAAAAATCAAATCCCCGACGCGTAATGCCGTAAAAAAATATGAAACTAATTACTATAATATTTTGGTTTTGAGGCGCGAGACTTTTTGGTACCAACTTTGGTCATTGTCCTTTGTGTAAATTCTTAACAAAGTTGGTTAGCAACACAAGAATATAGAGACATGGCACTGTTAGAATTTTTAGTCTTATGAAGTGTTCCTTGCACGATTCTGTCTGTCTCATGCGAAGCATTGTCCAGTAAGCATTTGAATAACAAATGCTGACTGGATATTGTATTTGTAGCTGTTGCCCCAAAACTCAATACTATATCTGAGCCTAGAGTAGAGACTCAACTAAAGCGAAATACACCCTCCTAAGTTGAGGTAAAGTTAGTTCTTCTCTCAGGGTTCTAATTGCATAGCATGCAGAGCTAACAGACTTTGTTATAGACAATGTCTCAATCTTCCAATTTAATAATGCGTCAATGTGAACACCCAGGAATTTGACATTTTCAACTACCCGACTTGTTACCATAACATACCACCTCCATCTTAGCGTTATTTCGCACCGTCGGTCGGCTTGAATAATACGCACTTTGTTTTATTTACATTAACTTTTAAATTATTTGTACCCACCAAACCAGTTTTCAAAAGCTTTTAACACAGTATTAATTTTGGATTCTAATTCGAATATGTCATGTGCAAAAAATATTAGTTTTATGGCATTAAAATGTGTTTGAATATACTCAATCAAGTCATTTAAAAATATTATAAAGAAAATTGGACCTAGAACGGAGCCTTGCGGGACCCACGGCATAGGTACAGTAACAAGATTGGATTTATAGATTTTTTCTTCACCATCTACCACCGAATTTATCTCTGTATACTGACGCCTGTTATGCAAGTAAGAGCTGAAAAATCTTTAATGCATTCTCCCGTATACCATAGTGTTCCAATTTGGACAAGAGAATGTCATGGTCTACTGTTTGCATTTGATTTCAATGAGTATATTAGGGGGTATAACAGTTTTAAAATAACTCCGCAGCAAAATAATGATCAAGTCTCGCTTTCTCTCTCTAATGTGACGCAAACAAAGCTGTTTTAATTTACACATTGCAAGGGTAATAGGCATAAAGCATTTTAGTTTTTTACCTAAATAAATACTCAATCAAGGTCGAATAAATAGTTTTAAACTTTTGAAGGACGCGACTCCGCGCGTTTTTCAATGATCAGAAAGCCACGCGACTATTCTGTTGACACATACCGCACGAGCGAATTTCATTACGAATTCCGTGTGCATTCACTTTAGTTTGTGCAGAACTTTAACCCTTTGTTTCTTAGACCCTAGATAGACTAGACTTAGCACGCATAGTATCTTGCTTCCTACTATATAATATTACTAGCGGTCGCCCGCGGCTCCGCCCGCGTGGATGTCGGTTACCGCTGCCTGTGCCGCTGCAAAAAGCCTACCCAGGAAAGACACGGTCAGCAAAATGATTCCCAGGTCAATTCACAGACACCGACAGTAACATCAACGACGCAGTCACTATCCGCAGGCTGCACAGATTGTCACATTATCTACATAAACTGTACTTAATGATGAAATAATTTATTTTGATAAGGATTAATAGCATGGGTAAAATAAACGCGTTTAAATGTAGTCCAAAAAAAATTCAAGATTTTTAAATAAAAAAATGGTTGTTGTGCCTCACTCGACATAGATAGGTATATTGTGTCGCGGACTTTTTTGTAGATATTTATAAGATCTACATTTAATTAGCACATGTTATGGTTCTATCTTTTATAGTTTAGGCAGCGTACGAAAAATAAAAAGGAAAAACCCAAATATCTTACGGAACCCTATCTTTTTCCAAAATAAAATATAGCCTATGTTACTCGTGGATAATGTAGCTTTCAAATGGTGAAAGAATTTTTAAAATCGGTCCAGTGGTTTTTGAGCCTATTCATTACAAACATACAAACAAAGTTTTCCTCTTTATAATATTAGTGTAGATAAATGCGAAAGTTTGTGTGGATGGATGGAGGGATGTTTGTTACTCTTTCACTCAAAAACTACAGAACGGATTTGGATGAAATTTTGCACACAGACAGTTTATAACCTGGATTAACACATAGGATACTTTTTATCCCGGTAGTATGATCCCGTGACACAATTATAAAACTCCACGCGGGCGAAGCCGCGGGCATAAGGTAGTAAGACTTTGACGGATGATTCATGTTTAATTTGTAGAAACCAAGTCACGTACGGGGCACGGACGTCGCAGTGCAGCCTGCACTAATTCATATGAAATGGTCGTGACGTCACAAGCTTTGAAATGAATTTAAACAACAACTTTTCGTCGTTTTCACGAACATAGTATTTTGGAAGCCATATTATTACGAAATAGGTCTTATCTCAAAATAGAAAAGTTATTTCACGAAAAATCGAATTTTCCTTTACTTTTGAATTGTGCTAAATGTATACATTTCATTGCTCGTGACTCGTGACTGTACTTAGCACGGCTCGCGCCCGCCACGATCTAGCAGAAATCATCCTTAACATGCGAAACTCACCTTATCCATCAACTGGAACAGTTTCCTGTAGTCTTCGGTCGTGTTGACACAGAAGGCCTGGATGTTTCCGCCTATGATGTGCTCCAGCGCGCCGCCCCACTTCTTCTCCTTCACTTTTAGATAAGCGCCTGGCAAATATTTATTCATTAGACTATTAATTTATAGTTTATGCATCATAGAAAAGAACAGAGGCGAACTGAATACCTCACACTGGGGCAGGCTAAATTAGGCAGATGCCCATAACTAGATGTAAAAAACGAAAGTAATTTAAAAACACCGTAAAATATTATAGTAAGCACCCCTTTTTTTTTTTTTTGGAGGGTGGGAAATCATCAACTGACCCCTCCCGCTCTGGGCGGAGCGGAAGGGAGTGTCAGACTCTTACTGACTAAAAACCACCCATGTTCCTTCTTTGGCCCTTTATGTTCCAGGGCCGCGGTATCTCTTTCGAACAGTCCCGCAGCCCTGGCAGGCATCGGCCCTTGCGGGCCCCTCCCGTTTGCTGACATCTCTTTGAGGCGCGCGTGGAACACGAACGCGCCGTCGACACGGCCTGCCCGTCGTCATACGACGGACGGACGGCGAGCTAGCCCATTACTGTCCACAGGCCCGCGCCTACGGTGGCCGAGAGCCATCACGGCGTGGCCCCCGACGCCCGGTGCTTCTCCTCCCGCGGCGGCTGGGACGTGAGGCTGAGGCTATCTCCCTCTCACGTTCCGCCGCCTCCTTCACTAGCATGACTGCTTCGCAGAAGGAGGCGACGGCTTCCCATTCCCTCTCGCCCCGGACCATGGCTTGAACCAGGGCCGGACGCGAGAGGTCGCCGCCGCCAATCGCCGCTACGAGGACACGGCGGTGCTCCGCCCAAGCGGAGCAAACCTCCACGGTGTGCTCCACCGTGTCCTCCGGGCGATCCTCGCAATGAAAGCACCCGGGCGTTTCCTCCCCCCGATTCGGTGCAGGTACCTCCCGAAACATCCGTGTCCGGTGAGGACCTGCGTCAGGCGGAAGGTGAGGGCGCCGTGGCGCCTCTCAAGCCACTCCTCAAAGAGGGGACTTATCGCCACTATCGTTGCGTGCCCTATAGTAAGCACCCTGCCGCGTGTATTCGTTTAAGCAAATTCTACTTATAGGTTATCGGTTAGCTAGAAGACACCTGCAAAAGTTAGTGTTTATCTTCCTTTTGCTTTTGCATATGTTTTATTGAGCGGTTTGATGTAGTAGATTTTGATATACGTAAGTGGGGAAACTTTGTTATTGTATTCGAGGCGGAATTCACAACCGAGCCGTAGGCGAGGTTGTTATAAAGCTGAGAACTAGCAGTAATATGTGCACATATGTGTGTGTGTGTGTACATGTGTGTGTGTGTTAATGGTTAAAACGTATTCAGTACATCATTCATGCCCCCCACTCTCGCGTCGGTGTCCCTTCCACCCAGTATACTACGGTTTTTTTTTAATAACTTTCATATTAAAAATTAAGTTTTGGGTATCGAGCTCATGTGCCTGCCCCAGTTTGCGCCTATGGCAACGACGGATACAGCAACGAGAAGTTAACACGTAAGTAAGTAATCATTTATTTACCGAAAAACTTGGATATTTAAAGGCAGGAGAATGATGATTGGAAGTTGTATGCATGCACAGGGCTAATACTAGAGCCAATTTACAACTGGAACCCGATTACTTGGGACTCAAACTTGATTGTTTTCCAGTTATATCCCTAAAGATTTTACTTTTTTATCGCTTTTGGTCAAAACTAAAGGATTATCCATTGAAAGATTAACAGCGAAACGCCTTACATTAGAGTACGAGCAGATGCTTGATAAATGGTAAGTAAAAGCTTTATTTCGATGCAATAAAATCGAAAAAGACGCAAATTGACGTCATTCGACATAAAGTTCGCTATCATAAATGCGACAACTGTGTTGATACGTGTTCCACTCAAGCCGTCGATGGGAGTAGTCACTGCCATATTTGATTACTGATATTACTGTTAGGGTCGTTCCGCCAAGCGGAAAAATCATCTCGCAAATTGGGCGCACGCGCATCCTCGAGCACGCGCGAGGACACGTTTAATGTCTGCGTCAAATTTTTTACTTAAAGGCAATACTGAAACAGTCCTTTATTCAGAGACATCAAAAAAGTGCGCGAGTATGTTTCCGCTTGGTGGAAACTGACCCTCATACGTACCGATGGGTCCCCTGGGCTTCTGCGAGAACTGCTTCTTGGCAAAGGCTGCGTTGATCTCCTGGCACAGCTCCACCATGCAGTTGCCGTACACGGCTAGAGAGTCGTTGCCGCGCGACTCCAGCTCGCGCAGTGTTTGCTTCAGCTGAGCTGTAACAAAACAGCTTGCTATGTTAACGTTTACCAGGAATGTATGGTGACAATTTGGTTATTAATTGTAAATATTTAATTGATGGTCAAAATACTTATTAACCTTCTAATAATATTCGCTTTTTTTTTCAATAAATCTGCAATACTTTTAGCTTTCTAACCTGTTTTCAAAATTTGTCGCAGGAGTTAGATTAGAAGTGTGATTGCGCGAGGTGCCAGCGAGCGCTAAATAAATCTGCTTAGTCTTTTTCCAACTATGTTGGGGTCGGCTTCCAGTCTACCCGGATGCAGGTGAATACCAGTAATTTACATGGAGCAACTGCCTATCTGACTTCCATAACCCAGTTTATCATCATCATCCACAGCCCGACTTCACCCACTGCTGGGTATAGGCTTCTCTTTGCTTGTGCCAAGCTCCACGCTTGTGCCAGCCTCATCCAGGATATTCCCGCAATGGCAACAATGTGGTCTGCCCATCTCGCCGCCGGACGACCAACAATTCTCTTTCCATTCCTAGTTAGTACTAGATAATACACCTTGGTAAGACTGGTAGTCAGACTTTCGGGCCACTGACTATCTGTACCGACTGTGCCAGCGAGCGCTACATCCAAGTTAATATCAGATACTTGGCTATTGGCTGTTTAGTATTTTCGGACACCAAAATGAGAGTGATTTGAGGCTCATAAACAAGGCACATTTTTTATACTTATTCGAGTTTCGAGTCTCTATTAATGTTTTTCGGAAGTCATCATAATCATCATTCTCCTGCCCTTATGCCAACTTATTTCGGGTCGGCGCAGCATGTCTTCTTCTTCCATACTTCTCTACTACTCGTCATCTTAGCAGTCACCTCCTTTCTGGCCTTTCTATTTGGGATTTCTTCTGCTTAGCGTGTCAATGACAATTTAGATAGTCAGCCCAAAATGACATGCCCGGAATTTGTATAGAGCTGTGCCCTTACAAAAAATATTCATGTATATTGACATACAGTACGTCAAATTAAAGCTTACAGGTGTGTAATCATAATAGTTTAAGTTTTATGATCAGAGAAGAAGCGAGAGATACTATAAATAGGATACAAAAAATGTGCCTAAACATTTTGAATAGCAATGATCATAAATTCCGAAACGAAACAATACGAGAAATGCTATTATCAATGGATTTAAAGGCCGTTTCTTCACTATCCGACACGACATTTCAAATCGAAGAAGAGCGAGTACTAGTCGTCTACAGATATTTCTGGATATTATGACTTCCAAGCGACCCAAGCGACTAGCAAAAAATATACAATTGGATAGGCAATAAAACACTAAAATGGTATTTGAATTTTTATTTAAGAATATCTAATTAGGTAGGTAGTATTTAAACCTATATTTGCAAAAGTATAAAATACTCTAATCTACTTCTACTTCTTTTACAGACGTTTTAAGAAAAACATCATTGCAATTACTCAGACAAGACACATTCATTGTTTTCATCCACTTTTAAGCCTATTCATCTTCAAAAATCAACAAAATATTATCAAGGAATGAAGCTGGTGCCGTTATATTTGCTTGATGCCTGGCCCAGCCTAAATACCATAACAACGTCATGACATGGCAACAACATCCAACTGTCCGTTTACCAACTAGGCAACTACAACAATAGCCTAAAATGGCATCCAAGGGGTTGGGGCTAAATGGCTCCCTGTCATGCAAAATATATGAAAAATATTGCTTCCGGCTTATGTGACGTGACTTTATTCTCCCTCTCAAAAGATAAGGGCTATTTCCACGCACTTGTGCAATTATGTTTTGCGCATTTTGCAATTCTGGACACACAATTCAAGCACCTTGACATCGTGAGCGTCAGAATCCAAATCGTAAACAAACAAGTCTAATAAGCACAGCAGAATATTAACATTAGAAGCATAAACGAAAGTCCGATTAGCTTGGGGTCAAGTGAAAATATCCAATACAATAACGAAAAGACAACACAGTATTACGTGATAAGATCAATGCAAGACTGCACAGATAGTTTTGAGCTCTTTGGTTTTGAGCGTAGAAACGTCAAAATAACTCTAGGATATTTGGATACACACTCTTGAAAATAAACATTTGAATATATTCATCAAGACGCGCGGCAGGTCGAAAACTGGTGTCTGCGATAATCGTGAAACCGTTAACTTTTTAAGGTACCCTAGCAATACAATTTGACAGTCACAGGTGTTTTACATACATTTTAGTCTGACCTTCAGGCGTAATTCAGATAGATACAGTGTTTGTCTCATGCGTGTATCCAAACGTAGATGCATTTTGTATTGCATTCAATGAAACAAAACCACAAAAAAACAATTAACACACATATTATTTTGAGATTTTTTGTCGCCTGTTCTAGAGATATGTAATTGTTGCGATTAATTTTTATTTATTTTAGAAGTAACTTTAATATAATAATAATTAGTGTACATTACGAATTATGAATTGATTCTGAGGGCAGGATTCGGCCATGTCCTTTGGCGGCGAATTCGGCACTTTCAGTAGCGTTTCTATTTGGAGTTTGATTCAATACGCGCTGACCTCGCTTTGTATAATAAACTTTCTGCCCAATGAGAGATCAGCCTATACGGATTTTGTATAGCTTGATTGGTGGACGTGTGTACATGTGTATACAAGCAGGGTTCCGAGTTTTAATAAGCAGACCTTGGCAAGTTTGTCTCGCATCAGTAAGGACGGTTTTCGTAGTTCCTGTTGCCGTGCGGTTGTCCGCCTACCTACTTTATTATCATCACAAGTTTTGTGATAATGGCATTATCTCTGGTAGTAAGATTGCATGATTTTTTAATAATTGATAACATTTTTAGATTAGACATAACATAAAAAACAATACGCAGATGTGCACCTATAGTAATGTAGAGACCTTAACCTCTACGGTGATTTAAGAAAAAATATCAGGCACGGTATAATTAAAAAAGGAATGAAACTCGAGCTTTGAAATAATTTTTTGCCGCCGAAGTTTTAAAAAGTGTTAACATTTGTGTGTTCGTCATACAAATGTAATTCCCCTTTACTCTTCCTGAATAATGCCTCTAGATTCAGAGGCATTATTTAAAAAAAGTTTTGGTCTATTGTAGACACATACTGAATGCCCCATTTTACGTCAGCGTCAGGATGGCTGGACCAAACGAGATATGTCCTTGAGACCATGTGCACTATTTAATACCTATTTGCTACTATTTACTACCTATAGTGAAATATTTGCTACCTTTTCGTTAAGAAATTTATCAAAGAAATAAAGTGGTCAGCCATTCTGACGTCAGGTTGGCTGACCACTTCCAAGTTCTCATAGTTTTAGCGTTGTATTAACCGAGTTGTTAATGTAAATATTTACTACCTGATTGCTACCTTAACATATATTTTTTACACAACTTTAAGATGCTCCTATAAAAAGTTATTAACAAAAGCCATTTAAACGCCTGTATATCAATTATTGACATCTTTTCTGCTCAGAACAATTGCTAACAATGTTTTTGTAGGGGCTTAGTGGCTTATGAACAACTTGTTTCTGGATAATTTTATAATTATTAACATATCGCATTTATGTTATAAGTATTTATGTACCTACTTGGGGATTTATTGAATTGATCCTTATTAAATTACGATACAATATTTGATAATAATTAATTGACATCTTAGATTATTTTTATTTAAAACTACCTACAATATTCACAACTATGATGATAAATATTATTCTGTTCAACTTAAGTTTTGTTGTTTGTGCATCTTAAAGTTGTGTAAAAAATATATTTTAAGGTAGCAATCAGGTAGTAAATATTTACATTAACAACGCGGTTAATACAACGCTAAAACTATGAGAACTTGGAAGTGGTCAGCCAACCTGACGTCAGAATGGCTGACCACTTTATTTCTTTGATAAATGTCTTAACGAAAAGGTAGCAAATATTTCACTATAGGTAGTAAATAGTAGCAAATAGGTATTAAATAGTGCACATGGTCTCCAGGACATATCTCGTTTGGTCCAGCCATCCTGACGCTGACCCATTTTACGGCTGTGATTAGAGGACTACCAGACCAATTTGAAAAGTTTTAACATAACAGATATTGATAGGAACCTAGACATACTCTTTCTAAAAAGGACAATGACCAAAGTTGGTACCAAAAAGTCTCGCACCTCAAAACCAAAATATTATAGTAATTAGTTTCATATTTTTTTACGGCATTACGCGTCGGGGATTTGATTTTTGAACTGGAAATATACTTTTCGAGTTTAAAAGTACGAATATTGTTTTACTCCCTTTATATGACGTTCCGTTTCAACTGAATATAAATGACGTTCCGTTTCAATTGAACAAACCCTTGTCTGTCGAGCGGACTCTAAAATTAATTACAATTAAGTAAGATCAGTACACCAAATCGATTTAGTTTGGTTTATTGCTATTTGCAACAAAATAGATTTTCTCAGCCTAAAGATTTTGATTTATCGATTACATCCCTAAATCCCGACTAGTTTATAGCACTTACTATACTCTATGGTTTATAGTTATCTTATCTGTGGCATCTGACATTTGTACTGTACTGACTGACTATTGGCAATATAAAGGTCTAAAATAAAATCGAGTTTCAGTCAAGCATACTGTGGATGTTACTTTAACTCGTAATTCTTACTAATATTAGTGTATTACGCTGTTTTTAGAGCAATAATGTAATGTATGTGTGTTAAAATACGTCGTTGGTAGCGTCGAAAAAATAGACCTACTTTTTAGGTTAGTTTTGATTTTATAAAATAACTCTGAAACGCGGGTTTTTTTTTTCAAAAATAATTTTTGTAGGAGTTAATACGATCAGTGTAGTCTATAAAAAACAAGGTTTGATTTTGATGCAGCATGGTACGGGATTCCATACTTCCATGAGCATTCTCTTTTTAATGTCAAAAATAAATAATTTAAAAAATCAAAACCCGACTGCCAAAAAAGACAATTTAAAAGTAACGCTCTAAAAAGACCGAAACAAGGTTGTTACTTTTAAATTCAAACACTGTTTTAAGCTTTCACGGTTGCGGTCGCGGAAGATATATCCCGTAAGTGACAGTATCAATTTACTTTAAAATTGTCTTTTTTTGCACTCGGGTTTTTGATTTTTTTAATATACCTCGTATGATCCCATTCCCCGGAGGGAGCCCAATTGAATATAAAATGATTAAAATGGAATGGAAAACTTTTGTTTAATTTAAAATGTGCTTGTATTTTTTGTTTTTTTCAACTACTTTTTTATTTCCTGCTTCTTTAATAACGCATTATTAATTCGCACCAAAAATCCGCCAGAAAATGCGTGTGACTTGTTATACGAAAACCGGAGAAAATTTACAGCGATGTCTTTTTGAAACATTTTTAGTTGGAATTTTATAGTGGGGTTTCAGTTTTCAACTTAATTTTTTATTACAAAAGTTTAGAGTTTTTTTTGAATGTTGCATTTTATTTGTGTACTCCGGACTTTCTCGTCTTTCATTTGACACCTCATTCAACAGGAAAACAAAAAAAAAACAGAGAAACCCACTTCTTTGGATGTAAAATCCGTCAAATTGATTTTGTTGGCTTAAAATGTAACCTATGTACGAGTATACACGCCACACAATAATAAATCATTTGACACCTCAATTCACCTCATTCATAGACATCGTCTCAGTTTAGGCGCTACGATGAAACATAAAAAAATTACGCCGTGTCGTAGCGCACGCGCGCACCCAGCAGTTGATGATGATAATGTCATGGGCAGGAAAACGATGATGATACATACTGAGTTTCCCACGCTGCTGCTGAGCCTGCTTGTTGAGCTGGTCGGCCTGCGCCTGCGCATGCGCCGTGTTGTCGCGCGCCTGCGCCGCGTCGTGCTGCGCCGTGTCGTAGCGCGCGCGCACGGCCGCCGCCGCCGCCCGCGCGCGCGCCTCCCGCGCCTCCAACTCCGCGCGCCGGGACTCCGCTCCGCCCGACCTGATGACACCAATGCTCTTTGTAGCGAGATTAATGTTGCGTCCACTATTTTACGAGAACATTCTAGATTTCGAGTCTAGAATTGGAACTGTGTAGTAGGTTCGAGAAAATTCTACTAGGATCAGTCAGAACATAAATAGCCGTCGGGTTTGCGTAATTAGTCAATCTGATTTTGGCGATACAACGAAGCGAACCGACGTGAACTACAAGTGCGATATCTAAGTTAATAGTGATCAGTCAGAATCATCAATTGTGTAACGAGTATATTGTGTTAAATAAAAATACTTAGTGTTTAACCGATAGTGTTTTATCACATTCCAGCTATAACATTATTTGACCAAAATATTAAAAAAAACGGCAACGGCAGTTAACTGCAATGCCAATGTTGCTATGTATCGCTACATATGATGTGTGGTGGTAGCTCGAGCGACAATTTCTACTACGTACCTAAGTCAAAAATGCGTTGTCTTATTCAAGAGACTAGTACTGGGCGATTGTCACAACCTCGTGCAGGGCACGCCACAATAGTGGCGATAAGTCCACTCTTTGAGGAGTGGCTAGAGAGGCGCAGTAGCACACCGGACACGGTTGTTTCGGGAGGTATCTGCACCAAATCGGGCGGGAGGAACACTGCGAGGATCGCCGGGAGGACACGGTGGAGCACACCGTGGAGGCCTGCTCCGCTTGGGCGGAGCACCTCCGTGGCCACGTAGCGGCGATTGGCGGCGGCGACCTCTCACATCCGCACTGGTTCAATCCATGGTCCGGAGAGAGAGGGAATGGGAAACCGTCACCTCCTACTGAGCAAGAATCATGCTAGCGAAGGAGCTGGTGGAACGTGAGAGGAAGAGAGCCTCACGTCCCAGCCGCCGCGGGAGACGCCCCGGGCATCGGGGGCCACGTGGACGGTGAGTAATGGGCTAGCTCGCCGTCCGTCCGTCTTATGACGACAGGCCGTGTCGACGGCGCGATCGTGTTCCACGCGCGCCTCAAAGAGATGTCAGGATACTGGAAGGAGTACGACTCGCACTTGGCCAATTTTTTTTTTAAATTGAAATCTGTCGAGGTTGCGAGTTAACCATATATTGCAATATAGAACTCATCAAGAACATCGAAATAAGTAGATTAGGTCATTAAAAAAACAAATAAAATTGATTGAAGTATACAGACAAATCAATCAAAATATATACAGTGTGTTTGGCTACCGGTTACCGATAATATATATCTATTATATTATTATATTTACTCATACCCTTAATCTTTTAATTTTTGTATAAAAATCGTAAAGTGACGAGTGAGTTCACAGAATACCTACCAAGTTTCAACTGTGGAGTCCTAATAGTTTCGGAATAAAATGGCTGTGACAAACGGACAGACGGACATTCGGACGGACAGCCATGACGAATCTTTTTGGGTTCCGCTTTTTGCCATTTGGCTACGGAACCCTAAAATGCCTCAGAAACCGGCCAAAGCCAAGTTCGTCATGCTCCCTTAGATGTCATTCGGGTTACCTCGTACCCTCAAATATGGCGAGCGGGGTAATGGCTGATCTTGCTGATGGCTGGTCGTCTTGGTGACCAGGTTTTTGTTACTGCTATTAGTAATTCGTTTCTTTTATGTACCTACTATGATCCTAGTTTAACATTTGTGACTTCATGTTACTGTTATTGTATGTATAACCCAACATTGCCCGTGTCAGCGGGCACGCCCTTTATGCCTGGAGGATTTATTTATGCTCGAGTATATGTTTTATTATTGGTGTGTGTGTGCTAGCTGACATGTGACAATAATTTAATTTAAAGGATTCTTTGTTTATATTAACTTTCATACTATTGTATAAAATCTGGTTCTTCTAACCTAACATACATGTGCTGGGGAGTTTCTTCCCACACTTCCTGTTCCCAGGTAAAATACTAAAAAGTCGCGAAGAGCGAGCGTTTTGAGGAACTGTTTTTGGTAAACTTTGACTTGACAAAAAGTGCAGATTATCTGCCTAATTTGAATAAATGAGTTATGTTAACAAATATTGTATTATAAATTAACAAATATTGTACTTGAATTAAAAAGAACAGAGATTAAGCTACATAATTATGTGATATAATCAATAAAGATAAATACAAGCGACAAGATAAAAAGTTTTTGGAAGGGGGATTCCCCGTCAATGTCTAATCCTCTTGACGTATCGATTGAAAAGTTCAAATGTGTTTAGCGCAAAACTCAGCCATGCGAACCCCACACCCAAACCCAAATATACACCATTATTTTTAGGTCGTTCTGGAGCCGAATACCATGAACTCGATCATCGAACTCGAAACGATTGGGACTATTTTTTTTTTTCAAAAAATAACAATAAAAAAAAACACGACTGAATATATTTAATGTTTTTTTTTTTAAATAATGAGAACTCAAATGCATATGTGTGTGTAAAACGTATCCACGATCGGCAACACATGCGAACGATACCCATGAAAAAATTCATTCATCGATCGATTCTCATTATTTCACAAAAAAAAAACATTAAATTTATTCTTTCGTATTTTTTTTTATTGTTATTTTTTGAAAAAAATAGTCCCAATCGTTTCGAGTTCGATGATCGAGTTCATGGTATTCGGCTCCAGAACGACCTAAAAATAATGGTGTAATTGTATAATGAACAAGTCTCTTGCTAATCAACTCAACTTACCCTATATTCTGTATCTCTCTTTCCAGGTCTCCGATTTTCCTCTTCTCCCTGTTGAGCGAGTCGGTGATTTTGCCGGCGTTGTGTTGTGAGCTACGATACGTGGCATTCACGCTGTTTACTTCGGTCTCTAGAGAACGGAGCTCTTGCTCCAATGCAGTCTTCTGTAGCGACTTCTCGTCAAGGGCCTTTCGCAGCTCGCTATAAATATTGTTTTGTTAATAAATGGAAGAGGGAAAAACTGCTTGTCCAGCAGTAAAAAAATATGTTGAGCCCATAATTCGACTGTATATTTACACTGACAGCAGCGACAGGCGTCACTCGGGTGGTCGGACTGGTCGGTCGCCCACACGAACGTACTACCGGGACAAAAGTTTCCTATGACGTCCTTACCCGAGTCATAGGCCATGGCAGACACATCGAGTTACTTTCGAATTTATTTTATTACTAGCTGTGCCTTATGCGTTGCAATGCCTTTTTTTCATTTTTTTTTTCAGAAACTTTCCCTGGCTTATGTAGAACAACTGTTCAAAATTTCATCAAAATCTGTTCAGAAGTTGCAGTTTATCAATAGGGTACGAAATTACGAACAGACAAACTGATATTGATTTTTATATTGTGTGTTTTGATAGCGGTTACCGATACTTTACGGGCACTATCATCATCTTCCTGCCCTTGTCCCATTCTACTTGGGGTCGGCGCAACACGTTTTCTTATTCCATTCTGTCAGACGTCACGGCATCATTTACTCCTTTCTCTTTCATTTCATTCCTCACACAATCCATCGATCTCTTCTTTAGCCTTCCCCTCCCTCTCCATCCATCAACATTAATATCCATCACTTTTTCAGTAACATGCGTTTAATATTTTATGGGCATATTATATACTAATTTCTATCGTTATCGATATAAATACACGTTTATAAATACTTTTAACCCAAAACCCCGCGAATGGCAGTCATCTTGTTGATTTAATCGGCTGATATAGGGTATTTTCAATGAAATGCTAATATATTTGAATCAAATAAATGCCGAACCAAAAAAGCCAAAAATATAAAAAAATGTGTTAACAAAAATAAATATCAAAAAATTATATAAAAAAAAGTTAAGTGTATAAAATAAATGTGTTTCGGTAACCGCTATTCAAACACATTTTAATAGATATATGTATAGATAGGGATAAATTTAAATAAAGAAGGATAATAATTAATATCACTGTTTTTGGGCACACCCAAATACCCCGAAATAGTTTATTCCGAATTTCGATGTTCCAATTTCAAAAAGTCCAAATTTCATAATACCTAAGAATTACAATGTCTATTATTAAAAATCAGGAAATTGGCTACATAAGTATTTTTGTACCTATATAAAATAATCAAAATCAGGTATTTTTTTTTTTTGTGACAACATTTTTGCTCTAAGGCGCATCGGCGCGACGGCTGTAACTCATATCTGGAAGGCTATAGCTTTTAACAATAAAAAAATTACCTGCACACAATATACGTTTTTTTTTAATATAAAATATCGACTATCCATCGTAGCAGTACATCCCATCACTAAATACGTCTATGGCGTTACGTTAGGTATACGAATAACACTTTGCTTAATTTTTTATTCAATTTAATTTTATTTGTGGACTAGAACATTCTGGTTGGGTTTAAACTAATTTACTATAGTTATTAATGATTTAATATATTACGAATGTGGTACAGCTGAAATACTAAGTCATAATTTGTAAATCGCGGCAACTTTCAAGAGTGAAATGAAATGTTACTGAAACTGTCACCCGCACCATGCTACAGCGCAAAGAGTGTAGGAATTTTGAACCATTCGGAATTATGAAAATCGGTATTTTGAAATTCGTATTTGTGACTGACGGAATAAAGTTTATCGTATTTAAGTAGTGTACCCCTTTTTTTACTTACTCAATCGCGCTGGTATTGCTGCCATAGTTATCTGCCATTTGACTGAGTTTCGCTTTCAGTTTGTCCATCTTGGCCTTCTGTATGTCACACTGTTGTTGAATTTTATTCGCCTCTCGCTCTAACTCCGCTATCTCACTCCAATAGTATTCATTCTGTAGAGATGTCTTTTTTGCTTGGATCTGATCGTGAGATCGCAACTGGTCGTGGCTTGTTTTCCACTTTTTGTACTCTTCTTCTAAGTCTTTACAAGCCTGAAATATGTTAGTAAATATTGTTTAGTTAGATACAGGAAAGCTGTAAAGGACTAGTTATATAAAAGTTAAAAAAAATGGGTTCCGGCATGCGACAGACAAATCGCTTAAGCTATTTTGAACGTACAGACACCAGCTCATCAAACTACCCGAAACTGACAAATTAAGCTTTAGCGATAAAGTAGAAAATCTATTGAAGATATTTGACAGATTGTAGTAACTTGATGTGCTGGCGTCTGTACGTTGAGTCATGAAATAGTATGTACAAACACAATCAAATGAAACATTATCATATATATATCATTATATCACCGAAGAATTTACCTCCTTTTTCCTTTTCAATGTTGTGGAAGCTTTGTTACTGTTTTCAATGGCCTTATTATAATTGTTCTCTGTTCTTTCCAAATTGGTCGCCTTACGGAACAGGGCGTATTTCTTCTTAGCGTCAGAAGCATGAAAGCTCCTAGCGTCGTCCTGGTTTAGTACTGAAATAGGGTTGTCTACCTGTATGTCATGCGCAAGAGTTATTGCGTTCACTTCCTCAAACCTCGTTGACGCGATTTCACCTGCGAAATAAAAAAAATAATCAAAGTTTGGCTTAAACTTCCGCATTAAATCATAACATAATCGATATAGTTCTCTTCGTAAGTATTACTGTAGGTACTCTGTGATCTTATCTCGAAATTGTGCTATCAATATGAGTGGACCTTGTCGGTTTAAAGAAATTACCTTGTTGGCATATCTACCACACGCTTCGACCCTGTTAGCCTATGGCTTCGACAGTGAACAAGAGGAGTCATAATTGCAATAAATCGGCATAATCGCAAACTTAGTGATTGCATGTACACACGGCAGCACATCAAGCTATTCATTTCCAGTATAACGTGGCCTCGCTTTTTATGGATTGCCCGTACAACGAGAGATCCGCATAAACTGGTTTTGTAAAGCTTGATTGGCCGACGTGCGTACAATAAATTATACATAGCAACATTATCGTTTCGACAATACTTATTTATAGATGCCGTGCTGTCATAATATACCTCTCGTTGCTTCAATGGCAATAATATCAAGGCCAAAATATAAAGGCCAGACCCAGCGCACGCTTGAGCCAATTAGAGGCCTTGGGCACTTGAGAATAATGGGGCCATGCAAGAGCGAGCGAAGCGAGCTTCATTCAATGTTTAGCACCGCGCCTCGGATACGCTAGGTTTTCTGCCATACCGAAATAATAAATGATTTTTAGAGGCGCAGAACTTCAAATTGGAATAAACCACAGAGAAATGGATGAAATGAGAAATGTTTTAGATATTTTTTAATTATTATTTATGTCATTTATGTTTGAATAATGATTTCGGGCATGTAGCCACGGCGGCTGGCGCGTACATGGCTAAAACTCTTCGCAGTAAATCAGGCTGTTTTTCGGCAATAATTCGAAGGTTCTCCGACTCTTAAAAAAACAACCTTTATGAGTAACTATTGACTTATGTTGAAAAGCTAGAGAATCATAAGAATATGGGACGCGAACACGAGCGAAGTGACCTCGAAAATTTTAGTGCGATACTAAAGATTTTCTTCTAAAACAGACGGAAGGAAAGGAGGGTATGTTCCCCACTGGCATCCTTTTTTCATGTATGTGCACCGATTTATATTATATACAAGTTACAATGTAAAATTAATTCATAACAAGAATGTGTATGTATAAAAAACTAGTTGAAAAAAATTAAAATAGCCGACTGAAAAAGTGTGAAGCAAAAAAACAAGCACATTTTTAATTTAAAAAAAGTTCAAATTCAAATTCATTTATTAATTTTGTGAACATAGGGTAAAAAATATACAGATGTTATATAAATAAATGTTGGTCCATACTATGTCCCACCAGAAGGCATACAAAATAGCGTAAGTAATCGAAAAACCCAAAAATAAAGTTAAAAGGTAAGTAGATTCACAACACAATTCATGCCAAACACTAAACGTTAAATAATAACACAGGGTACGGTGATGCTTTATAAAAGTGTTTTGCTGAAAGGCATACAAAATATTGTCACTGGTAAAGTCAAAAATAAAATTCATTATTAAATTAAAATAACAAAAAATCTTACAAAAAAATAAAATACTATGTCAGCAATATGACAGTTGTCAAAATTAAAGTAAGTAATTCAAATATAGTAAAAAATGTCATGAAAAAATACAATGTCATCAAAATTAAAACAATCAAAAATAAATTAATTATAGCCGTACCAAATCAATAGTAGAATGTCACCAAAATTAAAATTGTCAAAATTAAATTAGATTGTACAAAATTTATCATTAAGGTATTCATCAACAGAGTAATATGTCTTGTCATTCAATAATGTAAAAAGCTGACGTTTAAAATCATTTATGTTGTTGGCTGAAATAACTTTATCTGGTAGTTTATTGTACAGTTTTGGAGCCATTGCATATATGCTTTTATGGTGAAATTTTGTTTTTGTGTACAACAAGTGCAACTTATTTGAGCGTCGTTGACTTTCAACAGGTCTATATAGATGCATATTGTTTTTTACAAAAATACAGGCTTCATAGATATAAAGCGATGGTAAAGTCAGTATTTTCAGATTTTGGAAATGTGGCTTGCATGAATCCGTCCGTTTTATTTTGCACATAGCCCGAAAGTTAGAAGTAGGCGGGGCCCATTTGAATATGACAATAAGAAGATGGAATTTTTAGATTTTTCAAGTACTTTTTTATTCCCAGCTTTTTAATTTAGAAATGTGAAAGATTTTGCAGACGATTTAAGTTTTTTTTTATTATACAGTGTGTTTGGATAACGGCCGATACTTTTAAAAACAACTTACTTTACTTCTATATTATGTAGGTACTTATTTCTATAAAAAAAAATACACGATTATAAATAGTCCTAATCCAACACCCCGCAACATGGCAGCCATCTTGTTTAAGGTTCCGTACCCAAAGGGTAAAACGGGACCCTATTAATAAGACTCCGCTGTCTGTCAGTCTGTCCGTCTGTCACCAGGCTGTATCTCATGAACCGTGATAGTTAGACAGTTGAAATATTCACAGATGATGGATTTCTGTTGCCGCTATAACAACTAATACTAAAAAACAAAATTAAAAATGAAATGAATGAAAATGAATGAAATGTTGTGTGTAGGTACCTATATATTTTAATTTTGTTTGCAATAAAGAATAAGAATAAAAATATTTAAATGGGGCTCCCATGCAACAGACATGATTTTTTGCCGTTTTTATAGATAATGGTACGGAACCCCTTCGCGCGCGAGTCCGACTCGCACTTGGCCGGTTTTTTTTTATTCGGCTGATCTAGGGTATGTTCAATGTAATGCTATAATATCTTTGGATCTAAGAGACCTAGAGACGTGAAAACGCCGATGCTATACTTTTTCCTTTGCAAAAAGTTTTTTTCGTGTAAAAGCGCATAAAAAAATAAGAAAACACGAAATAATTCTACACGTTTACATTTTTTTTTTTCACATTTTCTACTGTAGTGCAAAATTATCCCCCGAATGATGCATATATTTATATGTTTAATCGGAAATATGTATTTGAAATAAAAATATTGTCTCTACACCAATGATTTTAATAGTTATTGTCATTTGAACCTAGCCCTGCCCCAGCTCATAAGACTCCAAAATGTCGCAGGTACCATTCTTTGCTTGAACAGCTTTGAGATCGCAGTAAGGTAAAAGCAGCACCGTAAATCCGCCATTTTTTACCCGACTGCCAAGGTAGGGTTACTAGGGTTACGTTTATCACTGGGTTGATAAGATTTAAATCACTTGATTCAAATCAGCGATTTAAATCGCGATTAAAATCAAGTGATTTTTTTATAAAAATCAATGATTTAAATTAGTACTTTTTACTGCGGTCTTAAAGTACGGCGCGCACACACGTGTCCAATGCTGTTTATCCACACTGTTCGGGGATTCCCCGAAATTTAAACTCGCGTCTGAATCCGTGCGTTTAGACTTTAGCGCGGTCATTCGTGATTGATTCTAGTGAAAGTGAATACAACAAAATGTCATCTGCCTAGCCTTTTCCCAACTGTATTGGGGTCGGCTTCCAGTCATGCCGGATTTAGCTGAATACCAGTATTTTACGCAGAGCGGCTGCCTACCAGACCTCCACAACCCATTAACTGGGTAACACGGTATTTCATGGCAAGACTGGAGTCAGATTTACTGGCTTCTGACTATCCGTAACGACTGCCAAAGATCAACCAATGACAGCCGGGACCAACGGCTTAACGTGCTTTCCGAGGCACGGAATCATCTTTTTATCAGACAATCAGGTGATTCAAGCCTGCAATGTCCTAACCAAACTGGAAACAACTTCACAAAGTATGCTTCCCGTAGGAATCGAACCCACGACCACCGGGTCACAAGGCAAACGCCTAAACCACTCGACCACGGAGGCAGTTCAGTTGAATACAACAAGATGTCTGGAAGGAAAAAGATACTGTATGGGTTTATTTCGATGAAAAAAAGCTCGCTTGCGGCAAGTTTAACAAAGCGGTGTGTAAACGTTGTAAGAAGGAATTAATGGGCTTAGTAGCGAGACTAAAAAACATTTAGAAACATGTGTGACAGAAATCCATCGCAATCGTAACATAGACGCAGACGACGGGGGCAGCGGTGCCGCGAGCGCGGGTAACTTACTATCTTAATCTTATACCTTTGATTAAATTATTATTAACAGCCTGTTCAGATAGGCGCGATATCCGCTATTGGCGCGGCGCCAGAATAAATAGTATGAATGTGGTACGATTTCGGACCTATGTCTTACAATACCCGGCAGGATATCACGCCGCGCCGGTATCTTAGGCGCTAAGTGCTAGGGTAGCACGTACCGCTCGTTTCTGAACATACCTTGTTATTGGAAACTTGTTGGCTGTTTGTTGGAAAGCTTGTTTTAGGAGTAAATGAAAATGCTTGTACCTCTGTGTCTGCTCTGTGTTCTGCTAGTTCTTCATCTAGAGCAAACCAGAGCGATTGTTTGGCCAAGAGAAACTAGATGGTTACGTAATCAAAACAAATGCTACGCAAAAACATCTTTTTGATTTTTAAGTTGCGAGGTATTTTTAACCGACTTCAAAAAAAGGAGGAGGTTCTCAATTCGGCCGGTATATATATATATATATATTTTTTATGTATGATGTACCCCGATTTCGCCGAAGTTTCTGAACCGATTTACGTAATTCTTTTTTTGTTTGATGCGGAATAGTTTCGAATTGGTCCCATAAAAATTTGATTCAGGTAGGCCCATTAGTTTTTATTTTATGAGCATTTGACTCTGAAGTCTGTTACTTGTTTGTTGTTGTGGAGTTACTTTCGCATTTATAATATTAGTAAGGAAGTAAGAATAAGCCTATTACCATGAAATGTATGGTTTACAATGTAAAATGAACGCATAGAAAATATTTGTATAGGATATTGCAACTAAAAATGAAAAAATAAAACTAAACTTTTTTTGCAAAAAATAAAACCGACTTCAAAATCACAAAAAAGTGAAAAATAATTTTAGCTTCAGAAGTCGGTGCCAAAAAACTGAATCAAACAAACTAAAGTCACCGACTTCTGAAGCTAAAATTATTTTTCACTTTTTTGTGATTTTGAAGTCGGTTTTATTTTTTGCAAAAAAGTTTTTTTTTTATGCGACAAATACTCCTTTTCGGCACGCGGATCACGAGGAGTTCAATAAATTGATAAGTGTACTGCATCCTGGCTACGTTCCTCCAAATCGAGTTGATATTGGCGGTAAGCTGCTAGATGATATTTTCAAGGAAGAACAAAACAAATGTAAATCAGATTTAGAGAATAAAACTGTATGCTTGTCAATTTATGGGTGGTCCAACATACCAAACGATCCTATCGTTTGCTCGTGTGTCACAACGAATGATGGTAAAACTGTTCTGGTTGATACCATTGATACGACCGACAATCATCACATTGCCGACTACTTAGAAACTGTGGCAAGTTCGAGTATACAAAAAGCAGAACAACTGTTTAATTGCGAAGTCAGAAGTGTAGTGACATAACGCGCAAAAATGTGTAGACAGCTTCAAACAAACGCTGGTGACTGGCTAAAGATTTTGGAAATTTCAGAAATAATCATTTCTCGCATGCTAAATATTCATTCACCAAGGCGAACAGTTTAGTAATGCCTCAAGAAGTGAGATGGGACACAATGTGTATTTAACTGAAGAGCTATATTAAAAACTGGTCAATATTGATGCAAATAGCAATGAAAATAAAGAGGAAATTAGCTCTGACGTCAGAAATTTCATTCAAAATATGAATATCCAGTTGTGCGTTGAGTGTGTGAAAAAAACCAATCTTGCCACAAGATCTTTTATAAAGAAATGCAGAGGATCTTGTAGCACAACTGGAGCCAATATCCAAAGCTCTAGACAAGGTTCAGATCGATACTATTTCAGATAGTGTTCTTATCTGGAAAGAATTAATAGATCAACTGGAAGAAGAACTAAACATGATGCAAATGAGGGTTGTCATGAATCGTTACCATCAAGCTATAACACCAGCTCATTCAATTGAAATAAAATCACTTTAATCAGTGTTTTTTTTTGCTTAGACATCTTTGGTCAGACATACTGAATGCTGTGTTTAAATTTGTCCATCTATTTTAATGGGACCTTATGTATAGGTACATAATGCAATTTGTATTCGGGTTTTTTGATGCTGTTAATTAAATGTTACTTGTTTAGTGTTTTTTTTGGATGTATGTTTTTGTAAAAAAGTTTTTGTTGGACTTTTGGAAATTGAAAACTTTTCTTACCATACATGTGAATTTTATTCACTCATTGAACAATAGTTGTTCAGTTTCATGGTCCGAGATACACTTTGTATAATAAAAGTGATTTTTCATTTTAATAAAGAAAAACTTACATAATAATAGCGTGTTGCAATCATACACACAATAAAAAGATATCGTTCATTTCATTATTATTTTTTCATAATATGTGAGTACTAAAATATGAAATTGCTTTGAATTTAAGTTTTAGGTTCTTTGTGTTTAATTTACTCTGATGACATTATATTTTATCTCATAGCATTGTGGCTATAATTATGAGGAATTTAAGAGGGTTGTATTGATGATTTTATTGATTATAACTGTAAAGCTATATTTGTTACGGTCGGCCTCAATGTTATGAGATAAAATATAATGTTGACATCATAAACTGACATGAGCTTGCGCCATCCCAAGCAACTACAAGAGATAAAACATGAACATAAAAGTGCAAGAAGGAAACATTTTTCAACTAGTTATACAGGGTGGGCCAGAAAGGAGTACGATTTTAAAAACACTCTTGCGTTTGAAGCTTTAGAGAGGGGACTGCGCGGGTGGTGGGGTTAAGTAGCTCGGTTCTCGGAAATTTAGTCGCGATGGATCACTTCACCGGAGCGCAACGTGCATTCTGCGTTAAGCATTATTATAAACATCACGATTCGTGCGCTATTAATTGTTCGGCGTTTATTTCGACGTGAGTTTGGATTACATGACCTAAATCAGTGTCCGAAGGAAAGCGTGATTCGATCGTGGGTCAGAAAGTTCGAAGCTACTGGTTCGACTCTCAAACAGAAGCCTGCGGGACGCCCAAGGTCAACAAGAACGGAAGACACAATTGAACAAGTTAGAGATTCAGTTCAACGTAATCCTGCTCTATCGACTCGAAAGCGTTCAGCCGAACTTGTGGTGTCCAGAACATCTTTGCGTCGCATTTTGTTGAAAGATCTGAAATTGCACCCGTATAAAATTCAACTTGTGCAGGAATTACAGCCAAATGATCCAATTTTACGACGAGCTTTTGTTCAAACGATGCTGGAACGCTTTCGGAGTTTCAACAATATTCTGTTCTCCGACGAAGCCCATTTTCACATAAATGGGCATGTGAATAAACAGAATTGCCGTTACTGGGCTGCAGATAACCCACGTGCAAAACATCAAAAGCCTCTACATTCGCCGAAAGTAACCGTTTGGGCGGCCATGTCAGCGCACGGAATTATCGGACCCCACTTCTTCGAAAATCGACAAGGCCAATCTGTCACTGTAAATTCTGACCGATACATAGCCATGTTAAGGGATTTTTTCTTTCCACAACTGCAACAATTTGAAGCCTATAATGGTGCGACATGGTTTCAACAAGATGGCGCGACATGCCACACTGCTAATGCCTCTTTGGCGGTCGTAAACGAGATGTTTGCTGAGAAACTGATATCGCGCCGAGGTGACATTGAATGGCCTCCAAGAAGTCCGGATCTTACACCACTGGACTTTTTTTTGTGGGGATACCTAAAAAGTAGAGTCTACTCCAATAACCCAGCCACAATTGACTAGTTGAAGACCAATATCCGGAATGAAATGGCAGATATTCCCCGTGCAATGTGCCAGCGAGTTTTTACCAATTTGAGGTTCAGATTCGAAGAATGTTTGCAGCGTGATGGTGCACATCTGGATGATGTTATTTTTAAGAAATGAATTTCCCAGATGTAAATTTTGTAGAAATAAAAATTTGTATGTGAATTGTACTTAGTTTTTTTTTAATGATTTTTTCAAATTCGCAATTCTTTCTGGCCCACCCTGTATATGAATAAATGTAGGTACATACCAGTAGCAGTTTTAACTTTGTAACTAGAGCCTCCTGAAGCATTGATATGCCGAACAATAGTGATGTAGTCTCCATAAATGTCATGTTTGTATGCTTTTGGGCTGCTGTTTTTTATTTTTATTTCAATTGTTGCGGAGTTAGCACCATTTTTTATAAATGCTGGAAAATAAAACTTATTATTTTGGAATACAAATTGGAACCACTAAACACCACCAACATGAACTACAATTATTATTTGTAACAATAACAGTGTGATAATAATAGTAAAGTTTGTTTGTTTGAAAACCGAAGCTATGAGTATCATGAAGTAAAGAGAAATATAGTTTACAGAAGTGTGGTACATGAATCATAGAAAATCTATTATGTGTTAACATTTGAAAAATTTTAAAGTCATAAACAGAAGATGGAGGAGTAGATGAATGTATGAATGCAGAATTATATTACGTTACAGGCAAGAGGTACATTTAGCACCAACCCCAAGTAACATAGAACAAGGGCGGGAAGAATAAACTCTAAACTTACAGCGTAGATTATTTCCACGGTTTGTAGCAGACGCTCTCCCACCTAAGCCGACGACTAAAGCAGTCAGAATTGCACTTTTCCCACTCCCGTTGCGACCAACGATAAAGTTAACGTTTTTGTTTAGATTTACTTCCAAATTGTCATGACAAAAAAAATTGCGAACATGTATGTTGACGATGGAACCATCAATATCCTCTTGATCATTTTCCATCATATCCATATCAGGTTCCATTTTGTAATATCCTTTATATACTTTAATTAAAATTGCGCCAAGCGCCAATAACGATATTGTCGACCAACACGAATGAAACAATCATTATGACAAATGAAAGACAGAGTGACAGTTGTATAATTATAGGTGACAGTTATGTCTTGCATGTCAGTGCCAAACAAGGGAGCGTTCCATTATTTTTGATAAACCGTAAAATAATAATCGCGACACACTATGCGTTTTGAGTAGCAGACGCTAATACGTGGTTAAGGTGATTAGGGTCATAATATTAATAAATTCCCGTTTCCCTTTGTCTCAAGCTAAAATCTAAATCATAATATGACATTGGCTAAAACCGTACGAAGCCAGAGAAAAAAAGAATATACAATACATGGCAACATTTTTGAAAACGCCATTTTTTACGTTACTAAAATCACGAGAAATTGCGATTTGTTGTTAATTTTGTTCTAAAAATCAATTGTGCCAGTGAAATCTCATTCTAATTACTGTATTTGTAATTGAATCGTGTAATCACTGCATAGCTGTTGGTTCTAAGATCAATATCAAGGTAAACAACTTTCATTTGACCGAACGTTATTGAATTACCTTACCAAATTATTGTTTTTGCGGCAAACCATGTGTTTTACATGTTATATGTACTAGAATATGTAAATAGGAAATAATTGTTGCTTAGGATGTCACAGGATACCAGACTGAGTCCGATCCGTTTTCATTTAAGCAAGTTATCTTGTTTTGTTTTTAATTGGAGGGTAAACAAAACAATTGGTTTAACAATCTTCATCTAGATAAATCTAGTAGGTTAGTTGTACTGATAACGCGTTAGTTAATTAATGTACTAGCATATGTTCTAGGTGCAATCTTATTATAAGTACCTCCTTTTTGCAGTTGTCAAAATGAGTGATTCACCTGACCAGCCTGAGCCTCCAAAGGATGTAAGTATTCTTTTCTTATTTTCCAAAAACAAAATGGACCACCAAAGTGTACTGTAAAATTGTTTAGACACAAATAACTTAATCTTCAAAGTGGAGTGCTTCGCCTCATGTCTTGCGGACTACTCTGCTGGCGCTATCTTTTTCAACTAGTGAATTTACGTGCCCCTTGTCCAAGCCATTCAATCCATACTTAAAGTAAGTGGATACGGCTCTGAGTGAAACGTGCCAGATCATCACTGGTTACCTTAAACAGACCCCGGTACAGATGCTGTACTGGCAGGGCTAGCGCCACCAGAACTTAGCAGATCAGTGGCAAGCTCCAGCGAAAGAACCAAAATGGTTTCAGACACACAACTCCCTTTTCCACCCAACTAAATACCCTCATGTCTGTCTAAGACTAAAGCTGTGGCGAGATAGTGCATCCTTACCTAACCAGTTTGTTCCTGTTGTTTGTTCACTACAGGAAGTGATGAATGCTACCAAAAGTTTTAAAGATATGTAAACAAAGAAATATCTTTGATTATCATCATCAACACTCTGCTAGAAACATGCTGCTGTGTAAAGATAACCTAGCTTTTACTTCCACTGTCTTAGTATACTTGAAAACAAAGGACCATGGGCAATTTTCTAAGAAACGTGGGTGTAAGACCCAACAGTATTGAAGTATCTCAAACTAGTTGTTATCTGTTGTTTCAATTTTTATTTGTCTGTTTGTTCCGGCTTATCTCCAAAATGGCTAGCCCGATTTTAACGAAACTTTTACGGCGAATTGCTGATGTTATAAGGTCTAACTTAGGCTAATTTATTTTAGAAAAATAAAATTAGGTTTCCGTGCAAAAAAAAATTAAAACCCTTTCTGTAACAAAATCAATTAAAAAAGAGAAATAATAAATTTTTATAATAATTACAAAAACAAATTACTATTTCTGTTATATACTATACATACTATGCTCGGGTCTATCTTTATGTTAAGCCGCGCTTGCCTGAGTAGGTCCAAGGATGGGTAGGTGGGACCCATTACATACCGAGTTTCCTCCGTGTCTTGGATTTTTTTTTATTTCATATGGCTTCGCGTCGGTGTCCCTTCCACCCCGTATTTCCATTCTGTTTTACTTACGCCCAGTTTGACCATGGCTCTTTGATTGAACATAGCAATATTCTATCATATGAGCACAAAATAATGAAACAACTCATGAGGAGGTGAGGAGGAAGTAAACAATATTAAGCCTGATATCACAACAGCTGGACAGGAATCAAAACAAAACATGAAAACTTGTAAATAACCATTTGAGAAAATAAAACTAGAGCAAATATTTTTTTACTATTTCATCTGTATCCATCTCCATCATGCTCTGTTTCGAATTTATTTTTATTAAATTAATTAAAGAAAAACAAGCTGCTCACATAGCACACATAATGTGCAGTATTTAATCTTGCCAACTAACATTATAATATTATGTGATATTATTACAGCCCAAAGAGTTGGAGAAGTTAGAGGAAGCAAAGCTAAAGGCGAAGTTCCCGAATGCAATGCTGGGGAGAGGACCCGGGGGACACTCTGCTTTCCTGCAGAAGAGGCTAGCCAAAGGGGTCAGTATATTTGGTTTGCTTATACATAACAATTATATCTGAACATGCATGCATTTTGGTCTATATTCTTATGGGTATCAATCCAATCAAGTGGTATGAGTGCTGACTCATTATTATCAGTGGTGTTAAATCCATGCCATGATTGTTTCTGTATGATATAGATCATAGATAGAATTTATTTTATATTGTTTGTTCACCAAATTTGTAACAGCTATTTAAGGCGCTCCCTCACTGTTGCATTACCTAGTATTACAGAGTTCATTGCCAAGCCAAAATGCTGAACTTACTGAGATGGCTAAAATAAAAAATTCGTTGAATGTCTTCCCTAGGGAAGAATTTTTTCCACGAATTTTTTTTGGCCACTAGTGGCCAAAACCAGACCCAATACGCTGCGCCCGCTATTTGATGGCTTGTATATAATTGTAAGTAACCATCACGCGACGTCGCGTGATGTGGCAATGAACGTGTTAACATATCTCATGCATGATCATAATTTTAATTACAGCAAAAGTTCTTCGATTCCGGCGACTATCAAATGGCGAAGCAGCGACCGGGCAACCTGTCCCAGCCTTTCAAGGCGCCAGCCGCGCCTGCTAAACTGACCACCGGCGACGCCATCCCCACGCCCGAGACCGTCCCGCTGCGCAAGACGTCCATCATCCAGCCGAAGTTCCAGGCCCCCAGCCAGACCTAGCCCACAGTGCCCGTTGTTGACATTAGGCCGTGTCACTAACTAATATTCTAAAAGGCCTGTACAATGTCCTCTTCTACAATCGTTAGGGGTTTGGCTTCACTTTGCAAATAGTATCCATTAGTTGTTTGCCTACTGATGTCTTAAATGTTACAATGTAGTTGAATACTTATGCATGTTCCCAATCAAAGCGCCATTTAAAATATGGATGCTAACATTTAACCATATAGCCTTAATAGTTTTCTTAGTGAGGCCTACAACCCTGCAAATAACAGAGAATTAAAATGTATGAGATAGACATCATTTAATTACATGTCAAATGATGTCTACCACACATACATTTAATTCTCTTTTCTCCGTAATCGATTGTAGAGTGTCATTGTCTTTTTGGGCACATTTTTATTTTGCTAGTAACGCGTGGCACTTACACATCGCTTTTAATTTTATGGATGTTTACTTACAACATTGTTGCATTCTATCATTTCTATTCACGTTACATTTTTCTTAGCACCGTCATGGTTTAATATTGACATTGTGATTCGTAATTAGTCTGTGTTGAATTAAAAAAAAAACTTTTATATGGACAACTGTTATATTGATGTATAATTAATTAGGTTATGGTGTTGTGTGTCACGGATGCGTGTGAATTATGTTCTCATTATACTATCCTATATTTTTATATGTTGCATCATTAGCCATAGACTAGGCTCTATCAGCTTGGGTTAGTTTACATGGAAATCATGGGGTCACATCGAGACATGTTGCCTGAATGCCTTACTTCGCCGCACCCACATAAGCATCGTATTTTGTCGATTATTTTGTTCATCCCGAGAATGAAGCGAATGGTCTCGCCATAAGTTTCTCGCAGTGTCTGTTCTCGAGCATTTATAGACACCATTGCCAGCATGCGCCAGTGTCCAAAATTATGTCACATGCTGTTAGTTTAGTAGTACAAGTGATGAGCACAGTTAACCCTTAATCAAACAAAACTTTTTTTTTTAGAAAATTGAAATCTGGTCACGGTTTTTAGGTAATTGGGGTATACAGATTCCGAAAAAAAGACTCCTTTTTCTCTAAAGAGGGGGGAAGTGGGGGTTTTGCGGTGGGAAATTATTTCCCATTATCCGGTATGTCAAAGCAAAATTTAATTAGGTGGGAAATTATTTCCCATTATCCGGAACAGCTCAAAACTTTTGACACATTTTTACTACAAATTCTAAACATGTTAGTTGCTCCTGCTTTGCTTGTTTTTTTTTTATCTAATATAATAATTTAAAAAAAAAAAACAAGTAAAGTAACATGAGTGAATAAAGTTTTAAAATGAAACATCAACGTTATGAATAATGTTTTAATATAAATGGCTTGTATAGCAGGCGTTTCTTGTTTGTCTTCATACAATTCACAGCCAAAGATATATTCAAGACGTTGTTCAATTAGGTTATCGTCAGGCTGATTGAGGTAACTATTGGAAGGAGAATGAATGCTGTTGACGTAGCATGAGTCGTCTTCAGAATCTGAGCCTGATAAATCAGACAAGTCGTCTAAATTTTGTACCACTTCTTCTAATTTTTTCTTGGGTAGCACTTCACGTTTCTTTCTTGCCTCCATATTCAAATATCTGAAATTAAATAATAGAAAGTCGGTAAGTGGGTAGTCTAAGCAGCACAAATGGTCACAAAAGTTCGTAAAAATTGTAAGTGACAGAACAGACACCAGACAAAATATTTATTGTATATAAAGAAATTTTACAATGCAGGAACAAACAATGGGAAATAATTTCCCACTTTTTTAAACCTAAGAAAATCCAACAAATATCAATGCTACGACGGCAATAACCGAAAAAGGTATTCAGAAAACATGTCTAGTTTACAAGAATATTGTATTTATGCACTTACCAGATTTTTTTTCTTCAAAAACTTTCAAAACTCCCGTCAGTACCGGCTTTTTCGCGAAATATTTCAAACTGTGTTTTTGACATTGATATACGATGACTGTTCGCGGCTTCGTACAAAATGTTGCGATTAGATTAGATTTAAAAAATCTTTACGATTATTTTGTTCTTAAGGTTGGTACTGATTAGAGTTACCAATAAAGAAATAAAACAGAAATGTTGCGGTAGCGTCATGTGGGAAATAATTTCCCAATATTTGATTAAGGGTTAACTATAGTTAAGGTTAAATGGCAACTGAAAGAGCAGTCCAAAATGTGCTTGTGGCGCGAATTGCCTATAAAGTCACGCCCTTCAAACAGCGACGTAATGCCAGCCGGCCATTGTGAACGTGAATTTAACTTCCAGTGATACCTAATTACAAGGGAAACAGCCCGTATGAGGCGCTGCACAACTGGTTACTATTCCTATTTGTAGTTGAATGTTAGGTTAATCGGATCCAGTTTATTCCGCAATTTGGCTATCATTGTAGCAAATATTTTATTCAGTATCTTAGCCCCAGTAATGTACATAGTATGTGTCACATAATATGAGGAAATAAAACATTTAAAAAATCCATATGATAGTTTAGAAATAAACGTTAATCATGGTGTATCAATGTATTCTTGTATTCACATAATTGTTTATCCCATAATCTTTCAATGTGATGGCAGTAGAAAATCTGTATATATGCCATAGTACTGAGTAAATAAGAGGGTAAATAAATAGTACATGAATAAGGATTAAAATAAGGCAATGGACTTGAGATCTGCTCTCTAGTGCGCTAAACACAAGATATGAGCATAGCAGCCATTTGTGCAAGGGTTTTATTTTTATAAATGTAGCTCATTTGTGCAATTTATATATTATATAATATGTTAAGCACATTTTGGGAGCCTAGAAATTACATAGTTAATGAATCTAAAGTAAATGCTGTCACTGCTAAGCTCCTAGAATGCGCCTAAACTCATACACGTTGCGACTGTCTCGGACAGTCTGTTTCAACTTTTATCACGTAATATCGATGTTCGTCTATAAAATAGATAGTTAAGCATTCTGTATTGCGTGTCAATAGCCGGGACGACGTACAAACCACATTGATAACGTTCGCACGAGAGTGATAAGTGTATGGTAACTTATGGTAAGGATTAAGGGAATGTTGGAAAGAAAGCTACTATTAAATATAAAATAAATTCTTGGTAAAAAAAAAATGTTTTATTTTTATTCAGACTGTGCGTGGTTATCTAATGGCTATACCGTCATAACATATTCGAGTAAACAATGTTAACAAAATGAGATTAAGAATACAATAATAAATGGCACTTGTTAAAACAAAAACTTAAATTAACAGCTGAGGGTATACATCATTCATAACATCGTCCGACATCTCCTTTGGAATTCCTTTCACAGTGCGTCCGATCCTGTCCTGTTAACATATTTAATTTCCCATCTTCATGCAGTCAAGGGCGTTATATTTGACTGCTCTCTGAAAAACAAAAAAAAAGTTTGGATCTGAGAATTCAAGACAAAAGATGGGGAAGACTGTCCTTACCAACCTAGATTTGAACGACTTTATAATATCATTTTTATATGTGCGTAATAGTAGAAGTCCTCATGGCAGCCAGTCTCATGAGAGACTAGCCATCTAAGCGGAAGATATCATAGTGCACAACTGTCCCCCACTCTCATAGGCCGATGAGACGGCAAATCTTTTTGAAAATCGGTCATACCTGGATTCCAATGCACATAGTCTGGGGTGGCGGCTGCCTGGTACTCTTGCACAAGGTCGTCGACCACGCCGCGAGATTCGTCGAACTCCTCCAACGACTCCTTGAACATCGGCTCCTTTCGGAACACCTCCAAGAAAGCCTCGCGTTTGCGCAGCTTGTCAAACTGCTGCAGGCATCTGTCGAACAACTGCACAGAGAAATAAGTTACGGATAGCTAGCTAACAAACCAAAGTTGATGAAGACGATAAAGCCGTGTATTCACTATAGGACGAATTCACAGATCAGCCCTCGTAACTGAAAACACTAACTAAAATTACTATTACATTGAAAATACTTTGTTTTCAGTAACGAGGGTATGTATGTGTCTAAAAATTAGCTGCGACGTCGTCGTTGGACTTCGCACGACATGCACTGCAGCTGGCTGGCAACATTGAAAACGACAAAAAGTCGTGGACTAGATTGTATCGACTTCGCGAGTCCCATAGACTAATATATTATAATATGGCGAGTTCTGTCGGTTGTTCATTACAGGAACTGATGGACGCTACTGAAAACGCCAAACTCGTAGCCCAGTTCTGGGCCGACTCAATTTAGATTGCCATCGACACTCTTAGAAGAAGTAGTAGCGATGTATCTGGAGACACCTCAGGCTCTAGCTAGATCTTAAAATTGCAAGTTATAGCTGCACATGGATCTTATAATATGTCGCGTGCCATCAATCAGAACTTACGCCGCCTTCTTGTTTTTTCAAAAATGTTGTGCCAACAGCGACGGCCTGTCAACGTCATTTGTGCTCAATTAGTAAGATCCATGCAGCATTGTAATTGAACTCACCGATGATATGTTGGTGTGATTAGCAAGCAACAGTCCTGACACTTTATGCGAGGCGTGCACGTAGGGCGAGCGACGCGACAGGGCCACCTGTATGGACGCCGGGCCCCACGGGATGAACGACGCCAGCTTCCGCTCGCGGATACGCTGCAGGGACTTGTGCACTTGTGATGGGTCTACTTCTCCCTGAAATAGTGAATTTAACTCAATTGGTATTGTTTGATCTCGAAGGTTACTTGAAAATGACTGAATTGTGCTATTGTCTTTTAGGTCCCAATTTGTTACAATCTTTCAGGGGGACTTAACTTTTTGACCGCCATAGTCATATACGTGACAAGCAAGCGCGTGCCCTGTACGCCAAACAACAAAATGTTGTTGCTCTGGCGGTCAAAACGTTAAGGTGTGTAGCGTGCGCATGCGCATGCACAGCCACGCGCACGCTACACACCTCGAATGGCTATGGACGTGTCACAAACTACGCGCGTGCGCTACGATTCGCGTGCAAGAAACGTTCAGTTCGCGTACAAGGATCCACATCTGCACAATTGCATTGATTGTTCCTAGACTGCACGCGAACTGTTGGTTTCCGCCTGAGGACATCATAATTTGCACGTGAACTACTCGCTTACCGCTCATAATCATGACCAAAGATGTCCATACTATGTTTGTAAGATACACTTTCGTAGGTGTGGGCCCGCCTTTGTATTCAGAAGATTGCTATATACATACATAAATCAATGCATGCCTTCGCCTTGGCCCATGAGGGTAGGCATAAAAAGAACGCCAGCTGCAAGATGAAGCGAAAGGAGTTTGTATGTATTGTAGCAGGTGCGTTTTTTTTCAGTTTCTGTCTACCCCGAAACATTAAATAATATTATGAACAAAATATTAGTTTGTAAAGTATTTTACTTACCTGTATGATATTCAATATTGATATGTAGCAGTGTTGATTTGTTCTGTCGGGACTGAGTGAGACCATCATATTCTTTGGTTGAAGTAGCCTTTGCATCACGTCGAGTACTGTCGTTTTTCGAATTTTCGGTGCCTGTAAAAGAAAATATTTGGTGAAGACTCCAATTTCATCTACTACTGTCCCACCGCTGGTCAAAGGCCTGTTCTCATACAGAGGAGGCATGAGCATTGATCGGTTTTTGAATAAATGGCTTTTGATTTTGAGCTTCCGATTGTATATTAATAGATGTATGAAGTATTAACTTACGGTATTTAGTTCGTGGTCGGCCGTCAGCGGCGTGTATCCCGTCATGAGGAAGTGTAGTCTTGGTGTCGGTATCAACGGCGCTACGAGACTGATCAGGTCGTTGTTCATGTATGACGGATACCTGAGAATACCAGTGTTACTCATTTACGGACACCTTAGAGTTAAAAAGGAATTTATAGGTAAAATTTACAAATTAAGGGAAGAGACCATGATCGAGACGCAAGCACGAGTGTTAGGTACGCAACGAACATTTATTCGTTATTCGATCGTGACCGCATCTAGTGGAATTTGTATTTTGTGTTAAGATTCACGTATTTACCAAACTGTTCGTTTCGTGAATGAATGTTCGTTTTGTAGCAAAAACTCACGCAAAGAATGTTTGCAAAAAAAAAATCGTGAACTTATACGATTCGCTGACAGTGTGTATGGTCCTAACAGAAGTTGGAAAACGAAGTCAAAGTAGCTGGAAAAGTGATAGTGTTACATAAAATAGAGAAAACTATTCCAAAATGTAAAATATAAGCAATTTACCGAAGTGTAGCAGTACTGGCACTCATGATAGTAGACACTAGCGTGTTGATCTGCGCGAACGACGGGTTCTGAATGTGCAGACGGTCGCTGGCGATGCGGTTCAACGCAGTGTTGTCGAGCACCATGACGCAGTCAGCGCTTTCCGTGAGGCGCTTCAGCGTCAACAGCGAGTTGTATGGCTGGACCACTACGTCACTGGCGGGGAAACATACAGGTCATGAGAAGTGTAGAAGAAAACAAAAAAATCTTCGAGTCCTCGTTTCAGAGCGCCATAATGATCCACAATCCAGTGACCGCCAAACCTGACGTCATTTTATAAAAGCTGAAACTGTTTCTTCGGGGGTAACTTACGTAAGAACGATTGGCTATTTTGAAAAGTCAGTCGTGGTGGCTTTGGCAAGTATCAGCCCTCTATAACTGAGGGTACATTCTAACTCTAGTTCGTTCAAATGACACATTGAGCTTTAAGAGACTGTCGCACAGTCACAGGTATGCTTAATAAAGCAACCCCACATTTAGCCAGTTACCTATGTTTAGGTCCCATGTAACAGGGAATTATCTTTCAGGTCGTTAGTCTTTGTAGCGTGAGCAAAGCAAGCTGTTTCAGCCATAATTCAAATCAATGTTTCCCATTGAGTACCTCTATCTTCAAAAGAGTGGTACTGATACGCTTAAACTGTTTTTAATGGCCCATTTGAGATGTAACAATAGCTAAAGACCGTGACATTGTAATGTCCGTAAATGGATAGTCGTTGACCGCGCATCGCATGACTACATCGCGTTATGTTTTATTTTATGCTACCTTGCTGTTCCTGTTTTATTTAACTACACCTATACACTCTTGTATTTTGTATCGGGCTAGTTACCACAAATCCTCGTCCAAAGTGCGTAACTAACTAATAACACCATTCTTTCAGTTAATTTTAAAGGCTAACCAAAAGTGAGACATAGGCTAAGAAACACACAAGCACTTAACATTTTTTTCCTCAACATATCCCTCACTCTTCAAGAAAACGATCAGTTTAAAAATGTCAAATTTAAAATATTGTAATTAATGAAAAACTAACTCAGAGGGCTTACCTGATTTCATCCAGGTTGGGGAATACACTGTAGGTCTGCACCAGTTTCTTGGGGAACCTGTCAGACAGATGCTCAAGGATATAGGAGCCCATGCCTGACCCGGTTCCTCCAGCTATTGAGTGGCACAGCACAAACCCCTGTGGCAAGGAACATGATAAAAACTTGGCGTGTAAAAAAAAAAATACTACATATTGGTTATTTTCTTCATTATCTACATACCAAGACTAGTATTTATTTACAAAAAGTGTTTGAGGATTCAAGTTATTTTTTAACTATTTAATGAAGCGAAAGGAGTATTTAAGGATTGTAAGTGGCATTCTGTCGTTTCTACCGGCGCCTTGGGAAAACAGTGTGAGTTTTATGTACATAATTATGTTAAATCACTGTTTTACAAATACAATGAGTCAGTATGGATGCCCTACTGTTATAGCCATCCATGCAGCTGATCACTTTCTAATAACAATTTTTTACAATCCTTAATCCTTAGTGGAAAGCAGCATGAGTTGTTATGATCTGGAGTTCCACAAATTTGATTCTTTGGACGTGGAGTAGCAGAAACCAGCCATTATTGACAGTTCTCAGATACAACAATCTAGGGAAGCTACTTTGCATACATTTCATTTTATTCAACACTATACAGCCAATTCAAGCATGATTTGGAGTATGTCTCTTACATCAAATCATGCTTGAATGGCTGTATATGCTTTGCAATAACTTGCATTCAGATCAAAATAACTTACCTCCAAGTTATCACTGCCATCTGCCTCTCTATTTATAATATCAAACACTTCTTCATTCAGCTTCTCTCCCTGAGCATATCCTGAGGCCCAGTTGTTGCCAGCACCTCCACCGTGTTTGGATAAGTAAACATTTTCAGGATTGTACAGCTAAAAATGTTTAGCATGTTAAAACTGGAGGTACAGAAAGGCAAAAGGATAAAAGTACCTATTTTATGTGTTACTTGAAATATTCAATTATTATTTAATGCTGCATAATGGTCCTAAGACGACGTTTTCAATTGCTAAACAAAGCAAAATATTTATGATTTGCTCATACAGCATTGAGATGATGTCATGCTTGATGTGTAAACAGTAAACATAGCATAAAAGGATCCCATACCTTTGCATACGGTGAGTTCATGATGGTGTGTATGACACGAGGCTCCAAATCCAACAAGACTGCCCGAGGAATGTAGTGGTCATCATCAGCTTGGTAAAAGAACACATCCTTTCGATCCGAACCCGCCGAGGCGTACTCCTCAAGTATGCCCTCTGGAGATATCCCATGTTCTATGCACAACTGCTTCCAGAACTCGAACCCAACTGTTACAAATTAACATTAATTACTATTACCGAACAAATTTAAAATAACCGAACATTTCCGTAATACATGTTATATTACTTACTTTGATTGCCACATTGGCCAAGCTGTAATGTTATCATTTCACTCGGCATTTTGATTAATTTTCTTCACAACTGTTAAATCTCATTAACCTAAAGATATCGTTTATTTTCAAAACAACATAAACAAATCCAAGAGCCGCTGTCGGCTGTCGCCCATAACTAAGAAAGTTCGTTTTCTATTTCACTGTTTCACAAATTAATAAATGATTGAGTGGAATAACAGCGCGCAGCAGAGGTATGAATTATGTATAAGTATTTTTCATTGGACGAGAATATTAATCAAGTCCTTATCCGCCAATCACAAGACTCCATTAACCATTCTTGAGAACAGACTACTTAAGTTATTTTTGAATGCGTTCATGATTTGTTGATTGAAAACATTGGTGAAAATGTAACAACAGCATTAGAGAAATTAATGAGCAGGCTTGCAGGCTTTACAATTAAAAAATAAACGTTATATATCACTGATTGTTATTACAAATGGCTTCAAAAAAACGTTTTCATTCGTTTTGAAACTAATAAAGAAGTATACTTTATGAACGCAACGTAACTTAAACTTCAGAAATCTCTTCGCAATAAAATGTCAAAGTTTCTAAGTTTCCGTAAAAAGTTTCGTTTCGTGAAATAGAATTCGATTTTTAATAATATTATCCAATAAGAAGATTTAAAAAATTGAAGAAAGTTGTTATATAGCGAACACAGTGCTTTTTGATATATTTTGATGTGGATTTCATTCATAATCTTTCTTTAAAATTGTTCAAGGTATGAGCTGTGGTCATAGTTGATGGCCTTCGATTAACATATTACTCAACTTTGTTGTACACAGCCTACGATGTCAGAAGTTTAATGAGATATTGTAGACTCGTCGTAGGCGTGACTTTCATAGCCACAAGGTTCTTAAATCCTCCCATCTGATTGTAATAAAACAAAGTGATCACTGTGTAATGTGTGAAAAAGTTTTGAAACACCTTATGAATATACTTCCGGAGTATAACTTATATAATACATACATACGATACACAGCCATAAATAAATAATAATAACTGCTTCAAAGTGTTGTCAAGCTAGTTCATTAACTAACTTTTTATTACTTAATTTATTCTTTATTTTATTAAACACAGGTATTAGGTAATCTATAATCTAAAAGTGAATTGAGCGCTGACCTGGAGTGCGAGTAGTCAAAATGCCGCGCAAACTACTCAAGTTCCTCATAGTGTTTGATAACACATCATTGTTATATTTTCCCGGTCAATTCTTGTCTGGGAAAGTTCTGATGGAGTTGCAAGATGACACACCTGTGTTAGGTAAGTTCATTGTTGGTAGAACAAATATTATGTGTGATTGTGAAATATTTAATAATAATAATGGCTAACACAGATGTGTAAATAAAACTATGTACTGCAACATATTAGCTACTTTCTGTTCTTAATTATTAGGTAATTGGTATTAAAGTAGATTAGAATGTACTGTTCCTTTTTAGATTTAAAATTCTTATATTATTATCATTCTTTTGTAATCTCTGGTAAATAAAGGAAAGAAGGAAGAAGTGGTATTACCCGTTGAAAGTAATGAAATAAAAATACTTGTCTTATAATATGCCAAAAGGATTTCAGCTCAACATAATATCAGATGGCATGCCAACATACATCATGCCTGCATGCATATTATGTTGATAGGAATGTTTAAAGTTATAACTATTGACTTCATTTTCATCCATTGCTTTAACCATCTTTGGAAAAAGAGGTTCTTAATTTTGACTGTGTTGTTTTAGGTCTGCACTTCCATGTAATTGGTGAGGGTGTGGTGCGAGTAGGATCTGGCAGACACGAGAGACTCTTTGACAAAGAGAATTACATCGACTTCAGGATGAGGCTGCTTGGTGAACCAGGTACTGTAATAAATTTTGTTGTGCTGCAAGTTGAAAGTGGATACTCAAAGCATATGTATGGTACGGGGTAGTACCACTTACCACCTCTTATTATTTATAGAGCTATTCTGCCATGCTGAGCTAAAAAGCGGTATTTTAAAAAAACATGTAAAGTTGATTTTAATGGCATTGGATGGCTTAAATAAATATGCATCTGATGAACTAAGCCAAATAGCCGAATCTAGTTTAAAACATATCCTAATAAGCAAAAATATCAATCCGTAATGTGTATACCTAACTATATTTACAAAACTTAAATTTTCTCAAAACTGGCTTTCCTTGAGATACCACTTTTGCGTTTAGTACGGCAGTATTGTGGTTGTCATCATTCTATGTTAAGGGTTTTGGTTTCCGCACTTAGTCCTTAAAGTGAACCATTGTGTCGTGAGCCATGGTGACCGTTACTACAATCAGCCCACCTCCCTGTGAATGTAGTATTTGTAGAGCCAAATATAAAATTGTTGATGTGGGTCTAAATTATTTAATTTACAAATATTTGTTTTGGTAAAACAAACCATGTGAATGCTGATGGACTTAAAACCATCAAGAGGTTAAATATTGACATTAATTCATAGATGTGAAGGTTAAGCCAACAAATGTTGTGGAGCCATTGACAGTAGTGTGTTGCGGTGATGCGTTATGACATCATTAGAAGCTTACGGTAGATTCTCACTATGCTTGATGGAAAGAAAGGAACACAACAGAAAAACCAGGACCGGCATTTTTTTAAGACAGTCTTAATGTGTTTTCCAATGTGAATTGTATTTTAATCCTAAGTCGAAGGCCTCACACTATGGTTTGTCCAGTGCATGCACTCACCAAACCAACTAAATCACAACACATATTTCCCCAATACCTGATCCATACATTCATTTATCTTTTGCGGAGCATTAATGCCAATAAAATGTACCTAACGCATTTACTTCTTATCAACCTACTCGTCCCAATCACACCTCTCCTGTTATCCGTCATGTCAGTGTGATAACCATTTTCAATGTTGCCAGGCCACAGTACATCAATCCTGTCGCCCGGAATACACAGCTTCCCATTCAAGCTGGGCCTGCCAATGGGCTTGCCGTCCACATTCCTTGGCACGCACGGCTGGGTCCAGTACTACTGCAAGGCAGCACTGAGGGAACCCAATGGACTGACTCACAAGAACCAACAGGTCTTCATTGTCATGAACCCGATAGACCTCAATTTGGAGCCACCGGTTTTGTCTGTGAGTGATTAGCTTTACTTTGTTTTAAGTAGATGCCTACTAGCGAGTCGGAATCTAGCTGCCGCTGTATGTTGTCTAGTGGTTGCTAGTGGGACTGTGAAGCGTGAGGTCCTCGGTTCGCTACGTGATTGTCGTACGTAGGGTAAACAAATGCATAGACGATAAGGACTGTTTCCTTCAGAAATTCTCAGGTTGACTATGTAGTAGGTACTAGGTATACTTTGCCTATCCCACTATTGAAAACAGATTTGTAGATTTTAATGTTAACTAATTTGACGGTAAGGAAAATAATAAATAAAATAAATTCATTTATTTCAGGCAAGATGCCTAAACTAAAGATAAAAAAAAAAACATAAATATGAAATAAAATTAACGGTTGACGGTTGTATGCCATTGTCCAGGCGAATCAATACGCCACATTATCTCCGGGTGTTCTCGTCTGGCTAACGGAGAGTACTTGCATAGACACAACCTTGTAGCCAGGATTATCCATCAGCAACTTGCTTTAAAATACAACCTTGTGGAATCGGAAGTTCCGTACTATAGGTATTTATATTTATATATGCCCGACAAAGTTCTCGAAAATGGCAATATCACATTGTACTGGGATCAATCCATCATCACTGATAGGACTATTGTAGCCAATAAGCCTGATATAATGGTGGTGGATCGATCAGAGCGGCGTCCAATGATTGTTGACATCTATGTTCTATGTGAGGGATTTTGGTGGCCGCAAGATGGAATATAAATAAAATGGAAGCGTAATTAACTTGAAAAGAGTTTATTTGTATTACACACAATCGTTCGGTTACAAGCAAAGATCCGCCATGACAGATTTTTTACTAGAGAGAGAGAGAGATATACAATATACTATCTATCCTACTCTTATTACATTGTAATGTCTTTACTTTATTTTAACACCCCCCGTCAATGTAATAACATTAATTAACAAAATTTTGTGACAATTGAAAAGGTATATGTTTTAATCATCCCTTTTTACATTTATCCTACGCATCAAAAGGAAATAAGAAAGCCATTGAACCAAGAATAATCTACATATTCATACCACATAGCTTCACAAACTTTAAAAGTGTATTACCATTGAGGGACTTCGTTAACATATCAGCAATTTGATCTCTTGTTGTCACATATTGTATACATATCTTTTTATTTTCAATCAGTTCCCTTATATAATGATATTTGATATCAATGTGCTTTAATCGTTTAACACTATTTGTGTTGGCAATCGTTATGGCAGCTTGATTATCGCAATGCATGATAGCAGGACATACATTACTTACATTGAAATCACATAACACATTAGCAATCCAGCATGCCTCACTTCCAGCCATGCTCATTGCCACGTATTCAGATTCTGCTGATGATAGACTCACAGTACTTTGCTTCTTAGAGCACCAAGATATTAGGCAATTTGAATACATGAAGCAGTAACCAGTAGTGGACTTCCTGTCTCGAAGGTCCCCTCCCCAGTCAGCATCACAAAATCCAACCAAATTGCTATCATCACATTTATAAACTAATCTATAATTCAATGTGTGTTTAATGTATCGCAAAACCCTTTTTAAGTTGATTAATAACATGTTACTAGCGCAATCCTGATATCTACTTAATATTGACACGGCAACACAAATATCAGGTCTTGTGCCTGATGCTGCATACATTAAACACCCAACGATCTCTCTACAGATGTTCTCAATATTGCCTTTGCATTTATCATTTTCAAGCTCCTTACAATTAAAATTCTGATCCATGGGAGTTGAAATAGGTTTACAATCATACATATGGAATCTTTTTAACACATTTTCTAGGTAATTCTTTTGACATAATTCTGTAACATTTGTTTTTAAATTCTGCTTTACATTTATCCCCAAAAATTCTGAAATTAGGCCTAAGTCTTTCATTTCAAATTCTTTGTTTAGCATTGACTTTAAATTTGATATATGTTCTTCATTACTACCAAACATCAACATGTCATCGACGTATAAGAGAACATATATTTGTTCTGAATCGTTACATTTAGAGTACAAACATGGGTCACATTTAGATCGTTTAAAACCTTCCCTGATCATAATAGAGTTAAATTTTTCGTTCCAATATTTAGGAGACTTCTTTAGCCCATATAATGATTTATTTAGCTTTACAATATTTTTATCATTGTCATAAGCGCCATCTGGTAAGCTTATGTATACATTCTCTTCAATCTCCCCATACAAAAAGGCTCCGGTTACATCCATTTGGTAAACATATAACTTTAACTTAGTTGCTATAGCCAAAAATAGTCTGAATGTACTCAACTTTGCAACAGGTGCATATACATCATTTAGATTTAATATATCATTTTGTTCAAACCCTCTGGCCACCAAACGTGCCTTGTACTGAATATTACTATTATTTCGTTTAATTTTAAATACCCATTTACTACTTATAACTTTTTCATTATCAGGCATGTCACAAATACTCCAAGTATTATTATCTTTAAGAGTTTTTAGCTCCCTTTGAATAGCTTCCTGCCATTTACATGCATCCAGACTATTCATAGCTTCACGATAAGTTTTTGGCTCACAGTTATCTAACATTACATTATTACAATTATAGAAAACAGTCTGCTTCCTAATACGTTTGTTTTTAGGATCTACATCACGTCTCACAACCTCACCACACTCATCACTATCACTAGGTTCATATACACTACCCTCAGAATCACTCTGCATGGTGCGCTGAGAGTCATCACTACCCATGGTCGGTGATTGGGAACTGGACATACCTGCAGCACTGTTATCTTCTACTTGAGCGCCTACCTCAACTGTAGCTGGAACCTCCACACTATCCTCTATATAATTGATTGTCTCACATTGTTGTATTGGCTTGACTGGACTGTTGTTCACAAACACAATGTCTCGTTTGGTCTCAACTTCACTTTTCTGTGGAAAATATACTCTATAACCTTTAGTTGTTTCTCCATACCCAACCATAATGCCCTTTTCACCTTTGGCATCCCACTTATGTCTTTTTTCTTTGGGTATGTGGACATAAACAGTAGTACCAAATATTTTGAGGTTATTTATATCATAACTTTTGCTTGACCACAGTTCATATGGAGATTTCCCTTCTATTGAGCTTTTACCAGTTCTATTAATCACATAGGCAGCTGTATTAACACTTTCAGCCCACAAGCTGATAGGTAAATCTTTAGCATACAGCATTGTTCTAGCCGCCTCCACTAAAATCCTATTCTCCCGCTCAGCTACTCCATTCTGTTCAGGAGTAAAAGTTACTGATGTTTGATGTATAATCCCCTTGTTCTGGAACACTTCTCTGACCTCTTTGTTTATAAACTCGGTTCCATTGTCACTTCGAAATATCTTTATTTTATTTCCTGTTTCATTTTCAGCCTGCGATATGAAGTTCTTTATACATGATTTAATTTCGTCTTTTGTTTTCACAAAGAACACTCGCCTGTACTTTGAGTATTCATCTTTAAATACCACGAAATATCTGGAGCCTCCAATCGATGGCTTCTCCATAGGTCCACAGGTATCGGCGTGAATAATTTCGCATACTCTTGACGTCACATTGTTACTTACAGGATACGGCAATCGGTGAATTTTCCCTTTTAGACAACTTTCACATGTTTGAACATTGGCATTTTTAATATTAATATTATTTTTCTTCAGAACATCTTTCACATAAACAATGTTTTGGTGCGCCAATTTTTCATGCCACTCACTCAAATCACAACACACGTCAGCAAGGTTCGCTGTATATGCATTAAAATAGCGAAAATCCAAATAATACATGCTTCCACGTCGCTCAGCAATAGCCATCACCTTGTTTTGTTTATAAAATTTACATTTATTCTCTTCCGTAACGATAACATAACCTCTGCTTGTCGCACAGTTGACAGAGAACAAATTTGTTTTCAACTCAGGAACATGAAGTACGTTGTCAATGGTAGTGTCAATCCATTCACTCCCATTCCAAACTTGCAGCGCCACCTGGCCGCAACCCTTGACATTAATTTTCGTTCCGTTCCCTACTATTACCGATTTATCTTTTACAGTCAAGTATGAATTGAATAGTTTGTAATCACAACACATATGCTCGCTTGCACCCGAATCGACTAACCACTGAGATTTTTGTAACTGTTCATCAAAAACACTGTTGACTATAAAAGCATTACTTTCTTTTTCTTTGCCCTTTTTAAAACGGCACTGGCTCTTTATATGACCCGGTTTATTACAAAAATAACACTTAATATCTGAACGATTGTCTTTAGAGTTACCAAAATTATTGTTATTATTGTATCGACACTCGCTTTGATAATGTCCAAGTCGGTGACACTTATAACACTTTACACTTTTTTTATCTACTTTCTTTGCCACAAACGCCGTAGACGGCGTTGGCCCGCCTTTTTCTTTAATTCTTTCTTCCTCTATCAATAATCTGGCTACCAGGTTATCATAGGTCTGCTTGTCATCAGGAGCAGACTCCCATGCCGAGATGAAATGCTTGTAATCTTCTGGTAGGGACATAAGAACCTTAGTGATAACAAATTTATCAGACATGTTCTCTCCCAGCTGTTTTAACTGATTCTGCATCTCATGTACTTTTGATAAAAACACAGACATCTCTGTTCCTTCTTCGAACTTAAATTGAAAAAAGCGTTGTTGCACAATGTGAATGCTTGTTTCAGATTTTTGCTCATACACGCTTAATAATTTCCTCCACATAGCCGCCGCCGTATCGCACGAGATGATATGCAACATGACTTCTTCCGTCATCCTCGTAACTATCAGCGTTTGAGCTCGCGCATCCTGGGTTTCCCAAGTACTACGCTGAGTATCATCTTCAGGTTTTACTGTTGTCCCGTCCACGATTTTGTAAAGACCTTGACCTCGCAGCAACACGGATGTTTGGAACTTCCAAACATTCCAATTCCTGGAACCCTCCAGCTTCATGACGTTCTGTTGTCCACTTCCACCCTGTGTCGAATCCATTTCACAACCTTCCTGTAGACTCTCCTGCCTTGCCCAATGATAGTAGACAAGTATTTTCCTTCCCGGTGTTCTAACCACAAAAATGGCGTCAACCCACGCCGCCGGTATTTCTGACTATTTTCGCTACAGTATGTATTTGCAATCCTTTAGCCACACTTTTATTAATCCAAGCTAGTTAGTGACCTGGGCCCATAACCAGATGGAATATAAATAAAATGGAAGCGTAATTAACTTGAAAAGAGTTTATTTGTATTACACACAATCGTTCGGTTACAAGCAAAGATCCGCCATGACAGATTTTTTACTAGAGAGAGAGAGAGATATACAATATACTATCTATCCTACTCTTATTACATTGTAATGTCTTTACTTTATTTTAACACCGCACTTAGTCCCTAAAGTGGACCATTGCGCTTTGCGCGTGGGCCATGGTGGCCGTTACTACAACCAGCCCACCTCAATCCAGAAGCAGATCAAACTTCCCGGTCTTCTCAGGACATCCGCAAGAGATCTTGGTGTTCCAAGAACCTCCTCGCGGATCTGGGTGACGCCGGTGCACTCGAGGAGTACATGAGCTACCGCACAGGCTTTCACGAGGTTCTCGTCATGCGGGACCGTTATGTCAACAATCATTGCGCGACGCTCCAATCGATCTATCATCACAATGTCAGGCTTATTGGCAACAATAGTCCTGTCAGTGACGATAGGTCGATGCCAATACAACGTGATATTACCATCATCGAGAACTGGGTCGGGCGCATACTTATAGTATGGCACTTCGGATTCCACAAGTTTGTACTTCAAAAAAAGTTGCTGGTGGATAACCCTGGCAACGAGGTTGTGTCTATGCAAGTACTCTCCGTTAGCCGGACGAGAACACCCAGAAATAATGTGAAGGATCGATTCGGTAGCATGCCCGACATATACATTGTGAAGGATGGCACGGTTGACATAATAATATAATGTCAACTGTGCCATCCTTCACAATATATTTCCGGTAGTTATTCGTCATCATAACTTCGTCCATTATTGCACAGACAAAACCTTAGATATCCCCCAATAGGTCACCGAAGCGCAGCCAAGACACGAACGCTAAGAAGTCTACATCGATGGGCCCGATGTAGACTTCTTAGCGTTCGTGTCTTGGTAGTAGTGCCCGGTAAAAGCGTCCGTGAAGCTCTTTGCCCTGCCATACCTCCTTGCGGTCATTAATGTCTAATACTCTAGGCTTGCGCCAGTTCTCGTTAGCCAGGGAGAGCGGGGTGAGGCCCTTATCTACTGAGACCACATATCGGTGCATCTCCACGTCGGCTTCTAAGAAGTATTCCCTGAGACTGCATAATTACATTATTATTATACATTAAATTAAATAAAAATAAGTTAAAAATATTTTAAATTGGATAAAGGTTGGGAAAAAAAGTTAAAGTAGGTACTTATGTTTCCGTGACGTTCATTACCTGCTTGATATCTAAAGAGCGGAACTAATAAAGTAATAATAAGATCATGCTGCAAACAAGTAGCTCTGAGGTGCAGTGAAGCGCGATAAGAAAACGTTCATGCAAGTAATGCTGGATGCACTATTACGTAGCTTGATTGATATCGTCACGGTAGTAGCTCGGGCTGTTGGAACCAGCTGTCAAGGTCATAAAACATAAGGCCACGGTCTGGCCACGACCCCAACAAGCATGGAACAAGTGCCAAGAAAATCAAGTCTATTTTTCGAAGGCCAACATTTACGTCCTAGGGATCGAGCCTATTGCCATTTGCCCAGTCACTTAGTAATCGGCCAGCCGCTCCTGGGATCACTTGACCAGCGAGGCAGGAACATAAAAAACCATTAGCGTTCCCACTGCTGGGATACAACCCTCCTCTCTGTGACGAGGAAACAACTGTGACTCGTCACCCGAACCCATGTAGGTACTCGAACATGTCCTCGAATTTGGTTCTAAGACCGATAACCTCAGGGTGTTTCCCTTCACCGTTTTGAGAGCAGTAGTGGTGATTAAATAAATTAGACAAAGTGCTTGTCTGGGTTAAATCGAAGTTCGACTACTGCACTTCACTTGGCAGTAGCTCATGATAATCAACAATTTTGTGTGATGCAGCAACAGTTCGAATGCAGCGTGGAGCACCGCCTGGGCGTGGGCTGCGTGGGCGGCGGCACGGTGACGTGCGGCGTGTCGCTGGACCGCGGCGCGTACGTGCCCGGCGAGAGCATCATGCTGACGGCCACGCTCGTCAACAACTCGCGGACCACCGTCAAGGCGACCAGAGCCGCACTCACAGAGGTACTTAAAAAAAAAAACAAAGTTATCATGGAGGTTAACCCGTTTTTCCCTAATAGCCCAGGATTTTTGGCGTCGGGGAGTTGGAAGGTAGTGATTCAGTACCACATATACATTATATGTACCAAATTTCAGCTTGTTACCAGAGATATCACATCTGTGGCCATTTTTGGTTTAAAAATCTCTAAAATCCTGGTCTCTTGTCCAGATACATTTTTTTCCCATGGAAATCTACGATTGATGCAGCATGTCCGTCTAAGCTTCCATAGTGATCCAGACAACACTGACGACCCTACAGATATAAGTATTCTACTCTTTGCTGACGGCCGTAGATTTCACGGGAAGTACATCAGCTCAGCGTGGCGCAGTCCAATGCTGGAAACAGGCGTGTGGTGTCCACGTTTGAGGTTGCACAATAAAACACTGGTTTCGATGTTACTGCGTTAGGCATGCTGCCGCTTCGGCTACCCCGACAAGACCGAGAGTGCGGTGCATTGCCCCGCCCTCTTTCCATCGCGCAACCCCCACCACAGCACGCATAACTTATTTATTAAACACCACAAGGCGAAACCACAGTATCGATTAATTTTGGGTCAATATAGATGTTTTTAAAAAAACTACAGTGAATCAAACGTTATATTCCAAATGCCCTGGTTAACATTACCTAATCTTATTCTATCTTATTTACATAATTGTATGCAATGAGTTTATATATCATTGATTTTATGTATTCATTCTGTATACATAAAATCAATCATATATATAAACTTTGATTTTATGTATACAGGCTGAATACATAAAATCATCATTCTGAACCCAAAATTTAATAACCGACGAAAAATTTCTATGTGGTTCAGAATTTACTGAATACGTGGTAACTGTTTTAGCGTCGGTTAATTACTATGCTACCCGATAATAATAATGCACACAATACCTACAAACAAGCTATGAATGTTTGATGGAATAAAACAAAATAAAAGCAGATGCTAAACACGGACTTTTACGATTTTTACCCCGAAGCAAATCACGATGCATCCATATTGCCTTTGTTCGCTTTTTACGCCTGAATGTTTTTGCACCGAAACTGGCTCGCGTAACATCGAAGAGTTATAATTTAGAGTCACGATCATGACCTATCGGTCAGAGGCCTCGTTCATAGTCGTCTTTTTGTACACGCGGAATAAAAGAATGTGATCAACTTTTTTTTGTCTGCTCATCCTTTTATCGTTTATTTTTGCTGTGTTATTATTGTGTTTCAAGAAGGCTCGTCAATCATTGCAATTTAATCCGTATGTCTATGTACATTAAAGTCACTGACAGTATGCTGACTTTTTTTTTACGAGTCGCTGTTGAACGTTTCCTCTTGGCTTATCATCAAATACGGAAAACTTGTTTTCGGACGGGGTCTTTGGTAGTGCATTTGTTGCACCAATTCTTTTGTAATCGTGAAGAACGTTTTGGGGGTTGCCATTTGTAACTTTTGACGCTTATGAAGCAATTAGCTGATTCTCAGTGTAGGGTCTGCTTTGACAAAAGCGGATACGAGTGGTGAGGTGTGAGACGTGCAAGATTGGAATAATCACAGAAGAGAAAAGAGACTATAATGTGGATTTTAACCAAAGTAAACACATTGGTGAAAATCCAAATTTCCTTCTCGGTTGATTTCCGCACGTCTCCCCTCACCTACGCTATGGTGGATGCCTGGCTTTTACAGCGTTGTTTTTAAATTAGTCAAATCTCTAACTCTAGGATCCTTTCCAGACAATCCAATACTCGGCCCACGGCAAGGTAGCAGCCAAGGAAGTGCGCGAGCTAGCGTCCCTCTCGCACGGCAAGACGCGGCCGGGCGAGAGCGACGTGTGGCGGCACGAGCTGCTGTACGTCCCGCCACTGCCGCCCACCAACCTGCGCGGCTGCCACCTCATCTCCGTGCAGTACGACGTGTTTGTGAGTACTTGTTGGTCCATAGCTTGTTGCTGCAGTAGATACAAGACACGGGCGAGAGCGATGGTAGACACGAGTCCACTCGGTACACTCACTAATTATCCACATTTTTTTCAGTTCATAATCGAGCCGAAGAGCTTAGAGAAGGAAGTAAAACTGCAGCTACCGATCCTGATCGGCACGTACCCGTTCCGCGAAGAGACGGACGAGCCGCAGCCGCCCACGCACTACCCGAGCACGCTGCCCATCTTCCGCGCCTGGCTGCACGATAAGCCCGCTCACTGACACACGCACGCACACACTCATACTGGGCGTTTGACTTAGAAACATGTTGAAACAGATAAAGATATTAACTAAGAGAAGAGAGAGATTGAGAAAGAGGAGATTTCAACATGTTTGTATGTTCATGTTTCACCAGTACGAATGCACAAACACAAACATATTGACGAACTGACACTAACGGGAACTGACGTAGAATACGAATTTTTGTCTCCTTTACGATATTGCTCTTACTAAACACTGACAAAATGATAATGTTTTAGGCTCGTATATTGAAAAACGAATGGACCTATTCTCGTACGGGCGTATAGCGTCCACCGTTTCTACCCTAGTGTTCTTCCGCAGTGCTGAAATTAATATTAGGGGATAGCCTAAAGCCTATCCCGTTAGTGTTTACCTGGGGTTTTATATGGGCTATATTTACTGGCCCTTAAAAAAGATCAAACAAAATATCATAAAATCTTCTATCTTTATTTTTAAGAAGAGTTAGGTTAAGACAGGGGTCCAACATCAGTTTATGAAGGGCCAAGTTTAGTATTTTTGTAACCGTTGCGGGCCAAAAGAAATGCAAAGTGACCTCTACGTTTAAACAAAACTACTAGACGACTCTAATGATGCGGTCTGCAGTCGCGGGAAGGTAAATAGGACTGGTGCGGGAATAACTGACTTAAGGACATTTTTGAACAATATTCGCGCAATATTTATTGATGTCCTATAAAGTTTTAAATAGCTCGCGGGCCAGATGAAAGATCTATGCGGGCCACTAGGTGGCCCGGGAGCCGTACGTTGGACTGGCCTAGTTTAAGAGCTAGATTTTATTCTCAGTTGTTTGCAAAAGTTTTTATCAATGGCTCCTTCGTTAACGAATAAGCCGAACGCGAAGCGAATACTACATAAATCTATATAAAATAATAAAGACTGCAATATTGTCTACAAAAATGAATTCATAAATGTTGTGGCATGAAATTGATTTAAATTATACTAATTGAATTCACCAAAAACAACGTTAACAAAAAAATTACACTGCCGTAATTATAAGATTAAACTAATAATAATCTTTTTAACAGTCTGTTAATGTTAGATAAACTTTTTAAATAAAAAATCAGACATCTTTTTGAAGTCTCTTGAGAAATGAACATTTTTTTAAAGTTTATTATGCGTTTCAAAAAATTTAGCCCAGAAGCCAGTTTGGCTCTAATAATATATTAATCTCTTGTGCCATGTAATGTGTTTAACTCCAAATTAATTAATATAATGGGGACTGCAACTGTGAATCTAATGGCGATGGCACTAGCATAGATAGTTCCAAGCATCGCCATTGGTTTAATTCTGTTAATTTTTAATTATATTTCGAAATAGCTTGACTTCATCGATCAGATTGGGACCTAGCTACAGTCAAGCTATTTACAGTGAACTTTGATAGGCCTTCTTCAAAGATGAAGAATCTGTTGTGAAGTATTAATTCGTATTGTTAAGATTTTTGTAACGAATGTATATTGTATACGTACTAATGGAAATGTATATAGGTAACTAACCTGTGATATACCGATCCGTCCATTTAATGTAGTTATGTACCAATTTTTATTATTATAAATTTACCTATTACTATATTGTATTATTTTCTATTATGACCGTGACGTGTTAGACCCTTTACATGTTAATTTCACATTTAACAAAAACTAAAAATGTTATTTAAAGGTGTATTCACACCAATATAAGTTTTGGGAACTAATTTTGAACTGTTATTTAAACATTCGAGAGGTTATTATCATCAGTTGAAAAAAATAATGGGCAGTTATCTTTTTTATCGGCGGTTGGTTAAATAGTGCGACAGTAAATAATAGACAGTAATAAAAAAAACAATTGGTCGGCTAGTCTACAATTGCAGTACTAAAAATACGTAAGCAGACTAATAAATAAATGGCTAGTAAAAATGATGGACTGGGTTAGATAAATAGTTCGGCAGTTCATAGGGAGCGGAGACACCCGGACTTGGGGCACCCCGACTCGGACAGGTTAGGTTCGAAGGGGATAAGACCTCGACATTCCCTTCCGTGTTAGGTTACTGTAAATCTTGCAGACAGAAATAGGAGCTAGGGCTATAGGGCTACGCTGACTACGCTTTTTAGTTGAATAACTGCCCATTTAGTTATTTTACTGCTCAGTATAATTATTAAATGATCCATTTTATTATTTTTTACGACTCATTTTTGTTTACTTTACTGCTAAGTTTTAACTGCCGAACTTGTTAATAAATATGCATTTTATAATTTTTAACTTACCAAAACTACTAAACAACTGCCGCTTCAAATCAGTGTCATAAATTTTGTGGTGTTTGACTCCATGACAACAAATAACTTGGTTTATCTTTTGTTGCCCACCGACATTACAAACGTTGCTTTAGTAAAAACTTCAATAAAGATGCACCTTATTTTCACAGTAATTAGAGGTTAGTGAAAACAAATAAAACACGTGTTTACTTGAAACTATGTATTAGCATAACACACTGCACTGAATTGAGGCGTGTTCATCAGTAGTTGTCCTGCCGAGGTTGTTCCCAATAATTACAAGCTAGGTCACGTCGGGCCTCCGTACGATGTCTTCTATAATTTGTGGAGAAATATTACATTATTCACAAATATATAAACTATCACTACACGCATCCATATACAATATCACATATCCGATTACAACTCCTGTTGATCGTTTCAATTTGAAAAATAATCTGTTCTCTACAATTCAAGTCTCACCGTAGCATCAGTGCATCGAAACTTATACAACAGTACAAAACTCAACCAGATTATAAAGTTTTTTGGCAGAAATATCAATATCGGGCACTATATGCGAAGCTGGGTTGAAAATCTTAGCGGGAACTTATATCCCTAGTTCATTGTTCAAACGTTTTTCACACAAAATCACTTCAATTCAACCCGACTTTTATTCGATTTTTTGACTACGCCCATATCGGTATCACTACGACGTACGAACAAATCTGATCAAGTCTATTGTAAAAAAAAGATTTAACCACATCAATGTACTAAAACGAATAATTAAAACTGACAAAGAATATTAGACCATAATCTATCTATTTGTAATTGCATTGAGCTGCTCAATAAGAGTGAGTCCGTTGAAGCCATCAGTTATAGGGCATGAAAGGCTATTTTACAAGTTAATATCTTATTGGTTATAGAAACCTAAGTAGTATCTAGTTTTGAATTACACTTCTTTTATAATGCAATAAATGATATTGTTGATCAACTTCACCGTTCGTGCACGATTAGTCACTATAACGAGAGACGTCGAATATTGCGATCTTTCTTGTTTCATGGACTGTACATAGTTGTGGTTGGTTCTGCAAATACTTCATACACGTAACGCTAGCCCTCTTGCTCACGCGCAGGATTCTTGTCATACTACATTTTTACTGAACGGTGTTTGGCGGGAGACGTATATCGTTTGTTCGGTGTAGTGGCGCACTACGCCATCTTGTTGGCGAGCGCCAGGTGCAAGCACGCCAGCTGCGCCGTCCACTTGTCCAGCGCGCCGTACCGCGCCGCGCCGCGCGCACTGCTCTGCAGCTCCAGCACGGAGTTCACCTGGTCGATGCGCCCGCTGATTGTGCTGCAACGAGATACGAAGTGCTGTTTTTAACTACTGAAACGCATGAATCATGAAAATCATTTACGAGCCATTATCTTCTGGGCCTTAACATAATAATGCGGATTTGGCGGAGGTAGGAGGAAGTCTAAAAGTTGCACAATGACAGAAAAGTTGTGTGGTAAGCAGTGGTCATGGTATGGGGCGGGCATCTCATGTAGAGAAATGTTGTGAAGAAATTTTTGGAAGTTGACACCTAAACTGCGATGGTCAGACTGTGTGCAAAATCAAAAGATAAGATTTCCCGACCGACCCCAAATAAATTGAGATAATGGGAAGGAAAATTACGACATTCACATACCTTAACATCACTCCTGTAATCCCTGAAGGGTTAGGCAGATACCATTAGTACCCATTAGTACACCCACATTTCTCTAGTTATGTTTAAGTCCCATGTAATAGGGGCGAGCCTATTGCCATCAACCGGGCACAAATCCTGACTCCGTGGCTGCTAACTAATCCTCCTGACCGAAAAACCCAATAACACTGGCTGACCTGGGGATCTAACCCAGGACCTCATGCTCAGCGCTTACGACCACTAGACCAACGAGGCAGTAACATTTTAATTCATAAAAGAAATAACAATCATCTGCTTACTTATCTAAAATGCACGTGACCAGTAGATTCTCCACTTCTTTTTCATCAATATTGAGTTCTTTAGATATAAACGGTATATGGATCCTAGTGTAGGGGCCGATCAGTTTAATCAGAACTTGGGTCCTGATGTTCCTGAGCAGGTCTTCTATATGTTCTCTAATGAAGGGATCATCCATGATATTGTTTCTGTTGTGTTTGAGAATGGACTCGAATTCATTAATATCGTTGTTTTGGTATGCCATCACGAGGTTTGTCATGGCTAGGATTTCTGGGTCGTTCTTGTATGGCTTCGCTTCTTGAGAATCGAAAGGATTGATGCCTGATTTCATAAGCCTGTGAAGAATGGAAATAAAAAATGGTTTATTGACAAGGTAATAAAGTAAGCAGGTACATAAATTAACCGAAGTTGAAACAAAGTGAGTCATTCTAAATCTATCTACTAGATAGTATTTAGAAATACTATATTTAGTTTCAAAGTATTGTTTGCCAGTGAGCTCCGAGTAGCAGTATATTAATGGTATATTGATGTGTAAGTGAGCTAGTAAAACATTGATAAGTGAAGACAAATACGCGAAATTCTCTTCATCTATCTCCTCAACATTGTCTACGAGAAACATCGTCCTCACGATCGAATACTCACATATTAGCTAAAACGAGATATTTCAAGCAAGTCGTCCGTCTCGGGCTGCCAGACTCATCGTAGTTCTTGAACGCCTCGAAGAAGTCTGTGTGAGCCTTCTCGAACTCACCTTCGCGCAAGTGCATCTTACCGCCGCATTCTAAAACAAAGGAGCAGTCGTTTAAGAGTTACCAAATCTGGAGATAGCAATTACAATTATAAGAGGATTAGAAGGGTATGGAGGAAAACTTTGCACAGCAATCGGACAAATTGGTAAAAAAATCGTTGTCTACCCGCAACACAAAACTCTTTTGAGTCTCAAGGCACATTTTACTTTCGGTCGCTGTGGCCATATCATAGTTTGGAAAAGAATCAAATGAAGAATTAGGTAGTCATAATTACCCATCATGGACATCGCCAGAGCAAATTCAATAAAGCAAATATCAAAAATTCGTGAATAAATCAAGAATTATGAGAAATATAATCCAGAACATGATATTTAGTATTTACCTCTAATAACACCCATAATAAGAGGATGTGGTATAGCAGACTTGATGTGCAAAGATTGTTCATACAGCGCCTTGAGTTTCTTGTTGTTCTTCTGTGCTGTATACATCTGAATCTCCAGAGCGTATATCTCAAGCAGCTGAGTGCCTTTCTTCAGGTCATCCTCGCCTTCATCAGTCTGTAGTGGAAATATCTATATTATAGGCAACAGATAGTTATCAGGGTGAACCAATTGTTAAACTATGTTGCCTTTTTGAACTACGGTCTCCGGAAGAATGAACAGAGTGCATTATCAGCTGTATTGGAAAGTTTATAGATGTTTATTGTACTGTATGTTTATTTATTACTTATTGAATTCTGATTATACTCAGAATTCACACATGCACTTATAAGAATCTTACTTATACAAGAAAACATAATGAATTTTAAAAATCCACAGACACCCACATGCTTGTTTTAAATCCCATAATAAAAAAGGTTAGTTAATTTTGTTAAAATATTAGAATAAGTGCATGATAAATTTGTTTCTTTTTGGTAAATATTAAAGCAAAACTTTGCATGACATTACTAGATTTCATTTTATTATTAGATTAGTACCCAGCAATGCTGTTTCTCATTTAGATAATAAATCTCACCTGACAGCTCTGATGCAGTTGCTTCAGAATCTTGGCCAGCTTATTGAAATCCCCTCTATCATAGTACAGTTTTCCTAGCTTAGTGTTTGTCTTGAACCATAGCCTGTCGTTCTTGGCATCTTTCAGAGCCTCAAGCGTAGTTTCGTAGAAGTCTTGCAACAATTCCATCTGCAAAGAACACTTTTATATACATAATATATGTGAACAAACAAATCAATTTTATTGAAATCAGTCAATAAAATTAATATGGTATGATTTTACAATTGCCCGGACAAAAACATATTTTTGCTTGATGTTTCTTCTTGTCTTGTGTGCTTTATTTTTTATGCATCACAAGTAAGTGCAAATAAATATATTTCTTGCTTTTTATCAAAGTAATATTTTGATGGGACATCAAAAAGGAAGATCACAGATTAGACTCGAGTATGAGATAATGCTTGCTAATAGCATTCATCATATCAGCCATGATCCACTCACTGCTACGTATTTAGACTTCCTTCATTTTATATTATTCTTTTTCATGTTAATTATTACAGCATAAAAACTATTAATTGTATTGACCAATATTCTAAACACTTCTGACACTTACATTTCTAGAAGTAGAGATGTAATCCAGGATGGAGTTGATGGACTTTTCCGAGTGATTCCTGGTGACCGCACTCTTGATGTACGTCAGCAGCTGTTTGTACCTCGACATCATTTCTGTGAAGTTACCCTGTGAATACATGAAGTTCTTATTATCTTACATTATACCCATTGTAGTGAAGACAGTAGAACAAAAATTTCCTTTTGGATTGTATTGCATCGGCTGATGTCACATCCCAGGTGCATTTTTATTAGGTGTTTTTTTTTATTGTTGTATTTTTTGTTTCAAATGTTTACCTGTGGAAACTTGTAAATGCCCTTCAAATTAGTATTGTTTACGAACATTGTCTATATTAGCTGTAAGTTTCCCAAATAGAATAAAATTAAAATAATATTAAGGGGAACCATAACCTGAATAAATGTTTTCAAATGTGCAACAGTAGTTTAATGAACTGATATTATTTGTTTTCTAGTTCATTAGTACCATTCTGATAATGTTCGGACATCAAAGGTGTGACAAAAAAAAGTGGAGAAATATAACTTTTAAGCTTAGTGCTGGAGCTTTTATAGAAGTTTTTCGCTGCAAATTCATTTTTTAACTTTTAACTATACTAATGATTATTGAAACTAGAATGAAGCATCTTGAAATTGTTTGTTATTTTGGTGCACAGCCATTGTTGTGTACTGACACAACAATTCTACTGAACTCACCAATTTAAAATTAATCTTGATCATTTGCTTGAGTGCCTTGAAGCCCCATTCACCCTTGTCTCCTCCTTCAAGCTCGAGGACTTTCTGAAAACTAGTGAGAGCTGCCTGGGGCTCATCCTCCTTCAATGCTTTGCTATTATAGTACTGATTCTCCAAATCAACATCCGGTTCTGAGTTACTGTCTTCGGAGTATTCCTGGAAAAATTAACAATCGAAATTATTTAAAAACATTGTCTGGGCAAGATGATCAAGCTGAGAATAAGTTCAAGTTATAATACGAAGGCTAGGTCATTTGTGCAAGATAAATGTCAATTTTGCACACCTCATGGCGCAGCAATAAAATAATGTGGGTTAAACTGTAGTTTTCTTGTAACATACGTTTTTTCAAAAACTTTTACAAAAAAGCAAGGTTAAAAGCTGGTAATTTCGGGGATACTCGCAAAAACGTCACGCACAATAACATTACCAAATAAATGATGTGCAATCAAATTACATACCAAGCCATAATCTTCCTCCTCCTCGCACATATAATCATCATCGTTATCCGACATATTTGATGAACTTTCCTAGTTATTTATTTTACAATTTCACAAATTACAAAAGCGTATTTTTTAAAAGCTATTATTTTCCCGAAATGACATGACACTGACATGACACGAATGACACACCGGTTTCCGTGGTTTTAATTTTATACTCTGTGCACTGTTAGTTAGCACTAGAGAAAACACATTTTTTTTCATGTTACTTACAATAGAGGCAGTCGGGTTTCTACGTTACGATCCCTGCACATCGCAGTGGTGACTTGGTGAGCGCGGCCATTAGGGATGATTCTCATTAGAGCGGGGCGGGCCGAGGACGGGCCGGAGCCCATCCGTGCTGCACGATTTATATTACACCGTGTGTTAAACAGGGATCATTCTCATTAGAGCGGGCCTACAACCGTGGCGTCGTGCGGGCCCGGACGGGCCTCGGAACATGCACTGTGTAATATGAATTGCTTCATACAAAATGTATGTAACGTTTCAAATCCGTGCCCCGTCCGGGCCACGTACACGGCCCGCCCCGGGCACGGCCCGCTCTAATGAGAATCATCCCTTATACTCTTTCCCGCGGTCTATGTCCGACAATACACTAATATCAATATCCATTACTCTCATAGTCCGACGGAACGACCACCCAACAAGACCCTGGTGGGGAAATCAGGCGCAGGACTCACAATTAAATGTAGCAAGGAACTTGATCAAAGTTCCTTGCTTAAATCCCAATCAAATTAAAATCTATAAATTGAACGCAACCATGGTATGATAATATATTTCGCCATATATTAATATACCATGAACGCAACAGTCGTCCATATGTTTGATTGGTTGACTGGATAACCAATAGAAAAATTGATATAAATGTTCATTTTAGGCGCCAAACCTATTTACTTGTTTTAGTTCATTTTTTTTTTCTACTAAAGGTATATAATATTTATTTTACATCAAACTTCAACGTACCTAACCACATTAGACACATTATTTAGGCAGTAGTAACAAAACCAACGTAAATCGCGCTTTTTTCATTTGCCGGTTTGTGAGTGGTCAATGAACTTGCAAACATATGATCGTTCCGAATACTTCTTTATGAGTTGACATTGCTGCGACCAAATTCATAATTATCGTTTCAAGGTACAAATTTCCGATTTAAAATTAAAACATGTAGAAATGCAGAATAGTTTGTTTCATTTCTAATCAAGTTATGAATATTTATGACGGAATATTCACATCATAGCATTTTCAAAAGAAAACGTATTTTCATTGAATGGATTTCGGAACAAAACCGATCATTGACAAGTCACAACATTGAAGATTTGGAGGGAAATTAAGTAGACTCAAAAAAGCGGGCGGTCTGCAAACGCGCATTCGCATCTGTGAACTTGTACGTGTTGATCGTAACATTCGTAACTGAAAGTTGACTTAAATTCTATTTTTTAATTTAATCAAAACATAATGCCCCCTATTTGCCCCAATACCGGAAAGGAAAACCTGCACAACGATATAAAAAACGGGCATTTGAAGGTTAGTCACTCCATACTCGCTAATTTATTATTAGAAAATTGCGACATGTCAGAACCTGCCGGAACCTGTAGCTAACCGTTGTTTGTTTTGCAGTCTCCGGTTAAAAACAATGTTTTGGCCGAACGCAATGACAATTTGAGTGAAGAAAGTATGGAGGTTGAGGGAAAGAACATGGAAGTCGCAGTATTTGATCCACAAAAGGAGCCCCTTCTGAGAGACAACCCTCGCCGCTTCGTCATATTCCCGATCAAGTACCCCGACATCTGGCAAATGTACAAGAAGGCTGAGGCTTCGTTCTGGACTGTTGAGGAAGTGGATCTATCCAAGGTATATATTTGTTCATATCTTTGTTTATTTTCGTCATATAAGTATAAACTATACAACGCATTTTTAATTTTCCTAGAATCTACTTTGTTATTTTACTATATTATGATTTACTGTCGGTGTAATCAATTTTTAAGATAAGAAAGCTTCGGTAAAATGTCCGCTGTTTGTCGTTACAAATAGTCACGCATGACCACCTCCCGCGAACAATAGGAAGTACAACCTGTACAGCACCTAATCTAATAATGGCGCAATATCAGTCATGGTGTTATTTTTCTTTTATTTCATCATAATTATGACATGGGACTATTTTGATATAATTATATGACATGCTTCTTTTTTGTTCGATTTTTGTTCTAATTTAACTTCCCCTTAATTTTACAACTTCGATACTTCATGTAAAGCATGAGGTGCAAGTACTGCAACACCATTAAAAATTTTGTTTTTGCTTCTTAGTCTAAACATGTAGCAATGTTTTGTACACAAGGCAGACATTCAAATAACTCAACTTACATTTAATTGTTGTATACAGGACTTGTCAGACTGGGAGAATCTGAAGGACAGTGAGAGGCACTTCATCAAACATGTGCTGGCTTTCTTTGCTGCCTCAGACGGCATTGTCAATGAGAACCTGGTGGAACGCTTCTCCCAGGAGGTGCAAGTGACTGAAGCAAGGTTCTTCTACGGGTTCCAGATAGCTATGGAGAATGTACACTCTGAGATGTACTCTCTGCTCATTGATACATACATTAGAGACCCTAAGGAGAGGTAAGTTGTCTGAATTTTCTTGAAAAATAGTCCCTTACTTGGCAGTCGAGTAAAAATAGGTATTTATTTTAAAAACTCCATGTAAGGTTTCTCACATTTACACCCCTAAGGCTACCCACTGACCCAAATTTCATACATTTTAAATATTCTTTTAAAAAAAAAAAACATAAAAATTGTAACCCACCAGTATCAGGACCAGGGTCTAAGCTACAAGGTTTCTTATCATTAGAGGAAGCAATCCATAAGTAACTACATACAAATAGGCACTAAACCACCATGACTCATTCTCATACAAAGTTTTCCATTGTAATCATTTGAATCTTTTCCTTTTATAGAGACTTCCTGTTCAACGCCATTGAAACCTTGCCCTGTGTGAAGAAGAAGGCTGACTGGGCCCTGCAGTGGATCGCAAGCAAGGAGGCTACATTCGCTGAGCGCATCATCGCGTTTGCCGCCGTCGAAGGCATCTTCTTCTCTGGCAGTTTCGCTTCTATCTTCTGGATGAAGAAGCGTGGTCTGATGCCTGGATTGACATTCAGCAATGAGCTGATTTCAAGGGATGAGGTTGGTATTTTGAGTCATTCTAAAATGACATGTTTTCATATTTTCAACAGGTCTTTTCTAAATACTTACTAAACTTCAGGCCATTTTTATCAAGGGGTACTGTAGCCAGTAACTGGTTTGTGGAGATTGGATAGGCAGAGTTAAGACTGGTAGCCAACCTCAACATAGTTGGATAAATAAAGGCTATTCTGATAAGTTCAGTTGATAGTCATTCATCAACACAAACAGCTTTTATATTTTAACTTCTTATCTTTAGTGTGTCTCCTCACGCAGACGCTTATCTGAAATATTAGCTTGAAACATAATGATATCATTGATAAGAATCGCACCTAAGTTTGTTTCACCACTGTGTGGCCTACTTGTGTTTATCACAAAATCAATACAGTTTAACTTTCAGTTTGGTATCAATTTATTTCATGAAGCTCGGTTAATACATCGTGTATGTTGAGTGGATATCCATAGAAAGTACTAGGCAACTGGTAATAATCCTATTAACCTATTTGATAAGGTCTATCATAACCGTGTAACCTTTAGTGCATGCTCATTTATTAATTAATGATTCAATTAATTAAAAATTTGCATGTAATCCTATGGAGTTAAAGTTTTTACATTATAGTTATACTATGTTGAGTGGTTAACCATACATAATATAAGTAAGGATTGGCTTGACATGTTCAGAACATGTTAACATTTAAGATAGTAATGTTAACCAATGATTACCATTATAGCCCTCTACAACTAATTTTATACATTAACAGGTCATCTATTTTAGGCGATTATGATGTATGTGTCATACATAATAAGCTTTTCATGTTAGGAAGTAGTTAGGAATTCTATTTCTGATGACAATATTATCTACGGTTCTGCAGGGCCTACACACCGACTTCGCGTGCCTGATGTTCCGCCACCTAGTTCAGAAGCCGAGTAAGGAGCGCGTGCTGGCCATCATAAAGGACGCCGTCGTCATCGAGCAAGAGTTCCTCACTGACGCGCTACCCGTCAGGCTGCTCGGCATGAACTGCGAACTCATGTCCGAATACATCGAGTTCGTCGCCGACAGACTACTCGTGGAACTTATTGGAGAAAAGGTATGTGACCTTATTTGTGATGTTCTTCAGATAGGACAGGCAGTACTGACAACCGTGCGTGTATGATGTATGAAAGTCAGGCGAGTTGCGGCCAAGTGCAATCCTATTTAATATGAGAATAATACCTAATCCATGCAAAATGGATGAGTTTATATAACTGAATTGTTAAAGATATTCCAATGTGCTATGAACTGAATTGGAAAAGCAGATACTGTGTAGCAGATGTTATTCTATTGTTGCCTAAACGGAAAATGTAGGTCATCCACTATCAGTATGTTTTTGAACTATTCTGATACTGACAAGAACCACTATTTAGCCAATTAGAACCAGTTAAAATATTCGAATTTACCTAAGTATTAGTTTCTAGTGAACATTACTATTACTTTAAGAACGTGTTCTTAAATTGTATTATTTCGTCAACAGCACTACAACACAAAGAACCCATTCGACTTCATGAATCTCATCTCTTTGGAAGGCAAGACCAACTTTTTTGAGAAGAAGGTCAGCGAGTACCAGAAGTGGGGAGTTATGGCGAACCAGATGGACAATGTTTTCACACTTGACGCTGAATTCTAAACTGACTACAAACCATGCAATAGTCTTAGTGACAGACAGTATTATTAATTCCAATCATCAGTAACAATGTGTATGTTTGGACATCTGGTACTTTACCGCTGGAGCTGGTAATACAATTACTTGGACTGACAGTATATTCATTATTGTCATATTATGTACAACTTGATTAATTTGAATTGTGTTTTTGACGATTAATTGTGCATGAAGGGGTTCCTTATTATTAAGTAGACAAAAATCCTTGATTTTGTAACATGTACCTTTACGCAAATAGTTTTAATGACTTAGCATCTAATGAACTAGAATATTTTCCTACACAATAATATATTTTATAGTAAAATGGAATCATTTCAAGATGATTTATTCTGTGATAGATAATAATAATGAGCGCATTTACTTGGAAATGTAAGTGAAATGCTTTCTGCTTTATGTAGGATAAGTGTTTAAAATTGTATTTTTTTGCTAATAAAAGTTCTTTTCGACAAATAGTAGTCTTTATTTTTGTCAACGACTTGGGTTTGTATGGGTCGTTTCCACAAAGCGAAAAAATCCACTCGCGCATAGCCTCGTTCTCCTCGTTCGTCCCTTATTCATGTAGGTACGTCAGAACCGCGGGTGTACTTTTCAGATCTGCTTAAATTTATTTGCAATTATTTGGTACATAAGGTACCGTGTACTTTTACGTACCTCTCTTGAAAATCTGCGTACCGGTACCTACACTCGTACAATGATATTTTTGTACACCCGCCATCCTGATGTCAGAACCGCGGGTATACTGCTAACCAATATAATATGTAGGTAGCTAAGTACACTCCATTAACTCCATAAGTAGATTTTTTAAATAATAACGTCATAGAAAGAAAATTGTTTTTTTTTACTTGTGTACGGGTGTAGTCAGATTTTCAACAGAGGTACGTAAAGATACTAAAAATAATTGCAATTTTAAGCAGATCTGAAAAGTATACCCGCGGTTCTGACGTACACATCTTTATTTAGTGAGTCTATCTAGCATGTGCCTCAGGTTGGCTGGACAAATCTTCAAAATAGCTTGCATTTAACTAGGTCAATAGGTCACTTTATGTGACGGCTAAACACCCTTATTTCAGAATTTGTGACGCTACAGAATCTTAGGGTCAACACACACCGAAAGAGCGGCGAAGGGCAGCGAAGCGCGGAGTCACGGAGTCCCGCGACTTCTCGAGCATTCCAGCGACTTCTCGAGCAGTCGCGGGAATCCGCGCGCCTTCCCGAGCCCACCCGCGATGAATTCATGGGTCGCTCTCCTATGCGCAGTTCAATTTCAACAAAACTCGAGGAAACTTGTGTTTAAGCAGTGAAAATGGGTATTTTGGATTTAATTATTATTGCACATATATAATTGAAGAAGAAGAGGAAGAGGCCGAAGAGATAAGGAGGGAAAGATTTAAAAGAAATATATGGTTCAATTGTATTGTTATTTATCGCTCGCGACTGCCTGAACATTCTCGGGACTTCCCGCAACTTCTCACGCAGTCGCACGGCTCCGTTTATGGAATTCCCCGGAATTCCTGCGGCGCCGCGGGCATCCGCGCGACTCGTTCGAGTTTCTCATGCGATAATAAGTATTATGGTAATGATAATAAAGTTAAAATTCATATGAAACTGAAACTGCGCTCCGCTTCGCTGCCCTTCGCCGCTCTTTCGGTGTGAGTTCACCCTTAGATAATCGATCGAGAACGTGTCCAGCCATCTTGAAAAACCACTTTTCGCCGGTCTCTCAATCTCGGTAACGGAAGTGATTTTGACGACTTTTTGCATATCAACGGGCGTCACATAAATTTGTGACGGGCACCGAGCTAAAAGTTTTGTGATAAGTACAGTGGTTTAGTAGAAAAATGCAAAAATCTGTGTCCAGCCATCTTGAATTTACGTAAAAGACATGGCTGGCACTTCCGAATCTCAATAACGGGGGCGTTTTCGAATATGGTTCCTTTACTAATACTTGGTGACGCAATGTGTGACAGTAATAACGTTTGATTTATGGCGTCACATGTAAGGGTTTACGAGAAATTAATAAAAACTTAATGTCCAGCCAACCTGAGTTCAAGATGGCTGGACACCTGTATCTCCACTGCCTGATGATCTACGACCTTCGAAATGTGTTCAAAATGTTGTGACGGGGACGATAATGATAACCTGAAATTGTGACGGAGAAACTTTGCGTAGTTTCAAAGATATTGACCATTTAAATTTTCCCATACAAACATCCATTAATAGTGTGAGGTGACCATAATTTTACATAAATAAAGGATTTCTTTTTAATCGATTAATTGGCCGGTAGCATACACGCCTGCTTTGTATTTGATTTCCCTGTGGGAATAAAAGGTTTTCCTGCAGTGAAAAGAGTAAGTATGTGTTAATTCAAAATAACAATTGACCACCAGCGCTGCAAGAGAGAGCCCACTTGTATTTCGCGTTTAGTTCATTATCTTATGTAACTGAAAATGAGAACTAAACTCGACAGCCGACAGTGTATGTACTTTTAGAAGTGTTATCACTAATCAGAGTACTAGTAACTATTAATTAATCTGCGGTAAGACAACCTCATTTATAAGATTTAAGATTCGACCAGTTGTCCTAGTAGTACCAACTTTAAGCAATAGATGGCGACACCAACATCAGATATCATGGCAATATAGTTTGTCCTCCGACATTTTCGTGGTAGCCCGCGAAATTCAATTTTTCTTGAGTTTTTTGCAGTTATTTTTTTCGTCCGCGGAAACAAATAACTTATAGATATGTATGATGATTCTTAAGGTTATAATTATGTAAATACATACTTGTTATTGTCGCCTATTGGATATAAAGTTGAAAATCTATTGAAGATTACATAGCGTTTTCGTTCGTTCCGGTTGCTAACGCTCAGTAGTCTTTAATAGATTTTCAACTTTATGCTCTTAGGTATAAAGTTGAAAATCTATTGGAGATTACTAAGCGTTCACGTTTATCGTTTGCAACTTGGCTAGGAGTTTACACGCGTGATCGCCCGCCGCCGCGCCCGCACCCGCCGTCGTCCGGTACGCGGCCTTAGGACAAACAACGTTGTGGTACAAGGCGAGGGTTACGGAAGTGCAAATGCGAGTTGATCATCGTCATTTGAAACGCCGTATAAGTACAAATAAATAAATGTGATTTTATTTACAGCAAACATTATTTTTTCATTTAAATACCTTCAGAGCATTAGTTTAGTTCTCCTGACATAATATATACCTACTAAAAAGAATAGATATCTGCACGTAAATAATCAATAACATTTAAAAATTACACCCCCCCCCTTCCTCACTTCTACATTCTTGTCTTCTATTGATTTAAATATCTACAGTTGTTCGTATTAGTATCACCAATACACGGATTTTCGTCCATTAAAGAAAACACCTTAAAATATACTTGTCCTACATAAAACCTACAATATTGGTTACCCTACTGCAGTGTTTGTATGGGGAAATTTAAATGGTCAATATCTTTGAAACTACGCAAAGTTTCTCCGTCACAATTTCAGGTTATCATTATCGTCCCCGTCACAACATTTTGAACACATTTCGAAGGTCGTAGATCATCAGGCAGTGGAGATACAGGTGTCCAGCCATCTTGAACTCAGGTTGGCTGGACATTAAGTTTTTATTAATTTCTCGTAAACCCTTACATGTGACGCCATAAATCAAACGTTATTACTGTCACACATTGCGTCACCAAGTATTAGTAAAGGAACCATATTCGAAAACGCCCCCGTTATTGAGATTCGGAAGTGCCAGCCATAAGTCTTTTACGTAAATTCAAGATGGCTGGACACAGATTTTTGCATTTTTCTACTAAACCACTGTAATTATCACAAAACTTTTAGCTCGGTGCCCGTCACAAATTTATGTGACGCCCGTTGATATGCAAAAAGTCGTCAAAATCACTTCCGTTACCGAGATTGAGAGACCGGCGAAAAGTGGTTTTTCAAGATGGCTGGACACGTTCTCGATCGATTATCTAAGATTATGTAGCGTCACAAATTCTGAAATAAGGGTGTTTAGCCGTCACATAAAGTGACCTATTGACCTAGTTAAATGCAAGCTATTTTGAAGATTTGTCCAGCCAACCTGAGGCACATGTGCCTCAGGTTGGCTTGTATAGACGCGGGGCGTCGCGCGTTGCGTTGAGCGGCGCGGCCCGCACTGAATTCAAATATATGGCGTTGTATGAGTGCGTTTACGGAGAAGCGATTTTAGACGCGTTTGTTTGAATTAGGGCGTTTTTTGCGGCCGAGCCTGCGGATGGCACCGACGCGTCCCACGCGGCGTTTATCGCGGCGGCGCACGCAGCGGCGTCACATAAATTTGTGACGGGCACCGAGCTAAAAGTTTTGTGATAAGTACAGTGGTTTAGTAGAAAAATGCAAAAATCTGTGTCCAGCCATCTTGAATTTACGTATAAAACTTATGGCTGGCACTTCCGAATCTCAATAACGGGGGCGTTTTCGAATATGGTTCCTTTACTAATACTTGGTGACGCAATGTGTGACAGTAATAACGTTTGATTTATGGCGTCACATGTAAGGGTTTACGAGAAATCAATAAAAACTTAATGTCCAGCCAACCTGAGTTCAAGATGGCTGGACACATGTATCTCCACTGCCTGATGATCTACAACCTTCGAAATGTGTTCAAAATGTTGTGACGGGGACGATAATGATAACCTGAAATTGTGACGGAGAAACTTTGCGTAGTTTCAAAGATATTGACCATTTAAATTTTCCCATACAAACATCCATTAATATTGTGAGGTGACCATAATTTTACATGAATAAAGGATTTCTTTTTAATCGATTAATTGGCCGGTAGCATCCACGCCTGCTTTGTATTTGATTTTGATTCTGAGATCTGATTCTTCATAGTAATAAAAGAAATAATTGTGAACTTATTTAAGGTTTGTCTTATTGAGACATATACGAAGGATGATTTAAGTACAGGCGTCTTTGAAATGACGAAACACAAACTTGACAAACTTTTTGCTAATACTTTAATTGATGACCCAGCAGAGGATACAATTTCTCTTTTTAATGACAACGATGAGATTAGTGACGACAATATATTTTTACATTGGTTCAATGAACAGGTGAGTAAAGAAAAAGAAAATGTCGCTAAATGTGAACCCGGTAATGTAGATAACTATTTGTACTTTCCCATGTTTATAGCCCTACTCAAAAGACTTTTGAATAAATTGCCACTGTGGTCAAACGGAATGTGTCCTATTTTTAAAAATGAGAATAAAGCTCCGTCTTCTTCTGCTGCGGAAGATTGTTTTAAGACCTTAAAAAACATAATATTTCGAACTAAATTAACTCGACACCGACTAGATAATTTTATTATGACTCATACAGAATTTTTCGATGAGGAACTTAAATTAGCAATGAGTAATTTAATATTGAACGCAAATAAAACTAAAAAAAATATCTCAAGGAAAAAAACGCTGTATAAGTACAAATAAATAAATGTGATTTTATTTACAGAAAACATTACTTTTTCATTTAAATACCTTTAGAGCATTAGTTTAGTTCTCCTGACATAATACACCATTATTTTTAGGTCGTTCTGGAGCCGAATACCATGAACTCTATCATCGAACTCGAAAAGATTTGGACTATTTTTTTCAAAAAATAACAATAAAAAAAACACGAAAGAATAAATTTAATGTTTTTTTTTAAAATAATGTTAATGTTGTTATAATGTTGTGTAATGTTTTGTTTTTTTTTAATTTTTTTTTAATAATTTTTCTATTATTTTTAGTAGGTATACATACCTACTAAAAATAATAGATATCTGCTCGTAAATAATCAATAACATTGAAAAATTACACCCCCCCCCCCTTCCTCACTTCTACATTTTTGTCTTCTATTGATTTAAATATCTACAGTTGTTCGTATTAGTATCACCAATACACGGAGTTTCGTCCATTAAAGAAAACACCTTAAAATATACTTGTCCTACATAAAACCTACAATATTGGTTACCCTACTGCAGTGTTTGTATGGGGAAATTTAAATGATCAATATCTTTGAAACTACGCGAAGTTTCTCCGTCACAATTTCAGGTTATCATTATCGTCCCCATCACAACATTTTGAAGGTCGTAGATCATCAGGCAGTGGAGATACATGTGTCCAGCCATCTTGAACTCAGGTTGGCTGGACATTAAGTTTTTATTGATTTCTCGTAAACCCTTACATGTGACGCCATAAATCAAACGTTATTACTGTCACACATTGCGTCACCAAGTATTAGTAAAGGAACCATATTCAAAAACGCCCCCGTTATTGAGATTCGGAAGTGCCAGCCATAAGTTTTATACGTAAACTAGCTGTGCCCGGCATGCGTTGCAATGCATGTTTTCCTACCTACTACCCTACCTACCCTAATTTTTTGTGAATCTAAACCATTCCCAGATCCCCTTGAACACACACAAAAAAATTCATCAAAATCGGTCCAGTCGTTTGAGAGAAGTTCATTGACATACACACTCACAGAAGAATTATAATTATATATATAAAGAAGATTCAAGATGGCTGGACACAGATTTTTGCATTTTTCTACTAAACCACTGTACTTATCACAAAACTTTTAGCTCGGTGCCCGTCACAAATTTATGTGACGCCCGTTGATATGCAAAAAGTCGTCAAAATCACATCCGTTACCGAGATTGAGAGACCAGCGAAAAGTGGTTTTTCAAGATGGCTGGACACGTTTTCGATCGATTATCTAAGATTCTGTAGCGTCACAAATTCTGAAATAAGGGTGTTTAGCCGTCACATAAAGTGACCTATTGACCTAGTTAAATGCAAGCTATTTTGAAGATTTGTCCAGCCAACCTGAGTCACATCCGCGTCTCCGTAAATGAGGCCATATAGTGCTCGAAGTTAATAACTATTATGTACCTTACAAATCCAAAATTTCGACTTTCTGCGAGCTATACTTTAAAAGATATTCGTTATTTAGGCAAACGTCCAGCCAGCGGGCTTTTTTTTAAATACTACTCTTTTATATCATACAATAGCATTAGGAGTGTGATACTATTATGTACCTTTAGAAGATATTTGGAGATTATTTTTTTACAAGCTGGCCGTGCTGTGTACTCAGTCCTTGGAGCATGGTCTGTGAGAGGCCAAAAAGGACTCTTGGACCTTGGTAGTCTAAGAGGGTGCTGGAGTTCTAAATATCTCGTCGAGAGTGCTAAGGAATAGCTTAGGAGACGGCGGATCACCCTTTGTAATACCTTTTTGTATACCAAAGTATCATGAAAAAATCATCAATGTCTAGTAAATACACATCGTCATCTTTGCAATCGGAATTATTATTTAAAAATGCAGTCTTATATTAATTCATAGGGAGAAGGAACAAAATAATAACGAATCACATTACTTTTATTATGTAAAATTATAATTACATGGATGTTATGGGGTTATGTAGGAACTCAACCGAATCAAAATGTATAAAATAAATTGCAAGTGTTACGGATTCCGTAGAGTTCCTATATAACCACAGCGAAGATGATGTAAGTCACATTATTTTCCCAAACATTCAATTTTATTCTGGTAAGAATAGAATATGGAACACATAGAAACCTGAGCATACAATGAGACCTCGTTTCCTATTCATTGACGTGGAGATCGTGTATATTGAGAAGTACTCATTACATGCAAATGTGTCTTGACACACATACCTCTTTTCACAATATGTTACACCTCAGTGGAAATAAAATTCAATAACAACAAGTCTATAAATTATACTCTAACATAAAAAATAAAACAAATGTGCAAGATAGTTTTCTAGTCCTACTATTGTGTTCAGATTCTAATTATTTTGGAGATTGGTTGCCGTAATAAATCTTTACAAATTGAAGATCAAACGAGATGGTAACTACGACGGTCGTCTCTGCAAAAGTGAAATTATGTAAATTGGATATCGTTATTATTAAATAGTTTTCTTTTTTAGTCCTATGCGGGAACTTAAAACATGTTTCAATCATTTGAAAACAGTATTGCATATCTTAGTTTAAATAGTGTAAAGGCTAACGCACATTTAGGCCGCGCCGCAACGCTTTGGAAAATCCTCTTACATCACTTTGGTCCCTAGTGTGAGTTTTTATCACTGACAAAACCTATTCGATCGTAACTTCCATTTTATGTAGAACTTTCTGCTCGCGACTTTGTTCGCGTCTAATTTAATTATTTTGCTGCATTCCGCAAAAATTCTTTCGCTAGTGTCGTTTTCTACTAACGAAAGAATTTTTGAAATCGGATGAATAGTTTCGGAGCTATCCTTCTACATCCAACGTTACAAACTTTGCCTTATTATAATAATAGTTCAGATGTGTGTTTCCCATTTTTGTCACCAGACAGTGCTAGCTCAATTTTAGAAGTTTAAGATAAAAATTCGCACTAGGGCCTCGGACAAGCGTCCCCGGGTGGCTGTGCCTACATACGCTAGCAGAGTGCCTAGCGCGAGTGCTTGTCGCTGACGAGGCGGCGCAGCAGGCGGTGGCCCGACAGGAACGTCAGCGCGCCCAGCGGCAGCAGGTAGCGCATCGTGTCGAACATCGACAGCTGCAGCCACAGCACGCCGTACAGACCCAGCGAACCTGACGGACAACAACACGTGTTACTCCTCAATGTTCATAACATCACGCTTGTAATCATCGAAGGGAGAGGCAAACAGAGATGTCAGTTGCCAGTTAACTTGTCCTATTTACTAGAGAGCAACCATAAGTATGTGGTCATTCATTAGGGTACAAGCGAGGCAGAAAATTTTATGCTTTGGTGACATTTCAGATGGAAAAACACAATCGCACTTGGTCTGACCAGAGAATTGAACCCCGAAAACGTTCGTACGTACAAAAATAGTAACAATATTAGTGGTATATTATACAGGGTTATTTGTAAAACACCAGTAACCTCTTAAGAGGTCATTGTACTCATCATTATGAACAACTTTTACTATGGGACCAAACCTGAAATCGCGAAAAAAAATCATCTGTTCCCTACATTTTGACGAGTTAATCGATCATAATTGTAGGGAACAGCTGATTTTTTTTTCGCGATTTCAGGTTCTCTTAAGAGGTTACTGGTGTTTTACAAATAACCCTGTATAATCCTTTTACCAATCAGTACTGGCAAGCGAGGCACAAACAGTCCACATAAACCGAATTGAAATCTCTCAGTATTTTTAATTTTCCCCAGTCTCTTAGTTAAAATCTTTTTGATAGAAAACGTTTTTTATGTTAATATTTCGGCAGTACGCACAGTTCAGAGCACAGAATCTTAGAGTTTCTAATATACTAACCTCCCAAAGCCAGATGGAACACCAAGGCACTAGGCGTGAAGGGGAAGTTGCCGAAGTTGAGGCCGAGCCGCGCCCACAGCAGCAGCAGCAGCAGCAGCGGCGCCGCGCAGCCCAGCGCGAACACGTCGGACAGCGCGCGCGCCGGCCGCGCCTCGGGCGAGCGGAAGATGTGCGCGATCTCCGGCAGCGGCCCGCGGTACGGCTTCGATGTCGATGTTACTGGTGTGCCTGGCGGGAATTCATTTTAATTTAGTTCAGAGCATCTCTATCTCATTCTGTCACGTAAAATTTGGTGGAACGAGAAATCCGCACGTTACAGTGCATCCGATGCGAATGAATGCTCTTTAGTGAGTTACATTTCTGAGTAACAAGAAAATACTGATCTGTGCGTGTACATGTGAATTCACCAGCATGACACTGACCCAACGGCAACTTAATAAAAAAAACCGGCCAAGTGCGAGTCGGACTCGCGCACGAAGGGTTTCGTACCATTATCTATAAAAACGGCAAAAAAATCATATCTGTTGTATGGGAGCCCCCCTTAATATTTTTTTTTTAATTTTTAGTATTTGTTGTTATAGCGGCAATAGTAACACATCATTTGTGACAGCTTTCTAGCTATCACGGTTTATGAGATACAGCCTGGAGACAGACAGACAGACAGCGAAGTCTTAGTAATAGGGTCCCGTTTTACCCTTTGGGTACGGAACCCTAAAAAAACCGGCCAAGTGCGAGTCGGACTCGCGCACGAAGGGTTCCGTACCATTATCTATAAAAACGGCAAAGAAATCATATCTGTTGTATGGGAGACCCCTTAATATATTTTTTTTTTAATTTTTAGTATTTGTTGTTATAGCGGCAATAGTAATACATCATTTGTGAAAATTTCAGCTTTCTAGCTATCACGGTTTATGAGATACAGCCTGGAGACAGACAAACAGACAGACAGACAGCGGAGTCTTAGTAATAGGGTCCCGTTTTACCCTTTGGGTACGGAACCCTAAAAAAGATCACAATTTTTTTACAGTGATGCAAAATTAAAAGATATCTGTGAAAGGACTGTAGTTTGGAATAACAGAATTGTCATGATAAACTCTTTTGCAAAAAAAACGGGCACTTTAGATTTTTAGGGTTCCGTACCCAAAGGGTAAAACGGGACCCCATTACTAAGACTTCGCTGTCTGTCTGTCTCCAGGCTGTATCTTATAAACCGTGATAGCTAGAAAGCTGAAATTTTCACAAATGATGTATTACTATTGCCGCTATAACAACAAATACTAAAAATTAAAAAAAAAAGATATTAAGGGGGCTCCCATACAACAGATATGATTTTTTTGCCGTTTTTATAGATAATGGTACGGAACCCTTCGTGCGCGACTCCGACTCGCACTTGGCCGGTTTTTTTCTCTACTTCAATGAAGAAGAACAAGAAATAGGTTTTATTAATTTGACGATGTATTGGCATGTTATTTGAAGCATCCTGGCATGATTCTTTACGTTCCAAATTTAAAATTTGAAATTAATAAAAGTAAAATAATGATTATTGTGGATTATTCTAAAATTGCTTTACTATTGGCGCGAATTGCTGAAACGATTTTTAACTGATTACGATATTTTAAAACTTTTTGGATATTTTCTGCAAATTAAACAATTTAATCTTTCTTTTTACATTAAATACCACTTTTTGATATGAGTGATAAAGCGATAAGGGCCGGTAAAACTATAGCCCTACTTGAAGAAGGTTGTTCGCAAACTTACGTGTCTCAGCGGCTAAATGTGAGTCGTTCAACTGTCCAGAGGACTTGGAAACGGTATCAAGAGACCGGTTCGGTCAAAAGAAGACCCGGTTCGGGAAGAAAACGATGCATAGAACCAAGAGATGACCGCTTTTTGGTGAGTCAGGCGTTGCGGAATCGTAAGGCGTCAAGTGTGGACCTGAAGAAGAGCCTTGAAGAAGTAAGAGGAGTAGAAGTTAGCTTGTGGACGGTCAGGAGGAGGCTTTTGGCTGCCAATATCAGGTTACCGCCCAGCTCGGGGCCCTAAATTACTCCGTGAGCACCGTGTTGCTCGACTTCAGTTTGCTCGGAACTTTGCTTCATGGACTCTGGAGGACTGGAATAAAATATTGTTTTCTGATGAAGCTAGAATCTTTGTGTGGAGAGGACCGACGCCGGCGAGTGCTGCGAAGACCACGGGAACGCTATGCGGAAGTGTATTTCGAAGAAATCACTCCTTATGGCGGAGGCTCCGTTATGTTTTGGGCAGCAATTAATTCGACGGAGCGTACGGAGTTAGTTTTCATAGAAAATGGAACATTAAATGCACACCGGTACATAATGGAAGTCCTAATTTCATATGCACAACCCACATTGACTGCACTTGGGGAAGATTCCATTTTTATGGACGACAATGCTCGCCCGCACCGTTCTGGCGACGTGGAAGCGTACATGCAAGAAGTTGGGATCCGTCGTTTAGATTGGCCAGCTCGAAGTCCTGACCTCAATCGAGCATGTCTGGGATGTTCTAAAGAGACGGTTAAGATCAGTGCAACCTGCTCCACAAAACATCAGGGAGCTAAAAAGAGTCATTGCAGAAGAGTGGGAACGTATTTCTCAAAACGTTATTGAAAACATCGTGGAAAGCATGCCCAGAAGGATTCAAGCTGTGATTTTGGCAAGAGGAGGTCACTCTCGTTATTAGGTTTTTTACATTTGTAACTTTATTTAATTAAAAAAAGTAAAAAAAAAACTTGTATTGCCGACCACTTCTTATTGTTTGGGCGTGTACATCGGTTTTAAAGAATCCATCGTTTTTTTTCTTTTAATTGCCCTAATTCACTTCACGCGCATTAATTTACACGATTATAAGTATACAGACTACGTCAAAGAAATAAATTTCATTTAATTAACTCAAATCGACCTTACAACGTAAATTACCTTAGGTGCCCGTTTTTTTTGCAAAAGAGTGTATTTAGCTTACTACTGTGCCATTGATAATAAACTAAATCACAGTTAAAATAGAGATGAAAATAACGTTCATTGAAAAGACATAATTTTTATAGGTTTTTTTATCTATAATATAAAAATGAATCGCTGAATGTGTTGCTCAACGCAAATCTCGAGAGCAGCTGAACCGATTTCGATAATTCTTTTTTTAGAATATTCCTTGAAGTACGAGGATGGTTCTTACGGAGAGAAAAAAAATTTCCAAATTGAAAATTTAAATTGAGGTAGGGTAGGTAGGTAGGTAAGGTAGGGTAGGTGGGGTAGAGTAGTGAAAGTAGTAGGTAGGAAACACATGCCGGGCACAGCTAGTAGGGTAATAAAAATGGTTACATTATTTTCCACAACTCACCGACAGCATTAGCTTCCTTGCCGAAGTTAAAGAGCACCTCTCCGACGGGCCAAGCGATCGGGTTGGACACGGCGCTGTCTCCGAGGTAGATCGTCAGCGAGTACGCGCCCGACGCGGAGTCCAGGTGCTTCGCGATGCCGCCCACGTTCTGGTGGTGAACATTAAAAAAAACGTTACAGTACGTCCACATTCCGCATAGGGGTAGGGAGAATTGTATAGTGTACAGTCACGAGCATCAATATGTATACACTTTCCTATATTTAAAAGCAATTTTCGCTAGAAATAACGATTGTAACTTAGAGATAGGATTTTTCATAAAAATATGAGTTCCAGAATACTATGTTCGTAACAACATGAAATTTTAATAAGAATAGTAGGAGTAAAACACTTTTAAAAGTTGTTAAGTGTTTACATTTTGATGCTCGTGACTGTACACATTTCGCCAGTTATGTACTATGGCCCTTTTAAATTGCCGTGAGCCTATTGCCGTTAACCAAGCACAAATCCAGGTTTCTGGCTGCCACTGAGACTGTTTCATTGGAAAAGTCCAAAACTACTAACAAAATACTGCCCCTAGGCCGTACTTTTCATCAAAACTGGGTTATGGATTATGGATCAACACCAAGACACAATAGTGGATAACAGTTGCGCTTGAGACCTCAAGTCTAGAAAACCTACATCTAAGCTGACAAATATGATCTTCACTTTTAAATCTATTAAAAAATGCGTCACTTAATTTAAAAGGAGAATCTGTTTCTGGGGAGTTTGTTCAGCTACTTCTTTTCCTCAGTTTTTTAGGGGACTCTCTTATGTATTTTATCGTTCAAAAAGTGCTAAGTCTCAGTCTAATTTTAATAAATAACTTTTTTTAGGACAATGTGGGGGATAAACTACAGTACAGTAACGAGGAATGAAATGGATACACTTAGCAACATTCAAAAGCGATTTTCTCCTACTGAACTGATTAACTTTTTACGTTTTCACGAACATAGTATTTTGGAAGCCCTACTATGACGTCTTATTTAGAAGATACCGTTATTTCATGAGATAATCGCTTTAGAATTTCGCTACGGGTTTACATGTCATTGCTTGTGACTGTACAAAATACTCACAAGTTCAACTTTATATGCTTTAGTGTTGTCGGGCTCAGCCACGAAGATGGTCTCGTCATCACTGTTGGCGCTGCCGACGCGCACGAACGCTTGCTGCACCAACACCGGCTTGTTGTACTTGTCGCGCACGTTAAACTTTAGCGTCACCCTGCTCAACAAATAGTCTATGTTAACGGGTTGGAGTAAGTAAGAAAATGGTCAGCTTTTTAGGTTTTTATTCAGGTGCAACTGGTAGGCGTTCATGTTTGAAGTTTTTGATATTAATTGGCTGCTTCATTTGAAGCTGTATGTATTTTATCATCACTGCTCTTCAAATGGTGAAGGAAAACATCATGAGGAAACCGGCATGTACTAGAACATGTGACATCTGCCAAAGTGCCAACCCGCTATGGGCCCACATAGTGGATTATGACTTCCTCTCACAGAGGCTTGAATCTTAGCAAAGGGAACGATATAGCATAATATACATATTAATATTCGCGTCGCACCTAAAGAAAACAAAGTCTGCTCGGCGAAAATGTTGTTAAATTGTTACAATACTTGGCTAGGATAAAATTTGACTCTTAAAGCCCATACTTACTTCTGCAAATGATCAGCCTGGAGCTTCTCAGTCAATTTATTCGGATACGCGACAGTCGTCAACTTAGGGCTGGTAGTGCCGTCCACATCACCAACACCGACCTCCACACTTGTCACTTGAATCTCACCCAACACCGCCACATTTACATTCGCTGTCTTAGAACCAGCGCTTAGAGCGATCTTGTACAGGCCATATTGGGCCTTAATCTTGCTAAGGTTAAGGACGAAAGTTGTAGGTTCATTAGGTTTCTGTGTAAGAGGTTGTTTGGATAGGACTACGACGTCGTCAGCTAGGCGGGTGCCTGACTGTGCGACCACTTCCTCGGGCTTCAGGAATTTGACGGGGCGTCCAATGAGGTCGGTGATGGAGAACTCGATGGTATCCGATTCGGAGGTGATGTACTTCTTGCCTTTGATTGTGATACTGATGGGGGAGGGCTGTGGACAAAGTAGATAGTTGCGTAACTTGAATCTTAAATGACGAGAGAGTTAAGTAGTTCAATATTTCCGTTTCTGCTGTTTTTGATTTAAATATTCACCTTCATTATTTCCGAAGCAAGTACAGTCAGTGCCCTATTTTACATAACCCATCTTACAAAGCGGAAGAGGGAAAGATGGGTCAACTAATCTATCGCATTGACTATACGTAGATTCGCATTTCCTCAATAGACTTAAAATTACATCTTTAGTATCTTTACTAATTTATGATTTGTTTATTAGTATAACTGAAAAGGAAACTGCCTTACCACATCGTCAGAGAGAGCGGTGGCGGCTTCGATCAACAGGGAGGCTCCTTTGGGTGTGTTGACAGACCGACGTGACAGCAAGTACTCCGCGAACTTGTACCTCTGCTCGTCGCTCAGGGGAGACGGCTTCTTCAGGCTCTTGTACGTCCTGTTAGAGGAAGTTGATTGAACATAACACCATGCCTGTATTTAGTGGAGCTAAGCAAAGATGTATTAAAAATTTAAAGGTGCATCTACACCAAAGTTACTTCTGTGGACCCATAAGAAAAAGACAGCAATCATAATTAATAATAATTATGATTGCTGTTTTTAAATGTTGGGCAGTTTAACTTGCAGTAAATTTAAGTTCTTGATGGTAAGTCTATGTAAAAAGTACCTTTGGTGAGGGTGCACCATTACAGTATTTGCTGGCACCAAACACTTCTATGAGGACCCAATTCTATGGTACTGGTAAGGGTACGTTGAAAAAAGTTAACTCAGACAGAGCAACAGTTAAACTTTCATGTTAATGATAACTTACCTCTGAATACTCGACAACAGGTTGGAGGTGACGGGCAGGCCTCCTTCAAAGTGCAGCGCCTTGGAGTCGCTCTCGTCGGCAGCCAGTAGGACGCCCTCCGCATGCGAGGCCGTCCACGCGCCGCAGCCCATGTGCTCACACAGAGCGAACACGTAGCCGTAGCTGGAAGGATTGTTATTGTTATACTTGTGATGATGATAATTTTAACAGCAGCATAGCAGTCGCACGCAAAGTAAAGTAATTTCAAGTTAGCCTTTTAACCTTTGGAACGCCAGAGCATAAGCGCACGCCCGTGTCCTCCACGCCAAACCACAATTTCACCTACCATTTTGTCACATATTTGTGTCGTTTGGCATAAGGCACGCGCTTGATGGCGGTCAAAACGTTAAGGCTGCGTACGTATTACTCGTGAGCTTGTGTGCGGGTCGGCGAACCAAATTACGCGACCCATGCATAAATTCTTTATTGTTACTTCAACTGAATGGAAATTTGAATGAAACTATCTAATCTATGTCTAATTACTCTAAGCATACACCCATAAAATTGAAGTTAGGCCCCATCCACAGCCTTGGGCGATGCAACGTATATCAAACAACACAAGTGTCCGGCACATTCTAAACCATTACTTTCATTGATTTCATGAAAGTACTGTAACAAGGTGAGTATTGCTTGAGCCTGTCGCTCATTGCCACGAGGCCGGCAGTAAACCTTATGACAGGCAGACAAATCATGCTGGTGTGAATCTTAAATCACAAAATTTTGTATTGCATGCGATCTGTTGGTTGATTTATGCCCTGCCACACATTATCAACTGCCTGATTGAAATCAGACCCTAACCCTTTTTGTCTGATGTTTTATCAGGTAGGCAATGCAGGCAGACAACATCATAATAATAATGTTTAAGCATAATTAACCTCATGCCATCATGTTACCACTACTGAGACACACGGCCTCCTCTCTAGAGGGGGAATGGGCTATAACCCAACATGCGGGCCCAGTACGGGCTGGTGATAATATATTATGTTTATGCAATTATTAATTCCAAAGTTATTCCAATGAACTATTTGGTAGCTACCTAGCAACTCAATAATATTTATTTAATTTTCATTCCACAATGTGAACATAGTGGTAACTTAAAATGTAAACTGTGCTGTGCCCAACAGGGTCCATGTTGGGCATCGTTGGGGCACAGCACAGTTAAAAACAATAATACTTTATCATACCCATACATGGATACAATAATGAAACCTGCTATACTGGCAGTCTGTTACTAATATTTTAAAATGCCCATTATCGATATGAGAAATTGTATTCAGATTTGGATGAATTTTTTTATCGAGATAGACTATGACCTGGAATAACACACAGGCATAATCCAACCACAAACAAAAGCGAGTGTGAGTGAAACCACAGACAAAAGCTAGTTCTTAGCTTAAAATACTCACTTAGCAGGTGAGTCATCTTTCTTCAGCAACTGAATAAGATTTTTCAAAGCATCTTCCTTGTCATAAACAGAACCCTTGCCAAATGCCTTCAATGTGTACACGGCATGGTAAATGTCAGAGATTGTGGCATCCTTCTTGTCCAGCACCTGGGTGGCAGGAGACAGGACTTCTGGCTTCAAGGAGTTGAGGCAGCTGGATATAGCTGCAGCATTTGCCAGTTGGAACACTTGTTCAATGTTCTTAGAGTCATATGTGATTTTTTTGATGTGCTGTAATAAATACAATGTAATTCATTAAGGTATTTTAAAGTTATTTTCCTTTTATTAATTTCAATGCACAGTCGAAAAGTTGAAAGGGAATCGACTTTGTTGGTATGGACATATGATGAGGAGGGACGAATTGCGTGTGACTAAAAGATTCATGAATATAAATGTTGATGAATGGAGAGGGAGACGAATACCAACAAAACGATGGATGGATTGTGTGAGGAATGATAATTATGAAGGAGAAAGGTGTAAATGATTGCATGACGGTTGACAGGGAAGAAAAAATGTGATGTGCCAACCCCAAATAACATGGGATAAGGACAGACAGATCATGATTAATTTATAGGCATTTAAAAAAAAATATTGAGGGTTATTCATTCAGACACACTTTAGCTGCTTATTATAAAGCAACTAACTAGCCTGTATTTTCACATTAGAGGGCAAATGACTCAATTCTGTATTTGAGGCAACTAAACATTGTATTAACTAAATCATCAGTTATCTTTGATTGAAACAGATAGTAATCTGACTTCAATAAAATCCTAATTAGTGTGCAACTCACCTCACAAATATTAGGTATATCAGCATTTAACTCTGCAAGCCCCTTGACTGAGTAGTACAATGATGAGATGTCATTACTCTTCACATTCTCCTGCAGGATAGTCTGTAGCCTCTTTAGGTCTATTGTGCCTTGCAGAGTGTTTCCATTGCTTAGTGATAGTGCACTTAGTAGTAACAGGAATAGAGCTGAAAATAAGTTAATGAATCATGAAATTATCATTATAATTACAGTATTATTGCATTTTCATTGTAGGCGTTAAAATCCTGATTGCATATTTTGTGTTTCTTATCAGAAACCAGGTTAGTTAATTTAACAACATGTTACTTAAGAGCCTGTCGTCCGCAGAGTACCTACGTTAATATTAATTGGTATTTTTGAATAATTAATTCAGGATATTTTGGGAAGAATACTAAATAACCTGTACATCTAATTGTACGGCCGGCGACGCCTGAGAAACAATGACGTGTCCTTAAGATTTTAACATACACAAACCATTTTAAGACCTTTCTAATGCAACCGAGTCTTTACTAACAACCCAAAAAAGCAGTATCAACTTTGAAATCATCAAAATTATGAATAAACACCAGGAAAATCGTAGTTTTAGGTGCCACGCTAATGTTAGTGTTATTGTATGAAAGAGTGAAAACATACCATGAAAATACATTTCTATAGCCTAATAAATCAGAGATCAACCTGATTTTATATTCAAAATCTTATTTTCTAATAGTATTTGGCTAATTTTCTAATAAATGCTGCGATCGCCGGTTCTACTTGACAAACACGTTTGACAGAAAATCATCGACGTAGCATAGCACAATATCAGTGTTACCAGAATAAAAACCGAGTAGTCAGACAGAGATAGCTTTATTTACTTCACATGCATTAAAAAAAGATAGAAACCTGTCACAATTTTTGTACATAATTTATGTATAATAATTATGTGTTATTTTGAAATGGACTGTAAGATTTCTTTTATAGTTTCTGATTTTTGGGAGCAGCATATCACAACAATCCACTCAAATCATATTTAATCGTTTTCAATAAACAGTTAAAAACGCAATTTCGGTTTTATAAACAGTAATGAAAGAACGTCTCTAACTAAACGTCAAATACAAGCTTGACAGATCGGTATCTTCCTTCCATTACCATTCCGAAATTAAATTTTAAGATTGTACTGCAATTGTTTTGATTAAATTAGCAAAATGGCAGGTGCAGTCGCCAAGATACCGTCTTTAATCAGCTGTAAGTATCGTTATGTTAACTTACGAGTTTAGGTAATTTATTATGGAAGGTCTGTTTTGCTTACCTCAGATATTATGTAATTCTGGTTAAAATATCTGATTGAAGGTTAGGTCGAAATAAGCGAAAATTAAAGTATATTTTTTGGCTCACTTACATTGTTTCACACTCATCGCACATTGTATAGTCGTACAGAAAACAAACCATATGAACTGTCATGGATTACCATTCAACTAATCATCTTTGTAAATTTAATTAAAATGTTAATTTTTCAGCCGGAATCACAGCAGCCCGCCCTAAATTCAATATCTTCTTGAAGTATGCGCGAGTGGAGCTGGCGCCCCCTAAACTGAGCGAGATCCCACAGATCAAAGCTGGCATCGGTAAACTGCTGACAAGTGCCAAGTCTGGTGCATGGAAGAACCAGACCCTCAAGCAGGCCACTCTCAACACCCTCGTCGGCATGGAGGTCATTTTCTGGTTCTACGTTGGAGAGTGCATCGGCAAACGCCACATTGTCGGTTATGATGTTTAAGTTTTTGTTGTAAGCACGAATTCTGTAGATATTATGTTCAGCAAAATAAATTATTAAATCAGTATGTTTTTGTTTTATTCACTTATGGCGAACAATGATAGTTACAAGTATTATCAAGGCTTTGCTAATCCGCTCTTAATTGTCTGTCTTATTTAGGGTACTTTTATGTATAAGTTCAATCACTAAAATAAAACCAAAAGTAAATACCAACTACATTATATTACAGTACATTTAAAACTAAGTTACAAAGGTGCACACTGTTCCATAAACCTGTAGGGGTTGCATGCACTCGTGAACTTCAGCTCTGTCTCAATCTCTGGAGGCCCTCTCAACCACAGCCGGTCCCTGTAGTACTCTACACAGCATAAGAACTCCTTTTCATTGTATCTGCCTATTTCTATTGGCACAAATGGGTCTAAATGTTCAAAGCCCTGTAAAAGAAAAAACAAATTTCAAGATGAGCAAAATTTTTGAATGGATCAATTAATATTATCACCAATTATGGTACTAGTATATAGCTATTTGGAATAAAAAATATTCATGATAGCCATATCATTTAGATAAAGCAAAGTTAAAAAAAAGAAAACTAATATAATTTGATACAATATTTCTTACAAAAATTGCCAAATTTTTTTATTTCGATTTCTAGGAAGGTAGCACTAGATATGTATATTTTTACCTTTTTGTACAGCAAGTATCTTGGCAAGTAACTTTCTTGGTGATCATCAGGGACTGCCAGTTGATCTGCAGACAATACTATGGCGCCGTTTGTCTGTAAAATCACCAGAATAATATGATAGTAATAAATATAAAATTAGACAGCATTTGTATTTAATTTTTTTTGCATATGAGAGCATACCCAGTCATTGGTTGTAAGTTTCAAGAAGGATGTAGTGAGGGTGACTTCTTCAGGCGTGACTTTCTTTTTTGTAGGGGTGTTGAGTCGTGTCGTCGGGTAGAAAAAGCTGTTGAAACCGTCGATCGCCACAAAAGTTTTGCATCTAAAAAAAACATATTTTATTAGCGCTGTTTACAAGTCGCAAGTTTTAGCCGAAAGTTGTTATATAAGCCAATACAAATGCCTAGTGAGTAGATGATATTTAGGGGTAGACCACAGAGCATGGAGAGAAGGCGAGTTCTCAACAGTGTTTGGATTCCTTGTTCTCTGGGTAGACAGACCAGGGAGTGCACGTCTTTCGGCTGATGGGTAAAGTTTAATTTACTACAAGCAAACAATATTTTGAGGAAACCAGAATTTCAAAAGTCTAAAATTCCAAGACATCTACCAAGACGATAAGAACCCGCGTGGCGGATTAAAGCCCACTCCCTCTTATAAAGAGGGAGGTCAGTGGGCTGTTCCAGTAGTGGGAACATTACAGACTGATTGCAAACAAGAAACTACAACAAAACCTACTGTTTGTTACTGGACAGTATCTTGATCTCGTCGACGAGCGCGTCGACGACGTCACAGGCGTACTTGACACGGCTGATGCCGTGCTCCACGAGCGCCGACAACGGAGCGCCCGCCTCCGTTTTCTCGCGTTTACTCCACACATACTCTTTGGAGAGTTTCAACTGGAGATGACAAAATATGATTAATTGAAGTGATCAATTAGAGAGTGGAGTGACCTCACTTATCGAAGCATGATCGGCTCGAGCCTGTCCGAATGTGATTCGTCTCGTTTCGTTCGGACGACGCGACTCGTCACCGCACCGAACGTGTGGTCCTGGTCTTCGCTAAAAATACTTACATCACCAGATTTGAGCAGTGTCTGGTTCTGGCTCTTGAAGTGTATGAGCCAGGAGGCAGCGTCCAGCGGTAGGTCCACGAAACCCTCGCGCGTTTGCGAGTTGGACATCTCCTTGTGACGAGGCACACGCCTTAGCCACTCTGACACTGCAAGATATGGTAGAAATAATCACCACATTTTCATATGCTTTAAATACTGCCTAAGAAACTTGTGAACAACAAGTTATTGTTTAAATTAGATTGGCAACATAAATTACTACAACCATAGTATTTTGGGTGATGGGCGATTAAAAGTTTTATGTTTAAAAGTTAGTACTTGTTCTGTACCCTACCTGAATGTATAAAAACTGCTGAAAATTCCAAGAAAAACGACTATGGTATGAAATGAATGGTAATAAACTGAATGGATTATTTTATTTGTTTTATTCTGTTCTGTAGATAATCTTTTTTTCATCTTTATAGGTTTAAAAGTAAAGTATCTTACCCCAAGGCACATGTACAATGAGGTAGCCCTCTTCGTGGGCATAGTGCAGGAGATGGGCTATTGTTATAGACTTGCCTGTGCCTTTCTCACCATCTGATGTAGTGCTAAGGAAACTATTCAAGTATTCTACGTTAAATGAAAACTGATAACTAACACTAAGAAAAGTGAAAACTTCTGAAACAAATAATGTACAAAACAACAGTTTTAACAATAAAACTGGAACATCTTTTTTGGGCAACACTGTACAATGCGACAAACCATGCGCGGTGTCTCCGTAAATGAGCGTTGCAGGGACAAGCAATTCTAGTTGTACATTAAAAAGCAAGCAAGGTCAAGCCCCTGGCACAAAAATAGTTAACAAGTGACCAAACATTATGATTGTTAATAATTGCCCAAATGTCTGTTCAAACATTTTGGGTAAGAATCATGTTTAATTAGCTTATCCTTTATACCACACAGCACTCTGAAGCATGCACAGAAAAGAGGAGGCAAGATCAGTCGGCAGTGGGTGGAACAAGGCTGCCAATGACTTATATTTACTTTTCTCTAACAGGCAGGAAGCCCGATTTTACAAATAACAACAGCAGATTTATAATAAGAGTAGAAAAGGATACACAGAACATATCTAATGACTGGCTTGTCCATAGCACTAGATCTTATACAATTCATGAGGTCCAGTGCTGGCTGGCGCACCATTATGGCTGTTTCTGTGAAGGTCTTGGTCTGTTGCATGAAACTTTTTGGGAACCCGCCGTGACCAAATAGCTGTTTGCACAGATCTGGGTTCATGGTGTAGAATAAACCTTCTTGCTTTTCATTGTGCTGGGACTGTAAGAAAATACGATGAATTAAAATTTAACATGAATGATTATAAATATTTTCTAGGTCTTGTACAATATATTTTAGTTAAACTACACTATTTTATCACTTAAATAATACGATTTTCGGTAATTAGAAGGATAAACTTACGGGCGAGTTCTCAATGGTTCTAAAAGTAACTGCTTGTGAATATCGCCGACACATATGCCTCCAGCTACGTGACAGCATTTTGAATTAGTATTTTAAATGAGTAAATAAGAACTTATTTTATACTTTAGTTATTACAAAATGACCCAAAGCAATCACAACATAACCTCAAAAATAATATGGATCTGTCAAAGTCAATGTTGACTGTGATTGTTTCGTTCAAAATCAGAGTTTTACGATAGGTATTATTTTCAGCCTGTCATCCTACTGACTGACAAATGCTTCACTTTCTCCTTTACTATCCACTTTAATTAGAATTTAAAAGTTTTTATAAGCTTATTTAATAGCTATAATAATTTGTTGATTTCATTATTCACAACAATTTTGTTAAGTTCCAAGAAGGCACAGGAGAAATGAAACATAGTATACCAGTAAACATTCTTTATTAGGTAGGTAGTTTCAGATTTGTTTATCTTAAATTCCTATTGTTTATTTTGCATACGTTTTTTCTTAAATAAACTTGAAGGCCTTGCATGGCTTATTAACTTAGGACCTGCTTGAGTAACTTTCTCTACAACATCTTTTATCACAATAGTTTCAGGTTCTTTATTATCCTGAGTATCAAATTGTACTCCTCTCTCTTTAGGTTCTTTAGCGTTAGGTGTCTCTGTCACTGCTTCATATTTTGACTTTTTAAGAATAGATTTGGTCCCATTACCAAAACGTTTAGCATGTGCATCATAGATATCACTTGGTTTCTGTATACCTTCGTCTGGATTGTAAGGTTCATGGTTAGTGTCTACAGGGCTGTGTTTGAAGGTTATCTCTAAAGTTTTGCAGTCATCCTCATCAACAAATGACACTCTTCTTTCTAGTTTGAGTGCTTTGGTTTCACTTGTATCTTCCTCCTTATCTTCTTCATCAACATCTTCGTTTTCGATTATGTCATCTAGCCTAAAAAAAATATGGTCAGTTAGCATTTGTGCATTTGTGTTTGTTGTTTTTGTTTGTTTTTGTTTGTTTTGTTTTGTTTGTTTTGTTTGTTTGTTTGTTTGTGTTTTTTTTGTTTGTTTTTTTTTTGTACTACCATGAAAGTTGTACACAAGCAAGAAAATTTTATACACAGTGAGTTTAAAGTGAGTGAAGAAACCTGAATGGATTTTCTTACCTGTCCATTTCATCTTCAAGTTCATCTAGCTTCTCAAGTTCATCTAATCTTGACATCAAATCTGTTTCACTTTTAGTTTGGCTCCTTTCTCTATTTTTCAATTCAAATAGTTTTTCTTCCAATTCATTCTGTTTATCTATTACTTGCTGCAGTTTATCCAACTTTGAAGGTTGCTCTGGGGTATTAGTTTCTTTGAAATTAACTTTTTTGGCTTTTGTTTCTTTCCCACTGTTTGACTTTTCTTGATTAGATTTTTCATTCTCAGCTTCATCATTTTTTAATTTGATGTAGTCTTCTATTTCATCAATTAAATACTCTTGTATGCTTGCCTTCTTCTTGGTTGTTACTACTGTATGTTGGATTTCATCATTCATACTTGCTAGTTCATTTTCTAACTCCTCTTGAAGTTCTAGTTCTTCAAGCCTGTTCCACAATTCTTCATCAGTAACATCTTTTGTTCCAGCCTTCTCATCTTCATCTTTATTTTGTTTATACTGCTTGACTTTCTCCCTATGTGCTTGCCTCCATGCTTTGTCATCTTCTTCACTATAATACTCAATAATTTCCTTGCCCTGATTATCATAAATAGTTTTCTGTGTAAATGACTTCTGATTTTCTAAATATTCCTTTTCTTTGTTGAACATATCAACTTTAGATTGGGCATCTGAAAACATCAAACATTTTAGAATTACAGTATGTTCTATGCTGGAGTATTTTTTTTAAATCTTTTTGTTCGTGAGTAATAAAATCGTAGGTAAGTTAGTTGGAATTGGATCAGAAAATCAAAATTATGATCCATTTTTTACCTTTGATTCTATGTTGTCGAAGTACCTCAGCTTGTTTAAGCGAACATTTAACGAAGTAATCAGCACCAAGAGCAACAGTTACTTCGTTCGTATGTTTGAGCTCTCCCCTAAACGATATTCTGCTTCCGATGGGGACTAACGTAGGAACTTTTAACTTATCACTGTATATACTGAAGTCTAAACTCTTCAGACTTTGTAAATAGTTCTCCCAGAAACGAAAATTCTTTTCGTTTTCAGCTGCGCTCTGAAATGTTACAGGAGTGGATAGTTTATCACATTGTACATGTAAAATAATATCTTCTTTGTATCGCAGAGTTAGATTTACCTTATAATATAATTCACTGAGGATATCCATCATTTTTGTTATACAATTCACCTGTGTTTTCGCTTTTTAGACTTATAAAAATAAACGTATTAATACCGTAACCTCATCACACAATTATTTGATTTGACAGTGACGGGCTGACAGCCTAAACTTTTTGACGAATCAACAATTCGTCTAGAAATGAAATACGTTCAAAAAGTTCAAATCTTTCAAAATCGAAAACATTAAAATGGTGTAAGTTATTGAATTTAGTTAATGTTAGGTGAATTTAAGGTATGTATATGTATTTGATACAACATAAAATAAAATAATTTGTGTAATTTAAAACGATTCTGGAGTTCCGGTTCAGTTCACACAGAAAGTGCTCAGTTGTCTGCCTTCTGTCAAAAACATACGGTCGATACATAAACCTTGACGTTTGTATTTATTGATCACATAGTACTTTTCTAATTGATCGATTTATTTGTATCTGCATTGTAAGTGCAAAAGTGCATTTAAATGTGATAAGGTTGTTAAAGTATATAACTTACGAAAATGGAGGAAAAGAAATCTATTTTACACGAATTATATGTATTTTCGGAGTGGAAACCGGAGCCGGAATACATAGTAAGCAAAAACATATTTTTGAATTTTTAATCAGCATTTAGATCATTCACATCGAATGAGAAAATTACTAATAAAGTAAGAAGTATTATTTACAACTATGACTGGTTGAAAACATTGTAATAACATACAGCGCGCTTTTTTCACAGCAAAAGTCTGATAGTATTCTCCCAGAGAATATATCAGCAATTTGGCGATGGGTGAACTTCCTGGGGCCCAAAAAGAGTCTTATCGATGGTGTAACGGCGTAAGTACAACGAACATGCAAAGTTCTTGACTAATTTGTTCATAGTTAATTTCTATCAAAGTAAATTAATGTTTCCATGTTTTCATTATGTTTAGGCATTTGGAAAAGCAGCAAAAATGGCACATCGCCCTTGGAGACGAGGGTAAAGTGATTGCTGTGCTAACTGACAATATACTGGAGATCAGGACCAAAAGATCAGAGTATGCCACTATTGCTGCGAGAACAACAGGTATTTCATTAAAACTATCTTATTGTAATTTCATTATCTTTTTTGTGTTCAATATTTAATTTTATGCCAAAATCAATAGTCAGCTTTATAAAACCGTTTAAATGAATTCAATATTTGATTTTTATTTGCTATTTTTAATAGTAGAAATTCATCACTACTTTCTTATCACATTTTAGTGAGCCGTGATGGCTATTCTCAATGGCGCAAGCTGGTGTGGAGTCCAGACTGCTCATTTGTGGTGCTGGCCTATGGTAATGGTGTGGTCAGCTTCTTTGACCTGACTGCATCTAACCTTTTCAACATTCCTATTGTGAGTTGAATTTAGATAAAGAATCTTATGTTTACACTGACTAAGCAAATAGTTTTATGCCTTGCCAATAAAATCAAAGTTGTACTGATGTCACCATCAGTCATCGTCATCTTCCTGCCTTTGTCCCTTGTTAGTTGGGGTCGGTGCAACACATTTTTTTCTTCCATTCTCCCCTGTCAACTGCAATCATTTACACCTTTTTCTTTTATGTCATTCATTCACTGATGGCACCATCAGTGAATAGATTATAATTTATAGCTCTGAAATACATATTATGACGCTTACATACGCATACTATACTTATTTTTGTTGATACCAGCTATTGATTAATATGGATTATGTTTTGGCTGCTGTTGTGAAAATAAAATAAAATGACGGAAGTTAGGCATGCCATGCTTCATACTAAATGTTCAAACCTCTTTATTAAAAACCACTTTTAAGTAGTTAAAGTTTTTTTTATGTCCTTAAAATTAGCATTCTCTTTTGCACTTTTTAAGTGCAGATGATAATTAGGAATTGGATATTGCTGAAATACAATCATTTTCAAATGAAAAATCATTTAGTTGCTTGAAAATGACATGATACATGTAACAAAAGTTCATGAAACCAATATGTCATTAACAGCTGTGTAGATATCTGTTAATTGTGTTATTATTCTTCTACAGGATTGCTCAAGACCAGGAGGATTAGAGTGCACAGACAACACTCATGCTGTTGCTGACATCATATTTATGCCTCTGAGAGTCAAAGATACGAAATGGTAAGATTCTGTAGTCTTTCTCGTTTTTAGGGTTCTGTACCGAAAGGGTAAAACGGGACCCTATTACTAAGACTCCACTGTCTGTCTGTCACTAGGCTGTATCTCATGAACCGTGATATTTAGACAGTTGAATTTTTTACAGATATAACAACAAAATACTAAAAAACAGAATAAAAACATATTTAAGTGGGGCTCCCATACATCAGACATGATTTGTTTTTGCCGTTTTTATAGATACGGTACGGAACCCTACGTGCGCGAGTCCGACTCGCACTTGACCAATTTTTTTAAATGTTGATGAATAAAAGAACAGAATAAGTAATGCTCATACATAAACTCACACCTTTTTCCCATAGGGTAGGCAGAAACCACAGAACGCCACCAGCTACAAATTTCTTTATTTCTTTTTCCTTTCATACTCCTTACGCCTTGTCCACGTTCATACATCTGGTTATAGATGCACGCCGGTTCTGCACATAGTTGACTGAGTTAGCGACTTAACTCAAGAATATGGATTTTTTTATGAGCATTGGCTTAAATATATTTTTTGTGCAGTATTTTGAGTTGCATATCTGAGCAGCGGCTGAACTGATTTTGACTGGCAGATAGCTGATGTATGATGGTCTAACATAGGATTCTTTTATTTTAGAATAAGAATTAGGGTTCCGTGATAATAAATGACAACTCTTGAAATTGGTAATGAGATCTGATTCAAAGCGAAGTAAAATTTATAATAATTTCACGCAAACGAAGGTCGCAGTTCGCGGGCAAAGGTGACTGTGAAGGGACTGTAGCTTCCTCTTTTCGTTTTTGACTGACTAAGTCCTTGATAATTCAAACGTGCTTGTTACTAGTTTATTTTAGATAAAAATCCTTTGACTTCCAAAAGCTACATAACCTCCAATCCCGTGTACAGGAACTGGGAGGTCCTGGTAGTGACATACGACGGCAAGCTGCGCGGGTACTTGGTGTCACAGACGGACGGCTGCAAGCTGCACCACACGTTCCGGTTCGCGGGCGGAGTGGCCGCGCTCAAGTACTGCGAGCCGCATGCCACCTTGTATGTTGCTGGAGTACCTAGAGGATCTTCAAAAGTAAGTCACGAGAATTATATTTCCTCTTAGTATAACATAATGATTGTCTCTTTTAGGATGACGTGAGAATGAGAAGTCTAAGCCGCACTTTCCTATGTTGGTCCGGGGACCACCCATTCACCCATTACATACCAAGTTTCTTCCGTGCATCAGAAAGTGCGTTAAGCCGTTTGTCGCTGCTGTCATTTATAGAATTTTGGCAGTTGTTACAGGTAGTGGCCCGAAAGTCTGACAACCAGTTTTCTCAGGGGATATCGTATTACCCAGTGCTAACTGGGTTGTTGAGTGCAGATAGGCAGCTGCTTCATGTAAAATACTGGTATTCAGCTGAATCCGGTAAGACTGGAAGCCGACTCCAACATAGTGGGGAAAAGGCTTGGCAGATGATAGGAAGACCAATAGATTAGTGGAATAAAATGTAATCAGAAATGAATAATGAGGTTGAGTCTTTCTTTATTTTCTGGTGTAGGCTATTCATTCTCTTCTTCGACAAGTGGTCACATCAAGGCTTACCATTGCAAAAGAAAATAGAGGTCCCAATAAATATTTTCTCTCTCTTCTTTTCACATCAAGGGATTCTGATTGGCGTAGCAGGAGGCATTTCAAATTTCTACTGACGATATTTAAATGCCACCCTCAACTTTGGACTCAGCGCCGAAAGTAGAAAATACAACGTCACGCTCAATGTCCATTTGTCTTTACATAATAGGAGCCGAACTCATCCCTAAGTGCCGGCATCACAGCATGGCGGATACTGAACGAGGAGCCGTACTACAAGCTGTCCGTAGTGTCGGACGACGCTGAGGCGCACGCCACTGAGCGCTTCAAGCTGTACGTGCCCTTCGGGTACTCCAACAAAGCGGTGAGTTTACTGATGGAAAATAACATAGACGAGGGTGCTATAAACAGCACGGTGCCGAAGTCAAAGTGCTTCTAACCCGCCGTTTACGTTTTATTTATTTTACAGTTTTTTTTTTTTCTTATGACCAACTAAGGTGACAGTTAGTCTTAGTTAGTTATTATTTTTCGAATTAATTCGACCGACCGCAGATGTGCGATAATTTTCTAAAAAGTCTTTCTTTTGAAATGGGTTCATGTTTGTGAAATATTTCAATAGTAAATGGTATTGAACCATCTGTTCCTCAGTGTTAAGTTCCTGGGATGTCTAAAGGGCTCTCCTTTATTTATTTATTTAAACTTCATGTAGGTACAATATTGGTACATAGGCGGACTTAATGCCACAAGGCATTCTCTACCAGTCAACCTTTGGGTTAAATAGGAAACATTGTGATAGGTACAATAAATATCTAAATAAATAACTTCTTGATTTCGAAAATTTAAATCCTTATATTGATACTAATACACATATATAAATAAAATAAACTACTAAATATTTTAACAAATACCAAAATAAAAGAAAAGAAACCTAATAATAATTACCACTTCTAATTGAGAGCTATTTATCCTGACTTAAGTAGTGGTTACGAACTTTTCTTTTAAAAGTGAGTTTGCTTTCAGCTTTTTTAATGCCAAAAGGTAGCGCGTTCCAGAGCCTTGTAGTAGAGATGGCGTAAGAATTCGACATAAAACCGGTGCGGTGTGAAGGAATTTGGAGAAGTAGATTCTTGGAAGCTCGAAGGTTACGACTGTGCGAACTGCCCAACACTTTGCCTTTAATAGGAGCATTCGCCTGTAATGCAAAAGTTCAGATTCGAGCATTACATCAGTGACTGAGGAGAACCGAGCATTACAGTGCGCAACCTGTAACAATACAATTTATAACAATTACTTGTTTCTGTATAGAATCGAATCTTTGATTGTTACTTTACACATACTTTGTCTAAGCGACATTGCTGAAGCTTTCAGACATTTGTCAGTGCAAGATTGAGTCGGGAACATTCCTAAGATGAGGCACGTTCTAGGTACGTTTAGCTTTTGTTATTTAGACGGCACGGTTGGCACAGTGGCTGAACGATTGGCTGCTTCACTGCGTGTCGCGAGAACGATTCCCGCACGGAATAAATATTTGTATGTCTTACATGTAATTGTTCTGGATCTGGCTGTTTATATATATTATGTAAGTTTAAATGTTTGTAAACGCACCTACGACACAGGAGAAATTCCTAGTGTGCAACGTTTTTAAAATAAAAATAAAAACATTATCCATGTACCATGGCAGGCATTCATAGTCCAAATGGAGCTCTCCCCCGACGGCGCGAAGCTGGTGTGTGTGCACTGCAACGGCGACGTGTCCGTCTGGCGCCTGCCGCTGCTGAAGCTGGTGTACCGCTGGCCGCTCAACACGCAGCCGCTCCACGACCTGAGGAACCCACTCGCTGGAGATGAGAAACCAGGGAAGAAGGACTTGACTGTGTTCTATCCTGCTGATGTTAATTGGTGGAGCAATGAGGTTAGCGAAAATGAGCTTTGTTTTGAGACGGTTATGCTTGATTTTCCTTTTGGTAGTTTTTAATATTTTCTTAGTGTTGTGTCTTGTAATGTATTTTGTGATACTGCAGGGCCATGTTGTCGTCCTTCAGCAATCCATCTTTGTTTTAAGTCAATCTTTTTTTATGTAATTACCGATCCGCTTTGGTTTTTTCTGTATGACAGTAGCTCTGCAGTGGGACAGTAAGACTGGTATGTTTCAATGTAAAAGATATTTTTTTTTTAAATAATCCCGTTTCATGTGCAGGAGATCATAGTTTCTCGATTCAGTGGCGCTGTCACCATTTGCGATATTGAAACCATGGCCAATATTTTGGGGAAGAAACCCGAATTCTTCCAAGGATCGCCACAGGTTTGTATACCTACACGTACTTATTACTTAATTTATTTACTAGTGACCCATTTACTTTGCACGGTTTTTAAAAAACACCCTAGATCTCTTCGTCACATGTAAGTTTAATACCCTAATTATATATATAAATGGTGAAAACCGCATCAAAACCGTTGTATAAAATATAAAAAACAATGCAGTCACACACACAAAAACCGACTTTGATTTATAATACGTTAAGATCTAGGAGTTGCTTACCGTTGTGAACTTTGCATCCATTGTCATAGTGGTGCAAAAATATGAAGATGTGTTTTATTTTGTTAACAGATAACGTGCGCTCACAACGGCACGTTCATGGTGTTGGAGTGTGAGAGCAACGTGCTGCCCGCTAAGAAGTCGCGCAGCGATGAGAGCGTGAGTGTCCATATAGTGTAAACGGACCCTTCAGTAAGCCGTCAACCAAGCATCCTGCACATCAAACTCAAGTGACTCTACGCAAAAATGTTTTCTGGGAAACAACTTTTTTTTTGGGGTGATAAATAACGGTTTATGGTAGGGCACAATGATGCATTGAATAGTGGGGGTCATGGAGGCATGTATTTAAAGTAGAGCTCTGAGCTATAACATTTAAAACTTGGAACCCCCTGATCGCATCGGCCGCCCTATACGAGCCCTCTAAAATCAGCAAGATTCGCCGACCAAGGCATACTCTCGTCACCCCTGATGACGCCATCACCCACCACCCAGGAGAGCAGTATGAAAACTAGCACGCTCATTAAGCACAGACGCAAACGCAAAGTCTTAATCTCATCTCGGCGACAATCTATGTCAAAAGGTTGTCAAATGGCAATTTTGATGAATTGAGACTGTAATTATATTGCAAGTTTCGACCAAGCGGAAAAATCCTCGTGCACTTTTTTATGTCATTGAATAATGGACTGTATCTGTATTGTCTTTAAGTTTAAAAGCAATACTGATACAGTCGTTTATTCAAAACTGCAGATCGTTAACAAACTAAGACTTGTAGTATTAGTTTTTCAAAAATGCTTTATTTGTAATCGTGTCTAAATGTTAAGCAAACCTGTATTGTTCCACTTTTCAAAAAGACTCAAATTTTCTTTGCAGATGGAGGTAGTCAGAGTAGAATCAGACACTGAAGACACGATGTTAGAGCTAGCCAAGGAGCTGATAAAGACAGTGTTATACGCCATCACGGACATCGAGACATTCCAGCCGAAGCCGCGGCGCATTACTGTAGTGTCAAGAGTTTATCGATTGCTTGGACTTAAGAGTACCACGCCCACTGACCTGTTCTCTAGGAAGGTGAGTGTATTGGTGTGTGCGTGCGTGTGTGTGTGTGTTATCAGAGCAACTATGTAGTAACAACACGCGATGGAAACTAAATCGAACGACTTTTCCATAAATACAAGTAACATATACCATCTCTGTTGCCAAGCACAATAAGAATAAAGTCTTAGGTTCAGTTTAGCCAGACGTAAAAATGCTCTAGCAATTTACCATGTTGCATTGAAAATAGGACCGTATTACCATTGATTAAAGTAGGAAATTGTGTATAAGTATCGACGCGGAGATCAAGCGTCTCTACATGCTGTCGGGACTGTGAATATCGCTTTAATCACAAAAACTTTTTGAATTCCGTCAAATGAAGGGTTTTACAACAGGAGCTCGTGGCTAAATAATAACAGCTGTTCGATCTTCAGGTTAAGCCGCGCTTATCTAGGTTGGTCCGTGGATGCGTTACATTCCGAGTTTCCTCTGTGCCTCGGAAAGCACGTTAAACCGTTGGTCCTTGCAGTCATTTATAGATCTTTGACAGTCGTTACAAGTAGTCAGTGACCCGAAAGTCTGACATCCAGTCTTACCAAGGGGTATCGTATTAGCCAGTACTAACTGGGTTCTGGAGGTCAGATAGGCAGTCGCTCCATGTTAAAAACTGGTATTCAGCTGCATCTGGTTAGACTGGAAGCCGTCCCCAACGTAGCTGGAAAAAGGCTAAGCAGGTGGTGAATGGTTTTACAACTAAACACATTCAATTGATTTATTAATTTATTCGCAAGTGGTTTTGTTTTCATGCAGATCGAGAGCGGCCACTACTCTGAGGCGCTGGCTCTGGCCGACACGTTCGGGCTGGACAGCGACCTGGTGTACCAGCAGCAGTGGCGCAAGAACCCCGTCTCCACCGACGCCATACAGAAGTACTTGGTGAGTTCTCCATACTCCACTAGGTTCTAGCTGTTTCTACTTCGACGCGTTGCTATAAAGTTCTGGTAAAAGATATATCAAATCAAAAGTATTGATGCCCTAGCTGTACATAAAGGGTGTAAATAGACCCTTAACGAAGCCGAAATGCACTTGTTCTTCCCGTCATTGCGAGTGCGACCATTTTTTGTTCTGGAACATACCTGAGAACCTTCTACGTACGCAGATATTGGAGGACGAAGTTCCAACTTTTAAACAAGTTTTTTTTTAAATACTAGTTTTTAAGATTATAAACTTATAACTTTAAATACATCCATGACCCGTTTACTATTCAAATGCATCCATCAGCACAATGTTTTGGGTGCGTTACATTGAGTTTTACCGTAAAACGTCGTTTCCCAGCAATAATTTTTGCGTGGTTTGATGTAAAGAGTGCTTGGTTGACTGCTCCGTGAAGGGTCTGTTTACACCCTGTATACAAGGAAGTATTGGGGCGTGGCCAAAACCTGAAGTAACGCCGCCGACTTGTTTTATTAATACATTTCACAAAACATTTTTACAAATGTTCTATAACAGCGCCCCCTCTGTCATCGTCAATTGAGAGCCAACATGCATGCAGCACTGTACTAGCAACGTCACAAAAGTATCAGTTTCCAGTACTTGACTTATCGAGTATTAGTCTACAGTTCTACACTATCTTAGGCACTTAAAAAAGTATCAATACTCGAGAATCACTTCGAAAATATCGAGTACAAATAAAAAAACTCCACCTTACCCGATAATACCAATTGAGTAAGAAATACCGCTATAGCAAAATTATCGATACTAAGCACTACCGGTATCGATACTTTTTTCATACCCAACATGAATTTATTTTTGTAGAGTAAAGTATCTAAGAAGATTTGGGCGGTGCACCAGTGCGTGGACAGACTGCCCGAGACTCTGCCCGCTGCGAAAGAACTGCTGCAGTTTGGATTGGAGCTTACTAATGAGACTATCATAGATGGTAAGATATTTTAAACTATTTAATTTAAAATAACGAAATAGCTGAAAATCTAGACACAGTAAGTTTAGTTTCAAATTACAGTAGGCTTGTACGAACATAAAAAAACCTATAATATCAGCGATTGGATAACACAAAGTTTTATTTTGTTATTTTTTTTTTCGTTTACACAAACTTTTTTGAAAAGTTCACCACTCTTCTTAATATTATCCTCCAACTCACGCCGGTTTTCATTAACACTAAGTCGCAGCTAAATGGATTCCCTAAATATTGTTGCACTATAGAAATTCCAATCTCGGTTGTTAGGCTGCGTTTTCTCCAGAGATGAGCGAGGATGCGTAGCGAGGGATGTGTGTGAAACTAACCAATAGTATTACTTCTTTTTCACAGCTTGAGCTATTTTAGCTATGTGATTGGTTAGTTCCACTCGCTACCTCGCGATCCTCGCTCATTACTGGTGGAAACGCAGCCTTAAGCCGAGTGCCAAAAATTCAATAGTGCGCTTTTATTTAGACAATCAATTAAGCATAGCCTCAAGTTAGTAGAAACTGTCTCCATAAATTATACGTATATTTATTTGTTGTTTAGAAATAAACACGGATATGATCGACCCCCTGGTTGACACGGACGACATAGTGTTGTGTCATCTGAACGCGTACACCAGTGAACTGTTGCGATGTAGGCATGTTATGCTGTTCTATAAGGAGAGGCTCAAACTATATGAGGTAATGTACCGTACTATCTTCTGCTTCTTGGCTAATCGACGGCTAAAAGTTCAATTTTGTTTGGCCCAAAATTCAGCTACACAAACTCCGCTCACTGATGCACACTTGCGGCGCAGGATAGATGGCGTACGATAATGTTCTTTGTTATTTATTTCTCTGTTAAATATTCAACTATCATCAGGTTAAGAAGAGGTATTTTCTTAACCCCGTAGTTACTACGCTAGAAAAACTAATTAATGATCTGACCATGAAGCAGTATTTTGCAATTGCAGATAGTACTAAATACACCCATACCTAATTGAAATTGATAACATAACGTGGCTCACACAACTTTCTTCGTCGAGAATAGAGTTGAAATTCATACCAGACTGTACTTTATTTTCATACTGAACTTATTACCTTTTTAATTCTCTTTATTTGTTGTTTTTATCCACATAACTTCACGTTTTCAGTCCATCCTAAGATGCGAGAAATCCACTTACCTCAAAGACGAATACGACCGCCTCCGAAGCAACAGCATAGTGCACAGTGCCATAGAGATCGCCAAAGAAGGCCGGATAGAGGCGCTCACTTGTCTCTGGCCGCACATTAAGACTATTGTCATGCAGCTGGCCGTGCTGGAGAAGCTACCAGAGACCATAAACCCGCTTGAGTACCAGCATCTGTTGCCGACGAGGCATCCGTTTGAGTGGTTTGATAAGAGGTCCCCTATCAAAGTGCCGCCGTGCGTACCAGAGCATGATTGGTGCAGGAAGGAGGAGTTCAGGTATGTGGCACCAAATCTATCAATGTCTACGGTTTTATTTGCGTATTCGTTTTGGGTTTGTCTAACTAGATTCGAGTTAGAACGGAGATCTTATTTAAGAAAAACACTTGTTTTTTTTTATTGAGCAGACCCTTCATTTTTTTGGTCTTTGCCTGGCGATTGCGCGTCATCGAGAGCTTACATTATGCTGAAATTAAATTTTCTACATTCCATAGATCTTGAGTAAAACTTCTCTCTAGACTGTAAACAAACAAATTAGTTTAACCTTTTGAACGCCATTGTCATATATTCGTGACAAGCAAGCGCATGCCCTATACGCAAATTACACAAATATGTGACAAAATGGAAGGTGAAATTGTGGCTTGGCGTGAAGGGCACGCGCGTGCCTTTATGCTCTGGCGTTCAAAAGGCTAAAAAAGGTTTTACCTTTATTAAATTGTACCGTAAACCTTTCATTTTAATTAACCTTACCTACAAAATCCATTCCATCATTCAGGCCAATTTGGAACTCTAACTGGTCAGAAGACTTGACTCCCGAACTCGAGACAGCCGGCGGCATACCCTCAGCCACAGACGACATCGTGAAGTGGTACGACAAGCGAGCGAGGGAGATAGAAGAGCGCAGCGGCCTTGTCTCGCACGCACTCACTCTCATAACCCTCGCCACGATAGGGGGCGGGGTCGAAGGACTAGATGTCATACTGTTCCATCTTATGACCTTGGATGTACTCACGTATGATCTGAATGTGGAACATGTGACCTTGACTGAGGTTCAGAAGATGTCCACTTTGGAAGTGTGCGCTAAACTTATGAGTGTGGTGAGTTTTCTGTTTTTTACCCATTAAATAATCTAGACTAAAATCATAAGTTATATTAGTTAGTTAATTTTAAGCAGTCGGGTTTTTTTTGTATTATTTGAGAGTGGAATATGGAATGTCCCCGTTTTCTAGTTGTCTAATAAAAGAAAATCGTAAAAGAAACTGATCATTTAGTTATTCTTTCTTCTTTACTACATGTAGATTTGGAATCATTCCTTACGGATTGGTTGGAAAAGGCAAAAAACCAAGGCAGAACCCTTTGCCTAGCAGTGGGACAGAAGAGGTTGACAAAAAAGGCTCTTTTTGAGTCTTCAGCATAGAGGTTTAACTCCTTACTAGTGCAATCTATTATCTACAGTCAACCACACTTCAACAATTTGGTTTTGACAAAGCCTCTACCTCGTAATAGTATATATACATATATATGTTGCTGGGGAGTTGATTCTGCCGCTTCTTCTCTCCTGCTAGAGAAGTAGGAAGTGGCGAAGGGCAGGTATTTTGGGGGTATGTCTGATGTAATTTTTCGTTCAAAAGTTCTGATTCTGATACAAATTTTCACAAAATCTGGTGTGATCTGTTCCGTCATAACTTCTTATCACAATTTGCCAAATGAGGTATCGTTCGAAGCGTCTTGATCGTCTGCTGGTTATAGGGTATGTGATAAAAAACAATACATTACATCAGCAGTAAGGGATCATAAACTTTAGGGCAAAGTGGCATACGACCACGGCTATCCTCTGAACAACACTATGTATATTTATTAAATACATTAAAATATACATATAACGTGTAAGTTGTTTATTTAATAGACGATAAATATTGAATGGCTTGTAGGTACATAACGATTTCAGACGAGAATATTTTCTTGTTTCATACTTTTTAGAGCGAGATTTTTCAGAATTAGGTTATTAAGTTTTAGTTTCAGATTTTTTGAGTTTTTGCACCTTGTCGTGTACGGTTGATCGTACTAACAGTATTCATTAATGTCGTATAAATAATTTTTTTTTTTGCAGTCAACACCGAAAACGTTTGTATCAGACTTGAAACAGTACATGGTCCCGTACCTCAAGCGTTGCGAGAAGTTGACCGGGGCCACGTGCGTCATCGGCCTCATCAATTTCCTCGAGAACATCAGCATTGAGGACCTGTCCATGATATTGCTTGTGAGTTCTTTCTTTATCTACTATTATGTTTGTATTTATTATCAAGAACGGAAAATTAAAATTTCGTTTATTCTAAAAACTAGTCAATATGTTTTTAAATGTAATGTACTTAATTACTTTTTTAGGGTTCCGTACTAAGCCTCCGCTGTCCGTCTGTCTGTCTGTCAGCGGGCTGTATATCATGATCCGTAATAGGTAGACCGTTAAAATTTTCACAGAATGTGTATTTCTGTTGCCGCTATAACAAATATTAAAAATAAATTTAAAATGGAAAGGGGCTGTACTACGATGGTACGGAACCCATCATGCGCGAGGCCGACTCGCACTTGTCCTGTTTTTTATCCTTTTTCTTACTATGTATTGTAATCTGTCCCTTGTAAAATTTATTCAAGCTTTATTGACGTGCGACCGTGCTGCAACTTTTTTTTATGGACTTGCTATTCGGATAAGTTTTTTCGCCTTAGCTATGAGACTAGGGCGTAACTACTCACAGGAGGTTTTGTAGACATTTTTTTTGTGAGACCGTTTTTATCGAAAATGCAGCTTTGCCTTCGATCCGTGGCCGCTTTTACCTTCACTACACTGTTAATTTTTGACAAAACATTTTATTTCCTAAATTCCAGGTGTTACAATCCCCCACCGAGTTCGAGCTGGACGTACGAACGCGCGTTGAGTTGGTGGAGCGTTGTCTATACTCGCACACTGGCACCCATCAACTTGACAAAGCGTGTGACTTGCTCGACACCTTGCTGAAGGAAACCGGGTAAACAGAGTGATTAGAGAGGCGGGGGTGAATCGAGACATCACTTTGAAAGGGATTTTAACGTTGAAGTCATAATAATATCAAATCATCAATTAGTCATAGTCATCAGATCAGATAGCTTTAGCTACTGTACGGCACTGGCCATGGACGGGGGCGAGGGGTGTATATTCTAGTTACCGTATTTTCTAGACGTCTTTTCCTGCTACCCACCGTCTATAATGGGTGTAAAGTTAATTATGAAGCAGAAAGGCACTTAAATCGAATCGGATTTTGTTAACAATTTCAATAGTCTAAGTTAGACCTTATAACATCAGCTATCTGCCAGTAAAAGTCCCGTCAGCTGTTTCAGAGATTAACCGGAACAAACAGGGAGACACAAAAATTGAACTAATTGTGTTTTTGTTATACGTGCCGTAAACATTTTCATATGCATTCATTAAAAAACTGATATCTTGATATTACAAACAGACACTTCACTTTTATTTAATTGTTTAGATCAGTGGTTCTTAACCGGTGGTCCGCGGACCACTGGTGGTCCCTGGAAGCATCCCAAATGGTCCGCCGACCTATCCTAGTAAAAAAGTGACAACGAGTCAACACTATGCGAACCGCGCGCGGCACGAGCAACTTGCAATCACAAAAATCTCATTAAAATCTGTAACTGTAATTTAAATTTAACGTAAATAGATTAAAATGAATTTCTCTAAAGATAGATCAACCTTTTATTTAATTACATTTAGGTGCTGTATACAGAGTGATTGGTTATTGGGTGCAGTCAGTTGAAATGGGTGATTCTAGAGCTAATTTGCAACAAATTTGTCCCCGATAACAAGGGGTCCAATCAGTGGCGTGCAGTGGTTCTCCACGGAAGGTAGGCCACGCATACGGATACCCAAAAAAAAAACTTCGCGCAACATCACAACGTCGCTCTACTTATGATGATGACCCTAAAGTAGTCACATTTATTGATTTATAATATTTAAAAAAAAAAAATTGAAAAGAAAGCCTGTAAAAACAACAGTATGGTGGGGGTGTAGGCTATCCAGTGAAAGAAACAATAGTTTTATAGCACAAACGAAATCAGTTTATTATGAACACACAACTTGTAGAAGCTAAGGATGTAAGTACATTCACGAGATTATTGCCGAAAACGCGTGTTATAAAAGTTATAAATACAAGAACTCACCACATTATTCAAGGTTCAAATCACGATTTTCTGAAGATTCAAACTCAGTCACAGTCACTCAAACTCGTCTCGTATCTTTATAAATAACTTAAAATCATCAAAATCAAATCAAGTTGAATCTTAACATTAAACGATAATGCGAAAACTTACTACTTTGAACTTCTAACAAACACACATTATCAGCGCAAACTTCACAACAGAACACCATTTTTAAGTAGATAAACAAACAATAAACAACAAATTACTTTTAATTGAGTACGTTAAAAAAAGCAAAACATTCAAGATCGCGGATACACAAATATGGCTTCTTAAGAAACCAAATAATAATTGCATCATTTTGCCGGATTGCCACAGTTATTTTCCTAACTTCCCAAAAATCAAAGCGAAATTTCACAAAATTTTGGGAAAAAATAAAATTCATGTATTTTTTACTATTTTAATAGGGCTTTTGCTATTCCTTATAATTTGTATTTTTTTGGAAGGTTTATATTCGACAATACCACCCTGTTTTTTTAAAGTAGCAAGTCATTATGGAAACGATCGTTTCAGTGTGTAGTCTGTTTCTCGAATTCCCCGCGATCCGGGGAAATCTCCACAAATTGGTAACCCTGCACTCATTCATCTTGACTGGCACTTCTGATTGGCTGGCCTTCAAGGCCAGCCAATCAGAACTGCGCTGGCGGTCTCCTTACGGCGGAGTTCCCGCCCATAATCTATACATGTGTGCCGTTCATACACACGAAAATATGCACCAGTGTGCGTAAATTCATCAATGAGTCGATGAGAAATGAAGGCAGTTCGTTTGGTGGCCTAAGGAGTAGTAGCGTGTGCCCGTGTGACGTCACACGGGCGCGACAAGTTGCTATAAGTGTTATAACAGGAGTTTTAACTTTCTTTTTATATTTTGTATTTTTTATTAAGTACATGATTGTTGATTTGTTGTAATAAATGAATTTGGCTAAGGTAGGCTAAGCCTATTTGCCTGTATGGACGGCACGCCCCTGGGTCCAATCTGAATGGTTTCAGAGTAATCAAACTTTTAAGTTTTTTTACATTTTTTTTTTTTGAATTTCCTGCAAACCATAAACCAACTGGGTGGACCTTGGCAAGACCAAAGTTTTGTCAAATGGTCCCTCATGACTAAAAGGTTAAGAACCACTGGTTTAGATGGTATTGATACGCCTTTGCCCAGCAGTGGGATGAAACAGGCTCACAGTATCAGTACGGTAATGAAAACAAGCAGCACATTTCTCTATTCGTTTTTGTGTCGTTAATAGATTCTGTACTCTGTAGTGATGTTTTAAATATGTATTAGTTTATACACTTCTCATCAAAAAAATCGAAACACCTCGCAGTTTATGATTTGATAAGGATTATCAGAAAAATGTGTATATTTAGGAATAAATGTAAAATGTCATTTAATAGTGAGTAGTATGAAGTTTTTAAATCCTAATGTTATTGTTCTAAATTCAAATTAAGTCTTCATAGGTTTCGTATTTTGTATAATGAGTAATTTTTACCCTGTATGGAATATGAAGGAAATGGGTAAAACAACACGCGTAAATGAAAAAAAAAATGTAAGAAACGTTTATTTAATAACTTGTATTCCCTCCGCGAGCTCTTATTACTGCTTCCATACGGTTCTTCATCGATCGGATGAGAGTCACGATCACATGTTGTGGTATATTATCCCATTCCTCTTGGATTGCATTTTGCAGCTGGCTAAGTGTTTCTGGGGCTGGATCTCTTGCTCGAATTCGTCTCTTTAATTCATCCCATAGATGTTCAATGGGATTCATGTCCGGGCTTCTTGCTGGCCATACCATAATGGAGATACCGACTTCGGTAAGATAATCTCGTACGACGCCCGCGGTGTGAGCTCTAGCATTGTCGTGCATGAATATGAAGTCGTTGCCAATAAAATGTGCATAGGGCATCACATGAGGTTCAAGACACTGTTCGATGTACCGATGAGAGTTTAGTGCAGGCAACCGTGGCCCAGACACAAAGGCAAGTTCTGTCTTACCGTCGGCGCTGATTCCTCCCCAAACCGTCCACGAACCGCCACCATAGCTGACCTTTTCTTCAATGCAGCATTGTGCAAAGCGTTCTCCATCTCTTCTGTAGACCTTGTTCCTTCCGTCGTTACCATACAGCATAATTTTACACTCATCAGAAAACAGTACTTTGCTCCACTGAAGGTATGACCAAGTTAGGTGCTCGCGTGCAAAGTTAAGGCGCGCTCTTCGATGGTCTGCAGTTAATTTCGGCCCATTCGCTGGCTTATGCGGTGCCAATCCGCGTTCCTTCAACCTTCTTCTTATTGTAGAGTCACTTACAGCTACTCTTCGTACAACGCGAAGCTGCTGCTGCAGTTGAAAAGCGTTAAGGCGTCGATTTCGTAAAGAAGTTGTTACAATAAATCGATCATCTCGCTCAGAAGTGACCCGATTCCTGCCAGATCCTGAACGGCGCGTGAACGAACCAGTCTCCCGATAGCGTTTGTAGACTCTATGAACAGATGATAAGCTTAGATGCAATCTTGCAGCCACAACACGCTGACTAAGTCCAGAATCCAGCAATGCCACCACTTGGGCGGCTTCTGCGGGCGAAGTATTCATATGTTTTAGAAAAAAAAGTTTTTTCAGACGTCACAAAGTCACAGTAAATGAAATAAGAAACAAAAAGTTTAAAGACAAGCGCTAATTTTTAGTTTTTAAACGAGAAACGTACTCCAACCCTAAATACACATTTGTCTCAAAACAGTGATTAATTTCATTTATAGGATAAACAAATGAAATTCTAATTTCGAATTTTGATTTTTTTCTTCTTACTGTAATGACCAAACTGCCAGCTACACAATCATGTTTTTTTTTTCATGGAATTAATTCTCTTTTGTAAAAAATTAGGACAAAAACAATAAAAACGAAAGTGTTTCGATTTTTTTGATGAGAAGTGTATATCAATCGATCTTAGTTGCTGACAATAAAGTTACCATTTTTACTTGACCCATAGCGACGGCACCATAAACACGGGCGAGCTGGTCCGGCGCGTGAAGGAGGTGGAGAAGCTGGTGTCGGGCAGCTCTGCGCTGGCGTGGCGCGGCGTGCGCGTGGCGCCGCGCGAGCTGCGCGCGCTGCGCGACCAGCCGCACGCCGTCGTCAACCTGCTCACCAAGATGTCGCGCTCGGTGGCGCTCGGGTGAGCTACTATCACGAATTCATCCTCTAGGCTCATGCGAAGATTTGTAAGGGTGAAATCACATTTACACGCACAGATCAGCATTTTCTTGCATTTTTTTCCCCTTTCAGTCACCTACAACTCGCTAAAGTATTATTATATTTTATTCTTGGATATTTCTGTAACATTGCACCTACGTTGTTTTGGCTCTGCATCACCCTAAGGTAGACTGGTAGAAAATGCTCAAGCCATTAAGTCCGTTGTAGGTATAGTGTTTTTTTTTACATTAGGTGCAAAAAGTTTTAATAAATAAAATGGTAGATCCAATCGCACGTTAAAGTGCTTCCGATGCGAATGAATGCGGACTTCTCGCTCCATCAAATTAAAACGCCTTTACGTGACAGAATGAGACAGTGCTACTCGAAAACGCTGTTATGTGCGTGTAAATGTGATTTCACCCTAAAAGCGCGATTCCATTATGCAAGTTGCAAACTGCATACAAGCTACATCTTGTGTGACGTAGTTTGAATTTATACATTTTTATTCAAGTGACGTGCAAAATGAACGCGCAAACGTTAGTTGCACGTTTCGAATTGCGAACGAATGACGTGTCCTGCTCAATTGTTGAACATCTCCAATTGTATGCAAGCAATTTGCTGCATGTAATTTGCACACTCTTAAAAACATGTTTCCAATGAAAGCAACATGTAAATGTGACGTCATTTTAGCATGCAAGACTTGCCTAATGGAATCGCTCCTTAAAGCGAACATTGACTTAACTAAAGCTAAAAATGGATCTTATTTGTCAGTAGTTAACGTTCATATTCGTATGATACGCATTAACTTTGTACAAATAAGTTTTAATCATTTTCGGATGATATGTTACTGTACTTAGTTTGTGTAAAGACCAACTTGGCTCTTAGGCTACAGATCTACCGCTTAAGTGGGATAGTGTCTGAGGTAACTGCGAGGTGTCTGAGGTAGCTGCGAGGTGTGTGCGGGCGGGTGACGCCTGGTTTCCACCAACACGGAGACGAGCAGAGCGGAGAGGAGACGACGTTCAAGATTCGACCAATCCCAGGTGTCTGAAGAGCAGCAACACCCCTCCCGCACTGCGCAGCTACCTCAGACACTGTCTCAGTTAAAATATAAGCCTGTAATGACGCATTTCATGATCTCTATTAGCGCGTTAACAGATGTAACGCAATCAAGATCCCCGAGCCAGAGAGGGAAATTTTTATATGGACGCACGTTAACGACATTAGGATAGCTGCAATTTTTGCAAGTGACATTTTTAGAGTAGTTCTGCTCAACAAATATCAAAATGAAGTAGAGCAGTTATATGTTTTTGGTGGTAAGATGACACTCTGATTTCAACTGTTTATGGCTTTGCGACCGTCAAGTATGAGAATAAAAACAATAATTTCGTTGAAAACGTTTAATGGGATATCGGCGAGTTGGTTTCGGCCCCTCGTACACCTTCTAAAGGTCCGGGACCCCAAGGTCCAGGAAAATGTCCAGGACCATGGAGTAACCATGGAGTTTCGTGGCGGTTCTTCTCCAAAGGAAACGAACAACCCGAACCGTGCACCTTTTCTCGACGTTTTATAAGTGCCATTTTATATGTGAAATAAAATGTTTTGATTTTGACTCAAAAATAATAAAAATAAAGATTCATTCTCACTAAAAAATATAGAGAGATGAAAGTTTCTTCGATTTTCTTTCATTTTATAGTTATGTAGCATAGCAGGATTTATTGACACGTGATATATATTTTGTCACTACCGACCAGGATTTCAGTGACCCATGCTTTAGAACCCCCACATAATAATATCATTTAAATAAATGTCAATAATGTTCTTAACAATTATTGTAAATAACACCCACGCTTATTTACGTTTATTTTCACACTCTCACTAACCTAGGGTTTGCAAAAAATCTACTAATAATGTGTATTTTTTTTTATCTTTTATTTCTAAATTGTGATCCACTCACACAACAACTATCGTCACCCATCTGTAAAAATTTAAAGTATGAAAAATCGTTATTTTGTTCTTTTTTTATAAAAGTCACGCACTTGACAGATATCCTTTTACGATCCGGAGTTATGTGCGCCGGGGCAAAGTTACAGTACAGGGCATAATCCCTAGGGTCAATCCACCAGCAGTGAGGTAAGTAGCGCGAACGTACTCAGCACACTTGTACCACGACGTCGCGGGCTTATTGGCCAGTTAGCGTATTAGAGTGAAACCACACGGGTGTTGTCGGTGCGTTGCGTAGTTTTAACGCACTGCAACGGTAATGGTGGCTGTGACGCAACGCAATGACGCCGCTACTACGCCACAGCTTTACAGATTAGCGACCGCTACAAATTTGGCTTTAATCCCATTTAATGACCATTAATTCATGAAAAAGTCATTAAATGGGGTTAAATGAAAAGAGGGTTGATTGTTGTTTATTGACAATTTTAATGATTATAATTCTGTAACCACATACTTGTTACGGTTGGGAATCATGTTTTGTTTAAGAGGCCGTGCATAAAATTCACTCGCTAGACTTTAGGCAAATTCGTTGCGATGCTATGTTTGTGTGCACCGTTCATGTAGATAGACGCACACACGGGTTAAGTTCGAGCGTAGTGATCGCTTAAACAATTTTGAGCCTTTAGTTAGATGATATTATTATTTTTAAGTAACATCAGTATAAAGTAGTAAGTACGGTTTTGAAATAATAGTCTGGAATGTGTGTGCATATCACAATCAACATAAAAATAGTACAATTTTGTGTTACGTGTGTTTAGGTGATGGTTGATGATACAATTTAAATTATTTTTGAAAATTGTTTGAAAAAAGATTAGATTGCCTCGTTGGTCTAGTGCACGACTGCTGAACATGAGGTCCTGGGTTCTATTTCGGGGTCGGGCAAAGTGTTATTGGGTTTTTCCATCAGGAATTTCTCAGTAGCAGCCATGGAGTCTGGATTTGTGCCCAGTTGATGTTAATAGGCTCGCCCCCCTTTTATATAGGATTTAAACATAACTGGTGAAATGTGGGTGTACTATTAGGTGCAACTCTGCCTAACCCTTCGAGGATTACAGGCCTGAAGTTATGATGGTTAAGTCATATGAGGTCCACGCAGATTAGTATCTAAGATGATTTTGAGGAAAGAACCAATAGATTTGAGTGGACCTGTCTAACCAGTGCAAGCATTTGACAGTTATCGTGTAGCTCGACTCGTCAACAATACCAAATGAAAGACATTTAGTATTGTTGTAACGTACTCAAACTGTCAAACATTCGTCACATCAATCATCATGTCATTCATCGTTCGTGGCATTCGTCGTTCGTTCGTCGTTTTTATTAGGGTTCCGTACCCAAAGGGTAAAACGGGACCCTATTACTAAGCCTCCGCTGTCTGTCTTGTCTTCAGGCTGTATCTCATAAACCGTGATAGCTAGAAAGCTGAAATTTTCACAAATGATGTATTTCCGTTGCCGCTATAACAACAAATACTAAAAATTAAAAAAAATATATTAAGGGGGGTCCCCATACAATAAACGTGTTTTTTTTCCTATTTTTTTATAGATAATGGTACGGAACCCTTCGTGCGCGAGCTCGACTCGCACTTGGCCGGTTTTTTATTTGTTGATCCGCCACTGTTGCCAGTCTATCTCGTTAATAAATGGGCCCGCTCGTTACTAACGTGACGAGATATCTAGTACACTCTGCCTTTAATGTACGAAATTAAGTTATTGTTTATTTACAAAATAAAATTCAGATTCTATTAAAATAATAATGTGAAATTTTAAAATTTTCTTGCAAGTGCTTCTAAGGTATAGAAAAAATATTTATTTGTCAATAATGTTTCTAACTCATATAAGAGTAAACCATATAATGAAATTATTAAATTATTTACAAACTACAAAACTATATATCTAATAGTAATAAATATGTACAAGTGAAAAGGGTTACAGGGCGTCCAAAAATTCGTCCGCATCGCTGTCAACAGGAAAAGTGCCCAGAAGGCATGCAGCATAGCCACGTTGGATGCTGCTTCTTGCCTTTTCCACAAGTAGTGATCAAAATTGTTCAAAATGAGTTGATTTCGTGCACGGACTCTTAACATACAGCCTGAAAATGACCAGCTAATTGCAAAACAACCTAAGAAAATTTTAATTTCGCGGGCTACCCTGGCGCTTCCCGTTTAAGCTCTGGTCCTTCGATACAATAAATATTACCGGGCTTTGCTGCTCCGGCATCGCACCGCAGCAGGCACTTCGTCGCTCTGACCGATTTTTCGAAACGGACGCCTTCCGCTTCCGCGCCACACGACGTTTTAACACACTGTGGCATGTCGTTGTGGTAATGTAAATCAAAATACGTTAACGCTCAAGTGTGGCAACGTACCTGCAAAGTATCGTGTGGGTTCTCTCTTACGGAACCACGAGCCCATGACGTAATGTGTTACAAGTCTGTTCCCGGTCTAAGAGCGTATTCATTTGTTTGGCATGAAATGGGTAACAATAGATGTTGTTGTTTAGATTTATTATTTGCTTTACCCTTTCGTAGTAGTTAGTGCAAAATTGCAAATATTATTTATACTCTGCTTATACGCATGTATTTAAATAATATAATAATTATATATCACAACTTTTATGAGTTTGAAATATCCAAATAAGACCTGTTTCCAAAGTGAGAAACCACTTCTAATGTTTTAGATTCGATGCTGATTTCAAATTGTATGCTTTGTTAAAAGACAGCTTATTCTTAAAGGTTAACACACACTTATAAGCACTGTACGTGTATGGGATCAGCACCGCTCAACTCGAATCTTTCGAGACTTACTATGAAATTCGAGACTGACGCTCATTTATAAGCATTATAACGACATTGTCGGGCTCGGGATCAGCTAGTAACCAGTAGTCACCGACCTCAAGGCGTGACATCACCCCACTTGCATCGGGCCGGCCACCAGTTTACGGCAACTCGTCACCTAGCTGTAAGCTCACCCTGGCGTCACTTGGACCGTCACCGCGATGCTGACTGAACCGATCCGGTTACGTGCTTACATTCGGTGAACGCCTGGTTGGCGAAAAGTACAGTGCATAAGTGTGCATTGACCTTTAATCGTCCTGCCGCTGTCGAGTCATTTATAAAGTTCTGTACTGACACGAAAATTGTTTCCAATTCAGCTTAAGGCATACCACATACAAGAAACGAGTAATGTACGTATATTTATTATGTAGGTAACGCTAAAGCATGATGTGATGGATTCTTCTATTTCAGTGGTATTCTTGTTCCTGTAGCTTCGACTGTCGTTTATTATTAATAATTATAAAGCTATAAAGTACTGTATTGTTACGAAATGTATGCAACTATGCAGTTGTATCTATCATGTACGCTGGGGTCATCGGCTTAGAGAAAGTAATTAGAAGACAGCTTGTTCCCACGTTGAACGGCAATGGCCAGCCCTCGGGTTGATCAATCGTTTGGCGAGGTACCGTAGTTATAGCTGCGCCGTTTGATTAAAGTAAATTTGTCTCTATGCTAACAATGATCCCAGCGACGTGGAGGATGTTACCACACCCTCTTGACCAACGACCAAAGTTAATATCTAGTAAAACTGTCGATCGTTGCATTGGTGAGCCAGTGTGACGGCCGTGGCTTACGATCCGAGAAGGTCGTGGGTGCAAACCTAGAAGTAATGAACCCAGGCGATGAACTTTGTGTAATTTATTTTATCACCATTACTGTTAAAACGGTGAAGGAATACATACATCGTGAGGAAATCAGCATAACAGAACCGAAAACTCGAAAATATTTGAAAGCTGAAACAACTGACACACAAAATAATAAAAGAAAAACAAAAAATCTTAAATCTAAACAAATAAGATAAAATTGTGTGTCTCACAGCTGCGCCAAACAGGCCCATATCAACAAAATGCCGGGCAACTAGTGATCGACGCGCGACCCTGGTTTCTATCTGCCAACCCGCATGGTGCCCATGTGGTGGATCATGGCCCACCGGCCCACTATCTCTCACGAATGTATCTTATCAGTGGAAATCGTTATAGGCTCAAACACTGCTTTAAACTTTCACGGTTTAAAACTAAACTCATACCGCCATCATCACGTCCATCACTTATACCGTGATGATCGCGTCATCTTGGCGCTTGCAACAGCGTCGAAATATCATATCATCTGCCTAGCCTTTTCCCAACTATGTTGGGGTCGGCTTCCAGTCTAACCGGATGCAGCTGAATATCAGTATTTTACATGGAGCGACTGCCTATCTGACCTCCACAACCCAGTTAGCGCTAGGTAATACAATACCCCTTGGTAAGACTGGTTGTCAGACTTTCGGGTCACTGACTACCTGTAACGACTGTCAAAGATCTACAAATGACAGCCGGGACCAACGGCTTCACGTGCTTTCCGAGGCACGGAGGAAACTCGGTATGTAATGGGTGGTCCACCTATCTACTGACCAACCTAGGTAAGCACGGCTTAACCTAAAGATCGACCTGAGCGGCTGTTCTTATTTAGCTACGAGCTCCTCCAAACATCGTCGAAATATCTGGAGCTCAAAATAATTTATTATCATAGTCCATATAGGCACATTGTGGTCGAGGGGGTGACGTTATATCCTTACTTGTATGTTAAACCAAGATTTTGATATTTTGTAACTGTATTTAGATTTTTGTTGTTCCATGGTATTTAGTCAAGATTCTGTGTTTGCTTTACCTATTTTCATATGCGTAGACTATTCTTGTATACAAAATGTACCTTATTTTTTTTATTTTTTTATGTAAGGTAGCTTCACAGCTGACAGTACAATAACTTAAAATTATATGTGTATTGTGTGTATTGTTTGTTTTGTGTGTCTTCTTATTATGTGTAACTCACTAAGTGTTATTTAGATCTTAGTCAAAGTTCACAATAATTGTAGCTCTTCTTGTTCTTGCAACTAGAACTAAGATCTTAATTGCAAAATTCAAGTGATTACTGTAATGCAGTATTACCGTCATTTTATACAGGGTGAAAGGGACACCGATGCACAGACGGTTACCACTTATTCAGGACATCATTCTGAACCACATAGAAATATTTCACAGGAAATTTAAAAAAAAAGCTGTTCCATACATTATGACCGTGTATAGGTATAGCTATTGCACTTTTGTAGGGAGCAGCTGTTTTTTTAGGGTTCCGTACCTCAAAAGGTAAAAACGGAACCCTTATAGGATCACTTTGTTGTCCGTCTGTCTGTCTGTCTGTCAAGACCTTTTTTCTCAGGAACGCGTGGAGGTATCAAGCTGAAATTCATATCAAATACTCAAGTCTATGGTCTCTTGGAGCTGTGAAAAAATCAAACTTCTAAGTCAACGCGATCAAAAGATACTCCCGTTTATGCCGCAAATTTTCGACACTCGCAAGGGAATCAAAACCTACAGGGTACTTCCCGTGAACTCAGAATCTTGAAATTTGGTATGAAGCAACGTCTTATAGCAGAGATATAGGAAAAATTGCGAAAAGTATACATTTTTAGTTATATCATATAATAAAAATATTTTTAATAATTTTAAACTTACTACCCCTTTCCTCATGAACGCGTAGTGGTATTATATTGAAATTCATATCAAATACTCAAATCTATAATACCTTTAAGCTGTAACAAAATCAAACTTCTATGTCAACGCAATCAAAAGAAACAGGAATTAAAACCGCATATTTTGAAACTCGCCACTACTCGCAAGGGAATCAAAACCTACAGGGTACTTCCCGTGAACTCAGAATCTTGAAATTTGGTACGAAGCAACGTCTTATAACACAGATAAAGGAAAAATTGCGAAAAGCATAAATTTTTAGTTACATCATATAATAAAAATATTTTTAATAATTTTAAACTTATTACCCCTTTCCTCATGAACGCGTAGTGGTATTATATTGAAATTCTTAACAAATACTCAAGTCTATAATATCTTTAAGGCGTAACAAAATCAAACTTCTACGTCAACGCAATCAAAAGATACAGTAATTAAAGCCGCATATTTTGAAACTCGCAACTACTCGCAAGGGAATCAAAACCTAAAGGATACTTCCAGACGACCTGGAATCTTGAAATTTGGCATGAAGCAACGTTATAAAGTACACATATAGGAAAAATTCCGAAAATCTTAAATTTTTAGTTACATCACATAGTATATTTTACCGAACATACATAATGTTTTCATATATGTATTGACAAGGTACCGTCAGCTTTCCACATTGTTATGTTATGGATTTCATTTAGCAATAAAAATACCATAACTTTTACTTATATACCTACAGGTTTGTACGGAACCCTCGGTGCGCGAGTCTGACTCGCACTTGGCCGGTTTTTTTTTTAATTAATCGATGAAATAGTTCTATGTGGTGGGGTTCAGAATGATGTACTGAATACGTGGTACACGTTTGTGCGTCTGTGTCCCCTCCACCCTGTTCATGGTTGTTGTCTGAGGTAAAATAACTGACTGAAAGGATTGTTACTGCAATCGATACACCTATCGAGTATATCCTAGTGTATTAAGTAAAATATACTTTTTAATTTCCGCAAACGGCGAATCAACGTCAGTATATTTTACAAGTTTATGTAAAATATCGACGGTGGAGAAATGCCGCAAGGGAAATTGAGCGCATCCGATGTTGAACTTTCGCTGCTGAGCCGAATGTTGCAAATCCAACAAGAGGCTCAATATCCGTGTTGTCTTATTGTCTGGTTAATTTATCAATGCAATAAGGAGTCAAACATCTTTATTAATTCATTTTTAATGCACTCAGTAAAAGATAGGAGGGTATGTTCCTCATGACACGATAAAACAAATGAAAACCTGCTGCTGGTCTTGTGATTACAATAATTTTATTGGTAAAAAGTAATCGGGATCCCTTCAGCAAAAAAAAAAAATGGATTTATTATAGTATCAGCGTGTGGCTTTGTGGGAAGATGGTGCTCAGTCAATCAACCAGATTACATAATAAAAGTACGGCCACGAGCATAAACATCTAACCTTTTCATAATCATCACTTCGTTCATACATTCATCCATTTATTCTTCATTCATTTTTTTTTCTTCATTTCTTCTTTTCATTTCATTTCATTTCATCAGCCTCTCCTCATCACTCTCTCATCTCACTTTTGAATTTGTGTGAATATAAAGTATTTATGCTCGTAACTGTACTTTTAGATATTGCAATACCTACTCCTTAGCCGTAATAAATTATTTATTTGTTATTTTTTTGTGATGTCCTTACGCTCTGAATGAAGTTATTGCATGGTATATGTGTTTACAGAAAAATTGACAAGTGATAATGTTTGTTGCTCAATATTTTAATGGAAAGAAATGGCTTGTAGTTACTACATGTCTTCTTTTGGAAATATGTAATGTCTTGCAACGAGTAACCCATTGACCACCAAGTGGCTACACCTGTCAACGCGAAATTGGCTTGAACCGGTCAGAAAGAGTTATGTCTATAAAAAGGCGAAAATACGTCATTTGCATCGTTTTCATTCAGAAGAAGCGACTCGAAACTGCATTGGGCTACTCGCTAAAGTTCTTTCTGACCGGCTCAATATTCCGCGTCGATAAGTGCGGTCACCCTTAAGAGCAGTTTCAGACTAGCGTATTTTTCTTCGCATATAAGCTCGTATCGTCCGACGTGCGTCATATTTTGCGCTTCGAAAAATTGATGCGTGTACACGAGCTTATACGTACATGTTCGCACGGGGAGGCGTCTCTCACTGCGAAAAAGCGCGCGTATACGCGCCTACAGGCGCTTCTAAAAACGAACTCACACGCGCCGAAAATCGCAAATCTTTTACCGCCCTTATGCTACAGAACGTTCTTGTTTCTGACATTAAAAAGAGAAATTATAAAATATTAACGATCTACGTTCTACTCGCATCTTATCTTGAGATATTTTCGCATACTGTGGACAATGGGTTTTCTCGTTGCACGTACATAATGTTTGACTGCTATACAGTTGTTCATTTATCGTGGAACAAATTTTGTTTCAGAGCAGAGAAACCCACTCCACAGGCTTGGGAGAAGCTACTGAAAGATCTACTCGACCTGCAGGCTACGTTGTTCGGATGCATCCCAGTCGATAAATGTTATGAGGTAACTGTTGATACGTTTCTTGAACATAATATAGAGTAACTAGGGCCTCGGGCTGACTTAGGATTTCCTTTAGTGGACTGGCAGGCCAAGTAATAATGGTTCTGTCTTTATCATTCCTCACACAATCCATCCATCTTTTCTTCGCCTTAATGTTTGTCTTTATCATTCCTCACACAATCCATCCATCTGTTCTTCGCCTTAATCTTTGTCTTTATCATTCCTCACACAATCCATCCATCTTTTCTTCACCTTAATCTTTGTCTTTATCATTCCTCACACAATCCATCCATCTTTTCTTCGCCTTAATCTTTGTCTTTATCATTCCTCACACAATCCATCCATCTTTTCTTCACCTTAATCTTTGTCTTTATCATTCCTCACACAATCCATCCATCTTTTCTTCACCTTAATCTTTGTCTTTATCATTCCTCACACAATCCATCCATCTTTTCTTCGCCTTAATGTTTGTCTTTATCATTCCTCACACAATCCATCCATCTGTTCTTCGCCTTAATCTTTGTCTTTATAATTCCTCACACAATCCATCCATCTTTTCTTCGCCTTAATCTTTGTCTTTATCATTCCTCACACAATCCATCCATCTTTTCTTCGCCTTAATCTTTGTCTTTATCATTCCTCACACAATCCATCCATCTTTTCTTCGCCTTAATGTTTGTCTTTATCATTCCTCACACAATCCATCCATCTGTTCTTCGCCTTAATCTTTGTCTTTATCATTCCTCACACAATCCATCCATCTTTTCTTCGCCTTAATCTTTGTCTTTATCATTCCTCACACAATCCATCCATCTTTTCTTCGCCTTAATGTTTGTCTTTATCATTCCTCACACAATCCATCCATCTGTTCTTCGCCTTAATCTTTGTCTTTATCATTCCTCACACAATCCATCCATCTTTTCTTCGCCTTAATCTTTGTCTTTATCATTCCTCACACAATCCATCCATCTTTTCTTCGCCTTAATCTTTGTCTTTATCATTCCTCACACAATCCATCCATCTTTTCTTCGCCTTAATCTTTGTCTTTATCATTCCTCACACAATCCATCCATCTGTTCTTCGCCTTAATCTTTGTCTTTATCATTCCTCACACAATCCATCCATCTTTTCTTCGCCTTAATCTTTGTCTTTATCATTCCTCACACAATCCATCCATCTTTTCTTCGCCTTAATCTTTGTCTTTATCATTCCTCACACAATCCATCCATCTTTTCTTCGCCTTAATGTTTGTCTTTATCATTCCTCACACAATCCATCCATCTGTTCTTCGCCTTAATCTTTGTCTTTATCATTCCTCACACAATCCATCCATCTTTTCTTCGCCTTAATGTTTGTCTTTATCATTCCTCACACAATCCATCCATCTGTTCTTCGCCTTAATCTTTGTCTTTATCATTCCTCACACAATCCATCCATCTTTTCTTCGCCTTAATCTTTGTCTTTATCATTCCTCACACAATCCATCCATCTTTTCTTCGCCTTAATCTTTGTCTTTATCATTCCTCACACAATCCATCCATCTTTTCTTCGCCTTAATGTTTGTCTTTATCATTCCTCACACAATCCATCCATCTTTTCTTCGCCTTAATGTTTGTCTTTATCATTCCTCACACAATCCATCCATCTTTTCTTCGCCTTAATGTTTGTCTTTATCATTCCTCACACAATCCATCCATCTTTTCTTCGCCTTAATGTTTGTCTTTATCATTCCTCACACAATCCATCCATCTTTTCTTCGCCTTAATGTTTGTCTTTATCATTCCTCACACAATCCATCCATCTTTTCTTCGCCTTAATGTTTGTCTTTATCATTCCTCACACAATCCATCCATCTTTTCTTCGCCTTAATGTTTGTCTTTATCATTCCTCACACAATCCATCCATCTTTTCTTCGCCTTCGTCTCCTTCTCCAGCCATCAACATATATTCACTTTTAGTCACGTGCGTTTCATGTCGCCTCATCACATGCCTATACCAAACCATGGATTTCTTTACAACTTTTCTGTCACTGGCGCCACTATTTGACATCCCCTTATACAGGGCGGAAAGAACACCGATACACAAGCGCTTACCACGTATTCGGTACATCATTCGAACCAAAAAAACAGCTGTTTTTTACAAAAGGGCAATGTCTACACGGTCAAAATGTATGGAACGGCTGATTTTTTTTAAATGACATTAAATTTTCCATGTGGGGGTTTCGCAATGATGTACTGAATATGTGATAAGCGTTTGTGCGTCGGGGTCCCTTCCGCCCTGTATACTGTATATTTGTACTCATTTCTTACTTTATCCATTATATAAAGCTGGATCAATGGACATATTTGTTGTGGTAGGTTTCCTACGTCCCAATCCCAAATATGTACTAGTATTTAAGGAAACAAAGTGAAAATACAAAAAAATCTCCTCCCAGATCTACGCTCTAGCGCTCCTGACATCGGGCGATGAGCCTAGCATTAAGCTAGCGGCCGACGTGCTGACGGTCACTCAGGACGTACGACCCGGCCCGAATCAGAAGGTCAGCTACGCCAAGAGTGTGGCGCTCGTGATGGCCGCCGCTAGGGAGTACTACAACTCTGCTAGCTCTCTCGTCGACCCGGGCTTGGAGTTAGCGAGGTGAGTCACTAAACACTAGTAAAATCCGACACGTATTCACAAAACGTCGACGCTAATTCTTTGCCACTTACTCATCACTCCCCTCGTCGTATAATACACCATTATTTTTAGGTCGTTCTGGAGCCGAATACCATTAACTCCATCATCGAACTCGAAACGATTGGGACTATTTTTTTCAAAAAATAACAATAAAAAAAAACACGAAAGAGTAAATTTAATGTTTTTTTTTTAAATAATGAGAACTCAAATGCATATGTGTGTGTAAAACGTATCCACGATCGGCAACACATGCGAACGATACCCTTTGAAAAATTCATTCATCGATCGATTCTCATTATTTCACAAAAAAAACATTAAATCTATTCTTTCGTATTTTTGAAAAAAATAGTCCCAATCGTTTCGAGTTCGATGATCGAGTTCATGGTATTCGGCTCCAGAACGACCTAAAAATAATGGTGTATAACTAGGGACCCACCCCTGCTTCGCACGGTGCCTACCTTTCGGGTCCAAAACTATCCTATCTTTCAAATTGGAACCAATCACACACATTCACATTCCTTCATTGAAATCGTGATACGTGATTTTTATATCTTATAATGTTGTACATAACGACGATTTGACGACACGGTTGGCACAGTGGCTGAGCGATTGGCTGATGTGCCGAGTGTCGCCGGTTCGATCCCAGCACGGAAAAAATATTTGTGTGACCTACAGGTAGTTGTTCCGGGTCTGGCTATTTGTGTATGTGAGTTTAAATGTTTATAAACGCACCCACGATATAGCAGAAATTTCTCGGTTGATTGTCTTTTTTTTTCAAAACAACATCACGTTTTAGAGCAAGTGGATTGTGCATTTGTGCTGTACGTAGTTTGTCAGCCCATTGCCCAGCAATCGGACAAAACCGTTGTTCAAATGCTGAACTCTCAAATAACGCTACATGTTACAGGTGCTGCTTGCTAATCATGAAAGACGATCACGAAGAAATACAGAAAGAATTGGATTTAATTAACTGTTTACCTCTACTACACTCTTTCAATCTTGGTGTAGTTCCCGTACAAGGTAAGAGAAGCATAATTATATTCCTGTCTCACCGCCAACGAGGTAGCGACTAGCATCGACTATTTATTCTCGCGAAATGTACAATAGATGTAGGTCTCGTGTCGGTAAAATACATGGTGTAAGGGACAGACTCCGCAAACTGACTGAATTTTTCTCAGGTTTTTTATTTTCGTTTTTTCAGTTACTATTCTGTTAATTCAATGTAAAATTGCATTTTCTTTACGTAGCACTCCATTTCTACACTAATATTATAAAAGAGGTAAAGTTTGTCGAGGTTGTAGGGGGGTAATGTCTGGATCTTACGAACCGATTTTGAAATTTTATTTACCAATAGAAAGCCACGTTATTTGTGAGTGTCATAGGCTTTATACATATTAACCCGAAAAATGAAAAGACTTTTTCGTGGTAGTCGGATTTACAAAGTAAGTCGCAGAAAAAACGGTCAAACGAAAACGTTTCTTACGAACGCTGCCTTAACGATGATGATTGAGATCTAGAGAAAAGTTGCTGAGCTTTATAATGCCAACAAAAAAGTCAGCGACAGCATATGTCTAACTTTAAATTTAAGTCACAAAAAGTAGTTTTTTTATATTAAAATTATGACAAGTAAAAATGTTTACCGCGTAACGAAGTGGGCACGGCATAAAATAAAATCAACAATGGATATTGAAATACTAACGAACGACGCGTGAAATCAGCTGTTCACTAGCCTAGCTACAAGTTCATCGAACTCGTCGTCGCGCTTGCCGCTCGCTACGTGCGTTTTGCCACGGTAACTATACATTGCGTATGAGGAAATAAAACAAATCAATATTTATTGGATTCCCATAACGTTCCTGAAATAATTTCTTGTACCCGTCATCTTGGTTTCATATACTGAATTAGTGAACTCACTCCATCAGACTGCAGAGGGCTGTCCCTTACAGCCTGTATACAAGGTGTAAACAGACCCTTCACAAAACCGTTAACCCAAGCATTCTGTACATCGAACTGTCGGCTTGCCAACTTTTCAACGTTTTTTTTGGAATTTGCGTCCGTCCCTATTACCCGTATATATCAATAACTGGATTCAATACAAACAAATATTGTGTCATACAAAATCTTCTAAAGCGTCACGTTTCCGAAATATAAGGTATCAAAGTTGTAGTGCTTGCGCCATCAGTAAATGGATTAAAATTTTGATAGCTATTATCATGGAAACGTGGCTAAATAAGAACAGCCGCTCGGGTCGATCTTTAGGTTAAGCCGTGCTTACCTAGGTTGGTCCGTGGATGGGTGACCACACAATACATACCGAGTTTCCTCCGTGCCTCGGAAAGCACGTTAAGCCGTTGGTCCCGGCTGTCATTTGTAGATCTTTGACAGTCGTTACAGGTAGTCAGTGACCCGAAAGTCTGACAACCAGTCTTAGCGGGGTATCGTATTACCTAGCACTAACTGGGTTGTGAAGCTTAGATACGCCGTCGCTCTATGTAAAATACTGGTATTCAGCTGCATCCGGTTAGACTGGAAGCCGACCCCAACATAGTTGGGAAAAGGCTAGGCAGATGATTATCATGGAAACGTGACGGTTAACAATATTTTGTCTTATGTCTTATAAGACTAGAGATTATGTCAATATCTACTTGTTTGTATTAATGGCAGAAGACAGGCAGGCCAGGCAGGCCAGGCTCGTTACTAAAATATTCAAACCCTTTGGTGACTAAAACCTGTTAAAGGGAGATCAACATAATGTATTTCTTTCATTTTCCAGTGCGTGTATGCCAAGACAAGATGTCGCTTATTGAAGGGTGTCTGTTGTGTGATCCCACCGCGTATCAGCGTAGTCATAAGCTGCTGAAGTTAGCAGCACTGCTGAGAATCGCTGGCGATGATGAATTAGCCAGGTAATCTAATAAACTCATAATAAGTTATTAGTAAAGGATTTTTACAAGTCATATAAGCATAAACATAATTGGTCTATAATGTTCCTACTGCTGGGACACACGGCCTCCTCTCTATGAGCTGAGCTGGGCTGTTATCCCCTACGCGGGCCCAGTGTCAGTGCGGGTTGGTAGATGTCCCATGTCTTCGTTTTTTTTTTCGGTTCTAGGACATGCTGGTTTTTTCATGATGTTTGTCTTTCATCGTTTTTGAGAGCAGGGGTGATGAAATAAATTACACAAATGATTCGGACCCACGACTTACTGCTCGCAGGTCGGGTCCGCCACCATTGGGACACTTTACTTATATCTTTCAAGCTGGAACCAATCATACACATTTACAAAATTTCATTGAAATCGGTTGGGTGGTTTCGGAGTTAATGTAAAATGCTGTAATTGTTATTGAGGGAGGGCCAAGTCCTGCAACTGGCCGGGCAGTTCGCGGCTGCGGCGGGTGCGGAGGGCGGGGCGGGCTGCGGCGCGGCCGTGGCGCTGTGCCGGCGCGTGGCGGGGCTGCGGCACGCGGCGGGCGCGGCGCTGCTGGCGCGCGTGGCGCACGACGCGCACTCGCACGCTGACATCGCCACGCGCCGCCACCTCTACGCCGCCGCCGTCACCTTCACCGAGCCCGAAAATATTGAGGACATACTGCGATCTAGGTTTGTTTTACATATTTTAATGGTACCATGGTTGTATTAAGTGAAAACTAAAATCTGCTACGAATGCACTATGACACAACAAAAATTAAGAGTAAAAAAAAAACAAATTTTACACTTATTCCTGTGTATTTTACTGTCAATAAAACTGTTACAAAATAACTAATCACAAACTGTTCACAAATAACTGAATACCTTTCAATTAATAAATCGATACCTAAAATACTTCGCCCCCACAGAATGGGCCTAGAACTGGAGAGTCTCCAACAGATGGGCGTGACGCTCAAAGAGAACAGTCATGGTATGCTAAGCGAGCGCTGGCCCTCGACTGACGACGAGTTCGCTGACGCTGTCACTACAGTACGTATATGCTTACAAATAACTAAACGTTTTTATGAAACTCCCCGTTATTCTGAGCTCCCGATATTTCGACGCTGTGCCTGTGACAGTGTATGAAAGCTTAATACAGTGTTTTTATAAAATGCTTGATTGGCCTGTTGGTCTAGTGGTTAGTGACCCTGACTGCTAGGACGGAGGTCGTGGGTTCGATTCCCACACAGGACAAATCTTTGTGCAATGAGTACGATTATTTGTTCTGTATCTGGGTGTGTAATTTATCTATAATATTTATAAATATATAAGTATGTTTATCAGTTGTCTGGTTGCCATAGTACAGGCTCTGCCTAGTTTGGGATCAGACGGCGGTATGTTGGTTGTCCCAATAAAAAAAAAATTCATGCTGTTTCTATTTGTATTGGTTATTGACTAAAATGATATAATGCTCTTCGATTTTCCTCGTTACATTATAGCCTATGGTGGAGAAGAAAGACTTTGTTCCTGCTCCTCCAGAGATGAAAATCCCGCTCTTCAACTATCTACTCGACACGTTCCAGAATAAATTCGCTCTCAGGTAAGTCACGTAATTGTGTTGTTTGTTGACTTTGTTTATTTTCATATTTTTGATAGCTGAATAATTATAAAAATCCAACTTTGCGGGGAATAGCGGGGCAAGGAAACAAAATGGATTTTGTTTAGCTTGATTACTGATTCGATATAGCGAAATTTTCAAATTAAGTATGAAACAAGTTGTTTAGCGTGCATGTTTCCATACATTGCCTTTGACATATAATATTAATATAAATTCATTTATTCAGGTAATTTACACCCATTGCCATTTATCACAATATAATCACACTTTAAACACAAATAAAACATTACAATTTAGATAAAAATAAAATAAATCCCATTTAATTGTTAAACTTTTATTTGTCATATTTACACACAAGGTGTTCACGAAACCGTCAACCATGCATTCTGTGCATCAAACTAAGTACTTAACCCTACAAAAATTATTGTTGGGAAACGAAAAACTTTTTTTTGGGTTGCAAAATTACGTTTAATAGTAAGCGTCAATGAAACGCACTCAAAACATTGTGCTGATGGATGCATTGAATAGTACGGGGTTCGTGAAGGTATTTAAAGTAAAGTTATAACATTAAAAACTTTAAAAAAAACTTGTGAAAAAGTTGGAACTTTGACCCCCAATATCTCCGTAACTAAAAGGGCCCCGGCAGGTATGGTAAAAAAAATGGTCACAATGGCAAGGAGAACAAGTGCCTTTGGGCTTCGTTAAGGGTATTGTTACACCCATTAGGTACTGCCTATTTAAAATACTGGTATACCTATGACGTCTGTCGAGTTTCACTAGCTAATTAAATTTGACCTTGTATAACGCTTAACAAAGCTGAAAGTCACTTGTTCTCCGATTTATTTGAACTGGACCATTGCTGGGTACCTTCTGAGGCTTCTGAATTCTTCTGATTTTGAAGGTCGAAGTTCCAACGTTTTACAAGTTTTATCCGATCACAAGTTTAAAATGTTATTACTTAACTTTAAAACCCGTATGACCCTGTACTCCGTCCTACTACTACTACTTACTTCGTCCGTAAACACAATGTTTGTGCGCTTTACATTGCTGTAATCAGTGATTATTGAAAACAAAATTAAATCGTTGTCCAGCAATAATTTTTGCTCAAAGTTATTGGGTTTGATGTACATGATGTTTAAATGAGAGTTCGGCAATGGCCCTTTTTACACCCTGTATTAATGTTTAATTACAGCGACAACAAAGCCTCTACAGCCGAACTAATGGACCGCACGGCGCACTGCCAGGAGTTCTACCACTCGCTGTACCCGGAGTACGACGTGTCGAGCTGCTACTACCGCTACGACCGCTTCTCCCTGCCCGACGCCATCGACGGGCCCATGACCGTCGGCCAGAACGTGCTCAAGTGGTTCTACATACAGAACTGTTTGGAGGACGGAGTCACATGCGAGCTGGAGACTGAAGGTACGAAAAATGATTATATGGAGTCTATGTCTCAGTGCAGAACAGAATCGTTCCTTTATGCCTCATTAGCCCTCTATATTTTGAGCTAATATGATCCACTGCTGTCACAAAGTTGTTTATTTAAGTCCCGTTACTTACCGTCCTACCATTACACGCGAATACAGGCTTATTTTGAATTTTTTGGTAATTTTGTAGGATGAAAGTACTCATGAAAATGCACTGTTACAGTAAAATTTCTTGTTTGTTCCTCATTCCAGTGGTACAGAAGTGCGCGGAAGAAATCCTGTACAGCGACACGGCGCTGAGCGTGTCGTGCCTGCTGCGCGCGGGCGCGGCGCGCGTGGCGGCGCGGCTGAGCACGGACGCGGCCGTCAGCGCCGCGCTCTACGCCACGCTCATCAAGGCTAACGTCACCGAGCTCTCCGACAACGCCTACTTCACCAAACCTGCCGAGGTACCTAACTCTTATCTTAAGCAGTGTATAACCTTCCCACTGCTGGGCTTACTCTCTATGAGAGAGAACCGTCACGCGGACCCAGTGACTAAGTAGATCAGTGTCTTCGAATGTTTGGTTCTAGGACATGGCGATTTCCTCACGATATTTTCTTGCACCATTTTGGGCAGCAGTGGTGATAAAATAAATGACACAAAGACTTATTTTCTTACTGATCGAAAAGCCTTAATAATACCTTACTCTCAATTCTTTTTACCAAATGCAAAAGATGAGTTTCAACTGCCGGACGCTCATGTAATGTGGCAGCTTAAAACCAGGAATACTTGGATAGGTGACGCTATCAATGAACACGACTTCAAAAACCTTAGCCTTGTTCCAACTATGTTGTATTTATGGATGAAGGATGCAGTTGATGAGCTGAATACCTGTATTTTACATAGAGCTGCCTACCTGACCTATAGGTGCAACCATTCAGTTAGGACTAGGTAATACAATGCCCTTGGTAAAACTGGTTCTTAGATTTACACTGCCAATAGCACTATCTATTTATTGTTTTCATATTCAAAAATCATCTATAACATCTGTTTCCCTTCACCAGATGGCGCGCGACACTCTGGCCAAGAAGTTCGCTTCGGACGATCAGATGGAGTTAATACGTCAGTGTATCGAGCGCCTCACCGGCATGGGGGAGGTGGACGCACTGAGGGCTATGGGCCACACCGTCAATGGACTGCTGTTCAATGCTGACGAGGAATATCGCAGGGAGATTATCTATAGAGTTGCCAGGTATGTAACTACTGTACAGAATACATACCGGAAAGGTGTAAAGGGCCTGCGACTTCGTCCGCAAAAATTGTGATAGTTCAACTAATATGCATGATATAAATATAATTTATAACCTATAGCACCCACGAATCATGTAGGTTTCTGCCAGAGAAAGAATTTTTAGAATTGGATCATTCGTTCTGGAGATTACCCCTTACAAACTCTTTATAATATGAGTATAGATAATATGGTATTGGAATCTAAAATAGATCGTTTTTTGCAATAGCTAATATGCAGCGTGTTTAAGAAAGGTATGATCATATTTCAGGGCGTGATTCAGACCGTCAATCTGAATAACTTGCTTCATAGGACTAAGCTCGTATTGCATGATCCTTTGCAAAAGTTTTAGGATTTTCTCAAAAACTTTCAAATAATATCTCAAAAACATACGTTTATACAGTAAACGTAAAATAAGATGTGAAAACACATAATTTTGGTATAATAAAATGTTTATGACAAAAACAAAATCAACAAAAAGAGATCTGCCGAAACCAGGGATTGAACCAGGGACCTTTAGATCTTCAGTCTAACGCTCTCCCAACTGAGCTATTTCGGCTGTGGTGAGTGTGTTGAAATTAACCTATGTTATATAGGTAATGATTTACGCTTATTATAAATAATTATTGTAGTAGTTTTGTGATAAGATTTTTTTTTTATCTTTAGGAAATAATTTATTTCAAAGATTATTAAATTATTTACAAACTATAATAGTAATAAATATTTACAAGCAGAAAAAGGTTACAGAGCGTCCAAATATTCGTCCGCATCGCTGTCAACAGGAAAAGTGCCCAGAAGCCTGGCAGCATTGTCACGTTGGATGGCAATGCTGTTTCTATGGCCAAAATGTATTGTGTAATAAATCCCACAAACAGAAATATTTTATCGAAAAACACTTCTGATGAATTTCAGGTGGTTAATACTTATGTTTTATAGAACTTTATTAGTGCAATTGTATATGTCACAGTCAAAACTGTAAATCAGTCAAAACTACTTTTGATCGGTTAAAATTATTTTCACTGATTTTACATTTCTTGAAAAAAATACTGTTTGTGATCTTTCTATTTCCATTTCTTTAGCATTTTTTCTTTTTGATAAAACCCTTTAGCCCTCTAATTGTGAAACATTTTGTGCAGAGGGTAATTGTTACTAACATTAGAAAATAAGTTATATTAATTAAGTTACTAACACTATGCACCTTCATTGTTTTCCGAAATAAATATCATTCATTCACCAGATCTAGATCTTAATGTACCATATACTCAGCATAGCATAATCAGCCTAAATGTTCCCACTGCTGGGACACACGGCCTCCTCTCTATGAGAGGGAATGTGCTTATAATCCATCACTCGGGCCTAGAGCGGGTTGAAGGATGTCACGTGTCTTCGAATTTTTGGTTCTAGGACATGCCGGTTTCCTCGCGATGTTTTCCTTCGCCGTTGAGAGTAGTGGTGATGAAATAAATTACACAAAGTAATGCGCCTGCCTGGGTCCGAACCCATGACTTACTGTTCGTAAGTCGGAGCTGCCACCACTAGTGCTGCTCTCTTTAAATTCAGAAATAAATATTATTCTATTCTTTGATCTATTCAAAAAACCAGCAAAATCTGTCAACTGTCACTTGAAAAGTCACTTCAAAAATAATAATTTCTGCAAATACATTCATAATCATTATTATCTTGTTAATGTTATCTTCAAATTATTAGGTATTGTTTATTTAAAAACGTGGAAGTTGGTTCTATTCAGCAAAGATCCATTTAATCCATCAATTTGGGTAAATATACGCAATTAAAAAAAAAATAACATCACATCACGCCTATAATCTCCGAAGGGTTAGGCAGAAGCGTACCTAATAGTACATCCACATTTCGCCAGTTATGTTTAAGTCCCATGTAATAGCGGGCGAGCATATTGCCATCAATCGGGCACAAATTCAGACTCCGTGGCTGCTACTGAGAAATTCCTGATGGAAAAACCTAACTTGCTCTGTATTGGTGCCTAGTTTGAAGCTAAAGTAAAACGTGTCTTGTACTTTGTTTGGCAACAAAAAAAAATATCTATAATATCTGTTTTGCTGACCCTACCGAGCTTGTTCAATTGACAGCTATGACGCCACAATATGACGCCATGTCAGTCCTATTCTTATTTGAAACGCATTGTAAGGAAGATACAGTTATTCGGGTGCCCATTTGATTTCGCAGTTTTGTTGACCAACAACCGAAACAATCATTGCACATGTTTGGCTTTAATTTAGCTCGCGACGATCGTCAAACTCCGTTTGCCATCACTGAGTCACGTTGGAGTCGGCTCGGAGTAATTCAAGCGGTTTTTTTCCGATCGTCAACCAACACAGCCTATTGCTGTCCCCAGGCGTACGTAGGCCTCTCCCATATTGCACCACTACGCCATCCGCATCCAGTGACGTTTTCGTTTTAAGGTCCCACATTACGCTCGCATACGCGATCTCCACTGCACGACTCGTTTCCTCCATCGAGCATCGGTCGCCCTACATTAGATGTTATTGTGTGCAGGTCCCTTGACAGGGAGCACGTCCAGCGCGCGTGCTCGCTGGCGCAGAAGTACGCGCTGGACGCGCTGCACGTGTGGCTGCAGCACGCCGCGCTCGCGCTGCGCGCCGCGCCGCCCGCGCTGCCCGCGCCTCCTCCCGAGCTCAACACGCAAACGCATGCGCGGTAACTATACTCTATACACGATACACACGAAACTAAACGGCACATCCCACATATAGGATGTGTGGTCTTAATCATCTTTTCTATGATTTCAAGCTATTTCCATGTTCCGGATGATAAGGCAATAATGAATTTAACTTATTATTTTTCATCTTCATGACATTTTGTTACTCGGAATGTGTCACACATATGCATATGCACACACACACAGTAAACACTCATGTGTGTACATCTGCCTAGTCTTTTCCTAACTGTGATGCGATTGATTTCCAGTTACCGGATGTAGCTTAATTGTATTTCTAATTCGGCCTTCTTAAGAAATTATCAGTAACAATCACGATTCTTCCCCACATTCTACAACTGAATGAGACGAAATTTAAATCTTGTATAAAACGCACACTATGTAGGCAAGCATATTATAAGTTGGGGGATTACATTGATGATAAAAATGCTTGGCTCAATGCTGGTCCTGCTCCACAACCATAGGGGCAAACTAATTGATTACCATGTGAAGTTATTGTGGAAGCTGCAGAAGATTGTAAAACTATCTTTGAATTGTATAGATTCAATCTCTTAGTATTATATAATCGCATAGCACATGTGTGAGTACTATGTACTGTAAAGCTACCATTTACATTTAGTTATCTTCATTGACTTGAATGTGCCCTGGTGGCTGAGAGAATGTCATGCTCACACAAATGTCTCGCTGATGGTGGCGGGTGTTTCGGGTCATTTAGTTCCCTTCAATGTGGTTGAGTTGAATGGCGCTGATCCATGCGTCATGTTCGTGAACGGGCGCTGTCAGTTGGGACTGGTCATCTCTTAGCTTTCACGGTTTATTTTAATTACTTTATTTTTAAATTGTTAGTTTAATCTTTTACTCTGGACGCTCTTAATGTGCACGTCTTTGTACATCGTTCTCACATATATGTATAATCTCAACATGAATGATGTAACCAAGATTTTGTAACAATATTTTGATTAAAAAGAGTGTCCATGGAGTTTCTTGCCCATTCTTCTCCATAGAGATCTACGATTTGGAATGTGCAACTACAGTACTTTCGCAAGTTATTATGCCTTGTGAATGTGACTGTAGCTTAGCTTTTTTGTTTTTGACTTTCAAAAGTGCCTGTAATGGTCTAATTGAAATAAATGCTTTGAGTTTGAGTTTGAGTTTTCGATCTGTCATTATCATGAACAATCACGGAAGAAAACCCGTAAGTGATAAGTAGCGTAAGCGTAAGTTCAAACACTGATAATAACAAAATCCTCGCTCCATAAAAATGTCCAATAACAACACTATAGCTACATTCTATCTCCCACCAGCATCAAGGAGGCTCTATGGCCAGAACTATCGGGCACGGAACACAACGCGCTGATCAACTTCTTCGCATTACTCAAGAGCGTGGATGAGAAGGCGCCCGTCGGAGTCCTCACTTCTGCTGAGCATATTAAACTCTTGAAGAAGGCTAAGGCTGCTTCTTCAGGTCAGTTCCTGTTTCTTCTAATAATATCTGTTGCCATAAAATGACAATGTAAGTCTAACCATATTTGGTATGATTGAATACCTCAATTACCAGAGTCAGCTTCACCAAGGATCTTGGGGTAAATTCTGACTCAAAGCTTTAGCTTAGCTCAAAATAATTAAAAATCACAGAAGATATCCCATAAGTGTCTAGTTATAAACCGTAAAAGCTTATAACATTGTTTTACGTAGTTTTGATATTTAAAAGCACAATAATTCTCAGCTTTATTTGAATAAATGACATGATATTTTAATCTTCCAGAACTGGACTATAAGCTGCTCGTGGAGCAACCATCAGCTGAAGAATTCACAGCCCACATCCTGAGCATCATCAAGCCGGAGAACGTGGGCATGGTCTCCAAGTTCCTGCGCACTCTGCCGCCCGCCTTCAAGATATCCGTCTCCGTTAACGCCATCTATACTAAATGGCTTACAAAGTACTTCTTCAGCGTGAGTAGTTTCTGTGAAACTTAAACTGATCAGATTTTTTGTCGTGGACACTTCTTTTTAGACTAGTAGATGCTCTTAACAACAATTATAATGTTGTTTTAATGTCAAATTGAACTGAAGTTTTCCCATAACCTTTTGTTAAGGTACTATAAGCTAAGAGATGTCAGCAAACGGGAGGGGCCCGCAAGGGCCGGTGCCTGCCAGGGCTGCGGGACTGTTCGAAAGAGATACCGCGGCCCTGGAACATAAAGGGCCAATGAAGGAACATGGGTGTTTTTTAGTCAGTAAGACTCTGACACTCCCTTCCGCTCCGCCCAGAGCGGGAGGAGTCATTTGATGATTTCTCACCCCCCAAAAAAAAAAAAAAAAAAAAGATACTATAAGCTGCTGCGTGGGCTTTTATAAGTATAGCTCTTTGTAGTGCCACAATAGGGTAGTTGGCTGGATGCCTAGGCGCGAGCGACGAGAGGGGGTGTGTTTGACATTTGTCAAACTCATCTTACGTAGCTCATCTTACGTAGCAACCTGGACTGCTCTGTCTACTTTAGTTACTACAAATTCTGACAAATTAAGTTTTTTTTCTTTTCAATAACCTTGGAAACTGCGAACCACCTCTAGAAAACTTTTCTTGTTTATTTCGTTAACAATGTTGCGCATTATTATTCATTTCATTAGTTTTGTTCATTTTATTGTAATCTCATTGTGTTTACAGTCTAGTTACTAAAAATATTTTACTTACTTTTATTCTGGCATCTAGCATACTGTTTACTTCGTAATATAAAAAATAGTAATATTATTTTAATTTTATTTTTAATTCTAATTTTGACAAACTTTATTCAATTTTACTTGATTTTTATGTTCAACCAATAGCTTGTATGTGTGGTGTAAACAGTTAGTATAAGTTGGTTATACATAAATTAATGATTCAGGTACCAAGCAACGCGACCAACAAGAAGTGGATGCAGCAGTACCGGCAGTGCTCCAGCTACTTCAACAAGCTTACGAAGCACGAATTGGTGCAGTTCGTGGCCGACACCTGCTTCACCGACATGGCTATAGAACGGTAACGACCGCTTTAAGAGTGGCAACCTAACTGCGACTTTATTGTAATCAAAATTAAGATCACTTTGATTTTGCATAAGGTCCTGGTTTCGATTTCCAGGTCGTGCAAATTAAGTGTTATTGGGTTTTTCCATCAGGAATTTCTCAGTACAATGACACTAGGCTCGCCCCCTATTACATGGGACTTAAACATAACTGGCGAAATGTGGATGTAATAATGGGTACACCTCTGCCTAACCCTTCGAGGATTACGGGCGTGATTATGTTATGTTTGATTTTGACAGTTATACAAAATCAGAGTTAAAATAGATGATGTATTTAAAACATCATTCTGTCTCATGTCATGTTCAAACAACTATCAGATCCAGAACAATGTCTTAAATAGCTTTAAACTTATGATTTGTGGTGTAAACGGGTCTTTCGGTGCTATTTGTATTCTTATTTCATTTATGTCGCCACACCAAATCGTTATAGTTAAAAACTGATGTCCAAGGATCTAACAAAATTGGTTTTACGGAGCTACTATTTTGTGTTAAGGTGATTGCGCCGCCCCTCCGTCCATACATTTTTGAACACCTTTATACACTAAACACAGACACTCTTTCTTTAAAACTAATCATTTTATCACTTCTCTACAATGAAATGTGTCCGCGTTCGACCTTTTTAATCAATAACTTACATTATTTACTCAGAAAAACAACAGTGAAATACTTGCAAAATTTGACACTTCTACAGTAGTGTGCGTGACTTTTGACAAGCAAACGAAAGGCGATGTTTAAACATTGACGCGCTAGATGTCGTGCGCGTTCGCGTTCGTTATCTTATAATTCTAATAAATCAAAGTTCTAACTGCAATAATTGAGTAATTTCATTTCCAATCGTTCAAAAAAAAATAACAATAAAATAAAATAAAACTAATGACCTTAGAAATCTATGTTTTTTTTTTGTAAACAATTTTATTACTCATTATTGTTGAGTGGCAACTCGTAGCGTGGTCGTAGGTCTGTATTGTATGTACACTGACCTCTATTCAGATTCAGAGGTCAATGTATTGTAGGTACTTATGTTCCGCTCCGTCGTCGTCGTCCGTCGACGTACAAAGTAGGTACCTACGACGACTCGTCGTCGGCTCGATATAAAATTACATTCTTGATTTCATTGTTACGCGCTATGATTTGCGCGCGGAATTTCTTGTGTTGTGAATTTATTTTTGTATGCTGTGCATTTTAATTGATTCAAATTGCAATATTTATCTAGTATGCATTTGAGACTATATTGTAATTTATTGTAGGTATAGTAATTAATTATTCTAATAACGCAATTATTCTTCGGTGGGATTAAAAACAACAAATTGGCCCGTGATTTTTCTGAAATATCACCACATTGCTAATCACATCAATCATACACACGTATGACGAAAGTGATTAGTATTGTGGCTAACATTGACTCATCAGTTCATCACTGAAACCAGTGATAAATCAGTGTATCATATTTTAATGTGTTTGAATATTTTTTAAACAACGATATATACAATTATTATAAATCGGTAAACTACCAAAGTAGTCACAAAATTAAACTTGCAAACATTGGCAAAATATGCTTTTCCGAATTTTCAGACAGACACACAATATTATTAGTTTGTTTTATCAAAGTAGGTTCGTTCGTTCACGTCGCGCGTCGTTGAAAACTTATGGTGCGTTCAGAAACAAACATAATTCAGTTACTTACAATCCTTTATTTTGTTCCGTAATTTATTGTTTAAAAATAAATCGCTTAATCTAATACGATTTTTTTTTATTCGTCGGCCAGTTCTACTAGGTGTATAAAGATAACATTGAAATATAAAGATAAGTAAATTTTACTGTTATATTCTATTTTTCTAGATTTTATTTCAGAACGTAACTCAATCAAAATATAAATGGTTGTGACTTACGATATTATTATATTTTATTCAAATACTGAGTGTCTAAAAGGAACATATTCTTTCGTTTTTCATTTGTTTTTCTATATTTCAGATTTAGATTACGTCTACAATGTCTGTTCGGAAATGATTCATTTCAATTGTGGAACCTGGTCCAAATAAATGTTTAGCTGGAATATCTGGGTATCGCATTGTGGACTTGAAGCATGTAATACAGTGGGCATTTCTCATGGAAAGACATCGAAATATGTGTGAATCTTCACAAATTGAATTTGTTAGTGAAAAAGACTTGTTGGATTTCGAAGTGAATTAATTTTCAAGTGCAGTATGTGTGATAAAGCGTGGAGGCATTTTACGGAGAGCAGTGATAAATTATATACTGCATTTGTGTGGGCAACTCACTTCTGGTAGCTTCTACACTCAAGCAGCTCATATAACAAGTCTTATGGATATTCCAACAATGTCAGCTAATAAATTTCGTCGTGTTGAAAAAAAATTAGGCAGTGTGTGGTTTGAACATTTGACAGAGGAAATTAAAATAGCTGGTGAACAAGAAAGATCAATTGCAATACAAAAAGGTCATGTGTCTTCAGACGGTGTTCCATTTGTTACTGTATATGTAGATGGAGGATGGTTGAAAAGGTCATATGGGCATAACTTTGATTCATCATCTGGTATGGTAAGTTAATATTTTACTAAAAACAAATTTAGTTCTTTATGACATTTTTATTACCTATGTGCATTATTTTTACAAGTGTTGCTTTTCATTTCCAGGCCTGCATTATTGGTAAAGAAACTAAAAAATGTCTATTTCTTGGTGATAGAAACAAATATTGTTATACATGTCAATACTATGAGAGGAGAAACCTGAATATGAAAGCACATAACTGCTGCAAAAATTTTACTGGACCATATACAGCAATGGAATCAGATATTATTGTGGAAGGTTTTCAAAAGAGTGAAGAAATACATCAACTTCGCTATTTGAGTTTTATTGGTGACGGAGACTCCTCTGTGTTTGCAAAATTGAAAGAGAAAGTGTCATATGGGAACATAATAAAAAAAATTGAATGCAAGAATCATGTTATCAAAAACTATACCAGTGCACTCTACAAGGTAAATTAATAAATCAAATTTGTAAAGTCAATTCAAGATCAGTGAAGCATATTATTCTGTATTTATATTTTGTGCTTTTTAGATCTTCGCCAACACTAAACTCCCCCTTTCTGGGCGAAATATTCTGAAGCCGAAGGTGATGAAGCTTACACTAGTAGCACGGAAAATTATCATGTGTAGCAGTGAGCATACTGCTTTAGCAGCAGATTTGAGAAATGGCCCACTTCATGTATTCGGAGTACATGAAAACTGCAAGGATTATTACTGCAATGTCAATAAAACATTAACAGATGGAAGTGAAAAAAAGGAAGAAAATCATGTAGAAAGTCTGAAAAATAATGCTCCAGAGGTGTGGGCTCTGATTTATGCAGCCAATGAAAAAATTGCTTTGAAGGCAGGTTGTTTGTCTAATGAGACCACAAATGTGGCAGAAAACTATGAGCGTAATAAACAAATTCAACTGTGGAAAACGAATATGTTTAGGAAAAGGGGGTTCTTACCAGCGGCGTGTTCATGTGGCAGGTAAATATACAGTAATAACAGTCAGAAATTATTAGAACCAGTAAAAAATTCTTTGATTGTGGCTATGGAATATCATCATTCTCCAGCCCTTATTTATTCCAATTTATATGCAATAATGCAACATTTCTTTTTTGAAATATAACATTTAAATATGTTTTCAGGCCTATCACTTGCTAAGGGACACAAATGGCATGAAACTGCATGGAAAAAGCAGACCACACAGAGCCCAGGGACACATTTTAAAAAGTACATAAAACGGAAGGAGCAGAGCAGAATACGACAGCAATCTTTGACATGCAAACGATTATACATGCTTACTAACTAAAAGCAAAACCATATGTTACTATGTTTTACTAAAAGCTTTTGAGTGCGTCGAAATCGGAAATATGTTTTTCACCTTCCTGGTTATTATCACATAATAAATAGTGTTTTAGATTTGTTGTTGTATCTTGTTTATGATTTATTCTTACGTGTTGGTTATGAAATGTTTAAAATAATATTGAAATAATTGTTACTGTTACAAATCATTAGTGTTATTAGTTTTGAGTGAATAGGCATGGATCAGCATATTATATGCTACTTCAAATACATGTTTTGATAAATAAAACAATAGTGTAATGTAATAAAATAAAACTGAGTTTTATTGTAATCATTTTTGACATTATTTATTTCCCAAAGTTATTGATCAATAAAACAGTTTACGCCAACAAATATAACTTTTATTTTTATAACAACCGTTCATAATATAAACCGTAGCAGGTGGCGTTTTGAAGTTTGTCTACCCATACAGAAAAATGGAAAACTTGTTTTTTACATTCACGCCATCTAGTGTTCAATCTTAGTAAACATTTTTGTATACGTCTGTGTGTGTAAACGACCCTGTATGCAATGGCAGATATTAAAACACATCTATTTACCGAATTGGGTGGATTTTAAGGCAATGATATGGCATATTTCAATAAAATATAATATTCAGTAACCGCAAAGACTATTCCTACGACTTAATAGTTTTCCAATTAAGCAAAAACTCAAATAAACTAGAAATGTAGACTTCAGCGCCATCTAGCGGGAGATGGGCTGGGAACAGACCGTCGCAATCACCTTAAGTCAAATTCTGGAGTTGTGGTTGATATTGTTAACTGTAAAAATGTTCTATATGCAGTGTGCCGGCTGGGACCCGTAACCTGATGATAATGCAAGCCGTGGACTACTGCCAGCAAGAACAGGAGAACGACTTCAAGGTCAACAAGAAGTAAGAACTATTCCAATTATAGCTATTATGTGTCTAAGGATTAGAGACACCTCTGTTTAATCCTTCGGGGATTACAGGTGTGATGTTATGTGGATTATAGACCTTATTCATATTGAACTTAAGATCTTTTTATTGAATAAAATTCGAAATTCCATAGAGATCTTCATTCTCTTGTTCTTTTCCCAACGTATTAGTGGTCGGCGCAGCATGTCTTCTTCTTCCATACTTCTCTATTAGTCCACATTTCAATAGTCACCCACTTTCTAGCTCTATCATGTTACACACAGCGTATCCGCACTTTCTTTGGTGTTCAATCTTCTGCATTTCCTCCAGTGAGCAGACGTGGGCGCAGGTGGGCCAGGAGCTGACGCGCTGGGCTCGCTTCCTGGAGAATTTCCACTCCACCACCATACAGAGCCTCATCGATAACTCCAACATACCCAGGCGCGAGATCTGGCCGTAAGTATCAACATGTAGTGCTACATGATTTTTTTCGGGGAACAGGGTCCGTTACCGGTGGTCAGGGTTCTTGAGAGAGGCTCCTCCTTACAACACGCGCTGTGTCGAGAAGTACTGCTTTCTGCATCAAACCCTTGACCAGCTGCCTAGCGAGAGCCTCCTTAGATGTTGGTCGAGGCTCTTGGCCTTTTAGCAATTGGTCGCCACAACAGTCGACACAATGACTGCTGTAATTATTTATATAATTATCCTGCCTTTTCAGAGAAATAGAGAAAAGCCACGGCGACACGGACACACTAGTGTCGTGCATCAGTCGTCTGATCCTGTCGTCCGACATCAAGCTGGCGACCCTGACGACGCTGCTGCAGTGCCTGCACGTGGACGCGCAGGTGCCGGCAGTGTTGCAGCATATCCTGGAAAATTATCTGAACACGGCTAGGTGAGTTCTGAAGACACACCTTGACCGCCTAGGAGAATACTCAGTTTTCATACGATTTTTTTGTTGATATTTCAAATTCAGACTAACACACAATACGATAGCTGGTTGTCTGACTCTCGGGCTTCTAACTACCTGTAATTAGATAAAGATATACTGCTGGGGAATTCGTTTGTCTACTTTTTCTCCGCAGCTGAAACATCAGGAAGTGGTGAAGGGCACGCGGTCGTTTATGGAGACTGTTTTATGTCATTTAGGCTTTCGAAAATTTCCGATCCTCAGTTTAATTTATATAGATGACTTGATACTCAGTTATCGCTATTTCCTACAGCTACATCATCTCATCTTCCTGCCCTTGTCCCATCCTACGTGGGGTCGGCGCAACACGTTTTCTTCCTCCATTCTCCCCTGTCAGACGTCACGGTATAATTTACTCCTGTCTCTTTCAGTCCTCTCCCTCTCCATCCATCAACATTCATGTCCATCACTCTTTTAGTCACATGCGTATCGCCTCTCCTCATTACATGTCCATACCAAGACAAACGACTCCCTTTCAATTTTTCTGCAACACTTTCAAACTTCCTCTAATATACTCATTCCTTACTTTATCCATTCTTGTCACTTCACACATCCATCTTAACATTTACACAATTCTTCTACAAATTTTCTGTAATTTTTAACTATTGAAAATCTTTTTTCAGCGAAATGGAAACCCTAGTGACCCGCCTGACGTCTTACAACAAGGAAGGCATCAAGTTTCCCGAAGACCTTCTAGAAAAAGTGATGCTGAAAGCAACAGAGTTCGCTTTGCCTCCACACAAGCAGATCGGCCTTTTGTCTTTGAGCCAAAAGGCTATAGTCCACGATAGCGATGACATGATGAAGATAGCTCAATTTACTGTGGATCTGTTCCGCACCGAGTGGCCTGATTGTGACTACGCCAAGGAGATCAATGGTGAGTTTTATAATATACTTTATAATCAGTAGAATAAAGTGCAAATAGGCCGGTCGTCTTTGAACCCAAAGGCTGTGAACGATAACAATGATATGATGAAGATAGCGTAGTTCACTGTGGATCTGTTCCGCACCGAGTGGCTTGACTGTGACTCAGTAGCGATGGGTCAATCCGGAGAACATTCTTTATGTAATTATTATAAGCTGTCTATAGAATACTGATTATGCTATTTTTCAAAAGCAAGCCGGTGGGAATCAAGTTGTATGGAACCTCCGCCACTGCAGTGTGACTAGCCAAGGAACTCACTGGTAAACTTTATACGTAGTGCCGTAGAGTACAAGCTTCCCGCGCGCTCTCGAGTTCACTTTTAGAGATGTCTGATTTCTCCGTCAATGTTTGTACACCTTTCGCACTTCAAAATGTAGCGGCACTACAAAAAATAACTACAGCGCCATCTATGCCATAAATGGAGAACTCCAAAATTCTTAAATGATTATATTAAAGTTATCCGCGACTTGAGGTCATAATATATATGAATACCTGACGACAACTCGGCAGTAGCACACCAGACACCACACCCGTCTGGTCGGAGGATCCTCCTTTTTTATGGGAGATGCAGAAAACACCCTGTCCTTCTTCAGACTTCATTTAATAGGGGTACCTATTAAATGAAGTCTAAAACCCTCTGGTCTACCTGGGCTCTCACATCGACTGCATGACTCTCAAAACTAAAACATCATTAAATAAGTCTCTGTACATTTGTGTGCTAAAACATACATATATAAACTGACGCCCATGGGGGTAGGCAGAAACCACAGAACGCCACCTATAGAAGGGTGTTTGTAAGGATCGTAGCAGGTGGCGATCAAGTATTCAATAAATAAATAAACAACAAGTAATATTGTGTTTGCAGATGAGAAGCTACTGAGCGAGGAAGGCAGACGGGACGCGTTCGCGAAGTTCGTGCAGCTGTCGGACACGTGGCAGCGCAAGAAGGCGCTCGTCGATGTGCTCAACTGCTGGCCTCCTACCAGGAACAGGTGACCTTCACTTGCGTAGTGCTGGATGTTGCTGCCGTACATGATGGTCACAGAGTGTAGACTATACTTGCCTGAACTTTAAGGAAAATAGTAACACGTGGATCCTCCATCTAAAATCCCGAAATATTTTTATGTTTCGTAATAAGACTGTTAAACGGGATATTTTCCATGTATATTGTTTATATTTGGTTCCCGATATTTTCGATAATATCAAGTGTTAATGAAAATGGTAGTGACCATGTCAGGTTAAAAACTTACAAGACTGTTATAAGTCTTGTAAGTATGTTATTTAGTTTCTTGAAGTTTAGACGAAAAATATACTTTATTTACTCCGATCTCCGATGATGTCTCCCGGTTTTTTGGTAGATTCAACTGAAATTTTCATCACGAGTTATAATGTCTATTTAAAAGAACCGAAATCTTTAAACGTTACATAGCACAATCTTTAGCTAAGCATTCCTCCTGTCACTTTCACACTACTGTCAATCAGCAACAACAATGTTTCCGTCTCAATCGCACGCGCCATTAAACTTTTCTGGAAACTGACACATTTTGCTTGGTTTTTTCTCTTGCAGCGATTCAAAGAGCCTGCACTGTGAATATCTGAGCAGCCTGCTCAACGACCCAGCTGATCAGAAAGAGAACTTGGTCCTCATCAAGTTGCTGCTCAGGCGACCCGTGCTTTCTGAAGAGGTAATGTCTAAATGTAATAAATTTGTAAAATTGTATTATACATTGAGCATATACATCAGAGTTACATACAAAATCCAATTACATAATGGAGAATTCTAAGCCCGATAAAAAAAAGACTGGATGATTTTATGGGTCGACGACCGCTGGTATTTTAGTTATTTTACCCGCTTCAGAGTTTGACTCTGTTAAGAGGGCTATTACAAAATAAAAGTTACTAAGTTTAGGTAAATTAGACGGCGTGCGGCAGTGGATGCGAAAGTGTGCGTCTACAGAAGTGCGCTACGCACACATCAAACAGCTATGCCAGCTATACCAAGAACAAACTACCATGAGCTTTTGCCACTTAGCTTTCGATATAAATTTTTAGTACTGATAATTATTATAGTTCATGAAATATTATATGTACCGATTAATGTTATCACCTTAAACGGCTTATATGTATGTATAACTATCATAGTTACAAGTATATTTATTATAGTTGCCAGCCTCTCAGAAAGCGATCGCGCCGCTACTTTAAAAAATAGTTTTTTAAAATGTACCTACTTTTTTTACGAAGTCTCTTTATACGTAATTTATTCAGCAGGTAGGTAGATATTTTAATTTTAGTATTTATTTATATAAATGAATGCAATGTGATGTTGTTTCTACAGTTTGAATAATTATTTTTCCCGAGCCGAAGGTTCGCTTTTTTGTGGCCGAAGGTAGCCGAAGCCGAAGCTTTGGTGGGATACTATCTAAAATGCGTACGATGTGTTAGATATAGGAAGGTTAGATATGTGTGAAGGTTACTAGTATATTTGATATAACTACTAACTGGTAGTTTTATCAAATATGCACATTTAAAAACTTCATAACTATTTATAGTGATGCATTCCTTAAAAGTTGGATCGTTCGAGAAAACGTATTATTATATGGATGAGTACAACTGGTTAGTAAAAAAACGTCGTCGGTGACTTTTGTTTATTTGATTCAGTTTTTTGTCACCGACTTCTGAAGCTAAAATTATTTTTCACTTGTTTGTGTTTTTGGAGTCGGTTTTATTTTTTGCAAAAAAGTTTTTTTTATTTTTTCATTTTTAGTTGCAATATCTAGAGATGACTTGATTACGCAATTTAAATTTGATCTCAAATTGACGCATCAACTATAACGATGTTGATGAGTAGTAGACTCATTACTACTCATCAACTTCATTGTTAGTTGTCCAATATAAAACTTCGATCTTTAAATTCCCTCGATTATCTATGGTCTCCATCATCAAACCTGTAATGGCACTTGTAACCCAGATGGGTGCAAAGTTTTAATCAATATACATGAATTAAGTCCAAACGCTAGGTAGCTACTGTAAACAGTTGAGGAGTTCCCTTAACTGTCCTTCGCCTTCATCATCAGACCCCTTAACCCATCTAGGTGTAAATTTCTCATCAATACAAATTAATCAAACCCAAACACAAGGTGATTGCTGTAAACCATTGAGGAGTTCCCTCGACTGTCTTTCGGTTCCATCATCAGAGCGACTCCAGACCTTCTTTAAATTGTAGTGCTTTAAAATATTTAATCAAAAAATTTACAAACGCACTAGTCGCCACTACAATTTTTGAAAGGTCCCTTCAATTTCTCTAGGATGCCATCATCAGATCCCGATTTCCTTATCATGGGACCACCCTTGAAGTATATCCTATCCAACAATTTTTTTTTGTTATCAAAATCCGTTCATAAACGACGAAGTTTAACACACATAAAAAAATATATATACGGTCGAATTGAGAAACCTCCTCCTTTTTTGAAGTCGGTTAAAAAACAAAGACGGAATAAAAAAGAAAGTATAATTGTAAAAATAAATTAAAATAATATTTTCCGAAGTGGCATAGACCGTGCCTTCCTCGAATCTATGATTTCGGGAAGAACGCACTCCTCATAAAACTTTATTAATTTTGGCAACATTTTCTGGTTCCAGAAATCATTATCTTTATAAATTTTCACGACTTTCAGTGGGTATACAGTACTAGTCCACACTGCGAATAAACAAACATTTTTATTTGCAATACTAACTTGTATCAAGAAGGGTTAGTTGCGCTATATTCTTGGCGAATTGGTTAAATTACGTGGTGCACAAAGTAGCAACAGCGAGCGACACGTCCTCCCTCAGTAAACGCTTAGCGCGGACTAAAGCTAAGGACCGCCCGTTCAGAGATTTATATTGATTTTTATCACTGCATAAAATAATTGTTTAAAAATATTATTTTACTTTTAAATGAACTAATTATTTTTTTCAAGCAAGGTAACATAGTAACCTTGGTTATTAAATACTTTTTGTTTGAATTTGGATTATATATTCATAGATAAAAAATATAATTTCAGACGAAAAAATGTCAAAATCTCTCTGTTTTACGGAATTATTTTTGGTGTATTTCTGTATGAAAAATAATAAATTGACTTAAGCATTCCAAAGTACAACATTCAGTTGTACCATGGACATTTTTATATGTTATGATATTATTATATCTTCTATGTAACAAAGCATCAAAAGGTACCCAAAAGTAGAATTTTATGAAACATCTTTTACAGAGACAAGGTTTTTACTCATGTATGTAAACAAATTGAAATATTTATTTAAAACACTCCCGAGAGAAGTAATCAAACTTTCTCAGGCATATTTTTTTTTTCATTTTGTGGCCATATTTAAGCCACAATCACTCATCAAAACTCGAGTCAAACACCCAAATACAAGAAAAATTGTGATAGCCCTCTTAAGTTTTAAAAGTATAGAATACCAACATGTGAAATTGTGAATTATTATCATTGACGGTTTCTGCTTTCAGGAGGTGAAATGGCTCGCTGATAATGTAGCGGCCAAATCGGTGATCAACGCCGTCTGGGTCCTGCTCCTTAGCAAATGTGAACATTCCAAGGATGATATACTGAACTTAGTGCTTCGGCATAAGGTAAATGTTACACACACCTACTCTATAACAAAATGTAAAAACATTTATGGAGAAATAAAGGCACATTATTAACCCTTCAACTCCCGAGAATACTCAAGTCACGAATTTGCAAATCAAAATATTACAAACTAAAAAACCTATTCTACCTTTTACTCATCCTCTTTTTGTTCCAGGAATTCCTGCAGAAGCAAGAAATAGACGAAGAGTTGATCAAAGAGCTGCTAGACAACAACATGTTTGTGAAACTAGTCCCCAGCCCTCTTTACACCTTCTTCATAAACTACTTACTCACCAAGGAGGCAGTGGGCGAAGAGGCCGCGGCCGACGTTTACACGGTGCAGTGGGCCACTAAAGAGCTCCTGGGGGCGCACTATCACGCAGAGGCCGGACATCTGCAACTCATGTCTATGGGCGTCCCCTCCGCTCTGCGATCATTCTCGCATTCCATTACGTATAGCAAGAATAAGATATCCAATTAAATGTAGTGTTTTATTCCAATCAGTGTGTTTATCTCTAATTATTAAAGTATGGTTAAAGGGCTGTGTTGATTTTATTCGTGTATTTTTAGAATAAGTAATTTCTTATCATAGAGAAATTCAGAATGCTTGATATTGCCAACTTTTATAAATTAAGGGAGAAGAATCACTAAGGCTGAGGCTACATTAGGCCGCGACGCGACCTGCGACACATGAGCGATTAACAAGTAAATGAATGCTCACGTATATGGCTACACCGTACATCAAATATTACTAGCGATCTTTGATTTCTTTATGCGATAGGAACAACATTACTGAAATCACGGCATCGGCTACATCAACATATGAGCGAAATTGAAGCGAATTTATTAGAAAATTTCTCATTTGCACTACTAGTTCAATAGTGCTGCTAAATATGCGTGTGGCTACATTATGCCTATAGTAAACCGCGATGGATGATTTGATCGCATTCTAAGAAAACGACCGATTCAAATTGAGCATGTGTACTGTAGCCATGTCATCGCCGAATATACGCCGGAATTTCGCTTGTAATGTAGCCATACCATGTTTTTCTCGTTTCGCTCTTCCAGTCGCATCGCAAATCGCTGCCTACTGTAGCCTCAGCCTTAGAATAATAATGAATCGACGGCCTCAGAGGATAGTAACTAATTGTTCTGAGAGCATGGTAAGAAACTATTGCCAAACCGTGAACCCCGCCACTAGCCGGCCATACCCGGCATATCACTTAAGACGTTTCGTTATTACGCAAAAAAAACCTGTCGTAACACTGTTAAACTAACACGCAATATCAAAACGTAACTGTCAGTGTCAAACTGTTGATTAGTCAAATATTTTAGGTTAGGTCTCGAATTGAACACAAAAAGAAACACAATTTTAACTTTAAAACTATATTAAAGTTGCCCAAAAACATGCTGAGTGCAATAAGGAATACCCTGCGGGTTCCTATGACGAGTGTGGCGCGACTGTTCCAAACATCAGCGCCGCAGGCATCCGACAAGTTTGATCACAAGAGAATACCCCAAGAAGATGAAGGTGTCCAGGGAGAGAAGATTATAGACCTTGATTCTGTACTAAAAGCGTGAGTGAATAGTAATTGTATATTATATAAATGCAATACTTACCACCCATACTTAACATCCTTGTATGGTTCATAAGCTCGCATATAAACATTTGGTGGAGGACAGGGTATTATGGCTGCTTGGGAGAAGCCTGTGCCCAGCTGTTGACTGTGAAACGCTGAGCTGATTCATTTAAACATTTATTGTTGATACCAATTATGATTTCGCAAAATAAACTATGGCCTATGATGAATAGATAATAAAATTCATAAAGACATCAGTGAAACCTGTTTGAACTTATCCTATAATCTCATTTAAATTTTGTTCCAGAAAACAAAACCTATTCCCGACCCTAGAGTCAGACAACTTACTAGTTGGTGGTACACTGTACAAAGACCTGCCTATCTGCAACATCCGAGTGACCCACAACAACACAATATTCACCATGACTGACGCCAGTGGCACGGTGAAGATCATCCGTTCTTGTGGTATGGAGGGCTTCAAGAATACTAAGAAAGGAACTAATATAGCCGCACAGACCACTGCCATTGCTATTGCTATTGTAAGTTGTTCAAACACCTCAAGTATTTTATTCATATTTGTAGAGAATCAGTACTTTTTGAACATCATATGCTCACCCTTAATCACTTCTTAGTCCACCCTTAATCATTCGCTGGGAGGTAGGGGCAGAACAGACTCCTTAGTAACACATTAATTTGTCTGTTAAGTTAGAAGAATTTAATTCTAAACAATAGCATTCAAAGTTCTTGCTTGAAAAGGAATAGAATTGATGATAGAATTCTTTGAATTTCAGAAAGCCATTGACAGAGGATTTAGAACTGTCAGAGTAAGGGTACAAGGCTTGGGACCTGGAAGATTGGTAAGATATATAATTACTGCTAGATTGAATAGAATAGAATATTAGTTTATTGTTTTTGTAGGTTTGTAACAAATAAAGGTGGTAACATTTTAAAAAGTATTGAGCTTCTGGTGTATGACTGTGTATTATGCCTTTCAAATAAGAATAGGAACGTCAATGACCTCAACCTGTCACTTCAAAAGTATGGATTAAGTCATAAAAAACGATACATAAGATAAAGATAACATTAAGAAGACAATAACAATCATAAATATTATTAAAAATTTAATTGCATATTTAAAATTTTATTGCAAACCGTACTTTTCAAGTCATTGAAGTTCCTATACTAATTTGAAATGAATTTTACCCATTGATTTACATTCTTTTGAAATCATTGGTCCTCCTATCCTAAGAAAACCAACCTTAAATGGGCTCTCAGGGTGGATAAGGGCCCAAACTCTTACAGAGAAGACCTGTGTCCCAGCTGTGCGACCATCATAGGCTGTTTGTTGAACATGACCCACTGACCAAATAATTTTCTTTTACAGGCTGCAGTAAAGGGTTTAACAATGGGTGGCTTACAAGTAGTGTCCATCACAGACAATACCCATGTGTCATGGAACCCCCCGAGAGCAAGGAAAGCCAGAAGATTGTAATAAATAAACCTACTTAGTCTTAACTAGTTCAATAGTCTTTGTGTACAAATAAAATACTTTATCCTCACTTACAAGTATTTATTATTTTAATGAATAAGTGATTATTATTTACAATGTAACCGTATGCTTAGAGAATTCTTGAGCTAAAATCCATACTTGGCTTGAGTTTGTCTCTTTGACATTCGGTTGTTGGCCCATTGATTCTGAAGTTCTGCTTCATTTGCTTTGGCCTGGAAATTAAACAATTAAAATTACATCAAGTACAGGCCCCTCAATCTCTGGATAAAAAATCTTAGTATATGAGAGGCATTGCGTGTGCATCTTGATTTGTAGTTAAAAATGTGGCATTTTGCTTTTCCCTATCACAAATTGAAGAGCCAAGGTTACATAGCTTTTGAATTTCAGTACTTATAATAGAAATAATTATTTTGTAAACAATGATTTTATAGAAATTGATTAGACATTACAAAAAAAAAAAAACAGACCTGGTACGCCAAGTATGTGATCTGGTGTTTCCTCCTCTGCTGTGTGGTAGGCTCATTGCCCTTCTTCTTGCTGGCTGACACGCGCTGCGTGGTGTCGTCCATGAGCCCCTTCATCAACATAGCCCGTGCATCTGCTAGCACCTCTGCCTGGTTCACGTCTACTATCTGAATCTCTTCACGTTTCCGTTTGCCCCGTGAGCCACATAGTTTCATGATCTGAGTGGAAAAATTATGTGTAAATTGGCAATATTTGCATGACATGTAATAGATTCAGGCCAGTTTTTACAATTGACACATTTGTGGGTACTTTTCCATGAAGAGCAAGTGCTTTGTTTGGACAGAAATAAATAATACAATAAGTAGGTGTAGATACTTACAGCTTCATCATCAAGGTCAATATTATTTGAACTTGTAGCTCCAAACCCAATATAACCAGAGCTGGCCTCTACCTGCTGCTCCACAATTTGACCATCATAATCAGGTTCCAAGTGCACATTTTCCACAACCTCTTCCTTCTTGAAATATGACTCAATACCTCTAGGCTTGTCTTTGACTTGTGTCTGTACATTTTCATTTTGTACTTCCTCCAAAGGTAGTTCTACATCGTCTAGTTTGTCCACAGGTTTATGTATTGAGAAGAAATCATTTTCTACTTCATCAGTGTCACTTTCATCTGAATATTCGGTGATTAAAGATACAGTTGCCGCTTTAGATTTCTTGGCAGGTGGGTGTAATGGGCCCTTCTTCACTGGAACAGCTGGTTTCTTTGTGAGTATATGTGGTATTAATGATTTTGTTGTGGATTTCACACCGTTTCTTGGTTGTGGTAACATGCTTAGTAAGCCTGATTTTTTCTGTAATTAATGTAGAAAAGTTAGTAAATAACCATAAAATATTAAATAAAGGAGTGATGAATATAATAAATAAATGTTGATGGATGGATGATGGATTGTGTGAGGAACAATGTGAAAGAAAAAGGAGAGAAAGATGATGAGTGACAGCTGGGAGAAAGAAATGTGTTGAACCAACCCCAAGTAGTATGTGACAGGGGCAGGGAGATGATGGTGACAAAATGCAAGGTATCTTTACTTACATCTGCTGGTGCTCTTGGTTTAACAGTAGGTGTAATGTTATCCACATCCTTGAACTGCAAAAAAGGATTGATAAATAATATGAATTTGTTGTGCAGACTACATGTTCATTACACAGAGTGTAAGGACATCATTCTAAACTGTAGGGTATAATAAGCAGCACGAGTCGTGAGCACAGATGGGCAGTAGTGGGGGTAAGCTCGCGCATAGGTACACTTTTGGCCAAATTTTTTCAGTACCTACCGTTTTTTACCAAAATGATTGGTAGGTACCTTATACAAACTAATTAAAACATTAGTGGTACTTGAAATTTTACTTTGATAGAGTAATGTTGTAGGCCTTCGTGAATAAAATATAATAATCTCAATAAAACAATATAATCTGAGTATAACTGTTTTTCTTTATTTTTCAAATTTAAATCGCCTCAATCTGGAGGAATAGGTAATATGACTTCCATAAAACTAGACGCTGCGTTGGTGCTGGTAGAGGCCACTGGCTCATTAATCTCCTCAACATCGTCACTGTCCTCATCCTCCGAATTGGTCTCGAGAGTCATCGTCACCAACGTGAATTATAAATTCTTCTGTCATTGCATCCACTATGTGATCGTTTTTTATATTTTCCTTCACTTTTTGACATAATTTTGTCCATTCATTAGCTCCCATTAAATTTACTTTTTCCAACAAGACCCGTTACATGGCTAACGTTCCAGGTCACATTCTTACTGCCGACATAGCCTTTTATTGCAGCCCATGCCATCTCAATGGGATTGAGGTCTGGGTGGTATGGAGGTAATCGTATCACATCGTGGCCGTGTTCAGCCATAATCTTATCAATATTAAATTTCTTGTATTGATCTTTACTAATTTTTATTAAATGATGTAGTTGGGGCTTCAGCATTCTTTCTTCGTGTAGAATACCTTTTCCCCTTAACCATCCCAGCATCTCAGACTTCCTGGCATTTGAACTTGGTGCAGGGTCATACTGTTTGTTGTGGTAGGATGCATTATCTACTACCAAAACAGATTTAGGAGGAATGTTTGGGTTTAACTGCGTGCGAAGCCATTTTTCGTAATTGTCGTAGTTCATATTGTCGTGGTAGTCTCCCGACTTAGTACCTACCTGCTTTAAATGTGAGCAGGGCATTTGGCACAAAACCTGTCTCAATTCTTTCATGGACAATCACGATTCGTTGCCCTTTTGATATAGGCTTTTTTAGGCCTTTTGTTGTGCTATCTGACCATGCCTGAGACGATGAATGGGACGAATCTACGTATGATTCATCCGTATATATAATTGTTCTTTTTTGCATTTTTGCAAAAATGTTATTCGCTGGAACAAGATAAGTTTCTAGATAAGTATTTTGTTAATCCATTAATAATCTTTACTTTTAAGATTTAGTTAATCTTAGCAAGACCTAAGATTTACGATTATTAAAGCTTTAAAAGCAATACCACGTGACTTATAAATTAAGATGAACATTATCTAAAGATATATATTATACTTATACCTGGAAGCGAATATGGGATTGTTCAATCAAAATTTTCCAGTTATTCTCGGTTTTTCTCCACTTGAAACCCAACGTTTTGATTATACGGCGAAGACTGCGCTCAGACCCTTGAAAATTTATATCTTCCCGCAACTTCTGTCGTAGTTTCAATGGTGGACATTTCTTTATTGGTGAGGTGGTAGTTATGAATACACCTTTTAATAACCCCCTGGTCAAAACTATCCACATCTGTAACAGGGTGTTCTCTAGGTCTTTTCTTTCCTGTCTCTTAAGATACAGGTCTCCTAGTTTAAGAGATAGGGTTCATTATTATTTTTGTATGCATAGAATTTTTGTAGATTTCAATCTTCGATGCACAAAAATCTATACTTGTAAGCTTATTGCTTATGTATTTCCTGGTGTTCTGAATACGATCAGAAATTCTGAACTATTGGCTTCTTTAACGATCCGCCATACAGTTGCTACTGAGGTGTTGGTCGCCTCCGCTGTTTGTTTATACCAGCATACTTTTGTCAATCCCTAACTCGGCGTTGTTTTTTATGAAACAATAAACTGTATAGACCATTTGCCTTGCCTGTGTATCTAAAACGGTATTTTTTATCCTCGGCATTTTTTAACAGTTTGTGACTTTACGATTATAAAACTAAAAATTTTAAAACAACAATTTTATAAATCAAGATAATAAACTAAAAACAAATACACTAAAACCAAAAATTAAAGAAACACAAATATGAAATAACAAAAATAAACTACTATTTTAAAATCCAAAACGTAAGTCGCTAAAATTGCACGAAAATGTACAGTAGCCGAATGACACGCGAGCCTCCAATAGACGATGTGCATTGACCACTTGAACCAAACGCGTGCAGTTCGGCGCCCCGCCTCCATGGCTTCTTCATTCCGCCAAAGAGACCGAAAAATTAACTACTAGGTGTCAGTTTGTGCTCACGACTCATGCCGGTCACTATACAGTACACACTGTAGAACCATGTGCTGAATTTGAGGTATCATTTTGCATGGTGATGTTGCTTACACTGTTTACAACATAAAATTGAGTTCATACATCACTAAGTGACGGCACTGTGATCCTGGCTTTAGGTTTCACAGTCGCCTTCTTGTGGAGAAACTCATCATCTTCTTCAATAACAGCTGGTTTCTTTTTAGAGGGCTGTGGCAGGAAATTAAATAAACTGTGACCATTCTCCGGTGTCTCCTCTTGTTTTTCAGCATTTTTTGTTGTTGGCTTTTGAACAACTGGCTCTGGAACTGAATTATGATGATAAAATGTTAGTGCAAAACATCAACTATTCCATACGAAGAATATTTCACTGCTCACTCACTGCCCTAGATTGCTCAAGAGCAGATCAGTTGTGTATTGTTTGTCAAGTCCAATTAATTTATTATACCAAGATAGTCCACACAAAATGCCTAAAGATTTTATATTTCTCTGTTTTGTGTGCTGTGCTTACCATGTTTACTTTCTGATTTGTTGTTCAACAGTACAACGGGTGGTGCATCGTCTTCGACCTCGTCCTCATAATCACTCGAGTCACTGTTTCCGTAAGCGACTAAAGCCATGGTTTTTGTGCTTATAAGAAGTGTATCAAATTCCAGATAGGTTAGAATAAAGTGAATTTAGAATAAAAATTGGGAATTTCTACACAATATAGAACACAATACACAATAGTCAATAGAATAGTAAGTAGTCAACAGTGTAATTTGATTGACAGATTAATGACACATTGACAGTTTGACACCTAACCTAGTAGAGGTGCGCCACGGGCACTTCTCATAAAAGATTGAGCTCTAGAGTTGGCATAGCTTTTTTTTTTTTTTTTTTTTTTTGGAGGGTGAGAAATCATCAAATGACTCCTCCCGCTCTGGGCAGAGCGGAAGGGAGTGTCAGACTCTTACTGACTAAAAAACACCCATGTTCCTTCATTGGCCCTTTATGTTCCAGGGCCGCGGTATCTCTTTCGAACAGTCCCGCAGCCCTGGCAGGCACCGGCCCTTGCGGGCCCCTCCCGTATGCTGACAACTCTTTGAGGCGCGCGTGGAACACGAACGCGCCGTCGACACGGCCTGCCCGTCGTCATAAGACGGACGGACGGCGAGCTAGCCCATTACTCGCCGTCCACAGGCCCGCGCCTACGGTGGCCGAGAGCCATCACGGCGTGGCCCCCGACGCCCGGTGCTCCTCCCGCGGCGGCTGGGACGTGAGGAGGTTCTCTCCCTCTCACGTTCCGCCGCCTCCTTCGCTAGCATGACTGCTTCGCAGAAGGAGGCGACGGCTTCCCATTCCCTCTCGCCTCGGACCATGGCTTGAACCAGGGCCGGACGCGAGAGGTCGCCGCCGCCAATCGCCGCTACGAGGACACGGCGGTGCTCCGCCCAAGCAGAGCAGACCTCCACGGTGTGCTCCACCGTGTCCTCCGGTCGATCCTCGCAGTTGTAGCACCCGGACGTTTCCTCCCGCCCGATTCGGTGCAGGTACCTCCCGAAGCACCCGTGTCCGGTGAGGACCTGCGTCAGGCGGAAGGTGAGGGCGCCGTGGCGCCTCCCTAGCCAAGAGTTGGCATAGCTGGACTTATGTTTAAGCCAAAGTACAAACGCCAGCACATCAAGCTACTACAGTCTGTTAAATCCTAATCAACCTTGAACCTATAAGTTGAAAATCTATTAAATAAATTTGACAGATTGTAGTAGCTTGAAGTGCTGGCGTCTGTTCGTTTAAGCCGCGCGCCGTTACGATCGAAAAATTTCGTGATACGTTGGGAGCTCCAACGTAGTATAGTAAGTAAGTATATTGATTTAGAGGCTAACAGGTAGTTGATTTGGCATAGGGCTAGACAACGGCAACGAATGACTGATAATTAATAAATGTGCTCCAGTTCAGTAATCATGGCAGTTACTTAGGGGTCGTTAATTTATTACGTAAGACTATTTTCGCTAGTTTTTGACCCCTCCTTATTTTTTCTTATAATAGGGGTTATAAGAAAAAATAAGAATAGGCCGACCCCCTCCCCCCAGTTAATATTTATTACGTAATAATTTACAGAAAAAAAAATACACGTTTGGTTTGTTTTAATGTTTATTTTTCAAAGTAACAATTTTTAGAAATGTTTATTTGTACGTGCATAGGTGTGCACTAATCATTTTGAGAGGCGCAGTACGGGTGGCACGGGTGCGTTGGCATGGAAATGGAAATCGTTTACATATACGCATCCGAGCGAACCTCGATCGACCTCATCCGAGCGGCACTCGCGCGGTTATCCGCGCTTTTTCAAAATATAATTTTAACGTTGCACGTTTTTGTGATCTGACGTAAGAACTATCGAGACTCCCTCCAACCCCCTTCTAAGAAAATATAAGACATGGTTGACCCCCTCCCCCTAAATCGTCTTACGTAATGAATGAATGGCCCCTTTTTGATATGTTCAGTAGGTTAATATATAGTTTTCTTTTGTATGTGTCTGAATAAAAAGATAGAAGTTAGGTTAAAATTAAAAAAGAAAAAATTAAAAAAGTTAGTATAAGTACAAGAAAACCAAATAAAATTATAATTTTGCTTATTTATTAAAAAGCCTTCCGCAAAAAGTGGCAGAAAATGTTCGGCAACTTGCTCTATGTCAACTCTAGAGCTGCTTAATCTATGGCTTATGGCACATGCTCATTTCCATTTGGTCGAAAATTGTGATGTGATTGGTGAGTTTGAAATGGCAAACGCTGATCATGAACAGACCAGAATGAAATGTCTTTGGTCTACGCCAGCAAGCATCCCGCGCGACACAAGGTTTGCTGGAAAATTACAGTACATACGTAGCACTGTATAAGTTTAATGACAGCACTGGATGGGCAATTTGACCGTTTGGGGCGACATAAAGAATTATATGACCCGGATATGACCTTACTTCACAACATGGTGACGAATACACGGATATGACATTATATTATAATGATTTTGACTATTTAATGAATACTGAAGACGTGGCTCTGGCCTAAAATAACAAGTTTTAAACTACTAAGGACGAGGCTGTGGCCTTATTAACTTTCGGACAAGAAGGATGAAACTGAAAACGAGGCTTTGGCCTTACTTGTAGACAAGAAGAATAATAAGCACTGAAGATGAGGCGGTATGGTCCTAGACCTTAGCCTGCCCGATTAGGGCGAAGGAAAAAAAAATGTCTTTGGTATGAGAGGCGGTATGGTCCAAGACCTTAGCCTGCCCGATTAGGGTGAAGGAAAAAAAAATGTCTTTGGTATGATGTCTGACATTTGCTGTCAAATTGACAGCTGTTAAAATTTTCCACAGGCACATAGGTAGCCAGATTCCAGTATTCCATTAATATTTTTACAAAATTTTGCGCTTAATTTTTGTAGAAAATCAGTAATACAGTGCATGTTTTGAAGAAACTGTTTAAGTAATTGGTCTTATCAAATTTATTTGATTAAGCTGCTTAATTCTTTCCTATAAGATATTTAACACTTCGTATTGAGACAAAAATGCCGAAGAAATTCGTTGGCGAAAACAGCAAAGCTGTTGCTGCTCGGCAGCGAAAAGAGAATGAAAAACAAGAAAAAGATCAGAAGACAAAGAAAATGATGGAAGATGCCGAGTGGGAGGACAACGACGACAAACTTAAGAAGAAACAGCAAAAAAAGGTTATTTTTGAAACATGTTTATTCTAGAATATTTGTTTGAAAAGTGTGCAAGAGACGAAAGTATAGCCCAAAACCAGACCTAGCTCTAGATTAGGGATCCCCAAAGTGGTCGACTTCAACCCTTTGAGGTCGAAACCGGTTTTCCAGGGGTCGACATAAACGAAAATTGATTTTGGGGGTCGACGCGTTTTTTCCCAAAAATAATACCTACGTATTTTTACGTAATTGGTATTAATAAAATTACCCTTGATATTTACAGAATTAATGTCTATTTTGTTAAATTTTGATGAGAAAATGATGTCAGGTTTACTCACTTAACCTGGTTTGAGGTATCAGTTCATTTTGGCAAAAGGGTCTCTTGCCCAAAATAGTTTGGGAATCCCTATGCTAGATGAAACACTAAAAATAAGTCGATTCAAAATCAAAAAATCAAAGCATTTATTTCAAGTAGGCCCGTTACAGGCACTTTTGAACTGTCGAAACAAAGATAACAATGAAATTTAGCTACAGTCCCAGTCACAAGGCATAAAAACTGTGAAAGTACTGTAGTTGCCCATTCCCTAACGTAGATCTCTATGGAGAAGAACGGGCAAGAAACTCCATGGACACTCTTTTAAATCAGAATATTTTTACAAAACCTTGGTTACATCATTCATGTTTAGATGGTACATTATGTGAGAGCGATGTAGCAAGATGTGCACATTAAAAGTGTCCATAGTAAAAACAAGGAAAAGAACAATTCAAAAAATAAAATAATTAATTCAAATAAGCCGTGGCAACCAAGAGATGACCAGTCACAACTGACAGCGCCCGTTCACGAACATGACGCATGTATCAGCACCATTCAACTCAACCATTTTGAAGGGAACTAACTGATCCGACACACGCGCCACCATCAGCGAGACATTTGAGTGAGCATGACATACACTTAACCGCCAGGGCAAATTCAAGTCAAAAAAAAAAATGACGTAGGTTTCCAACGAAGGATAGCTTTCTATTACATAGTACTCACATAATATGGGCTATGCGGTTATATAATACCAAAAGAAATTGAATCTATACAATGCAAAGATAGTTGTACAATCTTCAGCAGCTCCAACAATACTATTTAATGCTATCCATTAATCAGTTTATGCGCCCCTGTCCATGTGGAGCAGGACCGGCATTGAGCCAAGCATTTTTATCAGAGATATAATCGATTGAAGAGATTGAATTGAAAGGAACATGCAAGGGTCATAGCAGGTGGCATCCTGCTGTTTCTGCCTACCCCTGTGGGAAATAAGGCATGTGTTTATGTATCTATGCCAGGCTGCTGTCCATACTTCTACGCCCAGTGTATATTTTGCATACAGGAAATATCAGAATGCCCTCCTTTTGAGCTTCGCCACAGTCTGATAAAAATAAGTAGCATAGCATGTAGGGATTTTGGTTTCCGCACTTAGTCCCTAAAGTGGACCATTGTGCGTGAGCCATGGTGGCCATTACCAACCAGCCCACCTCCCTCTAGAAGCAGATCAAACGTCCCGGTCTTCTCAGGGCATCCGCAAGAGATCTTGGTGTTCCAAGAGTCTCCTCGCGTATCTGGGTGATGCCAGTGTACTGGCATCACCAAGGATTATGTGCGCTATCTCAAGGATTATGTGCGCTATCGTTTCCTCTGCCTCCATGCGCGCCCTGCTCAGGGGACTGTCAGTGATACCTAGGGTGTGGAAGTGTTTGTTTAGTGAGCAGTGTCCAGTGATGGTCCCGCCACCAGTCACAGGCTATCTCTATCCAGGTGCAGAAGGCGCTTGGTCAGCTTTCAGTAGCATAGCATCTGCATTCAATTAAATTCTATTACTTTAATACTTTAGCAACATGTTGTCTTTACAACCACCTATCTAACCTCCAATTACACAAACACATGAAATAAAACCTTTTTGCTTTACAGGATGAGCAGGAGAAGAAGCGTCTAGAACAGCTTCAGAAAAAAGCTGAAGCAAAGGCTTTACTAGAAAAAGAAATGGAGTCACTGAAGGTGGCTCCAAAGGCAGCACCACCACCGCCCAAGATCACTCGAGCACAGATTGAGAAGATGAAGGAGAAAACTATTAAGCCTGAACCTGTGAAACCTGTGGTAAGCGGACTTGGAACTGTTAATTTGATTAGATATTCTAAAATGTCAGATAGGCAGTTACTCCATGTAAAATACCAGTATTCAGCTGCATCCGGCGAGACTGGAAGCCGACCCCAACATAAGGCTAGGCAGATGATGATTATTCTAAAATGTTTGAATAGAATTGTGTCTATATAGTTATGAATTATAGCTTTGCAATAATGTTACTACTATTATAAATTCGACAGTTTGGATGGATGTTTCTTACTCAATCACGCCTGAACAGATTTGGATGAAATTTGGCATGGAGATAGATTATAATCTGGAATAGCACATAGGCTATATATATTATCACACTAATAACTTAGGGGGATGAGTAATAGAGCATTATGTCCATATTCCACAACTGTTTCACAACTGACAACTGTCATAACATGCCTTAGAATAGAACGGCTATTTTAGACCATTTGACCCTCACGGTTCAGCGGCTGCCCTATTAACAAGTGTTCACAAGTTCGATTCGCAGCCAGTATCCACTTTTTGTTATTATTTTCTTTTTTTATACTGTGAGATTTCTGAAACTAATAAACATAGTTCGCGAGTTCAATCCCCAATGTCCCGATGTCCCATGTAGTAGGGTGCGAGCCTATGGTCATCAATTAGGCACAAATCCAGACTCCGTGGCTGCTACTGAGAAATTTCTGATGGAATAACCCATAAAACTTTGCCAGACCCGGGAATCGAAACAAGAACCTCATGCTCAGTAGTCGCATGCAACCACTCTACCCACAAGCAAGGCATGTGTGATCTTGTAAATGTTTAGATAATATTATCTGTAAAGCATTTTCAGTTCTTGATCTAGCTAGATCAATAAACAATCAATGTCAACACGGTTTATTTAATGTTCCAGCCTACAAAAGTGGTTGTGGAGGAGCCTGCACTGGTGGAAAATCTCAACAGAATCCAGCTGGAGGGAGAGGTGGCACAGACTGTGGATGAAGCTATCTCTATACTTGGGTATATGCTTGAAATGTTTTATGAACTAGATAAATATTGGAATAGATTATTTTTCTTAATTTAACAGCTGATTAAAAGCCAAGGGCTATTTGGCCAATCAGCCATGGTAATAGGCTGCTATTAATATGGCCACCTCCCGGGCTCAATGTCATCTACTAATTAGTACTTATTAACACCACACTCATGAGACTAACTCACCAATTAGGAGTGTGAGAACTAATCAGCATCTATCTAAAACAATCAGATTATTTTTATTGCTCAAAGCATCATTTTTAAGTAACATTAAAAAATTTTTTTTTCAGTGAAAAATCGGACCTGGACAGGCATCCAGAGAAGCGCCTCAAGGCAGCATACACAGCATTCGAAGAGACAAACCTACCAATACTAAAGGCTGAGAACCCATCACTGAGATTGTCACAGTTGAAGCAGATGCTTAGGAAAGAATGGCTCAAGTCACCGCAGAACCCTCTGAATACGAAAGTGTGAAAGTCTGATGTTTTTGTGTACCATACTGTAACTTACAGGATCAACTGTTTATGAATGCTTTGATAAGTCTTTTTTTATTAAATCTTAACTATTATTTTCATGGCAGCCCTTTGCAGTGTTATCAAGGTTATTATGAAGTCTAATTTTTTAAATTCTTTAAGATTTGGTTTTTAATTTGTCAGGGTTAATATGGAGTATTTGCTATGTAGTAGTTGATCTTTTTATTACCATGATTTGAAATGATACTTGGTTCAATCTCAATGTTTTTGCAAAAGAAGTGTTATCAAATGTTTTGCTAATTTATTTGTAAAAAAATGCAGTCTTACTTAGTAGGACAAATGATTTGTACTAGAATAACAAAGTCATTGTAAATACGAAATAAAAAATTCTAAATTCATTCTGGTTCATCACTGTACTGAATAGCTATTCCCTTGCGGCCTTCCTCTGCCATCTTTACTTCTGTTTCTCCCAGTTTTTGTTCTAGACCTTTCCAGGACCTATCTTGGAGGTTCTGTCCTATGTTCTCAAGGGCCCAGTTTTGTTTTTCTACCAAGTCAGTACTGCTACCTTCATGAGGGTCTACTTTAGTCTCTCTGATCTTCCCTGTGATGAGACTAACATCTGTGGCTTCCGTAACATGGTTGATATCACAGTGGTGTGGCCGGCCTGCCAGTAGTTGGTCATAGTCAGTGACATGTGTAGTGAAGTATGGGTCTCTGTTTGAGTTCAGAGCTACTTCCAGTTCATATGGGTACACAATGGGCTTGTAGAAGTCTCTGGCACTGTAGAGGTCATTTTCAGGGCATGCTATCATTACATAGATGTCAATCTGCAAAGAAAATTATGTCACAGTTATATGCACAAACTCAAAATACATAAAACCTACAAGCAATAAAATATAAACTACATCATCATCCAAAGCCGGACCTCACCCACTCCTGTGCTAATTTTTATTTGGTTTCTACATATATTAACTTACTTCAGGAAAATTGGCCAACTTTGGAACATTCGGCTTCCCCACAGACACAATATAGCTCTTCTTCCCATTGACTTTGCACAGCTGCTTCATCCTGCTGATGATGTCCTGGGTCTGATCTCCTGCCAGCTTGCAGATTAGAATACCAACAACCTTGGCATCCTTGCACTTTTCTACCAGGAACCTTCTGCGTTTGAACCAGATAGTTTCTTCTAAACGCTCCACTTTACTTGTGTTTGGGTCCAGTGAGTACCATTCTGAAGCTATTGACAAATTCATGAAAATGAAATACTTTTAATTGCAATATTAAAATCCATATCATTAATCTTCAAAGTAATACAGAAATAGATTTCTGTAATTCTGCCTAACCCTATGAGAAAAAGGTGTCGATTAATAACATAACATCACGCCTGTATTCCGCAAAGGGTTCGGCAGAGGTGTACCTAATGTAATAGGGGGCGAGCCTATTGCCATCATATCAGCCTCGAATCACCCACTGCTGGGTATAGGCCTCCCCTTTTGTCTGCCACACTTCACAGTTTAGTGAGTCCCTCATCCAGGTGTTTCCGCGACTTTGACGATATCATTATATTTTTGCCATTAACCAGGCGCAAATCCAGACTGTGCTGCTACTGAGAAATACCTGATGGAAAAACCCAATAACGACCACTAGACCAACGAGGCGGGTGTGAGTTAATGTAAGTATATCTTCATTCTTCGCACATTTTATGCTAAAAGTGAGGGAAGCACCAGCGTAGCCCTCGAAACTACTCATGCGCGCCTATTTCATGAAAAATATGAACATAGAGGGTTGCATTGATGATTTTAATAATTCTATAAAGCCATATTTGTTACGGTTAAGCATAAATTCAAAGTATTCCATGCAACTATCGACAAACAGTAAGCAATCTAGAAAAGCATTGAAACATTTTTTATTTTACCTGCAATAGATATGGTGTAATTGAACAGGGTCTGTCCCCTTGACCCTGCATGGATACAGATGCAATCCTTGAGCACTTCCAGAGGAAAGTCTTCCCCTTGCTTGTTTCTCACCACCCTACCGAGGAACCTGTTGGGTTTCTCTTCTATTTCCACATATGATATGTAGCTGTGTGGGTAGTACTGAAACCAGTGTTGTGAAATTAAATCTGAAAAACAAAAATAAATAATCATGCATTTTACATTATTCTGTTGATATAAGTAATGTGTATAAGGTGCCGCCGTGCCTCGGAAAGCATGTTAAGCCGTTGGTCTTGGCTGTCATTTGTAGATCTTTGACAGTCGTTACAGGTAGTTAGTGGCCCGAAAGTCTGACAACCAGTCTTACCAAGGGGTATTGTATTACCTAGCACTAACTGGGTTGTGGAGGTCAGATAGGCAGTCGCTCCATGTAAAATACTGGTATTCAGCTGCATCCGGTTAGACTGGAAGCCGACCCCAACAAGTTGGAAAAGGCTAGGCAGATGATGATGAAGTAAAGTGTATAAGGTATATAATAATAAGTGAAAGGAAGTATACGTAAACAAAAAGGTGCATAAAATAAGGCACATGGATATTGCCCCATGCCTCTACGGAAGATTGCCTAATTTGATGCACCTTTTTTGTTTAGTAAGGCCTAACTATATAATTTTTTTGCCAAATGGGAGTCATGTGGTTTCTTATGATAATGGAATGCGGCAACTCTGATTTCTGATTGATTTGGTATTTTCTTGTATCATGTTTTCAGCATTTATTGTCTGTCATCAGCATTTGACCTTGATTTTTTTGTTTTATTACAACCAACATCATGTGAAATGTGAGTGTACTTAATGCAGGTCCCTCTTCCCAACCCTATATGCACATGTTGGGTATATACACATGTTGCTTGTCCTCAAAATCATCATTCTTCTGCCCTTATCCCTATTTATTTGGGGTCGGCGCAGAATGTCTTCTTCTTCCATACTTCTCTATTACTTGTCATCTCAGCATTCACCTCCTTCCTAGCCATAACATCCTTCACCCTGTCCTTAAAAATACTGTTCTAACACAATAATAGCAGTTTTGAGATGTTCACATTTAAGGGATTTTGTGTGCTTACCAATGCTTTTCATCAAAAAACTCACTTGTGCCGTTAAGTGACTTCTTTTCAAAGTACACATATGGCTGTTTTGTTTTCATGACTATTTTCTCAAGGACATGAGGTTGATGTTATGTTTCTTTTTATTTTAAAAGTTTTACCTTTGCAATGTTCAAACTCTGCATCATAAAACAGGCATAGCTTGACATTTTCATCAGAATTAAAGTAGTCATGTAACATCTTCATAGTGTCTTCCACATTCAAGTGTCTTTTGGGCAGTACAGTGAATACCGGTATGTTCGTCTTTGAGAAGCAAGTGTGACCATAGTGCACAATAGCATTTCCTTGCACATGCATTGCAGCAACTGAGTCTACACAACAACTGTAATAGGGACAAAGAATGTTATAAAAAATAAAATAAAATAAAATAAAATTCGTTTACTTCAGACTAATAAAATGTCCATAGGTTGTTAGTTAAAACAAAACAAAACTTATACAACATGCAGCCTGATAAGCCTACCTACAACTGCAGATTCAGGTCTCTCTGCAATCATCCTTAGGATTCCGTTGCCACTACCTCGAATTCGGCGAATTAGTGAGGCTGACTTTTTGCGCATTATAGCGTAAAAGTCATCCACCCTCGCGTCGGCAAACATGCCCGAGGCGCTGCAAAACCGAGGCAGTCGCACCAGAATCCTAAAGGCGTTATGAAAGAACTTTTATAATATTTGTTTGACTCGCATTATAATGACTCATGAATAAGTTTAACATTCTTTTTTCTTACTCTTTTATGGTATAATCTGAAATGTTTATGGCAAGTATTAACACTAGTATAAAAACAAAGATAAATCCGGCTACCTTGCATAGGAAGTGTCGCCGAGTATGTACAAATCAACCTCGGCTCTCTTTTTGATTTCCTCGTAAATTTTCGCACTCACACCAAGCAATTCATCAGGAAATTGAAGGCAAACCTGTTTGAAGACGAACATGTTAAACTAATCAACAAATATGCACTTGGTAAACGTGCGAAAACGATGTTTACCTTTTGGAAATTATTGTCCGTTATCCATTGACATGTTTCGCTAATATCGAACCGTGTTATCAAATCATCGAACTGTTTTTCAGTACTATTGATTTCTAGTTCACGTTCAATGCATAACTTGCCATCTGTTGTAAAATTTGCCATTTTTCAGTAATATTTTATCACAATAAAACGCACCATCACAAGACTTTTTAACAAATCGACATTTCGCACATTTGACATGACAAATTGACAATGTTAGTGTCAAAACCCAAAACTGTCAAATAGTGTCAATGTCAACTTGTCAAGCTATTTTGTACATTACGTTCCGGTAAAAGTGATTATCTATAATAAAATAAACTCGGGTTTGTTACAAACAACACTTATAACTCGAGATCTGCTGGACCGATTTTAAAGATCTCTGATTTTTTGGATTCGTCTCTGCCTCGAATAGCAGAATAACTATTAAAATATCAGAATAATTGGGCGGAAAATTATAATAAAGTTCTAGAACTGGTATTTTAACACCTTGAATTCATGACCGCCTGGTACTTTTTACAGAAAATTATGATTAAGATCCAGAACTGTTAAAATACCACCTTGAATGCATGCCAGCCTGGTACTTTTAACAGTTCTGAAATAGGTAGCTAGGTGGTAGGTGGGCGGTAGGTAGGTAGGTGGTAGGTGGGCGGTAGGTAGGTAGGTGGTAGGTGGGCGGTAGGTAGGTAGGTGGTAGGTGGGTGGTAGGCAGGTGGTAGGTAAGTGGTAGGTAGGTAGGTGGTAGGTGGGTGGTAGGCAGGTGGTAGGTGGGTGGTAGGCAGGTGGTAGGTAAGTGGTAGGCAGGTGGTAGTTAGGTGGTTGGTAGGTGGGTGGTAGATGGATGGTAGGTAAGTGGTAGGTCGGTGGTAGGTAGGTGGTAAGTGAGTGGTAGTTGTTGTGTAAAATGTTAATGTAAACTATTTTACTTATGTGCCAAAATGGTTTGTGTCAGATGGTATCTTTTAAATTGCTAAAAATATCTTTAAATAGGTTATACACGATAATACCTACTTGAATACCTTTAGGAAAGTAATAAACTGGAGGAAAAACATCAATACAACTCTCATTATTCATTAATGAGAGTTGTATTGATGTTTTTAATAATTATAATTCTGTAACTACATACATGTTACTTTCGCGATTCATATTTTCTACAACTGACCTGCAAATTGCAAAAAACTTAAGAAATTTTGAAATTCGCGGGCTAAAAAATTAATATAAAAATAAAAAAAATCTCACAATTGGAACTCTAAATTATTGGAAAAGATCAACTGTATGAAAGTGGACGAGGGAAAGGGAGTATGTAAGGATTGTATTGCCCATATCCAGCAGTAGGTGAAGTCGGCCTGTGGATGAATGAATGAAAAGGATTGTAGCAGGTGGCGTTCTGTGCTTTCTGCCTACCCCCATGGAAAAAAGGCGTGTGTTTATGTATGTATAACTGACAGACCGGAGTTATTTCTTACAGAGAGATATTACTAGTTTCAGTGCCATTGTTAATCTGCCCCAAGCCCCAAACTAGCCATCTCAAAGTCTAAAAATCAACTTTAATACAAGGCTTATTAATATTGAGCATTGCAAATCCTCCACAAATGTGAAGCAGAGGTTTTATACAGGTATTAAAAAATATTATTTATTCAAACTTATTTATTTCACAGCTGTAAAGCATACATTTCCTCTTCCAGTTATACCTCTGTCAGCAACAATCAAATAGCAACCTTAGAATCATGAGTTTAAGGATCACTATAATGTTGACAGAGATGCAAATGCATTGGTATAACTGTGCAAGGACTGTAATAAAACAAAGTATGTTGTAAACAAACAGTACATCTTAGTATCCCTCATCACTGACACTGATACTGTAGTTCGGGAAGACTTTCTTGATCAATTTGGCAGTAAGCTCATGGTCTGCCTTGCCATAACCTTGAGAATAACCATAGATATGCATCTTTTTATTTTCACTATCATGAGATATTCTACCTCCTCCGAGTGGCTCACAGTCTAGTGGCTGAAGTTTTTCCTGCACCTGAAATTATAACATTGTTTTATGTTAAACACAATTTTAGATGAGGGTTCTGTTAACCTTTATAGTGCTGCTTGGTTAACTAAAACAATTTTTGCTCCCTTTTCATCCATGAACATAATATAAAAACCTCTTTCTTATCTTAATAATAATTAAATTCTCACCTCATCATAAATATCTGAATGGTAGTTGCAACGCTTGTAGCCACGAACAATGACTATTGGTTCCACATTAGTTTCTTTTTTGTCATACACATTCATCAATATGTACTTGAATACTCCATTAGGATCTATGTCCACCTTGGGTACAGCTTCTAATTCTGCAGACATTTTTCCACTGCAATGACACACGATGATACTTGGAACTAAAAAGAAGAATACAAGAAAATTCATTCCTCTTCACAAGAGGTTATTTTTATGGAAGAAAGAAATGCGCGTAATCTTGTCGGATCGATGTCGAATATTAGACTTACCTCTTTATATAAACGAGTTTTTAACTAGCTGGTGAAAATAAACTACGGGCCGAATCGACTTACCTCTGGTGAAAATTAACTACGGGGCGAATCGACTTACCTCTATGAAAGAGTTTTAAACTAGCTGGTGAAAATAAACTACGGGTCAAATAACTAACTTGAAATAGCATTAGTCTTCAATATCTAATGAAAACTAGAGAAGTAGAAAAGGCCGACAATTTTTTATGTCATTAAGTCATTTTGATAAACAGCTGCTGAAAGGGTTGATTGATTGCGTCAAAAACTGTCAAATGTGTCAATGTCAGAAATAAAATAGTTGATGATGCTTTTCCGTTCTACAGTAGATACCATTTGAATATTTCATCAAGCTGCTATATTTTGATCAAAGGCCTGATTCGGAAGGCAGTATTCCTCGATATAGCTCACATTGTGAGGAGGTTCGTGCGTGGGAGCCCTAACTACCGATAGCTTAGACTAGACTGTGTTCCCGACACCGGTGCACAACTATTAATTTTAACCATTTTATGTGAATTACTCGCAGTGTAAGGAAAATAAATTAGTTAACGCATTTCAAGTTTGAAAGTATGATCATTTGCCTCATAATAATATGATCTATACATTTACACATACATACATACTTACAGATAAATAAAATTGTGTGTCTGTAATCTCAAAATAACAGCTTTTTATTGATTGCGAAAACATTTACGGCACCTAAAACAAAAACTGTTTTTTTTTTTCATTTTTTGACTGTCAGTCTGTTTGTTCCGTCCGGCTAATCTCTGAAAGGGCTAGACTGTTTTTGACGGGAATTTTACTGGCAGATAGCTGATATTTTACATAGACTACTTTTATTTTACAAAATAATAATTAGAGGTCCGTGCAAAAAAAATAAAACCCTTGAAATTGCTAACAAAATCCGTTTCAAACGGCTGGACCTATTTTGATGGGACTTTTACTGGCAGATAGCTAGAGTAACTAAGGCTAATTTGTATCTATACTTTATTAAGTCTGTCAGTGGTTCTGTGGTTCTCAAATGGTCTGTTTTGATGAAAATTTTCCCTTTTTGCGATTGAAAAATTGTTAATGGGGTTTGGGGAACGAAATCTTTGGATTTTTTTTTGGGGAAAAAGATTCAGACTGTAAAACTTAAGAAATCAAAAGATATATACAGACACAAAATTCAATACTTAGAACAGGCAGATAGAAGGCAATGTGCGTAGACAGAGAATGCTAGGATAGGATACTCTGTCTACGGAAATGTGGAATAAAATAAAATAGAATTTTGGGAAATCTCAAAAACTTGATCTAGCACTAGCAACCCTGAATAGTCTATGGTTTTTGTTGTTTAGATACCCCGTTTGTCCCGAAAATCTGTAATTTGATATTTAATAACACTGTAATGAGTACAGCGTCCATAAAAATGGATTCAAATTTGACTGGTAAGCCCTAAGTGTACTTAAATTAATTAAAATATTCGGTTGTTAATAAAATCAGCTGTAATCTGTAAGATTCTGCAAATATTCTCCAAGGTTATGCCTCCATGAAAAATCGTGGTATTTTGGCAGATTAACTGGTATTTGTTAAAAATGGTTTGTTTAGTTTATAAAAGGTAAAGGTAAAGGCTTAAGGTATTCATAATTCGGTTTTAAACCTCGGTAGTTACCATGCCTCAAAAATTACAATGATCATAATAATTATTGCCCCTAAGACATTGAGTAGTATAGATCGTTTAGGTATGTGGGTTGTTCTGGTTAATCCCCAAATACTTCCATGATAGTGAAACTACATAATTATTTACCATTAAGATGTTCTCAGTTGATTAATTATTTTTATGCTGTCAGTTCAATGACCTAAATAAAATTATTATTCTTTTCAACATTTCGGATAATCAGAGACATCAAAAAGTTATAACACTAGATTTCGTTTTAATTGTCAACAATTGGGCTGTATTAAATATACACTATGTAAAACAAGTAAACTTGCCAATGTTCCATAGATTAATCATCATAATTATGAGTATCTACTAGTGTTTTTGATTTTTTTTTTGATTTTTTGAACATAACACTTTTTATAGAACTTACAAAATACAAAAATATTTATTTGATCTCAAACATTGTGTCATACTTAATTTGAGAAAACCACAGTAAATTGCTCACTCTTCCCTTGACTGGTAGCTTAACAATGATAAGGCTCTTATGGGATTCCCTACATGAGTTCGAAATACTATAGTTTCTACAATAGTTTCCATGTTCTCCCTTTTTTCACAAATTTTCAGAATCAATAGTATTCATATTTCACAGAAAATGTGTCAGTTAAATGTTGAAGAAACAAGGGTTTGATGTAAGGTGAGAGATATACATATAGAAATAGATTTTAACTTACTAATATTATAAATGTGTAATTTTGTGAGGATGTATGGATGGATGGATGCATGCAAAAAAAATGTCAAACTTTAATAAAAATAGAAAAATAAAATAGGTACAAATTCAATTCAAATTGGAGCAGTTCAGTCTCAAGGTTTTTTGTCCTCAATATAATGTTTGACAGTATAGAAAGCTTTCTGGCAAAGTTTATGTTTTATAAAGAATTTCAATTTAGTAAGGCTTAGTTCTTGAATGTGGCTTGGTAGTTTATTATAAAAGCATATTTATTGGCATCTAAATGACCTATAATGTTTATTCCTGGTACCTATTTATATTGTGAATATCCCTATAATTTCTTAAACAGCTTTATATTTTTTATTTATTTTTACATTAATGACCTTAAACTTTTCTCTGAGAGAGTGTCTCAGACTCAATTTATAAATTGATTGAACCGCTTTTCTGCAAAACAAAGATGGTCTGAATATTGGCGGCATTCCCCACAACAGAATGCCGTACGACATTACGCTATGAAATTATCAGAAGTAAAGTATTTCTTCTCAAAAAGCCCCCTACTACATGGGACCTTAACATTACTGGTGCAATGTACAATGCATATAGGTACACTTCTGCCTAACTCTTCAAGGATTACCATGTGATGTTATGATACTTTTCATAAAAATAAATAGCTTTTTTAAACATTCTAGGTATGTGGGTGAGTTTCTTCACAGCTGCGGGCATACCGTCAGATGTCTCTGCAACATATGCACTCACTTTCACCGAGAACCGCATACAAAATGACATGCTGCTGGATCTCAACAAGGAGTACCTGAGGGACATGGGAATCTCCAGGATGGGTGATGTTATTGCTATATTGAGGTGAGAATATTAGTTTATTATACAGAGTTGATACGACAGAGGGGCATTAAATTACACTACGTATACTATACGTGTTTAGTATTAATTCGATACGGTATAAAAATAAAAAGCGCCAAAAAAGAGAAAATATTTTTTTCAAAGAAACTAAATAGCTTACAAATCAGAATAAAACGTAACCATCCTGTGTAAAAAAAATCGACTGACCTTAGATGCGTAGGTAACAGAGCGGCAGCGTCGCGCACGCGCCGAGCGCGGTGTGTGTAGGTATCTCGTGTTGAGGCGGGCGTTTTGAAGTACGCGCACAAAAACAAACCCACTAAATTTTTAAATTCTCGATGTGTCCTCCATTCACATTAATGCACAAATTATACCGACGGAGAATATTGTTATTTATTAGGTTTATTGTCCCGTAATCTTTGTACCGCCAATTGTATGGTGCGGGCGTTCTTAGGGCAATTGCGGCGGTCACCATACCTTTCTCTGTATGTTCGCAGAGCTAAAGCTGCGTTTCCACGGCATTCGCCGTAAATTAAAATCATGTCAGTGTATTCTGACGCTGTGTAAGTTACACGAGGCATTGTTGAATACCTTAATTACACACACACACACACAACCAAAGTTTAATTACGTGTCCTATCACAATAAAAAACAGTCAATCACACAAAAAAAAGTTACGTGTCCTATCACAATAAAAAACAATCAATCACACAAAAAAAGTTACGTGTCCTGTCACAATAACAAAACGAAATCACTGTGAGCGCGCGAATTCCACAAAACATCCGTTCGGAACAAACAGCCGCGGCGCACTGGCGCCGGCGCTCGCGCCGCTCCCCACTTCCGATCGCAAAGATTTAGGATGCAACAAACTACCCTATTTTTCTCTTTTACGCGCGGGATGTTTTGCTATGATTGTCACTCTCGTAATGAAAGTGCAAGTGTGTGTGTATTTATTGCTTGCTTGTTTGCAATGCCAACTTATTTTTAGTGAATTGGTTGTACTTGTGACATGCGTCAGAGCGGCAACAACGCATCGTAAATTTATCGTTGTAAGGTGAATGACCTATGCTTAGACATAATCAGCTGTTAGGAAAGATACATCGTGTTCAAATGTTGCAAAAACTTAAAAAATCATTTGCGGCTAAACTACTGCTCCTATTTAATTGATTTTTAGTACAGAGCTTGAAAATGGTACCTAGTATAGGCAGTTCAAAGAAAAGCCCCTCTGTTGTATCAACTTTGTATAGTAAACATGTCCTGCTTTTTTAATAAATGCAGTAAAGAGAGAACAAGGTGATCTTTTTCCCCTTCTGTGTCACTGAAATGTCGCGCGTTTTGCGGGACTGTCTCTTGTAAATTTTGGCGATTTAAAAGTTAGCCTAATTTGATTAAATGACTTTTAATTTGATTTGGTTAACGTAATTGCTAATGGAATGATCAAAATAAATGTTCATCTATAACAAAATTTTAATTTTATGGTACATATTGTTTTCTCTTCCGAATATTTCACCCATTTTTTTTTTATTACTAGCAAACCGCCAACTCAGCTATCTATTATATATTTACAGGCACGCTAAGCAGGTGCACGAGAGTACGGCCCGGGACCGGGTCCTCAGTTCAGCCGTGTCGGCTACAGCTAAAGTGCCTGTTGCTGCCATCACTGGCCGCGCCACGGTATCACAGCCATCATCACGTTAGTATACCATACCTTTCTTTAAACTATGAATATTCGTCCTGCAGTGAAAATTACAAGTTTCTCATTTAATTCGCTCAAAGAACACCGACTACCCAAAAAAAAGCGACTGTTATGTTTTCCCCGGCTTCATCTCATCTGCTCATAGTCTGTCGACTGTTTTCAAGACAAGAAAACTAATAATGTTTTTCCCATGGTGGTGAGCAGATACCGAACATACAAGTCAAACCATATAATTTCAATTTGGTCATAAAAAGACGCTTTTGGATGTCTAAAACGGAAATAGAATTGAATGTATTGGCCATTCGCAACACCACATGCTACATTCCTTCAGTTTTATGATATTGTAAGTCATACTTGATTTTAAGCTAAATCCAATCAAACAATAGGTATTGATGAATGTACACATTTTCAATTGTATTCACACAACAATTTTGCGAGTTTCATTAACATTTCTTTTCATTAACAAAAATTACTTGTGTTCACAGCTGCTAGTCGTATATTGGAGCACTACACGCGCAATCCACAAGTGCAAGAGTCCACCAGTCCAACATCGCAGCTCAAGAGGAAGTCTCTTGAAACTGCGTAAGTATAAAAACAAAATTATTTGTACTACCATAAAAAATTAAGGAACAGAAATGCCTTTGAAACTAACTGGCTGCAGTAACAGCCGCCCGGGTCGATCTTCAAGGTTAAGTAGCGCTTGCCGTGGATAGGTGACCGTTAATGAAATACCCCTTTGCGCCTTAGAAAGCATGTTAGATCGTTGGTCCCGGCTGTCATTGGTAGATCATTGATTACTCACTTCTATATAATAAAAATAATTGTTTATTTTTGTACGACAGTGATGAAGTCAGTTTGAAGAAGTCGCGTCTCATACGGTTCGCGGCAGCGCAGCAGAAAGCAGCGGTCAAAGAAGGTACTATATCCATCACAATACCATATTCGACCACCAAGGATTTTTTGACTTAATTAAGAATGTTTCCTTTTCCAGGTCCATCCAAGACTGTATTTGCCAGGCTCGGCAACTCTGAACCAGTGAAGATCTCAACAGTCATAAGCACAACCAAGGCCTCAGTCAAACCGATCTACGCACGTCTCGGCTCAAAGGCAGATCACCAGGAAGACGACCAGTCAATTCCTATGGACAAAGACGCTCTCAAATACGAAGGAATTCTCAAGAGCATGCCTGACATCGCCAAAAAGGTTTTCACAGTCACTACATCTAAAACTAGTGGAAGGAAAATTGCCGTCGGAACTATGAGAGCTGACGAGACCCCGGTCAGTGTAAAAACAAAATTGGCGGTACCAAAATCCAAATCTGTTAAGTTCGCCAGCCATGTTCAATATAAAGAAATAGAGACCGTTCGAAACAACAATCAAAAGGTACCAGTTCCTAAAACCGTGATCAAACCTCCTCAGAAAACGGTTCAGAAATTCACGTCGGTTTTCAATAAACCTGAAAGGAGGTTGTCTATGCCAGAAACTGTTAACAATGGAGTCAAAGCTAGGTTAGGGGAGAAGAACATGAACAATTTAACCATTACTAAGAATGTTTTCAAAAGATTGGGTGTTTGAAGTTACAAGACTGTTATGTGGTATGTGATTTACTGATTGTTCGTAGTTTGTGACCGCCCTCAGCGTAAAAGATTCTTACAACATATCGGCTGCGAATCCCTTGTAAACATATTCATGAGCCCGATAAGCCGCCCTAGAAACTAATATATGGGCTAGCCGCGAATTAACCGCGGCATAACAGAAAAGTTTACTCAGTATACGTGATCGTTAAGTTTTTCAGTGTTTGTTGAAAGAATACTGTTCAGACAATTTATTAGTTTAACGTGTGTTAGTATTTGTGTGTAATCAGCCGGTGCTGTTTTGTGTAATGAAACTCAAGTACAGTGCGCGAAGTGTCTTCTGCTGTTTCCGAATCTTGTATTGATATGTTGTTTGCACATATGAAGCTGTGCTGACAATAGTAACAAAAATTGTGTAAAATACAATCTTGCCTTGCATTCTTCATTCTATGCTTAGAGCAGTCCATGAGTACACTGCTAGACATAGGCCTCCCCGATTCAACTCGATTCTAATTCCAATTCGAATCAATTTCAATTCGAATTCAGTTTGCTATCAGATCAGCCACCCTGGAAAGATCGTCGCCACCTAGCCTGAGGACGTTACCTTCGTTTGCCGATTCGTGGAATTGCATTCGTCTTAAATTGCTCGGTGTTGCCTAGCTAACTGTCATAGTTGCGCTATCTGCGTAGTGACTTGCCTGTTTCATCGCAACTATACATCCGGAGCATTCACCATCAAATTAGTCAATCTCTTTTGTATTATTTTATCTTCATTATTTTGGCCATTTATTTCTTTCTTTCTTATTTATTTCATTTTGTGAGAGTTGTCTCGCTTTAATTCGTCGTTCGTTAATGAATAAGCTTTTTTCAAGTGTCTTGTTATAAATGATTTTTACTGATAAGTGGCAGCTTATTCATCGCCATCTCAGAATTTATTATTTGATCTATGCTCTAGTATAGCGGCCCATTTTTTTGCGGCCTGTGTAATTGGTGTTGTTAGTATTTAAGGATGGCCGAAGCTACCTCTATTTTGTATGCACCATAAAATTGTAGGATCTTAATTTTTCATAAATTTATTGCAGTATCAAAAAATGCAAGGTAGACTGGAAATTACTCAAATAAAGAGTTTGAAGGCTTAGACCTAAATCATTGTGTCTGTATTTATTACCAAGGCGTTCGTTCCATCGTCGACCTCATCTCAGTGCTCAGGACTAGATTGAGGTCAAGAGTAGGCCCATTTTTGACATAGTAAGCATGTATAAGGTTTGATTATTTTGATCGTATTACATCATTATTTATCATTTTCTTGCCTTTATCCCAATTTATTTGGTAGTGGTGCAGCATTTACACACACGATATAAAAATATTACATTTTAAAGAATCTCTAAAAATGCGTATCACTTGACTATTATAAATTAAAACAAATTGGTGACATCTTGCTTGCTTATTTATTATTTTAAGTATATAATTTTTGACTTGATTAAATATACAGAGGTGCTAATACCAGTTTTTGTGACATCAGTTATTATTATATAAGAAATACATTCTAAAACTAGTAGAATTACATTATTATAAAATTCAAATACTTTGAAGTGACGTCATTTATCCTATTGATATATGTACGTGTGCACAGACAAAGCATGGCATTCTAAAGTAAGGAAGACTTATCTTTATGAATATCTGCAGTTGTATTAAGGCCAGGACAGATAGGGTAGCAAAATGCTCGAACAATTTTTCTTTGATAAAGAACAAAAAACGTACAAGAGATGAATCTCTGTGGCGTTTGTAACATGATAAAGCATTTTGCAGCTCTATGATGACCCTTGAGGTCATTTTTAGGGTTTGTTTGATACGTTTTGTAATCAACGAAACCCCTCACTCATGAGCTGTTCAATGGTGTCATTCTAATACGAGAGAAACTGGAGTAACAGTAGTTCATTTAATGAAAACCTTGTAGAAAAAACGTCTGCTGCGGCAGGATGAGCAAATTTTTTACAAAGTCATCGTAATCGTTATATCGTTCGTAATCAATCTTCTTACTATTCTTAGAATAAAAATGCCTTTCGTTGGTCACAACTGTTTTGAAAAATATTATGGCGGCGTTAGTCACAATTATACACAAAAAAACGCATCACTTCTTTTAGAATACAGATCCATTACTTTGTGTAAGAATAAGAATTTAACTTTTATAACTAAGATATATATTAATTTACTTAGTCTAAGTTGCGTTAGCATTAATCATTTTACTTTCAAATATTATGTTTTCTATGTAAATAAATAAACGAATACGTTTCAATTTGTTTTTATTAAAACATCCTTTCATCGCCGTCATATCTATGTATAATTTAATTTCAATAAACTTTTATGTAACTGTATGCACATAAATGAAAGAATATTAAGTAATGCTTGTAAACCACATAATTATCTGATAGCTACCAGAAACCCTGAACGAGGATACAAAGAGGAAGATAGTAGCTCATGACATTCAAAAGGTGAAGTAGCTACTAGCTCGGAAAGATCCAAAAATACTAGACTTGACCGCGACGCGAAGACAAGAAAAAGGTGCGGCCCTATCACGAGCGCGCGGTGTACACGTAACGTAAATACGTCGATTTTAAATTACAAATACTAGTCACTTAAAATCATTAAGGAATGGAAAGATGATACTGATTGTGCTTGTTGCAAACAATTTACCAAAAATGCTTTATGATAATTGTATTTTCGATTCAAAATTTACGTTTATACAGGGCGCTCGTGCTAGGGCCTTTACTTTTATAAACACGTCTGCCTAAGGGCCGACACATGAAAACGCTTGGCGGCAACAAAATATTGTGCATCGCGCCGCTCATTGCAGCGTTAAGACGTCATTCTTGTTGACAACAACTTCAGGTTATGTTGAAATTCATGTAATTTTCTTAATAAAAAATAAAAGAGCAGTACGCTTTTAACGATCCATGGCAGAAACGAATCGCAGGAAATTCTCGCCTCACAGTATTGTAGTAGGATGCTTTGTATAGCGTTGCGTTGCGGGCGATGCGCCCACGTATGTGTGTCGGCCTTAAGTACTACTATTTAGTTAGGCATTAGACTAACCACTAGGCGATGATAGGGTCCTCAGGCGAGGGTTGAACTCGAAAATACTTGCGGTGACCACAGGTGGTAAATTGGCTCATATAAATTTTTCAGTAGTTTAGTTTACCTACTGAATCGCTCCACGTAGAATACTAATATTCAGCTGCATCCGGTTGGACCGGAAGCCGACGCCAACATAGTTGGGAAAGGCTAGGCAGATGACAATGAAGAGTTTACCGATTGAAAAAAATTAGCATTAACTTTACAGATTTCAGTCAAAAAATTATGATCTTGAAAAAATCTGTTTAATTACATGGTTGAAACTATCTTTAGTAGTTCAGCATCCACTGGTTTCTCATCTGTAACAATATTTTTTTCTTTGTCAAAAAAGGCATTTACGACAGGAGCAATATAGCATAATTAGCGGATAACATTCCCACCGCTGGTATATAGACCTCCTTTAAATCAGATGGATAGGGCCACATAATTTTAGGAGAGGATATATAATTATAGCCAAGAAAATAAGATAAATACATTAGACAGAGACAATATGCTGAATGTATTATTAAGTCGGCCATAGACTTTTCACAAAAGGATTTGCTCATCCTGCCCTTATCCCATTTTAATTATTACACGTATGGTTGTTTTAGTGGGTTTATAACTTGTTATAAAAAATAGAAAACAACTGAGAGCTATGCATGCGACCTGCCTGTGCACTTGTACCGCTGCAATACTATCATGCAGCCAACGGAAAAAGAAACCATTTCGATATTCTCTAGGTTGCACGTACAGGACAAGTAACTGTACAGTTTTCTGCTACACACATTCATGCATTCCTGCACATGAATAACGTATTATCTATGGCCTGCTTTATACACCCATATTTTACTTTTTATCTTTTAGTTCCATGTAATAAGGAGGTAAGGAATGAGCCAATTGCCGTAACCATATTTTATAAAGCCCGCCATCAACACCAGATTATGCACGACAGTTGTAAATGTGCACACATAGCCTTCATGCAAAACCGAGTTCAGTATTCTAGAATAACTGTTCAGTTTTCTCCTACAACATTATATGCATCTTATTGTCTATGGCCGCCTTAGTATACCTATATATGTACAGTTATTCATTATCATTACTTACCTTGTATTTTCTGTAAAACAGACTCTAATATTTTTGTTTTTAATTCCGCTTGCTTTACTCTTAATTCATGTTCTTGTATCATATGCGCCTTTTGCAATTCTATTAGTTCATTTTTTTCTCTTTCGCATCTTAGTCGTTCACTTTCAAACCTGTAGTTTGACGATATTTTCGGTTTTGTATTTGGTGTCTCTTCTTGCATTTCGCTGATAATTTGGTTTGTGTCAGATGGCCATCGTTTTTTAGCAGGTTTTCTTTCTTGTTTAATACCTGAAATTTTTTAATGAATAAATATAGAATAAATGATAATGATAAGTGTTGGACTGTTTCAAATTGATGATCTCACAAAGGGTTCGACTTGGTGTAACGGGCTGTTACTTTTTTGCCCAACAATAAGTTCCTGCTATTGTAGGTGGAGGGGTTTTGGGGTTGTCATAAAGAGTTCAACTTGGTGTAACGGGCTGATACTTTGTTCCCCAACAATGAGTACCTGCCATTGTAGGTGGAGAGGTTTTGGGCTTGTCATAGCACAGTTGCAAACACACAATGTTGCTTTCCAATAGTCAGGATTTGTAATACCAGCCTATTACTATTGTGCATACAGAAAAGGCAAGAGCATTGATGACGCCACTTGCTCAGTGCGGTCAATCTAGCTTTGCATAAATGATGTTTTACTTACACAATATTTCCGACTCTTCATAAACAGACTCAAGTCCTGAATAAGTAGACTCTCCTGAGGAACTTCCATAGCCAGTGATGTCTGCTACCACTTCTAATGCAGGATCATCAAATCTTGATGCCCCTTCCCCAGTTCCATTCGTTTGGCTGAGGCTTTTCACTTCTGTTTTCATTTTTTGCCACAACTTTTTGAGAGTATCCTTAGTTCTGAAAAGAGGTGAAGGAAAATGCAAGTATAGTTGGGTACTAACTATATAAAGGTACTTGCACAATAGTAATTATACCTCTGAATGCTGCCAGTTGCATTTAGTTCATCTGTTATTTCTGTCCAAGCGTCTTCCTTCATACGATTTGTGTTTAAGTCGTGCGAATTTACTTTAGTTATTATCACTTGGCCTCTTAGCTGTAAAATGCGAAGAAATCGCATTTTTTCTTCTGTACTAAAGTTTACTGAGCGCTTACGTTTTTCTGGCATTTTGGGATGTTACAGAATTTCACTGATTACTCAATGAGATCATTGATATGAGATGGAAATTAAAAACATTCGAGGATGCACATGTCACTGGCCACCAAAATTCACAACACAACTGTCACTCAAAACAACTAAGCGAGTGGAACTGGAAGGAAAGTGGACCTATTATGTGAAGATTGGTGAAAGGTGATTTGGTGACTAAGTAGAAATGTCAAAACCCAAAATTGTCAACAAACAACAAACTTGAGCCTGCCTCACATTAACTAACCAAGTCAATTCTAATGGTCGGTTGGTGCATCGAGATTAATTTTATTGTACTTCGTCAAATTTTATGAACAATAGCACAATAATTCCGAAAATTACACACAAGACATGACACATCTAACGCATTTACAAGGAACAGTCACCAATTCACCATGTTTGACGACTTTGATTGATGTTTGTTTTGTTAAAGACTTTTGCTGTGACCTGTGTTGCTATGCTACCACGCTATCACTCTATACTCCATTTGTTTAGGTAGTTAACTAAATGTAAACAATCTTAGCATGTATAGCAACCCAGAGACCAAAGAGTCGACCAATAAGAGCGTCCCGCGGTCGCATGCCGCTACGATACACAGAATAATGAATGTCTCGCTATCTCTTTCCCGCGTGGCGGTTGCAAACGTGTGACCGATGCGCGCGGCATCCCCAGTCCGCTGCTTACGCGCAAGGCACTTGTACGTGCATATTTCAATTCCCCGCGCATGTCGGTCCGCGACGCCACACGCCATTATTGTCCGCGAATAATCAATTATACCGAACTCTTTAATGTATGTACTTTCCGTGAACTTACGAATAAACTGTTAATCTCAATACAATCAGTGACTTGTTTCCGTTCCCCTGAAACCTCTTCTCATATGTGGCGCTCCAACGTGTTTTTCGTGTGACAATAGTAGGTAGTGAATAGTGTCTACAGAGTGAACGTTTTGCAGTGACGAACTAAAATGCCAGTGACAAGGAGTAGAGCGGCTAGTTTGACTCGGAGAGATGATGCAAACGACGCATTACCCGTCCTCTCGCGACCAAACACGCCGCCAGCGGCGTCCGCCAGCCAAGATGGCGACGACGCGTTCTCTTCACCGCGTGCCGATGCAAACGCTACGTTCTCTAGTGAAAACGTGGCGATGATTATTGCTTCTCTCCAGCGCTCTCAAACGGAAGCATTCAGGGAGTTGCTCACCTCGGTATCGCGGGCGAATGCATCCACCCCGGAATCACTCGCGCTACTAGGGCACAATACCCTAGCCCGCTGCAAAGCAACGTTCTCCGGCCGACCAAAGGAGTCGGTTGAAGCATTCATAGACGCTATAGAGGCATATAGCGACTGCGCACAAGTTACGGACTCAAACATCCTACGCGGCTTAGCCTACTTATTCAAGGACGAAGCGGCCACGTGGTGGCAAGGTATTAAATACTCTGTGTCGTCATGGCCAGAAGCCAAGGATAACTTGATAAGTGCCTTCGGTGACCGCCGACCGCCTCATCGAATATACATTGAAATGTTTGCCACGCCGCAGGACAAAGAAAACACCGACATATTTGTGGCGCGTATTCGCGCCCTTTTCGCACGCTTGCCCAAGGGTGATTTAACAGAGTCGGCGCAGATAGATATGACGTACGGTCTCCTACACAATAGAATAAAGAAAAGGTTACGCAGAGAAGAATGTCATGACTTCCATGATTTACTCCGCCGCGCACGGATTGTAGAAGACTCGTTCGACGAAAAAACCGTCATGATACACACGGCGAGTGAGCGGCGAACACAACCGCCGTCAACATCAACGCCGTCTACACAATCCGCCTTGCGTGATAACGTTGGCGCTCGTGACAACAGCCGCGCCCCCGCGCGCGATAGCGCCCCCGCACGTACTCACATCTACGGCGCGCCCGCAGGCGCCGCCGCGGCGCAGAGCCCACCCGCTCCGCCCGCGCCTGTTCCAGCGGCGCCCCCCGCGCCTTTTCCACCGAAGCAGGACTCCACAAGGAGGCAACGGCCTACCTGTGCCTACTGCAGGAAGTTCGGCCACGCCAAGGATCAATGCCGTAAGTTACAGGCGTTGCAGAGTCCAGGTGAGAGTGATAAACAAACTAGTGGTCAAAGTTTTTATTCGATAAAATCTCGCGTGTCTGACTCTTTTTACTCTATTGATAACTATAATAATATTATTGGGTGTGAAAGTGATAACAGTGTTTCGTGTCCCACACAAAGGGCTAATATTATCCCACAATCTTTATCTAATAATGGGCAAAAATGTTCTCCCAATATTTCGTGTACTAATGTAAAGGATAATGGGCAAAAATGTTCTCGCAATATTTCTTGTAATAATATAAAGGATGATGGGCAAAAATATTCTCGAAATATTTCTTGTAAAAATGTAAAGGGTAATGGACAAAAATGTTCTCGCAATAATTTTTATAATAATGTAAAATCTAATGACCATGTATGTTTAACCGATTTATGTTTGTGTAACGATCGTTCGGGACCCTCTATTGGTCGCGACTTACGACCAATTTTTAATATTTCAATTTTAGGTTTTACCGGCACCGCGTTGATAGATACGGCCGCCAAGCATTGTATTGCGGGTTATACGCTATATACTCTCCTTCTACGTCAAGGTCATCCCCTCAGCTCTTCGACACGCGAAGTTAAGCTTGCCGACGGTGTAATCCGTACAATGGATGTACTTACTACCACGTTAGACGTGTGCTTAGAAACGGCAGTTATAACGATTCCTTTTTTAATTTTTCCCGACTCGACAAATAACGAGACGTTGTTAGGTATAGATTTTATAACCGCCGCGGGAGTAGTTTTAGATTTTTTCAAAGAAGTCTGGTATTTCAGTAACTTTGATACGGTAAAATATAACTTGTGCTTCGAACCTACCTCGCGTGACGTGTCCTGCGCCTCCACAGATATACTTAGGGACGATGAAGGGACTCACCTTAGACCAGCTGAGCGACAAGCGCTCGCTGCCGTTCTCACCAGGCACGCACCCGTCTTTAAAGCAGGGGGAGGTCCAACACCGTATGCGGAACACCGCATTGATACAGGTGAGCATCCTCCAATTGCTGTTCCTCCTTACCGGCTAAACCCTTCAAAAAAGGAGCTGATGAAAGCTGAAATAGGTAAGATGTTACAAGATGACATTATTGAAGAATGTGAATCGGCTTGGTGTTCACCGGCGCTGATGGTGCCGAAGTCCAACGGTGATATCCGCTTCTGCGTCGACTACAGGCGTTTGAATGCAGTCACCAAAGCTGACACATATCCGATGCCACGCATCGACGAGTTACTTCAGAGCACAAAACGAGACTGCTACATGAGTACGCTAGACCTTCGATCCTCATATTGGCAGGTTATGGTTAGGGAAGCTGACAGGGACAAAACAGCTTTTATCTGTCCTCTAGGTACTTACCGATTTAAGAGGATGCCGTTTGGTCTCCGCAACGCGCCAGCCACCTTTCAGCGTCTTATCGATCGTTTCCGATCCTGCTCTGCTTTACAAGACGTAACTTTATTAGCCTATCTGGATGATCTATTGGTCATATCTCAGGGATACCAACAGCATCTGCAAGACCTCGAGGCAGTTTTTAAACGTCTGACCGAGTTTAACCTCCATGTAAATAGGGAGAAGTGCGCTTTTGCTCGAGAAAGCGTTAAATATCTCGGTCACGTTATAACACAAAAAGGTGTTTCCACCGACCCAGGGAAGGTGAGTGCTGTCCTTGAGATGAAGGTACCAGGTAATCTGAAGCACCTGAGAACCTTTTTACAAACATGTTCATGGTTCAGAAAATTCATACCTAACTTCTCAAAAGTCGCTGAACCATTGACTCGCTTGACCAGGAAAAGTCAAGTCTGGTCTTGGAGCTCGGAGCAGACCCGAGCGTTTAATGAGCTGAAGAGTCTACTGACCACAGCTCCAATACTAGTGCAAGCCGATTTCAGTCGCCCCTTCATTCTGCGTACTGACGCAAGTAACTACGCCTTAGGTGCAGTTTTATTACAGGGCGACGGCAATCAGGAAAGGCCGATCGAATATGCCAGCCGACTCCTCAACGCAGCTGAACGCAACTATTCCACCACAGAGCGGGAAGCACTCGCTGTAGTCTGGGCGGTGGAGCGTTTTAGGCCTTACCTAGACGGTCAACCAGTCGTGATTGGCAGTGATCATCAGCCTCTACGCTGGTTGCTATCACTTAAATCACCAGCAGGTAGATTAGTCCGTTGGGCTCTAAAGCTCCAATCTTTTGATATCCAATTCCAATATACCCCAGGGAAGGCTAATGTCGTTGCAGACACGCTGAGTAGACCGATTTGTTCTAGCGATACAAGCGACAGTTGCGGTGTCTGTTCTGTTATCTGCGATCTACCCGCCAAGACACCTAGTCAGCTTCGCCTAGAACAGACTTCGGACCCTGAAGTGGATAAGATTGTTAAAGAGCTAGAAGGACCTGATGATGTTGCATCTAAGAGATGGTTAGAAAGGGGTTACCTCATGGATCAAGGAGTCCTGTACCGTTTCAATCCGGACTCTGACAATGAATCCCCGCAATTAGTCATACCTGCCGGCCAAGTTGCAGGTATTTTAAAGGAGTTACACGACTCTGAAACAGCTGGTCATCCAGGCATCGATCGGACATACCAGAAGGTAGCACAGCTGTATTATTTCACAGGGATGCGGAGAATAATCAGCGATTATGTCTTAGCCTGCATCCACTGCCAGCGGTATAAGGCTAAAAACACCAAACCTCCAGGCCTACTCCAAACACCAGTCATGAGCCAGCGGAACGAGGTGTTGGCCATTGCATGGACTTGTTCGGCCCACTGCCGGAAGGAGACCAGGGGGAGCGGTGGGTCTTTCTCATTGAAGACACTGCTACTCGATGGACGGAGCTGTTTGCTCTAAAGGAAGCAACAGCAGAGGCCTGTGCTCATGTCCTCATCGAGGAATATTTCATGCGGTTCGGTTTACCTCGCAGGATTATTTCAGACCACGGTGTCCAGTTCGTTTCCGCAGTAATGCGGCAATGCATGTCAGTCCTGGACATCAAACAAAATTTTGTCCCGCTGTACCACCCACAAGCTAACCCTGCCGAGCGGAAAAACCGCGACCTTAAAGCAATGCTGGCCCATCTCGTGGCAGATGACCACACCTCTTGGCCAAAGAAGTTACCAGTGATCCGTTTTGCTCTAAATAGCGTGAAATGTCGCACAACGGGCAAGTCACCGGCTTATTTGACTTTTGGTAGAGAGATGCGGTCACCCACAGAGATCGTTCACGACCTTCGTGCCATCACGGCCAAAGAAAACTTTGTCCCTCAAGTGACCCCGTACCTCGAAAACTTCCTGCATTCACTATCAGCTGTTCGGGAACGCGTCGAGATCCAGCAGGACAAGACGAAGAAGTACGCCGACGCGTCGCGCCGACCATCTGACGCCTTCGAGGTAGGTGATTTAGTCATGCTGAAATCGCATTTGTTAAGCAAAGGGTCAAAAGACCTCACTTCCAAATTCTACCCTCGTCGAGATGGTCCTTACCAGATAACAAAAAAGGTAAGCCCAACAACATACACCATCGGGAGCACAGAACAACCAACTGTTGATTTAGGGAAATATCATTCTGAAGACCTTACACGTTACCGAGGTAGCGACGACTCCTTACCAAGACCCGTTAATCCTAAACGAAAACGCGGACGTCCAGCTAATGCTGATGTTGGTTATATACCAGTCCCGGAGCGTGGGCGTTCTCCAGAACTGGAGGGGGAGTATATAGCAACCCAGAGACCAAAGAGTCGACCAATAAGAGCGTCCCGCGGTCGCATGCCGCTACGATACACAGAATAATGAATGTCTCGCTATCTCTTTCCCGCGTGGCGGTTGCAAACGTGTGACCGATGCGCGCGGCATCCCCAGTCCGCTGCTTACGCGCAAGGCACTTGTACGTGCATATTTCAATTCCCCGCGCATGTCGGTCCGCGACGCCACACGCCATTATTGTCCGCGAATAATCAATTATACCGAACTCTTTAATGTATGTACTTTCCGTGAACTTACGAATAAACTGTTAATCTCAATACAATCAGTGACTTGTTTCCGTTCCCCTGAAACCTCTTCTCATACATGTCTTTTATCTAAAAAAATGACTAAAAATTGTATCTAAAAATGTTTACAATTAGGTATTTACTTAAATAGATGTTAGGTAATTAACTTCATTTAAATAATCTTTGTATGTCTTTTATACGATTTATTTTACATAAAAAGACATATCAAGATTGTTTACCTTTAGTTAACTACCTAAACAAATGGAGTATAGTACTAGCCTAGAACAGTATATATATTTTTATTACCTACGCAGTTGTGTGCTCCTTACCTACGAATATTTTTAACGTCTAATAAATAATTTAAATATAAAATATATATATATAATATTAAATAGATGTGACGCCATTGCATCGACAACAGTAACTAATTGTTAAACACTAGATGTCGCATTTGTATATAACAGTCCGTAAATCCTTTGTGCAAGTTGCAACGCATTTATGGTGTGCACATGGTCACTAAAACTATCATTACACTGAAAACGGGATATTTACCATGTTTACTATTTGTTTTGAGTTCCAGATATCTCTGCGCTGTAATTTAATGCTGCTGGCCTAAACATTCTGTATTTAGTGTGTACACAAACTGTTAAATAAATAACTTTAAAAGACGGCCCTAAAATTGATTAACCACTGAATGGGCAAACCCTTCCTGAATTTGTTCATTCAGTGGTTACGTACGCAAACAAGAAAAGCACACAAATATGAAAACGTTGCGACTTGTGGGTAGGTAGGTATAATTTTTGTGGTCTCAGCATTGCATTTGTCGATGCTGTAATGTTAGCTAATGAAATATGTTCACGTACCGGGAAATTGTGTGTAATAAGGGTCCTTTCAACCACTTAGCCAGAAGGCAGCAAGAAAACCTTAAATGCAAGTATAGACGCCAGCACATCAAACTACCCGAAACTGTCTCTCAATCAACCTTGAAACAAAATATGTTCTAGCGATAAAGTTGAAAATCTATTAAAGAAATTTAACAAATTGTATTAGCTTGATGTGCTGGCGTCTGTTCATAGGTTAATTGTATCCCAATTCTATAATAGACCGGGAATATACGATGCACACAACAGAGTTTAAGGAACATCGCAGTAACGACAAAAGTGCTGGCGTCAGTCTCTTAATTGACCGAAAAATTGTTTCTCGCAACTGGCATTGTCGGCGCCTCTTTCGACCTGGCGCCTAATGCGATAGCTCCTCTCACTCAACCCCAGGGCGGACGCAAACTTTTTTCTATTCTGGTCCCCTGTGCATAGAAATCTTTCGTCGTAAAAAAAGAACATCAGGCTCACTAGGCAGTAACTGTTTCATATATTTTGACCGTGTAGGTATTGCACTTTTGAAGGAGTCTGGAATCATGTGCTGTATCCGTGGTGACAGTTTGTGCGTCGATATGCCTTACACTGTTTATGTCCTACACATTTCAAAGAACTTTGTGTTTACCGCCCGATACCCTTATCGGTTGACCGTTAATTCGATATAAGCTCACGCTTGACCGATGGCCATTGGCTCGCTCATACGTGAACTTTCACTGGGTTTCCAGTGCCTGGGCACCCTATGCAATGACCGTGACCATGCACCGAAGAAAGCTAGTAGGTTAGGAAAGTAAATGCCGTGTGACACACTCTAATCGCAAATAATCCGGGAAATGACCAATTACAACCTCTTAAGAAAACTTAGAACTTGGTAGGTTCGGTGTGATGAGAGTAGGCCACAACTACTTATTAATTGAAAAGTTTCAGACAAGAACCACTATCATTTAAAAAAAAAGGTCAAAAGGTAACCTTGATTTTTATCTCATAGTATGCGGTCTGAACCAAAAACTTGATCAAAAATCAAAATCAAAATATTTTTATTTGACATAGTTTACTTATGAAACGTCGACAAAAAGGTGCACGGTTCGGGTTGGTCGTTTCCTATGGAGAAGAACTGGCAAGAAACTCCATGGTTACTCTTTTAAAATGATTAGATTTTACAATATTATCATGTTACAGCATTGGTATGGTATTGGTACTCAAGTATGGGGGGACAGCATAGGCCCGACAATAAGTCGTTGCTTACTACACAAAAAAACGGAAAACAAGATAAGAGGTTAACAAAAGTTAACACACCTCTAGGAATCTACAAGGCCTATACTGTTCACACATTCACAAACAATCGTTAAAAAGAATCTATATCTTGATGAAGATATTTGTGTTTTTTTTTTTGAGTTCAATGTATGTCACCCTGTATTTATTCTGGCTACCACCCAGTCAAACCGGTACAGGACAGTTTGCGGACACCAGACTTTGATTGATTTTTCTTTATCGTATTTTATCTGCCAAAGTCCGTTATCCAGAATCCCGAATCCGGTCCGTAAACTATCTGCATGCGGTGCGGTCAAACCGATGGGGTTTGACCGCACCGCACTGGTTAACAAACTGTCGATCCGATTAATAGCCGAAAACAATTTACCCATTTAGATTACTTTTGTTGATATCTATCCTTGATCCATTGTGACATTCCGTTGCGCTGTTGTTGCACCAAATTAACACCTGTTTCGAGCGTGACAATTAGTCTGTGCCGATGCCCTTAATCTATTGCGAATACTCCGTTATGGTGGCGGTTTCATGTCCGAAATGATCACTCAACAACTGAACGGGAGCTACGAGTATTACAACAAATCTATCACCCACTTGTGTAGACGTAACCGGTGACTCGGCGACTCCTAAATCTATTGTTGACTTTCGTGTAGCATTAGTTTATAATTATGTTACGTATCCGTACACAGGAAGTACTTTATTTATTTTCCATTTCCAATTAAATATAAACGAATAATAACAATTCACCTTATTTTATTTGGCACTATTGAGTGTTAAAATGATATAACGGGTGTCTGTACCTAAAACGGAGTAAAATAGAGTGGCATTAGCAAAAAGACGATAGTGGTGTTCTCGGTTGCGCTTGCGCACGTTGCGATATAAGCGTGCGGAAGGCGCCGCGCCGCTGCAGTGCCTCTCCCACCGTCTCGACACGACGTCCACCAACATGGGGAGAAAGGTAAATAGATTCATTCATTCTAATTAATTGCACTTGATTCATCCAATCATCTATGTTCTAATATTAACAATTTTATGATATTTTAATGTGTTTTCATTTGTTCGCAGGCAGTTTTAGTGGTCGTGTGCTGGCTGACGATAAACCAAGTCCTTTGTGATAAAGGGACGGTCACACATAGTGCATCAGTCAAAGATAACGAGAGTGCAGCGAGTGCCCCGCGCCTGTACCGCAACGTTCCTGTGGGAGTGTACGCCAGCGCCGCGCCCTACGCCTCCTACTCGTTCCAGTTGCCACAGTTCATCGCTGCGCCCAAAGCCGCGGCTTCGCAAGTCACACCCGTGAAGCAAAAGCCAGCGAATCAGAATGTCAACACATACTTGATGGATTCCTACGGGAACAGATATTTCGAAGCCCCTCAGCAAGCTCCGTACAAGGCCGCATTTCCGCAGCAGTATGTATCGCTTCAAACTAAACTACCAGAGCATTTGGCTCAGCCCCTAGTCGCCGCCTCGCCGAACTTCCAGTTCAAGCAGTCTGCCCCACAGGTGTTCTTCGGTGCGCCCTTCAGAGTGCCAGCTCTCCAAAGCTCGGCTCCGACTCCTCTCAATCAGTTTCCCAATTTCGGACACTTAGTGTACGCGCAGAATGTTCAAAGTTTGGCGCCTTCTTCAAATGCTCAGAATTTCGGTTTTAGAGCTCCGCAAGTCCAGCAACAGTCAACAAATAATAAAGCTGTGTTCTCCAACACACAGTCGCATGAGCAATACAGCAATACCAAAAATGAACCTAAATTCCAACGGCAGCAGGAGTTACCTCAAATAATTGTTGGGAAACCAAAGTTCCAAAACGGCCAAGAGACATCTCCCGTGCCCCACGGTGGAGCGAAGTTCCAACGTATCCAGGAAATACCTCACGGTGCTCATGGCGAAGTGAAGTTCCAACGTCTTCAAGAAAAACCCAATACTGATCATAGTGAATCGAAGTTCCAGCGAGTCCAAGAAAATTCTCACGCGGCTCATGAAGGACCGAAATCACATCGCAACCATGAAAAACCTTACGAAGGTCACGGAGGAGCGAACTATCAAAGGTTACAAGAAGCGCCTCAAGTCGTTCTTGTAGAACACTCTTATGAACGTGGAGAAGAGGCTCCAGAACACCAAGGAGGAAACACCCATGGCACACATAACGATAAAGCTCAACTGCAATCAGCTCCTGCCAAAGAGACAACCTTCACTTACGTAAATGATATCAATGGAAAGACATCTGTAGTGAAAGTGAAAAGTGAACCTCTCCCTCTATTAGACCTAACTCTTCTTGAACCTTTGACGTTTGCAAATCCTCTCGTACCCCAAGTGCAACATTTCCTGCCTAGAATTAACCAGGCTACATACCAAAAATTGCCACAAGCTCATATAGACGATGTCAAAAATTATCAGAAAGAGTTTGTTGTTCAAAAGACAATGTCATATGACAGTGGAAATATAAGTGAAAAGCCACATAAAAAGAAAGAGAAAAAACCGACACATTCGCATAAACATGCAAAGAAGAATGATGCTCCTAAGAAAACGACCGTAACCCATCACGAAACTTTTGATGATGTTCCAGAAATCGTATATGAAATTAATATGCCTGGACACAAGGAAACAATAAAAGAAAAAACAATAAGTTACAACAAGGAGACTCAGTCGGAACCAGTGCATTACAGCTATGGATCTAAATCTGAAAAGGAACCTGTTACTTACAGTTTTACGCGCAGTTCCAAAGAGCCGGTGCAGATAAAGGCAGTTCATTACCATGGCAATGGACAAGGTCCACAACACCTCGTATATAATTTTAAACCAGAAGAACAACATAGGGAAGAACATGTGCACAACAGCACACCACACAGTGACTCCGAAAGTCATAAACACTCTTCTCATGATTCTGAAGATGGCGATCCAGGCTATCACCACAATTATAAAGAACATCCTAAAGCACATTCTGCTGAGGAACATTATGAACCAGAACATAAAGAACAAGGTCACCATCACGGGCCCAGTCACGGGCATCACGATGAGTCACCGCATGCTGATCCACCGAAATATTACTCCGCCCCGACTCAACAGCCAACACATTACGATTTTGAGCCCATAACAAAGGAATACGAAGAAGATATACGTCTGCTCGCCAATGCTCAAATAAAGATAGACCCCAGTCAGCACGTGCAACATGCGAACCCACAGGGACATGCAAAGTCGCACGAACAAGTGCCCCAGCGGGACGAGGAGTCGCACCCACATCACCAACATCATCACTCTTCTCCGCAGAAACATTCACATCAGTCACAACCACAACAATCTCATCACCATTATTCGCCTCCTCATTCTGAATCGCATGCACCACCAACTCATGTTCATGAGAAATCAAAACGTATTATCATTCATGATGAAGCTCCGGATGAAAGGCACATGCACCAAGAAAGAATGAAAGAAGAAGTGGTTGACCGGGAAGAAAACAATGAGGAAGATTTTGAAAAGGCGTACAAAAATGCCGCAGTTGGTTTTCCTGCCTATAGCAAAGAGGCTTTAGAAGCTGCTGAAAAAGACATCTTCGATCCCGAAAGTTACGGGGTTCCTCCGGATCACGTCGAATATAACATCGAACATACCCCTTTTCAACAATATCAGGAAGAGGGTGACGAATTCCCCAAAGAAGCGCGCTCGAGCTATAAAGACTCGAGAGATAAAATGAAGGAAGACTACTACACCGATTACTCAATTAGCAAGCCAGAAAGTTTACTCGATCGCTATCAGAATAAGCTAGGATATTACAAGTTATACAAACAACAAAAGCCTGAATATTATGTGGCTGATAAAGACGATGACAAGATAAAACAGAAGCCGAAATTCGCCAAGTACACTGTGGCGCCTACGTTTGATTTTCCCTCTAATAAGGAAGAGAAGGGAAAGTCATATTACGGTCACCACAAACCTAAGCAACAGTTATATGAGTACGATTACTCAAAAGGGGCGCCGCGCGACAACTCAGCTTTCGCATCGCGACCCTACCAGAGGTACAATGGCAAGACAAACTTCGTAGAGCCACAGTTTCAATACGGTTTCGAACCGATATCCATACCAAAGCTACTCGATAGTGAGCTAGCCGCGATGGCAAGCAACCATAGACCCGAAAGTGAAAAGCCGGGCATGAGGAAGAAAGTTTACAAAGAAAACTGGTACATTAAGAAAACTAGCACAGCGGCTGGGGCGCCAGCTAGCTGATAATACTTAAGTATTTATTGTGTTGTTAATGTTAAGTTGTTGTAATAGTAAATTAATAAATTGTTAAAATATTTGAACTCTGTTTTTTAACTGAGATTAAGGAGAGTTGAACCACAAATAAGTTCTGTAACAGCAACTTGCACTATTTCTTTATTGTTACGTAATTAAACTTTCGCTATCTACCAATATATTACGTGACGCCAGCTCTTTTTTGCGGCAATTGTTGTCAATCGGTAAAAAAAACTACATTGCTATAGACTCTATAATCAGTAACCGTGGAAAAAGCAAAAAGTTCCGAGTTAAATTTTGCATGCTAGCCGGATTCGAAGACTATCGACTGCAACGCTGAGGAAATGCATTGTTTCATTTGTATTGAAATAGTTCAAACAGCTGCCATAGTTAAAATAGATCAGTCGGTAATAATCATATTAATATTGATGACGATAAAAAGCATTCCTGGACCCTAGTTCCTTCCGTGTCCGGTTGTTACAGTATGTATCGGCCTACTTATTGATCCTGTGTTAATTTCCTCGATCGGAACCAACATTACAGTGATCACGCGATATATAATGATGATAGGGCAGGCACGCGAGCGAGAACACTTTTTTACCGCCAAGACGCCAAGGTGCCGAGAAGCGCACGCGTGCGCATGTGCGAATTTACATCATCTTGCGTTCTTGAAGTATAATGCGTCAATTTCCGTACCTAATTAAATATTTCAGATTAAATAGACGGCTAAATTCTAATCATAATTCATTTTGATGATTGCAAACTATTATTTTAGTGACTAAACTTTATCAAAAAAAAAATATTGTGAAATGTTCTTTCAGTGACAACTCGCATAATTGTCTCGGTATAATCGGTGTTAAAGATCAAAATGAACGCGATACGGACATCGCCGTTTCATCAAAATATTTTCATTGAAAACTTAAAATATTTCGAAAACTGAGCAAAAAAAAGAGATTCAAGTACCTTGAGTTATTTCTTGAGCAACATTCGATTATACGCGGACAGGTTGCAGACGCTTAGACGTTAAGAAATAGGCAAAAAGATTGCTTTGGCCACAGATAGTGATTTTACTACAGAAACTAATCAATCTTTCAATAAATCAATTAGTTAGCACAACGTTATAATAATGATCTTGCCTATTTTCTGCACTTCGTGTCTAATACGGGGTGGAAGGGACACCGAACCTGAATCTCCCCACAAAGTTTTTTTTATGTTGGTTGGTTCAGAATGATGTACTGAATACGTAGTACCTAACCAAGTAGTGTAGTGTGTGTAGTGTTCCACCTTGTATATTGCTACATCATGACATGGTCTTACTTCAAGACTTCCAGATCTTAGGTACTCAACACTTCTATTGCCAGAAATGCTGTGAAGACTTCATCCAGTATACCGTAGTCCGCAAAAAGCGATGCCATTCAGTACACCACTGGCTCTGTTTTCCCAAGAATAATTTTAACGAGTTTTTATTCTTGTTTACTTCTTTTAACTACGACGAATCGTAAATGATACCTACTTGCGATACAGTACCCTGTTCCGGGTAGTAAAAAGGGACATACTAAAATAAAAACTATGTAGGTATTTGTGTTTTATTAATTCAATACTGATAGGTACTTAATATAAGCTATAACTTCACAAACCGCATGAGAATCATGACCTCAATCGAAGCTATGTGACTAGTAACATAACATATAAATAAGTGATCATATAAATTCGAAACATTACTAAAACTTTTTTACTTCTAGAGTCTATTTTAAATTAGATTAAATGAGAGTACAAAAATAAATTATAATAATTTTCTAAAAGACTAATTTGTCGGTCAGACTTAGCAGCTCTATTAAGCTGCTATCTGACTTTCCTGTTAGTGTTTGTGTCCGCTTCCACCACATTCTTTCTCCTAAACAGTTTGACTGTCATGAGGACCGTAGCGGCTCCAAGACTCAAAGCCATCAAAGCCACAATCATCACACCAGTTGAAAGTTGGTTACTTTGGTAATCAAATTTTTCGCCGACCAAAGCCACGGGCCGTAGAATTTTGACGACAGGCTCGCAGCCTGACTCCCTCACGTACTTCGCCCATGTCCTATTAGCGAATGTTAATTCCCTAGGCTTCGCGAATGGCCTTCTACCCGGCACAGTTTTATTGACCATTGTAGTCATATTGCGGAGCTGCGTTTCATTGTAGTGACAGAACAGGTTCTTCTTCTTCTTATTTCCTTTAACCACAATGTCTTTCTCGGCACTCTTGGCCCCGACCAGGACGTCCAAGTCTCCTTTGATCATGTTCGCCCAGTCCCACATTTCAGCGATCTTGCAGTCGCACACGAACGGGTTGTCGAGGAGGTTGAGTGAATGTAACTTCGGATTGTTGGTGAATACCTCAGGGTCGATTGTTGTCAGATTATTGCTGCCGAGGTTTAACTTTTCCAAGAGATGTAATCTTTCTAAGAAGGATAAACTTCCCATCTCAGATCTTAGACGATTTCCACCAAGATTGAGGTCAGTTATATTTTCCGTGTTCTTGAATGCATTTACATTCAGTGACGATATATTGCAGTTACTGAGATCGAGGATTGATACTTGAGCTAATTGTTTCGGGAATATAGGACCCGACGGTGGGATCACCAAGGGATTACCACCAAGTCGAATCTCTCGTAAATCCGTGTATGTTAGATTTTTGAAGAAAGCCAATCCGTTCAAAGGCCTTTTCAGTCCGCAGAATTCTATTTCTATTGTCGTTAACTGCGTCAGATTTCCAAAAAGTCCTGCCTCTAGAGATAATAGATCATTGCCAGATAGTACTAGCCTCTTCATTGCCGTCATCTTGGCAAAAGTATCTGGTCCGATGTAGGAAAGATTACTGTATCCCATGTTAAGGTATTCTAGCTTTTCGAGTGGTGCCAATAGTTTAGTGAAAACATTCTCAAGTGGATTGTGAGATATGTCTAGTTCTAGCAAATTATCGAAAAGGTTAAAGTTGTCTGGCAGGTCTTGTAGGCCGCAAGAACTCAAGAACAGTCTTTCTAGTTTAGGTAGGGCCTCTAATGCTGCTTGCAAGTCTGCTGCAACCAACGGATTTCCAGACAGATACAAAGTTTTCAATCTGGTGGCATTTGTAAATGTTTCGCCAGATATCGGGCCCTGTATATTACAGTGGGACAAATCTAATAATTCCAAGTGAGTGACGCTGTTGCCCAACGTAGCTGCGACATCTAAGTCGCGTAATTCGTTGTCAGCTAAATTGAGTGTAACCAAATTGGTGCAATTTGAGAACGTATCCTCTGAGAGGGAAGTGAGACCAGATTTCCTCAAGTTCAAATACTCTAGTCTGAGCAACTTCCCGAGGACCTCGGGCCAATCCGTGTTTTTCAATTGATTGCCGGATAGCTCTAAATACTTGATGTTTATTGCAGAAGAGAATGTGTTTTCTGATAAGGAAGTAAGCTTGCAATCGTTGAGTTTTAGCGTTTCCAGGCTAGTCAGCACGTCGAACATGCCTGCTTCCAGTGATTTTAGAGGATTGCCTGAAAGATCTACTGTGGTCAGTGTTGTTATATTGTCGAAGAACTGTGGGTTGATTGTTGACAAGTTGCAATAACTGATATCCAAGTATTGCAGTGTAGAGGAGGCCAGAAACGGTCCTTCAACGATAGTCAACGGATTGTCTTGCAGCTCCACGTTGAGTAGTCCACGAGAGTCCCTGGAACAGACATGACATTGATTTGATTGTTTGATAAAACGTATCCTCCGTACTTTTAAGTTTTGTTAGAACAAAGCGGCAACGGTAAGTTTAATAAAGCCCTTGAACCAATAACATAGACAGACATAACGAATCTGTGTCCTAAAAAAGGACTCCGTTAAAATAAAACTGGACTGCCAATTAGCGATGCGTCACGTATAGACGCTCAGTCTTTCGCATGCAGTGCAACAAAGTTAATATTAAACAAATCTTTTATGTGAGTGGGTATAGCACTAAGGCAATAAACCAACAAAACATTATAGACGTGTTGGTTGGACCCAATCTAGTGGAACCTGAAGACGACAGGGTCTTTTGTCAAGCCCCGCCACTCGTAATGAGCGTAAGCATGTAAACGGCGATCTAGCCAATTCAATTTGCATTCGTTGTCGTGTGACTATTATCCAATATTGGCATCAGTGCTGGCGGCAATTGGTCTCGCTTCTGGTACCATAACGAGTTTAAGAGCAATTTGAACAATTTTGTCATCAGCACGTATTGTACTCCCTACGAATGTCAGAGTCGTCCCGCAAACAATGGCGGCACGTGAGAGAATAACTGTGTGAGTACCTATAGTGCTGATAGTGACTCATTTGTAGACCTATAGTGAAAATTTACGTTCTGATGGAATTTTTTATGAAAAACATAGAGCGCCTAATCACGTAATGTCGGTTCATTCATCAATCAACTCCGCAAACTAGTACACTTTTGGATAGGTTGATTCATGTTTACTTATAAATTGTAACCCTGATCACAGCAATTCTGTACTTGGATATTGGTATTAACGCTGGCTGCTACTGGTTGGATAATATTTGTTAATCCACAAAGGAAACTGAGCGTGAAAATATAAAAACGACTGTAAATTATCATTCTTCTGTTTGCGATAGAAAGTTTACAAATGATTACAGTTTTACAAATAAGCAATCAATTTGGATACTTTGTCCTTTTTGCCGTGGTAGACGATGTTATTTCGTAATAAAGCGTCAATGGCCGACACTTTTAAAAAGTTATTGTTTTGTTTTGGAGGATTTCTATCGCAACTGTCAATTCTGTAGGTAATTTGATTACTAATTACAATGGCGGCGATGTTCCAAAGTTTTAATTTACAAAAGAAAACAACACGGTTTAATGCGCATTTGACATGGTACTTACACAAAAGCTTCGGGGTCTACGTAGCTGATGTTATTCCCTGATAAATCGATGTCTATCAGATATTCTAATCCCTTGAAAGCCTCTTTATCTACCCTCGTCAGGCGATTGTTGGCTATCTGCAGTCTTCTCATTTTGATATCTCCAGGAAAGCGCTTCAGGCTTGTGATGTTATTGCCGTTCAGGTCGAGGATGTAGACGCTGAGGCTCAGCTCATCGTAGGGCACTTCCGTGAGGTTGCTCTCAGAGCAGTCGGTCACCCAGTTGATCCTGAAGTAGTGGCAGTCGCATTCATCGGGGCATTCCAGCTCAAAGCTGTCTCCATTAAAACCGTAAGTCAAGCCAGTCGCGATCAGGCAGAAAGCAAGTACCGTGATGTGAGCCATTTTATTGCGAGCCGAATATTTTCAAACTGTAACCTGGGTAGCCATCATATCTGGAACAGAAACATCTTTGTTAGAAATTAACGGATGAGTTATCGTAGACCAGCTGATTAATGATAATGAGCATCGCACGTCGCGCACACATGTCATGTGAATCAGTGTCCGTCCATGATGTGCACCATCTGTGACTGATGGATTCTCGCCTCATAAAACAAATTGTTATTGCTATCGTTCAGTAAACAAATACGGATTACTACAGTCGATAATGATGCATGAGTCCAGCTGAAATGAGTTACTGTTAATCTGTCAGATATCACTCGATTGATAGGTAAAATATTTTTTAAGGGGAAAAACGACGCTTATCGATTTTGGGCGTTCAAGTTTTGTAATTAATTTATTGGCGCTCGTGGTCGAGACTTTTCAAGACGTTATTGGAATTAAAATAACGATTGTGTAAGCCATACCAATGGACTGTCGGGACAATAACAGCTACAGTAATAGCCGGCATCCTGCGCGCACCGCCACGACGCGTTTCCCGCCAGAATTTTCCAGAAACGACACAATGATGTTAGGTCACGGGTTTAGTCATGTATAATCTTCTTGATCGATGGCCCTGATATTTTACTTACTATTATTATTACATAATGATGTGGACAAAAAAGTTTTATTGCTTTCATCGCACAATGAGCTTAGTTCATGAGTCCATGTCATTTTAAAATTTATCTGCCCTCGTTGGTCCGTTTCGTTAAGTCAATTGTTGAACTCGATCTTAGTAACAACAATTTCCCGCTGCAATTATCGATTAATTAAACAACGAAATTGTTTAATTCAATTCATCAAGTGAAGTGACTCAAAGCTACCTATCTAAATTGTAACAGCAGCTTGCAGTAACAAATTAAAACAAACATCTTCAACAGTACCTAGGTATAAGGCCGATAAGATTTAGGGAAAAGTAATGAGCGCGATGACATAGGAATCCCAATAAATTCTGGTGCTAAAGAAGAATTTTAACGATCTTGACAGGCTATTGATCGTAAAAGGACTGTCAACAATTATAATGCGTGACATCATAACTAAAAGGGCTGAACTGAAATTGACTATCGGAGCTGCTATTTTGAGATTGTGAGAGAATTGAGAGAACCGCCAATTCAGAAAAACGCAGCATGCGATGATCAGAATCGACGAATACTTGTTTTTGTAGGTTAATAAATTAGAACTCCATGTAACTTTGTAATAGGTACTATACCTATATAGGTAATTAATGTGATTACAAAGTTACTTTTGCAGTTCATAACTGTGCATGCGTATATCTAAATATTCATCCCAACTACGAAAGCCGGAAATCCGGTCAATCGGATCACGCACAGTGAAGGCAGTACCTAATTGGGATGAATATTTCGATTTTTAGTCTTCCATCAATGATGATTCTTCGAAGTCTGGATCAGGGTAGCAGAGCCTCGGGAAACGAGCTTCAACAAATTATGGTAAGTAGGTATCAATTAATTATTATGATCTGCAATATAATTATGTATTTTATCTAACTGCGATTTTTAATTGAATAAGTTCTTGAAGGCTACTTCGTATTCATAACTTGTGACGCGGTAAGTTAGGTAAATTATATGTACATATTACTGGTAACTTAGCGACAAACATACGATGGTTACAAATAACACACTTTTAGTGTACTGGAGAATTAAATTAGGTACTCAGATTCAGAAAGTAAGGTTCTCTACTAGTACCTACCACTGATAATTTAATAAAAATGCAGGTCAGTAGGCACTTTTGCCTACGACAGAAAGATGTACTTAAATGGGTAAAATGGTTTAAGAAGAAAATGCCTTGGCCTAGTTTAAAATAGTGCGAAGTCGTAATTTTTCACTCCTTATTCATTCTGCTGAATTGCAAGCATTGCGTACTTATCAGCGGTTCCGCCACCCGCGACCGGGAAGAACGCTCCCTTGTTTAGGAATGAATTAATATCAAAGCTTTAATTACTTTTCAATACACTTCCTCGAAAACTGTTTCTTATCGCACTACGATTAGGTTCAACATGCAATTTATTTCACACGCGTAGATTTTTTTCATTTATCACAATGTTTGCGGAAATAAAAATTTGCGCAGATAACTTACTAAGTCCAAATTGGTTCAATGACTACAGTCGGCAGTGATTTGTTTTTTTTTTTAAATCTCGGCGAAGAGATATGCGTCTTTACGGTACCTATATTTTTGTGAATATTGAAATTGTGTTTATAAATAGAATATCATAGATAAACATGATTATTTAAAACAAATATTTATTTTTATGAACAAATTAATATTTATTTGTGTGCTAAATTCAAAAATATTTGAATTTTCTATTCTTCATATTCGGCTGTTTAGCGGCTTCATACTTTTGCTTCTCCTTCAACTTGGTGTGAGAGCAAAGCGAGGAAAAAGGCTGTCTTTTATATACGGGATCCGAAATGGAGTCTTAATTTTTTTTGTGCAAAGTACTTATTATGTTGAACAATCTCACGAAGTTTCAGGCTTAGGAAACAAATACAATATCAAACTTTGATAAATAGACCTCATGTTTTGTACATTTGTGTATTTTATTGCTTTTGACGTAATTTTGACAGCAGGTGTTGCAGAGCTTTAATAATGCGTTTTGATTTTGCAAATAATAGACGCGTTTGACACCACACCACCATTAGCGCACCATTTTTTTTAAATTCACATTACTTTTTGTTATTTTATTAGAGTTGAACCGTTTTGATTTGAGATTTTTTGGGTGAATAACTACGACAATTTTGTTTTTGTGTCAATCTAAAATTTTTATTTTCATCCTGATGGTATCTGCTACATGTGAAACGAAATGCAACTTTGGAAGCCTCCATGTCTTGAATTCTTCATTCTCTGGAATCTCTGGATCAAGTCCGGTGCGAGCATGAGCAATAAGAAGTGAAGTGATGCGTGTTTTGCACTTTGTTGAGACGCATGCTGACCTATTATGCACTAGGATTCCGAATCGGTGTTAGGTTACTTTTAACTCAGCAGACAGGAATAAGAGAGGAGCCCCGCGTAGCCGGGCTACGCCGACTACGACTTATTACAAAATTTCAAACTACTCAGAAATAGGAGTCCCGCGCAGTGGAGCTCCGTAGACCGGGCCTCCGTCGACTACACCATGTTGAGTGTCATAGGGGGGGGGGGGATTCCATCGACCAACTCTCTCCCCCCATAAATCAGGTTTACAATTTCAAAAATGTAACCTCAAAATCAGATTTTAAAAAATTGCATTTCATAAACTTTTCGCATACGAGGGGATCTCCATCCCTACCACCTTCCGCCCCCACCCTCAAGTCCTTTCCTTCGAAAGTGTATTGAAAAACGTCGTTTGATACACGTGGGCATTTGTTATTGCAGTGCTCGGCTCCATAACAACCTCGCCTGCGGCCCGGGTGTGAATTCCGCCTCGAATGCAATTACAAAGTTTCCCCAAATGTACTATCCCGGTTTAAAATCTTTCTTTGATCTGGACATCACCCTAGCAAGACGAGTATTTACCTTCTAATGTGCCGTCACATTAATGCCACAAGAATATGCGTTTAACCATTAACATTGGTATTTGGGACCTAGCCTGCTTACAGACGACGCTGGAAAAACCGATTTTAAGCATCTCCTAAATTGGTCCTACTCTGCAGATAAACCGATGATACACAATAACACATATTATGTAGATATTTTGCTGGGAACAGTTATTTCATAAAATGCACATAGTTAGGCAAAACGATTAGAATGCAATTTCGTCATAGCTAGGTACCTATTCATTAAATGCCGTGGACCCTAGGACGAAGTATGTAAGCACCATACGCTTAGCTTAGCACAATAAAACACAGTTTCAATTGTCAATGACGTATGAATAAGGGCTTCTGTGAGTAATGTACTTGCTACTTAATGAAGCAACTTCTAGAACACATTCACCTTTCACTTAAATTAAGTATTTACTTAGAGCTAGGTGCGTATGTAACGGATAGAATAAGGGTGAAAACATAAAAAAAACGTCTCAAAATTGGAACTGGCCACACCATAATTCTGTTTTAAAAATGGAAACAACACAATACACACGTCCCTGAGAGCACGATTGTTATGTGCCGAGGTCACACTTTGTTTCCGTACCGGTGCATACGAACAATGACTTACATGTGCTGCTGTGCAACGTGCTCGCTTGTTGACCACCGGCCCTCAACTGAACATAGGTACTGATGAGGCAAGACTGCCTGCTATACTTGACCGCCCAGTGTTGTTCATTTGTCGTGTCTCTTGATATATTAATCGACATATCGAGGTTCCATGCACGTTTTGGTATCGCGTGGTTTGTGCTCGGGTCTAAATCGACATTGCAATAATTCTGAATGTCGATAGCGAAATCTCGAGTGCCTACGTAGGATTTTATAGGTATACGTTTATTATAGAAAAAGAGTGAATTATGGCTTGATCCTTTTTTTTTTTTTTTTTTTTTTGGGGGGTGGGAAATCATCAAATGACTCCTCCCGCTCTGGGCGGAGCGGAAGGGAGTGTCAGACTCTTACTGACTAAAAACCACCCATGTTCCTTCATTGGCCCTTTATTTTATTTTATTTTTATTTATTTTTTTATTACAAAATGGGCCTGCTCTTGACCTCGATCACGCCTGGTGGAAAGCGATGGATGAGGTCTATGATGAAACGAGCATGCCCAGAAGATGCCTGTTCACTCTTGCTTTGAAGGCAGACGGGTTATATGTGGGAGGGAACACAGATGCCGGCAGAGAGTTCCACACTTTGGCTGTGCGCATAATAAACGTGGAGGAGAAGCGCCGAGTACGACTTGTCGGGATATCAACCGTTTATGTTCCAGGGCCGCGGTATCTCTTTCGAACAGTCCCGCAGCCCTGGCAGGCACCAGCCCTTGCGAGCCCCTCCCGTTTGCTGACAACTCTTTGAGGCGCGCGTGGAACACGAACGCGCCGTCGACACGGCCTGCCCGTCGTCATACGACGGACGGACGGCGAGCTAGCCCATTACTCACCGTCCACAGGCCCGCGCCTACGGTGGCCGAGAGCCATCACGGCGTAGCCCCCGACGCCCGGTGCTTCTCCCGCGGCGGCTGGGACGTGAGGAGGTTCTCTCCCTCTCACGTTCCGCCGCCTCCTTCGCTAGCATGACTGCTTCGCAGAAGGAGGCGACGGCTTCCCATTCCCTCTCGCCCCGGACCATGGCTTGAACCAGGGCCGGGCGCGAGAGGTCGCCGCCGCCAATCGCCGCTACGAGGACACGGCGGTGCTCCTCCCAAGCGGAGCAGACCTCGACGGTGTGCTCCACCGTGTCCTCCGGTCGATCCTCGCAATTGTAGCACCCGGGCGTTTCCTCCCGCCCGATTCGGTGCAGGTACCTCCCGAAGCACCCGTGTCCGGTGAGGACCTGCGTCAGGCGGAAGGTGAGGGCGCCGTGGCGCCTCCCTAGCCACTCCTCAAAGAGGGGACTTATCGCCACTATCGTGGCGTGCCCTGCACGGGGTTGCGATAGTCGCTCTCTCCATGTCGCCATGAGATCACGGCGGAGGTCTGTCCGCCGCGCGACAATATGCCGCGGCAGCGGAGTTACCCCCCGGCTCTGTACCTCCGCGCGCCACTCGTGCAGGCGCGCGAGGACTATGGCCTCCAGATCCCATGGCGGCAATCCGGCAAGGAGGCTCGCCGCCTCGCGGGAGATCGTGCGGTACCCCTGGATCAGCCTTACGGCTACCACCTTTTGGGGCGCGTTCAGGTAGTGCTTTGCACGCAACCTCAACGAACGCGCCCACACCGGGGCCCCGTAAAGGGCCATGGACCGCAAGATCCCCGCATAGAGCCTCCGGCAGGAGGCGTTTGGCCCCCTCAGGTTGGGCAGGAGCCGCTTGAAGGCAGCCCCGGCCTCTTTGATCCTGAAGTATAAAATTTTAGAGCCTCCCATTAACTTTGGCAATGTGTCTGTTATTAATCTCCGGTAATTTGAAAATTCATACTGTGGGCATGGTAGCGTAAGCCCTTCATATTTGTTTATTTATTTATTCAAATAACAATTGAATTAGGTATTTAGTACATTAATTAATTAATTACAGCTAGAAATAATAAATAAATTATGAATATCAATGAGTAATCTTCGGTGAACCTTTACAGGTACAAACAAAGTCAAAGCTATTTCCCTCTCTAATCTTCAGACGGAAATAGCTTAAACTGTAAGCAACTTATTGCAGGTTTTATTAGTGGAACTAAATATGCAAACTCTGAGTATTGCTATAATTATTCTGTCAGGCATGGTACAAATATTGTTATGTTCTTCATTGCCGACAGTCGATGCGGCACACCACTAGTTAATTTCTCACCCGCTGACCTTCCTCATGACGTAGTATAACTTTACTTATAAGCAAATATTTGTCATTAATTTCCAAGAAAAAGTACAGTACCTACTAGACCCACGTATCTCATTGTTATTATTGTGACAGGCGTAGGTGGAACTTCCTGCTTTTTAGATTATTATCCTATCCTACTATTTACCTATCTGATCATAAACCCCAACAGTAGCAGGTGTTACGTCAATAAGTTGTTGAATAAACGTGAGTTAATAAGTAGAACCAGGTTTCATTTAGATGCATTTTGTGGTAAACATTGCATTAGCCGCAAGACATTACGTAGGCTTGTCAAGTCGTTGAGCCGACTACGTAATACCGATTTATCTGCATAACTAGATAATAGTTTTAATATTGCCAATTATTGTTGACTAGAAATATCTAGAAGTGGTTGCTGACATTCATTCCTTTCTCTCGATTTCTCAAATAAAAGTTATTACAATTCAATCACAATCATCAAGATCCTTTACTTGCCAAGTCGTAATCACTACAGCTACCCTTTGAATGAGGCATCCTCGTCATTCAGCTAGGTCTTGGTATTGCTTTTATCACTTATCAGTCAGGGTGAAGTACGCTTATCCTAACTTTTTTGTAGAAATAGAAAAATCTACGGTTTTGAAGAGAAATAGCGTACCTAACCTTTTATACTGTAGGTTAAACGTTAAATAGTACATGTCAAATGTGTACCAAGATCAAGGTCGTGAGGGTTTCTCTTCATGCCTTCGGTGCAGTGTAGTTTTTAATGTAATTTGTATTAACATTTTAAACTAACAACTAGCAACACTAAGAAAAACGTCTGTACCAATCAATGTGTGAACTGTCAACTGTCAATTTACCGAATGTCAGGTTAAGAACTGTCATACAATATTCATTACTGTCATTAAAAAAAAAACAAGTTTTGCGGCGTACGGCGAAATACTGATTTACAATAAAATTAACATTGAATTTGTGTTAAAATGAATACATCTAGTAAATCTCTAACCTTTGCAGGCCAGTCCACGGACGAAGAACCTTTGGGGAAGATATTTGACGATGCGATGAAGTTATTTGATAACATAGAAAAGGGCAGCGAGGCTACGAACAGCAATGCCGTTCAAGTGAGCTTCTTTAGATTTATTTTGTACCTGTTTATAGTCTAATATTTTCAACTTTCTTTTATAATTGTGTTTTGTGGAACTGTAATTGTAAAATATTGGTCATACTTGTAGAGAAATGTCTAGATAGTTCTATTTTTCTTGTTGAATCATTTGGTATTGTTGACAAAGCGTCAACCAGCTGATAAAACGTGACGGGCTATTTGAAAGGTTTACTTTTAACCATTTACTTACCAATGACTTCATGAGCTTACTCTCTGCATATATAGCTTCTGTTATAAGTCATCACAGCTTCATTATAATCATCCCAATAAACTGCCCTGTCAATATGTTTTTTAAATCTGAACAAATGTTTCAATGAAAACTGATACATAATGTATCATGACTGTGAGATTGTACATTGATGTGTTTATCAAATCATTAATTTTACAACAAAAAGTAATTAGTCAGGCTTGAAAAATAAAGGATTACTAAAAATATTTTTTTTTCTATTTCCATACTATATTTTTCTGGCAATTCCAATTGGTACATAGGAACCTATGTTATAACAATACTGTATGATGTTTGAATTTAAGGTTAGCAATGGTTAATTAAATTATTACTTAGTTATTTATTTGGTCAGCTGATGTAAGCAAGCGATACCAAAATGAATTAATGTTTTACATCTAATTTAAGAGAAAGTCAGTATCTTAATTTTTCAATTACAGTTATTAAAAAAAAATCTGATGCAATATTTCTTATAATATTTTTGCTGTCCAGTATTTTTTATAAAATTATTTCTCATCATTACAGTTGAGTGTCAAATCAGCAATCTCAAAGTTCGAGAAGGCTACAAACCTTGTCTCCATGACTGGGATGTTTAGCAAGAACGAGAGCCTGGATGAGTTGCCGACAGAGACCCTGCAGTACCTGCTACTACCAGCCTTGCTTGGTAGTCTCACTCTGAAGCTGAGTAACCAGCCACGCTTGGAACTGGTCAATGTAGCTGAGATTTATTTCAAGTAAGACAATAGTTTAGAAGATTAAAATCTATCTACAATAAAGATAATTTTCTCTTTTCTGGGTCAAATCTAAAAAAAACATTTGTTCAAAATGCATTTTGGTGTGAAATATTCCTGCTGTGTGTAATTGTATTTGTTGCATGCAACTTCATTGTAGCGAAAAACTATGAACAGGAAACACAACATCTTTTATTCACCTGTTTATGTGTATAATATTTTTTTTTTGCTAGCATTTTCTGTCATAGGCACTCCTGGGCAAAAGCCTTTCTCCATTCTTCCATTATTTGCACAAGCGATCGATTAACAGCCATAGAAGCCATATTGTCTTATGCAAAATAATCATTTGTTTTAATGGTAATGTTAATCCTTAAACTTTGCAGAGACTTCCTGCAAAGGTGTAAAGATTATGGAGTGACAGATCTCGAGGTGCCACAAACTAGCAACACTGGCTCAGAGCCAATTGAAAAAGTACAGACTGAACAAGCCAAGATTGCCTCTTTAGTAAGTATAATTAGTATTTAACTTAGATATAACACATAAATCTTGATGGTATTTTGCCTTCAGTAGATTGCACCATCACAAAAAGTGGTCTATTACAAGATACCTGAAACGGCATGGGCAAACTGCAGTAGTTGTCAAATGTTTTAGTTGTTTTTTTTTTAAACTTGCCTCAATCTTGATATTATTGGCAAGTATTTAGTAATACTTACAACTGACATGCCTGTATCAGAAAATCTCAGAAATAGTTATAATGCATGGCAATATGTACCTACTTCTGCATGAAATAAGTATAAAAATATGTCTGTAACCTTACCCCAAAATTATTCTAGGTAATGACAAGAGAAGCCAAAATCAAGAGGTTCAAGGAGGCACAGGAACTAAAGGAACAGCTCATCGTACTGTCTAAAGCCATGGAATCCTCAGCAGACGATGAGACCAAGAGGGCTTACTTTCTGAAGTTGCTGCTGAACTATGTGAATCAGTCATTTGAGGAACTCAGTAGCCTTGAGCAGGAGAAATCCATTCTGGAGTATATGCGTAAAAATGCTGGAGGTAAGAAACTTATTATGTAAATTGCTAAGATTAAAATCATTAGATTCACCCTACGGCATCAAAAAGTTATTAATTACCTTGACAATGACATTTGTATAATACTGTCTCGCTCACTCATACTGAAACCGTGTCCATCTAATAATGTCGGTCGAAGGTCGTTCTAAGGCCTCATTTACGGAGACGCGGGGCGTCTCGCTTCGCGTGTGGCGTGGCGTCTCGCGGCGCGTCGGACGTTTTTTGTGTTTACGGTGGGGCGGCGCGTGAAGCGGCACGCATCATCGCACGCGTAAACACAAACTTATAGCAATATACGACCATGTTCATAGAGAAGCGAGACGGGAAGCGTGGCGGTGCCCTGCAATCCTCTAGCGTGTAGCGAAGCACGCGGCGGGCATCGCGGCGGCGCACGCTCGCCTCGATCAAATCGACTAGTTTTATGTTGGCGAGAGATGGGAGCGCACGATAGCTTCATCGAGAATTGCCGCTGCGTGCGCCGCCGCGATAAACGCCGCGTGGGACGCGTCGGTGCCATCCGCGGGCTCGGCCGCAAAAAACGCCCTAATTCAAACAAACGCGTCTAAAATCGCTTCTCCGTAAACGCACTCATACAACGCCATATATTTGAATTCAGTGCGGGCCGCGCCGCTCAACGCAACGCGCGACGCCCCGCGTCTCCGTAAATGAGGCCTTAAGTGTGAACACTTGCGGCCTACGTAAGGGCACATCTAACAATTTTAGTCTTTGATGAGTTGTGGTTTGTTGATGTCAGCATCTGGGTTCCACCTAGAATTTAGATATTGACTTGTTGAATGTTGATAAGTATGTAGTTTTGTTGTTAAATTCATTGTTTCGATTATCATTATTCCAAGTTAATCTAGTTAAAATTCCGGCTTTTGAAATTGGAAAATCACTATAATAAAGTAGAATGCCAGAACCATAAAACTCAAATTGCAGTCAAGATTCTTCGTAATAAATGGAGCTGAGATTAAAATTTAGAACATCTTTTGCTCTTTTGTTTATTTGGCCACACATACCCATTTTGATTCTGGTAAACCAGGACCATCTGGCTCCAACCAAGAAACCAAACAATGACGAACCATCTCTCGAAACCATGTTCTTTTGTCCTGGAACCTGCATACAATTTTTACAAGATAAATTAATGATGTAAGTGAGTATGTGAATGTTTAGTGATAGAAAGGCTATGAGGTTGCGCAAATGGCCAGATGCCCTCCATAATGCGAATTGTGGCATTTGTGGCTGTTAATTAGGACCATTCTTATTTAAACAAAATACGCCCAATGGTGCAGCTTGTGACTTTTTCGTGGCTTCTAAATGGAGTATTTGCGGGAAGTACCATGAGGAGTACAGCGTTATACTCCTATAAGAGAGAAAGAAAAATGCTTTTATTGGCATACAAACAAAAAACACCTTTAAACTAAGAAAACAGACGGAAAACGAACTGTGCCTTAGGAAGGCAAAAATGTTTTTAAAAGTTCAAATAAAAACAAATTTTCTTGCGGATCCGTAGCGACGAAGGAGTTCGTATGCCCATACGACATAGCTTATAATGAAAGAAGGGCCTCAGTTCAGCTCAGTACAACGTGATGTCACTATTACTCAACATTTAAATTGAATTCCATTCCCATTCCAGCACCAAAACCAAAGGCCCGTCCTCACGTGCCTCTAAAGCCGGTCATCATAGCCCGGGACGCGGTACAGAAGGCCGTGTTCGGGCTGGGCTACCCCGCCATACCTGCGCTCACTGTCGAGGAGTTCTACGAACAACGAGTTAGGGATGGCATGTGAGTATAACTAAATAATAAAATGGAATCAAGCACTGATAGACTAGTGGTATTTTTCGTATAATTATCACTTGCTTCGGTGAAGGAAAACATCGAGAGGAAACCAGCATGCCTGAGAGATATTTCTCGACGGCATGTACAGCCAAGTCAGAGCGGCATAAAAACTCTGTCACCAGGTTAGGCACAAACCACACAATAAAGAAGAAAGATGGTATCAAGCGTTACTTATTTGGACTTTGGAGAATCGGAGATACATGGCAGTAATATGTTTTTGTATTATAAAGTATTAAGTTGAATTCCGCAAAAATTTGCACTACCCATGAAAAATGAATGCACTTGCAAAAGTGTGACAGTTATAACACAACATGAAACCCAAAATAAAAATAATGTGCAATGCCAATGAAGCACAATTATTTGACTTTAATTATGGTGTAAACTGTGTTCTGTAATTTAGTAAAACTCACGAAACCTGGCTTTTACTCCATTGATGAGAATCTTCTTATTAGAGTAGGTATGGATGGCAAAAAGTTCAAATATGTTTAGCCCAAAACTCAGCCACGCGAATCCCGCTCACTGCTGCGGTAAATAGATCATCACGAGCGCACGTGAGAGCATGCGGGGCAAGATGGCGCGGTGGGCCATTGTCTGTGGGGAGACGCCGCATACGCACTTGAGGTCTGAGCCGTCAATGACAGAATAATAATTACGCTTTATCGCCTTTCGACGTAATAAGAGCGAAGATTAAACATTTATTTAGTTTCTCGTTCCATACCATCCCATCATATCGTAGTGTTGCAAGGTGACAAAGGAGGGTCTAACAGCCCAGTGCGATTGACGTCATTCAGGTATCACCAGTGTCTTGTAGACTTACCAACCCGCGTTGGTTGGGTGTAGGTTGCGTGGAGGGTTACGACCCGCTTCCTCCCACAGAGAAGAAGCTGGTTTCCCAGCAGTGGGAACTTTATAGGCTAGTTCTATGGGATTGTTTCTATTTTAGTGCACACCAAAACTATACTTATAAATTGCTTGGTTGTCCACAGCTTCCCCGACGCCTCAAAAATACCTCACACGACCATACAGAATACAGAGAAAGACGCAGACGAGGAGGAACAAATACGACAGGTAAAACCTTCACCAACATTCACATATTTCGGGAGTTCCCGACCAATTCGGTGTTACAGGAGTACCCGAACAGTTTCGAGACAGCACAACTAGTTTTGTTAGTTCCTGGATGGTTTGTGACCCAGGCTAGCGTCGAAAGAGCCAAAGAGCAAATTATAACCATCACTTCGGCTTGGAATTCTCCACTGCAGGGTATTAGGGCTGCCGTCACCTCCTTCTGCGAAGCAGTAATGCTAGCGACGGAGGTGGCGGAACGTGAGAGGGATAGAACCTCACGTCCCAGCCGCCGCGGGAGAAGCACCGGGCGTCGGGGCTCTCGGCCACCGTAGGCGCGGGCCTGTGGACGGTGAGTAATGGGCTAGCTCGCCGTCCGTCCGTCGTATGACGACGGGCAGGCCGTGTCGACGGCGCGTTCGTGTTCCACGCGCGCCTCAAAGAGTTGTCAGCAAACGGGAGGGGCTCGCAAGGGCCGGTGCCTGCCAGGGCTGCGGGACTGTTCGAAAGAGATACCGCGGCCCTGCAACATAAAGGGCAGGGGAAGGAACATGGATGGTTTTTAGTCAGTAAAAGTCTGACACTCCCTTCCGCTCCGCCCAGAGTGGGAGGAGTCATTTGATGATTTCCCATCCGAAAAAAAAGGGTATTATAAGGCTTCCCCTTTTGCCACACTTTCAGTTTCCGTGCGTCCCTGATTCAGGTGTTTACACCGACTTTGACGACACCATCAACCGCTTTTTGACGGCCTTGAGTCAAAATCGATCGAAAATCACGGGTCTCCCAACTAAATGAAAAATGGGCAGAAACCCGTCGTTTCTTTCACTATGTTTAACGTTAATTTCCAGGAGCGTCTGGTCGAAGAAGATGATCCCGAAGAAAGAGAGAGACAGAACAACATGGATGAGTACAAAGACGACCACAGACGCGGCTGGGGCAACCGATACAACAGGAGCTAGGCAGCTCACTGAGACCCACCTCTGTCCTCCACGCTGGCCTGTAGTGGCGGTAAATGCCGGCTCATGACGTAGGGAACTACGCAGTACAGTGCTACAAGGATCTTTTGGCGCCTGAGTGACATTGACAGCTAGGACTGCTGGTAAACGTTTGTGAAATTGTCTGTAGAGAAGCAAGATGGCGGCGTTAGTTCCGATTAAGGCCACACGCCAAAAGATCCATGTATAATTCTATAATCTACTCCATACATTCGGTCGTAGAGAGCGTTAAAGCAAACTATCTGTGAGTTTTGTCCCGAGTTTGGATATTGGAAATCAGCACGATTAAATTGTGTCGTCCATAGAATCCTGTTTACTTTAAAAAAAATGTTTTGTTTTGTTAATAATGGTAGCATATCATCACGCCTATCCCCCCGGAGAGGGTAGACAAAGATATATAGCCACCACCACATGTACATCTATTTGACCAAAACAGTATGGAATAGGTGATAAAATTACTCTTTGAAACAAGCCGATGCTATGTATTCATTTTATGTGCGGGGGGATGTAAGAACCGGTGCAATAGTTTAATAACAATAAATGTTTTCAACAGCCACATTGTGTAATAATGGCCTTTTGAACAATAAATACATAGTCACCAATTAATTATGTATAGCTTTACTACTGTTATGTAGAGATGTTGACCAATCCTATGTGGCATATACAAGATGATTTTTTTACTGTGGGCAATACTTTAGGGGCATGTAGTGCTCATGAAAATGAATAAGTTTTACTATGAGACCGACATATGCATATTTTGTGAAATCACAAAATATGCGACATAAACGGTAATATCTTTTGATCGCGTTGACTTACAAGTTTGATTTTTTCACTGCTCCATGGAGTAGGGTACAGACCTCAGTATATGATATTAATTTCAGCTTGATACCTTCACGCGTTCCTGAAAAAAAGGGTCTTGACAGACGGACATACTAACAACAAAGTGATCCTATAGGCGTTCCGTTTTAGCCGACGGAGGTACGGAACCCTAAAAATGTAGGGAACAGCTGTTTCTTTTTTGCTCAAATTTATGAGTATTTCAGTACCTTAAAGTATGGCCCACGTTTAACCAATCACCTTGTAGTTTACCATAGTACATTTAGACATAAGTGAGGAAACTTTGTTATTGCATTCGAGGTAGAATTAACACCCGAGCTGCAGCCGAGGGTATTATGGAGCCGAGAACTGCAGTAACAAATCCCCACGCGTATATATAAACGACGTTTTTCAATACACTTTCGAAGAAATAAAATATTGGAACGGAAAGTATTTATAAAATACTTTCCATTCCAATATTTATTTATTTATTATTATGAAACTATGATTTAATTTACTTATTTTCCGCGCTTTGCTTTCGCCAGGTTCAAGAAGAAGCAAAGGTATGATGCCGCTAAACAGTCTAATATGAAACATAAGTAAAAAATTCAAATATTTTTGATTTTAGAATACAAATAAATGTTAATTTGTTCCGTAAATATTTGTTTTAAATAATCATGTTTATCTATATGATATTCTAGTTTTAAAAACAATTTAAATACTCAAAAAATATTTACTACGTAAAGACCGCCGCCGGCTATAGTCATTGAATCCATTTGGACTTGGTATATGTATAGTTATCTGTGGAAATTTTTATTTCCACATATGTGCGGAAAAATATCAAAAATCCACGCGTGTGAAATACATTGCATGTTGAACCTAATCGTAGTGCGATAAGAACCAGTTTTCGAGAAAGTGTATTAAAAAGTATATTTTGCAGCAGTGGAAAGTGCTGCCTGTCAACTTTAAAAGCACTAATATGCGAAGTTCCGTATATTTTAACTTAATTCAGTTAGCCATTTGTGGATATGTACGGGGCATACCTTAAGTCCGTAATACTGCCGTCAGAAAAGTGGAGCATATTTATTTTTATACTTGTACGTAAATATGATGATTTGTGATCTGTGGTCGGATCGCGATGTAGCGATTCATATCCAAAAGATCTTAAGACTTTTGTACAGTCACTAGCATTAACTTGTATACACTTAGCAAAATTCAAAAGTGAGTATGTCGTGGAATAACGATTCCGACTTTGCTCACTGACGGTCACTGACGGTCGACCAGTTTTCACCCTTATGCCTTGAGTAATAAGGTTGAAAAGTGGTCGACCGCGACCGTCATTGAGCGTTGTAGTACGCACGACGGCTAATCAAGCAATACAAAACCAGTTTATGCGGATCTCTCATTGTATAGAAAATCTATACAAAGCGAGGTCAAGTTACACTGGAAATGTACAGTTCATGTGCCACCGTGTGTACATATTAGTGCTTGCTGTACCTACTGATAAAGTTGTGCCATTTACATTTACATGGTAACTGTCGCGAAGTCGCGAGTTCATGAAAATTCGATGCAGTCCTCCACCAACTTTATGTAAAGTTAAACATAACATAACATAACATAACTAATTTATTTGCATAAAACATGGTATACAATGGTGTTAAATAAAATTAAAATAACAAGTAACAAATGTTAATTTATAATTATCAAGTCGTACACCAATAAATGAAATTTACATATTGTAACGTGTTGTTTTACTCATTTTGTTGTCACTGATAGCCGAAACGTGCGCGAGCATCCATTTTAATTGTGAGCCGACAAAGTTCACCTTTTTTCGAATCATTGCTCTAAGATTCGTCGACATTTGTAAATCTTTGACAGTCGTTACAAGTAGTCAGGGGCCTAAACGTCTGACTACCAGTCTTACCAAGGGGTATCGTATTACCCAGTACCAACTGGGTTGTGACAGTCAGATAGGCAGTCGCTCCATGTAAAATACTGGTAATTTGCTGCATCCGGTTAGACTGGAAGCCGACCCCAACATAGTTGGGAAAAGGCTAGGCAGGTGGTGGCTTTAGGATTCTAAAAGGCGAACTTTATATTGTCAAATCTTTGCCGAGGCACACACTGTACATTCATGTAGTGGATCATAGCAATAAATGATGTCAACATCGACCAATGTCCACCTCTCCCCGCCCCACCCCCCAGCCTGACAATCTTCACAGTTATGATGTACGTATAGTACAGACAACCCTACAATTATGTTATAATCGAACAGATCATTACTTCACATCTTATAGTCGTTCCCTTATTGCTGCAACAATTGAATAGCAGCCACGTCACACAGAACGAAAGTTCAGAAAACCCACTTAGTACCGCAACTGTAAAGTTTTATCTCTTAGACTTCAGTTGCATACAATTTAGGCCAGGGGGTCGCAATTACAGGGGCAGATTGCCATCACATATGTGCCTTTATAATAGCTATTTACTGTAATGAGGAGGGATAAAACGCAAGTGACTAAAATAGTGATGGACATGAATGTTGATGGATGGAGAGGGAGAGGAAGGCCAAAGAAAAGATTCATGGATTGTGTAAAGACTGATATGAAAGAGAAAGGAGTAAATGATGTCGTGACGTCTGACAGGGGAGAATGGAAGAAGAAAACGTGTTGTGCCGACCCCAAATAGAATGGGACAAAGGCAGGAAGATGATGATAATAGCCATTTACTACAGACGCCATTAGGTGAGAGAGCAATGTGTTATAGTAAAATATCAACACAAGCTATACCGACAGGGGTAGGATCCCTTCGGGATAACACTAGTGTGATGATAAGTCATGTTACTGTCCCAGAAGTGCAAGTAGATTAACGCTCTCTACTAATAAAGAGAAGAACAAAATTTTACCATACCTCCACTATTAGCGAATTCATTTTCGACCATATTCCTCATGAGGTTATTATTCTCATCTAGGTACTAAGAAACTGCTTTGTGGTTTTTGCAGACCTTGCAGTCGCAAAAAACAGCAGATTCTTCATTACTTGCCGATTCACCGCACAATGGAACTTCTGTCCCTGCGGCAGTGTCGCAAGTCGATCGCTCATCAATGGCCACCAGATGGGCTTGGCAAAGGTCAACAGCACCTGCCTGAGTACCGGCTTTCACTGGACGGCCACGAAATGAAATGGAAAGTACCGACACATATGTGACAGGTTGCTTTGTCTCGCCACGGTAACATGTAACGAGTGTATGATGGACGGGACGTCATATTGCTTAATTATCTCGTATGTTGTGGTCCATTTCTCTTGTTACAGACAGACAAATCTGTGGTTGGACGATTAGGTTGATGTTTCGAACTTTTCGAAGCTAAATGGGTTGGGCATGGGTTTATTCATTTAGGTAGTTAATAAAATATTCGATTGGCCTGTTGGTCTAGTGGTTAGTGACCCTGACTGCTAGGACGGAGGTCGTGGGTTCGATTCCCACACAGGACAAATCTTTGTGCGATGAGTACGATCATTTGTTCTGTATCTGGGTGTGTAATTTATCTCTAATATGTATGTATTTAGAAATATATATGTATGTTTATCAGTTGTCTGGTTACCATAGTACAGGCTCTGCCTAGTTTGGGATCAGATGGCGGTGTGTTGGTTGTCCCAAGATATTTATTTATTTATTTAAAATAAAACAATGGTGTTGGGATGTCAATTTCAATCTTCAATCTACTCCTTGTAGAAAGAAAGTTACCAATCGGTTGATCTTGGTACTTAGATACCTTATTCGGTAATAACAGTTAGTTCCATCTTCTTGTTAATACTTACATTTACCATAGGAAGTCGGGACAAGTTTCAAAACGACCAATCTTAATCGGCAAATTCATGTTATGTACATACAAATGCAGTTGAACGCCCTCAGCTTCGTGCTTCGGGCGCGGCGTTACGCCAGAGCCTAGAAGTCCTCGGCAGCAAGCAGTAGATACGCTGCACAAGTTAGTCCCGCTGCCCACACTGGGTTTTGGCACTTACCTACCCACCACTTTTGTCGCAAATTAATTTCTATGAATAAGACTGGCATAGTGAGCAATTTGGGTGAAGATATGTGAAAGCGCCCAACATCTCTTCAACAACAACTACACTCACGGCTTCAACATGATGGCTTCAACGAACCTTCCATATAGACTTCGTATCAAAGGACAACGTTCCTTTCACCGTATCCATAAAAGCCATCAAGTGCCATCAACAAACTGGCTCGCGTCCCTTTCTCAACTATCAGTAAGCACTTGCCATGCCAGTAAGGGGAGCAAGTACGAGCTATCCATCAGTGGAACGACTTCCGTGCTCCTCTTTATGGGAAGTGGCGCGTGCGTCGACGCGGAAGTTTGCGCGCGCGCAGGTACGCGCCTTTCCGTCCATTGATGTGATACAGATTGGATGTGGCAGCCGCTAGTACCTTTAGGTATGATGGTGTTAAACGTGCTTTTTTGTAGTGGCAACTTTCATTTGTTTGTTGTTTTGAGTACGTTAAGTGCTTATACAAGGTGTAGCATAATAAGCGTACAACTTCTCGTGTGGGCCATAATCCACCACGCGGACTCATTGCGGGTCAGGTGGATGTTAGGTTCTACTTAGTGCGAATTTCCGATGTTCCGTATGTACATACGCCAGCACATGAACCTACCCGAAACTGTCAAATTTTCCCAATCAACTTTGCACCTAATGCTTCCGCGATAAAGTTGAAAATCTATTAAAGTTTGACAAATTGTACCCCCCCCTAATCGCCCCTAATTTGACCCCTTAAATCCTAAGTGCATAAGCATATGTATAATTTTAAGTAGCAATACGTAGCGGTAGATATGTCCCCCATTAAAACGCCACGCATCCATTCTCCGCACACATTGCGACAAGGTCGCCGCTTCGGTTACACTTAGGTACCTGTTCACTAATCGTGCACATTTGAATTGTCGATCGCTGGTCATCGTTCTGCTGTGGGAGATATGCTGGCAACAGTTAAGATAGCCAGTCCTTCGTTAGGAACTCAATTACAGGCAGAATCTCTGCATTGATGACCTACTAAGTTACAAGGTAGCTTCCTAGTTTTTAGGGATTTCTCGCTAACAGATTTTAATATCCAGTAAAAATGTGAATTCTTTAATTTATCGCGGATGGTAAGTAATTCTCCTATTGATCGTTTTTCGGCTAAGGTAGGCAATTAATCAGCGGCGAGGCGACGGAGATATTGCAGTGTAGTGTGTGCGCAGCAGATGTGTACTCCCTCTTCCCTCTCTCTCGTATTTTATATCCTGTCTATTGCAAATATCGCAATTTTAAGCCTCCCTTTAATGATGACAACTTCCGGAAACGTTGGAAAATTACTCTACTACTGCTACATGAGTGCCAGTGCTATATGAGGCAACTGGTAGAAACAGAAGGCGAATCAACACAAAGTACGGTCTACTTAGGTGATGCCTACATAAGTCTTGGGAGGTCTTTTGTCCAGCAATAGACGGAGAGTTCATTGGTTGATGGTACCTTTCACCAACACTAATTAGAAAACGCTTTATGTTAGAAACAGTGCGTTAAGTGCCAACGTTAGTAAATCGACGTCAATTACAAGGTATTTATCTTATCAATAGAAGTTTGTTTGCAATGTAATTAACTTAGAGGCTGATAAAAGATAGGTGTCGGCGGGTGATTTCAAAATAAATTGGCTTCCTATTTATCTCGTTTTCCTTGTATGATCCTACTTGCAAGTAACATTTATAAGTTTATGTACGGTGTTCCGGTATCCATCTCTATCACTTAACTAAGCGACACCTAAACGAATACCTAAATATTATTGCATTATTGGAAGTTTAATTAGCTAAGCCGAAAGTTGGTATCTAAATCCAACATAGCGGCATAGTAAAAATGTCTATGTACAGCTACCACAGATATAGATAGACATAGATAACGCAAAAGCAACTACTTCGCGTGCCCAGCTTATGATGCAGAATCATAAGCGGCCACTTTCGCGCTCAGTCGCATCGGTGTGGCCGCGCTAGTCGGACGTCAGTTAAAAAACTTAAAATGGTTAATTGTGCTGTTATAAATTGTAAAAACAGTTCAAATCTGGTGAGAAAAAATAAAGTAAACGTTTCCTTCCATCGGTAAGTCATTTTGTGATTAATATTATGCGTAATTAATTTTAAAATCAATTATTTTGATCTAATACGCACAGTAATATCTGGTAATACTAAATTTGAGAAAAACATAGGTCGTCAAAAGTAAGATGCATATTCGTATTACATTGCCGCTTTTACTTCGAGCGGTTGATGCGATGTTTTGTTTTAACAGATGATGGATATCGAAACAAGTGATACTATCGTATATCGCTTCGGTTTCGTAGTACAGGCGCTTTTATCATTTTTCTGTCCATTTTAGCGATTAGTGCTGTTCATGCTATGCAACACCAATCGATTCTCAAGAATCGATTTTGGAAGCAGAGGAATGATTTTGTATTTTATAGGTACTTAATATATAAACAATTTTAATAAATAATCGTAATGTTTCGTGATTATTTTAGTTTTCCACATGAACCCGATTTGAAAGAAAAATGGATTGAGGCGACGGGAAATAAAGATTGGTTCCCAACAAAGCATAGCACTATAATTATGTTCAATACATTTTGAGGAAGCAAGCTTTGTTGAAGGGAAAAAGCAACGAATATTGACAAAAGAAGCATATCCGACTATATTGATCTACTGAAGATCATAAGTATCATAACTGCCTACTAAGATGATTAGGTTTTTTTTTTTCTCTGTTTATCTCATTCCTCTGTATATCTCATTCCTGTGTCTGTCTCATTACTCTGTCTCAAAATCGATTAATAAATCGATTTAAACAATTCTAATAATTCTTTACCGTACACAATTACTCAATAACTATTTATTGAGTAATTGTGTACAGTAAAGAATACTATTATTCGTACAGTAATTGAGAAATGGTATATACAAAGGCGAACTTTATTCAAAATTGAGTTTTCACCCAGCAAATCTTTGAGTGAGAGAAAGAGATGAAAAAGGGTAGAATCCCGTTGCTTTTTGTAAACACTAGAATAACATTGAATATAAGGTGTTTCAATCGAATATTATTTTACGTGTTTATACTGATAAATTTACTTGAAATTATGGCAAATGTATCCAAAAACTAGCACGTTGACGGAACGCGAGCGCTCGAGCACGCATCCTCTCCCTACGAAAACTCTCAACGTACTGCTGGGCTGGGTGAGCGCTGGCGCTAGGCGGGGTGTGGGGCGAGACGGGTGAAGCACGCGGCTAATCTTTAAATCGATTTGATTTTCCCATCACTAAATAGTGCTTGTGACGTCATAGTAGGTAGTCAAAAAATGGCACGCTTGGTTTTCATACAGATCGTGATACTTGCGTTATCTATGTCTATCTATATCTGTGACAGCTACATATTACAAAAAAGTACTACAGCGTCATCTATGACACAACTGAAGAACTAACATCAAAATTCTGAATCGCGCTATTAAAGGTATCCGTGACTTAAGACCAATTTGGAAATACCCGTCAACAACTGTCGGGCAGTAGCCCACCACATATATATAACACCCGTCTGGTCGGAAGTTCCTCCCTTTTCTATGGGGGATGAAGAACTTTACACCCTGTTCTTCATAAACCTAAAGTGGGCTTTCATTACCCGACTACAGCTGACTTTTCAATAGTCGGATTTTAGTTTTATTTAGGTGTTCATGTGAGTATTACCTAACTATTGTTAGTAAAACGAGGCACCCGTGACTGACTACCAAGTGTTTTGTTGTACAGTAGTAATACAGTACAGGGTATAAGAAACAACGACGCGCAAACTATAGACTAATATATATAAAATGAGAAGCGCAAACCGTGAATTCTGTACATGATTCTAGACTAAGTATCCTCAGTTTAATTAATTTATTTGGATCTCCAATAAATGATACACAGATACAATATACCTAATAGTCAACATTAAAAAAAGGTCCCACTGCGTGACGTATTAAAATATTGGTTATAAAACGAAAAATTTCAGTTTTATGTGCTGAATTCATGGTAATGGTTTGCGGTGCGCGTAATGTCCCTTACATTATTACACCGTGTCGTTTGATTGGTTTTTACAGTTGGAAAGGCATGCCATATCAAATCGTTTTCAAAATACAATCACCGGGAAAAACTGTAAAAATCCATAGAATTTTTCAGTTGGCTATGGTAAGTATTTCGCAATTCGTGTCCCAAATGTGAAACAGGCCGTTAGAGTTCGGTTAATTTAGAATACCATAGATCCTAACGTACGCTTTTAAAGGCAGTATGTGGATATTAAATTAAATAGAATCTATAGGTTCTTACCGTATTTGAAATCATATTGAGCCAGTTCTCACAAAGCATAATAGTATCTAATAATTCTAGAAAGAAATCTATAAACTCAATTAAATCATAGGTATAACCTGCCCAGGTGTTCGATTCTACCGGATCTAGCCGAGCCCGTACATACATAGGTTTAGTTACACATGTGACATGGCTATTTAAATATCTGACACACTTGTTTGGCTGGATATATTCGAATCACGTGCGGGCTAGGCACATATAATATGATACAATTACCGACACAATATGAATAGTTTCAAAATATCGTTGCATGCACTTTATGGGCTCAGTCCATAGAGAGTTGGAAATGTTAGGAGACTGCCGGTATTGCATAGTAATGCACAGTATTGTTGCTATTGCAGGCTCTGCCTTCTGAGCTAGGCCGCCACACTATTCTCACTGCAGCCACAATCCGCTGAGGCTCGACGAGTCCCGGCGCGATACGATTCAATTGTCTTGGTTCCCACATCAAAATTAATCAGAAAAGACCAGAGAATAAATAACTAAAACAAAATTCCCTCTTCACTCCATATCAAGCAGATTTAATTCATCGTCAAATCCACTTTAATTTGGTAGTCCTGTTGTATTTAGTTTGGAATCACTAGAGACCCATTTAAATGTAACTGAACAGCTAAAATCACATTTAATGAATGATTTTTGGTAGTTTCAGCTTGGTTGGTTATTTGGCTTGGTATGGTTGATCCACGTGAGTAATAGCTATATACAATATATAAAGGTTTCGTTTCCTATTGAGCAGTGTTAGATTGTCACACCCTATATAGATATTTCGTGGACTCAGCAACTCAATATGCAACATCATCATTACAGTATCAACTCTGCAGTGCCCCACAATATTTCGAAACTGGTCCTTCTATAATTGCATATCCACCGTTACACTGCAGTAGTTGGAATGCAGGCGGTGTCTCCAAGATTTGCATGTGCACTGGACGCGAAGTGTGCCGAGCAGCAGGTTCCATTGTAATTGATAGGATACTTTAGGAAGCGCTGTTACGTTCCATAGGCTGTTCAGCTGGTAATAGGTGTCGGCAAATGCCGTGCGGCTGGTAATATGTGTCGTTTTATTAGCTTCAATGGTTGGTAATGTTTGTTTATGATTGTGTTAGTGGTTTTACAGAATTTACAGTATCTAAGGGTAATGCACTTATGTATGTGTTGTGATCGTAGAGATTGGTCCACTTGCTTTAACTGCGATGGCAAAGAGTCGGTTTAACTTAATATGTATGTTTTGTTGGGATCGTAGAAGTGTTACTTGTTACATACCTGTTTTAACCGCGGTTATTGAAATGCGTTTTGAGATGTCTGTCTGTCAGTGTTTTTCTGTTACGTGAATCTAAGATCATCCTTTTCTTCTATTATTTTCTACATTATTAAAATGAAAATGCTGCAGCATACAAACAACCACTTGCAAACCTCCATAAAACAAATATTAATTTAACTACAAATTCTCTTCCTCATTGGACAAGTTTACCGCTTCATCAAGAGCCCCTACGAATAGATTACATCTGCGAGTTTCAACATTTACCATCAGCCACATACTTAGATGAGTAAGATATGGTAGCGGTGCCTCAGATGTTCAGATAGCTTGTTATGTCAGGCTGTCCGCTGTCTTGGTTATGGCTTGATAAATGGAGTAATATGCTGTTAAATAGAATAGGTAGACGTCTTATTTGTAGTTACGTGAGCAACACAGGATGTTTTGTTTTCACTGGCAAGCATGTCTTCGGTTATGTTATGATTTCCATATACACTCGACTGCTCGTCGTCGGTGTTAACAGTTTGACCTTAAGCTAGACTAGCGTAGTGCGGACGTAGTTTTAACAGAGTAATGGAGCTTATAACTTCTGGCTTTGTTACCACTGACGAGCAGTAGGAGTTAGGCCTAGCCTAGTACACACAGCGTCACTGTGTGCTAACCCCTCAAGTTTTAAAATGTTACACTGCTACAACATTGAATTCGTTACTTAATAATCTAAAGAATACTTCAAAAAGAATTCATTGTTTCGACTTGGATTCAAACTATCGCATCAATAGCCAGCGAGCCCATACGAATTGCGATGAAATGGTTATCTACTATCGTCCGAGTCACTTTATCTTTAAGTCTCTGTCTAATCTATGGATGTTATAATTTGAGGGTATTCATTCATTTTACTTACTTACGTTTTCTTTATAAAATTAATCCATACCCCCAAGCTATAATATATAGCTATAGCTATGTTTGATGTATACGTTCACTTAAAACGAACGAAAACTAAACGATTACGATTTACCCATTATTTTGAAATCATTTCTAATTTTATGAAAGATCAGTTTTGTTAAATGATAAAATAAGAAATGACTACATTTTACATTGTATTACATTTTAAAATGATTATTAAAGTATTTTATGTTTTTGATTAATAAATTCTTTATAAATATTACTAAAACAATATATGGAAAAAATCTTTATTTTTATTTTTGTGGATCGTTGTGTCTGAATTAAATTAATTAATTATATTTAAAAAAATAAAATAATGCATGCAAAAAGCACAATTTTTGACTAGGATTTGAAGATTTCCGTTATACGCAATAATAAAAGTATTAACGTTTTATTGAAAAAAAAAACATTAAAAACAGATTAAAAAATAAATACTAACTTAAACTTATTTATTCAATAAAACAATACATCTGTTATAAAAATACAAAAATCAACTTGGGCCTATCACGTATTTGAACACACATGTCTTTTGTGGCGGGGGTAACCACTGAATGGAGCTGTGTGTACCATTACATAGGCACAAAGGCAAATCTGCGAATGAGAATTATTAAAACCCAGTAGAATTTTGCCTGCTTGGTGTTCCACCCGCTCAGACCAGCGAATAACGTGCGAGTCTAGTTCCAGGTGTTTTTTTTTATCGTACGCTATCTCCATGATAATTACTTCATTGTTTATCTTCCTCAGGAGTTTCTCAAAAGATTGATCTTGCAGACACAAAGCCATACATACCAGGCGGACTATTGATAGCCATATGATGTTATCTGACTGGTATTCAGGTGGACACTGTCTGGTATTCGATTGATAACATTCCTTTCCCCCTATTTGCTGATGATTCACATCAGATCTGGGTAGGATATCTCGTTAGCAACGGTTTTCGCAAACCACATCATTCTTGTCTTTCCATTCAACGGTTGTTTGTTTGAACCTTATAAAGGATACCTAACTGTTGATTAGTACTGTTTTCTTTTTGATTCGTATTCTATCAACTGTCAAATATGTCAAGAACTAAATTGTGTACATCAAACTCAAACCGCGTTCACGATTAAGTTTTCAGGCATGAAAACAGAAACTTGTTTTAAGAAAAACAACGCATTCACATCAAGTTCAGTTAGCGCTACAACTTCAACCACTTTGATGATTTCAGTAGTTCTAGCCATTTTGAAATCAATTTAATTAACAGTAGCATAAAGTTGCTATTGGCACGTGAAAATGTGGTTGAGACCTAGTCCCACTCACAGAAAGGAGTAGTGTCCCAGCAGTGGAAACTTTATGGGCTCATTATGCTATAAAGATTACTTTGCACATGCTTTGGCTTAAACGTGTTCCTGTCTCTATCTTGCACTCGGAATTAAACAGTCGTGCGACAGTGACAGGAATGACGCTTGGTTAAAAGTGCGTGCTAAGTAACGTTCATAGATCTCGGCCTTAGAGTAATAGCAGGAAGTTTCACTTGTCTCTGTACCGACGTTTAAGCCTTTGCGAAATGTCGGTTTAAGTAAATAGAAGTTTTATGTTCGTTTCGACGGCGGACAGTACTGCCATCAAACGGGCAAGAATCCATACTCTGCAGAGAAATTTCTGATGGAACAACACAATAACACATGAACAATTGGACAGCTTTTCTTTCAAACTTATTCAAATGCATTTTATCTTGATAATATTATGAAAACAAAAAACCCAAGATTTGCGAGTTTATAATATTATGATATCATCTCATTATATCTTGAACAATGACATTGGGATACAGTCGTCAAGATGTTTTTTCTGAAACGTGATATTATATCTTCTGTTATCTGAAAAGTTTTCATCTTATGTTTATCTTTTAGTTGGTTGTTGTGCGTTTCGTGTAATAGTTAATTTTCGTTACAGTTTTTGAAGATATTTTTTGTGAAACATGTTGCAGTGTGAGGTGGACTCTTTTGTAAGTTTTTTTTGTTATTTTATTGTTATGTATTTTGTAGACCCTTAACGAAGCCGAAAAGGACTTTTTCTTCCTTGCCAATGCGGTCATTTTTTTGTTTGAGAACGGGGAACCTTCTAGTTACGGAGAAATTGGTGGTCAAAGTTCCAACTTCTTCACAAGTATTTTTTTAAATACTTGTTTTTAATGTAATATTTTTAGTTTAAACACCTCCACGACCGCACTATTCAATCGATCCATCAGCACAATGTTTTGAATGCGTTACATTGATGAGTTCTACCGCAAAACATGCATTTCACAAAAAAAAGTCGTTACATTTCAGTTTTTTACGTCCAATGTTTTGGTGTGGATGGGTTTGTCTTTCTATGAGTGAGTTCGGATTTCTCTTTTTATGTTTTAGTGTATAGATGTTAAATGAGTTCACATTTTTCATGGTTACTTACGTTAATAGGTACTTAGTTAACCTATACAGTATGGGTGAATAAAAGATATCAACTGATAATTGATAAATGCAAAATGAATATGCCTTTGTGACGGTTATTTGCAATCTGTTAAATAAGACAAGCTATCCTGACGTAGCAACAAGAAATCGAATGATTAATAACTGTAGACATTCCTCAAGACGGCTGTCACACACAACTACAACCATGCCATGGTACGTTTGACCCAGTCTGCCCAAAGACAATACTCACATAACTTGTTTTACGGTTTATTAAATTACTATTATTACGTATAGAGGTATACATAGACAATAGGAATAAGGTACGCTTTGGAATGACGATAATTTGCTATCCTCCTACGCTACGCTGCGAAAAAAGCGGTCAAGTGTGATTTTATAACGTCTTTATAGATTTGTTACGTTCAATTAAATGTGACATAGTATTCTGATTGGTGTTAATTTTAATTATTGGTAAATTCAACCTAAAATTCAGTTTCCATTGATCTTAAAACCAGACTATGTTAAATAAGAAAGCAGTGTTAGCAGATCTTCGCATAGGTGAGATTTTTGAGAATCGGGAGCGCGAGAATCCTTTCTACCTTCTTCGGCCACAGTTATTAAGGACTTTAGACTTACGACTACTATACAGGGTTATTTGTAAAACACCAGAAACCTCTTAAGAGGTCATTGTACTCATCACTATGAACAACTTTTACTATGGGACCAAATCTGAAATCGCGAAAAAAAATCAGCTGTTCCCTACATTTATGATCGATCAACTCATCAAAATGTAGGGAACAGCTGATTTTTTTTTCGCGATTTCAGGTTTGGTCCCATAGTAAAAGTTGTTCATAATGATGAGTACAATGACCTCTTAAGAGGTTTCTGGTGTTTTACAAATTACCCTGTATATATATTTATAATTTAATAGGATTAGCGCCTTGCATTTGCATGGGACTTAAACATAACTGGCGAAATGTGTACTATTAGGTACACCTCTGCCTAACCCTTCGGGGATGAGAGGCGTGATGTTATGTTATGTTACTACCTCACAGTTAAGGTTTGGGTTTTTGGGATCTATTTGTTTTGGTTCGCCCAAAACTCCTAGCTTACTTATTTTGGAGAGGCGATAATAATCAACCCATTTCTGGGACCTCCTTCCTGGGAGGCCTATGCCCCAGCAGTGGGACGAGTAAGCGGAGCAGGAGTACGTGGGAGTGCGCCATAAACCACCACACGGCCACAGTGGTGATAGTAGTAATTGACATATTAAAAGGTAGGTACGTTAGGTTTCTCAACGGAACCCACTGCAACAAAGCATAACTCTGCAGCACCCACGTCAGAATGTAAATTAATGTAATAAGTAACATAACATTAAGTGTATACAATTGCGTTATATTAAATTGATCACGTACACTAATGTGTCACGTCAGTATTGAGCCTGATTGGCTAACGACAGGTTATAGTGCAGTTTAGTCTAAGATTTTCTTCGTTGAGTTTAATCTAGATTTTCCTTTGATAAGTGTGTGTGAATTAAAAGTGTTCAACCTGGATCTGTGTTTGTGGTTAGCGTCCTGTAAAGGAAAGCTGAAAGTAGTACGTATTCTGTTTTGTATTTTTATTGCAGCGTTAAGTATATCTATATTTTTTTAAAGAAGTCATCATCGCTCTCCTACCCTTATCCCAATTTATTTATTTTCGGTTCAGCATGTCTTCTTCTTCCATACTTCTCTGTCACTTGTCATCAGAGGCGTATTTAAAGATTTGGCGCCCCGGGCCAGTTAGCTTTGCCGCCCTATTCATTTAAGAAAAAAATCCTGTTATTGGTGAATTAAAAAATGGAAAAAAAAATCTTAAAAATGAACCATTTATTCACTATAATAGGTACTTAAATACTCGTATTTAGTGTGTACAAATTGGTTGACAAAATCTTCAATGACGCTGTCATAATTTATAGCGTTTGTCAACTCAGCTTCTATATTCAGAACAGCTAAGCTGTTTAAGTGTTCTTCGCTTATAGTGGAACATAAATAATTCTTTATCCTTTTGAGTACAGAAAACGAACGTTCCGCACTGCAATACGTCACAAAAGAAAGAAAAATACGTAATGCAATCTCTACATAATTATGGGAAAGCTTATTTTAAGTCCTTATTAACTGACTTCCAAAAAGAGGAGGTTTTCAATACGCCTGATTTTTTTTTAATGTGTAGTATGTTCAAGTATGTTCAGCGATATCTTCGCCAATTCTGAACCGATTTCGATGATTCTTTTTGTTTGAAGCAAATTATTCTGCGGTGGTCCCGTAAATTTGGTGAAGATCTGATGCTGGTCTTCAGAGATAAGCATGTATAAGATGTCTGTATAAAGGCTATTTGAATTGAATATTTCGTTAATTTGATGCGCTAACTTGAAACGAAACAAGTCAGTGAGGTCACGTCACGACCCATCAACATCATCACCGGCCGCCGCCGGTACCCCGACCCTTGAGAGTATCAGGAGGGGTCAGGGGTGGCCGGTGATGATGTTGATGGGTGGTGGCAGGCATGGTTCGGGGAGTTGAGTGTCGTCATCGGAAGCCATTCCCTCCCCGTGCTCGTGCTCAGGGACTTCAATGCCAAGAACTTGGCCTGGGGTTCTCGTTACACAGACGTGCGGTGAAGGATGGTGGAGGACTGGGCTCTGGAGTTCGGCCTGGTCGTCATAAATCGGGGTTCTGTCCCCACGTGTGTGAGGATGCAGGGCGAGTCTGACTGGCGCTTCATAGAGGGGGTGGAAACCTATTCCGACCACCGGTACATCCGGTTTGATGTCTCTGCCCAGACCTCAAGCGCGCCGGTCCTACAGGCCCCGAGTAGTCCGCGATGGGCGCTGCGCTGAAGCAGCTGGACCGGGAGCTCCTCCTGTAAGCCTCGATCGTGCAGACCTGGGTGACATCACCGGTCAGGCCTGCCGACGTCAATAACGAGGCGGGTTGGTTCCAGGAGGCCATGTCCGAGATATGTGACGTGGCAATGCCCCGAGTTCGGCCAGGAAGCGCCCGGCGTACTGGTGGTCGCGAGAGCTGACGTCTCTGTGTGAGGCGTGCGAGGAGATGCTGGAGACTCTCGACGGAGATCCGTGGGGGCGCCCTTACAAGATGGTGCGGGACAAACTCCGCACCTGGGCCCCCCCGCTGACGCAGAGTCTCCGGCCTCAGCTAGAGGCGGACGTGGTGAGCGCTCTGTTCCCTTCGGCGAGAGGAACATCCTCCCCCGCCTATGGCTCCGCCACTTGCGGTGCCGGAAGCGGACCACTCAGACGACAATGACGACACTCCGGAGGTGACCGGGGTAGACCTTAGAGTGGCGGTAGGCAGGCTTAAGGCCAAAAATACCGCCCCGGGACCCGATGGCTTATTGGCCGATTGGACCGATTGGCCGACTGGAGGGGCTCCTATGCGCATGCTTGGAGAGAGGCCAGTTCCCGCTTCGTTGGAAGACAGGGAAGCGCGCCTACACGAGTGGCGTGCGAAGGCACTACGCCGGGGGGAAACTCCGCTGCCGCGGCAAACTGTCGCTCAGCGGACAGACCTCCTCCGGCGCGATCTCATGGCGACATGGACAGAGCGACTGTCGCAACCCCGTGCAGGGCATGCCACGATAGTGGCGATAAGTCCCCTCTTTGAGGAGTGGCTAGAGGCGCCACGGCGCCCTCACCTTCCGCATGACGCAGGTCCTCACCGGACACGGTTGTTTCGGGAGGTACCTGCACCGAAACGCCCAGGTGTTATCACTGCGAGGATCGCCCGGAGGACACGGTGGAGCACACCGTGGAGGTCTGCTCCGCTTGGGCGGAGCACCGCCGTGTCTTCGTAGCGGCGATTGGCGGCGGCTGGTTCAATGGTCCGGAGCGAGAGGGAATGGGAAGCCGTCACCTCCTTCTGCGAAGCAGTCATGCTAGCGAAGGAGGTGGCGGAAAGTGAGAGGGAGAGAACCTTACGTCCCAGCCGCCGCGGGAGACGCCCCGGGCGTTGGGGGCCACGTGGTGGCTCTCGGCCACCGTAGGCGCGCGCCTGTGAACGGTGAGTAATGGGCTAGCTCGCCGTCCGTCCGTCTTATGACGACAGGCCGTATCGATGGCGGCGTTCGTGCTCCATGCGTGCCTCAAAGACATGTCAGCAAACAGGAGGGGCGCGCAAGGGCCGATGCCTGCCAGGGCTGCGGGACTGTTCGAAAGAGATACCGCGGCCCTGGAACACAAAGGGCAAAAGAAGGAACTTGGATGGGTTTTAGTCAGTAAAAGTCTGACACTCCCTTCCGCTCCGCCCAGAACGGGAGGAGACATTTGAAAAGGTCACGTCACGACTTTCGTCACCCGCGCCGCGCTGTTTGCTCCGGGCTTTGAAAGTATTGGTACCTACCTCTACACCTTGTTTTTGTTTTTATTTAATAATTCTTGAACGCAAATGTTATTTAGGTACTTGTTAGTAGGTATTGACGGTATTGTAAATAATTTGTCGAGTTTTGGGTTCGAAGCATTCGTTTATTTTAATTAAATATGAAATAAAATATTGATTGTAGTTAAGCTTGACAATAAAGGACGCCCAGAGAAGTCGGCGAGGGGCGGCTTTGCCGCCCCTCGCATCCTGCCGCCCCGGGCCATGGCCCCCTTGGCCCTAGGGCAAATACGCCCCTGCTTGTCATCTGAGCAGTCACCTCCTTTCTAGGCATATCTTCATATCATATTTTTGAAAGAAGTATGATATTTTATGTATAGATAGATACATGCTACATGAGCTCGTTGGCCCGGGCTTCAAAGTTATCAAAACTGTTTGTCGCAGTTAACCCTCAATCTTTTCGTGTTAGTTAAGTATCAACGATCACTTCATCAGAACACTTTGCACCTCAACTTGAATCCTTTGCCCTCCGCATTGAATGCAAGTAAAGTCACAGATAATATAATACTACGTGTAAAGTCAAACAACCGCGACTGTGTGTATTTGCTTAGTTTAAATTGCGCTTGTCGGGTAGGTAATGTTGTCAGCAATTGCCGGAAGCAACATAACAAACATATACACTAACTACATAATAATCTCAGTGTAGTGTACAACGATACGGAGCAATGTTGCTCCTTAATGCTACAAGTATTGTGTCAACTAATTGCTGGTGCAGTCAATTTAGCTTTAAAAGTCTACGTGACGTGCTACGAGACGTGCCTCTACGCCGTAGCAGGTAGCAGCGTTCCCTAAAATTGTAATATTGGATTTTTTAGTATTAAAAACTCTAACAGAACGATAGGAACAGCTGCTCGGGTCGAGGATGGGTGACCATTCATTACATACCGAGTTTCTTCCGTGCCTCGGAAAGCTCATTAAGCGGTTGGTCCCCACTGTCATCTGTAGACCTTTGACAGTCATTACAGGTAGTCAGTGGCCCAAAAATCTGACAACCAGTCTTACCAAGAAGTATCTTATTACCCAGTACTAACTGGGCTGTGGAGGTCAGATAGGCAGTCGCTCTATTTAAAAAACGGGTATTAAGCTGCTTCCGGGTAGACTGGAAGTCGACCCTAACTTAGTTAGGAAACCGCTAGCAGATGGTGATGTATATAATTAAAAACTTTTCGTAAAATTTTGGGGATGCTAAGTGATACGGACGATAGAGTAGATAGCTACCGTACCTAATGCTCGATGTTTTAATTTGTAATTGCCAATAAGTTCAAGGAATAAAATACCCGCAATAAATCTAAACTAATATTATAAAGAGATCAAATTTGTTTATAAGTTTGTATGTAGTAGGTAATCTCCGGAACAAATGATCCACTTCTAAAACTTTTTTCACTGATAGAAAGCCACATTATTCGTGGGTGCTATAGGCTATAAATTATTTTTATATCATGCATATTAGCCGAGCTATCACACCTTTTGCGGACGAAGTTGCGGACGAAGTGCTAGCTATACATTCTACCTTTCCCTATCTTCCGCTACGATAAATTTTATTGAGAATTGCTCCATATTAGTCGGCAAGCAGTGGTACAGTTGAGATGTCAACACATCCCGCTGTCGACACAGTCAACTGCCGAGTGTCGTTTGAAGGTAGATTACCCTAAAACGGAAACTACCGTGACTAAATGCTCTGCAGTACATTATTTATGTCTGATATAATTGCAAGTTTATCTTTGATATGATCTACATTATTTACCTAAATGTTCTAAATATAATACAGTACGTGTACCTTCGGACAGGGCTACGCAGATGATGATGTCCTCATTTTGATTTGGACGTTTTAGAAGTCCCCTCTGTTTATAAGTGAAATGAATACGTATAAATAAAGGATTCAGGTACTTTTTGTTTTATTGTAAAAAGCAATCGGTAACTCTAATATGGTCAAGGAGTTTTCACAAATAGCACTAAAGCTTCGCCAAGTACGCCTGTGTTAAAAATATACAATAATATAATAAACATATTTTAATGATAGGTAAGCCGAATTATTCAAGCTTTCAGTATTGCTCAAGCCTAACAATACAAAAATAAAATGGCCCTACTATCATGGATAACTAAATCAGACTGATATCAAATTAACGGAACTAGTCCACCAAATATGTAAATCGTTAGATGTGCCCTAAGTCTACTTAGACAGTGTTAACACTGAGAAAAGTGAGCTCACGCATCCTGCATGGAACGATAGATATGGTTTTCAGTAAGAGTGAGCGAGACAGTTCTATTCAAATGTCATTGTCATCGAAACAGAAGTCTAAAATCGATGTCGGACAACTGAAGATTTAAATCCTTAAGTTCTACTGTAAACTACTGTCTAATATTATAAATGCGATATTTTGTGAGGATGGATGGATGTATGGATAGATGGATGATTGTTACTCTTTCACGCAAAAACTACTGAATGGATTTGGATCAAATTTGGCACACAGATAGTTTATAACGTGGATGTTTATCCAGGGTATTACTTAGGAAACGTTTGATCCCGGTGCAGCGGTGGTACGATCCTGTGGGACACTTACCGAAACCCACGCGAAGCCGCGGGAAACTAGTTATAACATAAACACAGATTAGCACACTTGCGTACGTCGGTTATTGACAGTATGATAACGACAGATAATGACTATTGTGATGGACTAATCACCCCTTTTCTTATCTCTCACGCCTCTGTTTGGCCACGTGTGACGTCACGACGGCCCTTAATGGCGCCGGTGAATGAAAACATCGAAAGCGGCTTAGCTGTTAAGGTGTGAGGTGTGATTAAAATGCGTTATTTTTAGAATGAAAGCTCTATCGATGAAGTATTTTTACTTCCGCATTATGTACAGACCAGCCAGGTCAACCTATCCGAAACTGTCAGATTTTCCCAACCAACCTTGAACCTAATACTTTAGAGATAAAATTGAAAATCTATTAAAGAAATTTGATAGTTTGTAGTAGCTTGACGTGCTGGCGTCTGTACCACAGTTTTACATAGGTGCCTGTGTTTTATACACCTAGTTTTTGCCTACGGCATCGCCCGCGTGTTGTTCGAAAATGACCTATGGAAACGTGCTATCGGGATTAGAAGTCTGAAACCCTTTCAGCATTATGGCGTGAAAAGGCAACAGACAGAGCAACGCTCCGACAGTGAAAATTTTCCATTTATAAAATTATTGACATTCAGTCATCAACATCATTCTCGTGCCCTTATCCCAATTTACTTCTCTATACCTCGTCATCTCAGCAGTCACCTTTTCCTAGCCATATCATCCTTCACACAGTACATTCATCGTTTCTTTGGTCTTCCTCTACTGTTATGGATTGGTATGAGAATTTTAAATGAACACAGTTCAGCTTCTTTTCGCGTACAGAGCAACCAGACTTGAAACAATGAAGAATCAATTCTGACCTTTGCAAATACGCTAAATTTTTTTAGACAAAATATATAAGTCAGACTGTTTCATAAATCGTTTTATTTTATGAAACCAGCATGGAGACTACTAGAGCACTTCCCATTAATGGATTGTGAAACGATTCCACTCAAGTCATAATAGACACTTAAAAATTGCGTCAACACACGTTAGCTAGAAAGTTACGCGTTATTTGAGTAAACCAGAGATTTCTACGAGAATCTTATCAAACCGGTTGTTCACGTATCACCTGCTTCTTTTGTTTTTGTTATGCAAGCCTATTGTTGGATAACCAAGGATTTTCTCAAGTGTCAAACTAAGGTTCAGTCAAAACGGTATATTACTTCGACGGTCTCACAACTAGTCATACCAAGGGGTATCTGACACCAAAAATCCGGGTTTGAGGTTTTGGAAGTTAGATACACAATCGCTCCTGTATTCAGCTGTACCCGGTTAGACTGAAATGCGTACCTAACTTTGTTTGGGAAAGAGCTAGGCTGATGATACCACGTTTCAACCAGGTCCTACATATTTTGGTTGAACGAAGAAAAGAAAGAAAGAAATATATTCATTTGTCGCAAGGACATGACGTGCATACAAAATGACAAAAAAACCACAACCCACCCTGGCAACCTGGCCCTGGCTGGGCTGTTAGTGGTTGCTCCACTACCTAATGCTCAAGTTGCTCCGAAAAATGAGTCTTTTAGAAAAAACTTGGCGTACATCCCTTCGTCTTAATCGCTCAAATGAATAAAAAGTGAGAATTCTTATGCTTTTAAGGGAGAATAATGTAAGTTACATAACTTTATTACGTATACGCAGTCATAACGTAACAGAACTTGTTTATTTAGAAACAACATATCATGATAGACAATAAACTTGTCTAGTTGCATCTGGCAAACAATTATGGAGTTATCCTTTACATAATTATTCCAAGGTTCGTTGGTGACGCAGCAAAACAAAGATGTCTGCCACGCGTGCGCGTTAGGTGTCCCACTACTTGCGCGTCCTTGCATATTCTAACTAATAATGTACCTTGTTAATTCCACACGCGTTTAGTTTACATTATATTAAGTACTAGTATTTGCCAGGGGCTTCACCCTGAAGCAATGGACTACGTTGTATTTCCTTCAAAATCTTTCGGATTATGTGGAAAATCCATAATTGGGGCTGCAGGTTGTGATCTACCTGTGTGAGTCCAAATTCGTTCACCTAATAAGGCGTAAAAAGGTAACAGACAGACAAACCGTCCGACAGACATAAATGTAGTTTGTATTGTTGCATTTATAATATTAGTATGGAAGTCTGGATATGTATTTGCATCAAGTCCTTGTATGATTAGAATGATCTTAGATCTATGTACATATGGATTGTCAGGTATGCTAGAACTATATATAATGAGACTTGATTTACATATGTATGAGCTGACCGTTTACGGAGTTACATTGTTCTCTATGTTATGAAGTAGACAATCTCTTGTTAAAGGGTTTTATTGTATACCATTAGGTATGTGTCAGTCTACAATGTATGTCTCTTTCATTAAGAAACTTTTGTGGTAAGTACTTATAGAGTTTTAATGGCGTTGACAATGAGCTTTTTAGCCAGCTCTGTTAATTAACGCACACATACAGGATTTTATAGGCAGAATAATACATATTTACATGAATGATAAGGTTGACATAAAGATATATACGCTTAAATGTCAGCCATTCGAGGGGCAGATACCGAACCAGCGGAAGTTTGTGACTTGCGCTCCTGAAGGGGTACGTAGACGTACCGAACTATACGGTTGATAAAACATGTCATTCTCAATAAGATTCGGACCTACAGCATCTTTATACGAACATCTAATCTCTCTCACTTCTCTTTCCTCCGTATAGCCCTAAGAAGTTAGTGTCTTCTTCAGGGTAAGGTTTCAAGAAAATTTACCAGCTTTCTAACATTGCAGTCTCATTTTGAAAATTTCAATGACAACTTGTAAATCAAAGAAATGTTTGTTATCAACTCAATCAAGCTTGTTACAGTGACGCCCCTTTGTTACTCAGTAACATCGGCCTCCGAGCTAATAACTATCAACATATTGAGACAATAGCTGAACTGTGGGCCAATGAACTAAAAACATGTTCCTCTATTCAATAATATGGAGTCATTTACAGCGTGTTTTTTGTCTTTCGTTTTATTTTTCAGGAGTACCGACATCATCATCGGCCTAGTTTTCCCAACTATTAGTAGGGTCGAATTGCATTCTAATAATTTTAGATGCAGCTGGATACCCGTATTTACAGGAGCGACTGCTTATTTGACCTCCACAACGCAAAAGCTAGATAGATAGAATTTATTTTTTAAAGTTGCGTTTAATTTAGGTACATTGTAGAGTTGAATCATTCCTGTCATACAGCTAGGGGGTGTAAAATTGTTATCTGATTATAGGCAATAGACCCTCCGTCTCATGAATACACATACCTTTGCGTACCCCCTTTGGAGAATACAGTCGTTATGTTATAAAAATATTAAGTTCACTTTTGTTCGGTTCCATATCCGCGTGGTCATAAATCATACGAGCAGCATCAAATTAATTAGCCGCGTCACATTTTATGGTCAACAATGACAGTAGGTGGACAGCCATCGAAGCCATTATAATAATATGTTAATCGATATAATTATGTATCGATTATTATTAGAATTAAATTACTAATACTAATAAATATCGATTGTAATCGTGAATAATTAGTATTGGATTAGTGCAGTGGAAGTCCAGCGGTAACAGCGCCAACTATCGAGTTATACGTCGGGGCTCGATTCCAGGGACGCGCATTACTCTGTATAATACATTTTTCATCACCACTCACTGCTCTCAAAAATGTGTAGGAAAAAGCGAGGAAACCGGATGTCATAGAACCAAAAGTTCGAAAACATTTGACAGCTGTCAAATCGCACTGTGTTCGCGTGGTGGATTACAGCCCATTCCCTCTAATATCATAGCTATGCTTGCTTCCCAGCAGTGGGAACATTATGTTTATGTTAGTGGCTGTTGAAGCCACTCTAACATGTTAATCGACACCAAACAAAATACTAATTATTCTCGATAATAATCGTGTAGTATTAACATGAATGCTACATCCTGTGCATGCCGTATGAGGCACATAGATGCTATGATATGATGTCATGCTCTTGCTCGTTCAAGGGGCTATCTCGAAGACATCTTGGTTGCGTAATGGATTGTGCGTGGCTCGTGGTTTAGGTATTTGAAGGTTTATCATGAGTGGCTGCTTCCCGTGGCAGGTCTTTATTTAAATACTGCATTGTTTGACTGCCTCGTACTAACTGCTGCATGAGGTCCTGGGTTCGATTCGCTGGTTGGGAAAAGTGTCATTGAGTTTTTCTATCAGGAATTTCTCAGTGGCAGCCACGGAGTCTGGATTTGTGCCCGGTTGATGAGAACATAATTGGTGAAATGTAGGTGTACTATTAGTAACACCTTTGCTCACATCTGGATCACAGGTGTAACATTACAATGTTTATTTATTTAATTTATTTATTAATGAACACATACATTTGTTTAAACATGTTATATGTTATGATGTATTGTTTGAAATGGGTTGAAAATCAGGTGTTTGCGGAATGAGTTGTTTCTGACTAAGCTCACTACACCTCAGCGTTGTGTCGAGCAAGAAAATATAGCTCACGGTTTCCCCAACAGTCCCCATCATCAATTGGTTTGTCGTTATGTTTTCTGCTGGCCTCAACTGTTCCTCCACTAGGCGAAGGCTCCCCTCATTCTTTCCACTTCTCTCAATGGTGTGCTTCTTATTCTCGTGTGTCGTTAAGTACCTACTTGCTTTTAGCCGTAGGTCGTTGGTTTTATACTGCCCCCGAGTCATCTCTGATAAAACTCGGCTGAAAATTATGTCTCGAGTGCATTGCGTTGTGTTCATCTTCATAAAACATTGTTTCTTTATAATTGTCTTTACTTTCTCTGATAAGGATCGAATGCACAGATGCACTGAAACGATCTCTTTCAAAATATGACTTCTTGTGCAATGTTTTAGAAAGGACATATGTAATTTTAGCGTTCCTAATTACACCTGTCTTTAGAAGAAATATCACTAATTAAATAAGTTGCTCTCGCACCTAATCAAAATGTTTGAAATATCTTTACAGAAAGTTACATATAGTTAAGTAATATTATACAATTTTGGGAAAACTAAAATTCACTTATTTATGTGCTTGAGATCCGAACGAGAAACGATACGAAGTGTCACGAATAGTAATTCACGTAATACATACGAATAGCACTTATTATGCAGTTATATATACAGATATTACACTTATTTTTGTGTAAATAAGGTTAAGAATAGATTAAATAGACAGTAAATATAAAGTTGTAAAATATTTACGCAACTAAAGTGTGTAGATTACGCGCAATTTTAGTGGGATCGCGTTGTGATGCTCTGATTACAATGATAAATTGTGCGTCGGTAACATGGCGACTGCCGCAGCATGAGAGGAAGTAGCAAGATGAAATTGTGCAGATTTCTATTTGATATTGACATGTAGTTTTATTTCAACATAGCTGTTAGAATAAGACTAAGACTGGACAAAATATTGCGTTGGATTTTTGACGTGTATAAATAGCCTGTTACCCTGCTAACCAGCAAAGATTTTGAAGGAAAATTGTGGTTGATGTGACCTTATGTTAGATTTGGTTGACAAGACTTCTGGGTTTCTAGATTTTATGTTTGCTGTGTGTGATGGGGTCGCGACAGACCGAGGAGGAGATGGTGAGATGCCTTGGATGGCTTTATCGTTAATGAGCGAGAGGAGGCGCAACATCGTGAAAAGTAGAAGGAATGAGGGAAGGCCTACTTATGCCTAGGAGTTGAGACTAACAAAAAAAAATGTTGCTTGACATAGCTACTAGTTCGGTTCCTTCTTTAAGGTTCTTTTTGCTTCTTTCTCTGCGTCCAGTTCTAAAAGTAAAAAAGTAGTCAATCAATTTAAAAATCATGGGGTCCGAGTGCCCACCTAGTTTTTCGGGAAATCGCCAAGCGGTTGGTCGACTCTTCACGTGACCAGAGGGCGGGCCTATTTTTTGGCCAAAGAATCAGCATTGCCATCCAACGTGGTAATCTGCCAGTCTTCTGGGCACTTTTCCTGTTAACAGCGATGCGGACGAATTTTTGGACGCCCTGTAACCCTTTTATACTTGTACATATTTATTTCTATTATAGTTTTGTAGTTTGTAAATAATTTAAAAATCTAATCTGAATATCAAGTAATATTAGTAGCTGAGTACTGAAGATTAATGAAATGTTTTGCCCAGTCCTTGTCGACTACTTATTACATACAAATCTTAACAAAGACACTCAAAGGATTTTCCTCATCACGTGCCAGCATACTCCTCGGGTCTTAAGTCGTGCATGTGACGTCGGTAATGCGCTAAATTGTTATGTAAATGTGCAGGCGCATGTATAAATAACAGATCGTGCCGCGGGTAACAAGGGGCATCTGTGGCTCTCGAAAATTTAAATCGTAAAATGTGCCTTAAAATGCGACTGCGGAGCCTCTACAGAAACAATGACCCATCTCTTATCTTGCTCTTTGTGCGACTCTACCTGCACTTTGGGCGACCTGTCCGAAGCCACTACCAAGGTCGTTAATTGGCAAGTTTCTGGTCGATGCTACTTTAATTTAAATAATTATGGACATTATCGACAAGACGAATAAGACCGCAATAACATCGCGCGAAAAACTGGTCACACTGAAAAGAGTGAGCTTACACGTCCCGTAAGTAACGATTGATACGAGATTGAGGGAGACTCCGAGACTATACTATTCATGTCATTGTCAACGAAACAAAAATTGTTTCCACACAATCATGCGCAAGCGGTGCACATCCCTGGTGCGTTGGGTGCGGGCCAACCGCAACAGTATCCTGAAAGCTTTTGCTGAACGTTTCGACTGCCAGTACGTGAACCACTGCTGCATGGTTTACGTACTGACAATTGTTAAGATATTTTTTTTATTTGATTTAATTAAAATTTTGGTTTTGATTTTAATTGTGATTTAATCTAATTTTATTTAATTTTGTTTATCTATTATAAATTCAACCTTAAATATTATTATAGCTAAAATTTTCAATTTAGATGTTAATATTTAGTTTAATTGTATGATCCAAGTTGGTTGAAATAAATAGAATAATAATAAAAACATGACCATCGTTTGACGCGGTAGGGCGAATCTAGTGATTTAAATCTTTATTTGCTCTGCACAAAGAACTGTCTGCTTGGCTTGTTTGCATGTTTCAAATGTTAAGCTAGATCCGTTGTTTCTACTGATGTTTTCCTGTCTTAAAGCTATGCTGGTGCTTAGAAACTTTCATTATCTTCGTAAAAAGCTTCCTGGCTGCTTTGTACGCTCGCGATGGAAGTCTCTAGAGACAAGTCCTTCTACAAGATAGGGATAATTCTGATTCACAACGATGAAGTGTGTTATAACATACATACTCGTACATAAACTCACGACTTTTTCGGCACCTGGTACGATCCTTTCATACTCCTTGAACCTCGTCCACAGTGTGTACAAGTAGGCCCATAACTCTTTTGCATGAAAGACGAAAAATGACATTCAGCCAGAACGCCATTCAATTGGAACAAACAATTTATCAACATCCCACACTGCTTTCCTTTAGACCATTCAATAATTTCGTTTTGTTTGATATCGTTAACATTTTCCGCCACAAATTCTCGTTACAGGAATTTTCCTGTCATTGTGCCTTGCAATCATAGCCTGCGTGTTTGTGGACATATTAGTATTGACGCGCATATGTTTATCATCTCTGGCTGCGAGTGTTTGCGACGTGCCACAATGTTGAGCACGTCTGACTCATGCATATTAAGTCTAGTTCAGATAAGGGCGAGCTGCGCCGCGACGCAACGCGTTGCAAAAATCCTCCTACATCGCTTTATCTATCATCGCGACCAGAGAGATAACAGAGAGGGAAGAGAGTGAGCACCTGTATTTGAGCACACACTTGTGCACTATCATATCTCGCGCATCGACGGACGGCTGTCTCAGCAGAGTTTGACAGAAAACGGCCAGCAAGACATGTCTGAACCACGTGCACTACAGGCGGGCTGTACCAGGTCGCAACGTGTTACTAACTAGTACACGGTGACGACCATTTCTTTTAAACTTGAGCATTTCGCTCAAGAACGCGTTGTCATAGACACACCCCCTTGCCACTTCTCCTGTTTTTTATACATATTTCTGGTTGGATCGCTCGTCTGGGTATTTTTGCGAGCGCTATAATGCGTTGCTATGCGGCCTGCGAGTCCATTGCACTGAACTGGTTACAGTTATTTAAGTCTCGAAAGTGTTTGAAACAATTTACGATGACGCAATATCGAATGTGTTTTTTCGTAAGATTGCGATGCAGCGCACAGCAGCCTGCCGCAGCTGTAATCTGCACGTAGCTTTATAAAGATATTTGTTTTGCATAGTGTGTGTATGGAGCGCACGTTGTTCCCACTTATGGAGGGACCTTCAGAAATTATTGACGCGTGTCTCGTTGTTTTGATGTTTGACATTCATGAGATGTCAGAATAGCTTTGAAGAACATAAAGGATCTTGTTCCCTAATGTATCGCTTTCCGGGCTCATTGCTAGAAACGTTGAAAGGAAATAATTACCTATGGCGCCTTCTGGTTGCATTTACAGTGTCTACACTCTCTAAAGTTTTCAACTGAAACATTATTACTTACACGCACACTATCCTATATAATAAAAAGTTTAATAATAATAATAAAAAGTTTATTTCGGAACAAAAACACAAGACAAGGTACCTACAAATAAAACGATGGTAGCTGCAAAAGTATAAACTGCAGCGTAGAAACATATACATATATACATGGAATGACAAACGCACCGTTATACAAATATAATATGCATTTCAAGAGATCTGCATCGCCTCAGCTCGAGCTCTTCGGTTTTTTTTTTCACCGTCACGGCGGCATCGCCTCGGACCAAGATCAGCTATGAGCTAATACCGATCCTGTGCAGCGCCTATAAGTATGCTATGCTATGAGCTTTAAGGTGGAAACACACTATTGAAACGCCACGCGACCCGACAAAACGCGATGCGTGTTGAGTTGAATCAAATCGTATTATTTTCTATGCCCAGAATCACATTATAAACACCCGTCGCGACGAAATGCGCGCAAACGCCACCCGATCCGTACCTGCCAGATCGACGTGTTGCCGGTGGTCGGGGTTAATACGCCACCCGACGCAGCACACGCAGTGTGTATCTAGTCCAGACCCGATGCCACGCATCATTTGTTATAAAATACATATGAAATCTTCCATTGTCTAGAAACAAGTCTGGATATAGCGTATGAAATTTACCACACGTCCTTTTCTTTTGATTTGTTTCATGCACCCAATAACGTCTAGTTATTTTTTCTTCTTGAGTCGTTTAAGTAAAGCATCAAATCTTCTTCAAAATCTTCATCTGACTCGTTACTTAGAAGATCCGCATGGCATCGCGTGTTGGTAATGTGCACGGTGCACATGGGGTGTCGACACATTGCGTCGCGTCACGTTTCAATAGTATGTTTCCACCTTTATTCATGCAACAAACGTCAAAGCTTTTAGCAGTTCTAAGAAAGAAACAAATGACAAACGAATGCACGTACGCCCTCCCAAGCTCAACTGGCTTCTCAAGAAATAACGCAGGCAGGCGCAAATAAAAAACCATTTAATGCAATGACTTGAGAAACGGCACTCGAATGCAATTCTACTGTCATTCAGTAATGACTGAGTGTCGGTGACTGTACAGCGATGACGTTAAATGCTATGATTCTTATGCCTACTTATACTCATGGTTTGAATGACCGCATATTTATAGTGATATTGGGAAATGCAAAGAAATAAGTAGTCTGTATGTCAGTTTTGGGGTCTTAAAAAACGTAAAAAGTAAACGTAGAAAATTGTATTATTGAATTTAAATACGGACATGATATAATAATTTAAATATTATAAACGATGAATTTGTAATTAATTTGATTCTTTGTATGGTAGTATTTTTGTGAGATTACAAGAAATTCTTGCAAATAATAGTAATTTTTTTGCGGTAGAATATTGAAATAGAAAGTCCTCAAAAGAAACTAAAATAGAAAATAAGATGAAAGATGCCAAATAGTCGTTTGTCAGAGGTTTTTTAATTAATTGCTCTAATCTTTTTATCGTTCGAGAAACGCTGCACCCATCTACCACATTTCCAAGGAATCGAAAGACCCTAAGTAATCGTCATCTGTCTAGCCTTTTCCCAACAATGTTGGGGTCGGCCTCCAGACTTATCGGATGCAGCTGAATACCAGTATTTTACATGAAGCGACTGCCTATCTGACCTCCATAACCCAGTTAGTACTGGGTAATACGATACCCATTGGTAAGACTGGTTGTCAGACTTTCGGGCCACTGACTACCTGCAACGACTGTCAAAGATCTAATGACAGTCTTAAATGGGCATCGTGGAGTGCACCTTTATTGGTCCATAATTTCCTTTAACAATCAGCATCAGCATGAGGTGTGTTTCCTCATAATAGTCAGGTGGCATGGGAAACATGAAATCAACTAGTTAAAACAAATAACGTTTACAAAACGATATAAATATCAGTTATCATTTAGCACCCCCCATAGTGGATTCTCTGCTCTCGATGGTTACATAAAAAAATCAACTTACAAACCGAAGTCCTGGAAACCGAGATCATCACAAAAGTAGGATTTCGTATGTGAAGTATTTATTAGTATTTAGTTGTGCTATTATAAATGATATCATTGAAACAAAACAATAAATAAACAAACAAACGTCACTGTTAAGGTCAAGTAGTAAAAAAGTGCCTGTAGTGAACTATGTCAATGTCTGCCTGTCATAATGACGTGGTAATGGCTGCTGCGTGTGCGCATCATTTGCGACGAATGCTCGCCAATCTGTTATCTAAAGTACTTCACCATTATAGACTTCATTGCATGTGTGCTGGTTGTAAGATTTTCTCTGAGATGGAAAATTTTGGGTACAAACTAAGTCAAATGCCTCTGCATCGACACTTTCAAATGTGTTAATGCTGTATGCTTTCACAATGCATCATTCGAATTATTGAATTTGTGATTGTGACCAGAAAGTCTGACAATCAATCTTACCAAGCTAGCTAATTACTGGGTTGATTGAGGTCAGACGGTATATCCTTGTGAAATATTGGTATTCAGCTGCGTCCTGTAAGACTGGAAGCCGACTTCAATTTAATTGGGAAAAAGTTTAGGCAGGTGATGATGACTAGGTACCCACGAGATCACGAAACTTTTCTCATACGAACATTATTAATAAAGAAAATACCTTTAATATGCGCCGGATTGCAGCTACACCTGTTACAACTACATTCAGGCTAATCTTATCGCAGTAAAGGTTACAATAAGTAATAAGTAGAAGGTGGTCGGTTTATCTGCAGCAGCGAAACTACCGCTTAATTAACTCGCAGGAGACTTATGCTGTGCGATAAGAAGCCACAACTCGTGGTCTAGGATATCGTTGGTTATGTCTACTTTTAATAATAATAATAATAAAATTTATTCAAAAATCTACGGTACAACTTTTACAGTTTTTTTTTAAATTTATGTCAAGTTCACTCATGATTTGTGCCTGAACTAGGTAATCCTGTGTTTCAGGCTTTGGCTTTTGAAGGCTTTTGAAATTGCTAACAGTAAATTACCCGAGTTATTGCGATATGAAACAGCTCATAGATTAATTGGAGTTGACACTGGCCATCCAAAGTACGGTAGGTATGGAAATTGATACAAAGCAAAACAAGAAATAAAAAAGTTCACTCTATGTATTGTCTATGGAGATGACTGTCTCATCTACTAGACTATCATATACATAAGTGCACCTCTGTATATGTATGTGTATGCTTAAAGTAGCTTTCTAAACAAATAAATACAATTTAAGTGTCTGTTTGTAATTTCAAAATAACAACTTTTTACTGAATGCATATGAAACTATATACGGTACTTATAACATTTTTTTTGTCTGTATGCCCGTCTGTCTGTCTGTCTGTTTGTTCCGGTTAATCTCCAGAACGGCTCGACCGATTTTGACGGGATTTTTACTGCTGTTGTTTTGCTGATGTTATCAGTGCCGGATTAAGCCAGCGCGGGGCCTGTAGCAAATTCTACCAAGGGGCCCTTAGACTGTTTTAGGTTAGGTACCTACTTATCGAGTTTATGGTATTATAATAAAACAAAACTGTTACAAACAAACGTTTCTTGATTTAATTTGGGCAAATTTATAAATAATGCTGTTGATATCGACTTCTCGGAGTAAATCATGTTCAATATTCATTAAAGTGAGGTGATAAAGACGTTGTTGGCTCATCGTGTTCCTCAATTCATTTTTAACACGTTTTAATGTTGAGAAAGATCGTTCACCACTGCAGTTGGTGATCATGAGAGACAAATAAATGCGCAAAGCAATTTCAATGTTCGGGAAACAAGATTGTAAAGAATTTTGATATAACAGCTTCGTTTTTTTTTCTTTTTCATCTTTTGCCTTACGCTTTGCACTTCCTGAAGCGTAGTGTCGGCCAGTATCTCTTGATCTGCTGCTCATATTACCTACAATTAATCAATTTTCAAAATTAATGTTCAGAATAATCAAAATCGAATTTGACGCAGCAGGCAGGATCGCAGCTAACGCTCCATTTACACTCGAGAGCAATGAATCCGGGTCACTTAAAGAATCCTAAAAATCTCGGAAACTAAAAATGCTAGGTTAATGCAATAAATTGTATTTAATAGACAATGTAATACTCCTTAAATGAAGGTATTAAAACTTCTTAGTTATTGTAAAGTTATATCATAAAAAAAAAACAAATTTGAAAAAGGGCCACTTTCGAAGATGGAACTACGAAATTACAGCATTTGGTTTTGCTTTTGTTTGTAATCTGTCATTTATGTGGGTACATAAACCATGTTGATAGTGCTCTATATTCATTATTCAAGCTGAAATTATGTCGCTTACGCCTGAAGAATGCACCAGAATACTTACAATGCTGGAAACCGGCCGGAGTCAGCGCGATACAGCCAGGACTGTCGGTGTGTCGCTGTCAACAGTACAAAGAGTTCTCCGACGTTACGAAGAAACTGGTTCTAACCTACGCAGACCAGGAACGGGCAGAACCAGGTGTACCACAGCACGAGAAGACCGATACTTGGTGAACACCATGCTTCGAAATCGCTTTCTCACAGGAACTGAACTCACAAATCAGTTTCGACGCCTCGGAGGAAGTAACCCAAGTGCATGGACAGTAAGACGTCGGCTTGCTGAATCTAACTTAAAACCCCTTAGACCTGCAAACGGCCCTAAACTGGAGCGTGGGCATCGTATTTCAAGACTAAGATATGCCCAGAGCCACGTAAATTGGAGTATTGAAGATTGGTCAAAAGTTATGTTCTCCGACGAATCAAAATGTATGCTCTACAAGCACGATGGAAGACACAGAGTGTATCGAAGACCAGGGGAAAGATGAAGAAAGAAGCAAGCATGCATCGAAGAAAAAGTAGCCTACGGTGGTGGGTGTGTACTTGTGTGGGCCGGAATTTCTTCTGAAAGTCGCACAGAGCTGGTGATCATAGAAAACGGCTCTTTAACTAGCGTAAGATATGTGGAAGAAATCCTCAATGATCACGTTGGTCCATTTATGGTCAATTTAGGTGAGGATGCTATATTTATGCATGACAATGCCCGACCTCATACAGGTAGGATTGTGAATGACTACCTTCAAGAGATGAACATTACTCGTATGGAGTGGCCAGCGCGCAGCCCGGATATCAACCCGATCGAGCATGCTTGGGACGAGCTAGGCAGATGCGTAAAACAACGAAACCCTCCCCCAATCACGCTTCGTGAGCTCAAAATTGCTCTCACAGAGGAATGGGAGAATATTCCCCAAAATCGTATAAGGAACTTGGTGTACAGCATGCCAAACCGCGTAAACGCAGTAATGGAAGCACGAGGAGGCAATACGAAGTATTAAAATTCAAGAAAATCGTAATAAAGTTCAAAAATTTCATGTTTCCTATTTTTGTTTTAAGGAGAGATCAGCAGTTTTTTTCTTTATGTAATTTTGTGTTAATAAAATGTATGGCGACTCATATTTTTTTTACTTTCATTTAAGGAGTATTACATTGTCTATTAAATACAATTTATTGCATTAACCTATCATTTTTAGTTTCCGAGATTTTTAACATTCTTTAAGTGACCCGGATTCATTGCTCTCGAGTGTATTTTACGAGAAAAATCCGACCGCATTTAACAAACCACATAGACTCTAAAAAATATTTAGGTAAGTACATACCTATTACAAAATATTCTAGATACAAGAACGTATTTAAAAAAACTGTTCTGAATAAAATCATAAAATTTCTTCGATAAAAAACAATCACAAAAAGACGTCTTGTTTTTAACCAATTTTCATGTATTTTCACTAGTATGCATGTGAATACGCCAATATTTTAATAACAATATGTAAGTAATTTTACCTATTACGAAGTAAATGTATTAGCAAAAACCGAAATGGTGCTTACTGTCTTTGTGGGTCTGATAAAAATTAAATCTACGACCTGACCCACCCGTATACAGTATTATAAGTATCATAAGTATTCCTTCCTTCTTAAGAAATAACATAATAAACACTTTCGTCACTTTCCATGCGAATGGAGTCACGGACATCCAATCAGATAATTAAAAAAAACACAATTAATTGTTATTTTATAAGGTTGGCTACGGTCACATCTTTCAGATGAACCCAGCAACTGCTCAGAGTGAAAAGTAATAATAATTTCTTATTTTAACTTAAAAATATCTTACCTTATGCACAGCACAGTTATTATCGTTGAATACTTTTCTCTGCTTGACTACGTAAGAACACTGATCTATTTAGTATATTTTAAGAGATAACTGAATACTTAAAAAAATCGGTTGCACCGCTATATTATGTAAGAAAACAATGCTCAACACAATTACGAAACCACTTTTCTCAAGAATGGTTCATATCGAAAGTACTATTATTATCATTCAAACGTAAATATCGATCATTCCTCCTCGATTGATAGTCAATATAACCCTTTTCAACTCGGTCGGGTTATTACGACTAGCATGGAGAAAATATTAGGGAATTCCCCGTTTTGTTTAGCAGTATTGCCAACTTGCGTGTACTGCGGTGCGAAACATGATTTTTGGTGTGACCAGCAGATAGAAAAATAAAATTATAATTGATCATTTTGATGCAAATATTTTTCTTAGTAATTGTGACTAAATCTAATATATAAATAATACTTTTTATGGTCAGAAAACGTTGGTGCGCGGGGCCCCCAAATTCGCGGGGCCCGCAGCATTTGCTACTCTTGCTTCGTGGCTAATCCGGCACTGCGTGTGATGGTTGCAAGATTTTCTCTGAGATGGAAAATATTTGGCTACAAACTAAGTCAAATGCCTCTGCATGGACACTTTCAAATGTGTTAATGCTGTATGCTTTCACAACACATCATTCGAATTATTGAATTTGTGATTGTGACCAGAAAGTCTGACAATCAATCTTACCAAGGGGTACCGTGCTAGCTAATTACTGGGTTGGTTGAGGTCAGATGGTACCTATATCCTTGTAAAATATTGGTATTCAGCTGCGTCCTGTAAGACTGGAAGCCGACTTCAATTTAATTGGGAAAAAGTTTAGGCAGGTGATGATGACTAGGTACCCACGAGATCACGAAACTTTTCTCATACGAACATTATTAATAAAGAAAATACCTTTAATATGCGCCGGATTGCAGCTACACCTGTTACAACTACATTCAGGCTAATCTTATCGCAGTAAAGGTTACAATAAGTAATAAGTAGAAGGTGGTCGGTTTATCTGCAGCAGCGAAACTACCGCTTAATTAACTCGCAGGAGACTTATGCTGTGCGATAAGAAGCCACAACTCGTGGTCTAGGATATCGTTGGTTATGTCTACTTTTAATAATAATAATAATAACCCGAGCAAAATATGACAGACGTGTGCCGCCCAGATGATACCGTCACGAGTTCTTTTTGGCGCAGCATCTGGTCGGTGCCCGTCTGCCATACTGAGGCTGACTGGATGCGTGATGTCGAGCGAGTGTGTGAACCTATCACAGAAATGGAGCCAATCTTAATAACAGCAACAGATGTAGCCAGAGCAGTTCGTCCGTTACCGAATTGGAAGTCACCAGGACCGGACGGACTGCACAACTTCTGGCTCAAATGGCTTAGTAGTTCACACACTTGCCTGGCATCCCAATTCCAGTCAGCCTTAGAGTCTGGGTCGCTACCGCAATTTCTAACAACAGGTATTACCCACCTGCTCCATAAGTCAGGTAGTCCCGCGGAGCCCAAGAATTATAGACCGATCACGTGTTTGTCGACGGTCTATAAGCTTCTTACATCCATTTTGAGAGTGAAAATTAATACACACATTGACAAAAACTCCATTATGTCTGCCTCTCAAAATGGATGTAAGAACGGGTCCCGCGGTACTAAGGAGCTACTCCTCATCGACATGGCCATTAGCCAACAGGTTCGTCGATCCCGCAAGGATCTTTCGACATGTTGGATAGATTATAAGAAGGCCTACGACTCGGTGCCACATACATGGCTCATGAGGGTGCTAGAGTTGTACAAGATAGATGCAACTCTACGCGCCTTCCTTGAGTCATGTATGGGGCAATGGAGGACGGTCCTTCGATATCCAGGATGTCGACAGATCCAGGGGAACGCTGAGCCTGTATGGATTAAACGGGGAATATTCCAGGGCGACAGTCTGAGTCCACTTTGGTTCTGTCTAGCCCTGAATCCTCTAAGCACATTGTTGGAGGATTCAGGTCTAGGCTACCGGTTGAGGAGAGGTGGTCAGGTCATATCTCACCTTCTTTACATGGATGATCTGAAACTCTTTGCCCCCAACAAATTGCAACTGATGGAGCTACTGAAAGTAACTGAAACTTTTAGTAGCGCCATCAGGATGGAATTTGGTGTGGACAAATGTGCAGTCATGTATGTAAAGCGGGGGGAGATTATGGAACCCGAGGGAATTCAGCTCTCGGATGCCATACACCTCAGATCCCTCTCCTCATCCGAAAGTTATAAGTATTTGGGTATGTCGGAAGCGTTAGGCATTAACGTAACTGACATGAAGCAATCGTTGAGGGAGCGCTTCTTTGGACGCCTGAAGAAGGTATTAAATAGCCTTCTTTCAGGCGGAAACAAGGTGCGTGCCTTCAACGGTTGGGTCATGCCGGTTTTAATGTACTCTTTCGGCATACTCAAATGGACTCAGACCGAACTCGATGCCCTGGATAGGAGAGTTCGTACACTGCTGACCGCAAACCGGATGCATCACCCACGATCATCGGTGATGAGGCTGTACATATCGCGGAAGTGTGGGGGTCGTGGCTTTTTAAACGCCAAGACCCTCCACAACCGCGAGGTGTGCAGTCTCAGAGAATATTTTTTAAAAGCCGAAGTGGGTATACACCGAGATGTGGTCGCAGTGGACAAGGGACTCACCCCGCTGTCCATGGCTAAAGAGAACTGGCGCAAACCTGTGGTACTTACTAATGATGACCGCAAGGAAGTATGGCAAGGCAAGGAGCTTCACGGGCGCTTCTACCGGGCTCTTCATGGGCCGGATGTAGATTTCCCAGCATCCGTGTCCTGGCTACGTTTCGGTGACCTCTTTGGGGAAACTGAGGGTTTTGTCTGTGCGATTATGGATGAAGTTATGTTAACGAACAACTACCGGAAACATATTATGAAGGACGGGACGGTTGACGTGTGTCGGGCATGCCACCGTCCGGGTGAGTCCATCAGACATATTATTTCTGGTTGTTCTCGTTTAGCTAACGGCGAGTACTTGCACAGGCACAACCAAGTAGCCAGGATTATTCACCAGCAACTTGCCTTGAAATATAAACTTGTGGAATCTGAGGTACCGTACTACAAGTATGTGCCCGACCCAGTTCTCGAGAAAGACCATGTCACGCTGTACTGGGATCAGTCTATCATTACTGACAGGACTATTGTCGCCAATAAGCCTGACATAGTGGTGATAGACCGATCAGCGCGCCGCGTAATGATAGTCGATGTTACCATCCCGCATGACGAGAACCTCGTGAAAGCTGAGAAAGAGAAACAAATAAAATATCTCGACTTGGCACACGAGGTTGTCGACATGTGGAATGTGAACTCGGCTATCATTGTGCCGATTGTCGTGACGGCCAATGGCCTTATGGCCAAGAGCCTCGATGACCATCTATCGAGGCTCTCCTTAGGCGGTTGGATCAAGGGCCTGATTCAGAAGGCAGTACTCCTCGATACGGCTCGCATTGTGAGGAGGTTCCTGTCTCTGGAGCCCTAACCACCGGTAGCTTGGACCCTGCTCCCGACACCGGCGGACTCCTATTTTTTGTATTTTTAAATGTTTTTTTTATATTGTTTTATATTTAAATATTTAAAAATGTAAAGAATATGTTTAAAAATGAATAAACGTCATAATAATAAAATTTATTCAAAAATCTACGGTACAACTTTTACAGTTTTTTTTTAAATTTATGTCAAGTTCACTCATGATTTGTGCCTGAACTAGGTAATCCTGTGTTTCAGGCTTTGGCTTTTGAAGGCTTTTGAAATTGCTAACAGTAAATTACCCGAGTTATTGCGATATGAAACAGCTCATAGATTAATTGGAGTTGACACTGGCCATCCAAAGTACGGTAGGTATGGAAATTGATACAAAGCAAAACAAGAAATAAAAAAGTTCACTCTATGTATTGTCTATGGAGATGACTGTCTCATCTACTAGAATATCATATACATAAGTGCACCTCTGTATATGTATGTGTATGCTTAAAGTAGCTTTCTAAACAAATAAATACAATTTAAGTGTCTGTTTGTAATTTCAAAATAACAACTTTTTACTGAATGCATATGAAACTATATACGGTACTTATAACATTTTTTTTGTCTGTATGCCCGTCTGTCTGTCTGTTTGTTTGTTCCGGTTAATCTCCAGAACGGTTCGACCGATTTTGACGGGATTTTTACTGCTGTTGTTTTGCTGATGTTGGAACAACATAGGCTACTTTATTTTTTTATTTTTGGATTATCCTATTCAGGAAGAAGGTATAGGATAATCCAAGAAAAAAATCCTAGCGTTTTACTTATTAGTAGGTATAAGGTACTAACATAGTTTTAAGCTCTATTTACAATTGTATATGGAATTAAGTTCTGAAATAAAATTATAAATAAATTAAATTACTAGCTATGCTCCGCGACCTACGTCCGCGTGGAATTAAGTATTTCCATATTTGAATCGGATTTTGCAAACAATTTCAAAGGGGTTACGTTTTTGCACGGAACCCTAAACCAAAAATAAAAAAATAAAGTAGCCTATGTTGTTCCAACATCAGCAAAACAACAGCAGTAAAAATCCCGTCAAAATCGGTCGAGCCGTTCTGGAGATTAACCGGAACAAACAGACAGACAGACAGACGGGCATACAGACAAAAAAAATGTTATAAGTACCGTATATAGTTTCATATGCATTCAGTAAAAAGTTGTTATTTTGAAATTACAAACAGACACTTAAATTGTATTTATTTGTTTAGAAAGCTACTTTAAGCATACACATACATATACAGAGGTGCACTTATGTATATGATAGTCTAGTAGATGAGACAGTCATCTCCATAGACAATACATAGAGTGAACTTTTTTATTTCTTGTTTTGCTTTGTATCAATTTCCATACCTACCGTACTTTGGATGGCCAGTGTCAACTCCAATTAATCTATGAGCTGTTTCATATCGCAATAACTCGGGTAATTTACTGTTAGCAATTTCAAAAGCCTTCAAAAGCCAAAGCCTGAAACACAGGATTACCTAGTTCAGGCACAAATCATGAGTGAACTTGACATAAATTTAAAAAAAAACTGTAAAAGTTGTACCGTAGATTTTTGAATAAATTTTATTATTATTATTATTAAAAGTAGACATAACCAACGATATCCTAGACCACGAGTTGTGGCTTCTTATCGCACAGCATAAGTCTCCTGCGAGTTAATTAAGCGGTAGTTTCGCTGCTGCAGATAAACCGACCACCTTCTACTTATTACTTATTGTAACCTTTACTGCGATAAGATTAGCCTGAATGTAGTTGTAACAGGTGTAGCTGCAATCCGGCGCATATTAAAGGTATTTTCTTTATTAATAATGTTCGTATGAGAAAAGTTTCGTGATCTCGTGGGTACCTAGTCATCATCACCTGCCTAAACTTTTTCCCAATTAAATTGAAGTCGGCTTCCAGTCTTACAGGACGCAGCTGAATACCAATATTTCACAAGGATATACCGTCTGACCTCAATCAACCCAGTAATTAGCTAGCTTGGTAAGATTGATTGTCAGACTTTCTGGTCACAATCACAAATTCAATAATTCGAATGATGCATTGTGAAAGCATACAGCATTAACACATTTGAAAGTGTCGATGCAGAGGCATTTGACTTAGTTTGTACCCAAAATTTTCCATCTCAGAGAAAATCTTACAACCAGCACACGTGCAATGAAGTCTATAATGGTGAAGTACTTTAGATAACAGATTGGCGAGCATTCGTCGCAAATGATGCGCACACGCAGCAGCCATTACCACGTCATTATGACAGGCAGACATTGACATAGTTCACTACAGGCACTTTTTTACTACTTGACCTTAACAGTGACGTTTGTTTGTTTATTTATTGTTTTGTTTCAATGATGTCATTTATAATAGCACAACTAAATACTAATAAATACTTACATTAACACAGACGAAATCCTACTTTTGTAATGATCTCGGTTTCCATGACTTCGGTTTGTAAGTTGATTTTTTTATGTAACCATCTGTGCTCGAGACCAGCGAATCCATTAAAGGAGGTACTACTTAAATGATAACTGATATTTATATCGGTTTGTAAAAATGTTATTTGTTTTAACTATGTAGTTGAGTTCATGTTTCCCATGCCAGCTGATTATGAGGAAAAACACCTAATGCTGATGCTGATTGTTAAAGGAAATTATGGACCAATAAAGGTGCACTCCACCTTGCCCATTTAAGACTGTCATTTATAGATCTTTGACAGTCGTTGCAGGTAGTCAGTGGCCCGAAATTCTGACAACCAGTCTTACCTATGGGTATCGTATTACCCAGTACTAACGGGGTTATGGAGGTCAGATAGGCAGTCGCTCCATGTAAAATACTGGTATTCAGCTGCATCCGGTCAGTCTGGAGGCCGACCCCAACATAGTTGGGAAAAGGCTAGGCAGATGGCGATTACTTAGGGTCTTTCGATTCTTTGGAAATGTGGTAGATGGGTGCAGCGTTTCTGGAACGATAAAAAGATTAGAGCAATTAATTAAAAAACCTCTGACAAACGACTGATTGGCACCTTTCATCTTATTTTCTATTTTAGTTTCTTTTGAGGACTTTCTATTTCAATATTCTACTGCAAAAAATTTACTATTATTTGCAAGAATTTCTTGTAATCTCACAAAAATACTACCATACAAAGAATCAAATTAATTACAAATTCATCGTTTATAATATTTAAATTATTATATCATGTCCGTATATAAATTCAATAATACAATTTTCTACAAAATATTTAAAATTAGTATGACATGTATAGGTAGGTAGGTGTTAAACACATCCGTTATGGTAATCGGATGTGACGTAACGTAGGTCATTGGGAAGGCCGTTATTGATAAAGATTAGCTAATCGTTTTTATAATTATTTAATTTATAAGTGATAAGGAAGTCAGATGTTCGCTTTCACTAAAGTGTGTAGTAGTCTTTAGTTTCGATATCAAGTGAAGTAAGTCAAATTAAACATTGTGGTTTTTATTCTTAATTTACAGTTAAGAGGATTTAAAATTAGAATACTTGTACTGCAACATTGATAGAGCATCTTTCTTTTGTTTGGGAGGGTTTAAATACAGAACTCTGGTTTAAGGTGGGACCAGGGTCGGACTGACGCGGGCCCCCTACGGGCTTGGCTGGCTTGCGGGGCTTGCCGGAAGCGAGGCGGTAGGTAGTATAGGGGGCCCGCGTAGCCATGGGTGTTGCCAGCCTTTGCCCCGAGACCCTAATAGGCAATTATGGCGTACATTCACAAGGTTGCCAAAAAATAGAGTATGTGTAGGTAAATTTCGAGCTTGCTTCGCTCGATCTTGCAGCCTACTTTATCTCGAATCTTCGTTTTGTCTAGAATAAAACTGTTTCGACCTACCGGAGTTAGGTCGTAATTTTATTCTAACCTGTCATCAACGTACAAGGTAGGTATAGCGTAGTCAAAATTTGGAGCTCGCTGCACTCGCGTTTTTCACGTCGCTACTTTCTCTTAATTCTTGACTTTGTCTAATAACCGACCAAGTAACTCCCGAAACAATTCTAACCTGTCTAAGGCAAGGTGTCAAAAAATCCCATCTACCATTATCCAGCCGGCCGGGCTTGTTTGGAGCCACTCGGGCCTTTCCAGCCCAGTCCGACCCTGGGTGGAACTCCGGTTTGCCGGTCAGTGTCAGGCTATAATCTATTATGTTGAACAAAATATGATTCACGACCATTTCATGAAAAAGTCATTCTATGGGATTAAATGAACTTATAGGGTTGTATTACTTGTATTGTTGTTGTTTATAGCCATATTTGTTGCGGTCGCGAATCATATTTTAATCAACATACAACCTGACACTGATCTGCAAATTGCAAAAAAAATGAATTGCGCGGGCTATCTTAGTGCATCCTCCTTAAGTAGTTATAGTGCGGCATGCATCTTTTTGCACCTGAATGACATTGACAGGATGAGCGCTGTTGGTAAAAAATAGTGAAATTATCTGTGGAAATTGTATTGAAAAAGTAAGATGTTTCGTTGCTTTCGATTATGATAAGGCCACATCACGAACTTTGATTGAAGTAGTGATCCACTAGAATGGTTTTACTCTCTTTTTATCTTTGTTTGGTATCTGATGCTGTTACCGCCTATTTACTTCTTAGCCTGGCAAGAAGTGGCTTGTGATATTTTTGTGTAATATCTAGCTAGGCCAGCAGAACGGAAATGAACACAAAAGCTGCATTAAAACTTAGTATGTGAACAAACTAACGAACATTAATATCCAGCTACTTTTGTGATGACAAGCGTGAACTCATTGAATATTATAAACGTTCTGAAACCACCAAACATACAATAGATACCTACACACAACAATGGCCGACTTCTGTGCAAATTGGAACGTAATTTCTCAATCCAGGTTCACACACTGCTCATCATATGACGTAACAGATAGATAACAATCGGGTTACGCAACGTAAAACGGAACGCATCCGATTTCGGTCGGCCGCTCATTATTTTGTACGCGCTTCCGAGATATTTTTGTTTCCGTGCATTGGCAGCACTGGTGCGTTCTGATTTTGAATTAGTAGAGACCTTCTTGGACTGAGAGAACGCCGACGAGCAGATATCAATTGTTTTGTCGCTCAAGAAATGGACAATGGTAGGTCCCTGGTCAAACTGCCGAAGAAAACTCTTTAGTAGCTCTAGAGAAGTTTCTAGATTCTTGTTCGCTTTTCGCCAATAGTTGGCGGTAGGACAGATAAACTAAGGTCCGTATTATATTTTAGAACAATATTCAAACATGAACCTCAATTTTATAAGTGGACAGATATCAAGACTAATGTACTCCTAGAATTGGGAATATTTTCATACAAAAACTTTAATCCCGAACATTTGCGATTTTGACACACGAATGCTACCTAACAAGCGGGCGAATGACACTAGATAGAACGACTTTTTACTAGGTAGTAACAAGTAGTGGATAACGATTTTCTTTGTCTTGTCCCGTCTATCGCTCTTAAATATTTTAATGTCTTTGGTACAAATACACCCCAGTATCGTCTCAGAAACTGAAATTATAATAGAAATACACAACACGTAACATAGCATACATTTTATTCAAGTCGTTTAAACAGATTTTTCAATATCTAAAGCGAAAGATACCTTATTGTCCCTACATTATATTAAATAGGATTATGCAACGAACTCGGCATGCTTCCTAGTTCGCGTGCCGAATTACAAAACCCTATAAATGGCAGAGCTTGACATTTGAAAAGCTAATGCTTGGACGAAGAGCGCATGCTCAATGTTTGTGTCACTATATTAGAGGTGTGCTGACGATACTCTATGGTTGTCTGTCCAGTCTCGTCTATATTTTCGGCCAAGATATTACCTCCTTAGCATATATTTCGATTAAACCTTTTACAGGCACTTTTGGATTTTCAAGGAGTCGGTCATTTAGAAGAAAGTTGAAGCTAGTTGTCCGTTCCAAAACGAAGATCTACGAGCAAGAAACTACATGGACACACAATTTTTATAATAAAATTAGATTACAGAATCAAGGATACATTATTAATAATATTGAGTAGATTCTCTAGGGTGAACCTTAACGTTTATCTGTTTAAATTTTCGGCTTTTCTGGCTTCTTGAACGCACATCACCAAAGAGTATAATAATAATTTAAGGGAGCACATCACTATGTTATGCGCAGAGCATGCGGAACTGTCAAACGTCAGTGTCATAATTTACATTTGTTTGACCATAAACAATGGCTCATGTTGGCAGTTGGCTCTATGGTCATATTAAATTACTGTTGAGAGGTTACTCATAGTAGGCGACCTACGACCTTAGAAAGGTGGCTGAGACAGGGTGTTGTAAAGCAGCTTGCTAAAGTCATCCAATGTCCAGCTGCGGAGGATGGGATAAATTAAGAATTGACCTTAACTTTTTAAACTAATACAGAGCCCTGCGTCAGCAGATTGCGAAACAGCTGGAAGAAACGATTATGGACTTACGGTATTCTGTGTGTTCCAATTTAGGACATATCAATTATTTTTATTATGATTAGCCACAGTATCAGAACCCTACATCAGATATTTATGTCTACAACAAGAAAACTACGAATCATGTCGAAATTCCATGTCCATACACAATATGAACCATTGTTGCATTGTCTATGGCGTTTGAATTTTTTAAAATAAAATTTAACGGTATCAGGTACGAGTGCCCATTCACTACTCAGTAACCGTGAGTTACTCATACAAATGTAAATAATGAGTAATGTTTGTATACTCAGCTGTTCCGAGTTCAATATTGTAAAGACACAATATTTTTGTCAGCGCTGATACATGGGTCTTTCAAATAGAACACTTACTTAACTACACTTACACTTTAATTAGGAAAAAGGGAACTGTTGTGTTCAGTCGGATTACTTTTTGATTGAAATCAATGAGCTACTTACACCAAGTAAACATAATTGTGAATTAAGGGCCTTGATAAATTACTATTTGTTTCTGATTGTGTTTTCTACTTAAAATATGATATTCTTTGGGAAATAAAATCATCAATCGGATATATTTTTGTTAAATATTTTGTACTACAACATGAGAGGCTATTGATTGGTTCTATCGGTTTATCAACAATCTATATATACAGAGGCTAAAATTCGATTACAATCTGAACGCCCTGTGAGGTAATGGTATAATCGTCAATGATTGAAGCAACAAAAGCCGTACATGTTACAGAGGTTACAGCTGTCAGTGATCATACCATGCATAATTATGTAGTCACGTTATCTAGAATTAAATTGTTAATGTATAGATGCAGAATCAGTCACACATAGGTACCTTATATAACCATACAATTACAGGTTCCACGTACGTACATTTTCATGATTTGATTCTTCGAATCGATACTTTACGTCCGAATGTCAAATGAAATCGATTACGATCAGCATCGAGCGCAGCCTACATTGGAATTAATTCCATTATGCGATGGATGTGGGTTTCAAGGTCGGAAAGAAGCGAATCGGGAGTAGGTTTGCTGATAGCATCCATCATGATAATATTGAGGCGTAAGAGGAATACTAATTAGTTAAGCACTGTTTTATGGCAACTTTGTGTTTGTAGGATAAAACTTGAATTTTATACGCCTTTACATGATAGTTCGTTCTTAGTCTTTTGTCTCCAGTCTACTATTGCCATACTGGAAATGGTAATTTGAAGTTGATTCGCCTTAACATTTTTACACAGGTTGGACCCTTTTTTTTTCTCCCGGGGTGGAAAATCCACACGGATGTCCTCCGCCCTGGGGCGGGCGGAGGGGTCTGTCGGACTCTAACCGACTAAAAACCACCCCGGTATTCCTTTCCCACATTTGCACCGGGGATCATGGGAACTAGTGCGCCTTCCACGAACCCCGGCTAGTGCCAGCCCGCGTCTGCGGGCCTCCTCAAGTTTGCGGGGGGAGTGAGGTGTAATCCCCCGTAACGCCAATAGGGGGGCGCGTGGAACACTGCGCGCCACCGCCACGGGTCCAGTTATACGGGGGGCGTCAGACGTCGAAAAATTTCTATGTTCAGAATGATGTACAAATACGTGGTACCTAAGGGTCAGCTCACACTGAGACGCGACGCGACGATACTGGAAGAGGCCAGTGATTTTGTGCTGCGCCGCGCGCCGCCGCGAGGCGCATCGCAACGTCGCGAGGCGCATAGTAAAACCGTTGGCAACACGACGATTTTATTTTTGTATTCTTCTTCCTCTTCCTCTTCTGCAAAGAAGTCCGATTATAACAGAATCCCCGTCTATCATTAAATTTCACTCGAACACTCGACCGAACTGCATCAATTCTTCACGAAGTCTGGACGAAAATAGTAGAGACAAGTCGCCACGGCAGCCTCGGCTGCGTCTCGCGGCGTCGCGCGGCGTCACGCGGCTTCGTGAGGCACAGCGCCGCTCTTGCACGCCGCGCGTACCAGCGATGCACCGCTGCGTCGCGATGCGTCGCTCTACGCCGCAAGGCATCACGAGGCGCAGCGCTGCATGGTGCAACGTATTCTAAATTCTCACAATGAAATGTGTATCTTTTCGTGTAGAAAATAAAGTTATATTTTGAGTCGCTGTTTTAAAGTGTGCGCGCAGCGTCGCGTCGCGTCGCGTCTCGGTGTGAGCTGACCCTAAGCGTTTGTGCGTCGGTGTCCGTTCTACCCTTTATAAGCATATGTACTTACTTACATAATTATATCACCATATTTCATTACAATTTATAAGTAGACCTTAGGATTAGAGTGAGTCAAAAAAGATTCAAGCCCCTCAAAGCTTCTCCATTCATTTCTTTTCACAAACCCGCTCATATTTCCAATTTTGTTCTCGAAATCGTAAATCACATTGTTTCTCCGTTTAACGCCAGCCTTACCAAGATTACGGCAATTTACGAACTAGATCGACGGAACAAAATCACTATTATTCAGTAGCAGTAGCAGGGTTGACGCAAACAGAAACTGTCGCACCTTTATAAATAGATTTTGAGACTAGCAAATAGTCTAGGGAGGTTCGGACTTCGGGGACGTTTAGAGCAATCAGATCAGCCCGAAGATAATAGAACATCAATAACATCAACAAAGGGATAGTTTCCAAAAGTTTTAGGGCCGTGACAATCAAGAATAATAACGCTCATAAATATGTAAAAAAGAAAATGAAAACTCTTAGATAGTTCACATAATATAAGGGAAACATTTTTGTACCTCAAATATGTGAAACAAAAATAAATAAACTTATAACTAAACTTTGATTCTGTAAGGCGTATTGCCTTGGCTTGTATGAAATCCGTTAACACCTAACAAATGACACCTCAACCGCGCGGACGAGTGGTGTAGGCACTGCCTATACTGCGCCGCCTCCGCATGACCGCGCAGACGAGCGGTGTCGCGTGAGAATCGTCTAAGATTTAAATTGTCCTTTAAGTAGAAAGGAGAATCATTATCATCTTCCTGCTCTTGTCCCATTCTACTTGGGGGCACAACACGTGAATAGAAAGTAGAATGTCTTTCAAATAAAATGTGATTTTCGACAACCCTAAGTGGCAATCAATTGAATTAACGGGTGCACAATAAGAAGTCATGGTTTCGTGGCGCTGCACTGTGAGAAAAATTTTGATAAATTAAATTGATTTTGTTATAGAAAGCACGTGTTTGTTTTACAATTGTTACTTGTTGTTATTTAGTTATTGTGTCTTCGAGATAAGTGTGGTTAGAAGTTTACTTACTCACCTTGAACTTTGAACAGGTGGACATGCCTTTATTTGTATAAACAAACGAATATATGCATGGTTTGATGGGATTATAATTATTGAAAATAGGTTTTATGAAGGCTAACTACGCTTCGTAATTTTTTTATTTAACTAATAATTACGGTCAAAAATACAGCAGAAGCAGACATATAGAGGAAGTGCAGCTGTCAACTCAGTCTCAGGCACTCTGAGCCCTCGTGGTGCACTGCCTCTCGAAGAGCGCAGGAGCAGCAGTGGAAAAATTATAGGCTTATGCTAAGGTTATGCAGCCTGTTTGACACAGGGATTTAAAAAACTTATAGGGCGGACATTGGGAATATTTTCGTACAAAAATATGGATCCCGAACATTATTGATTTTGACACACGAATGCTACCTGACAAGCGAGCGTATGACACTAGATACAGACAGATTTGTTAATAAGTAGTAACAAGTATTGGATTACGATTTTATACGTCTTGTCCCGTCTATCGCTAGTAAATATTTGAATATCTTTGCTGCTTGAGGACTTCACAGTTTCTTGACGCTTATAACATGACAGACTAGTTAAAAGCACCTCACATTTTCCTCATACTTTCTCATAAATTGAAAACAATTGCACTCAACGGGCCGTAATAACAGTTATTAGTACCTTCAAGAATATTAAAGCCGTTACTTAAGTTCATATAAAATCGGGACATGGAGTGATTGGCTTCGACACATGTCAAGTAGGTACATACGTAACGGAGATATACGGACACTGCAGCAGAATACGAAGTGCCACGGAAACGACCGAAGTATTCCGAAATTGAGGCAAACGATAATGAGATGACGTTCATAATTGTTTTGGCATACATCGCCGAACTGTTAAGTGCGGTTGACATTCGAATTTAGCAGGGTTGGCAAGCTTGCATAAATTGCATTTGAGCCAGGTAACAAAACGTTTGGAGGAGTGGTTAACATAGGAGACAAGAAGACCTCTCTGCATCAGGATGATAGATTATATGCGTTTCAATTTATTACGTTTTCTTACATAGTCTGCGCTATTTAAAGAATGAAGCCGATTAAATGTAAGCCAAATTCGAATCAAATGCATACAATGTTTGATTAAGAACAGACTTTACGCAACTCAACGCGATCAGCACATCTTACATTTTAGCCAACTTATCTGCGCAGGCGGAAAAACATAGAACTAAATTAAATGGACCAACTTTGACATATCGATGCATTTTTTCTTGATAAGCAGCGCCACTTTGAACTGTAAACTTTAAGTGGTCATACTGTAGCGGCTTTAAAGAGCTGTCAGTGTCAATATTGATTCCATTGCAATTATGAAACTGACGTGTTTTGAACGCGGTTTGAATGCACTCGGTTTTACTGGCGAAATTCTTTCGTATACGGAGTAATTTTTTAAAATTTTGAATCCTATCTATCGATAACTTGCTCTTCTTGTTGACTTTGCGAAGGCCTTTGATGCCCTGAGGTGCTATCTCCAAACACCCTGTGATAAAGTGTCAACCCTGTGAGAGAAAGTGTCCCTCCACTCATCCGCCCGTTTGATACGGAGCACGCATCTATAAACACTTCCTTACTGCTGACAATAGCCGATGATTGCCGAAGATTCGCGAAGCAAAGCGCATTTCCGAAATGCGATCTGCAATAATATTACCTAACCGAGTAAACGTCTCCTGAATACTGCTGACTAGTTAAGTGTAACCGCTTGGCCACAAACTTCACACATAAGCGACAAGCGCGTTGTGACAGCGCAAAAAAACAAATGAAAAAATTTGCTAATACTGGGGCACTAGTCATCGGTACATGCAGTTGCGAAGCAAGCGCGCCGTGCGACGGTAAAGTCGTAATACCTGAGGTCGTGAACGGGGTATAATTTTGTGACATCGTGGCGTATGATGTAACGTAATGAAGCTTCTCGTTAGACACAATAGGCTGCTGTTACGTGTTGCGGCATCGTATGGCATTGTGATTGGACGGTCAAAGGCTAGATGATGCCCGCTAGTAATGTTAAGTTTATTTCCTTATAAAGGGGTTTTCTTTGAATTTTCTGTTTAATGGCGAAAGAATTTTAGCTAAACAAAAATAATTCTTGCTACCTATGCGTTAATCTGTAATATTGTCGTTGTCCATCAGGTTTTCTCCAAAAATGTTCTCCATCGAAAATCACTTCATATAATTTTTTTGCAACAAACTATTTGAGAACTGGATCAGTCCACTTACAGTTTTCCCATGACAGTCTTTAATTTCCCACTCCGTTAGCTATTCCCATTATTGTCGCATTTTTGGGTAAAAACCAGCTGTTTGTCATTAAAAAGAGTTTATTAGACGTTATTATATGTGGAAAAAACTGTAAATAGTGACAGCGGAATGACATAGCATTACAAATGAAGAGGTATCTGGGTTATTAAACTTGGCACATAGAGACTTGCCTAGGCCGTTATGAAGGTGAGGTCATTAAGAGAAATTCATTGCTTTAATGCTCAGTTTTTTGTTGGTTCACCGTGCTGGCTATTTCAGTTTCGTGCCACTAATCTAAATTGCGGAAAAAACAAAGATTTTTATCTGCATTACTGTCTTCTTTGCAAATGTGTCGCAATACAGTATTTTAAATACTTGATGAGAAGTCATAACTGTTATTTACGTTTCCAAGTCCATCGGTGTGGATTTGTTAAACTAAATAAATATAACAACAAAATCTCTTCTTAGAAGCCTGTCGATGGTAACCTAAATTGAGTCGGCCCTGAACTTAGCTGGGAGTATGGCGCCTTCAATAACGTCCATCAGTTTCTGTAATGGGCATACAGCAGTTTGAATCGACACGAAAAGGAGAAGTAAAAGCAATTAAAATTGAAAAAACTAATTTAATCATGGTAGTTTCTAATATATGGATCTTGTTTCTCCAAGTCTGCAAATTGGTTCAATGATACCCTAAGTTCGTCCAACTGCTATATTAGTTCTGGACGTCTGTCTCCAATAGCGCACTGTGGACTATCTTCTGATCGTATTTATAAGATTCTTGGGATCCTTGACCAGACATATTTCATTAATGTTGAACATTCTGTAGACCACTCTGCACTTCCAGTTCTATGTGTCACCTACGCAATCAAATAAATAATTTATCTATGCCATTTTTTGCGCGCACCTCATAAAGTTATCATAAGTTACCGTATATGGATGTTCTCTATTAAGTCTATTAAGTTCTGGTCAATAAGTATAGCTTGTTGTCCATGCTCTTGAATCTTGAGTACCATGTCAGTGGGTCTGGGTCCGAGGTCTGGGTCTACACTTGACTTAGATATGTTGAAGCCAACTACTTTAATTGTTTAGCCTTTCATTTGACTGCAAAAATTAAGCTAGTTGGCTGTAACAGATACATTAGTATGTGTATCTGTGTCTATTAAGTTCCTACCCATATCCCACCCTACCTGCTTGGTGTGGGCGCACCACGTTTTAAGGGTTCCGTACCCAAAGGGTAAAACGGGACCCTATTACTAAGACTCCGCTGTCTGTCCGTCCGTCTGCCACCAGGCTAAAGGCTGTATCTCATGAACCGTGATAGTTAGACAGTTGAAAGTTTCACAGATGATGTATTTCTGTTGCCGCTATAACAACAAATACTAAAAAAAAAGAATAAAAAAATATTTAAGTCGGGCTCCCATACAACAGACACGTTTTTTTTTTGCCGTTTTTATGGATAATGTTACGGAACCCTTCATGCGCGAGTCCGACTCGTACTTGGCCGGTTTTTTTTACTTCCATTCTTCCCTGTTTAATCGTCACACTTTCAATTCCTTTCCTTCCATACTTTTGTCATCCCTCACATAATCCATGTATCTTTTCTTTAGGCTTCCTCTCCATTAAAATTTGTTTCGTTGAATTGTGCTTAAGAGGGAATAGGGTTTGCGATTCTCCATACAAATATATTCCCATTTTTTCTCTGGAGCAATGTTTTTTTTTTCTTTAAAATCATAATCTACTGTAGACACGTCCCTGTCATTTCCTTTTCTTCAGCAACTAATAAGTAAAAGAAATTAGGCCCTCCAAAAATGACAAAAAATGTCCCATTTTTACGGCCGTGATTAGAGGACTACCAGACAAATTGGAAAAGTTTTTAACATAAAAGAAATTGATACGAACTTAGACATACTTTCTTAAAAATTTAATGTCAAAAATAATAATTGAATGGGCTCAGTTATCGAGGAAAAAAAAGGGGAATACGAAACGTCGATCTTGTTAAAATTTGTGTGAAAGCTGTAGCTGTCCCTATCGCACTCTACGGCGGAAGGCTTGACGCAGCGCGACGGCAATAGTTTCTTCAAATACCCACCTCACAGGCCGCGTTCCATTCTGCACTTTCATGTAAAATTAATTTTGTTACCGTTACAAGACAAAAGGTACTTTCTGTACCAGCAGCGAAATGTGTAAGTTTTACATTGGGGAGGAAGCTAGATCTTTCACGGCTCATTATGTGTGCGATTAACTAAGTGGTCTGGTTACTTGACGTTTTCCTCTTCTTCGTCGTTCCCTCAGTCCCTCACTGTCGAGGACCGCGACCATACATTATGACACGTCTCCTGCAGTGAACGACTCTGTACAGGCTGCCACCAATAGACTTCTTGAGCACGTGACGTCACCGGCTGAAATGGTTGTATTAATTTTGTTACAGCTATACATATTTTGTTTCCATTCTTCGTTTCTGTTTAAACAAGGTTGATTTGTTTTCTATTGTCTGTTCTAAACAACAAACAGTGTCTAAAACAACAGACAGTCTGTGTCTCGAAATAAAAACATGATGTCTTCCTTCTGTGTAGGGAGCGACAATAAATCACAGTCTCTAGTGTAGTCTACAAATAGTGTAGTGTCGAGAGAAGGGTCGCAGACGCATCCGTTCTGTCCGTTTGCTGTGCAGGCGCACGATCTGTTAAACATATGAGCAGGGTACTGTATAGTCAACCATACAGGGTGACAATTAAGTTACCTGTATCCTTCAAGAAAGTAAGTCTACCCGTCATATTATACCACTTTCCCAAAGAAACTCATACCCAATTCGTGAAATGAATACCGTACGTGTAATGCATAAGCAGCGGTGGCTCAGTGGTGGCGGCCCCGACTTACGAACAGTAAGTCGTGGGTTCGAACCCAGGCAGGCGCAATACTTTGTGTAATTTATTTCATCACCACTGCTCTAAAAAACGGTGAAGGAAAACATCGTGAGGAAACCGGTATGTCCTAGAACCAAAAATTCGAAGACATGTGACATTTAACAACCCGCACTGGGCCCGCGTGGTGGATTATAGCCCATTTCCTCTTATAGAGAGGAGGCCGTGTGTCCCAGCAGTGGGAACATTATAGGCGGAATATGCTAATGCATAAGCATAGATGCATTTGCATATAATCTGGTCTCTAGTTATCACATTTTTCGACTGCTATCGTTACGTACACACGGCGACATATCAAGCTATAAATTTTCAGTATAACATACCTTCGCTTTGTATAGATTTCCCGTGCAGCGAGAGATCCGCTTATACTGGTTTCCTATAGCATTATTGGTCGTCGTTGAGATGGTGCTAAACTTTTTAACCGTTATCTTGTGTCTCACTACATTACTTCATAATGAGTTTTTATGATCAGGATTATTGAGGTATTTGATGATTCCCAAAATAACGATGAATGAATCATGCGTAGTAATCTATCTATAAAACGGCTTTCCTAAAATGTTATAGGCACCTACTAATCTATACCTATCAGATTATGTTATGACTTATCATCTAACTTCCTTACGTAATTTATGACTAGTTATGACTCAATATGGTTACGTTCTCCATATTTTAGGGGCGTTTCTTAAATTTCCTTCCTTCTATGAATCAGTATTGTTAAACCGTCTTCAGGTACTTCAATGTCAGACAGCACCTAAGATCAGATAAAGTTTTATGTGTAAAATCATCTGGTAGGTACATTAGGTAAGTACCAGAGATGATTGGAAATGAAGTCATATTGCAAACAAACACGTGGTCGTAGGGTGACATGGAGTTTCATAGCGCTACGTCACACAAAAAACAATTGGTGGGACAACCTCAAACAATACCTTATGCCAAGGCGAATTTTAGAATCTTACGTCACTGTGAAAATAACTACCAAATGTGGACCAAATGCGTTACTGCATCACAACATCTTAAGCATCTTAGGGGCTGTCGCCACGAGCGAGAGAATCGCGGCGATATTACGTATTTGTATGGGATAATATCGCCACGATTCTCTCGCTCGTGGAGATGGCCTCTAACAGAGTGTATAGAAAATAAATACGTGGCACGGACGATAATATCGTCGCGATTCTCTCGCTCGTGGAGACAGCCCCTTAGGATCACAAATGAAAATGAACGCGATCAGTATTATGCAATTGTAAACCAATCCTGTGTTCAAGAGCTGTAAGCGTAAATTCCACAACACTGACGATATTCGAATTCGTCCTTAATTTCCAATTTATGGTGCAGACTTCTTAGGGGGGAAAGTGGGAAACGAAGATAACTATGGGAATGGGCATGTATCATATATTAATTAGGTGGGTACATTTATATTCTAAACTTCACAGTGGCTCAAAACAATGCAGGGAAAACTTTCAGATAAATAACACCATGATCATTATCATCTGCCTAACCTTTTCCCAATTATGTTGGGGTCGGCTTCGAATATAACCGGATGCAGCTGAATGCAGCAGTATTTTACGTAGAGTGACTACCTATCTGGACCTCCACAACCCAGTTAGTACTGGCTAATACGATACCCCTTGGTAAGACTGGTTGTCAGACTTTCGGGCCACTGACTACCTGTAACGACTGTCAAAGATCTACAATTGACAGCCGGGACCAACGGCTTAGCATGCTTTCCGAGGCACGGAGGAAAGCATGCACGGTTAGCCGTTGGTCTCGGTATGAAATGGGTAGTCCCCATCCACGGACCAACCTAGGCAAGCGCGGCTTAACCTGAAGATCAACACGAGTGACTGTTATTATTTAGTCACGAGCTCCTCAGATATATAACACCAATAAAATTGAAACACACACACCCATTGTAAATGTACACTTAGTTCGCAATAAATGCTTTGACTTTGAACACACATTGAAACAGAAATGAAAGTAAATCGTTTATAACTCCTGAGCGATTACAGTAATTACAATTTACAAGCACTTTCAATGTACTTCTAACGGCTATGCTATTAAATAATATAATTAAAGTCTCTGTCTTTACGACAGGGTTTATGCTCTCAACACAAGCGTGTGAAAACTAGCATTTACCCATCACGGAAAACATGACCACGGAAATAAGGTTTTTTATTTATTTATAGCCAATGACACTCAGGGGTGTAGCTTCCCATAGTGAAAGAATTTTCGGAATACGATTAATAGCTCCGAAGATTACCCCCTACATCCAAGTTTACAATCTATATAATATTATAGTGTAGGCTTTAGACCATTATCATTCCCCTGCCCTTATTCCAATATATTTGGAGTCGGCGCAGCATGTCTTCTTCTGCCATCATCATCATCATCCTCAGCCTGAATTCACCGACTGCTGGGCATATGCCTCTCTTTTCTTGTGCCAATCTCCATCTCGCCGCCAGACGACCCATATTTCTTGTCTCAGTTCTTGGACGCCATTCGATGACAGCCTTAGTACACCTTTCATCACTGCGCCTTGCTAGTAGTCTTCTTCCATACTTCTCGAAATCGCCAAGCGGTTGGACCAGAGGGCGGGACCTACTTTTTGACCAAAGAATTGCCATCCAACGTGGCAATGCTGTCAGCCGTCAGCACTTTTCCTGTTGACAGCGATGCGGACGAATTTTTGGACGCCCTGTAACCCTTTTCTACTTGTACATATTTATTACTATTATAGTTTTGCGGTTTGTAAATTATTTAATTATCTTTGAAATAAATTTAGGTATACCTAATTGAAATACAGAACCCGAAAAGGTTATCGTACTCATCATTATTAACTCCGTTACCTTTTCGGTTTTCAATTATTTCGATTCGTCAACAACATCATTTCAGCCCGAAATCGCTCCCCCTACAGGCCTCCCTTTTCTAATACCATAAAAATTCTCGGTTCCGTGCGACCCTCGCCCATACGCTTTTGGATGGCCCTAGTTTCTTTGGCCACCAATACCACCAATCTGTAAAAACTTTAGGTACTCTATCTATCGGACATCTCCGTGCCTAGCCAGATTCCTGCCGAAGTCCACTCCCTCACCTTGAATTACAACAACATCATGATCATTCTGCGCTCTTATCTCAATTTACTAGTGGTCGGCGAAGCATGTCTTTTTCTCCATACTCCTCTATTACTCGTCAACTCATATGTTACCCCCTTTCTAGTCATATCATCTTTCATAGAGTCCATCTATCGTTTTTTTCCCTTACCCTACTTTATTTCTTTATCGTGTGATTAGTGCCTAACCTGATGTCACAGTTTTTATGCCGCCCATGGGCCTCTGACTTGGCTTTACACGCTGTCGAGAAATATCTCTCGGGCATGCTGTTTTGTTTCCTCACGATGTTTTCCTTCACTGAAGCAAGTGCAAGTTATAGAATACGCACATGCATCCGAAAAATCAGAGGTGCGTGCCTTGAGTTCGAACTTGAGACCTTTGACTTGGCAGTCCGACGGTCCTACCGCTAGGCAATCACTGCTTACCCCACTTATATTATTGAATTACGTCCCACTTGTAAATTACGAGTTTCAATTCGATATATTCCCACTGCGTACTGAATATATGTATGTGAGAATTGTCATAAGCGGGCACTTTCAGTGGTCTAATGGCTGTGCTAATAAACGATATAATTATCTAGTGTTCGTTTGAGAGTCGCGAGACGGTTGCGCGCCGCTCGAGATGGTAGTAGGGTTGCCAATCACATTATTTTGTTTATTGATGTACGTATTATTTTTCTAGTGTAAGTACCAAAGATATTTAATTATACTAACGATAGACGAGACGGCGGAACAAACTCGTAATCTGGTTGCAGTGACCTATCGGTTATTATCGGTAATATTATAACATCTCAAACATGGCAATTATGCTATTCTACTGACGTCATCTCCTCACTGTGACTTGGGATCACAGTTTTGCTATAGCATTTCTTTTAATACTCACCTTGCATCCTAATAAGTAAAACACAGAGCTATTTTGTTGAAATGTTGGTTGCGCCGGATTTTCTTCTTTACTGAAAGAGTGATGGTTTATTCGATTATCTTTTGTTTATTCGTGTTCCAAATGCTTTGTGTAATTAGAAGCAATTGCAATTGTTTTGTGGAATTAGAAGTTTTTTTTAACTGTTTTTTGAGGGAATTTACATCTTTTGCATACCTAGTAACGAATGTCACAAGCTTGCTCAATATTTGTGAGTCACAATATCAGCTCAATTGACTATGATGGATTACTGGAGGAACTAACATATCATCCAGATAAAGACATACATGAGTAAATACTTGAGATTCATCACGTAACCCGATGAAATCTCGACGATCGTATCAATTCGGAATCTCATTCATTGTTTCTACTTCCAGAAATATTAGATCTTTGTTTGATATTAAATGTTTACACAAAATGACGGAACTTAGATAAATCTATAATTTCAAATTCATTCAATAATATTAACCAAATATTTTATGCTGATCTGCTCGTTCGCAGGATAAAATAATTGATTCTTGTAACTACTAAGAATCAATTATTTTGCAAGAAGGATTTTTGCTGATATCCTGCGACACAAACACATAATCAAGACGGTTACGCATAAGTTACAAAAGCAGCCTATATCTCAGGGCTTCTCTCAGTGATTTGGTATCTTAGCGTGGCACGCGTGGCTGTACTGGGCAGGGTGATAGATGACTCAGGTACATTGACGTGATGTGACCTAAATAACATTTCAATTGTTAATTTCGCTCCTTCGACAACCCTACCCCAGTCCGCAGCGTCGCTGCGCAGGCGCCGTGCTCACGCGCATCAGCCGCGCGCTTTCACGACACTTTCACGAATTTAGCATTCGGCTCAGAGGTCCACAGTATTACTTAACGTTAGCAGTCGTGTGGCCGTGAGGCCGTGTCACATATACTGATTATGTGTAACGAGCATTACGAGGATCACGTGGCAGTGCTTGCCGAAGTCTGTCCGTGGATGGGTGATCATAATGACTTACCGAGTTTCATCCATGCTTCGGAAAGTACGTTAAGCCCGGCTGTCATTTGTAGATTTATGACAGTCGTTACGAGTAGTAATAAATAAAATAAAATAAAAGATGCCCGAAATAAGACGGTGTAGTCTATACGCTAACCTTCTCAATCATTTCTTTTGAGACATTACCCAAACCATGCTCATACCGACCTTCGTGCTCGCAAAATCCTTCACTCATTAGATGTCATTAGCTAAACGAACTATTGTACAAAGTATTAATGAGGCACACTTATCTGGAACCTTGTAGTCATGACTTCGACATGAGGCGTGCGTTCGTGATGATCCCCGAACATGTCAAGTGTATAACTGCCGCTTCCGTCTCTACTTATATTAATTGTTCTCTCGTTTTGATCTCAGTATCATCACGAGCATCGTTCTTTGTTTTGACATTCGACATTGATTTAATTATTGAGTTTACCATGCATGGTCATGTGGCTTTGATTATGATTCATTTATAAATGGATAGGGTTATTTTTGAAAATTCATCGCCCTTGCTCTTAGGAATCTTCAATATTACCTATTTATTACCGGGCTTTTCAGACTACGCTATATGTATAGTACATTGGCAAATATTATATAGCACAACCTGAAGATGGGGACTACAACAACACCCACATAATCATCAAAAAAAACAAATCTGTTCATGTAGTTAGTGTTCCAAACATGATGTCAACAACAAGTGACTGCCGCATGCCGCTTCCGCATCAAAACTATCAACTATGTTCACACCATCTTGTCTAGCTCAGAGAGATAAATATTGAACGAGAGCGGGAAATCACAAAACCTTTGTTGACTTCCTTATTTGTTTAGTGATTGTTTTGTTTTTGTGAAATATAAGCAGAGGCAGACGGTAACAAACAACTCGTAATATAAAACAATACATTTCTGAGGGCTATGGCGCTTTTAAGGTGGAAAATTAAAGTTTTCTTAGGTTTTTTGCAATTTGCAGGTCGGTGTCAGGCTGTATGTTAATCAACATATAATTCGCGATCGTAACACGTTTATAGTTAGAGAATTATGATAGTTAAAATTATCCATACTGGGGCCCAATTCTGCTATTACAATAGACGACAATAGTGTCAGAATGGTCTGTCATTGATTTCATAATTGTTGATTTTGACAAGTTTTGACAAGTCAAAATCAACAATTATGAAATCAATGACAGACCATTTTGACACTATTGTAATAGCAGAATTGGGCCCCAGGTTGTACAGATAATTTCAATTCCCACCCTGCTTGCACCCTGCTGCTAATTTTAATTGCTACCCTGGCCCTTTCACCTAAAAGTGTTTCGTAATTCTGCAACAATTTTGAGCAGACTTTCTCGGTAGCTTAAGTCTATCCGATACCTTTTTGAGTTTCCACCGTCGTTAACGCTGATGGAATCCCTCTTTGTCTAAGCCTTTTGGTAATCAGTTGCATGGTTAGGCTGAGAGAGCCGACCGACCTCGACGTAGATGGGAAAAGAGCAAAACAGATGGTGATGACCATCAAATTAACATCACATGCCGATGTTAATGCGTAACAAGAGCCAACTCAGAAAAACAAATTGTTCTTTCTTTAAAAAAAAAATGTTGCCCCACTCTAGGAGTTTTCCTTGGGTCCCTTTACAAAAAAATAATCTCACTAACAGAAACAGCCAGTCTCGGAGCAACTACCATTTGGCCATACAAATATTGGTTCCATGCGGTAGTCAAACCCGCGAAACGGAGCGCAGTAGCCAATCGCTCAGCCACTGCGCCAACAGCGCGTCAATTATGCCTGTAGTCCTCGAAAACTTAGACGGAGGTGTACCTAATAGTGCACCCACATTTCGCCACCCGATTGCAATCAACCGGACCCAAGTCCAGACTCGGTGGCTGCTACTAAGTAATTACTAATGGAAAATCCCAATAACATATTGCACGTCCTGGGAGTTGAACCCAGGCACAACCCGGGTGAACATGCTCAGCAGACGCGTTTAAGAAACGAATTATTTAGGAATAAAGGTTTATTTTATATTATTGCTTGTTTTAGGAGAACTACACAATGCGTGTGAGCAAGGGACACCTTCGCCGCAGCAGCAGCCTCACGTCTTGGCGAAGTCTCAAAACTGAAACTGTAAGTAACCTACATAAAAACGTTTTATGTGAATAGGTGTCTCATTAGCACAAAGCTTTGCTGACGACGTCTGGTAGACCAAGTTTCTATTAAGTCTATTCAAATCTCAGCTCAGTAAATATGCGGTGAAATTTAAAATATCGTTAATGACATTTTATTCGGAACGGCCTTCAGAGGAATTAAAAGGTTCTCTTTTGTGGAATCTATTGAAATCTGTTGTTTGACTTTCGCAGAAATCGTACATGAGGATGTAAAAATGTCATCTAATTCTACCAGAACAGTAATGAACACCACCAGGTTCATCCGCTACTTCTTTTCTTTTGGCGATCAGTTATCAGATAACTTCGAAAACTTGACGAACATGAATTATTGGAAATATTAATCAAGTTTCAAATTTCGCTTTGATCAAAACAGTAGACCAAACAAACCATCAACAGCTCAAAAAAAAAACAATTCAAACCTCTGCGGACGTGAGAAAAACTAGCGCACTCGCAAGTGGGCAATACTCGTAAATCGAAGCTGCATTGTTCGCGGTCGTGAACTCTGCGCAGGCGCCCGTCTGGGGTCAAGGCGAGCCATTACAGATGTTGACTTAACATCATTAACGTGTTCCACTTCTGAGGCGGTTTTATGGTGTTTCGCGGTAGAACGCTGTTATTAGTATGGCGATATTGGAATTACGTTTTCTTAAGATTGATTTCAAGCCAATACGTTGTCAAGCTGCCAAATCTATGTGTCTGTCACTCTTTAAATGTTTATGCACGAGAATATAGAATACTTTGATAGCAAGATTTTAGTGGCGCTAGGTAGATCCTAGACATTTATTCAATAAGTTGTGGCACTCAAGAAAACTTACATGCAATGAAAGTAAACTACATCACCGAAATAATTTCGGCCTCTGAATGTAAAAAATAGAAGATGACATGTACCCTAACCCTGGGCCAGACAGGGACCCTAAGAGACACCATGAATTATAACACGTTTGCGCTTGTCGTACAATATGGCGCATATGGCCATCATGCGTAAAAGTTACGTAAAGTCATATTCTTCAGTCTTCAGCGGTTAATTAGGGAATGTGATAGGACCGGTAGACTGCTCTAAGTAATTAAGTAAGTGATGTGTGACACTATTAATTAATCACAAAACGGTACTAAGTAACAGTTGATGAAGTATTTCTTAAAATAATCGCATTTTGACTTCAAAATATCATCCAAAAATGCTGATAATAAGAATTTCCCACTTATAATATGGTTTTACAGAATATTTTAAATAGAAACATGTTTAATGATAATTTACCAAGACTGATCTTGGTAGGAACACATTCCAAAAGTGCATCTGCGGTACAAAGGCGGTGAACGTCAAAAATTGTCAAGAATCAAAAATTGTTATACAACCTCATGGTCTAGAATATTACTTGGGATCAATAGGATCACGATCCACTAAAAAGCATGGCTACTCTAGCCATGCTTTTTAGATGCTTTGTAGTAGGGTTAAATTGGGGGACCTGGATCAAGTAGATCCAGGTTCCTCTAATTTCACAATAATTCATTTATTCATTCATTCATTACATCAACACAGAGTTCTATTATGTAAATATGATATGTGAGTATGTAGTATGTTAATGTAAATTGTAATGTAGTATGTTATGAAATATTTTAGTAACAGACACAGATACCAAACAAACATATAATATGATACCTTCATTCGAAATAATGTATGGAGCTCATTGCGAGCGAGCATTGTTTTAAACATGACATTATAATCAATGTATGCTTACATAACAATTTGTTTTCAATAACTGCAATGCACTGGCACAAGAATTACTTTCAAATTGGTTTGCATCGTAAATTTCGATCCGTATAACTTTAGTGCCACCACCGGTCGAAACCGTTTTGTAAAACTTATCAACACATTATTATTAGTTGTATTTGTATTTGGAACACATTGGGTTCGTTGTCTACAATTTTATCCACTTTGTTTTAAAACCTTTTACCTAATATCAAAATTATATCACTACAATATTTGTTTACCATATAGTACGTTATAAAATTAGCTCCTCACAACCACGTTACATCACGAAATAACATGTAAATTAGCGAATCATGAATATTTCCTACAAGTTCTACTAGTTTTGGAACTCGATGATTGAGTGCTATTCTCTTTAGGTCGGTTATGTCAGTCCTCGCAATAGTTATGGCGGTAATTGCGTTGGTATATGATAGTAATTCATCTTCCTTTGCGACTTTTGCAGTTTCTTAAACGCCTAATTTGGTTTTGGGTAACGTAAGAATATTGGTTAAGTAATGCGAATTGTACAGTGTTCTATTTAAATGTTGTTGTTTAGTGGTCGGCCTGTCGCAAAACTATAATTATGGGGCCCATCATTTTCATTATCATCAACATCAACACACACAACATCATTTCGCCTTAACAAGCGAAAATTCTACTGTTACTTTACATTCCAAATTGAAAATGACGACAAGGTTCAATTTCAAGTTTAACGTTGTATCTTTGAGCAAGGAATTATTTATTTATTTAAGTTTTATTTGGTGTTAGCATAGAGTTTAGACTTTCATCATCTACGTATCTCGAACAAACGCAGTCATTTTACAACATTGTCGCTATCTGCATAGCAGACATACTACAAAACGCAGCGCAATGACACACAGGAGAAATTGTTAATTAAAAGAAAAAATGTTTAGCTATAACGAGCAAAAGTTTGTCTTGACAGCACTATCGCTTGAAGCGTAACCTTGATTTATATTAAGCATCTGATCAGAAAGCGTTGCAGCGACAGGATTTATTAAATGAGAAATATGTTTTACGGCACTGTCAAACGCGATATCATTATCGCGTTTCAGTAAGAATGTAGTTTTCATACTGAAGCATTTTTTTTAACGTACAATAAAATATTATATGTCGGAGACGACATGCTATGAAATGCTCGAGTTGTCTGCGATGATATTGATACTCAACAACGAAAGGAGTGGCGTGACAATCAATCAGCGGCTGTCGGCTCAAGCTGCTGGAAATTACTATAATTTGTAGTATCTGAAAGAGATCTTGTATAGGATAGCGATTTCTTACTCCTACGTGTAATATTTTAATGATTTAGTTCCCTTATAGTGCGTCGGTTTAAATTATTATTAATGGCTAGCTGTTCCCCGCGGTGTCACACGCTGCGCGGCTCCTAAGGGTCGTAGCGTAGCCTTCCTCGATAAATGGACTATCCAACACAAAAAGAATTTTTCAATTCGTACCAGCAGTTCCTGAGATTAGCGCGTTCAAGCAAACAAACAAACTCTTCAGCTTTATAATATTACAAACTCTTCAGCTTTATAATATTATTATATAAGTATAGTAGATTGAAGACTGGTCAGTAATCTTTGCTCAAATAGAAAAGGATTGCAAATATGCCTAGGCGCATGAAGACTGTCTGAAATGGATGATACGGAAAAATAGTCGAACAATGTCCAATAACAAAGGTAGCAATAAGGCAAGAGAAAGAAACAACAATTGTTGCTTACTTAATACTTCATTCTGTTGTTCACATATTGTTACAAGGCAAGCCACTAGGCCCTGGCACAGTGGTAGATACAGGTTCCGTGCGATCATCTCGCAAAGAATCCGCACAGAACATGCAACATGCAAATTGGTAGATTGTACTCGCATTAAATTTCACTTTTCTGCTATCACTTTTGATTGAATACAAGGCAAGACACTGGCCTGACTAGACTAGCCTACTAAAACTGAGTTTTAACATAATATCATATGCAGTTCTTTGTAAGTAATTTGTCCAAGAATTAATATATATGGCTTACCACACCTATCCACCTACCATAGCTTGTCTCTGCATCACCCAAAGGTCGATTGGTAGAGAATGCTTTTAGCATTAAGTCTGCCTCTGCAAGAACGTTATGTGTGCTTAAAATATTAAATAAATAAATAAAACATAGCTATTGTATAAAGATATATGAAGAATGAAGGATGGACTGTTTAAGATAGAGCTAGAAAGCGATGACAAATTCAGATGGCAACAACTACCGTAAATGAACCGGGATAAGGACTGGAAAATGATGATAAATTGAAATTGTTTGAGTGACTACTTGCGTCGTGATAACAAAAAGATGTTTAGGCGCGAAGCTCTCAACAATCCATTGTAGGAATGAATTGTATTGAGACATCTTATTGCAGCAATTTGCATTGGCCTGACAAACAAACATTCTCATACTTACAGCCTTAAATTCAATAAACAAAACTAAACAACCACAATAATGATGACAAGAACAACGACATATTATATTATTAATGCAATCCCACCGGGTTCTAGTCCTGTTGTTGAAGAGGAAGATGATAGGGTTGCTATGATAAGTAGCCAGTGCAACCGCCGATTGAGGACCGCTCTGGACCGTGCGCTGCGGGAGTATCGATCTACTCCTACCGAACTTAGGCCCTGTTCACCACGGTTACCCATGCATAAGAAAAGCTAGTGTGTGCCTTGGACTCGCAACTCAATAATATGACTACGTATGCTTAGTAGTTCACACACTTGCCTAGCATCTCAATTCCAGTCATCCTTAGAGTCTGAGTCGCTACCGCAATTTCGTATTACCCACCTGCTCCATAAGTCAGGTAGTCCCGCGGAACCCAAGAATTAACATCCATTTTGAGAGCGGAAATTTTGGGTGCTAGAGTTGTACAAGATAGATGCAACTCTACGCGACTTCCTGAGTCCTGTATGGGGCAATGGATTATGGTCTTTCGATATCCAGGACGTCGACAGATCCAAGGGAATGATGAGCCGTATGAATTAAACGGGGAATATTCCAGGGCGACAGTCTGATTCTACTTTGGGTCTGTCTAGCCCTGAATCCTCTAAGCACATTTCGGGAGTATTCAGGTCTAGGCTACCGGTTGAGGAGAGGTGATCAGGTCATATCTCACCTTCTTTACATGGATGATCTGAAACTCATTGCCCCCAACAAATAGCGACTGATGGAACTACTGAAAGTTACTAAAAATTTTAGTAGCGCTACCAGGATGGAATTTGGAGTGGACAAATGTGCAGTCATGTATGTAAAGCGAGGGGAGATTATGGAATCCGAGGGTATTCAGCTCATCAGAAAGTTACAAGTATTTGGGTATGTCGGAAGCGTTAGGCATTAACCTAACTGACATGGAGCAATCGTTGAGGGAGTGTTTCTTTGGACACCTGAAGAAAGTATTAAATAGCCTTCTTTAAGGCGGGAACAAGGTGCCTTCAGACCGAACTTGATGCTCTGGATAGGAGAGTTCGTACACTGCTGACCGCAAACTGGATGCATCACCCACGATCATCTAAGGGCTGTACATCCCGCGGAAGTGCGGGGGTCGAGGCTTTTTAAACGCGAAGACTCTCCACAACCGCGAGGTGTGCAGTCCCAGAGAATATTGTTTTAAAAGAATATATATTTAAAAAAAATATTCTCTACACCGAGATGTAGTCGAGTGGACAAGGTACTCACCCCGCTGTCCATGGCTTAAGAGAACTGGCGCAAATCTGTAGTACTTACTACTGATGACCGCAAGGAAGTATGGCAAGGCAAGGACCTTCACGGGCGCTTCTACCGGGCTCGTCAAGGGCCTGATGTAAATTTTCTAACGTCCGTGTCCTTGCTACGTTTCGGAGACCTCTTTGGGGAAACTGAAGGTTTTGTCTGTGCGATTAAGGACGAAGTTATGTTGACGAACAACTACCGGAAACATATTATGATGGACGGGACGGTTGACGTGTGTCGGGCATGTCACCGTCCGGGTGAGTCCATCAGACATATTATTTCTGGTTGTTCTCATCTGGCTAACAGCGAGTACTTGCACATGCACAACCAAGTAGCCAGGATTATTCACCAGCACCTTGCCTTGAAATGCAAACTTGTGGAATTTGAGGTACCGTATTAGTATGTGCCCGACCCAGTTCTCGAGAAAGACCATGTCACGCTGTACTGGGATCAGTCTATCATTACTGACAGGACTATTGTCGCTAATATGCCTGATATAGTGGTGATGGTCCTGAGCCATTATAATATTATCAGTCTGTAAAATTCCCACTGCTGGGACACAGGCCTATCTGTGAGGCCGTGTACGCCGTAATCCATCACGCAGGCTCACGTGTCTTCAATTTTTGGTTCTAGGACAAGGCGGTTTCCTCACGATGTTTTCCTGCACCATTTTGGAAGCGAACCATGGCCAAAAATCGTACGTTGATCACATCAAAAGTGAATGTTCTTGAATTTGGCAGCACGATTAATATCAATTTAGTACATTCGCTAGACACTATTAAGAGTGAAATCAAGCTCATCATAATCTAGATCAAACCATAATGACGAAATGATGGACGGTGAAAATTAAATGCCGTTACTCAAATTTCCTTTATTTTGACCAAGAATTTGCAGTTTCTTTAGCGTTTTTATCACCCGGCTATTCAAAATTGACAATTTTTTCTATTCACTTTCTGAATTCTTAGACAAGGCAATATAGTTCTTATTAATATTAGGGTAGCGATGGTAGGTTAGATTGTATGTGTGCTCAAGATAGTTTGCTGCCTAAGCCACAGTGTGAAGAGTGGACGCAGACAATTGAGCCAATTAGAGGAAATTATAGACGTCAATAGTATTGTTTTCTGATCGTTTGCACAATGGGTATTGAGTGCTAACGTCACCTGTTAAAGGTGATTTATTGTTTTTCAAGCGTATTGCAACGAAACTGCCGCTATTATGAACTTCATAAAGCATAAGGCGATGACGAAATTGAACGTTACGTCTGACAAGGGTGAAATTACTTAAACTTCAAAATATAAGAATAACTAAACACAAAACACAGATGACTAAGAATGATTCAACGTGGATTTTATCCACGTCAGTAGCAAAAATTACTGTAGTGGTTCTGAGACGTTTCAAACGTAACGGAGAGAATAAAATACCAAATATCAGACGCGGGATGATCCGTTTCTAAATATCAGACGCGGGATCATTCGTTTAAAAATATTGTTAAAGTCGCAAAAGTAAAATTTAAGCAAGAGTTCTCCAACATCTTTTGATAAATACATGATATATCACTCGATCGGTTTAAACTTAAAACAATAAAAAAGTTAAAACAAAATCTTTGTTACCTTGTAATGCGTTATTAAAGCGAAAGAAATATATTTTTGTCTTTAATGGAAAATATTCTGAATTCAATGGAAATTGTATGCTTTCATCTTACTTCCTACATAATAATTATATAATGCGAAACTTTGTGAGGATGGCTGGATGCTTGTAACTCTTTCACCCAAAAACTACTGAACGGTTTTGGATGAAATAAAAAAAATAAAATAATTATTATTTTATTATCAGGCAACAAGGCTCATAGATAACACGCCGTGATGGCTCTCGGCCACCGTAGGCGCGGGCCTGTGGACGGCGAGTAATGGGCTAGCTCGCCGTCCGTCCGTCGTATGACGACGGGCAGGCCGTGTCGACGGCGCGTTCGTGTTCCACGCGCGCCTCAAAGAGATGTCAGCAAACGGGAAGGGCCCGCAAGGGCCGGTGCCTGCCAGGGCTGCGGGACTGTTCGAAAGAGATACCGCGGCCCTGGAACATAAAGGGCCAATGAAGGAACATGGGTGTTTTTTAGTCAGTAAGAGTCTGACACTCCCTTCCGCTCCGCCCAGAGCGGGAGGAGTAATATGATGATTTCTCACCCCCCCCCAAAAAAAAAAAAAGGCTCATAGATAAAATACACAAAATAATATTACACAATGATAAACCAATACATATTTAAAAAACCTTAAAACTATGACTATACACGTAACGTTGTAGGCGTCGTGTTTCACTGCGTGGTGTCGCGTAACCGTCCTCGGAAACATCGATATACGACACCTTTCGGCCAAAAGTCCTCTTTCAGGCAGGTCTGTAGAACAAACAAACAATCAATCAATCAATGTCAATGTCATGTTGTGTATATGTGTTCAATGTCTGGAATTTTGCACACAGATAGTTTATAAACTGGATTAACACTTAGGATACTTTTTATCCCGGTAGTATGATCCCGTGGGACAATTATCGAAATTCACGTGACCGAAGCTGAATAAGCTAGTAGTATCTCATAAAGTCATAAAGTAATCATAACAGACGACTTAGTTGAACTAAACCAAGGTATATATTATGTTATGGTATATGCTGATTACTGTTACAGTTAGTGTGCATCATCCCACTGCTGGGCAAAGGCCATGGCTTCCAGTTCCTCCGAACCTGGGTTAATCTGGACCACTGGTCGGTGGTTTTGTCCAGCTTGTGCTTCCAGTCTCCACAAAGTGGCTGTTTTGGCCCACACCGGCCACAACTCATTGGTATAATCTGATTCTGATTTAATTTCTACGTAATTATTTAAGCTGGGCTAGAGTACCCCAAGGGACCTTGTTCGGTCCGTTACAGTCACAGAAGAAAATCAAATCAAAATCTTTAGAATAAGGTGTACGTTTTGCTGAATGTTGTGTTCTTATATTACTAATATTACCTATTATAAGTAGGTAATAAGTAGTTAGTTTACAGTAAAATGTATAAACGAGTTGCTTTTAAAACAATGTGTGCAATGGTTTTGTTCTATAAACCTTTTATTAACTACTTTTGATTATTAGAATGTCTTGTGGAAATAATAAAATACCATGTTGTTACAAAAATGTTACAGCATTATCAACATTATGCCGCAAAATTACTTCAACATTCAATATTGATCATATTACGGATAGTTTTTTTAAACATCGTCAAAGTTACACAAAAGTGGAAACTACAAATGAAATGTGAGACGTCATTGCTAGCTGTGAAGTGGTAATGTGTAAACTTTTTACGGCTTGTGTTGTCCAAACATTGTGTTCAATCGGCGGATGCGCTCACTAGTTTTTGTTTCCCGGACGCGCTCACAATGCTCCGCTTACAGGAACACAGAGTTCAACAGAGGTTGATTTTCAGACTTCATCAGTTTAGTTGAGGCCATAGGATAAGCGGGGATTTTGAAAGTTTGAAGGCCTATAACGAATTTTTCAATTTTTTTTAAAAATAACTTCAGTTTGACGTCCAGACTTTTAGCGAGGTTTCGTACTTAGGTACCTTGTTCTGTACCTTATCTGTCTCGAGGTCTAATTTGTTTCTCTTCAAAGAATTATACCGTTTTCAATCGTCACCTCATCAGTTACACTTATCTCATTATAAATCCATCTTAAGACTCCAGATTGATATTATTCTGTATACCCATGACCACTCAAGCGCTATATCCCTCGTTCACGCAACAGGCATCTACTGAATTCCTTTCGGTTACTTAACTATGGTTGGTTCTTCAAGGTCTTATGAGAAACGAAAGTTAATTACAACCACATCATACCAAAAGATAATAGACAAATAACGTGAGCGGAAAATATCAAAGTACTCACAGATATGACGGGCCACCGCCGCTCTAATAGCCTCAGAGCAAACTCGTCTTGTTTGTTCCCAGAATCAATTACAGTACAACACCAAAGTTTAATGACTCGATTGAACAAAAAGCAGCCGAACTGCGGTCGCTGACACTGCGCAAGTGCGCATCAACAGCAACCTCTCGCCAAATCGAGCATATAATTAAAAATCGATTTAAATTGCTTGCTATCTCGATTCTAGATGCGTTGGTTTGAGGTTTGTTTCATTAACGTGCGTGACATTTGTGATAGCAGGAAAATTTGTTAGAGGGAATTTCAACAATGATACTTCTGCTTCGTCATGTCGATGATTCCCGTAGTTATTTAATTAAATTAGTTTCGACCAGAACTCTCATAGGTCCCTTAAAGTGCAGGTGGAGTTGATGATACTGAATGCTGTGCCCATTTAAACAGCGATCAAAAAGAGTCAAAATTAAATTCCATAGCAGTTATGAGACTGACAGCCCTTGAACGCGGTTTACTGGTGCTGATTGACGAGTTCAGTTTCTTTACTGAAATTCGTCCTTATTCTGTCTTCTGGAACTAATTACTGTTAGGTCATGCTCCGTCATTTGCTGCTGTTAAAATTCAGGCGATCACCAAATAAAGGTATACCGTATGCCGTAGTGAATCATGCCGTCCTAATTGTAGGCCTGTTATGAGCTCCACTTTTGAGGTAGAGGAAAAACGAAGAGGTCATAGCCCGATGACGTCTTTAATAACAAGAGAATGACATCATGGTTTTTTGCTTTCAACTCTTGCCTTTCCCCGTAATAGTATAAACCTAATTATCAAAAAATAATGCAGGTTATTATTTTATTACCTCGCATTGTTAGTCATGCGGAAATTACAACAGTTAAGTGTGGGATTTAAATATCGCGACGACACACAATCTTATTTCTTATCTAACTTTAACTACATATTTGCTTAGCAAGATAAATGTTTGGCAAACACCACCTTCCCCTTCAGGAGGTCGCTTACCTTGTTTGCTTAAGATAGCATCAATTACCCAAATTATGAGTTAATCCGAGAATCCAAGAAGTTCTGTTACCAACTCGTGGTGTAAATGGACGAAAGGCACTCATTCATTCCTAAAGCAACCGTAGAGGCTGAGCTATGTACAGTAGAACCTCTTTAAGTCGAAAACCTCCCAAACTCGAAAAAATGTTGTGTCGACGAATCTTAACGTCTACAAGTCGAACATTTCCTGCCAAAATTCGCTTAAGTCGAAGTCCTCCATAAGTCGAAAACTCAATAACTCGATTTTTTTTGCGTCTCCCTTCAAGTTCGACTTACAGAGGTTCTACTGTAGATTGACAATCTAAAAAAGCTTATACCTATCATTCCAGTAGTATTTATCTATACTAATACCAATATACTAATAATATTATAAAAAGGTAAAAGGAGACGGGCGAATCTGGGCCTAACGTTACACAAATGAAATATTTATCAATATTTTTTTTAGTTTTTTCGTGGTTAATCATAAAATATTAAGTAGTTTTATCATGGCATAAGAAATTAAATATTTAATCAAAATAATACTGACTTCCCTTACTTTGACTTTTTAAACAATGTTGCCAGATGAATTATAAAAGTTAGTCGATATTATTACAAAAATAGAATAGATAATTAATTATATTTAAAATACTATAAAACGTGATTCAGTTTTGTTCTTTACATAAGTTTAAATAAAAAACACATTTTTTTTTAATGTTTCTTCGTGACACTTCAACGTTTCAAAAAAAGTCGTAAATTAAATCGATTTCACAATCGATTGTCAATGTTTTAATATACAGGCAACAAAGCGGAACTCGTGTCAATGTCAGGTCAAAAACTCAAACGTCAAACAGATCATTTGCTTAGTTCGTTGTCTTTGAGTTTGTGGCGGTAAATTAATGAATATTTTCTGTTGTGTTTTCGTGTGCTGTAACAATTATTATTCGATTAGTGTTCTTGAACGACTTTGACTTTTAACTGTCAATATCCAATAATTCTAGCTGGCTGTTCAGAGGTAGTATAAAATCGAGACATGTAAGCTCAAAAATATATTTTACTTTAGTTCACAGTTCTCTTAATGGTAGAGAGGCCATCAAATAATATTATTGTAATTGCTTGGCAGGAAAAAGAACAGTAGGTTGCTGTTGTCATGTGATGTCCATAGTATGGTACCTACGCTGGGCAAGGCATCAAGAGAATTTAATATCACCTGCTCAGTTTTAATTGTTTATGATGAAGTGGAAGATGAATAAATCATTAAAAGTGGAAGTATTTTTAATTCATACTCCCTCTGCTTTTTATAATTTATCTAAAACCTCTAAAATCTAGTTGAACGGCGTCTGAATCTTCAGTGTGTGAATGTCCTACAATGAGTTTAGGCTAATTCTAGTTTACAATTAAGTCAAATAATTATTTTCTTAAAGTAGGTATAGCGTGAGAGCTCGGTGTATGAATACCTTAGAGGTTATTTTGTACAAACCAATAACATCCTATATTTTCTTTCTACCATGGAGCAGTCGTAAATATTTTAGTATTTTTTAATTGGTATTAGTATATAAATTAAATAATGCAGTAATCGTTACTGTAACATCAGGCCCAACTTTCTATGAACTTTCGCCCGCCTCCTTTGTTTATAAGTTTGTATGGAAGGGATCTTCGGAAGTTTCTTCAACCAAAGATTCTTTCACTAACAGGGATCTCCATTAACTTCGAGTGTCATAGGCTATATTTAAAACGTTCTCGTGGGTTAATTTAAGTGCATAATGGGAGCAAAGCCGCGAGCGAAAGCTAGTTGTTATCAAGTTTGACACATCATCACCATCACCGGCAACCAGTTGGATTTAGGATTTTGCAAAGAAATAACGATTTTGTTCGCGTGGTCTTGTCTATCGCAAGAATATTTAAATGTCTTCGATTTTCAAAGTTCACTTTGTTTGGGCACCTACGTTTGGGGAACCACCTGTTGTTCGCATTTGATATCTTTGATATGCTGATAACAATGTATGTAATGTCTCGATCTTCTGATTTGACCTCGTTCATGTGATTAGGGTTATCATCGGGAATATTTCCATGTAAGAATGGAATATACAAAACATTCCGGTTTGGGCCTAAAATAGCTACGATTGTGTCACATGTTTGTAGCTATCTGTTATCTTTAGCAGGATTGACAGCAGTGGAAAATTTGAATTGTTTTGGTTTTTCTTATGATATAGAATGATGAAATGATATATGAAATGTCTTTGCTTAGTTCAAAACTTTTCTGCGATGATCCATGTCTCTTAAATTGAGATTTTTTGGCGAACTGCTTCATGGCATAGAAAACTGAACTGCGTCTAAAATCACTTAAAATTGAAAAGCTTTACAGCTTATTACTTCCAAAGCTCGTTCCATCGTCGACCTCATCTCTGTCCTCAGGACTAGATTGAGGTCAAGAGTAGGCCCATCAAACATAAAAAAAAAAAAAAAAAAATAGCTTATTTAAAATAAAATTGAAAGCTTTAAAAAAAATTCAATACAAACAGTTTCAACGTCGTAAACGTTCAGATAGGAGTATTGGTAGTTATTTGAACAGCCAGTAAAGATTCAGTATTCGTATTTTAGTATTCATTTTAGATTTGGTTTAATAAGACTTGCATTTCGCTTATTTTCTTTGTGGCAACCCAATATGGTGTTGCGTCATTAACTTTTAACCTTATTGTTACTTTTACTGTTTAGTTCACTAATATGAACAGAAAGTTTCGAGGAGGCAAGATTATTTGATTAACTCTGGCACATTTTAAGTACTGTGTGTGTGTACTGTGTGTTAGATTCTGTTGCTTATAAGTCCTAATTATAATATTTTTGAAAAATAACACACTGCGCCTAAATGTACAACCTTTTGCAATACTTTTTTAAAATAATTTATTCTTATTATAATTTTTGCTTAAATAATTTTGAATTCTTCGGACTGCTTCGTTGGCCTAGGTCGCAAACGCTAATGCTGAGCATGAACAGGTCCTGAGTTCGATTTCCAGGTTGGGCAAAGTGTTATTAGGTTTTTCCATCAGGAATTTTTCAGTAGCTACCACGGAGTCTGGATTTGTGTCCGCTTGGTGGCCACCAACCCACCCTCTATTACTGATCTATCTGACTAAAACATAACTGGTGAAATGTGGGTCTACTAACGAATACATCTCTGCTAACCTAACCCTTCGGGGATCACAGGCGTTGTTCTGAATTCCCTATATTATTCTAAACTTAAGGAAATGATCTTTATAACAATTTGTAAAGATAGACTGGTTGTATAAATCAGAATGTTGGACCACAGAAACAGTCTCTGAAATGAGAAAAGAGATTTGTAACAAATATGATACATTTGATAAGGAATAAGCGTATCCGAACGTGGTGCTACTGATCGAGAAGTTTTTAGGAAATCGGTTGTCATAGCCTGGTCATGGATTGGTATTTGGTTGGAGGAATGGATTATGAATGTGGAAGCCTAAAATATATAAGAAGATAATTGAAGCAATTAATGAATTGTGTGTAAGATCATCTTAGTTGTTGTGTTGATCACTGAGAAAGCAGCATCAGAGATAGGAGAATGAAATGAAAGAAATAAAAAAAGAAATAATACAATGCCATTTGGGTAGCTAGTAATTTGTCTAACTACAATATAATAGTCGTTACTTAAAATGTTTTGAGCTAGGTGACGACGTATTGCCTTAGTCGTGAACAATGCTCATTTTCACATAACAAGGACAACCATACAACCTTGTCTGACTTCGGTGTTAGTCTCAAAATTACCTTCATCCAAGATTTTAATAACAAAATCATCTAATACAATCACCGTTGGTCTATATTGCACGTTACCAATAGAATCGTGATTCATTGTCAATTCAAGTGTTATTATATCTCTCCTTCATAAGTTTTATGTTAATCGTTCTCGCTCGCTCTACGATAGTTGTTATCATTTTAATATGCTATTGTTTCCGCGCAGACATTTCTATTGTTATTGCTTGCCTAGTATTTGATCATTCATCTTGCTAATCGCTTCTGTCATTATTAAAGGTACCTGTAGGAATAGTCTGTTGAACCGAACACTCGTTTTTTTCTGGTGGTTGTTTTGGAACTTGTGGGATTAGAATTCGAAATTCACCTGGAGCAATAAAAAAAAGGTTGGGTGCGCGTGAGGTCGCAACAGAAAACATTCTGGGGGCAGCCTGTGCTGAGGCTCTATGTCCGAGCGAGAGGCACGACTCGAGCCTACTCGATCCATTCTCGATTTCTCACCAGTGCCGCGCGAACCGCCGACATTATCGCCCGTCGCGTTCCGTTCTCATTGTACAAAAGTTTTTTAAATTCTTTTCGAGGTGTGATTTGAAAAGTCGGTAACAATAAAATTAAACGAATTGTTTTATTATTTTCGAATAACGAATTGAATGGTGTTGTGAACAAGTGTATCGATTGTTGTAAACAGCTACCTGACCGACGCGTGGCGGAACATAAAAACAAACTCTCGTCTCGCGTTTCGAATGGTCCCCGGCAATAATTAGTTTGGTAAAAGTGAGTGTGTGTGCTGTGGACGCTTGATGGTTCAATTAGAACTGTTTTATTAAGCTTTCGTATGTACCACCATTTCGCTTAATCGGCTCTTACTACGGATTACACATGTTGAAGTTGGTTAGTGCCATTTTGCATGATTCATTTGCTAATTACAACAAACTGCTAATCGTCACTGTTATCATCTGTATCGACATGTTCATTTAAATCAAGTGATTGTGATCTAACTTGCATAATACTGTTACAAATGTTTAATTTTAATTTGAACAAATTGGTTACAATGGAACATAATGTAGTTCACGTTGTGTTTATCAATTAATTTGCAACTCGAGATAATCCGTTATTATCGTAAAGTTATCAGATGACGGTGACGATAGTAACAACTAATTGCTTTAGTATCTGTTGTGTAGTTTCACATGACTACTCGTTCAGATGCGTGGTCGTGCTTCGATAATAATGAACTCTTTTAATATACTCGTTAAGAAGTTTTATTATAAAACTTTCCTGTATTAGTGCCGCAATCTTAGGACCCTATTTAAGATTTGTCTGTTATTTTGCTACGTTTCATTAAGATAATTATTTATTGATTGTTTTTGAAAAGATAATCCCCCATCGTCTTTAGTATCGTCTGGCTTGTTAAAAACTCCATTCATAACATTCAGTTTGGCAAAAGCATGATCTTCAACCAATTCGTTATGGTTTGGTTCTTAGTGTTGTAAGTTATCTACAATTTTATATACAGCGTCAATTTTATCGAATCAGCTGTCTATATCGTGTTCAAATTCAATTATGTAGAATTCTTTTGTTTTTATATCGAGTACATCATTATTAACTACTATGAGGACATGCTATTATTTATTTACAGACTGTAATGTTTTTGTATCGGTCATTGTAAAGGGCATCTTTTGACCTATTCATAAGGCACTTTTTACACTACTTATTAAAGTTAATTTGTAAACTTGAACTTTTAATATAATTATACTACCATCGCCTTCCTGATTGTTGTCTTTAATTGTTGATTGTATCTATTATTGACTCCTAATTGATTTGACTCTTAATGGTTGCCGTACAATAATTTACGATGCAATATCGTAAATTATTGTAATATTATTATCATAAATCAGTCATCTACGCTCTGGTTAATTTTTAAGATTCCAATTTTCTATAGCCATACTTTTCTTTTGATGCTTTAAACAGCTGGATTGTTAATTTGTTTTCTCTTGCAGATTTGTCTTTTGTTTACTTGCTTGTTGCTTTCCCAACTGCTTCAAAGCTAATTCTTTTTGTGAAATCTTATTCTAAGGTACCTACTTCTTTCAGTTTTTTTTTTTATAAAAGACTAATATTCCGAAATCGTCATGCCACTAGCGCTATACACAAACCTAGCCATATCTAAAAATCTAATTCGTTCCAAGTCCAAACGGTTTCTAAATATAATTTCTTTTTTAGCTGTGAGATGAAAAACTCACGCTTTCCTGCATAAAATTACGTCAATTTGTTTTAATCTTAAACATTTACTTGAGTTTTTCATTGGTGTAGTTTTTGCTGTTCTCTCCGGCTGGACATTTGTTCCACTCACCTATTTCTTCGTGTATTTTTAGCGTTGCGTGCCGACTGTCACTAGTCCACTAATGGGAGACCGTATCGCTACATTAATTATCGTGTTCCTAACGTCGTTTGATTTTCTCTCTTAGGAGTGATATTTCATTAGTAGTACGTCAATTACATCTATTGAACATGATGGATTCTCCTGGTCGGTTTGATTTGCTTTGTTATTCGCTTTCTCGTCTGTCTTACGCATCACGGTTTTTACTAAATACGTGTTAATTATAAGATTCGCATCCTTGACTGCAGTTGCTTGTTTGTTTATTTTACTGATGAGTCTATTGCGTTAATTGGGACTGCAAGGTGTTGTTAATTGATTAATTTTTGAATAGGATATGAATGCGTCGTGCTGGTTGCTCATGTTCACTTAGATTGAGACCTTGTTTGTTGCTTTTGATTGTGCAGTTTTATGATGATATCCAATAACACAATATCCGTTTGTTCATTATTTTCATCTGCATGTGGACAATCACTAGAATTCTTATCAATAACTGTTGTTACTGTTTCCTGCAAATACAATTGATATTTATGATAGTGCCATAATAAGGCCACCACGGATGTTGATAATAAGGCAACCACCTATTGTCCGGGTTTTCGAGGACAATCATGGATATAAAAGGGGCACGGAAAGTGACATTTCGCGGTGGCAATGTCAAAAATGTACGTCATTTGTCAATTCTGTAGAAGAGCACTGCAAGACATATGAAATGCTTTTTGAAATCGGTTGCGTTGCGACTTGTTTAGGCCCTAAGGGTCAACAAAAAGTAATCCCAAGTCAAAATGTACTAACATCATAAAATAACATCACGCCTGTAATCCCCGAATGGATAGGTTGAGGTATACGCAAGTTATGTTTAACTCCCATGTAAAAGCCTATTGTCATCAACCAGGCACAAATGCAGACTCTGTGGCTGCTACTGAGAAATTCCTGATGGATAAACCGCACTTTGCCCGGTTTGGGCATTGAACCCAGGACCCCATGCACAGCCTCAGCAGTCGCGTTTGCAACCATTAGACCAACGAGGCAGTCAAAAAATAAATGTAAAAATGTACAGACGCCAGCACATTAAGCTACTACAATCTGTCAAACTTTAATAGATTTTCAACTTTATCTGTAAAGCATTAGGTTGGTTGGGAAAATCTGACAGTTTCGGGTAGGTTGACCTGGCGTCTATACCTACTAATGTAATTAATTTTCCCTGTGTTTAGATAGTTAAACTCAATGCCAATTTTGTTCGTATCTCGCTCAGTAAGGTCGATGTCGACGTCGAAAAGGCTACTTACAGTTCGAAAGGCAATAATTAAATCGGTTCAATTTATATTTGAATTGGAAACACGTAGCTTCGTGTCAGCTCGTAAAAATATTTAATGGCCGCCGAGTTAGTGCTAGAAGTAGTAAAGCTAAGACTTAGTTTTTCATATAAATAATGTATGATAGTGCCATTCTTACGCCAGCTATGCCCTATTTCTGGGACTTAAATTAGCTTACAAATTGCTCAAGTGCTTAAACTACTGGGATTGGTTGAATGAATTAAGGGGAAAGCGACAGGATAGCCCGCGAAATTCAAATGTTCTTATGTTATAACTTTAATGAAATAGGCATTGAATAGAATTAAATGAACTTGAGACTTGTATTGATGATTTTAATGATTATAATTCTGTAAACAAGTACGTGTTACGCTCGCGAATCATATTTTGTTTAACATACATCCTGACATTGACCTCCAAATTGCAAAAAACTTAAGAAAATTTGAATTTCGCGGGCTACCCTGGCGCATCCTCCCTAAACAAAATCAATCGCATCACTTTTCATACGTTGACAGTGATATTCTCTTTTCTCTCGAAAGAATGAAGAAGAAGTTCTGGACAATTTGTGACCAAAAGATACTTTGAACGTTTTTCACGTGGATTTGAAGAAAAAAAATGCAAAAGATTTCAGGTTTTTAGTTTGCCCAACTGCCCAGAAGTCGGGTACCTAATATTTTTTCGATTTTAGCTTGGATCAAAAGATCGATTAATTTGCGTTACATTATTTCTTACTTAGTTTATTTTTACACTTCCATTTTTTTTGTTTTGTAATTTCGGTAGTATAAGAAAAAAAAAATAACAAGCAGAACTAATAAATACAAATTGTAAATCACGTGTTAAATACCTACCTACGTCAATCGTTTTATTTTTGGTATTATTTGTTAAAACACAAGTGTTTTTGCTACTTTTAAGTAAACTTAATTAGCTGTAAAGCTAACGCTCAATCATTCAAGATGTTATTTGTGGATTGTGGTTTTAAATGATTAATAAATTAATGCATAGGTATTTACCTAACTACCAATTTATGAAATAATACCTAACTACCTCAGTAGGGCAACGATAAATAAAAGTACTAATAGCATACCTATTCTTGAAATATTAGCATTTAAATGTAACTAGAATGATTAAGGTACATTAGACATAAAAAGAGCGAATTTCACTAATGTAGTGAACACGGCCAGTAGCTGCAATATCCAAACGGAGATCAACAGCTGTCAATATTATATTATAGCAACTCTGATAGTTTTTGAACGCGGTTAAGATTAGAAACAATATCAAGAAGCAAGAATATCAGCGATAAGACCGCCATTGCAACAGTTAGCAATATTGTAAAACAATTGTGTTATAATTTGGTGCATAATATAATTTATAAATAATAATTAATAATAAAATATATTCTATTCTTATAAAAATAAATAAAAATCACAAAGACGACAGCGGTGTTTTGTTTTTTTCATGACAAAGCAAAGTATTGTTGCTACCAGCCAGCGAGATAACTTTATCAATATTCTTGACAATGACATGATTATTGATGATGTTGTCGAAAAGGGAACGCTTGGAGCCGATGTGCTTCTCAATGATATTGCGTCAGTCGATCAATCAAAAATAGAAAGATGTAGTAAACATCACGAGGAATGTATTAAAAGTATTTATTTGTAGATATACGAGTATATCTTGGATGTCGCCTAAGTGGCTGACTTAGGCTGTTTATTACTGAAAGATTCCCGATTTAAGAGACTGCTGAAACTTGAAAGGCTCATGATCGTCTGTCTAGCCTTTTACGAGCTATGGTGGGCTCGCCTTCTTGTTTTTTACTGGAAGCAGCTACATACTAGCATTTTGCATGGAGTGACTGACTGCGTATCTGAACTTCACAACTAAGTTACTCTGAAAAACGATACCGCTTGACAATATTGGTTGCCAGACTTCCGCGCTTTTGACAACCCGTATCTTGGCAAGCTCCTTTAAAATTTGAGATTGCTCGCTTTTAAACTAGGTCGGACATACCAGTGATAACCAACATATGGGTAGTAAAATGGCAGAGAAATGGCAATGAGAACTCTTTTTATATGGCAACATCTGGTACGCACACGTGACAAAAATAGTTGAACAAAACTCTACCATAACATCAATTATAAGGGTCGTTAAACGTTTTAGTTTCAGTCGTTAAAGAAAAGAATAAATCAAGATGCAGAGTCAAAATAGGCTAAGAATCGGCTCTTTCTGAACCTGGACAAGACAGTGCCCATTTTTCAAAACTTTCTGTAAAATACAGTGCCCATTCTTCAAAACCTTCTGCTTTCTTATGGTTAATACAATCAAATTATTGGTGAAACATATTCCCTAAGAAGAATAAGTTACAAAGGTAAATGTTGGCAGTTCATCTTGTTTCCTTCAGCCAAGATCTTCCACGCTTCAATAGCCACAGACTTATGCACCAGAAAGCAAAATTAATTAAAAAGAAATGACGTCACTAGACGGCCATTGTTATTTTTCTCTCTTTCTACTTAAAATTGTAGGTGTATAGGAAAAGTATAGATTCCAATTTTTTTATTTAAGTAGGTACTTCTTGTTACGTTTTTGTCGTGACTGCAAATAATCGTGATTCTTAATCGCTGCAGGTGGTATGGTTAGTGCTATTTTACAGACACGGTAGTTAGTGGTTTTTTAGCGAATATTTTTGATCTAATGCATAGTCCAATACCTTCCTTGTCAGTCTCATCCAGATTGAAGATTATCGAAGTTCTTGAAAATTAAGTATTTTTGATCTTTTATCTTGATGTAAATAAGCTAGGTACTTACATACGATACGACGACGGTTCTATTTTCGAGCCTTCGGCGAAAATCTTTGAAGTAAGTACACGAGCTGTAAAAACAAATCAAGGGTTAAGCTACGAGCTGAGCTTTATTTTTAGTAGCTGAAGTATCTTTAATTTATTCTGATTAAGTTCCTTTTTAGGTATATATCTGGTCTTTGCATAAACACCCGGATTTCAAAATTTCATTCCATTTGACATCCAGACGATCATATCAATTATATTAATTTATCTTCTTGTAAAACATAAACTGTGTTTAATATGATTAAAGTATTCCAGCATGTTTATAGCAAGTAGCTGCAACAGATGCTATCAGTTTAATTAATTAAAACTGGTTGGTTTTCGTAGAAAGTTGGGAGGTCTCTGTTCTCGCTGGTTGTCGATTACGTGTTGAGATTGAAATGGTGCAACTTGCAGATTCCTTGCCTATTCTACTAATAGCTGGCTTACCTTACCTGACTGCCTCTTTGGTCTAGTGGTCGCAAGCGCAACTGCTAAAAATGAGGTCCTGGGTCCGATTCCCAGGTCAGGCATAGTGTTATTTCGTAGTTTCGTTCCGGAATTACAAGAGATAAACAGCAACATTTATTCCAACTAAAACGAAGACTTCATTAAAACGCAATTACCCATGTTCCTCATGTTATCTGTTAATTGATAAATAATTTCCGTTCTTAGTACAAGTACAACATCAGGTGGCCTGATTAAATGATAGATTTGCAAATAATGATATGCCAATATCTTACGATTATAACTAATATTAGAATTCTTTACGCACCACGTGTGGAATAATAGGCTTTTTAATACAAGAACTTATCAACTTTGTAATGTGCAATAAATAAATTCCAAAACATCAAGACCTGTTCGTAGTTATTAGTATTGACCTTCCCAGTCATCACGTTCTGTCATTGATAAAAGTTGAAATGGTTGCAATAATATTTATCTTTCTTAAATTGCAGTGGCATGATCTTAGTCATTTAGCTTACTATCAGGCAATTTCGCCACACCTTTATGAACCATCTTTGAAAATAACTTTGGCTGGTTCAACTTTAACATTTTTATTGTTTTCTGCTTCTTCACCATTTCGAGATGAGTTTATCAACATTTCCACCATACCTATCAAAGATTTTTTGAACAATTTTAAATCTGTTATTAATCAGACGGAAAGCCCGTTAGCAAAACTAAGGCCTATTTCAGAGCGTGACCGGCGCCGGTTGCGTGCGCCGGTCGCGGGTTGAACAGTGAACGTTATCATACAAGTTTATGGACATCGAAAAGCTCGACGCGACCGGCGCCGGTCTCCCTCTGAAATAGACCTACATCTTACCCAACACTCTGCCCCTATTCAGCAACAGCAATATCTCTTAACCCACAACATGTACTCCATCGTACGTGTCTCCACCAAAGGAGGTCCGACAGACACACAGCAATTTACCCGAGCATTATTGCATACCCACCGCAAATGATACGCGCTCCGATCAGCTCCATCACCCAAATTGCTTGTAAATAATGTAATATCTTAGTTTTGCCGGCCATTATAGATATTACGCGCGAAATTAGATAGCAATATATGGTAACAGATTAAGATGCAATCGCTGTAACGTACCATGTGATTGAGGTGACGCAAATAATCATTCTGATACTTTTTGGGGTAACGGTTGTCGAGACAATGGCGTTTGGCTTGGTTCTGGATATTTAGGCTTTGGCCTTGTTGGCAATCTTTATAAAGCAATTTCCAATCGAGACATTAGTATAATTATGATTGTTGGCTGTTGTGTTGACCATCACTCAGATCCAGCCTGTCCCTTGGCTGCTCTCCCCAGCGACGCCCTAAGCTGAGGCTCGTATCCCGCAGGGGGCGCTGGCTGGAGGCCTTACACTCAAGGCATCCACAGGATAGTCCGGTTAAGGAAAAGCTAGTCTCATATTATGTTGACCGGCGAGATGCCATTACCAAAAATAAAAAAAATGTGTTGACCGTTGACCCTGTGCCTGATCTTTGTCCGGTCGTGTCGGATTGCCGTGTCTTCGGACTATGAGAGTGAGGGAAGAGATAAATCACATTCTTGTGCACTATTATATGTCCCAAGATATTATTATATCTATGACTGATGACTAATAGCTAGTCTTTGCTGCCTTGGCCGGTGCTGGAGGACTGTAATTCAATGGCAATTTTATTTTACAAATCTTAGGTATACATATCAAGCAGATTCTACTGAAGCATTGAGGTTTTCCAAAACCTTTACAAAAGAGGAGTCGTAAAAGCCATATCTAAGGTGTTTTTATCATATACGATACCCGTCCCATCTGCAGAAGTTCGCTAGTTATTTTAATACCAACCTGTATAGTGTAGGTATGTGTAGTTTGTCAACATAACACTTCTTTACCCACATGTACTACGTAACTCAAAGACTTCTCTAAGGTGTAATCCCCTTATCTGAGTGATAGCAGCATGGCGATTGAGCACGCGCCCGCGCAGCTTGCGTCACCGACTGATTGTTCTCCGACAAATAGACTGCGAAGTGTCGCAACTGTCGATTGAGACTGCGCCCTTTATCGGTCGTGCCCTGTTAATTACTGATCAACTTTCTTTGCTAAGTTGATTGAAGGTAGTTTTTGTTGTATCATAAGTTCAGTGGCAATTATTGTCATTTGAACCGTATGCTGCTCGTAACGAGGATGAAGCAAATCTATGTGGAATTGTGGACAAAGAACTTCTCATTGCATTGACTTTTCTCTTATTAACTTGATTTACCATTTACGAAGCTCTCTATTCAATTGCTTATCGAATAAACTGACTTAGTCAGATACCAGATGCAAAATAAAAAACACGAATATGGCAACACTCTAAGCCTTAGAGTGTTGCCATATTCGTATTTTTTAGAGTCTAAGGAATAATTGCCGTGTTACCAACGCTTGAGGTTTCCACCCCAATGAAACGGCCTTTCGGAAAATTACCGGCCATCCAATAATTTCATCATTATGGTAGGTACAAGCAACATTATGGCGGGTAAAAGTAAAGTATAAGTATATAATACCTGTACTACGGTGATATTGAAGAAGAAATCCAGTGAATGGAAATCGATGAAGGAACGAGGACAATGCCGAGTAGTGCAGTTGGCATGCGAAGACACCTTTTGAAAGTAACTCGAGGAATGTGTGACGTTGCTGTAGAAAGGATATAAGTACAGTCCGCACATGCAGTTACATTCATGATCCCTTTCCGACTGCATTCGAATTGATCGAGTTTCATTTTCACAGCCTATATATTTTTACACATCATGGGTTAAAAATATACAGGCTGTAAAGGACATGGCGCGCAACCTGTTTTCAGAATTAGAATCAGAATCATTTATTTGTAAAACATAGGTATAACATTAGGGATCTTATAAATAGTTAAGGTTCTTGCTATGTTTTGTCGTTACTGACATACAAATTACGAGTAGAATAGAAAAAATCAATTAAAATTACAAACAAATAAAAAAGATTACAAATAGAACATGTCAATTAAAATAAAATAAAATAAATCACACATAAGAAACGTCAACAAAAATTAAAATCTTACAAATAATAAAATGTTAATAAAAGTAAAAATAATAAAATAAAAACAAATATAAAACGTCAAAAGTCATAAAATCACATATCGGAATAATTCAAACTAAAAATTATCATCATGAATCCATGAATTCAGTACAAAATTACTATACCTTAGATAAATTCATTTGTGTCAGTTATGAAAAAAAACAAGTATAAATGGAACACCTGTTTTTTTTAACCGGCCAGATGTAGTTACCCTGGGGAGTCAAGAATCCCATGTCGAATTCTTGGTATTTTTTTTTTCTTGCACCTTGTATACTGCAACATTCAAATCAAAATCGTGTTCGAAATAATGTCCGTATCCGATTGCAACATGTATTACTACGATACGATTGTGGGTAGCATCGATTGGTCAAATCGATTTTCTATCACCGAGCAAGGTGATTAAATTCGGTTTAGATGATTTTATCTAGTGTAAAACAATGGGTTGACGATTTGAATCTATTGTTTGTTGGTTTTGTTTATTAAACTGTGAAGTAATTTGTTTATCTTTACTAAAAATATTTTTATTTTTAACAAGTTAAAATTATTATTAGTATAATATGTCCTGCCTATCCCGCACAACCACTTGCACCTTTCAGGTTAGAGGTGTGCAGCAGCTGGCTACATGCTGGTCTAACATAATTTGAGTTTAATCGACACGTAAAGAAAGCATAATCAGCCTATAATGTTCCCACTGCTGGGACACACCGCGTCCTCTCTATGAGAGGGAATGGGCTGTAATCCACCACGCGGGTCTAGTGCGGGTTGGTAGATGTCACATGTCTTCGAATTTTTGGTTCTAGGACATGCCGGTTTCCTCACGATGTTTTCCTTCACCCTTTTTGAGAGCATTGGTGATGAAATAAATTACACAAAGTAATACGCCTGCCTGGGTTCGAACCAGCGACTTACTGTTCGTAAGTCGGGGCCGCCACCACTGTGCCTCCGCTGCTCGTAAAGAAAGAAGAAGAACAATTATTCGAACTGCCTCGTTCCTCTCGTGGTCGCAAGCACTGCTTCCGGGTAAGAGGTATTAAGTTAGATTCTCAGATCTCTTGAAAAAAATCCTGTTGGGAAAGGATTTTTTTCGTTGGCAACCCGGTTAACTGAAGCCTGGATTCGTGCCCTGGTGATGGCAATAGGCTCGCTCTTATTACTTGTTCCTTTAAGAACACCCAAAACAGGCGTGATATCATTGATCATACAAATCTGTTCTATGATTATCAATGACGTCACATACATATACATATTAGCAAACGCAGCTATCTAACGAGTCGCACTTATATTGATGTCATAATTGACAGTAACATACACTACAGCTACACACTAGTGTGAATCGTTTGAGCAACTCGTTGAAATATGCAAAGGTCATGCTCTGCCATATAATAAAAAGGTTAATCCAATCGATTATTGCAAGAACAATACCTGTGTTAATCGAATGTGATATTTAGATTAGTAAGTTTTTGTACTCTGCGTTCGTGTGAAGAAATGAGGCAATTATTACTTGCTCTTGAATGAAGACCATGGGGACCACCATTAAGACCACGTGCCGTCTGCTTGCTTCTCTCTTGGATCTACTTTTGCTAGCCTTTATCATCATTATCGGCCATTATCGGTCAGCTTCCAGTCTAACCGGATGCAGTTGAATACCAGTATTTTACATGGAGCGACTGCCTATCTGACCTCCACAGTTAATCTAGTTAGTACTAGGTAATACGATACCTCTTGTTAAGACAGGTTGTCACACTTTCGGGCCACTAACTACCTGTAACGACTGTCACAGATATACAAATGACAGCCGGGACCAACGGCTTAACGTGCTTTTGGAGGCTTCACTTTTGCCAGCCAGTCAGTAGTGAAAATTAAAAAAGTGTTAACCACCGAAATAAGAAGCCGTAGACGTGCCACGAGATTGTTCTAAATAGGATTTGATGAAATTCTAACATTTTTCAGGTAGAGAATGCAATCTGTCTTCAGGGAAAATCGTTTCACAGAAAAAGTCATATAATTTCTTAAATAATTCCATTAAAGTTTTTCCATGTCTTGCTTTATTAAATTAGTCAGATTGTGATCTTCCCAGTTAACATTTTAGAAGCTTGTGAGGAGCTTGTGAAGTTTCATAATTTCTTACGACTATTTGGATATACATATGTACGTACTAAAGTGCATACTTGTGCGTACTAGTGTGTACTTGTTACTTCACCGTTTTCTTTTGTTGCCGAGAATAAGAACCTTCCTTTGAACGTTCAGAAGAGGATGTTAAAAAGTAATTTCGAAACAGAACCTTGCAGAAAAGTTTACGAAATCTTAGCTTAAACTTTCAAAAGGCAATATATACTCGATTAAATGCTGAGTATACTTATCATCCTTTCATTTCAACACAAACAAGAATTCTGCACCTGTCTCAAACAAACAAGATTACAGCTTCAATACTAAATCAGGAACCAGAGAGACCTGAGTTTATCTATGTGTTTACAGACAGTTTTATAGGAACTCTTGTTCTCGTGTTAAATCCTAGCATTATCTGTGGTATTTATAGAATCTTTAGATATGCTAGTGACATTGACTGACACACTGAGTTAGCAAGGACGATGCTAATCTGTGTTTATGTCTTGGATCAAGATTACCTGACCATTACATGGTGACATTGAAATGGGCAGGGATTAACGTAGAAAACAAATCGAGTTTATCAGTTTCTGCTTTGGTTATTAATCTTTATATCTTCTCACTACGGTTGATCGATGTCTGCAGTGTTATCTCGAGCAAGAATATTTTTCGCCCTTACTCCTTTTCATGTTCTCGATGTCTTTAAGTCAATTACTATAATTGATTCAATTTTGTACCATAAAATAATCCTACTTAATATTATAAATGTGAAAATTTGATAGGATATTTTTTATCCCGGTAGTATGAATCAGTGGGACAATTATCAAACTCCACGCGGGCATAAGCTAGTGTATACATAATCATCATCATCTTCAGCCTGCGGCAGTCATACATTAGACATACGTTTCTGCATATGTCTAACAGTGTTTCATTGAAGAATCAATGAAACACGCTATTCAACTCGATTCCCGGCAGCACTCATCCATCTTCTACCAGCCACCACCGAGCCTGAGCGTGTCCTACCTCATATTCACTTAATACAAAAATTGTAATACAAATTCAGCATACTAATTAAAACCACTTTCATAAAAATGTTTGCTGTTAAATAAATATTATCATAAGCTAGACTAGATTTCGTAAACGCTGGACCATGAATCATTTAAATGTTGTAAAGAATGCTATTTAATATAAAAATTATCAGACAGTTTTAATCTGACGGTGTGATGCAACCGCAATCCATCTCTTACTTAATTCATTAACATAATCTAGTTGTTAATTTTGATTAATCCCAATTTTAATTACATAAAGTTAGTGTAATGTCTGATGTACATACACCTTATCTCACTAATTTGTTAGATTATCGTGCCTACTATTTTCTCTTGTTTGATTTACTATACTTTGTCTTCACTTTGTCTTTGTACGTAAGGATCGTAGTAGATGGCGTTCTGAAGTCTGTTTGTGCTATGGGAAAGAAACTTGAGATTATGTACTTATCTATGATGTTTTTTTACCTTAGTTGTCCTTTCTTGTCGTGCTGTTACGTCATCTGCCTAGCCTTTTCCCAACTATGTTGGGGTCGGCTTCCAGTCTAACCAGATGCAGCTGAATACCAGTATTATATATGGAGCGACTGCCTAACTGACCTCAGTTAGTTCTGGTAATACGATACCTCTTGGTAAGACTGGTTGTCAGACTTACGGGCCACTAACGACTGTCAAAGATCTATAAATGACAGCTAGGTCCAACGGCGTAACGTGCTTTCCGAGGTACGGAGGAAACTCGGTATGTAATGGGTGGTGGGTGACCACCTATCTAGAGATCAACCTAGGCAAGCACGGCTGAAACCCCGAGTGGCTGTTATTATTTAGCCACGAGCTCCTCATTCATTCCTTACTTATTTTGCACGTTTTTGCTTCGATAAAATTATACCAATTTTATCCGGTATTACTTCTATTTGACAATAACTTGTTAGAAGGTTAAGCTGGTAAATTGATTTCGGTCAATAGCTTTGTACTTATGTTTGATTTCAATGACAATTATTTTTTTCTTGAATATTCTATACAGCGGCACTAGACTGAATTAATATGATGAAACAATTTCCCACAAGTAGGTAACTTGTTCCGAATAAAATTAATTATTTCCTATGTCGAAATATAATAATTTGGTAGCAAGTGAATGTTTACAGGTTATTCATAATTAATAGGATCGCGTTCAGCCGCTAATTAGTGAGCGACTGATGTTATACAATGTGCTCGGAAAACGTGACAGGGAAATATGTCGGTTATGTAATGTGTCATTCACTCAGTATATACAGAACATAGTTGCCTATTTACTGAATGATTCTTTCTATGTGTCAAGATAAACTTAGGTTTGGAACCCAAGTCGTAAAATGTTGTAACTAGCCATTCGTGCGATGGATTTCCAGTTGGTAAAATGACATCCATGTAAACTTTCATCCTCTATTAACCCTTCCTTAAAGAGGTCAATAGAGAGTGAGTTTTCCAATACATAGCATAACATCACGCCTGTAATCCTCGAAGGGTTAGGCAGAGGTGTACCTAATAGTTCACCCACATTTCGCCAGTTATGTTCTAAGTCCCTTGTAAGAGGAGGCGAACCTATTACCATCCACAGGGCACAAATTTAGACTCCGTGGCTGCTACTGAGAAATTCCTGATGGAAAAACTGAAAAACACTTTACCCGACCTGGGAATCGAACCCAGAACCTCATGCTTATTAGTTGCGCTTGCGGCCACTAGTCCAGCGAGGCAGTCATGCTTAAGAAAATGACTAATAATTCGTGATTTAACCTAAATCAAAGAATTCAAGTTTTCACTAGTTCGAGGGCGTGAGCTAGATCATCGACCCTGGGTATTAGACTGGCAAAGCGTAAGAAGAAGAGAACAAGGTTTTTAAATGAAAACTTTCCAGACCTTTGTTATGTGGACGTCTATACATAACTCCTAGTCACCTGCCTATCCTTTTCCCAACTATGTTGTGAAAAGCAGCTTCCAATTGCATGCAACCGAATACCAGTATTTTAAATGGAGCGACTGCCTTTCCCTCCACAACCCAGTTAGTACGGGGTAATACGATACCCCTTGGTAAGTGGTGGACTTTCGGGCCTCTGACAACCTGTAACGACTGTCAAAGATCTACAAATGACAGCCGGGACCAACGGCTTAACGTGCTTTCCGAGGCCGGAGGAAACTCGGTATGTTATGGGTGGTCACCCATTTACGGACCAACCTAACCGCGGCTTAACCTGAAGATCAAGTATTATTTAGCATTGATAATTCCTAAGTTATATCATAGTTGAGATTGGCGGAGAAATACAATCAATTGAAAATAACAGGCCTGATATCAGAACAATGTACAAAGTGGTAAATGACAGTATGTACTGTCATTTACATTTAGATGATAACTTCAAAGGATGTCCTTTAAAGTTATCACCTATCAGTGCCAGTCATTAACCCAGTAGACATTGTGCAATGGTCAACAATATGTCGGTCGGTACGCCTCTGTAATTAATCGGCGACACATAGACGCAACGCCTGTGTGCGGTTATATGGAGCAACACTAGTGAAACTGTTACCCTATCTATATCATAATTAAATGACGGTACGGTTGGCGCAATGGCTGCGAGATTGGCGTGTCGCGGGTTTGATTCCCGCACGGAACAAATATTTAAATGGTCTACAGGTATTTCTTCCGGGTCTGGTTGTTTATGTATGTGAGTGTAAATGTTTTTGTAAACGCACCCACGATACACGAGAAATTCCTAGTGTGCTAAGCTTAAAATGTTATAACTTTACTTTTAATATCAAATTAGATTACTAATTATATATAATTAGAAACAAACAATTGTGTTATAACTTATATTTAATAGGTGAGCCACTAACTAAGCATCGTATTATTAAATGCATCCATCAGCACGTTTTGAGTCGCGTTACACTGAAAAGTCGTTTCTCAAAAATAATTTTGGCGTTGAGTTACTTAGTTTGATGGTCAGAATGCTTGGTTGACAGCTTCGTTAGGGGTCGTTTACACCCTGTAAGCTTTTTTAAATAATATGATGGTTATGTGAAATTATGACATAGGGTAAACCAGGCAAACGTGCCCCACTATTCGAAAAATCGAAATAAAAATATTTTTTTGTTCAGAACATGTTTATTAAAGTAATCAGTCTTAACCTCTGACTCAATTGGCATAACAAAACCTAAAAAATCTTCTAAATTATAATTAAAAACGGAACGTAATTATAGGCAAATAAAAGTTCAATGAGGTTAGTTTTCGATAAAAACTTTAAAAACACGAAATAATATCGAGCAAATACTTTTAGTCAACGTGAAAATAGATACAAAACAAATTCATGTAGTCATACAAACCTTTTAATCACTTTTTCTATCTCAAACTTAATAAAAACCAGCACAGTGTTGTTTATATCGCGGCCATACTTGGGTTACTGACCAGCTAGGATCAAATAAGCGGCAAATTTAAAATGCATCACTGAGTTTCGCGAGTGGGGCACGTATCCGACTGGGGCACGTTTGCCTGGTTTACCCTATGCAAGTAACATTAACAGCTAAATTAAGATTTCGAAACGTGAACGAATAAATAATATTATTCTACTGTTGAATGTCAAAATGTCTTAAAATCAGTCTGAAATATCATTACATATGTATGTGCAAATTATTTGTCAATTTCGAAGTCATCTTCTTTGATTGCGATAATCACCGTTTTTGTAATCCATAATTTGGAGCATTTGATATGTGCATTAGATTTTGATGACTGTAATGTAAAGTAATTCGACGGTTTTTTTCTTCTTCAACACCTTTTAATTTTATTTTTTCGGGGGCTCCTGTGAATTTGGTATTGCTATTCCTAGCAGGACACACACATCCCTATTTAAATACCTGAAAAGGCTAGATACTGCAGTTATTATCTTCAAATAAAACTTAATGGCAGTTTAAAAATATTAACTCGTCACCAACATTGGTACATAGGTAATGTTATTCGTTGGCCATTAAAAATAAACGTATTTAATTAAAAAAAAAAGATTGCACCCGAAACAAAGCGCACCGTGTCTTCATCGTCACTTACTCAGAGCGGTGACATCATCACACACATTCCGAGTCTTGTATCAAGAATATAAAGATTGAAATTCCAACACATCCGTTATTAGTCGATCAGTAAGGTCTTCGAACTTAATACATTTTCCTTTAAAATGCTTCATGGACAGATCGAGAGATGACTGTAACACCCGAATCTATAGTCAAGTTAAAGTAATTACTTAATTATGCAAACATTTTCATGCAATAGACAAGAATTTAAGTGAAGTAAGAACCGTCAAAGAAAGCAAAGCTAAGAATTCTAACTTTTAACTAGGGGTCTAAAATGGCCACTTTAGCAGAATCATAATAGCATAATAATATGAATTACGTTTAAATTCGTAAAATGGTCACAAGTTGACAATTCATAATAGTAGGTACCTAGGTAGGTAGGTTGGTAGGTGCCTATGTAGGGGCCTATTATGATTCTGCTAAAGCGGTCATTGTAGACCCCCCGTTCTTACTTCAAGCAATATGTAAGCTACAAAATAAAAAAGGTATCTTAAATAATGACTTTTACTCAAGTAAACACTTTGATTTGTTTATAATAGATAAGGGAGTGACTTGTGAGTCTTTCCACGTAAATGCAGACAAAGATACAGATCTAAGTTTCAAAATAATTCTATTAACTTTAACATCAACGTTACGTCTAATTCTCAGTATTGATGATCAAATAGACAAAAAACAAATACCGAAGAAAAGATTCGTAGAAACCATTGCAGAATAGAAAGTGCGTAAGGCTTGTGTGAGATGGTTTTATAACAAATGGTTTTGAAAAGAAGACAATCAGTTCTTTAGAAAAGGATGAATTGATAATTAGGAGAAAACCGACAAGAAGAATGGCTTGCAAGATATTGCAAATTACTTCGAACATAAATATATTATTGGATATGAAGTTTGATGGTAGGTACAGCGTAATGTGAAAGAAAATCTTTACAACATCTTACAAATGCATCTGAAATTCTGAAGAGCAAGATGTCCTGGCTTCGATTCCCGGGTCGGGCAAATTGTTATTGGGTTTTTCCATCAGGAACTTCTCAGTAGCAGCCACGAAGTCTGGATTTGTGTCCGGTTGATGGCAATAGGCTCGCCCCTATTACATGGGACTTACACATAATAGGTGAAATGTGGATGTACTATTAGGTACACCTCTGCCTAACCCTTCAGGGATTATAGGCGCGATGTTATTTTATGTTATCTAGCAAATGAGCTGGTAAACAATGTGAGAGACTTCGACACACAATCTAGAATCATGGAGGTACTGCCTTCAAGGTATCAGGTAGCATGACGTCTTTACATCTTCTATAAGTCCTAAAGAACAAAGATCCAAGATCGCTGTTAAGGAACTGATGCACGAAGCTGACTGCATTGATGACATCATGATGCACAAAACATTAACCGATACAGCCACTAACACGGATCTCGTGACAACGATCTGAAGCCCCGCGACTGCTCCCAAGAACACGTTATCTTTATTTTTAAACCTTTTATCACATACATTCATTGATGATACTCGATATCTTTATCCTTATACTATAAACTTTACGATTACGCAGAAATTCCACCCAAATATGCTAATTTATGTAAACATCGAAGGTCTTTTATAGAATCTGCGACATTCAAATTCCTTAATAGGCAGAGGTTACCTGCCAAATTAGTAGTATCTAACAGTAATAAAGTTCAAATATATCAAGTTGAATGTTACTCGTTGCATGATGCAGGTGTTTCAAAGTCAACTTTTAATGATGTTCAGACATGCACAGGGGCGTAATTGGGCACAACGATTATGATGACTGTATGTCAGTGTGATATGCGTGCGTGATGGATCTCCCTTTTAGACACACTTTGTCACTGAGAGATTCATGGCCGAAGTATCGTGAGGTAATCAAGTTTATGGTCAGTGACAATAATAATAGACTCTGGAAATCTTGAATGATTTATTATAAAAAATAAACCATCTACTCTTTCATTCATTTCATTAACTGTCTCACAAACATCGATGCTATAATCTAATAGAATTTCGTGTTTCGTTTCTTGTTTTGAGAGGTCCATTAAAGCTTGCATATTAATGGGATCTAAAATGTTTGTCGTTTTATAATCACCTGATTCATCTGACAGTTGTACGAATGGTCGTTCCTTGTATATTTTTGCATGTTCCGGAAACCGGACGGCATACCTGAGATACTTGGCTTTGTCTCTGCTTAACAAATTAATGCGGCTGTAAATATGATTTTAATGGATTATTTAACTGCGTTCGGTGGTTTATCTCTCGCATATAGACCTCAATCGGACTCTGCAATGATTCTACAAATTATTTGTATGTTGTAAATGATTCGAAAATGTGTTATGATGATCTTCATTGCTTTATGAATGCACTTAGGCTTGCGTCATTTGTTTCAAATTATTTATTTATTGAAAGCTGTTTAACGTTCCTAGTGGCGCTAGAACTATAATTTTAATGTCATATTTATAATCCATTCATGATTAGATAACTTTCGCTCTACACATAGGTTTTGAAGAAACAGAAAAGTTTTGCCATTGGGCATTTTCGATGTTACGAAATATTTTTCTTCTTATCTTCAGAGGTCCATCATCTCATTAATAGCCTTATTTCAATACCCATAGTATGTTATTTGTTGGTTTTTGTGCCATAGGATATGGGATAAGAGGATTTTTTTTATGGCTCCTGCCTTTTCATTAACTGTAGTTTCAACAGCAATAACAGTATCTCAATCGACGTACAGAATACAAACGAGATTCGGGATTTTACACATATTGTCAAATCCAAAACAACTTTAGTGTTACAAAAATATAGGTCACTTTGTCTGGAAACTAGTCTGTTACTTCGAACGGCATTTAACAATTTATTCGACACATGTGGACCTTTAAGGAAAAAACATCTATTAATAACAAGTTGGTAGTTGATCACGAACAGTTTTTTTATCCTTGTAACAATATTAAGTAGACAAATAATTAATTGTCTTTATTTGTTGCTACGCCAATAACTAAAAAATACTTAATTTTTTTGTTAACAAATTAATTAATCTGTCCGCCTAGCAGTCGCCCGTTCTAAATTCGTCCCTGTGACAATAATATCCATATTTAAATGACCGCAGTGGGTGCTCCGGAAGCGACGCGGGCGCAGGATGCCGATGGCTTCTGTCTTTGTCTCCACCACAGATATAGATAGACATAGATAACGCAAGTATCACGATCTGTATGAAAACCAAGCGTGCCATTTTTTGACTACCTACTATGACGTCACAAGCACTATTTAGTGATGGGAAAATCAAATCGATTTAAAGATTAGCCGCGTGCTTCACCCGTCTCGCCCCACACCCCGCCTAGCGCCAGCGCTCACCCAGCCCAGCAGTACGTTGAGAGTTTTCGTAGGGAGAGGATGCGTGCTCGAGCGCTCGCGTTCCGTCAACGTGCTAGTTTTTGGATACATTTGCCATAATTTCAAGTAAATTTATCAGTATAAACACGTAAAATAATATTCGATTGAAACACCTTATATTCAATGTTATTCTAGTGTTTACAAAAAGCAACGGGATTCTACCCTTTTTCATCTCTTTCTCTCACTCAAAGATTTGCTGGGTGAAAACTCAATTTTGAATAAAGTTCGCCTTTGTATATACCATTTCTCAATTACTGTACGAATAATAGTATTCTTTACTGTACACAATTACTCAATAAATAGTTATTGAGTAATTGTGTACGGTAAAGAATTATTAGAATTGTTTAAATCGATTTATTAATCGATTTTGAGACAGAGTAATGAGACAGACACAGGAATGAGATATACAGAGGAATGAGATAAACAGAGAAAAAAAAAAACCTAATCATCTTAGTAGGCAGTTATGATACTTATGATCTTCAGTAGATCAATATAGTCGGATATGCTTCTTTTGTCAATATTCGTTGCTTTTTCCCTTCAACAAAGCTTGCTTCCTCAAAATGTATTGAACATAATTATAGTGCTATGCTTTGTTGGGAACCAATCTTTATTTCCCGTCGCCTCAATCCATTTTTCTTTCAAATCGGGTTCATGTGGAAAACTAAAATAATCACGAAACATTACGATTATTTATTAAAATTGTTTATATATTAAGTACCTATAAAATACAAAATCATTCCTCTGCTTCCAAAATCGATTCTTGAGAATCGATTGGTGTTGCATAGCATGAACAGCACTAATCGCTAAAATGGACAGAAAAATGATAAAAGCGCCTGTACTACGAAACCGAAGCGATATACGATAGTATCACTTGTTTCGATATCCATCATCTGTTAAAACAAAACATCGCATCAACCGCTCGAAGTAAAAGCGGCAATGTAATACGAATATGCATCTTACTTTTGACGACCTATGTTTTTCTCAAATTTAGTATTACCAGATATTACTGTGCGTATTAGATCAAAATAATTGATTTTAAAATTAATTACGCATAATATTAATCACAAAATGACTTACCGATGGAAGGAAACGTTTACTTTATTTTTTCTCACCAGATTTGAACTGTTTTTACAATTTATAACAGCACAATTAACCATTTTAAGTTTTTTAACTGACGTCCGACTAGCGCGGCCACACCGATGCGACTGAGCGCGAAAGTGGCCGCTTATGATTCTGCATCATAAGCTGGGCACGCGAAGTAGTTGCTTTTGCGTTATCTATGTCTATCTATATCTGTGGTCTCCACCCACGTATGTGGGCCGTGGAGGAAACATTCATAACCACGCAAGCTTTCGTAATAAGAGGCCGCGAGACAACAAGATCTCAATCTCATTCAAGCGGGATTTACTATGGGTAGAATAAAAAGAATACTGTATACTTAGATACCAACTATCTAGGTACAGTCACGAGCACCAATATGTATACACTTTCCTAAATTTGAAAGCAATTTTCGTTAGAAATAACGAATGTAACTTCGAGATAATCTTTTTCATAAAAAATATGAGTTCCAGAATACTTTGTTCGTAATAACATGACATTTTAATTAGAACAGTAGGAGAAAAACACTTTAAAAGTTGTTAAGTGTTAACATATAGGTGTTCGTGACTGTGCATGATCTAGAATCTCGACTAACGACTTTATTTAAGCATTATGTTAAAAAAAAAATGTAAATATTTGAATCAAGATTCAGGCCTGAGCACACCTTAGATAAAAGATATAATGGGTGAAATATACATTTCTTTTTAAGATGTATCCTTGCTCTGTGATCTTAATCAATGTATCCTAGTGCGGGTACAAAGAGGACAATTTAATCGAGTTACACCATTTACTAGTCGTCTTTGGTAATCGCCGTTAAAGCATTCAATTTAACTTATGTAAGGACTGCTTTGTATTATACCGACCTCCGACCAGTTTGGGCGACTTTAATTGCCTGAGAAATAAAGCAAATTACAGTCTCTATTGCGTCACGGTTTAGTTGTAATTAAGAGGCAAGAATAATACAATTTGAATTAATGATCTTGCTTATTGTTTTTCTTTTAAATCAATTTGATAATGAAAGGAATTTGGCTGCTACTGATATTATAATTCCTATTATAAAAACCTAATAACCCTTTTTTCGACCTGGGGAGTGGGGGTCTAAAATGGCCGCGTTAGCAGAATTATTTTAGGCCCCTTGGCAATCAAACCCAGGAACTGACGCTCAGCATTAGCTCTTGCTATAATCGACTAGAATAATGAGGCAGTACTACGTGTAGGAATTCTAGTAGATGACAACTTGTACGCAGTATAATAGCTAACGCACAGGTGTAAAAGTAACTAATTCAACTGCTGACGCCTAAGTACCTTATCATCCGACAAATATTCAAATACCTCTGAGCACAAACTCGACCTTGCTTTATCGTATATTTGCTAATAGCAAACGTCACTGATACTGAATTTACGTGAGGATTCAATGGAGCAGCGTAGTCTGCGGGCCTTTGTGTTTTAGACGAAGATAAGAAGTACGGAAGTGGTAAGATTTATGTGGTTACAGTTCCGACAGGCGACGACGACTATTTGGTGAAAGCTACATTAATTAGTAGATAAAGAGTTGGTTGGGAAGATGGTTTTTGTAAATTAGTAGAAAAGGGTTTATGAAAACCAAAGACTGATCACTTAGAGAAGGCAGAGAGAGGAGAACATTATAGATAAGAATCTGATACGCCACTCATTTCAATACTTCTGTTACATACACTATATACTGCAAACAGCGAGAGTCAATTAAGTTAGGAAAACATCTTTGAACCTAGTTGAGCCTGATAAACAGTTAAATGACACTGAACTAACATAAATAATTAGTATAACAAACAAGGGATCCCTGAAGCCGTGAAAACAAGTGTCATAATGTTGTTATTTTGGATTTCTTCCCATTTCTTATGCATTGGAAATCCTTATGACGTAACGAGACACCTCATTTAAAGATAAACATTCCGTATTTTTTCAACATAGAATATTTTCTTGAAATTCCTTCAGTATACTTCACCATTGTTTATTCACTGTCATCTGGAACACTTGCTTCATCGCAATGCGGTAGGATTAGTTCAGATTCCTCTTAATATCTGTCCAAATGGAGTGATGTCACTCGTCAGTGCCGAGTTCATTTGATAACCGTTTCTAACTTTTAATTGTTCTCAACAGCGTTGTCTACTTGGTATTGGTCGTTGACCTAGCCCTTTGGATGTGTTTCATTAATGTACGAATTAACAGACGCCTAGTTGTGGTTTAAGCCCCCGAACCTTTGTATGTAGGAGTTGTAGAAGCTGACTTTTTTTGATCTGAGAACTATGCTCAAGAGTGTTTTCTTCTGTTCTGTTCTGTGTTTCTGTGTTGTGTTTTGTTCTGTTTTGTTCTGGTCTTAGGGTCATCGTATTGTGTTTTGTTATAAACTTGCTTAACATTATCGACCTGGGCTCACCCCATTCTGCCTTCAGCTCGTCTTTTACCTTAACTTCTCTGTTATAGACATGGCACAATCTTTAAAATTGACTGACAATTATTTTCCTCATAACATTCAACTTCTAAGTACCTATTATTATCCCTCATCAAAATACCATGTGGAAAAACTAAAACATTAGATATTTAATTCAGTAAATATTTAACTTACTAAATAAGTTTACCTATTGATGGCGCTTTGCTTTATCGTTGACAAGTTGAAAAATATGTAAAATTGTCCTTATTATGTCTGTAAGTCCAGGAAAACGAAGAGGAAGGAGAATATTATAATGTCGGATCATTGTACAATAAAGCACCTACAGCCATAATTACTATCGAGCCTTCGAGTTGGAATGCGACAGTCACGTTTTCCTGTATGAAAGAAACAAGACTTGAAACTGTTATCAGAAGTAAGGCTGATATTGCGGTGGCCAGTACCAACCGCGTGTATTTTTTTAATTACTTTACCGCTGCTAACTTAGTATGTTTCATCGGGCAGTCTGTTTTTATAATTTCCAATGATCTGTAGAGGTAGTGTACCGTCTAGACAACACTTGGTCATCCTATCATCTATTACAAAGTGTTCGTCATCATGTATCCTGTACCTTTGTTATAGTCTGTAAAAACTTTGAGCTCATGTTTTTTTAGTTAGATGACAAGCAAATTCAAGCTCACTTTATTTAAAAATTCTCAAAAGATTCTTTAAAATTTTGTTGCTGGCCTCTACATCAACATTTTTATCACTACATCTCGATTCATAATTAAGCTTAATAATTCCAGTTGCTCGATTACGAATTACGATATTATTTAGATGCGTACAATGCGATGTCGTAACATCATTGTCTGTTACCTATTCTGAAAGGAGTTGGTCAATCGTTTCGCAGAGAGCTCGCAGATTGCTCAGAATTCATATTGCATTGTATACTTGTGACGAATATCATTGTCCTTTATAGAATAGTTCTCATTAATTCTGAATTAATCATTGTTTGTCATGGGATTATGTTGATTTTGGGCGGACTGGTTCCGAGGCATTTTGATCTTTTGAGGACGGTGATGTAAGACTAAGCACAGTTAGATACAGTAGATTAAACAGTAGTTCATAGATTAATGTACAATGAGCCAAAAAACAAGCGGTTGTTATACTTTATGAGCCAGAACAGAAACGTTTTGTCTTTGTGAAGAGCACAAGGAACTATTAATAATTCGGGCAGCTATTTAATTTATTAAGACTTTATATAATACTTGAGGTTACGTTTTTTATAGACGGTGACGCCAGTTACCGTCAAGCTAAACAAAGACACTATAAGATACAAATTACCATTTTCACGAAAAATAACCCCAAAATTAATGCAATGTACATATTTTTAAGGCTTGGTTTAGCCCGATAGTTGATTTTCCAGTAGCGTCTTAAAATTGGCAAAGATGCGACAAAAAGATTTCTTTATTACATATCAATCACCTCATCTTACATTGCTCTTGAATCGCTGCACCAAGACGCCTTTTAAACGAACACATTATTAAAAGAACCTGTCTCTCTTCCCCAGGAGTCCCCAGAGGTCCGCATGGCGCTGCCTCTGCCGGCGCGCGCGCCGGACCCCACCGCGCTGGCCGCCTACTGGGCAGAGTACGAAGACCTCTGCCGACAGATCTGCGCCGCACATGATGATGATGACAACCTTTACGAAGGTAGGCTTTTGATTTCATTAAGGCTTTTTATTTTAAATTCTCCCAAGTTGCGCCAAAATACTCTGTGCTCCGAATTCCGTGTACTGGGACGCGTCCCACGTTACGCTTGCCTATAAGCGGCCTTCACTCCAGACGGATCTAATAAAAATTGACATTCTATTAGCTAAAATGGTGATGTATAATTCAAAAATGGATTGGCACAAGCTACCGAAAAGATTATCAACGCTGTGAAACCGATTGTCACTTGTCTAGTCCTCAACACGGTATTGTTTGGTCTTTTGACTAACACGGCTGGCCCACTACCACTTCAACTGCTTACTCTGCAAGCTACGTTGGCAATTTGTTTCCTGTCAGCAGCAATTGCGCCCTTTCCCTTCCGCATTAAAAAAGGGTTTCATTTCGGAAAGAAGTTGCGGTTCATGATGCATAAAATTGATGTTACGAATATTATAATATTACTATATTTAAAGAATTATTCTTGGTTTTATCAATAAATGTGCGTCCTGAGAGATAATTTTCAAGCTGAATAAGACGACCATTTGCGCATTCACGATGACTAGTAAAGTATGATTTCGATCATCTGAGTTGATCTTAAACTTATCTCTAGAAATTGCAATGACTATTTCCTATCTGTGTAATGCGAAGATATTCATCACAGCCTTTGGTGACTGTACTTATTTGAGTGGTTGGAGTTTTGTGCCAATAGATAAAATATTCACTGCGTCTACCACAGCAGTAATTTATCAATCCCATTTGAAGAAACTCTGACACAAATATCTAGTAACCACATTATTCTGAAATGTGTCATGTTTATCGCCCACTAGCTGCATGTAGCCGTCGCAACCGATTGCTTTTAAATCCTAGTATCGGTTATTTCAATTTGTATAACAGATAAGAACTTAATATTTTCATTACCAAAGCGTGGAAATACATTTGTGACGGACAACAGAATGAAGTTTGGTAAGCAACACTGTGACATAATGTAAATCAATGAGTATTTTTCTTTACCAATTGAAGAAAAGTTACAAAGGAGAATGAGCCTTAGCGCCACAAACGATGATGACACTAATGAAGACCCCACAGCAGGATAGGTCTTCTTAAAACCAAATAGTTTAAGTTACTATTTGACTAATCAGGCTTGAGGTTTAGTCAAACCGATATGGACAAAATGCACAGATGACTCGGACACTGACAGATATTGTACTGAAGTATCTGTCAGTGTCCACAGCCGGTTCACTAACTGTCCGCGTCAGGAAAACCCTATTGGACCAATGTCCTTACTCTTGAATCCTACGAAGTGTTTTCAGAACTCATAAATCCGAAAATAAAGAGGGGGGCGGGTTCATTTCGAAGTTTCGAGATACTTTTGGACGGGCCCGTGTCTTCGTTGACGGACTTAGCAAGTAGCCTCTTGTTTCATCTTTTAAAGCGTACACCCTAAATGTGAAAAGAAACCGGTGGCAAGAAATTAGAAGGCAGTAGTTTTATTTAGAAATCGTTGTGCGTAAAATGTATCTTGATGTCTCAATCATCAGCCATTGACAGAGATCTTCTTCTTATAAGATTGCCTGGCTTCTTAGGCAATAATGCAACATCTTTAACTACTGCGTAAATATGGAAGCGTGAATGATATTGACATTGGTTTTGCAATACATAGGCACTTACCTACATTGCTCATTAATCGGTTACTTATATTATATCCAGAGTCAGTTTCTCAACCAAGAAACGATAAGCGGTATCGTTCGGTTAGCAAACATTTGTATTTCCACACTATCATTTGATTATGGTTTCCAATATAAATATTAATTCATTCCCGCCTTTTCAAAATAGCTGTGTCTTTAATTGGATAATTTGGATTGATCTTTAAGTTTTTTGTTATTAATTCTTCCTTAGTGCTATGCTAAACAGAGCCAAAATTACAAACAAATATTAATATTAGATTTAATGATTTTTGGTGTAAATGTAGGTGGCACTGCCTTAAAACAAGGCTTTTTTTATAAATCAAACACCGCATTTGTAAAAACGAATCAAACATTGATCAAATTAATGCAAATCCTAAGGCGCAATGTAAAGAATGTCGTGGTCAAATACAAGTTTGAGATATCATTACTTACAGGTTTGACAATCTCTCAATTTGGATATTTGCTCTAGGCGTTGTTTGCGCAATTAACGTGTAATATTAAATAGGCCCCAAGGTCGGGCTACTACGCTCAGCCTTAATAGCATTCATGTGAGCGTTAATTATATTTGCAATTAAACACGGGATTTCAAGATGGACGCCAATGAGGTCACTGCTTGTTTTAACGTTCCATGTTTTTGAAAATTGAAGACAAATAAATTAGCTTATTCATGTTTGAGATACACACTATCATGTTCGTTTTATCTAACGTGAAAAATCTATCTAAAATGTTATAAAAATTAAAAGGACAATGGACAAATTGGGTACAAGGAGCAAGCTTTTTTCCGCATTTTTTTTTTGTGAGGTTCGTGATCGCTAAATAAATGGGCCCTGTCAATCAATGCTGATGCATTTTAATCAACGACGCCTGAAAAACCCACTTTTTCTTTCCTGAGGTTTAAAAATACCATATAAGTACCATCATCTTGTAGAAGCCTTGACATGTTCTAGTTCATATGAACGGCCTTCGTCGTAAAGTTGTGCAAAAGGAATTTTAATTTTCCCATTCTGAACTACAATGGAAGTATTGTTCGGTTGGCAATTACTACTGGCACCTATAAATAAAATAGACTGTTTTTTTGTCCCAATTCTTACTTCAAATGAAAAAATGCGCCACTTTTATTTTGACATTATAGACTAAAAATTTAAATTCGGCATTGTGTTCAATTCTTGATATTACATTTTTTATATGCGCACTTCAGTGTTATCGTTTTAATTTGTTTGGGATTGTGTTTTTATTAGAATAAAAAGTTGTTTTCGTACACGTTTTTAACCTAATAATCCATCGTTTTTATTGACAACAGGTTCTTTTTTATGTAAAGAAAAACTGATTGAAAACGACCGTACTTTGGTCGATCTTCACTTATTCTCCTGTAGATTCATTGTATAAAAAATTATACAAAATGTCTATCTATTGTAAAAGGAACATTCAAAAAGTTTTACACATTTTTCGTATGATTTTATTTCCAAGCTTACCCAAAGGTCTATGTGAAAGTCTTTTTCGTAATTTCCTTGATCAAGTCAACCAGTAGTGTTGCAATGAGACTGTAGTTTTCGAAATTTCACATATGGTAACCAGCCCAAAGTAAACAGAACGGGTTTGCCTTACGTACGACACGAAATTATTGCCCAAACTCAAGGTCGCTTATAGTTATATGTCATTCGTTCAGCTGCTATGTCAACGGATCCTTTTATTGACGTTCATTGCTTCCTAACTTGTTTAAATCCAGTTATTTTTCGCGCCAATAAATCTTTTCCACCTATGAACTTCGTAAGGTGTGGTTAGTGTTAAAAAAGATTGATGTTAAAGATATTTTTTATTTATGTAAATTCGATCATTTACATTTATTTATAAATAAAAATATGACGACGCCTTTGTCATTAAAATGTGATGGAGTTTTAAATAGTAAGTGATCCTGGTTTATTTATTGTATGCTTTACAAAAGGTTGGATCCCCAGCCTACCTTTTGTGCCAAATGGCATAGTACTTCTCCAAAAAGGTTTGCTTATGTGAAGTTTCGTTTCTATGGTAACTTGCAGGGTAGCAAGCATTGTCGTAATAAGAGTGTAATTAATTGCCTTTTTTTTGGGATGGGAAATCATCAAATGACCCCTCCCGCTCTGGGCGGAGCGGAAGGGAGTGTCAGACTTTTACTGACTAAAACCCATCCATGTTCCTTCTTTTGCCCTTTCTGTTCCAGGGCCGCGGTATCTCTTTCGAACAGTCCCGCAGCCCTGGCAGGCGTAATCCTTTGCTTACAAATTGTTTTCTAAATTGTAAGTTTGTATTTTTCTTTGCAACATTTCGACCAGATCTTTGTCAATCGAATATTATGAATAATTGTCATATTCAACGCAAGTTCGTGACAAAGTATAAACAAAACAACTATAGCTGCGTCATTATGCCAGTCTAGCAGAATTGATGGCTGAACTAAAACATCGGCGCGTTGCTAAACAAATTCGCGGAATACAAACAGCGCAGTTAATGTTTACCTCCTTGGCTGGTATTTGTTCCTTGGTACATAAGTGTTGTAAATAAGTTGTTGTTCTTAACAATTATTTCAGCCTTGGCCTACAGGGCAGGGCAAAGGCCTTACCATCTATGGTTATTGCGTGTTGTTTCTTATTTTCCTCGTATAACTATGGCTGAAATTAAGCAAGTAGGTCTTGTGATAGATAAGCTAATGAGTTTGGAACCATAGAACTTACTATTGTAACCTGTGAGCCTTTTGCGGAACATCACTTAAATTCAGAAATCAACGCAAGGATGCGTTAATTTCCTTAACAGTAAGTGCATGGTGTGGGGTCAATTATTCATCCTCGTATTTTTCTTTATTGTAACACTATTAAGTGCATGTGAAATCTAATTTGCAATGAATCGTTCATAAATCTTAATTGTCCATCACGATTCATGCATCATCATCGAAAATAACATAACTAATATCTTATTGTCGCGTGGATTATCACGTTCCTTTAGTTTTTGCACTGATATCATGTTCATCAACGCAGTTTCAATGCGTTTCATTGAAGCAGGTTTTTTTTTAATTTCTTCGACTCCTTCGGCCGTGAGGACCTTTATTTTGAATCAACCAGAACTTTCATTTTGAATCTTGAGTAATCCCAAGATAATTAAAAATCTGTATCACTTTAAATAATTACAAAATGCTGTCCTTAGGTTCTTACCTAATTCTTTGTCAAACTATTATATCTTATAATTAGTAGTAAGCATCGTTAAAGACTGAAGTTTGACATTTCTGTTATTTACGATGCCGGTGAATTTGATTCAAGCAACTATAGTATGACCACTTCAAGTGTGCAGTTCAAAGTAGCGTTGCTTGTCATGAAAATTTGCATCGATATGTCAAACTTGGTACATTTATTTTAGTTTTCCCTCCTCCACAGATAAGCTGGTAGAAGTGTAAGTGTCTATTATCACAGTTCTGTCAGTTAACTTTTCAAATAATCTAAATATGCCAGTGCCAGCTCCGGCTTCCTAACAAGGAGACCACAGGTTTTCATCTTGCTAACTTAAATCGTTTGTCAACTTCGTCACAATTTAATGATATAGAACTATGGACTTAGCTGGCTCTAAACTATATTTTATGCTGTCTATAAAATGATTTGGCTGCATTACAAAAAAAACTTGTTTCTAATGAGTACTTTATTTCAAAAGAGCATTTCAACGTCAGGAAAAACTCGGGGAAAATTATACGTTTTTATAAAAAGTGTATGGAAATAAATGAATAAAAACTTTTTAATAACTAGGGAACTAGATCTAAAGGGCATGACATTGAATATTTCATCCAAATCACCGGTATCGGTATCAATAACCGTTTAAGCCGTGACGAATCCATTTCGTTCACTTTTTCCCGCCGTGTCCGTTTCTCCGTTTTCACATGCAACCGCTACGCACAACCGTAAACTCTTTATTATTATATTTTTGAGTGAGGAAGGTACACTACTTAAATTGTATGCTTCTTTTTCTGGTTTCTTTTGGCATGGTCCATTTCTCATTTTACGAAAGAGATTTGTTCTTGTTCTCCTTCAGGTATTTAGTTTTCATCTTTGTCTGACTGTCCTGACGAAATTTTAGTCTGTTCCATTCCATTCCCGTGCTTGCCCTCATCTCTTTCCTCTCTTTTATCGGTTCTTTGATTTCCCTATAAAAAAAAAACAATTGATGTAGGAGGTATGTACATTACAATTTCAGTTCAGGAAGTTTTCTATTTTTGGATAGAATACTTTTTATGACACACAACGTGCGTAATAACCTGGTCTACCCGCAGATAAGGACTACACGACATGGCTATTACAACCATCGATTATATCTATAAATAAGTATATCTATCTGTACACTGCACCACTCAGCGAAATAGGGCCAGACAGTAACAAGTAAAGTACTAAATAGATGTGTTGAAGGAAATACTAAGAGAGGAGAGATTCATTGATGAAATGGAATATCATTTGCTACTTCTTTTATTTTTCTTCACTTCCTAAATGACGGTGTTGAAAGATACCATCTCTAATGTTTGTCTATAATTCTTTATTGCCAAAGATACTTTCAGAAGCTTTAATTTCGACACTAATGTTTAAATATGAGTCGATGTTGGAATTGGTTACTCAAAGCCCAGTCGAAGCAATCTTGGGGCCATTGAACTTAAGAGTCGTGAGCGCCAAAACTTCTATGAGGTAATGGCAATCAAGTATCAACATTCAAGGGACCGATTGTAACAACCGCTTTCGAAGCCATGTTTGCATTTGCTTCAATGGAATTGAATTGGAGAAACGATTTCGTTTCATTCATTGTAAGTATCATGACAATTTGTATTCGTAGAAGCTGCTACTTACTAATATACTGTGGACTATGAGCTTAGCGTCTGGTCGAATTGTGTGTTTTAGCGGATCTGGCATCTAATAATAGATTTTTTGGTCATTTTAAATAGTATTAGTACCGTACAAAATCACTAAGCTAACTAGCACTCCCGGTATTGAACAAACAATGCTTTCTACTGCAAACAGTCCGGTTCATATACACAGCAATATATCAAATATGTAACTCACACATACAAACAACTAACGGACTTATTATAACACATCGCGAACAGTTACACGTCCAACAGTTGACAATTATAGGATACTCACCATCATTGACACCTTGGGCACTTTTTCCGTCATGTTATTCTATCTCAGACAATATATTTATATCCTCGTAAACATCTTCCGTTGCTCGACACGCTTCTCGTAAATAGAGATTACCCAATAAATCTGTTGTGAAATCTACAATCTCGGCGCACTCAGATAGAATCGATTAATTGGCAGTAAGAAAGCAATCGACATTACACACGGTGTTTTGTATCGGAACTTTCGTACGTCAGCGCTGGGCCCGCATTCCATATTAACAACAGGTTTTCTTGAGAAAACCGGACGCTTCGAAACCAATGCTGCCATCGCAATTTCTCAACTTGCTAAAGCTCCACGTAACCTTCCTTTCTCAAGTTTAAGTTCTGCCGCACCTCTGGAATTGCAAAACAGCTTGAAGGTTATTTATTAATCTACATACGCACTTGATAGCTGCCTCGTCAAGTTTTTCTAAATAATTTGATGGACCTGCCCGCGAAATTGCCTTTTACTCTCAAAACTTACTTACTTTTAATAATAATAATATCTTGGGACAACCAACCACCACTTTTACTTTTATGATTATCATGCATGAAAACTAGATCCATTTTAAGTAACATCATAATCTCATTTTCAATTAGAAGTTCTTCTTTACTTGGAGAAACACTCAACTATTTCTTAACGAAGAGAATGATTCAATGATGTAATCCTTTTGAGCGTCTAAATTGATGTAATGAATACAAGTGCATCAAAAGATAAAGTTGAATTAACTATTACGAGCTCCACAAAGGATGATGCGGCAGATAATGTTCTATCAAGAGGACATTGCACTTACCATTACTTGGAGAGACCTGCCGAAGCTAACGATGGATTAAGACGAATACTAGACGCTACAAAAGCCTTTGACAGCCAAGTCTAAAGATGTTAAACACGAGTTCTTTGAGAGCATTTACTTTACAAAACACAAAGAATGTCTTTAGGTAAAGTTCCAAGAAACCTGCTGAGAAAATTGGTTTCACTTGTTTTTTGCTTTTGGCTGCTCGCTCGCCCTTTTTCCTATACTTTATGAAATTGTTAACAACTAAAAGATTTCCAAGGTATGATATTATAGTTCGAGTTTTCTTCACCAGGGGTGTGGCAAGTAAAAGTAAAACCAAATCAGTATGCACGAAGAAAAAAATCGATGGCAAATAGGTCAGTACGACCAACTAGGCAGGAAAACTAGTATAGGATAGCTGCATAGCATACATAAACGATAGCATTAGTACCGCGGCCTATGTTGATAATACAGGCTTCTAGACTTACAGTTATGGGCACAGAATAGATAAAAGCAGAAGGTGTGCTTGCTTTTGTTTTAAGATTTGCGTTTGAGTTATCCTCAGCTTCTGCTTGCATTTTTGCACTGTTGTCAATAAGCTTGCTTTCAATGCCTATTGAATATTTTCTAGCTCTATTTTCTTCTTTAGATTGGTCGCCTTTCTCTGTTCTCTTTATTTATTGGTTTAAGTATTGGAAGCGTGGGCGCCTTCATTCACAAGTGCACTCAGGCAGGACCACTTGAACAATTGGTGCCTGACAATCTAATATCGGAGGATCTCAAGTGACAGTGTGCATTTGCAAATGAAGACATGATCGTGCAAAATGGGGCTTCGTTTAGTCGTGTAAAAAGTGTAGTGGTATGTCGATTACTGTGATTATCGCTATATTATGCAAACGGAGGATTGGCATGAACGTCTTTGCTATTTATCCCATTAAAATGTGTGTAATGAATTCGTTTCTTGATAAATCGAACATCTTCTTCAGTATCCCAAGTTTTTATCGTTCTGTTTACATAATAATGTTCAGGCTCATTGTTAGCTCTAATCCAATTTTCCGGACTGACCGTGTAATCATCATAGCCATTCATAGCGAATGCTTTACAATTATAACAATACTTTATTCAATCGGAATTACGGTTCATTCACGGTTCATCCGATCCATCGATACAAGCACACATCCGTGACAACCTTCTTCAATTGCAGTCAACAGCGAAATGTTTACTCTAGCGTGCAAGTGCGCATGTCCAGTGCTGGCAGCCAATCGGGCGGCGGCACCCGTTATACCGAATGAGATTGTTGGTAACGGGACTGCGTTTGCGTCGATCCGATGATACGCTGCCCGACGGGTTTGCCTCACAAGGTCGAGACCGCGATTTGTATGAATATCATTAGTGTTTTTAGTTGTACTGTGGTTAATTTGTGTGGTCTTCCGACTTGCAATGTACATGGTTCGGAACCGCTAGTCAATCGTCATGACACTCTTTATGAATAAGCATCAGCCTATATAATGCCCACATGCCTCCACACATGCCTCCACACATGCCTCCTCTCTGGCTGTAATCCTCCACGCGAGGCAGTTGCTGGTTGTTGTTGGGTGCTCTTCGAATTTTTGGTTCTAGGACGTACCAGTTAGTGGTAAGGTGGTTACATAGTCTATGTGAAGAAGGCGTGTTCGTAATGGACGCCATTCGTACCAAGTGCGGATGTCGCTAGATAAGGAAAGGAAGGAAAATTATACTAGGAAGTGGTGAGGGCCAGGCGTTTTCGGGGACTGTGTGATGCACTTTTTGACGTCCCAAAAGTGATGATTCTCAGCAGAATTAGTGACTTTTGATTTTTATATTTGTATAGTTACAGTGACAAATTGGGATTTCCAAGTGAAGTTTGTTCTTGTGGTGTCACTGATAAAGTTTACCGAGTAGTCCAACTTTAGTAAGACTAGTTTACAACCGGACCCTATCTAATCTGAAGCATATGAGTAATGGCCGATATTGTGTAATCTCATTCACAGTATTATCTGTTCTAATTAGAAACAGTATCAAGGACTGTATGTTTACAATTATATCTTAGTAAGTAGGTATGGAGCATTTCTTATTGACAAGATTAAAGAGATTTGTACAAGGTGAGATTACACACTAATTAGCGGAGGGATTTCTTTTTTAATAAGGGTCCATTTTCCTTGTTACTGATAAGGTTAAAAACATGAATTTCTTAAAGGTTTCATCTCACTACACGTTTGTATTGAAAGATAAGAGAATAGACAGATTATGACGGGAAATAGGAAGAAACAAATAAATAATTTGTCTATAAATCAAAACTTTACGATTATATAATGTTTGCTCTGTTTCTCCAAGTCAATAATTTCGTATGTTTAGAGTAATGGACTTTGTAATTATGACTCTAATGAGAGAGATTCTATCGGCAACGTGATGTGAATTCAATCTTTATGCTTATCTTGTGCTTTTATACTGCATGCTCCAGTTACTAGGAAATGAAACATTCAATGGCTGTTAACTGGGTCACAATCAACATAAGCAGGCTGTTTTTGACTAAATTTTGAGTTTCAAAATGAGAAGTTAATTATCAAAATGTGGCTTAGATTCATTACAATTTGATTTATTAAAGAAAGAAATAGAAAAGAAATTACTTACATCAATCCACAAAAACGTCCGCCATTCACCAATTCCTAGTATTCTGAGGAGGTAAATTAGTTACTATCAATCAACACAAGAACTATTAAAAAAAAACAAGCTTTTATTATAATGAAAAGAAGAAAATTACTAGGTTTATCTATCAACATTTAGCGCATATACAAAGTTTTGTGTCAGTCCTCTCGTGAGGAGGCTGCAGTATCAGGATCAAAACATGTTTGTCATAAAAATGTATTGTCACCAAAACCAAAGGTGTGTGCAAAATGTCGATTATTCAGCTCAATCGTTTGGGGGGAACTGGTTTGAAATTCAGTTGCGAGATTTGACTAATACCTACATACTAACCAACTAAAAAGGCAAGTTAAATAAACGCTTATAATAATAATAAAAAGCAACGAGAGGGCCTGGACAAATGAGATTATACCAGTGATGGAAAAGTCAAAGATGTATATGACATTAACTCATGTCCGAACTCAAACCAATCCCCCTGAAAAGTGCTGAAGAAATCCCTAGCGCTATAGAAGCGCTTGCCACTTGCCTTCTGGAAATAAATTTGCCATAGTAATTGGCAGTTAAATGATATACATTTTTACAGTACATTACTTGTTTAAAGGCCTTGTTCTCAGTTCTTATGTTTACAAGTTTAATTTGGATGTACAACAGAGGTACCCGACCACCTTGAGTTTTATGCCTCTTAAATAATGTGATTCGGACTGTTAGTTATTGTCGCTACAATTTAACCAATTTTATTGTCTATTACGTTTTACTGTTCTGTGGTAGTTTATGATGCGTTGAGAATGGTAATGTGTCTATGGATTTGCATTGAGTTTGTCTATGCTTGTTGTATGCTGTCTGTGGTTTACATCAAAATGTTTAATTCCTTGTATTTTCGATCCTACTTAATGGCCTTATTTCCAAATGATTTATAACGTTATGAGAAACTATCTTTTCTATAAATTTTCAATATTTTTTTGTGTAACTTTTCTCAATCATCCTTATCTATTGAACCATGTCCTCCAGACAGAAGCCTTCCTCATAAACGGAAGTAATAGAAATAAAACCCGTACACAGGTATTTCTAATCAATTAAATTCCGATTATAAGTGAGTTATTATAAAAATACAATGAACTGTAATTTTCTCGCTGTGCGTGACAGGTTCTGCCTTGGTAAAGGTCGAGGATCTTTCCGCCATTAAGCCATTTATAGGAATAATGAATTGGTTTTTAATAATTCATAACTCATACATAAGTGATACCTTTGTACACCATCGAAAACTTCCCGTACTTTGAAGGATTTTATTAGGTTATAGTCTGCTGATACGTAATATATAAATGTAGGTAGGTGATAGCCAGTGATGTTTTTATATACTGACTAGCATTTCGCCCGCGATTTTGTTCGCGAAAATTGTTATAGCTCGGCAAATAGGCATGATGTAAATAAAATTTAAAGCCTATGTTACATCCTGATTCCTGATTTGATCCTGAGCTTTCTATTTGTGAAAAAATGGTTAAAATCGGTCCAGTAGTTTCGGAGCTTATTCGGTACAAACAAACAAACAAAAATCTTTCCTCTTTTTAATATTAGTATAGATAGTATAGATTAAATCGATTATCGACATGCGACAGCAAAACATGTTATTGTTTACCTTGTATTGCTTTCAACTTGGTTGAATGATCAATACGTAAAAGACTGCGTCTTTTTTATTTTTTTATTGAATGTCTAAGGTTTTTCCTAGGTTATTTCCTAAACTTAACATTCCAGACTGGCACAGACCAGGGAACGATATCGCAAAGGGAATAGGCCTAGAAAAAGGACTGCCTCTTTGGTGTAGTGGTCGCAAGCGCAACTGCCGAGCATGAGGTTCGATTCCCGGGTCGTCCAAAGTGCTATTCTGTTTTTCCATCAGGAATTTCTCAGTAACAGCCACGAAGTCCGCATTTGGGCCCGGTTGATAGCAATAGGCTTGCCAACTATTACATGGGACTTAAACATAAGTGGTGAAATGTGGGTATACCTACTATTAGGCCTCTGCTTAACCCTTCAGGGATTACAGGCGTGATGTTATATGAACAACTATAGACCCATTACGTTAATCCCAATCCTATCAAAAATCTTTGAAAAAATCATGCACTCTCGGATCATAAATTTCTTAAACAAATTTAACGTTATATTAAATAATCAAAACGGCTTTCAAAAAAATAAGTCCACAACACTAGCTGCATTCTCTCTAATCCAAAAAATAACTGAAAATATCGATAAACGTAATAAAGTTGCTGCCATATTCTTTGATATGAGCAAAGCCTTTGATTTTGTAGATCACAAAATCTTACTCAACAAATGCGAGCTATATGGAATTCGTGGTAAAGCACTGGAATGGATTAAAAGCTACTTAAGCAATAGAAAACAATGCGTTGAAATTAACCACCTAAATGATAAACTTGTGTCTACCCCATTCAGATCAACTTTTGAAACAAACAAATTTGGAGTACCCCAGGGTAGTGTCCTCGGGCCACTTCTTTTCTTAATATATATCAATGATATTCCTCAAGTAACAGCACATGAATGTATCCTTTTTGCAGATGACATATCGGTTATTGTACCAGACCAACCAGATATTAAATACGAAAATTCATTAAATTACACCATAGATTCTATAATGAACTGGCTAAAGGACAACAACCTAACAGCCAATATTTCTAAAACCAAAATTCTACAGTTCTCGAATTATAATAACACTCAAATACAAACTTTAGACTTACAGTATAATAACATTAAAATCGAAGATGTCCTTGACACGAAATTCTTAGGTATTACCTTAGATAGACACTGCAATTGGAAAGCACACACAAATCGCATATGCTCTAATCTAAACAAATTTGTTTTTGCACTAAGAAGGCTTAGAAAATTGTCAAGTCTAAAGACTGCTATAACTGCGTACCATGGCTACGTTGGCTCAATACTCAGATACGGTCTGCTTATGTGGGGTAACTCTACCTTCGCAAAAAAAGTATTTATAACCCAAAAGAAATGTGTCAGAGCCATTTGCGGCGTCGGACCGCTGGAGTCATGTAGACCTCTTTTCAAAAAATTGGGCTTACTCACCCTTACTAGTTTATACATTTTAGAAGTGGGCATGTTTGTTAAAAAGCACCCAAACTTATTTACTAAAGTAATAGAAAATAAAAAGTTTATCTCTAGAGACCCCACTAAACTGGCCATAACAAGATGTAGAAGCACACTCTTCCAAAACAATTGCTATAGTATGTCGGTCAAAATCTTTAATAAAATACCCAAACTAATCAGGGAACTACCAATTCATTATTTCAAAAAGAAACTGAAGAAATGGCTTTTTAATAATGTATTTTATACAATTAATGAGTTTTTGACATATAAATAAACCCATTTCTAATAGTTAAGTAGCTTGAGTTCCTATTTTATTTTATTTTATTTTATTTTATTGATGTTATCTAATATTGTTGTTTCTTTTTTCTCTTCAAATTTTATTAGTTTATCCTGCACACGGGTATTTAAAATAGTCAGAATATTATTGGAAAAGATAATGTTTTATGTTTCTGTTAAATTTATTAAATTTGTAAATAGGTACCTAAATTCAAAATACTAGGTATTATTCATTGTACTAGGTATTTTAATTTAATTTTAAGTTTGCATGCTGAAAGAAGTAAGCGAAATATGTGAAACCTTATTATTTGTAAGACCATGTAACCACCATATTTCATGCAAATAAAGAATCTTGAATCTTGAATCTTGAAAAGGCCTAAAATCTGCAGTGGATGGGTAACAAGGTTTGCACATGAATGAATGAATGACAATAACATGAGTACCTATATTAATTGGTGACGTTATTTACTAGCTTCATTCAATTAATATTATCAGCTGCTACTATGTAAGATAACAAAAAGCTTGCCACCTGATACCGTCTTCAAATACCACTGCATCGGTAATTTTCTTACTCTGCTCATCTCAATTTAATACTAAAATAAACTATATCACCTGCCTGACATTCAAGTTCGTGCCATAACAAAAAGTACGCACACTTTGTCCACCTGCTTGGTACCGGTAAAAGGTACTCGGTATCTTGCGCAACTCAGTTACAGCACTAGTAAGTGAATTTGACGGTCGCCTCACTACTCGTACTCGCTAAGTAATGGCCGTTATTACGTGTTGTTCGACCCTATTGCTATCAATTGTCAGTTTGTGAGGCCCCTTTTGATTTACGGTTTATTGGATGTTATTTGTTTTGATTATTTGAATCGATCTTTATTGGGTGTATTAGATTTACGTTTTGACTGTAGTAAGTCGTGCCTGATGAGATTTTCCATCGACAAAAATGACGTAGTTTCTTTCTTGTTGTATTGTGTCCGATGCAATTTTCAGTCTTATGCAACCTTATTTAGAGATTGAGGATATTTGTGAGTTATAATTTATTAATTAAGTATGTAAGTAGGTATGTTTTAAATAAGGTCTCGTGTAGTAGAATGATTAAAATACTGTTTGTTTAATGTTTTCTGTGTCACACCGAAACATATGTGACAACATTGAGAGGTTATACATAAATTAATGAGGTGTATGGTTTTTCGAATCATGATGGTTAAATTTTATTTTTACGACTATTTTTCTGTGAATTTTCTTCATAACATTGTGAGGAAAATTGTAAGAAAAAATCGGTAGGTACTTAGGTAGGTACATATTTTATTGATATATCAAGTTTTTTTTTTACTACCAACACCGCCATCTGGCAGAGCCTGTACTATGGCAACCAGACAACTGATAAACATACTTATATATTTCTAAATACATACATATTATAGATAAATTACACACCCAGATACAGAACAAATAATCGTACTCATCGCGCAAAGATTTGTCCTGTGTGGGAATCGAACCCACGACGTCCGTCCTAGCAGTCAGGGTCACTAACCACTAGACCAACAGGTCAATCAAACTCATTAATATCTTTATTAGAGCTTTCGATATAATGTTAGTATGTAATAGAGGAGCACGTAGAGTATTAAATAGAAAGTCCAATAGCAATAGTAAAATCACTTGCAAACAGTGAAAGGAAAATTACAGGTTGGATCTCATATGATTTGATTCATGTAATAAATACATATCGTTACACTTTAAATATTTTGCATAGAAATAAGTCCCGTAAAACCCACTGAATAGAGTCTACACTGTTTTAATTGTGATGGCATTTGTGCCTATAGAGTTATTAATCGAAATTTTCTATGAATGAAATTGCGTAACAGTCATAATTGTAACCCTTTTATTTTGTTACGAAGTAGGCTTTAATGCGGATACGATCATTATTGTAGATTCAGATTGTAAATAATGATAAATTGTTAAGGCAAAGTAACATAACACCCGTATTCACCAAACGGTTGGGTAGTTGTGTACCTTTGATGTACCCACATTACGCCGGTTATATTCCCATGCAATAGGGGCGAGCCTATTGCCATCAACATAGCCGGATTCCTGGCTTCGGGCTGCTACTGTGAAATTCCTGATGAGAAAACTCAATAACACTATCATAACTCATAAGGCAAAAATATTTTAGTATAAAACAATTTTTTTTTGTCCATAGAAATGAAAATATATTTATTAAAAAGAAAATACATCTTCCTTCAAACTTCAAACTCAACAATCAGTTTATTTAAACCTGTGAAAATAAAACACGAATAGTCAACTTTTACCAAAAACCAAAAAAAAACTACGTCAGAACCATATCGTCACAAGTTACGTAAAGTATTTCCTTCCTTTTGTTACATAAGAAATATCTCATTATAATTAATTTATGTAAACACATGAGTGTACATGTGTTAACATGATTACTTCACGACTCATGGTAAAAGTGAAGTAAAAAAAACCTTAAGTAGATATGGCGAGCGTTGTAACTTGTTACTTTGTTACGTAAGCTTTAACTGTTTGCTTTATTTTTATAACTCTTATGTTTATTGGAAATGTCGGCGGTATTTACCTACGTAGATTCACTACTGTGGTTTTGGTGTGAAGTATGAAACATCGTCTTGAGGAAAATGTCGGACGGAACTTTAATGAACGTACCTAACGTTCTATACGGTTCTAAAACCTTGTATTTTCTATGGCTTTCTATATGCATACTTATTACTTAATATTATAATTAATGCGATACTAACTCTGCCTGTTTGCTATCTTTTTACTTGTGGACAGTTGAATGAATTTTGTTGAAACTAGCACATAGATAGACCTATCATGGGTTAGGTCGTATGATACTTTTTATTCCAAAATATAGCACGTTTCTGTAAGACAATTTTAGATCTCAATGCGGGCCAAACCCCAGGGCATAACTTAGTTTTATACTATGTTTTTACTGTTTTACGTAAACATATCTTTTAGGTACTTTTCAAAACACACATTACTGCTTCAATAAAATCTTTGGTTAACTTGATCTAATTTACGAATCACGGCCTTGTTACAAAATTCAACCAATCTAATGACTTGGATTTTTTCATACAATCCAAATAACTAATTGGTCTTGGACCACTTATGAAATTCAATTACCTACTTACTTATGAAAATAGTTTTAACTTGATCTTGAAATGTATTTGACCTTAATTTTAATTAGATGCAATATTGCTATAGGCTATTGCTATGACCCACTATTCGTAATTAGACAGTAAGTGCGTAGGATGGTGAGCAAATCGGTGTTGCTAGAAAAAAAAACTGTTTTTTAATAATCTTTTGAATATTTTGCGCTGTCTAAATTGTGTCGTTTCTAAACATAACACGTTTGGTACTTATCTACAACCTTGATACAAAAAATCTCTGATAAATAAAATCGTTCTATATTCAGATTGAAGGCTAATTATTTTAGACCACTTGAAAATAATAAAACATTAAAAAGAACTTAAATTAAGTTTCAAAATATAAATACAGAATTTCACGACATGAAAACGAAGGAAAGAACAACACGCTTCTACATTTGAAAATGGAATTCGTAAGCATAGTGTTCTCTAGAGTTTATTTACGTCACACCGCCGTTATTTTTATCTTTTTATTTACGTCGTATTTTATTTTTACACTCACTTCGTCAAAGGAACTCATTCATTAAAAAAAAAAACTTCGAAAGTGCCAACTGGCTTGGCGCTACTGTCGTCAAGGCGGCCATAAAGTAAAACCATGTTTGTTTTCAACGGTAAAAAAAATCTGTTAATTTTGTATTATTTATTTGTCCATTTGATGTAGTTGAGGTATTTACGGCATTTTTTATTACATAAAGAATTTACTAGCAAGGTTTTCTACTACATGCAAATTGCACATGCATTTATTAAAGTTATAATAATTTCGTGTTACTTATATTTTATAGTTTTCCAGACACATTCCGTTTCAAAACACTTCCTACAATTTCCTTGAAAAACAATTTCACAGGTCGTTCACCTTCGTAAATATAGTTTTTAATTCACAATAGAATGCCAAATATAAAAATCAATTCCTAATTTAATTTTCTTCCGCCAATTTTTGTTGTTTTTTTTTGTTCGGTGCGATTGGCGAAAGAAACTAGTTTTTGCTGTATCTTAGTATATTTTTTTTGCGAGCAACGGTTGTGGTCAGCAAAACCTAACGGTGCTAGTCTTTACAATATGATGTCGGTAGGTCCCTTCTGATTGCTTATGGGTTCCAATATCAATAAAAATCTAATTATTTGAGACAGCGTAGGTATTTTTACTATACATATAACGTTTCTAGTTTACCTTTAGTTTTATTTTGCTGTCTTTGCAAGACCAAACAAAATACTTTTACAAAATTGTATAATTCATAGGGTTTTCCTATTTTTTACTGACGCAGATATTTTTCGGAATGATTCAAACCACAAGTCCCTATGTACCTAATTTTTCTGTTCCTTTCTTCTTTTCTGTATTTAGTGTGTACATAAACTGTTAGGTATATAAAATAAATAAATAAGTCCTATTTTATTCATAAAACCATTAGGAACATTAAATAGTAAAAGGTAGGTAATCCCCAACATCTACAGCAGGTTTGGTAACCGCTATTTATTTAATTTTCATTTTGAGGAATAAATGAAATTCGTGCTTGATGGAGATTCAAAATCATATGCTTTTTGTTCATTGACTAAAATTAAAAAAAAAAACAATCTGATATTACAGCTGTATTTTACAAAGTAAATAAATCACTGTTTGCAACCACCTGTGTTAAAACAAAGATAGAAAATCATAACAAAAGACAAGTGGTATCATTAGTTTGTCGAGTTTAACGCTTTGAAACTTAAATTCCTTTGCAATTTAAGCAAATAAAGTTCGTCCGCCATTTGGTGTGTGTGGCCCTCGGGTGTGGCGACAAGGCAGGAATTTGTATGCGGTGGTGACGTAATGTTTCATGATACCTACTCTTCTAAAATGTTTGGTCACTAACTTTTAGTTAGACTAAACTTTATGCCAACATTGCTCGTAACTAGAAAATAACAGACGCTTGGATCAATCTTCAGGTTAAGCCGCGCTTGCCTAGGTTGGTCTGTGGATGGGTGACCACCCATTACATACTAAATTTTTTCCGTGCCTCGAAAAGCACGTTAAGCCGTTAGTCCCGGCTGTCAAGTGAAATCTTTGGCAGTCGTGACTAACACGTAATCAGTGGCCTGAAAGTCTGACAACCACTCTTACCAAGGGGTATCTCATTACCCAGTGCTAACTGGGTTGTGGAGGCTGTTGCTCCGTGTAAAATACTGGTATTCAGCTGCATCCGGTTAAACTGGTGGCCGATGTCAACATAGTTAAGAAAAGGCTAAGCAGAAGACGGTGACGTAATGTTTCATGATACCTAGTACCTACACTTCTAAAATATTTGACTACTAACGTTTAGTTGAACTAAACTTTGAGCCAACATTGGCCAGACACTGGCTCTATTTGAGATTTGTATTCCATGTGATCTTGTTCCGATTTAAATTGCCGTTTGGAGTCTATCGGAGTATCTAAAGACTCTTAAAGAAACGTACAACAATTCTTAGTTTCTCCGTTGTTTCGTAAAAGCCAACATTCATTCGTTTCTCGCTATTTTGGCCAGCAAACTGACCTCAGATCCTGTTCCAACTGATTAATAATAACTATTTTGTTTCGACTTCGCAATTCTGCATAGCGATCGACAGTCATCAACATTACATTACTATCTTTAATCTCTGAACGAGTTCATCGTCACTGATACTTGATTTTTTATCGAGTGTTATTCGTATTGTTTGACGGCCCGTCATCTGCAAGTAAAATGAGCTCGCGTAGATACGGATCGGGACTGAGCTATGAAGGATGAACGAACGTTCGAGGTTGTTCATTGGTTTGATTCCAATTGTGATTAAAACTTTGCATACTAACATGACAACCTGTTTGATTATCTTATAAAAATCTTACAACTAAAAATCAATCTTGTATTCCATTGGTTTGGTTGTACGTTGTAAACCACGATCAGCAATATGTAGTGCAGTTATAACAATATGTTTCTCAGCGCATTGCCAAAACGTCATTTATGTCAAAACCACAAAGCAAATTAGTTCGATCATTAGCAACAGCAGCAAGTAAAGCCGTTTACTGTATTATTTCCTTTAAAATTCAACCTTGCTCATCAGAGATACCGCAAAGCGTAAACACCACTCATTGTCACACATTAAAACATGACATCACTGACGACTGAGGCGTTGAGGTCGCCCCAAAAATTATCAATAGTACGATTTGTACGAATCAGTTGCAATCTACTCATGTCAATGTCCCAATTTTTTATAATGTCATATGCATAAATTAGATCATCAACGTTTTTATCACTGTGCTCTGCATATTTATCGGTGTATATGGCATTGGTTGGTTCTAGATAAAATTGCATAAGGTCTTAAATTTATCTGGTATTTTGAACTAATTTGGAATATGTGACCAAGAAATTCATAAAAATAAGTGAAGGTAAAAATAAAGACCATAGCAAAAAGGCCAGTGCGAAAGAAACAGACAAAACCAAGTGAGATGTTAATTTTCTAAACGATGAAATTAGCTTTACTTAACATGTAAACTAAACAAGGAACAAGGACAGCAAAATGACGATGATGGTGAAATTAAACTTCATTCCAGGTTCATTTATCAATATTACAACAGCTAAAGCCTATACTTACGAAGTCACGACCTTTGAGTCCCAGGTCAATGCCGCAGCCATAGCTATTGTCAATTACAGTCACATGCGACCCCAACTAATTATGAATAAGGTACATGACTGACAATGGCGTTCATAATCAAGAGGAAAGAACACTACAATCAGCTAGATAAGTAGTAAACGACAGTTACCACATTCTTCAAATTCGGTACCCGTAGCTAATCTATGAAAGACATAAGACTCCGGAACATACCAATGCCAATTTTAAGTATAAAGCATTTGTTTTTAGTTCAAGACCGTCTCAATTCATTACTTCTTGTTTTGTACGGTCGTTGTTTCTATTGTGGTGTCTACCTGTCTATAATTCAGTGTGTCCATTTTATTGGGCTTTACATTTGGTACTACTATTCTTTGAATTTCTTGGTTTGTTTATTTTGTCTGTGTGTGGTCCATTTATCTCATTCTTATTGAGTTTGATTCAAATGATTGGGTGAAGTTCAACTTTGCCATCAATATAAATTTTGATTTAATTTGATTCATAGGTATTTCGACTGAAATTCATTTGTTACAATCAGACTGATAATAGGGTATTTAACCTACTTTCCTAATTCATTTTTATCATTGCTCATTATTTTGACAATTGCCATTACTCATGTCCTGGGTGCCTCAAGCTGACCCAGTTCATACAAATTATAGTAATTGTCCAAATTTGACTGCAAATGGTCGCCACCTACATGCCCAGCCTTCATTCACATCAGTGTAGGAGGTAGTCTTATTCAGAAACCAACTTTTATTTGCATCTCTACAGTTTTTTCTCCAAACATTTTCGTCGTATTCGTCTTTTGTTTAATTGTATACGATAAGTTTGTAATAAGGTTTTTCTCATGAATTCTTTTTGTGGAGCAATTTTAATTAGCCATAGTAGAGTTCTTGCAGGATAACGTCATCGACCGATTCGGTGGTAGTGTTAGACGGCAGTTTTTGTGGGATGTAATTTATGCACGAATAATTGGTTCTTTGTCACTTACGGTAATGTTGAATTAGATCAATGAAAATAATTCAACTAACCAAATTTATTTTTTATGATTATTCTGTTATTAGAGGGTATCGTAAGAGAGAGACCATTTCGAAAACCTACCACTTTTACGTCATTTCAAACATGATCAATGTAATATCAATTACGAAAAACATCGTATTAAATCGTAAAAATAAAATAATAGAGAACCTACAGCAACACAAAACAAAAACAATTAATTACTACAAGACCCAATCAGAAAATGAATGTTAAGAAGAGAAGTTACCGGAATAACCACCGTCCCTCACTAGTAACTGAATTTAATAGTGAATCGAACCATGTATTATAGACTAATAGGTAAATACCCAGAAGCAAAGAGGCGTAGATATAACCACAGCCCTTCACAGGATACAACAAAATGACAGATAATTATAAAGTATCGTTGACTGTACCTACATTATTACACTTGGGGACAGAATTAGAGGAACACTTTTATAGTAAAAATAAGTTGATAACCCGTTCTGTATGTTTATAGGTCTATCTGTATTATTAGCAGTATTATTTTCGCATCGTAACGTCCACTTGATTACTTTATAGTTTCTAAGAAATTATTAATCGATTTAACAACTCCATCAGTCAAGATTCAATCTGAGTATTTATGCTGTAAAATATTTGCGCAGGAGCAAATCTTAAGTTGAATCAATATTGATAAGCGTATAATAAATTGTTTAAGTAAATAGTCCGTCGAAACACGGATGATTTATAGTTGCTGTTTATAGATAGCGGACAGTTTCTCAGCGGTCTTGGAAACGGACGAAGTGACATACAAACAGACAAGCACTTTCACATGGGAGCGGGGGCGCCTGCGCATTGTCTCGGTCGCCATTGTTCCGATACACGTTAATGAAAACAACGCATTACTTTCTTTGGTTTTGCTTGGGAAACTCGCGAGATGAGCAGCAAAAAATTCTGTTCGAAAGTGTTATCTGCTAAAGATTCGCTGTATAAACAGATTTTAGAATGACGACTGGACAGTTTTGAAACCGGTGAGCTTGGTAGATGTTACTGCTTTTTGCAGCTCGGTATGGAAAAAAATGGTGCATTCATTCTAATTTTCATTTGAAATCTGGAGCTAGAGAAATTACCAATGGTTAATTTAATTAAGTTTATACGCAATAATGGAACGAAAAAGATGACTCCTACATTATATACATTGACCATTCGACATATTTAAACGACACATTTATTTTTCAACTATGACTTTTAAGTAATGGCCAACCTCAACGGCGGCAAAAAACACCCTCATCTTTAACTAAACTCAATGACATGCCAGAAATGTCACCGCATCTCCAAATACACTGGAAGTCAGTGAATCTATACTAAACAATATATTCTCACGACTGCTAGCAAATAGTTTTTATGCCTTGCCATCCTTCAGGAAGTAAAGGTAAGAGTCGTCACGCCTCGCGAGTGTTCACATGGGCGTGGGAAATGATTGCTATAGCAGTAGGAGCTAGCTATCGCTACCTGCCGGCGTTGTTTACATATTTGTGGAGTTTAATTGGTGGGTGCAAGCTGCAGTTGGAGTCCTCTTGGGGCATGAACTGTGACTGCTGTGGGAAACAACGATTTTATTGTATTGTTTTGACTTCCTTTTGTTCCGAAGAAAAAGTTTTAGAGGTACGAGGACAGGGTGTAAAGTTCCTCATAGAAAACGGAGGTTCCTCCGATCGGCCTGTTGTTGTGTACAATCCTATATGGATCGTTTGGTCGAATGATCTTGTTAGGGGGCGATGTCGGGATTTTTTTTTGCGTTTGTGTTGAAAAACAAGATGGCTGCTTTAGATTTTAGCCACACGCCAAAAGATTAGTACAGCTATAGGTATAATTATATTTTAATCGCACGGGTATCCTGAATATCGTGATTCTGGATAATTATGGTTTAGTTCGTATGCGCTAAAGTAATTGTATTTAGTTATATCCTGATAGAAATTAAGATGCTCTTTCTCGTTCATTCCAAAGTCGAAGCGTTGTAGGAATGTTCAGTTAGTCACGCTGGAAAGTTGCTAGATATTTTCACTTAGCACTTCAGTGTTTCTGTTTACGATTTAAATTTCATTTTGCGTAATGAGAATTGTAAAGTGCAGTTGTTAGTACCTACTTTACGTTATAATTGGATTCTACAGTTGATGCGATTGTTAATAAATTTAGTAACAACTGGAACAGAAATTAAGTCTCCATTTAATGGTCATGGAGTAAATATTCTCTATGGTAATCAAGCTCATAATTTTCATAGTTATGATGCAACTGATATGGAGCTACTGGATATGAAATGTAAAGACTGCAAAAAAGAAAACATTTCGCCGGGCGAGGATGGAATAAAACTTGTGAATATTGAAAAATTCTTAAGTAAACATCAGATATATAATATATTCAGTTTACAAAGTAAAGATATAAAGTCATACGACGTATCGTATAATGGCTTAAGTACAGGTTAAGTTTATCAACAAGAGTTTTTTAATAGTTTTTATTACAGATCGGTAGCATTAAATAACGCTTCGTTTTTATTTCGAGTAATTGTCATTATCTTGAGCTAATGCGGGATGATAACGTACTCGAAGTGATTTCAATGTGGAATTGATTCTGTGATACCGGCTCGATAGCTGTTTATTAACTGATTACATTAGGGATATTGTTATTTTGACAAAAGTCGAATATTACGCAGTTTATCACTTTTTTCACGCCGTTATGTCATTGTTTAATAAATGAAATTAAGGAAAACGGTTCACGCGCCTTCAGCACCATCATCTTCCTAGCCTTTTCTCAACTTTATTGTGGTCGGGTTTAGTCTAATTGTATGCTGCTGTTATTTCACATGAGGCGACTGCCTATCTGACTTCCATAATCCAGCTACTGGGCAACTCGATACCCTTCGGTAGGTTGGTTTGGTTTGGTTCTGGTGGTACCAGATTTTTGGGCTTCTAACTACCTTTAACGACTGGAAGATACTTCGACTGTAGATTTAAACAGCTTTTTACATGAATAAAGAAAACTTAAGGAAATCTCTCAAATGCTATAGAATTTGATCGCCTAGAAAGCTGTATTCGTCAATAATATTATGTAATCACATGAAAATCATATTCCAGTCTGTGACATCCGTTGCCTAGCAACCGACCGGCGCGTTGGTAATGTTGGTATGCTCGCATGCGCCCGCGCCGCGGCACGCAACTAAATGTCGACGTGCATCATATTTTTAATAATATGCGGTGACTATTCAAGAATATCACTGTATGCCTGGAATATTAAATGCGCCTGCTCAGAGATGAAATCAAGTAACTCGATTTTTGTAGTTTTACAGAAAAAACATTTTTATTTTGCACAGACCAAGTAACACAACATAGTACTCTGTAAGATACACACAACAAAAAGGAAAGGAGTGGTTTTTTCCATGGGACCTGAATCCTTTTAATGCTGCCGAGTTTTACCGTCGAAAATAGATGCTTGAAATATAGCTATCTTGAATATACATATTACAGAGCAAACCTTTCCTTCCTTTCCTTTTTTTTTGAGCTTTTGGATTGGAAAAAATCTCAAAATCTTTAGACAAACTTATTATTTTCAAAAGTCGACTTACTTGATTTTGAGCAGCCTCGTGCATTAAGAACGATAAGCTTAAAGACAGTAAGTAGGCCTTAACAAGAAATCAAGAGCGATGCTAATCAAAACTACCACTGTTTGAAAAGTCGGACGAGCCGCAATGTTGACTACCTACTACTTATGTCGATGTGTGATCTGTTTAAGTACAGTGCACAGCCCTATTATTTATTTGAATTGCACAAATTCGTGCGTATCACAGCACTACTTAAGTTTTTACTCCAATTAACATGCATTTCTCATTAAAAATAATCTTTTCTTTCGTGAAATGTCGTATGTGCTGCGCGTGGCCTTAATCGGAACTAACGCCGCCATCTTGTTTTTTCGAATTTCAGTTTCATAAATGTTTACCAAAGCGCCCTGCTATCAATGTCATGCAAGAGTCAAGAGAACTAATCTGCTCTACTTTGGCATCCTTAATCCGAATGTCATCTCAATAAAAAGTAGATCATTTGAATCGGTAAGCGAAATCGAGTCCGCGAGCCTTAATCGTAATTGATTCTCGTCAGGTAGTGTACATGTACTTAACATACTATCCCCGATCGCCGAGTGGGCGAATTTATTTGGCCGCATTTGTAACGGTGCATCCTTATTTTATTGTGTCGTTTTTTGTTTGTTTCGTTATTTTGAAAGGCATTGTGATCGTGGTATACTTATTTTGATCGATAGTGTACCGTATTTTTGAGAGGTACGTGGTTGTCGAGTCTATACCTAAATACGGACTTGCCTAATTATAGGCGCCCACACTTGCGTCTCGTACCATTTTTTTCCTGAATATACTTTAATTTATATGCTACATCTGCAGCAGCCAATTACCAACTCAATTTTATTCTTGTGTAACTGTATTCTTGTTACTGAAATTCTCGACATGTCTGAATGACATAACAAACACAAGTACACAGGTATTTATTTAATATTCCTCACAGTGTGTAGTGGAATGTGCTTCCTAGTTATTTAAATGGTAATAAATCCTCTTAGTTAGCAGCAAGTGTCTCAAAGGTACCTGTGAACTATTGTTTTGCTTCCTACATCATTAGTAGTTTACGCATAGATTATAATCTATGCGTAAACTACTAAATCTATAATTATAGATTTATTAATGTCAGTCAGCCGTGCTGGAATCTCGTATATTGGAAGTTGTCATGTCTCGTGACATTGTATTAGATTGCAAAATAATAAATCAATTTTACAATCTAATACAAGCAAATAAATTACGTGTGGGTTTTATTTATCGACTACTATCTTGGTTACTATCATAATTTCTTCATTGAACAACAGAGAAAGTCCTTTAAACTCTCCATCACAAGAATGAAGCCTATTGCCTATGTAAATGCGCAAAAAGATAAAATATATCCATATGCCATCGATATAGAATCTAGACGGTTACTACTATAGATTATTTCTATATTTAAATCCGACACCAATGTAGTACTTATCTTTCATCCTTTATCTGCTATTCTGCGCAGAAAAATATAGATATTGCAGCAGTTCGAAAGAATATATTGTGACTAACAGTCGTGAAAAAGTGATTGGTTTTATCAATTTTATTAATGAAATTAATGGGCACCCAAAATGCAGTTGTACAACGCGTATCTTCTCCTATTAAGTGAGTCATAATCATAGTATTATCATAATTGGATTATTTAGATTAGCATTATCGTCATTTAATGAGGATAATTGACAGAGGCTCCGTATCTCAATTTATCTGCACTGACGTGTAATTCTTTCTAGGAAAATTCTTTCTTTGGAATTAAGGACACTTGAATTTTGAATAATGTTCCTTATAATTGTTTTTTTTATTATTTCAGAATGTATAATTTTTCTAAACATTATTTTATGATTTTATCTATTCGGTAGTTTTCCGCCATGAGATAGTCTAGGACACCTATCTTATTTATCTTAAGATGATGTGAGCGCGAGTTTAGTTATGTAAATTGATAGAAATGATATTGACTTAGAATATTTTTTTTTTACATAAATAACCATATTTTAACCGACGAACAATAAAAGAGGTTCTCAATTCGACGCGTGTGCATTTGGTCATCTTCTGATTCTGGCAAACTTTACTATCATCTAACCCCAAAATAAATATTTGTATGAACATTGAATTATTTTATTTAAACAGGTTGCCTATTAATAACTTTTCAAGTAGCAACGAGCTAAGCACTATTTGTAAAGCAACTGATTAAATAATATCAAGAATCAGAATCTTCAGAGGAAAATAGTAATGGCAGCTTTAAATTGTTTTTAATTTAGTGAGTGTCAAAAGCAATGTGATTAACAAATCACCGGCTAAGAAATACCGCTATGTCTGCAAAAAACAATAATCCCTTAATTGTAAACTGTTACACCCATTTACATGATGATTTTTGAGAAATACTAATGTTTCTTAATCTCTGTTGTTTGGAATACAATCTCTAAATACTTTAACCTCATTAGGGATTGAGAGCCCTTTTGTCTCTTATCTATGGTAACAGACTTCTTATTTCGAATTTTGTGTTTTTGTTTAGTTTAGTTCTTGCGTTAATGCCGAGTGCGTCGAAGTGCAGTGTCGTGTCCATTTCAGGAGTTCTTTTTTTTTGGATTTTTACGAAAATGGTGGTGTTATTAAGATATCGGCGTAGAACTTTCTATGATTCTGACAATGGTGGTGAGTGGGACTTTTGTTTTTTTTTAAGGAACTTTTAGATTCCCCAACTATTTTTCGATGATTCCAAGTTTGGCATAAATGCAAAGCGATTGCAATGACGCGGACTTTTTAATGTACCTATCGGAAAACAACTTTTACTCTAACTTACGCCAGAAGCTAGAGTTATTGTTTCCTACCATACAAAACATCACTGCTTTTACATAAATATTCGCTATCCCAACTTCTTATGAAATACTTTCTGACCATCCCAAGTCGATCCACCACTCAGATCCAGCTCTTTGCTGTCCTCCCCAAGCGACGCCCTAAGCCGAGGTTCGTATCCCACAGGGGCGCCCTTAGCGTGTAGTAAGTTTTTTTTTTTGCCCTGCCTTACACTCAAGGCACCCACAGAATAGTCCGGTTAAGCAGACGACAACCTCCTAGGTTGAACTACGAGATGCCGATGCCGATTCACAAAAAAAACCAAGCCGATCCGCGTCGCTAAGTGCAGTCACTTCGTTACCAAATATCAAGACTGTCATTATGACACCTCGGTAAATGGCGTGTGACGTACGAGTGAATCCGAAGTAAATATAACTCGTCTAGACGATGCTAGTGCGTTGACACAAATAGTTTAGTGCCCGACTGCCCGTCCGTGACTATCTAGAGGTCGGGAAGAAGTGCATTTAGGAGTCACCAATTAATTTACTGAACGCTTCAGAAGCTGTCAGTGACAGTATTTCATAATGATGACATTGACAGCGCTATTGCAAGATGTTTTTTTTTAATTGTGTACGATATGGCAAAAAGGGAGCGAAATTTTGTTTACTATATAAGTAGTATCTATGACTAATTGGTTCAATAAGGTAGGTAATTATTCGAAATACTGTATAAACAAATCACGTCAAAGAACCATAACGAAGTTAATAGAACAAATAAATAGCTATAGAATAGACATTTATAGACGTTTGTCGGGAAAAGATAAAAAAAATTTGAAGAGCATGCTATTCATTGATACTTAATTGATCACTCAATCAATTTATAATAATTGATCAATAAGCACCATAAGCTCATCATTCACACTTCTGATAATACTATGGTATTTAGTTTCAACCAACAGCTAGGTAGATAGTTTCATAACTCCATTCATAATAATTATATTGTTTTTAACTTATTGGACTTGCTATATTGGTTTTTCATAAATAGCAGACCAGGAGCAGAGCTTTTCTTTCAAAGTAAGGTGTGGTGACTTACTGTGAGTCAGTAAGTCACCACACCTTACTTTGAAAGAAAAGCTCTGCTCCTGGTCAGTTCTTAAACTTTGTGAACTTTCGGAAAATACGGAGAAAATAAAAGTAACTCTCACACTCATTGCGATTTCAATAACTTTACTATTCAATTTTTTTTGTCTCTAAAACTTTTACAATAGAACTCAAAATCCAAATAACTCCCTAAAAATTCACAGTTTCGGTCCATTCACTCAGCGGAAATAATTGAACTCTATCCCGTGCTTCGATGCGATCTAAAAATACATGACCATAATAATCCAGGAACGTCGGCGCACGCGCAGTTAGCCGCGACTCGACGCTCGGCGCCGACGTCGACGTCACCCGTGCAACGTGTGCAATTTTTTCGACATCACGACGTCATTTTTGACAGTTATGACATGTGTCAAATTACGCGCGTTATTGTGAGATTCGTTGGTAGACACGACGGGAAGGCTAAATAAAGATTATGTCTGATTAATTAGGGTGCAGTCTACATGGTAATTAATGAAACAAATATTGTAGAAAACTTATTTAGTGGGACATTTTTGTATGAAAATTCCGATGGCAAAAAATTAAAACCTAATTGGAATGATTTACTTTTGGGTAGGAGTCTGGAATGCGTCCAATCGAGTTTTATTACAAAAAAATCTATGTCAAACGCATGCATTTAGCATGCGCGTGTTAAATAGGTACTCGTAGATAATATATTCAACAGCCTTTTGTCTTTTTCAAAAAAGCAGAACCGGAAGGAGATTCCATATTTATCTTTTGGTTCAAATATTTTATTCATAATCTAAAAAAGATAACATTGAAAGTTATTTAATTATGTGATTCACCTCACTACCTTTTTAAAGCACCAACATTATTATCTAAATCCATTTATGGTTTTGTTTTAAAAAATAATGTGCGGTTCTGCAGCGTTTTTCCAGTATTTTGTTATCTACGTAAAAATAGCATAGTTATGATGAAATTCAATATTTAAAGAAACAAATATCTGATGAAAAATGCTTTAAAGATGTATTCTCAATATCAAAATTTAAAAGCATCCATAAAGATCTACAGTTTGGGTATCTCTTTGTCCAATTAATAATCTTAAATTTCATAATATTTATTATTTAAATTCTCAACGCGGATATAAAAGTCACAATGACAATTCTTTATCCCTTCAAGAAAAACACTTGAACCAACAGATAAGCAATAGTCATACACGTAACAAAAAATAAGTATATTACGCAAACCATTGATTACTTTCATGATATTCATTCATGAAATCACAAATGACTCATTCAATCATTCACCGGTCCAGACTGTCTGACTATCGATACTTCTTCTACGTAAGACCCAGTCACCTGTGACGTCTGTACACCCACCCACACAAGTCATCATGAAAAATATTGTGTTATCTTCGTTTTGGCAACTGTTATTGTGTGGTAGGATGTACATGAACTGCAGTTCGTTTAGTGTTGGCCCCGATTCGGTAAATGAAGAGCAATTTGTTTAATTTGTTGGTGTTCCGGTAAAATTGTGTTTAGTTTTAGTTTTTGTCATTTGAGTCGTGATCCATGTGTGTTATGGGTGCATTATGTCGGTTCCAAGCCAAATACGTTATAGGTGAGTTTTCATATTTAATTATTTAAATAAAATTTACCCTGTCAGATAGCTTATTACAAGCGTTTCGTATGTCTGCAACGACTGTTACCGGAATTGACATGCTTTTTCGGTTAGTTTGTGTCAATTCAATGTTTTTTACTTTTTCGTCTTCGCTGAAATGCGAAATGACACTTTTCCTAAGCCTGGGGGCTTAGAAAAAGTGTCATTACACAGCACAGGGTACAGTACCTATAGGCCAGTATTTACAAAAATGCGTATTTTTAAGCACTGCTTTTAGTTTATTTATAATAGAAAAATTGGTCATCTAACTAAGATCTAAAACTACTCATAGTGTGTGTGGTCTATTCAGCGTAGCAATTAATCGAAAATGTTTATAATTAAACGTCAAGTTGTAAAACAAACTGCGTGTGTTCTGTTTGCTTCAGTCTGCAATTAAATTGTAAATGTCTAATGAATAGCCCCTATTTGCTGTTCGAGGAAGAAAGAACCTTATTTACGATGTCATGATCATCTGCCTAGCTTTTTCACAACTACGTTCGAGTTGGTTTCAAGTCTAATGGGATGCAGCTGAATTTCAGTATTTTATTTGGAGCGGCTGCCTGTCTGACCTCCACAGCATTATAACTGGGTAACACAGGTTGACCGAAACGAATAACTGATTATGGTGTTTATTGTCATAGATATTATTAATATATTATGTGACATATGTGAGCTTTAGTTATTGAACAAACAAAACCGCAAAAAATCAAATTCATTTATTAGCTTACGCAGGTTTAACAGTGGGTCCCAAACTAGGCACAGCCTGTATCTTGGTGACCGAAACACTACATTAAGTAAAAAATTTACTGTGTTTTTTTTAAAAGGTTGGTTTATTGTAAAATTATTGCCTCAACTTTGTTTGTCTAAAAGAGGGATGAGTTTTCTCTGTAGCCCTTAATTCAACCTTAAAACAACAGTCAAGATCACAAACATTAAGCATGAAACTAAAAATAGCCAAATTGAGAGAGTAACCAAACAAATAACATCCTGTGATTTCCTGCTCGGTGGGTGAAATAAACCACATACTGTATACGTTGGAAAACCTTGTTCTTTGTGCCGCTACAGTTACAAAGTTTCAGGTCATTGGTACTTCGAATATTAACACTTTCAGTGCTCCTGAAAACGCCGCGTATTTTTGCAAGTCCTTCCTCAGACGTGGCAAATACGACGGTGACTTGATACCTTCACTAGTTTTAGTAGCGGTAGTAGAAAAATTACGATAAATCGAGGATTTTTAAGGAGGTTAAGTTATAAAAAACAGAGTGATAATAAACACAGACTAAAATAATGTCAGTACTAAGTGTGTTTGTAACAATATGTATGCAGCACCCTAAACTTCATGAAAATAAAGATGCCAAGCAAACACAATGTACAAATTAAAAACATCGATCCGAAAACAAAAGACGTTTTCTTTGTTGACAATTTCTTCAAGGGCTACCTAGACATGGTTACGTTTTTGCCTTAGACGAGGATAACTTGGGTATCAGGGAGAATCTTAGTGTTTTGGTTATAAACGTTTCTTTGTCGATATTTCACTGTATTTGTATAGCTTTAGTACCATGTATTAGATGAATATATTTGGAACGCTTGCTAAATGCAGTAAGCGCAAACATTCACTGACCCCCGATGACTAACGCACTCCGAATCCCTACTTAATTCACGTAAACACTTAACACATTGCTACCTATTTTAGGTACCAAGTAACATTCGATAAATCCTTCACGACGACTTAGTAATTCAAACAAGTTGTGCACTCCATCCCCTTTGCAAGATCTGCTTTTACTCCTTTAAGGTGAATGCTTCGTACAAATAATTATATTCAACCAAAAGTTTGACTTTTTATTTTAGCTTATAATGCGAACGTTTCTGAAGCAAACTTTGAGTAAGTATTTGACGCCAAATAAACTTTACCAATGTGTTTATCTAAATTATCATGATTTAAAATATATTGTCGATTAAGCGCAATAATTGAGTAAATTTGAACGTCGTTTTGCTAATATTTAATCGAACTTTTTATGACATAAAAATTGAATTAACTTAAAAATAATAACCGCTACATGTACACACATTGCATTATGCATTTTGCGCGGAAAAAGATCCCATAAAGGTACACAATTTCCCAAAAAAATACTAACTGTGTCCCAGTTTTCCTTTCAAAAGTTAACCATAAAAGTTCACCATTTACCAAAAAAAATTATAAATTAGTCACAGTTTTCCTTTCAAAACTTAACGAACAAAGCAATCTCCCTGAGCCCGCAATATTGCAACCATAACAAATAGTACAAAAAGCTCTCACTGCCGTCAGCGATGGCGCTAAGCGCTGACTCAGACAGACAGACGGACAGACTATATTTAGGAACGGAGCACAAATGTAAGCATCCTGTCGCCAGCAAATAACATGATAGTTATGTATTATAAACGACTTAACAATGACAACACTCCTCGGAAGTTTCTCATTCGTGATGAACTGATGAGTGTCGAGCTTTATCCTGTTACGGTTGAATTTTGTAGGACTTGCCTGGTCTTTGCGAATAGTGAGTCACAGGATGCCAACTTGCATTTAGTTTGAATTAAAAAAGGTTTATTAATTAAATAAGTTCATTCGTTTCTATCAAAAACAAAAGGTTAACTTTGGCACAAAATCATGCATTGTAGTTACGGGTTATTGTACATTCGCCACAAAGTAAATTCGTCACATTTTGTAAACTCCATACATTGAAAGTGTATTCGCCACATGCATAAAAAATATGTGTAAATTCGTCACAAGTCTCCATAGGTAGGTACATATTTTTTGCATAAAGTACTGGTAGAAAACAAAGTCATCTTAACGAAGTATATTATGTCCTCCATCAGAAAAGATCCATTAGAATATTTTGTTTGTGTGTTTTTAGGCGAAAACGTCAGCAAGCGCCAAGCAGTCTCTATTATTGTAATTTTCAAGTTCGACAACTTCGATTAAGTTTGTCTCAATAACTTTTGTTTAATAATAAATCGAACACCTGTGAAACTCGATTATGATTTCCTTGTATCCATTTAAATGCCAATTTATTATCTATGCTTCTTTTTTCAAATCGTGCACAAACAATAGATTCATCGCTTCCTCTTTTATTTAGTCCAGACTATAATCAATGGTCATGCACGGTGCTACCATTGCAATAAAACCCATAAGTATGAGCGTTATGTGCGTGCAAATAAGTTCTTTGACCTTCAGTTTTTTTTAAACCAACCTTGTATTCTTTGAAAAAATCGTGTGCAGTCATCGACAGCCGTGGAATAGAAGTTTTGTCCTGACTTGCTTTTTTATTAAAACAAAGGAAACTCGGAAACGCATAGGTTTTTTACATGCATAGAAAAAAAGGCTGTCTAATAGAGGGCATAACGTAAAACGAATGTCACTGTTTCTGGGACATTGCTCTTTAAAAAATCTAATACTGAAAATACCTAATATGTTTCAATTACCTGAATGTGCTTCTGAATGTACGCAAGGCAACATTGGTATCGAGTTAATGGTTAATGATTTAAGTGTTAACCAAAAAAGCTTTGCGGAAGATTTTGACTTGAACAAAAACTTATGAGGCGATCGCAAATTGTGTCTGACTAAGCAATAAGTACGTTTTTATGTGATTTTTGGGTCATTTACATGTGACGAACAAAAAATCTTGTAAAAATGTAATTTTGGGTATTTTGGAGACCAAGATTTTGTTGGATTTGAGACGATTTAGTACTTACCTTTTCCGCTTATGGACACTTGGGCATACAAAAGTCCTCAGCCTATTTATCATTATGCATCTCAACGAGACCTCAATACTTTCTTGTGTTGCTGATGAGTTTGTTATGCCACTTCTCCCCCTCAGTTAAAACCTTAGCAAATGGTAAAGAGCGGTGTTTTGGGGGACTGCCTATGTTATTTTGACGTTCAAAACGGGCTGTTCTTAGCCCAATTTGAATAAATGACCTTTGATAGTGATTCTATCAATATAAAATCTTTTTCACACCTCTCCATTTCTTTGTCCATACAGAAGGCGAATTGGAAACCGAATGGCTACAAGCGGCAGGCCTCGGATCCCTGGCGGCTCCGTTCCAAGCGGGTCTGGAGGTAACAGAGGCCCAGCTGGGTGAAGCCGTCAGGCCTCTGCCCAGGGAACAGGCTGCAGCCGTCCGCAGACGGGTCAGAAGACTTAACAGAACAGTAAGGAGGAAACGAGCTGCTTCCAGAGCGAGGAAGCCAGACATCAGGGATGTTTTTAGGGATATGGAGGTGAGTGTCTTTCACAGATTCATGACTCTCGCATTTCCCTTTGGTATGGTACGGTTTATGTTCGTAATTTAGCTTCGAATTAGCTGTGGTTGAATGGAAATTTTATACAGGTACTAAATGCGTTCCCCTACATTTACAGCTTTTCAAAAAGAGTTATACGTTCAAGACTTTCGAATGCTGATCTTTACTTATTTATTTTCGATGCATTGGAGTTTGACTGTACGTACTTTTTTATTTAAAAGTCACCGGACCACTTTTTCCACGGATTTTAATATTTTTTTAGTTACGATTCGTAATCGGGAATTCGGGATGATGACAACTTCTGCAAATAATTTTAAATCGCGTTGCAACAGGTTTTCACGTTAACTTGTCGCAATTCAGATATTTCTGTGGTTTTTCCCATTCCTTGAATTCTTTTGGCTCATTGTGTATCTGTGAATGTTCTTAGTGTCGGTATAAGTAGTTTGTGATAATCACAAAAGCTTTCAGTGAAATTGGAAAGCTCGTCGCGTATAGAACTCATTAGTCGTTCCTTCGCTCAGGTTCAAAAGTAATGTGTATTTCGCTGTATACCTTTCTTGTAAGTTCTGATTTCGTTATTACGGGCTGATTTCCATCTAACCACCCATCTATTACTGGTGTCTTTAAGGATTGCAAGCCACCAAGCTTGATCAACCCACACCCACACTTGCGTGTTGGTTTACAGGCCACGCCGTCTCACCGAGAGGAGACCTGTGTCCCAGTGGGAACGATATAAACTGATTATGCGCTTGATCCTCGCCCACTCTTATTTATCCATTATCAACAACGGAACGAAAGCTGCTCAACCTAACTTTTAATCAAATACTTTTGTCTTATCCAAAACTCGGACCTCTTCATACCAAGGCATGCTTTCTCATTTCATTTATTAAAGCCGCAGATATCACAAAGCTTATAGAACTTCGATTCAGAATCAAACACCTCACTTTGCATTGTTCTGTCAGAAACGGAAAGATAGATGACGTTCCTAGTACCATAGCGATAAATGAGGATCATTAATTGTATATCAATTACTTACTGGTGTGTAGTCGGCGCACGCGTCTGTAGTGCAAGCATACTTTGATAGATGGTAGGACTTGCTTTATTAACAATTAATTTAGTACGGTAATGAAGATGTTGTATTTCTTGTGTTGACTTTTAAAACATTGAAGCGAAGTAATGAAAATCTACATAAATCATTGATTAAAAAATAAAAAAATGGGATAAAATTAGCACCAATTCAATAAAAAACCGGCCAAGTGCGAGTCGGACTCGCGCACGAAGGGTTCCATACCATTATCTGTAAAAACGGCAAAAAAATCATATCTGTTGTATGGGAGCCCCCCTTAATATATTTTTTTTTAATTTTTAGTATTTGTTGTTATAGCGGCAATAGTAATACATCATTTGCGAAAATTTCAGCTTTCTAGCTATCACGGTTTATGAGATACAGCCTGGAGACAGACAGACAGACAGACAGCGAAGTCTTAGTAATAGGGTCCCGTTTTACCCTTTGGGTACGGAACCCTAAAAAATGGTAGTTTGAGATCGCATCGGATAGAACGATGGGTTTTAATAAAACAAAATAAACTCTACCAATGACTCACACCGATGTAAAATACAAAGAAAAATAATATCTGAAAAGTTTAAAAAGCTATGATTAAATATTAGACATCCAAAAAAGTTTACATAAAAGCCAAAAATTCAGATGAAAACTATATTGATGAGCAATCCTCAAACAAGTAAACTGCATTACAAATTAAAAACAAAATAAAACATGAATGAATCACCTCCTCAAGTTTATTGTTTCATCGAAAAAACTAAAGAACTTCTTTGAATGTACCACAATGAATCATTCGTCAAAACATTATCGAGTAGGTACCACAAAGAATCTTTGTCGATTCGTATGTAATGTAGACTGGAATTGGTAAGTAAATAGACTCATCACGCTATTTATTAGTTTTTGGAGTGTTTACTGCATTTTTCTGCAAGATTATCTACTGATCAAATTTCAACGAAAATCGGTTTAGCAGTAAATTGAATGATATAAAGAGTTGTTTTAAAATTGATGGTTATAGCCTTATTTTATAAGACTATCGTTTGATTTAGAATGACATGCATCACATCAATAAGTCTATCGCCATTTTCATCATTGCTATCTAAATCATGACCATTATCTTATTTTCAATTTCTAATGACCATTCCACTCCACTGAACTCAATGAAAATATCTCGAGAAAACTCGCACTTGAACGAATGAATGTAAGAAAACTGTCAATATGAAATGTTCTTATAATTCTTCTGGTACTTTCTAAGCCTATATCCACCTGATCACTGATCGCTTGCGGTTAGCCGCAAATGATTGGCTGGTGCATTCACGAGCAGTGGGTTAATCGGTAAAGTAAAAGCGGTGTTCATTGTCAGTTGTCATCTTGTCATGCAGTCCTGTTGTTTCTGGTTGTGGCTGAACTTTTGTGTTGTTAATCAGTCGGTCAGTGGGCTATCCTGTTTTGTCTTTATCTGCTTTTTAAATAGTTTTGTTATTAAAATATTTCGGCAGCACGTTTGATGCTATTGTCTTATTTGAAATATTTATCTCTGGTTATCGTGCAGCGTATTTTGGGGTTTTCACGTGGATGAACTCACGTGTCTTTTATCTGTTTCTGACGGATTGTTTGGATTATGTAAATCGCAAGTCACAGCTCTCTTTAAACTAATCGCCGGAACCTTTCAAATTGCAATGCCTTAGGCCTCATAAAAATCCAGTTGTCTTAATAATACAACAGGTGATTCAGACGATAAAACAACAAATGATTGCGATACTAATCTAGCGAAATTTAATAACAACGCAATTATCAGTCTCACTCGCCATCCCAAAAATGTTTTGTGAAACTTCGCACGCAAAAAAGCGAATTTCGGAATGTCAGATGATCTTCGTTCCATCGAATCACGCGCTCTCGATCATGCAACTGTTAATAAGAAACCATTACCTCGGTGACGTGCACACTGAAGTATGTTTAGAACTACTACTTTATATTAGGGACAGGTGATAATGGCTCTTTAGATAAGCATGCAATTAAGGTTTTCGGGGATAGTTAGAGGTACCTACTGTTTAGTTTGAAACATGGAGTTCTTTACGCGTGTCGTTCGTGTTTGTGAACCATTCGTTTTAAAAGATAATTGTGCGTTTTAAGTGTATTGTAAATGTTTACTTCATTTAAGTAATTGGGAGCTATTAGTGTGTTTTGGATGCAGTGCTTTTAGTTGTGACAGTTATAATGAGCACTTTGTGAGTGAATTCGAAATTTTTCACCATGAACCTAAAAATTGTGACGTATACCTACAATATAAACAATAATTAATTTGCAATGCCGACTTAAACATAATTCGCGACAACAATTTTGATTAAATTATAGTGCAATATCCGGGTCAATCAATTTCCTTTAGCTGACAGTGGAAACATACGTAAGAACGTGTGAAAATCAAAACAAGGTGCAAAATTGCGACAGTCAATCGACAATAAACTGTCTTTATAAATTACGAAAAATTAATATCTAGTAAAACGGTAATGTTAATTACACAAGCGATAGCAGTGTTAAGTGCGGTGTGGCGGGCGCGTTGCGTTGCGTCCGTTGGTTTCCAAACTACAGTGCGTGTAGGCTTCAGTAGTGGAGTTAGTATGGAGTGCAGTGCGCTCAACAGCAGCTCCGCAAACAGTGAACATGATCTGTGACACCATGCGAGTGAAGGTGTGCGAGAAAGTGGTGAACTGTAAGGGGTTGGCGTTAGTGCGCTCCTATATCGAGGCTCTGGTAAATATTTGTAATTTGTTCAGTGCAAGTGACCTCAGTTGTGACGTCATTTTGGAAAGTTGGGACAGGTCGGAAAAGGGTGAGATGTTTTGTTTTTATATTGGATGACTGTTACTAGTTGACATGTTGACTCTAAAAAGTAAGCTGTTTTGTTTTTGTTTGGCTGTGCAACGTTGTTTTCTTCAATCAGTAAAATAACATGTTTATGCAGGTTCATGGCAGATTGGTGTTGTTTTTGTGCAAGATAAATACGAGAGTACCTGGTCACACAGAATCTAAACAAGAGATTACTAGTCTCATGTGACCGCGGATTAAAATTCCCAAAAGATAAAAATAAATGTTTGTAGGTAGCTTATCGATAAGATTAAACGATTGGATTTGTCTGTTTGCTCGTCTTGTTTATCTTAGTTTTGTTCTTCTTAATCTTTCTTAAGTCTTAGGATCTGCTTTGTTTTCATCTTCTTTTAGTCTATGATTATTTTCTTCATCCATGTTTTGGCTCTTTTTAGTTTTAAGTGTCATAGTTTCTACTCATGTTACGTTATAAGTTCTATTGATTGTTTTATCGACCCCACGACTTTTGGATAGTTATCTAAGTAAATATCTTTATCGATTTTATCAGTTTGCTAATGCGTTACTGTTCCGAAATCACGTTCACTAATAGACATTTTAGATTTAGGGCACACGATTTTGTTTAATTTATCTATCTATGATAATCTATTTTCTTAGTCTGTCGTAACTCCTTTTAAGTGTCCAATGAAAGCGTTATTGGTGATTCTGATATTAAAAGCTTTTCTATTATTTCTAGAATATTAATATTTGGTACGCAATCAAGATATTGTTTTATGATTAACTAAATTATCTGTACCTAGGTCAGTTTGCTTGCGATAAATCGATGATGAATTGATGATAAATTGATTTGGTCTACTTTTACTCATTGTTTACCAACAATGCGTTTATGTGGGGCAAATAAATGCGATTGTTGGCAGACAGTTCGTCACCTTGATACCTACTTTGCATATTTATACCTAGCTACATACCTACTTTGTTTATGCTAATTTTATTTATTGATAAACTGTGACAGTTTTTTGGCTCAGTTCTGAGAATAGATAGACCTAAATGATTAGGCATTGATACCCCTGTTTGTTTAGCTTAATAAAGGCACTTCGAACTATTGCAATTACCTACCTTTGTGTCATTTACAACTATTAACTTTATTTGCGCAGCCATTTCCTAGCACCATGAGTCAGCACTTATTAAACTCAAATACAAAATTAGTCTTCACCTCCAAAAAATCCAATAATCCACGCTCATTAGATTCAATTGCAAATAAAATCATTGAGCACTGAATTTGGCCCGACTCAATCAAGTTTAGCGTGCAGGAAACTCCGATCGTTTATTGTTTTCTAGTGTTCATATGCCCAAGGTAAAACTAGCAGCTAATGTTCTAATGGGCTGCAAAGATTGTATGTTTACTGTGCATACTGTTTCACGGATCATGGCTCAAGCACGCACCTAATATCGGGCAAATCATGTTGCTTAATTTATTCTGTTCTGTCTTCCGGTTTGGGTGCCAAGGTCTTACAGATGCTTTAGTGTTCACAGGTGGTAAGATGTTTCTTTGTTTGATGTGTGAGAGATATACCTACTTATGTCATCTTCATCCTTTACCGCTGGTGATTTGACTTGTGTTCTCCTCCTCTACATTGTCAAGTCTTGTGTAATAAGATACGTTTCTAATAGAAAACTAGAAGATGAGACTGCGTTAAAAGCAGCATTCTACAACATTGCTGCACTTTTTGTTCTGATTGGAAATCAAAACGTATCATCATTAAAATATTCTGCTGTTACTACAAAATCTTAATGCTTTGCTACAATAGGTTCTTCTCTCCGATTGACAAATAGGTACTTTGGTATTCCTGTAAGGATATTTCTTACAACTAACAACTTAGAAAGTCCCAGTAACAATAAGCCCTTTGATATCATCAGTTGCATTGCATATGAATAGTTTCACGGTAAACTGATTCTTATTCCCGTCGCCTATAATATTATATTGTTATTCTAACATGCTTGTCGGCTGTTGCAACAGTTAGTTCCAAGTATGTTTAGATTATAAGGATTATGTCATTCACCTTGGGGGCATCAATTGTTTTGGCTTGCATTTTTGATCTTAGTAATACAATATTTTCAAACATTAAATCATCACCAAAATCATCGTCATCTTTCGGCATTGTTTTGTTGATTGTAACATAGGTATGTCTACTCGCATTATTGTCACTCTGTGTTCTCTGTTTGTCCTGGTGTCATGTGGCTTGAGGTCAGTGCAATTCAGTTTATCTCTTCATCAGACAACCGTGACTTATTTCGCTTATATCAATTCAAATATCGAATACTTTTGGCACATTTTGGCGTACATGAATAGATCTGAAGCAATAATAGATGAGCTCTGTCTAGAAGCGACACAAATTAAGTTATTAGAAACCGTTTACGCCTTTGAAACCTGCGATATCACTTCCGTTTCCAAGAAATGTCTACCGCAGTTTTCACATTACTATCTAATATCTAAATAAACTTGCTTCAGCAAATCTCTAGATACTTCCTAATATAGCCATAGGTTTCTTGTAGAGATTGCCTTATCAATATTTATCGCTTGCCTCTGTAAGCGGTCAGGCAGTAGTTAGACTTGATTCCGACTAGGGTTGCCAGATCTATGATTTTTGTTGCCAGAAAAAAACCAGACATTTCAAAAAATAACGGTCTATTATTCCTTTGAATTATGCACTATAATTTTATTGAAATTATTCATTTTTATTCTTTATATAAAAAAGTTTGCACGACTTTGATACTTTTCTGGAAATTCCAGACGCGTATATTAGAATTCCTGCCGCATTCCGACTCAGAGCTTAAAATCCGGAATTGCCCGGAAAAATAAATACGCAAGTATAGCAACCCTAATACCGACCGGTTTAAGGCGCATACTGACACACATGCCCATGTCTAACGCTAAGGGACTGTCGATAGATGTCGTTTCCGCAATATATATATAATCTAATCACTGGTTGGGTTTAATTAAGGTTGGTTGCCCAAGGCTGTGTTGTCACTAGACGTTGCGACGACGAAGTGCCCTTGTATCGAGCTGTTGAACACAAAATAACAAGTACGACCTGAAGGCAGTCTGACTAGTAGTAAACATGGTCTATTTTCTAAGTAAAAATAAAAAAGGCATTTGAAGTTCAGAAGAACAGTCTATCTCGAAGTGTGAATTCTTTTGCCGATTTAAAATTACATTTGTCTTAAAGTTAATTGATTCATCTCTAACAATATTACCTAACGACTCAATCAGCATAACTTAAGACTAATAAGATTAAAGCGATAGTATCCGATTTCCATATTATCATATTCAAAAGAAAACATGACCTAAGCATGAAATAGAATCATGATTTTTACTTTTTTAGTGTGTAAATGTCAGTGAACTTTAAATTATTACATAAATACTCGATTATATAACGATACAGTAATCATTAATAAGTAGAAATTACATTGAAATTCTTCTAAAAAGTAGCTAGGTAGTCATTTATTTAGGAGCTTTCACCAATGATTGTGTAATATGTGGACAAACAATACGTAATATTAAGAGTTTCTCTTTTAAAATAAACTCTTGGATTTAAGTAGAAGGACAATGGCGACTTAAACATGGGAATGTTTATTTTTTTACTAGTTTTAATAGTAGTAATAGTTGTGTCATTAAAAAGTGGGACAGTTTAAAATAATTTATATAATAATCTGGGAACTTAAATGTGCTTATTTACGCCGCTTAAGTAACTAACGGTGCTTATAGTTGTCACTTCAAATGTGCGTTTACGATTTCTAAACCTTATATGGAAGAGAAAATCGTAACGACGTTATGATTATTACATAGTAACTGCACTTTTATGCTATGTTGGGTATTACGGCCGTCATGCTACATTTTGGCTTCACTTTCCGCTCTATGCTGCTACTTTCCGATCCTCTAAGTTCGACGTTATTCCTAAGGCTTAGCAGCCTTAGTTTAGTCGAGTATATTTCCCCATCGTAACCTATTTCCTGCTTTTCTCTCCAATTTGTCACTCCAACAGTTCTTGAATCTTGGTCGACGCCATGCAACCATCTGAGTCTGGGCCACTTTAAAATCAAAATGTCTCGAATCTCTGGACATCTGATCTCATACATTATTATGACATGAACTGCCCATCGAAGACGTTCCATTCCCATGGTCTTCATAATATAACGCTCTAAGCTATAAAACCTATAAGCTATAAGAAGTGAAAACTGGGAAATTAGTTTTCTTTATAACTACCGTCAGTGAAAATTAACTCGCAAAAACTGTCATCTAATAAGTCAGTAATCAATAGCAATTGTATTGAACAACCGGTAACAGCGTAATTGTCGAACAATACAGCGTTCACACAGTTCATCTCTCCGTGCATGCATTGAGGAGACGCGGGACAAAACGGTGCAAAACATGTGCATAACAGGTGTAAAAACTAAACTACTCGTAGATGCAGGCAATCGACTGTGGGAAGTGATTTCCTAATTGATTTTCATTAAGGCGCGATTTTGCGTTCGAAGTGTTTTTTTCTGGAAATGTCGCTTATTGTCCAAATCATGCCTACACACAGTCCAAATCACTGTATTTACTACGTTAACTCACGCCTACAAACCACAAAGAATTAGGAAAGGAGTTTTCCGTTTACAGGAGTCAGTACACCCACCGCCTTTGCCTTTCCGCCTTTGTCACATGTAGCTGGCGAGCCTATTGTTATTTTTTGGGCATGATTTTGTTATCAGTTTCTATATTTTCACTTTCGTTTTTAATATTCATAGACAGTTCTTACGTTAATCACTTTAATTACCATCCATTATTTAATAATAATATAAACAACAACGTAGCTAATCATAGATTCTCGCCTATGTTTTTATACGCGGCACCGTGCCTAATTGGTCTTTAGACTCTATAAACACTGACCTAAGGAGCTAGTGGATGCATTGACTCATTGTTACCGAGTGCCGCGCGCCGGCTCTCGTGGGTAGACCCCATTATTCTCTTGCCAAATAATACAGAAGAAATGACAATCTGAATAGCAACATAAAATTAGACGTGAGAAATAATTGTCACTTAGTAGGTGAGCATCTTCTCCTGCCCCTATATCTACCAATTAGGTGCAATTGACATTATGAGTCAGTTATAAGGCAAGATTAAAACAGCGCTTTGGGTCCCTGTGACACTAATTTCAAAGTTCAGATGCATCAACACAAGCTTCTTTTAAACATTCTCGGGAAGAAGCGCAGTTTAAAATAAACTGAGATGGCACTAGCATGCTTCTCTAACGAGTTAACAATTGACACATCAAGCTCTATTCCCACACACCACGTGCTTTCTACTTGTTTCCACTACCACACACAAGAACCAAGCCTGTTAGTAACTGACAATGAACGTAATTTCCGCGATCAAGTGATTGATTGACGGTGATTATAGGACTGATCACATAAGATGGTATCTATTACAAATTATGCACATGAATGGAGTTATTGTCGTTTGGTCTGAAACTTGTTTGTGCAAGATACGACAATTTAAGTAGACTTCTTTAAAGTTGTTGGTTTTATCCACCGTCAGCCATCACGCTATCAAGTTCTTTCATATCCTTCCTCAGTCCTTACACAATCCACCCATCTTCTTTTGATCCCAAACTATTCTAAAGCTTGGGTGAGCAGTTGCTTCAACTGAAGAAACATGTTTAGATCTTTGATTTATGGACTCTTTTCTTTTCGTAAGACACACGCTGTTGTTTGTTTCCAAAACACAAATTAATCACCAGACAGAATTAAATACCCTACCCACGGATATGTATCCCGGACGCGTACTTTGTCACCATGTTATTTTTGTCTCAGTGGCGGTGATCGATCATTGTAGAGTAATGGGTAGGAGTAGAAGGTAGGCACGTCTTAGAGAGTTATTGAGGTACTGAGAATAGGAGTGAATTTCGTGTGTATGTCACGGTCTTCATTAATCAGAGTCCTGACAAATTTGATAGTCCGGTTTAGAATGCTTACTCCTTCAGCCACATCGAGCGGATACCTCTTTCGATAGTAGATACTTTCCTCGATCTTTTTTTCGTCTGGGATTTTTTGTACTGAATGGAATGCACTTCTAGCTTGTTCATAAGGTTTAATCTGTTAATTTCTTGTCCTCAGAACTCAAGTGGTAGTGAACCGCGGTCGCGCAGTGCGACTCCCGACTCATTGGATTCTCTGCCGAGTGGCGGGTCTGGCAGCCCGCCGGCTGAGTGGGCCGATGCCGCCACGCCGCCAGATTTCGTGTGAGTATCTATTAAAAGCTAAACTTCTTCGAGCTTAAGTTTCTTCGGCTCAACTCCGCTTTCCGGTATTAATAAAATTGGCCAACCAACATACCAACCTGCTCTGTGCCCTCGTCCGTTGCGGATAACGGTCCACTCCCTCCCACAGAGAAGAGGCCTGTATCCCAGCAGTGGGAACGTTAGGCTAATTATGCTATCCCATATTACCCAGGGTCTCTCTTCGTATCTTGGCAATCCTTAAACACGAACTGACTATTGGAACAACACCAAGCAGCAGCCCACCTACTCTAAATCTCGCTTACAGGACTTATGACGGAGAAGAAAGGTTTTGGTGGATCCCCGGAAACTGCCCTCTGTTTTGAATTATAGTGCTTATCAATGCTACTTATCAATCTCAACTAATTGTTCATTCCCTTCCACAGCGACAGCTACCCAGTGGTAGGCACACATGCGCCGCTCGCGCGCACGCCGTCGGCTCCGTCGTCAGGCCGGCGCACGCGCCTGTCTCCGCCGGGCGAGCCGCACTCCCCGCCGCTGCCCATGCACGAACTTTTCAAGCCTAATGACTTGCATTGGGCCGATATTGCGAGTAATACCGGTTAGTAATCGATGATTTTTAATGCCACATTGTACAGATATGACAGGATCAATTTCATATGTATATACTTAGATGAAATTGATCCTGTCATACCTGTTAGAACATGCACAACCAGGTCCGGTGAAAGCGGTACGGACAAAAAGTGGACGCATCTGCTACTAGGTACTGTACCTACTGACGTATCTGTCAGTGTCTAGCAGCCGCTAAACACTGGTCCGTATCAGTTTGACTGATCTTCAAGTCAAGACCCAAACTAACCCACTCAATGTATGCTAGGGACCCTAAATCTGGTTAAAGTAAGGAACTTTAGTTTTACCCTAACTTATTTGTATTAAAAGACAGCACCATCATCTCCAGACAATATCGAACCTACTCAACGTACCTACTAACTGCCCCAGCAATCCTATGTCATTATAAGTTGCCTAATTGTGTATTTATTTCTAATTTTCAGAGGGTATCGAGCTCCTAGGTTACCAAAGATACGGAACAGTCCAGGGACCAAGGATAGGAAAAGAACGAATCAATGGATCTATACTCAAAGACAATGATCCATTCATGTGAGTATTCACTATTAAGTATAGATACTTAAAATAACATTACACATGTAAACCCCGAAAGGTTAAGCAGAGGTGTATCCATAGTGTACCCACATTTCGACAGTTATGTTTAAGTACCATGTAATACGGGGCGAGCTTAATGCAATCAACTGTGCGTAAATTCAGACTTTATACACGTCCATTGACTGACGATAAGGACAAAATAGAAAAATCCGTGATACAGCTATTCTATGTTGACTTATTTTATTCTGTTTCAATACTTCTAATTCGACCTTTGGAAACGCCCACGGTGTGCTTTGCGAAATCCGTTGACGTAAATGAATATGATTCACATTTCGTACAATTTTGCGGCAGGTCAAAATTTAAAAGCCATGGCAATAAAAACAAACATCCCGCCTCTTTGCGAAAGGCTAAAAGGTTAGGTAGCTAAACATCTATAGCACACCCACATTTCGACAGTATGAAGTCCCATATTGCGAGTCACAAATCCGAGGTCTACCTGCCTCTATCCGGAATATTATCCTCCCGACCGAATATCGGCCAGGGCGGCCAGTGCCAACCAGCTCCTTCCAAATGTTTTTCATAGTCCGATGAGACTATAATGAAAAACCTAATCACACTGTGCTAATAATTTATTCGTTATTTACAGCAACAAACACGCGGCCGTGTCTCGCGCGAAGAGTGCGACAGCAGTGCAACAGCCGCTCAGCTTCGAACACAAGTTCAATCTCGACAGACAGATGCTCGACCAAGAGGAGGTACGTAATGTTATACGATTACTAGAAGATCCTTAAAGTCCTCTCCTTTTAGCAAAAATAATAATTCCACAGAACAATAACAATAGATTGTGGCAACAGGTCAACCAAGCACAGGCTTTAATTTTTAATAGCAAATAATCCACACTGATCACCAAAACCGTAAGAATGCCGGCTGATATGCTAAATGAGGAAAGCCTGTACCAGTTTGTCTTATGGCCTGACACTTGTAAGCCCAACAGAGGCTAGGATACTTTAAATATCCAAAGTCCACAACACATTATCCGTTCCCATCTAAACAACACCTTCTCCTCAGGACTGGCCCGAAGAAGACAGCACAGTAGACATCGAGAGCATCGGCGAGCCGCAGTTGAAGCGTCTCCCGCCTCTCCTGTGGCTGGAGCTGACCGCGCTCTTCGACCGCTACTCACTGCCCTTCCAGAAGAGGAAATCGCCCAAGAAGAAGAGGAAAGAAGGTAAGAATTGACTTTTGATTTTATTGTGAGCAAGGGAGTAGGACTTTGAAGACAACTAAAAAACTTAAACCCATTTTGATAAAAACCATAGAGACATGTTCCAAGTTTTTGACCTAAAATTTGAAGACCTCACATTGCATGAACGACTTCATACTAGCTAAGTAAGTAGAGTAACAAACAACTCTGTATAAATGTTGGTTTCTTGGTAAAAAAAAACCCTGGCTGATGAAAAAGCCTTAGATCTAATGACTGCAAAAACTTATGGCAACCTTTCTTAATACTCATATCGAAATGTTTCTCCTTTCAGAAGGCTCAGTATTCGGCGTATCTCTAGAGACGCTGGTGCGCAAAGATATGATTCTGTGGGAGGAAACGTGGAGTTGTGCGCCCAGCATAGTGCGAGCCCTTGCTTCAGCACTAGCACAGCGTACTGCTGACGAGGGACTGTTGAGAGTACCCGGGAATAAGCAGAAGGTAACGCATTCCACTACACTTAACTTTTTGTCAATTTCCTTCCTCGAGTAGTACTTCGAAAGACAAGTCAGTTTAGAATTTTTGGATGCATACTGCCCCCTTTAAATATTCTGTAGTTGTGTCGCTACTATACATGAAAACTAGCGAGACAGCAGTACGAAAATGTCGAACCACATGAGGACACTGAAAGTCTTGAAGACACGCTTTTTCGAGATCTTAGCGAATGTTTGAGTAACCTTAAGCTGCAAAAGAGTCCAAGTGCAGCAACGCTAAAGGCCCCTCAAAGGCTCAAAACACTAAACCATCATTAGGACCAAATTTTAAACCTATCTCTTATCTTTTCCAGATCGAAGCCCTCTGCCAGATGATCGAGCGCCAGTGGTACTCGGACCGCTCTGCCGTGGAGGCTGCACTGTCGCGCGCGAGCAGCCACGACCTCGGCGCCGTGTTCAAGCGCCTGCTGCGCGCGCTGCCGCAGCCGCCGCTCACTCAGGAGCTGATGAGGCTGTTCTATCACACTTATGGTGAGTTTTGAAGCCTTGGAAAATAAGCGATCGACCACCGCACGGATTTTTACGCATCTCAAATTAGCGTTATTTTTAACATACCAAACACAATCACTCTTTATTTGTTGCTTTGACTCATCAACTTATTTGTTTATTCCAGCTCTAAGTGGCACAACACAAGGCCGAGCACTGAACCTGCTCGTGCTACTGCTACCGGCAGAACAACGGGCGACGTTACGCGAACTGATGAGGCTCGTGCGAGAGATCGTCGCCAGGCAAGACACCAACAAGATGACGGAACACAATGTGGCCATGATTATTGCGCCTACGCTCTTCCCGCCCAGGTAAAAACAAATAAATACAATTAGAATATGATTATAGTACACAAGACACACAAGTCATAAGTGATTAATCCAAGGCATTCGATTAAGTTGAACGTTATTTTAGTTTGTAAATTGGGATACATTTTATAGAGAGGCTTTTTATTGTTATTCTTTTTCCAAGAGGTGTGTTTGCATCACATTGAAAAAAAAAAGATTTGAAACAGCAGTAGCAACTTAGCAAAAAAGGGAGTCCCTAAGGTTCACTACAGGGCCCCTTTTATTTTCGAGATAATATTTACAATTTTCTGTTAATTATTAACGTCAATGCTAACAAAATGTTTCTTTTTCCAGTCTCTTGATCAAGCAATCAGACAGTCTCGAAACTCAGCTCGCGACGGCCGCTAATAGCTGTCACGTGACAGAAGCACTGATGCGGTGGTGCGACCAACTGTGGCTGCTGCCTGCCTCGCTGCTGGCGGCCGCGCAGAGGAAGCCTCCGCCCCACAGGAGGAACCACCACACCTGACTCACTCGCCCAGTGACTGTACATAGGCAAGACAAGCGCCCGGGACGGGGTCGAACTGGCTTTCACGAACAGTGAACATTAATTTTGATCTTGACATTGAAACGGTCAAGGTCAAAGTTGATTTGGTTGCCGGTTCTAGTAGAGGATGAATGGACATTTAAGTTAAATGAGTGACCTTGGGTACCCCGATTGGATTCAAGTGCGTCGCTTCCAATTCAATGGACTATAGAACATCCATTGAATGATGCTCACAATAAGTATTATATCGAATAAGAACAATTAAAAATATATCCAATATTATTTTCAGTCAAATTGTGCTGTGTTTATTATATTTTATTCTTGAACAATATTATAGACGAGTGATAATTATATTATTCTTACCTACAATAATTATACTCTTTTATGTTATTTTGTATGATAATGTGAATAAGATGCCAAATATTCAACCATTTTTCTTAATTTATAGTGATGTTATCAAAATATTATACCAGTTTAGAGGCTGAGCCTATGTGATGTACCTTCCAAAATATTATTTGAATCAGTGCTGTTTTTTAAACAATTACAACAAAATCTAGGAAAACGGGGAAATTGTATTTGCTCTCAATAAAGTCAGAAATTAAAATGTATCTAACAATGATCATGTGAATAAAAATATGTATTGAGAACAAGCAATTTATTCTTAGCTTGGTGCCATCATGGTGATTTTTAGACGATTTTAAATAGTGTTCCTGACATTTGCGCAAATATTGTGGAAAAGAAATTTACATATTTAAATCCCATTGTATTTTACTTATTTAAATGGAAAAAATCAATATATGAACTAGGTGTTGCCAGAGTATATAAAAATTGTTATTAATTTTGGCATGTTACCTTTTTGGCAATAAAATAATCTAACGGTTGTAATAATGGTGCCTTGCATTGATATTAAGTTGCACAATTAATTATAAAACATGTAAATACTATATACTTTGGTTTTTGTAATATATTTTACCGATACTAAGCATGCAAAGACTGACTTGGTGTATTATTATTATGTAATATTATTTTGTAAGTGTATCTACTTTTCAGAATTTAATAAAAATGCATATTACTTATATTAATGGTTTATTATTTTAATTACCTAACTATTATTTAACAGAAACAAACTTGATTGGAATTGCAACTACAATTAAAAATACAATAAAAATACTCACATATTTCTCTGGAGCATTGAAATATTTCAAACACTTGAGATGTTCTAAATGCAAACCTTATATACATACTTTTCGAACACAACACTAATATTTAAAATTTTTAATCAAATACACAGCTTCATTATCAGCTCCACAAAGAATCCTGCCTTTATCACAATGAAGGCTGTTAATAGGCTTATGTAAGGCTGGTATTAAGGAGTTCACCATCATAGCTTTTTTATCCTCTAACGGCATCCACGTCACTTGATCGTCTTGGCCTTTTGAACTCTTTGTCATAGCTTCCATGTTCCAATCCCATAATTCCCCTGATACGGAACATGTAAGTAGTTTATGTGGATTTTCAGGATGGAACTGCATTTCTGAAACTCCTGCAGAGTGTGCGTTGACTAAAGATGTGGGGAATTGATTCATCCGTAAGTCCCAAACTGCAAGGGATCCTGATTCACTGCCTGCGAGGATAATATGGGGTTGTGTCGGGTGGTGAATGATGCAGGTAGCGGCTAATTCGTCGCCAGCTAGAAGGAATGATGCGGCTGGTTTGTTGTTTGTTGCTCTAATGTCCCATATCTTCATGTGACCTCGAATGTTGCCAGTTATAACCTGAAAATAATAAACGATTTGGAAGTTATTGCTATGTTGGTAATTGAAGGCATATCGTGAAACAACATTTATGCCTTTAAAGACCAGTAGAAAAGACATATCAATGGCTGGTAGACTCTAGACTAACCCTACGGTGGTAAGACTAAGATGGTGGTGACTGGTGACCCTCCAACATAGATTGAGTCATTAATATTCTTATATTTTTTTTGGACTTAAGGCAAGCAGTCTGAGTAGAAGCAGAAGGTTGTTAGTGAGGTATGTAAAGAGCTGTTTCAGAGAACACATATTTGTTTCAGTTTTGGGTAAAAAGCCTGTTAGGTTAGTTTTTTCACAGTTGCAACATTACAGCTTATCAAAATAATCAGTCGCCACAACAAGTGCTTAGAAAAAAGCCAAGAAAAATTCTAACTAAGATCAACTCTTATTCATGGCAGTATGTTGATGGCCTTTAGGGGTGTAAAAACTTATGTTGAAAAAACTATTCTCACCTCATTATGCTTAATGAAACAGATGGAATGTAGTGAGCAGCTGTCAGCCCCTTTGATGGTGTGCATCACCTCCCCTCGTCTTCCACTCAGGATGTTCACATTGCCATCCTCTCCAATGGTGGCTATGTCACCTTCCAATGTGTCTAATGATGTGCAGGAACATTGCTCTTCTCTGGAAAGTTTGAGTGTGTTAGATAATTGGAGTTATGATATTTTAGTGTTACTGTGACATAATTATTTTGATGTAGTAACATCACTTTTTCTGGAGTTACTGTATTTAATATTTACTTTTACAATGAATGTACTTCAGAAAAACAACTTAAGACCAACAACTAACATTAAGTATAGTTTGCGTTCACTTTTTCAATATTGTAGTGTGTATTAGTTGTCTAGACATTTTCACTCGTTGGGACTGGTCATATTTTAGCTGCCACGGTTTATTTTAACTACTTTATTTTTAATTTTATCTTTTACTCTGGACACCTCTTAATGTGCACGTTTTTCTACATTGTTCTCAGATATTTATGTATAATCTCAACATGAATGATGTAACCAAGATCTTGTAACAACATTTTTATTGAAAAGTGTCCATGGAGTTTCTTGCCCATTCTTCTCCATAGAGATCTACACTTTGGACTGTGCAACTACAGTACTGTCTCAAGTTATTATGCCTTGTGTCTGTGACTGCAGCTTTGCCTTCTTTTTTTTTCTGACTTTCAAAAGTGCCTGGTAAGGTCTAATTGAAATAAATGCTTTGATTTTGAGTTTCACAAATCATAAATTTAGGCGACACTCTGACTAAAGTATTGGGCACATTTAGTGTTTAAATTAAACTGAAATGGTCACTGACAATTTAAACAGAATCGAACGGATAAACCATCCGTGATCATGGCGCTTGCAACAGTGCCGAAATATCGGGACCTCGAAACAAATAATAAACATGGTAAATATCCCGTTTTAAGAGGACGCATTGGAAATTTTGGCGCCAATGATCTCAATTTTTCTCAGTAAATACAAAACGGATCAAAATACAAGTTGGTTACCTGAAAGTACATGATAAAAACCTTATTTTGTTAGTTTTCAATACATGATTAGGTAACTTTTTTAACAGAGAAAAATATATCAAACACACCTCTTTTTAAAAAGAGATTCACATTTTAAGGGCAAACGGGACCGATTTAAGCCTCTTAACTTTTTTCGTAGATGAGTCTATACATACTCTTTAAAATAGTAGAAGGAATATTTCTCAAATTATCATTTCTAACTAAATAAAATAACAAAACCATTTTGTCGCTTACGTCCTTTAATTATAAGCTAGCGCGCGTATGCAATCCTCGCCCCGCTCTGACGCTCCAGTCCCCTCTTGACCATTGTCAGTTTGTTTAACAATTCGTCGCCTTAAGTGTTGAACATCTAGTGTAGTTAGCAAGTTTGAAGTGCATTCCTATATAATAAAGCAAATATTCTTTATCATATATTTGACCAGTGTGCTGGAAACTTACCCATAATTGTGTAACTTCTTCCAATGGAATACTTCTCTAAGAGGAGATTCTTTCTCATACACACTCACTTCAAGAACTTTCACATCACCATTAGATAACGAAACAGCGATTTTATTCTTCTCTGTAAACTTAATCTCCGTGACGTCACCGTCCACAGGGTACTCCGACAACTGGCGAGGGTACTCCACCTCATCTTCTTCGTGTGGACTTTCAAAAGTCCAAACTTTAACGGAGTTCACTTCGTCATCCCAGCTGCCGGTAAAGAAGCACTTCGTTTCTACGTAATCTTCCGCTATCCATCTTATTTTGCTGATTTTCTGCGACACGAATGTTCCTTGCACATCAAGCGGCATTTTCCAAACGGATTTAATTAGAATTTGTTAACAAAAATGTTGGCGCTTGTTTTGTGTTGAAATAAAAATGCGAGGTTATAGTAAAGTTTCGTTCCTTTACACGTACTTGTTATTTTTTTCAAAAATATGATTTTGAAACAGGTTTATTCTGTCAATAATATACAATTTTGTATTTTAAAATACATGTAGCTATTTCAATAAAATTATTAAAAAGGACGATAACGTCCTTTTTAATAATTTTATTGAAATAGCTAACGTTTAGATAATAATATCTAAACGTTTTTATTTCTTCGTCTCTGTGCTTGAGCGAAGAATTTAATAAAAATAATAAGTACAACGTATAATGGAACGTCTTAAATCTTATGCGTTTAGAAACAAGGAGTCGTAAAGCCAATCAATTTAAAATTTAATTGTTTACCAAAAAACACATGCCCAATATGTAGCATCTTATTGTTTTACATACTAACTGCTCAACCGTGAATATATTACCGGTGCGTACACTAACTGTATTCGCGGAATTTTACGTGTAATCGCGTTTACTCGATGAGAGATAAATGATAACCAGTGATTGATTACACTTGAAATGAAGATTGTTACTGAACGGTTCAAAGAAGTGTCAACTGTCAAACTTCGCGGCTAAGGAGCTCGTGCCTGCCTCCCTTTTTATTTTTGTTTATTATTTTACTCTTTGCTCGGTGCGGCCGGCTTTGTTTGTTTTGCTGCATCCCTGCAAACAATTGCATTTTATAAATTTAACAGAATAGTACCAGTTAGTGAAAGGATTACCATTTCGTCACCAATATGGTTCGTGAAGGAGTGCTACCGCCAGCGGAATCCGGAGAATTTATTGCCAAAAATGCGCAACACGTGAAAATTCACGAACTGGGACTAGAAAAACTTTGTGAAGAGGTAAGATAACATATCTCAAGTGTTACTATGATGAACGTTTTAATATTTTATCCTTATCTTTAATGAAACTCAGTAGAAAAAATCGTCATTTGTAGAATTTCAAAGTCTGTTGTTGTTGAGTTGAATTTGCAATGTCAATATTAAAAGAGCCAAAGCCGAGCTTTGAAAATCCAGTTATAAACTTTTGTAGGCGTTTACGTAGGTATATCTTAGTGTTCATGAAAATAAGCAAAAGTAAGTATTAGGTATTAAATCGAATAATCAATTTCCAAAGTAAGATTCTGATTATCGGAGATAAATTGCGTCGCTGATGAGCCCTGTCGGCGAAGAGTCCTGTCGGCGAAGTGTCCTGTTGGCGAAGTGTCCTGTTGGCGAAGAGTACCGTCGAAGTAACGTCTTGTCGGTGTTCAGTCATTCGGCATAGTGTCTGTCGGCGTTTAGTCGTACACTTGTATTTAGTAAACATATTGTATATTCCCAGATGCTACAATCAATAACCAACAAGCTTGAGATCCCAGACACGGGTGCGGACATCATACACCCTGACAAGAATCATGAGAAGGCTGCTGACTGGGTGTTTGTAGCTGATGCTCTGAACTTCTGCTTCTGGTCATACACTGGTGCTAAGAAGTGGACTGTAGATGGACATTCTGGGTATTATGCATTGGAGGCTGCTCTTGCTAGAGCTATAAAGGTAAAATTAAACAATCCTTGCAGAGAATGCAGATTCTACCAGTAAAGACTAAAGTAAATTGAATCCAGTTTCTGATTCAAAACATTCTATTTAATTGGTGTTTATATTAAAGGCATTTGATCCCATTAGAGTTTCATACCAAAATATTCGCTAAAAATAATAATGTATATTCAAAAAATTAAAAAAAAAAAAAACATGAATCTCATTATACTTTTAAATAATTTAAATAAAGTCAATAATAACTTGTAAAGTCACTTAGTACTATCCCCATCTTGTTTCAGAATGGAGTTGACATAACAAATCCAGAATACTACTCAAAGATAACAGAAGAACAGCTCCAAACATTAACGAAAGGTGACAACGAAGTAACAATACCGTTATTTGAGCGACGCACATCAGTACTCCATGAAGTTGGTACCATCCTTCTAGACAAGTACAATGGAACCTTCGTGACATGTTTGAAAGAAGCCAACAAGTCTGCTGTAAAGTTGCTTGAGATCATTGTTGATAACTTCCCATGTTTTCGTGATGAAGCAACGTTTAAAGGGCAAAAAGTAGCCTTGTACAAAAGAGCACAGATCCTCGTAGCAGATTTGTGGAATTTCTTCGGTGGTACCGGGTGGGGAGAGTTTACAGATATCGATAAAATTACAATGTTTGCAGATTACAGAATACCGCAAGTGCTTGTTTATTTTGGGGTAATGAGTTACAGTGATGAACTCATGGATAAATTGAAGAAAGGTCAGTATTGTCTCATTTTATTTCTTCGTCTCTCTTCCCTCATCCTTAGTCTAATGTGATCGCAATCTGACATGACAAGATAGAGATCAGGTCAAACTATATGCTGCTACTGAAAAACTCTTCATGTAAATGAACTGGAGACACTCAGCAGTTGCACTTGTGACACCAATGGATAGCTTTACGTTAGAGTTACACTTAGTTTATATCCTTTTGCCTTACCCAGATAGAGAACATCCATTCAAAAATAGTCTGACAGTTGTTTATTTAATCATTTCCCACTTATCGTACACCTACAGTTTATGAATGACACTATCAGTACCTTAGTATGAGAAAACTAGATTATTGAGAGTAGGTACATACACCATCACATCAAGCTACTACAATCTGCCAAATATCTTTAATAGATTCTCAACTTTATCGCTAAAGCATTAGGTTTAATGTTGATTGGGAAAATTTGAGTTTCGGGTAGCTTGATGTGCTGACGTCTGTACAAGAAATGTTTAAATCGTTCAATCGTAATTGACATGATAACCGTAAGATTCATATCTTATCATAATTTCTCTCGCATATCTTTCGCATCTGTGTTTCCCATCTCAACTCTTGAATAAACCTAGATCAGTTTGTTATGTTATGTAAATTGATGACTGTTTAGTCATCTCTTTTGAAATATTTATCGTTATTTTTCCCAGAAATGGTTTTCCTTGTTACCGATTAGTGATAGTTATGTATGACACAGATTTTGCAATCCAGCCATTGCTTATTTTTTTTTTATTATAGCTGTATTATTTTAATCTAACATTGTTGTGGGGCTATACAGGACGTATCCAGGGGCGGATTTCCCTATAGGCCGAGTAGGCCCGGACCTAGGGCGGCAAAATTTAGGGGGCGGTAAATTTTTTTTTTGTAGTAGTAGTTGCCCACGCGCCTACGTGTAAGACAATTTGTGAATAACGATTCATTGTTACTCACAAATAGAAATGGTAAGAATCAGTATCTGAAATACTGATTGAGATAATTAAATCATTAACTGACTATCGTTTTTTTTTCTATTTTAATTTAATTTCTATAGTTTATTTAATTTTTCATGCTTTTCAGCACATAGGGGGGCGGGATCTTTCGTAGGCCTAGGGCAGCCAACGTATCAAATCCGCCCCCGGACGTACCCTTAGTAATCAACCCTTGTTCTTAATGACTGGGTCAATAAAACTTATTTTCTTATGCCTCTCATGTCTCACAAATGGCCAAGCAACTCTTTCCTCTCATTTCTCTCGACAGTTCTTAATTCGCTTAATTTTAGAGGACCACACCTCTTCCCGCCTTCTTCACTGCGGGCCGCCGCGAACTTGTTTAACCTTGCCACTTACTCAAAATATAATATTCCAGATGTCCTCCTCCCAAGTGGTTCAGAAGAGGAAGTAGAGATCCGAGGCTGCTCCATCCACGCCGTAGAGCTTCTCAAGAAGAGAATACAAGATAAACTGACAGGCCAGAAGGTAGAGGTACCCAACTCTAGTTTGATAGATTATTATCTATGGTGCTATAGGAGGAAGTATGCTGACGAAATGGAGAGTATTCCTTTTCATAAGACTTTGGGGATCTATTATTGATTTTTGTATATTTTGTTTGACGATTTACTGAATAAGAATTGGCAGTGAAGTATTGTAAACGATGGTGCTACTGTGTTAAGTTTGTTTTACAGATGCATTTTATAGAAATTAAGAATTTTTATCCACTGATGAACGCTTAAGTGTTGATATTGTAACTGTATATAATAACGTTAAGTGTACATGCTTATCACAAACAGAGTCTCAGTTGTTAGAAGGGTTTGGTTTAAGAGTATTGGCTAACCAAAACAAACACTTGAAAACGGGCGCAAAAAACGCCCACTCAAATGGGTTTTGTTGGGTTCATTATGCGTCATCCTGTCGTTTCTAATAACTTGGACAGAGGTAGTATATCTCTCTTGTTCTTTCTCCTAGACTCTGTGAAAGTTTGAGCAAGATAGATGCAGTTTTTATAAGCAAATTTACGACAAAACCGATGACAGTGACAAAATGGACCCTACCGGCCCACTCAACATCGCAAGAGTTATTAGGCGATAACTGACTAATTTTGGTAGTTTCGTTTTCCGTTTTCTGCAAATAAATAACCTGATAATTATACCCAAGATCACTTCATGCTCAAGTTTCCAAATGAAAAATTTCTTTAGTTTTGGAACATGTTCAAAATGTAATTAATTATTCCTATTTTCACCTTAGTATTAGCAACCTATCTACATATTGTATGACAATCCGTATTTTTAATATTACAAGTATTATGTACTTACATAACTATTTTACAATAATAAATAAAAAACCATGTATATTACGTTAAGTTTTTATTGTATGCCACCCTTATCCAATATCCAATCATATTAAATCAGCGTTCGGATAAGCATCACATAACGCTTATCACAATATTACAGTGGTCCCTTAACATAACTTATTGCACATCTAAAGACATGACTACATTTATACAATAATACACAACCGCTATACATTTTACATCTTTATTTTGAAAATTTTAAATACTGTAAGTGTCATAAACCGCGCTATTGGATTCGCAACCTTGTGCTGATTGCGGAAAGTTGAAAATCCAGTATGGTTAATGTCCCTTACGGTATTGCAAATTTCTAACGTCGATATACCCAGTTATATTATTTATTTACAACTTTGGCATTAGCTAAATTTTTCTATGTAATCTTGGTGAAGAAATGTGATTGTATTTGCTTAAATAAATAGAGGCACAATTGAATTTAGTTTTCCAAAAAATGCTCTCATGTTTTAGGTTTTAAATATAAATTACGGTGATTGTTTAACTCTCCAGTTTAAAGTTGTAAGCATGGAGGTATGTCAACATTCAATAATATAGATAGGTAACAATAATGCCCTCAGCTACACAGGTAACCATTTACTTATAAACATTTAAACTGAGCTTTATTATAGTCTAAAACATGGGCACATTTCTTCCACAACAAAACATCGATTTCGAACTTAAATAAAATGGGAAATAAATGATTACAAAATGGCACTTAATATTTACACCGTAACCTACCATTTAATTTATTTTAAATAATGTGACCGTTGTAACAGGTCTACCGGTAGCTTAGACGGTGCCTGAGATAGCGGCGGGGTGCCGGAAGGGAGTTTGACAGCTGTCAGAATGACAGATCTGATCGACATGTCACCCCACCCCGTTCGTCCCGCGCTGTCACCTCGGGCATCGTATAAGTAAAACGTTAGGCCTGTAGTTATTATGCGCTAAAGTACTAACTAAAAGGAATCTATCCTGCCCTCGGTTAGTGTTTTAACTACGTAACTTGTTTAGTATAACACAAAACAAGTTGTAGTTAAATTACTGCGATAGACAGCACGCAATGAACTGAAAATCATGCTAATATCTCTCTCTACGTGATAATACGGGTTACTAAGAGACTTTGATGACTAAGTCTGACTGATGAATGACCTACGGAAAATATGCGGTGGAAAATTCGGCGTGCTTACGCCTGCAATATTTCTTAATAAGTAAGCTCGCAGAATTTCCATCGCGTAATTTCGGCCTGTTGAATGAAGTCTTGTTACACTGAAAAGCGATAGCAGAGTGAATCTTGATCATATTTGGACATTACCTTACAATTTGGTAGGTATAATCTATTCTTTAAATTCCTAATTAAATACTTTTGTTCTGAACAAAAAATCTACACTATCTAATTTGTGTCTATGGCATCGCTTTTCAACTTAACTCTTCACTTATGACTGAATTTGGACTTGAGACTTTCGAAGAATGCTAACTTAGTTTTAATCGTGCCAGGTTCTGGTACGGGGCTCCCTGGCCTGCTAGATTCTTTGGAGACCTCCTCAATACCTTCGGGGATTTCCTTGGATCCCCCCGGGACTGTTAAAGGCGTGGACATGGAGAGTTTGAGCTCTTCCCGGAACTCTTTGGAGATGCTTCTCGCTGTGAGACTGTGCATGTAGATGTGCTTGTTCTTCTCTGATTTGGGCTCTGAGAGGATGTTCTCTTTGCTCTTCCGTCGACCTACGTAGGGTTGGACGGGCTGGAATGGAAATAAGAATTATTTGAAATGAGTTTGTTGAAACACAAGAACGGGTAGAGGCGTGCAGTGGAGGAGACCAGCCTTGTGGCGGAATACAAGTGGAAGGAGAGCGAGAGTTGGTCGAAGTGCGTTTCGTCTTGATGTCACTATTAAATGATGGTGTTATTGATGACATTACAAATCTGTGCAACGAAAATCTTTACATTTTCCAAATTTCGTTTGACATAACCCGATCCCAATCTGATTCAAGTGTATGATATGATGTTCTGATGTGTGTATGGGTAACATGGGAAAATAATAACTAAAAAAACAATTTCCCATATTATCAGTAACCTGAGATAAGAATGTTTTAGTTATTTCCCAGTAGCAGGCTTAGCGTATTACATAAACATATTCAAGTATGGCTGAACTTAACCTCTACATATTCTTGCTGGGAATGATGGTGTCTTTATCTTAAAACCATATTTACAGATTGTTTTACCAAGTAATTAAATACTCGTCATCGGAAGTTCAAACCTGCCGTTATCACCGGCTCGCCTAGTTTCGGCAAATAATGACTCATACACCAAAAAACAATATTTTTATCAGTACACGTACCTTAATCGGTTCTTGTATATTCTCCATGCTAACAAATTTCTTCGCTAGCTCCTTCACTTTAGGCAGATTCTGCAGAATTTCATCAGATTCAATTAACTCCAATTTGGAAACTTTGTGAACTTCTTGTACAGTAGTGTCTTCATGCACGTCATCGGTGTAACTAACACTATCAGGTTCCGAGATGCTCTTATCAACAATATCGATGTTGTCGTTCGTGTCAGACTCGTAACTTGGTGATATGTTATCAGGCTTACATTTAATAATCTCTCCTGTTTGCACGTTGTAGATTTTGATGGAGTCTTCCAAACTGCTCGTGCTTATGTAAGATGTGTCCACGCTCAGGGGGGATTTGAGGGGTTCATCGATTCTTTCTTCAGTTTCGTCTTCTACTATTGGGATAGGTGGTGGTGGTTCTGTCGGTATGTTTTTGTAAGCTGTTTCTATGATTTCTTCGAACTGTTTATCTGTGTCGTCATCGATGTATACGGGCTTCGCGGCGAATAGCGTTGGTTCGCTACCGTCCTGATCCTCATACTCAATCATAATTTCGTCTCTATTGTTTATAGCCGTTGTGAGCGATGCCATGTCCTCTTTATTTGCGAATTTTGTATAGTGTTGGTTCGCCGCTATCTGGTTGACTTGGTTTATAAGTAATCCCTGAAAATTTTGATAACATTATCATTGTGTAATTATTTGTATTTTTGAATTAAAGTTTGTTTATGACGAATATTTACATCTAAAAATCCCTAATGCTACATTTTGTACAATTATGATGAGATAACTAACAGTTGCTACAAGTGCAATAGATGTTAATGTTAGTAATAACTAAGTTATTGGGGTTAATATTTTTGTTATACCAAAGGTGCCCTTGTAAGCATTAATGCGTGCAATTAAGTTTTGTCTTAGAATAAGTTTAGAGTGGTGATAATAAAACTGAAGATATTAACACAATACCTAGATATTGCAATAGATGAAATGAACGTGTGTGAAGTGTTTGCGAATGAGTTAGTTGTCGAGGAAGTAGAAATATTACTTATATCCGTTAGTTCAAGTGGCAAGCATTTGGATGCGGTTAGTCAAAATTTCGTTTGCCAAATATCACACTCACCACTAACGTCTTTGAGGATTACTGTAGTACTGAAAATTTTAATAAGAAGAACAAAAATCTATGAGTGCAGTACTAAGTAGGTAACTTTTGTATTAATAGTGCACAGTGCTGTTAGTCAGCCTCTTCAAATCCAACAAAAACATGCCAACTTTACACACAACAGGCAATTACTGTGTGTCAAACGAAGATATTTTAGATCTATGCTCGATTTAGTAATGAGGAGGAGTTCTTTCACCATATTTTATGGAAAGTGACCGTGATGTCAGTAACCTATGCTATCGTATTGTAGGTCGTGTTCGTCCGGAAGCTATGTAGGTATCGTACACAGTAAGAGATTCATATGTTAAGAGATGATGTCAGTGGGAGTGCCATTGAGAGCGGAGGGTGAATTAGACTACGAGAGAATGTCGGAACTAGAGGGTGCTGTCACCAGATATCGGTACGAAAGCCTTTGTTTAACCTGAGACTGCCCCCGAACGTAAAATTGAGGTTCGGTCGTCGCTTAGCGCGGACGCACAGGTCCTCGCTGCGCAGCGTGTTGCTTCGCCTAACATGGGTGTACGTCTCGAAAAGATCTTCGGTAATCTCGGGTATTTTCGGTATTTTAAGTCTAACTATATCCTCGTTTTCCACATAACCGTCACCGTCGCACACAGTTCTACATTGTTGTCTTACGTTGGCATTTTGATCGACATAATGTTCGTCTGTCGCATGATTTTCGTCAGCGTTATCATTTTGTCTATCGGGGTTTTCGAAAATGGGGTTTATGGCGAAGTTGGGGCTTGCGTTCCTAGGGCTGAGTACGTTGCGGACGATGTTGTGATGTAGGGCGGAAGCCTCGAGGTCGCTGAACGAACTGCTGGCACTTACAGGCGACGCGAATTCTGCGTCGAAATTGTCTAAACTGGTGGATTTGTTCATCGTCATCGACACGGACGACACCGAGCTCCCCTCGTCCACACTCGTCTTTTTACGACCGCCGCTTGACGCCTTCGCCTCTCTTATGTAATAGTCACGTCCGTAACTGGAAACAAAATTAGACAAACAATCAATCTAAAACATTACAAAAACTAAAGCTTTTTTTCTGAAACTACATGTGTAAAATATGATTTTTAAAATTTTTGAGTTTTAGATGGTTTTTACTCACCGTTTATATTGTGGAATTTCCTCAGCCATCACATCTTTCAATATTCTAGGCGATGGACTCTTAGTTGTTCTATCAATACTATTAATACTATCATTACTCATAGTTAAACTTAATTTATTGTGTTGGTTATCTTTAACTGGAAGATCACTTGTTTCGCTTTCATCATCATCTGCGCCGTTTATTTCCATCTTATCATCTTCTGAGTCTTTCTTAGCCGTGAACATGTCGAACAGAGATGTGTTACTCTTGGATGATAGCCTCTTCTGAATTGCTTCAGGAGAGTATGGGTTGTTCGGCATTTCTACGTAGTTCAGCCATTTCTTACGCTCCCTGTAGGCTATTGAACCTGTAATCATTTCAATTGTTAGATAAATAGTGCTTTCAAATACCTAGTTCTATATCTTTTTTTCGTGCGATTTTTCTTAATTTAAGGAACCTTGGGTAGTTAGTGGAGTGGCATAAATATATTTTTTTTTAAACCTCTTTAATTTTGCAATACTTGTCATTGTTTCGCTAATTCGATTTGCTCATAAAAATAAACAATATACGATAAGACTTTTATTATTCTTAACAGAACTACACTTTCTACTACTTGCTATAATGTTCTCACCTGGTATCAATTCACCATCTTGATCAGTATCACGAGTTGGGATCCTGAAAATAATACGAAGATCATATTAATTTGTCTCTTGTATTGCATTAGCTTAATGGCCACTGTTATCGTTCTGATTGTCTCTCGCGTAAATATAATATTCTTCATAGTGAAAGACAGCTACTTCATTGATAAATTTGGATGGAGAGAAGTAATGACAATGAAACATTACGAACTTCCATTCAAACTTTCACCCCCTATAAAAAAACTCTTTTTGGCATTATGTTGCAAATCCTTCCTTAGTGCTCATTTTCGTAGTATAAGAAACTCGTATGTAAAATTTTTAGCTCTGCATGCCTGTCAGTGCCAGTGAGATAATTTAAGACTTTTATTAAGTAGATCTTCAGGGTGAGAGTTGTAGAGTAAGTTCCACTTACTCATGAGGGCCGTCATCGAAGTGTTTCCTGCGCAGACTGTCCGCGTACCTCTGCACAGGCAGTGTCACCGTCTCCTCATATTCACCCATACGTTCATGATGACTCAGTGTGTTGGTCGATTCTGAAAACATTAGCATTTCATAAATTAACTAAACATTGTTATTGCAAATTTATCTACATTATAGCTGTCAGTAAAATTGATGCTATCTTGTATGTAATCGATTATAATCAAAGTTTAGTTAATGCTTGACAATAATCCATGTTTAGCAATCCGATTAAACTTTACACGAATGGGTTATTAGCTACTTCCTATTGTTATCATTTATTTTAAGAATTATTTGATACTAAAGAAGATTATGCATTTGTTTACTGACCTTTGTTACTTGTGAAGCTATCAACACTATGCAATTCACTTGCATGTCCATTGTATAATATGTCTCCATTAGTTTTAGCGCACAATTCATCCATAAATTGTTCTGTGTTTCCGTTCAACAGTGTCCTGTGGATTTCCTCTTTCACCGCGAATTCTGCTTTCGTCAAAGGTCCACTTTCAATACCGACCAATAGCTTGCCTCCATCTACTTGATCTGTCGCATTCACATTGATAGTTTCAACAATAGTAACGTTATTGTCATTAATTTCGTTAATGATTGCGTCTACTGTTTTGTCGTCATCTATTTTCTCGACGAGCTTGTCAAATTCGGCCGCGACATCGACAATGGTGAGGCTGTCTGGTTCGAAGTCATTTTCATCTACTTTAGGTATGCCGCCAATGACGTGTTTGGAGTCTAGAACTTTCTTCATATCACTCTTATATTCAGCTTGTTCTTCTGAATCGCTGGCATTGTCTGATAGGTCTGTTGTATCGTCAGCGTCTCTGTCGCCGATCAGAGCTCTGTACTCAGTGTTAGAGTTAGGAACTAGCATGGGAACTGGCACAGACTGAATAGTCTTGATTTTCTTCTTCTGGAACAACCAGTTCTCTTCCCAAGTACCGTCGACTGCTTGCAAGTCGCTACTGGAAACTTCGTCGAACTCTCGATCCTCATTATCTGTAATGTAGGCGGAAAAGCTGTAAGTACATGTCCTTCGAAATTAATTTTTGCATAACCGCGTGTAAGCTGATAACGAAGGTTATCTAGAATGAGGTTGTTAACATCGGCCCGTTGATTTTCTATCAGCTGATTGTGTTTGATAACTAAGCTGTTAAGTCTGATTGTTGATTTATTTATTTTCTGCCAGACTGCCCAAGCTGAATATGAAAAACTTAGACCTTTCAAGAATTGAAATGACATTTTTGCCTTACTTTAGTATTGCTTCGTTAATGAACTTGATTGGTAGTGTTCTTTACTTTACCTGTGTTGTGCACTATGTCGCCTCCGAATTCCGGGAAGGGCACGCGGCGCGGCACCTCCAGGGCTTCGTCCGTCGCATCCCCCTCCTCCCAGTCAGATACATCGTCTTCTTCGTGGAGCTGGAAAATTATATGACGGATGAGAAAACCTTATGTCGATCATGGTCATGGAGACGTGGTATTATTAAGAATTACTGTAATTCAAGGTAAGGCCTTTAACCTTTTAGAAACATAATAAGTAAATTCTTAAGTCTTTGCTTTCAGTTTTTACTTTTGAGAATTTTAGGAATTCTTGAATTTTTTTTTTTTATTGATCCTTCTTGTTTATTAATTTGAGAACCACATTCTCGAAACAGTTTTATGTCAGTTAGCCATCAGTTAGTTATTAGTCAGCTGTATGAGTTCCACTGAAGCATATCCTTAAGCACCACCGCCACATAATTATGATCCTATGCTTCCCGCTTCCAGCAAATTCCCTAGCAGGACAGGAAAATAGTTCAACTACATTGTTTAAATGTGGCTGGGTCGGGATGCGGAGGTCGGAGAAGAGGGTGTTGTGTCCAGCAGTGGTTTGCGATAGGCTGAATTGATTGATGGATAATACAGGTACTTACAGGAGGAGTGATGTTCCTAGTGTGTCGAGAGTGTAGCGAGCGAGGTGGAGTGTGCAGCGAGCGCGGCGAGGACCTCTCCGACGGCGTAGGGCTCGCGCTCGCCGAGTGGATCCCGCTGCTGCGCCCACCGGAACCATTCTCGTTCTGGTAACGCTCTATCACCTGGAGAAAGAGTTCAAAATAGTAAGAATTATTTTCTTAGTACAGGACGCTGAATAGGAAGAGAGGAGGGTGGTAACTTTGTACTGCACTGCAAACGTAACTGGGCGTTTTCAAAATTGATGCCTCATGAGTTTGTGAATCCTCCCTTCCTGTTGAACACACCTCCTCGGTATAATGCAGGGACTCCAACTCAGGAAGTAAGCCTAACAATTATACCTAACAACAATATTGTACAACAAATTCAGCTAAATCGTGAGAACAAGGAATTACATTGAGGCTTTCGACCGTGATATGCAAGAGAAACCGAAATCCAAACTGTACACCAGACATTTTCTTCACTTTCAAGATTTACACAGGAAACCTCGGGCACTTAATCACCTAGATGATGCATTGCGATAATCAAGCTCGGAAAATTTGAACATGGCTCGCTCAGCCGTATCTGAGGCAGTGGACCAACAATACGGCTAAACGCATGAATTCATAACAACTGACAATCGGATCAAAAAACTTCACAACCTCGCTGTTCGCTTCGGGAAAGTAGCTCACAATAGAACTGAAGAAATTGTACATTTTCACGAGTTGCCACGCGAATTTGAACTTTATTCTGTCGTGATATAAGATTGGGGAGAAATGGAGCGTTTTCTAAAAAAGGTCTGGTTCACACGAGCGCTGGTTCGCACTGCGCTGTCGAGAAGCGAGTGGGGTCAATTGAATAGCTTAGGGTTGCACCGTTGCAGAAAGATTTCACAATTCATTTTGATAAAAAACAATAATTTTCATAAAAAAAGAATAATTTATAATGAAAATTTCCCCAAAATTCACCGTTTGTTTACATAACAACCATGAGTGATAGCCATAACAACCACTTAACAGACCACTTAATTCTTTCCGGATTTCTATCAATCTCCATAATCACAACATTTTATTAAAATCACGCATGAATCGAAAAATAATCAATCACGCATTAAAAACTTTTTAACCAAAATATCCGAACGCAAGCGCAACTTTACGTAACTCACCAGACTTATAGCCGCAAGAATGTATAGAAACACAACGAATCCTACTAAAGTGATAGTGTAGGACATTTTCAAAGCATTCACATTTCACGTCACGACACTTTTGAACACAACCATTTCTGACTAGTGATTAGCGCTAAGTGTGCAAGAATTACACTCATTAATCTCATTATTTATTGATGATGACTTACCATTTCTTTGGAAAACATTGGATTGGGTGGCGAACTATCTTTGTACTGGCCACGATGAGATTACGAACGGTTATCGGTAGATAAGTCAGATAGCCTATCAGAGCAAGCCGGCCGTGTGATGGGTTGTATTCATAATGCTAGATCCTTGTTTTATACAACAAACGTTCTGCAGCACTTTCTTTTTGCAACATTTTAGAGCAGCTGAAGCTTCCTCCGATGCAATGGCTAGTTTGATGAAGACATCATCATCTCAAATTCTCGTCATTTGCCTAGTACTTACTAGAAGGTACAGACGGAGCATCTCAACGAGAGTTAAATAATAAAAAACCGGCCAAGTGCGAGTCGGACTCGCGTATAAAGGGTCCCGTACCATCGCAGTAACCCCCTTTATTTACCCGACTGCGGCTAAGCCCAAAAAGGAGGTTTTTTTTGTGAAAATTTCAACTGTGTGTTTCTGTGTATTACGGAACATTATTTAGATACAGCCCGCTGACAGACAGACCAACGACGGACAGCGGAGACTTAGTAATAGGGTCCCGTTGGTTACCCTTCGGATACAGAACGCTAAAAAGTAGCCCATTCATTTGATCATAGTTGAAATGATCTTTCATGTTGTGCATTAAAACCTATTGAAATACAGTATTTTAGCTGGCAAATCACTTTACGTAATTCGGAAAAAATTCGTATACGGCCTTTTAGGGGCCGTCTCCACGAGCGAGAGAATCGCGGCGATATTACGTATTTGTATGGGATAGGATAAACTCGCCGCGATTCTCTCGCTCGTGGAGACGGCCTCTAAGAGAGTGTATAGAAATACGTGGAAACGACGATAATATCGTCGCGATTCTCTCGCTCGTGGAGACAGCCCCTTAAGTGCATTTAATCTTTTTTTGGAAAGTATGACCTTAATAGCTATGCTTCCTTATTGACCATCCATTATCCATTGGGAGGTTTCCATAATATGTTCAGAAGTTGACTCCGCGGCTTATAATACGATGATAATCGCAATGACTCATTTTTAAGTTGGGAGTTTTATGTGATAGTAGATTGTAATCATATCCATAAGTCCAAACTTCATTGATCTAGTTGGAATGAGTCATGCAAATAATCTTTTTTCCTAAAGGCGATATATTTTTAGCATAGTCTGATAGGCATACATGCAGGATGTAAGGGACACCAAGATGGAATTTAGCACATGACTTCTGGATTCAACAGAGTTGGAATAATTCGCCGATTATATAAAAAAAAAAACTGCTGCTTCATAAATCTTGAACGTTTATGCGCTGCACGCGTGTATTATTGAAGTAACTGATAAGAGAGCTATGAAAATCTTAGTGTTTTGATGACACACTTTCAGGATTGTGAATATATTTTAGAAAAATATTTAAAGGTTTGAGTGTCAGGTCAGCCCTAAATTAGCGCAAAACTAATGAAGCGTTTGTAAGGATTCGCGAGCGTGAGGCTATGTTTACATCAAGTAACGCTATAGAATTGGATTTCTCTGGATTTGTGCACTATTCTATTAATATGTCATAAACATTTACCTTGCTATTCGGGAACTAAAGGAAGTCCGGATTTAAGTTTATGAATGTTGCGTTTTAGCATGGCAAAAACGGTCATTGCCCTTTTCCAAACACCTCTTTGATCGAACAAAAACAATGTATTTTTTTTCATTGATAAAAATTGGTGATGATCACTATAGGTCTCTCTACATAAATTCAATTATTCAGGATATTAAAAGAATATTGCCGCGTTCGAAAATTAAAACCACAAAAGGGAAAGGTGGGTCAATGACCGCTATTACCTTGCTAAAACGAAAAAAACTATAATAAGTATTTTGGAGTGGAAACTGAAATGCCTACACGAAGGTACTCATACTGTGGACGAAACCTTTTGAACATAATTATATCTACCGAATTACCTTAAAAACATGAACCCCTGTTAAAGATAAGTTGGACTAAAAGTCTAGCAACAATAGACGAGAGACATAATCGATATAACCAAATTGAAGACAAGGTCGTCTTAGGATTTGTTTATCTATATTTAGATTATCTTCTCAAGGATTTAAAAACAGAGCTTATCAACGTGTAGCTAGACGGTGAGGGATAGACTCTGTTTGAGTAAAAGAACTCAATATAAGAGTATGATCGATATTGAAGAAAAATCGACATATTTTAAATAAAAGAGGTGACAGACACAATTACAGTACCAATTAGTTCAGCCAGGCTTCAGACTCGCTAAAGTAGACTCGTCTTTCATGGGGTACTTTTGTTTGAGATGCTTTAATAAAATTCCACAAAGTATTCTTGAACATGTACTTGAAAGCTATCACGTCTTTTCCTGGCTTGAATGTGCCCTAGCGGTTAGGAGTATGTCATGCTCACTCAAATGTCTCGCTGATGGTGGCGCGTGTGTCGGATCATTTGGTTCCCTTCAAAATGGTTGAGTTCGGGCGCTGTCAGTTGTGACTGGTCATCTCTTGGTTGCCACGGATTATTTGAATTATTATTTCTTTTTTTCTTTTACTATGGACACTTTTAACGTGCACATCTTGCTGCATTGTTCTCACATAATATACCATCTCAACATGAATGATGTAACCAAGGTATTGTAAAAATATTCTGATTTAAAAGAGTGTCCATGGAGTTTCTTGCCCGTTCTTCTCCATGGAGATCAAATCAAATCAAATCAAAGCATTTATTTCAAGTAGGCCAATTACAGGCACTTTTGAATTGTCGAAACAAAGACAACAATGAAATGTAGCTACAGTCCCAGTCACAAGGCATAAAAACTGTGAAAGTACTGTAGTTGCCCATTCCCTAACGTAGATCTCTATGGAGAAGAACGGGCAAGAAACTCCATGGACACTCTTTTAAATCAAAATATTGTTACAAAATCTGGTTACATCATTCATGTTGAGATTATACATATATGTGAGAACGATGTACAAAGACGTGCACATTAAGAGCGTCCAGAGTAAAAGGTAAAACCAACAATTTAAAAATAAAGTAATTAAAATAAACCGTGGCAGCTAAGAAATGACCAGTCCCAACTGACAGCGCCCGTTCACGAACATGACGCATGGATCAGCGCCATTCAACTCAACCATATTGAAGGGAATTAAATGACCCGACACACCCGCCACCATCAGCGAGACATTTGAGTGAGCATGACATTCTCTCAGCCACCAGGACACATTCAAGTCAATGAAAGATAACCCAATATAAATGGGAGCTTTACAGTACATAGTACTCACACATGTGTGTTATGCAATTATATAATTCTAGGAGATGGAATCTATACATTGCAAGGATATTTTTACAATCTTCAGCAGCTTCCACAATAATTGAAATGGTAATAAATTAGTTTGCACACGATGTGGAGATAAAACAGATAAGATATACAATTCAACCCCTAAGTTTCCAGAAAAGAAACAAGAAAGAAAATATGTATATATATATAATTAAAGAATTAAAGGGGGAGCATCTCTTCCAAACAATAAAATCTTAGTTCGTGAGCCCAAGTGGCTGTGGAGCAGGACCAGCATTGAGCCATGCATTTTTATCTACGAGATAGTCTTCCAACGTATAATATGCTCGTTTACATAGTGTGCGTTTTATGCATGTTTTAAATTTCTTCTCATTAAGTTGTAGAATGTCAAGTGGTATTTTATTGTAAAATTTTACACAGTACCCCATAAAAGAAGTGCGTACTTTTGACAATCTGAAACGTGGCTGATCTAATTTGTCCTTATTTCTAGTATTGAAATTATGCCTGTCGCTTATTTTACTAAAAAGATGTCTATTTTTCCGAACATACATAATGTTTTCATAAATATATTGACAAGGTACCGTCATGATGTTAATTTTTTTAAACAATTCTCTTAGAGACTCGCGTCTGCGTAGGTTATAGATGGCTCTTACAGCCCTCTTTTGCAGAATAAATATTGAGTCAATATCTGCAGCCCGTCCCCACAGCAGAATACCGTAAGACATGATGCTGTGGAAGTAACTAAAATAGACCAGTCTCGCGGTATCCACGTCTGTTAATTGCCGTATTTTACGGACAGCGTAAGCGGCTGAACTTAGCCGCCCTGCAAGTGCTGTTAAGTGAGGACTCCATTGCAGTTTCGAGTCAAGCGTAATCCCCAAGAAAACCGTCTTATCGACGAATTGTAGTATTTCCTTGTTCAATACAACGTTACATTCGCTACTTCTTACATTCGGTAACGCGAATCTTATACATTTAGTTTTCTTCTCATTTAACACCAAATTATTTACAGTAAACCAGTTATGAATCTTAAGCATAGCGTTATTTACGTCATCAATATCTTGTGCACGTCTATCTACCTTAAAAATCAGTGATGTATCATCAGCAAATAACACCATTTGAGGTCGACTTTTCAGCAACTGAGGTAAATCATTTATGTATACTAGAAATAGGAAAGGACCCAATATTGAGCCTTGCGGTACCCCCATTTTTACTTTTAATCCTAATGAATTTACGCCATTTATTTGTACATGCTGCATTCGATCATTTAAATATGATTTCACCAAGCTAAGTGCTTGTTTTCCCAGTCCGTAATGCTCAAGTTTTAGCAACAGTGTGTCGTGATTCACGCAATCAAATGCCTTGGATAGATCGCAAAAGATGCCTATTGCATCCTTTGCCTCTTCCCATGCATTAAAGATGTGCTTTAGTAAGGTGACACCGGCGTCAGTAGTGCAACGACCTTTGGTGAAACCATACTGTTGTTCATGCAGGATGTCATTCCGATTAAAATGATAGAGCATTTGATCCAGCATTACTTTTTCAAATATCTTGCTGAAAACCGGCAAAATAGATACGGGTCTATAATTATTTGTGTCCTTGCCGTCTCCAGATTTAAAAAGTGGTATAACTTTACTATACTTCATTAAATCTGGAAATAACCCTTGGTCTACACATAAATTAAATATTAAGGCTAAATATGGAGCTACTGTCTCAACAATTGATTGACAGACTTTAGTAGACATCCCCCAAAGGTCTTCAGTACTTTTTATTTTAAGTTGCTTAAAAGCCTTCATAACGACCACAGGGTTTATATGTTTAAATTTAAATTCAACATTACAGGTTGACACATTCTCTCTTAATAAATTAATGGCAAGGGATGGCGAAGAATTTAGCGTTTCTGTGGTTTTAATTGGAATATTGGTAAAGAAGGTAGCGAATTCCTGAGCAACATCGACATTAGCGCTAATGAGCCCTCGGGAAGAGTCCAGTGTGTAATCAGTGTTGTGTCTTTTGTTTCTATTTGTTTCATTATTTATAATTTTCCAAACAGTCTTAATCTTGTTTTCTGCAGATTTCAGCTTGTTGCTAATGAATAAGGCTTTAGCTGTCTTGCAGGTATATTTAAAAATTTTAGAATAAGTAGCAACATACTTATTAAAAGTTTCCGTATTAATATAAGGCTTAAGGCCATACAACTCAAAAAGTCTTTCCCGACTTTTTCTGATGCCTTTAGTTGCCCAGTCACTGAATAAAAACTTCGGGCATATAGTTTTAGTTTTCTTTTTAAAAGTATTATTGAACTCAGTTTGCACTAATGAAAAGAATTCTTCATACATAATATTAGCATTCTTAATATTTAGGCCCTGCACGGCTAACTTCTCAATTAAAGTGCTATTAAATTTGATCAAGGCACTGGAAGTTATTGGTCTAGTTTGTATCTGTACTTTTTGCAGTGGTGTATTAAATTCAAAAGACACAGTTTGACCACAGTGATCAGAGGGGAGGTAATTTACAATAGCTTTCTCCAAATAGTCGCAGCCACAGAAAACGTTATCAATACAAGTAGAAGTAGTTGTAGTTATTCTGGTTGGATCTACGTTACGGAATGGGAAACTACAGTACTTTCACAGTTTTTATGCCTTGTGACTGGGACTGTAGCTACATTTCATTGTTGTCTTTGTTTCGGCAATTCAAAAGTGCTTGTAACTGGCCTACTTGAAATAAATGCTTTGATTTTGATACGATGACCTAATTCTGAATTCTGTAACCTATTTCATGGTATACCCTTAAAGTCGTCTTCAAAAGGATTACACAGGTCAACCTGTAGTTTTTGGGGCTTAACGATCCTGACACTCAAAAAACCTTGCTATTTGAAGCTAAGGCGTCCTGGTGGAATATTAAGAGTCCTCAAATCTGCACAGATCTGAATCCCATTGGTATTTCATCAAGCATATTTTATTGGAAACCCTGCGTTTGCTTTCACTTTCTCAAAATGTCTATAAAAAAACCAACCTTATTCAAAATAGCCGTAGCAAGCAAATCTTCGTACGTCGAAGACTCGATGGTCGGCGTGTGTGGCTCGGCAGCATATCTGGCGAGAGCTGGCAACGCCGCCGCTTCCTCCACGACCCTGGCCACCAGGCGTTTGAGCTGGACATGAGCCCCGCTGGCACTGTGGCCCGATGGGGCGGGGGAGGGGGATGCGCTGCGGCGTGCGGGGAGATCTGTGGAAGGGAGAGAAGAAAATTGAGAAATGCTTTGAAGAAAATTAGAGTAAACAGGGTGGAACATCGAGGCATAAACAGTTACCACGTGTTCAGTACATCATTCTGAATTCCACATAAAAATTGTAATACCTTGCGTCGATGTCCAATCCACCCTGTATATAATTTTGTTGCAAGTCACACGTGCCGTTCAAACATGCTGTTGTGTTTTATCATAGAAATAGCAATCGCTGACCAATCGCAATTGATTGACGTTCTTCATGAAAAAAAACGAAATAAACCGTTTTCACGTCAGGAAACGTCACGATGGATGGATTGTGTGATGAATGATATGAAAGATAAAGGAGTAAATGATAGCGTGACGGTTGAAAAAGGAGAATGGAAGAAAAAAAAACGCGTTGCACTGACTCCAAGTAACATGGAACAAGGGCAGGAAGAAGATAACGTCACGGAAAGGTCAATGATTGCTGAATTCTATTGCCATGCTAAAACAAAATCTGTGAAGTTCGATCATTAACACAAGTGCAAGGGGTTTGGGAAAACTGGGGTATCAATCAATCAATCAAAGCATTTATTTCAAGTAGGCCCGTTACAGGCACTTTTGAACTGTCGAAACAAAGACAACAATGAAATTTAGCTACAGTCCCAGTCACAAGGCATAAAAACTGTGAAAGTACTGTAGTTGCCCATTCCCTAACGTAGATCTCTATGGAGAAGAACGGGCAAGAAACTCCATGGACACTCTTTTAAATCAGAATATTTTTACAAAACCTTGGTTACATCATTCATGTTTAGATGGTACATTATGTGAGAGCGATGTAGCAAGATGTGCACGTTAAAAGTGTCCATAGTAAAAACAAGGAAAAGAACAATTCAAAAAAATAAAATAATTAATTCAAATAAGCCGTGGCAACCAAGAGATGACCAGTCACAACTGACAGCGCCCGTTCACGAACATGACGCATGTATCAGCACCATTCAACTCAACCATTTTGAAGGGAACTAACTGATCCGACACACGCGCCACCATCAGCGAGACATTTGAGTGAGCATGACATACACTTAACCGCCAGGGCAAATTCAAGTCATAAAAAAAAAAAAATGACGTAGGTTATCAACGAAGGATAGCTTTCTATTACATAGTACTCACATAATATGGGCTATGCGGTTATATAATACCAAAAGAAATTGAATCTATACAATGCAAAGATAGTTGTACAATCTTCAGCAGCTCCAACAATACTATTTAATGCTATCCATTAATCAGTTTATGCGCCCCTGTCCATGTGGAGCAGGACCGGCATTGAGCCAAGCATTTTTATCAGAGATATAATCGTCCAACTTGTAATATGCTTGCTTACATAGTGTGCGTTTAATGCATGATTTAAATTTCGTCTCATTCAGTTCAAGAATACTTTGTGGAATTTTATTATAGCATCTTAAACAGTACCCCATGAAAGATGAGTCTACTTTAGCGAGTCTGAAGCCCGGCTGAACTAATTGGTCTCTAGTTCTCGTACTGTAATTGTGTCTGTCACCTCTTTTATTAAAAAGATGTAGATTTTTTCTAACGTACATTATGTTTTCGTAGATGTATTGACAATGTACCGTCATGATTTTGATTTCCTTAAACAGTTCCCTTAGAGAATCGCGCCTACGAAGATTATATATGGCTCTGATGGCTCTTTTTTGCAGAATAAATATAGACTCAATGTCTGCAGCCCGTCCCCATAACAGAATGCCATAAGACATTATACTATGAAAGTAACTAAAATAGACCAGTCTAGCGGTATCTACATCAGAAAATTGACGGATTTTTCTAACAGCATATGCTGCTGAACTTAGGCGCCCCGCAAGAGATTTCAAATGAGAACCCCATTGTAGCCTTGAATCAAGCGTAAGCCCCAGGAAAACGGTTTTATCTACGAATTCAAGTTTCTCTTTATTCAATACTATATCACACTCGTTACTTTTAACATTTGGTAAAGCAAATCTTATGCATTTCGTTTTTTTTTCATTTAATACTAAATTGTTTGCTGTGAACCAATTATGGACCTGAAGTAGGGCATTATTTACGTCATCTAGATTTTGGGCCCGTCTATTTATCTTAAAAATTAGAGAAGTGTCATCAGCAAATAACACCATATTTTGAGGTTGGTTTTTCAATAAATAGGGTAGATCGTTTATATATACTAGAAAGAGGAAAGGACCCAATATTGAGCCTTGCGGAACCCCCATTTTTACTTTTAAACCCTGTGAATTAACACCATTTATTTGAACATATTGTTGTCTATCACTTAAATAAGATTTTACCAAACTAAGTGCAAGTTTACCTAGTCCGTAATGCTCAAGTTTCAAAAGCAATGTGTCGTGATTTACGCAATCAAATGCTTTGGAGAGGTCACAAAATATTCCTATTGCGTCTTGGGATGCTTCCCACGCAGAAAATATGTGCTTTAATAAGGTTACACCGGCGTCAGTTGTACAACGTCCCTTAGTGAAACCAAACTGTTGGTCGTGTAAGATTCTGTTGGTGTTAAAATGATTGAGCATTTGATTAAGCATTACTTTTTCAAACACCTTGCTAAAAACTGGCAACACGGATACAGGTCTATAATTATTAGTATCTTTACTATCCCCGGATTTGAAAAGAGGTATGACTTTACTGTATTTCATTAAATCAGGGAAAACTCCTTGGTCTACACACAAATTAAAAATTATCTATTGCTGAAGTTGGTAAACAGTGATAATGATTTATACCTTGTGGCTAAAATATAATTTTCTATAATTAGAGGACCAACGCAGACCCCAGCACGAACGCAAGACGTAACCGTAACGTAAATAAGATCAGATTTACGCTACGTTTAGGTACTAGCCCTTGGGCTAGGACAAACCTAACTGCTAATAGCGCGTTGATCAAATCTCAGGCCATGGCATGCTAAGACAGACCCCAGAGGTCTAATTGTGTGTTTTGTTTGAATAAATAGAACATGTAATTTATAAAATAAAATAAATAAATAAATAAAATAAAATAAAACGCGCCGATATTTCCATATCGTTAAGGCTCTCCCACATAAGCGCGTTATTATCGGTCGATAATACCGGATGCGTTGATCAAATCTCAGGCGATGGCATGCTAAGACAGACCCCAGAGGTCTAATTGTGTGTTTTGTTTGAATAAATAGAACATGTAATTTATAAAATAAAATAAATAAATAAATAAAATAAAACGCGCCGATATTTCCATATCGTTAAGGCTCTCCCACATAAGCGCGTTATTATCGGTCGATAATACCGGATGCTTTATTGCGATATCTGTTTTAGTACATTATGTATTAGGACGGCTACGAAGTTACACACTGCTGCGATAATAACGAGGTAATAGAAGTAGGACGCTTGCGTTCCTCCATCCTGCGATATTCCGATATGAGTTCTTCTAATCTGTGTGTTCGCTTTGTTTCTCTTCTATATTGTATTTGTATTTTTGTGTCCAATCCAGTGTTACTAACAGTACTTCCATTGAATGCGGTCTTCTGATTCGTTAGTTTTTTGACACATGTAATTTTCTGAAAGATGTCTGTGGTATAATTCCAAGTGCGTTTTGCTTTGCTTTACTGTTTTGTTGTGGTGGTGTGAGAAGAGAAATAAAAATCTCATTAGGGATAAAAACTTATTTGTCTGCAAGGAATCGGGACGCATTATCGTAATAACGCATCCGGTACTATCGACCGATAATAACGCGTCTATGTGGGGGAGCCTTTAGTTTAGAAGTAAGAAACCCCAAAATCGACCTTTGGCTTCGGCGCTAATGGATTAATATAAACAAATATCGAATCTACCTCTCTACTTTTTACCTCTTTACTTTTTAGGTATCAGCACCGAAATATACCTTTTGTATTTCATTATCAAAATGAGTTGACCCGGATTTGATAGTAGAATGACATTTTGTACATATATTATGTAGATTACTATGAATAATCTACTGATATAGACAGGACAGGTGCAATGTTTGTGTCCATAAATTGATTACAATTATTATGTAAATTCAGGTGGAAGTAGGTACTATCTATACATGCAAATAAATAAAATTGAAGTGTCTGTTTGTAATTAAAAAATAACAGCTTTTTACTAAATTCATATGAAGGTATACATACGGTACTTATAACAAAAAAAAAAACATTTAAAAGAGTTTTGTCTGTCTGTGTGTTTGTTCCGGCTTATCTCCGAAACGGCTGGACCGATTTTGACGGGACTTTTACCGGCTAGCTAATGTTACAAGGAGCAACTTAGGCTTTTATTTTAGAAAAAAATCGAAACCCTTGGAGTTGTTAACAAAATCAAATTTAGCTCGGCAAGTATTATTTTTTATAATAATTTCACTCGGGCGAAGGTCGCGGGCAAGAGCTAGTGTGTATTACAAATATTATGACGATCGTAAAACAAGTCAAACATGTGGTAGGTAATAAAATGAAACTTATTACTTGATTTTTTCAAGTCTCAATTAAATTAATACAGGTTGGTGCCGTGTCGTTTTTCAAGGTAAATTAAGTTTATTTAAAATATAGGTAGGTAGGCTTCCAGATAATGTATTAAGGTATTAATAATTCCAAAGGTGACGCAAATCCGCCCCATGGCTATGCTATGACAGAACAGACCACAGCGTGCAGCGTCGCTTGTAGGTTTCTATGTAATTATATGAAAATGCGATAAGCGGCAATGTTGCCATTACCGAAGCATCTGTCATAGCGATTTTACAGCTGCGCATTGCAGTTGTTGTCTTTAAAAGACTTATAGAGACAACACTAGACAGACCGACTTGGGCTGCGGGACTGTTCGAAAGAGATACCGCGGCCCTGGAACATAAAGGGCCAAAGAAGGAACATGGGTGGTTTTTAGTCAGTAAGAGTCTGACACTCCCTTCCACTCCGCCCAGAACGGGGGGGGGGGGGGGGGGGGGTCATTTGATGATTTCCCACCCACCAAAAAAAAAAAAACAGACCGACTTGTTACTAAGTAGTAACAAGTACCTATTGGATTACGATTTTCTTCGTCTTGTCCCGTCTATCGCTCGTAAATATTTGAATGTCTTTGGGGTTAATTTACCTCCTACCATTATGAAAGTCTGTTGGATGTGAGCTCAGTCAGATTCCCATATCAACGTTCTCCTGCCCTTATCCCAACTTATTTGGGGTTGGCGCAGCATTTCTTGCGAGCTAAGATATTCTATATTTATAATTCTTATAATAAATTACGAAAAAGATGAAAGTTAGGGTAACTCTTTGTTTTTTTTTACTAAAACATTAAAAAGACCCAACAACAAATATTATACTTTATTAGAAAAATAAATCATAGTTGACTAATGAGATTTTTTGCAATTAATGAATAAACATTCATTAAATCAATTAAAGTGTTTTGAACAGGCTTTTAGTATGATATCAGCGTGTCTATTAACATCGGGATGGATGAAAAAACAATAAAAACAAGACACAAAAAGTTTCGCAATTTTTCAAAGTTGTATGGTTTTGTACGTAAGTACCTATTGACCGAAGGTTCAAAGTCCATTGAACTCTCGTTTTATGTCATTATTTTATTTTTAATAGCTGGTTAGGTGGGTAGGCAGGTACCTAACTTTTGAAGTTACCAACAGTCTTTTAACAGGTCTATACAGATGGTTTTTTTAATAACCAACCATAATATGTTTTTGGAGCAGACTTGTTGTCTTCATAGTAAAATAACAAGTTTATGAAGTAGTACCTGTTGAATAAAACTAATCTATAAAACTTATAGTGTTATGGTTTGTATTACCATGAGTAATTTCTCAGTAGACAGTCATGGGGTCTGTCCAGCCCGGTTGGTGGTAATAGACTGCCCCCCTTTTAAATGGGACTTAAATATAACTGGCGAAATGTGGGTGTACTATTAGCTTGACCTCTGCCTAACCCTTCTTAGAAGAGTTGAATAAGCATGTATACCAACCAATTTTAAGAATTTCCCATTTTTACGGTTTCGTTGCCATCAGGATAAAAAAGCCAATTAACGCGGAACTTAAAATAAATACTCACGAAAATAATTATTTTAATAATTATAATTACACCATTAATGTCTCAACAGGTTTTAACGTTCGTGTAATCTCCGCATAGGTACATATATTAAGATATAGTTTTTTATGTATTATCCATGAGAACTGAGATCATTCTAGTCTGACTTCTGAGAGCACAAAAACAATACGAATAAATAGGTATTTTTTTCCGCGAGCTTCCTGTCTTGATTGAAAATTTTAGTTGGAGTATCTTGTTTATAAATGAGACTTTGTATTAAGGAAAAATAAATTAAGATGTGATTAGATTTCAAGATGGTGTCTGGTTTCTTAGTATGTTTCCTTATCCTTATTGAAACATTCATACGTTTAACTTGTTCGAAAGATAAAATTTTCCGGTATGTAGCTAGGTTGAACATCCAACATTGCAGTGAATCTTATTTTTTTATGTATTTTGGGAATCTCCAATTTTGTTTTCAGTCAACAGCATTGCTAGTATTAAATTGTTAGGAATATTGATGCAACTTAAATAATAAATATTTATTAAAATATTCATTCCTGAAATTCGTTAGAGAAACTTTTCCCAAGTTTCAAAGCTCTACATTTTTAGTTGTTATCTATAATGTTAGTATGATATCAGCGTGTCCATTAATATCGGGATGGATGGAATAGATTTTAAGATGGTGTCTAGCTTATTAGTATGCTTCTTTATCCTTTTAGAATCATACATAGGTACGTTTAACTTGTCGGAAAGATAAAATTTTATGTACTTATGTAGCTAGGTCGAACATCCAACATTGTAGTGAATTTTATTTTATGGACTTATTTTGGGAATCTCAATTTTGTTTTCAGTCAACAGCATTGCTAGTATTAAATTGTTAGGAATATTACACTACATACGGGAAAATTTTATCTTTCCGACAAGTTAAACTTATGTATGATTCACAAAGGATAAAGAAGCATACTAAGAAGCTAGACACCATCTTGAAATCTAGTTATATCTTAATTTATTTATCAAAATATTCATTCCTGAAATTCGCGAGAGAAACTTTTCCCAAGTTTCAGAGTTCTACGTTTTCAGATGTTATCTATTTCTGCTTCTTTGCCTACACAAGCTATCTAGAGGCCTTACCTTTGCAAATAAGCCTATTCGCTTTTCTTAACGATAAGTTCTTAGGCATCTACTTATGCTTCATTTTCGTAGTCGTTGTGATGTGATGACACATAAGGCACACAGTTCGTACAGGTGCGTATTCCATGATTCATAAAAGTAAACACAAATGTCGAACCTTTATAACAAACGGGCGGAAAACATTCCACTTCAGTCAGTATTGTATTATTACTAATTTTATCGTTGTTTACTCAGGTTCAATGCGGCTGAACGAAGTTATTCATAATTATCCATACAATGACAAAGAATTTGAATGGAATTCATGTGTTTACGGTAAAAATGACGACATTTACCGTAAACATCAGTTTACGGACAGATTGTTTGACAACAGAGCTAGAGTTTCTAGATTGGAATTTGCTGCGTAATATACAATACTGGGTGGAACGGAGAACTACGCGAAAACGGTTACCACGTATTCAGTAGACATCATTCTGAGCCCGTCAGAAATCAGCTGTTCCATACATTTTGACAGTGTAGGTATTACACTTTTGTAGGAAACAGCAGTTTTTTTTTAAACAACCGATGAAAAATTTCTATGTGGCCCCCCACATAGAAATTTTCTATGTGGGGGGCTTAGACTGATGTACTGAATACGTGGTAACCGTTTTTTCGTCGGTGTCCCTTCCTCCCCGTATAATGAATTGCACATTCTATCAGCCTAAATAACGATACTGGAAAGTCAAAGATGTAGCTATGGGACTGACATAACCTGCCCAAAAGCAATCAATGTAGGTATGTCACTCCTGTTGCAAGTCGTTGTAGAAATATTAATAAACATAACACAGTTTGGAGGCAATTTGTTTTTTTTTTACAAATTTTACTCCGGGTTTATTGCTTAAGTATGAGCATTCCTTGAAACGCTAAGTAATAACACCTTGCACTTGAGGATTTCTTGAAATACAACTCAAAAACACTGCCACCCAAATGCGACCCTGTATTTTAGCCTCGCAGGTGCAACATCATCTAAGTGCGTCAATTCGCACTTGAGGTGACAACATATCATGTTAGGTCACTCACCAAACATTACCAAGCAATATGTAACGACTGTTTGAGTTACTCGCAATCTTCACAGTTCTCTCATAACGCGATTTTCGCTTTATTGAAGTACCTACGTAGGTACCCATGACGTCCAATCAAACTATGCAATACCAAATTAAACTGAACTCTCATTATGATATGTATATGGTGTAGCTTGATATGTCGCTGTGTGTACTTCCTAAAATAACGTAAAATTAGTAGTTTGAATGGCAAAAGCACGGATGGATTGATTCGCGAGATAATGTTTTCCTCGGGTAGTCTGTGGCTCGATCACTGTTCTTAAAACATTGGGACATTTGCTGTCATTTTACTATTCCGATCTGTGCAGTCCAAAACTTTGGTTCTAGTCATTACATTACGGGTGTATAATCAACCTAAAACGTCCATATTGTTGCAGGACAGACCCTTTCTCGGTGAAAATGAGCAGAGGACCAACTACCCCCCCAATGAAATGAAAAAGGCCAATGATCCACCACCCGGGCCTAGCACAAGCCGTGAACTCTCTCGCGCTAGGATGTCAGTACTCCCACAGCCAAATTCTTATAGGTACTAAGTTCTCTAAGTTCCGGTTACCACATTTCGCTTATTGTTGTAGAAAGGAAACTTAATACCGCAGCGGTAAATGACAGAAAGGTGTCGGGGCGTATGTATCTAAGCGCCGCCTTTTGATCGTTATCTGCCATTCAAACACGATGTAAAGATTAAATTAACTGCATAGGCTTTCATGTTAACTGGTTATCTTTAGTACGAATCGTACACGCCATTCAAGGCGCGTGCCGACCGAGTGTAATTAGAATAAAAATAATCGGTTGGACATTGCTAGACGAAAATAGCTAGGTATAGAATTTCAAATGAGACTTATGTACCTGTATGTTTTAGTTTTGCATTGTCTGTAAGAGGGAATGGGCCATATTTCATCTCTTGAGCTCAGTTTGGGATGCTAAATGTCACATGTCTCCGAATTATTGGGAGAATGCCGCTTTCCTCATTATGTTAGTGATGGCGATATAAATTACAAGAACTAAAGTGCCTGTTTGTGTTCGTACTCACGGGCCACAATTGCTTTTTTTTAGTTAGTTTTGCACCGAGCATAAAGTCTTGGTTCATAAGGCTTTATTTATTTTCATCGGGTCTTCAGTTGGGTCTAACTCAGACAGCCTACGTGTGTGCGTGTGTGTGTGTATGTGTTATGTATGATAGTCTTTAAGGTATATGTATATGTTATGGGTCTTTGTTACCTGAAATAAATGATATATTATTATTGTAATTTATACTATTTTGTGATTAATGTCTATTTGAAAATGGTCATCCTAAAGACTGTTTTTAGCAATAACTCCTTTTATGAGACAATCCTGAGCAACGACCCATAATAACCAGTTGATTGATTGATTGATTGATAGAACCAGCTGATACTGTAGGTACGTCAACCTATCACTGACCCAACACGTGTTATTACTTATCACATTAAAGTGCAAAGTCTCCGTATAAGGAGAGGTTACCAGCCGACCTCGACATGAACGAAATAAAAATGGCAGACAATAGCCACAAGATGGCGGATTTAATGATAAAACAACGTAATTAATGCTGGGGTCAGACAGATCTTGAGATAATATGCCAGCGAGAGGTGGCAGAAATGGTAAGGCACATGGAACAATGTAATTATATGTAATGGACAACATTAATCACGCTGGTTATGGTCGAATGTGTTAGCAGAGATTTTAAGTGCTGAAATATGGAATCTAGAAACTCGATTTTGAGTTGAAGCTAATATCTGTTGGTCAAACTGCAGGTGATCAAAATAAATGGTTGATTTCATTTTTTACTCGAGGAACTCGGTAGGTACCTCATAGGTTTGAATATTTTAAATAGTTTTTTTCCTAGATCATGGAATAATACCATATTATCTACTAGACATAATGAAACTAATGTAAATTATTCCAGTGATCCTGGCCTAGTTGTTTAATTACATTTTTATGATCTACCCACTTTGTTGATAAATCTGTGTTAATGTTAATTATTATTTTATCATAACGAAACTATTCTTTAATGTTACGCATTTTCAAAGCAGCATCTGTCGTGCTAGGACAAATGGCATTTTTCGATTATCATTTTATATCTTTAGCTACTAAGAGGAAGATCATACAAAAGATAATATTTCCCTGAAAGGGTTCTTGTTTACTTTTCCAAAAAAAGAAGTGTGGTACATTAGTAGTAATCACCCACACTGGGTTTAAGTAGAATCATACAATGCCCATAAATGGAATCATAATGTTTACTTGAATATGTCAATTTAATGACGAAATACATACGACAATGGCAGCTAACTGTCCCAACTGAAAAATTGGTTGTCTTCCATAAATATTAGAGTTTCGAGCTAAAACCATTTTAACATTATTAATCACACACAGGTTTCTATAAATTCCCACAGGTCTGAAAGCCTCTGATGCTAAGGCGAAGTATTATCTATTTGTCATTCCATTTCTGAGCTAAACACATAAGAAAATTGTAATCGTGCGCCACTATGAACAACAGTGTGCACTCGTCCGATTTCCTATTTACTTAAAATCTATTGTTTTATCTCGAAATGATTGTGACTTCTCACGCACAGATACTAATGCTAAAGTCTATGAATCTTCGCTGGACATCAGGAATTACTTAATTGCAAAGAAATATTTTTCAAGGAGTTATTGGTCAGTTTAAGTTAGTTTTTTTTTTCGTTGGATCTGGTAGCAACTACACAAATGTTACCACTAATAAATGTATATTATGATATGTATGTATGTGTGTGTATAATTTGATGTGATATGTGTATGTGTGTAATGTTACTACTTGTTAATGGCTACTGAGTCTACGTCACTGAGTGTCTTTGGGGGAATAATCTTTCATTCTTCGGGCGCTGCGGACATGCTCGGGTGCTTGGTAGAAATTCTTTTCGGCTCACTCCGGATGACCAAATCGCATTTATATTTTATCACCCGGCTGATGAAGATTTTCCTTTGACCAATCGTCTCAATTTGTCACAGCTAACCGGTTTTCGGACTCAGATAATTCGCGATCATCTTAGCCTAGCCTTTTCTCAACTATGTCGGGATCGACTTCCAGTCTAACGGGATGCAGTTGAATACCAGTATTTTACATGGAGCGACTGCCTATCTGCATCCACAACCCAGTTAGTACTGGGATGTGGAACGATACCCCTTGGTAAGACTGGTTGTCAGGCTTTCGGGCCTCTGACTACCTGTAACAACTGTCAAAGATTTACAAATGACAACCGGGGCCAACGGCTTAACGTGCTTTCTGAGGCACGGAGGAAACTCGGTATGTAATGGGTGGTCACCCATCCGCGGATCAACCTTGGCAAGCGTTGCTTAACCTGAAGATCGACCCGAGCGGCTGTTATTATTTAGCCACGAGCTCCTTCAGATAATTAAAAAAACACTACAGTGACAAAAGTTCCTTACATTTAATGTTCTTCAATGATAGCCTCATCAAAAGTAGGTATCCTTGTCCACAATGTCCACTAGGCTATAAAATTAATGGTGTCCCTGTCCAATAGGCTATAATGTCAGGCAGCTGTTGTCAGTGCTACCACTGCAGAAGGTTTTATTATCTGAGGTAAGGGTCACTCACTATTAAATGTCGACACCTCACTGTTTAATGTAGGTACTTGAACAGAACGACGTTTAATAGTGAGTGACGGGTTTAAGATCTCTACCTGCCGAAATTAAGTGGAATATTTGTGGTTACTTAAATTTTTTGTTGAGAGGGTAACAAAACAAAATGGTTGAAAAACCTTTTTGATTGAATTAGTTAATGATAATGGTGATAATGTTTTTTTTTAAACCTGGTGATTGGGAAACCCGATAATCTTTTAAAGAGATTTATACATATTATAAGCCGTAAAATCTTAATGGGCACACCCATTAAGATTTTCCATCGGCAAATTGATGAACTTCTGTACAAGTCACATACCCTATTTAATTCTTAGTGCTCACCTTTCTTATAAAAGGCACTCTCGTGCAATAATTGCATGCTGCTAGAGACTGTGCGTTACCTGTTATTAAGATATCTATATGTAATTAAGATTTTTATTAAGAAGATCATACCTAAGTATGCTGTTGGTGAGAGGAGTTTTATTCTTCTAATACATAAGAGTTTGCTTAGGGTCCAGATGATCATGATGAATTTCATGCTATTTACAATCGCATTTATTTAACACGTTTTTATTTTGTAAATGGCAACAGTGACAAAAATAAATCGAGAATGCTTCCGTAGGTCAGTTTAAGCAATTTAAACAAGTTTAAGCAATTCCTGCTGCGACAACCTATCGCTCATTATAATATTTATTATCATCGACAAGGTCCATAATTTTTTCTATTTTTTTATTTTCCACCTGTAAGTGTACATTATGGATCCCGCTATATGGTCGTCACAGTTCAAGGGCTATCAATAAAATATTTGAGATTTGAGACAAGAACGTACATTGTACTTGATCATTATTAAGTGGTTATTACCAATACTTCAGCTAGTTGTCCTTTATGCCAACCACTAGTCAATTGTGACCATTTTTGTATGTTTCGAGGTGAGGTGGCATGAACACACGTTGGTTTAATTAAGGTAAAGTAATAAATCAAAGTTGAATTTGCAACAGTGGAAAATATCGCAGGTCGATCAGTTTGTTGCACAATAACACAAACCGAGGCCCTAACGTAAATAGGTCGATCTTTAAATTAAAAATACCCGTTTCAAAGGTAATATTTTCAGGTATTCATATCTATGGAAGTTACTGATTGTGCTTATTGCAAACTATTAATATATATATATAAATATAACTAAAATGCTATAGGATAATTGTATTTTCGATTCAAAAATCGACGTATTTACGTTTACACTGCGCGCTCCTGGTAGGGTCTCTTTGTATAGCTTTACCTACTTATTGACAAAGACAGACGATTTTGAGGGTCGCATGATTATCACAGATGTTGTAGAAGCTTCTAATGAAGTATTTGATAGAAAAACGTAACTACTAAAGCAAGATGTGTACTAAATCAGACCACTCTCCAACTTCCAAGGCCTGTCAGTACATAGTTATATATGGACGCACCTATTCATTTATAAATAATACAGAAAATACTACGGACATCACCGCTGTACGAAAACTGAAATGTTTACGCAGCTCTTCAAGATTAAAGGTGTCAAACTTTAAAAGCAGAGCGAGTGAAAATAGCTTTTTTCTACAGCAGCTCTACAAGTGACTAGAGAGCAGCGGTGGTCCAGTGGTGGCGGCTCCGACTTACGAACAGTAAGTCGCGGGTTCGAACGCGGGCAGGCGCATTACTTTGTGTAATTTATTTCATCACCACTGATCTCAAAACGGTGAAGGAAAACATCGTGAGGAAACCGGAATTTCCTAAAACCAAAAAATTCGAAGACATGTGACATCTACCAACCCGCACTGGGCCCGGGTCGTGGATTATAGCTCATTCCCTCTCATAGAGAGGAGGCCGTGTGTCCGAGCAGTGGCAAAAATTATAGGCTGATTATGCTATGCTACAAGTGACTAACTTTGATTGAAAGCAGGGCGATTTAAACATAATTCTTTCTTACCGTTTATGGAGATAGATGCTAAGATCAGACCTGTGAGGTTATAAATAAATAAATAACAACAACACAAACAAGCACAAGTGAAAATTATTAAGTATACGGTCAGCACGTAAGTTACAATTATTGCAATTGCGTACTACTGTTTATGCTTTTTATGTAGGTAAAGTTTACCTATACAAAGTGGATATCTAAGAAATTTGTAACGATTATCGAGAAAACAATACTAACTACTATAACAACATTAAGCAAGTCGTTGTCCAACTTTACCAACTTATAATGATAAGTCTTCCAGAAATCCTGATTATTAAGTTAAATCGCTTCGTTTAATAATGTCTAAGGAAATTAAAGAATTTCAAACCGGGCTCATTCTAAACTAGACTTACCTAAGATCTCCTCGAGCCAGTAGCAGGAAATGTACAAGAATATGGCAACACCCAGCCAGAAGCCGAGTAGCAACACTGCAAGGTACTCCCACATGGTGTATGTCGCATCACTAGCAATCGTTTGTTAACACTCAGTCCTGTTGCACATCACTAGAGGATTCACTTATTTTTTTATTGCTGTTAGGACATTTTGATTGCCTGTGAGGGAAAAGATTGTTATGATTTTGCGTATTTGATACCGACAAACAATAGGTATTAACAGGTGATAATATTGGTTTATTTCTGTACAATTATTGGTTGGTAAATTAAATTAAAGGGGGAAAAATGCCGCTTCTTGTGTAGAGAACAAAATACAAAAGCTTTTCGCAACGTGTGGTTCGTGTGGTGGTGTGAACAGTCTCGGAGTAAAATGGCTGTGACATACGGACGGGCAGACAGACAGACGGACAGGAGATAGGACGAATCTATAAGCGTTCCGTTTTTGCCGATTGGCAACGGAACCCTAAAAAAGTAAATGGCAAACTGCGAAGCACGAAATTACACTTTCCAAAACATATTCTTTACAATTAACAATATCGAGTATTATGAAATGTTTAACGTGTTTTATGTTAAGCCTTGATATTTTAAATAATGACTAATAATATAATAGCAATGAATGTGATTGTCCAATCAAAATAGTCGTCAAAATTAAAAGCTGATTACGCAAAGACAATATCTTGCATTGTGTGTGAGGCTTAGGTACCTTGGCTGTTGTTCTTTTTTTGAATATTTAAAAAAATACTGTGAACAAATAAAAAAAAAATGTGAAATAGAAATATGGAAGAGATGCTGACCTCAAATAAATTGGGATGAAGGCAATGCTTATTATGAAGACAACATTTTATTATTGTTACAAATTAATCATTTCATCAACAACATATTTAGAACTTCTCCATTTGCGTGTATTGTTGCATTTTCACTTTTTATTGTTTTGAAGCTAAACAATACCGCGAATCAATTGTTTATTAATGCATCGACAATCAAATGTTAGTAAACAATTAAATTATTCGATGACAAGCATTTTCCATGCAATTGAATCGAAGAATGAAAATATTGACACATCAATCACATCAGGTTTTCATTTGTAGCTACTTTTTGGCAATGCCAGATTGTTTGTTCGTGTAGAAGTGTTTAGTAAGCAAGATTATGTTTGGCAATATGTATCACTGACGAATTTTATGTTTGTTAATGATGATCAGATTACTAACATTGCTATTAATTTCTGCATCCTAATTAGTTACCACACTAACAATGGTAAATAATGGTAATGTCTTTCATTTTAGCAATAGGTAGATTTTAACCCTAGAAGCCTAATCTATTTCAGAAGTACACAAAGCCTTAACATACGTCTCAGAGGCGTACACATATAATTCAATTTTTTATGTAAAAATAGCCTCATTTTGTTTTGTTTTTGTAGTGGAAATTTAAATTTGGTATATAAGCTAAAACTAAAACAACACTGTTCTGAATAATTACTATAATCACAGTTATTTATTACAAAAATAAAACTAGGTGAATAAATTGGAACGAAAAAATCAACTTCTTCGTCCAGGGATATATTATTTTTTCATAGAAAATGTTCTTTTTTTAACGCTAATTAGTTATTCTTAGATAAATCATTATACTTCATAATTATAGGTAAGTACATAACTATAAGTTGAAAATTATTGACCAGGACGGAGAGACATGACACCTTTTTTACTTCATTGCTTTCTGCACTTCTGACTGTGTCTTATTCAATTTTTCTTGATATACTTAAACGAAAGACGCAACCTTCATTATGCCCTAGTCCATAATACAAAGCACTCTAAGTACCCATCATTAAATTTAAAGGAAAATGTCACGTCCTAGAACCATAAAACATCGTCATTATTTTGCTCTTATCCCAATTAATTTGGGGTCTGCGCAGCATGTCTTCTTCTTCCATACTTCTCTATTACTCGTCATCTCATCAGACACCTCTTTTCGTGCCATATCATTCTTCACACACTTCACACAGTCCATCCATCATTTCCTTGGTCTTCCTCTACTTTTATACCCATCCACAGTCATACATACTCAAAACTTTCCTCACGAAACTTTCCTCATTCCTCCGCATCCTAGAACCATAAAACATAATTATAATAATATGACACTGGACGCGCATGGTGGATTATAATAGTCCACTCTTTCCCACTGGGAGCAGGCCTGTGTCCCCGCTATGGTAACATTACAGGCTGTTTATGTTTTGCAGTCGTCGAACAGACGATTTTCAAACTTACGGAGTACCTAATGGATTTTTTAAAATGACAATTAAGTATGATTTTCTTTAAAAATCCTTTGTCCTGTGATTGTATTACAAAATTTGAGCATTGGAGTGCTGATGCCCGATATTTCTATGGCTTTACAAGTAATTCGTCAATACCCCAATCTTTTCAAAATCCGATTGGAATCGCAGCATGTAGCAGGACACTTGATATCAGAGCCCTCAAAACGTCCAATTGACAAAGACACGTAGTAAATTGATACGTCAGTGGTTACGGTACAGTTAACACGATAACTACACTACGCTATAGACCGTTCATTAGAGAGCTTCTGTCTCAATAGTGTCAAATTGCACTTGTACTTATGCTCATTAATTGTCACTACAGGAACACCTAATTATATCTATATTCTCTACTATAATATTGGAGGAGTATATATGTATGGGGAATGCACCTATTTGAAAAAATATTTCACCATTTTAAATGTACTTTATTCCGGATGAACATAGGCTACTTTTTACCCGGGTACCACGCGGTTGAAGCCGCGTACAAAAACTTTAGTGTGAAATTAAAAGTCCATAAGGACAAGCTAGATAAGTTTTTCGAAACTTCGAAATCAGCTCAAGTAATTGAATAGAAAATGATTTAGGGGGAAGGAACCGCCAGGGTAGCCCGCGAAATTAAAATGTTCTTACGTTTTTTGCAATTTGCAGGTCAGTGTGAGTGAGGTTGTATGTTGATGAAAAATGAGTCGCGCTAGTAAAACGTGACTGACTTTTTCATGATATATTTATTGAATGAGGTTAAATGAGCTTAGAGGGGCTAGGAGCTTGAGCTCAGGATTTTAATGAATATAATTCTGTAACTAGATACTTGTTACTGGCGCGACTCAAGTTTCATCAACATACAACCTGACACTGACTTACAAATTGCAAAAAACTAAAGAAAATTTGATTTTTGCTGGCTAACCTGGCGCTTCCGCCTCAAGGAAAATGCATGTGGAAAATATCTATCGGTTTATAAAATCTGGGATTTTTTGATGCAAACAGGTCTGTGTTCACATTTTCAGTCTTATATTTTATTTTCTCATTTTTGTTACATCGCTAAGTAATGAAGAATATTTTGCAATTATTGTAAAGATACATAGAATACCTACATTATTTTTAAGCAAGTCATCCTCATCTTCCTGCCCTTGTCCCATGTTATTTGGGGTCGGCGCAACACTTTTTTTCTTCAATTCTCCTCTGTCAACCATCACGTGTTCTAACAAGTAATTTACTTATACATATTTTCATAAATGTTTATGTAAAGTTATAAGTAGGCACCCGTTATTAAATTTTCAAGGTTGACAAATAGTCAGTGGGTGGGTACTGTTATAATAAGCAATTTCTTATTATTAACAAACGACAAAATCTTGAACAAAGTATATACCTACCTACACACCTATTACAAAAATGTTCATCTTCTGCTACAACAAGTAGGTTTTCAAATCTTTCATCGATGTAATAATTTATCTATAAAAATTTCACCCGGAGACCGGACTATAATAACGAATTGTTTGACACCTCGTTCATTAAAATTGGCTCAGTAGTTTAGGCGCTACGGTGGAACCTAACAATGTTACAAACATACATAGATAGACTGCGAAAATCATAACTCTTCCTTTTTCGGCTTTGCCGTAGTCGGGTAAAAATCGGTGTGTGCCATATCCTTTTTTCGTATGTCTCAATGTGTCAAGGTATCCTAAAGTTCTACTGACATAAAAACACCAACGAATATAACTATAAACAGTTGACTGCTAGTATTAACGGTTACCGAATTTACAACTATTATCGACTATTTTAATGAGATAATTTCCATTCAAAAGGAATAATGTCCGACCTTGTTACTAGTTTTAGGTAAACAACACACGTTTCAATGACTTCTATTATCGTACTTGTATGTGCATTATAAAGTATTGAAGGTAAGTATATAGTCAAAATATACTTTAACTAGCGGCTCGTCCCGGCTTTGCACGTTACATGTTACTCAGGGTGAATGTAGCTTTCCAATGGTGAAAGAATTTTGGAAATCGGCACAGTAGTTTTTGAGTTTATTCATTATAAACATACACACACACAAAAATATTCTTTTTTCCTCTTTATAACATTAGTGTAGATGTAGGTACACCAAAATGGTTTCACAGCTCTTTTGATAGGTTTTGCTAAATCTATGGCTACAAAATTTGGAATAAGTACGGAAGACAAAATTGTTTCAAGAGATTTCTAACACAGGTAAATTTAAATACTCAAGGTTCTGACTGCCTTGAAAATGTTTAAGAGATAAAAATTGATAAAATGAGAAGATTTATCTTAATTTACGTCATTGTTCAGACACGATTTTATGCCGTCGTCATCATCATCCAGCTGAAATATGAACAACAATCTTATGAACCCATCCGATTAAACCCAAAAATGCAAATTGAACAGTTGGTTTAAAATAAAAACAGTAATTTTATCTTCTTCGTCGTCACACTCTTGGCAGAGTGTTCCTGGTCGTCATATCAGGGGTGGTAGCAAGCTTCACAATCCATCGCCATTCCTCCCTTACTGTGACTTTTCTTGTACATTCGTGGAGTGGACCATTGAGTGCAGTTTTGACTTGGTCGGTAATTTTATAATACACTTAATATTTCTGAGAGAAAAACCTACTCGACCAGAAACAAACAAATAGGTACAACACATAATAGGTGATAATTTGGTTCGACCTTCACCTAATGTGAGCACCTAATCTCGTTTACATAATCAATACGGATACAGACACAAAAACAACATAAAATCGATATGAATCGTGTAACACGTCTATTCTTCTTCCATAAATGGTGTTTTATTATTACCTACTTTTAATGAGATCATTAAATTCCGATTATTATAAAGGAGACTATTTATTGATGATTATATTTAGGAGGAGCTCGTGGCTAAATAATAACAGCCACTCGAGTCGATCTTTAGATTAAGCCGCGCTTGCCTAGGTTGGTCTGTTGAGGTGGGTGACCACCCATTACCTACCTACCGAGTTTCCTCCCTGCGGAATGGTCCTTGCTGTCATTTGTATATCTTTGACAGTCGGTACAGGTAGTCAGTGGCTCAAAAAGTCTGTCAACCAGTCTTACCAAGGGCTTTCCGAGTTTCCGTGTACTTGCCTACTTTTATTGTGAACTAGCTGACCCGTGCCCACTTCGTTGGGCGGTAAACATTTTCGACCGTTTTTTCTCCGACTTACTTTAAAAATCCGACTACCTAAAAGGTGTTTTCATTTTTCCGATTAATATATAGCTAGTCTACGACACTCAAAAATAACGTGGCTTTCTATTGGTAAAAGAATTTTCAAAATCGGTTCAGTAGTTCCAGAGATTACCCCCTACAACCTCACAAACTCACAAACTTTACCTCTTTTTATAAAGAGGTAAAGTTTGTGAGTAATCATATAAATCTATACTGATATTATTATCAGTATAGATTTATATGCGAACATAACTATGTCTGTCTGTTACGGATTTTGGTGAATTTTCTGATACACTGGTCGACTATGGTCTGTGTTTGGACATAGATTTTTTTTATCGCGAAAGTACCTAAGTTCCCGGGGAAGATTTCCAATCTCCACGCGGGCGTAGACGAGGGTAAACGCTTGTCTAATATAAACAGGTATGTACAATGTAAATGATACATGTTCTAAATAACTGCGATCATGTCTAGTTATCTGTGACATTGCGCGAAGGCCGTCAGTAAGCCAAGAGGTGACTGATAACGAAAACGTAACGGTTCACGTTATGGTAAACTGTCACGTATTACAAGCCTTGTGTTGTAAGCAGATTCTTAGCTAGAATTTATTAAGTAAGGTTGTATTAAACAAATCAGTAGGAGTCTACCTGGCAAAGTAAAATCCCAATGATTCTGAAAGCCTAAAGAGCTAAATTCGAATCTTATGTTCATTCATATGATTGGTTCTTGGCCCATCAATCATAGTTGTCATAACAGGGATATTCGATTTGATACTTAGTCAATCTAATCGAGATCATACTTCTTAGTATGAAGAGTAGTGTAGCAGATAAATGGTGCCTTAAATTGAAGGTTACTAAAATTAAATAACTCTTATAAACGACTCTTAGCAATTAGCATTAGAACTAGAATCTAGGACCATTGCTTAGCAAAGTGCAGCCAGACTACCTACGTAGACTACGTACGCATGCTCGTGTGTGTCCAAAAAAGTGGGATAAAAAGTTGACAATGTTATAGATTAGATTTTGTATGCAAATGCAAATCAAAATCAAAATTTCACATAGGCCTACATGGGCACTTATGAAACGTCGACAAAAAGGTGCACGGTTCGGGTTGGTCGTTTCCTATGGAGAAGAACCGGCAAGAAACTCCATGGTAACTGGTTCGTATCAATTGCTTATCTTATCACTCAAAATTATATTGACTACACGCGATGAAACAGTTTACAGATCGATCTTCTCCTTTTGTTGTGATTATGCATTTGATACATTTTATTTTGACAGTGTGGATATACTGTGTGAAGGATGATATGGCAAGAAAGGAGATGGCTGATGAGATGACGAATAATAAAGAAGTATGGGAGAAGAAGACAAGCTATGGCGACCCCAAATACTGATGCTGAATGATGATGTTGATGACTTTTTTTATTGACGGAGCCTTTTGACTATACACCTGCATTTTTCACCATTATAAATGTATCGACTTACACTATTTTCGTTCACACTATTCCATCTCAAAAATTTCGCTTCTTTAATAAGGTATAAAAAATATCCAATGTCTTAAACCAGGTAATGTTCTTGACTCAGACGTGAAAAGGTAACAAACAGACTTATTTTCAATATCAGTAAGTATTTGACAGTTTGACAGCAACCAAATGGCACAATGCCAACAGTAACTCCACAACCCCACGTCATCACGGAAGCACCTTTAAGCACATAACTACACACAAACAAATAAAAACATAAACAAATCGAGTCGTGATCACTCTCGGGTCTCGACTCATCGGTTCCTCTTCCTATGTCCGTGGTCCACACTTTCCTCTGACATAGCTCACTTTATGCATAGTACCTTCATATTCCCTTGTATGTTGAACGTGTCTGGTTAGATGTAGTTGTGTGCGTGGTGGCAGGGTGAAAGCGGATAGCGTTTTAGCGAGTGCTTAAAAATGATAAATAAGATGGATAAAATCACAAGATACCATTTTTAGGGTTCCGTACCCAAAGGGTAAAACGGGACCCTATTACTAAGACTCCGCTGTCTGTCTGTCTGTCTCCAGGCTGTATCTCATAAACCGTGATAGCTAGAAAGCTGAAATTTTCACAAATGATGTATTACTATTGCCGCTATAACAAAAAATACTAAAAATTAAAAAAAAATATTAAGGGGGGCTCCCATACAACAGATATGATTTTTTTGCCGTTTTTATAGATAATGGTACGGAACCCTTCGTGCACGAGTCCGACTCACACTTGGCCGGTTTTTTTAGTATGGTACGTCCACGCACATAGTGAATCTGATAAAAAAAATCTCCTTGGTTATCTATTTTCTTGTACTTTTAATTGATATTGGAATAAATATCCAATGCCTTTTGAAAACAGTAGTTTCTGTCTAGATTTTATAAAATTATCTTTAGCTAATCTTCTTTTCTGACAAGTTTTTTGACCATTGCTTAAAATAGTACTGACCTATTCATTGGCTTAATGTAAGACCCATTGACCGATACAAATACATACATAAATTTTATCTATCAGGTTTTTACACAAGTCTGGCGCAAGTCCGTTTGAAGCTTGTTTTTATTTTAAAAGCGAATAAAAAGTAATAATTCATATTTCACAATTATATTTTGTTGATCAGGTTTATAAAGGTCTTCATTGAATCTAAATGAAGCCGTCAAACAGCTTCAACTCAGGCGCACAAACTCATGTAACATCGGACATGCAATTACTAAGACTAATCATACGTTACGAAGAAACTTGGATCAAGATACGATGTCTGTATCACAGCATGCAATCTTTGCGTGAAATTATAATAATGGCTCATAAAGTATAATAATGGAAGTATCTTATTATGAAACTACAAACAGTAGCTGAATGGTAATTGCTTACATCATTGTTAATTTAGATTTCTTTGATAAAGAATACGCATAATGTGATAAGTGCCTTAAAGGGTATAAACGGACCCTTTACGAAGCCGTCAACCAAGCATTATGTACGTCAAACAACGTCAACTGTCAAACGTCTAACCGTTAAACGGGAGAACAAGTGCTTTTCAGCTTCTTTAAGGGTCTTGTTAGACCCTTTATATTTCTCTATCGCTGGATAAAGATTGACAAGTTAAGGTTATTTCTAGACACACAATGAGATAATACCATCAGATTTTGTCTTGTGATATCTTAAAAAATAATAATAAAGAATTGTGAGTCAATTATTCATGAAACTATTTCAAAACCAGTCATAATTACTTATTTTGTCAGTACACAATCAACAAAACCCAGTCGATAAATCATATAGCGAATCAATCGGTCTCGTCTATCTCTTGTACCACACAACACCTGCGCGGGCGCCCGTCACTACGCTAAAAAGGAAAACTATTTCCGCTCAACCACATCCAATAGGGACGTACCTTTTCACTTTCTATAGAGCTGCGACTTTACCTTAAACGAACGTAGTTTTAAATAGCTAGGACTTAAATGGTTAATGAATTTGAGCTTGGGTTAGTTAACCCGTTTTGTTCAGTTGAGTGACTTTGAAACGTGCATGAGCATAATTAGCTTGTAATGGGCCCATTGCCTGGCCAAATGCTTTCTGAATGGAAACCTGGTGACCTGTAATACAGGCGTTTCACTACCTACCACAGGCACCAGCGATTCACTACAATGTAAGTTGTTTATGCCAATAAATAAATAATAATAATTATTATTGCTGAGACACGTGATTCCTCAGTAAGAGGAAGTGGACGCGGACATAGTTCTGATCAATGGATGTCGGATGTCTTCGATTTTTTGGTTCCAGGATAAGCTGGTTTCCTTCACCGTTTTGCCAGTAGTGGTGATGAAATAATTTAGGTACTAAAAGTAAATTGCCTGATTAGAATCCATGACCAAGACCAACACCTTTTAAGTAGCGGCCGTAACCCTTGGGTCACCACAACTGAAAAGTGCGCTTGCACATTATTTGCGTGTGATATTAAGGGCAAGGTTTAAGAAGCTCCGCACGCAGACATTTAAACCTAATCGTAGTTTATGAATTGAAAGCTAATCTTATTCAAGGAGGTTCCTTTATGGTTTGGTGTCAAATACTTATGAATGGGACTAACAAACAGCGAAAACCAGTCATCAATTTCCTAAACAACGTAAACATCACGTGCTCACATCTTTAATTCCTGAAGGGGACACAGGTGCGATAATTTACTCATAATTCGGCCAGTTATGTTGAATTCCTATAAAATAGGGGGCAAGCCATAAACCAGGCACAAATCTACACTGAGGCTACTTCTGAAAAAATTGCAAAAGGAAAAACCATCATCATGTTCAGCAGTAGCGTTTGTGACCACTAGACTAACGAGCTGACCCGTTGGTATTTTTTAAAATAAAGTACAAAATGAATAACAACACAACCAAGATAAAAAATGCTAATGTCCCATCACTACTTATGTGCAACCATCGCAAATAGTAAAATATCAAGATAATGCAGTAGATAACGCGTTTCCAGTCAAAAGTAGGATGCAATTTCCGTGTAAATATTTCATGAAGGTTTTCCCAATGTTTTGACACTAAACATGTCCCACATATACCTAATGCAACCTACATACTGGCAGCCATGTTGTAATTCATCATGGTGCTCGGTGGAATTAGATAAACACTTTAATGTTATATTTTATCTAGAAGGGACCGTAATTATGTCGTAACTTATAAACTTGTGGCTAAAAGCCGTGGAAAATGTTGTTGAAGAACGATTATTTTAATGCAATTTATTATTTTATTAATTGGTTTAATTCGTTTTAAATGTTTTCGGAAAAGGGAATTGAATGTTGGCGGTTGATTTCTTTTCTTACATGCTAACTGTTTGCCTGTATTGCATAAACATTAACAAACTGACAGCTTGTTCCTTCAATATGATTATAACAATTTGAATTGGAACCAAATAATTAATTTGTAGCCCAATTATTGTTTCTTAGAAAGGTTTTTTAATAACTACACTATTGTCTTTATAAGGCAAAAGATCAGTCACTCCAATTGATATTTTGCGCTTTAGTGTATTGCAAAAGCTTGAATATTTAAAAATATTTGCCATTCTTGACCACATCATTTTCATCTGTGGTTCGTAACCACATCACCTGTCATTGGCGCATGGAAGTAATAAGTACTATAGCCATTGGCGTTAACTCGTTACTGTATGATTACTTCGTCGATGATGTGATTGATTTCTCAACCTCTTTGCGCTTCATATGATGATGGGCATTGCATCACGGATCAGTAATTGAACGGTGTGGAATCAACTCTGACCCCACGTTACATAAAATTACTCCATACTTAATATCGCTGCCATTTTGAAATTTGAAGTAACCCTTGCATTACTGAGTAGTGAGTAGACTTGCCTAATGTTAGAAACATTTTTGTAATAAAAAGAATGAAATGTAAATACCTGGGCTTCAGTGTACTTAATGACTAGTACTTAAGAGTTATTTTAACATAAAATTTTTGTTGTAGTTAACTACAATGATGACAACATTATCAGTTTCTTGAGAATTATGAATCATATTGTATTGACGTTTGATCAAAGTCTGATGTCACGAAAATAATATGGGTTTAACAAAGAAGCAAAGAACTACTAAACCTCCGTGCATAACGAGCTTGCCAAGCTTTTTAGTGTGAGGAATTCCAGATGAATAGGTACTCTCTGCCTAGAGAGAACGGAGGGCTATATCGAACTCCTATCGACAAAACCCTACGCGTTACCACTACCGTGAGTCAGGCGCTCGAAAAACCTATCGAACCAAATTGAATTCCTTCATTTCTAATGTTGCTACAGCCACTTCTGCAACTAATCCATTCAAAATCTCTCACAACACTTCTTCAATGATTCACACATTCCTCATATTCATCACGTCAGCATATAAATATAACCATGTATTATAATGCGATAATACGCGACTGCTCATCCGAAACGATGGCTGCTCAGTTAATTGCCTGCACATTAACGAGTTACAACTGTATCAGCATCAGCATATCGCGTGACTTACAAGTTGCAACCGATTTCGTGTCAGTTGTGACGTAAGGACAGTAATGGCTGTTCACTGGGTCAGGCATCAGGTGTCTTCTAATTCAATTTGTTAAATTATGGGTGATGTTGATGGTAAATAATTTGGTAAAAATTATGTTTCGGTATTTTTTTTGTGATAACGCAATCACAAAAACAGTAAATGTTTTTGTGATTGCGTTATCACAAAAACAAATCATCATTTTTCGTGATTGCGTGGCCATATTTAATGACATGGGGAACAATAATATCAGGCAAGCTTTGTTTAGCATCTTTCTGTTCAAATACTTCCTTGAGTTAGTTTGTTATCTTTGAAGTAACTTCCGAAGACTTCTGAAACCGTCTGTCTATGTCTGTATCCGGTTTTATTAATGCACAAGATCAGTTAACTACTTGGCGCTATTTTAACGTAACATTGTAATTTAAATTTTTAAAGATATGAACTGGAAGTTGCATAGGTACCTATTAAATAAAAGTTCTGCTTTGAGCTGAGGTTCATAGCTGCATTTGGATAAAGTGGATTTTCCGAACGAATCGTTTAATAAGAAACACATTCAATCTTTCCTTTTTCTGACTATTCGCAGACCGCATAGATTATTTGAATAAATTAGCAAATCAAGTAGTTAAGTCAGTTTCCAATTAATGATTAACATGAGAATTTTTGATCCACGATCTACGATTAATGATCACGGACACGAAATCCAAGATGATCTCATGAACACATAAATGATGGCTTACATACGTAAATACTATGCGTGTGAGTAGCCTTCGCGTGATTTTAGAAAAAAAATCTCGAGTCCGACAGCGAGACCACACCTTAAGGCGGGTTACACAATCACGTAATGAAAGTGTGGTTGCTAAATATTTTTGTGGTCACTCAAAACTTGATGTACTTTTTCAAAACCAAGGACTTATTGCTTATTGGGCTTTATGAAATAAAATATAAATAAAAACGTTGCTTATAGTTAAGATATGATTAAAGACTGTTTAACAATATAATTAAATAACTACACAATAATATTTTTGACGTTTACACGTCACTTAAGCTCCCCAATACCTGATTGCCAAAGAATAGACATTTAAATTAAACTTCAAATTAAGTAACTTTGTAGTTATATGGTAAGTAAATATTCGGTAATTCGTCTGTCAAGGTGCTTGTCGAGAAAAAAAGGTCATCTGTATATTACTGTTGTCATTTAAGCATATCATACATTTCTTGGTCTGACCGCAATCAAATGGATCACTAGATACAATAATGTGTGTTAATTGTACCACATTAAGCAGTAACCACAAATCGTTAACGACGTTCTTGTGTGGTCATCATTTGGGTCAATGGAGCTGTTTAATCTATCTAGGAAAATTTACAGTAGAACTCAGAACCTGAAGCATATACAGCTTTATTCAATCTTAGTTCTTGAAGTGCTTTTTTTATAACAAATGATGTTTATATTTAAAATAAAAAATCCCTAATTATATTTTTTTACTTGTTTCTTGTCGTGGTCCATACAATTCAATTTCAATGGTCAGATATGAGGTTCTCCGAAGTGGTCTCTTGCGGAAAGCACCACACAGGTTTGAGTTGGTACCTGTCCAGACAGTGCACGTAGTTGTTAGTTATCGTGTAGCTCAACTCAGAACTTAAAGAACATAGCGATCAGACAAACAACGACAAAGTAGGGAATAATGTTGCTTGACTGAAATAAAAAAATTCGATGAAAAGGCAGAAGAAAATAAGATTTTCTTGATAAGATCACTTTTAGTGATAAGACTACCCATTGTGACACACTATTTATAAATTCTACTTTGTCGTTGTGTTAAATCTATAATTTGTATAGGGTATACAGAGTGTAACGGAACTACGGGAGGGCCAAATTTTTTTTCATATTTCGGCCTATGTTCTTTGGGGAAAGTTGTTGAGTTTCATGAGCACATTCACCCCCTTCAGGGTTGATACCCCCCTTCCGTTACACGCTGTATAATAAAAAGTATTTTTTATAATGCAGATTTGCACAGAATCGTGATAGAGCAAATAAAAAGTTATAATGTGCGTAGAAACAATTGCGTCTAGCTTTGAACGACGTATAAAACGGCTTTTCAAGTGTAAAAGAATGTGTATCATCACACAGGCGCCGTTGATTCACTTAGTGATTTTGTGGAAATCAGCGGGTTTCGTGTGGACTGTTATAATTTTGTTTCTGTTACTTACAGTTAAGTAACTGGGACAGTGGTTTGTCAAAGATATTTGTTACTGTAAAAAAAAGTTATAAAATTGGGTATTTTGGTTCATCATCATCTGCCTAGCCTTTTCCCAACTATGTTGGGGTCGGCTTTCAGTCTAACCGGGTGCAGCTGAATACCATATTTACCGTATTTTACAAAGAGTGACTGCTTTGATTAGTGCTAAGTAATACGATACCCCTTGGTAAGACCGATTGTCAGACTTTCGGGCCACTGACTACCTGTAACGACTGTCAAAGATCTACAAACACACACCATCTCATCACCATCACATCTACAGCTGGGACCAAGGGCTTAACGTGCTTTCCGAGGCACAGAGGAAACTCGGTATATAATGGGTGGTCACCTATCCACGGACCAACCTAGGTAAGCACGGCTTAAACTAAAGATCGACCCGAGTGGCTGTTCTTATTTAGCCACGAGCTCCTCCGATTGGGTATTTAATGTAGCTTGATTAACCTTGTTGCCCATTTCTTTCATTGGAAAGCATACCTACGTCATTTGTAAACGAAAGAAATGAAATTACTTAATTACCGAAATGATATTTATTTCTGTTAAGTATCTTCTAAGACCTACAAGTTAATTTCTTGGTCTATATTTTAAGACTATATGGCACCGGCTTTCCCTAGGATGAAAACTTGATCAATCTCGGAGAAGAAAAACCAATTATACAATCAGGGATATGTGACCAAGTAAAGACTACGTTACACAAAACCAAAAACCACTACAAAACCACATTTGAATGTACGTGTACATGAGCATTAAACATTACATCACAATCAATCATTCACACATCTTCAACTACATAATGAGAGCAGAAAATATCTTCGTAATAAATAAAAAGCGATTCTCAGATAACACAATATATGGTAGAAACTCAAATGTCTAGCAATTCTAGATAATACCGCGCAACGTGGGAACTGCACACAACAATTATATATGAGCGAAAATGTAGCTTATGCGCTTTCCCAAACATTACACTTGGCTGTGTGTGTGGTAGGAAATGCTAAGCTAGGTAAAGCTACAGTGGTGCTCGTTTACCAAACCACCAGGTAATTTTTTGAATATCTCGTGAAAAATCTACTTATTTAGAGCAGAGGTTTGTAAAAAAACATTTGTCTTTCGTTATCTTAAAATTAAGTATACGAATTCGAAATATATTCCAAGTAAAGTATTTCCGATCTTTTTTGTAGTAAATGTTTTGAGTTCTAGTTAAAACTTGACAACTCTTTGGTTTCCATTGAAAAATAAAAACTGAAGCCCATTTGCAAGTCTCCAAGCTCAGATTTCTTTATAAAAATTAACGACCGTTTACATCAATATCAAAATCTTCAGAATTTATCATAGCTCGCTTCGCACCCATCTCTCTGTGGTCCACAAGCCTACTATTACGAGATGTGACACTAGTCACACCAGCGTTCCACATTGTTACATATTTTAATACAAGAAACACTTCCTGTTAGATTTAGTCACAAACGGACACACCCATTACTTTCCATTGGGTAACGTTGCTTATGATTTTGACAGGTGTGTTGTCGCCGCTCTGTCTGTCTATGGTCAATGGTCATTGACGTAATGTCATTAGAGAAGTGGGACTTGAATGAATTTGTGTTTATTTGTTTGTTTATCTTTTCGATTACGTGGTGATTATGAAATTTATGGAATTCTGAATGAGAGTGACGCTAGCGAATGAATTAAATTCAAGTTATCAATTATTTCATATCTGTGAACAAAACAAATTAGTAAATAAGTGTCATGCACATTCTTATTTACTAAGTCAGCAGCCTCTGTTCCTACTGTTGGGACGTAGGATGCCGTCTGGAGGGCCCTTTATCCACAACTCGGACCAAGTGCTAGGTTAAACAAACTTATTCATATCGGTGAAATAGCGCAGTTTATTCATGCTTATTTTGTTTGTTTAATTTAAATCACCTTATCGAATTTTCTTGCGGCAAAATGACTTTACGTAAATTGACACAAAACTTTGCTCTCGTAACCGAAAAATCAACTTTTTAAAACGGATGCAAATCGTTGGCTTCTTACTTATTAAGTAATTAAATTCTTTTTACTTTGACGTAAGGATAATAACCGGTCTTCTGTGCTCAAAGTACAAGGCAAACTATTATTTTATACAAGAACATGAAATCCATTTATTATTTAAATTAATGGTACATGTTTCTCAACCGCAGCTAAAAAAACGGCCAGTTACTTATTCCTGTTAAGAATTTATTTGAAAAAGGAACGTAAAGAAACTTTAAGACGCTATTAAAATATTTTGCTAATTGTTTTTGTTTGCTGGCAACGATTTATCCTGTTTAACGTCGAGAGAATTTATTAAGTTTTTGCGAGCGGTAATTTGCATAAAAGAGTAATAATACGAGCATCTTCTAAGTACATTTTGCGTGTAATTATCTCCCATTAGTGAATTATATTGTAATCTTATCTGTTGCCTAGTTAATTTGACTTCTATTGTTGTAATGTTACTTTGATTTATCAATAAGTTTGACTCATTCAGTTATTTAGAAAATAAATGTAATGTCAAAATCATGGAGTACTTAATTTGATCCAAAAACTATATTTTCTAACTCATTGGTAAGTTGTTATCAATTGGACCAATTACATCTCCAATCTTAGGTTCTAAATTCCGACAATGTTCTATTCTTAAAATGCTTTTCTCCGACAGGCGACCGCAGGCGACAGTGCGTAATTTTGACAAAATGACAATGCGTCATTTTGACAGTGCGTAACATAGACAATGCGTAACTCGACCGGTGTAGTTTTTTCATAAACCTACCTAATTTATCAAAAGCCTTTGATACCGTCTGTGTTTATCTAAGGCTATGTTTGTTTTGCTGATGTCACATGCACTGAGCTCTGACCTTGAACGATAAAAAACAACACGTTTCAAACAGTTGAGTTTCTGGTTTTTGCATTGTGAGTTGAGAAATAATTAACATTTTAAGTTGCATCATTAGATTATATTTAGTAATTAGGTATCTGACCACCTGCGCGATGATGGATTTTCATGCAAACTATCAGCTCCTAGTTCACTCGCTTAGGGGTTGAATTTTACAAAATCCTTTCTTAGCAGATGCATACGTCATAATAGCTATTATCTGTATGCCAATTTTATTCCATTCGTCCATTGGTTTGAGCTGTGCGTTGACACTCAGTCAGGACAATCAATGTCATAACCATAGATTGGTCGTGCCAGCGAGATCAAATTTTATAGGCCGCACCTACTCTAAACGTTGAGTTTTCAGCCAGAAGGCTCCGAAAAATAACTTAAATATTATTTAAAACAACTTGAAAGCCATAGTGAATGAATGACGCACGCCAGACTTGTTCAGACAATCGTAAAAAACTGGCACTCAATAATATTGAAAAGCAAACATTATGACTTTACTTTTATGTAGTGCGTCTGACTCTGTCCAAAGAATAAAGATCACTTGATGACTTGACAATATTATATTATTACAGTCGGGAAAAGAAAAGCTTCATAAATATTTAAACAGATTGGTGGTCTCGTCACTACGCTTGCTGCCTAGGTTATTGTGTTATTGCCTAGGCTACTGAAACGATCTATCGTTTGTCAAATTCAAAACTAATAAAAGAACGAAAGAGTTCCACGCATTCTTTGAAACTGTCACGGCATAATCTACATAATTATCCACATACGCATATTACACCTAACTCAAGCAAATCTTACATCGCACAATCAGAGTTATCCGCGCGCAAATTCAAATGGTCTGTCTGGCAGTAGCCCACCAGACACAAGACCCGTCTTGTCGGAGCAGCAGCACCTCTATCTTTCTTTGTCGTGTAGTTAGTGCCTAACCTGGTGTCAGAGTGTTTATGCCGCCAATGGGCCTCTGACTTGGCTTAACATGCCGTCGAGAAATATCTCTCAGGCATGCTGGTGTCTTCACGATGTTTTCCTTCACCGAAGCAAGTGATAATTATACAATACACGTATGACTCCGAAAAATTAGAAGGTGCGTGTCTTGGGTTCGAACTCGAGACCTATGACTTGGCAGTCTGACGGTCACACCACTAGGCTATCACTGCTCCTAACCTGTTTCTTACCTCTATAAAAAAGGTAATTTGTACTTTATCAGCTTAGAAACGTGGAAAAGAAAGTGACGCAATGAAAATGAAAAATTAAATTGAATCTTTGACTCATGGTCGGCTGAAATAAACGGTTTTCAGATTTACGATAAGCTGAGTAGATTGGTTGAACTTGATTTACATACCTAAGTACATAATGTTTTACGATTAAGTCTGCATTTCTTCGAAATTGGCCTTTTAAGCAGGTATACACCTGCCTATTTGTCAAAATGAGTTCGTTCTACGTTTAACTACCGCATTAGAAATCCTTTATTATGTTATGTATCTTTCTCTGGCTGCAATATAATTGGAAATATGTATTTTACATGAATTAGTCCTTCTTTTGTAAATATTTTGTTTTAATTATGCTATAAGTAGCTTGAATTCATTGATGTTTTTTATGTACCAAGTAAATAGAATCACACACAAATTAATTTAACTGATATTTACAGCAAGTTAAAATTAAATGTCGTGTCATGGGCCATGTGTTATTCATACATAAATTATTACCCATATAAACACAACGCGTGATCACAATAATTGTTTTAAAACTTGCACTTGCTGGGTTCATATATCACAGCTGTTGCTGTTGCATGCACTTCAACCAGCTTATCTGTGCAGGCGGGAAAAAAACAGAACTAAAATAAATGTATCAAGTTTGACATATCGATGCAAATTTTCTGAACAAGCAAAGCCACCTTGGACTGCACAGTTAAAGTGGTCATACTATAAACGCCTTTTTCCTGTAGGGGTAGGCAGAAACTACTGAACACCACCTGCTACGATCCTTACATACTCCTTTCGCCTCGTCCACATTCATACATCTGGGCATACACCCACGACGGTGGCGAGTACTACCAGATACTACTACTACTACAGCCACAGCACCTAGCAGTCAGCTAGCTACTACTGCTGTTTTATGATCTTGAATATAATTACGACCACGTATTTTGCAAGCCATTTCTTTGACCTCAACCTTGTACATTACTCTCTCTGCGAGAGAGAGTAACAGAGAGAATGAAACCTTATAGCACGCAACTTAGAGTGCATTGACCCCGTCGCTGCGGACCGACCTTCACCTAGAACTGATATTAGATCACTGTACCAACGAGTCCACGACCAACACGACGCGATGCAATTTTAATAGATATTGCGTGACCAATGTTGGTGACAAACGTTGGTGTAATATTGATTGGCTGCGATGGCTAACGGATCTTAGCCATTGATGACTAAACTAAGCCTTTATTACTATCAGAAATGGGCAATCAAGCTGATTTTCATGCTTTTAGAGGCGTTTTTAGTTTGTACGAACTCTAGTTTTAGGTATCCATATTTCTAACTCATGATTTGACGTCAACATTTTACTGACTACATTCATTAGCTTGATGACACAAACACGATTCCATTACAATATATTTTCAGATTACAAACAGACAAACAGTCCTGTAAACAAATAGTCCAACGGTCTAAAAATTACGTTGTTATTAAACATTGCATGGCCAAAAACAGTGGCGTGCATAGTACGATATGGTTGCATTTTTAAGGCTGACGCAAATTTGAGATTAGAGATTTGAGGGCCGCCGTACCGCAAGCTAACATTTTTTTAGATATTATGATTGTCTTTACGGAAATTCTAAAGCCGTAAAGTCTGACAACCAACCTTACCTTACCATTAAAGATGGCCAGATAAACAGTCATCATCATCATATATAAAATATAAAATAAGATGAAAGGTGCCAAACAGTCGTTTGTCAGAGGTATTAAAATTAATTGCTCTAATCTTTTTATCATTCGAGAAACACTGCACCCATATACCACATTTCCAAGGAATCGAAAGACCCTAAGTAATCACCATCTGCCTAGCCTTTTCCCAACTATGTTGGGGTCGGCTTCCAGTCTAACCGGATGCAGATGCCAGTATTTTACATGGAGCGACTGCCGGATAAACAGTCACTCCATGTAAAAAATTAGTAGTCAACTAAATCCGGTTAGTCTAAAAGGAGACACAGTTGGAAAAAGGCTAGGCCGATTATGATCCCACTATAGGCAGGCCCTACCGCATTTCCTTGCATTAAAATGCGATACGCTGCTGCCCGATGCGGCTGCAGTGTGCTCGTAAAAGCGATGAGCGTATCATTGCATCAGAACTCATAAGTTTATTATTAAATAATGAATTAATAATTATATAATAGTAATAACAACTTTTTTCGTTAGTAGGTCGAATCTGAAAAAGCTTTTAATTGATCGTAATGTACATAAAAGGCGGAATTTGTTCTTTATTGTGTTTCGACACTGTACTCGTCGGCTTTGCCATTTTTCCCAAACTTTGTAGGGGTCGGCTTCCAGTCTAACCGGATGCAGCTGAATACCAATATTTTACATGGCGCCACTGCCTATCTGACCTCCATTACCCGGTACCTGGGTAATATGATATTCCTTGGTAAGACTGGTTGTCAGATTTTCGGGTTACTGACTACTCGTAACGACTGTCAAAAATTTACAAATTAATGAGAGCAGGGACCAACGGCTTAACGTGCTTACCGAGGCACAGAGGCAAATGGGTATGTAATGATGGTCACACATCCACGGACCAACCTCGGCAAGCACTGCTTAACATAGAAAATCATAAATAAATTCATCGCCACAGTACTCCATGTGTTTTAAATGGATGAAAAGCTCGCTTCCTGAGGACCTGGTAGGCTAGAGGAGAGGTATACGATAGAGTCAATGTGTTTGGTTTTTTAGATCATTAAATGTTATTCAGCTTATCAATAACAATTTCAGATTCTCAATGCTTTTAAAAAGCAACCACACAAATAATGCCAATATTTTGTTAGCTTTTTTGGACTAGAGACTTCGCATTATTTCAAAAACTTGAATTATGTCTTGATGTTGTTTTTTTTGTGTTTGCGTTGTAGTTTAAATTATGTTTATCTCTCATGTCCCTCATTAAAGTGGGATCTTTAACAAGAAATCGATAGTTTATTTATACTTAATATTTATCTTATACCAATTATTTTAAGCGATAAGACCGCCATTGGTAAACATAAAATTAGCAATATTGTAACGCAATTGTTTCAATTTTGGTGTACAATAAAATATATTCTCTTCTATTTTATTCCGTGAGGATACAGTCACTCACAGTCAGTTAATAACTATATTATGTTTGATTAGTTTTTTTCATAAAATCTAGGGAAACGAGCCATAATAGTTAAGTGAAAAATCATTATTATATCTGTCTAATTGTAATTACATATCAGTCTCTCTCAATTATTTACTATTACGGTGAGATCATAATTACCCAGCAATAAACTTAATTTGCTAGTTTTTATTTATTATTGAGTAACTGATAGACGTTTTCCTCAGTTTTTCTTCGTCTTAGAGGGGTCGAACGAAGCCTCGCGAGCTTGATAACAAAAAAAAATTGCAATACCTACTTGTCTAGCGTGCTTGGCCGTTTAGACGCATGTTTGTCAAGAAACACATTTTATTTAATTGGTGACTGAAATGACGTCAAGCATGTTTGTCAAGCACGTAAATGCTAGTCCAGCCATTTTGGGCATGTAGGACTAAACTAAACTATTAATTATTTCCGGTTTATGTTGAGTTAGTAAGTGTTTTATGATTACTGCATTTGATTGGTTTTAGATTTCGTTTAAAACTTTAAAATTAATTCAAGTAATACTAATATTTGATTTCAAGTTTTTGTTAAAATTTTATTTACTAAGAGTTTTTTTCTTTTCTGTGTGTGAGACCATAATTATTTTACTTGTTTTTTGTCTAAAACTAAACACGTTGTGCTAAGTAAGGTCATGTGTTTTATGGATTTGTTTTTCATCTGCACCATTTTTTTCCTTTTTGGTGTAATTTAGGAAAGGTTGCCTGTTTACGAACTTTGTGTTACCTACACAAAGTTTTTTTTTAAACTTAGATGAAATTGCATTATAGTTTCCATTTTTAGGGTTCCGTACCCAAAGGGTAAAACGGGACCCTTTTACTAAGACTCCGCTGTCTGTCTGTCTGTCTGTCTCCAGGCTGTATCTCATAAACCGTGATAGCTAGAAAGCTGAAATTTTCACAAATGATGTATTACTATTGCTGCTATAACAACAAATACTAAAAATTAAAAAAAAATATTAAGGGGGCTCCCATACAACAGATATGATTTTTTTTGCCGTTTTTATAGATAATGGTACGGAACCCTTCGTGCGCGAGTCCGACTCGCACTTGGCCGGTTTTTATATTTATTCGAATTTGGACTCGAGCAAAACTTTCCTTTAGTTTATTGAAAAATAATCACCAGTTTCGATACATCATAGACGCTATCTATTTTTAATTACTAAAATGTAGGCAGCAAATGGAAAAAGCATTAAGTTTCTTCTTTAAAAGGTAGATCAATGTGTTTTTAATGTAAATACCTAGCACCTACTTCAATATACTTACTTTCTTTCAATCTATTCGCACTTAAAACTGACTTAGCCTAGTTAATAGACAAGCCATTAGCTTGGTCATGATACAAGCACTTTATTGCCTCGTTGGCTAGACCAGCAATAAGTTCAATAGTCTCAGCAGTCGTGCTTGCGACCGCTAGACGGTCGCAAGAACGACTGCTGAGCATGAAGTTCTGGGTTCAATTCCCGGGTCGGGCATAGTGTCATTGGGTTTTCCATCAGGAATTTCTCAGTAGCATCCACGGAGTCTGGATTTGCGCCTGGTTGATGGCAATAGGCTCGCCCCTTATTACATGAGACTTAAACCAAATCTGGCAAAAAGTTGGTGTACTATTAGTTAGAGCTCTGCCTTTTCTGTCTTTTCTTTCTTTTATACAGGCAGAAATTACTCATGTTAAAAATGCAGTTTGCTATATCAGATTACCAATTAGTAAGACTAAGCCGTGAGGGTAAGAAAAGTTACGCTAGATTAAGAAATAGGGGAGATACTTGTTTCACAGCTGTCGATAACGGTCTACCAATTATTTAATTGAAATGGAAGACTCCATTTCAATTAAATAATTGGTAGACCGTTATCAAGAGGGATGTTTAGTTTTCTGCATAAATTAAGTTATTCCACCTCTTTCTGCATATCCTGATCCATAAATGCCTAAATAAGTTTAAAACTTTGGGAAGAGGAAAGCAAAAGAAGCTCACCATTAATGCCATGTAAATTATTATTTAGCCCTGAGCAGCTAGACGGGGTCGCGGCAGACCGAGGAGAAGATGGTGGCTACTTGGATGGCTTCCTCGTGAACTGGCGAGAAGAAGCACACCATCGTGAGAAGTGGAAGGAATGGCGGGAGGCCTTTGCTGAGGAGTGGGACAGTGGGCTTATTAACCTTTTGAATGCCATTGTCAGATATACGTGACAAGCAAGCGCGTGCCCTGTACGCCAACGACACAAATATGTGACAAAAAATGCGGTGCATTATAAGATGAAATAAACAATTAATTAGTTTTGGAATTCCTATTCTTTTTGGAAGTATTTGCGGTGAAATTGTGGCTTGCAGTGGAGGGCACGCGCGTGCGTTTATGCAATGGCGTTAAAAAGGTTAAAAAAAAAAACCGGCCAAGAGCGTGTCGGGCCACGCTCAGTGTAGGGTTCCGTAGTTTCCCGTCCGTCACAATAAGTGTTCCCACTTATGAGTTTAAAGGTGGGTATCCATACTATCCATTATGTTCGCGATCCAGCAGCGCTCCGCGCTCCTGCAACAGCTCCCGGTAGTAATAAAATATTATGTAAACGAAGTTAAAAAAAAAATACGGGCAAATGAAACTTGACCTCTGGATTGTATAGGCGCTCATACGATTCAGGGACCAAATTATATTGGTTAACTGCAGTTTCCATCTGTTGTTTCCATCCAAGTTCAAAATAATTTTCCTAGAAAGTCCTTATAAAGTTCTACTTTTCAGATTTTTTTCGTATTTTCTAAACTTATGGTTCAAAAGTTAGAGGGGGGGGGACGCTTTGTTTTTTACTTTTGGAGCGATTATTTCCGAAATTATTGACATTATCAAAAAATGATTTTAGTAAACCCCTATTCATTTTTAAATACCTTTCCAACAATATTTCACACATTAGGGTTAAAATTAAAAAAAAAAACACTTCCCACTTTACATATAGGGGGGCTACCCTAATAAAACATTTTTTTCCAATTTTTATTTTAGCACTTTGTCGGCGTGATTGATACACATATTGGTCCCAAATTTCAGCTTTCTAGTGCTAACGGTCACAGAGATTAAGCGAGGACGGACAGACAGACAGACAGACAGACAGACAGACATGGCGAAACTATAAGGGTTCCTAGTTGACTACGGAACCCTAAAAATGGTTAAAAATCGTCTCGATTGGTCTAACAGAGGCTGCTGAAACCAACATGGATATTATCGCCGTGTTTATTGCCAAATAAGACAAACCTCGAACACATTTCTTCTAATCTAAAATCACTTCTGATGGTGATCACCACATTACCAATGCATTAAATTCATTAAAATTATCTTCAGAACAACACGATAGGTGGTAACAATCAGGGCCTCAATTCTGCTATTTTTATAAAATTCGACATTCCAACACGATCCCATTGTCATTTTGCTTAAAGTTCGTAATCTGCTAAATTCATAATGGTCGATCATTGGTCGGTCAGTGGTCTCGTAATAGAATTGTGTTATAATGACATTGTAGTATTGCCATTATTATAAAATTCCTTGGTAGAAATGATTTTCGAAAAACTACTACTAAATTTGAACATCTATTCATGTGAGATTTTATTTATATATATTTTTACATATTATTTATTAGTATTATAAGCAATCTGAAGTAGTAAGAAGTTCGTAAATAGCAAAAAAACATTAAATTTATGTCATGTTTAGCTGTCAAAGTCAAATGTGACATTACTTTGACGTTTATCTGTTTATTTATTTCTAGCAGCCGGTGTTTTGTTATGTTTTTACATTTAAGTGTTTTTATTAGATTTTTGTTTGTATATTTAAATTCCCTTTACAGAGAAGCCTATATTTATTGATTTTATACAAAATGGTGCTAATTGAGCAAAGGACAATGACCAAAGTTGGTACCAAAAAGTCTCGCGCCTCAAAACCAAAATATTATAGTAATTAGTTTCATATTTTTTTACGGCATTACGCGTCGGGGATTTGATTTTTGAACTGGAAATATACTTTTCGAGTTTAAAAGTACGAATATTGTTTTACGCCCTTTATATGACGTTCCGTTTCAACTGAATATAAATGACGTTCCGTTTCAATTGAACAAACCCTTGTCTGTCGAGCGGACTCTAAAATTAATTACAATTAAGTAAGATCAGTACACCAAATCGATTTAGTTTGGTTTATTGCTATTTGCAACAAAATAGATTTTCTCAGCCTAAAGATTTTGATTTATCGATTACATCCCTAAATCCCGACTAGTTTATAGCACTTACTATACTCTATGGTTTATAGTTATCTTATCTGTGGCATCTGACATTTGTACTGTACTGACTGACTATTGGCAATGTAAAGGTCTAAAATAAAATCGATTTTCAGTCAAGCATACTGTGGATGTTACTTTAACTCGTAATTCTTACTAATATTAGTGTATTACGCTGTTTTTAGAGCAATAATGTAATGTATGTGTGTTAAAATACGTCGTTGGTAGCGTCGAAAAAATAGACCTACTTTTTAGGTTAGTTTCGATTTTATAAAATAACTCTGAAACGCGGGTTTTTTTTTCAAAAATAATTTTTGTAGGAGTTAATACGATCAGTGTAGTCTATAAAAAACAAGGTTTGATTTTGATGCAGCATGGTACGGGATTCCATACTTCCATGAGCATTCTCTTTTCGACTCTTGGAGGGCGAAGTTCATCGAAACGATATTGTATGAAGTGCGCCCAATGTTTAAATTGGGTATCGGTGGACTGCCCCAATAAAACGCCGGCAGAGTGGCGCACAGTGAGTACCTAAATACAGTATAATTAGGTATGCATTATAAAGTGTATCATTATTGTAATATTTACACTTTTTTTAGTTCTAAGTACAATGAATATAAGAGTAAAATGTTAAAGAAAATTAAATCACAGAAGAGTCACATAAGTGCAACAGGTTACTCATTGTATGTACCTACAAACATACCCACAATAAGTATTAAGGAGCATTGAAAACAATACAATAAAAATTAATATAACCCCTCCAGCTAAGCTTAAAACCTTTGTTAGGTGTAGACTCACATCAGTGGTAGTACATTGGGCAGAATTTGACATCTTGATTGTAACTCAGATCAGATACTGAGCGCTAGGTTACACATCCTATTGAAGTGTTGTAACTATTGTATTAAAGCTAAATTTGTTTTCATAGAAACTCCGCAGAATTATAATGTCATCAGATTCTGAGTCTGACTAATGTTTTCTAAAGTATGCAAGAGGTTTTGTCAGATTATTAAAAGATAAATGAAATCTATTTAAGGAGGAGTCTATGTCCAGCAGTGGATTCCAAATGGCTGTAATGATAAATGATTAAATGAAACAGTGTTTATAAAAAAAGTATTAATTTATTTTAAATCATATTTAGTACAATACTGTGGATCTGTAAAAAAGAATTAAATCATTTTAATAATAATTAGAGCATTTTCGCACTTCACTAGAATATTGAGGTGGGTTTACATTACATATCTGCTAATTTAATTTATGTATTTCTCCACAGTCTGTCAACAAGAGCCTGCTGCAGTGCCCGACCTTCAAGAAGATCCCGATTCACCCTTTGATGGTCTTGATGATTAGGTGCTGCTTAATTATTTTCCTCCTAAATTAAAAGACTGATTAGTGATTAATGACATGACTGTTATTATTTTCATTATATATGGTAAAATTTGTTATTTGTTTTTGAAATGATGATTAAAATATTATGATAATTTAACTTGGATTTGTTTTATTATTTAAATGATTTTCACATTTTTCAATTGGCTTGAAAGTCAACTTAAATATTGTTAAATAAATATTTAGTTTATGATAAATAAAAAGTAATTTAAATGTTGATTTTTTAACATAGTAGTAGTATGATAGTATCATTTAAAATTCCAACTTCATTATATTCCAAAATAATGAAATAGAAATCACATACCTATTCAAGCCAAGTGCTTCTGCATAAACTTCATCAGGCAGGTGGCAACGGTGCTCTTGCCATGTTTGCAATATTGTGCAATATGCAACATGCATTCACAATCTTGCCTGCAGTTGTTGGACTATAACGTAAAGCATGTGCTGCAACGCTGCAAGCAAACACCTGCAAAAAATAAATTTACTTTTATACAACCCCATTTTACTGAACGTCTTATTACTTTTATATACTCACTGTTCTTGACATATAGGTACAAGAACTGTTGCATCTAAAGTTCTATAACAAGAAATTCATTCAATACCTCTCTAATGCCTGTTACTTCATTAATTGCTCCTGATACAGTAATTTGTGAAACATTATGGAGGGCAATCTGTCCAATCAAATTTTGGTAGGACCCTGATGCATAAAATGCAAGTGCTATTAGAATCTGCAATAAAAAATATCAACATTAATCAACCTATTTCGTGTACCTATATAGCTATAGAATAATAAATCAATGTCAAATTCAGTTTTCTCACCTTCATTTCTGCCGTTACGCTATCGTTTCGGCGCGGTCTGGCCATAAGGGGAATGAGTTCTTTAATTAACCCCCTTACTGAATCCTTTCAAAGGCGAAAAGTTTTTACAAATTCCGCCTCGGGTATATCATGGGTTCGTATTCATTCTCGTCAAGTTATGGGGTCGACAACGTCTTCTGCATTCCACCCATCTTCTTTATCTAACATCCACTGCGTTGGCTAGCTCGAGAATACATTGTCTCCATTCAATATTCCACAAACACTTTACTCGTAACTAAATAAAAGCAATGACTGCACGATGACGTTCTAATGGTAGGTCAGTGATCAAAGGAACTGTCAAAATTTTAGCAGATTACCGCCTAAGTCAGTCATTCATTTGTCATTATGTACAAGATTACCATTCTATGCCATTTCTTTCAATGGACTGTCAGTGGTTGACCATTGGAAAGTCATAATGACGCCATTATATTAGTAGATTACCAAACTTGTCAAAATCAACAATTATGAAATCAATGACGGACCATTCTGACACTATTGTAATAGCAGAATCGGGCCCCAGAGCGTGTGTGACAGTGCCACTACTACCTACCATAAATATTATAGACTAGCTGTTGCTCGCGACCTTGGTTCGGGTGAATTTATAAAAAAAAATTACTTCCCTTTTTGAATCGGATTTTGTTAACAATTTCAAGGGTTTTAATTTTTTTGCATGGATCCCTAATTATTTATCTAAAATAAAAATAGCCTAAGTTAGACCTTATAACATCAGTTATCTGCCAGTAAAAGTCCAGTCAAAAGTAAAAGTCCATTTCGCCAGTAAAAGCCCAAAAAAACATTGCAAAAAAGCATTGTGCCAATAAAAGTCCGTTTCGGAGATTAGCCGGAACAAACAGACAGACAGACAAAAATTGAAAAAAAATGTGTTTTTGCTATGAGTGCCGTATATATTTCCTTAAGCATTAATTAAAAAGCTGTTATTTTGATATTACAAACAGACACTTCACTTTTATTTATTTGTATAGATATAGATGAGCACTTGATAGATATCTTTCTTGTACCTTACTTGTTCCATGTTATCAGTAAATGTGATAACAAGTTGAACTTGTGGTTAATTAGTGTTTGATTTTGTTTGTGAATGGAATTGTTTTTAGTAAATGTTGATAAAAATAACGATGAAAATCCACATTATTTTCGGTTAAATTCGATTATGCGGTGACGGTTACGTCGTATTGGTGTATGGATTTTTGGGTAACAGGAAAAACTGTGAGAGAATGTAAGGTTTTAAACCTTTTACCCAAATTAGTATGGGCTCAGGAGGAAAGACAGCGAAGTATTAATTGTCCGTCCATGGAAATTTTTATTATTTGCCTCAGGGATTTTCCATAAACCAAAACATTAGTTTGTAAAGAAAAAATAAGGGCAAAACTGTTCAACACACTAAATGCATATTAATAAAAATAAAATAAAAAAATACCGTGTGTTTATTCATCAGCATTCTAAAATTGTTCAAAAAGCCTTTCAAAAATATCTGCTGTATGCAGATCATATATTTTATCTAAATGAAAATCTGTGAAAAACTCTCTCAGAAGGTAGGTACATAAACGACGAGATAAAACTACTTAGTTTAACTTTGTACTGATAAGAGAGTGATAAACAATGTTATCAGTGAACTCTACACAAGATTTGGCAGTTATTTTTATGTAAAATATTTAAAATTTTAAATATGAGGAAATAGCAAGGTGAAAATTCCCTGAACATTTGAGTGTTTTCTATTGTTTTGTTAAACGATTGCACTGTTTTCCTTTCTTTTGTATTAAATACAGTGAAAACTTAATTTCTTACAAAGTTTACTACCGGATTTACGATATAATCTCTTACGATATCTCGGTGGTCAATGCAACAAAAACCTAAACTATGTTCAGTTAGCTTAGTTTTCATCACGAGTTAGTACCTAATCAACTGCGATCACCATAAATCTATGACATGCCATCAAAACACTATCAGCCAGAACAGAAATACAGCCTTTATCATCACCTGTTCAAATATGCAGACTCATACACGGGTTTAGTTTTAAAAACTCACTTTTTATACACTTTTACAATTTCACATCACTACACAAAATTGGCGGTAAGTTTGACAGCTACTTTTTTTTAAATTCAGTCTTATAAAAGAGAACGCGGTGAGAAGAGGTTTGTATTCGGAAAACGGATTCGCGGAGGCGCGAAAAATTCGGAGCGCGCAGACGGTGGATGCGAGCGTCGCGTGCAAAGACGACTAACTTAATGCGTGCGCGCTAACTATAGAAACCAACGCGGTGACACCACAGTGTTAACCTGAAGATTAAAACGAATAATAATTACTGGTAACGTAATCACGGCAATTAGACGTGTTTTGGCTTACGATGTTCGATTGAGCATAACTTAGGCAATTATTAGATTAGACGATTCTTTAGTATTGACCCATTTTGAAATAGGAACTCTCAATATTTTGTAATAATGACGATAAAATAATTAAAATATGCTTCTGTTTTCATTGTAAAAGTGATTGTTTAAAATTCCTTAGTTTCAAAACGCAAGCTTACAAACAATTAAAGGAAATTCTCGTTTTGACACTATCATGAATTCATGACAGCCAGAAATGTGTAATAAGACCATAAATGAAACAATCTGTGTGTTTTGACGTCATAGACTAACAATAGACAATATCTACGTAAATGGTCATCAAAGAGGAACACTTCGAATATTTCTGTGATAACAGTTATTTTGCATTTATCAGCAATTTTATTCAATGACAGATTACGTCATTGCGTGTAGCTCGTGTTTGGAAAAGGGTTGTGTTGACAGATGTATGGTAGGTACTACACAGATAGTGAACACACCTTATTATTCATGCAATATCCTGACATACTGCATGTGCATACCCGTCTAGTGTATACTGATAAGAAATATTGCAAAATAGTTAAGGCGTTAAGTCAGCAATTGAGCGAACAGGTGGTTGCATACCCGTCAATGACATCAAAAGAAAAGTAAACGTTCAAGTGTGTTAATCCAAAGAGGTCTACAAAAGGGCAGATTAAAACCTTTTTGAAACGCAACTTTCAACACACGCAGCAAACGAAAAAAAAAAATCGAAACAAGATACGCATAGCCAACTATGTAAGTCACCTGTCAATATGAATCCGACTTTAATCCCCGTTCAAGTTAATCCGCGATCGATGGAACCGGTCCGTACGGTTTTCACGTAAGACGCGTGTCAGAAAATTAATAAGAGCAGTAATCGCGATGCTATTCCAAGATAATTGGAATATTTTGTACTGGAGATTACGTTCGTTTCTTAATCTTTAACGCTGTATCCGCTGACAGATGTTTTACAAGAATATTATGAATAGTAATTCGCATATGTTTTGATTCACTCATTCAATTTTAGAGTAGGCTTCAGTGATAGGTTTGGTTCAGGTTGTGTACAAACTACAGTACTTTCACAGTTTTTATGCCTTGTGACTGGGACTGTAGCTAAATTTCATTGTTGTCTTTGTTTCGACAGTTCAAAAGTGCCTGTAACGGGCCTACTTGAAATAAATGCTTTGATTTTGATTTTGTACATGTGAACCAGCGCCTATAATTTCTGAAGTCTGGATAAATAAAGATTTATGATTATGATAATAGTTTTATCGTAATTCTCGTAGCAGCTACTGAAAAATCACGATTCACAATCAGATCATTGTCATGTGTTCGTCCTTACTCCATCGATCCTAGGTCCTATTGAGTAGGAGTTATTCTAGGTCTAGGTGATGGTTATACATACAGAAATGTTTGTACACAAGTTGTGGCTGGCCTAGATATCTTTATACGTAGATTTATCACACGAGTTTATTCATTGTCTCAGAGGCAGGACCTCAAACCCAAACGTTACATTCTGAGAAAATACTAATTGATTTGTCCACGTTTATACACGGGCAACGCTGAATCAGCTCACATTCATCACCTGGAAAAGGTGAAACCCCCAAAGAACTTTCAGGTTGACAGGTGTTCACACTGGGTGGTCTCAACGACCTTGCTTCATACAATATTTAGTATGAAAGTCTTGTCTTGGCAAGTGACGTCTAACCTCCACTATTTTCCTGTAGTCCTGGTCATTTTACTAACAGATATTCTTGGCAGCACTATGTCTTCTGTGGTAATAAAACCTTGAATGAAAGCTTATGCGTCATAATGAATTAATAGGACATAGCAATCTTTTTACGTCCTAAAGTAGTAACCATTTTCTAACACAGGCCATTTTCCTTTATGAGTATACTTATAAGTACTGTACTTCTTTATTTGTATACTATTGTGTTTACTATAGACGTCTACGTGATACGATTCTAGGCCTACTGCTTTTGCTTACTCCACTTTCAGACAGTTTACTTCTTCGGTCTATAAAAATATGAAATAGCTCATTCTCATGCTTTGGGTAAAGATATTACCCGGTCATCTAATTCGTTGGTATCCAAGAATGGACCCCAACCATACTCCCCGGGTACGGTCTCCCCCAAAAAAAGGTAGCGAGGTTAACTGCCCTGTGCCCGGATTGCCCAGGTACCAGATAGATGAAACAGACTTCCCAACGATCTTCAGGAAACACACCATCAACATTATTTTCATTTTCCTCAGTACGTATACCTACATAATTACTTATTCGCTGACCTTGTACCAGCATACACAGTCAAAGATCGTGGGTCTTACGCGAGCGGTCGGGTGGTCGGCTGCGCCCGCACGTGATGGAGCGCCTTTAGCGAAATTATCGCTTCATGACTAGGTAGGTATAGTTTTTATTAGTTAACTTACGTCAATTATATTTATTATGTTTATGAGAAAAAAAATCGTATGTGAACTGGCGGCAGCAAGTCCTAGAATAAAACATTCGAAGACATTTTGGACATCTACCAAGCCACACTGGGCCCGCGCTGTTGTGTGAGAAATAAGGAAAACCTAAAATAAAAACATCTGCTATTGTACGATTACAGTTGACAACCTCAAAATAAGCGGGGTTTGCTCCGAATTTTCTTAGCAGAATCAGCCTGTAATGTTTACCTACAGCAACTGGGACACTGGTCACACAGGCTTTATCTGTGAAAAGGACTGGGCTGTAATCCACGGTAACCCACACGGACCCAGAGCGGGTTGGCGCATATTCTGAGACTGTCAAAAATATCTTTAGTAGCAGTTTTAAATTGTTGTTTAGCTCACATCCTTTGTTTTTTCGAATATGACGAATGAAATATAAACGAGGGGTATAACTTTAATTTACCAATTATTTTACTCATTCATTAACGGCGCAAATACAATAATTTAATTGGTAGTTACGTGTTTGAGCCGTTTGGGGTTGAAACACTAGGGCCATGGGGTCCGAGTGCCCACCTAGTATTTCGGGAAATCGCCAAGCGGTTATTTTGGCCAAAGAATCAGCATTGCCACCCAATGGTGCAATGCTTTCTGGGGACTTTTTCTGTTGACAGCGATGTGGACGAATTTTTGGACGCCGTAACCCTTCTGATACTTGGACATAATTATTTTTGTTATTATACATTTTGCAGTTTGTAAATAATTTAAATATCATGAAAATAAATATTTTCATTAATGTTTTGCTAAGATACTGATTGAGGAAGAGAAAGGGATTTCTATAATACGTCATTACATATGCGGTCTGTTGAACTCTCTCTCGATACGTTACATACGTAGGTAGTCTTAGGAAATAGCTAAATACGTAAAAGATTATGGGTGATAGTGTTACTATTTAAAATAAAGTTAAAAGAGTGGTATCTACTAGGAAATCATCTAAGTCATGGGTTAATATTACCAGTTTATATCATCAAAGTGCGCCAGATGGTGAATAGCATTCCAAATTCCAATTGTTTTACACCACTTTCTAGCACAATTCGAATATGACTGATATTCCTAATCCATTGTGCGATATGTTTGAAAATTTGTCTTTTAAACAATGTTAACAATGCAATGAAAGTTGTTGAATTGACAAAATGAATAGCATTGACATTGCAAATGTCATAACATAACATCACGCCTGTAATCTCAGTAGGGTTAAGCAGCGGTGTACCTTATAGTACACCCATATTTCGCCAGTTATGTTTAAGTCGCATGTAATAGTAGGCGAGCCTATTGCCACCAACCGGGCACAAATCCAGACTCCGTGGCTGCTACTGAGAAATTCCTGATGGAAAAACTTATTGGCTTTGCCCGACCTGGGAATCGAACCCAGGACCTCATGCTCAGCAGTCATGCTTGCAACCATTAGACCAACGATGAACGAGGCAGTCACATTATAAATGTGTTTCGTAATCACCCTGGAGGTGGTGACAGACCATCCCCGCTTGCCACTATATTACTACATATAGATTTATTATTATTTTGATACTTTAAACAGGCATACATACCCACAGAATAGCTAGTAGGTACGCACGACGATGAGTGAGCTATACAAAATCAGTATTTAAAGCGGATCTCTCATTGTACGGGAAATCTATACAAAGCGAGACGAATTATACTGGAAATGGATAGCTGGATGTGACGCCGTGTACCTCCATACTTGTAGGGATAAAAAATAGGTCACAACGTAATCATACAAAATAAATCTTCTTTCTTTATCGTGTAGTTTGTGTCTAACCCGGAGTCAGAGTTTTTATGCGGCTCATGGGGCTCTGACTTGGCTTTACATGCCGTCGACAAATATCATTCAGGCATGCTGGTTTCCTCACGATGTTTTCCTTTACCGAAGTACGTGATAACTGTGATAAGTATACAATACGCACATGAATAGGAAAAATCAGACACCCATGACTTGGCATGGCAGTCCGACGGCCAGGCCACTAGACTAGGCTGTCACTGCAATTACAAAAAGAATGATAGCACATTAAGAGAAAATGACCATATCACAAGTAAAGAATAAATCATTAATTTTTCTCCAACATTGCAAAGCCAATATAACTTTTACGATAACAATCGATTACCGATACACTGGATGCGGCCGGCCACGTGCATCGATTACCGAAACGAATCGATTCGAAACATCGGAATCGAATCGCGATCCTTTGAGTTTCATCGTTACGTAAACTAGGGTGCTACACAATTCTTTCGGTTTGATTTGAAAGTGTTAGTTGAACATTGAAGCCGAACCGATGAACGGCTTTATTTGGCTTGTACCGATCGGCTAACTCAATTCGACATCTCATCATCATCATCTTCCTGCCCTTGTCCCATGTTACTTGAGGTCGGCGCAACACGTTTTTTTCTTCCATTCTCCTCTGTCAACAGTCACGCTATCATTTACTCCTTTATCTCTCATATCAGTCCTCACACAATCCATCCATCGTTTCTTTGGTCTTCTTCTCCCTCTCCATCCATCAACATTTAAATTCATCACTCTTTTAGTCACAAGCGATTCGTCCCTCCTCATCACATATCCATATCAAGACGTCGATTCCCTTTGAACTTTTCTGTAACGGACGCAACTTTTGACTCTATTCGGCATCTAGGTACCATAGCTTTATCATTTTTGGGTTGGCTGGACACAATTGGACCTAACCTGGACGGCTTTTTTCTGAAAGTCCCTACATATTTTCGATTGTGTCGCCTGTCACTGCCTGTGTAGCACCCCTGACACTTGTGATAGGAATGCGGGTACTTACATTTTCCCATGACTTTATATGGTTTACTAAACTATCGGTAGGTGATTCGCTTGATTATAAGGTTGATTACGGTTAATATATGACTCAGGTATTGCGGTAGCTGAAGTCATAGTACAGATTTCTAGCTAAACACAAAAAGGTTTGTTTTTCGTTTTGAGCACCCCCGACATTTTCTCGCGGACCTTCGATCTCGAAATCGATTTTATCGACTGATATAGTAATAGATAATAGTCATTAAATGGGATTAAATGAACTTAGACGGTATTGATGATTTTAATCATTATAATTCTGTAAATTCACATGTGTAAAAATATACACATAAATTCATACATTCATTAATACTGTATTCAAATATTAAGATAAGAACACACTGTCGTTAGGACATTGCTTATCCAATAAGTCTTGTAACCGATAAAAATATTGCAGTGTATCGAATCAAATAGCAAACATTCATGCAACTCAGTGCTTTACAGTTTCTTCAGAAATTTTATTTGTTTCACTGTGCCAATAGTGTTGAGAAACCTTCTTCAAGATGATACTTTATTGACCAGAAAGTTGTTGCCACTAAGTTGGGCTTGTTTGTGAAAGAATGGAAATAAGATTTTTGTAGTTTGATGAATATTTCATCTGCTGCAAAGCGATGATACGGTTAGTGATGGTTCTCGCTTGCTTAGATTCTACACACAAACACCTCACTTTTACACCCGTAGGTATCTCTAAACAAGTCAAAGTTATTACTTGAGAAAAAGTAATAACTTAAGATGAGATTATTGTTCTGTAGTTTAGTAATTGCTTAGAACTGTCAATAAAGTTAGAATTATTAGTTTTGCTTTCTTTGGCGGTTCTTACTTCGTTCAAATTCTGGTCTACTTGTAATACGAGTACACGTACTTACTTTAACTGAAGTAATTACTTTAACTTGTCTATAGATACCAAGGTTAGACGCTGTAAGGTTGACTAGTTTAGTGGACCCAGATTATTTTTAGTGTAGGCAATTGCAGAACCCACTGTTAATCCAATTTTAAATTTATATTATTTTAACACTGTAATTCTGACTCCTGAGCTAGAGGATCATACCTCCACCTAGTCTAGGAGAGAGACTATTTAAATAAGTCTTATTTTTTCTCAATTTTTATGTTTTCTGGTCTTGAGAATGTTGTAGAAAAATCGTGCTTATGGTGAAATGAAAATACATTTCTTTTAAGCATTATTACCGATGTTTGTATCGATAGTCGTTTTTGTTGTTGTCAGTGGCAGATTGCAAGGAGATACTTGTGGCAAAATAATAACAGCCGCTCGGGTCATTCTTCAGGTTAAGCCGCGCTTGCCTAGCTTGGTCCGTGGATGGGTGACCATCCATTTCCAACCACACAACCAGATCTTTAACAGTCGTTACAAGTAGTCAGTGACCTGAAAGTCACCAGACCAGGTGGTTCTGATAACCAGTCTTACCAGGGGTATCGTATTACCCAGTACTAACTGAGTTGTGGAGGTCAGATAGGCAGTCGCTCCATGTAAAATACTGGTATTCAGCTCCAGTTAGACTGGAAGTCAGTTGGAAAAAGGCTTGGCAGATGATGATTGTCAGTTTCCAGGAAGACGGTACTCCTCATCGCCTAATTAAATTCCTTCACATGTCAGCCATTCTTACATCATTCACACATTTTATTTATTCAACATATTCGATCATGGGGCTTCCAACAGCGTCGAAATATCGAGAGCTCAATATCATGAACAATCACGGCAGATATCCCGTAAGTGAAATGAAAAATTAATAAGTTTATGTAATTAATTACTTATTGTTTTATCTTATTGTTAGGTGATGCAACTGATTGCGAGTTGCGTAATGTTACAATCATACATTCCACGTAAATATTTATTAACATTGATTGTAATGTCATGATTGCTTTAGAATTGGAAAGTAATAGTTTTGTATGTCTTTTGATGGTAAAGATAGCATGACTAACAATAGGTCTCTTCAAGCCTATTTCTGGGTTATTATGTCCAATTGTCGAGGTTGTAAAATCTATTAAAAGGTATGATATTATTTGGAAAAAAATAGGGGCCACTGTACTCAATACTGTAGGAGTATGTAAGGATACGTAGTAGGTGACGTTTTGTGGTTTCTGTCTACCCATGCCTTATGTATGTATGTATGAGTGTACTCGTATGGTGCCATTTTAGTTCTTGGAAATGTTTTGAAGATATATATAACAGTACCTAATCGACAACTCAACAAATATCCCAAATGAAATGGTAGTGAAAAGTATGAAAAGTTCCACATTCGTTTAAACTAATAGCTTTCTTCTTCTGATGGTTTACTTTTCTCCCTTTTTAAGCTTCCTTTATAAAAAACAAATAGTTGATTATATCATGTGTGGTCAGCAGTTCCACTAATAAATAAAAAGAAATTACATGCACGTTGAATGATAGAAAGTATTAAATTGCGATGTTAAAAATAACTGTTTATCGGTGCCATAAGTGTAAGCAATAAGTATGTAACCAATACATAAGATACATTACCGGTTATGCAATGTCTTTGCTCAAATCTACAAACTGGGCAACCTCAAAAAGTTAATACATAACCGATGGGTTGTATGGATGACTGTCACACCGTAGTATCGATTGAGATGATTGTTTTCACTGGTGCGTAGTACGATCGTGACGAAGCAAAAAGAGCATGTAAGGAGCGTGAGTGAATGTATGTACGTTTTCAAAAATAAAAAATTTTCGATGCCATCGAAGGTATAGTTGAAATCTATTCTTCATCTTTACTGAAAATTTGTGAAAGATTGTGAATATTTCGGAAACGGAGGTTATAACTTATTTACTAATGCCAAAGAACTACATGCATAGGTAAGTGGAAACATCCATATAGTCTAAAATGTTAATTTATTATTTTATCAGTTGTTAATTTTCTAATCTTAGACTTGTACTTATTGAAAAAACAAAGGTGTCACGTTTTTTTTTATTATTTCAAACTTGATACTTGTTTTTAAGATTCAACCTCGTGTGATGCAAAATCATGAATAATTCTAATAGTTATACATAATTGGAAGATTAGAGTTTTATAACGTTAGTGCGTCATAGGCATTTTCTACTTTAGGCTTATGATGTTAATTGTAATTTATTGAAATAAACCTAGTCGTTACGTAGACTAGGTAGGTTTATTTCTGGAGTTTTAAGGATTTATGTTCCGAAAGAGCGGAGAGCAGCGGTGGCCCAGTGGTGGCGGCCCCGACTTACGAACAGTAAGTTGTGGGTTCGAACCCAGGCTGGCGCATTACTTTGTGTAATTTATTTCATCACCACTGCTCTCAAAACGGTGAAGGAAAACATCGTGAGGAAATTGGCATGTAGGTACTAGAACCAAAAATTCGATGACATGTGACTTCTACCAACCCGCACTGGGCCCGTGTGGTGGATTATAGCCCATTCCCTCTCTTAAAGAGGAGGCCGTGAGTCCCAACAGTGGGAACATTTAGGCTGATTATGCTATGTTCCGAAAATCATGTATGTAAGAGGTTGCAAGATGATTATATTTATATCCAAAAACTAAATGACTAACTAAATGATATTTAACAATTTGAACAAAAAGTTTATCCTGTTACGTAACGGTGTGACGGGAAGTCGGCACCGGAACAAGTTAATCGTGAGTGAATATCGGGCAACCTTACACACTTGTGCAAGGACGGCGGTGGTGTAGCGTTACCAATCTGCTGGGACAGGTGCCGATATGTTACACCGGGGTCGAGTTGAGTCATCATGAGTACATAACTGGCGTACCCTTTACCAATGAGTATTTTCAGTGGCTCGTGTTTAAAGTTCTAGGATGTTTTCGGTAAAGCTGGTAAAGCTCTTTCACTGGGGTCGGTCCCTCATGTCTGAGAATCGTGGTCAGCATTAGAGTTGCATCTAGAGAGGATTATCTGCCTCTACCGGTTTCTGTCCAGCGCGTCTCTTACAACCGTGTAGAATTTGGATGCAGAGTCTTTAATTTGGTCGGTCCAACTTGTTGGTGAACGAACGCGCGATCTTTTGCCTGGTAAAGCTATAGTTGTGTACACTCGAGAGCAATGAATCCGGGTTTTTTTTTTTTTTTTTTTTTTTTTTTTTTTTTTTTTTTTTTTTTTTTTTTTGGAGGGTGAGAAATCATCAAATGACTCCTCCCGCTCTGGGCAGAGCGGAAGGGAGTGTCAGACTCTTACTGACTAAAAAACACCCATGTTCCTTCATTAGCCCTTTATGTTCCAGGGCCGCGGTATCTCTTTCGAACAGTCCCGCAGCCCTGGCAGGCACCGGCCCTTGCGGGCCCCTCCCGTTTGCTGACATCTCTTTGAGGCGCGCGTGGAACACGAACGCGCCGTCGACACGGCCTGCCCGTCGTCATACGACGGACGGACGGCGAGCTAGCCCATTACTCGCCGTCCACAGGCCCGCTTCCATCTTATCCTGAAGTTGTGTAAATCTTACCGACTGAGATTTTCCAATGAGTTTTTATTGTAAACCATCATCATTATTTTCTTACCCTTTTCCCAATTCATTTCGGGTCTGGAGGCGATAGTCCTCGCGCACCTGCACGAGTGGCGCGTGGAGGCACTACGCTGGGGGGAAACTCCACTGCCACGGCAAATTGTCGCTCAGCGGACAGACCTCCGGCGCGATCTCATGGCGACATGGAGAGAGCGACTGTCGCAACCCCGTGCAGGGCATGCCACAATAGTGGCGATAAGTCCCCTCTTTGAGGAGTGGCTAGAGAGGCACCACGGCACCCTCACCCTCCGCCTGACGCAGGTCCTCACCGGACACGGTTGTTTCGGGAAGTACCTGCACCGAATCGAGCGGGAGGAAACGCCCGGGTGTTATCATTGTGAGGATCGCCCGGAGGATACGGTGGAGCACACCGTGGAGGTCTGCTCCGTTTGGTCGGAGCACCGCCGTGTCCTCGTAGCGGCGATTGGCGGCGGCGACCTCTCGCGTCCGGCCCTGGTGCAAGCCAGCGTCCGGCCCTAGTCCAAGCCATGGCCCGGGGCGAGAGGAAATGGGAAGCCGTCACCTCCTTCTGCGAAGCAGTCATGCTAGCGAAGGAGGTGGCGGAACGTGAGAGGCAGAGAACCTCATGTCCCAGACGCCGCGGGAAACGCCCCGGGCGTCGGTGGCCACGTGGTGGCTCCCGGTCACTGTAGGCGCAGGCCTGTGGACGGTGAGTAAAGGTCTAGTTCGCCGTCCGTCAGTCTTATGACGACAGGCCGTGTCGAAGGCGCGTTCGTGTTCCACGCGCGCCTCAAAGACATGTCAGCAAACAGGAGGGGCCCGCAAGGGCCGATACCTGTCAGGGCTACGGGACTTTTCGAAAGAGATGCCGCGGCCCTGGAACACAAAGGGCAAAAGAAGGAACATGAATGGGTTTTAGTCAGTAAAAGCCTGACACTCCCTTCCACTCCGCCCAGAGCGGCAGGGGTCATTTGACGATTTCCCATCCCAAAAAAAAGGGGGGCGGGTGGTCTTGTTTCAAATACACTCGAGAGCAATGAATCCGGGTCACTTAAAGAATCCTAAAAATCTCGGAAACTAAAAATTCTAGGTTAATGCAATAAATTGTATTTAATAGACAATGTAATACTCCTTAAATGAAGGTATTAAAACTTCTTAGTTATTGTAAAGTTATATCATAAAAAAATCAAATTTGAAAAAGGGCCACTTTCGAAGATGGAACTACGAAATTACAGCATTTGGTTTTGCTTTTGTTTGTAATCTGTCATTTATGTGGGTACATAAACCATGTTGATAGTGCTCTATATTCATTATTCAAGCTGAAATTATGTCGCTTACGCCTGAAGAATGCACCAGAATACTTACAATGCTGGAAACCGGCCGGAGTCAGCGCGATACAGCCAGGACTGTCGGTGTGTCGCTGTCAACAGTACAAATAGTTCTCCGACGTTACGAAGAAACTGGTTCTAACCTACGCAGACCAGGAACGGGCAGAACCAGGTGTACCACAGCACGAGAAGACCGATACTTGGTGAACACCATGCTTCGAAATCGCTTTCTCACAGGAACTGAACTCACAAATCAGTTTCGACGCCTCGGAAGAAGTAACCCAAGTGCATGGACAGTAAGACGTCGGCTTGCTGAATCTAACTTAAAACCCCTTAGACCTGCAAACGGCCCTAAACTGGAGCGTGGGCATCGTATTTCAAGACTAAGATATGCCCAGAGCCACGTAAATTGGAGTATTGAAGATTGGTCAAAAGTTATGTTCTCCGACGAATCAAAATTTATGCTCTACAAGCACGATGGAAGACACAGAGTGTATCGAAGACCAACGGAAAGATTCAAGCAAGCATGCATCGAAGAAAAAGTAGCCTACGGTGGTGGGTCTGTACTTGTGTGGGCCGGAATTTCTTCTGAAAGTCGCACAGAGCTGGTGATCATAGAAAACGGCTCTTTAACTAGCGTAAGATATGTGGAAGAAATCCTCAATGATTACGTTGGTCCATTTATGGTCAATTTAGGTGAGGATGCTATATTTATGCATGACAATGCCCGACCTCATACAGGTAGGATTGTGAATGACTACCTTCAAGAGATGAACATTACTCGTATGGAGTGGCCAGCGCGCAGCCCGGATATCAACCCGATCGAGCATGCTTGGGACGAGCTAGGCAGATGCGTAAAACAACGAAACCCTCCCCCAATCACGCTTCGTGAGCTCAAAATTGCTCTCACAGAGGAATGGGAGAATATTCCCCAAAATCGTATAAGGAACTTGGTGTACAGCATGCCAAACCGCGTAAACGCAGTAATGGAAGCACGAGGAGGCAATACGAAGTATTAAAATTCAAGAAAATCGTAATAAAGTTCAAAAATGTCATGTTTCCTATTTTTGTTTTAAGGAGAGATCAGCAGTTTTTTTCTTTATGTAATTTTGTGTTAATAAAATGTATGGCGACTCATATTTTTTTTACTTTCATTAAGGAGTATTACATTGTCTATTAAATACAATTTATTGCATTAACCTATCATTTTTAGTTTCCGAGATTTTTAACATTCTTTAAGTGACCCGGATTCATTGCTCTCGAGTGTATTTAATTGAAAATGTACAGACTTTTAGACAGGAATAGAAATAATTGTTCGTGCGTATTTTGTTCGGAATTTCAGAATAAAATTAATCTGTTAAATTAGTCAAACTCCTTAGATGTGACGACGACGATGTGATGGGTTGTCAGTCGATTTATATAACATAACATCACGCCTGTATCCCCGAAGGGTTAGGCAGAGGTGTACCTAATAGTACACCCACATTTTGCCAGTTATGTTTAAATCCCATGTAATAGGTGGTGAGCCTATTGCCATCAACCGGGCGCAAATCTAGACTCCGTGGCAAGAAATTCCTGATGGAAGAACCAAATAGCACTTTGCTCGACCCGGGAATCGAGCCCGGGATCTCATACTCTGCCATCTACCATTAGACCGACGCGACGAGGCAATGGGAGTCAATTATTCAACAATAATATGGATTCAAAGGTTTATGATTGTTACCTCCCCTTAGCTGATACCTAACAAACAGTATCAGATACTATAAGGAAGACTGTTCGAAAGAGATACCGCGGCCCTGGAACACAAAGGGCGAAGAAGGAACATGGATGTGTTTTAGTCAGTAAAAGTCGGACACTCCCTTCCGCTCCGCCCAGAGCGGGGGTCATTTGATGATTTCCCATCCCAAAAAAAAAGAAAAAAAAGGTCTATGGGACATTGCAATTTTCAACAAAAATATTAATCACATCTAAAATTTGCCCAATACTAAATGAAATATAGTCAAAACAACAAAATTGATTGATATATTATTATCCTTACAGCTACGTATATTGTTCGCGTGTTACCTAGGACTATAAAATTCAATAACCACACTAATATTTATAGCTTTACAGCGGTCTTAAAAACGTTGAATGGCTTTAAAAAGATCCATATTTCTAATACAAGCTATGTTGCCTGATATATAAAGGTTAATTTAAATTGTTACAACCTAGTTGCGAAGTTCTTTGGTGTTTCGAGTAACTGTAGCTTGTAAAGTTTTGGGCCATTGAATAAGCGGTGGAGCGAAGAGCGGTAACCAGCGGAATAAGAAAAGTGAAAATGGATGTTAAAAGTTGCGTATTCGGGCTTCTAATTGCTTTTGTATAGGTAGTAGTTGTAATATTGTTACAACATTGATGTAAATTATGTGTACAATAAAAAGTAAGAATAGTGTGTACTCACTACTTAATTAGTGTGAAATTATAACATTTTCCACTATAACTTTGCTGGGTCATTAAAAGAAGACAAGCTCAAAGATTAATGTTCTCGGAGAGAACTAGATGAAAGCTCTTACTAAAGTCTGTTATTTACTTACAAGTATATTGCTATTATATTAAATTAAGTGTCAATCACAATGATGAATGATGAAACGTGTATCTAATTCTAGCATCTAGCCAATAACTGAGCCGGCAAATAAAGAGGCTTGTAAATCGTCCAATTCATAAAATTACTGTGATTTAATTTATTTTATACGCAATGGATTTTCCACTAAATACATAAGTATAATCAGCCTTTAACATTCCCAGTACAGGCAGACAGGACACAGGCCTCGGCCTCGTCCATGAGAGAGAGCGGGACGTAATGCATTGCGGTTTTCATGTCTCAGTATTTTTTTTAGATCATGCGCGCATGCATGACATGCATGCATGTTTTTTTTTTTTTGGGCATGCTAGTGTTTAAAGGGAAAGACATTAAATCTGTGGTTTCGTGTAGCGACGTATGGTTTTTTGTTTTTATTGGATCTTGGCTTGTGAGCTTGTAGTGCTCGCCAGTTTCGTGGCCCTAATATTGTGCATAATTTTTCAATTTTGACACATTAAACAATATGTTAGTATGTGCTATACGTGGAACGAAACGTTAATTGCTGTAATGTGGTACATATATTGATGATGTTCACTCGTTTAATTTGCATTTAGTTCAAAGAGAGTGAATTATGTAGGTCTATAGGCACTTTTGTTTAGAAACTGTTAAACTAAGAAATAAGAAGAAAAGGAGGAAATAAGTCCTAAAGAATGCAGGTGCTGATAACCTGAAACTGTGCAAATAAGGGGTGAAAGGGACACCGACGCGAAAACGATTACCACGTGTTCAGTACATCATTCAGAGCATAACAAAAAAACAGCTTAGTTAACAGTTATTTAATCGAGCAGTTTGGGGGTCAACCCCAAAACGCTAGGTCCATGTGGTCTGATTTTCGGGACATCGTCAAGTGGTTGGTCGACTCTTCACGTGTCGAGAAGGCAGGTCTATTTTTCGGTCGAAGAAGATCCGTTCAATGTGGCAATGCTGCCACCCTTGTGGGACCTTGTGGCCCGTGTGGCTGAATTTTTTATAATGTGTGATTTTTTTCTTCCTTGTGCACATGTGCTTAATCATAATATTATTTTAAGACTTCTGGCTTGTAAATAATGGAATTATATTTATTAATGATATAGTTAATTAGAAAACAATGATTTTCTTATTTCAAGAATCTCCCACGAAGCGTTTATTTAACATTGCTATAATTAGTAAGTAATCTCATTCTTTGTTGACTAATAATTGAACAATAATGACTAGTTTCATAGATTCCACGAATACGCAATATTATTGAATCCGGGAGCGAAACACATGTTTAAATGGATGATTCTTCTAATAAAAATGTTTATTTTATCTGTCATCATTACCTAAAAGTCAACATTACACACCTGCTCACGCCTAGGGTTTTTATCAGCACTATAATGGGAAACCTTAGTAAAAACAGATTCATTGAGAAATAAAAATACATCATCATCTGCCTAGCCTTGTCTCAACTGTTGGGGTCGGCTTCCAGTCTAACCGGGTACAGCTGAATACCTGTATTTTACATGGAACGATGCCTATATGATCTCCACAACCCAGTTAGTATAGGGTAGTACGAGCAGTTTCGTGTGAGTATCACCTTATAAACAATTAAATTAAAGAAAAATACTCAACTAAGTTGCTATAAACAATCAAGATTACGATTTGAGACAGACATTGTAGCCAATTGACTACTTTGAACTAAGATTAACGTAGATTACCCCGTCATTTGGCGACCTTTAGAAAATTACTGTTATTGAAACTTGTTACATCTATAATGACAGCTGTATCATAGTTGAAAGCAAGTTGTTAACTTACGTGCAGCTTCAATTGTTCGCATGAGATGTAATTTCACATGTAATTTATATGTTTTATTCTTGAAGCTACGACATGTTGTTTACGGACTACCAGCTCACTTACGGTCACGAGAACTACATAGGTAGCATGTGCCAAAGTATAAATTAGCGAGATATTTGCTCCATTCACGTCATATAAACACAAGGCATTCATAAATAATCGATCAGACATGAAAACTTTGGATAGTAATCTGTTAAACAATTTACTGACACAGACAGAGAAACGAATGGATAGTGATAAGTTTTAAGCAATGCTTTACTTTACATACAGTGACTTCTGGATCAGATCAGGTTTTATTGCATTAAATCCTACTTCAACAACTACGTAAGAAACATGAAATGTTTATAGCAATAACTTAAGATTTCTTACGATCATTAACTTCGCTTGTGTAAAGACCTGAATTAGTCTGTGTCTAATTAAAACAAATGATTTCATTGCATGCTTTTAGACTGCGGAAAAAATAAAAGACTGCTTCTTGTTGGTCGAGACGAATCAAACACGGAATAGCTGAGAAAATGAAATAGATCTCCACGAATATGGTTTGATGGAGGACCTAGTATGTGACAACACCTCTGATGCGCCTGTCTCTCTGTTACCTTTCCCGCCTTAACGACTAAACAGATTTCGATGAAATTAGAGGACAAACCATATCTAGGTTCAGAACTTAGGATACTTTGTCCCATTAGTACGGTTCTGGAGGACAATTTCCGATTTACTTCGGCTGGCGCATTTATTGTTTTCGTTTTTACAGAATTTTCGGTGTAAATAAACTTTTTACAAAAAAACAAGCATCTAGGGTTTACACTTCCGCTCATCATAGATTAATGTTCACTGTAGAATTTCGATACACAGCTTCTCTGCCTATGCTAAGAGACTCAAACTGATCTCGAAGATGGAAGACATGAAATCTCCCACATTAGTCATTGTTTTCATATTCCCATTATTAACAGTAACGATGTCTATTGTGAAAGTGGGTAGATAGTTAATTGCTACTATTAATTTCTACCCAACATGATCCGCTTACAATAAATCTTTGTTTAGAAGAAAGACTAGTAGTTTTTTTGCAGTCTACAGATTTCTCAGTTTGCTCAAAATCACGAAGTTGTAATATGTTTGAATGGGTTTTAAGATACTCGCTTGCATGCATGGTGGTACTTCCTTGGTTTGCTTGAAAATGTTTTTTAAATGAGTGCACTTTTGAAAAGTAAATAATGGTAGAATCTGCACCTTGTAAAACCTAACATTATAAAACCACAGACAAGTATCAAATATGGGAATTTCGAAGCTTACGAGTTATTATTAATGCGTAGGGATTTACTAATGTTAGCCATTATAGAAGTTGCTTTGCTTGACATTGGTGAAAAGGGACATTATCAAAAACAAAGGAAACTAAGCCTAACTCTTCTCTTTAGTGTTATTAGTCGACCATTTCATTTTGGAGAAAAATTAACGGTCAGGAGAAAAGTTAGGTTACATCACTGTTTTAGAAGATTCCAACCTCATGTACAGACGACAGCACATCAAACTACTACAATCTGTCAAATTTCTTTAATAGATTTACAACTTTATCACTAAAGCATTAGGTTCAAGGTTGATTGGCAAAATTTGACTGGTTTGGGTAGCTTGATATGCTGACGTCTGTACATACGTTGCGGTACCCACCCCCAGAAACTAGACTTCTATTTTTATAATAAAAAAAATATATACTTTATGCTTTCTTTACCTATACTATAACCAAAGCTTTTTACTCATGCACCCAAGCTCAATGAAATAGACGAGAGCCTACGCATGCAGCCCGGCAACAATAAGTGCACAGACCGGCCATTTTTTTTTGTTTTCCTTTCGCGGTCCCACGGTCGGGTGGACGCAATAAAAAGCCTGAATATTAAACCATGGCCTAGCCCGGTGTCGGGAATTGTACCCCGTTTTATGGTCGATTGGATACAATGGAGTGCAAGAAAACGAGGGCAGTTTGTAGGGCAGAATGTGTAGATGTTGTGTGCATATTTTTGACAGGTTTTATTATGATATTTAAGGAATGATTTGAAAGAATGAGAAGTAAATGATAGCGTGGCGGTTGATATGGGAGTATGGAAGAAAAAAAACGTGTTGCACCGACCCCAAGTAACATTGGATAAGGGCAGGAAGGTGTTACAGGTAATACACTGGCGGACAACAAAAACAGAGTTATATTGACAACTTAAAAATACCTACTTTTTTACTAAGTTAAAAAAACTTTAAATTCCAGTCTATTAACAGTTTTGACCTTTGTAAAAACCAAGTGCTAGCATCCATTATTGCAAACCTTTTACAGAACACTGGGTTTCACCTTAAGTAGTGATAATGTAGTGTTTAGGAAAGTTACTGAGGACAATATTTACGTAGGTACCTAAGTACCACACTGAGTAACTACTATCGGTAATTAACAGCAAACATTTAAAGAAAGCGGGCCTTACGTTCTTTGGAGAAATTTTACGAGAAACCTTCGTCGCATTATAAGCAGGCTACTGGCCAACCTTCTGTTAAAAATCGGACATAATCCCATGATAAGATAGGTGAACTTATGACTTTTCTGTAATGAGAGAAAAACAGAAGAAAACTTTTGCATTGTTTTAAGGAAACGTTCGATTTCAAAAGAGCCACACTCCACAGCTACTTTATACAATGACTGCCTTCTTAATTTGCACTTGTGACGCTTGATTTATCTCATTTTCTGATTTCAGAATGCAAAACACATATACATAACAATTCTATCAGAATACTATATTAGCATTGCTTCTTAAACTCATAACCGTAACAAAACCCAATAGGCGTAATACGCATTAAAACCTAGTAGTACTTAGGAGTATTTACCGATTTTTTTCACACTGTGCAATTTATCCACGCTGTGCAATTATTCCCCACTGTGCAATTTTTCTCGGCCTGACGTGCAACCGTAGTGCTATTAAAGATTTTATTGGTAGATGTAATGATGAGTACCTCGATAGCCACAGCATTATTCAATAGCCGATCGCAGACCGCCATAACACCGTCAAAATATATGTATATGTACTACATTGCTCTTTTATGGGGCTACGGCAGTAAAGATTCGCAGCAAAAAATGACATGGATCGTGAAATATGGTAATGGTTGCTGTGATGTAGACGGGAGATGTGGTTTGAAATAAAAGTGTTTTAGTGTCGAACACGTATTAATAAAATATTGGACGCCTGGAGTGCGTATTGTATAACTTTGGTATTTTGAATAACCATGTCGGTTGGCATTAGTAGTAGTGGCATAAATTGCAAAAAAATATCGTTTTCGGTTATGGTATAAAAACCTTTTTCGTCCCGATTACGTAATAAAATTAATAGTTAGAACATTGGAAACGCCTCATCTTGATCAATGATCGTCAAATGGAAATGCCAACATACATTAAATAATTAATGGTTGCTTCCAGAAGGACTAATTGAAAAATGGCGAAAGGTCGGTGCACTACGGCAGACCTGTGGTCTAACTCCTCTGGGTTTACAGGCGTGATTTTATGTATTGTTGTTATTATTTACAAGATTTTTATAAACAAGTGATAGTTGGACTCGCGCATGAAGAGTTCCGTACCATCGCAGTAGGGTTTGTTGTTATAGCGGTAACAGAAATACACATTCTGTGAACATTTCAATGCCTCTTCTGCCCGCTGACAGACAAACGGACGGAGGGACAGCTGAGGCTTAGTAATAGGGTCCCGTTGGTTACCCTTGGGTACAGGACCTTAAAAAGTATATCTGAAAGTATTATTCGATGCAATTACTCGATGCACTTGAAAAATCTCATAAATATGTATTTGAAAAAGTATTTCAAGTAGCCAAACACAGAACAAAAACACGTATGGACGTATATTAAGACCATGCGAGTCAAGCTTTATTCTAAGCAATAAGATATAAAATTTAGAAAATAAAACAATGCGCAGACGCGGGTATGCCTGCCTGCATCAGATACTGGGTCCCTGACCTGTGCTCCGCGCTGTCTATGTGCACTTTCTCATTTTATTCAAGACGAACGTAAAAGGGATAGTGGATCTTAATGTTTATAAGATGTTTCATCTTTTCTGAGGTAAGTACCTATTCTGAAAGTTTTACACGAATAACAAGGTTGAATTCCTTTACTTTTCCAATTGTAAAGTATCAGTGTTTATATTTCGCTTTTAGAGATTTCTTAGCCTTATTTTAATTAAACCGCTAAAGGCAGACAGGTTTTCTAAAAAATCATATGCCTACCCTTTCTCCCAACTTTATTGGGATTGGCTTTCAGTCTTACTGGATGCAGCTGAACACCATAATTTTACATAGAGCGACTGCCTGCCTGACCTCCACAACCCAGTTAGTACTGGGTAATACGGTACCCCTGGTAAGACTGGTTTTCAGACTTTAGGGTCACTGACTACCTGTAACGACTGTCAACTATTTAGAAATGACAGGCAAGACCAACGGCTTAACATATTTTCCGTGACACGGAGGAAACTTGTTATGTAATGACGGTCACCCATCCACAGATCGATTTTGGCAAACGCTTCTGTACCGTCAAGTTCCTCTAACACATCTATAATAGACTTACAAATGAATGAGGATTTCAGTTTGCCGTCTAATCTGAATGCATAGATTCTGGTCGATATTAGTGAAGCTTAGATCAGCAGTTTCATGGTTAAGGGCAGATATAATATATGATGATGATATTGAATCGTAACAAGCGAGCATAAAAATATGGATGATAACGACACAGTATATTGTAATAACTACCATAGTCATTATTTTGTAGTTCTATTGTTACTCCAAGGACGTTTAGCGAACTTTAAGTCCCATTACTTATAACTTTTTATACCATACCAAAAATTATTACTGATTTGTTTATGTCATAAATATGATGATGTCGTCAAATAATTAGACCCATCGCTAATTTCTTGATTTTTTATGGGCATTTGTCGATTATACCACTGCCAGTACCTACCTAAGCTGCTTGTTTTTCAATGACTTGCCAGAAGTGTGGGAAAACCAGATGCAGAAAATAATACTACAATCGGCCAAGTACCTAAGTAGGTACCGGTACAGAATATCCTGTACAAAGGATGCTAGCAAATAGCAATCGGTTTCAAATCGTTTCGTATTTCTATAGCAATCTTCAACAGGATTACCCGAAGCTTTTTGATGGTTTAAGTTAATTCATTTTTGATTTCTCCATTATCGTTACCACTGAAATAATGTCGCTTTTGTTTAAGCCCTCTGGTGTCGATAGCAGTATTAAGTTTTTCGCAGACCTTTTTACTTTTTAAGTATGTAACATGATTGAATGCTTTTTAAAACCCGATCAAACAGAGGGGTGTTGGGTGGTTCTACTATTTCATGTACAGACGCCAGCACATCTACAATCTGTCAAATTTTTATAATGGATTTTCAACTTTATCGCTAAAGCATGAGGTTCAAGGTTGGTGGGGAAAAGGACATGGCCAAAAAAGTACATTCCATATACACTTACATAATAAATATATTATATTAAGAAAAATAGAGAAGTGAATTGTTGCGTAGTTTTTAACCTCTCTGCACTTATCAGTATTGATTACAATATAATAAGTAATGCAAGTTGAATTCAAACTCTCATTTGTCAACTTTCGCCACTATGGACCGTTCGTAGACGAACACGTTCTACACCACGCATACTACTTGTAGATATGTATGTGAAATGAACGACAAATGCTCTTACCTGAAACATTTGATTTAAACAAAACTGTTTTCATTGGTATTTCTTACATGTAATTAAATTATATTTTGAAGTGTTGATACGTAAGATATATTTATTTCACACAATTATAGTAATAACGTAACCGTACCATAAAACGGAACGCGTTTTACAATGTCATTGTTTATGTCAAAATGGCGGTACTGCCATTGCACAGATCCTCCGTTGCGTACGAACTGTTTGTTTTTTTGCGATTATCTTCTAATATTTTTGACTCCTGCTTATCTCTACGGAAAAAAATATTTTTACTTATTTTTACCAAGAAATGAGTAATTATTTATAATCTTTTGTTTTATTTCGTATTTCCCTTGTTAATTAGTAGTTAAACTGTTGAAGAAAAACGTCACTTTCGGAGTCTCAATAAATGTGACAATAATAACATATACTTTGTCTCAGTTTTCTATCAGACTTTCTCAGTTCAGTAAATGTTAATCAATATATGGTTAAAAAACCTTAGTTCAGGTAGAATGACCACCTGAATTAAGGATTTTGGATCTTGTTGAAATGCCTAATAATTCACAGCACTTCGTTATTTTAAAACGCCTTGAGGTTTTTAATAGCAAAATCATTATAGCATACGCTTTGCCAGCAATCTGATAGAGGGTAACATGAAACTGTTTACGTCTAGTTATTTGTAATGAGAAGTTCTTTGAGCTTTTTATTTTTTGCAATTTAATATGGCAATATTCACGAATATGAAACACCAAAAATTATCGTTGTACATTAAATTTGATAACTATGCAAACGCCCATACAGAAATTGGCCATGTCCTTTGACAGTTTCGGGTAACTTCATGTGCTGGTGTCTGTACATAGCGGGCACCCGACACTTGAATTAAAATATTCTACTTATTTTAAACGTTAATGAACAATATTAAGACATTATGTTTTCCTCTGGAGGGGTTGCTTAATATTAGAATATACAAATAGTAATAACACGTTATAAGAAAATACAAACAAGTAGTTACTCTTATATAAGATTTTGTCACTAACATTATCATTAACACTGAACGGGATATTTACCATGTTAACTATTAGTTTCGAGTTCAAGTAATAGTAAACATGGTAAATATCACAGTGTAGTGTAGTAAACATGGTAAATATCACAGTGTTGTGTAGTAAACATGGTAAATATCGCCAGTGTTATGATGATAGTCGCGCTGATGTCTGTCAGCTAACAATAAAATGAAAATGATCAGTGAAAAAATAAAGGCGCTTCAGAGCTACGATTACTGGAAATTACGGACGATTACAGCTTAATAGTAATTATTGTATACTTGGCCCAATTACACACATTGCGTGCATAATTGTGGGCCTACATAGTTACATACTAGTTTCACTATTTATGGCCATGCGAAACTTAGAAGCAAGCTAAACTGCGTAGAGCTAAGACTAACGTATGATCGTTGAATTTATTGGTAAGAAACCCATTTTTTTTTGGATATTTATTGAAGGTAGCGTAGTAGGGGTGTTATGTAATGTCTGCCTCTCTCTATGGGAAAAAGGACGAGTTTATGCTTTTGTCAGTAAAAATCGTAACCGTTTTTGCTTCGCCGTAGTCGGGTAAAAAAGTTGCCTGTTTTTATACAGTACAGTACATAATGCTCGGATCGGAGTGGGATGAAAGTCATACGTCTGAAACGAGTGGCTGATGGCGTTCAGAGAAAACCGCAAAAGTGAACTGATCCTGTTTGGACCAGTTCAATTGGTGGCTTATGGGGAATGAGTTTTTTAAATTGGATTGATTGGCTTTATTGCGGAAAGAGTAGTGGCTGTCTGAAGAAGCCAGCAGGCACAATATGCACGAATATTTACTGCTGTGGAACGAACTTTGGAAGCTTTACTAAAATGAATCCTATTTTCTTCATCAGTAGCGAGATTTTTGAATAAGAATGTACCGATTCTGTCGTTACAATATTTATTACGAACCCCATGATCTTATTCAAATTACACAGCCATCAATTGTAAAATTCTCGTCGGTTTTTCCGCATTATCAGCGGTCTAAGTTATCGTTCATATTTCAAGAATAAACTATTCAAATGACAATATAGTCATTGTTTTTCAATTCCATTGTTCGTCTATGACTTACGGTATTTCTTTGTCTCATTAAATTTTAAGATAAAAAAAAAATACGTCTATGTCTTAAGTTTTTGTTTGATAAAATAATACTTCTGGAAATAGTTAGCTGGTGAGTCAGGTTTTACGAATAATGATCCAAGTTACTTGACTGCCTCGTTGGTTGCAAGCGCTACTGCTGAGCATGAGGTCCTGGGTTCAATTCAAGGGTCGGGCAAAGTGCTATTGGGTTTTTCCTTCAGGAATTTCTCAGTAGCAGCCACGGAGTCTGGATTTGTGCCCGGTTTATGGCAATATGCTCGCTCCCTGTTACATGGTACTTAACATAACTGGCGAAAAGTGGGTGTACTATTAGGTACACCTCTGCCTTACCCTTCGGGGATTACGGGCGTGATGTTATGTAAATAATAATGGGTATAACGTCTCAGTTTCTTAACCAACCGTGGTGGACCCCAAAAACATCACTAGGTACATAGTATAAAACAAAGTCGCTTTCTCTGTCCCTATATCCCTATGTATGCTTAAATCTTTAAAACTACGCAACGGATTTTGATGCCGTTTTTTTAATAGATAGAGTGTTCAAGAGGAAGGTTTATATGTAGGTATAATACATGCACCCGTGCGAAACCGGGGCGGGTCGCTAGTAGAGAATATTTTTTTACGGTCATATTGATTTGTAAAAAAATGTTAGTCCGTTTCTTAAAGGTATGATAACAAAAGCTATATGCAATTACTTCCTTTCATTAAATCAGTGATTCATCTATGTACTAATATTATAAAAAGATAAAATCAGTTTGTAAGTTTGTATGTAAGGGGTAAACTCCGAAATTTACGATCCAATTCTAAAAAAAATTCACTGATATAAAGATATACTATTCGTGAGTGATATAGGCTATAAATTATATTTATATCATACATATTAGCCGAGCTATCACAATTTTTGCAGACGAAGTCGTGGGTGATATGCTAGTAAATCAATATTTTTTTGGCAACTTACAGCTTTAGCATTTTTATTTTAGAATAGGTAAGTCCATCACTAGTGCAAATTTTAATCTTGCATGTAATTGTGTACATAGCAGCTTCACTTATATAAAGCTATTAAAGGATTTCGGTGAGCAAATATTGAAATATGCAAAAAAAGTGTGATTGCTCAGTTATTGCTAGAAAAACAATATTTTTCTAACTCACAGTTACATACACTGGAGAAATATTGCCAATACATTATTTAAAACTAGACAAATATTAGATAAATTAATGTTCACGTTATGTTTAACCACTCTTAAACTCCAAGCCCATTGAAAACGCCCGCTCGTGGGCTTGAACTCAGACGTGCACTTTACTTTGTGTAAACGATGTCATCACCACTACTCTTGAAACGGTGGAAGAAAACATCGTGAGGAAATTAGCGTGTCCTAGAACCCAGAACTCGAAGACATGTGATATCTACCAACCCACACTGGGCCCGCGTAGTGGATTATAGCATTGCACAACGAAGAGGCATATTTTCCGGTAGGTATTCTATTATTATTATACTTTTTAAACCTACTGTCTCTTGCCTTTGGACTGCCTCGTTAGTCTAATGGTCGCAAGCGCAACTGCTGAGCATGAGGTCCTGGGCTTAATTCCCAGGTCGGGCAAAGTGTTATTGGGTTTTTCCATCAGCAATTTCTCAGCAGCAGTCACGTAGTCTGGATTTGTGCTCGGTTAATGGCAATAGGCTCGCTCTCTATTACATGGGACTTATACATAACTGGCGGAATGTGGGTATTTGGTACATCTTAAAAACTTCTGATGGAAAACCCAATAATACTTTGCCCGACTCGGGAATCGAACCCAGGACCTCTTGCTCAGCAGTCGCGCTTGCGACCACTAGACCAACGAGGCAGCTGTCTCGTTATCACTCAGTCAAGACGGAGATGTCTAATATAAATGCATGAGTGGCGAGGTCTTAACCATTGAGCTATCATGAAAATTGAAATAAATTGTCCTTTTGAGAAAGTCGATAATTATACAAATTAAAACAATCACGTCCATGTAATTACTAAGAAAAAATACTTAAAGTCTCAGGACGTGAGTTGTAATTCTATCGCGGAGTTTGTCGTCATTTTCATACAAAGTGTCCCTTGGTCTTTATTTGTGAGCATATGTATGCAGTTTACGAGCAAGTAATAATCATAATTAACATGAGCTATACAATGCGCATGCTCATTTCGAATGAAGCGTGTCGGAAGCGTTCGGGTGAAGTCGGGCGGTCCAGGGTAGGTGTTGACAGGTTTTGTAATAATATTTTGATTTAAAGAGTGTCCATGGAGTTTCTTGCCCATTCTTCTCCATTGAGATCTACGCTTTGGAATGTGCAACTACAGTACTTTCGCAAGATATTATGCCTTGTGACTGTAGCTTAATTTTTTTGACTTTCAAAAGTGCCTGTAATGGTCTAATTGAAATAAATGCTTTGAGTTTGAGTTTTTTGAAATTTTGCTCATGGATTCGGAATTTGTTGGGTTGGAAAACTAAAGACACGCGTAGGCAGACACTACTGACACAAAGAGATGTTTACAACTGGGCTTATCCTAGTTGTAGACGTCCCTTTGTGCCTATTGGCCTTGTCTTGGCCTGGCACGCATTGGGGCCTACTAGTGAATTACTGTCCACTCCCTCTTACAGAGAGGTGACCTTGTCCCAGCAGTAGGAACGTTAGACTAATTATGCTTATCCGTGGTGCTAGGTAACTGGGTTTATCCCAGTTGTAAACGTCCCTTTGTGCCTATTGGCCTTGTTTTGTTCTACAACTTGGTAAATATCTCGTTTCTAGTGTTAATGATATTGTTTTGTTCTGTCTCCAGCTGATATGGAGGGAAATGGTAATTATGTTTTTCGTACTCCTCCGCTATTATTTTCTGATTAATTTCGTTGCGGGATCCAAGACAGTTAAATTGTTTCTCTGGGACTTCGTCGAGCTTCCTTGTCACGGCGCTTTTCTGGTGGTCGCCATTGTTGATTCTGGCTTTCAGGAGTTGCAGTGGTTTGGGAATAGGGTGGCGTGCTAGTACCAAAAAACCGGACAAGTGCAAGTTTGACTCGCGTGGAGAGAGTTCCGTACGTTAATTATATAAATTAAATCTGACCTAAATTTGTTACCATTGATTTCTTATAGGTTTTCCTGTAAAATTCCTGTATAGGCAAAGAACTATTTTTATATATATATTTTTTTAATTTCGGCCCTGTAATTTGGAAGTTAATGGGGGTGGGGGATGGTCATTTTTCACCTATTTCCTTAAATAACTTCAAAACTGTCTATCTTTATTATAAAATATACTATTAAATATATTTGAAATGCTCAATTATCGTTATTTTTTTTCATTTTCTAATTTACCCTACAAAAGTGGCTCCCATGTTTAAAATTCAGTAATTTACGTTACACGTCGTCTTTGGGTCACCGGCTTCACATGTGTACCAAACAAGTCAATCGGTCCAGTAGTTTCGGTCTTCGTCTATGACAGACGGACAGACACTCGAGTGATCCTATATGAGTTCTGGTTTTTCCTTTAGAGGTACGAAACCCTAAAAAGGTTCTCGGTTTTTAGGGGATAACCCTCGTTCGAGAACCTAAGGCACAAAAAACCACAAGCTTGGTCAAAACAATCGAAGGTGTTCGGGCTAAATTATTTTTTCAGTACCCACCTAAATAGAATATCGAAACTTTTACACAGTCATGTTTTTTTTTCTGTTTAAAAACAAGATAGTGTCGTGTATAGAATCTACTTACCTTGCACGTGTTCATTTATGACAATAACACAAGAACTTCGAGCTATAAATATCACGGAGCTTTACTCAACCAGCTCTGGCAACACTGTATGCGCAGTCGCATGGAACGATATGAATTAATTATAATTATGGCACCGGGTACATTATAATTAACGTCAGTTCACTGTGGGTCAGACACGGAAGAAATACGTAGAGGTATTGCATCTTGGTTTTGTTGGAAAATGATTATCTATGTCTAGTTTTTCATTGACAATTTTATTACTCTAAATTCGTGTGCCAATCAATCATTCCATATCTGTTTGATATCCCATTTTGGAAACCCTTCATAATTTACGCTTTTATGTTGTAGAGGTAAGAGCGAGATTGTGGCTCAATACTAACAGCCGCTCAGGTTGACCTTCAGATTAAGGCGCGCTTGCCTAGGTTGTTCCGTGGATGGGTGACTGCCTGTTACCGTTGGTTTCGGCTGTCATTTATACATCTTTGACAGTCGTTATAGTTAGTCAGTCGCCCAAAAGTCTGACAACCGGTCATCAAGGGGTCTCGTATTACCCAGTACTAACTGGGTTGTGGAGGTCAGATAGGCAGTCGCTCCATGTAAAAATACTTATATTCAACTGAATCCGGTTAGACTGGAAACCGACCCCAACATAGTTAGGATAACGCTAGCTAATTATCTTTGTCAAGTCGTAAGTATTGAAGGCACTTTTCAAAAGAAAAAAATCATCGAACAGATCACGAGGCATTTGTATTTTTTCTTTAAACTCATCAATAACCACATAAATAAAGAGTTTTTATTTTACGTACCTAACGTTTATTACTGCGTACATACAGTTTTTGTTAAGTTACAATAAGTTAGGTTCAAAGTTGAGTCGGTAAAAAAGACGTCAAATTGACGTCATGGCCAAACCTGAAACGACGTGTTATGTATTCATTTAGATGTTAGAATATAGGACGGTTGGCAGAATCAACGTATCACATGGGCTTTTTGGTCTAGATCTCAAATTATTGTTATTGGTATGAGGTAAGTACAGTATTTAACATAACATAAAATCACGCATGTAATTCGTAAAATAAGGGTTAGGCAGAGGTGTACCAAATAGTATGTACAGTATGTTTGTTGCTATGTATTTTGAGTTCAGTTTTAGGAGGTTTTATAGCAGGGCTGCCTTTGAGTACATTTGAGGTTGTCAGCGCTACAGTGCCAGCGCACTCTTGACCGCAATATTCGAGCTTCAAGATCACCAGCGAATCCTGGTAAGCGTCCACAGTGTCAAAATGTAAGAAAATCCTACATATTTAGGTTGACTAAGTAGACCACACATTTTTACCAAAAAATGCGCATGTTTTTCAATTGTTTTGCATACTCTACTATAGAATATATCCTTCGTATAATTTCAAAGGTTAACGACACAGAAGGTCCAAAAAAATTGTTTACTCATTCGTCGAACCGAAATCAAACATCCTGAGTAATTGTACAATTTCTGTTAAATATTTGCCATAATTCGAGCTATGATTGGTTTATTAATTTGATGAGATGGTTTAGGTACATTATTATTTTATTACAAGCCGTGGGTTTGATGAGATTTCTTGGATGCAAAAATTAAGAATTTCCATACAAACTTGCATTCCCTATTAAACCAACTAAAATTTTTTTTTTTTTTGTGGTAGCTTTTCATATATGGATCTTGCACATTTCAAGTTTATGCTTCCAGACTTAGCTGTGTTGACTGTACAGACGCCAGCGCACCAAGCTACCCGAAACTGTCAAATTTTCCAAATCAACCTTCAACTTAATCCTGTAGCGATAAAGTTGTAATACTATAAAAAAAAAATGACAGATTGTAGTAGCTTGATGTGCTGGCGTCTATACGCTATGGGTTGCTTAAAGTTTCATGAAATACGTTTTGTGTTTTAACGTTTTTTTTTGCAAAATAGGTGACGCGTTGATGTCTTTTCCAGGGTCAACATCCTGATTCTTGTATGTATTACGAAAAAAAAACTGGACTACTTATAGGTCATTTTTTTTTCTATTGGCACATTGGACGCATGGCATAAGTTGTAGAAATAAACGAGGATTTTAGGAGTTAGATAAGTAGTTGATTCACTGGCAACTGGCAAAGACTAGTAGAAGATATTAAGCGCCTAGGAGTTCATTTTGATAACGTAAAACGTAGCTAAAACTTGAAAAGATAATATTTTACGAAGGCGTTCTCATGCAGTTCGGATTTGTTTTTAATTTCGAAATTGTTATAATTATGATGAAAGATTCTTCTTCACTTAACACAAAAAACAAAGTCAAACAGCATGAGAATGCTATTTATACAAATAATAGTAAATCGTTAAAACACCTGGTACCTACTTCAACTAGAACTCCGGTGCAATTGCGCAGATCTTTTTTTCAGGCGTTATTATTACAAATTGAAAATCTTATGGACCATGCAAGTGCAATACAAATAAAGGCATGCTTATGTATTAATACATATAAACTGTAGTGCATCGTAGATACACAACAAACTTATTTACCTAAGAGTTTATTTATCGGTGACACATCAGTCGTCAAACAAACATCATACACCTACATGCAATGCAACACACTCCGAAGATGTTTTTTAAGATAATTTAAAAGAAGGTATGGCATGTTTTAGAGGTTGCCCGAAGAGGGATAGACCTAATAAGAAGTAGAAAGCTATAGAGGAGACCTTTGCCCAGAAGTGGGACAAAACAGGTTGCTTAAGATAATTAGAAGAGATTTTCACAAAGAAAAAGTAGTTTAAAACGCAAGATGTAAGTATATAAGTAGTAGGTATGTGCGTCTTATTTGTGCAGAATTGAAAAAAAAAACATTCTTTTTTCCTAAATTAGTGGCACAGTGCATGCTATACTTTATAGCTAGCTTACGTGTGAGCGCGTCTCGTAGCGCGATCGCAAGCGATGTCAGGGCGCTGCGCAGCCCCGCGTGGTATCGCTCGAACATGCGAATATCTACGCAGGGTTATAGCAACGCTAGATATACTAAACATGCACAAAAATATTCAGTAGGTCGACTAAATAATAACACTTAAATATTTTAAATAATGGTGCATTAAATCAATATATGTAGCACTAATTGCAATAATTTAAATTGAACACATGATATTTACAATGTAATTTAAAGGGCTAGTGCACAACTAGGCATGCTAAAATATTTTGCTGAAATGATAAACTAGTGATTATCGCGCAAACTAATTTACGCACTAATTACTCAAAACATCATATTTTAAAACTATTTGAAGTATTCACATTGATTTTATCTATGTAAGGTCGTGGTAATAATATTCTCCTATATAATGAAACACATAAATAACGCCATCTTTGAACAACATCAGCAGGACAAACAACGCCATCTATGATTGAAACTAAGAACTACTACTTACAAGCTGGATGGTCGTACAGCGGTGCGACTCGGGTGCCCTCTAGCGGACCACCGGCTAACTTTGCGGAAATGGTCTCCAGGAATTCTCTGATCTTCTTGAGCTCCCCACGGGTGGCATCGCTGGGACCTGGGACGTCGAAGCCGTCGCATTCCTCCTCTGAAAGCAAAAGGAGGCAAAGATTCATATAGGGCAAAGTGGAAACTTCAGGTTAAAAAAAACATTGTCACTGCCGCTACAGATAACTTCACGCCTGTAATCAACGAAGGGTTAGGCAGAGACAGAAAGTTTAGCCTATTATGGTACAGCCGCTCCACATTTCACTAGTTATTTTTAAGTTTTAATAAATGGGGCCGACCCTATTGCCACCAACCAGGCACAACTTTACCGAGATATTCCTGAAATAAATCTCCCAATAATTCTGAACTAGACCCGGGAATACGCCGTTAATACGTCGTTAATACGCCGCGAATAAGCCGTTTCGGAGGAGTATGTGAGTATGTAATTTTATATATAAGATAATTAAATGTCAACCATGCCTAGTAAAAGTCTGTTGAAATGCAGCAAGTTTAATTCGCTCGTAAATAAAATATATGGGTGCAGTCTGTTGGACATTAGTGACGACATGTGCTCGGCAACAGGTAGGAAGTACGCAATAAGTCCAAGAAATTGTAGAAAGATAAGTTGTATTTCCACATACAGCACCTAAGCCTGCGTTAAGTAATGTTTCCTTGACTATAAGAAGTAATGAAGTTGGGAAACCTAGCCATAAAGCGCTGGACAGTTTAAAGAACAATTTTGTGCGTAAACAAGTCTTTTTGCCAAATGCCTAAGTACTTACAAATGTAGCGTAAATCTGGTCCCGTCTAGATTTACTAGCTGTCTAGTTAAAGACCTTTAGATTGCAAATTTCAGGTAATTATAATATCAATATGGGCTACAGCAGGGGCAGTAAGTTTAGCGTAAATATTTTTTTCACCACTGCTCTCAAAACCATTGAAGATAAACATCGTGGGGAACCAGCTTGTCTTCGAAGCGAAAATTCAAAGACATGTGCCTACATGGGCTCGGAAACGGTTCGCTTCCTCTGGCAGAGAGATGTGGGTCCCAGCGCGATAGGGAGTATATGGGTAATAGGGGAGTATTGAAGAATAAAACCTATTACGTCTACCCCAAGTCACAAAGGAAAAGGCCAGGGCGGTGTTGAGGGCTACTGACCTATTTGCTCAAGCTTGTCGGTGGAGACACTCCAGGGCATGATGCTGATCGCTCGTTGCACCTGGTGCAGGAACCACGCGCCTGTCTCGAACTTTACTGGCCTGGAATTAACGAATGTAAATTAATTATTAGAACACGGTTATTCCTTCATTCATATTGTGTAATTTAGGTGTGATGGCATAATGTCATCGTTAGCCTTTTCTTAACTATGTAGTGGTCGGTTTCCAGACTGGTAACCGAGCTGGATGCAGATGAATATGAAAGTGCCCGATTATGGAATCTGGAAGAAGCTGGAATTACTTGCATGGGTGTATTTATGAGCAGTAACAATCTTCCAGCCCTCTTTTGAGTATGTCTGGAAATGTCGTTGGAGCGTTGAGTTAACACATTGTTTTACTAAAACTAGGAACAGACAACGATGAATTACTGGACACTCCTGAAGTTAATCTAAGTTTAGAAGCTGGTGATTTTATTAGCAAGATAATCAGTCAGTTTATAAAAGTGGCGTTTTCCAGCATCCCCAATAAAGTACATTGACCCGTACAAGTTAGGAGATAAAAATTAGGTATTCTGTGAAAATCTCAATCAAGGTTATTTATTACATGTTAGATCGAACACACGCAAATAATTACTATTATATGATAAACGATGTTAAATGATTAATATTGATGCAGCTATAATCGCGTTCATGATGATCATCTTAATAACTGACCCGATTGCTAGAAACACGACGGGTAGCTTAAGAGAACAGAATAATGAACAATATTACATTTTTTAACGACACGTTTGGCCCAGTGGGTGAGCGATTAACTGCTGCGCTGCGTGTCGTGGGTTCGATTCCCGCACGGAACAAATATTTCTATGTCTTACAGGTACTTTTTCCGGATGTGGCTGTTTGTGTATGTGAGTTTAAATGTTTGTAAACGCACCCACAGTAAAGGAGAAATTCCTCGTGTGCGGCAACGTTATTTCAACGGCAACATCAAGAGAAGTACTAGGAAAGGGGCAGATATTTGCCCAGGCGTGCGACAATACAGGCTGACAAAAATGTGATGATGGTATCATAATATCATTATATTTTTTGTACAAACGCCAGCATTTCAAGCTACCCGAAACTGTCAAATTTTCTCAATCAACCTTGAACCTAATGCTTTAGCGATAAAGTTGAAAATCTATTAAAGAAATTTGACAGATTGTAGTAGCTTGATGTGCAGGCGTCTGTACATACTATTAGAATGTACTTACTCGTGTGGGTAGCAGATGCAGGGCAGAGATCCACCGTGCTTGTCCCCCCCGCAGCTACGACACACGCCGTCGTCCTGTGACGACGTGATGCATCTTCTAGGCTCGTTCCTGGAAACAACATAATAATATGAGTTAATTAACATAACATCATGAAGGCAGCGATGTACTCCCACATTCCGTCAATTATATTTAAGTATCTACCTAAATAATAAGGGGCCAACCCATATTAGCTATTACAATCATGTAAATCAAAGATGTAGTAAGGAATCCGATCATTACAATCGACGTTAGTAGCGGTCATGATTCCCTACATAAACATAAGCATAATTAGTGTAACGTTCCCACTGCTGGGATACAAGTCACATCTCAACAAGAGAGAGTGAACTACTGTTCACTCGATGGACACACCAGGTGGATTACTATCCACCTGGTGGGCCCATCGTGTGTCAGGCCCAAGTCCCTGCGTCTCTGAGCTTCTTTAGTTAGAAACTGATGAAACCGATCAGCAGAAATGTTGATAAACATGAATGATTATACTTATAATCCAGTAGTAACTGGGTTGTGGAGCTTTTTCTTTTTTTTTTTCGAATGGGAAATCATCAAATGACTCCTCCCGCTCTGGGCGGAGCGGAAGGGAGTGTCAGACTTTTACTGACTAAAAACCATCCATGTTCCTTCTTTTGCCCTTTATATTACAGGGCCGCGGTATCTCTATCGAACAGTCCCGCAACCCTGGCAGGCATCGGCCCTTGCGGGCCCCTCATGTTTGCTGACATCTCTTTGAGGCGCGCGTGGAACACGAACGCGCCGTCGACACGGCCTGTCGTCATAAGACGGACGGACGGCGAGCTAACCCATTACTCACCGTCCACAGGCCCACGGGTTGTGGAGCCCAGATATAGGCAGTCGCTCCATGTAAAGTACTGGTATTCAGCTGCATCTGGTTGGGAATAGAAAATTTTGACATAAGTGGTGAAACTTTGTTATTGCATTCGAGGCGGAATTAACACCCGAGCTGCAGGCGAGAGTGTTATGGAGCCGAGAACTGCATTAACAAATCCCCACGCGTATCAAACGACGTTTTTCAATACAATTTCGAACAAATAATATATTAGAACGGAAAGTATTTTTGTCAGTAATTATTAGGAAACTATGATTTAATTTTCTTTTTTCCGCGCTTTGCTTTCGCCAGGTTGAACAAAAAGGTATGATGCCGCTAAACAGCCTAATATGAAAAATAGAAAATTCAAATATTTTTGAATTTCGAACACAAATTAATGTTAATTTGTTCATAAAAGTATTTTTTTTTTAAATAATCATGTTTGTCTGTATTAATCTATTGACAAACACAATTTTAATACTTAAAAAATATTTACGCCGTAAAGGCGCATATCTCTGCCGAGATTTAAAAAAAAAACAATCACCGCCGACTATAGTCATTGAACCCAGTTGGACTTAGTATAACTATCTCTATCTGTGGAAATTTTTATATCAGCACGTGTGTGGAAAAAAATTTAAAATCCACGCGTGTGAAATACATTGCATGTTTAACCTAATCGTAGTGCGATAAGAACCAGTTTTCGAGAAGGTGTATTGAAAAAGACTTGGGAAAGACGGGATAATTAAGGATGAGGCAGAAGTGTACACTAAGGTACACCTCTGCCTGACATTTCGGCGACTAGAAGCGTGATGTTATGTTATGAAGATACATTCTAATATTAGTTCCATAAGAGCCGGTGCCTAGGTACATTGAATAGGCACAATTGTTACAAAATTAAACATGTGTGTTATGTGTAACTTTGGCTGTTTATTCTCTGCTGTTACTCAAATAAGGTAATTACGTTGCCACATCCTGGCTGGCAGCAGAAAGCATTTTTTTACTTTTTATTATTCAACTACATGAATAATGTTGGAGGATTTGCATGTAACGCAAACTTATGAATTTGCCTATTTTTGCAGAATGTCAACGCAAAACAAAAGTATAATTTGTGTTTTTTAGAAGAATTATGAATTGTTGAGTGAATCTGTAACGTTGCCTAGTTATTTCATTTTTTTATGAGCAACCGAAAATTTCTACATAAACGGTAACATGGTAAGAACCGCAGTAGCAGCAGTTTTATCAAAAGCCTATTATTTCCAAAGACCATGTTTGCTCCCATAGTAACACTAATTACCTACACAATATTTTTTTTAGATAGGGCTACTTGCAGTTCAACTCTATAAGGTTGCTATACTACTCAACCGGACTATCCTGTGGTGACCTCAAATGAATTTAAGGCAATAAAAATCACCACAAATATCCTCCAACTTAAAACCATATCTTATTAATAGTGTCAAGTCCATTATCACTCCCTCTTAACATTTCGCACGCACAATATGTGCAATAGACAAATAAATCTTTCATTACTATTTTTACATGCAAATGATGGTTGGTACTTAATTGGGAAATGTGTTGAGTCATACGCAAGGCTCCTCCCGGCTTTGGAAAACTACTAATGTCTTGTGGGGGCCACCTTTACCGTAGAGTTACGAAAATATTTCCACATACGGACGGTAACTTGTAAATTGTTAGTAAAAGTCTTAAGTAAAAAGAGATATTTATTGCCTTTCGTCGTGTGTACCTCATTCTTATATATTTATATCCACCATAAAAAGTAATTAAAATAAAGTAAAAAGTGTATTTTTGAAAATGAATGATGAATCCAAGTTGTTGTAACAATATTCGGATTTAAAAGAGTGTCCATGGAGTTTCTGGCCCGTTCTTCTCCATAGAGATCTACGGTTTGGAATGGGCAACTACTGTACTTTCACAGTTATTATGCCTTGTGACTGGGACTGTAGATTTATTTGATTGTTGTTTTTGTTTCGACAATTCAAAAGTGTAACTGGCCTACTTTTAATAAATGCTTTGATTTTGATTTTTTTTTCTATTGTACGTAATTCTACCTACATACTATTATTTAATAGTGTATCTATAATAATAGCCTTACTAAAAAGGGTTCGATAATTCCTTAAGTAGAGTAGATATGATATGCTTCCAGATTTTGTGAGTACCTAAGCAATTATATTAAAAGGATCGATCTCAAATGTGCTCTCTAGGTTTTTATCCTCTACGTTATTCAGCAGATTTATCACAGCGCAAAGGCCGTCCTTTAGTATTGCAACCAGCAGGAGTGGAGTTCTTTCGTAACATCCCGATCCATACTTAATGTTCTCGTGAATTTAGCTCATGACATGCACTAGTTGGGAACTGACTTACAGCCTCTCGTACGCCAGTGCGATGTCTTATCGGCTGATATATTGCCCTGACAGTATTTTCGATTGCACGAACTCACGAATGACTCAGCAAGACAAGGTCACTTACCAAATCCAACTTAAACTGACCTACACAGTGAACAAAAGGAGGATAATCAAATGTTTTCGGTTCACTAAACAATTATCCTGTCATAGCAGTAAAGTCCAAAAGGCGGGAACTAACTGGTAGGACTTTAGGGGAAGAAAATAATCAGCTGCCTCACACGTTTGGGTCGAGTATGTATTGATATTTTATATGGAGCAGCTGATTATATTTTCGCGATTACCATATTGCTCCCATGGAGATGGTTGTTCAGTTTGGTGTAGCACAACCTCGAGTATGACATTACCCTTTGTGTTACACGCTGTGTACCTAGATACATCTAAAGGCAATTTTAATGCACTACCAAAAATGATATGATGATGATGTGTACACCTATTCATAGACAAATTTCCCGGCATCATCTACCTAGCCTTTTCTCAACTATGTTTGGGTCGGCTTCCAATATAACAGAATGCAGCGGAATACCAGTATTTTACATGGAGCGACTGGCTATCTGACCCCTTGGTAAAACTGATTGTTAGACTTTCGCGCCACTGACTACCTGTAACGACTGTCAATGATCTACAAATTACCGCCGGGAACAACGGCTTAACGTGGTTTCCGAGGCACGGAGGAAATTCGTATGTAACGGGTGGTCACCCATCCCCGTACAGGAATTTTGGGGCACTATGCGATATACACTATGCTATAAGGTTCAGTGTAGGGGACACGTGTCTTATAGATTCCGATGCGAGGCCGGTTTCCTCTCGATGTTCCTTCATCGTTTTGAGAGCAGAATTATACATTACACTTGGATTTTATTAACCTTTAAAGTAAACAAAATAAAAATTATACGAATAAAATGGCCACATCCCGTCTGGTATCTTTTCTGATTCGCCTACTAAATAAAAACCACGCAAAATAAAGGAAAAAAGTGCCCTTTCGTAACTGTTTTAATCTTCATAGATTGAGTCCCGTTTCGTCAACCATTCAACTGTTTTTAGGGTTCCGTACCCAAAGGATAAAAACGGGACCGTATTACTAAGACTTCGCTGTCTGTCCGTCCGTCTGTCTGTCACCAGGCTGTATCTCAAGAACTGCGATAGCTACACAGTTGAAATTTTCACAAATTATGTATTGCCGCTATAACAACAAATACTAAAAACAAAATAACATAAATATTTAAGGGGGGCATCCCATACAACAGACATGATTTTTTTAGCCGTTTTTATAGATAGTACGGAACCTTTGTGCGCGAGTCCGACTCGCACTTGGCCGGTTTTTAACAGTACAGTCAGTTCCCAAAAATACCAGGAAACTTCTATGCAAAATACCAAAGCAGTTTTCGTAACTAAAATGCAGTCTGAGGAAAGCGGAAACAGTTCTGAAAACTTCCTTCCTACGCAATGTCTACAATCCCTTTCATATCGTGTTGACTATGCAGATTTTACACAAGACCTGCAACTGGTCGCGAGTTGTGACCACCAGTTGCAGCGCCCAATTGCCTCACAGTTGCTCAACGGTCGCAGATCAACTTAGCTCAGGTTTTGACATACTGGGCGCCATGCTTGGCTAATCTACCTTCGGATAGCGAGCAAGCAATTTATTTCACTTGGGCAATTTGTAACACTCTGGCCTTTCATATATGTTGTTTATTTGTACGCACTTTTAATTGCGTATTAAGGTTAACGCACACTTATAGGCACTGCACGGGTACTGAATCGACTCGGCTCTTTTTTAGTAGTTATCCCATTCCAGCGTGATGCCTTTAATATGCTACCAAGTGCATTGCAGTGTGGAGTTTCATAGACAGAACCCCGAACGGCTCTAGTTGAGGTGATAATCAGATTCCGCGCAATGCTTATATGTAACTGTGTGTTAACCTTTTTAATGTTGTAAAGACTGGCTAAAGGTTAATAACGTCTAAAGTGTGGAAACGGAAAAAGTTGCTATTCAAAAAAGGAATAATTTAATTATGAAGTCGCTGAACTTTCATAATATTTGGTTGGTGGAACAAAGGATGAGGTCAGGAAATAATTAAGTGAAGTCGTTTAAAAAACAATGTCATTTTTTGCTTGTAAAGTCTGACTACATACATAAGTACCAGGATTATAAATACAAAAAAAAACTCTGTCTTTTACCTATTCGTGCCTTATTAGCTGATCCTATTTCGACACAAAGACAGACACAGATAGGTATCTTGATCCCGGCAAGACGGTCCCATAAGTACTTATTCTTTCAAAAACCACGCGAGCGAAACCGCGGGCCAAAGCTAGTGACCGATGTAAAAAGATAGTGATTCAACAAAAATGCATCAGGTAGTGAATAAAGATAACAATTTTATGAATATTTATAAAATTAACTGGTTTCATCTCGGAATCAAGGTCGAGCCAAGGTCGATAAAATTGCGTCAAGTTGTTATATTGTTTTGTCTCGGAAACGTTTTAGGCCATCGTGAGATGAGATTACTGCAGTGAGATGGCACTGATAACAACATTGTTATTAAGTAATAAGTAAGTATCATTAAAAATCTACGTCAGAAGAAACGTTATTTCAATCCTGTTTCACATAGTGCTGAAATCCTTGGCACAGCCAACCTCATTATTATTGTCCACTAGAATATGATGTTGGCTTTGAAGAGAAGACAAATGACAATGATTCTGTTTAAAATAGGGTGACTAGGAACCACACCGTACCACGTGGTACAGCGAGGGTCGGTGGATGTCAGATTGTGTCGTTTGGTTCTAAGAAATGTTGGTTTCCTCACGTTGTCTTCCTTCACGTTTTTGAGAGCAGTGATGATGAAATGGATTACGCAAAGTAAATCACCTGTCTGGGTTCGAACCCACAAATCGTCAGTCAGGGCCGTTACCACTCCAGCAGCTCCCTCATGAGCATCAACTATAGAAATTGCAGGTGCTCGGTAGACTCGTGACGCCCTAGGTAACATGGAAATATACTACCTTAGTAACTTGCTTCATCATCGAGGACGAGACAACAACAGGTATAATTGAACAATCAAACTAGCTTTTTCCACGAAACTATGTAGGTCCTCCTTAGGTTTAACTTTTTTCGTTGTTAACACCACTGCTCTCAAAACATATCCTGCATATCCTGGGGCCGATCAATTCGAAGATAGGTGACATTCAACCACCCGCACTGGGCCCGCGTGGCGGAATACAGGCCATTACTTTACACAGAGATGAGGCATGGGTTCCAGTTAAGCTGTTTGTAATACTAACAAAATAGTTTTCACAAATCATCTTCCTGCCCTTGTCCCATGTTATTTGAAGTCGGCACAACAATTTTTTTTCTCCCATTCTCCCCAGTCCATCGACACGCTATCATTTACTCCTTTTTCCTTCATATCATTACTCAATCCATCCATCTTTTCTTTGGTCTTCTTTTTCCTCTCAACGTAAAATATGGATCACTGTTGTCTGGAATAAATTCATTTTAATTTATTTTAGGCAGAGGGAACATTTTGAACCAGTAACTTGTGCCTTGCTAATAAATAAATAAATTAAGCCACCTCAGGATCTTTTGTCTGATTAATAAGATGCGTCTTGTTGTTCAATTATTTATTTAGCATCTGCGTGCACGATTGTGTAATATCGAACAAGGATTTTTGAATATTATATCGGCATCCGCTAGCGTGTTGGTTCTACCAAAGTTCAGTGCAAAATTTCCGATTACATTAGTATTTCACATGACTTTGCTCGGGCAATGTGTGTTGCCATGTTGCGGTATGCATTACGGAAGAAATTGTTTCCAAATATTAAAACGACAAAACGATGCCAGTTTAGCTAGGTACATGAGTAAAAATATGGCGAATAGGTTACGTGTAACCTATTTGTTACCTATATTATTCTTTTGTTTATTTTGGTCCTTCGAGCCGGATATTTTTTTACACATATCTAACAATTTTATTGAATACACTAAATCGGAACTTTAACGTACATAACAGAAAATAATATACCATCTACCTATAGTCCAGTCATATTTCACCAGTTATATTTAGGTGTAATAAATTAATTGTCATCATCCAGTCCAGACTAAAGACTGCTATTAATAACTAAAAGAAAATCCCAAGAACACTTTAACCGACCTGAGTACTCAACCCAGGACCTCATTCTATCATTCATCATCAATCAAAAGTAGATCATTTATGCGACTTGTAGCAACTACCGTTTTCCTTTGACAGATGAATGTCGGGAAGTTTAGACGTCTGATTTCCTGTTACATTGCGTTTGCTTGTCTTCGTCACGATGTTGTTTTTGCTGTATCAGTCCGATTGTCGTCTTGAACTGATTTTGTTTGTCTTGAAATGTCCCAGTGCGTTACGTTTTGCCGTACTCATTTTGTCCTACTTAAAATGAATTACATTGCTAACGTAATATTGTTAGCAATATAGGTTCGAAACATGTTAAAAAAATACATTTACACTGGGCTATTCTTCCGGGCTGGGGCTACCATGACCTCTTAAGGCAGTATTGTTTTAATGTCACTGCATTGTGGGAAAGAGCAGGAGCTATACAGGACGTCTAGCTCCATCTCTTTCTTATACTGAAGAAAGATTCTTAATAAGAACCTGGCAACTTCATTTCCAAGGCGCATATTTCACGTTTATACTAGATGATAAAGTTGATATTTAGTACATTTAAATTAGAACGATGGATTTGAATAGAAAATCTTTTTTCAATCTAGTTTATACATACATTGTAACTTAGGCGTTACAATGTATGTACTTATATTACTGTTCTAATGGTCGCTAGCGCGAGTGCTAAGCAATGAGGTCCAGGGGTCAATTCCAAGGTTGTGCAAAGTGTTATTGGGGTTTTCCATCTGGTTGTTTAGCTATTATTTTCTCAATAACAACCACGGTGTCTGGATTTGTTCTCGGTTGATGGCAAATGGCTCGCCTCCTATTACATAGGACTGAAACGTAACTGGCGAAATGTGGTTGTACTATAAGGTACACCGCTGCCTAACCCTTCAGGGATTATCGACGTAATGTTATTAGTTCCAAAGATTAGCCCCTAAATCCAAACTTACAAACTATATCTCTTCATAATATTTATATCATATAAGTTTGTATATTAATTTATAAATAGTTTATTCAAAATGTAAATCAAACACGTCATGTTGCAGTCGAGGTGGGAGGTCACTGTTGTTGATATAATTGCAGCAATGCCGGCACGTGGGGATGTGCACTTATTAGTGCAATCTTGTTTACACTAATATTATAAAGAGGAAAGATTCATATTTTTGTATATTTGTAACGAATAAACTCAAAAACTACTGGACCGATTTAAAAAATTCTTTCACTATTAGAATGCTACATTATTTTTGAGTAAATTAGGCTATATTAAAAAACTAGCTGTTGCCCGCGACTTCGCTCCCGTGGAAATTTTGGTGTGTATGTGAGAGACTACCTCGTTGGTCGAGTGGTCGGAAGTGCGACTACTAAGCATGAGGTCCTGGGATTGATGCGGAGGTTGGGCAGTGTTAAAAAAAATGTACAACGTCGGCGATTTTATCAAATTTTAATTTTGTTTTGATTTTTAAACTTTTTAAGATTTTATTTCGTAATGAGTTGTTAGTAGTACTTATTACTTCCATGAAAAGAGTAAACACAAAAGGAAAAATAAAACCAAATTCATTGGTTGCCATTCCGACAACACTTCGACTAAAACCTATTTACGTAAATAATTCAATTTATCGTAGAAATCGCGTATGAGGTCTCTAACTGAATTTTAAAGATGAATATCTTTTAAGTCTGTTGGTTGATTTTGATGAAATAAACGCTAAATGTTACTCGGAACATTGCTTCTTATGTTTCAATGTTTCGATTTTGAATACAATGAGGGGTTTGTACGTGATGCACGCACCAACGAACAGACAAACTGACAAAAAATCTAAAAATGGTAGAAATAGGTTCTGTATGTGATCTTTTAACACCCCTACTATTTTTTTTCTAAATATTTTCAATGAACAGAAACGCCACGTCTACAGATTTATTATATGTATAACGATCATCTATCCGTCCATCCTCACAAACTTTCGCATTTTTAATACATACGAGTATAATTATTACTAGGAAGTAGGATACCTTTTTAGAGTCTCTGAAAACAATACTCTTTCTTTATTTAATTTTCTTAAAGGCGTGAATAGCGTTTAAATCAGTCTGTAAGGTTCCCACAACTGGGACACCGGTCTCGTCTCTGTCATAGGCCAAAATCGAAAAATCTATTTCACATGTCTTCGAATTTTCGATTCAATTTTACAATATTATTGTCGATAAAATTAGTAAGCATGAAATATAAATCATTTTTCCTCCAAGTACTACCAAATTAGATCCTGTTTCTTAAAATCTTTAAGTCATAATGAACCAGGAATCTCTCAATCTTGACAACAACCGTGAACACTTCCGGTTTAACCGGATGCAGCTTATTTCATGCAGTGACTACCTTACCTTGGTAAAACTGGTGGTCAATCTTTTAAGCCCCACGACTGCCAAAGATCTACCAATGACAGCCGGGTTCAACGGCTTATTGTGCTTCCCGAAGTACAGGGGAAAGTCGGTATGTAATGGATGGGCACCCATCCAAAGACCAACCTTGGCAAACGCTACATAACCTCGAAGATCGATCCGTGCCGCTGTTATTATTAAACCACGAACTCTTAATTCCCCAATTAATCCTCAAGTTATTTGTATAAATAAATAAATTAATGGTTAATACAGAACGTGAATGTAGTGTATCGTCTGTTTGTTTTATATCGAACATTAGGGAGTTAAATTCGTTTTTTTTTTCTTCTAAAGATCTTATTCAAAACATTCGATGTTATTGACCAAACAGTAAATTAATAACAATGTGTGTGTTAATAACTTATGTGAACTTATGTAATAAGCTTGTTAAATAATCCTACAACAAACCAATTAGTTTCCCTTGCTTCTCGGAAACAATTTATTTTCCCGCACACACATGGAAAATAATTTTACGTCAAGTTCACTTAAATTGCCTTTATGTATGTGGCTAAATAATAACAGCCGCTCGGGTCGATCTTTAGGTTAAGCCGCGCTTGCCTAGGTTGGTCCGTGGATGGGTGACCACCCATTACATAATTGAGTTTCCTCCGTGCCTCGGAAAGCACATTAAGCCGTTGGTCCCGGCTGTCATTTGTAGATCTTTGACAGTCGTTAAGGCAGTCAGTGGCTCGAAAGTCTGACAACCAGTCTTACCAAAGGGTATCGTGTTACCCAGTGATAGCTGGGTTGTGGACGTCAGATAGGCAGTCGCTCCATGTAAAATACTGGTATTCAGCTGCATCCGGTTAGACTGGAAGCCAACCCCCAACATAGTTGGGAAAAGGCTAGGCAGATATGTATGTAATTTGATGGGCAAGGCTAGAAAAAGATGGATTTTAGTTTCATTACTATTATTTACTAATGAATTTAGTTGGAGTTGGTTTTTCATAACAGACAAACAAATAGGATGAATTGAATTAGAATAAACCGTTCTGAAAAGAAAATAATATTAGCAGCTTCCAGTTTTTTAGGGTTCTGTACCCGAAGGGTAACCAACGGGACCCTATTACTAAGCCTCCACTGTCCGTCTGCCTGTATGTCCGTCCGTCTGTCTGTCAGCGGGCTGTATCTCATGATCCGTAATAGGTAGATAGTTGAAATTTTCACAGAATGTGTATTTCTGATGCCACTATAACAACAAAAAATAAATAAAAAATTAAAGGCGGCTCCCCTATTACGATGGTACGGAACCCGTCATGCGCGGGTCCAAGTCGCACTTGGCCGGTTTTTGCTAGCACGGTTGTTTGCTAGGTGATGTTTCCAATTGTCTTTCAAAAGTTTGGACATTTCAATTAGGTTTACGGAAGGTTTTCTAACAGAAGATTCAAAAAGTATGAAAATATTTAATCTAAAATGCAAAATGATTGCCTTACGAAAAGTTGAATTCAGTCAAGTGAATGTCAATTTCTAGTTTTCCTAAGTCTTTTGGTTTTATTTTAAATAAACATACAAAAGCAATTTATATTTAAATTTTATTTAAGCATTATAAAATCTAAGTCGATGTTGGCACAGGAATTCTGCTTTGCTGTATCACAAAATACATTTTAACATACAGATACGCAAAGAGGCACATAACTTATAAGAGAGCTAAAATTCTAATAGAAACTTGGTCGATTATAACAAACAAGACTACACTAGTCTTCAGCCTAGAAAAATAACTAGATGCATTGTACAACAATCTTAATTTTAACCCGTAATTATATTAACTAGAACACTGTAGTCACATCACTATTTTGTCAACATTTTTGAGTTTTCACTCGTCGTCCAAGTCAAACCACATGGATGTGACACTCCTCGATCCTTGCTCCCTCGCCTGCTCCTCGGTTATGATCCTGAGGACTACCACCTCCATCATGCAGAGAGCGAAGAGTATGAGGAAGACAGCAAAGTTCGACCCTTGGTGGTGGAACTGGAATGAGGCCGGTAATGGCCCTGGTGGTGGCCACGCTGCCACTCCAAAAGTCACTAAACTGGATACACTTGATAAACTCATGCTCTTCTTTCACATTACTATCGACAGTTATTTTTCCTCGTTATTCGAATTGGACAATTCTTTTTTATGCAGTGCGAATATTCGAATTTGACAGTTCTATCGTCACATTATTTTACAACGAATCGATTTTGTATTCGCGTCTCGATTACGCGTTGTTTGTTTACAAAAGCGTGCAAATCTCCCGCGTGCCGGAACGACTGTGGTCGTTATCGTCGCGGGCAGCGAATGCATCGGCCGCGGCGCCTCCAGCCGCTGTTGCAACTCTCTTATGAAATATGAATCGCTTTAGTTAGGCTCTTAGTTGAGAAACGGTTGAAATGCGAGTGAGCGCAACTGTTTTGCGGTCAAGGCTGCGGGTCCAGTGTCCGATGACCTTTAGTGTGACGTAGAGTATTGTAATGGGCTAGTGTACGTCAGTCCTACGATGTAGGGCAGGCTAGTTGCGATACACCTGTTAATTTGTATTGTTTTGCGAGTTCATTGATTCACTTAGACTTAATTAGACTCTCAAAATAGGTGATAGGTAAGTAGTTAAATAAACGCTGTAAATTGTTGTGTTTATTATGGAATGCGTTTCAAGTTTGGTTCTGGTCTCGTTAAAGACTTACAAGTAGAAAAAAAATCGTGTTATGTCTGCATGCTTATTATTCCCAAGCAAAAAACTTCATCATCATTCTCTTGCCTTTGTCCCAATTTATTTGGGGTCGGCGCAGCTTGTCTTCTTCTTCCATACTTCTCTATTACTCGTCAGCTCAACAGACACCTCTTTTCGTGCCATATCATTCTTCACACAGTCTATCCATCTTTTTTTTGGTCCTCCTCTACTCCAGCAAAAAGCAAAAAGCTTCTTGTTTAGAATTTCTGTCTGATGAGAAATTTGAATCTGGGGCATGGCAGTATCTATCCAGATAAACATATGGGACGAACTTTCACACAAATACGATAAAATTTTATCGGTCAAACGCCGTTTGCGATTCCGACAACATTCCGACCGATATATCTACCTACCTGTAACCTGGAAGCGGGCTATCTATTGAGGCCGCGCTCTGTGTAAATATTGATAAAGATACGCATATCGAAATGACGTCAGAGATCATTTTTAGGGTTCCGTACCTCAAAAGGTAAAAATGGAACCCTTGTAAGATCACTCTCTTGTTCGTCTGTCTGTCCGTGTGTGACCACCGATTTTGTCAGGAACGGGTGGACATAGCATGTTGAAATTTGTACCAGATACTGAGATCTATAGTTCCTATTAGGTGTATAAAAATCAAGGTCCTGAGTCAACACGATAAAAATGTATGGGCAAATTTAGATTTTTGCGAAAACTTGTAAGTACCAAAATTTACCTTAATTTTCAACTTTTTTATTTTTTGGAATTTTTCCTTTACTTGTACTGTAAGACCTTCCTTTTAACCAAAAATGACAATTCTATCGGAAGTACCCTATAGGTTTTGGGTCAAAAACCTATATGGTAGTTCCCGTTGACCTAGAATCATGAAATTTGGCAAGAAGCATTGTCTTAGAGCACAAGTAAAGGGGAAAATCTGAAAACCGTAAATATGTAGTTTAATAACAAAATACCTACAAGTTTATACGGAACCCTCGGTGCGTGAGTCCAACTCGCACTTGCCCGGTTTTTTTCAAAATAGATTAAGTAATTTATTGGTCCTTTTTTCCAAAGCGAAACGGAATAAAGGACCACTTTTGTACCTAATAAGCAAAAAAATAAGGTGTTTGAAGATTACTTGTAATATTTATTTTTTATTTTTCCTCGTATATTTGCTTAGCTATTTGTACAGTAGGCCAGGTGACAAGACCAGTGTAAGTTGGCCTCTTGTTCTTTTAATTATTAAAACACTAGTTCAACGTCAAAGTGACACCACAGACGTGCAGCCTACTGTACCTACAATCATGGAGAACAAGCAAACTAAAACCAATACAGACATACAATGGAGAATTTCGTGTTATTCAAAACTCAAAACTCAAAAATGCAAAGCATTTATTTCAATTAGACCATTACAGGCAATTTTGAATGTCAAAAAAAATCAAAAAAAGCGAAGCTACAGTTACAGCCACAAGGCATAACAACTTGAGAAACTACTGTAGTTACACATACCTACACATATTAAAGAGTTCATCCAAATAACTGACGATAACATATCAGTTCAGTATGCCGATTATACATACTTCGTGAAATGTGTGTACTTAGACCTCTGCCTATCGCATGAAGAAATACAGACGTGATAATAAATCCTTTAACTTAAAACCAGACAACTAACGCTGTTGAAACTGACTCAACGTGTCTTGCGATATGTGATTATGTTAAGAAATGATCGACTCGTGCATTAAAGTAACAAATCATGAAGCAACATGAAATTCCAACAGATTCTGATGTCCCATCTACTTACTTGCAGTTACCAAACTAATATACATTAAGATTGATCATACCTGCCTTCCAATCCTTACTTTACTAAAAGAAAAAACAAAACGGGGACAAACTCAAATATAAAGATTAACGTAGATCTTTTAGCGCTTGTATGTCATTTTTTTTTTATATTTAATGGGTCTACTCTTGACCTCAATCTAGTCCTGAAGACAGAGATGAGGTCGACGATGGAATTGTCATTTTCATTAACAAGAGGCAATGATTGTTGGAATAGATTTATGAGATGGAAGATCGTTCCAAATTTGACCAAGGATTGTGTATTGTGAGAAAAGATCGGTGTAATGTAACTATAAATCTGTGGTCTGTAATATAAAAACTACTTTCTCAAAACTTGACGTCTAAAAACACCGTCCTTTTTTCCTTAAAAAAAAAACATTCATAACCACACTTTTCAACTGTCAACTTTACTGTCAACTCTTTTGTCATTTACCCTGTGAATGCGCAACAGTGCCCAAAAACAAAGAATGTTCATTTATGTAACATACAAGGATGTCCCCGAACTATCAACGCGACGTTCTTCCATGGAAATAGTCGACACATCCGTGGAGAAATCCTTGCTGGTCAATCCACAGTGCTTTGTTCGTATCATGCTGGAATACATTAGGAAGAAGTGCCGCCTGGGTAGCTTCACCCAGTTTGATTTATGTGATGAAACCGGACAACTGATGGGATTGTTCTCTTTGAACACTTATGCGTACGCGACTGATCGGTTTGAGCATAAGAAGATTTATTATGTGATTGTGTTAAAGGTGGTAAGGATCATTTTGTGGATATTAGGGGAGTGAATGAACTCATCGACACGGAATTGCCTTGAGTGGATCAGAAAGAGCTTATTTCCGTGCAGTAAAAGGGAATAGTCCGACGTGATTGAATTAGCTTGGGGCTTTGGGACCGTTAAAGGGCTCTGTGTAATAAAACGAATAGTCCAATGCGGCATCGAGTCGCATCATCCGTCCCAAAAAGAGGCGAAAAATTGTTTTTGTAACTGATTTCTAAAAAGGAGAAGGTTCTCAATTCAGCAGTATTTTTTTTTTATTTTTAGTGTATTTTTTTGGAAGTTGTTTATTTTTATGCATAAAAGTTTTTTGCTTTTATTTGAACGTAACACGTAACTTGTGAAATCTGTAGTGTCGTGTGATCACTACCTAATGCACGTTTCTATAATATTATATCTTTAACAAAATAAACAAAACATAACAACCTAGCGGGTGTATGAGTCGGTAAAGATTGACAATTTGATCAGATCAAAAATATGCATTTGATTGCCTCCCTGTTGCTGCGCATGAGGTCTTGGTTTCGATTCCTCGTTTGGGTAAAGTGTTTTTGGGTTTTCCATCACGAATTTCTCAGTAGCCGCAACAAGCCTGGAGTTGTGGCTGGTTGATGGCTACAGGACTCCATGCCTAATCATACTGGCGAAATGCAGGGTGCCAAATGGTGGATGTTACGCATATATGTATCCCCTTTCCCTGTTTTTCTCAGGAATTGGACAGACAAATAACAGTCCTGCCCCAACTGAACCAAGAGAACAAGCTGTACACCGAGTTGCAGCAGAAGGTCACGAACTTCTTGGCAACCGACGAACGTAGCACCGTGGCTTTCCTGCCGAGGAAGTCGGTAGTCACCCTTTCGCCCAAGGTGTCCCCCCCACCGGGCAATAAAAAGGATGGATCAATTAAAGCCCCGGGCGGGAAGAAGACGAGAGCTGGAAAGTGAGTTAACGCTGTTGAAATTTCAGCTCTCGGCTTAACGTTGAGCGTTCGAAATCAAGCAGAGTGCTTAAAAGTAATAAAAGTAATAGCCGGTTTTTTTTCGACACTAGCTATGCCCCGCGACCAACGCCCGCGTGATGATTAAATATTACTTCCCTATTTGGATCGAAGTTTGTTATTTTTTTGCCTAACACGGAAGATAACCCGTAAGTGACAGTATAAGTTTAGTTTTAAACCGTGAAAGCTAAAACTCAGTACCATAAATACTTTTATATGCATAACATCACACATAATATGACGCTTGTAAACCCCGTAGTGTTAGACAGAGGCATACCTAATAGTACACCCACATTTCGCCAGCTATGCTTAAGCCCCATGTAATAGGGGGCGAGCCTATTGCCACTAACCGGGCGCAAAACCAGACTCCGTGGCTCCAACTGAGAAATTCCTGACGGAAAAACCCATTTTGCCCTACACACTTTCATACGCATTCAGCATAAAGCTGTTATTTTGAAATTACAAACAGACACTTCAATTTTAGTTCAGCCATACATGGGTCAATTCCATAAAGATATAAGGTTCAACCACATCTTAACAAAAGGGCTAACAAAGGAGAAAATGAAAACAATGCCAGATAACTGCACCTTACTTGATGCTCCCATACTCAACCAGGAGGTGAAAGCTGTGCTCACAGAGGCCTCTAAACTAAGAGACCATGGGATCGAGATGTCCCAGAAATAACTTGGACTGGCTACCTCATCATAGCCAAAACCATGACCGACCTCATAACAATGGGAGAAGTAGATAAACATAAATTGCTTACTAACTTAGCTGACGCTACCAAACTATTAACCAATATTCACTATCACCAAACGCAGACAAGAATAAAATTGATATCTCCAGTACACAAAAACAGACAAAAACTTTAACCAAACTTTATCCAAAACAACAAGAGACACTTTTCTTTATGGAGAAACCTTACCGGAACTATTAAGAAATGTAAAACAAATACAACAAGCTGCAGCACAATAAAAAAAAACCCCGCCTACAGCACCATCGAACAACAACCAGGAACGGCCCACCACTGAAAATGAAAATGAATGCACGTGGTGGGCCACTCAAGACAACCGAGCCGTTGAGTTAACGACAACAACCCCGTTGGCCGCACCGCTCCGGGAGGGCAGCTCACAAGGCCGACCCATGCAATTGAACATCCCTCTAACTTATCACAGTTGGAAACTATTCAAATGGGAGAATCCATTGTAGATCTACTCAAATTAGGTGTCATAGTCCCTTTGTCAACATACAAATGGTGAATTTATCAGCAAAATTTTTGTTAGGCCTAACCAAAATGAAAAATTTATACTAAATAAATATTTAGTGTAAAATTTCCATTTTGTTGAAGCCTAAGAAAAATAAAAAATGCCCTGCACGGGGTTGCGACAGTCGCTCTCTCCGTGTCGCCATGAGATCGCGCCGGAGGTCTGTGCGCTGAGTGGCGATTTGCCGCGTCAGCGGAGTTTCCTCTCAACGTAGGCGTAGGCGCGCGTAGGCAGCGCGCCATTCGTGCAGGCACTCGAGGACTATCACCTCCAGATCCCATGGCGTGCGGTACTTCCAGACTAGCATTACGGCTACCACCTGTTGGGGTGCGTTTAGGTAGTGGGCGGCTCGCCGCTTCAAAGAACGCGCCCACACCGGTACCCCATAAAGGGCCATGGACCGCACGACCCCCGCGTAGTGCCTCGATTGTCACGAAGTAAAATTTGAATCAAGACATCGCTTATCAAGTAAGCTCGTTTGATTCTTAATTTTATTAATTTGTACAGAATCAGATGTGTAGTTTAATGTGGTGTTGCCAGGTGAAGTGGAAGTTGGCATTAAACTGCATCATCTGTCTTATTCCTTTCAATGTTGGGGTTCAGTTTCCAGTATTTTAAATGGAGCGACTGACAGACCTCCACTAGCCAGTTACTGCGTAGCACGAGACCACTTGAAAAGAAGTTTTAAAGTATTAATGTTTAATTATTTGATAGGAATTCTTAGCTTTAATTGAAATTCTTAATCATGAATAATTTTATGTCTGTATTAAGTTTTCCTAATTTGTTATACAATAGAAAAATATTATAAATATTAAAATAAACAAATAAATTATAGTATTTGTTATTGGATTTTTCTATCGGGAATTTCTCAGTAGCAGCCACGGAGTCTGAATTTGTGCCCAGTTGATGGCAATAGGTTCGCTCCATATTACATGGGACTTAAATTTAACTGGCGAATTGTGGGTATATTATTAGGTACCTACACCTCTGCCTTACCCTTCGGATTACTGGCGTGATGGTATGTTGATAAAAATATTGTTATAGGAATGAACGGATTTTTATTAGTTAAACTAGCTTCGCTCGCGTTAATTTAGAAATTGACCATCAATTCGGGTTGTACTCTGCTTGTAATAATATAATTTAATCGTGATTCGATAGATACCTGGCGCCATCTATTATCATAAGAACGTTATTTTTCTTTTCCTCGGGCACAATATTATACTTTTTTTCGGGATGAAAGGTCCGGATCCGTTTCTGTACACCTGACATCGTATATGCAAAATTTCTGGTTTCAGTGGTTTAGGCGTGAGAAGGTAACAAAAAAAACTTACTTTCGCATTTATAATATTAAGTAAGGAAAGATATGGGTAAGGAAGTAAGTATGAGTTGATATGAAACTAAGGACGCCTACTTAGAAATAAACGTATATTCATTGTGAATGTTTTTGCTATTACTTATTTAACAGGCGACGGACTTTATAGACATCTTACAGCAACTTTTTACAGCTAGCAATGTAGGTGCTTTTTCACACCACATTGATTGAATATAAGGGTTTTTTATAGGTTTTAGATTGATTAACTGGTTTCGTTACAGTTATTCCATGAAATCAGACCATGAAATCTCTTAGTTAAAGTTCCAAATTCGCTGTCGAATAACGCAATCCAAAGACAGGGTCTTAACCACAATATTAAAATATATAACACGTCTATAATCCTTCTAATCAATTCGATAGTTATTTTTAAGTCTGTCTCTATGTAAAAAGATGTGAGCCTATTCCCAACCGGGTACAAATCCTGACTCCGTTACTGATGCTGATAAATGCAAAAATTCAGCAGCACTTTGTCCACCCTGGGAATCGAATCATAAGGACCTCAAGTAGCGTTTGCGACCACGGATATAAATATACCTAGGTAACGCAAGAGCACCAACTTCGAGTGCGTGGCTACTGTCGCAGCAAGCTAATTTGTTAAAAACTACAACCTTAGGTACAACTCAAGAACTTAATTCTAGACATTTAAAGAAAAGAAAAAAAAACAATCTGTTTATTTCCAAATGCATTCATCAAAACAATTACAATAAAAGAAAATACGCTCAACCTTTTTGAGGCAAGATTAAGTGCGCTATCGATTAAGATTTAGGTTACTCAATCACAGGTCTTTGTCTAGTAGTGGACCCACACGTACGCCCCTCAGAGTTATTTCGGCAAAATATACAAAAACGTATTTTGTATATTTGCCGGAATAGTGCTTTAAATGACGTCATAATTAGTAGGTAGTCAAAAAGTGGCACGCTTGGTTTTCATACGGATCGTGAAATTTGCGCTATCCAGATATATCTATATTATGTGGTTGCGACCACCACACCAACAGGGAAATAGTATTTTGCTCAATTTTAATAGTGACTATAGTATCAAGTACCTACACAATAATAATGAGCTGTCCTCAATAAGTGACGGCAGACACACACGAACACACATAAATACGAATCACACGGTATTATAGTTTGTCCACCTTCCGGTATACGCTCTACTGTGGTGGAGTCGGTTGCTCGTGACGTGACCGAATATAGTACGACAGGTGACATGTGGCGGGAATTAATTGGTAGAGGCGTAGAGTTCGGGTTAGGGTAGAGCTCCGTCTCTACATTTGTGTAAAGACCTATTTCACTTAGCATATGCATAATCAGCGTTTAATATTAGTTACTTTGCTTTGGTATTGGTCAAATCTAGCAATCGAATTCCAAACCAGTTCCCTGCAACCGATTGAGATGATTTTTTTTTTTCTTTTTTTAAAACGTTGCCCCACACTAGGAATTTCTCCTGTATCGTGGGTGCGTTTACAAACATTTAAACTCACATACACAAACGGCCAGACCCGGAACAACTATCTGTAGGCCATACAAATATTTGTTCTGTGCGGGGATCGAACCCGCGACACGCAACGCAGCAGTCAATCGCTCAGCCACTGCGCCAACCGTGCCGTCAAATTTTGCACACACCTTTGGTTCTGGTGACAATATACATATTTCTATGACAGAGATGACTTGATCCTGCTGTCAGGATCGCCTCCTCAGGAGAGAACTCCTCAACGGTTAATAACACGGTCACGAAACTTTATAATATACTCGTTCAATGTTGATAGATTGGAGATTTTCGCCTCGTACAGCAGTCAGGACCATTTTTAGTTTAATGTATGTTTTATTTTTAAGGGGCAGCTCGTGGTTAAATAATAACAGCCGCTCGGATCGATCTTTAGGTTAAGCCGTGCTTGTCTAGGTTGGTCTGTGGATGGGTGACCACCCATTACATATCGAGTTTCCTACGTGCCTCGGAAAGCACGTTAAGCTGTTGGTCCCGGTTGTTATTTGTAGATCTTTGACAGTCGTTACAGGTAGTCAGTGGCCCAAAAGTCTGACAACCAGTCTTACCAAGGATATCGTATTACCCAATACCCAGTACTGGGTTGTGGAGGTCAGATATAAATACTGGTATTCAGCTGCATCCGGTTAGACTGGGAGCCGACCCCAAGATAGTTAGGAAAAGAATAGGCAGATGATGATGTATGTTTTATTTTTTAAGATTTTCTTGTTTCCTTTTTTTGTTTGCCAGTTTGAGTACTATTATAAGCGACCTACCCAAATGTCCTTTCTTTGATATTGTTCGTCGTGTCGTTGAAAACCTTGCGCTATAAGTGAGCTACACGATAACAGACAAGTGCTTGCACTGACTGGACAGGTCCACTCAAATCTGTGTGGTTCTTTCTTCAAAAGACTATCTCAGACACTAGTCTGCATAATCCTCATGTGAGTTTTCTACGATTATATCTGGACCTTAAAAGAGACTATGACCTCTGAGTTTGTTTCGGCTGTTTCTTCTCAGAGTAGTCAGGCACGAAACACCGGCCCGTCATAATAGTTTAAAAAAAGAGAGGAGTAAATGTGTTTGTGAAACCTATTTGCGTAAAAAACATCATTTGTCAGTTATTATACTTTTCAAATTCAAATACTTTATTTCGAACAACCAAGTCCATATGGGTTAGAGAACTATGTTAGTAGGTAGTAATAATTTCATAGCTTTCATAGATACAGTTAAAAAATAATTACAATTCTTTACATAAATGTCTACACTTAATTGAATATAGTCTACACCCTAACGATTCTTTTTAATTTAATTTAATTTAATTCAATTCAATTCATTTTTTTTTTAATTTTGTATAATTGCTAATGTTTCATCACTTTTATTTGTCCTGTACTGTACGAGACATTTAAATAATTTTTCGTTTTTTCTTTCATTATAGATAAACCTAATTTTTAAACCTTATCATTTTAATAAAAACTCGTTATTAAAAAAAAATGTTTAATTTATTTTATTTGATTGCCAGAAACCCGCAACCTAAACTTGAATGCTTACTATTCTCTATTAGTTACCCGCTCTGTGTAGGTACAGACGCCAGCACATCAAGCTACTACAATCTGTCAAATTTCTTTAATAGATTTTCAACTTTATCTCTAAAGCATTAGGTTCAAGGTTGGTTGGGAAAATCTGACAGTTTCGGGTAGGTTGACCTGCTGGCGTCTGTACTTTCAATATGTATTCAATCCTGCCTGCGCCTGTCTTTACGGAAGTTCGTCGCACGTGCGCAGGAAATTCAGCAAACACTATACGAATAACAAGTGGGATTATGTAATAAAAATACGTCGTATTCCTTATTATGTCTCGATAAGTTTTAGCCAACTATTTTAGACAATCTTGTCCTGGGTCCGACTCCCAGGTTGGCAAAGTGATATTTGTTTTTTCATCTGGAAGTTTCTAGTACGACCGGTCCGGAATCTGAATTAAATAGACGCACTACGCCGTCTCACTCTTCGGGGGTTACAAAATGTAGTTTGTTAAACGCTATTGTTTTCGAATCTAAAAAGAAGGAAAGATCAACCAATATTGGAGCAACTTCTTAGGAAGGATGGCTCTATGAAAGTTTTCAGTGGTACATACAACCAACTACGCAATATCTGGCACACCACTCTTATTTATTCCAATTTCTCTAACCTCGAACTGATCCAAAGAATAGAAACATTTACTTTGCCTCTCTCACCAAAAAAATACTGCGGCATTCCATCAAACCATAGAGGAACAAAATAAATTCCAATTTCGAACAACGGACTATGCGTGCAACGAACCGTATCGATGCGCTTTTGGCGCGTCAAAACAAGTGACAACCGGCCGAATTCAAACGTCACCGGTACTCTAAAATTACTATAATAGGGCACCTACGTCACAAATTAGCAGGTTAATAGAAGATAACTGTATTCCAACTGTGACACTGTGTTTTAATTCCTACTTAAGTTTATTTTATTTTGAAATACGGTGTTTTTCTGTGTTTCATGTTAGAAGCGTGAACGTTGCCAAACTTGCGGTTGACATCGATTACGTATTAATTACATGGCTTTTTATGTATTTGTGCTAAGCATTGTCTGTTAGGCTATTGTTACAAAATTTCGCTGAACTGTATTCAGTCTCCTTGTAATAACGATACGCCACTATTAAAATGAGATTAACCGCCATTTTTGAATGGGAAGGTCCTATTTTGTAACATCTGTTTTCATTCGATATGATTACTATGTTAGATTGATATTATTGGGGTCTTGTTTGGGTCTTCGGAGATGATTATTGTATACATATTTTACACCAGCAATTTTTTTTCTGATTTTAGATCTAAACTTTTTTAATCTCACAACCCTTTTTTTTTTTTTTTTTTTGGGGGTTGGGAAATCATTAAATGATTCCTCCCGCTCTGGGCGGAGCGGAAGGGAGTGTCAGACTCTTACTGACTAAAAACCACCCATGTTCCTTCATTGGCCCTTTATGTTCCAGGGCCGCGGTATCTCTTTCGAACAGTCCCGCAGCCCTGGCAGGCAATCTCACAACCCTGGAGTCATCATTATCTGCCTAGCGATTTCCCAACTATGTAGGGGTCGGGTTTCAGTCTAACCGGATGCAGCTGAATACAGTATTTTACATAGAGCGACCGCCTATCTGATCTACACAACCCAGTTGGTACTGGGTAATACCGATACCCCAAAGCCTAGAGTCATTGACTGATAATAGAAAAAAATCATTGAAGTCTCATTTTTTCATGAAAATTATCTAATCACGACGCCGACGGAATCACGAGTGTTTTGTTAATCATATGACCTCCATGGAGTGGACAATGGCCGACGTTTTGGCAAGTTTCAAGGGTTTTATTATGTTCATTTGGGAAAACATTAGCCATTGGCATCGTAAAGGTCGACTTAGAGGTTGTAATACTTAAGTACTAATAAGCAGTATTGAGTTACATTCATAAATTAGTTTGTGCCATTTCAAATGGCTTTATGCCATGTGAACTTGGGTTCCCTGCATCATTATCATTCTCCTGCCCTTATCCCAATTTATTTGGGGTCGGCGCAGCATGTCTTCTTATTCTATACTTCTCTATTACTCGTCATCTCATCAGACACCTCCTTTCTTGCCATATCATCTTTCACACAGTCCATCCATCGTTTCTTCTACATGAGTCCGAAATAATATTCTGAGATAAAAGCCATCTTTGCTGAATAAGTTGTGGGCTCCACACGGCAAACCACGTAGAAGATGGAAGGATAAATAGTAGCCTTCGCTATATATGGAAGTATTAGGGAGAGTTCTCTAGCAGTGGAAGGCTAAATGGCATCATGGGTAAACCCTAGATGAAACTGGCACAGATGCCTAAAGATCTGCACAAGGAGGGTAGGTCTATGGCCAGTAACAGTGGGTGCAGTCCTTGTGGAGGTTGGTGAAAATGAGGAAAACCCTTTAACCTATCCTCCCTAACATTGTCTATGCTTTCACACAGATTTGGGCATAGATTGCGCACGAGCATTGCGTTGTGCGTGAAAATTGATTGCCTCGCTGTTACCGCAGTTTACGTACGTGATAGGTTATCAAAATCACAGAGCTTTCACTCTCGACTTTGTTTTTAATGCTCTTGCCTAAACAATGAAGGTACTCATACAACTTATGACTTTGTTTGAAAGACACTTTTTCAGTGGTTTACACGAATTGTGTATGACTTACATCACTTGAAGCATGCAATTTTACTACCATAATAAATGCAAAAGTTTGGATGGATGGATGTTTGTTACTCAATCACGCCAGAACGACTGAATGTATCTGGATGAAAATGAGTTATAACAAAATGAGTTATAGTAAATTCTCCCCGTGGGCAATTCCTGAAGTTCACGCGGGCGAAGTCGCGGACATAAGCTAGTTAATCATAAACAAAAATAGGCAAGGCAAGACCTTTTCTAGTGAATTTAAGAGGTAAGGCAGTTGCAGAACTGTGCATCTAACCTACTTGTACTTTTAATATAGTGCACTATAGGACTTATATAGGCTCCGGAGTTCGGTATCCCGGAGAGGCAATTGGGTATTATTTTTCCAGTTGATTGGCGATCACCCTCAATACCTAATTACTACCTAAAGGGACATGTGTGTGACATGCGTTACCCTCCAGGGTATGCCTGGCGTGACCATTGTGACATTATGCTTTGTTTAAAGTTGGAGATGACTCACACTTTTCATGAATTACTACACACTACTGAAATATAATACTAACATTAGAGATGACTTGTCTTCTCCGGCTGTAATTACCACGAAAAAAGTAACAATTAAAAGTATGAAGAGAAAGTCTTTGCTATACCTAGATTTATGCATTGATACACTAATTATCTCTTTGTGAAAGACTATACCTACGTCTGTGCATACATTTTGGATCTATAAAACATTCGTCACGTTTATTGTTTTTGCATTTACAAACTTAAGTTGTTAGTCTTAGAACACAATTTTAAATAACTACCCACCTTTAAAAAATAGTTCCAATAATCCACAATAATTCACTATGCCATAGACACACACACACAACACTAATTCACAAAACTCAAAATTCAAATGTGACGGAAGCAGCCGATTGTTTCCGAGCTTCCGTTCGACGGCATCAGCGCGGAGAGAGTGAACGAGTGAACGGAGTGAATGAATTGAGTGAACTGAATGTGGCGTATGGCGCGGGCGGCGATATGCTCAACAAGTTGTTGATATGGAACCTCCCCTTTTGAACTTGAAGTTTTGGAGTTTCATACTATGTAGAATGGTTTCATTGAGAAGTCGAGTGACATGGTGCATGGTCTAAGGTTACTCTGGCCTAGGCTTAGTTTAGACTCCAGATCTACCACAAATTACACATTTTGCCCAAATTTCTGACTCTGACTGTAATTATGTAATATGTAATTTGTGGAGATAAATAAAGATTTTTTATTATTATTTTATTTATTATTACTCTGTTGGTTAAAAATATGGTACCTATCATATAGCATAGTACCATATATCAAGTAATCTTACGGATGACTGTAAGTGATTACTTGAATTGATTACATAGCCATGATAATAATATTACTAGTACTTAATATAATCGCTTAGCTTAGTAATATAATCTGATGTTAGTTGTCAAGGTGTGTGATTTATGAAACCTTAAATCTCGATTGTACAATTTGTATGATTGTTAATTTTCTTTAGTTATTTCGCAAAACTTTAGCTAAAACTTCAAGACGTGATTTTTGTGTTGAAGGAATATTTTATAGAAAACCATGAGTTATAAGCTTGCTACGATTCTGTAGCGCCTAGCCTTAGTACGAACTAAGGCTACGCGCCATAATTTAGGGCTACGCAGCCCTAATTCCCTGAGATTGCGCATAATATGTGTGACTTATATGAGATTTACTTGAAAACTAGACTAAACAGTTAAGCTCCATATCTCTGGATGATAAATAACATGAGCTGTTGACAGCAGATCAAGAAAATAAGATTTTGTATTTTTTTTTTTTTGTGTTACAAGCTGTGGAAAGTGTGATACTTTAACATCACGCCAAAATAGTACAGAACCCGCCGCTTCTCAAACGCAGTTTGACCCAAACGGTTACTCATTGTACCGTGAAATGTAATATGGTCAATAGGTGCTCGACTACTGACGCGTCCCATAACTGAGACAGCTGGCGAATTGACTTGTAATAACTTAACTACTTTTTTAAACAAACATAGAGAAAAAACTGTAATCCCTGAAGGGTTAGGCAGAGGTGAACCCATTAGTACCTACACCCTCATTTACCAGTTATGTTTAGTTCCATGTAATAGAGGACAAGTCTATTGCCATCAACAGGGCACAAATCCATGGCTGCTACTGAGAAATGGAAAAACCCAATAACACCTTGGAATCGAACCCAGGAAAAAAAAATAACACACACTCGTACGTGCAATAAGTACGTAGATAAATTCAATGTAGAAGAGTAACATAAACACCCAGGAGATGATGGCGGGACGCCTTGGATATGGCTTCCTCATTACTTGGTGAGAAGATAAGGATCGAGAGAACTGGGAGGAATGGTGCCTTTGCCCAGCAGTGGGACAGTTCAGGCTAACAAAACAGAAAAAAACCAAGTTATAAGTAAAAACAGAACCAAAAATGTCAACTAAAGAGTGGCAGACTGGTTGAGAGGTCTAGGTGTTGTCATGCAATTATTTGGAAGGTCCATTCGCAAACTGCTTTGGGCTAATTTGACTTTGTGAAGTTAAGCTCCAGGGTAGCATTTTGTGAGAATTTTTCATTCTAAATCTCTGACGGAAGGACTATTCCCAGCGTTCCATGATAAAATCTCTTTAGATATGTACAAAATAACGAGTTTACCTGAAGATTTCGGAAACTGGGCGATATAATTTGACGGAGTTTAAAAAATACTTTTGGTCAAGGACTTAGGAAGCTTCCAGAATGAACTGAATTAAATTATACAGTATCTTCAGTGACCTTGTAATTGAAAAGCTATCGAAGAAGTAAGTGGATGTAGGGTTAGCTACAAAACCAGCAACATAGTAACAGTTATTAATCATTTACAGATTTACTTCTACTACTGTTTGTTTCTGCATCACCCAAAGGTTGATTAAACAGTTTACTGACGTAAACAGTTTCATTCAAAATCAAAACTCGAACAAAAACGATGTCATCTTAACTGTTACTGGAATATTGATCGCTAGATTTGTGAAATCTAGGAGTTACGTATATGACTATCGCAGTGTAATATTGTGCAGTTTCCAGTTCAATTACGATTCTATATTTATTTTCCTGGATTGCTTAACGATGGCTGCAGTTGATTTATACTTATTTAATTTTCTACTTGATTAATTTTGTTAGCTCATTTAATGATGTATAACATTTAAAGTTCAGCCAGTGTTTTGAAAGAAATTACAAAACAAAACATACTTTATGTTACAAAATAGAAATGGCGTTTATAAACAATTTCCTACGAGTATGCTGTTGCGTTCAAATGTTAATAGTTTTACAATCTAACACGCTAAACGCTTTTCACTCTCATGGCCACACACGAAGGCTGTCTATGATGTAAGTATTTCACACGTCGGTTCCTCTACCTACTCACCATAGATAATACACTATAATATACAAATACAGCTACTTCCACTTACCTTTGCCACCAGCCGCCCAGAAATCGCAAAAATTATTGCTGGGAAACCCTTTTATTTTTGGTGTGAAAATTCGCTATTTGCGCTAGTGCACAATGTTAAACACGCTAAACATTATCATAATTAGTGCTTATGGGTTCCACACCACATCACAGGGATCATGGGGGTGTTTAAAGTTAACTAATAACATTTAAAACTATTATTCGTTAAAAAACGTGCGAAAAAGTTGGAACTTTGACATCTAGGTATGGTCCAGAACAAAAAATATATACTAAGATACTAAGTAACGACGGGAAAACAAGTGACTCTCGGCTTCGTTCAGGGTGTTTTTAAAAATTTCATAATCGAGCTGGAACGCGCCAACCCTATTCCTAACGGCCCCGAACGTGACTGACGCGACATTTGGGTTTCGAAAACGCAAAACGTAAAAAATAAAAACGCGAACGTCGCGTCTCTTTGGTTACGGTTGGCGCGCAACATCGCACCTTTTGTGAGTCGCTTGGCTAGTCGCGGACTGTGCTTGTGACGAAATTAAAGCGGGACCCGATGTTATCGCACTTTTGAAAAGCATAATTGAATTAATTATAATTAAAATAGGTGTTACTGAAGGTCGTTAATCTATCAAACAATGATAAATTTGGTAATATTTTATTTGGACTGTTTTTGTAAATATTTCACCATTGTAGTTTCTTTATTTCGTTCTTTATCTAACTTGCGTAATAAAACAACAAAATAAAATGAAGAAATAAGTTAAAATACACAGCGCCATCTATGCTTATGATCGTAAACTACAGCTACGTAGAACGACGTTAATAAATCGCCACAACGTCAACAGATGCCGCTGTCGTAGGAAAACTTCCACGGGTTTCCCGCGCTTTTCCACTCGGTATAATGAAGCCTCTATGTTATGTGTGCTGCCATCTAGAGGTGCAAAAATGAATTTAATTTGCGAAAACTAATAAAATAGACAGGAATATTGGTCTGAGATCAATAGCTTCCTCTCTCAGGGTTTTTTGTAAAAGTTAAGGTTATTTAAATTGAGTAGATAATTTTGAACGCATTGAGAGCAGCAGTGGCCCATAGGTGGCGGCCCTGACTTACGAACAATAAGTCGTGGGTTCGAACCCAAGCTGGCGCATTACTTTGTGTAATTTATTTCATCACCACTGCTCTCAAAAACGATGAAGGAAAACATCGTGAGGAAACCGGCATGTCCTAGAAGCAAAAATTCGAAGACACGTGACATCTACCAACCCGCACTGGGCCCGCGTCGTGGATTATAGCCCATTCCCTCTCATAGAGAGGAGGGCGTGTGTCCCAGCAGTGGGAACATTATAGGCTGATTATGCTATGCGACCAAGGTTAGTTAATTAGGCAGTCGTAGGTAGTTCAGGGGCAAAAGTGTCGTTAACAATAGTTGCAAAAAACTGCTACTTATGTCATTAATAACATAATTTGTGCTGTTATTTGCTATAACCTGCCTCTTACAAAGTTCAAAACTCAGAGCAAAATTAGCGGTAGCCTTTAAATACAGCAGGTCGTCAGGTAGTATTATTCCACCTGGTATCGCTATGCTGTTGTCCTTTTGTTTTTTATGCATTGTTTTCTTTCTGTTTTCATATTTTTAAAGTGTTTTTTGTTTTGGTTTAATATCAATAAACGCGTTTACGCGTTTTTTCATAAGTTCATCATTTTTGTGTAACGGTTCATAGAACAGCTACACCTAGTCTCAAAATTTCAACAATGTGGTGCCAACAATCTCGGAGTAAAATGACTGTGACATACGGACGGACAGACAGAGACGAAGAGGACGAATCTGTAAGGGTTCCGTTTCTGCCATCTGGCTACGGAATCCTACAAAATGAGTGTTCTAAGTAAATTCTACTTACTTCGGCCATGACATCCCATTGGCGACGAGGTAGCATACTCCTGACACGATACCAGCCAGCAGTCCAAAGCTGACCCCGGCTGATAATGACAATGTGTCCGGCATTCTGTCTCTTTCTAACCTTCACTGATCACTATGTGCTGTCACTGTCACTCTTGTCACGATCAACACTTGGTTTTTAGTCCTTCCATGATTGTAGTGTTGGTTGAGTACCTGCTGTAAAGAGATGGATATGATTATTAAAGCTTCTGCATATAGGTACCTACATATTTTTGAGGTAAACGTGTGTTGCCGCATTTTACATCTGAACCTGAATATACTTAACTTACTTAATGGCGGAACTAAATACAAAAATTGTATAAATTAGTACTGCTTCCTATGGATATTCGTATTTATATTTCCATAACTTATGTTTATACCAGTTATTCTGAGACCTAAACCATTGAATGATGAATACGTTTGCTAATTTTAGGATTTTCTAAGAATTTTTCACGTGCCATTTACTCAGTTTTTGTTTATACTTAATCGAATCCCTTACAAACTCTTAAAGTTTGAACGAACTCTCTTTAGGAAGGCCATTCATTCCTATCAACTCATTCCATGGTCAGACCTTTAAAGGGTCGGAATTCTCTACAAATAGCCCGTCATGATGACTGTTTTATACAAAAGGGTTGCTCCCACTAAATTCTTTGGATGCCTATGATGTGGGATAGCTTTGTCAGCAATTTTGGGGTCTAAAGAATTCCTACAATGTATGTAACGTAGGCAGTACATTGTAAAGCTAGTGTTGAAAATCTTTATACTTGAACCGAGCGTGAAAAGCTCCTATTGTTTTTTGGGTTTCAGAAATTAAATGATCTCTAAATGGTAAATCACTTCAAGCCCAGACACCAAACATTCAAAACTATGTTTGAACTATGACTTCCAAAATAAAAACAACAACATAAAGACAAAAACATCCTAGCAAAAAATCGTCCACATAGAAAAAATGTGTCACCCACTTTTCACCTTACCTTAGAGAAAATATTTACAAGACAAAGCAACAATCGTACAGGAAATCTCAAAAGCACAGATCTAGAAAAGCACAACAATTATAACAGTAACGATGCACTTATCACACTGCACTCACAACACACTAACCTAGCAAAATAGACACCAAAGAAACAAACAATACTAATGAACTGCATTAAACCACAGTTAGCCAACCCAATAAGATCAGGCTAAGCTTCACACACTATCAGATGGAAGCAGTGATGTGGCAACAATGAAGTTCCCAGAGTAACAACGGGATGGCACAATGCGAGTCAAAAGTCATGGGAGCTTCCCAACACTAGCTCTGTAGTCCACGCGGGGACACTTTCTGGAAACTTCGAAAGTATTTCAAGATGTTCGTTTTCATGACGGAATAGAAGGTGCAGAAATGTTTCAGTTCAAATGCAGGCTGGCAATTTTTATAGTTAAAATTAATTTTAACATCTACATTGTTCTCAAAAACGGTACGGGAAAACATCGTACTACGATATACCGTGTCCTAGTACCAAAAATTCAAACCAATCAGCACTGGGCATGGTGGTCACAGCTGACTGATTTTTTAAGATAAAAGGTAGGCTCTACAGTAGGAAGCCTTTTTATTGAAGTACTTAATAGCTGGAAGATTTCAAAATTCACCAGCTTAACAGCTTTTGAAGGTACTCTTTGGGTTGTTTGTTGCGGCCCTACTTTTTACAGAGTAAAACCCTAGAAGGTGAAGCTGGTATAGGACAACCGTTTTGAGGAGTGTTTTTTGTCGTTCAAAAACTGTTTTTTGGTCTAGTTCTACTTTAGGTTCACTTTTGCCGAACCCTTCGAGGATTACAGGCATTGTGTAATGTAAAAAGTGCCGACTAGAATTTTGGTGTCGAAGTAATCCACGCCGATTGATATCGACAGAATGTTCCAATCCCGTTGGTTATCTTCACAAGCAACGCAACAGTCCCCGTCACTGACTATGGTAATTATTTCTAATAAACTTTATTGAATTTTATGGAACTAGAGTTATTGTTACTAATAAAATTATTAGCACAATAATGAAAATAATTAAGTCGTTGACGCACAATCTATGCAGCTTAGAATTATTTTATCGAAGTACTTGAGACTTCTTGCAAGATTTATTTGTTCGGGTAATTGATAACTGCCTACGTGCAAGCTTACAATATTATACTTCCCTCTGCTTTTATCCTTATTTATTTGAAGCCTGTAAAATTACTGTTTTTCCATCTTTATTTATTTGAAACCGGTAAAATGACTGTTTTACATCTGTCGTCTTTTTAGTGCTTACTTCTTTCCATTTGATATTATCTTACCTAAAAAAGAAAACTCTTACATCGGCTTCTACATTTAAACTAAGATAACATTTCTTGTTGTCCTTACATTTCGTGTCAGTGTGTCTATTTGTCTTCACCTTAGTTTTCAATGATTGATTACTTCTTCCCTTCCTTGCCATACCTAATCATCCACAATACCTTCTTCCTAATAATTCTTAATACCTTCTTACAGAAAAAGTGTTTCATAGGCGTAACTCCTTTCTTATAGTTCTCATTTAATGAATCCCACATCTCTACAAAGCTCAATAATTTAATTAAGCTCTTTATCTCAAAAGCAATCAACACCCAATTCTCATTCACACGTTTGTTTAGTGTCATTCGAGTTATGCAAGCAATTAGTGTAGATGTGAGACTGCAATGTGTACGGTGTTAAAATTGACACGTCTATCAGTGAGGTAACTGCGAATGTTTCTCAAGATATGTCGGAGATAGCGGTCACAGGTATGTGTGAACTGTAGATGGAGTACGCTCATGTCCGATCAATTGTAAGTGTCGAGTTCGTAGTTGGTAGAAAATCTGTGGATCACGTTTTCTTAGTGCAGAAATCTGTTCACTAACTAATTTCGCACAGAAAACGTAGAAATAGATAGAGAAATGTAGTTTTGAGTACATATGTGTGTTGTGGATGGCTATCAAAATAAAGGAAGAACAAAGAAACAAGAGACGGACTGCGTGAAAGTTGAAGGGCAGCTGAGATGATGGTTAAGTGAAAAATACTAAATAAAAAGGCATATTGCGCTAACACTAAATAAATTGAGAGGGAAGACGAGACGACTACTTCTCGTCATTGTTTCATTCCATAAACTTTGATAATTACAAATAAGTATTGCTAAAGAGAATAAAATAATAAAGTGCCAATGGACATCGGTAAAGGAAGTTAAAGTTGCAGAGGTCAATAAGCTAAATACCGATATTATGAGAAGAGATAATACTCGGGTCACGATGGACTAGCAGATTACTGCAGATCCTTGAAACGTAAAGTGTTTACTTGCGTCTAATTGGACACAAATCATTTCGTGGTTGCCCACGTGTGCATATAGAAGGAGCAAATAAACTTTAGTTTGCATAAACTTGGGAAATCCTAACGCAAAGTGCTAACTTTACTTAAACTGAAATACCTATGTTCTATTAGGATATTGCAAGACTGGTTGTTAAAATATCTAAGTAGTATCGTCCATTTATACTAATACTATACTAAGCGATACCTGAAATCATGTTCAAATATTGTTGCAATTTTGGACGCTGAACAGAGCTTTGAAAACCTGGTTTTATTTACTCATCCATTTCTTTGTCGTCTAATATTAGTGAAAATGGGCATTAATGTAAAATAATAAACGGATTTAACTAACAGAATATGTACTCGTACATTTAGGTACCGATGACCTTTTATTTAAATTTGCCTAAATTTATGAAACTATCGTCTTTCCGTACCCGAGGGGTAACCAGCGGGACCCTATTACTAAGCCTCCGCTGTCCATCCGTCCCTCTGTCTCTCAGCGGGCTATATCTCATGATCCGTAATAGGTAGACAGTTGAAATTTTCACAGAATGTGTATTTCTGTTGCTGCTTTAAACAGCACATAATAAAAATAAATTAAAGGGGGCTCCTCTACTAAGATGGTACGGAACCCTTCATGTGCGAGTCTGACTCGCATTTGGCTGGTTTTTAGCATAACTGCTGATGTGCAAAACTCAATTTGAACATAGCAGTTTGTAATTTTTTCTATCTGAACTTATGACCATTAATCGTGATTTATGGTCATGGTGCTATGCAGGAAGTTACTGTTGCAATTCTAACGAAGCCGCAAAGCAATAACGGGCTGGCATCACGGCCTGGGCCTATCTGTTCAGATTGTTGGATTACGGTAAAATGCTTTTTATTGACCATAATCCCAAGACGTATTTTATCATTTATCTGATGTGATTTCCACTTTTGTTAGACTAAACTAATGCCCATTTAAGCTTAACCTTGGCTATACCTATATGAATGCCTAAATTCATGCTGTTGGATTTATAATGCCGCACTGAACTTGAAAATACAAAGTGGAGAAAACATAAATTAAAAATTATTTATTTTTAGCTTTTCTCGAAGTTCGTTTCTATCAAAATTAAAACTTCTCAAAATTAGAAATTCTTTAGTGAACTGAGAAGAATACAGTTATTAAATTATTTGCAAATACTGACTGTTTGGTCACTTAACTCTAGATATCAATGTCCTCGTCTATGTTACTATTTACCTTTGCAGAAATACGTCAATGTCAACGTGTTTTTCAAGATTATTTTTACACAAATATTATATTTTTTACTTCCTTTTGAAGTCATTTGTGATTGCAGCTCGTAATTATGCCTAATTCAACCCTTTACTTCCAATGTCTGGTGGGCATGCAATGTAAAGACTTTGCCATAATAGCCGCGGATCAGACAAACACTCAGAGCATTATCGTCATGAAACACGGTACTTTACATGGCCTTATTTACGATATTGATGATAGTACTTTACTACTATACTATACTCATGTATTTTCTTAAGTATTGTATACTTTATTTATAGGAATGGAAATAATGATGTGTCTAAGGCAGGTACTATCGTTAGATTCTATAGATTTGAACGATATAATCGTCCCCCTCGGCCAAAATGTCCTGAGATTCATGAATAATTCATGAATTATTTCTAGCTACTAAGGATTTAAATATTCGCCTCTAGACGAGATTTATCATCGGGTAGTATTTAAACGAGCGTAAATAAATTTAAATAAAAGGTGCAAAATACTGAGTATGGGCTACTGAAATACTAAGTGGGCGACAAACAGTGGGCGAATACAAAAATGTAAAAAACGGCCACTTGACAATACAAATTTGAATTACTAGTTGTTCAATACGATCAGTGTGATATTCAAGGACTCGGAAAATAAAATAAAACAAGCTTATTAACCACTAGATTGTAGATGAGGAGGCGTAGCCCCGCTGGGCCGGGCTCTATTTCTGTTTGCAGGGTTTAGAGTAACCTAACCGAGTCGAGGTGCAACAAGTCCCGAGCTCGCTTCGCTCGCTCTTGCTTCCTATATAGATGTGCTTTTATATTCCAGATTATAATCTATCTCTGTGTCAATCCAGATCCGTTCAGCCGTTCCGGCGTGATTCAGTAACAAACATCTGTCCATCCATCCAAACTTTCGCATTTATTATAATATGTAGTAGTAAGATAGTGGGAATATAAGGTAACTTGCTCAGATTTAAACTGAAAATATGATGCCTATAGGAAATCATATTATTGCAGCTATGATACCTGTATACGGGAAGTTTACAAAATAAAAACTAGTAACATTAAGATACATTTTCTTAGGATTGTCATGTTTTGACCACGACACAGTCTACATTTTATAAACTAGAATAAAGTTCTAGCAAATATTTCCATTGTCTTCTATTCATAATAGGTATTTGGAATAAAAACAATGACTATTACAGTGACGTTACTGTTTTTTCATTGTAAACTATTAATTTTCCAATTGTAAACATGACATTGGTAGAAATGGATCACGTGTTAAAATGTTCACGAGTGAAATAACAAGAAGTGATTATTGTTTTACCAAAAGACTAATAGTTATAGATTGTTAAAAACCATGACAATTATAGTTTTTCGTAATTTCTCTACCCTATTAGTAAGCGATGCACAATGCACAAGACTGCAGAGAATACACTGTCGTCCCAAATAAATAGGAACGACACTGAGCTTCTACCAGTGAGTGCATTGTAGCTGAATGAAATTTTCAATATTCAAAAACACACCCATGGCACATTGTTTATCTTTCAACCAATCTGCACTGCTCTTGCTCTTGTAACCTTGACCACGATTAGTTATACGGGCTTTTTAATTACATGTTGAAGTAGTAACGACACGCCATTGAATTTTTATCGTTCACAGTTAAATGGTATTGTTACATAAACCTAATTTTAATAAGTAGGTACTTGTATATCACGTGTAATGAGATGGAAAGTCATTTCATGGTTTATTATAAACAGTCTTCGTTAACAGGTAAAAACCTTAGGAATTATCATCGATAAATGTTTGTGCCAAATTACCAACAGGGTGTAGGTACATATCCCAAATTGTTGTTTCATTGCTTGCGTCTCCCGCCTGGAGGTAAAAAATTCTCTCATGGGAATGGACTACCGCGATAAAAAGCATTCTATGCCTTAATAAACTTTTTTTTACATTTGGAGAACCCTCAATGGATGTCTTCCGACGTGAGGTCGGCAGAGGGGTCTGTCAGATTCCCACGGATTCAAACCACATGGTGTTCCTCCTCATCACTTTAGGCTGGGGTGCGGGGACACGATTGCATCGTCCACATCCACAATCACCCGAGCAGATGCCATCCTAACCTAACCCGAGTGATTGAAATCTGTTTAGCCATGATAAGTAGGTGTGATAATGGTGATAAAGGTCACAGACTGCATTTACCGCAATCATGAATAAAGTACTCCGCTGGATAAATTAAGATGAAAGAGAAATAAAGATAAATCGACAGACACTTGAACAAAGACAGTTAGGTACTCCTTTCTTACACCTCGTTCGTCTTACTAACATCACTCCAGTTTTCAGACGAGAACAAGCTGTACGAGATACAGAACGGACTGGTGATGGGCGCTATCGGGGACCCAGCAGACAGGGTGCAGTTCGCACAGTTCATCGACAAGAATGTGCAGCTCTACAAGATGAGGAACGGTTATCAGCTCAGCACTGCGGCCGCCGTGCATTTCACGAGGAAGACTATGATGGAGTCCTTAAAGGGCGGGGTAGGTACTCGTACAGCTACTGTTACCGTTAGCCTACATGACTTCAGGTACAGTAGTCCTACAACATAGAACCCTGTCACAAATACGGTGCGAAAAATGACGTCGAAAATACATAATATACGACGTAATTCTGTCGTGATAAAGATGTAGAGTTACACCTACCGCGATGAATTTCTTGTGACATAGTCCAAGAGTGATCAATGTTTTTGTAAGTTCCGGCTAAAAATCAAAGGCACCTTTAGAAAAAAAAACTGACACTGACGAAATTGAAATTATTTTTTTACGACCATTTGGAACCTCTACAGACTCGAAATATATTCGGGAAATGATCATCATCATCATCATCTGCCTAGCCTTTTCCCAACTATATTGGGGTCGGCTTCCAGTCTAACCGGATGCAGCTGAATACCAGTATTTTACATGGAGCGACTGCCTGTCGGACCTCCACAACCCAGTTAGTGCTATTATATATTATATATTCGGGAAATGATATGATAATGATAATCTTCTTATCATCCTAGATTTTCCTAATGTAGTGTCTATTTCGTAATCAATGCTCGAATGATCTTACAATTACAGCTGGAGTTCCCTAGACGTTTTAACTTCATGGAATTTGATAAGACTAGTCGCTGCATCTAGCGCACGTGCAAACGTAGGTACTTGATGAAGTGCGTCAGCGGCTGCATTGTCAAATACCTCCGCGACGCTAAAATTCTTTTCGTATTTAACTACACGTTTCGTATTACTATTATCATTAAATAATACAATTTAATTTGCTCTACGGAGTTAATGAGTTTTGTAATTGTTAAGTAATTAACACATTTGTTTTCATCTTACCGTTCATTTTACGAGTATTACCGGACTGCGTGAAAACAAAGACAGGGTTTTGTTGAGGCCGTGGAATTGTCTGCACTGTAGGTACTGCTACCGTAGCATCATCATCATCTGCGTAGACTTTTTCTCAACTATGGGGCTGTTATTATTTAGCCCCTCATGAGCTCCCATGTATCCCTACACTGTTTAATAGATTCCACAACGACAGACTAACGCATCGTGGCTAAATGAACATGCAAAGCACTTTCGTTCATGCATAGTAATGACGTTTTGAGTAACACTTTCGTCCAAACGAATGTTAATGTCAGCGCTAATTACTTTGAAGCTATCTAATTAACTTTTCAAGAAATAATCGCATTTATATTTTAATTAAATGTCAGTTTTAAAATTATTGTGCCAGCCTTGTGCGTGTGTCTTGTAATATTGTTTAAAGAAGTGATGATTTTTGTATGGTCTGGTTGGTTTGAAGTCTGATGGATTATTTTGGATGTTTGTGAAAGCGTTATTTACTAATGAATGACCCTTATCTGATCTTGCTCGAAGTTTCTTAATGATGGATAAAGATTAAGTATTTTCTTCTTTCTTCAATACCCTTCCCGGTGTTCCTCTTATTCTCTTAGCCTGTACTTTTTCATTCCATTCATCAATCAAGACAAATCAAGAGGTATCCAAGCCATCATGTTACCTAGTAAATGTTTTGTCTTCTATGTTAAATATTTGTATTTATTTTTGAACACCAACAGCTGTACTATGATAGCAGGATAACAACTGGGTATTATCAAAATTCAGCTTGCAGTCTAGTCGTAGTAGTAGTTATGGGGTTTCTGCCTACCCCTATGAGAAAAGGTGTGAGTTTATGTAATGTATAAGTAATTAACCTTAAATAAGTAATAGTTATATAAACAAATAGTAATATTACTCTCTTCCAGATCCCATCAATGGTGAACATGCTGGTCGCGGGCTACGACGAAGTGGATGGGGGACAACTATACACTATCGACTTCCTGGCGTCCGCGTTGAGGGTGCCTTTCGGGGTCCACGGCTTTGGAGGCCTTCTCAGTATGGGCATACTTGATAGATTTCATAAGCCTGGTAAGTTTACAGCACTCTGCGAGATTATCACTAACACCAAGGCATTGCTGGCTTTTCTTGGGGAACTAGAGTACCTACACTATCCCAAAATAATTAAAGAAGAGTAAGTGGAAAAGAGTACCGTTGATCTAAAGGACTAATTCAAAAATACTGAGGCGAATGATTTGCGTCCGTTTGAATTCCTGCAGTACAAGTTTGCACAATCAGTGCGAGTAAATTTCATACCACTTCCACTTGCACTTGTAGCATGTGCCGAATAAACATGTTTTCTTTCTTTGTTTATTTCTGTTTACATTTTTACAACTACTATTTGTCGTGTCCTGTGAATGTGATACTTTCCTTTATTCGTGTTCATTAATTTTTGTGCTTTCAAATTGAAGAGATTATGTCTTTGGAGACACACATGGTTCCCCTGTAGGTATTTTGTGCTCCAAAAACACTTGATATTAATCTCGTAATAGTAATCTCTCCCTTTTTTTTCAGAGCTAACAGAGCTTGAAGCTTACGAGGTGATAAAGCAATGTGTTCATGAGGTTCACGAGAGGTTATTCATCAGCCTGCCCAACTTCATGGTCAAGGTCGTCAACAAGCATGGCATCAAAGAGATGCCAGTCATTACTCCAGCCACGTACTTACGGGACCATGCAGAATAATAGGATGGTTTGACGGATAGTGAATCCCTTCCCTTTTATAAACATGTGTAGGAACTAAGAATCTAGAACCTTGTGAATGGTTTTATCTCTTTTTTACAGTACAGTAAACCAGTATAAGCTTGACTCTTAGTCTATTGAAGCTTCTTACTGTGCTCTGTCAGCTCAAGGTCTAAGTGTAGCCGCTAACGTGTTTCCTACTGTATGATCGCGAAGATCGTGCTTTGCTCATTTTGAAGTGATGTTGACGTCAGACAGTTTTTTTTTTGGAAATTGTGTTTGTTTTTCTGTATATTATTCTGTTTTATTAATTTTAGATGAGTATTATAAGTGGTTTTAATAGTTTACATGCCTTGTTTATTTCTTTAAATGACAAAAAATCTCTAAACAATTTCAACTTTTACTTAGGAAACTTAAGAATATACACAATATTTACCTACATGAGATTTTCGTCCAATGATGGTCAAATAAGCTTTATATAATAGCCTGTGAGCTATTCACAAATTTATCTATCTATTTCACAAGAAAATAGTTTAAAAATGAACAAAAAAGGATTAATTCAGAAGCTCCCAAGACGTTGCAAGACAATTATTTGCAAATAATCCAGTATGCAGCCAGGTGGGTCGACATCAGATAAGTCACGACAATTGGACCGTGGCGTTACTTCTCAGACTTACGTCACACTACAAATTGACTCATCTCTAATGAGCCGTGGGATTTCTAACAAAATAGGTACCTCCCTACTGAGATACCCGAGCTTTAATATGTCACATCGAGGTAGATCTCTCATCGTCCTAATTATCAGGATCGGTAGCACGAATTTGTTCTGAAAACCGGCCGCGTGTTTGTGTCGCCGAACATAATGAACGTCTCGGTTGTGTTTGCACGGCGGTCGCTTTGGTTAGGACGTGGCCGACTCTCATAACAGTGCAAGAGACAAAACCATACAAAGTCGACCATTTCTTAAATGTGCCATATTAACGACATCGTAGCTACTAAATACCTATCTATATGACTAGCACTGAAGCAGGATAGAATAAAATATTCACCGACCCAGTGGGATAATTGCGTAACAGTCGTACAACCTTTCATTTTGACATTCCAAAAATATTCATTGCTTCATTGACGTTGTGAAGTACCTAGAGGATTTTTTAAACGTATGAAGCATTGGTTATTTTGAATTTCCTACAATATCCTTCGGATTGTGATTGTTTTTGTGTTGTTCAAAGGCTAGTGAACTTGCAATGGCGAAGTTTATAACATAACATAACATCGCGTCTGTAATCTCCGAAGGGTTAGGCAGAGGTGTACCTAATAGTACTCACACATTTCGTCAGTTATGTTTAAGTCCCATGTAATAGGCGGCGAGCCTATTGCCATCAACCGGGCACAAATCCAGGCTCCGTGGCTGCTATAGTGAAATATCCTAATGGAAAAACCCAATAACTGTACTGCTTGCGACTGCACTAGAACAACGGGGCAGTCATGTAGGTTTTCACCAACACTATGTGTCACCTAACTCAATGCCTAATGCCCGTTTTCACAAACACTAAGTGACACCTAACTGAATGCATAATACCCGTTTTCACCAACACTAAGGGATACCTAATTGCATGCCTAATGTCCGTTTTCACCAACACAGGGATTCTTAACTGAAAGCCTAATGCCCGTTTTCACTAACTCTAAATGACATCTACCTGTGTTCAGGAAAACCAAAACAATACTGTCAACAACAAAATCTAAACGATTATCCACTAAGCAGGGTTCGTACAACTTAACGACGGGGAAACATGTTTATAGTATCCATTAGTTGGCACTTTAGTAAAGGAAATTGAAAGCTTCTGCTCTCAGGAAAAAATAAGGTCACTTATAATGTGGAAGGTAATATTCTATCTCGTGCACTTTATTTATTCTCATCGTACCAGTTATATTTTATTTTCGTATGGAAGTACACAACTTAAGAGGTATATTTAGTAACCCTCGTGTAAACCAGGATTTAGATACTTATCTAAGATTTTTAGTACCAGTCACATTGCAGTAATTATCTTCTAAAAAAAAGTTATATTTTGGGCCCAAATAGCAGACCTCCATTTTACTTGTGTCAAAATTATAGCTTTGCGGACACAAGGAAGATGTGATGGAATCTATGTACAGACGCCAGCAGATCAAGCTACTACAATCTGTCAAATTTCTATAACACATTTTCAACTTTACCGTTATAGCATTAGGTTCAAGGTTGATTGGGAAAATTTTACAGTTTCGGATAGCTTGGTGTGCTTGGCGTCTGTACAACGCTACATACGAAGTGCGCATAATACCTAATGACAAAACTTTTCATAGCGCAAGTAGAAATATCCGCGCAACTGACATATTTCACATTACTACAACAACAACCATGGAGCAGAACACATCACCCGTCTGCTCGGAGGATCTTCCCTTTTCTATAGAAAATGAGGAATTTTTCAGTGCACACAGGACATCCAAAATTCCAATGTCGAAATCGGAAACCACAGCTTTACAGATAAGGGAGCTTTATCCAGTAAGATTTCATCATCAAACCTTTGTTCCACATGCACCAGATTAACCACAGCTTACCCAAAATCTCAACACTCCTGATAACACTATCACCTTATTACATAACGCCATCATTCACGTTGGAACTCCCATAATTAGGTGAGATGGCCCAAACAATGTAATGCCAATGTGTACACAGCGCAGATAGACGTGGCCCATGTGTAAACATGTCGTGCCATTGTTGATAATGTTGAGCACACGACGCGCTTATTAACACCTGTTGTGGGGTATTTATTTATATCTTGGAAGTTATTCTGAATGCAGATGTTCGATGTGTGATGTAGGTGATAAGGTGGAGGTTGAGAATGAAGGTAAAATGGTGTTTTGCATAGGTAACCTGCTTGTAGCAGTTTAGCCGATACATAAAATTTGCACGCATAATCAGCTTCCCCCACAAAACCACATAGAGATTTTTCATCGACAATTTAAAAATAAAAACAGCTTTTTCCTACAAAAGTGCAATACCTACACAGTCAAAATGTATGGAACAGTAGATTTATTGTTAAACTAGCGACCCGCCCTGGCTTCGCACGGGTGCAATGTATATACATATACATATAAACCTTCCTCTTGAATCACTCTATCTATCGCTGAAAACTGCATTGCAAAATCCGTTGCGTAGTCTAAAAGATTTAAACGTGCAAACTTCGGGATCGACTTCGTTTTTGAATCACTCTATCTATAAAAAAACCGCATCAAAATCCGTTGCTTACTTTTAAAGATCTAAGCATACATAGAGACAGAGAACGGGAAGCTACTTTGTTTTATACTATGTAGTGATAATCATAAAGATTGCCTACTTACCTACTGATGAAAAATCTCTATGTGAGGGGTTCAAAAATGATGTACTGAATACGTGGTAACCGTTTGTACATCGGTGTACCTTCCACCCTGTATTCCCATAGCTGGGGCATAAGCATCCTCTCTGTGAGAGAGAATGAGCCGTTATCAAAATTTACGTGAACTCAGTGGAGGTTGGTGGATGGAACCGGAGTCCGAATTTTTGCTTGCATGCCACCGTCAGGGAACCCTCACGATATTTTCCTGTACTGGTTTCAGAGCAGTGGCTATGTAATTATTTAAATGTCTGTGAATATATCTGAAATTGGATCTGACGCCGTTAAAACTCGTGTTATTCAGGTCTGAAAAAGACTCTCTAGAAGAAAAAGGCATAGGTCTTCTAAATACCCACCATGAAGACATCACTGACAGTAACACATGAAAATTGGGTGCTTTAATTACAATTTAACTGACCTTTTGAATCACGCATTAGATCAACTGAAATACATAATATGTAATGTCAAATTATCTCCCAAATCGCATGAGAATCTGGCATTTACGTTAGTTACTTAATATGCTTTAACCTATAAACAAACATTAAAAAATTACCTAATTTCATTTTAACTGCTAATTAAATTGCTATGTTGAATCTATTTTCAAATGTTAATCAACCATTTTGATCAGTTTGTACGGTAGTAAAGAGTCCGAAGCAATCAAAACACCATCATCTGATTTCATCATCATTTTCTTACCTTTACCAAATTGTTGTGATTCAGCGGTACAAGTCTTCTTCTAGAAGAATTCATCTCAGTTGTCGACCCTTTTATAGCCATATCATCTTTCACACATTCCATTCATAGCTTAATAGTCTTCCCCCTACTTATATTCGAAATGATTGACTGCCTCGATGGTCTAGTGGTCGCAAGCGCGACTGCTGAGCAAGAGGTTCTGGGTTCGATTCCCGGCTCGGGCAAATGTTATTAAGTTTTCCATCAGGAATTTCTCGGTAGCAGCCACGGAGACTGGATCTGTGCCCAATTGATGGCAATAGGCTCGCTCCCTATTACATGGGGCTTTAAAATAGCTGGTAAAATATGGGTGTACTATTAGGTACACCTCAACCTAACCCTTCGGGGATAACAGCCGTGCTGTTATGTTATGTTATTGCATAGGCATTATCAACATAAATTTTGTCCGAAACGTGAGCAGTTTATGTAGAGGGCCTTAACCCGAGATGGTGTTTACTTATAAGAGTAATGTTCAAAGCATTAACACGAAGTTTAGACTCTAACCCAGAGACCACGACTGTGTTAACCATAATCCTCCATATTATCCAATATTAACCTTACCTAAGGGCTTTTACAGACGTGCTACTTTTTGTATCGGCATTGCTTGAGATCGGCGGTTTTGCGACTTAATCTTTGTTGCATCGCAACGCATTTTGATGTTGAGGACATCAAAACGCGTATCTAGTGATTATAGTAAAGTCGTACGTTTTGGCGATAGTTTCGATGCTGCTTCGCGTTTTGACGAGATCAAAATTGAACATTTTCTTTCTTCTTGAACGATTGGCTGATGACAATGTTGTCATCACCGATAAAACGCGGATAAGGCTAGCGCAGGAACGTGAACATTGGCACAAGCAAATAGATATCCCAGCAGTGGGTGAAGTCAGTTTATGATGATATACCTATTATTATTTATTTCATTTTAAAGAAGGCTTACAGACTAACAAAAAAAAAATTGATTCAACAAGTGTAATATTTTCAAATCGCATGATACTCACATTGATTTTAAATTGTTTGTTTATTTTATAACATCTAACCACTGGTTAGTAGGCATGTATTAAAACATGACACCGTATTAAGACATGCAATATGTAAGGGCACTGCAACTGGCGGTTTCCTGCTTTGGACTTCGAAAATCGCTTAAATGTCGCCGATGCTAGAAGTAGCATGTCTGCCAAAACCCTTAGTACTAATTTTGCGTGAGAACCAAGTGTGCTTAGGACAAACTTAATTTTCTTATTGTTGACACGACGGTTCATACAAAGTATTATAATTTACGACACATTGCGTGTCTCCTTGGCACAGAAAACAAAATGCATACATTTGCAGTAAAGTTATTGCTTTGCGCGGTTCGTGGTATATGCAAGACGATATTTTAATAAAGACAAACAAACAGTAAACATGATAAATATCCCGTTTCTAGTGTTAATGATAATGTTAGTGACCATGACAGTTTAAAAACTTATATTTTAGTAAAGTTTCAGTTAAATTTTGTGTATTGAATCCAATCGCCTGTTTGGAGGTCGAAAATTAACTCACAGGATTTGTACTACCTAGAAATAAGGTAGTATGTCCTAGTTCAGATGATGGTCTATCGGTGTACCAAATTTCATCGATATCCGTCCGGCCGTTAGGGCGTGAAAATGTAACAAGCAGATAGTTATTTTGGAAGTATGTACTGAATCAACGTAGGACAATAATTTTGACCTTTCGTATCGTTAGTCCAGACTTTCCATTTTTGGAATCGGGTTTTCAATGTTGAATCCCTTTTTATTTCGCAGTGTTTTCTGTTTGACATCCGCAACCCAATTATTGTGGGTTCTGAAAGATCAAAATGTCGCAAATGTCCAATTTTCTGGATTTGGATTTCTAAAATGGAATAAAAGTGATTTAAAATGGACAACTAACGTATTTTATATGTACATGTTGTGATGAGGAGGGACGAATCGCATGTGACTAAAAGAGTGATGAATATAAACGTTGATGGATGGAGAGGGAGAGGAAGACCAAAGAAACGATGGATGGATTGTATGAAGAATGCAAAGAAGAATGATATGAAAGATAAAGAAGTAAATGATAGCGTGACGGTTGACAGAGGAGAATGGAAGAAAAAAACGTGTTGCGCCGACCCCAAGTAACATGGGACAAGGGCAGGAAGATCATGAACTGAGCGTATTTTATTTGGACTTCACACTTACCTACATTCTATGGATTAACTTACCTCTTACCTACTTGTTAAGTTAGATAGTTTTGCAAACATAAGTAACAGGGGTTTATTTCATTTAGTAACTGCCTTGTTGGTCTAGGCCGAAAGTACTGCTGAGCATGAGGTAGTTCGGCTTCGGTTCCCAGGTCGAGCAAAGTGTTATTGGGGTTTTTCCCATCTGGATCTCCTCAGTACGAAGTAGCCACGGAGTCTAAATTTGCCAGGTAGATGGTATTAGACTCGCCTTTACTAAATGGGACTTAAACATCTGGCGAAATGTAGGTGTACTATTAGATACATTTCTGCCTAAGCCCTTCACCGATTACAGGCGTGATATCATGTCATGTATTTTATTTCCATCTCCAAAGGAATATATGCAACGATTATTGTATCTTTATACACTACCAACTTCATGACAATTCAAAATCATCTTCGGTACTCCACTTACAACGGAGTAATTTAAATAACCGATCATCCAACTGTATTACACCCAACCACATCAAACTCATAACAAGCCTTAAATGGTCGTATGCACCTTTTACTCCAACACAAGACGACGCCTAAACGAACACGTGAATAAAAGTGCACTATAGAATTTTCAACTCTCGCCCCAGCTGCGATAGTTTAAATTCCAACAAGACATTCGTTTAGGCGCCGCTAGGCGTTGGCGAAAATGAGCATGAGTGTATTAAAAATCGCGTCCGTATAAGTATTGAGAGATTGTAAACTCATTACCTCAGTGATTACAGATAATTCGCAGCTTCCTTCCATATGATAAGTACCTTCTACTACCGTGCGTGAAATCGTATCCACCTATATAAATTGTTATGTTCTTATTGATCACATAATATCTATCAAAATCACTTTCTTTTATATTGGCAATGTATTTTGCGTAACTTTAATGATATGTCTGGTTAGTGCGCAGTAGGTTAGGAATTTAATTCTATGAGAACTTGAAAGATGACGCTCATCCGCGCGGTCGAGCAGTGAAGTGGATCTTGGCCTGCCGTCCGACCGGTTGGACGAGCTGCGCTCACCGCATGTCTGCGCGGCCCACCGCCACACCATGAAGACGAGCGGTCCCGGGTGAGAATCGCCTTACATACATCACTATGCAAATCAATGGTCTAATGAAGCCGCTTGAGACGCCTCGAGCTTAGACTAATATCACAATTCGATGGCAGCAAAGTAGAAACGGACATCTACATTTTTGCGAAAATGCTTTTTTTACAAAAATGAGCTTATTTTAACCCTATCTACAAGTCTGTATTAAAATTATTTCAAATTTCATAATAATTAAGAAAATCTGCCACGTAATTATGGACATCTACACTCGATTTTATAAAGATATCGCAGTAGAAACAGACATTTGAATATGTCCGCCTTTACTTCGGAGATTTGACAGATGAATGAAACGTCAACAAAAAAATCAATCACTTGTCACATTCTGGCGTGTTCTTATATCAGTCTTATTTTAATTTTATATCAGTCTGTTATTTACCTATTTGGCAATGGTGCTTTTGATAATAATAAAACATAATAATAAATAGCATTTTTATTTAAAAATATATATTTTACGTGGTTTGGTAACTAAATAAATGAATTTAACTGATAGATACCGATGGAGTTTAGTGGTAGATAACTCATTTATTGATAATAATAAAATGTTAAATATTTAAAAAAAGTAAATAAAGATATCTACAAAATTTGGTACAAAAAGAGGAATACTGTTTGCATGTTTGCAACGTATAAACGGATAACAGGCAGATCTCTTCTTCTACGTTCAAGTTTTTTCAGAGTAAAAAAAGACATCTACATTATTTCAGAAAAAACCGGCCAAGTGCGAGTCGGACTCGCGCACGAAGGGTTCAGTACCATTATCTAGGTCCGTGCGAGCCGCGGTACGAGACGGACGCGTACAGCAGCGAGCGCTCGCGCCACAGCGAATATCGGGCGTGCGTCGCGGTATCATCATTATTTTTCATCTACCCGCGTTAATGAATAGTGAGTTATTATTGTATAATAGTGAAATAAAATTATTGGACTAATAAAATGTGAATATGAGTGAGACAAATGAACTAATAAGCGATTCTCCAACAATGGGGATGGACTTTACTAATAGTATTAAGGAAAAAATAGACATTAGAAACAGTAATGGAGTGTTGTGCGAAACCCGTAAAGACCTCTTCAATAATGAGGACGGTTCCTTCTCGGTCGACTGCAACAATTGTAACTTTGTTAACAAGGTAAAGAACTTCGTGGAGTTTAATAATGGGCAATCAAAAATAAAGACACTTAAGTGCAAAAAATGCAATAAACAAAGTGCCGTGAAAATTTACGTAGATACTACACAGAACCTATTGGACAATAAATTTGTGACCGAAGTATCGTATAAAATATTTAGTTGTGCAAATACGATGTGCAAAAGCTTATTTCACAACTGCCAGAGTTGTAATAAACAATTAATAGTGAGAGCCATCCCACAGAACGAATTTCTCGCGAGTGAAACAATCGTATGCAATTGTAAAAAAGTTAATACAGTGTATGTGCACAGTGATGAACTAAACCTACGACGCAACAATAAACTTTGTGAACGGTCGATAAAAGGTGTTACGAACTCAACGAGTACAATTGCACCGAATAAACAACGTAAACAGGCTGAAGTAACAGCAGGCGTCGGCGCACGAGCACCGGCGATTACCACCTCAAACCGGTTTGAACTACTTCGCTGCAAGGCAAATGAGCCTGCATATGCGCGCTCGCTGTCAACAGCATCATCGTTGCGTTCAAACTCAGCAAACTCGCGCAGTTTGTCACGCAAGCGTACATTACCCGAGGGTGGGGATACCAACGCCCCGAAAGCAAAGAGACCAGCCGCGCGAAAGAAAAGTCCCCTATTGACGCGTAAGACAGACACAATAGTAAACAAGAGTGGATACGTTCCCCCGATACTTATCAACGATTCGCGGTACAAATTCAGCAACGCGAAGGACAATAAGAAAACAATGTCAGACAAACTTATAAGTGACTTATCGCGCATCCTTGCAACGCATAAAGCAAGAGTCAGCCGTAACGAGAAAAGTAAAAATATTCTCATCACGGTAACGGACCTCGATAAACGCAGCCTGTGTATCGAAGAAATAAAGAAATATAAACAAGACCTGGCTTTCATAGCTCCCAAACCTCGTTCAGAGCAAGTACGAACGACCAAAGTGGTAATCAGGAATATGACACACGACTACACCCACGACGAACAACTAGACGAAATGGAGAGGTGCATCGGCATTCGCCCGCTGAGTATCAAACGCATCACGTCAGATGTGCAATTATGTATTTTCGACGGCTCTTTCTCATATGTGGAGCTGGCAGAAAAAATGAAGAATGCCACAGAGGCCTTTTTCTGCGCCCACAGAATTAAACCCGAGCGCTTCACTACGAGTAGTGACAGGATTCTGCAGTGCAAGAACTGTCTTCTTTTTAATCACGCAACAAGTGCCTGCCACGCTCAAAAGCGCAACCCGACGGTCGATATCGTGAATAGTCACGGTGAAACGATCAAAGTATGTGCGAACTGTAGAGACGTGAAACCTGAACAACATACGGCGACACAGCGCAAATGCCCGCGCTTTCAGCAGGAGATGAACAAGCAAAAAACGAAACGCGAAGAGGCAATTCTCCGTGAGGAGGAGACACATTATAAGAAGCAACAACAGCAGCCTCCCAAACAGGAGACACCACGCGAACATCAATCCCGCCCACGCGAGAGACAAATTAGAGGTGAACGTAACTATGCTAACGTCACTGCCAACACGCAACAACAAGAGATAACAAGACCGAGTCGTAAACTCTCAAAACAAGAATTCCTCGAGATATTCGAGCGTTGTTTCAGAGAACTGCGCGATGCCATCCTTAACCGCAACTGGGACTAAGAAACAAGTGCGTATAATGCACATCAACGTGCAAGGCCTCCGTGGCAAATTCATCGAAGTCAAGCATACCGTAAACAAGTATAACGTTGACATTCTCATACTCAATGAGATCAAAATTAACCTAGACAAACAAAGGTACAACATACCCGGCTACGACAAAATTTACGAAAGAAAAGAGCAACATCTAGGCACCGTAATGTATATCAAACACGGCCTAAGATGGGCTCAAACCCGTCTAATAGACAGTATCGACGACTCGGACAGGCGCATTGAGGGATGCAGTATCAATCTTTACACCAAACACATAAATAATGATAAGATCACAATCAAGGGTATCTACATACCGATACCGAGACAGGGAGACCTCGTCGACGAGTTCGAGACGCTGTTACTGGGTGAAAGCGCCATCATCATAGGTGACTCGAACCTACGCACGAGACAACTCAATCACACCAGAGACGTGGGCCTCGGCATAGTACTCCGCGACGCAATCCAACGCGGCTCCGTCAGACTCGTTAACACAGGTCAACCATCTCGGCCTACGAGTCCAGGAAACGGTATACTCGACACAGCAATCGTGAACCACGATCACTCACTATTGGAATTTAAGTGCCAACAGAGGGAGTGTATTTCCTCAGATCACCTCCCGTGGACACTGGATGTAATAATCGATAGCGACTACGAACAACCCATGAGTCGCGATCTCATGCAGATAAAAGGCACTCGAGAGGGCAGACAAGCTTTTGAAGAACTGCTTGCTAACAACATGAATTCAGAACTACAGATCACCTCAAACGACGACTGTGAAATGTATATCTCGGAAATAGAAAAGGCCGTCGTCAAAACACTCGACGAGTTGGCCCCGCTGAGAATCGTTAACTCCAAAGAGAGACTTCCAACACACATATGAGATAGAATAGACGAGCGTAATGCTAAGAAGCAGCGTGCCTGGCGACTTAGATTCACTGGTCTCAAGACAGTGGCAAAAAGGCAATACAATGCCTGTAAGCATCAATTGGCTAAAGAAATTAACCAACATAAAGAAGCCGAGTGGACCAAGCTACTTGAAAACACTAAAGATAATAGGAAACGCATGTGGGCCGTGCAAAGAGCAATGAAAAAGCCCCCCATGAAACTGCCTCACTTCAACGATTGCACCAATGAATTAGAAATCATCGATAGAATGGTGGATACAGCCATAGTCAAGGAAGCTACCATCGATGCAAGTGACGAATGTACAGAAATTACTACACCATTTGCACCACTCGATCGAACTTCAAAACACGAGCTCAAATTGGCTCTTAGACGCTTCAAGAACAGCAAAGCCCCCGGACCTGACGGCATCAAAGCCGACATACTCAAACTAGGAGGCGACACCATGATTACAATGTTCAAAAGTATTATGGACTACGTACTGGAGACGGGTTACTTTCCTAAACGATGGAAAACCAGTACATGTATTTTTCTGCATAAGGCGGGTAAGGTTCACAGTGATCCCAAATCGTATAGACCCATTAGCCTACTTAACATCATGGGCAAATGGGCCGAGAGAATAATACTCAACCGCATCGAGACAGAGTTAAGCGAAATAATACCCAGTCACCAGCATGGGTTCACGAGAAACAGAGGCACCGCCACCCAAACCCTTCGTACAGGCAAATACATCGCCGACGCGCTGGATAAGGGCCATAGCGTCGCCATGATATCGACTGATCTCAGCAAAGCCTTCGATTCGATCAACCATAAAGGACTCTGTCGAAAACTGATCGACGCTGGAGCACGAAACAACATCGTAAAGATGATCGAAAACTATCTGAGCAACAGGACAACAAGAGGAAGCTTCAGAACCACTTTGGGAACGGAGCAGCGTGTGCCACACGGGGTGCCCCAGGGATCAATACTCGGTCCGGCGATCTTCAACCTCTATGTGGCTGACCTACCAAACGAAAGAATAGCAGGCCAGATGCTGTCACAGTACGCCAACGACCTATGTATACTCAACGCAGCTGAAAGACCCGACCACGCAACGCGCCGAGCAGAATGGGCCGCCATCGACATAATTGACTACTACAAAAAGTGGGGCCTCAAATGCAATGTCGATAAGACAGAATGCATAATGTTCTCGCACAAGAGACCAAGAGTCAACAATTTGAACACAGGGTATCGCAATTATGTTCAAATACGTGGTGAACGCATCGCTTTCAAACCAGAAATAAAATACCTCGGAGTCTGGCTGGACAAAAGGCTTTCGATGAACAAGCATGCCAAGGAAAATATTGAAAAGGCCAAGAGAGTCAGAGGAGCGTTGTATCCAATCATTGGCTACCGCTCCAAGCTAAGCGTCGCCGTCAAGCTACTTGTCATTCAAGCATGCTTACTGCCAGTGATAGACTACGGAGTAATACAACTGCTACCGAGGTACAGTAAAACTAACCTGCTCAAGCTTGAGAGGCAGTATAGAATGGCATTGAAGAGCGCCGCACAGTTACCCAGACGCACTGACACCGATCTACTATGGGAAATCTTGCAACAAGACCCGTGGCACGTTCGTGCGCATGATCTCCACGGCGACATGATAGAACGTCTCAAATCTCTTTCGATCGAGGGGCTACAAGAACAAGGCCCGGCGTACACGCGCTATGGACAACACAACCCCTTTCTTTTCGCAACTAGAGTAGGTGAAATTGAATACATTAATAAAAAGGATAGGGACAAGCCGCTCTTCAAATGTCTGGCCCCCTTCCGACTGCGTAGGCTCTGACAGTAGAGTCACTCAATAAATTAATAAGCGGCCTGCCGCTGGGGCTAATCCCCATTGCTTTATCGTTATCCTCACGTTCAATTATATAAGCACTAGTAATAGAGGAAACGACCAGGATAGGTTTCAAAAGCTCCTACTCTACGGACAAAATGAAACACGTAATTGTAAAATGAGATATTTAAGTGATATGTAATATTGAAACTAGAGAAATAAAATAAATTCTGATTCTGATTCTGATACCATTATCTATAAAAACGGCAAAAAAATCATATCTGTTGGTTTTGGGAGGATGTTGGATGGGAGCCCCCCTTAATATATATATATTTTTTAATTTTTATTATTTGTTGTTATAGCGGCAATAGTAATACATCATTTGTGAAAATTTCAGCTTTCTAGTTATCACGGTTTATGAGATACAGCCTGGAGACAGACAGACAGCGAAGTCTTAGTAATAGGGTCCCGTTTTACCCTTTGGGTACGGAACCCTAAAAACAACGATATAGCGATAAAACTTGTTACACAATTCATAAAGAAGGTTATTTTAATGCACCATAGAAAATTTCATGAAAATCGGTCAATAACTCTCAAAATGGCCACTATTTTTTACTAAATCAGCTGTCCTGTAAAATTGTGATTTTGGACATGTCCGTTTCTACTTTGCTGCCATCGAATTTATAGAGAAAAAATCCAATAGCGGACGATCAATAATAACACAACAAAACGTCACACCTGTGTTCTAGAAGGTGTACGCAGAAATTTATCTACAAGAATCCTCAGTTCGCCAGTTAATTGTATACTCCATGCCGGACCGAACTAGAAGTAGTATGAAACAAGCCATCAACGGGGTACAAGTCCAGTCTCCAGGCATCTACTGAAGAAACTCAATAAACCTTGCCTCACCTATGACCTCACAGGCACACTTGTGGTGTTTTGTTTGACTTGCCTAACACTTGGTTCATCAAAATCAGTATCTCTATACAACAAGCTTCCCTTAGAATTTAAAAGCATAAATAGCGCAAACTTATTTAAAAACAAATTGAAGACATATTTATTGAGGAAGGGCTACTATAGTGTCGATGAGTACCTAGATGATAAGCGACACGAATTTTAAATGGTGTGTTGATTATTATTATTTTGATTTTTTCTACTTAATATTGTTTTTTTTTAATTTTAATTTTGTTTTTATTATCATATTAATCATGGATTATATTATGACATATTATCTTCACTAATAATATTAAAATCAATTTTTGACATTCCATTTTTGCTATTATATTTTACAATTAGATGACATTTTATTACTGACCTTTTATCACAATTTGTTTTTTTTTTAATTTTAAATGTTTGACATTCTATTTTTTTCAATCTTAATGTTAGTGGTGCTGTTTTGTTTTACATTTTATAAAATTTCTACACAATGTATATTGTTTTGAAACAGGAAAGTTTTTAATTAATAACTACTCTGCAAAGTCACCGCAAGCTGCAGGAAAAATCTTAAAGAAAATAACGTAACCTTGTTCAAACTTGGCAATGAATCGAAGATTATGAGAATTATGTATTAATAAGCTATGAATTGCCGGTTATATCCAAAATCATTGTTGATATCACTTTCTAGTACAATATTTTTAGAAGACACTAAAACAGCAATGTCATCTTAAAAGAAACTTACACAATATATAAAGAAAATATGCATAAAACGAACGATGACTCAGCATTATCTTGTAGATCTTAAATGACTTTAAATAAAGATCATAATTGAAACATAATTCATTACAAAACGAATTGCATAAACTTTGAAACAATGAAGAATGAATCATTTTGCGCCATAAAGTATCAATAGAAACATTCAAGAAATAAAATGAAAAGCAAAAATGGTGACGTCAGACGTAAGGATGGAAAATGACTTTGTTTTTCATCATTTCTCATTACATTAAGTACATTATATTAGAGTTCATATTCCTATCGTAAGCATGTGCAGGTGTTAATCATAAATATCTGAAGAATCAATGACGTATCGTAAATGATGATACACGACGGCACGGTTGGCGCAGTGGCTGAGCGATTAACTGTAGCGCTGCGTGTCGCGGGTTCGATCCCCACATGGAACCAATATTTGTTTGACCTACTATATGTAGTTGTTCCAGATTTGGCTGTTTTTGTATGTGAGTTTAAATGTTTGTAAACGCTCGCACAATACAGGAGAAATTCCTAGTGTCCCCACAACGTAACGGGGCAAAAAAAACAGCCGGCAGACTTAATGCTCTGAACCTTAGAACTTTCTTCATATTAATGGCTTAGAACCGCGACACTTTACGTAAACCGCGTAACGTGGAACATACGTAGAACAATTCACTCAAATTTAGAAAAAGTCCATCCAGAAGAAAACTACAGAACAGTCGAGTAAATCTTGTGTGTCTGCTTTGACTTTGACTACTTTATAGTTTTGAAATCTTTGAAATACAATCACGAATACAAAATTACAATGCCGAACACACACACACAACACAGACATACACCATATGCCAAACCACCACACCATTCCAAACTATATCATTTAAGTCTAGATACATCTAGATACTAGATGCATCATGCATAGATTTATTTGAACAACATTTCTTACAACAATAGGAGGAAATACAATTTTGCGGTTAACCAAACTACATGCATTTCGATTACCGTAGTCTCTCCAATAGGTTCCTGGTTCAGCATTAACTAAGAACTGTATAGTGCAAGATTTACTTAACTATATTTTCAGTCTGTATTTCAATACTGTAAAACCATTCAAGCGAAACGAAGTACCTACGTAATTTTCTTGCGTTAATTTGTAATGTTCAATTGATTTGATAAGCTAGTAAAACTCCTGCGTGTCTAAATTGATTTGTGCTCAGGTTGCAATTTATTAGAGTTATAGTTATTTAGAATCGATCATTATCACATTCATCACAATAAGCAGGTTGATCAAGTTTTCAAATAAACATAAAAACACCATAGGACAGGATATAATATGGCCTAAAATTGCTATGCTACCAGATTTGTCGATTTGTCTCCACACAAAGTTGAGTTCTAAAACACAAATATTATTGGATCTCGGAAAAACTGGGTATCTACAACCTACAACGATTGAGTTATCAGAATTTCCATGAAATTCGCTGGTAGACTTTTCCATTCATTGCTTCTCCATCAAAACGAAAGCGAATAAAATACGATACTCCAGAAGCTTCTTATATTATTAATCAAAACGTAATTTATAGAGCACGCTATCACAATATTATGAATATAGGTAATAGCTGTATTGAGAATTCGATGTCTCAATCGATTCGACACTACTATTTTATCATTAAGTACTTGAGAAGTATGCTACTTCAGTAGTGCATTTCAGAACCTACTGAAACGGTAACCGACATCACAAATTCATGAGTGTTTGATTTAAGTTGAGGAAAAGATATAACATTAATAAACGATGTTTATTAAGGAAAACTAAATTATTTGCACGATGGAAATGGCAGAATACTGAGTACTTGAGTAGAAATTCATATTATTTGTAAGGAACTGATTAACCACTTAACCTCACATGTGGCGGAGGACAGGTTGTGGACTTGTGGTGGTGCAGCTTGGTAGAAGTCTACTTCCAGCAGTGGTCTGCGATAGACATAACAGTTGACTAAACTATTCATAAGTAAAATAAGATTTTTTAATAGATTTACACCTACCACTGTTTGACTGTGCAGCACTCAAAGGTTGACTGGTAGAAAATACCCATAGCATTAAGTCCACCGCTGTACTCTGTGCTTGAAGTTTTGTCATAACATAACACCACATCTGTAAACCCCGAGGGGTTAGGCAGAGGTGTACCTACTACTGTACTGTATGTAGTAATAGTACACCCACAATACCAACGTTCACCAGTTATGTTTAAGGCGAGCCTATTGCCATTAACCGGGCACAGATCAAGACTTCATGGCTGCTACTTAGAAATTCCTGATGGAAAAACCCAATAACAATTTACCCGACCCAGGAATCGACCTCAGGATCTCATGCCCAGCAGTCGCGATTGCGACCAAGATCCAATAGTCCAAGGTCGAAGTTTTAGATAAATTAATTCATTTTCTTTGCTACAAACCTGCCTAATCACAAAACTAGCGTTTTTTATCATTTACAGAATAGCTTACTGCTTTGACAAAAACTTCGGTTATTTCGTCAATCACGTGATCACGTCTTAGATTATTTTCAGTTTAGAAAAGAATGATCAGATGAATGAGAGCATATTTATATAAACAAAACAGACCCTAATTGAAGTCCTAATGAAGTCATTGTAAAAACAAAATAACCACAGGCAACAAAGGCGCTAGACCAAAACGCCGGAGGAAACGAGGATGATCGGCAAAAAACATTGTTTCAATAGTAAACTAACTGAAGATCTATGAGGCGATAACTATTCAGAACGGGAGTCGTAGCTTACTGTTTATCGCTTGAAGTAAGCGCCACTTCCAAACTTTTAGCTTGGACATTCAAACAACTATACGCTAGGGATGCCCTTCGGGAAAAAGGCATATGTGCCATTTTCATTTAGTTCAATTTTTGGCATGAAAGCAAGTGGGCTTATTTCTTGTGTAGCTGAATTTAGGTTGGGAAAGATGTCATTTAATGCAAGCTCATACTATTTCATGATGAGATTGATGATAATTTGATTATATCAAACTAATTTCATGCCATCGGAAGTTACGAAATAAATGTTAAAAATATTCAGGAAATAATATGTCCAATCAAATTATATCTCATGTAAACAACAAAGATTGGACGAGATTCTGTCAGACTTTTTGATATGACAATCCATCCAATCGGTTGTGTGACTCATACTGTAGACCGCCCGATTTGTCACCATGTGTAACCTTTCATACAAAAAAAATCTATTTTGTCCTATTTAAATGTAAGTTTGGCAGCCCTACCTAAAGCAGTCGAAACTTGAGCACATAGAGAAAATGTTTGTTCAAAATGAGCGCGGGAATTCCGATGAAGTCGAGTGACTTCGCCGAACCAGTGTCCAGTTTACAAATTTTTGATCTAGCTAGATATTTCAGTTTTGATATGTGTCGTGCAGAATTGGTAGGAGAACGCAAAACTTATAGAATATGGGTGGAATATTGGGGATACCTATACTCAGTATACAGCATAGGGTAATGAACAAATGTGTATCAACATGTGGACGAAAATTCTTAAAATTTTCATTTGCTGATAAAAATAGATACGACATAGTGATGTAGATAAATGATACAGACATTTTTAGTGTTTATTTATTTAGTAAATATTACAATGCGGCAATGAGTTGCGGTATAAGAGGAAGGTCAAATGTTGGCCTAGAAGGAGGCGAAAGATTTTTCCTTACAGGGTGAAATCGATGCGATGTAAGCAGGATGGAAAAGTGGTGGTTTAACTGAGAACAGACTAGCAAAAGTTGATATAAGATATATGGATTTAAACACTAAAAGGAACACAAGTTTTTTTTTGTAAATAAACCTCGTATTTACCACTGGTTTGTAAAACTAGGTACCTAAGCCTGCTGTAAGTGTTATAAAAACTTGACTCCTTAATCGTAAATTATGTGAGTGAAGTATTTTAATTAATTTAGTTATTCTATAATTTATAAAATCTAACACAAAAAGTTAATGATTATGTAACGACACAGTAAAATATAATAAATTGCGCATTCACAGAATTATTCATGCAATTGTTTAGAATATAACAACTTCATAATTTACAAAATCGTTGTCGTTAACAATTTCCGCGGTTTTAAATTTTCAAACAAGAATTTACGTAACTTTGCAAACAAACTGGAACAATTTTGACAAACAATACATAATTTTAGTGATTAAAGAAAGCTTACCAGTTGTTTCAAAAAGACGAAAATAATGCGAACACACAGCACTAATTTCACAAAACGAAATTATTTTTGTTCACTCACTGACACTTTAGATTTTTTTCCTTATCACTTGTGTTGTTATTCTAATTTCATCTTTATCGTGGGTAGGTATGATGTGATATCGTTTGTGGAGGTGGCAGTGGCGGTAAGACGCGGGTACGCAAGGCCGGCGCGCTTGCGCGGATGACTTAGTTCTTATCACGAGGTTCTGCGCCCGCGCAGTGTGTGCGGTGACCACACTCAAGGTAATGGGAAATTACAAATTACTTTTCATTTAAAGTGTAATGACGTTTTGGTAACTGTGAAAAGATTTTGTAATGGATACTTTAATTTATTCAAAGAGAGCAATTGAAGATGACTTCTGTTGGGTGTTTTGTGTTCATAATTAGGTGTTTGCTTTTTTAAAAAGTCGTTTTAATTACAGGTATTTTTAGAGCAGATTACCTACACTCATTACATCATCACGCATGTCTTTATTTCCCCTAACGGTTAGGCAGACAAAGATGTACCAATAGCACACTCACATTTCCAGTAATATTTATGTCCCTTATAATAGGGGGTGAGCTTTTTGCCATCAACCGAGCACATACCCAGACTCCGAGGTACAGATGCATACATATATAACTACTACAAAACAAAATCTACCTAAATAACCTTATCTTTAAAAAATATTAAAATTTTAAAGTTCTGAGCACGCATCAACTTTAGATACCTTGAGGAATCTTCTACTGATTCAACAAAAATCGTTTCCATGTCAGACGGATGGGAAAGTCTTAACTTGCACGTTAGTCGCGTGGTCACCATAGTAGAAAGATGAATGAAAGTACATTCTAATATATGAACAACGCCTGCGTCGCCACCTGGCGGCCGAGAGAGAAAACAATTATACACACATTCACGTGCACACGTATAATAATGTGTATTAACGTAGTTTTTATAATCATTACCTCTAGTCGGATGTTGAAGCACAGTTTATACGATTTTGAATTAACTTTTAATGGTAAAGAAGATCTGTGACATAGATTGGAGTTTTCATCATCTTCGTGTCACGTGTCCTGTCCTATTTTACTGGGGTTAGCGTAACACGTTTTTTTCATTCATGCTTCCCAGTCAGTCGCCAAACTTTCATATGCCTCTTTGTCTTTCAAATCATTCCTCACACAATTCATCCATGTTTACTATGGTGTGCCTCTCCCTCTTCATCCATCAACATTTATACGGGGTGTAAAGGACAGCGACGCGAAAACGGTTACCACGTATTCAGTACATCATTCTGAGCACCCCCACATAGATTCATGGGTTATTAAAACAAAAGAACCAGGGCGTCTAAAATGGCCGCTTTAGCAGAATCATAATAGGATAATAATAATGAATTACGTTTAAATTCTTAAAATGGTCATAGATGTACCTACTATTAAGAATTGTCACCTTGTGACCATTTTAGACCCCCAGCTGTTTCCTACAAAAGTGCATTACCTGGTGGTCTTATGGAACAGCAGATTTTTTTTAATAAGCGATGAAAAATTTCTATGTAGGGGATGATCAGAATGATGTAAGTACTGAATACGTGGTAACCGTTTTCGCGTCGGTGTCCCCTCCACCCTCCATTCATGACTCTTTTAATTACATTAAGTTCATCTCTAATCATCAGCATCATGTGACAAGAATGCTCTTTCAACGTTTCTTTAACTGGTACAATTTCCAAACTTAACGTAGTACTATCATAGTATACGCCCAGAGAAACCTATTATAAACTCACATTGAATAAGGTCACTGCTTGATTAAACATTTTAAGCAACTTATAGCGCGTGCGCCTAGTGCGTGTGCCTACTCAAAACCAAGGAATATCTAAGGTAGAGAGAAACGTTTAGTAAACCTAATTTCACGATGGGTTTCTTTGAAACCTATAAAAAGCTGGCTCCAATACACATAATAATTACATTATGTTTTTTTTCAGGGAAATTTGCACATTCTGTATGAAATGGAACAACCATACACTATGTATTTAAATGGATGATAAAAACGCCATTAGAAAATAAAATGACTAAGCAAGTAAAAACAAGGGCTTGGCAGCTTATGATAGGAGAAAACCAGGTTGACACGACGCGACGTCATTACATTCTACAAGTTTATGAAAACATAATTACATAGGCGTCTCCGATAGATAAAGTCATTGGTAGACATGATTACACGAACAGAATTTTGTACTATACAGGTTATGGGATATCGACGCACAGACGATTACCACGTATTCCCCGGATTCCCCAGCCCTTATCGCAATTTATTTGGGGTCAGCTCAGCATGTCTACTTCTCCCATACTTCTCTATTTCTCGTCATCTTTCTCTCTCTCAACAACCACCTCCTTTCTAGCCATATCATCCTTCACACAGTCCATCCATCGTTTCTTTGGTCTTCCTCTACTCATATAGCCGTCTACATTCATACTCAACATTTTCCTCATTCTTATACCACACAACTTTTCAGTCACCGGCGCCACTTTCAGACTTCTTCTTACGTACTCATTCCTTATTTTATTCATACGTTACACCACACATCCCCTTACATGATTCTGAACCGCGAAATTAAAAAAAAAATCTGCTGTATCCTACAAAAGTGCTCAGAACAGCTGTCAAATGTATCCATGGAAAAGCAGTTATTTAAAAAAAAATTCAAGAAAAATTTAAGAAAAGTTCCTATGTCCATCATTCCAAACCACCCCGGGTCCGGAATGACGTACTGAATAGGTACGTGTTTTGCGTCCGTTAAATAATGTTTCTTCCACCCTGCCTTTATGGTAGACCTCATCTTAACGAAGTCCACAGCTGGACATAAGCCCTCTTCCATGTAAGGTCTTGAGTTCTACGAGTAATCCAGTATCTGCGGACAGGATACCTAAGCTATTGCACAGAAGGAAGTATAATTTTCAGCATTACAGCTTGCTACATAATTCCAAACTGGTCACAATAAGCGAAATTATGGTTTTTAAATTCTGCTGTCTTTTTTTTTTTTTTTTTTTTTTGGGGCGTGAGAAATCATCAAATGACTCCTCCCGCTCTGGGCGGAGCGGAAGGGAGTGTCACACTCTTACTGACTAAAACACACCCATGTTCCTTCATTGGCCCTTTATGTTCCAGGGCCGCGGTATCTCTTTCGAACAGTCCCGCAGCCCTGGCAGGCACCGGCCCTTGCGGGCCCCTCCCGTTTGCTGACATCTCTTTGAGGCGCGCGTGGAACACGAACGCGCCGTCGACACGGCCTGCCCGTCGTCATACGACGGACGGACGGCGAGCTAGCCCATTACTCGCCGTCCACAGGCCCGCGCCTACGGTGGCCGAGAGCCATCACGGCGTGGCCCCCGACGCCCGGTGCTTCTCCCGCGGCGGCTGGGACGTGAGGAGGTTCTCTCCCTCTCACGTTCCGCCGCCTCCTTCGCTAGCATGACTGCTTCGCAGAAGGAGGCGACGGCTTCCCATTCCCTCTCGCCCCGGACCATGGCTTGAACCAGGGCCGGGCGCGAGAGGTCGCCGCCGCCAATCGCCGCTACGAGGACACGGCGGTGCTCCTCCCAAGCGGAGCAGACCTCGACGGTGTGCTCCACCGTGTCCTCCGGTCGATCCTCGCAATTGTAGCACGCGGGCGTTTCCTCCCGCCCGATTCGGTGCAGGTACCTCCCGAAGCACCCGTGTCCGGTGAGGACCTGCGTCAGGCGGAAGGTGAGGGCGCCGTGGCGCCTCCCTAGCCACTCCTCAAAGAGGGGACTTACCGCCACTATCGTGGCGTGCCCTAAATTCTGATGTCTTACGTAAACATTTACATTTATCTACTCTTATATGTTTACATTTTCTATTTCACTCAATACCATTCTGAAGCCCTTTCTTCTTGCACAAACATCGTGCGCCCACGCATCTACACCGGCATGTACCTATTAGTAACGTGATACCTACGCATAGTATAGTGCTTTCGAGTGACTATGCTGTTACGACATACTGTAGACACATGATGGGCAAATCATGTAATGTCATGGTGTTGGTTTGTACTTCCGGGCACTCAGATGTGTTTAGGTATTCTTTGTTTTATTATTGGTTTACTCGTAAGTGTAAAGACCTGGGGGTGGGGGCTTACTATCGCCACGGATACTTGTATTATAATTATATTTGTATTACTTTAATTTTGATAATCAGTGAGGGCGTAAATGGAGAGCTCGTGGTTAAACTAGCTGCTCGGATCAATCTTTAGGTTAAGCTGCGCTTGCCTAAGTTGGTCTGTGGATGGGTGACTACCCATTACATACCGAGTTTCGTCTGCTGTACCTCTCTGAAAGCACGTTAAGCCGTTGGTTCCGGCTGTCATTTGTAGCACTTTGACAATCGTTACAGGTAGTCAGTGATGATGATGAATGGGGGCATAATTGAGCTACACGACCTGAATAGCTGCATTTCTGTACAAGGCTGAAGTGATTCTAAAGTAAAACGGCTACTTATACGAGTACGAGGTGGTAGTAGAGGCCCTGATGTTTAAAGTTGGCTCAAGGAAGATTCTAATAGGTATATAATTTGTTAAGTTTTTGTATACATTGGGTAAAATATAATGATATTTGTTGGAGGTGTCGAAAAAATAAGCCGTCTGGGAGGTTTCAACGAAAAGCTACCTAAACCCTTTGACATACCTATAACAAAATGTTCTTTATTTTCGGGATAGCAGATTCCAGTGTGGGTGTGCCTACTAACTGTGTTTTATGACCTCTATCAAATGATGAAGTGACTAATCCTGTGATTTAAGTTACCTAAGTACTTGTAATTATTCAAATAGGCGCTCAGCAGCACTGAAATCATTACCCTTTACAAATCTAAACAAAAGCCTGAACACAACACAATAAAAGACGATAAACAAGCAAGATTTACATTCGAATGTTTCTGACAGCCGTCACGATGTCACGCTGTGGGGTTACTGCGCTATTTTTATCAATGTCTTCATAAAGCGCTGAAGGGGAATAACGCTGTATCTGTAAAATAAATGTTGCTACTCGTTTATCGTGAGAGTCGCGAGAAACAGTTAGATGAGGGACGAACCCAGAAGTAAGGCCGCGGCCCCATGTCCAGGGCGCGGCGCCGGCCGCCGTGTGACGTTGCGGCGCCGCCGCCGTAACACGGCACGACGTCGTGCCGCAGCACGGTGCCGCGGACGGCGTGCGCGGGCGGGGGCGAATTCTCAGTCGACATTTGGCAGTTGGTGTGCAAGCATGCGTGTTAATCAAAATGGTGGAAAATATCGATTTAGATTTCTTTATTTACGTTAGTGGAGGCACGTCCAGTTCTAATATATAATTTGTTAAGTTTTTGTATACATTGGGTAAAATATAATGATATTTGTTGGAGGTGTCGAAAAAATAAGCCGTCTGGGAGGTTTCAACGAAAAGCTACCTAAACCCTTTGACATACCTATAACAAAATGTTCTTTATTTTCGGGATAGCAGATTCCAGTGTGGGTGTGCCTAATGTCTTCATAAAGCGCTGAAGGGGAATAACGCTGTATCTGTAAAATAAATGTTGCTACTCGTTTATCGTGAGAGTCGCGAGAAACAGTTAGATGAGGGACGAACCCAGAAGTAAGGCCGCGGCCCCATGTCCACGGCGCGGCGCCGGCCGCCGTGTGACGTTGCGGCGCCGCCGCCGTAACACGGCACGACGTCGTGCCGCAGCACGGTGCCGCGGACGGCGTGCGCGGGCGGGGGCGAATTCTCAGTCGACATTTGGCAGTTGGTGTGCAAGCATGCGTGTTAATCAAAATGGTGGAAAATATCGATTTAGATTTCTTTATTTACGTTAGTGGAGGCACGTCCAGTGCTCTGGGATAAGACAAATGACAATTATAAGGACAAACATGTAAAAACAGAAGGATGGAAAGATACGTTTGCCGAACCATTTTTGAATCATTTGATGACAAGGATATTAAAGAAAAAACTAAACTGTATTCAAATTTTTACCTGAGTATGGACGGATTAGATTGCTCATTAACGGTAGGCCTTCATCTGCAATAAAGACATACGGAACTGGTTTTTGAAGGCCTGGCAAAGGCTTTGGAGCTGGTATGGGAAATCGATGTTGTAATAATAATTCGTATAGTTTTGTGTTGTGAAATATTGTCGAATCGCATTATTTTCCATATGCTCCTATATCGACATATATAAATCTGTATTTAGAATATCGACTGAGAATTATCCCTCGCGGCACGCCGTCCGCGGCACCGTGCTGCGGCACGACGTCGTGCCGTGTTACGGCGGCGGCGCCGCGCCGTGGACATGGGGCCGCGGCCTAATTCAGAAGAAAGGGATGGCCTATACAAAGCAGTGGGTGATTCCGGACTGAAATGAAGATGATGACTTCAGGGTCATTTAAAAACACCTCGGGAATGATAAACGTTTATTTAAAAACTTAACCAGTAAACCAAGGTTTGTACAATAATATAAGTATAAAAGTACTTGAGTGGTTCTTTTATATTTGTTAATTCCCAAAATCTCTAATTATATAATAATTATGGGGTCTGCTCTTAAAATGTTGGCGTTTCCAACAACTAAACCTAAGGATGACTGCAGCAGGGCCTTTGGCGGAATATTTCACTACGCTCGCCGCGCCGCCATTCTAAAAAGAAAATGTCAACTACTTTTAAATGTGGTTCTCTGGTTTTGGTCATTATCTTTTTGGCAGTCAAATCTGAGGCATCTAAAATATCCGAAAGCTACGAACCAATTTACAAAATGTTCAACAATTTCCCCTTTCAATAAGGCAGTAATGGCAGCTATTTTTGCTCGCCTATCCACTTTGAAGAGGTACCTAATTCTCTTGAAGTGGCTGATAACGCAGATAACGATATCTCAAAGATAGACGTATTGTTTGCATAAAACCTTTTAATGGAAATAAATTAACTTGGCTTTGAGAACCTGCTACGTTGAAAGACAGGAAATTATCTCTTCATTTAGATTGCCAATTGATTGGTACCTACGCTGAGTATTTGCATGCATACCTAATGCCTCGTTAAGGCAAAAAGGAAGATATGTGTCCTAAAATAAGCGATCGTCACGCGAATAGGCGATAATTTCGTTCGGATACCAGAACACCCTTTACCTAGCGTTCGGGTTCGACGAAAATATAATCGCGACGATTGCGTATAAATTTGTCAAACGATTCATTTCGGTTAAAACACGGGGTATAGCAGCTATGATACGTAGTCTATAAAGTACTGACTGCATCATACGCTCAGTATCTTTTCTTGAAATAACGTTAAAAAAACCTACCTTCAACATTATGATTCCTTCCGTTAGACAGAAAAGCTGTATATTGATAATGACTCTCTGTGGTCTAATGACACATATCGAGCATTGAATCCGTCTGTGAATGTAGTCATTATAACATAACCACTACAGAGAGCATAGTGGCAATGGGTAGTGGTTTAGAGATCGGCTACGTGGCAGTGGACGCCTGAAGACAGACGTCTGATGATTATATAGATTAAGAATAATTTATTCAAAAAGTATTACAAAAGGTGTACATTTAGGTGCGGTAGTTTTATTTCTCATAGCATAAGCATAGCTTAGCATAATCAGCCTATAATATTCCCACTGCTGGGACACAGAACTATTTTAATAAAGGGTTATCGTGCTACCCAGTCAACTAGGTTGTGGAAGTCAGATAGGCAGTTGCTCTATGTAAATAATATACCAGTCAGCTGTATTCGGTTAGATTGGAAGCCGACCACAACATAGTGTATTAGGTACTGTGTGTAAGTCGGGGCCGCCACCACTGAGCAACCGTTGCTCCCAAATCAACTAAACATCCCTAATACCTCGATCTAGTTTCCGCACGGAATACAGATATCACATACACTACAACACTAAATTAGGACGGAATATTCAGAACATGCCGCAGGCCGGATGCACGTCCGTCATCGTCGTGTCGGTCGCTTCGCTCGTACCGCTCATATCGCTTGCGTTGCTCATGTCGCTCATATCGCTAGCTTCGCCTATGTCGCGTGGACGGCCGCAAACACGTATCCAATAATCCCGGACACGGATGATCTCCATATTGTCGGATGGTAGATTCACTATGTAGGTATGCTTCAGTAGCTGTGTATGTTGGTGGTTTGGTTCTGATTTGAGAGTATCAGAGAATAATTAATTGCCAATATGAAGATCGCCGTCATCTTTTTTTGTAAAAATGGTAATTATTGGTTCCCATCAATATCATCTGGCTATGATGATGAATCGATGATACAGGTAGCAGTATCTACATATGTAGGAATAGAGCTAATGATGATGATGTCATGATCAGCTTTCTCCTAGCGCAGGCACTGCTATTTAATGGTGCGATTCCACCGAAAATTGTGTGCAAACATTTTGCTTGTTTGCGACAATAATGACATAACTCGAAAAATAAGAAATACTGGACAGCGTTTTTTAAGTGAGACTGAAATATTTTCGTTATTATTGTTAATGATGAAAGGTTTATTTTACTTTGTGCCGCAGAAAATGTTCGCGCACTGAGCTGCAGAACCGTTTCCACCTCCAGAGCTGTGCGTAACTTTTGTCCGCGCACTGTGCAGCACATTTTTGTGATAATACGAGAGCCCATGACCAAAATGTTTGCCAGTCCAATGTCTACAAGTCCTCAACCATATTTTGCTTACGAGGCAAGAAATCGTTCCTGATTTTGTTTACAGCCAAGGTTTTTTAATATATTTGATTGACTCACTGATAACAGTTTTTATTTTTAGTTGAACATGACAAGCACTCAGAGAATCGGGACGCTGAACGCCTTTTCACAGATATTTTTGGACCATCCAGCCATTCCTAATAAGCATTGACGGTTTACCCAAGTGCTCGTTTAAAGTAAGTAACAAAAGCGCAAAGTCAAAGTAAACTTAGAAGTAGGTTTAGGGATACGGAACTACAAAGATTGGGCAAGAAAGATAATTAATCGTTTCTCGATTAGTTTTCCGATTAAATGGACTCGGTAAAAGCTCTTTCCGATTCATTTGCAATTCGCTCGCGAGTCTCGATGGAGTGGTGAATCTTGGATTCGATTCTGTAGTGGTTTGTTTTATTCGCACTGTGTTGAAAATCTAATGTAGGAATTGTGCAGTATGACAGAAATTGAAACAATGTGGAAACGCCTGGATGGGACTCACTAGAAAGACATACCCTGACTGTTTTGGTCATGTTCTTCAGAAAAGTCAGGTGCGTACTCGCAACCGGCGTGCGTGTATTACCGTGAATGTGGAGGAAAGATGAGTATGTAAGAATCCCAGCAGAGCTTGTGGCGTTCAGTAGTATATAAAAGCTACCTCTTGGAAAAAATACGAGAGTCCATGTGATGTGAGGATATCTAGCTGTGTTAAGTTGGAACTATATAATAGGTAAATTCTTCTGCCGAAATGAAGAAAAAATCGAACTAGAGGAACAATGACCAGAATGGGGCAATCAGCTTCAACCACTGATGAATATTGCCACTGGAAACAGTATTTTAGGACAGTTTAGTTTCTTTCAAAAACTAAATAATCTTTTCAACCAGTTAATGATTCATGAAAAAATAAATTGATTCTTCAAAACACTGGCAGATAAAAATGATAAAACTGGATGATTGATGAAAATAATGGTTTTGACGATAAGATAATGGTACTTTTACCTTTGTTAACACCTTCAGTGGCATAACTTGCTGCTAAGGCTATTGTGTCTGAAACCCTTCACTGAGCGCCGTTCAAGAGTTTTAAAAATGTAGTTATCTAACACTTAATAAGCACTGCACTATACTCAACTGTTTTTCACTTATAATAGTGCTATTATGTCCATATTAACTTTTATCTTAAAACATGTTTGGTTTTTTATTTGTTGAAATTCAGCACTAAGATTAAAACTTTTTCATTGGTCTCGTGGTCACAAAGTGTCAGGTTAGACAAAATGTCATTGAGTTTTTTTTGTATTAGGAATTTCACAACAGCAGTCCCATGTTGGAGAAAAAAGGAATAATTAAATGATTGTGAGCTATAATATTTCCCTTGACTGGTCTCTGGCTGGCTGAGATTATCCGCCATAACCGAATTTCGATCAAATATTCAATAATCAGATATCAAAATCAGATATTCAATAATCGAAAAAAGTAGGCAACTAGTATTTTTCTATCTATCTATCTAAAGACACTTGTGTTCAATGAGTACCTCTTCCAATAGGGTTTTTTGATCCTGACCAAATTGCCTTAGCAATTCAACGAGGCAAAGCGTTATTGCAGCAATATTGAATAAATCAAAAACTATTTTAATAAAGGCACTTTTTAGAGGTACCGATAATTCATGCGCTGAAAAAGCTTGACCTAGTTTCAGGTGCTATTCCATTCGTTCCATTTCTGTGGCTAACGTAAATCATGAATACGCTGATAGTTTTGCAATTAGCTATCTATCATTCATTCATTCATCCATTTATTTATTCATTATACAATTTACATTTTGTTTGAATATTACATATTAAATAAAATTATTACATGCAGAAACAAATACATTTAAAAGCCTATTTAAATTAAAGTGCAATGTTGAGTTCGAGAGTCAATTAATTTAAAATGTGTCAATAATAATAAGTACAGTTTCTATTGTATACTTGGACGTGGTCAAGCTGCTAAGATGCTTTTGTAGGCGCTTTCTAGTGTAAGACTATTAAAATAAAGGCGGGATAATAATTATCCTATTTTTTAACCTTAACCTTTAACTTTGTTGAGGTCAGCACAATATCTTTGTCCATAAATTATTTTTGTCCATAAATTATCTTAACAAAAGAAAGAGGTGTGCAATTATAACCATTATTATGTTTATCTAGCTTATGGCCGCGGATTCGCGTGGCGTTTGGTAAGCTATTCACATCACAAGCCAAAACTGTTTTTTTTGTGAGTTTACAAAATTACTTAATTATAGATTTGTTATCCAGCTTGACCTGAGCATGTTTAAGTTACAATTAACAAACAAACAAGAGAGGAAAAGTTAGAGTTTGTTTTCCTACTCTGAAACATATTTGTCACTTTGTCACAATTAATTTATTATTGAAGCGTAGCGTAACCTACCACTAACTTTATTTTCTATTACTATACTATTAGGTAAATGACTACCTACTGACTAGCCTTTTCACGCCCCCCCCCCTCCCCGCTTCGCACTCGTGTGGAGTTATAATTCTACGAGGTCAGTACTACCGGTATAATTTTTTCTATCTTATATGCCTAATTCCATCGAAATACGTTAAGCCGTTTAAGTGTGAGAAGGTAACAGTTGGACAGGTAAACAGAGGTACCTACTTCGTACGTATATATTCAAATTATTCAGCAGTAATCTTAAAAAACTCTTTCAGAACTCATATCATCATATTTCCTGGCAGTGTAGTTATATTTCCAACTTTAATTTACATATTCGTTGAACTGAACCTGAAAAAGGTGGAGAGGGAGCGTCCTTGAGTTTTGAAAGAGCGCGGCTCGAACGTTCGGGCTGGTATTTAATTTAGTTAAAAGCCGGTGCCTGATAAAGTATGGGCTTCTGAAACTGAATAAACGCTATTAGGAAAAGCAAAGCGTAGTTTTTGTCACAACACTTTTAAAACTGCAAGATTTGCTTTTCCTAATAGCGTTTATTCAGTTTCAGAAGCCCATACTTTATCATATAACTTTGACGTCACTAGTTGGTAGGTAACTGATACATATATTTATATGTTGATGGATGGAGACGGAGAGGAAGACCAAAGAAAAGATGGATGGATTGTGTGAGGAATGATATGAAGGAAAAAGGAGTAAATGATAGCGTGATGATGGCAGGGGCGGATGGAAGAAAAAAACGTGTTGCGCAGACCTCAAGTAACATAGGACAAGGGCAGGAAGATGATGATGTTGACTAATTGGTTGGTAAACTAAAGTATTTTATTTTAATAATGTCTCTAAATTAATTAAAAAGCTAGAGGAGAACTTAGACAAATAAGCGTGGGCTGCGGGACTGTTCGAAAGAGATACCGCGGCCCTGGAACACAAAGGGCAAAAGAAGGAACATGGATGGGTTTTAGTGAGTAAAAGTCTGACACTCCCTTCCGCTCCACCCAGAGCGGGAGGGGTCGTCATTGATTTCCCATCCCAAAAAAAAAGACGCCTAAGCGCCCTGTAAGCCTGTGGTTGATTTAGTTCATTTATATTTAGTTATGGACTTAGTTTATTTTACAAATAAATTGTCTTTTTTTGTATATGTTTAGTTTTAATTATTCTTTAAGTAGCTTAAAAGTTCGTTCAAATAACAATTAGAATACCTTCGACTTGTTGTTGATGAATTAGTTTTATCAACCAAATTTTAGCTAATGTTGCCCTAATTGCTCGCTGAGATCTCGAACGTGTAAGTGTGCACCTGCTTACCCCTTGCCATAATGTGACAACGGTCAATGTGACATTCTATTGTGTTTAGCGCAGTGGCTTACCGATTGACTGCTGCGCTGTCAGCGCTGTGTGTTGCGGGTTCGATTCCCAAATACTTGTATGAACAATAGATAGTAGTTCCAGGTCGGGCTGTTTGTGACCCACGACACAGGAGATATCCTAGTGAGGGGCAACGTCTTTAAAAGAAAAAAAATATAGGTATCAAAAAGTTCAAAGGATGCTTCTGATTAAGCTATCGAAAAGTTAGTATTAACGAGTAAAACTATCACGTAGACAGATTAAATTCGTATGAATATACTCGATCATCTCGATGCTTCGAGTCCCTGTACAATTTAAATGTGATTTTTAAAACTGCAGGATCTGCAGGCCGTTAACTTAACAATATTTGTTCTTCATTCTGTATTACGGAACCCTTTCTTTAGTAGGTACAAAAATTAATTGCACGAATACACAACACATCTGTCATGGCAATCGTAACGATATGGCGGAAGATGGATCGCGCATATAATAAAGACCAGTCTGGTGCAGAACTTATCGACAGCAAACCGGTTTCTTCCCCTCTACTGATCATCAAGGATGTAGGTACAAAGGAAACCTGGATTAAAATAAACCAAATCGCGTCTGGTTTTGTAACTACGAATGCTGAAGTTGTTTTGATAATTTGGCCGAACATTTTTGTAAGTTTTTATAATATTTAAAAAACGGTTCTCAGCTGTGAATTGCTTATAGGAGGGTGAGAAAATAAGTTAAGGAATGTTTTGGTGCAACATTGTGTAATCTGCGTAAAAAATTTGGTGTGTTTTACTTAAGTATGAATTACTTTGGGTAAAGATAAAATGGCCTGCCTTGTCGCCCCCGGTGAGCGCTGGCCTTTATACTCTTCTTCAACAATCAGCAAGCACCTTGCTTCGATGCTGTGTGGGTATATTCTAATGGGTTTTAAAGTACCCCCAAAAAAGCCGAAAGGCACTCGTTCTCTCCGTCATTGTGATATTTTTTTTATTCTAGACCATACTTGCGGGAACCTTTTAGTTACGGGAATATTGGGGTCAAAGTTCCGTCTTTATCACTAGTTTTTTTAGATACCTACATGAGTGTTTAATGTTATAATTTACTTCAAATACCTCCACGAACCCCTACTATGCAATGCACCAATCACTACAGTGTTTTGAGTGCGGTGCGTTACATCGACTCCTACCGTAAAACGTCATATTTCACTATAATTTTTGCGTAGTTACATAGTTTGATGTACAGAATGCTTGGTTGACGTCTTCGTGAAGGGTCCGTTTACACCTTTTAGGTAACATTCCTGTGGATCGGACGGTGAGTAATGGGTTAGCTCGCCGTCCGTCCGTCTTATGACGACAGGCCGTGTCGACGGCGCGTTCGTGTTCCACGCGCGCCTCAAAGAGATGTCAGCAAACAGGAGGGGCCCGCAAGGGCCGATGCCTGCCAGGGCTGCGGGACTATTCGAAAGAGATACCGCGGCCCTGGAACACAAAGGACAAAAGAAGGAACATGGATGAGTTTAGTCAGTAAAAGTCCGACACTCCCTTCCGCTCCACCCAGAGCGGGAGGAGTCATTTGATGATTTCGCTTCCCAAAAAAAAAAGGTAACATTCCTGTAAAAGTAGTAGTAGTGTGCGAAGGTTACACAAGACTAGTCTCCGAGGTACTTTGGTTTCCTGTTACATTGTAATAAGACTCGAGTGGACTCGACATACGTTTATAAATTAATACAATTCGCTGTAATCAATAATGGACGACATATTGATTGATTTTCATCAACGCCTCGGACCATCCTCATGCTTGTCCAGTTAAAAGCGTCCTGTGTTATTAAAGTTGCATTTTAGACCGTATTTAACTGAAATAAGGTCGGTTTTGTGGGAAGGGTTAGTTCAGCTTTCAATTAGTTGAAATCGATTGTGTCTGTAGTTGATGGTACCCCGTGCAAAGGCTACAGGATATTGTTTCAATTGAGTTTTATTTAAAATGTAATACTTTTTTTGGGCGACTTTAAATAATCTTAGTAAAAATGAGTCATTTAACATTTACTAGGTAGTAGGAACATTTCACAAAAATCATCATTATCAGGTCAGCGCCACACTCTTTGATCTTCCATTCTCTCCTATCAACCGTCACGCTATCATTTACTCCTTTTTTTTTCATATGTTTTTCTCACAAAATCCATCCACCTATTCTTTGGTAAAAATACAGTACTTAACCAATTACGAGTATACATACCTACATTAAAAAGAAATGGCCAACGCCGACCATACTATAATGATAGGCCTCCCCCATAAAATGCCATGGCAAAATAAATGGTAATTGCCACCCCGCCTGGCAGTCGTACCTATATTGATGGCCACAGTCCGTTCTACTCCAGTATGATGTCATCCAGCATGACATTAGGACATACCAAGACGACTCTGCTAAAAACTGTTTAAAAAGTTTTAATGAATGAAAGTTAGGCAATTTTCTATTCTTATCGCGAAAAACGCGCCAAAAATATCTCAAGGTCGCGCCACAGATTAAAAAGAAATAGTTTATCAAAACTTTTTCTTTCGACCTTATTTATTTTTAACGCCGGGTAGACGTGAAATACGCATGCGCGGGCTTTTCACCCTGTCACCTCACATAACCTAAAAGGGGATCAATTCGTAAACATTATTTTGTGTAGTGTAATTTTTAAATGGACTGGCGTGTGTGTGTCGGCTTTCCTATTGGCTGTCGGAGATCGTACCATTGCCACAAATGAAGAACAGTCAATGAATAAGACGGCTTGCGAATCAGTGACCGTTTGTTGATGAAATAAGAACATTATAGTAGTGATCATACAGTGATAATTGTGATAAAAACTAAGTGCAACTATACACACGTGTTTTTTAAGTGATATTGTGTATATTATTGATGTTTTACAGTGAAAAGTTTGAACAATATTGCGGCTGATTTTTAGGTTATGTTGTGTCGCTTTCACGCTGTTTGGGACGGTCAGCAAAATTAGCGAAACAAATTGGCAATTTTTTGCTGATATCTAAATACATTATAATAAATTAGGTACGTACCTACGTTGATGGTGGTTTCGAAAGACACGATTATTTCATCATAATACAGGATTTAACTGTTTTAGTTTCACAATAAATCATCCAGAAAAAACATACACATCATCATGATCATAAACACAACTGGCGAAATATGGGTGTACTGGACACTTCTGCCTAAACCTTCGGGAATTACAAGGCGTGAAATTATGTTAAGTATGTTAATCATCCAAATAGGATCAATTATACTTTCGTAATAATTTCCGCAACTTCGATGCTACCCATGCTTAAGCCAAACGTAGTTCATTTCACTTTGGATCCTTTTGATACGTTTACATGATTATTATTAACTTTTAAGTCAATTTTTCAGCCTGCAAGCTAATTCTTCAGTACAATTAATTTATTTTTTAAGTACAATAGTTGTTTTTGTATCTAATAGGTTTCCCTTATCATCAACCTGCTAACATTGAATCATAAGCAGTCATTGACTCATAGGCCTCCGGATTCATTTGTATGCTTCGTAAGGCAGTACGGTACTTCCGTTTTTTGTTTTGCTCTTCAAACAAGTTTTTTATACGAATAAACGTAACAGTCAAAAAATTGTAGAAGTAGGTATAGTTTAAGCTGAGTTTATTCTGTATGTTTGAATTATAGGTACCTACCATTGTTTAAGAACTATAAATATACATAAAATAATAAAAATAAGTTAGTACAAACAAGGGGAACAGAATAATAGGGCGTCAAAACATTCGTCCGCATCGTTTTCGTCGGGAAAAAAATAGCTATTTACTGGCAGATAGCTGATGTTACAAGGTCTGACATAGGCTACTTTTATTTTAGAAAAATAATTAGGGTTCCGTGCAAAAAAAATTAAACCCTTGAAATTGGTAACAAAATTCGAGTCCGGATTAGTTCCTGGTAGATGACAATAGGCTCGCCCGCTATTACATGGGACTTAAACATAACTGGTGGAATTTGAGTGTACTATTAGGTACCTACGCCTCTGCCCAACCCTTCGTGGATTACAGGCGTGATGTGCTGTTATGTTGGTTAGTTTAGTCGAGCGGTGTTCTTCCAGTGGTATAGGCCCCAAATCACGAGTGACGTGCGGTCGAACCCAGGCAGGTTCCAGACGTAATTTATTTAAACACTACTGGGGTTCTAAAATGGCCGCTTTAGCAGAATCATAATAGGATAATAATATGAATTACGTTTAAATTCGTAAAATGGTCACAAGGTGACAATTCATAATACTTAGTAGGTCCGTCTATTATTATCCTATTATGATTCTGCTAAAGCGGCCATTTTAGACCCCCTGCTCACAGAACGGTGAAGGAAAAATCATAAGAAAACTACAACTCTTCATCGTCATTTTCCTGCGCTTACCGAAATTTATTTGGGGTCGGCGCAGCATGTGTTCTTCTTCCATATTTATCTTTTACTCGTCATCTCATCAGACACCTCCTTCCTTACCATACCATCCTTCACACAGTCCATCCATCGTTTCTTTGGTCTTTTTCTGCTCTATACTCATTCACATTCATACTCAACATTTTCTTCAAAATCGCAACTCTTTCACCCAATAAATTCAAAAGATTTGTGCCATCCACCACCTCGCAGGGGCCCGCGTGGAGGATTACGGTCCAGCCCACCCCCCTCTCCAGAGGTGTGTTCTAGACCCAGCAAAGGAAATAATAAAGACTGATTGTGCTTATGCTAGTCTATTACACCAAATACCATTTAATCTAGACTCCTAGACGTGTGTAGTATACATTGACTCATAGCAAGACTAGTCCCAGTTTCTAAGCTAAGAATGCTAGATCAACAATGTCTACGTTTGTAGTGTATGACGTCAATTTATCGTGATTGCGTTGCCTAATGATGATTAAGTGTTAATGTAGGTACGACGTACGTAGGTGGTTCGATGGTAATTAAATAGCTACAAATTACTATTACAATTAAATACCCATAATAGCCACCTGTTGGATACGGTTGTGGGTTTATACCAGTATTTATTTGAAGTCAATTAAGATAAAATTATTGTTAAAACATAGATACATAATATGTGACTTCATTAGTTGTAGGTGAAATGTGTCAATTAAAAAGTAAGAAAACATTTTTGCACTTTAGATGTTGCAATCAACAAGTTGGAAACATTGGAAATAGCTGATTTAACAGTGCTATATTTTATTACGGTACGTTTTTTGCAATTTGCCAATCAGTGTCAAGCTGTATGTTGAACTTGAACAAAATATGATTTGTGGCCATAATACGTACCTACCTTTGTATTTACAGAATAATAAATAATCATTAAAATGATCAATACAACCGTCTAAGTTAATTTAATCCCATGGAATGATTATTTGATGAAAAACTCAAAACTGTATTTCGCGGGCTGCCGTGGCGCTTTCAATACTCAATACTTTATTGCATTCCATAATGTAAAATAAAACAGTTGCTATGTTAAAATATTGCATCAATTATGGACCCTGTCGGGCATAGCAAAGTTAAGAGGATGAAGGCGCTTTTGGTTTAGAAAATTAGAAAATTCACCTAAGTGTTTATTTTATTTCTTGAGTCATAGTCATGATCATCATCTTTGCGTGAAACTAAATCACTTAACTTAATTTTAGGGTATTATATAGGAAAATTTAAATTTAATTTGGTAACATTGATAAGTTAATCAAAACAGCGAATGATGTGTCCGTTAGTTGCGACGTTGGCTACTTTCTGATAAATATTGAAGTTAAATTCAAACTTGAACCTACTGAAACTTTTCTAATTTAGATTGAAATCTATTTACCTAAACAATTATTATAATTTACGTAATTGTCCTGAAATATTTACTTGATGGGTAGATAAATATCAACAAGTGGACATTCATGGCTACCCATAAACTAAATGGCTGATCGATGAAGTTGTCACGCATGCTGAAAACATTACGTGTATAACTTACTCATTTAAAATCAAAATAACTTTATGTTTTTTTTGCTTCGTTGGTCTAGTAGCCGCAAGTCGCAAACACGAGGTGTTTATTTATTTATTTATTTTCCACGCGTGCCAGCTGCCGCTGCCGCTCCAGCTGCCGCGGGAGAAGCACCGGGCGTCGGGGGCCACGTCGTGGTGGCTCTCGGCCACCGTAGGCGCGGGCCTGTGGACGGTGAGTAATGGGCTAGCTCGCCGTCCGTCCATCTTATGACGACAGGCCGTGTCGACGGCGCGTTCGTGTTCCACGCGCGCCTCAAAGAGATGTCAGCAAACAGGAGGTGCCCGCAACGGCCGATGCCTGCCAGGGCTGGGGGACTAGTCAGTAAAAGTCTGACACTCCCTTCCGCTCCGCCCAGAGCGGGAGGAGTCATTTGATGATTTCCCATACGAAAAAAAAAAGGACTCGTAATGTCATATCCTCGAGCCTACCTCTGATGAAAGTCTGGTCTTGGAAAGATCGATGTGTGTTAATGAGGGGGACCTCTTAAACACTACATCGATAAATGTAATGTCTAAACTTTCCAGCATTACAAGTCGAATATAAATCAAGGTATTTCCCAAACGATATCAGCCGACTTCCTCAGCTAATGAAGCGGGACTAATGTCCATTATCTTTCCATTCAGTTTGCTTATTTGCGGAGGCTTTTCCAAAAGGATTGTTATTATATTAGCGGCATTGGTACAGTGATCCCAAGTACAACTGATGAGAATGAGGTCCTGGGTTCCATTCTGAGATACGTTTTTAAATTAATACTAGTTTTAAATATCACTACTCGTTTCGTTTCTCAGCAATATTTTTGGCTCCATGTTACTTAATTTGATGTACAAAACGCTTGGTTGACAGCTTCGTGCAGGGTTCGTTAACATCCTATAAGGGGTGGAAGGGACACCAACACACAAACGGTTACCACTTAATTATTCAGTAGATCATTCTGAACTGAAACAAGTTTTCGAAGGTTATTAAGTAACAGCTGTTTTCTACAAAACTGCAATACCTACCGGTCAAAATGTATGGAACAGCTGATTTATTTTTTAAATTACCGATGAAAATTCTAGATGTGGAGGGCTATGTACTGAATACATGGTTACCGCTTTAGCGTCGGTGTACCTTCCATCTTGTCCACAACAACCTGACGACAACCGTCGTCGGGTAGTAGCCTACCGGACAGAAACTTTGCACCTACAAAAAAATAAAGAACGTACCCGTGTCTGTAACACAATACACACTATAGGTAGTGCACAATAATAACCTCTGCGCACATGATTAGTCTCCGTTGAGATTGATCACCGTGACAAACTCTGCGTGGAAGATACTATTTATTTATTTACTTAATTACAACGGTTGTATTACAAATCAATTACAGTAACTAAAATTATAAAAAACTAGTTTTCCGCCCGCGGCTTCGCCCGCGTCGAGTTCGGTTATATCGCGTTTCCAATAGAACTCTTCAAAAGTCCGGGATAAAAATATATAACTAACTGTCAACTCTATCTCTGTACCAAATTTCATTAAAATCAGTTCAGTGGTTCAGACGTGAAAGCGTAACAGACAGACAGAGTTACTTTCGCATTTATAAGATTAGTAGGGAAGTAGGGATAGGGATAAAAGAGACAATTATAACATATTAAAAAATAACAAAGTATAGCAAAATAATTGAAGTGAAAACATAAATAAAAGAAGGTTTACAACAATTTCATAAATTCCTCTCACAGTACTACTGACATACCAATAAAATCTTCGTCTAGGTATCCATCAGCAAACAGATCGTCTGTTGGATTAGAATCCAAGAGATCATTAAGCGCGGCCAGAGTGCGAGGAATTGGCGACTTAGCACGTGCAGCAGTACGACATGGAGGCACTAATACATAGCAATAATTATAAATTCTTATGTATAATTATTGCTACATGTATTTGCTTCGTTTGTAAATGCTGTGTCTACGCTGAAGATAAGGGGTGACGTAACCAAGATAGTTCCATACACGTCAGTGTTACAATGGGTAGGTACACTTGCTGTCAAGGCCGTCTGTTCAGGTGTAGTCATAGCATAGACAGACTAGAAATTCAACAAGCACTTGGCTTGGCTTCATACAGTCTTGTGGCTTGTTGTCTGTGTGTCATCAAGTCACTTATAAACTGTTCCAAAAACATTTGATAAAAGTGTCAACAAACTGTTAAGTTGAATACTTAATCAATCACTTACATTACACAAGGAAATTATAATCAGATTCATCTGTGAATTTTAGATTCTCCTTTATATCTCACCTTATTGTCCAACGATTAAGTACTGTTTGATTAACGCGTTTAATTGTAAACGTGAATGAGAAATAATAGACCAAAATTGAGTTTTAAAATAACTTTCACTGTCAAATTAAATGCTTAAAGGTATCCAAATTATTATATATTTATATGATAAACCACTCCATTTGTAAGTGGCACTGGCACTACGTTTTCTGATCTATTTGTGTAAATTTTCATCAAACACGTTAGGTAAACAGTGAAGTCATAAACCATGAACAATAATTTATTCACCGTTGATAACCAAACATTCATATCTCCAATTTGAGTAACGTAATTTTCCTTCCCCGTTCTAATTCTGTGGTATTTCCTTGATTTCCGTTTAAAAGCTGAGTGATGACACGAATGAAACGAGAAGTATAGATTAACTTGGCATGCTGCCCCAAACTAAAATAAATTGGGATAACGGCAAAAGAGAGTAAAAAGACAATCAGTGAAAGACATTTAAAACAATAAAAGTACTCAAATAGTGTCACGATATCAGGGGTGCTACACACTTTTGACGCTACGATTCGATTTGACAATATTTTTTGACCAACAAAACCGACTCGAAGTAATTCTAACTGACTACACTTGACTCCCAGGATTTTAAGACCAAGAATCCTGGCTTACAGCCTGTATAACTCAAGACGCAAGCGTCGTAGGGTTGGCGACTTTCAGGTAACGATTACTGAATCACTACCTGAAATTTGGGTCATATTGTTACTGTATATTTTATGGTACTGACCACATCGTCGCCTTAGTGTGAAAACCTCGGGAATGCATTTTTGCTAAAAGTTATTTTATTGCGTTTCTAAGAAGAAAACCTCACAACGCACCTCCTGATCTGACTAATTTGTTCATTCGATACTCGTAGCGCCATCCACAACAGTAAATGCGAAGCTCGTAAATACTGGCATCTGTCAGTTTGGCGTGAATACCTTGCAACGAACGTGTCGTTTCTTATTTGAAAATTGATCACTTAAGTATATCCTGTTGTAGCTGTACATATAATTTAGTGTTTTTCGAAAGAAGGTTAGTACTGTTCATGTGTGAAACGTATTTTTATACAGATATAACTAAATATTTAAAGGTTGTGGCTAGTTTTCTAATTAGTAACCTCGTAAAGACATTAAATAAGTTTTCAAAGCTCGAAAAGTCAAATAGGTACGAGGTTTTCAATCAATGGTAACCGTGATCAACGTTGTAGGTCTTTTAAAGACGTTTATCACAAAAACGTGCAATGTAACCTAAAATAAAATTAATTTAATAAAATAAACGATTTTAATTCTCTTCCTATCTGTGAAAACCTAGTATTTGCACTATGCCGGGGGGAACTCCGCTGCCACGGCATATTGCCGCTCAGCGGACAGACCTCCGGCGCGATCTCATGGCGGCATGGAGAGAGCGATTGTCGCAACCCCGTGCAGGGCATGCCACAGTAGTGGCGATAGGTCCCCTCTTGGAGGAGTGGCTAGAGAGGCGCCACGGTACCCTCAACTTCCGCCTAACTCAGGTCCTCACCGGATACGGTTGTTTCGGGAGGTACCTGCACCGAATCAGGCACGGAAACGTCTGGGTGTCACCTTTACGAGGATCGCCCGGAGGACACGGTCGAGCACACCGTGGAGGTCTGCTCCGCTTGGGCGGAGCACCGTCGCGCGCCGTGTCCTCGTAGCGGTGATTGGCGGCGGTGACCTCTCGCGTCCGGCCCAGGTTCAAGCCATGGTCCGGAGCGAAAGGGAATGGGCAGCCGTCACCTCCTTCTTCGTCATGCAAGCGAAGGAGGAGGCGGAACGTGAGAGGGAGAGAACCTCACGTCCCAGCCACCGTAGGCGCGGGCCTGAGGACGGTGATTAATGGGCTAGGTCGCCGTCCGTCCGTCTTACGATGACAGGCCGTGTCGACGGCGCGTTCGTGTTCCACGCGCGCCTCAAAGAGATATCAGCAAAATGGAAGGGGCCCGCGAGAGCCGATGCTTGCCGGGGCTGCGGATCTGTTCGAAAGAGATACCGCGGCCCTGGAACACATAGGGAAAAGAAGGAACATGGATGGATTTTAGTCAGTACAAGCCTGACACTCCCTTCCGCTCCGCCCAGAGCGGGAGGAGTCATTTGATGATTTCCCATAAAAAAAAGGGTCGGCTCGGCACAATATAGCTAGGCCATGCCAGGCTATTTACATGTGCCTATTCGATTTCATCACTTGTCTATGCTGAATCATGTGTAGCATCCCTGATACTACTATCAATGAACGTCTTTGCATATTCGCGGAGATGTTTACAATATCAATGTCATTGCTAAGTTCTGCCACAGCTACTGCAATTGTTATCATTTTTATCGTCGCAATGCTAACCAACCAGTTATAATCGCCATTTGTTCTGTTTGAGCATAATTGAGTTATGTGTTTACCGGCATTTCAGTTTATATTCGCTACTGTTTAAAGTGTGACGTGACTTTATCGTTATTCTATGAACGTGGTACTAAATGTGAGATTTTATTTGGTTTTTTGAGTGATGATGAGTGAAAGTTGTTGAGTTTCATGAGCACATTCACCTCCTTCAGGGTTGATACCCCCCTTCCGTTACACGCTGTATATGTGTGTGCGATGTTTGAACCTGATCATTTAATCGTATAACATACCAGGTGCTATCAAAATGAATTATGCATGAGTAGAGGTATTTACCGTATTATCTTGGCATGTGTATTGGTTACTAAACCTCTTAACAATCCATAATATTATCTTTCTGTCTTTTCTTTAACACACATAATCATAGTTTAAGTCCAATCGAAATCCAATCGCAAATACTTAATGCAAAATTAATCCTATTTAAATCGAATTTTAATCGTTGATAATAGGGAAATGCAAGCGATAAATTCTATATATATATATATTTAATGTGTGTATACATAAATATTAATGTTATTTCCTGAAACTACACACACTAACATAAAGTCACGCGTTTTTCACGTGGGGGTAGGCAGGAACTATAGAACCACCTGCTACGATCCTTACATACTTCTCTCGTTTGAAAATACGTTTGGCAAAAGTATGGTTAGGTTAGGTTTTTATAGGCGAGAGCAGCGGTGGTCCACTTAGAGCGGCGATGGCCCACTGGTAGCGGCCCCGACTTACGAACAAAGTCGTGGGTTCGAACCCGGGCAGGCGCATTATTTTGTGTAATTTATTTCATCACCACTGCTCTCAAAAACGATGAAGGAAAACATCGTGAGGAAACGATTCATTCTTCAAAACATTCCTCACTACATTTTCCTCATTCCTCCGCATCACATGCCCAAACCACGACAACCGATTACCACACAACTTTTCAGCCGGTACTTCCTCTTATGTACTCATTTCTTCGTGTAACACCACACATCCCCCTTAGTTTTCTCATCTCAGCCATATGTAAATGCCTTTCATTAATTTAATGATTATTAAAATAATTATCAGAATAAGAAGTTGTGTTTCAAATGCTATCGTCGATTAGAACAATACAATTTGACTCTTTATCCCAGAAAACTAACTTATCATTTTCGTTTATCTAAACAGGTAGTAACACAGCGGTATCATAAAGACAAAAAACTGAAAAAGACTGATAACACTAATCTAGCATAAGATGAGCTAAATAGAAAGTTATATCACGTTGCCAACGAACTTGGGACCAATAGATGTGATAAGCGAAATCTTAACAACGAAAGTGTCTTATATTGATAAGGGGAGTATAAATACTGAAGATGACTAAGAAAAGCTCTTCACAAGCCGCTGGCTTATTGCAAATAGATGATCCTGAAGTTCCGAGGACTATTTTCAATAATGAAGGTTCAAGAAGAAGTTCTATAACAGGCAGTGTTATCACGGATGAGCTTCCGATAACCTCTCAGAAAGAATACCATGTGGATAAAGGAAGATGGTTTGTTCTCGCGATATTTGTGATATTCTCGGCGTCCAACTCCCTGCAGTGGGTACAGTACACCATCATCCAGGATATTGTGATGAAGTATTATAACGTGTCGGGGAACTTGGTGGCTTGGACTTCTATGATCTACATGATCACTTATATTCCTTTGATACTTGTTGAGAGCTGGATCCTGGATAAAACGGTGAGTGAATTTGTATTGATTTTACTTTGTATTATTGTTTAGGACGTGACCCTGTCAAAGTATGTGGATAGAGATCTAGCTTGATAAGTTTGTGTAAATACAGGTTTGTGATCTTTACGTAAATTTCACAATTTTAACTAAATACTGTAGTGTTATAACAAACTAAGTTTCTATCAAATATTTGTATACAGTAGCGTGTCCTTTGTCTCTTTTAATACACTTGAGAATTTTACAACGCTAGAAATATGGAGGTGCTCTAGTATGCACTGAAGTTTAAATTGAAAATTCTTACTGTTATCGTCTCTATTTAACGGTTTGATCTATTTGTCAAATAAATTGGAGCCTTTCTCAACCCTTTTACTAACTATTGGGGTTGGCTTCGAGTCTAAACGGTTGCAGCTGATTACCAGTAAATAACATGGAGCAACTGCATATCTGACTTCCACGATCCAGTTAGTATTTATCACGATATCATTTCGTCTGATTAGTTTTTTTGGAATGGGAAATCATCAAAAGGAGTGTCAGACTATTACTGACTAAAACCCATCCATGTTCCTTTTGCCCTTTGTATTCCAGAGCCGCGGTATCTCTTTCGAACAGTCCCGAAGCTCTGGCAGGCATCGGCCCTTGCGGGCCGCTCCTGTTTGCTGATATCTCTTAGAGGCGCGCGTGGAACACAAACGCGCCGTCGACACGGCCTGTCGTCATAATACGGACGGACGGCGAGCTAGCCCATTACTCACCGTCCACAGGCCCGCGCCTACGGAGGCCGAGAACCACCACGTGGTCCCCGACGCCCTGAGCGTCTCCCGCGGCGGCTGGGACGTGAGGTTATCTCCCTCTCACGTTCCGCCATCTCCTGGCTTTCTGACTACCTGCAACAACAACGACAATGGGGCATAATCTTCTGAAAAACAACTTTAAAATAACCTGGTCTCTATTAAATGGATTTAAAGGCAGTTTAATGGCAATATTGCCGTGTTTTAGTGCCAAAACCAACACAATAACTTGCGTACTTGTTGCTTATAAACGACAGCTTTCATTCAATTATGTTCCATTCCACGCAATGTTAAAATGCTCATGGATGTTTAACGAGCACAATGAAAAGCTTTTACCTTTTAAAAGGTTTTGTTATTGAGTTATTTCATATTAATACTTTGTTGAGTATTAAAATGATGCCATAATATGTCTTCGTTTAGTGCCTTCCGTACCTACGTGTACTCACGTTTAGTCCTTTTGTACCATGGCTGCAAAATAAACGAGCCTCTACGTGGTACTATGATGAGCATCATATAAATTATACTTAGGACTCCCACGTTGGTCCTGGGTTCGACCAATCCAGGGGGGTGGAGGGGATCGCCCGGACGACACGGTGGAGCACACCGTGGAGGTCTGCTCCGCTTGGGCGGAGCACCGCCGTGTCCTCGTAGCAGCGATTGGCGGCGGCGACCTCTCGCGTCCGGCCCTGGTTCAAGCCATGGTCCGGGGCGAGAGGGAATGGGAAGCCGTCACCTCCTTCTGCGAAGCAGTCATGCTAGCGAAGGAGGTGGCGGAACGTGCCAGCCGCCGCGGGAGAAGCACCGGGCCGACGCCCGGTCACGACGTGGCCCCCGACGGGGCCACGTCGTGATGGCTCTCGGCCACCGTAGGCGCGGGCCTGTAGACGGTGAGTAATGGGCTAGCTCGCCGTCCGTCCGTCATATGACGACAAGCCGTGTCGACGGCGCGTTCGTGTTCCACGCACGCCTCAAAGAGGTCAGCAATCATGAGGGGCCCGCAAGGGCCTGCCAGGGCCCTGGAACATAAAGGGCAAAAGAAGGAACATGGATGGTTTTTAGTCAGTAAAAGTCTGACACTCCCTTCCGCTCCGCCCAGAGCGGGAGGAGTCATTTGAGGATTTCCCATCCGAAAAAAAAAAGGGGGGAGGAGCGGTGGGTTGGGTTGGCTGGGTTGCTCGTTTATTGGGTTTTTCCTTTAGGAATTTCTCAATAGCAGCCACGGAGTATGGATGTGTGTGTAATGGCAATAGGCTCGCCCCCTATTACATTGGACTTAAACATAACTGGCGAAATGTGGGTGTACTATTAGGATAGGTAGGTACACCTCTACTTAACTCTTCGGGGATTTCAGGCGTGATGATAAGTTACTTAGTATTATAGTGCTGTCCCAACTACTAAAGTACCTCTCCGCATTCACCTCAACCTGTCCTCACATCATATTACCTAAGTTTTGTAATAAATTGGGACCATGTCTACTGCATGCCGCTGGTCCTTCGTTACCGAAATCCTTTTGAAAAATTCTTTTATTCCGTAAGAAAGTCTACTCTCTCTAATCTTCCTGTTGAAAGTGAACTGCCTCATAACGTTGGTTTCAAATGTCTAGCTCCACGTCAAAATCTGTCTATGGACGTAACCAGTCAGTTGACCGAATCAAATCTGCTTTCTTAAAATGTCACTTAATTAAAATGATTGCTACCAGGATGTACTTAATTATGCAAATAATTTTATTAGGATTATGTTTTTCATAGTTTAATTTAATTGGATTGGCTAAATAATAACTGCCACTCGGGTCGATCGTTAGGTTAAGCTGCGCTTGCCTAGGTTGGTCTGTGGATGGGTGGCCACCCATTACATACCGAGTTTCCTCCGTGCCTCGGAAAGCACGTTAAGTCGTTGGTCCCGGCTGTCATATGTAGATCTTTGACAGTCGTTACAGGTAGTCAGTGACCCGAAAGTCTGACAACCAGTCATACCAAAGGGTATCGTATTACCCAGAACTAACTGGGTTGTGGAGGTCAGATAAGCAGTGGCACAACAAAATACTGGTATTCAGCTGCATTCATTCAAAAATAGTTGAGAAAATGCTAGGCAAATGATGATAATACCCATATTTACATAGCGTCAAATACCGACTGCATAAATATGCATTTACAATTATTTATTTCAGTACGACCAAAGCTACTAGTCCCTTTAATTTGGCAGCTATCTTTTTTTTTCTAGCCTGTCTTGTGTCCCATTGCTGGGCCAAGGCCTCCCCTATTCTTCTTCCAAACCTCTCTATCTTGTATCATTTTAATGAAGTAAAATTTTATGGACCATAAAATAAAATTTTATCCAAACTAATATTATAAAAAAAAGTCTGTCTGTCTGTCTGTCTTTGCTTCACGCCTAAACTACTGAACCGATTTGTGTGAAAGGACAATGACCAAAGTTGGTACCAAAAAGTCTCGCGCCTCAAAACCAAAATATTATAGTAATTAGTTTCATATTTTTTTACGGCATTACGCGTCGGGGATTTGATTTTTGAACTGGAAATATACTTTTCGAGTTTAAAAGTACGAATATTGTTTTACTCCCTTTATATGACGTTCCGTTTCAACTGAATATAAATGACGTTCCGTTTCAATTGAACAAACCCTTGTCTGTCGAGCGGACTCTAAAATTAATTACAATTAAGTAAGATCAGTACACCAAATCGATTTAGTTTGGTTTATTGCTATTTGCAACAAAATAGATTTTCTCAGCCTAAAGATTTTGATTTATCGATTACATCCCTAAATCCCGACTAGTTTATAGCACTTACTATACTCTATGGTTTATAGTTATCTTATCTGTGGCATCTGACATTTGTACTGTACTGACTGACTATTGGCAATGTAAAGGTCTAAAATAAAATCGAGTTTCAGTCAAGCATACTGTGGATGTTACTTTAACTCGTAATTCTTACTAATATTAGTGTATTACGCTGTTTTTAGAGCAATAATGTAATGTATGTGTGTTAAAATACGTCGTTGGTAGCGTCGAAAAAATAGACCTACTTTTTAGGTTAGTTTCGATTTTATAAAATAACTCTGAAACGCGGGTTTTTTTTTCAAAAATAATTTTTTTAGGAGTTAATACGATCAGTGTAGTCTATAAAAAACAAGGTTTGATTTTGATGCAGCATGGTACGGGATTCCATACTTCCATGAGCATTCTCTTTTGGTACAGACATAGTTTGGAACTTGAGAAAGGACATAGGATAGCTTTATTACAAAAAATAAAATAAAAAATAAAATTTATTCCGGACATACAGCGCCATCTATTGGTCAAGAGTCGGCATCAATTCAGTACTGAAAATTACGCGATATAACCGAACTCGACGCGGGCGAAGCCGCGGGCGGAAAACTAGTTTGTAAATAACTTACTTTTACAATTATTCAACATCATTAAAAGCCAAGACTGATTAAATGAATTGTACTTAAACATTTTCCCTCATAATAATATATTGTATTTATTAAATGTTTTTTTTTTATGTATGTCATTTTACTGTCTCTGGCTTTGGTACATACAACGACACATAAAGCTATAAATTTCCAGTATAACATTACCTCGCTTTGTATAGATTTCCCGTACAATAAGAGATCCGCATAAACTAGTTTCGTGTAGCTTGATTGGTCATCTTGCGTACATGTCTAATCCTACAACAAATCGGCTTCCAGTTAATAGAGTGGGAGGATTAATATCGGTTGGGGACTCTTTATCTAGGTAATATCCTATAATTTCCAATTATAGTGGACTTATAAGCACTTCCATTCCAATACATGAAGTTCTCCTCTCCGTGCACGATAATAACCATGTTACTCCCTTATCAGATATTATGGCGGCTTTGATCCTCAGAGTTCTCTAGTTATCAATGAACAGTAGTGTTATTTATTGATTTACGGTATCTGAGTGATTATGATTCAGCGTATTAAAGTGCAGTGGATTTGTAATCGATAAGTTTTTATTTCGTATCAAACTCTAATTTAGCATTACAGCGTGACTTTTAAAATGGTGATATCTGCACATGAAATTAAAAAAAATATAGATTTATTATTATAAACTTTAAATTGTATTATTGTTGTATGGGAATTTTGCCAGAAATGAAACAGTTTTTGTTTATTAAATTAAAAATTTCTTACATTTTTTTACGCAAGTTTTTTCAAAGGCAGTCCTTTCCAAGAAGTTTTGAGCTTGAAATTCTTAATACAGAAACCATGTGTGTGTTGTAGATATACTTTTCATTATCACCTCAGCCGTAGGACTTATATTGCTGTAAATAAATGAGCTTCCACAAGTCTTCCTTACAAAAATATTAAAATTTCAGTGTACCCGAAAATAAACCGAAAACTTTGGCCATGTATCAAACGCGGCATATCGCATTCACACAGTCGTGTAGCTTAGCAATGCACGCTATTCATCATTCGGTTTTTATTTCACGGGAAAATGTATAAAAACGTAAAAACACGAGTAGCACGCACGAGTTAACACCAGCTTAGCTTGCAATTTTTCGACGGAAATTCGAGTGCACATCTCTAACAAAAATGTTTTAAATTCATATTCAGTTTTATAGTTTCCTCTTAGCCGGGTGTAATTGTTACTTTCTAGTTAACCGGTATTTTACATTGAACGACTGCCTATCTGACAGTCGTTACAGGTAGTCAGTGGCCCGAAAGTCTGACAACCAGTCTTACTAAGGGGTATCGTATTACACAGTAGGTACTAACTGGGTTGTGGAGGTCAGATAGGCAGTCTCATGTAAAATTTTGATATTCAGTCGCATCCAGTTAGACTGGAAACCAACCCCAACATTGTTGGGAAAAGGCTAGGCAGATGATGACTGCCTATCTGACTTCCTCAACCCAGTTACTGGGTAACATGATACCCGTAGATAAGACTGGCTGTCGGACATTTCCGAGGCAGGTAGCGAATCTGAGTATTTAATAAACGGTCAGCATAATGGTCACCCATCCAATGACCGACCTCAGCAAGCGTTGAAGATCAACCCGACTGCCTTTTATTATTTAGGCACGAGCTTCATGTTGTTGTATTACGAGAATATCAGAACATACTTGTAACATGCCACACTAATAAATAAGGATATTAAATTGAAACTCCATATTATTTGGTGCTGAACTGCTGCAGCTGACCAAAGCTGGCCGAGAGAGATTATGTAAAGTATTGGTCATTGTTATTAGTGTTTGAAAATTCTAGTTTGTGTGAACAGGCGCTGTTCAGCGAACACTAATGTTTGTATTCTGTTTGGCTGAAACTTCAAATGCAAAAATATCCTATACTATTAAATGAGCAATATTTGTAAATATTGTATCTACCTATACAGTCATCTGTGACAAATAAATAAAATTGAAGTGTCTGTTTGTAATATCAAAATAACAGATTTTTACTGACTGTATAAATATGAAAATATAAACAGCACTTTTATGTATAACACATGTTTTTCAGTTTTTGTCTGACTGTCTGTCTGTTTGTATCGGCTAATCGTCGGACCGTTTTTGACGGGACTTTACCTGGTAGATAGCTGATGTTACAAGTACTAACTTAGGCTAGGTTTGGCTTTTATTTTAGAAAAATAATTAGGGTTCCGTGCAAAAAAAATTAAAACCCTCGAAATTGTTAACAAAATTCGGTTAAAAAACGAAAGTAATACTTTTAGGGTTCCGTACCCAAAAGGTATTACTAAGCCTCGGCTGTCTGTCTGTCTGTCTGTCTGCAGGCTGTATCTCATAAACCGTGATAGCTATAAAGCTGAAATTTTCACAAATGATGTATTTCCGTTGCCGTTATAACAACAAATACTAAAAATTAAAATTAAAAATATTAAGGGGGGTGCCCATACAATAAACGTGTTTTTTTCGTATTTTTTTTGCTCAATATTTATAGATTATAGATGGTACGGAACCCTTCGTGCGCGAGTCCGACTCGCACTTGGCCGGTTTTTTTATGATGATTTCACGCGAACGAAGGTCGCGGGCACCAGCTAGTTTCGGCTCCAACGATTTCGATGAAAGATGCAATATGGGTGTTTACGGGGCGAAAAAACGGATCTAGCTAGGTCTCATTTCTGGAAAAAATCCTTTTCTCTATTTTCACCCTAGCAGAGCTCAGTCGTCCAGGTATTAGTAAATAATGTAGGTATCTGTGCCCATAACTCTTGCCGGAACGCCCATACCGATCTGTTCCGATATTCGGTACCTCGGGTCGCTTGTCCAAGGGGATGGCGAAGTAGACCGAGACGTAACACACCAGATCAACGCAGGATGGATGAAATGGCGACAGGTCACTGGAACAACTTGCGACCCACGGATGCCCCTCAATTTAAAGGGGAAAATATACAAGTCCGTGATTAGACCTGTCGTACTGTATGGATCGGAATGCTGGGCTGTGAAGAAGATGGATGAAAAAAGATTACATGTAGCGGAGATGAGAATGTTGAGGTGGATGTGTGGTGTGAAAAGAATGGATAAGATAAGGAAGGAGTATATTAGAGGAAGTTAGCATGACGGTTGACAGAGGAGAATGGAAGAAAAAAACCGGCCAAGTGCGAGTCGGACTCGCGCACGAAGGGTTCCGTACCATTATCTATAAAAACGGCAAAAAAATCATATCTGTTGTATGGGAGCCCCCCTTAATATTTTTTTATTTTTTATTTTTAGTATTTGTTGTTATAGCGGCAATAGTAATACATCATTTGTGAAAATTTCAGCTTTCTAGCTATCACGGTTTATGAGATACAGCCTGGAGACAGACAGACAGACAGACAGAAAGACAGACAGACAGACAGACAGCGAAGTCTTAGTAATAGGGTCCCGTTTTACCCTTTGGGTACGGAACCCTAAAAAACATGTTGCTCCGACCCCAAACAACATGGACAAGGGCAGGAAGATGATGTAGTTATTATTGCAATGTTACAAACGCTGCGATTAACGCGGCCACAAGATGGACTCAAGGATGAGTCGTGCACTCGATACGAAAGAAGAAGAAGTAGACCGCACATCGTCGCCGTCAGGGGTACCACTTTCACCTTTTGCTGACCTACCAGGCTACCATAGTAAGGTACGCAGTTTCAAGTGTTATGGAAGACGAGTCCAGCTTTATAGACGTATTGGTTTTTTAATAGTGCCGTGCGGCCTACCTTATTGAACAGGTAGATAAACCTATAGGTTAGAAGCTGCTTGAGGTTATTCCATGACAAGAAGTAGTCTAGCTACAGCAAAGCCAAAGAACGGGAATGATTTCCATAGGCTATGTTTGTATTTTATAAAGATTTTTTTTTAAATTGTCTCTCGGTTAGGTACTGCTAATCGACCAAAAGTGTAACTTGTCACTGAAGATGCAGATTTTCAGTTATTATATTGTTATCATTAGTCTGGATTTGTGCCCGGTTGATGGCAATAGGCTTTTAAAAAATCATTTTTCATTTTTTTCATTTCATTTTCATATGCTAGGTATATTAAAAGGCCTTAAACGTTAGAAAACCTTTGCAAACTGTCTTTGTTAGCTTATTCATTCTTTGCAGCCTTTTCGAGTCTTCGATACACAGAATTCTTATTATATATAATACTAGCTTTTGCCCGCGGCTTCGCCCGCGTGGATGTCGAAAAAAGCAAAAGTTACAGGATTAAGGAATGTCTGTCTTAAAAATGTATTGTCACCAGAACCAAAGGTGTGTGCAAAATTTCAGCTCAATCGGTTGAAGATATCTGCTTCTAAATTGAGATGCAAAACTTTGACGCGCGCGTGGAACATGAACGCGCCGTAAACACGGCCTGTCGTCATAAGACGGACGGACGGCGAGCTAGCTCATTACTCACCGTCCACAGGCGCGCGCCTACGGTGGCCGAGAGCCACCACGTGGCCCCCGACGCCCGGTGCTTCTCTCACGGTGGCTGGGACGTGAGGTTCTCTCCTTCTCACGTTCCGCAACCTCCTTCGCTAGCATAACTGCTTCGCAGAAGGAGGTGACCGCTTCCCTTTCCCTCTCGCCCCGAACCATGGCTTGAACCAGGGAATTCTACCCCTAAAGGGGTAAAATAGGCGATGGAAGTTTATATGGAAACGTAATTTTTAAAGCTAGAAGCATGAATCTTATTTTTAAGCTTTTGATTAGATATCATTATCACTAGGACCAGCAGTTTGGGCTGTGTATTGATATATCAACAGTCAGTTAGTCAGTTTATCATTTTATATATTTAATTAAAAAGAACATGATTTTGGAAAAACTGTGATACACATTTTTTATAATTTTAACTAAGGAGTATGTAGATTTTCAAGTCTATCGACACCAAGAATAAAAAGTTGCACAAAAATTCAACACCCCATTTTACCCTCTTAGGGGTAGATTTTCGAAAAACCCGCCGAAGCCGAAGAAAAAAATGAGAATTGATATATATTTCTTTCTTTTTTTTCCCATGTTTATTTGGACCTTATTTTCGCTATTGACCTAGAAAACCATGAAAATGATAACCCTGATGAAAAAACCAAAAATCTTCATCGGCGTCGTCTTGAATTTTCATTTTGACCACATTTTCGTCATTAGCGACCCCAAAAACCACGAAAATGACACATATGACGAAAAAACCGACTCAACACCCCATTTTACCCTCTTAGGGGTGGAATTTCGAAAAACCATTTCTTAGTGGATACATATTGTTCAAAAAGAATACATCCTTCAAATTGTATGTCTTTAAGAACAGCGTTTAGGCTGTGTGCTTATATATCAGTCAGTCAGTCAGGACTTTGAATTTTATATTGGGAGATGATTTTGGAAAAACTGTGATACACGTTTCTCATCATTTTAACTAAAGAGTGTGTACACCAATTTTTAATCATCGACCCCGAGAATAAAAAGTTTCACAGAAAAATCAACACCCCATTTTACCCTCTTAGGGGTAGAAAAACCCTTTTTTAGTGTATACCTACTCTTCACAAAGAATACGCCCTTCAAATTTCGTAAGTCTAGTACCGGCGGTTTGGGCCGTGCGTTGATATATCAGTCAGCCAAGACTTTGAATTTTATATTGGGGGATGATTTTGAAAAAACTATGATACACCCTTCTTTAAATTGGAACTGAAGAGTATGTACACAAATTTTCAAGTCAATCGACCTCGACAGTAAAAAGTTTCACAGAACATTCAGCACCCCATTTTACCCTCTTAGGGGTGGAATTTCGAAAAACCCTTTCTTAGTGGACACCTACTCTTCACAAATAATCCACACTCCATATTTCATTTCTCTAGGACCAGCGGTTTGGGCTGTGCGTTGAGATATCAGTCAGCCAGGACTTTAAATTTTATATTGGGGCATGATTTTGGAAAAACTGTGATGTACGTTTCTAATTATTTTAACTGTAGAGTATGTACACAATTTTCAGTCAATCGATCCCGAGAATAAAAGTTTTACTGAAAATGCAACACCCCATTTCACCCTCTTAGGGGTGGAATTTCGAAAAACCCGTTCTTAGTAAATACCTTCTCTTCACAAAGAATACACCCTTCAAATTTCTTGTATTTAAGACCAGCGGTTTAGGCTGCACATTGATATCTCTTTAAGTCAATCAGGACTTAGAATTTCATATTGGGGGATGATTTTGGAAAAACTGTGATACACGTTTCTCATAATTTTAACTGAAGAGTATGCACACAAATTATCAAGTCAATCGAACCTGAGAATAAAAAGTTTCATAGAAAACTCAACACCCCATTTCACCCTCTTAGGGGTGGAATTTCAAAAAATCCTTTCTTAGTGGATACCTACTTTTCACAAAGAATACACCCTCCAAATTTCATTGCTCTAGAACCAGCGGTTTGGGCTGTGCGTTGATATCTCAGTCAGTCAGTCAGGACTTTGAATTTTATATATATAGATTTTTTATTGAATTCATTGCTCTGTAGCTCTTTAGTTTTTTGCCTACACCCATCGCAAAAACACCACAAGTTAAACAGTTCCATACACCATATTCTGCCTATAGTCTCTTCCCAACTATGTTGGGGTCGGCTTCCAGTCTAACCGGATGCAGCTGAATACCAGTGTTTTAAATGGAGCTACTGCCTATTTTACCTCCACACCCCAATTAGTACTGGGTAATACGGTACCCCTTCAACGACTGTCAGAGATCTACAAATGACAGCCGGGACCGAAGGCTTAACGTGCTATCCGAGGCACGGTTCAGACAACAGTTCATTTCATTTATTTCATTTCATTTATTTCTGTAACAATTTTTACATTGTGTCGAAATTTTACAGTAGATTATAAAATTAAAGAATCACATGGTCATTAATAAAACAGTAACCAAATAAATTAATTAATAAAATACAAAAAAAAAAAACAAATTATATAAATTCAAAAACAAATAAAGATTCCACCATTACAATTAATGTCAAAATAATAATAATGAGTAATATAAAATAATGTATGTCAAATAAAGAATCATAATGCGACATTTAAAATATTACCAATATAATTCCCATACAAATGTCAAAAAAAAAAAAAAAAATCTTGCATATACACATGTCAAAAATAAATATAATGTCAATAAAAATAGTAAGTTTATAATTAAAAGTCTAGTTGTATGTGTCACAGAGAAACTCATCAAGGGTGTAGTAGCACTTTTCTATCAAAAATGATTTTAGCAGCTGCTTAAACTGATTTACATTGTACAATGACTTTAAATGTACAGGTAGTTTATTAAACAGTTTAACTGACTGATAATCTGCAGCATGACTCACTACTTTTAAATGAGGTTGTATCACATTTTGCAAATCCCTACACCTAGTAGCTTCTCTCTTACTTCTTTCCTCTAGTGTTTCTAAATTCTGCAGGTTTTTCAAGAGATCTGTAAGAAGAACTAAAATATACAAACAAGGGACCGTTAGTATTTGAAGATTTTTAAAGTACTCTTTACACGAGACCCACTGTGGAATTCTCACCATGGTTCTTATGGCCCTTTTCTGTATAATGAAAGCTGTATTTATATTGTACGCATAACTACCTCCCCATAAAGTGATACTGTACCTAAGCTTAGACTCTACAAGCGAGTAATATACCACTTTTAATTGCTCAATAGCGATCACATCTCGAAGACTTCTTAGGGCATAGCAAGCTGAGCTAATTGAGCTTTCTATAGCTGTCAATTCTTTTTTCCAGTTTAGACTTTCGTCAATGTGAATACCTAAGAATTTTACGTTGTCTACCAATGTTATTGTATTTTTATTTAATACTATGTCTATTTTTTCTTTGTTTCTCGACGTCGTCCTAAATAACATTGCATTCGTTTTACTGACATTCAATTTAAGATTATTGATAGTAAACCAATGATGAAAGAGAGCAAGAGCATTATTTACTTTACAACTGAGAGTATCAACATCTTTAGCGGCTATAATAGCATTCGTGTCATCAGCAAAAAGCACAAGTTCAGAATCACTTAGTTCCAGCATATAGCTAATTAAATCATTTACGAACAAAATGAAAAAGACTGGTCCTAATATTGAACCTTGTGGAATTCCTTGTTTTATTAGTTTAAGTCCCGATTTGAAAACTTTTTGAGTATTATCTTCATCCACTTTAATGTCCACATATTGCTTTCGATTTTCTAAATAAGACCTAAATAGAGATAAGACCGCTCCTCTTACTCCATAATGTTCCATTTTTGCTAATAGTAACGTGTGATTAACAGTGTCAAAAGCGGAACTAAGATCGAGGAATAACCCTACGACTTTCAATTTGTCATTAATTCTGTCAACTACTTGCTCCATTAATGTATTAATTGCGTCATTTGTTCCCACATTTTTCTGATAGCCGAATTGTCTGTGATTAAGTATTTTATTGCGATTGAGATGTCTTAGAAGTCTTATTTTGAGTACTTTCTCAAAAATTTTCGAGATTATTGGTAACAAAGAAATCGGTCTATAATTATTAGGATCTAATTTGCAACCTTTTTTGTAAAGTGGTAAGACTCTTGCTATTTTTAGTTGTTCGGGGAATATATTCATATTTATACATGTGTTTATAAGATGTGCCAGAGGTTCTGCCAGTATGTCAATGTGATCTTTGACAGTCTGTACAGTTATTTCATCATGACCAGAAGATTTCTTGGTAGCCATAGAATTGACCAGTTTTATAATTTCGGAGGCAGTGACTAGATCGCAAGTCATTTCCTGATCTACTCTTTTAACGCTATCTTGTAGAGTTTTTATAGCTTGATCAAAAGAATTAGAATCGCCAACAGTTCCTGCACCGTCGAACGTTGTCGAGAAAATGTCTACTATGTGCTGGGGATCGGATATAATTTTGTTATTAACTTTAAGGAGTATGTTTTTATTACTTTCGCGTTTTGATTTTGTGTTCCTATGTCTATTTACAACCTGCCTTATAGCTTTTGAGGATTTTTTTGCTTTAGTTAGTTCTTGACTGACTGCAATGCGTTTAGCTTTTTTTAAGACTAGTCTGTATATACTAATGTATGATTTTATGTATGCCCTTATTTTCTCCGTACAGGCCACATTGTTTATGATATGAAGCAAAAACCGCTTCATTTTACTAGACACTCTAATTCCTTTCGTTACCCAGGACAATTTTTGAAATTTCTTAAAATTTACCCGTTTCTTCTTCCTTTTGAACTCAATACATATGACGCTAAAAATGACGTTGAATGAAGTAGGTGTCTACTATTCAAACACACATTTCACGTCAACCCTTCCCCTGCTGTCATCTCATTAAACACCCGTACTGTAAATCCAAATGTAAATTAATTATGCTCACGCTTGCGTCTGCCCTAATATGCACATAATTTCGTTGGGACTGGTCGCATCTGCGATGTTTTTGTATGCAATTATATGGTGTTACACGGGACACGATAAACTTGGCTGAAGTAACGCTAATTTATTTGTTCAGTGATTTAGGAGTAGTTTTAAGTGGGATTATGTCTATTCTTATGTATGTGTTCTTTTAGAGTAGACTTCGTTTTTGCTGTCTTTTTGGTCTGTGCCAATTATAATCTTCTTTTTTTTCCAAAAGACCAGTTTTCCATTTTACGAACTTTCTTGAACTTTTTCTTTTTTTTCGTAATGGCATCTCGCAGGTCAACCTGAGGCTGGCTTCTGCTTAACCGGACAGGACAAGGAAGATGATGATCTCAGGGCCAGTTGTTTCGCATACCAAGAAATTTTATGTTATTGTCTGATATACGTACTCTTGACCTCGACCTCGCCAGATTGAAAGCGATGGCCGCCTTCGATCGGTGACCATTCAACTTACCGAGGGTCATAGTCCTGAACTGGCTATGGTCAAAAGTTCGAAGCAGTTCTTCTGCAAATAAGTGTGTAGAAAAAAAAAATTGGTCTTATTTCGAGAAATGCGGGTAGCTGATATCTACCTACTTAGATTCTGCTAAAACGGGAACAACGCAACATAATACTGCACAAATAAATCATTTCACCGCCAAGATTTACTCCACTTAAAAACATACATTATCGATGTCATCTAACCGGACACTGGCCGTTAGCTACATTTCACCCTTTGTTGACTCTCCGCCTTCATCCATCTTGCAGCACCACTCTAAGATGACCCTGATATCACGCCGCTCTGAATACAAACACAAGAGTTACAAAGAATGATAGTTCACCAGAGAGCTCAAGTTATAGTGGACGCATTAGTAAGCTTATGTAATTAAGTTTCCCAGAACCGTTTGTGTTGCAAAGTTAAGTAAACATGAATTTTCTTGAAAATATGTCAAGTGTAATGTTGGTTTTCTCGAGGGGTGGAACTGCGAGATAAGTTCGTTTGAAAATTCGAGCTTATTAATATGTTTGTTTGACTTGGTCTTTTTAGGCGAAGCGCTGTGTTTCTAGTTTTTTTACTGATACGAAATGTGTTCGAATTGATCTAAGTACTACTGCATAGTAGTATATATAGTAGTACTTAGATCAACTGGAACACATTTTCGTTATTAAACTATGATATTATTGAGATATCATAGTTTAATATTAGGTTATAATTATTCTCATAAAAAATAACAATCTTTTGAATTGTGCACTACGGCTCTCAGTCATTTCGTAATGACCAGCCTGTTAACGACAGCTCACCACAACATGGGGTTTCTTAATACTAGAAATAAATTTAAATTTCTTTTTAATAACGCGTTTTTAATAAATGGGCGTTGCAATGTATGTTTGTTCGGGTGGGATCTTGCAACTCAATTTTGAAGCAGATATCTTCAACCGATTGAGACACATGGATATATTGATAGATTGGTGACAATACACTTTTATGACAGACATTACTTCATCCTGCAGCCAGGATCGTCTCCTCGCGAGAGAAATCCTCAACGGTTAAAAGCGCGGACACTTTGTATCCGCGTTCAATATTGATAGATAAAGATGGTTTCCATCATGCCCTTATCCTGCAACCAAGATCGTTTTCTTACAAGGGAAGTTCTCAACGGTTATTAGCATAGATTCGAAAATTTGTAGATGCGTTCATATTTGATGGATGAAGAGGATTTCTATCATGAACTCAACCTGCAGACAGGATCCTCTTCTCACGAGAGAACTCGTCAACGGTTAATAGCACGGATGAAAAAAGTGTTGAGATAATTTTGCGTTTTCAGAAACGATTACGACAAATCTAAAAATTTGAAAATAAAATTACCTACTAATTAAAAAACTTTTTCAAAAACAAGCTTTTTTTAAATGCGCTAAAAAGAATAAACTAAACATTTCCTACACAATTTATATGATATAAAAACTTGTCGCGAGATTTACCTGTGTAGATAAACAAGTAAATTAAATAACTAGATCTGATTGATTTTAATGTTAAAAGTTTTAAACTAAGTAAATACGAGTACTTAAATCTCGCGACAAGCTTTTATATCTTATAAATTGTGTAGCGTCAGCATCTTTCTTAAGAAATGTTCGATATATTTCTCATGACCTAGATGCATTAAACATGCTGGGAATAAATCAATAGTGTTCGCAGAGGCTATTAACTGTCGTTGATGATAAACGCTGAATCAGGGTCCGCTCATTAAACAATGGAACTACCCCAGATGTGGAAAAGATAGAAGGGGCTTTCAGGAAAGCCAGTCAGAGTCGGTGGCTTTTGTACTACTTCAGTAGACTGCGTACCAAAGGATTAAGAATAAGAACAATGAAAAATGCAACCAACAAATGACGTCTAATAAAAACATGGGTGTAAAATACCCTTAACGAAGCCGAAAGATACTTGTGCTCCCCTTAATTGCGATATTCTTTTTGTTCTGGACCATACCTGGGAACCTTCTAGTTACGGAGATATTGGAGGTCAAAGTTCCAACTTTTCACAAGTTTTTGATGTTATAATATAAGTTTACTTTAAATACCTCCATGACACACTTACTATTCAATCTATCCATCAGCACAATATTGTGAGTGCGCTTTAAAAAAAGTCTTTTCTAAAAGTCGTTTCTTAGGTTGATGTACAGAATGCTTGGTTGACGGCTACGTGAAGACGACGACGTTCTTTCTGACATCGTAACTGAAGAGAATTCTATAGTACCAAATGAAAACAGCAACGAATAGAGTTTAAAAAAATCACACCTTATAGAAGCATAAGCACAACATAGCATAATAAACCCCAGACGTCCAACACTGAGATACTCCTTATTCTACAAGAAGTGAGCTGTAATCAGCGGGCGCGAAAATAGTCTGGTCGAATAATAAACAAAGTCTGTGATGCATCGATCTATCCCACATTACTCCAATCAAGAAGGAAGTCCCCAATTCCACCCGTAGACCCACGCCACTTCTAGATAACCGCGCATCAAGCATCAGGGGTGCGAGTGACCTAATTCCCATCGTAAGTGCGCTCTAAGACAAATGGCGGTCACATCATACCATCGGCATCGCTCCAGAGCTCTCAGATACGGGATGTTTCCTTTTAGCATTGACTATTGATATATCGTTTGTTTCAGAAGAGATTGTTTGTGTTTATTCAACTGGTTCTTGTATGGATGGCGGGATTTTCCTTTTGAGGAAAGTAGCGTTTTGATTTTTGCTGTCAATTATTTTGTGAACATTTTTTAGGTTGCAGTTAAAAGGCTGTCGGGTTGACATTTTGTAGATTTTTGCATTCGGTCGCATAATCAAGTTATGCGGGGGCGGACGGACACTCATAACTATATACTTAGTTATTAGTTTTTTCAGACATAATTAGTAGGATACGTACCTTTATTTAAATAGGACTCAGTACATCCGGTGACGCGGGATCGGTGATCCGGGTCCAAAACTTCAGTTTTTTTTAAAAAAAAACGTGAATAACATGAAAAACCTTGTCACTCAGTACTTTCAAGGAAATAAGTAGGTATAAACAAGATTGTTCACAATACAATGTTATTTATTTGCGTAAATATCACAAAAAATATCAAATTATTTATTCTATGATTTAGGTACCATACATCTATCGTTTTTCTTGCAATCGTAGTAAATATGCACAAAAAATATTTATTGAAATCCACTGAAGCGAAACTAAACATGTAATAAAACGTGAATGCGTAAAATATTGTTAGATTTAAAAATAACTCAATATATGATAATAAATATTTACTAAAAAAGCTGTCGGTACAAATCATTTCTATAAAACTGATAGATTTAGGGCACTAGTTTAACTAAATATTAAATAATTTACATGCAGGCTTTAGTTAAATCATTGATAAAGTTTACCTACTTGGTCGGTTTATTAAGGTTACGTCCGCACTGATGGGTGGTTTGCTTTGTGCCTAGAGCCTAGTAACTTAATTAACGTCTGGTTACTTGCTAGCGAAAGCACCAAGTGCTCAGTATGGCTCGATACGAAAATTTTAGACCTTTCGTTTAATTTCCGCACTGACAGGTGGTTTGCTTAGTATCTAGAGCCTAGTTACCTGGTTACCTGCTAGCGAAATCACCAAGCGCGCAGTACGGGCCCGATACGAAAATTTTAGAAATTTCGTTTCATTTCGCTACTAGCTAAGCTCTAGACAAGCCACCGGTCAATACGTAACCTTACTGAATTAAGCGCCATTAAAAGGTAAACCGTAGTCTGGAAACAGTATTCAAAAATATAACTCCATTCCTCTACTGCCTCCATTGGTCTTGGTCCTTCTATCCGTAAGCGGCTATCTCTAATTATCAGATTTTGTTCATTGTCATCTGGGCTAAACTGCAACAATCAAACATGACATGACAATAAAACTAACAAGTTTAATGTCAAGTTCAAGTGCCACTTAACTGGTCCAAATAGAGGCCATACCTTGACAGTGACACTACGGTACGAACATGCGATACTCGATGAATTACAAATGTTTATTCACTGATAACAATCGACATTATGTCTTTATCTGTACACGTGTCATCATCGATTTGTGGTACGATTGGCGAATTTGATAAGTGTGCTACGCAGTGAAATATGTGTCGGATTGTCAAGATTTATTCCGTTAGGCTTGTACATCATGTGGGTAGAACATGGGTTTCGTGCCATGAAAACACACTGGGTGCGATACACCGTTTTTAGCAAAACTAACGAATTACTTGAGATCACAACTTAACACAATAACACGGGGCACACTGAATCAGGCACAGTTCCAGGACGGCTCAACTCCACCACGATCCGACACTGACTTTCAATGTCGTTCTCGCCTTGAGTTGTAAACATCAGGGCTCTGTAGAAGCACGCTGTGGTGGGGGTAGACTTGTCAGTAGGTGGCGTGATGACACTACTGGCGTACTTGCGATTAATTTTAAGTCCGTACCAATGACCCGATCCAACATATAAGTGCCTGAAAGATTCTTATGCCCTATAAAAACCATGTCTGCCAAATTACATACTAAATTATACACTGAGTTACCTTTGGTAGAGCACTTCAAACAAGTTTTTAATAGGTTTACTTAGTTTAGTATTATAATTAAAATATTCATGCTTGGTGGCATTTATTCGGGGTAGCAAACCTTCATCTAACATGACATAACATAACATAACATCACGGCTGTAATCCCCGACGAGTTAGGCAGAAGTGTACCTAATAGTGCACCCACCTTCATCAAATTGGCACGATATAGACCACGCATGATTTTTTTCTGCTTGCATATTCAAGTGTTTTATCTTTGGTAGGCACTTTTTGCCGGTTAACAGTGTACTGCTACTACATGAGTGACGGCACGACAGACATACAAGTTTATCGCGATTATCATGCACTTTTATTCGTCTAAATAAGTCACACCACATGGAAGACTCGTGAGGTGCTCGCGTGTAAGTATCGAGCGTGTGCACTTGTAACGAATTGTCTATATATTTTCTGGTAACATTCATTTCAATATCCAAGTAACTTGTTCGCGGAAGCCCAGAATCAAATTCAAACTCAGCGCAATATATTTATTTTATAACCGAACTTTGCCCAGCAGTGGGACAATATTCCCATCCAAGCCAGGCTTTTGAATTATTAAGGAGTCGATCAGTCAAAGCCAAAATTATGAAGCTGCCCATTCCAAAGCGTATCTCTATGATGAAGAACGGGCACAAAACTCCATAGACAATGTTTAAGTTAAAATATTGTTAGGTACCTATTTGTGTTACTAAAAACCTCTACTTTTCGTACTGGTGTGGGTTAGTGCTCCTCCCACCATAGTCAGAAACTTATGCACAAAAAGGTACACAAATACTAAAATAGATTTTCCAAAGTCCCATTCAATTGCAAGTCACGTCAGGTCAACCATAGTGAAAACTTTTTGCGCACAAATCGCTCACAAACTATTGTCAACCATTTTTTATCCCCGCCTCTTTGAATTTAGATATACAAACTTTTTTTACAAATCAGCGATGAGTACATTGAACGAAGGCGATGCGTGCTGAATTCACGTGAAATGAACTGTGAAGATTAATGACCTGAAACATCCTCGCGTATAGAATGTATTATGCAAAAATGTAGCTAATATTTAACTGTGTCGTTCAAGGACCTTGAATATGATCAGAATAAAGTATTGCATTATCCTAACCTAACACTTTGAACATTATAGGCTTTACCTATTTGATTTTTGCGCACCGTAGCAAATGAGGAGCCTACAGAAAATACATAGCAACATTTGCAACTTTGCTAATAGGCGCATACAATATATATTCCTAGAGTGAATAAGATTATGTTCTAAATCCTTTTTCTATTCATCTTATAAGTATCAAATTCTTCATTGAAATCCAGAATAAAAACTTTCTCATCCCTAGAACCTGCTTATAGAGTAAGATATAGCTCACATTGACAGCGTTTTCCTCGTTATTTGTCCTTACTCAGCATCTCGGAAACAATTAATTTTACTGTGCCAATAAAGCGACTGTCCCGTACCGAAAGACCACAAATTAGTACCTTAACGATAACTAGATGGCGTTAATAGTGACTACACTTATGGGAGTTGGGAAGTTGGCTATAAAGGAATTGATGGTAATAGTGAATGCAGTGGACGTCGGGTGGATCTAAACAGTCCCATCCAATTAGACTGAGGGAGTTATGGTCAAGTTTACCCTGGAAGGCAATCGATTTGCGGTTAGGCCGCATATAACATTAATCACGGCACCCTTGGGTTAATGGGTCAGGTACAATGTTTGAGATGTTAAGCGGATGCTGGTTTTCGTAATGCGGGATCGAATTAGCATTGTGTTTGCTATGGGGATTCTTTGATAAGTTAGAATGGTTGCGCACTTGGACGTCCTTTTGAAAGAAACTGGGACGATTTCAGCGTTTTAATTTTCACCAGGTTTCTAAAATCAGGATGAATTCAGTAATAGTACATTTTGATATAAGTGGGCAAACTTTTGTTATTGCATTCGAGGCGGAATTCACACCCGAGCCGCAGGCGAGGCTGTTAGTGAGCCGAAATCTGCAGTAACAAATGCACGTGTATCAACCGACGTTTTTCAATACACTTTCGAGAAAATAAAATAATAGAACGAAAAGTATTTTAGTCATGAATTATTACGCGAAACATGAATCATTAGGAAATCATGAATTATTAGGAAACTATGACGCGTTTTGCTTTCGCCAGGTTGAAGGCGAAAATTAAATAAATAAAATAAACAAGGTAGGTATGAAGCCGCTAAACAGCCTAATATGAAAAATAGAAAATTCAAATATTTCTGAATTTAGAACACAAATAAAATAACGTTAATAATTTGTCCATAAAAATAATTATTTCTTTTAAGTAATCATGTTTATCAATGATATTCTACACAATTTAAATATTCAAAAAAATATGTACTTACACCGTAAAGTCGCATATTTGTTTGCCGAGATAAAAAAAAACCACCGCTGACTATAGGCATTGAACCAATTTGGACTTAGTTTAGGTATGGACTTAGTATCTGTGGATTTTTTTACGAGTACCTACTTCTGCACACGTTGTGATAAATGAAAAAATCCACGCATGTAAAATACATTGCTTGTTGATCTTAACCGTAGTGCGATAAGAATTAGTTTTCGAGGAAGTGTATTGAAAAAAAAAAAATATTGACTGGAAAGCTCATCTAGATTTTAGGTCCTAAATATTAATCGTTTGGCTAAGCAATCAGTCTATCTAATCGTTACCACGCATTAATTCCTGCTGTTGATCTTGAGATAGTCTTTGTGATCTAGTCTAGACTATGGAGTGCAATCCGGACTATCCGTAATCCGAAAAATCCGGATATCCGCACATGTTTACTCGACCTCCGAATCCGGATTCGAAATTTGAATCTGGATGTTGTTGATGATATTGCCTCGTTTACAAGGACATCCTCATTTCTCATTTTTAATAACGCAATCTCAGTGACATTGCGTTGTGTTAAAAGTCGATCAATTTATTGTTTACTCCATAATTGTTTTTTTACTGATTTAGTGACCATTTACCTTGAATTTAATTGTTTTTACTCTGTGAAAATGGATACTACTCCGTCTGAATGCCAGTGAATTTGACAAGACTATTATTTTGGTTTTCCAGAATTTCTTAGTACCTACTTATTAATTATTTTACTAACGTTACTCAGCTCACGACTGATAATTTTAATAATACGTATTATTTTCATTTAAGTAAAGCTAAATAGTTTTTGTTTATGTAGATAATATTTAATAATTTGAGAAGAAGTCTATTTGTCTTTTTATTTTTGATCTCCAGAGTTTCTTTAAATTTGTAAGTACCTATTAATTATTTTAATAATAATAATATCACTCACCACGCGAGTCACAGACTGATTATTTTACTAAGAATAAGTAGTATTTTGACAAGGAGTCTATTTGTCTTTTTATTTTTGTTCTTCAAAGTTTATTTTATTTGTACTTATTATTTTTTTTACTAACGTTACTCAGCACGCGAGTCACAGACTGATTATTTTAATATATGAATATTATGGCTATAACACCAAAATTATGGTATTTAATTTGAACAAAACAACAAAAAACAAAAATTAAAAAAATATGATTATGATTTCATTGCCCGAAACCCATCTTCTGCCCACATGATGTACGAGCCTAACGGAATAAATCCTGAAAATCCGACATATTCAATTTCATTAAAAGGTACCTATATATATTATCATTGAGATGTAATCTTATTGTAAATCATCCTTCATAGATAAAATGAGTGGTAATGATGACTACGCATCTTTGCAAACACTAGGTGGTTCTATCTACTACGTGTTGGCGATCTTGTTGCCAAGTAGACTGTTGTATCTATTATCATGTAGCAAACAACCGTATTGGGCCAGCGTGGTGGATTAGGGTGGAGGCCTGTGTCACCGCAGTGTGAACATTATAGGCTGATTATGCTAAACAACCGTAGGAGTTCAGAATAAAAAGGGGGACGCGTAGCCTGTGAAACGTGGTTTGTTTGCTGACCAAAGGATGATTCGTGACGTAACAAATAAAATGAATGTATTAATTATCTCAATAGACTAATTTACTTATAACATTTGTAAATTAGACTTGGCCTCAAATGTCTCGATTTCATGAAGTTGTCATTCAATAGGGCAAGTTGTATCTTTTTTTTTTTGATCGGAAATCATTAAACGACTCCTCCCGCTCTGGGCGGAGCGGAAGGGAGTGTCAGACTTGTACTGACTAAAACCCATCCATGTTCCTTTTTTGCCCTTTGTGTTCCAGGGCCGCGGTATCTTTTTCGAACAATCCTGCAGCCCGGGCAAGTTGTATCTGTCACTTTCATTATCTCTAAAAGAAACTTGAAATAATTCGCAAAACGTGTTTAAATAGTTTCAATTTTCAGTAATAAGGGATTTTACTAAACAAGATAATTTACAGCTATCAAATAATACAAAAACTATATCCATATTCAAAAGGGTTGATTGTCCAGCCAGTCGTGACTCGCGAATTAATCATATTGTCCTCCAAACAAATTTGTGCCAGGAGGACCCAAAACGTCCGGAGTTTTGATGGAAACAAAACAAAGAGAACTTTGGTTATTAATGGCGAAAGCTTTTCACAAAGGGTGCGACGATATTTTAATATTATATTTTCAATTCATATAATAACGTTCTGTGTAGTGGATGGACAAAGGCTTTACAGTTCGAAGCGTTCGGCTCTTGCACAGTATAGAGATAACCAGTAAATCAACTAGCTACCACTAACGTTCACAGAGAAGCTAAAGTAGCAATGAACCGGCCCCATTAGCCGTAGAACCAATTGCAGTTGGGTTAGACTTCTTCTTGAGTGCAGACCGCGAATCGGCAAACGTAAGGTGTGAAGACCTCATATCTGGCTAGGTTGAGCGATTATCATCGTAGGGTGGCTGGTAGCACATGCATGAAAGTTGCTGAGAATCGAGTTGTATGGCATGAGCAAATGGCGTGATGAAGCCTATGTTGTCAACAGAACGTACGTTTGGTACGTATGTTACTAATTGTCTCGAGGCGAAAAATCCGTCTTACTCAAGAAATACCACAACAAGCATACTTTTAAGCATACCTTTATGAGAATTCGTGTAAACGCTTTGCGTGAGTGTATGAGCCGATTCAGACCACTTGTTCAAAGTTGAAATACTGAGTACTAGTATGTCTACTGTGGCTCTTGTTACTAGTATGTGCGTTTGTTGAAAACGTTCAATGGCTGTTGTGTTTTGTGCGGATGGACTGGACGCTATTGTCTGATGTTACAATACCACACATTGACGTACAGTCAATGGTTCATCAGTAACTATAGCCCTTTTTATGTGGTAAAGCCAACCCTTATCATTTTTAAAGGGCTTTCCGTTGAAGAGTGTCAAAAATGTTCTGTCGAAAAAAAACATGAATGTTAACCCTTAACTACTCGCACGAAGAAAATCACTTAACTGCTCGCACGGGGTCTATGGTGACCCCAATTTGTATGGATGAAATTTGATGATTTCATATTTTTAATGAAACACGCCAACAGTAATTATGAAAGTACTTTATTTAAACTATAAGACATAAAAACCACAACTAAAACTAAAATCTTCTAAGACATCAAAATAACTAAAATATAAACTTCCACAATAGGGAACATTTTGGCACATGAGATCATGTATTAAAATTTCATGAATTCTTAGGAACTAAGGGAATCGTCGTTATTGCAGGTTAGGCAGTAGACAATGAAGTGCTCATTACATAAAAACTTTTTTCATTTACTGCATTTTGTGGACACTTTTCGTAAATACTTTACGTAAATACTCGCACGGGGTCACGGCTCAAGAGAGCAGCGGCGCGGCCTGCACCTGCAGCGGTCTAAATGGTACTAAAATATGTTCTTTAGCGTATATTAAGAGGCTAGCGGGCGCGCGGGGGGGTTCCGACCGTTGCAAGTGCATTTTTTCGACGCGCGAAAGTGCGATGACCCCATGCGAGCAGTTAAGGGTTAACACCTTGATTTTTAAAGCAGCTTGCGACATTGTCCTCAACGTCGAGGTCCTTCACCTTGACGTTCGACAGTAGTTTAGTTCTAATATCCGAAGAAATACTTAATAAAAAAAAAATCGAAGACAACTTTGACCGACCTGGGAGTCGAACACAAGTCCCTACGCTCAGCAGTCGCAGTTTCAGTAGCAACCTCGAGATTGGCAGTTGATGGTATGAGACCCCCGTATCTCGGAAAACACATTAATTAAGCTGTTGGTCTTGCGTCTGATCGGTGACGGATTGCCATCCAATTAGCTTAAGAGAGTGAGAGTGGATAGCTGAGGGTGCAGTGCAACAAATGTTTACGCTCACACAATTGTTCACTATAATATTTCCAGAGTCGATGGCCAGTTTCCAATGTTTTTGAACGCCGTGACCGTAAACGGCTATTAATATCCGAAACACAACCGCCAAGTACTAAATCTGTCACCCAAACCCCGGTAACAGAGCCAGTTTGATCCCAAAAATCAAGCAATCTACAAACTAAGGTCCCTCTCGGAATAGCTCTGTATTCATAACCTAATGCCGGCGTCAAAGGTCAAGGTTTTTATGCGGTTGAGGCCAGTCCCTTTTCCTCAAGGGACCTGGAGTTTACATAAATAAACACTGTGGTCTTTGTCAACGAAATTGAATGCAGAAATTCTGATGAAAGTAGTTTACGTGTCCATTTGTGTGTCGAAGTACATTTTAGGTCATGCAGGATCTTTGTAATTATGTAGGTAGGTAAGTATGTCAAAACTTTTATTTTTTTGGCTATCCTATTTGAGTGTTTTACTGCTGGGCAAAGGCCTGCCTTTTCTCCGTCCAAATCTCTTTATTCTGTGCAATGTCCATGTTCGCCCCGCAAACGAGATCAGATCGTCACACCACCTTAGCCGCGGCCTACCTCGACAGCGATTTTATTCTTGAAAATTTCAAACAGGAGTAGTGGTAATAACGGCTCTGATCCACGAGTAGATTCGTATTTATGAACCCAAGCAGGTACTTAACTTTGTGTAGGTCTTTATTTAATCACCGTTTGTTTCAAACCAGGCAAAAAACCATCGTGATGAAATCTGCTTATAGAAGAACCAAACATTCGAATGCATGATTGTAACATCCACTAACTTTGGCCCGCGTGGTTGATCACGGCCCACTTCCTCCCACAGAGAGGAGACGTGTTCAAACCATGTGAACGTTATAAGCTTACCATCTTTATATTGAAAACTGATTTATTTTATCCATCCCGCACTTTAAAAAAATCCTGCTAAGAACAATCCAATTTAAATCTTCTCTTATCTTGTTCCGTGATTTTTTCATTCTTACCAAAGGCCAAAGGGACCATCCATCTGGGATTTATAGCGGGCCAACGCCATAGATTTCCGTGAGCAGTCCCGAATCAAGTTCGTGTAACGCATGTTAATGTACGGAATCCTTGAATCACTTCAGAATTCTCGACTGCCTCGTTAGTCTAGTGTTCGCACGCGCTATAACTGTTGAGCGTGAGGTTCCTGGGTTTGATTCCTGAGTTATTAAATCGACTGTATAAATTTATCAAGTTGTTTTAATATAAGTGTGTTCATCATGTTTTGTATTTTAAGTGAGATCTATAGGCACTATTATAATGGCCAATGTAGGAAATCCTGTAATCAGAAAACATCAGTTTAATATAATTGGGTCTGACGACGACGAAGTGAGTGAAATTTAGATTTGTATCAATAGAAGGTATCTTTAGCTTGCAAACATACAAAACTATCGAACCGATTCTAATTTAAATAGCACCAGAGTGTACCAGTTACATAATTTGTAAAGATCACCATCTTTTGTTGCTTAATACTATTTAGTTTCGTATTGTCAATGTCAAGCGCATTGATGTTCTGTTTTATTACTTCTTCTGATCTAGGAAATGCAAATCTGTCGATACAGACAAAAACCTTTGAATCGGATCTATTTACATTTATTTGTATTTTTTTATGTTTCAACAGAAGTAAAAAATGCTCAATGTGAATCTGGAACTTAGCGACCAGAGTTTAAATATATGACAATTACCATGCAGGCTTTATAATACTACTGGAAGTTTTACTAAAAGTCATTATAACATCACTCCTGTAATCCGCGAAGGATTGGACAGAGATGCACCTAATAGTACACCCTCATTTCGTCAGTATGTTTAAAAGTCCCATGTTATAGGGGGCGAGCCTATTCAAATCAACCAGGCACTAATCCAGACTCCGTGGCTGCTACTGAGAAATTCCTGATGGAAAAATCCAATAACACTTTTTCCGAACTGGGAATGGATCCCAGGACCTCATGCTCAGCAGTCGCGCTTGCGACCACTGGACCAACGAGGCAGTTTAACGTAACAAACGTTGATTGACAAGAATCTCCTAAAACCATGATTATTGTGTATTTTCGTTCTTTACTCAAATCTATTCACTGACAGACATCACAAACCTGAAATTACTGAATCTAAGAGCATATTTGCACAAGACTTTCTAATATATTGAGAGTGAACACTTTAAGGAACATTTTTTTTATAGAGAAAGGGAAGAGGGGTGAAGGGAATGTGATGAGCACACCGCTTGTTCCATCAGAAAACTTAACACTGAGACACAATTCGCCGCACACTTCAAATCCGATCTCATTCAACAAAGATACTTTTTTAAAACAACGAACTAGTGCCAAACCTGATCTACGTAAGTAATTAGACAAACGAAGGCTAGCACATTCAATTCGTTTCCGCCCCTTTCACGTCCTTTTCCTTTAAAATATGCAAAGTGGCTGCCAAAGGCACAGCGCACAAATAGCTAAGCGACGAAGAGCGAGGAATTTGGTCGCAAGGACCAGATTCCTCACCCACATGAAACGGCTTAAATTCCGAAGTAACGTGGCAACACGCGTGAAATCCGTATAGGCAGAGGTGTATCTTGACCTAGTACACCCATATTCTGCCAGTTATGTTTAAGTCTAATGTATTAGGGGATGAGCATATTACCTCTAACCGGGCACAAATCCAAACTGACTATTGAGAAATTCCTGATGGAAAATCTTAACAAAACTAAAATATACGCACACAACGACTGGATCGGCCCCTTTGTATGGAATTTTTTTAAATTTAATATTAAATAATTTAATAATTATTATAACCAATAATAAATTCTTCTTGCTGACAGACGACGCCCGGTCTAACAACATCTTGGAAATTTTGCACAAAATTGCTTTCGCTTTCATGACGGTTGTGAACACTAGGGAAGACTATTTAATTTATTCTTTAAAGGAGTTAAATAGGGTCTGAAAGTTTGTATGAGTGTTCATAATTTTTGCCGACGGAAAATCCCTTCGGGCACTCTGTTTGTCAACATAAAGTTTCATAACGTAACATAACATCACTTGTAATCCTCGAAGGGTTAGGCAGAGGAGTACCTAGTAGTACACTCATGTTTCGCTATAAAGTATCATGTGGTATTCAATTTCCCGAGGAACTTTCACGTGAGAAGTAGACTCGCTAGTCATGCATCTTAAGAAATAGAATTACAAATACAAAGAAAGGTGCGCGATTTGACTTCTAGATTTTTATTTTCTCTTTAGTTCTCAAGATTGATGTTCAATCCGTCTCTCTGGCGTTCAAGGACCAAGGATGGAAGTGCTCTCGTCTAAGTGATAAGATTTCCACTTTATCGAATGTGCAGTTGTTTTCTGTTCCCTCAGGTTTTTGTAATTCCTAACTTGATTAAAAGGGTTTCCATGGAATTTCTTGTTCGTTGTTACCAATAGAGGTCTGTTTTGGAACTGGCAACTAACTAAATTCAACTTTCTGACCAACTGACTTCTTGACAATTTAAATGTGCTTGTGGTTTAAAACTTAAATAAATGCTTTGAAACAAAGTTCAAAGGTAAATATCTACCTACCTACTTGATAAATATTTGTTAAGAATCTTTCTACTTTAGGATCAAACAGCAAAACTCGTCTTTCTCATTTGTTTTGAAAAGTTTCAAAGAAAACTTCCCCAGAACGTTTCTTACGCTTCCAAATCAACATAGAAATGTGAGTGAAAATACCTTTCAGATTAGTTTCCCTCCTTACAAATAATTCAGGATCAACGTTCATTAGTAACCTAAGTATCTAACATTCATTAGATTAACATAATTAACTATAGCACCGACTCATCGTCTATTATAGTCCTTAATTACAAAAGAGACAAAGAAAGCTTGTCTCATTTCGTTCTGCATTGCCTGTTTGTTAATTTACCTTACTAACGATGTTTCAGGAATTACGCAATGTAAATCGAATTTAAACTTGTTTAGTCAAATGACAACAGGCTGTATAGTAGGGTTACCATCAGTAAATGTGAAAGTGTAATTTTATTTACCAAATCTTTAAAAAGATAAGTAGGTTTACATACTATTATGTACATACTTTAACCTAAACAATAACTGAAAAGTATGCTATTTAAATCGAATATGGTCTAAAACTGAATGTCTCATAGCAGGGCAATGTAAAAAGTTTCTACGTGAATTCAATAGAAAGGAAGACATTTATAATTTCAGAACTTTGATTCAGTAATATTTACGTAAGAATTGTATGAAAGTGTCTTCATTCGTATGCAAATCACGCGTTTTAATAACATATCTAGCAAAAAAAATATCTATGCCACTATTAAAAAAACCTTCGTTAACCAAGCAAACATGACCCTACAAATCAGGCATCTAAATTTGAAACGTTTCCGCAAAAAGTCCATAAGGACTACAAATCGTTGGTTACCGATCACAACAGTTTCAACAGGCTGCGTCGCTAACGAGCGGCAATTTGCTGAGATTGCCGACTACTCATTAACAACTCAGTTATAATCACTTATCTATTATACCTTCCTTTTACTTGAGCCATTAGCTGAGGAAGTGGGTGACTTCGGAATTAAGCGGTAATGTTGGAGCATCTTTAGGGAATGCTACCTTTTAATACGCATTTAATGTTGATGGTCTCGTGCTAAATAAGAACAGCCGCTCGGGTCGATCTTTTAGGCTAAGCCGTGCTTACCTAGGTTGGTCCGTGGATGGGTGACCACCCATTACATACCGAGTTTCCTCCGTGCCTCGGAAAGCACATTAAGCCGTTGGTCCCGGCTGTCATTTGTACATCTTTGGCAGTCGTTACAGGTAGTCAGTCTCCCGAAGGTCTGACAACCAGTTTTACCAAGGGGTATCGTGTTACTAAACACTAACTGGGCTGTGGAGGTCAGATAGGCAGACTGGAAGCCGACCCCAACGTAGTTGAGAAAAGGCTAGGCAGATAATGGTCTTTAATAAGTGGATTATCACTTGTATAGCTTAGTAATGTTATAATGTGTACAATTCCCAGGTCAGGCAAAGAGTTTATTTATAGTGGTGTCTGCATTGCGTTATTTCCTTTAAGTTATGTGACATAGATTACGCTCCAAGTCTAATATTCATACAGTCAAGTGTGCATAATATAAGTAATACAACCTTCAGGAATCCAATTGCGTCACAAACTTTAAATCACATTTTGGTTGTTGAGTTTGATGAGTTTGTTACTCAATTCATCATCATCTTTCATCATTTCAGCCGAAAAACGTTCACTGCTGGACATAGGCCTCCCCAAGTGTCACCACATTGACCGGTCCCTTACGCCGGATTTATGTTACACGTGTGATCTCCCCTATACATGACTCCGAGTCACTCGTGAAAAACTATCATTACCAAAATGGTGTGTAAATTTCCGTCCACTGTATTTATTTATTTATTAAAACTTTATGCACATAATGTAAAAAAACACTGTATATAGGCAGACTTAAGGATGATTTTTACCAAACGGCGGTCACAGCCGATCCCGTCCGGCAGGATCTCGACACATACGATCGCTTTCGAACGTATCCGTTTCTGCGCCTAGTCAAATAATTTCATTCCGACCGTGTTGACGTGTTCTAATTTCTGAAAAGGGTTGAAGATTACGTAGTATTGTTGGCTATTGCTTTAGAACAAGAAGAAAATAATCATAAATGAGTATTGCCGCTCAGCCACGGCTCTGAGCACACGCTACGACAGCTGAAAGGATCCGATCGGATACGACAGCGGGCGACCGGAGCCGATCGCGCGTCGCAGCATAAGACACCCGCGGTTAAGCTACTGTGCGCGGTTTGGTAATAAAGACTTTAAATACATATACCTACACGATTTAATATCGTTTAAAGATTGTAAAATCAATTCCTATCCGTTTGGTGGAAATCATCCTTTAATGCCTTGGACATTTTCTACCCGCAATACTATATAACTATACCATCAGAAATACAATTTTCACAACACAAGTTTCTCAATCGTAAACTAGATTTAAGTGATAGAAAATCTGTCAAGTTTGGCAATTATATCATTTTGCACATTCAGCTTCATCTTCTGATCTTCTGAATCTCTATATATATATATTATTTTATTTTAAATGGGTCTACTCTTGACCTCAATCTAGTCCTGAGGACAGAGATGAGGTCGACGATGGAACAAGCTTACCCAGAAGAAGCCTATTAGCTCGCGACTTAAATAGATTGGGGTCATATGAACTTAGGAACACTGACGAAGGCAGGGAATTCCACTCCTTGGCTGAGTGTATTTAAGTATCTGTAGTCACTTTTGTGCACTCTACCTCTTATTTATAACGTATACCTACGCTATTTACATATTATAACATGTAGACTACAATATTGGCACATTACGTAACCACCATTGTCGATCCCCGGACATGACGGGTTATATATCATCAACGTGCGGGCTGCCTCGTGATCCTCATTCAGTGCTGAACGCGGTATTTTGCTTGTGAAATATTATCAATGTAAATTATAGCTGATACGTGTAGCTTTGTCGGAAAATGTAATTAATTTGTTTAACGAAGGCTATTTACTATTACACTCATGATTTATGTGGGTCGCATGACCCGCACTTCATTGTTATTTTAAGTTTGAAGGAATAATCTCTCTCGCGAAGAGGAAGCCTATGTCCCAGCTGTGGTCACGTGATAGCCTGATTATGAAGGAAAAGAAAATCTCGCTGAGAAAAACTGTTTCGATTGTTTGCAGTCTGCAGCCAATTAAAGACAGGTTGTGATAGCAAACTGTCTGTGAACTCGCTTGCTCTGACATCCATTATTAATAATATGTATAATTGAATTGGTAATTAAATCTTTGTGATTAATGAACTCGTAATTGCTTCTTATTATCACTGGTAGTCATTTGGGAGAGTTGTGTTAAAGTGTTATCATAGAAAAACATTTCAGAGTGCCTTGACCTATAATTTTTTATGTTATACAAATACTGAAACTATATAGATACCCTGAATAACGTTGGTCTAATTTATCTAGAGAGTTTAATATTGAGTATACAATTTTTCCAGAGTCTGGACTTGCGCCCGCTTGATGGCAATAGGCTATACTGCTATACGCGGTACTTTCATACAAGCCTAAAAGCTTGGCTTACCCTTATAATCTACTACTCTTCATGATGTTAGGGTTTGTGACAGTCTGCTTGCGTTCTGGCTTGCCGTATTGTTGGCCCGTATGCACGCTACTGCTCGCCTATATGGGGATCAAACATAACCGGGGAAATGATCGTGTTCTTCGTAGGGGTGAACAGGCGTGATGTTATATTATCATCATCATAATCAGCCCATAATGTTCCCACTGCTGGGCCTCGGCCTATGAGGGGGAATGGGCTGTAATCCACCACGCGCCAAGTGCGCGTTAGTAGATTCCACATGTCTGCGATATTTTAGCTCTAGATTATGCCAGGTTCGTCACGATGTTATCCATTATCGTTTTGAGAGCAGTGTTGATGAAATAAATTACACTAAGTAATGTGCCTGCTCGCACAAGAAAAAAAACCGGCCAAGTGCGAGTCGGACTCGCGCACGAAGGGTTCAGTACCATTATCTAAAAAAGCGGCAAAAAAAATCATATCTGTTGTATGGGAGCCCCCCTTAATATTTTTTTTTAATTTTTAGTATTTGTTGTTATAGCGGCAATAGTAATACATAATTTGTGAAAATTTCAGCTTTCTAGCTATCACGGTTTATGAGATACAGCCTGGACAGACAGACAGCGAAGTCTTAGTAATAGGGTCCCGTTTTACCCTTTGGGTACGGAACCCTAAAAAGTCATAATATAATATAGCAGTGGGTGAATTCAGGCGGTCGGGGTTCGAACCCACGACCGATCACTGGGCCACCACGACTCCTTGTTATGTAATGCTGTCTATTAACTATTAGTAAATAGTATGATGGCAAGACGACTAACATCCTAGCTATGTTGACACAAGCGTGGGAAGCGAGGTCATACCGCCGCACTATTTTGGATTCGAATTCATGTTTTAACTAAACATTCACATTACTGAAGTTACAGGCGTGTTTTGATTGAACATTATCTACGTTAGTAGGTACTATGTACACATTGACCATGCTGAGATACCTTTGGGGCCTTTTGTCTTTTGACCTCATTCATATAGGGCCAATTTCGTTTGTGTTTTTTTCTTAAGTTTATTTTTATATAATTTTATTGTAGACTAGCTCATGCCCGCGGCTTCACCCGCGTAAGTTCGGTAATTGTCCCACGGGATCGCACTACCGGGATAAAAATCCTATGTGTTACCCCTGTGTGCCAAATTTCATTCAAATCCGGTCAGTAGATTTTGCGTGAAAGAGTAACAAACATCCATCCATCCAACTTATAAACTTTCGCATTTATAATATTACTAGGAAGTAGGATACTGTTAATTTAACCAATTTTTTTGTGTGTTTTGTCTTGTGCGGGTTAATAAATACTGTCTTTTTCTTTATTTCTTTACATCATCATCAACAGCCATTATCATCAGCCTACAGCAATCCACTGCTGGACATATAGGTGGCTTTAATCACCCGCCACTTAACTCGATTCTCCGCAACTCTAATTCAGCTACTACCAGCCACCCTGCGGAGATCGTAGCTCCACCGAGCCTGAGGTCGTCCCACCGAAAGCTTACCGATTCGTTTTTTCCACTTAAGAACACGTCTAAATCAAATCAAATCAAAGCATTTATTTCAAGTAGGCCAATTACAGGCACTTTTGAATTGTCGAAACAAAGACAACAATGAAATGTAGCTACAGTCCCATTCACAAGGCATAAAAACTGTGAAAGTACTGTAGTTGCCCATTCCCTAACGTAGATCTCTATGGAGAAGAACGGGCAAGAAACTCCATGGACACTCTTTTAAATCAAAATATTGTTACAAAATCTGGTTACATCATTCATGTTGAGATTATACATATATGTGAGAACGATGTACAAAGACGTGCACATTAAGAGCGTCCAGAGTAAAAGGTAAAACCAACAATTTAAAAATAAAGTAATTAAAATAAACCGTGGTAGCTAAGAAATGACCAGTCCCAACTGACAGCGCCCGTTCACGAACATGACGCATGGATCCCCAACGGTTATCGGTTCTACGGCTAATATGGCCGGCCCATTGCCTATTCAGCTTACTTATTCTTTGAGCCATTCAACTTCTGGTGATCCGCCGATCATTCATACGTACATTATTATTATGACCTCTTAGTGTATTTAGTACAAAAACGTTTACAAATTAAAAATAAATAGTTTTTCGCCGATGTCGGGAGCAAGATCAATTAAGCCATTAGCCAACGTAACGATTATCGGCACAGCATTATGAGTCTATATTGTAGTGAAACGCCTCCCGTCACTCTTTCCACTGTTCTTGATCCAATACTTTCCTATGGGTATCCTTTCCCACCATCTCCTACAGAGATAGTATCTTTCTACCAACTACACTCGAGAGCAATGAATCCGGGTCACTTAAAGAATGTTAAAAATCTCGGAAACTAAAAATGATAGGTTAATGCAATAAATTGTATTTAATAGACAATGTAATACTCCTTAAATGAAAGTAAAAAAAAATATGAGTCGCCATACATTTTATTAACACAAAATTACATAAAGAAAAAAACTGCTGATCTCTCCTTAAAACAAAAATAGGAAACATGAAATTTTTGAACTTTATTACGATTTTCTTGAATTTTAATACTTCGTATTGAGAACATAACTTTTGACCAATCTTCAATACTCCAATTTACGTGGCTCTGGGCATATCTTAGTCTTGAAATACGAAGCCCACGCTCCAGTTTAGGGCCGTTTGCAGGTCTAAGGGGTTTTAAGTTAGATTCAGCAAGCCGACGTCTTACTGTCCATGCACTTGGGTTACTTCCTCCGAGGCGTCGAAACTGATTTGTGAGTTCAGTTCCTGTGAGAAAGCGATTTCGAAGCATGGTGTTCACCAAGTATCGGTCTTCTCGTGCTGTGGTACACCTGGTTCTGCCCGTTCCTGGTCTGCGTAGGTTAGAACCAGTTTCTTCGTAACGTCGGAGAACTCTTTGTACTGTTGACAGCGACACACCGACAGTCCTGGCTGTATCGCGCTGACTCCGGCCGGTTTCCAGCATTGTAAGTATTCTGGTGCATTCTTCAGGCGTAAGCGACATAATTTCAGCTTGAATAATGAATATAGAGCACTATCAACATGGTTTATGTACCCACATAAATGACAGATTACAAACAAAAGCAAAACCAAATGCTGTAATTTCGTAGTTCCATCTTCGAAAGTGGCCCTTTTTCAAATTTGATTTTTTTATGATATAACTTTACAATAACTAAGAAGTTTGAATACCTTCATTTAAGGAGTATTACATTGTCTATTAAATACAATTTATTGCATTAACCTAGCATTTTTAGTTTCCGAGATTTTTAGGATTCTTTAAGTGACCCGGATTCATTGCTCTCGAGTGTATTATAGCTAAACGTGAAAGTTTATGATTATGTATCTTTGTTATTCTTTCACTCAAAAACTACTGAGTGAAATTTTGATGAAAAAATGCAATATCATATAAGCCGTAACCTATACATTAGAATAAAATATCTACGTACCTATGTTTCTTCAATTTTATTGAAATATACATATGTTTTTAGATAATAAATCTTTTATGTAAATGTACACTTAAACAAATGTCACACTTCAATATACTTTACAGATTATCTACATAAATATTAATATTATCAAAACATTTGATATCAGTTACTAAAGAGTTTTATTATTATATTACATATCTAAACAGTCACCCGTTAGGCATATTATCCATAAATATCTTACGCGTTAAGATAACAACCAACACGCATCTACATACTTTACAAGCAAATATTGAAATCGTTAGATTCGCTCTGCTGCGTCAAAAAAAGGATACGTTTCCGTTTCGCTGACGCTTTTTAATAGTATTCTCTTTCTCACTCATGAGTCATACTGAACATCGTAGATATCCATCATTCCATACGTAATGTGCAACTTAATTATTCTTATTTATTTAGCTATTTTTTGACGTGACAATGTCTTTTATATTATCGAATGAACGCCGGCTGCATGCACGAAAAAGGATGACTCATTGTCCCGTTACGCTCATTGTACGCTTGCGCCGCATCTATCTCTCTTCCACTCGATTGAAACCAAATTTATTTACACACAGGAAAAGAACACGTAATATTTGAATGCAAAAGTACTGCTTATTTCTATCACCAGACCCACGAAAGGAGAAATAAAAAAGAAGACGATAGTGGGTGAGAAAAAAAAGAGAAAATGTGTTGAGTACTTCTTCAATAAATGAATAATATACCTAAGAGAGCAGCGGTGGTCCGGCCCAGACTTACGAACATTAAGTTGTGGGTTCGAACCCAGGGCCAGGCAGGCACATTACTTTGTGTAATTTATTTCATCACCACTGGTCTCAAAAACGGTGCAGGAAAACATCGTGAAGAAACCGGCATGTCCTAGCACCAAAAATTCGAAGACGTGAAATCTACCAATCCGCACTGGGCCCGCGTGGTGGATTATAGCCCATTCCCTCTCTAGGGAAGAGGCCGTGTGTCCCAGCAGTGGGAACATTATAGGCTGATTATACTATAGCTAAATATTCTTCAACAAACAATAAATTAATTTAATTCAGTGTGGACACATTTTAGCGCGACCTCAGTACGGCACATCTAGTATTTAAATCTTTATATCACTACCAAAGTTCATACAATAAAAACTGTTTCTGCCTATAGTTATCTATATCCTATTTACGATGGCAATCATTTGATTGTGCTGTTGACAGACAGCTGGTCTAGTCGGTATCTTTGTGATCGTCACGCTTCGGACGGAGGGTGCACGGGAAGCAGCCACTCAGCTTCTGATTGCAGGAAAATGGAAAACACAGTCGACGGCCGGCAGCCGCGCGAGTAACACGCTTGCGTCTAGCACGAAAAAAAACGCGCGCGCGGGAAAACTGACAATAAATAAAATAATAAATTATTTCTTTTTCAAATGTTATTTAATGTAGATGTAGTGTAATTCAGATGCCAAAATTACGACAATAAATAAAAAAGATTCTATTTTATAATAATATATATTCAGAAACATATAAAATATGACTGATCAGAAGAATATGGAAGTTTGTGGGAGTGTTATGGACGGGGTTGCTGAAAAGGGAGGTGTTTTGGAATCTCCTACTAAGAAAGGAGCGACGGAATACGTGGTGTTTCCTATACGATGGCTGGTTTTATTCGTGTTTATCTTCAACTCTGCCTCTAACTCGATGCAATGGATACAGTACACTATCATTCAGGATGCTGTCGTGAAGTATTACGGGGTGTCGAGTATCCAAGTCTATTGGACCTCGATGATCTTCATGATTACGTACATCCCTCTCATATTTCCGGCTAGCTGGCTCTTGGATAAAACGGTAAGGAAATTGTTACTTTTGTTTGTTTATGATAATACTGAAATTGAGTCTGTGGATCCCGGATTTTCCCAGTTCATTGTATAAGGCTCGCCCTCTATTGCATGGGATCCAAACGTAACTAGTGAAATGATTGTGTAGGCACCATTAATATACCTCTGCCTAACCTTTCGGGTGCATGTAAGCGTGATGATATGTTATGAATTCGTTTATTGTGTTTTTTTTTTAAACTTAAAACATAAAAGGAAAGATTTGCAAACAATACCAAATTTACCGGTGTAATCGTATACGTATTCTAAACACGAAGCTAAACACCCAACAATGTATTTAACTGTAGATAAGTTCTACCTTTAAAGTAAGAAAAATCGCAAAGATATTAATTTTAACACGGCCAAGACAAAAATAGACAGTTTCAAAACGATGTTTCTCTTGTGGTAGCACCACAAGAGAAACATTTTGGATGCATGATTATGCAAACTACCATATTTGATATTTTGATGTGGATACAACTGCAAACCGGAAAACTGTATAAATGGCGACAATAATATTCAGCAACAATATAATTTGTTGCTTAAATTATTGAATCAATAATTTAAGGAAGAAGCATATTAGAATCCACAATCACGTCATCAAAATATTCATTTAAATGCTTATCCGTTTATAGCAATTTCTTTATCCTAAAAGATTCCTACTGCCATGTTTCAATTGATATGATTGCATTTCCATTTGACCATTGTTTAAGTACATACTATGCTCGCCCCCATTGTAGCCGGAAATTTACCCACGGAAACATACTACCGTAATAAAAACTATGCCTAGGTCATGGTCTACCTGTATGCCAAATATCACCGGATAAAAATATTACAGCCCTATTTGAATCGGATGTTGTTAGCAATTTCAAGGGTTTTTTTTTGCACGGAACCCTAATCCTTTTTCTAAAATAAAATAGCCTAAGTTTATAACATTAACTCCTTATAACATTGGCTATCTGTCAGTAAAAGTCCCGTCAAAATCGGTGCCGCTGTTTCGGACATTAGCCGGAAGAAATCGAAAGTTTTTTTTTTTAAATTTAAGTACCGTATCCTGTTACGCATTGAGGATAAAGCTGTTATTTTGAAATTACAAACAGACACTTGAATTTTATTCATTTGTTTAAGTATGGCATGTGCGCGTAGCAGTCCGAGTAATGGGGTACGCGCAGTAAATTATTAGCGAAACAACATGACAGGTATTCTCCCTACCTGTCACTGCGCTTAATGAATTGCAGTATTTACGGAAATGTTGTTTTTGTTGTTATTGTCCAAATCCGTAGTTTATTTGTATTTTTCACGTCATCTTTAGTTCGAGGTTTCTTATTATATGTACACCCTATTATAAGCTGCATGTGCTGACGCTAGACGAAGCCTTTATACCTTCTTGAATATACCTACTGTTAAGACTAGGTGTAGATTGCCATCTACCTCCAGCGAGTGTGTTTTCTGTCCGCTGTTGATACTAATGTTTCTACCAATTTTTCCTTCGAAGTTTTTTGTTTAGACAAAACTAGAAAAGACGTGGGTAGATAATACTGGTATTCAGCACATCTACAAGCCAACTGGAAAGAGAAGGCAGATTGTGATAACCAGATAAGTCGTTGATGTTATCACTAATCATGTCTAAATTTTTATGCAGTAAAGAAACTTTTGCTTAACTCGAAACGATTGGGACTATTTTTTTCAAAAAATAACAATAAAAAAAACACGAAAGAATAAATTTAATGTTTTTTTTTTTTAAATAATGAGAACTCAAATGCATATGTGTGTGTAAAACGTATCCACGATCGGCAACACATGCGAACGATACCCATTAAAAAATTCATTCATCGATCGATTCTCATTATTTCACAAAAAAAAACATTAAATTTATTGTTTCGTTTTTTTTTTATTGTTTTTTTGAAAAAAATAGTCCCAATCGTTTCGAGTTCGATGATCGAGTTCATGGTATTCGGCTCCAGAACGACCTAAAAATAATGGTGTATATCATGGATTAAAATGGCGGTAAATTCAATTACACTCTTAAATCTAGTCAGAAATTCATTAAGAAATACAAAAGAACAACTGCAAATAAGATAAAAGTAAACAAGTAAAGTCTAATTACTTATTCTTATAGTCGTATCTTTCTAATCAGACTTCCACCGTCGTATCTTTTTAATCTCATCCTCATTGTTAAACTCACTTGCAGATACACGGAAACCCTGTTTATTTGAATTTGAGATTATGGGCCTTGTTTAACATCGTCTATGTTTAGGTTTCATGCTAGTCCTAGGTTCTGAGTAGTCTTGTAAATCCAATCAATCGTTGAATGGGGTTTGTGCGTAAATCCCTCTGCACCATCAATGTGCATTAGGTTTTGGCTCTATGCTGTTGCCTGTATTTCTCATTACTCATGTGTTTGAATAATATTATTACTCTTAATCTCTTATGTTTATTGTACTGTCTTAATATCCTTATCGAAGGAGAAGTATTAACGTTTGAATGTCGCGCTGAGTTAGGTTTTAATACTGTTAATGTATTTACGTTACGCATGTCAGTGAATACATTCAGTCAAAAAAGTATCGGGAATGAATGATTTGTTTATGGTTCCAAATTTGTTAGATTGGCACAACTGTTTTCCATTTTTGCGCGGAGTTTGAGTTGCATCTGTTATTTAGATTAAATACAGTGCTGTTTTTAATTAGATCATTATTATTATCTAGTGTGTAATGCGAATTTCATGATGACACAAACATCAAAGAATTTATCTTAAATTTTGCATCGCCAATGGAATTTCGTGTTCGGAGTCCCTGAAAATTTTACAGAAGGTTTACGGTGAATAGACTTTATCAAAAACACATGCTTATGAGTGGTACAAAGCGTTCAAAAGCGGTCGAGATGTGATGGACGATTTGCCTCGCTCTGGTAGGCCATCAACGTCTTCACCTTTTTTTTTTTTTTTTGGTGTGTGGGAAATCATCTAATGACCCCCCCCCGCTCTGGGACGTCTTCACCTGAAGTTAGCATCGCAAAAGTGAAGGAAATAGTGACTGAAAATCCTCATTCAAGTTAGAGAGAGATAGCCGCTGGACTTTCTGTGTCTCACGAGTCGATCGGTACCATTTTAAATAATCACTTGGGTATGAAACATGTTGCCGCTGGGCTAGTCCCAAAAGACCTGAATTTTCTCCAAAAACTCAATCGCATAAGAGTCGCTGACGACATGCTAGAACGAGTCAATTCCGACCCAAAATTCATGAAATGCATAGTCAACAAGCTTCGGAGTGGCGCCTTCCAACTGAACCGAAGCCGAAATAACCAGGCCAAAGTAGATCAAAACAGTATAACATTTTTAAATATTCCTTAAAATAAAAACAATATAAAAAACATTTGAAAATAAAAAAAAATTGTAGCCCACCGGTATCGGGAACCGGGTCCAAGCTACTGGCGGCGGTCAGGGCGATTATTATCATTAATGATTATTAAATATTACTAAAACAAAATAGAAAAATATTTTATATTAAAAATATAAAATGCATGACAAAAAGCACATTTGGTGCCTAGGATTTAAACCGCCAATCTTATGCACGGCTAACGGTCTTGAAAGCTATTATTACTTGCCGTTTTAAACAATAACAAATGTATTATTAACGTTTAATTGAAAAAAATATAAAAAAAGACTTAAAAATAAATACTAGCATGAACTTATTTATTCACCAAGAAAATACATTAATTATAATAAAATAAATGTTTTTGCAAAATACAAAAACCAACTTGGGCCTATCACGGATTTGAACGCACATTTCTTTTGGGGGGTAACCACTTAGTGGAGCTGTGTACTGTCCTTAATTATCCTAATCGAAGGGGACCGAGGGGGGAAGGAGGGTCCGGGGCGAGAGGGAATGGGAAGCCGTCACCTCCTTCTGCGAAGCAGTCATGCTAGCGAAGGAGGTGGCGGAACGTGAGAGGGAGAGAACCTCACGTCCCAGTGGCCGCGGGAGACGTTCCGGGCGTCGGGGGCCACGTGGTGGCTCTCGGCCACCGTAGGCGCGGGCCTGTGGACGGTGAGTAATGGGATAGCTGTCCGTCCGACAGGCCGTGTCGACGGCGCGTTCGTGTTCCACGCGCGCCTCAAGGAGATGTCAGCAAACCGGAGGGGCCCGCAAGGGCCGATGCCAGCTGGGGTTGCGGGACTGTTCGATAGAGATACCGTTGCCTTGGAACACAAAGGGCAAAAGAAGGAACATGGATGGGTTTTAGTCAGTAAAAGTCTGACACTCTCTTCCGCTCCGCCCAGAGCGGGAGGGGTCATTTGATGATTTCCCATCCCAAAAGGGCACGTAGTACCTTTTGAATGTCGTGTTAGATAACTTCAAGTGGTTTTGTCACCTTCATTATTTAGCTTGATGTTTTAGACCTTACTTCATAAACTGGAGTCGCTATGTGGTGCCCTGACACAGCCAGAAGGCGTTGCGCCAGACCTCGTACAAGATAGTGGGACAAAACCAACGACTATTGGTCCATAATAATCATCTAGAAGTCTTGGGGGAGGCTTTGTCGCAGTTATAGGATTATGTAGGCTTCCAGAAATATTAATTGGTGAATATTACGCAATCGAGATCGTTAAAACAACACAAAAAATCAATTAATAAGAGAACCTAGAAGTATTTTTCAATTAAAAATCTTAGTTTCATTATTGACCCTTTCTAATAATGAGTTTGTTTTCAACTCTTCTAGATGAGGAAAAAGTTTGTTTTACTTACGTAATTTTTTAAATAAATAAATCGTCATCTAATTTGTTAGTAGGATTTTAAAGGTTATCTATGTCCAATTTGAACTCTCATTCATTCAAGTCTATTGTATTCACTTTCAAAATATCATCATGATTAAACTTAATATTCAAATGCTACGATTTATTTCTGACTATACTAGGTGTAAACGGACCCTTCACGAAGCAATCAACCAAGCACTCGGTACATCAAACTAAATATCTCTACGCAAAAATTATTTCTGGGAAACGATTTTTTTGGGGTGTTATATCACGTTTTACGGTAAAACTCAATGTAACGCACTCAAAACATTGTGCTGATGGATGCATTGAATAGTAAACGCACGGGTCATGGAGGTATTTAAAGTAAAGTTATAACCTTAGCAAATAGTATTAAAAAAAAAACTTGTGAAATAGTTGGAACTATGACTTCCAATATCACCGTAACTATAAAAGGTTCCCAGGTAGGTATGGTTCAGAACGAGGACCAAACAAAAATGACGAGGAGAACTAGTGCCTTTCGGCTTCGTTAAGGGTACTTTTACACCTATTATATCTTTGTCCTCATAATTAATATCCAAAGGTCGTATTTTGGATTTTCATCCGAAGTTCAAATCGTTTTCTGGGCACAAACCTTTTGCCTGACATTATCTTGATTGACTGTTTACGCTGTATTTTCAGTGTCCTCATAATATTTGATGCTACACTCGCTGAGAGACATTGATTTGCTTTGATCTTCAACCAGAAAAAGCTGACAGAAATCAAATGATGTGTTTTAATATCTACGTTTATGCGGGAAGATTTCGATGTTATTAAATAGGTTAAAATATTAGGTATTATGTATCACGTTATGTACCATAAAGATATAAAAATAGTGGCATTGTAAGAATTTTCATTAAGAACATAGTTGATGCCATCATTGGTATGCTTTATGAGCCATAGATTTTGCAGATAATTTTCCCATTATAATGGCAAAGCATGATACAGTTTTATCATGATAATTAAGTACTATTTTTACGTTTTGGATATTTGCACTTCATAATCATCATTTTCCTGCCCTGGTACCATTTTATTTGCGGTCAGAGCAGCATGTCATCTTCTTCCATACTTCTCTATTACTCGATATTGAAATTTGCACCGTTTAAAGTCAAGATTTAATTTTAACTAACATTATGATGACATTCAAATTCAGACCTATAAAACTAGCAAATTAAATGTCGTCTAAAAATAGACATAAAAAGAACCTTGAGTTCAGACCTAAGTAGTCGGAACAAAAAACCTTGTTACTTAAATAATCCAAATTAATACAAGTATAAACGTAATCTACATTTAGTATAAAATTTATTCTCCTTTAAATACTTTACTTTGAGACGAGTCAGCGATATGACGGGTGAAGGAATGATCACAAGTTCCGACATGTCAGCAATTATTCTTCAGGACGTAGTATTTTTGAGACCTTTTGAAGATGTATCTTCTTTATGTTGATGATGTTGATTTCATGAACTGGTAATGCCGAAAATTGTTTCTGTTTTAAGCATTGCTTCACAATACTAATTTCTCCTGTATCCGGAAGAATGGAACAACTACCCATAGGTTATTGAAATATTTGTTCCGGGACTTAAACCCGCGACACGCAGCGCAGCAGCGAATCGCTTAACCACTTTGTGATATTAGTCTAGTCCCTTTGTCTGTCATTCAGTGATTTTTTTGTAGTGAACTGATAAAATGGGCCTTTTATTATATTCACATTTTTAGGGTTCCGTACCCAAAGGGTAAAACGGGACCCTATTACTAAGACTTCGCTGTCTGTCTGTCTGTCTGTCTGTCTCCAGGCTGTATCTCATAAACCGTGATAGCTAGAAAGCTGAAATTTTCACAAATGATGTATTTCCGTTGCCGCTATAACAAAAAATACTAAAAATAAAAAATATTAAGGGGGCTCTCCATACAATAAACGTGTTTTTTTTCGTATTTTTTTGCTCAATATTAAAAACGGTAACAGGTAGACGCTTCAAATTTTCACAGAATATTTACTTGTATATTACCTTTCAAAAAAAAATAACAATAAAGTAAATATTAAAGGGGGCTCCCATACAACAGACACGATTCTTTTTTCCGTTTTTATAGATAAAGGGTACGGAACCCTTCGTGCGCGAGACGGACTCGCACTTGGCTGGTTTTTTCATTTTATAGTGAACTGATAAAATGGGCCTTTAATTATATTCATATTTTTAACCCCATTGCGCAACGACAAAGATAGGATAACATGTAGATAAGTGTGATTTTTAGAATAGAATAACATTTCAATTATTTTACCTTTATAAAGACAGGGTTTATCTCTATAAAGACATGGGGCAAAAGTGGTCCAAATGTCCACCACAAACAAGACAGTGACTGTCTTGTGGTGTCCATCGAGCTCTTTATGCATAAAAATAATAGAACTTATTACTATTTAAGTTTTTAATGACTGATTTATTTGTTATGACACCTTGTCATAACAAAAAGGACATTTAATAAACTATCCATCATCATCTGCCTAACCTTTTCCCAACTATGTTGGGGTCGGCTTCCAGTCTAACCGGATGCAGCTGAATACCAGTATTTTACATGGAGCGATTGCCTATCTGACCTCCACAACCCAGTTAGTGCTAGGTAATACGATACCTCTTGGTAACACTGGTTGTTAGACTTTCGGGCCACTGACTACCTGTAACGACTGTCAAAGATCTACAAATGACAGCCGGAACTCAGAATGTAATGGGTGGTAATCCATCCACGGACCAACCTAGGTAAGCACGCTCAACCTAAAGATCGACCCGAGCGGCTGTTCTTATTTAGCCACGACCTCTCTATTTAATAAACTATCCAGTAACATGGATTTCATCAATGATGGATATTTAGAACAAAATCCACACATTTTTGCCCAATATCCTTTGTTTAGTTTACATTGCTATATTGCATAAGTTAATTATTATACAGATGTTGTATAAGCCAAAACCGGTCTTAAAAAAGCGAGACCATTGACATTTTCTTTGTTGAGGCTTAAAAGGTATGCCAAAATGATTCGCATCCGAAATTGCGAAATGTAAGGTAACAAAGTTCAATAAAATCAAGAATGGTGGCGTTGATTTTAAAGATTTGCCAATCAAGTCAAGAAACTTCTACGAAGGGGGATTAGAAAAATTAAAATTTTCTTTCTTTCATTCTGAAAGGACCATTTTTCCTGTCAATTGCTAATTTTCCTCACGGTTTTTTCCATCCAATTTTGTTTTCATTGCCGTCTCACTCATGAACAAAATGATTTAATTAAAAGAAGAAACCTGAGCAATATTGGCTGTGTGAGGTAATATCTAAATGGCTCTCTCAAAGGAGAATGTCCACTTTGTATTGAAAGAAAGAAAGAAAACACATTTATTTGGCACATGCCACAAATGCACACAACATAAAAAAAGACTTAAATAAATAAATAAATAAATAAACACAATAAAAACTTAAATCTAAACAGGAAAATAAAAAAGGGAAAAGTTGTGTGTCTCACGGCTGCGCCAAATAGGCCCAGTTCATCAAATTGCCGAGCAGCTGGTATGAGCGTCTTTGCTCCTGTTCTGCATGGATTTGAGGTGTAACCTACAGGATTATTCCTTGCATTACAAGGAATCTATTAGAATGTAGCTTGTTCGGTTCAAATCGATTACTGGGTTGATCATACCACCATATCCTTTAATAATATGTTCTCTTAAAAAAAGTGTGCGATTTACCCGACTTCTCTAAAGAAATAAAATCGTTTTATGCCGTTACTGTCACATATACAAAATTATTGGTTTAGTTGTTTCTTAGTGTTGGCGAGAATGAGTAAACGGTTCTTATTGAAAAACTAATTAACGTTTATTTGAATGAATATTCCTAAAACTTGAGAAAACCGCAATCTGTGTCGGCAAGAAAATTAAAATAAGTTTCTATCCGAGCTGATAAAGAATGCAAATAAAAGCAATATTTTATCGATTTTCCTCAATGAATTTCGCTAAGTCTAGGTATGTATAATCACAAGATGAGGAAAACGAGGTAAATACAGAAAAGGGACATTGACGCACCAACCGTTACCACGAACGGAAGGTTATCCTGCATTTTATCTGTAGTTTTATAAAAGTAAGATAAATACTTAACTGCGAAGATATTTCAGGTAACTCAGCTTAAAATTGCAGTTCAGACCAGACAAATACCAGCCTATAACCTTTCCACGGCTGGGACACAAGCCTCCTGTCTGCGAGAGGAACCTGGGCCATAATCCCACGGGGTTCACAATTGGTGGATTTCACATGTAATTGATTTTTAGGGTTCCATACCCAAAGGGTAAAACGGGACCCTATTACTAAGACTCCGCTGTCTGTCTTTCTGTCCGTCTATCACCAGTCTGTATCTCAAGAACCGTGATAGTTAGACAGTTGAAATTTTCATAAATGATGTATTTCTGTTGAAGCTGTAAAAGAAAATATTTAAGTGGGGCTCCCATAGAACAGACATGATTTTTTTTTGCCGTTTTTATAGATAAAGGTACGGAATCCTTCGAGCGCGAGTCCGACTCGCACTTGGCTGTTTTTTTTAACTCACAATGAAGCTACAGAATGCGGAGGTTCTACTAAATTATCGATGTTTAAAAATGAGTTATGGCAATCTTAGTATATTGTACCACAGATTTGCACATTTTAACAATGACCATGGCCTTCACTAATGTCTCAAGTGTTTTGTCCCATGTTATGTCTTGTGGAAATTCTTATAGAAACGTGTTGGATTTTTTTAACAATACATACATTTTTGCATGCTAAACACATGCAAAAAAAACGACTTACAAATTACATTGTTAGTTTTACACCTGTTTTCTTTTGAAAAAGTAAGTAACAAACGTTTGTAACCATGGAGTTTCTTGCCGGTTCTTCTCCATAGGAAACGACCAAACGACGAAAGGTGCACGGTTGGGACCGTGCACCTTTTCTCGAGGTATTATAAGTGCCCGTTTATACCTATTTTAAATAAAACATTTAGATTTTTTTGTTCATAAGTAGGTTACCTATGAGTTTTCATCTTGCCATTTCATCGTCATCTGAGTAGCCTTTTCCAAACTACGTTCGGGTCGGCGTTCAGTCTCTCCGAATGCGGCTGAATATCAGTATTTCACTTGCAGTGACTATTGACACTGAAATTCAGTTGCATTCAGACAGTCACTTCTCTGATCTCCACCATCCAGTTCCTGAGTAACACGATACCCTTTGGAATGCCAGCAGACTTTCTGGCTTCTGACTACCATTGGAGTTTAATCAAAATGGTCGTCCTATGGTACAAATTTCCATCATCATTCTTTTTCGTGTAGTTAGTGTCTAACCTGGTGTCAGAGTTTTTATGCTGCCCATTGGTCTCTGATTTGGGTTGGCAATGCACACGTGAATCCGAAAAATCAAAGGTGCGTGTCTTGGGTTCGAACTCGAGACCTACGACTTGGCAGTGCGACGGTCACATCACACACCACTAGGCTAACACAGCTTATTTACGCATGACAAAACGCAACATCTATAGATAAAAGGTCGGACGATCCGATTAAAAGATTTTTTTTTGTGATTGTTGAAATTTTATTTGGTTATCATTGTTGTTATTGTCATCAAAATCTCCTTTAATTGTACGTTAAATGCTGATTATGATAAAATTAATCGGCTAAAATTAATTGGCTTGATGCTTGTCGGGCTTGATTTAACATATTATTATGTACATAATTGTGAAATCAATATCCGTACATAGTACATACCGACACGCCTAGTTGGGAATTTAATCATGTATTTTCAGATTTCCATCCTTTCATGGACACGTTTCGAGTATTTTAACCGTTACCGCACAGTAAATGGAAACTGAAATTCTGTGAAATGCATTTCATGTATTCGAATTAATAATGATTGAAACAGTCTGCTTGATATTATTTTTTGGAGTCTCACTGCTACAATTTGTTATTTAAATCCCTTTTCAAAGGCGAAAAAATAACGTGATAACCTGACATTTTTAATTAAACTATTGTTTTCAAATTCTGCTTTTGGAAAAACAGTTTTCCGAAAGCTTCTCACATTCAGCCACTTACATATTTCTGTATTGGGTCTTATACCCGTTTTAATTAACACTACCTGTGGCACTTGCCAAAATATTTTTGCAATGTTGCGCAGTGCAATAAGTTATTTTGTTGAAACTAACACTATTGATTCATGTCTGAAATAAAGAATTTGAATTGAATAACAGTGGCCATTATTTAGGCATTTAATTTAGGTGACGCCTAGGGCTAGTGAAATCGGGTATAAGATACTAGAGATTGTTATTTTTCTAACATAACATCGTCACGCCTGCACTCCCCGAAGGGTAAGGCAGAGGTGTACCTAATAGTTCACCCATATTTCGCCAGTTATGTTTAACTCCCATGTAATAGGGGGTGTGCCTATTGCCATCAACCGAGCACAATCCAGACTCCGTGGCTGCTAATGAGAAATTCCTGATGGAAAAATCCAATAACAATTTGCCAGACCCGGGAATCAAACCCAATTCCTCATGCTCAGTAGTCGCACTTGGGGCCATGCTAGACCAACAAGGCAGTCCGTTATTCCTAACAATCAACTAATAAACTACCTGAGAGCTAATTAATCAGTCGATAGAGTACAACAGGTTCATTACAATGCGAAGCCGCTACGATTGATTAATTTATGATGCTTTCAATATAGTCATTGTTATGTTAATTAACGAACGACAACGGTACATAACTGATATTAACAGTTTTTGGTTTTGTGATTTGCAATAACTTGGTGCTTTCTTGGTGAGGTTCTTCAGTAAGGTCAGGTGCGTAGTACTCTTGCCAGGGCTGCGGGACTGTTCGATAGAGATACCGCGGCCCTGGAACACAAAGGGCAAAAGAAGGAACATGGATGGGTTTTAGTCAGTAAAAGTGTGACACTCCCTTCCGCTTCGCCCAGAGCGGGAGGAGTCATTTGATGATTTCCCATCCGAAAAAAAAAACACCGGCGTGCGTGTATGACCAGATGTATGAACGTGGACGAGGCGAAAGGAGTATGTAAGGATCGTAGCAGGTGGTGTTCTGTGGTTTCTGCCTACCCCCACGAGAAGAAGGCGTGAGTTTATGTTATGTGTGACGGCACTGTCGCTATTCATTGTTTGCATTTAACCCTAAAGAATGTTATTATGAGTAAAAGACAATGGATTTGTTAATAATCTATTTCTCAGTAATTTGATAAGAAATCAATTACTGATAAAACCTTCCATTTACCATCTTGTCTCAGAAAATGTCCCACGGACAAAATGGACAAAACACAAACTGAAAACTTTGTAACATTACAGGAAACTCCTAGAGTGTGTACTCGTTACAATTTCCCCTGAAGTGGTACTTATCTTATAAATTTTCCTTCCTAAAAAGATTTACGTAGAAACTCCTTTGGTTTTTAGCAAAAAAAAACAAAGAAATACCTAATTAGCTTGAAAGGCAGTCGTTACTAACAAAGTTTTAGCTAATATTAAAGTCTCTTTAGCGAGACTTCTTCATTCTTCGCAAATGACCGTCCAGCTTCATAATTTGCATAGTAAATTAATAATAAAGCAGATTCAAGGAGATTTTTAAATTGGTTCCTTTTTTGATAGTGTTATTTAAACAGTCTACTTATCTCTTACTTTAGGGTGTCCGTTAAAACTTGGGCACCCTACACACTCCCGTATATGTATTAAAAATTATTATGAGTGGTGCTAAAATGCGAAGGTGAGCGCTGTCACAGCGGGCTTCGGGCACTCACGCTAGTTTTAGCGGACGCCCTTAATCCTCGAATAAAGAAACCTCCTGTTTGAAAGAATAAGGTGCCTCATATCAAGAATGATTGACTAAATTCTCATTTCTCCGTGGGAAAATTCTCATGATGGGGTGAATCTGGGTCCCAGGAGATACTCGTACATGCAAAACACCGACTTATATCAGCCCGTCATGCCTAGCTGGCCCCATCACCAAGTGTGTTCGATCCCACCGCACACTGAACGCCACCTTAGGACCTGGCTTGTCGAACGACGACTGAGCCATGATTCTGTGCAATCGGTAAATATCATCATAATTCTCTTGACCTCATCCTAATACTTATATTGTCACTTACGGGATATCTTCTGTGATTGTTCATGATTTTGAGCTCCCGATATTTCGGCGCTGTTGAACAATCATGGAAGATATCCCGTAAGTGACAATATAAGTTTAGTTTTAAACCGTGAATGCTTATAACAGTCTCATCCTAATACTTCTCTTTAAGTTGTCATCTCAGTAATCTGCCCTTTCCAGCCAGAAGAAGAATTGATAACCCAACTTGGATAGATTATTATCATCATCTTTTCTGCCTACACTCGTCTACTACAGGGAACAGGCATCCCCAAGCTAAAATAATCAAATCAAAATTACTGTTTCATTTCCGACCTTTCACCCTGTGTAGGGAAGGAGAATCTAATGTGTCCCCATCTGCATGTCCTTGAGTACGCACCTGTCGGAGAAACGCGTCGTAAGATTTATGCGAGTGAACACCATTGTGCGACTCTGAGCGTTGCTTGTTAGAGACACAACCTGTATATGCGTAATTGAGTGTAAATCCGTTGGATCGTGAGATCAGATCGAGGATTCAATTTATTTTCTTCCTGTTGCTATACGTTTAAAAATTATTTATTATGAGACCAAAAGGACCAGAAAAATATCACACAGTATAAAATTGGTGTTTCTGGCACGTGGTGCACTTTAGTAAGACTAACAGTTATAATAAAAGGCTTTCGCTACTATAAGTTAGGACACTTACCTGCGTTCTTTGTGGTCTAACTAGGTCGACAATAAATGCATCAAACCTGGCATTTATCTACGTGGCAATTGCGCAGTCTTCAAGGAATAGACTGTATTGTAAGGCTACACTTCTAATCAAACCGTTTATTGATATATGGTTGATTAGAAGCCAGCCCCAACGTTAGGAGATGGCAGTTCCGCAGTCATGGTAAACAGGTGTTAAAAAAATTGGCACTCTACATCAATTTGGCGTGTTAAAGCACACAACAGTTAAACAATGATAGATCTTATTTGCATGTAGGGTACGGACTATTTTGGTAGTTTAACAATAACTCCACCAAGATGGGACAACTAATTCTCACTGTTTGTAGCTACTTAGTTGAAAAGCGTTCTCGTTTCGTATCCGGATATTCTATAACATCCTATAACATTCTCACAAAGAGGAAAGTAATACAATATTAACTTACTACTTCGCTAAGTTACGTAGTGAATTTATAGCTTTAAACAACAATCAACATCTGCTGGTGACATTAGTGTTAAGTGTGTTTATGTTACTTACTATTTACGCGGCAATATGGAGGATCTGTACGTTAAATGTTTTAGCGACATCTTACGAATTCAGTCGTGCATATAGTGGAGAGAATTAATTGTTCGAAATTGTTTTAGTTTGTAATTTAGTAACACCGCATTTTGATATTTCCTAGAACTGAAAATTTGTAGACATTATGAAATAAATTGGTGGATTTGTGACCGATTGATGGCAATTGATAGGCTCGTTTAAGTCCCATGTAAGTACACCTCTGCCTAACCCTTTTGGGATTACGTGATGTTATGATATATGAAAGAAACTAACCCCCAGCTGCATGCGGTAAACCTGGAAGCCGAGCACAACATAATTTGGAAAAGGCTAGACAGATGATGATGATGGTGATAGCAACCATCCCTGGATTCTATGGTGGTTTATGACACACTCTCTCTCACAGAGTGAAGGTTTGTTTCTCAGCTGTGGGAATGTCATACACTGATTATACATTCAGTTAGCTATACTTCTGGAAGTAAGTTAGCAGTATTTCGGTGGTAAAAAGTTCTTAGTTTTACAATGTAATCCAAAAAAACCTTTTCATATCGACACTGATTGTAAGGACCAAAATTTTATGCCGAAGTGGTCCTTTCGTCATAAAAACCGCAGATTACTGAGTGACCGCCATAAAATCGTCCAAATCACGCCATCCTTAGCCCCAAGGCCCCATAACTCGTTAGAAGATTCTCTCATATTTTGTGTAACTTTCTCTCAGCATGTGGGCCATAAACTTACACATATTATGTGTACTATTCTGCCTTCGTAATACAAATAGTGGTATCTCAAAAAGTCGAAAAATATTGTTGTTTTGCGATTACCAACTTGAAATATGCATGTACTAAACAAATTAATGAGATATGTACTTTTAATTTGATAAGGATATTTATTTTAACGTAAAAACACTCAACTAAAGATAACATACATAATTTCATGTTTGGATTGCCACAAATATTCAGCCTATAATGCTCGCACTTGTTAAGACACATGTCTCCTGTGTGATAGATGTCACATATTTTCGAATTTTGGGTTCGAGGTCATGATACCACGATGTTACCCCACGATGTTTTCCTTCACCGTTTTGAGAGCATTCCCTGTTTTCTCGAAACAGACATTTGTTGAGTTACCGCGTTTTAGCTTACGGGGGTTGTATTGCGGCTCAAAGGAACAAAGAGTAATAAACGCTTCCTGTGCTACTATATCCTTATAAACGTACAAAATATACTTACCTACCGATTTTTCTCCATTTTCCTGCGGGAACTATCCCCGAGATTGCTGCGTTGTATCGTTTCTATAAATATTGATGGTGGCGGAAGACACTATCAGTATTGAGACACACTGCACAGCTGAGTTTATGTGCTGGGGTTAAGTAGGGAACTGAAACAGGATAGCGTGGAATTGGATGGGGGAAGTTGCATATACTTTCGTATGTTCCCCAATAGGATACGATTGATTAGTACATGATAGTAAAAAGTTTAATTTTGAAAACAATGAGATACCTTATATCTTTTCCTGCATGCATTGAGAGTAGTGAAGGCCGAATGGCAACGACCGCGACAAACGAATTGTAAGTTTTGTGTTTCATACTTCGAACCAAGCCAAGTTGCTTTGTGTTATTTATTTCAATACTACTGCTCCTAAAACGCCACCAACCCAACTAGGACCAATAACGCGGTACCACGGGCACGCTCCACCTCACACTAAGGCCTATTATTTTCTCACTTAGAGTCGCGAGAAGTGTTTTATTATTACTTATAATAAACATATTTTATACAGTTATGATTTTCTTTCAATGGAATTATATAACTTTAAGTGCTCTTGAAAGTAAGTTTAAAATGCTCGACTAGATAGTGGTCTATTCTAGCACGGGTGGAGTGCACTTAATGGCGAGAGGAAGGCACCAAAACAACCCAAATATGCGCTAAGAAATTCCGTAGCGAAGGTATTGGCTTTATTTCTCTTGTACATACGTCGAACAGCAGCCCGAAACACCGTGCGGACAGATTCAGACTATTTTTTTACTGACTTCTAAAAAACAGAGGTTATTCATTTTAGCAGAATCTTTTTTAACTCCGTGGTTACTGTGCCGTTATACGTGATTCTTTTTTTAACTACATAGTAGAAGGAGCCCGCGCTGCCGCGCTTAAGTTCCACATAATTTTTTCACATTGCTTGAGTAGTCCCATAATACGCATTTTTTCTTGATGAAACTTTAATGTTACTCTTTTTTTCATAATTTATATTCTTTCTTCGTACAGCCTTGGATGACAAGATAATTTGATTGAGGCAGATTTAGACGGGTAGAGGGAAGTTGAATGAGTCTATAAAAAATTGCTCAAGCAAAATAAGTAAGCCAAAATATAATCCCGAATTGTCCAAGTATCCTTTGCCAGAAATAAGATATTTTACTCACACAAACAGACAACTTTTGTGTATCATATTTCAGCGTTCTTTCCGGGGTCATTCCGGAATTTTCTCAAGGTCGGATTTGGTTTTCTTCAGCCACGCTTTCATCTTATTCGTGACAGCTTGTGACACTGTGGGCATCTGTATCCACCCTACTGTGAAAATGATAATGAAGAAGGGGAATGTTTCAAGGACACGACTTTTTGTCACAAAATCTGATTATTTACTCAGAACTCGGAAATACTTGATCCTTCTCCAAATGGGTTATGTATGGGACTTTAAAGAACTGTAGATTCATAAAAATACATATCTTTTATTATGACACGTGTTGGTTTATGTGAAGTGCAATACCTAGGGTATGCGCTCAAAATATAAGGAACAGTTTGACATATTTTAGAGTTGGTCCCATCGTGAAAGTAGTTTATGTTCATTAGTAAAGTATCTCGTTAACATTCACCATGTAGCTGAATTTATATAATACTTAGTTCATACGAGATGTATGACTATATTGACATTAAGCTGCTCTTCGTTCCATTCATAACATTAATGACGTTCCGGCGTCTGCATAATCCTGGGTTCTACGTATGACATCACAGAGAAATGCTTTCATACAATTCAAACTATCTCGCGCTCACATACAGTGTTAGAGTCTTAACTGGGCTGAATAGAGCTGGTAAAAGCCTCGCCGCTTGGCCACGACCTTCACGATCAAGCGTGTTGCGAGAGCGACTGCGGAGAAAGCAAATGAAGGAAGTTGCTTACTAGGTAGACGCGTCGCGAACGAAACAAATTGACATAACAAGATATAAAATATATCTTGTTTTTTTACTTTTCCCCACACTAGGAATTTCTCCTCTATTGTGGGAAGCCAGACCCGGACTACCTGGTAGGCCATACAAATATATATTCCGCGCGGGTATCGAACCCGCAACACGCAACGCCAGCCATTGCAGCAACCGTGCCGGGGAAATGCCACACGCGCGTGTTGTTAGACACAGGTTGCATCACCTGAGCTCGTGAGTAGGGCGTCATTGTTTCCTACACTCGCATCGAATGCTTGAGAACGGATATCCTCAGACGCTTTGTGTGTCTGAGGAAATGCATCTCATGTGTAGCTTTCATTTTCTTTCAAACAGTTTCCGTGGATCGGTCAGGTATGAATGGATAAATGTTTTAAATGTTTGATACAAACATCAAACCATTCTTGTTTATTTGGACTTGATTTTAAAACATGTCTGAGACAGTACGCTTAAAATAGATTTGCTAAAACCTGAATTGAGTCAATGACCTATAAAGATGACTTTAATAGCGTCTACATACCAAGTTGGTGTGTAGATGCTATTCAATCTTACTAATTTACTATAAGTGAGTGTTTGGTATTATTACCAACTACTCATATCAAGTAGATAAATAAGTTCTTCAGTGGTGGGACTATAGATACACCTCTGCCAAACCATTCGGGGACAACTAGCGTGATGTTATGTAAGTACCTCGATTATTTTTGTGCGAGATCAAAAAATCGTCAGCCCGTAAAATTCTCTTTGTCAAAACACAAATTCTTTTGGCCAAATTCTTTTCCAAACTCCTAAAATCATGCAAAAGCAATCTGGGACAAAAGTTAGTCCAACATAATGTGGATTATGACGTAGACGAGGCCGTGTCAGTCCCTTTCATACAAGTTACTGTGAACTTACAGATTGTGTGAGTTTCAATAGGACAAAATATGGATCCAAATTCTTTGAATTCTGGTTTCCCATCGAATGAATGTTCGCTGTATGTTTGAAATAGGGGGGACTTTGAAATATCTGTTTTTGGTTCATGTCAATTCTATATGATACTAGCTTTTGCCCGCGGCTTCGCCCGCGTGCAGTTCGGGAATTGCCCACGGGATCTTGCCTACTTCTGGGATAATAAGTAATCTACATCTATTTGTATCAGACTATAATCTATCTCTGTGCCAAGTTTCATCCAGATCTGATCAGCCGTTATGGCGTGATTGAGTAACAAAGATCCATTCATCCAAACTTTCGCATTAAGAAATAGTTTATGTAAGATATATACCTATGTAATATTAGTATTTAGGGTTCCGCACCTCAAAGGAAAAAACGGAACCCTTATAGCATCACTCGCGTGTCTGTCTGTCTGCCTGTCCGTCTGTCACAGCCAATTTACTCTGAAACTACCGGACCGATGGAGTTGAAATTTGGTACATATATGTAAGTCATTGATTCAAAGACGGACGTTTAAATTAATTTTAAACAGGGGAGCCACTTTTGGGTCGTAAATCTATATATATAAAAGAAAGTCGTGTTAGTTACTTCACTTATAACTCAAGAACGGCTGAACCGATTTACCTGAAAATTGGCAGGGAGGTAGTTTAGAGCCAGGAGAAGGACATAGGATACTTTTTTTTTGGTAGGAGTAGTGTAGGAGTGGGTTAAGAGTAGGGTAGGAGTAGGGTAGGAGTAGGGTAGGAGTAGGGTAGGAGTAGGGTAGGAGTAGGTTAGGAGTAGGGTAGGAGTAGGGTAGGAGTAGTGTAGGAGTAGGGTAGGAGTAGGGTAGGAGTAGGTTAGGAGTAGGGTAGGAGTAGTGTAGGAGTAGGGTAGGAGTAGGGTAGGAGTAGGTTAGAAGTAGGGTAGGAGTAGTGTAGGAGTAGGGTAGGAGTAGTGTAGGAGTAGGGTAGGAGTAGGTTAGGAGTAGGGTAGGAGTAGGTTAGGAGTAGGGTAGGAGTAGTGTAGGAGTAGGGTAGGAGTAGTGTAGGAGTAAGGTAGGAGTAGGGTAGGAGTAGGGTAGGAGTAGTGTAGGAGTAGGGTAGGAGTAGTGTAGGAGTAGGTTAAGAGTAGGGTAGGAGTAGGGTAGGAGTAGGGTAGGAGTAGGGTAGGAGTAGGGTAGGAGTAGGGTAGGAGTAGGGTAGGAGTAGGTTAGGAGTAGGGTAGGAGTAGTGTAGGAGTAGGGTAGGAGTAGTGTAGGAGTAGGGTAGGAGTAGCGTAGGAGTAGTGTAGGAGTAGGGTAGGAGTAGTGTAGGAGTAGGGTAGGAGTAGGGTAGGAGTAGGGTAGGAGTAGGGTAGGAGTAGGTTAGGAGTAGGGTAGGAGTAGGGTAGGAGTAGGTTAGGAGTAGGGTAGGAGTAGTGTAGGAGTAGGGTAGGAGTAGGTTAGGAGTAGGGTAGGAGTAGTGTAGGAGTAGGGTAGGAGTAGGGTAGGAGCAGGGTAGGAGTAGGTTAGGAGTAGGGTAGGAGTAGTGTAGGAGTAGGGTAGGAGTAGTGTAGGAGTAGGGTAGGAGTAGTGTAGGAGTAGGGTAGGAGTAGGTTAGGTGTAGTGTAGGAGTAGGGTAGGAGTAGGATAAGAGTAGTGTAGAGTAGGGTAGGGTAAGGGGTAGGACACCACGCGAACGAAGTAGCGCTGGGCAGCTAGTTAAAAATGAAAATAAAAATATTTCTAAACTACATCGTGTTATATCAAAAACTGTGATACACGTGTCTCATAATTTTAATTGAAGAGTGATGTGTACATTAAGTTTTGAGTCAACCGACCCAGAGAATATTAAGTTTCACAGAAAATTCAACCCTCATTTCAAAACAAAGAATACATCCTTCAAATTTCATGTCATTAAGACCAGTGGTTGATATATCAGTCAGTCAGTCAGGACTTTGATTTTATATTGCGGGATGATTTTGGAAAAACTGTAAGTAGAGTATGTAGACTTTCAAGTCTATCGACACTATCTATGTCCGTCCGTCGTATGACGACAGGCCGTGTCGACGGCGCGTTCGTGTTCCACGCGCGCCTCAAAGAGATGTCAGCAAACGGGAGGGGCCTGCAAGGGCCGATGCCTGCCAGGGCTGCGGGACTGTTCGAAAGAGATACCGCGACCCTGGAACATAAAGGGCCAAAGAAGGAACATGGGTGGTTTTTAGTCAGTAAGAGTCTGACACTCCCTTCCGCTCCGCCCAGAGCGGGAGGGTTCATTTGATGATTTCGCACCCTCCAAAAAAACAAAAAAAAGGGGTGAAATTTCGAAAAACCCTTTCTAAGTGGACCCTTTGCCACTAGTAGGTACCAGTAGCGAAGAGTGAAAATTGAGTCGTTTTCCTATGTTTATTTGGACCTCATTTTCGTTATCAGTGACCTCAAAAACTATGAAAATGATAACCCTGATGAAAAATCTAAAAAAAATGGTTGGTGCCATTTAGAATTTTCATTTTGACCTAATTTTCGATATCAGCGACCCTGAAAACCATGAAAATGACATCGATGACGAAAAAACCAAATATTTTCGTCCGCACCATCTTGGATTTTCATTTTGACCACATTTTCGTTATCAGCGACCCCAAAAACCACGAAAATGACATTCATGAAGAAAAACCAAAAATTTTCATCGGCGCCATCCTGAATTTCATTTTGACCTAATTTTCGTTATCAGCGACCCCAAAAACCACGAAAATGACACTCATGACGAAATAACTGATTTTTTTTGCTGGCGCCATCATCGATTTACATTTTGGCCACATTTTCGTTATCAGCGACCCCAAAAGCCATGAAAATGACACCCATGACGAAAAAACCTAAAATCTTCATGGGCGTCGTCTTGAATTTTTATATTTTGACCTCATTTTCGTCATTGGCGACCCCAAAAACCACGAAAATGACACCCATGACGAAAAAACAGGACTGAATTTCATACTGGGGGATGATTTTGGAAAAACTGTGATATACGTTTCTCATAATTAATCTCTTCTTAACTGAAGAGTATGTACACAAATTTTCAATTCAATCGACCTCGAGAATAAAAAGTTTCATTTTTACCCTCTTAGGGGTAGAATTTCGAAAAACCTTTTCATAGTGGATACCTACTCTTCACAAAGAATACGCCCTCCAAATTTCATTTCTCTAGGACCAGCGGTTTGGGCTCTGCGTTGATATATCAGTCAGCCAGGACTTTGAATTTTATATTGGGGGATGATTTTGGAAAAACTGTGATACACATCTCTCACAATTTTAACTGCAGAGTATGTACACAAACTTTCAAGTCAATCGACCCGAGAATAAAAAGTTTCACAGAAAATTCAACACCCCAATTTACCCTCTTAGGGGTGGAATTTCGAAGAACCTTTTTTTATAAGATATCTACTCTTCACAAAGAATACACCCTCCAAATTTCATTTCTCTAGGGCCAGTGGTTTGGGCTGTGCGTTGATATATCAGTCAGTCTGAATTTTATATTGGGGCATGATTTTGGAAAAACTGTGATATACATTTCTCATAGTTTTAACTGAAGAGTATGTAGACTTTTAAGTCAATCGACCCGAGAATAAAAAGTTTTACCGAAAATTCAACACCCCATTTCTCCCCTTTAGGGGTGGAATTTCGAAAAACCCTTTCTTAGTGGATACCTACTCTCCACAAAGAATACACCCTTTAAATTTCATGTCTTTAACACCAACAGCTTAGGCTGCAAGTTGATATATCAGTCAGTCAGTCAGGACTTTGAATTTCATATTGAGGGATGATTTTGGAAAAACTTTGATACACGTTTCTCATAATTGTAACTGCAGAGTAGGTACACAAATTTTCAAGTCCATCGACCGCGAGAATAAAAAGTTTCATAGAAAACTCAACACCCCATTTTACCCTCTTAGGGGTAGAATTTCGAAAAACCCTTTCTTAGTGGATACCTACTCTTCACAAAGAATACACACTCCAAATTTCATTGCTCTAGGACCAGCGGTTTGGGCTGTGCGTTGATATCTCTGTCAGTCAGTCAGGACTTTGAATTTTATATATATAGATTGTAAATTCGTGTCTGTGTGTGTCACGGCCATTGTTCTTTTAAACTGCGTCACTGATTTTGTTGCGTGTCATTCAAATAAATTCTTTCTGGTAAGTTTCGTGGACCTATATTAAATATTGAATTTAAGTACTTATTAATCGTCGATGATTTTTTTCAAATCGTAAAAACTATTCGATTATGAAGGGGGCCGGGTGGTCCGTAAGGCTGGTCCGTGGGTACCGCACGATCTACCGCGAGGCGGCGCGCCTCCTTGCCGGATTGCCACCATGGGATCTGGAGGCGATAGTCCTCGCGCACCTGCACGAGTGGCGCGTGGAGGCACTACGCTGGGGGGAAACTCCGCTGCCACGGTAAATTGTCGCTCAGCGGACAGACCTCCGGCGCGATCTCATGGCGACATGGAGAGAGCGACTGTCGCAACCCCTGGGCACGCCACAATAGTGGCGATTAGTTCCCTCTTTGAGGAGTAGCTAGAGAGGCACCACAGCACCCTCACCCTCCGCCTGACGCAGGTCCTCACCGGACACGGTTGTTTCGGGAAGTATCTGCACCGAAACGAGCGGGAGGAAACGCCCGGGTGTTATCATTGTGAGGATCGCCCGGAGGATACGGTGGAGCACACCGTGGAGGTCTGCTCCGTTTGGTCGGAGCACCGCCGTGTCCTCGTAGCGGCGATTGGCGGCGGCGAACTCTCGCGTCCGGCCCTGGTCCAAGCCATGAAATGGGAAGCCGTCACCTCCTTCTGCGAAGCAGTCATGCTAGCGAAGGCGGTGGCGGAACGTGAGAGGCAGAGAAACGCCCCGGGCGTCGGTGGCCACGAGGTGGCTCCCGGTCACTGTAGGCGCGGGCCTGTGGTCGGTGAGTAAAGGCCTAGTTCGCCGTCCGTCAGTCTTATGACGACAGGCCGTGTCGAAGGCGCGTTCGTGTTCCACGCGCACCTCAAAGAGATGTCAGCAAACAGGAGGGGCCCGCAAAGGCCGATACCTGCCAGGGCTACGGGACTTTTCGAAAGAGATACCGCGGCCCTGGAACACAAAGGGCAAAAGAAGGAACATGAATGGGTTTTAGTCAGTAAAAGTCTGACACTCCGTTCCGCTCCGCCCAGAGCGGGGAGGGGTCATTTGACGATTTCCCATTCCAAAAGAAAAGGGGGCCGGGTGGTCTTGTTTCAAATATTGATAGGATGATCTATTGGTTTCCTTAAGAATGAATAATTACGTCATATTTAATTAACCATGTTAATAATAGCACAAAAACTGCTTAGCTCAAAATGTTGGCTTGCAAAATAGCAAGGACCATTGTTCCTTATCCGACAAGTGACGTAAGACCGTGACTACAATTTCGAGTCTCGAGAATCTTTTACTATGTTAACATTAACAACAAAGAGATGAGATCCAAATCATGAGTTAATATAGTTAGCAATGTTTGCTCCTATGATTAAAATAACACAAACATAATAGTATCCAGTTGTGCTAGGAAGTCGCAAACAAGTCTAACTACATACCTAACAAAGGGTCCTGGATACCTGCATCGTAGATCTATCCGAGGTACCTACCTACTACCGAGCTCACTGACGGTCTCCACTTTTCAACCTTATTACTTAGGATATAAGGGTGAAAAGAGGCAGACCGTCAGTGAACTCGGTAGTTACGTTTTTACAATCGTTTCTACCGTTTTTATAAACGAATTCTCTGTTACTGTCATTGATGGTGAAATACGACTTTTGCTACGTTTGTTCCAAATGTTTAAGTTCTGATACTTAAGAAACTATGAGAGTCCGAAGAGTGGTTGTTTGTAACTCGTCTTATAATAAGTTTCCCAGAACATTACTTACTAAGTTTACGTTTGTAACATATTTGCAAACATTACTTCCATAATGATTAACAGTAATACTTAGTTGCTTTTTGTAGTCATTTACAATATTTCCTGCTGAGAAACGTGATGTGTTGTTTTTCCTTTTTAATATTTCTTTATTTCGTGCTGTATTTAGATGACTTGCGTTTGTATGAAACTCTGTAGTTATTGCTTGCTTTTTTTCCTTATCGGCCAGCTTTGTACGCCGGTTACTTTTTCTTGTTATTAATATCTACAATGATTGTTTTTTTATATTCCATAACTCTAGGGTATGAATGAGACCATTTATCAAAGAATCACAGTTGATTCTTTGATAAACTAAAAATGAAAACAATATTTTTTTTGTTTTCATTTTTCATACAAAATAATTTGACAAAGTCACAATTATTAATGTAACACCCTTACGTGAAATATGACAACGTCGCATTTTCTTAACTTTAAATATTGGTTTGAATGAAAATGATTTAATCGTATTTATCAATGAAATTTAGATACCTACAAATATCGAGAGATTGATAATATCTTCGAAAATATGCATTTTTGGTCCACATATTCTAGGACTTTTTGTATTATTTTTACTTATAGAATATAACCCTAGCTTCGGGATATCAAAAAAAAAAACACGTTGTAAGTATAGCAGTTATTTAAAATCTGTAGCTAACGGGGTTTTTAGAAGTACTACGCACAAACGTAGATCTGTGTGTTTTGTGTTCGTTCCATCTATTCGCTATTAAAGTGTTAGACAATATCATCTCAAAAAGTTGTCCCAATCAATATGTTTTTAAACAATATTGCAAAAATTTTTCAACAGTAAGATTTATTATTTTGTGACACGCTAAAATAATAATATTTTTTACTAAGCCAAGTTTCTTGTAGTTGACGGAAATAGTAAGGAGCTTGAGAAGATAATCATCTCAAAATATAAAACCACAAAAACTCAAGAACAATAGTATCCGCATTGTTGGCCTTTTTGCTTACCCATTTACGTGTTATAGCCGTCATAATGAGACATAATAACGGCTAATACACACATAGACACCAATACATTCAATGATAATGTCGGGGTTTGCAAATAAATCGATACAAAAACAACAGTGGACAAAGTGAGCAATTTGTGAAAACAAAACAATCCCAACATAATGGGTACTACTAATACCTACATGGTTCGAACACCAAAGTGTTCGAATGACGCTAAAACTGGGGCGCTGTAGGCAATTGTTTGTGAAATTATTTAATGAAAAAACAAAGTCAGTTGAATTAGTACATATTTTGACCACGGCTCAAAAGACTCTTGTATTTATTATCTATAGTTGTTTTACTTGAGCGTATTATTGATACAAATGTTGACAGGACCGTCATACAGGTGTGATTACACTCAATAAAGTAGCTATGGCTTCTCTTAATCCTTGGTACCGTGGTACTGCAATATCAATATCTTCTTCGGCACGTTTAGACTCTTTCAATGCCCAGTTTCTTATTTCTCTGGATCACATGCCCACCACAGTAATCATCCCGCAAACCGTATTACACGTCCTATGGATCCGATTAAACCAAATCCGATTCGACCTCAGTAGGAGCTCGTATTAGTACCAGACAATTAACTCCGGAACGCCGCCCGGGATTCCTGCGATCCGTGACCCGGAACAACTTTAATCTATTAGCAACTATAGCTTTTATCGGAGACTCCAATCGTATTCCAGCGTTAAGAAAATTTGCTTCTATCTTTTATGCTTATTCCCTGATTGCTCTTCGATTCCTGTATTCGATTTTAAAGTCTACAATTCTAATGCCAGAATATGAGATCATAGGTCGATTTGTGGCATAGTGATTTTAGGTTTTTGCATGAGGAAATATCTTAGTAGCAGCTTGGATTTGTGCCCGATGGCAATAGGCTCGACCCGTTTTACATGGGTCTTAAACATGTCTTGGTAATTTTGGGGGTCAAGAAATATTGTATGTACATTTACGCCCATGATTGTATAATGTTTTCTCTACACAACATCAGGACTGTTTTCCTTCGCGGGCCTGTGGACGGTGACGCGGGTCAGTGGACGGTGAGTAATGGGCTAGCTTGCCGTCCGTCCGTCTTATGACGACAGGCCGTGTCGACGGCGCGTTCGTGTTCCACGCGCGCCTCAAAGAGATGTCAGCAAATAGGAGGGGCCCGCAAGGGCCGATGCCTGCCAGGGCTGCGGGACTGTTCGAAAGAGATACCGCGGCCCTGGAACACAAAGGGCAAAAGAAGGAACATGGATAGGTTTTAGTCAGTAAAAGTCTGACACTCCCTTCCGCTCCGCCCAGAGCGGAAGGAGTCATTTGATGATTTCCCATCCCAAAAAAAAAGGACTGTTTTCCTTGGTGGGTTAGACAGACATGTATCCTACCATTTTGACAGTAATGTTTAATTCCTTTGTAATAAAGGCGACATTTTCTCAAGATTCGTTATAAAGCCTTGTGTTTTCAACAAGGTCAGTGATTTCATTGTCGTGATGACGATGACGATGATGGTGATCACGATTGATGCCAAAGACAGGAAGAAAGAAAAACTAGATCATTAAAAAGGAAATTAACTCGTCTGTATTAGGGTACAAAATACAAAATCACCCTAGAAATTAGCTATCCCAACCCCAACTTTGCAAGTATATCTTTGGAGTATCGAGAGCGTCAACAAACTAGTAATTAATCCTTGCTAAATGAGTTTCCGATACACTCGGAGCGTGCTCATGAAGTATGTCAAGTCAGGTGGGTGCTTAAATTCACTCTTGCGGTTCGTGCTGGCTCCTCCAAGTTTCATGATGAAGTTAACTTGAACTTTCTGTACACTGAAGGTAACTTGTATTGGGGTACGTGATAAGTTGTGCTAGCAACGTTGTCTTGTTTGGTATTGTCGATGTTTTGAAAGTAACGTTCTATTAGTTAGCGATGTCGGTTGGTGAGTTTAAGTTTGGTTGATGGCAAAAGGCTCGCCCTCAATTATATAGTCCTCCTCATCAATTTCGATAGCGGGGATCCTTAAATAAACTAAAATTAAAATTATTTCCAGTCATGTGCCCGGATTTGACTTGCTAGACCGAATTGCGTGTTGGTCACAATTAGAGCAGTAAAGTTGGCCTGCCGCCAATTTCGTGGGACTTAAGCATAACTGACGGAAAATGGGTACCCCCATAGGGACACCTCTGTCTAACCCTTCAGTGATTACAGGGGTGATGTTACAGCCGTGGTGATATTGATATTACTTATGTTGGTTTACATAATTCGTTCAACAATATCAACATCTAAAATGAATGGCTTTGAATTTATTTGGTTAAGTAGATTCATTTAGATTTGGCCCACAATTCTTTAATACTTAATGTTATTAACACTTCCGACGTATGGGTCTGTACAGGTAGAACGTTAAAAACAAACAAATTAAGTGAATTCAAAGTTGGTGCATTTTTAAATATTTAAATTGTAACAAACGTCTAGGTCCACCTACGTAAGTGAATTCTCGGAGGCATTTAGCGCTGCCACCGACGCGTCTCGGAAAATACGAGGATTGTTCGTTCCGGGAGAGACGATATTATTAATTTCTTGAAAAATGCTTTCAGCGTACTTTGCAAGGATTCTAAAGGTGGAATGAAATAGTCCAGTTAGAAGCTGAGCTTTTGAAATATTATCACAGAAGTTCTGACTTTAATTTGTTTTAATTTATTATATCTATGTTTTCTGCAAAGATTACAAATAATAAAGAAGTATAGAAGAAGAAGACATGCTGCGCCGACCCCAAATAAATTGAGATAAGGCCAGAAGAACGATGTTGATCTATGTTTTATACAGATTTTAATAGCACCAATGCTAATGCCGATACTCTAGCCCCAGTGCAGTGACAAATCACTTGCCAAATTGGATAGACTTACTTTCTACATAACATAACACCATGCCTTTAATCCCCGAAGGTTTAGGCAGACGTGAACCTAATAGTACACCCACATTTCGCTAGTTATGTTTAAGTCCCATGTAATTGGGAGCCAGCTTATTGCCATCAACCGGGCACAAATCCAGACGACGTGGCTGCGACTAAGAAATTTCTGATGGAGAAACTCAATAACTTTTCGCCCGGCCTGGGAATCGAACCCAGGACCTCAGCAGTCGCGATTGCGAATACTAGACGAACAAAGCAGTAATAGATTCATTATCATGATATTCGAATACTAACCACATGAGATATATTTTGACAAGCCGTGCGCCCATTGGCTGTCCTATCGCCTAGAATGACTTCCTTCCATACATACACCCATCCTCTCGAGGTCCCATTGTGAAAAATTTCATGTTTTTAGACCCAGTCTTCTTCTTTATCGCGTGGTTAGTGCCTAACCTGCTGAGTTTTTATGGCGCCCATGGGCTTCTGACTTGGCTCTATGTGCCCCCAAGAAATATCTCTCAGGCATGCTGGTTTTCTCACGATGTTTTCCTTCACCGAAGTAAGTGATTATACAATACGCACATGAATCCGTAAAACCGTGCGTGCCTTGAATTCGTACTCGAGACCTATGACTTGGCAGTCCGACGGCCACACAACTAGGCTATCAGTGCTATCCCAATATTTAAACCCAGTGGTTTAATTTGACTGTCGGTGATGTAGACTTTCGTTCGACAAAACCAATGTTCTAACAGAATTCAATTTCCGATAAATCCTTCACTAGCATGACGTATGACTGGTACATCCTCTCCACAATGTGTCTCCGGACCATAAATCTTCATGTGACACCGATCTGCGGACACCAGCGGATATGCAACTATTGATATTTTATTATCTAGCCTTCATATTTTCTTTTGGCAATGTATGATTAACATAACATCACGGCTGTAAGGAATCCTCGACGGGATGACAGCAATATTTCGCTAGCTATGTTGAAGTCCCATGTAGCAGGAGGTCAGCTTGTTGCCATCAACCGTTCAAAAATCTTCACTCCTCATTCATCATCTCCCTAGACTTTTCCCAACAATGTCGGGGTAGGCTCCCACTCTAACTGGATACAGCTGAATACCAGTATTTTACATGGAGCGGCTGCCTTAGATCTGACCTCCACAAACCAGTTAGTACTGGGTAATAAGATACCCCTTGCTAAGACTGGTTGTCAGACTTTCCTGCTGGAAAACCAAACTTACTTTTATTGGCAAGACACATTGAAAATAAATTGTCCAGGAGTTTTGTATTGCATACGTAGTTTAAACTGGATCAGTTCACGGAAGGCTTTAATCCAAGCTACTGGGACTTCCGTTCATAAAATCCTGTATTCAAATTAAATTAATTCTCTCGTCGCGTCGGGTTTCGAGTACCGGAAGCTTAGTTCATTTTCATAATACAGGGAGAGAGCTTAATACAAGAGACCATTCACTGGAATATTCCAGAGTTCACAGAAATTTTCACAAAGCTTCAGGATAAAAAGAAAATTCCACACACAATCATTAATACCAAGATTTATTTTGGGCTGACTGTTTTAGGGCGGAATGCGTGTTGAATACTTTATTCGCTTCGCCTTCCCTGGACAACAATTTATTATTTAGACCCCTACTTTTCCTATGTACCTAATGACATATTGTGACATGGGGTGATATACGATTGATTCGAAAAAATACGTTTATTTATTAACACTTCATGTACATACGCCAGCACATCAAGCTACCTAAAGCTGTAGCGATAAAGTTGAAAATCTATTAAAGAAATTTGACAGATTGTAGAGGCTTGATGTGCGCATCTGTACAATAGTGGTACTACCGAGTTTACTGACGGTCGACCACTTTTCACCCTTACGCGCTGAGTAGTAACATAGGCAGACTTAAAGCATCGAGGCATTCTCTGCCAAGTCAAGTCTCTAGGCGTTCAGCTTGCTCTTGCTAATACCTGTACAGTCACGAGCATCAATATGTGAACACTTAACAACTTTTGATTTTTTTTTTTGATTTCAAAGTGATTTTCTCCTACTGTTCTGATTAAAGTTTCATGTTGTTACGAGCATATATTCTGAAACTCATATTTTTATGTAAAAGATCCTATCTCAAAGTTATTTCTGGTGAAAATTGCTTTTAAATTTAGGAAAGTGTATACATATTGATGCTCGTGACAGTACCTACGCAGTACAACACTAAGTATCAATTAAGTAAAGCCTGATATACAACCCCTGTGTTATCGTCTAAGCGGTTAACTACATATTCCATGTAAACTATCAAACTCTCGCGCATAATTTGCCTCGAACATGTGCCAGTAATCCCCGTACAATTAAGTCCGACATGACATCATGACGGCCACTGAACATCCGTCTCAGGTTCAACGCATCTCAGGTTTAATCTAAGGATTGATGGATTGGTTTAGCTGATTTGACAAGGGACGGATTCTGGATTGACAGAGACCTTTGATATAATAGGGATTATATCTTGGTTAGAGGAAAATGGCTTTTTTTCCAGTGGAAATCTTCATGTATGTCCGCCACCCTGGCAGGTTGCTTTCTGTTAGACTTTTGCTGGATAAAACCACTACCTTTGACCGGGACACTGGAGCTCTTGCGCAATTCGCCACACTGAACTGCCTTTACATCTCACCTTGATGATATTTATTTCTGTAAGATGGTTTTAAAGACGTCTTCTAGATGATATCGGCATTACTTATCTGACTACTCTGAGAAGAAACACCGAAATAAACTCAGAAGTACTTATTTGATGTCCGTATCGTATAAGACAAGAGGAAAGGGAGAGAAAGGGAAAAACATATGATTGTTTTTTAGCTTTGAGAGCTGCATTATTGCATCAGGTAGGAGACTGCCACCTTACATAATCCTCAAATAACGCAGTTACATAAAAAGCATGATATAAATGAGTGAGAAATTAAATAGTCCCGTCCGTAAGAATCTTCAGCAGTTTGAACTCCTACTTATTCTTCGTTGGAGACCATTCAATGATAATATGCTATTACACTAGTAATATCACCCGCGAGGTATGTTACAGACTCACAGGTACATAGCACAGGTCTCACCGCTAGCGATTAGCGTGAAACGAGCAGAGATAGCGACTTAAGGTAGTTGTACACGCTATGGTGTACCTGTAAGGTTTGCATGGTTTCCTCACTACGCAGCTCAGGCTTATCTGACGCGTTTTGGCAACCTTAAACGAGTGGTTTTTTTGTCAAAGTTCTCACTGGCTGTAATCAACTATTAATATCTATTTCGGTATCTCTCATAGAAGCTCGAAGCCGCTAGGTTAAACAGCGCTTACTGAGGTTCATTTCCAAGTTCCGTCCGTGTTTCAAAATGATGGTTAAACCCGTTGGTCTAGGCTGTCATTAGGAGATCTTTCACAGTCGTTACGGGATGTCAGACGCCCGGAATTCTGACAACCAGTCTTACCAAGGGGTAGGACTAGGTGTAGATATTTTTTCCCAGTAAATTGGTTGTGGAGGTCAGATAGGCAGTCGCTCCATTTAAAATACTGGTATTCATTTGCATTTGATATTCAGTTGTCGGGTTAGACTGGGAGCCGGCCCGGTTAGAAGGAAGAAAATAACTGATAGTTAGTCGCTTCTTCGTCGTCAGTGGCAGGTGCCTTCAAAAGGATGTTTGTCCTTGTGTCGCAACCCCACGGTTTAATTAAACCATGTGACGATGTTCGCTATACGTTTTGCGAGGGTAGTCGTGTTTTTGTTCGCCGAGTTCAGAGTTAAAAACCGCGTTTTAATTAAAATAAGTTTTATCTGAAGTAACTGTTGTGCTTTGTCTCTGAGAGCATCTGCGTTCTTAATGAATTTGCAATGCATATCAGTTCATATTGTTTTTAACATCTAATGTATCATCTATGTACATTTGAAATTCATAAATTTCACGACATCAGCTATTTTTCTTCTTCTTCGACTATTTAATTTTGGGTGAATGACATTTCATACATTTTGACCGCGTAGGTATTACAGTTTTGTAGGACCGCGGACCGTTATTTTTTTTTAAACCGACGCACATTTTCTATGTGGAGTACCTAAAATCTATTTATTTCGTGGAGTTCAGGAGCACTAAACGAATCTAAGCTACATATCAGAGTAAAACAGTCATAATACTGAACAATATTGTCATTCCGGATTTATTAAAAACAATAATCATAAAATGTTCCGTTCATATGACGAAGCAACCTATCGGTTGAAAGGCTATCAGTGTGATAAGAATTCGCTTAGAAAAGGTTATCTTTAGTTCATAACACGGGATACGAAGTGAATGAGGTGATCGATTAGTAATTATAAAGTGTATTCACGTTTGTAATGATTATCGTGTTATGCAATGTAGGAAATAGAGACGTTTTCGTGGTTTTATCTTCAAGTTTAAGTAATACTTGCTGAGGTCGGGCCGTGTATGGGTTATCCATTGTACACCAAGATTACTACTCCGTGCCTCGGAAAGTACAATAAGTCGAAGGTCCTTACTCCCATTTGTAGATCTTTTTGACAGTCAATTCGGGAAATCAGCATCCTGGAAGTCTGACAACCAGTCTTACCAAGTCAAGTGGTATCGTGTTACTCAGTATCTGGATTCCGGAAATCAGACTGGCAGACACTTTATGTTAAATACTGATATACAGTTGTATCCGGTAAGACTGGAAGGCGACCTAAATATAGTAGATGTAGATGTAGTGTTAGTGTTGTTTTTTGTTATAAGTATCGTTTAAACCTACTTTCATATGCATTCAGCATAAAGCTGTTATTTTGAAATTACAAACAGACACTTCAATTTTATTTATTTGTATGGATAAACTAAGGGATGACGAAGTTTATTAAGAAAGGCTCTACAAGTGAAGTTCGCAGTCAGTCCCGCTAAAAACAACTTTGGCAAGATACATTTTAAAACAGCCAATCTTTTATCCACGATACGAGATAAAAATACATGTTTACTCCATTGTCAGGGGATAAAATAAGAAACAAGCTTCCGTTGATATACCAGTAATTTGTTGACATAAGAGTTTGTGCGCAGAGCCGCTTTGATCTCCCAACATAAATTGGCCAACGAAGAGACCCTCGTCCTGAAGAGTTTATTTCTGGTGAGCAGCTTAACGCGAACTAAACTAACAAAATACAAAGAGTGGGAAGCGCTGAATGCTAAATTGAAAACTTTGTCAATGAATAATATCAAGCTTATTATAGCTGACGGGATGATACATTTCCATATAATGATGAAACTTCTAGAATTAAGTGGTACAAAATGAGACTTTTTGGATACGTTTTACTTTATTTTAATTTTCAACATCGTACACCTTTACAATAATAAATTAGGCATAAGCTTCGGAAACTTACTTTTTATCCTTTGCTTTTACGTTTTAATCTCTTCTTGTAGATCTATGTTCGGTTATTTTGACCCCTAAGATACTGCGCTCCATTGCACGTTGGCAAACCTTGAGCTGACACTGCGCTCCAAAACCAAATTACTGACGTTGCTCAAAAAGCCACTAAGCTGAAGTAGGACTGGGCTGGCCATGTCTGCCGTATCTAACCAAAATAACCAGGATGTGGAGCCAGAAGGCGACGCAGTAGGACTTACAGGAGATGACGGGACGAACTGGACAGAACCAACGACAAGTGGTCCACATTAGCCCTAGGTCGTAAGATTTGGACTTCATGGGGCCTTTGCACAGCAGTGGAATGACACAGGCTAACAGAACCTATTCCTTGTAATTCTTCATCATCATCATCATCAATCTCTTACCCCTTTTACGTGGTGTCTTGGTTACCTGCTTGTCTGCATTATTGTCACGAAGATTACGTATATTAATGTCTGTGCCATCCTTATTTATTTGCTTTTTCCTACATTGTGTTTCATCGTGATGGATGGATGATGTAGGAGCTACTTAGCTAGTAAATCAAGAGCTATCTTGATTTACTAGCTAAGTAGCTCCTACATCACGATGCCATCTGCAATATTGCTTGTAGCGTGTTAATAACATTGTTTTCTACAAAAGATTGCACTTCTCGTAGTTGGTCGTAAAACTGTTTTTTTCATCACGAATAACTTATTGTCTGTAAGAACAGTTACGAGTGCATGCTCTGGGCGTTATTAGTAAATTAAGCTATTAGATACAATGTTGACTGCCTCGTTGGTCATATTATGCTGAGAATGGTCCTGGGGTTCGATTCCCAGGTCGGGCAGTGTTATTGGGTTTTTCCATCAGGAATTTGTCAGTAGCAGCCACGGAGTCTGGATTTGGGCACGGTTGATGGCAATAGGCTCGCCGCTATTGGATCTTATATTACATGGAACATAAACAAAACTGGCGAAATGTGAGTGTAGGTACTCTTAAGACCAACTCTGCCTAACCCTTGGGGATTACAGGCGTGATGTTATGTTATGTAGATACAATGTGTGCTTAACATGTCAACGTAGGTACCTACTCTATTTTCTATATAATAAAACTTCTAGGCCACCATGACGATAATCAGAGAAAAGCAATGGATATAGGAATCCTATAACTTTAACTTTCCTCTGATTTATCTTTATCTTAACAAATAAGAGTATAATTCGCACTGAGACACAGACTTCTTAACTGTAAGAGAGAGTGGGCTATATTCCCCCACGAGGGCCCAGTGTGGGCTGAGGATGTCACGTGTCTCGGAATTTTTGGAAAATGCGTTCGTTCTTCGTTATCATGTAACTGTAAATCTAAAAATGGAACTTTATTCCACTTGCAGCTACGTCAATTTTACACAACTTTATAGCAGAACCACTGACTAAACAGAAATATCTTTTTTAATTATACAATTTCAGATTAAAAACTCCGGATTACTATACCAATACCAATGGCCTTGGCTGAAGAATATTTACTTTTCTTCATACGCAATGATGTAGTATATAAGGATTGAGCTAAATATACTAACTAATTTAACACACTGATAAAGTAAATCTTTAAATAGATCTTCAGATTTTTGGACTGTGAAATAAAATTAGCATATGTCACGTTTCAATATAGTGATAGTGTTATAATTTTGGCAGTCCTGTACCTATAACTCTTGTCAAAACGCCCATACCGATCTGCTCCGACTTCCGGTACCCCGGTTGCTTGTACCAGGGGATGGCCAAGTAGACCGGGACGTAACACACCGAATCATCTCAGAATGGATGGATGAAATGGCGACAGGTCACAGGAACAACCTGCGACCCGCGGATACCCCTCAAGTTAAAGGGGAAAATATACAAGTCCGTGATTAGACCTGTCGTACTGATCAGAATGCTGGGCTGTGAAAAAGGTGGTTGAAAATCTATTGCATGTGCGGAGATGAGAATGTTGAGAGGGATGTGTGGAGTGACAAGAATGGATAAAGTAAGAAATTATTAGATTAGAGGAAGTTTGAAAGTGGCGCCTATTACTGAAAAATTGAAACAAAGTCGTCTATTTTGGTATGGACATGTAATGAGGAGGGACTTTTAGTAAAGTGATGGATATTAATGTTGATGGATGGAGAGGAAGGCCAAAGAAAATATAGATGGATGGTGTGAGGAATGATATAAAAGAGAAAGCAGTAAATAAAGCCGTGACGTCTGACAGGAAGAATGGAAGAAGAAAACGTGTTGCACCGACCCCAAGTAGAATGGAACAAGGGCAGGAAGATGATGATGATGTTACAATTTGGATCGTAACAGGTAGTCATAAGGTCGACATTCTAATAACCAGTCGTACCAAGCGGTCGCATCATGTCAAATACTGGTATTCAGCTGCATTGGTTAGATTGGGAGCCAACCCTGACGAAGTTGGAGAAAGACTAGGCTGAATGATTCAACTTTGATTTATTTCCCTAATATGAAACAAATACAAAATACAAAAAAAAAAAACAACAAAAAAAAATGGTAGTAAAAAAAAATAAAAAAATAAAAAAAAAAATGAAAAAATGAGATGAATGATGATGATGAATGATGTTGATGAATGTGATGATGTGATGAATGAATGATGTGATGAATGAGTGATGATGATGATGATGTTGATGATGAATGTAAATGGTGGTATGGTGGTGGTGGTGGTGGTGGTGGTGGTGGTATTTATAATATGGTTTAACAAGTCCAATAATTCTATTTTTATTTATTTATTATTAGACTTCTCAACAATGAGTACGCTGTTACATTTAAATTTGAACATAGCTAGCATAAGTCAAAGCGCCACATCACTTACAGAAAACCACATTATGCGCAAATAATAAATTAGAAATTAAAGAAATATTTAAAACAAGAAATACACAATCAGAAAAAAAAAAACTTTTATAAATTAAATTGATTACACTGAATTCAATTAAATAACATGGATAACATTAAATTAGAATAGATTAAATTCAATTAAAATGGATTAAATTCAATTAGAATGGATTAAATTATTTTATTAGAGATTATTTTTATATATAAGATTATGTAAACATTTGACTATGTGTGTATTATCGTCAACTGTATGGAAAGAGGAACGTTTTTGTATTGACATCGTTCTATTTCTGTAGTATAAAGTGCATTTTTAATGGTTTACCGCGACTGTTAGGCACATCCACATTGAATGTTTATTTTTATTAGATAATGGGTTATTCCATATTCTATTTTATTAAGCTACTAGTTATGCCCGGCATGCGTTGAAATTCCTTTTTAAACCTTCCCTGGCGTATGTAGAACAACTGTGCAAAATTTCATCAAAGTCAGTTCAGTAGTTTAAGAGTCTATAAGGTACGAACAGATATTGATGTTTATAAACAGTCTATACTAAAAAAAATGTATTATAAACCTGTTATTTTAATTAGGTTACAAAAACGCAAAACAAGTTATTTCGGACAACCTTACGAACTTTTTGCAGACTATGACGTTGTGAAGCCTTTTCTGTGTCCACGTTTTGCAAAATAATAATACCATCGTAAAGTGTGTGTGTGTGAGAGATTTCTTAGGGATTTAAAAGTAATACTGAGTATATTAGTCTTAATGACTAGTTTATTGTTATTTTGATTAAATGTGATATTAATAAAATTTTAAGTTGTGGCTTGTCTTTGAATACATCGGCACAAGATTTGATTTTCTTAAGTTCTTTCTTACTAATCTCTCTCAAGCTCACATGATTAATATATAATTTATTTATCCTTATATAAGGCTTACTACATTCTGGTATTCGTTAAATCTGTGTACAACTTTTCAAATCAAAATTATTTATTTGCTTAAATAAGGTACAGAGGGATCTTAAAGATAAAGTATATGAATCTCTTATTCTGCCGTTAATTTTGGCGTGCTTACATAATTATTTAATGTCAGAACATAAATTAATTAATCTGAATCATGCACGCAGTTAGTAAATCGCAATAAATCGATTCTTATTTTATTAACAATTCATTATTTATTTATTACAATTAATTACTACAAATTTATGCAGGACTTACAACTTACAATCTAGAAACTCAAGTACGTACTAACATTATAAAAGCATTTATCGATTAATATTTTTGTAAGAATACGCTTAAATTTAAAAAAATGTCGATGAGTGTCGTTAAGGTACTTGGAATTTTATTAAACAATTTTATACACCATGAAATAGCTGTTGTTCGAGGTGAGTGTGAGATTCGTCCACGGTGTATACACATGTATAACTTGTTGGTATTATGGAGGAGCATAGTAAGAGTCAGCCAAAGAGTGTTTATTTAATACAGTTCCATTTCTGTCCAGTCAAAGCCGAATCGTTTATTTTAATTGGACCGTTTACAGGTAGTTTATAACTGTCAGCACTGTAAAAAACCGGCCAAGTGCGAGTCGGACTCGCGCACGAAGGGTTCCGTACCATTATCTATAAAAACGACAAAAAAATCATATCTGTTGTATGGGAGCCCCCCTTAATATTTTTTTTTTGAATGTTTATATTTTTTGTTATAGCGGCAATAGTAATACATCATTTGTGAAAATTTCAGCTTTCTAGCTATCACGGCTTATGAGATACAGCCTGGAGACAGACAGACAGTCAGACAGACAGACAGACAGCGAAGTCTTAGTAATAGGGTCCTGTTTTACCCTTTGGGTACGGAATCCTAAAAAGGACATCCAATTAATTTATTCTTTATCCTCGCGTTCTCACGGACTATTTTAAAACGCTGTTTAATTCAGTTGACAAGATCCATAAGGTCGTATTTGCCATTGTCTTTTAATTTATCGTTATCTAGACCACAGACGCGATAAATTATTGCTACACAATACGCTCTTTGGGATGTTAACGAATGTAAGTTACGTAATTAAAATTCGCACTTCGTGTGACTTGGGTAAGTGAATAGGTACTTAGATTAACTGGTCCTCCACTCTTGACGACTTTCCCAGATTAAAGGTCATAGTATCACTATAAATACACCTGTTTCTAGGTACTAACGCGTTCACTGACGGTCGACCACTTTTTACCCTTATGCTCATGACATGAGTGATTTTGTAACCTTATTAATCAGGTTAATAAGGTTACAAAATCACTCATGTCGGTGGTAATATGAACTGATCTTGAGCTAGCCTGATGTCTTCCTTAGTAAGGAGTTTGAATGGAATAAGAAACTAAACGTACACTGGTTTTGTTGCCACTCACGTACGGCGGCGTACCTTTCGTTTTCCTTGCTAGGGGATTACCCACCACAGTCTTTCATTACCGAGGATGACTTATGTAATGCTGCAGAATTATTATTGTAATACCCCGAGATAATCCCCTTGGGATGAAATGCTCTCAACCTAATGAAATGTTAGTGTATATTGGTTTTTTCAGGAAAGTCAGTGCGGTTTGTTGGTTTTATTTGCATCGTGCGTCCATTTCTAAATTAAACCACAAGCACATGTTCCAGGTTAAGCGTTAGACAAAGGTTTTAAGGAATTCAAGTTTTACGCTACAGCTTTTACTAACGGTTTTATGTTTATAAATAAAAGATTATTGTAACGTCATCAATTCATCATGCATTGGGGTCGACTTCCAAAATAAAAAAAATGTAGATGACCAACAGAATTTTAGATATTTCTCCATAAAAGAATCTGCCAAATATTGGTTACTATACATTGCTCAAAATTACTTCCATCGATCACGTAGACATTCTGTGATATTATCATTCAAACGAATATAATTATTGCCTTATTAGTCGATGATCCCTCTTAGCATCTACCGTAGGTATATACCTAAAATCCCCAAAAGGTGGTGTGAGATCTGTTACGTTCATAATTGACTCGATGCGTCATCCATTCTGCGCTTATTTAGCTGCGCGTTAGTTTGCAATCATCGAACAGTCTGTTGACAAATTTTACATTTGCTGTATAATGTTATGTGTAAATAAACCATCATTTAAACTATTTATCATATCAGTTTCTAAGTGGTTGATCGGATCTCTAATAAAAAAATCTGCCATTCTTAAAAATCTTAGCTAGGTTTTGAGTTTGAAGACATCAATTCAGTAAGGGAAGCGATGTAAATGAGGAAATGGGGAAATATGCAATATTTTCTTGAAAGTGTAAAAAAAATATATTTTCAAACATCACTCTGAACTGAAAACGTTCACTGCGGACGAGATCTTCCTCGCAATGCCCATGCCCATATCCAACACAGTCGCCTTTTGTACACATGAGCTGAGTTTTATCGTCTCCTATTTTTCCTCCGCATCTCTATGTACGTCATTTGCAGACGTAGGTAACTGCCAACAAAAATATTTTTCAATACACTTTCTCGAAAACTGATTCTTACGCACTACGATTAGGTTCAACATGCCATATATTTCACATATTTTTTAATATTTTTCCACACACGTGCGGAAATCACAGATAACTATACCTACTTAAACTAAGTCCAAATTGGCTCAATGGCAATAGTCGGCGGTGATTGTTTTTTTTTAAATCTCGACAAAGAGATATGCGTCTTTACGGCGTAAATATTTTTTGAGTATTTAAATTGTGTTTATAAATAGAATATAATAAACATAATTGTTTAAAACTAATATTTACTTTCAAATTAACATTTATTTGTGTTCTAAATACAAAAAAATATAGGATCAGGAGTGCCGAGAGGTATATCTTCAGGGTTTGGAGTTCCCATTTTATTGGGATAAACAAGACTGTATATGCAATTACAGTATTTTTATTACAGTAGGTACACAACACACAATACAAAATGGTACACAACACAAAAATGGTAAATAGTAAAAAAAGATAAATCAGATAAAAAGGTACACACAGTTAGGCGAACAGACCTTTTAAGGTCGCAGTTCGTACAGTGGACAAGCCACCCAAACACAAAGTGTATCGCTATCAGACAGCTAAATACAGCTATGTGCAATATACAGCAGCGCTGTACCAAGTAAACCGACAGTTTTGTCGGGAGCAGGGGAGCTCTGTAATGAGTCGAATCCGAAGACCGACTGACGAGCTTACTGAGAGCACGCTCTTTTATAGTACGATGCCCCCACTGTAATCCCTCCACAACTCTGTCCGTTGACGCACGGAGGTGCGTCACGCGTTTACAAGATACAAAATGTGCGCGAAATCTAATAAGATTTACGATACAGTAATCAAATAATACAAGAATAATTGTCGTAAATAAACAATGGTGAATTCACAAAGTAAATCATTTAAAAATTAAAATAACATGTCGTTAATTGTTTTGAACAAAACTTATCGGTCACACTTATCGAAATAAGTTGCCAAAAATCAATTACTAGCACGTAATAAATTATGTTTCGATTTATAAGACAATAATTGACCATAATTGATAGTAAAAATCACTTAAATTAATAATCAGAAAACAAAACAACTCATAATAAAATTTGGTGACTACCCACAATTGTAATAATTGACAACCAACTCCGACATATAAATAAAATGTTTTTTTTTTTTATTAAGTAACAATTTTTTTTAAATTCTTTGGTTTGAATTTTCTATTTTTCAAATTAGGCTGTTTATCGGCATCATACCTATGCTTCTTCTTCAACCCGGCGAAAGCAAAGCGTGGAAAAAAATGCAAATGAAATCTTAATTTCTTAATAATTTCTGACAAAAATACTTTATTTTTTCGAAAGTATATTGAAAAACGTCGTTTGATACGCGTGAGGATTTGTTACTGCAGTTCTCGGCTCCATAACACCCTCGCCTGCAGCTCGGGTGTTAATTGCGCCTCGAATGCAATAACAAAGTTTCCCCACTTATATCAAAATGTACTATTTTATTTATATTTATAATAAACACTAAATCAATCAATAGTTTTAAAATTTCTCCTTAATTAACTGAATTATAATTTTTATTTTTATTGAAATCAGCTTTAACAATATTATTAACTAATTGGTGAAATTAAATAAAAAAATATTTTAATTTAATTAATTAACTGAATTATAATATTTATTTTTATTGAAATCAGCTTTAACAATTTTATAACTATTTGGAGAAATTAAATTAAAATATATTTGAAATTACAGTAGGTATTTATCTAGGTACGTAATTACGTATGTATGAATGTGAATTCTAATTAAAAATTTTGTTCCCGTCCTCTAAAAAAAACCATTATGTTCTCATGACAATTCCAACAATCTAAACGCTCTCTCTCGTTTTTCCAGAATCTTCGCGTGACCACTATCATCGGCTCCTTCGGGACATGCTTGGGCGCATGGCTGAAGGTGTTCTCTGTGCCTCAGGACATGTTCTGGCTGGGCTTCATGGGGCAGACCGTGGTGGCCATCTCACAGGTCTTCATCCTCAACGTGCCGCCCAGGCTGGCTGCTGTGTGGTTCGGGGCTGACCAGGTGTCTTCCGCCTGCAGTATTGGCGTGTTTGGGAATCAGGTATGTAAGAAGTGGATATTACTGTTTTGATTAGGAGATAAGGCCCGCTTTTACAAGTGCAGTTCCTTGAAGCTCGACGTGTTACAATTAATTCAGTGAATACCTACGTGGTTCTAGACGTTTACTAGTGCTACTAGACAATCATGTACCTACCAAGTACCAACTGAATGCATGGTAACAGTTTCCACTTCGATTTTTTTTAAACCCTATAATTATGTAGATGCTGACGCTGAAGAAAAATACATTTACTTATTTCTATTGAATACTGAGGCGTCTCTCTAGCTGTTTAAGTAGGAAATACTAATTTTAAATGCTAATAACGAAAAGTATTTTAATTATGAAAATTGGAATTAGGTGCAAACGTTTATTACGGCACAAAATTGTGGAAACCCAAAAGGGTCGTTTATCTACGGAATCCTACCTAGAACAAAGCAAATAAATACTCTTGTCCTAAAACAAATAAATCAGAATTAATATGACGTGTTATTAGAACTCTCGCTCTTTTTATCCACGAAGGGTAAAAAGCCGTTAATTTTAAGTTAAATCAGAGTTTGCTTGTCCAAAACTTTTTTATTTCAAAATAAAAAAGTTTTGGATAAGCAAACTCTGATCCGCCTATTAATTGGTAATGAAATTAATGGCAACCTTTTTTTAATGTACTACATAAGTAAATTAATAACTAAGAAGAAGAAAAAACGTAGCAGAAAGATAAACATACACATTATTTTTATCTATATCTGCTTCCGTGCCGTGTACTGTCTGTCGTCATAATAATGGAACTGAAAACTGACACGTCATGTAATTACCAGTTTTCAGATACGCGTTTCATAATGACACATTATCAACTACCTTCGTATCTTATGCAACGTCGTAATAACAGCTGTCAATACTAACTTGCACTTGACCATCATCAAAAAAAACCTTCTCGATTTATAAGGTTCATTATTTTATCTCTATAGTCCATGGGATCCTTTCTTATTCGCTTGCTCCAATAGTTAAATAATCCTAAGCCTTTTCTCGACAGGGTTCGAGAAGCAAATATTCACTGGCATGGATATCGCATGATATCTATTCCAGCGGAATGCGAATACTTCATAGCAATCGGAAATCCGCGGAGCTATTGGCTCATAAAATATTCGATGTGTGATATCTATGGATAGCTGTGCCGGGAACAGACTTATTACACGACATGCCACGCGGCGTCAATGTAGCGTGTTCATTGGTTAGGTATATTTCATATCGCGAAGCCACGTTTTGTCATTTTGACAAATGAAATTCTTGGGAGTTTCTTCCGCCAGTTCTTCTTCACAGCTAAAAGACTTGGAAATGAAGGTCATCCGTTTTTGGGACTGTCTTATATAATTTTGTCGTTCAAAAACGAATTCTCAACCTAAATTGAATACCTACCTACCTAAGTGACTTTTGATTTTGAACACGCTTTGGGTGGTGTTTAGTTTTGCCTACATGTGTGTGCCTCAACTGTGTATAGATATCTACACAGTGTACGGAATGTCAGTACAGTCATTTTCTGAAGAGGTTTCCACTCCAGATTTGAAATAGTTGAGCATATTATAGACGCTAGTAATCTTTCTCCAAGTATTAGTGTTGTATGATAACAAACTGAAGGTGAAAATATACGCAGTCTGCACTAAAAGTATCGGGAATGGAATATTTCCACTGTTCCTGTCATATTAAAATCTTTTTAATTGAAAACTCTTTGGTTTTAAAAATCGAATACCATTTATTTATTTAAAAAAAGATTCTCGGTCTTGTCACAAGGTTTTGTCAAACTTGTTTAGTCGTTGAGAAAATGGAATTGACTCGAGAAAATTCAAGAGCGATGATTTATTATGACTTTCGAAGTGGTTTAACACAATAACAGTGTGTTAACCGGATGATTTCTGCATTTGGTGATGAAGCCCCATCCAAAACCACAATTTATCGCTGGTTTGCTGAATCTCAACGTGGACGTGTCAAGCTCAGTGATGATCCCCGTCAAGGTCGTCCAAAAACTGCAGTCACCCAAGAAAACGTTGAAGCTGTGCGTAAGCTGATTGAGGAAGATCGACATGTGACATACCGCGAAATTCAGGCAACTTTAGACATTGGCATGAGTCAAATACAAATAATCTTGCATGAAAAATTAGTTGTAAAAAAGTTGTTTTCCCGATGGATACCGCATTCGCTCTGTGAAGAGCAAAAAGCGGCTCGCGTTACTTGGTGCGTCAGAACTCTCAAAAGATTCCACGCAGGATCCTCAAATGCTGTATACAACATCGTATCAGGTGACGAATCCTGGATATACGCGTACGAACCCGAAACAAAAAACCAGTCACGAGTTTGGGTGTTCGAAAATGAGTTAAAGCCAACAAAAATTGTTCGTTCACGGAGTGTTGCAAAAAAAATGGTGGCCACGTTTGTCTCCAAAACCGGCCATGTTGCGACTATTCCTCTTGAGGGACAAAGAACGGTTAATGCAGAATGGTATGCTAGCATTTGTTTGCCACAGGTCGTTTCTGAACTCCGTAAAGAGAACTGCAACCGCCGCATCATCCTCCATCACGACAATGCGAGTTCTCACACCGCGCACAGAACAAAAGAGTTTTTAGAGCAAGAAAACATAGAATTATTAGACCATCCGCCGTACAGCCCCGACCTAAGCCCTAATGATTTCTATACTTTCCTTAAAATAAAGAATCAATTGCGTGGTCAGAGATTTTCATCACCTGAAGAAGCTGTAGACGCCTACAAAACGGCCATTTTGGAGACCCCAACTTCCGAATGGAATGGTTGCTTCAATGATTGGTTCCATCGTATGGAAAAATGTGTCAAATTTCGCGGAGAATACTTCGAAAAGCAATAAATACATTTTTAAATAGTAATGTTGTGTCACTTCCTTGATTCCCGAAATTTTCAGTGCCGCCCTCGTACAATGCATTTAGACAAAGGATGTTTTGGAACCTTTTTAAAGAAAGAAGTTAGACATTTCGTCCGCTGTGTAATAATTTTATTAGGTGTTTTATTGCACCTTCTTTGTCGTCACAAAGTCAAAAGGATGAATGAATAACGAATCCGATAATATAATTTATTATGCATTTCTACCCCGTTGGTTTAGTGGACGCAAATGCTACTACTCATCATCTGCCTAACCTTTTCACAACTATGTTGGGGTCGGCTTCCAGCCAGTCTAACCGGATGCAGCTGAATACCTGTATTTTACATGGAGCGACTGCCTATCTGACCCCCACAACCCAGCTAGCACTGTGTAACACGATACGCTTTGGTAAGACTGGTTGTCACTTTCGAGCCACTGACTACCTTAACGACTGTCAAAGATCTACACATGACAGCCGGGACCAACGGCTTAACGTGCTTTCCGAGGCACGGAGGAAACTCGGTATGTAATGGGTGGTCACCCATCCACGGACCAACCTAGGCAAGCGGGGGTTAATCTAAAGATCGACCCCGAGCGGCTGTTTTTATTTAGCCACGAGCCGCAAGTGCTACTATTGTATGGAATAAAGTCTTCGTCTTCGATTCCAAGGTCGGGCTAAGTGTAATAAGAAACGTCTCAGTTGTAGAGCGGAGTCTTTATCTGAACCCGGTTGTAATATAGACTTTAAACTTGCCTCTCAAAGAGGACTTGCAACATAACTGGCGAAATCGTACAATCGCCGTCAGATATATTGTAGCAGACAAGGTGACCAAATACTTCTGAACAATTTAAAATGTCAATAAGTTCCTTACACTACAAGTTACCATTAGTATCTGAACATTCATTAGTTCATTAATATCTGAGCAGATGCTTGTCAATAATTTCTTTACACACAACTTACCAAAAATATCTGAACATTTACAACGTTAAGTGTATCTACGCAGATAGGATAGTCTTAGATATCTGAGCAGTTGAGGAAAAAATGAAGTAGGAAGAGCTTCCAACTTTACTATAAATACAATATAAATAGGCAATATAAATAACTCTTTTGCTAATTTATATACTATGATGACCCTGGCAGTTTATAACATTTTGTAGCTAATGATTTTCTATACAATTTTTATTCCCTTTCCATCGTATTTATACCTAGTACGAACAGTCATTTGGTGTTCAAAAAGGGTGTTACCTGGAGTTTTTCCGGGAGTTTTGAAAATTGGTTATTTTAATGAGTTCGACGTGTTCTCTTCGAATTTTAACTTTGTCGCTCATTGTTTTATCTTGGCCGCTCGCACCGCCATACAATTTTTTGGTAAAATCAATAGTCATTTATGCCTTTGCGGTAGAACTCTGAGGACAGTGAAAATTCGAAGAGAGCACGTCGACCTCAATAAAATCACCAGTTTAAAAACTTTCCAGGAAAAAATTCCAAATGACTGGACTAACCACCATAGTCAAGTCGATAGTCGTTTTTGGTTCGTCCTTTATGTCACGCAGTAACGAATTAGGTAAGCTCAGTGTTTGTCTTCGTAGATACACTTGACGTTGTAAGTGTTCAGATATTTATGGTTAGTTGTTTATATAGAAATTATTGACAAGCATCTGCTCAGATATTAATGAAGTAATGAATGTTCAGATATTAATGGTAATTTGTAGTGTATGGAACTTATTGACATTTTAAATTGTTCAGAAGTATTTGGTCACCTTGTCTGCTACAATATATCTGACGGCGACTGTACCTTTGTCTTTCCTTTACATTATTAAGAACCGCTTCTTTGACAAAAATGCAATGAGCTCCATTGAATAGCAGGAAAAATAGAGCTTAAACTGTTAAGAAGCAATTACCGGTAATCCTTGCAATTAACAATAAAAAGTTACATAAATCAAGGTATTATCCTTCACAATAGGCAGTTTTCCCTTTATCTTTATCCAATACAAATCTATTTGGCTAAGAACCAGATACTTAGCTTCAGTTGGGAGATCCAACGTCGGCTAATCAGCTGATAATGGAAGATCCTTCTGAGACAAAGGGTGCAAAAAAACATTGTTTTGATGATGCAAATATTCTGGCGATAGTATAAAAAAAGACGTGCATATTAGAGTGACTGATGAGATGACGAGTCATAGAGAAGACGAATCATGATAGAAGAAGACATGCTGCGCCGATACCAAATAAATTGGAATAAGTACATGTATGAGAATGATGATGATGGTTGCTATTTCGAAATTTGAATGAATACTCCTTTAGCCGGAATTGGGAGCTAAAAAGCCTAGCAAGGCCGGACAAATGCGGAGCGATAGTAGACTAAACTTAACGTGAATCAAATAGCGGTTCTACCTCAGAGGTCTTTGATCCAAAAGTGGTCGAGGAACTGACATTGAGTGCTTCAAGTAGGAACGATACTAAAGAATTCAACCAACTTCAATTAATAGAATCGCTTTAAGGTAAATAGGTTCTATTAATGGGATTTGGTTAAACATTTCTTTTTGAAAAAACAAATGTACCTGTAAATGTTAATGTCCTGTAAATGTATAAAAGTGTGTTTACCCACGTAAAAATGTAAACTAATGGTTGAGATCAGAGAATTCAAGAATAATTAAAGATGACGGCAAACATGAATTTCGTCATAAGATCAGGCCTGGAGGAAAGGAAAGTATCAATGCATACCAGGCATAAGCAGAGATGTACATGTAGTACACAGTAGTCATATTTTTCTAATGCTGAAATCGACCACAAATATTTAAGGAAAGTATCAATGCATACCAGGCATACCTAAGTACCTACACGATTTTAATAAAGGCGATAACAATTTCATAGCTATTGTAGTTATAAGAGTGAGTATTACCTAAAGCTAATTAAAATTTTCATGAGTCGGCTACCGTTTTACATGAGTGTTATTATGTTTAAACACTTACCTATTTACGTTCTAAGTACCTACTTAGGTACTCACTATTATACACGTGCCAATTTAAAAAAAAGTACCTACATCCAGCACTAACGCAAAATTTTTGAAGTCTGTGCAGTGTCCGCTATCTTTGTCGTGCCCTTCCATTCGTCTGTATCAACTGTCATCTCTGAGTTAACTTTTCTTCTTTCGTAGCGATAATCATAATTCCAGTCAACACTTTGTTCGGTAGGATACCTTAACTCTTGCTATGTTGACCGCTAAGGCCCATTTTCAAATATTGACTCAATGTTGATCAACCCTGTAAGGCCCATCTGTCACTGTCATCGGTTATGTCATAAAATTGCTTATAAAAAACTGCATTTATCTTGCTCAAACTTTCACAGAATCTAGGAGAAAGAACAAGAGAGATATACTGCCTCTGTCCAAGTTATTTGAAAAGCACTCGTTAATCCGAAAAAGTACCCACAAACAAAGGGTTAAACCGCATCTTTTCCTTGGTCTGCCGATCATCAAAGGATTCTATTTGCAGTTTCCCAGAATCGCAAAATCGAGCGAGTTCATACGTTTGATTTCATAATTCCTTGTCAAAACCAGCTAGACTGGAACTGATTAATAGTCAATGATGAACAGGTAATGACGATTGAGCGATGACTTATTTAAACCACATTCTAAGCGTACAGGTTTTTACCAAAACATCGATGTTATTAAAGGAATAATAATTATGTTACGTACATGTCACTCCAATTTATTTTTTCACAATCCCGACTATTCAATCCTTGTTTAATATTCAATCTAACGAAGCCTTAAAAGTAAAACGACATCATTTTGGGTACGAAGAAGTTTTTGCGAATCTTTGAATAAATTCATTATAACTTGCGAAAGATTTTTATGGGACAAACTTGATAACGGCCTACAAGGAAAATCGTAAAAGGCGGACAAACCTTGAAAAACGAGTTCTCCATTGTGAGGATTTAATCGAAATGGTAATAAAAACTGCATATTGCATAGTCGACACTTCGACAACCGGACTTCTGACCGACCAGATATGTTGGTGCAGATTCGGCTATACTCAAATCAGGCTTGTGTTTTAATATCTCTACCAGTGCTCGATGCTCTCTGTTTGGAACCAAATATGAACGGATATTAAAAAAGGTTAGAAAAACTGGCAACTACTATACTATTGCATTTCATGTTGTTGCTGGAATAATACTTTAAATCTGGGACGACTTAGAAAGAAACTGAGACTTACGTTTCCTGGTCATTCTTAACCAATTATTAAGAACAAACACATTAATCTTAATAAAGAAGAAGGAAAGGTCAATAGAAATAAAACAACGCAAGGTCTAAAGCCCTAATAGACCTCGACTTGAAAGTCAGTCAATTATAAACTTTAACTCAAGGCAATAAGATATTCTTTAATGAAAGCTGATGGCCAATTCCCATCTTCTACGCCTGACTGGTGTTTGATAAGAGTGAGCAAAATATTTTAGAAGCTGAGAGGTCCTCACTTAAACTTTATTGGGCATCAAAGAAATGGCCTGCGTAATTTATATTGGGTTATAAAGTGGAAACGTAAACTTTTACGATTCAGAATGTTAAGGAGTTTTTAAACATTTGGAAGCTGTTACTTTTTACTTTCACTGTCGTCTGGGTGATAAACGCCTAGAATTTCGTTAATGGGAAAATCTTGAATATCTTCGTCCATATAATTTTATTTGATAAGAACCCTTAGAATCACAACCGTAGTAGCTAATCACGTCATTTGTATTCTTCGGATCACTCATAGGAAATTTTAACAAAATTATATTACATAAAGAAACACGTGCCTCTCCTTGGGGGCTTCAATACTTTCTTCCTTTGTTCAATCTTGTAAACAATCACACACGTGTCTTGAGAATAATTGAGGGAGTGTTGATCACCTTTTATTTAGATGTATGAATAGAAACATATGTTTTCCTCGCACTGGTGCAGTAGGACATGTTTGGATAGTGGGAAACTATTAATATTTATAAGCAAATGTAGTTATAGTAAAATATGCAAAACAACTGGTTATAAATGCAAAACATATCTTGCGTCGTATCAATTACGATTAACATGATTCAGCATATGATTCTAGACTCTTCTTATTCCTGCCTTTGTCCCATTCTACTTGGGTTCGGCGCAAAACGTTTTCTTCTTCCATTCTCCCCTGTCAGACGTCACGGCATCATTTACTCCTTTCTCTTTCATATCTATTACATTTTAAGTAATTCTTGCACTGTGTAGAGTTTAAACGCATGTGTTATTTTAGTTTGTAAATTAGTGTAAACAATTGTTGGTAGACCTAATAAATAAAATATCAGTCATATGATTCTAGACTACGAAGTTGAAATTTTTCATCGGTTTAAAAAATCTGGTGTTCTAAATGTATGAAATTTTGATGTGAAAAATTCATCCCGCACGGTTTAGAATCATGTAGGTACTGGAGCCATGTTAAAAGTTTGTGTCAGGATGTCCGTTACACCGTGTCCATTAAAATACAACTATGTAGTTGCAGCTGTGTACTGCACCAGAAAAGCAGAAAATAGTACCAGCGTAAAAGAAAAGTAACCATACAATAATCTTGTTTACGATTCCATCTGTATTAAAACATTCGACATTTACAATCTTCAGTAACGGAACAATCCGGTACGATGTTGACGTCCTGACGTCTTTGGCTTACTGGCGAATACTTTCCTCCTTCGAGCCTTGACCTGCATGCCAAGTAATTGGTCCTTTTTTGTTTTGTTTTCCTCGAGATAAATGCAGGAGCCAATCCGCCTCTGCTTTGAGCAAGCGTGTTCATGCTTCGCTGTTACGCATGATAAACTGGTATTAAGGTGCAATATTCCAGTTTAGCAGTTCATAAGTATACTGAGCGCGTTCAGATTCATTGGTGAAATTCTCCCTTAATTGTTTACATAACGGTCTCTTAGCGTCCCCAGTCGATGACTGCTACCCAACGCCAGAACATGGAAACCAAAAATAATAAATGATGTATGGCCTACGTAGAGGTACATTCGCCGTATTGATGATGCTATCATTTGCGGTCGTAGGAATGTACTCCTAAAATGCGAACGCATTAAAAGACGAGGAATGATACTTGACGTGGTTTAGAATGGCAATCAGAAAGATCTTGATTGGGATCGCAATAAAACCAGTATCCGCTATCTATAAGCAACTCAAATCCGTATCAATGTTTTATGTGTTGATCTGTAAGCAATGTCTGTGAGAAAGATTATTCCATCGGGTATTGGGCTTTGATTGAACTTTTATGTATGTTATGTTAGGCGATTGCTTTTTTCGTGATTTAGCTGTTCTATGTTGGAAATAAATTATCGTGCTGTGTTAGGGCCTGCGCAGACGAGGGGCTTTATAGTCCACTAGTATAGTTTACAGTGTTGATTTTTCATCTATTGGTTGACGTCCATTGGTTGTTGCAAATTGTTCATGGACAAATAGTCCCTCGTCTGCGCAGGCCTTAAGACTGATTAATATGAATGTTAATGGATGGTGAGGGAGAACACTATGAAAGAAAATATGAATGAATTGTGAGGAATGTTAGGAAAGGAAAAAGAGTAAATAAAAACGTGACGGATGACAGGGAAGAATCGAAGAAAAAACCGAGTTTCACTGACCCCAAAGTACCTAACATGGTGCAAGGGCAGGAAGATGATGATATCATTCAGTCGTTTGTACGTCATCGGGTAATTAGAATGACGTACCTTTTCGACGGTAATAATGACCAGTAGGAGAACAGGAAACTTCGGTTTACCACAAACGTGACGGTCAATAAATGTCAACGCACACCTTGCGATACAGCACGGGATCATCATCGGCTCAACTCTAGCCTTTTTTAGGAATATGTACCACATAGTCTTAAGTGGGGTGGCAGCTCGGAGCTGCGCCTGTTGAGGAGCCGATGAGGCGAGGTGACTCCGATCCCATGGAGTATGCCTTCCCACTGGTGAGACATTCACATGAAAATAGGTTATCTCTATTTCTCTCTCTTCTCTCATCAGAAGACATTTTGTGTGAATGTCTCCACGCACGTTATGACGTGATCACGTGACTGTGTGACACTGCATGTATGCAGGTATGCAATGTATCCGACCCTTTAATCCTACAATTCATGCGTGTCACTATCGACACTTCAGGTGTTTGATGAATCCATACAACTTGTATAATATCTCTGATAACCTTCTAACACTAACACAGACACCACGTGATGATGTAATGGTCCACGGTCGTGATTGCGCTGGGAAGCGATCATCCAATTTGTTCGCGAGGGGGCTCACTGTACAAGTGCCCACTGCACGATTTGAATCATTCAACAAATTGTCTGTAACTGTGCAATTGTACGGATCACTGCTGTTACGTAAGATGATGTCTAATGTAACATGCAGTGATTTTGATTTGATTCTATTGGAGTTAGTGGTGGAGTGGATATAAGACACTTCTAGGGTTGTTTTCAGACTTTCTGCCGTCTTCGGGAACAAGCTTGTTATGCAATTTTTATCCAAATTGGTAACAGCGCACTCACTCTGAGTTTATATTCGAAGAGCTCAATTTATGGATACCAGGAAAGCTAAAATCAATGCAATATATTTCGGGTCCATTCATAAAATTCGCTGTACCTACCTGGAAATATTCAGACCGCGGAGTGCCTATTGTCGGTTATTTAAAACCGTCTGCAGTCCCCTCTGCACACGATATTCACAGATACACAAATGTTCTTTAGAAGTGTTTCACTCTGCACGATTTTTCTCTTTCAAACTCGCTTCAGTAAAAGGTTTAGCGTAACTGAATTTCCTTCGAATAATATTTAAAAGATGTTGATACACAATTTTAAATCGAGCTGATTCTATTTCGCTAGGAATGTTTGGGTTCGAAGTTGTTCCAAACATTCAACACTCATTCAATTTTCCCAAGCAATTTATTATTCGTTGGGCCAGAACCTTTTTTGTGAATATTAAGGCAAATGGGCCTTGTTCAACTTGTCAAGGTGCTTATGATGTCAGGTCTTCGTCAGTAGCGACTGAGCCTTTTTGAAAGGTATTTTGTACAAGCTTAGAATTGGTTGACTTACCTCCTTCAGGGCCAATAGGATGAAACACTACGAACATAGTAACTTGCAAAGAGTGTCCATGGAGTTTCTTGCCCGTTCTTCTCCATAGAGATCAACCATTTGGAATGGGCAACTACAGTACTTTCACAGTTATTATACCTTGCGACTGGGACTGTAGGTAGGTACCCGTAACTGGTCTACTTGAAATAAATGGTTTGATTATGTCATGTCAAGTTTTGCAAGTCTGTTAGGTATTAACTAGTCACATTCTATTGCACGACTTGAGAACTTCAAAGGTAAACTTTAAACTAAATAGGTACAACCTCTTTTTGCTTAGGTACCACAATTCTAGAACCCCGAAACAGGAAGAAGAGGCTTTGATATTAGTAAGTCTCATTCAAAAGCCTGCTAAACACGATGACCTACATTGGCAAATCTGTCAAACAAAAACACACACAGTACTTACCTCCTACATCTGTATAACTGGTGAAAAAAATGAACAGCACCCGCGCAAATTTCAGGGGCAATAAAAAAGTAATAGTCCACAGTTGTTAGTAATGTCGGACTGTCGGACGACGCGATGGTGGATGGTGGACAAACTGGCGCTTTATTGAATGCTACATTTTATCGGACGTGACACCAGGAAAGGGAAACTCGCTTTATATAAACGGCAGTTGATTCTCCGGATTCCAAGCGTTACGCAAGGTGCAATATCCATTGTTATCTATCTTGTTTCATGTCTTCGAAACCAAAGATTTGCAACATACACACACAAACCCACGCCTTTTTCCCATAAAGGTAGGAAGAAACCACAGAATGCCACCTGCTACGATCCTTACATACTCCTTTCGCCTCGTCCACGTTCATACATCTGGTCATACACGCACGCCGGTTGCGAGTACTACGTACCAGCTGTTACTTATATTAATAGACACACTTTAACTACTCATTTTGATAAGAATATTTCGATCCTTTATTTATAGAGTTTTCCGACCATGCTTTTCCGGGACATGAAGTTAGAAATTCGATTATGTAAATAACTTTAAACTTGGAGTTCTTAATGATCATATCCGAAAAGAGTAATCGGTCTGTCTAGTTCCGGAAAGTTAATTTATCGGTCTTTTTACTATCCACAACCATTCCTGCTTCAAAAAGGTACCTAAAACTTGTAGGAAACCTCATTCGTTCAGCCATTTTCAATAGGAATATCTTCGTTTGTATGCAGTTATAATGTCAGTCAACATCTAAGTAATATCATCGACACACGAGTGAAGTATTGTCATTTTTGCACACAAGCTGTAACAAAAGGCTTATAAATCACATAAAATATCCGTTATTCAAGTACGTATACTGTATGCAATGATAAACGATCTACAACGGCTGGTAATATTAAAATTCTCTGATATTATACTCATTCAGGGTTTTGAAGGAAAATAATGTATTTTTAACGGATTTTGTTCATCCCAAATGAACATAATTATATCATTAATTTATCTGTTACCTACTGTTTTAATTATAATCTTTATATCTTCACGTCGCCAAAATTGAAGACTTCCTATTTAAAAAAAAAAAAACTAGCACTCCGGGAGTGCCGGCAGAAGTGAAAACTTGATTATTAACGTTGAGCATGTTTGATATTTTGGAATGGTTAGGGAATAATTTTGCACCAATTGCTTTATCAGTATAAAAGTACTATCATTTATGGAAGTGCCCTTAGACTGCCTTAGTACGGGAACCAGTGTCGCCAAACTCATACACTTGCAAATTAAAATGAACATTCCAATACACAGAAAACGATAAAACATAGCAATGATGCAACTGTAATATTTTATTTATAAACAAATTACTGTCCTTGAAAAAGCACTAACTTATTATGTATAATTCTTATTTTCGATTGTGGTTCAAAACATTGTTTGGTACTATGGTGAATACGGGTTTCGAAGTAATGCATTGCGATTGATTTAATGAGGAGAGTTCTGTGATTCCCAATAAAAGGCTGACTGTCGAAATTTATTTATTTATTTATTTATTTATTTGGTTCACCAACAATTGTATACACTGGTAAAAAACAAATGAAACAGAAGCAACAAATCAGAATAAAGTGTAACAATCACTTATAGGTAAACTCTGCATGCTCACAAAACGTTGTCGTAACTTACAAAATAAGAATAGAAATAAAAATAAAAATACTATATCATCAGAGTTGCGCTAAATTAAAACAAATTAAACAAAACAAATTAAATTAAATTAAACTAAATTAAATAAATTAAACTAACTGAAAACAGATCAAGCTAAATAAAATAAAACTAGGTAATACAAAAATAGGTACTACATATTTCACCTTAATTCACCCAACCAGCGAGATAACGCAGGGCTAAGAAACTCCATGTTCAGGGAGATACTTATAAAAACTGGCTTTCAATTTGCCTAAGCCGTCAAAATGCAGGTCGATCTGATCACTGCAACCGTTCACAACCCTGCAAAACCTCGCGTAGGGAGAATTTGTGCCCAGAATTGTTCTTCTTTGTGGAGGACAAAGTGGCGTTATAGGACTGCGAGGAATTCTCGAGGGGGCACGGAAGGTAAAATTATTTAATATTTGAGGACAGTCAATTTTGTGGGCCATAACTTTGCACACAAACATGGCGTCATTCAGACGTCGACGTTTGTCCAAAGAAGTCATATTGAAATATTTGAGCCTATCAATATATGAACGGATTTTCTTCGACAAACCGCTAGCATAGGTGAGATGCCCAAGAAAACGTTTTTGTATACGTTCAAGACGCAATGAGTGAGTAGCATAGTGCGGCCGCCAGACCACGCTACAATACTCTAACATGCTTCGAACCAAACAATTATAAAGGATAATTTTTGTCCTGCAACTTTTAAATTGTTTGGTATTTCTGATTACAAAACCCAGCATTTTGGAAGACTTCTTAACTATAGTATCAATGTGAGGGATAAAAGTTAATTTCCGATCGAACATAACACCAAGATCTTTTATTGTGTCCAATTCCTTAACTTTTTCTCCATCAATATAATAATCCTGGTCAATTAGATGATGTTTCCTGGTAAATTTTATATGGTAACACTTGCTAGGATTTAGAAGCATCTGGTTTATTTGACACCATATCACCAATTCATCCAAATCGTTTTGTAATTCTGAGGCGTCTTGCTTAGATTTAACTATTTTTACGAATTTTAAGTCATCGGCAAACATAAAAATTTGACAGTGGCGAAAGCAGTTCGGAACATCATTGATAAAAAAGTTAAATAAAACCGGCCCCAAATGAGACCCTTGTGGGACGCCTGAGAATATGTGTCTGACGGTTGATCGAAAGCCATTGACTACTACAAAGAAAGTTCTATTCTCAAGATAAGAACTTAACCATGAGAGTACAGTTCCAGCGATACCATAAGCTCTTAATTTTTCAATGAGTATTTGATGCGAGACCCGATCGAACGCTTTGCTGAAATCTGTGTATATGACATTAGCTTGATGGCCAGAGTCTATTGCTGTCGTCAATAACTCAGTAAAAAGTGTCAGATTCGTACTTGTGGATCGAGACTCCACAAAACCATGTTGTCCCTCACTTAAGTTAATTTTAAGGTGATTTTGAATGTGAGGGCAGATCAGAGACTCGAAAATTTTACCTACGGTTGATAAAATTGAAATGGGTCTATAGTTCGAAACTAAGTCCTCAGCGTCGGATTTATGGATGGGGACGACTTTTGCTTCCTTCCACTTTGAAGGGAAGACTCCACTAGACAATGATTTATTAAAAATAAGCAACAGAGGTGTGACAAGCTCATTTGCACACTCGTATATAAATAATGGTGGTATGCCATCTGGACCAGCACCTTTGTTGCAGTCTAAACTTTTTAGCTTTTTGTGTAAGGCTTCACTGTTAATAAATAGGTTGTTTAAAGATATGCTACTTTCCTGAATATTATTAATATTTGTTGTATTATGGATACTGCAACCGTTTTCAGCAGGGCTGTATACAGAAGAGAAGTAAGAAGCAAAAAACTCACATATCTCTGTTCCATCTGATGATGCAACTGTGCCATCCGTCATAGATAAAGGATACGAGCTGGATCCGCCTCGTTTAGTTTTAACATAGGTCCAAAAAGATTTAGGGTTATTGGTTAGGGTGTGTTCAAGATTTTTTATATAATTATTATAGCAAACCGTAGCAAGTGCATCACAGCGTTTACTGATTATTTTCAACTCAATCCTGTCCAACGGGTTATGGTAAGTATTGTAACGTTTCCTAATCTTATTTTTTGTGTTTAATATTTTAATTAGAGTTTTGTTAAACCACGGGGGGTACTTAGTATTTTTGGGTATTTTAATAGGAATAAATCTCTGTATAGCACCATTGATGATGTCATAGAAAACCTGGACCATATCATTAACGTCATTATGTCCCTCAAATAATTCCTCCCAGTCCTGTTCTTTTAGGTATTTTTTAATTGGTATATAGCTTGTTTTACGGAAGTCACGTAACTCATTTGAAATGGAAGTTTGGCTTCTGTTTTAAGACAAATATTTATATCTTGGGGTGGATGATGCTCATCGATATTACATAAGGAGCCAATACTTTGACTAACATTACACAGTGGATGATCAGATAAAACAAGATCTAGTATGCTAGAGGAGGCATTATATACGTTATTACATTGATTGAGCTTATTAACATATGTGAAATCCAACAAAGCTTCACATGTATTAGGCAGTTTATGGCTTTTATTCAGATTACTGTCAAGTTTCCAGTCTATGCACCTTAAATTGAAGTCACCAATGATACATACACATGATTCATTAAGTTGTTCAAAAACAGCGTTACAACTATCTAAGAAATTTTCCAAGTGAGAGAGGCGTACTGGCGGTGGCAAGTACACAGCGCAGAAAGCTACTCGACGAAAACATTTATTGGAAGGAAGGTCCAAAGTGACCCAGAGATCCTCACATCCACTCTCAAAATGTTCCGCACGTTTAGGATTGAATTTTTTTTTGGCAGCTATTAAAACTCCCCCACCCTCTTTACCAGCAAGTTGGCATGTTTCTCTATCTCTCCTATGGACCACATATCTGTCATCGAATAGCTCACTGCTCTGGATGGTATTGTTAAGCCAGGTCTCCGAAAAAATTATAACATCATAGTTATTAATACAAACATTGCGAAAAACCATATGCGTTTTTGTCCGCAATCCTCGGCAGTTCTGATAGAATATATTTAAGTTATCGAATGGACATTATAAATTTCACAGGGACATGCATTTTGTATATAAGAAAGAATAGCAGCCTCTTTTAAAACTATACTAACTTATTTAAGGAATCTAAATTCTTTATCAAAATATGTTCGTCTTCGGTAGTTTTCCTAACAAAAATTCTGCTGTTTCTCACCCAGACAAATTTATATCCCTTGTCTTTTGCCTTTTGTCTAGTGGCTGCATGCAGCGCTTTATTGGCAGGAGATAGATGTTCAAGCACGAACACCGGCATTTTATCTCCAGCAATACCCAGATCTGCAGTATTAAGTTTTTCTGAGTTAACCTTCTTATTTTTGTTATGATTTTAACCTTCTTGTTTTTGTCGAAATGGTCATTAATAAATATATTAATATTGGTACGTGTGCATTCCTTGTAACACGATAATATAAGTGTTGACATCACATTTTTCTCATTAAAAAATGAATTTCCTTTATGTGAACGCGCTCGAAATATCTTTTCTGCCAATTCACAGACTTTATTTAAGTCAGTAGAAGGATAAATAAGGCCTCCTTTGTCTCTTCTAGCAATGATTCCGTGATTTTTTTTTTTAATTTATTCATGACCATGGATACATGTCCTTCAGTCGTAATGATTCCGTGATACTTATCTGTGATCAAAGCCAAAAGACAATCCTCACATTTAATAACTTTCCTCAACTTTCTTGCAATAAAACCAGCAATATAGGTTATTATTTCTTTAGAATAAAGAGTAAGCCTAGAAGGATCTGTTAAATAATCATGATCTATGTTGATCATAGGATCACATCCTAAAGATTCATGCGGTAGCAGCAATCCACAAGTTTCTTATTTCGGGTTTATTCGGAAATCTGAAAATTTAATAAGATTTTTTATTATCTTTCATTTTTTGCGTCAGGTGAGTGCAGTTATACGAATTAAAATCGTATAATACGTGTGTTACTAACATAGATTTTAAGTAGTGCGTATTACTAATATCATATGAATCAAGGTCGGAAGAGTATTTTTTTATAGACATTGCATTATTCGGTATTACCCATATTAAAGGGTAAATTCCCCGTCAAAAAGTGGCAACACTGAATTTTGAGGTAAGATAATAAAATTATTGCAAAAATCACGATTATACGAGATTTATCCATTAAACGAATTAGTTGGTACATTACTGCGACTATTTTATGAGAAATAATAGGACACAAAGCGATTGAATACTTAAAAAGATCTAATACTTACGAGTGAAAGGACAGTCCAGCAATCTTCATCAAACTATCACTTTTACAGTTTATTACACTGCACCTTACCATTTTGCACAGTTGCACAAATGTACTGTTGTCGAATTAAGCTCGAAAAGATCATATAATGTGTATAATTTCGATGCAATTGTTAATAAACAAATTGGATGTCAATCTGGCACCGCCACAAACGTCAAACTTGTTGTGCACTGACAATGATGTGCTCAGCCGACACGCGATAAGGGACAGAAATATTTATACTCTGTCTCTTTTCTTTGCTAGTGACGTTTATATGTTCTTCTTTTTCTTGTGCGAATGCAAAGGAAGAAATCCAGCAGTCTATAGAATACTCTGTCTACGGTTTTTTCTATTCCGTGTTTATCCCTAAAGCATTAGGTTCAAAGTTGATTGGAAACATTTAAAAATTTCTTTAAATGATTTTAAACCATAAAATGTTGAAGGTTAAGTTCAAAATCGTCTACTCTCCATCCGTCTTACGCTTTTTCCAAATTTCTTTAAATGATTTTAAACCATAAAATGTTGAAGGTTAAGTTCAAAATCGTCTACTCTCCATCCGTCTTACGCTTTTTCCAAATTTCTTTAAATAATTTTAAACCATAAAATGTTGAAGGTTAAGTTCAAAATCGTCTACTCTCCATCCGTCTTACGCTTTGTCACGTGTCCTGACGCGAGTGTCCTGACGCGAGTTTAAGATTTTATACCCATTACAGAACAATTTTTTTAAAGTGCTCAACGCCGCTAAAGAAGTTTTCACTTCAAAAAAAGAAAGAATACTTAAACATAATTTGCGCAAAAACATGACGCATAAAATAAGAGATGAATTTTATTTTTTTATTAACAAAAGAACTAGCCCAATCTTTATGATTACCCCAAAAAAAAGGCAGGCTCAAAATGGGCACCGTGAGCTTTGAACCCCAATTAGTCGAGCCCTAATGAGTGGTCGGACAGCAAAGAAAAAAAGTGTTTCAATTAGTAGGCACGTGTGCTAGGTACAACAACAAGTTGTTCATAATACGAGTACATTTGTCTAATCTTTTTACATTTCGCAGAAAGGATTTGCAGATTTTCGCGATAGCAGCGACTATTTAGTCATAAAAGTATAAACGAAACCTTGATAGGATTACGAGCTGTTTACGTAATTCCAATTAAATAGTATAATGCTGAGCAAACCATGTAAAGTCCAAGATGTAATCCTCCGTGACACAGATTACTACATGACTCCGAGAGATTCTTTTGTTTGAATACAATTTGTGACGTCTGCGTCTGCTTGTTTTCTGCCGGTGGGATTGGGCCTTCATAAAATGTAACGTGATCGGATTATAATTATTAGAATCATAAATGTATAGAAAAAAATACCTGGCTATTATCAACTCAATATCGACATTTGTCTGATATAATTATGAGTTTCATCGTAAAAGCGCTTAATACCTACACGTGTTTTATTAACCCTAACGTATGTACGTATGATTGTTGCCTGAAATCACATAGGTACACTAACAAAACACAATGGCACTATATACAATAAAGTCATTTAATTAACTTCATTTACTGAAAAATGTAACGATGTTACATCCTACATTGGTTTTACCTACTATGATAAGACCGCGAATTTTTTCATCCTATGTAAAATGTCTACTTTTTTGTCATACGTGTAATTTGTAAGGAGTAGGTACCTACATAATAGCGAGTATTCTTTATTCTGTCAGTAAACATGCCTCGAAGAGTAGAAAGTAAAAAAAGGGTACTTTGATGACGTAAAGGGCATGCGATGGGTTGTTGCAAATTGTTCGCAGGCAAATTGTGCCTTCTGCGCAGGCGATTGACAATTACCATGCCTAAAAATGGCTACGCTGCGTAGTAGAGATGTGTAAGTAATGCGAGTGATGCATCACGCGTAATATCACCCGAGCGCGTACTGTAACATGACACATTACTCGACTAAAATAAGCATCACACCATTACACTAAACATCACGCGAGCGGTAGCAGCGCAGTAGCTCGCGACATGACTCGCAGACTCGCTCATGGGTCCTTGACTCCTTTCATTACACATTCATAGATACTTTTAATCTTACGCCTAATAATATTATTGCCACTCCTAAGCCTGGAAACCCGGACTAGTTTTAGGGTATAATTAGTAAGTATGAAGGAAAATCAACTTTGTATGATTTGTATATTTAAATCATAGTGAGTAAATCACACTATTGCTCATTTTATTTCTTTCATGTAATTATAAATCATCATAATGACACGCGGACAACATCGTATCGCTCGCTGCTATGTTACTATACTATTTCAATCCTGACCTATTACACTAGAACATTGCATTACAGTAGAACGCGCGATGGTGTGCTATCGAATGGCGCTACATCATAACATCACGCGTGATGTTTGAAGTGATGGTGTAATGTAATATTACTCGGCACGAAATGTAATGACATATAACATCACTTCGTGGTGCACTGTTTTGCACATGTCTACTGCGTAGGGACCACCATACTGTGTAGCTGCTACTGCGCGGCGTAGGCACCTGAAATAAAATTCATAATAATAAGTACAGGGAGCTTACTGATATTATTTATTTCAGGGCCTGTACTTATGAGGTACTTTTTATTACGCAATTCACTCAAAAATATTTCTCCTTCTTAATGCTCATAGCAGAAATATACATATCCTCCTAAACCCTCAAAATAGAAACATCATTTATTTTCGTACCTTCTTAACGATATTACACAGGCTCGCAGTAAAAGCCACATGGTAAGAGGATTAGTAGGGTAAGTTCAGCTTCACTGAATACCTATCATTAAATTAGTTCCGACATGGAAACTTCATTCATCGTAATACCTTCATTTTCGCATTTTCCACTAAAAGATTCTATGGTCCTATTTAAGTTGTGCTATGCACATCCAAACGGCGCCGTACAAGAGCTGTTAGTGTCAATATCCCATTGCAATTGTTACACTGACAACTCTTGAACGCGGTTTATTTGATATGCTGATCGCGTATTTTGATAATGTAATAAACTTTATATCGTTGAACACGACGTAATGTTGGCACTACACCTGGCGTGTTTATTTTGAAGAAGCAAAAAGATTTGAAGTGACCAGTTGTCTCATATATTGGTCACGAGCGCTAGGTACGTTACTGCTGATCACGAGGTCTTGGATTCGTGTCTTGCAGAGATTTTTTTATCTCCATGGTTATAGGTTCTTCTTTTACTCTTCATACCTCTAACATCCATGTTCCTTGTTCCACAGTTGGGCGTGGCGGTGGGCTTCGTGCTTCCTCCGTTGCTGGTCCGTGCTTCGGGCACTATCCCAGAGATAGCAAGCGACCTGCGCCTCATGTTCTACCTCATCGCTGGCTTCACTAGTGTGCTGTTCGTCTTCATTCTGCTGTGTAAGTATTGATTTATTAAGTAGTTGTAGATTGTAGTAGAATCTGTTTGGGAGATAAGGATAACGGGCGAAATAACGGGTATTAATGTAAGAATAACAAACTACAATGGATCTTTAAATTGTGGTGCGTAAATGACATTGACAGTGTCATACATTATTGTGGTGAAGTCATTTTGCAAAATGTCGCCACAAAAAACAAGATGGCGGGTAGTTTGGTTTTTGGTCACGAGACACACGATATTTTTACCTACAGCTGTATGCTTGTCTGTTCGGCAACGTATCAGCAACCTCCTTGACGTTGGAAATTGGCATATGTAGCTGCCATGAATTATAATGACCACATCACCACAGAGTAATGATGAGTGAACTGTCGGAGACCAGTTTATCCTAATATCAGACAGACATTAAAGCGCAGGCCACACCGCCAGCCAGCGAGCGAGTGAGCGAGGCGGGCGAGTCTCTTTTCATACTTCGTTTCAGCTCTTTCGGTAGTTCGCGGTGTGAACCAAAGTATGAAAAGAGGTGAAAGGATGCCTCGCCCGGCTCGCTCGCTTGCTAGCTGGCGCCTGCGCTTAGTGCTAGAATTTTAGACAAAAAAAGTATAAATAAAAGGACGTAGAAGGATTACCTACTTACGACGTATATTTCCAAATGAAATTCGGAAAGAGTAGTAACACCTGAATCTATTGGCCAAAATTACATTAATCAAACTAATTCAAGCAATAATGTATATTTCATTCACAGGTGTTCTCTACACTATGTATCTCAATTAGATTTAATTTATGGATACTGATAGTTCCTTAGGGATGTCCGGGACCGGCCGTGATAAATCAGATTATTGAAGATAGAGGCTTTATCTTATGGGAGTAAATCTTATTTGAACTTCAGTCTATTGCAGTCCACTGCTGGACATAGACCTCGCTCAAAGTGCACCACAACAACTTGTCCTCTGCTTTTTACATCAAATGTGTCTGCTGGGCTAAGCTGGGTAGGTACACTAGGTGCACTTAAACTTGACATCGTTTAATAACATCGAAGTACGCCTACTACAAAGTTCTTAAGCCCGTAGCTCGCATTTAAAGTTGGTTATAAACTTAAAGTCATAAACGGGGACAGTTTGCAACGACTACGAGTTACCGACTGCAGCGTATGAACAACTACCTAACTAAACCAATTTCCCGTGTCAACTCCTGTAACGGTGGATAACTTGCACTTTGTGTTATAAACTGATTAACATTCTAGTTCCTTAATCAGCAACGCTATCATGTCTTCTGAAACTTTCAATTAAAAGCTTCGCTATTCTTTTTGATGCCATCTCTATTGCGTAAAGAGTAGGCCGCACTTCACTAGTGACGAAGCCAGTATGAGCTAGCTTCGCTTTCTATTGAAACTTAGTCTGCTCAATGTTAAAGTTTTACCGTATACTCTCTTTCTTCAGGTTCTAGTTATTTAGGTTTTTATCACCTAAATGAGTGCCTTTGTGGGGAAAACACTTATCCAATGACTCATCATTATGGCGTATTTATTAAGAAAAACCTGAGTTTTCCCTGCCTCCACAACGTAAGCAGTGACTTGTAACAACTGATCGATCTGTTACAAACCTCGTATCATTATTGTTTACGTATATCCTCAATTAACAATAGATTACTGACAATCTAATTATTATAGGTACACAATTCAACTACCTCATTTTTAACCCTACATCGCATAGAGGTGGAGCAACTAACAGTTTACTTTTTTTCCAGTCTTCAAAGCCGCTCCCCCCACGCCGCCGTCAGCCGCCGCCGACCTGGGCAACAGCCTGGACTCCAACTTCCTGCTGTCCCTGAAGAAGCTGATGACCAACCGCAACTACGTGCTGCTGCTCATCTCCTACGGCATCAACGTCGGCACCTTCTACGCTATCTCTACTCTGCTCAACCAAGTCATTCTCACGTACTATCCGGTAAGATATGTAACTTTTTGGAGACAAATACCTTCTTATTTTTTCTGCAATTTAAAAACGGAAACTAAAATACGTACCTATTTATATTTTTGGAAAAGTAGCTCTAGCACCCACACATAATGTTCAGTTTGCTCTTCAACTCTAAACATTATAATGACATTTCAAGCCTAGGTAATAAATTCATCATTTGTCATTCATGTCATTTATCATCAGCCAACTTTATTTACACTTGAAAAATATTAAAAGTACGGTCACCTTCAACCGCATGATTCCGATTCCAGTTCAGAAGATAGGTACCTAGCTATTCTTTAAGATAGGAACCACAATATAAATATGGAACAGTATGGAAACTAGGCCTAGTTGTTAAAATAACTACCTACGCTCCATTGCAGCATTAAGGTTGTCACTCGTAATGTTTTTGAAATTGAAGTTTATTTATGAAAACATTGTGTTTTCTAGTGTAGGTAGTGATCAAACAATTGACTGAATAGGTACCTAACTAGTTTACAAAATTTAAATATTTATATTATAACCTCTTGGCGTCAATTAATATCAGAAAAAAGACGATAGTTTAGAACACGGAACAATTTAATATTAACCTTAGGTTTGTCAATATGGCCAAAACATGTAAAAACTTGTTTTGGCGTGACCGCGTGAGCCGTGGAAAGACGAAAACATTTCGTGCGCTCCTCCGTTGAAACTGAAGTTTGTCTTGAATAGATTTTAAACTTTATCCTCTAGAGTATAAAGTTGCAAATCTATTAAAGGCAAACTGAGCTCGTTGACGATTACTTAGAGAATAGCATAGCAGGGCAGAAAAACTTATTACGCGACCACTCGTCTTGACGCGGCACCAACGACTGAACGTACCGCGAGGTACGCTTAGAAGTCTCGTCGATGCGCATGTTTGTGTGAGTATGCCGTTTCGAACGGTTAGTACGTAGTTTCCGTACTGTTCCATATTTATATTGTGTAGGAACTGTGATCTCGCTCCAATGGTTCAATTCTTTTGCGAGATTTCCGTTGGGGATATTTGATCGAAGTTTCTCACATAGAACACATACCTATATGAACGAACATTTAATATGGTTGTGCCTTTCTCTGCTGCGATACATTTGTTTAAAGGAGCTGATTATCTAAATCATTCTTGCATCTCTGTTTATTCATTATTACTGTTTCTTTCCTTTCAGGGTGCTAACATAGACGCAGGCCGCATCGGGCTGGTGATCGTGGTAGCAGGCATGATGGGTTCCGTGGTCTGTGGCCTCATCCTCGACAAGACACATCGCTTCAAGGAGACAACCCTTTCTGTCTATGCAGCGTCGGTAGTGGGCATGCTGATCTTTACCTTCACCCTGGACTGTGGATACATTTCCGTTGTATACTTGAGCAGCATTTTACTTGGGTAAGTTCCGTTTGTTTGTAGTTTTGTTCTGATTCGATACCCGTTTTAAGGAGGTCTCGTCTCTTTAGACCACAATGTTTGACTAGCCCAAGAAAGTACCTGCAACAAGAGCTATCGCGCATTAGGTACCCTGCTACATCCACGACTTGTCGTACGACCGGTCGTCCGAGAAGTTTTGTTCCAGATGGCAGGCGGTCGTACGACATCTCGCGAGGTCGTCGCTGCGTTTTACGTGAACTTTTGTAATAGAAAATTGCCGATAATGTTGATTAGTACGTACAATACTGGATGACCTAATGTGAAACTATTACCTACTCTTGACATTTGCAGGTTCTTCATGACCGGATACTTGCCGGTGGGCTTCGAGTTCGCTTCAGAGGTGACATACCCAGAACCAGAGGGCACCACATCTGGAATACTGAACGCTGTGGTTCAGGTAAGAATAGATTCCCCTAACTTACGCTGTCTTTTTCAGATAATTTCAATCTAGTCCAGCCGCCATCCCAATTTTGGATGTTGATACAGTCAGGACCTGCATTACCTGACTCCGCTTTCACTCCTCTTTTTTATTGTAAGAGAGGCCTGATAATGAAGGGCACTGTCAAGGTAGGTGAGTACCTACTTATTTAGCAAACTATCTTTGATCAATGAACTCGTCTGACGCAGTCCACTGCTGGACAGAGGGCTCCACCAAGCTGCACCAATACACCCTGCCCTCCGTTTTCGACATCCAGTCTGTCCCAACCATATATTTAAGGTCGTCCATCTAGCTAGAGGATACATACCTATTATCTTTAACCAAATTATTAATCCAACCCAATTTTCATTCCAGATCTTCGGCATCGTAACAACGCTTCTCTACGAATGGATGCTGGGCAGCGTGGGCGACCGCTGGGCGAACCTCACCCTCTGCGCGCTGCTCGCGTGCGGCACCGCCATCACGGCCGCCATACGATCCGACCTCCGGCGGCAGGCTGCACAGAACAACTCCAAGGAATAAGCGGATGAAGTTTTTTGTTCTCTTCGAGTTAAAAGTACAGGGTCAATTGGACTGCGTTATGTAATAACGAATTAAGCGACGAAATCGAAAAAAAGAGTTATGAATGCAGATCGACTATAGGTATGATAAACTATGTATTCAGCTATTTTTGTGCTCAAAAATCACTCTTACGGCCTTATAATAAGGGGTTGAATCAAGCGACATTTCGAACTTTGCTAGAATTTGTGCACACATTCGTTTTGTATTAAAGAATTATGCGTCAAAGTTACAGTTACAAACAGTTTTCAAATTGCATAAACGAATTAAACACGTCCACGATGAAGATAATTCAGTTTTGCCTTTTGATTTAACCGTTTTTAAACCGCAGCATCGAATTAACCACCTAAAATGGTATTTAATTCGTTAATGCGTATCACCACACGCGCAATCTTTCATCCGTTCGTGAATGAAGCGCCAGCTTCTGGCGTTTCATTCGTTATTGCATTCTATTTTCGCGGGTTTTTGCGTACGGGACGGGGTGGGGTGGCAGCGGGTGGTCTCATTACGCATCTAACGTAATAACGGAAGGATGTTTTATTTACCCCAATGATCGTTCTGATGTGCTCGATATAGCGCTGCTCAAGAATATCAACCTCAGGTTGCATCTGATTGAGACGCTACACGAGCTTGATTCTGACCACCGTCCAGTACTCATGCACCTCATCTCACGCTCGGGCATCTCTGACCCGAGCCAACCCCCTTCCACGGTAGTGATCACTGACTGGAAGAAAGTAGGCGATAAGCTGAACTCTGACATGTCACCACTACTGGACGGTATCCCCGACCATATTGTCTCAGTCGTAGACACTACGGCCGCCATCGACTTAAATTGTTTACAGAGCACGTACAATCCGTACTGAAGGATTGTTCACGGGAAGTCCCGGAGACGAGTGATCGTCGCTGGATACTACCCAATGACGTCCGTGCTCTGATAAGCGAGAGTGCGTGCCTATAGCAGCTTTCCCTGCGATGCGAACAAAGCCCACATGCGCAACTTGCAGCGTGCTGTCAAGAAGCGCACTAGTAAGCATCGTTCTAATCACGTTCTAATCAATGGGACAAGACGCTAAGCGAGCTCGAGCCCACCCACCTAGCTTTCTAGCAATTGCAAAGAAAGATGCGTGCCAAAGAGGAGGCCTCGATGCCCCCCCTCACCCGTCCTGACAAGAGCGTCGCGTTTGACGACTCAGAAAAGGCTGAGTGCCTAGCCGACAGCCTGGAAGCTCAGTGTACCCCCAGCTCTCAACTAGTAGACGCGCGCCACCTCGCCGAGGTGGACGCCGAAGTGGAACGTAGAGCCTCCCTTCCCCCAATAGAAGACCCCGACAATCCCCTTCCTCAGTCTCCCCTGAGGAAGTGAAGGATATTATTGACAAGCTTCAGCCTAGGAAAGCCCCGCCGATGGCTTCACCAATAGGGTGTTTAAGATACTCCCTGGTCAACTCATTGTCTTGCTGGCAGCCATCTTCAATGGCGCCTTAAGCAATAACATCTTCCCACAAGTGTGGAAAGAGGCCACTGTCATAGGTATCCCCAAACCAGGTAAACCTAAAGCCGAGCCTTCGAGCTACCGGCCGATCAGTCTCCTTAGCGCACTCGGCAAAATCTACGAGAGGCTTATTTATAAGCGTCTCCAGGACTATGCCGGCCGAGGCTAAGAGCCTCATTCCCAAAAAATGGAAAGTTTAGACTTTGTCGGAGTTTCTAAAATGCTGAAGACAATAGTGAATAGAAAAAAGATAGAGAAGGAAATCCTATAAGCTGGTTGAAAACTAAAGAAATAAACATTTTTAAGGATAGACCTGGTCGGATATTTCTTTCAACCTGTCATGACGGTCCCTCCTTCATCTCATACCATCCGATGCGAGAAAATATTACGAAAATTTAACTGGATCTCGTGATTTAGAAGATGATGTTGAAGGTTTTGATGGATCCATTGATTTTGAAGTAGAAGATGAAGAATAAAAAATAATATGGTACAGTGTATAGGTAATTAATAAAAGAAAAAAAAGGAATAAAAGTATTAGTAATATGTAGAAGTATTACAACATTTGTTTTGTTTAAGTAAATTTTATTAAAATAACTGGATTTAATCTTATGTTCCAACTTATTTCACCCGAAAAAAATCGCAATAAAGTATCAAACGACAATAATGCCGTATAGTACGTTATTGATAAATAAAATGGTCTGAATATGGCTTAAAACACATTAACAAATTAAGCGGAAAAATGGTTATAACTACAAAACTGTATAGTTTAGCCTTATATTTTTTTAACTAATGTGAACTTATACATATTATTTAATATGTTCAGAATAAAAATTATACTCTTGACATATTAAATGTATGCACAGCGACCATTTTAAGTTTGAAATTTTTGAAGCTCATTTTCTCAGGATTCGTTAAATGGCGCTTAATCGGTTCTTACATAACGCAGTCCAATTTTAATTACCTAGAGAACCCATGGAGACGTGACGGGTATCGATATCTAAGGGTGACTCCACATTAGCTAACATAATATGCTGTAAAATATGGTTATTTAACATATTTCATTGGAGAAATTAGAAGTCCACGTTGTTAGATAACAAATGTTTCATAAAATGTTACTAAATTTAGACGCAACCTAAAACACGTTAAAACAAAAAAAAACATTTTAATTCTTTTTTGGTATTTCCAGAATCGCTATGTAATTAAATTTGACCTTGTATAATGCAAAGGTGTGAAGAGCTCCTGTGAACGTGAGCTCGTGACGTCATAAGTACCTAGCATGTTCAGCAAGTTGTAGATATTTTGAAGATTACTTCTCGCTCAACAGTCTTGTGTTATAGTTAATATGAGTTTACTTAAGCTGTAGGCAAGCGATCTAATTGACTCGTGACGTCAAAGCTTAGTAATTTACGATTGATTTGGTATACTTACCACAAGCGATGATTACACCAATGATATACTTACCACAAGCGATGATTATACCTTCAGCTATTTGATTATAAAGAATAAGTTACTTTGCTCGTGGCTGTGAATAAAACGGTCGAAACCAAAGATCAAGTCAGTCAACGCCTCGAAATTAGTCCAATGTGGACTAATTTCGAGGCGTTGACTTTTCGACTCATATCGAGGCACGCGCTTGCGTATGAGACCGGTCTGTACAGTCAGCGACAAAAATATGTTGATACTTAGGCAGTTGACAAAATAAGTCGAATGTGAACTTTTGTGCGGGTAATGATACAATTTGTTTGCACCTCCATACCGTTACACCAAAAAAGTTATGTACCTCGGTAATCGTCATGTTTCACAAAGTTATTGTTCGGTCTTATTTCCGAAGATAGACGATAATTGCTGAAGTGCATACTTTTTCTGTAGGATCTTTACCTATTGACATAAACTAAGGACGCCTCGACTAAAGTTAAAGTTGAGAATCCTATTAAATCAACTACGAGTAAACCGGCAGCTAGGCCTACGATCAGCATTGGTATAAAAATTTCTTCGAAAGCAACAGTTAAATAACGAATCGAAAGAATACCCATTATAAACGAATATTAAAACGATTGACTTTTTATATTTATTTTTGTGTTTAAAAAGTTTGAAGACTTTTTCTTTAATAATGTTTTGGTCTAATAGTTCAGTACCATTTCAAATAAGACATAAATATATTGAATTGAATATATTATGTGTGTTAAAAGTACTAATCCGAAACACTTAATATTATCAGTATCAGGTGTTAGTGTCTCGACTTCAGTAAAAGCTACGTTTTGAAGCACCATCGAGTTAGTTCAACTAACGTTTTGTACGATTGAGGACACACCCTAATGACTTTTTCCAATACACCTACTTAAAAACCTAACGAACTGAGGTCCGTAGGTCCTCCCTAGGATAATAATATAGAGCTAGAAAATTGGAAATCACGACAATAATTGTGTGACTGTAACTATACGGTAGTTTTTGCCACAAACTAGAGTAGATTGAGATGTATCTTACGGAATGATATTATATTGATGTTGTAGATTGATGGAATATTTACGACAAAAACTTTTGGATGGAAATTGTGAATGAATATTTTAAATACATACATTATACTTGTAACGTAGGTAAATGTTATATATTAAACGAATACTATAATGTAGAAAAATCGTTGTTTTCGGGATACAAGACCTATATTTTGCAAAATTACCTATTTAAAAGATGGCGAATTGGCCATATTCTTGAAAACTGACGTTGCATTAAATATTTATAAACAATCATGAATGTTTGGTATTAAGACAACTGATGAATTACCTAATTGCAATAAATGCCTATTTATTTATACAAAGGTGAAAAATAAATATAGAGGTTTGTCAAAAAAAACTTATTTTAGATCTCCACTAGAAAAAATGGTTGCCTAAAAGTTGCAACTGCTCTAAGCGAGGCAGCAATAATTTAATGGCTTTCGCGTTTTGAAACTAATAAGCATGTGCCCAAAGAAATACCTAAAATTTTCGGCCTAAAAGATCGAATGAAAAATAAAACTAACCTATATTGAGCATTTATAACTGTATATGGTAATATTATTACATTACATATAATTATTTCTAAAGTTGAATAGTCAACCGCGCGCCATTGCCATTAGTAACAATTGAACTACGAAAACAACTTCATACTGCTACGAAATAAACACACAGTGTGATAGCAGTCAACATCAAAATGTTACAATGGGCGTGCGGTCGCCTGTACCTACGTATTATATTTGAAGGCAGACACAATGGGTAGGTAGTTGCGATAAAATCCGAGATCGGACTTTAAAAAATATACTCATTACTCTGCCTGCAGATAATCCTAGTATACCTAATTTATTTGGGATTTTGAATCCCATTTGTGATCTAGTAAGGATTTATTTTCTGCTTGTATTGTGTAATCTCTTCGTGTTATTAGTAAATTAGAACCTAACTGTATAGACGATAAATAACGGTGTGTAGAGATTTGTTTTGTAGTGCAAGTAAACTTATTACTTATTTTAAAAAAACGCGAAAGCGAAATATGTTCCACTTTTAAAACTATCTTTTATTGAACGTAAATCATCATTAAATGATGATGATAATGTTTTGTATCTTCAGTGGATTATAGTTTTTAGCAAATTCATTTTTTTCCTTTGATTATTACTTAACTAGCACTAGGTACGCCTCAGCTCGAGGCCCGCGCAAGTCACTAGCGCGAGCGCCTCGATTATGACGCGAAAGTTTACTTGCATTTTAAAACATTTTAAATGTGTATGTATGCGTGCCAATTCATGTGTAGGTAATGTAGTTTTACGTGATATCAATGTGATTATGTTGTGAGTTACGCAGTATTAATTATTTAGATTGAATTGTGTAATTATTGTTAAAGATCGTTTTATACTTATGAATCATTTTAGCTAAGATGTACGAATAGGTAGGTACATAAGTTCATTTTATAGTGAATTTATGGCATTTGTTTATAATTATTTTGGTAAAAACCTGAAGTGATATGCAAGTTTTTGTTGTTGTCGATCTAGTTAAGTATCTTACTGAAAGCTAAAATAATGTATTTCGAAAGCCCTGTGGTTTCTAACGTCTTTAGCAACGCATGTATGATGATGTATGTACCTACCTAGGTACAGTCGGCACCAAAAGTGGATGTACCTAACTCCCGACCACTCGTGACTATTAGGTACTATATCATAGCAGGTACCTACCAAAAAACTACAGTGCTACAAGGATCGTTCGGCGCTCGAATGACATCATCAGAATGGATTTGTGAATTTACTATCTGAAAATTCTGACAAGGCGCCGTTAGTTCCGATTTTGCCCACGCGCTAGAAACACGTTGAACATCCACCAGACATCTTCATAATTATATACTTACCATGCTGCCCGTGTTTTTGATTCATGATGATCAATGTCAATAACACTAGTTTACAGAGTTTCTGTTCACGAGATGAAAATCATGTATTTGCATAGAGGATTTAATGCTTCATGAAATGCTGTAGTAAAAACATTACGACGTCAGGGGGTCTAAAACGGCCAATTTAGCAGAATCATAATCATCAAAATATTGTCTTTTTTTCGCGTTAAATATACATTGAAAGTATTACAAATTACAAAGTTTACGCTGTTTTTAATTCTGATCTGTATCAGTGTCCCTTAAATTAGACTAACATTAATCTGCTTACATTGCATTTATCCCAGAAACCTTGGCTGTTCCTCAAAACCTTTCCGGTGAAAACTAACATCTTGTTCTTCGGTCACTTTTCTCAGGTTTTCAGGCAAAAAATATAGGTGTGTGTGAAAAATGATTGATTAATGCCATGTTGACACCCGTACGTTTGCCATCCTTCAATTCAAATCCTTTGAAATCGTACATCTGACACAATGGGGGCATTTTGGTTCAGACCCCAATTCCATGTGTTCTGTTTCATTATATTGGCTGGAACTACTAGGCAACATTGAGTAAGGCACCCTATCAGAATGTAATACAACTTTATGACCAATGGGGTATCACTATATTGTGTACACCGGTTGTTCTTGTTTTTAAAGGCTTAATATAATTGACACTCTAAATTGCAAGTATTTTTATTATTTCCTGCTGTCCAATTTGTAAAACAAAATCCCCTTTTGGGGGGGGGGGGGTGGTCTACGGCCAGCAGTGGACGTCTTTCGGCTGAAATAATGATGCTGATGATGTCCAATTTGTTAGTATACTACCAAATTTTTTGACATACTACTTGAGGAACCCTTTTTTATTCAAATTTGCTACCAAAATTTGAAAGTAAATAAAGTAGGCCCTTTTTATAGTTTCTATGATTGATCTAAAAATTGTTAGTATCTAATTTACAGTCTGGAGAACATTTTGAACTAAAAAGAATTACATAAAATGTTTGCTTTTGGAATTTTGGGACAATTAATTGATCACTACGAAACCAGCTTACTTATGACAAAACTTCTTGTGGGTATTATAAAAAAACTTACGTGATAAAAATATTTGACATTTATTTTAGTGATTAGAAGGTAGTCATAAAACAAATCCAACAGATTTTATCTATTGAGCAAAGAAGAAATAAGTATTTGTAAACTAGTGTAATTTATGAAATAGATAAGTACCTATACCAAAATATAAGATTTAGATACTTACTGTAGGCCTAAAAATCAAAGGTAAATTTTTTTTTTTTTTGAAAAACACGTGAATCCTGCATAAAGAATGGGCTTAAGCATATTTTATTTCCTTACTCAATATTTTACTGTCATTCCTTCCATGATTCCGAGAGGTTTATTTTAATTATTATTTTCTAAGTAGGTTTCCACACTAATTGATATTGTGTTATTATAATTACAAAATATTATGTTAGGTAAATAATTGTTCAATAAAATCTGTTGATGGATTAGTAAGTTAATTTTATTTTACACTTCCCAATCCCAATCAATCAAAACTAAAGGATTTATTTTAAGTATGCCAGTTACCTGCTCTATTTCCGAGAGGGTGACCGGCAGTCCCAGAGTGGCGTTGGGTTTATCGTCCATAAGTCCCTAGTGAATAACGTGGACGACCAGGGTGGGGTACTTACCTTATACATATATAGGTAGGTACTCAAAATATCCTCAAGATATTCGCTGAAGGTCGTAGAAGTCTGCGTCCCGACCTCTCCACAACCCGACGACGAAGTGGAAACCATGTAGGTACTTATCTAGGCAAACGGGGTCACCAATTGGGTAGTTATATTGAGAAGGAAGGAAGGTTTATACATATTATAGTGAACTCCTTCTACAGAAATCGTGAGCACAGGAAATGGACCTGGCAGAGCCCCGATGGTGCAACTAAAAATGAGTTTGACTTTATCATTATCAACCAAGAAGCAAATCTTCAATGATGTCTCTTTGATCAATTGAAGCTCAGTCATGATGGGTTTGAGGAAACTGTCCATACAACTGGTTATTGGGCAGAGCCAGCTCACGAAACTGAAGACCGACGATGGCAGGATCGTATCCGCCAAACCGGAGCTACTGAGGGAGATCGAGAGATTATTATGGGTAGTTGTAGGTACACGTCAACCAGTAATCCCGTTGTAAAACTAGCAAACGACTAATCAAATCAAATCATAATTTATTTGACTAATCTAGTAAGAGCTTGACTGACCCGATACTATACCGAAAACATCTCGAATGCCAGCACGAGATTAGGATGGCTCTGAAACAGCCTAAAAACAACAAGGCACCGGGTGATGACTGATGATGGAATTACGGCCAAACTCCTGAAGGCGGGTGGAAAACCGGTACATAAGGATCTTCAGAAGCTGTTTGATTCCGTAATACTCGAGGAGAAAACGCCACAGGCATGGTGCAGGGGTGTGGTGATACTCTTCTTCAAAAAGGGCGACAATACCCAGCTGAAGAACCCATCCCTATCCCATCTCACTTCTAAGTCATGTCTACAAGGTGTTTTCAAGAGTCATCACGTCTCGCGCGCAGGCTTTACGATTTATATCAACATCATCTTTAAACGAACACACCTACACCATCTAACTCTCTCTCACACACCACACACAACTCCGTTCACACGACATCTTCCACATCACACTCGGACCTCACACTCACACTTCACCTACTAACAAACACGCGAAAAGAAATATTACCTATTTCTTTTTCTCATAATATTCCTACAAATATATATTGTGATATATTCCAATCTCTGCGAGGCCAGAAGACCATAGCACAGGGTATCTTAGTTTGGATTCCTGACTCCCACAAAAAGTACCGCTAATATTTGTGACACCTGTTTATAGTTGTCGATAAACACGTGTGAGAAAATAAATCGTTATAAATACTTTTTTTGTCCTAAGTACTAGAAAAATGTTAGTAATTAAACGTCGTTTAAAAAAAATTTGGTTGTCTTTTATAGTCTGCAGTTGTTTCGGTATAGAGCGCTGTTTCCAACACAAACAAAATTAAACTTTAACTTTGGGCAAGAAAACATATTTTACAAAATCCGCGGGTGGCCAACTGACAGTTGCTTTGTTGACATTTTGGCAACAGTTGCTATGGCGGTCTTTTCATTTTATCGGTGAAGAATTTTTGCATTGAAGTGAAATTTAATCACTATCCATGAAATTATCGGACTAAAATTATGTGGCGTAAATATATTTTGTGTGGAGATGAAATCGTGGGCGGCCATCACATAACTTTACCTGCGATGTTCCGATAAACCAGCCAAGAAAACCGGATAAATTATTTTTGATAGTGAATAAATGCAAGTGTAAGTTTAATCATGAGTTGTTGCAGTAAAGAGAAAATGGAACGAAATGATTGCGTTAACAGTATCAAGGGTCACTTAGCTAGATCAGAACGAGGTAAGAGGTACTTTGTTACTGTGTAGGTAAGTTCATAATTAATTACTACCATGGATACGACCCTGTGAAAACTAGTCACTTGGTGACATCAGTATCTCACAAAGGTGTATAATTCGGTAAAGGTAACCATTAGGTACCGCAGTGAAATCTGTCTACGACAAAAAACAAAACCTGGAACCTTGTAATAACACAGCAGAGGGTCAATTCAGAAATAAAACTGTATTTTTAAATAAAAAATATCAGTATTAAAGAAATTGAATTATAAATTAAAATCCTTTTTAGTATTGAGTGTAGGTAATGATATTGCTAACGTTGAGTAGGTACTTGCGCAGACACAATCTAGTTACGAGGATTATCCACCAGCAATTTGCCTTGCAATACAATCTTCTGTTCTGATGTACCATACTACAAGTATGTGCCCAACCCAGTGCTCGAGAATGGTCATGCCACATTGTATTGGGAATAATCTATCATTACAGACAGGACTATGTTAACAAATAAATTTGATATTGTGGTGATAGATTACTGAGAGTGCCGTGCAATGATTGTTGACATCACTGTCCCTCATGACGAGGATCTCATGAAAGCTGAGAATGATAAAAAAATCAAGTAAGTATCTTCATTTAACACACAAAGTTGTCGACATGTGGGACGTGGACGCAATCATTGTACTGATAGTCATTACGGTTAATGGACTAATAGCAAAGAGCCTCGACTAACACCTTAGGAGGCTTTCATTGCGCGGTTGGGTCAGGGGCTTGATCCTGAAAGCAGTGCTCCTGGACATGGTACGCATAGTGAGCCATTTCCTCTCTCTGGAGCTCTGACCACCGGCAGCCTAGACCTTGTTCCTGATGCCGAGTGGCCATGTATCTCTTTATTTTTTAAATGTTTGTTTACTTTTATTTTTAAAAATATTTAAACATGTATTAGATAAGAGAAATAATGAACAAAAGACAGAATAATAATTCTGTATTGACATAATAGGTTATAGAAACTTGTCTGAAGCCTCTCGACTCCTGAACAAGGTGTACCGGAATGTCAGAAGTCAGCGCCCTCACCCATTTTATTTGGCTTAGATACTAATGTCAACATTGGAAAAGACAAACATTATTATGACTGTGATAAAAAATACAGTTTTAAAAGAAGTAATAACAAAATAAAATAAAATAACAGAAACGAAAATTATGAGAAAATGTGTAAAACATCAAAAATATAATTTATTCTTAAGTTTTTTTTTTTCAAAGAAATGTATGTTGTATGTATGTTAGTTTTTAGAATGAGATTTATTTTTTACATCCTCATAATCAAGAGGAAAGAGCCAATAAAGTTTTACCTATTTTAATCTTATTCGAGCTAGTAAAGTTTAATTTTAATCTAATTCAACAATTTAAAAAATTATACATATTTCCAGAGACATTTCGAGTGTGTCCATCAAAATTAAGTAAGAAGGAATTAGAAAATTTATACTTTACTCTTCTGGAAAATAACTTGGAGCTCAAGAAAACTATCAATAAGCAGCAGGACAACATCCGAGTGCTGTCCACGAAGGTGCAGCGGATGACCAACAATCAGGAGAAGCTTCTGAACAAAGAAATGAAAGAATGCTGTGCTGGAACGAGAGCTTTTGTTAATGAGCAGAAAGTTTTGTAAGTATTTTACTTTCAACTGGCCAACTTTTATTTATGACTACCCTCTCATCTTCATGTTGCTGTCATGACGTACTACGATTTTGGTGGTTAACAACTTAAATATTAAAAATGCAGATTAAAGTTACGAACTGTTTATGCTGAAGATTAACCTTACATAACTTTACTCCATGTTTATTCATAGAGAATCAAGACTAGTGATTCTAGGGCAACTGCCAAGTGTGTAGTCAGGGTGTTCTAAACATAAACATTAAAAAAAAACGTTTATTTAACACATGACACAAGAGAACACTATAAAAAAATAAATATAAAAAACTTTTTAAATAAGAAAGATACATGTACAGACGCCAGCACACATCAAGCTACCCGAAACTGATAAATTTTCCCAATCAACCTGGAACCTAATGCTTTAAAGCCATAAAGTTGAAAATCTATTAAAGAGACAGATTGTAGTAGCTTGATGTGCTGGCCTCTGTACCTACATTACACCTCTGTGTAATGTGTGATTACAAATGCAATACTTTTGAATAATTTAATGCCATTTTTAGAGTTCTCAAGAAAATAACAAACTTTATAAGATCACTTTCTTGTCTGTCTTGTATACATTTTCTGGAGATCTATGCAACATAAAAAACCGGCGACGATGTGCGAGTCGAACTCGCACACAAGGGTTCCGTACCATTATCTACAAAAACGGCAAAAAAGTCATGTCTCGTTGTATGGGAGCCCCACTTAAACATTTTTTTATCCTTTTTTTTAGCATTTGTTGTTATAGGCCGTTATACAAATACATCATCTGTGCAAATTTCAACTGTCTAACTATCACGGTTCATGAGATACAGCCTGGTGACAGACGGACAGACAGACAGACAGCGGAGTCTTAGTAATAGGGTCCTGTTTTACCCTTTGGGTACGGATACGGAACCCTAAAAATAAATTTTGGCATATCTAATGGTAGGTCTAAGGCTGAGATCTGTAGAGGAAACTTAAAAGAAAGATAGAAAGAAAATAGGTATATTTTGGCACATGCCACAAGTGCTCACAACATTAAACAAAAAGAAAACTTAAATCTAAATACAAAAAAAAAAGAAAATTATTGTGTGTCTCACGGCTGCGCCAAATAGGTCCAGTTCAGCAAAGTTCCTTTAAAACTGGACCCCTAGGATGACAGGTGTCACCGAATACAACATTTTTCATTATGGCTGCAAAACAAAATATCCCAGAGGAAATGAGATTTTTGCATGTGTAGATACATTTTAAAAAACAGTAAAAAGGGTGAATGAAGAAAGAAAAAGAGGATTTAAAAAAATTTTTAATTAAGTTTGTTAGGTACTAACATAGACAAAACTGATTATAACTACTATTCTTCATCGATAACGTAATCTAGAAACTCTCCTGGGCGATTCATATTATCCTCACGCCCACCCCAAAAACCATAGGTACTACACACATTATATGGGCGCAGCAGATCAGTGTGCGTTTCCCTGCATGTGCAGTAATATTACACGGGGTATGTAAACGGAGAAAATGTATCGCGCGCCGTTATAGGTCTGCAAAATCAATTAACAACATATCGGAAACGTATAGTAATTATCGAACTTACACGAAATATTTTACCCTTTTTTTTAAAGTTAATACACAATTTACACATATAAAAATGTCAATACTAAAAATTGTTGTACTGGTTGAGACCTGTCATTTATGGTACAATTCATATCTGCAACACACTTGGACCAGCGCAGTGTAAAACTGACATTCTCCTTTTATAAGTAAATAATCATCTTACTTCTTACTACTATTATAAATGCAAAAGTTTGTGAGGATGGATGGCTGAATGTTTGTTACTCTTTCACGCAAAAACTACCAAACAGATTTAGATTAATTGACACACAGATAGTTTATAACCTGGATTAACACACAGACTACTTTTTTATCCCGGTGGTACTATCCCGTGGGACACTTACCCGACTCTACGCGGGCGAAGCCACGGGTATAAACTATTTGATCATAAAAATTGTGAACTTGCAGCATAATAGAACTGAAGGAAACCAACCAGCGCCTGGCTGACCAGATCCACCATCTGAACATGAGACTGAGCTCGGCTAAGCAGTTCCAGAAGACTTCTTCACCACAGGCAGCGACGGCCCGACTGAATACCCCTTTCAGGGTGACCAGTTTGACACCAAAGAAGTAAACATATTTGTATTATGATACTACTGTTACAAATGCGAAAGTTTGAGAGGATGGTTGGATGTCTTTCAGGCAAAAAATTGGGATAGTTACCGAACTACACGCGGGCGAAGCCGCGGGCATATACTAGTTACTTATAGTTTAAGAACAGAACAGAACAAATCCGTGTAGTGCGTGTATCGCTCGTAGTGTATGAAACTACGAAAGATGTCAGACTGGCAGCTGGACTGACATCTTTCATAGCATGACCCATGCGTGCATGCGGTCAGATGTGTGCTGCATTTAGTCTGCTCAGGCCTCTGCCGTCTGCACTGCGTCTCTTTGTTGACCGTCTCGTTAAGGTCTTGTGGCCACAATCACTACTGCTAAGCATGGGATACTGGGTTCGATTCTCAGATCGGGCCAATTGTTGTTGTGAATTTCTCAGTAGCATCCCGGAGTCTAGATAGGTGCCCGATAGATGACAATTGGTTCGCCCCTTATTACATGGGGCTTAAACATAACTGCCGCACTGTGGCACTAATAGGTACCCAAACAAACCTCTGCTAAAATTTAAATTAAATCAGCTCATATTGTCCCACTGCAGTGCAACGGCCTAGTTCGATCACCTTTTTATAATTTTTTGCCTAGACAATAAAATTAAAAGGGCTAATGCAAAAAAATATCTTATAGGCACGATTGTCTCATGAAGGTCCAAGAAGCTTTTCAACCGACCAGTCCTTATGAGCCCCTCAAATTGTCCACCTTCACCCAATGGGAAGATAAGTATGTGTTGATTAAAATGAATGATTTTCTCTCTTCCCTCCACTACCGATGAGGAAGCGACGTGCTGACGACTATTTTCTCGCTCAAGAAACGAATAATATACTGTGGGTCCCGAGTCAGTGAAGAGATACACATAAAAGTGTGTTCGTATTGATGGTCTGTACCATAAATATTTCATGAAATAGTTATTCAATGGGGTTAAATGAACTTGAGGGTTGTATTGATAATTTTAATGATTATAATATTCTATAACTCCTTATGCGCGAATCATATTTTCATCAACATACAACCTGAAGAAAGTTTGAATCTCGCGGGCTACCACAGACCTGGCTCTTTCACAGATACATGCATTTTATTTATATAATAAGTACCTATAATTTCCAGATGTCCAAAGAAAGTGACCCAAACCCAGACTTCTGTGCCAAGTGAGAAGTAAGTGGTTTTTTTTCAACTCAAAAGACACAACTTTCATTGGCATTTATTGATTTATCTACTTTAGGTTGTGTATTCTAAGTTGAATTTTGACAGAACGTTTGTTATTAAAAGGGTTCTATTTTTATTTTTTTCGCTTCAAGGGAATTTGAACTGTATCGTGTATTAGAGAGTGTAGTTCCAAAACTGATTATTATGAAAAATCTATCGTTAAGTACTATGTTGAAATATATGTTTTACAATATTTAGTACAACCTATAGATGAGGAACTCGTGGCTAATTAATAACAGCCGCTCGGGTTGATCTTTTAGGTTAAGCCGCGTTGGCCTAGGTTGGCCGTGGATGACCACCCATTACATACGGAGTTTCCTCAGTGCCTCGGAAAGCACGTTAAGCCGTTGGTCCCGGCTGTCAATTGTATCTATATCTTTGACAGTCAGTGGCCCGAAAGTCAGACAACCAGTCTTACCAAGGGTTATCGTTTTACTCAGTATTAACTGGGTTGTGGAGGTCAGATAGGTAGTGGCTCCATGTAAAATACTGGTATTCAGCTGCATCCGGTAACACTGGAAACTGACCCCAACATAATTGGGAAAAGGCAAGGCAGATGATGAGTATAACCTATAGATGAATTATAAAATTATTTTTAAACATTTCAGGTCTCCAAAATCGGACCAACCATGTGACGCGAATAAATGTAGATCTCTCATGGACGAGTTAAAACGTGAAGTTGTCGCTTTACAAGAGGTAAGAGTCTTTCATATAATAGGCCTGTTGGTCTAGTGGTTAGTGACCCTGACTGCTAGGACGGAGGTCGGGTCGGGTTCGATTCCCACACAGGACAAATCTTTGTGCGATGAGTACGATTATTTGTTCTGTATCGGGGTTTGTAATTTATCTAGAATATGTATGTATTTAGAAATATATAAGTAGGTATGTTAGCAGTTGTCTGGTTGCCATAGTACAGGCTCTGCCTAGTTTGGGATCAGATGGCGGTGTGTTGGTTGTCCCAAGATATTATTATTATTCTTTATTTCTCTTATTTAATACATTTTTAAATATTTTAAAAACAAAAGTGAACAAAACATTTAAAAATATAAAAAATAAATTGCCACATCGGCATCAGGAACAAGGTCCAGGCTGCCGGTGGTCAGGGCTCCAGAGAAAGGAACCGCCTCACAATGCGCGCCGTGTCGTGGAGTACTGCGTACTGAATGAAGCCCTTGACCCAGCCGCGCAATGAGAGCCTCCTAAGGTGTTGGTCGAGGCTCTTTGCTATTAGTCCATTAACCGTAACGACTATCGGTACAATGATTGCAGAGTCCACATTATTATTATTATTATATAAGACAATTATTATCTCAACAAGAAATGTGCAAAGCGCCTGTTGGTATCGTTATTGCAAAACTTTGTCTGAGAAACTTAGCATTATATTTTTTTTGCTAATAAGATTTCAAAATGGGTGTACTTAAAAGTATCCTTAACGAAACCGAGAGGCACTTGTTCTCCCCTTCCCCGTCATTGCGATTTTTTTTTATCTTGACCATACCTTCTAGATATTGAGATCCCCAATATCTCAAAAGTCGAAGTTCCAACTTATTCACCAGTTTTTTTTTTAAATACAAGTTTTTAATGTTATAACTTTACTTTAAATACCTCCACGACCCCCGTACTATTCAATGCATCTAACAGCACAATGTTTTAAATGCGTTACATTGAGTCCTACTATAAGCAGTTAATTTTGACCACAAAAAAGCAATAATTTTTGCGTAAAGTTACTTAGTTTGATGTACTGAATGCTTGGTTGACCGCTTCGTGAAGGGTTTGTTTATCCCTGTAAGTATACAATAATAATGTTAAAAATAAACCCTCCGATCCGTGAAGTATTAAGTATCGAGATTAGATTCTATTTATAGGTATAATAAAATTATATTTCCTTTACAAATTTTACACATTTTTAATAATTCCTTAAAAAAGCAGTGAAAAAAACATTTAAAATATAAAAAACTGTAACCCATCGATATCAGGAACAGGGTCCAAGCTAGGTCGGAGAGAGGAACCTCCTAACAATACGAGCCGTGAAGGAAAACATCTTGAGGAAACCGGCATGTCCGAGCAAGTTCCAAGATTCTGTGACATCTACCAACCCGCACTGGGCCTGCTTGGTCGATTCCCTTTTATTTATCTCTATGAGAGGAGGCATGTTTCAACTGTAGGAACGTTAAACGTTGCTTATGCTTTTTTAGGAGCTCGCCACAGTGCACTACGAGTACTCGTCCCGCATCGGTCGCCTTGAGACCGAAGTGGCGGAGGTTCGCAAGGAGAACGTTCGCGTCAGCAGCGAACGTACGGCGAGCCAACACGAACTGCAGAACACTCTCAAGCAGAACAGCGATATACTGGCAAGGTTTAGGAAAAGTGAAGCTAAATGTGGCAAGTACAATATTACTATCCCACTGCGGGACAAAGGCCTCTTCTCTCGTACAGAGAAAACAAGAGCAAGAATCAGCACGCTTGCTCATGACGGATTGCCGCGATTTCAGCCTTAAAGTATTATTTTAAATGTCGAAGTCACGATGTTTTCTGATCATCGATGTCAGAGATATCTCAGCACTGGACCGGTCGACGTGGTGACACTTGGGAGAGAACTATGTTGAGCAGTGGATGTCTTTAGGCTGATATGATGCTGATGAGAACGACACTCGAGGAGACCTAGCACTCTACACGGCCACGACCAGGATTCCGACCAGTTTTGTTCAAGATTGCGGCCGGTCATGCTATACAAGTCGTGGTCGTGGCCGCGTAGCACGAGAGGTCCCAAAGTTAATGTTCAATTGTTAACACAACTTTCTACTGTATGACAATCGTATAACTCTAATGTAAATGCCTTAATATTATTACACTGTCGGAATTTAAACTGTCGACGCTGAGCCGAGCGATGAAAATCCAAGAGAGCACTTTTATTGGAAACTGGCGTTATTCTTTATTCCTTTTCATTGCAGCTGAACTCGCCGCTGAACTAACAATAGAAAGGAGAAAGGTGGCTGAACTGGACACTCTGCTGAAAGCTGCCAACTTGTCGGACAGAGTCAACAAGACCATGGAGGATCATTTGATAACGTTAACAGTGAGTTAATTATTAATAATGTTCTATTATAATAGCCAGCACCAAGCTACTGCTATCTGTCAAATTTCTTTAACAGATTTTCAACTTGATCGCTAATGCGTTAGGTTCAAGGTTTTTCAAGGATTGGGAAAATTTTACAGTTTCGGGTAGCTTCATGTGCTGGCGTCTGTACCCGTAGTGGAACCCATTGTAATATAAAATAGGTGTTATCTCAAAGTTGCAATCATTATTGCTCCTAAAAGTTTTTAAACTGTCATGGTCACTAACATTATAATTAACACTAGAAACGGGATATTTACCATGACCACTGTTTGTTTTGAGTTCCCGATATTTCGGCGCTGTTGCAAGCACCATGATCACGGATAAACTGAAGTTATTGCGAACAAGAAAGAGGGTAGACCGTTTTGTCTGCTCATAAACACCCACCCGCAATAACTTCAGTTTATCCGTGATCATGGTGCTTGCAACAGCGCCGAAATATCGGGAACTCAAAACAAACAGTGGACATGGTAAATATCCCGTTTCTAGTGTTAATTATAATATTATTGCTCCTGACTGTACGTACGTGTATATCAGACGTATTTCCAGTGGTAAAGGCCATTTATTCCGGCATGGTGTGCGTATGACGTTGTGTTATGTTATATAACTTGTAAAAAGTAAGTACCTACCTACATAGGTATATAAAATCGTCGACAGACTTGATTTCTTGACAAAAACTATCCAGTGTTCTTTTTATCTCATATCGAATTATGTAACACTAGGGAGACTATAAACCTTCTGGAATAATAATTTGAAAAAACAACAACGCGGTCTCACAAACAAATGTGATACGCAACTTAGTTTCATTGTTTTTATTTAGCCTCTATTGTCCCACTGCTGGGCAAAGGCCTCCCCATAGCCTTCCACTCTTCTCTCCGTGCGGTTTTCTCTGGCCAATCTCTCATAATCGCTGCTAGGTCGGCACGCCAGCGTTTTCTAGGCCTCCCTCGGCGACGACGCCCGCCTTCTGGCACCCACTGCGTGACGACTCTGGCCCATCGGTCCTGATGCATCCTATAGACATGACTTAGTTTCATATACTTACGTGTTTTTTTTTTATGTCCCGGAACTCTAGGGTTATATTCTAAATGTCGGATCCGGTCATTGGTACGGCCTTAAAATGAATCGCAAGTACGCCAGTGGTGACATCACGCGACCTACTAACAAGTCTACCAACACCACAGCGTACTTCTACAGAGCCCTGATATTTTCAGCTCGAGGCGTAGACGACATTGAAAGTTAGATCGCCGCGGAGTTGAGGCGTCCTGGAACTGTACCCCGAACCATTGTGCCCCGTGTTATTGTGTTAAATTCTAATGTCAAGTAATATTGTTAGTTTAATAGAAACAGTGTATCGCACCTAGTGTGTTTTCATTGCACGAAACCCATCGTCTGCCCATATGATGTACAAGCCTAACGGAATTAAATCCTGACAATCCGACGATATAAGTAAAAATAATACAAAAAGTCTTGGAATATGTGGTCCAATGCATTGTTTCGAAGATGTCATCAATCATACTAAGTTTCATTGATAAATACGAGTAATTCATTTTCAGTCAACCCAATTCATATTTAAAGTTAAGAAAATGCGACGTTGTCATATTTCACGTTAGAGTGTTTTACATTAATAATCGTGACTTTGTCAAGTTATTTTGTACGAAAAATTAAAACAATAAAAAATGTAATTGAAAAGTAATTCATGTCTCATTCATACCCTAGAGTTATGGGATATAAAAAAAAACCGGCCAAGTGCTAGTCGGAGTCGCGCACCGAGGGTTCCGTATAAACGCGTAGGTATTTTGTTATTAAACTAAATATTTACGGTTTTCGGATTTTTTCCTTTACATGTGCTGTGAGATATTGCTTCTTGCCAAATTTTATGAATCTAGGTCAAGGGGAAGCCGGGAAGTACCCTATAAATTTTAATTCCTTTGAGATTGTCGAAATATAGCATTTTGCGGCATAAATGGCCGTATCTTTTTTACGTTAACATAGAAGTTTGATTTTCACAGGTTCAAGGGACTGTAGACTTGAGTCTATGGTTTTAATTTCAAATCGATAATCTCCACGCGTTCCCGAGAAAAAAGACTTGACAGACAAGCGAACAGACAGACAGACGGACAACAAAGTGTTCTTATTAGGGTTCCGTTTTTTCCTTGTACGGAACCCTAAAAACACCTTGTATAGAAATCATTACTAATATGTATTATAAAGAGGTAAAGTCTGTATGTGTGTTAGTTTTCGTCGGAGCTCCTGATTCCGTTCCGAAAATTCTTACACTAATGAGAAGCTGCATTAACCCAAAGTGTCAAAGGAGTTCCCACAGAATAACTTCCGACCATAACGCTAGCGAAGCCGCGGGAAAAAGCTAGACGTAGTTATAGATAACACCATCTTCCTTCAGGAGACGCTTCAAGGCGCAGTCGTAGCACCAAAAGAAACATATGAAAATCCTCTGAAATGTAAATGCGGTTGTCCTCCTCCTGCTAAGGTGACAGACGGAGTGGCTGCTGATAAAGTATGATTATTTTATTTATGAGTACCTACTTAGTGGAGTTTTGGTGATAATTGAGCTGTATAAGTAATGTACTTTTACAGTTTACTTACCGCTCATTAGAAAGTTGCATAACTAAAATTAAATTCCTGTACCGTATAAGAAAACCAACACCACCAGTCTGGTCGGATGATTCCTCTTTTCAAAGCGGATGAGGAACTTAAAAACACCCTGTTCCTCATATCCCTAATCCTTCATCCTTAGCTATTCAATTTGTCTTCGTAGTCTTCATAAATCCTACCTACTTACAGAACTGGCTCCCCGAAATTTCAAAACAGAAAGATGTGGAAGATCGTTCCGGCAATAGTTCTCCTACTAAATATTTGCCGAGTAAAATTACTTCAAGTGCCAGTAAAGCCATTAGAGTCGAACACGAGATTCCTACTAAAACAAGTTCGAAAAGAGAAGAGAAAGTATGAATCGTTTTTTTTTTAAATAAAATTGTCAAACTATAGCGTGGGCGTGGCTCTTCTACAATCACTTTGACAAGAGAGCGTTGTTGGTAAAAAATTGTGAATATGTTTTTGAGAAATGTGTTAAAAAATATGAGGTCGGCGTTGGTTCCGATTAAGGCTACCCACCAAAAGATTATTGTTCAACTATACTGCCTCATTAGTCTAGTCTGGTTGCTAGTGCTACTGCTGAGCATGAGGGGTCGGGCAGTGTGAATGGGTTTTTCCATCAGGAATTTCTCATTAGCAGCCCGTAGACTGGATTTGCGTCCGGCTTGACTTTTTATTATAAAAAACCAGCTCTGAATTTATGAAAATAAAGCCTATGTCATGAGAGACAATCCTGTTGCCATTAATGGAGCACAAATCCATTGATCACAAGTGTCTGTGAATAGACAACTTTCCCATATTCAAAGGTGGACCGTTCGTGACCGATGACTTAAGAATTCAATATGATGAGGAGTAGGTACAGTACATTATCTATGCATCCTTACAGCATTGTGTTTCCGATCCAAAACAAGAAAATACCTAAAAGTGAAAATGTGATAGCACAGGAAAACCAAAAATCGTACCAAACATTCAAAGAAGTATTTCATTACAGGAATTAAGTTGTAATCCATGTGATTGTAAATCCCAAATAATGTGTAATAAAGGTTTATTACACATTACTGCCAAAGCTGCTGCAGAGGCTGAAGTAATAGTATGAAACAAACATCTATTTTACCAAATAAGTTTAATATTAAGGGGTTTATTCATAAACACTAATAATTAAAGTAAAGAAGGATAAGATTTATCATCGTTATCATTGACAGCCTTGTGCCCCCGGCTGAGTACAGTTCTCCTGCTTGTCATGGCATTCTTCCCGGGCCTGCGCGAGTCTGAACCAGTGTCTAGTAATGATTCGCTACTGGTTTACCATATACATTTTTGATTTATAAACAATGTTTATGAATAAAGCCCTAGGGGCGGTTTCAGATTAACGTATTTTCGGCGCTTATAAGCTCGTTTTTGGACGCGTGTGTAGACACGTCGTATGCGCACCTTTTACCACGCGTGGTACTCGTACGAACGTTGACGCGCGTGCAAGTTCATACAAGCGCGATTCGCGAGATAAGTTGTCACTTTTGCTTGCAGATGTCATTTTAATCAAGCGAACACCAACGGCATAACGGCGTGTACTCGCGTTCGATTTATTGAAGCGCTTATATAATGAGGCGCGCGTATACGCGCAAAAAAATACGCTAGTCCGAAACCACGGCACGTAGGCTGCTAGGATCATTTGGCGCTGAAATGACGTTATCAGGGGACAGTAGCTCAGCAGTTGGCCACGCGTCACAAGATCCACTACAGCTTTACATTCCCTTCACAGTTATTTTGCCTCTTGATTTTGCATCACTGTCAAAATTATCAGGATTTGTATTGTCATTGATATCAGGGTGTGCGAAAGGAATATGTTTCTTGCAACCTAGTTTCGTCTCTGATACATTTAAATGATGTCGAAGAAACAGATTCATTTAGACACAAGCCATTTGTTCAAGGAAATTTCCCATCGTCAAAAATGTGGAACTTCCATGAACTAATCCCCTATGTATCCTCTTTTCAAAAATCCTTCCGAAACTTTTATTACCTCGTAGTAGTCATAGCAGTAGTATGCTTCACTGGGGTAAAGGCGTCTTCGTCTTGGGCGAGCTTGATTCCCTCACAGCACCCAGCTCAGCAGCAGCAACTCCTGAACGAAGCGAGGCAGTTAACTCAAAGCTCACTCGCTGCGCTTGGGAGCCTTAGTCTTTTTTTGCGTTTGGTGTTTAATGTAGCGCCCATGACAAAAGACACCACTTTTTCCCTTGGTGAATAATCTACTATTATTTAATTAGCCTGTGTATTTTCAGGATCGCAAAAACCAGGAATACCCCTATCCGCCTCCTAAAGATTTATCTCTACGGCCAGAAGTATGACATTATCCATACCTATTTCTATTTTTTTTAATTTATTTAGCTTGTACGTTTAGGATCGCAACCATGAATACCCCAATCCTCCTCCCAAAGTTTTTGTAAAAAAAGAAGCGCCATATTGAAATAATTTATTATCTTTTATCTTTGATAAAAATACACATAACGAAACGACACGACACGACACGTATGAAACTACATATAACGAGGTATTCCCTGGTCAATTAGGCAAATTAGTTACATAGAAGTAAAAAAGTTTTATTAGCTATTAATTCGTTAATCGAATTGGTTTTTATAACCTCCCAGTAAAACCTCCTCTGGGATAAATGTATCTTTGTTTCGAGTGACATTGAATCCACCGCTGCACACAAGATTAAAATCGTCCCTCGCTTCGCTCAGAGTTCCCTCGCTGCGCTATAATTCGTTCATTCGTGATTCATCCGTGGCATAAAATACTGCTTTGTCCCTTCATAAATAGTCTGCTATTATTTATTTAGCCTGTATATTTTCAGGAGCGCGAAAACCAGGAATACCCCTATCCGCCTCCTAAAGATTTGTCTCCACGGCCAAAAGTATGACTTTTTATTATTCTCACTACTACATTAAGTGAAGGCTGTGGCCATTCATTTGGCTTATTTTATTGTAGGCATTGCCTACTAGTAATGGACCATACAAATTTTTGTTCCGTGCAAAAATCGGTCACGCATCGCAGCAGCCAATCGCTCAGCCACTGTGCCAAGCTTGCCGTTTTTTGTCTTTCAATGATTTTCTGGTGCCTTTGATTGTTAATAAGGACTGTCATGTCAGTGGATTTATATTGTACTATGAGTCACTAAAAGTTCACGAATTATAAAAATAACTCTTGCACAAAATCGTATACTTCTAGAGACACTGGTTTATGCTGTAAGTCGTTATCAGTGAGTGAATAAAATAAGGCTAGTGTCATGCAGTTTTTCAAGTGGGATAAAGGAGCCCGATTATACGACCTCGCAGCGAAACTCCTGTAATCGCAAGACACGATAGTTTTGTCGAATTGGAACCGTCATTAGGATTATGATCCTACTATCATTGTTTTTTATTTATTTAACTCGTATAATTTATTTTCAGGATCGCAAAAACCAAGAATATCCCAATTCACCTCTTAAAGATTTGTCGACACGGCCCGAAGTATGACTCTTTATTATTCTCACAACTACGTAAGGTGAAGGCTTGGCTAATTCTATTGTGGGCATTGCCTGCTAATAATGGTTGTTCTTGGATTTGATATTGCAATATTAGCTAGTTTAGAACCCGGTCTAGTAGTTTTATGCCGAACATGGAACGCTCTCAGTGTTACTCTGAATCTGAACACAGCCTCCTGTGCGAGCGTCCATATCTCAGCACCGTACGTCACGGTGGGCAGAACATGTACTGATTGAAAAGACGGGTCTTCAGGCAGTGTGGAATTTTGGCTCATTTCCAAATTTCATCGAATTTACTGAATGCAGCTAACACAAGCTGAACTTTTCTTGACATCATCGTCGTTTGATGCTCTTTGCCAAAGGAAAGAATGTGGTCAAGATAGGCATAACGGTCAACCTAACCTACTTATCTTCTATTATCTTTTTTTACATTTTATCATTTATGATACTAATATGTTTTCAGGATCGCAAAACCCTTGGTCACCCCCCCTCTCCGCCTCCTAAAGATTTATCTACACGGCTTGAAGTACGATTTTTTAAATTATATTCACTTTACTGCATTTAGTGAAGGCTGTGGCCATTCAGTAATTTTCTGGTACCTTTGATTGTTAATAATGACTGTCACTGGATTGTATCAAGTCACCAAAAAGTCACGAATTATATAAATAACTCTTGCACAAAATCGTATGCTTCTAGAGACACCGGCTTATTGCTGTGAGTCAGTATAAGAGAGTGAATGAAACATTTAAGACTAGTGTCGTGAACTTTTCAAGTGGGATCAAACAGCCTTATTATTAAGACCTCGTAGGGAAACTCCAATAATCGCAAAACACGATATTTTTATCGAATTGAACCCATCATTAGCACTATCATTATTTTTATATATTTATTTCGAATAATTTATTTTCAGAATCGCAAAAACCAGGAATACCCCAATCCACCTCCTAAAGATTTGTCGACACGGCCCGAAGTATGACTTTTTATTATTCTCACATCTATATTAGGTGAAGGCTGGGCTAATTCTATTGTGGACATTGCCTGCTAGTAACGGTTCTTAGTGGATTTGATATTGCAATATGTGCCACAAACCCTTCCTAAGCAAGTTTAGAAGAGCTTCTTAAAGTACCCAGCACAGAGTTAACAGTGGGTAGTAATAAAAGCTCCGAAAAAAAAAATGAGCATACTCAAAATACGAAATTTGATGCTTTTGATACTAATTTTGCGACAACTGAAAGAACATAGAAACGACCGAATAAAATACTGAAATTCCGAAAATCAATACAGAATTTGCTGATGTAATATTTTTCCACCAGCTTAAATTGCGTTTTATCGAAAACTACAGTTAATCATTTTCAGTCATTTATAAAATAAATAAACCAGGAATGATGAAAATAAATGATAAGAGAGTCCACGAGCAACTGAATGAGTTTTATATTTGGGCAGTATGTTTACAAGAGATGGAAAGATTGACTCAGATGTGGAAAGGAGAGTAAATGCGGGAAATAAAGTGAATGGTGCTTGCTATAAAGAAGATTTCAAATAAGCCTCGTCTGGCTGTTCACAGTAGTGTGCTGGTGCCTACACTTAGGTATGTATGGGAGTGAATGTTGGGTGTGGCAAACGAGGCATGAAAGTAGTTCTTTTTTATGTCAGCCTGCTCTGTCACCCTGCTGGGCAAAGGCCTCCTTCATGGCTTCCCAATCCTGTTTCCAATTTGCCCTCTCCGACCAGCTGTTAAGAATGAGTCCAGATCGTCACGCCAGCGTTTTTTGGGCCTGCCTCGGTTACGACGGCGAAAGTAGAATAACTAAAGTGGTGAGGTTCTTCAGAAAGGTCAGGTGCGTAGTACTCGTAACCGGCGTGCGTGTATAACCAGATGTATGAACGTGGACATTACATCGTAGCGTAGTCGACGTAGCCCCGCTACGTGGGGCTCCTATTTCTGTCCGCAGGGCTTATAGTAATCTAACACGGGCCGCCATCCCCTTTGAACCTAACCAGTCCGGAGACAGGGCTCCCCAAGTCCCGAGCTCACTTCGCTCGCTCTTGCATCCTAAGTTATAGAGCTTAAGAAAACGATTATTCTACCTTAGTATTTTTGTCGGAACCTTAGTATTTTTTTCGGAACCTTGGTATTTTTGTCGGAACCTTGGTATTTTTGTCGGAACCTTAGTATTTTTGTCGGAACCTTAGTATTTTTGTCGGAACCTTAGTATTTTTGTCGGAACCTTAGTAGTTTTTTCGGAACCTTGGTATTTTTGTCGGAACCTTGGTATTTTTGTCGGAACCTTAGTATTTTTGGCGGAACCTTAGTCTTTTTTTCGGAACCTTAGTATTTTTGTCGCAACCTTGGTATTTTTGTCGAAACCTTAGTATTTTTATCGGAACCTTAGCATTTTTTTCGGAACCTTTGTACTTTTGTCGGAACCTTGTATTTTTTCCGGAACCTTAGGCCCTTCGCACATGGAGCTACTCAAAAATGACTAAACTAATCAGTAATTACGATTACAAACCAGTTAGAAATTGTATCTCGCACACGACGCTACTCAAGTTGTAAGGTTACAGTCACTTCTGTTTACAAAAGCACACGGTTAACAAGTGGTAAACATGCCAACTGGATCGAGCGAGGACGAAACTCGGGAAACCAGTAGCGTAGTGACCGGTACGACACGTCGCGCGTGATCGGTTGCTAACGCGTTACTGACCAGTTAGTAACTAGTCGCGTCGTGTGCGAACCTCCATTGAACATGTATGGGCTGTGACGCTCAGGCAACTCGTTAGTAATTTAAGTTTGTGACTAGTTCTTTTTAAGTAGCTCCATGTGCGCAGGGCCTTAGTATTTTTGTCGGAACCTTAGTATTTTTGTCGAAACATTAGTATTTTTGTCGAAACCTTAGTATTTTTATCGGAACCTTAGTATTTTTGTCGGAACCTTAGTATTTTTTTCGGAAGTTTGGTATTTTTATCGGAACCTTAGTATTTTTTCGGAAGTTTGATATTTTTTTTGGAAATTTAGTTACTTATTTATAAATTTAGTATTATTTTTCGTAGAATTGCGATTTGAATAAGCTCATGTTTGTTTGTTAAATACAACATTTTTTTGTCGATAAATTTTGTATTAATTTTTCGATAATCCCTTTGAAGCTCCACGTTCTTGTGCCAATTTCATCCAGGATATACCCGCGATGTCAACAATGTCATCTGCCCATCTCGGCGCCGGACGACCTACACTTCTCTTTCCGGTCCTTGGACGCCACTCGGATACAGCTTTACTCCATCTGCCATCAGCGCGTCTTGCTAGGTGTCCTGCCCCACTCCATTTGAGTTCTATAACGCGATTTCCAATATCGAAGACCTCCGTAAGTCTCCGGATTTTGACGTTTGGAAATCCGTCTAGTAAGTTATGCCGAATGTAGAACGCTCTCTGTGCTACTCTGAATCTGAACACAGCCTCCTGTATGAGCGTCCATGTCTCAGCACTGAACGTCACGGTGGGCATGACACTGATTGTTAAGACGGCAGTATAGAATTTTGGCTGATTTGCTGAATGCAGCTAACCCAAGCTGAACTCTACTCGATATCTCTGTTGTTTGATGCTTTTTGCCAAAGGATAGAATATGGTCAAGATAACGGTCTACCTAATCTATCCACACCTACTTATCTTCTATTATCTTTTTTTACATTTTAGCATTTATAATACTAATATGTTTTCAGGATCGCAAAAACCTTGTTCACCCCCCCTCTCCACCTCCTAAAGATTTATCTACACGGCTCGAAGTACGATTATTTTTATTATATTCACTTTACTGCATTAGGTGAAGGCTGTGGCCATTCAGTGATTTTCTGGTACCTTTGATTGTTAATAATGACTGTCAGAGGATGGTATCTAGTCACTAAAAAGTCACCAATTGTGTAAATAACTCCACAAAATCGTATGCTTTTACAGACACCGGTTTATTGCTGTAAGTCGTCATCAGAGAGTGAATGAAACATTTAAGACTAGTGTCGTGAACTTTTCAATTGGGATCAAACAGCCGTATTATAGGACCTCGTAGGGAAACTCCTGTAATCGCAAAACACGACAGTTTTGTCGAATTGGACCCGTCATTAGCCTTATGATACTACTATCATTGTTTTTATATATTTATTTAGTTCGTATAATTTATTTTCAGGATCGCAAAAATCAGGAATACCCCAAACCGCCTCATAAAGATTTATCGACACGGCCCGAAGTATGACTTTTTATTATTTTCACATCTATGTTAAGTGAAGGCTGGGCTAATTCTATTGTCGGCATTGGCTGCTAGTAACGGTTTTTAGTGGATTTGATAGTGCAATATGTGCCACGAACCCTTCCTAAGCAAGTTTAGAAGAGCTTCTTAAAGTACCCAGAGTGGGTAGTAATAAAAACTCAAAAAAAATAACATGAGCATACTCAAAATACGAAATTTAATGCTTTAAATACTAATTTTGCGACAACTGAAAAAACAAAGAAACGACCAAATAAAACACTGAAAATTCCGAAAATCGATACCTACAGCATTTGCTGACGTAATATTTCTCCACTAGCTTAAATTGCGTTTTACCGAAAACTACAGTTAGTCATTTTCAGTCATTTATAAAATAAATAAAACAGGAATGATGTAAAAATAAATTATAAGAGAGTCCACGAGCAAGTGAATGAGTTTTTATATTTGGGCAGTATGTTCACAAGAGATGGAAAGATTAACAGCAAGATTGCAGATGTGGATAGGAGAGTAAATGCAGGAAATAAAGTGAATGGTGCTATACATGCGGTTGTGACCAACCAGTCGATTTCATATAAGGCTCGTCTGGCTGTTCACAGTGGTGTACTGGTGCCTACACTTATGTATGGTATGTGTGGCAAACGAGGCATGAAAGTAGTTTTTTTTTATGTCAGCCTGTTCAGCAGTGGGAAACCAATGCTGAACAAGGGCCTTCCCCATGGCTTTCCAATCCTGTTTCCAATTTGCCCTCTCCGACTAATGGCTTAAGAATGAGCCCAAATCGTCACGCCTGCCTCGGTTACGACGGCGAAAGTAGAATTACGAAAGTACACTTGGGAGCAAATAAATCGAGCCACTACCTTTTTTCACGTAAAATGGTAAATATTTTTGGTAATATGGAACGTATCAATTCGAACTATATATCGCCTAAAAGTTTAGTTAATAACCTTTACAATGAGGGTAAATTATTGAATAATAACCTTATTGAATGATAAATTATTGGCTCTGCAAGAAAAATGGTAATTTTGATAGAAAATTTAGTAGGGCTAAAACAGTCCATAAAAACAATAAAAAAACAAAATTATTGCAAAAAAAATATTCTTAATAACTGGTATTACCCCCCCGGGCCCTGATACATTCTTGTAGCCTATTAGTCATCGATCTGATCAGCGTTACGATGACATATTGTGGTATGTTCTCCCACTCTTCAAGCACAGCGACTTTAAGCTCGGGAATGGATGAAACAGCGGGAACCCTGGCTCGGACTCTCCGTTTTAGCTCGTCCCATAGGTGTTCGATCGGGTTCAAATCGGGACTTCGTGCTGGCCATACCATTTGTTGAATCCCGATCGCAGACAAGTATTCCGTAACGATCTGCGCGGTATGAGGTCTCGCATTGTCATGCATAAACAAGAAATTTTCTCCGACAAAACCAGCATACGGCATTACGTGGTTTTCAAGAATGTCAGTTATGTATCGGTCAGCTGTTAATCCACGTCTACCACTGCCATCGTTGGCGGGGTCGACGAAGACAAGTTCCGTTTTTCCGTCTAGAGAAATTCCTCCCCACACCATACAAGAACCACCACCAAAACTCACCGTTTCTCGAATGCAACATTGGGCAAATCTTTCACCAGGACGTCTATACACTCGGTTTCTCCCGTCATTGCTAAAAAGACAGATTCTTGACTCGTCAGAAAACAAAACTGACCTCCAGTCTTCTAACGTCCAATTAATGTGTTCTCGAGCAAACTCCAAGCGAGATCGGCGATGAGCTACAGTCAATTTTGGGCCAGTTGCTGGTTTGTGTGATGTTAAATTTCGTTCTTTTAGTCTTCGTCTCACTGTCCACCTACTGATTGCGACTCCTCGAACGTCACGTAACGCTTGCTGTAGCTGAACAGCATTAAGTCCACGGTCGCGCAACGAATTGGTTGCAATAAAGCGGTCGTCACGTTCTGTTGTTGCCCGTGGTCGGCCAGTTCCAGGTCGCCGAACAAAAGCACCAGTCTCCAGATACCTGCGGTATACCCGCTGTACCTTTGAACGACTCAAATGAAGTCTGCGTGCCACTTCACGTTGTCCGTGTCCAACCTCAAGTAAAGCTACAACTTGGGCAGCTTCCGTCGGTGTAGTATCCATTTTATCAGGTTATTTTGATTACACAGACACAGATAAAGACAACAATAACAAGTAATATGGGTATAATTAACAAAAACCTCAAATTTAATCTTTTCTTAACAGAGTACAATAAAAATGTCATAAGCAAATTAAATGCGATAATTTTATTGTACCCTTTAAACTTTAATAAAAATGAAATTTTGACAACTAACTACCCTCATTGTAAAGGTTATTAAATACCCTTTTAGGCGATATATGTTTCGAATCGATGCGTTCCTTAATACCAAAAATAATTACCATAATGCGTGAAAAAGGAAGTGGCTCGATTTATTTGCTCCCAAGTGTAGAATTGAGAAAGACGAAAGTAGAATTAATGCTGTGGGAATGCGTTCAGAGTTACAACTCTGAATGATAAATTGAGGAATGAGGTTATACGGAAACGTTGCTGTTTATATGTATGAGAGGATGAGTGAAAGGCGATTACACTCTGCGCTGTGGCATGGTGCGGGTGACAATTGCCTGTATGACGTTGACATCTGTCAGTACCACATGACTAGGGATGTGACGTTATGCAATTCATTTTTTCGCTAACTATACTCGCAGCTTAGATCTAGTTCTCTTTTATATTGTTACGAAAACTAGTGTGTTATTCAGTTGTGCAGTGTAACTACGTGTACAAACTTGTCAATATAAATGTTTTATGGCTACATAAGTATCTTTGTACTAATATAAAGTAATCAAAATCGGGTTTGTTTTTTTTTTGTGACAACATTTTTGCTCTATGTGCCATAGACTATGGCGCATTCGTCTAAACTCATATCTGAAAGGTCTATAGCTTTTAACAATAAAAAATTGACCTACACACAATATACGTTTTTTATTATATAAAATATCGACTATCCATCGTAGCAGTATATCCTATCACTAAATACGTCTATGGCGTTACGTTATACGAATAACACTTTGCTTAATTTTTCATTCAATTTGATTTTATTTGTGGACTAGAACATTCTGGTTGGGTTTAAATTAATTTACTACGGTTATTAATGATTTAATATATTACGAATGTGGTACAGCTGAAATACTAAATCATAATTTGTAAATCGCGGCAACTTTCAAGAGTGAAATGAAATGTTACTGAAACTGTCACCCGCACCATGCTACAGCGCAAAGAGTGTAACAAAAGGTATTTACAAGGCAGATGTGAGTGACAACGCCGGTAGGGGGCGCCCTAGAAAGACACACACTGACCTTATTGGTGAGGTTCTTCAGAAAGGTCAGGTACGTAGTACTCGTAACCGGCGTGCGTGTATAACTAGATGTATGAACGTGGACATTACAACGTAGCGTAGTCGACGTAGCCTATTTCTGTCCGCAGGGCTTATAGTAACCTAACACGGGCCACCATCCTCTTCGAACCTAACCAGTCCGGAGACGGGGTGCCCCAAGTCCCGAGCTCACTTCGCTCGCTTTTGCATCCTAAGTTATAGAGCTTAAAAAAACGATTACACAGGTCTGCAATGGTTTTCCTCTATGAAATCGGAGTAACGTTTTCCATAGTTTCAGATGTGCTGATTACGAGAAAAATAATAAAAAAAATCCATCACGTCAGGATTTTTTGATATTGAATATTTAAGATTGTACTGAAAAATGTCTTAGCGCCTACATTTTTAAATTTATAAAATTACTTCAGCTTAATTTTTATTGCATTTAATTAGTGTAAGGGGACATAGAAATTAATCAAAATCAGTAATTTGTTAATTACTACATAATGAGTTTAAGTAAACCTAGGAGAAAATCTAGGATCTAGGAGAAAATCTAGGAGCCGTTAGCGAAGAACAAGGCGAAAGATTTCACCAAGATTTGAAAGAGCTTGAAGTCCAGAATCAAGGAAGATGGAATACTAGCATGATGGCGGACTATTGTTGGTTATTGAAGCGCGACGATCCAAACCAGAAATTTAAGCGGAAATTGCACAACCGAAGCTTCCAGAAAAAAAGGACCAGGTTCCACAAATAAAATTTACATGTAATTTAGACTAGTAATAAGTTGTTATTATACAACGTGTCCCAGAAATCAACGTCAAGCCGAAAACGGGCAATAGGCCAAGTCGTGACAGCTATTAGAAAAATATAAAAAAAAATCTTGGTCATGTACTTTTCGAATTATAAGCATTCAAAAATAAATCTCAAAAAGTGACACCCTGTGATGATTTTTCAAGTCCTGTGACTACATTATTAACATTTCGGTAGTTTTTTTCTCTGTGATCTAACCATGAATAACCCTTCTGTAAATTACAGTTAAAAGTTAAAACGTAACTGCCTCAGTTTTAAATTAAATGTTAGATTTTTGCCCAATATTGAATTCAAAATAATGACATCACCCAAATTTAACCGACTGTACTGAAAAAAAAATCTACTACACTATTTTGGCAAGTAACTTTAAAAGATGGCGCGTTTAGTCAGGATTCCAAAATGGTATAACACATACTAATTGCTACTTCTTAATTGAGGAAAAAAAGTACATTGTTGGTTTTAGGTGCATTTGAAATAAAATTCAGTCGTTGGATTTCTTTTATTATAATTTTTATTAAATCAGATTTACGAAGTTTTATAACAAATGTTCAAACTGTTTTCCTTCAGCTGCAATGCAAGTTCTACATCTCTTTAAAAATGATCGCGTAATAAGACGGGCGTATCTTCTTGAGTTGATGTATTCAGCGGCTTCTGCAATTCTTTGGCGCAGCTCGTCTAAATCTTGAATTGGCTTAGAGTACACTTTATCCTTTATCGTACCCCAGTAAAAAAAATCTATGGGGTTTAAATCGGGTGAACGGGCAGGCCACGAAATTGTACCACCCCGCCCAATCCACCTATCGGGGTATTCTCGATTGAGAAACTCTCGTACAGTGAGAGCATAATGCGCTGGGCAGCCATCTTGTTGATACCACATGCTGCCGTAAATGTTCAGTGGCACTTCTTCCAATAATTCTGGTAATTGGTTCTGTAAGAAGTTCAAATAACCCTGGGCATTCAAATTCTCCGGCAGCTCGATTGGACCAATAACTTTACCATTCAAAATTCCCGTCCACATATTTACTTTAAACTGGTACTGAGATCTATCTTCCCGCATCAAATTTGGATTTTCCACGTGCCATTCGTGCAAATTGTGGAGGTTCATGTAACCGTCCTTTTTAAATGTTGATTCATCGGACCATAGAATTTTTTCAAAGAATGGCGGGTCCTCTCGGTGCCTCTGCAACATCGTTCGACAAAATCGTACTCTCTCTGGGTAGTCTCGGGGTAGCAGACTTTGTACTCGTCGTACATGGTATGGGTGAAACTCGTTCTTTTTTAAAATACGATGTGCAGTACTTTTGGGGACTCCTATGCTCTGTTCAATTCCACGTACTGAGATACTTCTGTCTTCTTCAACTGCTTGCAAGACTTCGGCTTCGTAGGGCATAACGGGTCTTCCCTCGCTAACCATTTGGCTAGGAAATCGACCCTCTGATAATGACCGATGCACATTAATAAATACTCGATGATCGGGATGACGCTCAGCATTCGGGTATCTCTCATGATACACTCTTGCTGCAGCATTGGCGTTGCATAAGCATTCTCCATAAATGAGATGCATGTTGGCGTATTCCTGTGCGGTGTATCGAGATGGCATGATAAGACACTACACAAACACGGGGTTGCGATTAAAACAAGTCCGGGGTTGTCAGAAACGGTGCAGATAAATCCAAATCACAATGCAAATCAAGTCCAATAAACAAAGCCACAGTTGTAAGTACGAAGTCAATACGAATACAAAAAGATGTGCAGTCAACGAAAGAGCGTAACGTACTGCAGTATTGCACAATTTGCCGATGCATCCCTGTTTAGCCAGAGTAGCGTCTCTATCTGTTTCACTCACACATATGAAATGATGTGTCAATCCGTCTCCCTCTTAGTTAGATAAAAGTAGCGTCACTATCTATCTCGCTCCCACTTGTCAAAGTAGCGTCACCTCACATTAGTTAAAATGAATCTTTCTCGCTCACACTAGTCAAAATAACGTCACTCTTCGTCTCAATCGAACTTTTATGAAATACGGCTTCATAAAAAAAAAATGTTTTTTCTCAATTAAGAAGTAGCAATTAGTATGTGTTATACCATTTTGGAATCCTGACTAAACGCGCCATCTTTTAAAGTTACTTGCCAAAATAGTGTAGTAGATTTTTTTTTCAGTACAGTCGGTTAAATTTGGGTGATGTCATTATTTTGAATTCAATATTGGGCAAAAATCTAACATTTAATTTAAAACTGAGGCAGTTACGTTTTAACTTTTAACTGTAATTTACAGAAGGGTTATTCATGGTTAGATCACAGAGAAAAAAACTACCGAAATGTTAATAATGTAGTCACAGGACTTGAAAAATCATCACAGGGTGTCACTTTTTGAGATTTATTTTTGAATGCTTATAATTCGAAAAGTACATGACCAAGATTTTTTTTTATATTTTTCTAATAGCTGTCACGACTTGGCCTATTGCCCGTTTTCGGCTTGACGTTGATTTCTGGGACACGTTGTATATTAGTAGTTTTTTAAGTTAAAAGTAATGTACTTTTTTAAAAATATATTTTTTTATGTGACAACTTGTGTTTTTTTCCTATTTTCTATCTGTACCTTTTTTGAAAAATCTGGAGGTGATGGAGAAAAACTAAGTACATATTCGTAATTAACGCACCAAAATACCCTAGAATCAGCTATCAAATTCTCGAGAGGAAGTTATGACCCTCATTTGGCAGGCCTGTGTTTATTCTACCCATGTTTTTTTATTATTTTATGACCACGTTTTCGGAAACTTAGAATTTTTGTCGGAACCTTAGTATTTTTGTCGGAACCTTAGTATTTTTTTCGGAACCTTGGTATTTTTTTCGGAACCTTAGTATTTTTTTCGGAACCTTGGTATTTTTGTCGGAAGTTTGATATTTTTTTTTTGGAAATTTAGTTACTTATTTATAAATTTAGTATTATTTTTCGTAGAATTGCGATTTGAATAAGCTCATGTTTGTTTGTTAAATGCAAAATTTTTTGTCGATAAATTTTGTATTAATTTTTCGATAATTCCTTTCAACCAGACCAGACCTTTAAACGCAGAACACGTTAGATAATTCAAACTGGGCATCATGTCTACTTATCTTCTACCGTTTTTTTTAAATCGTTGGCCTTACTGGAAATTTCTCTCGTTTACAGACTTTTAAACTCATGTACACAAACAGCCAGACCCAGAATAATTACTTGTAGACCATACAAATGTTTGCTCCGTGCGGGAATCGAACCCCGCATAAACCTTGTTTACCTATAAACACCTCCAAAAGATTTGTACACGCGGCCCGAAGTACGACTTTAATCCATACCTCATCATCATCAGCATCCACAGCCCGACTTCACCCACTGCTGGGTATAGGCCTCTCTTTGCTTGTGCCAAGCTCCACGTTCTTGTGCCAATTTCATCCAGGATATTCCCGCGATGACAACAATGTCGTCTGCCCATCTCGGCGCCGGACGACCAACACTTCTCTTTCCAGTCCTTGGACGCCACTCGGATACAGCTTTACTCCATCTGCCATCAGCGCGTCTTGCTAGGTGTCCTGCCTAACTCCATTTGAGTTCTATAACGCGATTTTCAATATCGAAGACCTTTGTTAGTCTCAGCTTTGTATGGTCAAGATATACATAACGGTCAACTAATCTATCCATACCTACTTATCTTCTATTATCTATTTTTTTTTACATTTTAGCATTTATAATAATAATATGTTTTCAGGATCGCAAAACCCTTGGTCACCTCCCCTCTCCGCCTCCTAAAGATTTATCTACACGGCATGAAGTACGATTTTTTAAATTATATTCACTTTACTGCATTTAGTGAAGGCATTCAGTAATTTTCTGGTACTTTTGATTGTTAATAATGACTTTCAGTGGATTGTATCTAGTCATTAAAAAGTCACGAATTATAAAAAAATAACTCTTGGACAAAATCGTATGGTTCTAGAGTTCTCATCAGAGAGTGAACGGAAAATTTAAGACTAGTGTCATGACTATACGACCTCGTAGGGAAACTCCTGCAATCGCCAACACGACAGTTTTGTCGAATTGGACCCGTCATTAGCATTACGATACTACTATCGTTGTTTTTTATTAAATTTTCAGGATCGCAAAAACCAAGAATACCCCAATCCGAGTCCTAAGGATTTGTCGACACGTCCCGAAGTATGAATCTTTATTATTCTCACAACTATGTTAGGTAAAAGCTTGGCTAATTCTATTGTGGGCATTGCCTGCTAGTAATAAATTCCAACATCCATTCTGAGAGACGGACATAATTGAATTGCTATCTATATGACGAACAATTTTTGCTCTCAGAATGGATATAAAAACTTTCTAGACCATCGATAAACACTTAATTGGTCTATAGTTTTTAGGTTCCGCAGTACTACCCGATTTATGGACAGGTGGGTAACTCCTGTTGTAAAGAATGGTGGTAGCGACCCACTTAGGTAACGAACGGACTGCACGGGCCACGTCCAGTGGACTAATAGAAATGGCCTCCATTTCTGGAATTGAGTCACATTCTCATTCAACAACACGCATCCAATCACCCTCAGTGTGACCGACGGGCACCGACCAAATACTTCGCCTAAAACACTCATGGCGTCGTTATCCGGCAGATGCGCGTCAGTCACTCCTTGAATGGTAACCGGCCGCTCTTCTGTATACCTTTCGTTACTCTGGAAAATGCGGTTCTGAGTATAGGTATCGATCCACTCTTCACCTTTACCGACGGATACGGTTAGCCCATGCATGAACTTTCTGCTTCAGGAGGTCGATGCGCTCTGTTACTCGTGACATGTATTCTCGGGGACTGATATAAGTTCCCGAGAATACCCGCCTTTTTTTTTTTTTTTTTTTTGGGGGGTGGGAAATCATCAAATGACTCCTCCCGCTCTGGGCGGAGCGGAAGGGAGTGTCAGACTCTTACTGACTAAAAACCACCCATGTTCCTTCATTGGCCCTTTATGTTCCAGGGCCGCGGTATCTCTTTCGAACAGTCCCGCAGCCCTGGCAGGCACCGGCCCTTGCGGGCCCCTCCCGTTGCTGACAACTCTTTGAGGCGCGCGTGGAACACGAACGCGCCGTCGACACGGCCTGCCCGTCGTCATACGACGGACGGACGGCGAGCTAGCCCATTACTCACCGTCCACAGGCCCGCGCCTACGGTGGCCGAGAGCCATCACGGCGTGGCCCCCGACGCCCGGTGCTTCTCCCGCGGCGGCTGGGACGTGAGGAGGTTCTCTCCCTCTCACGTTCCGCCGCCTCCTTCGCTAGCATGACTGCTTCGCAGAAGGAGGCGACGGCTTCCCATTCCCTCTCGCCCCGGACCATGGCTTGAACCAGGGCCGGGCGCGAGAGGTCGCCGCCGCCAATCGCCGCTACGAGGACACGGCGGTGCTCCTCCCAAGCGGAGCAGACCTCCACGGTGTGCTCCACCGTGTCCTCCGGTCGATCCTCGCAATTGTAGCACCCGGGCGTTTCCTCCCGCCCGATTCGGTGCAGGTTACCGCCACTATCGTGGCGTGCCCTAGAGAGAATACCCGCCTCACAAAGCAGACAAGCTTCCCGATGAGTGCCTGTCATCCTCTTCCTCAGCATGCTGATTTGCCCGCGTAGTGCAGCAGGCACATGTGTGAAGTTCTGGGATGGGAGAGGGTTGCTGGCAGAGCTAATCTGCACTTCAGAGCGATCAAGTGTAGCATCATCTAACCTATGATTTTTTTGAATGACACGCACCTGATCATAAAATCGTTGGGCAGAGACATCGACGGCAGATTCAAGTGCCTGAAACTGAGAGAGCATCCGACATGGGTACTCTTTAAGGTTAATTCCTCCCTCTGTAGCCCCATAATATGCGCGCAAAACATTTTCATTCATGGACTTAGTAACAGATGAACAAAATCAAGTTTAGAATGACGTACTGAATACGTGGTAACCGTTTTCGCGTCGGTGTCCCTTCCACCCTCTTTAATCAATTGGTGGGGCCTTTGTCTGTGAAGGATATGGGTACTACTGGGACTATCTGGAGCAGAATTAAACATGGACTTCGCTTATAGAAGTATAGTCGGAGACTGGCGCGCGGCTTTAACGTACAAAGAAGTTAATACCTACTAACTACCCACTATAATTTTTATCACCAGTGGATTTGAATTTAAGAATTTTATCAATCCGACCGTCGCGTAGGCTTTACCATGATCTCTTGTTTGCGTGGTAAACGTCAGGGACCACGAAAGAGACAAGACGATAGACGAGAAGGACCTTTATGATGATAAAAACAGAAGATTCATTTCTATGATTAAAATATGGGTATTTTTCATTGTGACTAATTTGAAAGTTAACCAAACGCACCGATTATAATAATCCTCCTATAATCGCAAAACCGTTTATTTTTCAAATGTGGCCTGACGCTGACGGCGCACGTCCACATCATTCCTATTTCATTTGTTACATTTTTTTCATTTTTATTTAGCTATTATAATATGCTTTCAGGGTCGAAAATGCTGCAATGATGCTTCGTGTTGCAATGATGCTAAAAAAAAGACTTGTCCCCTCAAAGTACGACTTCTTTTATTATTCCCTCTTTAAAGCTCTGTCCAAATTGCGCGCGGTTTGCGGGACAACGCTGATTGTTTCCAGTAAATTGGATAGAGGTGTTAAAAATGGCGTAAAAAGTCAAGTGACAATCGATTTGCGCAGTCGCGTCCCGCATTCTGTACGGGATTCGACTTAGTCCATCGCCATTAGATGAAAGCTATGGGCTCATACGTTCATAAATCAATGAACAGTGTATGGGGTATTTTATAATGATCTTCAGATTTGGTACTACAACTGGTAAGAAAGATGAGCTTTTTATAACTCATGGGAGGAAAAGCTTATCTATCTCCCCAGCCAATGTTTTGGAGAGTTTCTTAAAGTATTCCCGTGGGGGGCCACGGGAATACAAATGAAAGCACCCAGCATTTACACTCAACATAAAGTGATTTATTTGTGTTTCAAAATACGCAAAAACCTAATGTTATAAAAGGAACTCTTGATCAAAATCTCATGATTCTAGACCCAATGACTTTAGCTGTGCATCTCTCTCTCTCTCTCTCTCTCTTTCTTCTTCAACCTTTGGCCACCCAATGCTGTTGTAGGTCTTTTCAATCAGTCAACGAATAGATTTAAGGCATCCTTGTTTACTATAATTATCGTCTAATATAATTCTTTTTTCATTTATTTAACCTTGTATATTTTCAGATAGAAAGTTGTCTAGATTTACCCTGTCGCGCTCCTAAAGATGCTGTGTGTGCCTGTGCACCAATCGCAGTAGGTCTTATTTTATTATGCTCACTAACTTTGGCCAAACAGAAGCAAATCCGGTGTGTCATGTAGAACTAAATTCGCTCGCGTCATTTGTTTGATTGTTGGAGGTATTCAATAAAATTGACGCGAAGTTGCGTTGTGCATTTGGAATTCGCCTCGTTGTGGCCAGAGCTTAAGTCCTTCGCCATTAGGTGCACACTATGGCCTATCAATGAATGGGGTTTTCGTCGATTATAATGATCATTAGTATATTTCCTGCTGCATAGTGAGTCACTTAAAGGCCATGAATCTTCCGAAACAAAGTATAGGCGAGGTTTTTAAATTACCAAGCTCACGGAGTAAAGAAAAGAAAGCGCCAAGATTTCATACTCGCCTTGTTCTCATTATCCGATTTCTTGGTAATTAACATTCATTAAAGAATCGAGTTAAGTAATGCATAACAAGAGTTTGACAAGTTTTCGACATTAAATTCGCAAAGTGAAAATCGGGTCTTTATTTTAATTACTCATTATAGTTTCATTTATTTCAGACTGATATTCCTGAATGCGGCTGTTTTCCTCCTCCCCACGTATGATCTCTTACTCTTAATTTTAAAATCAGAAATAAATAAAATTGAAATGTCTGTTTGTAATTTAAAAAAAAAAACAGCTTGGTAAGTTAGGAATAGAAGAAGACTTTTTCCAACCTGAAGATTGAACACGAGACACACCTTTACATGTCGACAAGATGACTTATGAAGATCATGAAGTAACTCAATTAAGACACAATAAAGAATATAAACCACGAGTTTCAGAACGGTGAAGGAAAACATATTGAGGAAGTCGGCATGCGGATCCGAAAATTTAAAAAACTTCATCAACCCGCATTGGGCCCGCGAATTGAATTATGGTCCACTCTCTCTTTCTGAGCGGGGAGACCTGTGTCTCAGAAGTGGAAAATTTATGGGCTGATTATGTTAAGAAACATCCCATCTTAGAAAACTAAAGGATACTCCTAGGAAATGACGATAACTTTCATAGAAAACCTCACACATCATAAAATTAATTTCAGGCTAAAAGGGAAGAAGTCATCTGCCGTTGTCCCGCCTGGGTGCTATTGCCAAAACTTCCACCTCAAGTATGATCATGCTTCCCTTAATTTATCCCCTATGGGATCTGGGGACCGTTTATAGGTGGACTTCGTGTCCTTACAAGTTTAGAGGCAAATATGTTCGTCTTTGATATTATAGAAAATCGACGACTTCGATTTTCCATCCCCTCTGCGGCATTCAGTAACAGATCACGTAATATTATTGTCTAGAAGGTCGTTACTAAAAAGTCGTATGTACCTGTATCACTAAGTCTTAAGTACCTAAATTCTGGTACCTACTTATTTCATATTTTATAACAATAAAATTATGTTATGGAGAAGCAGAGGAAGTAGATTAATATGCCTATTATTATTACTACATTCTCTTCTTAGCGTGTCGATGTACAGACGCCAGCAAATCAAGCTACCCGAAACTAAAATTTTACCAATCAACCCTGAACCTAATGCTTTAGCGATAAAGTTGAAAATCTATTAAAGACATTTGATAGATTGTAGTAACTTGATGGGCGCGTCCGTACACACGCCTTATCGGATATTTAATGGCGTTGTTTTGTTTCAGGACAAACATCCAAAATGCAAGATTTCCTGTTACCCCGACCCTGCTGTAGCCGACGTAAGATTATTTTGTTCATAACTAAGCGAGCTAAGCGCCCGTATCTTCGCCTTGAATAGAATTTTATAAAAAAAAAAACGCGCGTGAATTACTGTCAAACCATAAAATGTATGCGCTTCGGTAATCTTCGTGTTTCCGAATTAGCGCGAACGTCACGCCACAGAGTAGGTAAACACAGAGGCAAAGCTTCTAACTTTTGTCCTCCACTCTTTGCACTAACATTGCGTGTGTATATGAAGTTTTCTTACTGTCGTCTGTCTATCCTACTTCGGTCGCATATCGTCATCTGTCACTCAAAGTTCTGGAAAGTTTTTTTTGAATTACATAGAGGCTAAACAATAAAAAAAAATCTTTCAAAAACTGTTCAAATCTATTAAGTATAGAGTTGTTAATCTTTTGTAAGTCTAATATGATAGGGTTTCAATATTTTAGGATGGAACCTCGCCTGCCCAACAGAAATGTTCGCCATTTAATTTTATTATCAAAAATAGCAGTTACGCATAAAACCTGTATTAATCAACAGTTGACATCGAAAACGTGGCTCTTTATTTACATAGCACGTGTTTGTATTGATGCCAGCTGTCAATATAACAGGTAAAAAGGGGTGAAATTTATAAAAAAGTGGTGACGGGCGAGTAGGCAGTCCAAACTATTCAAACCGGGATTTTGTAGTTATGGCCATATAAAATGGTCAAGTATCTTTTGCTATCCTATTGTAGCTGGCTAAGTATTTGCCAACCCGCGCTGGGCACTCGCGGGGCTTTAGGCGCGGTTTCTACCAAAGCGGTGACAAGCGATGCGGAGAGGAGACCTGCGGGAATCTGCCAACATTAGTTGAAATTCACATCGCGACCGTCTTCTCTTTTGTGATTAGTCGAATCATACACGACTCCAGTCTGCTACGGCTCGTCGCCGCTTCGATGGATGCCGGGGCCTTACAGCCCGTTATCTTTCACAGAGGTTAGCGTAACAGATATTGGAAAAATATAGATATATTGCAAGAGCATAAGTGAAACAGAAGTATTTTCCAGAATGACAAAGTAAATTCGCCGAGGGAAGCGCAGACCCAATTTTCACCGACACAGGAAACAGACAACATTAAATCAAAACTACAAAGTAATGATGATACACGTTACGAGTCCGATGAAATGGTCAGCATTATTATATTTTCTAAAGTCGGGTCCGCTGCGCCATATTATCGTGTTTTACAAACGTTGTTCGCTAACAAGCAAGAGGCGACTAACTGTTGTGTTAGCAAAAACACAATAACCATGTTTACCGCGACGAACGGATAACTTACCCCGGGTTTGCTTGCGGGAGAGCGCAGTCAGTCATTTCAGTTTAGTGCTATCCTGATAAAGACGTTTTCCTCGTCCGCCCACGTCGAAACTAGTTTTTGATAAGACAAAAACATTGTTACTCAAACATCGCAGTGGACGGGCTGTTTTGCTGACATGTTTTGTAAAAAAATTGGCGCAGCGGACCCAGCTTCATGTAATATTTGGATTCTGGGTGTAACAATCAATGAATTGAAGTAATAAAATCAGCATCAAAATTGGCAGGAATAATCTTTTTCCCGGGCACAATCTTACAGCCTTTACGTAAGGTTATGGAGAAAAACCCATTCAAAATAAGATAAAATTAGATATTTTTTAAATACTCATAATAAATAGTATGAAAGGAATGCTGTGATTTTTTTAGGCTTTACTCAAACAGAATAAACACTTGTTGGTAAAGATATTGGAACACCAAAAAAAGGCCGACACTATGAAGAAAGGGGTACGTAATATGATTTGCTTTTGTTAGTAGATTTTTCCAACTTACATGATGATGATGACATAAAAATCTATTATGATCAACCAAATCAACTGTAATTGGTTTTAGATGAGTCAAATTTCCGAAGCTAAACGAAACAAACTTGACGAATTAGTGGTAAGCCCTACGATGTCCTCGGATCCTACTGTCCACCACCATCTAAGTCAAAGGGCATCTATGGGGATGAAGAACTTTACACCCTGTTCTTCATACCCCAAAACTGGTGACTTCAACGTGATAGTCTAGGGGTATGAAGAGTTCTTCGTACCCCTAAACCCCCATCCATTGCTCGCAAAGTTGCCAACGGTATAGAGAAAGATATAACATTTCGTTAGCTTCGCCAAAAAAAGCAAGGATAAGTGGAATACCACTGTAGTTTAATCTTAATCCGATCCAGCCTATCCCTTGCTGTCTTCCCGCAGCGACGGTTTTGGTCACAGGGGGTGTCCCTAGCGTGTGCTCGCTTAGATTATTAGTTTTTGCCCAGACTGGAGGCCTTAGTATTAGTATCAACTCACCCATAGAATTGTCCGGTTAAGTAAACGACAATATACACCATTATTTTTAGGTCGTTCTGGAGCCGAATACCATGAACTCGATCATCGAACTCGAAACGATTGGGACCATTTTGTTCAAAAAATAACAATAAAAAAAACACGAAAGAATAAATTTAATGTTTTTTTTTGTGAAATAATGAGAATCGACGAATGAATTTTTCAATGGGTATCGTTCGCATGTGTTGCCGATCGTGGATACGTTTTACACACACATATGCATTTGAGTTCTCATTATTTAAAAAAAAAAACATTAAATTTATTCTTTCGTGTTTTTTTTTATTGTTATTTTTTGAAAAAAATAGGCCCAATCGTTTCGAGTTCGATGATCGAGTTCATGGTATTCGGCTCCAGAACGACCTAAAAATAATGGTGTATACGCACAACGATCTCGCAGTTCAACGACTGCTCTTACGAAAAACGCTTTTCAGATACTTGGACTCTCACGGATGCGAATACTTAACATACTCTTTCTTTTTAAATACTTTTTTTTTTAGATTAAGGTGCGAGTGTCCTACGCAAAAGGGTCAACTTTTTATCTCTGTTCCAAAACCATCGAGTACTACATTTTTAAACCTGAGTGATGTTTTCTTTTGCTAGGATCCTATACCATTATTTGAATGTGTTCTATGTTAACCGTCGGTTGTTTTAGGTTGGTGAATCTCCAGAAGGTAAAATAACGAGACGTACTTCCGTGGATTCTCCAGCTTTGTTCGAACAATTTGGAGAGGTAGGTTCGCGAAATCGCAACAGCTTTTGTGTCAATAAGAGGACTTTGGTGTACCGATCCTAATATGTTATTCAGTGATAGATATACCTACCAATAACACTAACCAACACCTACATGAAAACCTAAATATATAAAGCACTGTTGGATTTTATTTATTTATCTAAACTTCATGTAGGAGAGTGGTATATCGGCGGACTTAATGCTACATGTAGATTGCGCACCCAAGTAGGCCGCTGCAAACACACTGACAAAATTAAAGAGTCTACCGACACTCGTGTGAGTTGGTACTGTAGGATTAAAGAGCCTTCGAACACGCAGTGTGAGTTCGGTGCTCCCGACCAGAACACGGCCCACTTGCTGGAGTGTCCAAGGTCGCTACTGAAGCTGCGATTAACATAGCCGCCTACGGGGCGCAACTAATTAGATTACACGTAGTTGAGTAAGAGAAAGAAGAAGCAGAATTTTACCTTATTGGATATTTAATGGTGTTGTTCTGTTTCAGGACGGGCTAATATGCTATAAATATTGTAAACAAAATAAGCCTGGAGCAGCCGAGTCTCCTCCATCCAAAGTAGGATTAGTTTATTATTACTAAGTAGCTTATGCCTGCAGCTTTAGCGTAGCCAGAACGTATGTAGGATTTTCAACCCTCGACTCAGCGTCTTGTGTTGAAATTCCAACAGTGCCATTATATTTAGGCGTTCATTAAGTGTTGCTTAGTATTATAAAAGATGGAAATATATTTATCTAATTATTAAGATTGTTTCAGCATTTAGTGTAGTGAAACGGAATTATTTTCCAGAACGACAAGGGTATGTCCACTATGGGCGCCCGGACCAGATTCTCACCGAGCAAGGACAAAGATGACACTAAATCAACTAATACCGCTGATGATTCTGGATACCAGGAGTCCGATGAAACGGTCAGCATGATTACCTTTATTTATTTCTACGTAAACCACTCGTGCAAAGCAATGGTGAAATAGATCGGAGTTTTAAGCACAGAATTAACACTGGATGGATGAAAAGGCAGCAGGTCATGGGAACAAGATGCGACTCCCGCATTCCCCATAAACTCAAGGGAAAAATTGGTTAGATCTGCTGTCTTGTATGGATCAGGCAATTACATGTGACTGAGATGAGAATGCTAAGGGGGATGTGTGGTGTAACGAGATTGGATAAAATGAGGAATGAGTTACTTAGTACATAAGAGGAAGTCTGAAAATGGCGCCGGTGACTGAAAAGTTGTGTGGTAAACGATTGTCGTAGTATGAACATTGTGATGCAGAGGAATGGGGAAAATGTTGAGTGTGAAAGTAGAGGGCTATAAGAGTAGAGGAAGACCAAAGAAACGATGTATGGACTGTGTAAAGGATGAAATGGCTAGATAGGAAGTGACTGCTGAGGTGAAGTAATAGAGAAGTATGGAAGAAGACATGCTACGCTGACCCCAAAAAAATTGGGATAAGGGCAGGGGAATGATGAAAATTTTTTTTTCAGGGTTTACTTCAAATTAACAAAGAATTGTTATTAAAGATATCGGAACTCCAAAACCAGGTCGACTGTATGAAAATAGGGGTATGTTATATGATTTTATCTTATTGCTATGCTGCCCTTATTACTAGTACCTATGTTTAGTTTTTTAGTCACGTTTTTTAGTTTCTTTAAATCTCCTAAATAATATGCAATTTGGATGGCGATCGCACTTTTCTCAGCTACACGCTGCTGCTCTCATACATTAAATCCATTATTATTTACCAATCAATGTGTAAAAACTAGCGTTTGTTATAGGTGCGTCAAATGTCCGAAGCACAATCAGGCAAACTTAGGGAACGTCAAGAAACAACGGCAAAATCTACGGACCCTACTGTCACTACTGCGCCAGTTAAATCCCCAATGTTGCTCGCAGAGTTAACAAAGGTAGGCACGTACTTACATACATAAACTCGCACTTTCTTCTCATAGACGAAGCAGAAACTAAAGAACGCGACCTGCTACCATACACACAGAAGTAAAGTCGTCAAGAAAATGGGCTAACGCTCTAAAGACACTGCTAAACCCTCCATTTTAAATGCGCAGATTTGAAGTTGTACAGGCAGTATTTATAATGGGTGTAACAAGACCCTTAACGAAGCCGAAAAGTACTTGTTCTCCCCTTGGAAAAAAAGCTTCCAATATCTCAGTAACTAGAAGGGTTACTGAGATATTGTGTTGTGTATTCAGTTTTTTTAATACAAGTTTTTAATGTTATAACTTTCATACCTCCATGATGTGGACGCCTAAGGTTGTTTGCGGAAACGATTGCGCATGTAAGCCGGGACTTAGACTGAGATTCGTTTGTTCCTTATTTTTTAACTTAAGTGCTTTTTTTTGCTACAATCCATTTCATGATTTGAACATATTCTGCGATAACCTTCGTTTATTTTAGGCCAGTGAATCGTCGGAAATCAAACTAGTCAAACAAGCTTCCGTGGATTCTACAACTTCGTTAAATTTACAATTAGAGGTACATACATCTCGTACTTAACTAACATTATATAATCATCATGTTCATGCCTTTGTCCTACAACTACAACACGGCACAACACGTTTTTTTTCATTCTCCTCTGGACGTCCTCACAGTGTGACGACATATAACCCATTCTTTTTTTCTTTTGCCTTCCTCTCCTTCATCCATTAAAATTTTTTCCGTAAAAATTAAATCATGACTGATGCAGATAACATTTTGGTCGAGAAAAGAATATTTAAACGTCACGAGTAAGCTACCTAAGAGCTTAGCTAACTTTCCGATTTACTGACTTTGAATAATTCTGTTTCCCAGTCCAAAAGAGAAATCGAAAAAGCTTGGCCGTTTCCACCTACGGAGTCTGATGAGGGTCTACATCGACCACGACAACAAAAACTAAAAATAGAAGTCTTAGGCAACCCTAAAAACTCGGAGGCGAGCCAGAAAGTTGCACAGCCTATGTCTTACGACGGAACGAGGGCGAAGACTGTACAGCTCAGTAATGGCACGCTACACATTTCAGAAGACCGCTCCTCGAGCACCTCTGATAAGATCATACTCAATTACGAAAGTACGACAGATTACAAGACTCCCAAGCTTACCATTACAGAAAAGAAGAAGCTTGATGTTGCTGATAATACCCAACCGGACATATTTTCTATGAAGTCCGGGATAGGACCAGGACACACATTTAACCCAGAAAAGTTAAAATATTTAGAGAATGAAGGCATCATATCGAAGGCGGATTTAGAAATCAACGAAAATCACCAGGCAAAGTTGGAAGAAGACTCCGAATCTATGACTGAAAGTGTACCAAGTAATCCAGAGTTAGGATTTGGCATTCCTAGGTTAGCTAGTAAGGCAAATACGTCACCGGCAGGTCCAAGTCCACAGAGAGTACGCAATGACAACTTGGAGATTTTGCCCGGCAAGTTGAAATTACCCATGACTAAAACGTTGGCAGGTAACTATCCCACAGCAACGGAACAAACAGAGGAGGACTGCGAGTATTGTGCCGCGTGAGTTTTTCCTATTTTTATATAACATACTAGCTGACCCGCGCAACTTCGTCTGCGTCACATAAGAAAGAGAACATAATATAAACTACCCTACCTACCTACCCTACCTACCTACCCTACCTACCTACCCTACCTACCTACCTACCCTACCTACCTACCTACCCTACCTACCTACCCTACCACCCTACCTACCTACCTACCCTACCTACCTACCTACCCTACCTACCTACCTACCCTACCTACCTACCTACCCTACCTACCTACCTACCCTACCTACCTACCCTACCTACCTACCTACCCTACCTACCTACCTACCCTACCTACCTACCCTACCTACCTACCCTACCTACCTACCCTACCTACCTACCTACCTACCCTACCTACCTACCCTACCTACCTACCCTACCTACCTACCCTACCTACCTACCCTACCTACCTACCCTACCTACCTACCCTACCTACCTACCCTACCTACCTACCTACCTACCTACCCTACCTCTCTTTTCTCGCTTAAAATGTAGCTTATATGACACGTTCGTAGATTTACCATAGCAGCGCCATCTATTGATTACTTACTCAACCCAGTCGAAAGGTATCGACATCTGTTAGAATCATTTGGAGTTAACAGATAATTGTGACTGTCAATTAATAATAACAGACAAATAATTAGCAATAAATTAAAATTGCGACTAAAATTTGAGATTTAAACTATCCTATCTCTCAAGTTGGATCGAACTGCACATGGTGTGCGAATTTTATTATAATCGGTTAAGTGGTTTAGGAGTCCATTGAGGACAAACATTGTGACACGAGATTTATATATATTAAGATTTGTGAGTAACATGACAATGAGACGATGTGGGTTTACTATTTATTAAGTACATCTCTGCCTAACCCCTTGGGGGTTACGGGCGAGATCTTGATGATGTCAAGTTTTTGGAGCTATCTCCACGAGCGAGAGAATCGCGACGGATCCGCGCTTCCATCGTCGGGTCGTCTCCACGAACGAGCGATTATTCCGCCAGCGTATCGTCGCGACTGGTAACGCAAACGCCGCGTGCCCGCGACGTGGCGTTGTGCAATAGTTTTGTTGAAAGAGTTCAGTTAGGTGCCAGACGAGAGCGAAATTGACAGCGCGCCCGCCGCGCGCTCGCTGCGAGAGCGCCACGTTCTGCCGCGAGCGCGCGGCGATACGACGACCGACGTTACGCGCGCACATTGCCACTCGTCGCATCGCCGCGATAACATCACCGTGTGGAGACGCATTCATAGAGAGTGTATAGAAATACGTGGCACGACGATATTATCGCCGCGATTCTCTCGTTCGTGGAGACAGCCACTTTTACAACTTTTTAGAAAAAGCTTATCACGGAATAAATGCCTCATAAGAGATGACTTAAACATGCGGTAAAATGGTTACGGATTAGCCATTCGGTTTTTCGCCCTGATTCAGCGATTGTAGATGCTGAACGGAGCTCGCCAAATATGAGTAGAAATTCCTTTGGGAGGGCTAATTTTTGGCAAATGCCAAATCGATTGCACCGACCAGAACATGCATGATCAAAATTCTTTATCTAAGTTCTCACTTAATATTTCATTGTGTTATTTTTCATAAACCACCACTTTTCAGATGCTCTTTTGATAAAGAGTGTAAAGTAAAACATGAAAATGCACTCAACCCTACAATTCAACTTGCACATGGGATGCAAAAGGAACAAAAGGAACAAATTGAGAACCACGATCTACTTAATGCTTTACAAATACCAGATGCCATACCAACATCAGATAACAACACAGAAGATAAGAAGAAAGACGCGTTTTCCCACTTAATAAAAGATATGAATCGTAAACAGAAGTCAAGAAGCCCAACCAAAGACGAATTGTTCGCAAGTCAAAAGGTACACACGCCAAAAGAGATAAGTAACCAGGCACGCACACTACTAAACTATATAGCTACTATTAAAACGATTCATTACGGCTCACAATAACAGCCACGCAGACATCGCAGAGTGAGTGCACTAACGTCTTCTAAATGATACTAAACATAATTTCGCATCGGAAACTAAAGCGTTTGTGGCCCAATGAATAAATACACTGGACCGCAAAGAAAACGGGTCGGTTAGAAAATCTTCAATTTCTTAGAAAGTGCTTGACCTAGCTATATGAAATAAAGACTAAATTAAAGAATATTTTAATGTGCTTAAATGAAAATAAAAAAAAATTGAAATCAAGCTTTTTATTTTTAATAAATGTAAAATATGTTAGCTTTTATTAAAATACTTACCTAAATGTATCCTATACCTACCTATATTGTGTTAGATATTGTAATTAAATGTATGTGTTCGCATGTCATACGGAAGGTGTATTGACTTGTTTGTCATTCGATCCAACACTTCACTTCGCCGTTCATTCCGACATTCACCTACAAGTGTTGACAGTGCGAACACAGGCATTCGAGCTTGATGTCTCGTGCAGACAAGACGTGCAGTGTAAAAGTGTGGGAGAATAAAGTGATTGTTTGAAGGAGGACTGGATTCTTATTTCTTGACCTTTTAAAGGTCAGAAGTGGGATCACACCGGGACTGTAACCGTTTTGGTGGAATACTCAACGCCCATATTTAAAGGTATTTAAAACTTTTTTTTTATTTTTTCAATATTTTTATTTCAAGGCTAGTGTTGCTAAATCTAGAAACAAATTATTATTTTTCTTTGGTAACTACCGACAAAAATTGATTTAATTTTACGTTATAAACTTACTTCCACAATACTAGATTTGAAATCAATTTGAACCCAATAAACATTCTATAATTTAACGGGATAAAGAAAAACGCTCACCAGACTATTATTCGTTACTTTTGAAAAGGATTTTTTTTATCTACCTATTGATTTGTGTAGTTTATTTAGGCTTTCATTACTTTTTATTTTTTTATTTTAAAAACATAATACCTACCTGTACAAATAAACTGATAACTGTACAATATGTAAATTTGGCGCATAGAAGCTTGCACTAACCCCTTACCTCTATTGTCTGATTAATATATAAGGAACGTTTACTTGTTTGTGTTAATTACTTTCAGTTACGCAAGTAATATGCCAAAGCATCGGTCTCGAAAGCGGGTGCGACCCTCTGAGGACTCCAGCAGTGAGTCAGAATTATCCTCGGAGCGCAGTCGCAGATCACGGCATAAGCATTCACGACGAAAACGTTCATGGCGTGTGGAGAAGTCGAGGCAGCGCCGTTCCCGGACGCCAGATACGCCGGCTCCGCCGGAGGAGCCATCAGTACGACCGAGTGCTGGGACTAGCAACAGTGCATCATCACCATTACCAAGTAATCAATCCACTGTTTTAGACTCTCAAAATTTTGTTAATGTGTTTCAAGAACTCGTTAAGTCTTTGCGATCAGATGGCAATGCAGAATATTACCCTGTTTTGAACGTTGTGCCTGAATTCGACCCAACAAAGCGAAATCAGAGTATAGACGTTTGGATTACAAAGGTAAATGAATGTGCAAAGATTTATAATTGGACAGAACGACAGATAGTTCACTATGCTTTGCCTAAGTTAGTAGGGTTGGCCCAGAAATGGTACCAGGGTTTACCCACTTTGTTATTTACATGGACGGAGTGGCAACAAAAATTGAAGTCTGCATTCCCCAGTGATGATAACTATGGTCGGTTGCTGATGGAGATGCTCGCCTGTAGGGCACGTTTTGGGGATAGTTTAGAAGATTATTATTACGAAAAGATAGTTCTTCTTAATAGATGTAACATTTCAGGTAAAAACGCTATCGATTGTATATTATTCGGTATTGAAGATAGATCGGTCAGAACAAGTGCTGAGGCTGTGCAATTTAGCGAGCCTGATAAGTTATTAGTTTTCCTTCGCAATGTTAAAATAACTAAAAAGAATGACGAGCAAAACGTGTCTGTGCAGCCGAGCGTTTCCGACGGCAAGCGTTTTAAAACCTCTAAAGACCTTGCATCCGCATCTGCGGATGCTTGGTCATCAAAATGTTATAACTGTGGGGAGGAAGGGCACCCTTTCTACAAATGTAAACACCCAATTAAAAGATGCAATCACTGTCATAAAGTAGGCCATTTGGTTAGCGATTGTCCTGATAAACGTGAGCATGAAAATAATAAGACTGTTTTAAACATTTCAAAAGAGCAGGATAATGATGCGAAATATCTTTAGGTCACGATAGTTAACGGTCAGACTATGAATTGTTTTGTTGACTTCGATAGTCAAATTACTATGCTCCGAGAATCTGATGCAAAAGTATTAAATCAAACTCTGTCTTACGGTGACTTGCCAAGTTTAAGAGGGTTCGGAAATTCAATTGTTCAGTGTATAGGGAAAATGCGATGTCGAAATTGAAATAGACTTGGTTAAAGCCCGCGTTGAAGTACTCGTAGTCCCTGATCATCAGTTACAGGTATCATTACTTGTAGGCCAAACGTTTACGGAACAAAGTCATGTCGTGGTTCTCAAAACAGAAGACAAACTAATTATTTATTAAGAGTAAAATTATAAACGTCCCTGAAAATGTTAAACTCTATGTTAGTAACTCTATTAAAGTAATGGGCCGCATTAAAGTGGCTGTAGAGTCTTACCCACCATACGATGGTGAGGTAGTCGTGGAACCTAGTTTATGCTCTCAACCTCAAATGATGTACAGTATAATGCCTTGTATTTTAGAGCTAGTTTGTGGCAAAGCAACACTTCAATTGGACGGTTTGGTAAAATCGGGATTTGATTTAAATAAAGGTACCCTTCTGTTTCGGGCTCTGCCGTTAACACAAATTAACTGTCAAAGCATAAATAGAATTGATAAAGGCGCGGATAATTCCTCTAACATTATTATTGATCCTAAAATGTTGTCTGTGAATGACCAAAAGGTGTTAGGTAGCAGGTATTGAAGGCTCATCATGATGATATTGGTTGGTAGTTTCTGGTTTGCCAAAATGAGACGATTCATGAAAAAGTACGTCGGTTCGTGCCTAAAATGCGCTCATTCGAAAGTCCCTGCTGGTATGAAGGCAGGTGAACTTCATCCGATTCCTAAGGTTGATCGCCCCTTTCATACGTTACATATAGACCACCTGGTTCCTTTTGTGAGAAGCAAAAAGAAAACGCGTACCTACTCTTAATAATTGATGCTTTCAAAAAAAAAACAAAATATGTTATACTGGTTCCTGTCAAAAGTACGAAATCGTTACATTCTATATCCGCTAATGATTGGCACTACTTTTGGTTGGGTGGTTATTGATGTATGCGATAATAATTAAGATAAAGGATGTTAGAGTATTAACAGCATAATTTTGTCCATGTTACAATCATGTACAATTGAATTTGATTGAGTAAATTTACATTGTTTTATTATTTATTATACAGTTGTTATTATGATGAATTAATTTTTACACTAACATTATCTTGTACAAGAAATTTAGAGCACACTGTATACATGCAGAGGCTACAGTGTGTAAGATAAGTGGTTATTATGGATATGAAGAGGCCATAATATAACTTGTCTAGTCGGTGTGTTGTGGACATGCAGGGGCCGCAGCATGCCGGAATTGCCGTAGATATGTAGAGGCTACGGTAGTTCTGCTAATATTATGGTTGTACTCGTAGTTGCGGTATTGTCGCTAGTGTGTTGTGGACATGAAGGGGCCACAGCATGCTTGAGTTGTTGTGGATATGTAGAGGCCACCGCAGCTCCTTCAATGCTGTCGCGAGTGTAAATTATATTTAATAAAAGCTGATTTATGGTTGTACTCGTAGTTGTGGTATTGTCGCTAGTGTGTTGTGGACATGAAGGGGCCACAGCATGCTTGAGTTGTTGTGGATATGTAGAGGCCACCGCAACTCCTTCAATGCTGCCGAGTATAATTATATTTAAGTAATGCTGATGTATGGTTGTACTCGTAGTTGTGGTATTGTCGCTAGTGTGTTGTGGACATGAAGGGGCCACAGCATGCTTGAGTTGTTGTGGATATGTAGAGGCCACCGCAACTCCTTCAATGCTGCCGAGTATAATTATATTTAGGTAATGCTGGTGTATGGTTGTACTCGTAGTTGTGGTATTGTCGCTAGTGTGTTGTGGACATGAAGGGGCCACAGCATGCTTGAGTTGTTGTGGATATGTAGAGGCCACCGCAACTCCTTCAATGCTGCCGAGTATAATTATATTTAGGTAATGCTGGTGTATGGTTGTACTCGTAGTTGTGGTATTGTCGCTAGTGTGTTGTGGACATGAAGGGGCCACAGCATGCTTGAGTTGTTGTGGATATGTAGAGGCCACCGCAACTCCTTCAATGCTGCCGAGTATAATTATATCTAAGTTATGCTTGTTTTTGTGTCGAAATTATCATAAAGTTTAATATTCAATTAAGTATTATGACGAAATAGAAAGAGAACAAAATGATATCTATGTAGCTTTATTCATGTTATGAGTTATTTTGATTAATTGTTAGGTTTATTTTGGTTACCTTGCATAATCTTTCCACGGGACGTGTAAACGTCAGGACAGGCCGACTGTTAGCTTTTATTAAAATACTTACCTAAATGTATCCTATACCTACCTATATTGTGTTAGATATTGTAATTAAATGTATGTGTTCGCATGTCATACGGAAGGTGTATTGACTTGTTTGTCATTCGATCCAACACTTCACTTCGCCGTTCATTCCGACATTCACCTACAAGTGTTGACAGTGCGAACACAGGCATTCGAGCTTGATGTCTCGTGCAGACAAGACGTGCAGTGTAAAAGTGTGGGAGAATAAAGTGATTGTTTGAAGGAGGACTGGATTCTTATTTCTTGACCTTTTAAAAATAAATAAAAATGCGTAGTTTTTCCAGTATTTTCGTAAATGTAAATTGGTCACAGGTGTGCCGTTTTCACGATTTGGTATACTTTCTACTAGGTTTTTGAGGCGATACTGCGAAATATTCTGCCATTCCTCTATTAGAGCTTTTTTCATTTCACGTGACGTGATTGGCGGCGGATTCCGCTGACGTACACGTCATCCCAGTTCGTCCCATGCATGCTCAAAGGGGTTCAAGTCGGGGTTGCGGGCTGGCCAATCCATGTGTGTAATACCGACTTGTTGAAAATAGGCAAACACTATCTGAGCTGTATACGGGCGGGCATTGTCTTGCATAAAAACGACATTCTCGTCCACTAAAAATGGACCAAAGTAGTCATTCAGAATTTCAGTGATATATCTTCCTGCAGTTAAAGTTCCTTTTTCTATCACCACAGGATTGGTTATAGCGCTCTCCCGGTCTTCTGTACACTTTTTCCCTCCCGTCGTGCTTGTATAAACAGAATCTAGACTCGTCTGAAAACATAACTCTTGACCAGTCATTCAGAGTCCAATTCTCGTGTAATCTACCATAACTCAACCTTGAGTTTCTGTGGTGTCTTTCTAGTTTTGGGCCATTTGCAGGTCTGAATGGCTTTAAATTTGCTTCAGCCAGACGCCGCCTTACTGTATTCGTACTCAGTCTGTTTCCTCCAGCTTGTAAATGATGATTCTTTACTTCAACAGCCGTAAGAAAGCGATTAAAATTGTTGACACCATACAGCGATCCTCCCGCACCGTCGTGCACCTTGTTCGGCATGTTCCTGGTCTTCGAAGATTGGATCTAGTTTCATGAAAACGCTGGAGTACTCGATGAACTGTAGAAAGTGTCACACCAACAGTTCTCGCTGAATTTCGCTGACTGTGCCCATCTTCAAGTATTGTCAGGATCCTGGTACATTCTTCATTAGTTGACGAAATGATGACTTCAGAACAATAAAATTTATAAAGCAGACACCATATTTATAACTTTTTTATTGCCAAACTAAAAGAAACGCGAAACAATTGATTAGAATTTTTTGTACTAAATTCAAAAACGACCATTATTTTACATTTTTTATAAAATTATCAAAAATAAATAAAAAGGTTATATATATATATATATATTATTTTATGTGGCAATAAATATTTTTTAATTTAGTCTTTATTTCATAAAGCTAGGTGAGGTACTTTTGAAGATATTGAAGATTTTCTAACCGACCCTTTTTCTTTGCGGCGATGATTCTTTTTGCGATTTAAAATTTTAAGCCAAAGCAATTAGAATATTTTTTGTTAAGAAATGGTTTTATTTATTTAAAATAGCTTAAATAAATAAAACCATTTTTGATAATTATCTTTATTTAAAAATAAAAAAACATCACAAGTTAACATGTTTTATCATATATGCAACAATAAATTTAGAACATACCATAAGATCTTTTATACAGATATATAAAGATATATGCCGCGAAATTATGTAATACTATCATTTCGAAGATGTTAGCTCACTCACTCAACGAATGCGTTGTGTGCGTGGCTGTCATTGTGAGTAGTACGTACAGTAACAATTTAGTTTTGAAGTGTGCGTGCCTGGTTACCTATCTGTTGGCCCGTGTACATGCACAAAAAACAAGCATTACGACAAGTCACCCTGTCAGTCTGGCCGACGTGCCACTCCTTAAACAAAGAGAAAACTGCATAAACAATAGTTTCTTACAGCCCCAAGATTCCACAATAGACGCAAAAAAAACTATGTTGAAAAGAGATAAGTCTGTACAAAAACAAAAGAATAAATACGATTTCGTCGAAGATTCGATCATATTCGCAAAACACACATGCGATACAGCAGTTGAACCGGTATTTCTGCCAGACGTGCCACTTCTTGGAAATATAGAACATAGAAATCTTGTCAATGATACTACCGATAACACTAAAAACTATAACCAGGAGATTCCGATGTTTGAAATAATAACGCCTACAGTAGAAGCCGGGCTAGTTGAGCGCACGGCAGATGTGGCTCAAAGCTCAGAGCATAAGCTTCCCGAGAAGGCAAGTCAAGCCATAACCACCACCATTAATAAAGGTGAGTTTTGATTTGAGATTTAACATCCGACTTTACTGATCGGTGACTTAGGATTTACAGAACGATAGTCAAGTACAGATTTCGCCTTGAGCATATATTTAAGGCGATTTGATTGGTTGAGTTGAGCTTATAGAAGAATTTAAATGTGAGAATGTATGTGCGTTCAAAAATGCTTATTCCTAGCTTACGTTTCATAATTTTAAATAGTATAAAATATTAGCTCGTAGCAGATTGTGTTCTAGAGTTCCTGCCTTCTCGTATGGGAAAAAAGCCGTGAATTGTATCTAAATGTTGTTTTGTAGCAGAGGCATCGCACGTCAGTACCAGAGAGCCGGTTCGCCAGCGTAACGTGTCTATGTACCAGCGTGCCAGCGGTACGATCTGCTTCCGATCTGTGCCTGTGAGCCAAGACCAGCCCGCCTGCGACTGTCCTGGACAGGTGGACGGATACTGCACCGACCATTCCAAGAATAAAGGTTTGGGAGGCCGTAGCAAATTGCACTATCACGCGCACTAATATGTGAATGTTTCAGGCCAAACTAGTTTTTTTCACATCAAATGATTTGTTACAATCAACCGATTCGGAACACAAAATACGTCTGTCTGCTACGGAAAGTGCGCGGGGACCGAGGGCAGCCACATACATTCGCTTTGTCTTGGTCTGACTGCGCCAGCCCTTCGACTGCCGTGCAATTATGCACGTTACCATGGCTGCCGCAGCCAGACATTCTTGGCCGCCTAGTGTGCGGGCTCTGATATACCGTCATACATCGAAGTGGTCTGCCTACAGCGCGGGAGCCGATGGGATCGTCCTAATGTTTGCCATCGTGATGCAGCCAGATACTTAACCTCACTTATCATAAAGGACGGGTTTCAGACTAAAAAAGTGACGGGGGCAGTGTGGACTTGTCGGCAGCATGCGACACTGTAAATATAAAATGCCTGTAATGGAAAGTGACCAACCTGACTGAGGATTTCAAATTTCTCCGAATTCTTCGAGAACTTCTCAGTAACCCGCGATTTCAGGTGCATCTCCTTGAAGATAGAAGTACATAGATAGCAAAAATATGAACTACCTCAGGGTAGTGTACCAGCCCCACTACTATTTAACATCTACACTAACGACCAAAGAGTTATCCCAAACACAACCCGCTTTCTATACGCTGACGAGCTTTCATTTACTTGCCAAAATACCAATTTTGAGAATGTTGAAGTCAGATCACTAAGAGCTGTGGAAAGCCACAGCTCTTAGTGATCTACGCCACTGTTATATTGAAAACGGTGTGAAACCAAACCGAAAAACGCAATCGTGTCTATTCCATCTCTGAAACATACAAGCGGGTCGTAAACTAAACATCTCCTGGCAGGGGTACCAATTGCCCACAATGATCGCCCGAAATACCTCGGTATAAACCAATAAAAATTATTGTCGAACTGTAAAAATGAGACTACATGCGAGAAATAACTTGCTGCGCCGCCTTACATCTACCACATGGGGGACGTCTCCTCAAGCTCTTTGCAGAACAACTGGAATTAGTCTCTGCTTCTTTGCTGATGAATATGCTTGCCCAGTATGGGACCGTTCTACCCACGCGTGAGAGAGACGTGCCGGATTTACTTAAACCGCCCCGGTACGAATGCTGTATCCACTAATATTGCGATTACGCCTCCAAATGTTCGTAGGAATAAATAGTCGGGTCAAATTAGACCAAAAAAAAGGAGTGAAGGTACAATAATTCGCACCCAGCTCAAAGTTGGTAGGATTGTTCAAAACACCATCATAAATGAAATCTAAAAAATCCTCAAAGAATTAATACCTAGAAAAAAAATTACTCGGGGTCAAAGTCACAAACACGGGTTTTTCGCGATTTTCAGCAAACCGGTGAGTTTTATCATAAAATTAGTTCAGACAAAAATTGTAGAGATAAAAAAAAAATCTAAACAAAATGTCCAAATACTTTTTTCCTAAGAGCCACCGTTTCTGAGATACAACGATTCATGAAGTTGGAAGAGTTGCAATCGTCATAATAATAATTATGCACACGTTTCCACGCCACCTTTAAAGTAGTGTACTTAGCTCATTTTTTTTAACGTGGTTTACCGGTAGGCCTATTCTACGGATCTGTTGTGATTCTGTTTAATTTGAAACTATTGAATAATAAAAGATATTGGCAAAGGTTGAAAATTATAAAAACGGGGTAAATTAAAAAAATAAAAATAAGGAAAGGACATGGACAAAAAAGTACATTCCATGTACACTTACACAGTGAATATATTATATTAAGAAAAATAGAGAAGTGAATTGTTGCGTATTTTTTAACCTCTCTGCACTTAGAAGTATTGATTACAATATAATAAGTAATGAAAGTTGAATTCAAAGTCTCATTTGTCAACTTTAGCCATTAGGGACCACAGAGAAAGATAAATAGAATAATAGACGTTCTACACCACGCATACTACTTGTAGATATGTATGTGAAATGAACGACAAATGCTCTTACCTGGATTTGATTTAAACAAAACTATTTTCATTGGTATTTCTTACATGTAATTAAATTATATTTTGAAGTGTTGATACGTAAGATATAAACGTAACCGTACCATAAAACGGAACGCGTTTTACAATGTGTCATTGTCAAAATGGCGGTACTGAACGTCAAAAACGTCACTTTCGGAGTCTCAATAAATGTGACAATAATAATATAGGTATACTTTGTCTCATTTTCTGTCGGACTTTCTCAGTTCAGTAAATGTAATCAACATAAATATGGTTAAAAAGCCTTAGTTCAGGTAGAATGACCACCTGAAATAAGGATTTTGGATCTTGTTGAAATGCCTAATATTCTAAAACCATAACTAATAATTCCCGGCAGTTCGCTTTTTAAAACGCCTTGAGGTTTTAAATAGCAAAATCATTATTCATACACTTATTGCCAGCAATCTGATAGAAGGTAACATGACACTGTTTATGTCTAGTTATTTGTAATGAGTACTTCTTTGAGCTTTTTATTTTTTGCAATTTAATATGGCAATATTCACGACTATGAAACACCAAAAATTATCATTGTACACTAAATTTCATAACTATGCAAACGCCCATACAGAAATTGGCCATGTCCTTTATTCGTCTGATTCATATTTCTCTAATACTTCGGCTTCCTCTTCTTGTTTTTCTTCTTCTCCTTGTTCTTCTTCTTCATCCTGGGTGCAAGTAAATTGCCTCAATAGTGATACATCGCATGTCTCTTCGTTCGTGGCAAACGAATCCTCAACTGTTGGTGATTCAACATTGGAGCACGACCGGCCTTGACAATTTGTACATGCTAGAGAACAAAACAGTCCAACTTTCTTGCAACCACATTAAGCACTACATCCCTTTTTACAGTTGCAAAAAATTGTGTTTAGTAGTTTTTCCGGCACAGGTAGGAGTAAAGTCTGAACTGGTTCTAATGTATTGTCGAACAACTTCCGACCCCAGTCTTTTAGGTCTAGCTGATAACCAAACCACACTTGAACTTGGTAATATACCAAGTATACCCTAGCCACGCAGACAATTGAATAGGAGACAGAAGTTGCTCAAGGTTACACTGGCGTATAAAATGAGGGACTGGGTTTCTTTTTACCTGACATTCTCATATTTATATTATATTTACTTACACTTATAATATTTTATACGTGTAAATTACACTTACCGATAGAATAATATTTTTACTTGTATTACAGCTTCAGTGATGTATACGTGGTGTACTTATACATATTAAGACGATTACAACTCGTCCAACTTTTTGAATCGTTATACGTTACGGTGGCTCTTAGGAAGAAAGTATTTAGACATTTTTGTAGATTTAATTATCTGATCTACAATTTTTGCCTGAACTAATTTTATGATAAAACTTACCTGACTACCTGACTTTGCTGAAAATCGCGAAAAACCCGTTTTTGTGACCTTACACCCGAGTAATTTTTTTTCCAGGTATTGGATCTTTGCGGATTTTTTAGATTTCATTTATGATGGTGTTTTGAACAATCCTACCAACTTTGAGCTGGGTGCGAATTATTGTACCATCGGATGTCTAAATTGACCGGACTAATTGGCCAGACGCATCGAGAGGACGAAGCTACAAACTAGCTTACTTACTTAAAACTTTTACGACTTTACAACCTCAAGGGCAGTAAAACGTAACTGAGCGTCCACCCTATGCACAGTTACTTTTTAGTCCCCTTGAGTTTTTAAAGTCGTAAAAGTTTTCTTGGGTGCGGCCGCCCAGGTAGTCTAGCTGATAGCAACGCCTCCACAGCAAGATGTAATTTCTGGCGGGAGCCCTTAATCCCAATGATGGCTTCATCGAGCCGTTTGAGAGCCTTCCACTAAATAGACTCCGAACCCAAGTCGCCGTAGCAAATACAAGCTCCACAGATGGGGGTTAATGGCTGGCTCAGATCTCCACCGTGTATGCGGCGTGACTCCACAGACAATGGCCCACGTTCCACCTTGCGCTGCTTGCACTGACACCTGCGCACTTGGTGATCTTTTGGATTTTGGGCCTTCGACAAGCTTAAGAATGAGATGTCCATGACTTTTTAAAGTTGAAGTTGTTGAAGTTTGTAAATTGTTATGCAAAATAATGTAGTTTTAATTACGCGAAAAAAGATCCAGGCCTGGATGCAGGATGTAGCACCGCCCTCCCACCCGCAAAAATGTGCACATGCAGGAAAAGCTATAATAACTAGCATGCCATACGCCATAGATATTAGCACAGGTTTGGTCTGATATCGGGTGCGGTTTTTGGCTTAGAAGGGTAAACAAATTTGGCCTTAAATCGAGTTTGGCCAGTAACATAAACATGTTGCAGCTTTCAAAAGTGACTTACTCTTACTGAATTAATTATAGTTTTATGGTGTTACTATGGTAAGAAAATAGGTCTTATGTAAAAGATGAAAACCATATTTTAAGCGAAAATCGCTTCTGAATTTTGCTAAGCGTATACAAAATGTGCTCGTACACTTTTCAAAATAAACCAAAGCATATTATATGCTACTCCGAACCACCATGCCGAAATCACCCATTGTAATTCAGCCCAAAATGTATGCTTTGCCTTTGTCCGACTGTTGCTGGTAATTTTAAAAAAGAGCAGCGTTTCGCAACGGTAATCAGCATCAAAAGCGAAAACATCTTATGCCGACGACGGCTGAGTCTTTCTTATACTATTCTGTGGGTCTTTTCTGAACAATACACGTCACGGCAACGATTCCCAAGCTGCTGTAAACAAAGAGTTTATTTATTCCTCAGGTGTTCAAAAAATACACGGCGATGATGCGAAGAAGCTCGGATCTCCGAGAGATTGGCACCGGCAATCGACGGTGGAGCGCGGGACCTACACGGTGGGCTCGAATCGGGCTGAGACACCTGACACCGACGTAGAGATGTCTTACCTCCCAGATCTACCATTGGAGAATGAAAGTAAGTTTACTCGTTCATTGCACCGGTGATGTGTTATGGGTGAAAATTCGATGTGGTATCGAGTTCATCTTTGGAATTGAAACAACGCGAATGACGTCTTCTGCGATTCTGCGTCGATAAGTCTGTTCACTTGTTGAAACGCTGTGGTGCACAAACTGCATTGAGAACTTTTATAACTAATAACTGGAGTGAGCTTTTCCAAGAGTCCATATCAGCACATTCTTCTTTACATTGAAAGTATAACATCCATCCACCACACCCGCAATCTACGAAACGTGAGGCAGAGGTACCAACATTTCGTCCTTGTCAAAAGGCAAAAACAAACACGGTTGTGCAGCGCTAGAAAAGTTAGAAGGTCAATGATTTTGGCTATGACCTATTAAGAATTATTTTAAAACCTGTCTATTACAGAAAAAAGTCCCGGCAAGTTGCGGCCGTTGTCTCCGGGTGAGGACAGGACGATAACGCACACTAACACTACGCTGTCCGATTACTCGCAAGCCACTACTGCGAGATACTCGCTGAGTGAAGGCGAGATGCCCCCTAGTACCAGAAGTAAGTATTTAGTACTCCTTGGTATGACTTTCAATTTTACATGTTAAATGTAATTTATTATCTCTGTTGCAGGACGGTCCTCTGTTGCCGTAGACATGCCATATTTAAATCCGTAAGTGTAAAGTAACCTATCCTTTTACTAGACGCTAGACGTACCTATATACTGGGTGTAAAAATACCCTTTGGCCAAGATAACTTAGTCGTTTAAGCAAGACAAGAAACAAAATAACGTTGAGCAAAAATTATTGCGGGGAGACGACTTATTTTTGTTGGGAAAAATCGCAGCTTCACGGAAACAAGCACGCAATGTAACGCACACAAAACATTATGTTCATGGATGCATGCAATGATACAGGGGTCGTGGGGTTATTTAAATTCCGTTATAACATTTCAAACCTGCATTTGTTGAAAAAAAGGGGATACAAATTGTAATTTTGACCTTCAATATTTTCGTAACCGAAAGGTTCCTCGGTATGGACTAGTAAGAAAACATTTATAAATATCGTAATTACCGGAAGAAAAGTGAGTTTCAGCTTCGATCACCGTCTGCAAAAATCTGCATAAGCACCCAAACCAATACTCGATATGTATTTATGCATATGTGTCTCATCTTCACGGGGCATTCTAAGGATGACTCGTCGACCGCTCGGGCGCGTCGTGGTCGCTTTTAATTCCCTCTAACATAAGGTGCAATTTCCAGCACGCTAGCACACAAGCTGGAGACGCCGCCATCGCACCAGATGGAGGCGGCGCTGAATGCCATCACCGACGAGCTGCAGCGCTGCAAGAACTTGCTGCACGTCAACCGATATGACGAGGTGACGCGACTCTCCACTGTCATACTGTAGTCTTTTAAGTGCTTTAGCACCCTGAAATTCTATTCTATTTTTCATTATGGCAATTAAACCAAATTCGAGAATTCTGCGAATGTCAGATGTGTTATGAAGATGCTTGTAAGGCAAAAAAACATAAAAATGAATGTTTAAAATTGATGTGAAACTTGACAAAGTTAAATGTCAGGTTATAATTTTATAATACGGCAAAGGGAAATCGAATGCGCATTGTTTACATTAATATAATTATCGTTTCGAATAGGTGTCAGTGATAATGGGTTTAAGCCTTAAATATACAGGGTGGAATTTTTCAACCTCACCTGGAGAGAAAGTACTCTAAATACTGGAGTTAGCAAAGAAAAATGACAGGGCTTCATACAATCTGGGGAGCTCGTTTAGAGTTCGCGTTCATTCATAAAAATACAGTCAAAAGATAGATCTCGGTGAAATTAAGATAAAAGTTAATCACAGCATATTTTTAAAATATCGGGTTTCGCTAGGAAACGCTGTTGAAAGAGTAGTGGTGGCTCGTTTAAAAGAACCCCATCAGGACACCAAAAAGTATACTATGTAGTAAACAGTAGAACACATTCAGAGATGGCGGAAATAAATAGTTCCAAAATTGATCAAGATAAGAAAAAATGTCACTAGTAGTCGAATCAGCATGTAAAGCTCCCAACACATTAGCCATCTTGAAAATCGTCATTTCGCACGAATATGCAAAACAACCTTAATGATATTTTGATGAGAGATAAGAAAGTCAATCAATAGACACGTGTAAATTGACAATTAATGAAAACTATATGTACCTAATGGAAACGATTTTGGTCGTAGAAAATCAAAAAAGTGACCTTGACCAACATGTACAAAACATGCCAATTAGTTGCACGTTGATTTACATCGTGCATCTAGATGCACGATGAAGCTTAGCTGAGAGCTTCTAGAAGCTTGCACGAACGGACAGGCACAAATGGATAATGTATATAGAGCTTTAGTCAACTGTCAGTCTTGAAGTCATGCGCTAAAATAGATATATTAAAAAAAAAACATGGAGCAGGGTCCATGAACCTACCTACCGGTAGTAAGGGGTCCTCATCTAGGAACCTCTTCACAATGCGAGCCGTATCAAGGTATTATAAGTACTGACTTCTGAATCAGGCCCTTGATCCAGCCTCCATGCGAGAGCTTCGAGCCTGCGATCAACCGGTGTACAGACTCTCCGGTATAGGGTGTTAAAGACGGTCTGAGTCCATTTGAGTATACAGAAAGAATACATTAAAACATTCTCTCAAGTCCGAACATGCCAAGTCACCTCAGTACAATGGGATAACAATACAGAAAAATATCTAAAAACAAATCAATATGCAACCACCACTCGACAGCAACCGAAAGATTTGTGAAGACCAGGACCAGATAGACATATGTATGACAGAAGACTCTGATTTTAACATTGCCAGGTAAATTCTCTGAAAACTTTTAAATAATTGGATAATGGCTAAAGGATGGATGGATGGATGAATGGCTAAAGCATGGATAAAGAAAATCAAAATTGGCGCGTGAATAATGTATTCTCAAAGTAGGCTCAGAATCGACACTTTTAGTCGTTGACGTTTGTCAGATTATATTAAGCCCTTACCCGATAAATTGTTCAATTCAATTCATTTATTTATTCTCTCTTCACAATATTGGTTTCCTTAAATAATAACAATGTTCTTGACTCAAATACTCTATTGTTATATTCCACATTGGAAGAGACTGGTGCCTGAAGTAGGTTTCTAAAGAAGCCTGTGTTACAGGTCACCAGCCAATTATGATTCTAACAATTACAAGACCATCGTCAAGTACTTGAGCGGGCGGCGTTGTGCTAGCCAGGTGACGTGCGTAGCCCAAATAGCATACGATGCTCATTACGTGTGAACAACATCCTACAGAGCGCGGATTCACAATACAATTGCAGCACTATCCGATTAAGGCATTAAGTTCAACTCCATCCTGGTCAACAGAGATAAACACAAAGTACGACTTCCTCGAAACGTGTGACGGGACTTTAGCTCGAATCAAGAATGGGCTTGATCCCCCAAGTCTGGACAAGTCGATTTGGTTATCTCTGCTAACTTGAATGAAGCACAAGCCGTGGAAACGGAACTTTTCTCCTATGTAGGACCTAGCCTGCAGAATTTTATAGGTGATGGTATCGATTGATGCCATAAAAGTATAGGGTGTTATTTTTTCGAATTTTAGCCGTTTCGATTCCCGAGTGTAGCAAGCGAATTCTCGAAAATCTTTTATAGCAGATTTGTTTCTTTTTATAAATAAGAGAATGTTTCCTTTTAGTAAAATTTTCTATCTCTAGTATTAAAGTACTTTCCCTCTAGGGGTAAGGTTGTAGGGGTCAGCTGTCCCATACATTTTGTCCGTGTAGGTTTTGAATTTTTGCAGGAAACAGCTGTTTTTTTTTTAATTGCCGATGAAAAATTTCTATTTGAGGGGGTTCGGAATGATGTACTGAATACGTGGTATTCGTTTGAGCGTCAGTGTCCCTCCACCCTGTATATATTTACGTGTGTGGTTTGTTTTAATATGTATTGTAGTATTTTATGATAATTATTATAATTTTGTTCGGTTGTGTCCCGTTTCTAGTGTTAATTATAATGTTAGTGACCATGACAGTTTAAAAACTTTTATGATAATATTTTGTGATAGTGAATAATAGAAACATAATGTATTTAATGTCATCATCATCTTCCTGCCCTTGTCCCATGTTACTTGAGGTCGGCGCAACACGTTTTTTTCTTCCATTCTCCTCTGTCAATCGTCACGCTATCATTTACTCGTTTATCCTTCATATCAGTCCTCACACAATCCATCCATCGTTTCTTCGGTCTTCCTCTCCCTCTCCATCCGTCAACATTTATATTCATCACTCTTTTAGTCACATGTGATTCATTATTACAACATAATGTAATGTCATAGAATATTAATTTGTTTGTAATCGTACTAATCGTAGATATAATTAACTTAGTTGGTTGTCATTAGATTATGGAAATCTAGTTTTTACAGATTCAATCATTCCTTTCTTCCTTATTCGATCCGTTTATTCATTTTTCTTACTTAAATTCCTTTATAAAAAATAGTAGCCCAATGGTATCGGAAAACGGGTTCAAGCTACCGTCAGCGCCATATTTGATTATTATTTATAAGCATGTTCCTTAAAATAAAAACTAGTTCGAGTCATATTATTGTTGATATAACTGTGTAAAGATTGAAATCGTTAGATGTGCCATCACTGGTCGCGCGAAGAAGAGGCTACACTGAGAAGTGAACTCACATATCCCGCATGGAACCATATATACGACTTTCAGTATGAGTGAACCAGACAATACTATTCAAATGTTTTCGCTAACGAAACATAAACTTTATGATCATTTGCTGCGATAGGGCGAATCTAACGACTTAAATCTTTGTGATAGCGTAGTTAGTTACTTACACTACAAGTAGGTACAATAGACTATCAAACATGTTGAGAGTGTATTAGCCTAGTTTAGAGTGTATTAGCCTAGTTTAAATTAAATACTTTAAATCAATAATGGGTTTTGTATTTTTACTTCCATACATTTGCCTCAACGATTGGTGTAAACATAGCGTCAGTATGTGCTAACCCCTCAACTTTTAAAATATTACACTACTACCAGATTGAATTCGTTACGAATAATCTAAAGAATACTTTAACAAGACTTCATTATTTCGACTAGTATACGTACACTTAAAATGACGAAGACTGAACGACTACGATTTACTCATTATTTTTTTAAATAATTTCTAATTATTTTTTATTTTTTGTGGGACCAAAATCGGGTTTTGCATGCCCTAATACCTAGGACTAATTGGGTTATGAAGGCCAAATAAGCAGACGTCCCATGTAAAATAAAACTGGTATTCAGCTGCATCTGCTTAGACTGGAAGCCGACTGACTCCAACATAGTTAGGAAAAAGGCTAAGCAGATTATGAGGACTTCCAAAATTCCAAAAAAAAAAAGGGGGAATAAAGGATCATGATCAACGATGTATGGAAATCAGTCTTAAGTTGAAACACAATCAATCTTTATTTATTATAGACTACGCTTTATATACTATTAAATAAAAGTGTTCATTTTCACACAAGTATCCGAGTTTTAAAGTAATTAAACAAATTCGGAGATAACCTAAAAATTATGTCTTAACTACTCGCAACTTATAAAATGACCACAGATCAATCTTGTAGGTACAAAACAACAAAGATAGTTAAAAACAAAATAAGAGAACAGCTGCTCACATTGATATATAAAAACCCAAGATGCACAGTCAACGTCTCAAAACCGTCCGCATAAAATGAGCGCAACATTCTAAATAGTGCGCTCATTTCAAATAGTCTCGCGTCACTCGCGTCTAGGTGCACTCGTTAAAAATGCCGAAGTGTTCTCTGACAAATTGTAGAAATATTACGTCAAAAAGGTTATAAAAGGATGGGATATCATATTTTCGGTAAATAAAAGAGTTTATTGATTAGTTTTCGTTGTTTTTATGACTGAATATAGGAAGTAAATATGCGATTTTGATTTATTTTTCTAAAAACTTAATTCAGCGATCAAAGTATAATACGGCAAATTTCAATAGCCGCTTTTTCAGTGTAAGAACGATACATTTTAGACTCCTTCTTATTTTAGTCGCATAATAAAAATAACCTTGTTCTTGTTCAATGGAGTCGATTTTTTTTTGTTCTGTTTATTTTTTAAATTAATATTTTTATGTACCTTTGAACTTTTTTTATTTCGTTTTTGACGAATATGTTTAAGTTATAAATAATTTAATATAGGACAAAAAGGTAGTCAATTTGACGATTTTTTTAAATGTTCGTAAATATTATAATGTACATTGGATTAATTATGGGACAACTTATGGGTTCGCGACATGCGGCATGCGACAGAAGTGTCGCGTAGTCTGTAAGTGTCGCTTTGGCTAAACACGTCACTTTAAAAACTTCTTGAAAACTTATTAGCGTAATTTTTATAATATTTTAGTTTTCCTCTTGATCCTATACGATGTGAAGAATGGAGATAACTTGTTAGTCGACAAAGGCGTGAAGATTTTTTAAGCCGAGTAATTCAAGCGTCGTTTGTTCAGAACATTTTTTGGACGAAGATATGTATGTCACTGCAAAAGGCATGAAACGTCTTCGTAAAACGGCGGTTCCTCGCGTAGTGGTAAGTAACTCGTTAGCCAGAAAAATGAATTTGTTAAATACTTGTAGTATCGTACCTTCATTCGGTTATTTTTTGTTTCGTGCCGTTGATTTTAAGTTATTTTGCGTTTAAACTGACAAACCTGTTTTAATAATTTAATACCTTCAATTAAAATAAACGATTTTGACAGTAAATATTTGTTTAATTGATATATCCATGTCCTACCCAAAAACATATTTACGCTCAAATAAAAGTATAATTATATGTTTAGAACACAATTTAACAAACTCTTAAAATACTAAATAAATATATTACGAAAAAAAAAATATAAAGATGTTCGTCTCCACTCAATGCCTTGTCCTACCGACCACTGTCGATCGCAAAATTTTATTGTTTTTCGAACACTGCGTTGTAAAAACAACTTTACAAAATTTGCGTAAGGTTGAATTTGCAAAAATATATGCGTACAGCATAACTATAACTACGTAGGTATAATTGGTGAGTGTTTGGTGACAGTTTCGAACGTTACTTTTATTCGAGACTGTGCATCTTGGGTTTTTATATATCAATGGCTGCTAATTGAAAAAAAAACGTGAATAATCGTGAATAACGAATAATCGTGCTTTTTATGGCCTAGCAGCGTTGATGTGACATTATCGAAATGAAACAACTTCGGTACGTCTGTCATCTGCCTTGACAGTTGCATCTGCGTGAGACGAAACACAAAAATAAATATTTTCACAACGGAACTATGCAATACAAATACAGTACCTACGTTATGATTATGATATTACTAATTATTTAGCTATTTATGAGTTGAATATAATTTTTGTGATGTTTTTATGTAAAGGCTCATACCTACAAACGTAACTCGTACAAATGAAGAGAACGAAACGTCCATCATGACTATACGGAAATGTACCTAGCAATCGTTAATTTACTGTTTATCTTAAAATCATAATTCCGGATACTAAAACAAAATTCCTGAGGTGAAAAGCTTGTAAAAAATAAGAAAATAATTTGTATATTAATTTGGTTTTCATACATGCAACTTTTCAAGACTGGTTTTGGTCAATCTCCTTTAATGTTTTTTTTGTGAAATAATGGGAACTCAAATGCATATGTGTGTGTAAAACGTGTCCACGATCGGCAACACATGCGAACGATACGCATTGAAAAATTCATTCATCGATCGATCGATATCCATCATCACACTGTGCGTATCGTAGAATATAGCAACTCAGCTATCAAAGTTAATCATAGAATACCATCAAATTGCGGCAACCGCTACAACCAAATAGCCCGTGCTATTTGGTTGTAGCAATTGGCAACTTTTAAAGGAAACTTTTAAAAAGTTGATAGTTTCCGCCGCAGCCTCTCTATACCAGTCCTATGACAGTTATTTTACTGAGAGCGACCTTATTGCAATGAGACTAAAACCACATTTATTTTGATGATAAGTCAGATAGATGATGATGATGATGGTTAATAACCATCATCATCTGCCTACCCTTTTCCTATGGTGGGGTCGGCTCCCAGTCTAACTGGATGCAGCTGAACACCAGTGTTTTACATAGAGAGACTACCTATCTGACCTCCACAACCCAGTTAGTACTGGGTAACGATATCCTTGGTAAGGCTGGTTGGGGACTTGGTCAGACTTTCGGGTCACTGACTACCTGTAACGACTGTCAAAGATCTACAAATGACAACCGGGACCAACGGCTTAACGTGCTTTCCGAGGCAAGGAGGAAACTCGGTATGTAATGGGTGGTCACCCATCCACAGACCAACCTAGGCAAGCACGGTTTAACCTAAAGATCGACCTGAGCGGCTGTTGCAGCTCCACCTCCTCTCTCCTTATTACCTATTAACCGACTTCAAAAAAAGGAGGAGGTTCTCAATTTGGATGTATTTTTTAGGGTTCCGTAACCGGATGGCAAACCCATCTGTAGTGTATGTAGTATTGTGACGTTGCCTCGGGCGCGCACGTCGCTCGGTTATAAGAACCGCTCCGATTGGTGGGGGCCAGTCGTTGTCGGACTGTCGGCCTGTGCGGTGGTGCGTTGGCGAGTCAACTATCTATTAGTGTTGGTAAATGTGCATATTTTACATTGGCGACGAGGTGAAAAAAAGGGGAGAAAAGCCGTGAGTTCTTAAATTTTATTATTAGAATAATTAAGAATTGTATTTCGTGGAGAAATATACGAAATATTCTTTCATTTTAAAAGTCAAATTATGAATATTACGTTAGAATATATAATAATCGTTTATTTATAAAAAGAGGTACATTTACAATGAAATATCTTAACAAATAAAATAGAGCACAGTTGATTATTGCCTGAACTAGGTTGAACCTGTGTTTCAGGCCACAAGGTGCATAAATATCTACTTAAAATAAATAAATTAACGTTCAATGAAAAGTAAAGTACTGAAATTAAAACATACATCAAATAAAATAAAAAAAGTGTGTCAGCAATTTACTTGCAGACAACAAGTAAGTCTTCTATCTGTGCATACGAAAAGAGTTGTAAAAAAGTAATTATAGACTTTTTACAGCTAAAATAATTTAACTGAATTGAATTTGAATAAGAATGTTTCATTAGAAATATTAACTGTTAATAAAATATTATTAAAAGGCTGAAACAAAAAGTGGTTTGTTAATGTATTGTTTTGCAACTATTTAAATACTATCTTGGTTGTTAAATCAAAATCAAAATGTTTTATTCCACATAGGCCTACATGGGCACTTATAAAACATCGACAGAAAGGTGCACGGTTCCGGGTTGGTCGTTTCCTATGGAGAAGAACCGGCAAGAAACTCCATGGGTTCTCTTTTAAAATCATTTGGTTTTACAATATTATCATGTTACAGCATTCGTACTTAAGTATGGGGGGACAGCATAGGCCCGACAATAAGTCGTTGCTTACTACACAAAAAACGGAAAACAAGATAAGAGGTTAACAAAAGTAAACACACCTCTAGGAATCTACGAGGCCTACACTTCTATCACTAGCTATGTAGTACAAACCTTGTGAAAGAAAATAAACTATTTGTATTTGTATTGTACACTGTTCACACATTCACAAACAATCGTTAAAAATAATCTATACAAAGCCAAGAAAATATTATAAAAGACTAAATATTGTCATCAGTGCTGCAACTATCCTGAACAAAAAGGTGTTGAAATGATTTGAGAACTATTATAAAAAGAAAATCTGATTAAAAAACATTAAGGTTATGGAAAACACATATTGATTTAATTATCTATCATAAACAAAACATCACGCCTATGTTCCCCAAAAGGGGTAGGCAGAGATGTGTGATGCAACCACGTTTCACCAATTACGTTGAGCATGCCTGTTGCCATTAACTGGATGCTAGTTCAAATTCCGGTCTGTTATTGGGAGGTTCATGATTGAGAAACTCAGTGACACTAGCTACCTACCTACCTGGAAGTTGAACCCAGGACCTCGTGCTTAGTTATTTGATTTCTGTTACATGATTAGTTCTAAAAGAATAAATCAAAAAGCAGTAGAACATTTCTACTGGTCATTAAATTGACAAGTCATCAGAGAATGACAGTGATATCAGTAGAGGATACGTACTGGTCATTACATTGACAAGTCATCAGAGAATGACAGTGATATCAGTAGAGTATACCTACTGGTCATTAAATTGACAAGTCATTAGAGGATGACAATAATAGCAGTAGAGTATACCTACTGGTCATTAAATTGACAAGTCATCAAAGAATGACAATAATAGCAGTAGAATATACCTACTGGTCATTAAATTGACAAGTCATTAGAGGATGACCAAAATAGGAGTAGAGTATACCTACTGGTCATTAAATTGACAAGTCATCAAAGAATGACAATAATAGCAGTAGAATATACCTACTGGTCATTAAATTGACAAGTCATTAGATAATTACAATAATAGCAGTAGAATATACCTACTGGTCATTAAATTGACAAGTCATTAGATAATTACAATAATAGCAGTAGAATATACCTACTGGTCATAAAAATGACAGTTATCAAAGGAAAAATAGGTCAGCAGTGGTGGTACTTTTTATGTACATACTGGTCATTTAATTGACAAACTTTGCCAGTTAGTGCAAACCCTTTATTTATTGGTTCCAGGTAATTAATAACAATATGAGTTCTCATCTCACGTTAGAGAAATTTGATTGTGAGGGGGAACCTTCATCAGTAGGAATGAGATGGGAGCGCTGGAAGTAGGCGCTTTTGATCTACCTGGAAGCTGCTGGCATCGAGAGTACTGAGAAGAAACTTGCTTCGCTGCTACATTTTGGTGGACTAGAATTGCAGGAAATGTTCTATAATATACCAGATTAAAATTTATCACCAGCAGATGGAGTGGATATCTTCGGAGTGGCTATTGCCAAACTTGATGCATATTTTCTACCCGAACAAAGTAAGATCTATGAACGTCACCTTTTTCGATTGATCAAACATGAGGCAAATGAAAACTTTGAAAAATTCCTATTACGGCTTAGCCAACAAGCAGACAAATGTCAGTTTATGGACAAAGACGATCAAATAATCTATCAAATTACAGAAAAGTGTTCCTCTAAAGAGCTTAGAAAGAGAATTCAACTAACAAATATAATTGTTGAAGCAAATACTCTTGCAGTTGTAAGTCGACAAATCGAAGAATTCGAGAAAAGCAGCACATCAACTGAAAAGATAAACAGAGTAAAGAATATGAAAACAGAAATAACGGAAAATAAAATAATGATAAGATGTTGAAAAGAAAAACAGGATGTGGAAGATGTGGGAGCGCAGGACACGCGTCTCAAGACAGCAAATGCCCAGCAAAAGAAAAAGATTGCCACAAATGTGGGCTAAGGGACATTTTAGACAATTCTGCAGGGCAATGACACGAGACAGAATGAATAAAAGGAAATATGAGGGAAACAGCAACAAACAAAGCGAAAATAAAATAAAAAATGAAAAGAGATAACAAAAGAAACGATACAAATCAGCTAGATCAAACAGAGTCCGCAATCGTACAATATGTGTTCAAAATCGATGATGACAGTATGTTAGATTGCCATACTGGCAGAAGGAAGGTTAAAATGTTAGTAAACGCAACTTGATCACAAACAACCTGGGACAATATTTACCTGGGATAATATTACATTCAGTTGCAATAAGACTTGTTATGGTTATGGTAGTAAGAGTTCCCTTGACCTGGATCATTTGATGCAAATATAAAAATCGCAGATAGATCAGAAAATTAACTTTTTACGTCATCGCTGACGGAACTCGAGATCTGCTGGGAAAGAAACTGCCATGCTATGCGTGTACTTAAAATCGGATTAAAAATCGACCAAATGCACACTAAAACAGAGTTTCCGAAGTTCAAGGATGTTTAGTGGAGGTGCCAATCGATGAGGAAGTACTTCCAATTTCTCAACCATTAAGAAGGATCCCCATACCACAGGAAGACAGCTGGGACCAACGGCTTAACGTGCTTTCCGAGACACGGAGGTAACTCACCCATCCACAGACCAAACTAGCACAGACTAACAGCAGGCACGGCTTTACTTAAAGATCGATCTGAGCGGCTGTTATTATTTTGCTACGATCCCCTAGGACTAGGAGGAGTATTAGTTTAAATTAATGATCATGGACCTCGCATTATAGCGTATGGTCACCGGACGCAGACGATATTGCCAGATAGAAAAAGAAGCCATAGCTCTGGTCTGGGCTGTGGAACATTTGTATGTTTTTCTTTTTGGGAAAGAGTTTGAATTAGTGACCGACCATAAACCACTCGAGGTTATATTCGGTCCTAAATCAAAACCATGCGCAGGGATAGCAAGGTGGATACTACACCTTCAAGCATATACATTTAAAGTAATAACCTGCCAAAGAAAATATAGCAGACAGTTTATCAAGATTGTATAAATTAAATAAAACGTCTGAGGACAAGTCGGAAAACCATATACACCAACTTGTTGAAGCAAGCAGGCCAATAGCAGTATCACTGGAAGAAATTACTCGTATGGAGCCATCAGAGCAAGACAAGCAAATATTAAAAGTAAGGGAAGGCCTGTATAAAAAACAAATGGGATGAAGAGGTAATTAATTATGCTTTTACGACGGAGTTTTATTGAAAGGAACTAGAACTGTTATGGTAAAAATGTGCAGTCAGGTTCTGACAGCTGCTCACGAAGGGCACCCAGGAATAGTCCTAATGAATGAAGACGAGACTAAGAACCAAAGTATGGTAGCCTAGATTTGACAAAGAAACTGAGAACTTGGTCAAATGCTGCAAAGGCTGTACGTTAGTTTCAGGTCCAAATCCTCCAAACCCATTGAAGCGACAGGCGTTACCATGCGAACCTTGGGTAGATACATGTATTGATTTTTGAGCCCTTTACCAAGCAGCAATTACATATTATAATAATAATTTATTTAGGTACATAAAGGTTTTGTAGTACATGAGGGGCCTTACAAAGTACCTATGCATTAATAGTTACATGTGGTAGGTACAACTAATTTCTGAGTATATCGCTGCTCTCCTAGCTAGATTGCTGAGCAATCTGTATTTAGGGGAGACAGTTTCGACTTCCTATTTGAGTATCACAATTCATGTCTTGTCTCATATTGATAATCGTCGATTATTTCAGTCGATACAAGGAAGTGAAGATTTGTCGTAAAATTACCAGTGCAGACATAATAAAATCTCTAAAAGAGATTCTTAGCAGACTTGGTAACCCAATGACAATAACAGCTGATACTGGTAGACAGTTCTGCAGCGAGGATTTTAAAAAAAATCTATACTGAAAGAAATATAGTTTTGCATAATACGGTACCATACTGGCTTCAACAGAACGGAGAAGTCGAACGTAACAACCGCGACATTCAAAAGCGATAAAAAAAAATGTGGATCCTAAAAAACTGTCAAGAAGCTTTGTTAGAGTATTTGGCTATGTATATATGTATGTATGTATAGTGTTACAGGTAAAACTCCTGTAGAATTATTTTTGAAACTGCAATATCATGACAATATACCTGTGGCAGGAGACATAAACCAGAAGATTTAGATGTAAGAGACACGAGACCAAGAAAAGAAAGAATTAACATAGAAGAAGATAAAAATGAATCAAAAAAAAATGAAACAGAAGAAGAGGAAGGGTAAAAGGAAACACTAAATTAAACCATAAAATGATTTTTAGATATTATTGTGATGTGATTCTGTTATGCCAGAAATGTCAATAAATTATAATTAAAAAATAATATCAAAAAAAGTAATAATAATAAACTAAATGTCTTATTAATATTTCTGGTTGAAACAAGGAAGGGATGTAGTGTATGTAGTATTGTGACGTTGCCTCGGGCGCGCACGTCGCTCGGTTATAAGAACCGCTCCGATTGGTGGGGGCCAGTCGTTGTCGGACTGTCGGCCTGTGCGGTGGTGCGTTGGCGAGTCAACTATCTATTAGTGTTGGTAAATGTGCATATTTTACACCATCTATAGATTCGTCATGTCTCTCCGTCCGTATGTCATAGCCACTTTATTCCGAAACTGGTCTACACAGTTGAAACTTGGTAGGTAGATGTATTCTGTGAACCGCTTTACGATTTTTATACAAAAAATAAAAGATTAAGAGGGGCTCCCAGTACATGGAAATTTCTATATATATTTCTAATAACAACTAATTTCTAAAGTAAGAAGAGAAAAATTCGGATTGTAGAACGTAAAAACAAAACTTTCAATGAAAATTGGTTTGAATAAGATTTGATGTCTAGTTTTTGAGAAATGGGAGTTTTCAGCAGTAACTTTGTTTTTCATTAGCATACTATGAAAAACAAATTTAGTTTTTCTGTTGAACGTAATACAATACAACATAATATGAATGAGCCTTCAAAATATTTTTAATATATTGTTTGGTGCCACGGAACCCTGTGTGTGTGTGAGTACGATTCGCACTTGGTCGGTTTTTTTTTCTTTTTCGCCCATATTGACATGATGGTTCTTAATAACTTCTAGTTACAGTGTAAAATTGATTCATGAAAAGAATTTGTGTCTACAACGTAGAGAGATAAAATAAAAAAAAAGCTATTTGGAAAAAACCGACTTCCAAAAAAACACAAAAAATGTCTAAAATTAAAATAACTTTCTTAAGTCGGTGGCAAAAAAGTCAATGAAATAAACAAAGTCTTGGAATTATATATTATAATTATACAAAGTATTGGAATGATACCTAATGCGATTGTAATTTATACTACAGCGCCATTTTCAGTTGCGGCTATTGTCAACCGCAATACCGCTGCCGTCTGCGGTAGATATCCTAACGCTTTCGGAAGTGTATCTCAAAGTGACGAGCAAGATGCAGACGTTCATACTACCGTTCACAACGTTTAGCCACAACTGTTCCGACGACCGGCCTAGCGATTGTTTCATTGCGGCCAAATTTGCGCATTCGGCTAAATTTGCCACGGACCACAGTTATCGACGCGGACTTTGCTGGAAATTGTTTCCGCAGCCTTTAAATGTGGTACTTTAATCTGTTCCCTGCAGCGCTCACCGCGCGCCTCACAGACGTCGGCGCCGGCCGAGCTGCTTCCCATCGCATTGAAGCCCGCGCTCGCCACGCAGGGCATCGGCAACACACACGCGGCCATATCGATATTCACGCTGCATATCGGAACCGTTGTCTTGACTGACGAGGTTATTACTTCTTTGATATTAGTACATCGATTTTATTATAGGCATTTGTTTAGGTACATTGAGATCCGAACAATGGATTTGAATTTGAACATGCACTAACGTCTTGGGAGAAGAATTGCATAAACAGGCTATAAAGTTCCCACTGCTTCCTGGGGCACCGGCCTTCGTATGAACTCAAATATTAGTAGGTCAGGCCACCTCGCAAGCCGTGCTAATGAAATGGAGCGTAAACTTCGATTGAGTCGCGTACAAAAACTGGATTTCCGAGATTTGATCGTCCAAAGGCGAAATGGGCGGACAGTACTGTTGTAATCAAAATAGTACCTGGGTGAGACACCTAACACTCGATCATGGAGATTAGTACAAACACAATTAATATAATAAAGGCTTATGTTTAAAAGCAGTCACCACTAAGCATAACAAGCAACTTCAATCTGTCAATTTTCTTTAATTCAATTTCATTTCAAGGTGGAAAGAAAATTTGACAGGTTCGGGTAGTTTGATATGCTGGCGTCTGTTGCATGGCTCTACCTACATAAGCCAAGGTAGGTAATTGCATTTTTTCCTGCGGGAAAGTATGTTTCATTTTATTTTGAAAGTTTCTTCTAACTCGTTACGGACTCGGGACAGTTTTTTCTTACCCTTTTCTCTACACAATATAGGCTCTTCTATACTCTCGGAACAAGAACCTGGTCCTTAAGTGGAAGTTCTACAACCAACCCGTGACCATGGCACGCATGCGCGCCGGTCGTGTGGTCGTGTTCGACTTCTCCACGCAATACGACATCACGGTCACCGAGGACTTCTTGAATTATCTGAAACATGTGAGTAAGCATGATAATTTGATGTTCTTTGTAAGTAACAATTGTTTGAAGATAAAATTTGGCTAGATACCTTCCATAATGGGCTTAAGTGGCGAAAAAAGAGCATGTTCTGGCACAGTAATGGCGAATTTCAAATTCGTTACCACACCAAAGACAAATATTAATGTTTCATGTGCTACTTACATCATAAACCATCAATTCAGCGATGTGGATCACGGCAACACTAATTGACATTTATTTTTCGAACGAGCTCCTTTACAAAGAGCTCTTCTACGAATAAATCTTGTACACTCATATTACTAATATTATACAGCGTGTAACGGAAGGGAAAAAAATTTGGCCCTCCCTTACAAACTGACTACCAGCTGATTGATTTACTATGGGAGGGCCAAATTTTTTTTTCATATTTCGACCTATGTTCTTTGGGGAAAGTTGTTGAGTTTCATGAGCACATTCACCTCCTTCAGGGTTGATACCCACCCCCCTTCCGTTACACGCTGTATAAGGAATAATTTGAATTTTTGTGTGTGTGTATGTTTGTAATGAATAAACTTGGAATCTACTTTGCCGATTTCAAAAATTCTTTCACCATTGGAAAGCTACATTCACCCTGAGTAACATAGGCACCCGTGCTAAGCCGGGACGAACCGCTAGTCGTTAATAAGTCTTTCTACGCTAGGAGGAGATGCCTATCATCATCTGTGAGTTAGACCGAGAGGAGCACCCTTTCGCGACCGCTATCATACCACTGCGCGACGCTCTGCTACTCGCCAACACGAGAGCCGACAAGTCAGTAGCATTGGTACGTTTACTTCATTTCAACACCACATCACTGCTGGACAAACGCCTCTCCCAAACTAGGCATCGAGTCTAACTCAGCCACATTTTTAAGACCGTCGGACCCTCTTGCTTAAAATTTAAAGTAGGCTCTGAATCAGCACTTTTTTAACGTAAAAATTACATAAAGCTGTCCTCTAAAATTACCGCTTACGATTAAACACCACTTACGAGTGGCTTTAGCTGGTGAGAAGAAATGGCGGATCAAACTCCCTAGCAACATATCTGTTAACTGAGAAAAAATTGATTCTACTGGGTGTCCCTCCACTCAGTAGAATCAAGTTGTAGTCTCTAGATTCATTAGCTGAATACATGATAGCTATTTGTGGGTCGATGATTCCACCCTGTATAATAGTAGGGGGTAGAGATTTTAAGATAAGAAGCCCATCACTGAAGTAACCCCATTATGTCCAGCTGGCAGGACCTCAGATGCGTGAGGCACGGGCCCAGGAGCCTGGCAGCGTTGCGCCACAGTTGCGCGACGAGGTCGGCGTCATCGACCTGTGGTGCATGCTGCGCGCAGACGCCAGCACGGTGCCCGGCATCAACCTCGCCATCGCACAGGTAAGCAAGTAGGAATCTTTAAATATTACAACGTGACTATAAATTATAATTAGTCTATAAATACACTTCACAACTACTATTCTTTGTTAGTCATGTGGCGGCCATCTATCACGCCACTTAAGAACTGTTCACGAGTACTGATGCCTCTTATATCCAGCAATCAGACTTTTCTGTTCGTTTGGCATGTATGTACAGAAAACCGACAGCAACCGTCCTCGGGCAGTTACCCTCAGATAGTGTCTGGTCGGAGCCTCCCTCGGCTATGGGGAATGTGGAATTCGATTCTTGTTGTCAGCTGCTTATGCGATGCAGGATTAAGCGTAACATCAGGACGGTGCGTAGTTCTATGGAGTTGAAGATACACTTACACTTTTTTTTTGTTATAATACTGTGCTTTGTTTTTTTTCTCTGTCCCACTCCTGGACGAAGATTTAATTTTTTATTTGTTTTTCTTTACAAAGATTAATTAGTATCTTATCCACCAGCCCGGAGCCGCACCTAAGAGGCAGCGGCACCAGGACGTCATACAGCAAGTGGTGCACGACTACAACGAGCTGGACATCGCGATGGGCAGGTCTAAGCTTCCTGTCTCGCACGAGCCCACCGGCAAGAACCAGACGTATGCGAATGTGGTGAGTACTGATCGGCTAAGCTGTAGTTGAGCAGTGTTGACCTACGAATTGCAAATCGGGTTCCAAGGCCGCGGTATCTCTTTCGAACAGTCCCGCAGCCCTGGACCACCCTACCCTTAACACTTCAAATTCAAATTCATTTAATTCAATCCATTTCAGATCATATAAGTATACATTTGACATAAAAATTAACAATATTATAAAATTAAAAAAAAAGAAAATCAAAGAATCTTGAGAAAACCAGCATATCGACTAAAATTGTCATGTGACATCTACCTTTTAAATAAAGATTACTATCAAAGAAAATGCCTGTGCCCCAACTGTGGGATCATTGTAGGCATACATCGACGGTCGGAATTGGAAATGCCGTAATTGAGTGTGCTTTTGATTTTCCACTTTCGTCGCTGATCTAAACGTTGCAAATCCGAAAGCGTCGATACGTCTTTGTTGCGCAGGAGTACACTCGCACATCAAACCCGTGGCAGCAAGAAAGCAAGTCGCGGAAGAAACATGCCTCAGAAACAGAATCCACGCAGACTGGCTCCACCACCACAGACCAATACCTGTATGATGTAAGTAACACCATCACGGCTGTATTCTGCGAAGGAGTAAGCAGTGTTTGAAAGTAGCACCCTCACAATTCGCTAGTTTCTTTTACCTTTCTGTTGAAATTGTCTAAGAATCATTTTTTGAGAATAGTCTAAGAATCATTTTTTGAGCGTCAAGAATTACATAAGACAGTGCTCTAAATCGCCCGCCCTTCCTCGCCTCTTAGTTCCTAGTACCAGGCACAAATCCAGACTCCTGCCAATTATTGAGAAATGCATAATGACAATACGCAAATCTCCCAATTCTTTGTTCAATCTGGGAATCAAACCAGGCTCGTGCGAGCCTGGTTTAAGTCTGTTCTTCGACTTTTAACGAGAAAAGACTTATATGGGTGTTAGAAGAAAGAGCCTCTAAAATTTATATGAAACCCATTAGGATGTTGTGTATAGTAGTGACAAGATACAAGTATTGGGTATGTAGGTATGTCAGTCCGCAGTTATCACATTGTTGAGAAGATTTGGCAACACGGCAGCACCTACACGTTTACTCTTTGATTAGTTAAAATTTATTTACTAGAGGAGAGTTTCTCGCCCGCTGGGAGGCGAAACAGTCTATGCGAGATTCTTCGAGGTTATCGCACGTGAGAGAAGAGAGAAACGAATGAACCTGCCTAGTCTACAATTATGTCATACGGGACTAATCTGGCGATTGTTTTTTTATTTTCCTGAAGCAGACCGAACTGGGAGTTCACAACACTTATTGGCGTGGAATCGGCTGGTCAGGAAGAGCCTTCATACCTGTGCAATGAATGCCAGAAAGATCTCGCTGTCATTCGCCTCCTAAACGGGACAAACGTGGTGATACGTTTGTTGTCTCTATTGGGAAGTTGCACCATTAACCAAAACCTGATTAATTTTCAATTTACTTTAAAATTCGATTTTAATTTGCAATTTGCAAAAAAAAAAACAGTAAATAGTCGAGTTATTGACTTGGACGTCAATCAGGTCAGGTCAGCTCGCCATTGCCATACAAAATCTGGTATTATCCTCCAGGATTCCTCCACAGAAAAAAGCTAGATTATTTTTAATATTCCAGTTCAGCCCATACCCGCCCATCCGCGAGCGCACGGCCGTGCCCGCCAGCCCCGACGCGAGCGCGACGACGCTTCCCTTCGCGCCGATCGACTCCTCCTGCGTGCCGTTCACGTCGCAGGAGGTAGCGCCAGATACGGTAAATTCAATGGTACTATTTTAGCATCATCGATTCCTACTGGAATACAGCACAATGGTAGGGGAATTCATAGAGCTTTTCAGCATGATATCTTGACAGCTGAGTAGGTAGGGAGCGTGATAAGGGAACGCTACTGCTACAGCTACATTTGAAAAGTTTGAGACAGGAGCCCTTCAGACAGGGGCCTACTTTGAGTTTTCAAAACTGGGCAAAAACTCACAATGGTACGGGGCTGTCAAAAAAAAAATTAAAACGTAACGCACCAGATCAACTCAGGATAGATGAAATGGCTACAGGTCACTGGAACAACTTGCGACCCACGGATGCCCCTCAAGCTAAAGGGGAAAATATACAAGTCCGTGATTAGACCTGTCGTACTGTTTGGATCAGAATGCTGGACTGTGAAAAAGATGGATGAAAAACGATTGCATATAGCGGTGATGAGAATGTTAGATGGATGTGTGGAGTGACAAGAATGGATAAAGTAAGGAATGAGTATATAATATTAGAGTAAGTTTAAGAGTGGTGCCTGTTATAGAATTATAAAAGGAAATCGTCTATCTTGATATGAACATATTAGGAGGGATGAAACGCATGTTACTAAAAAGTGATGGACTTTAATATTGATGGATGAAGAGGGAGAGGAACGCCAAAGAAATGATGGATGGATTGTGTGAGGAATGATAATTATCAAAGAGAAAGGAGTAAATGATGTCGTGATGTCTGACAGGGGAGAATGGAATAAGAAAACGTGTTGCGTCGACCCCACGTAGGATGGGACACAAGGGCAGGAAGATGATGAATTAAGTTAGAAATTAATTTTCACCAGATCTGATTGTAACTCGTTTGTATTTTCAGCATCGAGAGTCCGACTTGATAATCAATGAACTGGTAAGATTTTTATTTGCATTAGTTTTATAATCAGGATTTACTTTAACATTTCAAGAAATTCCGACGTGTTAGAGAACGTGCTTAACTATTGCCATGAACTGAACATAATCCAGAGTCGGGGCTGCAACGGAGAATTTCCTAACGGAAAAACCCAATAGCACAATCGACCTGGGAATCGTTGTTACTAGTTTAACTATCCTACTATATAATCTACACTAATATTATAAAGAGGAAAAATTTGTATTATTGTGTGTGTGTATGTTTGTAATGAATAAACTCAAAAACTACTGTGCCGATTTCAAAAATTCTTTCACCATTGGAAAGCTACATTCACCCTGAGTAACAGGCCCCCGTGCAAAGCCGGGACGAGCCGCTAGTATTAAAATAAAAAAAACATACACAACACACATAGTTCGTAACCTGGATTATCACTTACGATACTTTTTATTCCGGTAATATGACCCTGTGAGACAATTATCAAACTTCACGCGGGCGAAACCGCGGGCATAAGCTAGTAATTAATAACACTACATCGCATCTGTAGTCCCCGAAGGGCAGACAGGATTAGGGCTGCGACCACTCAACCAACGCATCAACTATAATCCCTACTTCCCTACTATATAATATTATAAATGCGAAAGTAACTCTGTCTGTTACGCTTTCACGTCTAAACAACTGAACTGATTTTAATGAAAGTTGGTACAGAGATAGAGTTGACCTTGAGAAAGAACATAGGATAGTTTTTATCCCGGACTTTTGAAGATTTCTCTTGGAAACGCGATATAACCGAACTCGACGCGGGCGAAGCCGCGGGCGGAAAACTAGTTCAATCATAATAATTATGCCTATTTTTATATTTTCAGAACACTAGGATCAAAACACCCGGGGACTTAGTGTTAGCGGCGGGAGTAAGTGCCTCAATTTGTATCATGCGCCATTGCAGCTTGAGTTAGCAATCTGCAATAACACCACCATCCATCATCCATATCATATCGAGACACCGCCGTGCCTCGGAAAGCGCGTAAAGTATTTGGGTCCCGTCTGTCACTCGTATGACTCACAGGATTTTGACAAGGCTTGCACCATCATTTATGGTATTTGTTCTGAGAGTTTTTTGTGTATAGGGCGACCGAGCTCTGCTTGGGTGAACATAGAGAAAGCGAATTTTCCCAGATATGAGACCTAGCTAGATCGTTTTTTCGCCGTAAACCAGAATATTAAATCAAATCATAATTTATTTGTTATACTCCGTGCGCTGTAGCATGGTGCGGGTGACAGTTTCAGTAACATTTCATTTCACTCTTGAAAGTTGCCGCGATTTACAAATTATGACTTAGTATTTCAGCTGTACCACATTCGTAATATATTAAATCATTAATAACTGTAGTAAATTAATTTAAACCTAACCAGAATGTTCTAGTCCACAAATAAAATCAAATTGAATGAAAAATTAAGCAAAGTGTTATTCGTATAACGTAACGCCATAGACGTATTTAGTGATGGGATGTACTGCTACGATGGATAGTCGATATTTTATATAATAAAAAACGTATATTGTGTGTAGGTCAATTTTTTATTGTTAAAAGCTATAGACCTTCCAGATATGAGTTTAGATGAATGCGCCATAGAGCAAAAATGTTGTCACAAAAAAACATAAACCCGATTTTGATTATTTTATAAAGGTACAAAGATACTTATGTAGCCATAATACATTTATCTCGACAAGTTTATACACGTAGTTACACTGAATAACACACTAATTTTCGTAACAATATTAAAGAGAACTAGATCTAAGCTGCGAGTATCGTTATCGAAAAAATGAATTGCATAATGTCACATCCCTAGTCATGTGGTACTGACAGATGTCAACGTCATACAGGCACCTGTCACCCGCACCATGCTACAGCGCACGGAGTATAATATAGGTAAAAAAGCAACTTCCATCGATCGTTAGAGCCGTTTTCAAGCACGTGATTATAAATATATTCATCATCTGCCTAGCCTTTTCCCAACTATGTTGGGGTCGGCTTCCAGTCTAACTGGATGCAGCTGAATACCAGTATTTTACATGGAGCGACTGCCTATCTGACTTTCACAACGCAGTTGGTACTGGGTAATACGATACCCCTTGGTAAGACTGGTTGTCAGACTTTCGGGCCACTGACTACCTGTAACGACTGTCAAAGATCTACAAATGACAGTCGGGACCAACGGCTTAACGTGCTATCCGAGGCACGGAAGAAACTCGGTATGTAAGGGGTGGTCACCCATCCACAGACCAACCTAGGCAAGCACGGTTTAACCTAAAGGTCGACCTGAGCGGGTGTTATTATTTAACCACGAGCTCCACCATAAAGCTTTAATAAATAAATAATACGGAGAGAGGATCTCCGTATTATTTATTTATTAAAACTTTATGCACATAATGTACAAAGGCGGACTTAATGCCTACAAATGCCTTAATGCCTTTGTCCATTACCTATTAACCGACTTCAAAAAAAGGAGGTTCTCAATTTGGTTGTATTTTTTAGGGTTCCGTAACCGCATGGCAAACCCATCTGTAGATTCGTCATGTCTGTCCGTCCGTATGTCATAGCCACTTTATTTCGAAACTGGTCTACACAGTTGAAACTTGGTAGAGGTAGATATATTCTGTGAACCGGTTTATGATTTTTTTACAAAAATAAAAAAAAATAAAAAGTTTAAGGGGAGCCCCCCTTAAACTTTTATTTTTGGATACTAATACATGGAACTGAAACTTTCTTTTCATCAAGCCTATACGTGTCTATAGATCGGTGGTCGTGTTGATTGTATAGGAATACAATCAAATGGGCAATATTTGTATATGTCCTATATCCTTAAAGGACTTAGATATAGCATAGACACCACCATGACTTGATTTGTCGATTGTACCCGTGCAAAGCTGGGGCGGACTGCTAGTGCTAGTTCCAAAATGATTTGTTCCTTTGCAGAGAGATCGAAATGCCGATTCCAGGTCCAGGATGCCTAAATTTGATGATGTAAGTTATGGTTTTACAACTATTTGCTGTAGCAATTTACGTGATAAATTACATGCATAACACAATGCATAATTCTTTAATAAGCTTTCAGCTTGTCTAGCTATGCAGACACTTATGGATATTTTACAAAATACTGTTGTTGACAGGATACACTATCGCAGGCGCATTGCAGCAGTCATGGATCCCTGGTAAGCATATTATAACTTACAACGGTAGAACAAGTAGACTTCTAGCCGATTATGATACTTTCAGGTTGGTGTTTACACACGAGTTTAGGTTTAGTCACCAAATTATTATTTTTGCCTTTTCTCTCCCACTGCTGGACATGGGCCTCCCCCATTCCTTTCCGACACTCTCGGTGTCTTGCTTTCTCTGGCCAATCAGTCAGGAGCGAGTCCAAGTCATCACGCCAGCGTTTCTTCCTGCCTTGGTGACGGCGACCATCTTCAGGCACCACTGACAATTTTGACAATTCTGGCCCCTCTGTTCTAACACACCTTGGAAATATGACCCCCGTTAACTAATTTAATAGTATATTTTTAAAAAAATGCGTATCCTAACCGGACGCATTGATATTTACTTTCTCAACCTGCAATCTTTTCTTTTAGAGGAGCATTTTAAACCGGTTACATAAAAGAGGCAGTCGAGTAACCGTGAGTATTTTTTTATTTACGCACTCCATTAGTATTGTTACTAGCTGGGTGTGAGATAAATTGAAACACTATCGATTAAACACTACATTATTAAAAATTTGTGCACAAGTACCTATGTACAAAGGCGGACTCAATGCCTTGGGCATTTTCTACCAGTCTTCCTTAGGGCGATGCAGAGACAATACACAGTAGATGCAATAACAGACAACATTTATAATTAATTTACCACAAAATATTAAAAAAAAAAAAAAAATTAGCGGTTAAAGTATGAAATTGTCGATTTGTATGGACGATTTCGTGAAAAATGATATTTACATACAATTTTTTTTTCTTGGAAACGTTTGTACCGATTATGATGTAATTGCAAACTATAGAGTGAAATAGCTGCGCTGCACTGCATATCTTAAATTCTCAAAACACAGTCTATGACAAAAATATACCTACTTGAAGTAGTGAAACCGACGACACATTGAAACAGGTGTTTTGATACACTACCCTACGAGGTAATATGCAACTACTATTACGGTTTTTAAACTCTTAAAGGTATGCAATTGTCCCATGGGATTGTACTGCCGGGATATTAAAGTATCCATACAAGGTGCAGTTTTGCATCCTAGTCAAAATTCAGGAGCTTGTCACAAAAGACATAAATAATCAATTTAAATTACGGTACCTGGTCAATAATTAATAAAGCTGCTATTTTTTTTTTTACATTTGATAGTATTTCAGAATCATATGAAAGTAAACGGGAATACAATAGCGAATAAACGTTTGCGTTTGTGTGTGACGGCGCGGTTATAGGCTAGGAACAGACGGGCTGCGTTTTAATACGGGTGGTTTACACTTATCGTTTTCCGTAAAAAAGAAAATAAAATACCTACCCATTTTATTATCGATTCGGGTCGAGAATTAGTACATATAGATACCTCCTTGAATTTGACCAGGACGCAAAACGACAGCCTGTATAGTATTGAAGTTTTGTAGGAAATATGTAGCTTTTTTATATCCTTATATACCTATATTTATAAGAAAAATTTCTTTCTGACTGGCTTCAGAATGATGAACTGAATACATGGTAACTGTTTTAGCGTCGGTGTCCCATCCACCCCGTATACTGATTAAGTGATTATGCATACATTATTTACCTAGTAGTAATAATGAACCTTTTAATTTTTATTTTATTTCTGTAGCCTAATACACATGGTGGTGAAAGGAGGAATTTTATTGAAAAACTAAGAAAAGCCGGTGAGTTACCTTGACTATCGTAATTTACAAATCTTTGAATTGTTGACCCAGTAGAATTTATTATAAAGTTTTGGGAACAAGTTCAAACTCTTTTGTAATCTAAAGGAGGACCAAATACGCCCCAAAGCAATGAGGTTATATAATACTAGAGGAGCAGTGTCCTACTAACAACTCTTAGAAAAACGTAGCCACTTACGAATTTAAAGTCGTAGCTTTGAAACGGATACATAAATTATGTCATCTGTCAAAATAATATGTTTGTCTCATTTCTTCTACCGTCAAACTAATGATATTGGAAAGAGACAAGACATTGTTATCGGACGAACGGTCAGAGTTGCCAATGATCCACATAATTTCCCCAGAATGAATGAAGGTATTTATTGAATCAATTACTATGAAAGGTTGTATTATGTATCTTTCAATTGAGAATTAAAGAAATGGATGAATGGATGGATTATGTACTCAAAGGAAGAAAAAAATGCGTAAACGTAAATATTTTATTTCAAGACTATTAAGATTGTGTAAAATAACTATTGTTCAAAATGGTTTTTTTTTATCTTTTTTATTATATTACAATCTAGCCTAATAAGCAATTTTAATCTAACTTAATTTGCTAAAAGTAAAATTAATCTAAGAGCACGTCCATTGCGTTTACTTGTCACTTTGTTCTTGTGTCCATATAAATAGATAAGGACTGTTTTGTTGAGCAGGATTTTGTTAGGAACTGACAACGCGGAATGCCTTTCTAGTGACCAGTTCATGCATCTGTAACGAATTATTATATTAAAATATTAATAAGAATAATTATATTAAAATACCTTTGTTTAATCCAAACAGACTATAATAATAATTAAGACTTACAGGAACATACTTTCGTCATTCACTAAACTCCCAAGTCTCTGGCAAAATAAAAACCTTTTTTACTGGTAACACTGATGACAATAAAAATGTTTAAAAATTGGCTTCGTTTCGTCATGTTTTTTTGGTTAATCTGAAGAAAATTTAGCTAACTTACCTGTGAAATGTAACACCACATGTTTTATTCATCTTTTGAGACCGTGACAGACAAATTTTAACCGCACCTTTCCCCATTTTGTAATTTTTTTAGTTTTAAGCAATCGCTCACTTGACGTCAACTTGACAACTGAAGTCAGATAAGGCTGTGGCCATCTACGACCCGGCAACGCTTTGGCGGCGAGCACTGCTGATCTAGTATATAACATCATTGCCCCAAAGTGTAGAAAATAAACGTACTTATAGCTAATAATTAAAAAAAATCAAGTTCAGAAGCATTTTGGTAAAGATTAACGTACACACGGGGGCATTTCGAGCTCTACATTTCCAATATAACTTTGCCTCGCTTTGTATAGGTTTCCCCTACAATGAGAGATCCGCATAAACTGGTTTTGTATTACTGTTGTATACACTACTACCCACTACCTACCCACCACTACCCACTACCTACCCACTACTACCCACTACCTACCCACTACCTACCCACCACTACCCACTACCTACCCACTACTACCCACTACTACCCACTACCTACCCACTACCTACCCACTATTACCCACTACCTACCCACTACTACCCACTACCTACCCACTACTACCCACTACCTACCCACTACTACCCACTACCTACCCACTACTACCCACTACCTACCCACTACTACCCACTACCTACCCACTACTACCCACTACCTACCCACTATTACCCACTACCTACCCACTACTACCCACTACCTACCCACTACTACCCACTACCTACCCACTACTACCCACTACCTACCCACTACTACCCACTACTACCCACTACCTACCCACTACTACCCACTACCTACCCACTACTACCCACTACCTACCCACTACTACCCACTACCTACCCACTACTACCCACTACCTACCCACTACTACCCACTACCTACCCACTACTACCCACTACCTACCCACTACTACCCACTACCTACCCACTATTACCCACTACCTACCCACTACTACCCACTACTACCCACTACCTACCCACTACTATCCACTACCTACCCACTACCTACCCACTATTACCCACTACTACCCACTACCTACCCACTACTACCCACTACCTACCCACTACTACCCACTACCTACCCACTACTACCCACTACCACCCACTACCTACCCACTACTACCCACTACCTACCCACTATTACCCACTACCTACCCACTACTACCCACTACCTACCCACTACTACCCACTACCTACCCACTACTACCCACTACCTACCCACTACTACCCACTACTACCCACTACCTACCCACTACTACCCACTACCTACCCACTACTACCCACTACCTACCCACTACTACCCACTACCTACCCACTACTACCCACTACCTACCCACTACTAACCACTACCTACCCACTACTACCCACTACTACCCACTACCTACCCACTGCTACCCACTACCTATCCACTACTACCCACTACCTACCCACTAATACCCACTACCTACCCACTACTACCCACTACCTACCCACTACTACCCACTACCTACCCACTACTACCCACTACCTACCCACTACTACCCACTACCTACCCACTACTACCCACTACTACCCACTACCTACCCACTACTACCCACTTCCAAGCCACTACCTACCCACTATAATCTTTAATTGTGGTTTCAGATTTATTAAAGTAAGTCCATTATAATGTTCATTGGTACCAACTAAACATTAATCTTACTTTAAATGAAACAGGCAAGACTGGTGATGTTCCAACAAACAACTCATACATAGACCGGGCCAATCACATGGAAATGTACAAAAAATACGAAAATATTGGCAAGACAGGTAACATACTATTCATAATATCGTTTTATAATAACTTTACTGGGACTTTCGTAAAGAAACTGGCTGGTATAAGTTCGAAAAGAGGTTTTTACCATAACTTGTATGAAGTGTAGCATGCATCTTTTGGCGCTTGAGAAATTGTCAGGAGTGCGGGCAGTATTGGTAAACATTTTTCAAGTAGTCTGTGGAAATTGTATTGGCGGCGGCGCGGCGTCATGACACTTCAACCAACTTCAGGCGGGAAAACACAGAACTAAAATAAATTTACCAAGTTATATTATATATCACATCGGTGCAAATTTTCTTGACAAGCAACGCCATCTTGAACTGCACACTTAAAGTGGTCATACTATAGTTCTGACTAAAACCACGTCAAAAGGTAAAGCGAAATGGCATGCAATTGTGTTCCTTATTAGTGCGTGCCACAAGAATCTTTGTACCTTATTTTTTAATTCATTTAGCAACATTTTTCAGTATTTTTTCTATTTTAGGCGCCAATAGGGCAGAGCAGTCTAAAAAGGTCACAATTCTGAATCAACATGATGTTAGTGATATGGAGATTGAACAACCGCAAAGGGTGAGTACAACATAAAAAAAATAATTATTGGAGGTCTCGGGATAAAGTAATCAGTAGTGGCCCAGTGGAAAGTAGCCTCGAACTTCGAGTTTCGGATCGTTGTTACGATTCCAGACCGACAATTTACTTTGTATGTAAAATAATTTCATCTCCACTGCTCATAAAACGTCGATGGAAAAAATCTTGAACAAAACTGCTATATCCTAGATCAAAAACAAAACCAACGAATTGTGACACCTACCAACGCGCCAGGAGTCTGTTGGTGAATTACGAGCCACTCAGTGTGTCCCAGCAGTGGGAATATTGGGCTGATTATGCGTTGCCCTCATAATAATTTTTTATAGACCGCAAATATCCTTATTTTTATCAACTTTATGTATGGTACAAGAAGTAGGCTTCTCACTTGGCATCTCTACCAATCAACTTTTGTTTCAATCTGAAGTCCGTTTTCACTAACAGCCAACATCAAATAAGTGACGTTTCGCAAGATTCGGTGCTGAGCAAAGCTTTGGACATCGAACAGCGCAACTGTGCCTCCTCGCGTCGTGTTCCTCATTACTGAGGTTCGTGTTTCCCCCGACATGAAGCAATCTTCTGCTTGACGATGTTTCGCCTTCTGTGCCTATCTTTGGTATGTGAAGCGCGTCGTGGAGTTTTGAGTCCAGAGATGAGTGAATTTGGCCTGTCCATCTAAGTGGCCTATGACCTCTCGGACTACTATCAAAACAGAAATTGCCAAATAGTTCAAACCATATCCACATAATAGGCAAAGTACTTGTTAACTGTTCCCACCATTTGAGCCCACCAAAACTTTTAGATCACTAATCGATCATAGAAATCATCCCTATTCTCAGGACGTCGTTCAAGAGCCAAAACAAAATAGAAATCTTCAGCAAAGCATCCAAAAGGTAGACGTCACAGTTATCTGGCTAGCGTTGAACGAGGAATGTGAAGCCATGATAGACCCCTTCGTACAACGCGTGTACGTCGCGTATACCTTCCTGGGCAGGAGTGGCGCGGAGCTCGAGACCCCGGTCAGCTTGCCCAAGCCTAAGCATTATGTGGAGAAGTGCTACTTCAACTTTAAGAAGAGTAAGTATTGATTATTGGTATTTTTACGAGAGGCCATTTATAGAGGCTCTGTCGACCAGAATTGTTTTGACTGGTGGGCACTACCCAACGGATATTGTTAGACTTTAATGTATCTACAGATCGAGCGATAAATTTCAATGAGGCAGGATTCTGAGATAGCAGGCGACGACGGCAACGTAACGCTATTTTGGGATAGTTTTGCTACTTACATGTATTGCCCGTCGGTCTCGTGGTCTCAAGCGCGACTGCTGATCGTAGGGCTCTGTTTTTGGATGTGTGATATTGGGTTTTTTCATTAGGAATTTCGTAGTAGCATAGCGGAATTTGACTATGTGATAACCCCGTTCCTCGGAAACCACGTCAAGTCATTGTCCGACGTCCCATCGGACGAAGTTATAGTGAGGGTTGGAAAAGTACACATACTTGTGCAGAATAATATCTCCTGCGCACGTCGGCTAGTGTCTGTTGAGCCGGCTGCTATAATAGAAAACCGTCGTGCTGTTGCAAGCTGCAAGTCTCATTTTTAGATAAGGGCCTCTTGGACTCGTACAAGACCAATTTAGTTAATTTATGTCTTTTTTCCCCGCGTTGTTATTTATCTATGTTCAAATTATTTACATTTTTAAATGTCCCTTAAAAAAAAACCCATACAAAATCATTAAACATACAAAAAATTTTGTAACCCACCGGTATCGGGAACAGGGACCAAGCTACCGGCTGTTAAAGCTCCAGAGAGAGGATCCTCATAATAATACGAGCCCTGTCCGCGGGTCATATTGGCATAATAAACGCTGAGTCCATCATCCCACATGTCGACAACCTCGCGAGCCAATCAAAGATACTTGATTTGCTTATATTTCTCGGCTTTCACGAGGTTCTCATCATTTTTTTATTATTGTTTTATTGTATGTCCTGTGTGAGTTTGAATCCAATAAATATGTTCCTTTCTTTCTTAAGAGGACTATTTACATGTAGGCACCATGTTCTAGCATTCGAGCTGGACGAGACGGATATTTCGAAGATAGGCCACATGGCCCGGTGCCGTGCCAGCAGCACCGCGAACGCCAACGACAAAGACTGCATCATCTTCTCCGTCGTCAGTGAACCGGCTGAGGACCCACTGGGTATTGAAAATTGTAAAGATATTGGGTGAGTTTATTACTGAACTCAGTTTTGGTTTAAAGTAAAACATTCAATTTTTCTTACCCACTTTTTTTCTTTCTTATCATCATCATCATTTCAGCCGAAAGACGTCCACTGCTGGATATAGGCCTCCCCAAGTGTCGCCACATTGACTGGGCCCGTGCGACTCGCATCCAGTGGATCCCCGCAACCTTCACCAGGTCACCGGTCCACCTAGGGAGGCCTACCAACGCAACGTCTTCCAGTTCGCGGTCGCCACTCCCGAACTTTTCGGCCCAATCGGCCATCCGTTCTGCGAGCAATGCCCACTGCCACTTAAGTTTGGCAATTCTTCGGGCTACGGCAGTAACTTTGAGTTCTCTTGCGGATGTCCTCATTTCTGATTTGATCAAGCAAGGAAACTCCGAGCATAGCCCTCTCCCTTTGGGTGACTTCAAGCTTTCTGATGAGGCCCATTGTGAGCGACCACGTGGTATATCTATACGCTCAGAAGGAAACGAAATACCTTTTATGAATTGCTTTTTTATTTGGGCAGGCACGCGTTCCTGTACCTGGGCGACTTGCTAGCGTACAGCACGGGCAGCCCGGGCTACACCGAGGTGCTGCCGGTGCGGGCGGCGCGCGGGCCGGCGGCCGTGTGCGGCGTGCTGGCCGTGCGCCTGGACGGGCTGGACGTCGTGCGCCGCTGTCAGCTTCTGACAACCAGCGATGTATGTATACACAGAATCCAAAGCTAAAAGCATTCGAGTCTGAAACCTTGAATGCTTTTAGAGTTTTGTGGAATCGGCTAAAGCCGCGCAGAAAGAGCTTTATGGCTATGCAACAAAGACGACATTTGCCTCGTTTCGGTTTCTCGAAACCGCGCTGAACCAAATGTGACACCTAATCGGCTCAAGCCTCCTCGCTAAGTGTGCTCACTCCCTAAGTTTGAACCGAACACCACATCGAAAACGCGTGATAACTGGCAAAAACTGGTCTAAAACATACAGCATCATTGACAATTCCGAGACACATCATGTCATGAGTTCGATCCAATTTTTCCGAAAATTGTCTTTCGTAGACTTTAAATAGCTAATTTGCCTTGCAATATTTCATTGTTACGAAATCCGATTATAAACATATTGCTTTCAACATAACTATTATTCGAAAAGATTTAACTCCTGTAATATATTCGTTGCTATTTGGCTCAGTCAGACAGAATAACAGACATGTGCATCCGGATTCCGTAACGTTGCGTCTTTACGTATCCGGGTTTCGTTCGAATACAGTCGATCCACACAGCTATAGTAATATTTTCACTACGAAAATCACCCTTACCGTTACGACATAAAGGTGCTATCAAACGCTGTCAATTTGTTACCACTGATGTGCGGGTTGACTGTGCGTAGATTAAAAACTTTTTTTTTTTTTCAGAAAAAACGTCCTTCGTAACTGTCATTGGTCAAAAAATATCTCTGTTGCTTTTGTATCCTGTTATACGTATTTATGTAAATTAAAGTTTTTTATTCATTCATGCGGTTCTCTTATTGTTTTTTATATATTTTTTTTAATTTTTGTAGATAAGGATGCATTCTTTATGTTTTTCCGATCAGTTCCAACTTGTCCGAACTGGGAAGCCGTATCGAAGCGTAAGACAGAAGTTTTCGTCGCCACTCATTTGTCATTAGGTTTGTCAATAACGCTTGGCACTTGACGCCCAGACGAGTATTGCACACTATGCGGGCCCAAAACGGCGATACATTGTTCACATACCACAAGAAAATGAGAACTCAATATAGCGCTTATCTTTAATATGTAGTCGTAATTATTTAAGGTTATGGTACAGACCATCAAGCCGAACGTCTTTCTTCATGGGACCAAAATTGTAATCTTGAAAAAACAATCGGCTGCGCCATACGAAGTATAATCGACCCAAATGCATGGGACAGCTGCTGATTAGTTTTTCGCCATTACGATGATGATCCTATGGAGGAATTTGATCAGTTTAATGGCCTGTACCACACCCTTAAATACCTGTGTAATCACATATTTCTGGTACAGACAGTATATCTCAATTGATGCAAAAACATACCGCGATCGATTCAAGTGGATTCCAATACAAATGCGATAGGATATTGGGAGTTAGGAACGTAGATCGAAATACTTGCGAGTGTACGCAGTCACGGGTGTGTTTAGGCGAGAGACGCACGCGCGCGCGTCGACACCAATCGTTCGGCGATCGAACCGTTTCGTAATACTCCTGTAATAGTCGCTGCTGACCCCATTGACACGACCTCTCATGTGTACATAACCACATCCCGACCATATGTGTGTGAAGTGAAGTGAACGATAACAACGACTGTCTCTACACTAAACGAACACAGGATATAAGTACTTATAAAAATAAAAACGAAAAAAAAATACTAAAAACATACAAAAACGAAATACCAGTAAACCATGTAAAAACACTTCAGGTATTGTACATAACACGCTGAATAAATAAAAACTTGCACTAGCATCGCAATGTAAATATAAATATCCACGAAAACAACGTTTTATAGGTACAGCCACAACATTCAAGACAGAGCTGTCAACAAAATTAAAAGGATTCATAATAAACATATTACTCGGAATTAAGAAATATTTACTGAAACATATGACGCTTTTAATTAGGGAAAATAAATTATAGCAGTTAGTGTAGAATACAATACAGATGTAGAAATTCACATTGATGACATTATAGATTTCAAGATTTGTTAGGTGTAGCGATAATTGATAATAATTGATTAACCAAATTGTTCTCATCTAAAACAGGAAAACGTGAAAAACAATCATTGGTTTGGTACATTGGCAATCATTTTCAAGAGTCTTTCAATAAGTTCTGAGATTTTTTGATCTAGCACTGTACACAGTAAATCGTCAAACTGGTGTTGCTAAGTGCATATTATAGCTGTTAACTGTCGTACCTTCACCATCGCCAACAACTGTCTACTATCAAACATCAGTATCAGTGCACTTAGTGTCTTGGGAATGTGTGAGCGTCTTACGTCTATCGTCACCAAAAACTTTTATTTCTTTCATTTCATCTTGTATACAAACGATTGGGAACACTGGAATACATTTATTGCTGTTTTCGTTCAAAATTAATTCTTTCTTTCATCTAAATTGTCGTTGGAAATAAAAAGCGTCCCACATAGCAACTCCACGTAATAAGATCGATAATATTTCATTTTCCCAGTCTTGTCTCGCTAAGATTAATCGGTCAATCAATCTGCCGACTGCATAGGCGCTTCGCGTCCTTGCCCCAGTGCCGTGCCAAAGACGCGGACGCATTTAGACCGGCCTACCGGGCCTGTCTTACTCCCACAAACTTTCTTCGTACTCCAAACAATGTATAACGGACCTTACTACCCCGTGATAAGAGCTTCTATATTCGCAAAGTTTAATTTGCAGTCTTTTTCTTTGACAAACTTTTTCTCGTCGTTAATCAAGGGATTGTAGGTCTTATTGCTTCGTTGTAGTAGTGATTGGAAGTGTAGTGGTAAAGTTGTGGAGTAGTAAACAGAGAGGAACGCGGAGCTGATTGGCGCGCCGTACACTGACATTTGGACGTCGAACAGTTCTTTCGTTCTTAGTATCAACTTTTAGAACTGTCGTTTGAATGACATCATCTGTAATCAATAGTTTCTTATTTGCTATTTTTTTCTTATAATTTCAAGTTGTGATTTGTAGTTGTTATTTCTTAATTTTCTTTTATCTTTGATCTTCTAGTGTCATGCTGTGTTTACTCTGGTAGTCATGCTGTTTCTATAGTGATGTCTAAATCTGCAAAGTCTTTGTCTACTCATTCCACGCCGGGTTTAATGATCAGGAAACTAGGTCAATGCGGTTCTCGTAAATAGGCCATCTGTCAATCATTTCGCATGGGCACAGCCCTCATGACATTTTGTCATAATCTTTATGAAATCTGTTTCCGATTCACAATAGAAAAATATAGGTCATATTAGATTTTATTTTTGGGTAGGGCGTTTGTATTCCTAATTAATTTGTGCCCGTGACTTCGTCCGCGTGGTTGTAGAACATTATTCTACTTAGGTACTAGTGGGATAAATAGCTATCCTATGTCATAACCCGGCTCATGGTCTATCTATCTGCCAAATTATATCCATTTTTGTTCAGTCATTAAGGTGTAACAAACATACCGAAAGACAAACAGACAGAGTTACTTTCACATTTATAATAGAAAGATTAAACGAGCATGCTTTTAAACGAATTATGCTTATTCAATTTCCATTCATGAAATTTGCAATAAAACACAATTTGCTTACAATATCGTAGTCATGTTTATTCTCATTCCTATATAACATCAGACTAAACAAATTGTGAAAATAATTTGTAAGATCTATGTAGCAGGAAGTTTCAAAGGTAATCTTTTTAAATAATGAGACGTTTCCTGCCCTGAATAAATAGAGGAAGCTGAAGGAATATGTTGAAAATTTATCCTGGAAATCAACAAGCTAATACTTATCTGAGTCCGGAATCAGTTCGAATCCCACTTTATGTAAAAGTTCCCGGCTGTTCCTGTTCTCTGACTTAGTTGAAGTTGTTTTTAAAAAGTTTGAAAACTATAATTTTGACAAATGACGATCGATAAAAAGCTGATAATAATGTATTCGTTGTATTCGCATACAATTTTGCGGTCTCGTTAGCGACCCATTTATTTGAAAACTTGTTGTCAAATTAGGTAAAAGACTTCAAAATTAGGAAGAGGTAGAGAGAAATAGAGATTTAAAAGCATTTCATCTGAATCTTTTGTCAATGGGAACGCACATTAAGAATTAACTGCAAGCAAATCAACTCCAGTCACTGGAGAACATGAATGGCTATTATAAGTATCTAACTAGTGTGACGAAGTTCCCTGTCAATGAGGCATGCTAGTCTCATCCGCAACTCTCTCAGCATGATGCTAAGTTTATAATTAACTGTACAGGCGTGACATTTCCGGCCGGGACTGTGCTCTGAGTGATCGTGATGTATCGAACGATATCTCATTAGTGACTTGGTTGTTCTAGCGAGGAGAGTGCGGTGATGCATAGTTGTTTTGGCGCTTGAATGACATTGACAGGTGTCTGTTGGTACATTTGCGAAATTGTCTTTGGAAATTGTTTTGAAAAAACAAGATGGCGATGTTCTTATTGAGGCCACAAAAAGTGCCATGCAGTACTTACTGTAAATGTCATTGTCTTATAATGCTGATGTTGGGATCGATAATGGTTTTTTAATTGAAGAATCCTTTTTGATCCGGCTAGTCTTTTGATATTTCGAGTTTATAGAAACTCGAAATTAAAGAAATGATAGCATTTCTTTTTAGATATTAAATTCGGAATTCTATCATTTCTTTTTCAAAATCTGTTCTATTTCTTGCAATCTGAAGAGCATTGCTGAGTTTTAAAGAGTCCGAATATTGCCTCATTTAAGGATGTTGATTTGAATTTGAAGTAGGCCTTTACAGTTGTTCTTCTGCGATGAAGAAACCCAACAAAGATAAATAAATCAAGAAGTTTTCCTAAAATATTTGGTCGTTTAAACTGACTGTTAAATTATCGCCACGGTGACCAATGATTTGTGTTGTGTTGAAAATGGTAATTTATTACATATTTAGTCTCTACTTTCGAAACTTCTGAATTAATTCTTGACTGCGACAAGTTTTGTATTCTTTTATTTGTTTGGAGTGCTTAGATAATTAGTACTCTTTAAAACTAAACATCGAATAGTATCGGATATGTTATAACTTTCAAAGGAAAGTTTTGATTTTGAAAGTAGACTGTGGACACATAACTGGGAATAATGACAAGAGCATCTTGTGGTCCGGTGCTATCAGCCCCCTTATGTGTAGGTTGCGGGTACAAAACCAGGCTGACTTCGTAATTTATTTCATTATTCATCCACGCTCTCAAAACGGTGAAGGAAAACGTCGTCGGGAAACAGGCTTGTCTTATTAGAACCAAAAATTCGAAGACAAGTGACATCTACCAAACCGCACTGGGCCCGCGTGGTTGTTTATTATACTCTTTCTCTCATAGAAATCAGGCCAGTCCCAGCACTGGGAGCATAGACGGAGGATGACGATGCATCAGAATTTCATAATTTCCCACGCCATAATTCCATTCAACCTGGTTGGCGACACTTTCGTCGTGACTCAGTAACTCGGAGTGTGTTTACACATATTTAGAGTTGCGCTTGCGTCGTAGGCGGCGCTAAGAATAAGCGCAGCTATTTCAAGTTCATATATTTATTATGTCGCACCGATCCGTTATTGAATAGAGAAATTGGCGGTGGTGATTTTGCGTGATTTTGTACGAACTAGTAATCATTAGGGTTCCGTACCTCAAAAGGAAAAACGGAACCCCTTATAGGATCACTTGTGTCTCTGTCTGTCCGTCTGTCACAGCTAACTTACTCCAAAACTACTAGATCGATTGAGTTGAAATATGGTACACATATGTAAGTTGGTGACCCAACGACGGAAATGCAACGTAAATTTAAAAAAAGTTTTGCAAATTGTGTTACATGTCAAATAAAAGTGCTTATTGTGAGCATCTCAAATATATATTTTTTTTATAATTTTAAGATAAATAGTTTTGAAGTTATTTAAGAAGATAGGCGAAAAAAAAACAAAACAAACAAACAAATAAATGATTCTTATTCTTAAAAAAGACTATTCCCCCCCCCCCCTTTAACTATGAAACTACAGGGCCAAAAATTAAAAAAAAAATACAAACACAGTTTTTGCCTATAAATTACAGGAAAGCCTATAAAAACAAAATAAAAATAAATTAAAAGTTAAAGGGGCTCGCCTACTACGATGGTACGGAACGGAACCCTTCACGCGCGACTCCGACTCGCTTTTGGCCGGTTTTTTCGTTATATTATAAGGAAATCTGGTGAAAAAAATTATGCCATTTCAGTGAATAGATTTTATTATACAAGGTGTATAAAGCGGACCCTTCACGAAAACGCTAACCAAGCATTCTGTACATGAAACTAAGTAACTCTACGCAAAACTTATTGCTGGGATACGTTTTTTTTTTTGGGTGAGAAACATGTTTTACGTTAGGACTCACTGTAATGCACTCAAAACATGTTGATGGATGCATTGAACAGTACAGGGGTCATGGAGGTTTTTAAAGTAAAGTAACATTGAATACTTGTATTTAAAATAAAGGTTGTGAAAAAGTTGGAACTTTGGCATCCAATATCTCCTCTCCACCTCCTAACTAGAAGGTTCCCAGGTGTACTCCAGAACATAAAAAACTTTTTTGCAAAAAATAAAATCCGACTTCAAAAACACACAAAGTGAAAAATAACTTTAGCTTCAGATGTCGGTGACTTTTGTTTGTTTTATTTAGTTTTTTTTTGCCACCGACTTCTTTATTTTTCCATTTTTAGTTGTAATATCCTATACAAATATTTGCCATGCATTTATTTTACATTGTTAACAATACACGTCATGGTAATAGGCTTATCCCCAATAAAATGGAACTTAACACACTTAACTAATCTGGGTTTACTGTACACTTCTGTGTACCCCCTCAGAGCAGGCGTGATGTTACGTTATGATATTGTGAAAACAATAAACATCCTAGCGATTGCAGCAACCACGACAGATTTGCTATCTATTTTTGAAGAGTTCCATTCTATATCTCCGAAGATCAGCATCAGATCTTCACCAAATTTATACGGGACCACCGCAGAATAATATTCTTCTAAAAAATAAGAAACATCAAAATCGGTTGACAATTGGCGAAGATATTGCTGAACATACACACAAAAAAACTGACGAATTGATAACCTCCTCTTTTTGGAAGTCGGTTAAAAAATAGTCGCAACGACGGGGAGAACAAGTGTCGTTAAGGGTCTTTTGACACCCATTATAGCATAATCTATACCTAAATATCTAAAAATCTCCTGTCCTAATTTACATGTCTATTAGAATCCAGCCTAGTTTAAAAAATACCTATGCGCTCGAGACAGATTGATGATTTGTTATGTACGAATAGCTACAGAGTGCGTTGGCGGTGTGTATGTTTTATTTTTTCTGTTTATTGCGCCAGTGTTTTGAAACAAAACATTCTCCGGATGTTTTCTTCCTTCAAAATATTGATTACTTACAGCTTTTATAAAAATCGGCTTCGTATTTGTAGGATTATTCAAAAACAGGAAGATTACCCCCGACATCTTGAAGTACGGCATCGAATCGCAGATGTCAGAACTAAGCCTCCCAAACATTTTAATCAACAGTAATCTTTTCGAACTGTTCTGTATCTTTTCCCGCACTTCTAATCCCAACATTCCTATGCCAATCTAACCCTGACGTCCACATGCTAAGCTCATCGTAGGGCTCCTGTCCCACTGCAGATAAAGATGCGACGATATAGCTATCGACTTTTTAAACTTACAAATTATTGAAAGTCTCACGACAGCAAAAGTGATACATATTAATTAGTATATCTCTGGCTGTTAAGTAGTGGTGAACAGGGTCCGAGGAGTGGTGTCCAGTGGTAACGGCCTAAACTTACCAGTTTGTAGGTTATGGGTTCAAACCCAGCCAGGCGCATTAGTTTGTGTAGTTTATTTCATCACTACTGCTCTGAAAACGTCGAAGGAATTATCACATACTAGGTTTCCTCAAGATGCATTCCTAGAGCCGTGTGTTCGAAGACATATGACATCTACCAACCTGGACTGGGCCTACGTAGTGGAGTTTATAGAGAACCTCTATGTCCCAGCCAGCAGTGGTAACATTAAAGATTGATCATGCTGACTGTTCACATTGACGGTAAAAACTGACAGAAAACCAATTCGTTTTTAGTAGCTGTAGCTCTTTCCGCTTGTTATTAATCGCTGGCGGTGAGATCGATGCCTAAATCCGATAAACCGGATGTCACTGAATGGCTATCGTGTGTGACGTGACTCCAGCCGCCATGCGGTGGATGTGCAGCCGACCTTGCAGCTATTTGTGGAAGGTCATAGACTGCACATTAGAACTTTTATTAGGTATCTCTGTCAGATTTCGTGATTGACGTCATCTGTTCAGGGACATCATGGACAAGATTAATTATTAAGGAAACGATCGATGTGTGCAGGGATATGTCATTAAAAATGTAGAAATAAGAACGGGTTCTTAGTACAATCTTCTTCTTTTTTATTATTTTTATTATAAAGAGCTGTGGATTTTGTGAATAATAAATAAATAAAATCCAAAACTGGATTGTTAGATTCCTCTGCCTTTTATTTCTTGTTCATTTGATTTTGTAAACAAATGGACTCTTCCTACATGTATACGTACGTTTCACCAATTTACTATGGAGATACAATGTTTGTCAGTGTCTTTAAAATATTATGCCAGAGTTCAGGCGCAACAGTTTATTAATTAAGATGTTGATAGCTACAATCTTTGCCAGGCACCTTCAAGAATGTGTTGATCGAAGAATGAAGTAGATAAATAGCCCTCCGCAAGGTAAACAGTCATCGTGATAGATGGTCAAGGATATTGTTCACTGCCATATACATACAGAGTTACGACTGACTGACGAGTGTATAATTAATTTTATTAACTATACAATGACTAGTTAACCTCGTTATTACGCGCAATACAGTTCTATGTGGTCATAACTTGAAAAGAAATTGAGCTAGACGAGTGCTACGAAACTTGTAGGCCTCGCGTAGCATCGTAGCTATTTGGTCGTAGACGTCGTAGAGGACTTACGGTGCTACGAGACGCGACTCGTAGCACTCTCGTAGGTCAATACATTTTGCAAATAGAAATGTATTGAATGCGCGTTAACCTAGGTAGTTATCACCTAGCTTAAAAATGTAAACTTCTTGAGATCTTAATCCATAATTTGGTTCACGTCGCGACTTGCCTCAGCCTGTCCTCGATCGACCGAGCTTTTTCCTTTCAACCTTCCCAATTTCAACAAATTGCCAATAATCTATCGAATAAAACAAGCAAGTTCAAGTATAGTCCACTATTTGGCAATGTCCGCTGGCACTCCGCTCCGCTTGCGCCACACGCGGGCGCAGTCGACCGCGGTGCATTCGTATCATTCTTCACGAATTAACTACGTGCAGGTGTGAAGGGGATATTGCCAAAGTGCACGAGACTATGTCGATGAGTAAGGGGGAAGTGGAAACTTTCGCGAGATAAAAGATAGTGGTCTTAAAGGAGATGTTTGGAAAGCGGGTATTGGCTTGCAGCAGACGCGCGTGTATGACAAGATGACATGTTTAATCGAGGACGTAGCAAAAGTGTGTAAGGATAGTAGCAGTTGGCGTTCTGTAATTTCGTCTACCCCATAGGATATGCGTGAGGTTCTGTACGTACGGATCACCTAGTCTATCCATCTGTTTCTCTTAAGTCTATCCATAGGTAGTCTGTGAAATTCGCGAATATGAACGTTAAGAACTCACATTGTGACACCGTACGCAGTTGTCTATCTTTCCAATTGTAATGTTATCGTGTAGGTATTTAAGGGTGATGTTTCATAGATCTAATAATTGTACTTGTTTCATACAGTTTAGCTAGATCAAGGGAAATTCCACCACAGTAAATTGTCTATTCAATGTTTGAAGTTGGTGTCTCTTATCGATTATACAATTTACGCTCTTCATTTTTGTGCACATAAATTAAACTGTCTCCTAAATCTTAAAACGTAAGTATTTATAATGAGGCGCTCACACATTCCCGAGACTGTCACAGACTCCAATGAGATCACATCTATTCCCAACAGTGTAACAACGATCAGCTGTTACGACGAGGCAGGTTCAATATTCCCGTCTGTCTTACTTTTTATACGAGTGTTTATAATTTATTTTGGAACATAGGCATTAATAACCGTGTAAAGTTTCTTTCTGAGAGTTTCATCACCTAAGTTTACGTCCTGTAGATGAATTAATTCAGTCCAGTCTATACAACTGATAATGATTAGCCTTGTGATAATTCCAGTCAGAACTTAGGTATCAGGTTAGTGTTGGACATGGCCGATCTCATAAAACTGCATTTTCGAGGAATTATAGCATTACTTCCAGCGGAGGGCGATCAACATCGTAATTGACATTAATTCTTTAATGAAACTACCATCAGCTGTTACATTAGATAGACGAGACAGGTTCAATAGTCTCGTCTGTCTTACTTTTTATACGAGTCTTATTTATAATCGCTGAAATCTCAATGACTGACTCGATGACGTCAAACACAAGCGGTTGGTTTAAAAATGATATGGTAGAATTTAAACAAGATTTATAAACGTCTATAAATTAAATAAAGTGAGACTTCCTGCCGCTAATGCCCTTTACACTTTTTTAAAAGAAAACGGAAAACTATTAATAAAAATTAAATTTGCTAAAGCTAAAGTAACTAACTAAATACATATCGCAAATGCAACTTTGATTTTATTAGCAGATAATGAAAATTAGTTTAGTGAAATACTTAAACAAAACGAACTGCCTAACGAAACGCATGCTCACGAAGCGAACACAGTGAAACAAGTAACAAAACAAGTGACAAAACGAAACAGTGCAAGTGTTACAGTGAACGCACACATACACACTATAAATATTGTATAGCAATAGTGCACACACACATACACCATGGAACACGACACTCACGACATTTTGACCGCGGAAGCGATAGGTCAGTGGAAACTTGGGATGAACAATGATAGTAACGTAGATGATGTAGAGAACTTAACAGTCTACAGTAGTACAATCTTAGATTTTACGTAGACATAATATTTGTGGAACAGGCTTACCTTGACAGAAATCTAAATCAACAGATGAAATTCTGAAACAATAATGACAAATGTTAACTAGACGTTAGTTCCACAAATATTGTACTAAACTACCAACAAAATAACCTTTTACTTCAAACTAATCTTCCACTACAGCATAGGTGTTTTCCTTTTACTTTTCATAATTACTTCAACAGGACAATAATTTATCATTGTTCCTCTTAAAAGTATTGATTGGACTTAAACTGTTATGTATGGTTTCTTTTCTAACAAAATTAGTATTCAACGCTGACCGACTGTTCACACTATTTTCTTTTCTTATCTTTTCTCTTTTACATAAAGACTATACAAAACTAGTCTACTATTAGGATTAAGGTCAATAGATAAACTGACTTTTATCTTATTCAAGAAAATATTTGAAGTGACAAAATTGATCCTATATCACATCAATGTTTGTCTTCAATCAATGTCATGATGTATTCTGCCAAAGCAGTTATTAATGATTTTTTATAGGAGTTATCCACTTGTTTCAGAAGTGAGAACAATGCAAAACAAGCAATGATGACTTGGAAATCTTTTGTTTTTGATTTCTTGCTCACAACACAATAAAAACCAAGATCATTGGCGAAATTATTCATAATTATAAGATTGCCAAGCCTATCAATTTAGACTATACTGTAACACTAAGTTTACAAACCTGTCAATTTATCTATCGACAGATCACTTACGAGTATGATGTAGTAGAATTAGAATTACCTACAGCACTCTAACACGAACGATTTTCTTTGATTTCCATATTTACTCTACACCAACTACACTTTTACCTTTATGTCTAATTTCTACTCTAACGGCCATTTTAACTGTTCTCTCATCATAATAAGGTTGTGGACTAATCTTACTTGTGTTAACTCTAAGTGCATTTTTACTATGTTCCTTTCCGCTGGCACGGGTATGTTGCAAAAATCACTTGATTTGTTTTGCGAATTTCTCGAGCCTAACTGCGTACATTGTTGAAACATTCATGGATTAAAACATGTTGAACTGTATTTGCAACAGCTTTTAATGTCTATAGTTCACTAGTGCGAACTCACAGTAAGGTCTCGACTCAGTTTTGCTACATACATATGTGTCGGTTAAAAGATGCCTAGTAACTTTGCAACTTGCCTCTGTTCTCTTGTAAAATGTATAAATTCTATGTCTTCCTTCTGTGTTATAACTATTCTGTTTCGCTTTTCTCTTCCTTTTGTTTTAATGTTTTGGGCCTATTCATTGCCTTAAATACAATGTGATTGACAGTTTGGAATCAAGATGATTTAGGACTCGCAAACCTTTTAGCTTTTCATAGAACGTATTAATGTAATATGGTAAAACCTTTTTGTGAACACAAACGTTTGTTAATAGGAATCCCTTCATCTATTCTCAGATACTCTAACATAGTCAAACAATAACTACACTTTGAATCTATTTCGTCACTCAGGCCCTCAACATTACCCACTCATTCCTCTAACTCTTCCTGCACTTTTCACTAACTACGTATAGTCAAGTACCGGTGTGTGACGGTGTTGTGTGCACAGCGTTCGGCGAGTGGTTGTCGCGGGAAGCGGTCCCGGCGCTGAGACCGCGCACGCTCAGCGAGACCAGGGCAAGGGCGCGGACGCTGCGGCTGAACATGGATGTGAGTATGAAAAGAGTATTATTTTTTAAATTCTTTGAAGTTTTATAAACTTAGTTGATGGGATATTGATTCCTAAAGTTCAAATATTCAACTTCTTTTCTGCGTCGTTTTCTATACTACTGAAGGTCGGTCGTGGCAAATATTCATAAGTGGGTTGGGATTATATTAGATTAGTATACGGCCTAGAGTGGGACCCTGTAGAATCCCTGTCAGGAATGGACGGGACATGCGAATGAAGAATTCTATGATATCAAATATTCATAAGAAGGGGTTGAAAGTTAGTGGGTCGGTATGAGACTTAAAATAACACCCTGTGGAAGCCCTATCCACATTTGACATGATATACGAATGCGTAAGTTTTTCATCGTGAGGCCTTTATTACCAATCACATATACCACTTAGATATGTTATTAGAAATCATATTATATAATTAAAATTTGTTTTCTAAAGATCTGGCTTCTAAGAAAGCATCATAAACATTCAAATGCTGATTCTCGTACCGTATTGTCATAGCACAGACTATGTGTGTATTGTTAGAGCTGTATGACAGATCGAGGATTAACAAATTTTCATCAATGGATAGCGTCGTCATATAAACCACGAATAAACTATCTGGGACGATCCAGGTTGCAGCGGATGCCAAATCCATGCCATTCATAAATTCTTGGGATTAGATTCCAATGCTACGTTTGCCAATGATTCAAGGAATGCATGCGTGCAAGCATCGAAGTATGTTAGGAAAGCATCGGCGTCGCCGATTTGTCCTGTAAATGTAAATAGATACAAATTAAAAAAATTGCACGTTACTGAAAAGTCTGTAGAAGTTTATGAATCGTGAGTGATGATGATGAGTGTGTGACCGGTCGAATTAAGATGGGTAGCTACGACCTAAAGTGATAATTTTCAAAGACATTGTAAACCTCGAAAAATAGTTTCATTCGAAAGATTTTAATGGTTGTAACTTTTGGGGACGTCTTCTGTAACTTTGGTCCTTCGAATGAAAAGTCATGAGTATAATCAACAATTATTAATTTATTTTAGTACATGGAGCACTTACAGCTAATAAAAACAAACAAAAATGAAAAGCATAGTCACTAGAAAGCAAATTACAAATCTTATTCCTGACTTAGGACAAAACTTTTGAAACCTTAGAATGAAGTACCTACTTATTTTATTGACATTTATGAAGTTAGAAAAACAATAATAATACTCGTAACTAATACTAAAATGATACAGAACACAGCTTTAAGAGAATAAACAACTTATGAAGTCATATTGTTGCCAAAAACCAGGATTTGTCGTACAAGTCGTATTTCTATCAGCGAAACAGTTAAAAGCGATAGGAATAATGAAACACTGCCGGATGCGCTCGTGTTGTCCGTCGTAAACTCTACTAACCGGTCTTAACGTGCATAAAACAAGCGAATGTTGTAAGACAATGAGGAAAATTAACATTTACTACTTTTTTTACTATTTTTCTTATTTCATCTTAAAAATACTACTACACTAGGTGGACCGATGACTTGGTGAAGGTTGCGGGGATCCGCTGGATGCGAGACACGCGGGACCGGTCAATGTGGCGACACTTGGGGAGGCCTATATCCAGCAGTGGACGTCTTTCGGCTGAAATGATGATGATGATGATGATCCTAAAAATTGTCTCCAACAATATTTTCTTTTTTGTTGACTATTTATTTTACTTACTTGCTGTATTATGTTCTTGTGAACTGATTCAACATACTGTGGAATAGATTTCTGTCATTTTTGCAATGTTTCCAAAAAATGTAATGGCCTATAATTTAATAATGACGCCGAAAGCGTTAAAATGCATTTTTGAATCCACTTTTCAAGCAAAAGATTAGGACTGGGGTCATCCCGGGCACTGGTATGTCCCTAGATAATGTGAAATTCAAACAATTACGTATTAAAATTTCGATGAAAAGTCGCAAAGAGAGAAGAATTTACTCGTAACTAAAGTCACTTTTCTCTAGGTCAACGTGATGGTATTCAAAATAGCCGGGTCAACCGTTGTCAATGTCGCAATATTTTTAGGTGACCCAGAATACTTTACATTTGTACAGGAATGTCGATAACATTGGCTTTGAGTATGTTTTATTAGCATTTAATTTTAAACGTTATTTAGGCATTGATGAATTAATTTGTGAAGGATAAGGTGAAATCAGAAATAAAATAAAAGACTTACACGACGTATCATTGAAAGTATTTCTATTAAAGTGTTTTAAATTTCAAGCTAACAAAATGCAGTTAATGGTTTTTCAATTTGATGCTTTTCTGGTCTCATGGACAACAAGTGTTTGCTTGTTTTTTTTTTATATATTCACCAGAGTGTTGTTCATCTGTCAGTCACTTGATAGTTTGCTTGATTAATAGCTTTCTAGCCAAGGTTTTCCCCAACTAATGTTACAGTTTTAAAACCAGTATTTCTCACAGCTGTTTTACAATTCACTGTTCCTATATTGTTTAAAGTGTATGATTTAAAATCTACGCTGTTTGTTTTCATTCTCTTTTTATTGTGGTTTAGTTTTAGAGGGTATAATTTTTTATACAACCATTTTCTTTTTAATGGCCCTCCTGAAATAGTTGAACTGAGTGCTGTTTTACTGTCATCGTCTCTTTTTTACTCCATCATAAAATATTTATGGTGAATTTGATAAATAGTTTTGTTTCTCATATCTAGACGTAGCGAACTGGTCCACAATCTCATGTCTTAGTTTTTTTTTGCAAGTACACAATTTATTTTGTTTTAAAATCCCAACAAATAATTATATCTTTATCATAGGTATTTAAAGATATTCTGAACGTATGTTGTTTTGTTTACTTGCTGATGCGCTTGTGTGTCATGGTAACTCAGAAAACTTCGTGAAGCCTCGACCGACATCCATGACTAGTTACTGTCTGTAGGCTAGGGCTGCCGTTACCGACCGGGACATTTGTAATAGAAGAAGGGTAAACCGTGGATTTTATATGACAAGACGATGTGGGCACGATACATTTTTCGAAGACCTCTGGATCTATGATGAGATTTGTTCGATTTGATTATATTACCTACTTAGATGAGGCGAAGCCAGGATTTGTCTTTGGGTTGAGGGATGAACAGTGCCAGCCCGCTGAACAGCCACGTTTTAAATTTTCGGTCAAAGCGGTGACGACATTTCTCCATCCACATACAGAAGCAGCGTCTTTAATACTAATGCGATGAAACATCATGATTCTGTTCTCATAGATCAACCAACTGAACCATAGATAACCTCACTTTATTATCAGGTTACTCAGGCCCATAGATAAAATGCACAATATAATAATATTATAATTAACACTAGAAACGGGATATTTACCATGTCCACTGTTTGTTTTGAGTTCCCGATATTTCGGCGCTGTTGCAAGCACCATGATCACGGATAAACTGAAGTTATTGCGGGTGGGTACCCACCCCCAATAACCCGTTTCGTTTCCGTTTGGAAATATCCCGTTTCTAGTGTTAATTATAATGTTAGTGACCATGACAGTTTAAAAACTTAATATAATAATAAACTAATATATGTTAAAAACATCATTCCACGGGTTAAATACGTCGGGGGGTTGGGTGAATGACCGGGACGTTACGTTTTAAAACGGGATATCTCCTGGTATACCGGGACGTATGGTAGCCCTACTGTAGGCGAATACTCTAATTCAAAATGAAACTCACAATATTCATAATTTCAGTTTCACCTTGGCCAGGGCTGCTTAAAACTTGTAGTTCGCAAAATTAACTGACTGTTTATTCCTTCTATCAAATAAGACAAAGATGAATTCCAACTGAACGTGATCATAAAACCAATAGCTAACAGCAAAGCTCATAAAACCGTTGAACATAACAAATAGCAGTCACTTAATCTGGCAACGTTAGATATTATGAAGTCGTTCGTCTCAGTGTCGTCGAATCTATTAATTTTATAAAATTATCTAACATTGACGATAAATAACATTTTATCACATGCAGGCGGTGTGTATGTCGACGAATCAGTCGGTGACTGCCAAAAAACGATCTTTACAATGCAACAAGTAATTTTAGACCGTATTTCTATTTTTAGACGTCTGAATTAATTATGGTGTGAAAGCTTTTCCTGTAGGACAGATGACGAATCAATAAATATAGGTGACTGTGCGGGAGAGTTAAATGCGTGTGTCCAACTTTTAAAAATAGAAACACCATCGTTCTTTTCACCATACTTAGTTTATAGTATGCAAATCCGAATTAAATATCCCTGTTATATTATCGTAAACCGTTAAATAACAAAAAAAAATAGTATGGGAATCGCTAGTGAAAAATGGCAAATGTTGGATTGACATAAGTTATCGAAAAGCTTAGGCTTGGTAATCGATTGTCTCAATTTCTTTGTCTAAGATATCCGCTTGAAAATGCTATGGTAAAAGTGTAGGTAATTACTTAATTGTATGCCTACCAAATTAATAATGTGTGGCTTACATTTCGAACGTATGAGAAATTCTAAATTAAGTTCAGTCGGTCTACACTAGATGGAGTAAGATAAAGAAACGATATGACGTAAACGCTGCGCATGAGTTGATCTCGAACAGCGGCATCTAGCGCAAATTGTACGAAGTAGCAGTGTGAAGCATGAATCGCACATTTCAGTAGTAAAACAGTTTATGAAACTGGCAGAAGTCCAATGTGTTTTCAGTAGATGGCGCTACTACTACGATGTTTCAGTGAATAACAGAATTTGTCCACTGAAAATCAGAGACAGATAGACAATCTGGAATAGCTTGAAAGAAAAGGAAGTGACATACTAAACGACACGATTGTGTCACCCCAAGGATAGGCAGAAGTGTACATATAATGACGCTCAATTTGCGCTTTAGTACGTTTTGAACGTCGTCTGTAATGGCCGTTTTTGTACCTACCTTGCAACTTTCAGCAGATTCTTCATAGTAACTCGATAAAATGAAAGCCCTGACTAATCTTCGCCTGAAATACGTCTGTAAAATAAAACGTGATTTGTGGGATTTATCATCATCTGAATGCAGTTCAAAATGATAAGTAGTTTTGGCAAACACCAACAGACAGATGGCAGGGCGATCGTGTCTGCCAACCTAAATATTTACTACCCCAGGCCGACGACGACGGGCAGCTGCGTCATCAGTCTGCGGTCAGCAACCCGGTTGCCTAGCGAAGTATCTTCGGGAAAATGGTCCTTTTTGAAAGAAGACTATTCAGCTGTAGATTAGCTCCGTAGATTGGTTAGCACTTTTTCGTTATTGGTAGTCGGTTAAAAGGTCAAACCCCGCGTATAAATACTACACCAGATTAGCATCGCCTCAACTACACCCGTTCAGCATTCCTTTTATGAAACTACATAGATACTGAAATGCAGTTACAAGCCTAGCGGTATCGCGTTGGATCGGGATCAGCTAGTACGTACAATAATTATAAATTACTTCACACGTTAAGGGGTGGGAGGGGTCCTAAATTTTGTGACGTCACATTTCAAAACCTAACATAACAAACTATTCATCAAAAACTTAAAAATATTTCCTACTTCATCTGTATGAACATGTAAAATTTTCAAAATATGTGATGTTACGCTAGGGAAGGGGGAGTCGCACAAATGTGACCAGCTATGACAAGGACGGGGGGGGGGGAGAGGTAAAAAAATCATGAAATCCGTGTGACGTTGTATAAGGATGGACCCTAGCTACTTAGCAAAATAAGATGAGGCGATACCAATACGGTGCAGTGCTTCTATGCTTGTAACTGTGCGTTGTAGTTTGGAGATTCATACAAAAAACCGGCCAAGTGAGAGTCGGACTTGCGAACCAAGGGTTCCGTATAACCGGAGGACACGGTGGAGCACACCGTGGAGGTCTGCTCCGCTTGGGCGGAGCACCGCCGTGTCCTCGTAGCGGCGATTGGCGGCGGCGACCTCTCGCGCCCGGCCCTGGTTCAAGCCATGGTCCGGGGCGAGAGGGAATGGGAAGCCGTCACCTCCTTCTGCGAAGCAGTCATGCTAGCGAAGGAGGTGGTGGAACGTGAAAGGAGAGAACCTCACGTCCCAGCCGCCGCGGGAGAAGCACCGGGCGTCGGGGGCCACATGGTGGCTCTCGGCCACCGCAGGCGCGGGTCTGTGGACGGTGAGTAATGGGCTAGCTCGCCGTCCGTCCATCTTATGACGACAAGTCGTGTCGACGGAGCGTTCGTGTTCCACGCGCGCCTCAAAGAGATGTCAGCCAACATGAGGGGCCCGCAAGGGCCGATGCCTGCCAGGGCTGCGGGACTGTTCGAAAGAGATACTGCGGCCCTGGAACATAAAGGGCAAAAGAAGGAACATGGATGGTTTTTAGTCAGTAAAAGTCTGACACTCCTTTCCGCTCCGCCCAGAGCGGGAGGAGTCATTTGATGATTCCCCATCCGAAAAAAAAAGGGTTCCGTATAAACTTGTAGGTATTTTGTTATTAAACTATATATTTACGGTTTTCAGATGTTTTCCTTTACATGTGCTGTAAACATTGCTTTTTGCCAAATTTCATGATTCTACATAAGTCAACGGGAAGTACCATTTGGTTTTGATTCTCTTGTGAAATCGCAAAATATGCGACATCGCAATTTGGTGCAGTGATCATACTTGTACTTTTATCCTTTAAACGACTAGATATTTCTACCTAGTATAGTGTGGTGTAGGTAGAAAAAAGACATTGTAAAAATAGTTGTATACCTTAGCCTCTGATACCAATACCTACTGTTGTAAAATGATGTTAAACGTCCAACGCTAGACAGTTACAAGCAAGAAGACGCATTGATTGATGTATTATTGCTTGGGACTAGATGGTGCTGTGTGAAATGTCCAGGGATATTTATTTATTATTTATTTATTTATTACGGTACCAACCAGTGTACCTACTTGTAATATTTTCATATATTCTGAAGTAAAGATATTTCCTGCCACTCCCAAGGGTTCTATTTTGAAGTGCAGTCTATTTCTGTATACATTGTTGTGGCTTGTCCGACAGTTGACAGATGTCCACGTAATTAGTTGCTGGTACAATTATATTTTATGTGAATTTTCGTTCTATAAGACGAGAACAATCTGGAGTTGTTTATTAGGCTGCTAAGAGCTGATTTACTGCTGTAATTATCAACTCAAATTAAGTGTTAATTCCTAAGATTGTTGAAATTTCATATAACAATATGAATTAATTGAAATTAATAAAAGTATCTGGTACATGACGACGCTAATGAAGGGTGATCTTCCGATCTCTCTGAAGTGCAAGTTCATCGACATGTGCATCCTGCCCGTCCTAACCTGGAGCTCAGACATGGTCGCTCACCGAGTCGCAGAAGTACCTCCCGCCTTGGAGTTTGCCAAAGGGTAATGGGACGCAACATTCTGGGTGTCCAAAGACAAGGCAGAGTTCGTATCACCAAGTGCACGTAGGATACTTTTTGTACCGATAATACGTTCCCATGGTATAGGTAATTTCCGACGACACGGGCAGCTAGCAAAAAACTAATTAAGTTAAAATCCTGCCTTCTTATGAACATTGACTTTAAAATTGATACGAAGTGTCCTTTCTATTAGATTTTATTAAGCAAGTGCACCGGATGTTTCACGAGGTTTTCCAAATAACTCATTAAAACTTGCAAACGGTATATATGTTTACCGTCGTAAAGAACCACAAGTGCGTATACTAGAAAGTGACTAAGCGTCTGTCTGTCCAGTCATTGCCAGACATAAGTGCGCCATATTAAACTAATATCATAACACCAGCACGGCACATTACAGTAACCCATCCAAAGGGGAGTGCACATGCTTATCGACGTGGAATCGGCTTCAGCAAGTTAGTGAGAGCTCTTGTAATAAAAGCGAATAATCCGACGTGGTGTGGAATCGCGTCGTCCGAATGGAAACGAAGCGAGTGGCTTCTTCCCCGCTCTTTCTGACCGGTACGAACCAAATCAGCGTCGATGAGAGTAGTCTTTCCGTTAGTAGGTGAACAAAATAATCATACTTCACATGAGTTCGCCCGGAATTGTGCATATTATTAGTTTTGCAAACATGATCGTCGCCTAGGATCTAAACTTTGCGGTATAAGTAAAGGCCATGGATGTTTACCATCGTAAAGAACCGCAAATGCGTATAAGAGTACCAGCTACAAGTGACTAAGCGTCTGCCAGTTGAGTCTTGAGCAGACAAGTACGCCGTATTGAACTCATAACTTATCATGAACAGTCACAGCACATAACACTCTTGTAAACAAAGTGATCATTCTTCCAAGCCCTATTTGATATAACTCGTAGCGTATCGGTTTTAAGACTACAGTCGTCGTCGCCAAGATTATAAACCAGTAACTTAAACCAGACATGATTAATCAGCAGAGAACGGAAATTTTCGAAATCTTGTTGCAGCGATATACAAAAAGCGATTGCCGAACCGAACGCAGCGGCAGACAGACCCTGACTGGAGGCGTTACACTCAAAGCATCCACAGGACTTGTCCGGTTAAGCAGTAACCAGCCTCTTATAGGATAGGCTGTACTGCGAGATGCCCTCTATAAAAAAAAAACGAAGCGACTTTTCATCACTACATATTATAAAACAAAGTCGCTTTTCTGTCCCTATTTCCCTTTGACCGCTTAAATCTTTAAAATTACGCAACGGATTTTGATGCGGTTTTTTTTAATAGATAGAGTGATTCAAGAGGAAGGTTTATATGTATAATAACATGCTTAATATATTAGAGAACCACTGATAATTTCAAGATTTCTATTGTGAAGTCGTAAATAATTTCATTTTTTTCCGCTTACATTGCAAACGCAGGCTGAACCCTACGAGATTTATCAAAATAATGTACTAAGTATTGTACACATTAAAAAGGTCTACAGAAAACTCCGCGATGGTATATGTCTATCTCTTATGGATATCCCACAATAACATGTTTTTGTCATTTACTTTTTACGCCAAATAATGGCTAATTTCCGAAGCGATTTTAACCAATACGGCATTAATCCTTATCCAATTAAATACCTTAAATACATTGTTGATTTAATATAGATCTATATGGCCCTTTACAGCATATGATTTAAATGAATATTTTCGAAGATATTACAGATTTAAAAATTGCGGGACGTAGCGTTTGCGCCGGCACCGGCCGGCGGGCGTGCGGGCCACGGGCAGTAATGAATAAATCAAAACTACTGGATCAATTTTAATCATTTTTTCAGTGAGTGACATAGGCTATATATTTTACACCCGAAGCCGAAGTGGGCCGCTATGTTTTTATATACAACGTTCACAGTTTTTCTGTAGTGTATTTAGTATCAGCATTGCACCCGTGCGAAGCCGGGGCGGGTCGCTAGTATCATCATAATTTAAACTATTGCCAAGACGGAGTCTACGTTGCAATTCAGTTCAATTCAGTCACTGGCCTTTCATTCGCCTCGTGTACGAATATACAGGGTATAATATAATAAATGCAAGATTCTCTGGTGGTGTCTCAGATCATGAAACTGAACAACTTTTGTGATTAGGAAATTCAGAACTTTTTTTTTGGTTTTACCATACATGTTGATCAGCTGATCGCGTCAGTTCCTATACAAAGTCCAGTTTTTTTGCGAATTTCAGTAACTACAACAAAATTTGTTCTGTTTCATGGTCCATCCCACGTTTTCGTCCACTCCACGGGAGTTCTTACGTTTATTATGTAAAACCTTGTGTTTGAAGAAGTAGTTCAAGTCAGTGAGAAGTGTCAGTGACTTTCATTATATAATGTTCCGTAGCATGGAAATAACCGTCATAAAGAAACCACAAACTGAGCTCATCCGAACACCATCAACAAGTGACTAAGCGTCTGCCAGTCCAGTCATTGGCAGACACAAATGCGCCATGTTGATCCAGCATCATAAACGTAGAGTCACGCCACATTAAAATAAACCATTTCTCTTAGTAAACAAAGTGAAGATCACTTTCAAGGCCTGTTTCACATGATTCGTGGCCCGAAGTCGTGAACATCTCTGATTTAAAAATAATCGTCGCTAAAGAATTATACTGAATGATCTCCGGACACAGCGCCATCGTTTCGTGAATAAACTCATTCGACATAGGTTGTTAATTGGACGTTGTTAGCCTTTCTTTGGCCTCATGCATTTGGAGAGAGATCAATAAGGCAGTGAGAACTCTGAAATGCGACATACTGAACCGACTCAGCAACTGGACACGTCCCACAACGTTATGTTATGTATATATAAGCGTACACACCATCAAAAAGTGACTTAGTCATTGCTAGAGAAGGCACAAGTGCACTATATTGATCCAGCACCATAAAAGTACAGTCACGCCACATTACAGTACAGTGGTCTCACTTTCAAGCACTATTTCATGTAATATACCACCCGCTATCATGCATAGCGCAACAGTTTTGAAAACACGATGGTCGCCAAAGATATAAACCTACTTCAGTTGTAATGGCTAAGAATAGGTTGATCTCATGCTTACCTCTTTAAACTGAATTTGTGTTTAGTGCTCTTTCGATGTTTTTCGTAAGAATTGAATCACTTTTATGTCGATGAGAGCACAAAACAACAATGATGCGTTCTAGATATTCATGCAGGCGTGTTGAAAAGCGTTAGGGAAACCTGAGGGGAACCCAATGAAGACTTGGATGTATTGTTCATGCAGTACCGTAATACATATGATTTTGAAAGGACCACTCACGATAATAGGATATTCTGGTTCACAATTTCTACGTGAATACAGTCAAGTGTTAATGTAGTCAATCAAAAGAGCACCTACAAAACTATTCTGGTATAAATCAATGCACACGTGGTCATCGTGGGAGGTATCAGAACTATCAGACTATTTAAAACTTCACCCATTTTATTTTAGTATAATGCCGCATTCCAATGGTGGCTCGTTTATGTAATAATTCGTTTCTTTATTAAACGATAGGCCGTGACCGCGAATTTATTTGCACAAAGAAAAAGATTGGTCACTATCACGCAGCAACTTTGCGTGATAGTGGCCAATCTTTTCTTTGTCTAGATCGCACATTCGAGACTAGTTTTTTTTAAATCGGACAAGTGCTGCTGCACGTTTTTTTTTTGTTTTTGTAACACCTGAAATTATTAGGGCATTATTCATGTTAATGACGTCACGTGTTAAATAGTGCTGTACTTGCAAGATGTATTCTATAATGAAATAGATAAAAATTGGCTCATTCACTAAAGTCAGGAACTACAGCTTATTCTGAAGTTTCCACTGTTAAAATATCATTTCATGAAATCATAGCCAGTAAGATTATACTAGCCGTGATGAAAATGTATTTTAATTATGAAATTTGTTCTCCAACTAAAAATTTTCTGTAATATTATGTGTTATTTTTCAACATAAACACATCAACATAATATGTGTTATTTTTCAACAAAACACAACAAAAATCGATTCTAATACAACACCTACTAGAGACAGGTTAAAACTGTTTATTCTTTCAACGTCAAAAATTCAAGTTACGCGCAAGCTTTTATCATTTATATCGCTAATCAATACAGACTAAACAAACGACGACATCTCATTACATCGATGTCAACAACATTTGGCATCGTCTGCAGGGCTTCCCAGAACTCCAGCCAGTCTGAACAAGCACACAACCACGACGGCCCTGAACCAGTTACCGAAAGAGACTGACATGTTACGTCACGGAAAACTAGAACTGATATCCGACGCTTCACTTTTCGGTTTTTTCTTTCATTTGTTTAATCATTTTAGTAGGTACACAAATTTATAGAGGCAGACCTATGCCGTGAGCATTCTCTAACAGTCAACCTTTTGCTATATTTCCATCCATCCATCGCAATGAGACGTCTGAACACAAAATGAATCAAAAATGAATTTAGTAGTGAACCGATCCAATTATGTATGTTCGATTTAGGCAATCGTCATGTTTTACTCGCTTATCAAATGAAAATGGCAGATGAACGTGCATTCCTGTGCAATTTTTTCGGTGTTGTGTGAACGTAAAATGACACAAAAATGAAGTGTCCCGAGTGAAGTGCCTAGTAACGGCTTAACGGACATAGGGAAAAGTCGGATTGTTTGTGTTTTGTTTTCGAGTGGAATGGAAAAACCTATGCAGGTAAAATTAGGTGTTTTGGTTTTTGTTAAAAACTTCGAAAATTTGTTTAAAATTATAAAGTAAACAAGTATTTTCCAACAATATAGGTACTCGACTCACACTATCTGATTTGTCTTTCGCATCGTGTAACCCAACAACCACTATTTTTGTAGAATGTCATGCTATGAAATAATGTTTGGTCGAAAAACAGCGATTCTGAATGAAGAGCAATCTGTCGCCTTCAACGTTGTCATTGCCTTGTCCATCGCAAAGAAAACATTTAACACTGATGATTTTGCTGCACTTCACACAGTATTCCAAAGCTCAACTCAACCATGAACCCAACAATATAATTAGGTAAACCCGTGTTTCACAACGGCCCGCGCTTGCCAACCGGCGTAGGGATCCACATTAATCAGCGAGTTAATCGTCTCGACGAACAGACGAACTAATGGGATTGTTAACAGTTAAGATTCATAGTGAACCGAGCCTATTTGACGTTATTTGTGGCTTTCTGAAACTACTTAAGTATTGGTCTGTTTTAGCAGGAGAAACTTCAGAATATTTCTGTAAGTTTTCAGTTAAATGTTTTGATAAAAGTGTCTATTAGTAGAACCGATTGCATAAGCTCAAAATAAAAGACATTCTCTTATTCTACGGTGTAAGCGAGTTCGTGTGGGACAATTTTAAGCCTATGTGTTGGTTTATTATGGTTGTGGTCAAAGTCTTCTGACCTGACACGTGGAAAGCAAAATGTGTGAAAAGTTAATTTTTACCACATGATGATGTATTCTAAGAGTAATATGTAAGTAAAATATAAGATTTATCAGCGAAATATCAGGAAAATTAGAAGTTTGTAAGGTGAGAACATTTGGAACAGATTTCATTGGAACATCGCATTGGTTACGCAATCCGATTTTTTATTTTCATTTCCTTAACAAGATGCAAACTAGGTCTCGAAGGTAAAACAAATAAAAATTCGCGGCCGTATTTCAACGTCGTTTTAATAAACGTCTGCTAATTTGAAGCGTGTAATAAATCCATCAGATTCAAAGGTAATTCGGACAATGTACTTTGGGATGCACGCAATTTGTTTTATCCTGCCTCTTCTTAAAAATATTGGCCTTAAAACTCGTTGAGCGACCAGAAGGCACAACGAACATTCGGAATATGTTTTGCATAATAAATAATGATGTGGTATACAGTTTGGGGTAACGCCGAGTGATATCCGAACCAGGATGCCACGTTCTCACCAAGTGATTCTTTAAACAAAAATAACGTTTACGACAGCTAAATGTCTAAATGATTTTGAAAAGCTTTTGGTCATGATCAGGGCACAGCTTAATGTTTCGTTGTATAAAATACAAAAGTACCTACTAAGTACAGCTCTCCGAGAGTTACTATTGCACATAGAAAGGGCAGCTTCTAGTCCATCTTAGCACCTGGTAAAGTCAATTGCCATTAGGCACAAACACAACTCAATTTTGTTGCAATTTGTACCGAAAACAACTCTATCTTTTCTCCAATCTTAAATCAGGAAATGCCAGCGCCTGTCACATCGTATTCCCTCATAAATTAATTTACCTAACAGCACAGCACATTAACAACATTTGCACATATTTGTCACCCGACTTCCCTTGTAACGTCCAAGTTCAAATTAATGCGCTGTGTTTCGAAGGGCCGCGTGAAGTATGGCGGCACTCACAAATTTACGGGCTTATAATTAGTTTGGAGGCGTCCCAATTCGGTGCAGTGTTTGTAAATGTATCATGTTTGTTGATATAAATAATAAGCTTTGTGTGGTGGATGTTGGCGAACCAGTTTTTGGATACCTAGTCATATAAAACTTTAAAAAGTAAATGTTATTTTTTCTGAATCTCATCATCATTTTCTTACCCATATCCCAAATTATGTAGGGAATTGGGCACGGCATGTCATGTCTTCTTCTTCCATACTTATTTATTAGTCGTACCAACTCGTAGTAACCCCTTCGTCTTTCATACAGTTCATCCATCATTTTTTGGTCATCCCCTACTCTCATAGCCATCCACATTCATGAAAATATGTATATTTTTCTGAATCATAAATTAGTTTAGTTAGTAATATTAACAACTGGTTTTAAGGTACATGAGATACATATTTAACTACATGTCGTTAGTTCAAGTTGATTAGTATGTTTATTATAAAGCCTCACTAACCACCTCGAAGAACGGGGACAAGAAATGTGGGTCGTCCGGCGGCGAGATGGGCAGACGACATAGTTGCCAACGGGGAAAAACCTGGATGAGGCTGGCACAGGAACGTGGAGATTGGCAGAAGAAAAGAGAGGCCTATACTCAGCAGTGGGTGAATTGAGGCCGTGGACGATGATGATGATGAACCATCTCACTTTGCTGCAGTTCTGTCATATTATGCTAAAACGAAGCAACCATTTTGTTTTCGTGTTGTCTCAACAAAAAAGAAAAGAAAAAGAACCTCAGTCCAAGTGCTTCTGAACAGTCTGTTCAGAAGCACTTGGACAAAGGTTCTTTTTTTCAGTGTTACCACCGTCACTGTCGGTGGTAACACTGACCTTGAACTGACCCAGCGTAGTACCTACGGGGGTTCAATAGACAAAGAGGCCAGTTTGAACTGGCTTATTACCGATGTGCGTTTTATTGTTCGTCCTACTCCCATTAAATAAACGTTTATTTTAACCATGCACCCAATGAGTTACGCCCAATCTCTTTTACCCACTTAAACCCCAATTTCAAGGCAATAATAATCTCAAACATTACTCAAACTCTCCGGACTGGGAGATTGGCCAACTTCTCAAGCATATTGTGTTACTTTTGAACCTGAACTACAGCTAACTCAGACGGTTATAAATATAAAAAATCTTGGCTTTAGTCGATGCTTTTTATTTTTTACTAATCGATGTCTTGACAGTGTTCTCAGCGTGATCTTTTTGTTTTGCTTTGTTCTGAAAGGTCTCTTGAACAATAAATAATTGCTTTCAGCAACTTTTACGTAGGGATGTACATATTATAGTGATATTTCTGGTCATGAGAATATGCTTTCGAAGTAACGTCATTTTCGTGATTGTTAACTCGTTTCTGTTCTGTCGATGTTTCTTCAAGGATGTGTTTCTTATGATCCTCCACCTATATGGTCCTCTTTCTCAACCGATTTCAAATTATGATACGATCTTGCAGTTACAACTTTTGCACAAACAGTATGTATACCTAGAGGAAGTTATAAAAAAGACCCATCACATAGTCATCAAGCAAGTATCAAACTAAATAACACTGCGAAAAAAAATATTGCTGCGAAATGACTTTTTTTTGTGTGATAAATTGTATCGACTGTTAACGGTAGCACTCAAAACATTGTACTGGTGGATGCATTAGTACAGGGGTCATGGAAGTTTTTAAGTTACATTAACATACAAAATTTGTATTTGAAAAAAAATACGTGATCATATTGGAGCTTTGACCTTCAATATCTCCGTAACCAGAAGGTTTCCAAGTATGGTCCAGTACAAAAATTTCGCGATGACGGGAAGAACATGTGCCTCTCGACCTCCTTAAGGGTGATTCACACCCGTTACAATAAAATAAAAGTTTGTGTTACTGCTGAGTTCTTCTGAAAAAACTAAGTGGATTCTGGTGCGGTTTGTACTTTCATTTAGAGCTTTTTGTTCCGGTATAAATTCGTTTAACTTGCAAAAAGCGCAGCAATCTCGATGTTTCGAAATCTCGCCTTTGCATCCTTGCGGAGTAGGGACGGGCGGGTCGCAAAATTTGTAATGAATTGAAAATGGCCCAACACAAGGAACCTGGTATTTGAAATTGCAAAACATTATGCAAAAGTGTTTCATACCTACTTGCCTGCTTGTTTGTTGCGTGAAAAACATTACCCTCCTTTTCGCCCCGTGGGAGTCGGGTGGAAAATAACACTGTAATGAGACCATCTTTTATCACTCCAGTCGCAGCAGTCGATTGGGACTGTCATTACTTCATGTTTTTAAATGTCTCCCCAAGAAAAATTTTAGCGACGTTCTTCAGTGCCTTTAAAAAGGACACAATGACCTACAAAGATGGTATATCCTAAAGTTTTATAATTCAAATCGATACAAAAGTATTTTGTTCAAATTATGCTAAGCATTAGAATAGAATATTCTACGTTATGTATACCATACAAATAACAGGCGCTCGGGTCGATCTTTAGGTTAAGCCGTGCTTGCGTTTGGTCTGTGGATGGGTGACCGTATTACATACCGAGTTTCCTCCGTGCCTCGGAAAGCACGTTAAGCGGTTGGTCCCGGCTGTCATTTGTAGATCTTTGACAGTCGTTACAGGTAGTCAGTGGCCCGAAAGTCTAACAACCAGTCTTACCTTAGTATATCGTATTAGCCAGTGTGTTGTGGAGGTCAGATAGGCAGTCGCTCCATGTAAAATATTGGTATTCAGCTGCATCCGTTTAGACTGGGAGCTGACCCCAAGATAGTTGGGAAAAGGCTAGGCAGATGATGTATACCATACAAGTAACATTCACAATAAGCACTTTTTCGACGTCGAAATTACACTTACTGGACTGGCTTATAAAATTTTGACACCAGTCGGATATACAATACAATAGAAGACAAAGACAGACCCCAAATACGGTAGCTCTTCACCTCTTCCTGGTGTTCCTAGGGGTGAAAAAATTTGGAATAAACTAAACTCCTCAGTCACTCAAGTAAGTAGTTAGTTACTACCGATCCGACTCGCTCTGGCTTTGTTATTTCAGTCTCCATCCCGCAAATGTCATAAGATCTCACCTGCCTTTCTAGGAATATTCTGCACATTAAACATTCCAGAACACAATCATTAAACAAACATGTGCGTATTCCAAGAAGCCATTACAAGCAGTACTTTCACAAAGGATATTATTGCGCACTTAAATCTGTCAGTACAGTAAAGATGGTGCAGTCAACCGCACAAAAGTGATAACAGTTTGTCAATGACATCGCCTTTATGTTATGGCAGTAAGAGCGGATTTTTAGTGTAACTGTTGCCACTATTTTGCGGTTCGCTGTACTTACTCCGTCTGTTCTTGTGTAGTTTATGGTAGAAGGAAAACTGACACGATAGAGGTTTGTTGTGGTTTCAACAGGTATTCATTTTGGAAAACAAAGAGACTGTCGTGCAGTGAAAGATTTAAACATGACATGAAGGAGTGGCGTGCTCTCGCGCAGTACATCTCGGACTAATTTTTTGCATTACAAACTATGAATTTAACTTCGTAATCAATTTACGCCCTTAGGATCTTACACATAAGATCACGCCTGTAATAGCCGAAGGGTGCAGCAGAGGTGTACCTAACAGTACCTACTCGCACATTTCGCCAGTTATGTTTAAGTCCTATTTGGTCCCATAGGGGGCGAACCTATTGCCGTCAACCGGGCAAAAATCCAGACTCCGAGGCTGCCACTGAGAAATTCCTAATGGAAAAACTCAATAACACTTTCCCCGACCTGGGAATCGAGCCCAGGGCCTCATGCTCAGCAGTCGCGCATGCGACCACTAGACCAAAGAGGCAGTCAGTTTCTTCTATCGTGATTAAGAATATACCCATTTCTACCATGATATTTTAAAACCAGTAAGATTTCAAATCGCGGTTCTACCTCACCAAATTCCGATAGACATACTTTTTTGATGCACCATGTTTTGCCTGAAAAACAAGACTAATTTTAGTCATACCCTACATTTCTCAACCAATATTTTAAAGATATTTGTCCGAATAGAACAAAATGTCGCTCTCAAAAATCCGTCGTCTGCCAATAGACGGATATTCTAGCGCTAAGTGACGTTCGTGTCACATCAGTCGCCACCAACACTGATGCAACGTGCTAATGTTTACCTACTGTAACGTTATTGCATTATGTTTCATGTGTTTATGCAATCAGGCGCCCCACTGGCTGATGTCTGCTTCAGAATGCCGTAAATAGATAAATACTCAGTGTTCCATAGAGATAACGATATATTTATTGTGAGTAGGTAGGTATGTATACACTACCATTTAAGAAAAAAGAAACATGAAAAGCTATAATTATGTCTTGCAAAATAGGAATGGCGTACAAAAGTATGTTTTATTTTAAAAAATAGGGTAAACTTATTTAATACAAAATTAAAAAGAAAACAATGGCTTAGACAATATAAAATTTTAAAAATGGCTTATCAAATAGAGTAAACTTAATTAAAAAATAGAAGTTGTTACCTAAAAATATTAAATTTAAAAGAAATGTTGTACTTACCTAATTTAATTATTGCCGATGCATTGGTTATTTATTCGTTTAAAAATATTATAATATTATTCATATTGGAGGAAAGTTGTAATAACTTTTTCCGCTTATATTTTGTGGTAAACTCTGTTTTCAAACCATTATCCTTTAAGATGACTTAGATATAAACAGCAAAAGACAGGATCTTTTTTTCAGCAGGTACTTAGAATAAAAGGGCACTGTTTTGCCGCTGTCGCTATTAACTGGGTAAAAACATCTTATTACAGAACTAGGTTTGAGTCAAGTCGAGATTTGATTCTAATCTAGATTTATGACTGAGCGTTGTTCTAGAATTCAGTCCTAAATGTTGCAAAATCGTCCTTTAAACTAAATTCAGTTAGGTTTCAATGATTGATGAATATGATGATGATGATGATGATGATGATGATGATGATGATGGATTAATTGCTTCTTCTGTATGTTCATCCTTTCATACATCAACGTCAACTGCAAATAGGTAGCTTCTACTCCCCTCGTAATATTTTTCTAGATTTTATCATAATCTTAGTTTTTACGACACTTTCTAATGAGTGGCCGGATCTATCTTGCCAAAATAATATATTATTACATCAGATTAACCTAAATAATGTTACAGTTGTGAAATAAAACATGATTTTCAGCACTGTAGCTGTAAACGTACCTATACTACCCATAGATATTGCTTGTGAAACATTTTGCATCCTGTAATATCTTAGAAATGTTATAAGCTTTTGATCTAAATCACAATTCGTAACGTGTTCAATAACCTAAACAACTCGACGGGTTTTCCAATGTTATTGGAAGCTCAAATGTATCACCATACTGTTTCTCTTGTACAATAAATACATTCAGAACAGCAAAATTAAATGTTACGCTGCACAATGCGTTGGTAGCACAGCTATATTTAACACAAAGCACCGAAACAATTGTAAAAATAAATTACTTAGTAGAATAAGTTCTAGAAATAAGCACTAGAAACAACGAAATAGAAACGATATTTTCTAAGAATCCTTTAAATACGCGCACTAGTTTTGTGTCCGTCTGCATTTGTTCGCGCAACTAGGTCTCTTTGAATCTCATCCAATAAGATAGATACTCCGCCCAAAGCTCTTGTCGCTTTAATTTTGCAAACTCAAAACATTGTCTAGTTTTATTTAATGAGTTCTTTCATCTCGCTTTTGATCTAATTCATTGATCAAAACGTCTCCGCAATTTTTATCGATGTTCTAAATCACGATGTAATTAGGCTGTAAGATTTACTTCCATTGCTCGTCTTTACACTTATCTGTGCAAATTAAATGACAGATGTCACATTTTCCCGCCCACAACTGGGGATTTACTAAAAACGGATGACTGTGTGACAGGGAAAAGGAGATACTTTTTTTCGTTATAAATGGCTATAATAATCATTTTTCATGAAACGAGGACGCGTCCTCACGAAAATCTGTATGATTTATAATTTCATAATAGCGAAAAAATGAGACAGAGTTGCCTTTGTGTTCAGGTAGATATTGATTTATGTAAATAAGGTAATCAATTACATAGGGGCCTTTGAACAAGACAAATATTAAAATTACGCTACTTACCACATTAATACAGGCATAATCAAAGACAAAGATAATTTTATAGCATAACCTCTTTGCGATTTCAGTAAACAATCAGAGAAATGAGGTTTTTATCTCAATATCTCCGTGTCCCCAGCAGTTATAATTTAGTGCCAAAATCACGGTCATTTTTCTGTGAAGATGGCATCGTAAAGCGATTCAGGGAAACGGTTAATGACACGATGTCCATCATAGTTACGCGGGAAAAATTGTATGAGTAATAAAAATTGTAATTGTTGACGAAAATCTGCCGTGTGAAAAACTATACAGTTCTCGGTAAATATTTTCCTCATATTATTGGGACGTTACTAAATGATTCTGATAAAATATGATGTAATAGTAAGTATAAGGGGGCGGTACGAATTTGTTCAGATTGGCCTCATTAGACATAAGCTTCGCGTCAAAATCGGATTTACATTTTGCCGCTCAGGACACCTAAACTAATTCAGAAACGTTATTATGTATTGCTATACAAATTACAGGTGTTGTCATTCCCTAAGGACTAAATGGGAATCGTCTGAGACTACTTTTTATTTTATCTGAAGAATTACCAATATTAGTAGTGCTTGGTGCCAAAGGCTACGCGATTTTGGCAAAATACAATGTAATGAATGTATGTATGTGAATGTATGTTAATTAACGTAACGTAAATTAACAATAAATGAAGAAAATCAATTAATTGTATTTCTGATGAGGTGCTAACATGTTACTCGTAAGTGCTTCTGGGCGGACATTCGACGATAGATTCCGCACGTGAGATGCTGCTGCAATGATGTAAATAGGATAAGATATGAAGGAGACAAATTGCCAACACTAGACACACATGCAGCTGATGAACCGCTTCAGGGGAATGATCGACCGGTTTCGACACTCCTGTCCTGATCTCATAACAGTGAGCCAAACTACATGAGGTAACCGACATGTCCAAAAAGTCGAAGATATGTGACATCCACGAACTCGCTCTGGGCCCACATGGTGGATTACCACATATTTCATTTCACAGAGAGAAGGTCTGGGTCCAATCAGTAGGAAAATTATAAGCTGATTATGTTATTAATGGTTCTTTCGGACAAAAAAATTAATATTTGCTAACCACTTCAGTCTTTTCCTTAGTCGTATTTACGTTCGATGGCTCTTTGTATGTATTACCTAAACTTTTCTACAAGAAGAAAACAAAGTGTTATGGAAGCACGAACTTATTGCAGTATAAGATTTTGGCAGCACACTCTAGTCACACTACATTGAATCCAATAGTTTTTCGGGAAAACCATTATTTATTAGACATTTTGTGGAAACAAAAAGATACATTGCTCTCCCCCTTTAATTGCTTTTCTCTGAGTCAAAACTGTGACTCAATGATGCCAAAGGAAAAATGACTTGTCATCGAGGTGATAGGCACTATTCGTTTTATTACGTGACGTTTTATTTCGCGGTTGGGGAAAATCTTGGAAACCATTTTCATTCTGATACAATTTTCTCAGAACTTTTGAACTTTATATTCAACCTACCTATTGGGGCGGTGTTGATAATGTAAAGTGCGATTTCCTAGGAAATCTGAATTTTTAATAATATTTACAAAACGGGCGACCTTTTGCTGGTGGATTTCATAAATTGTGGTTTTACTATCGGCAGAAGCAACGAAGAAGAATTTCCTGACACACTTTAAAACTATGAAAAATCAGTACGAATAATTATCAAAAATCCTTTCTTAGTGCTCTCTCTCATTGTATTATAATATTTTGTGTAAATTAGTTCCATGCTCATGGACCCATGCGGCTTTGGCTGTGCTGTGTGTTGTCAGTCAGTAAATTTAAGAGTTTTATGTAGGCTGTAATATAGTAGTAGGTGGGTACAGCATCCTATAGCTACATTAAATCATTGTTAACTCCTTAAATAGAGATTCGAGATTAAACAGAAATCATAATCGAATCCAATTTTCATGATTCATTCACTCAATTTAAGAAGCAAATCCCCTTTCTAGATTGAACTTGATACGTCTAGCAATGTCGTCTATTCTTACCTCGGCCGGCACCTGACGTCCCGCATCCGCCGGAAGTGGCGCACGCGCAGGTGTCGCCTACTTTGAGAACTCGACGTTTCCGCTTTCTCAATGGACGCTCGATGGCCGACACTTTGGCTCGGGTTAAAATAACAGTGAGATTCTCAGCTTTGTTCTTGGAAAAGTTCATTTCTACGGTTTTATGAGAGGTAGATCGGTTACTGGGTTCAAAGATCACAAGTCTTTATCATTTTGTCAGATACAGAGCCGTAAAACAAAGCTCCTAGAAAGGCGACAAGTATCTATCCAGTTAACTCACTAAAGAAAGATACTTTTCTTATTTCAGTTGCCAAAGTTTACACGTATTCCTGCAGCTTAAAAAGCTAACTCACTAATCTTTGAGTTTTAATTAGGTAGCATTAACGATTTGAATGCAATAATTGTGAAATAATTTGAATGATTTAAGATTTCTGATAAAAGATCTTACTGGCAAACTGATCTTTGCACTAAACAACAAATCTTAAAATCCGGTCCAGCCAAATCTCCATACATTACAATAAGACAGGCTAATGACAAATATACCGGTAACAACTAAGGTCTCTTCGACCTTCCCCGTCTGCAACCAACCAAGGTCGCTTGATCAAAGCGCTCGATACAGTATGGGAGCTTTCAAAAGGCTATCAATTTAAGTTCAATCGCCTGAAATATGGCTTTTATAGCCTGCTCTGGCTTTTGTGTTTGAGTTTATTGATTCAGTGAATCGGTGTGTAATGGGCTTTTGAAGGGAGTAAAAAGCTTTACGAGTTAAGGGATATGGTCTAACTATAGGAAGGTACCTACGTCATGCGAAGATGCAATAAAACCATTGTCCAATAAGTCGGACTTCTGAGATTTTTCTGTTGCTTCCGTTTAGTTACTAATTAGAATGTTGCAAACCGCTGGGCAAAGCCTCACAATCGCAATGACCAACCGTACCGATATAGCTGGCTTCTTCGTAACTATGACAACGACCACTAGCGGTAATGTCGCCATGTACAGAAGCGTTCTACTACGGTAACAAAGAAATCAGTCGTGTCGCTAGGACCTGATATATAACCTACCCCTACACGAACAATTTGAAAACACTTTTATTGATAGCATTGTACAAGAGATTGTTTCTACGGTTCGAAAACTTTTCAGACAAAAGTCCAATAACATTTAATCGATCGATCTAATTCCCATTAATCCCATTACCCAAAAACCTTACGACATGACGTTCGTAGTGACGTAGAAAATCTTCTAGTATTTACCGATCTCCTCAAAATCTAATGTTTTTATTGAAACCGCGATCTAACACATACTGCACCTGACCTAATTACACACAGTGTTTCGCTATTTATTTTCATAATACCGAAAATAAAGTAAATTCAAGGTTCGACGTCAAAAGTTAGGTCACACAAATATAAACTTACTAGCTAAGTAGTTGCATTATGTCTAACACATGGTTTTTAGCGGTTAGAATGTAAATGGAACAAACGAAAAGTTTTATAATTTTTTTGTCTGTGCGAAGTGAAAATTTCGTTTCCCCCTTTTTTCTGATAGTATTTTTATTTAATACTAGCAGCTCGTCCCGGCTTTGCACGGGTGCCTATGTTACTCAAGTTGAATGTAGCTTTCCAATGGTGAAAGAATTTTTGAAATCGGCACAGTAGTTTTTGAGTTTATTGATTACAAACATACACACACACAAAAACACAAATTTTTCCTCTTTATAATATTAGTGTAGACTTATACTGTTTTTTTTTCGTAAATTTAATTTACGAAAAAAAACAGTAGTAGCAGCAGTAAAGGCTACATTTTTTTCAAGTTTCTTAACAAACGTAAAACCTCAGTCAATTTTCTGCGAATTCTAAATCTAATGAGTCTGAAGCATGCTATACACATGTTTGGTTCGAAAAAAGAACGTCCGATTTTGTCGCCTAGCCGAATCACACCGACTCGTACTTACATGTGTAACAAGCTCCACCAAAAATGCTAATGGCAGGCTAGATGACGATGACGTATAATGTGAAGAATGACACATAATCAAATCACTGTATGAAACCCACGCGCAAAAGGTGATGAAAACAAATTAATCTAATTAGGGCAGTAATCATTAGAAATGCCTGGCATAAAACAAGCGAACATGATGAAAGCTTGGCACTGGATGATACAAATCATGCGGATGTATCAGGTCCAGCTGCTACCGAGGTTATGGATGAATGGGCTAAAGTACAGGCCTAGTTAATAAAAGTATAGGCACGTAGCTAGTTTTTGCCCGCGTACGTATAGGTCAGAAGATATCCCATGTGAACGTACTACTGGGATAAAAGGATCCTATGTCCTACCCAAGGTCATGGTCTACCTGTTATCATTATTCTTCTGCCCCTATCCCAATTTATTTGGGGTCGACGCACCATGTGTTCTTCTTCCGTACTTCTCTATTATTCGTCATCTCAGTCATTTCCTTTCTAGCCATATCATCCTTCACACAGTCTATCATAGCCATAGACATAGTCATGTCATAGATTATTTGGTCTTTGTCTACTCTTGCAGCCATGCACATTCATATTGAAAATTTTCCTACACTACATTTTTCTCATAGGAATCCAATCCATCTAAGATTTAACAAAGAAACTAATGGAATGAGCAAAAGACGATGTCTCTCTCTTTTCTCTTTTCTGTTCTCCATAATCCTAAAGCTCCTTCGTATCTTCGTGAACGCTTCGAGTATCTGGTTCCTAGAGGTAAACCTTGTCGCTCATCTTCATGTCTTCTCCTTCGTTTCCCTCCCCACTCCTCAAGTCGGTATGATGGTTCATTTACTGTTCGTGCAGTGCGCCTTTGGAATTCGCTTCCACACTCCTTGCGGGATAGCCCTTCGTTAGATGTGTTCAAGAGGGGAATAAGAGAACATTTCCTGTCAACATGATGATAGTATGTATATAATTATATAGTATATGTAATACACTTCTGGACACATCTATTGGCCCACCTTGTATTTTCAGTTTCGTTTGGTCCTAGCTAAAATTTTATATTAGGTCGAGCAAAAAGTTTTTATGCAGTTTTGAACCTGGCACATTCACAATTTCATTCAATAGTCTTTTTTTGAATTTCGAACACAGAATTTAAAGAAACAAAAGACAATTTGGAGCCTGTTTGTTGATATCAAACAATCGAATACTAAGAAAACTTGGTTTTATTGGTTTACTTGGATTTAATTCTTGAAAAAGTGATTGATATCTTTGGTTTTGCAACAAACATTACTTATTCTTAACATTAAGGTGAGGTTCTATCAATAATCTATGGATACTTCACCTGAAGTCGCCGCCCAAGCTGTGTGGCACTTATTCAGGCCGGACACAGCCAAAGAAACGTGAGTGCTCAACTTAATTTAAGTCGATCTGCGGTCCGAAATGTTTATCGGAGGTACCTAGAGACTGGCGGCTTTGTTCGTCGCCAAGGAAGGCCACGATCTCGGGTCACAACTGAAAGGCAGGATCGATTCATCGTGACGACCAGCTTGAGAAATCGTCACCTTACCTCCATTGAGATACAAAACCAACTTCGCGACTTCCACGGAGTATCTGTGAGCGCTTGAACTGTTCGGAGAAGGCACACAAGCCAGCTAATGGGCCCAAACTAACGCGAGCCCACCGAACAGCGCGCCTTCATTTCGCACGCAGTCATTTAAATTGGACACAGCAAGATTGGAGCCGTGTACTCTTTTCTGATGAGTCTAAAATTGTGTTACATGGCAATGATGGAAGGAAGAAGGTCTACCGACGTAAGGGAGAGCGTTTCGCTCAATGCTGCTTTGAAGAGAGGGTTGCTTATGGCGGTGGCTCATGGACTGTCTGGGGCGGTATATCCGCGAGCGGCAAAACTCAACTTGAGGTTGTTACAGGACCACGGCTGCCAACATTAAATGCTGAAAGGTACATTCGTGAGTGCTTAGAACCTCACGTGATACCATACGCGGACTATGTGGGCCCAAATTTCCTTTTTATGCATGATAATGCAAGAGCCCATGCGGCCGGCATCGTCAGGGAATATCTTCGGGATGTGAACATCACAGTTATGGACTGGCCAGCCAGAAGCCCAGACATGAACCCCATTGAGCACATGTGGGACGAGCTAAAAAGACGTGTTAGGGCTCGTCAGCCAGTTGCCCAGATGATGCAGGAGTTGAAAACTGCCATAGAAGAGGAATGGGAGATGATCCCTCAAAATTTCATAGAGCGGTTGATAAACTCTATGCCTAATCGTATAAGAGCTGTGGTAGATGCCCATGGAGGCAACACGCGTTATTAAATTAAACCTTTATTTGATAAAACATATTTTTTATTCAAAAATCAATTGCCTTTAACAAGGCGCATATCCGACTTGTTAGGCGTAGCTCCATGTCGTATGGTATTCTGAATTCAAATTTAAAACAATACGATCGAAAAAGATGGTAAAATGTATCAGGTTTAAAACTGCATCAACAGTTTTTGTTCAATCTAGCAATCATATTTCGGTAGGGGCCATCGAAACCTAAACTCTAAGGTGGGCCAATAGATGTGTCCAGAAGTGTAGTAGTTGTATATAAATATATATATATATATAGTGTAATATTGTATAGTTTTATATATAGGTATTGTATGCGTTACACATATTGTATTGTATGTTATTAGTTTAGTTTATAAAATAAGTTAGTTTAAGTTTTAAATTTACTGATTGTGCACGTAGTTTATCCTCTATCGCTAATCTCGCTATCAAAGTAAGGTTTGCTGTAAGAAAACCCAATTTTGGGTTAAGCTCGCCGTTGTACATAAGCTATATATTGTAATGTTGTGTGTATATCTTTTAATTTTGTGTGCAATAAAGAATAAGAATAAGAACGATGTGAAGACAAAAGCTCAAGCTTCAGAGGGCATTGACCAGCAAAATTTGTAGTCCGGTAACAAGTCGTTACATTTAACAGTTGCTATTCCAGTTAAATACCGTTTGAAACGAGGTATATTACCGTTGCAACATTTTACCATTACTTCCTCATGTTAATTTCAGTTACTAAGGAATTGACGCAGTAAGATCTAAAGATAACCTAAAAATCATGTCTGTATTTCCCCGAAAAGTTAGGAAGAGGTGTACCATAGTACAACCTTATTTTGCTAGTTCTTTTTAAGGGGTCGAGCCTATTGCCAATACCAGGGCGTTAATCCAGATCTCAGGCTGCTACTGGGAAATTTCTGATGGAAAACTTAAAAACACTCTGCTTGATCAGGGAATCGAACCCATGACCTCAATCTCATTCGCGCCTGTGATCACTAGATCAACGAGGCAGTGAAGATCTAAATAGTTATAAAAATAGGAACGTTACATTTTAGATAACATTACAGCATTTATCAAATACGTTTAACGAATCTTATATAAAGTGTTCAACTTTTCTCCTCTATTATTTTGGAGCAGAAAAATCGCAGGCGATTTGTCAGCCGTGCCATCGGAATCTGGTGTGAAATTATATAGGATTGTACACCCATCTGTTTACTGTCAACATTATTTTGCGACCCCATTTGCTAAACGGTTCGTGAAATGGCCGCCCACGTTGATATTATTATGCCCTTTTTAGGGTTCCGTAGTCAACTAGGAACCCTTATAGTTTCGCCATGTCTGTCTGTCTGTCCGTCTGTCCGTCCTCGCTTAATCTCTGTGACCGTTAGCACTAGAAAGCTGAAATTTGGGACCAATATGTGTATCAATCACGCCGACAAAGTGCTAAAATAAAAACCGGCCAAGAGCGTGTCGGGCCACGCTCAGTGTAGGGTTCCGTAGTTTCCCGTCCGTCACAATAAGTGTTCCCACTTATGAGTTTAAAGGTGGGTATCCATACTATCCATTATGTTCGCGATCCAGCAGCGCTCCGCGCTCCTGCAACAGCTCCCGGTAGTGGGTACGTGCGCGAACACGGAGCGTGCAATATTGCACGCTCCGCGGCAGTCGTTCCGACTCATGACGGTTTTTAGCGCGAACACAAAGGGGAGCGCAGTGTGTCAAAGGGGAGCGCATGTAAAGGGCGCGCGACAGATCCATTGGATCAGTTGCAGGAGCGCGGAGCGCTGCTGGAGCATGAACATAGTGGTAACCCAACTTAAAAAGGCTATTTGTTACGGAACTCTAATAATTACGGAACACTAATGAACATAGTGGTAACCCAACTTAAAAAGGCTATTTGTTACGGAACTCTAATAATTACGGAACACTAAAAAAAAGATACGTTCAGGATAATAAAATATTATGTAAACGAAGTTAAAAAAAAAATACGGGCAAATGAAACTTGACCTCTGGATTGTATAGGCGCTCATACGATTCAGGGACCAAATTATATTGGTTAACTGCAGTTTCCATCTGTTGTTTCCATCCAAGTTCAAAATAATTTTCCTAGAAAGTCCTTATAAAGTTCTACTTTTCAGATTTTTTTCGTATTTTCTAAACTTATGGTTCAAAAGTTAGAGGGGGGGGGACGCTTTGTTTTTTACTTTTGGAGCGATTATTTCCGAAATTATTGACATTATCAAAAAATGATTTTAGTAAACCCCTATTCATTTTTAAATACCTTTCCAACAATATATCACACATTAGGGTTAAAATTTAAAAAAAAAACACTTCCCACTTTACATATAGGGGGGCTACCCTAATAAAACATTTTTTTCCAATTTTTATTTTAGCACTTTGTCGGCGTGATTGATACACATATTGGTCCCAAATTTCAGCTTTCTAGTGCTAACGGTCACAGAGATTAAGCGAGGACGGACAGACGGACAGACAGACAGACATGGCGAAACTATAAGGGTTCCTAGTTGACTACGGAACCCTAAAAATTGGAAAAAAATGTTTTATTAGGGTAGCCCCCCTATATGTAAAGTGGGAAGTGTTTTTTTTTTTAATTTTAACCCTAATGTGTGATATATTGTTGGAAAGGTATTTAAAAATGAATAGGGGTTTACTAAAATCATTTTTTGATAATGTCAATAATTTCGGAAATAATCGCTCCAAAAGTAAAAAACAAAGCGTCCCCCCCCCTCTAACTTTTGAACCATAAGTTTAGAAAATACGAAAAAAATCTGAAAAGTAGAACTTTATAAGGACTTTCTAGGAAAATTATTTTGAACTTGGATGGAAACAACAGATGGAAACTGCAGTTAACCAATATAATTTGGTCCCTGAATCGTATGAGTGCCTATACAATCCAGAGGTCAAGTTTTATTTGCCCGTATTTTCACCTTTAAACTCATAAGTGGGAACACTTATTGTGACGGACGGGAAACTACGGAACCCTACACTGAGCGTGGCCCGACACGCTCTTGGCCGGTTTTTAAAGTAGGATAAATGTTACGAAGATTCTCGTAATTTCTGGGTTAACTGGGCAAGAATAGGATTTTGATTTCTGAGATACTAAGAGCTGATCTCACCAACGAAATTGAACACGATCAACAACATCTGAACGTCTATTAAACGCCAGTGATAATATTTCATTGGAATGATGATAGTGACAGCTCTTGAACACAGTTATATCTTATGGTTGCGTTCTATTTAATTAGTTTAATATATTTCCTTAATGCGTTGAAACGCAATCGAAAAATGTTTCGATGCTGATATAAACCACAATTTCTTCCACGAATTTTCATAAAACTAATTTGGTAAAAACCTACAAAGAGATCTAAGTCGTATAAAATATTGCCTCATGGAAACTTCTTACAGCGTGAACGCTAACCAATAATCACATAGATAAAAAAGAAAATCAGGTGAAAATAAAAAAGAACTGTGAAAAGTGCTTACCAAAATAGTTTACTACAAACACATTCAATGCCGTAGTAAAAGATTACCGGTTTTAAATAGTTTGTTTTGTTTCAAAACATTGGCCAAACGTCTTTGAAGAGCAATACTTGCCTACGTGTGTTTTCAATAAGTGTTTCAAACAGGAAACTGTATTATGCGTTATTATATCAAGGTGAGGTTATAATAGCGGATCGGTTATGAAATAAAGCTGGTTCTATTATAGAAATAGACTTCTTAGATTTGTTCGCCATTGATCTGATGCGAAGTGGTGTCAATGTCATAGGGCTTGCGTAGATGGGTACCTACGTTTCTGAAATACATCCATCATCGACCATCCTGCTGAAATATTCAAATTGCTTATAAGTTAAATGGTCTTTGAGATGCGGTGTTCTTAACTTTGTTTGTACAGCTACTAACTGTAGTTTATCGAATTATCTGGTGATAGTTCTGACTTAAACAAAGGGGTAAATGATAAAAGTTTTGTAGGTAACATAAGGTTTAAAATATAGTTTGTTGGTTTTTGATCTGTCTAGAAGCTTGTATATATTAGCCGTCAGTTTAATGTAGCAATAGTTAAGATTTTTTTTTAATTTTTAATTGTGCATGGAAAATCGTTGTGTATTTCTAAATTATTAACATTTGTACTTCACCTACATTTCGTTGTCGACTTTCTATTAATTTCTACTACAAAAATAAACAGTGGTTGTGACCGCGTCGGTTTGCAATCACCGCGAAGGTCCGCGTTTAGATTGGAAAATTAAAAATAACCGTTTGTTGACGAGGTTAACAACTGACTGAGGTGACAGGCAGACGACTCAATGAGATTTGGTTTATTAACTTGCTCAGTTTTTGTGCAAATGACAAGGTTTATGTTTAGTTTTAGTGAGGTATGATTTTTAATTCTGATCGTGTATGATCTTCGCTACGTGGACCGGTAAACCACATCACTTAACATAAGAAGACAACAGAAACTCGTACGAAAATAATCAGCAATATGTAACTGGCGTAGCTACTCCTAAAACTAAGCTATTCAATTTACCGTTTCGTTGTTTTTAACGTGGAACTGTGTCATATATTTTGGCTTAAAGAATAAATTCATCTTTCTTTTGTTTATAAATAAACTGTAACCGGAACAAATATACGGCACACCGTCTGAGCCGAAGGTGCGAATCGATGCGCGGGCGCCTAAAGCTCCGCCACAGAAGTTCGCGGCGTTAGTCGCCCTGCACACTCCGCTCAGAGCACACGCGCCCCAACGCGCACGCGAATCTCCCGCCAGTACGATCGCGATTATCAAACAAAAATAAACTAAACTTTTATATAAATTTATAAACAAATATGCCTGCCTGATCCATCAAGATGTCGTTCTGTAGAATAACTGGTCGCAGTCGAGGGCTGCCGAAGCCCAATTATTTCCCGCTACTCGCCCCTATCTCGCCGGCTGACGCTAAACGATGCTGCAGGATCACCGGAAAATCTTATGGGCTGCCTACACACCACTACATTCCAGTACTTCTAGCTGCCCGCTCGTCGAAGGCAAAATGTAAAATTACAAACGTTTCCGGCGAACTTGGACCGCATCACTACTCACCTGAAATTAATTACGGCAACCGAAAACACGAAGTTCTTCCAGACTACAGGTATATTTTCCCTGTACTCGATGGCTCTACCGAAGCGCAAAAAAGCTTAATGGAACTGTTATTGGGTAAACAAGTGACTGAAGACAAGCGTTACGTGTATACAGTGCAAGAGAGAAGATGCAGCTTGGTATTCTCCGCTCAGATGGAAGCGGCAGTGCGGGACGGTGACGTCAGAGACGTCATGCTGGCTAAGGACTCCGATACTGTGTTAATCAAAACAAAACATGGTCGTAGTGTATCTATGGACTTTAAGGATTTCACTGAAGACGTAGAAATGTTTGAAGGCGAAGGACCAAATGCTGAAGTATTAAAACAAAGAGAAATGGAAGAATTAGAAGAAAAAAAGAAGAAAAGGAAACGTGCTGCCGGACTGTCTTCTATGAAGAAAATATTTGAAAACAAGGAGAAATTAGCCGAAGTTCAGGAATTAGAAGAAGAAAAGCAACGTGTTGATCGTAAAGCGAAAAAGGCTAAATTTGAAGAAATCAAACATGAAAAGCACGACATCAAAACATTTAGTTATAATAGCTTTGATGCGCACCATATGCGATCAAAGTCAAGTATTATCGCTTGTTCTAGTGAATGGAGGGAACAAATGCACCCACTTATTGAGACGTGGGACTGGGAAACATTTGAAAAAGATGTTGCTGACGAACGTATCGTACCTAAAGCAACTAAATTACCAACACCGGTAAAAATAACTCCACACCACTGTGATGTGGAAATTTATGAAATCGACCGCAATGTTGGCGAAGTGTCCATACCTCTAGAAACCGTGCCTTGTGTGAATCCGTTAAAACCAATAAAAACACGTCCAACAGAAAGTATTTTAAGTGCCGTCAAAGAAATTCCTAAAGAACGTTTAACCGATACAGCAGATATTATTGAAAAGCTAGTGGAAAGTGATAAAGTTGATTTACTTCCTACGATGGAAAATCTCTCCGAAGTTGTTAAAAATATCAAAAAAGGCAAGAGAGAAAAAGTGGCCAAGATATCCGGATTGACGTTAGACATAAATAAGGCGAAGACATTTATTCCTGGCCAAGTAGTTAATACGCCTCAAGGACCTGTTTTTGTACCTGGACAAACAGTGGATACACCTATCGGCCCTGTGTTTGTTCCAGGTTTAAGCGTAAACACTCCTGCGGGTCCGGGACTGATACCTGGACACATTGTCACCAATGAAAATACAAATGAACCGTTCTTCCTTGCCGGTCAAGTACTACAAACATCAAACGGAGAAGAATTTGTTTGTGGACAAACGATGAAAAACAAAGATGATACGTATCGCTTTGCTGAAGGACAAACAGTGTTGTCTGAAGAGGGTCTCAAATTCGTACCTGGAAAAATTATTAACACTGGACCTGAAGAAGTTTTTGTGCCCGGTCAAACTATAATGACACCGGACGGAGTTCAATTTGTTCCTGGTCAAACAATAACAGAAAATGGTGGAATTACTTTTACCCCTGGACAAAATGCTAAAATTAACAATGAGTGGCAGTTTGTGCCCGGCCAAGTGCTGCATCAAGATGATGAGTTACATTTCGTCCCAGGAGCCACAATAGCTACACCGAATGGCCTTAAATTTGTTCCGGGTCAAACAGTTGCTATTGATGGTGAAACTTGTTTTATCCCTGGTATCACGAAAACAGGAAGTAACAACAAACTGGAATTTGTTCCCGGTACTACTGTTGAAACTATCGACGGACCAAAGTTTATTGAAGGACAAATAGTACACACTGATTGCGGTGAAAAATTCATGCCAGGAAAAACTATTGTTCAAGCAGACGGACACGTTGAGTTTTCTGTTGCCAAGTCAATAGAAGACATCACGTTTAGCGAAGGTGCTCCGGTTGGTCTACCCATTGATATAAAGACATGCTCACTTTCTGAAGAATCATTGTACGTGTTCGGACATATGGTGCAATCAGCGAAAGGAATTGAATTTTATCCTGGCCCAAGAATGCCAAAGCTCGAAGGCAAGGTTGTCCCTGGCAGACTTGTAAAGAATGAAGCAAACGAGTCTCGTTTTGTTCCAGGAATGATGGTAGAAGGCATTTTCGTACCAGGACAAATAGTGTTCACAGAAAATGGAGAACAATTCGTACCAGGACAAGTAGTAGACACAGCTGAAGGCCCCAAGTTTGTTCCTGGTCAAGTAGTAAATACTAAATCCGGACCAAAATTTGTTCCCGGTCAGACAATACACACAATTGATGGTCCCCGTTTCGTACCTGGCCAAATCATTGAAACTAAGGCTGGTCCGACTTTTATTCCCGGCCAAGTAATCTTCACGGAAGATGAAGGATCGAGATTTGTGCCTGGTCAGGTGGTTGATACTGAAGAAGGTCCGAGATTCGTTCCCGGTAGAGTCATCGAGACAGACGACAACGGTGTAACATTTATCCCAGGACAAATCGTTCAAACACCGGAAGGTTTGAAATTCGTGGCCCCCGACCTCACTGAGGGTGACGAGGGACTCGAGTTCTCTGTTCAAAGTTTCGTCGTTACTCCTGAAGAATTGAAATTATTAAAAGTAAAGACAAACCCGAATGACACTTCATCCACGAAAGGAGAATTGACAATTGATACAAATATGCTGCGTCAACTTTCTGAAGCTGGAATGTCTATTGGTAGACAAGTGCCCGCTGAATTACCGGCTATTAATGTCGTATTGAATGAAACAAGAAATGCTGAGGCATTAAAAGCGTTTATCACAGACTTCGGATTAAAAGATGAAGTAGCAAATCAATTGATGCACGTCATCACTTCTATTATTGAAATGAGTGCTCATTTGAAATCGGAAATTCGTGAAAACCACAAAGAAAATGGATCGACAAGTGATATGAAAAAGAAAAGTAAAAAACGAATGGATATGCAGGAGGTTGATTTCTCTGGCGGCAACGGTCAATCTGCTCACCAAGAACATGTGAAGAACTCTATCGCTGCTGCTGTACTAGCTGCTTTAGTCACAGCTGAACAGTTCGAAGAAGTTAATAATAACAACAGTAAAGAAAAGTATCAAATGATTTTAAAATCTATTGATACCATCTTAGGAAAGACCATTGATGAAGATCTCGTAACTGCCATGTTTAACATTCTTCAAAAAGAAGAAGACAAAGAACTCCTTCGTGAAGAAATTCTTGAAAACTCCTCACAGCCTAAGGTTGAATTGATCAAAATTGCCATAAACAGCGCCTTGCGCAAACATTCCTTTACTGAAGATGATATTATTGAGAAATTTGGAGACTACTTGAGCAGTGAAAACGAAGTGTTAGGCCCGGCGTTTAAAAACATTTCTAAGATTGACTCTGGCCTACTCCAACATGTGCTTGGGCGCATTTCGGAGTCCATTTCATTTGTCAAATCTGATCGCGAAGTAACAGAAACTCTACAGAAAGCCATAGTATGTGCAGTGCAAGAAGCAAGTAGCAAGGAATTGGAAGTACTATTCCAAGACAAAGAAAAAGAAAACCTAAAAGAGTTAATCATACAATCCGTTGGACTCGCTAGAATTCTCGGGATGAGAGAAGTTGCCGCTAATTTGATGTCATTTGTAAACGACGAAGAAAGCATGTCTAAAATAGCATCTGACCCCACAAGCCTAAACATTCTGAAGAGACTGACCGTCATGCGGAAACTTGCGGATAAGACCCCAAGCTTGCATTCCGCGTTACGCAAACTAGAGACTGATCCAGCACTGGCTCGCACAGATCCTAAACTAAGGGATTTGGTAAGAGAAAGTGCCGCGTTAATGATTGTGCCTGAAGAAACACCTCTGATGTCTTCTGAAGACGTTCCATTGAACTTGCTAGATCCGGAAAATTGTCTTGCAATGGAAGACTTTTTGTTCCAAAGAAGAAAACAGAAAGGTGCCTTATTGATTATGAAGAAAGGTTTGCAAGCGGTTGTGCCGCGCGAAGCTAGTCGCGCTGTATTAACTGGTGAAGTCGCATACACAGTTCTAGATGAAAATGGCATCCGACACTTTGAACCCTTACACGTATTTTCAGCTTTAAACCTTAGTCAGCCGACAGCACACCGTTTCTCTATGTACAGTTGTCCAGTTGTTGACGATGATGACGAGGACTTACAGTCGTTCACCGGATACTGCAACATAAGTAATAACCAGAAGATCACTAGACTCGGTGGCTGGTCGCGCAGATATAGCGGCGTATTGTTAGACAGAGAGAACACTAGAAGTCGAATGAATAGCTTAGAAACGACACCAAGTTACAAACGATACCCATCTCGATCAATGTCCAGTTCTAGATCTAGGTCTAGTTGTAGTAGGAGTCCGCCTAAGGTAATATTTTCAACATCCTTCGAAACAAATTGGCTATTTTAAGAACATTATTTAATGTTTGTTTTCTTTTGTTTCAGGTAGAAGATGTTGTGGTAGCATCAGCTGACTATTCAGCTGTTGCGGATGATGAAGTATCTCTGAAAGCCGGAGACATTGTCGAAGTTCTCGACACCAAGTCAGCCCTCGGATCAAAGTGAGTAGATATTTATTATTGGCATGAGCTTTGCACAACTGTGCCCTCATTGATGTATTTCGTAAATAAACTGTACGGACATGCGCGCGATGTGAAACCGATCGTTACCCCAGCTCTAAACTCGGTTACCAAAATAATATTTTGTTATACACTAACTCGTGGTTAACATTCATCTGAATTGGAATTAACGACATACGAAGCTTTTATAAACAATTTTTAATTGTCATAATTGATAAACCTGTGTAATCCTTTTTTAAATAACTGTCATAACAATACCAACATCATTTATTTTTAAGAGTGCTCCCCGTTTTTAATAAGACTCTAATACCATTCGTTGCCTGATGATTTATCTACATTATGCTTTTCATACCCCCAATCCATAAACACTTGTAACACCCAGCACATGTTTCTCCTCCAAGTCATAAGCTTGTCTCAGCGACTGAAACTTTCACTGCGGTAACAACCGTAACACGATACACGTAAACTCCACATGTAAAACATAACAAGCTAAAGCTGACAGCTCCAAGTGGCAATATCATATTCGCCAGCGGGAATGTGTTGCGGAAGGAGTATAAATGTCAAGAATGCATTTTAATAGCTCCAATGCGTTCAGCATTCCTCCTGTGACTTCGATACTGTATAATTTTAGCAGCGGGTTCGTTGCACCGCCGTTTGCGCAACGCACTATAATATATCTTAATTTACACGTTTGTTTTTTTTCTTCGCACGTTTGTACACATTAATCTCCATTTTCATTTCGACGCCTTTGAATAACGACTTCTGGGTTTAATCGAAGGGACAGCTTGTTGCATCGCGAGATTTGGGATACAGTTCAGAAGCTCATTCGAAAGCTTACGATGCAAACTACACACCCTATGGATGAAAAATACATCTAGCTGTAGCCAAAAGTATGCAGTCAGCTGCCTAGTCTCTAACAATTCAATCAAAAATCATGATCATAACTCTAAGCCTGAACAATAATAAAACCACCTCATTCACTACCTCTAAACAATCACATCCATTGCAATCACAATCACCGCTGATGACGTAATAAAAGAAAACATTATTGATGCAGGTACAGAGGCCGCGTATATTGTTACGAGAATCATTTCTTCAAACCAAGAGGTCCATACATGGACTATGTGTTTAGCGTTCCGACCTACAAAATGTACTATCATTGATTTTGAAGACAGAAGATCGAACTCATATTGCATTGTATATAATCTGCGCTTGCATATCGTCATTTATGTTGTATTTTTCATTTTATGTTGTAATCGACATATTACTGTATTGTGATAACTTTTGTATCATTATGCCGAAACGGCTTTACACATTCATATGTTATATGTTTAAACGTTTGTGTATCATTTAGGAACTTATTTAATAAAGGTAATAAAGTTCTCGGAGTTTCTTTTCAATATAGTTTGCTTTAGGTAGGCTAGTGTTTCATGGTGTAAATATAATTCCAATATCATTCTTATCTAGTTCATGTGCTATGATATTAATTGTCAGTCCACTCGGACTACATCAACATTGCACACGACGAAGCGCCAACGTATATTAGTGGACGTCATTCTAGAATGTAATTTTATGATTTCAATTTATGATATAGCTCACTTGATGGTAAATGGTTGTCCTATATAAAACTAACATAAATTAGGCAAATTTAATGTATCTTGTTATAAATAGCTCTGGTTATTGCTCTATCAACTATGAGAGTTGTATCTGAGCGTGAAATATCAAATTGATGAACTAATGTTATATATTTTATTAATGTTTTCTTAATGAGGTCTCGAAGACCTTAAACTTGGATATTATCAAATAAAACTAAAATAAAACATTTTTTATATTTACGTAATACTTAACATATTATTACTTGCAGTAGCATATTATTATTTTTGTTGCTCCGTCATATATTATTATTATTTAAGGGTTAACTGAGCACTTGTGATAGAGTATTAATAAAGTTTAGTATATCTCGATGATGTTATTATTATTCTTAGTTGTCATAGAAACACGCAGAAGCACCGTGTTCGTGTCTCCTCGCTAATATTTATGGTTGAATTTTCTGAGTAATATAGAATTATCTGTTCGGATGAGTCACGTAGTACTGAAGAGTATTATAAATGAATTTATATTGTCTTTCATCTATAAAAATACCTTCATACTGTTTTAAACGAAGTTAAGTCTCTAAGCTAACAAGCAAGCAGTATAATAAGAATTATCCATTCCTACTCAGTTTTACGTGACAGAGGTACAACCTCTCACATTTATAGAAACCCATAATCTTTCCGAACCCATAAAAACACTATCATTTCTTTCTCAGAACTCTTGATTCTGGAAATTCCAGCAGTCGTAATAAAACACAGAAATGAAAAATTTATGAGAATATTAGAGAAAATATAGGAAAAACCCCAGTTATAGCCACAGGCAGGGCACTAAGGCAGAGTAGGTCCTGGCGGACTGCCAAACGGTCGTCCAGGTAACACGTTGGCAATGCCTCTTACATTTATAGTCTCATATCAAATAGTTGGTGCTTTAAACACATCACTTTAATGGACTTTCTGACGGTCTACTACTTTAGCGTCTACAGGAAAATTAATTGCTGCTATAATTAACGTTTTAATCCACTTTAATTTGCCGTGTAAGATGGTTGAGTAAGAATAAGAATCTCTTTTCGTAGTTTTAACGAGATTCTATTATGGAGTTTAATAGGTATGAAATGAAATCGTTTTGCATTGAGGCTGCGTGGAAACGCAGCCTCAATGCAAAAAGATTTCATTTTTTTTCCCAGAGATATGCGAGGATGTGCAACGAGAGATATGCATAAAACTAACCAATCACATAGCTAGCTTAGCTCAAAATGTGACAAAGAAGCTTTACTATTGGTTAGTTTCAAACACATCCCTCGCTACGCCTCCTCGCTCATCTTATGAGGAAACGCAGCTTAAAAGCCTTTTGAATAAGTAAGAAATAGGAGACATTTATCTATATTGTTTTTGTGGCTTTATTTTGATCAGAAAAAATAATCTTCTTTCAAACATTACATAAAAGGTAATTCAGAAAGAGCACTATAAAAAGTTTTATGTCCAATAAAGACTAATGCCTAAATAAAAGCCTACCAACAGCGTGCTTTTATTTAAACTTTCATTATAGTGCTGCTTTTCTGTCAGTAAAAACGGCCATTAGATTATAATGTACACAATCATGAACTTCTTTTTTGGTCAATCTATCAACACCCGAAGCAAACAGCAATACATTCTTTAGTGGCTCAGTAGGTGGTCAGGCCAATGAATAGACCATTGAGGAACTAACCTCACCCAAACAGATCAGTCAAACAAAACACACCATGTCCTCAATAACCGACGTTGGTAAACTTCCTGAGAACGAGGTTCTCAAATGATTGAGTATCTACTAGTACTCTGATTTACTATAGTCTATTGATATATTTACTCTGCTGATTTAAGATCGGTTCTGTTATTTCAAACATACAGTCTTGAAGATGGTGCTGATTCAGAGGGACACCTGAAGACAAAAACCAACATGTGTATTCCTTGGTTGCTCATTGGATGGATTAGCCAGTAAATAGACTTAAAAAACTAACCTAAACCAACTGGTGTTAGGTTAGTTCTTTAATACCACGTGGTGGTCCACGGCTTCGATAATTAAATTTAGTAAATTTCCTCTGGACAAGGTTTCCACATGGTTGAGTATCTGCTAGTTCCCTGATTTACTGTTCAACTGATTGACAGGAGTTGGTTTTGCTACTGCTAACATAGTACGTCTGGTAGATGATAATGATACAAAGATATATCAATACCTGAAACGAAAAGCCAACACCTATAGTCCTTATAAGGTGGATAGGACAGTAGGTCATTGAGAAACTAACCTAACCCAACTGGATCAGTCAAACTAAACATACCATGTCCTCAATAACTGGCGTTAGTAAACTTCCGCAGAACGAGGTTTTCGCATGATTGAGTATCTACTAGTTCTTTGATTTACCAGTCGAGTGATTTATAGAATCGGTGCTGTTATTTCAAACATTCAAGGTCCGGTAGATGCTGATGACGCAAAAGAGGGAGTGATTTTGGGAACGAAATAATGGTCTGTTACGGTTAGGTGGTAAGAACTGGTCGAAAGCTTGGATTTTACTATTTTATTGTCTCGTTTTTTTTTATAATCTTTATTTATTTAGTGGTTTTTCCCCTTACAACGGTACGTCAGCCTCGTTATACAATAATCAAAATTTTATTTTTGTTGTAAATGGGTATTTTGTTTGAAATAAAACACAATTATTTTTATAATATTGCGGAAGGTTCAGTGAAAGCTGTATGTATCATTATCTTACTACCCTTGTCCTATTCAGTTTGGGGTCGCAACACGTAAAGCTGAAAGCTGCGATCATACTGGATTTAAAAAAGATAGAGCTATCTTTAATATATTATAACTAAAAAATATATATAAAGGAAATAGATCTTGAACTATCATTTTTTTTTTCCAAAAAGTACCTGCTTACCTAAAAATATACCTTAAAACACATACACCATACCTACATAAAACTCACGCCTTTGACCACCGATTCAGACGAAAGCTACAAAACGCCACCTGCTGCGATCCTTACAAACACCTTTAACTTGCTGAACTAGAAATAGCATCTAAACACAAAGTAGTAAAACCAAAACAACCTCAATTAATATTATATTGTGCAAGTTTATTAAGGGGAGGTGGTCCAGAACCAACAGTTATGACTAAACCTCGTTCCGAACTGTGTCGTATTGACGTCACGTCGTTTCTGGGCCAGCTCGAAATAACCGCACACGCCAACTTAGGATGTACGCTGTGCCTTAAATGACTGCTTACACTGTTTGACGTGTTGCTGGCGTGAAGACGAAATTAAAATTAAAATGTGTCAGCTACCTTTTGACCCGAAACTGGATGAAAACTTGCCACGAGATGATGAGTAATAGACTGAAAAGATTAATGAAGAAATTTGTGTCAACGCAATTTTTTGCTTAATTAGCTGAGGAAAATCTTATACTTTTTTCTTTATTTCCCCGCCTGTAGAACTGACTTTATTATACACAAGCTGAAATATAAGGAAAGTTTTGGAAACAAATATAATAAACTTTTGTTTAGCAAACGAAGAGTTGATTCCACCAATGAACGTGATCAGAACATCTAAACGGAGTCCAATCTCATTGAAATTCGCCTTAGAAGACTATAAAGATTATGAAACTCTGTAACAAATTGAGTTATAGGATAGCGATCTATTAAACTAGTAGTTAATCTGGAACCCATGACCCAGTTGGTTGGTCTGTAATCATAACTATAGTGTTATTTATAATAGCTGGCATCTGCTGGTATATAAAGACAATATTTTTGCATTACTGGAATAGACCAATGGAGGTATCTCATCAGCTTTTGAAAGACACTCGTGATCGTCACCGCACGAAGGATGTATACATCTGCCTAAACGTTATCTACGAGCTAACATTAGCCGAGTAATGAGTTCAATGAAGCCACGATTCGCATCTCAATTAGAGACAATACAAAATATTTTTAAGAAAACTTTTTGATTTACGGCATTATGAAGACATTTAGAACAACGATCTCCAAAGAGTTCATTATAAATAGCCGCGGATCAATGTCCGTCAAGTCGAGATGATCGTCTATGTCATTACGCCCTTAATAACTACATCAATGAAGAATTTAGTAGAGCGAGCAACTAGAAAAAAATCTGTTTTGGACTTAACAAATACGTGATGGTAAGAAACAGATTATTAAAACAACATGGAAACAGCTTCAGCAAGTCGCCCACAACTTTTGTGGAAAATATTAATATGTAGGAAGGGATCTACATTGTCTGCTCTGTCTTACCTTCATTTTGTTCAGATCGACGTAATAGCGACCCGCACCTGCTTCGCACAGTTTCTACGACCTGAGTAAATATTTAGATTTCTTTGTTATATATACGTATAGTTTTAATGTATGGTAGGTGTTTGTTGGTACTCGTATTGTACACACAAAATCCATTTGGATACATTTTCTAAATGATGGTGACAACCAAAATCTGTTATGTGTTATAGAAGAACAACGCAAACAGAGGAAAAGCGACTTCAATTTACTACTATCATGTATAGCTAAATATTATATTATCTATTTAGCGTTTATGCAACCATCAAGTATCCATGCAAAAAATAAAGATATAAGTACGCAATTGCTTCTGCCAAGAAATAAGATAGAGTGTGAGTGTCACATGATGCAACCTGATCTAGCAGAACCCTGACAGTGAAATGTCCCACCGCTTCGTGACTTCTAGTTTTAACCAATCTTTGAAACGAGACGACAGTTTCGACCTTGCCTGTCTCACGATGGGCATTATTTATGATAAAATATTGCCCGTATTGTTTGTCAAAAAGGGGCCGTTAATCACAATGTTTTATGAGTATCTGTGGATGTTGGTACGACCCACCGTGGTACTGTCCTCGGTAAAGATTTAGAGCAATTCCCTTCTTATGTTTAAGGAAATACGTAGTATATTATAGTTTCATTTCATTTGTTTCTCGATTTCGATAATGGCGACCCCTACAAAATTAAATAAATTGAAACTATTTCCTATTGTGTGCCCGATTGTTACTCGCTACGACTTACGAAACCACCAAAGAATGAAATCAAAGAAGAATCAGAGCGAAGGTAGGCAGACATTTCACAGAATCATGGATATGCATCGCCTTATGTAGGTACCGAAATTGTCGGTATAACATTTTTGACATTAAATTTCGATGGACTGTAAGCTCGAGAAATAAAACAGTACACATATTTTTTGTAACTAGCTTTTGCCCTCGGCTTCGCTCACGTTAATTTAGAATTTGGCAATCAATTCGGGTTGTATTCTGCTTGTAATAATAATATTCAATCATGACTCGAAAGACACGAGGCGCTATCTATTATCATAAGAACGTTATTGTTGTTTTCTTCGAGAAAAGTACTTTTTTTAGGGATGAGAGGTACCCTATGTCCGTTGCTGTACACCTGACAACTATATGCTTTCAGGATGATCGGTTTAGTGGTTTAGGCGTGAAAAGGTAACAAACAAACTTGCATGTATAATATTAGCAAGGAAGTAAGGATAGTAAACAGGCTTGCGTTTGGCTGCAACTCGCCTGATGCGAAGCGATGATGCGGCCTAGGGTGTAGCACGACTTTTTTTTTAATGTTTAATGGGCCTACTCTTGACCTCAATCTAGTCCTGAGGACAGAGATGAAGTCGACGATGGAACGAGCTAACCTAAAAGAAACCGATTCACTCGAACTTTGAATAGATTCAGATTATAATGAAGCCTCCAGTGAATTTATGTGAGTACCGATAAGACAGGAAAAGAAATTAGCGACATATCTAGAAGTAAAACAAAGTTTGTAGCGTGATTAATATGAGGATTTATAAATCCTAATAAAATGTGCAATAAAAAAATGGTACACTGTACGAAACATCTTTTTCTATAAGTAGAAATAAATGTGATATCGATAATGTTGAGATTTCAGGAATAAAAAGCAAAAAATATGATTTGAAGGAGCAATGCTATAAATCGCCCAGAATAAGTTATTTTGATTTGTTCTCCCAAACTGCACCTGAACCTTTCAAAGTAAATAAATACACATACCCAGGTACAGTTATGTGTAAAGAATTTTCCTGAAACTCATTTGGCATGCGTATCGAATTTTTCTTCAACAATAACTGTTTCGAAAGATTTTTCTTCTTATTTGTTGAATGCGTGAATCAGCTGATGAAGTGCACACGGTACCTATTGGTCAGTCAGTGTACTTGTGATGCCTGGTCATCATTCCAGTGAAATGTGGGAGATAATTGATGTTATAATAAATACAGAGAGAAAAGGAGGAAAATTATTTTAGAATTAGTCACGCGTGGCTTGAGGCACTATCGCACAACATAACTAAAATGATCTTTGGGTAGGACTTGTGGATGAGACAGTACATTGGCATGTGGTTAGTTTCACCGTATTGAAAAATAGGTAAGAGCTTTCTGCTATTGAAAATAAAAGAAGCGTAACTTAATTTATATATTTGTTTGAAGACGAAGCTTAGGCTCGAAAAAAGTAGCATTTTTAAATGCACAAAGTACAGCAACCATTTACCATCAAGTGATCTCCTATAAAAATCCGACCTATACTGCAATTTTGATGTTACGACAAAACATTACTGCAAAATTGCAGCGATATACTTCTCCAACTACAACAAACTATTCGAAACAGACAAACCAACTACACGCTCTTTAAATCTCTCTATGTACATCCCCTCTTGCGAGTAAACTAACCACCATTTCATCCATTAACATGATCCCTACCCCTCCAGGAAGCCCCGGCTGGACCCTGACCTGGACATCAACGCCTTGGCATCAGAACTCTTGGACGCCAGCGCTGCCAAGCACAAATTAGCTGTACGACCCAAAAAGAACCATCCCAGGAAAAAGACTGTAACTACCAAGACTGAGGAAGAAGGGAGGTAAGGATATGACATAAGTATGTTGAACTAGGTAAAGCTAGTAAGTAGGCTTCTTCCAGATATTAATTATAAAGACATGATAAACAATAAAAAACCGTCTCTGTACAGGGAGCCGTACACACCCAAAATATTTACTAAACGCGAATACTTTATACACATACATGCACAAATCCATTGTTTGCAAAATACTTGCTTTTAGTCCCTTGAACGAGGTTAAAAACAATTATTTCAAAGGTCAAAACCCAGGCTAATAACTAACTTACTTTTTAGAGAAAAGTGAGCAAACTATGTCTAAAAATTTATTCAAAATACCGTTCAGCTTCAGTTTTGGCAGATTCTATAGGTGTACAAGATTTCCCAGGTCCTCCTTTCGACCTTGTCCTATTTTTACCATGATCCTCATCGTACCAATTATAAAAAAGACGTCTACCTAACCTACCACACTATAAAATTTCCCATAGAGCTGTCACACCAAATATATCAACATAAGAGAATCACATTGGCGTGACCGTGTTAACAGCTGGACGTGTGTTTTTTCAGTATATAATTGAGTACATAATGTAGTCCGGCTATTACATAACAATGATGTATATTAGTGCCGCGGTTAAAAGCTACGCGACCTCATTACTCGCTGTTACGAAATACGTGATTTGCGAAAAGGCGCGCTTAGTTGAGGCGCGCGATGTTTCTTGGGTATTTTTTTTGTGTTGAAAAAAATTGTCTGCGGTTAAAATGTGTTAATAACAATAAACGCCAGTAGTTATAGCGATTCAAAAGCTCATGAAGGGCAAATCTTATTTTTTATCTCGAAAGTAAGCTTGGAATTTGACTCTCAAACCAGATAATCGTGTTATCAGTTGGGCTGCAGGCGTATAAATTGTATGGTTAGTAATTGATCAACATATTTTCATGAAAAAGTCAAGAAGTAAAAAAGAAGAGGAAGAAATTAAAATAAAACTAGTAGAAGTAGATATTAAAATAAACCTTAACTTAACATAGGTATGGAAAGGATATGACTTCATAATAAAATATGGTGAAAAGAACAACATTTCCAATTTATTTTAAAACGTAAAAAAAACGTTTATTTCAGATAACTTGATCCATACAGTCCGATTTAAGTTAAAACAAACTAAAATAAATTAGCATTGAATGCTCACAGCCTGTACAAGGAAATTTCAAAACGCTTAGTTGACGCTTCCCGAGTCCGTTCCCGTTGGGCTTTTACTTCCAGCCAGAGGCTAAGCGCTGCCATACAACGTAGCAATGCCACCAGTCTTGTGGGGGACATTACCAGTTGACAGAGCGTTTTGGAGGGTTTTTTTTGACACAATTTTATTAACTATTGTTAAGTTAGATACTTTAGGTAATGTTTATTTATAAATATATTTAATATGGTACGCAATGTAAATAAATAAATTTAAAAATATACTAACACTTACATCCACCCATTTTCATATAGCGAAGCAGCGTCTAGCCATCATTGACAACCTAGTAATGGTTTCCGCTCGAAACTGTTTGACATAAAAATATGAGTACACGAGTAACCACTCCAGTAAATCGGTCAAGATCCGAGCCTGACCGGCCATGCCCGATGCAGTTTTTAATAGTTTGTCCCCAATAACTAATACTTGAAGATATAAAATTTATATTCTAGCTTTGATCTTATTTATTTGATTGCTAACAAGTTTTGCAGATTGTTAAATATTTATGTCTGTCTCTTTCTTGAGTTTTAGCATCAATATCTGCAGTATTCAGATTTCCTAAAATAGAAGGGTCAACTTCAGTTACCAAGAACTTAGCATCCATAAATACAACTTGTAGTGGATTTTGGTTTTCATGACTTGCCTGTCTCTTCGATTGCATTTTTTTTCGGATAGGAAATCATCAAATGACCCCTCCCGCTCTGGGCGGAACGGAAGGAAGTGTCAGACTTGTATTGACTAAAACCCTCCTGTTCCTTCTATGCCCTTTTTGTTCCGGAGCCGCGGTATCTCTTTCGAACAGTCCCGCAGCCCTGGTAGGCATCGGCCCTTGCGGACCCCCTCCGGTTTGCTGACATCTCTTTGAGGCACGCGTGGAACACGAACGCGCCGTCGACACGGCCTGTCGTCATAAGACGGACGGACGGCAAACTAACCCATTACTCACCGTCCACAGGCCCGTCTCTGATTGCACTTGATTGGCATATTTGATTCTTGGGATTTTTTGTTTGCTTCTATCAATCCCACCTAGACGTGTATCTACGTCAACGATCACGGTAAATGGCTCTGACTAGTGAGGTTGTTCAAGTTCATTCATTCAATGAATTTGGATTATTTTACAGTATCTTCACATTCCGGTCTGTCCTTTTTGTGCGGCAGATTCAGCTAATTCTGCCGGTGTTGGTTTTTCTGTTGCAAGTCTTTTGGTGATCTAGATTCAAAACTTAGGTTAAAGCAAAAATTAATTTGACTCAATTGTTGAGGGAATTCAAAGTAGTGTTTTACATTCTAAGAATCAGTAACTACTATTGCGTTCTATTTACATTGGTATGTTCTAGTTTATAGTTAACCGTCTATTATAGTTATACCAGTCTTAGTTATAAACTTTAACACGGTATAGTATGCAATTAATTACCTTTTTTTAATGACTACAAATTAAAAAACCAACACACATTACACAGACATCGATAACTTCTTGTTCGCTTATAACGGCCAAATTTAGATTATGAATCTGTTGACAAAACTATGACAATTTCTTTCTCGTTCATCATATTGGTGGTTGCTCCACTCCAGCATCAATGTTTACAGACGAATCTGCTTTTACATTACAGACAGACACAGTTGAGAGTTAAAACGTTGAAGTACTACATACAGATAAAGAGCCAGACGCGTATTCTCCCCATAACACGCTGCGTAATGTTAAAGGTGGAAACACACTATTGAAACGCCACGCGACCCGACAAAACGCGATGCGTGTTGAGTTGAATCAAATCGTATTATTTTCTATGCCCAGAATCACATTATAAACACCCGTCGCGACGAAATGCGCGCAAACGCCACCCGATCCGTACCTGCCAGATCGACGTGTTGCCGGTGGTCGGGGTTAATACGCCACCCGATGCAGCACACGCAGTGTGTATCTAGTCCAGACCCGACGCCACGCATCATTTGTTATAAAATACATAATTATGAAATCTTTCATTTTCTAGAAGCAAGTCTGGATATAGCGTATGAAATTTACCACACGTCCTTCTCTTTTGATTTGTTTCATGCACCCAATAACGTCTAGTTATTTTTTTCTTCTTGAGTCGTTTAAGTAAAGCATCAAATCTTCTTCAAAATCTTCATCTGACTCGTTACTTAGAAGATCCGCATGGCATCGCGTGTTGGTAATGTGCACGGTGCACATGGGGTGTCGACACATTGCGTCGCGTCACGTTTCAATAGTATGTTTCCACCTTAACTGATAAAAACCAGACGGCCAGTCGCCTCGTGCGTAACGGCTGGAACGCCTGGATCTCAATGAGGAAAGGATTGATATACTCACAATACTCACATACTTTTTGAGCAATGCAGGGCATGGTAGTCACCTAAATACCTCGTTATAATTAATTTAAAAAAATAAACTTAACGCATTTCATGATTGCTTTGGAATATTACACTAATAGATCTTGAGCGCCCCATTTAGGTGTACTGATCGCGTTCAATTTTTGTGGTGAAATCCGCTCTAATTCGTCTTATTTCGATGCTTGTGAAATCGATAGTACTGAATGGGAATTTGATATAGTAGTCTGGACGTCGCGTCGTCTTGTGAGGGCGCCAACCAGGTGCGTTGGCGAGCACTCATAAATATAATCAACATTCCATGCTATTGATTGTGACAAATATCACCTTTCATTAGTTAACAATTTTAGAGTGCAGCTAAAGGGCGAAAAAACAAGTTTATCAGTATAAGGGGAATGCTCCAACAAGCCCGCGAAATTCAAAATTTCGTGGGTTTTTTTGCAATTTGCAGGCCAGTGCTAGGTTGTATGTTGATTAAAATATTATTCGCGGCTGTAAGACATATGTAGTTACAGAATTATAATTATCACTATAACGCTCTAAGTTCATAAAGCTGTAGGAATGACTATTTCTGTTTTTTTTTGTTCCTACGCCTTTATGAACTTGGAGGGTTGTATTGGTGATTTTGATGATTATAATTCTGTAACTACATACGTCTTACAGCCGCGAATAATATTTTAATCAACATACAACCTAGCACTGGCCTGCAAATTGCAAAAAACGCAAGAAATTTTGAATTTCGCGGGCTGGTTGGAGCATTCACCTTAAAAAAATTGATAACTTGCTAGTTTCACGACTTGCATCTTCCAGCATTAAATGAAGTATAAAGCTATGCTGGTGGCTACAAACTAGTCTGTAAAAATTTGAGTCATACTAGCATGTAAAAAAGAAGTTGACTTCCTAGTGATGTCAAAGTCTTTACGTAATCGTCCTCCTTTTAATACAGAATCTACTTATTTATAATATAATTTACCCATATTATCCATTGCTTGATGAATTTGTTCACTAAAGCTTTTAATAACCATAGTTGCAACATTATTAAACAACACTTCACTCAGGTAATATTTAGGTCGATACGTTTTCATAGATGTTACTTGACCAAGGTGAATAATCTTTATGTTTATCTACTTCACATAATTTAATAGTAATGTCTGTATCATAGTGATGATCTGGCAGCATGCCAGTATCTACTTCCCGCTCATGTTCCAGTTGCCCAATTTTGTTCATGTTGCTTGCAGTTTTCCACTCGTAAAGATTTGGAAGGCCTTTATAAGGAAAAGATGTATTGGAACATTTTGTTTGTTTATCTTCTTCTTCTATTGGCTCTTCAACTACTGCAGATTAAACATCAACTTCGACTATTCCTCCTTGTTCCTTGCGAGGTGGACGAGTTCAGCAGTAACCGTAACTCTTGCTGGTCTCATATGAATATTTATTCAGTCTGATATGAATATGAAAATAAATTCTTCTCATAACTTCAATAATAGGAAGACATACATATATAGCAAAGTACCGTGTCAATAACCCCTTACTTGAACCACTGGAAGCTCTATTCGACCTACAAAATTAACGATTACAACAACATACACATTCCATGTAAAAGCCAATGTATCATAAACAATTCATGCGCGTAAATCTTTAAAACTAAACGAAACATGAAATGCATTTTTATATTGCATAAATAATCTCATTATTTCGATACTTTATATCAGGTCAACGGCCTCCGTGCAGGAGAAAAAAAACTCGTAACTACATAATCATTTCGCGAATACGTGAGCATCCACCAGTTTCAGGCGACCTGCCAAATCTCATTCAGAACTCCATTGTTATAAAACTTCAAAGCAGAAGGCACAGGTCAACGTAAAGTGGTTTCAAAAATTGGCGTGGTCGCCGCTCTTAAAATATTCCCGGTGCGTTATTAGCGTTATTAAGATGGCTTGCGCACCCACTCACGGACAAAACGCTCTGTAATATACAGTTTCACTATTCTCTTATTGTCTGCCCCAGTTACCGTCCACCTATGCGTCTAATTTGAGAACCTGGAGAAGGCCTAATTTCAAGTTTGGACGCTCCAACATCTTGAACGTCATGTTTATAATTGGCAGTTCATTTCGTGTTGTCTTGCCCTATTTCTTTCTCTTTTGTTTATTTAATGCAGTTCGTGATTTCCGGATGTTGTGACTTTCAATGTTTGTTTTCTCATTTTGATTGTTGCTTTATGCGTTTTGTAAATGCGAATGAATTTGATTATGAAAGTCTGTGTTGAATTTTAATGCGTCTAGAATTTGAGTTTTTATTGTTTACATTGGATGTTATATTTTTGATTTGTGGGTTGCGTATTGATAGATGTGTTTACTGCCGTTATAGCTGTCTTGTCTTTATACATAAGCTATTTTTCCATCCTCAAATCTGCTTTCAGTCTTCCAACTATGCACTTCAAAATTGATATTTACTCTTAAAACTCCTTGGTGGATCTGTCCTCTGGTCTTCTAATAGATTCAACCAGTCCAAATAATCTCTAAGTTCTCTTTTTCAGGTTTATCCGCGTCTCAATTAAAACACTGAAAACAAAGTGATTTTGTTCTAAAAGACTATCCATGTGGAGTTTCTTGCAAGTTCTTCTCAATAGAGATCTACGCTTTGCCATAGCACAGGGATTATGTAGTTTTGAATTGTCAAGGAAGTGCCTGTATATTTAAAATTAGCTTCTGCCTGCATCTTCGCTCGCGTGAATCTTCTTGTTTTAGCATTAAATATATCCTAAGGCATTTGACAACGGTCTAACTTTCCATGAGTGTTCAATTTTTGAAATCGAATGAGTTTTCCACCTCGTATATCCAAACTGAACCCTTGTACATTTTTATGTTAGTGTAGATAAATGCTTTGAGTTTGAAATAGTATAACTTTAGCGAACAAAGCCACCTGTCGACCATTAGCGCGGTGGCCGGTGGCTACTAAATCCCACTAACGTTTTACGTGATTTCGAAAGCGCGCGTTCAAATAATAGCATCGCTATCTTTTATCGTTTTGTTAAAGTCAGATCTGGTAGCACTGGTGTGCGGTTTAGTGCGTGTACCTGGGAATTTATATTATGATTTCTATTATTGATCAAGATTCCTGCTTTCATGAGATATGTTCAGATTTTCGTTCGTTTTCATTGGTGTTTGTCTTTTTTCCCCTAATTGTTTGATGAGTCTTGTAACCAAAGAAGATTATACCAGGCTCATTAGTCTATGTTTTGAAAACTAAAAACATCAGGTTTATTTGCAAATGATTCTTATAGAAAACTTTAAACCCATGGGTGAACGAGAAAACTGACTGGCAAGCATTATGCAAATAAAAAGAATAAAAAGAAAAATAAATAGATTTTCGTCGTAAGGACATGACGTGTAATACAATAAACATACAAAGCATTAAAAATGTTTATAAACACAATAGGAGGGAACAAATAAGTTGTCAGCTTGCTCGTCGTGACTGCGACAAGACGGTTACCACTCAGCGTGATGCTGTGCTATGGGGGGCCCGCAGCACAGCTCCAGTTTTCAGTGGTCACCCGAGAAAAAAAACCTACGGAAGCCAAGTCAGCATATATTTGGAATACATAAAGAAGAAATAAAATAAAGAGTGCTTAGATTAAAAAAAAATAAAAAAAAAACAACAAAATCATTGCAAGGAATTAAACTTTTCACTATGATATGACTGCTTGCAGATAAACACATATCATCACCCACATTTTTCAAGTAGAAGTAGGTTTGAGTCCCATGGAGTAGAGCAGTGTGTTTCTAGTTAAAATAATAGATAATCTTTATTTTATGATTGAAAACGTTTCAGATGCGATAAAATAGAGACAAATAAACTTAAAAGACTAGATACGCGTTATTTTTCCAAAAGAAATGGAGCAAGAGGCCAACCGCCTACAAGACAAAAGTTCTAGCCAAATAATTTTGGTGTGATTTTAAATGTTCTTACAAAAGTGCTAGAAAATGCGCTAATAGTTGGTGCTAAGGCACCAAAACTCGTGTGATTACTTACAGTGGGAATAATTCCTTATTGGGAGAGGTCCATGTTCTGGAATGAATTACTATAGTTTGGTGGATCGATGGGGTTTTTATTCGTTCTTTATTTGTTCCGACAAGGTCACGGAAATGCTTTCAAAAGAATTTTTGAATAAGACCCGTACACGTTCAGGAATTAGATGTTTTGAGAGAAGCTTCTTTCTGATGGACGTACTGCAAATGATCGCGAGCAGTCAGGCAAGACTTGGAAGACATGGAATCAAAAACATCACTGTTTCTTAATTTTTTCAACGGGTTGGTAGCAAAGATTGTATGAGCCTGAGAGCCTTGAGGTATGGTTTTAGATCGATCAGTAACATCCATTAACTCCTGCAACGTGTTTTCAGTCATGAACCAACCAAGAAATTACCCAGTAACAGGGTTATGGAGGTCAGGTCGCTTCCTCCGTATACAACATAACGGGATACCGACCCCAACGTAGTTGATATGGTCTAAGCAGATGATGAATGTTTTCAATCATGAAGATCTTGGTCAACGAACTATGTCACAAACAACTCATAAAACTCAAAAATTTAGAATCAAACAGATCTAATTCACTCAATAAATGCAAGTGAACATTATAAAAACAGATTTTGATCAACATAACCCAGAATTTTGCATACTAGCACACGTCTTCCGTCTTATTTCATACAAATATACCTCATAAATGCGAAAGTTACTCTGTCTGTAGCTGTTACCTTTTCACGCTTCACTGGCTACTCAGATTTAGATGAGCTGCACAAGGATAGACCATGACTGGGGTTAGGTTAGAGATTACGATGATGTTCATCGTTGTACTACCCTTATCCCTATTTATTTGGGGTCGGCGCAGCATGTCTTCTTCTTCCATAGTTCTTTATTACTAGTCATCTCATCAGAGATTTATTACGAGTCATCTCCTCCTTTCTTGCCATAATTATCATCCAGTTACAGGCCATCCATCGTTTCTTTGGTCTTCCTCTACTCTTCCTTATACTTTTCATTCCCATATTACGTTCCCGTAGCATTATTTCTTTCATCCACGCGGGTGAAGCCGCTGGCAAAAGCTAGTTAGTTATAAATTATTATCGTTCGGAGAGATTTATAGCCGTTTTCTTTTGATGAGCATTACGTGGGCTCGTGGGAGATTGAGCTTGGAGGTTATTTTCCTAACCCTGTGCCATGAACCCTAATGAGAGGAGTAGATGACGAATGTGGAACGAAATGAGATGTGTTATTTATAAAGGAATGGTGTTTCGTAAACAGTAGGGTAATTGAGAACGTTTTAATTATAGTTTAGTTTCCCGAATTATGTTTTTGATGTGTTTTCTTTTGGCGTTAGCTTGTTTTATATTTTCACATATTTGGAAAATGTGTTATTTCTAGTCAATTTCCGCAATCCTTAATTTATTTTGGCTATTTGTTTACTTCTTAGGTTTCTATGAGAAGAAGAAAAAAGTTTTATAACGGTACACTAGGTATTTATTATTATTACTGTGGTGAAACTTCGACTACAGCCAAGATGAAGATTTTACACCCAGCTGGTACATCAATATTTTTATATTTCCCTCTAAAAATCAGAAATAGGGCAAAATATGTATGATTGGCGTAAATGTGACGAACGGATGCGCAGTTCAGTTTTACAAAATAAAGGTAGGTATATTTAGTGAACATCATAAGTTGTCATACGAACAAGTGGACTAGACATTTGCTTGTCCCCTGGAAACTGATAGACAGTTCGGACATTTCCGGATTCTTGCCAATTACAAGTGCATAAAAAAATTACGTGCGAATTTTTGGAAATAGAATTTTTTTGAAAAGATTCTGTTGAAAAAACCTGTAACCGTTAGTTTTGGTCATAATCAAGGTAAGCGTCATTGTTTACCTGGTAGTCCTATATTGACACTGAGCTCAAATTATGTTAAAACCGTAGGAAAACTGCAACTAGTTTCTGAAAAGCCAACAAAAAACTCAAAGATGGTCAAACTTATGTTCAAGTGTTGTTAGAACTTGACTGAAAAAAATATGTGTAGGTAGGTCACAAAACAAAAAAATACAAACGAAAAATTCCCATTAAACAAAGCTCTTGTGGCGTAAACTAATATTTTTCGTTTGCATTCACTTTGTGCTCGTTATTCCTTTCAAGCTTGAATTATTTGGTGTAATATTTTATCCTGAAGGATTAACGAAAGTGGGATACGTCTACATACTCCGCAAGATTTCGAAACTCACTCAAAAACTCGTGATATATGGACGCTTTTGTTTTAGTTTGCAAAATCTTATTCATGACTCTGGAAAACAATAACTCTTCCATATTCTGAAACACAACGTCTCTTTGTCTAGTATAACTCTTCTTTTTTAATTCGAGAAAAGTTTAATCGAATAATGTGATTTTTGTTTTAATTTTAAGATATATTTTTAGCGAAGTTTTAGTGTAGGTTGGTAGGTACGAGATTGGTCCACAATAACGGAATCAGTAAACATAAATGTGTATTTCTGAACTTCAGCAATTTCTACTAAATAATTGTATACAGGGTGGAAGCGACACCGACGCACAAACCGTTCAAAAAATATGCTGTTCCATACATTTTGACGTGTAGAGGTATTACACCTTTGAGACCTACAAACGTACAATACCTATACGCCAAACGGTAATTTTTTCGTCGGTAATTTAAAAATGAAGTCTAAAAAAGCAACTTTAAAAAAAATACCCATGAAAAAATTCTATATGGGGGGGTTTAGAATGGTGTACTGAATAAAGTACTGAATACGTGGTAACCGTTTGTGCGTCGGTGTCGCTACCAACCTGTATAAACATAAATTAGGTCAATGGCATTTATCTGTAAGATCTTATTCGTATACGATTGTATTCATCATTAACTAGCTAGCTCGTTCCACTGGTTATAAACCGATTAAGAAAGTTAAACGTTTCAGACGGTAGCAGTCGTCCACGGTTTTATAGGTCAGTTTATTTTTGACTAAGTACCTACTAATATTATTATTCAAGTTCACGGAAACAATCGTATCAATAAATCATTTGAACTGGTATCGTTAAAGCGTCACAGAACACTCGTCTAAAATAAAAAAGCTATAAAAAATCTAAACTCAACCCAGTAACTGAGTAATTAAAACTAATTTTAGCTCCGCAAAAGTAGGTGAGTGAAATTATATGTTTAAAATGTAAAAAAGAATCTTCCGATACCGGGAATCGAACCCGAGCCTCCTGGGTGAGAGCCAGGTATCCTAGCCACTAGACCATATCGGATCTTGAACAACATGTCGAATTTATAGAGCATAATCATTGCAAGTTCTGGAGTTATCATTATTTTATCTGTAACTGCTATATTTATCCATTATTATGATTTGTGACAGTTATTATGATAATTATAATAACAGATGATACCAATATTTTTTATTAAAGACCGTGTTTTCAGGTTATTAGAATTTTTTACTGTGTTGTTTACGTTAAAATGACAACCTGCTATATATAAATTAGCCTAGAATTTAAACTAATAATATTTTTCTTATTTTTTCATCAGGTTAATGTCACTATAAACTTTATACTACTCGTAATGGGTTTAACCACTTACTTCATTGATAAGTTGTCGAATATAATGAGTGAAAAAGGAGAGATGAACGCTAGTAGACCTTCTCATTTTTAATCTAATAGACTTGCGAATCTTGTGAATATATGTATATTTTCGATATTTTTTAAATTCGGTTTTGATTTGAGATTCAATAAATCGAGACCCGACCGTAGAACTTTGAATAGCTCTATGGACTTACGAATCTCGTTGCGTCGTTGATTTTACGAGATTATAAAGTCACAAAAGAGCACTTAATTTTGTTACCAAAATCATACCAAGATGTTTAAAACAGGCACCCTAAATCCCAGTATACCAATCAGCAGTCCTGTACCTAATTAGGTCTCGCGGCAGCCGCATTAGTGCTTTCATCACATAAAAATTTGTTTACACTTTATTCGTGTCGCTCCACATTACTGCCGAGTGGGTGAGCAGTAACATTACTCCAATATGTTTCTCTTCCCAGTTATTAAAATTAATCAGTGTCCTGAAAACTTTTCCTGTACTTTAGGTATCCAAGTTATTGAGGGTAGGTACTTAAATGAATCTTTGATGATTTAAAAGACTGAACTGGAACACTCTTGGTGACCAGTTAATCGTGTTTTACGTTATACGTGTTTTTTTAACTAAAAAAAACACGTCACAATAACAATCAAATAATTCAAATTTCGTGGATGTCGTAGCGAAAAAATAATCTTACTAGGTTAGTAGTGGAGGATTCAGTTGGCTAAAAGAGAAGACAAAAGCTCAATTCACAATTCGAGGGATTCTGATGAAAATTTGCACATACGCAGGGCATTCTTTCATAATTTAATATCTCCGTCATTTCATAATCCATCTGTCATATCCATAGTAGGTATTTGGATCATAAACTACTGCACCTTTTAACGTTACGCCATAGACGTCACAGTGGGCCAGAAATACTAGCACCGTTACCCGACTGCGCGGAGTTGTGTAATGCGTAAGACTATGCATCATAACATTGCATCCGGTGTATTGAAGCAGCCTTGTGGAGTCGTAAACGGTGACGTCATTGACTAAGGGTCGTTGGACTTTCAGGGTGAGGATTTTTGGTTTGGGAAAAATCTTTGCAGAGAAAAATCAGTGCGATAGTAGAAATCACCGGGCATAGAAGCTTTCGTCTCACACTACATTTTTAGAGATTATCTGTATGTAGTGTAAATTACTCTCTCGACCACAAGCACAAATGTGAGCGCTAACACAAGTGCTTTCTTTGCTACTTTACTCCCATAGCCCGATGGACAGCAACCCGCACGAGGGAGAGAGTTCAGGGTTGGTACTTAAAAATGTCTAACTGAAAACACAAAAGGTCTGCATCTGATTGCAGACTGTGCTCTCCCGACTCGAGAATCGAACTCAGGACTAACTCAGCAGTCGGTGTTGCGACCACGAAACCAATTTGTATGTATCACTGCAGGTATCACATGCATACAAACTGGTTTCTTGTTCTTTAAAAAAATTACTTTTTTTATATTTAAGATATAAATCGTTACCCACCTCTTTTGCTGTTGTTATACCTAAATCCAACCTAAGCTAGGTTCAAAGAAACAAGTGTCGTATCGATGAAATATTCACTGTTATTACTCTATTATTGCTAACATTTTTATTAAATTACACATCTTTTAGTCCCAATGTATTCTGCAAACATGTACGACCCACTAAAGCACACATCTAGACATTAATACAGAAGTTATGATGAAGCGAGTTGGCTATATTCCACCGCTTAGATAAATGGGTGAATATCTGAAATTATTCCAAAATGTAATAGATTAGTACTGCTTTATGATAAACTCTTGTTCTCCTTTGAAATATTTAAAAATTTATTGTGATTCATGGAAAAATATTGTTAAAAAGGGTTTATATTATGAAAAAAACAACACAGCTTGTCACAATAATTGGAATCTTTTCTACGGGCCCTGTTTTCAAAGGACTCTTTGTGTAATTTATTTCATCCCCATTGCTCTCAAAATATTCAAGGAAATCATCTTGAGGAAACTGCATCATCATTAACATTTTCCTGCCCTTATCCCAATTTATTTGTGGTCGGCGCAGCATGTCTTCTTCTTCCATACTCCTCTATTACTTGAGGAATCTGCATGTGGACTAAAAATTCTAAGACTTAGGCTTAGACAAAAATTGGTTTTTGCTATGTTAAGCGAGGTCAGCCAGAAATGTGCAAAGACATCGCAAGTTTATCACTAAGACGAGATTGTCGTAAAATTTTGTTTTTTTTTTATGTTGCGTGTACCTATGTGCAAACTAAAGTATTTTTTTTTCTTATATTTTTACGACCGGCGTAAATGTCATGTCGGTAGTCACAACAGTGTTTTAGGTTTTTAGTGGTTTTTAATTAAACTAAAGATTGCGGAATGAGTTTAACAGTGATTTTCCGTTTAAAAATAACAACTTAATAAAATAATCAAAATGATTTTATTAATTAATAAAATACAGTAATTATTGCTCGAAAACACTTTATTACGACTTTAAACAAAATAATAAAATGGCTGTAAAACATTTATAAACTTACTTTTGCCCTGGAAATTATACATAAATATAAGCGGCAACGTCCTACCTAGATAAAAGTATTTAACCTCTCCTAAGCCTGGTCTTTGTCTATCCCTTAAACAAAATATCATCCAAATTTGTTCTTCCGTTAAGGTATGAAAGCGTGACAAGCAAACTCCCCCATTACTATCACATTTATAATATTAGTTAGAATGCGCAGTCTATCTTTTTTCAAAAACGCCGAAACATAGCTAGCTACAAGTTCACCGTCTGAGAAATAGACAACAAATCATTCGAATTAACTTTTTAAGAACTCGGAAACAAATGAGGCACACATTCCTCCGATATGATCCGGATGACATATTCATGCATTAGTACCCTCGAATAAGGTAACCCACTTTGTTCTAACGTCTTTTTAGGGTTCCGTAGTCAACTAGGAACCCTTATAGTTTCGCCATGTCTGTCTGTCTGTCCGTCTGTCCGTCCTCGCTTAATCTCTGTGACCGTTAGCACTAGAAAGCTGAAATTTGGGACCAATATGTGTATCAATCACGCCGACAAAGTGCTAAAATAAAAATTGGAAAAAAATGTTTTATTAGGGTAGCCCCCCTATATGTAAAGTGGGAAGTGTTTTTTTTTTTAATTTTAACCCTAATGTGTGATATATTGTTGGAAAGGTATTTAAAAATGAATAGGGGTTTACTAAAATCATTTTTTGATAATGTCAATAATTTCGGAAATAATCGCTCCAAAAGTAAAAAACAAAGCGTCCCCCCCCCTCTAACTTTTGAACCATAAGTTTAGAAAATACGAAAAAAATCTGAAAAGTAGAACTTTATAAGGACTTTCTAGGAAAATTATTTTGAACTTGGATGGAAACAACAGATGGAAACTGCAGTTAACCAATATAATTTGGTCCCTGAATCGTATGAGCGCCTATACAATCCAGAGGTCAAGTTTCATTTGCCCGTATTTTTTTTTTAACTTCGTTTACATAATATTTTATTATCCTGAACGTATCTTTTTTCAAACAAAAAAATAATTATTAAAATAGGTTCTCGCAATTCAAAATTACCATCGAAAACTTCTGGCACGTCTATGTATTAATTAGTAACCCAATTCATGAATTTATAGTTTTCAAGAACTTTATCATTATGATCAAGAATGAGACATGCAACGACATCTATCAAAGGAATATGGTACTTGGTACTTATTAATAAATGCCTTCACAAGATAACTTTTAAAAGTTGTGATAGCAAAAGGTAGAAATGGTTTTAGTAAATCGAAAATATTTAAAAAGAAATTGTAAGGGTGCTACTTAAAGTATAACCAACAGACAATGACCAACAGACGCATTTTCAGCATTCTTGGAATGGCGGTCTGTTGTCTCTTTCGATAGATGGCGTTGTGCATCTGACGTCATTTTTTTAGTTATCACCGTCCTTTGTGGGCCCGTTTTTAGTGTTCCGTAATTATTAGAGTTCCGTAACAAATAGCCTTTTTAAGTTGGGTTACCACTATGTTCATGCTCCAGCAGCGCTCCGCGCTCCTGCAACTGATCCAATGGATCTGTCGCGCGCCCTTTACATGCGCTCCCCTTTGACACACTGCGCTCCCCTTTGTGTTCGCGCTAAAAACCGTCACGAGTCGGAACGACTGCCGCGGAGCGTGCAATATTGCACGCTCCGTGTTCGCGCACGTACCCACTACCGGGAGCTGTTGCAGGAGCGCGGAGCGCTGCTGGATCGCGAACATAATGGATAGTATGGATACCCACCTTTAAACTCATAAGTGGGAACACTTATTGTGACGGACGGGAAACTACGGAACCCTACACTGAGCGTGGCCCGACACGCTCTTGGCCGGTTTTTTCTTAGAAAATATCGAGTTCAATCATTAAGAAATACTAAAGTAACAAATGTTCCAAATGATTATCGCAATAATCTCTTCAGAATAAAGAATGGCTTGTAAAAATAAACCTACGTTTTATAGATATGTAAATACATAATAAAAATGTGAAGGAAAACTGTTGAATTCGTGAAGTTTTTTCATGCAATATTTGTGTCTTGTTTAACAAGATGTTGAAAGAGGTATTTTTGTCTATCTGTCTGTTCAAACATTGAATGTAGTATTTAATTAATTTATATAATAGACTAGTCTTATCAACTTAATGCGCAACACTTTTCTGATCATTTGTCTGAATATTAAAAGGCTTCAATCAGGCTATAACGTTCCAATTGTTGGTACACAGGCCTCGTCCTCTGTGAGACAGGGCAGACCATAATACCCCAAGCGGGCCTTCGAAGTTTTGGTTCGACTACATGCCGGGTTCATGCCATGTTTTCCTTCACCGTTTTGTGAGCAGTGGTGATGAAATTATTTAAAAAAACTAAAATGCCTTCTTAGGTTCGAACCTACGACTTGCGTAGTAAGTCCCGTCCGTTACTACTGGGCCACTATATGTTCCCGGTATGTTTAAGTCAACGACCAATCAGGTTGAGGAAAATGAAAACCCGTCACATAAATGTCACTCAAACTAGTAGACAACATTCAATATCCCTGTGTCACGGTACGACTAGAATTTAGGCTATAAAAATTTAGATTTTAGACAAAGACTTTGAATCTAGACTGGGCTAACGAACCACAGGTCAATGCTCGAGTGACGTCATGTAAGATTGACAGGGGAGAAGCTTCCGGGAAAAGTTCAGTTAATATTTTCATCTATTTTTATGTTTAATTTTCTTTTATATTTAATTCAGATTTTCTTATTATCTGTCAAAGTTTCGTAGCGTGAAACTGGTAGGAAAATAACGATGAAATTGAGACCAAATTTCTCATGGTAGGCGAAAATTAGGATCACTGGAGTCACTGACGTCATTCAGCTCTCCTTAAAGATTGACTGCGTTGTTGGTCTAGCGCAACTGTAGCGCAACTGCTGAGCATGAGGTCTTGGGTTCGGTTCCCAGATCTGACAAAGTGTTATTGAATTTTTCCCTCAAGAATTTCTCAGTAGTAACCACGAGTCTAGATTTGTGCCCGGTTGATGGCAATAGGCTCGCCCCTATTACATGAGACTTAAACATAATAGGTACTATTAGGTACACCTCTGCAAGGTTAGCCTTCGGAGATCACAGGCGTGTTGTTATGTTGTGTAGTGAATCGCAACCTCTTTTTTGGACTTGACTTGAATTAAACCGAGACAAGTCTAGTAGTTTCGGAGTAAATTGACTGTAACGGACGGACAAACAGACAGACACGCATGTGATCCTTTAAGGGGTTCCGTTTTTTCTTTTGAGGTACGGAACCCTAAAAATAGACAGATTGTAATCTTTCTATTTTTCAAACACGATCTTTTGAAAGTCATGATCGTTTCGCCATATCATGAACACGTGGAGCGTCAACTTTAATTTATTGTTTTATGAGACAGATGAATTTACGAAGGTAATAGTTACACAGTTCTCTGAAGCGGTACATAAGGAAGGCAGATGCGTCTCCCGCCTATTACATGAATATATGTAAATGCCAAGTTATTAATAGTTGAAAATGGAGAGAGTACTAACTCGTGCTTAAATGTCAACCGTGGCCGCCGCTCCAGGTGTCGCCCTTCTTAGAATGCGTCACATTTTGAATTTATTGTTCCGTGTGGGTTTCTTGCTAGACGTGAATGTAAATTATATTCTTACGGGTGAAAAACTTATGGTATATGTTTAGGTACGTGCAAAGACACACAATTCAAACAACAATAGTTATTTATGTTTTTTGAAAACACAGTTTACAGACCCCCCATTTTCAAATTATACTACTTTCAATTCTCTTATTACTTACACAACACAACAGCTTCTGACCCAATATAAAAACAAGGTCAAACCAAAATTAGTTCGCAAAACTCCACAGATGAAACAAAAATGAAAACTCCATGATCAAATCAAATCGGTTTTATTTTTTGTTTTATCGTGTATTGATAGTAAGTCTGTAGTCGCCAATTAGGACATATTTTCCCGAAAAAACAAACAGAATTTCCCATTAATTTCAGCTAAATTATCAGTGCCCTTATCACACCATATTTCTGCACTGCACTCACTGTATCCTCCTCTGTTTCCAGATGGCTGGTCCGCGTGATAGAGGACGTGCAGGCTGGCGAACTGCGCACGCGCCAGGGCTACGTGCCAGCCGACGTTCTAAAGGAAAAGCAGACCACGGCGAGGGACCAGACTGCTATGGCGGCGAGACGACAGTAAGTAGACGGGTTTATTTTATGATACAGCAAGATGTCAAGTACAAATTCATCTTTGTGAATGTGCAAGTACATAGCTTGTAATCAATCCGTTACCCTCGGTTCCCTCGGTCTAGACGACATCGACCCGTTTTGTATAGATTGTCTCCAATCATAATCGATGCATAATTAACGGTCCTCGGTCAATAAACTTAATCTAGCTACCAGGTAACATAGAAGGTATATGTGACAGGCCTACTATAATCTAGTTACACCGGAATCTGAGGTAGTGAATATTTAGCACACAGAAATTCCATCTTTGTAGAGTTCGGTTCTTCTGCGTTATTCATGTTGGTTCAGCTCATTAAATCCTTTCAGGATTTCCTGAAAGTAGCGAACATAAAATCTTACGGCCGATTTACTTATCACATACTTGATCATAATTTCAACAACCTGATGCTAATTCCATACATAATTAGCCCAATAAGAAAGCTTTCAGCTCTCAGTTTTCATTTCAAATCGTGACTTAATTTCTTGGCTTCCCGAAATCCAAAGACGTCTTCAATTGACGTAAGCTGCCCACCGAGCATTGTTTCAACACGTGCATCATCAAAGAGATCCTGGGACGTTTGAAAGGAGATCCACATCGGGGTTTATTGTCGCTTCAGTCAGTGCCTGAAATTGGATCGTCGACTTCCAAGCCAAGTGTACAGATTTTTATCGATGTTCTTAAGTCGTTGACCAGTTTGTCACTGTAAATCTTTGTGTTTATGATCGTTAGCATTTGGGACACGTAATTATATACAATTTCCAAATACTCTATTTATGCAAGTATTCATAAAAATGTACTACTGAATCATTCCCAAAAGGAGACCGAATCAGACTCGGAACGGCCTACAGAAGTGGCAATCACTTTTCAAGGGTTTCATAGTCTCCACAATAACTTTCCATAAAATTGACATAAGCTGAATTTGAACAGGATTGGCGGTGGTTTATGCCAATCAAAAACATTTTTGACTTAGAATAATACTTTTCCTAAGCCCTTTCTATCCAACGTAGTCTCACACTCAGTGTTATTAACTATCTCGAGGTTTCCTGGCGGTTGCTTGTGCATTCTTACCTTGTAGAAATTGCTGACGTGTGGTATCTGGTCCGTTTACACAATATTATTGCATATCCAACCTTGTCCTTTCTTCTATTGTTACCGCTGAGGTCAGTTTCCCGGAATTAAGCGTTTCCCGAAGCCTTGCACTTGAGAAAAGCTTGTTTATAATATTGTATCAAGCGTAGACTATCACTGAAGAATTTCACACCTGTAACATTGCTGCGATCTATTTTTATGCCAGGCTAGAAATAAGCAAACACAAGAATGTTGTATCATTGAAAATGTTGAAAGTATTATTGGATTTCCTTGTCTATTCTCTGAGGGAGAGGGTCTACCTCTCCAAAATCCTACAAGGTAAAATAATACACTAACTTCCAATCAATAATATATAGGCTGGAAAGGACACCGACGCTTAAACGGTTAACACTAATTGAGACATCATTCTGAACCCCTCACATAGAATTATTTCGTCTGTTTAAAAAAAAACTGCTGTTTCCTACAAATCTGTCATACATGACCTGCACGGTCAAAATGTATGGAACAGCTGTTTTTTTTTAAATTACCGATTAAAAATTTCTATGTTGGTGAGGAGGGTTCAGAATGATATACTTTATACGTACCTTTTTAGCGTCGGTGTCTCCATCCGTCCACCTTTATAACAAAGCAACAATGTTATGGTATGAGAGCTAAGAGGGGTTTCCAACAAGCATATTCAGCATGAAAACTTGATAGATGACGGTAGGGCGTGATGGTAACATAACAACTATAGTATTTTCGACGTTGATTTTCATCTCATCGGCCTGAACCACAACTACATAAACAAGCTAATCTGACAAAGAGAAGATTTTGATTAGGGATTTTTTTATTAGGGCCCAGATTATACCTCTAGCTGATCATCATCATCATCTGCCTAGCCTTTTCCCAACTATGTTGGGGTCGGCTTCCAGTCTAATCGGATGCAGCTGAATACCAGTATTTTACATGGAGCGACTGCCTATCTGACCTCCACAACCCAGTTGGTACTGGCCCCCTTGGTAAGTCTGGTTGTCAGACTTTTGGGCCACTGACTACCTCTAACGACTGTCAAAATTCTACAAATGAGAGCCGGGACCAATGGCTTTCCGAGGCATGGAGACAACTCGGTATGTAATGGGTGATCACCCATCCACGGACCAACTTAGGTAAGCACGGCTTAACTTAGAGATCGACCCGAGCGGGTGTTATAATTTAGCCACGAGCACTTCATCTAGATTAGGGCCAAGATGTATACTTAGCTAAATATGCTTATTTCTCCTCGAGTGGCGCTTTATAATTTGTCAGCATAAATTTTAGGTGCCACTTTCGCCATATTTACACGTGTTACTCCTAAATCCACATTTCTATTTTATGACCGGCCTTACTTCTTGGCAAGTCGCTAGGAGAGTCCTATTAAATTCTTGTTAAACCTTGTGAGTGCTCGAGAAACTGTGACAAATCCTGTAGGTAATAAGAATCGAAGTGTTTATGGTTTTTGGATGGATTTCGATGTTAAATTGGTGCTAGAGCTGTTATTGGTGGTCGTAATAATGGATGGATAGTTTTATCGGCAAAAGCTATTAATGTTTTGGATTGGGTGTTACTGCTTTCGTATATATTTCCCAAAGAATTCGTTATAATGTTATTGTATTTATGAGCTGCTCGTAAGACACTCATCTATCATTAATATGTCCACACTGTAATAAAATGTCAATGGTTTAGTAAGATCCTTACAAAATAAACCTTCTCAACGACCGAATTATTCTGTTTGATTAAAATTTGCGTCCATACGATTCACAACACCAAAAACTCAATCAAAATACACATCATAACTCGCATGGTAATCATCCTTTATCCAAACAACCTCAGTTGTCAAAACATCATCGAGACACAAACGTAACAAAAATTATGAGAACAGCCCCAGGATATAACCGACTCCTCTCACAGTTATTTCACACCCAACAACAACCCTATTTTTAAAGGAGTAAAGATCACTTTGGTTTGAACAGACTTGTCAGTGAGAGCAACGTAAATGCAACCTTATCGAAGTGAAAATAAATATCACACTGATGTAAATTAAAGTGCCCTGTATTCAGGACGATGCATTAAGTTATCATCAGCAATATAATTTGGCAGGAGTTTTCTTCATACTTCCCTTCCATATCAACAAACTGTCTTCGAAATCTTCGGTCATCTTTTGTTTTTAGATGTACTACCGGATTCACCGACGGTCGACCACTTTTCACCCTTATGTCCTGAGTAATAAGATTGAAAAGTGGTCGACCGTCAGTTTGCGCGTACTACCTAAGGACAATGTTTCTTTGTTCTATAGGATTCCATATTTAGATGGTTTGGCTTTTGTTTTTGGCATTATTGAGAATGTATTCAAAGTTCATTGGTTGTGCTTCGAAGGAACTTATTTTTAGACGATTGGAAAGTGGCTATCTGATTCATTGGATTTCCATGTGTTGCATTTGTTTTATTTTTCTTTTGTCAAAGCATTGACACTAACGTTATTCAAAAGACTGCCTTTTTTCCGCGGCTTCACCCGCGTTTTTTCGGGAAATATTCCAATTCAACCAATACCGAGAAAAATTAACTGACAGACAAACAGATCGACAGAAGACTATCAGACAGACAGACTGACAGACGAAGAGAGTTACTTTCGCATTTATAAATTTTGTATTCATTGCAAATTTTGAATTTCTTTTAAGTTAAAGAATTTTATACAAAGACACCCTTTTTGTATAAAAGTACCTGTCGACTTACTGTATATCTGTATAAGTTGTCACTCTTCAAAACTCCTGCAATGCGTCCTTAGTTTCTTAATAATTATTTCACCTGCCAATATAATCAACTTGGAATGTTGCCGATCTGTTTAAACGCCAAAATTGTATCTGATTAATGGTAACTGGTCGTCGAACAAACCTGCGATGTGAAATCAATATATGTATATCCATCGAATCCGAGCCAAATTGTCACTATTAATTTACCTCATTACTCTCCTGCCCTTACCCCAATTTATTTAGGGTCGGCGCAGCATTTCTTCTTCAGCCACACTTGTATTATTCGTCATCTAAATCCGGTTATTATATTTACATGGTCATCAGCAGCTAGCCTTGGCACAAGCGTGGCAAAGATAAAACAACCACATGGGTCCAATGAGTCTTTCCTTTTATTTTTATAAGCCCTTCCTGTCCAAATGCCTTCAGGTATATGACCTCTCTGTTTTAATGAGGTTACCTGAAATTGGCAGCCATCTTCCATGAATCATAACTTCATAATTTAGACATGACTAAGAAGGATAGGGTTTTTTTCATCAGAAATCTCCCTACCGGAGTCTGTATTCTTGACTGATTTATAGCAATAGACTCTTCTCTATTACATGGGGCTTAAACATAACTGGATTAATGTGGGTGTACCTACTATAAGTAGGAACCTTCGGAGATTACTGACGTGGTGTTATATAACAATGTACATACCATTTAGCTATATATTCTTTCATTGATGTCCACAAGCATATCCCATACCCTCATAAATCCAATTTTTTCAAACTGAACAGCTTTTCCATCAGCTTTTTTACAGTGCATTTCTACACCTACTATTAAAACCAAAACACTCAGTGCAAAGTAAACAAATCATATAACAATCTCATTGTGGAAATGCTCATCTCCAACAAGCAATTTATCAAAAGCTTGTCCAATTATTCCCACATGTCTGACCGGAGCATCATGCCAGAACAATATTGCTAGGTGTTTAGTCAAAACTGCCAACAGCTTGTCCAGGTCGATTTGGCAGGATTTAGGGCCTGCCTGTGGTTGAGTAGTTGTAAATGTAGTGACAAGTTGGCTGTCTATTTTTGGTCTAATATATCGATCATACTCAACTTTTATCTATTTATAAGAGGTAAAACTTCCATGAAGAATTTGACTTCTTTCTACATGATCCTTCCAGATTCTGATATGCGAAGGAGGACGTAGATGTGGTCAGTTGTTTTAGTGGATTGTTATGCCCCTTCTTCTTCTTCGTGTCGTGGCACGACGGTATTTCAAATTTTGATGGCTGGTTTGCAAGAAGTGCAAGAGTGGTTCTTAATGCTCTGTCATATCACTCATTATCTTTAAATGGTTTGGCAGACGTTGTTTCCGCGCTTAGTGTTCATGTTTGCTTATTTGACAAGGACATGTGACATCCAAAACACTGCGCTGTGCCGGCCTAGGCTTACGGCCCACTCCTCACAGACAGGAGCCCTTCATCCCACCATTGGGTACATTATAGGCTAATCATGATTATTCTAAGCTTCCTTGACCATCAGCAAATCATGACCTTCCAAACCTCGTGTTACCTCTCCATTCACCATTATAGATGCTCCCACGCTCTCACCTCTTGGCATCGATACCGCGCGCTCTCTGGGTGACTCAGGAGCTAGGAAAACGCTCTCTAATTTATTATAATGTTTATCATCTGAACCCTCGCTGTGACGTAATAATCGCACGTCGGGTGCTGATCGAAATGTGTGTCTATTGATCTTGACAGCTTTGGCTGTCCCATGTGGGCGATCCTATAGGAAGGTATCATTTAATTATTACGTGATTTCTTCGTTTTCAACTTTCTCAAAGTTTCTTTTCGTTCCTTTAATCTTTCGTTTTGATACTTCAGGTAATTTATCAAATCTAAAAGACACTAAACCCGTCGTCTAAAGTCTTAATTATAAACATTTAATAAAATAACATCGTTTAGTAATTTACAGTTTCCGCCCGAAAACTGAATTCTCGAAGAGTTGTGATTATGAGCTATATCTAATGGAAAAGTAGAAATGGACTGAAATACATTATTTTCAAGTGATATGTGGTGGTTTGGTAGCAACGGCTCTAACTCTGCTTTACTTCCTGTTTTTTTACACACCACTGCTCTTAAAACGGTGAGGATCCAAAAACTCGAAAACATTTAAAAACGACTAACCAGCTCTCAGCTTGGTGGATGCAAAAGAGTTGCAGCAGTTGGAACCAAAATTGTTTAGGCTGATAATGTATTATTGAGATTCATATTTTAACTGCATTTATAAGGTAAAAATCCGAACCTAAGAAAAAATGCTACGTCCAGACTAACAGACACCTTCAACCCTCAGGGCCGTGGTACGAGAACTGGTAGAGACGGAGGAGGAGTTTGGTCGCGACATGCAGCAGGTTGTCTCCCGATACATGAAGCCGACTGACAAGGCCACCACGCCCAAGGCCGTGTTCGACAACCGGGAGCTGCTGTTCTCCAACTTCCGGCAGATCTGCGAGTTTCATAATACGTGAGTATTGATATTTCGCTTTATGCAAATACAGAGTGGAAGGGAACCGCGACGTGAAAACGGTTACACATCATTCTGAACTGAACATTTTGAAATGGAAATTTTTCATCGGTATTTTTTTTAAATCAGCTGTTTCCTACTACGAATGGCTGTTTTTTTTTAATTACTGATTTTTTATATTAATTTTCGATGTGGGCAGCCGCATCGAAATTTTTCATCATGAGGTTTAGAATGATGTACTGAGTACATGGTAACCGTTAACTTAGGTTTTCTGATGATGACGCACTAAAAAAATAATAACTCCAATATTGGGATTATTTACCCATGACTGTCTGTTTCATAATTCGTTTCGCTTACCAAGGTAAAAAAAACTTCAAACTATCATTATTGCTTAACTCTGCAACATATTTCCAGGGTCCTACTAGAAGGCATCAAATACTACGCCGGCGAACCGAAGATGCTCGGACGAGCACTGTTACGAATGGAGCGCGAATTCGACAAACACGTGTGCTACTGCCGCGACGAGCCAAGAGCACAGCATATGATCGCCACCGACCCTGTGATCAACAAGTACTTCCAGGTTAGAGCATTTTGAAACTAGGGTTGTTTGCGAACACAATTTTTACTAAGAAAACGCTGACACGACAGTATTTTAAATTCTGTCAATTTTGTTGACCCAAAAGTTTGAATTGCATTTTTGAAGCACACGAAGCAGGATGTGGATCATAGTGTGAACACAAGTTCAAAGCCTCCGGCTTCGCAAAGAAGGGCTACTTCTACAAAACGGCAGCAGGGTGTGAATGTGGAGCTGTGTGGCAAACTATGTTCCAAAGCTAAGCGGAAATCGATGCATCTCGAAAAGTATTTTTTTTTAGGATATCTTCTGTACACTCGCGTACCCCATATTCTGGGATGTCGTTGGATAGCTCTTTCAAAAATATTGCGAGTTTTTTCAAATAATTTTTAGATTAAGCGATTCGTTTGTGAAATATTAAGCTTTAAAGTGCTAATTTTTGTTAGACTCAAGTGTCCTTCCCCGCTACCAGCTAAACGGTTGGCTTTGGGTGTGTGAAAAAATTCACGGTGGTAGTATAGAATAACGAAATTAATTAGAAGGAAAACTATCACAGCTAAGTAGGCTTTACAAGTTTACGAGTAATAGTTGGCCAACTTATAAAATGTACTTGGTTAACATATTTTCCTAAACATAATTTATGGGAGCACAGGTTTTTCAACTGCAAATGTGTGTTTGTGTTTTATTTATTACAATAAAAATCATTGTTTGGAGGAAAATCGGACCGTAGGAAGTGTCAGTTTAACTACGGAACTCTATATTTAATTTTATCAATCGTACTGGCGTTCAAGTTTATTGATTTTATCAGCGACCTCTGTTTTCGTTTTGTGGAACTAATTCCAAAGCTTTGCGTTACACGCCATCTAGCTTGCTTTGAAAACACTACGTTTATCCACAATCAGTGCCATCTATTGGCAAGTTTTAGAAACAACGCGAAAAATCGTCGCCATGTTGGATTTCAGTACGAGTTATTTTGGAAAATCTACATCAGATGGCGGAAATAGTTTCATTAGATCGTCGAACCACAATTCTAATTATATTTCCGTTGATTCAGAACATTTTATTGTTATCCTATTGATTAACCAATACAGAAAATCGAATCAAAATGGTTATAGTGTCAACAAAGTAACTATTAAACTATTTTCGTCTCTCCGATGTTATCCGCTTATAAAATTAGTTCCCAAATTATCTAAATTCCGACTCCGCCTAAACAATTGATCTGTTAGCCCCAGTGTTTGATGGCGTGAGGATAGCCGGGCGCCGGCAGGCTCGGGAGTTAGGCAATCGGCCAAGAACTAGAATAGTTCGGATGCCACGTCGGGCCGCAGTATGAGTGCTGTCAATTCGACCACTCATATCGAGGGCAATCACACTATTTCGCCTATAAACACGATAATATTAGAAGACTTTGGCTCGGAAAATGATAAATTGATAAAATAAATCAGCTGGTTGCGTTGCGGTTGCGTAAGGATTCCAGATCGATGTACTTGAGATGTGGGAATTTCAAATAGGGACGATTATTAATCACCAATTTGATCAGATGATTTTGTAAGTAATTTTGGTAACACGAATAGTCGATTTATCGCCAAAACTTCGAGACATTTTATTAGTCTGTGGCTTTTTATTCCCATTAGTCCAAGGATGTACTATTCTAAACCATCATTGAACCTATTGTTATGATCTGTAGCGCACCATCCCGACCTGCGGGCTTATGCTAATAAACATTTTTTTTCTATTGCTTGTCACATGACTATTATAATAAAATGAGTAGGTATTCCTAGTCTAACTTTTAAAAGAATCATCCAAAATTATAATTATTAGTTGGTAGGGTGGCTGGGGGTGGTGCTGATTTAGCTAGACACGATGAACTTTGAACTGAAGTTCAGAGTCCATCGTGTCTAGCCATATCTTCTTTCACACAATCAACCCTACCTTTCATCCCATTATTTTATGGCCATCAACGTGTCATAAGTCATAACCCAAAACAACAGTTTTAAATGGCTGTTAATCTATTATGGAAAATGGAAATGCAAAACGAAAAAAAAACCCTAACACGTTCGTTTCTTCTTCTAGCGGTGGAGGTGCGAAATGACAAGACTCAACAAACGACGTAACGATTACGTACGCAAACGTAAAATATGTTGTTAAAAACTTTAAATGTATTTTAAACTGTTGACATGAAGTACCTACTGTTTCAAACGAAAATGGAATCTGTATAAATCATAAAAAAAGTTTTTCTACGAGAATTCTCATGAGTACGCTACCTTCTTAGCTATCACAAATCAGTTTTCTAGATTAAATGGTGAATATAACTATGTTGCTTCACGGTTTTTCGTGTTAGAAGCAGTCTCCCATGATTAGCAGTTAATTTTAAGAGCCGATGTTGATACCTTACCTACCTAACTATATGTATGTGTCAGAATTGTCAAGTATGTTTTTGATTCTTACATTATCAACTACTACTCAGAGTATGTCGCTATAAAAATAACTTTAATCCCTCAAAACCACGCTAAAATCGTACCTATCACCAAACAATTTAAAAGAACAAACATAAATTCAGGATAGTAAAGAATTATTTACGACAGCAGATGACACATTGGATATGAGGGAATGTATATCAAATGCCGACAGTCGACCCTGATGAATTATATACGAAAAGAGACGAAGCGTGAGGTTTTAAAAATTATTCTTTTAATATTATCAGGCTATTTCAGACAAGCATATATAAACAGATACTGTGAGGTTTTATACCTTACAACCAACCTTACATTATGCAGGCTGTCTATTTTATAGGTCTTAAAATAATTTAGAAAAAGAAAAGATGTTTCTTATGTCATGGTGATTTGTCTAAAGGCGCGATTTCATTAGGCAAATTACTTGTATGAAGTTGATATTTGTATACAACTTAAACAAACCTGCATACAAGCTACAATTGTATAATGTAGTTTGAACTTGTACATTTTTTATTCAAGTGATGTGCAAATTGAACGCGCAAATGTTACTTGCACGTTTCGAATTGAACGAGTGACGTGTCCTACTCAATCGTTGAACATTTCCAGTTTTTTCCAAATTGCATGCAGGTTTTACTTGCATTTGTATGCAAGTAAAACCTGCATGCAATTTGCACACTTTTCAAAACATGTTTCAATGCAAGCAACTTGCACGCAAATGTGACGTCATACTTGCATGTAAGACTTGCCAATGGAATCGCGCCTTTAGATATGTTAGGCACTTAACAAGGTCTCCGCAACGCCTTTTATTTAAAAGAAGTAGTGTACCAGCTCATGTGCTGGAACTCTACATGGCAAATTTATCTGACAGGACTTGCAAAAATCTGTTTATGTTGATGATGGAAACGGATCACAAGTACTTATTTTACTAATGAATACTGTCGATAAAGATACTTTCAGATTTTTTTATTTTTCCTTGGAATTTTCTTACCAAATGTTGGTTACAGAGATTAATTTAGATACCTACGATCTTAATAATGCTATTGGTATGAAAGATGTCTTGTTCACTGACCCAATCTGCTCAGAGGACTCCAATGTTTTGTTGACGATGATACTAATATACAGAAATAATAATCAAAACACTCCAGTTCCCAAACTTTACCAAACTCGTTTCTCATTCTTTGGGGATCCTGCCGTTTTGCCGAAAAGATTTTGCCAAATTTTCATTACCCAAACAAATTTTAGCAACCTTTTTTTATGCCAATGTAATATTTGGAATAATTTTAGTACGCACTTTTTCATTTGGTCAAATGTTTACTTGGCAGATTATTACTAAGGATAATGTCATTAAGGCTTTTGGTCTTTAATCAAATGATTTATTACAGCAAACAAAATTAAGACAATAAACGTTTAGTCAAATGATTTGTTATGACAAAAAATATAAATGCAAAAATTTTGGAATGAAGACATAACACAAATTGATTTAATATAACGTAATTGAAATTTAACAGATGCTGACAGAAACCCTAACCCTAGACGGTCGACGTCAGGGGCACCCCGAGGTTCGGTTAGTTAGGTTCCTGTTAACCTTGCAGACAGAAATAGGAGCCCCGCGCAGTGGGGTTCCGTCGACCTGCTGACGGAAACGCTAACCCTAGACGGTCGACGTCAGGGGCACCCCGAGGTTCGGTTAGTTAGGTTCCTGTAAACCTTGCAGACAGAAATAGGAGCCCCGCGCAGCGGGGATCCGTCGACTTGCTGACGGAAACGCTAACCCTAGACGGTCGACGTCAGGGGCACCCCGAGGTTCGGTTAGTTAGGTTCCTGTTAACCTTGCAGACAGAAATAGGAGCCCCGCGCAGTGGGGTTCCGTCGACCTGCTGACGGAAACGCTAACCCTAGACGGTCGACGTCAGGGGCACCCCGAGGTTCGGTTAGTTAGGTTCCTGTAAACCTTGCAGACAGAAATAGGAGCCCCGCGCAGCGGGGATCCGTCGACCTGCTGACGGAAACGCTAACCCTAGACGGTCGACGTCAGGGGCACCCCGAGGTTCGGTTAGTTAGGTTCCTGTAAACCTTGCAGACAGAAATAGGAGCCCCGCGCAGCGGGGATCCGTCGACCTGCTGACGGAAACGCTAACCCTAGACGGTCGACGTCAGGGGCACCCCGAGGTTCGGTTAGTTAGGTTCCTGTAAACCTTGCAGACAGAAATAGGAGCCCCGCGCAGCGGGGATCCGTCGACCTGCTGACGGAAACGCTAACCCTAGACGGTCGACGTCAGGGGCACCCCGAGGTTCGGTTAGTTAGGTTCCTGTAAACCTTGCAGACAGAAATAGGAGCCCCGCGCAGCGGGGATCCGTCGACCTGCTGACGGAAACGCTAACCCTAGACGGTTGACGTCAGGGGCACCCCGAGGTTCGGTTAGTTAGGTGCCTGTAAACCCTGCAGACAGAAATAGGAGCCCCAACCGAATCCAAATAGGAGATTCCAACTAGTTAATAGTGCTTTTGACTGAAATGGTAAGTTTAAAATTGACGACACCAAATATTTGGCTTATGTAATTTTGCGTAAAATATGTTATACCAACTGAAATATTTGACTAGATAAAAAATGGTAAAAGTACTAGTTGGTGAACAAGTTATTGTTCAAACGTTCACTTGCCAAACATAGGTTTTCGTAACAATTATTTGTAAAGAGATTTTTTGGTAAGTAATAATTTGGCAAATGAAATTATGCGAAAATTTGTTTGGGAAGTGATAATTTGGCAATTTCTTTTCGGTCAAACAAGGGAGACCCCATTCTTTGACATGACATTCAATCTTTATCTTAAAAATCCCAAATCACCACAATGGCACCAAACTGTCCGACAAAATTAATCACCAGCCATAACTTTTTAGGGCCACTCTAAACCAGAACAACTATGAAAACCGTACCGTTTAAAACAATATACGGTTTTCTGCGCTCGTAAAATCAGAGATGACCGCTGCCAAGTACGTAATCAGTGAGGTAAACTGCACTGTTTACTGAGGCCGGTGGATTTATGCCAAGTGTGGAACTGTGTTAGCGTAGCTATGTCCCTCTTTGACTTTTTCTAGGTGTAGTTATTTTGTTGGACAGAATTTGAAAGTATTTTTGGTGGAATTAGAGTGTTTGATTTACGTAATTTCATATTTAAATTCGTATACAAATATTAGATACATAAACATAGAAGGTGATATCTCATCATGAGATGACAGTGTTAGTCCTTTGCTATATTGATATATTTATTCTCTACATAGTTAGATATAGCCATGGAGTCCCTAGTGTGGGTCCATAGCGATGGGTCTTAAGACGTTCAAGGGGATCGTCACGGGGGAGTTCCAATGATTTAACAAATTATTCAAGAAGTCAAGATCCGTGTCCATCACTACCTAAATGTTCCGTGTCCCTGTGCATGTTGGTTCCGTGGTTCCATGGCTCAAAAAGAATTCACTTCTGTAAGCGCGCCCAGCTCACAGTAGCTGGGATTGTGTGACTGGGCGCTCTTATATTACTCTTACTGACTCTGCAAGCTTTCTCAGAGACTAAAATATTTGTTCTGGTTAATCTCGATAATTATGTAACCTTCTAAGAAAGTTCTTGAGAAAAGCTATATCGATCCACCTTCCTTTCAGTTTACACTACACAACAGATCAATTCTATATTTGTCCATATCCATCTATAGCCATATATAAAGGTGTTAAGACTCAAATACACTATCCGCTGACGACTGACGTGTGTATTTTACAGTCCACTCCTCCAACAAGTATTTCAACATCAACAGGATATGAGGGGGTGGTGAATACGTCACAAATATTCCACCATACTCTGTATTTAATAGACCACGCATATTGCAATCAATATCACAATTTAGTAGCTGCTAAACGAAACATTTGAAATGTTCCACCTATGACTACGTAGTCAAAATAAGCGGCTTCGATATAAAATCCAACGCAACTGAAACTCGTCATGATTGAGTCAAGCCCAGAAATAATGTAACAGCCGTATTTATTCTCATGTGTCTATGCTTCCTTTGTGCGATTTTTATGCCAGCCATAGTCATCGTTACAAATGACGTATGGTTCCCAGTTATAGCATCTAATGGATTTACAAACAGATGATGCATGAGCCAATTTTTGGATTTCAAAATTAAATTTGGTACCTTCATATCATGTTGTTTGTTTGATCCAACACATTCCAGTGAATTTTGGCAGGCATTAATCGTATTCCATCTAGATGTATCCAGCATTACAAGGTTAGGTCAGGGGGGAGTCAGGGGTTTATTTTATGATCTTCCAGAGGCCGTAAGCTCTTGTTTTTTTTTAACAATAAAATTGATCCTACAGAAAGATATCAATTGACAACTTTTTATACAACTTACGAAGGCTCTGTTTACGGGCCTACGGCGATGCAACTTGCAACGGACGCCGCAAGTTGCATGAGTTCCATCGCTCCGAAAGTCTGCTACAGGTCCAGGTCATCATTTTTTCCGCCTGCTCCTTGACTACAACTTCTTTCATCTGTTATCGCAGCAGTCGTTGTAGCAAGAATTGTGTTGCTCGAGCGTGTGGCTCGTGAACCACAAGTATAACCTAATCTTTTAGTAGACAATAATCTGCTAGGTGTACTGATTCCACGAACGTGTGACAAAATCCAACTGTACATTCTTTAGTTTCACTGCTTGTGTGTCTCCATTAGCTGAACGTTGAAATCTAGCCAACGTAACCACAGCAGCTTTAACACTGAAAGCTTCCAGAAGTCAGCTATCAACAATGTAGATATGTTATTTAAGCACGTGGTTATTCATAGTTTCTAATTCAGTGCACTTGCCTGCATCGCAAAGTTGTCGCGACTACAAATAGTTCCACTGCTTTCCGTGGGTGTTGGAGCAGACGACAACTGTTCTGTGTTACTGTAGTAATCAGGAAAACAGACAGCTACATCTGTCCACCCAGTCTGAATAATTAGCGTCTTACTGCTGTCAGTTAAAGCGTAGGAGGAAAGTCACTGCTCCCAGAACGATCAGCTGTAAAAATTTTTGGGAAGTCCCTAGTAGATGCATCAAAATTTTAATAAGATATACAAAATAATACAAATCTGAAAAAACAAAACTACCGCGTTCATACTAAACGTTGCGTCAGCCATCAAATGTGAAGGAGCGTTATGCAGTTTACTGCCTTTCAATATGCACCGAACTGACGATGCGCTTTTCTGAGCTAATATGCTGTTACTGATCGCAATCGTTGGCTGACTTTACTTTTGTTGTGAACCAGTTCATAGATCAGTCCAGTAGATCTCTATCTGAGATTGTGTGTTTCGGTTTCGGTACGTTTTGGGTATCAAAAAGACAGTAACTCAGGTGTCTGGATGATACAGAAATTCTTATCCCACGTAAGGTTTTGAATATTCCAGTACGGGTATTCTGGAATTGCTTTACGTTAAAGTAAATATGGGAATATTCTATTCCCACGCAACGTATATCCCTCTACTTACTCCTACCCTCGGATTAAAAAAATCTTTCAGCCAATCTCATTCTAATTAAAGAGAAAGGGTCAGTAACAGTTGTCCAAAACAAAACGTAGCTGATTTAAATGCATCACAGTTTATAAACAGACTTCGACTTGGCATCTCGGTCTCATTCGTGTCAATTCAATTAATTTGCTCGTCTACTCTCCCTACTGTTGTTGTTAACCTGCGACATTCAAATAATGCTCGCATACTTTTCATTTTCATAACAAAGGGGACACTGCTAACACCGCCCACATCTCGAAGTTCTCTTATCAAGGATGTTTCAAGGTTTGTTTGTCGACCTTGCAACAAACTGTCCCGTGTTCCCCGGTAGATAACACACCACGTCACCGGTGAAATGGCGTTATCCTCTAAAAATCATCGTGTGTGCGGGTGTTCTATGTTTAGCGGGCGGAGAGTACAGGGCCAGGAGAACAGCAGTCGCTTGGAAGACGCGGACGCGACCACCTCGCTCGCTCCAGCGCATGTACGACCTTCGACCACTCGTCCGAGTGAAGTGTGTGACTGTGATTGTGTTCTCGTGATACCTTTACCAACCGCCTCGCGCTCAGGTACGACTTAACTTCGCAATTAGCATTGGACGCTTTATAATTAGACCGGCTGTGGGCTGTGGCGAAAATATCGTGATTTTTTCCCTCTCGTTTCAATGTTACGGGTGTAGTGTTACCAGCAACGCGTCTGGTTTATTTCTAGTGCGGCGTGGGAGGATGAGTTTCGCGGCAATGTTATATTTTTCTTGGGCACCGCGCTGGGTGCAAGACGCGTGCGAGCGACACGCGCGCAGGATCCGTGCTAAAGCCGCGTAGGTTGACCTTGACCCAATTTTTGCATATGTTTTTAGGGATTAGTGGAGCTAATTATATCTTGGAGTTGCATCTCTAGTGTTGCATATACGTGTAGCACTCCAACTGACAACAATACAATGTACGCTGGCAGTTCTAACTGAAAATCTTGTTGAGAAAGTACAGTTAAAGATTTATTTTATCTCTGTATGTCTCGTCTGTTTATGTTCATGACGTTATTTTCAATAGTATCTAAGATAGATCCGATCAAAATAAACTTGTTGTTAGTCAAGCTTTTTTTGCATAATGATGTGCAAAAAAGTATAATAAACAGTTATTAATCCCATGCTCTATTACACGTTGTTATGTTTTTGTTTCTGGCTTCCATAAACGCTGAACATGGAAGACTAAGTCGATCTTCATCTAGCATTATTACTTCATTGATCATGATCATCTAATATCATTGACATAAGATAAGACCAATTAATTATCAGAGATCAATCAGCCAAAAGGTTTTTACTTAAAGCTTTAATTCCGCCTTCAATTAGAGCCTTTTTTTTCGTGTTTACTAGATTGACGTCCAGTTTGTTTAACGCAAATATTTTTTTGGCATTTTGTCAGCTTTTTTATTAGATTTTACATCATTATATCAATCATAGTGTTCCTAGACTTGTACAAACTGTGTCAACTTAAGTCTTAAGGATTCATAGACAGATATCAAGAAGACGTTTCCGAAAGCATATTCAGTGCCTTTTTACTTAAAACCCCCATGATAGACCTCTCATCCGGCTCGAAGGACTATACTGCACCTAATTTTGATAAAGAATCTTGAGGCATCAATTACAACGCTGAAAATTTATTTATTTATCTAGTTATGTACACACAGACACTTAACAGGATAATATATTAACCTAGAAGAGCACAAAGGTACTGCTTATTTCGAAATTTCTTCCAGCAGACCTGCGAGAGGAAAGATGGATTAGAAATGTAGTCACAGTGTGTAGAAAAGACAAAACAAGGAAATTTAACTTAACTTAAAACAAAATAGATCTATAAAAAAATAAGCATACATACAAATATATACACATATAAAAAAAGAAAATACTAGTATGTATATTTAATGTAGATTTTCTAGCAAAAATATTTAAAATGTCAATTCAAAGCCTAAGACAATTCGTTTCACATCATTGTTATACTGACGGAACGTCTCAAAGGCTGTCGGGACGCTTGACAAAAAACATAAGATTTTCTTTTCAAATATTTTCTTTTAACCTTGGATCACAACTTTTATTTGCACACCGATTTTAAACTCTACTACATTTACATAAAGCGTATAATGGTGTATCATTGGATCAATGAACAGGCGCAAATGTAATACAGTCATTGCCCTAATTATTTATAGAGGTTACAACATCGCGATTTTTACGCTGATCCCGTACAATTCATTTTATTTTGATTACACTTCAAAATATCGGCTTGATAGTTCCACATACTCGTATTAGAGAGATTAGGAAATAAAGGAGAGAAAAAAGTTGTTTGCTAATTATGACGGTATTTGAATATTATGACATACACATACATAACATACACATCATGTCATAATATAAGGTCTAAGACCTTATATTATGACATTTATTTGTTTTTTTATTATTATTATTTTTGATTTTTTGTTATCTGATAATAATAATAATCCAGGAATTTCCCAAACCAGGGCAAAGGCATCCTAACTGGCATCTCTTCTCTCTCTCTTTCCTTTTCTTCAGGAAGGAATTTCGTCTTTAAGAATTTCAGCTGTGAAAAAAAAACTAGAAAAATAAAACCATCATTCAAAGTTATCATTACTTAAAGGTAATAGAAATCAAGGGAGAAATAAAGAAAAGCGAGATGGTATAATAAAGCCAGGTTGCAAAGTGGTATTCGCAATCTGGAAAAACAAATATCGTTGCAACGTGCACTCTGCAGTTATAATGGCAAAGTTTGAAATACCACATCAACTGCCACAGCTGTTTATCAAGCGTTGATCCCTTGGAATGAGGAAGAGGGTCTATTTCATATCAACTTTATTCTTTAATTATTATTTTCGTTAACAGGGCTTCAGTCACTGACTATTATTTGTGATCTTTACTGCTATATCGGCACCAAAGAATAACCTCTCTTTAGTGAGATATTTGGTATCATGTGTTGTCAATTTTATTAAGGCTACTTGTTACATTTGTTAACCTTTGAAAGCTTTATAAAACACTACCTGTTATCCACGACTTCGTCTTAATCTAGGATGGAAAATACCGTTGATCTCAGGCTACTTATATCTATCAAATTTCATAACGATCGATTCAGTAGAGAGGCGTAGAGGGTTCCAGGCAGACATATTTATAATATAAGTATGGTTTGCCTCAAAATAAGCACCACAAATTGTTCAACGGAAACTGGCCGCGCAAATATTTAGTTTCGAACAATATTGCTGCTGAAATTCAATCATATGGAGCATGAATGTTTGCAGCTCCCATCTTGCTTTCCGTTCATGTTTTTTCAGCCACAAATATTGCAGTAGCAGAGCGTAGCGAAACAGGGCAACGCCAGCTCAATATGTCAAGGTGCCTTATATATATTCTCGACTAACGTATGAGCACTGCTTTGATTTATCGTCCGTTTCCATTTTACTTGAAATACTGAATTTTCATTTCATTCTGACAGTCTCCTTTTCTTTGTAACAATCGGTTCTGTTCTTCATTTTGAAAATTTATTTGAAGTGGCAGTATCTTTAACACAGTGATATAGTTGATGCATGATAATCGAGCAACATGAATGACTTTACTTGCTCCATCTCCATAACAAAGTAGAGAAAACCCAAACAAGCTTAGTTTGTTGAGACTATTCATGATTATCTATTCCTAGCTTTCAAGGTCCAAGGATTCTTCTTTGCCACGATTAATAGTCTGTTGATTCATATTCATAACGTTTTATCGAAAAGCTTCTGTTTGCCGTTCCTTGAATGAATGGACTATCTTGTTTGGCTTTAGGAGTAATCTTTTTTAAAACTTAGAGAGAGCTTTTTCCGAGATTTTTTTGTTTTCTCTGGCCTTTGACTTGGCTTACATGCTGCCAACAAATATTCCTCAGGCATGCTGGTTTCCTCACGATGTTTTCATTCACCGAAGTAAAGTGATAATTATACAATACGCACATGAATTCGAAAAATTAGAGGTGCGGTTTCCTCTATGATCCATAAATATATATGCGATATAATAATAGTACCTTCTCAATTCGCTGTCACAAACTCACCGCAGTGAGGTTTTCTTTAACCTCGACCATTTACTAAGACATTGTAAACTACTTATGACGTTAATCGTTCATGCATTAGCAGTTCTCAATACTGTTGATCTTCACTTTTGTTATTGACGTCACCAAAGACCATCGACAGACGAAATGTTTACTAAAAAGCTTTAGCGAAAATCGATCTATTTACGATACATTTCTTATAACTTGATCGATATCATAATGGCGTTGTTATGAGTTTGACGAATGAGGGCTTCATTTAGACGTTCTTCAAGAAGTTGTGAAATAATTTCTCGGAATAAGATCATTCGAACAAAGTCTCATCTAATCATTATTATCTATCCTTCTGTTCATAACTCATTTTACTTATGGAGCTTGTAGCATGGCTTCTTCCTTAAGTCGGGACTAGTAACAAACTATCGTTCATAAACTTAACTAATTAATGAAATAGAAGTTAACAGAGTTAATTTATTTGCAGAACAACACATTAACACTACATGTAAGTTTACGTGAAAGCTTTGATCTGTCGCAAAGTTGTAACTTTCTCCCTCTTCATGAAGCTTTAAGATCATAAACCGCATATTGTATGGTACAAAACAGACGTAAAAGCTACTTCTAAAGACTGAACCAAATTCTGTTTACACTGAGTGCACTGAAGCGATTTCAGAATACCTACTTGAGGTAATCGATGAGTCAGGAGAATTGTATCTTGATCGTGTCTGGTAAACAGGCGCTACATTAAATTGGGATGAAATTTCAACGTGGTTTAGTTGTATGCTTTCGTTTAGATTTACTCTACCATTTTTAATTTTAGTCTCGTATATGTCTGATATTGTTTGATCAGGGTTTTTCTCTTAGCGAATCAATGGACTCAAATTATATCTGACCAGTATATAAAAACCTGCACAGCTCTATTGTTGGCCTCGTTTAAATGCTGGAAGATGCAGGTGGTTGTGCAGGATGGGCAGGAAAGGACGTGACAGAGGGGCTCCACACTGGCTATGTGTATGGGGTAATGGTGTCCAGATTATTCCTACAGCGGCCAATTGGGGCCTGCAATAGGTTGACAGATTTCTAAAATGGCCACTGCACTTCCAGGGGAAAGAAATTCTGTTGGATTGATGAAGCGAGGAGGGGTTGATTGGATATCTAGTTTCCTCGAAAATTGACATCTCTCATCTGGCGCACTATCATCCGAGAAAGTCGTATGTCTCACGAAGCTTTTACGACTCTTTAAGCTTGAAAGCTTGAAGGGGTTTGGTTTCCGTACAGATGATTCCCTGTTTAGTTGCAGTTTCTCTTTTGAACTTCTAGTGAAACAAATATAGGTCTTCTAATGACAACGTAAATGCGTATTACATACAAAATAATCATCTACTTCACCTTTGCGATTATAGGTACATTAGTTTTTTATTGGTACTTCAAATGAGATGTAGGTACTCGTATTTGTATTTAAAAAAACTATGCTCAGGTTATTTCAACGGCAAAATTGACTACATACGCATACGTTTAATACCTAAGCCAACTATCGTACTAATTATTGCACGTTAAAATGGTTCAATAAACCAAAAACTTTTACAACGTAGCAACAATTCGTTTACCAGGGCAATAAAATTGCAACGGTGTCAATATTCTCGAGTATTGCTTTTGAGCTGGTGCCAACATCGACAGGCAATTAGTGGGACATCCAATGAATGTTTCAGACGCGTGTCGTATTAATTATGCAAGTTCAATTTGAGTTGACACGCAATATGTTGATTGTTGTAGTTCGAGAGATTTTTGTAGTAGGCCATTTAGTAATTTATATGAAGCTTAAATTCGTCGTTGTATTTTATTTAAAGCTCGGCAAACACTCAGATCTTTTTATAGATGAAAGTCAAACTGTCTAACACCATCATTAATCCATGCCAATCCATCATCATTCGATTTGGGGTCGGCGCCCCATGTCTTCTTCTTCAATATCTCTCTATTAGACATCATCTCTGTTTGACTTAGTTAAGATTATATTAATCATCCATTAGATACCTATTGACTAGTTATACGCTGCTATATATGCTTCTAATCTTCAGTCAGTTCGTATCTACCGATTAAACAATAAAAAACATTCACTTCACTGTAAACTAACTGATGACTTTACAAAATACACTAGAATCATAAAATCCAGCACCCAGCACTAAGTGATAAAATAATATTGATACTCCATTATCTTTAAAGTATAGTTGATGATAACATTAATAACAGCGGTCATTCTACAAATGATAACGCATCAGACGAAGCGATAGACAAGCTCCACTATAATACACTAGCACAGGCAAATTTTATAGCAAAATCTTCACTATCACGTCTAGAACAGACAACATGATTCGACAGTAACACTACGACCCACAAAAATCTTATTAATGTTGTCCATTAGATGTCGTCACAAGGCCAATGGTGGGAACGTTTAAAAATAAACTTTTATATTTAATTTTATCGTCCGCACGAGATTCATGGAGAAATGGAATAGCTATCTTAAAATAACGCGAACGTGATCATCAGTAACTTTATTGTTTTGTTTTGTATCATTTGGTGTGAATTACTTTTTCAATACTTCGACTACGATAGATAAAGATACGATATTTCTTTGTTATGATTATTATATTGATCTAAAGCTCCAATAACATGTACATCTAAGAGAAATAACAGTTCTAGAACATATAGGATCAGTAATGTAAAAGATATAATTTTCAATCTTCGATTTTGATCAAACGCCCAGACACAAATTCTTTAGTTTAATTTTTTAAATCTTAGTAATCTCTAAAAAGATATAAATATCGTCATTGTCTCTGTTATTAAAGTAACACGAGTTTTACTATGTCTGGTTTATCTCCACAAGCTCTTTTGGCAGACATCTTGATGTTTTTATTGTTCTCTGCCATGTCGCCAAAATGCGGCTTTTTAATAGCTTTGTAGAATTCATCGGATTTAATTGTCTTTTTAAAATATTTTCGTGTTCTTATTGATTTATTTTCTTCTTAGGATTTAGCAGACAAACTCAAGGACGACAAAGGTATCGCTGAACATCTCAAGCTTCCTATTCAAAGAATCAACGACTACCAACTTCTTCTTAAGGTATGTAAGAAAATTACACAAATGTACCATCCTATAACATTTAGATTTCATCTTACTCCGCGTAGTGCATAGTAGGTACAAAAGGAACCACCAGTAGTTTGTGCCCATAGTACAAAGGGTCCAAAAGACATTAATATAGGCTTTGAATTCAAAATTTAATAAAATGATGAAAATTAGGCGCAAACAATTTAATTTTGAATTCAAAGCCTATATTAATGTCTTTTGGACCCTTTGTACTATGGGCACAAACTACTGGATGATCCAGTGTTGTAAGATGTCTATGTCTAGTGGCCAACTAGACATAGACATCTTACAACACTGGATCATTCCCTCTTTGTTTGATTTTTAAATTTTCTTATACAGGAACTAGTAAAATACTCCAAACGGTTAGGGGAAGACTGCACTGACCTCCAGAAAGCCTTAGAACTCTTCCTAAGCGTTCCGAACCGCGCTACCGACAACAAGTTCATCGCGAGCATCGAAGGCTTCCGCGGGAACATCTACAAGCTTGGACGTCTTCTCACCCACGACTGGTTCACTGTCACCGACGCTGAGGGAAGGTCTCGAGAGAGATACGTCTTTCTCTTCAAGGCTAGAGTTCTCATCTGTAAAGTCCAGAGGGTTTCGGATGATCGCTCTGTTTTTGTACTAAGGGACATTGTGAAGGTTTGTATTATTTTCTTTTTTAGCATGGTCTTTATTATTTTCACAAAACTGAACCAGAACGTTTGGCACGCGTAGCATGACTACTTCTATTTCTTCTCTATGATATGAATTACCTTTATTTTAAAAGTGACATTTCTTTTCTTCATTTTTGCCCTCGAGACGTAGTATATACTCGTAGAATCCGTCATTTTATCTTTGGTTTCTACGGTGGTCATGCTACGTGTGCCAGTTAAAAGCATAATTATGTTCTAAATCCTGTTCCCATTTTCTTAACCTAGAAATATTTCAGTGTGGGTAAAGACGCTGGTGTTTAACATAAAATTGATTTGTACTTCCTGCCTTTAACAAATGTTTTATTTAACAACCCATACATGAACCATTTGCCAGAAACAGCCTACACATTCTAACTATATCCCCATTCATTACCAACTCGCACGATCTTGAATACAACTCCAAAAATAGGTTAATTCAAAAAATAACTGCTTGGAGATGCTCCAAAATAATGTCTGGAATGTAGGAGTATTATGTAGTTCCTTTATCATTGCGAATTAAACTTGCTACATTGTTAGTAAGCATTTTCATTTATTTTATTCAAACGTTGGATCTACAAGACATTGACACCGTGTCATTGAAATAGCAGTTTCTGACGACATTGAAGTCGCTATTTTAGAGCAAGGCAAGCTCACGACATATTATGAAATTTTATTTTCTATTACGTTGAATATTTTTGATGGGATAATAAAACTGCTTATAATAAAGGCACTAGTATGCACTTGTAAGTTGTATTATCAAACCTTTATGTCGCGTTCGAATTAACTAACTTTTGTTTTTCACAAATTAGATTTTTTCTATTTTGTACTGATATAAATAAATCTTTATATCTTGGGAAATCATCTAAATTGCGGAGCAAATAAATTTACTCTATACAACACATGACTTTCAACGTCTAAAGCTTTATTAATAAACGACCTAATTCTTCTTCCCCAGCTACCTTTGGTCGAAATCAAGGAGAACCCTGACGAGCCGAACAAGTTCGAACTCTGCCAGAAGGACCCGCCGCATAGCGTTACGCTCGCTGCCCATAAGGAGCAGACCAAGACCAATTGGATCAACGAGATCAGAAAACACGCCAGTGACGCCGGTAAGATATTTTTGAGTTTCCTATAACCTGGTTTATAATTACAAATGGAAACATGAATGTTTACTTAAAACAGTTTCTCGTTCTTCTTTCAGTTGCTTTAGCCGAACACGCAGCTGATGATCTTCAAATAGAAGTAGAACCTGAAGCTGCCCCAGCAGAACCAGAAGAGAAGAAAAAGAAAAGAGAGCACGCAGAAGTTGCGCAAGAAGAAGAAGATACCAATGAAAAACGTTCCCGCGTAGAAGAGACTACGCAAGTAGCAACTACAGAGGAAACTCAACTAAAAACTAAGAGAAAAGCGTCCATAGAGAGTGAGGTTGCGACTAAAATATCCAAGTCTGAAGTAACTGAAGTTTCTTCAGTCAGCGAGGCACAAGAATCCGTTAAAATCAGCTCAGTCAGTGCTGCAAAGAGTGAAGTCAGTTCTGAAACGAAATCATCAGTAACTGTTGAAAGCTCTAAGGTCACTGAGAAGACCGCGTCTGCTTCTGAGCAAACCAGCCAAGTTACTGTAGTAGCGGCTGCATCAGAAGTAAAGGTTGCGCAGGCGACATCTGTGCAATCAACCCAACAGACCTCTGTTCAAACTACAACTGTTGAACAGTCGTCTCAAGAGACAAAAGTACAAGCAAGCTCTCAGAAGACATCAGTCTCTGAACAGTCTGCAGTACTAGCATCTGTTGAAAACACAACACAAGTTGCTCAAAAAGCAACTACTGCTCAACAAAAAACTAGTATAGAATCAGTTGAACAAAAGTCGGTAGAAGCTAAACAAGCAACAGCTACAGAGGTTAAAACACAAGCTTCAGTCAAAGAGACAACAGTTCAAGAAACTGTTGTAGGGTCACAACAGTCTACTAATGTTCAAGAAGTAACAACACAACAATCAGTAGTAGAAGAAACTAAGGAGAAAATTGAAGAGAAGGTCAGTTCCAGTGGCGCCGAGTCTAAGCAACAAGGAGCTGGTAACGGTCAAACTGTAACCGCGGAGGAAGCCGGTGAAGACGAGATGTCTAGGTATAGCCGCAGTTCGCGGCTCTCTGGAGGTAAGATCACTACTTTCGTTGTTGAAATACCCACATATTAGTTTATTACGTGGCTTCTTCTCAATAGTAAAAAAATCGGCGTCAATAGTGCCATGAAAACTAACCTTTCTTTCCTTTTATTTTTTTGCCAGAAATTACGTTTTTTTTTTTTTAAATAGAATACTCCAGCAGTAGCCGGAAAGCATCAAGTGGCGGTCGCTTCGAGTCATCATCTACATACGATGGCAGTGGCCTGACGTCGTCCTATTCACGACGTGAAAGCGGATCGCGATTGGAAGGCTCCAAGTACGAATCGGGGACAGGCATTGAAGGAACTGCGTCCTCCCGTTACGAGTCCAAGTACTCATCGAAAACCGAAGGAGGATCTAAGTATGGAATTGAGTCCAGCTATGAAAGTAAATCTGAAGCCGGATCCAAGTATGGAATTGAATACGATGCTGCCAGCAAGATAGACAGCATTGCCTCAAAATACGGCATCGAATCCAACGTTGAGAGCAAATCTGAAAGGTCTGATTATGCCATTGAGGGCGACTCTGTAAGCAAAATTGACAGCATTGCTTCGAAGTACGCCTCGAAAAGAAACAGCATCAAATCTAGCGGTGCTGGTGGCGTTGAAGCGAGTATTGAAGCCAAATATGAAAGTAAAACTGAAAGCTCTGCTTACGGACTCGAGTCTGACGCAGTTAGCAAAATTGATAGCATCGCGTCTAAGTACGCTTCCAAGAGAAACAGCATCAAATCAAGTATTGATGGTGACAAGGTCGAATCTATTTCGTCTAAGACCGAAAGTAGCTATGAGACCGTTAAAAATGGAGACTCCTCTTATGAGAGCAAATATTCATCTTCAAAGAAATCTAGAGCTAACGGCTCAGTGAGCACTGGCTACGAAACTGTCAGGTCGATCTCCAAATCTGAATCTCAAGATGGAAAACCAATATTTTCGAAAACGTTAGAAGGCCAGAATATTGAGCGTAAGTACTTGCACCCGAACGTAGAATACACCACATAGCAGTAGACACACTATTAGTGCTTGTACATAATGCTTTTAGTTACCTAACTTACACTACACATTACTTTAACAACGCTTCGTACATTAAAACATTATTTTCTTTCTACCTATGTAAGAGTTTGTACGGCAAACTTATTCATGAAACAATGACAGTTATCATGAATTTAAATCCAAGAAAATCTTTCTTAACTTATTTTACCAAAACATCGGTACTTGGAATACCAATTTGGCAAAATTAAGTCTTCCTTGTTCCATTTAATAAGATCATTAATACTAGCATATCATCGAGGTAAACAAATCCGTACGAACTCTCTCGTAACCTCGCTCTGAATCCCCAGCTGGTGAGAACGCTACCTTCGAATGCCTTCTACGTGACGCTGCTGATATCAAGGTTACTTGGCTGAAGGACAACAAGCCATTGGCCGATCGCCTCATGGACCGTTGCTCCATCTCCTATGAGAATGATGGAAGCTTCAAGATGGAACTGAAACACTGCAGGGAGTCCGATGCAGGAGTTTACACAGCTATCGCTGAAAACCCTAAGGGAAATGCCCATTGTACCGCTCAGTTAGTTGTGCAGGAGTGTAAGTGTCATTTTTCTATTTATTTTATGACTTTGAGAGAAATGAGGATTTGGTGGAATCCTAGAGCGAACTCAATAGTAAAGTTTTTATTGAATTCACAACTATGACTGACGTGTAAAAAATTCAATTTGATTGAAATTCTTGCCATTGTGAAACCTATTTTTCTCAAACTCAATCGCCAACTTATACACATAAAATTTTATAATGACTCAAATTATTATATTCTTTTTAATTTATTATCTGAAACTACTGTATGCATGCTCATCGCGATCACCGATTAAGACATTGTAAGGCGTATAACACGTAGTTTGAAATCTGATCAGTTTATTCTACTTAATTTTCCTGTATTTTTGCACTTATCAGTATTGATGTACACCTATTTACTTACAAAATAAATAACATTAAACATTTTATTATTAATTTCACATTTGAGGCAAGATTACTTGAAAAAAATTCTATTAACTATTTGTAAGATTCAACCGAGCATCGTTTAGCGACATTTCAATTTTTTAAGCAAATTCTTTGGCGCTTTCTACTATAATCAATTATTGTTTTGGAGATGATTTAACCAAAGACAAAAAAACATTATCGAATAGATTTTGCAAAATTATTTTAACTGCCTCAAATGGCCCTACTTGTTTAAACTCTAAACTAATTTCCGATATTATGTACAAATTATAGTGACTCCTGAAGAACGCAAGGAGAGGAACGCTCTCAAGGCGCCGTACTTCTTAGTGGCGTTGAAGGACACTGAGATCATGGAGAACACGTACCTACGCTTCATGGTCAATGTTAAGGGTGACCCTAATCCAGACGTCAAGTTGTAAGTATACATAACTTGATAAAAGTTTTTCTGTTGAGATTCTGTCAGTCTCACTCGTTGTTTTATTCACTTCAGAACAGCCAGCTACACCATCAAGTCCTACTTATTTTTGTCAACTGCGACCTAACTGTTTTGTCCATCCTAACTATTGTGAAATAAATGTAGTTTATCATATAACCGATTCCAGTGACAATCAACGCAAGGCACATGTAAATACTGCAGATACTAGTTAATTTTTTTTTCTACATAAGAAACTCCCTTTGTTGCAACTAGAATTAATTTTATTTCCTTGTAAAGTTTGGTATTCAAAAATGCCATATAATGGCCTAATTAAAATTAATAGTTTAATGTTGACCAACTTTTCTTCCCTAGCTACCGCGAAGACAAGGAGATCCTCACCACTTCCGAATCAGACCGCGTGTCCATCATACGCACGCGATCGGAGCGCGGCTGCTACGAGCTGGTGATCGCTGACGTGCAGCCCGCCGACGCGGGAAAGTACTCCTGCAGAGCCATGAACATCTACGGCGACGTCACCTCGGAAGCTACTGTTACTGTTGTTGGTGAGTTTACTGGCATGACTAGGAAAAATGTAATGCAAACACATACAATGTGATGAAGTAGATTTCATTTTGGGTTTTTAAATAGGTTCTCACGTAAGAAGTGACCACACTTATCGGCGCCGAATCGACTTGAGCCGATCTTAAAGAGCTTTATGTCCATGCATCCATATAATAGTAAAAAGTTCGATGCCGCGTCGGGTGGCGTCGTTATTCAACTGTTTAATAAGAAGTACTATCTAAACACGCGAAATAAACTCAAATTAAAGGCGTCTAAATACTGAATATGGGCTACTGAAATAATAAGTGGGCGACAAACAGTGGGCGAATACAAAAGTATGAAACGGTGACTTGAAAATACAAATTCGAATTACTATATTTGTTCAACACGATCAGTGTTCAATTCTTGTGTCATACTCAAGGACTCAGAAAAAGCAACTAAAACAAGCTTATTAACCAACTAGTTAACCAATAGATTGTAGATAAGGCGTAGTCGACGTAGCCCCGCTAGGCGGGGCTCCTATTTCTGTTGGAAGAGTTTAAAGGAACCTAACACGAAGGGGATGTGATGTGTGGGAGAGTCCCGAGCTCGCTTTGCTCGCTCTTGCTTCCTACGTTCTCCTTGCTGCAAAGACCAGATAAATAGTTACTTACTTGGTATAATAATCGCCCATTCAGTATATTAGTCGCCCATTTTTTATTCGCCCGATTAATAATTTCCCTATAATAATCTTTTTGTATTTATGACATTCTGCAATACACATTCACTGTATACGCTAAAGATTACATCAAATTACATATCACATGTGTATGCTTTGGAATTTTGCCCAAAATTAATACCCAAATTAATTAATAATACAAATAATTAATGTTCTATGTTAGTAGTCATAAAATCACTCCAGTAATTAACAGTTTAAGCCTTGTTTAACATTATTACCAATAAAGTTAGCACCATCAATAATGTCGTAATAAATGAAGAATTTGTGTGAAGGGTTATAAATAAAAACGTAACATTTTTGTAAACAGTTGGACGTCCTCCAGCGCTTGTTTATGGATCACTATGCTATTAATATCGTTTACTAGAATTAGACTGAACTTGTAATAGATTTGGATTGTTGTTGACTTAAATTCTTCACATCTTGTTAGATCAGATCTTGGTCAAATTTTGGTATTTTGAAAGGCCTTGGACTGTTTAAGAGATTTGAGATGTTAATCTAAGTATATAGATTGCTTCAGAGATCTTATTGACCGCACTACGACCTCATTTATCAAATCTAGTAGATTCAATAGACTTTCGTTGGTGCAACATCCATATTTTGTAACTAGATCTATACCCTTGGCTACATACTCAATCAGCATTTGCTACCGGATATCATATTTAGTTGTAGTAAATAGAATGTTAAATCATTCATCCTTTACAGCTGCTTCCTGAATAGTACCATAATCATGAGTTTGGTCTTTAATTTTTAGATGACAAGAACATCTTCGGCGAGCTCCTGCCCGGTGGAGAAGGTCTGCTGGCTAAGGGAGAGAAGGCTTCGTTCTCATGGAAGCGAGATGGACAGGCTTTCGACCCTGAGGAGAGATTTAAGGTATAACCACTCAATATTCAAGAGCAATGGTGGCCCAGTAGTGGTGGCTCGTGGGTGCAACCTATACAGGCGCATTACTTTGTGTGATTTATTTCATCACCATTGCTCTCAATTTTTATTTTTCGTTTGGCCTATTCTATCCCACTGCTGGACAAAGGCCGCTCCCAATTCCTTCCACGAACCCTCTTCTCGCTCCACTGTGAACCAGCCAAAATTTAGAAGTTTTTATTATGTTAAGTGAAACTGGCTTTCAAAGCATTTCGCGATGTAAAATTAGCCAGAACATGCCAATGCAATATATTTTTGCCAGCTTCACCATCGTCGATAAAATTTTGGATTTTTTTTAAAGATTTTCTTCTTATTTTCTCAGGGTTGCGAATATTCTTTCCTTGCTTATTTAACCTGTCCATTTTATGCAGGTGCTCCTGGGTGACGACGAGGACTCCTTAGCGCTGGTTTTCCAGCACGTGAAGCCTGAAGATGCGGGCATCTACACTTGCGTGGCCAAGACCAGCACCGGCAACATCTCTTGTTCTGCTGAACTTACTGTTCAAGGTACTGGCATAAATCAATTACGAAATTGGAAGTAAAAAGAGACTGTTATACAGATATTACAGGCCGAGAACTTTTTAAATTCCATAATGCCGAATTATGAACTTACACATTGTTGATGCGATATTCCAATGATTGTCGTCAACTTGTAACATGAACAATATGAATATATTAAAAACTTTAGTACTTATTTATGTTTTTATTCTGCCAAGTCTATCAAAGTGCATATCTTGACCGACAAACTAGTTCTTCTAAACACATAAAGCATTTTCTATATCTCCATTATTCTTTAAGGTGCGGTCCACGAACTTCACCGTGAGCCTGAGAAGCCGACCCTGGTGATAGAGCACCGCGAAGCCATAGTATCAGCTGGTGGTTCCGCTATGCTGGAGTTGACCTGCAAGGGTTACCCCAAGCCTACCGTCGTGTTCAAGCATAATGGACAGGACGTGGAGGCTGATGCTAGGCACAAGTGAGTACTGTAATGTTAGAAGCTAATATGAGGGATAGGCCATCGTGTAACAGGCGCCTCCGCCATGTTGGAAATTACCTTCAAGGGCTCCCTTAGCCTACTGTGTGTGTGTGTCTTCAAGCATAATGGGCAGGATGTAGAAACTGATACTAGGCACATGTGAGTACCATAGGCACAGACCATCGTGGACCGTCATATAGTTGGCGCCTTGCGTACTGTTAGCCAAGATACTTGATATCCCTGTCAAGTTAAGTAGTGATGGAACTAAAACGAGTTTTAACGACTTTATAAACAGCTTTGGAGATTTTCTTAGCAATTATGCCACCGAGTCTACATTTCTGTTTTGCTGGTTTGTAAAAATAGGAAAATAATCAAGACTGAAGCTACTGAATTTGAAATAAAAAACTGAACAGTACTAAAAAAATCAACATAGGTAGTTGAATTTTCGACAACAGATAATAAAATCTGTATCTTTAGTCTATCTTCAATCTTTACCTACTAAGCACATAAACCATCTTCCCTCCAGGTTCCTGTACGAGGACGAAGAGACCATGTCGCTCATCATCAAGAACGTGACGCAGGCGGACGCGGGCGACTACCACGTCACGGCCGCCAACGAGCTGGGCGAGGACACCACCACGCTGCACCTCGTCGTGAAGGCGGCGCCCAAGATCAAGAAGAAGATTGAGAACCAGACTTGTATGGTGAGGGACATTATAATATGTTATGTGGTATTTAAGGGTTTCAGGAACTGCAAGAATAAACTAAGATCTTCTACAACATTATTATCTTTAACGCAAAACGCTCATATGCCTAGCCAGTGATATTTGAGTTTTTCTGTAGCTTACGTCAGAATATCAGTTTGTCTAGGCCTTCTGGTGATCAAACATATACATACAGTGAAAGTATTTGTTGTCGTTTAGTCTGTTCGTACCGTAGTAAGGATCCTACCAACCGGGATTATAAATCAGATGCAGTTCAATATTATAGATGAACCCAATGCACCAGCGGACTTTAATGGGCTGGTCATTCGGAAATCTTAATTTTCAAAGTTTTTGAATTCTTAATTCAAAAACTTTGAAAATCGAATCGAATCGATTCGAATTATTTCTCAATGAATTTACAGGATACGTACCTACTAAACATTCGTTTATTTTATTCTTTACAGGTGTCGTCCACCCACACAGTAACAATTGAGATCGAAGGCACTCCCGCGCCCGACGTAACGTTCTACAAGGACGGCAACGAGCTCAAGAGCTCCGACCGCGTCACCATCGTCAAGGAGTCCGACGAGATTTACAAGATTACCATCAAGGATGCCAAGCTGACCGATACGGGCTCATACTCTGTTGTTGCCAAGTAAGTAGTTGAAGATATCAAGCCTGGTTGTGTAGTGCACCAAAAAAAAAGTACTACAAGCAGCAACATAGTTCAAAAAGTACTACAGCGACATCTATGACTCATATGAAGAACTAACATCAAAATTCTGAATCGCGCTATTAAATTTATCCGCGACTTCAGAGCATAGAGAAAAACCCGACTGGTTGGAAGATCCTCCCTTTTCTATGGGGTATGAAGAACTTTACACACCTGTTCTTCATACGCCAATAGTTGTAAAGTGCTAGAATGCTATGCTGAATGAGACACATGACATTATACACACATAGCTTTTATCTTATGTCCCAGTTTCCAAGAGGATATCAGATGATATTTTTTGGAAACCAAAGCATCGGCATTCACGATTGAAATGGAGTCATTTTAAACTGTTTTCGCAGTAAAAATAAGCCAGCGCCTAAAAGTTTTAGTCAATCATCAAAAACTATTTCAAATATTTTTTTTCTTTTGTATCACAATATTTTTAAGAAAGCCTATAACAAACTTCATCTATTTCAAAAGACAGAGTAACTTTGATGATCGTCTTCCAAACGGTTCCGACAATTCATGTTCTAACTCCACTCTCCATCACTTTCAGGAACGAAGTGAACCAATGCTCAGACTTCTGGCAGTGGCACGTGACGTCTCCTCCCAAGGTCCTGAAGAAGATGGGAGAGAGTAAGGTCTGCGAGCAGAAGGAGACTGTCACCTTTAAGGTGGAAACTGAATCAGAACCCGCACCTACTGTGGCTTGGTAAGAATGATCTTCAAGCTGGTTATGGGGAAACTGGTTTCACTCCAAACTGGGCCCACCGGCCTGTCAACCCGTGTCAAAATTGATGATAGACAGTCCACATCTGGTTTTCTTTTGGAAAGAGAGAGAACCAGTTTTTTACCGCTGTCGTTGCAAAAAAAATATAAAGTTAAATCATTTATTCTGTAAACAGGATGCTTAGGAATCACTTCTACACGTCATATTTAAAAACCGACCAAGTGCGAGTCGGACTCGCGCATGAAGGGTTCCGTACCATCGTAGTAGGGGAGCCCTCTTTTAATTTTAAATTTATTTGTTATTATAGCGGCATCAGAAATACACATTCTGTGGAAATTTCAACTGTCTACCTATTACGGATCATGAGATACAGCCCGCTGACAGACAGACAGACGAACAGCGGAGAGGCTTAGTAATAGAGTCCCGTTGTTTATCCTTCGGGTACAGAACCCTAAAAAAAGAACTGGATGAACTCGACATTTCCTGGAATTGGCGAAACAAACTCAGGAGTCAGTCATTTACAGTCCCGAAATAAAATATTAATAAGAACATATCGTGTAACATTCACAAATCTAGTCAGGTGTTAGATTGTTTGTTACAGTTAAACATTCGACCAATATAACTTTTAATAAGACGTTATTTGTGCGCAGGTTCAAGAACAAGGTGGAGCTATCCGAGTCGTCGACCGTGAAGATCTCGTCGACAGGCGCCGCACACTCGCTCGTCATCACGTCGGCTGCGCGCGCAGACGCCGGGGAGTACTCCTGTGAGGTGAGACTCAGCGGATGAGGCAAGAGGTTCCGGTATTAATAGCTGGCTATGTCATTGTCAGCCAACAACCTTCCTATAATATTCCCACTACTAGGACACGTCAAGCCTCCTCTCTGGACATGCTGGTTTTTTCACAATATCGAAAATCGCTGATGCAATTTTGCATTGTATCCTCATTACCTTTGTAACTGTTTCTAAAGTAAATTGTACGCCGATATTTTGGAGTTCAGGATCACTGCTTCTGTGGAATCAATGACGGTCATTTGGTAAATTACACCAGTAACTTTAAAATAGACAAATTTATGACCCATGCTTGCTGGATAAAGTCCATTTTAATGTCCTTTGTTTTCATGAAAGGAACTAAGTTTTTCATCAATACCCCACGTATATTGATTGCATTAAATACCAAACAATCATCAACTACTGAACTATAAAGTCTTACTTATCTATTACCATCTTTATCTGAATGTTCCTCCCGCCAGATCCGCAACATCCACGGCAGCGCGACGGACTCGTGCGCGCTGAAGGTGCGCGCGGGCCCGCACTTCACGCAGAAGCTGAAGGACAGCTCCGCCAGTGAGGGAGATTCTAACGTGGAGTTCACTGTCGCTGTGGAAGCGTTCCCTGAACCCTCAGTTAAATGGTATGACATACGAATCGAACATGAAGTCTACAAGAAACTCAGAATAAGTTTTGAATAAGTCCAGCAATTCTTTTTGTTTATGTTTTGTCAACATTGCTGTATGGCTAGTTAAGGGGTGACTCATAAGATGATGACTAATATAAAGTATGGAAGAAGAAGGAATGCTGCGCCAATCTTTTAAAGTTCGACATCTCATAAAATGATAAACTTTTTAAGAGATGACGTCTAAAGTCTGCCCTTATATATCTACCCTGACTTGAATTGTATCTCTTAAAAGTTCCCTCACTCTACCGACATCTGAAGACTGTACAGTGATTTTTATTTCATGTAAAAACCACGACGGATATTTATTTTATTGTGTTTGGATGGCTTACAGCTAACAATACAAAAATTTATAGCGAAGCAAACAACGACAAGCCATTTACAAGCCTCCACAGTTAGCAATGAACTATTATTGCACAGGCTAGTAACTAAGCATAATATCAATAACTAAAGAATAGGTAGTAACTAAGAATAGGAATATATTGTCAAAGTCATTAATGGTGTCATACTACAACATTTATCTGGTGGTTTTAAATACTATTCTGTGTTCTCCGTCTTCTGAAGAACGATGAGAACCCACCTTCATAATGTATTTTAATATCACAGGTACCTCGGCGACGTAGAGATAACCGAGAAGAAGTCCGTCTTCACCCGCGTAGACAGCGGCAACACTCACAAGCTGATCCTCAAGGAGGTGTCGGCAGAGTACTCCGGCAACTACTCCTGCAAGGTGTCCAATGTGCTGGGAGAGGACTCTTGTTCCGCGACCTTCACTGTCAACAGTAAGTTATAATGATTAAGAACTCTACCGTCACAGGTATAAAGCAGGATTTTCTTAGCAGGGTTTTTCAATCGTGATGTTCATTCGTCATTCTTGAAACGAATATTATGGTCCAAACATTGCTTTCAAATTCGAACGTGTTTCAATGAGTCCTTTTTCAAAAAATGTACAACTACATGCCAAGAATGACATTTGAGGGCGGACGCATATCTGACGGAAAATCGGCTATATCATCGGTAGCGTCTATTTGGTTGAATTATAATCAACAACACGTCTAGCCAGTAAGTACGCTCCACAAACGAACGTATCATCGGTTGTGTGTTAGGTCGACGATGCGCAGCGCATCTTCCATCAGATCTTCATCCACCCTGAAGCTTATAAAAATTCACTAAAAACAGTAAAAAATAAAAACTAGGTATAACCGAGCATTAATTTCCAAAACCCATTTGTGTTTCCAATAAAAACCACGCCATTATTTATATCCTACCAGTTCTTAAAATACTACTTCATCATTTCCAGGGAAACCTCGCTTCACCAAGAGCCTGATCGACATGACGGTGGATGCAGGACAGACCCTTAAGCTGGATGTGGAGGTGGAGGGCTGTCCCGAGCCCAGGGTCAAGTGGTACAAGGACGGGAAGGAGGTCACCACGGATGCCAGGATCAAGATCGAGCGGGATACCAAGAGGTGAGCCAAACATCAGCGGTTGGAAGACGTCCAATGCTCGATATAGATAGATCATCCCCTAGACATCGTCATCTTTTATATAAGACAAATGAAGAATTTTTCAAAGGGTTATTTAGGGGCGCTAGGTATAGAGAAGAGAAATGACTCATATCTGTGCTTCTAAATCAAAGAAATATACGATTTTAATAAACCACCTCACGTAAATAACTACCTATCAAACAATTTTACTGAAATGAATGACTTGTTGGATAAAATATATTTACATCAATATTTATTATCAGGAAAATATGTTTTCCCCGTAATTTTACCACGTAGAAATGCGTAGGCATTGTATTATGCTGATCGAACCATGATTGTATACATTTTGCATGCCTTACGGTAGAATCACTTGAAACATACTTATACATTTTTATACCACCATTGTAACAGTGTTTTCTGCAAAAATAAATGATTTGATTTGATTTTGATCGACTAGCTGTTGCCCGCGACCTTCGTTCGCGTGAAATTATTATAAAAACATTACTTCCCTTTTTCAGTCGAATTTTGTTACCAATTTCAAGGATTTTAATGTTTTGCACGGAACACTAATTATTTGTCCAAAATAAAAGTATTCTATGTTGAACCTTATAATATCAGCTATCTGCCAGTAAAAGTCCCCTCAAGATCCGGTCCTGCCGTTTCGGAGATTAGCCGGAACAGACAGACAGACGAAAAAAAAATGTGTTTTTGTTTTAAGTGCCATATATATTTTCATATGCATTCAGTAAAATGCTGTTACTTTGATATTACAAACAGCACTTTTATTTATTTGTATAGATATAGATTTAATAACTATTTGTAAAATTGTATTGTTATTGTCTTACGCCAGATTGGAGAACTACCACCTCACAGTGACTCTTGTAAAGGAAGAGGATGGCGGCGAATACGAAGTAAGAGCCGAAAACGAGTTTGGTAGTGTCTCTTCTAAGAGCACGGTCACCGTACACAGTAAGTATTCGCAAATACACCAATATCAATCTTATTTACAAGCTTTAGGGACCATTTCGAAAATCACCGTCTGAAGACGTATCACAAAATTTTAGATTAGAAAATTATCCTTGCGCACCAAAAAATAAGGTTGAAATTCAACGTCAACTTAGCACACATGTATGATTTGATCACGAATCAGAGTTCTAGCGAACACTCCACAGACTGACACAAACGCAAATACAGACATACACTACTCAAGTACATGGTAAGCCCACAAGAAACCCGTCGAAACGATCTGTAGACAAACGACAGAATTGGCACCTCGATGGAAAACTTAAGGGTAAAGTAGTTTGCATTAACGTAGATATTGAACCCTAGAACTAGTACTACCATAAATTATCCGCACGTTAGTTTTGTTTTTGGTATCCCTAGGTACCGACCATTAGGATATGGTATAAAACATTGAAGCATTCAATAGACTGGAATGCTGACGTAGTCACTCACGACCATTTAGCACTTTGTCCTGCACAAACCTTTACTACCATTAATTTGTGACGTCTATAATTTAATACATTTGCCCATTTTTAATAAATCATGTTTTATTGTTACCATTTTTTCATTGTGTTCAATAGCGCGAGAGATTCATTCGACATTGAATAAAGAAGCCATTGTTGAAAGTGAGGTCGATGACGAAGGGAAAAACGCGAAGACACCGGTAGAAGAAGAAGTTAAGCGGAAGGGGAAATCAGCTAAGTTAGTCAAGGCGGAAACTATAGAAGAGAAAAATATATACGATGATGATCAAGATGGCAAAGCTAAGAAATCAAGCGTTGATGACGTAGACGCACCATCATCCCGCACAGCTAAGAAATCAATAACAGAGCCTGAGGTAGCTGAAGAAAAGTCCTTCTGGGACGACGCGGAAGATGATAAGAAATCCAAAAAGGTTTCAATTGAAGAAGTAGAAACAAAACCAGCCAAAGGAAAGAAATCAATCACAGAACCAGAGATTGCAGAGGAAAAGTCTTTCTGGGACGATGCTGACGATGGCAAGACTAAACAACCTATTGTAGAAGAGCCAGAGACACCAATCAGTAACAAAGGTAGGAAGTCCGTCACTGAACCTGAATTGGCTGAAGAGAAATCATTTTGGGACGACGTTGACAAACCGAGTAAACCAACAATAGAGGAAATCGATTCAACACCAACAGACACTGGAAAGAAGTCCTTCTCTGAACCCGAGACGGCCGAAAACAAGTCTTTCTGGGACGAAAACCACAACGAGCAAAACAAGAAGCCTGTCGTAGAAGAGGTTGTTACTAAGAAAGACGCCGGAGAAAAAAGTGCCACTAAACCTGAACTCATCGAAGAAGTGCCTATTCCTGAAGATCTCAAGTCTCCCAAACGTAAATCGATTAAAAAACAACCCGTCGAAGAACCGTTAAGTGCTGAAACTGAAGGTATACACATTGAACGCTTCGACGCTTACTCTTCAATTCAGCAAACAGCTTTTAGTACCAATCTATGCGAGAATTTCACGTTTTCGCGCACACTATGCATGCTCTTAACACTGTGTTTATAACATCCCAAGTGTGATTTGTTATGTTTAGGCCGAGTTTTCGAAACAGTAACTACGTTCAAGACAGGCGACAACGGAGCTATTATAATGTCTAAAGTCAGCAGCACTAAGTCTCACGGCGCTATCATCACAGGTCAGTATCCAGCTTCCTACCTTCTCTTCCCAGTTCTAAAATCCATCGATCATCAACTAACTTTCAACCATAAAACGAGATTGCTTATAAAACTTCTAAATAAAGATATAACGCATTAGTTTCATCTTTTCTAATCCTACCTTCTAAACGTTGTTTGACCTAAAATCAACATAATACTATTTTAACTGATAGGTCCGGCCGAAACGCGCACTTTACACAAAATGACGTCAACATCACTTTATTATGATGACGATGACTTTTTCGGAGGCAGACGGTTGATTCAACCGAACAAACCGCATACAACTTCTTTGGAAGTTGAAGAAATTGCTAGCCATAGTTATTTCTTGACGGAGATGGGCCATTATACCATACCTGATCATGTAAGGAGAGGTGTTTACGGCATCATTGAAGAGCCGCAAACGGACTCCGATGCTGATACTGGATCTAGATGTGGTCGGGAAGGAGCGAACCGTACTATGTCCATCATGTCAGTCTCGGAAGACGAGATGAGCTGGCAGAACGAACCACTCTCCAGAGAGATATCGATCGAAGATCTCTCTAAATCCATATTCGAAATTGACGAAACGAGGAAAGTATTCAGTAAAGATTCCTACGTCCGCCAATCGTCTTTCAAAGAAGACTACATCATAGGCGAGGACGAAGAAGAATCTTTAATCGTAAAAGAAAAGTCACAAAAGGTATTCGAAAACGACATCACAGAAAAACTCATACACATTTCGAAGGAATTCGATGAAAACGAGTATAAAACCGTCGACAAAAAAATAGATAATGTTAAAAATAGAATTATAGAAGAACTAGTTTTAGGCCCCATGAAAAACTTTGATAACATTACAAAAGATGTAACAGAGACGACCGTTGAGAGAAAGAGAAAGAATGATGCTAAGTTGTTTAAACTTGAAGAGGAAGTTGATGACGAGTTGGAAGCCCTTCTCAAACGAAGCCAGAGACAAAGGAGCATACTAGATGATATTCTTAATGTGGAAGACGAAAAAGGTAATTGTTAAGTCAAAATATTAAACACACGGGGAACGTTGTACGATGAAAGAGGCTGGCATTTGATGATGTAACGCTACGCAGTGTATGTCAGGGGAGAATAACATGAAAGTAAACGCTTTACATCCGAAATCGGAAATTGCTGATGTTGACTCCATTCAATCTGTCATTTTCTTCTTAACTTCAAACTAAACTGATTCTTTATTAATTTCTTCGGACTATTCATCCTCAAAGAAAATGGCAGATTCTTTCCATATAATTGTCCTCTAAATGTCTTTCCACATTTGACTAATGCTGTCGTATGTTTGTTTTAGCACGCATGCGTAATAACATTCCCTTCTGGCATACTAATCCTTGGGGCCAGGTGCGGCAGAGGTACTAGTCCTTCCAAAACAATCATCATATCATCAAGGTAAGCGAAATATATTTCAAAATGTAGTGCGTCGCTTGCATGGTACTTACGCTTTTAATGTTTATGGGTCATATTTATAAGCCAAACATCGTTAAATGGTAAGTATACAAACACTACAAAACATCAAAACACAAATATTTATGTGTCGTCCTAGATACGAGTCTCTGTAAGTATCCACAAGCTAAGTCGAGTAAAAAACTTTAACTGCTCTGTATATACTGCGAAGTTATTGAGCAAGATTCTATGTAAATACACAAATATTTTATTAAACGGGCTTTCTTTTCTAGGCTTAAGAATGTGATGTAAATTTGTGTTAGAATCTTTTCTGTACATAGAAAACGTTAAGTTACAACATTTGATTTGTTCCTAAAGTCATTTCCACTGTTTTGATCCTTGCACTTCCTGGCCTATTGCTAAAAAATAAATAATTTCAATAAACTTCTCAATGATGCAATTAGTCTTTATTATGATAAATTTCCTAAACAATGCTTCCATCCTTAATTTATTTCACTTAAAAAAATGAGAGCCATTATATATTTTTTTACTGGGAAACAAACAAATCTGCTGTAACTTCAATCTTACGCCACCTCGTCTTCATCCTGTTATTCTCCCAGCCTATCGCTATGCTGTTCTCTAGCTTTAAAAATACTTAGTCGGGTGTCCCTGACAGCCCGACCATACACAACCAAATCTAACACAATGCCTTTAATCTTACAGCACCACCCGCAATCAAAGGCAGCAGTATGAAAGACGGCCATGCCTTCGAGTCCCTTCCTCTAGTTTACTCAGTAGAAGTTTCCGGAACCCCCAAGCCGACCATCCGTTGGCTACACGACGGTAAAGAAGTCAAGCCATGTGGCAGGGTCCACATCACCAATGATGGAGACCTGTTCAAGCTGGAGATTGACAGCGTCCTGATGAAGGATGCTGGTAAATGGCAGTGTGAGATCATAAATGATCTTGGAAAGCAGGTGCAGACTGCAGAGCTTTCTGTGTCGCGTAAGTACCTTTATTTAATAAAGTTTTAAAATAGGCGGACAGCGGTATATTGTTCAGTAGCGCAGATGAACGTATATTACTCCCCAAAGATAAAGATGCCTCGCATTTCAAACTATCAACCTGTCAGTATTGTACCCGATACAAATACAGGCTTGTTGAAAGTAGTAGACGCCCAAAATTTTAGGGTTATAGCGTAATATGTGCATAACTTAATATATGCTTCCCTACAGGTATTCATTAAATATTTTTTTCTTGGTCCCGCTTTAAACCAAACCAAGTGTCTAATAAAACATGCTATTCTGCAAAACCTCAAACTAGATTCCTATAAATCTCTACGTCATCAATCTTTATATCTCCAACAGCCGAATCTGAGCTCCGCAAGCCCAAGTTCACGACTCCCCTGGAAGCCCAGCGCGTGCTGCAGAAGGAGCCCGTGTCGCTGCAGGCGGTGTGCACTGCGGACCCGCAGCCGCACGTGTCGTGGCTGCTCAACGGCGTGGAGCTGCAGCCCAGCGCCACTATTATCACCTCTGCTGATGCCAAGGATCTGGACCATGGGTTGAAAGAGTGCACCTTTACGCTGTCTATTCCTACTGGTATGTAAAAAAACTTTTATTTTAATGGTTTGAGATTTGACATTACATCTTCAAGACTGCCGCATTGGTTCTAATCCAATCGTTAACTCCAGATTAAAACCTGGAACACCTAGTTCTTCAGACTTCTAGTTTAATTTCCAATAAAAAACCGCCTCTCTGGACTTAAGTGGTTTGTATTATTTTTCTACTTACATCGCCCATGTAACACCTGAAGGATTAAGCAGAGGTTACCAGTTAGCACATTCTTATTCTGAAGTTTATGTCTCATGGGGGTGAGTTTTTTACTTCTAAATGTAAATACATAAATAAATATAAATGTGTAGACATTTATGTGACCCCATTTTTAAGTCAATTGTTTGACACTTCGCCTACGAATTCCTTCATGTTTTCGCCGCTTCCGCGGTATTGGGTTTGATCTTCTCAAAGCTAATCACGTCTTTCTCCCCAGGTCGCCACACCGACACCGGTGAATACACAATCCAAGCCAAGAACAAGTACGGCTTCGGCGAGAGCTCTGCACGCCTCGACATCTTACTGCGGCCGGAGATTGAGGGGCTGCATGACGTCACCGCGGTACCTTTCGAAGAGACCACCTTCATCGCCAACGTTAGAGCCAACCCCATTGCTGAAGTCAAGTGGTGAGTCCATTCGAACCTAGATGTAAAGATGAAGTGTGCAATTAAAGTTTTCAGTAACATTTTGATGTAAGTAATAATGTGATGTTGTATTTTTAATCTGTATTGGGCGTGTGAGAGAAGCAGCGTATTTACATTTGTCATGCAAGCGTCGTTAGGAGGCTTAAATAGCTTGTGAAGTTTTTTGTTAATGTGTAATTTTAGAAAACTGGTAAAATTATAAGAACCCCTTTTTCGCAGATCAGAATTAATACAGGAAGCTAATGAATCACACTGATTATTGACAGGAAACCAGTTAATGTAAAACCAATGAGTTAGCGGCTATTTCATGTTCTTTTTCCTATTTATCAGGCACAAAGATGGCTACGCAATCCAGCCATCCTCTCGCCACGAGATCGTAGAAGACTTGGGTAGCGAGACATACAAGCTGACAGTAAAGAAGGTTGGCGTAGATGACGGCGGAGTGTACACCATCACGGCCAAGAACGAGGTCGGAGAGACCTCGCAGCAGGCCAAGCTTACCGTGCATAGTGAGTGCATTTTAATAGTAACGGTGTCACGAAAGGGTCAAGGACGTCTCTGTCGTCGACATCGTTTCCTTTTATTTATTTGTTTTGAGAGAGACCGCGAAATCTATACAACTATACAAATAAATAAAATTGAAGTGTCTGTTTGTAATATCAAAATAACAGCTTTTTACTGATATGAAAATATATACGGCACTTATAACAAAAACACATTTATTTCAATTTTTGTCTGTCGGTCTGTCTGTTTGTTTGTTCCGGCTAATCTCCTAAACTGCTCGACCGATTTTGACGTGACTTTTACTGGCAGACAGCTGATGTCATAAGATCTAACATAGGCTACTTTTATTTTAGAATAACAATTAGGGTTCCGTGCAAAAAAAATAAAACCGTTGAAATTGGTAACAAAATCCGATTCAAAAAGGGAATTATTTTAGAATAACAATTAGGGTTCCGTGCAAAAAAATTAAAACCCTTGAAATTGGTAACAAAATCCGATTCAAAAAGGGAAATAATATTTTTTATAATAATTTCACGCGAACGAAGGTCGTGGGCAACAACTAGTTATTAAAACTATTTTTCGTCAGATTGCTTAACAGCGAACATTATTGTCTCACAAAAGACTTCAATTCAGTCGTCAATATGTCTCACTTACTTACCAATATTCGCCCCCCACAGCCGGAGTACCAGTCTTCACGAAGCCCCTCCAAAAGCAAGCAGTGAAGGACTACGACGATGTAACGCTGAAGGTGCGCTGCGACGGCGTTCCCAAGCCCGACGTACTGTGGTACAGGGAGGGACAAGAGATCCTCAATGATGAGCGGCATAAGGTGACCACCGAGGTGGGGGGACAGGTCGACAGTGAGCTTGAAATCAAGCACTTTGCAGCTAGTGATGCTGGCAAGGTAAGACTCGTTATTTTTTTTTAATTGTGCTTAAAAAAAACGTCCACATTTTGGTGGCCCATTGATGTCTGCTGACACTTCAGCTCCATAAAACAACTTCATTGTACGGTAAAGGAAACTGTTGCGATTTTTTATATTCATTTTTATTTATTGCTTCGTCATGAATTCGCCATAACTCTTGCCGGAACGCCCATACCGATCTGTTCCGATCTTCGGTACCTCGGGTCGCTTGTCCAAGGGGATGGCGAAGTAGACCGAGACGTAACACACCGGATCAACTCAAGATGGATGAAATGGCGACAGGTCACTGGAACAACTTGCGACCCACGGATGCCCCTCAAGTTAAAGGGGAAAATATACAAGTCCGTGATTAGACCTGTCGTACTGTATGGATCGGAATGCTGGGCTGTGAAGAAGATGGATGAAAAAAGATTGCATGTAGCGGAGATGAGAATGTTGAGGTGGATGTGTGGTGTGACAAGAATGGATAAAGTAAGGAACGAATATATTAGAGGAAGTTTAAAAGTTGCGCCAGTCACAGAAAAGTTGAAAGGGAATCGACTGTCTTGGTATGGACATGTGATGAGGAGGGACCAATCGCATGTGACTAAAAGAGTGATGAATATAAACGTTGATGGATGGAGAGGGAGAGGAAGACCAAAGAAACGATGGATGGATTGTGTGAGGAATGATATGAAAGATAAAGAAGTAAATGATAGCATGACGGTTGACAGAGGAGAATGGAAGAAAAAAACGTGTTGCGCCGACCCCAAATAACATGGGACAAGGGCAGGAAGATGATGATGCTTCGTCATGAATATATCGTTATTTCCCGATTTGTTTCGGACTCTTAATTACACCGACCGATGCCTTGAAAATTCAAAAGTTCTTGAGGATAAATACAAATATTCTGCTTCCCCCTACAGTACAAAGTCCGCGCTGTCAGCTTAGCTGGCGAGGCAGTCTGTGAAGCAGCCATCACTCTGGAGCAGAAGTCACCCGGCTTCACTCACAAGCTGGAGCGACAGAAGGATGTAGACGAAGGAGAACCTCTTGAACTGAAGGCCAAGCTGGATGGCAGTCCCATTCCTACAGCCAAGTGGTGAGTATCCTCATATTGGTCTATTAGTATGTCACAACAGAAAGGTTCCATCGAGACAACAATTAAACAATTTAAAAAAATCCGTCTTCTCCCGTGGACAAGTTCATCTGCATCAAGATTCAGAAGATCGCAACACAACTGATCAAATTTTGGCACACACCTTTTATCGACTTGCAAATACTTTCAAAACTCTAACACTTGTTCTCCTTAGGTTCAAGGACGGCGTCCCGCTGGCCGCGGAGGACTCCCGCGTGCAGCAGAGCGCGCAGCCGGACGGCTCCGTGAAGCTGTACATCGAGCGCGTCACGCCGGCCGACTGCGGCGCCTACAAGCTGGTCATCTCCAACCCGCACGGAGACAGCTCCGCGCTGTGTGCTGTCGCTGTTAACCGTGAGTTTCAAGGAGTCAAAAACGAATTTCTTTTTTTATTTAAATTTACTTCTGTATCAATGAACTCAGCCTGCCGCAGTCCACTGCTAGACATATGTCACTCTCTCCCAAGCTTCGCCACAACGCCCTGTCCTCCATCGTCTGCTCCCAATCGTCCGTCTAGTTGAGCTACTCTTCTTTAAGGATGATTCATCCGACGCGATCACCATTTGTTCTGTACAGCTTCATCGATTTTTGGCACCAGAACAATGAGATCTTAACGGTTCTGTCTGCGCACTCCGTGGTTCAAATATTTACTGAGCTGGTACATAAATATATACGGCATCCTTCAAAATAGAAACCTGATCGAGACCAGCCACTGCTGGTGTCAAAGTTATATTATTAGCGGATTTGCAAATAAGCTCGCTTGCCTTGTTTAATAAAGAAAGGTAAGCAATCCCTTTAGTTCCCGTGAACTTTAAAAAACCCAATACTTTATCGATTAAATTTTCCACAGCCACACCAAGGAAGCCATCATTCAGCCAGGAGCTAGAAGACGTGAAGGCAGTGGTAGGCCAGCCACTCAAGCTGGAGGCCAGGGTCATGGCCTTCCCCGCGCCTGAGATCAAGTGGTTCAAGGATGGTGAGTAGCCTACACAGATTACACAAGGAAATACAAAATGCCAAAAAATTACAACCAAGCGATGATAATACTCTTTTTTTTGTTGTTGAAATTTTTAACTTCTTTTATTGTAAAACACACAAAGAATAGGGATGCACTAATTATGGAGTGATTCAGAGATGGTCCCTCTGCAACACTCACTGCAGTTTTATAATACGCTGTTATGGTAACTGTGTGGTTATTAAATAGAACGTCAAAATCCTTCCCTCCCCAGGTCTCCCGGTCCGTCCGTCTCAAGCCATAAACTTCATCAACCAGCCAGGCGGCGTCATCGGGCTCAGCATCGACAGCTGTAAGCCGGAGGACGCGGGAGTGTACTCGCTCACCGTTACCAACAGATTGGGAGAGGTACCTGATTGTACAAACAAATGAGTTGCAATTAATCTCCTGCAACATTCAATGAACCTCGATTTTCAGTGGCTGTTTTGCATTAAGTAGTAACACTGTGTTGGAATCGGTAAAAAGGCCACACTGTTCCTATCAATTTAATTACTGGATACTTTTTAAATACTTGTAAATAGAGTCGTTACATTCCAACAGGATTAACACAGTCCTAATTAATGTCATTTGTTACTTAAATGTATTTTATGGACAAATAAAACCTGTTTGCATGTCCAACAGGGTTTGATGTGCTCTTCTATTTTGTAGCAAAATTTATTTTAAATACTCACAATTTTCTCTGCAGGTCGGTTCTAAGGCAAAGGTTGATGTAGCGCAGAAGGAGCGCAAGCCAGCGTTTATCGCTGAGCTGCAACCCACCAAGGTTATTGAAGGCTTCCCCGTCAAACTGGAAATCAAGATTCTGGGTCACCCACAACCTACGCTGAAATGGTAAGTTTCACAAAATAATAAGTTTTCCCGTTTGTTATGGCTGCAATGGAACTGTAATTTTAAATTCGACAGAAATTCCGCGTGCTCATACAGCGTCAAATTAAATTAGTCAGTGTAACTTCACAGGCGTGCGGTTGGGTCACGATATCAAAACACGTTCAAAGAGAAAAAAAAGATGATTTTCTGAAGATCACGTGATCAAGTTTCCTCTTTAAAATCGGTCCGTAATGTCACTAACTCTCTCTCCACCAGGACCCATAACGGCGTAGAAATAGTTCCGGACGGTCAACGCGTCAAAGTCGTGTCACAACCGGACGGCACGCACGCGCTGCTCATAGACAAGGCGACCGCAGGAGATGCCGGACAGTACGGCGTTGTCGCTGTCAACGAGAAGGGAGAAACTGCCAGCAAAGCTGACCTTACTGTGGCTAGTGAGTATTGAAGATCACAGCTCAAGAAATTGTATTTCAGTAGAACCATTTGCTGACGTAAAATATGGTATGGTAGTATAGTTTAAAAATGTTTTTTGAATTCATCGGTAGTTTCATGTCCAATAATTCAGGTAGGAATTAAAAAGAAAATGTCGGGTTATTGCAGTGATTTGAATCAAGATTTTTTTATGAAAAAATCTCCCCACTCTAGGATTTTCACACAAACATTTAAACTCACATACACAAGCAGCCAGACCCAAAACATCTACCTGTAGGCCATACAAACATTTGTTCCGTGTGGGAATCGAACCCGCGACACGCAGCGTAACAGCCAATCGCTCAGCGCCTGCGCCAACCGCGCCGTCAATTTTCTTTGTCTTACGTCTTGGGTATTGGGTGCTAAATATTTTTCATCAACACCGTTCGTTTAGTAACTAATGTCTCCTCAGCAAATATTAAGTATGAATTTGTTATATTTAAATATGTGAATCTAGCATAGCTAGTTCCAAGCATCGTTATTGGTTAAAAATCAGCTAATATCAGATTAGGACTTAGCGATGGTCGCGCCATCTACAGTGAGCTTTAGGCTTTCCCCTTTATCGTGTAGTACTAACGTGCACGTCCGTACAGGCCGCTCGGACGACTCGGTCCCGCAGGAGCGGCCGCGCTTCACGCACGGACTGCGCGAGCTGACGGCCGAGGAGGGGCAGCCGCTGGCCGTGTCGGCGCCCTTCGTGGGGAACCCGGTGCCCGACGTCACCTGGACCAAGGACGGACTGCCCATCAAGCCTAACGAGAAGATCAGGCTCACTTGTGATGGGAAGAGGGTGAGTGCATATTTTAACTTGTAGAAAATCTATTTTCACGCGAAAATGTATTGCTAATTTTATAAAAATATTTAATTAGTCATTAATTTACGACTTATAGGCATCAATAAATTACCTAGCTAGCTACTTCACAGACAAAAAACTGTTTTTCTCAACTTTCTACAAATAAAACTACCAAAAGTAGAAAGTTTTTTTTTAATATTTTTGTTTTTTTTTTCTTTTATCAACTATCACTCCCATACATCGACACTCATCTCGTCTGTAGAGTCTTTCTAGCTAATTTAATTTGACATTGCTATTTTAAGTTAGGGAAGTAATTTTGGGGCGAAGATATAAAAGATGATTGCTAGATTTACTTGAGAAATAATTAAAATAGACATACTTAGCAAAAACTTAACATCATCCACGAAGGGTAAGGCAGAGGTGTACCGTATTGTCCACCCACAATTCGCAAGTTATGTTTAAGTCCCGTGTAAAAAAGGGCGAACCTATTGCCATCAACCGAGCACAAATCTAGTCTCCGTGGCCGCTGCTGAGAAATTCTTAATGGTAAAATCCAATATCACTTTGTCCGACCTGGGAAACGAACCTAGGACCTCATGCTCAGCAGTCTTGCTTGCGACCACTAGACCAACGAGGCAGTCTACGTAGTAAACATGGCAATAATGTTTTGTAAAAATCTATTTTTCTCTCTACTTGTCTTACTTTCCGGGTGAGATTTTCAAGTTGAGTTAATTGTGTCCATGTCTGCTTGTCTACCAAATCTTAAAACATCTGTCTACAATTCTTCACACAGGTCGGCTTAGAGATCAACCCGGTGGAGCTGCCAGACGCGGGCGTGTACGCCGTCAAGCTGGTGAACCCTCTGGGCGAGGACTCGTCTGAAGGCAAGATCAACGTGCGCAAGGTGTACTCTGCACCAACATTCTCGCAGAAGTTCACTGATTTGCAGCAGGTAAGAAATTCATGATAGAATAATGTCCTCTAACATGTATTTGATAGTAGGTACTTAGGTTAATGTTTCATCGATGTACCGTCAGGGAATTAAATTATTATTTTATTTTAAAAACGCACATAATGACAGAGTTCGTGAACAGTGTGGTTTTGTTCACGATCATCGTGCCAGAATACGAATAACATTTTTCGAACATTGTGTCAGACTTCGCAAGCATTGTGTCAGAATTCGCAAAATTGTGACTGAGATCACGAACATTAGGTAAGTCAGAATTCACGAACATTACCACAAAAAAGACAAACCACAAAAACCAAACACCTCACTCATTCAAAAACCTTCTTTCGCAGCTGCCAACATTCGACGCGAAATTCCCGGCCCGTGTATTCGGCATCCCGTTCCCGGACATCACGTGGTACAAGGACGGCTCCCCTCTGCGTCACAGCGACAAGTACAACCTGAAGCGCGACGGCGACGCCTGCTGCCTCTACGTGCGGGACCTCACGCTGGACGACGCCGGGAGGTACAAGTGTGTGGCCAAGAACAGGGAGGGAGAGGCTACCTGTGAGGCTACTCTGGAGGTCGTGGATAAGATGTGAGTATGGTAGAAGAAGTAACACTTTTTGCGCAGGAACCCATGCGAATTGCTGTCAAACCATTAATTTATATTAGAATTCAATAAAAGGCACTTTATACTATTCGCTAAGAAAAATATCAACATCTACAAGATCTACCAGAAATTTACATGCCCATTCACAAACGTGGTCATCGCATCATATGGAGAAGAATGTGCAAGAAACTCCATAGTTACTCTTTAACAATGTTTTATTATCATTTGGATAAGTGAGCTGGCAAAACTCCGCAGACGTGACAGATTCACGTCTGTCAAATTACGCTCACTTATTTTAAAATACGTGGCGATATATTACCTATTAATACGTATTGGAGCATAAGTGGAGGCAGTAACCTAACTTCCAAAAAACTTTAAAACCCTGCTGATCATCCTGTCCTCTCCCAGTGCCCGCAAGCAGAAGGTGGAGCCGCCGGAGTTCTTGAAGAAGATCGGTGACATCGAGGTGTTCCGCGGCATGAGCGCCAAGTTCACCGCCTGCGCTACCGGCACGCCGGAGCCCGACGTGGAGTGGTATGGATTGCTTTATTACTCCACTCATAGTACTTATATCTGTTGAAGGGATACGCCAATAGTTTGTCGTAGACTCCAAATACATTTAATTTTAACGTACACTTTTAAACACTGCACGGCATCAGCAACATCGCGATTTGAGACAATGTAACGATGATTATAAGAATTCGTTGCAGTAAGAAGAATCCTGAACGGCTCGAGATCGGGCAGTTTTATCCCGTGAAGTAATTAAAACTTTACAACGACCACAAATCAACGAGATTTGTCATTTCTCTTATTGATTGGTGTGAGGGAAAAAGAAGATGGATAAAATTACGGTGAAATTATTTTGTAAAAGTCAACGCCATCATCCGTCTTCCGTTTTACAATGACTGCGAAATTTTGGACTAGTATTTAGCCATGTTTACCCAGAAAAATTAAAATATGTTTCTTTTTACAGGTTCCGCAACGACGAGAGACTGTTCCCATGCGAGAGGATCCGCATGGACAAAGAGACTACCGGTCTCCTCCGTCTGACCATCAGTGGAGTAGACCCTACTGATGTAGGCACCTACCGCTGCAGGATCTACAACCCACACGGAGAGGATACGTGCAGCGCGCAGCTCACTTATGATAGTGAGTATAGCTTAATGCACATGAGTAGACCACGGCCTACTGACATCAGCTCAGTAGACCTCACTGATGTAGGCGCCTACTGCTGCAGGATATCTTTCTTGCTCATTATCAAACATAAACATTTTTCTGTCCAATTACTGTCAAACATTGTGAGAACAACAATGGTACAAAATACAAATTCATGCTTACAATTATGGTGACATCTACGAGTATAACGCCACATACAAACTACGAATCGCACCAGACGCCACGTAAAGCTGAATCATGCGCGAGATCAACAGCTTTCAAAGTAAAGGAAGATAAAAGCATAATTTTCCTTCCACAGCCCTAGAACCCCACACCAGCAAGCGCCCCATCAGCGACCAGTACTCGGACTTCGACAAGATGAAGAAGACCGGCATCCCCATGCCGCTGGCTGACCGACCCATCATCAGGAGCATGGCTGACAGGCACCTGACCCTGGGCTGGAAACCTTCCATCCCGCATGGACCGAGGTTCCCTGTCACCTACCAGGTAAAATATGATTAGCACTGAATCGAAAAAATCTACCATGCGATGCAACAACTTAAATCGAAGATCTAAAATCCAAAATGAAATCATCAAAAACTTACCCGCATTTTTCTTTTCAAATTGGCTTTGACATACTGCATTGTGTCTACAAATTTAGCAGCAGTCTCTTACAACATGAGGAGGAGCTCGTGGCCAAATAATGAGCCGGATATGGGATAAATTAAATGCTACCGATTACAAAACTTAAATTTATTAATTACAAAAGACTTAAAACAGTGATCAGTAGTGTACTTGTGATTAATCACAAGTACACTACTGATCACTATTCAGATATCGCACTTCTATTTCACTTCGATTCGCTTCGTTGTGTAGCCAAAATCAGACTGACTGCTTCCGCAAACACGAAGGCTATTTATATGCCGACCGATCCTTCGTGAAGGTACAGTCAGCATCAAAAGTTGATGACCACATTTAGATTTTCAAAATCGCTGTACACCGTATTATACCTAAATCGCTGAACATGACAAGCGCCAGAAATGAATGATTATAATAAAAGGGCATAAGTAGGTGACCATCACTTTTCAAAAGTCGCTAAACAAAGTTATAGTAAAAAAAAACATAACATTCTTCGTCTCTAAAGTCTCTGAACAAATTTTTGACAAAAATAGCATACCATCGTTTATCTCTAAAGTCCCTGAATAATATGAAATGTTTTTTGAGTTTAATATGTGTGTGTATTTTTTTTCGGTAGGTATATGTGTTTGGTAAATTAAGTAGACACATGCACATGTAAATCGCCACCCTTTTATTTATTATCAACAAAATTAAATTAAATGGTCGATCTTTAGGTTAAGCCGACTACCCATTACATACCCACCCCACCCCTACTTAGGGTAAACATTCGTGTGATGATGTGATGTAGATGATAAATAATTGCAACCCCAATGGTCTACATCCGATACAAATTGATAATTAAGTAGAAATATTATTTTTACATTAAAGGGTAAACAGTTTTTCAAATACTTAGGGAAATAAACTATGTTTCCCTAAGAATTGAATTTAAACGGAATTTATGTGAATTTTGAAAATGAGTCTTATATGTAGATTAGGTTCTAATTCAATCGTAACTATAAAAATCATAAACTAAGGCTGGGTTGCACCATCTTACTTTAACAATAACAAACATCGAAACTTCAGTTAAAGTATGGGTTAGGCCAAAAATGAGTTGCACCATTTGACAAATAGTTAAATGACGTCATAACTTTAACCCTAACTGTAACCGCTCACTTTCTGCTGGTTAGTGCTATTGTTTGTGTTAAATTATCCGTCAATTGTCAAACGCGTTGAATATAACCTCTAAACATCATGTCCCTGCTCCAAGAAATACTCGCGGAAACCAGTTCTGAAGACGAACGCGATGATCTTGTCAGTGTTTGCAAGAAAATTGTCGTCCATGTTTTTATTTTCTAATATATAACTCATCGGAATCCGAAAAAGTATAGTAAATTAGAAATTAAAAAAAGCTTTCTTGAATAATTTCGTTGTTTAGATAACAGACTAGCGCGGTGACCCTCATTAGGTCGTCCATTGAGCGCAGCAAAATGATGACGTGTCATTATGTGATTGGATCATGAATAGCAGGTAAAAAAACAGTTTTTTTTTGTGCCGAACTGACGCGTAAATGAAATGAAGTGACACTGATGACAGCACTAGACAAACGAGTTTTTATGGGTATGTTTAGTGTTGCCATATTTAAAAATGTTACCCGCACCGAATTTGGGGTAAATCACGCCTCATTTGACTTGCAACCCCTTTAACTTTAACAAAGCTAATGAATTCGCGGGTGCAACACATTTTGCTATACCCGTTAAAGTCAGCGTTACTGTTAGTGTTAAATTTGACACAAACCTTAACTTTGACTTCTTCTATGGTGCAACTCAGCCTAAGTCGACGGTATGAATTTGAACTGAATCTGCGTGATTTTTTAAAATTAGTCTTATTGCTTTACGAATAAGGTTATAATTCAATCGAACTAAAAGAATCATTAATTACGTCGATGGTATAAATTCAAACAGAATCTGCGTGATTTTTGATTGTGAGTCTTATAGCTATACAAATAAGGTTACTAATCAATCATAATACAGAAAGCTTAGATGACGTCGATGGAATAATTTTTAAGCGGAATATGCTTATGCACCCACTTCTAATATTCCTCGTTGATACTATGACAAAAAAACAAAATTATTTTGGAAAGTTACATTCGAAATTTACATCCATATTTTTTTTTTGACATTAATTTGTTTGGATAGGACAAGATTATATTTATAACTCTGAAGATAGTAACGAGCACTTTTAAGTTTGCAGTTCAGCTACTTTTGATAGTATAAGTTTACACGCTACGTATCCGAAACAAACTAATGTTCAGTAACTTTTGTTATTTAAGATGTTAAGTTATTTTTGGACGTTTTGTCGTGATTACACTAGATAACCAAAACAAGCATTCTATATTGTTCAGTGACTTTTGTAAAACTGAATGTTATGATGTTTTCGGATACTATAACGATCAGCAATTTTTGACAAAATGGTGTTCAGTGACCTTTGACGAGTAGTGTTCAGTTAATTTTGAACTTTAATGATGTTCATTCAATACTGGCGCCCTTCTTGTTGAGCGATTTATGGGTGATATAATGTACAGTGATTTTGAAAATCTGAATGTGGTCATCGACTTTTGATGCTGACTGTACCACAACTTTCAGGAACCTTCTTCACAGTTCATAGGTTACCTTTCTGTCTCAAATCTTCTAGACAGCTCCATAGTAGAGCATTGTCCTTCGAGACACTTTTTTATCAGACATTAAAGTTATTATCAAAAATATAATCTTATTTTCTTTCCTTGTTTTTTTTTTAATTAACTTGATTTAATAACCTATATCCCCTAGATGTGGCAATGCAATAGCTATTTAATTATAAGTTCCGGTGTATGTAAAGACAAGAGATGGTTATATCGCGTTTCCAAGAGAACTCTTCAAAAGTCCGGGATAAAAACTATCCTATGTTCTTTCTCAAGGTCAACTCTATCTCTGTACCAAATTTCATTAAAATCAGTTCAGTGGTTTAGACGTGAAAGCGTAACAGACAGACAGACAGAGTTACTTTCGCATTTATAATATTAGTAGGGATAAAACTTTTAATTAAACTGCGTAAAAACATTGATTAATGAAACGCTACCATTTTCTTCCAGGTGGAGATGTGCGAAGTCCCCGACGGCGACTGGTTCACCGCTCGCACAGGGCTCCGCTCCTGCGTCTGCGACATCCGCAACTTGGAGCCCTTCCGCGACTACAAGTTCCGCATCCGCGTCGAAAACAAATATGGCGTCAGCGACCCGTCACCCTTCGCCATCACACACAGATCTAAACTGGAACCTGACCCTCCCAAGTTCATCCCTTACTTAGAACCTGGTATAGATTTCAGACCAGAAACGTCTCCATACTTCCCTAAGGACTTCGATATTGAACGGCCTCCCCATGATGGGTATGCCCAAGCTCCAAAGTTCCTTCGCCAAGAGTATGACTCTCAGTACGGAGTGAAGGGCCACAATGTGAACTTGTTCTGGTTCGTCTACGGGTACCCGAAGCCGAAGATGACGTACTTCTTCAATGATGAGCCTATTGATATTGGAGGGAGGTACGACTGGAGTTATACCAGGAATGGACAGGCTACGCTGTTTATCAACAAGTGAGTAGTTTAAGTTTTAAATAGTGGCAGTATATCCAAAACAATATAAATACATATTTCAGATACTTTTTGATTCGAAGTAACGGATTTTCAACGGTTAGCGCTGAGCTGAGCCTCAAAGAATTTAGACATTTATTTAGGTGCCATGTATTTTAGTGAAGACGAGCATGAAGGATATTGAGATTAACCTTATTTTGCGGTAATACAAAAACCTACAATACCTTTCTTATTGCTGTCGTTTCGATTTAAGACGACGAAGATTTTTTTTTTGGAGAGCTTTCCTATAAAGTAGTCCTTAAGTTAATTAAAACTCTCCCATAATAAATATCTAAATACCTTAAGAAGGCAAAAAATTACAAACTTCAAAAAAAATATCTTTCCTCCCGCAGGATGTTAGAACGCGACGCGGGCTGGTACGAAGCCGTCGCCACCAACGAGCACGGGCAGGCGCGACAACGAGTGCGCCTGGAGGTGGCGGAGTACCCCACCTTCATCCGCCGCCCGGAGGAGGTGGTGGTGCTGCAGCGCAAGACGGCGCGCTTGGAGGCGCGGGTCACGGGTGTGCCCTACCCGGACATCAAGTGGTACAAGGACTGGCAGCCACTCGCGCCTAGCAGTAGGACTAAGGTAACTTGGGGAGATCATCCACAAATGTTTAAAGGATTTTGTTTATATTTGTTATTACTATTACGAAATAGGCCAATGTCAATGAATTACAGTCATTTAGCAGCAAAATAAAAGCATAATCAGAAATATACGCAAACGCTCGCATATATCTTATGATACATGCCACGGGACCACATTAAATGCTTATTAAAGTGAATTCTTTATCAACATATCTATAAAAAATGCTCGTCCATTTGCGTTCAATGCGCGTTGTTCCTTAAAACTATTATCAATTTTCATTCCCATATTTGTTTCTCAATTATACGACATTTTAACCCGGCGAAATCTTCTAAGCCCATAATACCGATATCTTTAAAATGATATCTTCTCATCGTCTCCTTGTATACAGATCCAATTCATCGAGCCAGACACTTGCCTGCTGGTGATCCACGACGCGATCCTGAAGGACGAGGGTCTGTACTCCATCTCCGCGCGGAACGTGGCCGGCAGCGTCAGCACATCCGCCATGCTGCACGTCGAAGAGTCCGAGCATGAGTACTCCTACAGGTCAGTACATAGCAAGGACAATAGAGATGATTCTCTATGATGAAAACGAATACTCCGATAGATCAGTTCTCAGATAATGACGCATACTGAAATCAATTACAACACACCTATTGTCAGTAAAGGAGAAAGTATTCATACATCATCCCTAGTGAATCGAACATCGGTCCACTGGCCGAGCTGTTGACCACGGCACCAGAGCTACTCAGTCCCCCTGATATCAATCTGCCGTCCTATCGGTCTATGAGAGTGAGAGAATCTAGAGATCTTGCACCTGTGCCTGAGCATACACGCTTGCAATATAATATTGCCCGCGACGGTGCCTAGTATCTGCTGAGATTGAACGAAATGACTAAAAACATTCGCTTGGAACAATGAGCTATTGTGGTATGCCGAATCTGGAGGAGGAGAAACAGCTCAAGTTTCACGTGGAATCATTTAGTGTGTTCCCGTATTGAAACATATTTTTATGCTGATCACAGAATCCGCGAACACCCACCACGTGTAAAGCCGAGCACGAAGCCGTTCGGCGACTTCTACGACCTCGGAGACGAACTGGGCCGCGGTGTGCAAGGAGTCGTGTACCATGCTGCTGAGAGACTTAATGGTAAGTCAACTAAGACAGTAGTACAGTACAGGTAGTTACAGGTCTCCTAGGAAAAGCAGGCACTTCGGAAATCATCGTATGTCTTCGGAAATACGAGCGCGAGATGAGATCTAATATTATAGAACTTTTACAACCATGGAAGAACTTACCTCTTTTGACGCTACCATTCTGAGAAAAAAAAAGGAGAAGGTTCCTTCCCCGATCTATTAAAAAAAAATCACTAATTAAACCGATTCACAAAAAAAAAAAACAAAATCAGATTAAAATTATTACCGCCCAATAGCTCTCTTACCTGCAGCCTCAAAGATCTTTGAAAAAGCCATGTGTGACCGTACCGTTTATGTTTATGAAATTAAATGTTTTTTTTTTTAATTTTTTAATTTGTGTTGATTGAATGAAAGGTAAATTGCGGTTTGCGATTTATGACGTATTAAAAAAAAAAATACTTACTAGATCTCGTTCAAATCAATTTTCGGTGGAAGTTTGCATGGTAATGTACATCATATATTTTTTTTAGTTGTATCATTCTTTTATTTTAGAAGTTTAAGGGGGAAGTTTTTTATCACTTTGGAAGTGTCTCTCGCGCAAACTATTCAGTTCAGAAAAAAAATGATATTAGAAACCTCAATATCATTTTTGAAGACCTATCCATAGATACCCCACACGTATGGGTTTGATGTAAAAAAAAATTTGAGTTTCACACACAACATATTTTTATAAAAAAAAAAAAAATTGCCAAAAAAATGCTAATACGGTATAAACGAATATTTAAAGGATAAAGTATAAGGAATCCCTAATATGATATTATTAGATTTAGTTTGGATATAAGTTTGGCTGTTTAAAGCTTCCTCTTCCTCTCTCCATGTGTCTTTTGCTGTGACCGACAGGGTCCATAATGATCACATTTTTTTTATTTACCACCTAAGTACACATTGTGGAATGCAATTAAGTTTGAGTATTGAGTAATGAAAATCATATCTAGATTTTAAAACTGTCCAAACCAAAAATATTTACTAACTTGAAAGGTACTTGCAAACTAATTTAATGTTGATGAATTTAAGTAGCGTCCGTTGCAGTCTTCGCCAGAAAAAATACGCGTTATCGAGTAACTCCGAATTTTGTGCACGAAAAAACCCTCTAAAAAAACGTATAACTAATTAATCTAACAGGGTTGATGCTAAGATTCCATTTTTTTGGTAATTCACAGGCCGAAACTACGCCGCCAAAATAATGCACGGCCACTCAGCCTTGAAACCCTTCATGAAGAACGAGCTAGACATCATGAACCTCCTGAACGACCGTCACCTTATCCGTCTGTACGACGCCTACGAGCATGAGCACACCCTGGCTCTAGTCCTGGAGTTGGCTGGAGGCGGGGAGCTGGTGCGGGACAGACTGTTGAGGAGTCAGGGGTACACGGAGCGGGAGATCGCGGGATACATCCGACAGTTGCTGAGGGGGGTCAAGTATATGCACGATAATAGTGTCGCGCATTTGGGCTTGACGGTGAGTTTTGTGTTAACATTTTGTTTTATGTTAGATGTAATATTTATCAATTTTTTAATCCTTGGGAGACATAGTTGTCTCCTTGGCGTTGGTATAAAATTAATTGGTACTCAGTTCTTAAGAACTTCGAGTTGTTTAGTTCACTTGCAATTTCTTGAATCAGCTCCGGACAAGTCCTGGTTAACCTATCGAGCAGACAATTCCAAATAAGTATATCCTGTTTTAATTCATTTGGCAGAAAGTCCCTATCCACACACTCTGAAACAGGTTGTGGTACCAGTGGATTTATAATTTATTTTAAAATTTTAAAATATTTTTTGCTTGTCGACCAAACCATTAATAACGTTTCAAATCTCATCCCCAGATTGGTGAACTCCTCCTCTCACACGCCGGCAGCGACGAACTGAAGCTTTGCGACTTCGGGCTGTCGCGCCGCATACAGTTCAACAAGTACGCGTCGCTGGACTACGGCATGCCGGAGTTCGTGGCGCCGGAAGTGGCCAGCGGGGAGGGCGTCTCCTTCGCCGCCGACATGTGGAGCATCGGCATCATCACCTACATCCTGCTCAGCGGACACTCGCCCTTCCGTGGGGCCAACGACCGCGAAACCCTCTTCAGGATCCGTGAAGGCAGATGGGAGTGGCACGATGAGGAATGGTGGTCCCGACTCAGCACTGAAAGTCGGGACTTCATTTCGAAGCTGCTGACCTTCAACTGGCATGAGCGTATTGATGTTAACACTGCTCTGTCTCATCCTTGGTTGGGATTGGCTGATAAGATCTATCAGGAGGAGTACCAGATCACTACGGATAGGTTGAGGAATTACTACAACTTGTACAGGTGAGTTTTTTAACATATTATTTATGGCCTGGTAGAAAAGAGGCCTCCCTACTCGCTTACTTCTTGCCCACGAGGTATTTGATCAAGCAACACGCGGGTTGTGACAACAACTGCGGAGAATACAATTGAAAGAAGCTGCATTTAGCATGTCTCGACGCGACGTACTCACGCGAAGGGAACAAGTGACGGCCGCGTGGCGTAAGTGTGACATGTGACCTTATGTCAGAGGCATCAGACATAAAGTTAATATTGCGAAGAGAAACGCGCGCCAACGCGCGCGCCAGAAATGCATCAACTGTACCAAATCATGACGTCATAAAATGACATCACAGCTACCATTTGTCTAATAAACTTAATAGATTAAGTGTTGAGGTTGACACGTTTTGAAGTTTTAGAAAATACTAATAAATAATACTGATAGCCGACTGGCTTTCTAGTATTTTTGGCTTTCTTGTCGGCGGTGGTGTCTGAGTTTGACCTGTTTTAAAATTGTAGGTACTCTTTAAAAATGTGCATTTATCATATCAGGCCATAAATGGCTATCTAAACATCAATGACATGGCTATAACAGAATTTCTTTTTAAAATAGCTGTAGCTATAAAAATAGCCTGGATGCTGTCAAAGTCTTACAAATCCGAATCAGATGATGACATTTCTGGCCTCAAAAAATATATCACAAACATTTTGCATGTGTCGAGATTCCTGTCTTAACGCGTGGGTGGAAGATTCACTATCAATTAAATCTTGATGCAAAAATAAAGCTGTGCACACATTATAAAAGTGAGGCGAACGCGCGATTTTTAAAAGACTGAAGCAAAACTTCACAAATGTGATGGATATTAAATATCTCATGACGATAAAACAAAAATAAATTATTTTTGAATAAGGTAGTAATTACTTGAAATAATTACGAGTTTAGATGTGTTTTGTTTTATCGTCATAAGAAATCGATAATTCATCACGATTGCGAAGTTTCGCTAGTTAAGCGTCAACTTGATTGTTTTCAGCTGAATAAGGGCTTTATCGAGTTGAAACAACAAATAGTTTGTTATATACACAAGCATAGCTTGAACAACTTCCCAAATGCAATAGTTCAGAGACACATCTAAGAACAACAAAAAACGCAACGCTCTGCAACGATCTGTGTACACCCTAACCCAATCCGGAAAATCACAATGATTCAATGCATTATATCACAGGTATATTTGGCACTGTCCTCAATCAATCAATTCGAGCCAATAACTAAATACAGAGTTGGCACCAACCACCACACTTGTCACAAACGTTGGTAAACATTTTTATCAATGACCATGTGATTACACCCAACGTATTGGACGTGGCTTTGAGAGGAAGCCAAACAGTAGTATGTAACCTCTTGATGGAAAATTAAGTGGAAAAAGAACATAAAAAACTTACTTCCCTCCTTCGTTAATTCCGGTGCCATTGATTCATAATTGTGCCAAATAAACATATTTCTTTCTCTCTTCGTTCAAAAAAGTGTAAAAATCAGTGTGTTAAACAATGAAGGCTATAAAGGGAGTGATTGATTGGATCAGGGACTGGACCAGCAATGCACAATGCCGCAATTGGTTCCGTCGCAAGCCGCTCAGCGGGGCCTACGAACATCCTTCCAAGATGGTGTACCCGCCCGGGGAGACTTACACTCCTGAAGGTTAGTTTGTCCACTTTTTTTCACCTTGATCTCAATATAGAGTGACCATACTTATCGATGCTTGAGCCTGTCAGAAAGCTTTATGTCAAAGCAAAGCAAAATAAAAGTAGATGAGATCTGACGAAAGTCATACCATTTGCATGTATCTGGTCAGGTCTACCTGGCGCGGGTTTGTTTGTTAACATTAATATCTCCATCACATGTGGCTGTGAGCATTTTGTTCTACAGCTGTTTTGTTTTTGTAGTGCTGTATTTTAAGCAATCTATTGAAATCCCAATAGGAACTCAGAGGAACTCGCTCACATAATCGGGTTTGCGAACTCTCAAACCCGATTAACGATTCCCGATTTTTCCAAAGTATTGAAATGATCAAGGAACTTCCTTGACCTTTTCAATACTTCACTTTCTCTGAGAGATCTGTGTAATCTTTATGGTCAAGACTTGGATTTAACTTCTTCCAATTTTAATACCACACCTCAGATCTCTGAAAAGGCTATATATCTCTATGCAATGCTTTTTTACAAAATAATATTTCTTTCCCTTTTTTAACATTCTTCTTCATCTTTCTTCTTTATTTTTCTTTTGATCCTTTCTTTTTATCAGTGAATATAATATAAATACCTTGTCTGCCCAGCGACCCCAGACCGTAGCCAGCACGAGCGCGAGCCGGGCGAGTATGAGATCAACTTCAAGCAGTGGGACCATCCCGACTGGGAGGTGTCCGCCAAGTCCGAGAGCCAGTGAGTAACACATTCACACATTTCTCACTGAGCAAATTGTAACCATAATTTCAGCACATGAGACTAAACCCTCCTACATATAAGTGTTTTGTTGGTAATTAATTTTCCTTGAAACTATCGAATAAATTACCTGTATTATTTACAAATCTTCACCTCCTCCTTTCTCGTGCTTCTAGCTACCAGAACGGCCCCGACACGTACCTGCTGCAGCTGCGCGACACGCAGTTCCCGGTGCGCCTGCGCGAGTACATGAAGGTGGCCTGCAACCGCTCGCCAGGATACAGCCTTAACGTCTTCGATACTTATGACCCCAGGGTAAGTAAAGTAATTCAAGTCCTACGAGTGCAAAAATACACCGAGAAATTTTTCAATTCGTTTCGACTTCAACGTATGTATCGAAAAACATTGAACGGTTTCTGTGTCTTCCTCTTAAAGTATAGACTTAGAATATTTCTCCTTGTCCCTTGCGCGGTGAAACAGCTTGGCAGCACTTGCGGCTCTATGACTAAGCTGTTTCTAAATTCAAATGAAAATATGGAAAAAGGACGGAAGGCATCCTCACAAAGTTTTTTATAATCATTATGAGAAGATGATAATATAAGTTATTTCTTAAAACAAAACTTTTCTCATTCATAATTTGTGTTATTTTGTAATCTCCAGACCCCGATCATCCGCGAGCGTCGTCGCTTCACGGACATAATGGACGAGGAGATCGACGACGAGCGGCGCGAGCGCATCAACAACTACGGCAGCGAGTCCTACACCATCCGCCGCCTGCGCCACGAGCTCGGCACGCGCCTGGACTCCTACGCCGAGGCGCAGGCCTTCATGGAGTCCAAGAAGGACGGACAGCTTCCCTTCTTCCGCGAAAAACCTCAGCTTCTCCCCGTCAGGGAAGGAGAGAGTGCCCACCTATCCTGCTACGCCGTAGGAGACCCCAAACCCGCCATCACCTGGTTCAAAAACGACATGCCTATTGCCGAAGGTCAGCGCATCACTATCGTTGAAGACGAAGACGGCAGGTCTACCCTCAAATTCGAGCCCGCTAAACACCACGATATCGGCTTCTACAAGGTCGTAGCCAGGAATAAGGTCGGACAGACTGTTGCTAGGACAAGGATTGTGGAGGCAACCACTCCGGATGCTCCCGACAGCCCTACTGCCGCCGAAGTATCTGATACGGAGGTTCTACTAAGATGGAAGCAGCCGAAATACGACGGTAACTCCACCGTCATCTGCTACAGTCTCCAGTACAAGGCAGGAGACAGCATAGAGTGGCGCGATGTCGCCAAAAACATCGACCATGAATTCTTCGTCGTTCGCAACCTTTCCCCTGACACCAGCTACCAGTTCCGACTCTCCTCTTGCAACAGGATCGGATGGAGCGACAAAGGCATCCCCACACACTTAGTCAAGACCAAAACTGCCGGCGGACCTAAAATAGAAATCACTAAAGCCATGAGACACCTTCAACAGATCACGGAATCTGGACAAGAAGTCACTTTAGACGAGAATAAACCCAAACTGGACTATTCGATCGAAGATAGACCAGTGGAATGGGTGTCTTCTCAACAATTCACTGAACGATACAGCTTTGTTTCTGAATTATGGCGTGGAAAGTTCTCGATCGTCGTCAAAGGCATCGACAAGAGCAACGACAATGTAGTCGTGTCGAAGATTCTGGAACAGCGACCGGAAACGGAAGTACAGATTCAGAGGGAGTTCGAATGCTTAAGGAGGCTGAGACACGAAAGGATATCTAACTTATTAGGTGCTTACCAAGGCCCTGGGTCTTCAGTTTCTGCCTTGATCTTAGAAAAGCTGCAAGGTGCTGATATAATGACCTACCTGTCGAGTCGCCACGACTACACAGAACAGATGGTAGCGACCATTGTCACCCAGATCTTGGACGGTTTGCAGTACCTCCACTGGCGAGGCTACTGCCATTTAGACCTCCAACCTGATAACGTAGTGATGGCTTCTGTCAGGTCTATCCAGGTTAAGCTGGTGGACTTCGGATCTGCGCATAAAGTTACTAAATTGGGCACCAGTGTACCGCAAGTTGGTGATTTGGAATACAAAGGTGAGAAATTGAACTGGATGATAAGACACTTGGCCCACTTGCACCAGAAATCACAAAATAATTGTAACGCTTAGCATTATTCTATATATGATATTCAAACGATTGATAAAAACAGAATCGACTATTTAAATCAGTTTAGCTTGTGGTGCAAGCGGTTATTAATCTTGAGCTTAATAAGTAAATTAGCTCAAAAAAATCCTGTTTAAAATAATGTGACGCAAACAAAATTTCATACACAAAAATCTCTTCGCGGAATACAATATTTAGTTTTGATCAAATTCAAATTCATTTATTAATTTTGTGAACATACCTAGGGTAAAAATATATATGATAGATATAAATAATCGAAAAAACTACCAAACATTCATTATTTCCCTTCAAATCTATCAACTAAAAACTCTGTTCCCACCCACAGCACCAGAAATAATAAACGACGAGCCAGCGTACCCGCAGACGGACATCTGGGGAGTGGGAGTGCTGACGTACATCATGCTGTCCGGCGTGTCGCCCTTCAAGGGAAGCGACGACGCCGAGACCAAGCAGAACATCTCCTTCGTGCGCTACCGGTTCGAACATCTCTACAAGGAGATCACACAGGTGTGAACAACGACTGTTGCGGTTTGGGTGAAATAATAAAAACTTTGGGATGATCCGTGGATCGTCTCCGAAGTCTGATGGCCAATTTTAACCCTTATTCAAAATGTTGCCAAGAAAAAACTTAAACCAAAATACCATCTTTTTTTCCAGGAGGCGACCAGGTTCGTAATGTTCCTGTTCAAGAAGGTCCCTCTCAAGCGGCCGCTGGCGGAGGAGTGCTACGAGCACCGCTGGCTCACGCAGAGCGACTTTATGAACAAGAAGCGCGAGAGGGCGCGCTTCCTCGGCAACAGACTGAAGGTAGACCGTCGTTCTTTTACTTTCTATGCTTAATCGACGCTGAAAATTCACCAGAATCATTGGTTAGTGAACAAGATTTTTGCATTTAAGATCTGGAGTACCTACATAAAAGTATTCGTTCGTGGAAACAATACATACTTTATTCTATACTAAATTCATCGATGTCTTTTGACCATACCCATTTCGGACCAATACTGTGGATCATTGTCAATGTAATGATGATACGATCAACCTTCCCTTGAATCCATGATAGCCAGTAGAAGCCAGGCGATAACTTGAGTAGCATTAGCGTTGCTTACTCACAGATATTTCAGCAGGATCGATTAGTTATCGTCATTATATTATATCAGCCAAAAGACGTCCACGCCTGGATATAGGCTCTCCCCAAGCGTCGCACTTCGACCGGTCCTGTGCTTCTCACTCGATTAGCAATTTGGACTAAAATAAATAACTAATTACCTTCTGTCCGCAGGAGTTCTCGGACTCGTACCACGAGCGCAAGTCGCGCGAGGCTTCCCAAGCGGACACGGTGTCGGCAGCCTTCGGCGGCGTTCGGCAGCTGGCGCGCTCCAACAGCATCCAGGACGAACTGCTCACTACCTTCTCCACGCATTGAGTTATAGTCTACACGCACACGAGGGCTCTTAGGCTATGATAATACAGTCGGTATTTCTGTGTAGATGAATGGGACTTGTTACTTTCTTTCTTTTTGTATGAGTTTCAATATTAATACAAATGGTGTTTTTTAATATAACATCACGCCTTTATTCCCCGAAGGGTTAGGCAAAGATCTACCTATTGTAACAACCACATTTCGCCAGTTATGTTTTAAGTCCCTTGTAATAGTGGGTGTGTGCGGTGTTAACAAAGTAAAAAAAATCTTTTTGAACTAGTCTTATTTCTCTTTTAATTCAAAGTCGATTATAAGTTTATAAAACATCGTTAGGTATTAGCTCAATTTAAAACCTAAAATACAAAACCCTAAAACGGTCAAGTTTGAGCCCCATAGATTTTTTACTTTCAATGAATTTAATATTTAGTAATCTGGACTTCGATTTGACTGTAAAGGATTAAAATCGACTGTATTTTCATCAAACTAAAATTTCAAGTGTGTTTACAAAATAAATACATTTTTCACACAATTCATGTACATTTACGCGTCATCCAAATCGAAAATCTAGTCATAATGGAAAAAATGTTACGACGGTTTTGTTACTGTTAAGCTTATTTATTGTATACAAATTTTTATTATTTATTTATTAAATTATTTAAACTAATTGGTATATTGATGCTCCAGTATTAATTGAACTTAATAAAGAGCATTGATTTGATATTATTGCACTTTTATTTCTTTATAAAACTCCACAAAAATACAGTGAACTACCTACTCAGTGCCGCATGACTGCTTTTGGCGCGAGACTAAGGGCGCCATCTTTTTTCACAGACAATTTCACATTTTTTCTCTACAGCGTCCTGAGTCATTCAAGCGCCAAAATAATCATGCTCCACTGTACCCTGAGCCAACCGGACAAACGTTATATCCTGTCCGAATAGTTATCCAATTTTCAAAAAAGTATAGTATTACAATAAGAAGCTGTTTCCCTATTGTTTAAGTAGCTATGAACCCCTCTCGGGTATGAGCCTCCTCCAGAGATATGTATTTATTTGTCTCTACTGAGAGCTGTGTGGAGCCAGTTTCCTCCCGCTGTACGCTCGATATAGTCTTGCACTCTTGACGTTGATCTTCCTCTCCTCGTACGTTGTGGGCCAGTCCATGTTCTAGCTCGTATGGTCCACCTTTCTTCGTTTAGTCTTGCAATATGTCCGGCCCACCTCCGTTGAAGGCTTTTTGCATGTGCCTCAGGTTGGCTGGACAAATCTTCAAAATAGCTTGCATTTAACTAGGTCAATAGGTCACTTTATGTGACGGCTAAACACCCTTATTTCAGAATTTGTGACGCTACAGAATCTTAGATAATCGATCGAAAACGTGTCCAGCCATCTTGAAAAACCACTTTTCGCTGGTCTCTCAATCTCGGTAACGGAAGTGATTTTGACGACTTTTTGCATATCAACGGGCGTCACATAAATTTGTGACGGGCACCGAGCTAAAAGTTTTGTGATAAGTACAGTGGTTTAGTAGAAAAATGCAAAAATCTGTGTCCAGCCATCTTGAATTTACGTATAAAACTTATGGCTGGCACTTCCGAATCTCAATAACGGGGGCGTTTTCGAATATGGTTCCTTTACTAATACTTGGTGACGCAATGTGTGACAGTAATAACGTTTGATTTATGGCGTCACATGTAAGGGTTTACGAGAAATCAATAAAAACTTAATGTCCAGCCAACCTGAGTTCAAGATGGCTGGACACATGTATCTCCACTGCCTGATGATCTACGACCTTCGAAATGTGTTCAAAATGTTGTGACGGGGACGATAATGATAACCTGAAATTGTGACGGAGAAACTTTGCGTAGTTTCAAAGATATTGACCATTTAAATTTCCCTATACAAACACTGCAGTAGGGTAACCAATATTGTAGGTTTTATGTAGGACAAGTATATTTAAAGGTGTTTTCTTTAATGGACGAAAATCCGTGTATTGGTGATACTAATACGAACAACTGTAGATATTTAAATCAATAGAAGACAAAAATGTAGAAGTGAGGAAGGGGGGGGGGTGTAATTTTTAAATGTTATTGATTATTTACGTGCAGATATCTATTATTTTTAGATAATCGATCGAAAACTTACTCCATTGGAGTAAGTTTTTGACCGCGTCAAACCGCGATCAACCAGTCGTCAGATTTTGGTGTTCAAAATCAAAATCAAAATCAAAATATTTTTATTTCACATAGGCCTGCATGGGCACTTATGAAACGTCGACAAAAAGGTGCACGGTTCGGGTTGGTCGTTTCCTATGGAGAAGAACCGGCAAGAAACTCCATGGTTACTCTTTTAAAATGATTAGATTTTACAATATTTTCATGTTACAGCATTAGTACTCAAGTATGGGGGGACAGCATAGGCCCGACAATAAGTCGTTGCTTACTACACAAAAAAACGGAAAACAAGATAAGAGGTTAACAAAAGTTATCACACCTCTAGGAATCTACAAGGCCTACACTGTTCACACATTCACAAACGTTCAGTCAATGGAAGCACTTGCCAGTTATCGTGGAGCTCGACTTATAACTCAAGGAGCTCAACATCACGACAAACAACACCAAAGAAAGGACATCTGGGTGGGTCGCTTATAGCACTGTTTTTCTAATTTTAACCATTGTCCGGCAGTTTGCCAGACAATAGTCAAAATCAGAAAAAGACCCACATGGTCCTCACATTCAGAATATAAAAATAATAAAATATTTGTCATATTAAATAATCATGTCAATTCATTAAATGTCAATATACAGAAAACTAAATAAAAAATAAAATAAAATATTTAACATGTAAATATTCGTCAAAAAAATAATAATATCATACTTGAAAAAGTAAACAATGTCATGTGTATAAAGAAAATTCATAAAATGTCAAATTGTAAAAAAGAAAAAAAAAATAGGTAAGTATAAGTAAAGTCAATTCAAATTGGAGCAGTTCAATCCCAAGCTTTTTTGTCCTCTATATAATCTTTAATAGTATAAAATCCTTTCTGGCAAAGTTTACGTTTTATAAAGGATTTGAATTTATTAAGGCTTAAATTTTGAATGTGGCTTGGTAGTTTATTATAAAAGCGAATACATTGGCATCTGAAAGATCCACCTATTTTCTTGAGCCTTGTTGTGGGTACAATATATTTATGTCTATTTCTTGTATTTATATTGTGAATATCACTATACTTCTTGAACAGCTTTATATTTTTGTGAGCATACACAAGATTTTCATAAATATACTGAGAAGGAACAGTCATTACATTAATTTCCTTAAATTTTTCTCTGAGAGAGTGTCTTGGACTCAATTTATAAATTGATCTAACCGCCCGTTTTTGCAAGACAAAAATGGTCTGTATATCAGCGGCATTCCCCCACAATAGAATGCCGTACGACATTATGCTATGAAAATAACTGAAGTAAACTAATCGGGCTGTCTCTACATCGGTTAAATTACGAATTTTTCTAACTGCGTATGCTGCAGAGCTCAGCTTTTTCGACAATTTATCTATATGAGGCCCCCACTGAAGCTTAGCGTCTAAAGTTAAGCCCAAGAACACCGTGCTATCTTCAGGGTTCAACTCTTCGCCCTTTACCAACACACAAGTTTTCACCTGCCTAACGTGAGGCAGTGTAAACTTAATGCATTTGGTTTTTTTTCCATTAAGAAGCAAATTATTAGCATTAAACCAATGCACCACTTTTGAAATAGCGGTATTTACATCGTCAACAACTAGCTGTTGTCGTTTAAGTTTAAATAAAAGCGAAGTGTCATCCGCAAATAGTACTATATCGTGATTATCCTTTATGAGGTGAGGCAAATCATTAATATAAATAAGAAACAAGAAAGGGCCAAGAATCGAGCCCTGTGGGGCTCCCATTATTATAATAGATCCGGGTGATCTTTTTCCGTTCACGTCAACGCTCTGGATCCTATCACTCAGGTATGAGATAAGAAGATCCAGAGCACTGTTTCGTATTCCGTAGTGGCGGAGCTTCCTGATTAAGGTTTCATGAAGGACGCAATCAAATGCCTTGGATAAATCGCAAAAAATGCCCAAAGCATCACATTTATCTTCCCATGCATTATAAATATGTCCTAAAAGTTCGACACCGGCATCAGTAGTTGAGCGACCCTTCGTAAAACCGAACTGTTTATTATGTAATAATTTGTGTTTATTAAAAAATGTTTGTAATTGGTCTAAAATTAATTTCTCAAAAACTTTACTGAAAGTTGGCAGTACTGAAATAGGTCTATAATTTGTGGGGTCTGATGTACTACCTGCCTTAAATAAAGGAATAATTTTACTATTTTTCATAAGGTCAGGAAACTCCCCACAATCAATACAATTATTAAAAATAGAAGCTAAGGTAGGTGCTACAATATCAATAATAGACTTGGCAACTTCTACAGAGTTACCCCACAGATCCGCAGTCTTCTTAACATTTAAGGTGTGAAATGTTTTTAATATATCTCTACATGTGACATGTTCAAAATGAAATTCTGAGTCGCAAGCTTTAACATTTTCTTTTAGCAAAGATTCGGCAACAGTAGGTGACGAGTTTAGGGATTTCGTCGTTGAAACGGGAATGTCAGAAAAGAAACTTTCGAAAGCCGCGGCGACATCCGAATCTGATGTAATTACTCTGTCATTAATTGTTAAGCTGTAGTCACTATTACGTTTACTAGACTTTCCCGTTTCATTATTAATAATATTCCAAGTAGTTTTAACAATATTATTGCTGTTTCTAATTTTGGAGCTCAAATAATGTGACTTAGCAATATGACACACTTTTTTAAACAATTTTGAATAATTTTTAACGTATAAATTAAATTCGGCAGTATTTACAAAAACTCTTTCATTATACAGCTCATAAAGCCTTGTTCTACTCTTGTGAATACCAATGGTAGCCCAGTCACTAAAAGATGCATTACAATTTACTGAGATAGTCTTGGGAATGAAAGTGGAATTAAATTGCTTACAATACATATCAAAAAATTCATCATATTGATGATGAGGATTGTCAGTAGACAATAATGGTACCTAAGTTGTTTATTAGTTTATTTTTAAATGTTTCCAAGTATCTTACCGTTTTTGGGTTAACAGTGATATCCTTTTTAGCCACTTTGATTTTTTGGTTATCAATGGTAATCATTTGACCGCAATGATCAGAGTCTAGAGCATTTATAATTTCTTTATGGATTGGAATAACATCAGTATAAATATTGTCTAGACATGTGGCACAAGTAGGCGTTATTCTTGTAGGCTCCAAAAATAGGTTTACGAGATTGTAGGACTGAAACAGACTCATAATTTTACTACAAGAACTTGAGTTTTCTAATAAATTTACATTAAAATCACCGCAAGTGATAATGGACTTGTTTGTGTTACAAATTTGTGTTACGGTGAATAGTAGTAGCATTATACCGAGCATGGCTCGCTCTTTGGCCCTTTGTGCAACTCGTATTCGGTAAATAGTCTCCTTTGTGAGCGTCCATGTCTCGTCATTACTTTTGATGAAACTTTAAATAAATAAATAATTTGAAACGAACGAGACAATGCTTTTGAGAGCAACACAGTAACTGTTACCCTGACATCAAAGGTAGGTACATAAATAATAATTGTACCTTCTACATAATGTACCGCAGGAGCAGCGGTGGCAAAGTGGTGGCGGCCCCGACTTACGAATAGTAAGTCGTGGGTTCCAACCCAGTCAGGCGCGTTACTTTGTGTAATATACTTCACCACCGCTCTCCAAACGGTGAAGGAAAACATCGTGCGGAAACCGGCATGTCCTAGAACCAAAAATTCGAAGACTTGTGACATCTACCAACCCGCACTGGACCCGCGTAGTGGATTATAGCCCATTCCCTCTCATAGAGAGGAGGCCGCGTGTCCCAGCACTGGGAACATTTAAGGCTGATTATGCTACATAATGTAGTTCCATAACCACACGCAAGAAAATCACTATGGATACAATACAAACAGCAATAAAATAACGAGTTATCATAGTAAAATTGATTTTAATTAAAAACCTATTCATGTACATGCAATTTACACATAATTTTTAAATAGACGCTTTTTACTCACAATCAACTTTCTATGGTATAATATTTGCTGGTGTACTTTTTGTGGCAATCCTTTAGAATATATTATGGATACTAAATATAAATAATAAAACGAAGAGTGAATTTATTTTAATCGCTATCTGAAGACAAAGTGATTATACAGGTTGTAAAAAGAAGCATCACATAGCCCTCATCTCATATTCTGTAGATAATATTGTACAAAAATAATTACTGGGAATTTTCTTTGGTGTGATCACTGGAGGTATCCTACATGATTTCGTGCAATGTTACGCACGCCAACCATTGTGCTCATTGATGCATACAACAACGAAAGAGTAATAGTTAAAAATAAGCTCAACAGCTAATAAATATTGGAAGTTTGACATTCAATATCTCCGTAACCAGACGGTTCCAGGTACAGGGAGACCAAGGGACTCTCGGCTGCGTTGAGCGTCCTTTTACAACCATTATCAAATTAAGTATCTAGTTGCTTTACACTTTGACGAATAGTGTGTGATCCTGAAATTGTCGTCAATGAGCTACTGAGATCGTGACAGTAAAAATACACAAGCATGTAAGAATGTTACTACTATGAACACAAAGTTAAATTAAAAGAAGAACGATATCACTAATCCCTGTTAGATCATAGATCTTTTGAGAACTTCACAATTTTAACTACTTTCGAGCACATTATTATAAGACCACCATTGAGCTTTTTAAAAATAATTTATAGATTTATGTCAGTCCATAAAAAATACACCAGTTTCCCAAAAACAAATACATTATATAATTATCACTGCTTTTTGGAGTATTTATTACAATACCTAATATAATTTACTGCGATTGGGAAATTTAGCACGGGAAATAGGATAAAGTTTTATTTTATTGTTACTATTGCGAAGGCGACCGCAGCGGTAAAGGCTTTCTACATCTATACAGAATTGACAGACCGTAGAGTTAGTTCTCTGTTATTTTATCTCTGACGATGACGGCACCACTGTCAAAATTACAGCAATCTTGAGGCTTCGTACGCACTGACAGCTACTTTCTTAGCGCCTAGCGAGTTCACATCTGGTAACTTGGTAGAACACGGTACACGGTGGGCCCCACTGGCAGGCGACTAGCGAAAGCGCCAAGTGCGCATTGCGGCCGGTTGCGAAAATTCTAGAACGTTCGTTTCACTTCTAACACATCCTGTCACGTGAAGGTGTCATTTGGTAAGTCCGGTCGCAAGCATGCGTATTCATTGTTCGCATCGGAAGCACTTTAACGTGCTATTGGACCTGCCACTTTAGCGAGTTGCAATTTTAAGTGCCACAAAGGGAAAAAGCTTCACGAAAATACAGATCCGTGCGTGAAAATGTGATTTCACCCTTATTCTCGTTAAAGCAAGGTTGGGGACGGTTAGCAGCCACTGCACTGACAAGTCTCTCTTATATTTATTCTCAAGAATACAGCGATCTTTATAGAGGTGAAATAACTGTATAAAAGGACTGTACAAAGAAACCAATCCAGCACCCATATTCACAAACGCTTCGATTCGACAAGTAGTACCTATGTCTATTTTTATTTGGCACTAGTTTTCCGCCCGCGGCTTCGCCCGCGTCGAGTTCGGTTATATCGCGTTTCCAAGAGAACTCTTCAAAACTATCCTATGTTCTTTCTCAAGGTCAACTCTATCTCTGTGCCAAAAGAGAATGCTCATGGAAGTATGGAATCCCGTACCATGCTGCATCAAAATCAAACCTTGTTTTTTATAGACTACACTGATCGTATTAACTCCTACAAAAATTATTTTTGAAAAAAAAACCCGCGTTTCAGAGTTATTTTATAAAATCGAAACTAACCTAAAAAGTAGGTCTATTTTTTCGACGCTACCAACGACGTATTTTAACACACATACATTACATTATTGCTCTAAAAACAGCGTAATACACTAATATTAGTAAGAATTACGAGTTAAAGTAACATCCACAGTATGCTTGACTGAAACTCGATTTTATTTTAGACCTTTACATTGCCAATAGTCAGTCAGTAGTGAAGTACAGTACAAATGTCAGATGCCACAGATAAGACAACTATAAACCATAGAGTATAGTAAGTGCTATAAACTAGTCGGGATTTAGGGATGTAATCGATAAATCAAAATCTTTAGGCTGAGAAAATCTATTTTGTTGCAAATAGCAATAAACCAAACTAAATCGATTTGGTGTACTGATCTTACTTAATTGTAATTAATTTTAGAGTCCGCTCGACAGACAAGGGTTTGTTCAATTGAAACGGAACGTCATTTATATTCAGTTGAAACGGAACGTCATATAAAGGGAGTAAAACAATATTCGTACTTTTAAACTCGAAAAGTATATTTCCAGTTCAAAAATCAAATCCCCGACGCGTAATGCCGTAAAAAAATATGAAACTAATTACTATAATATTTTGGTTTTGAGGCGCGAGACTTTTTGGTACCAACTTTGGTCATTGTCCTTTCATTAAAATCAGTTCAGTGGTTTACACGTGAAAGCGTAACAGACAGACAGACAGACAGAGTTACTTTCGCATTTATAATACATATTAGTAGGGATTAGCTTTTGCCCGCGGCTTCGGTAATTTACTAATTGACAATCAATTCAGGTTGTACTCTGCTTGTAATAATAATTCAATCATGATTCAAAAAACACGTGGCGCCCTCGTTATTATGATAATTCATAAGAATATCGTTATTGTTGTTTTCCTCGAGAACAGTACTTTTATTCGGGATGAAAGACACACCTGACAACGTATTTAAAGCAATTTCAGGATGATTTGGTTCAAATGATGGTTCAGTGTTTAAGCGTGAAAAGGTAGCAAACTTACTATCGCATTTATAATATTAGTATCGATAGTATTGATGGATGGATGACGAAAGCGAGCGAGACAGACATCCGACTCTCCGCTTCGAAGCGTTTGTGAATACACTGGGGCTATGGGGTTTAGAGCTGGCGCTGCTGCTGCATGCTTCGGAATAGTACGTTACTGAATTGTTACTATCATTTTATAACAGCAGCTCAAAATCTAAAAAAATATATTGCATTACCTATTATTTTTTATTTTATTTCTACTATTGCTCATAATTTACATATTTTATATTATTTAATCAATTTTATACTTTATAATTATTTTAACTATCATTTAATGGTTGTTTCATTAGTCTATGAAAAATACTTCTAGAAAATGTCTAAATATTTTTTTCTGCTAGAGCATACTTAGTTTAGAATTCTATGAACACTAATATTGCTTGTTGTGTTGACGTTTTATAAAAAATTGTCTTTATTTCATATTATACAATAAATTTATTTGTAAAACTTTACAACATTTTTTTAAATAGCATGATTATTAATTAAGAAAATTTTCAACTATCCAAAGAATCAATCTCTTAAATAACTTTGTATATTCCGGACAAGGACTGATAGAAAATTGATTTGATACAGTTCTTCTAACATTACATTGGAAGCATGTAATTGTAAAAGCAGCTATTGCTTGTAATATTTCCCATGCTAAATTTCTCATTTGATAAAAACCGTTGCATCATTTATAAAGTTTTCTAGCAATACAATAGTGGCTTGGTAAAACAAGTTTCATCTTTTGCCTTTCGTGATATATTCTTGAACTTTAGCCTGGAATTCCGTTTTGTTCTTGTTGTACATTTCCGCTGCTTCTATGTTTAATGGGTCTTCGAAATTTAAGAGATCCTGGAATGAAAAAAACTGTTTTAATAACATAATATGAGATAAGATAATTTATGTGTCCAAAACACGAGTATACACACACATGGCATGCAAGATGTTACATCAAATTATATAACACAGTCACGGTTACGCCTGAGTGGCGTACAAATATAAGAGTTAGGATGTAATATAGCATCAAATTATCCGTTATAGCAATTAACAATTCAATTTATAACATAAAAATTAAAAGATACAATGAAGTATAACAAAATAGTGACATAGGCTCATCATAGTAAATAATACAAATTAGAAAATTAAATATTAAAGTAATTACTAATTAAATTATCATGTTTTATACAAGACAAATTAATTTATCGTTTAGAAATTCACGTCTGAAATCTCCAAAGGGCTAACCATTCAGCAGCAGAGGTTTTCTTTATAATAAGCCTACATTTCCCCATTTATGTTTAAAATCCCATGTAATAAAGGGCACAGTTTGTTGGGTTTTTCTGTGTGGACATTCAATTAGTCATACCTCTTTCATTTATCCATAATGCTATCAGATTATTGTTATCTGATAATCAGATAACAATATAGCAAGGTTGTATTTTCATTAAGGAAAATGTTGTTAATCATCTATCATAGATCTGACATAATCAATGACTAAGTTACTACAGAAGCACTTGTTTTAGCACTGATAATAGATCAATGTAATATATCAGAAACCAAAAAAATAAATAAACGAGACAGTGGACAATTTTATCATTTTAGAGAAACTGGGTTTTACTTTATATCCTTGCAACTTCAATAGTACCATAAGAATATTGAAAAATCGTTTATTTTTATAATAACACTCACAGTAAATAAAGCATTAAGTCCCCACACCACATCCTTCAATCTCCGAGTGGGTGCCCAGCCGTGCTCGTCGATTGATGTCTGTCGTAGTAGTGATAAACATACATCACCATCCACATTAATGTTGGGATGCCACAACCGTGTTAGACATTTTACTCGTGGTGGCTGGAAACAGAAAGAAAATAATTAGGCACTTACAACGATCAGAACACTCCCGTCAGCTGTAGCAGCAGCCAGACATTCCATCATGGAACAATGATCTTAAAAAGGTTACTGGAATGCAAATGGCGCAACTTGGGAATGGTCTATGCCCAGCAGTGGACTGCAATAGGCTGAGTTGATGAAAGAAACATAATAAGACATTATCATTAAATCAGCAAAAAAGTTAATTAGAACTAGTAAGGGAATTCATTTCTAATTAAGTACCTACTTTTGATGGAAGATTTATAATTAACATTGTTAATTGATGAACATTCATTGAATGACATATAATATACAGTAAAACTGTAAAATGTTAATTTTATTGAAGATAAATATAATTATGACATCATTGTAAAACAAATTAAATGTGTAACAAATAAACAACAATTTAATTGAGGTCATTTTTAGAGACCCACGGGAGAAAGAGACAGCAATAATGCCTCTATGGTCAGATAAAGGAAATACCATTGAAGACTTTCTCTACAAAAGAAATAAGTGAAATAAAAAAAATAAAGAAAACAAGAAACATAAGAATAAGAAAGAACTATATGAATAAAAATAATGGATGGTATAAGAATTGGAGAAATGGTCTTAACAACTTAAAACAGAAATAACTAGAATCTATTCTATTTCTATGTAAATTTTGACATTGAAAAGAACCTTATAATGAACAATAAATGGTTTGACTTTCAACATGAAACAACAGTTTGACATGAAATACAAAAAAAAACAGCTATTTAATCAAACAATCATAAAACATGCCGAAGCAATACATAATTTATTATTACAGAAAATAGTATTAGCTCTATTTAAAGTTATTGCACATGACTGAAAACAAGGTACTTATTTTAAACATTATCATTTGGCAAGTCTAGCACAATCTTTGACCTTTTAAAACTCTGAAATTTTGAGCCAAATAGATCAGGTTTTGTTCTTTTTACTAATCAAATCAAATCAAAAATCAAATCAAATCATCATTTATTTGTCAGAACATGGTGTTGTGTTGGTATGTTGTATGGTGGTGTGTGTGGCTGATGTTAGTAACAAAATATTTTAGGGTTATTCCAGAATGGCTATATTAAGAGAAACATAGATATCAAAAAACAAAATTTAATGCATTTAAAATAAAATAGGGCTATACTTTATAATTTGAATGGTGAACTTTAGTATACCACAATAGAAGTAGCTCGCCCCAAAGACGACCCACTGACCGGTTGTATTGAAGGCAAACTAAGATACAAAAAGGATTTAAAAAGATACTTACAGCCATATTATAGTCTTCTGTAACAACAACACTAAATTTGAACCTGCCTCCCTGCCAATATCCCTCGTCAGGCGTAACAGTCAATATGAACTCACTCAACACGTTAGGGTCTTCGAAATGAACACTACTCGTCACAGGGAGATTCTCATTCATCTCCTGCACTTCTTTTATCAACAATTTATCCCTCACTGATATTCTTCTCACAACTGACTCGTTGGTACTCAACCCATTCGACATATTCGTAGGCTCAGGGGCTATAGGCTCCTTCTTCAATTTCCTATTAAGCGTAATCATTATTTAAATCTATAAAGAATTTAGTTTGAGACAAACTCAAACATAGCAATGGTAAAAATAAATTAGAAATATGATTTTTTTTTGCAGCAAAGCAAAACGCAAATTTAATTTTGATCGCGTTTGTCAAAATGTGACAGCGTACTTTTTAATTCTCAAGTGATTTATGGAAAATACTATTTTGGATATTCATCTTTTAGCTAAAGTACACCCTTTTTGTCGGATAACCAACATAACAAGACTCTGGAACGCGCTTTCGTTCTTTTTAGTTCGTTCATTTTATTGTATCTGTGTTTTCTGACAGCAACTGACCAGCTGACAAATTGTATTTTTTATTCGTTCATTATTACGTCAAAAACGATTATTCAGCCGCGAGTCGTAGTATAAAATAAATAATTACTTTGTTAATCGACTTTTAATTAGTAAAGTGCTCTAAATATTAGTGTATCGTGATGGCAGATATCACATGGCCTTGGCAGTACAACTTTCCCCCCTTTTTTACGTAAGTAAAACTTGATTATTTGTACTGTAACACAAACTTCCTAATTTGGACCAGAAAACATGAAGCTATTTGGCAAATCTTGGAAGTATATAAACGAAGGGAATGCCCACATCGTTGTCCAAATATTGGACACCGGTTACGTATTACGACTCATTAAAGAAGACGAGAAAACGGCGCAACAGAAGAATGTTTACGACTCCGTTAATTTCGTGAATTTGATCATGGTGCCTTTGCTTGAGAACAAATTCTATGGCTGTGAAGAAGCAATAGAAATACCAGAAAATGACTTACAAGAATTAAGCAAAATTCTGCTGCCGTTTCGTCCAGCGAATAGAATATTCAAATCTGTGCTCAGGGCGATTGCCATAAAAGCTGCAAACTTGTCTTTAGTCAGTCCTAAATGCGTAACTAACTACTGTGTAGAAATCAAACCAAAAGAAGGTTTCATAACATCTAGTCTTAGAAAGTATTCCAAGTGCTATTATTGTTTGAAACAACATTTAAAACTAAAAACTGGAGCTATACCAGAGGCCAGCCACTACTGTCCTCTAGACTTCTTTTCTGGAGACAAAGAGAGAATGAAGCATTCTCTGTTGAATATGGTAGACAATCCTCAGAATAACTTTAAACTTTTCAAAGATGGGACATTGATCTTTCATGAGAAATCATCTCAAAGTGATTTGGATGGCATTGTGAAAAACATGAACTATTTTAGTGATCCAAACCTATTCTTGGATTTCATCGTAGATATTTTATTGAGTGATAAAAATGTGTCTTTCATTAAAGTACATAAATCCAAAGCAATAACTATTAAAGATACATCTAGTAAATGTTTTGAAAGCAATAATCTAAAATGTGGCACTTTTCTTTACAAGTTGTTGCAATTACAAAAATTATCAGAAATAAATACTTTTGACTTAAAAGATGTCAAAAATAAATACACTGACTATGTTTCTAAATTAATAGAAGAACTGAACACAAAGAATTTAGATCTAAACATGCAAAATGATAGAGAGGAATTCCTCAAAACCGCAGATCCAATATATTTGGCCTTAATATCGGCAGTAGCAAAAGACTGTTCAATAATGATAAGCTTTTCAAACAGCTATGTTGAAAATTTCCCATATGTTGAAGTTGGGGAATCAAAGATATTTTATAAACTGGCTCTGACTGACTTAGAACCAAAATCTCCTGCAACATTATCTAAAAGAAAGCATACTGAGAAGAAGTTGATAGAAATTTATGAGAAGTACATTGCATCTTTAAACAAGGAAGAAGACTGTAAGTATTTGAACAGATCTGGAAGATAATTATTTATTTAAAAAAAAAATGTTAATATTTATCATTTGTTTGTTATGTCTTGCCATTTTATAGTAAAACAAAATGATGATGATTTCTCTCCTCCCTTTAGGCACAAAATCCATCACCATCAAATGGTTTAATTAAGAGTTCAGAACTTCAGATACAGAAAAAGCAATTACAATAACATTATCATTCCTTGTTCCAGAATTCAACCGCACACAGAAACAAGAGCAAAGCAACTCGAAGCATGGGAGCAACTAATCACAGAGTACTTAAAAACAACAAAGCAATCAACCATAGATATAAGAGAATCACAGAATAGTCCACTTTTTAACAACACAGAAATTAACAGAAAGTTGTCTCAGGAAGCCATTCTCACTATTCTAGACGATATGGCAAAGACAGGGCGAGCGGCACCAATGGATAAAAGCAAAAATGTATGGGAGGTGTACTGGCATTCTCTGGATGAATGGGGTAATTTGGTTTACAACTGGGCCTGTAATAATGGAATGAATAACTCAGTTTGTACTCTGTTTGAACTGAGAGAAGGCGACAATACTGTTGACCAAGGTAAGGCCATTTCTTTTGGGGACTAAAAGATTTTAAATGCATACATATATGTATAATTAAGTAAAAATCTTTTTTTCCTCATAAGTAGGGTATTTCTGTGTAGGTTATTTTCTGCTTTAAGGTGGAAACGCCAGGGTACTCCGCGAAATTCAAATTTTCTTACGTTTTTTTTTTGACGACACGGTTGGCGCAGTGGTCAAGCGATTGACTGCTGCGCTGCATGTCATGACAAATATTTGTATGACCTACAAGTACTTGTTCCGGGTCTGGGTGTTTTTCTATCTATAATATGTATGTATTTACAAAAAAAAATGTATATATGTAGTTTATCAGCCATCTAGCTACCATAACACAAGCATTAAGTTGCTTAGCTTGGGGCTAGATGGTGCTGTGTGAAAATGTCCAGGGAATATTTATTTATTTATTTTTTGGAATTTGCTGGCCAGTGTCAGGTTGTACAAGTCATAAGTGTTTATATTTTCAATATAACCCCTTTAAGTTCATTTAATCCCATTGAATGGCTATTTCATGAAAAAGTAATTCGTAAATGAACTAAGAGGCTTTTAATGATTAATTACGGACTATAGGTATGTGCCCGACCCTGTTCTCGAATATGGCAACATCACATTGTACTGGGATCAATACATCATCACTGACAGAACTATTGTATCCAATAAGCCTGATATAGTGGTGGTGGATAGATCAGAGCGGCGCACAATGTTTGTTGACATAACGGTCCCGCATGATGAGAACATCGTGAAAGCCGAGAAAGATAAGCAAATCAAGTATCTTGACTTGGCTCGCGAGGTTGTCGACATGTGGGATGTGGACTCAGCGATCATTGTATCGATAGTCGTATCAGCCCATGGCTTAATTGCCAAGAGCCTCGATCAATACCTGAGGAGGCTCACTTTAGGCAGCTGGATCTAGGCTTTTTTCAGAAAGCGGTACTCCTGGATACTGAGCGCCGGCTTGGTTCCCGATAGGCTACATTTTTTTAATATTTTAAATGTTTTTTTGTATTGTTTTTTTAAGGAATATTTAAAAATGTAAATAATTTGTACAGAGATAATAAAAGGAATTATAAGTCTGTAAAGCCATATTTGTTACGGCCGCGCGAATCGTATTTTAATCAACATACAACCGGCCACTGACCTGCTAATTGCAAAAAACGTAAGAAAAATTGAATTTCGCGGGCTACCCTGCCACTTCCCCCTTAACGTAAATTATACTGGTACTAGTGAGGTGAATACAAGAAATAGTGAATAAGATAATGTTTTTGAATAAAACTGAATTAAAGGCAGAACAGATTTAAAAAATAGGGTTTCTTTATTCCAATTTGCCTACAGTCAGCTCCAATTTGAGCCAGCAATTTTATTGAAAGTACTAGTTGCTCGCCTTACCCTATGAAAGTTTAAAACTATTTGCTTGCATGTAAAGAAAATTCTATAATAAATCGTTTTATTTATTTTTCAGAGTTCCACGGCCTCGACATGGGCGTGTTACTGAAGGCGTTAAAGCAATTAGAATTGAAAGGCCGATGTGAACTGATGGAATTTGACGATAGCCAAGGCGTTAAATTTTTCTGAGACTATTATGAGATACAGCGGTGCATGATTCTTTTGGCTTTTGAATGTCGTGGACAAGAAAGTGCTGTTGGAAACCATTTTGTGAAATTGTATTGAAACAAAATGGCGCCGTTAGTTCTGTTTAAGACCACGCCCCAAAAGAGCCATGATCCACGAAAGCTAGCTCTGTTTCTACGTTATTATAATAAGTACACAATTTTTAATACAAATATGAAAGTGTTATAATGCATTTTGTTAAGTTATAAGCATTTATTAATGTTGGAATATATATTTAATTCGTATTTTTAATGTGTTGTTTTGATTTTGGCCTGTTTATTATTTAAGTTGATTATAGCTGGAGGGTATCAAATATAATGTACTCTTATCGGAACCATTATTGGTCCTTTGGAACCATTATTGGTCCTTTGGAACCATTATTGGTCCTTTGGAACCATTATTGGTCCTTTGGACCCATATTTAAATCCGAGATCTAGCTCAGGAAGTCATTAGAATCCATATTTTGCGTTTATCCACTAGTGGGTCCCATTCCCAATTTCGAGGTCATGAGATTCATAACTCCCATAACATCCCATATCTTGGATCCAACTGCGAATTTTATGGGAGGTGTTAAAACAAATAATAGTACACATTGTTTTGTTATTTTTATTTCAATCAATCCGTGTAAAATTGTACAATTTCAAAATTGATCACCTACATTAATGATACACAAATTACATTAGAAAAAATTGTAAAGATTTTACAAATTGTATTTATATAAAAATCTAATTACTGTTGCATATTTTCAAATTTATATGGTAGTTGATCCTTTAAGTTTTGAATCCCATATTGAAATCTGGGATCCATTATTGGAATTTGATTACGAAATTGATCGAAAGTCGAGGGTTGACCAAAGGCCAAATGCGGTTCATCGATTGTTTTTCTTTAATCCAAAGTTTTACTGCCTACAGCCTCATGTATCCAGTAAAACTTCCAGCAGGTATATATCCGATCTTTCTAGAATTAAAGGACCGTAAAAGCCTTTGCCCAGGAGTGGGACACAGCAGGCTAAAGAAAAAAAAGTTTTCAAAATGTATGTAGGTATGTACCTACCTTGATGATTTTGCTTTGTTTAGTTTGAACTTTGAATCTTATATTTTTGAGCTTTACCTCTCGTCACAGAAATTTTAGTCATACAATCCTTTAATTCAATAAAAGCACAGTCACATACAGAAATATGTTACACATACACTTAATAATTAGTTTAATTATTACTAGTAAACAATCAGTCTTCAACCAAAATACAATTTTAACAACTATTGATTCTGCATTAACAACGAATAAGTTAAACTATGCACAAGTGTACCTACCTAAACCGTTAAATTGATGATCTTCAATAATTATTGTAAAAACAAACTATTTTTATTTTAAAATTGTGCCTTCCCGAATTGTACTCTACTTAATTTTATACATACACACTACACTGGGGTACGTAGGTTTTGCAAAAATATCAAGTAAGTGGACCTGCATATTTAGGTTTTTTGTGCACTTACAATCAGTGTTGCCAATCCTGAAAATAAATACATTCTAAAAAGTGACAGTAAACTGCTACATGATTGTTTTGGTGCTTGAATGATATTGAAATACATATATCAAGACCGCTCTGTTGTTGATGGTAAACATTTACGATTTTTTTTGTGGAAATCACTCGACATCAAATAAACAATGCATGATGTGCTTAGCTGTAAAAAATGGTACACTAGTCTTTCAAGGCATGGTGAGCCAAATAAATAAAATAAATCTTGTTGACAAAACTAGATAGCGCCATTGGTGTCAATCAAGTCCGGAAAAGAACCATGAAACACTATACCTCGTAGAATATATTTATTTGTTTGTTTGTTATACTACTCGTAGTTTTGCAAAACAATAGTATACCTACCCCACTTTAATACTTAAATAGGTGTACAGCAGATCTACACACACCTTAGACCGTAGTATAGGAGGACCACACATCGGCGATATACTTACAATTATCTACAAACTATTACATCACAGATATTTTACAACAGAACTATTTATATTATTATTTTGGAATGTAAACAATCATTTCATTATTTATATAATGTACCTATACTATCCACACAATTCATAACTTATAATCATAATTTATAATCAACAAATTACATAAAATTGGAAATGGGCGTTTTGAGCTAGCTTCCTCAGTTAGCTATGGTACAAACTGTACCATTTCATTAGTATCAAAATGTTCGTCCAGTCACTATAGTGTGATCATCAACAATCAATATTTTTAATACCTCGAAAATTCGAGACTGCCCCCAAGAACTATTTTACATCTCATTCTCAACCTTATGGCCTCAACATTAGCCTCGACAACTTTGCAGCCGGCCTTACTGCTAAACCCGTTATTGTGTATCAGAAAGCCCAAACGAACACTGGTGTTTTTTACCGCGCTTTAGATACAACGCTCGATTTAGGGCCAAAAATTGAAAATCCTACAACGCACTTTACTGAGGTGCTAGGATTTGGTCTGTTAGATTCTCGTTGACCGCTCCAGTCTTGTTGAAAATCCATTACACGGTAAAAAATCCCCTAGCGACCGTAGGCTACTGTCCTGAAATCCATCAGGCTATTTATATCCTCAACTGCTTCATTCTGCAACTAAATCTTAAACTATCTTACAAATGATCGCTACACTCTAAAGCAGCATTGCAGTATCCATTGCTTCCCCTTTCCACAGTCCCATTGGCGACATTAGTGACGTTTCCATTGGTCTTCTCGGCGCAGACCACCAGGTCTACTGAAGGAACTATGGCGTTCCCGTTCTTGCTTCCCGGCGGGCGGTAGAACCACCACGCTAGGAAGAAGAAGAGGACGGAACAGAGCTTGCCTACCAGTGCGATGCCTAGCATGTACCTGGAAGATATAAGAAAAGAATACATGCGGATTATTTGGTAGCCAAGGATCCCAAACACCAAATTTTGACCCGTAAGTTATAAGTATAAAATTATTTGATCAGAGATATTGTACTACTAAGCCATTCCAAGAAAGGGAAGAAATCTCAAAATTTATCAGCATCTTGCCTTGAATCCGTCGTGGATAAGAGGGGGCTTGAATAGAAACTGAACACTTTTTACCCCCCTTTGAAACCTGGAGGCTCAGAAAATCTGCTCCCGAAAATATAATGCAAGTCCTTACCTGCTCATATTAATGTTATCATACTGCAGACAGGCGCCAGTCTTGTTGCAGGACGTGGACCACAGCGAGCAGGACAGGTCGATGAGGAAGCCAAACAGCAGGGGAGCCGGGATCGTGCCCAGCAGACGGACCTTGATCCATTGGATACCAAGAGCGAAGGAGCGCTGGTCTTCGCGGACACATCTGTTGGGAAAAACGATGGTAGTTAAGGTTCTTGATATAGGACTACTCGAAGAAAGACTTACGCACTATTTCCACCGCCAAGAAGATCTATTATACACGCTCTAAAGCTGGTGACACTTCACTTTATGAAACTCTTGTGAGAAGGAATTTCGATGATATACTTAATTAGTTTTCATTAAATGATACGTCATCGGCATCGACACACGTGGCAAGAAATCTTTTTGTGGTGTTCAGACGTTTAAAACATTAGTTAACTAACTGAACCAAATCCAGGCCTCCTTAGAAAAGTTAAGGCTTCAAACAAACCTCAATGTAGCCGACAGCGCAGGCATGGTAGCCAGGAATGTGAACAGCATGACTCCGAAGGACAAGCAGACGAACACCCAGAGGAACGGACAGTCTGTTTTGCAGATACTGTTGATGGCTTCGTACGAGATCGACGAGTTTGATGCTGGAAGAATAAACATAAGATCATTGGTTAGTCTTCTGGAAGAAAGACTCTCGTGTTCTCTTTACTTTGGTGATTTGCATAACAGTGGGTGATTTTCCATCAATGTGTTTGAAAGTAAAATCGTGCTTGTTTAACCTTTCGTGTGCCGGAACGTAGATCTACACGAGACACAATGGCTTTTTAATTGTGTCTATATACTCGGCATACAAGTGGTTAAAGCCACATAACTGACGTTTTTCCGCTCAGCATCATTGAACTGACCTCCATCAAGCTCATAAGTAGGCAGCGTGATGTTCCCTGGCGGCACGACGCAGGCGCAGTGCTGGAACAGCTGCGCGGCGCCCGCCAGCGTGCGGCGCGCGCAGCCCGCGTGGCACGCCGAGTAGTACACCGCGCCGTCCGCGCCGCACACCGGCGAGTACGCCGCGCCCGCGCACCCGCAGCCCGAGTTGCACGCCGCCGTCAGGCGGTCGGCGCTGGAACGAGGATATACGCACTCAATACAAAGCAAAAATAAAGCGAGGATTGGAAATTTGTGGTCGGGTTAATGAGAATGAAATAATGGGTCTCTGGTTGAGCACAACCTCACTACTCGGGAGGTACCGCTATCTTTGTCTCTCCCAGTGGCAGATCTATCATACCAGCCAAAAAGCCCGGCTTGCCTTACAATCAAACTCAACAAATAAAAAAGTCTAACAACAACAAAAATTTACGTCAAACAATAATAACATCTGATTCTGCGCGAAACTCTAATGTGATATCGTACCTACGGCCTACAGTCAGTGCTAACGCTTTCTCTTTCACACCCATTGGCTTGAATTTGGCTTCTGACCTCTCGCTTGCTCCTAGCAAGTTGTGTCTGTTTTTTATTACATCGGTAGATACTTATTTCGACATTTTGTATTGAATTTAAAGCTGGGATATTTTTTGAATGTGTGCGTGTAGTGTAGTTTGAGAGAGAATGTGTGTTCGCGGTTCGCAGGTTCGCAGGCCGCAATGTTCGGTTTGTTTGTTGTGTTTAATGTGTTTTGAGACTGATTACTGGTGCACTTTTACTGGTGCATTTTCTTTGTTGTGATTTTATTTTTTCAATTTCTTGTGATTAGTTTTTGCTGTAATTAACGTTGTTTAGAAGTGATTATAGTTTTTTAACATTAAAATGAATTCAGAAACGCATGAAACTGTTCCTTGTGAAGGATTAGTGTGTGAAATCGATACTGGGCAAGGTAAATACTTTGAGTTTTACAGAAAAATATAATCTCGTTACTTCACCTAAACTTACCCCTGATCACATTTAATTGTGACATAGAATTAAAACGTTCACCAACATTTTATGATGATGTAATAAAATTATTTTTACAGAAAGATAGAGTTTTTGATTTAGAATACAGAAAGTAATTAAAGTAATTTTATTATACATTTAAGTGTCATTTACTCAAACGAATTGTCAACAAACGGCTTTTGTCAAAGCTACTGGAGGTAAGTCATTGTTGATATTATTATGTAAGTATCTGTAAATCTATCTAGTAATACCATGCCTACTGTGTGCTTTGTTCTTTGTCATCTGTCCGTGGTAAAGAAGCGAAGAATGAAGAGTTATGGCTGTTCACATTGTGAGTAATAAGAACACATTCATAAATTTTCAACAATTTGCAGTCGTAGAAACCAATTTTTTTATTTGAGCGCCATCTCTCGCCAAAGCGAAGAAATAATTACGAATTGATTTGAAGAGTTCTGTTGTTACATTTATGTCAGTAGATGGCTCTTATGTCATTTACTTCTTTTGTGAAGGGATATAAAATACGAAATGTTAATCACCACTGTTTGTATTTTTTATATTTAGGCATATTTAAATAATAGGAAAAAAAATATAAAAAAACCGGCGTTATTAAAAACCAATGTCAGAACTCAGAACGGAGAGTGGAACTTTTTTTTTCCCCAAATGTCGTCAGTTGTTTAATTGGGCTTCGCCTCCCTTTCATTGCGGGCACTCCACTGGTATCTCCCTTGTGACGTGGCCAGTAAAAGCATCTACTGTACTCTGCCAGTTACGGATCTGACTTCGTGGACCATTGTCTTCGTTAAACAGCATGTCAAAACCTAACTGAGAAAAAGAAGAAGATTTCAAAACCACACGAAAAGTTCTACTCAACCAGAGAATCTGCTGATCAGAAACATAACTTAAACTACAGATAGATTCTTCACTTACCCCGGTACCGACGGACTGTTGTACATTGTAGTGACCCCGGCGAAGGGGTAGTCGTCACACGTGAGCACGAAGCTGAAGGTGAAGGCGGCGGCGACCACGGTAGCGGCCACGCACAGCTTGATGATGCCGGCGCACGTCAGCTGCCAGCGCTTCACCAGCCAGCCGCCTAGAAACGTGCCGCCGCCACCAGCTGGGACTGTGATAACTCCTGGAAGATGTAAGGTGTTGCGTCAAAATTTGTTCTGGATATAAGAAATGATTTTGAAACCTCTGCTTTACCTATGGTATCACTCATATATAATTGTACTGACTTACGAGTTGAAATTTGAGGGATCAAACCCAGTCAGGCCCAAAACTTTGTGTACCTACCTAATTAATTCCATCACCAATTCTCTTAAAACGGTAGAGGGAAACATCGTGAGCATCGGTGAGCATCAAAAGTTGTTTGTTATGGCTACTGTTGAGCAATGTAACTCAAGCAATCAAAAAAGTTTTGCTTGAACCAGAAAAATAATCTTTACTCACCCAAAAGCAAAGCCGCTTCCGAAGCGTTAACAGCAAACTGGTTCTCAATAAGTTTCGGCAAGAACGCAGCGAACCCCGAGATGAGCATGCCTTCACTGGCTCCAGCCAGGTTCAGGAACAAGAAGGTGGGGTTCCGGAGGAGTGCGGCCGCGGCTTGGGGCAGCTCGTGCAGCGCGCTGAAGGCGGCAGACTTGGAGGCCGCGCCCTCGTGCGCTTCTGATACCTTTGATGCTCGAATTTCGGCTGCACCTAAAATATTATGTTATTTTTAGTTACACGTTCAGTTCATAGTAACTACAATCACGCTTTACTTGTTGATTGGATTTTGATGAAATTTTACACACAAATAAATGAGCGCGGTGAATACAAGCGCTACATAAACACGACGTCACTCGCTTCTCTAAGACTATCATCCATTGTTTTCAGCTTGTCCGGTATTAAATTGTACTATCAGTATGAAAAAAGCAATTGGATGATTTTTGATTCTAACTGGATACAGCAGAATGGCACACGAAGTGACTGCTTGTTGGTCCTCCACGACTCAGTTACTGGATAACGCGTTTCCCCTCGGTAAGGCTGGTTGTCAGGCATTACGGTATAATAATACCTTATATACTTATGTAAATGCTCGAGGTTGAATGACATTATTTTTTTCTAAGACCACCAGGTACCAGGGTACTTACCAGGCAGTTCATGAGGGAAAGCCATGAGCGGTATCGCCACGATGAGGCACAGAATGGCAGACAGGATGAACCCGATCCACCACGCGCCGATCCACATCGAGCTGACGGGAGTCACACCTAACCTGAACGGACAAAGAACAGTATAAGTCAGACTGGCTAAGCATAAATATTATCAGCCTTTATCGTTCCCATTGCTAGGACACAGTGCTCCTCTTTGAGACACGAAGAGCCCTAATCCACTACACAGGTCCAGTGCGCATTCGTAAATGTCAGCTGCCTTCGAATTTTTGCTTCTAGTACATGTAACGTCAGTTTTCACACGATGTTTTCGTTCACCATCTGGTAGAGACCAATGGTAACAACTAGCTTGTTTTAAACAATCATTTTGAAAAGGATAATCAACAGATTAATTCAAGTTGTAAGCTTCAAAAAGTTATGGTATTAAAGACGGATCCAACATCCAAACAACGTCTTTTTTAAAAAAAAAACGTTGCCCCACACTAGGTATTTCTCCTGTATCGTGGGTGCGTTTACAAACGTTTAAACTCACATAAACAAACAGCCAGACCCGGAGCAACTATCTGTAGGCCATACAAATATTTGTTCCGTGCAGGGATCGAATCCGCGACACGCAACGCAGCAGTCAATCGCTCAGCCACTGCGCCAACCGTGCCGTCAAACAGCTTTGTACCAATAAAATTTACCGTACGTCGTTTAAAGATAGTAATGTGGCTTGAAGTACCTGTGCAGCAAACATTGTCCTAAGTAGAGATCAAGAGAAGATTGTTAAACAACGCACCCTGGCTTGCATAACTTGGCCAATATAATGGCTAAATCTACAACACATAGGTACGGTTGATAAAGGTACCTACTATAAATTCTACCTGTACGGTTTAACTTTAAAGGTCGAGACGTTTTTCGTTTCAAAATTAAACTCCACACTATGCCATTTTTCTGTACAAAAAATAATTACCTACCCACGGGACCCATTTTCTGCAATATTAACTCCCAAAGCGCTGCAGCTAATTTTCATTCCCTTAAGCACACAAAGAAAATAACTCAACAGCTTAAAATCTGCCTGGAATCGCATTAAAAGTCAAATAAAAACTCCATAATATCGCTTTCATACTCGCTTAACTCGCGTTACCCCTTTTTTAAATATGTCCCTAGACAAAAAACGAGCAACAGATCTGAAAACTCCTTTATTGCTATAATAACTTTTGTAGGCGCTATTTTCGCGGGAGCTATTAGGTGTGTAAACAGGGGGATATGCGTTGTGTTGCGAGGTATATAATAGTATGAGGTAGCGATGCCCAATTGTTTTCTTATGCAAATCGGACGTTTACTCAACAATCTAACGTTGCTCTGCGGTTCGCACCGACAGGCTTGAATGGACAGGGCCGAATTTAGGGGTAGATTGAAACTCAACGTAGATTTAGGTATTGTTTTATTGATTTGAACTTTCTTTTGTGAGACAAAGAGACTAGACAGTAAATATAGGTATTATTAGCTATTAAATTCTCATTTTTATATCGAACAAATCTCCGGATGGTGGATGGAATTGTAAAATCGTTCAGAAACGCTTTGAGAACCTTAGCCGCAAAAAAAACTTATAGGAGATCCTGTATAAATTGTACGTAAATACGGCTTTTGCACCCCTAGCACCTATTTGTACCCATGAATGCGTCCCTGTGTTAACACAACGAGAGGTTTCAAGTGGGCATGCTTCTCTTAAAATGAATTAGAATAATAGAACCTCTCTTACTGCCTGCCTTTTGATTGAATTATAATTTCAATGTACTGTTCTCTCATTCTCTAACGTACTTGAATGTGTTGTTTATAAGTAGTCATTATTGTACTCGGTTCAAGGTACGGAGTTAAAAACACAGGGAATTTATTTAATTTTACTACAAATACTAAACGTATAACAATAGGACTGACCGTTCGATACAATGGGATCACATAATGATTGCTGGATACTGTGTTCAACAGGATATAAGCATTGTTATATAAAACGTAAATATTAAACAAATAATAACAATATTTAGGCTTTTTCATTACCTACTCTTATAATCTTGCTTTTCAATAACGAAACATCAATACCTCTTAGGGGCGTAATCAAATTCCTCAAGTTATAGGTAGTATCTAAGGATTCCCTTCGGTTATATTTTAATCATTAAACGAGTGAACTTATAAATTAAAATGCAAAGCCAAGCAAGGAGGTCGTTCAAAACTCGTCCGCGGAAAATCATATTTCGTTTCAGAAGCCATGAAAATACAAAATGTGGAATTAATTTGGCTGAAAAGTTGCCTGAGCACCTACGTGATTCACAATGAGATGAAAGCGAGAGGGCAAGTTGGCTGAATGAAGCCGTGTCGGTGCCACGAGATGAAATATTAAAAAAATGTGAACAAGACGCGCTGTCGTGCGACGTGGAAAGCGCGGGAAAACGTGGAAACGCACAGCTGAGGTTATTGTCGTTTGCTTAGGAAAGGAATACGGAATATTTATGATTGGTGCATACGGAAACGTAATAAATACAAATGAATAGAAATGATTTTGTGGAAATTATCAATTATATTTCACTTTTTCTCTCATGTTGAATGTTGATGGATTGAGAGGAAGGCCAATCATATTATGATAGAGAAAGAAGTAAATGATGCCGTGACGTCTGACAGAATGGAATAAGAAAACGTGTTGCGCCGACCCCAAGTAGAATGGGACAAGGGCAGGAAGATGATGATGTTTTTACTTTTCTCTCATACACCAAAGTGGAAACGGACGAACAATAATATTGACTTTATTGAAAAGACACTGTATAGTTTCAATTTTACATCTAGTTAGTTCTCTAATATTAACTGATCAATTAAACTGATTCGGCCAAATTGACAAACAAACCGGACACTGACAGGACAGCTACTGCAGTTCAGTATCTGTCAGTTCGGTCCAGAGTGTCCGTACCAGTGTCCGGAGCTGCGTCCGTTGATCCGTAATTGTTCTCTTTTTTATAAATTGCATCTGTATTCAGTATCGAGGCAGGTAGGTACCTAATTATGGATTTTGATAAAACCATATTAGACTACAATTATATTTAATACTTACGTTTCTGAGTCGACACTGAGGAAGTCTGTGTAGATGGTGAGCATCTGGCCTCCGATCACGTAGCCCATCGCTGGCCCAACCACCGCCATCGTGTAGTATACACCTGGAATCGAGGAGGTAAGTCAAAACAAGCTTATTAAGTTACAATCGTAAACATTACAAAACAACATAGTCTAGTGGTGTGACCGTCGGACTGCTAAGTCATAGGTAGTCATAGTTCGAACCCAAGACCTCTGATTTTTCGGATTTATGAGCGTGTTGTATTTATCACTTGCTTAGGTGAATGCCTTCTTTTTTTTTCGGATGGGAAATCATCAAATGACTCCTCCCGCTCTGGGCGGAGCGGAAGGGAGTGTCAGACTTTTACTGACTAAAAACCATCCATGTTCTTTCTTTTGCCCTTTATGTTCCAGGGCCGCGGTATCTCTTTCGAACAGTCCCGCAGCCCTGGCAGGCATCGGCCCTTGCGGGCCTCTCATGTTTGCTGACATCTCTTTGAGGCGCGCGTGGAACACGAACGCGCCGTCGACACGGCCTGTCGTCATACGACGGACGGACGGCGAGCTTCACCGTCCACAGGCCCGCGCCTATGGTGGCCGAGAGCCATCACGACGTGGCCCCCGACGCCCGGTGCTTCTCCCGCGGCGGCTGGGACGTGAGGTTCTCTCCCTAAACCCTGCATGCCTGAGAGATATTTCTCGACGCCATGTAAAGCCAAGTCAGAGGCCCATGGGCGGCACACGATAAAGAAGAAGTTTACGACACAAACTGAGACCGTTTTGTCATGATAATCTGCCATGCCTTTTCTCAACTATGTTGGGGTCGAATTCAAGTTTAACCGGAGCTGAATACCATAAATTTAAATGCCTCGTTATTCTAGCGGTCGCAAGGGCGACTGCTGAGAATGAGGTCCTAGGTTCGATTCCCAGGTCGGGCAAAGTGTTATTGAGTTTTTCATCAGGAATTTCTCAGTAGCATACCATGGAGTCTGGATTCGTACCCGGTTTATAGCAATAGGCTCGCCCCCTATTACATGGGGCTTAATCATAACTAGTGCAATGTGGGTGTACTATTGGGTGCACCTCTGCCCAATCCTTCGGCGATTACAGCGTGATGTTATGCTTACAAGGAGCGAATGCCTATCTAAGCTCCAAAACCCAGCTAACAGTTACAACGATAGCCTTTGGCACGACTCAAATTGAACAGACTGGAATTTGTAAGACTTTCGAGCTTCCCAAACAACATGAAATTATTTTGACTAAAGAGCCAAAAGAAATTGTCTGGCCCTGTGACGCGGCCGGACTTACCAAAAAAAACCAGTAAACAACCGCTAAGGACACTCGATAACAACTTGTCTTCGCCATTAAAATCTCAAGAACAAAACCTCTTTTGTCTCCACATTCTCAAAAAAAAAAAAAAACAATTTAACCTCTCACCCTCTCGATCGGTAGAACACACACATCGATGCCTCCATTACACTTACAACACATAACGCCACGGACAAACACAAGAAAATAACCCGTGGAGTGTAAAAAGCATAAGTATCGCATTTCTTAGCGGGCGCCCTGTTTTCACAGTTAAAAGCTGCGACTTAGGAGTGGTTAGGGAGAGGACGTAGTGGAAGATTTTTGTAGCTTGTGATCACTTTACAGGTAAGAAAAATAGCAAGAGCTAGAGATCAATACATGGAAAGTTGATTCTACAATGATCTGTGGTTTGTTGAAAACCATGGCTGCTTCGTAATTTTAACATTATTGACATATCATAAACGTCTAAAGGTATCCTCTGAACATGATACTTTCCACGTCATTCAGGATTGTTTTATACCGTGAAGGAAATATGACCAGTTTAGAGAAGTTGCAGTAAACGTTTATAAACTAGAATATCTGCGAAGAACCAATTCAGTATCAGAACATTTAGGCAGGTATCAAGCGAGGCAATAATTATTTTCCTAATATTAGAGTTTTATTAAAGTCTTTAATTTTCGCTAAGTGGGTTCGTATTGTGGAAGCTGCAGAAGATTGTAAAAATATCTTTGTATTGTATAGATTCAATCTCTTATTATTATAATATACCTAATTGCACAACACATGTGTGAGTACTATGTACTGTAAAGCTACCATTTACATTTTGTTATCTTTCATTGACTCGAATTTGCCCTGGCGGTTGAGAGAATGTCATGCTCACTCAAATGTCTCGCGGATGGTGCGTGTGTCGGATGATTTAGTTCCCTTCAAAATGGTTAAGTTGAACTGTTGATTATAATTTTTTACCCTGGACGCTCTTAACTTGCACGTCTTTCTACATCGTTCTCACATACCAAGATTTTGTAAAAATATTTTGATTGAAAAGAGTGTATATGGAGTTTCTTGCCCATTCATCTCCATAGAGCATCTACGCTTTGGAATGGGCAACTACAGTACTTTCACAAGTTATTATGCCTTGTGTCTGTGACTGAAGCTTCGCCTTCTTTGTTTTTCTGGCATTCAAAAGTGCCTGTTACGGTCTAATTGAAATAAATGCTTTGAGTTTGGGCTATTTATTAAATCACAGGTAGCCTCAAAACGACTTCCCAACTTTCAGGATCTCGTTGTGTGCCCAACCCTAACCCTCGATACCTCTAGTGGGGCACACATCGCGCCATCTAACGGCACTCTGAATACGTTTCCTTGTCCTCCGAGACTCTCTGGAGAGTAGAGAGTAGAGGATCGACGCCAGATTCATTCCCTCTGTTTGTCATACGAGATTGGAGGGAAAAATTACTTTTTTTTCAAGTGGTTAACGGTTTAAGATTGAAAATTTTGGAGGGCGGTCTATTTCAATTTTGGAGGGTGGATGGAGAGTCTTGAAGTCTTGACGCTTGGGATATGATAACACTTTATTTATAAGACAGACACTTGAAAAGTCCTTAGCGATAAGGGCGTGTCGCTCTAAACAAACAAAGAGGAAAGGGAAAACTTCTAAATATGTATTTTCTTTAATCACTCGCGCCAGATTCATATTCCTTTGATTTTCAAAAACTGTGTTGAACATCCGCATGGACGACTATTGCCATTAAGTGAGTAAAGTAGGTTTTTGTGCGGCACAGCAACAAGCTCCTGTGATAAAGAAAGTTTTAAGGATCTAGAATGCTCCACTGTAAATAAGTTTGAACACCTTGCAGCAAACCGGTGTAAAAATCCAATTCCAAGATATCGCCAATTTCAGTATATATCGATCACCAACATCCCATGACATCTGAACAAACATCCCATCGCACTACTCAACAGAATCCCATTATAGATAAAGTGTCTGGCAAATAATCGCAGCTTCCAAAAGCCTACCGAGTGCAATTAATAGAACCAGACCACGGAAATGCATTAATACGTTTCCGACGCATGTGTACTTGGAGAAACGAAAGCTAGATAGGGTGTGGTCTCAATGGGAGCGACAAGCGAAACGGAGCAGCGGGTAATGCAAATTATAACATAAGACAACAAATTAGGCTGACAAGTAGCCTTCCTATAATATTCTTTTAGCTGTGATGAAGTGGCGGAACAAATATCATGTCAGTCAACTATTAGCTGGCTGCAATTTAAATCCCTCAAAAGCTTCAATACCCCGATTGTCCCGCTCTGGTGGAGGACCACCTGCGCAGGTCAATCAGGTTGCTTTTGTCGTGGTAGACCATGACCTCATATAGCAGTATTGTTTTCTTACTTCAGTGTGGGAAAGCGATGGAGATTGACGGCCTGTATAGCTGTGTTTATCCGCCACCCGCTATTTTTGAAACCCCAACCTTATGTGAGTTGTACTAGACAATGAGTTGTTGACTTAGATTTCTCATGAGATAAACTATGTTATGATGGTTCTATAAGGCAAAAAGAATTCCCCTTTGTTTAGATAATTAGTTGTTGTTGGGATTTCAGAAAAGATAAATTTGAAACAGTTGACTCAAGATAATCTGCTTACATGACCTAAATTACCGGAGTCTCGTTGTCTTTAGCCAGAATAACGGTGCTGTCTCCTCTTCTAAAAACGCTGCTTAAACTTAAATGGCTGTTTAACCAAACAGTTTTTATATTTAAACAGCATCTACGAATAGACCCGCTCGTAGGTATACGTTGAAACTATCTATGGACATACATACGGTATAAAATATTCACCCAAATGGAAACAATTTGCACCCCTACAAAAAACCTGTCTTCCCCCAAACAAATAGCTAATCACTTAACCCTAACATAACTCAATAAACTGCATGAAACTAAAACAATTTTTCTCAACACTAAAGTCCCGAGCGATGGGGTCGACCCATACGATTGTTATAACGCGCTATACCGGCGAGTGCTTTCTTGTGTTTATTGCTGGCAACCCCGCGCGGTGTGTGAGGGTTAATAACTTTGAATATAGAGCCGTTTAGAAAGCTTTTGCTATAATATTTTATTATAACATGAAGGGATGTCGATATGCTTTTATATGAAGTCCTGTAAGTAGTTTAAAAATTGAAATAAAGAAAAAAAACACGTACATATATAACTAAATCCTAGAAAACGAAATTTTTAAAATCACTCAAAAGAGCAATATTTCTGCTTTCAATAATATTTCTTTCGTCTTTTATTCCGCTATACTACTACTTACTTACTTTCTAAATATAGCGGCACAGTGCATTCTGAATTTCAGCAAATATGTTTGAACTAGCCTTTCTTATAAAAACTGCTGACGATAATAATGTACCGTCTGGAAAATTAAAAAGGTAAGCACGCCAATTAACCGTAATAAAGAAACTTGTTACTACTGCACCAGAAATACATTTGCGATTCGATTATACGACCCATTTGAGTTGGGAATCAATTTGACTAACAGTCAATTTCCCTTACTTTACCTTAATAAAATTACAAGCTACTTACTAAAGAAACTTTCATCGAGGTCTACCACATATTTTCCCGTTGCCACTTAGTTGAATGGCGAACCAAAGTTACGGTTTCAAATGACGGTTCGGCGGGAAATTGATATCATTAGCCATGGTTGGTTTCATACAGCCTTGTTATAATGTTGCCAGTTACTTTTCTCATGAGAAATATGTGATATGGTTCCAATTCGTAGGTAATTTAATGCCAGTCAACTGACTGAAACGAAGACCATAACTTTATTCGAAGCACATGTTTTTTTTTTCATTTTGACGAAACTTCTTTTTTGCTGTTTGAAGTTCTCGAATTTTGAATGCGTTGCTTGGGTGTGTGTTAAACTTTAAAATCATAAATCAGATCTGCAAAAAACTATCTATAGGGCATACAATGTTAAAAGTGTACTACACAGCAGTCAATCAGTCCTATCACATAACCAATGTGCTAAATAGACTCGCCATCTAATTTTTTTTATTTTTATTACAAAAAAAAATCCACTAGAGACAGACTTCGCTGATTCTGCAGTCTGTTTCAATGATTGGAGGTCTTCCTCAAATAATTAGTCTGAAACTTATAGTCTACAAGCCCACTCACCCAAATAGACGGAAGACATCTTCTTGGAGACGTTCTCGTCGATGTAGGTGACGCCAAGAGTGAAGAGCGGCGTTGCGCCGGCGCCGTGCAACAGTTGCGCAAACACGAACACTGCTACTGCCCACGCGCCGCCTTCTGAGGGCACGTTGCCGTCGCAGCTGTCTGTCAACTGAAATAAAACATGGATTTAGGCAACTTATGGTGGTTCATAAAGTCTTTGGCGCTGTGATCATAAACAATACAGACCATCGCAAAAAAAAACTAATAGCACAAGAATAACTTGTTCCAAGCATCGTCATTGGATGAAAATCGGGTAATTCCATTTTGTATTTCAAAATAGCTTGACCGCATTGGTCAGATTGAGACCTAGCTATGGTCGCGCCATCTACAATTAGCTTTTAACTGTCTTCGCCATTAGTGGCTTGACGTTTTTTCATAAAAGATGCCTTTTGTTTTTCTTTTAATACAATTTCTACAGACACTCACAAATGTTTGCTAACAGTGCCCACCTGTCAATGCCATTCATGCGCCTAGAGAATCATGCAGATAAAAGCTTCATAATTATTTAATACGCTTCTTTTGTTTAATATGAAAAAACGTCAACCAAAACAATCAACAGTATTGTTTTTTTTTCGTGAGCGTTGAAAGTTATGAATTTCCCGAATTTCAAAGTTATTTAGCACCATGGCTTTATTGAGTGTTAGTGTCAGAGAGTATTAAATAATTACGTTTCACTACTAGGGGTCGCAATACCGGTCCCTCTCTCCGAAACCGGTATTCTCGGTATTGAGTCTAGGAGAATACCGGGATTCCGGTATTTCCGGGATTTTCGACATTTAGAGAAATTATATTTATTTTAATAGTTTTTCTTTCCGTTTAAGTCATTATAATGTAGTGAAATCTCTAATTTTTTATTAAACTATTTGCCCCCAACAATTTGCAACTGATGAAGCTACTGAAGGTAACAAAAGAAGGTTTCAGTAGCGCCATCAGGATTATTCAGGATGGAATTTGGAGTGGACAAATGTGCAGTCATGCATGTGAAACGAGGGGAGATTATGGAATCCGTGGGAACTCAACTCTCGGATTCCATACACCTTAGATCCCTCTCCTCAACAGAAAGCCACAAGTATTTGGGTATGTCGGAAGCATTAGGCATCAATACTGTCGACATGAAACAATCGTTATGGGAGCGCTTCTTTAGCCGCCTGAATAATGTGCTTAACAGTCTTTTGTCGGAAACAAGGTGCGCGCCTTTAACAGTTGGGTCATGCCGGTTTTGATGTGTTCTTTCGGCTCAAATGGACTCATACGGAACTTGATGCCCTGGAGAGGAGGGTCCGCGCACTGCTGACCGCAAATCGAATGCATCACCCCACGGTCGTCGGTGATGAGACTGTATATCCCGCGGAAGTGCGAGGGTTGTGGCTTCTTAAATACTAAGACCCTGCATAACCGTGAGGTATGCAGTTTCAGGGAATACTTCCTAGAAGCCGACGTGGGGATGCACCGAGATGTGATTTAAGTGGACAAGGGCCTCACCCCGCTCTCCCTGGCTAACGAGAATTGGCGCAAGCCTAGAGTATTAGACACTAATGACCGCAAGGAGGTATGGCATGGCAAGGAGTTTCACGGACGCTCTTACCGAGTACTACATGGGCCCGATGTAGACTTTTTAGTGTCCGTATCTTTGCTGATGGATTATCCATCAGCAACTTGATTTGAAGTACAATCTTGTGGAATCAGAAGTGGCATACTATAAGTATGTGCCCGACCCAGTTCTCGATGATGGTAATATCACGTTGTATTGGGATCGATCTATACTCATTGACAGGTGTACGGGCAGCAGCTCCGCACACTGAGATGTAGTATGTAGGTGGACGAATCACACGGGATGTGTACAGGAAATAAAATCACTGTTTTGTGTCCGTTAATGATTGACAGTTTATTAGGTAAAACATAAACATATATAATACCTAAAGTAGGTGACTTGTGGCGGGCGTAATAGCATAGTCAGCGAATGTACATAAATCGGTGAATTAGCAACCGCTTGTTCAGTTAAAAACTAAAACATATTATATCATGTGGCGATGCTCGTACATCCTGCCAACTATAAAAGGACAAATAACAAGTAAGCGTTTTCAAAAAAGCAAGTAAAGTATGTGCAGAAATCTATTAGAAGGTTCGTTCACCGCTAACTGGTATTGGTGACGTTTCGCGATCCACCTTGTTGCTGTTAGGACGATGGCCGGAAACCTCTTCTAGTGTCTGTGTATCTGCCTTTGTTTGTCCTTTCCCAGGAAGATCCCGTTGAGTTTGACTTGGTCCCATCTCAATTTCTTCCTTATGCGCCGACGTTGCTGTTCTGCTTCCTTGAGGTAGACGGAGGCAGCGTGCTTTTATTTGAAAGTAAAGCCATATGCTGAATATTGTTGCACAGGCTATCATACAGCCGTACAGGACGTAGTGATGTTGCTCCGCCTCCACAGAATTCACTATCTGGATGTCCTGTTGTTCTTTAACCAGCTCAATTTTTCTCTTAAGACCCTGTAGTTGTTCTTCATGTGTTTCAATTTCCATGTTTGTTATATTTGTAATTTGACTGTTGCTTCTTAATAGTTCGTTTAGGTTTATCTCTGGTACGTAGATCTCTTCCTCGTTTCCTATATTCATTGTGCTTTGCATATTGTAGTGCGAATGAATTAGATGTTTATCGCCGCGCATCATGCAACCTGTCGCTAAGGTAATTATGCCTGTATTTTGTAGCGTGTGTGACGTAATTCCAGCTGGACAGAAAATGCGCATAGTGCATTCCTCGCAACACGTAAACAGCCAAGCCCCCTTACTGTGTAGTTTTTTCCATTCATTGCTGCAACTTGATACTTCCGTGCGGCAATTTGATACTCCTCGGTTGTTTATTATGTCTGCTTCGCACATTTTTGTGGCTGCTTTTATACCATATATAGGTAAGTCAAGGTTACATAGCAGCAGCTGATTTGTGTTTACTTGTGTGCATGATGAAAGATGTTGTTGATCCAGTGGTATCATCATGTCCATTTTCAAGTTAACGGCTATGTATTGAGTTGTTGGTATTATGTTAATCATGGAGGTTCCCTTTATGTTGCGGATTGGGATGACTTCGGTTAGTTCATATTGTTCGTCTGCTACTAACGGAATTTTTACTTCGAAAATAATAAAGTCTTCGGTTAGTTTTCCTTGCACACTTGCTAGTTTATACATTTCTCGGATGCACTTGAATTTGTTTGGGCAGGGTAGAGATAATCCTTTTGGTATTTGTCCCGATATGATGTTCAACTGTTTTTCAAATGCATCGGGTATCAGCAAGTGAGTGTCGACTTTGCCGTGGCGAAGATCTGTAACCAGGCTGATCAACATGTCTTGTATTCTCCGCAAGTTTGCTACCATCATGTTTGCGGCAAGTGCAGTAGCAGTAAGGAAGGTTGCTTGGTCTTGTTCGGTTTTCAGTTGTAGCAGCGAGTCTCTGAGACTTTTGTTGATGACGACGAACTGTCGGTTCATTACTTGCTCGTTCCTCTTCAGGAGGTTGTATTCCCCTTCGATTATTGAAGTGTGTTGTTTGTACAGATTGAACAAGTGGTCTTCATTGTTGTGTAGTTGCTTGATGTCGTTGTGGTATTTTTCGGCGAATTTGTCATCGAGTACGCCAAAGAGAGAGTTGGCAATGTTCCCAATTCCGTTTATGAAACCTCGCTTACTGCGTCTTCCATGGTCAGATTGTAATACTTCGTTGTAGTGTTTGAGCTCGTTTAGTTCGTGCTCGAGTTGTGTGGATATAGTCAAGTACGCTATATTTCGTTGACCAAGTCCATGTAGTTGCTGGACGTATTGTTCAACGGCAGTGATGCTCTTCCAGTAAGTCGTCATGTTGTAGTACACCACCAGTCTCCATTCGTCTTGTACTATCTGTAAGTCTGCGGCTTTGTCAAAGTATACAAGGCGGGTAGGGTCTAGGGTTGTTATATTGGCGAGTTGTTGCATGGAAGGTGTCACACACGTAATCATGAGTACTAGGAACGTGCTTAGGTACTTGAGGACGTGACAGCTGGGAACACCCTTCCGTTCCTGTCTAGGGCTCACCCGACGTTGTCGTTGTGATGTTGATGAAGTCGCCTCTGTTTGTTTATTGTTCGAGAATTTTGGTGGTTTGTTTTCAGTATTATTCCCTGTTTCAATGGGTAACCGGGACAATTTTGTTACGGGTCTCTTCATTATCTTGGATTTTGTTTTGAGCGTGACGACTCGTACTAAGTTGTCTGGTCCAGGATGCGTCTCTATAACGCGCCCTAGTAACCATCGCGCGGGAGCTACTTGTTCTTCCTTTATAAGGACGACGTCGTCCACTTCAATGTTGTGTGTTGGAGTTTGCCATTTTCCTCGTAGTTGTAACGTCTGTAGGTAGTCTTTGGACCATTTCTTCCAAAATTCCTTGTACATGTTTTCTGTCAGGCGCCATCGTAACGTTAACTGGCTGTTGTCACCCTCTGACGTCATTGGAGGTGCCAGTACCGGTCCACCGACTAAGAAGTGGCCTGGTGTCAAGTAATCGATGTCGTCGAGGTCGTTTGTCAGAGCAACAAGTGGCCTCGAGTTGAGGCAGGCTTCAATTTGTACTAGCAAAGTATTAAATTCTTCGTACGTAAGCTTTTGTTCACCAAGAACTCGTTTAAGATGGTGCTTCATACTCTTGACTGCAGCTTCCCACAATCCTCCCGCTGTTGGCCAAGATGGGGCGTTAAAGTGCCATTCAATGCCACTCTCGGAAGTGCTGTTAATGAGGTCGTCGTTGACTAGTAGCTGCAGCGCTTCCTGGCGTTCTTTGGCTAGTGCTCTTGCTGCTCCGACAAAGTTCGTTCCGTTGTCACTGTAGATATGTTTGGGCGTTCCTCGTCGTGCGCATAGCCGCTTCAATGCTTCGAGGAATGTTACAGTGCTGAGATCTGACACCAGTTCAAGGTGGATAGCTTTTGTACATAGACAAATGAAGATCGCGATGTAGGCCTTAACTGTTTTAATGCCGCGACCTTTGTTAGCCTTTATTTCAACGTGTCCCGTGAAATCCACGCCTGTGTGTGTGAATGGCCGTGACGGTGTAACTCGAGGTGTGGGTAAGTCTGCCATTTGTTGATTACTGCGCTGCGTTTTGTAGCGATGACAAGTAACACATTTGTTAAGCTGCTTCTTGATTGGTTTCATGCCGCCAAGTATCCAATATTTGTTACGAAGGTGTCCCAAAGTAAGTCTGGCACCGCCGTGGAGGGTATTCTTGTGGGCTTGGTCAATCAAGAGTTCTGATAGCTTGTGGTTGTTTGGTAAAATTATCGGATGTTTTTGGGAGTTGTTTAACTTTGCATGTTCAAGTCTTCCGCCCACTCGTAGAATGCCTTGTGCGTCTAGTATTGGGCTCAAACTTAACAGTTTGCTTGTGGCCCGTACCTTATTATGTTTGTGTAGGTACGCTATTTCGTCGCCAAAGGTATTGTTCTGTGCAGTTTTGACGAGTAGGTTTTGAGTCAGCATTATGTCTTCTGTAGTTAAGTGTGACATGCGGTTGGCTCTTGTTGCGTCACGCGAGTTGTTTACGAATCGTATGATCCAGCTGATGACTCGGGTTGCATATGTCATTGAGCTGTATTTTTGCAGTAGTTGCTCGATGAGTGGCGCGTGTATTGTTTGTATTGCACAAGTTTGACCCAGTTTCCTTTGCTCTTCGTTCGTTGTAAAAATTTCTTGTTTGGGTATGTTGTTGTTTTGAAGCCAAGAAGGGGCTTTCCACCACAGTTCGTGACCTATTAAGTCTGATGGTGAGGTTCCTCTGCTTGCGCAGTCCGCAGGATTATCTTCGGACTTGACATGTTTCCAGGAGTTGGATGGCGTTATTTGAATTATTTGTGTGACTCTGTTGGCTACAAAACTCTTCCAGCGACCCACGTCCCCATGTAGCCAGCCAAGCACCACCATGGAGTCTGTCCAGCAATGTATCGTGACTGTCTGTGAGTTGATCGAGTTTCTAACTTTTTCGATCAGGCGAGCTAGTAGTAATGCACCACATAACTCCAGTCGTGGCAGAGAAATAGGGTTTTTCTGTGGGGCTAATTTTGTTTTTGCTGCTACTAGTCTGATCACCTTTTGACCTTCTTTATTAGTGGACTTGCAATATATGACGCATCCGTAGGCTCTCTCAGATGCATCACAGAAGCCATGAAGTTCGAAGGGTTGTTGGGTGTCGCCGATCCAGCGTGGAATTGTTATGTCGTGTATGTGTGCCAGCTGATTGCGGAATTGCTCCCATTCTTGTTGTATATTTGGTGAGAGGTGATCATCCCAGCTCGTTGCTGTTGACCAAGCACGTTGAAAGATTAGCTTGGCTTTTACTGTAACTGGTGATAGCCAGCCAAGTGGGTCGTACAGTTTTGATATGTCCGACAGTAGTGTGCGCTTCGTGTTGACGTCACGTTTTTTGCAGAGTGATATTTGTTTGTAAGTAAACTGATCTGTGCGCGGGTTCCAAGTGATGCCTAGTGTTTTGTTTGTGTCTGCGTCTTTGAAGTCGAACATTTTTTTGGCTTATCAGTTCATCTGGCAAGCCTTCGAGTAAGCGCGTTTTGTTGCTAGCCCACTTTCGTAAGTTGAACCCACCGCCCTTCAGCATTGTTATCAGTTCGCTTTGAGCTTTCTGTGCTGTTATGAAGTCGTGACATCCGCCAAGTAAGTCGTCCATGTATAGTTGATTGGAGAGAATAGCCGCCGCCAAAGGGTACTGCGCGCCGTCATCCTTGACCAATTGCTTTATGGTTCGCATTGCCAAAAAGGGTGCGGACTTGGTGCCGTATGTTACTGTAGTCAGTTGTAACTCTTGTAACGGCTCTGTGACTGAATCTCTCCACACTATTTTTTGCAAGTGTTGATCTTTTTCTTGAACACGTATTTGTCGGTAGAATTTCTCAATATCCGCTGTGTACACGTATTCAAACGCCCTCCATCGTAGAATCATACCTTGTAAGTCTTGTTGTAAGTTAGGCCCGCATTCCATTAGTTGGTTTAGACTGTGTCCCGTGCTAGTGGTTGCTGATGCATTGAAAACCACTCGGAGTTTGGTTGTCGTTGAATCTGGTCTCATTACTCCATGATGGGGTAGGAAACAGCTCGGTGTGTCCGGCTCCGTGCACTTTTTCATATGTTGTAGAGCTTTGTATTCGTCGATGAAAGTCTTGTAACTAGAAGCGAGGGTTTCGTCTCTAGCTAAACGTTTTTCCAGCTGCTTGAATTGTGCGACAGCTTGAGGCTTTGATCGTCCCAAATTTTGTTCGAAATTGGTCTTCATGGGAATTCTAACTTCGTATCGCCCGTCTTCTAGTCTTTTAGTTGTGTCAGTATACAGCCGCTCGCAGTATTCCGCCTCGACACTTGTAGCCTTGTCGTCCGATGTTATCTCTTCAATTTCCCAAAAGCGAGAGATATCGTTTGTGTCTACGACGACGTGACAGTTGAACGTGTTTGTGTTTCCAACTAATACCCAGCCGAGCTTAGTTTGTTGTGCTATAGGTGCGTATATGTTTCCCCGGATGATGTTGCTCATGACTATGTCGCCATATACTCCGGCATCAAGCAGAATGTCAATCGGTCTTGATAAGTTGAATTGTGGGTCGGCCAGGTTAATATTTTCTATGTGAGGCCAATCTTGTTTTTCGAAGGAGTAGTTAGGTAGATTGTTTAGTAGTTTGGCCATTACTAGTGCCGGCGTTGAAAACTCGTAATCTCCGTAAAGGGACTTACAGTCCAGCTGAACGGTCCCGTTGCTCTGGCTGGCAAATGCTCCGATTCCCGACACAGTTGAGTTGTGGTTGCGTCGCGGAAGGCCAAGTCGTTGCACAGCAGATTCTGTTATAAGGTTCAGTTGGGAGCCCTGATCCAGGAGACATCTGAGTATGGTGTAAGTTCCATCTGCGGCCTTTACTTTAAGCTGCACTGTAGCTAGTAGAACTTCGTTAAAATTTCCTGACACGTGATTCGTTTTTCGCTGCGAGTTGTTGTTAGTCACGTTGTCGGTCATTTGGCTTGACGACAGAGTCGCTGACGTCGTATCATGGGTTAGGTCATGTAGCGTGGTGTGATGTGCGCCGTTGCACACTTTGCACCTTTTTTGCGAGTTGCATTTCTTTCCGCTGTGCGGATACATGCAGTTTTTGCAAATGTTCAATTGCTCAATTGTCCTAATTTTTACGTCTGGCGTCATCTCTTGGAACGCTTTGCAGTAGAGCAGGATGTGGCTTGTTTTGCAAACAGGACAATTTCTGTCGGAGCTTGTATGGTTTGCCTTGGGATAGCGTCTGTATTTGTTGTACGCATCCCTTTGTACTGTTGTCGTCGAGCTCCCTTTGTTTGGGGACGTGTCAGCATCTGTTTGTTTGTTTGGTTTGCTTGTTTTCTTCACCACTGATTCTAGCGCCGTGAACTTCCCTTCGATGAACTGAATAAATTCTTTGAAATCGGGAAGCCCTCTTGGACTTTTCCTTGCCTCCATGTAATCAGAATAGGTCTGAGTGTCCAGTTTTCCCGTCAGGATATGCACCAAAATCGGGTCCCATGTTGCCGTGTCGATGCCCAAGTTACGCAACGCGTGCACGGTTTCGAGACTGGTGTCGTGTAGGCGTTTCAACTCGTAAGCGTTTTGATGTTGAATTGTATGTTGACTCATCAAAACTTGCATTTGTTTGGTAAAGAGCAGCTGTAAGTTATTGTACCTATGGTGGAGAATTTCCCAGCAGGAGTCGTAGTTGCTTTCGGAAACAGGCAAATGTTGCACAAGGCGCTCAGCCTCCCCTTTTAGCTTCCCTTTCAGGTGTTGCATCTTCTGCCCCTTCGAGAGGGACGGATTGTGGTGGATCGCCGCAGTGTATAGATCAAGAAATGTCGGCCACTGTGTGTAATTACCAGAGAATATTGGTATTTCGATCCTCGGCGCGCTGTCCCGTTGTTGGACAGCGAGGTTGAGCTTGCGGTTAAGGTCTCGCTTTGTGCCCTCGTATGTCTCTTCATACTGCGAGAATTCAAGCTCGTAGTTAACGTCGCTACCGACGAGGATGTTGTCGAGCTGCCAGTGTACTTCGTCAATCACCCTCCATCGAGATTCGAGGGTCTTGAGCTTGTCCTCTATGTCCCATTTCTCGATGATGTCAGCCGTACGCAGATTGCTGGTGAAACGGGAGAAGGCCCTGAAGTTAGTTGCTTGTTGAGTTTTGAGCTCGTCTGATTTTGAAAAGACCCCAGTGTTCTTGTTCTCTTCGCCTTGGTGACTCGCGGGTTCCGCAGTGCAGGTAGGCCATGTTTGCAGCTTATGTTGTATGCTTGAGTACTCCGCCTTGACCCTGTCATACACTTTTGTAGTGTAGTATATGTCGGTCCGGTCCGTGGCGCCCTGTAGCACGCCATGGTTCATCTCGAACTCGTTCCAGTGCGCCTGGAGGGTATCCAGTCTGCCCCGGATGTATGTTGCAGTTTTGCGGTCAGGACCATCCTTTCCGAAGTTGACACCAATTTTCCGGATGCCCTCTGCGATGATTCCCTGCCGCTTAAGAAGTTCTTGTTGTCTAGCGTCCATAATTGTTATACGAGTATGTAGGCGTATTGTTGATGGACGTTAGCTCTGTCGACTTCACTGTTGAATTGTTAGGTTGTAGCTCCCGAACCGCCGAATGTTGATTGTTCCTGTGGCGATCACAGGGTCCGAAGGAATCTCTCCGTACGATATTGAGCGCCTTCTCAATCTGACTGGGGCGATCCGCTTGTGGAAGACCAGTCAAACCGATTCGCTATCGTAAGTCGAAACACTTCGTACCTGTGCGGCTTATAGCACTGTTTGCTCCAGGAGTGGCGATCCGGCTCGAAGGACCAAAAATGTACGGGCAGCAGCTCCGCACACTGAGATGTAGTATGTAGGTGGACGAATCACACGGGATGTGTACAGGAAATAAAATCACTGTTTTGTGTCCGTTAATGATTGACAGTTTATTAGGTAAAACATAAACATATATAATACCTAAAGTAGGTGACTTGTGGCGGGCGTAATAGCATAGTCAGCGAATGTACATAAATCGGTGAATTAGCAACCGCTTGTTCAGTTAAAAACTAAAACATATTATATCATGTGGCGATGCTCGTACAACAGGACTATTTTTGCCAACTGACATTGTGGTGATAGATCGATTGGAGCGTTGCGCATTGATTGTTAATATTACATTTCCGCATGACGAGCACCTCGTGAAAGCAGAGAAAGATAAACAATTCAAATATAGATCTGGCTTGTGACGTTGTGCGACGTGAGTACAGCAGTCCTTCTGCCGATAGCCGTGTCGGCCAATGGCTTAATAGTCAATAGCCTCGACCAACATCTGAGGAGGCTTTCGCTGGGCAGCAGAATCAAGGGCTTGATTCAGAAGGCAGTTCTTTTGGACACGGCGCATAATCTTAGGAGATTCCTTTCTCAAGAGCCCTGACCACCGGTAGCTAGGACCCTGTTCCCCATGCCGGTGGGCTACTATTTTCAATATTTTTAAATGTTTTTTATATATTTTTGTTAGTAAAAATATTTAAAAATGTAAATAATATGTTTAAAAAAAATAATAAAGGAAATAATACTTATATCACAAGAATAGAAAGCAGCAACTACATTTAGTGGAACTTTTACTGTAGGGGCAGAAATAACCTTACCCTATGCTGTTTAGGTTAGTATCCTTTCATTTTATAAATAAGAGACTCATATAATAACATAAAAACGTGTTAAAAATCATTACGTTGAAAATTAATAGTGTGTTTGAAACGTGTTAGTTAGCGATTGGCGGTGTCGCCACCACTCGCATGGAGGACTTGCGATTTGCATCGTTCGGTGATGAATACCGAAAATACCGTAAATTCCGGTATTCAAAAATTCAATACCGGTATTGTGAAGGCTTCTATTCGGTCCGGTATCCCGGTATTTTCGGTATCCGGGATCCCGGTTTGCGACCCCTATTCACTACGTAATTTTGTGGTTAGATTACGTACCCATTACAAGCAATCACACTGATTAATCTCTTATAAGTCGGTCGCTAGATAGAGGTTAAAAGAAATGAGTACCTACCTAAGAGTAAGACTGCTTACTAGAGAAACGGGAATCTAAACATGAGTACTAATCCAACTACTGTTTAACAAACTTAAATAGAAGTATGTACACGATTGCACGCATAGATGCAGGTAAACCAGGGGCAAATAAACTTGAATGTTGGAAAATGTAATCGAGCTGCATTTCTGCGTATTGAAAACCCGTCTGCAAGTTTGCTAATTAGAATACGTTAAAAGGCTTTCGCGTTCGATTAACAATTTATTTTGCACAGACTGCTGGCAGAAATAATATCAGCCTGATTATTTTGATAAAATATTCAGTAAGAATGGCAGCCAAATTGTTGATTTTGGCTTTCTGTAATTATATTTTTAAAATCTTTATTTTTGTCTCGGAAAGTAAGTAGGTAATTCATAGTCCCGGCTGTCATTTGTAGACCTTTGGCAGTCGTTACAGGTAGTCAGTGGCCCGAAAGTCTGACAACCAGTCTTGCCAATGGGTATTGTGTTACCCAGTAAGTGGGTTTTGGGGATCAGATAAGCAGTCACTGCATGTGCAATACTGGTATCCAGTTGCAGCCGGTCAGACTAGAAAAGCTGACCCCAACTACGCTGGGGTCGGCTATGACGTTGATTTTTTGGTCACATTTCCCCTTGATGATAATTTGAAACCTGCATTTTGTATTCATGTACCTCTATATTGCTTAAGAACAACATATAATAACATGATCTCATCCGTCGTGCTCTTGCCACCGCCGGGGTGCCAGCTGTCTTAGAACCCAATGGCTTGGCACGCGTCGATGGGAAGAGACCAGATGGTATGACCATAATGCCATGGAAGTTGGGTAGGCCTTTGGTGTGGGACGCAACTTGCGTCGACACCCTTGCGCCATCCCATCTTCCTAGCACAGTGGGCTGCGCTGGGGCGGCTGCTGCAGGTGCTGAAAACCTCAAACGGCGCAAATACAATAATTTAATTGGTAATTATGTGTTTGAGCCGTTTGGGGTTGAAACACTAGGGCCATGGGGTCCGAGTGCCCACCTAGTTTTTCGGGAAATCGCCAAGCGGTTGGTCGACTCTTCACGTGACCAGAGGGCGGGCCTATTTTTTGGCCAAAGAATCAGCATTGCCATCCAACGTGGTAATGCTGCCAGCCTTCTGGGCACTTTTCCTGTTGACAGCGATGCGGACGAATTTTTGGATGCCCTGTAACCCTTTTATACTTGTACATATTTAGTTCTATTATAGTTTTGTAGTTTGTAAATATTTAATATTTTGATTAAATAATTAAAAGTTAAAAAAAAAAAAAAAAAAAAAAAAAAAAAAAAAAGAACAACAAAATCAAAATTAATTTAAAACAAAATATAATTATCATGTTAGCTCTCATATCGATCTACCCGTTATCCCAACGACATTTTCAAGCAGATACGGATGCTGATTCAATCCGATTAATCACAGAGATCGGTCGCATTGTGTGACGAAGGCCGCATATTGTCTGCGGCCTGGCTGAATGCACCGCGCCTGTGCCTGTGCCCACATTGAAGTTCATTCAGTCAGATTTAGAACCCATAGACAAGAGACTAAAGTTTGAACGGTGAACGAAAATTGAATGAATATTTGAGCAGTAAAGTTTTGATTGGAAATGGACTGTTATTAGTTAGTTATGATCTTAATTAATTTGAAGTTTTGGTTCTAGTGGATTGTTGGTCGGTGAATCAAATAGTTAAGGGTTGTGTTATGAATGGCCCTAGCTGTATTAACTTAAACTTTACCTTAAGATTGGTTGTTGTTCTTAAGTTAACCACAGATAAGATCGAGCCATTAACCAAGAATTTAAAACACATTTCGTAACAAGTAGACGCTTTCAAAAACCAGACCTTCATTCGAGAAGTGCAGTCGTTATATTTTAGTTAATTAAAAAAGCTTTTTGTGTTGACACATAAACTGCCTCAAAAATCCACAACCTTGTACTTTACAGTTTTTTTTTTCACAAATAATTGTCGTTATTCAAGACTTGAAGGTCTAATATACAAGCATAATGAGACCAACAGACAAAATACATAGATGAAAAGTGAAGGTGCATCCACACCAAAGTTACCGTAAACCTACATTGTCCAAAACTATTGCGGTCTTTTAACTAACTTTGGAACAACTTTTTATAATTCGGTGTTGCTCACATACTTGCAAACGTTCCTTTACGAAAAGTAACACGGTGTGGATGCACCTCAGACATCTAATACCACTCACCGTCCGATTGGGCGTGCAAAGATCAGCGGCCTCATTGCCAGCTATCTTATAGTTAGGCACCAGGAAGTGTGGCAGCGCGAACAGCAAGGATCCGGTGCCCATGAGGAGTACTCCCAGACCTAGCCAGCGGGGCTTGGAGGAACCCGTGCGGCCGCCCAGGTACGTCACCGGGGCTAGGCACGCGAACGAGGCCATGTCGTAACTGGAAGAAATATTGTGGTTAACTCACTCATTTCGGATTTTGAAAAGTCCTATGAAAAAGTAGAAATATTTCACTTGTTTATCTTTTTTTTCGAGAGGTCCGGACACATAACAAGGTCGGAAGAGGGCTAGACAAATCAGCACAGATGGTAACCCTTGGTTAAATGGACTGCCCTAAGCTTAAGGCGTTAACCCCTCTCTCTAACGAAGAGACCCCTTATGACTGAGGATCCTGATAACTCTACTTAGCAGCTGGATGCGTTTCAACGTCTGCCCCATTTGATGCCGTACCAGCATCGCAGGAGCCACTAGGAGTGAGTCTATCTAATATCCGATTTGTATTCCTCGATCTGATTGTTTTTGAAAAGTAAAATCTGTCTTTCTTCTATAATGAACAGATGATGAACGAGTTAGTCTCCAGACAATTAATTAAACCTACGTTAATGTGGGGTATGTGCCCATTTGCAGCCCAGAACCTCAGGATATTAAACTAAAAAGACATAAAAAATAACTTACCCGCCAGCGATGACTCCCGTCTGCATGGACCGCAGGCCAAACCTCTTTTCTATGGTAGTGATCACCACGTTCACGAACCCATTCACCACCATACCTGATGACAAATAAACATACTTCTTAAGACATGTTTACCTTCTAAAAATGCAGATTGAGGGTTAAAAAGAGGGCATTCTTCTTTAAAACAAATTTAAATAACGTCTGAAAAATAACACTTATAATAATACCTAATTATGACTTTTAAGAGGATGCATAATTTTCTCAGAGGTGTCGATGTTTTGCAGGCAGCATCGTCATAACTCTTGGACAATTGTTCATAAACAATAAAACTTGTAGCAAGGAGGTAGGTATCATTTATGTAATTCGTTTTTAGAGTTTTCAGTGCACGTGAACGAGTCGTCCCAAACACCAATTACTATGTCAACAGAAACGTTTTACTCGGGCAACTTGAACCAAGAAGAAAATTGCTGTAACGTGTATCGCTGCAGAGTTTACTTCAACATTTAACTCGAAATGCTCCAAGGGTTGCGTTTGTCGTGCGTATAACAATTTTAACAACAATAAAAAATCATATGTGCATAATAAAATGAATTAAATTATTTTCTGTTACCAATATTTTCAAAAATCGTCGTACAGAAATAACCACTGGAACTAGCCGCCCGTCGATTAAAGTTTCACGTCCCGGTTCGTATCCGGCGCCGGCCGGTGACGGACGGTCCGTATTACCCGGAATAGACACACGTCGTTTTCCATTATGTTCCTATTTGTTTTATTAGGCCAATCTAGATTTGATTCGGTTTATTTTGATGCAGTCGTCGTGAGGCGGTCTGGAGGTAAATATAGAATTCTATCTTAGTTCATTTATTCTTGTCTTTAACGTAGTCCATTTTTATCAGTCCGAAAGTTCAAAAGCCAGTCTTACCGAGGGATATCGTCACCCAGTAACTAGATTGTGATGATCGGTCGCCCTATTTAAAATACTCGTATAGGTGTACCTATACGAGTATTGCAGCAGAGTATGCAGCTGTAGCTGCATTCTGGTAGATTGGAATTGGACCCCAACATAGTTGGAAAAAGGTTCGCTACGCATTATGATGTTAATAATGAACATTATAGGAAACAAATGAAAAAAATTGTTAAAATATTTTCAGTACTTTTTGTCCTTGTCTACATCAAGTTCAAAACAACAAAGCAATTACTGAATTTCAACCTTGAAAATTATACACGAGAGATACAAATCTATGTACTTAGCTTTCTCTTATCGAAACTACCATAACTGAAAAGATCATACACATCACATGCCATTATAATTATAATATCTAAATAATTATAGGTAATTTTCATACTGAAAACAGGAAAATTCAGGGCCAATGTACCGTAAAATAGTTTCCTGTAATTTGACATATAACCTTTATATAAGTATTATTGCCTGGTGCTCTGTTTTCTGGCCATTTCAGTAAATTGTATAACTTTTCCAATTTTTTGATGGTCGGTCATGATAAGGTGCGCTACATTGAAAGTTGAGCGATCAATGTCAGACGCATTGTGTACATTTTGGAATGTTTTGGTGTCAGCAGAAGTAGATTTAAGTTTTGTTTTATATTACGTAGGGTATATTTTACAATTATTGCAACTGACCGCGAACACGCCGACAGCTCTTGAACGGGATTTAGAGATGCGCCGATCAAGTTAAGTTTTATTTCTGAAATTCGTCCTCAATTACTTATAACTCATGTTTTATTTGAAATGATCACGGATTTGGTAAACCAGCACAGTACGGTAACAATATTCTGTGTTCTTTCAGTGTACATTATCTACCTTATATTATCTTACATTAATAACAGGTTACAACGAACCTAGAAAAATAAAATTGTGGAAACTTTATAAGTAGGTGTATGGACTTTTCGTAGAAATAAGCAGTCAATGTACCAAGCGGAGAATTTATAATGGTCATGCATAATAAAATATAATTAACACAAAATAATGGCTATTTTTTTAGAAACGAATCCAACCGCCAACCACTTTTTTGATGTCGTGAACTTTAATTCCATCAATGCTGAAAAAAAACCGGACACGTGCGAGTTCGACTCGCGTGGAGAGGGTTCCGTACGTTAATTAACTATCTAAATTCCGTAAGTTGTTTTAAATCTGACCCAAATTTGAGTTTCCTGTTACTTTTAATACCATCGATTTCTTATAGGTTTTCCTGTAATGTATAGGGCAAGAACTATTTTTGTATTTTTTATGTTTAAAATTCATTAATTTACGTTACACACCCGTCTTTGGGCCACCGACTTACATAAATATGGGTACCATATTTCAACTCAATCGGTCCAGTAGTTTCGGAGTAAATTGGCTGTGACAGACGGACAGACAGGCACGCGAGTGATAATAAGGTTTATTATAAGGGTTCCTTTGTGGTACGGAACCCTATAAAAGGTAGTTTTTCTTGTCATACCAGAATATTCCGTTTTAATTATTGTCGTTAACAAGAAAACTGTACAAAAACTGTCCTTCATGTCATTCAAGTAGCTAGGTACATACGTCAAGGTACTTATAACGTCATTGTGGAAGCAAAAAGTCTCATAAATAAGTATTTATTTGCAATAACATTAAATAAACATGCGCAGACCCGAAATGAATTGGGAAAAGGGCAAGAAAATGATGATGACGGTTTACAATAAAATTTACAAATTGTAAAATCTCAAAGTCGGTAAGATTTAAACGCAAAATTAAGAACACAACTTCAGGATAAGATGGAAATATTTACCTCCAGTAACGAATTAGTGGTAGATAATGTATAATTTTCTTAAATCACACTCTTCCCATAGAGCTTTTAACAATAATTACGGAATTTTCCAAACATTTTCTTCAAAATTTCCTTAAAAAGGCCTTTTAGCTGCAAAAGTATGTTAATAAAATTTATTATAACGCTAAATCGCGAAGGGTAAGCACAAACAGAGGGTACAAAACGTTTAGATGCGTCACTTTGATGCGACGTCACGTGCCGAGCCTATAATATTGTATAGGGCGACGATACACCGAGATATTATTAATATTTGATCCTATAATGGGGTATTAGGGAAGTGCTTTAAAGGGTCATCAAACTAGTGGTGATGAAATGTGTGAATGAGATGTAGTAGTAGCGTAGGGTAGGGTTTTCCGTCCGGATTGGTCCGGATATGACCGATTTTTTTACTTGACGAGTTTTTTCAAGAAAAATGAAATAAGTTTAATGAGTACTGAAAAATTAACATTAAGAAATAAAACTGACTTTTCTGCAAATAGTCAGCTTTTTGATAAAAATCTAAATTGATGAAAATAATGAAAAAATAATTGTTTAAATGATTTTGTCCGTATTGTATAATGATAACAACATAGAAACATTAAAATACAAAAACTTAAGTTTCTGTTAGTACCTATGTAATGGTGTATCAAAACATCCCTTTGTGTCATTCTCGTATCCAGTTTAAATCGAAAAAAAATCAAGTCCATTACTAAATTATCTATTAGTATTAATTTTCGTTAAGACATTAACAAACAAAATATAATAATAAAACGAGTTTTATGTCTCCGATAGCAATTAATTACTGAAAAAAGCAACTACCTACTCACAATAAAAATCCTATTAAAAACCAATTTACATGTAAATTGTTTACTACTATACGTACAGAAGAAGTTAAAATTTGCATTAAATTATATATACAATGTGTAAAGTAAGGTGAATGACATTATCACATGATTGCTGTTGAAGAATTACGTAGAACCGCGAAACTAATGAGTGACTGCTACCGTTATCCATATTAGAAATGTAAATGTTTCATTCATTATACAGGTATTTTGCCCTGTTAAGTGGGTTTGATTTTAAAGTAGTTTAGTGCCCAAAAGGAATAAAAACGGCGCCTATACAATGACTAAAATTCTAATCTCGTTTGCCAGATAAAAGACATTATTGATGGTCTCAATGGCTGAGAGAGAACTGTCGACAAAGCATAATGTTTTGTTACGGAGAGCTAAAATTACCATTATATATATATATATATATATATATATAATGAAGTACACAGGGTTTACAGATTTTTACATAATACATACCTATAGTATTTCGAAGGAAACTAGCTGGCCAAAATAAAGGTACTCATCGACGTAGTGGATTTCTTGCCCATCTACCCAAACCCTACATTTTGTGCAATTGTTCATGACTTTAATTCGTATTCATCTGGACTACCTACATAAATTGCTACTAACTTAGTCTTAAAATACAACAAAAAAAATATTAATTTGTTTAACAGTCGCGACGATACGCTGGCGGAATAATCGTTCGTTCGTGGAGACAGCCCCTTAGTCTTTCACCGATTCATCGTAAACGTCCAATCTTAAGGCTGGCTGTGCTCAGATCTTGGAGCATCTGTTGTAGTTGTAATTTGGAAGTGTTATAGTATTTATGATACAATACATAGATGCAGATAACAAGCTTCAAATAAGATACTGATACTTATGTTGCCCTTGTCGGAAAGTTCAGTGTCGCCCCAACTTTACCCATTTTACAAAGTTTCTCAAATGAATGCCTAACAACTGTGTGCCTACGCCGACCCATCTAGTTGGCGTGATTAATAGGTTCCATTGAGAAGAAGTGCAGCATCATCGTAACTAGCCTTTACAGGGGATTTTAATTAAACGAGAGCTTTTATTATCAAGATTTATGTAGAAGAACAAGCCGTGTGCCGTGAGATGTATCATCGGCATGAATGACGAACTTATATAAAAACGTTTGTCCCCATTTGACTCGGATGAATGATCAACAGTCCGTCAGCGGCGGACCAGACAGCATTCCCATCACATATAAATTTTTCATCGGTTATTTTAAAAAATTGGGGGACGCCTATGTCCAGCAGTGGACGTCTTTCGGCTGAAATGATGAGGATGATGATTCTTTTACTTAAATCAGATGTTTCCTACAAAAGTATAATACCTGAACGGTCAAAATATTTAAGAAACAGCTGTTTTTTTTGTATTACCGATGTGATGGGGGGTTCAGAATGATGTACTGAATACGTGGTAACCGTTTTTGCGTCGGTGTCCCTTACACCCTGTATAGTACCGATAAGAAATTGTCCAAAATTGTATGCTTCTAGAGCTAGCAGTAGACTGTGCTTTGTGGTTGATACAGAAAGTTTGTTTGAAAGTTCGTCATTTGCCGATGGGAAATCTCTATCCTCATTGCCAATTGTGGACAAAACTGAATTAGTCTTGGTTGTGTCAAAAAGAGTGTCATGAAAAGGTAAATGATTTAATTCGAATTGCTTTGGTCAATTCATTAATTGATTTCATAATTTGCTTAAAAATATACAAATGTGAGTTTATTTAACGGAGACTTATTTTGTAATAGTTTCCTTCAAGAAGAGGCGTGTGGACATAGCCATCGCCATATGTACAAACATACAGTTCAATAACTTTTCTCAATGTCATTTGTACATTGTTTGAATACTATTCATATACTTACACTACTGTTTTAGCATTGTTTTCCATTATATAAATGTTTTTTACACCCAGATACAAACATTAAACAAATGCCTATACATTATATAACCAGCTTAGACGGACCATGATTTAATTACACACAGAATATACTAAATAATAACCGCTGCTGGGGTCAATCCGTGGATGGGTGCCCATAACATACCGCGTTGCCTCGGGCTGTCATTTGTAGATCTTTGAAAGTCGTTAGAGGTAGTCAGTGGCCCGATAGTCTGACAACCAGGGGTACCAAGGTTATCGAATTGCCCAGTACGAACTGGGTTGCGAAGGTCAGATAGGCAGTCACTCCATGTAAAATTCTGATATTCAGCATCCGCGCATCCAGTTAGACTGGAAGCCGACCCCAACATAGTGGGGAAAGGCTTAGGCAGATGACGATTCAGGTCCTAACATACGCATCTGGTGATCCGAAGGCCGACGCAAACAAAAGAACTACTCCATCTTCTTCGTATGGTTATTCCTTCTTTAAAAAGTAGAATATCCCTTAATATGAACTGAACTAATCTTTAATAAGTAGCTGTCTCTTTCATCCTTGCATAACAATGATAACTCGTCTGATCATAGAGCAGAGCTTAATATCGAATACATTGTGCAGTCCACTTCAATATCAAAATGCATCTTTTCAACGGCGCGTAATCCTCTGTAAGCGGATTATGTAGGATGACATGCGTGGTCTGCCTGGAGGGTACTGTGCGATTTTTTTGGAAAATGAATGGAAAGTACATAAATCAATTATGAATTAATAATTTTACTCAGTTAATAAAAAGAAGAAATCGTGCAGAAGACAAGACAATGTACGCAATAAACCTAGATGACTTCATTAAGTACACATACCTACACCCGACTTACGAACAGTAAGTCGTGGGTTCGAACCCAGGCAGGCACATAATTTATTTTTCATCACCACTGCTCTCAAAACGGTGAAGGAAAACATCGTGAGGATACCGGTATGTCCTAGAAATAAAAATTCGAAGACATGTGACGTCTACCAACCCGCACTGGGCCCGCGTGGTGGATTATAGCCCATTCCCTCTCATAGAGAGGAGGCCGTGTGTCCCAGTAGTGGGAACATTATAGGCTGATTATGCTAAGTACACATATACGACGCCATCAAACTTGGGAAAAGGCTAGGTAGATGTTGACTCATACGTTCGCATAATCGTCAAAATGTAGGGAACAACGTCAATTGTTTTAGTGATTAAGAAGTATTGCGGTTATTAGTATTGGGACCAGTATATAATATAACTACTTGGACAATCGTTGTGAGCTAATCGACCCGCGCTAATTCGCTTCAATTTGGCTAGAGCTTGAAAATTAGAATTTCGTGTAGACCTATGTATGAGGTAGGTACATGGGTATTTTTGAAGCTAATTGCTCTTTTCTACAAAAAAGAACAGCAAACGGTCACGATCCAATCACACGGCCATGTTATCAAACACTGATGATTGCGCAAGAGCAGTAACAGTTGTAAGAAATGTGTCATTATGGTGTGCTAGCTGGTTTAATAACCCGTTATTACTCATGTGTGTTGCATACTTGCATACTCGATAACGATAGGTACGTAGGTATGACGATGGTGTTTTTTGCACATAGGTGCAATGGACACCGATATATGATCTATGATTCTATGATGTTATTTTGCAGTTGCTGCATGGACTTTATGTTTGCGTAGCGCGCTCACAGCATTTGAAGATGCTACGTAAGGGCTGCGCGAAATATGTTAGCTCTTTTCTGTACCTTCCTAACTTAGGATTGATTTACTAACCAGCTGTAGGTTTCTTTATTTAATAGTAATACTTTCACGAATAAGCAACTCATTATATCAAAATCACAACTCATCTTATCTATACTAATATTATAAGTTTGTATGTAGGGGGTAATCTTCGGAACTAACGATCCAATTCCAAAATTTTTTTTCACTGGTAGTAAGAAACATTATTCGTGAAAAACTAAAATAAATTTTTATCATGAAAATTAGCCGAGCTATCACAATTTTTGCCGACGTAGTCGCATGCAAAGTGCTAGTTTAAAATAAAACTTAACTAGCCATTGCCCGCAACTTCATCTCAATGTATTAAGAATGAAAAATAGCCTTTCCTCTCCTTCTCCAGGTCGAATATAGCCACGCATTTCTGAAACACGCTAAAGAAATTCAAAGGATATAAAGGTGGCTCACCTCGGTCAAGTAAAATAAAACAAAAAACTGATTAAAAAACACACATACAGCATTTCATTGTTGTAATTAGAAACCAAGCAGGCATAACAAACGCGCTAGCGAACCTGTTTTTAAGCCCTACAGTCATTAAAAATTATCATATTTCATTACCTATGTTAATCAAACCCCTCAACCTTGACCAACACAACTCATATCATTTGCAGTCACCCCTTTTTCTGTCACGGTTTGAACACCAAAAAGTAATGGCCACGTTCCCGGAGGACAGCGTTGCGGAGTACATTGACGCCCAGTGTCCTGTCAGATATACTTACTTTTAGTCTTGATTTGTTATTATTATTTTAGATATAAGGATTTGTTGTTCGTACAGACGCCAGCACATCAAGCTACCCAAAACTGTCATATTTTCCCAATCAACCTTGAACCTCATCAGTGATAAAGCTGAAAAACTATAAAGAAATTTGACAGATTGTAGTAGCTTGATGTGCTGGCTTCTGTACATAGTAATTAAATTGTTAGTGGGTAATTACATTGTTTTAGTTTGAAAATATAACAGCAATTTATTCAAATTGGGTTGAGAATCAGCACAAGACTTACTAGACGTCAAATTAACATAAGGACAGGCCCTGAAAACGCTGTGAGAATAGATGGCGGCACAAACCACACAGATGTAAACAATCCATAAATTTTCAAATACCACCACCATCTATTCCACCTCTAGGGAAGCATTTAATCACACACATTAATACGAATAGTAGGAATTACAAAGAAAAGTTCCAAAGTACAGTAATATGTCCATTTTGAATCCAAACTAATGTTGGGTATTACCGGGACTCGGCGGAAATCCCGGAAAACAATGGGACTGTCCCGAAGAGGTCCCGGACGGTACGTGATGTATGTCCGCGATGGCCGAAGGATTTGCCAGTCTTCTTTATAATTGGAACTGTAAACTATGATAGCTTAGGTAGCATAATAGGACTATGAGTTCCAGTGGCGAAGGGTGAAAATAAAGTCATGGGAAGCCGAAGATAAAAAGTAAGAATTGTTCTTTTTTGTATTTATTTATTTTCTTCGCTTTTTTTCGTTTATTTCGACCTCATTTTCGTTATCAGTTTGTAATATACTATTTGACTACAGTAGATACCTAGACATTACGTCCGAGTGAATTGTTCCCGAAGGGAAACCGGCAGGAATCGGCTTCTTAGGTGCCTTCGGCCCTGATGAGTTGTATTCTAATGAAATATGAGTCTATCGGCTCTCGACTAGATTTTTGGATAAACTGCTCATAATTGTTTATTATAAGTAATGCGAAGGGATAAATGCATGTAACTAAAAGGTTGATGGATGGAGAGGGAGAGGAAAGCCAAAGAAAAGATGCATGGTTTGCTGTGAGGAATGATATTATGATATGAACGAGAAAGGAGTAAATGATGTCGTGACGTCTGACAGAGGAGAATGGAATAAGAAAATGTGTTGCACCGACCCCACGTAGGATGGGACAAGGGCAGGAAGATGATGATGATGAATTGTTTGTTATAAATGAGGAATTCCGAAAGTTTAAACAGTCGGTTACTGAGTTACGCCTTGGTAAGACAAGGCGTAACATAACTCAGTAACTCTTCTGTGGAGCTCAGATAAACGGCAGTTGCATGTAAAAGCTTGGTCTGGTGACTCCACTTTCAACATAGTTCAGAAGAGGCTTGGCAAATGATGAAGGCAGCGACTGGTCAAAAATATTTAGGTACGAAAGTTTACTGCTAATTGTAAAATTAAATTATCACACCAGTAATAGTACATACATAACAGTAAACCCACCTTTCGCTAGTTATATTAAAGTCCCATGAAATAGGGCGCGAGCCTATTGCCATCAACCGGGCACAAATTCAGACTCCGTGGATGCTACTCAGAAATTCCTAATGGAAAAACCCAATAACATTTAGCCCGACCTGGGATTCGAACCCAGGACCTCATGCTCAGCAGTCGCGCTTGCGACAACTAGACCAACGAGGCAGACAAATTAGTTAGTTAGTTGTAAAATTAACCTGAATCTATAAACACGTGACGTCACTGAAAACTCTGTTAAAAGTAAACAAGCCGTACCTAATAACGCGTAACAAACTTCCTACCCAAGTGACATATTTACCAACGCATAATTTTACCCACTTTTACTTTACCCCACCAGTCGCCAACTTCGCCCAGTATTATTCAGGAGTGAAGCAAACTTGAAATTAGTTTGAAAATGATGTACTCCGTAATAGAGTTGACGATGTTTTGATGCAAGTCGTTTAGAATTTTTACGCTCAAGTTAGTGTAAAAAGTTTTATTTGCAAGTGAAATGACTAGTTTCTTTTTGTTTATTTTGGTTGAGATTCTCGGGGCTTTGAAGAAATGAATGAGATACTGGTTCTTATGTATTTCTGATTAACTTTTCAGACACTTTTAAGACGAAAAAGCGTGATTTCTTTATCTGCATCTACCATAGCTGCATCTGACTTTTTGCTGGGATTTGTTGTTAGTAATTCTCAATATTTCCCGATAATTCAGAGTTCTTTAAACGTTTTTAGCACTAGCTTTTTCTTTGATATGCTCTCTTCACTATTTTGCACTTGTAGTTTAACAACTTAGCAAAGTACGTGCTAAGCAGGTCGGTAGCGTTTGTAGATCTCAGTCTCATAGATCGAGCTTTTTCACCTGAAGACTTTTACCGACTGTATGGAAGACTGTAACATAATAAGCTTCGGTACCCGTGAGGTCGTTGTCACTCAGTTCAGAAAGTTCTACACATACATTTATCCGACAACGAACTCTCCCCTAATAGCTACGAGAATACTAAAAATAAGTAAGTTAATCAGAACAAGTTATGAAGTAAGTTCACGGTTGAAGTGTCTCACTTCAGCGTGCACGGCCACTGAGCACGGTAAGCACGGTAAGCACGGTGAGCACGCTATTAATGCTCGCGAGCTAATCTACCTGACATTTAGGGCCCTTAAACCAGCGGAAATAGTTTGTTCCTAGTAACCACAAATTATTTTACAAAAAGTGCTGATACCTTTCCTATAGCATAGTATTTCCTACTGGAGTTAAATTAGATGAGTAATCGAAATTAGTAAATATGGCCATATCTTGTCAATTTTAACCAAAAGGCAGCTATGGAAAATGGCCCAAAACCGATGTTCTTTGGGATCGCTATTTAATTTTAGGAATTCATAGAATCGTTAATCAGCTTCATTTGATTAGCCTTTTCGCAACTATATTAGAGTTGGCTTCCATTCCAACCATTGCAGCCAAATGCCTGTATTTTACATAGTGTAACTGTTTATCTGATCTCTACAACCCATTTGCTGGTTAGCGACCGAATGTACTTATTTTTACGAGCTGGGTAGGTATGGGATAAATAAAATACTACCGATTAAACAACAAATAACTTTATTAATCACAAAACACTTAAAACTTAATCACAAGTAGGTACACTACTGATCACTATTCACTTAGATATCGCACTTCTAGTTCACTTCGATTAGCTTCGTTGTGTAGCCAAAATCAGACTGACTGCTATCGCAAAGGCCTCATTTACGGAGACGCGGGGCGTCTCGCGTCGCGTGTGGCGTGGCGTCTAGCGGCGCGTCGGACGTTTTTTCTGTTTACGGTGGGGCGGCGCGTGAAGCGTCGCACGCGTAAACACAAACTTATAGCAATATACGACCATGTTCATAGAGAAGCGAGACGGGAAGCGTGGCGGTGCCCGCCGCGGCGCCCGCGGCGAATCCTCTAGCGTGTAGCGAAGCACGCGGCGGGCATCGCGGCGGCGCACGCTCGCCTCGATCAAATCGACTAGTTTTATGTTGGCGAGATGGGAGCGCACGATAGCTTCATCGAGAATTGCCGCTGCGTGCGCCGCCGCGATAAACGCCGCGTGGGACGCGTCGGTGCCATCCGCGGGCTCGGCCGCAAAAAAACGCCCTAATTCAAACAAACGCGTCTAAAATCGCTTCTCCGTAAACGCACTCATACAACGCCATATATTTGAATTCAGTGCGGGCCGCGCCGCTCAACGCAACGCGCGACGCCCCGCGTCTCCGTAAATGAGGCCAAACACGACGGATTTTCATATGCCGACCGATTCTTCGAAAAGGTTCTACAACTTAGAGGAACCTTCTTCACAGTTCATAGTCGAGCAATCCTTCGAGAAAGTTACACAATTTTCTCGAATCTTCTACATAGCTCCATAGTAGAACATTGTCCTTCGAGATAGTTCTACAACTTTCTCAGCTCAGACAGCTCTATAGTAGAACATTCTAGACTATAATCTTATAGACAAATCGTAACTAGAACATTCGAGACTCGCGCGTAATCTGGAATGTTCTCGTAAAGCAACCGACGTAACATTATGTTGATATCAAAACTAATTTCTTAACCCCGCGTATTTCATAGCCCTGCCGCCGTATGTTTATAATCAGTGTTGAAGGAGTGTCGCTGATTGCGGAGTTAATAACATGTAATTAGCTTCAAAGGATCAAGATCATTCGCTTGCTCAATTAACACAGTTGTATATGATATTAGTTCAAGTCGCGGTTGTTACGGCTCTTTTGTAGGGCAAGTCATTATAAAGTAGTTTTCAAAAAACACGTATTTTTTTTTAAACAAGATAAGGTCGATGTTGTCTATCTGACTATTCTGGGAAGCAACACCGAAACAAAATCAGAGGTTACAGACATAATCTTGGTCAATTCATATGAGGATCGATGCAGATTCGCGGCTCATATGGAGTGATAGATTTGAGTGGTCCTGTCCAGTCAGTGCTCGCTTTTCTCAGTAATCGAATAGCTCAAGTAGCTCAACGATTCGAACAATACCAAAGAAAGTTTATTTGGGTAGGCATAAAGCTCTCAGGAAGGTAATAACATCGTGACTTCTTGCAAAACATGCGATGTTTGGGTTTGGGACGTGACGCTTCTGACGGCTCAGTTGTGTTTCAGACTAGTTGTTCAGGATAACTGGTTCGGATTCCTCGAATTGCGTCGTCGTCTTTGACTGTTATGAAAATGCGATATGGCTTCAATCAACATGATAATGTGTGAAGTCTTACTCAGCATAAGTAAAGTATAATAATCAGTGTATAACTTTCATACTGCTTGACACAGGCCTCCTCAATGTGAAAGGGATATAGTGCGCTATAATTTAAGTAAATGCCGATTTTTTGGTGTGTGAATGATAAGTATCCAACCTTAGGCTTGCAACATTTCATCTTCCATCTACATTTATTATTCCTTACCACGGCGCGGCTTTTCAGTCTATCAATTATTTTTAGCTTAGTATTCAAAATAATCAAAGCTTTGATTACTTTAATCAAACCTTGATCGTATACGATTCGGACATTATTTACAGAATATTTTTAAGAAACATAACAGCCCAAATTCATCTCAACTTGCAATAAATTGTGTAAAGGCTATATCGTAATGAATAGTCTCTCAATCTGTGGTCGCTCGCCGTCTATTCCCGATAGCCCGGTATAGCCTGTCGCCCTGTATAGCCTGTGGCCCGCGGCCCGCAGTACGATACCGCACAATATTAGCTGCCAGACCCAGTCGCGTGTGTCCGACACTTTTAAACTGTTTGTGTCGCCAACTCGATACAGTCCATCGAGAGCGATTGAGTTGAGGTTACACTTGGGACAAAAATCATGTGACTAAAATAGTTTTCTAGTTTGATCTAAACTTAAAATCGACATCCTAATTTGACATTTATGAAGTTTGGCGTTTCCTTAACTCGGGACTTGTTTTGCTCCATCTTTCGTCTCAAACTTCGCACCCTCTGGCTCGTAGTGCACAAAAACCCAGATTGCGGTTTTCGGGGTTGGTACATGATAAATTATATTTATTTATTTATTTAAATTGGTTTAAAAGAAAAACACTTGAAAACTAGACGAAGACATTTTGTTTTCTTTGCTAATGTACCGATTTCTTTTTTTTTTTGTAAAGTAGCGTAAGTTTGTAACTGTAAAGCTTAAAAACCGTGTTGTGTTAGTTTTTAATGAGTTTTCGATACAATGTAAAAATTGTTTATGAAATAAATGAAATGAAATGAAATAAAGTCTGTGTTTCCTATCTGACTACTCTGGGCAGAAACACCGAAACAACCTCTGACGTCATACAGTCCCTTTTAAACCTCAGACACTATCTTGCTCAGGTCATATTATGAGGATCATGCAGATTAGTTTCAAAGATGATATTTTGAGGCAAAAAACCACACCGATTTTAGAACTACATAGAAGTGTTACAGGAGATTTTGATATGAAAATTCTTATTTTCATACGAAACCGTCAATAAATCAAGGTGAATCATACTTTCCACCATTCATAAAAGCATTTTTAACTCGTTTCCCCTCGGTGTGTCCCCGGTGCTCACGGTTCGCTAGTCTCATACAAACACAGCCGTCTTGTACCGCGTATGAACGTATTAGGGTTAAACTCATGTGTTTTAATGCACAATGCTATTAGTTGATGACCCTTTAGCACCTTTACATGACCTTGGCCGGGTGTGATTTGCGGTGAAAGTTTTATATGGTCTGGCGCGACAACGCGTCATTATAGTAAAGGAGCTTATTCAACGCGTCGTCATGGTAAAGGAGCTTATTCAAGGAAATTATTGCAAAGTTTATTTTTGTCGTTCTATGTTTGTTACCTTACTTAGCTAAATGAATTATTTACATTGTGACACTTATCTCTTTGGGAAAAAGATTTCCCTTTGATGACGTGTAAAAAACACAATGTAACACTACTCTAGACCGACCAAGCAGTCGTCGGTTGCATCATGGTCATTATTTTCAGTAATCACATCCTAAATCTAGCTAACTTTATATCAAAAACCAAAGTACATTCATAGTATTTGCCAAAGTACATTCATAGTCCTTTGCTTCACATGTTTCAAAAAATTTTCAAAAATAACTATCATTAGGACTGGGTGTGATACTTACGCAATTACCTACCCCGTAGGCTCAAGAAGTTAAAAGACAATAAGGGACCTCGCCACGACTTGTCACATACCGGTCGCTGCCTTGAACAAAACTGATCGGACTCCGGGTCGTGGTCGTTTCTTCCTAGTTTCGACCAAAAGTCGCTTCTGCGAGCAAAATTCGTAGTCGTGGCCGCGTAGTACACAAGGTCCCTTATATCAAAATTAAAATAAAGCAAGCACATATCAATTTTAGGCTGATTATGCTAAGCACATATCAATAAACATATTTTTTCTCGCACAACTTATTTCAGAGCATACGAGTACTTATTCATGCCTGAACAAGCACTAACACGAAACACCCCTACACGACTCGCAACTCGCGTTCACACGGCCCACTGAACCCAATCACAGCGAGAACTACTCGACTCGTGTGTACAGCACTTTATTAGACTAAATCAGATATCATGGTTATTGAATCGTTCAATATCCCGGGTTTATAGCTTTTCGAAGAGTAAGTAAGTTGAGTTTGTTTACCTGAGGGCTTGCTTAGTGCGAGTTTTTATGCTTATTCGACAGTCAATTTGTATAGAAACTGAACTGGCGCTGTCTGGTGAGGTGACAAACCTATTTAGAGGTCTAATTAATGTACACATGCTGTGTCTCGACTCCGCTTGTGTAAATTAAATCCTATGCAGAGAAAAAATCTATACCAAAAAAAAAATTGAAGCGTCTGTTTGTAATTTCAAAATAACAGCTTTTTACTGTATGCATAGCTGTAGTACTTATAACAAGAATCAATCTTTTTTTAATTATTATCTGTCTGTCGGTTTGTCGGCCTGTCTGTTTGTTTGTTCCGGATAATCTCCGAAACGCCTGGACCCATTTTGACGGGACTTTACTGGCAAATAACTGATGTTATAAGGAATAACATAAGCTACTTTTATATTTGCAAAACGAACTAGGGTCCGTGATAAATACTTTTTTAATAATTTCACGCGGACAGAGGTCGCGGGCAACAGCTAGTCTCTGAATAAAGAAGAAAATGACGTAGTTTCAAATTAAATTATTCAGCGAAACTTCAGAAACGACACGAAAGACTAAACAGGCAAATAAAAAAAATGTTTTATTATGTTTAGACATCATCTGCATGATTAAAGAATAGACAGACAGACAAGCGTGTAAGAAATATGAGTGTCATAAAAGTGTTAGATTTAACGATTAGGAGATAGCAGTAATGAATGGCATTCCGCAGTCACCGATTCAATATGCAGTGATTGAAAATGTGCAATTAGCCGTACATGATTGTAATGGCAGAAATATTCAGGAAAGTGACTTAAAGAGGAAGCACAATAAATTAATTAAACATGTCCCTGAGGCCACACAATATGACTGATGCGAAATCAAACGCTTCACCCGAGTGATTGTTTCACTCAAATATATTTGTACGAGCTACGCTGTACATTGACCTTTGTGTAGTTTGTACGTCATACTCATCAATGCATATCGATATTGTTTAGGTGTGCATTTCTGTAACTTAGCATGTAATCGTGTAATTATAATTCAGTAGCAATAAATCCATCAAGGGAATCATTCGTCTACTCATTTACATAACATAACATACCTTACAAGTCTACATAACAAGAATAACAAGTACATAACATTTTCACTGTTGGGCATCATACCCCAACATTTGGTCCTTCGAGCAATTTTGTGTTGTGTGATTTACATCTTTTACGGTCGCGAATCGGTTGGACTGGTCTCTCACAAGCGAGTCGCCCCAGTTACCAATTGAGAAGGCGCATATCGTAGAAGGGAAGGTTACACAATACAAAGAACCAGGAGTGTGGAGCAACAGCCTACTACTCAAAACAAGAACAAGAGTTCGTCGTGAATTCGTCGAGAAGTTTGACAACATGACGTCAGCAGATACTTACGAGAATCAGCGCGAACTTTACGAAAACATCAAGAAAGTCGGCATCAACATCAAGAAGGATGGCTGGGACAGGAAGAACACGGACTACTTTAAACGGCGTTTGCAGATGCTGGAAAACTTATGGGGTGAATTCCAGTTCAACCATGACCGTCTGTCTACAGAAGTGGGTGTGAGTCATCTTTATTTTACAAGTAATTTATATAACACAGCGTTGCAGTGTTATAAAGAAGTGAAGGAGTTAATCCTCTTACAACATGAGCAAGTGTCGACGCAAAAACGGTCCGTTGTACCCTCGGTACAACCATCAACGCTCGGAGCTACCTCTCAACAAGAGAAAGCAGGTACAACGAGCAAACAAGAACAAAAACAAGAGCAACATGAGAGCGAGGAGGGAGAACAAATAAGTAACACAGAGGAGAAGAGCGGGAACAACAACATGGATCAACCGCCTCCTCGTCAACAACAAAGCCCTAGCAAGAGGGACACAGGGTCCAATAGTAAGCTGGACGATTTTTTACGCAAACAATCGGCCAACTTCAAAGCCTTCATGAGAGCTGTCGCCATCATTCAAGTGGAATTCATCTCTGAAAAATGGGAATTTCAAGATGCGCTGCAAACATTACAGTCACGTTGGTCGGCTATTGACAGTCTTCATTGGGAGATAGAGTGCGAACTTAACGGAGACAAGAATACAATATATGAAGAGCGCTATACAAGATTTGAAAGCCAATATCTTGATCTGAAGAAGGCGTTAAATACAAAGATGTGGTCCGGAGCTCATCGAGAAAAAACAACACCAAAATTAGAGATACCGGTCTTTCACGGCAAATTTAATCAGTGGACACCATTCAAAGACCTTTTCACGGAAGCCATCCATATCAACTCATCCTTGTCAAATGCGCAGAAAATGCAATTTTTGAAAAGCAAGGTCCAAGGAGAAGCTGAAAGACTGATACAACACTTACAGATAAGCTCGGATAACTACCTAGTGTGTTGGGACATTCTCAACAACCGCTATAACAATAAAAAACTTATATTTACATCGCACATCAACATGCTCTTCAATCTGCCAACAATGCAGCAACAGTCATTAGCACCAATCAAGAAAATACATGACGTCACAATAGAATGTTTGCACGCCATCAAGAATTTAGGAGTGGATGTCAGAACCTGGGATCCGCTACTAGTACACATTTTGGCGCAAAAGCTGGACGCTGAGACATATTCTGATTACATTGAATCACTGAAGAACTCGCGGGAATTACCTACATTAAAGGATTTTCTAGACTACCTAGAGGCGAAGTTTACTTCAATGGAATCGTCGCAGCGTAAACAAGACAGCTATCAGAAATCAAGTTCTGGAACAAATCAGCATCAAGAAGCAACCCATTTCAAGAAACATAACAATCACAACAAGAACCAAGCGGCTAGTAACAACAAGGTTACGAAATCCTACCATGCGTCAACATTTATTTGTCCACTCTGCAACGACGAGCATGGCCTCTATTTTTGTGCAAAGTTTTTAGAAATGTCGAATGACGAAAAACTTAACACAATAAACAAATTGCAAGTATGCATTAACTGCCTGTACAGCCACAAAGGGAAAAAATGCACATCAAGCAACCGATGTCGCAAGTGCAAAGCCAAGCACAACACGTTAATGCACGAAGCAACTGCAAAAAACAACGAACAAACCAACTCTTCATCTCACGTCTCTCAAAATAATGAAGCTTCGGAGATTCTATTAGCAACCGCCATTGTTAAGGTAGAGGGAGCTGATGGAACTCAGTACAACATGCGAGCTCTTGTCGATCAAGGGTCTCAGATATCATTGATAACAGAACGCGCTGCTCAACTTCTTGGGAACAAACGACAAAAATGCAAAGGAGTTGTCTCCGGAATTGGGGAAAAGGAGAGCAATTGTAAGGGCATGATAAAAATTTCATGCAGCTCTGCCTTCAGCGACTTTACGTTCAGGAAAACAGTATACATTATGAAAAACTTAATCAAGAATCTACCAAACAAAACTTTCGCTAAACCATCATGGCCTCAGATACAAAATATCAGCTTGGCGGATCCGGATTTCAATAGCAGCCGTCCAGTAGATCTGCTATTTGGAGCAGACATTTACTCCCAGATCATGCTAGGAGGAATGATCAGAAGCGATGACGTCAATCAGCCTATCGCACAACAAACCAAACTAGGATGGCTACTATGCGGAAACGTCAGAACATTTCATTGCAATGTAGTATTGAACAATCTGGAGGATATGATACAGTTTTGGGATTCCGATGATATCAAGGATCAAGCCCATTTTTCGGAGGAAGACCAGAAATGCATTGAGTACTACTCTAAAACAACACAACGTTTAGAAAATGGGAGAAACGAAGTGAGACTACCAATGAAACATGACTGGGAGTGCAAGCTGGGCTCTTCCAAACAAATGGCAATTGCGCAATTCAAAACGTTAGAACGAAGATTGGGAAAACAACAAGATTTAGCAAAAGCCTATAAAGAATTTATAGCAGAGTACATTGACTTAGGTCATATGCAACAATCAACATGTAACAAGACACTCGACTGCTATTTGCCGCACCACGGAGTCGAACGCGCCGAGTCAACAACAACCAAATACAGGGTGGTGTTTAATGCGTCCGCCAAAACATCTACAGGATGGAGTTTGAACGACCTTATGTACAAAGGTCCAAACCTACAGCAAGATTTACAAACAACATTGATGCAGTGGAGGCAATATAAATACGCCTATACAGCTGACATTGAAAAAATGTACAGACAAATCTTAGTGGCCCACTGTGATCAAAACCTACAACAGATTGTATGGCGAGAATCGCCGGAACAACCTCTACGTTCCTATCAACTCGCTACAGTAACCTATGGCACCAAGGCAGCACCGTTCTTGGCCATAATGACATTACGAAGATTGGCAGAGGACGAGCGTGAACAGTTTCCGGAAGCTTCAAAGGTAGTGGAGGAGTCATTTTACGTCGATGATCTCGTTCACGGATCCCATACCATTGAACAGGCACAAGAGCTTATTTCGGACCTAAAACAACTACTTAAGAGTGGTGGGTTCAACCTCAGGAAATGGTCATCAAACGAACCAGCACTCTTGGAAAACGCTACAATACAACATAACAATGAAAACACTGTTTTCAATTTCAAAACGGATCAAACATCAAAAACATTGGGCCTATGCTGGAATCCGACAGAGGACAAATTCACATTCCAATGTTCGATTTCAAGCGTCAACAAAAAACATACAAAACGCAGCTTATTAGCTGAAATATCAAAACTGTTTGACCCACTTGGCTGGCTGGCTCCCGTATCCACGAAATTAAAATTGTTATTTCAAAAACTGTGGGAGGTCAAATTACAATGGGATGACGAAGTGTCGGATAGTATAAACAAGGAATGGTGCAAAGTACAAGCAGACATAGTGGCGATAAACTTGTGTGAAGTACCAAGATGGCTCAGATGTGATGGGAAACAAGCAATAGAACTACATGGCTTCAGTGACGCCTCCCTGGATGCCTATGCGTGTGTTATTTACGCACGAGTTCACCCGTCAACGATCGTCACACTAGTCGCTGCAAAATCTAAAATCGTGCCACACAGAAAAGTAACAACATTGCCTAGACTGGAACTTAATGGAGCACATCTACTATCCAAATTAATGCAGAAAGTTAAGGAATCCTTACATCAACATGATGTTCGAGTCTATGGCTGGACTGATTCTATGGTAGTCCTGGGTTGGATACAAGGTGACCCATCACGATGGAAAACATACGTAGAGAATCGAGTTCTAAAAATAAACTCTGTAATACCGCGCTCATGTTGGGATTATGTCAAATCAAACGAAAATCCCGCTGACGCTGCAAGCCGAGGACAGTACGCCGGTCAACTGAAAGAAAACAAACTATGGTGGCAAGGTCCTATGTGGCTATCATCGTTTGAAATGAAAAACCAAGTCAAAAAGGTCTATACGTCAGATCAAGATGTAAAAACAGCGGCAAAGAAACAAGTCAATGCTGCCCAAATCAAAACAGAAACAATCAACATAATCGAACAACTATTACAAAAACATAGCTCAATTAATCATGTCATTCGAATAGTCGCATGGATACAAAGAGCATTGAACTTAAAACTTGGAACATTGGACTCGAAACATCGACAATTACCAAGTTACCTTACGTTACAAGAATTAAATCGAGCAACTAAGGCAATTGTGAAACAAACGCAACAGAAGGTATTTGAAACGGACATGAGTCATTTACGTAAACACGGCACAGTGGCATCGAATAGCAAGTTACTACCTCTCAATCCTTACATTGATCAAGAAGGCTTGCTAAGAGTTGGGGGAAGATTGAACAACGCAACGCTAACGGAAGAAATGAAACATCCAATGATCATTCCCTACGACAGCCATCTAACGCATTTGCTCATCGATCAAGCGCATCAAATGACGTATCACGGAGGACCGCGACTCACTTTATCGCACCTTCGTCAAAAATACTGGATCATCGGTGGCGTACGAGTAACGAAGATGCAAGTCAGAAAATGCGTAACGTGCCGCAAAATAAATCCAACAAAACAACAACAAATCATGGGTGAGCTGCCGACCGCAAGAATAAACCCTACCCCGCCATTCTACCATACAGGAGTGGACTACACGGGATTCGTCGACGTCAAGATGAATAAAGGAAGAGGGGCTAAAACAACAAAAGGTTACATAGCCATATTTATTTGTATGGTGACAAAGGCAGTGCACATAGAATTGGTGTCTGATCTTACAAGCTCAGCATTTTTGGCAGCCCTAAACAGAATGGCAGCAAGGAGAGCAGCCCCCCGCCATTTATACAGCGATAACGGCACGAATTTTGTCGGCGCTAATCGACTGCTAATGGAACAATACGGGGAAATAGAAAACAGCTACAGGAACAACCAATTACAGAAAAAAGTCACCGAGATGGCCATACAGTGGCATTTCAACGCCCCGGCATGGCCATCGGCGGGTGGATTATGGGAACGAGCCGTAAGAAGCTTGAAACACCATTTGAAAAGGGTGGTGGGTGAGCAAAAGTTAACATTCGAGGAGTTCACCACCATCTTAACAAAACTAGAAGCTTGTCTAAACTCTAGACCTCTGTGTGCGCTGACTGAAAATGTAGAAGATCTCGACTGTCTGACGCCAGCACACTTTCTAACAGGAAGTTCAGGGTTGACCGTCATCGAAACAAGAGAAGACGCCCGAACAAGATGGGAGCTTACCAGAAAAATGTACTCAGAAATTTGGAAGAAATGGAAAAATGAGTACCTGTGCCAATTGTTAGCAAGAACAAAGTGGCTGAAGCCGCAGAGCAACCTGAAAGTTGGTGACTTGGTTGTTGTAAATGATGACCAGCGGCCCGCAGGAAAATGGTTGATGGGTCGAGTAACAGACCTTCACCCGGGAGACGACGGATATGTTCGTGTCGTAACCCTGAAAACAAGAAACGGCCTCATAAAGAGACCCATAACAAAGCTATCTATTTTACCAATAGACAGCGAAGAAAACTCCAAACCACAAAACATTGAAAAAGAACATAAAAAACAAGCAACAAACGAGGAAACAACAAAATGTCAACAATCTGCAAGAACAAGCAAAATCAACTTCATCGGATTAGTGATGACCCTGCTATACCTACTGAGTCCAGCAACCGCGACAACAAACACAACAAACTTTATCGAATTGCATCAAGGCCTATATTTCGATAAATCAACCAACATGAAATTGATTCGCGACGAATGGAAGATAGTTGTCTACTACGACGTCAAACCCTATTGGCATGGTACAGCAGTGTTCACAAAATTCAATGATCATCTCGAAAACATATGTTCAAAGCTAAATCAGAAGACCCAGTGTGACATCATTGCATTACAATTACGTCACGCGTCCGCTGAACTTGAACACTACAACCGCTTATTGCTGAATCCGCAAGGTCGGGTGAATATGAGAAGCAAACGCGGCCTTATCAACGGTGTCGGGTCAATCGCACGTTCCCTGTTCGGAGTATTAGATGACCAATTCGCCGAACAATATCAACGAGACATTGAACTCATCCAAGAAAATGAGAAACATCTGGCTCTATTAGCTAAAAATCAGACGAGTATAATAGAAGCCGAATACAACATACTTAGGAGATCGGAAGAAACAATCAAAAAACAATACAAATTATTCAACCAACATCTACTAAATCTAGACAAACTAACGAGTAACCTTCAGAAAGAGATTGAGTCTCAAGAATTATCAATCGAATTTGTGATGTCGGCAATCTCGGCAAACAGCTTTATAGAACATCTAAGAAACGTACAAGAGATTCTATTGGATACCGTAACAAACATTTACAATGGCAAGATGAACTTACACCTCATCGCGCCAGAACAGCTACGAGATGAATTAAACGTCATATCAGGGCAACTGTCAAAGGATGTGGCACTTCCCATCAGGAACATTCAAGAAGATTTTTTCCGCCTGTATCACCTTCTAGAAGTGAAGGCTAGGATGTCAGAAAGATATCTTATCATTGAGATACGGGTGCCGTTAATCAGCAGAGAAAATTACGAAGTTTACCACATCATACCTGTCCCAAAAAGGAACGGCGGCGAAATGGTTACCCTACTACCTATAGCGGAACTATTAGCCATTAACATACAAAAGGATTCTTACCTCCCGATGACTATAACTGACCTACATCGATGCATGGATCACGACAGTACAACTCTGTTGTGCCCCATGAGGACACCATCATACCACATGAAATCCGACGAGAGCCTCTGCAAGAGAAGCAAAAACTCACCTGACTGCAAAACAAAACAAGACAGCTGTCGAGACACATTGTTGGAACTTAACAGCATAAATAGTTACCTATACTTTTGCTGTGACGCTTGCAAAATACGCGTCATATGCGGAAATCAAGTTTCAACAGAAATACTTAGCAACGCAGGGGTAATGACACTCGGTAGCGACTGCACTATCAATAGTGAGACGTTCACTGTTCATTCCCAAAGGCAATTTATGGATACGATTCATACCCAGGTCGAAGAAGTCACGATGGAAATTCCCCCTATCAATCGGATCATCAACCTATCTGTACCGGTTTTGATGCAAGAACCCAAAAATGAGACGGAAATGGAGCAGAGCTCATTACTGCGACATCTGGGAAAACAAATAGAACAGATGAAAGCCGCAACAGCAGAAGGCATAATATCAGATCAGGCAACATATCACGATGTCCACCAATACGTTGTCATATACATATTGGCAGCAGTAGCAGCGATAGCAGGCGCAATATATGTATACCACCGAATCCGAAAACATTGCAGGAATCAACAGAAACCTATATCACCACCTGCTCCGAATCCAGCGCCACGAAGGAGGTCGACTGCAAGCATCGTAGACAACGCGATATCTGACGTCACAGACGACAACAGTGTAATGCACTTATCGAGTGCACACACACTCAACAAAGCAACGTCGCCTATTGCGCGTTGTAATTTAATAGTTTAAGGCTTGGATTATATCATTTATTTTTAGATTTTATCCCCCTTTTACATTTTGTATTTTAACATAACATTTTTTCATTTTTATAATCTGTTACATTTTGTGAGTGGGCAATATGTACGAGCTACGCTGTACATTGACCTTTGTGTAGTTTGTACGTCATACTCATCAATGCATATCGATATTGTTTAGGTGTGCATTTCTGTAACTTAGCATGTAATCGTGTAATTATAATTCAGTAGCAATAAATCCATCAAGGGAATCATTCGTCTACTCATTTACATAACATAACATACCTTACAAGTCTACATAACAAGAATAACAAGTACATAACATTTTCACTGTTGGGCATCATACCCCAACAATATTTGGTATGTAGATTTTTTATTAATTCCACGTTTACTTTTTATTCCAGTGAATGATGCCGAATAAAATGCAAAAGTAAATAGAACGTAGTGTTTTGACTCTATTACCACAATATAAAGGAAAATTGTGTTGTCTCCGCAGCTACTTACTGTCTGAATCACTATGATTTCCCCGCTGTAGTAAGTAGTCTATCATCATTCTCTTGCCCTTATCCCACTTCATTTGGGGTCGGCGCAGCATGTCTTCTTCGCTCGTCTTCCCATCAGACACCTCCTTTCTTACCATATCATCCTTTACACAGTCCAAACATCGTTTCTTTAGTCTTCCTCTACTCTTATACCCATCCAAATTCATACTCAAAACTTTCCTCATAACATTTTCCACATTCCTCCGCATCACATGCCCATACCACGACAACCGATTACCATACAACTTTTCAGTCACCAGTGCCACTTTCAGACTTCCTCTTATGTACTGATTTCTTATCCATTCTTGTAACACCACACATCCCCCTCCACATTCTCATCTCAGTCACATGCCTTTCATTCATCCCTTTTGTGGTCCAACATTCTGGTAGTCTAAGCAGTCTTATATTTCGGGAAATATCCAGTATCCATACATTGCATTACTCGTATCAAAATTTCATTCCATCACTACGTAGATAGCCGAACTGCCCCGAAATTCTCCGAAGCTAAGTTTTCGGCTCGTGCTACAGTTGGGCTAAGTTGCGCGCTACATTAGCCGCCAACACCTGTCGCTTGATAAATTGCTCGGTTTAACTTACAGCTAACTTGACGCAACTTATGCTGTTAGCATGCAACTTAATATTTAGTGCATATTTCGCATGCTTGCTAGAGGTAATTATGAATGTAATTATTTGAGGGGGAAGCGCCAGGGTACCCCGCGAAATTCAAATTTTCTTACGTTTTATTCTCTCACGTTTTGCTCTTTTTTTTTGAAAATGCTGTAAAACTTCGCTTTTCAGATACGTTTCAAATATTTTCTATATTATGTACCTATATTATATGAAATAAAAAATCGAATGAAAGAAAGAAAGAAAAAGTATTAATTTGTCTCACACAGGACAAAACAGAATGATTAAAATTAACAATAAAACCAAATCTTGAAAAAAAACTGACTTCCAAATAAACTCTAAAAAGTCTAAAATAACTTTACTTTCGGAAGTCGGTAACTTTGTTTCATTGACTTTTTTGCCACAGACTTCCGAAAAAACATACAACCGAATTGAGAACCTCCTCCTTTTTTTGAAGTCGGTTTAAAATATAAAAAAGTAGGTCTTAACAAATAAGGGGCACGTTTCCAGATGATAGCGATGCGGAGGAGTACTTTGACGCCTAAGACGTGTCCTATTGTCGTCGTTGTATATAAACAGGTATTTTATTTTAGTCTTCTTTTTATATTTATTTTAGTTCTTAACAAATTATGTTGCAAAAGTAAATATGAATCCACCGTTTGAAAAGATTTAAGATTTTTTTAAATTGATGCTGTGTTTCAACCGTTCAATAACTGGTGTTCATTACGTTAAGGGGAGCTTTCCCCTTAACGTCTAACACCGTAGTCTGCTAAAGCTTACTCATGTTTTATCAGTTAACAAAGGTCATCAGACTAAAAATTAAGAAACAAACTACCAAATCATGTACAACACAACCCACGTCAAAACTTATTACAAAATGATTAATTCCACAATACATTATCATAACCCACACCAATGACTTGCGTCCAACATTCTCGTCAAACTCCAAACACGGTTGAATAATACAAGTTATTAATCATAACTTGGCGCACATTTACACGAGGTAATTATTTCGCACCTAACTTAGGTACCTTAGCCCGAATTAATTAAAAAAGTTCTTATATACAACCCTCCCCCCTGTCACATCATGTTTAAGGGATTTTGGAGGATTTTTCTGATGTTACCAAAGTTTAATTTGAAACAAGTTAACAGGGATAAGAGGGTTTTTGGTGACATAATTGAGTTTTTTGAGTTTTCATTTTCTGTCTCGTTTTTGGGTCAGAGTTGTCATGTTATGATTAATTGTGTTGGTAATCATTAATTTTATTGCTACAAAATAAAAATCTTCTCGCTGCGAATTATCAATTTGTTTTTCATATTTTTTATCATCATCGTCATTTTTCTGCACATACATTACCCCATTTACTTGGGGTCGGCGCAGCATGTCATCTTTCATACTTCTCTATTACTATAATATTTTTCATATTTATTTATTTAAACCTTACGTACAATAGTATAGTGGTACATAAGCGGACTAATAATATTGTACATACCCATATGATATACATGCATGCTGATATGGACTGTATGAATGTGCAGTGAGCACACAATTACCATGAATCAATGGCACTATAGCAGACGAAAAGTGTCTATACTGATAATGTGCTGAATTCAAGGTGACAGTTTGCGCAGCGATGTCCTTTACTCCGTCAGACCTCTCCATGTTCATACAAATGGAAAGATCGACTAATAAGTTTTATAGTTATTACAATGATTTAAAAAAAAAACAACAAGTAATCTGATTTTGTAGATGTGCTAATATTTTTAAGAAAACTTGCAAAATATTTTTCTTCTAACCACTTTCAACAAAAAACTGAAGCCAACAAGTCTATCTACAATCAAATCTAGGAAAACAAAAGAAATCAAGACTAAAGTTTCTCGAGACTGGCTCCAACATGAAGTTGTTCTAACTTAGCTTTACCATAGTAGGGTTACCATTTCGGAAGAGCATCGGCGGGACTGTTTCCGGAACCTACATTTTATTTTCATAAATACTCTTTCCAAGTTTTTTTTATGCAAAGTCTAGATAAGAACCAGAAGTTTTTCTATTCTTTACTAGAGTTTTTAACTAGCAACACGCGAAGGCTCTGAACGGTTTACAACTTGACAAAACATTGAGTTTTCTTTAATAAATATTAATGTATGGACCTTCTTGATCTACCTGTGTAATACCTTTCGGAATAAATTCACTAAATATTTGTAAAACCGCATTAAAATTGATTTTAGAAGAAAGAAATAAGCGCCAGTTACCACACAAACTCTGTTTATTGTGTACCCTAGATATAGACATGCAATTATCATCTTCTTGAAATTTACCTATTAGGTTGGAAAGTCCAGCCTGTGTAATAAATAACGCCAGACGTGTCCGGACGGATCCGTACGGATGGTCAACGCTACGTCCAAGTTGGTACGACAACAGGTGTGCTACGTGGCTCATTTAACTTCAGACATTTTTATAGCTTTCTAGTTTTAAACTTTAGCTTAACAGCGGAGAACAGATCTATATTTATTGCCTCTGCTGATTAAAAGTACTTTGTACGTGTTATTTATTGGTTATAATTAGACGCTTGGTTTAGTTCGATGTGTGTGAGTTGCGGATGCAGTTTTTAATTTTGCACTATTAAAGAAATGATTGTAGCTTTTGATATGGTTGTCTTATAAATAATAGTATGAAATGCAGATGTGCTTATATCTGTAAAGTCTTGGACAGATTTAGAAGTAATTTATTTGGTCAATATTTCAAAACTAGACGGTGCGGCCAGTGGCGAAGAGTAAAAGGGAATCTTACGAATTAAATGGGGAATAGTTTTGTGCGTATGTGACCCTTCTTTCTCAAGTCTATAACACTCATTACAAATATCAACAGCGGAAATGTCAAATTTCTTAATAAACATTTGACTTAAATGTCACAAATCAAATGAAATGTCATCGGATTAAAATGTTTACTCACGAAACGACCGTCGCGTCGACAATTTCCCAAATAAGCTAGATATTAATGAAACAGGCGGATACAGGACATTTAACACAATGAAAAGGCAATAAAATATGCAAATAATGTAATAATCACAAACAGCAGCTACGGATATCGTGGAACATTATAAGTTGCTCCCCCAAATGGGGTGTGGCCACAAATCATGGGTTTATAAAATTTACGCGGTGGGCCGTGAGCCCCGAACGCATTTGAGGCCGCGTTTACATTGGTCGAGCTAGTTGTCTAACAGTAGAAGTAGTAGTATTTTCAGTGCATCAAAACTTGTCCCAGCAATTATCCAGTTACGTCTTTTGTACTTTGAGTAACCAGCCGGTAACTTAACTAAAACTATTCTTATATTGCTCGTGCGTAAAGTAGAGGACATTTTCATTGCGTAAATCATAGGACATGCATGGGTTCTAAAAGTAATAAATAGTTACTCAATAAGTGCACCTATGACGGGCACTGGCTGCCTAGTAGGTAACAGTTAGTTACGGTTGTATTGCATTTTACCAAGATGCCATACAACTGTGAACCTATAGCGATGAAAGGTGTAGGTAAGTTATCGCTCTTTTAAAATAATAAAAGACATCAGTAATGTTATGACTCTGTTTTCATCAGTCTATGCCTTCCCAATGCTGGGAAATTCCTCCACTTTTCTTTTTTCCGATAAGACACTATAAAGCAGTATTCCTCTCCCACTATCCCAAAACCCTTCTTAAATTAGTAGAACATTCAAGCAAGTACTTTAATAGACTACTGATCCAGTGTAAACGCACCCGAACTCATAGATATTACAATATAGGGGGAGGGTGTATTATTGCATTCACTTGATATGATTACCTTGTGCAATGGTTTCATATTGAGGTGGAAGATATTACTAAAATTGTATAATTTTTAAGGAAGACAAATGATGGCTTATGTTTAAAATAATGGGGGATAATTATATTTACTTTCAAGTAATTAAATACAGAATAATAATAAAAAACACGCTGTGAAGCCCTGACACAGCTAGAAGGCGACGCGGTAGACCTCGCAGGAGATCGCGGGACGAGCTGGACAAAATCAACAACCAGTGGTACACATTAGCCCTGGATCGAAGAATTTGGAAGTCACGGGGAGAGGCCGTTGCCCAACAGTGGGATGACACAGGCTAACAGTAACAAGTAACTAAATACAGAATATAATTAAATAATGCGTTTCTTTCTGGTCAGAAACTGGGTTGTGAAGATCATATACTATACGCAGTCGAACTCCTTGTAATATCTACTAGCATTTAGCTGCCTCCAGTAAGACTGGGAGCGGACCCCAACATAGTTGAGAAAGGGTAGACACATGATGGGTTGTAAAGAAACAAAAAGTATGAGCTTCAGAGAAAGACCGTGAAGCCATGAGTGGCAGAGACCAAGCACTGCTCGACGTGCTATATATTCTTGGCCGGTAAAGTAGATATACTTAGAACTTCAGCTCATGCACGACCACGAACTCAATGCTTCTTTCACAAACACACATGATCAAAAAATGCTGCGTGTTATAATAAAAGCAGCATTGTACACCTGTTGGCGATACTGGCGTGCTATAACTCCCCGCGCACACCGCCACGCAAAACTTAATGCAGATTTATGGGAACAAAGTTTTTACAAGGATTTGGGTTTACTAGATGCGGTGGATTTTAGACAACGAAACCAGAATGACGATGAAGACAATGATGATAATAAATGCACAGGAATGGGTGATACAAATAACTAACCATGGTTAACTTCATCGAAATATATTATGTGCATCTAATAAGGAGACAAACACACCTCGAAACGTCTGTAGAGTTCAAATGTTCACGCCTTTGTGCTTTGGAAATTCATTAATTTGTAATTTATTTATTTATTTAAACTTCATGTACTATAGTGGTACATAGACGGACTTAATGCCACAAGGCATTCTCTACCAGCCAACCTTTGGGTCAAATAGGACAGCATTGTGGTAGAGTGTAATGATTCTAAAATCATTTTAGGAAACATTTATTTCGAACGAAACTCAAAAAATGTTTTGTTTTTTACTAAGATATTGTCAGTTTTTGTAAATCGAAAAATAAAAAAGTTTCTCCCAAAAAAAGTTTCAGACAACTGACCTGTCTAAAACAATAGCAGATCCAGTTACCCCAACATCCACGGTGCTATGGCACGGCGGGATGGTGTCGTGTTCCACCACGTAATGGCTTTTGAATGCCGCCATGCCCGGCCACTGTTGCTTTTGTTTATACCAACTTTTTACCCACTATAATGCGCTATATTTTATTTCATGTATACAGCGTAGTGTATGCCTCATGTTTGTGCAGTGACCAGGACATATTATGTGGACTGGGGTCGTGTGTTATCAAAATTTTCTGTTTATGAGTTTTTCACGAATACACATGAGGAAGGACACACTTTCTAAATCTGAAAGGTTGATTCATATTATGGGTCCATCGGTGTATAACCGGCTACCGGATAGAATCTTGGGCGCGACATCTGATAATGCTTTTAAAGCCAAACTCAAAGGCTGGCTAACCGACCAGGCATTATATTATGACTTAAAAAATGGTTTTGATTGTAATAATATAATAGAAATTTGATGTGATTATTATGTTATTTTGTTTATTATTCTGTTTATTGTGTACCTAATTTTTTATGATAAATTGTGTTTGATGCTCTTTTTTAATGTACTACATGAATTGTGTTTTTAATTTTTTTTTTCAAAATCTGCCATGTAATTTTTTATAGTTATTAATAAATAAACTAAACTAAACGAAGCAACGAGCACCAAAAACCGATAAAATTACAGAAAATTGCCTTCTATGGTATGGACACGTCATGAGACGTAGTATCATCACCATTTTCCTGCCCTTGTCCCATTCTACTTGGGGTCTGTGCAACACGTTTTTTTCTTCCATTCTCCCCTGTCAGTCGTCACGGCATCATTTACTCCTTTCTCTTTAATATCATTCCTCAAACAAAATATTAATGTAAAATAAATATTATTTACAATAAATATATAATAAATATACACTTCTCATCAAAAAAATCGAAACACCTCGCAGTTTATGATTTGATAAGGATTATCAGAAAAATGTGTATATTTAGGAATAAATGTAAAATGTCATTTAATAGTGAGTAGTATGAGGTTTTTAAATCCTAATGTTATTGTTCTAAATTCAAATTAAGTCTTCATAGGTTTCGTATTTTGTATAATGAGTAATTTTTACCCTGTATGGAATATGAAGGAAATGGGTAAAACAACACGCGTAAATGAAAAAAAAATGTAAGAAACGTTTATTTAATAACTTGTATTCCCTCCGCGAGCTCTTATTACTGCTTCCATACGGTTCTTCATCAATCGGATGAGAGTCACGATCACATGTTGTGGTATATTATCCCATTCCTCTTAGATTGCATTTTGCAGCTGGCTAAGTGTTTCTGGGGCAGGATCTCTTGCTCGAATTTGTCTCTTTAATTCATCCCATAGATGTTCAATGGGATTCATGTCCGGGCTTCTTGCTGGCCATACCATAATGGAGATACCGACTTCGGTAAGATAATCTCGTACGACGCCCGCGGTGTGAGCTCTAGCATTGTCGTGCATGAATATGAAGTCGTTGCCAATAAAATGTGCATAGGGCATCACATGAGGTTCAAGACACTGTTCGATGTACCGATGAGAGTTTAGTGCAGGCAGCCGTGGCCCAGACACAAAGGCAAGTTCTGTCTTACCGTCGGCGCTGATTCCTCCCCAAACCGTCCACGAAACGCCACCATAGCTGACCTTTTCTTCAATGCAGCATTGTGCAAAGCGTTCTCCATCTCTTCTGTAGACCTTGTTCCTTCCGTCGTTACCATACAGTATAATTTTACACTCATCAGAAAACAGTACTTTGCTCCACTGAAGGTATGACCAAGTTAGGTGCTCGCGTGCAAAGTTAAGGCGCGCTCTTCGATGGTCTGCAGTTAATTTCGGCCCATTCGCTGGCTTATGCGGTGCCAATCCGCGTTCCTTCAACCTTCTTCTTATTGTAGAGTCACTTACAGCTACTCTTCGTACAACGCGAAGCTGCTGCTGCAGTTGAAAAGCGTTAAGGCGTCGATTTCGTAAAGAAGTTGTTACAATAAATCGATCATCTCGCTCAGAAGTGACCCGATTCCTGCCAGATCCTGAACGGCGCGTGAACGAACCAGTCTCCCGATAGCGTTTGTAGACTCTATGAACAGATGATAAGCTTAGATGCAATCTTGCAGCCACAACACGCTGACTAAGTCCAGAATCCAGCAATGCCACCACTTGGGCGGCTTCTGCGGGCGAAGTATCCATATGTTTTAGAAAAAAAAGTTTTTTCAGACGTCCCAAAGTCACAGTAAATGAAATAAGAAACAAAAAGTTTAAAGACAAGCGCTAATTTTTAGTTTTTAAACGAGAAACGTACTCCAACCCTAAATACACATTTGTCTCAAAACAGTGATTAATTTCATTTATAGGATAAACAAATGAAATTCTAATTTCGAATTTTGATTTTTTTCTTCTTACTGTAATGACCAAACTGCCAGCTACACAATAATGTTTTTTTTTTCGTGGAATTAATTCTCTTTTGTAAAAAATTAGGACAAAAACAATAAAAACGAAAGTGTTTCGATTTTTTTGATGAGAAGTGTATTATACATTATATTGTACCCGAACTCAACGACAGATACCGCCCGTATGTTGGTTCAATTGAGAAAGAGACCTCAAGTTAGACCAATTGCTACACTGCTCATGGCACAAAAATAATATCTTCAAATCTTACGTGAATTTATTTGATTGGCTATTATGTATACCGTTCGACCAACGCGCAACGTGGTTGATGTGGGATACGATAGTAGCCTCTCAGACGCCCGGTGTTAAAATTTTAATGATTCGAACATTCGTGTCAAATACATCGACTGCAGTTAAATGTTACCTTCAACATTCATTTTCCGATATAATCAGTGTTTAAACACCTCAGCCCACTAATTGTCCAGTCAACGGGCTGCAGTCACGTGATGGCCATTGCTCGATATCTTTACGGATCGATAGCTGACGATGCTATATGGAATTGATGCGTTGAAAGTGTTTTAGTAGACAATTTGCCTATGTAAGTTAATTTCAGATGGTTGTAGTTAACCATAATTGTATTACGGGGTTATTCACTAAAGTTTTAATAACAGTCTTACACCACTTGCAGCACAAATCCCTATGCGAATTTAGCTTTGAACATATTTTAAACACCAATCTGTGTTTATCATCTTTAAACAATTGACCGAAACAGATGTCCGTTTTGCTTTGTGCTACTTTCATAATTTAATCTTTAAACGATTTACAGAAACAATGTGAAAACACTTAAATGATTTTAGCACTATACGTGACCTAATAATTAAGTTATTTATTGTACAAAAGGGGACACTAGTATCATACTAAGATCTGAAACCTTTTCTAAAAACACCTACTGCACAAGCACGAGTTTTTCTCTCTTCAATATAATACAAAAACCTCGCTACTCTTTAAAAACGTAAACAAAGAAAAAGCAGGCAAAATAATAATGCATCCCCATTTGTAACATTTAAGAAGCCTAGCCGGGGCTGAAGCAACAATATTAACACTTTGCAGGTATTTCCGCAAGGCTTTTCACCTTTTTTCTGCGAAATGACTATGGAGTGTTTTTGCATTGTATTATAGGTGTAAGGCTTAAGCGATGGCGGGGAAATAATTTTTTTTAAAAGATCGTCATTCATTTTGTGCGATTATATCAAATGTATAAAGCAATGGATTTAGAATTCTTTAAAAGTCCTTCGGATAAAACTAAACTAAACTGAAGGAGGTGACGCACGGTGACCAATCAAGCTATGTATATCCAAATTATGGATCATCGTACAGGAAAGTAATACGAAGCGAGGTCAGATTAAAATTGTTATGTGTCGCCGTGTGTACTAGCCTCACGTAGGTCTTGACTACCATGCAATTCAAATGAAATATATGCTCAAAACGCTGACAGGATTAGGGAAATTTTATTATTGAAAAGAAATCTAGTGAAATACAGATTGTACAAAGTAAATAACACATTTTTAAGCCTCCAGAGTAATAAAATAATATTAAAATAAACAAAGACTTCTCTTGTTATTCAGTAACTGCGTTCTGAACGTCAGATAGGCATGTAGAATACTGGTATTTAGCTGCATCCGGTTAGACTGGAAGCTGATTATTGGGAAAAAGCTAGGCGAGGTGATGATGAATCAACATTCAGGTAAACCGCCTAGTGATACAATTTCACAGTCAGAAAACGCTACATCTTAGAACTTGGGACCTCCAGTTAATTTTGTGGGCGAATCGCCGTGTAAATCTAGTTATCCGGGCCCTGTGGGCCGAGTTGCTGTTTTTTTATATTAATTAATGTATTTTATTATTTCATTAACCCCTTTCCCTTTTATTTGTTTGGGGTTTAACAAAGGCTTCCTGTGAAACTTAAGTGTTTTTGTTAGAAGTCGACGAACTGACTAATTCGATTATGGTTTCGTGTTATGCTCTCTCAATAATTTATTGTGTTTACGATGTTTTGTGGGTAATGTGGTATTTTTTAACTTCTTTTTATACCTTTTTAACCGACTTCAAAAAAGAAGAAGAGGTTCTCAATTCATCGGAATCTTTTTTTTTTTATCTATGTTCACCGATTACTCGAAAACGTCTGAACCGATTTGGAAAATTCACTCCCAAGTTGGTCCCATAGCAATATTGTCATGATCTGATCATGGACTTCGGAGATATGGAACGGAACTCTTCAATAATAGACAGCAAATCTGTCGTGATTGCTGCAATCGCTTGGATGTTTAATGTTTAGGTACACAACATCATAACATCACGCCTGTATGCTCTGAAGGGGAACGCAGATGTATAGTACACCTACATTTTGACAGTTCAATTCAAATTCAACTTCATTTATTGTTTGTCACATTTGAAATATCAGTTCTTACAATTAGTACAAGGCTCGCTGTAACATACCTATAAAGCGAACAATATTTAGTGCAGGTTATTTATTTTATACACCATTATTTTTAGGTCGTTCTGGAGCCGAATACCATGAACTCGATCATCGAACTCAAAACGATTGGGACTATTTTTTTCAAAAAATAACAATAAAAAAAACACGAAAGAATAAATTTAATGTTTTTTTTTAAATAATGAGAACTCAAATGCATATGTGTGTGTAAAACGTATCCACGATCGGCAACACATGCGAACGATACCCATTGAAAAATTCATTCATCGATCGATTCTCATTATTTCACAAAAAAAAACATTAAATTTATTCTTTCGTGTTTTTTTTATTGTTATTTTTTGAAAAAAATAGTCCCAATCGTTTCGAGTTCGATGACCGAGTTCATGGTATTCGGCTCCAGAACGACCTAAAAATAATGGTGTAAACCTATTAATATTTATTTAACATTAAAATCACAATTTGTTATAATTCAAACTCCATCACTCATCAGGCATAAGTTATTCATTCACATAGTCAGATTTAAACAAATCAAATTTTGCATTGATTTCATGTTAATTAAATTATTAATTGATTTTATTAAAACTAAATTATTTATTAATGTCATACGAATTAAATTACTGGTTCATTAGAACAGCTTATCTAAAAGTGAGGTTATCAGTGTATTCTTGTCATTAAAAAATCATTTATTGAATGCCTATCTATTCAATAAATGATTTTTATAGTTATCACTATCAGGGATTCCTTTAGTTTTATTAAAAATAATGTAAGGGTACACTTAACTGTCGTACACTTAATTCCGCTTAATTCATTTTGATACCGTGCACTTCTCAATGTGTCATAATTATTTAAATCGCGTTTTATCATTACTGCTGCTTCATAAATGTATAATGAAGGTAAAGTACCTATGTATTCTTATAAAATCTGTTCTACATGAATTGGTCTGTTTAAGGCCCACATATGCTTCTTTTTTGTGGGCTCAGTAATGCTCTCTCGTTAGCAAGTTTTCTTAGCAAGTAAAGGGCGTGACAACTGATTTAATTTTTTGCACACATTCATGATCAACTTGCATTTTCTCATTTTTTAATCCCTCTGAGTCAATATGAATACCGAGGACTGACTTCTTTTAATTGTTCGCCTTTATAATGTATAATTATGTAGTGTTTTTTTTTTTGTGAGAGTCATTTAATTTGTTTATTCAATATTTGATTTAAGATTTGACCATTTTGTTAGTTAGGTCCGTTATACAATACAATAGGTATGCTAAGTTCCATTTTATTGGGGATAAGCCCATTACCATGAAATGTACTGATAACAATGTAAAATAAATGCATAATACAACTAACAATGGAAAAATAAAATAAAACATTTTTGTATAAAAAATTAAATCGACTGACTTTTGTTTGTTTGATTTATCTTTTTGGTGTTTTTGAAGTCGGTTTTATTTTTTGCAAAAAAGTTTTTAAATGTTAAGAAAAATAAATAACTACATAGTTACCGTCAGGTGAATTAATTGTTCTGAAAATTATAGTCATTTCAAAGAGCTGTCAAAACGACAGTAGTGGTTTTAAATATGTAATGAGCTAACAATAGCTAAGGTTTCCGTGACTATCGAACGATTTTATTGCATGGTAATAGTTGCGTTTTAGGATACCGTACAATTTATGAAAACATGTGAATCTATGCGAAATAACTTACAGATAAATATATCAGTATTTTATTTAGTAGGGACATAGAACAGTTACATGTGTAGCATGCATTTCGCATGAAAATACAAAAAATCCTTAAAAACTAAAGATCACAAACATGTAACCCACAGCAATATCCACGTCTTAACAAAAGAATAACAGACTATTATGGTACATTTTACAGAATAGTGTCAAATGATAATACCTTCAATGACAGCTGTATTTAATAGTAAAAGTATGTAGCTGTCAAATTGTATGGTACGTTACAGGACTGGATATTTGTGCCACACACGAGCTATAATTATTCAGTTTGTCTCGGCTACCTTTTTAAGGCTGTTGGTCAAAATCTTGCTGAAATGCAGTGTCCGCTCTAGACTCAGCTTTAGATGGCTAGGACAGACTGGATGCAGAAGGCCGAGGATAGAGTGTTTTGGAGAGGCCTATGTCCAGTAGTGGGGTCCATAGGCTGATTTGATATTTCGATGCGAAAAAAGCATATACAAAGTAAGAACGAGAATTAATTTATCACGCTTGCATTTTCAAACTGCGTGTTGATCATTTCTAATGTAACGACCATAAGTCAGTGTATGTAAATATAAAACAATAAATAACATTTCAGTGCACAATGTGGTGACTCATTGAATATTTTAGTAGTATCGATAATATGTGTAGAAAATGATCCTTTCTAAGCTACTTAAGTAGTTTCTTTTTCTTGGGGTTTGATTTTTTGGAGTTTATCTCTTTACTCGCTTTTTATAAAACCAACGTTAAAATTGGCATATTTTTCAACTGTTCCTTTAAAAATATGTTGGTATGAACATAATATAACATTAACCTAACCTAACCTAACCAGGTTAATAGTATAGGTAATATGTTCAGCAGCCGCTATCAAGTGCTACAAAATTCAAGCCAGAACTAAGTAAATTATATTTCACAAATTGCGTTCACACTCTTAATTACATCAAGTTCTATAACATTTAGTAATCGCTTACTGGCAGCGTGTAACCCATTCTATTCAATTAGACGTTACAATTAGACCCACGTGGCGACAAGGCAATGGCTAGGGCTACCATACATGTTCCCACTGCTGGGAAAGATGCCTCGTCTCTGTGAGAGAGAGTGGGACGTAATCCACCACCAGTGCCAGGGCTCAGTGAGAGGTGGTGGTTATTAACTTATAATAACTTATTACATGTCTGAATTTTCTGCTGTATGCCGATTTCCTAACGATGTTTTTCGTTCGCCGTTTTGAGAGCAGTGATGCTGATGAATTAACTTACACAAAGTAAAGTGCCCGGTTTCGACCCACAACCTACAATTCGTAAGCAAAAAATTCCGGACATTTTACATTTTTAATCTTTTGTTTCAGAAGTACTAAAGCTTGTCTACTTATTAAAAACCCTTCAGTCAAAAAGTCCGGACAAAGTCTGAGCGGAAGACCAAAAAGCCGGGCATATCCGGACAAATCCTAACGTTATGATGACGAGGGATGGTAACCCTAACACGGGTATGTTTAATTAATTTAATTATTACTTCATAATGGACTCTCCTGGCTTCATAGGCAACCCCTATTACTGCGTTAGATATCATAATATACATCCATAAGGGGATCTGCTGTTCCCCACATTTTAATGTCTTCACCTGCCCTCTGTATTGGACCGATGAGAATTGACAAAGTTATACCATGGATTCTGAACGCGATTCTGCCCACCAGCCTTGATAGTTCTCGAAGGTGTCTAGAATCACGTACTGAATCTATCGTTAAGGGTATTAAAGATTCTTTCGACACAGTGTGAATGCGGTGCTTGCGACCAGACGACTTTATGGAATACCCGACGTGTCTCAACTCCTGCACTTAAGGGGCTGTCTCCACGACCGAGAGAATCGCGACGATATTATCGTCCGTGCCACGTATTTCTATACACTCTCTTAGAGGCCGTCTCCACGAGAGAATCGCGGCGATATTATTCCATACAAATACGTAATATCGCCGCGATTCTCTCGCTCGTGGAGACGGCCCCTTAGAAGACCTAATAAACACCACAGACGACGCGATTAACGTAGCCACGTCGTACCATCGATACTGACGTAAAAAGAAGACCATGCATAGGTATTCCGATACTTTCAAATAAAAGTATTTCCTACAGAACCACAGTAACAATACTGATTGTTCTAGAAGCGATATTAAACCTACCCAGTTTCATGTCGGAAACCAATTTCATATGGAAAGTGTGTGATCCGCGATCGTACGTAGCAGCACAGTTTCTCACACACACAATATGCGTGTACTTTCTAGTCAATATTGTCTCTAGATCATTGGTTATGCTCATTTGCATAGATTAATATCTGATAGTCATGTGGCATTGTGGAGGTGTCGTGCGTGGCTAATGGTAATGTAAGATAATGGTTAAACAAACATGTAAATTCGTTAGTATGATAAATCTTTACTTCTTCTTGATTGCCTCGTGGGTCCTAGTGGTCGTAAGCGCGACTGCTGAGCATGAGGTCCTGGGTTAGATTCCCGGGATGAGCAAAGTGATATTGGGTTTTTTCCACTAGGAATTTCTCAGTAGCAGCCGCCGAGTCTGGAGTGCTTGGTTGATGCCAATAGGCTCGCCCCCAATTATATGGGACTTAAACATAACTGGCGAAATGTGGATGTTATGATAAATCTTCTAGACCGTACATAAAACTGCTGGTAACACTTGGCAATGCCTTTCATGTTAACAGTGTATCCATTACGTTATTATCGTTGTTGAACAGACGACTTTTATAAATCAATAGATTAGCAAGTTTGTACAAAATCCTTTGGATTGTGATAAAAGTGTGTAACGCAAGTGAAGTGTTGTTCTGTTTATGGGTGATTGACAACTCACGGAGTCCAGTTACCAAAGACACAAAGAAATATAAACATGGAAGATAGTTTTGTACTGTGTGTGAACTAGATAAGGATTTTGTTTCGACTTACTCTAATTAGTAATAATGTTTTTAATATTTAATTCTGTATTCATCTATCAAATCATTGTTTTCGTTTTGTTTTGTCATGTTTAGATCTCATCCATCACGACTATGAACACTAACTAAATTAAGAATGATTTTAAATAACGAAGCTCTGAGGAAGATTTTTTTAAATTATTGCCCTCAATGGCAAATATGGAATGCAAGTTCATTTTTGCCGATGGAAAATCTCATGTACGGCTTGTATAATAATAATTGAAGTGTTTTTAGACCAACTTGAGAGTTGTACTAAATTACCAGTATCGCTGACTCAGTCTTAAAACTTGCACATGTGCTGAATAACTTATCCTAACTTAATTACATTACTCTCATTACATTAATTACATCACATCTAATTAAATTCAGAACAAAAGATGGATCACCATATATCAGACAAATGGCACGCGTTGTTTTTGTTTCAAACAATGAGTAATATCGCCCTGCCCTGTCCCTATCTTGTACCTTGCTACTATGATGTCATTGCCTTAGCATTTGGTCTTATTTTACGTGGAGCGACTGCCTATCTGACCTGCACAACCCATTACCAGGCTTTGGAGGAAGGCCGATTGCTGTAATAAAGGTTCTTCGAGACAAGAGAGTTCTTTTAAACAAGTGGCGTCTTCACAACGGTTCGTATTTTTAAAAGACTTTCCATGGACTTAACTTAATGGGTGTAAAATACCCTTCTACCTAATCGAAGCCGAAATACACATGTTCTTCCCGTCATTGCGATATTGTTTTTTGTTCTGGAACATACCTGGGAACCATGTAGTTACGAGGTATTGGAAGTCAAAGTTCCAACTTTAACAAAAGTTTTTTTTTTAATACACATTTTGATGTTATACAGGGTTATTTGTAAAACACCAGCAACCTTTTAAGAGGTCATTGTACTCATCATTATGAACAACTTTTACTATGGGACCAAATCTGAAATCGCGAAAAAAACATCTGCTGTTCGCTACATTTATGATCGATTAACTCGTCAAAATGTAGGGAACCGCTGTTTTTTTTTTTATATAACTTTACTTTAAATACCTCCTTGACCCCCGTACTATACAATGCATCCATCAGCGCAATGTTTTGAGTGCGTTTCATTGAGTCCTACCGTAAAAAGTGATTTTTGCGTAGAATTACTTAATTGGATGTACTGAATGCTTGGTTGATGGCTTCGAGAAGGGCCCGTTTACACTTTACAGTATTTTCAGTAGCCTAAGTCAATCCCATGCAGTTTCGATTTTTCCGTCACCGTCATTGCTGATAACTTGTGACTTTATTAGGCCCTGTTTCATGGATATTGGGAGATAGTCTTACACAACAACAGTAAGGCTTCGTCTAAAGCCGCCATTTGTCTAAAGTCATATAGGCGAGTTCTTCATTAATTTTGACCAAAGGTAACACTATTTCTCGGCATTGCTTCAAAGCTGCTTCAGGCCAAGCTGCAACTGGCTATTTAACACAGTCACTTTTTTGATGTTAGCCAGCTTGACTTAAAACGGCTACAGCACACAAAAATAGAGTCACATGAAACTATTCTCTTCACATAAAAGTTAACAAACCATCAGCAACCATTAACAACACACTTAAGTATGACTCACCCTGTATGGCTCCCGCCCAGCACAGCCAGAAAAGCGCCCACTTGGCAGTGCGGAACCGCTGCAGCCACGAGGGGCGGAACATGCCCCAGCCGCACTTGAGCGACTGCTCCTCATCGTGGGCGGTTCTCTTCGGAGATGCTGGTGCTGCTTCTGTCGTGGCCTGGTGGAGTAACAGGAACGTTTAAACATTAAAAGGAGAACTGGGTTTGCGAAAATCCTATCCTAACTTCCTAACTAATATTATGATAAATGCGAAAGTAAGTTTGTTTGCTTGTTACTTTTCACGCCTAAACCACTGAACCGATCATCCTGAAAATTTGCATATACACTGTCAGGTTTAAAGAAACGGACATAGGGTACCTTTCATTCCGAAAAAAAATACTGTTCCCGAGGAAAACAACAGTAACGTTTTATGGTAATAGATGGCGCCACGTGTATTTTGAATCATTGATGAATGATTCAATTATATTATTACAAGCAGAGTACAACCCGAATGGATTGCCAAATTCTAAATAAACGCGAGCGAAGCCGCGGGCAAAAGCTAATAAATATTTTTGATACCTGGAAAGAGACCTTTGTTTTTGCGTAATGGTCCAAAAAGCACGAGCATCTTTGAAGAAATCCCATCAAATTCTTCTATTTAGGAGACCCACAGAACTGACCCCAATCAAAAGTGTACGAGGTGGTAAGTCGTGTATAGCTTGAATGATTGTTCATTGTATTTATCAAAATTTGTCCTTATTGTAGACCTAATACTAGTAGATAGAACTATAGAGCCTAAGAAAGGAGGTGACTAATGAGATGACGAGTAATAGAGAAGTATGGAAGAAGAAGAAATGGTGCGCCGACCCCAAATAAATTTGGATAAGAGCAGGGGAATAATGATCAGTAAATAGAATGAGTAATGTTATTAAGTTATGGAACTTTACGAACCTAAACAATCATAATTCAAATTCAATTAAGACAATCACAAACCGGATCATTCTACAGTTAAATAAAGATTTAATACTGGTATTCAACTATACAGAAATCAAAACGGAAATCAAGATAATTTATGTGCACGAGAATTGATACGAGACAGTGGGTGTTTCCGACTTAAAGGATTTGGATTACTTATGTGCCATCCAATAAATCTATTTTATTCATACAATGAAAAATGAATAAAATTAATTTATTAGATGGCTCCTTAACCTATAATTTGAAAAGATAAATAATGCAGCAATTGCCGTACCTATTTCCTTTCTTTCCCTTATGGCCAAGCCAGATAGATTTTAAACTGAGCCTCTGGTGGTGTGTGCTGAGGTGGAAGGAATTTATAATGAAAATAAAAAATAATTTTAGTACTTCAGGGTCAATTAAACATAGGTATAAATATTGTTTCCGTCTGTATACAGGGTGTAAAAAGAACCATAAAGAAACCGACAGAAACTTGTTCTCCCCGTCATTGTGATATTTTTTGTGTTCTGGACCAAACCTGGGAACATGTCAGTTACGGAGATATTGGAGGTCAAAGTTCCAATATTTTCATAAGTTTTAAATAAGTACTAGTTTTTAAGGTAATAACTTAGCTAAATACCTCCATGACCCGTTTACTATTCAATGCGCCCATCATCACAATGTTTTGAGTGGGTTACATTGAGTATTAACCTAAAACCATATTATTCAAAACCAAAAAAAGTCACTTCCCAGCAATAATTTTTGCGTAGAGTTACTCAGTTTGGCGTACAAAATGTTTTGTTGACGGCTTCGAGAAGGGACCTCTACCAAATATCAAAGTTAACAAACTAGTGCTGACATTAACACACGAAAACTAAGCAATCGGACAGTCACTTTCGCAAGAATTTACAAAATGTCATGTTTTATTGCTAATTTATTAGAAGCGAACTTCTAATCAATTCTAGTAGGTCGTAGAAGTTGCAGTTGTTCTAACTGGGGCAATACGAGGGCAATGCACAATCGTGTCTTTAAACTTAAACACACGTATCACGAACCTTTGACCTGGATGTCGTAATGCCGTGCTTTTTTACCCAGAACTTACCTACCATTTTTAGGGTTCCGTACCCAAAGGTTAAAACGGGACCCTATTACTAGGACTCCGCTGTCCGTCTGTCACCAGGCTGTGTCTCATGAACCGTGACAGTTAAACAGTTGAAATTTGATGATGTATTTCTGTTGCCGCTATAACAACAAATACTAAAAAAACAGAATAAAAAAAATATAGAAGTGGGGCTCCCATACAACAGACATGATTTTTTTGCCGTTTTTATAGATAATGGTACGGAACCCTTCGTGCACGAGTCCGACTCGCACTTGGCCGATTTTTTTCATGTTTATATAATGCTGCACAGGTTTAACCTAGATAAGTATGTGAAGTACGTTTACAGGATATGGGACAGCACATATTTTTTTAATAACCTACCGTAGAATTCTTCGCTGGTCTAGAATCGTGTACAGAATTCATGGTGTAGATTGCACATCAATGATTACACGTATTTCGTTCAGTATTTTTTGCTTTACACTATGAACCCGATGGGTTCAAGTTCAAGTGTTTAAAACTAAAACAACTAAATCACTAAGACCAAAACGGGACGCTGTGGGCGTTTCCGACTTGTGGAAGTCGGTGAGTCCAGCTTGAATCATACCTCCAACACGATAAAGTCATTTATTAAATTAGATAATTTTGCTCAAGTTCATTGTAAGGCGATGACTCCTGGAATCTTGGATGCCGACGATTAAGCTGATGAAACGAATTGATTGCTGTTTAATTCGGGCCCAATCGCCATTCTGTTGAACTAATCTGATGAGTGTGGACACTTTAATTCGGCTTTTTAAAATGTCTGTAATTCTGAAGGATACGCGTTTTGAAGATAAAATAGATAAGTTTTAGATTTTAATCAGGATCACAATCATTACGATTTTCAATAGATTATTATCAATGGCACAAAATTTGTGTATTTCGCCCGTGTCTCATAACATTCTACCAATAGCAGGCTTCCATTGTCTTAATTCCTCAATAATACTTAACCTTATATAACAATGGCTATTATATATCTTTATTTATATAATAGATGTAGCAGTAGCAGTAATGGCCACGCTTTCATTATTTCAAAATATGATCATGGTATTATCAAACAATTCATTTGACACTTCCGTCACTGACGTGACTCAAAGGCTGGCAATAACCTTGGCCAGAGGCTAAGCAGTGCCATACAACGTGGCAATGCCGCCAGTCTTTTTCTTCTCACACCACTAAGCACATGTAGTTTATACATGCAATATCATTTTAACTCGAGTCAAAAGTCGAATCTAACACAGAGCAAAATCTCTTCTCCCTATTAGGCCGTCACGTGCGTGCCATGAATGGCTGTAAATGGGCCATACAAGCCACACAATGGCTTCGTAGACCAACAATATGTCATAACAGCTTGTATCCTGTGCTTTGTGCTCAAGTACTTCATACTTCGCTACCACTGCTGCCAGGGTAGTGGGTATTTCTGCTGCTAATGACTGAAGAATGGGCCCGAATGGGCTCTTTGAGTGAATATCGTTGGTTTTAATAAGGAAGTTTATGAGTGTTGTTGGTTGCTCTGTGACTTGGTGATAAGTCAAGGAGTAGCTATGGAAGAGTTGCTAACCAAAAGTTTCGCGTTCGTTTCCTATAGCTTCTAGAGAAAATCATAGTTCGTGTCCTTGGTCTAATCTAATACAAGATGCCTGAATTTTTTTATGAACTTTGAGTTTCAGCAAACCTCGGTTTTATGTTACTACGGCGATTTTCAACAAGATTTATGTAAGTTGAACGTTGATCCAACACATTGGTTTTACCAGCATCCTTAGCGCTGATACAATGTCACTGTATCTTGGCCTAAGGTTTAGGTTAGATATTATACAGGGCACATTAAAAAGTAATTTTCATAAACTGTTACAGGAATTCGTTTTTTTTCCACTAATCGGTTATGAGTTTCTTTGGGGAAAATGTTTAATATGACGAGTAGACTGACCTCCTGGAAGGATGCAGGTAACTTATTCGCCACCCTGTATATGCTTTAGGTGCAAAGTCCTATATTACTGAGTCATTTATCAACACATGAGGTGGAACGAAAGGCCACGGGAGCATTATTGTAACAAATCTAACGCCTGTCGTAATAAATCAAAGTTCTTCCTACCCAAATAACCCCAATTAATAAGCCATAAAAATAGCCTAATCGCATGTCAAGTTGACAGCTAGATTACACCATAGCCTTTTGAGCCTAGGTCGTTGACGTCAGATTTCAAGGTCTTAAGTTCGAAACACCCTGTATAGGCTACGTCGCGTCGTCGGTAGACTACCTTATTACTTTTGTATTTAATAGTTGTTAAGTTCAACGGTTTGATAGTACCCAATTAACTTACGAAAAAATGAAGTACGTGCTGTCTACACGCAATCAAATGGTTTGGTTTAAATATAGGGCTGCCAAATATCTATAATTCTATAGATATTTTTGCGCGCAAAACTGTTACCATGAATACAGTGCCGGCGTTAGGGGGGGGGGGCGCGATGGGGCGACGGCCCAGGGCGACAAATTCTGGGGGGCGCCAAGGTCTGGAGTTGGAGTCTCTGGCCTCCCCTGGTGCAAACCCTCAAAACTGTGCTCTACGCTCTGTGCATATGCATATTTTTTATTGAGATTTTTTTTTGATGGATTTTTTACATTGACTTTAAAGGAAAGATGAAATTCTTAATATACGTTCACATTGGTTCAGCAAAAAATTTTCACTTTACAATGATTTCCTTAAGTGGGCGCCACAATATTCTTGCTCGGGGCGTCAGTGGCCCTAACTCCGCCACTGCATGAATACTTATATTATGTTCTGTTCCTAATTCAAAAAATTTCGAAAACACCAGTTTTTTTTTTAAGCGACCGTTTCATGCAAAAGTGACTGCTCTTTGGTCCTACAAGGTCAAAATGTATGGAACAGCTGTTTTTTAGGGTTCCGTACCCAAAGGCTAAAACGGGACCCAATTACTAAGACTCCGCTGTCTGTCTGTCTGTCCGTCTGTCACCAGCCTGTATCTCATGAACCATGATAATTATACAGTTGAAATTTTCACAGATGATGTATTTCTGTTGCCGCTATAACAACAAATACTAAAAGACAGAATAAAAAATATTTATATAGGGCTCCCATGCTACAGACATGATTTTATTGTCGTTTTTATAGATAATGGTACGGAACCGAATTCGTGCGCGAGTCCAAGTCGCACTTGGCCGGTTTTTTAAATAGCCGAAATCAAAAATGGTAATTCTGATGGGTAAATTAAATTACTCATGTACTGAAAACATGGCAACAGGCGATGTGACCCTGTATACAAAACATCCACGAGTTCAAGACGTTTCATGCTCGGTTGCGAGTCAAAATATTAATTCACTTTAGATTTAATATTTTACTCGCAACCGAACTCCTTCATTTGTGCGTTCTACGTTCATAGGAGTAAAATTACATAGAAAAACATGATACCTCTCACTAGAATATTAACCAAGCCTACAAAATGTGATTAAAATCTACATTTACGCACGGCGAAGAGCACAATAATAATCCCTTTAATTGCAGCGTTTAAGATACGGGAGATAACGCAGATCATTTGTTTTTCACGGCTGTATTAATTACAGTCTTTGTTTCAGTTTGAGTAAAGATATTCATATTTTTGGTTAAATATTAGCTATTTTAGAAGGATTGTGAACTTTTAGTGGTGGTTAAGATACAGACACGTATTATAACATCAAGCTTGTAATCACCAAAGGGTTAGGCAGCTCTGTCCATAGAGTACTCCCACATGATACAAACAAAGGAATTTGTGATCAGTTCTAGAGTTATTTATTTATTTATACAATCATCACTTACAACTATTTTTACAGGCACAACCCAATGCACTATTGCATTGGGTTGTGAAGTAAACTAACAACTTATTATCTATAACTAACGACGAATTCGGGACTGCTGTTGTAACTATCACAGATTCATGCGGATTTTGTGAGTTCCTTAGGGCTTGGAAAAGACGTAATCGCTTTCAAAGAATTTCGTATTCCAACGACTTTCTGTCGGATTCACATTCGCTTTTCAGTAAATATGTATATATGGATATATAAATTGAGAAAAATACCAAATACTAATAGTTTCGTCATCGTCTGTCATCTAGATGACTGGTTAATTGACCTGTTCATATTTGTGCAAGAACTGTTTGAGAAATTGCAGTTAGTGTAGCTAGTATATTAAATGTTGATTGCTACAGCATAAAATTGTATTTCTTGAAAAACACAACTTTACCGGATTGCAGCGGAGCCGAAATGGAGGGTATTGTTTTTAATTCGTACATATTCCAAGTACTTAGAGGGAAGGTATAATGCGGACATTTTAGGGAACATAGGTTGGTGTGTTCTGGACAGGTATGTGCGACGTCGGCAGCCACGCTTGCTGGCGGAGCCGCGCGCGGACCATTCTGTTAGGTGAGGCGCCACTGACGCGTGCACTCCACAATCTCAACCTCATAGACGTTGATTTATACAATAATTCTCTGCGTGAGTTCACAAGAAAATGCATTGTTTGTGATTAGTTACAAAACTTAATTTTGTTATTGTGTACACTATCGCGTTAGGTAACCCTGTAAAGATAGTCGTAAGATGGAGAAAATAAAATAACTAAAATAAATAAAAAAATTGTTGCTAGGGCACTTCTTCTTCCCAGCTACAACACTAGAAAGTGTCGAAGGTCGGGCGTTTTAGGGAAACTGTCTCTTGTAAATTTTGACGTTCAAAAAGTGCTGATTATCAGTCTAATTTGAATTAATGACTTTTGATTTTGAATTCAAAGAATCTTAAGCTAACTTATCACATGGGACCATCCTGAATTTTTAAAAGAATCTACGACAATCCATATAATCTAATATCCTTCTTTTTTAACCCTAACTCGCTGTGTATATCTTTTAAGAAAAAGTAATTGAGTTTTGGCTCTCATTTCGGAACGTGTGTTCATCTAGGTCGAGTTAATTTCTAGGAGTAATGAACATCATTAGCAAGTTATAAGCAATGTGGGTAGATACAATAATGCGCTTTTATATTTAGCCTAAGTAGATTGTGTGGGAGGGTCCTTATGAAAGTGCTATGAATATAATGTTTAATATAAAAAGTGTAGGAATATTAAAATACCGTGTAGGCGGTAGTTATGAAGAGTATTATTTTTAATTCTATAGGTTGTTAAAGTACACCATATTTCTAGATGAGATAATTGTGTTTTTTTCGACTTAGATTATAATTTAATCTTCGTTATCATAAAGTAAGAAAATACAAACAAAATAAAAACAATGAGCATAAAATCGTAAATGTTATGTAAATAGGAAATGGCATGTTATTTATCGGTTTATGTATGAGTAAGTTTTGTCAAGGTTAAGGGCAAAGGAAACACGCTACTGAAAATATGGTAACAGGTATCCATATTTTCTGAAAGTCTCCAATTTATATGGAGTTTATTATGCCTCGTGACTGTGACTGTAGCTTCGCTTCTTTTATGTTTTGACTTTCAAAAGTTTCTGTAATGTTCTAATTGCAATAAATGCTTTGAGTTTGTGTTTATTCCGATTTTGATTTTTTGTTTCCTTGTCACATTTTTTTAACAAGAAAGCAAGTTAAAAAAAGAAGAAAAATAAGTAAGAGAGAGAGAGAGTAAGAGTTATAATTAGTTCATACTGTCAAATATTTATTTATAGGTTTATGGGAGAGGACTTTAACACTTAGCTCATCCGGTTTTATGCTTCTCGCACGTTTACTTATGATAAGCATACTTTTCATTGGATATTATAAAATCAAAATTTTCATAAATTACCTAGGTTCGTTTTAAAAAAAATGTTTGATGATTCCTAATATAAAACCTCCGAATACCTGTATCTCAATTTGAACATTCAAACTCCAAAAAAAAAAACTTACCCACACATGTGTATAATAATTTTAAAAAATTTAACAAATTACCATTTTCGAAACAACAGCCGTATTCCACCTTCACTTCTAATTTCAAACCATTCCGTGTACAAAATCAAACTTCGTACGTTTTCGTGAATCGTCGTAAAAGTTTCGTGTGCCGGAGCGACGCGCGATCGCGATGGGCGGGCGGGACGGACCCTCGAGGGCGACTGAGGGCTACACCGGCACACCACCGGTTATAAACAGGGAACATAGTATATGCTTGGTTCGGCGATACAGGAAGATATTGTGTGGAAGGTGGAAGGGTGGTTATTTTTGGGATGATGTGGGAATAATGGAACGTTCTGCTGTCGAGATCGAAGCGAGTGACGATAATAGACTAGTTTTGTGAAATTTTAAACTCTCAATTAAATTCATAGTTGTATTTTTGCATATCCTTGGGACTGCGACTTCTCAGCATGAGGTCCTGGGTTCGATTCCCGGGTCGGGCAAATTGTTATTGGGTTTTCCATCAGGAATTTCTCAGTAGTAGCCACGGAGTTTGGATTTGTGCCCGGTAGATGGCATAGGCTCGCCCCCTTTTACATGGGACTTAAACATAACTGGTGAAAATGTGGGTGTACTATTAGGTACACCTCTGCCTGACCCTTCAGGGACTACAGGCGTGAATTTATGTCTACAAACATGAAGATAATGTACCGTACCAAATTAACTGGTTTTCATAACTTCATAGAACAAAACAGGACTCCTAGCCACTTCTGTGAAGTGAAAACCAATTCATGGTTTCGTATTCAGTACATCATTCTGAACCCCGCCACATAGAAATTTTTATCTTTCTTCGGTAATTGTACTGAATAAAAAACACGTTGTTTTTACTTAACCCGTATTGTCCCACTCGTGGGCAAAAGCTCCCCCCACTTGTTTACTTTATATGTATTAGCTAACATTTCTAACATAACTGTGTAACAAATCTATCTTCTTTAATACGGAACGGAAGTATAGACTAACGAATTAATATAACCTCCTTGAGTTTGGAGAGCACTCTAGTTTTTAATCTGTACTCCGCCGTAATACTGCGCACGTGCGAACTTGACGTGACTTTAATTTGAATTTGGAACATAATGAAATTCGCGCCATATTTATGACTTTAGGAGGGAAATCGAGAATGGAAGAGAGTACTTACTTTTCTACACGTCTTCTTTAAAGTACTGTAAGAATTTTAATTTTCTAAGAAGAATTGTTTATTATTATTTTATGGAGAAAGGAATGAAGAAAGATTTCCTTTTTACTTAGAAAGTGTTTGCAACAGTGCTGAATTGACGAAGTCCGAAACTGGCGTTTATTCTTTAGAGGTTAAAGATTAAAATTTTAATCATAAGCGTAGTATTTGAAGGCAGTAGCGAAGGGTCAATTTTTGTAAGAGGTAAGTCGAAGAACATATCTTTAATGTGATTAAATTATTTGTCTATAGAATACTTACTGTGCGATTTTTCAAAGGGAAGCCGGTAGGAATCGAGTTGTATGGAACCTTCGCCACTGTTTGAAGAGAAACGAAGACAGCTCAAAATGAAGAAGTTTGGAAAGAAAAAGATGAGACGAAAAGTAAGCATTGTGGAATAAAAACATCAATGAGAACTGACTATTGCTGGACTTAAAAGTAACAATAACACACCTACGGGATTTTTAAAAACCTAGTTTACTCTTGGGAAAACTACAGTGCATAGATACATAAAATGACGCCTGTAATCCCCGAACGGTTAGGCAGAGGTGTACCCTATATACCTAGTACACCCATATTTCGCCAGTTATGTCCCATGTAATAGGGGGCGAGCCTATTGTCATCAACCGGGCGCAAATCCAGACTCCGTGAATGCTACTGATAAATTCCTGATGGAAAAACCTAATAACACTTTGCCCGACCTGGGAATCGACCCAGGACCTCATGCTCAGCAGTCACGGTTGCCACCACTAGACCAACGAGGTAGTCAAGTGAAGTCGCAATTTTCCGGTAATTATTCTATTACAATTTGTAATGGCAGTCTTACCTGTGGTCTAGTCTGATTGTCAAAGTCGTAATTTTCGGGTAATTATTCTACTTATTACAATTTGTAATGGCAGTCTTACCTGTGGTCTAGTCTGATTGTCAAAGTCGTAATTTTCGGGTAATTATTCTACTTATTACAATTTGTAATGGCAGTCTTACCTGTGGTCTAGTCTGATTGTCAAAGTCGTAATTTTCGGGTAATTATTCTACTTATTACAATTTGTAATGGCAGTCTTACCTGTGGTCTAGTCTGATTGTCAAAGTCGTAATTTTCGGGTAATTATTCTACTTATTACAATTTGTAATGGCAGTCTTACCTGTGGTCTAGTCTGATTGCCAAAGTCGTAATTTTCGGGTAATTATTCTACTTATTACAATTTGTAATGGCAGTCTTACCTGTGGTCTAGTCTGATTGTCAAAGTCGTAATTTTCGGGTAATTATTCTACTTATTACAATTTGTAATGGCAGTCTTACCTGTGGTCTAGTCTGATTGTCAAAGTCGTAATTTTCGGGTAATTATTCTACTTATTACAATTTGTAATGGCAGTCTTACCTGTGGTCTAGTCTGATTGTCAAAGTCGTAATTTTCGGGTAATTATTCTACTTATTACAATTTGTAATGGCAGTCTTACCTGTGGTCTAGTCCGATTGTCATCCTCCCTCCTGCCAGTCCGCAGGTCTATGGTGTGGAAGCCATCCTCAGCGCCTTCGAACGCCTTGTTCACACACCCGCCGTTGGTGGCTGTCGACATCGTTTTCTGGAACAATGACACACGATGACATTAATACAATGTCGGTAGGCACATTATAGATAATGCGACTGTAATTATGGAAATTGATACTGAAGAAATTGGTTTAACATTTGACACAGTGACAGTTTTGTTTAATGATGCTTGATTATTACCCATTATGGAGTTTTATATGATTAATAGATGTTTTTATTATTTATTTATTTATATACACACAAAATACTTAACAGGACATTACATTAAGATAAAAGAGCACAAAGGTACTGCTGGTATTGATGTTTTTAGTGTGTGTTTGAATAAAATATTGCTTGTTGTATGTTGATTCGTTATATTAAGATGCTCAAGTGTTCATAGAGCCTTGGGTATCTCTACTCTCTACATCTGGCCCGTGGGCGGTCAGTCTCGTTGCAAAAATTTTTACAACGCTATGTGATGAGCTCCTATTCTCATTTAGTTTGTGCTGAACTCAAAGAAAAGCACCTCAAAATTGGTCTTTTCCAAGCCCAACCCCCAAACGTTTTCAAGAAATGTTTCTTGGTGTCAGGAAAGCTCAACAGGCCTACCGCTTACAGACACGGATAGACAAAGACAACATCACATAGGTACATACCCATCTGCTTCTGATTCAAGTTCTCAAAATAATCATGACCCCCATTTTAAAACACTTAGGATTTATCACCATGTCACATGTCCAAACATCAACAATACGAGGATTTACAACGAAGGGCTCCATAAAAAGTGTCATTTGGAAACTATGTCCACGGAACACAATGCAACAATAGAGGCATCATGGGAATCGACATTCCGTGAGAGCCATGCCGCACGATCAGGGCTGTTTAAATGAGTAGTTAAAAGTAGTTGTTGCCCATTATTATAAAAAAAATATTACTTCGCTTTGAATCATGATTTTGTTAAGTACCAATTTCAAGGGTTTTATTTTTTTTTGCACGGAACCCTAATTATTTTTCTAAAATAAAAGTAGCCTATGTTAGACCTTAATACCTTATACCATCAGCTATCTGCCCCGTAAAAATCGGTTCAGCCGTTTCGGACATTAGCCAGAACAAACAGACAGACAAAAATTTGAAAAAAAATGTTTTTGTTATTAGTGCCGTATTTATTCTCTAAGAAACGATACGAATAATTAATACTTGATTAATAATGACAAATCGATTGCTAATACAAGGTAGAAACGGACCCTTCACGAAGCGGTCAACCAAGCAATCTGTACATCAAACTACGCAAAAATTATTGCTGGGAAACGACATTTTTTTGGGGTGAAAAATCACGTTTACGGTAGGACTCATTGTAACGCACTCAAAAAATTATGTTAATGGATGCAAAGAATAGTACGGGGGTCGCTGAGGTTTTTAAAGTAAAGTTGTAGTGTACATTAAAAACTTCGGAAAATGTTGGAACTTTGACCCTCAATATCTCCGAAGGTGAAACTAACTAGAAGGTCCCCAGGTATGGTCTGGAAAATATAGGCCACGAATTAAGTTTAAAGGGTTTGGTATTACAATTACACAAGTAGCTAATCATTAGTACTAGTAACTTTTAATTTCTACAGAATCATATCATCTGAGTAAACAAAAGAAATAACTTAAAATAAATAAAACAGATATTCATTTCAATTCGCGAATATTAATCTATTTTTAGCTAATATAGAGCGGAATTAACAAGCACACCGAAGAAAGTGAAATCTCTCTAGAAAAAACAAAATAATGAGATCGCTTCCTCGTTGATCAGATAGGTATTCGCGATGATAATAACCGCGGCACACTTTCTATCCGCGGAACAGAATTACTGGAAATACTAATGACTGGCCATCTGTATGAACTATTTACTTTATAGCAACTATAAGACGTGTTGCTCGCTATTTATTAGTATGAATTTGAAAATAGGTTGTATATCCGAGTTTGCATAGAATCCGCCGCCTTTTCTGTGAATCAGTCAATCAATCACGAAACTGATAGAAATTGCTAGACTACCATCTGCAGGCAAGTTCTGGACGCTAATGTAATAAAAATGTTTACGAGTATCATCAAATCTGCCAGCATGTTACTACATTTTAATCGTGTGATTGAACTTTTCTATGAAAAATCGGATCTTTTGTGAATCCACGAAAAACAACACACTTCGTTCAGAATAATGTTCTGAATGCTAAGTTTTTGCTACGATGTCCCTTAGCCGGTTATCACACAACAGCTAATCCGTGCGGTCGGGTGGTGAAGCGGATCTCACGTCGCATTTACTTGTATGAAATCCGTTGTTTCCTAACACACGTGCACCGCTCGAACGCGCGGACGAGAGGCACTCACCGCCTCTCCGCGCGGCACACTGCCCACACATCTGCTTCGCATTCACCGACCGCGCGAACGAGCGGTGTCGTGTAGAATCGCCTTAAACCTAGTACAAAAGTATGTCTACGTCAATCAATAAAAACACATTAATCACATTGCAGTATAGCCAACCCTACAAGCCACACCCGAGTGGGTGCGCACGCGCCGAACGCACGCCTTTCTACCTACGCGTGACGTCACATCGATCCGGTTCTGTGTCAATGCGCCGTGCGCCGGCGCAACACACCTGTTAACACTGTTGTTTAGTGTCTGTTACCTGCGTTATGTAAGGTGAGGCAGTGACGACTCACTTTAGGCTCAAAAGAGGCGTTTTAGTTAGCGGTGCATTTTTGATGTAGTGTTTGGAGCAGATTGTTTACAGGTTGGAAGGGACACCGACGCGAAAATGGTTACCACGTATTCAGTACATCATTCTGAGCCCCCCACATAGAAATTTTTATAGGTTAAAAAAAAAATCTGCTGTTTCCTACAAATGCGTTTTACCTACACGGTACACCAAAATGTACACTCGAGAGCAATGAATCCGGGTCACTTAAAGAATGTTAAAAATCTCGGAAACTAAAAATGATAGGTTAATGCAATAAATTGTATTTAATAGACAATGTAATACTCCTTAAATGAAAGTAAAAAAAATATGAGTCGCCATACATTTTATTAACACAAAATTACATAAAGAAAAAAACTGCTGATCTCTCCTTAAAACAAAAATAGGAAACATGAAATTTTTGAACTTTATTACGATTTTCTTGAATTTTAATACTTCGTATTGCCTCCTCGTGCTTCCATTACTGCGTTTACGCGGTTTGGCATGCTGTACACCAAGTTCCTTATACGATTTTGGGGAATATTCTCCCATTCCTCTGTGAGAGCAATTTTGAGCTCACGAAGCGTGATTGGGGGAGGGTTTCGTTGTTTTACGCATCTGCCTAGCTCGTCCCAAGCATGCTCGATCGGGTTGATATCCGGGCTGCGCGCTGGCCACTCCATACGAGTAATGTTCATCTCTTGAAGGTAGTCATTCACAATCCTACCTGTATGAGGTCGGGCATTGTCATGCATAAATATAGCATCCTCACCTAAATTGACCATAAATGGACCAACGTGATCATTGAGGATTTCTTCCACATATCTTACGCTAGTTAAAGAGCTGTTTTCATGATCACCAGCTCTGTGCGACTTTCAGAAGAAATTCCGGCCCACACAAGTACAGACCCACCACCGTAGGCTACTTTTTCTTCGATGCATGCTTGCTTGAATCTTTCCCCTGGTCTTCGATACACTCTGTGTCTTCCATCGTGCTTGTAGAGCATAAATTTTGATTCGTCGGAGAACATAACTTTTGACCATTCTTCAATACTCCAATTTACGTGGCTCTGGGCATATCTTAGTCTTGAAATACGATGTCCACGCTCCAGTTTAGGGCCGTTTGCAGGTCTAAGGGGTTTTAAGTTAAATTCAGCAAGCCGGCGTCTTACTGTCCATGCACTTGGGTTACTTCCTCCGAGGCGTCGAAACTGATTTGTGAGTTCAGTTCCTGTGAGAAAGCGATTTCGAAGCATGGTGTTCACCAAGTATCGGTCTTCTCGTGCTGTGGTACACCTGGTTCTGCCCGTTCCTGGTCTGCGTAGGTTAGAACCAGTTTCTTCGTAACGTCGGAGAACTCTTTGTACTGTTGACAGCGACACACCGACAGTCCTGGCTGTATCGCGCTGACTCCGGCCGGTTTCCAGCATTGTAAGTATTCTGGTGCATTCTTCAGGCGTAAGCGACATAATTTCAGCTTGAATAATGAATATAGAGCACTATCAACATGGTTTATGTACCCACATAAATGACAGATTACAAACAAAAGCAAAACCAAATGCTGTAATTTCGTAGTTCCATCTTCGAAAGTGGCCCTTTTTCAAATTAGATTTTTTTATGATATAACTTTACAATAACTAAGAAGTTTTAATACCTTCATTTAAGGAGTATTACATTGTCTATTAAATACAATTTATTGCATTAACCTAGCATTTTTAGTTTCCGAGATTTTTAGGATTCTTTAAGTGACCCCGATTCATTGCTCTCAAGTGTATTAGACCAGCTGTTTTTTTAGAATGAGAATGAGTCCCTGCCAGCCCGTATAACGCAGTGTATTCATGATGAATGACAAGAGGCCCAAAAGTGCATAATTTATGTTGTAGTTTCTGGAGCTGGTAGTAAATTATGAGTTATTGTTGCCAGGTTTTTGAGTAAACTTTACTGTTACCCATAGATAGGCCTATGTTTTTGTTTCTCCTTTGTCCTTTTATGGGTTAAGGAACAGGTAGGACGAGGATCTGCTACTTAATGTTTATTTTTGAGTCCTGTTCTTCAAATGACTATCGACATCATTCTCCTGCTCTTAATCTATTCTTTTGGGGTGGACACGTGTCTTCTTCTTCCATACTTCCCTATTAGTCGCCATCTCAGCAGTCACCCCCTTTCTGTAGCTGTATGACTTTCAGACAGTCTAAACAGTTTTTTTACGGTTCAGCATCAGCGGTCACAGTTACCGAACACTAGGCCTAAACGCCAGCCAGTATTTTGCCAGTTACTTGTCTTCTAATTTATTTTTCTTTTGTTTTAGCAAGTACTACTACTGCTGCTGCCGTGGGTAATATATTCACTCGCTACTCACAACCGGAAGCCCATCCCGATAAAAGCCCAGAATGATCTCCAACTCGCACCCTGTCAACCAGAACGGTGTCACTAGTTCACTACACACAGCCGACTACAGTCTTTCCACACTTATTTTACCTCTCACAGCAACAAACGAATAACAAACTTATGTTGCCCGTAATAAAGACCGAATTATTCTACCTCTGATTTTGCGAGACTGTCAAAGTCACAATGATCTTCGCACTCATATCAATAAGGTTGTTGGTGGTGTGCTACCACCTGTGTTTGGCTACCACTGACAAGTCGATTAAAATCGCAATGATCTTTATCAGGGTCGAAATAAGATAGCTATTTGGTTGTTGGTGTAAGAGGTAAAATGACTGGACTGTATCAACGATTTGCTATCGGTTTCCGCAGTCGCAGGCTTGCCCTGAAGTGATGCGTGGCATCGATTCTCAACACCCAGGCCACTCAACTAAACATTGTTGTAATTATTACCGGTTATTCACGCTTTCTCGATGTGGGATCAAGACGCTTATCGATTTGTGTGAAAAAGGGAATGGAAAAAATAAAGAGAAAAGTCCGAAATCCCGGAAACTGAATTTTCGCCCGGTGGATGGCTCGCCCCCTATTTCATGGGACTTATAGTATAACTAGTGAAATATGAATGTACTGTGAAGTGTTGAATTGACAAATTCTATATTAACGCGAGCGAAGCCGCGGGCAAAAGCAAGTATCAAATATAATAATCTTAGAATTAGCAACGCAATTAACTTCAAGGTTACCAGGACAAACGGAAAAATTATACGAATTTTTAATACCTTAAACACAGCTTCTATTAATAACAAATAATCTCTATTAGGTTTTTAAGGCACGCGCACTAAAGCATGATGACACAGATTCTCCAAAATCCACTATCAACATTTTTAAACTAATACACAAAAATATTCATAGGAACACACATTTTTCTACATAAATTAACAACATAATAACATACATTGCTAACTATGTAATGCACGGGTACAAGAGCGTGTTTTTCATGCCTCTGTGTGCCCCATGCATATTCATGGTCTCTCAAGTCAGTAAAAAACAACTTTGTAATATTGTGATGTTTTTATTTTAGGCGATTCTCACACGGCACCGCTCGTCCGCGCGGTCTGGCGGAGACGGCGGATGCATGGGCAGTGCGCCGGCGGTGAGCGCCGCTTGTCCGCGCGGTGGTGCGGTATGCGTGAGTTAGGCATCAACGGAACATACAAGCCTAGCCATTTTCTTTCTTCTTTTCCGTGTGGTCAGTGCCTAACATGGGGTCAAAGTTTTATGCCGCCCATGGCCCTCTGACTTGGCTTTACATGCCGTCAAGAAATACCTCTCAGGCATGCTGGTTTCATCACGGTTCCACGGTTCTTCCACCTAAGCAAGTGATAAAATTATACAATACGCACATAAAAAAAAAACTGTAAAATAAGAGGGGCGTGTCTTGGGGTCGAACTGGAGACCTATGACTTATTGGCAGTGGACTGGGCCACTAGGCTATTATTGCTTAGCCAATGCTACGTGAGATCCGCGTTACAACAGCCCGCGCGGTCGGGCGTGCGGTGTCTTGTGTTACCCGCCTTAACTGCTACCTGACATGTTGGTTTTTTGTGATGGCAAAGGCTTTGGTACAGAGAAATCTCATTACGCGTTGGCTACTTGGGTTGGGTCACGTTAATCGAGACAGGAAAGTAATGTTAGTGACGAAAAAACCTGGTTCAGTTAGAAAAGTTAAATGTAAGTGTACTGTGTCACTTGGAGAGCCTTCTGCCGGCTCCAAAGCGAAATAACAGAACCAATGAAAAACTACGCCCATAAAGTCACACTGGCAATCGCAACAGTGATCAATTTCATAATGTGAATTTAAGCCGTTTGGGGTTGAAACACTAGGGTCCGAGTGGGACCTAATACAATTTCGGAAAATCACCAAGCGGTGGTCGACTCTTCACGTGACCAGAGGGTGGGCCTATTTTTCGGACAAAGAATCAGCTTTGCCATCCAATGTGGCAAATGCTGCCAGCCTTCTGGGCACTTTTCTTAAAGACAGCGATGTGAACGAATTTTTTGACGCCCTGTCATTCTTTTCCTCTTTTGATAGCTTGAACAGACGCCAGCACATCAAGCTACTACAATCTGTCAAATTTCTTTAATAGATTTTCAACTTTATCGCTGAAGCATTACGTTCAAGGTTGATTGGGAAAATTTGACAGTTTTGGGTAGCTTGATGTGCGTCTGTACATTTTTTTTTTTAATTATTATTATGGATCTATTTGTAGTTTGTAAATAATATACACATTGGATTCAAAGTACTTAATAGAGATGTGTTATTCAAATCATAGCAGCGTTATATCAGAATTTGGTAATTCAATAACCTATCAAGGTTTTAAAGCGCCAGATTTTTATACATACTCCGTGTAAGTTTTTAACTTATCTGTGCTGACAAAGTGCGATTACGATGCAATCTTGATTGACAACTTCCTTAATTTAAATGCTTATATTAATGAATTGTACTCACATATGTTTAACGTCTTATGTTCAATGTCCCCCGCTTTTATTATACTGTTAAGTGATAAGGGAAGCCAAAGAACTCATCAAGAATAATCACTTTATGATTAGAAGCTATTTACGTTAAACTTCTTGGGAAAGGCCTCATTTAAAATAAATTATTTATTTAAGGTCGTAAAAACTTACCTTGGCAAAAGTCACACAATAATTTTTGCCTTTATTTGACGAATGCTCTAATTAAGTAGGTAGATATGAAATTTATTGTTGTGGCTGTCAAAAATACGCTTGACAAACAGTCAAATTCATAACATAACGTCACGCCTGTAATCCCCGAAGGGTAAGGCAGAGGTGTACCTAATAGTACACCCACATTTCGACAGTTATGTTAAAGTTCCATGTAATAGGGGGCGAGCCAATTGCTATCAACCGGGCACAAATCTAGATTCCATGGCTGCTACTGAGAAATTCCTGTTGGAAAATACGAATAACTCTATAAAACCCGGGAATCGAACCCAGGATCTCTTGTTCGGCAATCGCGTTTGCGACCACAAGACCGAAAGTTCATTTGCACGACACTGGAGCACTGTCATTTTATCAACATACTACCAAGTTCACTGACGGTCGACCACTTTTCAACCTTATTACTTAGCTCAGAAGGATGAAAAGTAGCAGACCGTCCGCGTCAGTCAACTCGGTAGTACCTTGTTGTCGAAACGAAAGTGGTTGATTACGAGTGCGTTACACAACCAGGTTGAAGGAAAAGACCTTTACCATCGAAGTTTATAAGTCAATGACCAATCGTGGCCACCTTGCCACCACTTGGATTCGTGCCCATTTCCTATCGTATTAAATGCATGCGTCGGAAACTGCTTAAGGTGCCAGCGCCAGGTTAGGCCGCGAATTTAAATGTTCTTACGTTTTTTTGTCAGTGTTAGGCTGTATGTTTAACAAAATGTGATTTGCGACCGTAATACGCATGTATTTACAGAATTATAATCATTAAAATCATCAATACAACCTTCTTAGTTAATTTAATCCCATTGAATATCTCTTTCATGAAAATGTGATGATTTTACTGATTATAACTCTGTAAAGCCATATTTGTTACGGCCGCGAATCATATTTTAATCAACATACTCGTAATTATAACCTGACAGTTACCTACTAATTGCAAAAAACGTAAGAAAATTTAAATTTCGCGGACTATCCTGGCGCTTCCCCTTTAAACAACCAGTTACTAAAACGTTATCAAACGACATGTACTCGTATAGTCGGTACGTTTACCTACCGATAACAGAATGCATTGTCTATGTGCAATTATAATTATGATTGATAAGACATTCGACAATTAGAGAATGTAAGTGCAACTGTGCTGGGTACTTACTTTTAATTGAATTAGTAATTGTCAGCCCAGCTGATGGATGGATGAGGAATGGCTAATGAAAGAAGGGAGTATGTAATAGTGTAAACATTGATAATCGTATGAGGATGAAGAAAACATGCTGCGCCGACCTCAAGTAAAATCGAAAATGATGAATCCGCAGTGCTGACTGGACTGTACTTTTAAGCGCAGACCACAACCACCACAACGCCATCGCCAGCTGGTGAGCGAGGCGATCGTGGTTCTTTTCATACTTCGTGTCGGCTGTTTCATCGTTCGCGGTGTGAACCAAAGTATGAAAAGAGGCCACGTCCGCCTCGCTCACTCGCTCGCTAGCTGGCGAAGTGGCCTGCGCTTAAACCGGGATTGGATTCGAGCATAGTCTTTGGATTCGGGCTACTGACTACCTAACGCGACTGTCAACTATCTACGTTTCGATCGAGGCATGAACGAGTGTCGATATAAAATGAATGGCCACCCATCCATGGACTGGCCTTGGTAAGCGTAGCTTTAACCTTCGATAGAACCAGTGCGGCTACAAAAATCCCATTGGTATGCAGATGACACAGATTTGCTAGAAATTGAATTCATTTTCATCGTATTATACTTTTAATGACTATTAATAATTAGTCGATATCGTGTTATCTAAAGGAATAATTATAAAGTTCTATGTACTCAATGTATTGTATGTGTTCTGTGCGCGTGTATGTGTGTGTTAAGTGGTGTTTCGTTACTGGATAAAACTGGGCTATTGACACGTTTTTGTCTTCCTATACACAAAACTTTCGAATTTGCTTACCATCACATGCGTGTGAGTAATTGTACTGATTTTTAGCATACATTGCATCTAGCATTGTTGGAATTTGAACCCGATCTGTTATAACAACAGCTATTACGAAGATTCTATTAAAATAACTGCTATTAATTAATGTGCCATATTGTAATTGCCTCCACGTTCGAATAACTTCCTGTAATAACATCTAATAATAATTTCTATCTATTAATAATCTTCCGCATTTGCCTTGCGCAAGCGCTTCTTAAGACCCGTGGTGCACGACCTCAAACACGACTTGCGACGCGACTTGTAACGCAATTTGCGGTGCTACTTCCGACACAACTTGCGCCAAGCGACAAGCACGTGTGGCACTCGTCTTGTTTCCTTCAACGCAACGTCGCTCCGCAAATCATGTCTCGGTGACTAGTGGTTTGCTTCGCAATCGCTGCGCTGTCACAACACAACACGTGTAGTTCGTGGCCACGCAGTTACTGAGCAACACACGCCTCTAAGAATGCACGTGAGAATTTTTTAAACATCTATAACTGCCTCTATGACTGCGTCGATGGTCGAGTGGTCGCAAGCGCGACTGCTGAGCATGAGGTCCTGGGTTCGATTCCCGGGTCAGGCAAAGTGTTATTGGGATTTTCCGTTAGAAATTTCTCAGCAGCAGCCACGCAGTCTTGATATGTGCCCGGTTGATGGCTCGCCCCATAATGTATTACATAGGGTAACTATGTAACGTGTTCTATATTATGTATCTGTAACTAACACAGAATATTTAATGTTACTTTTACTTAAAACTTGTCCTTTCTGTTTTCTCTATCTATTTGTTAATCTGTGCACGGAGTTCATTAAAGTTGTGCTCACCTGTCATACAAATTATGGTTTAGAAAAGTTTTAGATACTGTTTTGAATGAAGATGCAACTGATCGTGGTACACGATGTTATTCTAATGAAGGGAATTCATTACTATTGCATACTGATGCACCTTTTTCAAATCCAACTTTGAGAAACTGACTGGACTTTCAGAACTCATGCTGATTCTTTTTTCTGTCCTAGAATTCAAAGCCCTAGAAGGTTGTCGGCTGCTTAACCGGGCGTTCTTATGGATGCTTTATAATAAGACCACCAGCCAGGGTAAATTCTGGTACGTGTATCTCTCTTTTCAATGTTCTTCTGGGATAGAATAATCTTAAGAGTCATAATATTCAAATAAGTGCTAAGGCCGGTGCTTAAACCGGGATTGGATTCAGACGACTAACTACCTTACGCGCTTGTCAAAAGATCTACAAATGACAGCCGGGCAGCGAGAAATGTCTAGATCTCCGATAACCCTGACTGATTTTATTGCATAGGTGACCTGCCACCCAGATAGAAGCCTTATGAAACTACAGCTGAGCATACATTCCGTGTTCTCGCAACAAAATTGCCAAAGTTGAAACAGTTAAACAAAATGGTATTGTTGCAATGTTTTGCAACGTGACTTTATACAGTTTATGTTATAATTACCTACTGCAATGGTTAATAAATAAAGATTAGAATGTATTAACCCACATTAGTGATAATTTCATCGCAAATTACTACAGATTATTTTAGAAATCACGTTTTGAATAGAGTCGTGACAGTCACTTTTGATGAGTGAATGGGTGTAGATATTAGTCATGAGCTGAGCAAGAAGAGCTAAAAACATAAAATTAAATATCATTGAATTACAATAAATTGTAAATAAAAATTTCTAGAGACAAATATTTTAAACATTTTTGGCCTCCAGTTTAATCGGATGCAGAAGAATACCACTATTTTTCATGGAGCCACAGACCATCAGACTAACACGATTCAGTTAGTCTGTGTAGCTGCTGGGTAACTTGATTGAAATCATTTGTAAAGACTAGTTGCCAGACTTTGGGGCTTCTGAATTCTGACTACTCTCACGCCTGCCAGCTGACAATCGCGAGCAACGGCTTGACGTGCTCTTCCAGAAATAGTAGATGGAACGTAAAAATCTTTAAGCAAACTTGCCATGCTGATGTCTAGCCAGTTAAACCCCACCTTATGTCATAAAGGATGTATGATGCCATAATTATAATCAGCCAATAATTGGCTACAAAAGGGTCGTGTTGACGACACATGAACAGCGATTCGAAAGGCACATGAAGGCTGCAAATAATCGCAAGTAGTGATGTCCACGACACGATTGTGAAGGTTATAATGTAAATATTACTTAAAAGGTATCGGTGTCTGTGTATTTTGTAAGAACCGTGACCCGGAGATAATTATGAATATCAATATTATTTTACTTTGTGTTCTGTTATTGATCTTTTCCTTTTTGGATGGCTAACATTACGCCTCTCAGGAGTAGAGGTAGACCGGTGGAAACGGTCAAACCAAGACTCTTTACTTTGTGTATCACCACTGCTCTCTAAACGGTTCAGGAAAACATCGTGATGAAACCGGCATGTCTTAGAACTGAAAGACCGAAGACAAGTGACATCGACCAACCCGCGTTGAGCCAATTGACCCACTGTCTCTTATTGACAAGAGGACTGTTTCTCAGAAGTGGGAACATTATAGGGTGATTATGTATGCTTATTATGTCTCCAGTGTACCGGCAAGATGGTCAGACGCGTTCAAAACTGTTGGAGGCAGCTAGTACAGTGTGGTCCACACCGCATGGCTTGGAGACGTTTCATATGTGGTCGCGATCCTCAGCAGTGAGGGAAGGACGAAGTAGAAAAATGTCTCCTAATTTTTATTTCAATTTTTGTCTCCTTGAATACAAATTCAGATAGAAATGCTGTTTACCGTAACCAGTTTTAAAAGAATGTGGCTGGGGCAGTGAACGACGTTGAACATTTAAATGATCCCAGAAATTTCAGACCTCCTGATTATGTCACAAGAACCCTTCTTGTTGTGTATTTCGTAAGGCAATCGCAATTACTTTCATTTTTACTTCAATTTGATTCTATTTTGGTTCAACATCATTAAATTGCGCCATTGGGACAGTTTGTCAAAATGAGTTTAGTGTACTAAAAACTTTTTAATAAGCACGGTATTGGGTCTTCAGACAAATATTCAGGACTTTCAGAAGAAGCAAAAAATTAATCTGGATACCTAGTTCGTCTCTCCCGTCGGGTCAATCTTTATGGATCAGGTTATGCTGTGGTTTAAAGTTTTTTGAATTCATTTCATTCATTTAATCAGTAATTCACAATTGAGTGAATAAATGGTTCGACCTTATGTGCAGTTTAGGTATGGCAAAATAGTCCCTTCAGCAGTTCAGCCAAATGCATTACTCACTTGCTATCACTATCAAAACATTTGCCAGGTCTACCCTTTCGTTCATTTGACAATTCATGAAATGTCATCTCACGCCTGTTGTCCCCAAAGAGTTAGGCAGCATTGTATTAGTAGGTAGACCCAGATTTCCCCAGTTACGTTTAAGTCCCATGTAATAGGGGGCGAGCGTATTGCCATCAACCGTGTACAAATCCAGAATTCGTGGCTGCTACTACTACTACTACTCGACCAGACCTCGGAAATTAACCCGGGTTGAATTTATGTTGAATGATTGCCTGAGGTCCATCATCAGGCAACCATTCAACATAAATTTAACAACATGCATATTGCATTGCATTTTTTGACGAATTCTTCAAACTTGAGAAGCAATTCCCTTGATAATTAAGGTGTCTGAGTGTGAGTGAGGTAAATAGGTACCTAATTACGTACCTAATTAGGGTGCTGATAATGCTGAGTTTAATAAATACACAGGTAATTAGGAAGGCATATAGGATAAGGTGTTAGTAATCTTTGACAGTCGTTACAGGTAGTCAGTGGCCCGAAAGTCTGACAACTAGTCTTAGCAAGGGGTATCGTATTACCCAGTACTAACTGGGTTGTGGACGTCAAATAGGCAGTCGGTCCATGTAAATTATTGGTATTCAGCTGACTCCGGTAAGACTGGAGGACGACCCCAAACATAGTTGGGAAAAGGCAAGCAGATGATGATAGGTTATGGTGTCTAGTTTAGTGGAAAGCCTTGGCCCTAGATCCAGTCACCGCCCTGACATAATAAAAACCACTTTTGCAAATTATATACTTTTAACGACAGCGCTCCTAAACTGGCTTTTAATTTGCGAATAATCAACTAAGTATGTAGGTACTAGTTTATTATTTATGGTGTTACACACCATAAATAATAAACTATTATAGTATTGTTCAAATATCAGGTGTTTTAAGTGCTCGCAAATTAACTTAGTAGTAGTAACTAGTTTCTTGGCCTGACATGTAAGTAAATAAGTCAGCCTAAATAATACGTATACATGTAACCAAGTTTACTAAACGTGGTGATTTTAAGTTACACACAAGTTAGCAGCTGTTTATGAAGTAGAGCGGAGCCGGTAAAACAAACCAACGCGGCATTCTCCATTTTTGACCACAGAACATTATATTTGACCTTATCATGAGTGAATAAAATCTAAATGACCAAATTCAACTTTTCTCCAATAAGCTCTTTGCACTTACATTTTCTTTTCAACTCGAACTCCAGCCAATCACAATCCCATTTTAGAACTCTTAAAAAACTTAAAAAAGGAAGCACTTCACTTGCACTTAAGCACTCGTTGCGTCAAAACGACCGGCGATTACTAAGCGTAACACGTCTGTGAAGTAATATTAAAAAAAAGAAAGTAAAAGTTATCGTGCGCGGGATTTGCGATGCGAATTTTGAATTTGAATTTGGAAACGTTAGTGACGTGCGCGCGCTTACCTGGCGCACGGCAGACTGCGCGCGCATACAAGTATTGCCAGCTATAGGATTGTTTTTTACCATGGAATGATATTCTAATCTGTTTAATTAACTGCAAATAATTAATCTGACTTAATTGTTTTGAGATGACGAACGCTTGAACGCTTTGGAAAATATTGTGACTCATTGATAATAATTTTATGTTTTTATGATGAATATATAACACTAGTTTAAAAATAAAATGTTTTGTTGCCTTCGATATGGGTTGTTGTTCAGGTGGACCACATGGCGGTGAGAGTGTTAAATATCATTTAGCTTATAGTCATAAGTGTGTCAGATCAGCTCTAGTTTTTAGGGTTCCGTACCCAAAGGGTAAAACGGGACACTATTACTAAGACTTCGCTGTCTGTCGACAGCCCGTCCCGTCTGTCTGTCTGTCTGTCCCTGTCTGTCTGTCTGTCGCCAGGCTGTATCTCATAAATCGTGATAGCTAGAAAGCTGAAATTTTCACAAATGATGTATTACTACTGCCGCTATAACAACAAATACTAAAAATTAAAATTAAAAAAAATTAAGGGGGGCTCCCATACAACAGATATGATTTTTTTGCCGTTTTTATAGATAATGGTACGGAACCCTTCGTGCGCGAGGCCGACTCGCACTTGGCCGGTTTTTTAGTTTTAGAGGGTGTGTGTAGGGTATGCTTGGGCTTGTTGGGTTTTACACGTTTAGTGTGAATCAGAGTAGTACATTGCCCAGCAGTGGGATAATACAGGCTAGAGAAATCAAATAAGTTTCATATAGATATTCATGGGAAATAATGATCAAAAAATTTCGTTTTACTTTTCTTGATGCTCCCAATTGATGGAAAACATAAACTGACGTTTTTGATTTTGTACCAGTATTTTTAATGAATTTGTAGAATACTTAAGTGATTTTATTTAATCATTTTTTTTATAAATAATTTAAAAAAAATTGCTCCTCCACAAATAATACCTAGTTCATTTCATTGAAATTTCAAACCGTAATAAAAAAAAAATTGAGTTAATTTCCACAAGGTGAATCCAAAACCATCACCACCATAATTATCACAAAATGTAAACTAGTGTAATCTAAGAAAATTTTAAGACAAACATAATTATTTAATTATGTCAAGTCTTTATTTTGTGTGGTGGCATCTTCAACTCTTATTTACTCCTATTGACAAATTCGAGTCTTTATAATTACTCGGTATCTCTTAATCTATCAGTAAATTATACAAAATACTAACATTGCCTAAATTAACATATCAATCTAACCACACAATGCATTCCCCTTATCGTCGCTGTATAATATTTTGTTAGCCCAGAACTTCGCCTGCAAAGGGCAGGACAATGCATTAAAAACAAGATAAAACACCAACCAAAACGTCAATCAAGCTCCCAGCTCCCTTAAAATTACCCACAAACGGTGGAAAATTACCCCTAACAATAGCACCTTGCGTTAGCAAGGGAGTGTTTCCCAAGCTAGTAGCCAGCGGTCAAGGACCCAGCAACCAGCCCAGCAGGCTCTCCGGACGCCATACTAGTAAGGTTGCCAAAGGGAAATGATGGGTGGTTAGGGAGCCACGCTCCACCACCCAAAAATGGTGGAATAGTGTGAGTTAATTAATTCCGTGCGATCGAGCTTGACTTGTAAAGTTATAAATTATAATGTTAATTTGATGGGGGTCGTTATCTGTGTTCTGTTTATTTTTGTAGTTGTTATAGACGTCCAAGTCACTTACATGATTATTTAAGTTTTAAGTGATAGAATTAAAAACTAAACTAACATTACCTACATTGTGTGAAATCAGATCTAAATAATCATCAATCATAATCATGGACAAATAGACCAATCACCAAATGTCTTCTCAACTGCCGTTTGAGAAGACCTTTGGTGATTGTAACGAAAAAAACGTGGACAACTTTAAGTTCAATATCTTTAATCTCAGCTGAGTCACCACAGATTTGCCCATTTCACGTAGGTTCTATGTAGTCACTGGTGAAAAGCGTATCTAACAACATTTTCCACGCATTTCATTCCACACAGCCTACAACATTGTCAAAACAACATTTCTAAGAAACACAATGTCACCATATAACAGAAATTAGGTATTTTACAGTTTCAAACGCCTGCCTACTTGGTGATATGACACTAATCATCTAAAATAAACGATGATAGTATTTTACACAATCTGTTTAACATAAACAGTATTGATGTCATTATCTATCAGACCTCCCAACTTACCGCTCAGCACCTAACGGCAATATTAATGACACTAATTAATTAACTGTAAAACATAGAAGACCGCTACTCGATGGCTTCGGACGTAGTTTGGTAGCACAGCACGAAAATAAAAACTTCATGACTACGCTCGTCAGCCGTGAAAAAAGAGGATGCTGGCTATATGCCAGCATTCTTTTTTCCACATGCAGCGGTAAGAAAAGAAGAAAAACCGGCCAAGTGCGAGTCTGACTCGCGCACGAAGGGTCCCGTACCATTATAAAAATGGCAAAAAAAAATCATGTCTGTTTTATGGGAGCCCCACTTAAATATTTTTTTATTCTGTTTTTTAGTTTTTGTTGTTACAGCGGCAACAGAAATACATCATCTGTGAATATTTCAACTGTCTAACTATCACGGTTCATGAGATACAGCCTGGTGACAGACAGACAGACAGCGGAGTCTTAGTAATAGGGTCCCATTTTACCCTTTGGGTACGAAACCCTAAAAAAGAAAGCATTTAAATATTTCAAGGTTCAGGACAGTTATTCACAAACCAACACCGCGTGGTCAAAGCCCACTCCCTCCCTCAAATAGAAGTCCTGTGTCCAGGCAGTGGGAACTTCAACAATCAACTCTATTACCTTGTAAAGTTTGACGTTCAAAAGTGCCTTTTAATGGAATGCATTGAAAAAAATGGTTTGATTTTTTTGACACACTTTTTTATTTACTTTCGATCTTAGAGAAAGGGGCTCACCACTGGGGGTCTAAAATGGCCGCTTTAGCAGAATCATAATAGGATTTAAACGTAATTCATATTATTATCCTATTATGATTCTGCTAAAGCGGCCATTTTAGACCCCCAGGTCTTTATTCTACCTGACCTCACATAACATCTATCTCTACAAACTCACTATTACAAAAAGTTATCATATCGTTAGCAAATCATTTGAATTCTGTTTAGTATCATACGTGTGTAGAAATACTTAACATGACAGTCCTACTACATTGTGAACGTGCTCATATTTACGATGCTATTCAGATTCGATTTCATTTTAGGCTTCGAACGTGCTTCCCGTTACTCAGTTTATGTAAGTCTTTCTGATTCATTCAGATCCTAAATATCTTTCGACTACCTTCTGCCCGTGACTTCGTCTGTGTAGCTGTCATCCTGTCAACTACAAGTAATTCCTACTATCTTGTCTTAATTCTTACTGCTATTTTAAATGCGAAAGTTTGTGAGGATGGATGGATCGATGTTTGTTACTCTTTCACGTGAAAACTACTGAACGGATTTAGATGAAATTTGGCACACAGGTAGTTTATAACCTGGATTAACACTTAGGAAACACTTTTTATCCCGGTGGTACCTACGACTATTACCGAACTCTACGTGAGTAGCTCTTTACTAATATAAATGTGAAAGTTTGGATGGATGTATGTATGTATGTTACTCAATCACGCCAAAACGGCTGAACGGATCTGAAGAGATAGATTACAGTCAAGAATACCACATAGGCTACTTTTTATCCCGGAAATACGATCCCGTAGGCAATTCCCAAACTTCATGCGGGCGAAACCGCGGGCATAAGCTAGTAACCTAAAAATGAAAGGTTTTTTAAAAGGATCAATACTTCCAGAAATTACTTCAAACAAATAAAATAAAGTTAATGTTAGTTTCGATTTCTGCTAACATCTTAAATTATTAATTCAACTCTGTCAAAAGTCTATTCACCTATGCAAAATAGATCTCAAAAACCATTCATATACTTAACCACAAGTAGACTGATTTCACTAAATTAGACATGAAAAAACTTGAATACTAAAAATATCTTCTACAAAAAAATGTTAAAAAGTTAACGCATCATCATTTAGATGTCAAGTTCTCATCGCTTGAGATCCGGTTCCATTCCCGCGCCGAGCGAAACTGGTTGTTTCGCGGCGAGCGAGCGCCGGAAATTGTTCAACAATGAGCTAGCCTGAGAAATGAAAGAAGCCTCTGCTGTACTCGCGGTTTTATTCAATTAATTGTTTTAAAAACTGGTTTTAAAAATATAGGTACGGTGTATTTACACCTACATTACGTTGTGCTATTTTAATTCCATAAGGACTCTTTAGTCAAGACTTCAAAAGATCTTTACCAAAAGGTCTACGGGGTTCGGTCTTCCTGATCGGAAAATGAAGGTAGGGTACTGCATTTTCCAGATTTTCAACAAGACAATTCTCTATTAGTAGGATCCAACATCCAAGACAGTTTGTGTGACAAATTGTTTCTCTGGGACTTCGTCGAGCTTCATTGTCTCGGCGCTTTTCTGGTGGTCGCCACTGTTAATTCTGGCTTTCAGGAGTTGCAGTGGTTTGAAAATAGTGTGGCGGGCTTGTCCCAAAGAAAGGCCCCTTGTGTATGTCGATTACTGCCCGGTAGATGACACCGATGCGGTACCAGCAGACTTCTTACTTACTTGTCTGGTCAAATGTCAGTGCTTTTTTTTAGGGTTCCGTACCCAAAGGGTAAAACGGGACCCTATTACTAAGACTTCGCTGTCTGTCTGTCTGTCTGTCTCCAGGCTGTATCTCATAAACCGTGATAGCTAGAAAGCTGAAATTTTCACAAATGATGTATTACTATTGCCGCTATAACAACAAATACTAAAAATTAAAAAAAAAATATATTAAGGGCTCCCATACAACAGATATGATTTTTTGCCGTTTTTATAGATAATGGTACGGAAACCTTCGTGCGCGAGTCCGACTCGCACTTGGCCGGTTTTCATCTCTGTTTACCTAATTAAATATATGCGAGATTAATGTAAAAGTATAGGTATGTATGTAGATAGAGTACTTCAATTTTTAAATTAACGATCCGCTCCGGCTTCGCACGGGTAAAGAAAATGAAAAGAGCACTATGTAAAAACAAATGATTACCTAACAAAAAAAAAAACTTTTAAGCGTAGATCTATGAGGCAGTGACCTAATACTTAAATCCGCTAACAGGAAAGCTTACCTACGTTTCAGTTTTCCAACCTTAACCCTCAAAGAAAAACATCTACCATCCACAAACAACTGCTTACATTCTCGAACGCTAGACAAATATGTCACAAGACATAAAAGCGGTCCATCCCTCCATCTCGCAGCCTTTTCATACCGTTGTGTGCCCGTATATGGGCCACCTGGCTTTTGTTCCCGAGCGCGGTTAATATACCGAGCTGTGTGCTGAATGTGAGGGTATTTTGAAATGATTTGTTGATGATTGTCGGGTAGGATATATTGAGTTAAAGATGGTATGACCTGAAGTGATTGTTTGTCTAGGTTTTTTTCTATTTTTGCACTAACACCAGAGAACAAAATTGAAAGTCCAAAAAAAAGCGAGCCGAGACTGGAAATCTAACAGAGCGATACTATTAAGGTATTAATTTTGGCATCGCTTTGAGTTAGTTAAAAACGATTTAGTTGGCAGTACCAAAAACATTGTAATGCAAATGAGTTTACATGGTTAAGAGCTGTTAAGAGTTTACTCAGAGACCCAGTCTGTTTTATTGTCCCAAAAAGATCTAAGTCGTCGCTAAATCAATGAACGGTCTATTGCAGTTCACGGCATTTTCATTAGCCTCTCCCATGTTGAAGTATGTGTCACAACCACAGCACTCGATCCCGAATGGATTTCCGGGTTTTTGTTGAATCTATTTTTAACAACGGTTGAACCTGGGTGCACCCACGTTTCGTTGTTCGTACAGTCAAAGCATAGAATAATATAATATGAGTCAAAGACTTGGGTACTGCAAATTGAAAACTGGAATGTTACATCATTGAATGATTTATATAAACACTACATGTTCAAGTGTTCAAGTGTGGGTGCACTATAAGTACCTGCACCCTGTACACCACTTTTCTCTTCATCTTCGGGAACAGACGTGTTATGTTATGTACAGCAAAATCCAGGTTTATTAATAATTTAATTAATTATAAACATAATTAATGACGAATCCATCCATACTTTTATCTGGGTGGGAAATCATCAAATGACCCCTCCCGCTCTGGGCGGAGCGGAAGGGAGTGTCAGACTTGTACTGACTAAAACCAATCCATTTTCCTTCTGAGCCCTTTGTGTTCCAGGGCTGTAGTATCACTTTTGAACTGTCCCGCAGCCCAGACTAAAATACCCTGAGGTGTTCCGTGTTAATAAGAAACGATTGACTGTATTCGCAATTCCTTCTTACCATTAACAAGGCAATTCAATCAATGTGTAAGTAACGCTCGTATTAACTAAATTCTATACAGTTTCAAAACTCCGCCTTTCCTGATACGATTTAATTTTCCTAATAATTGGAAGTTGACCAACCGGACGGGTGTGAATTTCACAAGTTTGTAAATGAAGCGGCTGAAACTGACTGACTGACCGGGAGTTAGGCAATGTGGTGGCGAGCTGGCGAGGAACACGGGTTTATTGCGATGTCGCAAAACAACTGACGAACGGAACGGTCATTTAGCGCCTTGGTAATGTCGAAGGTTATGTTATGTAGCTGCTACAAAATCCACAAATTTTATTTTGCACTGGCTGTTACTCACGATCGTCGTTCGCGTGAAATTATTATATTAGGTAGGTATATAAAAAAATATTAGTTCCCATTTTGAATCGGACTTTGTTACCAGTTTCAAGGGTTTTTGTTTTGCACTGAAACCTTAATAATTTTTCTACAGTAAAAATAGCCTAAATTAGACCTTAGAACATCCCAACTAGCAAAAAAGTTGTATAATATTAGAATTACCCAACTAACAGTCATGTAAGGGCTTTATAACAGATTTGCAGCAGCTAAACAGTAGTTTTCAGTTCGACGCATTAGTTATATTATTATATATAATTTAAGTCATATTAATGTGTCTGGTAATCGTCATCTCAATAATTTATATGACGGTCATATACCTAACGTTAAGTCGAGTAAACGTTTCAGTTAGAAAATAGTGATGAGTCGCCATGTTTTTGTTTCTAACCACCTCCCGTAATAGCCCATTTTTATAACATAATTTGTTACAATGGAATGTGAACTGTGAAACTAATGGCGCTGACAAAGCTGGTTCCAATTCCAAGCATCGCCATTGGTTCAAAATCTGGTAATGTCATTTTACCTATATTTCACAATAGCTTGACCTTATTGGTCAAATTGAGACCAAGCTATGGTGGCGCCATCTACAATTAGCTTTCAACGGTCTTCCCAGAAGTGGTACTCTTAAATCGCTTCACAACTTCCAATTACTTTGGAATTCCAAAAGATCTTACATTACATTAATTTCATCTGAAGTGGTTACAGGTACCATTTATTATTCTCCTTTCGTGCAATAGGTAGGTACACTTTTATGCACCCTCCACATCAACCTGCCCTGACCCTATAACCTCAATCCTCTTTGCTATGTCATCTTTGTTATTTCAATAAAACATTTATCCCGGTTGCCATGGAAACTACACTATTGACAAATTCCGAAAGTTATTATTTTACTCCTTAAAAAGAATCACACAAAAAATGATTTTCTAAGTGTACATTTACTTGTTTCATCATGAAGTTGCTGAAATTTCATCTGAGGTATCACCCACCCGGGATCACATTGGAATATTTGTCAAAGGGTGTGGTGAAAAAAAGAGATATTGATTTATTGGATCTGAACTCCGAGTAAGTTTTTCATGAGATATTTTCGGCGCATATTTAATTAAATTTCGACTTACCATTACATGAAGTTACCTAAGTACTTATCTGGATTTTCGCCATCGTTAAATACACTCGTTCTTAGGCAATCAGATGACATTCGACTACTTTTTCGAGAATTTCGTGACTTTTTGTCTTTCTGACAGACTATATATATTATTATGTATAGGTACCCACAGAAAATTTAGCTGGACCTCTGCACATCCACTTATCGCGATTCTTTAGTAAGGTAGTAATAGCCTTTTCAGATACCCACAAAGGCTAAAGCCATTGGCATCGACACAATTGCTCCAAAAAGTGTTTACAGCAAAGTATGCTCGCACATCTCGCACGGAACGGCAAAGTAAGCTCGCACATCTCGCACGGAACGGCTGTACCCTCTCCTCGAGACAGGGCCGGCAGTCTCGACATAGATACCGACATTGTCGCAAACTTTCGATCGCTTAATAATAACGGAAAAAATCGGTTACCATAACGATGCTTGCGAGAAACCCATCTTGGATGTTCAGACTTGCATTTCTCGCAAGCAACGTTATGTACGTTGTTTTTTTCTGTTATTATAAAGCGATCGAAAGTTTGCGACATTGTCGGTATCTATGTCGAGACTGCCGGCCCAGGGCGAGTGCGAGAGTGTCAAGCCAAGCGAGGAACACCGAGGCTTGGCTGTACATCAGATTTTCGAGACAGTACTATTCAAAGGTCATTGTCAAAGAATCAGAAATGCGAAGTACTTATGATGTAAATCATTGATGTTTTCCCACAGGTCGGACGTCAAAGCCATAGCTACGCGTCTCGTCCAAAAGGAACTCCTCATCACCGATGAGGTCCGAGATCAGCTGATGCAATGCCTGGAGATCTTGAAGAAGAGGATCGAGCACGAAGGTCCCACGGGCAAGAGATTCTACATCTACAAGACTTTGATGACGCATGTCCTGCCTCTCACGAATGTTGCGTTTGACAAAACTGGGGACCGGTAAGTAGTTTTTAAAGCTCTTAGAAAAACTATGTTCGTGGTTCTCGCAGGACATCATGCCTGTAATCCCCAAAGGGTTAGGCAGAGGTGTACGAGCTTATAGTATGCGTAGATTTCACCGATTATGTTTAAGGTTCATGTAATAGGAAACGAGCCAACAACCGTAAGTACAGACGCCAACACAACAAGCTACTACAATCTATCAAATTTCTTTAATATTTTTTCAATTTTATCGCTAAAGTATTAGGTTCAAGGTTGATTGGGAAAATTTGAGAGTTTCGGGTAGTTTGATGTGCTGGCGTCTGTAGATCAATCCTGACTACCACTTACTATCCTGGCTTCTACTTAGAAATTCCTGATGGAACAACCCAATAACACTTTTGCTGACCTGGGAATCGAACCCAGGACCTCATGCTCAGCAGTAGCGCTTTCAACTAGTTAACCAATAAGGCAGCCGAGTTGCTAATTTACGTATTCAGTTTGCGCAGATTCCGGCTTGGTAATTGGTCTCCTATTCACACTCTGTATTCCACAGATAACCTGTGTGAAATAAAATTTTCATACTTTTTTTCTAGCTGTCTATCTGGGAGCTACGACCGGACGTGCAAGGTGTGGGACGTGGAGTCCGGCAATGAGGTGCAGACGCTCACAGGACACCAGAACGTCGTGTACTCTGTTGACTTCAACTTCCCCGCTTGGTGAGTGTTTCCAGAGCTGCAATCCATACAGAATAATATATTACAATACCTCCTTCATGATTCTGGCCTCCTGGTAGTTTGTGAGACTTTGCTATCCTTGTTTCTCATCTCCTACTTGTCCTTGCCAATTTCCTACTACGTAATCATCGAGTGTAAACTCGCACAGTCACCTAAGGTTATTCGTGCTATAATACTAGCAAGTCCAAAGCGAAATGCTAGCGAAATACTAGCGAGAACAAAAACTCAATTTGTTTTTAAGTAGAATTGTGTAATACAAACGGTAGAACAAATGGGTATTTTTGTCCCACTAGTTCTACGATTTTGTACCACGTTAAATCGTAGGGCTAGTGGGAAAAATATTCCCATTTGTTCAACCGTAGAACTGTTGAGTAGAACTAGTGGGAACGAACCGAAACTTTTACTAAACGTTGATTATAAAATATATAATTTATTTTTTTAATCTCGGCACCTTACACCTAAAACCTTATATCTTTTACTAGTCTTCAGATAAAGTAATAAAAATAGTTAACAAGTGGTGGTTACATGGAATAATATTATTAAGTTGAGTCACTGTCAAAGTTCGTAAGTTACAATGCAGGCGTTCCTAATATCTATACTTCTATACTATAATATTATAAAGCTGAAGAGTTTGTTTATTTGTTTGTTTGTTTGAACGCGCTAATCTCAGGAACTGCTGTTCCGATTTGAACAATTCTTTCAGTGTTAGATAGCCCATTTATCGAGGAAGGCTATAGGCTATATATCATCACGCTAAGACCAATAGGAGCGGAGCACTAATGAAGAATGTTTCAAAATCGGGGGATATTTTATCCTATCGAGAGCTTCCGCTGCTTGCGCTGCGTATACGGTTAAAGTTTCGCAAAAATCATGTATTACAGAATTAAGTTCTTAAAAAAAGTCCGCGACAGCATATGTCTATCTTTTAAGGTTAGCTCATTATAACCTTTTTTATGCTAACCAAATCTTCTATACATATAATAAATCTGTAGACGTGGCGTTTCTGTACATTGAAAATATTTAGAAAAAAAGTAGTAGGGGTGTTAAAGGATCACAATCAGAACCCATTTCTACCATTTTTAGAATTTTTGTCTGTTTGTCGGTTTGTCTGTATGTTTGTGCGCGCATCACGTAAAAACTCCTCATTATATTCAAAATCGAAATATTGAAACATAAGAAGCATTGTTCCGAGTAACATTTAGCGTTTATTTTATCAAAATCGACCAACAGACGCAAAAGATATTAATGTTTAAAATTTAGTTAGTAACCTCATACGCCATTTCTATGATAAAAATTATTTACGTAAATAGGTTTTAGTAGAAGTGTAGTCGGAATGGCTGAAAATGAATTTGGTTTATTTTTCCTTTTGTGTTTACTCTTTGCATGGAAGTAATAAGTACTACGTACAACCCATTACGAAATAAAATCTCTAAAAAGTTTAAAAATGAAAACAAATTAAAATTTGATAAAATCCATGACGTTGTGTGTATGCAGCGCCGCAGTCAATTGCTCAGCCACTGCGCAAACCGTGCCGTCACATAACTGTGATTGTGACTTCGTCGGGCATTGATGCAACTTTGCTTAAGGGTGGCCGGACTGCACATTCCATTTTCTGCTGAATTTTGCAAGCGAAGATACCCCAACATGCAACATCACAAAAACGGGGGAGTCCTTTGTTAGCGGTGGCGTCGTTCGGCGACTTCAGACCCTGTGGACGGTGAGTAATGGGCTAGCTCGCCGTCCGACCGTCTTATGATGACAGGCCGTGTCGACGGCGCGTTCGTGTTCCACGCGCGCCTCAAAGAGATCAAACCTTTGAATCAAACTCAGTAAAACGGAAGGGGACCCCTTCCGTTTTGCTGAGTTAGATGAGCAAGGGCCGATGCCTGCCGGGGCTGCGAGACTGTTCGGAAAAGATACCACGGCCCTGGATCACAAAGGACTAAGAAGGAACATGACATGCACGTTTTTCTCAATTTGTAGGTAAATATAAAAAATTAAGAGTGGTTGTGTGAGTTAGCAGTCCTGTCGCCACAGAACGAGTGGATCAGTAAAATAAACAAATAAAAAAATTACATTGTCGTCGAAGATTCAAAAGTATACACATCCATAGACACTGTGATGGCTAATGATGATAGTACTGCCTACCCCATTGAATTTCTCAACTCCGTGGAGTTCAAAGGCGAGGCGTCCCATCAGCTGGAGCTTAAAGTTGGCGTTCCAGTTCTGGTGATGCGAAACCTTGATGCAACCAGACTGTGCAACGGCACCAGGCTTCTTATCACAGAGCTGGGCAGTAACATTATAAAAACGGAGCGGCTAAAGGATAGAGCGGTTTAATTCCCCGCATACCCACTATTTCAAATAACTTGCCATTTCAATTTAAGAGGCTACAATTTCTCTTAAAATTGGTTTTTACAATGACGATAAACAGATCCCAGGCCCAAACCATAAAAGTGACAGGCATTCAATTGTACACTCCATCCTTTTCAGATGGTCAATTATATGTTGGTGGTTCAGTGCCCAAAACTTGCAGTGCTTGCGGAAAATAATAAGTCATTTAATGTTGTATACAAAATGGTATTAGAATAAATAGTGCCTAACAAGGTGTGTGATGGTTCACTTTGAAAATTAAGTTGTATAACGCTAAAATAAACGGTTTTTAAGCCATATCGTTGCCATTTCATTTTGTTTGGCACTTCTTTTTGTAGTCATCACCCACATTATCACATTTTGATCAGCCAGTCAGTTCTCACACATCACGCCATGTAATCCCCAAATGTTTAGGCAGAAGTGTACCTAATCGTACACCCACATTTCGCCAGTTATGTTGAACTCCCATGTGATAGGGGCCGAGCATATTCCACCAACTGGGTACAAATCCAGATTCCGTGGCTGCTAATGAGAAATTCCTGATGGAATAATCCAATAACACTATTATTTATACCGTATTTTTTTCACGGTAGTATTTTTTTCAATTGCATACATTGTTTAATGTTAAGTGGAAGAGCGGAGTCACACAAGCATCGCCTTGCTCAAAAGGTGATCTCTAAATCATGTGCGTTATAGCTTTATGTAATTAAAATAAACATTTTTTTTAACCTTGCCTGACCCGTGCATCGATCCCAGGACATGCTAAGTATTCGCACTTACGACCACTCGACCAACGAGGCAGTCTCTCACATACATACCAAAAAGAGAATGCTCATGGAAGTATGGAATCCCGTACCGTGCTGCATCAAAATCAAACCTTGTTTTTTATAGACTACACTGATCGTATTAACTCCTACAAAAATTATTTTTGAAAAAAAAACCCGCGTTTCAGAGTTATTTTATAAAATCGAAACTAACCTAAAAAGTAGGTCTATTTTTTCGACGCTACCAACGACGTATTTTAACACACATACATTACATTATTGCTCTAAAAACAGCGTAATACACTAATATTAGTAAGAATTACGAGTTAAAGTAACATCCACAGTATGCTTGACTGAAACTCGATTTTATTTTAGACCTTTACATTGCCAATAGTCAGTCAGTACAGTACAAATGTCAGATGCCACAGATAAGATAACTATAAACCATAGAGTATAGTAACTGCTATAAACTAGTCGGGATTTAGGGATGTAATCGATAAATCAAAATCTTTAGGCTGAGAAAATCTATTTTGTTGCAAATAGCAATAAACCAAACTAAATCGTTTTGGTGTACTGATCTTACTTAATTGTAATTAATTTTAGAGTCCGCTCGACAGACAAGGGTTTGTTCAATTGAAACGGAACGTCATTTATATTCAGTTGAAACGGAACGTCATATAAAGGGAGTAAAACAATATTCGTACTTTTAAACTCGAAAAGTATAATTCCAGTTCAAAAATCAAATCCCCGACGCGTAATGCCGTAAAAAAATATGAAACTAATTACTATAATATTTTGGTTTTGAGGCGCGAGACTTTTTGGTACCAACTTTGGTCATTGTCCTTTCCACGCGAACGAAGTCGCGGGCAACAGCTAGTTTATCTAATATTATCGATACCAGGTTCGCGGGCACTATAATCTTTTTATTTTATTTATTTCATCACAAATTGCTCTCAAAACGAGGAAGGTAAAATCGTGAGGTCCTTAACGTCTTACTACTTACCTCATTTAATTTGACACTATATTATTATAATAGTGTCTCATCTTGAAGGAAAGCGATGAAAGATATATTTATACACGGAAACAAACCTAGTTCTCTTTCACTATAAACAAAATTCTATTTCCTCAGCAACCGTGTCCTGACTGGTTCCTTCGATAAATCAGCGAGGATATGGGACCCCGAGACTGGTGAATGCCTCGCAACGCTGCTGGGCCACCGTGGCGAAGTGGTGGCTTGTCAGTTCAGTTCCAAGGGAGACCTGGTAGCAACTGGATCTATGGACCATAACGCCAAGCTGTTTGATGTTTCCACTGGTATTTACTTCTTTTCGTTTGTCTATCGTTCTGCTCGGTCGAATAAGTAAGAAAGGAAGCTATAAATGCACAATATAGTATGGAGATATATGAGAAACAGGGTGTTAATTTCGTCATTCTTCATTGAAAAAGGAACATCGCTCTCCTTTGACCAGACGGGGGTTCTGTCTCGTGGGATACGGCTCTACTCTACCTGGCACCACCACGTCTAGCTAAACCGGGTCCTGCCCACCTCCATTGAAGAGCCATTATCCGTATCACTAACGAAAAAGCATTAATAAAAATCATTAATTATCGATTTGTATGTTGTTAGGAAACGAGGTCCACACTTACACCGGTCACACTGCCGAGGTCATCGCTCTGCAGTTTGACCCCAATGAGGGTCAGAGGCTGATCACAGGCTCCTTCGACGGCACCATATCCTTGTGGGACACCCGGGCTGAGGAGTAAGTTATAATCAACAACATGTCACATCGCAATTGCTAAAATTACCCTCACGTTTAGCTGAAAGCGTTCCTATTTTCATCAAAATGAGATCCGAAGGGATAATTATTTTCGTAGATTACTTAAATGACTGGTTAACTTAGCTGCTTAACACAGTACGTATTGCGACTGAATTGACAGGTTATTGTTTTGAATGGGCAAAAAATAATCACAAGGCTTGTGGTCCTCTAAAAAGGTAAATACCCATATAGGAATTGACAAAATTATTCTGGATCTATTCAAAGTTCGAGTGAATCGATATTTTCTAGGCAAGCATCCCAGGCACCACCCTCGACCACATCATCGCTTCACATCAGGCGAGTAAGGCGGGCAACTCAAGCCTATTTGAAAAAAGTATAGCTGTGTAAAAATTTTAATAAAAATTAAGTGCTCAAGTCAAATTCTGAAGCGCCTACAGTAAATATGCGAGAAATTTACCCGCTGATTATGCGTTGCTATAAAATATTGAGCAGGCTCTTTGTTGCTCTGAAAGAGGAAGTCAAATAAACAATAAACATAAAGTAACTACATTTAAAATATTGATATTCAGCTGCATCCGGTTAGACTGGATGCCCAACATATATGAGAAAAGGCTTGGTAAATGGTGATGTTGTGAGCTTATTACACGATATGTCCGAATAGCCACTACTTATCGAAAAAAAACATAAATGTAACAGAATTTGTATGAAATTACCTGCCAATTAAGTTATAGGGAACTTTAATCGTAGTTGGTGAAACAGGCCCCGAGTCTCTTTTTATTTGATAAAAGAATTTTGATTAGAATACTTACGTTTAATTACTGACCTATTCCTTCATCCAGTCGTGTATCAGTGCTCCGAGGCCACGATGGTGAGATCTCCAACGTCCAGTTCAACTGGGACAGCTCCCTCGTGGGCTCGTCCTCACTGGACGGCAGTGCCAAGCTGTGGGACGCGAGGCAGAGCTCCTGTCTGGCTACCGTGTCAGGTCATACAGATGAAGTAAGTAGACCCCTAGGGTCCTAGTAGAGGTTACCCTGGAAATTGTTCTTCTGTTATGCACATGGCTTGACAGTAACGGCACCGACTAACCAATCGTAGGTCGTGGGTTCAAACCTGGACAGGAACTTTACTTCGAGTTATTGATTTGCGCCTGATATCTCTCCGGTCCCATCGGACAATGAGAGTACTTAAAGAAAGAGAGCGCACCTGTGTTTGCGCACACACTCGTGTAATATTATAGTATAGAAAGCAAGAAAGTAAATTTGTTTACTTGACACAGGCTTTAGTACATACAATATAAACAAGTAGAAGATACTATTACATAGGATTTAAACAAAACTGGCGATTGTGCGGGGCGTCTACTATAGGTACACCTCTGCTTATCACGGGGTGTAAAAGCGTGTGATTTTATGTTGTGCTCTTCCACTGCAAGGTGCTTGACATCTGCTTCGACTGGGCCGGCCAGCGCATGGCCACGGCATCCAGCGACTGTTCCGCGAGAATCTATGACGTCAAGTCCGACTTCAAAGAGCTGGCCGTCATGAAGGGACATCGCGGCGAGGTGTCCAAGGTTTGTTGTCCTCTCCTACTAGTATATGAGAAAGTGTGTTTGTTGGTTTGTACACCTTGGACGAGCTGAAGCAGATCGGCGTGATTTTTCGAGTAGAAGCTCGCATAGACTCGCATACGCATACGGCTAAGGGGCCGGTTATGTACTTTTTATCCCGTAGAAATATACGGTTATTTAGATACTGTCTAATACTACCTGTTTCAGAAAGGTGTGGTCATGTATTAGGATGTGGTCACGTCGGCGATGGACTGCTTATGACATGTGTGCGCAAACACTACAAATTATTGCCGACAAAAAACGCTTTATGTATGTGAGATATCGAATCTACAGTCGAGAAAGACCTTTTCTATGTTGTCTTGAATGCAAACTTTTGGAATCATATATTGTTATGACAAAAAACATTCAATGCAATTTTTTTATTTAATGCTATTTAATTGTTTATGTAAACAGGTTTGCTTTAGCCCAGCCGGCGGGTGCCTGTTAACCGCATCGGCTGACAGGAGTTCTAGAATATGGAACACTACCACTGGAAACTGCATACAGGTATTTTATTATTATAAACCAACACGCACTGGACTCACGTGGTGATTGAAGATTCTAATCCGCTCAGTCTTACAGAGAGGGGGGCTCTATCCCAGGAATGGGGACGTTATAGGCTATGCTATGCACACGTCTTTGCCTATTATGGGTATGCGATGAGGAGGGATAGCGCACGTGAATCAAAGAGTTGAAGTTTTGAGCGAATAAATTATGAAAAATAAAGTTGTAAATGATGATAGCGTGAAGACTGAGAAAGAAAACCTTTATTAGCCTTCAAATACCCACATTGCAAAGAGCAGGAAGATGGTGATTCACTTTGTCTAGATTTCTAGATCTTTACTACAACCTACGCGGATATTAAATGCACCCAATGCATCACCTACAAAAATGTTACATCCTTGAGAAGTAATTGTGTCAATTTGTCGTAGTTTGTCGTTGTTTCGTAGTTCTCCTTGAACCCACATTTGGTTTATAGATGCTGGACAAAACTAGCTCGAAGACGATTTTATTGTATCAATCTAAATATTAAACCCGAATTACAAAGTCCTGCTACACTTACATTTGCATAAACTTACACCTAATTCTGCTCACAGGTCCTGTCAGGTCACCAAGGCGAGATATTCTCCTGTGCCTTCTCTTACGCAGGAGATGCGGTTATCACTGCATCCAAGGACAACACCTGCAGGATCTGGAGGTGATTGGACTGGTGGATGTAGTCCATCCCCCAGAAAATAAAATCTCCAAAAAACAATTTCTCCCTATAGAACAAAGACTTTGAAAAAAGCTACACAGATGTAGGATGGTGAAACATGTAGATTGCAGATCTAAAAACACCTAGGTCACACAATCACAAAAACAATCTACCAAAAATACTCAAACAACAATGATTTAATATTATTTATACTTGGTTATCATTTCATATTTTATAAAACTTTGAAAAGTCTTTTGTCAAATCATGTAATGTTTTATTTATTTATTATTTATCATTAACTTTCTAGTTCAGGTCCATACATTCATATTATTTGGTTTCCGTCTCAATCAACACGGCCTATCGTTGTCCACTGCTGGACTAGGCCCCTCCCAAGTTGCGCTTCAGCACCCTGTTCTCCGCCTTCCGCATTTGGTCTGTCCCAGCCATCTTTTTAAGGATGTCGGTCTAGGTAGGAGTGCCACACGCTACGCTTGCCGATACGAAATGTCCACTCTATGACTGTCTTGTCTGCTCCACCGGCTAACGGTTCTCCGACAAACATAGCCGGTCCACTGGCCACTGCCACTTCAGCTTGCTTATTCTGCAGGCTTAATCGATGACGCCGGATTCGAAGTGCCACATTTCGGATCTTATAGGCATAACCTTGTCTTGCTTTATCCCATTATTTGGGGTCACATCTCCTCGTCATTCTCCGCCAAGTGCGACTGTACTGGGTCGTAGAAATATCATTGTTGCTGCAATAACCACGCACTCAGTCTTCTTTAACTCCATTCCTTTTCATTCTTCAGTTCTAGGACTGTGGATTTTAGCCTATCAGAGCACGTTCAATCAATCCAGACAGGACATGACAAAACATTGACCAACCATTGTATTCCTCCCGATTAGAAAACGGTAATGATGCGTAAACACAGGATTTATATGCACATAATATGAGAGGCATTTGTGTTACACGGGAGGAATACCAATGGCTTAATCATGAGGATGACGTCACCGGCTGAGTCACAGGACGGGACAGCTATTGGGTACCTATAGTGTAGTGGGTCGTGGGATTCAAGGACGGAACGTTATTTGTATCAATGGAGACGGGAAACTGGGAGATGCAAAATTAAAAGCTGTCTCCTGAGATTCCGCTAGAATGTTTCGTTAGGCGGCACTTACAACAAAACGGTATAAGCTGGCCCCGCATTCTATTGGAACTCTGTACCATGGTAAGCAAGCTCAAGGTCAAAATATTACCACCAGTGTTCTATATCGACTGTATTACTGGGCCAAGATAATAAGGTAATTCGGCGGAATATGGGCCATCTGTCCGCAAAGCGCCTCAGGACCACTTAGGACAGGAAAATCATCAATCAATCAAATACTTCCTGATCATTCTGTTTTCATCCTTTCATTCGGCCAGGTCGGTTAGGCACAAACTGGAACTCAAATGGTTGGATTTTATGTCTTCGCTGATCAAAATTCTCTCATGTTGGGATATTTCAAAGATGTGCGTTGCTTTACTATCAAACTACCAGTACTATCATTCGAAATATGTAACTACCGCGTAGGCCCTGCAGCAATTTTATTGAGGTGGCGTGAACTGGGGTGCTACTATGACGTCTTCAAGCAGGAGTAATTCCAGTGTGGAAAAGAGACAGAGCTATACAGGTCGTTTAGCGCCATCTTGTTCCCACACTGGAATTACTCCTGCTTTTGAGACGTCATGGTAGACCACTAGACCTCTCCAAAAATGTTGAGAGTAAGCTAAGAGTCTTCTGCCATTGTTCAGCCAAATTAAAACTTATGAAACTCTTCTTCCGTACATCCCAGCATATTCTTAGCCATTCTATTTGGTTCATCCTATGTTTCCTTTATCAAAAACGAATATCATATTGAGCATCATTTCTGTTAAGTACAGTCAGCAACAGAACTTGTTTGTCACTTCGGTGTTTTAATATTAGGTATACACTATTTTAAAAAAAAAATTGGAACAGCGTGATTCTGATAATTCCATTACATTAAATGCTAAAAAGCATTGTATGGGAATGGTATCATGTCAATTTAGATGGCTTGTTAAAAATCTATAAGTGTTAATCGGCTTTCGTTGTTGGTAGTACATAACGCCCATTAGCTTCGATCAACAAGTGCCACTACCATTGCTTTTGCCTAAATAGGTACCTTTATAAAAAAAATATGAAAACAATTTGATCCCATTAATTTAAGTTAGATATTATTATAACGTAATTTTATCAAATAATGTTAACTAGATTAATAAATAAAAAATCACTATTTATTTACCTTTGTTATTTATTCAATTAAAATCAAAATTCGAAGTATTTTAATGTAGTTACTTACGTTGTGTGTGTGTACGTACGTAATGTAGCTACCTACTTACGTAGACTTATTATAATTATTTATTCTATTTAATCAGCTGTTAATTACATTAAATTTTTACCTACTTATAAAAATGTGTGTTACTTACTGTTGATGTACCTTCCACAGTCCACCATCATATTATACTCTCACATTTCGCCAGTTATAAGTTCTAAGTAATAGGGGACGAGCCTATTGCCATCATGCGCAAATCCAGACTCCGTGGCTGATGAAATGAGAAATTCCTGATAAAAAAACCCAATAACATTTTGCCCCGACCTGGGCATCGAACTCAGGAAGGAACTCATGCTCAGCAGTCGCGTTTGCGACCACTACACCAACAACGAATTTTATAAACGCTAATTGAATAGCTTCCTACCTCACACTTCGGGATGAACATCTCCAAGACCCTCACGCTTCACGCTTGCCAAGATCTAACTTGCATGTTACTATCATTCATAACATGTAAAACATAATTACGAGAGTTAATTTGTTATAACCACAAACCACATTTAATAAAAAAACATGTTCGTGTTTTCCTCGTAGATAAGCTAAAACTGAAACCCGTACAGTCAGCGACATATTCATGTGAACAATTTGTTGATGACCGCGTCTGTTTCGTAGTGCTGCATGCATGATAGCCTCAATCTGAACTAACGCGGCCATTTTGTTTTTATTTTATAACAATTTCCACAGACAATGTTTACCAACAGCACCCTCCTGACGTCATTCAAGCACCAAATGTCCACCACTATTAAACGTTTTTGTAGTTGAAGTTCCTTAGATATAGGCTTGGTCGACCGTACCTAATGTACTGGGAGCACCTAGTGGTATGTACAGTGAGTAGGCTAGGTACATCCTGCCGGCTGCAGACGGGGGTCAAATGAACTCAGATAATGTCGACGATATGGGATCAACGCGTGCAGAAGTGCTACGAATGTTGACAGAAATAGTACATTTTGATATACTTAAGTTCTCGATTCCATAACAACCTCGCCTGTAGCTGTGTGAATTCCGCCTGAAATGCAATTACAAAGTTTCCCCACTTATATTATAATGTACTATTTATTAGGTACCGGTACCTAAGTTTGACTGTTGAGAGCCAAATTACAATAGCTTAGTAATTTAATTTAATGGTGTTTCTAGCAAGCATATGTATAACTCAAAATTGTTATTAACGCAGCTGCAACATGCATTCTACAGTTAATGAGAAAACTGTATTAATATTTAAAATGAAAGAACATGACAAATGACAAAAGTAATTAGTGGCGCCTACTATGTGGATACAAACTACAATAAATCCTATTACAGAAACAAATTACTTATCCTACTCGCTTTAACGGTTCTAGTGCCGACTAACTAAAAAATACAAAGCACAGAATAGGAAGCCTAAACAATCGCATACCTAATCAATATCGATTTGCACAACTCATCTGAAAAAAAACATATAACAATGAAAAACACAAACACGAGTGCACGACTTTTCCCCACAACTGTACATCACATTGCATAATCGAGTAAACGCTTGGCCGACGAGCGAGATCACTCATTATCACATTGGAAACCAAACAGAATGGACGTGTCTATATAATCTAAATAATACCAAGTTATTACAACATGTTGCGAATAATATTTTATACCATAGTGACGCTAACTTTAGTGCAAGCAGAATATAAGTATGTAACAAAATGGTTTCGTGTTCCCCTCGACCATTTCGGATTTCAGCGCAATGAAACCTTTCAAATCAAGTATTTGGAAAATGAAGACAACTGGGACCAGGGCGGTGGTCCAATCTTCTTTTATACGGGCAATGAGGTGAGTTCAGCAAATACCCTCTTACTTTTTAGAATAGGCTCGCGTTTTCTGTAGTTTTTTCAGCTGTGGTTTAGAATTTCCAGGTTTTGTTACTTTAATAACCTTAGCAGTAGTAACTACCCAAGAAACAAAATTTGGTACTATAAAGGTCCTGAGAACGTTTTAGAACGTGCTAATTAGTGTTCATGATTCGTACTATAATGGTGTTGTAAACATTTACAGAACCCTGAATAGGCCCTAGTTTTATCACTGATTTGTTTTACAGACATTACTTAAAGGCTCTCACGGTGATAAGTCAGCTCTGTAGTTGAAATGTAAAAGTGTCGAAAAACGCTCTTTAGTACTAAAATAGTGCTGTCTGCAACGTTTATGTTACAAATTTGCACTATAAACGTAACCAAAACATGTTTATAGTGCTATTTTGTCACAATTTTGTTTGTGTTGTGATCGTGCGTCGTGAGTGTTCCTCAAGAAAACAAAATAAGGTGGGTCGACCATGGAAGGCCACGCTCCTTTGAAGGCCAACTACTAAAAAGTCGTAGTTATTGACATGTAAAGACATATTCCTTCTACTACACACTAAGATCCATCAAACTCAAAGCCACACACGCGGCGGCGAGTCGATAGCGCCGCTATTGTGGCAGTGCGATCTCACACTTCGTAGACTTCGGTCGTCGACGTTACAATTGTTATTCGCGCGCACAGCAAAACGTACGTTTTTAGTCAAAAACCTATTATTATCTCATATTTGTTTACTGTGAATTGTCGTATAAGGATATGTTTATGGTACTAAAGATAAAAAACATAGTTTTGCCTCAATTTAAGTTAAAATATTGGTAGTGTTCCTAGGAAAGCCGGTGGTTCCTTATAAGGCCAATCAAATATTTGACGGTTGGCCTTGCTATGGTACATGGGCCTTACAAGGAACATTTACAAACCATGAACATATGAACACTAACTTTTAAGTTATAAATACGTAGCCTTACAGTTAAAACAATGTTTTATATTTATAATATTTTTATTTATAAGCGTTAATAAACTTTTTAACTCAGATTGAATAGACATTTTTTTTTTTAATTATAATATTGCCAGTATACATTAAAATTTATTTTATGGAGCCATTATAAGTTTTTATAATTACAGTAGTCTGTAGTTTCTATTATTTAATTATAGGTACTTAATTAATATCAAACAGTATAGATTGTTAGTTTGGCCTTCTTAGGAACATTTTGGCCTTACAAAGAACGGACCCATAAGAAGGCCATTTTTGGTAAAAAAAAAAGTTTTTAATTTTATGATAAAACGCGTTGGCAAGTTATTTGATGCCATTATAATACTCATTACAACTATTGTTAAATAATTTCCATTAATATATTCTTAGTTACACGATGGTGTTCAAGTAATTTTCGTTGAGTTTTTTATAGATGATAAAACTATATTGAGCATTAATGTTTCTCTTAAATGATAGAGCTTATTATGTTGTTTTAGTAAAAGCGGATATATTTAATATTACAACTCTATTTTTAAGTTTAACGACTGATGTATAATATTGGCCTTGTTTGGAGCCGTGTTCCTTGCAAGGCCATTTGGAAGAGCTTAATAAAACTTAAGTTTTATAAATAGTGATTAAAGTTAAGTAAAAAAGAAGTGATTTATATGGTGCACAATAAAACAAAGTATTACTTTATAATTTGTTTCCTTCATTTATCCAGTAAATAAACGAATAAAAAGTGTTTACTCGTTAGAGTGGCCTTCCATGGTCCACCCACCTTATATCGGTAAGTTATGCTTTATGTCATTTGCCATTGTTGCTTATCGTAACATTTAATAAAAAGGACATACTACAAAACATTCATGGACCGTAACTTGCACTTGCGAAAATTATTGTATTGACAAAATCATTATGCTGATTTCAAATTTGACAATGCGCCCTTATAATTTAAGTGTTTTAATTAAATTTAAATTAATAAAATAAGGACTTGTCCGACTATGGCTGCTATAGTACACATTGGCTTCAGCCGTGCTACTAATGTGCTATCATGGCAGAAAACAGCAGCCATATTTTCACAGAAAACGAATTAGGGTTCGTTGTCCAAATATAAAATAGTGTAGTGTGCACCATATCTGTCAAAAAGTTGATCGCAAATTTTTACTAAGCAGAAAAAAGGTTTTAGCACAGTGCTTTTTTTATACAAACCACATGATTCTGAAACTTACCTCCGACAAACGTTTCTCTACAGAATGATCCGCCGACAGAATGTTTCGTTTATGAGTGGTTCAACGACAGAACCTTTCCACTACGAACGTTTCGCCCACAGAACGATTAATTCATGAGCGAATCGACGGCAGAATCTTTCACCAAAGAAGGATTTGTTGACAAAGCTTATTTAGGCATGGTTTGACACTACTAGTGACTAAATCTGATGATTATACATATGTTTTGATAGGTTAAATAAAAAATATTTGAAAAAAAAAGAAAATATCTTTTATTATTAACATTTACCTACACACAGTATTATTTATAGTGCATACCAAGTATTTTTTTTATGTATAATCTTTAGATTATACATATAAAAAATACATAATATGCGTCCTTGGATCTCTTGATAACACATTGGGAATGCGCTTGTTTATTATTTCTATCAAACTTGGTATATTATAAGTGACGCACCATTTTCTTATGTCACTGCGTAATTGTTCATCTTTACTGCTCTCCTCATCTGAGCATTCCGGTGTTGGGGAACTTTGAACAGAGGTGCTTTCACTCTCATATTCTTCATCCTTATTACTGGCTATAGAAAAAGGAACATTATTGCTACAGCCCTGTTGTGGTACAAAACAAATATTTTGTACAGAACCACGTGCTATATTTTCCGGACCCGCTTGACCAGTATTTACATTTTGGATATGAGCTTGTTGTATTGATGATAGTGCTTGTGTATATCGATTCTTTACCTTTTTTTTATAACTACCACTCACTTTATACCGACACAGAGATCTTAAATCCATTATTAAACCTTTATTTACTTTATCTTTTAACCAGATCTCTGTAAACAATCGGCAGTGTGCCACCATTTATGAAATACTAGTGATGTAATTGATTCTGAAAAGCTAGTATAGTTCTAATCAGTCCATTAACTATTAATTTTAATGCTTTTATGTCACGCTTTAGTGTCGTATGAGTAACACAGACTCACTTATAGAGCTATTTAGAATGGTAATGGTACTATTTAATACTATAGTAGAGTTTTCTTGACTTCTACAGAACTAGCCCCATAGCGATATTGAGGGAGCTTTTAAGAAGCTAAAAAGTTACGTAATAGTTGTGCAAGGTGATTTTATAGTGCAGATTGATCCTGTAATAATGTTTTCGATACTACTACAAAACTAGTACTGTAAAAGTTATTTTGACGCATTATTAGCGTAAAATAGATACATGAAAGCGACAGTAAGGTCTTCAATAGTACTAAATAGTACCATAATCACTTTATTCATATCTTTTAAAGTGCAAAACTTTAAAGATTCTTTTGTATGGTCCTGTAAGCGTTCTAAGAGCTAAATTATAGAACTTAAATGCTCTTAATCTTATAGAATCAAAACGCTTTGTTAAAAACTTTTATAGTACAGGCAGTCACAATGGTTATAATTACAGGCCTACTATAACACTGTTTGGTGACAAAACGCCTTGGTTATAGAAACTTTTGTTACTTGGGTAATGTCTTTGTATTTTTTTATATATTATTATTAAATGGGCCTGCTCTTGACTTGTTTATTAATGCTCTATTAGTGTATTGATTGATGTATGATCGCGATACCAGTAACCTATCTAGATAATTATTGGTTCATAATATGTATATACTTGTTCCTGTTGTTTTGAAATTAATATCCTATCCTATACTATTAAATGAGCAATATTTGTAATATTGTAATCACGTTCTTAAAAACGGCTCTAACGATGTCGATGAAAATTGGAATATGGGGGGTTTACGGGGGCGAATAATCGATCTAGCTAGGTCTCATATTAGGGAAAATTCGTTACTGAACAGTTTTCTAAGTAGGTATACATAATACTATATTAAAATGTGTTGGGGAATTTTTTGGGCTGGCGTTTTAGGAAAAAAGCTGATGTTCAGATTTTCAATCTAATTTAAATAAAATCCCTTTCGATTTAGGAACTGAGCTAGTTGTGAAATTAAAAATAGATTCAAAAAGCTTTTTGCTTTCTATAAACTTCCAAGGCTGTTCAAGAAATACTTATTTAGTATTGCCATTCTTTGCGATTTATTATTTACATCAAACAATACCTACTTTAGACTGGCTGGCAGAGTGGTTTAATTCTCCAAAGCAACGTTATCTAGTTCTTCAGAGTTATTATAGCGTCAAACGTAGCCATATCACTTCGAATATTGTGTTATCGGAGTCTGTTTACATTTTAGTGAAATAGGACGTTAGCTCAGTCGATTACTCTGACCCCTTGTAAAAAGTTCTCTCCGGTCGAGTGGTAGACAATGCTCCATTAACCTCAGGTTCGATGCCCGGCAAAAAAAATACAGCTAACTGTAATGTTTCATTGTGCTTTCAAGGTTTAAATTGCCGTTTGTTAGGTATGTGTGTAGTTAAGTACCTAAGTTTCTTTATGACAACAAGCAGGATAAATAAAACATGATTAAAAAAAACATTAAACGCCAAAAAAAACAGCCAAAAAAACCATAAACCATGCAATGGCATGGCATAACCTTATACTTACGGGATAAGTATCTTCCGTGATTGTTCATGATCTTGAGCGAGCTTGAATGGCATGGTATGGTTTATTTTTTTATTTGGTTATTTATTAATGGTTATTTTAATATTATTGCTCATTAATTTGATTAAATTTAATTGTACTTATTTTGACATGATTAATGGGGATTCTGATATTACCTATTGTTAATGATTTTAATATTATTATTATTAATAATTTTTACATTATTTGTGACTATTATTTTACCAAAATATTCCAATTTAAGATGTGTAGGTATGTATTATTTATTACTAACAAATTGGATAATATTATCTGTTTAATAAATGATTTTATTTGATAAAAGGTAGTCATTAGAATCAGTCGTTAGCCATTTAAATGATAAAATGCATCAATCATAACTGCTACTTGGGACTTCCTCTAACCACGAGAAAATAGATACCTTTAAATCTAGATGCAACTTATTTACCTACATGAAAGTAGTCAGTATGTAATAAACCAAGATAACAAATCTCGGGTTATTAGACTCTTCAGTACTTACCAAAATATTGATTGTTTCTAATCTAATAGCTATAAATTCGCAAGTCAATGCGTTTTTTCTATGTTAGTATTATTGATGAAGTCGACATAAATTGTATGTATTGTAACTAGAGACTTTTCTGTACAAAAATTAATATTTCTAGGTATAACTTTTCTCCACTCATTAACTGGCAACCCGATACTGAAAAGGTGCAGTGAAAAGGTGCATAGCATTTTTTTAAACATCAATATTTTCTTTCCTTCAAACCTTGTCATGACAATGGGGTGAAAAACTGCCTTTTTATCCCACCAGATGTCGCATAATCAACTTTGCCTAATTGTGTTCTGTCACCTGTCAAAATCCATACTAATTTACGATTTTTATATAAACAAATATCGAAAATAATTAAATACTATAAATATGACGCAGTGTTGTGCTCCAGACTGCAAAAATCAAGGAAGACATATATTTCCAAAGGATCTAAAACGCCGAAAAGCCTGGGAAAAAGCGTTGAGAATCAAAAATTTTAAAGCAACCGAGCACTCTGTGTTGTGCCCTGCTCATTTTAAAGCTGATGATTATTTTGGCCAAAGTAAAGATACCGGTACGTGTGATTGATTCATAATAACTCGTGGATAATTGTAGATCATTTTGCATTGAAAGTAATGATAATATGTTATTTATTTCAGTGTATGAGCCTAAGGCTAAATTCTTAAAGAAAACTGCAGTGCCTTCAATCTTTTCTTTAATTTCTTCAATTACATTGTTCAATGTTGCCTTCATTGCTCAACAGAATATTTACAATATAGACAACTCTTTTCATTTGGGCCTTGCATTGGCCCTGTATGTATGTGTATGCACCTTCAATGCTATACCGCGCAGTCAACAAACCTGGCTTCATACATAGCCTGTCCTTTCGGCTGAGCATTCAGAGCATTGAATCTGAAAGAAATAGAATAGCACTTTAGGCACTTTGGTAAATCATGTAACATAGAAGGTACCTCCTATAATTTTAGTCCTAAGGTCTAAATATAAAGGTATCATTAAAGAGATGCTACAAGAGATTTTATAAATAAACTCACCTTTCGAAGTACGACTGTATTTCTTGCCTATTTAGAGCAGGAATCGGCGAATCGGCATTGATGTCTTTGTAAGAAGAAGTTGGTGGGCACCGATATTGTGGGTTACTGAGAGATGTGCCAGGCTCTAGGTTGACATTAATATTAAAATTTCGGTCGTATGCTTCTAATCTGAAAGTCAAAAACATACATCATAATAGATTCGATGAGAAAATCGATTATTTATCAATATAACCTTAAAATTATTTATTGATTACCTTTCAATCAAAACTGCTTTTTTCCCTGCTGTTGATGCATTTCTTTTACGTAACTCCACTTTTAATTGTGAAACAGTCCAAAAAGAATACATTTTAAATATAAAATTATTCGAAAACAGCAATAACAAATTCACTAAATCGTCAACATTTATCTGACAAGGCAGGGTCGATGCTAGCGACATCTAAGTCGACCTTTGAGTTTTTCTCCTCATTACGAACACAATAAAAAACATATCGATCGAACCTTTTTCAAGATTTTGCGAAAGTAACGCACGGTCGACCACGAAGGAAATGGCGGGACGTCTTCCTTGGGAATTGGAAAGTAATAGCACAGAATCATGACCGTTGGAAGGAATGGAGGGAGCCCTTTGCCCAGCAGTAGGACAATAATGGGCTAGCTAAGTAGCTATAATAATGATAAACGCACGGTACTTGATTGTTTCTATGTAGTTGAGACACCGCCCCAAAACGGGTTACCACGTATTTAGCAACACCCCCCCCCCCCCCCCACATATTGGTCCGTTATTGCGGGACCCTGGGACGGGACCCTATTACTAAGACTTCGCTGTCTGTCTCCAGGCTGTATCTCATAAACCGTGATAGCTAGAAAGCTGAAATTTTCACAAATGATGTATTACTATTGCCGCTATAACAACAAATACTAAAAATTAAAAAAAAAAAATATTAAGGGGGCCTCCCATACAACAGATATGATTTTTTTGCCGTTTTTATAGATAATGATACGGAACCCTTCGTGCGCGAGTCCGACTCGAACTTGGCCGGTTTTTTTTTTAAATAACGGGTGATAAATTTCTATGTGGGGGGCTCAGAATGATGTACTGAATACGTGGTAACCGTTTTCCCGTCGGTGTCCTTTCCACCCTGTAGATAACCCCAGTAAATGACCTACCTATACATACATATCAATAGGTACAAATAGTAATTTACACCACAATTTTCATGTCATCAATAAATAAAGAATAAAACATGTTTATATTAAAAACAATAATGAAGCAATTAAGACATAACATACACTTCTCATCAAAAAAATCGAAACACCTCGCAGTTTATGATTTGATAAGGATTATCAGAAAAATGTGTATATTTAGGAATAAATGTAAAATGTCATTTAATAGTGAGTAGTATGAGGTTTTTAAATCCTAATGTTATTGTTCTAAATTCAAATTAAGTCTTCATAGGTTTCGTATTTTGTATAATGAGTAATTTTTACCCTGTATGGAATATGAAGGAAATGGGTAAAACAACACGCGTAAATGAAAAAAAAATGTAAGAAACGTTTATTTAATAACTTGTATTCCCTCCGCGAGCTCTTATTACTGCTTCCATACGGTTCTTCATCGATCGGATGAGAGTCACGATCACATGTTGTGGTATATTATCCCATTCCTCTTGGATTGCATTTTGCAGCTGGCTAAGTGTTTCTGGGGCTGGATCTCTTGCTCGAATTCGTCTCTTTAATTCATCCCATAGATGTTCAATGGGATTCATGTCCGGGCTTCTTGCTGGCCATACCATAATGGAGATACCGACTTCGGTAAGATAATCTCGTACGACGCCCGCGGTGTGAGCTCTAGCATTGTCGTGCATGAATATGAAGTCGTTGCCAATAAAATGTGCATAGGGCATCACATGAGGTTCAAGACACTGTTCGATGTACCGATGAGAGTTTAGTGCAGGCAGCCGTGGCCCAGACACAAAGGCAAGTTCTGTCTTACCGTCGGCGCTGATTCCTCCCCAAACCGTCCACGAACCGCCACCATAGCTGACCTTTTCTTCAATGCAGCATTGTGCAAAGCGTTCTCCATCTCTTCTGTAGACCTTGTTCCTTCCGTCGTTACCATACAGCATAATTTTACACTCATCAGAAAACAGTACTTTGCTCCACTGAAGGTATGACCAAGTTAGGTGCTCGCGTGCAAAGTTAAGGTGCGCTCAAAGTAAGATGGTCTGCAGTTAATTTCGGCCCATTCGCTGGCTTATGCGGTGCCAATCTGCGTTCCTTCAACCTTCTTCTTATTGTAGAGTCACTTACAGCTACTCTTCGTACAACGCGAAGCTGCTGCTGCAGTTGAAAAGCGTTAAGGCGTCGATTTCGTAAAGAAGTTGTTACAATAAATCGATCATCTCGCTCAGAAGTGACCCGATTCCTGCCAGATCCTGAACGGCGCGTGAACGAACCAGTCTCCCGATAGCGTTTGTAGACTCTATGAACAGATGATAAGCTTAGATGCAATCTTGCAGCCACAACACGCTGACTAAGTCCAGAATCCAGCAATGCCACCACTTGGGCGGCTTCTGCGGGCGAAGTATCCATATGTTTTAGAAAAAAAAGTTTTTTCAGACGTCCCAAAGTCACAGTAAATGAAATCAGAAACAAAAAGTTTAAAGACAAGCGCTAATTTTTAGTTTTTAAACGAGAAACGTACTCCAACCCTAAATACACATTTGTCTCAAAACAGTGATTAATTTCATTTATAGGATAAACAAATGAAATTCTAATTTCGAATTTTGATTTTTTTCTTCTTACTGTATATATAATGACCAAACTGCCAGCTACACAATAATGTTTTTTTTTTCATGGAATTAATTCTCTTTTGTAAAAAATTAGGACAAAAACAATAAAAACGAAAGTGTTTCGATTTTTTTGATGAGAAGTGTATTATGTTGCCTATTGTAAGTTTTATCCAGAATAGTTATTTAGCTTCATATTTATTATAGGTACCTACTCGTAAACAAGTCAATTTAACATAACTCATAACTACAAGGATTCAAGTTATGTCACTTATTGTCGCCATAACTATGAAATTCTCGTTTTAAAAACAATGTAAATATTCTAAAAATATTTACGCCGAGATTAAAAAAAACAATTCCATTTGGACTTGGTATAAGTATTAACAGTTGTAAGTTTGTATAGTTATTTTGGTATAAGTACGTTAGCGGAAAAATATTAAAAATCCACGGTTGTGAAATACATTGCATGTTGAACCTAATCATAGTGCGATAAGAACCAGTTTTCGAGAAAGTGTATTGAAAAAGTAAGAATAAGAAGAAAGAAAAAATAAGAATTAAGAAATTAAAGAATTGCTATTTGTACCGTTCTTATGCAGCACAGCAAAATAACCGCAACACTTCTTGCTCCATTTCTACCTAAATGTGTCGTCTTGCATTCTGCACAATTTTGCAATTTTGCTTTTTTTGTATAATGAAGGATGTGTTGAAGATAACCGACTTCACCCGTTGCAGCTTTTGTGTTGAAGGCTCTCTATGCCTGTTCCTCGTTCCTGTGCTACTCTCATCCAAGTTTTACCCGTGATGGCTACAATGTCGCAAGCTCAACGTACCTAGATACTATACACCATTATTTTTAGGTCGTTCTGGAGCCGAATACCATGAACTCGATCATCGAACTCGAAACGTTTGGGACTTTTTCCAAAAAATAACAACAAAAAAAACACGAAAGAATAAATTTAATGTTTTTTTTTTTGAAATAATGAGAACTAAAATGCATATGTGTGTGTAAAACGTATCCACGATCGGCAACACATGCGAACGATACCCATTGAAAATTCATTCAACGATCGATTCTCATTATTTCACAAAAAAAAAAACATTAAATTTATTCTTTCGTGTTTTTTTTATTGTTATTTTTTGGAAAAAGTAGTCCCAAACGTTTCGAGTTCGATGATCGAGTTCATGGTATTCGGCTCCAGAACGACCTAAAAATAATGGTGTATAATCTTAATTATTTTTCGTATAATTTTCAGGGCCAAATAGAAGTGTTTGCCAAGCACACGGGCTTCATGTGGGAGATCGCTCAAGAATTCAGAGCGAAACTTGTATTCGCTGAGCATAGGTAAGTCCATATTGTAGCCTGATTGGATATCTATTACCCCTCCCCCTCTTTCCCCCTAATACCTCCTCCTGCCTTCCATCATACCGAGAAGGTCATTCATCACCAACCGCCTGACTAAGGATTTTAGTCCATTGTGTCCCACGGCCAAACAACATAGATGCGTGGATACTGGCAAACAAAGTAACCGCCAAGTCTTTGCTTAAAACGGAGACGAACTTTGAAATCTATATCGCGCGGTTCTCTCCTAGGATTGCACTAATCTCGGACGTCTCCGCACCGGTGCAATTGTCTCTGCTTTGGTAAAAACCAAGTCTAACGTGGCTATCTCTTCCGCTCATAAAGTCAAAGTCAACGTTTTGGACATTTAGAGGTGCTTGTTTTTCACCATCCATGACCCTTTGTGACCTCAGAATTCACTGAAATATAAAAATTTCCAGATACTATGGAGAATCAATGCCTTTCGGCAACAAGTCCCTTGACAACGAGTACATCGGGTACCTGTCGTCGGCACAAGCGCTGGCTGACTACGCAGATCTCATCAACTACCTCCAAGGCAACACCATCAAGCCTAGATATCCGGTGATCGCATTTGGGGGTGAGTTATAATCCACATTTTTCATCGTCCTAAAGAAAGTGGAAAGACCGTGAACATAGGTAGATATATGTGGCTGGTCTTATTAATTTCGTTGCGGGATCCAAGACAGTTAAATCATGGTAATAATATCTACAGTAGTGTATCTTCATACAAACGGTCGGCACGCGAGTCATACCTACACGCCTGCCTCGAGTTAGGCATGCACTAAGTCCGCAACATTACGAATGCACCGCACTGTCGAACGAACGTAGTGATAGTGATGGTTTTAAATTGTAAGCAGTAAGCGTGCGATTTGTGAATATTTGATTGAAATAAGTACAAACGTATTTACTAAAGATGTTAACCAAGTTAAAATATATTAACCAAGTGAAAGATATTCCCTTTTCTCCTGCTTGTCGATGTTTTCCAAATGTATTTTTAATTAAACTTTTTATCCGAATGCGGATTTTTATACAATTAAATTTAATAAACATATAAAGCTTTCCGTACGTCTCAGTCGAGGCGGAAATATCTCTAGATCTTCTAATCAAAAGACACAACTTGTATTTTTATTGTATTATTATTATAAAAAATATAATATTTACAAACACAAAACTGGAAAGAAACTCAACTAAGTAGATGAAATTAAAGTAGGTACTGTAGGCCCGGCAGCCCTATCGCGTGCGTACGTACCGGCTGTACGATGGCTGTACGTAATTATTTCAAGGACAGGGCCGAGTCACAATGCTGTATATACTTATACTGTGTTAAATTGTTTCTCTGGGACTTCGTCGAGCTTCATTGTCTCGGCGCTTTTCTGGTGGTCGCCACTCACTCTTCATTTTGGCTTTCAGGAGTTGCAGTGGTTTGGGAATAGTGTGACGGGCTTGGCCTTATTACATAAGTATAAATGATTTCAAAATCGGAGATAAGAGATCGAAAGGTCTAGACAAAGCGTTATTCTATCAAAGATCAATGATAATGGAAAAGACGAAAATGTATTTAACCTTAGATTATTATGAACACGTACTCAACGTATGACTTTGTTAGGTATTTAATACGCTATTGAAAGAAAACAATGGCTGTTTACGTGATCCGACAGTATTCCTATTCTCCCTGCCATTAGATACTTTATTTATTGGAAAAATAACAATAAGACCATCACATAAAGTATCTTTAACTATCCTAGTAATAGCATAAAAGTACTTCATTGTTATTCGACTCAATTTTCAGTCAATTTATTTTTATCATTTTATTATGGATTTTGCCTTAGATTCGCCATCGAACCAGCATAAAATAATTTCAACCCGTACTCGTCCACTATTGAGTAAGGTTCTTCCATTCCCTCTTTAATGATCATCAGCCACCCTACGCCAAAACACACGACACTTCTGGCCGTCCCCATCTAACATCTTCAAACATTCATCTCATTTAGTTTAGTTTTAGTTTTTTTTAAACCCGCGCTGATCGGGTCTTCATTGCCAGCTAAAACTGATACTACGGTGTTTCAACTTCTTCACTTTCTCCTTCAGGCTCCTACGGTGGCATGTTAGCAGCCTACTTCCGCCTGAAGTACCCCCACATCGTCAACGGCGCCATCGCGGCCTCCGCCCCGGTGCACATGTTCACCGGCATGGCGCCCTGCGGAGTGTTCAACAGGCTTGTAACTTCCAGCTTCAAGACTGTTAACACCAACTGTTCTAGCAATATCAAGAACTCATGGAGTGTTATTAAGTAAGAAGTTGGAATAATATATTACTTTGGCAGGCAACAGGTTTCTTGAGCCTTTTTTAACTCTCGAAAATCTCATACGACCAGAAGTGATATCAATAAGATGTGATGAAGGACTATTTCTTAAACGTTTATGATCTTGAAAGAGCATTAGAAGGTAACAGATAAATTTTGTGACTTACCTACTGTTTAAAACCTAGGTGTAAATCTCATTCTACTGCAAGATAATAAGCTTCCACAGCATATCATTACAATAATTTTTTTTTCAGGAACTACACTTCAACCACCAATGGCTCAGAGTTCTTGCATAAAACCTTCAACCTCTGTACACCTATAAAGAACTCGACAGACCTGAACGTGCTTCTAGAATTTCTGGCGTCCATGTACTCTACGCTGGCCATGGTGAACTACCCATTTGCCTCAGACTTCCTGACTCCGCTGCCTGCTGAACCCGTGAGGGTTGTTTGCGACTATCTGAAAGAGTCTTTGACTGGCGACAAACTGTTACAGGTACACACATCTTAATCAGCATACAATGTCTCCACTCCTGCTCCTCTCAGTGAGAGTCAGTTGGCCGTAATGAGACCATCTCGCGGGCCGACTGCGGCTTATTGGATGTCACATATTTTGAATTTGTAGTTGTTGTAGTTGCTGGTTTCCGCATGATGTTATCCTTCACCGTCTTCGCACCTTACACACAAAACCCTTTAAGCACAAATCATTCAATTACTGAAAATGCAAGTGACAGATGTGACACAAAACGCAATAATATAAGTCTTTGTAAGTGCTTATTGTTGTGTAAGGCTAGAATGTTCACGAAACTAGATGTTATCTAATGAACAATCTTCGATTTCAGGCCATTGCACAAGTGATAGATGTATTTACAAATTATGAGAAGAAAAATAAATGCGTTGATTATAAGAAAGGAGATGACTACGGCAACCTCGACGCCAGTGGATGGAACTATCAGGTAAAGATCATAATAAAAACTACGAAAAGTAAACCAGAAGTTTCCAGACTAAACTGGCAATTGCGTGCACTGGCTGAACAGGTCCTGTCAAATATGTGCGGTTCTTTCCTCTCCAAGACCATCTCTGAAACTAATCTACATACATGGTGTTCATAATGACCTGACCAATTTTTTGTTAACATTCGGATGTTAAAAAAAAATTGAACACCATGTAGATTGACTGTCTTTCGGTGTTTCTTTTCGAAATGTTCGGATAGGAAACAACGACCTCACATAATGTAATGAGACGTGTTAACGTATTTTTATATTATTCAATTTATTCAATAAAACCTGCACTTCCTTTACAAAGGCCTGCACAGAGATGGTGATGCCGATGTGTGCCAACGGCAAGAACGACATGTTTGAACCAGAGCCCTGGAACTTCACGATCTACGCCGAGGACTGCCACAAGAAGTACAATGTTTACCCAAGAGAAAATATGGCTAGGCTGGAATATGGAGGCAACAGGCTGCAGGCAGCTTCGAATATTGTATTCAGTAATGGACTTCGAGATCCCTGGACAGGAGGTAGAGTTATACTATACTATTACTATTGTTAACCCGCTCAACCTTTAGAACTAGTCTAGACAAATTCAACACCTAATGAACGCTAAAACAAACCTGGTGTGAAGAAAAGTGACCTTAGGATTTCTAAGGTAACACCTAGCCTACCTTACAAAAATTCCTCTGCTCACCTACGGGAATCGAGCTGTGATGTTACGTACCGGTTCGATTTTTAACGTATTATTATGTTTCTCGTTGCAGGTGGAATCCTCGACAGTTTGAGTGAGTCAGTGAGAGCAGTGGTGATTGTAGACGCTGCTCATCACCTGGACCTGATGCCTAGCAACCCTAGTGACCCCGAACCGGTTAAGGCAGCCCGGAACATCCACAAAGAACACATCAGCAGGTGGATCCAGCAGTACAGAGAACAAATGGCTAACACGCGTAGAACTTGATGCTGGGATTTTTGACTGTTAATATTACCTACCTAAATATATGATTGTTAAATCATTCATGTTTTTATTTCTTGCTTTGGAACAGAGTGTTTTCATAAATGAAAACAAGATCCAATTCGCTTCCCTCTTCCACATCTTAACCCATGCCATTCACGATCGTCGCCAGGGAGAAGAGCATGAGCGTTGCTTAAAATTTTCTCTGAAAGTCGACCTTTAATTTCTGAATAAATGATCAAAAGAAAAGCTAATTTATCCAGAGTGAGGAACTCGAAAATTTTCGAGCAATAATATTTGAATGTCTTTGTTTTCGAGGTCGCTTCGCTCTCTCTTACAGTGAAGGATCTTTTAATTTGATGACATGGTTGGCGACTTGGCGCAGTGGCTGACCGACTGCGCTGCGCTGCGTGTCGCGGTTTCGATCCTCACATTGAACAAATATTCATATGTCCTGTAAGTAGTTGTTCCGGGTCTGACTGGTTATGTGTGGGAGTTTAAATGTTTGTAAACGCACGATACAGCAGAAATTCCTAGTGCAGGGAAAAATAATCTTAAAAAGAAAATTGTACTAACACTCGTATCTGTAGTCAAGTTAAAGTAATTACTTGAGTTTAAGTAATTACTAAAACTAAAATATGTAGAAAAGCGAATGTGTGGAACATCGACAAGGCATGGGTGATAACCTGCAGTACGTCTGGACTCCCGGGTCATTTGACGCTTCAATTTCTGTATGAACAATGTAAAGAAAATCTAACCGATCCGAGGTGCTAACATATTTGAGCTCGCTGCGCTCGCCCTTGCAGCTTAAATTCTTCGAACAAACTACCTATAGCTGCATCTGATTTTTGTGTTAATTTTAGGGTTCCGTACCTCCTTCGTACCTCAACACGAAAAAACGGCATTCTTATATGATCTCTTCGTTGTCCGTCGATGTGTCTGTTTGTATGTATAGACTCCTTTTCTTAGAAACGCGTGGAAGTATCAAGTTGAAAATTATATCAAATACTAAGGTCTACGGTTCCTTCGAGCCGTAAAAAATTATAAGTCAACGCAATCCAAAGATGCTGAATATTTGACACTCGCCAATAAATCAAAGCCTATTTATTGGGCACTTCCCGTTGACCTACACGCGTAGCATGACCACCGTAGGAACGGGTTCTGTCGACGGAAGAATCGACAAAATGACAGATTTCTTTTGTTGATCTGTCATTTTGTCCATTCTTTCGTCGACAAAGCCCGTTTCTACGGTGGTCATGCTACGCGTGCTAGAGTCATGAATTCATGACAACGTCATACTCATAAACCACAAGTATACAAGTTTCTGAACTAGGCACAATCACAAGCACACGCAAGTTGTTACACAAAAAAAAAACAATGATGACATTGACAATGACATTATGACAGTTGCTTGTCACTTCAGTTTTGGTTGTTTGTTTTGAGGTTATGTTATTATTGCTTTACCATGGCGGCCGAAACCGATGTTTGTTTACAAGAAGCAACGATGGGTACTACATGCAAATATTGCAACGAACCAGAGAACAAGCAAGAACGGCCAGGTCTTATATGCGAGAACTGCATCTGTTTCGTCCATCTTAACTGCCTCCGAAGGTCTGGGACCCCGGGAGACTTTGCCTGCGATGTTTTCTTCGATTTCACCTGCGAAGACTGCTCTCCTAGTAACAAGGAGATCTTTGCGAGGAATAGATTTCCCTGGTAAGCATATATTAATGTTTAGTGCTGATTTTTTTTGGATTAGGTACAACGGACGTAAACAAAATTTATTCTTGTTTATATTTTCATTGAATATAGAAGCTGCACTGTGATATAGTTATTCATTGAACCGAACATGCTCAGAAGTAGCAGGCTATCTGTAGAGATACCTAGATGATAGTTCATTTTTTTGTATTATTTAATCCACTTTCACATTGAATCTGTCCAACTAATATAATTTTATACAAAACGATCTACTATGTCGGAAATAGTTCGCTGCTGAATAAAAGTCCGCCTATCAAACAAAAGTATAGAAGTTCAATAACAAGATTTAGTTATTGATACAGTCCAGTTTAGTGACCATCCTTACAAAATGTCAGTGTGTCTAAGTCTTCTACTTTTTCTTTTTTTTTTTCAAACAAATATACATATATATAGTCTTCTACTTATGTATAGGGTAAATGTAATCCACCTGACGCTGCACCATCTCAACATCCAGTCGTACGGCATCAGTAACCACGGCTACTTCCACTACAAGACACACATCTGCTCCTTTATTGACCGGTACTGGCAGTCACTATTTGGGGCACAGACGTAAGTACAATAAAAACTTTAATGTCAAAAAATTCAACCAACTAAAGATGCAAAATAACTTCAGTTCTGGATGCTGGTTGTCAGTTTGGCAAAGATATTGCTGAACAACCAAATTAAAAAAAGAACCTAGTTGAATTGAGAACATTCCTTTTTGAAGTTGAAACTGACTCTCTTTTTCATTTAAAGCCTTCTTGACCAACTGTTGTTGACTAAGAGTTTATGAATCTCACTGTCTTTGTATGAAGGAATATAAAGTTTGTTTGCATGTACAAAGTGAACTGCTGAACCACTTCTTATTACTAAAACAAATATGTTTGGACAAGTCATTTAACTAAAACTAAATACTTTTATGGTACCTTCATTATTTGTATTCTCCTTTTACATGCCATGTGTCATGTGTCATGTGTGTGTTGTTAGTGCCTAAGAGTTTTAATGCCGCCTAGGGGGCCTCTGACTTGGTTTAACATGCCATCGAGAAATATCTCTCAGGCATGCCCGTTTGGTTTCCTCATGATATTTTCTTTCACTGAAGCAATTTAAGGCACATGAATCCGAAAAATCAGAGGAGACCTATGCCTTGGCAGTCCAACGATCACACCACTAGGCTATCATATTATTATTTGTATTATAATTATTATTGCATCTTCTACATGTGCATATTTTGTAGATGAACCGTCGTCATTTTGTGTCAACGATTTACACAAAGTAATGCCTAATTCCATAATATACTTTTAGGTTTCACTACTTTCTTCTGCCATAGGTAAGAGGTTGTGTTGTTATAAATGACTCAATCACATTGACATGATTACAGCAAACAGAAGAAGAACTGGGTAGGCACAATAGCAGGAGTGCTCTCTGTGTACAACAAGCTGTTCTTCAAGTCAGGGTCAGCAGTACTCGGGGAAACGGGCTGGTGGAAACTGCTGCACAATTTCTCACCTGCTGTTGCTGCTCATATTAGTAAGAATGTTTATAAACCAATGTACTAAGTAACTTAACTTGTAATTACTACAGCCGTTTCATTTAAAGTTGATATTTCTTGCAAAATAATGCATGTAAAATAATTGTAATTATTTATTATGATTTTACAGTCCAAGAGATTGCAAGAGACAAACCAAAAGTTCGACCAAGAAATCAGTTGTCCATTGACAAAAACCTCTTCCTGGCTAAAGTCACAGAAATGGGTATGTATTACAAATTAAATGACAAAAATACATGGTGTAAGGGAAGTCTTTTACCATTTATTTAGTTTACGATTCTACAAGTTCTAACGGTGCCCCCTGATTATTTCAAAGAAAAAATAGAGAACAATAGTGAAGAAGCCAAAGGCTCGCCCCCTATTTCAGTAGTCCGCGAAATACAAATTTTCTTACGATTTTTGCAATTTGCATGTCAGTGTCAGGTTGTATGTTGATCGTGGAGGCCTGCTCCGCTTGGGCGGAGCACCGCCGTGTCCTCGTAGCGGCGATTGGCGGCGGTGACCTCTCGCGTCCGGCCCTGGTTCAAGCCATGGTTCGGGGCGAGAGGGAATGGGAAGCCGTCATCTCCTTCTGCGAAGCAGTCATGCTAGCGAAGGACGTGGCGGAATGTGAGAGGGAGAGAACCTCACGTCCCAGCTGCCGCGGGAGAAGCACCGGGCGTCGGGGGCCACGTGGTGGCCCTCGGCCACCGTAGGCGCGGGGCTGTGGACGGTGAGTAATGGGCTAGCTCGCCGTCCGTCCGTCTTACGACGACAGGCCGTGTCGACGGCGCGTTCGTGTTCCACGCGCGCCTCAAAGAGATGTCACCAAACATGAGGGGCCTGCAAGGGATGCCTGCCAGGGCTGCGGGACTGTTCGAAAGAGATACCGTGGCCCTGGAACATAAAGGCCAAAAGAAAGTCATTTGATGATTTCCCACCACAAAAAAAAAAAAGGTTGTATGTTGATGAAAATATGATTCGCGGAAGTAACACGTTACAGAATTATAATAATTAAAATCATCAATACAACCCTCTAACTTCATTTAACCCCATTGAATTACTTTTTCATGAAATAGCAGAAAACATAAGAAAACTTGCATTTCGCGGGCTACCCTAGCTAGCGAAATGTGGGTGTACTATGAGGTACACCTCTGCCTAACCCTTCGGGGATTATAGACGTGATATTATGTTTTATTTTAAAGAAAGACAGCTGTGATACATTTTGACCATGCAGGTAGGTATTGCACTTCAGTATGAGACAGCAGATTTAAAAAAAATAACTGACGATATATTGCATATTTTGAGCCTTACATGTACACCATAGATAACTAAAAGGTTTCAAACCTTAATCCTAAGACTCTGGCTTTTCAGGATATAAAGACTTGATCAACAATGATAGCACTTCCTTCACCATGGCGTCAGACCCAGTACCCTGCAAGAAGAGGCGGGTCGACTCTGACGAGCTCAGTGGTGTATCCAGCACTTCATTCTATGACCAGCTGGATTCTGATAGCAGGTAAGATGGAAAACACGTTTTTCTAACATGGTAAGTATTATTTGTTTGTTATGGTGTCTCGTCTCCTTGTTTGTGGCTTTATATTAAAGTAGCTTTTGCCCGCGGCTTCGCCCGCGTGGATGTTGAAAAATGTCCGACGGGAACGTACTACCGGGATTAAAAAGTAATCTATAGGTTAATCCAGATTACGGTAACAAACAAAGTTACATACCTGCATCCCCCTTTTTAACCCTTCGGGGGTATGTATAAATTAATTTTCAATCGTCAGCCTACACACAAAATTTGAAGATCCTAACTTCAAAACTGACGGACTTTCATATAAACTTCCATCCCCTATTTTACGCCTTTAGAAGTGGAATTCCCAAAAATCCTTTCTTAGTGGATACTTACTCTTCACAAAAAAAAACACCCTCCAAGTTTCATGTCTCTAGGACTAGCGGTTTGGGCTGTGTGTTGATATATCACCCAGTCAGTCAGTCAATTTACCATTTTATATAAGCCGACCCCAACGTAGTTGGGAAAACGCTAGGCAGACGATGGTGTCTCATCATCAGTCATCATTCTTAGTGAAAAATAGTATACAAGAGACTCATACATAAACTCATGCCTTTTTGTCATGGGGGTTGGCAGAGACTACAGAACGCCATCGCCACTTGCTACGATGCTTACATACATGATCAGTGACGTTAAGGTGATGTAAATTATAGTGTTTTGTGTATGGCCAGCTTTCACTAAATATTTTGCGGACTTTTACAGGTCATTAACTCCATTTCTCTGATGAACAGTGCTTAATATTGAATTTATTATAGCCAATGTTTTCTAGATGATTCTGTAGTTAACGAAACATTCTAACACCCTCAACTTGTTGAACACAGAAATGAATTGGGAGACGAGAGCACCTTCGACGACTCTCTCAACATGTTGACACACAGAGACTCGTACACCGACATGGAGTTCCGAGGGTTCGACTTTACGCCCGCCAATCGCATAATGCCAGTACAAGTAAGTAAACAAAGTCTATAAGTGTAGAGACCACACATGAGACACGGAACAGGCTTGAGCTGGTCAGAAAGAGCATGTTGTCCATGCAGTATTTATCAACTGCCAGTTGCTACTCACTCTCATATGGGTTTCAACAAGAATCTGTTATTGTCTGATGTAGAACAGGTTGTGGACCTGTTCCTGAGATCTGAATTTCCTAAACTTGCATTAAATATGTCATCTTTTCTTTCGTTCCAGAGCGACTCCTCAAGCATCCACTCGTTCCAACAATCAATGCTATACTACGACTCAGACTCCCGCAGTGGCTCAGAACACGACACCAGAAAACTGGCCTTCGACAGACCCAAGAAACAGGTCGCAGAAGAAAAGCCAATCAGAAGAGAATCCCTCTTTTCCACCGAACTGAACTCCGTAGACACACCCTGGGAAGACCCTCTCCCGAAATCTCAACCGGATCTGGTCGAAATGTCTCCGTATGAAGAGATACAGCTTCTGAAGAAAGTTGAGGGTTTAATCCCGAAGGTTCGGGATCCTAACAAGAAGGCCTACTTGTGCAGACTGAAGGCTAAGCTGGCGTTGCGACGGCTGAAGAGGCATAAGCACCTGCCGATATTTGATTTGGACAAGTGAGTATAAGAAACCTATATGTGCACAACTTTCCATTCTGCTTTACTCCAAAAGGCTGGTTTATCTTGGTCAGTCGAATTTGCGAAATTAGCCCTGAGACGATAAGTTTCTATAACGAGTGTAAAAACACCCTTAACCTTTCGTATGGAACGTAGATCTACACGAGACACAATCACTTTTTAATTGTGTCTATATACTTGGCATACGAGTGGTTAATGAGGCCGAGAGGCACTTATTCTTCGCATCATTGCGATCATGTCTTGGTTGACGGCTTTTTGGATGGACCTGTACATAATATTGAATCGAACGTACTCCGAATCCTTAATTTCAGTTCCCTTGTAAACCCGTACCCGTATTTATTTTTTACAGAGAAGTAAAACTGCTTGGTGGCTTCATGACTGAAGATCAGAGGGTAGTCATCAATGCTGAAAGAGTTCTAGATCGGTTCCAGAGATCGGTAAGTTTTTAAAGCAACAAAAATCGATGGTGTAAGCGGTAAACGTAAGGATATACTTTAGAAGGCGTCCTCCGTCGACGCGACCACGCATTCACGGTCGCCGAACAAAATGAACGTTGCGTGTTCTCGCGACCATAGCTTTGCTAAGAACGCGGCCGCCTGATTGTGTGCTTTTTTTAAATATTAGGTACAGAGTTAGTCCCATAATAAATGTAGTTCATTGTCATCAACGCTCTCTTAGATACTGTATAATTTATTGTAACTTATTTTCTTCAGTCCGAAAATTAAGTATTTTCTTTAATTTCAGTACCTAATAGACAACCTATGCGGCACTATAGCGAGTACCAACTACGGTACCCTCTTGTTGTCGAAAATAGAGCCGACGCCCTTCCGGTCCCTGTACTCCGGGGCTACGCTGAAGCCCTACATCCGGCGAGACGGAGCCTCCGCCCCGACGTGGCTGAAGCTCACTGACGAGCTGCTTAGGAAAACTAACAGGTGGTTGTCGAAATTAGATTAACTAGCGAAATGTGGGGGATTGCAAACGTGATGTTATTTTATATATTTCTGTGCAGACACATAAAAGACTACGAGCCTCCTCCGCGCGCGACCATAGACTACTCGTACGTGAGGCCACAACACATCGCCGCTGTCAACAATCTCTGTGCGCAGTTCTTCTGGCCCGGGGTTGATTGTAAGTGCTTTGTAATATCTAATGATGCTGAAGAATGAGGAAAATGTGGTGAGGATAGTTGTGACCAAAGAAACGATTAAATGGGCCCATTTCATGATGAGATCCACAATCTCACGATGAGATCGACTATAAGACGAATCTTCCGAATCTAAATGATGTGCATGGGCATGAAGTTCATTCTGATCGGGTCACGCCGATAATAAGTGTGGTCGCTTCCTTATTCATAAAATAAATAGGTACCTTGGTACCAAAATGTTGATAATACGATATTTTGCTGCCTTCAGTTGTCTGTCGTCGTCTTCCATCTATAACTTTATTAATAACGAACTCTACAACAGTGACGGAAGCCCTCCAATACCCCGAGTTCAGCTGCGTGGTGACGTACAAGAAGCTGGTGATCGGCTGCGCCTTCCTGGTGCCGGACGTAGGACACAACGAAGCGTACATCTCCTTCGTGCTGACTAGACCTGAGTGGAGAAACGCCAAGATCGCTACCTTTATGCTTTATCACTTGTTACAGGTGTGTATTAGTCTTAAAAATAGCCAGTCTCTTTAGCCGTAAGACGCTAAAGAGAGAGAGTATGTTGCTCAACCGACGAGCGTCTTGCGACAGCGACGGCAACTGCAAAAACAAATTTAAGAATGACTTGCAGAACAACTAAACAAACTAGCGACGAGAGCGCATTTCACTTGACGCAAAACCTATCGTCCAAAGCTGTGCATAGGGCCTGAGGCTTGATACATAATAGCTGAGGTTGTAAAATTAAAGAAATTAAGCGGCTGTTTCACCACCTATGATTATGTTCCTACTTGGCAGATAATTTCATACAAATTCTGTTTCATTTTTTAATTTATTTGGTAGTTACCAGTAGTAATAGCTATTCGGACATCGTAAAATAGCCCCTGAATGTGATTTAGAGATTGCAGGATCAGAGCCTGCCTGTTTATGAGAATATTTAAATACTTAGTTCTTTGTAATTATTCTGTTGCTATCAAGATTCAAGTCAATAATTTTTAACAAACTGGTTTATTTTACAGACTTGCACAGGCAAAGATGTCACGCTGCATGTATCACCAACAAATTCTGCCATATTTCTGTATCAGAAGTTTGGTTTCAAAGTGAGTATCCCATCCCACAATATATTATCATATTTAGTCCTACATAATTAAATAAATTCCGGGGTTCCGGTGGCCATACTGTAAACGAGTGCGTCACGAAGCTCCGTAATTAAATATTTAAACCAGTGGTAAATAGTGATCGAACAGTTGTGCCGAGTCACAAAAGTATCACAGAAACACAAATAATCAATATCCGCAAGTGAAAACAGTGCAAAGTTACAAGTTTGGGCAAGAAAATATCAAATTTCATTTGACAACATAACCTAAAAAGTGAGAATCACGATCATATCATAGACAAGAGACCATCTGTCATCAAACTGTCAAACGTCACCGTCACTTGTGGAGTTGCCAGTAACAAATTCCAAAAGCTACCAAAAGTAGTGTTGCCACAACAAGAAATAAAATTACCTCAAAAATGGATGCAAACATAGAACTATTATTAATGAAAATGGAGGAAAAGATGAAACAACAAACTTTAGAAATAACAACAGCAGTGACGAAAAGCGTTATGGAGGGGATAGATATAAAATTGAAATCCCTAACAGAAGAGAACGAAGTCCTGAAAATTAAAGTAACAACTATGGAACAAAAAATTAACTTGCTTGAAAAAGATAGGAGGAAGAACAATCTAGTATTCTACGGAATAGACGAATCAGGCAAAACAGAAAACGAGTTAGTAGATTACTTAAAAGAAATTATAATCGAAACTGGAACACCTATGGACAGCCAAGAGATAAGTAATATATATAGAATAGGCCAAAAGACTAAGAACAAAAACCGCCCGGTCGTTGCTACAGTCACAACTATTTGGAAAAAACATACAATACTTAAGAGTAAGTCGAAACTCCCACCGGGAATTTATGTAAATGAGGACTTTCCTAAGGAGGTACTAGAAATAAGGAAGCAACTGAAGGAACAAGTAATGGAAGAGAAACAGAAAGGAAATATTGCCTACATTAACTATGATAAACTGGTAGTGAAGAAACCTTCAGACAAAAACAGAGAAAAAAGGAAGCGAGGTGAGTCAGTCTCCCCAAACACACCAATGCAGAAAAAAGCGACCCTAGAGAGTGAACCAGTATTATCACAAGCGGGAAGCTCAGCAAAGGAAATGATAAAACCTAGCATACTCAAATACGTTATGAAGGAAAGAACAGCTTCACCTGCAGAAACTCCAAAAAACTAATGATGGGCATAGGCACCCGGAACCAAAATATGTCAAAATGCACAAACATGTCAAAACAAACTAACAAAAATCGCATCCCAATCCGGCCGGTCACCGTGGGAGAAGCAGACCAAAACCCTCCAAATACAAATAGAAACGACAGCATATTATTACTCAACTTAAAGACACAAACACATCAGAATACAATCCGAAATGGACCTGTAGTGTCACCAGCCCGACAAACCAAAAGATGCGAAGTATTCAATGTAGCAACCCTAAATGTGAGAACCCTCAGGACACACGAAAGTTTGATGGAGCTGGAAAAAGCACTAGAAGACATAAGATTAGACATATTAGGTATAAGCGAAATGAGGAGACTAGGCGAAAAAATTGAAGAGCATAAAGATTACATCCTATTTCAAAAGGGAGAAACGCCAGGCCAAAGAGGAGTGGGCTTCATAATCAAGAAATCTCTAAAACAATATATACAAGAACTAAAGGGTATCTCCGAAAGGCTGGCATTGCTGATCATCAAATTCCCAGGATACAAGAAGCAATGGGCAATAATGCAAGCATACGCACCTACAGAAAAAGCGGAAAAATCAGTAATAGATGCCTTTTACGAGGAAATTTCACTAGCAGTAAAAACCAACTCTGACAAACACATAATCTTAATGGGAGATTTCAACGCTCAGGTGGGTGGAAGGCAAAACAGCGAAGAACATGTTCTTGGAAAGTATGGACAAGGAAAGAGAAGTCAAAACGGAGAGAAGCTAATCAACTTTTTAATGGAACACAACTTAACTGTGATTAACTCAATTTTTAAGAAAAAGATAAAAAATAAGTGGACTTGGATCTCTCCGGATGGATCATACAAAAACGAGATTGACTACGTAATAAGCAGCTACCCAAAGGCATTTACAGATACCACAGTTATATCTAAGCTCAATTTTAACACAAATCATCGAATGGTAAGAAGCTCTCTCAAAAAACACCCAAATAAAACTTCCCGGACGCATATCAAAAATTCTGTGACAGAACAGCTCAAAGCTGACTACAGCAGCTTTAACACAAATTATCTAGAAGATATGGAGAACGTTATAAAGAGTGGTGCAAATAACGTGAGAGAAAAATATAGTCTCCTTGAGAAACAGCTACAGAAATATGTGACCACAAACAGAAACCAAAACCACAACAAATATCAACTTAGTGACAAAACTCTAGAACTAATCAATGAGAGAAAAGAACTAATATCCAACCAAATAGGGAAAGAAAACATAAAATTTATAACAGAAATAAGCAAGAAAATAAGAGAGAACATAAGGAAAGACCGAAAGATGAAAAGATTACAAACCTTAGAATTCCACATATCAAGAACAGGAGGCGTTAAAAAAGCATTAAGTGAATTAAAAGAGACAGGGAAAGAGTGGATACCAAGACTGAAAAAGAGATCGAAGACCACCTCGAAGCGAGAATCTATTAAGGATGCAGCAACAGATTTCTACCAACAGTTATACGCAGAACAAGAACCATTCAAAATTAGTAAATGTTGCAATACAGGTGACGAAGAAACCATTCCTAGCATCTTACAGAAAGAAGTGGAGCAGGCCATTACAAGCCAAAAGATGGGCAAAGCACCAGGGCCAGATAAAATAACTAACGAATTAATAAGAGGAACAATGGAAGAGTTAGTACCAGTTCTGACCAAAATATTCAACGAGATCTTGATAAGTGGCTATATTCCAGAACAATGGACCAAATCCCATATAATATTATTATACAAAAAAGGAGATAAGGAGGACATTGGCAATTATAGGCCCATAAGCCTAATGTCAAATGTATACAAGGTTTTTGCAAAACTTATACTAAATAGAATCACACCAATGCTAGACGAACAGCAACCGATTGAACAGGCGGGATTCAGAAAAGGCTTTTCAACTTTAGATCATATCCACACAGTCAAGCAGGTGCTGGAAAAATACAATGAATACAACAAAACCTTATATATAGCCTTTATAGATTATGCCAAGGCCTTCGATAGCATAAAACACGAGTACATATGGGAGACATTAAAGCAACAAGGAGTACCGGCAGTATACATTAACATCATAACAAAAATCTACTCAAACAGTAAAGCCAGAATCCAATTAGAGTCTCTAGGTAGAGAATTCAACATAGAGAAAGGAGTGAGACAGGGGGACCCGCTCTCACCCAAACTATTTTCCGCAGTTCTTGAGAATATTTTCAGAAAATTAGTCTGGGAAAATTTCGGTCTAAATATAAACGGGAAAAAATTGAACCACCTCAGGTTTGCGGACGACTTAGTCCTTTTCGAGGAAAATCCCAAAAATTTAGAAGTCATGATTCAAGGTCTAAACAATGAAAGTCTGAAAGTCGGATTAAAAATGAACGCCGAAAAAACTAAACTCATGACAAATGACCAAAAAACGAACATAAAAATTGGATATAAACATCTCGAATATGTCGAACAATACACATACCTGGGACAGATTATTTCTACCACGGAACAAAATATAAAAGAGATAAATCTGAGAATAGCTATAGGGTGGAAAAAGTACTGGGCCCTAAAAGAAATAATGAAGTCTAAAGACCTTGGAATGGCGATAAAAACAAAAACTTTTAACACATGCATACTGCCGTGTCTGACTTATGGCTGCGAGACCTGGTCATTGACCAAATCGCTCAGGGAAAAACTAGCAATATGTCAAAGGGCAATGGAGCGAAGTATGACAGGCACACGAAGACAGGATCGGATTAGAAACACCATTCTAAGATCGAAAACGAAATTGACGGATATACTCAAAAGAATAGACAAACAAAAGTGGCGATGGGCAGGGCACATGATGCGTGACAAAAATGAGAAATGGAGCAAGGCTACAACAGAGTGGTACCCAAGAGATGGAAAACGAAATAGAGGAAGGCAAAAAGTAAAATGGGAAGACGATCTGAAACTGACGGCAGGTGCAAAATGGAGAAGGGTTGCAAATGACAGAAGCCAGTGGAAGTTTTTGGAGGAGGCCTATGCCAACAGGCACACTGAAATTAGAGACTGTGATGTATGTACGGCGGAATAACGTAATAAAACTCGGGTACTTGGTTAGCTCGTATATTGCGGACTGCCAGCGGCGGCCGAGCGCCTGACTTATATATCTAACATATTTATCCATATACCTACATTACATCCCTCCACCACTAATTAACAACAAGCTGATTAACTTAATTACAATAACTTACTAACTAACTAACCAACTTACTTTATATACTTAAGGCTAACAACAACAATACTTACTTAACTAAATTCTTAACTAAATTCTTAATTACATCTTAAAATTAACCTCTTTATTTAACCGACATTTCCTAACGGGGCGAGACTGGGGCGGTACAGGCATAGAAGGTGGTGTCGAGTACTCTTCTGCCACTTTATCTCGGTCAGTCTGAGGCGGTGACGACGCAGGCTCCCGCGCAGGCGGCGACGACGCCACCGAGGCCTCCGGCCGCTCCGACCGGCCTTCGAGGGGCGACGTAGGTGCTGCTGTGGGAGCTGAAGTTTCCGGCGATCGTGGCAACTCTGTGGGGACTACTAGAGAACTCCTTGTCCTACGCCTAAGCTGATCGATGTGTCTATGCACTTGTTTACCGTAACTGTCTAGTACCCTATAGTTGCTTGGCCCTGTCGAGTTAACGATAGTTCCGGGCAGCCATTTCTCCCCTTTTAGATATTGTCGATACCAAATGTCGTCTCCTACTTTCACACACCTTTCCGTCCCACCCGCACTTTCGACCTGCCCTTGCTGCGCTTTTTGTACTCTAACCTCCATATCGGGTTTTAGCACGTCTAGTTTGGTCCGCAACCGTCTCCCTATAAGTACGACTGATGGGCTTATTCCAGTAGTGCAGTGTTCCGTATTCCTATAATATAACAAAAATGTGTTCAGAGCCTGTTCTACACTTTTGTTATCTAATAATGCTTTTTTAATAACTCTCTTTAAAGTCTTAACAGCATTTTCCGCGGCTCCATTGGATGATGGATGATAGGGGGCTGTGAATATATGCTGGATACCATCACTTTGCACGAATTGTGCAAACTCACTACTAGTGAACGGCGGTCCATTATCAGTGACCATCTGCCTGGGGACTCCCCATCTACTCCACAGCTCGCGCAACCTGACCATCGTATGACTCGCTGCTGTACTGGGAACTTGAAACACCTCAAGCCACTTGGATGTTGAGTCTACTACTACTAAATAAGTCTTTCCGCCTATGGGCCCCATAAAGTCCAGATGCAGCCGGGACCACGGCCTGGCGGGCCAGGGCCAAGGACGGGGGGCAGAGCGCGGGGGGTCGTCCGCGTACGCGGCGCACACGTTGCATGCGCGGCACTCGCGCTCCACCGCCTCGTCGATGCCCGGCCACCATACGTAGCTGCGTGCCAACGCCTTCGACTTTACGATGCCCATGTGCGGCTCGTGGATGATTTTTAAAATCTTATCCCGGCACTTTTCCGGTATCACCACGCGGTGACCCCACATGACACAACCTAACTCCTCGTAAAGTTCCGCTTTCCTATTGAAATACGGTTGTAAGTTCACGATATCACATTTGTGTGGCCAACCGTCTCGTAGGTAGTTTAAAATTCTACATAATAACGAGTCCCTCTCCGTTTGTTTTTTTATCTCGGTATAATCTAGCAACAACCCGTCTTGTGCGTAGTGCAGGTATGTTTGCTCAGGAATTGATTCCTCCTTTACATTTTTAACGCTATTACTTTCTGGCAGACGTGATAAGCCGTCTGCGCAATTTTCATTTGTGCGAATATATTCTATGTCGTAATTGTATGCCGATAATATTACTGCCCATCGTTGCATCCTACTAGCCGTCATTGTAGGTATCCCCGTTTGCGGGCCTAACATTGATACTAAGGGTTTGTGATCAGTGCGTAAAATGAACTTTCTTCCGTAAATATATTGATGAAATTTCCGTATACTGAATATAATCGCGAGTGCTTCGCGATGTATTTGCGAGTAGTTTTTCTCCGCGATGGTGAGCGAACGTGACGCATATGCAATCGGGCGCTCGCCCTTCGGCCCCGGCTGCGCCAGCACGCCCCCCACGCCCCGCGCGCTCGCGTCACACGTCACGATTAGAGGTTTGTTCGGATCGTAGTGTGCTAATACTTCTGTACCCATTAAAGCTTGTTTTATTTGCGTAAACACACGCTCACACTGTTCATCCCAGTTCCAGTCTACGCCTTTTCGTAATAACCTGTGTAAAGGTACTAACATGGAACTGAAGTTTTTGATAAACTTTGAAAAAAAATTTACCATGCCTATAAAGGAACGTAATTCACTTATATTATTTGGAGCTTTTAACATTCTTATCGCTTTTATTTTTGATTTGTCTGCTTTGACCCCTTCTTTAGAAACAACATAGCCTAAATAAGTCACTTCATCTACCAAGAAAACACATTTTTCTTGCTTTAACCTAAGCCCACTCTCAGCTAGTCGCTGTAAGACTTGTTCGAGTGCATATAAATGCTCGCTTTTATTTTTCCCGCCAATTATGACGTCATCGAGGAACACGTGCACATTTGGTATATTACCTAACAAATTCGTCATTATACGTTGGAAAATACCTACACTTGACGACAAACCGTAAACTAACCTATTATACTGAAATAGACCTCGATGTGTATTAATTACTGTGTATTTTTTTGAATCGTCTAGTTCTACTTGATTGTACGCACGGGAAAGGTCAATTTTACTAAAAAACTGTGCCCCGTTTAAGCCTACCAGCACATCTTCAATCTTTGGGAGCGGGTATCGATCGATCAGCAAGGCGGGATTCAGAGTACCTTTATAGTCCGCACAAATTCGCAACGTACCGTCTGCTTTAGTCACCGGCACCAAAGGCGAGGCCCAGTCGGAGCAGTCGACGGGCTCGATGACGCCGTCGCGCAGCATGGCATCGAGCTCGGCGTCGATGCGTTCGCGCAGCGCGTATGGTACGGGCCGCGCGCGCTGGAACACCGGCGTCGCCCCCGGGCGCACTCGTAGCGTAGCCTTGCCTCCCTTGTACCGACCCAGTCCGCCGCTGAATAATTCCTTATATCTGTCGAGAATGTTTACAATTCCTTCATTAATTTGCACACAATTTACGTTAGTTATACCTTTACATGAAAGTGTGGGTATTTTTATTTGTAGCTCCGCTAACCATTGCCTACCTATCAAAGATGTAGTACCGTTTTTAATTATGAATAATTCTAGATGTTTTTCCTGCCCCTGGAATCGTACCCGAGGGCGAATTATACCTAATGGTTTTATTTTAGTACCATCATAAAATCTTAAAATTGTGTCGTCCTTCGTAAGGCACAGGTGTGAAAAATGACGTTGATAGGTGCGCTCATTTATACATGAAATTGCTGTTCCTGTATCAATTTCCATATTTAATTCGGTATCATCTATTAAAACAGGTAAACTTACTGGCTTATAATTATTGAGTCCAATCAGGTTCAGACTCTCTTCGATGTCCTCAACGTCGGACTCGCTTACGGCCTCCGCGGAATACATATTCCCATTCCGCCGACCGCGACGGTATGAAGACCTTCCTCGCGACGATTGTTCCCCATTCTCCGGACACACTCGTCGTAAGTGCCCCGTATGCTGGCATTTGCTGCACACGAACTCCCGGTAGCGACAGCTTGCCACACTATGGTTAGTGGCTCCGCAAGCTGTGCAGTTGTTACTGCGCCCCGATGCTACCGCCGCGCTAGTAGCGCGCGCCACGCGGCTCGCGGCTAGCCCGCCGCCTCCGCCGCCCGCGCCGCCTGACCCGCGGCGCCCGCGCGGCCGCATGCTGCCACCGCTCCAATTGCGACTCGCATCGCTGCTGGCCCCTTTACTCGATGTGACCGAATGCACCGCTTCCGCCTTTGGATTGGATGTGGACACTCCATCCACTACCGCTGCGTCTCTTTCCGCCGCCTCCATTGCGTTCGCTAATTTCACGGCTTGTAAAAATGTTATTGAGTCATCCTCCGCAAACAGTCGCTGCCTGATGACGTCACTCCTGAGTCCACAAACGAACTGGTCACGCAAGCTCTCGTTTAGATTTTCAGCGAACTTACAGTGACGAGCTAGTCTCTTCAACTCGGTGACGTAGGTCGCCACGTTTTCGTCCGCCCCTTGTCTTTTCTGACGGAAACGGTATCTTTCCGCCAGTGAAGATGGCGTCGGCTGAAGGTGCTGACGCATTAAACTAACGGCCTCACCGTACTTTAACTCCGACGGTTTTTTCGGACTTGTTAGGTTGACGAGTAACTCGTACGCTTCATCGCCGATTGTAGAAATCAAAGTTGGTAATTTCAATTCCTCCGCCACTTTGTTTACCACGAAGTACATTTCCAACCTATCTACATAGGATGACCACTGTCCCGTTTTTATGTCAAACTCGTTCAATTTCCCGATCGACATTTTGTGAACTGTCCAAATATGCACGCGTTTTTAAGTAGTAATTAATCCTCGTCGCCACTGTGATGTATGTACGGCGGAATAACGTAATAAAACTCGGGTACTTGGTTAGCTCGTATATTGCGGACTGCCAGCGGCGGCCGAGCGCCTGACTTATATATCTAACATATTTATCCATATACCTACATTACAGAGACATATTGTAAAATAAACTAAAATTTATTTATGTATAGTGTTAGATTATGTTGAATTGTTTACCGATTTCAGAATAAAGGGCTTTATTATTATTATTATTATTAATTAAATAAATACTGATCACGCTAAAATATTTGGCAAATGGATTAATTTTGTTGTAGTACTCTGTAACTGTAAAAACCTTGGACAAAATTGTCACAGTGTAAAAGTATAAAATAAGCAACACTAACACCCACATCTATACACAAATCAAAGTGATTACTTGCGTAAAGTTAGTATTTAAGATACAATTTTTATTCTGTAGTTTAGTAATTGCTTCTTACTTTGTATAAATTCTTGAATTGCAGAAAAAAGGTTGGTTAATTCGACTATAGATAACAGTGTTTGATGAGCATCATGAAAATAAAACAAGAGCTGTACAAAAATTCAACTTATATATTTACTGTGGCTTAGATATAAACCCTTCATACAACAAGTAATCGTAGATCTTCCTAGTTTTGTTCACATCTATTTTCACAATCCTCCTTGCATCTAGCAGGCGGAGGAAACCCATTTTGCTGTTCTGACTAATCAGTTGCTGCTTAATTTCTAAGTAATTCTCTGGCACCAATCTTAGGTTGGAACATAGAACCTTTTCAGCTTCTGTGAGGCGATTGAACCCTGGTAGGTCAACAATTTCTAAAGGCATTGATGTTCTCTTGTATTTAAGCAACTGATTGTTCTTACCAAACATCAATGTATTCTTCACAGGTGACTGACTCTCGTACTTCTTTGACATGACAGTTGTAGCATGTTTCTGCTCCTTCACAACCAGCTCATTCTCTTTTTTCAATTGTTTATACAACTTTGCTGCATATAATGTTTTGATACCGTTCCTCCGGTACTCTGACAGTCTTGATATTCTCTGTATCAGTTCATGTTCTAAGCTGACTGACTCCATGAATGCATCAAATTGTATACCAGTCATGAACTGCATGAAAGATAAAAGCCTCTCACACTTCTGCCTTGTAAGTGTCTTGTCATACTTCTGAAGCCAGGACATCAGTTTGTTTGGCATTATTAAACCATGATGTTGTATGATCTTGTATCTTCTTCGCCTCTCTCTTAGTCTGGTGTTTAATGCGCTGACCAGTGACACCTTTAGTGAGTCCATACATTCATCATCATCCTCATCATCATTATCATCATCAGCATCGTCAGAGTAACTGTCTTCTATATTAAAAATGCTCTCTGCATTGTGGTCATAACTGAGTTCAAACTCCGACCTGTAAGCATTATATCCAGCGAGGTGTTGATCTGCATTGTTGTTTCTTGGTGGGTTAGTGCACACTTCTGTACTGTACAAATAAGGTATCATAGGTTTTGGAAACAACGATTGTTCTGTCTCAGGTAACAGCTGCAATTCTTTGTACTGTACATTTTCAATGTAATACTTTTTGTAATGCTCCTGGCATTCGAGTTTTGAACGTGTGTGTACGCTCTTTGATATTTCTTCCCAATTTCCGAAGCCATATGTCGATAATGCAGAGAGTAGCTTGCATTCTTCTTTAGCCGACCAATTGCAATTGTCGAACAAAGGGAAGTCATTCCGGCGCACGGCGTATTTGTGATCGTTCTTGTGAGCACCAACTTCCTGGCCGGAGGCGAAGCATGCGGTGCACAGATTCACCTCACATTCTACACATTCTATGAACGGTTCATGGGCTATCTCGCCACACGAGTCACATTTACTCTGTAATGTTGTATCGTTTGACATTGTTTTCAGGTGGAAGAACTAGTACAAGACTTCTACGAGAAATACTACGACATGGAGTTCAAAGGCTGTCGGCACGCGTTGTTTCTAAGACTTGTTAGATAATTAGAGGTTTTAGTAATCAAGTTCGTTTTATTTATAAATAACATGAATCCCGTCAATCCCGAATAATAACATGAAACATTTTTGACAACGACAATTGACATCAAGCTGTCAAAGCACAAAAATGTTGCCATTCGTAAAAAAGTTTTACTTTCCTGCGAATATTGCAGAACGTAAATTGGTTTTGCCATGGAATTTTAGCTGCATCCGGTCTATAGGGCAGATGAGCTGGAAAAGATATACCGTAGGAAATTAGCAAATCTATCAACCGACAGGATCGGAAGAACTCAAAGAGAGTTCTCCGAGCTGCTATCCCTGATAGAGCACAAATAACTGACGTCAGCTTCATGCCCTTGTCCCGTTCTTCTCGGTGTCGGCGCAACGCGGTTTCTTCTTCCATTCTCCCCTGTCAGACGTCATGACATCATTTAAGGCGCATACCCACTGTGGCGCATGCTGTGTACGTACACTCGGCGCATTTTAGCTGCGTAGATTCATTTGTTTGACAAAGTGGGTCTAGGTTTCCTGCAGCACACACGTAAACACCTACAATTAAGTACAACGGTAGCGTGCGTGGCCCACCGCCGCGCACGGAGAGACTAAGCACGTGTTTTACAAAGAATATGATTTCTGAAATACATAATCGTGGGTTAATATTCGTGTAAAGTGTGTAGTGTAAGTGCGCGCATGCATGGCGTTGATAGCGTTAAGTTATGTGAGTGCCTTATTCGAGCAAGCCACACATGTACTAATGACGCCAATTGATGCATGGCGTGTCCGTGGTTTGCAGTGAACACAATCACATACATTTTCTTGCAAAGCGAAGCTTTACAACACGTGCGTGGCCTATCCGTGCGCCGCGGTGGGTATGCGCCTTTACTCCTTTCTCTTTCATATCATTCCTCAAATCCTCACACAATCCATTCATCTTTTCTTTGACCTTCCTCTCCATCCATCAACATTCATTATTATTTCCATCAACCGACGTCCAGTATTTAAAATAATATTTTAAATACTCTAAAGCAGATTAATTTGTTAGTAAAATACTGCATAGGTACTACATTTGCATACCAAATTAATCGTACCTGCTTTAAGGTTGATGTTCCAGGGTAGCCCGCGAAATTCAAATTTTCTTAAGTTTTTTGCAATTTGCAGGCCTGTGATAGGTTGTATGTTGATGAACATTTGATTCGCGGCTGTAAGACGTATGTAGTTACAGAATTATAATCATCAAAATCATTAATACAACCCTCCGAGCTCATAAAGGTGTAAAAATGACTTTTTACAAGGTCAAAGTCATTTTTACACCTTTATGAGCTCGGAGGGTTGTATTAATGATTTTGATGATTATAATTCTGTAACTACATACGTCTTACAGCCGCGAATCAAATGTTCATCAACATACAACCTATCACTGGCCTGGAAATTGCAAAAAACTTAAGAAAATTTGAATTTCGCGGGCTGGTTGGAGGATTCACCTTAAAATAATTATTAAAAGACATTGTTAAAGGAATTAGAACTCAAGTTCAGCTGCAACGACTGTGTTCATCTTGAACCATTCGCTGCTTTATTTTAAAGACACAGTAAAAAAATCGTCCCTAGTTACTTGCGCCTCAAATTAAATTTTCCTAGTATGTACTATCAGTAATAGATTTTCTGACTGAATTAAATACGAGGCTTTAAAAACTAAAAATCAACAAACAAACCTCAATGTTGTAGCAAGTAAACAAGAACAAACGCAAAACATCTAGAACAGTCATAGAGAACGAACTGCTCTCCCTAATCGAAACGTGATAAAATGACGTGAGCTCCATTGCTTTCGTGTATTCTGAACAATGAAATTTATATTCATCTCTTTCCAACCTACGCGCACCCGCTGAACATTTTTCATATTTTGTCCCGTTTCCGCAGAGGTTGAAGGCCCTAGAACGTTCTAGACGTTTTAATGTATATATTTTGGCGCAACGAAGGCGCAGCGTTTCATTCAAACGTGAAGTTGCTACTGTAAGGTGTTAAGAAGTGTTGTGTGTGAATATTTCTAAAAATTCGCTTATTTTAACAATTTGGACAATACTTGGAGCTTTTAGTGACTAGGTAAGTGTTCTATAATATTTGCCCTTATTTCCAGAACGTTATTTGAGTCGATTACGTTTTTATTTATTAAAAAATCTATATTATAAGTTGCGCGTATCATCGCTCCACATCTCCAAAAATGGTGTCAGGCGTTAAGGCTAACGGGAATCGTTTTTGTTTGTTCTAGGATAAGGATTCACAATGGGTAAAGATTACTATAAAATATTGGGACTGTCGAAAGGAGCGTCTGATGATGATATAAAGAAAGCATACCGTAAGCTGGCGCTGAAGTACCACCCGGACAAGAACAAGGCAGCTGGCGCCGAGGAGAGGTTCAAGGAGGTGGCCGAGGCTTACGAGGTGCTGTCAGACAAGAAGAAACGTGAGATCTACGATACGCATGGCGAGGAAGGCCTCAAGGGAGGAATGGGATCGCACAATGGACCCGGTGGCGGCCAGTCGTTCTCCTACACGTTCCACGGGGACCCGAGGGCGACGTTCGCGCAGTTCTTTGGCTCGGCCAGCCCCTTCCAAGCGTTCTTCGACCTGAATGGAGGGACGGCAGGCACCACGATGTTCTTCGACCGCGACATGGACGTGGACATGGACCCGTTCGCCAACATGGGCATGGGCACGGCGCGGCCCGGCGGCCCTGGCGGCGCCTTCCGCAGTCACAGCTTCAACTTCCACGGATCGCCGAACCGGAAGGAGAAGACCCAGGACCCGCCGATCGAACACGACTTATATGTTTCCCTGGAGGATATCGCCCGTGGGTGTGTGAAGAAGATGAAGATCTCGCGGCGTGTGCTGCAGCCTGACGGTACTTCCAAGAAAGAGGACAAGGTTCTGACTATCCATGTGAAGCCAGGCTGGAAGGCTGGCACCAAGATCACGTTCCAGAAGGAGGGAGATCAGGGACGCAACAAGATTCCAGCAGACATTGTGTTCATCATTAGAGACAAGCCACACCCACTGTTCAAGAGGGAAGGCAGTGACATCAGATATGCTGCCAAGGTCTCACTGAAACAGGTAGGCATCACTGAGTTCTTAGTTTATTGATATTGATTGCATATTGTTGTGCATGTGTTGTTTACAAACTGGTGATAAACATGTAACCATTTTGCCAACACACTGCATTCTAGAATGGTCTAGTAGTTATGAGTAACAAGTTTATTACTTCTATGGGCTTTCCAAAGTTCATTGTGCCCATTAGGTGCCATAATTGCAATTAATTAATGCTTTGTTAATTTATTATTCATGTCCTACATTAAACTTTTAGTGGAAATACTCTTCAGTATTAATCAAAGAGATAAGCATAGCTCTTCAAACAGTAACTGTTCCCCTTAAACTATGACTCACTTGTGACATCCCAATAACCATATTTTCTATTTGTTGCAGGCTCTATGTGGCACTATCATCGAAGTACCAACCATGTCAGGAGAGAAGCTGACAGTCAACCTTCAAGCTGAGGTTGTGAAGCCACACACAGTGAAAAGGTTCCCTGGTTATGGGCTACCATTACCCAAGGAACCAACGCGGAAAGGAGACTTGCTAGTTGCATTTGACATCAAATTCCCCGACCGCCTCTCATCAGGAGTGAAGGAGATTCTCATGGACACTCTACCCAATTAATAACAGACTGGATATCTCATTAATATGGATTTCAGTGTATAATGAAGTTGGTTTTGACAGAAATTACTTGTTCCACAACTTTTGAGTCTTAGAAAGTCGTACTGAAAAGGCCTTTGGTACGACTTTGTTGGACACAATACATTGTGTTTAGGTCTTGGTGTTAGATGTAGTTTTGATTGTTAACATTTCATGTCTTAGATCTTTGTGACCCTAGTCAAGTTTAGCAAACCAGTGACTCACGGTTTATCATTTATTCTTGTAAAAGTTTTCATTCATAACAGGAACAAGTTAGGTCTGTCAGAATTTCTTGGTTTATATGCTCAAAACTAGTGATGGGACCTTCCTACTTGTGTTGTAGGGACTTACTCATTTATGTTGCCTAATTACGTTACTGATTGTAATTGTTTTCTGAATGGCTAGCCAAAATAGTTTGATTGGGTGGACTCCATGCGTTTTAGTACGGAGTTAAGTGAGACTGACAAGTGTTTATTTGTATTTAATGCTGATTAAGTTGTAAATATTTTTGTATTGTAAATATTTTGACGGCAGTGATTGTAAGTTTTAAGTTTCAATGGAAACTTAGAATTGGCAATTGCGATGGAAATGTTTATGAAATGTAGTATGTTACTGTGGATCAGTTATCATACTATTTTTCTGAACAAAGGGAGGCTCGAGTTGTATTAGTTTTGTAGTGTCGTTGGAAGTGACATTTTACTTATCACTTATAATTGCTGTTAAAACTGACTAATAAACAAAATACTACTTTACTTTTTTGTTTGATTTGACACTCCAATATGTTGGTATTATGTAATTTAAATTTTAACTTGTAAATGTCAAGTTTATTATACCTTACGTGCTGTCGTGGTTACGACACTGAAGCTCACGTGTATCTCGATACGTAAAGACGTTAATGGTCGTAAGATCACATCATAATCCTACATACAAAATCTGATAAATATTCATTCATGGAGATGTTTGATCTCTGGCAAGAATATTGATTAGGTAGGCAACAACAATGCTCTTGTATTGAATCAAGATAAATCTGCATCGAATACAGAATGTAAACTGGTAGGTACCGCTGGTGCTGAAATGATTAATCTTCCGAGGATGATTCCAATATAATTGACGTCATGCGCCTGGAAAACAGTAGGTTACTTCCTAGTTATCTCCCACAGCGTAATCTGGGTGACGTAGATTTATATGCATACCTACTTTCTGATTGTTAAAGTACCCAAAACACCTAGGTAGATAGTGTTCGATGTTTGTATGGTCCACGCACACCTGCGCAAAATGTGCCGAAACAGATACTTACAAATTATTGGAATTCCTTCATAATTTTTACGAAACTGATTTTATCAACTGATACAATAAATAGGATAGTGTTGTTACTCTAGGCTTTATAAATACGTTTTTCTTTGTATTAACAGCTGCGATGCGGCAATGTGTTGACATGGCCACCACAGTGGACCTTGAGAGCGGGTGTGGCCACGCAACCAGCGATGCGCCTGTTGTCGTTACAGTTTGTCTGTTAGGCACTACTTTCTTATTATGTAGGGCCTTAGTTAGTAATTAGATGTTTGACAATTTATTTCTCATCAAAAGAAGAAAAACTATGCTTCACCTAACAGCCACTCTACATAGATTCATGAATGGGACAGCGGTTGTCCTGCTTTTCAAACGGCACGCTCGTCCTGCTTTTCAGACGGCACGCTCAACTTGAAATCTAACAGGAAATTATAATGTTGTAGGTAACTATTTGCGTGCATTCTATTTTGAATCGATCAAAAAACAAAACAGTCCCTTTTCCGCTTAGTCTACGGTTCTTTTCATGACCACACGACATGCGGAGGCCGACTTCTGACGTCAGCGTCACCGAGTAAAAATACGCGCGGCGACGGCGGCGCCCCGCCCGGGCTCTCACGCTGGAGAAATGCACATACAACGTGATTACTGCTGCTTCTACGAGATTATCACTATACGTGGGTATGTGTGAGGTATTGCGACCGGAAGACAGGCCCATGAGATCTCATACGTAGTGCGTAAGCAACTTTTGGCGGAAATCTGTTATTAAGTTTGACGCTGTCTTTGTTAATGTCAAGGTTTACGGGCTACCTAGATCCTGTCACTCTCTCTTTTGTGTGTAATTCAATTGTGCTGCGATCTCCTGTCTCCGAACCAAAATAGCCGAAAATTCAGAAGGTCGTTAGTCAAATAACATTAATCCTGTAAATTATTTCATGTGCTCAGACGTCCACGTTCACGCCTACAAGAGTTTATTTATAAGAAATATTTTTGATGGAGATGTTAAGATTAAGAGCACAGTTTTGGAAAATAAACAGGTTAATGATTAGAAGGATCGGCAGGGTTAGGTGTCATTTTATGCTCGATAAGATATGATTGACAGAATGACCTAAGAACAATATTGTAACTTGGAAGAAAGTTAGTATCATTGAGTCATATCCATAGACTGTAGGTATGTGGGAGTTAGGCATCGATCGAGAGTGAATGTTACTTTTACTTTGTCATTACTCATTGCCACAAAGTAGGTAGGTAGGTACCTAGACAGAGACATCGAACTATCTTTTGTATCATGTTACAATCTATTGCCCAATCAAAGATTTCACAACTGGATACCTATAACACACAGGCCGTTGACGCCGCATCGGAATCGATGAAAAGTATAAGGGATATGGGGTAAATGCACGGAATAGATATTTATCTATTCCGTGGGTAAATGCATCAAAAAATATACCTACTATAAGCTAAGCTAAGAGTCGAAAATGAGAATGCCAAGAAAATTATCCAGAAATACCTACCTAGGTACCTACATTAATTAAGGACGGTCAGCTCGTCATTTTATTGTTTATTTTCGGTAAAGATTCTATAGGATGACGTTGACATGATCGTAGACTCGTGCGTGACAGACCAACCCAAAGGTTAACGGTCTCGATCTAACACACACGATGAGAAGAAACTGTAAACTAACATCAAAACTAGGTACCTACCTACTATCTAATATAGGTAGGTACCTATAGAATAAGTTGCGAAGATCAGGAATTTTGAATTGGCTCCAGTGAATTACCTTTGCCGATTTATGCATGTTTACTCATTAAAAACTTTTTTATTTGCATTTCTTGGCATGCAGCCAATTTGCGACAACGCTTGTGCTTAGCTAGGTTTTGTAAGAAATGTAAACAATGAATTCGGAAACCTACCAGCGGATCTAAAGACCTTCAACGTTTTTGTGCTTAGGAATTAAAATATCGTTAACACTTAGGTCGATTAGCACGTATTGTAGGTACCTAGATTTTAACATTATAGTCTCGTACAAATAACAATCTGTTGCCATATCTTTGGCATTATCATTCTAGAGCAGACGAAACCGGAAAGTTTGTAGCTGAAAATGTTATTCGAGGTCAAACAAATGTTTATTTTCTATGATTGAATTCGCAGTCATCCCGTTCCGTATGTTCGTTTAGCTTTGCTTTGCTGATATCCTAGAATATTTGTATGTTATAGGTACGTATACCTACATTGAAATAGATAGCTGCTCTCCACTTATTTTTTGAGATTTCACAGGTGTAAGAGATCAATTCATTGTTTGGTTCCCGTTACGCATGCGCGTCGCGTCACCCACGTCATATTTTCCCGATCATTACTCCGAACAGCTAATGATTTAAATGTAAGTATTATTATTAATAATCTATTGATTTTTAACGTTAGCTCGTGCTTAGTCATGGATTCATTAATGGGGCTAGATAGAAACTGCGCTAAAAAATATAGGAAGTTTACAGTTGTGCGCTCATAATAATTCAATTATTAGGGAGCGGTCAGCGGCTACATGTTTTGTGAGAGTCACTCATAGGGGTGGAACATGGCTGTCGGTAATGACCTTTTACAAGATTGACGTCATTCTAAATCAGGGAAATTGTTCCAAACCTATGCCTTTTGTAGCCAGTTGTTTGCCTGATTATGTTAAGTACTAGTTTTGTAGGTATTGTGTAAATATTTATTTAAAAGTTCGCTTAAAATGCATAGGTACCTATCTAATTGAAATAAAATTAACATTTTAATGACCTACAAAAGGCAGTAGGTATTCCTGCATTATTTAAGTAAACAATGCAGAAATACCTACTAGGTACTACGCTTTATGAATTTAGTTTAATGTGTCAATTGTGTTTTCTTTATAATGTCTAAGTACCTACCTATACAAATTAATAGGTAAGTAATATTTTTAAATATTCCTAAAAAAAAACATTTAAAAATATAAAAAATGTTGCCCATCGGGAACAGGGGCAAGCTACCGGCGGCGGTCAGGGCTCCAGAGAGAGGAACCTCCTAACAATACGAGCCGTGTCCATGGGTAGGTACCGCTTTCCGAATCAAGCCCTTGATCCAGCTGCCTAACGAGAGCCTCCTCAGTTGCCAAGAACATCGATCAATACGATCGAGGATCTTAGCAATTAAGCCATGGGCTGATACGACTACCGTAAAATGCTGCAACTTTGCCTGGATTTTGAAGTTTTTTGTTCGGATGTCTGATCCTATTTATCATTATGGCTTTTAATGAGTTTAAGACGGAAAACAGACCTTATATCTTGCCACGTAGAGCCCACATCTGTTTGAATCATGCTGTTTTTCCGAATTACAAGCACTCAAAGCCGTAGGCAAAGTTGTAGCTGAAAGACGCAACTTTGCCTAGAAGGATATCCCAATAAATAAAATGGTTATCATTTTCAGTTTTTTTTTCCGGGTGCATAAGACACCGTGCGAATCCCGACAGTCAGATTATTGTCATAAAGGTTTTAATTTTTTTTTCATAGCTAACAGGCAAAGTTGTAGCAGGTACCACGAACTTTCCATATAAAATATCGTTGACTTTAGGGTTGTCTCAAAACAAAAATATTATTTTATTAATACTTTTATTTTCTTCTTTTCAAAAGTTAAACAGATTGCTACTTACGAGTATAAAATTAAATACAAATGCAATGCCTTTTTGGCAATTATGTCTCAGTTACAAATAACAAACAATCAATTTTGGTAATATGGCTTTACTAGAAAATATTATTATGTTTGTGTGTTTTTCCGCTTATTTCGCACGAGATCTGCAGCAACTTCTAACATTTCCTGTGAGTAATCTGCATGGTTGCGAGATCCCGGTTTTCTCCTGCTTTGCTTTTTGTTGTTTCCCATTTTTCATTTAACTGCAAAAAATCAAGACTTAGTAAGATACAACACACAATTCAAAATCACGCCTGTATTCCCGAAGGGTTAGCCCTCCACCTCTGTGTATGATACACCCACATTCCGTCGGTTATGTTTTTTTAAGTCCCATAGGAAGCGAGCCTATTGCCACCTTCTTAGTTGCTAAATTTTTGACAGAGGCCGGTGCTGATTGTAAGTCTAATTGTCACATACCGGGCACAATTCCAGACTCTGGACAGTACTAAGAAGTTAATTAAATACGCTTAAGTTAATTATTACGCCAAAATTTGTCAGCCATGAAATCGTTAATCATTCTATTTGAATGTCGGCAAAAACAAATACAGATTCAATGAAATCATATTAAAAAAACATATATTATAATTAATAAAATTCGACAAGAGACAACCCTAGACCCAGGCAAAGTTGTGTCACTCAACTTTCCAAAACAGTGCTCAACATTGCCTACTAAGTTATTTTGATGAAATGGTGTCCTTTTCATAAAAATATCAAACAATACGGAAAATATACAGTATTTTCTTACCTTGGAATGTTATTTCCGCTTGAAAACACCTTTTTTTTTTGTTAAAACTGCAAAAGTCACAGGACACTAAAAATTTTCCCCCACACACACCGGTGTTTGTCGCACAACTGACAGCGTAGCGATGGAGTTACCATTGTAAAAAAATAAAAATACGTTGCCCTAATAATGTAAAGTTACTAACAAATGGTAGAAAATAAGTCAAAACTAAGCGAATGTGAAATATCGTAATCGAAACGAAATAGGCAGAGTTGGGTTTACTTGGCAAAGTTGCAGCATTTTACGGTATCGGCACAATGATCGCGGAGTCCACATCCCACATGGCGACAACCTCGCGAGCCAAGTCATGATAGGTAGGTACCTACTTGATTTTAATTATTAGCTCGTAGGTCTGTATTATACTTATGCAACTAAGTAGGTAGGTACCTACCTACACTATGACAGTCAAAACTTACTCGCGGTTTTTCCTCTGGGAATAAAGGAGTTTCCAGTTGCCAAGAAAAATAAAACAGTGTCTACCTAATAGAAGGTGAAAATCATAGAACTAGAACCTTTTAGTTAGGATTGTTTGGTGTCCGTAGAACATTCCATAAATTATCGAAAGTTCGAGATACCAGCTACTAACTCAGTATTTATAAGTTATCGTATCGTAACTATCCTACTAACTAACTAGGTATCTTTACATAGCATTAATAACATATACATGTAAAAAACATGTGGTAGTTAATTTTTTTATTGCAAATGGTCCTATTGCGTTAGTGTTAAAGTTTATTTTTATTTATCAAATCTTGTTAACGGTATCCCGTCGCACGGTGGATTCTGTACTATGGAGCGTTTGTTCAAAATTATTTAGTTATATTTTTCGCCAGAAATTAATTTGTAGGCGTGTGTTAGGGTAATATACCTTCATTACTTTGATCTGTTGATTAAAATATTACCCTACAAAATAATGTAAACAAAAAACATTAATTATTTATTGCTTACCAAAATATAAATCGAGTGTAGGTAAGGGTCGTACCTACCTATATGGGGGTAAAATCATTTCTATAATTTCACTTGGAAGTGCTGTTTTGTTTTAGCCTCAATATTTTCGGGATAACATTTACTTTTGGTCTCTTGTACTTACACGTTTATACGAAGGAAAATTATGTGGCGCATAGCTTCGTACCTACCACGTTTTAAGTATTGCCAGTATTGCTTTCTGCTTAGCTCCCGTCAACGTAAACAGAGCGGATTGAGGAGGCACTGCCTTTTGTTCAAATCCTGTTCCTGTAACTTCCTGTAACGAGATATTTTAACTTTCTGTGATTTGTCAAGCTGGCCTTCACATCGAAGTTTCATTTCATCAGAAAAAAACAGGTCATCGGCAGAAGTGGATGCCCGTTTACTACGGTCACTAGACTGAGCGAAGTCCGTCACCGGCCTACCTGGGTTGCCTTTGTTCTGAAGATATTTTTTGAAAATGCACAAACCCTCTAACCTCTAGTTTTAAAAACTTGCTAGGTAGGTACCTATCTAATTTTTTATATTGGAGTGGAAACAATCTTTCACACATTTCCCTTCTTGTTAGGTTAGGTAGTCCATTCCTAATAAAATAAACAAAAGAAAATACTATAAAATCACCAACAATTCATTATTTATGTGAATAAATTATTATAAATACGAACGGCTTAAATTGTGAATCCACTACCCCCTAACTTCCGGACCCTGCCATCCACAATCAGGGATTTGGCTCGAACTATAATTAAGGTTTTCAGGAAAAACCAATCTTTGTTGCGGTAAAATCCCCAATATAGAAATATAAATAAAAACCAAAATTGCATCTTCAAAATACTAATAATAATAATAAATAATAATTAATTAATAATAATTAATTAATTAATTATTAATTATTTAATAGTAATTAATTATCGTAAAGTGTTACATTAATATGTTTTAAATACTATACACCTTCATCGTCACTCATCGATTTTTTAAATTAACTATACATAATTATATTCTTACTCGTAAAGAAATATTTGTTCAAAGTCTGAACAAAACTTGGCTATCCGCAATGAACAACAAGGAAAACAGTTGACGTTTGATGTATTATAAAAATAATACTAGACGGCAAGTACTAATTTGGTCATCTAAAACGAAGGTAATATCTTCAGTTTATTAAATCGAAAAACAATAATCATCTACCTACATTTTCAAAATAATTCTTTTTGACCAAACGCTCCATAGTACAGAACCCACCGTGCGTCGGCAGAACAGGCTTAGCGTTACCACCTAACCACAGTCGAGATATGTCGAGAATACACGAAGCTTCCCGAACTTGTTCCGAGCGTTCGAGACAAGGCAAGATTGGTTTTTGTGTTGCCAGCTTTATGCTCTGATTTCCACTTCCCTGAGGTAAATTAAAAGTGCCTATTCAATAAGGACGTACAAACAGCTACACCGTATTGCCTTTGTGTTTTATAATTTTAAAATCATGCATTTTTTTCGTTTTTATTGGAAGTCAAAATATGTATAAAGGGTGGAGTAAATTAATAAACTGATATATCATTACATTATACACCATTATTTTTAGGTCGTTCTGGAACCGAAAACCATTAACTCGATCATCGAACTTGAAACGATTGGGACTATTTAAAAAAAAATAACAATAAAAAAACACGAAAAAATAAATTTAATGTTTTTTTTTGTGAAATAATGAGCATGTGTTGCCGATCGTGGATACGTTTTACACACACATATGCATTTGAGTGCTCATTATTTCACAAAAAAATCTTTCGTGGTTTTTTTTATTGTTACTTTTTGAAACAAATAGTCCCAGTCGTTTCGAGTTCGATGATCGAGTTCATGGTATTCGGTTCCAGAACGACCTAAAAATAATGGTGTATTAATTTATAACCAATACAAATAAAACTTCCAGCAAACACTGAAACTATTTAGGTACCTACGCAAACAAAAACTTGCCGAGATTTTCCACGTATGCCATCAACACATTAGCTAGGTACACGTGTTTGCACAACGGCAACATTCGTAGCGATTACCGAACGACTTGAAAGTTGTAGAAGTTTCCCGAACAGTCTGGTAAACGTCTGGAAGTAACCACACAGTGCAATAGCACAACACGTGCGCTGGTACGTCACGTGTTTAAAAAACGTGACCGGTGACCTGCGCCGGCTATGCCAGTAACGCTTTCGCGCCAACCTCCGCTTAGCTCGACCGAATTAAAAATACTCCGCCCTCGAACTTTACATAGTAAAGTGATGAGTTTTGGTTTTGTCCGAGTTATATCATAATTATCTTCGTTGATTCGTTGCACGGCGCGGCGTGTTCCAAATATCATTGTCCTTATCGTCGCGTGACGTTTTTTTTTTATTTTACAATAGACTACAGAGTGATAAGAAGTGAAATTATTAATTATTATTAATTATTTTATTATTATTTTCATTATTCTAGAGATTTATTTGTTGGTTGTTGCTATTATTTTGGTAACTGCACGCGTAAGTAGGTACGCGGAGGTATTTGGCATGTTTATTTACAGAAGGAAGTAGGTATTTATTATTTATGATAAGTAGGTGATTTTAAAGTGATTGTTTGAATTTTGTTTTGCAAACAATTGTTATTAGATGTAGGTATTGTGTTGCATTGTTACCTGAACCGGCCTATTAGGTAGGTCATTTGTATTTGTAAAACTTTTATGCAAAGTTTTACAAATGCAAATGACCTACTTTTAATTACTTTTTGGATTAATTTGTTGAGGAATGAAAATGAGTGTTCTAGATATCATTATCATCTTCCAGCCCTCGTCCTTCCTAGATATAAGCCAGTCATTTATAAATTCGAGAACGGTGTAATATGTATTTTTTTGTCTTTAACTCTTTACATTTAATAGCACTACTTTTCAATAATAATTCAATAACCATGTCTTCACACTCAGTTTTTGTGCGTGCATAACTCATTTTTAGCGCATTGGCTTTGCGCATTACGGCATTACGGACATTTGCCAAAACGCATAGTTTCGTAGTTCATTCCGCCGAAGCGCCAAGCGCCAAGCTTTGTGGCAACTACTATTTTTACATGCATAAACAAAATAAAAATCTTTATTTCTAACAACAATAAAGTTCAAAGTTAAGTAGCTGTAAGTTTTATTGCTGCAAACGGCTTGGTTACGATAAACAATATCTCACGTGCGACAGATAATAATGTGGAATATTCTGGATCCCCAATTTATTGCAGTATTGACAAGCAATAATGATGTAGGGCTGTCCTGTCGATGATGTCCATTCTTCGAGAAATATCTACTGCAACTAAATGCAACGCTCCATATTCGCAGGGGTTGGGATTGTTGGGAAATGTACAAGAAGTAGAAATGTACAAGAAATGTGAAGAAGGGTAACAGCAGTAAGAATAATACATCTTTGAATACAAAGGTAAAATGTCATGAATAGGGACGCAATAGTGAATCCACAAAACTTGGAAAGAGATTCACGTTATATGTATGAATGTTTAATTGTTGCCTAAAAGGACTATCATTAATTTATTAAATTAAAATAAAAACAGCACACACATTTTTTAGGTAGTTGGTGAAATTAACAATTTCTAATAATTTGATTTGAAAATTAATTCAAAGTTTAAATATCCTTCAAAGTTTAGTCTCGATTCACCGTCGTTACTCGTGTCACTCATTCACCCTGGTACCTACTACACTACTAAGTACTGCTACAGTACAAGTGTAACGACAATTTGACTCGATGCTATTCATGAGCCTCTTTTCATAAGGATCTGTAAAGGTCAACAGGTTCTGCACAGAAACAGATATAGCACATGTCATGCAAAAAACCCACCTATTCTCTGCCTTTTACGTGCAAACTCATAAATTGAATGTCACGTTCTAATGTATGGTATGTGTGTATAATCGGCAACGTTTTTTATGCGAACTTATTTAAACAACATAACATCACGCCTTTAGTTCTCGAAAGGTTAAGCATAGGTGTACCTATTGAGAATTTGAGATGAAGTCCCATGTAATGGGGGGCGAGCTTATTGTATTGCTATTGCTATTAAATGGGATCAAATTAATCCAGAGTGGACTGTTATTGAGAAATTCCTTATAGTAACTTACCTATTTAAAGTCACTGTGTAAAAGAAATCAATGGAAGACATAGAAGGGTCTGTGATAAACACTACTTATAAGTTTCCACACGCTCTAGTGCACGTGAACACAAACACATGTTGTGGACCTGTATCTAAAGAGACGGACTTATTTATGGATAGCTATACAAATAAATATCTATCTATCTATTAGAAATGCTAATTCTGAAAGAGGTGTGTTGATTATGTTGAGTTGATGACGCTTTATCCTCCTAATTTCGTTCGTAATAGAAGTTATTGTATTTTAGGAATTTGCAGGGAAACCCCGTTTGCAATATGAAAGGTAGGCACATTGACTCACAATGGGGTAATCAAGAAACATTTCATGGCAACACTAACGTAAAATGTCACTTTCACCCTTCTGTTTTGGCGGTAAAAAGATTGCTTTAAATGCATTTTATCAGAAAAACCTTATGAATAGACGGTAGGTAGCTAGGTACTGCTAAGTTTTCCTTTATTGTCAACCCTAATAATAACGGACACTCCAACTTCTTATCTTACGTGTAAACACGTGAAGTTAGCGATAAGCTTCTTTATTATTTTACTAAGCCGCTCGTTAATTTGTTTATATTGTGTAGGTGCTGTAGGTATCTTTCTGTCCTTATTCTGACTTGACAGATTGTCAGATGCTGATAAGCAAAAACACCTGTGTTCCTGTCTGTGACTTGTGAGTTTGTGATTATTCTGATGGTTTTTGTGCTTACTTCCAAATCTTTCTTTTTTACTATTTTCATTCAACTATTCGCCGAGGAGTAGGTATATGTATTATAAAAGAGTTTTGCAGAAGTTACAAATTGATGAAACCACCCTATTAGTTATTATTACTAGGTGGTCTTGTATAGTAGGTAATATAGGTACCGATCATTTGGAATTCCTGTGCAGATACCGAGATATATAGTTACCTACTTACCGTCAGAAAGTATGCGCAGTGTCATTAGCCCAGATTAGTCCATTGAGTGCAGTATTATGTATGTATGAGACGCTTTCACACCCACTCGTTGTTTGCAAACCATTTTGAACGCCGAACACGCGCCAATTCGCCATCTTCGATTTTAATCGGGGATGTTACGATGTTACACCCCGACCTTCAAACAACGATACAATTACAGATCATTGACTTTAGTGTTGATGCTTTATTTGCGAACTGCTGATAAAAATAAAAACCCTACCATTTAAAAAAATTAAATTCTAAAATAAACGTTATTTTTGTTGCTGTTTTGTAACTATTCTAGATCACCTAAAAGAATGCATGTGGTAGGTACAGTAGGTTGTTTGTTAATAGCGATACTAAAAACCAGCATGGAAGTAAGTGGACAATTTTGTTGATAAACGATAAGATAATATCTAATAGGTAAGTTATTTATCTTTTGTTCTTCCCCTGCGTTATCTTTACCAATCTAGAATGTACTAGCTTTTATTTAGGTAGTTCCCTAATAAATATCTAGTCTAATAGTCACTCCCGAGGTAATAGGATTTAATTTTCAGCACTGGACCCGTGGTGGATAATGGCCCAATCACGAACCAGGTTCGGGTCAGAAACCGTGATCCCCAGCCCGACCACAATCGTACTCTTATTACTCAGATAGTACAAGGCACAAATTCCTGGGATTTGTGGCACAATAAAAATAACCAATAACCAATAACACAATAAAAATAACCATTTTGTGCTAAGTATAGTAAAATCTCCGTTCCATGTCGTGGTCGGGTCAGGAATCACAGCTGATTACGCTCGTTGTAGTTCTAGTCACAACATTCAATAAAATGCCTCATCAGTAAATCCGTAAAACCTAGGCTATTTCCTAGGATTTGTCTCTGAATGAGATTACATAACCACTGAACAGCTAACAAGATACTACGATAGTAACATTCTCGAAGAACCACTTAGAAGGAAATACTATTCAATGGAATTGTGCTAAAAATAGCGCCTACTTATCTTAACTAGAGGACGGGCAGCGCCATCTATTATAATAAAATGATAACAACACACGCGATCTTGCAAAAATGTTTAGAATTTGAATGTCGAGCATTCTACTAAGAGCCGCTTGTGTAGTCATAAATACCGATTTTAACACACATACATAACAGAATAAATGTGTTTTACGAAATTATTATTCGTTCACAATCACATCCAGACTTACATAATTATGTATTTGCTCATTCTGCTAGCCTGTTTACGCCTGGATGGAAGATGCTTCTTGTCCCGGACATCCCGATAGAATTTTCCTGTGGTATAATTTCTTGTAAGTCTATGCGGGTAAAGCGGAGAAAACCTATTTAAGTATCGATAAATAATGTACCTATTCTATGAGTATCTAAGTACTTACATAGTGTGAACAAAAATAATAATATTGTGAGAATTTAAAAATCTAGCCAAGGATTCTGTCAGTGTCAGTCAATAAAAGTCATGAATATATCTGGCACCTTGCTTGTGGTGTCCATCAAACGATTATAATTTATAATAATCAAAGGTGTAAACATACCTTTCATGTCAAAAAATATATAATTATTATTTAGGTACTTTTTTTATTACTCTCTTTGGCCTGCGGCTTCGCCTACTTGTAGGTCGGGAATTATCCCACGAAAACGATGATCCCTGTGTCTCAATCTGCTCCAAAACTGGTCAACCGTTGAGGCGTAAAAAGGTAACAGACGGGCAGGTCGACCGACCGACAGTTTCTTTATTTATATAGAGGAGCTCATGGCCGATATAACAGCCGCTCGGGGTGGATCTTCAGGTTAAGCCGCGCTTGCCTAGGTTGGTCCGTGGATGGGTGACCACCACATAGCGAGTTTCTTCCGTGCCTCGGAAAGCATGTTAAGCCGTTGGTCCCGTCCCGGCTGTCACTTGGAGATCTTTATGTAGATAGGCAGTCGCTTCATGTAAAATACTGGTATTCAGCTGCATCCGATTAGTCTGGAAGCCGACCCAGGTAGCAGATGGCCGATGATGTACGAATTACCCACGAAGCTATTTGGTTTTGTATCCTGTTCACACTATCCAAATACAAAACATCGTTCCCCGAAACATTGCTTCCATTTTTCCATCAGGAGTTATTTCTATTTCCAACTGAAGTCATGCCCTTGACCACACGCGTGCCCGTGACAACAGAATAAGAATAAATAAATAAACAGCTTCGTTACTGCAGTAACACATCAATACGGTCCATAAGACCGAACGTGGGTAGTAATGACATAATGGCGTCTAGTGCATGTGCCAATCATTCTGTTTGTCTAGTTTTATTGCTGACGGAGAACCGAGGCGTTAATTAATGTAGATATTATTTTATTTACGAGGTTGATTCCCAACAGTCCCGACCCAAGGACTGGACTAGCAAGGCAGAATTGTGAGGAGAAAGACAGGGAGGCCTTTGCATAGCAGTGCACAGTGGGACAATGCAGGCATAGTTTAGCTATTTTATGAATTGTTAAAAGTTTGAATTTTGGTTATACACCGAGCGAAGGTTTGGTTTCGGCTGAAAATCCTCGGACACTAGTTTTGGTTTTGCTATGAGTATGTGGAAGAGTTACTGAGCACATGATCACAAACACGCTCTGGGCCTGCTAGGGTATGGATTATGGATTGGCTGTGGAAATGTTTATGTAATGAGTATTTATGCATAACTGTCCGCAACCATACTCCGGCAGTGTGAATGTTACAGGCTTAAAACTCCTTAAGGAAAAACCCATTAACGAGGCTGTCATTCATTTCAGTAGTTACGCATTTTATGAACATAGATCATCTAATACATTTTCAAGTTTCAACAAGCCATTGTAATAAAATGAAACCCATGATCCTCCACGGTGTTCTACATCGAAGTTTGTTAACCCACCGCCCACTGCATGCCCGCTGACACCATAACAGTTGACTGCTTGACATTTACACCTTGTATCAGAATATCAGATGGGACAAGAGTGATTCACACAATCATGTTTTCCTTCAGTGTGTCGGGATCCATTCCGGAATTGAAGTAATTACCGCGGTGACCTGTGTGATACTTGCAGAGATAACATCAAATTACCGTATCGCAAATTTTACTATCGTTATCCATTAGTTAATCTGTTGTGCGAAACAATTCATCACCATCTGCGTAGCCTTTTTCCAACTATGATGGGGTCGGCTTCCAGACTAACCAGATGCAGCTGAATACCAGTATTTTACGTGTAGCGACCGCTTATCTAACTTCCACACTCCAAATACTAGATAAAAAGATAGTCAAGATAACCCTTGACTAGGCCGGTTTCCAGACTTACTGGCATCTGACTACACGTAACGACTGTTATAGGTACATCTACGAATGACAACTGGTACAATTAATGCTGTAAAACAAAATGTCCTTTATTTTTCAGTTTTATGAATTCCAGCGTGAACAAAGTCAAAAGCTCATCTTATATTTTTAGGCACACCGTCATCTTGTCATGTCTAACAGATTAACTAACATTTTGGGATGAAGTCTTGATTATTAGAATGACCTCAATGTGAGTCCCGAGATCGTCCACATGTGTTTTTGCTTCATATACACGTATGCAGATAGATCTTACAATGTTGATGAGCCGACTTATGTGGATTGCTGGATAAGGGAACGTGGTAAAAAGACGAATAAAAACACTTCATATTTGGAAAATCCGTGATGAGTTAACAATCAGGTGAAGATGAATGTTCACCAAGTTAAGAAAGTCATCAGATAAATCATACCTTGCTTTCCAGGAAGTAAGTGATTGACTTGTCAGTAAACACTAACATGAGTCAATCGTGCTCAATCCTCATACATTATAAAAAGGCGGACCGATTTCTTTGTTGTATATACGAATAACCTCCGTAAGTAAATTGATTCCAAATATATCTAACACGCTTAAAAATAGCCCAAATAGAGCACGAAATGAAAGCAGCGTGAGCTAAAATAACTTTTTCACGCCCGTATTGCGACGTCACGGTTATAATGGGCAGCGATTTACTATGAGGATCAGTGCCAATAATGCCATAACATTCTGCAGGAACGGGCAGTCTTTTCACAACCACGTGCCAATTTTTCTAACAAAGAAATGGCATACATAACTATGACGTGGCATAGAGTACGTAAACGTAAAACGTTTTTTTTTAGATATGCTCGAATGTATTGAATGGGCCTACTCTTGACCTCGATCTTGTCCTGAGGACAGAGATGAGGTCGACGATGGAACGAGCTAACTCAAAAGAAGCCTAAGTACCTATTTCGTGACTTAGGCTTCGCTTCAGTAAGAACAATATTGTAGACAGTATTATTGATTTAATGCTGATGCCGCTAAAAATAACCAATAGCGTGGCGCTTTTGTATGCTTACCGCCTAGGTGCTGGACGGCTGTAACCTTGACATTGACGTAAGAATTACGTAATGTAAAAACCTTCCTGCAAGAAATAATTGGGATAGAATAACTATTTGTTTTTCTTTTAATTAACAGCATTCAACTTTCAGCTATCGATAAATTCTAACATGCAATATTGTTAAAACTAAACTACACTATTAGACTTCACTTAATTTTCAGTTCATTAAATTGCTGAAACATAATCTGATTAGGACCATGTTCTTGTATCATTTACAATTTATTGAACACGTGGCAGAGGCGCCTCGTGGCTATAAACTGCTACTCATTGTAGATAGATATTGCTCAATTTAGAACCCTAGATGGTGTTATTTTATTATCGTACGTGCAAGGACCTGTGTGTACCAAACCATGAACGTCAGCTTGAATAGGGCTTCACCGTTTAAACACTCCGTTATTATAATCATGTATTTTAAGGAGACACCAAATACAAAAGAGAAAAGAATTCATTTTGATGCTGCATCGTCATCATTAAAACCTCATCCTCAACGTTCTCACAGCTGGTACACCAGCCTCCTGCCTGTCATATCGAATGGGCCGCTATGGACCTCGTGAGTACATTGCGGGTTGGTGGTTGGCACCATGTCTTTGAAGCTTTAGGTTCTATAGGACATGACGACTTCCTCACGATGTTTTCCTTAACCGTTTTGAGAGCAGTGCTGATGAAATCATTGGCTATGTAAGTTTTCTACAGAATACTTGATGAAGCTTTAAATAAAGCTGATGTGTCACTTAGGCCAGTTAATTTAAGGTCGTTGGTCATCGATTACGTTATCTAGGTCTTGTAAAACTCTAGCAGATGTTAGTCATTTGTAACATGTGTGTGTTGAGGTCGATAGTCTTGAGTGCCATGTGCATCTAGAATCCTTGCTTCATATCGTTTAAAAGGTCTTTAATAACTAACTTGGATTTGTGTATGAACTACATTGCTTTATGGGGTGGTGCATTCCAATCATGTCATCACTACAAACAAAAGGACAAAATAGATCAAGTACTAAGTAAGACAAGAATAAGTATTTATACACGACATCTGAAATAAACGTGGCGCTGAACATCAATGAAATCCAGCGTTGAAAATCAAATGCACGCTATTATTAAAGCATTCATTTAGATTTCGCTTTTAATGCTCATGATTATGTAAAGGCTTGAATGTTAGTTAAACAAAACATTGTAATATGTGTTATTATTACCATTTTTGTCACCAACTAAGTTGTTAACAACATAGTTTAACACACTACCCAGTGTTGTTTATTAGATTATGGACTGCATGAGATGAATCAAGTCTAGATGCATCTCCACGAGGCACGCGGCAATAAAACGAACATCTGCTGTGTATTATGTATACCACGCAGATTAAAGACACCATCTATAGTTAGAAACTGTAATTTTGTACTACCCATAAGTTATATTGTTAGAGAGGTACAGTTTGTAAGTTTGTTTAGATGTAGGACGTAATCTACGAAACCACGAGTACTTATCCGATTCCTACAAATCCTTTCACTGGTAGAAAGCTTACACTATTTCCGAGTAACAAAACGTAATTATGTTTTATGCTAAAACAAGAAGTTCTCGTAGGCGTAGTCGCAATCAGAATCTAGCAATTAATCAAATGGGAGATTACCATACGATACATAACAGATAACTGCTTCCATGTAATTCATTGATGTAATTGTCACTATATGTGGATATAACTGGAGGAAACTCAACATTTAATTTATTTATGTGAGGAAATCCACGTAACCTGCAGACCTTAACGCGAAATACAATGCGACTCCAGGTAAAACAATTACTAATAGTATTCCGAGTACAGATAAAATGAGGCATAAATTAAAACAAAGCGGTCAGTGCTAATTTGACGGAGTTAATGATCGCTAAACTTGAGGAAAGAAAGGCAATTCTGAGGCCGACGACGTTGTCTTTCCTTACTAACCCTACCTTGAAGGAGTTATAGCTCGTAACTCACTGGATATTAGCCAATTATGAGCCAAAGACAGGTGGATTCAAGGTCCTGAGAAACGCACAGGACACACTAACAAGTCCTGACATCAGCCGGCCTTCATAATTACAAAACCACACCTTTTTCCATCGCCAAAATCTCCCTCACCTTTGTAACAGGTGATTAAAGTTCAGGATGCTGTAGCAAGTGAGTAGTTTAGGTGGAAGTGTAAGTTTGTCGACAGGCTCAAAGTTTGTTGAGGTCGCAAGGCCATCGTCCTCCTACGGTCACCCATATAACAATGCTAATCGTTTGTGACTCACTTTTGCATAGTGATGTGAAGTTTCCAAGATTGCAAGGATGTTTATTTTACGGGACAATGGAAAATGTTTTATATTTCCTGGAAAATAAGAATAATAGTCGATTTTCCTGGGCTGTAAGTGATTGGAAGACATTCGAGGAGTTACAATATAGGAACTGCATATTCAGGAAATGTGTGCAATTGTGCGTAGCAATGGTCGTCGCCTCGTCGATGAATCAAATGCAGGAATCTTTGGAAAAGTATTTGTAAGTAGTTTCCTTCCAGTTCCTCCAATTCCGATTTTTCTATGGAAAATATTTGAAAGGAAAGATGAGATCATAATCAAGAAATCGTCATTTCGTCTGTTGCGGTAACGGTTTTCCTCAGATGTTGTTTGACGAAGGAAAAAAAATTGATAAGATGACTCATTAATTCACAGTTGACGAATTCCTAGTATTCTTATACAATTTCGCTATAAAACGAAAATCGTCACCATCAAAATTTGTTTATTTTTTTTAAACTTGATCTTTAAATGACGCAAGAAGGAGAATGGCTACGAATCTCGTGAGATTCATAGCCACAGAAATCGGCCCATTTTGTGGGAAATACATTTCGCAGAGACATTCTACAGCTGTACAGCAGCAATATGTTGACATAATTTTTCTTTTATTTTTGATCATTTGCGGATTTCACAGATTGCACGGAGCTCGTGGCTAAATAATAACAACCACTCGGGTCGATCTTTAGGTTAAGCCGTGCTTGCCTAGGTTGGTCCGTGGATGGGTGCCCACCCATTACATACCGAGTTTCCTCCGTGCCTCGGAAAGCACGTTAAGCAGTTGGTCCCGGCTGTCATTTGTATATCTTTGACAGACGTTACAGATAGTCAGTGGCCCAAAAAGTCTCATAACCAGTCTTACCAAAGGGTATCGTATTACCCAGTACTAACTGGGTTGTGGAGGTCAGATAGGCAGTCGCTCCATGTAAAATACTGCTATTCAGCTGCATCTGGTTAGACTGGAAGCCGACTGACCCCAACATAGTTGGGAAAAGGCTTGGCAGACGCCAGACGATGATTTTTCGATCATTTTGTAAGTTACCGAAAGGTGCTTTAATTCATGAAGTATTTTTTCACTTTTGCTTCTTTTTTACGTTCTGAGTTTCGAACGTTTCACTTCGTGTGACTGTCTGAAAGCGTTTGAAATCTGTGTTAGAGTCTAGAAAAAGTATTACGACAAGAATTTTGTATGTTCATGGCTTTTATAGACCCACAATCTTGTAAATATTTAGAACCAAGAGCAACACTAAAGCTAATCATACCGAGATGGTAACCGACGTGTTTTACATACCTTACTCTTTTTTATCACTGACTGTGGGTGGTAATGGATTTCCTCTCGATTACATTAATTTGTTATGATTCCGAAGTTATACGTAATGGGCGTGATTGTAATATATCTAATCTATGCTGGATTATCCTTTAGATATATAGCACAACTTTTCTCTAACTATGTTCTAATTAAATATTCATTCTTCTCGATATAGGTAATTAATTATTACGGTAGCATACAATTGAAATAAGTATGGATATAGTTATGTCTGCGATAAGGGCACTACCGAGACCTACATGATGTTGGTAGAGGATACTGCTCCATATTTTAATCGTTCCCGATAAGTGCGATGTCTGCCAGTTCGTTAGTTTCAGTATCTGTGCCAATAATTTTATTTAGTGGACGAATTATTATTGTGTTATAGTGGTTTGTCTCATTGACGGAAGTACTTCGATAATGAAGTCCATGCAGTCCGGTACGATTATCAGGTTGGGCCGCTTTTCCATCATGAATTCCTCAGTAGTAGCCCGGAAACTGGAATTTGTGCCCAGTTGATGGCAATAGGCTCGCCCTATTATGTGGGATTAAAACATTATTGGCGATATGTGGGTGCATTTGCGGACAGGCATGGTATTATGTTTTAATCTATCTAAGTGACTGTTTTCCATGATTTTAATTTATAAAACGAATTTTCGAAAACTTATTTGGTTTTGCACTGTCATTTGGTTTTTAATTGAGTGATCTAGGCGTAATGGCGATGATAATAATTATCAATTTATTAGCGAATGGTGCATAGGAATGTGTCATAGTTCATAAATTTCGAGGTACGTAGTGCCATCTGTTATCATGAACGTAAACTATTGATGAACATGACATAACTTCAAGAGTGAGTGCTTCAACACAACCGAAGCTTATACAATTTTATTTAAATTCTGATTTTTCCGAACCGTCAAAATCACAGTGAGCTTTATTACGCATACCTAAGGTTGCTTTTGGATTACTGCTGACAGGTAATACAGCGGTAAGACATCCCCGTGCAGTGGGATACAGCAACAGCGGGCAGTTCCTGTAAAACTCCATAAATTGAATAGATATGGTGACTTATACATACTAAATAGGGTATAAATCATTTGTTACAATTCATAACATGTTATCCCTTGAGGGTAGGCACAGGTGTAACCTTATAGTACACCCACATTTCGGCAGTTATAATAATAATATCTATAATATCTTGGGACAACCAACACACCGCCATCTGATCCCAAACTAGGCACAGCCTGTACTATGGCAACCACACAACTGATAAACATACTTATATATTTCTAAATACATACATATTATAGATAAATTACACACCCAGATACAGAACAAATAATCGTACTCATCGTACAAAGATTTGTCCTGTGTGGGAATCGAACCCACGACCTCCGTCCTAGCAGTCAGGGTCACTAACCACTAGACCAACAGGCCAATGTTAAAGTCATATGTAAAAGGCGAGCCTATTGCTATCAACCGCGCAGAAATCCAGACTCCGTGGCTGCTATTGAGGAATTCTTGGTGAAAAAACCCAATAACACTTTGCCCGACCTGAGAATCGAACCCAGGACCTCTTGCTCAGCAGTCACGCTTACGACCACTAGATCAACGAGTTAGTTCATTACATAGACATTCATTATCTATCGGGAATAAAACCTTTGTTACAATCTAAGGGAAATAATACCAATAATATTGAATAAAATGATTTTAATTACAGTGGATGGACCAAACAACCAATACACAAGTGTGAACTATAGGTACCTAAAGCTATTTGATATTCCGTCAATACAAACTTACAATCAAAGCCTATGAACACTCGTAACTTAATATTATTGTAATAAACTAATTGACATGGCAGAAATAAACTTTATTTGCATGGAATAATAAATGTTAGTAAACAATATTCAAGGTATTGAGTTATCTACACCTATTAATACTCTTTTAGTATTAAATAAAAAAAGAAATCGTAACATAATATTATATGATGAAGCAAATATTTTTATAGAAAAAGCTGCCATGTCCTTAAAATCCTAGTGATACTTATTTGCAATTTAAGTATGTAAAAATTAAATCAGTATGTAATTTAAATTCTAATGTAACGTTTAGAATATAAGATAGATTATACCACTGCCATTAAATGTGGCTGGGACAGACTGGGTGCAGAAGACGGAGGACAGGGAGTTGTGGTGCAGCTTGTGGGAGGCCTCTGTCCAGCTGTGGACACTCACAGGCTGAGTTTAGTATCAGGATAGTGGTATCAATCAATTCGATTGATACCACCATCCTGATACTTCAATTTCCTTATTGCATCAAGTTAATGTAGCACCAGGCTAGCCCGCGAATTTTTTTTTTTTGCAGGTGGCAGGTTGCATGTTGATTAAAATATGATTTTAAAATTACTATTTTGGGCTACCCAGGCGCTTTTCCCTTAAGAGCTTCCTTTAATACAAACTTACCGTCCAATCGTATTAGTAATACAGCTACATAACGCTGATAAAGTTATTAAAATGTTCCTCGAAAATAATGAAAAAAAGATGATTAAAAACTTTCTTTATCGAGAAGATAAGTAATACATAAACAAAACAAAAAGGAGTAACTGATAACATTACGGTTGTACGGTGAGTACAAAAAAAAAAGGTTGCGCCAACCACAAGTACAAGGACAGGTGATGATGCACATGATGCACTCATTTTATTGACAAAGATTCAAAAGGTGTCAGACCCCACGAATGTTGGGCTGTAGAATACAAATCACCGATCAATATTTATTTATACAGTTATGTGGCTTGACTCACACTTATTGCTTCGAACGCCTCTTTTAAAAAGGTTTCACTGTTGACTGTTGTGCCAATATTTGCACAAAACGTGCAAATATTTGCACAAATAAGTAAGGTAATTTGTTCGGGTTCTTTGTTCTTATTCGCCGGATATTTTTCTTAGCTTAAGTGTGATTGTTGTCTATTTATTTTTAAAGCAACACCTATTATATTATAACAGCTATTAGAATCTTATACATACATAAACTCTCGCTTTTTCCCATGAGTAGTCAGAAACTACAAACTATAATTCTATTCTTACATACTATAGTTATATTTACTTCTTTCCATTATACATTTACCAAAGAAGTATATACCTGGGAAGAAAATCTTACAGACTAGCAACTTTAAGGTACTATTTCAAATACACAGAATGCAATTGGAATATAACAGGCAATGTTATGGCATTTATAACTAAACTTATTACTAATCTAGGCAAGGATCTGAGTATTATGATTACTATTAGAATATATTGAAAAGTATAAAACACTAATTAAAATTACCAAACCATGACACACTCAATAGAAAAAGCTAACACACTGAACCCCGTTTAATATCAAATTAGATAATTTTGAAAACACATTTCGTTAACGCATGAAAAAAGGGAGCAATTATTTTAAATTTGGTCCTTTTATTATTTTCTTTACAATCAGTATGTGAATCTCTGGTCATTAACTTTATTTACAACTAATATAAGTTTACAAGCTGTATTTTTGAACCTAATCAGGCTTTTGACAAAGTGTTACAAATAAATGATAGTTAAAAACATTTGAATCCAGCCTAAAAATCCCGATATATTTAATGTATAGATTACTTCAAGTAATTAGCGATAAAAAAGTAATTTTATAACGGATTAATTAGTACGCCCAGTATACAAATACAAATACGATTCCCAAGGGTGCATCTTAGGACCAATACAGACTGATATGAAAAGAAAAAAAATATCGCAAATTACTGTTAAAAAAGTTTATTAACATTCACAATCGGGGATACCTACATCTTATCTAAGCTAGGTCAGGTTCAAACATTCACCTAGTATGCCGTACGCCACTGTTAATATAGTATATAGAGATTTAGGAAGAAATCCACAACGAGAATCGCTTCGCTTCGTCTCTATTGTTAGTCACATCTGAGGGCCTAAACAAAGTGATATTTTAATCATCAATAATAATAAGGTCGAAAATTAAAAAAATCGTACAAAAATACGATATATATTTTTGTATGGATACGCGCTTTGGACGTGGAGTTGCGGACACCAGCCTATTATACAGTACAACTCAAACTCAAAAATGTATTGGATTGATACATATAAGCTACCAAAATGCGAATGTGAATCCTGTTCCAACTCCTTGTAGAAATACGAAACACTTTGGAAGTAATTGCCACTTGTTTAGGCCCTCTGTGTGATTACCTCTTTCTAAACCTCGCTGTGAAATATTAACGGCTGGGGCCAACGACTGCCTCTCATAGCAGCATTGTTTAAACCTTACTTAGTTGTGGACAGCTATATCCTATGAAGCTCCATCTCTTTTTTACGCTAAAGAAAGTAATATCAATTTATGACTGCTATAAGAGGTGACAGTACAGTCCCTGGTACGGTATGAGACTAGCTATCACTACTTTTACCTTTTCAGTCATTAGGCCTTCCCCTTGGGCTTGCCCCAGGCCTTGAGATTGGCCTGTGGCAGCTCCTTACAGTCCACCAGTGGGTTGGTAGCGCTAACCGATTCCATGACCCTCGGCTGAGCCTGGTCTAATAGGTCTTCATTAGCGCAGATTACTCCGGCAAGGGTGGTCTTGCGAATTTCTGCGAGTTGTTCTGTGGAAGTTATATGTATTATTAGCAACCTTCTGAACTAAACACAATGTGATATAAAATAACTGATTATGGATTTCAGACCTTAAAAAGTTCATGCAATAAGTACTTACTAAATATTTTAACAAAAATTGTCTTCTATTATGATCCTTTCGTAAGATTTATAGCAGCTTTATAACCTGAATTCATTATGGAATACAGGTATATGTATACTTAAGAAACGTAATTTAACATCTTTACAAATTCTTACCCAAAGTAAATCTAATGGTTTCATCCGATGTCTCATACCAGAACCGGTCGCCGACCTTGATCCTCAGGAACTGATCAGCGATGAGGCAGCTGAGGGTCGGACCTAGGAGACGACCCTTTGGGTCCTCAGCTAACGCGCCCGTGTATAGGTCGATGTCGTCTACTGAACTAAAATCGGTAGAGGTTACATTGGTGGTAAGTTTCAAGGATGATAAATTGATGAGAATTAAAGCTATCTTAAAAGATGATCGATTAGACGACCGGACTAGCAATGATAAAAGAATATCTATAATAAGACTTGATTAGCAGTACATAAAAGGCCAATATGCATTGCATGGCTACTGTAGAAACGAAAAGAGACAGAATGAGAGACTGTAGAAAGATTTCTACGAGGAAAAGGTAAAGAAAATATCACTTTAAAGAAATATGTCTAATACTCGTAGAATAGATATATGTAGAAGTATTTGTTGTTTGCGTACAGGATGAGAAACAGATACAGAAGAATTATGAAGGTCAAAATGATAGTACAATTTAAAAGCAAACCAGAAACTCATTCCACCACACACTTACTTGTAAATCTTACAGATCCTAGTGAGCGAGGAGTCATCGAAGATCTCGTTGAGGTCGGTGAAGTTGGTGGGTCGCGAGAGGCCGCAGTGCTCGCGCCACTGCGGGTAGGACGGCAGGCCGTGGTCGCGGCCGCGCTGGATGTTCAGCGACACCAGGTCCAGCCCGCACGGGTGCGCGGACACGGCGGCGGCGTCTGACGAGCTGTTCGCGTCGACGGGCTTCTCGAATAAGTGGTTGCTGAGCTGGAAATGGAGGATATGGTACATACATATACACACATATGGAGTACATTGTCTACTATTTCACAGAGCTCGAGAACATCGACGCTGCTTTGTCAACATCGTCATACGTCACCGTCAATTATTTTTTTGTAGTACTTGCTTTGAATGACAGCAAATGAGCATGGTAGACGTGGTGAGCTCGACGTACTTACGGCGTCACGATTTGTGTCAGAACAGCAGTCTCCGGATGCTGACGGCTTGCTCCTTGTTAAGTAAGTTAAGACAAAATTTGCCATTGTGAGTTGTTTGTATCCAAAAATGGAACCCCAAAATCAAATCAATTAATGATGCTAATGTTACGTCAAATTACGTAATTTGGGTCCAGAGCATCCATGGCGGAGGTGACGGCGTCCTTGGGTCCCTTACGGGTGTACAGCGTGAACTATTACCTCAGTAGTAACATGCGGGTCCACGGTATGCACGAGAGTATCCATGGCGGAGGTGACGGCGTCCTTGGGTCCCTTGCGGGTGTACAGCGTGAACGGGTTAAACAGCATCTGGTGTAACTGCGTGTATTGGATCGTGCCCGTGCTCTTGTCAGTGTTGTGCATCAGGCCCTGGGACGAGAACGGTAATATTTTAAATATAATTTGGGGTTTTAAAGGATGATATGGAGCGAAGAATAATTGAATAAAATTGCGAAATGATGAAGAGTGTAGACAAAAAAAGAAAGACCATGTAAATATGTCTGGAGGTACGGTCTAATTCCGTAGCATTCTCCTTCACATCTAGTTTAGATTAGTAGAAAGATAGGTATCATTGCTGTTGCTAGATATTTCGTCCACGGTATCTCGAAACTAATTGCAAGGTGGGAACAAAACCGTAACGGCCAAAAAACCAGTAGTTGCATATCAATAAATTGAGAACATTTTGGGCTGACGTGAATATAATAAACCATAATTCATTTCACCGGTAGCAAGGTGTGAGCAAATCTGAATACGGAGGAAGCGAAGTGGTTGGCGATGGAGGGGTCCACGGTCGGGTCGTACACGTCGGCGTAGCCTTCCTCCTGCAGCGTCAGGTTCAGCGACCACATCACGTCCGCACCTGAGAAACACAATTCCGATTTCGATCAATGTCCAGTGCTCAGAACTACATAGTGGATTATCAGATTTTATACATACTCCGCATTTAGCTCCTAAATCTATCCAAACCTTTGCCATTTTCAAAAATAAAGCCATCAGTAGTGAATTATAAACTTTTGATTGATATTGGTAAGAATTGGGTAATTTTTGGAAACCTGGTGCATCAACCAACATAACATAGAACAAAAGCTTTTCAAGGATGTGTGTTTATCTTTTGTTTCTGCATCACCCTGAGGTAGACTAGTGTGTGTAGTGGAATACAGTTTGAATAAATTAAAAATAAATCCAACTTGGTGACATCATTAGACATCATCATCATCATGATTGTTGGATTAGTGGAGAATGAATGTTACCAAGTATACTGGGCAGGAACTCGGAGTACGTGATATGCTGCATCTGCGCGCCCACGATCTTCCTCGCCTCCTGGAACACGGTGTCGTCGTCCCACAGCGGGTTGTACTTGCGCAGGATGCCGGCCAGGCGGTTGTGTTGTCGCGCCCAGATCAGGTGCATTGTGGTTAAGTGCAGGTTTTCGTTCGCTCGGTCATCGCCTGGGGAGGGAATGAAAAACAAGGTTTGTGAACTCTATTGGAGAATTAAGAAGAACTTAGTTTGATATATAGTTCATTTCAACCTCGTTCAGTCTTCAAAAATTTTATGCTGGAATAGGACAGGCTATTTTGGTTGTTTCGCTACTTAGCAGTTTCTGATATTTAAAAAATACGAAATTTGTAACTGGTGCTCATTTACGGAGACGCGGCGCGTCGGGCGGCTCGCGCTATCACAAACACATGGCAGTGCAGGATGCGCAGCGTGAGGAGCAGCGGTGCCGTGTCGTAGCGGGAAGCGTTGCCCCGGCGCTGTCTTCCACGGACAACGCTGCATGTGAACGCGCGTAAAATCGCTTCTCCGTAAACGCTCTCTACATCGCCATATGTTAGAATTGAAGGCGGGCCACGCCGCGTCTCCGTAAATGAACCCTAAAAGTTTTGCCATTAAAAAAGTCTATGTTGGCAGGAACCAACCAATCTTCAGCATGCAGCTGTTAAGCCGCGTTGACACGATCAGAATATATGCTCGGACCGAGTGGACTCGGATACCTACTCGGATGCAACTCGTATTAGTGTTAACCCATCATCCGAGCCATATTAACCTATCCGAGTGCGCTCGTTTACTGTAACATACCTGACTCGAAGCAGTAGCGTCCCTTAGCGTTCATCTCGGCGGTATTACAGCCGTCGTTGACGTCAGTGGAGGGCGGCAACAGTTGGGTGGCTCCTATCTTCAGCATGCGCAACTGTCCACCCAAGAACGAGCGCAGAGAGTTACTGCGCGTGTCCGCGTTCCCGTACACTGTGGAGGCGTCGATGAAGGCTGTGGCCTGGTTCAGCTGTTCGCGAGGACCTGGAACAAGACGTAGTCAATAATCTATTAGGTGAGTGGGTAATTTCTCTCGAAAATTGTCAGAATGACTCAGGCTACGTTTGTCATGCAATGATAAAAAATACTTTCTAAGCAAAATTTTGTCAATTTTTTGTTGTCACGGGTAGTCAGAAGCCTGAAAGTCTGATGACCAGTCTAACTGGGTTTTAGAGCTCCATGTAAAATATCAGTATTGAGCTGCATCGCCAGAAAAATTTAGGCGGATGGTGAGTTTCCAAAAATCTGATTAATGGAATAAATACAAAACGAATAGGTAACATAATATCGCGTTTTATAATTTCAACAAAACGTAAATCTAACTTACCAAAATGGCACGTGGGAGCTGGAGCAGACCTGACAAACTCCATACACGTGATGTTGTAGTCCTGGTAGAAGGGATCTTCCTCGTCCAGGCGCACCGGGAAGCACTCCGGGTGCGGGATCTGAGACGTGTCGCAGCAGGACAGGGCTGTGCCGTTCTGACCTGAGGAGAACGGGACAGACAGGAATAAAGATTATGAATATAAACTTGAATTAAATATTAGCAAGTTCTGAAATAATTATGGTCATTGCTGATGTTCTGGATGCATTAATGGAGAGAGGTCTAAAGAACAGTTATGCAGCTAGATAGCCAGGTTGGCTACCAAATCATGAATAGATGTAAATTAGGTAACTTGTTCTGGTGCAGTCAAACGGCACCTGTGTCTGTGCACTAAAATATTTCCCACCTCGATGGCCATAGTCTCTGCTGATGTAGGCCGCCTTACAAACCTTTGCTAAGCGCAGTAGCAGTGATGTCATGGTCCAGGAACTGTCCCCACACCGCCAGCATGACGGTGAAGGAGGAGTCGTGCGCGTAGCTCGGACGATGCACCGTCACGCTCACGTCGCGGGCACTGGGTAGTGCTGCCCCGTCTACACCGACACGAGGGGAGCTGATACCTGGGAAGAGGAGATGAAAATGAATTTTGTGAACAGCTTATCAAACTTTGCGATAAATTGTAAAAAAATACTGTTAGAGCATTTATTGGTAAACGATGTAACCAGACAGAGTTAGTTTGCAGACATCCACTGAATTTGTCAGTACAGATCTACCAGAAAAGATATTTCCAAAAGCGCGGCAGTATTCAGTACAAATTTAATGTAGCTCTCACGAACTATCAAAATGTAGTAAAAATGACTTGCCACAGGGGTTTTTACGAAAATAACCATGGTTCTCTGTTAAACTCTGTTTAATAAATTAAAATACAACAGCACATACCATCACCATAATCAGCCGCCAGCACCCTTCTGAACGGAGTCTTGGAGACTCCATACCGCAGGGGGTACTCCAGGTTATTGCACGTTCCATTCATAGTTCTGTACCTGGACAGCACGCATGGTGGAGGGTCGTCCAGGCAATATGGCATCTCAGGGAATGAGTCGTTCAGCCGGGGCCCCTGACCAGATCCGCCGGGGCGAAAGGATATGTCCGTGCTGGAAGAATAGAAATGAATGAAATTAGGAAACGGGGAAAACAAACTCCGAGGTCAAGTCAAGGCCTCTTTTAAAGTCCGGACATTAAACGTACCGCAAGTAAATAAGTCGTGAAACAAAATACAGCAAACCCGGTCAGGTCTTTTAAGGATAGCACCAGACACAGTTTTGAGGAAACCTACTCCAGCAGACAGCACGCATTCATCAGTCATTGTGAGCTCAAGCCAGTCTGGGAATTTGGGGCCTAAGGTACCAAGTTCGAATAGTCAAAAAGTAGGGCAATAGCAAATTGTTCCAACTTTGTAATTCACATGAAACTCGCAATCATCAGGCGTTTCCTGCTATTTCAATTTTTTTCTTGCTTTAGAAAAGAAATAATGCGTCTCTTTACTTAATTATAACGTCTGTATTAAAGGATATAGAACTCCAGGAAGCAATATTGCTTACACATTATGGAAACCGGGTGAAAACTGATATTTTCCTACAGCGCCAGTCAAATGAAGTGTGAATAGTGTCACACATTCTAGTTAGCTGATACCTTCGTACACAACTTTATGTTTTCTCTTAGAAATAGTTCGAAAAGATGTTCAAACGAATGATAGTGTTCGTTCGTTTCATTGTATCACCAACAATACCTATTTGAATACATAATATAAATCTTGTAGTAATTGCCATAGCGCCTTAATGATATATAACAGCAAGCAAATTACTTTGACTTAAGAAATACGGAAAGTCTCTATACTTTCCGTATTTTTCAACCTGTACCTACCCATAGGTATATATTTCTCCTAACATTTCAGCCTTATATCAGGAAGACCAGGTAATGTTCTTCTACGTTCCAGATCATTCTTCCATCCAACTGCTATCGATCGATATATTTTGGCGGAGTTCAGTAACCCGTGGCCACTGAGGCGGCGCGGTGAAGCCAAACCAACGCAAGGATAGTGTTACGTGGTTTTATAACAACTTAGATCAAGTATTATGTTACCAAGACCGGCAATCGTCCTAATTCCATCTGACATATGATATTTTTGCCTATTATAATGCAAAGAAACTAAAAGTATTTTGGTTATGATAATGACGCAATTTAGGCAACTGGTATTTTTTTATTTGATTCCATATACGCTGTGTCATAGACGCTTCTAAATTTGGAAAATTACACGTGCCGTAGCTGTCCTTCAGAGATTTGAGACCTTCTGGGGATTTAAGGTGGCAAGAGAATTATTTCATGTTTTGCATAAATAAGAAGCAATAAGCAGAAATGTAGCCGACCAGTCAGTATACCTCAGCCCTAGAGAAAGCGACGTTTTTACAACAATAACTGTGATATAACAATAAAAAATATAAAGGACTGATCAATCTATATATCTATACAAATAAATAAAATTGAAGTTTCTGTTTGTCATATAAAAATAACAGCTTTTTAATGAATTCATATGGAAATATATACGGCACATATAGCAAAAACACATTTTTTTTTCAATTTTTGTCTGTATGTCTGTTTGTTCCGCTTAATCTTCGAAACGACTGGACCGATTTTGACGGGAATTTTACTGGCAGATAGCTGATGTTATAAGGCGTAATTCTATTTTTATTTTAGAAAAATAATTGGGTTCAGTGCAAAAAAAAATTAAACTCTGAAATTGTTAACAAAACCCGATTCTGAAAGGGAAGTAATTTTTTTATAATAAATTCACGCGAACGAAGGTCGCGGGCATCAGCTAGTTGATCATAAGCTGCCGTAAATATGTATATCTTTGCTGAAAAGTGCTTTAGAAATTGAATACGAAGCGCGATACGATAAGCGATTGTTATTTGTCTAAAGTTCTGGACCATCTTACCTGCTGACTTCATCAAACCACTCGACTTTAGGGAATATATGAAGATTGTGGGGACTTACCGACAAAGAACATAAAGTTTCTAATTACTAATCGAAAGTCTTAGCAAGTGAAGTGACGAAAAGCCAATTATAGATGGGTAACTGTATACCCCATATAGCCAGTTAATTGCTTCTGAACAAAGACATAAATGGACACAGGTTAGGACAACTCCGCTAACCGACAGGGTGCATTAATCTGCTTATTTTGATTTATATTCCACCAGAATTTTTCTCAGGATTTTATTTAAATTGTTTTTTCGATTACTATTCCAAGGCATCACTCCATTTCTGTAAATAATACAGCTAAAATAAAATAAAACCAGCAATGCATGTTGAAATACTCTAACGAACGACGTGTGAAATCAGCTGTTCACTTCCTGCCTAAGTACAGACTTCATCGAACTCGTCGTCACGCTTGCCGTTCGCTACGTGCGTCTTGTCACGGTAACGATACATTGCCCGCCCTCTGGTCACGTGAAGAGTCCACCAACCGCTCGGCGATTTCCCGAAATACTAGGTGGACACTCGGACCCCATGACCCTAATGGGGGTTTGAATTTTCTGTGAAACTTTATATGCTCTGGGTCGATTGAATCAAAAATTGGTGTACACACTCTTCATTTAAAATAATGAAACACGTGTATCACAGTTTTTCCAAAATCATACCCCAACATAGTCAAATAGGGCTTTGAAACTCACGTAGACGGGTTCATGGCGCGCAGTGTGGCGTAGAGCGTGCAGGTTGGAGGGTGTATTCTTTGTGAAAAGTCTGGATCCAGAAAGAGTTTTTCGAAATTCCACCTCTAAGAGGGTGAAATGGAGGGTAGAATGTTGGGGTCGATTGACTTGAAAATTTGTGTACATACTCTTCAGTTAAATTATGAGAAACATGTATCACAGCTTTTCCAAAATCATCCCCCAATATGAAATTCAAAGTTTTGACTGACTGACTGATATATCAACGCACAGCCCAAACCGCTGGTCCTAGGGAAATGAAATTTGGAGGGTGTATTCTATGTGAAGAGTTGGTATCCACTAAGGAAGGGTTTTTCGAAATTCCACCCCTAAGAGGGTTAAATGGGGTGTTAATTTTTCTGTGAAACTTTTTATTCTCTGGGTCGATTGTCTCCAAAATTGGTACCTATACATACCTACTCTTAAATTAAAATGATGAAAATCATCTACATATTACTTTTTAGGGTTCCGTAGCCGAAGGGTGACTAACGGGACCCTGTTGGTAAGCCTCTGCTCTCCGTCGGTCCGTCTGTCTGTCAGCGGGCTGTATCTCATGATCCATAATAATGATGTAGACAGTTGAAACTATCCCAGAATGTGTATTTCTGTTGCCGCTTTAACAACAAATCTTACTAATATTTTATTAATTACTTTCACGCAAAAACTACTGAAAGGATTTGGATGGAATTTAGCACACAGATAGTTAATAACTTGGATTGACACATAGAATACTTTTTATCCCAGTAGTATGACCCGTGGGACAATTATCGAACACCACGCGGGGGAACCCGCGGTCATAAGCTAGTGAGGAAATAAAACAAATCAAAATTAGATTCCCATAACGTTCAAAATCAAAATCAATTTTATTTGAAATGAAATGAAATGAAACACAGAATACAGAAACACAATACAGAAAACAAACACGGAAAACAGAACATGGGAATACAGTTCTTAGATTAAAGTTGTATGTTATGCCAAGAATCGTACAATATGGCTGCATGCGAAATAATTTCTTGTACCCGTCATCTTAGATATACTGAATTCACCCCATTAGTCTGCGTCTGCGGAGGGCTGCCCCTTACACCCTGTATACAATAATAATAACATTAATTGCATAAAGAACATATTACTCGTTAAGGATAGGGAAAGCTTGTGATATAAGCAGTTCTAAGTGTAACTTGAAGTTAATTAACTAAGCATACCTAATTATAGCAATCAACATGTGCAGTTCTGCCTTTCTGAAGTGGTGTATTTTCCTCTTTAGTCACTAGTTCATGTGGCCTTCTAATTTTCTCCTAATCATCTAATATTGTCACAGTACCTAGCATGTACATGTCCTCAATGCACATTCATTTATAATTTCACATGCATAGATGCAGCGGCGGCGGGATGCCAATTTAACGAATGTAGGTGACCGGAAGACTAGCCAGCAATTGAAGACTGACCGATCTATTGGACTAGATGGATTTATGAGTAACGATTATGTATTGTAAATAAGGAATTATGACTGGAGGATGGGGACTTTCCATTATCATCGCGTGGACAAATAGCCGTGACTCAACACCGGCCGGTGGCCTTCCGTTGATCTGATAATCTAGTCACAATAAAGTTAGATTTTTTAAGCAGTGGGCTAACGAGTGGACGATTCCTCTAATTCAAAGCATTTATATCAATTAAACCAATTATAGGGACTTTTGAATTGTCAGGGAGTCGGTTTGGTAAAAAAGTGAAGCTAATGGCCCATAACAAAGCGTAGTTGGTTACTATGGAGAAGAACGAACTAGAAACTCCATGGACATTCTTTTTAAGGGTTGAAAATAAACAAGTGTGAGAATACCATACAGTCGTAATTCACATATATCCAATGAGTAAGACTGATAGATAAACTAAAGTAACTGATTTATCGAGAACACTACCGAAACCACTCGGTTGGAATATTGTGACAAATTCACAGCGTATCATATGTCGGAATTTGATCTGAATCGGTTATATTCTTTGAAGTATCTAGTATGTATAAGAAGGGCTCCACGAACCCAAAAATGTTTAGGTTGCCGTGCCCCCCGATTTAAACTTTTATGTAGATATTTAAGATAAAAGAGATTGGAAAAAAAAAATTGTATAATTTTTTGAAAAATTAACTTATTTTTTTTTCTTACGGGGATTTATTCTATCAAGTGTCTGGATGATACCATAATTTATCAACTTAAGTTTTTGAGTTATTAACGAAAAACTAAATTCCATCTTTTTTCATTTTCTTTAATCTTTGCTTTTTAGAAAAAAGGCTTTAATCGCGAAGCGATAAACAAAAAACTACGAGGCTGACATAATGCCTCGTAGTTTTACAAAATACTTAGAATCTAGATAATAACTAGGATTTTAACTTAATTAATTTAACAAACAAGTGATATAACTTAATAGCTAATTTGTCGTAGGTTTAGACAAGATCGAAATACACATTCCAACATCCCCTTAAACTAAGTTCCGCTTCTGATTCTAAAGCTCTTCGTTCTTTTTCAACCCGAGCAGGAGCACACTCCACCAAAGCGTGGTAGATGTCTTCCCTCACATTGCAAATCAGACAATTTGGGGTGTCAACAACCTTCATAAGATGCCCGAACGCATTCAATGGAATGTGCCCGGATCGCAGACGCATGCTTGTTACTAACAATCGTCTTTCATCTGTGCTTCAGAGAACCAAGGAATCCTTGGTGGTTCCGATTTTATTGTCCTGTACCATATACCCTTCTCTTCAGATCTTTTGTCAAAGTAAGTTTTCCACATGTTATTGCAAATTATTTTGACATCTCTAAATAAATCTGTGAAGAAGGGTAGATGACTGACAGATATTCCTTCATAGGTTCCTATTTTTTCCAACTTATCCACTTGCTCGTTTCCCATCAAACCAACGTGTGATGGAATCCATTGGAATTTAACGGTTTTGTCACTTTCTCTCAATTTTAAATATAATTCTAATACGGAATAAGCTACAGGCAGACCTCGTATGCCCGAGGTGCACCGAGCTGGGAGTGATATGAAGGTGCGAAATACGTAATTGCGCCAGTTCGAAAACTCATGAATTCGAAAACCGCCATTTCGAATGACGTTGTCGCAAACACGCTGTTTCGAATAACTGTTTGAATGATACGCTAGTTCGAAAGTCTTTCAGAATTTGTCCGGGGATCGAATTTGCGACCCCGATAAGCCTTATCTTTGTATTGGGTTTGGGAAACAAGACCAATGAAAAGTATTATTTTAAGATAACTTTTTAATTTCCAGTAACTATAGTAATCAACAAATCAAAATTATAGGTGGTATGGTATAACAACAAATACTAAAAATTAAATATTAAGGGGGGTCCCCATACAATAAACGTGTTTTTTTCGTATTTTTTATAGATAATGTACGGAACCCTTCGTGCGCGAGCCCGACTCGCACTTGGCCGGTTTTTACTTTTGGTAGTGAGTATACCATACCACCTATAATTTTGATTTGTTGATTACTATAGTTACTGGAAATTAAAAAGTTATCTTAAAATAATACTTTTCGTTGGTCTTGTTTCCCAAACCCAATACAAAGATAAGGTTTATCGGGGTCGCAAATTCGATCCGCGGACAAATTCTGATTGGAATATGCTGTTCGCAACAGTGGATTTCATTGCCAAGACTTTCGTACTAGCGTACCATTCAAACAGTTTTTCGAATCAGCGTGTTCACGACAACGTCATTCGATATAGCGGTTTTCGACTTAATGTATTTTCGAACTGGCGTACCACTCTTATTTTTTTCGAAATAGCGTGCGTCGCAATTACGTATTTTGAAACTTCATATCACTCCCCACCGAGCTATATGCAGCAAAGCGCTTTTTGAATCACAAAGAATCAATAATTTAGAATAATTGCATGACATCAAGTAAAACAATTGCATTTTTTTTAGAGGTAAGTACATAACATACTTTCGATACATTTTTCTAGACGTCATTCGGAATCGAATGAGCCATCGCTCATATTTTTGGGAGCTTTATCAAGAATTAACACGTTTTTGAACTTGTTGTCTAGCCTACATTACGACATCTACTGGTCGACTTGGAAGTTTTGTCTAATTATTATTATCTGCAAATTAAATGTGAACTTGACATTTTGCGTCGTTATATATGTAGGTAATCTAATATTTTCAATTGCGTAATAGAATTTCGGTTGCAACGCCATAACCTAGAGATAATTAAGACAAAGCAATAGTGAAAGGACAAACAACGAGACAGGCATGCATGTGACTAATAATCGGAGACCAGTAATACACCTATTGAACATCGGCGTGCGAATAAAGATTATTTATGTAAGTTACCTCGTCTTATAGATGATGCTGATTTACACTTTGAGAATTGAATACTACACATTTCGCATAACGTAATTTTCTAACGTATGTACCTATTTTATTAGCACCAAGAACTTACCCATTCATGAGCGCCTTGGTAGCCATTTCGGCAGCATACGCGGCATCAGCTAACGGCTTTACCTCAGCCGAAGTAGCCGCTGCTCTCTGCGCCCTGTTCGCTGGAGTATCCAAGTCCAGTGGTCTTCTCTTCCATTCCACCTCCGTCAGCTTTTTCAAGGCAGCCTTCCCTTCTTCTGAAGCTGATGCTATTTGAGCCTTGCTTGGGTTGGCGTTCGCCCAGGCGGCTGTTGGCTGGGCTAAGGACAAACATAACGTTGAGAGTGAGAAAGCTAACCGAATCCAGGCTGAGATGGTACGGTCATGTATTGCGACCCGATGACCACGTGGTGAAAAAGTGCCTTTCTATGACGACACAAAGGAGAGGGAGGGGTCCACCCCTTAAACCTCTCTATCTACAAAATGGTTTAAGTTGTTTTTGTTTGGACCTAGCTGCCTAATGGTAATCTACTTAAGATACCATCACATTAATCATGGCATGAGTAGCAATATGGGCTCGTCTGAAGAGCAGTTAGATGTTAATTGAGGTGTTAGGTATATTAGTATTATTAACATTTTATTTTAAGGGTTCCTTAAAATAAAATGTTAAAAAAAAATCAGGTATTCCCTACATTTTGACGAGTTAATCGATCATAAATGTAGGGAACAGCTGATTTTTTTTTCGCGATTTCAGGTTTGGTCCCATAGTAAAAGTTGTTCATAATGATGAGTACAATGACCTCTTAAGAGGTTGCTGGTGTTTTACAAATAACCCTGTATATTCGTTGACATATTCTATCGTCCTTACCTTTATCTTTATGGGCGTTTGAAAAATATTGGTCATTATTTTTGTTTTGCTGGTATTAATTTCTAATCCTACTTTCTTGCTTTCTTTGTCGAGGTTATGGAGCATTTTTCTAGTTCTGTGGCAGTTTCACTAAAACAACTATTTTGTCAACGAATCCACACCCCCTATCCGATCTATATTTTGGAAGATATCTTGAAGAACTGCTATGAATAACTTCGGCGAGAGCGGATTGCCCTGCTTTACACCTCTTTCGATAGGAAACTCTTCTTATTTCCTTTCTAGTTTTATTCTGCTCACGCTTTTTGAATACACATTATTTTATGATATTTATGTATGTCGTTATTTTTAAGTGCTTCCCTTAAAGACGTATGCGCAATATTGTCGAAAGTAAAGGGTAAAGTGGTTTGTTAAATTCCTGATACTTCCCTATTAGTTGGTTCATTGTGTGGTTATGGTCGCTGGTTGAATAGTTCGGTCGAAACCCTGAAGTGCTATTCTGCTAAGCAAGATCGACGAAAACAGCTTATATACAGCTTATCAACATAATGAGTTCCAAATACAGAATATTAATAATCTAAATGGTGTGGTACAAAAGCGTTGTTTTACGAAACACGTGTAGGTTAAAAGTTTAAACTAATGTTAATAAAATATTCTCTGTGTATCTAATGGATTCTATTTTTCCTGCAAATTAAACAAACTTATTAAATGGGTTTTTAATTAATGGTGAATAAATTTCGCTTAGATAAAAGATTAGACTAAATTTGACCCTGATCTTGAATTAGCTGTTACGTTGCGTCAAGGTTCTATCACTAATTTATATTCATTGACTTTTTGCGGTATCGAACAAGTTTCGCCAACTCCTGAGTGACTTGATTCATAAATATCGGTTTAATTTTGTAAAAATATAGTAAATCATGATATAATAGAGCTAAGTGTCTGATATATTTGTATTGTATGGAAATTATTTCAAGTCCTTATTTAAGGTAGATAATCATATAAAAGTTCGCGTTACTTTCTTTTGCCCGTGTAGAATTTATTTTGTCCTATTTGATAACACGATTTATCTTCAATCAAAATGAAAATATAGCAAGATGTGATTGACAACTTAAACCTCGCGACAAAAGATCCTGCCTCTCACGTCGCCTGCCAAACATCACGCAGCGAGATGAGGCCCCCGAGGCAAATGGTCATCACCAAGCCCACTTTAATAGAATAATAGATGTTTTGGATTTTTTCGCTGGCATAATATGGCACGAGCATGATATGTGAAACAAAACGGCTCTTTTTATATTTTTTGAAGGTATTTTTTGTATTAATTATGGCACCGGTCGTGATCAAACAACTATAATCTTCATCTTCTATAATTCAGAGTGCGAATTTTGTGATTTTACGTGTGTATGTGGAGGGTAATCTCTGGAAGCACGGCCGTATATTTTTAAAATTCTGTCACCAAACTTATACTGTCACTTATGGGATATCTTCCGAGATTATAAATTATTTTGTGCTCCATATATAACAACAGCGACAACAACAGCGCAACAGCAACAACGTCGAAATATCGGGAGCTCAAAATAATTGATAATCAAAGAAAATATCCCGTAAGTGATAGTATAAGTTTAGTTTTAAACCGTGAACGCTTAAGCAGTGGAGGATTCTGTCACCATTTGAAAGGTACATTATTCCTGATGGAAGAACCAAATCCCTATCACTTTTTCTGACTTGGGAATAGAACCTAAGTCTTCAATCTAAGCAGTACCGCTTGCGACCACCAAACCAACGATGTCATAATAACTTAGGTACTTCATTGAGAATTCCATAAATTAATACTTAAAAGCCTAATAAGTTCTATTTTGACGTCTATAACTACGTGTTTGACGTCAATCCATGCACGCACACGCACATTCACCAAAATATACCAAAACCGATTATGAGGAAGTAGAATTTGTTCTTGGATTCGTGGCCGTAGTTCCTGATTATTTTGTACACGGAGGATCTGCGGCCTGATGCAAAACCGGCAGGGTTTAGACAATATGATAATAGTGACATTCTTCAACCTACGATAATGGAGACACCGAACTGCGACGACTCCAAATAAATTGGGATAAGGGTAGGACAATGATGAAGATAACGACGACGATGGAAAACTGATTGGACTTTAGATTGAAATAATCATTAGAATCTGTATCAATTATCCATTCATTTGTTTTTATGTGGGTTCCACTACCACGGCCTACCGCCCTGTGGCTTTTCAGTTTTTGTTATTTAATTAAAGATAACCCACTAAGATATCACACAAACCAATATACAAATAAGATACAAATGTATTAACAAATAAAATTATCATTTTACTGGCATGAGTTATTTTTAAACGTTTTCATTGAAATTCTATCCATAATATTATTATTACGTCAAGAAATTTGTAATGACGTCAAAGTCTTCAATTTAACAAGTGATTAAAGTGCGGAAACTGTCTTAAATTCGGCTATGAGGCTAAAAATATAATTAATATACGATCACTTAAGTGCAACTAATAGATTAGATATTGGTCTTTTAGTTTTAAATTACACACCGAAGCTTGTAATACATAGTTATAATAAATCCATTTAGATTTTTGTTTGAATAACGACCATAACCACCAAGAAAATGTGTCGCAAAAAATCCGTAGAAACAAGTTCGATAATAATAAAAGGTATAATAATTAGGAAATATATTATTCGAGCAAAGTTTTCAAGAAATCGTGTTCGGAAAATTGTTATTCTGAGAAACCGTTTTTAAACTTATCCATAAACGAACTTGTTTTTGTGAATTTCTACATTCAAGTTCCGACAGATATTTTAGTATCCCTTTCCGGATAACTTGAATATCAAGTTTTCAACCTGTTTATGTTGTAATAGCCAAAACAAACAAAATTGTTAAGATAGGAATGTACGCAATAAATTAGTTTTTTTTTTCGATTTTAGTCTAGCAGCTGATCATACTATTCTCGTTTTACAAATAAATAAATAATAATAGATTAAACTGGATTAGAGAAGTTTACTGTTACATTTTAACGGGACAATCATCTTTTATTACAAAAGAGCATGCAAATCTTCAAGTCTTGATTTCGAAAATCTTGGAAAATGAAAATACACTTTCGTGTTTTTTCTTTCTTCTACTTCAATACTACTACTTCATTGTAAACATAAGGGTTGCCAAAAACCCCAAGATTGCTCGCTTTTCACTGCCACATACAATCATAAACTGTGAAGATCATTGACTTACCTTCCAAAGGCCACTTCAGATTCATCAGCGGCAGCAAGGTCGGTGGCATTGCCATCAACGTCACGTTCCTTTTATAACCAGGAGATGGTTTCATGCCAGGGGACATCTTCAGCAGCGTCAGGTTGTTTTCTGGCAGGGGCAGCGGTGATGCGCTTGGTTCTGTCGTATCGTCGTCATCAAACGGGTCCTGGCTCAGGTTGTAGGAGATTGTCACTAGTAGAGCCACTCCTAGGACCGCGCTGGAGGAAAACAAAAATCATTATGATAACATATGTTATTCCCGAAGGATTAGACAGAGATATATGTAGTTAGTTACTGGGTTGTGGAGGTCAGATAGGCAGTCGCTTAATACTGCTACTTAGCTGCATCCGGTTAGACTGGAAGCCGACCCCAATAAAGTTTGGGAAAAGGCTAGGCAGATGATAAGTCTATAGTACACGTTTCATCAGTTATGTTCAACGTCTAATATTATTATCCCGCCTACTGCCATCAACTGGGATCAAATCTAGATAAAGAAAGTCCAATACTACTTTGCCCAACCCGGAAATCGAGCCCAGAACCTCATTCTCCGTGCTTGCAAATACTAGACTGACGAGGTACAAGGTCCAGTAATTATGACGTTTAGAAACAAAGCTTCAGGAAAGGTCAGATTTATGCGGTAGTCCTATTTTGAGCTGGAATACTCTCGAATACTACGTTATTATCATAATGCTGTTGTGCTCATAAGCTCATACATATTTAAAAGTTTTTTTTTTTACCAAATCCACAAAGGTTATTTTTGGGCTGTGTATCGTCAACTGAAACTTTTGCGTTTATTTTGGTGATCCCGTTGCCTCGCCTGTGTATCCACGTTCACTTCAGGCAACTATTCCTTTACGTGATGCAGAAGGCATTATTGGCCCCTTTACAGTCGGAATGGTGGCTGTGAGTACATCTGCGTTGGACTAGGTGCCGGCCGTCCCTCTTCAGGTCTCGTTTCCTAAAGCTGTTAAACTCCCTTCATTACGTCTTAGAGACGCGTGCGTGATACACTACTCGCCGCAATCTCAGGTCCTCTTGGATGAGGGACGTCTGATGTCACCAAGTCTGACGCTCCTAAACCTTGTCTTCAGTTTGTCTTCAGAGGCCTAGCCCACCATCATTTAAGTATACTTATTATCTAAAACCAGCAACTACTTACATAATAAACACACAGATGGCGCACTGCGTGTGGTGCAGTCGCTTCTGGTAGCGGCGCGACATGCTCGACTCGAACACATACGTGGGCTGGTGCACCAGCGGCGTGCGCTCACTGCTCGAAGACGCCTGCATCTTCACCTGGACACAAACACGGAATTTGTGACTTGATTACATGTGCCGAGCACTGGCCAAAGACTGGCCAGCGTTATCGATGATGGAAAGGTCAAAATGCATCAGATTACTGATGACTGATGGCTTATGCTCCCGAGGTAAATGCTGTTGAAAGGAATGAGAAACTGTTTAAAGGTGATTATAGCTTGTCTAGACCCTAAAGACAGAGAACTCGGCCTAGTGCATCCCAGGTACATTCGAGTCGAATGCAGAAACAGAACAGTTTTTGTTCTGTCTTGGCACTGTCTTGCCACTGTACTCGAAACGTGAATAAATGCATTATAGCGATCCTATATCGTCTTCCTATTATCCCGCATGGCTATGTTAAACTGTAGCTGTGCTTAGACAATTAAGTGATTTCTTTGATTTGTTCTCGTCAAAAATCGATTACCATAATTTTTTGGACACGTTTGTCTTTATTAGGCATCTGTCTCACGGTCAACGAAGCGACAGCTATAGACTATTTTCTCACTCAAAACGTAGAAAAGATATAGGTTGCACCCGTGTCAGTAAAATAGATATTAATAGATGATCGCTGACTGTTTACACTGCTCTAGAGAATTTTCTAGTAGCTAGCTCTACGGTTTTACATATCGTCGGTGTTGTGACTTCTGATCATTTGATTATTAAATTCTCCCCACATGCAAATCAAATCGAATTAATAGTCATTTATTCAAATTGGGCTGAAAATCGGCACTTCTTGTACGCCATAATTATATAAGCCAGCCCCCTACAACACCCACCCTTCACTTTCTAATGCATCTGCTGTTTTGTTTGCTTAGAATATTGTTGTTTTGTTTATACTGTGTTATAACTACAAAACTATAATAGTAATAAAAATATGTGTACAAGTATCAAAAGGGTTTCGGGGGGTCTAAAAATTCGTCCACATCGCTGTCAATAGGAAAAGTGCCCAGAAGGCTGGCAGCATTGCCACGTTGGATGGCAATGCTGATTCTTTGGCCAAAAAATAGGCCCGCCCTCTGGTCACGTGAAGAGTCAACCAACCGCTTGGCGATTTCTCGAAATACTAGGTGGGCACTCGGACCTCATGGCCCTAGTGTTTTATAACTGAATAGCTTCAGCCCACCCTTCGTTCACTAGAAAGAGACCCATATGTACCATAAAACATATTCTATGGCACTCGGGAATATTGTAGCCTTCTATCCGTGACAGTCGTTTCGAAGATTACTTCTAACATCCAAATTTACAATCTTTACCTACATATTTATCTGTACTAATATAGAGTGTAACCCAAAGTAGCAAAATTTTGCCTATAAAATTTATTATTTGGTGTGCGCTGAGAAAACTATTATATTACTAGCTGTTGCCCGCGATCGTCGTTCGCGTGAAATTATTATACAAAAATATTACTTTCGTTTATGAATCGAATTTTGTTACAATGGTTTTAATTTTTTTTTTGCAGAACCCAAATGTTTTTTCTAAAATAAAAGTAACCTATGTTAGACCTTATAACATCAGCTATCTGCAGTAAAAGTTTCGTCAAATCGGTCCAGCCGTTTCGGAGATTATCCGGAACAAACAGACAGACCGACAGACAGACAAAAATTGAAAAAAAAAGTGTTTTTGTTATAAGCCGTATTATACTTTCATAGGCATTCAGTAAAAAGCTGTTATTTTGGTATTACAAAAAGACACTTAATTTTTTATTTATTTATATAGAATGTATAGTTTATAAGATGTGTAGATATACATATATAAACTTGATGCTGTTACTTTTTATCCCGATATACCCACGGAATCGAAACTTAGGCGGGTGAAACCACGGGGTGCATAATAATATGTAATATTAGCGTAGATTCAATGAGAAAATTGACATTAACCACCATCAGTCCACGGCTTCGGTTACTAATAATATCATCCGTATCATCGTCAGTAGTTTTACTGAAATGCATAGTGGTGCAGTATCTAATAAGATAGTAGGAAAACACTCCAAACACACGGTATTTACATTAATAATTTTATCTGTTACTAAACACATGTTATCTTCTTGCACACTTGCATGCATACGGATTAACATGATCTTATCTACATATTTGAAAAAGGCAGTAGTTAGATGCGATGAATTGTACTAGCGTCCATGCTCTATGGCTGAGCCGAGGAGGCTATAAGTTGATGAGATCATAGTAATATTATCTCTTTCCACGATAGCCTCATCTTTTTATTATTTACTTCAGACAATTCAGAAGTCCGGTTGCTAACATCATTTCACAAAAACCTGTAGATTGTACGACAATAACAGAGCACACTTACCTTCTGGTTATACGCCTAAATCCTATTCTTCAAATAGATATGCGCACTCTTGGTATCTCACGTAAACGAACTTATATTTGATCAAGTATCTAGATACTCATATAAAATGCTTCGAGTTTATCCAGTTTTTTTTATCACACACGGGAATTAACACATTAAACCAATGATTTTACTGGACTACAGTACGAACTTAGCTTTGGAATCGTCTCTGGCGTTTGACACTGATGGCGGTTACAAGCGGACTGGTAGATTAGACCCATCGATCGAAGAAGTCCTATATATGTAGATACCCATGTTAATCTACACCTTTTTAGACAGTAATTAATGTAATGTCTCATTTCATTATGAACTCATTAATTAGGTTGCTAATATTAAGTAATTGGTAGACAAATAATGGATCGTTTCTAGACTTTTGGTCATTAGAATTATTTTTTCAGAAAGCAATTTAAGTAATTGTTATCATTTATTAATCACTTTGAATTAGTTTTTTTAAAGAAATTATTTTGTTATTAAAACTAGAAACGGGATATTTACCATGTTTACTGTTTATTTTATTTTACCAAATAGGAACATCAACTGTTTTTTTATCGGGAACTCTAAACAAGCAGTAAACATGGTAAATATCCCGTTTCTAGTGTTAATGATATTACTTTGTTTCCTAACACTACGTGAGCAAGTTCAATTTCGGCTTACATAGCCGCGCATGCGTCATGTTGATTGTTCTCATGAATTGATTGGATTGACTAGGAGGGATTTTGGTATTTCTTCATGATGAAGCGACATTCTTTATTTATTAATTACTGCTCGATCACTAATAACTATAGAGAAACCAGGACCTCTGTGGTGAGTCACTTAGATAGAGGACTAATAGAGTTCTTAGGCCATTTAACATGAATGAGAAGTGCAGTCTTATGGTCAGCGCGATGTAGACAGTTTGATGCAAGAAGTGATGAAGAAAGAAGAAGGATTAAATTATATATCATCGAACAATTAAATTAATTACCTATCTATAATTGTATCATTGTATTATGTTCCTACATTACTGGACGACCAAGACCGAAAGATGCGGTTCTAGATACATTTGAAGGCTGATGAAAGCCATGTACCGATTTAATTAAAATAAATAGAGCTCGCCAATACATCCTCATCATTCTATACTTTTTCAATTCTGAAGAAGTTGCCAGGGTGCTTCCTATTCTCATTTCTGTATAAATTAACAAATGGTATTCAAATTTCCCAGCTCGCTTCACTCGCTAATACACCCTGTACTTTTTCAATTCTTCATAAGTAGACAGAGTTCCCCCTATTCTCATTCCTGTATGAATGATAAAACGAGGAAGGGTGCAAAATTTTCGAGCTCGCTCTTTCGTCTAAGTGGCTAACATAACTCTATGTATGTATGAATGGTCAAAAGTTTCAAACGGTCAAAAATCAAAAGGTCTAACCTACCCAATGTAGTGATAAAATTTTCGAGCTCGCTCCGCTCGCTCTTACGTCTAAGTGGCTACATGACTCTTGTAAGAATGGTCAAAAGAAAATCTAACCTACCCAATGGGCTGCAAAAATGCATGGATAGTACAGAAACAAAATCATATGAAGCAAAAAATGACGCCACCTAGCCTAAACCAGTTATCGACTAACTAAATTTAATTATGCTGTTGCTAGAGGCCGTTGCATAAAATATTTTTGTCGTTTCTTTTTGTCTCTTCAAACATTCAAATAATTTGTAATTACTAGTTTCTTTTAAAGTGTGTTGTAAATGTTAAAATTGAATATAAATCTGATTTTCTAAGTTTTAGATTTTAAAATTACCTTGAGAGGGAAGGTTGAATAGGGATTTATAAATAAATTGGCAGGTAGTAGAAATAATTAGATCGAAGAGTTATGAGATATGACAAAGCTCAATTAATCGTTCGCTAAGTTCATTTCGATTACCTCGTTCGAATGTCTTTTGTTCAGTTTTTATTTTTATTCAGGTGAATTAGTTATTTTACATTTCATGCCTTAGCCACGTATTTAAGCTGTTTTCAAGAGTCGTCTCAAATCGTCTAGCGCGAAGACTCGTCGACTTCCAGCCACCGGAGCAAGCCGAGTTTCGAGCAGGATACAGCACCATAGACCACCTCCACACAGTGCGGCAGATTATACAGAAGTCCTAAGAGTATAATAGTTTGGCCTCAGTGTCTTGCATTTGTCGACTATGAGAAGGATTTTGACTCTATCGAGACTTGGTCAGTTCTGGAGTCTCCGCAGCGATGCCAAGTAGATTGTCGATATATCCAAGTGCTGAGAAGTTTTTATGAAAACGCCACAATGACCGTCCAAACCAAGATCCAGCAAACAGAGCATTATAAGGCAAGGGGACATAATTTCCCCGAAATTGTTCACCAACGCACTGGAGGATGTTTTTAAGACGCTGGCACTGGGAAGGACGTGGCATTAACATCAATGGCGAGTACGTAATCTCACACTTGAAAGGACATTGACCGTCCATGTATGGGAGTTGAGCCAAGTGTTGCCCAGAATGAACAGTATCTATTCGAGGAGATATGAGAAAAAAAATGTTTTTTGAAAAGATTTTTTATTGGTGAAGAATGACATCCAATGGTACGTACCGCAGTAATTATTTTAAACAATTACTCACTTTATTATTACAATCAAGTATTTCATGATTTCTGACATTCAGAATTGATTTACATTAATAATACTCACAGTTATCTACTTGACATTAAACAATGAATTACTAACATTGATATTATTACATTATTCGTTTACATCGTATGATCTATAATTATTCACTTAATCGTCATCATCGTCTTCGATGATAATTGTATCGAGAAATAGAGCAGGACGCCTAATAACGTCTTGGTGCCTAGCCCAGCCTAAAAACCAAACTAGGCACAACTGCCAATTGTTCTGCGACCTGTGAAACATGAGCAGCAATAGTTTCTTATGCACTCTATTCCAGGATTGTCCTGATGTATCAATATGTAGCAGTGGTACATTTTCGACGATACATGTCTACTCTTTATGTGTGCTCTTATGAGTTGGACATTACTGGAAGGCATATTAAATGCTGACAGATCGTTAAGATCTCCGTTGTATTGTTGGATAAGAAATGATCCACTGCTGCGTACATGTTCACTGTAATAACTGGGTGCAAGTTTTATTTGGTAGGTGCCTACAGCGAAAAGGGTCAATTCTTCAGCGGTCAATATTGGAAATGCGGTAACATTATTCTGCTCAACAGTAATATTTTCGAAATGGGCTCTATTTCGGTTTAATCTTTTTTCGTCCACGTAATCTGCCAAGTTATTGGCAACATTCAGTCGCTCTCTAGCTATGTTTATAAAATCGCTTGCATGGGGACTGTCTATTATGTCGACGTGAAAGGCATTCGTTAAAGCCGCAGCGATTTTAAGGTCTGTGAAAAAATGGCTCATGGCTGCATTACAATATTCATGACGAAAAATCTTAAAATCACGTTTCAGCCTCCCATTTACTACCTCAACAGGCCACCGGCAAATGGTGCACATTCCTTATTTATTTGCCTGGATTGTACTCAATTGAGTAGCTCTTCTTGCCTGAGATTCTGGCAAATCGTCCCGAAAATCTTAAAAACAAAACTAAAAAAAAACCCTGGGACCGATTTTTTTTTTTATATTTTTTAAAATTATATGTTAATGCAAGTAATCATTTGGAAGTACTCCCATGTCTGGGCAGCATATGGCCCAGAACCGGTCAATGTCCTTTGCAGATTACATCGTCATACTGGCTGAATCGATGCACTACTTGTTGCAGATGCTGGATGGCCTAGTAGATTCTTCAATACGCATTGGTCTCAGGGTGAAATTGCACAAAACCCAGGTTATATTCAACGAACACGCCATCACATATTGTTGTCAATGGTAGTCCTCTAGCGATTGTTCTAGAATATATTTTTCTCAGGTAAACTCTGCAGTTTGGTAAGAACTACTTTGAGAGGAACTTCGTCGGGTCTCGTCACCTATTCCACAGAGCCAAAAGACTAAGGTCTTCAATCAGTGCGTCCAGCCTGTTATGACTGACTGGGCCGAAACGTTGACACTCACGGTGCGGTTGATCCATATATTCAAGGTCGCTCAGCGAGCTATGGAGCGGGCTATGCTTGGAGTCTCCCTGAGGGATCGCATCCGGAACGAGGTGACTGGATCACTTTCGTTTTTTTTTAATATTTTAAAATGTAATATTAAATTTTAAGTATCAGAAGAATAAATACTTTAAGTTTAATGTATATTTTATTAAATATTTAATATTAGGTAATTAGCTGTAATAAAATAACAGTATTTTAGTAATTATTTTATATTCATAAAAACTACTTGCACTAATTATTGTGCAAACATTATTTGTATGCCTTACAACACATAGCTATTGAGACATAACTTTTTTATAACACCATGTACTTATTTTTAGCTATGTGACACAAATAAACATACATATTTGAATTTGAATAAACGAAAACTTAACATATCCGTGACAAGCTCTTTTCGGGAAGCTGATGCACCCCCTCGGAAATAAACCTGTAGGCGTCCATGATTGTTTTGTATAGATAAATCCAGAGATGGTTGATATCATTTCGATTTTCAAAAGTTGTTCTTATTAGTTTAATATACCCCCCCCTCCCCCCTTCAAATCTGCAAACTCAACTCACTCTCTCGAACACTGCCAGACAACGCACAGGCTAACAGCTGTTTAGGAGCATGGAATGCACAGTACTTACTCATGCAAAGCGTTTTAGAAAAGTGTGACCCATAAACATGAACACACTTTTCTGGTACAGACGCCAGCACATCAGGCTACCCGAAACTGTCAAATTTTCCCAATCGACCTTGAACCTAAAATTTAGCGATAAAGTTGAAAATCTATTAAATAAATTTGGCGGATTGGTGTAGGTTGATGCGATGGCGTCTGTACAAGTTGTATTTAACAAAGGTGAGCACAAAGGAAATTCAGGTTAAAATTAGGGGAATAATGTGCCTAATGGTAATTAGCGATGGGGGTTACCATTAGGCACATGGCTCAATGAAAGATAACGCTATAAAATGATTCATCTTCAACTCCTTAGGATATAGGTACCTGGGCTGAGTACTTTTGGGTTACCTTTTTCAAGAACAACCAACTGTAATCCGACTGTAGTCTGCAGCGACCAATTACTATAACTTAGTTGTATGATGACGTGTTTTAAGAACTATTTATTAATTTACTTTTGATCCATTGACTAACAATGAAGTTTACGACTTGATTGCCACAATTAACTATCGAAAACCGGTATTGTTACACCACATTTTTCAATGATGTTCTTATCGTATCTCGTATTGTTATTATTAAACGAACGTATAATAAAAAAATCTCGATGTATTCATTGCAAGCTATAAAAACCGTGCGAATTAGGTGTGAGTCGCTAGTAGGGGAGACCGACCGGGGCTGGTTGCCTATAAGTGTAGACTGATAAACTGCCCAAAAGTAAGCAGGACGATTTTTGGGTTTAGCCTTATAATATAGACAAACACTGACTTCAATGTGAGCCAGGGGTCGGCAAGTAGTTTTAAGTAGTGTCCGGATACCGTGCATTTTTTTATTGAGGTTCCAAAAAAAAACTCATAATGCTTTGTGTGCTTTACTTTGTATACTAGTCTGTTATTTTGCCTCATCAAAGTGATTATACAGGGTACAATGGATGATATGGTCAGAAAGGGGGTGCTTACCTACTGAGGTGACCACTTATAAAGAGTCGTATGGAAGAAGAAGGCTTGTTGCACTCGCCCCTAATAAATTGGGATAAGGGCAGGAGTAGGTATGATGGTAATATGGTCTAAAGAGATTTGGGCTTACTTTTTTGTTACTCGAAGAGTTGAACACCATCTTGTAGGTTTCACAGCAATAAGTATACAAAAGTAAAATCTCAGTTTCGAGCATGATAAATTAATAGATAATAATTATGTTAACACTAAACGGCGCGCGACTGCGATGACGTGCTTTGCGCAAATGTGAACTAACTTCAATACATCCTTGAGTGTGATGAGATGCCCCAAAACTCGTACTGTTGCCGGATTTTTGGCATTTTGTCCACCTACCCTATCGCAAACCAGCCCCGGTCTCCCCTATCTACTAAATCCTAATTATTAATATAAATGTAAAAGTCAGTATGTTTGCCTTGTCTGCTGAACAGATTTCAATGTGGCACTCAGGTAGTCTATTGCATGAGTTAGGACATAGAATACTTTTTATCCTTAGTAGTAGTAGGTAGTACGTGGGATAAATTCTTACCTACGCGACGCCGACGTTTTACTTTTAGCAAATTAAGTTAGATTAAAATTGCTTATAATAGCGTTATTAGGCTAGATTGTAATATAACAAACAAAAAAAAAAACAAAAACCTATGCGACGCCGAAGCTTGGTTCTTGAGCAATTACCAAATATAATTATAATACATTCCATTCTATGTTAAGAATTTTGTGACCTTTTAACTGACCATTTGTTTCTATTGCTCTAATAACATTGGATATTTATTGTCAACAAGTTATTGCATAACTTGTTGACAATAAATATCCAATAACTGAGGCCCTTACGTTGTTGGCAACAGTGGAATCATCAAATCATGGGTTCAAACGAATGGACAGCGGATATTGCCATTAGGTCATCGTCGAGTTACCTACGAGACAAACAAGGGGTCCCGCAAGGGATACTGCTCCTTAACGCCTTGGTTGATACAAATGCTCCGTATCGATAGCTCTGTACCGCACAAGCAGAAGTAGTCATAAACTTTTCATTGACGTAACTTACGACGCGACAGAAGAATCGACAGAAACGGAAGGATGAAGGGAGCCTTAGCCAAGAAGTGGAACAGTTCAGGCTGGCAAAAAAGATGGCGCTAATTAGAAGTTTCATTGAAGAATCTATTTCACTTTATAAGTAATTGCAGCTTGTAAACCAGTTTTCTTATTTCAGAATTGAAGATTGAGAACTTGTCAAACTCTACTTTAGCATTAATGAACGTGATTCCTTCAACGTAGCCTACAAAACTCGATATTAAGTTCGGTTTTTTTGCGTAAGGGAAAGTTCCCTTACTTACTAAGGAAGTAATTCTAAAGCAGAGTTTGACCAGTTACCTGCCCTTATCCCAATTTATTTGAGGTCGACGCAGCATCCCACCTCCTTTCTTGCCATATTATCCTTCACACAGTCCATCCATCGTTTCTTTGGTCTTTGTCTACTCTAATAAAAATATCGGATAATATCGTGTAAAAAGTTTTTAATATTAATGGGGATAGCTCCCTTTCGTCCTTCTTACACGATATTTTACTCATTCCTCCGCATCACATACAGTGACAACCGATTACAGCACAACTTTCAGTCAACAGTGGTACTTTCAAACTTCCTTATATGTACTCATTTCTTATTTTATCCATTCGCGATATTTTCTATGGCGTTACACCACACACCTCCCTTAGCATTCTCATCTCAGCCACAAGCAATAACCTTTCATTCATCCCTTTTCTGGCCCAACATTCTGATCCATACAAGACATCGGATCGTGTTGAAATGACGAATTTTATAATATGGTCACAGATAATATAATACTACGTCATGGTTTTATAAATAAATGCAGACAAGACAAGTTATGAACTTCTAATTCTCGAGTAAGGCATTGTTCTAAGGCCGTTCAGGTAGATCTATATTTTTCATTTTGTTGATCTGACATGTGTTGTGATTATTTACCTACATAATCATAGGGCATGATGAGCAAAGGGCTCGGTTACAACGAACGGGTTAGGTAGCTACCTACTTAGTTATGCATGTATGCGTTTAACCAGTTCAAAGATCTACTATCATTCACGTGTCGCAATATAAAACAAGGTATTTTATATTTTGTATTAATTAAATCGGTAGGTGGGCTGTGAAGGTATTTTCGGCTTCAAGGTTTTCCTACTTCTTCTATTTAGGGTGCCTCTTTTTCTACAGGTAGGCTTGGTAACCAACCTAATAAGTTGCGAGACTATGAGGCAGACCTCTCACAGAGAGGGGAGGTCTGTTTCACAGAAAAATATTTTGTCCTAAGTACCAAGTAGTAGTAGTACCTAAGTAGTAGTAGTGCTCCCAGCAATTAGAATTATGTAAATCGAACCCATGTCGCAGCCTTTGTAAATGAATAAAACCACACTGTTGATTTTTTATAATATTTAAGTGCACCACTTAGTCCACTTAGGTGTTGATTAGTAGATTATTTGTCTAGAAACACGGAATGAAGAACACAAAATTAAATATGGGTTCTTCGAATAGCTTCCATCGTAACATCGATTATTAATATTACTTACTCAATTGAATACGAGATGTCGAAACTCTATCGTAAGTAAATAGGTACCTACTTTTTGTTTTAACATTTCGATTTCATTAACCGGACCCCTGGTGCAATATCTAGGTATAGGTAGGTACTTCGTTATGGGTTCTTGACAACGAAAAGCACTTGAATGGTACCCAATGTTTTAATCAGCCTGGATCACTGAATATGTGAAAACTTCTTCAAGAATCAGTAAGATGCGTTTTTCATACATTTACATAAAGGGTAATCGCTGTTAATAGCTGTTGTTTTGTCAGAGTAGGTAAATAAGTCAGCTAAGAAACATAAGCAATAAAAATTTGACGCATTCATGTACTATTTTTAAAAATAAACATCATTAATCAATTTCGTGTTGTGCGACAAGAACTAGAACTTTCTAGAACTGACAGGAAAAACACAAACTTAATTAAAAGTAAGATGAAGCTTAATTTTCCGTCCGGAAAATAAGACTTCATCTTTGGCTGCAGTTCGTGCTATCAATGTTGGAATAACAACATTTTAGCGGGATTTTTAATTTTATCTGACTTATTTTATTTTACATAACTTACCAAATTTAAATAAAAACTCGCATAAGGCTAAGAAACTTAATGAAAGCTAAATTCTTCAACTTACTTGAATTCACTCTTATTTAACGAAAAAAAACCACACAACTTCACAGCATCATTAATAACTTAATAAATTCTCCAAAAAAGGCGCTCACTTTTTAAAAATAACAAAAGAATAGAAAATAAAAATGGAACCGGTATTTTTTTTTTAAACAATCGCGCGCTCTAGCTTGCATCCGCACAGCCAACAGTATAACCTATTACTAAGTAACGAAGAGCCTTTTCATAACCCAGCTAATTTAAATTGACGCTATCAATTTGATCTCTGGCATTGTTGGTACGGCTTTTTCAATTCTGTCAGGTTATACCCTTTTTATACCGTGTTTTGTAACTGGACCTAATATTGTGTAATATGAGCATCATTAAAAGAAAACTGTGGTTGAGGATTAGATGAGAAAATTATGGGATAAATTATATCGTTATTTTCAATGGTTGGAAAAGCCGGAAGTGTAAGAATGTGGGTTTATTAATAAATCGAAAATAGATATTCAGTCAGTTATTTTCATGAATTATTCTGAAATAGAATGTTGGTACGTAGAGCTTCTAGGTGAGCTCGGTGCTCAATGGCTCAATGCAATGTGATGTGACACTTTTATAATTGAGGAGGTGAGGAACAAAAAGTGACATTTACGCATCCGACTCGTTTGATTTTCTTTTTATTCGGACTCAAAACCTTGAATTTAAACAATTTTTGATCTGATTTGGTTCAATTAGAGACTTATTTCAAGAGAAAATTGCATTTAAAAGGAATATTCTGTACAAAAGGTGACATTTACATTCGATCACAATAGTTGCATTGGCTTTGGGAACAAAACGTGTCATTTTGTAGATATAAAGTCGAATGTCGTTTAATTGTATAAAAACGATTATTATTATTACTTATTAATAATATCAAAAAAAAAAGAATTTGAATCAAATTACATTATTTGAATCAAGGTACATTTTTTTTTATATCGATTTGTTAATCTATAAACATAAAGGAACGATAGACGACCTTTGGGAACTTACATTTTATTGATAGTCAGTTACAAAAGGTGACATTTTATCACAAGATTGAATCAAATAGTGACATTTAGGTACAGGCGCCAGCACATCTAGCTACTACAATCTGTCAAATTTATTTAATAGATTTTCAACATAATCTCTAAAGCATTAGGTTCAAGGTTGGTTGGGAAAATCTGACAGTTTCGGGTAGGTTGACCTGCTGGCGTTTGTACTTTATGTAGGATCAAAAGGTAGGTAACATTTGATTGAAATATTTCCTATATTTATCAATATAATTTATTTAATTTATAATATGTAAAAATTGGCTAAAATATGTGATATAATATATTCCACGTGAGAAAAAAGAAAAAGTGTAAATGTCACCTCAATTAATGACTTAAATCATTTCCTTATCTACTTATATCTTTTCATACAAGGAAGATAATATATCTGTTTATTTATTCCCCACAAATATTAACCTTTTAAAACCTAAAAATAAACTATTTCGATAGCCACCTATTAAGTTACACGTTGATTAGGTATGATGATTTTGTATTAATTAATACAATAATTTTTAGATACCCAATTAGCACATAATACTTGTCAGGCTTGCATTCCCCTGAAGGGGACATCTGAAAAAAAAATACACAACGATAAGTTTATAATTGTTGCCAGACTGAAGAAGATGGAGGGTAACGTATTTTTAGACATCTACTAACTATAAGAATAAGATACTGCTTACGCTTCCATCCAGCCATTCGCCTAGTATTAAGTAACTCGAGAGAGAAATATTACTTATAATATAGTGTACTAGCTTATGCCCGCGGCTTCGCCCGCGTGGGATTCGGTAATTGTCCTAGGGGATTTTACTACCGTAATAAAAAGTACCTATATCCTTTGTTTAATCTAGGTTATAATCTATCAGTGTGCCAAAAATTCAAATCTGTTCCATAGTTTTTGCTTGAAACAGTAACAAACATCCATCCATCCTCACAAACTTTCGCATTTATAATATTAGTAAGGTTATCTATGGAGAGACCTACCAAGGTACTTCCACGTAATAAAGATTTTTTAATTAATCGACTCAGCCTTAGCAGCAGTCATTGTTGGACTTTTTTTTTATCTCAGTATTACGTAATATTTTGCTAACTAGACTGCCTTGTAGGTCTAGTGCCGCCACCAAGTACTGAACATAAAGCTCTGAGTTCGACTCCCAGGTCGGCAGTGTTATTGGTTTTTTGTTGGTGTAAATAGGCTCGCCCGGTAATACATGGAACAAAAAAAACACGTCAAATAATCATTTCATTCACAATGACAACGGTTGATCTGATTTTTGGTGAAATGGAATTAGTTAGTTGACATAATGAGATAAAAATGAGTTACGCTTACGAAACAAAACTTGCTTCAGGTTTGAATACCGGTTGGAATGTTTTTATGATGGTTAACACAAGCAGTTAGATAGAGGCTTCAAATGTCGAACGGAAGTCTACGGAAGACGTTTGGTATTTTGGTATTTGGTATTAAAAATATCCTATGAATTCGTTTTGTTTTTTGTCTAATTAAAGTAACGTTGAGGAATGGTTCCGTAGACTTAAGTAGGCTATTTTGGCAGTAGTCTGTTGTCCACACAAGGATTTGAAATTGTAATGGAACCTTAGAAAATCGTACCTACTAGTGCATTGTTGGCAAGTTTTCAACCGAGATCTTATAGTGAAAATAAGGGTACAACCGAGGGAAACACCACCTATCGTGGTGATAATATCAGTATCAGTAATTCATCGTAAAATAACAAAATATTTATAAAAAAAAACGAGACCATGGTAAAAACTCTGCATAATATCGCTTCCGATAATTAGAACGGAACGCGTCTCTTACGTCGTGGCAAGAAACGTCACTTTGACGTTGACATTTAAAAGTGAGAGTGAAAATAATTGCTTGTGCAGTGACTCGATTTTATACGATTTCTGTGAAAATATAAGTGAAAATGTCTACCGTTGAAGAGTTGCAGAAAAAAGTGAAAGAGTTGGAAGCTCAACTTTCCGCCGCTCAAGGAAATGTGGGCCCAGTACGCCAGAAAATCGATGTCATGTCGTCCGAAGTTGTCGATTCTAATCCTTACAGGTATTTTACGATCTTTCTATGTTTAAGCTACAAAATCTATAGATTTTCTGTTCGTTTTGAATCAAGTGCTACTTCTTTTGAATAAATCTCCTTACAATATCGTTATGCATTGCGTAAAACACAGATAAAATTGATTCAATATGTTGCCGTCACAATGTTGCTTGAGTAATCGACATCGGAATGATGTGGTTCTGTCAACACTAAAGATTTTTGTATCTTCAACCCAATTATTATTGATTAGAAATAGCTGAAAAGAAGTGGCCTTAAAAACGTCAAGAATAAAGTCTCCTATTAAGTAACATTGAATGCACCACCCACAATGGTCCACTTTAAGGACTAAGTGCGGAAACCAAATCCCTTACTTAACATAGAACATGCACAAGTTAAATTACTTGCAGTCGTCTGATGGCGCTGAAGAGGATGGGCATCGTGGACAACTATGAGAAGATCCGGGAATTGTCTGTAGCTGTGGTGGGCGTTGGTGGAGTGGGCAGTGTAACTGCTGAGATGCTCACTAGATGTGGGATTGGAAAGGTAACACTACTAACACATAATATATTTGATTGATCTATGTTAGTAGTTTTTCCCATCAGGATTTCTCAATGACAGCCCTGAGTGTAGTTTTGTGCCTGTTTGATGGTAAGAGGCCTGCTCCCTATAATATGGAACTTCGGGACCTCCTCCCTTTAATATGGGACTTAGGGACCTCGCGCACTATGCGGCTGGCCACTGGCCACAGAAGCGAGTTTTGGTCAGAACCAGGAAGAAAGTTTGGTCACACAAATGGGCGTCCAACCAGTTTTGTTTAAAATAGTGGCTGTTCATGCCCCAAGTTGTGGACATGGCCATGAAACTACAGGTGCTGTACTATAGGTACACCTGTATGTAAATTTTCGAAAAACACATGCGTGATATTATTATTATGTCATTTTCATCTAATAATAATATTATGTTGAAGAAGAATTTAACAATGTAAAAATATCTGAATATATTCCGTCTATTATAATTTACTCTAATAGGGTTGTGAAACAAGTTTCGAGCTTTTAGCTTTTCAATATTAAGTAATGCCTTTGTGTTTATTGGCCTTCTTTGCATATTGTGTTTGTGTGAACTGAATAAAATGATATTTATTTCTTTAAGTTAGTTTTTGCAAACACTTTTGCACATCAAAATATATTTAAAAAAAATAGATGAAATCAAAATTGTTTATTGCTATATCCATAATGTACAACATACAGGTGGTAAATAAAAATAATAGAAACAATTATGGACCCTGTGGGGCACACCTTTTTTTAGATGAATAGAGAGAGGAAGAGTGCTTTATTAAAAAAAATACATAATTATTACTATAGTATAGTTATTATATTTAGAAGTGTTATAGTATAATTTATTGTCTGTTTAAGTGTAAGTATTATAGCATAATTTATTTTTGTTATTTTACTTATTAAATATCTGTTATTAATAATTATATATTATTATTGAATTTATGCATTAGGTATTCATGGACTGTGTAATAGCTTTTTTAAATTAAGTATTGCTTTAATTTATTTAAAAATTTACTGAGATTATTTTGGTTTCTTATGTCTTCTGGAAATTTGTTATATTTTTATTGACATGGAATATGGACTGGATGAGTGTGATTTAAGGCGGGAAGGGGGCAAATTTAATATGTTTCTATGGCGCAATGAATAATTTGTTTGTACGTGTCCCTGTGTGTTGTAAGAATCTGGATATTTGCAGACTAGTATTTACACATTAAAATTAACACTAGAAACGGGATATTTACCATGTCCACTGTTTGTTTTGAGTTCCCGATATTTCGGCGCTGTTGCAAGCACCATGATCACGGATAAACTGAAGTTATTGCGGTTATTGTTGTTGTTGGAGTTATTGTGTTTGCGGTTATTGTTAGTATTTACACAGTTCCAAAAAATATATATTTACTATGGTGAGAATCTTGTGTTTCTAGAAGTAAGGCTTGCAACTATCTTTTGGTTCTATATTGGTAATTATTCATATTAGCTTTTTTTGGAGGATGAATAAGGACGGAGCGTCTGTGCTATTTCCCCATAAAATGATGTCATAGTTAAACCAAACATAGGCGTAAGCATATTATGTAGCTAGTGCGGTTTGTAGTCTTTTTAATTTTGCGGAGAGCATATGAAAACTTTGAAATTTTAGATGTTACTGTCTGTATATGTGTTTTCCAGTTTATATGTGTGTCTATTGTTAGGCCTAGGAGAGTGAAATTGTTTACCGTTTCTAATTTTTGTTGATTAAAGATAAAATCTATATTTAATTGTTTTTCTGCCTGGGATGAAACGCTATTTATTTGGTTTTGGTAAAAGTTATTTCGAGATTATGGCCGCTCATCCAGTTTATAATTTTGCCAAGAATAGTCGTAAGTTTTTCATTTAAGATAGCAATTGTTTGACATGAGGTAAGGATAGAGATATCATCCGCAAAAAGTACACATGGCCCGTCTATGATTTTGGGGAGGTCATTTACAGTATAAGGAAAAGGAACCAATAACACTTCCCTGGGGAATTGATGCATGTATTGATTCAACACCAGATCTTATGAGCTGTGCTTCCTTTGTTTTGTGATTGTAATATTCAATCTCAACTAATTGCTCTCTATCTTTTAAAAATGATGCAAACCAGTCATGGGCTTTCCCGCGTATTCCTATTTGATATAGCTTATTTAATAGTATTTTAAACTGCACTTTGTCGCAGGTCTTTGTCATATCGAGTAATAACCTTATTTATGAAGTTGGTGTTTCTTGTCTGACTACTCTCAGAGGAAATAAACTCAGAGGTCACAGTCTTTTTTAAAGTTCAGACATTGTCTTGGCCATGTCATCTTGCAGATTAGTGTCTGAGAAAGTCTCAATTGACTTATTCTTGGACTATTCAAAACTGTCTGTAAACCGCTGTTTTGATTACATGCTATGATTTGGTCACTTAAATTGTATAACTGTTCTTTCTCTTTCCAGTTGATCCTGTTTGACTATGACAAGGTGGAGCTGGCTAACATGAACCGGCTGTTCTTCCAGCCCCACCAGGCCGGCCTAAGCAAGGTGGACGCAGCAGCTGCTACACTCCAGAACATCAACCCAGATGTCTCTATTGATACTTATAACTACAACATTACCACCGTTGATAACTTTCAACACTTTTGTGATACTATTAGGTAAAGGTTTCAATGAGTTGCATAGTCATTATTTGTTTCAAGAGAAATACACACACCGATTTTAAAATAGGGAGAATATAATCTTTTTGAAAGCACTTTCCATTCTTATTGCTTAGGATTAGTTCAATTAAATTCGGGTTTTTGAGAATGGGTAATTTTCCTAGCACATTTTTGTTTCGTAGTTATCAAAAACAAAGATTTAAATTGTTACTAATTGTTGATGTTCCCTTACCATACTTAGATTGCATGCATGGACTGACAAATGCAACTTGCATAGTTAAATAATATTTAATTACTTTGATAATGCAAATAGTCTAATAACAATTCCTCATACCGATTTACAGGACTGGGAGTTTGACAGGTAGCCCCGTAGACTTAGTCCTGAGCTGTGTGGACAACTTCGAGGCGCGCATGGCAATTAACACGGCCTGCAACGAGCTCAACCAGAAGTGGTTCGAGTCAGGAGTCAGTGAGAATGCAGTGTCTGGACATATACAGTTCATTGTGCCGGGAGAGACGGCGTGTTTTGCTGTAAGTCTGCATACTAATTAGATATATATTATGTGGAAGCTTGTAATTAGCAAATGTCACTACTTATGGATGATATTTATAATTGTTATTAGTCTGTAAGCTTTCTTTATAATTAAATAAATAAATAAATAATCCTAATTTCTAACTAATATTATAAATGTGAAAGTGAGTTTGGTTCTCCATCTTCACGCCTAATAGCAGGTTCCTCTTACAATGCCTAAAAGGGGAAATGTACCAGAAAGATAGACAGACAGCTTACCTTTGCATGTATCATAATTATTTGCATAGACTCATAGTCATAGAGTACGGATTTATTTTTTACTAATGTTTCGATTTCCTTTCAGTGTGCCCCACCGTTAGTGGTTGCATCAAAAATCGACGAGAGGACACTGAAGAGAGAAGGTGTTTGTGCAGCCAGTCTGCCCACAACTATGGGAATTGTGGCAGGATTCTTAGGTAAGTTATAGTTATTACTTCATTTGAAATTGGATTTAATGACATGGGAAGGAGGACTTATTTTTTAATGTAACTGTTTTCTGTTACAGTGCAAAACACATTAAAATATTTGCTCGAGTTTGGACAAGTCAGCCATTACTTAGGATATAGTGCATTAACGGATTTCTTCCCTATGATGGCATTGAAGGTAAGGATTATTAAACTAATGATTACCTTGAAAATCCTGAGAGTAACTAACCAGTAAATCAAATACATGTAATTATTAATTTAGTAGCCTTCTTTCCGACCTAACAATATCGCTGCAAAAAGCCAAGACTGCCTTCCATAGCATAGTACAACGTAATCAGCCTTTAAGATTCACACTGAGACAGGCGATTCCCATGTAGAATGATATTCAGAGCCACTCATGTTACTCTTACAGCCGAACCCACAATGTGACGACAGTTACTGCCGCTCGCGCCAGGCGGAGTTCAGAGCCAAGCCCGTGGTCGAGCTCGCGACGGAGGTGACTGAGGACCTCGCACCCGTGCATGCTGACAACGAATGGGGTATGTTTTCTTGTTTATAAAAATGACTTTCTATACATTAAGATGAGTTTTGACGACACTTTTTCAAACTTACCTAAGCTCAAATACGTTTATACACAGGACAGTATCAGTTCTGTCGGTACATTTAAGGTTCTAATAATAGTGAATACTTGTTCTTGTTTACAGGAATCAGCCTAGTTGATGAGAATACGCCCGACGATGACGACTGCTCTCACCTCAAATTAGTTGATGGAGTTCAGGTATGGAAAGACATGTTTATGTAAGATTACCGTTTGAATCTTTCATCAAAAAGGCTTTTTGAATATCAAAATTATATAAGACAGTTCTTCAAAACGACTCTTTAGCACTTCCTATTGTGTTAGCTGGCAGTGGCGTGCCTAAGGGCCAACAATACGGCAAGCCCTAGAGCAAGCAGGCTGTCACAAACCCTAACATCATGAAGAGTAGTAGTTTACAAGGGCAAGCTAAGCTTTTAGGCTTGATATCAAAGTGCCGCTACCATTCACTGGAGAGATGATGGAACAAACTCTCTAGCAACACCCACTATTGAAAGGTTTTAAAGTTCTTATATTGTTGCTTAGGTGGCCTACAGCGTCCCTGTAGACAATAGCACTCCTGAGTCCAGTACGGGCGGCGCGGTCGCAGCCTCCGAGCTATCTCTCGAAGAACTAATGCAGCAGATGAAGTCCATGTAAACTTGCCCACAGCTGGGCAATGATGCAGTGGCCACTCCATATCATTTGAGGATGAGTTTTTTAAATGAGCATTTAAATTTGGTTGTTAAAAAGAGTGTCTGTGTTAGTGAGTATTTAAAAGAAATGTTAAGTTTTTAATTATTTACTTTGTAAGAAGTATTTAATGTTGATTGGCCTCGGATTTTAATGTATGAAAAAATGTGGTTATAATGCTCAAATCGAAATTCTTATTATGTTTATATGACACTAAATATATGATAATTATATATTTATGATGTATGTAAGATTTTATACAAGTGCAAAACGATGTGATGAGTTACGAAAAGTTCCAAAAGAAAATATATGTGTTACGGAAATTACCGAAATAATATTTTTATTTGTGTGTTGCTTGCTTCTTTTTTAAATCAATGTATTAGATAAAAGCATTTGTGATCAAGTACTATGAGTGACTATCGTCACAAATAACGGATCTAACATATATCTTAAGGCCATTGCTATCTCAATAAAAAATTATCGAAATGTAACGAAAAGCTTCGTTACAATGCATTGAAACATTCCAGCTTTATTGTATAAATTTGTGCACATTTTCCCTAACACTAAGCCTTAAATGAATTACTTGTATTGTTGGAATTTGAACTCTGGGCGCTGAACCGAGGGTTTAAAATTCAACAGTGCGCTGTTATTTCAGTATTCATTTAATTGTTGCCTAGTGCTGGTGAAGATGGGTATAAATACTATTTATTTAAGAGTCAATGAATAGCATAAGTAGTAGTTAATTTATTTTTTTGATGTGTTTAAAATTTTATATCAATATTGTTGTTAGCTATGCTGAGCTGGATATCATTATACATATTATTGTATTGTAACAAATTTTATTAATTATTAAATATCGTCTGTGAGTAGTTTGTTCTTTATTTTTTCTACGCAGGCGTTCAGCTTGGTTGTGATGCGCTTGTTTTCAGATGGCAGAGAGTTGTTCTGAAAACAAATTATCGACTTGAAAAAAAAAACTAGAAGAGAAGAAGATTAAGAAAAATAATTGAGATAAAATCTATTAAAAGATGGTTACCAAGAACGACGCCTGTTGCCAAATCACAGTATGTACAAAATATGAAAAACATCACTGGGCCTAGGATGCTACCTGGTGAAACTCCGACTTAATTTTTCATTTGCCTAGCTCAACTACAGAGCTTTCACAGTTATTTTACCTCAACAGCAGTAACCGAACAGCGGTTGATGAGACTTTTCAGAGACAGTGCATCATGTTTCTGTGACAATTAACAATTTTTTTTATTCTTCTATAGCAACCTTATTGGATTTTATAGGTATATAAATGCGTATGTATTACGTATATTATATTGTATGTATGTAGTTTATACAATTAATTACCTAATTTGTAAATGTTATTGCACGGTTTTTTTTGAATGATTGATCTTTATTAGTCCCCTTGCCACTGACTCCATGACTAGCTTAGCCCGGGGGAGGGTCTGTCGGTTCAATATACACCGAACACTGAACAGCAATGGTTCTAAAATTCTGCTTTGTGGAACGCCGAATTTATTTTGACTTTTCAACTATTTGTCTAATTTATTTGATCTTCCTGTCCTCCTCTTACCATAACAGAGTCCATGAGTAGCTCCGCCCTAGCGAGGGTGTGCGGCAGCAGGCCGGCGGCGGCGGCTACAGGCAGCGCGAAGCTGCTGGCCGCGCCGCCCGCGCACACACGGAACAGGAACACTGGCGAGCCATCTTGAAGGACGAACTCGAACCGCTAACAGAATACAAAAAGAAATATTGAGGTGTTCAATTGTTCATGACAATCAAGAAGAACTCGTTATTTCTCAAAGGTAATTTTTCATTTTATATTTCTTTCTAATCAAGCGCTTAATACGAAGCCTACTATATTAAAATCCTTAATATAATATTGAAAGACTAGAGTGAGACTAGCAAATTCTAATAGAATTTTAGTTGAACTCGTGTTTTTGTTTGGCAGATGATGGTTCAAAAAGCTTTATGCATTTTGCAAATCATTTACAAATTGCAACTGTACATAATATACGAGCTGGAACCAAAGTATAACATAATAGAGTGACCATGGGGGCCCAGTAGGTACCATAGATACGAAAGGAGAGGAAGAAGAAGTACCTAAAGATTATTCACATCATAATGTTGATGCCTGCCGATAAAAAACTTAGAAAAAGTCTCACCAAAAACCTAACAATAGGCGTATCCACGATATATTCCTTGATATTCAGGTAGTGTGTAGCCAACAACACATGCGGACAGTTGTCTCCCCTGAATAGTAACGTGTTGAGACAAGCGGCCAGTAGCGCCAGTCCGTCGGTTGTGGAGGTGCCCTTGCCGAACTCGTCTACTATGAGGAGGGAGTTGGAGGTAGACTCTTGGAGGGCTAGGGCCATCTGGAAAGGAAAAGCGGTGTGTTAGATGCTGCTGATCCTCCATGCCTCAGTAAGGACGTTAAGCCGTGGTCCCGGCTGTCGATTACAGATCTTTGGCAGTCGTTACGGAAGCTTGAAAGTTTGACAACCAGCCTTACCAAGGGGTATCGTATACCCCAGTAACTAGGTTGTGGAGGTCAAATAGCAAAATGTAAAATACTGGTTTTCAGCTGCATTCGGATACACTGGAAGCCGTCCCCGACATAGTTGACAAAGCCCGAGGCTGAAGGTGAATCAAATTCCTATTTTAATTCGTCTTGCAGGATCAATTTACGGAATTCTCATGGAAGTCGCTATGGCAAAGAACCGTTAACATCAGTACTGATACTTTGTTACATATTTTTTAGAATAGAATTTGGAAGAAGAAATTTCTTTTGATATAGAAAGTATCCTAGCTCCTTACGCACCTGTCTCAAATCTATAAGAAAGGCAGACATGTGCGCGGCGACGCACTCAGTGCTCTGTATACGCGTGTGTATGTGACGCACGACGCCGATTGTTGCCGATTCTGCTGGTACGAAGCTACCGATGTGGGCCAGGTATACTATCAAACCTAGACAGAACAATTCTCGGGTTATCCAGGATTTTAAATTGGTACATCATCTTTTTTTGTTAGTTGCTGGTAGTAGGTCGAATTTTCGGGGGCACGCAAGAATATAGAATTTGGAAAATAATTTTATAAATTTGGTTAGTTCTTTTGTTTTGGCAGTTTGAAAACATTCACGTCCAGTTTTTAACTTTTGTACGACTCATCATTCTTTCGTTTTATTTCTAACCAATATTGTAGTCGACAACCTTTTTTGAGCCAAACGAAGTCTAGGTACCTCAAAACCCATCAAAAACATCTCGCCAATCTAAACTTCGCTTAGGGGATATATTCCGTGATTGTACATGAACAATCACGGAAGATATCCCGTATGTGATAGTATAAGTTAAGTTTTAAACAGTGATCTCACCAATCTGCTTCATATAAACTGACTTCCCACTGGAGTTGGGTCCGGTCAGTATCTTGACACACCCTGCCTCCTGACTGGACTCCACATCGTTCGGGACGAAGTTGTCGCACGTCAGCATGTACAGAGGGTGACGGCCTTGCTTGATGCTGATGATCTTCTCTTGAGTTAGCGTTGGCCGGACGTAGTTGAACTCTTTGCAAACTTTGGATATTGCTATTAGGCTAGAGATTTAAAAATTTTATTCGATGTCATTGAGATACAGCTAACTAAATAACTACCCTGTATTGTCGCACTGCAGGAGAAAGGCCCCACTCTCCCTTTTCCACGCAATTCAGTCCAGACCTTTCGTAAGGAAACAAGCTCGTCCCATCACCTTTTCTTAAGCTATTTTGAAGTCGGCGTTTCCTGAACAACTTGGCTTGTTTTACGAGTGTCCAAATCGAATAGTTCTGGGCCTATTACGGCGTGCTTCATGGAAAATGTTTTGTCCGTACTACTTTTTTTATTCCTAAACAACGCTTACCAGTCGAGCTCTGCGCACTTGTCCACGACGGCGGCGAGGGTGTGCAGATGCTGCAGCATGACGCTGGTGAGGCGCATCATGATGCGCGTCTCGTGCGCCACTATCTCAGGGTACGTGTCGCCTATCATCACGTCCAGCTCTGAGGAGATACACTAGCATTCAAACCAAATTAGGTATCAATATCATATAAGTTGGATCATCTTTCAACAACATATATCCATTTGGAGTGGGCCCAGTCACTGGCCTTTTCTTTCATACATCTCTATTAGCTGTCTTCTTAGTGTTCACTTTGGTTTGGCTTTTTCTTAATATACATCCACATTGTTATATGCTCTTGATAAACGTTCATGTGAAATTACTAACAGGTTATAATAAGTCCTGAAATTAATTCTTACCTTCACATCCCTTACTTTTGTAATGAATGTAGTCATTGTTTTGGAACTGAAACACAAAGTCAAAGGATTGTTAAATTAGCAGAATGGAAACAGTATCTTCGAGTATCGGAAATTGGTGCTAAGAAAAAAAGCTCAAAAGTCCATTATCAGACTTACCATAAACTTCATATCTGGCAGTTCCTTATCGTCTGCGCTCAAGTTATCTGCCCACACCTTCACTCCTAGTAAATACCCGAGATGTGGCATGTACAGCATGCTACACTCTTGGATGTAGGTTGGAAGACGGTCCATCTCCACCTTCGCTGTCTCTGACATTAGGCCGTGGAGGCTCGCCATTGTTTGTTTTTCTGGGTAAAATTAGTGTTACAGGTAAAATGGTGTGACAACAGTTTCAATACATTGCCAGAGTTGGTAAGTTATGGATTCAGACGTTATTTTGCAGAAATAATTTTATTTAAAAATCAATAAAATATTTGATCCAGGTTTAGATGCAGAATACAGCACCGTCCTTCCAATGCAACATGCAACCTACTTATGAGGCTTGGTTTGCAGTTTGGTCGGTTGTTTTTTTTTTAATGTTTACTTTTTATATAATTTTGTACTGTTAATTTAAAAAATCCTGTGCGGGCTAGTAAATACTTTTTCTTTCTTTCTTTCAGGTTGCGAAATTAAAACTAAATATTTTGTATAAGATTTTACAGAGTAATGGTCAAATGTAGTGAAATAAAATATGTACTCATGTCAAGTTCGGCGTCAACTCCAGGTTTCACGGTAAACTTTCCTTCAGTTTTAGACAGATCGAAGTCTATGATCCTGTTCATGTATAAAGCCATCTGGAAACAAAAGTTATTCTCAAATAGCTCTTCAAGATGATTAGGATTGAGGGTTTAGTGTGTCATTTTGATAAGAATAGTCTACTTACCTCATACAGCTTGGTGTTATCGAAGCAGGCGAGCTGTTCCAGGAACTCGCTAGTTTTGCCTGTAGACTCGCACATCTCGCAAATCAACACCGCGTTGTATAGCGTCTGCCAATGGTTCAATATCAAACATAATATAATTAAGGTAGTTTCGTACTGGTACTGTCAAGCTGTAGGACTGTAGGTAGTATGGTTGACTGGCCAAAATGCGCCCAAAGCAGGAGTCTGGTTTGATTTAAGAGAAGTATTGAGTAACTTACATTATAAAGCGATTTCCATTGATACGGTTTTGCAGACAATGCTTTTATTTTCGCCAAGATTCCCTGTAACAAACATTACTATTATTTCCTCAAGATTCCTATTCTCTCTTACAGAAGAACATCAGATTCTTAACTCACATGAACATTCTTGATGAACCGCATGGAGGAGCAGATGTTCCTCATTAGAGCATCGTTTTGTGGCTTCATGAAGTATGCCACGACGTCTTGACGAGTCTTTAGAATTGCCAGGTCTGAGGTCGGGTGCTGAAGCAAGACCCTGCAATCAAAAAGTAGTTTGTCGTATTTAGTATTAATAATACTTACATATATTGTCTGCCTATGATCTGTGCTTACCTCATACGATTCTGTCCCATCTTAGAGCTGCACCTGCTGAACACTTGGCGCAGAGAGAGTCTCTTACCACCGGATCCTCTTATTCCTGGCTAAAACGCGCTGGGGTGTGATACCGGACTGAACACTTGAAGACTACGAATTATGCCCTCATCTAATGAAGATAGCAAAGGAGTTGATACTCCCTACTTACCTCATCCGACTGTGCCCCATCTTAGAGCTGCACCGACTGAACACTTGAAACAGAGAGAGTCCCTCGCGACTAGAACCTCTCACTCCTCGTTTGAATGCGCTGGGGTGAGCCACTGCGCTGAATACTTGGAGGCCGCGGTATGTGTCTTCGTCTACTGTTACTATGTCTGCACTGAAGAAGGGGCATAATGAGATAATTAATAAGGCTTTATTAAAATGTAGCTAAATCGGGTATGAACCTTATCTCGGGATACCTATTCACAATCATTGTCAGCGGCAGTTGACGATAGTACCTAATGAGGTTCTTTATTGTCTCTGCGCCCCTTCGCCATGATACGTTGTTCTAATGTAATCGGAGTTAAAAATTGCTTCGTTTGTAATACTATTATTTGGTATTAGCTAGGGTTCATGATTTCTCGAGCTTTTTAATTTCTCGGGCCTCGAGAATTCTCGAGGCCAATTTCTCGGGGCTTCTCGGGTTGTCGAGAAATGACATGGCCGGAATTTGTATAGAGCTGTGCCCTTACAAAAAATATTCATGTACATTGACATACAGTACGTCAAATTAAAGCTTACAGGTATGTAATCATAATAGTTTAAGTTTTATGATCAGAGAAGAAGCGAGAGATACTATAAATAGGATACAAAAAATGTGCCTAAACATTTGGAATAGCAATGATCATAAATTCCGAAACGAAACAATACGAGAAATGCTATTACCAATGGATTTAAAGGCCGTTTCTTCACTATCCGACACGACATTTCAAATCGAAGAAGAGCGAGTAGTAGTCGTCTACAGATATTTCTGGATATTATGACTTCCAAGCGACCCAAGCGACTAGCAAAAAATATACAATTGGATAGGCAATAAAACACTAAAATGGTATTTGAATTTTTATTTAAGAATATCTAATTAGGTAGGTAGTATATATACCTACATTTGCAAAAGTATAAAATATAATTATCTACTTCTACTTCTTTTACAGACGTTTTAAGAAAAACATCATTGCAATTACTCAGACAAGACACATTCATTGTTTTCATCCACTTTTAAGCCTATTCATCTTCAAAAATCAACAAAATATTATCAAGGAATAAAGCTGGTGCCGTTATATTTGCTTGATACCTGGCCCAGCCTAAATGCCATAACAACGTCATGACATGGCAACAACATCCAACTGTCCGTTTACCAACTAGGCAACTACAACAATAGCCTAAAATGGCATCCAAGGGGTTGGGGCTGAATGGCTCCCTGTCATACAATAACGAAAAGACAACACAGTATTACGTGATAAGATCAACGCAAGACTGCACACTGCACAGATCAGATAGTTTTGAGCTCTTTGGTTTTGAGCGTAGAAACGTCAAATTAACTCTAGGATATTTGGATACACACTCTTGAAAATATATATTTGAATATATTCATCAAGACGCGCGGCAGGTCAAAAAGTGGTGTCTGCGAAAATCGTGAAACCGTTAACTTTTTAAGGTACCCTAGCAATACAATTTGACAGTCACAGCTGTTTTACATACATTTTAGTCTGACCTTCAGGCGTAATTCAGATAGATACAGTGTTTGTCTCATGCGTGTATCCAAACGTAGATGCATTTTGTATTGCATTCAATGAAACAAAACCACAAAAAAACTATTAACACACTTATTATTTTGAGATTTTTTGTCGCCTGTTCTAGAGTTATGTAATTGTTGCGATTAATTTTTATTTATTTTAGAAGTAACTTTAATATAATAATAATTAGTGTACATTACGAATTATAAATTGATTCTGAGGGCAGGATTCGGCCATGTCCTTTACATTTACGTACGTTTTCTCATATTATTTGGTTCCAATAACGTCATTAAATTTAGTGGTTTTCGTCTCAAATAAAAATATCAAATTAATTATAAAACTTTTATTTATTATATTCAAAAACATAAATCTTATGAATATTTTAATTAACTTTTTAACAAAATACAGAAATAATATTATTCACACTCATAATTATAATGACAGCACCGTTTTTGGCTGGTTATTTAGAACTTATAAACAAAAGTAGCTTCTATTAAACTAAACAAAAAATCAACATGAAAGAAAACGTTAATATCTTAACATAAAATTAAATTATATATATTATCACAGCAGCATTATTGGCTGGTTATTTAGAAAAAAAAAATCAACTTAAAACTTGTAAACATAAATAGCTTCTATAAAATAAAAATAATTTGGTATCTAATATTGATTTTATGCACATGTGCTAAATGTTTCACCAACCCGCTAGTATTTGAACCTTTGCAAGCAATGGTTTTTGGGCACTTTAGGCATTGCGCATTTGCAGATTCCTTACTTTTTTTGAAATATTTCCATACTTTTGATGCTTCCATCTTATAGTGACATTTCGGTAAAATCTATAACAAACGCAATTTAAATTAATAATAAGCCCTTGAAGTAATATTTGGTACACACACACACAATACAACTGGCAATATTCGTCTCACTAATTTTAAATGACACATTAATTAATTTCAAATTACTTACATAAGAAAAACATATCAGAATAATTAAAAAGTAAGCTTGTGTTGTTGTTTTACAAAAAAAAAGGAAATATAATTAGACTAAGTTTAATGTATCGTTAGTTATTTTATGTATTAAAGTTTGACTAAAAAATAATAGAATAGAACAGATAGGTACTCGTACCTAGTAAAATTTAAGATCATTTTTAGATTATGTTATTGATAAAAATAATATGAATAATAAAGCCATGATGTGTCAATAAAAGTGAAAAGACTTACCTGTTTGATTTCAATTTATCACGTAATCTGTGAAACACTCACTACGTAAAATACTTGGTTAGAGTCGAAACACGAATAAACGTGTCAAAACGACGCCGCAGAGCGCTTGCAGCGAGATTAAAGGGTGCCGCTGCGCTTTGGCCCGCGCCGCCACGCAACACAACAAATGGCGATTTAATTTCTATATAGGTACATGATTTCTCGAGTTCTCGACTTTTCTCGAGCTTGATTTCCCGGGAACAAAGCCCAACGATTTCCCGGGAATTATCGGCTCGAGAATTCCCGGGAATAAACCCTAGTATTAGCGGCCCGTCCCGGCTTCGCACGGGTGGGCATTTTTTTTATATAGCCTATGTTACTCAGGGATAATGTAGTATTCTAATGGTGAAAGTATTTTTGAAATCGGTCTAGTAGTTTTTGAGTTTATTCGTTACAAACATGAAAATACAAATCTTTCCTCTTTATAATATTAGTGTAGATATTAAGGTGTATAGCGAAGATCCGCGGTGAATCAGCAGAAGAGTGGGAGCTCCCGGCCAAATAAACGAGTAGCTGGACAGGACGCCCGTAACACGTAATAGAGGTGAGAATTTCTGTTCTATTAGCGAGCGTCTTGCATCGTTGCAGCACTTGCAGCCATTCGATTACTTAATACTTATCCAGGCTGCCCCCAAATGTATCGAGGCATTATTCCTCGCACATTAATGTTAATTAAGAAGTTGCAGTTGAACTTTTGTCACGGTTTTCGATAATTGAACACGTTTGCGCCACAACCAGTTCTGCATTTCGCCTTTAAGGCTTACCATGGCATGGCTGGGTTCTTTACAACTTTAACGCGGTGGTAAGACGCGTTGTCTTTTAAATTATTATTTAATTATTACATTTTCGCATGAGAACAACTTATCTGAGCGTAATTACATATAATATCCTGGAATAAGAAATCTATAATTTATTTTATTAAAAACAAATATTTACGGGTAGGTACCTAGAAAAGTAAGCGTCATGTTGTACGTACTTTGAATAAATTTACATACGGGAGGTAGTGAGTTAGCGACACGGCGAGCAATAACTACAGGTTGACGGTGTACGACTGTACGCGCCATCCATGTCAGTCTGTCAGCTGCCGCCCGTGAAGGACGCACATCTCACAGTTCCCTAAACCTACACCGCTGCACCCGACGCACCCTGAGTCGCAGTGTCCAGGTGTCAGAGTCGCCAGCCGCAGAGAGCCGACCGCGCGCATCATGGCCGCCGTTAAGTTCACGCGCCAGCAGATTGCGGCGCGCAATAACCGCAGTGACGCCGCCATCATAATCGACAATGTCGTTTATGACGTCACCAAGTTCCTTGACGACCACCCGGGCACTGCGCAGGTGCTGCTGGAAAACGCCGGCAAGGATGCCTCGCAGCGCTTCCACGAGGTGGGCCACAGCGACATGGCGCTCGACTGGCGCAAGCAGTTCGTGGCGGGCGAGGTGGTGGACGAGGACCGCTGGGAGGTGCGCAAGCGGGCTGCGGCGCCAGTGGCGCTAGCCGAAGAGGACGAGCCGCTCACGGTCTGGTGGGTGGTGAAAATTTGGGGCCCGCTGGTGGTGGCCGGCGTGTGCGCGATGTTCTGGAACTGCATGATGCAGAATCGATGCCGCAGTTAGTCGTACCGATCCGTCGGTCAGTTTTTGTTTATTACTGCATGTGGAGCAAATAACATATTTGTAATAAACGATACATCATGGAATAAAGGTTGTGTTTTTTTATTTAAATGCACACGCGTCATGCGTTAGTTCATTATGCAGTTAGACTTGTTTATATTTGTTCTATACGAAATCGATATTATAATTAAACATGTAAAATAACTTTAGAGATGTAGGTACCTACGGCTACATGCAGTGTTTCTGTTGTAAGCTATGGAGTGTATGAAGTTCAGGGTGGTGTTGTGTTGTGTGACGGGGGGGAGAGGTGTTTTGTGGTCGCCTGTCGATGCCGCTGCGCTCAAGGTGTGCTCCTCTCACGTGCACTAATTTGTTGGAACATACTTTAGCGAGTACAAACACCACCACCTACTGGCCTATTCGCTCACACATCCTTCCTAATCATTGAAGTTTAACATAGGTAGGTACCTACTTCAATGTTCCTAATGAATTACTTATAATGTATACCAAGTCGCTCAAAACAATGCTATCTATTGTTAAACAGACGATGGCAAGTTAAATTTATGTAGGTCACTAGCTCAAGCTGTACCCGGCACTGTAGCTGTGCGTTGCAATGCAGCTTTTTCTACCTACCTGCTACCTACCTTCTAACTACCTGCTACCTACCTTCTAACTACCTGCTACCTACCTACTACCTACACTACCTACCTTTTATCTTTAAACGTCAAGCGGTTTTAGATATTTGTGATAAGTGAATGACCTTTCGATTTTATATATTTAGAGATATGCAACGTATATATCAGTAAAAAAAAAAAATATAGTTCAATAATTTCTCGTTCTTCGTGCTTTTATAAGCTTACTGCTATTAAGATTAATATTTCGGCAACTTACAGTGAAATTATCCTCAAGCTTAGAAACTGCGGTTTTCCATGAAGGTCCATGCTCAACTTTGCCCAGTTGAGATCCAGGTATTTGAGCAATGATCCTAGAGCATGTACACTCTGGGTCTGGGAGAAGTCCAGCACAGTTCGAAGATATAGAGACCTCTCTTCGTCAGAGGCGTTTGGCGGCTCGGTGGGAAGAGATAGGGTGAATATACGTCGTTTGCATGCTTCGAAACCTAGGAGAAAAATATTTTGGTTTTGGAAAAAACCTAGTACAAATCATTGATATTCTATGATTTATATTCAAGTTGATAACCTACATTTATTTTTCTTTATTAGTTGGTAGGCTAACAAAAATTTACAAATATTGCTTTCGAAGACAAATTGCTCAGGTGGTAGCAAAGTTCTCATCCTCTGTGATGTTTAAACAATCAACAAAAGGTTCCTTCTAGCAAAAAATCAACACCTTCCTATGTTATCAGTAGGTGCTAGTAGTCCTACCACATGAAAACTACCTACTACTATTAATTACTTACTATACTCCTTAGCAGACAAGAACACGAGCTTGCATCTCCCCTCATCATTGGCATCACTGTCGAAGACTGTCCTCCTGACAGTCTGTACGAATGCGCCTTGGTTCTTGCCGTCCAGTAGGATACAGATTGGCTCCACTTGGCGAAAGAGATTTGCAAACATTTGGTACTCTGGTGGACGGTCTACTATCTCTTCTAAGATGAAGAGCTGGACAGCATTGAAGGGAAAAAACATAATTGATAGGGTATTTTGTTTGTACATTGATTGCGTTGTTCGGAACCATGTACGAATACAGTTCAGTTTTTATTTCTGTAAAGGATAGAAAATGCAACGACAATTTTGAAAGTAATGAGTACCTTTGCTGTATCGTAAAAGTCGTAATGCCCTTTGAAATAAATTTGGCATAATTATAATCTATAGATAAATAGAACAAAACATGGTCGGTGAAATCACGAAAATAAATGGCAAACAGGACTTAATGCTTTTATAAACATGTAAGTAATTAGATACGATGACCCAAATGCAGGGGTAAAATGTAAAAGCCCATAAAGGCTGAACTATAAGTGTTTACATAACAAATGTGACCCACCTCGCCAGTGTGTGGGGTGCAGTAGGCTGCTCCCAGTCTTCCTGAGCGACAGTATGCCACTAACACCCTCTGTGACATTTTAACATTAAGGTCAATATTTTCGTTGTAAGTTTTTTTAATGCATGAATGAATAAGGTCACCTAATTTCTTCCAGGTTTTGTAAAGGTGCTTGAAGTCCCGTCCTCATTGGGTGGGGTTTCGAGATAGGCTTAGTGGTGAACAAAGACCAAAAGTATTGAAATTTAAAGAAAATGTTTCAAAATTGCGCATGATACAAATTAATTAGGTAGGTACTTTTATCTATCGCAGCTTGTTATCTATACTCCATTTGTTTAGGTAGTTAACTAAATGTAAACAATCTTAGCATGTCTTTTATCTAAAAAAATGACTAAAAATTGTATCTAAAAATGTTTACAATTAGGTATTTACTTAAATAGATGTTAGGTAATTAACTTCATTTAAATAATCTTTGTATGTCTTTTATACGATTTATTTTACATAAAAAGACATATCAAGATTGTTTACCTTTAGTTAACTACCTAAACAAATGGAGTATAGTCCACCATGGTTATTATTGATTCTTGTTCTTAATTAGCTGACGTAGGACATCCTACTTCATATCTCACCACACCCAGCCTTCCGAACCGGAAGTTTATAAAGCATCACCCTCTTAGTCATTAATTAATAGGGATTTATTTACGTTACATGACACGCGGGAATTTATTGCGTGTCGGTTATGTTATAACGTGTGCTTTTCCCAAAGGTAAAGTCTAAACAGTAGGTACTTCCTTACAGAACTTGTATGAGAACTCACGAGTGGCTTTACAATTTTACATCTAAACTAAAAACGAAAAATCAATCTCGGAAGCCTATATTTTAAGAGATATCCGAAGTTTTTCACTAGGTAGGTACCATAATTATTAGCAATCGTTTATTTTGTGTTACGTTGCGCGGTGCAGCTCGGTTTTGTCATAACAATTAAATTATCTGGTTGCCTTTTTGATTGGTACACACAATACCTAGGTCCATAAAAATTAAGAAATCGGTAAAATACGTAGAAATACTTTACCTACCTCTTCTGTCTCAGATTCTTCACTAGTTTCCTGTTGACCATTCGAATTTTGGCCATCATTCCTAAAATAGAACGTTGTATAAATCAAAAAGATCTTAGTTCAATAGATTAATTACCTACCGGTAATGAATTGTCAAACATTATTTTTAACAAACCTTCGGCATTGTGCTATGACGAAACGATTTTCAGATCGGTCGGAGTTCAAGTTATTTGTACTGCTGGTTGTTTGTTGTCGCAGCACCGGCGCTGAGGTCCCATCCAATGAAGTATCCTCCAACATCATTTTACAATTAATGAACTTGTAAAATAAAATTCGTGAAAAAGTTTGTCTTCGCTTTTCCCGCGCGCTCGTTTTCTTGTCTATGAAATTTAATCATAGGCTAAGGAAGCTATCATAATAGCCTCGCGATAAGAAGAGATGCCAGCTTTTGTTTGTTAAAAAAAAAATATCCTGATAGACTTTTATCAGTTAAATTTTTATTTGATTTTATTTAGGTATTTCTAATTGTGAATATCGAGAACACATAAAACATGCAATTTAGAGAATAAAGAACTGCGGAAACGTGGGTATCTCTAAAACCAAGCATAATTTAGGTATTTCAATCTGGGTTATATATCTACTTAGGTATTTACCTAAACTAGGATACCTCTACAAGCACTTTGATATTGTTGCGCGATAGTTTGTTGCTCATGAAATATTCAGCGGTTACATAGGTACAAGTAATTGAAATATGGCGTGATGTTATACATTGGACTCTCGCGGCTCACGGCTTGTTATGACTTTATGCGGTTACTAGCCTGCTTTGTTTGGGTTTACGCTAATCACAATCACCATGCCATAGGGAAATAATGGCCAGTGTAATAGGTAATAAGGACCAAGTGTAATTTATTAAGTACGTAAATCTATCTAATGTTTAAAAAAAATTAAGATGGTATTTTTATAGGCTGAATACAGATCCGTCTTTGGCAATTGTACTGGATTCCTTGACCTGGCTATGGAAGACAATATCTGTTACTTACGTGTTCTTTTTTTGAAATAAAAAAAACGATATTATTTTAGTTATGGCATTTATTTAGAAAATACTTCTCACACCACATTTAATTAAATAAATTATGAAATCGTCTTAACATTATCGCTATAAATATTTGTAAAACTTTGAATCTAAATAATTATGTACACATAAATAATTTGTTTTAATTTGTGTTAAGTTGTAGTCACATCGTACCTACATAAAATTTTGAAACTTATTAATTGGTCATAAAAGGCACTTACGGCATAGCAGCAATTTATTACCGATACTCATATTATTTTCTCTAAAACAAAAATCAATAATACTTCGAAGTGTTTTAAAACTTCCAATTTAAGAAGTCCCAAGTTTGTTCACGAGGGATGTCGGAATCATGGTAGGTAGGTTCACTGGAGACAAAATAGACCTTGTTGTTTACCAAATAACATGTTCAATAAGAATCACCATCATTATAAATATGGCACTGTAAACCAGCACCTCAATAACATAAGATACTTTTAATAACAACCCAGGCAAAGCTTTTCGATGATAAGATAAGATAAGATAAGATAATATTTATTTGCTTAAACATGTGTCATACATACAAGTAAATACATGCATGCAAGATGGCAACAACATTATTAGGTACAGGCATGTTTGCCACATGATGTGACGTGCAAATATCAAGAAATATTATTAATTAAAGCATTATCTTAAAATAACAATAAATTAAATCATTAAAGAATAATAATAATATTGTAATAAATTTAAAGTAACTAAAATCACATAGAACCTCAAAAACAAAAATAAATTATTAGGATTGTTACACAATTATCATGTCAATACTTACACAATAAAAAAATATAAAATAAAATAAAAATAGAAATCATTAAGCTAACAAATTGTAAATTAACAAACACATTATAATCAAATCAAATATGCTATTATGTCAATACAAATCTTTCCTCTAGGAACTCGTTAATATTATAGTATGCTTTATTAACTAAATGTGTCTTAAGTTTTCTTTTCAAGTGTACATTATTAAGCTCCTTCCAACTTTTAGGCAACTTATTGTAAACTATTGGAGCCATATGAAAAACACTTTTGCGCATAAGTGCCGTCCTACAGGGAGGTACACTTAATTGGGTTTGATCACGCCTATTCCTAGGAAATTGATCTGCTTTGCGCGGAAATAATTTAGGGTTGTTCCTGACAAACATAACGGCTTCCAGAATATAAATGGATGGCAATGTTAAAATTTTATGCATTATAAAAAAGGGTTTGCAGCTGTCCGTGGTTTTTAAATGAAACATTGCTCTAAGGCACCTCTTTTGGGCTTTAAATGCTACTTCTCTATTTGTGGAGTTACCCCAAAAGATAACACCATATCTGAGAACGGATTCAGCCAGACCGTAGTAAGCTGTTAATAGCGCCTCCCTATTGACATTTCGTGATAGCAAGTACAATGCATAGGCACTACTACTAATTCTCTTACTCAGAGAATCTATGTGTTCCTTCCAATTTAAATGTCGATCAATAGTTAGTCCCAGAAACTTAGTTGTATTAACCGTGTCAATTGTTATATTATTATACATTATGTCAAGATTGGAAAATGTCAATAAACGCTGACTAAAATGCATAATTCCTGTCTTACTTAAATTAATTTTTAAATTATTATTGTCTAACCATTGTATAGTATTGATCAATGTATTATTAATGTCATATTCATATAGGTCTTTATTATTACAGGGTATAGTTATAGTACTGTCGTCCGCGAAAAGTGTTACAGGATGGTCAATTGACTTTGGAAAGTCATTTATGTATAATGTAAAAAGTGGGGGTCCTAAAACACTTCCTTGCGGAACTCCATAGGTAACGGTTCGTTCCTCCGATAGAATGTTTTCTTGATGTTTGGTTTTAGTGTTTAGTCTACTTATTTCGGTTATTTGTTTTCTGCCGTGCAAATATGATTTTATAAGTTCAAGAACATTCCCTCTAACACCGTACGCATCAAGTTTTTTTAGTAAAATATCATGTTGGACATAATCAAATGCCTGAGTCATGTCACAAAATAAAGCACAGACTGGAGTATTTTTATCCATATTTGACATAACCGAGTGCAAAAAGTCATAAACTGCCATATTTATTGTTTTCTTTTTTCTAAATCCTTTTTGTTCGTCACAGAGTATATTGTTCACTTCTAAATAAAAACTAAGTTGATTATAAATATAGTATTCAATTACCTTTGAGAACATCGGTATTAATGCAATCGGCCTGTAACATTCCATTAGTTCCTTGTCTTGTTTTTTAAACAATGGCCTTATCACCGATTTTTTCAATGCGTCTGGAAAAATACCTTCACCTATACACAAATTTATAATATGGCTGAGCGGGTAACTTATTACATCAGCTACTGTTTTTAGTATTTTGGTACTGATTCCGTCATAACCCACACTATTTGTGTTATTTAACGCTAGAATGATTTTCGATATGTCATTCGGACAACTTGGAGCGAGAAACATAGAATCCTTTCTGTTCAAAATATTTTTTGTTACTCTATGCCCTGAATTTATCGAGGGTTGAATTTTGTCAATAAAATAATCGTTAAATAAATTAGAAATATGGTTTGGATCCGAGATAATTTCACTATGAAATTCCTAATCAAATTTATAGGTTTGCTCCAGTCATTAACACAATGAATGTTGTTGGACTGTCAAAATTAAAGGCATTTGCTTTGTAAGGCGTTGTACAGAATTACACGCCAAGTCAAGTAGTTACAGTAAACACATTGGTCGATAAGCCTACTCCTCACTTCCACATCTTTCATTCCCGTCACACAAATGCACATCTTTAAATGACCAACATGTCCTTATCCTCAGGCGCGTCCTTCCTGAAGTTGACCCTGATGTGTCTGCAGACGTGGCCGATGGCGTTGGCGGCGGGGACCACTATGGCGGCCATGCATGACGTCACCATCGTCCGGAGAGACGCGAAGTAGATCTTCACGCAGCGCAAGCAGGGCGCGGTGCACCAGATTTGCTGTAACAAAGATGTAGGTTGTGACAGGAGCAGAGTAAATTGAGTGGTTTGGTCCCTTTTAAACAAACTTGCCCTACTGCTGCGTTGCCTTTATTGTGGCACCGAGCTCGCATTCCTTATCTGTAATGATTATTTGCGACCACAGTTATTATTTCTTTTGCGGGTGGATGGAAAAAAATTGCAAGTCTTTCGTTTCGTAAATGTTATTTGCGTAGGAATTTTATTTTATTTAATAGATTATTGAATTGCTATAAAGAAAAACATTACCTACTTAGTTTGTATGTCAAAGTTTATGTTATACCTACTATATTTAAGTTCCAAGAAATGTTCTCAAGTAAGTGAAATCCTTTAATTTCATAAGGAGAAATTAATTTCTTTAACCATAAAGCTGAGAGAGCAGCGTCCTCAACTCACAATACATTCTATAGATGAAAAAGTCAAGATAATGTAACGATTCGATGGTTCTCCATTCCGATTTCCGATTAGATTCTATTCATTCCTACCATCAAATCTCATGTTGGCTGTTGTCTGACTAAACTACAAAATGTCGTTCTTTTGCAAGTCGACATGAGATTCGAAAATAGACGATATTGAAAAGGCTTCTAGGATTGCTTATCTTCGTTTCTGCTCTAGTTTTACCTCGAAGGCGAGACAGGCGAACCCGCAGCCGAGCAGCAGCGCGCAGGGCGGCGCCAGCAGCACGGTGAGCACGGTGTAGCACCAGTTGCGCGCGTGGCGGAAGCACGCGTGGCTGAGTCGCCACGCGCACTCCGGGCTACGCGCGCCTTCCGGCTCGCCGATTATGTCGTCCCATACTATCTGTGAGGGAAGACGAAACGCTGTTATCAGTTTCTTCTTGTTTTGGGTCAACGGTACACAGTAATTTTCTTAAGGGGATATGCTACGGTCTCAGCGAAATTCAAAATTACGTTTTTGGCTATCTCCGGCGTGAGTTGGGTTGTATGTTGATCAAAATATGATTTGCCACCGCAACAAGTAGGTAGGTATGTGTTTATAGAATTAAACTCATCAATAAATCGCTATGCACCTACTGGTGATGGTTGAGTACCATTTTTATTCGCATATGGCAACATCATGGCGTTTCCAGTGAGGAGTGATATGAAGATTCGAATAACATTATTGCGACGCACGCTATTTCGAAAAAAAATAAGAGTGGTACGCCAGTTCGAAAACACATTAAGTCGAAAACTGCTATACTTATCTAATGACGTTATCGCGAACACGCTGATACGAAAAACTGTTTGAATGGTACGCTAGTACGAAAGTCTTGGCAATGAAATCCACTGTTGCGAATAGCATATTCCAGTCTGAATTTGTCTGGGGATCGAATTTGCGACCGAGTAATGATGTACCGGGCATCATTGTGAGAAACAAAATTGTGTGAAAGTAACATTTTTTCCTAGGAATCGGGTACCATTAATTTCTTTATATTGATTTGGTATATTAACCACTTCGCTTAAGTTTGTAGGTTCTTTAGGCTTATTTTAATTTTTTGCTCTCTTGATGATTTGGCGTAGGGCGTTTTTATTTAGTATTGAATTTGTGCTACTAGAAGGTATTTCACACAACTTTTCTCTAATGGTACCCGATTTCTAGGTAAAAATATTACTTTCACACATTTTTTTTCTGATAATGATACCCGGTGCATCATTACTCGGTCGCAAATTCGATCCCCAGACAAATTCAGATTGGAATACTTTCCAGTGAGTTATAGCAAAACGCTGGCTTATGCAGATGTCGGCCAGGGAGGGTCGAATCTGTACCTACTACTAGTACAAGCCATGTAGACACAACCATTCTATGTTATTTTCTGTGCCGCTAATTTTTGTGTACTCTCGTAGAAGAAGGGTCTTTCCATTTTCAGTGTCACCAATAGTAGCTACCTAAGGTTTTTTGCTTTGTAATTTGTTTTTAAATGCCTAAAATTTAACGAAGGTACCTCATCAACTAAAGTAAAAAAATGATTGTGTAGTGAACTTATAAATAACTTGAAAATTAATCACAAATGAAATCGAATCGTTTGTCGATTGTGAACATGACATAGTTTTGGCAATTCCCTTGTATTCAATTTGCCGTAAGTCAGTGTGCCAATGTTAGTAGCTCAAGAACTCTGATATATATGAATAACGCAGGGTTCATTGTGTGAACATAATTATTACAACTGCCTCGTTGGTCGAGTGGTTATTGGGTTTTTCCATCAGCAATTTCTCAGTAGCAGTCACGGAGTTTGGAATTGTGCCCGGTTGATGGTAATAGGCTCTCTCCAAAACATTCATAATTGGTCTTAACAACCAATTATATATTTTCGATATCTCTTATGTCAAGGTATTAACAGAAAAATAATTGAAACATTCTTTTACATCGAAATATCTAAATAAATGACAAACTATAAATATAATTTTGTCAAAATTTTTGACGGTACATCGAAACAAAAAATCATAATTGGCCATAACTACAAAAAAATAAGACTGGTATTTGTAATTACACGATATACCCTTACCCTCACATTTCAGTACCTACACGGAGAAAATAGTTTGAAGTTATTTTTTGCCAGGAACTTCTTTCCGTGTACCTACGTTATTAGTAGTTAACGGCGTTATATTTGCAGTGTTTTTTCAACGGGTTATGGTTGATTGTGACTATTTGTGACGAGTTTTTTTTTAGTTCATTTTCATGTATTTTGGTTTTAAAGAAGTGTGCAAAACGAACTAAAAATCTTCAGAATAATTTTTAAAAACATGATTCTCTTCCAAACTAAGTTATATTTGTTTTTTTTTTTTAATAAAAATAATTTCCAGCGGAAATGGATGTTCAATTTTTTTTCACACACGTTTTAACTAATCTCTTGCCAAGGTATGAAAAAAAAAAACAGTTGCGAACCACGGCAAAATATTTTTTTGTTGTCCAGTATTACTCATTTTCTAGTCTATGATATCTACAGCAAGTACTGTCCACATCATGTATTGTATTAAATTGTATATCGGGCTGCTGCCCGCAACTGCGCATTAAAAGCGCGTATTTTGCTTACTTCCCTACGTTTACAGCTACATCTACTTAATAATAAAAATTCGCTGTTGAACTAACTCAAAATTGTCCAGATAAGCAGCGATTTATGCGAGAGCTTTATTTCTCCCATTTTTCCTTTCAAGGGTGAAAGTACAGAAAGTTAATTAACGGACAACAATTAAATACTACAGGAGCTAGTGACCCGTAGTTCGTAATGTAGTCACAGTATAATGATAATCAGTAAAGAAACTAGGCCCTTTTATTCAAACGCTGCCGCTGTTAGGGTTTGTCGACAAAACTTTTTGCAACGTTGTACGTTGTACCTACTAACGCATAAAACGTAACTTCGTATCTCGATTTTGTTATGAGTAATATGTTACCTGAAGCGTGCTTAGAATTCGCTTTGCATGTGTGTGTAACAGATTCACAACTCTTGTTCCCAGTTGAAATACTGTATATTAATACTGTGTCCGTGGTATACTCGAGGAGGTACTTGAGTCACGCAAACGTCTCGAGTTCTTTGTCCGGCGGTGGTAGGCTAGCTTTTTAATTAAACCTTTCGTTTTTGTAAGAATTTGCATTTTTGATAACATTGTGGTTAGGTGTAAAGGTTTCTTCGTGATTTGGTAACACGAAACTAGAATTATATTATGTAGTTTGGGATTTATGGCATAAGTTTTTTCTGTTGAAGTTCAATAACTGGTCCTGTGAACCTATCACAGGACCAAAATTATTACCTACACAGCTATTTTAAAGTGTCATTCCATCAATAGGTATAGTATATCGCTTATAGCGATATCTTCCAGGCAATTTACAACAAGAAAATATAATTTTCATATAGGTCATTTTGAAAATCTTTTCTAGGCGTCAAGCTAACTGACCATACCCAACATACTACCCTCCAAAACACACTTACTGACGTTGCTCAAAAAGCCGCTAAGCAGAAGTGGAACTGGACTGGCCACGTCTGCCGTATGCCCAATAGCCACTTTCCCTGACACTGCCAGAACTCTTCGTGGCAGACCTCGTAGAAGATGGCAGGACGAGTTGGACAAAACCAACGACCAGTGGTCCACGTTAGCCCTGGATCGAAACAGCTGTAAGTTATGGAGAGCGACTTTTGCCCCGCAGTGGGATGACGCGAGGCTAACAGTACAGTATCAGCATTTTTGAAAGTAGTCGACTTGGAATTGAAGTTCCGAATGCCCGTGTTAAAAAACTACCAGATTATTTTAGATAGAAAAATACACGATAGCTCGCAAGTGACTTCATGTACCTACCATATTTGATGCAATAAATGAATTGAATTGAATTGATATTAGCCCGTTCGTTTCGTATCGTAGTGCAAAAATCGTCGTTTTAAAAGGGTGCTCAGCCTTGTCACCTCTTACTGAAATATCAATGTCATCAAGAGTGGTCTTTGTTCACACACTTCTTCAACAATTTATCATGATATCACCCTTACGAAATCCTTAAAGGCTTTCGGGGTTACCCAGTTATGTCCCAATTTCCTTCTACTCAGAACTAATGGCTGTTTGTGTGTATAATGAAGTTGATTTTTCCCCTGACACTGATTTATGGTCGGAAAAGAAACGGACTTTAATATCGGGGTGTGGTTGTTTGATAAAGCTAGATCGAAAGATAAAATTATGGTTATGGCTTTATTTGTCAGAAATGTATTATGATGGGCATGTGATGTAGAGGAATGCGGGAAGTGTAGTGAGGAAAGTTTTGATTATGAATGTTGATGGCTATAAGTGTAGAAGAAGGCTAAAGAAACAATGAATGGCCCGTGTGAACGATGATATGGCTAGAAAGACGGTGAGTAATGAGATGACGACAAATGCAGAAGTTAGGAAAGGAGACATGCGCGCCAAATAAATTCGGAAGAGGACAGGAAAATGACGACGATGATGTTTGCGTCAAGGCTAGCTTTGCATGGTATTTTTTCTAGTTTTACATGAAGTACTTAGGTAATAGATTTTTTTACTGTCAATGATGTAGTGCTTACAATATATGAATATACCTAGGTACCTACTCGGTAACTTACAATTGCTTATATTAATTTATTATATTGTTTGTGATTCATGTAAGTTTGTTTCTAATTGCATTATTCATTGTTACGGCCTGGCCACGGGAACGGGCGACGCGAACGGCGGTGCGTCTGGCGGGGCGGCAATTCTTGCGGCACAGTTTGCAGGCCACGGGCAGTAGCGTTCGCTGCCGCGACCAGTAAGGAAGTCCGAGAGCGAAATGTCTTTTTCAAAGTTATCTCAATATTGCTTAGAAAGTAATAGATTTTTGGTTCAAGACATAATATTTGGAAGAGATTGTGGAGTACATGATTTGAATAGGAATCGAGGTATAGATGGAGAATTTCATAAAAAGTACGAGAAATCATTTTTATTTCAGCAATAAAAGTCTCAGTGTTCATTATTCGCGGCGAATACGACTAAACTTTTTTGGTTCCTGCACTTCGCCGCGTCTACCGCCGCGTCTACCGCGCGACACCGTGGCATGCGCCGTACTGATTGATCCATACATTTGTTTCTGCCGCCCGCCGCGCCGCCAGTCGCTCTTGCGATTCGCTCGGCAAATTTCGCCAGTCGCGACGCCGGTCGCCGCTACGCGTGGCATGCTTAGTACATTTCTATACATTTGTTTTAGCCGCCAGACGCTTCGCCGTTCGCACCGCGCGAATTTTCGCTGCAGCAAATGTCCCGTGGCCAGGCTGTTATAATTAAATGCTTTCTATAATCTATAGAGCTCGTAAGTGAGTACCTGTGTTTCTATGTCGGTTTGCGAAGTTTTCATGGCCTATATAATATAACTTTATTTCGGTTAAACTTAGCTTATGCTTACAATTTTATAACAACATGTATTTTTACATCGCGTTGATAAATGAAACTATTTTGCAATTGATGATGGTAGGTTTTTGAAACTTATTAGCTAGTTTTGTGACAAACAAATTAGATAACTACCCTCCGTACTAGTTATAAACTGTATGACGGCAGAGTAGTGCGGCCAGTTTGCTGTCTCCGATGTACAGACGCCAGCTGGCCAACCTACCCGAAACTGTCAGATTTTCCCAACCAACCTTGAACTTTTTGCTTTAGAGATAAGTTGAAAATCTATTAAAGAAATCTGGCAGATTGTAGTAGCTCGATGTGCTGGCGTCTGTACATAATAAAAGCAAACTAAACAGAATATATGTACCTATTTAAGGAGCCCATTTTTATCTTTGTACGTAAGTTATTACGGAAATTAGCCACACTCGACTCTGTTGAGCGCAGAGCCAAGAGGCTCATTGGTGACGATAAGCTGGTGGGTACCAAGCTTCATAGCCTGGCCCACCGGCAAGGTTGCATGTCTGTCGGTCTTTTACAGGCTGTACCTACTTCGGTGAGTGTGCCCAAGAGCTCCACGAGATCATTCCACCATCTCCCTTCTTCCATCGGGAGTCCAGACGTACTGCGGGTTATCACCCATTCCTTATCGATGTTCCACACATTCGCACGAAGCGCTTTGCTACATCGTTTATTATGCGCACAGCCAAGGAGTGGAATTCCCTGCCTTCGGCAGTGTTCCCAAGTTCATAAGACCCCAATCTATTTAAGTCGCGAGTTAATAGGCTTCTTCTGGGTTAGCTCGTTCCATCGTCGACCTCATCTCTGTCCTCAGGACTAGATTGAGGTCAAGAGTAGGCCCAATTAATATAAAAAAAACTTTGTAGTCTTACTACACATTACAGTACAGTACATTGTGACGTCACATATCTGTTGTAAAACACATAACATAAGTTGTAGGTAAAAGGTTTTACATTTAATAGGCACTCTAAACTTCAAGGCATCCGTTGTTTCTATAAATAACTCCATAATACATGGTTTTCCCGTATTGTATTACTTGTCACACAATTTTAACAACCCGCTGTAAGTGGTAGAAATGGTAATGTGTTTCCGTTGTGAAAGTATTAATATGTAGTTTTTGTTCTATTTTAAAATTTTCATGAATATTCTTTTGAATTATCAACTGTGTTTTGTCGATGTTAGGAATAGTAAGCATAATAATTGGACACGATTGATATGATTTAATAATGGTAGGTAGGCTGAACAGAGTTTGCCGTTGGGAACGAGTCATATGAAAGCCGAATAGGGATTGCTTGTGGCCGGCTTTCATGCTCAACAAATATTTCCGAATCGAATGTGCCTATCGAACAATTACAATGTAGTATGCTGTTATCTTTTCAAGGTTTTGTTAGTTTTGCAAAAAACGTCCACATCACATACACCATCGTCACATTTTCGTGTCAAGTATGTCCAGCAGATATCAATGCTACGATATCCCCTAATCGTAGCTTTCGATAACAATTTCTTTTAATTTTTTTATTTGATTTATAATTTAATTCTGATTATTACTATGTAACTCCATAAACCACCTACTTATATAATTATGACCCAGCCCGACCTAGGTATATGTATCTATTTTGTAGGCATACGTACCTATTTTATTGACAAGGTCAATGCAAATATCGATCCTCAATTGTTTACATTTAAAAATAAACCCACACATCACAAAGGACTTGTCACCTGAAAAATTCACAACGTGCTTGTCCACCTACTTGTTAACTGTCAAGGTTGTTTTAAACGTCTTCATACAAACCTGCACATGTCGGTTCAGACTATTAGGGTCCCTGTCCTCTAGCGCTTCGTGAATGTTCTCCGGTTTCGCTGTCATCACGGTACCACGGGTCGTGAAGACCGGCTGTTCACGGGTCGTGAAGACCGGTTGTTCCCGGATCACGGGAACCGGCGTCGGTACCAGTATCGGGGGAGCCGATACCGGCTCGGGAATGTCGGGCTGCAGCTTGGCTTTGTGTTCGCAGGCTAGACACTGTCGGGAAGTTGTCCGTGTGAGGTTCGGGACGGCAGCGCCGCCGGAACCAAGCGGGACGTCCTCAAAGGCCACGGTAGAAGATAGTAGGCAAGCTCCTTTAGGATATTTTGAGGGAAACAGTTTGTACGACTTTTCTGTAACTTTTTCAGATTTTTGTTTTTGTAGTTGTTAGTTTAAAGTTTTGTAGGTGAATGAAAAGGCTGCCTAGTTAAAGTTATTACACCGACAATGTTATTAGGTTTATTTTTGTAGGTTGATTTTAATCGTAAGTAGTTTTATCACAAAATATAATCTGCTAAGTACTTAGGTATGGTTAATTTAGTTGATTACACTTTTGGGTCCAATTTTGTGATATTTTATTTTAATCTAAAACACGATTAAGTAAAAGAAACGGTACTATTTATGAATTTAGGTAAATAGTTTTCTTATATAATATTCATTTACTATAACTAATTTACAACAACTTTATTTGGACACCGTCCAATACGGTTTCTCGTAATGTGTGCAGTTCACTGAAAGCTCGCGCTATAACTGAAAGTTTTCACCAAGCTTTACTTCTGAAACCCCTTTGCGCATGTCTACCTTTAACATTTGTAAATATCAAACAGCACAACATCCAATGCCACATATATAAGACCAGAAACGCTACTGATCGTGCTAAAGCAGCAATGAATATGTTCTATCACGTTAGTATAGACGTTTTTCTTTTATTTTATGAAGTTTTCAGCCGGCCACCGAGAGCGTTGACCGATAATTGGCTTCTTTGAGCATGCTCCCACATGTCATATATATTTTTAAAGGTAATAATTTCCGGAGCTCATAGGGCGAGGAAGAGTAATTGGGGGGAGTCATGCAATACTTACTTACTCTGATAATATTATTAACGATGTTACCTTATTGGGAAAGTGTTGCAACGTTTATGGATGAGCCGGACCGTGATTTTAGACGAATCGTTTTAATAGTGTTTAGTAATCCTGTAAAGCGACCGCTTTAGAAATGAATAAAGTGCTTAGTGGTCCTGAAAATTGTACGACCGCTTTGGAAATTAATGAAATGTATTTGTAATCCATAGTCCATTATAATAGTGGTTTGCAAATACACACCTGATAAATTGAAAATCAACTTACGGCTAATACTTAAAACACTAAACTTTAAAAATATGTTTTTTTTTTTTTATTTATTAATCAAAACACACTTTTACATTAATTCAGAACTCAAACATACCACACAAACCATCGTGGGTTTAACAGTGGTATGCCAGACACGACAAACTCGGTGCCACAACAATATTAATAAGTACCAGATATACGAAATAATATACATAAAAAAAAAGCATAGGAAAAAAAAAAGCATAGGTACCAAAAAGACACTTCCTAGATTGTACCACAAGCTAGAAAGTATCTCTTTAGCACCTTCGAGCAATTTTTTACATTTAATGAACTGCAGATTTCCAGCGGTAACTCGTTCATAATAGACGGTAGCATGCATTCCCACGTCCTTGCTCCATACACATTATTAGATTTAGGTATCATAAATGTGGGTAGGTATGACAAGCGACGTAACGACTTTAGCCTTTCGTATTTCTTAATCGAACCTAGGTTGCGGCAGTTCTCGTTAACAACGAGCATACGCACCTTGTCGAAAACATTTACAATTTGACAGTACTTAAATAGACCCGTGTCATCACCTTGGAATTCTTGTTTTATTCGTCTGGGTACAATAGTTTTTAAAATACGTAACTGTAACTTGTAAATGTCCTCGATGTAAGTCTTATATGTGCGCCCGTAGTTACTTAGGCCGTAGTCAATCACGGAATCAGCCAGTGCCAAGTACAATGTTCTAAGCGTTTTATATGGGAGTTTATGCTTAAGTATCGTATGTGGAATGTAATATGTAAAATGAAATTGTATTATATGGTTGGTCTATTGTTCTTACCGCGTGACTGCTAAGCATGAGACCCTGGGTTCGATCCAGTTTGACCCAGGTCGGTCAAACTATTATTGTGTTTTTCCATCAGGAATTTCTCAGTACCTAGTAGTCACGGAGTTTAGAATTTCGCCCGGTTGATGGCTATTGGCTCGCTCCTATTACATATTGGGTCATGGGGCTTAAACATAACTGGCGAAATGTGGGTATACTATGAGGTATACCACGGCCTAACCCTGGGTTATAGGCGTGATGTTATAAAAGGGTCAAAAATGTAAAAACGACTCGTCAAACTTAAGATGGATGTACCTATAAGTATATGAACGCCTATTTATCTACACGTGCCGAAACTGATATCGCAACAAACCCAATAGGATTGCAGTGATAAAGTTAATGGCTTGATACATCTGCGGTGTTGATCTTTTGCACATTGTTTGTTTAGTAAGCTTAACTGTGATATACATATTAATGTTTATTATTAAGCAAACCGTCACCATGATTTCTGATAGAGGGAAACGTGATCATTAGTAAACGAGTACCTACTCTAATAGCGTGACACAATCACGGCCAATAATGCTTTTATTTTGACAAAACAACTCCATGTGTGTACCAACCACGGAGTCTGGATTTGTGCCCGGTTGATTGCCATAGGATGGGTCCCATTGCATGGGACTTAAACATAACTGGCGAAATGTGTGTGTACTATTAGGTCTGCCTCTGGTCTTCGAGGATAACATGTTATGTTAACTCCATGTTTTTCAGAATAATACAGATAAGTAATGGTTATTTATTTCTCTCAAAAAGGCGAAAACTGAGATCTGAAGTATCATGTGTTTGAGTGTCAAGTCCACGTGTTTGGTACTCCACTACGCGTGTTTTGTGTTTGTGAGCGAATAAACTGACCACAAACCGTTGTGGTCAGTTTTAAAACAGCCGGTTGTTTGAAAAAGGTTCAGGATGCGTTGTGGTATGAATTCATTGCCAAAACGTCGCGAAGTCGTGGCCGTTTTAAAAATGCCACAACGCATTTTCGTCGGTTTTTTCTGTCAATGAGCGTTTTCAATCTTTGAGCCTAAACGTCTATAGATTTCATATGTTTCGGAACTGCATATTTTGGGCATTAGATCCAAGTAATTGATATTGCAGATTTGTTAAAACCGTCAACTGTAATGACAGTGAGACTGACAAACCTCTGAACATAAGGTTCAAGGATGATAAGAAAACAAAAGAATTAAATCGTTATACAAATCTTTATTACTCGTAGATAAACGGTTTACATTCTAAACTATTTACATGCACCGAACTTTAGCTAATGTTATATACAGAAGTAATCTATGTTTTATATATTTTATCTTACAAGTTTTAAGTCTAAATTATGACGGACAATCGATAGTAAACTTTTCAGTCTGTTGGTTTCGATAAGATATTTTTTGTAATGTTGGTAAAATATTTTGTAAACTGTAAAAATGTTTACCATCAATGGTTCCGCCAACTTAAAGTATATTTTGAATAAAGATTACACAAAATTAATATGAATATTATATTAATAATGCTTATTCATTAAGTTATATACAATTGAGCCGTTTTATATTAGATTTATATTTTTACTCTTACATATAAAATACTTCTTGTGTTGTATATTATATTAATCGTATTTATTGTATAAATTGAAATAAATTTACTAGAAGTATGATTTTAACATTTATTTGCGTTATATGGGGACTTTGAGATAATAATAAACTTAATTATGTGAGTTTCTTAAATGTCTATTAACTTTTAGTCATGATAATGTATTCCCAATACTCCGTCTTCGTTTTTATATTTGACTTTAATTCTATGAACGATACGAGTACATTATATTCCGCTCTCTGCACTTCCAAAGCGCGAAGAATGCTATAATATGGACACACCAATTAAAAGTCACTTTTAAAAATCCATAATAATGGCTCTACTGACAAAGTTCAAATCCTGCGAATCAATAGCACCCTGGCCTTACAGTTAACACCTTTGAAAACTATGTTTCATTTTATACCAGGCCATTAACAGTAATAAAATTATAACAATAACACCCGCCCAATGTTACTTTACACGTCATAAAAAGTCTGCGACAATCGATCAGCTGACCACGTGGCTGCTTTCGGGTAACCCGGTCATGCCACACCTACCCGGTCCATCCTACCCGGAACTACCCGGGTATAGGGAAAATGATTGATAGTCCCTAAAGGTTGACGAGGGGAAGTCTCAATTAGGAGACACAATACGGATGGTAGATGGTTGGAATTGGGCTTGGCTATTGATGAATTGTGTTTGCCTGCCAGACACTTTAGAAATAGCAGTAGCCTTGCACTTTATAATGATGTACATATCGCTCTGTAATTTGTTTGGTTTTGTGGTTTACATAAAAATAAGAATGAAGTAAAATTCAATTGTTGACAAGTCTACATAGATGATATATAAAATAAAATCGGTATATTACAGCACCTAAAAGTAAAACGTCAAGCTGTAGCGGCTGACGCTGACATTGTAGCGTCAGCGCTACACTCTGACGTTTATAGCACCACTATAAGTCTAGCGTTAAGTCTATATTAAAGCTTCAGTATTTAGCTTACAATGGAAGACCATAACTATTGGAATTACAAACTAAGTACTTCTAGAGAAAGCTGTTTTCACGAATATAAATTCGGAAGAAAAAATGTTTTTCCGTTTAATACATTCAAAAAAAAAAACTAAATTTTATCATTTACACATATAACCGTTTTTATACTTATTTTTGAAAACAGCTTGTAAGTCTAAACTTGATTAAATACAGTACAAAGTTTTACATAGCTTAAGTACATAGCAGATGAGAATTAAAGCACTCTTCGGAGTCAATAACTTCACATGATGTGTTCGTTATTATACTAACGCTAGGAGCACTCTACGCTCGATTTTACAGATGTTTTTAATAATAATCCTCATTATGAAACCCTCTGGCAAACTGTAAATTGAATATTCGGAGTTATTCATTAAAAATTACAACAAAATACAAAAAAACGATTCGAAATGCATTTTTATGAAAATTAAATAAACAATTTAATTAGGATAGGCCTGTTGGTCTAGTCGTTAGTGACCCTGACTGCTAGGACGGAGGTCGTGGGTTCGATTCCCACACAGCACAATTCTTTGTGCGATGAGTACCATTATTTGTTCTGTATCTGGGTGTGTAATTTATCTATAGTATGTATGAATTTAGAAATATATAAGTATGTTTATCAGTTGTCTGATTGCCATAGTACAGGCTCTGTCTAGTTTGGGACCAGATGGCGGTGTGTTTGTTGTCCCAAGATATTATATTATTATTATAATTAATTAAAAAGTTATCATGTATGTAAATCACGCGGACCAGCTGATTTGAAATCAAAAGAAGAAATGTTTAAAGAAAACAGTGAAATAAAAGAAATGGTTACAGAACAAGAATAGTCTGACAGGCTTAAAATAATAGTCTGATTTTTTCTAGACAGAGTTTGACCTCTCGAGCTTTAGGTCAAGACAAGAGAAGTAAAGGGTAAATAAAAATAGCACACTACAATAGTCGCCGACCCAAATTTCAGCAGCAGTGGTTCGCGTGACGAGGTTACATACAGATTAGCAACACTCCCATTCCGGCTTCCAGCGGACATTTGCCTGCCCCTGCGGCAATAATGAGTTCCAAAACTAATTTACGAGTACAAAAGGGTTTCTCTCACTCTAAAAGTTATGTTTTAGTATCTTACATTTAAATGTTATTTTTTGGATTGGCACTTATGCTGGCCATGTTTGCGAAGTCTCTAAATACTCCAAACCAATAATATATCAGGTAACAAACTCCTATCAAGAATTTTAAAGTAAATAAATAGAAGTTTACATAGATTACAATTCAATATTACAAGTTTTTATGCTTCTACTAAGTTCTTAATTACGGTGCGATCGGCATGCGTCGGGTGTTGGTCAGTGAGTGTCTTCACTTAGACTCGGTCTCGGTGTATCATTGACTATGTAACTTAGTGTCGATAACTCAATGAGTGACGGTGACACAGTGAAAGTTACCCTATGAGTGTTGATAATTCAGTGTCAGTGACCCTGTGAGTGATGATGACTTAGTGTAGACGACCCTATGAGTGTCAGTTGCTCAGTGTAGGTGACCCTATGAGTGTTTGTGTCTCAGTGTCAGTGGGTCAGCAGAGCGGTGCGCGCAGGTCCAGCCGGTCGCAGTGTCGGTACAATGGCGGGCTCGTCTGGTTCCGGTTCTTCCTTCGTTGGCTCACTGTTGGCGCGAGTGAAGGGTTAAAAGTAAGAACAATAATAAGTATATTTTTTTTCGTGTGAAAATAAATGCTGTGTTACAAGAGAGTTAAAATCGCAAGGGTAAATGATTTGGGTAAATTGAAAGCATAGCACAATTAATTATGTATTTATTACTTTAGTAAAACGTTGGTTATGTATGAACGTTTGTTTACTGAGGACATGCAGCTATCTACTACTATCGGACTCTACAAGCATTACATCTAGAAGGTTTCTAAAGGCACAAATAATCGGCAATAATGGAAGGAGTTAAAAAAAACTAAGGCATTAACTAAAAGATTATAGATCTTTAAAATTCCCTAAGTATTGAAGGATGATTTTGTCTATGCACTATGTTTCGACTTGAGTAAGGGATGTAAGCGTACGGCAAGCACTCACCTTGTATGCGCGCGCGCAGGGTTAGTGTTAGGTAATAGCGCTACTCCCACACATCACCACCTTCGGAAACACCATACAACAACATTATTACACCGACTGTTCTTCATTACACACCTACTTACATAAAATTATTTGCACAGAGCTATTTAATTGACTGCAAAAATTGAAGTCACAAAAGATATTGTAAAACCACAGAAATTAATTAAGTAACAATTTCTGAAGTTCGACGAGACACTTGTGTTATTCAGCAAATTGGTGTATCATTCAAGTTATCAATTACATTGCTCTGTGTAAATGGCCGTTACGATTTTTACTAAGTTCATTCAAAAAGCTAATTAATATTGCTTTAAATTAGACAGTTAAATCGTCATTTAATTAAAGCTTTTATTTATTTTTCCGCATGCTTTATACAATACCAAAATATAACATGCACAAATACAAAACAAAGATATAAAGGTTTTATATATTCCGTTTTACATTTTTTTGTAAATGTTGTTCTCATTTAAGCTGGCAAAGAAAGTCAGCTGCAGGCATTATATCGCGTTATTAACGCACGGACGGAAAAGTTCAGAAGAACCATTTTGAAAGTTTTATTCAGCTGAAAACGGTCGAAAGTTTGGAATTAGAATAGGTTTTCATTCCGAAAGACGTTTACTGCTGGACAAAGGCATCTCCCAATCGTCAAAAGTGAAAATTGCTTTAATTTCTATAACGACTTTCAACGAGATTGACATACACTTGGATAGGTTCTGTTTATTTGATACATATTCGTCTGCCTTTTATCGAGATATCTTTTTATGAGAGGTCTATCCAGCGATATGCTTGTTTTCCATACTGAGCTAAGAGTGGAGTCTCCTAACACAGGCTTATTTTCTTAAAAGGCGACTTTTATCACGAGACGTTAGGGTTTATTTGTTACAATGATAAGCCAGTTTTCATTTCCGTACCTGATTTTAATAGGTTGTCTGAGCGACAGCTCGGAGCCCGACGTGGAGGGCTCGCGCGCGGCGGGCAGCAGGCGCGGCGCGCGCGGCGTGCGCGGGGAGGGGGAGGGGCGGCCGCGCGCGAACTCCAGCCGGTAGTTGTCCGAGCGCGGGCTGCCGCTGAACGCCTCCGCCTCCGCGCCGCCTGCGGGGGGGGGGGGGGAACACTTTTTTATATACATTCGTATACTTTTGTGGCGCGGGCGCCGCTTACGGAGCGGGCTTGCGAGCCGCGCGGGTTCTCTGCCTACGCGCTGTTCCACGGTACGATATAGGTCACAGGCACGCGCGCGCGAGTTTCTCATGTTCTCCGTGTCGTAATGACCGGATAAATAGCTACTTACTTCGTATAATAATCGCTCATTTAGTATATTAGTCGCCAATTAAATTTTTACTCACCCGATTAATAATTTACCTTTACATATTAGATACTAACTTATATTTAGGCAGTTACACCGCACATACAAGTTATTGATTGAACATAAAAATCAAATTAAACTACATAAAATCAGTCAATATAAAAAAAAATGTTAACTTCTAACTACATATATTATTTACGTATCAGGCTGATACAATATTATATCAGACAGAGATAGTTAAACTATGTTTTGTGATATTAATTACGTAATAAAAGAAAATAACTCCTAACTTATATTTTGAGCTACGTCGTAGCATCGGCTAGCTACGCCGTAGCCCCGTAGCACAGGAACTCCTGAAACGTTTCCGTTTGATTAACCTCCCATCCATTAATCAATTAGTGAACTATCAATCCATCATTATGTCGGTCGAGTTGTGTTAAAAAACAACAAAAATAATAAACAAAACCTACTACTAATCTATATTGAATGTTTGACAAAGTAACCATTATGCCTACATAAATATATAGGAAACATTCAAAGTTACAGACACGCCCCAACTGTCGAGCGCCACAGCACTATGTCGCTACTTCCGATGGCCCTGACCTCACTACTACGACGTTACTACTTATCAATAACCTGGATTATTCCATGTGTTTGTAAGAATTTAAATTTACACTGTACGACCTATACGTGTCTTTTTGAAGAAATAGTAAAAACACTTTGTCATTATGTGATCACAGCTTCTTTTTAAAACATAAGCCGAGACTAGGGAATACCACTAAGTTGCTTATTATGGTTATTTTTAGTAAAACATATTAAAAACACTCACAAATTATCTTGTTTTTTTTAATAATCTATTAAATTTTTGTTTTTTTTTTAACAGTCACGTAGTCGAAATAAATAGATACGCTCTCACTTGACTACAAGTGAGAGCATATCTATTTATTTCGCCTGTTTGGCCCCAAGGCTGGGCAAAGATCTTCACATATTCCATGAAATCTCTTTTTTCTATAAACGTCTATCCTATGTTATTACGGACCAGTAATTCCAAATATGGCTAATATATGTTTTTTTTATATGTGAAGACTTGTGGCTGTCAGTTTTACGATCTTTTTTAAAATCGGTTTTGCTAGCTGTAAGTCTTCCATAGACGATAAATAAATAATGAGCTAATTGAATAGTTTTGCTTATGTATGCAGTTTAAATGTTTTCTTCTCAATGGTAGTAAGTATACCATACCTTTTACTAAGTATGTAACTATTGCAACAATGATACTCGAGTACATTCGTGGTGATAGTTGAAGTATATTGACAGTTCACAGTCGGGTTTTGGCGCGAGTGTCCCAGATCTCAATACATTGGGGACGAGCGCGGCGTGCATTTGATTACCCATAGAGGAAGGTGGCTCTACTTTCTAAAGTGACATAATAATAAGTCGATGTTATAAGTTATGGATTAGACGTATCTGTTTGTTTTCCTGGTTTTAGTACCTATGTCTAGTTATGAAATGGCATTTATATTTAAAAAACACAGTTTTGTTTGTTTAGGCAACAGATAATAAATGATGAATTTGAATTGTGAATGATGATTTTGAATTTGAATTTGATTTGAATTGTTGGTAGACCTAATATAATAAATAAATAATTTGAATAATTTCTCCGCAATCTCAACTTTGAACGTCTGTGAACTTGCAGCTTGGCCAATATTATAGCACTACAGCTTGAGTTATGTTTAGTATAGTTATGAATTCTGATTATCATATTAGAATAGAATAGAATTTCAACATCATCATTTTTTTTCATCATCGTTTTTTCATTTGCTTATTAAAAGTAATCTTACCGTTGTACATGGTGTGTGACGCGATGGGCATGCGCGCGCACGCGGCGGGGTGCGCGTGCGCAGCCGCCCAGTCGCGGTACACGCGCGCGCCGCCACTCGTGCGCCACGGTGATAATTCCACGCTGCGGATCTGAGCATACATTTCTGACTTTAGGAACAGTAGTATATGGGTAAAGATAAGTCAACTAACTAATATCATTATCATCATCTTTTAGCCGAACATAGACCAGTGCGCCCAGCAACCCAGTGACATAAGTCCCAAGCAAGGCTACAACAAAGACCGGTCTTATGCCTTCTGCCACTTCATGATTCTTAGGAATCAATGCCACAGGGCATTCACCACCACCGTGAGGGATTTACCCACGCTGCGCCAGATCAGAAGTCTTGGTTTGGTCCTCACCCGCTTTGTGAACAATGGGCCTCACGTTTTTTTCAGATGGAAATCATCAAATAACCCCGCCCGCTCTGGGCGGCGCGGCGTGGAAGGGAGTGTGAGACTTTTACTGATTAAAACCCATCCATGTTCCATCTTTGCCCCTTGTGTTCCTTATCTCTTTCGAACAATCCCACAGCCCCGGCAGGCATGGGCCCTATAACGGTGCCCGGAGCCACCACGTAGCCTCCGACGCCCAGTTCGTCTCCCGCAGCGGCTGAGACGTGAGGTTCTCTCCCTCTCACGCTCCGCCACCTCCTTCGCTAGCATGACTGCTTCGCAGAAGGAGGCGACGGATTCCCATTCCCTCTCGCTCCAGACCATGGCTTGAAACAGGGCCGGACGCGAGAGACTCACCCTTCCCCACTTAAAAGTAGCTGTGGTACAGTTTACATACAGGTGTAGTACTCTTGCTGCGTGCGCTGATGTCGGAGGACGCGTTGCTGTGCCGCTGCGAGTCGCGCGAGCGCTCCGGTGCCGGCGACTCGCGACACGACCCGTCCGGGGAGTCGCGCGGCTGGAAAGGGGGAAACAACTTTATAAAAATATGATAAAAGAAAATGCTCTCAAAATCGAAGTGCCAGGTACCCTATAACGTTCAGTGAGAACGTATCTGTGAAAGGGACCTGGCTGTCAATGCGAACATCAACCACGCTCGCTGGCCCAGTGCGTAACACAAAAATAAACTTGGATCAGTGAAGGTCACACATACTAGTTCACACACTATTTAGTTGCAAGGTGACCCTCACTCATGGAGTCGTACTCATTTTTATACAAACAGTAATTACATCATTTATGTCGCTCGTTATGTTCATATAATACGTCTGATGCAGATGCATGTCACCTTGGTTCAAGGCAGTTGTAACGCCTCAGTCACATCCTTAAGCCATGCAACTTATGTCAAGCGACATGCGTATGTGTCCCTTGTTTCCTTCTCATGCGTATCTTCGCGTTGCGGTCCTCTAAGCGATTTCTTTTATATATTCGTGTCCCATCAAATCAAATCAATTCAATGGGACACGCCCGTTTGCGTCGCTGCGATTATGACACGCATGTATCACTTATTCCCTTCGCGTCACAAATCGCACCGTGGTTACTCGAGGATGCTCTAAGCAACTTCGATAATTTGTTTCTTACGCAGTCGTTGTCGCAACACGCGTCGCTTGTGTATCTCGTGGCCAAGCAGTAATACGTCTGATGTACGTCGCCTTGGTTCAAGGCAAGGTAAAGACGTGTGACAGAAATGATTGATGCGTCTCACGGCGTCTCATTATGGTCTAATTACGAATTCAATCATTTTAGGTGTCAATGTTTGTTTAAAGGCCTTCCGTTATTTGTTTTGTGAATAATTCAAACACATGGATTTAGAGATGAACTGGTGTGGTTGTGGTCTTAAAACTTCCTGCTAGCATAGTGAGAAAACTACTGGGAGAAATATCCAGCGGAATGTCCAATAGTAAAAAGTAGTACTAAAAAAAAAGAAAAGTAAAAAGAAAATAAAAGTACTTAGTAGTAAGAAAAAAGAAAAAGAAAGAAAAGTAAAGTAAAGTAGTGGTAATTCTTCGAAATGCGTTTTTTTTATGGGACATAATGCGTTATTTCCTAAATAACTGAGATGAAACTTGAGCTGAGTCGACTGAGAGGGTGTAAATCGTGCAATCAGAACTGCTTTATTGCAGCAAACACCCAAAGCTATAAATTCTTCCAAATGCGTGTGATCATAGCACTTCTGTATATTATGATAGTGTTACCTTGTGGTGATGTGCGCTGGGAGTGGGCATGCTGCTGGCGCCGCTGACGAGGCGCAGCTGTTGGCGGATGCTCGCCTTCTCCCGCGCGCGCTTGCGCTGGAACTCTTCCTCGACTCTGTGGAGACGTTTATGTTGAATATAGTTCTAAAGGGTGTAAACAAGACCTTTATCGAAGCCGAAAGGCACTTGTTCTCCCCGTCATTGCGATCAATTTTTTGTTCTAGACCATACCTGGGAACCTTCTAGTTACAGGGATATTGGGGGTCAAAGTTCCAACTTTTTCCCAAGTTTTTTTTTTTAAATTTTAGGTTTTAATGTAAGATTTTTGCTTTAAAAACCTCCACGACCCCTGTACTATTAAATGCATCTATCAGCACAATGTTTTGAGTGCGTTACATTGAGTCCTACCGATTACTGTGATTTTTCACTCCAAAAAAAGAAATAATTTCGCAGCAATTTTTTTTTGCGTAAAGTTACTTAGTTTGATGTACGGAATGCTTGATTGACGGCTTCGTGAAGGGTCCGTTTACATTATACCCTTTTTTTTGGGATGGGAAATCATCAAATGACTCCTCCCGCTCTGGGCGGAGCGGAAGGGAGTGTCAGACTTTTACTGACTAAAACCCATCCATGTTCCTTCTTTTGCCCTTTGTGTTCCAGGGCCGCGGTATCTCTTTCGAACAATCCCGCAGCCCTTACATTACACCCTGTATGTAGCTTTAGGTCATACATATATGTACGTGTATGTTTGTAAATAATTATGTAGGACCACAATGATATAGTAACTAGGCGAGGACGTTAGGTCATAGTTCTATTTTAAAGATGGTGTAAAGTAAGACATTGTATTACAATTTAATATTTTAACTACACCTACATTGTTGACTATTGTGCTATTATTCCATAAGCTTGAGTAGTTTTTCTTGTGAGGGTAGGAGGAAGCTATAGAAAGCCACTTCTTACGATCCTTACTATTTTTGTTTGCCTACTTTCGACATTGGTTATAAACGCATGCTGGTTGCGAGTACCTACTACGTACACTGACCTTTCTGGAAAAAACGACCAAGTTTTACAAAGAAGAAACTAGTTTGGTTATCTTCTACGAGCATTATGGGAGGTATTAAAAGCTACCAATTTTAGAACTGATAGTGCGTCCGAGACTTTGTATCCTTGTATGCACGTACCTCCTCATGGCCTCCAGCTCGGTGCGTCTCTGTTGCTCCTTCAGATCTGCCTCCTTGGACAGCTTCTCAGCCAGGCGCCGCCGCTCCAGTTGTCTCACGGTGGACTGGAAGGTAAAGCGCTTGCCGCGACCTGCCGCGTTAGAGGAGCGCTGCAACAAAATATAAGGCATCGTCAGTATTATGAAATAAAATCGTCGTTAGTATATGTAAGTTTAATTCATTAATTTGTTCGACTCACTGTCGCAGTAACTAAACCAATAGTGACGTAGAAATTAAAGCAAAAAACAAAACACAAAAGAACAAGTGCGTGGAAAATATGCGGCACATTCACGCAAAATGACCGTCAGACAAAGACACGGCGCTTCTTTCAGCGACGCTGACGGCTGTCTTGTGTGCACTTAGTGTCGCTAGATCGATTTTCACGTGGACGATTATTTTGATTTCCTTTAGAACAATTACTAGTAAAGTGTGAGTGGGTTAAAAAGAGCTATAGAGACCTCGACAATACGTCCGGATTAAACTTAAAATATTTTCTTTTCCTAACGAATTCTTCCCCGAAACATGATTTAATTTTGCTACATTGCGTGTACTTCTCTAACGTTACAAAGTCGCTCATTATGGTAACCATCTCACATATCTATCCATGCAACTATGTGACCCCTGGCCTGTTATCAGTCAGTACATCAAGATAGCACGGTTGCCAGTAGCGTAGTGCCCCTAGTTACAAGTACGGCCACGCCCCGGTCACATACCGACCTTGTAAAACATAGGCATTTACTTAGAATTAACGTTTTCATTCATTGTTACACGAAAAACACGTTTGAGATAAGTAAATCGTCTTTGTGTTTGTTCTTTCTCCTGAGATTTTATTTGGGAAAGAAGTAGAATAAGCATTATTATCAGACTTTGATGTTCCTACTGCTGGAACACACACCTCCTCTTTGAGAGGGAGTCGGCCATAATCCATCACGCGGGCACAGTGCGGGCTGGTCGATGTTACATGACATGTCTACGCATTTTTAGTTCTTTGTCATGCCGTGTTTTCCCAGGTATCGGAATTGTTCCCTGTCTGCTACTGAGAGGTTCCTTATGGAAAAACCCAATAACACTGCCCGACCTGGGAATCGAACCCATGACCTCATGCTCAGCAGTCGCGCTTGCGACCTTTAGACCAACGAGGCAGTCAGTGGGGGCTTTCCGGATATTATGTAGATGTTAAACCATTGTGCACTTCTCTTTCTAAAAGCACACGTGCGGGAATCTGAGAAAATTATTTCAAGTGACCTGTAGATCTAAGAAAAGTAAATATAAGAAAAGTTCAAGCTCAGTAAAGTTAACTGGATTTTACATCATTAGGTTTTATGGTACAGTCAGCATCAAAAGTCGATGACCACATTCAGATTTTCAAAATCACTGTACATTATATCACCCATAAATCGCTCAACAAGAAGGGCGCCAGTATTGAATGAACATCATTAAAGTTCAAAATTAACTGAACACCATTTTGTCAAAAATCGCTGATCGTTATAGTATCCGAAAACATCATAACATTCAGTTTTACAAAAGTCACTGAACAATATAAAATGCTTGTTTTGGTTATCTAGTCTAATCACGACAACGTCCAAAAATAACTTAACATCTTAAATAACAAAAGTTACTGAACATTAGTTTGTTTCGGATACGTAGCGTGTAGACTTATACTATCAAAAGTAGCTGAACTGCAAACTTAAAAAGTGCTCGTTACTATCTTCAGAGTTATAAATCCAATCTTGTCCTATCCAAACAAAATCATGTCAAAAAAAAATATGGATGTAAATTTCGAATGTAACTTTCCAAAATAATTTTGTTTTTGTCTCATAGTATCAACGAGAAATATTAGAAGTGGGTGCATAAGCATATTCCGCTTAAAAATTATTCCATCGACGTCATGTAAGCTTTCTGTATTATGATTGATTAGTAACCTTATTTGTATAGCTATAAGACTCACTACCAAAAATCACGCAGATTCTGTTTGAATTTATACCATCGACGTAATTAATGATTTTTTTAGTTCGATTGAATTATAACCTTATGCGTAAAGCAATAAGACTCATTTTCAAAAATCACGCAGATTCTGTTCAAATTCATACCGTCGACTTAGTTTATGATTTTTATAGTTACGATTGAATTAGAACCTAATCTGTATACATATGACTCATTTTCAAAATTCACACAAATTCCGTTTTATTTCAATTCTTTGGGAAACATAGTTGTGGGTATTTGAAAAACTGTTTACCCTTTAATGTAAAAATAATATTTCTGTATCGGATGTAGACCATTGCGGTTGCAATTATTTATCATCTACATCACATCATCACACGAATGTTTGTCCTAAGTAGGGGTGGGGTGGGTATGTAATGGTTAGTCGGCTTAACCTAAAGATCGACCATTTAATTTAATTTTGTTGATAATAAATAAAACGGTGGCGATTTACATGTGCATGTGTCTACTTAATTTACCAAACACATATAGCTACCGAAAAAAAATACACACACATATTAAACTCAAAAAACATTTCATTTTATTCAGGGACTTTAGAGATGAACGATGGTATGCTATTTTTGTCAAAAATTTGTTCAGAGACTTTAGAGACGAAGAATGTTATGTTTTTTTTACTATAACTTTGTATAGCGACTTTTGAAAAGTGATGGTCACCTACTTATGGCCTTTTATTATAATCATTCATTTCTGGCGCTTGTCATGTTCAGCGATTTAGGTATAATACGGTATACAGCGATTTTAAAAATTTAAATGTGGTCATCAACTTTTGATGCTGACTGTACTACATTGAATTTAGACTAGTTATTTAGAAATGGCGCCATCTTTTTATCTCGGTAGATTTACCTGTTACTGTTGCCTACTTATCTATGAAAAGGCGATAATTTAGATATAATCTTAATGTTAAAATAGTTTAGAGAATCAATTGTGTCTGTTTCCGCATCACAAAGGAGAAACTTATCAGATGAGGTGATTCACAGCACAGAGGTCGGTTAGCAGCCGGTGATTATGGACAAGAAGGAAAAGAAAGAAGGTTTAATTCTAAGAATTAATAAGTTTAAAATGTTGCTTGTGTAGCAGCTGGATAAGGTGTGTCGAGAATAGAGTGGAATGGTGTATTTTGGGAGAGGTCTCTGTCCAGCAATTAATGTAATTAAGTAGACTGGTAACTTTTAAGACTTCTTTCTTAACATTGTCCTCCAACCCTTATTTAAATTTATTTGGGGTCGGCGCATCATGCTTTTTTCCATACTTCTCTATTGCTCGTAATCTCAGCAGTCACCTCCTTTCTAGCCATATCATCCTTCACACAATCCATCCATCGTTTTTTTGGTCTTGCCCAGTTTTATAGCCATCCATATTTCATACTCAAAATTTTCCTCTCGACATTTCCTCATTATTTTCTCTGGTTTAAAAAACAATGTCGTCAATGTAGTGAACCAGTTTTTGTTTTCTCCTAGCTGGAACTTCTTTTCCTTACCCATCTAATGTTAAGTCCAACGAAAGTAAAAGGTGTGAATATTAGTGCGATTGCTCAGTCCGACTACGACGCTGTATTCAGAGCGTGTGACCCGCGATCTGCGCCAGCGCAGTGAGTAGGAAGTCTCGTAGACTTGCTTATTTGCTAATGTGTTTTGTAATTAGATGGATTGAGAGAAAAATCGTAATTTAGATTATGTTTGATACTGGATTAGGTGTTGGTAAAGCTCGTTTTCAGGTTGGCAAACAGACTGTCTAAATGTAAAATGATTCCTGACGCCTGTGGACAGCTACAACTACTAGCAACATTAATGAAGAGGAAAAGTTTTAGAGACAAAGTTACTTTTTAAACAGGGACGCAGCAAGGCGTCTTGAATTGCCTACTGAGTTTCGACTTCCCTAGAAAATCTTTTACAGGTAGTGCAACTTTGGCAAATTGGAACTAGCAATGTATTTCCACCCTCAGTCCCTCATCCTTGTCCAAATTATAGAACCGGGGCGCTAATATCCCATCAACAGTATATAAATCTATTGTTTTTTTACGCACTGAAAAAACGTGCAACAATATCTATGAGCAATTTCGATGGTGTGCCTCCAAACAATAACCGTATAGGAAGTGCACGTCACAGATAGCACCGCGAGGATGCCTCGCTATGATGCGCTAATTCATACGAGTAGATCGCTATCGGCGCGGGCGCATCCTCGGCGCGGTGCGCTTGCGCAACCGACCTTTGTGCTACAATAGTTGGAGTAGCTAGTGCAACCGTTTGGTTTGGGTTTTTAATGAATCATATTTTTTTGTGTGGAGTAAAGTTAACTGGGGATGTTGACTTTTCATCATCAAGCTAGATGAACTTTCAGTGTGCTAGCCATGTATATCGTAGGACCAACGGTCGATGGAGCAAAGGAATTCTGGATTGGAGGCCCCCCAGCTGGGAGACTAGGGTGTTTGGCCGCACTTGATAGAGACCTGTATCCAGCAGGCTGACTGCGATAAGCCGAGTTCATAGATTCATCATCATCATTTGCCTTACGTTTTCAGAACTAGCTCCCAGACACAGATGTATACCGGTATTTTAGATGGATCGTCTATCAATTTGACTTCAACGACCCGGTTAATAGGTAAAACGATACTGAAGAAGACGTATAACTGTCGTGGGATATCAAAAACTATAGCTTTTCAATAATGATAGAAAACTTTTAAACTGTCATGGTCACTAACAGTATAATTAACACTAGAAACGCGATAAAATATCAAAAAATATCGGGAACTCAAAACAAACAGTGGACATGGTGAATATCCCGTTTCTAGTGTTAATTATAATGATAGAAAACTAAACACTGTTAGTCCGGCCCCACATCGTATTACTAAGTAAGAATAACAAACCTACATACTACCAGACTACACGATTTACTCGTAAAAAGAACATAAAAAAATCCATTGAAAATGTTAACAGGTAAATATTCCATGTAAATATTTATCTTCAAAGCTAAACTAATTGCGATATTGTCCCCATTCGGGCTCGACACGGTTACAGCTAATATTGACTGGTGTGGTGTGCTGCTCGAGGGGCAACATTCGAGTGCTTACATTCGATCGGCAATGACGCGTACTAAATATTTGACTGTTTAATGACTTTCCAAATGATTAACTTAGAACTGGGACTTGTAATAGGTAAACGAAGATTCTGACTTGGTGTATTTTATGATGACTTGCATCTAAAAGCGAACTTTTCTGCATTTTGTGCCTAGTTAACACCATTTTCACGATGACTATTACAATCTCTTACTCTTTTAATTTAATATTTAGGTTGTGACTTGACTAGGGTAAAGTCACTTTTTTCTGTCTGTCTTGGTAACAACAGCCTTTAAACTTCAATGATTTTGTTCATCGCCATTTAGAGCATCCTCAATTGCTCATGGAGCTCTGAAATAAGGATCCGAGTGTCCTGCAAATGATCTTGAAACTGTATGAATTTAAATCATACATCAGCATCACAATCTATTCGTCTTGTTAACAAGACTTCAAAATACGGTTAAAAACGGACATAAACAAAAACGTACATCATCGGAAACATCTCGAGCAGTTAACAAAGCATCTACCACGATTAACATCTCAAGTTTAAGAGTTAGTACTTAACTCATGCGGTAGAACGTAAACGCTGTCACGTGCATCAAGATTGGGCACGCAAAATACATCTGTGCGGTCGTGGGCATTGGCAGCGTGATCTGATGGCTGTTCACGTGACAGGCGGGGGGAGGGTATGCTGGGAATGAATGTGTGCTTAAGAAGGGGCAAAGAGGTTCAATGTTTAGGCTTTGTCGTTGATGGGAGAATTTATTTGTGAGGGTTTTCTTTGTGACCTGAACTCGGAGGTTTTAATTTTATTTTGGTGCAGTAAAAATAGTTAAGGACTTCCCTGTATTTTGTTGAGTTTTTGTGAATATGTATGAAACAGATGAATTTTAGGAGGTCAGGGTAGGTAGGTCTCATAATGATGGTTAGGTACAATGACCTCTGATCAGTTTCTCATTTATTTCAGATACATCTGGTACCGCAAATAAATAGTGAATCAAAACAGTAAACTTAGGCTTTGAGTTGTATGATAGCAATAATGTTGATCAGAACAGTTTTATCGAATCTCGGTCTTGGTACTATGTAGCAAGAATCAAGCAATGAAACCCTACATTGCAAGCAGAGATAAGTATACTTCTTCCACAAGACCCTATTCCTCACAACTAAAACCATTGTCATGTTGCTAAACTTTATGAAGCCACAAACAATACACCGTTAAGTGCGTATTAAGTAATTCTAATTTATACACTTAGGGGACAATAGCTTAATGTACCTACTCAATTTAAAGTGGAACGCTTAAGTAACGCGTTGTGAAAGCTAGACCGCTGCCTACCTGAACAAATGTAGTGCGGTAATATGGCTGACAATGGGAGATGGAGTGACCAAGTTATCTTGAACTTTAGATACTTCCTGTTACAGTAATTTGGGTAAGAAATGCAGGTACCAGGTTAAACTGGTTTATGTTGACACCTTGTCAAGTTTCATATGCTTAGAAATGGTGTCGTTATGTTTACACAATATTAGTGGAATACAGAGAATTTTTCGTTGTAATGTATTTAAGTTCATTTCCTCAAATATTTTCGCGTTTATGATCCATAACTGGGTAAGTAAAGTAGGCAAGTAATGTTTGACGTAACTTCGTAATTATTGACTTATGAAGTGCCTTTAAAATATTTTGGAGTAGTCTATTTTTGCAAAATCCAGGCTCAACAAGGGGTATCGTGTTACTCAGTCACTGGGTTGTGGGGTTCAGATAGGCAGTCACTCCATGAAAATTACTGGTATGCAGTTGTGTCCAGTTGGTAGCCAAACCCCGTATTGCTCAGGCAGGCTGCTAGGCATAATTATGATGAACCTAGTTTCGCGAAATCAAATCTAGCTTTACAATTCTCTTAACTTTGATTGGCGCAAGAGCATATTTTATTATCAGCGTATTAAATTATTTGCATTGTTGAACTCAATCGAGTTCAGATTTTCCTCTAAGAACTCAATGCTCAAGGTCTTGTAAACAAATACAATTTAGCTAGTTATTATTATTGTTATTGTACCAGATCTCACATGGTTAATTAAATGCACCTATGATACGGGTTCTTTAATTAAACATTAAGTACATAGATATGCATCTGAATACCTACCCGGGTACCTATAAGCAGATCTTGAAACTATTTAGCTCAATACATGATCACAGAGCATGGAGACCACTCGGTGGCCGAGGCTAGAAGCGGTACTATCAGCACCAAACGAAACGTCCCATTGTCGACTCGCACTACGATACTAATAACGAATAGATTATAGAAACTTATAGCTTTGAATGGCGAAGTTGACAGGAGCTGTGCGCTCAGCGCATTTTCGGCGGTGCCATGATTTGTACTGGCAGCTCAGTGATTTCGTGCTCGTATTAGTAAGATAGGAAACTGACGAAAAGGAATTTTGAAAAAAGAAAAGTCGATAAGACAGATGACGAATTTGTGTGGAACATTGAGAGGGAGGCATTTGTCCCAGTGGGTTTGTCACAGGCTAGTTAGTAGTTAGAAGAATAATATTACTACCGCATGTCACCTTGTCTAGTAAAATAAACATAATTTCAATGAAAAACAAATAAACAACGACAGCACATCTAATAGGACAACAAACACTCGCGTCAAGTTTTCCGTGACGTCAATACTCAATAGATATTCTATAGCTGTCCCACAATTATTGTCATGGCGACTATTTGAATCGAATACAGGACGCGCCAAGGACACTCCTTTGTGGGACACAATAGTATGACAAACGGACCGGCAGACCGACCCTGCTACTAAAATGGTAACGTTTGAAATATTTGAGTGGACCAATGACCTGAGGTGTGATGGAAAAGTGTGTCTTCCTTTTATTGTCTTGTACCTATAAGAAATGTACAGGATATATTGAAATTCTGTGTTGCTGTTTATTTAGTGATTCCTAATCACAGGTCGGCAATGCACTTGATACTCTGGTTCTCTGGTTTTCGATTATTTGATTTTGCCCTCCATGCAATTGGTGGTTTTTGCAATGATAATTTAAATGCAGATATTTTACTGATCAGAAATCAGATAAGAGACATAAATACTGAAAAAGTAAGAAGTCAGAATCATAAACGATTTTGCTGATATTTATTTTGCTTCGATGCTTGTAGGTGAAGAAATACTGATAGAAAGAAGCCACATCAGTATTAAATAAACGAACAACTTCAGTTAAGCCGCTGAGGCCTCTTCAAACAACCGAAGGTAACACATGTTACACATTTCCCAATACGAAAGCCGCCGAATTCCAAGTATACTCCGAGCAGTGTCACCGTCACAGCGAATCGGTATGCAAATATGTGTGCTTGTTCAGCTGTGTCCTGTAGACCATACTGTTGAAGCAAGCAAGTGTAGCGAGGAAAATTGTTTTGTTACGAAATTCCAATACAAACTGTTTGTATTGGAATTTTCAATGGATATATCAGGTTGTTACACGAACGAGATGGTGATGTGAATTGGACAGGATCTGTCCAAGCAGGAAACAGAGGACACGTGAGCTCGCGATATACTACACTAGATTTTAGGTGTCTCATTGGTAGTTTGGTGCAACATTTGGTTGTTCCGGTTTTGGTTGTTTTACCTCTATCTATCACCGTAGCTAGAGAGCTGGCGAGCATTTAAGTATATGATTTGCTCGTATCGAGTTCTAATGAAGAGAAATAATAAACCATTGGTCGACATTTTAATCGACAAGCGTTGAGGATCGTTAAGACAGGTCGGTCTTATCGTTTATTGCCCACTATTGGAAAAGATGTTTATTTATCCTAATTCATAAAAATCCCATGTCGTAAAATAAAATAACGCCACCAGCTACAAAATAAATGTCTGAGTCATTTATTATGCGGTGCCATTAATAAATCGTAAATTAATTCAAAGGTTAAAAATGCAGCATCAACTGCATTACTGGACGACGATTAACCTTTATGTCAGGAAGTTACGATTATGTATCTCTTTGCATACTATTTTAAGGTTAACAATGTTCTAAACACTGTTAGAGGATAATTAAAATAAGTCGCAGACATTCCTTTGTATTAGCTTCGTGTGAAAACCAGAAATATTTTAGTGCCAGTTTTTCCCAAAAAAGTGATTTGATCTTCATACAAAAAAAAAAAAAACTGTAACTGTTCTTCTTTCAAGTTTAGAAGTTCTTTCCGCAGATAACTCGATCTGCCGTTTTCAAATAATACTAATGGAGTTCGATAGCAGTTAGCGGCGCGAACATATTATTCTTTCATTCGTTATCAATATCATACAAGTCGGTCTATCAGTATTCTTATTCTGAAAACTTTCCCATTTCCCGACCTTTAATAAGCCAGCAGCCAATCAATTGGTTCCCGCACCATCCTTCACAACGTCCGCCTATTGTTAATTTGTCAATCAATAGGACAACATCAATTTTCAACAGTAAACTGTTAGAAGCTTCATGTCGTTAGAAGTTAGGAGGTGCTTACATACGATTAGATTAGCTTTGTTAGGCGGAGATCTACTTGATTAGGCATAGCTATTAAGAAAGTAGCATATTCAATGGTTAGACCACTGGACCTATGGATTACAATTAGTGGTTAGACTGATAGTCAAATTTTATTAAGCTAGGAACCGTTGCCATCAAGCATGTTCACGACCGTTATCAAGCAGCACCCGTCTCGTGCTACAAACCTATCATCTGATCTGAATCAGATCGTCACCCCGCGGTAACGAACAGTTAACAATTAACCATTTACCGCGAGTAAGGCCCCGTTCACAACCTCGAGCGATGCGAATTACGCCCAGCAACACGCGCGCGGTACCAGGTACCAAGTATGAATCAGGCAGGTGCGTTACTTTGTGTAATTTATTTCACTGCCACTGCTCCCAAAACGATGAAGGATAACGCGAGGACATCGGCATGTCCTAGACCCAAAAGTTTGAAGATGTGTGCAAACGTAATACATAATCAGCCTATAGTGTTTCCACGGGACCCAGGCCTCCTCTCTATGAGCGAAAGTGGGCATCTACCAACTCGCACTGGTCCTGTATGGTGGATTACAGCTAACTCGTCGCGTCACAGAGACTTGGCATGCTTAAGAACTTCTTTCATTTGTCGTCTCCGCAGTCGCCGTCAGAACTCGCGTGTCGGCTCGTGGCCAAGCATTATAGCTATGCCGCTAATTGTAACGAATGTGCGTTAAAATAACTGTTCACTACCAATCTTAGGTAATTGGGAGTCGGATTGGATTGCAATTATAGCACATCAATTCACATAACATGATTATCGTTAACTGTTATATCGGAGTTCACGTCACTATTACCATTAGTTGTTGAAGTTTTAAATTGTTGGACCAACCAGTGTTTAAATGAGTAAATGATGGGAAATTTGTTATTGTGAAAGATATCAGACCCAACAAGCCGATGAGGAGATTGAACACCAAAATAGTAAAGACTTAGCTACTCTGAGGATGCCTCTAAACAAATGACATGGAAAAGTATACAATTGATTGGCAAACAATTTTTGATTTTCTACTAAAAACATAAGACAATCCTGTTGAATACCATTGGGGAACTACGAAACGCTTCGAAAACGATTGCGGCTTGCCTAAACCCTCTGGATGCTGCAAGGAACACTAGACAACAACAGGGTAGACGGAAAGAAAATGACACGTTTTTATCTTCCGGACTTTAGTCTTAATCTGATAACCTAAAATGGAAGGTACCCAAAACGATACACAAACACAAATTGATATGACTTTCACGAACTTTGATTTATAACTTATTTCCTAATCGAATTAAGGTGACTAGAACATCGCACTTCAGAACCTTAATTGTGACCTTCCAATCATAAATAATAAAAAAAAACATCGATTTTTATGGTCCTAACCAAATATAAGTATCTGTTTAGCACTGAGGTGTGAATGGGCACCTACATGGTAGGAATGTTAATTCATAGGCCGGTCTCCTGTCCCTTGGTGAGTTGGTATTCATAGTGCAGTGAAATGAAACCGTAAACCCCACATTTACGATTAGTGTGTGTTTACGTTGTAAATTATACGGTTTTTGTTGAGATTTTTCTGATGTAACGGTTTGTGATGTCATTCTTGTACTTATTAGAGGTTATTTTTTATGCAGTTCTACGTCCTCTCTCTTGTAAATAGTGACTAGTGATTAGTAACGTTTTTATAAATCCGGGAAAGCTCATAATGAGTAGGAAACATCACGTATGGATGCTGTTGCTTATTGATTTGATAATTATGCCCGAGATTTCCGAGTCACGATAAGGAATTCACCCATGTGCCCTAATTAAACATCTCATAATATGCGAGACATCAACGTGAATAACACCACAGTGTTTTATTTAACGCAATTGTATACCATGTTTGATGCAAATAAATGATTTCTGTTTATGTAATAACGTGAAAAGTATACTACCTGCATATATGTTTTTGCTAAAAAAGGTAATCGTTCCGTTTGGTTACTTGATGGAAACCGACACCGAAATTATAAATAAACTGCCTCTTCTTAGCTAATCACCAGCCCAACATCAAACACTCGCCTCATATTAGGTAAACATCTACTTATGTACTAATTAACATAGTTACTAAATGTAAGGGAGAGCTAGCACGTGACCGTTACGTAACCCACTGCGTCTGATCTTGTACATTAATAAGCTATGAAATCATCGGTGTCGAGTATGTCACACAAAAACTTAGAATTATAATTGTAACCATGTAGATATTAGACATGAAATAATAACATAACATCAAGCCTGTTTTGAGTGGTTAGGCAGAAATTTACCTATTTACACCAACATTTCTCCAGTTATGTTTAAGTATCATGTAATAGGGGGCGAGCCTATTGCCATTTACCGGGCACAACGACGCCAGGCTGCTACGGAGAAATTCCAAATCGAAAAGCTTAATAAAATTTGGCCGACCTGGGAATCGAATCGTGGACCTCATGGTTAGAAGTAGTGCCTGCGACCTCTAGACCAATAAATAACTAAATTGCAACTGCAATGGAAAAACCTAATAACACTGATAGATATTTGATATGAAATAATGTTGTGTTTATTCACTGGTGTTGCAAGAGTTATTAATAGATATGTGATGCCGAGCGTTTTATTATGTTTTGCTCTTAATTGTTGCTAAAATCAATTTTAGGTCTCAAGTATATTGCTTGTGACCTGGAAATTGTTTGTAGTACCTAGATAATTAGCTAATAAAAGATGAGATAATAGCTTTTATTTGTACCTAGCAAGAGGTAGACTCTTCTACGAGGTGCGTACCTCTGTCAGTTAGGTAAATAAGCGTTTAGACAAAGTTCTGTCAACAAGTCGGACGAGGCCTGAAACACAGCAATTGTTTTTACAACAGTATTTAATTGAAACAATTTGAAGTCTAGTTTTCAGTGACTTAGGAATATAGGTAGTCTAACTTTCATGAAGTCGTTCCAGAACTGTCACGCATTCCGGCCAAACGAGTTGAATTCCAAGCAGCAAGCAAGTAAGTACAGTGCTGGAGTATTAGCATAACATAGCATTTAACATAGAATATTATTAAAACCACGTACAATAAGTTTTCGTAAGTGTTTGTAAATAGACGACAACCGTCGGTAGCCCTTCATTTACATTACAATTCTACATGATACACGACGCTTGCGATTATCAAAACGTTTGGTGGAGTGCGCAGGAATCACATACCTGCCATATTTTAGTCGAATCTTAATTACGGATAACAACTGGCTAGGTAGATCACAAAGTTAAAGGTTGTCGGAAAGACTTGGAAAACTATTAAGATTGGTCAAAGGTGCTAAAGATTGGAGCAGGAGGAAAGAAGAAGCTTTTGGATGATAAAGAAACAGGCTTGCCTAATTATGGATATTGATTAGTTCTCAATTGTTTTCTAGGGCCTAAAACACACTTCAACCTCGGTCGGCCCCGGCGAGACGACAGAGGTTGGAGTGTGTGCAACAACGTGAGAAAAACTCTCTGACAAAAAATGTTACGTTTACGTTTAACAAAATATATTTTTATTACGTAAACATTTTGTTTCTACTTTGAGCACCTCTTAAGGAATTCGTAAAACATTTTTTTTTTGTTAAAGAAATTATAATAAACCTCTTTGTAAATTCAAACATGTGCCACAAACTTACACTTAAAAAAATAGGTTGAAGTAGTAGCACGAGTATCATGTTTTATAAACGTAGAAAATATGTTAATCAGTAGGCCTTTTTGTGAATTTAATAGCATTTATATAACTATACTTAACCCAGAGAGCCATATACTTAATCACAAACGCTTTAAGATATTTCTTAACATTTTCGAGTTAAGAATATCTTAAATGATTTATTATTACTTTTTTATTATATACTTTTATGATTTATTATTTAATTCTTCCCACATAAATTACAATTTCAAACATCAATATTTGTCATATTAATTGGTATTGCATCGTTGACACTATGATATTAATCAAAATGTCCAACAGGGCCAAGAAAAATGTTTTACAACAAAAAACTAACAAAACAAATATTTTCGCTACAAAAAGTTGACAGACATTAATGATTGCATTTGTTTAGATTACATTTATCAATAGTCTCTCTACAGTTGATTTTGTTTTGTTGTGTTTTTTTCATATTAGGTAATTCTTCTTTTGCGGTTTTTGTATTAGCGCAGTATGTGTTTCAAAGTAGTCATTAAACAAGATTAGTAGAAAAACTACGTGTCGTCCGATCCTTTATTTTAAAAACGATATTTGTTGCTAACATTTTATTAAAATCCTGTACTTTAATAACAACGGACCCTGACCTTAACCTCAGGGTGATATTATAATTTTAATAACATTTAAAAGTTTTTAAAATATGTCACGATTACCAACATAATAATAGGTTACACAAAGCTACAAGATTAAAACAATATTAAAGATCAATAAAATCGATTTTGTAAATAAAGAAGATTGCATAAATTAGCATACAAATGGTATTTAAAAAAATTATAAATGATGGTACCACCTACACGGCTAACGGTTTGCATTGTTGGGACAACAAGTACAGTCAGCAACAATATGGACCTAGCTAAATTGAAACCTGTTCATCTACTTTTCGAGATTTCCTGATAAACTGCAACTTGAAACTTTGAAATGGGACCCATTTCAAATGAGTAGGTAGGTATTAAAGAATTGAGTTTCCTGGAGTTCTTTTTGTCTGTTTTTTTCGATAGTAAAAGACTCATCGGAATCGTTCACCTATATTTTGACGTTTCATACGAGCCAATGCAGATTTATCATCATTCTCTTGCCCTTATTCCAATTCATTTAGGGTCGGCGCAGCATGTCTGCTTTTTCCGTGCTTCTCTATTACTCGTCATTTCATCAGACACCTCCTTTCTGGCCTTAAAATCCTTTATACAGTCCATCCACCGTTTCATTCCAGATTTATGTGAAATAAACTATTTTGATTTGGATCTAGTTCGAGAATGAAAACTACAGGAAAATGGCCTTTGAGTTTGTTTCTTATATGCACATAAACGGTCGTGACAGCACGTACATAGTGCATCTTCTTATGACGTCACAAACATGGCAAGGACAACATTCTCCTTTAACTTATTTGATTAATGTCCTTTGTCAAACACAACTGAAAATTGATGTAAATAAAACGGTAATAGACATGGTACGGTTTGTGAATAAATTAACAAGGCAATTATAACTTGGGACTAATTAGTTGATTAAGTGGTAAAGTATTCATTTTTCTTTAGTATTCATCAATATGTTTTATTATAAAGATGGTGGATAGAAAATGCAATTTATGTGAGTATATAATAATAATATTTTTTGGTTGTGACCCTTTTTATTTTCAATAAATATCAACTTAAAAGCTTAGATAAACTGATGAAGTTTAAATATTCCATTTGTCACTCCTATCCTAAATTTTCCACAAGAGTTTTGTTTATAAGGATAAAGTTGTTTATTAGTAAAATCAACTACATATATATTTGTCACTAGCTGTGCCCGCGACTTCGTTCGCGTGTATGTCGGAACTTAACAATGTATTTTTTTGTGCGAAGCGCTATTGGAGGATTCCGATACAAATCATTTTTTTTTAATTTATGCTAGTCTAGTGCTTCTTTATAAACAACATTAGCTGTGGAACCATCTGGAGCGTACACAAAAAGGTTATTGGGGTTGTTTACGCGAGAAAGAGCTACGTATAGTTGACCATGGGAAAAGCATCCAATACTTAGGTCCACCCCCGCAACGGATAATGTCTGGCCCTGAGCTTTATTAATCGTCATGGCATAACAGAGACTGACTGGGAATTGCACTCGTTTGAAAGAGAAAGGAAAGTTGTTAGGAATTATAGGTATTCTTGGAATAAAAACAATATCACCAGCGCCGCAACCGGTTAATATTTCAGCTTCGATTATGTTTTGCTGCAGATTTGTGACTTTGAGCCGTGCCGTTACAAAGTTTGGAGGACATCAATTTCTGAGGAGAATTATTGGTCCACCGATTTTTAAAACTATTTTGTGGGCTGGAAGTCTGGGTGTGTTGAGGGAATCCAAAAATTCTACCGGGTAGTGCGTGGCGTCATCTTCTTCCATAACTGTATTTATAGAGGTGTATTCTCTACTATTCCCGGACACATGAATATATATTTAAATTAATTGCCGCAGCTTGGACATTGCGAGGAGTCAAAATAGCTCGCTGACATAGCCAAGAACTGGCTTGATTTCCCATGTTTGTGGAATCTCCGTACACAGAAGAAATTAGCTCCTGTTGTGATGTAACGCAAGAACAGAAATTATCAACCAAAATAACTTTGCCATCTTCTTGTACGGGGTATGTGCCATCGCCTATTTGTAACAATAAATTGGGAAACTCCTGTGCATTTTCGCAGCCTCGCAACTGTGCACGAAAGTTCTATTCACTGCTTCTACAGCTTTGCGGTTTGCCATAGTGCACTCGTCCCAAAAAATTAAAACACAATCGCATAAAACCCTTGCTTTATCGCTATTTCGCGATATGTTGCTAACCGGGCTTTCCGTGCGGTCTAAGTCGATAGGAATAAATGTTGTGTCTGCCGGGCAATAATGTGGCTGCGTAAAAGTACTTCAGTAACATAGAACAAAAAGTACTACAGCGCCATCTATGACGCAGAGGATGAACTAAAACTCGAAATATATCTAAATTCTGCATCGCGCAAGTAAAATTATTCGTGACTTAAGACTATACAGAAGAACCCGACAACAACTGTTGGGCAGTAGCCCACCAGACATAACACCCGTCTGATCGGAGGATTCTCCCTTTTCAATGGTGGTTGAAGAGCTTTACACCCTGTTCTCCATACCCCCAAATTGGTGACCCCGAAATGGACGTCAGCGCAGCCTCCGAGCAACGTGACGTCATCAACATCACTTCCTCAAGCTTCCTCAAACTTCCTCAAGTTTTCGAGCAGCGAGTCATATAGCCAGCCAGCTTCAAAATGGGTATTCCTGACCACCAGCATGCAGCGGAAGCACATTCCTGGTCAGCACCCTCAGCCTCATAAAGCTACCTTGGCACTGCACTTTCGGCCGGTTGAGAGCTGTACCTCCCGGTCGATGCGAGCAGTCAGCCACATCGCGGCGCTGTACCACGTCCGACGCAATGGAGCACATGCAGCGCCGATCCCGACTAAAGGGGTTCGCACTACCGCCGCAGACAGTTCCAACTCACCGTGAAAGATGCGGCAACGACTTTCTACTGGCTTGGCAATCAACGACTAATTTTACTACCGACCCTAGTCTCCGCGGGGGAGTGATGTAGCGGCACTACAAAAAGTACTACAGCGCCATCTATGACGCAGAGGATAAACTAAAAATCTAAATATATCTAAATTCTGCATCGCGCAAGTAAAGATATTCGCGACTTAAGACTATATAGAAGAACTCAACAACAATTGTAGGGCAGTAGCCCACCAGATATAACACCCGTCTGGTCAGAGGATCCTCCCTTTTCAATGGGGGTTGAAGAGCTTTACACTCTGTTCTTCATACTCCCAAAGTTCCTTATTCGAGCCAAAATAACTTTGGTTAGGAAAGTTTTACCTGTTCCGCCCGGTGCGTCTAAAAACAGGATTTCACCCGAGGCGTTTTCTACACTGCAGCATACCCTATCAAACGTCTGGCGCTGATTCTCTGTCTTTGCGCAGCCATTTTGTAAAATTTCTGCGAGTTCCACGGGATGATAACTAATTTCTGATACGTACTCTCTGTTAATACGTTCCCCATCGACTGTCGGTGTGGGCAAACCGTATTGACTGATCGGGTTCCCTGGTATACTTATAACTATCTCTTTAATAGCCAATAAGGACCTGTTGTGACAAATTTCACGTACCCTATAGGTCAGGAATTTCTCCATCAGTATAGTTAAACATGCCTCAATCAGAAAATAACGTCACACGCACAATGCCATCTATCGAATATCTATATTCAATGCTGCACGCAGTTGATGTCTAGATATAGTCCAGTCTGAGTTCGATAGATGGCGCTATTTTAATATTTTACTTCGGAAAAACTATTATAATTTTATTAATTTACATTCTTCTTTCTTTCCATTTATAAGGTGTGAACTGATTACGATGAAACAAAAAACTTAATGTTCAATTACTTCAATTTACGCACATATTGTTGTGTATAAAAGTTACGGGAAGTTGTGAGACCAACTGCACATAACCCTAATTTTACTTCTGTAACACTTTAAATTCAAATATCTTTTGATAGACTGAACCGATTGCAATGCAACAAAAACTAAATGTTACTCCAAGTTACGCTCAATCGTTGTGTATAAAAGTTATCTACATTGCTTTTGTACATTTTACGTGATGCCCGAACAAATACACAGACAAACAGACAAACAGACAAACAGACAAACAGACAAACAGACAAAAATTCTAAAAATGCTGGAAATGGGTTCTATTGGTTGTCCTTTAACACCCTGGCTATTTTTTTTGGATTTTTTTTCGATGTACAAAAACGACTTTTCTACAGTTTTATTATATGTATAGATTGCTAAATATTTTCAACTGTTTGGTAAACATCCTGTTCAAATCAAAACAAGATAATAATGCGCAAAATAAAATACGGAAATTGCCATCTCTTTTCAGCAGCAGGTCGTGATGAGTTTGAATCATCCAAAGAAAGATCCAATAAACAACAAACAAAGAAAGGAAGCAAAGAAAGAAAGAAATCCACAATAAAGTGATGATGATGTTAAGATTAGTGCGCACTTCGCTACGCTTTCATTATGCAAATGGGATGAGCAGAGGTAACACTTTGATATTTATTGTAAATAATTGCGCGGAAGTGCGCATGCGCTGGTCTTCCTCGAGACTCGTCGAGTGCATCCGACTGTGGGATTATATTAGTTTGCACATCAGATTAGATGATTTTGATATGTTTATGTATAAGTTTAAGTACATAATAAATAAACGTGTCTACGCTCTCACTTGGTTTTAATTGTGTTTTCATTTTCATAGTGCCGTTTGATGTTATTTTTATGCAATGTTAATGATTTACCTAATTGTTTGATGTGATTTTTTGGAAAGAACTGAACTGACTCGTTTTTTTCAGTGGTAGTGCAACAATGCTCAGCATGAACTGTACAAATGTACTCAATGCTACATGTACTAACTTTTTTTTTTTAAATCCAATATTCAAGAAATTTGTAAAAATAACTACAAAAAAAAACTGATATTAAAATTAAAACAAAAGAAATGAATAATCACTGACCTTACAAGTGTTACAACTCGCTCCAAATCACACGAACCAACAATGTAGTGCAATACGCTCTACGTTTATTCGCAACAAGTACGACGATATAATAACAACAATATAATAATCGCACAGGTTCGCGGGACAGGTGCGCGCGCGCCGACCCACGTGCGCATCAATGCGCAGACGACGCGGCGCGCGCGCATCCTCCCACTACGCGTGCTACGTCATACGCGCATCGTAAAGGCTGATGCATATTTAGACAAGCGCCGTATTGAAATAACTCTGCTACATCTCTTTTTTCTAGGGGTATGCAACCTGGAGCCGAAATTGACAACTCGAGATCTCTCGCGAGTGCTGAGGCTGTTGTCTAGATTGGCCAATCGAGATTTTACCCGGCTATCTACCGAGACTAAGATTACAAGATTTAAAAGATCGAGATTATGTCTCCTTTTTAAAAACTTAAATCAAAATGCTTCTATTTTATATAATAAAAAAACTATTAGGGAAGTTTGTAAATAAAGCATAAGTAATTGAATTTGAAACAAAAAAATATCCTTTTTATTAAAGTAATAATCATCTACAAAACTTCGTCCTATTTTATACATTATGTTTGAATTATCGCAAAGAGCGTGTTACGCGAGGCGCTCTGGCTGTAATGTGCCCTTAGCTTTACAGCTTACACTGCATGTTATTAAAACGAGTTTATTGCAACTTCACGCTTCTTATCGGCATTAAATCGCAGGAGTTACAGAACTTAAAGAAAAACAGACACTTTGATAAATTAATTGATTTATGAATGCTAGAAAATTGTTTATTGATTAAAACGCTACAAAGTTGCAACATATAGGATGTTGGCATATTTGTTCAGCTGTTAAACTTTAATATCATTTGAGTAATTTACTAGTTATTTTCCAGGTCATACACTCATACTAACTAAGACATACGAGTAACATCACGCCTGAAGTCCTCGAAGGCTTCAGCAGAACTGTATAGTAGGTAGGTCAATTGACAAATAAGTAATGCATGATGTACTTATCTGTAAGAAATTGGTACACTAGTCTATAAGTCCATTGGATATATCTCATATCTTTGTATCAGTGTATTTAATTGTTAGTGAGCCAAATAAATATACTGAAATAAAATATCTAAGTAGCTAATCCATGTATGTAAAATAGGGTGAACCTATTGTAATTAATTGGACACAAAGACCCGCTTCTGATTTAAAATCTAGGCCAAACTACAATAAAAGCCGAAAAAAATAATACTTTAATAGGCATATTTTTTTGTTATTCCTATTTGGTGATATTTATATAACAACATCATGGTCATTAAAAAAAAAATGTCGCTTTGCAGGTACTATAGGAACTGGTTAAATTAATATACATAATTATATCTATGTTTATTCATCTTTTCCAGTCTAACTTGTTTGGAAAGGCGGCGAAAAGTGATTTAGTATTATAATATTGTGACAAAAAATATCTACGCATCTGATTCTGCCTACGATTATAGTAGGACACAACAGGACAATTAATATCATCAATAGAAGCTTCAAAAATACCTATATTTTTTTAAATCCGCCAAGTGCAATCTCTGACTCGAAATAAAAAAGAAACGTAACAATTTTTGTAATCTGCCAAGCTGTTTGACCTAAAGATCCATAGAAATACCTGGTTTAATTAATCTACTCTTATGTTTTAGTGAGAAATTGCTGGATTGAAATTAATTAATGTGAGCTTACTACTTATGATCATCTATCATTGCCTAGATCTTTATCTTGATATAGTTACATAAGCTAGTTTACCTTTCATCCATCATAATTAACTAAATCAAGACGTTCACCCGTACCCTTCATGCGTTGGCCGGTATATCCGATGCCTTGACTCAATGGTTTACACCTACTATAGTTACCATAACCTAACATATTACTTATTTATCATTCTATTTGGCGCCTCTCTCTCCACCATGAACCGTTTAGAAAGAACGGATTCCCAATCGATTCGCTATGATCTTCGCGTATACAGAATACTAACTAGGAACATAGAATATATAATAATACAGTAAACCGCATTTCGGTAGCAACAATTTGACCTTGAGCTGGTCTAGTATAGTTTGAAGTTTTAATAGAACAAGAGGCCAGGTTTTATTGGTGTTTAACCAGAGATGTGCGTCCTACAGTATTGCTAGGGGTCAGGAATTCGCGTGGTACCGACAACAATGGTGCTAAATGCATGTTTCGATCAATCATTATAGGTGTTTCTACTTATTTATATGTCGTTAGTAAACCTGTTTATGTAGGCTATGTCATGGATGATTGTTTGGGTTAAACTGATGCTAATTATTTGTGTATGGAGTGGGTTTTTATAAAAGCGATGTGCCGACTGCACTCTTAATCGCTGCTCAGTAGGAGGCCTTCTTTTGTAGATGCTTAAATACGAAATATTTTTGTTTATTTGGGTAAACGTTATGTAGATGTCGTTAAACCTGTCCATCTATCCACTAAGACACTCGACGGGATCCTAAGTAAAGAATACCGCATAGCTAAGAGAGGTAATTATGATCAGTGTTAGATGATTTGTGATCACAACATAGGTAGGTACTATTAAGCATTTCTAGAAGGTTCTAAGTTATACTTTAATAAGCACCTGTTTCTGTAACAACTACATATTTTTACTTTCTTTTTCTATCCTCAGTAAACAAAACAACAACATAAACAACTGTTTATATTCAAGTTTTACACACGAGACGTGAAAAAAGGAGAATGCTGCGACATGGCGCCATTCTAGTATTCGTATTTATCTATGAACGTAGTAAAATTTAAGCGATGGAGCAAATAAAAATTAATTAAAGCAATAAAATCTTAAAATTTATGCGAATTCTAAGTATTTTTTTAGTTTTGTTATAGATAAAATTAGATGTGGCTCGAGTTGTGCTGTGATGATAGTTTCACGTTTAGGTGCTACAGTGTGTTTCGCACCTTTATGCCTTTATGGTAAAGTTCTGTTTTTTTTTACCTCTAAGTAGGTGTCAATTTTATCACTTGAATTTTCATTATATGTGTAGGTATAAATGTTTTGGGGTCATAAGAATAAATTACTATTGAAAGGTATACTCATACCCCGTTACATCGTATTTGACAAAAAGGTAAATAAATGGATCACAAAACGTACTGTATGTGGATAACAATTTGTAAGTGAGCCATTTTGAAAGATTTTGTTTGAAGAAGGTTGGGTAACATTAAACTTTTATAGGTTATTTGCGTAACAGACTTTACCTACAAGAGAAAATGGCCATATAAAAGCTTAATCCATATACCGACACTGTTTTTTAGACCCATTTAAAAAAAATAAAAAAAAATGATCCCTTATTATGCCATATTCCCTTTCCAAACCTAGACGGGTGTAGGCTAGACGAGCAACAAAATGTCTGAGAAAAAATGTCCCAACATCCACAAGAAGTCATAAATAACGAGTGACAAGTGAACATCGACATTTCCATTGTTTTCTACGATATTCCTCACTTTAAAAGTCACGACTAAGAAACAGGAGCAGAGCGTGAGCCGTATTAGCCACTCGCAACTCGCGACATGTTCGACATGTCCCTAGCTTGCGCGCGCGCATACAAAGCGTGCTATTTTGAATTATTCCTACATTTACATACAATTTCTGGCGGATTGGCGACTATCGTGTTTTGATCGATGGTAATGAGATCGTAGATCAATAAACTTTGGTTAGAGATCCGTGAGTGAGTTAAGAAAACGGTTTACTAAGTCAAGCTTGAGTTTAATCGATAAATAATCAGTCTATTAAGTTCGCACTGCGGTGACATAAGGCCTCATATCTGTGAGAGAGAAGGGGCAGTAATCCACCACACGGAAATGTTTGGCTCTAAGGATGGTGTCCCTTACACAAAATATAGTACTTAGTAGTAATCTATTGAAAGAAAAATTAAAATTCCAAAACTAGTTTTGGAATTTTAATTTTTCATTGAAGCCTACCTAACTTTGAGGTCACTACGAATACAAGAAAACAGGTCCAACAGAAGACGTAAGTATCTCGCAATATTACGCCAACCTAGCCAGATCTGTAATCTAATAAAAGACAACAATGTAACACCTACTTAATCTCTAGACTCAATTACATAACAATTACAAGTAGATGTAACACCCACAACTAGATCTTCAAATTACGGAAGGTAACAAGGCCATGCGATATCTCGAACTCTCAACATCTCGCCTTACAATACACAGACAGACAGACAGACGCGGAAACCATGCGACTAGTCGTGGGAACATGCGACCGCCAAACCACGCGACACAATAGTCTTGCCACCTAAAATAGGTTAATTTTTATAACCGTGTCTGAACGTATTCTATAGGAAATTGCTCGGTAATGCGCTAAATGTAGTTGTGGATGTAAGGAACTAGGACAGGCAAACAATGGTTTGAAGTTAAATGATGATCATTAGATTGAGAGAGAATTTAAATAAAATATGAGTACTTACTCATATTTTATTTAAATTCTCTCTCAATCTAATGATCATCATTTGCTGGTCAAGGTGTAGAGGTCATTATTACTGTTTATGGGAGAAGAAAGCGGTCAAAATCGCTAGGATTAAAAAGTTTAACTTGTTTATGCATAGTTACTGATCACTGGCATATTGAAGGGCTGAGATTCTATTGGCCAAGACTATAGTCTGACGTTAACTAAGTATTTCACTCTCTTTTTCTGCCATGGAAACAGATGAAATTATTTTAGGTGCTGAAATGAATCATTTCTTGTTTAAGGTTTAAGCCGACATTGTTGTAGTTTAGTCGCAGCCAAACGTAACGGTTCCAAAGCTCACAGTAGCATCAAGTGATCTTTTTATCATTTAATAGAAAAAATTACAATTGAATCAAAAACACTCGATCGATTGATTCACCCCGCCTCACCTTGTTCTCAATAATCCAGTTGATAATAAATACATCACAACAATCATTAACTGGTTGCAATTGTAAACAAAATCAATGTTATTGTCTTATGTACGTATGTAGGTAATATGTATGTACGGAGCTCTTAAAATCAATGTCAATTAGTATGGACCGATAGACCTTCGTCTTAACAATATACAGATTGTTTATTTTTCCTGTGTATTGTGGGAATATTGTGATGCAATTGTTGAAGGATTTCGGTATTAAAATAATGTAAGGTTTGTTATGATTATGGCGATAAAAGCTTTTAGATTCGAAGCACTTTTAGGAACTATTGCAAATTTGTAACTGATGGTAGGAGATCGATTTGAAGAATCTTTGCAGGTTATTAAATCGGTAGTTTATTCACATGAACAGTGACATATCACTATATCAGGTATAAATAAAGATAAATGTTTCTCTTGAAATTAACGTAAATATAAAACACATAGCACGTTTGTTATTGATCCGGACCAGAAATAATGAAGTCCTTGAGAGATACCTATATTAGTCTTGAATTACTGAGTTGACAAATGCCTTACTTGTAGCGCTAAACATAAGTCCAGTAAACTATACAAACATTGGTGGATAAAATTGGGGGTATTGGCTAATGGTTAGAATAAACTGCGACATGAAAAATACTAATTTGTGATGCTCAGTTTCAATTGATCGTGGTTCGGCAATTAGTTAAGTGTGAGGTTGAATCATAAGATGGTTAGTATAGCAAGTTGGTTTGGTAATCGGGTCACAGGTAACTTTAAACGTACATGTATTCTATACCAATTGCTGTTCGTATGTTCGATTTTATTTATAGGGTTACGATTGAATGTTACGCATTGTTCATAACTTAAAGGTTATTTAAGTTCTTGAGAATATCTTAAAAAAACTTATATAACTGTAGATCTACCATAATTGTTGAAACTAAAGAACGTCTAACATCAGATAAGAGTATTGACTTGAATAATTCAAAATCATTTCAATTTCCATGATATAACCCAAAAACTTTTCTGCCAGAAACGTTAAAATGTTTTACGTCATTTCCTACAAACTTTAATAAACTCTTTTTCTTACAGAACAGAATATAAATAAATTATTAACTAGTACTCACGTTATTGCTGGGCAGCACTCTGGCCGGCAGTGCCCTGGCTAAGTCAGGTGAAGCCGATCGTTCTCTCTCGCGCATCTCCGCGCCAAGAGCCGCGCGCGCTGCCCGCGCTGATGCTTCAAGACAACCGCTAGATTTGCTCCTAAGGGAAAAGACGAAGGGTTTTAAGGAAGGCTATATTAGAGTTCTAAATGTGCGGTCAAACTTTACGGACAGGTTGCAGACTGGCTGTGGACACAAAATCAAATCAAAATCAAAGCACGACGAGCCACGGCAGTCTGTTAGATATTTCAGCACATTATTGAGCCGGTGTCCGGAATTTGTCCCTGCCACTGACCGAACCTTTAGGACTTCACACATCTTGGGGTCACGATATAAGATTAAAACTTTTTGTTGAATGTAAAATTTTCAAGTTATGTGATACTTGAAATCTGCGTTTTTTAATCTATTGTAGGTAAACATGATGATCGGGATGATGTGCTCATGTGCTTTAAATAACGTGGAAATTCAAATGTACATTGATATGTGACGCGTTGAAGTCTTTTACACCAAAGTGTTTTTCAACGATCGAATAAAATCGTTTCTTACTAATTCATGATGAATTTAAGGAGAACCGAGATACGAACCTGATAGGTCTGTCGATGGCCCCCAGCATGGACAGCGGCTGGTCGGCGGCGGGCGCGGGGGGGAGGTACATGACGTGCCCCCCCCACGACAGGTACGACGTGCCCGGCCTCCACGTGCCCTGCTCCTGCTGGAGTCACATGTGTGTTTGAGACACAGGTTGAGCTGTCTATGGTGTGTGATGTGTGAAATTAGCTCTCAAGAAATGGACGAAATAACTCTCAAATTAGACACGATGCCAAAGAACGTAAGTTAAACAGAGTCTTCAAATCAGACAAGCAAACTCGCAGCTTCGACGTACCAGTGCAGAATGATATACCGAATGAATTTTCTTAAATCATACGTAAACTAAACGCTAACTGCGTTTAGTTTCCGTGAAAATATGTTTTTAAATTAGGTAATTATGTTTTTGTCATTTCTGCGTAAAATACGGAACCCAAATATTATGTACCACTATTAACGTAAGTTTATTTCGCAACCACATCGTTTGTTGGCTAAATGAAATAGTCAATAAACAATAGCGAAGTCAGTGTACCTCATAGCACAATAGAGTTGTAAAACAAATTATCCATTCTCGATAGAATTAAATAAGTATTTAAGATAAACTTCCGTTTTCCACGGCCAGGGGGCTTGTTGTAAAATATCAAATAAGTAAGTAGTTGGTAGAAACAATAGATTATTATAACAAGTGCCTGTGTTAAGGTTGTTTCCAATCGATAACGTAATGTTTGTTGAAGAAAACGTGTGAAAATATCGTAGTGGAAATATCTGTATTATTTGTTGGTAGAAATTAGAAATGTCTGCAGTGATTTTCTCTTGTACCATTTGTAACTTACAGAATTCACATTTCCTGTCTTGTAACAAAGTAGAGGTAGATTTACAGTGTAAAGCCTTATTTTATATGATGAGTCACTCTTGAAGTTAATGATGATAAAAAAAATACTGACAGACAGTACACGACTTAAACTACTGAGTCTAGAAGCATGTTTGCACAACAGTTCCTTATGAAACGAATGAGAGCAACTATGAAAAGTTAAAGTGGGTTAAGTAGAGGATGAAAATTTGTACGTTTGTGTTTGCTTGCGTTACCTCTGCATTTCTCACCTTTTCCGGCGGCGGTAAAGACTCTTCCTCCTTAATTACGTCCTCCTCCGATCCCTTCGCTCTCGCTGGTTGTTGGAACATGAGCGGGTTGCTCAGCGAGTTGGGAGCGGACTTCGTCAAGAACCAGTTCTGTTCTGGCTCCTCCAGCATCGGCTCATGTTCTATATCGAACCTTCTGGAACCTAAGGCTGCTCCCAAAGCCCCTGAGACTGATTTCCGAAGTTTCTGGAGACTGTTGAAGCCTTGAGTCAGTTGCTTGCCCTGGAAGCAGTCGTAGAAACACGACATCGCTTTAAACTACGAGAAGTGTGTTGTGTTGTGTTGGTACTTTAAGAGCTGATGAGGAATAAAGGTGTTCATCCAAAGAGGAAATCGCAAAGAGATTCAACGGCAAATAAAAGAGAAAGATTGGAATGTACAGGGAAATAATATGAAGCTGAGATCATATAATTGGAAAAGAAAAATGGGACTGAGAAGGGCTCATTAATTTTTTTTTATGTTGAAGATACTTACTGACAGTAATTGAGATCCACATCAAGGCACATGTGTAAAATAGAGCAGAATATAAAAGAATACATCTAAAGCTACACAAATACCCCATGCAAGCATATATTAAAAGATATAGGAATTAAATTACGTTCTTTTTGAACACATTATAAACTACTAATCGATCTATTTTGCGGTACCTATTACCGTCTCATTAGAAACCAATTTTAGTGTCCTCTATTTTTTGTAAGTCTGTGAAGGAAATACTATAAAATACCATCACCACAGTAATACTGCCCATCACCATGCAAAGGTTAAGAACATGTGAGTACCTTTACTCCTCGTCAGCGGCCGCGGGAGGTTAGGAGACAGATTAGTTTGTTAATTGTTAGTTACCACAATTATTAATATCTAGAATCACTACTTCTACTACTACATTAATTCACCGATTCGTGAAACCAGATCTAGACGTACCACGGTGTAAAGTTAACTACATTATCATAAAGCTGAAATGACAAAATCGTTCAGAAGCCATGATATTCAAATATGTGCATGTAGTGGCATGCACGTTCGTTGACTATTTTTTCTGACCCGTTATGATTTTTGCCGTTTTGCATAGCATGATATAAAGTAGTTCCTTTTTTCTTTTTTTTTCGGATGGGAAGTCATTAAATGACCCCTCCCGCTCTGAGCGGAACGGAAGGGAGTGTCAGACCTGTACTGAACCTATCCATTCTTAGCCCTTTGTGTTCCAGGGCCGCGGTATCTCTTGTGAACAGTCCCGCAGCCCTGACAGGCATCGGCCCTCGCGGACCCCTTCCGGTTTGCTGACATCTCTTTGAGGCGCGCGTGGAACACGAACGCGCCGTCGACACGGCATGTAAAGTAGTCCTAAGTTTGCAAAAGCCTGATAATTTCAATCTGTTAACCTTTTCTTATTGTTATTTATCTTTTTTTTTGTGATTTGTTCGATACGTCTAAATCCAGGCTCCCAAACCCGCTACTCGTCCCCTAACGCCCCGCGGCTGTCAGCCCAGCACTCACTCGGTCCTGCTGGTCTCTCGGCAGCGACAGGCTGAAGGGCTGGTGGCCGGGGCTGTAGGTGGCCAGTCCAGCCCCCAAGAGTGCCACTCCTCCGCCTGCCCCGTCCGAGCTGCTGTCGCCCAAGTCTTGCTGCGGTGTCCAGGCGGCTGGACTTGAGTCTTGTGCCTGGGAAAGGAGAAAAAGTATTTTTTTCTACGGTTGGAAGGTTGTGGTGTTCTTCTTTTTGGATTACAATGTTGGACTCTTTATATTGAACAGCACTTTTAAAAAGCCTGGCTGTAAGCTAAACTTTACTGTCCTGATGATATTAACCCTGTTTAAGAAGTGCATGCGGACCGTAAAAATAAAATGGTGAAGAAAGCCCGTTAAAAACCGTTACCGCTCCACATTTTCGCCCGTAAACCAAGTCTTGGAATCCGGGTTTTTGATTTTTCTTTGCCTCAATATTCTAGTCTCCTACTATTCTTACGTGGTGTCTAGAAGGTGAGTCTATTCTGTGGTCGGAGTGCGCGTGATCGCCTGAGATCCCGGAGTCTCCCGACTTATCGGCCGACTGATCCGAGCGAGGTGAGGACTCCGCCGATATATCGCCCGACATCTTCGTTTCGACTGCTAGTGGTTGGGTTTCTGTTTGGGGAAAATAATAATGATCAGAAATATAATTAAATGTTTAATAAGTCGAGAATCAATTTGGTTGGTTTGAAAAAAGGGTCGAGGAAAGAGGAATTTACATGCAGCAAGCATCAATAAGATTCTACCGGATTTAAAAGACGAGAGCTACATAGGCATAATAACTAGCAGCAATGCTAATCCTGCAGACTGAATAATTTGTCATCTGAATTAAGTTAGTAAGTCAACCACATATTAAGCAGTTCAACGGAAGGACTCTCAAACACCAAAGCCATTCAAATGTCAAAAAGTCAAAACTCCTGAGTAGCTGCATTGGAGATGGAGACGCCAAGAGGCAGGCTGAAGAGTCGGAAGAGCTCCCTTAGGTCGACCAATTCACTAGTCGATAACAACAGGGCTGGTGAAGCAAAAAAAAGTTGTGGTTCCTCAGACATCCCCCTCCGACACATTATGTCGAAGCTGCAGAAAGGATCCCACCGGGACACCTGCTGCCATGGCCCACCTGGAAGACCCTAAACCAATTGTGAAGCCAGGTGGGCCGCTGCAGATACAACTTGGTCATGTGGTGGTATTCCGATGAAGCCATGTGTGACTGCGGTGCCTCAACGTAAACTATGGCTCACCTCCTGTATTGCACTATGTGTGGTTCCACGTGCACTTTGAGGGACCTGTCGGAGGCCACCACCAACGCCGTCGAGGTGGCAGAGTTCAAAACTAATTTAAAAAAAGGGAAATCATCGACACGACTAAGAAGAAGAAAGGAGTTTCATTGGTTTTTTCTTTGGCACATAGAATCATCGTCCAAGTTGTAACCAGACCTGTGCATCGAAAAAATTAAGTAATGGTTACCTGCAGCAAGATGATCATCCAAGGAAGCCAGCTGTCTCCAGGCGGCGGCGGGGGAGAAGCGCGGCACGGCGCGCTGCTTCTTGGGCAGCGTGGGGCGCAGCCGCAGCGCGATGCCCAGCGAGCCCTCCGAGCACGACCCGCCCGACCCGTCCGACCCGCCCGATGATAGCGCTGACTCCGATGATACTGAAAGGACATGGGTTATTTGAATTTACGATATAAAGAGAATCAACACAACGAAGGTAATTTGGCTGGATATTGCTGTACAGGTCCATGGACCCATGGGTCGAATTTAGGAAAAGGAATATAGCACTGATAGCAATCAAAATTATGAACAGCAAACCTTATTTCCGAAGAAATAGATTTATTTTTCTTATATTATTTTTCTTATAGAAAGACCAAATGATACAAAATTGTTACGCCGTTTGATTTACGAGAACATTCCAGATTACATGCGAGTCTGGAATGTTCTAGTAAGGACCTGTCTATTAGATTAGAGTCTAGAATGTTCTACTATTAGAAAGTTGTAGAACTTTCTCGAAGGACAATGTTCTACTATGGAGCTTTCTAAAAGATTCGAGATAGTTGTGGAACCTTCTCGAAAGATGATGTTCGACTATGAACTGTGACGAAGGTTCCTGAAAGTGGTCGAACCTTCTCGAAGGATCGGTCGGCATATAAATAGACATCGTGTTTGCGGGAGCAGTCAGTCTGATTTTGGCTACACAACGAAGCGAATCGACGTGAACTAGAAGTACGATATCTGAGTGAATAGTAATCAGTAGTGTACTTGTGATTAAGTTTTCAGTCCTTTGTATTTCATCCGTAGTATTTAATTTATCCCGTACCCAGACCGTAATAATGTCTACAGCTAGGGCACTTGATTGTTAAGCAGATTAACACACTACTTCAATTTCTTGTGATTACAAAGATTACAATGAAAGTGATGTAAGTCAACTTGTTTCAACAACATTACTTACAATTCTTGATTTTGCACTCCTCCTTCATCTTAGCATTGAAATTATCGAACTCGGCATCCTCCTCATGGTAGCTGAGCAGCTTCTGTTCAATTAGGTGGAAGTTGGAGATCTCCTCGATGATTGGACTGCCCAGACCTGGGAAATCCTTCAGGTGCTGTGTGTTCGTCTGCTTGCTCTCGACCATGCCGAAATAGAACTGCTTCGATGGAGGTTGCTGCTTTTGTCTGGAAATAAAGAATTGGCAAGTAAGAAAATTAAGCATAATTTAGAATGATTTTGGATTCTATTAAGATTAAATAAGACCCTATCGGCAGAAGGCAGAATAAAATTGCCCTCAATACGGATGAGGCAAAATTATAGCAGAAGTTAGAAAAACTAGAATAATATCGTTTATAAAGTTGGGATTGGTATAAACTTACTTGTCTTGTGAAGGTTGGTTTAACAAGGATTCCAACTTCCTAGTGGGTGAGTGTTCAGGCGTGGACTCCTTCCCGGAAGCCTGCCCTCTGTCCGGCATCGGGCGGCTGTTTTCCTTGCTGCTCACCTTATACTTATTGTCCGATACCTTAGCGTTAGCACTGTTACTCGTCGGTCTAGCTTTGTCCTCGTTCGCTCGACTCAAAGGCCTTCTACTCACAACCTTCGCTTCTGGCTTGTTGGCAGCACTCTGTGGACTAGACTTTTTGACTTTACTCGGTATTTTCGATGGGCTCCTCAACTCTTTCTTCTCTTGACTAGTTTTGGTTTCACTATCATTAACTTTACTGCCTAATTGGTTTCTAATTCTACTCGTAGCCTTCTTAAGTTCAGCTTGAAATTCATCTTTTTCTTCATTATTTTTCAACAATAGTGAAGGAAGAGATTTTCTCAATGGTTTACTGGTCTCCACCAGGGGGCTCAGTTTGCCCACTCTGAGTTGTTCTGCGATGGCTTTCATCCTGCTCTCGTGTGCCACTCTGGAGGATTCGCTTTCTCTCTCGCTCGCGATCAAGGTTTCGTCGAATGTCCTCTCTCTTCTGAGCGCGGGCAGTTCGTTGTCATCTTTCTTGAACCTCTCGGAGTACCTGAAATTCCTGTTCAATAGTGGAGTCTTCCACGCTTCGCTGTGTTCGTTTTTGGACGTCTTGGCTCGACAGCCGCTCATCCTGTCAATCCTCGTCTTCCTGTAGTCTTGTTTCGTTTGAATGAGCCGTTCTTCTCTCTTGAGCGAGGCGGTGCTTTGTACCATGTCCTGGTTGTCAGGGTACTTGAAGTGTTGCTCCTTGTCCTTGCAAGGAGATCTGTACCGTCTCTCAAATGCTGCGTTGTCGGTCATGTCGAGTGACTTGTATTCGTGGTATGTGTTTCTGAACTGCAAGTTATCTTGACCGTTCAGTTTTTTGGTTTCGTTTCTCGTTTTGAACAGTCTTAGTTTCCTCTGGGGTTCAGCTCTCGCGTTCCCTTCGCTGGAATCTGGCGATGAACCCTCGAAGTTCTGTAACAACATTTAAATATATGAACCTTCTATCTATTCACTCCTCAAGTATACTATCTCAATACGCTCACTACTTACGTCATTGGTGGGGGGTGGGGGTGCTCTGTATTTTTTTCGAAAGTGTTTGTTTCCATTTCTCGTTTTCTGTTCTTCTTCTATTCTAAGATCTGGTTCGGATCCAAATCGCTTGTTTATACTGCTGCCTGCAATCATTCAGATTATTAAAATGAGTCAAGACGAATGGCGGGATGAGCTGGACTCCAGTAATGTGACTGGTCTTTAGCAGCTGTAGCTAGCTAATCTTCAGAAAATATGTGGAAACTGTTGCTCTGCAGTAGGAAAATTCAGGCTGTGACAGAATATACCTAGTTGCAGCTTGTTGGGTTATGGGTGTAGTACTCACTGTCATGCCGTAGCTCCAGGTTGGTGTGTGACCTGTGCAGGGGGTCTCTCTCCCGTGACCGTATCTCGCTGTTCTCCCCCCCCGAGTTTCCCGCTGACCGCGACCGGTACACATTAGCGTGCTGGAAATAAAACAAATTGTTTCAATGACAATGTGGCTTTGGAAAATAGATTACAAGAATTGGAAATCTAAAGCCGGTAGCTTTAGTATCATTTAGACTACTTCATTGGTAATTTTGATTCAGACGATCACTGATAGGATTTTAGACGTAAGGGCAACACAGTGTAATGTTCCTCATCCTCCACAGTAAAGGCAGGATCCTCCCGACCCGACGGGCGTTGTGTCTGGTGGGACAGGCCGGCTTGTTGTTAAATTTCTGTATGTTTCATAGGTAATAATTGTCGCATTGGTTCGTATGTGGCTGTAGATGTTGCCACGGGAACAAACCGTGAATTTACAAAGGAGAATAAAGAGACTTTCAGAAGACAGTCTTTTGTATTTTTAAAATAACTTTGTATTTTTAAAATAACTTTCTGCCGGCATCTGTGTTCCCTCCCACATATTATAACCCGTCTGCCTTCAAAGCAAGAGTGAACAGGCATCTTCTAGGCACGCTCGTTTCATCATAGACCTCATCCATCGCTTTCCATCAGGCGTAATCGAGGTCAAGAGCAGGCCCATTTTGTAATAAAAAAAAGTAGAATGTTCTATCATCTCGTAACGTATCTTTTAGCGTTATATTTGTTTCCTTACCACATGTCCGTGCGGCACAGTATCGTGCATGGTGTTGGGTCGCCTGCCGCTGATGGTGCCGCCCGAGTGCAGGATCGCGCCATTGTCCGTACTGCGCAGGCGCGGAGACTCGCATAGAGTTGGTAGCACCTGTGCAAAGGAACGCTGTTAGGTAGCTGTAGAAAACGACTATGTACCGGAATAAACCTCCTCCTTTTTTGAAGTCGGTTAAAAAAAGAAGATGTTGGGTGCAGTTAGAAAATCTCGGTTAATATTATGTCTAAATTCTCCCAGAAGTTACAACTTTCTGATTATTCTATAGTCCTCGAGATTAACAATATCATCAAGTCTAAAGTTATTTATAGTATTTATGGCGTCGGTAGATGTGTGTTAAGATGTCCATAATAATCACAGTGATTATTATATTTAATTATAGGCAGTGAAAGTTAATACATGACGCGGTTGACAGCACACCAGCATGTATTATGGTATTATAAGATAAATAATGATTGCCACAGTATAAATAATTATTACTGTCGCGTGACTATTAATTTATTGTTTAATACACTCGACTCAACTAATTTCTCCCAATTAACTTCCTTACACGCCTTCCACATCACACTCACACTTACAAACACACACACACGCACTTTTATTTCTATTTTATTTTATTTTATTTCATTAGTACCTTTTCTTGTTATTCTTTTCTTACAATAGTCCTACATGTCCTACGTTCAATTGTCGTAATCCCAATCTCGGCGAGGGAGACCAGGAGTCCATAGCACAGGGTATCCTAGTTTGGATTCCTGACTCCCACAAACCTTTGTACCTCCAATATTTGATACACCTCTATATTATAATAATTGTACTTTGTGGGAGTCAGAATAAATCTTTATTTAAAAAAAAAAAACGTAAGGATGAGGATGCTTTGTCATTTTGTAGTTATGCATTCCTAGCGGAAAGAATGCCAACGGGAAAGTGATACTATTGAGCTTTCAAATACTGGTTAAGTATTTTAGATCTCTTAAAGGTTTGTGATCCAGACGGATTCGATAGCATGATTCGAGACAAGTCGTCGGAATTTCTACAGGAATAGCTCAGCAGTGAGATGAAATAAATGAATGAGCTTTACTAGCACAAAAGCAAGAGGATTCCACTGTCAAACAGGACTTCCATCTCATCTTAACGAAGATTTTTTCCCGTCATGTTTCACATCGCACCGTAGAAAACTTTCTACAATCTGTCATTTTGTCTATTTTCTACAGCAGTGGTCTGTGACGACTGGGTACTTTGTGATGATGAGCGTACCTTGGGCGCGAGTCTCGGCGGGTCGTGCGGTAGCGTGTTCGAACGGCGCCCGCGCTGCGGCGGCGGCGCGTGGCTGCCAGCCTGGCCCATGCCGCGCCACTCCGCACCACGCCTCTACACACACATCTGAAACAATAATAAAGAATATTGTTAATATCAAATGACACTTTAAAGCAAAAGTAAAAAAACAGGCTCAATATTATGTTGTTATAGAATAATCTATACTTTTTTGTCTTTTGCGGGATATCTTCCGAGATCTTGTGATGTGTTGATGGAGTAACAAAAGTATGCGTCGGAAATTTATGTATGAACACAGAAATAAATAATAATAATTAATACCTCAAACATTTTCACTTTACCTTTCAAAACATTAACGCTCATTGTGTCTGATTGCCCACACACATACGAGGTAGTTTATCTAGTGTTCATACGCCAACCAATTATTGTTTTACACATTTTACTACGATATTAAACTTTAGCAGAGAAAGTTATTACATAAACCAGCAATACTAGCAATAATACACACAGTCTTCCTTATTGGAAAAGCTAGTTATCGATAACAAAACGCAATTATTTTTAACTCTACGGTCGACCTACATGTCATATTTCCCGCCTTTGGAAATAATTGTTTATGACGATTTTGGTCTTCAACGCATTCAGCCTGCTATTCGGAGCTTTTTAAGTGTTTTTTTTTCAGTCTTAAAACATAATAGTATAAAATTAATTTTAATTCGATTAAAGTTGTAAATAAAGTTTAATCAACAGTAATAGCATGTTACTGTCGACCTCATACCAATATTTTACACTAATCCTTTGACAGGGCCATTAGTTCGTACTTAACTTTCTATAATTACCTAGTCAGCCGGAGCTTAAACACACTTGATTGTAGTTTATTATATTCTAAATTGTTATGGCTCCCGTACACGAAGATCATTTTGGACAAATATCATAAATTTATAGATGAAGAGCTTTTGCCCGCGGCGTCGCCTACGTGGAGTTTGATTAATATCCTACAGGAACGTACTAACTATTACGAAAAGTATCACGGCCCACGTGTGCCAAAGCAAAGTTCGAAATTCATTCAATCGTTAAGGTGTGAAACAGTAATTGACAGACAGACAGAAGTACATTGCGATTGCAACCAACTTATCGGTGCAGACAGGAAAACACAGTATTAAAATAAATGTACTAAGTTTGACATATCGATGAAAATTTTCTTGACAAGCAATGCAACCTGGAACTGCAACCTTAAAGTGGTCATATGTAGGTACTATATTAAATATGGAAGTATTATTTTAATTAAGGAGTAGGTGACATTGGATGGATATCAACAATGAACCATATAGGTTTTAATACTTTTTCACTGACGTTCAACTTACTTAATGGCTTCGGTACATCAAATTTGTCCATTCTTCCACTACCGACGACTAATTCATATCTATTACCGCTAGAAGTACCCGGGGTCCCTGTTTAATAAGGACCCAGGGGCCCCATATCTCAGGGCCGGTCAGGACAGGCCCCCGAGCGCGGTGTGCGGGCCGCACCGACAATTTAGGTAATTTATGGTAACCAGTACAGCTTAGATTTATGGGAATGGAAAGCTGTCGAGGCTTCTAATGAGAGATTTAAAAATAACTGCGTTTCTCTTTCGTGTAGGTAGTCCTTAGGTCAATGGAGATCGAATTTGTTGGATTACATTCGTATTTAGATATTTATGACATCTATTTGATGTGTTACATGTCACATTATCCAGATCCTTAGATGCTTTTAAAAATCTTGTTAACGAGGGTGTGGAAGTGGCGAAGTTTTGGACCCATATCATATGATGTCGTGCAACACGAAGATGAGGATAGATGCGGATGTCCACATTGTTCATTTGTATGGAAGCAACTTCATAACAACTAATTGAAAGTAAAGGGTTGACACACTTCATTTTAAATGATAAAATAGGTGTTTGGTTAGGGACCTTACACCTTGAGTTGATGCTGATTGATACACTGATTACTGATTTATTCATATTGATTAATAAAAGTATGATTGTATATTAGATGAGTGCACGCGGTATGAATGCTATTCGTGTACTAAATTAACCGGCCCGGCGCAGGTAAAATGCTGACATATTGATATGAAAACTGTGCTGTGCTTGCACTGTACAATAGGTTACCTTTATTGATTCGCTAGTGCAAAGACCCTCTTGTCCATAAAATCAGGGACTATCTTTCTTCATTAAAGACGTCACTTTAAAAACCCTTTCATAATTTGAAGTAAAACATTTACAGGTATAAAACAACCTCCAAGGTCGTTACCTATTTACGATTCATCCGCTATTTGAGTTTAATAGGAATTGAACTACACAACGTAAGTTTAAACAAACCTAAGGCGAGAACATACAATTTAATCGCAAGATATGTCGATCAACCTAAATATCACGAGTTCACGCACAAGATCAACGGTGCTATTGAAGTGAAGGCACCTAAGTACTTCCAGACATACATAGTTATGTTTAAACTCAGAAGATTCCCACGATAGTTCGAACTCAACTATTAATTTATTCAGCCCATTGATTCTTACTTGTAAAGTAAACGATCTAACGGCTCTATAATAAACTAACAATTAACAAACAACGTTGATACTGCTATGAATATGTAGTAGTTAGTGTAGTCGAGCTGATCAGGATCGTGACACTGATAGTCGCAGCTAACGCAAATCTGAGCCATATCCGCGTTCAATTCAATGTCGATGGAAACGTTTTACACATAATTATAGCACTTGTAATTTAGTATGCAGTGTAAATAGTACCTATTAGAATTGGTTCAAGTCTATAGTTAGCTAAATTGAACGCAGAGGAAGGAAACAATCGAAATAAGTGAGCTTCTCAATGATCCTAAGGAAAGGTCGTAAGTGATACAATCCTAACCATCACGCGTTAGAAGATAAGAGGTTTTTAAACGAATGAATAGATGCTTGCTGAAACACAGTACCGTTATGGCGATGCCTGAGGGAGACCTGTGTCCAGCAAAGGACATATTTCAGTAAAACTTAATTGATTTAGGCCTTAAAAGGTCCTAGGCGGAGATGAGATTTACTTTCACTGCGTGAGATTTACTCGGATCAAATTACTGGGAATGGGGAAACACTAAATCCTTCTCTACTAGTAACTGAGACATCACAGGTTATTTTAAGCAATGAGCAAAATACTTGGTCTACCAGCCCTGCTCATCGAAGGCAAAAGTGCTAGTCTGTTAGTTTTCTCGCGGATGCGCGCGCGGCCCCACTTTCTTTATGATAATCTGTGCGTGCGCAAGACAAACACTCCGGCAGGTTAGTCATATGGCTCCGATGTGGTTCAAGGGTTAATTTACTGACAACTAGTTTTATAATATAATGGATTTTGTGAGGGATCGTCTTTGCTTTCTCTTTAATTGGTTTGTGACACAAGTGTGATAATGTAGGGCTGTGCGATCCAACAGCGTCTGCGAGATGTTTGTTTGCAAAATTGTCTATCTGAGCAAAGAATTTTAGATTGCAAATTACAATATATAGTCTTAGATTTTAAATCATGAAGTTGTCGAAGTAGATACTGCCTAGTTATTATTATTACTGACTTTTTTATAATAGTTTTCGCCGATATGATGTCACTTTGTCCCCTTCCATCCATCCATCATCTTCCTTCATGGAGCGATTGCTTATCTGATCTGCACAACACAGGTGGTTTTCAGTAACCACCATTAATTATTTTCGTTTATTAAGTAGACTCTAACTTACACTATTTCGCTGTACAAGCCCTACTACCGCAGTACGCTTCACACGCGACTCCGGCGCATCTCTTCCTAGAATCTCAGGAATTCTTCGCGAGATCACCGCGATGCTTACACGTTTCTCATGTTATAACTAGCCTAGTTGCTTGTGGAAAATTATTTAGCCACAGACTGCTTCAGCTGATATCAGACGCTTCACCGGAGTGACTGTTCATTTTTATTTCATCCCATGTTCACACGAGAACGACAAATAAAAGTACGAATAAACTTTCGTCTGGTTCGTTAATTTAATTTTCGTTGATTCGGTAAGCGAGTGAATCACTAGTTCACTAATGATTTAATTTTTCAGTTTTATTACATTTATTCATTTTGGGTGAAAGATACTGAATAAGAGGCAAGAATGTTGATAAAGTGAAGCGTCTGCTATCGATTTAAGAAACATCCGTTTAATACACGATTAGTAGTTAGTACACGGTAAATGATCCCCTATGTACTGACGTAGACTAGGAGTATGTAATCAGTGTGGTTTAGATTCATGCCTATTTCTGTCATCATTGACAGTTTAGAAACAGGTTTGGTAAGCAGATATTCAAGTTTTCCGCACTATGATTTGGTCTCATTGACAGGCTGTTAAAGATTATGAGGAGTAAGTAATTATGGTGTTTACCTATGCAAATGGAATTTGTCACTCCTAAAGTGAACAAGTCAGTCTGGAACAGGTCAATGGTGTATAGACCTGATTAACTAGCTGGAACGCCTCTGCCTAAGTCTTTTCTAGATAAGGGAAATACTTCTGTGATCATCTAAAAAGTTATAAGTCTTGTAATAATGATCGTCGTTCTTAATAAATTACCCTCTTTAAAGTTGGCGGCCTTTTCTCAAACTTGGTAGCACTTCACTGCGCCAAAAAGACCATCTAGTAGGTACTATAGATCTATAGAAGATCGTTCCCAGTGCGTAAAGATCGGCAATGTTCTTAGCGCTGTTCAAAAAAACACATTTTTTGGTGTACCTCAAGGAAGTATTCTAGGGCCCACTCTGTTTTTGATCTACATAAATGACCTTTGCAATTTAAAACTAGAGCATGGTACTATCGTAACGTACGCTGACGACACTGCTTTACTTTTTTCGGCTGACTCAGAAAATGAAGTCTACAATCTTGCGCAACACGGATTTAATATTGTAAATAAGTGGCTTAAAAATCACTCACTACCTCTAAATGCAGAGAAGACAAATTACATTAAGTTTTCGATGCGTAAGCAAATATCGACTATCCCCTCAGCGCTGCATGCTCATTGTTGCCCAGTCCCTACAGATAGCCAGTGTAAGTGTCCCAATATTAAGAAGACTGATAAAATAAAATATCTAGGTATTATAATAGATGACACCCTTTCCTTCAAACAACATATGGAAGCTCTAAATAATAGAATTCGGAAGCTGATATTCGTATTCAAAAAACTACGATTTATTACAGATCCAAAAATACTTAGGCAAGTATATTTTGCTCTTTGTCAGTCACTTCTGACTTACTGTATTACTTCGTGGGGTGGGGCAAGTAAAACTCTGTTATTGCCCATTGAAAGAGCTCAAAGAGCTATTCTCAAGGTGGCTACTTGCCGCCCTTTCCTTTTCCCCACTAACCTCCTGTATAAATCTTGTGAAGTACTAACAGTCCGACAGTTATTTATTATGAGCACGGTACTAAAACAACACGCGGCACTTCCATACAGCACTGAATTTACTAAAAAAAGACGGAAAGATATAGTTTGCCCTCAAAAAAGTACAAAACATGCTTTCATAGCCAAATTTTATATATACCTTGGACCGCTACTCTATAACAGGCTAAATGAAAAAGGAAACATCTACTCCTTAAATCATAGTAAATGCAAGAAAATCCTTAGAGAAGCCCTTCAGAATATGTCCTATGAAGATACAGAGAAGTTATTACTTGTGCTAAAGTAAATATTGATCGTATTAGAGATATTTTTTAAATTAGTAAGCTAAGTTAAGATAATATAATTTTTATATAACTTTTTACCTATGTACCAATAAGATTAGTATGATATGTGATTATTTAATCAATTAATGTTACTTACAATCGCCTGAAACACAGGATTACTTAGTTCAGGCACAAATCATGAGTGAACTTGATATAGATTTAAGATAAACTGTTAAAGTTGTACTTTAGATTTTTGAATAAATTTTATATATTTATATATTATTTATATTTATAGCTTATAGATCCCAAAAAGATGCGCAATTTTTTTGAATAGAATATATTTATTTAAAAAAATAAATGGAAAGAAGACTAATCATATTTTTAAGTGCCCTTGAATACACATCAATGGCCCTTTTGGCCTTCTGCCACATCTGTTCCCTACATTATCTTCACCGTCCCATAATCGTAGATCGGTGGACAATTATCGCGTATGATTTACGAGAGGGCTAGCAGAAGGAATGCTATAAATAACGATTAATGATCCAGTATCGGCGTCCGCTAGTTATTTATCGAGCTGCGTTGAATCAGACGGAGCGTCCTTGTGCTAACAGTTTTTAGAACCACTGTTACATTCTTGTTGAAGGTTTTCTATCAGTAATGTACTGTTAAATATCCATCTGTAGTTGTCTGTAAATGTGGAGGTGTTGTGTTCTAAAACCGGCACAAAAGTTTCTAGCAAACTTCAAGATTTAAACACGTGACGTTGCGTCTAATGAAATCAGGGTGTCTACACAACCTGGAGAAACTTAAAATCTCAGAACTATTTGAAAATTTCATTTTGAACTTAAACAATACTATACTGCAGCCAATTGAGCGTTTTTGTATATTCAATTTTTCAAACAGCTACAGTTAAAGTAGCATAATATCGTGAGGCGACCGTCCTTGGACCAAAAAAAAAAGAAAAATGAAATACACCGACTCTCACGGCCGGCGCCCGCGTTTTGGATAGTGGTTAGGGAGTGAAGCTCTTAGAGAGGAAACCCGTGTCCTCTTTCCAAAGTGAGTGTAACGCGATGTTATGTCTACTATAAAACAGCACGCCCATGCTGGGCAGCTTAGAGATTTATTTAAATAATAAGGTAATATACTGGTAAAGGTTCGTACGCGTAATTTAATGTTTGAATATTTACTACGTAACTAGCCACTATTTTAACATTAACCACGGCCACTGCCGCAGTTAAACCATAGTTAAACTGACCAATAAGTACGTGTAAACGGTTAACTGTAATAAGTTAATAACGAATCGAATTTAACTATACTAACTGTTGCAGAGTGAGTTAATTGGTTGTCTCGGTAACAGCCCGTTACTATTTACCAGTAATTCGTAGTTCCATGTAATTGCGAATGTCCATAATAATGAGCATTTTGGTCCATAACAAGATAACTGAGTTACAGTTAGTGCTAAATGCAAGTTAAACCTTGAGGTTAGGTTAGGTTAGATGAAGTTTACGATATTGTTAACTGATTCCTGAGCTGTGACTACCATTATTGCGATCTCCACTACCGTAGGCGCTTAGACTTGGGTTTTGGGTGTTTCAAGTCTACGGTTTCAAAATATGCTATACACATGATTTTGCCAAGACAAGAATACAACTTGGGAATTCTGCAAACCATGTAGTTAGTTTGTAAAATAACATTAAAATACACTTCTCATCAAAAAAATCGAAACACTTTCGTTTTTATTGTTTTTGTCCTAATTTTTTACAAAAGAGAATTAATTCCATGAAAAAAAAACATTATTGTGTAGCTGGCAGTTTGGTCATTACAGTAAGAAGAAAAAAATCAAAATTCGAAATTAGAATTTCATTTGTTTATCCTATAAATGAAATTAATCACTGTTTTGAGACAAATGTGTATTTAGGGTTGGAGTACGTTTCTCGTTTAAAAACTAAAAATTAGCGCTTGTCTTTAAACTTTTTGTTTCTTATTTCATTTACTGTGACTTTGGGACGTCTGAAAAAACTTTTTTTTCTAAAACATATGGATACTTCGCCCGCAGAAGCCGCCCAAGTGGTGGCATTGCTGGATTCTGGACTTAGTCAGCGTGTTGTGGCTGCAAGATTGCATCTAAGCTTATCATCTGTTCATAGAGTCTACAAACGCTATCGGGAGACTGGTTCGTTCACGCGCCGTTCAGGATCTGGCAGGAATCGGGTCACTTCTGAGCGAGATGATCGATTTATTGTAACAATTTCTTTACGAAATCGACGCCTTAACGCTTTTCAACTGCAGCAGCAGCTTCGCGTTGTACGAAGAGTAGCTGTAAGTGACTCTACAATAAGAAGAAGGTTGAAGGAACGCGGATTGGCACCGCATAAGCCAGCGAATGGGCCGAAATTAACTGCAGACCATCGAAGAGCGCGCCTTAACTTTGCACGCGAGCACCTAACTTGGTCATACCTTCAGTGGAGCAAAGTACTGTTTTCTGATGAGTGTAAAATTATGCTGTATGGTAACGACGGAAGGAACAAGGTCTACAGAAGAGATGGAGAACGCTTTGCACAATGCTGCATTGAAGAAAAGGTCAGCTATGGTGGCGGTTCGTGGACGGTTTGGGGAGGAATCAGCGCCGACGGTAAGACAGAACTTGCCTTTGTGTCTGGGCCACGGCTGCCTGCACTAAACTCTCATCGGTACATCGAACAGTGTCTTGAACCTCATGTGATGCCCTATGCACATTTTATTGGCAACGACTTCATATTCATGCACGACAATGCTAGAGCTCACACCGCGGGCGTCGAACGAGATTATCTTACCGAAGTCGGTATCTCCATTATGGTATGGCCAGCAAGAAGCCCGGACATGAATCCCATTGAACATCTATGGGATGAATTAAAGAGACGAATTCGAGCAAGAGATCCAGCCCCAGAAACACTTAGCCAGCTGCAAAATGCAATCCAAGAGGAATGGGATAATATACCACAACATGTGATCGTGACTCTCATCCGATCGATGAAGAACCGTATGGAAGCAGTAATAAGAGCTCGCGGAGGGAATACAAGTTATTAAATAAACGTTTCTTACATTTTTTTTTCATTTACGCGTGTTGTTTTACCCATTTCCTTCATATTCCATACAGGGTAAAAATTACTCATTATACAAAATACGAAACCTATGAAGACTTAATTTGAATTTAGAACAATAACATTAGGATTTAAAAACCTCATACTACTCACTATTAAATGACATTTTACATTTATTCCTAAATATACACATTTTTCTGATAATCCTTATCAAATCATATACTGCGAGGTGTTTCGATTTTTTTGATGAGAAGTGTAGTATCATTAGGTGTGATATGTGAAGATGATGACGGAGGTAAGTGGGCAAAGCAAGGGAACGAAGCCATATAATAGTCATCATATTTTTCTTAATAAAATGACATCTTGATGATGGAATTATGTTTTCCGATTTAGTTTTGTACGGTATTAAGTTTGTCTTGGACCTGAGGTCAGAGTATGTTGTAGTATTTACATTTATTGCTTATCCTATAAAAGATCAAGGTACATTTACATCTGTAAGTACTACCAAGATCAACATTAAACGATAGTTACTATGAAATGAATATAAAACTAAATGTTTTAGAAACGTGATAGTTGTCTAAATGAAAGTTTGTAAGTAGTAGGTAGTCTGAAATTGTAGATATGTAAGCTGTTTGAATAATTTAGTCGTTTAATTATTTTAATGGTTGAAATAACAAAAGATCTAGAGCTATAATATTGTTATTCAGAACTGTGGATTACAATGTTTAACATAAAGAATAAAGATACATAAAATCGAAGAATGATCTACATACAGATAGCTACATAGTAGACTGTATAAAACCGATTTCTTTATTATACTTGGCAGCGGAACTTCAAGTTTTGCAGTCTAAATGAAAACGTTAAAACTATTTTATATGAGTGAAAGTGTTTTTTTCAAGAATCATCCAGAAAACTTCTAAGATAGTTATCTGTAGAGATATCTTTAACATTTTATAATTATCTAAATGATTTAGAGACTTATCGATAATTTTACGAAGTTTTTATAATTTTCCTTATCACACAAGATCACAGTCGGATCGAATAAACCCACCTGTACGCAAAATACGCGCTTTGACGTGGAGTTGCGGACACCAGCCCGTTATACAATACAAGACAGTCTCCATAGGAAAGGAATTTAATAAAAACTATTGTCCTACACTAGAATTTTCACTCGTGGATACACAAATCTCACTAGTACAAATATATAGACCCGGATCTACAATGTGTAGGTCTAACAAATATTGGTTCGGTGCGGAAATCTAACATGCGACCAAGAGAACACACAGCGCACTCTGCTTTTCGCTAATCGAACTACGAATCTTCAGACCTTTGGGAAAACGGGTTTGAAGAATATATAACACTATATTATCATTAGGTTTTGCCCTCCACGTAATACGAGTAGACAAGAAATAATACGTCTTGGCAATATCGTCGCTCTCTATTGGCGAAAGATTATTTTTTTGTATTCATCGGATGAATACTCCAAGAGATTACCCTTAAAAACATACAAACAGTTTACCTCATACATATTAGTTTAGATTTAAGCCCATGCTTAAACAGATTTGTTTAAATTAATTCAGTAAATAAATAATAATAATAATAAATATCCCTGGACATTTCACACAGCACCATCTAGTCCCAAGCTAAGCAACCTAATGCTTGTGTTATGGTAGCTAGATGGCTGATAAACTAAATATTTACATTTTTTTTTTTTTTTGTAAATACATACATATTATAGATAGAAAAACACCCAGACCCGGAACAACTACATGTAGGTCATACAAATATTTGTTCCGTACGGGAATCGAACCCGCGACATGCAGTGCAGCAGTCAATCGCTTGACCACTGCGCCAACCGTGCCAAAAGTCAGTACCTGTGTGTTGTGTCAAGCGGTGTCAAACCGGCTCACACTCCAAAGGAAAAGCGTGGGAGCCAACACGCAAGCGCAATCACGGGAAAATTATGACATTATTAGTAACAATACCAATTTTTAACAACGATTTAATTGTTTATTAACAACCGATGTACAAGTGACGGAACTGTCGAAGATGACACGCACGTAATCGATCAGTACAGCTGATTTATGTCATGTTTGATCATTTTTGGTTAGTTTTTTTTGTCAAATACCATGGTGTATAGAGAAAAAGGGGCCTTCGTGTTGAGTAGTCAGTGCAACAGGCAGGGTTTAGGGATTACCTGTGGATTTACTAGCTATTACTACACCAAAACCGAAGCATCGCGGAAACATATCGTCTATGAATTTTAAGGTTACTCGTGGAGGTTACACACCATAATTTGTAACAGTTGTGCCATTTGATGAGGTAATTTCTGATTTACAAGCCAGATCTATGTACTCACACTTTATGTGGTAATTATTGCTATTGCCTAGATCGCAGTACCTAACTATTGCAACTAGTCGTTGCATCAGTGACCAGATGCAGGCGCATTTACAAAAAGCAAGTAGTTTTCTTTCGGATCATCGCCGCAATTGAACCGGGACGTAATCGGTTAGAGGTTTGACCCGAGACGGCACAGCAATGTTTGTCTTTTTGTATTTTACAGATTACAATATTATTTTGTCTAGTTCACTAAACTAGAGGAAATGAATCTAGACCGAAGAGATTGACATTTGTGAAACAAAATGGGTACATTACAGTAATTAGCTGTTTTTTTGCACTTTTCTAGCATTCTTGTGTTCCAAATTCCATCGAAATTCATTTAGCCGTTAAGGCTAGTAGCTCTGTCTTTATACCTGATACCTTACATACTGTTGCATTTATAAAATTGGTAAATATGGATAAAACGGACCATTCGTTTTAAATAAACTTAAACTATTCTATCTTTGCTCTCAATAAGATTATCAGTTTAATCTCGATATGATCAGTTTCAAGATCAGTACGATCTCGGTGCGTAGGCCACAATTATCCATTATCTATAAAGCAGGGCATTAATAGCAATGAGAAGGCCCCGCCCACCCCCGCAGGCCGGAGGGGATCATTATAACGTTAACAGTTATGCGCAAGAGCACGGACGTGGAAAATTATTCGCCGAGGTGCGCGCTTCCGTGCGCTGCGTCTGCAAATAAGAGGCTGGAGAAGTACCATTCGAGAAATATGCGTGACTGCGAAACTGAGAGGTGACTGGGGAATTTTGCAGCAATATTCCTAGTTTGAACAATAGAAAGTGCTAAGGATGGGCTTTATTTGGTTGCTGACTGATATGACGATATCAGTTAGATGTGTCAGTCGACAACTTTCATGTCTTAGGTCATTTTGATTTGATCTCGCATTATAGACGCGGACATCAAAACATTGTTAAAAACTACTATATGTATCTGAGGGTCTTGGAAACTTGCTTTTAACTTGCTTTTTTTACTTTGTTTTTACCTTCTTTCCTGTGGCTGTAACTTCTCTACAAATTGAAATAAAAAGTGTTGCAGTCTTTCCAGTAAGCCAAGAGCCATGAGCCAGAAGCTCAAAGTATTCTAGAGTGGAGTAATGGCTCTACTTGTATAATTATGATAATGAGTTCCAGTTCCCTCTCACATGGAAGTGAGCCTTCTGCCACCCTTTGTCCCGATGCGCATGCGCCTGTACAACGCGGGAACTTCGTCGCATCTCCGATGGTACTGCGCAGATGGAGATAGCGTCGCTCCCGTGCGCAGGTTAGTGTCGCACAAGACGACAGGTCGTTGGCTTAGCGTAGGTTCTACGACGGTAGGGTAATCTCTGTTATTACATAGTTTAACTATCAATATAACATAACATCAAGCCTGTAATCCCCGAAGGGTTAGGCAGAGGTGTATCTAATAGTACACCCACATTTCACCAGTTATGTTTAAGTCCCATGTAGAGGGCAAGCCTATTGTCATCCAAACTCCATGGCTGCTACTGAGAAATTCCTGATGAAAAAACCCAATAACACTTTGTCCGACCCGGGAATCGAACCCAGGATCTCATGCTCAGCAGTCCTGCTTGCGACCACTAGACCACCGAGGCTCAATAATCTACTTCTATTGTAGCTCCTTATCTTTTCAAAGCGCGGTGCCGAAAATGGAGCCGGAGTTGATTTGTGCAGTCATGTATCATGAATGCAGACACTTTCCTAGTTCCTCAGTGATGTTACTTTCCATTCAATCATCTTTCATAGGAGGTGACTGACGAAGTGATGATCATTCTAACATGATTTTATTTTAACAAAATCAAAGTGAAGTTAACAATAGCTCTTACCTACTTATTTTTTGAGCCGGTCATTTCAAAATTATTGGAATCAAAATTAGGCTATTATTTTTAAAAGAACCAAACGATGAAATTAGACGAAAGTAGACCATTTTTTAGAGCCATGATTATTATCATGGAAGATTACCCACAACAAGAAGTTGACTGAAGAATTGTATTACCAAAAATAAACGTATTCTCCTTATTTTTTTATCAATATAACATTAAAGAAAATTCTCTAATTAAAATTAGCAGTAGCACAAAAAGCCGGTATTGTCGCCGGCCAGACTGCGCGTCGCGTGCGCACCGGTTCATCGACTCGCGCTGTGTGCAGTGGCCATCACTGGCCCATTCACCGCCAGCGGCCACGACACCACTACTCTACGTAATCTGTACTCGTAAAACAAAACGTTGATGGACTGCGCTTGAAGATCGGTTCTGGAGTATTGGGTTGTTCGTTCTACCAATTGGTGTTTAGTAGGTAAGTGTTGCCGCTAGTAATTGCCTAATTACTCCTAAGCTCTTTTAATTGCAGTTCAGGAAAAGATGGTCAATTAAGTAATTATTTAGGTGAAATACCTACTTCTAAAACCTATAGAGTTTCAAATGAATAACGAAAACCTGCCTCCCGGTTCCCACAGCTGGACCGCAGGCCTTTGCTCTTTGAGAGGGATTTGTGGGTCATAATTTTTTGATGGATTTCGCTTGTCTACGATTTTCTCACGATGCAGATATGCATATATGTGATTCTCTGGACAATCATTTCAGTTACTATGATAACTGACTCTGCTTTAATCTAATTGCGGTATGATCACAGGTTATTTTTAAATTAAAATATTTTATCCCACTGCTGGAAAATGGCTTCTCCTAAACGTTTCAAATTTTCTTTGCATCTTGCGTTCTCCGGCCAAACAGTCAGGCACATAAGCTTACTATAACTGAACATGTTGTATCCACTATTCCTAGACACCATCCCAATGAAGACATCAGCAACATCAGTGTGTCTACCTACTAAGAAACAGCGTAGCGGTGGTGGTCGCGTGCCGCGCACCTGTTGCTCACATGCATGCGTAAGCGCAGCCCAACACACAGGAAACATACAGAAGTGTTAAGTAAAGTGCAATGCGCATTCCCTCTGAAGAAACATTCACATAAACCATGTTGTGAGATAAAATATTTTAATTTAGAGAAGAGAAAGAGTGACTGAAGGAGAGGTTTTAAAATATTTTGCCAGTGGGAACGCACAGTTACTGAAAAACAAACACGATGTACAGTGCCAAACACCCGAAATAAATATCCATCTCAACAGCTAGGCTGGATACTTTTGTGGGGTTACCGACTGTGCAGTCACACCATTATCTTGCAATTTTCAGTTAGTTTCACCTTATATACTACCAGATACAGATACATATCTACAACTTTAACCTTGTATAAGACCAGAGTATGGCGTCAAGTGATTAGCATGGGAAGCTTAAAACTAGATCACATAATGAGAACTAGCAGTTCCCGTGTTAACTAGATAACGTGTGGGAGGTAATCTGTATTGTGAGAGGGGTGGGATGGAACCAACCTGTTTACTGCATTTAAGAAGTAAGTACTTTGTTATTTACGAAGAAAAACGTATTACTCAATTTTCGTTGCATGTTTAATTAGCTATGCCAGAAATGCCCAGTTATATGAAATGATCAACCAAAATAAAAGGCTCCGTGTTAGGACATATTGGGGCTCCACGAAATTAAACCAACCTGGTTGTTTTTATTGAGAGAGACCCAAATGAAACAGTTTTAGTATTCGTGAACCAATCTATCGATAGTAGTTATAGCCGGTTAGTCCCGACAGCTCGGCACGCAAAAAATGTGCATAGAACTGCTTAGAAAACGGTATTTTTAATGCGCCAGGCATTGCAGCTGCAATCTCTGAAATACCTAAAAAGATTCTAGCTAGACTAGATCACTATCGATACAGACTTCAATCAGTCAGGCTACATTTAGATCAAGTTTCCTTTGTTGACCACAAAAATATTTTATTTTCTTCTAGTTTCACATAGTTGAACTCAAATTACTTAGCGGTAGAAACAGCCTAGTAACAGTTTTAATAGATAAGTTTTTGTACCGATCAGGTAATGTAATATCGGACCGTTAGCGCCAGCGGTACCGATGTGCTATCTCGGAGATCAGGAGTTACGTGTTCCTATTACTAACGGCTGGTTAAGCGTTGGTTACCGATCAGTGTGCTGTGGAGGTGATCACTTGGAGGCAATCAAGTGAGTCGTATAGCTTTTTAATTGTTATGGGAATCGTTCTTGTTGAACGGTGTTTTGAAGTGGTAAAGGTTTTATTTATGTGAAATAGTTACTTAGCTTCATTCTTCATTTAAAACTCTTACGAGAATATTGTCATATCGCAATGTGACGATTTCGTTTGTAACAATCAATAAAGAACTCTTGCTTCTAGTTTTGGCTGTGTACTGTCAGTCAATGAATTTAATAAGATTCAGATCAAATACGATGCATTTACAACTAGGACATCCAAATATTTGTGCCAAATCTTTTGAAAAGCTTCTCAGTAATCAGAACAAAACCCTATTCCGATAAGCAATTGTTCAAATCTATTTTACTGTCTGTACCCTGCTTGGTGTCACATTTACATACATATCTATGCATCTGGACTGGTTCGCACTGCGCCAATCAGAGCGTAGGGACGCTCTCAAAACGCTCAGCTTTTCATTCGCAACCCGGTTGTTTTGCTGCTGTACCGCTTTTTGGATAAAAGTGAAAGCTTTCCAAAGAATACTATAGTTATCTGCATAATTATGGTGATCAACAAGTTTTGCCTCAATTATGAACAGTGCTGAAAAAAATAGTCTCGAAATTAAACCGGCGTTTAGTTTTGATGATTTTGTTTACTCCAGTCCTAGAGCGATTAAGATTAAGGCAGACAGGCCTGGGAATGTGTGCAGAATGGGCAGCATCTAATCTTTCCAGTGAGAATATTACGATGGTCACTGCGTAAGACAAGAAAATTCTCTACGTACATCAAAAATGCCAAAAGGGCTGACTGTGTCCATATTTCAAAGTCACAAATTGGTTGTTCTTCTTTAAAACATGTTTATATTGAAACGTAGAGCTTTCACGTAACTTAATATTTTAATTTAAACTCATTTCCATCTCCCAATAACATACATTGACGTGTGAAGGGCCCGTTATCAGTTACTATCTTAGTATGTCTGTGTGTCGCAGGGCTGGGCCGGTCGTAGCCGGTGCTAATGGCTTCGGGTTCCCAATGTTTACCAAATACCGGACGACCAACACGAGAGTGATGGTGCAAACTGGTTTGGCTGTTTTGGGTCAAATTGGACAAACCTAGTTTTTGAACATGGGTACTTTAAGCAGTTAACCATGGTGGACGTGTGTGTAGCTTGGAAAATCAACGCTGAAGTTCAGGGTTGGACATATCTCGTAAGCCGACATAGACAAAATCGAGACATTTATCGAAGATTTTAAGGGAAACTGCCCTACTGTCCTAACCATCATGTCATCAATTGCGAAGGATACGGTTACTAATCCTCTTCAATATTCCATAAGTATTTTATCTTATATTGCAAATAATCATTTTGAACAAGAAACAATAAATTAAACCTTATGACAAAGATGACATGCAAAACCCTAAAACGACCTTGCAAAGATGCAAAAATGTCACTAGTCCTACGAGGCATCGTTCCCAAAATATTTAATGACGAGTAAACCCGAAGGTTTCCTAACTGATTACCATACCGGCCCCACGACCTTGTGCCACAGTACCGACAGGTTCTGTCTGTTTGTCCGTGTGTCTGTGTGCTCGTCATGTTTGTCGTTAAACACTATGTTTTATTGATTTACACAATCGTTTGCCTTCAAGTATTGTTTGTACTTTGTAGGCTCTCGCGGATTGAACGTAGATTTGTAAATGTGACTTTTTTATATTTTTTTTTGGAAAATTCAAAATTCAAATCATCAACATTTACACAAACAGTGATCTGTTTGTGTAAATGTTGATGATTGGCTATAACCCACTACGCGGGCCCAGTGCGGGTTGGTAGATGTCACATGCCGGTTTCCTCAAGATGTTTTTCTTCACCGTTTTGAGAGCAGTGGTGATGAAATAAATTACACAAAGTAATGCGCCTACCTGGGCTCGACCCCACTTACTTACTGTGCGTAAGTCGGGGCCACCACCACTGGGCCACCGCTGCTCTCATCATAGAGGATAGGTCATCATCATATCAGCCTCAATCATCCACTGCTGGGTATAGGCCTCCCCTTTCTTCTGTCACACTTCCCAGTTCTGTGCGTCCCTCAACGTCAACATCTTGGAAGCGATATCGTCAACCCAACGAGCTCTAGGACGGCTCTGGTTTCTTTGGCCAACATTCTTTAAAAGTCCTTCCATAGTGCTGACCTACGTTGTGGAAAGAGGTGCTATGCTTCTAGATCCAGGGGCTTAGGCTGTACTGAGGGCCTGTGCGTTGTCATTCAGTGAGTGAATTAGTGATCCGGAAAGGCTCCGTTTGTGTTCTTAAATTATAGAACACTAAAATACAAGTATTTCTTAATCCAGAAGGTGGAGCTTTGGAATGGATTTCATTCATCATTATTTATCTCTATATCTACTGCGACAGTTTTATTTCCGCTCGACATTCTAATCGCACAATATCAACGAAAACATTAAATATTTATAGCCGTTTGGGTTTCTCAGTACATGGTTGCTTAATTTAGTTTCCTTTCTTTTAACTAACCTAATTATTGCATTGAATAGACTGTTATGATGTCTAAAGTCGATAAAAACAGTACAATTACAATTTTTATCTCAAAGAAAGTGCAAAAGAAATACAAATTTCCCTATTAAGGAAAATCCATTCAATAGACACGTCACGTCCACCACGGATGAGAGAAAACAGAAAGCATGTACATCCTTGGTACATAATATGACTAACATACAAACTAAATAGCCTTAACGAACACTAAGCGAGCACTTAAATGAATGTCTAAATGCTATAGCGCTGTTGGAATTTCAGCTCTTCAGCCGCTGGGAAAACGTTGAAAGTTTAACAGTATAATTTTGTTTAAGCATTTATTAAAGTACTCGTGTTCGTGAAAACGGGGACTTATACTTGTTTGGAAGATTCCCTGTTAGTCAAGTGAATGTGTGAGACTAGCCCTGTGGTTCCGGTGAATGTAGTCAAGTTAGCGTATTCATCAATGTTATTAGCTGTTTGTGGGTACTTTCTTTCCTCGACTTCTCTTCGGAATAAGCAGAAATAAACACGCACACTTTGTGTCGGTTTTTGTTCTTCCCGGCAGTCGTGCACTTTCATACTTTCGTGAGTTGGTTTACCTTCTTCGGAGTTAGTTGTGCCGTTTTTATACCTCAACTCTGCCAAAAGTGTTGCCAGCTTACAATTAATGCCAACGACGTTTTTGCAGACTTAACGCTTCAATTATCAGTGTTTTATAGGTGTGTAACTCACAACTACGATTTGTTAACACAGTGTGATCTAGAACACGGTATACTGTGATGCAATGTCAGCTTCAAAATTCTTCACTCATTAAATTCTTAAACTAATCAACACTGCGGAAGAATTAAAAAAATGGTTTCTGTAGGCGTTAATTTTGTTATGTCCATCTATTTTAATGGGTCCTTATATAAAAAAGTAAACATCTACATAAAGAATTATCCAAATCTACGTTATCAACAAAACAGCCCAAATCTAATCGTCTCTCACAAATTACCAACCAAATTGACCCGATACAAAAACATAACGAGGTATAATTAACTAATTACTCAAACCTAACTAGTGATTATCAGGCGCCCACTCAACAGCCGCTGGTCATCAACAAATGACTGTTCATTACCGTTATGTCAAACATACGCAACAGTAACAAATGATCTTACAACGAATTAGATCGGGAGTGTGCCTGTCAGGACGGTTTGACGGGTTGACAGACTGGCGAGAACTAATCAGCAGGTTTGAGAGATGACAACCAGATATTTGGAAGTTTAGATCAAAGAAATAAAGAAATAAATGAATGTGTAGTTAGAGCATTCTAACTGCTCAACAGTAACGGCCATAAAGGGAAACATCGTGAGGAAACCGCATATCCTAGAACCAAAAATTGAATGCATGAGACATCTACACTATCGCGTGGTGGATTACAGCCTACTCCCTCTCATAAAGAGGAGGCCCAGTATGTCTCAGCGGTGGGAACGTCATAATCAGCCTATGTTGAAAATGATATTAACAGTACTTATTGTCCATTACGCTTTGCCTTGGTTCGTTGTCTAGACTTCGATAATAAGGTTTCTAGTTTTGTCCACATTCTGTAGGTCAAACGAGTTATAATATTTATTGTATTACATCATACTCATATTTACATGATTTCGACATGTTTACATGACAAATACTTAGGGAATCTTGAAGATAAAATATTTGCACAGTATCGTGGAGACTTAAAGTTTTTGAATGAGTAAACATCTTAGCGTTGGAATGGGGACGCATAACAACGCCTTAAGTGTGATTTAATATCCAGTTTTTACAAATCCAAGATAAACATACAACACAATCCGTTAGGATTGTATAATTTCATTTTACCATATACTTATTGAAGTTTAAGCTACCTAACTTACTGCTTATTACGGTATAATTACGTTTATAATTACAATCTATACCTAGTTAGTAAGTATCATGAGTTATGACATCGTACCAATAAATGATGATGACTAAAGCACCTATGCAGAAAGCAATTTGTCTGAGATTATAAATGTCTTCCCCGGGGGCTTGGGCTAAGATTTTGTGTACGTTTGTTTCTGGTTAAGCTACAGGCCTTTAGTTATAGTGTATCTTCATATTGATTTGATCAAATAGTGAAGTCATAGACAGGATTTGTATGTTTGCACAGGCAACTTCACTAATATTGGAATTTATTCCACCTTCGTTTTCTAAAACCTTCCGCCTGTTTTCTCTAGGTAAAACATTTATTTTATTGAAAATTGTCAAAATCTCTGTTGATAATAAGTAATGCAGTGATGACAAAGGGCACGAAGTGGACATTGATCTTTTTTACTCTTCAGTACGTGCTCTATAAAAAGTTACTCTTGCCATTTAATGGGTATATTTAGTCAAATATTTCCTATAAAAAAATCTATAATATAATTATTTCTCTAGCTAAATTGTAAAGGCCGCAGACAACAGCGGCTCCTTCAAAAACCCCTACTAGCGTACTGTCGTGCGCCCGCGCCTACGGCTACCGCACAGGAATGTACCAATGAGTTCGCGTGACGTCCAGGCAGAGCTTGTCCCTGAAGCTTGTAGTACTAACCCTCTGGGGGATTCTTGGTGATTATACCTTGGTGATTGTTTTGACACACGAGAATTTTGGAGCTTATCCAGACAGAAAGCAAGCTGATGAGAAAGCTGGAAGTCCAATCATGTCGAAAAGGCTGAACCGATTTAAGAGAGACATTGTATCACCGGCAACGAAACTGGAAAATGTATTGGATTGACATTAGCTATCGAAAACTTTATGTTGTCACTTTGTCAAGACCCTCTGGAGAACAATATGTTTTTGAGATAGTTTCTATAAAATATGAGGGACAGTTTCATGATGATGTGGTGGATATATGTAAGTTGGATATCTTTTAGCTGTTTAAAGAATTTAATTTAAATAACCATGATTTTTGTGAACTTTCACATTAAAAACAAGTTGGTGATCACAGCGTGACCTTATTGACAGACTGGGCGACTCCGCCATCTATTGACTCGATACCTTAATGTTATGTAACAAATCTGGTATCTTTAACATGTTGGTTTTTGCTATAAGGAACTTCAGAAAAGTTTTAGTTGAATTTTCTCTTAATGTGATCTTTTGAGAAAACGAATGCCGATAATTTGCCAATAATTAATAATACTATAACGGACACATCATTAGGATCATGTAAATCAATATTTATGCAACCAACTATACCAAAAGATGTAATTACAATAATAAGCAGTCTTAAAAACACCAACAGTACAGGGTATGACGATATTGACACGAGGGTAATTAAATCGATAGCGCCTGTTATAGCGCCTGTACTAAGTGATATTATAAATAAAATTATCCAAAATGGTGTTTTTCCACAAAAGCTAAAGGTTTCCATTATCAAACCCTTACATAAAAACGGTGACAAAACAAAAGTCAGTAACTACAGACCGGTGGCGTTAATACCTATTTTCTCAAAAATAGTTGAGAAAGTCATTTATAACAGTGTATATAACTACCTTGAAAAAAATAATATTTTTTGTAAAGAACAGATGGGATTTAGGAAAAATAAAACCATTAACATGGCCATATATAATTTCCTTGAAAAAATACACTGCAACATGGACAATAGAAAACCAGTCATGGCAATGTACATGGACATGACCAGGGCTTTTGACTATGTTAACCATAAAGTACTACTAGCTAAGCTCTCTAGATATGGCATCAGAGGGAACATACTCAATCTCATGCAATCCTACTTGGAAGACAGAAAACAAATTACCCAGATTAGCCATGTGGATATTAACACAAAAAGTGAAGTAATATATTCGTCTGATCCTAGAGTACTCTATTACGGTGTTCCGCAGGGTTCTATATTGGGGCCTTTGCTATTCATTTGTTACATAAATGACTTTCCCCAATCAATTACACACCAGATGTCTTTATTTGCAGATGACAGCACAGTGGTATATAATAATGGTAGTAATAAAGAAATAGAAAATGACATTAACGCTAGTCTGGTTGCGATTGTTGAATGGTTAAAAGCTAACAATCTTAAAATTAATCTTAACAAAACTAAAATTATGAACTTCAAACTTAGACAAAAAATACAATCACAATTTCAAATAAATTATAAAGGAGAACCAATACTTGAGTCTAATGTAACAAAATTTCTTGGCCTATATATTGACAACGATATGTCTTGGGGGACGCAAATTGACAATGTGTGTGGGAAACTTAGTAAGTTTTCTTACGCTCTTAGGATGCTAGGTAATATTGCAAACATGACTGCACTCTTAGCAGCTTATCATGGGTATGTTGCCTCCACTTTACGATATGGCCTGATATTTTGGGGCAATGGTGCTAAAGTCGAGCAAGCACTTATAGCACAGAAAAAATGCATTCGGGCTATGTGCAAAATAAAACGGACGGATTCATGCAAGCCACATTTCCAAAAACTGAAAATATTGACTGTACCATCGCTTTATATCTATGAAGCCTGTATTTTTGTAAAAAACAATATGCATCTGTATAGACCTGTTGAAAGTCAACGACGCTCAAATAAGTTGCACTTGTTGTACACAAAAACAAAATTTCACCATAGAAGCATATATGCAATGGCTCCAAAACTGTACAATAAACTACCAAATAAAGTTATTTCAGCCAACAACTTAAATGACTTTAAACGTCAGCTTTTTACATTATTGAATGACAAGACATATTAATCTGTTGATGAATACCTCAATGATAAAGGAGACGGGCGAATCTGGGCCTAACGTTACACAAATGAAATATTTATCAATTTTTTTTTTTAGTTTTTTAGTGGTTAATCATAAAATATTAAGCAGTTTTATCATGGCATAAGAAATTAAATATTTAATCAAAATAATACTGACTTCCTTTACTTTGACTTTGAAACAATGTTGCCAGGTGAATTATAAAAGATAATCGATATTATTACAAAAACAGAATAGTTAATTAATTATATTTAAAATACTATAAAACGTGATTCAGTGTTATTCTTTACATAAGTTTAAATAAAAAACACATTTTTTTAAAATGTTTCTTCGTGATACTTCAACGTTTCAAAAAAAGTCGTAAAATAAATCGATTTCACAATCGATTGTCAATGTTTTAATATACAGGCAACAAAGCGGAACTCATGTCAATGTCAGGTCAAAAACTCAAACGTCAAACAAATCATTTGCTTCGTTCGTTGTCTTTGAGTTTGTGGCGGTAAATTAGTGAATATTTTCTGTTGTGTTTTCGTGTGCTCTAATAGTTATTATTCGATTAGTGTTCTTGAACGACTTTGACTTTTAACTGTCAATATCCAATAATTCTAGCTGGCTGTTCAGAGGTAGTATAAAATCGAGACATGTAAGCTCAAAAATATATTTTATTTTAGTTCACAGTTCTCTTAATGGTAGAGAGGCCATCAAATAATATTATTGTAATTGCTTGGCAGGAAAAAGAACAGTAGGTTGCTGTTGTCATGTGATGTCCATAGTATGGTACCTACGCTGGGCAAGGCATCAAGAGAATTTAATACCACCTGCTCAGTTTTAATTGTTTATGATGAAGTGGAAGATGAATAAATCATTAAAAGTGGAAGTATTTTTAATTCATACTCCCTCTTCTTTTTATAATTATCTAAAACCTCTAGAATCTAGTTGAACGGCGTCTGAATCTCTATTTTGTACAAACCAATAACATCCTATATTTTCTTTCTACCATGGAGCAGTCGTAAATATTTTAGTATTTTTTAAATGGTATTAGTATATAAATTAAATAATGCAGTAATCGTTACTGTAACATCAGGCCCAACTTTCTATGAACTTTCGCCCGCCTCCTTTTGTACAAGCTAATTTAATTTTGATAATTTTAATTTTGGTGACATTCCACTATTGATTTGATACGGCTATAATTTATTTATTTTTGATGTATTAATTTTGATGACATTGTATTTTTTCATGACATTTTTTACTATATTTGAATTCCTTTAATTTTGACAACTGTAATGTTGCTGACATAGTATTTTATTTTTTTGTAAGATTTTTTGTGATTTTAATTTAATAATGTTTTTAATTTTTGACTTTACCAGTGACAATACTTCGTATGTCTTTCAGCGAAACATAGGATGGACTAAACACTTTTATAAAGCATCACCGTACCCTGTGTTATTATTTAACGTTTAGTGTTTAGCATGAATTGTGTTGTGAATCTACTTACCTTTTATTAACTTTATTTTTGGGTTTTTCGATTACTTACGATATTTTGTATGCCTTCTGGTGGGACATAGAATGGACCAACATTTATTTATATAACATCTGTATATTTTTACCCTATGTTCACAAAATTAATAAATGAATTTGAATTTGAATTTGAATAAAATTCGTCCCATCTCGAAAACTTACCGTTTTATTTAATGTTTTAAATTCCAAATATTTTACAGCTAACTTTTAAAATACAACTGCACTAACAAACATAACAGTTGTTGACAGGCACGTTATTATGCCACGACTGATTACTCCACAGTTACAGAACTTACAGAACAATTACGAGCCTATTATGTTTTCTAATTAAAAACTTCATTAGTTTACATTTACGTGTAATTACTCACTGTAATTAGATGACGGACCACCCACCTGTAACAAAACAATGCACACATTAATCATCTGCTGTGCTAAAAGAATGAAAGATGTGAAATTATTTTGACAAGTCAATGTCATACGTTTTGCCGTTCATAATTTTGAAATTACTACGTGTACAGACACCTCATTTATAATTAAAATACTAAATCAATAATACTGGCCGTGGCCACAAATTAAATAGATGACAAAAAAATCATTTTTTTTTCAAACAATTAAAATATGGCTTTCAAAAGGTTTTTTCGAGAAAAATAACCAGTCATGTTTTAATTTACTTTCAAACTTTTTGGTGCAATCTTATTTTCTGTTGTTTTAGTTCTTCAGCAGTTGGCACCAATGCGTGCTTTGTAATTAGATAAATATAAAAACGTTTTTTATTTTGTGCCTTGGTGTCTAATCTTGTGGTGATAACTGATAAGTTATAATTATGAAAGAATGTGTGTTAGAATAATTTAAATAATGCCTGTTTAAATTATCAGCTAAACACACATTTTTACAAACCGTGGTTAAATATAGTTAATCCTCATTTACCAATTCACATTACGCAGTAAGGCTTGTTTTTCTCAATTGACCGCGGTGGCCATGACATTATAGCTAAGCAGTATTTAACAGCGGGCACTAGGAAGCGCATTAAGCCATTGTGTACTAATCAGCAGAGCTGTGATCTATTAGATTACATGCCGGCACCCAAGTTGATCGGTTTAAGAGCGTTTTTTTTGACTTAAATGGTCTTTGATTTTATTTTTAACTCGCTTTAGATTTTTGGTGTATTCTTATCTTATTCCTTCTTTCGCTTTTTTTATGAAATTAATCCTTTAAACGGGTTGTTCGGTGTTTTGTCATAAAAAATAGGTATTAATAATCAATGGCCAATGACTCTGACTAATTCACATTAAAATAAAAAAATACAATCAATGTTAATTTTAACTTAGGTATCAATCACAGAGAGTGTAAATGTAACTTTACCCAACTATCTAAAAAAAAACAATATATCTACAGCAATCTGTAAAACCGAAACCCCATAATCACAACTTTCATACCCATATAACTCTCAAACAATCGTACACACCATAACATTTGAAACATTTGCAAATAACCATATCGATCAACCTTACAGCCATCAATATCGCCCAATTACGTCGAAACTTACCCGACGATAAGGCTGTGTCCGGGGCACAGTATAGAGGTAACCAGTAAATCAACTAGGCCTTTTTGGTGAAGTCAAACGCGGGTGTTACATTACTCACATAAAACGTAACCAGCTGACTCCATTCGATAGACCCGACTTACTCAAATGTTACTTGAAACTTGCTTAGAATTCTTGTAAACGCTTTGCATGTGTGTGTGAGTGAACCATTTCCGAAATTCCATTAAAAACGATAATTCTTAGTTGAAATCAACATTATCATCACCCGCAGCCTGACTTCACCCACTGGTGGGTATATATTATATATAGACCTCTGTTTGTGCCAATCTCAAGGAATGTGGTGTCAGCCTGATCCAGATTTTACTCGCATTGAAATCTATTGGGCGGCTTCTTGTCTGAGCTATGATGCAGCTGAATACCAGTGTAGGTATGTGGAGCAACTGTCTAGCTGATCTCTTGAAGCCAGTTGCTGGGTAATACGATACCCCTGAAGATGTTTAAGCGGTTTGCATATGAATATGTGTAAGCCGATTCCGACTACTATTTTGTTCCTAGTTGACATACTGTATGTTATTTGTAATAAGTCTAGTGTACCAGCGATAAGGCTGTGTCCAACCGGGGTCAGCAATAGGTCAGTGGGCGAGCCAGTACCGGCGTGATGTGGGAACCGCGGACAAGTGCGCGTGAGTCGGACGGCCTTGCGCCTGCGCGCGCGGCCACGCCCACCTCTCTAGTGTTGTGACTGTTGTGTGTCAATAAAGACAAGTAAAAAAAAATCTAATTCCATGGGGGAATTTGATTTGTTATTTTTTTTTTAATGTATGTGTGTTTACGAAAATGTTCTCTGATACATTTTTAGACCCATGTATCCTGTATATTTAAATGTTATATGAAGTTTCATTAAAATCGGTTCAGTCATTTCGAAAAAAAAGGACTTCAATGTTTGTATGAACTGCGGTAAGTCCTAAACGCTCTTAATGCTGTACGCAATCCTAGTAAACGAGGCTGTGCTTTATACATAGTTTACTTTTATACTTGTGTTTTTTGCACAATTGAGTGTCTTTGTATCAATAAAAATCATTATCTCGTATTGAAAAGACAAGCAGCTTCAATTCGTTACTAATAGTTACCATTGTGCTCGGTCATAACCTCCGACCCACCACGTGATGGAGTCAATAAACCTGGCCTCCTGCATACCTATTAAGTGAACAGGCGTGAAGGTCAAACGGGGCTGAAAGTGTACTGTGGTATCGTCGCACGTCGGTAAGAAATGGATAGAATAGGTATTAGGTATGCTAAGTTTATTGACTTTAAGATCATCTGAACGGTGTTGATGTTTTTAGGATTAGTTTTCTGAACTGGCGAAACCGCTGTGCACTGATGAGTGTACTCCTCTTTGGAAAGGCTGCCTGAAAACTCAGTTATTGAAAATGTCATTAAAAGTAGGTGTCTATCACTACATAGTATAAAACAAAGTCGCTTTCTCTGTCCCTAGATCCCTATGTATGCTTATTATCTTTAAAACTGCGAAACGGATTTTGATGCGGTTTTTTTAATAGATAGAGTGATTGAAGAGGAAGGTTTATATGTATAATACATGCACCCGTGCGAAGCCGGGGCGGGTCGCTAGTTTATTATAAAAGGGACTTCTTCGATGTACCGTGGCCGACTCATGCTGATGAACAAAAGATGTAAGTTAAAAATCTTCGTTAAACCACAGTTATTTCTCACCAATAGTACAATTGGCTACACGTCAGTAGGATTGCATGGACTATGAGCTGGCCTAGCGCAGTAACGAGTTTCTATAGAATAAGAGACCAGCTTATACTAGTTTATTTCCACTGCCTTGCGGCCTACCGTACCTAGTGTTACAAGATTACGCACTAAAATAACAAGCTTATTACTCTAAATGTCAGCTATAATGAAAACCACTTGATTCAAATAGCCACAATTGAGCCCGTCGGCTACCTAATATAAATAATTAGTAGTAAATAATATGCATTAAATTACGAATGGCCGAAAGGCGAGCTAGCCGCGCCCAGCGACCGTGGGTTAGCAGGTTCTATGCTTGAGTAATGCCAACACCAACGATGATTTAGTACGGGAGGTAGTGAACTTTAACTTAAAATACCTACTTGGGTGTTTTCGGAATTGAATAACGTTATATGTAGTACTGTCGTAAACCGTGATCATATCTTACTTCGATGTTGTATCATTTCGACCATAGTCCCCGAAGGGTTAGGCAGAGATTTAACTAAAGTACACCCACATTTCGCCAATTATGCTTAAGTTGCCTGTAACAGGAGGGCGATCCTGTTGCCATCAATCGGATGACAATCAGTACTCCGGGATGCTACTGAAAAATTCCTCATGAAAAACACCAATGACCACTTTGACCAAACTATGAATCGAACCCAAAACCTTTTGTTCAGCAGTCTCGCTTGTGATCACTAAACCAAAGAGGCAGTCATAAAATATGTGTCATTTCGAAATCTAATAAAACTGAATCGAATTCAATAATAGACACATTTGGTTTTATTGTTTAATTCAATGGTTTTTGTAATGTCTTAACTTTAGAGTTTAATAGTTTTAAAAGAGGTTTGAACTGTGAAGGTTATATGCTGAGCGATTACACTTGATATGCAAGCAATGGGAAGTATATCGTAAAAATGTTACTGTGCACGTTTTGTTGCGTAAGATGAGGCCCTACACCAACATGTTTAAGTATCTACAACATTTTGAAGCTACTCTTAGCCTTTATCACCCCTGTGATCACCCCACAGCTGGGCAACAGCCTCATTCCGTGACTTCCAGTTCATTCGATCCAGGGCTTATGAATGGCAACTGGTCTTTAGTTTTGTCCAATTCGTCCTGCCATCATCTACTACGAGGTCTGCCACGACGCCTTCTGATTATGTCGGGGATCCACATAGTGGTTAAAAATTAAAATATCAGGTACAAAATTACTGGGAAAATTTTACAAACACAAGCATTACTTTAAGCTAAATTCAAGCCATTTGATTGGTTAAAACTAGTTTTAAGTACTTAGTGCTTAAGATTTGAGTGACGTTCTGAACTATAGTACCTAGTGTTTCCAAATGCTGTTTTTTTATTTAGTGTTAAAACAGTGTACAACTGCAGACTTAAGATTAAATCGTATGCATTTACATAAAAGACAAAAAACAATAACCATCAATGGTTTCATTCACTTAAAGCGCAACTTCAGTTAATGATAACATTGTATACAAAGCAGCTGAAGTTAAACCTACTGTATGTAAAGATACACAATGATGATGCTGACGCAACTTCCGCTGATGCTACCTGATGTCCAAACTATACGCGGTGTAATAAGAGGTAGGCTCGTATTCAAATGCTCGTAGCTAATTTGAATGGTGGAGTTTAAAATGATATTTATATTTTTAGAGAAATAATGACAAACCACCAACAACATCAATTTTGCTAAAATAGGTTATAAAAAATAGAACATTAAGAAGAACACTCTCAAAATCTCTGAATTGAAAACTTTTTCGCTGAATCTTATACCCGGACGAAGCCTGGTTAATATTTTGGGTGATATTTGAACATTGGTAATTTAATTGACCTTAAACACAAGTAAATATACAATGGTACGGTTTACCGTAACCTCGACCTGACAAAATCAACAAGAACATCATAAAACTTCCAAGGCTCTATCAGAAGCTTCGCTTCACAATGTAGTTCTTACATACAATAAGCGTTTTCGTATTTATTTTAAAAACAAAATAAATATAAGAATTCCTAATGGATGGTAGAAATACTGGCCACAAGGAAATCGTGAAATCACAGGACCGGCACTGAACCTTCAACACGTGCATCCTTCCATGCTTAAGCCATGGGTGTGAGACATGGACACTAAACAAATCCCTCAGAGACAAGCTTGCCAAATTGTTTTTCAATTTTTTCCAAAGAGCAGCATTACAGGGTTCAAATGTCAGGCCAGAATCTGGAATACCGACTTTAGGACAAAAACAAAGATAACCGACATCCTAACACGAATAGAACAGCAAAAGTGGAGATTTATATGATGCGCGGTAACCACGGGAAATGAAGCAAGGTAGTGGCAGACTCGTACCCAAGATATGGGAAAAGAAGTCGTGGAAAACAATGTCTGAGATGGGGCGGTGGATATGGAAATGAAAAAGACTGCTTGACCAATGTGGAGACGAGTAGCTCAGGACAGATCCCAGTGGAAACTGTTAGAGGAGGCGTACGCTAAGAGGCGAGATTTGGGACATTTTATACGTTGTGATACTATTATGTTGTTTGTGTAGTTGTCTCTAATTTCAGAATAAATCCCTTTTTTATATATGTCATGAGAACAAAAATAACGAAGCCATTCATTTTGATCGGCTTTAAAGCTTTTCTTAATTAAAATGTAAACGACATTTCAATTAATAAAGGCTTTAAAGCCGACTTATGTAGTTTAGGTACATACCTAACAGCTGCTAAATTCCTTCCAATAAATAAACTGCAGGAAACTAGTTACCACAGCTCTACGCAATGAATAAATAGAGTAACTTATTCATGCAATATCTTTAAAAATGTCCCGGGTGTTAATCAGCGCATGATAGAGGATAGAGCTGTCCCAGGCTATAAATCAAGAAACCGGTTCATTTTTAAAGTAGGCGATATAGGTTTAGTATCTGAGTTAAATGTTTAGCTAGTATTCCAAAAACACAAACTTATCGGTATTTCTTGCATTTGATATCCTAATCCTCACTAATATTATAAATGCGAAAGTAAGTTTGTTACCTTTTCACGCCTACACCACTGAACCGATCATCCTGAAAAAAAAACCGGCCTAGTGCGAGTCGGGTTTCGGGTTCCGTACCATTATGTTTATGACCGTACCGTTTATTTTTATGAAATTAAATGTTTTATTTTTATATTTGAGTTGATTAAACGAAAGGTCACGATTCTGTGCTACTACTTTCCAATTCTCAAGGAAGACATCCAGTTCGTCCCGCCATCTCCTTCGTGGTCTGCCGCGACCCCGTGTCACTGTTTCAGTGCACCAATCCTGAGCTTTACGGACCCACAGTTCAATGGAGGGAGGCCTTTGCCCAGCAGTGGGACAATATGGGCTAGCTATAATAATACACTTCTCATCAAAAAAATCGAAACACTTTCGTTTTTATTGTTTTTGTCCTAATTTTTTACAAAAGAGAATTAATTCCATGAAAAAAAAAACATTATTGTGTAGCTGGCAGTTTGGTCATTACAGTAAGAAGAAAAAAATCAAAATTCGAAATTAGAATTTCATTTGTTTATCCTATAAATGAAATTAATCACTGTTTTGAGACAAATGTGTATTTAGGGTTGGAGTACGTTTCTCGTTTAAAAACTAAAAATTTGCGCTTGTCTTTAAACTTTTTGTTTCTTATTTCATTTACTGTGACTTTGGGACGTCTGAAAAAACTTTTTTTTCTAAAATATATGGATACTTCGCCCGCAGAAGCCGCCCAAGTGGTGGCATTGCTGGATTCTGGACTTAGTCAGCGTGTTGTGGCTGCAAGATTGCATCTAAGCTTATCATCTGTTCATAGAGTCTACAAACGCTATCGGGAGACTGGTTCGTTCACGCGCCGTTCAGGATCTGGCAGGAATCGGGTCACTTCTGAGCGAGATGATCGATTTATTGTAACAACTTCTTTACGAAATCGACGCCTTAACGCTTTTCAACTGCAGCAGCAGCTTCGCGTTGTACGAAGAGTAGCTGTAAGTGACTCTACAATAAGAAGAAGGTTGAAGGAACGCGGATTGGCACCGCATAAGCCAGCGAATGGGCCGAAATTAACTGCAGACCATCGAAGAGCGCGCCTTAACTTTGCACGCGAGCACCTAACTTGGTCATACCTTCAGTGGAGCAAAGTACTGTTTTCTGATGAGTGTAAAATTATGCTGTATGGTAACGACGGAAGGAACAAGGTCTACAGAAGAGATGGAGAACGCTTTGCACAATGCTGCATTGAAGAAAAGGTCAGCTATGGTGGCGGTTCGTGGACGGTTTGGGGAGGAATCAGCGCCGACGGTAAGACAGAACTTGCCTTTGTGTCTGGGCCACGGATGCCTGCACTAAACTCTCATCGGTACATCGAACAGTGTCTTGAACCTCATGTGATGCCCTATGCACATTTTATTGGCAACGACTTCATATTCATGCACGACAATGCTAGAGCTCACACCGCGGGCGTCGTACGAGATTATCTTACCGAAGTCGGTATCTCCATTATGGTATGGCCAGCAAGAAGCCCGGACATGAATCCCATTGAACATCTATGGGATGAATTAAAGAGACGAATTCGAGCAAGAGATCCAGCCCCAGAAACACTTAGCCAGCTGCAAAATGCAATCCAAGAGGAATGGGATAATATACCACAACATGTGATCGTGACTCTCATCCGATCGATGAAGAACCGTATGGAAGCAGTAATAAGAGCTCGCGGAGGGAATACAAGTTATTAAATAAACGTTTCTTACATTTTTTTTTCATTTACGCGTGTTGTTTTACCCATTTCCTTCATATTCCATACAGGGTAAAAATTACTCATTATACAAAATACGAAACCTATGAAGACTTAATTTGAATTTAGAACAATAACATTAGGATTTAAAAACCTCATACTACTCACTATTAAATGACATTTTACATTTATTCCTAAATATACACATTTTTCTGATAATCCTTATCAAATCATAAACTGCGAGGTGTTTCGATTTTTTTGATGAGAAGTGTATAATAGTAATAAATGAAAGGTAAATTGCGGTTTACGATTTATTACGTATTAAAAAAAAACTACTTACTAGATCTCGTTCAAACTAATTTTCGGTGGAAGTTTGCATGGTAATGTACTACCAGTTTGGAAGTGTCTCTCGCGCGAACTATTCAGTTTATAAAAAAATGAGAAACCTCAATATCATTTATGAAAAAAAAATGAGTTTCATTTCTAAGTATGGGGAACCCCCAAAATTTATTGTGTTTTTTTTCTATTTTTGTGTGAAAATCTTAATGCGGTTCACAGAATACATCTGCTTACCAAGTTCAACAGTATAGTTATAATTTCGGAAAAGTGGCTGTGACATACGGACGGACAGACAGATAGACAGACATGACGAATCCAAAAGGGTTCCGTTTTTTGCCATTTGGCTACGGAGCCCTAAAAAGTACTGTTTCCGAAGAAAGCAACAACAACTTTCTTATGATAATAGATGGCACCACTTCTCTTTCGAATCATAATTGAATTATACTATAACAAGTAGAGTAAATACAACCCGAATCGATTGTAAAATTCCAAAATAACGCGAGCGAAGCCGCACGCAAAAGCTAGTAAGTTTATAAACTGTTTTAAACCAGAACCTTTTGTAACCAGATCTTTTTATACAAACCTGAAGACCTAGACGAAAGTACGACACTGAGAGCGAAGTAAAAAAATGTATTGGATTGTCTTAAGCTCCCGAAAACCTTAGGTTCCCTCTGTTCCTGTTGAAACACTCCATCTACCACACTAAAACGCAAATCCATACCATGACACAGTCTTCTTTCCGAACAATTACTGACCTTGAAAACTAAATTGGCTATCTTTAAAGACCCCTTCAGACAAAGCTTCAATTAATTGCCCAACTCTGTGAGCTGTATTGTGAGGCAAAGGTCGCGACGTGTGCAGCCTACTGCTTAAAGTGCGGCGCGCGCGCAGGTGCCGATCTAATCGTGAGATATGGCGTGGGATATCGCTGACTGCCTGTGTAGTAATGGGTAGGTAGTATGTTCTTATGTTTTGTTGTGTAATTACTGGATGTTTAGAATATCGATATATTTTCGAGGTATTTAGAGAGGTGTGTAATGTATGAAAGATAATACAGCAGCTGACTTTTTTTGTAATAGCAATAAGTATCTTCATAATTAAGTTTTTCCATTGTTTTTTCTCAGTAAAAACTCATGTGGATTGGAAACCCACCAAGTGTAGTTAATTAATAACTGCTTTATATATGCTGTGTGTGATATATAATTACTATGTTTCAATGTTTCAGTCAAGCGTCTGAGTAGTGAGTGTGAGAGGTTTTAATAAATAACCCTTTGTGATTCGACTACTACTTGATTTTCATTATGATCTCTATGTTCAAGGTTGGTTCAATGTATTCTTCTGTAGTTCTTTATCAGACTTTACCGCTGAGCTAGCCATTAGTAATTTAGTATAACCATCATCTCCAACCTTGTCATGACAGAGGCGGTGGCTACCAATCCATACATCGTTTCTTACACCCTTTACAAAACTTTCCTGGAATGTCAACAATAATTAAATAGTTTTATACTTAGAACAACTCTGTAACTAGGACGAGTACGGTATTTATACTAGGTACCTACCTAACTACCTACCTGGTTGGTACAAGGCGTCAGCTGACGTCAATCGTTTTATATCACTATAATATACTAATTGCCCTCTTAGAATCGTAATGGTACATAATTGATATTGACGTCTACAAACAGCCCGCTTTTGATTAAAACATTAAACAATTAATTGTAGATCAGACTAGATTCTGAGTGATGCAAATGAAACCACAAGCAATCCTGCATTAACCTGTTTTTTAATAGTTCCATAAATTTTTATAATCAATTGACAATGATTGAGGAAACAAAACCTTTTTTAAAGAATTCAAAACAAGCATTTAAGTACAATAAAAACAAAATCAAGCAACATATTAATTTAAATAAATATCCTTGCACTTATCTTGTAATTCTTGTAAACAAATTCACTTAATTACATCTTAAAATACGAGCAAAAATGCCTAAAAATCACTGCGACGACATGTTAAATGGTGATTATCACAAGAAAATAGAGCAAGCCAACTAATGATAGTTAAATGAGGCCAGATTTACTGTATTATTGTCCGAGATGTGGGGAAAAAATAATTACAAGCACTTTTTATGAGGCGACAAGTTAATACCGCTCTAAAAAGTGGACCCTGGAGTATTATCGTGTCATTCCGGGGATAATTTGTGGGCAAAGCGGTGATGATCCCGAGGTATGCAGTATTTGCCGACCGATTTCCCACACGACTCACTCTGATTGTTTGCAGATTATGTTGTGTGCTGGGCTGCGGGTGAAATGTGGGGGAAAAAATAAATGGGATCGGATTTAAGTGGGTTGTATAAATTATGTGTAAGTGTGATGATGAACGTTCAGAGAAACCGTTGATGGAGATTTGAATGTCGCACGTGTCTGGAGGTTTATTGAGGGCCTTAATTTTCGAGATTTAGGTTTTTGTTTCAAAATATCGATTGATTTACCAAAAGTTTGAATGAAAATGAAACAAATGTCTGTGGCATTTGGTCCGCGTACGTAAAATGATAAATAATTTAAAGTATCTCGCAGTCAAAATTTGGTTTGCTGTAAGAAAACCCAATTCTGGGTTAAGCTCGCCATTGTACATAAGCTATATTATTGCAATTTGTATCCTTTATTATTTTGTGTGCAATAAAGAATAAGAATAAGAATAAGTATTATAGGTTCTAGGAATTTTCATAGAATTCTGTGACAGTCATCATCATCATCATCATCATCTTTCTGCCCTTGTCCCATGTTACTTGGGGTCGGCGCAACACGTTTGTTTCTTCCATTCTCCCCTGTCAATCGTCACGCTCTCATTTACTCCTTAATATCTCATATCAGTCCTCACACAATCCATCCATCGTTTCTTTGGTCTTCCTCTCCCTCTCCATCCATCAACATTTATATTCATCACTCTTTTGGTCATAGATATTGGTGACAGTATTATCAGTCGAATTAACAATTTAAAATTATTCTAGGGAGGGATCATTTGAGAAAGTTAATAAAGAGTATTGATGCGGTAACTTATACGTAACAAAGACAAAAAGTAGTTGATCGATTTGCAAACAATTACACTCAGTAATTAGTGGTGACTTTAAGTAGTCTTTCATTATGGCGATGCGCAAATACTCTTACTCAACGACTCAGACTCAATTTCTCCAAACAAGAACCAGGAATTCTTGCATTGTATAATACTTCTTCTCGTCAACTCATCATTGACGTAAGATTTTGATAGTGGGTGCGACTGCAAAGTGCCGCCCATGTCTGTACATGTCCGATTGTCTGAGGTGCGCCCGAAACTGTTTGTTGCGTAAACTTATTTAATTTATTGCTTTCTTTATTCAACGGACGTATGATTCTGCGACACAAGTGCCAAATATTTGCAAGAAAAGAGGGGCTTATGGTCAGAAACCATAGACAAAGTAACGTACGTGATAATAATGACGAATAAAAGTAAAAAATACACACACAGACGGAGATAGAGCCTCCTACTTAAATTCACGAATGACACATGTTACTGGAAAGCTTTTGTGTACCCTGACGAAAGTCGTTTATAACGATTTGCACTTGTTGGGGCTGTCTGGTGATTATTCAATTTTACAGGAATACAATTGCAGTCTATGCCCGTAAACACCACAAAATAGCAGAACATCATTAAAGTTTACTACAATTTCATCGTCCATATTATACAACAATTTATGACACAGCAGTTTAACTTAATAGATGATTAATAAATAATAGTTTAAAGTTCACAGGCTTAACCACACTATGATAGTGTGGTTTAGCTTGTGCTTGACAAACTTTATAACGCTATGTCGATGATTAAGTGATACTTATAGCTTGTCATCCAACATACATCAGGTGTTGACGCAATATCTATTCATTATTTATTTATCGAGTGCCAGACACTTGTGTCGTATTGATTGGCATTTTATTAGGCAAGCTGTTAATAATGTTGATTACAATTTAAGATAAGTTGTTGATCCATCATCAATTAAAGTTATGATTGTTTCTTTTCTCTTAGGTGGCAAAGGTTGTTCATTTCACACATTACACAATCTTTAAGTGAAAGGTTAAATAGTTGCAACTGCATAAAGTTCTTTATTTCAGTAGCGGGCTGCAGCTACCCTTATCATTTAAGATCAATACGAAAACGCTTTTCTTGCTACGATATCACACACTACATGTAAATACGTACCACATTTGTGGGCTCCAAAAGTGGAGCTCATATTCCCTCGATGCCATAGAATTTTTAACCCATTGTTTAAAATTAATGGCAAAACCATTAATTTTAAACAATGACCCTTGATACAAAGACAAGTCATAATAAAAAATAAGTAAAAGATCAGTCAAAAAGCTTTCAACATCGCCATAAAAGCTCGGAATTTTAATAAAGGTACTCGGAAGCTCTCACGATACTCTCGCTTGATTCACGTAAGCTTATGTCCGAATGCTGCCCATCCCGCAAGGTGTGTCAGCGGCGTAATGTTACGTGATAGCTTTCGCCAAGGTAGGGCTGCCCGATATCCGGAATTTTACATTTCATTGACAGTTTCCGCCGTCTGGTTTAGTAATGGGTCGTGGATTTAGGCACGATTTTAACTGGAGTTTCATATTAAATGTAAACTAGTATTCGTACTTCATGCATTTTAAGCACAATGTGTTCGTTTTTATGTACAGAAACTGATATGCTTGAAAATTCAAAATGGATTCCACAAACACTGCGAAGGAACAAATTAAAAATGATTATATTTAAGTAAGTAACACCAAACGAGAGTTATTGTAAAACTAGACTTTAAGAATCTTTTGAGACAAGTCAAGCCAAAGCAGGCAAGTGAGTAAATAGCTAGGGAAAGCAACAATGTAAGTAAATGTTAACCGAATTTATCCACCTTTCCTTATTTCAATGGCAACACTAGCAACCCTGGCAACCCTGACAACCCTAACCTACAAAGTGACGCGTACACCTCGTCACGGATTCAGGTAGGAATGCGTCACGCTGACACGGTGCTGATCGTGTGTTGACAGGTCCCGGGAGAGCGGATGTAGGCACCTGTCCCGCAGCCGGCGATTAGCGAGAAGAGCTACCAACTATAAACGCGTTGTTAGTTAGAGTACTCACCGGCGGCAGCGGTACGTAGCAGTCAGTGATCGACTATTAACATATGAATCTATTTTACTTACACGAGACCTTATTTTTTACGGTTCTGCGTAACATAAAAGCACGCCTGTAATCTCCAATGAGTTACGCACAGGTTTACGTAATAGTACACCCAAATTTCGACTCTATTGCCATCAACCGGGCGCAAATTCAGATTCCTTGTCAGCTACTGAGAAATTCTTGGTTGAAACACCCATTAACTGAGGGTCTCCTGCTCAGCATTAGAGCTTGCGACCACTAGAACAATGGTTACGGTTCTTGTGCGAGAAAATCGTATGTAGTGACCCTTCCTAGTCAGCGGTGCGACATGTACCTTATCGCCATGACATATTACGTGCAGACGATGTAACCTCAGGCGAAAATAATTTACGCCACATAAGGTACTAAGTATCGCTTTTTATGTTTTCCGACAGTGATGTAAGCTTACTTAGCTTTAACGAAGTACCTGTGTCACGCAATAAAAGCTTTAACGAAGTTTTATGCTTTCTGTGTTACGGAAGAAAAGGTACGCGCGTCTTAGGAAAAGTCGATAGGTCATAATCATTGTGTAACGTGTTTGTTACATGAGATAATAGTTATGTTGTACCAGTGAATAAGCAATGAAGCTTGAAATAAGAGAAAGAGAAGGACATTCAGTGTTGTCACATCAGTCATCAATTGTGGTTTTGTGTAATTCGTGGAGCTTTATTTAACAGGACAATCGGATGCCTCTTATTCAGAAACAGTTAGATACACCCAACAGCGTCACAGTGGTCGAGTGTCATGAGGGATGTGCAAGACTATTCTTCTCAATGTGATCCCTTTTGCGTGATCAAAATAGGTACGGGAAGGGTGAGCACATTTAACGATTTAAATCATTGCTAGGAACTATATCCTAAACACGAGTTCGGTAGCTAAACAAAGATAAATTGTAACTATTAAAAATCTACATACCAAAAAATAAATTACACCACTCCAAAGTGCAAATTAATCTTAATCGCATCTCAATAACATTTATAAGTTTTATCTTGACAACATCTGCGCACACGCACAAACAGACGCATTCTAATCTCGACACGGCACCTGTTATTTTGCAACAACCGACAACAACGGTTGCATCAACACAACCGGTCTTTGACGAAAGCTCGGACACTGAGAACATTATATCATTTGCATAGGAATCCGAATAAACACTTTAGTACCTGTAGGTTTCGATTTCCTTTTTGGTTGAATCATAAATTATACTTATTTCTGTAAATTGGTTTAAAAAAAAAATTAAACTGTAAATCGGAAACATGCTCGATTGCCATCAACTGGGCAAAAATCCAGACTCCGTGGCTGCTACTGAGAAATTACTGAAGGAAAAATTTAACAACACTTTGCCCGACCCGGGAATTGAACCCAGGACCTCATGGCCGTTGCACTTGCGACTACTAGACCAACGAGGCAGTCAGGCTACTCTGAGAAGGAACATCGAAGCAAACTCAGAGATCACATCAGTCTCTTTTAAAGTCCAGATGTAATCTCGTTTGTATAAAAAATCCAATCAAAAAGCCAAAAATATTTATTTTAGTTTTTTTGTTATTTTTATTGATTGGCACAAACATACATAATGACCTTTAACAAAATTGTTATATTGATTTCCTAGATCGATTTTATATTGGTTTATAAATAAGGTGTGGAGGGCACGTTTTTACGATACCAATTACATGAAAAAACTTCAACAAAATAAACAAAATGCAAAATAACAGTTAACCCTTCCATTCACACACATAAACATACAAAATTGCGCTAGATCTCATTCAATTCCAATCCAAACGCTGGCAACACCACCAAACGCCATTATATTGGCCAAATGCCATCCATTACATGGAGAATGTTGCCATTACCCGTTTATTTTCGTGGTATGCAAGCAGATCGGGCCGTATGGGCTGTAATTTGGCCAAGGTGACCCAGAGCCATATGAATGATGAAGGTACCACTACTTAACTTCATTCATTCAGCTGACCGAGATCTTTCATAATCGTTCACAGAAAAGTTTTTTTTTAATTGGTGATAAATCGCACGCGCGGTTCTTTATAAGCTGCCATTACATTCATGACTTTTAATAAATATTATTTTGATTGTAGTGATTATTCTTTCTTATTTTGTTAGCTCGTTTAACAGCCTTTTGTAAAATGAAAACTTTGTTATAGCAGACATTTCTATTAGGGCTAAGGATTTTGTTTCTGTTAGTGGTATTTCTATAGTTGTTTTTCTTATTTATGGTTAATTTAAGTGACATTAAATTGTGAGAAAATGTTATAAGGCAGATTCTTGTTGATGGTAGTCCATAGCGAAAGGAGAAAAATGAGTGATAAGTCTAGCGTTAATTTCTTTGTTAGAATTATTTGGAAGGATTTTTGTATATTAACAGGACATAAGGTCATAAGGCAAAAATAAATAAAACAGTGATCAATCAAAACATTATTATCAATACGATTGCACATAACTGGAATATAAAATGTCAATGAAACGAAAATGGTAATGCGCCAATAAACATACACTCACCTTTTAATGGCAACCGGTACATTCACAGCTCTACTTATGCCAATACTGATTAAGTACTAAGCTAGCTTGAATTAGCTTGCTTAGGTTGTCCGATTTGGTTTGAATGTGAATGATTTAACTAATTCTTGACTATATTTTATGAGCTTTTTTGGAAATATTGGATCAGTGATCGGAAATGGACCCTAAATTATATACCTACACTACTTAATACACCAATAGTGCTTGTATGCCTTTCTTATATGCTATTTATTAAATTAACGTTTTATTTTTCCATTAGTTGCCATGTCAGTAATCACCACGTTTTAGTCATTCACAAAATTCATCCATCGTTTCTTTGGTATCTCTGCTCACTTTTAACAGACCGCTATTGTGAGAATCATCATTTTCACCCACGACTTTTTCAGTAACTTATACTCCTCCCACCTACATACGATCAACAACAATAGAAAATCGTTCTCTATTATATAATATAATTTAGATTAGTATGGAGCAATATGGCGCCTGGTTTATTTCAAGAGTATAGCACCTAAGTGATAATACCACAGAACATCGCGGTCACGTTAGCGGCGCGTTTGATCACCTGTGGGAATTCACTCTTGTGTGTTAAGGCCATGTTGTCCACTTACAAATTTTATGAAGGGCATCAAAGTGTATCTGATAGATTTTGAGGAATAATCTTAAGATTATGGTTTATTTTTGCTGCCAGAAATCGTGCAAGGAAAGGATCAATGGATCTCTTGGAACTTTAAATAAGTTATGCTGAATATTCAATACTAGCCGTTTTAATTTTCTATATCAACAACTCGTTTCAGCAACCTACACAACATCTGCCAAATTGTCAATTACACTAGGATTATAAGTGTGACAAATAATTTTGACAACTTGAAAACGTAATATAACTAATGTTAAGTATGTACACAAATACCTGATTATGTAATAGTTTCGAAGTAAAACCACAACAAACACGATTCAATTTCATTCCCTAAGAAAGCTTTTCCAGCAAGGCTGTTCCTAATTTACACATTTATCTCACCCTTAACCAAAAATTCAATCTACGGCGCTAGCATCGGTCAACAAAGTTCGGCGCGGGCGCATATAATTGTAATGATTACGTGCATTATCGCCTCCCCCCCTCGCCGTGTCGTGCTGACCGACACATTCCATCGCTGCTGGTCGGAGCCTTGCGACACACCCTGGGAACTGGCAGGTTCTCACCTCAGAGCCTCTTGAAGAAATAAGTGTCATTGCGGAATAGGTGCATTTTTGTGATGAACATTTTTGGAGATCGGAGGTCTGGCGGTTTTGTAAGGCATTTTGTTTACTTTAGAGAAATAGATATCTTGTTACTCTAAGGGTAGCCATAGGGCTTAGAGCTTTCTTGTTGCTTTGTACACGAGGAAGATATCTCGATTCAATGAAGATAATTCAATGGAACTGTAAACGACCAGCGTTAGAATGTTGAACCCTGTTTAGTTGTGCTGATCGCGTTCATTCATTTACTTGGTGAAATTCCCACTTAGTCTCTTGTAAACGCTTTGGAATCCTATCCCTTAAAAAAGTACGTAATAACGTATATTTACTAGATAATTTTCTAGCTATACCAATCACTTTAGCTAAATATGAGCGTGATTCAAGAAGAAAAGGAATAAATGAATTTCTATCAATAAAAGAATATCTCGCCTCCGAACCTTACTCGCTATTGTGCAACGTCAGTGTATCTACCTCCACAAGAATTTGATCTCATTAGCAATCTTTATGTTTAAACTATGCAAAGCAAGAAGCTTGAAGAGACATAAATAACCGTAACCTATTTATTAACGCCATATTTACGACCCTATTTGTTATTCATATTCAGCTGCTCCATCATTCATGTCGCTAATTATTCAACTTTTAATTTGCTTATGTCATAAATAATTCACACATTTTCGTGTCTGAGAATGTGAAGAAGTGGATCAAGCGTGAGCATTTTGTCCTTAATTTTGTAACCAAATTGTATGTCAGTAACGAATTATGTATTATTTTGCTTACATCTTGTAAGGACATGTGAAGTTTGATAAATTCTTCGTTAATCCTTCTAATGCCTTAAAAGGTTATATTGATGTGTTTAGAGATGATAATACCTATGAATTAGGATTCATATGTTATTTTCCATGTCCAAATAAGCCATTAGACACCTACGCTATTTTAAAAATCGTGATACACAATTTAATAATTGCTTGTATATAGTGGTTTCCGGGATATGAATCTCAATTAAGTGGATCACATTTTTTATGTTTCCTGATACATAATTACGTACACACTTGTTTACTCAGGGTTTCAATTTTGATAGTCTTATCTTGTTGGGTCTGGGTTTCATCTTATTGCACTGGGCATTTGTTGTTACCTATCGTGCTTCTGGAACCTTTATGTATCTAATGCTTTACCTTCATGTATCACATGTGAAATTCACATGAATCGTATTCAAATCTTTATCTGGGAGGGACGGTCGCTTAAAGTAAAATGGGGGAATTTTGATGAAAAATGTAAAGAACCATAAGTCCTTACTAAACAAAAAATGCAGATCTAGCCAGCCTCACTATTCCCCATTCCATTTAATCAGAATAGCCTCTTTTACTTACAGCAGCAAAACAGTTCCAGACAAAAATATCCATAATCCCACTCAAGACCAGTGAAAGTCCCACGTCCCGTCATAAACCAAAAACTTAAGTTTAAAACAATAAGTCTGCATTCTGAATATGACTGTATGCTAATCTAGACACCGGGAGTTCATAAAGTGATAGAACATAACAATAGCATCTGCCGACTTTCTCGTGGCAGGTACACATGACGGTGTCACAGTACAATGGATGCAGTAGTAGCAGTTGAATATGTTGGTGAGTTTTGGGAAATGAGGAGGTAGGATGAATTACGCCTCTTTGATGTTAGATTGTCTATTGTAAAATATCTATTGTATTGATTGATAGTTGTCACTTTCCAATATAAGCATCCAATGAAACGCTTGGGACAGAATACACAACCGACAATTAGGCGCTAGTAGCGATTCAGATTACTTTAGCATTTGATTTTTATATAAAGAGAAAATCAGAGACATATCAATAATTGATAGTTGTAAAAAACGAGTTTCAATTGTGTATTGACTTGATTGACGCAATGTTAAACGGATTTGAGCGTAGCGAGCGAGAGTTTTTGCTCACTTTTCACTATCAATACATGTTATGAAACTTAGTTGTTTAAACCAGTTTCGTGGTTTGGTTTTAAGCGCAACTGATATCTAAAGTTTCGAGTATATTGAAATCTGTATAGTATAATATAATTTTTTGTGACGTTTGTTTTGAAAACCATAACAATAAACGCGATTTTATTTATTCGATTAATGAATCATACTCCTACGATAAAATACGGACACAATCAATTAATTATGTGAGTTAAATGCGTAGGACATCATTTATTTATTTTACTCCCAAGGAGGATGCATAACATTACTCTGGGGAAAGTGGGGGGGGAAAGAGATCTGCTTAAAAATAATAATGTAAGCAATACTAGACAAAAACAGTCTCGTTTTCCCTATCTCGTTTCTTCCTTATTATTAAATCTTGATGTAAACATTTTCCTGTAGTTTCCTAGTATTAGTATAGTAGCAAGATTGAAACTTCATCAGAAAGCTCACAACCGATTGTTCTGCTGTCTCTCATAGCCTGTAATATGGGCGCTGCCCTCGAGTGGGTGCGACACAATACACTGATGTATTAATATGTCCCTGTTATGATAATAAACCAGTTTGAAACCACTCCTCTTTCATTCACTTTTCATTTTAGATTGCAATCTTCTTTTCACTTACAAATCTACTACTGGCAACTAAGAATTGGAAAAATCATACTCGATTCCATTTACTAAAGTTAAGTATTGTCTGCTTTCCCTTGCTTAGATTTTTGAATTTTATTAATGCTTGTTGATTTCAATTAATTGTTATTTACAACATCTCATACATTCCGTGTTTCCTGAAAGCTTTAGATTTGTCAAATTTAGAGTTTTCAACACGAAATTCCCTGAGTTTTGAACGCTAGGAACTTTCTTTTTAAGTAAAATATAATCATATAAGGTATTATGTCACATTTTCTACTCCTGGATTCCTAGATTAAGTAAATGTCCACTTCCCAATGTGTCATAGCTCTCTATCTACTGGTAGTTACTACTTAAGACCATTTAGAAGTACGATTAAATTGTCAAATTACATTCAACCAGCAGGCTTGATGTGCTCTCATAACTCAGCGAACAAATTGAAAATTTTGAATATTAGATAATTACACGCACGTAGTCCTCAAGGCAAGTTCCCGACGATTTCGGGGCAATCTAAAAACAAAAGAAGGCACCCATTACCCTCACGCAATGTTCAAGCAAGATCGCTAATTACGAAAGCCCGTCCAAACGAAAATCTTGCTTATTTTTTAATAATTACACCGTGGTGTGATTAAACGAGCATTCTTCCACATAGTAATTCGAGCAGTCGCAACAATGAGAATCTTTAGAAAAACTCTTGAGCAATTATTTTAAAATGTCACATTATTTGTACCGCTGACGGACGGACAAAACGTCTTTTGTATACGTTAATACAGCTTTGTTTCGTGAGAATGTTTGTATAAGTATATTAAGATTTATTTTTAATCTGTTCTCGGTGTAATACAGAGAGTACGGGGAATTATCTACATGCGTGAGCCTGCTGAAATGTCAGGCGATAAACATGGAATAATAAGCAAGATGGTAGCCAGGCAGAAGGGTGAATTTCACGGTGGCATCTTTATAGCATCTTTATCTTTTTGTTTTAAGTTGAGTTTAATGAGCTCTTTAATGTGGACACGTTGGTAAAGATATAAGATTATTTTTTTAAACTTGAAGAAACTGTGATAATTTTCTTTTATAAAATAAAAGACTATCACGTGTATCTTTCACAGGTTTAGGTACAAATGTATCTACAGTAAATCCATATTTCACCTGTTATGTGAAATCCTATGTAATACGGGGCTAGTCTATTGCCATCAATCGGACACAAAGCCAAACTCCCGGCTGCTACTGAAAATTTCTGATAGAAAAACTAAATATCACTTCACCCGACCTGGGAATCGAACCCAAGACCTCACGCTCACTCAAGCAAACTAGACAGTTTTACGAAATACTTACTAATATGTACAATACTTAGTCTAATATTTTTATCTGAGGAACATTTTCTGACTCCTGTTTAGAGATTCTAAACTCTTTATTATCTCGTTATTAGTTCTATGCATTATAATTTTCTACTTACTAATTTCCGTCTCATCATAAGTCCTTAGTCACCATTTAAAACATCCACGGGCCTGAGAAACGCTGAGGTGGTCCTATCCGTACGCAAGCACCACATGTCACGACTATTACAGATACAATCTAAACAAATGTAACAACCAAATGTGTTATCATTCTCCCTTCGAAAGGTCCACACAATAAACTAAACAAAAATCACCTACATGTAATCGATAATTAAAATGATCTCTGATTTCTCGATACAAAAGATACAAAAATCGATTACTCATTCCCATAACGACTTGGCGATAATCTTGGGATTAAAACAACAATATACCATGCTAACAACAAATTAAACCCTGATTCAACAACGATAAGGTTTAATGTTAAGGATCTAAATCAATATTAAGACATCAATGACGATGCAAGTAGTGGTGATTAAAAATACCACACAAAAGGGTTGAAGATAAAACTAACCAAATTAGTAAGACCTGTAGGGATGATTGCTTATGTTCATAGTAACTATGAAATAAGAGGGTCAAGGTAAAATAGACATGTCAGGGCTGTCGATGACACACAATAGGACCGGACTAATGCAAGTGTAAAAGAAAATTAACATGTTACAGTGCAATCCAGTGTAATATTAGCAATTATTTTTTTGTACGATTTTGTTTGCATCTTGCTGCTTTATACGATGTTATTATCAGAGCTCTAGATTCCCGAACCTCCATTTAAGATAGTTGTTTTTACCAAATTCAAAATTTAGTAAGGATGGAAAACAAATCGAGTCCTGCTGCCCTGCACGTTCTGTTGTTAGCTCTTTCCAGGAACTGATGGACGCTATTGAAGGCTCAAAACTTTTAGCCAAATTCTAGGAAACTCAAATTAGATGACCAAGAAGATTTTCATTGGTATTTCCATTTTTACTTCATTACGTATAATGTTATCCACAGCTTTTCTGATTTCATTATTTAAAAAAAAAATGAAAATTCTGTAAGTATTAAACCTTCTCTGTACATGTCTAATCTAAAATCTTGCAACAATAATCCACGCGACTGGAAGGCGACCCGAGGTTTCCTATAAAATCGCCAGCCGCAGGTAACTTGAGCCGCGCTATCTGCACACGTCGCTTCCTGCTCGCACATCAATCGCTGCGCGTGCGACGCTCAGGTTACCGCATACCCTTCCTCCTCACCAGCTTCTAAGGTAGGATTGCCGACTTTGACAATATTTTGATGAATTCCGTGGTTAGGATTAGGAGAATTAAGGATTTTGTATAATTTTTTGTGCCGTTACTAGAATTGCGGATTTTATAAAAATTAAGATCTAAATCGTGATCATATCAGATCCTTAAGTGCTAATGAAAGGCAGACCGCTTAGTATAAACGGTAGAAATAGGTGAAAAACAATTGGGTTTCCCCGTATTCAACTTCTTCATAAAAGATGCTATGGAAGAAAATTCAAAAAATCTAACTTGGCGACCGGTAAGTCTCAAACTTAGACCTGATCAAGTTAAAATAAGACCGATAAGTCCTCTTGCCCGACAACCCTATGGATAAACTCCATATCTATTTGTCAATCAGAAAACCAGGAAACGTGGACAGGAAATTTAAGAAGTTTGAATTAGTACCGACAGATGTTGCGGAGATTTTTCCAAAGATTTGCGAGTCTTGGACTAATCTAATGAATGATCTGCAGTTTAAAGCACCAGGTGGACTCAGTGAAGATGTAATGGACTTTCAATGGAGGGAATTGCTATAGACGGATTGAGCAGGTATTTCCATACATGCGGTAGTTAAATTAAGGGGTAGCTGTAAATGGCAGTTCGGTTGAACATTCAGATTGAGCGTGATTTTGTCGGCAATTAATGTTGATTTGTCTATAACATTTTCTATATCTACTGCTGTGTCTTTGGTTCCAATTTCATGTTTATCAAAGATTAAATATTCATGATTTATTTATTTTCTGTCGTTAACTAAAAAATCTCTCCAAACACTGTCAAAGTCTTAGATTGTTTTAATTGCCAATACGATGTTCTAGCGCCATAGCTATTTGCAAGTACTCGATTTGCATTCCCGAATTACAATGGGTAGGAATGTTACAACTACTATACATGGTGTTCTCTAGTGACCCACAGCTCGGTGTGGTCCTGCGCCGGCGCTGCGTGGTCGTTTTGCCGCCAGCAGCCAGCAGGCGACGTCGGAACAATGGACGCAATCTAACATCTCTCATATTGTCTACCAAACGCTCTAATAGCTAGCCCGCAACCAACTGAGCTAGGAATGAACGTTGATGCGGCAAAGGGGACCTAACTAGGAATTTTAAGCAAGAATTAATTGTTTAGGTACTTAGGGTTCCTTCATAGTTTTGATTAGTGTTCAAATTCGTGGTCGCGATAAAATTTATCGAATGAATTATTAGTACCCTTTTTTTCCTCTTCTTGAAATCAGAGCTAGAAAACCCCCGTCATCTAAAAAAAAACCATCGGTTGATCCTTTCCTTGCATTGTTTAGATACTTCAGAGTTTTGTGTTTTACGAAATTTCTTTCCTAGTATTCTCATTACTTTCAGATTCCAAATGATCTATTCCTTCACTATTCAAGATGCCATCTCCACGGGTGTGGTCAGATGGTGGGCACCACCTCTGCCCGCGGCGCTCCTCGCGCATTGTTCGCTCGGCCGGCCTGCGCGCGCGCAACTATTGTTTCACACAACTTTTTCGCCACTTCGCCACTTTACTAATGGCGCATTCAACTTGCGTAGCCATTATGCAATTATATTTCGCTCTATTCAAGGGTAACTCTATATCTATGTATCAGGCTGTCTGTATTTATATCCTGATTGTAATGTATAGTCTAAGTTACTTCGCTTGTTTCCGAATGTTCTGCGATTCATGATTGGTACTTGCAAGGCAATTTATGATATGTAAATTGTATTTGAATGTAACTGGCATGTTACATACAACTTACAAGGTGTTATTTTTATGTCTTGTTTATTAGTTGTTGCGTCCATATAATTGCGACAGTAATTGTTGATTTGAAATCATGAACTCGTAGTTTTGCGTGTACATTTTCCAAGAAATCCACGAATGTTACAAAATTTCGTGACACGCTGGGCAATTAACAGCGGCAATTGATAATTACAAAACGTTGGACATATGTATGCGACGGTGGGTAATCAGAAAGGCTTGTGTTGTAAGCGCACGCGCTGGGCCCGCCCTAGTGGCTGCTGTATACAGGAAGTTGCAGAAGGCACACTTCTTAGGAGGAAACAGGTACGCTGAAAGTGGCAGGTAGTGGCAGTGGGTGGGACAAGGCTGCCAATGAACATGATGATGATAACTAAAAGTAAAATTAATCCAATTACAAATAAAGTTAACAAGCAAACTGTAAAGTATCGACACAAATGTTGCGTACCACGCTTAAGCATCTTCCAAGGGAACAATCAAATCCTTATTCTCAGTTGAAAGAAAACAAATTTTCATAGTTAAAGGTTCTTAAACCCTTCTGACGGAATCTTTGAAACATTTGGGACATTTTCATTTTGTGAACTTAGTGATAATCTATGATTTTATCCTGTTGCCTAGTGAATAAACAGTTGGATGAACGCCGATGTAAGAGTAACATGGCATGTGGCTAAAGATCCTATGTCAAGCAGTCTTCTATAGACTGACGATAATGATGATGTTATAGCTTGGTCGAAATGGGACTTCTTCTCCGTATATGTTCAGTTGCTTGCAACTATGACCGCCAGGTAAAGGTAGCCGCTTACTTAATACTTTGTCGCACGAATTTCAAATTGATATTTCATAGCATTTTAACACTGTTTTAAGCTTACACGGTTTAAAATTAAATTTATACTGTCACTTACGGAATATCTTCCGTGATTGTTCATAATTAGCGTAGAAATATCGAGAGCTCAACATTATGAACAATCACGGAAGATGTCCCGTAAGTGACAGTATATTTTATGTTCATAGCATTTTATTTTAAAGCAAGCACATGCGGTCAACCCACTTTGGCCATTCATTGATTTTGTTATTTTTCTACTTTTCGTTGCGAAACCTTCCGCGTTACGGAGTATGCTCATTAGTGATAACGACTATATTATTGTCAAACTATTGTTCTTAAAACAAGTAACACGATTAAATTCAAAAAATGAATTCTAACTCAGAAAGTTGACCGTATAGCGTAGGTACAGGACCAGACCTAGCACACTACCTTGTGGTAGTACTGATTACGTCCTCCTAAAGTCAGAAAAGAAGGCACTTTAAGCTGCTGATAAACACCAAAAAATGAATGAGATGTACACAGATTACTACAAATAAAAATTCAGTAAAAACATTCAGTAAAACATTAATACTTTACATACAACCAACACATACCAAGAAAACTTCATTCAATACAAAACCAGTTGATCATATAAGGAGAAGTAGCCGCGACAGATAACACGCGGCTAATATTAAAAGGTGGAAGATGAGATAGCACAGGCACGCGGCCAGATGGCGTGCCACCGGACAGAGCGTCCGGACAGACCCCGGACAGCGGACAGGTGCGGGTGATCAATTAACAAGGATCGATGGCTGAGATTACGCGGAGCGCGTGCGCCGGCCCGGACGGTTTTATAGTGAGTGGGTTGAGATATAAGCGACAGCGACTTGAGTTTTATGCATTTGAGAAGTCGTATAACATGCCAGAGTTTAGCTTTTGTGAAAAAGGTCTTTAATAAAAAAAATAAACGGAACAGGTACTTCTACAGGCTTACTGTAAATTAAAGTCATCTTTGATGCTACTTGAGATGATCACATTACATTTCAGTAATAATAGCTGACTACCTTTGTCATTAACAGACTATTTTTTGCTGTGAGTGGTGGTGGATTAATTTTTGGTATCAAAATCGAACAAAGAGGTAACAATATGGTTACTATTTACTTGTATATCTATACCACACATAACTACAAACTAGAACCTACATCCAAGTAGTTTATCTAATTCCCAACATTCCCAACACTTATCCCACACTCAGTGTTACAGATATTGGCGGTCATTCCAATCACTCGCCGGCCACAGATGCGAGGTGGCGATAACACGTAAAAACTCCGGCGCAGTCTGTGGGAACCCGATACATCTCCAGGTTGACTATCTCTGGTATTCCGAGAGCGAAATGAAGACTTAATTAATATGCAGAGGTTTTGCGACGAGAATGTCGAGTTGACTAAGCTAGCAGTTTTGATGCTGTGAATGGAGAGATTAGCACAGAAAAATTTAATATGAAGCGTTCTAGCGAATTTTTTAGACGCAGTAGTAAGACCACCAACACGGAGACAATGGGAAAGTTACTAAACGAAGAAAAGAAAATGTTAGTAATACTGAACCAAATAGCATAAAGGAGTTGAGATTAACTACTGTTTGGTCTAGTGCAGACACATAAATTGTAGGATTATTTTGACATTCATCTCGATCAAAAAAAATCTGATATTGACATTAAAACACCGTGTTCCACAATGGCAAGCATTTTACGCAGATCAAAGCCTCATAAATTATCCGGAACTTAAAATATCACAATCATGATAACCAATTTGAAATTCACGGTTCAAGCTTAATTTAGGAGTCGTAAATCATTTGCGAAACAGGCCTTAAAGACTTGTTCATTGAAATTTTGACTGTTCCCTTATTGTTCGGTGGTTATTTGACAAGTAATTGATTAATGTTCTTGTGTGAAATATGTTATTATTTGCCGTTTAAATTAAAGTTAAGTCAGGTTTTGTATTGATTTTAGGCTTAACTTCGTTTGTATTAACAATATCGACATGACAAATATTGATTTTGTTGCTAAACACGTATTATCTTTTCGCGAATCGTGGGCATTCCTGGTATATGACTATATTTCAAATTCCATTAGATCGTTGTTTGAATCAGACTCAGATTCAAATAAACCTTAATCATTTAGTCTTCATTTTCAAGCCTACTTTAATTCTTCAAGGATTTTACAAAAACAGATAAAGGTATAATTACAAGCACATATTCCAACAATTACCGTCTTACAGATCGGTGGTGGCAGCCGGATCTGGCACCAGATAAGCCAAGGAACAGGCGTCAACAATGCAGTTCACATTAAGATCAACCACGAGCATGTCAGGTGTAATGCGAACTGCTATTGTGTCTCTGTACCCACGACCTGGTATACAACCTACTTCTACTTCAAGAGAATGATTAACTTCACAGATTTTTTTTTCTTTTTTTTTGCACTAATTATTTTAATAGTTTTATGGAAAAACTCGATAGCAATCAATCAACTTGTAACATTTTAGATGTTAGCTAGACGTGCACCCTATTATGCATACACTCTTTTTTGACTGCTAAGTTTTAGTCCCATGTATTTGAGGGTGAACCCAATGGCAATTGGGAAAAATTTAATCTAGACTCTGCGCTGCTACTTAGAAATTCCTGGTAGGAAAACCCAATAACACTGTTTCGAACCTGGAAATCGAACCGAGGATCTTATGTTCAGCAATACCACATGTGACCATTAGTCTAACGAGGCATTTTAATAGAATTAATATTCAATTTCAATTTAACAGCAATCTATCAACTTGTTCGATTTTATGATTTTTCTTTGTCGGCTTCATAATTTAGTTTCCGATACAACTTCTTCCGTATATTAAAGTTAATAACATTAATTACCCATACTACGATGTTTTCACGGTTTTCTCCACCATTTACTGTGTCTAACAAGGAAGGATTCGGTAAATTGTTTAATTACTACCGCAGGGAATGCGTTGCAAGCGGCATTATCGATAAGTCTCTCATATAATTTGCGGAACTTAAAAAAGAATACAACAGTGATTTTCTAAATCTAAAGCATCAGAAATTCCATTGAATTAAGGTCGAATTCTGCCTAAACAGAAACGAAAAGAAATCTCTAGTAAGAACCAACATTTTTCTTTTTAATGATTCTTCTTGACAAATCAACTTAGAACCGAAACAAATTGGCATCTTCGCACCCGCCTCGCCACTTTACTACTACTCCCAGTCCAAATAGATGCAGCTCCCTTTAGTTACCGGCATTCATCAAGGGAATGAGTCTTACCGTATTATTTATTTATTATTGATTTATTCTTTCGGGCTTCTGACAACCCCTGACGACTCTCAAAGATTTTCTAGTGACAGCCTGTACCCAGCTACTAAACGAGCTTTCCGAGGCACTCAAGGACCTCGGTATGTAATGGAAGGTCACCCATCCACGGACTGACCTGGGCTGAACTTTGAAAATGGTCCGGTTTGGCTGTTACTTAAGCAGCGTACCGTAACAAATTGCCATAGCGACTTAAACGAACTTCTTAAAACACCTTTACTTATTATGTCGTGTTACAATGTAAGTAAATACTTCAAGTTAAACTCCGGTTACCTTTGCCGTCGTCTTCGGTCACGTAGCGAGCGCGTGGCGGCCGTAACCCGATGCTGGGCACCTGCGGAAGGAAATATAGTGTAAGTCATATTGGAATGAATATTGCATTATGTTTAGAAATCGGTCGAATTTTTCTTCTAGTTAAATTAGGTTTGAAACACTCTTTCTGTCGAATTGTTGACTTAGATATCAGTTACTGGAAATGTAGAGGCACCGGGACTTGTTTAAGATTTGTTTGCGAGAAAGGATTATAATAATGGTTCATAATATGTAAATATATAATATGTGTTACATCGCGAATCATGTTTTGATCAGCAAACAACAAATAACCTATAAATTGCGAAAACGTAAGATAATTACAAGTGTCCTAGTTTTCTCTTGCAGGTGCGTTGAAAACAGTCATTTGATCTCAATTCCACCACCTAAACAATAATAAGCTTTACACACTTGCTTCAAAAACGACACGGCACGGTTGGCGCTGTGGCTGAGCGATTGACTGCTGTGCTTCGTGTTGCGGGTTCGATTCCCGCACGGAACAAATATTTGTATGGCCTACAGATAGTTGTTCCGGGTCTGGCTGTTTGTGTATGTGAGTTTAAATGTTTCTTAACGCACCCACGATACAGGAGAAATTCCTAGTGTGGGGCAACGTTTTTAAAAAGAAGAAAGAAAAGAAAGCTACTTTTTACTGTTTTTTAACCGACTTCCTTCAAAAAGGAGGAGGTTCTCAATTCGTTGTCTAATTTCTTTTGTTTGGGTAGATGCCTCAAAAGGAAAAAACGGAACCCATAAAGGATCAGTCGAGTGTCTGTTTGTCTGTCCGTCTGTCACAGCCAATTTACTCCGAAACTACTGGACCGATTGAGTTGAAATTTAGTACACATAATGTAAGTCGGTGACTCAAAGACATGGGGGCCACTTTTGGACACAGTTTTTTCGCTAAATGAGAAGTTTTGCAAACTACACTTCTCATCAAAAAAATCGAAACACCTCGCAGTTTATGATTTGATAAGGATTATCAGAAAAATGTGTATATTTAGGAATAAATGTAAAATGTCATTTAATAGTGAGTAGTATGAGGTTTTTAAATCCTAATGTTATTGTTCTAAATTCAAATTAAGTCTTCATAGGTTTCGTATTTTGTATAATGAGTAATTTTTACCCTGTATGGAATATGAAGGAAATGGGTAAAACAACACGCGTAAATGAAAAAAAAATGTAAGAAACGTTTATTTAATAACTTGTATTCCCTCCGCGAGCTCTTATTACTGCTTCCATACGGTTCTTCATCGATCGGATGAGAGTCACGATCACATGTTGTGGTATATTATCCCATTCCTCTTGGATTGCATTTTGCAGCTGGCTAAGTGTTTCTGGGGCTGGATCTCTTGCTCGAATTCGTCTCTTTAATTCATCCCATAGATGTTCAATGGGATTCATGTCCGGGCTTCTTGCTGGCCATACCATAATGGAGATACCGACTTCGGTAAGATAATCTCGTACGACGCCCGCGGTGTGAGCATTGTCGTGCATGAATATGAAGTCGTTGCCAATAAAATGTGCATAGGGCATCACATGAGGTTCAAGACACTGTTCGATGTACCGATGAGAGTTTAGTGCAGGCAGCCGTGGCCCAGACACAAAGGCAAGTTCTGTCTTACCGTCGGCGCTGATTCCTCCCCAAACCGTCCACGAACCGCCACCATAGCTGACCTTTTCTTCAATGCAGCATTGTGCAAAGCGTTCTCCATCTCTTCTGTAGACCTTGTTCCTTCCGTCGTTACCATACAGCATAATTTTACACTCATCAGAAAACAGTACTTTGCTCCACTGAAGGTATGACCAAGTTAGGTGCTCGCGTGCAAAGTTAAGGCGCGCTCTTCGATGGTCTGCAGTTAATTTCGGCCCATTCGCTGGCTTATGCGGTGCCAATCCGCGTTCCTTCAACCTTCTTCTTATTGTAGAGTCACTTACAGCTACTCTTCGTACAACGCGAAGCTGCTGCTGCAGTTGAAAAGCGTTAAGGCGTCGATTTCGTAAAGAAGTTGTTACAATAAATCGATCATCTCGCTCAGAAGTGACCCGATTCCTGCCAGATCCTGAACGGCGCGTGAACGAACCAGTCTCCCGATAGCGTTTGTAGACTCTATGAACAGATGATAAGCTTAGATGCAATCTTGCAGCCACAACACGCTGACTAAGTCCAGAATCCAGCAATGCCACCACTTGGGCGGCTTCTGCGGGCGAAGTATCCATATGTTTTAGAAAAAAAAGCTTTTTCAGACGTCCCAAAGTCACAGTAAATGAAATAAGAAACAAAAAGTTTAAAGACAAGCGCTAATTTTTAGTTTTTAAACGAGAAACGTACTCCAACCCTAAATACGCATTTGTCTCAAAACAGTGATTAATTTCATTTATAGGATAAACAAATGAAATTCTAATTTCGAATTTTGATTTTTTTCTTCTTACTGTAATGACCAAACTGCCAGCTACACAATAATATTTTTTTTTTCATGGAATTAATTCTCTTTTGTAAAAAATTAGGACAAAAACAATAAAAACGAAAGTGTTTCGATTTTTTTGATGAGAAGTGTATATTGTGTTACATATTAAATGAAAGGACTCATTGTGAGCATCTCAAATATATTATGAAGTAATTCAAGAAAATAGGCGGAAATTGACCATTGCCCCCACTCGAGTCGAAATCGTACTTGTCCGGTTACGTTTTTTTTCTACTTGGGCTATGTTGACTACATGATGGTTTGTGAATAATAGACCAGGGTAGAAGCCTTTAAAAATAATAAAAAGTGAAAAAAAATAATAGTAGGATGCAACCCATTAGAAAAGGAGGGGAATATTATAAAAGTGAAAGGAAAAATAATTTACGGGCGATCTGAGGTCGGGAAGGGGATGGGGGTGAGTTTTTAAGGGTACAAAACGGTTTTTCTCGATTTCCGGCAAAACTAAAAGTCCTATCGAAAAAAGTCAAATGGCAAAGTTGTAGGTAATAAAAAGATCTAAAACTTTTGTATTTACAATTTTTTCACATAACCTCAAAATGTATGTGAAAAATTCAAAAAACCAAATTTTTGGTTTTTTATTTTTATCTTTTACAAAAATGTTTTTTTTTTAACGAAATTTGGTGAAATCTTACCTTTTTATGTCCCAAATACGCTGTAATTTATTTGATTAAAAATATTTATTTTTTCACCTCATTTTGAATTAATATCGAAAAAGCACCCTAATTTTCAATCGAAAATTCACCCGTCAAAATATCAGCTTTTTTCAAAAAGTTGGTATGTTTTCTGTTCGTTGAAATCTCTACTTTCCGATGGTGAAAAAAACATATATGTTACCATAGTAAATCTTCTCAGAAAATGCAAAAAATCGAAAAAAAGTCGAATTCGATTTTTTTTTTAAATTAATATAAATAATTTTGAGCTATTTATTAAAATTTACACTTTAATTACTCGAAAAACGTTAGATTACATGCTACATTAATAAAAAAAAATTGCAAGTCAAAATATACTACTATAATTAACAAACAAATAAGTTAATAAAATTAATATTTAATAACTGTACTGTATTTCGAATACTGGCTAGGCTAACGGTTGTAACAGCTGCTACGAAATAGTAGGTATGTATGTAGTACGACCCAGACCCGCCTAGCCCCTTCCCCACTTCTCCATGAAATACCTTTTGATGGGCTACAATTTTTCGTAGGTCACTCAGCTATATAATTTATCTTAAAATAGTTATAAATAGGCATCTACGCATATAATTTAAAAAAGATTCGACAACTTTCTCCAAATATTGTAGATGTCTTATTAAATATTAATTTTATTAAATTATTTGTTTGTTAATTATAGTAGTATATTTTGACTTGCAATTTTATTTTATTAATGTAGCATGTAATCTAAGGTTTTTCGAGTAATTAAAGTGTAAATTTTAATAAATAGCTCAAAATTAAAAAAAAATTTCGAATTCGAGTTTTTTTAGATTTTTTGCATTTTCTGAGAAGATTTACTACGGTAACATATATTTTTTTTTCACCATCAGAAAGTAGAGATTTTAACGAACAGAAAACATACCAATTTTTTGAAAAAAGCTGATATTTTGACGGGTGAATTTTCGATTGAAAATTAGGGTGCTTTTTCGATATTAATTCAAAATGAGGTGAAAAAAATAAATATTTTTAATCAAATAAATTACAGCGTATTTGGGACATAAAAAGGCAAGTTTTCACCAAATTTCGTTAAAAAAAAAACATTTTTGTAAAAGATAAAAATAAAAAACCAAAAACTTGGTTTTTTGAATTTTTCACATACATTTTGAGGTTATGTGAAAAAATTGTAAATACAAAAGTTTTAGATCTTTTTATTACCTACAACTTTGCCATTTGACTTTTTTCGATAGGACTTTTAGTTTTGCCGGAAATCGAGAAAAACCATTTTTTACCCTTAAAAACTCACCCCCATCCCCTTCCCGACCTCAGATCGCCCGTAAATTATTTTTCCTTTCATTTTTATTATATTCCCTTCCTTTTCTAATGGGTTTCATCCTACTATTATTTTTTTTGGTTTTAAAAATTATCGACCCTGGTCTATAACTGACAAATAGTGACAAGAATATGTGTGGTACACTCTAACTAAAAAAAGTAAAATAAAAAACTTTCTGCGAAAAAAAACCGACCGAAAAAACTCTAAAATAACTTTACTTTCCCAAGTCGGTGGCAAAAAAGTCAATGAAACACAGAAAGTCATCGACTTCCGAAAGTAAAGGTATTTTAGAGTCGTTTAGTGTCTTTTTGGAAGTCGTTTTTTTTTCGTAGAAAGTTAGTTGTTCTACTCCATAAGGGAGGCACAGTATCCTATCGCAACGATGAAAGCTTAAAAAACGCATCGTCCACACGCAACCAATGGGCAGCTGATCGAACTGTGTCATCGCAACGTGTCCGGTGTTATGCACCAAAATGCAACGCACCCGAACGTGTGACGTAACAGCACTTGACCCCCGTCCTGCGTGTGCGCACGTTTACACAACGCTCGCTTTCGATACGCATCGCTGCTCAGTTACGGATACTTTACTGGGGCTATGCTTGGTAAAGAAAACGAGAAATTGCCAGAATTCAGTATCATCCTACAAACTGCTGGACATACGACTATCTCAAATCGCTAGTCATTCGACTCAAGCTCTCAACTCATCGAGCTACAACCCACCCTGTGAAAATCTTCGCAGGGACATGGTAGTAGCTGGATGAGGGCATCCTATCTTACATTTGCTAATTTACGATCTCTACTAAAGATCACGTCTACCCAAATAGCGGTCGTTGGGTTTACGGCTAATTATGGCCGGCCAGTACAATAAATTTGCTTATTCTGTGAGCTTTGTCAGTAACTGTTTTAACTCTGGTGGATTCTCTCGTTCCGAATAGAAAATTAGTGACTCGGTATTCCTTTAATATCCAATTACTGTTTTTAAATTAGGAAACGTCTGAAGTGTTTTGTCGCAAATGATTACAGTATCGAACAAAGATTACCAATGATGATTTTGCGATATATAGCAAGAATTGCAACCGATAATGTAATCATATTTTGTAACAAAACCATACTTAAATAATGTTGACCAACTTTATAACATTTAAAGAGCAATAAAAGGTGAGAGAAAGAAATAAAATGAAATCTATTCCACGGTAATATTGAAATAAATAACATGTAATAAACGCTATCAGCTACTTATCACACTTTATTATAATGACAATAAAATATAAAGTACCTTCTGTTTGTTTTGCAGCAGCCACGTGCGCTTGCACGTAAAAAATGCGAGAAATTGCAGGAAAACAGAAATTCCTTACAGAACTCAATTTAGTTGTATGTGATGAATATTGACGAAAGTTTAGAGAATAAATATGGCTATAGGAGTGAACGAAGACCAAAGGAACAAAGGAAGGACTGTGTGAAAGACGATAAGGCCAGGTTGGCAAATAGTAACAAGTCACACGCGTCTGTCGTTTGATAAAAGTGCTTTTATGAGTGTAGAGTCTACACAGTCACACGAGCTACCAAATGAACTGACCCTTCTTGTACGTCAACTGATCGTCACGTCACGCATGGCTGTATCTTTCTTCAAATAAAACCTATACTTAAGTCAAATACTGCACATAGATTAAAAAACCATTAGTATGAGAAGTATCTGATTTAGAAAGTACGGATAGCAAAACATTTGGATAATTAATTAACGGCATTCCTTCGTAAGTTGCCAACCGTACAGGGCTGTCAACATGATCTGTGCTTTGATTCCTTCCTTCCTTACTACTGGGAACTTTCATAGGAAATTTATTTATTGATTGATTGCATTTAGAGATAACTGCTTATGTCTGGCTGAAAGCTCTAAGGCTGCCATCATTATCATAATCACCAGATAACGCATCAACTACCCACCTCTGGGCCCATAACCCAACACAAACTCTAAACTACGCGGGCCCCCATCGAATTGGCGAATATCAATGTCTTGCATTATTTGTTTCCTGGTGATGATTTCTTGACTGTTCGGAGAGCAGTGGGAATGATATTAATTACACAAAGTAACGCTAGTGACTGGAAAACGGTCGCCATCTACGTTATAGTAAAAGAAAATGCAGAAACCCACTTTAACTTCGCGCGGTAACCCTACCACAGATGCGACTTCGGTCCAGACGAAGCGATCGAAAGTGAAATTTCAGAGCGCAGCACATCGGCCGATAACCCCGACCACACATAGGTATATAGTATATAGCCGCTATGTAACACATAATATCGTAAAATAAAACCTGTTCACACTGACAGGTTTGGAAGTTGATTTATTTTTTTAGCTTTATTAATAGTAATTACAGTTTATGTAACGTGGTTACGAATCACGCATTTTTTTTCCTTTGGCCTAGATTTTTCCTGACCGGACATTCCCGTGTTCAAAATAAACCCACTCTTTCTTATAAATAAACGTAAATTTTCTTCTTGCTTTCTTTGGAATTGTTGTTAACATGTTCTAAGACAAACGACAGCGTGTTTGTCTCAGATCATGTAAACAATAAGTAGTTAACTTTATCGTATGATTGTCACCTTTATTTGGTTACAGGTAATGTTAGTTTTTCCAAAATGGGACAAAGTGAACATAAGTGCGCTTTGCCTTATTGGTGGAAGAAGTTGGGGCTAAGTGAAATAATCCGTTTTCCCAGAGCTTTTATTTTACGAAAAGCTACTGAAAATTACATTTTGACCGTGTATACCTACCAACACGGATTTTTTTTTGCTTTTCTGTAGGTAACAGCTGTTTTTTTTTAATAACCGACGAAAAATTTCTATACATATGAGGGGCTCAGAATGATGTACTGAATACCCGAATAATTTATTGATCGTAGTTCTTGTTATAATTACAGTAAGTAATAGAGGTCATTGTTAATTCTGTCATTAGTATTCATTGTACTATTGAGCAATGAATGACAGGTATAACGACGTGTTATTACTTGCTAATGAGGTGCCACCGAACTGATAAGATCGTCCACACCCATTTGTGTAGTGCAAATGTTATTTAATTATTGTAAGACCTTGCGATGCTATTAAAATGAAATCCCTGGGAGTCATAATTAAACATTTTGATGGATTTGTCTCTGAAGATTTTTTGATACTTTCTCCCACAAAAGTTAAAAACCAAATGATCTTAACAGCCACAAGATTACTTAGATAAAAAGTGAAAAGTTTACAAACTAAACTAAAGACAACAAAGAAATAAAAACAAAACACTAACAAGCCCTGACGTCACAACCTTACTTCTTACAAGGTCATCAACTAACATTATGGCGGTAATCTATTAACAAGATATTAACATATTTCGTGTTATAACATCGTGATATAGAAATGAACGTGCGGCGCAATCGATACGACTGTAGTACCGACTATTTGTAATCTGGTCATTTGATATCGGAGATGGAGAAAATAATTATGCAATATTTTTTGTATTGATACAAAAGTTATTCAATATAATTTTTAATAAAGCAGGCTCGCTGCCCACTCCCTCGCATAGACAGCAGGGGGACTAACGTGGCTACTATAACAGAATCATAATATGTTAATAATATGAATCACGTTACCATTCTTATAATGGTCACAGAAGCAGTTAATATTATATTATGAAGTGTCACTTTGGGCTGCGGGACTGTTCGAAAGAGATACCGCGGCCCTGGAACATAAAGGGCCAATGAAGGAACATGGGTGTTTTTTAGTCAGTAAGAGTCTGACACTCCCTTCCGCTCCGCCCAGAGCGGGAGGATCATTTGATGATTTCTCACCCCCCAAAAAAAAAAAAAAAAGTGTCACTTTGTAACCATTTTACGAATTGTAACGATATTCATAAAGATAATTTAATTTGTCAAAACATGCGTATACATGCACATTAAGCATGCAGGATGACACAATACTGATATTTCGTTCGTGCATGTTTCACCCGTAAGGCGTACAAATTGCATATAAAATTAACAAAATATAAAAAAAATGAAATTAAAAAAGTCAGTAATATCATATTATTATCCTAATATGATACTAATAAAGCGGTAATTTTAGGCTACCAGGTCTGTGTCCCAAATGGAACGTACGGTATGGGTAAACAGTTTAGATGTTTTCCATTTTTAACCGACTTCAAAAAATGGAGGAGGTTCTCAATTCGGCCGGTATATTTTTTTTTATTGACACGAATCCAAATAGTTTCGGCCCACTCCATCTCACAAAGCTGTGGCCTGGACTGGTGTCTGGGAAACAGGCCGAGGCCACCTGAGTGGAAACATTGTAGAACATGTTAAAGTGACCTACTTATTTATTTCATTTGTCTGGACACGAAAACAATTTGACCAATCAATTTTAAATGAGAAATAAGTACAAGTTGTAATTTTATTGGCGCAAAAAATAATTAATCAGCCAAAAAAATGAAGTGTCTGGTTGCCTAGATTGGAAAGAAAAACCTGTTGAGTACTACAGTTGTGAATTCGTGATATACTGCACGATCCATCGATTGATATCATTCCTCTATTATTGCAAGGAATAATAGTTGTCTTTTCATTACAACAGTTTGAAAAAAAATTATGCTTATAAATTTATGTCTTCCAAATAAATCACCTTGTGGTTCATCCCTTAAATTTTAAGAAAATGTTTAAATTAAAATACGGTGCTTTACCAAAGATCAAAAACGTAAAAAATCTCAGTTACACGTTTATTCAAGGCCCGCTGTACGAAAGTCTAGTACAAGCTTTGTCGACTATTAGTTGATGTAAGCAATAGTAATCGTTACAGATGTTTATTTTATTGAATCTGGATCAAACTGCAAATTAACCTCGTCATATCTGTTTCGATCAAATTCCAATAAACAATATTGCAACAACAAAAAAAGTCAATCACGTGTTGATTTTCATGACTCGCGTTTGTTTAGATATTAAACTTAATGTAGCGTGCAGTATACTTGATTGTATTTATTTACACATCACCTCTCATAACATAACGACAGTTTATTGATCTGGAGGTTAGCACAGACGTGAGACCGTTTCACGCTCTCTACGTCACGGTCGGCAGTTTTCTTTAACGCTTGCACTTGTTTTTAAAACAGACTTCTGTTTAGGTATACTTCTACAAGTTTTTCACACTATTACACGATGTTTTGTTTCCGTTTCTGTGTGAAAATCTATTTTAATATGGTTATTAGCTGATTCTTAATGAACGCCATTTTTTTATAATAACACCACGAAGGTGAGTCCCAAATGGATAACCAAAGGTGCACCTTATAGTACAGGCAAATTTAATCAATTATTTAAATATAACTGTATTGTACTGCCCATGTAAGAAAGGGCAAGCCTTTTTTTAGCAACGCTAAGCATGAAGCGTTTTATTTAAGTACCGTTGATACGAGAGAAGAAACTGCAAGAAATAACTTCCTATTTTTCTTTTAACTTTCCTTTATAAATATGACTGATATAAATGACAATCTAAACCTCACAGGCCCTTGTACAAATAAACAAATCATCCAACTTTCTCCACCTTGGAATGCAAAACTTCTGTTATTGACATAACCTCTGGAAGCTCACGTAGCACCCACAATGGAATCACGTCCCTGCCGACTACCTATTGATAACAAGACACAGTAAAGAGTGAAAGTAACAAAAAATATTCTATCATTGTGTACAGAAGCTGTCACACCTTGCGGAATGTATTACTTTCATTGATTGAGCGCATGAGATGGCCATCATAGTGTGTTAGATTGGTCATTATTTTCTTTGTTACGGTTTCACGAGTTGGCTGGTATACGACATGCTTGTGTAGGTACTATAAAGGTGATGATCATCTGAACTTGTAGGTGTTATGTGAGGAGTTGTTAATTGCACCCCAATTTTTCCAGTTGCTATGACGCCTCAATATAATACTATGTGCAAGAAAACCTTTCCCAATCTTGTTCAGGACCAATGGAATGACGAACTTCAAAACGGCGACTAAAAAGCCATTATTGACTTTATGAAAATAATTCTAACCGATTATAAACCAAGCGAAAGACCAATGAGATAATTTACAATTGATTGTATTGTTAGCTTGTAAGGTTAAGTGCGATGACTAGCGTTATACGGCGAGTTATAGAGACATCACATGCAAACAACTTAACTGAGCCTCGAATCTGCAGCTAATAAACGTGAATCAAATGCTTGTCAACAACACATGCATGTGCTGTAAATATTACGTTACTGTAAATAATTATTTTGTGAAGACATTATAAGGTATATTGTTACTCTGATGGAAAACATTACATAACATCACTCTTGTCATCCACAAAGGGATAGGCGAAGGTATACCTTAAGGTATACCCATAGTACACCCACTGTTGTCGATTTTAATAAAGGGCGAGCCTTTGCGGTTACCCGGGCACACATTCAGACCCAATAACACTTCCGAGCCTGGGAATCAAACCTAGAACCTCATACTTAGCAGTACTGCTATCAACTACTAGATCAATGAGGCACTCTGCTGGAGAATTATTGGAAAAGTCATAATTTCCTCCTTTTTCACTAAAGGTACAATCGTTCTTAATTCTCCACTTTATTAACGCATATTTGCGTAAATATGCGTAAATAAAGTGGAGAATATGTACATAAACAGAATCCACAGGCAACCATCGCGCAAGGTGCTAGTCATTACATCATCATCGCCATCAACCATGGTGTTCCACGGCCTGGGCCCAGCCAGTGTGACACCATGGTTCGTTCCATACCATCGGAGGCTATGGTTGTAAACGACCGCGACGCAACACTCTTCTTACCAAAATGAAAAGGTTCCCACGTTTTCACTTTTACGAAATACTGTTTTGGCAGGATGGTAGGTACCTTTATTTGATCGGTAAAAATATGTTATCGATTACGACATGGCTATCAAGCATGTAATGGGGAAAACCAGGCTAACGAGTATTTTGAGTGAAAATAACTACGGATAAATCAAGTAATCGATTTTGAGACTTGTACTTATCAGAGCCAAGACAAAGTTACATTCAATAATGGTTATCGATGATGGAACAGGCAAAACTGTGTTACATAAACATAAGCTATCCAAAGCTTATGTCAATCCTGTTGACAATCGTTCTAAGAATAAGAAATTCTTTCTAAGCTTTTATATGTTTCAGTATGGTTTCAGTTTCACAAACCACGGCACTATAACTATTTTTCCCTTACTTTGAGACGTAATCTAAACTAAAATCTTGTTTTTAACAGTTTTTCTACTCTAACCGTGTCGAATCAAGAGATGTTTATAAAACAATTAACGAGGAAAACCAAAGGCTCCCATTCGGAACTGAAACAATAACTAACAGCTATTTACTTATAGCAAGAAAACCACATCAATGAATTACCCAGAAATAGAACTGATTGAAAAACTAAGTTCAATGACCTGGTAGAAAAGTACGAAGTAAACGAAGAGTAAATATATACTTTTATTTTTGACTGGGTTGTAAACACAATCTCTGACAGAGTTTTTATGCGTTGCGAAGTTCTGTGTTTCATCCCGGTGATACGTTAAATTAAAATACACCCATTGTAGTTCTTCTTAGCGTGTCCATGGACCTCACTCGCACATAATCTTTCATATTAAGATTAAGCGATGTGGGTTTAACCAAAATTAATGTTGTTTTTTTTTTTTGAAATAAAAAGTTTTTAATTTAATTTTTATTTTTTATGGCAATCTAAATTGTGTCGACCCAGAACTGAATCACTAGTTTGGTGCCTTCAGTCTGCGTCCATCAATGTCGTCGTCTGTAATGAACAAACAACAGGACACGATATTAAGTGCCCCATCGTTTGTGGGACAGTGTTTGCTGCTCCCGGCAGCGTAAGCATACTATCCACCAAGTCCTCAAACCCATTGTACTGACCAAAGCAAAATCCAGTCTGATTATCAAAATGTATTATCGGATGCACCGCAACCAATTATACCATAGAATCAAAAGGAATTAAAATATAACTAGCTCAAAGTAAATTGGAATTGAATTATTTAAAAGTCGATTCAACAACAAACCAGGGGCCCGATTCTGCTATTACAATAGTGTCAGAATGGTCTGTCATTGATTTCTTAATTGTTGATTTTGACAAGTTTGGTAATCTACTAATATAATGGCGTCATTATGACTTTCCAATGGTCAACCACTGACAGTCCATTGAAAGAAATGGCATAGAATGGTAATCTTGTACATAATGACAAATGAATGACTGACTTAGGCGGTAATCTGCTAAAATTTTGACAGTTCCTTTGATCACTGACCTACCATTAGAACGTCATCGTGCAGTCATTGCTTTTATTTAGTTACGAGTAAAGTGTTTGTGGAATATTGAATGGAGACAATGTATTCTCGAGCTAGCCAACGCAGTGGATGTTAGATAAAGAAGATGGGTGGAATGCAGAAGACGTCGTCGAGCCTATAACTTGACGAGAATGAATACGAACCCATGATATACCCGAGGCGGAATTTGTAAAAACTTTTCGCCTTTGAAAGGATTCAGTAAGGGGGTTAATTAAAGAACTCATTCCCCTTATGGCCAGACCGCGCCGAAACGATAGCGTAACGGCAGAAATGAAGGTGAGAAAACTGAATTTGACATTGATTTATTATTCTATAGCTATATACACGAAATAGGTTGATTAATGTTATATTTTTTATTGCAGATTCTAATAGTTTATGCATCAGGGTCCTACCAAAATTTGATTGGACAGATTGCCCTCCATAATGTTTCACAAATTACTGTATCAGGAGCAATTAATGAAGTAACAGGCATTAGAGAGGTATTGAATGAATTTCTTGTTATAGAACTTTAGATGCAACAGTTCTTGTACCTATATGTCAAGAACAGTGAGTATTTAAAAGTAATAAGACGTTCAGTAAAATGGGGTTGTATAAAAGTAAATTTATTTTTTGCAGGTGTTTGCTTGCAGTGTTGCAGCACATGCTTTACGTTATAGTCCAACAACTGCAGGCAAGATTGTGAATGCATGTTGCATATTGCACAATATTGCAAACATGGCAAGAGCACCGTTGCCACCTGCCTGATGAAGTTTATGCAGAAGCACTGGCTTGCAATAGGTATGTGATTTCTATTTCATTATTTTGGAATATAATGAAGTTGGAATTTTAAATGATACTACTACTATGTTAAAAAATCAACATTTAAATTACTTTTTATTTATCATAAACTAAATATTTATTTAACAATATTTAAGTTGACTTTCAAGCCAATTGAAAAATGTGAAAATCATTTAAATAATAAAACAAATCCAAGTTAAATTATCATAATATTTTAATCATCATTTCAAAAACAAATAACAAATTTTACCATATATAATGAAAATAATAACAGTCATGTCATTAATCACTAATCAGTCTTTTAATTTAGGAGGAAAATAATTAAGCAGCACCTAATCATCAAGACCATCAAAGGGTGAATCGGGATCTTCTTGAAGGTCGGGCACTGCAGCAGGCTCTTGTTGACAGACTGTGGAGAAATACATAAATTAAATTAGCAGATATGTAATGTAAACCCATCTCAATATTCTAGTGAAGTGCGAAAATGCTCTAATTATTATTAAAATGATTTAATTCTTTTTTACAGATCCACAGTATTGTACTAAATATGATTTAAAATAAATTAATACTATTTTTATAAACACTGTTTCATTTAATCATTTATCATTACAGCCATTTGGAATCCACTGCTGGACATAGACTCCTTAAATAGATTTCATTTATCTTTTAATAATCTGACAAAACCTCTTGCATACTTTAGAAAACATTAGTCAGACTCAGAATCTGATGACATTATAATTCTGCGGAGTTTCTATGAAAACAAATTTAACTTTAATACAATAGTTACAACACTTCAATAGGATGTGTAACCTAGCGCTCAGTATCTGATCTGAGTTACAATCAAGATGTCAAATTCTGCCCAATGTACTACCACTGATGTGAGTCTACACCTAACAAAGGTTTTAAGCTTAGCTGGAGGGGTTATATTAATTTTTATTGTATTGTTTTCAATGCTCCTTAATACTTATTGTGGGTATGTTTGTAGGTACATACAATGAGTAACCTGTTGCACTTATGTGACTCTTCTGTGATTTAATTTTCTTTAACATTTTACTCTTATATTCATTGTACTTGGAACTAAAAAAAGTGTAAATATTACAATAATGATACATTTTATAATGCATACCTAATTATACTGTATTTAGGTACTTACTGTGCGCCACTCTGCCGGCGTTTTATTGGGGCAGTCCACCGATACCCAATTTAAAAATTGGGCGCACTTCATACAATATCGTTTCGATGAACTTCGCCCTTCATTTGCTCAATTAGCACCATTTTGTATAAAATCAATAAATATAGGCTTCTCTGTAAAGGGAATTTAAATATACAAACAAAAATCTAATAAAAACACTGAAATGTAAAAACATAACAAAACACCGGCTGCTAGAAATAAATAAACAGATAAACGTCAAAGTAATGTCACATTTGACTTTGACAGCTAAACATAACATAAATTTAATGTTTTTTTGCTATTTACGAACTTCTTACTACTTCAGATTGCTTATAATACTAATAAATAATATGTAAAAATATATATAAATAAAATCTCACATGAATAGATGTTCAAATTTAGTAGTAGTTTTTCGAAAATCATTTCTACCAAGGAATTTTATAATAATGGCAATACTACAATGTCATTATACCACAATTCTATTACGAGACCACTGACCGACCAATGATCGACCATTATGAATTTAGCAGATTACGAACTTTAAGCAAAATGACAATGGGATCGTGTTGGAATGTCGAATTTTATAAAAATAGCAGAATTGAGGCCCAGTTATACCTAGGTAGTTGTCCTTTTAAATTTAACAGTTCATCCGTCAACCTTCATCCTACATTCACACCGCGTATCCACTATTAAGTAATCCATGTAATCTAACTGTCTCCCTGGTTAGTAGTCAAGAGCACAACTACCCATAAGCTCAGTGTTTGGCAGGCTCACACACGGCGGCTGCCAGCAGACGCGGTCCCACACTGACGGAACTGCTCGCTGGGTTGAATACTGACCAAGTTGACAGTCAGTGAACTTTGGATCTCACTGTTATTAATGTTTTAAAGATGTAGTGTGAATAACACTTAGTGTGAGTGAATTTGTAAGCTCTGGTACACATAGCAACGCGCAGTAATCCCCGAAGGACATAGGTATGCCATATAGTACACCCACATTTCGCCAGTTATGTTTAAGTCACATGTAATGGGGGGCAAGCTGCTTGCTATTAAACGGACACAAATCTTCTAACACAGGGCCACTACTAAAGAATTCCTGTGAAAATTGAGCCAAGATACAAACAAACTAAAGCGTTAAGGCCTTTATATCTCTCGCAATAAAATTAACACCGTCATACCGCAGGGAATGACGAATTCACACCAATTAATTTTAACACATCATATAACATTAAATTACAACCAGCAACTAATTGCAAACCGAACCAACAAAACGTTCGCCCCCCCTCTCCTCCATGACTTGCAACTCATTACATAAGAATGACCGACGCATGGGCAGATACCCTTGCAGGAAACGCACGTAACAATTAGCTCACAACTGCGGCCGGTTGCTATTCATCAATAGTTGTGCAATGAAGATTACATGTGGATGGGGTGAGGACTGGTCTTCCGCTTCGCATGATAACTGGTATGATAAACCCTGAGGGCGCTGATGACAAATCGATTGTCACTCAGTTGATTGCATAGCCATTTCTAATCACGTAGTCCTCATAATTAAGGTCTCAAAGATAATGGCCAAGCAGTCATTAAATTTTCGCTGAGAGCTAATGATCTTATCGCAAAAGCCATGGTGCAGCTTGGAAAAAATATTGATTTCGGGAGACACATACTGCCTACAGAGTCTGGGTACGGGGAAAAAGCTGTTAAGATGGATTGTGATTAGCAAGGCCATGTGTTTTAATGGCTGACGATCGCTAGCATCAAAATTAGCGGCCAAATAAAAACAAATAACGTCGTGGAAGGCTCCAGCGAAGATATTATAATTAACACTAGAAACGGGATATTTACCATGTCCACTGTTTGTTTTGAGTTCCCGATATTTCCAGCGAAGATGTCAATGTAACATCTTCTTCTTAGCGTATCGATGGCAATCTAAATTATATCGGTCCAAAACTGAGCTACTAGTTTGGCGCTTTCAGTAGTTTCCATCAGTTCCTGTAGCGAACAAACAACAGGACACGCAGGACACGATATTAAGTGCCCCATCGTTTGTAGAACAGCACCACATTTACACTCCAGGGCAGAGTCATTAATTAATATAACATGAGACCACTTAATGTAAGACTGCCCACAACAGCCAAGAGAAGTGGAAAAAATAGACGAAATGCCATGGGCTATTCATAATAATAACTAGGTACCCAGATGGCAGACACAAGGCAGGCAACTCTTTGCTGGGTCGCAGCAATTAATGTATTCATTGACTTTGACATTCATGACTCGTAGTACTCCCTTTCAACTGATTACCATAAGCAGTGTCAGAAACACGTGTCAAAGTCATTGCTCTACAGTCTACACTAATTGGACTTATAATTAGAACTAATAAATGATAACCTACATACATTTGTATTGAACGTCTATGTTGAATTAATTATTTTTAAATGAGTTTTGACGCCTCAGTCTGTTTATTGAGAAGTCAATTAAGGTTTAGGAAAATTTAAGTCTCGATAGCGGGTCGTGTTAGATGTGGTGACATCTTCTAATGACATCTGAACTGGAAAATCACATCTCCCTGGCGTTCTCCCAATTATTTTGGTTATTTCCCTTATTACTGAATGTAGCCGCAGCCTTTCTGAAATCCCCAACCCAGTTACTGAGTACGTGATACCCTGTAAGACTGATTGACAGACTTTTGGGCTTCTGATTACTTGACCGACTGTTAAACGAGTTTTTCGAGGCACGGAGGGGTTTCGTTATGTTATGAATTGTCACCCATCCCAGGATCGACCTCGGCGAGAGTTGCTTTACCCTAAAAAGTTATCGTGCCTCTCGGGTTACAAAACCCAGCTACTCACGAGGTAGTAATGTTAGCACCAATCTCCGATATTGTTTTAATTTCAGTCTGAAAATCAGCATCAAAATAGCCAACTCCTACATTTCTTGAAACAAGCTGCAGCAATGCTGTAATAAGGCACTGTTAACCAACTGTTGGTTACCTACAGGGATTCGAACCCAGCACTACGCCGCACCGCGATACAAACATGTGATATTTTGATTTCCTTTCACCGCGATAATAGGCGGCTACTTTGCGTACATACCGCAACTTTGCGTAGGCGCAAGGCATGAGCTTTATTTTGTTTAACAAACTTAAACCAAAGGGTAACCAACGGGACACTATTACTAAGCCTCCGCTGTCCGTCCGTCTGTCTGTCAGCGGGCCGTAATAGGTAGACAGATGATATTTTCACAGAATGTGTATTTCTGTTGTCGCTGTAACAACAAATAATAAAAATTAAATTAAAGGGGGCTCCCTACTACGATTCATGCGCGAGTCTAACTCGCACTTGGCCGGTTTTTTCTTCCTTTGCGTAGAATGAATTTTAATCAAGCTAAATATAATTGGCCGCAGAACTCACTTCTACTCTTTTGAAAATGTTAAAAAATGATTATGTCTGTCTTTTAACAATAGTGTATCCAAAGGTTTAGGCCAACAAAATTTTAAAATCTGTCGTGCCATCAACATGAACAAGAATATTATTTATTTTTACCACGATTTTTACCCTACAGCGCGCGGATCGATTTCCATATGAAAAAATGATCTTTTTGCCAAATGACAACAAATTGTTCATCCTTCAGTTGCTCACTTACACCAATCGCACCACGTTGCCCAGTATTGCATAACACTGGTTTGGGACCCACACGTGCACTCGCTCACTTATGTGTTTCCAATACCGATTGTTTGTGTTCATTCAGGTTTACGGTTTTATACATAGTATTGATTCTTCATCCTGTTTACACAAGGGAAGAGGAGATTTATGTTTCTACCTGCTACTGTCCACGAATATCTAGGTACAATCCCTGTGGTATAATTGACTATTGACATTTGACCTATATTTCTCATAAAGATGCGTCAGGTAACGTATGACACTGACTGTAAAAATTGACGGGCCTATATGGTTTTAGCCTCGATTGCACATCATTTCCTATACTCTAAGCAAACACAGTAAATATTGCGTATCAATACTTTATTTAGTTTTTATTTTTTATTACCAAGTAGTACACAAAATAGGCATAAAACATCAATTTACTACGTCGTAATTTTTTTTTTTTACATTTAAACAGTCATACAAAATCACACTTATTATAAACAAGTTAAACAAAACTACGATAGCAATCAAAACATTACTTAAAAAACGTTTTTACACAACTTTAATTTAATAAATAACAAAATAAACACTAAACACAAAATAAACGACCAGTGTTTTCAACGTCACAATCACGATCTTTGCAATAGCAACTGCGTCTACAAACGCCGTTCACTACAAAATTATCGCTAACAGATAAACCTCATTTTGTAACTAAAACAAAAAAAACTATGAATGAAACAGTAGCGAATAGTCGCACGTTCCGAAACTGAATGTGTAACTATGTTGGGAAATATGGCAGCGACTGCGTCTGGCAACCTGTCAGTAATTATAAATGCTGGTTGCTTTTGCGTTGTAATGTCAGCCGTGTATAATTTTTGACAGGTGTCACTAATATTCTTCAATTGGTTTACACAAAGTTGTAGGCAAATAAATTGTGTTGAGTGTGCGTTGACACCGTTTTGACACTATGTTGACACCATGTCGTCATCTACTTGACATTATGTATCTGCCTAGTAATTGTGGCAGATATTTGTTTAAGTTTTTTCCATAATTGGTCTTCATCAAGAATACACAGAATGAGATTTGCGTTCTGAATTTACAAGGCTGATCATTGAACAAAAACTTTAGTTTTCAAGGGTGCAAAATCTAAATAAAAACCGTGATTAAAACAAAAGTAATTAAAAGTATTAATTTGTAAATTAAACTGCTATCACGGTTTTACATAAAAAGTATAAATGCCAAACTCTAAAACTAATTTCAAGTAAATGGTAACCTTATAATATAACAGCCGGGAGTTGGAAATGTGCCTAGTTGATGACAATAGGCTTGCTCTCTACTACATGGGGACTTCAACATAACTGGAGAAATGTGGGTCACCACAAAAAGCACCCAAACCAACCACCCAAACAACAACCTTGAGGTTCACCTCTGCCTCGATTATTATCCGTGTTTTTTTTTTTAATATTATGTGTTTATAATATGTTTTATTTAGAAAGGAAGCTTCTGAAAATTTACATCACTACAGAAAAAACAACTATACTACATACCAAACTGGTCCCCAAAAAACCTACGGATCCTGTGTCAAAATAACAAAGCGTATCGTCTTTTTTCGTAATGTAGATCGATTAATCCATAGTACTATGATTACGATTACGGCGGCAATTACGCGATTGCCTCATAATTACGCGATGCCGGTGCATTCCTGACAGGTCTATGACTTGCTTGCATACGCTTGACGTAAACAGCCAGTTACATGGAGTTATTGAACGATGAAGCTATGATCGACTGTTGATTTGTAGGTTTACGATGCGGTTGATGCAGATTAAGTTCAAGTAAGGAGAAAGGTGTAATGGGCAAATATCTTGAATGTACGTGGGTGATTGTCACCTCACAACTCAGTATAGTACCACATGGGCAGAATTTTGCAACTTACCAAAGACATTCAAATATTACGAAGTCGTTTTTATCTCTTTGCAACTTACCTATGTTCCCTTACTGATTTTCCTAAAGGACAACGTGTAGTCTAGTACAAGAAGAAGTAGTTCTTCTTCTTTTGCGGCGTCAGGAGCGAGTTATAAGTCCTTTAAAGTTCAGGAGGACCAGTTTGAAGTCTAGCTAGTGGGGCACGGTCTGGTCGGGAGCACTGCATTCGCAATAGTGTCAGAAATCTTTTTGAGATTTCTTTTGAATTAGTTTAAGTGGTAAATTTAAATTGTCATTTTAATACATTACACGTAAAACACTGGTATTCAGCTGCATCCGGTTAGACTGGAAGCTGACCCCAAAATAGTTGGGAAAAGGCTAGGCAGTTGATGATGAATCCATTACACTCGCAAATCTACAATTCAATCTGCATCTATTTTAATCACATAAAAGTGAACACATTAATCGAACGAATCATTCATCAGCTCAACAAAAAACCTTCGCGCGTAATCTGGGTAGTGGCGTAAAATCTATAGCTTTACATCGATATAGTTTTTATCGATGTTTTTGTGCTCGTTACCGAGTGAGGTCAGCGCATCCTTGGGTGTGGGTCAGCTGCCATTGATGCTGACTGATCTGTTGTTGGGCAGTGGAGTGTGAGAAAAGTGCACAAAAATACTTTAGCGACGTTATTTATTATTGATTTTACTGTCGCTTAAGTATTTTTATGCAGTAAAGGAAAAAATCCTTTATTATCCCTATTCATACCTAATTGTTGGAAAGAGAGATACTTGGATAGTTTGCTAAACGTCTAATGTTCCAGTTTCAACATTACAGACTGACACTGGACATTACTATCGAGTTATTCCCTTCTTAAGCCATGCAACTGCTGCAAGATTGGTAGCTCATACATATGGCTAGGTTTCTTTATGAGAATCTGTGCCATTTGCAATGTTCAAAAACAACAAACCCAGACACCGATTAAAAGATACCTTAACATTTACGAAAAAGATCGTGACATTAAAAGTAAACCACACACTATCTTCTATTTATATTTTTACGGCTCATAGTGTCACAGTTCACACGCCGTATATCTCTAACTTAAATCTACTATCAAGTACTATCAACTTACTAAACTAGTGGCAAGGTAAATAAGAAAAATATCGTAAATCATCGCGACTTTCTTCCTAAATCTGGTTTCCTAATACATTGGTTCTGGTGAAAGTCTTTCTGTTTGTGAGTCATCTTAAAGTAAAATTATACAACTCATTTACATAAGTCTGCTAACGTTAATGCTTGAATTCTAATGTTATAACTTTTGATACTGGTTTTTCTAGTTGGAATCGGATATGATTTAATTTTTCTAGATGATTTGACATGTCCGGTTCACTCATTGGTCAACCGAATTACGTTTATCTGCAGTAACTACAAAGTTATTTTAAACGTGACGTGTTCTTGTGTGGAGACCGCGAATCGGCAAACGTAAGGTGGGACACCCTCAGGCTCGGTGGAGTGACGATCTTCGCGGGGTGGCTGGTAGCAACTGGATGAGAGTTGCTAAGAATCGAGTTGAATGGCGTACGATTGAGGAGGCCTATGTCCAGCAGTGGACTGCTATAGGCTGATGATGATGATGATGATCGTTGATGTTTCCAACCACGTTTGCGCATTTAGAATGTCACATTCTCTAAGTCCTCAGAGGACTGTGACATCAGATACTGAACACTGAGAAAGTCTCGAGCAATGAAAGTGCCTTCTCTGTATGAAAAGAGGCATTTACCTTGCAGGTTATTAGATTTTTTTCAGATATACATAGGTCTAACTATTATTTAGTTTACAAATAACTCCCACTGAAGCCAAGAACCTTGATATTATTAATTCACACAACTTTTTTTCGACCATGTTTTTTGCTCCCCAATCCACTAAACATGATAAAGATTTGCTCTGTGATCTGTATCATTGATCTGGACCAATTCTACAGCATCAGGTTTCACCTTCCCGTCCCATTGTTAGTTGACGCTCGGGCTGTGCCATCCATCTGATTGGAGCCAGTGGCTTGGTGCCTTGATATGTAGCGATAGGCCTTCGACAGGCTTCGCTTCACTTTGGTGAGGCGAAAATGAGTGGAAATATATTAATCTAGCTGTATATTAGAGCGGTTGTTGTTTGCTTTTATCGGTGTTGGTTAATTGAAGACGTGTAATTTGTAAATATTTAACTGTTGTCTCGTCAATTAACCTAATTGTCATAACTTCGATAAGTGCTGAAATATTATGTAAGTTATTAGGTACACAACGTTGTATTTTTTCCGAAACTTTACTACTGTTATGTCAGGCAGAAATTAGTGAAAAAAATATTTGAACGATTATTGTGTAATAGTGTGTATTCTTGATTGAAGGTAGTGGTAATTACTGATCTTTTTTTTTTGGGATGGGAAATCATCAAATCCCGCTCTGGGCGGAGCGGAAGAGAGTGCCAAACTTTTACTGACGAAAACCTATCCATGTTCCTTCTTTTGCCCTTTGTGTTCCAGGGCCGCGGTATCTCTTTCGAACAGTCCCGCAACCCAGGTAATTACTGTACTACAGTGACGTTTCTAGTCAATGAAGGCGTGTTCAATCAATTGTCAAGTAATTAGGTTCCCAACATTATATTTCCCAAAAGTTTCTTAATCGAAAACGCATCGTACTTCGACACAATTGAAGCTACCGTTACATTCCGTGTGTAAATAGTTTACCAAGCTTTTTGAACGCGAAGTCTCACTTATCTCGTAAGCTATTCTTACCATTATCACTAATCCACAATAATGCCATTCCAAACAAACATTTTTTTCTGAGCCGGTTGGTTCAGGCGCGAAGCGGTGTAACGTAAATGTGAAGGTTTGGTCAACATTTCACGAACCACGCGCCAAGGGCCGCGCCTTGGTCCCACCACGAGCCGGCAAGGGCTGCCACTAACGTGTTTAAACGACGATTAATAATTAATTTAATGAGCTAAATACTCCAGAATTAAGATGCATTTAAACAAATTAAAGCTTAAAGCGAGCTTCAGCAGTCGTAGTTTTTCAGCAGATATTTTAATAGAGATACTGTTGGACGTGTATTTCTTGTAAACAGGGCCTCGGATTTCAAGTTTGAATAGTTCACACAAATTACACTTATTCGTTGCGATAATTAGTAGAATAATTAGTTTTGTTAATATATTCCTTTCATGGATTTTCTGTTTAAGTTCTATCCAAGTGTCAACCCTGAAAACATATGAGAAGGTGTCATATTATCGGATATTTGGCTTGTGGTTTATCGATAGTGTTAAATATTGGGCGACGACGACACACAACAACGCTGTTTAGTTAGGATTTCTTGAAATCGAGGACAAAGGTATAAGTTCAAATTCTAGTTAAATGATAATAATCTATACAGACGTTTCTAGATACGATTTAAAAAGGTTCAATATTGATTTCAATTGACTGCCGATTTGAACCATTAGAAGGAAAAATTGTGGAGCATAGAACTCGCACTAATTTCCACGACAATACAAGCTCCCAACTTTCTTCTTCTATAGTCACAGTCCACCATGGTCCACCGTAGTCCATCGTCATCCACTATGGTCCATCGTGGGAACAGGTGTGCACGTGAAAGCAGGCGCGCCCATCTGCGAGAAAGTCATCGCCGACCTCTGCGTCGTGGATCACCCACGGCTTTAATGATTGTATGTAAATTAAATGTTATAACTTCTTAACCTGTTAGGAATGATTTCATTACAGGTGTCTTAGTATGCGATATTAATCTGTGATAAGTATATGACATACTTTAAAGTTAAACAACATTACAGTTCATCAGTGGTAAGGAGTCGTGGCGGACTAGTGGTTGGTGGCGGTGTTATACGAGTGGCAGGTCGTGGCTTCGAACCTAAGCAGGCAATTTACTTTGTGCAAAGTATTTTATCAAGCCCTCTCTAAAAACAGTCAAAGAAAGCATACTGAAGAAACTAGCATGTCGTAGGACCTCGAACCCAACATGCGAAGACATTTGTGATATCTACTAACTCGCTCTAAGCATGGGATCCACTCACTCACAGAGACCAGGCCTGTGTCTCATCACTGACAACGTTATGCTGACTATGTTATGAAACTCCTACCAAACACACTCTCTCATTACATATGACTGCTGGGTAAATTTCGTTGCTGGTAAAGTCAATAGCGTCTCACCACACATACTACTGCTGATACCCCCACAATTAAACTCCACAGTTACTAATTTAAATTCTATTTAACATCTAACTTAGTGTTAGTATTCATCGCTGAGTTCTGCTCTGTTATACTTTTATTTTTTTCCCGACATATGCCACGACAAATTGCTTGATAACTGTAATCATCTCCCGCGCACGCAAGCGCGTGATTTGTGCCTCGTGCCTGTGAATGCATTTGATTTTCAATTAGATAATAATAATTATTAAGCATTCTTGGTTTTATGATATTGGTTGCTTCTTGTGATTTGCTTTGAAAATCGTTGTTTCGAAATCGAATGGAGGGCAAGAAAAGTGGTCAGATAATCAGGTGCTTCTGGTATTCTACATCGGCTGATTATAATGTGTCTCTCATAATAAAAGTGCAAGATCTCTTAGTTACTTATTAAATGATGTTAAGGCTTTTAGTCCTAAATACCAATACCATCGACCAGTTTTTTATTCATATCATAATAGATAAAATAGTTTTGTTAATTACTTAATTCGATCCTTTCAACCTCATCTTCATCCTTTTCCATATAGGAAGGTTGATTATATTACTTGGCTGTTGACATCGAGATCCCCAGCTCACAATGCTTATGGTCACGGTCATCACTTAAGAGCAGTAGAGTGTGACCTCTTCATGGGGTTCGCTTAACCCACATTGCACCTCAAACAAACTTAAAGTCAACAACATTCTACCTTCAAGTCGTGACGCTCCTAATCACCGACCACCTCCTCACTGACCAATCACGAGCCCTCAACTGTTAGCGAAACTATCGCCACTTTCCTTCAGCTCGTATATTAGCATTATAGCATACACTTTCTCGATACAATTTTAAGTAAACACAGACAAATAACATGGCTGTTACGATTTCTCTTTGTATTGAAATTGTTGTTTGGTAATTTGTAATGTTGATTAAGCTAGTTTCTAAGTGGTAGTGTTAGGAGGTAAGGAAATGTTGGTTTGAGGCTAATAAGTGATTGCTCCCCGATGTAAGTGTGCGAGGGAACATCGGTGTGGTTTTAGTCAGTAGAGTCTTATTAAATATACCCCTCCGCTCTCCCCAGGGCGAAGGACAGGAAGGAGGAGTTCCTCATCGAGAAAAAAAAGGTTGATAAGTGATTGGAAGATAGTCATGTGTTTTTCATCTCGTGCCTTGAAATTTTTTTTTGAGTAAAAAAGGTAAGGGTCCAAATAAAATTGTTGAAAACAAATATTGCAGATTTGTTATGGTTTGTAAAAATTAGCTCCGGCATCTTAAATAGAAAAGGTCTCAAGTTAGTGGTGACTAAACTGGTTCAATTTGGTCTCTTGGTCCACAGAAACTCCGCATTACGCTCGGCTTACCGCTGACGTACAGTCGACTGTACCTACGTCAGACATTGTGTATTATAAAAGCTGAATAAAGTTGAGACACGTTTAGCGTCGAGAACTTTATGGCCAACCGGACGCTAACGTTACTTAACGTTAAGAAGCGTTTCTGTATTAACTCCTATATTACCACATTTTACTGCATTTAATATGACTAACGTCAAATAAATAACTCTTTATGATTTAGTTATATGATTGGATATTTCATGTCTTACATAAAACTTACACTTCCAGGGCTGACCAACTATGTAACAGGCAATTATAATATTCATCCATAGAAAAGACATCAACGATCTTGCTCGTAAAGGTGCAAAATAGTTGCCATTAAGGAAACCAATCATTGAAAATCTCTACGATTAACAAATATGTTGGTATTGGTACTATTAAGTAGGTAGGTACGAACGGCGACCATTCAAATTATACAAAACCAGTTTATGCGGATCTCTCATTGTACGGGAAATCTGTACGAAGCGAGGCCATGTCATACTGGAAATGTATAGCTTGATGTGTCGCCGTGTGTACTACCGCGCTCACTGACGGTCGACCAATTTTAACCCTTATGCCCTGAGTAATAAGGTTGAAAAGTGGTCGACCGTCAGCTTCGCTGATGAGGAGAATTCGTATCACACGACAAAAAAGATCAAAAATCTAGAATCAAAAATGTTTGTTCAACTTTATTAATTTATGGCAACAAGTGTGATGAAACAAATGGAAACAATCGTTAGCTGTAGTCTCTACTAGTATCTTAGCCGATATAATGCATGCTCCCTGAAGCTATTAACCAACAGTATAAACTATGTCTTAACGACCAGGATGACCAGACAGTTTCTATGGCCACAGTGAAACTCATATAACTTTCATAGACTAATAGACTCAGTTACGGCGAGCTTTATAGCTATAAGCTTTTCTCTTCAACATTGTTGGTTGGACCGCAAAATATAAGCGACAGCATGTGGTACTTAGTTGATGAACACTTTAATGTTTCTCTACCGCAGTAAGTAAAAGGGGTGTATCCGACGTAAGAAATGTGGAAAAGCTGTACTGAAGCCCATTAAAGTCATTGTTTTCAATTTATGTAATTTTCATTTAATCAAATGTCAACTTTATGTCAGTGTAAATTCAGTTGATTTGAAAATTAATAGTACTTTTGAAACAATCTTAAGTTGAAGTTGCAGCGCAGACCGAACCTTATCAATAGGAATTAAAGTATTATTTCCCAAATACAGGTATTTGTATACCTATTTGGTAACTATTTCCCAAATGCAAAATAAGTTTCCTTGACCATTGGCATCGTCGTAAACTTTCAAGATATTATATTGGACAGCTAACAACAGCATTTTGTTAACATCGTGTGAGGTGTGGTCATTGTCAGTATGAGGCTGTTTACAGAGAAAGATTCTGTGGTTTTTAAAGAGTAATATGTTGCTGGGCAAATAATAATTTTAGTTATTTGAATACAATGAAATTTGTTGGGTTCATTTTAATTCAAAGATAATTAAATTATTTACAAACTACAAAACTATAATAGAAATAAATATGTACAAGTATAAAAGGGTTACAGGGCGTCCAAAAATTCGTCCGCATCGCTGTCAACAATAAAAGTGCCCAGAAGGCTGGCAGCATTACCACGTTGGATGACAATGCTCATTCTTTGGCCACAAAATAGGCCCGCCCTCTGGTCACGTGAAGAGTCGACCAACCGCTTGGCGATTTCCCGAAAAACTAGGTGGGCACTCGGACCCCATGGCCCTAGTGTTTCAACCCCAAACGGCTCAAACACATAACTACCAATTAAATTATTGTATTTGCGCCGTTTGAGGTTTTCAGCACCTGCAGCAGCCATCCCAGCGCAGCCCACTGTGTTAGGAAGATGGGATGGCGCAAGGGTGTCGACGCAAGTTGTGTCCCACACCAAAGGCCTACCCAACTTCCATGGCATTATGGTCATACCATCTAGTCTCTTCCCATCGACGCGTGCCAAGCCATTGGGTTCTAAGAGAGCTGGCACCCCGGCGGTGGCAAGAGCACGACGGATGAGATCATTAATGCTAGCGTGCCGCGCAATCCGACCTGCACTCTTACTGCATGAAAGGCCATGGTGAAATGAAAATGAAATACCGCAAATTACATCTAGTCTAGTAAAGATAAGGGGGTGTTGACACCTCTTGACTTTAATCATCAAATTGTTCTTTACTCATAAATCTTTCAATCTTACTTTTACCAACTCATTCAAACTCGTACGAACTTAATTCATGAATCACGAGCAAGTATTTATCGCTATATAAAAACGCACCGGTTAGCATTGTCTTACTGGGTCAAACCTTATACATATGTAAATCATAATATATAAGTCGAGGCTGAGCTTATGGCCATACTAGTCAGTACATTATCATAGCAAAGATGGACGCCATACATTTTAACTTAATGCATAATATATAGAGGACGACATAAACACGATTTTTTTGAAAAAAAATCGAATTTGTGAGACAAATTGACTTGTTAATTGTGCGATTAATCGCACCTCTTAATTGTTGCTGACATTTTGCTAGATAACATCGCAATTTATTTGTCTTTCCAAAAGTGTTTTAGTGCCGCAAAAGTGTTACATCTGAAAAGTTCACACGCTTTATATTCCGTGATATTTCAATCGCATCTCTGAACCATAATAGATGTTATCTAGTTCATAATGAAAACAAATAAACTAAAACCATCTTTATACAAAAGAACTTGTCTAAAAACAACCGCACAAAAATATAGTTTCACTTTTCAAAGTTGGGCCACAAAACGTGATGATAGCGCCATGTTCTGATAAACCAACAATGAACTCAATGTAGTATTACAATAAAATGGCGACGCACTGGAGATCAATGCAGCCATTACACTACAGTTACCAAACAAAAACAACGACGGCATTGAACAACAAGCCTGCAAAACCACTGTCACTATCTATGAAATAACACAGACAAACATACACTTACCACTCCTCAAAACAACCTATAAACCTTCCAACAACATAAATAAAACCTGTTTTCCAATAGCATAACATTTTATAACCGCAAACGTAATTTCGCACCACATACTCCCATTTGATATGACACCAAACCACTTTCGAACTAAGTTAACTTTCTAAGTTATTAAAAATACTATAACAGGTGCTTATAAGGTAAAGGTAATATCATCAGTTATTAATAACTTGGTTTCACTTGGTGTTTCTAATAAATATAATTGCTATTCGCTTTTATGTGACTAATAGATTGTATCTCCGTCGACAGATCGCGATGAAAACCGGGAGAGCCTCTTTAAATGAAAATGGCAATAATGTTGGACTTCTAATTAGAGTTTATTTCTTATGTTGGCGTAAGCATCAAGAGAGAAATTGTGGATGCCGAGAAAACAGTCCTCAATGAGAATCATTAGCAAAATGTGCCGCTTTTACTGTGCCAAGAATTCCATCTAGCAAGATGTATCATCAATTAGTCTCTTACTATCTGATAAGTCTTAAGTCGAATTTTTCGTCAACCACCTTCGATTGTAATCAATTAGTGATCTATATTGTCTTGTTTGGTCAGCCAGAAATATCCAAAAGACCAGCAACTCTGGTTCTGGTCACACGGAGGCGGTCTCAGCATTCTTAGTGTGAGACGTGGGAATCATCGATGATAAGGATGTCAGGTTACTGTTCGTCTAGTTTGAACCCTCCATACAAGTACAAAGACGTATTCAGCGCTTCAGTTTAACCAGAGCTTAAGCCGGTACGTACAAAATATTTACACTGTGAGGTGGTAAGTTAACGTACTTCAAGGACGGTAGCTGCTCATTGCACCACTGTCCAAGTAATCCCATCTTTGGTATTGATCGCTTTGTAAATCTGGGACACATCGGATTCCTAAACGGCATTAATTGAGTTGATGCAATTGCATTTTAGTTGAGTCATGTCTTTAGCTAGTACTTCTGACTATTAGAGCAGTTGTACCTATTTTATTTTATGTCACATTTTAAGCCAAACTGCAACACATTACAGGCTCTTATTATATCCCTTTATTGTAATGTCTGTAAGAGTAAGTCTAAAATCCTGACCATTGCTTTTACTTGAGGTTTTCAAGCGTCAAAAGCAATTTGCAATATTTTTCTAGCTTTCCCAGCTTTGTTTGAGACGGTCTTACTGGGTGCAGATGAATACCTGTATTTTATAAAGACTGCCCATTTAACCTCCACAGCCCAGGTGTAGTAGGTGGCTGGGTATCGGACTTCGTGCTTCTGACTTTTGTCTGACCCGTAACAAATTGCAACCAGTAAATGCTTTCATGTGCGCAAACTTGCTCAAGCATTTGTTTACCCAAAGCCCATGTTACATTTGAAAGTGAAACGTGTCACTTTCTCGTTTAGCCCGCTGGGAGCCTGTACTGTCTGCTAGTCTATCCAGTTATGCCTCGTTTAGATTGATGATGTGAAGGAGCGTGAGTCATGTACTGGTATGATATCTACTTGAATTCTGAAATGCATGCTGGGGTCATTAATCGTATGGTATGGTGAAACAAGTTGTGGTTGCAAATCTCTAAGATCATGGTCTTGGTACTTAGATGTTGGGGTCTCATTAATAATTTCTATTTATTTATATGCTTGACAAATCATATGTCCATAATGTATGTGTATATGGGATTTCCCATCAGCAGAAAAAATTGCTACATGAAATTGTATCCCCTATAACCATTTTAGGCAATGATTTTTTAAAAATCATTCCTTATAATATTTTCATCTTCTTTGAAACTCGTCTATAAAGTTCAAGATTTTAGATCCAGTCATTTAGGCTACGCATTATACGTCAGTAAATTTAATTAACATGACATCCTGAAACAAGCCTATAATAAAAATACCAATGATTTAAAAGCAGCTGAAGCTCCCCGTGATGACAAGTTACCAGTCAATTGCTTACGTCGAGCAAGTACCTCAGTAGCACAGGTGTCCCAGTACCTGCAGGCCGCAGCCCGGATGCTGGGTACAACTTTATGACGAGGATAAATTGAATCGCATTCTTGTCTACACATCGCACATAATTATTAGATGCAAAACAAATACTGCATCTGTTTGTCAATAGGACATAGCATAAACAAGTCTTTCACATTCTTTTCTACTTAGATGGATTGAAAAATGTGTGAAAACAATGCAAATGACAAAAATCATAAATAGATTTAGTCATCTATTCAGTAGACGGCAAAGGAATTATGAAATAAAACTTGTCGCATTCCAATATTTCGTATGACGATTTTGTTCTGCCAAATTCCAATAAACTCAAATTCAATATCCAAAATGCTCGACAGCATGAATCGGCTCTGACCTGACATATAAAGACGATCAAGGGAATCTTCATCCCAATGAAGCCTTCATAATTTTACTAAACCGCTACACATTCACCATCCAGAAGCTCTTACCTTAAAACTTTACATTCCCAAGGAATATTTTATAACAGTTCCGAATGCTTTCAATACAATACAATTCAATACTCCTTATAACGGCTATCTAACGGGGCGGTCAGGTCATAATCCATATCCATTGTCAAAGTGATATTCAAACAATGCCCGCAAGTAGGTAAGCAGCGGCACAGTACACACAGTATTTCAACTAGGAACAAATGATCGGAATAGGCTCACAAACAGGTGTACATAATAGAGCAATGAAGCTAAGATCATGATATAAGTTTATCCGTGATCATGGTGCTTGCAACAGCGCCGAAATATCGGGAACTCAAAACAAACAGTGGACATGGTAAATATCCCGTTTCTAGTGTTAATTATAAGATCATGATGATGGCAGGTCACAGTCGCTGCTGTCACATCGAGATAAGTGATTACGTTTTATGCGTGTAGTGCAACATTGCAAAAAGTTTAGCTGACATCAAGCGTTTTTAATTATGCATGTGCACCAATTTTATGAACTTAATTTTAATTTTATGATTGCTGCCTTTACTGCTGAAATTGGGCCACCAAAATACAGGCTGAGTCTAGTTTGGGGCCCACGGCTACTTCTTCTTTTGTACTCATTTAACTTCGCTCATGTATCTTGTTTCTCTATGTTTGATTTTACAAAAAGGGCCTAGTTTTTTTAATGTTTATGTCATCTAGCAGGTCCACCTAGAAGCTTGTCATCTGTTTAAAGCTTTAAAGCTAGTGAACTAGTTGGTTTACTGATTATGTTTACAGTGTGACAGGGGTGTTCACATGTGCAGTGCGCAGGAGCGCCATTGTCCGGCTTGTGCAACGTAGTGCGCGGGCGCAGGAAATGGAGCGCGTCGCAGAAGCTGCGGCGTCGCGCGCCGTTACACACGCACACATGCTCAACTGTGCACAAATGATACATGCGTACAGTCGAGAAAAGAGTTAGGTACACATGCTGTATTCTAGGTTTCAGCTACATAACAAATTTAACCCTATAGTTTAACTAATTAGTAAATGGCTAGGTAGAGGGTAGTTGATGAGTCAATACCAATATTATTTTAATTGTGGTTGCTTTATAAACTTGCTTCAAATCACCCATCAGATTTTCTGCAATCTCTCGTGACATTTAGGACCAACATTGTTTAAATGTGATTGCAAAGCAGGTAACCCATCTGTTTACTTATCTCTTTGTGAGACTGTACTTGTGTAGGTGGATCACACATAATAAAAATAGTTTTGTACAAGATCACCTATAGACTTACACATTGATAAACTGTGTGTTTATTACACACGCACACTTCCGTGATTCTTAATAGTGCAGATCTTTCATACAAGGTGTGTTGAGTGAGCTATAATAAACGTTTTACAAAACAAAATGCATATCACATCATGACTTTTTGTTTAAGATATTCTATAATTCCTTTATTCTCTTATGTAGAGTCTTTAACAAACAGATGATTGGTGTTTAAAAATGTTGTCTCGTCACTCTGTATACCATCTAGCTAGAGCACATAGTAGGAGTGTGTCAGGTGTTTACAGATCAAGCCACTATAGAACGTTTCTATTGTATTAGTGAATCGGACTAGTAATGATTCTCCTCAACAGCTAGCTTTAATGGAATGTTGTGTGTTTCTTTAAATAAACATTCTTTAGTCATTCGCAGCACATCATCGAAAACATTAGGTCATTTTTAAAATAGCTACCTAGTTTTCCATATTTCTTTATCTTTGCATTATTATTAGTCACCATTTTTTCATTTCACCATCTGATCATCTTTATCCATACTAAGTTAGTTTTAACCCAATTACGATCCAATTTCCTTGTCATCTCTGAAAAAATCAGCTGACATCCACACGCGATCTTTCAATAGTCGCGGAAAAGTTAAGATGATTTAATGTGTTTTTTAGCTAGCTTCAGACATTGAGCGTGCTGATTGACTTGCAATTTGAACGTTCAGCTTAGGGCCGAAAGCTGAACATTCAACAGTTCTTACAACATTTCAAACGACATAGTTAAAGCACTTTCGTGGGAACTCCCGCGCAGGCATGTACACGGCAGATGAGATCGCATGCGCACGTGTCGCCGCCGCCAGCCGGCTGTTACACCGGAATGTGTTATCGATCTCGCTCGGTGTGATTGATAACGGAAGATGTGCCGTACCAATAGAGCGGAACTGTTGCTAATTCGACCAGATCTTGGGGTAAAAAACTTGGTTTATTTATTGATATCTTGGTGTAAAAAATGTTGTTGTATTTATTGTGCTTGTTTCGTATGTCTTGTCTGTGTTTACTGTTTTTTTGCAGGTGCTGTAGCCAGCGTATTGTGCAGTGGTCGCTGGTCGCTTTATCAAGAAGAGCAGAGGTGGTTCAGTGATAATAGCGCGGTGGGATGACTACGTCGTGGATTGGAACCCAAGCAGGTACTATGATTTGTTTAAATAAATTCATCAGCACTGCTCTGTGCATTGAATGAAAGGCGAGGAAATCGGCATGACCTAGTAGTGTGATGAATTACTGTCACAGTGAGAAGACTTCTTATTTATTTCAAAAAAAATAACAACACTAGGAGGAAGACTACGTATTCTTCTTCAGTGAATCAGTTTCTCTCCCGATTTTTTCAAGTTCTATCAAATGTATACCTCTTCGAAACATCAACTGATGCAACTTTTCTGCCCTAAATATTATTATAATATTACAATACTTTATCTAGACATAGATTAACTTAAATCTAGCTTAAATCGCAAGTAAAACAAACACTAAACTACATGTTTACTGTGTGAAGCAGACAGTTAAAATGGTCACGTTTCTAAAACCACAAATCGGTAAAAAATGGGGTCAATGAGTGCGGAGTGAAGTAAATGAGATTACTTATGAGCAAGTCTCTTGAATTAGTATTAAGAGAGTTACATTGGTGATATATTGTGGTGATGAAGGTTTTAGGAGCGCAGGCCCTGCAGTGGACAGATGGACAGTGCTGAGGACCTAGAAAAAAGCAATTGCTTTCAAAGCGTTCAAAAATATTTCTACGAAGACTGACAAAACAATTGCAACAAGTTATGAATGCCAATTTAAAATATTATTTAATCAAAATATTAATTATTTACAAACTACAAAACTATAATAGAAATAAATATGTACAAGTATAAAAGGGTTACAGGGCATCCAAAAATTCGTCCGCATCGCTGTCAACAGGAAAAGTGCCCAGAAGGCTGGCAGCATTACCACGTTGGATGGCAATGCTGATTCTTTGGCCAAAAAATAGGCCCGCCCTCTGGTCACGTGAAAAATATTATTGATTTTTCTATCGTATTGCTCCCCTCCCCCTCCTCTTTGTGATCAAAAGATTAGCACGCAACCGTGTAAAGTCTATTGTATGATTCTGAAACTATCTTTTCTTCAAGGTTTTTGAAGGGATGTGGATTTTGCATCAAAAGCTATCAACCGTTTGTTCTCAATGATAAAAATTGAAAATTGAATATGTTTTTTAATATTTTAATGTTTTGTCGAATTTGTGTATGACTTAATGAATATTTTTATTAATCTGACTAAATAAATGAATTGAATTGATAAATCGATCTGCATTGAATTTCTTTATTGATCAGTCTTTTCCAAAAAATGGTCACAATTATTAGGTGTTTCCAGAAATTTCTTTTTAAAACTATAAAGCATGCACGAATAACTTACTTCTTGTTTATAATGTAACTAAAAACTATCTTAAAACCGACAACATATCTGGGTATCGTGAAAACAAGGCAATTAATAAAACATCGCGTGTTCGCACTGTTACAGCGTTACCTTGAACGTGCAGCCAATAAAATAAATTATTTTCATGAAACGGAAAAAAATATTTCTAAAAATAAAACAATACATATTTCTTTATGTATTGTTTTATTTTTAGAAATATTTTTTTATGAACGTCTTGTGCAATATGTATGTAACTGTTCATTGTGCGAAACTGATTAGGATTGATTTTTATTTGTTACTAGCTAACTTTAGTTTGAAATTATATAATACATATAATATACTCTTCTAATACCTTATAGAGAGTAGATAAAGATACTTCTTAAATAAATATAGTAAGTACTTCAAACCATGCATACGTTTTGAGGTTGCTCAGTTTACGTAAGATGCTAACAAACATTGTATATTAACAAATTGACCAAAAAACAAAATCTTGTTAAAGAAGTAGGTAGTTACTTATTTTTTACGAGATTCAAGATTTTATAAATAAACAAGACTTCCAAAACCTACTTTACTCCTCAATAACTCCACTAACAATTCAATTTAAAAATTCAAACAACAAACACAGAAACAAACAAACAAACTTGCTCGTCCGTCGACCCATTCCCTGAAGTACAATCGCGCATATTAGTGATGGTCACTGAGTTCTCTGACCATTAAAACGGCATCTGTGTCGTCAGCAGCGGAAGCTAAGCTCCCGCGCAGCGCGCTTCCCGCCATTACCGATCGCCACGCTCAATTGGCCACAACGCCATCTATTGACGACATTACTGAATTAGAGGTAGGGAAATGGAAATGTTTACAGGAATGTGTCGGGAAATTGGCATATCTGTCACTGGCGCGATAATTAAGCAATCATGATTTGAGATGTGTGCCTGAGAGCATTCTAAATGGAAGATGAGCTATATGGAAGCTGCTAATCAGATTTAGTGCAGTTCTGCTCAAGAGGAGAACGGGCGAGCCCTAATCTTAGGTTAGGGTAGGTTGCTGTGTTATTGTTTACGAATTTTTGGTAATAGGACCAGGCGGTTCCCAAACAATGTTCTCCTCCGTCGTTTTCCTTCGTCGTTTTCGGAGCAGTGCAGTGATGATGAGATAATTCACACAAAAATTACAGCCTTCTTGGGTTCAAACTCACGACCCTCGACTCGTAAGTCAGGGCTGGTACCACTGGACATCCACTGGACTGCTTTGTGCTTCATAAGCAAATACGAATCTCTATTAGAGTAATGCTAAAGGTTTTCCTAGACAGCTTAAAGTTCCAGGTGTTAAATTCCTATTATTAATGCATTCATTGCTTTCGAAATCTATAAAATAAATCATTGATTTCCGCAACACTGTTTCCCAATATGAAATAATATCACATTGTCATTCTATACATATGATATTGACGAAGTTAGACTCGATTGCAAAAATATTGATAAGTTGTTTAAATTCAATACACGAAATATATGGCTGTATGTACATACGAACTCACAGTATTTACTACGGAAGACGAGTATGTTTTGTTAGAATAAATTACTTTACTTAATATTAGATTACGATTCGATATACATATGCGATAGCGGAAGCTAGGTACTGTGTATTGGCTGAATTTAAATATGAGGAAGGTATAAATCAGTTTGGTAGAAAACAATATCTGTTTTACTTATTATGAATGTAGATGGCATAGAAAATACCCTCAGCAAAGAAAAGAATGAGTAAATAAACACATACATAGGTCAAGGCTGATAGAGAGTTTAGACGAAAAGGACGTGCAGCATTGACTCCAAATACTTTAATTGGATTAAATTTAGTTAAGGGCAGGATTGCCGACTCTTGTTAATTTGTCAATCAAAAAAAGGTAACGCTAATGTTATGAAAGACGAACCTACCTAGAAATACGACTGAAATGGCTTTCAACCAAATCAATTATTGGAAACGTGGATTCTGATCATCGAAGGCTAACTATACGTAACTGTAACGCAGTTCTGTTTCACCACGTGAGGGCAGCACTTGACGGAGGAACGATGAACATTCATGCATAAAGACTTTATACCAGCAGTCATTCAAGTCAGTATGTCGTTACAGCACCAACAAAAACGACTCATATACAAGTCTGATCAAGTGCTGGGGTCTGTATGTCTATTGACATAGATGCTCTTTGATAGAATCCGGGTGAAATGGCTTAATGAGAGGAAAGTTCCGCTCGTTTTATTGTTTTTATGCTGCGGCTTCATTTTAATAGTGATGTGGGAAGAAAATTAAATGGAGATCGGCGTCTTGTGACGTGGCAATCTGATCTAGATTTATATTGTCTATGTTAGCGTAGCTGCCTCGTTAGTGTAGTGGTCGATAGCGCGACTGCTGAGTATAAGCTCCTGGGTTCGATTCCGGGGTCGGGCAAAGTGATATGGGTTTTCAATCAATTTCTCAGTAGCAGCCACGGATTTGTGCCCGGTTGATGGCAATAGGCTCGCCCCCTTTTACATGAGACTTAAAACATAACTGGCCAAATGTATGTGTACTATTAGGTACAGTCAACAGCAAAAGTAGATGATCAAAATCAGAAATTCAATACCAATGAACGGAGTTCGCGTCAGAACTATGTGGTATCGAAGTGATTCAAAAGTATGTGATTATAAATTATACCAAACATTTACTACTAGTACAGCTGCCATATATTCGTGATCAGTTTTGACTCCAAAAGTTATGAACTCAATTCGCATCAGAACTAAGAAGTGATTATTTTTTTCAAAACTAGTGAACAGTTAAAATCAAAAATTAAATGATGAAACTGAAGCCACGTAATCATGAGGCAAATAATTTATCCATACTTATTTTTAATTACCCCAGTAATTTAATTTGTTATGTTTTACGGAAAAACAGCTGAATTGGATTTTCTTTTTTCATCAAATTAAACCCCGAAAAAAGAATATGCTCATTAAAAATCATATAATTGAAAAACTTTACATTTTTTTTTTTGTAACTTCAGTCAAATGTTTAAAAGTAGCTGATGTGATACAAAACGATTATTCAATAAATATTATTATCTTGGCATGTTTGTGAATTTATGTCAATGTTCAAAAGTAGCTTGTTTATGTTAGCGTAGCATAATGCCCGATGTGTTAGAAGTGTTAGGCCTAGGTGTCCCACTAGTCCACTAAGCCAGTTATGTTTAAGTCCCATGTAAAAGTTTAAGTTAAGCAGTTGGACTTGCAATCTTGCGCTTAGCTCGTACTGGCAAAGACCCAAAACAAGAAAATATATTATAATTACTTAAAGAACATAAATGAAGAACGGTAATCAACTACGTTAAACAAAAGGCAATAAATAATAGCTAATGGAAAAATAAAACATAAACTTACAATTGACTGCACTTTTGTAAATCCGACTCCAATGGAAATCACCTGTAAAGAGAAAATAAACTTTTAATATAATTCATAACACGTCACGTTTATTAGAAAAATCCCAAAGGGATGCTGGGTAGTAGGTACTAATAAGGGTAGGGTTTAAAACTAATTTTGTGCTGTTATGTGGTGGAAGAGCACTGTGTTAAAACCTTTAATGCATAAATCATACAAGTGGCTTTAAAACTGCTTGAAAAAACGTTGGACTATCTTTATATAAAAACTTTATCCAGATCTCACAGATGAGAATTGAGATGCCAACATTCCTCTACGCAAGCCCAAAGCGCTCCACATTATTTATCATTTACGCCTATGTCTAATCGTGTTGACATCGAAACGATCAAGTTAACACAACACCTGTGCCATTAAATCTACGCTCTATAAAAACAGGCCGCGGTACAAATGGGCCCGGTCGGAAATGGGACGGCATTCCTAACCCTATTACTGTGCCGTGACATGGTGGCGCTACTGGAAGGTTCCTAGTATAACTTGACCCATTCAAGTGATGCTGGTGCCACACAAATGAACGGCGGAAAAATCTGAAAGGTAACTGCAATGCTTGCGAATTGATTGAATTTGATTTGAACTAAGGGATGCCCATAATTACTCTAATTCATTCGTTTTACACCATTTCTTCCGTAACATTTCTATCTGGATCTGCCAAACTGGTACTAAAAACCGGAACCAGAACCGAAACACCGGACACTGACCGATACTTCAGTAGTATTTTATGGATGTGAAATGTGCCACGTCCTCAATTGTTCCGTTTTGGTTTGTCCTACCCTTAAGAGTGCTCAATTTGCCAAATTATGGCGGAAAAGCGTATTTCCTCAAAGCCTTACAAAAATATCCGAAGAGACATTCTGATCACGTAATATGTATATGTATTGACTCTGGCGAAGAATGCAGTAATCTTCACTTTTGCTGTCAAAAGCAGGAACATCTAAACATGTACCCTCAATATCCTATTTCTCGGTGTGCCAGGACACACTGGTCGTTGTGTTAGTTTTTGTAGTACGATAATGTGGCGGCTCTTTGTGCGCGCCGGCCGCACATTAGTGACACGGTCATCACGCAGCAGGTTTGCTTCCACACCACGGAAGACCAACCTTTGGATCACGTGCTAACTTTGTACTAATGACGCGTAGCTTTATAGTTATTTAGTTCCTTGCTGGATCGTTTCGATACAGTTAGCTTCCTGTTTCTACTAAAACATATAATCGTTATTTTTACGCATTCTGCGTTTCCCAGAATGATTATTCGAGTATACTTTATTGTACACTAAAAGTTTTAGTTATTATCATTAATTGTTAGCACCTAAATATTACGTGAAGCAACTTCATAATTTCAAAAGGTTGACTATCCCTGTTACAAAGGTACGATTGTGTAATCAGTACAGGTTTGGTACCTTAAGATTAAGAGTACTGATCCAGATTACCGTCATAATTCAGACGACTCTGGTACTAAGGTTAAGAATACAAATGACTACAAATTATCTCATTTTACCCTTCACGGGTCTGAGAAACGTACAATAATGTTAGGCAGAAAATTCTTTGAGAACAAACAAGAAATGTATTTAATTGTGGTAGTACTGGGCAGTTCCTAATTTAAACTGACAGATATTATTTAAAAAAATAGTTTGGCAATTGTCACACGATGACACGACACCGCATGATGTTTTTTTTCTTAACCTTTTTTTTTAAACATTTCAATTCAATTTAAACATAGACAGCTAACCGACAGATGTTTTCGAATAACGAAATCACAGACAAAAACTTTCATTGTCTTTAGTATTTGACTTCCACTTCCGTACTTCTCATTGCCCTTTAAAAACAAACCACAAATCATAGACAAACACACTTGCATAACCAACCACACATGTCAATTTGCGTTGTATTTTTAAGACAATGTTGCCACTAGCATACTTCACATAATGTAAATAAATGTTTTTTTTTTAATATATAGTTGCAACGATCAACGTGCTTTCACTGACATTAAAGCTTCCCATTCACTGCGCGACAACCTGGGACTTACGTAACAATAATCGCATGGTAATAATTTCGGAATTTGGCACCTGAAATGAATAGTCAATTTACAATTTCACGTTATTTAGAAATGTCAAATGATTTCGTTGTATATTTGATTGGAGTTAATGAGCGGAACGAATTATGATAAATATGAGATTCATGTAATAATGAGAGATTTAGATTTATGTTCTAACTAATTTAGTCGTATCATTTTAGACAAAATATTTTTGGTTATACTATGCTGTTGGGTTCGTTTATTTTAGCTACAGGTGTAATGTTTTGTTGAATTAAGTTCACTGGTGGAAACAAAACAAAACAATTTCTAGGATTATAATGATAATTTTAATAACTATGTCAGTTTAAAAACTTATAAGTATTCATATTTCAAGCACCCCTCATCCTTACTAATATTATAAATGCGAAAGTAACTCTGTCTGTCTGTGTGTTAGGTAATCACGCCTAAAATACTGAACCGATTTAAATGAAATTTGGAACAGAGATAGTCAAGAGCCTGAGAAACGACATAGGCTCCTTTTTAATGCGAAAAAATGCTGTAAGGGGTTAATATAGGAGATGAAAGTTTGTATGGAAATTACGTCATTTTTACAACTAGAAGCTTGAATCTTATTTTGAGGGCTTTTGATTAGATATAAATAAATACGACATTAAAATTTTGTAAAAATGTTACTCTAAACAGGGTACAAATAGGGGATGAAAGTTTTAGTGTGCTGACGTCGGCAAAAAAGCTTACGGCCCAGAAAATAAAAATATAGAAGAAACACAGAGAACTACGGGATCTTCTATCTTATAGTAAGTGTCAGTCTTACCAAGGGGTATCGTATTACCCAGTACTAACTGGGTTGTGGAGGTCAGATAGGCAGTCGCTCCATGTACAGTACTGGTATTCAGCTGCTTCCGGTTGGACTGGAAGCCGACCCCAACATAGTTGGGAAAAGGCTAGGCAGATGATGATTAACTGACTGACTGGGTGATATATCAACACACTGCCCAAATCGCTAATCCTAGAGACATGAAACTTGGAGGGTGTGTTCTTTGTGAAGAGTAAGTATCTACTAAGAAAGGATTATTGGGAATTATAATAATACCCCTAAAGGGGTAAAATAGGGGATGAAAGTTAGCTCATCTACCTACTTTCTCAAAATATTGTAAAGATTTTATGCAACTTTATAAAAAACTTTATCCGCGTTATTTGACTCCATCTAATTATTTCAGTTTACCCAACAATTAAACGCACGTTGAATGTTTCTTTAATATCGTAAGTACATTAAGTTAAGATGGCCGGGTCAGATTTAATCGATAACTAACTTATCTAAGTTACGTAACGGCGTAGGATACTTTGTAAAGCAATTAGTTTCATTGAGAGAAAGTTGTAATTTATTATAGAAATTATTATATATCTTAGGTTTGATTATTAGCGTGGGTGCCGTGTGAGTGTGTTTGCAATGTTTCTGAGAAAGATAAAAAAAAAACATTTTTTATTGAATAATGTTTTTGATTTGATTAAATTAGTTTGATACGTTTCTCCTTACCTACCCACGTGGGAGAAAGACCTGATGTTTAATGCATGTTTGTAATTTTGAAAATGGTGTTTTTTTTAACTTAGGATTCGAGTAAAATGTCCCCTTCTCTGTAGTATCATAAGCAGGAATTATTATAAATATAAATTATGTTCAGCAGTCGATTTTTTTACCATTTCTTATTTTTGGCATTAAAACCAATCACTACTATAAGTTTGAATGAAAAGAATGTAAACTATTGAACTGTCTACATATAGGGGGGTCTCATAACTCAACTTATAGATGATATGCTTTATGGATAGACCATTAGCCACTTGACGCTAACATAGTACCTACCATTTCTAATTCCTACGATTCTAACACAAGCATAATGCGAGAAAGCCATTTACAAACGATATATCGAAAGATCTACATCGTTCATTTGTGAGTAATAAACTCTCTGTTTGCGTCCACATAGAAAACGTATTAGCGAGGTTTCTAATACAAATGTTTAACGATGACAGGCGGCGACTAATGATATAGTAATGTGCTAGCTTATAGTCTGACGGACTATTAAGACCCATTTACACGGGGATGTTTTCTCTCCCGTCAAGAACTCGAGTTGCGAGAATGCTCATGCGACTCGCATATTATATGCGAGTGTCACAGGCGAGTGAGACTCAATAGGTATGAGATAACAATCATACAGTGGTCTCGTATCTCCCAGCAGTGGGAATGATACAGGCTGATTATGAATAACCTCTACTATTATGTCAAGCAGAGATATCGAGACTAGAGGCAGGTAATTTTCTCATTCTGTGATTTATTCCATTCCATCTTACCTGCCAATAACCGCTCTTTTGAAGCGTGGAACTGTCCTCAAACAAAAATAAAAATGTTTATTTTAATTACAATGGGCCTTTCGATACATAATTATTGGAGATCACCTTTTAAGCAAGGAGTTGCTTGTATTAGGAGACTCATATGAATGAACCTTTAAAGTATTTAACATGGCTTTGAAAAGCTGTCATTTGTATTAGTAAGTGGGTGGGCCTTCTCATAATAATGGCCTTTAGCCAATAGACTTTAATATTATGATGACTTTAATAGTATGTCTAGTGTGTGGATGGATTAACGGTATTCCCTAGTATGACGAAATTTGAAACGGCCCTTTTGAACCTCTTCGTTGATTTGGATAATCGCACCGAAATGCGACATAGTTAAAGATTTTATGAGCTTATCTTTCTTATGAATACATATTAGTACTAGGCATACCTACACACTATCTCAAAAACATAATCCCCGAAGGTTTAGGCAGAGGTCTACCTCTAGTACACCCACATTTCGACAGTTATGTTTAAGTCCCATGTAATAATAGAAGTCGAGCCTATTGCCATCAACTGCCACTCCGGGCTGCTACTGACAAGTTGTAAACAAAAATCAAATGAATTTTCAACCTCAAATTATTCTTTCGTGAATTACATTTTCCCCGATTTTTAAAGAATAAATCTTCCTCACAAGATAAGGAAGCTATCATAACAGCCCAGAACAGATCATTAGATAAAACAGAGCAAGTGAGATAGCCGCTGTATCGCCTGATCTAGGTGAGAAGACGCGGCGTGCGTGGGCGCACCCGAGCGTGCCCAAAACTCATGGTTGCCAGCGGGAACACGGAGAAAGTTCTATGTGTAATGTTTTTTTGTGAAATAGCTCATACTGGCATTTTCGCGATGGGAAATAGGACGTTTATTATAATTTTGGGAGACTATTTACTCGGTGCTTATTAAACCAAAGCACTGACAAGTATACGAAGTTACTTTTGTATCTTAATCCCTTATTTTGAAGTGTCATGAATCATGTTAAGCTCCAGGCTAAGGTATTAAAATCAATGAAATCAAAATTCATATTCCAGTTAGGCTAATTAACAGCACTTTTATAACCGACTTCCAAAGAGAGGAGAGGTTATCAATGCATCTGAATATGTTTTTAAAACCATCGCTTTCAACGTCAAAATTACATCAGATGGCTCCCCAAAACCAGGTCCTATACTAATGCTATGGCTTTTTTTTTCGAATTCCCCGAAAAAAAAAGCTAGTCTCACGCTACCCGGATCTACTCATCTGGCAACCCTGAAAACAAATAGATATGTGTAATTGGCGTCGTGTCCTTCCGATATTTATGCGATATACGGCGATAAGCGAACGTGGCCCCAACTCCAGCGGGGATTACTTGCGTATGTTATGGCCACGCGGGGCCACGCAGGCGGCGAGGCGGCTGATAACCCCGTACTGGGACATAAACTTATGTAATTATTGGGATTCAGGAACTGTTCGATTCTTTGGGAGTGAGTCATTCTTATCTAGGTAGTATGTACCGTTTTTTGGTTAAAATGGTATCTATCCTATCATATCGGTAAGTGCAAGGATTTCAGTCTATTACAGAGAAGGATTACGTTCATGCAAGACCAAGTGGGTTCGATATTTAATGCTACTTTGACTTTCAAGCAGTTTTAGAAATTATCAAGATAATTATGTTCTTTGATTATATGGGATATTTATCAATGGTGATTCATAACTTGATTTCTTTATTTTTTCACTCATATCGCTTTTTTTTTGTTTTAACGTACTTGAATTCAGTCCAAACAGGGTGTTTATTTTTCGATATTTTCGTTAAATAGCAACAAATAAACTTTACAAAAAAGTACTAACCAAGCAGACGCTTGTTGATTAAACATTTTTTTTACACTTTACTCGCTTGGATAAGCGTGGAAGCGGCAAATCACGTTGCAATATACGTTAAGTGACATTGATAATGATTTTTGTTATTATCGAAATAATTATCAAGATATAATTATCACTTCGATCCCTGCTTTCAACCAGTAAACATAATTACCAAATTTTTGGAAAGATACTGTTTTACAGTATTAACGATAGTCTACATACCTTTTTCAACGAAACTCAGCAGTTGCAACCTCTATTAATAACTATAATGACGTTAAAACAAACAGGTAATATTGAAACGCTTTGAAGTTTCGCTTCGTAACTTTACCCACATCAAGTTAATTACCCGTCCCTGTCATCATCAATTAAAAACCTTTCATTCTAAAACAAACAAATTACATAACTCCACTATAATAAGCCAATTAACCAAAACGTAAAAGTACAGACCAACAAACTAAAAAACAATCAGTAATAATTAAAGAGAATACGTCTGCACATGACGTAACAGTAATATAATTGTATATAATTACATATTCCGAGCAGATCTCCCATAGGTCATTATATACCTATTATGTATATAATGTACTTAAGGCCGTAACCTTAGCGCGAGTTATTTCACACTGACCGTGTGGCAGGAATGTAGAAGCAAGCAAACAATACGCGTGTAATTAGACGTCTTAATATACTTCGCAGGGCGTTTAGTCCTCAAATATTAGCAGGGTTGCCAGTTGACTTTATAATTAGAAGTTTATTCAAATTAAACACGAATCATCTGACTCCGCACTAGAAGCGGAACTATCTTGAACAGTGGAAGAAGTTTTTAGTGTCCATATTCAAATATACCAATGAAAATATTCGGTGCAGTGGTTCAATGGTCAATCACAATGTTTAAGTTATATTAATTAAATTGTGTTTATTGTGGACTCAGAATTATCTAATTGTAGATAGACTAGGACAAACTCTGTTTATTGAATTATCTCATGACTTTTTTATCAGTCCCATGCACACTTGAAAAGACAATTTGCTTTTTAATGCACAATATCTATTGCTCAATCGCCGATTAGGCCTAATAGAAACACTTTCTTTTTCCACCACATCGCGTCGCCTTAGGGTATAACAGAAAGTACTGTAGTTATCTAACAGTAGCTACATTAGACTCTTCAGTAGTAGGTATTCACTTACGATATCAAGAGCATAAAAATATAACATCACCCATATTACCCGAACGATTAGGCAGATTTTTACTGATGGAACACCCAAGTAGGTTTCATGTAGTAGGGGCGAGCCTATTGCCATCAACAATCCAGAGTCCGGGCTGCTTCAGAGAAATTCCTAATAGGAACACCCAATAACACTTTGTGCGAACTAAGAATCGAACCACATGCTTAGCAGTAGCGTTTGCTACCACTAGACCGCAACGGGGCAATCAATCTAAAATGTAGTGTTATGTGCTACACATTTTTTTACTAATAGTAAGGTAGTTAGATCAGTGACCTCAACATGAATCTCATAAGGCTCATCTCGTGAATGTTGAAACAAAAAATGATGACTCATGAGTTCGTGAATCAGTATGCCTATCATTAGCGAACTTCTGGTCCAAACCTCTAATTTACTGAAATGGATACTTTCGGTAAGCATGAAGCAATTTGAAAGAAAACTGTGGACTTGTTCCTTGTTTCGATATTGCCATTTTAAAATTAAGCAAATAAGGGTGGCTGGTATAAGGTTCCTGTAAACAACAGTCTCATAAAAATCCTGGAGGCAGATCTGTAACTTGGGCCTTTTAGGATCACTTAAGTGTACTCGTACATTGAGTACTTAAATTAAAGACTGTCGATATCAATACTAAAGTTTCAGCTAGTAAATTCTTCTAATTATTATTCAAACCAATGCTCGCACTTTGATTTTGACAACTGGTAATATTCCTTTTCACTTTCGTCCGAAAGTTTATTTTTAAGTCGAGGACAAAATAAATAGCTAAAATTAGTAATCGTATCTAATGAAAATATTGACAAAAAAATAAGTAGTTAGTACTAACTTCATTGTACCTTTAACTAACCGTTCTGTCCACCAGCCCTACCATCATCTGGATCCTTGGCAGCAGACCTGGCACACTGTGGCAGCAGGTTGCAACACAATTGGCTAATTGTGGCAATTGTTACTGCAGCCCAAGGTGAGTCCGCCATTTCTCGACTGCCGTGGGAGAATTCGGTAGGACGGGTGGAGCGAGGTAGGGGAGGAAGCGATTTTTATGGTGTTTATAATAACAGGAAAATATTGTTTTAAGAGAAAATTAATGTATATCCCAATCTTATTGAAACTATGCTAATGCTACAGAGATGAGTCACCCTATTCTGAGATTTCTTCGGTATCGTGCATTCATTTACTGACATCTCAGGCTAAAGGACACTGCTTGATTTTATGAGATCGATTTTTCCCCAGATTGGGATAATGCAAGCTGAATGCAACCAGCAGGCCATACGTTAGCGGAAAATCTTTGATTTCGAGCTGGTCTAGCGTAGAACGGAGTTTCAACCAATAAAATTCCTAATATCCCATTGATCCAACTCTACCTCTTCTTTCTTGCACTGTCTGCACCTTACGCAAGTGCGCGGGCGCACGCTATACCGCGTAATATATTTGTATAAATACAAATATTTCTCATATAATAGTAGGTATAGGAATAGGTTACAGTATTTCAACTTGAGAGGCGGAAGAAGAAGTGTTGGCAGACCAACAGCCAGATGAGTGAATGACATTCAGAAGGTCGCGGGTAAGACCTGGTTGAGACTCGCGCAGACCAGGGAAGCATGGCACGGGAGGCAGGATGCTTACATTCAGCAGTGGGTGGAACGAACTGCCGATGGTCTTGAGCATGATTTTAACTAGGAACAAATGGTCATAATCAGCTTACATGTTAAGCGTTTACACGAATTCTAAGCATGTTTCAGGTAACAGTTTACTCTTGGCTAACTCGGGGCTGTCACAACAAGAAAAATAGTAAATGGATTTAAGTTGGATTACTGGTAATGTTTATAATGTGGCTGACACCGCCAGCATTAACGCGCTCCAATATTGTGCCGGTGATTTATTGCAGATTCAAACGGCCATAGTGAACGTTATTACAGTGGTCAAGAGAGATTGTTTGTGTTTTGAATCAATTTAGATACAGGTTCTAGTTGTTATGTAATGTATTTCATATCTAAATTGTAGGTATGTAAATGTAGTGCTGAATTGTGTAAAATACTGATAATCGCACATTTTGTGGCAAGAAGAACTGAGTTTATAAAAGAATAGGGGAATTTAATAAAAAACAACGATACCGATGATGTCAACAGACATATCATTGATTGGAAAGAGGTATACATATGATGATAGGACATAAAAAATATTGGAAGTTGAAGACGCTAAATTTTTTTCTGTGTACGCCAGACAGACAGATACCAGATTCAAGCAAGAGTTGCGATTTAGTTAACTGTACCCTTCAAGGAACTAATTCTATACAGCATATTAAACAACATTCCCAAAGAAACTAACATCCGATTCATGAAAAGCCACCCTGTATGTACAGAGAGCAGCGGTGGTCCAGTGGTGGCGGCCCCGACTTACGAAAAGTAAGTCCTGGGTTCGAACCCAGGCAGGCGCATTACTTTGTGTAATTTATTTCATAACCACTGCTCTCATCTATGCTTATGCACCCTGTATGTACAAAGGGCTCCACGATTTCCTCAATTCTCTAAAATCACGAGATGAATGAAGCATACGTAACTTAAACAAATATATAAAGAAATTGAATGACGAACGTGAGAATTCCACGATCTTACATATTCAACAATTGATTACAGCGAATGGTAGGTAAATAAACTCTTATATAACAGTTTACCTATCACTTTAAATCACTATTTACTTTACCATTGAGATTTCACAACATACACAGATGTTTGCCCGGGACATTCGCTAATATTACACAATTCACATATTTACCGTAGCACAGGTAATTTAATTAGAATATGCGCGACAATAAGAGAAAGACTTTGTTTTCTATTTACCCTGAAGCTTGGGAACTTGGAAGCCAATTTGTTATTGATCGCGTTAGGTTAGGTTAGTTGTATAAAAATTTTACATTCGTAAGTATATCGGGACCTGAAGACGGCCGTCGTAACCGAAGCAGGCCCAAGAAACACTGGCGTGACGATCTGGACTCGTTCTTCACGGATTGGTCGGAGAGGGCAAATTGTAAACAAAATTGGGAAGCCATGGGGGAGGCCTTTGCCCAGCAGTGGTATAGAGTAGACTAACAAAAAAAAAAGAAAAATATCAGGACCTATCGAAGACGTCGTTTTTCTGGTGTCTATTCCTTTAAAATGAGTGATGTATGCCATCCTTAACTTTTAGTCATATTTAACCCTGCATGGTGACCTCTTTTTTTATCTAGCGTAGGGTATAACAATTTATTGGGTAAAGCCAACCTATCGTAACGATTTAGACTCTACTAATTGACTCCGGAATGTCCATCTAAAACGGCTGAAGGTCCCAAATCTCGAGTTGGAGTAGTATACTTATCAAGTTATCACCATATAGTATCATCTGCTCTTTCAGACATTAATGTTTGACGATAGACACGTCAATAGTCTGAGATGTTGGATTTAGGTAGTACTACAGTATTTCACACCAAACTTTATCAATGATTGATAAATGATCTTGTAAAAGCGTGGCATCTCGGGCTAGACTCTTGTGCAGAAGCAGTTGTAAGCTTCAATAATGACTACCAACAGTACATCGCATGTTTGCATGAAGACAACCACCTCAAGCCGTGAGAGCCTCTATTCTTCACATCACATCATTAATAGCCTCACCCTTACGTCACACTGTCGTCAGTAGAAAGCCAGCTAATAGGGTGCATTGTTACGCACACCCAAGCATCCAGTGAGAAAAACGCATGTGTGACTATTACTTCATAATCTAACGTTTTTTGTTGAAAAAGTCGCACGATTTGCATGCGACATGCCGTATTAAGGATGTAATTGTCGTTACAATAAAACGATAAATATAGTGAGTGAAGTTGTTTTGTTAACGGTAGTGAAATTAAAATATTGTGTGCTTAGTAGATAATTATTGGGTCGTTTGCGTGTGTAGTAAGTTTTTAGTGTCAAGCATAATCAGCTACTTAGGTTCCCAGTGTTAGAAGAACACAGGCCTCTCCATGAGAGTTCAGTATCACCACGCGGGCCCAGTGCGGATTGGTGAATATCACCATGTCTGTATTTTAGAGTCTACTGAGTTGTAATAGCTAGTTCCATTGCAGGGGTTAATCCGCATATATATAAATAATCTCGAATAATAGTGTAAGCGTGCAAATATGTGTGTGTTTTGCTCTAGAGAGAGTAGAATTTGGTGAAAAGCACGCGATTTGCACTTATATATTAACGGATTTATGTCGATACTTTCTGGAAAATATATAGATTCGAGCGAATCATATTCAGAATAAATAAAGATGATAGTATGTTATGGGTGTTGGTTCAGGAATTTAATAAATATACCATTTGTTAAACGAATCATTTATTTGTTTGTGACTTTCTCGTTAGTTAGTGCACAGTCGCAAACACTACTGCTAAGCATGAGGTCATGGGTTCGATTCTCGAATCGTGCAAAGTGGAATGGTTTTACGAATGGTTTTTCGATCAGGAATCACTCAGTATCAATCCAGTACTTAAGGGTACTCTCCTGCCTACCTCTTCGGGAAAAACGGGCTTGATGTTATGTTTATCAGATGAGGTTTCTGCTACCGGTGGATATACGGTAAAATATAATGGTTTAAAGTAGTACGTAGAAGACCTTAAACATTTCTAATGTATTACCCCGTAAACTTCAATAACGGTGAAATTACGGGCACACGAACCAATCTAAATCATTTTAATACAAGAACAGATATCCGCGATAAGTTCTGTAGCACACTCGGGCATTAACCATGCATATCTTACACACAGTAGACAATTGCTCGACTTTAGACATTCACACACACATCACGATATCTAAACTTAATGTATTTCTCACGAATCAGTTACAAAACCTGGCTTTATAGATGTTTCGAATAAGGTTGGATAGATCGCCGTTACGGCATAATGCAGATGGAGGTACCATAATATTGTCGAGGCGCCGCGATCAAACTTGTGTCAAATATGGCACCTAATGATGGCCAGTGACGCTAATAGTTCAGGTATCTTGATTTGCATATTGTTTTGGAATCGAAGCCAAATGTTGTAGGTACCTATCGAAAATGTAACATGTGGAAGAGTTCATTGCTTTGCGATGAATTTAATATCATTTTCTTTGTAGTGTTTTGGCTAAGAACCTGATCACGAACTATGTGGATGATAGTTTTTGAGCAGAGAGTCAATATTTCTAAAGCAATACATAAATGAAGCGTGCAATATTTTTTCATGTCATCAGGTAGGTTTATCTGAACCACTGTATTAACATAACATCAGCCTGTAATCCCCGAAGGGTTAGGCAGAGGTGTACCTAATAGTACACCCACATTTCGCCAGTCATGTTTTAAGACCCATGTTATAAGGGGCGAGCCGATTGCCATCAACAGGGCACAAATCCAGACTTCGTGGCTGCTACTGAGAAATTTCTGATGGAAAAACCCAACTTAGTTCACATAAAAAGTGTTAATAATCTCATAGTTAATTCCGTCACTGAAGAAAACCAAGATTTCTTCATCACGAAATGTTTATGTCAAAATAATAAATAAGACCAATAAATAATAACTAAGTAGGTAAGTATAATCAGTTTACATAAAACGCATATTTATCAATAGCCCTTGCACGGCACATTCCTAGCTGTGCTGATGCAAGTACATAATATTTAGTGCGTCGTGGACAAGCAGCAATCGTCACGTTTCTGTAATGTTGACAACCCACTGGTACAGTTATTGTAATTACGTTGTGAAATATAAACTAATAGGTAATCTTACTATTTAATTAACCTATATTACGATATAGTTTAGTAGAAAAATGTGATATGTGTAGTTTTCTATTTCGATACAGAATGACTATATATTACAAGTTGAATACCAAGTAAGTTGTAGGTCACGTTTACTTCGGACGTGACTTGTGTTATTAACTTATTGCATTACACCTGTAAGTCTAGACAAAATGATATTTTCATCAGCGATTATGGAAAATTCCAAAACTGGTTTGCATTGACTTAGCTACCGGAAGCTTTTGCCGATCCTGTTGAAAGCGGTTGCTTCTTGCCTTGGTCCTCTGGTTATTCTCATGCTCTTTGGTATTTTTAATATTCCTCTTAATAAAAACCATAGTCATCGAATGCCTCGTTGGTCTAGTGGTCGCAAGCGCGACTGCTGAGCATAAGGTCCTGGGTTCGATTCCCGACTCGGGCAAAAGTGTTATTGGTTTTTTCCATGAGGTATTTCTCAGTAGCAGCCACGGAGTCTAGATTTATGCCCGGTTGACGGCAATAGGTTCGCCGCCTATTACATAGGACTTAAGCATAACTAGCGAAATGTGGGTGTACTATTAGGTACAACTTGCCTAACCCTTCGGGGATTACAAGCGTGATGTTATATTATGTTAATAACCACAGTTTAAAATATTGCAATGTACTGCATTATATCATGCAGTCTGTTACTGCAAAGATAAATGTTCATTATACAAAAAAATCTAACCGCCCCTGGCATCAACCTTATGTTTGGGTTATAAAATTTGAATTGAATAGGTAATAATACCAATTTACCGTAGGTATAAAATTTTTTGTTGACATGAATGTCAAGAAAACATTCTTTAGGTTCTGTAACACATATTTCCTTATTTACAATACATAGTTTACATAAAACATTGCGCTCTAATGTTATAAAAATGCCAAAGGAAATGTGTCGAAATGTAACAGGTAATCGATGGTATGCAATTATGTAATATTCTGCTCTGTTTTACAAATAGTGTAGCGATTTATTTATAGGCCCTTTATAAGTACATTTTTAGATTTACTCCAACCTTCTAAAATGGTAATCAACCATTATCAGATTTGCTGTTATCAGCTTCCTAAAATCAGTAGATAATACCTAAGATCAGTTGGGCCGTTGCTCTGCCACTAACGCGAACAAGAAGCTCTGAAGTTTCCTACCTCAGACACGTGCCACTAACTTCACCTTCATACAACCTTACTTTCCAACCATCACGCTTCCAATCCCTAACGGGGTAATCCAAGTAAAGATTAAGTCAAACCGAATCGAATCGGTGAACATGAATGCTCCGTACATCTCGATTGTCGGCTAATCGCGAATGATACAATGATACGAACAATAACGGCATCGATCGTTCATTACAACTGTGTCAGTTGCGCGGTAGTCGATGCGACGACCCACTGCGCAAGATTCGCCGTCGCTCCGCTATGACAAACCATCGGAAGATTGTTTTGATGTTTTTTTTTTTGTGATGGTGGAGAATAGTTTCTGTAGTAATAAGCACGAAGTGGATCTAATGAGGAAGCAGCTATTAAGTTTCGGATTTTTGACGATTTAAACCAATACAATGAAAGGTACCGACCATTCTGAGAAAAATTTCGTTGCTGCCAATATCAAAGCGTATTATTCATTGCAATTACCTGAAACTCTTTGGGCGGCACAAGAGTGTTACTCTCACCAACAGATGAAATCACCAGCATTTCTTCATCAACGAAAGAAACGGAAATCAGCAAATGTTACTACATTTTCTGACTTCCGTAACAACCGGCCAAGTGCGAATCGAATTCACGCATGAAGGGATCCGTGCCATCGTAGTAGGGGAGCCCCATTTATTGTTTATTGTTATAGCGGCAACAGAAATACACATTCTGTGCAAATTTCAACTTCTTCTTAGCGTATCAATGGCAAAAAAAAAAAGAAACAAATATGTTTAGCCCAAAATTCAGCCACGCGAACCCCGCTCTCTGATGCAGTAATTAAATCATCAAGAGCGCAGGTGATACGGTGCAAGATGGAAGGTGGGCCATTGTTTGTGGGGAGACACCGCATACGCACTTGAGGTCTGAGCCGTCCACGTACCCCCATCTGCAGAGATTGTCTTTGCTTCGGCCGACCTGGGTTCGAAGTCTGTTTAGGGATTTCCAAGTCGGCCACAGCAACTCGTCTGTCTACCTATTACGGATCATGAGATTCAGCCCGCTGACAGACAGACGGACGGATGGCGGAGGCTTAGTAATAGGGTCCCGTTGTTTACCCTTCGGTTACGGAACCCTTAAAAATGGGACAACCAAAGCCTAATGAGGATAATAACTGTCACTTTGTATGAACAGAGAGAGGGATTCTGCATGCTTTACATGTTGGATTGTAATTAAAAAATCTTGCTTCAGACACAGCGTTCATTTTATTTTAACGTTTAAAGCAGGGTTGGTTTAAAATATACATAGATCCGTTAGTTTCGGAGCTTATTTGATACAAACAAAGAAAAAAATCTTTGCTCTTTATAATATTAATTTAAATAGCTTCCACATAGCTCATAAATCTTCGCAGCCGGTACAGATCAAACCTAAATGTGAACAGTTAGTTGTTCGGCGACAGTACTACAGCAGCGCAGTTAATGTAGCGACAAGCGGCGCGCGCGCAGGTCCAACGGCTACACGTGTCGCCCAATGAAACCGAGTCTTGTCTGATAGGGACATGTTGTAGGTTTGATGGAGGAAAGTTATTTTATTGGATGTACTAGAATACTATTGTATGAGCATTAAGTTTCTTGTATGGGGCGACGATGAGGATGGTGTAAGAGATATCTACGCACAATTATTGTTACCATGAAATAAATACATGATTCAAGATCACGTTAAGCCTTTGACAGTCGTTACAGGTAGTTAGTGGCTCCAAAGTCTGAACACCCACTCTGTTACCAGGACAGCCACGGCTAATGTCTTAGAGACGCTAGATGGAATAGAATGAAGAAATCAATTATGAATGATCAAGTAAATAAAAAAACAGTGTTGCATTTTAGCCTCGTATTTCCCACAGATTAGGAGCAACCCTACCCAGAATCTCGATTAATTATGTCATAAAAGTCGACAAAAAGATCGATCACAGATAACAGCAACCACCACTGATAGAATTATCAAACAAAACGAATAGCTCCTCATAGTCCTCATCCTAAATTGTTGCAATCATATTCCCACACGGCCTAACCTCACACAAAGACAGGCCATCATTCACACTGTTGTACACGCTGGTAGACAATAGTTGGCCATCTAATCTGTCGCTAGTCTAATGTATCATACAAGTATACGACTGATCGATGTAAAAGATCGTATTACGAAGTCTAGTCTCTGTTTGTTTAAAATATGGCCTTGAAGGTACACTTAAACTAGATCACGGAACAGTTTCAGTGTGCCTTTGTTGAGTAGGTAGATTAAGCTCCATCCTGCGTTGTGGGTAAAGTGGACATCCCTAGCTTAAAACAGCTGCGTCACCGATTATTATCTCATGGTTTTCGTATCGCAATTGTTTTGGAGTAGACGGAGTAGGTATGTGTCTAAATTATCTTTATCTGCCAGTCATCTCGGTGCACTTTTTTCTATCCTATGACATATCCCACTACGACTTACTATTATTCCATTCTTTCTAACGAATACTAAATATCCGTTGTCGTAAAATTCTGGCTGTCCGCTGGAAGACCGCAATCTATAAGGACCGCCAAACACCGCTGCCGCACGCAACGCGTTCGTGAGAGTTCTCCAATTTTGACAAAAACTTCACCCATGGCTACAGGAAGTCGCCCAGACATAACTATGTTGTTAGACACAGGTAGAAGCAAGATATTTACCCTAAGGTAGACTGGTAGAAAATGCCCAAGGCATTAAGTCCGCCTTTGTACAGTTTTTTACTTGTGCATGAAATTTTATTAAATAAAATAAATATTTCTGTAAGATAAGAGATCTTGAATAAATACATTGTTTGAAATGTCTGAGACGTTCCCTGGTGGATCGCTGAAGATTTTGGCATACAAAAGTTTCAGGGGTTAATAATACTACTATACTTATCCAAATGGAAAAAAGTAAGTAAGGTCTTGTCGACACTAAATTACGCAGAGAAAAAAACATTTTGAGTAAAATCTGAGGCCCTAGCCAAAATGGCATATTAACAGCCAAATCGGTGACAAATGAAAAGAAAAAAAAATGGTGAAATGTCAAGTACGAACTGTATTGGATTGGCATCAGCTACCGAAACGCTTAGGTCAATTCTGTTGAAAGATACTGTAAAAGTACGAAACAGTCGATAGGTTGATCACAGCTGCTTCGTGTGGTTTCAGATAAGGAGAGAAGACCAGTCCATATTTTATTTATTTATTTATTTAAACTTCATGTACAATAGTGGTACATAGGCGGACTTAATGCCACAAGGCATTCTCTACCAGTCAACCATTATCCTAAGATTTTACCACGTAAGCCATTTTCCTCCAAACAAACGCTAGAAAGATAGTCATCATAGTTAACGAAACAACCTTCATAAAAACACAATTTCAAACGCCAGCTTTTCCCTCACTGTACAATTTATAATAATAGAAGTTTATAATAACTCGTAATAACTTTGTTGATTGCTGATCTGAACTAAGATTAATTGCTGGAGGCTCTCCATCAGATATGGTGTGACTATGGCGTCATTTAAGAAACATCTCAGCATTGTACTGCGACTGCAGTGGCAGCGCAAGATGCAACCCGAGATGGAAATCAGTAGTTGACAAGATTTAAATGTGCTCACAAATCTGTGCAAGTTGTGGCATTACTACTGAGAATTCTCATAAAATTATAACTGGTTTGGCATTTAAAGCAAATCTTTGTTTTAAATCAGGCCCTTTGTGTTATTTAGGTACCATAGACAGACTTGTTCAAATACATTTAGACAGAGAAACTCTTACGCCAGAACATCATGTAGTTTTACTAGGATATTAATTTATTGTTCTCTATAAATACCCGCTGTTCAAAGCTGCTAGCTGCCGCTAAGCTGATCTAATAAGGAAGCCAATCAGCTAGTTCATAAAACTCACAGATAGTGTCACACGAAGTTATCAGTAGAATCGAAGCTTTAATGATTCATAAAATATTACTCTGCCTTTTCCATTTCGCAATCAAGTATGATGATACAATGTAAGCAAGTAATCAATTTATCAGACACTTAATCGAAGAATTACCTATTAATTAAGAGGGATGGCAACCGCCTTTATCATGAGACTTAAATATGACTGGCTAAATGTGGATGTACCCCGAAAGGTTGGACAGAGTCTATTAACTTTGGATTCTGACCAAAACTTCGGGGAAAACAGACATGATGTTACCGGTAGATTGCAGTTACAATTTACTCTGGCGGAAAAAATAGATAAGAAACTTTAACTGCCCTTACACAAGACTGAATATAAGAGTCAAATAAATAGACTTTAGTTACCCAACTCACTGATGTTCCCACGTGGCTGTGCCACTGTTCATCCCTTCGCACGCTCCGCTTACATGCGATCATCTAGCATGCGCCCGCGTCTGCAGCGCAACATTTACAAGACAACCGTCAAGTCTATTGTTGTTATTAACTTAATGTAGGTATTTTACATCAATAATGATTTGATTACATGTATAGAGAACATTGCAATTCAACCAGGTGCACCTCCCCAGTAATGGGCCGAGTTTTTCCTGGCACTGTCTCGCTGCTGTACATGGTACATGTATTTAATGCAAAAGTTTACTAATTTTTAATTATTGATAGAACCTTAAAGGAACAAAAAACTTAAAGGTGCCTCTGACAGGCTTCGGTTTGTCCTTCTTAAGTTTGATGGTTACTCACACATGTGGTATATGACTAGGATGGAAGGATGTCCTAGGTTAAGAAAATCTGACATCAAAAATACTCAATCAAGACTCAAAAAGAACACCTGTACTTTCACAATAGCAGAAATTAAACCATAAATAAAAACATAAACGATGCATCATAAGAAAACGTTTACGTACTCAAATAAAACTTAAAACATATATTTAAAATAGCCAGATGATTCAATAAACCGCGAGGATCACTAACATAAAGTAAAATGCCGCCAATCCCTAATTACCAATTACGAATCAAATTATGAATAGTGTAATCATAATTCCGCGTTTAAATAAATTTACTGCATAATATCGCTAAGCATTTCCTATAACTTTATTGTACGTAGATAATTGTTGAACATAGCCTTAACATTTACTACTACAGTTACGGAAATGTAATCTGTTTTGATTTAATTATAATACGGAAAATTGTGCTGTTCAGCTTCTCGAGCTCTGTTTATCTTAATAGTTCTGTTTTCTGATTAAGAAGAATGAATTGAAGCAGTCAGAAAATAAGATTTTAACATTAAATCCGTTTGTAAATGATCTGCTAGTTGGTTAAACGTCTAAACATATCATCCAAATCAGTGCCTTCGCTTATCGTGACCACTTTGATGTACTCAAGCGATCTTGCTGCACAGGGCCAAGACAAAATCACAATTATCACTAATAACGACAGTGGAAAAGTCAAATGTTTTCGATTGAATAAGCTAGGGAAAAGCTATGTCAGACCTGGTGCACGTCGTAGTAGAAATACGATAGCAATTGTCACGTCTAAATCCTCAGGATGCTACATTCCTTTTTATTACCTTCATTCTGTCACCTATTCATCAGCGTTCTATCCTCAAGTTAGTTTATTTAAAGGATCAAACAAACATATTTTTCTGAACCCCAAATCATTTTAAAAAAATCGTACGCCGTTTCCTCGCTCTCCCTTTTCCATCTACCATCGACTTCTATGATATAAATCATAATTCTGCACCACATAACAACGAAGCAAGCGGTAATTACCGCATGCACTACATACAGGTACCGCGAAGTACGGAGAACTAACGTTACCCAACGCGGCGCGGTTTTTGTCGATACCAGCCCGTCGAGCTCGGCAGTATGCGGCTATGATGCAACCAACACCTGGTTAAATAATAACTGTTTCAAGTAAGCTGCTGTTTTTATGTGTCTTTAAAGCGTAAGATACAGGTCTGTTTTTGAGGATATTAATATGGGTATTGTTTTGAAAGAGAATGAAAATGTGAATTGACTAAAAACTCACCTTTACGACGGTCGTGGGTCTCCTACATCTGACTTAGAGTTTCTTTGGTCAGATAGTCCACTAGGCTTGTGTCTTGCTTATGGGTAAAATGGCGAAAAATGAAGGTGACCTACACTTGGGGTTGTGATTTTTGTGGGTGCTATGCTCCCCAAACGTAACGGGTGAGCTTTTGTCCTAAGCGTAGATAATTAGGTCAAACCAATGCCATGAACATTCAAATAGATGGTTTAGTCGATTATATGAACAAAAAGTTCTAGGCAACACAGACCACAGCACGAACTTTTTACGTAGGTCAGTAAGTACCTAAAAACAGAATTATCTTGAAATTTTTTATGTGAGCCAGATATTAAAGAAACGATTACTATAACCCGATGAGGTTTGAGATGGAAAGTTGGAAAAAAAACTTTGATTAGCGTGAGAAATAAAGTATTAGATTTATAATTCAAAGTTAATGGCTATAAACGATTTCTTCTTATTGTGGTACTGTCACCATTGTGGTTGTTCCACATAGGAAGATTATAACGAATCATCTATGGAGTGGTCTTGAAAATATTAAGGTTGGTGACATCGATTAAGGACGTCTGCGGTATTATAAGATGAGATTAAAAGAAAATTTGTTTAAAATATGCTATTTTTGTCTGAACACACCAAACCGGTTGGATTGTACCTACAAACTGAATAAATGAAGCAATAATCCACTCAAAGGTATAAAATGACCTCTGAACCTCATAAAAACGAGTGCAACCTGTATGAGAAGTCATATTGTTACCAATACCCCACAATGCCTATCATTGTTCCTCGAGAAACTACACGTAGGCAAGAAACAAGCGAATATCTATTGTTGTGTGTGTATTACATATTTTGTACAGAAATATGTGATGTACTCATACGTATTACGGTTTTTGTTTCAAGAACTCCGAATTGTTCTTGATGTAATTGAATTCTGCTGATAAGACACGTTACGACATTCCTCATGGTTCCAAAGAATGGACTTGTGGAATGTTTTGGGCCCTTGATAAGTTGTTTTTGTGTTGTCTCCTAATAACTTACAAATTACGTTAGAGAAGAGGCTTGGAAAAGAATCTATAGCTCTGAAACACGCACAACACTGTTTTAAGGAGACCTTTATTTGCAAAACTTAAAAAGAAAGTATGTTTATATTTAAAATTTTAAAAGTTATGGCTATAACTGGATTAGTAACCGTGCAACTTATGGGAGGAATATTCCCATTGGGTTGTGAACTGAACAATGTGACAACTTTGTTTCATCCAGGGAATGCAAAAATGTTCAAAGGCGAAGCATAGTCCTATGTAAACCTGAACCTAACGTTCGAAGTTTAGTGAATAATCATGCTGCTCAACGCGTGGGTGGGAAATCATCAAATGACCCCCCCCCCCCCCCCGCTCTGGGCGGAGCGGAAGGGAGTGTCAGACTCTTACTGACTAAAAACCACCCATGTTCCTTCTTTGGCCCTTTATGTTCCAGGGCCGCGGTATCTCTTTCGAACAGTCCCGCAGCCCTGAAGAAAACTATCCCAAGTCGACTAAAGGGGCTATACAATTGGCAATCGCGTTCAAAGCATTTCTAAACCGAATTTCAAAAGGACTGACATAATATTTTCGATATCTTGTGTCAATCTATTTGTGACTTTTCTATCATCGACATCACCGATAGAATATATTATTTGCCCTTTCATGGTGGTTTCCTAAGTGAGAAAACTAGGTATACCAACTCGACCTACTCTCTGCATCAATCGATTAAACACTGCTCACTCTAGTCGTGTGTCAATCATTAGTGCGCCGACAGTCAATGTATCAAATTATCAATACAGGCAATTTATCTGTCGTTTCGTAAACACTGCAGTACACAGTCTAACTAGGAACTACGAACATACAGTGGTCCAATAATTTCCACACTTTCATACCGAATCGTTGCGTTGCGACAAATATTGACTATTGCAACAAGATCTTGTTTTTAGTAACTTGCAGTTGTTATGATCGGTAAAAGCAATTTAAGAGGTAATTGAGATAAGATAATTATTAATAAATAATATTGTTAGTGTCGAATTTGTGAACCTTCTAATCCTTACGCAACTTCCGCCTTGTAGTTGTAGTTTTGTATCATAATCAAGATAATTTAATAACAGTACAAATTAGCAGTGTGGATCAACTACTAGAAAAGCCAACATACCAGGTTTGTGAATTGACAAATTGAACTCAAACTCAAGCATTTATTTCAATTAGACCATTACGGCACTTTTGAATGTCAAAAAAAAACAAAAAGCTAAGCTTCAGTCCCTGTATTGAAGTTGAGAACTTTTCAAACAAGGCTTTAATGTAAAAAGTTGATTTCTTTAAAATAAAATAAAAACTGCCACAAAATCGTAAGAAATTTTGGACTATAATGCAGGAATTACCTTAATAAGTAGGGGGGAATGGTAAATCTAATACCGTGTGTAGGAAAAACCATATAGTGTGTAGGAAATATCACCTTAGTTAGTTGTTCTTGAAAGAAAGAAACAAGCGTAGAAACCGTGTAAGTGTTCCAGCGGAACTAGAAACACTGGAATGTTGAAAACGGACAATTTATGAGATTGGCCGATGGTTGGCTAACTATCGAGGTAAATAATGCAATTGTAAGACGCCGGAAATATGTGAAACGTAGGCTTCGTCGGCAATCATGACATAGCTGTCTTTAAACATCGCATACCTACTAGATGAGGTATTGAACACAGAAACACACAAATACACACACACAGAAAGTAATGCAGTACGGAGGCCATTTAAAGTGTGTTAAGCCGCCAAAAACCACGATAATTGATACCCTGTCTCCTCAAAGGACCCCAGATGATGGTTGGTGTTCATTGACTTCTGGCTCTGCCCTTGATAACATACATAACCTGGCAAAGTAATATAGCTAGAAACCTTTTATACAAAGTTAGAAGGAATTAGACCTTCGATATAATTATGACCACTAATATCGTGAACTCCGAAAATCCGAAGACTTCTTCAGGATCTAGGACCATTTACGAAATTCATCGCAAGAATGGGATAAACGTTTGTCTTGCAATAGGCTTAGTTATTTAATAAAAGTGCTTCCACATACCTCTGTTTGCAATGTTTTTTCTTGTGAATGGTTGGGTAAGTAAATGTGTATAACTGGTAACTCGCTCGTAGTAGGCCGTTGTGCTTGCGACAAATATTGAGTATTGCGACAAAGTAGCTGGTTTTTGATATCCGCGGGGCTATTGGTGTTGCGGTAGTGGGTTTTAGTGTAGTTTGTAGCAGAAACTTGAAACTATTCATTAAACAGTTTTTGCTAATTCGGACAGTACAGTAAGATAGGACGCTATCGCTGATGAAATTAATGAATTCATAATTTTAAAATTTAGATTTCGAAGCATTAATTTGTTAAATCAGCAGATGCACTTATTTCATACGTGAATCACGAAACATGCACAACGTGATGAAACATTTGAACATGGAATCATGTATAGCATGTAGGTACACAACCAAATTGTTCATGATAAAGGTACCTACATCTAATTAAAAAATATACCTGCTCACCTAGCTATAAGAAGTGATCCAAACTATGCTGACATAAAAAGACACCCTATAAGTCGATATCCGATAAAACCTATTGCATTTCCAATTTTAATACACAATAAAATTCACAAAAAAATCTCGTCAAAATAGTATAGACAAACATTAAGTATAAGTATAGGATTGCTACAGGCTGCTACGCGACCAATCAGCACATCAAAACCCGACGGTACTTTCTCATACTCCCAGTCTCCCAGATAAAACGCTATTTATACCCTAAGTAGTAAGTACAGCTAAGGAACCGTAAGGTCTAACCCTGAAAGCCGGCCACTTAGCACATACGGTACGGCCATACGGCATACACTTCCGGAGAGTTTGCTCTAACTATTACCACAGCGAGTAACTGCCTCTACATTGTTTATTTACTAAAGCCAAAGCAAGTTAAACTTGTTTTAATAAATTGATTGATCACGGTATGTTTTGGAAGTTATTTTGGAAACTATTTGCTGTTTTCTAATTTCGATATAAAAGTTACGATCTTGATAAATACTATTTACTTTCCTACTGGAAAAAAATGTTAAGAATTTTACGAATTCAAAAGTTGCCCAGTTGACATTTTGGGAAGTTGGCACTATGCTATGAGACACATACTACACAGTTGTGTTACGGTTTCATTACAGCCGAATAAGTACACAGAAAATTGTGTTGAAATCTTCCTCGAATACATTCAAACTGTAATGACAACTGCACCTATCATAGTTTTTTAAAAAGAAATGGCAAACACAATGTTGAAGAACAGTTTGAAATTACATTCCTTAGAAGACATTACGTTTCTACCACTCATCACCGCTACGTATCTAAATTCAAGAAGCTTTTAAGGCATCGCTAAGATATTATAAGCTAAACATAATCCTAGCTTAATGAAGAATTCACCACAATCTTCAAAGACTTATCATAACTTAAACTCCTCGAGAGCCACATCTTCACATCCGACCTAAGTACCATCAAGATAATCCCAGATCAATTTACTTAGCTTTCTCTAATTAAGATATCTTAGCCACTAGCCAGTATTACCGAGTAAGGACTTAGGTGTACATGCCGCCTTTATGTACTAATTGTATGTAATTGCGAATGTTTCAGCTCATACGGAGCGTGGAAAGCGATACAAGTCTACTTTTTGAAGTACTTTGGTGTTGGCAAGGCGATTAGTAGTGTGTCGAGAAAAATTGAATAAAACACTGCTTGTAAAAAGTGACACGGAAAAGCGAATCGCGGTTTCTGGATTTTCCAGAGTCGAAAACGACTTATGCTAAAGATGTAAGAAAGTGTCATCTCTGCATAAAGGTACTTTATGCATCAGGAAAGGGCACAGGCTAGTTTTTGACCCGGGACAGTACGCACGCGCGGACGCGACGCACGGGAGTGCAGCCCTGGAGAAAAACTAGCTAAATATTGTATGATAAACTAGGACCTAGGATATTTTTGGTTCCATATTGAAAAGGGCCAATGTCCAGCAAAAAAACTTCACTCACTTACGGGATCACTTATGTGATTATCAATTATTATATATAACATTCACACACAACACATACACACACACACACATTGTCATATTTTATTTCATTTATTTATTTTTTTGTGATATTTTGACGCTGTTACAAGCGCCATGATCGCGGGATGACTGGAGAATGCGGTATAATCACGGAAGATATCCCGTAAGTGACAGTGTAAGTATACCTAGTTACAAACCATCCAAGCTTAAAACAGTGTTTTTACAATAATATTATGTCGTCCCACCAAAAGATTATTAAACAATTTCGCAAGAAATTCTATACTTCCTTTTCTATGCCTTCAATACCATCAACTCGGAAGTCCTAAAAGTTTCTATTATTTACAGCGGTAATTGCTGTCATTGTTTTATGTGTTTCCTATGACATATATGTCGTACGTTCGGATACGAACATAAACTCTTTCCTTTCCCATTGTGTTTGAAATTCTTGCGGAAATATACTAAATAGTTTGTTACTGATGAATTCTAAATGCACAATATAATTTTGCCTAGAACAGTGGAAAATAAAATAAATTATGATTTTACACTGCGGGCCTGTACAAGCGGTTTTGGTCTTCAATGCCCTTCGTATTTCTACAGCACTCCTCTACAGAATTGGTATAAGGTTTTCGATATCTTAAGTCAGTTCCATACTGTTTTGAGTTTTCCATCATTGTTTTTGCTGACAGAAAACTCACAAACCCTCAAAGAACTGATCCTTACATACCGGAAAGTTCCAGATCACTTGTGCGTGCTTTCACAATCCTACTTATCTTAATAAGAAAAACGGCAACCTTCAAAGGTCGAAGGGAACAACATAAAAGGAGGATTCCTTTCAATTATGAAATAAAAATGTTAATTTTCCTTTCAAAGAATAATAAGGTTCCATGTGAATAAAGTGTTTATAATAATTTTAACGTTAAATGTTTTATTCACGTATCAAGGTTAACGTTCATGTGTTTTGGTAATTAACACATTAACACGGTAAGGTACATAATTTTGATTCTTGTGGTTTTAGCTGTCTTGAACTGTAAATGGGGAAGGATACTTTAAAGATTTATAATTTCGAAAAAAAAAACAGTAGGTATCTAGCGCGTTTCATGTTACATTGGAGTATGATTGGTATTGGTGTGGGGACCATGAGTATGAACTGGAAAACCTATGAGGAAAAGACGAAATCCTACCAATCCGACCCCAAATCGCTATGAGTACGCGTTGTGGATTTAGGTACACACCTCACAGAGAGGCCTATACCCCAGCAGTTGGGACGTTACGAGTATGCCCAGCTGATTTCAACACCGCATTGGATATGTTTAACCCTTTCCATCTTTCAATCTCACTCAAATCAATCTCCAGGAGAACCGGCAGAAAACTCATAGAAACATAATTTCTGGCAATAAAACACAGGATAAGTCTGAAGTAAATAAATTAGGCATCGCATGAGACATTAGCCTACATTCCGTATGTGCACAGGTGCGCGCGTCGATCTCACTGCGCCGGCGCAGAGCGCACAACCAATATTGTCGTTTGACAGATTTCCACACCCACACACATGTTACTAATACAATGTTGAATGAGGTGATGTTGAAGGCTTGGTTTAGATCTAGGAACTGCCTGAATTCATTGAGATAATTTATTCAAAAGCACTTCTTGTGTGTGGACTGTGTGGGAGGGTTATACTTTTTTGGCTATGACACGGCGTAAGTAAGAACGGTTCCTATGTTTATAATCAACTGAAGAACGAGTAACATCCTAAATTTGATATCATTTATTTTAGGCTTTTTGGTAACAGGATCAGCCCAATGTAGTTGTTGATTTTTTGCCAACAAAAATAATGAAAAACGAGGAATAGTAATAGAGATTTACATAATTATACTAACTCTTGGAATATTCTTGACTAGAAAGTGTTGTTTCAGTGATGTTTCACACTTTTCCTAAATGAGTTTTGCGAGTGCCTCATTGACACTTTTACGCCAATAAATCACCCTGATGTAGTAGTTTTCTTAAAAGGTAAGAGTTCAATAATTATTACGATATTACTAAGATCACATGATGTCTTCTGAAATGATAAATGGATTGCCAAATATGTTGTAAAATTAAATTGAGTATAAAACAACTTTTACCCATTATAAGTCGACCTTGCGGTGCCAAATGCGGGTAGTCGGATAATTAATGTGAAACTTCATGCGTATTGATCAACAAACAACAACAATATTATTATAGAACTGATACAGAAAATGCTGTAGGTAATAGAATGGTCTTACAAGAAGAAAGTAATTATGTTTTTAAAGCTACTGTAACAACATAATCAAGTGGGCTTCACAAACCACACCAAATAGAAAACACAACAAAACGAGGCTATGTTAATGCGATGTGAATAATTCACAAAATGTATAAATCAACATATTTAAACACAATTAGAAAGTCAATAATACTTAATAACATTCCGCAGAACAATTCCTGCAGCTTCAAAGAGACCGAATCATTGGAAAATGGCACGCGAAATTGTGGGTACTTACCCAAAGATGATGGTAGGAGAGCACTATAGACACACTGGGTAACAGAACCTCAAAAACTTGATGATTCGTTTGTTGATTCACAGGCACAGTCACTTTATCGTAAGTATATGTTCACACGCGTGTTTCACTCGCGGCGTGTGCGCGTGCGCGGGTCGTGGTACGTGCGCGCGTCGTCGGCTCTCGCGCCGTTATGTCGGGAGCGCGCGCGCGCACCGTGGAAAGCGGTCGCGGTTAGATGCGCAAAGATTAAAACGTACTACCGTAGAACTGACTTACAAAAAATGTATCATTAAATTCCACACAGATCCCGGAACTTATAGCGTACATTTTAATTTCTTTTGACACTGTGTCACAAAAAGAGCAATAACATTCCGCAATCGCAAGATTAATTAACGGGAATTTAATAAATTGCATAGACGTCTCGCTAAGGTTTTATATTAATTTGGCAAGGCAAAGTTATGCCTGAAAAATTTACTGATTGCGTTTTAGGTCATAGACATCTCGTCTGGGTTAGTCACCCGAATGTCCGCACTAAAGTCAGTGATCTTCGGGATTTCGATTTCGTTTCCTATATTTGCAAATGAATGGTAAGTATTGCGAGTTGAATGATTTATGTTTGGTATTGCGTCAACAAGTATATTAGACCTGAATAAACTCATACCCTCTTATTATAAAACGTGGTTTTAAAAAAGTACCGGGTTTAGTACTAGGTTTAAACCATGAACTTGAATAAACGTTATTACAAAAAGAAGTTTATCGCTAGTCCTAGAACTATCTATGGTACCAAAGTTAGACCATCGTGACCCCTAGTTTAACTATGGTACTAAATTGTTACACGTCAAATTCTTTATTTTGAGGTTAGCTTTCGGAAATTATTATTTTGTGATTTTAACCAAAAATGGATATTGACATGATTGATATAGTTGATTTGGAAGATTTGGAGTTGTTGGATACTTGAGAGTGCCCGGGGACCTAACAGAGTTCGTCAGCGACGAAATCCATTTGAGTTACCTGACGAAGATTTTCGGTATAAATATAGATTTGGTAAACGTTTTGGCGAAAGGATTGTCGATTTACTACGTGAAGATTTGTGTGTACGTAATCTAACATGTCCGTTATCACTAACATTTTTTCTGGAGTCCAATTAACACCCCTTTTTTTCTTTGGTTGTTCCATTTTCTTAAAACGATGCACACACGATCTCACCACAAAGTGCCCAAAGAACTGTGCCTTTATTTAGATTATTAATCTTGATGTGAAACCGGACATCTAGTTTACTTTTAAGTTGTAACATAAACATTTCGATAACATTACTCGAATTACGCGCGCTGTCAAGTTCACTTCGTTATACGTGTTATCTCGACAGATGATCCAAACCAGAACAATTAAATTGTGAACATGCATTCAAAAAATTAAAAGTCGGATTATTTAACTACCTTTAAATAGCAAAACTTCATATTTTACCACTACAAATAGCAATTTATTGAATATTTTTTCTTTCAATTACGTAACAACATTTTGTAAAAAGGAACGGCGCATAGAACGCTGAACGAATGATTGAACAGTTTCAATATTTTGTTGCTTATAATCTGTGGATAACGTTTAAACCAGGGACTATCTTTGGTACTAAGTAGTCCTTTGTTGGTCTACGATTTGTAATACGAATGACAGAATTAACGTTAGTATCGTAACAAACCTAGACCTTTTAGTCCTGGTTTAAACCTGGTACTAACGGAAGTTTTATAATAAGACGGCCAATCTACAGATTGGGTCCCGAGTTATAGAAACCGGCGATGCACAGGGCCGTAAAGGAGATGGAGTGAATTATTAGACTCTTACTCAAAGGATTGAGCTCAAACGTCAGAAGAGAAGCCTGGCGGTGAGACACAACAGGCTCATAATAATAAAAGCTCGAAATCACAAGACCAACTGGAATTTTGCTTGATTTTCCAAATTGCAATTTACCAGATAATCTGCTACCCTTATAAAAAGCCATCCTCACATATACTGCCTACCGCCACATCTGCACTTCCCACTCTATGCGCCATCAAGTTATCAATGAAGATGGTCGATGTTATCTGCAAGCTGTCGATCGGAGGGAAAGTGGCCGGCACGACCACATCAAGGGACCCTAGGTTATGGTTGACGCAAAGATCCCGATCTTTCCAATGCGATAGATGACATGATAAGTCCACATCCATCGGACTCTTTGTTAGGGTCTTGGAGATCAAGCGATGTGGGTGCCAATCGATCACTGTTGGTTGAAGAGGTAGACTTGGGCCTAGCTTCACCTCAATAAAATGTAGATTTAGATTACAGAACTTGAAATGAAGAAGGATACAACATTGTACGATTAAAGTCGTTATCAGGGACACGGGTCTCTCTTTGTAAGGGGAATGGGTTATAATTCACCAAGCGGGCGCAGTTTGGTAGATGTCACATGACTTCGAATTATTGTTCCTGGACATGCCTTCACCGTTTTGAGAGCAGTGTTGATGAAATATTTTAAAAAGTAAAGTGCCCGCAGTTTTGGGTCGATCGTAAAATATAAAATTAGCAAGTAGCTTCCATGCCCACTAGACCATAAATAAATCAAATATATTAGGGAAATAATATTAACAATAATGAACTAGAAGCAAAGTGTTTGATACCAACAAAGACAATAATAAAATACGACCCTTTCCCTCAAGCCCTCAATCAACTGGACCGACACTGCGGTTAAGATTCCGCTAAAAGAATGCAAACCTCCGTTAATTTCCATAACTGTAAGTAAATCACAGCATTGGTAGATAAACAATCGGTTGACCGGTACTTCTGCCTACCTACCTTCACAATTACCGTAATTATATGGGGTTCCCTACTTCTTCAGACGCCGCTACACTGTTCCGGCAATAGGTAATTGATCCAGTACTTAGGAACATTCTCGCCACTTTTAAAAGGTCAGCTTCGCCTTAGCATTCCTGCAGTATCTCGTTTGAGATCATTTGTATAAATATCTGTTATTTTGTGTGGCAATAGAAAATGGAAAAGGTATTAATGGATCTATAAAGTCATCATGTGACCAGATGTAAAAGCTGACGAAAACAGGGAGATGTGAGTGGAAACGCCGTGATGGGAAGCCTTACAGACCTCACGCACTACGCGGCCACGACCACGACTTTTGGAAGAACCTTCGACAGAGAAGAAAGTTTGGACGCACATCCTAGCGTCCGAACAGTTTTGTTCAAGATAGCGACCGGTCATGCGACAAGTCGTCGCGTCGTCGTGGTCGCGTAGTGCGCAAGGTTCCTTAGAAGGACATACACCGACCTTATTGGTAATATCCATCAGAAAGGTCTAGTGAGTATTCTCAACCGGCGTGCGTTTATCGTTGTTATGGCCTGATGATTCATTCATCAGTGGAAGAAGTAAATGGAGTATGTAAGGATAGTATCAGATTAAGAGCTTTCGATTGTCTTCTACTTTTCCTTAATGTATGTATCACCGGCTCAGCTTTTTCAAATCCGCTGCTGCCTCCCGGTTTTTTTCTTATGATCTCTATAAATTCCATCTAGTTATACCTATTCATAATTAATTAATCTTATAAATTACTAGCACTTCGTCCGCAAAATTGTTATAGCTCGGCTAATTTGCACGATATAAATATAATTTGTAGTTTATGTTACCTCGTGATAATTGAGTTTTCTATTGGTGAAAAAATGGTTAAAATCGGCTAAGGAGTTTCGGAGTTTATTCGTTACAAACAATTCAAAAAAATCTTTCTTTTTTATAGGTAATATTATGTATAGATAAATTCTTAGTACCAGATAACATTTATAACAACAACTCATGAAAAAAAACAGAATTCCTCGTCATGTTTAAAGAAAGTAAATCACACAAACTCAAAACATCAACCACCAAGCACCCACTTGTTACCAAAACACCTTCATTCAACAGACACACCGCTCATCAAACCCAGCGCACGTCGCCCCTGGCCTTGAGCGCCCCACAGCATACTAAGCGAGGGGAAACGTCTCCAGATCCTCACACGTGCATACTGATCTCACATCAAGGTCAAAGAAACCGGCTGTTCAGGAGAAACGAGTCATCAGGATGTGTCCGAAGAATGTTAGAGAAATTTTTGCAAACGAGGTTTTATCTGATGCAGATTCATTGTGGGATGGTGATGCGGTGAGAGTCGGTTTTGGTGTAGATTTATGGGAGATGTCTCAGTGGTTAACTGAAAGTTGCCTAGATTGCGCTGAGTCATCAGGTTGTAGCTACTTCACTTGGTGAAATTTCCATGAAAGACGGTAACAAAAAAAAAAACAAAATCGATTAAATCAAAAGTCGTTTTTACATTAAAAATGACAATTAAACTGAGAATTGGCACTTCGCAATTGTACATCCACCCTTAACAAACGTCACGCAATACTGCCAAGGGTGTGATGGTACATGAAAATAAATGATAATTTGAAGGAGCCTACACAGACCTACAAGGCTAACAGTCCCTACGACCCAAAGCCCTAAGCCCTACAGCCCTAACCTATCATATACCTAGTACGTAATAGATAAATAAGTTCGGGATGTCTGCACCATGCGACCTAAGGTTACAGACGGATTGGAGACAGGATTTCCAGGTACGGGAAGGGTACACTCACTGCCAGTCCCGCAGACTCAGGAGACTGATCAGATATGGCTAAAGGTGTCTTGGCCACAGTGAGGGGTAGACAAGAATATAAAATTAAAATCTGATTTATTTACAAATGTTACCGCTTATATACTACTTTTTCTTAACACACACTATTATATAAAATCTTTGTGTCCTATGCGTGTAAGATGCAACCCAATAATTATTTAAAATGGGCTGCGCGTAAGCCAGGCCGAGTGCTAAGTCAAGGGTAACATTGAACAGTAATTTAAAAATACATGAGGCAAACCTCCAAAACGTCAACCCATCATCAGTGTGTAGTTTGACACCTCGTTTACAATCTTTCTGTATGTCGCTTTATTCAAATTTCCACTGCACAGGGCTCTAGTCCAAATGTATATGTTTTACGAGTAGGAATTTTATGATAATGTTTAACCCTATTATCGGAAAATGTTTAACAAGCTATTATTATCTATGTAGAACTTGTTGTAGCGTTCCCCACGCTAGATTTTCTCATTGTAGGTATCGTGGGTGCTTAACCACGTAGACCCGGAACAACTACTTATCATTAAACTGCGTGATCGAATCAAAATAATATAAGAAAAATAATATTATGCAATTCATTAATTTCATTTGTTTTTTTTTTATATGCAATTCTTTATAATTTTTTTTTTTCATTTTATTATCTTACAAACATTTGTACGCCATCTGGCATAACAAAGCGCACTCTTTATTACTTTGATATAACATTATTATTGTACTTAAGACAAATGAATAAATGACTTATGAATTTCTGACCAAAAACACAACTCACACATTGTTTTTCTAAAACAAAACGAAAGTAATGGAATCGAGAAGTTCCTTTTACCGTACCGTGTTTGGATTAACAACTTGTTACCCAATACAACTTAACATGGCAGTTAGATGATACTTTGCACTGTTAGAACAGTTAAGTTTACAATGCTTCCAAAAAACGAATCCTCTAGTATTTATTTATTTTAGCAAGGTAAAACAAAGATTTTATTATTTTCAGCGAAACGCCTCGAGATTTCAGTGACGTCGAAAATTTAGTATTACTTTGATTTATCTTTTCGTAGTTTCAGAAAACCTTATTTGTCTGCCCGTTTTTCTGTTTCTTATTTAATCTAGTAGATAATTGAAAAGTCCACTTCCGACGGAGGAATAGCTTTGAAGACTTTCAAAAATGGCACGACCACACACGACAGTAAAATATAACAATTAAAACTTTCTTAGGATTCCGCACCTCAAACGGAAAAGCGGAACCCTTATAGGATCACTTTGTTGTCCGTCTGTCTGTCTGTCAAGACCCTTTATCTCGGGAACTCGTGGTGGTATCAAATTGGAATTAAACAAATTACTATTCTCAAGTCAACAGTCCCTTGAAGCTGTGAAAAAATGAAACTTATATGTTAACGTAAAAAAAGAAACGGCCGTTCATGCAGAAAAAATCGTATATTTCGACACTCTCAAGGGAACCATTTATAGGGTACTTTCCGTTGACCTAGAACTATGAAATTTGGCAAGTAATGTCGTCTTATACTATTAGAACAGGGAAAAATCTGAATATTATCCATTTGTAATTAAATAAAAAAATATAGTCTTTATTTAAAGAACGTAATATGTACCTTTGTACGGAACCTTCGGTGGGCGAGTCCGAATCGCACTTGTCCGGTTTTTATTTTTTATTCTGCAAACTGATCTCACTAGACGTATAGATGGCAAAGGCTGCGCTCTAATTGACTGATTAATATTACAAGTATGTTTCCAATTATCAGTACAAGCTACTTACGTTACGTCCAAACAAAAAAATTGAACCCACGGGGCCCATAGAAAACATTCTCCCACTAATGAGTGGGAGGGTGTTTTCTATAGGCCCTGTGGCCCGCAAATGTACGAAACAATCAACTAAACTTATCTAGCCGATACTCTAATGCCTTCGCATAAGATTATCTAATACAGACCCACTCTTATCAACATGTAAAGAACATTTGCATCGCATTACCCAGAGATAAGCAACTATGTAGCACTGCTTACTTCATAAATACGGCCGATAGTGATATTTAGGGTAGTGAGACGCGTGGGACGAGGTTCAGTGCCTGACTCAGGCTAAAATGTTCACTTTACATACTGCACCTTTACTTATAAAGAGATACAAGTTGAAAAACGGCATTTTGAAGTAACGGGTTCTAAACAAGGATTCCGGAAAAATATTCAAGATTAGTGAAGTTTCTCAGGTAGGTACTTCCTCTCTAACCGATAATTACACATAGTACTGGGTATAGCAAGTATCCTCATTACATTACCATAAATATCTAATTACTTGAAAGGCCTAAATCGTCTCAAAGTTAAAGTAAGGCCATTTTGTTACTAATTTTGGGGATAAAATCATGTGGGATAGGTAAATCCAAAGCGTGAAGTATCCCTGATATTCCGTACAATATTGTAATCCGATTAGAATTTCTCACACTAACATTTTAGATTTTAAGAATTCCCACAAATTAGGAAAGTAATAAATAAGGTTCATCACACGATAAGTGCGTTTAATGAAGGTCTCTTTACTTAAAAAGATAATAAACTATAGGATCACCTCAATAATCCCATAAGTCTGAACAAGTGAACTTACTAAAATGTTAATGTACAGAAGAGATATCTCAAGGTCGAGTCGTGAGTTTCCATACATGAGTTCACTACACAGTTACATCGTTGGGAGTAAGACCTTTTCTGGATTATATCGTAAACACCATAGCATCACGCCTGTCATCTCGCATGACGAAGGGTTAGGCAGAGGTGTTTCCGATTATAGTACAGGGTAGTAGTGTATAGTACAGGGTGGTAGTCACGACAAATGGAGTAAAAAAGTCACAAGATGGTACCCCAGAGAAGGCAAAAGGAAGAAAGGTAGACCACAAAATAGGTGGGACGACGACATCAGACAGGTTGCTGGAGTGATGTGGAACAGAGTAGCCCAAGAAAGGTCAGAATGGAAAAGGTTGGAGGAGGCCTTTGCCGATTGGCAAACAGATCTGCAGAAGATAAAGAAATCTCAAATAGTAGAATAAGATTAATATTAATGTAATAGTGTTTTGATGTAAGATCTGAATAAATGGCTTTATTATTATTTCATTTATTTATTTTTAGACATATTAAGTACATTTTTAAATATTAGAATATAAAATAATATAAAAAAACATTTAAAAATATAAAAAATAGTAGCCCACCGGCATCGGGAACAGGGTCCGAGCTACCGGTGGCCAGGGCTCTTGAGAGAGGAACCTCCTATCAATACGCGCCGTGTCCAGAAGAACTGCCTTCTGAATCAAGCGCTTGATCCAGCTGCCCAGCGAGAGCCTCCTCAGATGGTGGTCGAGGCTCTTGGCTATTAAGCCATTGGCCGACACGACTATCGGCACAATGACTGCTGTACTCACATCCCACATGGCGACAACCTCGCGAGCCAGATCTAGATATTTGAATTGTTTATCTTTCTCTGCTTTCCCGAGGTTCTCGTCATGCGGGACCGTTATATCAACAATCATTGCGCGACGCTCCAATCGATCTATCACCACAATGTCAGGCTTATTGGCAACAATAGTCCTGTCAGTGATGATAGGTCGATCCCAGTACAACGTGATATTACCATCATCGAGAACTGGGTCGGGCGCATACTTATAGTATGGCACTTCTGATTTCACAAGGTTGTACTTCAAAGCAAGTTGCTGGTGGATAATCCTGGCAACGAGGTTGTGTCTATGCAAGTACTCTCCGTTAGCTAGACGAGAACACCCAGAAATAATGTGTCGAATTGATTCTCCTGGACGGTGGCATGCCCGAAATATGTCAACCGTACCATCCTTCACAATGTATTTCCGGTAGTTATTCGTCATCATAACTTCGTCCATTATTGCACAGACAAAACCTTCGGTTTCCCCGAAGAGGTCACCGAAACGCAGCCAAGATACGGACGCTAAGAAGTCTACATCGGGCCCATGTAGGGCCCGGTAAAAGCGCCCGTGCAGCTCCTTGCTCTGCCATACCTCCATGCGGTCATTAGTGTCTAATACTCTAGGCTTGCGCCAGTTCTCGTTAGCCAGGGAGAGCGGGGTAAGGCCCTTATCCACTGAGACCACATCTCGGTGCATACCCACGTCGGCTTCTAGGAAGTATTCCCTGAGACTGCATACCTCACGGTTGTGCAGGGTCTTAGCATTTAAGAAGCCACGACCCCCGCACTTCCGCGGGATATACAGTCTCATCACCGACGACCGTGGGTGATGCATCCGATTTGCGGTCAGCAGTGAGCGGACCCTCCTATCCAGGGCATCAAGTTCCGTCTGAGTCCATTTGAGTATGCCGAAAGAATACATCAAAACCGGCATGACCCAACCGTTGAAGGCGCGCACCTTGTTTCCGCCTGACAGAAGACTGCCAAGAACCTTATTCAGGCGACCAAAGAAGCGTTCCCTCAACGATTGTTTCATGCATGTCGGCAGTATTGATACCTAATGCTTCCGACATACCCAAATACTTGTAGGTTTCTGTTGAGGAGAGGGATCTAAGGTGTATGGAATCCGAGAGTTGAGTTCCCACGGATTCCATAATCTCCCCTCGCTTGACATGCATGACTGCACATTTGTCCACACCAAATTCCATCCTGATGGCGCTACAAAAAAGTTTCTGTTACCTTCAGTAGCTTCATCAGTTGCAAATTGTTGGGGGCAATGAGTTTCAGATCATCCATGTAAAGAAGGTGAGATATGACCTGACCACCTCTCCTCAACCGATAGCCTAGACCTGAACCTTCCAGCAGCGTGCTGAGAGGGTTCAAGGCTAGACAAAACCACAATGGACTAAGGCTATCACCCTGGAATATACCGCGCTCTATCCTTATCGGTTCGCTGTTCCCCTGGATCTGTCGACATCCTGGATAGCGAAGGACCGTTCTCCAATGCCCCATACATGACATCAGGAAGGTACGTAGAGTTGCATCAACTTTATACAACTCCAGCACCCTCATGAGCCATGTATGAGGCACAGAATCATAGGCCTTCTTATAATCTATCCAACATGTAGACAGATCCCTTCGGGAGCGGCGAACCTGTTGGCTAATGGCCATATCTATGAGGAGCAGCTCCTTAGTACCGCGGGACCCGTTCCTACATCCATTCTGAGAGGCAGACATGATACAATTACTTTCAATATGTTGATTGATTTTAGCTCTCAAAATGGATGTAAGAACTTTATAGACTGTTGGTAGACAAGTGATTGGTCTATAATTTTTGGGTTCCGCAGTACTACCTGATTTATGGAGCAGGTGGGTAATTCCAGTCGTCAAGAACTGGGGCAGCGACCCTGACTCTAAGGCTGATTGAAGCTGGGACGCCAAGCGAGCGTGCGATCTCTGAAACCATTTGATCCAGAAGTTGTGCAGTCCATCCGGCCCTGGAGATTTCCAGTTAGGCAAAGGACGGACTGCACGAGCTACGTCTTGGGGGCTGATGATAATTGCCCCCATTTCTGGTATTGGATCACACGCTTGTTCAACCTCCCGGATACAGGCACCGACCAAATGCTGCGCCAAAATGAACACATGGCGACATCATCCGGCAGGCGCGTGTCAGTCACACCTTGGTCCGGTCGTTCCCAAGCCCTATATACCCACCTTTCATCGCTTTGGAATGTGCGATTCTGAGTGTATCGTTCCACTCGCCGCTTGTACCGACGAATACGGCTTGCCCATGCACAGATCTTCTGCTTCAGGAAGTCGATACGCTCCGTGACGCGGGCCAAGTAGTCCCGAAAACGAATATCAGTTCCCGAGAACGCCCGCCTCACAAAGCGCATCACTCTAGGGCGAGTATTGCCCTCCCTGAAGCAGATTAACTTGCCGATGAGTGCTCTAGCCTCACCGATACGCCGCTCAATCCTGCACTGCCAAGCTGGAACAGCTAATTTTGGTCGTGTAGCTCTGTCATTGTTAGGAAATTTGACGTGAGCTACACGACATGCCGCTACAGCTCCACAGTACAATATTGAGTGAGTATCGGCGAGATCTTTGCTGCTGTCAAAGCAGTTCGACAGCTGCGAATCTAGAGCACACACCAGCGCCTTGTTCTTCTTGTGCATAGGCAAACGAGGTAGTCGTGGTCTAAGTTCAGGCGGTGTGGAACGGTACTCCCGGAATGCACCCTCCAAAGCACTCCTCAATTGTGCGTTGCACTGGGTACTCACGGATATAACTTCATCATCATCCTCTTCACCACCGCGGTCGGATCGCGGCGAAGCACTGGTAACATTCTGCAGCTGTACCGCGATCATAGGTGAAGCAGGCGTAACTAGGTTAGTCCGTGATTCGGAGCGTAGTCGATCAAGTACGGTGTCATCCAACATATGATTACGCTGGATGACCCGCACCTGATCCGACAGTCGTTGCGCCGACACGTTGACACCTGGCTCAAGCACCTGAAACAGAGAGAGCATCCGACCACGGTACGCAGTCAAGTTGCTTCCCCCCTCAGTAGCCCCATAATATGCGCGCATGACATTCTCATTAATGGACTGAGTCCATCGCATGCGCGACACATTTCCACCGGCAGCGGGGACCCTGTTCGGGGCCGGTTGGCCTCGAGGTCCCAAGCCCGCTGGTGGCCGTCCTCTTCCTCGTCGTCGTGGTGGTGATGACGGCGGGGAGAAAACCTTATTATTATCATTATTACATTTCACCAATTATGTTTAAGTCCCATGTAATAGGGGGCGAGCCTATTGCCATCAACCGGGTACAGATCCAGACTCCGTGGTTGCTACTGAGAAATTTCCTGTTCGATAAACCCAATAATACTTTGTCCGATCCGGGAATCGAACCGTTTCTAACATTAAAGACAAGTCTTTTGAAACCTTGCAGAAGTAGTACCTTCACTACGTCTATTAAAACAATTTTAACCAACCGTAATATTGCCAAATCATCATCCTTTCCACCCTGTTTGCTGCATGACCTGTCCCATCCTTCAAGATCAACTTACCCACTCATCTCGGAGTTAGTTAAGTCCTAAAACCATCTCTCTCAATACTACTTCGTTTTCCAAACCATTAGGCTCTGGTGTTAATTGGCATGGCTACAAAAGTGATCGTTATTATAACATCGGCGCAAGAGTCGATTGCGTCACCGCAAGCTGTTTCCGCGAGATAGCTGCCAGGGCTGCTAGGTTCTTAATTAATAAAACTACTTTTGTTAAGCTTAATACATGGTAATAAAAAGTAGTACTGAATAGGACTTCTTGTAAGTGTGAACTGTAGCGATACGTTTGTTTATATAAGTAATGGTCTTATTTTCAGGGTGGATGATGATCACAAGAAAAGGGAACTTGATTAAAAAAACTCTTAAAAAGCGAATTTTCAGGTTTTTGATTGAAAAACACAATTTTGTACCAGAAAAGTGTTATGTTGTGACAGTCGCCGAAGCCTACAAAAAACAAATTGCTCCCCCTAGATAATGTAACGTTCAATCTGCGATGACGATGATGGGACACAAGCTCTCGAATGCTAAGCATGTCAATTCTGTTTAAATTAAAAAAATATATATATATATTTGCAAAAGAAATAACCGACTTCCAAAAAAACACAACAAACTGGAAAATAACTTTACTTCCGGAAGTCGGTGAATTTTGTTTGTTTCATTGACACACATAAAAAAATAGAGAGTTTGAGAACCTTCTCCTCTTTAGAAGTCGGTTAAAAAAAACGAAACGCTTTAAAAGCTCCATTCGTAGACCTACAGATCGAACGTCTACGAAAACCTTGAAACTACTTTAGCTGAAGTACCTCTAATTAGTGCAACCATTGCCCAACACGTTTAAAACTTGCTCCATATCCTTCCTCCGTGTTGTCAGCCCTGAGGCGCGACAGCAGACACCCACGGTGCCGATAGCCTGTGGCCGCTCTGTCGGGCTATGTCTAAATACGGGGCAATAAGCACCGCTCCATACCACTCACCAATAAAAATAAAATAGCCTTCATTGAGTCGTTGGTGGTGACAACTTGTAGGATATTGGATCTTCTCAATTTCTTTCAGTCGTTTCCTGTCTGGTTTGAGTGGATTAAGTTATGGGTCCTTGTCGTAGTCGTAGGTGAGTCTTTGATTTATTGTTTTAAAGAATATACCTAAAGTTCCGCGTTTTAACTGATATAATAAGTATCTCTAGCATTGTAGATTTGCTGGGACTGCCCAATTTACGGTTTATTAGACAGTTGGCAAAGACAATCTGATCCAGCACATGTTTTTCGGTGACAAAGTAAGATCCTTGCGGCTCATTCAGTAACTTGCACAAATGCATGCAAGTCGTTTAGATGCCATGATGACGTTCATGTTTTAACCAATTTATAAGTGGTTGTGGTACACAAGCATGCAAGCTAAATGCATACTCTTGTGTTTGCTACCATTCCTTGCTATAGCGTTTTAAGAGACGTCTGTGAAGAAATACTCGTAATAAGATGGAATTAATTACAAGTGTAAGTGTAAAACGCTACTCCAGTTGGCAATTTATACAGATTCTACGCTCGATACTGACAATAAACACTTATAAATGATTTATTGTCTAAAGTGATTAGTAAACATTTTATCTTAACACCCAAACTGCACTTTTATTACCACTATAATTGTTGTTATTACACTTTTATGAACACTGTAACACGTTGTGTAAAAATATTTTATGTTCATTGCGATTTTGCATTTCAGTTATTATGATAAAATAATTACTAAACGTCTACCGAAAACACGAGCATGCAACAATTTAGTAAATACGTAGTGCTTACTTTTTGCAATCGTTAGGATTCAGAAATGGAGCGATTCCTAAAGATTGGCTTCATAACCATATAACTAGGTAGAGCTACTGTTTAACCCAAACATCTTCCCCTTATCATCATTCTCCAGTTCTTATTTTGGTTTATTTGGGGGTCGGCGCAGCATCACTTATTCTGACATAGCTATTTCTCATCATGTCATTAGTCACTTCCTTTTTAGCTAAGTTTCTATCATCCCCTTTTCTTGTAGCCATCAAAACTTCTTCAGGACATTTTACTCATTCCCCCGCATCCAAAAAAACCAGCAGCACCTGAGCCACCCCCTATAATTGTTCTGTTTTCTGTATTAAATATGTCATTAATTCAATATAATAAGAAAAAGATTACCGCATTAACGATAGGACCATGGGCATTTTTCTATGAACTCTGAGCGTAAGACCAACAGAATTGCAACACTTTCAATTGACTGTAGCTCCAGTCTCCGGTGAATTTTGTAGTTGTCGCAATAGTATGAATTGGAAAACGTACTGAGAAGTTGAGAACTACGATTTGAGATATATTTCAATTCTGCTGGACACACGCCCATTTTGACCAAGACCCTTTGTACATTAGGTACAACTTAACCAATACCTCGTAATACGCGCGATGCATTTCTTTGAAATTATACATTACACACATTACAGGGCGCCCTTACATCACATTGTTACAAATACATAATAAATAGTTTGTGTGTTAGCACGTTATGTTACTCGTCACTGCTAATCAATCGTAACGTAACTAATTATTTACTGAATTCTAACATGCATAGTAGGTATTATGTTATGCTGGTTACGATTAACGGATGAATGGTACAGCTGGGTAGATGCGGATCGCTGCACGCAACAAATATTGTAAGATCTACATAAAGATGGATATACTGTTTGTTATTTTTGCTAGAACAAAACATCGTCTTTCCAATCCAAACAATTTTGTATAAATCAGACTCTCAAATGGATTTCAGCCCAAAGAAATAAAGTAGTATTCCCCATACTCGATAGATGGCGCTGTGCCCCCAGACGTCGCTGAATCGCGCTATGGTTTCGTTACACGGCGACCGCGACGCGGCGACGTACTAAAACCAACGAGACGGCTTGAAGTATCACAAGTAGATAGTTTGGGGGACCACCTACGACCTCTCATATTTATTCTTATTTTTGAGAAATCAGTCTTAGTAGGCAAACTGAAAAACGCTGGCTTTATTATTTTCTTAAGGTTCGCTCAATCCGGTGCGGACAAATTGTTGCGAAAACAGTTTTGGACACCGGACTCTGTTAGATACTTCAGTACTTATACATTCGGTGTCCGCAATCTGTCCGTTCCTGTTTAAGACGTTATCTTACACACTCTTAGTACATACCGTCAAATTTATTTAATTTTCTGTTTACTATTTTTGTATGTAATTTAATTACTGTTTAAAACGTCTTTACAGTAGTATAGGTTCTATCATGTAGATTACGCAGGCATTCGCGATACTTCGTGTTATTTATTTCAGCACCACTGCTCTCCAAACAGTTAAGGGAACATCGAGAGGAAACTGGCATGTCTTCATCATCACCTGCCTAGCCTTTGCCCAACTAAGTTGGGGTCGGCTTCCAGTCTAACCTGATGCAGCTGAATACCAGTATTTCACATAGAGCGACTGCCTATCTGACCGCCACAACCCAGCTAGCACTGGTAATTTCCGAGGCACGGAGGAAACTCGGTACGTCATAGAACAAAAAAAAAAATATGTGACATGCACTGTGCCCACAGTGCCTGCGCAGAGTGGAGGTCTGGTTTCCAGCAAAATGGAAAAAAACCTGCAACAACAGGATTACAATGCAGAATTTCCTAAATCAACAAGCAGAACACATGAGCCAATTTCCTAACCCACCGTCCAACATACCCAACTGCTCGCTAAATAACCGTAGTATATCTAACAAAATGTTGAAATTCCTCCAAGTTAGAACACTAGAATTTTTCCCCTAACATCCATAATTCTGCCTCCACAATTATGTTTATGAAGGCTTCGAAACAAAGGGCCAGATTATCTGGCGGGCGTAAACGACCGAATTATATAGTTAAAGGACTTAGGAATGCGGAGAATGCAGCGCGTCGGTGCTGGTATGTGTGCATGGGCGCTGTTACACTCCTGATAACTACGGCGGATTTGATGCGCTATACTCTAGGATAGATAAATAAATAGATTCCAACTAGACTAGATTTAAAGTCAAATTCAGTTAAAAATCAATTTATTCACTGTAATGAGCTATCAACATTGACTGACTACCTACAGCAGGCATAGAAGTTACCTAAGATATGCTCTGAGGAAACCCGATTGACCCAGACCCAAAAAATCCCGCACTGGGCCCGCGTGTTGGACGGCCTGCTTCCTTTTCTAGAGAGGTCCCTTGTCACTGCAGTGGAATCATTAGAGGGCTGATTATGTAAAAGGAGCTGTACTGTAAGCCTAGGTCGTTAGTCTATCTCAGTCACTGCATCAAGTCTCATCATCATCATTCTAATGCCCTTATCCCAATTTATTTGGGGTCGGTGCAGCATGTCTTCTTCCATACTTGTCTATCTCATGAGACACCTCATTTCTTACCATATCATCCTTCACACAGTTCATTCATCATTTCGATTAACTGCAGCGAGTCTAGGCTAGCTATATTTCTCAGGGCATTAGGACCTTTCCTTAATTCTTAAATTGCGAAGAAAATAATCACAGTAGATAAGTTTCGTTTGGGAATACACTTACTACGTAATGGCAGAACGTAAGACCCATTCCAAGTATTACAGTACAATGTATTGGTTAATTCTGAACACGAATGCGTTTGCCAATAACAACGGCCTTATCGGCAGCGTTACATTTAAATTACAATGCGAGTAAAATTTTGACAACTTTAAATTTGAATTGAGCGTATTACTAAATAGGCTCTTCTTCTTTGTAGTTCTCTCAATGCTGACCGCAGTAGCTATGCTGACTTCTCCAGTGTGGACCGAATCAAGAGCTCATGAGAGTTTCATTTCAGAATCTATACTCTAAAACGAAGGTGTGTACAATACTTGGCAAGCTTTTACTAAGACAAATGGAGCAGTTCCCTAAGGTTACTAAAAACGGAAGCAGAAGTGTTGGCAGACCAACAACCTAGTTGGGTTTCCTGCAAACAAAAATCTGCCGGTAATACCTGAATTTCACTTGGGCAGACCCAAAATGCATGTCACAAAAGGATCGAAGCTCGTTTTGGTTTAAGTATTTTATTCTTTGGATAGAAGCGTATACAAGGCAGTGAGTGGAACAGTGGAACTAGGTGGTCAAAGATCATGATGAAATCGTAAAAACTCATAAAATCACGATAAAAAGGCCTATTAGCCCAGTACCCGACTAAGCTTGCCTTCGACATAATGTTATCGGCACAACTTGCTAATGAAAGGTATTTAGATTATTATATCATAGCAGTCAACCGGTCTTGCCGTTTCTATGTCACAGTTCTCACACCAGGCTTTCACAATCCAGATAATTTTGTAGAACTATTATGTCATTAGTGTTTTAGGTAAAGACTTACAAAACCGTCAATTAGCACGAGATCAACATGCAGATGATCTCATCATTCCATCTCAGTTGTTGTTTTAATCCAATTATTATGAAATCTGAAGATTTATTATCCTATTCAAAGTTAAGACGAATGTTTTATGCTGAGAATTTCTTAGTCACAATTTAACACTTTCGATGAATGAGTCCGAATTGAAAATTCTATGGGTAGTGTTTGTGCTGGGGGTGCAAATTGAATGGCGTGTGGTCGAATACGCAGGCGTTAATGAAAGGTGAAATTCCGCGTGTGCGCAAGCGCAGTGTAGAGCACGCTAAGTTACGTCGCGGCCGCCATTATCGCGATCTGCGCGGGAGTGTCGCAGATGGTCATTGTTCATCACACCATCACACATTTCATCGGCAACGCTAATTGGCACCACGGACCCCAATCGAATTTTTTAGATAGTTAAGATATTTTTTTCTGTTTTACTCGCCGAGTAAACAAGGGTTTGCGGTGAAATAAATTAGATTGCTTTATGAGTGTTGTATACGAAATTGTATTATCTGCTGTGAAATACCTTTTCAGAAAAAGATGCCTTACACAGTTAAAAGTAAATGGGCTGCCATAATTTTAATTTCCAAGTTTTTATTTCTCAGCTTTAGCTATGTGAACTTGGATTTTCATTATCCTAACTATAATATTACCTATATATTAAGTTTGTTTGTTACCTTTTCACGCCTAAACCACTGAACCAATAATCGTGAAATTTTGAATATACGTTGTCAGGTGCACAGAAACGGACATAGGGTACCTTTCATCCCGAAAAAAAGTACCGTTCCCGAGGAAAACAACAACAACGTTAACGTACGTTATGATAATAGATGGCGCCACGTGTCTGTCGAATCATGATTGAATTATATTATTACATGCAGAGCACAACCCGAATTGATTGTCAAATTCTAAATTAATGCGAGCGAATTTAAGCTACGGGTAAAAGTTAGTTACTTATAATCTGAAATCTGTTGGATAAAGAGCTACTCCTAATTTATTCATCCCAAGGATTTATGCATTTCATTTCATCATCGAACAACTTTTTTAGATAGGCAACCACCAAGTATTCATCTAGGTCTAATCAAATTGGTATAATTACTTAATCATCGACAAACTGGATTTCTCCTTTTTCGCCTAGGAGATTATACTATAGCGATGGAAGCAGCTGCCCTTCCTATAATCCCAACCATTCCTCAATATTCCTAACGGCAACTTACCAGCCACACCACGAAACACAACGATACACAAACAATCAGAAGATCAGACAAGCAATTCTAGCATGAGGTGAAACATGAAACAATGAATTTGTGCTAGGTATCTCCCCTAATGCACGCGCGTCTTGTATCTCCGCAGTGGGAGGAACTGAACGCGACCAAAGATTTATTCGCCGCGATTTTCCATTAGCTGCCCAGCTGCGGCCATTTAATTAGGTGATCACACGGAAGGATGCAATGGCAATAGAACAGACTGATTTTTTCGGTTAGGTTGTGTTTATGCTGGAAAGTAAGGCTTGATGTTAAAAAGAAGATGGTAATCAGACTTCTTTGCTATCACTTTACTGAAGACAAGATTTCTACAAAGTTAACGGAACTGGTTATTTGGGCACTGGGCAGGTGGTTTGATTAATCTGATTTTTCAATATTTGACGCAATGCTTCGGTAATTCGGAAATTGGTGATTACTGTGAGGACGGCTAGTAGAGATGTAACGAGACATGCTCCGCTGACAGCAAATAATTTTATATTTGCCATATCACCTGCGCTCTATCTAGTTGATTTATCGCGTGGCTGAGTTTTGGGTAAACACATTTGAACTTTTTGCCATCGATATGGCCCTTTAGTTACTGGATTACAGTCGTTTTTCTATCTAATTTCACTCGGATATTTGAAAAAGTGTTAAAATTGCCCCAAAATGTGTTATCCCTCCACACTATGCCGTTGCTACATATTAGAGCAAATAGTTCATATTTTAGATTTGTTTTTCGGACCTGACTTTGTTATTTCGTGATCTAAATTTGATTTAAGTAGCTAAAATCAAAACCGGCTTCATTATAAACGCCACTTTATCTAACAAACAACACACAGCATTACCTGTGTTATCAGCTTACAAATGGTGCTTCTAAATTAATTGTCGGTCGTCGGCGCGGGCGCACCCGCCGAAAGCGATAGCCGCGCTGTATCGATCATCGCTCGTGCGCGCACCTGCGCCCGTGCCGCGCTGCAGCGCCGCAAATACAACGCGCACGATTCTTATAAATTAAACTGTGTAGTGTTAGATTTGTTCGTTGTTACATGCAATGGTATTAGATACTGTTATTGGTATTGTTTTTTGTACAAAAGGGTTACAGGGTACACAGTTTTCAAGGTTTGCTAACGTGAGAAGGATTAGCATCCTTCTCACGTTAGCAGTCTCAAATATTATTTTGACAATTAATTAACTTGGGTGCTTTCCATGTTTAATCCATATACCTTTACATCCTTTATTTTTTCATCTACCTTTATTTTTTATTTTAACAGTTTTGATTGATTTTTGGGGTGACACCTAAAATATCCGCACAATAATAAAGAAGCACCTATGCTAGCTACGCCACTGCTACTATCCGATTAAGGCAAGTCTAATATAGCACCCAAAACCCTTCTAGGTCCGTTCACGTTTGTCATTTATCTGACAAAAATAGGACATTTGCCGAACAGCCCCAGATATAAAAAGTAAATTGTATGGCAGAACAAAATGGAAATTAGTCTTGAAAATATGTACTTATGCTTCCAGGTTCATTGCTATTGCAATAAGGTATTGGACAGAAGATATCAATTGCCAATTGTTTTCACAATGTTTGTATAACAATGCCTTTTCAAGACAAAACACGCGTTATCAACTAATTTTCGCAAACAATGAAATTCCCGAAAGCGATTTCCGACAAGTACCTATTGCAATTAGTATCGAAACTCGATACCCCCCTACAAAACGGTAATTCGGTAGGTAATAGCTGCAAATTGACACAATGTTGTGAATTCATCATCGGCCAAGGAATTTGCGACTCGAGTGGTAATTACATCATTATTGCTTTTATCGTCTTACTGAGAAATTAATATGGTAATTAATTAATTAGCACATGAGCCGTGCAAGTGATTCCTACTTGGCTTATCGGTGTACCTACCTATGTAATAATGATTTGCGATCAAGAAACATAAATGTCTAGGTACTACATAGCTTAGCTTAACGACACTGCAACATTAAGTAGGTACTTACTGTCATATACCTAGACGATGCCTGAAACCAACCAGTTTAACTTTTGCTTGAAATGCGATAGGTTGATAATTATGCTGATATGCGATCCCAATACCATTGTACATTGATTCCTACCCACAAAAAATCATCGATGGTCAGTATTATAGGTAGTCAGACTTATAAGTTATAACTTACAAAGAGAGTTTTTTGCCCTAAATTCGTGATTATGAAATAGGCAACGCCTAATAAAGACAATCTGTTGAGCATTTAGCCTACAAATTGCCTACCTTTTTAATAAATTATTATCTAACCTAAAGTATTAACTGGGTAACGGCATTTGACAACATTATTCAACCGTTTCTCGAAATCTATGCAAACAACTTGAGGCATCTAGGCACATATATGTAAGTACTTACGTGATGTGTGCATTGCTTAGATGAAGTGGCTAATTCCGTACCTTAAGTGCGCTTATGCATAACCATACCTGTATACCGATAGATATTGCCGCTGATGATATGTATAGTTGTGTACAATGATACCTACATTACTTTCTACAGATAGGTACACAGTAACATGAGTGCCGATATTTACTAAAGTTACTAGCGTGAAGACAATGTTCTCTTATTATTGCCTTGTACAAAGGTGTTATAATGTGCCTGTTACTCACTTATGCTGAACGTAACAAAAAGTGTCACTTAACCTAAGTTTGGTTAGGATTTTTTACTACTTACATTAACTAGACGATTCTAACGTTTTACTTTTGACAATCGTTTGGGGGAGGGGTGGGGCCACAAGGTGTTTGAACAGTCCATTTCTAGTACCTGATGCAAAGTCAAATCGATTTTGTGTAGGTACTTGTTCCGTGTCGATGGCAATTTAAATACCTACTTACTGTGTCGGTCCAGAACTGAGCCACGAGTGTGTCGCCCTCAGTAGCGTCCATCAGTTCCTGCAATTAACAAAGTACGGGACAGGATTTTGTATTAATTAAATTTTAATAAATACTTTTAAATGCCTAGGTACTGCCTATAGAATATCGAGTACGAGCAAGAAGTACCTACCATATCAACCTAATTATTTCCTCGCTATCCAAGCGTGCTTACATGACATCATCTAACAATCTAAAACAAGTAGGTACACTTTCCCTTTAATAATTGTGAGAATTCACGACAAAATATTGCTTTTTACGAGATTTAGTTAGCGTGACACCGCCGAGCCTCGCAGCCCGCGGGTTTCAATAGCAACACAATGGAAATCGCCCAAATTCTCACTAATAGTAACCTCACTGATAAAAAACTGTCGTTCTGAGAAAGTTACGCTAATTAATTAGATATTAAATTAAGTTTGGTGTCAACGGGGCCATCAAATTAAACGTAAGTGGCTAGAGAAAAACTTGAACCATGCGACTTGAGCAAAACTACGTCGAATTTATGATTTTTATATTCCGTACAGAGATACGAATAGGCACTTCCTAACAGGTTTTTGTCTGTGCTTGATATCCTGTTTGTATCCTTTTATGTATCAGTTTGTGTATGAGTCTTGTTACCTACTTGAAACAAATTAACTTATTTTATTTAACATAAGCTTATACAAGAAGATGAAGATTGTTAAAATATTGGTGTAGTTAGGTACCTACGTACAATAAACCATTATTATAGGGAATTAGCAGCTAGTTTATTCTCTCTATTTTTATATATTGGACCAAAACATTACAGGATTAGAGCTAGCAGGATTTGCACAACAGCAATGCTCAGTCACAGTATTGTCCATTCATCCATTGAATGAAAGCTCCGCCTAGTGGCAGTACTTCTATACAAGCCTGCAAGCTTGGCTTGCCCTTATAACTTACTACTCTTCATAGAATAGAATAGAATAGAACATTTATTTATTGTAAAACATGAGTATACATCAAATGATATAAGCAAGGTCTTAAAATAACAGGTAGATCTACATGTTTTGCCATTTATGGCGTACAAAACAACATATTTTTGGCTTAGTAGGTATTAACCATAAAAAAGAATTATATACAATTGAGTCTACACAGCAAACTATGAAATTTAAATAATTAATCCTAATGGTAATTAAAAACTAAAGTAGGTACTCTTTTACAGATGTGAATTGTGAAAATGTCGTAATTTTAGGTATCTATTTAATTAATTGCGGTCATTTAAAAATTCCGATATGGAATAATAGCATTTGGCTATGAGATATTTTTTTTAAATGTATTTTAAACAGAGCAGTAGACATTAGTCTAATAGGTTTTGGGATTTTATTGTAAATGATTGGTGCTAAACAAAAACACTAAACATCATGATGTTAGGGTTTCAGAACAGTCTGCTTGCGTTATGGGCTTGCCGTATTATTGGCCCGTATCACCCGTATGCACGCGACTGGGCCTCTGCCTATACTTTCGTAGTTTACTAGCGTGTTAGTTTTTTACAGCTGTTCGCATTGTAAAATGCTAGTTAATCATTGTCATATGCCGAATTGTTATTGGTTGTAAATATAGAGTAGACCACTACGGACCAATAACAAAAAAGGGCATTGACCGAATGACATGAAAACCTTTGATTAACAGTAATCGAGAACGCACAGCTGAAGCGCGTTCCATCATCTGCATTATCTCCATCCTTGTCTTGTACATTCGACACGAACGAATTGCCGTTTCGTTCTGATGCACAAATAAACTGTTTGTTTATATGTCTGGAATGCGTCTGTCAGTCGGCTTGGTGGATGTAATGTTGTTCAAATATTTATTTCGTTAAAACTCCTGATTTTAGGCAATAAAACTAATAGGTGTAAGTTAAAGTGGGTGTAGATTATTTAGGACAATCTACTAAACATGGATGACTTAGAAAAATTAAGTTGCAGTGAGTAAAAACTCGAAAAGACCCGCCACGAACCTTGTTGCTTTACTCTTTACAATATTTTGTTGATGCTAACACAAATTCTAAATTTCACAGAGGAAGAATTGGAAGCAAGCGATGTAGAACACTCGGCGGATGACCACAAGGAGATCGACGAGAAACCTAGTCTTAAAAGGAAGCGGAGACGCCGCGAAATTGACATGGTAAGGATCGATATTCCCGTACATTGAGACCATTTTGTGTTGGACTCATTTTTCACTGCACTGAACACTGAGTAGGCACCGATAGGTAATATTTTTTAAATTAGTTTCGAGAATGGACGTTTTAAAGCGTGCGTGTAAAAGTCGTGAAATCCACCTAACACAAAACTTATTTAACAATTGCCGAAATTTCAATAAAATCGTTTCGTGTCTACAATAGTCTACATACATCTCTATGCGGTAATGCTAAGTAGTGATACGACGCATACTATTCTGACCTACAGCAGTAGTGATCTTTTCTCAGTTATGTGGCTTCAATTTGGGCTAAGCCTAAAATATGACATTTATCTAATTAGCGTTTAAAGATTATTGTTCTGTTTCGTTGTACTGGTCATCTTTCTGTGACATCATTCACATACACTCAACTTGTCAAACACACAGTTTCTCCTTATAAAATAAGTCTTTCAGTAACCATTTTACTCTCATCGTCAACTCTTCAATCTCTCAAGTTGTTTGAAACGGATTGTTCCAGATAAAAATGTCAGATGATGATGATACAGACGATGAGGGCCTGGCCAAGAAGCTCATTCGGCGGCTCAGCCCCGGCCCAGGACCCAACTCTCCTGCTTCTCACAGGGAACCTCGCACTTGTGTGCTAAAGGTAACTGTTGAAACTATCAAAATTCAAAGCCTTTATTTACTTAAATGCACATAAAAATAAAATAACACAAACAAAATAAAAATAGTTATTGCACATCAGTTTACAGAGAAATGTGTCTTTGACACACAAACCCCTCCTAGACTTCAACTCACGTTACTGTCTTGCCACAGTGGGCCAGCTGTTTTTCTCAGTTTATCTGACCACCTCCTAGTCTACCCCTCTTCTTCTTGGACAAGGATGACGATGTACTATCACTGTTGAAACTATAAATTCAAAATATTTTACTTCACTTAAACTACATGGGCACATCTTATGAAATGCTAGGCAAAGGCTGTTTCGTTTCGTCTATTTTTCAACTTGAAAGAAATTAGAGGAAATTGTATGCATACACTTACATGTTTTTAGAAACACTGTTGATATTACTTCTTGCTTTTCTTAGTCATGCCATCTTCTTTGGAAGCCTTTCTCAATTTTTTCTTCTCATTATTGGTAGTTTCCGAATTGTGGTGGCACTTGATAAGTATCAAGTTTTTCATTGTCCTCCTTATTTTCTGCATGCGTTATTTGTCTTCGTATGCCAGCTATCACCAGTATTTTCTTATGCATTTTTCACAACTTTTTAGACATCTGTGTCATGTAAAGGCGGGTAATTAGCATAAGCATAATCAGCCTATAATGTTCCCACTGCTGGGACACAGTCTCCTATCTTAACACTCGGGCCCAGTGCGGGTTGGTAGATGTTACATGTCTTCGAATTTCTGGTTCTAGGTCATCACGATGTTTTCGTTCACCGTTTTTGAGAGCAGTGGTGATGAAATAAATTACACAAAGTATTGCGCCTGCCTGGGTTCGAACCCACGGCTTACTGTCCGTAGGGTAGCCACCACTGGGCCACCGCTGCCCTCTGAATTATAAATTCAGAATTTTTCTTGAATATTAAAAGATTCATTAATTCCTACAAAATACACCATCATAATAACTGTCCTACTTCGCAGGCTAGCCAGAAGCGACGCCCACTATCACGTCTCCTAGAGCAGCTACTCCGTAACCTCGAGAAGCGGGACCCCAACCAGTTCTTTGCGTGGCCCGTCAATGATAACTTTGCACCGGGTTACTCGGACATTATCAGACGACCCATGGACTTCTCCACTATGAAGCAGAAGATTGATGATAATGAGTACAAGTCTCTTAACTGTTTTATTGTGAGTACATTTTAACTAACTATTAATCATACATTGATGAAGTGAAATCTGAAAACTATACAGTACAATTACTTAGTACAGTTCTGAGTTTATAATAACTTATTCTAAAAGAAAGCAAGGGTAAGTTCAAGAGGGGAAAATAAGCATAAAATTACAAATAAATCTGTTAACGTCGCGTCAGTGGATTTTGGCGTGATTTCGATCACATCAAAGCATGATTGTACGCTAAGTTTCGTCTTTGTACCTCATAGTTAGTGTAACTAACTGAAGATTCGAAACTACCTTAGAAGCATGTACACAATATAGCACATACTCTCAAAAGGATAGGCCAGTCGTTGTTTTTCGAAAATACCTCCTAAATCAAAATAACTTTAAAAAACCCTTATTATCATGTGGTCTCAACAAATCTTACTTTCACTCCATTTCCTATTGATTCCAAAATTAACCTTATTTCTATTTCCGTCACAGAGCGACTTCAAACTAATGTGCAACAACGCAATGAAGTACAACAAACCCGGCACAGTCTACCACAAGGCAGCGCGTCGTCTCCTCCACGCCGGCCTCAAGCAGCTGACCCCTCAGAAACTCCGGCCGCTTGGCAACATGCTCACCTACATGTATGAGATACCTATCAAGGAGCTTGGCTTCGATATCGGGAAAATGGATGTGGTGAGTACAACTTGTTTTTGTTATGAGGAGCCTCGCAAAACAAAGATGCAAACGTAGAGTTAGTTTGACATTTTGGAAGAGCTGAAACACGTATTCTGGTGATTAAGTGGTCAAAGATTTAAGGGCGCATTTTACCAATGAGACTGAACGCGTTCAGCACTCCTAAACCGCGTTCACGAACGGTTGGTGTAAATTTTTCACAATAATGAAATCGGCAACAGTTTTTGAACGCGGTTTAGATGTGCTGAACGCGGTCATGGGTAAAAGTCGCTTTTAGGGGAAATAAAAGTAACAGAATAAATCAAAAACAATAATCAACGTTGTCATGGTTCTGTTTTTAAACTCGCGATTGGAACACTTACAAATATTTGGGGTTAAAACGTTCCTACTGAACTACTGCAAGGCAGGTTCGAATATGTGTTCTACTCATACGATTTTCCTTAAAACTTTATCAGTGATATCGCTTGTATCATAGAAGTACCTTTGATTATAATGTATTGCTTCACAGCTTTTATAACTTGAAACATGTAAACCATAGTGCAACTTTATTTTGCGAGGTATACTAATAAGTGTTGTATTATGCCACAGTCAAGACGCGCACTTTAAATCCCCTTCCTAATCACAAACACGCAAAAAAACTTAACAAGCTTAGTGAATATTAAATAAAGATAAAAAAAAAACAAAACTACCGTCTTTTTTTGTATTTATATTGAAGTTTGAACTAAACATGTTGATAAAATGACTTTTTGCATCGCAGCCTCTTAGGACGTACGGCAGAAAGGTGACACTTTGACTCTTTAATAGATTAATCACAGAATAGATAGTTACAGAAGGCTCCATACAACAAACGACAACTCACGCACACATAGACACTTCACGTACAGCGAGTGCAAGCGCACTTGGTACGGTCATCTGTTTGGGATGGCCGTACGTAAGAACTGAACGGATTTTTTGGCGTTCGAATTATCTTGTAAGAAGAGCTCTATAGGCAAACATTTGTGAAACTGGCTTGTTAAGATACAAGATGGTGGTCGTGGTGTTGGTACCGACTTTAGCAACATCGATATAGTGCAGCATGGTTATTTTGGCGCAGAGCTAAAATTATATTGTCCGAAGGACGCTGGTGTGTGGAAATGGTATTGAAAAAAAAAAACAATATAGCGGTGTTAATTCCGACTATGGGCCTCGCGCCAAATAAACAAGCTGCTCTATATTTAGCTATACTTGTCTATGTGTGCGTGCGCCGATTTTCGCTTGTTTTATAGACCCGGTCTTTTGTACGTATCTACTCTATGGTTTCATAGGGTAGTCGTGTTTAGAGGTTAGCGACATTTTGTTTGCTTCTGTCGGTTGACGCGTCTGTGTTGTGTGGGTAGGACGAGTTGACTACAGCCCGGCGTTTGAGCATAATGCATGTATACACGCGCGGCTGGTGAACGTTGTGCGGGATGGAGACTCCTGTGAGTACTGTACTGATAGTTCAAAAAAATTGGCGTTCTGTGCCTTTACCTGTGAAAAGTTTTAAGAGTTTTACAAATTTTTTGCTAAATTAATGAAAAAGAGTTCTTTGTTTTTTCTGTGCAAGATCATGTTGTTAGGTATTCGATTTACGCTATGAAAGCCATCGTTATCATCAACACAACAATAAACATACTTACACTTGCTGTGTTGGCCGCGTGCGAACTTAAACAATTTATTGTTGGATGTAACACAGGTTAAATTTCTAAAAAATCTTTCTTGTATTCGCTCCTTTTGCCGTGTGGAAATCAAAAGCGAAGAGGTGTGTCAAAATCTTTCTGACTAAACCACACGCTATTCTTCACCTAATCTTTGCCGGGGCGCTGGACACTTGCGCAGTTTATCACGCAGTTTGTCTTAGGTACGTGTGGATCGTGGATCACGTCCCTAAGGCGTCATTTCCTCTTAAGTGGCACGCGCGATTCACGGTGCGTGATTCTCTGATCGGCTGGCTCAATGTACTTACAGTAATTTCGGCAAAACACACAAAAGCCTGTACCGAACTCCACCCGTCTCGCAACATTCATCAACCGCGACGTAGCATAGAGCGCGTTTCCCTCGCGGCGCTTGCACTGCAGTTTCCCTGTCCGTGTGTGGCAGCACAAGGTGCTGAAGCGCAGCAGCCCTATCAAGTCCGGCGGCTCCGAGGCCGAGGCGGCCTCCGACAGCGGCCTGGAGGGCCTCGCCGGGGACGCCGTCAAGATACAGATGGAGGCCGCACGAGAACAGCACAGACGACGACTGGCCAAGAAAGGTACGCATTGAAGAGCTGTTTTTCATCTTATATTGGGAGTCTCCTATGGGAAATACCAAACTTATCGAGCTGGCATATGGCATGGTCAGAAAGAGCTTTATATCGATGAATAGCCAAAGCCGAAACGAGACAACAAAAACTATTTTATTTAGATTACTACAATTCTAAATTAAATATTTTAAATTTTCGCTTTTTTGGCATGGATAAAGCTATTTCCAACCCAGCTCATGCCGTGTCGGTTGTTAACACTCTCTTATAAGAGGCTTTTACGTGTGTTGCCTCATACAACAGTTTCCTCTTCCCATAGCACACTTGTCTATGATTTTTTACACTTAAACTTAATGGCCATATTAGATTTTTTCGTCAACATTAATAATCAACTGTGCTAGTATGAACTTTGTAATTATCACAAAGCATGACGACTCGAATAGCATGATTGACTCGGCACGATTTTACTGAGCCGGGCGGCAAAATATATATTAGATTGCCGCTTGGCTTTGACTACCATGCCGAATCAAACATGACATGTGTAATAGGTAAAGGACCCCCTAAGCAGCTTTCAATTGGTTCTTGATAATTGTCTATGTTCTTCGTGCAGCATTCCCGCGCATGGACTCAGAAGGCAAGACCACACTCTGTCTGGTCACCAACACGGTGGAAGGCTCCGGCGAGGACAAGCCGCTCACACTTGGGAAGTACATCGGCAAGCTCACACAGGGCACCGGGACTTTGCACAGTGAGTACTACACAATACCTACTTGCGATATTTTACTGATAGTATTAGCCTGCGGCATCCCACTGCTGGGCAAAGGCCCTTCCCCATGACTTCCAGCTGTTTCGATCCAGGGCTAATGTGGACCACGGGTCGTTGGTTTTGTCCAACTCGTCCCGCCATCTGCGAATGTTACTGTGGTAAAAAAATGTCAGTTAACAAGGTCGCTAGGCTTGCTGACTTCACGGTAGGCTAGTCGTATTACAAGTAATGATCTTCTGAAGCGCTTAGCAGATGATGGAGCAACAACCAATCGGCAGGCATGATTTTAGTCCGTCATCGTCGTTTCTGTCCGACGGACAAATAATAACAATATCTTGGGACAACCAACACACCGCCATCTGATCCCAAACTAGGCAGAGCCTGTACTATGGCAACCAGACAACTGATAATCATACTTATATATTTCTAAATACATACATATTATAGATAAATTACACACCCAGATACAGAACAAATAATATTCGTACTCATCGCACAAAGATTTGTCCTGTGTGGGAATCAAACCCACGACCTCCATCCTAGCAGTCAGGGTCACTAATCACTAAACCAACAGGCCTATCTAAAAATAATAGTCGATCGTCTACTCAGCGCTTTGGCATTTCCAAGGCTATCTAAATTATATCGCCCCAGAATTTGTCTACGAGGATCAGCATTTGTGGAGACTTTATAATGCATCCACCTTTACAGTAATTTCTGCTCTTTTGATACTTACTTAATCAAGCTAAGCGAAATGTGTGTGCCTATAGTTTCAATGTGCGAATTCACTGCAGGTACTGGAATACCTTTAAAAAGTAGTTTTGTTTTCTTTGCAGCACCTCGCGAAGACCGCCGCAACGTAGCCAAAGGCGTGAAGCCTCTAAACTACGGCCCGTTCAGTTCATATGCGCCCTCGTACGACGGCACCTTTGCTACATTGAATAAGGAGGAATCACATCTACTGTATCACACGTTACGTAAGTATAATCGTTTATTTAACTCATTTTTATTGTGCTTACTACTCGATAGCATAAACAATTTTCTATCTTTTTACACAAATAATGATCCCATCAAAATAAATTACAAATTTGAATGGAATAATTGTGCTGCCCATTTTATCACCAGACTGCACAATTCAATTGTTGATGTTGTTTTAACTTCCATTCGTGATTATTCCTTTACAGCGTACGAGACAGGACAAACCACGGAGGAGCCTCTCCGCTTCGCGCCGGACTCGCCGTGGGCGCTCATCTACGACATGGAGGCGCTGTTCCCGGAGAAGAAGCCGCAGGAAACACCCACCACTCCTGAGCCTGTAAGACAAAAGCAAATTGTACCTGTAATGCGTGTCTTGGAACTTCATGCCAATACTTGTGGCTAGGGCTTAGACCATGTCGTACTTCAAAAAGTTCTGGCCATAATGGGGCGAATACCAGGTTGATTTCGTTTTGTTTCGACACGCCCAGTAGCTTCCCATTCCGCGCGGGATTTGTCTCAGTGTAGATAGAACTTAATTGTTGGGTTACGAAGAACTATTGAAATTTAAAAAGGTCCAAGCTGCCTACGATCAGAGCATCATCAACACCACCTCACGTAAACTTACTTAGAACTTCAGGGCTATGACAAACAGTGTGTCGTGTGTGTTTATTTATTTGTACTTGTGTTCTTTTTATCGACTTGAATATATGCTCTACAGTACGAAACAATTCCACAGGACCCGAGCAAAGTGAAGGTGGACATAGACCAGCTGCGCACTCTGTCCGAGCTGGGCATCGACGTGGAGTACCTGAACGACATCGAGGAGGAGGTGGCGGCGTCGCAGCACGACTACGGCATCAGCGGAGCGCTGCGGCACACGCACGAGCTGCTCGTCAAGCTGGAGAAGGAGCAGAGAGACCGGTTAGTACTGTACATTTCGATTGCGACCGTAAACAAAATAATTTTTATTATTTTCAATAAGCTTAACAAAAATCGATATCGATAGTTGAAATTTCATGCATCTGTCCCATGGTCCTGTCCCAATAAAGAATGGAACATCTTTGAAAATATTGAAACAGCCCATTTAAGTAAAACTATGTGCGTCCCCGTACCCCAAAATTTGACGAACTTGTCTGAACAAAATTTTCAGCAGGGCAGATTTAGAGAGGTTTCTTTTACGTTGTCATACATGATTACTACGTTAGAATGCTATTTTTGAAGCCTGGTTCTTTTGCACTACAAATCACTAAATACCTTAAACTTTTTAATTATCATTCTATGTCTACTATCCCTGAACAGAACAGAATGTTTTTCGATTCGTTTAGTGTTCGCAAGTCGTCTTTTAATTTCTTTCATTCGTTTTTTCCGCTATCTCTGTCGTAACACGCGTGTAGCTTGAGCGTGTAGCTCGCAATCTCTTAGCGTATAGTTATGTTGTGTTGTATGCCCGTGGCAGCCTGTCGGCACCGCCGCCGTGGCACCTGGCGCTGGCGGCGCGCGCGGCGGGCGGCGAGCGCGAGCTGGCGCGACTCGTGACGTCATGCCTGCGCGGCATGCTGGCGCGCGTGCCGCCGCGACACGTGGCGCCTGTCGCTGCCGTCAGGAGGGCCATGGGCGTCACGCTGGACCATCTCGGTCAGTATACCACACTAACCATGACGTCATGCCTGCGCGGCATGCTGGCGCGCGTGCCGCCGCGACACGTGGCGCCTGTCGCTGCCGTCAGGAGGGCCATGGGCGTCACGCTGGACCATCTCGGTCAGTATACCACACTAACCATGACGTCATGCCTGCGCGGCATGCTGGCGCGCGTGCCGCCGCGACACGTGGCGCCTGTCGCTGCCGTCAGGAGGGCCATGGGCGTCACGCTGGACCATCTCGGTCAGTATACCACACTAACCATGACGTCATGCCTGCGCGGCATGCTGGCGCGCGTGCCGCCGCGACACGTGGCGCCTGTCGCTGCCGTCAGGAGGGCCATGGGCGTCACGCTGGACCATCTCGGTCAGTATACCACACTAACCATGACGTCATGCCTGCGCGGCATGCTGGCGCGCGTGCCGCCGCGACACGTGGCGCCTGTCGCTGCCGTCAGGAGGGCCATGGGCGTCACGCTGGACCATCTCGGTCAGTATACCACACTAACCATGACGTCATGCCTGCGCGGCATGCTGGCGCGCGTGCCGCCGCGACACGTGGCGCCTGTCGCTGCCGTCAGGAGGGCCATGGGCGTCACGCTGGACCATCTCGGTCAGTATACCACACTAACCATGACGTCATGCCTGCGCGGCATGCTGGCGCGCGTGCCGCCGCGACACGTGGCGCCTGTCGCTGCCGTCAGGAGGGCCATGGGCGTCACGCTGGACCATCTCGGTCAGTATACCACACTAACCATGACGTCATGCCTGCGCGGCATGCTGGCGCGCGTGCCGCCGCGACACGTGGCGCCTGTCGCTGCCGTCAGGAGGGCCATGGGCGTCACGCTGGACCATCTCGGTCAGTATACCACACTAACCATGACGTCATGCCTGCGCGGCATGCTGGCGCGCGTGCCGCCGCGACACGTGGCGCCTGTCGCTGCCGTCAGGAGGGCCATGGGCGTCACGCTGGACCATCTCGGTCAGTATACCACACTAACCATGACGTCATGCCTGCGCGGCATGCTGGCGCGCGTGCCGCCGCGACACGTGGCGCCTGTCGCTGCCGTCAGGAGGGCCATGGGCGTCACGCTGGACCATCTCGGTCAGTATACCACACTAACCATGACGTCATGCCTGCGCGGCATGCTGGCGCGCGTGCCGCCGCGACACGTGGCGCCTGTCGCTGCCGTCAGGAGGGCCATGGGCGTCACGCTGGACCATCTCGGTCAGTATACCACACTAACCATGACGTCATGCCTGCGCGGCATGCTGGCGCGCGTGCCGCCGCGACACGTGGCGCCTGTCGCTGCCGTCAGGAGGGCCATGGGCGTCACGCTGGACCATCTCGGTCAGTATACCACACTAACCATGACGTCATGCCTGCGCGGCATGCTGGCGCGCGTGCCGCCGCGACACGTGGCGCCTGTCGCTGCCGTCAGGAGGGCCATGGGCGTCACGCTGGACCATCTCGGTCAGTATACCACACTAACCATGACGTCATGCCTGCGCGGCATGCTGGCGCGCGTGCCGCCGCGACACGTGGCGCCTGTCGCTGCCGTCAGGAGGGCCATGGGCGTCACGCTGGACCATCTCGGTCAGTATACCACACTAACCATGACGTCATGCCTGCGCGGCATGCTGGCGCGCGTGCCGCCGCGACACGTGGCGCCTGTCGCTGCCGTCAGGAGGGCCATGGGCGTCACGCTGGACCATCTCGGTCAGTATACCACACTAACCATGACGTCATGCCTGCGCGGCATGCTGGCGCGCGTGCCGCCGCGACACGTGGCGCCTGTCGCTGCCGTCAGGAGGGCCATGGGCGTCACGCTGGACCATCTCGGTCAGTATACCACACTAACCATGACGTCATGCCTGCGCGGCATGCTGGCGCGCGTGCCGCCGCGACACGTGGCGCCTGTCGCTGCCGTCAGGAGGGCCATGGGCGTCACGCTGGACCATCTCGGTCAGTATACCACACTAACCATGACGTCATGCCTGCGCGGCATGCTGGCGCGCGTGCCGCCGCGACACGTGGCGCCTGTCGCTGCCGTCAGGAGGGCCATGGGCGTCACGCTGGACCATCTCGGTCAGTATACCACACTAACCATGACGTCATGCCTGCGCGGCATGCTGGCGCGCGTGCCGCCGCGACACGTGGCGCCTGTCGCTGCCGTCAGGAGGGCCATGGGCGTCACGCTGGACCATCTCGGTCAGTATACCACACTAACCATGACGTCATGCCTGCGCGGCATGCTGGCGCGCGTGCCGCCGCGACACGTGGCGCCTGTCGCTGCCGTCAGGAGGGCCATGGGCGTCACGCTGGACCATCTCGGTCAGTATACCACACTAACCATGACGTCATGCCTGCGCGGCATGCTGGCGCGCGTGCCGCCGCGACACGTGGCGCCTGTCGCTGCCGTCAGGAGGGCCATGGGCGTCACGCTGGACCATCTCGGTCAGTATACCACACTAACCATGACGTCATGCCTGCGCGGCATGCTGGCGCGCGTGCCGCCGCGACACGTGGCGCCTGTCGCTGCCGTCAGGAGGGCCATGGGCGTCACGCTGGACCATCTCGGTCAGTATACCACACTAACCATGACGTCATGCCTGCGCGGCATGCTGGCGCGCGTGCCGCCGCGACACGTGGCGCCTGTCGCTGCCGTCAGGAGGGCCATGGGCGTCACGCTGGACCATCTCGGTCAGTATACCACACTAACCATGACGTCATGCCTGCGCGGCATGCTGGCGCGCGTGCCGCCGCGACACGTGGCGCCTGTCGCTGCCGTCAGGAGGGCCATGGGCGTCACGCTGGACCATCTCGGTCAGTATACCACACTAACCATGACGTCATGCCTGCGCGGCATGCTGGCGCGCGTGCCGCCGCGACACGTGGCGCCTGTCGCTGCCGTCAGGAGGGCCATGGGCGTCACGCTGGACCATCTCGGTCAGTATACCACACTAACCATGACGTCATGCCTGCGCGGCATGCTGGCGCGCGTGCCGCCGCGACACGTGGCGCCTGTCGCTGCCGTCAGGAGGGCCATGGGCGTCACGCTGGACCATCTCGGTCAGTATACCACACTAACCATGACGTCATGCCTGCGCGGCATGCTGGCGCGCGTGCCGCCGCGACACGTGGCGCCTGTCGCTGCCGTCAGGAGGGCCATGGGCGTCACGCTGGACCATCTCGGTCAGTATACCACACTAACCATGACGTCATGCCTGCGCGGCATGCTGGCGCGCGTGCCGCCGCGACACGTGGCGCCTGTCGCTGCCGTCAGGAGGGCCATGGGCGTCACGCTGGACCATCTCGGTCAGTATACCACACTAACCATGACGTCATGCCTGCGCGGCATGCTGGCGCGCGTGCCGCCGCGACACGTGGCGCCTGTCGCTGCCGTCAGGAGGGCCATGGGCGTCACGCTGGACCATCTCGGTCAGTATACCACACTAACCATGACGTCATGCCTGCGCGGCATGCTGGCGCGCGTGCCGCCGCGACACGTGGCGCCTGTCGCTGCCGTCAGGAGGGCCATGGGCGTCACGCTGGACCATCTCGGTCAGTATACCACACTAACCATGACGTCATGCCTGCGCGGCATGCTGGCGCGCGTGCCGCCGCGACACGTGGCGCCTGTCGCTGCCGTCAGGAGGGCCATGGGCGTCACGCTGGACCATCTCGGTCAGTATACCACACTAACCATGACGTCATGCCTGCGCGGCATGCTGGCGCGCGTGCCGCCGCGACACGTGGCGCCTGTCGCTGCCGTCAGGAGGGCCATGGGCGTCACGCTGGACCATCTCGGTCAGTATACCACACTAACCATGACGTCATGCCTGCGCGGCATGCTGGCGCGCGTGCCGCCGCGACACGTGGCGCCTGTCGCTGCCGTCAGGAGGGCCATGGGCGTCACGCTGGACCATCTCGGTCAGTATACACACACTAACCATGACGTCATGCCTGCGCGGCATGCTGGCGCGCGTGCCGCCGCAACACGTGGCGCCTGTTGCTGCCGTCAGGCGGGCCATGGGCGTCACGCTGGACCATCTCGGTCAGTATACACACACTAATCTTAAACTTGCCAAGAAACACCAGAGAAATAAGTATAGCGAAAATGTGCGTCACTCACTTCCACGCCAACCGACCAGTGCGACATGCACTGGTCTTGTTTCTGAAGAACCGCCCTGATGTAATGTTTTTCTCATGGTCACTCATTATAAAGCACAGCCTAGCGAGAGAACTAGCTAGTACAAACCAAGGCCATGCCGTCACGATGCTTTCAGTGTACGCTGCAATATGAAGTCTACTCGGCGCTGATGTAAGAGTTGTTCATCCAACAGTGCGCTTTTGTTTAGGCGTTGATGTAGGTGGTTCCTAATGATAGAGAATACAGCCTTTGAATTGGTTTACATATTTTGAAACTAACATTTTCTCTGATTACAGACACTCCCATGGCCGTGGATGACTTCGAGCTAGAAATGAATGAGCATCGTGACCTGGCTTCAGACCCTGACTCCAGATCGAGTCATGACAAATAAACACAGGGATGAATAGTTACTGATTACAATATTAATGTTAACATAAATTTAAGAGATATTAATAAATCATAAGAAATTTATGATGATGATTGACTTTTATTTATTTTTATACCCATTAGTAACATTTTTAAATATTTCAATCTAAATTAATATTAAAAAAATAAACATTTAAAAATGCAAAAAATAGTAGCCCACCGATATCGGGAACTGGGTCCAAGCTACCGGCGATCAGGGCTCCAGAGCGAGGAACCTCCTAACAATACGCGCCGTGTCCACTGAATAAGCCCTTGATCCAGCTGCCTAACGAGAGCCTCCTCAGGTGTTGGTCGAGGCTCTTGGCAATTAAGCTATTAGCTGAAACGACTACCGGCACAATGATAGCTGAGTCCACATCCCACATGTCAACAACCTCGCGAGCCAAGTCAAGATACTTTATTTGCTTATCTTTCTCGGCTTTCAGGAGATTCTCATCATGCCGTTATGTCAACAATCATTGCGCGCTGCTCTGATCGATCCACCACCACTAAATCAGGCTTATTGGCTTCAATAGTCCTGTCAATGATGATGGATTGATCCCAGTACGTGTGATATTGCCATTTTCGAGAACAGGAACGCAAAGTTTGATTTTAGAGCAATTTGCTGATGGATAATCCTGGCTACAAGGTTGTGTATATGCAAGTATTATCCGTTAGCCAGACGAGAACAGCCAGAGATAATGTGATGGATTGATTCGCCTGGACGGTGGCATGCCTGACATATGTCAACCGTGCCGTCCTTCACAATAAATCTCCAGTAGTTATTCGTCATCATAACTTCACCCATAATTGCACAGACAAAACCATCGGTTTCTCCAAAGATTTTCCCGGAACGTAGCCAGGCTACAGACGCTGATAGGTCTACATCGGGCCCATGCAAGGCCCGGAAAAAGCATCCGTGAAGCTCCTTACTCTCCCATACCTCCCTGCGGTCGTTAGTGTCAAGCACTACAGATTAGCAGGGTGAGGCCCTTGTCCACCGCGACCACATCTCTATGCATCCCCACGTCGGCTTCTAGGAAATATTCCATGAGACTGCATATGTAGCGAATGTGGAGAGTCTTAGCGTTTAAAAAACCCTCGACCCCCACACCTCCGCGAGATATATAGTCTCATAACTGAAGAACGCTGGTGATGCAGTCGATATGCCGTCAACAATCTGCGGGCCACCTATCCAGGGCGTCTAGTGTCGTGAGTGCGTAGTCCTGGGTGGCTGTTTGAGTCCATTTGAGAATGTCGAAAGAGTACATCAAAACCGGCATGACCCAAGCGTTCAAGGCACGCACCTTATTTCCTCCTGAACAAATACTTTTGTCAAATACTTTTGTCAGGCGGCCAAAGAAGAGCTCCTTCATCGATTGCTTCATGTCAGCAACATTGATACCCAGCGCTTCCGACATATAGGTATACCGAAATACTTATAGGTTTCGGTTGCTGAGAGGGATCTAAGGTTTATGGAATCCGAGAACTGGGTTCCCACAGTTTCCACAATCTCCCCTCGCTTTACATGCATGACCGCACAGTTATCTACACTAAATTCCGTCTTTATGGAGCTACTGAAAGTTTCAGTTACCTTCACTCAAACTATCGCCCTGAAATATACCTCACTCTATCCTTATCGGCTCGCTATTCCTTTGGATTTACCGACATCCTGGATAGAGAAGTACTGTCCTCCACTGCCCCATACACGACATCAGGAAAGTGCGCAGAATTGCATCAAGTTTAAACAACTCTAGCACCCTCATGAGCCATGTATGTGGCACCGTGACTCATGACTCATTGTTATTGTTCCTCTTGAATAAACTATCCAAAGATGTACGTTCTATTAATATTACCAAATCCGGGTACTTATACAATGTTATACCGGCGCCAGCCACCAGATCGATGCTCGGAAGCTTTGCTACATATTGTAGTGCCGGAGTGATGTCAGCTAGTTCTAAGTGCTGAAGCTAGAGGGCGTTATCGCCAATACAAAGTTTGCAAATACTTAACAGATTCAACAAGAGATGGCATTACCAATTGAGTCGTTAAAATTTCAAAGCGAAAGGGCAAAGTGACGAAATTTTTTCGTCACTATGCCCGTTCGGTTTTTTTTTGTTTGTCATCCGTCACAAAGCTGGAAAGACTGGGGAGCCAGCCCGATGTCGATGTCAATGTTGAATCAGAGGTGTGGACGTGGTGGCATGACTCTTATCAGCACGAACTTTTATGCAAATATTATTATGGCGTAAGTAGTATTGTATAGTATAACGGGTTGGTGTCCGCAACTCCACGTCAAATGCGCGTATTTTGCGTGCGGCGGCGTAAGTAGTAAAAATGTCAGGCAGTGAGCGAGGAGACAGCGAAACTGAATGTACAGACTCGAAACTTATTAAGACGTTTAAAGCTACTTTTAGCGTAAACCCTACACTAACGGATCATGACCAGTCGCAGGACTATCGGATTATCGGAATTAATAAAAGCCTGGAGGAGTCACACCAAACAACGGGCTGTTACTAAGAAATTATTAATAAAAAACAATTGTCCGACCTGAGAATCAAACTCAGGACACCACTCAGTAGCCGCCGTCCCGTCGGACTACGAGGCTGCAGGAAGAGAGAGTGCACCTGCGATTGCGCACTCTTATGCACTAAGTACTTATATTTCCTGTGTCGATGGCTAGTCTGCTGAGATTGGCCACCATGGCGGAAAACCCGACAGGAGAACTAGGTAAATTAACCTTAATTATTTATTATCTCACTGTAGCCATTTTATTTGATAAGGGTCACACTGAAAGTAAATCCATGCATTCGGATCTCATAAATCCCCCATAAAATAAAATCAAACCCAACTCCCGTAGCATTGAACTTGCGCGAGTACGGTGCTGGCCGTGCGCGCGCATCATTTCCGAGCACTTCCGAACGCTTCCGATCAGGCGGCGCGTGCGACCGGCGGCGCGCGCCCGCTCACACGCGGCGCACGCGACGCTCACTTGACGCCCAGTGTATACCGTGTGGGGGACCGGCAGAGGTATGTGATGGTGCTGTCATAATATTGAGTGGCTTTGGGTAATCGAGCGAGATATTGAACGCAATTGTTTTTTTTTATTATCAAAACGTGAAACTCAAAATTACGAAACTCATAAGTCAACTGACTAGCCCAAAAAGTGGTTCCTACCTAGGTAAAGGATAGTCAATACTGTTTGTGCAATGACACATTGACTTACAAATCTCGCTGATTTAGGTCATAGCATAACATTACAGCCGTAATGCCTAACACTTCAGGCATTACGGCCGTGATGTTATGCTGTCGCCGGTTATGTTTAAGTCCCATGTAGAAGAGACATCGCCACCAACCGCTCACAAATTTAGAATCAAGATGGATTCAATAGATAAAAGTTAGCTGAAGATAAGATTGAAAATTCAGCACCTGATTGAGTAACATACAAAAACTTTTTTAATAAAAATTTGCTGTCTTAGAAAGTTTTTAAACGACATGATATTATTTTACTTACAAAGTTTAATTACGCAAACTTAGGTAAGTTCTTTCATTAATTAAATTTAAGGCTACGTGATCCTTTATCTAAAGTTCTTAGTAGTGTGCACGTATTTATTTATTTATTCACGCTAAACACGCATAACCGAGTCTTATAAATATTTTCTTTTAATTATTATATCAGTTTCGAAAAGATTTCGTTCAGTCAATAGTCAGCTTCGGCTAGAGCCCCTATCAATGAATTAATTGCAGCCGTGTTTCAGGTAAAATAATGTATAATAATACTAACTTTTGCCCGTGAGCTAGTCGCAAATATATTACTTGAACGTGCTTCATACCGGGATAAAAAGTATACCTTACGCAATCTCAGATCTAGATTATGCTGCCAAATTTTATTCAAATCCGCAAGCAGATAGACAGAGTTACTTAGTCGTACATTCATAATAGTTTCACTAGAAACTTCCACGGTACATAGTGTACGTATACAGCTACTGCTAATGGCCGAAATGCTGATAGTAGTCTGAAAATAAATGGATGTTGTTGTTGCTAATGGTACCTATTATTTCAAAATTCATAAGTGAACGACCATCTATAAATAAACAGTAGTTACAATCAAAGTTCCACACAAGTCTGATGTCTCAGTAGACGTGCAAATTACATCAATGAATACCAAACATACGGCAAACTTGATGACTTTGGAAGTTAATGTTGAGTCCCGCGTTGGGCGCCAAACCCACCCCCAACCCCATATTCACACGGGAACGAACTATAACACCAACTTACGTTTACAATTCAAACAAGGGATATTGAACTTTAATGTTTCAGATTAGGGGTGTGTTGAGCTGTGTAGATAAGTTTGCTGTAACAGAATACGACAATTATGTAGTGCTTTTTTCTATGAATATTGTTTGCTTGGTAAAATTGTATGTTATTGACTGTTATACTTGTATTGGGGTTGATTGATGTAGCCGCAATGATAAATAAGTTACCATTAAAATAATTGATTTCTTCATTATGCCCAGGCGCCTACCATGGCGTCTTAGAACAGGAGTAATTCCACTGTGGGAAAGAGATGGCGCTAGACAACCTGTATAGCTCTGTCTCTTTCCCACACTGGAATTACTCCTGCTTTAAGACGTCATAGTAACCCCCCAGGACTGCTAACGTTTCCGTGAAAACAAAAGATTTCGGCAACATAATTATTTTCTTGATTTTGTCATTGCCCCCCTTTTTTTCGGATGGGAAATCATCAAATGACTCCTCCCGCTCTGGGCGGTGTGGAAGGGAGTGACAGACTTTTACTGACTAAAAACCATCCGTGTTCCTTCTTTTGCCCTTTATGTTCCAAGGCCGCGGTATCTCTTTCGAACAGTCCTGCAGCCCTGGCAGGCATCGGCCCTTGCGGGCCCCTCATGTTTGCTGACATCTCTTTGAGGCGCGCGTGGAACACGAACGCACCATCGACACGGCCTGTCGTCATACGACGGCCCCCCTAACATAAACAAAGCACTTGTCGGTAGATACAATCAACCGCGTAATTACTTTTCCACTTTTGACAACAATTATGATTTTGACACACCAGTCATTTGAAATTTTCCTAAGGTTACAATTGTCTAATTGACACGTGCAAATTACATTCAACCTTACGATGACAAAGCTATCACAAGGTCAACTGTGCATATCTACAGGGTGGAAGAGACACGGACACAAAGCGGTCATCGCGTATTCAGTACATAGTTCAGAACCCCCCAACATAGACATTTATAATCGGTATTTAAAAAAAAACAGTTTTCCGTACAATAAGACTGTGTAGGTATTGCAGTTTTGTAGGAATCAGCAGATTTTTTTTTTATTTGGTCCGTTCCATCCTGTATTTGGCAACCATCAGGATCAGGAGGGATCAGTTTCCTTCCAGGAAAAGGATTCTTGAAGAGAAATTCAATATATTGAGTGCCAACTTATATGAAATGTCTACGTACTTTCAGAGGGTATCTATTATTGAACAAAAGATAAGTACCTACTTGTTATAAAAGATGTTCACCCCTGAAGGCTTTCACCTCATACTGAAATACTTAGAAATAGGTGTCTATTAAAGCAAAGTGTTAATTAAAATACCTCCCTAATGAGTACCTCTTCTTACACCTAAAGGTAGGTATCTTCTTCGGTCTTTGTAATATAGATACATACATTTATGTAGAAATATCTACCTATCGTATGTAGGTAGTGAAACTGGAAAACTGACAGACTTTTCCTGAAAAAATAACACAATGTCAAATAGGCACGACAAATAAACAAATGCTATGAAAAACGGATTATCATATCTCAGAAGATACTACCTAAGTACCTACCTAATAATTTTCTTACTGTCGTAAAAAACGAACCTAACCAAACAGCTTTCGATTGTATTTTTATCGCAGAATTAAGACGGTGAGAATGAGACTCCTTATTATCCTTTTGCTTTTTCGAACAATTTAATCCAAGTAGCTGTCCCTCTGTTGTCAGTTAAATAACAGACATTGTGAATCGTTTGCCAGCCAGGCAGTTATGGTGTCAATGGCGATTTGACGATGACAGTTTAGGGTGTACCCGTGCACCGAGTGACCGAGCCTATTAACAACGTGTAAACGGACCCTTCACGAAGCTGTTAACCTGTATTTGTAACAATTCTGTACACCAAACTAAGTACCTACTACTGCAAAAATTATTGCTGGGAAACAACTTTTTTTTAGTGTGAAAATCGCTATTTACGGTAGGGCTCAATGTAACGTACTTAAAACATTGCGCTGATTGATTACACATTGAATAGTACAGGGGTGTTTAAAACGTGGAAACTTGTCAAAAAGTAGGAACTTAGATTATCAATATATCTAGACTGAAGACTAGACTGTTACTAGAATGATTGGTCCACAACAAAAAAAAATATCGCAATGACGGAAAGAACAAATTTTATGTCTCTCAGCTTCGTTATGGGTATTTTTACGGAAAGTTTTTTCTAATGCACAAGTTAGAACTCGGCGAACAGGGCGTTCCAGCTTACTCTCACTACGGAGGATACAGTTCAATCAAGTTTTAAACTAAAAGATTCTCAATAAAACTTGTAGTGATAAAAAAGAAAGAACTTATATCAGTTATTTCTACTTCAAATGCACTTCAATATCTTCTGTTTATTTTCTTTCAAAACAGCCATATTACATTTCAATGCAAATCCATTTACTTGAGCATTTCTTTAAGCAGTTAACCCCGGGGGTGTCGGCAGACATTTTTTTTTAATTGTACTCCTATTGTCATGGATCACGGAAGGTTAGACGTCATCAATGAGACTGATGTACTCAGGTTTATTATTACCAGCATGGTTTGTTTGTTTAGTTCTTTGTACTAGTTCTATTTGTTGTCAATATTTTTATAACCTCAGGGGTTGTCGCGCCGTGATACGATTTTTGCAGCGATGACGTCGCGAATGTGTAATATTTTTATTTTTAGGTAACCTACGATAATAGGTATCTGGTTACCGTTCAAACTCAAGTACCAAACCAGTGAATTATTTCCATTTACAGACACATTTGAACTGTCTAGGAATCGTCAATACATTGGACTGTCTAGTAACACCGTGATAAGTAAGTACTTATGTGCAAACCCATCTAGGATAAATATACTTAGGGATGCCTTTTTTTTGGGATGGGGAATCATCAAATGACTCCTCCCGCTCTGGGCGGAGCGGAAGGGAGTGTCAGACTTTTACTGACTAAAAACCATCCATATTCCTTATTTTTCCCTTTATGTTCCAGGGCCGCAGTATCTCTTTCGAACAGTCCCGCAGCCCTGGCGGGCATCGACCCTTGCGGGCCCATACTTACGTATGCCTGGATTGAAATTAGAAAAATCTTAATCTATGACAATCAAAATTCCCTTGAAGATATAAATTCACCCTGACTATCAAAATAGGCTTCGAATATCCAACGTTTTCAGCTTTTACCTAGCTTTATATCGTCATGCTGATGCTGTAATAAATAAATAAAAGACAGCCCCAAACCCACCCTTAATCACTTCCAGGCATTCAAGTTTTGAGGCGTAAAGGCCCAACAAACTCCCCAAAAATTCCCTAAGGCTATACAAAAATATTGACTGAAACCACAAACGCAAACATTGCCAAGTCAATAAAGTCTAGTAAAAATAAACCTGACTACATCAAAATCTCATCGACAGACAGACTAACCTTCCGTGTTCCCCAACAATAGGATTAAAACCCACTACCACCTGTTCAAAAGTCCCATGGACCCACGCCCACAAAAAAACGGGTTAATACTCGAAAAAACCGAAAAAAACGACTCCCACAGTTTTTGCTTTGATTTTTTCGGTTTTAACAATGAATGAGACGGTCTTTTGAATTGTGGATACATGATCGACTTTGCGTGGGCGCATTCTAATAGGTAGCTATGATTTTTTAAATAATGAAAAGCGTAGAATTTGATATTTTTACTTTTATTTGATTGTCCCTTTGCCCCGTTACAATTTTGAATTGCTCTGATCTTTCATGATTTATTTTCTTTTAATTTACTTAGTCCCGTCCTCTCCTCTTACATTTAATAACAATCAGCTGCTATAACCATCAGTTTGTTAAACACCGTGATACTGCACTAAATAAATACCTACCACATTACTAGTGACCTCTGACCTCCGAGTTCAAAGAATGTTAGTATTTAAAGAGAAAATTATGATGAAGCCACAATAGGATATGATTCCTATTGTGGCTTCATCCTAAATGTTTTCTAGTTAACCATGATAATATTGTTTGAACTTTGAACCTAAAATATATAATTAAGGTTGACCTTTAACCCCTCTCTAATAAGCAGAAAATAAATCATGAAAGATCAGAGCAATTCAAAATCGTAACGGGGCAAAGGGACAATCAAATAAAAGTAAAAATATCAAATTCTACGCTTTTCATTATTTAAAAAATCATAGCTACCTATTAGAATGCGCCCACGCAAAGTCGATCATGTATCCACAATTCAAAAGACCGTCTCATTCATTGTTAAAACCGAAAAACTTTGAACCTAAAATATATAATTAAGGTTGACCTTTAACCCCTCTCTAATAAGCCCGTACATGATTAAAAGTAAAATTTAACTCCTTATTGAAAACCAAATAAAATGCATTCATGAACACGTGCTTCAGCATTGACCGCCACGTCACAAATTGGTTAAATTCAACAATAAAACGGCGTAAAGTAAAGTGGCGTAGCTAGGTCTAATAAGGCCCTGTATCAAAATTGTTTGGCGGCCCTATGAACCGTGTGCGGCGAACACCAAAAAAAAAATTAAAATAGCATCTAGACTGCGATATGTTAAATATTCATTATTTAATCGTATAGGACCTCTTATCAATAACAATTTGAGTTCATTGGAAGATTTTGTGTTTTTTTTCCTCTGCACGCCGGGGCCCTCGTTACTCGGGGGCCCCGTATCATTGATACAGCACATACGGCGGTAGCTACGCCCCTGACCTTCACATTGACTAGCTCGTGTTGATGTATTGCCATCAACCGTTCGCAAATACTGACTCCGAGCTACAACTGAGAAATCCCTGCTGCTAACTCTTTGCCCGACCTGTGGAACCCAGCACCACATGTTTAATAGCGCTTTGATCATTAAACCAACGAAGCAGTTGCAACATTAATAAGCACCTATTTCGCTACTGATCGCTACGTCACTACCGGTCCTTGAACGTCACCTACACTTAACACCCAAGGTCAAGTTCAGCCGTCAAACTTATTACCGTTTCATTACCCTACGGAAAGACGTCACTAGTAATGACATTAGACGCTTGTAATGGTCGTAATGGTGTTTGTTCTGACGTGCCGGTGTGACACACGTAATGGAAAACGTTATTGCCACATTATTGCTGTTATTGCATTGATGATAGGGCGTAAGTTATTGTTCTGTAACATGAAGACCTTTTTGTTACTTTTATTGTAAGGCAGGTGATCGATCCCATCCCTAATTAATTTATAAATACAATGTAATATGCGCATGAAGGTCAAATAGCAAAATAAATGAAGTCGGCTAAAAAAAAATAATGGTATTCAGCTACTTCCGGTAAGACTGGAAGATGACCCCAACATAGTTGGAAAAAGGCTAGGCAGATGATGATGAGTGTAATTTCCGCATATACAGAAGATATAAATGATTGATTTCTAAAGTAGATTGTACTTTTACACCAGGTTATTTCATGAGGTCGGTGTTTCTTATCTGACTACTCTGAGAAATAACAGACTCAGTGCCAGTAGTATCTAGAGGTAGTTGGAATGAGTACCTACATTTTGAAGGACAAAAGTAACTTCGGAAAAATCATCCCTATTGGGAAAATTCCTTCCAAAATTCATCCCCTACGGTAAACAAACATGACTGCTAACATCCACAAGTCAAACACCACTATAATATTGACAATGTTTAACTCACGGGCAGTCGGTCCCATCCATTTTATTTTAGAAAGAAATCGATTCACCCTATCACTCCTTCAAACATTTGATTTCATAGTTCACAGACTCACTGAGACTCCAAATACATACTTGAAAGCACAAAACCTGTAACAAAGGACCTTTTTATATTATCAGTAAACGGATTACTGTACAATAGAGACCTTTTTGACTGGATGACGTTGAATCTGATCAGTTTTGTGACTGAAAGCACGACACCCAAGGTTTGTTTCATAAAAAACTATGGAAAAAGTAAGTAAGGGCAGATGGTAGTTGTGTTCCGTACAAGAAATTTGATTAAAGCATGGGCAATTAATTACAATTTGCCATTTTAAACAACCGGACACAAATAACACTTGCAATTAAATTTGATGGACTGTAGTCAACTTGTTTCATCCTCATTTTCCTAACTTTACAGTGACATTCAGATTAATTTATTAATTGCGACGAACTTCATAAAATCTGAGATGCGAAGGCCTAACCAACCCCAATACAATAAATAAAATACACTTATTTTCAACATAACCTAACAACAAATGTGACGTGCTAATTCCTCACTTCATTCTGTGACAGACGGACCGACATAATCCGTTTTTCCTTGGAAGGAACCTTACCCCATAAAACGATGTAGCAACTCCAATGGCGGCGTCACTTTATAGCCGATTTTACAAGGCTTGTGCTTTATATCACTGATCCAATCTCATTAAATTGCTGAAGCGTAGGAAGATATTACTCAAATCTTCTTTCCTGCAATGTTTTGCGTCAACAATCCGTTTGTAGTACCTACTTGATACCAATCTTGTTAGCAAAAGATCAGCTCTCTCAGCCGTAATGTGTCGAGATCCTTGTTTGGATGAGGTGGCTGTTATCTTGGTTTTTTTAAAGGAGATTTAAGACTGTAATCGGCTTTTTCTTAAGAAGTCTTGTATGTTGTAGGGACGCGCAAAATGTCGCGATCTATTCAAATGATGTCGAATCTAATTTGGGAAGAAAGTCGAACAACGACTTCTGAATATATTATTGTAGCCCTTATACCATTATGTACGCACATAATATGTGTTAACAGCTGCTACAGTTTGACTCTAACCCTACTGAAAGAAGTACCTACTAGGCTAGATCAGCTCCAGGGTTTACAGCTACCACCAGCGGTCGACTGTACCTACTTTCAATGTGGTTTTTATATTGTCAGGTGGTTGTAAATTAATGTTTTAAATCTGTGTTAAGATGTTTTAAAAATTCTCTTGACTTACACATTATAACATAAGAGAGTACATCAGGACCCAATTACATATAGGTCAATAACTCAGGTAACACTTGCCTAAAGATAGACTTTATGAAGGAACAGTTAATGACATGACCACGACCATCAATAGATGCCATAATTTTGGTAATATTATTAGCCACATAAGATGTAAGTACTACATAACATTAACAACCACATTCAGACCGACACTTACCGAGTTATTATGGTCGTAAGAATGTTCGCAGAATTAGTACGAGTAGATTAGATTGACCAGTAATGGCTGTATTAATACAGAATTGCCAACATACTCGTAGTTATGAGCAAAATACAGGCTTTCTTAAATATTTCTTTCTTTCACGTAACATCACGCCTGTAATCCCAGAAGGGTTAGGCAGAGGTGTACCTAATAGAACACCCTCATTTCGAAAGTTATGTTTAAGTCCCATGAAATAGGGGGCGAGCCTATTGCCATCAGCCTTTCACAAATCCAATTTGACTTTGTGGCTACTGAGAAATTCCTGACCCAAAAACATTTTGCCCAACGTCGGAATCGAACCCGTGACTCATGCTCAGCAGTCGAGGTGGCGACCACTAGACAAACAAGGCAGTCAAAATGTAAAAACAACAAACAAACAAAAATGTTTTCATTGACAGTCGTCACAGGTAGCCCAAAGCTCGATAGACTGACCAGTGACTGATCAGTGTTACCAAGTTACTGGGTTCAGGGTTGTAAAGGTCAGGTATGCAGTCGCTCCACGGAAAATACTGCTTAATTGCACCCGGTTACACTGGAAGCCGTTTCCAACACAGTTTGAAAATAATAGGCAGATGACCAACTCTAACTCTATAACCAGACCGATATCTTCAAATCAATTAAACATTACCACCAATAAATTACCCAAGGTGTCATCAAACCTCAGCAAGCCATGCGTGCGCTGGTCGCGTGCCACCCGCCGTCCGATCACGTCCGGACTCCTCTAGTCTCGTGCCTGACCGTCCGCCGACCGTGCCCGGGCCGTGACCAGCGGCCGGCGACGGCTGCCGTGACATAACCGTACATTACGTAACAATTAGGAGGAGAACTTACCAGAGTTGGTAATGAGTTTGGGATTGCTTTGTTATTACGTGATTCTGCGCTGAGAGTTGTAGGTAATTTGTATTTTTTTTTTTAAATAAGTTATTGTTTGTTCGTTTGCGGATTGGACCTACGTTTATTTTATTTTCTTTTTGCACAAGTATGTTTTCTAAAGGCTATACAAGTGAGTAGGAAGATCTCTTTGGGCTTAGTTAAAAACATTAACGGAATAAAGGATCTATGATTAATACATAATTTCAAGTTTCACTAAAACATATTTTAATAAAAAATAACTCAACTAGGTTCTTAAGTGCCTCTTAAATCTCAAATATTTTGATACACACTTTTCCTTTCATGCTCTAATCCTTCACTCCAGTGTAGTACCTAATGTTTTCCACTAGTTAATCCCCAAGCCATCGTCCCACGCTCCCTGCTTACCCCGGAACCCTTCCCCTATGCTAGAAACACATTCACACAAATTTCTGAGCGAATAAATTGCGTTACCTAATTGTTTGCAGTTTCCCACCGTGCGCCTGCCACGCGGCCTTATGATACACCCTTAAAAAAATAACTAAGCTATTCTGCACCTTACACCTCAAACACTAAGTTTAGTTTCCGATAAGCAGAAACAACGCTGAACATTACAAATTTTAATATCACTAAGTGACCCAGAAACGCAGTTGCAACGTCCTTACTGCAACCACCTAACGCACAAAATTGCAAACGAAAAACGCATTTTTAATCTTGGCTGTCGAAAAAATTACCAACTTATTCAGGACAGTTTTTAAACCCCTATCCTTTATAAAATAAAGTTCTAAATTGCATATATCAGGAGTAAAAGTTAGTGGGTCATAGATAAAGAGTATTCTCAATAGGGTGGGTCGCTTAGGGCGGCGGCACACGAGGCGACACGGGGCGCCACGCGGCCACACACTCCGCGCCTATCGCCCAGCGCGCGCGCACGTGACCGGCCTGCGCACACGCTCGCTCCCGAGCAAGTTTCCGATGAAAACAAAGTGATAACTGAAAAAATTAGGCCAAGAATATCAGTGATTATTTTGACTGTGAAAATTAGGACAAATATAGTGAATCCATTTTTTTTGTGATCATGGAATATCATCACCGGCACATGGAGCAACCAGGTCCTCAGCTACAGAGCCAGGGTGCCCAATGGGGCTACGGCTGGGGCCCGCCAGCACCGGCCCCTGCCCCACCAGCGCCGGCGCAGCGCTCCAAGAGGACTCGCTCTGAAAGCGAAGACGATGACTTTTCTGAGGAGAGCAGTAAAGATGCGACGTGAGTACGAAAAACATAGATTTTGAAGCCTTTCAGAGCTTGCTATGCTATGCTTAGACGGAGGAATTGAAACGATTTTCTCGCAGAATAAGAACAGTAACTGTGAGATAAGCTATTTGGTCACAGTTTGGGTTTAAAGAGACATTGTTTTTAACGGAATAAAATTACAATCAATGCGCTAAAAGAAAATCACTTTTTGAAGTTGCAAGGGCAAGTGCAGAATATATTACCTACTATCCCACTACTTAGCGAAGGTCTCCACCATAGTGTTCTACATATATATACATCTGTCTGTGTTGCTGTTTCTCGAAAATGTATGAGCACTAAGAGATATAAAAGTAACCGCCAAAAAGCAGTGGAATGAAAAAAGGGATTAACTAAGATTCTTTCAAGATGTAATATTTATTTTGTAGGTGTTTAATTGCTTGGATAGGGCTTAGCAGAATCTGAGATTACCAACGCTTGTTTGATGTTAATATTCTCTTGGTCTGAATTAGAAACACTATTTCAGAAAATGTAGAAGCAAATGACAAATTAATTTGTCTGGTAGGCAAAGGTACCTTAAATAAATATTTTGTAACGAAAACAGAAATTAATTATTTCTGAAAGTTCTGTTATTATCCTTGTAACATCTACTGAGATAATTTTCTTTTCTGTAGTTAAGAGATTACATAACATAATCAAAAAAGAAAATGAGGAAATCACGACTTTTACTTATTCATTTGCAATTCAGCTTCAAATATTTCGGGAAAAATGGTGTCATAAACATTTGAAGCAGAAATAAATATTAAAAATAATCCCTTTCATAATATCACCTACGATTCCAATAAGAGCACGTAAAACTCCTAGCGCCTACACGGCGTAGCTCGCTACGCACGTAGCAAACGCTACGAAATAACTGTGATTCAGTGTTACGCGTAGCAGAGACTTTTCCTTTGTAAAGATTTTTTGTAAAGGTTTTCAGAGTTACGTAAATTATGTAATATATTATATATTTTCTTAACTGTTTTGTTCAATTTTTTGTTTACTTTTCTTCTCTTTTCTTTTTTTTCGGATGATTTAATTTTTAGATGGGGTTGGGAGAGGCCAATATGCAATGTAATCAAATCAAATCAAATCATTTATTTGCTTGAATATGGGTAGGTACATGAGGTGATACATACAACAGAAGTTCTTTAAGCCATATCCTACCTTAACAGGTGTGCAAATATCTGTTACAATAAAAATAATAAATCTTACATTAATCGTTACATATTCAACTATAGCAAATATTATTATTAGGGTATTTATGTCATGGGTGTTTTGTGTTAGGGTATTTGTGTTTTGTTGTGGGTGTTTAATTCATACGTATTTTCGGTTTGGCAATCTTTCATGAATCTTTCAGGTTCAAGCATATATGAGAATTCCGCACACCTTACCCTTTTCCATACCCACATATTAGATTCCAACAACACCGGATAAAAAAAATACCTATTCATATTATCTGTGTAAAATATGTGAAGGAAAAACAAACCTATCCAATTACGTTTACTTTACATCATTATTGTGAATGGCTTCAGGCCTATTTCCTGATTATTTAAGTAGGTTAATGAAACACGAAGACAAGCTGTGTGACACAAACATATCATTATGGAAGACATTTTTATCTCGTTAAATATTCCGTCCATGAATGTTCTTTGTTAACAAATATGTTTTAAAACTAAACATGTCATATTTTGACCATGAGATTCTTAACAAAAACTAGGCCATCGGACAGTTGTGCCTACAAAAAATGGTCAAAGGATTTTTCAAATTAGGATTGAAAACAGAAAACCTAGAACGAAAATCCGATTAGGTAACTTTATGAAAATCTGTTGCAAAACTGTGCAACAGGTTATATAATCCGTATAGGCTTGTATTATCAAATAATTCGCTGAAACCTGAATGACACAAAGAGCTCGAATTTATTTTATCCTGTTTTTGTAGAGTTTTTCAGGGTGCATATTAAAACTTAAATTCCATATGCACAAACAGCCAACCCGATAACAATATTTACTCTGTACCAATTTTTTGAACCGTGACGCAATACTGCAGTACATTGTCAAAGCCATATTTAAAGTGGCTTCTGTCGGTCTTTGTTTTCGTCTTAGCGTGTCGATGGCAATCTAAACTGAGTGACCCAAGATTCGACAACGAGTTTGACATCTTCTGTAGTTTCCATCAGTCCAGGTAACGTTTAGACAAGAGGAAACTCAAAACACGATATTAAATGCCTAATACTTTGTAGAACCTCGCCACATTTTCACGCCAGGGTTTCCTAACATTGGTCCGGAGTATGTTTAAAGACTTCTAGGTCAGCCAAGGCAGCTTCAGCTAACAATAGTGATAAAAAAACTCCATCTATTACAGGAATGCAGAACTAACCCACCTTCATCCACAATTTCAGGTCTCCAGGCGGTGACTCTTGCCAACTGATGACACGCAAGCGACGTCGCGGCGTCATCGAGAAGAAGCGCCGCGATCGGATCAACACGTCGCTGACTGAGCTCAAGAGGCTGGTACCAGCAGCCTGTGAGAAGCAAGGCAGTGCTAAGCTGGAGAAGGCTGAGATTCTGCAACTTACTGTGGATCATTTGAAGATGCTACATGCTAAAGGTTGGTACAGTTCTTCTTAACTTGCCAATCCCTTCCAACTTTAGTGTTGCAGCATAGATTATAGATATAGACTGGTATAGTCTAGGATATCTTAAAGTGATAACCTTACTACAATAGGTGGCCTGTATGTCAACCTATCACACAGGTACCTCTACTACATTTACAGACTTTGTCGTTTGAGACTTAGCCTAGCAGCTAGTCGGATCAGTAAGTTACGTTGATTGAAATAAATGTATCTGGAAATATAAGATCTTTATAAATCTTAAAGCTCAAATAACATAACATAGGTACCAAAAACTCCAACTAAAAGAAAATTGAAGTATTAAACGAAACCTAGTAAACAACTTTACGGTGAAAACTCCGTGTACAAGCAGAATGGCCGCTTGTTGTTCTCCAAAACAAAGTTCCGGCAAAAACAGAAAACTCGTAACTTGTTTTCTGTAAATAAGACTTGTAAACGCCGTTTTCAAAAGGGAAAAAAGATCGTTGAAATTAAAAATTAAAACTGGCCAACTACGAGTCGTACTCACACGCACACAGGGTTCCGTAGCACCAAACAATATCATAAAAATATTTTGATGGCTCATTCATATGTTGTATTGTATTACATTCAACAGCAAAACTAAATATGTTTTTCAAAGTATGATAATGAAAAACCAAGTTACTGCTGCTGAAAAAGTCTCATATCTTAAAAACTAAACATCAAATCTTATCCAAACCAATTTTCGTTGAAAGTTTTTTTTTACTTTCTACATTCCTACATTTTTTCAGAATTTTTCTCATCTTACTTTAGAAATAAGAGGGGGGGGGGGGCACACATTTGACCCTCCCCTTAATCTTTAAATTTTTGTATAAAAATTGTAAAGCGGTTCAATTCAGAATACAGTCATCTACCTAACAAGTTTCAACTGTATAATCGGACGGACAGTCAGACAGATATGACGAATCTATAAGGGTTCCGTTTTTGCCAGTCGACTACGGAACCCTAAAAATGCGCAAAAACCGCCCGTCCGTTATACGCAGCAATTAAATTGTCAGAAACCTGTTTTGGTTCATTTCCGTTTCCTGTAAATTAATAAAAGATGAGACCGTAACGGTGATTCGCTAAAAAGTGGAATAAAAGAAATGTTAAAAAGCAAAAACTACACATTTGTTTCGCTTTTCCTGTCTTTTGTATGATTTGCAACTGTTAGGTACATACAAAGCCTTGATGAAATAGAATCTTGAAAACGGTATCTTACTTTCTCCATTTGTCGATGAAGACGAATGAATTTTTTTGCCATATTATATTCTTTTATGAGAAAACCAAAATGTAAACTTTGTGAAGAGCTACCTTAGTACTAAAAATAATAATCTTGTAATCGCGGCAATCTTTTGTATTCTAGTTTAATTGGTCTTTTTCTTTTAATTCTGTCTGACCCACAGCCACGGGTTGTATCAAAAGGACAAAAGGCACTGTTCTAAAAAAAAACATTCTAAAACTGCGAGGCTAAATTTAATATTGTATTCAGTTACCTTTATAAAATTCTAATAGAAATGATAAATTTACTAACCTTGATTTTAGACTAGAACAAAGTAAATTTGATCTAAATTAGAGTAATTGATTGATCTTATTTCTTCAACGGTAAAAAATACAGATTCAGAGACTTTTTGATTTATCAAAGTCAACCATTTTGTTTTTCGTGATTTTAACAAGGGCAATGGTTTCATTTCGTGACATTACCTACCGAGTTGTTAACAACCTGTACTTATACGATTATTATTCCGAACATTATTTATTTCATCAAAGAGATACTTTGGAAGTATGTAATTTGAAATAAAGGAGCAATGAAAGTCTGTGTTATCGACCCTCTCTGAACCCAAATAATTATTTTATTAGGTAGGTTAAATGGTGACACAAATCTCTGCTTAAGCCCATGTACGCCACGAGTTTGAAGTTTAAATCACTCTATTAAAGTCTAAACATGTATGTTACCGGTGAAACTGAAGCGATCAATTAAACCTTGTTCATGAGCCGTCTGTCAATATTCCACAACAAAGATGACTTACAGATCTTGAACGAAGTTTAGTTGTGCTGAACGCGTTCAGTTTCATCTAGGAAGTTTGCCCTAAATTGAGTTAAATTCGTCATTTCATATCGTAAATATTTCTCATCATGGTAACTTGACCAGCCATCCTCCATCTCTCCAATATACACAAAGTCATCTGTTCCATCGTAATATCGCTATCTCGCTCATCTCCATAATCTCAGTATGTTCCCACGCCAAGCTTCCGGGTCCAGGGGCCCAGGGGCCGGCTCCCGGCGGCAGGTGGACCAACTCTGACGTTTTTGTTACAGCACACGTAGTAAATGATCTAGGGAATGATAGAAAAAATGCCGGTGAGTTTGCATTGGGGGTGCTAAGGGAAGATTTGAAATTGATACTGGTTCTTTGAGGGAATTTTAATTTATTTTCTGTGAACTACTGACTTGTTAGGCGACCAATAGAAGAATCATACCCATAACCTCACGCTTTTTCTAATGGGGTTAGGTAGTAACTACAGAACGCCACCTGCTGCCGCCTCTTTTTACTTCGTCAAGATTTGATTCAAAAACATTTTAAGGAAGTACTCGAAATGCCATTTTTTACACATTAGTAAAATTGTTTCAATAAATTGCAGACAAAATAATTGTCCCATCCTTCCGTTATGAATTTTTAACAGAATCTGTGGTTTAAAATCAATTTGTGGTTACCATTAAACTTTTACAAAAGTAGTTCACGAATGTCGCTATATGGTTCAGTGTACGAAAAACCGCATCCTCTTTAGTTGGGAGTAGTTTCCGGCCACGATGGCCGACTGCTGTATACAGTGGCCCAGTTTGGCCGTTTAAAGGTCAGTGTCACAACCGAGGGAATCCGGAAACTTCAGATGTGTGGTTGAACTTTATTAACTGTTCATTTATTTTTAGAATGTTTACTGCGTCGTTTCTGACGTACGTACTTACGTCGTAAAAAGCCTTGAGAAAAACAAGAAGTAATACCTTATTCGATTTTTTTTTTGTAAATTTTCGGCTCAAATCTTATTTGCGGTTGAAGACTGAGACGTATCTACTTTTCACAGTAACTTAACCTTTAACTAACTCAATTTATGTCGCAATAAATCGTGACCTTTCATCTTTCAACCGTTTTAGTTAGAATATCTTTCAAAATCGTTTAGTTAAAATACTTTTTTCAACTAAAAGTTACTTCCTATCAATTTCGTCATTGACACTTTTAACCCTATTAACTTTATCAATATTCCTTCACTATGTCCATCTCCCTCACCCACGCACCGTGCGAGCGGGACAAAAACTGGATCAGCGCGATCCAGTTAGCGACTTCCTGAGTTTTTGTAGGCGCCAGGTGTGATGTAGCTATGCGTACGCGCCGACATGGGGATTTCGGGTGCTTGGTCAACAGACAATGTGGGATACACTGGCCATATGGGCTTTGTGTGGTTGAGTTAATGCATTTTTAAACAAGTAACGTGTTGGTAAGATTGCTGGGTAAATAATAAACTGAAAATATTTTAAAAACGTTTCCTGTAGCCAAAGTATGGTAGATTTTTATTTTGTTGTCCGGAAGCGAATAATCTAACTCAGTAATAAAAATTGATTTAGGTACTCTAATTCGAATTTATTTAAACTTTTGCAACATTTGTAATAAATAATACCTAATGCCTTACTCAACCAAGGGTGGCTCAGAGATAATTTTCTCAACACATTTCCTTATTTATCTTCCCAACACCATGATCTTAAAAACACATTCACACGCACAACAACAGATTAGCAAAGATAAATCAATCAGTTAGCGAATCATGCGCATAGGGTGCGTGGGAACACTACGCGGGGCCGCTCTCACCCTGCCGACCACTAAACGACACAGAGGGATGATGATTCAGCCCTCCGTCAGTAGGGAATTAATCGCAACTTATGTTAGTACGCTGATTGGGGATTTGAAATGTAAGGGATTGCTTAATTCATGATTATTGTGGGTGACTTATCAAATTGAAAGGTATTGTGTGGGAATATGTGTCTTTTAGACTGGATTTGAATTTGGATTGGTGATACTAATTAAAAAAGGTTCCGTAGCTATCCGTATGGTACTAAAATTTCAGATCGCTCTATTAAAAAAAAAAAAATGTTTATTGTGTCTCATGTTCGCTCTATTGCGACACACATTTTTGTTATCATTACCAGCCTGTAACATTCTGAGTCCTGGAACACATGTCTCCTCTCTGTGAGAGCGCAGGATGAGATGGAGATCACATAATCCGCCACACGGGCCTAGGTCGGGTTGGCGGTTCTCCTTTGTTTAAATTTAATAGCTTTATTTCAAGTGCAAATGAAATATGTAATCCAAATATTTGATATAAGGACACTTTCTACTAGAATCTTTTTCTAACAATATACCGGATTTGGTACCTCAGCACAACCCAATAATTACGATCTAAACCCTTTTTGAATAAAAGTAAAACCTCTAAATCTACATTCTTTCTATCAAATCACGCGTCCATTGTGTCCCACGTGACAAGCGGAAGCGATTCTAACGCAAAGGGTTGTCGCACCTGCGCGAGCGCAAAAAATGTGTTAAAAAACGTTGCGAGGAAGGAAGGAGGAAGTTAACACAATTGTACGCTTCATTAGGGTTAGCATGTCTGCTTACAAATATATTTAAGGGGAATGTGACATGATTTCTAAGAAAACAAACTATTTTCTTTGAATATTCAATCAGATTTTTGTTGTGGTGTAAAATAAAAAAGCATTGTCATTTTAATCCATACAAATAATCAAGCAAAATAATCTAACAAGAGTGATCGTAGGGCGAACCCATATATTTTTTTAAAATTAATTATGTAATCGTACATTTTCCAACAAGATAATTAACAGAAAACATAATACTATTTTTTCGTTTGCCTTTTTTCTATCCAATTAAGTACAAAACGTGTAGTTCAAAGAAACGGCACACCTAAAAACATAAAAGAAGCGAAATGCAGACAAAGAAAAAAGTTTAAAAAGAAATTAAACTGGTTCAGCGAGTACAAAAAACCCTACATAGACAGCTTTCTTCACCCTTCGGTCTTGTGGCCCGGTGGCACACTGACTGGACCAAGCACCCTTGACCCTTCACCTATCAATGAATCATGTTTTTCTCGAACATTCTATTGAAGCAAGTTAGGGTCTAAGAGCTCATCTTACATTTGTCTCCTTCCCTATCGGAAGACAGCCGGAAACTTGGGGTTCCCGTTACCATTACTACAATTCTCCATCCCTTACGCACTTGATCAAACAGCTATATCCCATCCCTTTCTACTCGTACAAGGGTAACTGAAGGGTCGTTTCCTGAATGAACTGAACTTTTGAGTTCTTTATTCCGGCTTGCTATTGTCTAAGTCTTATTTACATGCAAAATAACATCTGCATTCGGAGAGCTGGCTTAAAAAGACCAAAGAAACGGAACGACAAAATTCCCCAGTGTGAGCTTCAAACTTTGCAGAAACCTTTTGAAACGACGATAATTATTCCAAGAGTAACTGGAACATGCCACTTTCGTTCACAGCGCTCTCCGTATTCAAATTTTTGACCAAACACGGTAGAACTGAATTAATATTGTAGAAATGCGTCATAGAATTAATCAATATGACAAACGGTTCTAACCTTCGTGTTCCTTTGTTCCAGGATTGGACACATTTGCTTACGACCCTCAGAGGTATGCGATGGACTACCACAGCATTGGATTCAGAGAGTGTGCTGCTGAAGTGGCGAGGTATCTCGTCAGCTGTGAAGGTCTTGACATCCAGGATCCTTTACGCCTCCGTCTCATGAGCCACCTCCAATGCTTCGCTGCGCAGAGAGAGTTAGCGACGAAGTCAGCGAACTGGGGTTATCCTCAGTATCCTACAACACCAGTGCCTCAGCCCCAACATGGCTACACGGACCTAGGAGGATCAAGGCAAGATATACCTGTGACGTCAGCGGCGACGACAGTAGCTGCACCTACAGCCATGTCAGCGATTGCTGCACCTTTGTCTGCAGCTCCTAGTTACCCTCACTACCCCGCCCCGCCGGCACCCCCTGGACCCCATGGACCCCACCCTGCGCCCCCAGCTCCTCACTACCCTACTCCATACCCCCATCATCCACCTCATCACCAATACTCACAGAACAGTTCGAAGCCCTACAGGCCGTGGGGTGCTGAGCTGGCCTATTAGAACGAATGTACATAAAACTAATCAGAATTATTGTCTTGTGGCTTGGCAATGGGGAACAAATCGAGGGGAATCAAACGGAATATTTACTATTGTCCATTGAAAAGTAACTGTTGTATTTCTGTCTTCTGGTATTGATTTTAAACAAGTATTTCTTCGGCAAATGTATTGGAAGAAGTTTCAGGGGTCCTCCAGCGTCCATTGACGTTGTACTTTAAAATTAAATGTTTTGGACCCTCTTGTTTCTAAAACAGAGCTATGGACGCTCAAGTATGACCAGCGTGGCCCATTGTATATTCGATTGTTTCTTAGTCGCCAAGCTACAGGGTCCTGTTGTATCGATCTCAGAGTTTAAACAAATATCTAAATTATATTTTTGGAGACTGTACCTACTGTTGTAAAAATAGTTTTATATCAAAATATTATTTTGTAAGTTGTGTGATAGTTATATAGTATATTGTATAAGTTTATCGACAGTCACTAGATGTATTTTGGGACCAAAAACTGAGCTTTAAATATTGTCGAATCGAATTATGTCGTGTTACCATTTCGGTATAATATTTCGTTACTTTGATTTGAAAATTCAAAGAAAAATTCGACGTAATCATCAATAGAATTTACCTCAAAGTAATCTTATATTAGTATATTACGATGTAATATCGGAAATAGGTTGTGAATTTACTAATAATTGTTCAGCCTTAGATATTCTTCATGAAATGTGTGATTTGTATAGCTTATTGGCTAATTACGGGTGCACAAAACCGACTAATTAATAACGAAGTAATTATTCAGTTTTGTGCATCACTAAACTGTATATAACATGTAAATAACCGTCGCTTGCGGACAAAACGAAAGAAAATTAAATTATTTTCATATATAACACTGTTTTTAATTGCCTCCCCCTTCATGCACCTGTATTACCTACTATAAAAAGTAACGAATTCGCCATTTGTCGCATAAATTAGCGATAAACATCGCACAGGTGTCATTCACGGGTATTATGGACCCGAGTTCGGACTACGGACATATGCACCGTAGGGTCACTAAGCGCGTCCCACTTCAATGATCGTATGGGATATCGCTACCCCTGCGGTTCCCACGACTTCCCTCTCGCTCGCTCCCGTGTGGTCAGTATCTGCGTCTCGCTCTGACTCGGTACTTCCGTAGCAAGACGTAGGGTGCAAAAACGTCACGTTTTTTAATGTTCGTGTGTGCGCCGTGTGGCGGCTTTTAGGAAGTAGATGTGGTGTGCCCTTTGTGTAGACGTTTTGTTTAGACATTTTTCTTGTCTCCTCTTTTTTGTAAAATAATTACGATTCGAGAAAAAAGGGAGGAAATCAAATCGATCCAAGATTTTTTTTTAAGACCCAGCACTTGAGTAATATTGTGCAATGTCATATTAGCTCTACAGCTTGGGGGATAATACCCGATTTCACAAAAAACTAGCGACCTCTAACTTAAGAACTAATTAAAAGCACACAGATGGATTTTCACCGGTTAGTTCAGCGCCTGGCTGAGCGATTGAAAGAGAAATAAAGAAAGAAAACATATTTATTTGGCACATACCGCAAATGCACACAACATTGATTGAGATTGGCTGCTGCGCTGCGTGTCACGGGTTCATTTCCGCACGGAACAAATATTGTATGGCCTACAGGTAGTCGTTCCGGGTCCGACTGTTTGTGAATGTGAGTTTAAATGTTTGTAAACTCACCCACGATACAGGACAAAATTCCAAGTGTGGGGCAAAGTTAAAAAAAAAAGTTTAATCATATTTAGGCATTAGTTTAGGTGTTGCTTAGTGTTAGTGAAAAAGCACACACGTCTTAACAGGTATGCACACAACTTAAAGCTTATGTAGGTTTTAGAATGACGTGTTAGTGGTTAGTGGGTATGCATTGACGTCAACATTCAGGAAAAACTCAGCGATAGCTCGTAGGCAGGTGCAAAAAATGTTAAATGTAATTGAGAAGGTTTTCCCCTTAACAAAGATCGACAAAAAAACTTTCCAATAAGAAACAAGGATAATATTTCTAAGAACAATCACTTAAACTTGATATTTGGCAAAACAATGTACTGGCATTGTTTTACAAAATGCCAAAGGCAATAAAAAATGTTAGCGTAAATAATATCAGATAACGCGAATCAATCGTGAAGTAATAGAATTGAAATAGAATTCGGTAAAGGAGCAATAAGAATCCCTTCTTTTATGGTTCCGTACCTCAAAAGGAAAAACCGGAACCCTTATAGGATCTATCGCGTGTCTGTCTGTCCGTCTGTCACAGCCAATTTACTCTGAAACTGCTAGACCGATTGAGTTGAAATTTGTTACACATAATTATGTAAGTTGGTGAACCTATATACGTACGTGTAATGTAAATGAATGAATTTTAAACATGGGGGCCACTTTTGGGGGTTAAATTAGAAAATGAAAAAAAAGAGTTTAGTTTACTGTGAGTCAGCTCGAGTCGGCTTCGAGTCTGTTTAATATGCGTAGACTTTATGTGTGCTATGAGCTCAGGTCAGTCAGCAATAAGCAAGGTTGGAAATAAGTTTACACGTGGAAGCTGTTGTGGCACCTCTCATCACATGTAGGTTGTAGTTATCGCAGATAGGCCCTCGTCAATCCAATGGAAGCTGTTTGACGCAAACGGTGCATACGGCTCAGCCGCTGTAACGCAGGGATGATTAACTATGTATGCTAACAAGCTTGTTTATGGCCTATATAATTAGGGAGCAAGCCTTTCGCCATAAATTGGGCACAAATCCAGAGCCGGGCTGCTACGGAGTAGTATCTGGTGGAAAACCCAATAACTGTACTATGGGGTACGCCTCTATCCAACCCTTCGGGGATGTATGTGTGCAAATGAAGGCACAGGCAACCATTAACCAAAAAACCAACTGTAAGCCATTAGCTACCATGTTACCATCGTGAGTACAAACGGTGGGTGTTCCTGCGAAAACTCTTCGCCATCTTTAATTTGCATTTCATTATACAGTCCGAACTGCGCCAACATTCCTCACAGAACAAATATTATGTAGGTCTATAATGACGTCACAACATGGCATCAGGACCAGTGTCTCGTAAATATGTAAATAGTCTACAAGTCGGGCCACTACCGCGTAGTTGACCGTGTGTAATTATAGATCCCCAGATAGTTTCATAGCCTATAGGGTATTATCAGCAAGAATATAATATGACCTAATAATTATCCGTTGAACGTGTGAACAGAGTCGCGGGAAATTGCTAGTTAACCAAAATTATTTCGCAGCCCAGCGCACAAAACGTCCGAAATGTTTGGACAAAAACAATTCCTTTTTTCCGAAAAAGAACGAGAAAATTCTTTTCATAATTAACGGTGAAATGTTGAACGCTAGTTCTAGTTAGTGCCTAGTTAAAGCTTTCAGGTTCTTAGGTTCAAGTTGAAAGAAACGCTTTTAAGATTGATCACCGTTGAAGCACACAGAAATGTTTTTTTTTTGTATTTATCTAGGAATTGGCCAACAAAAGTAATAAGTTTTAACAAATGTTGGTTGGTCTTAATAACGAGGTATTCCTCGTAGCGCTCCCGTTTTGAAACGCTCCCATCTAAGCGCTCCCGTTTTGTTCCTCCAAGCGCTCCCAAAAAGAGCGCTTTGAGGAACGATTAAAAATATTAAAATTTATTTCCTCGAAGCGCTCCCATGATTAACTTTCGGATAGAGATGGGACTATACTAACTGAAATTATCGATAATAAGTAGAACACATCATTGTTATAATATACAACTAGCGGCCCGTCCCGGCTTCGCACGGGTTTGGTAATTTTTTTTTTTTTGTTTTATTTTAAATCCTTTAGTCCACCAAATAGATGAATATAATCTACCGACATATGTACCTATTCATATTTTTTTATTGTTTAGAAAGCTTATGATTTCTCTCCATTATGTTTCCGATTACTACCCCCTTCCCCGCACACCTCAATGTTTTTTTTCGGAAGTTTTTCGTAGAAATAAGGCAATGAGGTGTCTATCGTTTACGTCAATGGTAGAAATGACTTTCCTTGTCCTAGGCGGGGCGAGAGAGTGTCAGACTCTTACTGACTTAAACCACCTACTGACTAAAATCACCTGCTCTTTTTTTTTTTTTTTGTTGGTTGGGAAATCATCGAATGACCCCCCCCCGCCCTGGGCGGAGCGGAAGGGAGTGTCAGACTCTTACTGACTAAGAACCACCCATGTTCCTTCTTTGGCCCTTTATGTTCCAGGGCTGCGGTATCTCTTTCGAACAGTCCCGCAGCCCTGGCAGGCACCGGCCCTTGCGGGCCCCTCCCGTTGCTGACAACTCTTTGAGGCGCGCGTGGAACACGAACGCGCCGTCGACACGGCCTGCCCGTCGTCATACGACGGACGGACGGCGAGCTAGCCCATTACTCACCGTCCACAGGCCCGTGCCTACGGTGGCCGAGAGCCATCACGGCGTGGCCCCCGACGCCCGGTGCTTCTCCTCCCGCGGCGGCTGGGACGTGAGGCTCTCTCCCTCTCACGTTCCGCCGCCTCCTTCGCTAGCATGACTGCTTCGCAGAAGGAGGCGACGGCTTCCCATTCCCTCTCGCCCCAGACCATGTCTTGAACCAGGGCCGGGCGCGAGAGGTCGCCGCCGCCAATCGCCGCTACGAGGACACGGCGGTGCTCCTCCCAAGCGGAGCAGACCTCGACGGTGTGCTCCACCGTGTCCTCCGGTCGATCCTCGCAATAGTAGCACCCGGGCGTTTCCTCCCGCCTGATTCGGTACAGGTACCTCCCGAAACATCCGTGTCCGGTGAGGACCTGCGTCAGGCGGAAGGTGAGGGCGCCGTGGCGCCTCTCAAGCCACTCCTCAAAGAGGGGACTTATCGCCACTATCGTGGCGTGCCCTGCACGGGGTTGCGATAGTCGCTCTCTCCATGTCGCCATGAGGTCACGGCGGAGGTCTGTCCGCCGCGCGACAATATGCTGCGGCAGCGGAGTTACCCCCCGGCACTGTACCTCCGCGCGGCACTCGTGCAAAAAACCAACGCAACCAACCAACTCGTGCAAATCACCTGCTCTGAGCCGGGATCCAGTAACGTATTGCGCTCAACGGTGATGCTACCTATGCGATTGATAAAATGGTTATAAGAGTGCCGAAAGCAAAAAGATATTATTCTCTCAATTTCGTAATTTGGTTAAGCAACTTCGATGTCAATGATGCACACATGAGTTTTTAAAAATTATCGATATAATTCATTACTTCATGCTTTTCCCTATTTTTAAACGTGGGAGCGCTTCGAGGAAATAAATTTTAATATTTTTAATCGTTCCTCGAAGCGCTCCTTTTGGGAGCGCTTGGAGGAACAAAACGGGAGCGCTTAGATGGGAGCGTTTCAAAACGGGAGCGCTGCGAGGAATACCTCTTAATAACTTACATATTCTTATTGAAAGGGAATTTTGCCTCTCGGTCTTCGAGTAAGAGGATCAGCCAAGAATTATCCTTCCTTTGCTTCCTGCTTCTGTCCATCTCTCGTCGTTTCCCGCATTCGTGCAACCGAGAAACATTTTCTACCAAATAGGCACTGGGGTTTACCTGTTCTTCATCATGCACTCCGGCTCCAGCCGGCGCCGGCGCCAAGAGAATCAACAAAACCCTATCAAACAATTTGTTAATGAGCGTAAATAAGGAACGCGGCACTGATAGTGGCAATACTCGCGTTAATGGCAGATAGTGGCCGACTTACCGACTGGCATGTAAAGTGCCGAATGTTACGTGACTTATTGCATGCGTCCAGTGACGATTTGTGACAAAAGTACTGTCACCGACTAAATGATTGGTTTCACTTCTGCTACACAATTTTGTAATTACCATGGGTGTTATGTTATTCGCATTCGAGATATAATATTATATTGAGATTTTATAACAAACACTTGGCGTAAGTGTTTGTTCTTCCATAAAGTAAGACGGAAACTACAGAGCGCCACGTGCTACGATCTTTTGTATAAGAGGTCCTTTCTATCCTTAGGTACTCTCATTCGTGTAAGTGGTTTTGCTTCGTCCGAGTTTATTCATCTAGCTAATCACACGCACGCCGGTAGCGAGTACTGCGCAGCTGAGTCCTGACCTTTCTGAAACACAATCAGGTACCAAGAATTCCTGAAGTAACAAAAGTTTTAGCAGTGTATTAGAAATTAATGTTAAACCTCCTTTGTGTGAAACTATTCTCACACAGATCTACAATATAATTACTTGTCTGAATTACTAGCAAAAGGAATTTCTAATAATTCCATTTCTAGTAAACGTCTGAAAGCTCTGTGACGTTCGTCTGACATCGTGTATTTTCTTTGTGTTAAGATTCCTTTGAAGCTAGTTCTGGAGGATGCTTCAAGCTCCAACATCATAAGACAGTGACGAACCGAAGTGACTGTTGAACGTTTTCAGTACGGTGGAGCTAAATAACAAGCTCATTTAGATGGTGCGTAGTCAGGTAATTTCATGCTGGTAGGATGAATCGCGGTCCTTGGTTCGATACCCAAATCGGAGACAAGATTTGTGCCCGGATGATGGCAATACTTACATAGGACTTAAACTCATCCGGCTGAATGTGGTTGTACTTACTATCTGCCTAACCCTTGGGGGATTACAGGCTTGAGGTTATTTACGCGATGAAACGAGAATTTTTAAAAACACAGAGGTTATACTTATCTACTTTTTTTATATCTTTCCTAAATAAAAGTCTTGTAGCGGTCGAGTTTGAAAAGTAAGGGTTCAATATACTTTTCCGTATTTTTGTAACAAAGTCTGCATCGAACAGAGATAAAAAATAGAATGCGGATTATCTAGTTGACATTTCCTTAACAACATGATTTACCTGTTATCCGAGACACGTTATATATTTTTTTCCACTTTAAGTACATATTACACTTACCTAAATTATGAAAGCTTGACAACTAAAATTGGCTCGGAAAAAAATAACGCGCTGTTGCCTCAAGCAGTTTGCTTGCCAAAATTCATGTGTTAAACTGTACTAACAACATAATTTAGGTATATTTTCGGAAGCGCAGAGTATATACTCACTTTGTTCGTAAGTTCTGGGTTGCTTCTGCATTCGGCCTACATATAACACATGCCAGAAAATAGTTTTAATTTCAGTATACTGCCAAATTGTCCTGTAAAATGAATAAAATGAAAGCTCTTGTTAACTTACAATTACTGAAACAAGAGGAACAAACGGTACAATATTTAGGAATGAGAGTTTTTTAATTTCTACCTTATTAGCTCATTTAAGTATTCACTTTCTATAATTCCTATTGTCTTGTCTTGTATCATCCCTTACCATATTATTTACTTTCAGAAAGCCCTTTTACACAACAAAAGCAATACAAAATCTTGTCCTTGTTCACGCAAATAATAACTAACTGACCAGTGCGAACCCCATTGATGTCCAACCATACTCTCCCAGCCATCCCTCTGCCGCAAGTCTGAACCGGACCACTAAACAGGTATTACAGGTTTTCTTTCTTCAAAGCGATAATACTGTCTGTCCTCTATACAAAATAACACATTTGTGGATTATATTTTGACAACGCACAACAGAACTGAATGGTTTTTGTCATGGCCTATTATGAAACACGTAAAAAGCTTGTTGGAACAAAACAGTTTAACGATGTTCGATGATTGTTAACAAATAAATTTGTAGTAATATTTCCTGTTTGGCAACTTATCTAAGCTGCAAACTGGTTCGATTTAGAGCAATAAGCGAAAAAAGTGTCGAAAAATATTATAATTGCAAGATGGTGGTGGTTCATAAATGCAACAATAGGACACCAAAAAGTATACTATTTTTATTCTGACATTGCTATAAGCGCGACCAGTCGACCACCTACTAGGCTCAATTAATTGAAAAAGTGCCTACCATCGCGGCATCGTCTCCGTAAGAACGTCGCTTTAGGCACTAACCTCCCAATTATTTGAACCTAAATAATTATGGCCAAGAAAAGCACAATATAACCTAAACCTAGTTGATTGTTTCGACCCAAATAACAATGATCAATTAATTATGTACCAAGTTCGCCCAGCGATCCCACTGTGAGACGAATAATAAGGGATTACAATCAAGTTGTTAAATAGACAGCTTTTACAAAGTTTCCATAGGGGCTGTTGGAGTTAAACGGTGGCCGATTAGCCCGAAACTTCAGAATAACTTCAACAAACTGACAGACTTGAACTGGGACTTTAAGCTGACCACCCTATTCAAGTTGAAAGGGTAACACCCCTTAATAAAGCAGGTTTTGACCTGAACTACCTTTCATAAAGTGGCTCGTCAGCAACGATAATAACTCCATTATCAAAAATCATTTATTCAAATTATGATGAGATTCAGCACTTTTTGAACGTCAAAGTCAATCTTTATAACATAACATCATACCTGTAATCATAAGTTTTCCTAATAGTACACCCACATTTCGCCTGTTATGTTTTATTATATGGCACCCCACTTGGTGCCATATAATAGGGTTCGGACTTATTGCTATCAACCAGGCACAAATCCGGACTCAGGGCTGCTACTGAGAAATTCCTGATAGAAAAACCCACAAGCAATTTGCCAACCCGGAAACCGAACCCAGGACCTCATGCTCAGCAGTCGCGATTCCGACCACTAGACCAACAAGGCAGTCTAGCAATACGTTTACAAAGTCTCAACCACTGTACACAAATAAAACACACTCACACACAAATAAAGGTTTATTTTGTACACGAAGTTACAGTAGAACACTGATTCTTAGGTCACAGAGTTCCCCCTAGTTTAGGAGGCAGGGTTTTTAACTATTTGTACAGCCTTTTCCTAAAATTATATGTACCTATGTGGAACGTATTGATATACAAAGGTTTTTTTGGGCCAATAAATTTATTTTATTATTATTACTGTTCACGTTAACAACCTCTCATTACAATGATTACTCACATAACATCACACTTCTATTCCCTACAGGCTCGCCCCCTAACGGAAAATGCAAATAAAACTGGCGAAATGTACCTGTAATTGAACTATTATAACCTCATGCAGGTAGGTGGATCAAGATCAAGTCAACCACCTACTATACAAGTTAGTCTAACTTCGTATGACGTAACTCGCAGGAGTTTCAGACCACGGCGCAAAAGTTTCACATAAAATTGCAATGAAAAGCCGCGCTACGTAATTAAATTTTCTAGAAAATTGAACGCGGTGTTGAAGGTAGATACTGCTCTTTTGTGTACCTTTGTTATTTTAGAGATGGAATTAAGTGAAGTTTGTAAATAATAATATGCTTTTCAGGTTCTCTTTCTTTCGCCTGCTGATCTTGAGCTCTCAGAATTAAGATACAGTTCCACAATCGCAAACCGTAGCAGAAAAACCAGAGTTCTATGAAAATGGCAAGTGGCCGCATTGACCATCTACGTAAACTTTTAGGCAGATTTTACGGTCGCATTAAAGAATGGACCATAAGTGTCTCGATTTAGAAATGTACTTTACCATCAAAGATAGGTGTTATTGCAGTTATTTCTCTGGAACAACTATCGGAAATCACATCAAAATCAAAACATTTATTTCAAGTAAGCCAGTTACAGGCACTTTTGAAGTCGTTGTTGTCGAAACAAAGACAACAGTAAAATGTAGCTACAGTCCCAGTCACAAGGCATAAAAACTAAAAGTACTGAAGTTGCCCATTCCCTAACGTAGATCTCTATGGAGAAGAACGGGCAAGAAACTCCATGGACACTCTTTTAAATCAGAATATTTTGACAAAACCATGGTTACATCATTCATGTTGAGATGGTACATTATGTGAGAACGATGAAAAAAAAAAGAACAATTCAAAAATAAAATAATTAATTCAAATAAGCCGTGGCAACCAAGAGATGACCAGTCACAACTGACAGCGCCCGTTCACGAACATGACGCATATATCAGCACCACTTTCCTTTATCAAACAAAACAAAGATACCTATGAGTATGTATATACTTAATTATTTACCAAACACTAATGTGGCAGTATTTCCTCTTCCGCTGGGTGAAACTCAATCCGTCCATTAGTTCAGCTCCGAACCTGTTTGTTGAGCCTATTAGCGGCACGTTGGGCCCATTGTGCCCCGTGGCGCCCCCTACCGGCCGCGCCATTATAGCGGGACGCGACTATAATCATAATTGGTGTTAGAGGTGCTGCGAAACCAGATTTTGTACTAATTGTACTGCTGTTCAATGAATAGTTTATAATAATGTGTAAGGTTCAGCTAAGTTTATTTGACACAAAACCGGTTGGAGGTCGATTTTTCTAAGTGTTTCTTGTACAAAATTAGTATCTTTGTACAAAATTAGTTTCAGAACTTCATGACTACACAATAGTTATAATACTGTTGGATACATAATTTATATCTATTGTTGATTACCTTTTTATTTTTCGGATGGGTAATCATCAAATGACTCCTCCCGCTCTGGGCGGAGCGGAAGGGAGTGTCAGACTTGTACTGACTAAAACCCATCCGTGTTCCTTGTTTGCCCTTTGTGTTCCAGGCCGGCGGTATCTTTTTCGAACAGTCCCGCAGCCCCGGTATGCATCGGCCCTTGTGGGCCCCTTCCTGTTTGCTGACATCTCTTTGAGGCGCGCGTAAAACACGAACGCGCCGTCGACACGGCCTGTCGTCATAAGACGGACGGACGGCGAGCTAGCCCATTACTCACCGTCCACAGGCCCGCGCCTACGGTGGCCCCGGCCACCACGTGGCCCACGACGCCCGGGGTGTCTCCCGCGGCGGATTGTTGGTTACCTTACTTGTTTTTATTTATTTATTTTATTTTAAACTTACAGATTGTTTTTATGTCAAGCTAGTTTTCTACTATTTTTCTTGACATCAATTCAAAGGAATATGACGTAGTGTGATAAAGCATCTTATCCCCAACGTCTTACAGTTTGATGTCCCACAAACTTGTTGAATGTGTATTGGTTACGAACCTAAGTTATCCCACTGCTGGGCAAACCCCCATAACTCCCAGTTATTAGGCTAATGTTGACTACTGGCCGTTGATTTTGTCCAGTGCATCCAGTCTTTTTCTACGAGGTCTGCCGTCTGTTGGTTGAGTGTTTACCTAAATAGTTAAAAAATACAGAATAAAGAGAGAACAAAGAAGTAAATGCTCAGAAAAATCACTGTTCACTGATCCCTCTCACCTACATTTCCGATCCTTATTGAGTTAAATTCGACAAAGATAGAACAAAGCTATGATTTTCAGCTTCCCGGTACTCAAAGTAGGTTACCTGCTGGTGAAATGTAGGACAATCCAGGATGGCAGCTCCAGCTAGTATTGAGGACAGGTCAGTGGCAACTGCGTCACGTGAGGTCAATGGCCTGGCTCCGCTAGTGTACAGGCAGACATCTATTATTGGGTTTTAGTTCATTATTGTGCAGTGCACTTCAAGCTTTTTGTGGAAGCTGCCAGGTTTCAGTGGTCAGTTCTTCCTTCTTATCAATGGTACGTGTTATCAAATTACATATTACAGGGCCCAGTTGGTGGGCACTTTAATAGTTTTTTTTACAGAATATAAATAATGAAAACTTCAATTAAGTATTACATAAAAGGTTCTAAGCATCTGCGGTTGTGGCGTTTAAGTGCAGGTGGAGAGACGCTTTGGCCACTCTAACTTTGTGATGGTCTGGTCGAGTTAATTATTTAGAGATATTTTAGCCACTTGCTATTTTTACAGCGTAGAATACAAGGTGGAGACGACGATACCGCAATAAATGAAAACACTGGGAATACTAATTTAAAGGAATATATTAAACTATCAAATGAATATTTTATTCAAGGTTGGGAAACTGTGAAATAAAATAAAAAAGGTGTTTCCAAACAAACTAAATAGCTTGGAATTGTAAACGAAATAGAACTTTATTTGTCATATCGACAATTCTGAGAAGCAGCCCGGAAACTGGATTCAAGTCCAGTAAATAGGCTCCACACTTATTGAATGGGACTTTATACACTCGAGAGCAATGAATCCGGGTCACTTAAAGAATGTTAAAAATCTCGGAAACTAAAAATGATAGGTTAATGCAATAAATTGTATTTAATAGACAATGTAATACTCCTTAAATGAAAGTAAAAAAAATATGAGTCGCCATACATTTTATTAACACAAAATTACATAAAGAAAAAAACTGCTGATCTCTCCTTAAAACAAAAACAGGAAACATGAAATTTTTGAACTTTATTACGATTTTCTTGAATTTTAATACTTCGTATTGCCTCCTCGTGCTTCCATTACTGCGTTTACGCGGTTTGGCATGCTGTACACCAAGTTCCTTATACGATTTTGGGGAATATTCTCCCATTCCTCTGTGAGAGCAATTTTGAGCTCACGAAGCGTGATTGGGGGAGGGTTTCGTTGTTTTACGCATCTGCCTAGCTCGTCCCAAGCATGCTCGATCGGGTTGATATCCGGGCTGCGCGCTGGCCACTCCATACGAGTAATGTTCATCTCTTGAAGGTAGTCATTCACAATCCTACCTGTATGAGGTCGGGCATTGTCATGCATAAATATAGCATCCTCACCTAAATTGACCATAAATGGACCAACGTGATCATTTAGGATTTCTTCCACATATAAATAAAAGAGCCGTTTTCTATGATCACCAGCTCTGTGCGACTTTCAGAAGAAATTCCGGCCCACACAAGTACAGACCCACCACCGTAGGCTACTTTTTCTTCGATGCATGCTTGCTTGAATCTTTCCCCTGGTCTTCGATACACTCTGTGTCTTCCATCGTGCTTGTAGAGCATAAATTTTGATTCGTCGGAGAACATAACTTTTGACCAATCTTCAATACTCCAATTTACGTGGCTCTGGGCATATCTTAGTCTTGAAATACGATGCCCACGCTCCAGTTTAGGGCCGTTTGCAGGTCTAAGGGGTTTTAAGTTAGATTCAGCAAGCCGACGTCTTACTGTCCATGCACTTGGGTTACTTCCTCCGAGGCGTCGAAACTGATTTGTGAGTTCAGTTCCTGTGAGAAAGCGATTTCGAAGCATGGTGTTCACCAAGTATCGGTCTTCTCGTGCTGTGGTACACCTGGTTCTGCCCGTTCCTGGTCTGCGTAGGTTAGAACCAGTTTCTTCGTAACGTCGGAGAACTCTTTGTACTGTTGACAGCGACACACCGACAGTCCTGGCTGTATCGCGCTGACTCCGGTCGGTTTCCAGCATTGTAAGTATTCTGGTGCATTCTTCAGGCGTAAGCGACATAATTTCAGCTTGAATAATGAATATAGAGCACTATCAACATGGTTTATGTACCCACATAAATGACAGATTACAAACAAAAGCAAAACCAAATGCTGTAATTTCGTAGTTCCATCTTCGAAAGTGGCCCTTTTTCAAATTTGTTTTTTTTTATGATATAACTTTACAATAACTAAGAAGTTTTAATACCTTCATTTAAGGAGTATTACATTGTCTATTAAATACAATTTATTGCATTAACCTAGCATTTTTAGTTTCCGAGATTTTTAGGATTCTTTAAGTGACCCGGATTCATTGCTCTCGAGTGTAATTACTAGTGAAGTATGTCAGGCACGTGTGTTATGCTAACGACGTATTGTTAAAACCCATTAAAACAGCAAACAGCAATTATCTTTAAAACATGAATTTATAGGGTGATAAAAAAAGAAAAATGCTTGAATTAAAAATTTAAATTTTATTTATTTATAATTTCGAAATGTAGGTATTTGTTAACATACAATCCATTACTCTGTGCGTCACGGCAGTTCGTCAAAACACGTTGCGTGCCTCTGATCTTAATCACTACTCTGCATAGCAAAGCAGCCTCTGACGCAAACTTACATTAAAATATACATGAGATCAACTGACGTAATTATTACTAAATAATTTTAATATCTTAAGCTTAGGTACATAATCTTATAGTATCACATTTACTTTGGTAAACACTTGAAGGAGACATTTAACTGTGGGAAGGTAAGTAAGACACGTCTATGGCAACGAAACCAGTATGAACTGGCCTCTTATTCTATGGAAACTCCGTATTATGTTAGGCCAGCTCAAGGTCAAAGTGTTGCCAACTACGTGCGGTCGACTATACAACTACTTTCTCATATATTATATCAAGAAAGATTTTGATGACAATATATACACGACATTTTAATTAAGCACAATATAGCTAAAAACTATATCGAATTACTTAAATTAACAATCACTCGGCCAGCGAGTGATTAAAACTCTAAATACACATTGCAAAATATCCAAAAACAAGTACAAATATGAAAATATAAATAGTTATCCTCCTGCATAAACTACATTCAATAAGCTACCCTTTCAACAGAATTGATTTTAATAATTATATCTATAAGCCGATTGCTCGACATCCATTTTGTAGCGTTCAATCCGCTTTCCAGTCGGGTTGACTCTTGGGACAAGCTTTTGTCCACAGAAGGTCAGTAATAGGCTTAGAAACTTTATTTGATTATTAAAGTGGTCCTAAAGGGTTTCTACATACCTAGAATAAATATTATGAACGTTAAAAGTCTACTAAGACTTACAAATCACTCAAACATAGATTACAGTTTAAATTTCATAGTTGGAATACATGAAAAGTACTAATAAACACGACCAAAGTCAACATAATCAATAGTTGATTCGATACCGCGATATGTATTTACAGTGAAAGCAATATACACTTTCAGAAACTTGGGTAAATTGATATTTCGTAATATCTGAACTATTTACAAAACCAGTAGGTTAACACATGTTATGGGTTGAGTATTTCATTAATTTACCGTTTAAATTGTGTCCCATTATTAACAAAATTTAAATCGATCAACCCGAATTTTCAGCGTTCTTGTGGTTTCTTCCCATCTCCCATTTGGTTATATCATATTAACATTACAAAATCTCATAACACATAAATTCAAAATTAATTGAAAACACGACGCAACTAAATCAAAGAAACTTGGAACAAGATTATAACTTCAGCCACTTTAATCAAAAGTTTTATTTTGTCTTGTTGAAGTCAACGGAAATTACCACAAAACTGGCTTGGTCGATAAGCTAGTTATTAGTACAAGAAGTTGAGTAATAAAGCGAATTACGATACTCCACCAGCCTTGACAACCAAGTACAGAGTCAAATAATTAGAATTTCCTTTGACGAAGTACTCTTTCAACTAAACGTAGATTACGTATCGCTGCTTTAAATAAAAGTATATCTATATCATTTCAAAAATTAATATGCCAACAAGAAATCTAAAAGACTTCAAAACTCAATAAGAAAAGATATTTTCGCGACGGTTCAAGGAGCAATATCGACTGACGACATTATTTCAATAAAATCTTCACGGAGCAAAGTGCTCTCCTTTGGACAATTGGACAATATAAGGGCTTTTAGTGAAAGCTGATTGGTCAATTCTATCAGTGCGTTGGCGATTTTAAACATTGCAAAAAAATTCTGTTGAGAAGAGTTTCTGTTTTATTTTCTACATAGTGAAAAATCTGAAAAAAAATCACAAAAACTACTTATTATGAAACCTTAAGTTCTACCGGTTAGATTACAGTTGCCAGATTATTAAAGATTATAAATATGTACATAGTAGGTATACACGTGGAAGAAATTACTAGCTAAGATTATATTATTCATTCATAGTCTATGGCTATAACAACTGAATAACTTCACCACACCTCGTCGACCACGCACCGAATATCACACACGCTTCCTAATTCGGAATAAAACGCTTCCATAGCCAACTTAAATTAAAATTACGAACTCAAACATAGTCCTTCGCATTCAGTTCATAATGTGCTAACCAGTTCGATGCTCTCGTTGATCAGGTTCTGTGTTCGTTCGTCTTCATCCATGTGTTCCATCTCGTCAAGATCAGCCATACGGTCGGCTTCAGCGTCATCTAGGAGGGTGTACTCAGTTCGAATGCTGCTGCTATCTTCGCTGTCATTCACGTTGAAGTACGTTACGGTAGCATAGCAGACCCTGGCGTGTTCAGGACTGGACCTGGCCGAGTCATAAGCCGAGTCTGATCGAGTGCTGCCGCTGTTAGACTCATTTGTGCCATAAGACTCCAAGCTGTCAATCCTCGAGCTATTATAACTGTTATAGCTGCTGTAGTAAGAAGTATTTTCGTATGATTCGTTGATGTGTAGCGGGGGGAGGGAGGTCCGACAGGCGCAGAAGCGTTGTATGTCGATGTCTGCGCGTGCGTCGACGGTCCCGCTGTACGACGGCGAGCGGGACAGCTCCGGAGAGATCCGGTTCCGTGTGTTTTTGCGGCTCTTGTTCCGCTTGAACAATTTGAAGGCCTGCAAAGAGAGATATGGGGTTAGTCGAGTATTCATTGGCATAATTGTGGGGATGTTCACTTCAAAGGAAGGATATGCAATGTTGGCTTAGGATATGTCCTATACCAACAGCAAAATTTTCGCGTATTGATTTGATACGTGTAATGTGTGTGAATTATTATCAATAGGCTCGCCCCCTATTACCGTCTTCTTAAATATATGATATGTTCTGATAATATGTAATATGGTGATATGTTAGTATGACTCTTCGGATATTACAGATGTTATGCTATGTGTACTTATGTGTTTATTAAATATGAGTATGAGTAGGTACTCTTAAACTAATCAGATTCCCTATCCTTGAAACACGTCATGATGATAACTCATAAGTTTTACGACACCCAAATTCCGAACCCGTTCAAGTCAGCCTAAGTACATAATCAAACCAAAATATATCCGCCATTACTGACCAAACGCGGCAACATCATACAATACCGACATTATAATATTATCAACTTATCATAAACTTATCGCGTATTAGTTACCACTTCAAATTATGTCCTTGTGACTAAAAATATACGCAAGGATGATTTTATTAGCATTCAAGCATTTATTATGTCGGGGTCAACCTTAGAGTAGGTACACATTGTGAAATTTTCAGGGTTATAAATGTTATAATGTATCGTGTTACCCAGTGACTTGGAATATTGTGGGATTCAGAGAGGCAGTCGCTCCATGTAAAATATTGGTATTCAGCTGCATCCAATTACACTGGAAACCTACAGCCTACCCCAACATACTTAATTGGGATGATGATGCTCTCCTAAGTAGAATGGATTTCATGGGCTATCCTTGCCTTGTATTAGACTAGGTCTTATACCTGCCAGGTGTCTAGATATCTACTAAAACAGTCTATGTAATAATAAAACATAAGTGCGTTTGCCACACCCTAGGCAGGCTGGCCAATCATTTTTGATATTTTCTTTTTTAACTAATTTAAATTAGTATTATGGCGAGGCACACAATTCAAGTCAGTAACTGAAAGAATTTAAGTGTTCTTTCTGTGTAACCAAGCTTTAACGTTATATAGATTTTCATTATAATTGGCGATCTTACAGTTATTTTGTTGTATAGGTATTGGGATTTCTTAATTGGTGTGAGAGACAAGGCTGAGAGCGATCAGATACCGATTAGTGAGGTCTAGTGATTTGTAGTTCAGTCGATATGCGGATCACGAGCTTTCCGATGGGCGATGTACCTTAATAGGCGTCGGTCTCCCACTCGTATTTGTAAATGAAACACTTATCACCAAACACAGTTTTCAGCTTTACTATATTTGACATTAATGACGCCTTACTGACCGTTGCTTGCTAACACTTGTCAGTCGATTTTCGTAGGTACCTAAACCAATATTATCAGCGTTTCAAGAAAGTCTTTCATTCTTTCAAGAAAAATTGATTTCGTTAAGGGCCAGACCCTTTCAAAATTGAACGATTGGAAACTAAAAATATCCCTTTTATTCAAATTATAAGGACGGGTCATATGTCTGGGCAGTAACCAAGGCTATGAGATGACCTTCAATACTCCGCCCTAGGCAGACCTAACTACTATGTTATGCTAATGACAACATCGTAATTTCGTGTGCAATTATTAAGTACAGTAGCTCAAACATGACGACTGCTCTGTCCCTTGGTAGAGCTTGTGAAGTTAAAAAAAAAAACAAATAAAAAATATTGCGTTATTCAAGTTATCACGCATAAAAATTTTTCAGACGAAAATTAAGGAATAGATTAGGAATTTCCTTCATCTTCAATCCTTCGGATTGTGATTGGAAATGTCTGACACAATTTGGATTCAGGTCAGAAAACGATATTATTAATCATCGATCCTAAAGATCTCTTACCCAATATCTAAACTATACCGATTCATATCTATTACCCAACGTCGCTATATGCCAAATAGATAATAACATCCAATAATTGGGCATCACTGGCCACGACTGATAACATTCCGCGTAAGTACTGACGCGTATATTAGGTAATGTGTTATGTATTACGCAGTACAGCCATGGGGGGCGAATTCGAGTACAATATGACAATGATAGTCAACACGTGTTCGTAATAAATTGGTCGATAGGGTCTTTTTGTAGTTCCGAAATTTAATAAAAGAAAATGGCCTTTTGATCCTAACTTACTGGGATGGGGGTCTTTGAAGGTGCCTGTTACTTTAATTATGATTTTTAATTGGAAAAAGATGAAAGTCGAAGGGTAAAGTAAGAATATTGGTTTTACGATTGTATGGTGCGGATAACGTTTACCTATTTCCTCAACAGTCAGATTTTATAAGTTAACAATTTAGGGATGTAATAAATTAAGAATTTTATGTATCTGAGATGGCGCTGATTTAATCTGAAGACAATTCCGTACTTTTAAAGTGTTCTAAATCTAATTGCAATCTCATCTTCATTCGTTCCAAGATGCGGTGGTCAGCCATTGATTGACTATTTTGAAACTGCTTTTTCGCAATACTGACATATTTCTATTTATATTTCTAGACCAGGTCAGAAATAACTAATCGTCAGATAGTCTGGAATGTAGTGCGATCATTAATTAATTATTTAATGCTCGTAACAAATAGTCAAATTAGGGCAATCGGCCATCACTAAGAGAGATGGTTGCTCTAATATTTGCTCATGATAAGAAGACTGAGATAAAGGTACTGTTTAAAGAGATATAGCTATGGAAATTTTGCTAAGGCCTTAGAGAAATTGAAGGTGATAAGGCTAATCAGGCTACGAAGTTCCCACAGCTGTGGACTGCCCTTCCACCACGAGGGCCCCGTGCAAATAATGGATGCATGTCTTTGAATTTTTTAGTTCTAGGAAATGTCTGTTCCCTAAAGATGTTGTTTTCGTGGTAATGAGATAATTAGTAAGATAATTAAAGAATCGCTGTGATTGTTTTCTTTCTTGGAGATTATGACATTTTGAGTTGATAAGCTTATCACATCTTCACAAGCATACGAGATGGAGTAAATTAATTTACTTACTTAATTTAATTTGCTCTAGTTTTTACCCGACGACGGCCAAGGAAGGGTTTAGAGGTATGTTTTTCGCGCGTATCTTGTATGTTTGTTTGTTTCTTTGTAATTTGTAAATTTCTTTGTAACCTCGTATCTTCCAAACGGCTGGATGGATTCGACAGTTAAGGTATCGTTATATTTGTCTTAAAACCCAAGTGTTTTTAGAAAGGTCTTTGTAAAAAAAACAAAATGGTGGATTTTTGGCGCGAAATAGTAACACGTTACTAAAACAAATAACCAAACCTATCGAGTGGGATATCAAAATGAAGGTCATTAAAAGGTGATTACAAATATACCTATATGAATATACACATATAGGTACATAATAATTTGTAGTCTGGTTTTTTGATACTTTTAATTAAATGTTACTTGTTACCTGTTTTGTTAAAAATAATGATACGAATAAATGATTTGTCAACTGATGTTGCAACTGAATTGAATAGTATTGCTTTTTGCAATGATACTAATTGAGTGAACTTTATTACATAGGTATTATTCAGAGATTATTCGGACGTAAATTAAAACAAATATTTGATGTCAATGGTGACGAATTACAGACAGCAGTGTACTGTAGTGATTAAATATTAATACAAAACAATTAATTAATATTGATTCTTTTGATCAATAATTGAAAGACGTGGAAGTATGGGCATTCGCTTACGTTGGCAAAATAATAACATTTGATGTTAACCTAGGTATAAGAGATCACATTTAATACTTTGTACAAAAATCAGGAAATGGCAGTCAGTCGTATTACTAGCTACATAGACGAATAATAGAACATTTTATATCAATAGTGCTACAGATGTTATCGTAATGACATAGGTAAATATACTTTTATCGGTAGCAACTAATCTTTTTATTTTTTTGTAGTTTTTCCTAGTATTACTCTTCCTGAACAACCGAATGACAAAGCAACGCAATGAGTCAACGGTTTCTTGTTTCGTATTGAACCGTTTCATTCTTTGGATCGTAATCATGTAACTACCTAATTAACAAGTAGCGGCACTACAAAAAGTACTACAGTAACATAGAACAAAAAATACTACAGCGCCATCTATGACGCAGAAGATAAAACTAAACATTGAAATACATCTAAATCCTGCATCGCGCAGGCAAAGGTATGGCCCGACTTAGATTATATAGAAGAACCCGACAACAACTGTCGGGCCCACCAGACATAACACCCGTCTAGTCGGAGGATCCTCCCTTTTCTATGGGGGATGAAGAACTTCACACCCTGTTCTTCATACCCCCAAAAACACATCACGCGTTTTCGCCGAATGGTTAGTCAGAAGTGTAACCATAGTACACCCACATCTAGCCAAATTACCTACCTACTTAATATCTTTACCAGAATCACAGCGTCCTTCTATAAAAGAGATTGTTATAATAACACAGTCACCTTGGCCCTAATTAAAATCTGGACTATCAGCTACCGCTGTTCGTGTGGTTCGCAAATATTTGCTATAATAATTTGCAAAGAAAACACCGTCGAATTTTCATTTGCCAACCTTGTAGGTTTTTCAGGATTACATACACGGTGGAAGGTGACATCGTATAAAAATCTGTGCTTAAAAACACGCGGAAAAACGTAGCTGATTTGGGTAAAATGTATGAAAGAGCAGTTTTTTCATTGATTTATCTTGAACCATGCACTAAATCCATAGTAAAATAAAAACATGTCATGATGTCCTTTTCACCGGGTATACCTACTTAGATCATCCTCCGTGGATGATCTTTGCGGATCAATAAAGTTTTCAAAGCAATGCAGAAGTTCTCAGAGTAGTCTTTAACTTTCTAGATTTAAACAGAAAGGTACAACAAGTTACCCAGAACTTTATAGCCCTTTCACGATGACATTTAACTAACCACTATGCACGTGAACATTGCATACATTGCTATCAACTTTCATAGTGTGACTACTATCACTACAGATATGAAACTTGTTCAGACGGAGTGCTTTGCACGCGTGATTCAACTCGCGCGATGGCGAAACATCCCGTAGATATTATTAATGGAGAAGTGAGACAATACCTATGTATTATTAATGGTATATGACACATGGTTGCCAGCGTAAGTGCACGCCTACGTAGAAACTCAAGAGTATATTATATTCCTGGTTAAGTTGAGTGACCTATTAGGTGTGAACAGTGGAGATATTTACAGGCGATGGCGGTTGCAACTTACGTTTAAGCTTACCTACAACAGATCAGTATACGATGCATTATGCATATGATGTTTTTACACATCATACACGGTTTAAATACGCGATGTTTGTCTGAAGCAGCAGATTTAATAAATAACAGTCAAAACATTTTATTGCAAGTACCTAAAACTGTAAAGATAATCCTTTTGCCACGTACACAGGTAAACTCTTTGAGCCACACTCTCAGCTTTTAAAAGCTCTCAATCTTAAGTATATATGTATAGCAGCTATTTACCACCGTCAAATCTAATGTCAGCTTATAAGGAGCAAGTTCGAGTTGTATTTTGCCATGACTAAATCTAATCTTCTACGTAGACAAGTCGTTATTTAAGCTAAGTTCAAACTTCAAAGACGATCATGAGATTTGCATAGCATAAAATTAAAACAAAAAAACTTAAATACCGAGCTTGATCGACAGACTTAGGGAGTGACAACAGTTATCAACGTGGAATTGGAGTCCAGTCAGAAAAAGCAATATTTACAAATCAATAATGCAATAAAAGCGAATCGAGACGATCGCCTCGTTTGTGCGTCATTAAAACTCTTAAAAACAAGCAAATTCTTAAGTGAAAGTGAAAAAGCAAAAATTCAATAAGTCAACTACCTATATCAAGAAATAGAGCGCACATGTGCGAACTGACGGCATGCCCATGCCGTACGCACGCTAATTGTGCGCGTGGGAACCGGGGGCGGCGCGGGCGCACCTGCCCCACCAAGACTCGCGGAGTACGGTTATTTGCATTTATGGTGCCAGTTTATAGTGTTACGTTTACAGCATTTTACTGAATTGTGGTTCAGCTAAGGGTTAAAGTACTGTAAGCTACAGAAGCTGATACGGTTTCTTTCATTTCTATAAAGTAGAGCAATTCAGGATACCTACATTCAAATCATAATTACGAGTTTTTAGGCTTGTTTTAGAATAAAATATTTAATAGGTCAATTACCACATTTACCACCTTCCTGCCTAGTCCAATGCTACTTGGATTTGACCAATTATAAAATTATTTTGTATGATCGCATTACCCACCCTGCACCCTTATTTTCTATTAGATCCAATACACACGATCAACACGCTCTCAAATTTTTTCTTCACACAATCAACCCTAAAAAAAATTGCTGGGGGAAGTCAAGCGTTAACCACTTTTACCAGCCCTTAATTCATTGCTATACTGTGTATAAAACAGTAATGCTATCGCGTAGTAAAACTATTCCCATGTTGTCGACCACGTGTGCCACTGCGGCGGAGGCGTGGGAAAGACGGGGCGTCGCACGCGCACCTGTCTGTTCTACATTTATATTTGCATACTGTCGTATGGACTATACCATACGTTGGTATGTTTTTTTGTTTTAAGATTGTGGATGTTTGAGTGTAAAATGAGCTCCTAAGAGCAATAACTTTATAAAACAAAAAATATTCGTTGAAACTATTTATCTGATTAAAAATCAGTTTCACTAACGAAAACTACGGTATTGCTGAATGTCTTAGGATTTAATATGTTTCATCAATGGTTTCATATTAAAACAAGAATCTTTACGCGGCCTCAGTCACAAGCAGACGCTGGTTGGTAATAATTTTGATTAAATACTTTTTAAGTCCAATAATATTTAATGACCCACTGAGCTTTTTAGGATTGATTTCAGTCATTTATTATGTTGGTTTTTTCCTGACAGTGTGCCACGTGATGAAATAAGCACACGGTTAACAATAGTATCTAATATTATGACTGTTTTCCTTTCTATGGAATACGCAAACCACAGATATGTCGACATGAATAAAATTGTATGACAGAAAACCCCAACAAGCGCATATTAAAAGAATCTCCATACCTCTAAATTATATCTATTAATAAGTTCGTAAAATATATTTATTTACCTAGTAATCACATACTCGTCATATACCTACATACGTCAGGTAATTAAAACGTAATTACCATAGCATAACGTCAGCGATACCCGTTGACTAATTGTCCTTATTCACCGACAAGGAAATACATGTACTCGTAGTTGTCCTCGAATTACTAAACAATGTATTGATTGACGTTGCAAAATTTACCAGAAGGTGCACATTTAGTCAGAAACGAGCTTCCCACTGAGACCTTAGTCATGAACATAATAAACCTATGACCAGATTTGCTGTCTATTATTGAAAAGTTCCTTTCCATATCTCCGAAGTCCATGATCAGATCAGATCTATGAGACCAACTTGGGAGTATACTCTTTCAAACAAAAAAAAAACTATTATCAAAATCGATCGATCGATACATTAAAAAAATACAGCCTAACATAGAACCTCCTCCTTTTTGAAGTTGATTAGAAATAACATGGGGGTTCAATAACAACCTGGTACCAAGGACGAAGTTCGGAAGACTTACAAAACATCATTGTTTAACGATTTAATTGTTTATTATCGTCATCATTCATGCAAATTGGACTATTGAAAAGTAATTATAAAAAATAAAAAAAGGAAATTGTGTGTAATACGTGAACAAGATTTAAATTGAAAGCTGCCAACACTGCTGCTGCTGCTGCTTTAGATGCAGCGACCTTTTGATTAAATCGAATATATTACGCTATCTTCTTATATGTACCTAGAATCATTGAAAAAAAAAGTTATTATAATACATCCTTACAAAATACATAGTCATTACTATGTATTTTACACAAAAGGTAGACGAGATCGTTTAATCACCAAAAAACAGAAACTAAATAAACCAAAAATGTTATTGACTCAGGTTAATGCCCTGAATCTATTATTGTTTATACAAATAAAAACTATTGAATGTGTTTATTGAACTTATTGAAAGCGTTTTCCAATAACATTTTAGTTCAAACGCAACAAGTTCTACAAAATAATCTGGTCCTCACAACCGAGAATGAAATAATCAATTGCATGTGTAAATAATCTAGTATCCCTAATATCCTTTAGAAATTTAAATTGAACAAATACTTCAGGGTAAATCCATTTTATGCTTCCAAGAAATTGTTGAAGTGCGTATATCGTTTCTGAGAGCCTCAGAAGATATTTATTTAGGATTCAGTCCATTAGGCAATGTTTAACGAAAATGGTCTATTCTGGTAGATAATCCAATTTTCTAAATTAAATTTAATTCGCGACATAAAAAATTAGGGCGCACTTATTTTAAAACAATTTGACTCCTTGTAGACGCACGAGTAACTCGGTTACTTTACGGTACCTTTCTAAATGTACTTCAATATCAAAAACCAAATATTTTATGAGATTTAATACACGGAGAAGAAAACTAAAAGGTTAGGTATTTCTTATTTTTCTTTTAGCTAACATCTTTGTATTTTAAATTAGTTTATTAAACATGAATAATTTAAAACATCAAAGCTCTCGCTTTTTCCATCGTAAGTTCTGAAGAATATTTAAAATTAATGGAAAACTCTAGAAATTGTCTGGAGGACGTCGCCGTCGTGGTGGAGAAAAGCTTTCGATTTTTTTTTTTATTGAATTGAGGAAACGTGAAATATTCTGAATTAACTTTGTGTGTGAAACGCGTAATACAGCAAATTAAAATAAATAAATATATAATAATAAATAAATTTAATTAGGTACATCCTGAGATAAACATACTGGTATATCATATCATATATCTTAGAGAACAATTTTCATTTAACCAGCTATATACTTTACATATAAAGTTTTAAACAAGGTAAAATAATTAAAAGCAAAAAACTCGGTAATTGTAAATTGTTCCAATAACATACGCAGTTTACAACTTTAACTTAACAAAGAAAAGAGGAAAATTTCGATCAATTTTTAACAAACCTTTGAAACGTAGTCCGTGGAAACGTTATGGAAAGTTCTACGTCGAAGCCATATGAAAGGTTCATACTGTGAAAAAGTTTTTAAAACGTGGTAGGTAAAGGTCAGAGGACAAATGCGCGGCGAAATTACAAAAAGTTTTCCTTTCATATTACGTTATCAACATTTAAGGGACGATATCAATTTTCACCATCATACCTAGCTAAAGAACAAGCTTTTTCCCCTTAATCCATTAACATCCATCTCAAACGGTAATTACCACCATCATTCCGAAACAAAACAAACACTTTATCTAAAGACTTGACATTTGGCACACTCCCATAACAATCATGGCGGACAGAACAAACGAATCATACCAATAATTTATTATCAACATTAACGTTTGCGTAAAGTACATTAACATTGCCGACATATAATTAAATAATGTATACTTATATTTTACAGATAGTGAGCATAAATTATGTCCAGATAGTAACAAATGGTATTTAATCAGGTTGCCTACTCAACTTTGAACTATGAATGTACTAGGCTCTCATGAGTAACTAGGAGACTGCTCGACCACTTAGGTACATCTGGGCTATTAAAATGCTTTCTGGGAATTTCCAACAGTTGTCTAATTCGGAGAAAAGAAAGTTATCTAGATGATATTGTTTCTAAGTTTGATTTGATTATGAAACGGCTGTAACTTTGGAGCTTTTGAGTATGGTTTAAATTGATTTGGTTACCAAGCAATTTATAAAAACTTTTCCTAATAAACTCGTATTGGACGAAGCGTCAACTTTGTCAAATTTCAAACTACAAACAAGGGATTACTGTTCAGTCTACCCTAGTGTAGTGCTTTATGGCGGTTGGATAAAATCTCTTTATAGCGGTCTCAGAACAAATTCTAAGATCACTGATAAGTCGAGGTGAAGTTTTTCTTTGTTTGTTCAACAAATTCCACGAAGGACTTGTTCAAACAGATCTTTTCACTATAAGAGATGTCCTAGGTCTCGCAAAACCGTACGTTTGACGATGCAAAATTTATGTTTGTAGAGAACTCATGTGCGGGTTATGGCGGTTTTAATTTGTATGTTTAAAAGTATACCTGTAATTCGGTCCTTAGAGGCATACAAGGTTTTGTAAACCTGAATATTATTGTTTTTAAGAACATTCTTTTGGCAAATGCTTAAACTCATAGCTTCACTATTTTCCTTTTCTCTTTATCCATAATTTAATTAGGTAAATGTTTCCATATACGCAGAGAAGTGTGGCAGAAAAAATTGGAGGCCTATACCCACCAGTGGGTGATTCCGGACTGATATTGATTACGATAAAGTTTTTTCTAAACTATTCACCTACAAATATAATATGTTTCGATATAAATTAAATAGGCTAACCCCAACTTAAAACATGTTTGGCGAAATGTGAGTGGACTACAGTTACACCTCTGCTTCACCATTTGGGGCTTACAGGTGTGATGTTACACTGTAGCCAGAATTCACCAAATCAATTGACAATCCACCTCAATATTTACCAATAGATTAAAAGGTAAACAGTCTAGACAAACCCGGCCCATGTTCTCCGAATCATTACTATACTACAATCTGTCAACAATGCCCATCCGTACGCCGTAGTATCCACGCGACGATTTCTATACTACGTCGAAGCACGTCTGCGTCGTTATCAGCTCGCTTGGTAATCATTTACATACATTATTATCATTGTACAGCAGTACATATGGCGCTATGTTTGGGTTACAACATCGGTGCCAATTTGGCAAGATGGGAAAGAATCCTTACAAGGATTGAGTTATGGTTTTTGCGTCTACACGTCTTGTCCTTTTAATTTATTTAATTGCTTGATTAATAATAGCCGTCTCATGACAATGCAATTTAGACTTGACCTTATGTTTGGTAGATAAACGACTATGAATACTGTAATGGCCTATCCCATAACATGGCGACGTTGATGAGCTGATCACCATACCGTGGAGACCTAGATCACCGTGATCGACCGTGATCACTTGTATGCGTAAACAACTAAAAGTTAAAAAACCGGCAAAGTGCGAAACGGACTCGCGCACGAAAGGTTCCGTACATTATCTATAAAAACGGCAAAAAAATCATGTTGTATGGGAGCCCCACGTATTTTTTTTTTAATCTGTTTTTTTCTTATTTGTTGTTATAGCGGCAACAGAAATACATCATCTGTGAAAATTTCAACTATCTAACTATCACTGTTCATGACAGACGGACTGACATACAGCGGAGTCTTAGTAATAGGGTCCCTTTGGGTACGGAACCCTAAAAAAATAAAAGTCTGGATAAATTGGTGCAGTGATAACTTGGTTGCCTAGAATTGTGACATTGGAAGAAGAATTTATATGTCCAACAGTGAACTGCAGAACGAAGGCTACACCATATGGTAAATGGTTACTATTGTAATAGAGTCAAATACCTAGGTCTTGTTTACGAAAACTGTTTACCTAACTCATTGTGTGCGTAGCGTAGTAGTCTATAGTGAAGTACATAATAGTGTACATAGATTGTGTCCATCGACACTGGTGTTTGACGAAATATCGTCGGTTTGTTTAGAGGAGCGGCATATGAAGTGTTTGCTCAGTTTTGTGCTAAATTCGACATGTCCGTGATGAATCTAGCAGTTTGTTCACTTGTTGCTAGACAATTTGTATAATCAGTAATGCGGATCCTAGGAATACTTTCAGAAAACACCGGTATGATAACGTTTACCTTGCTTGTTCCAGGAGTAAGGTTCTTATAATAATATGAGGCTGATGGTATTCAGACCTTGTTACAGTAAGTTTAAGAGAGAAATAATAAGAATCTAATAAGAAACAAAACACCCTTGGTAAAAAAAATAGATAATTTACCGCAAAACTTTATACATTCATTGAATTCTTCTGACTCTTAAATTGGCAATTTTAGCGATAAAACTCCACAAAGGAGGCTTCTATACTAAAAGTAAAGATTGTTTACAGGCAGGAAAACTAAAACGTAGGTAATTCACTCAGAACTAGAGCTATGTGATATCCTCAGTATTTTTCAGCCGTTATCTTTATAGGCACACGCTATAAACAGTGAAAGTGTAATAATATGAGAGTAAACACCAACTGTCTGATAAGAACAACGCTTTTGCTAATAATTTATGTAACATCACATAGCACAAGTAAGCAGAGGCTGCCGATTTAATAATCTAGTGTTTACATGTACCGAAACCACTCAAAATTAACCTTTATCTTACTTGATTTATATTGATAATAGCCTAATATTTAGACGAACACTACTTATCTGGAAGTTTGATATAAAACTAAACTAAACAAAAATATTAACATTTCGGCAAACTACACAAATAAAAAACCAATAACACAAAACTACAAAAGCTCACCTTAAGCCATCGCCTTCTGGTCTCCGTCAAGAAATCGGAAAGCACCATCTTTAACACTGATAACAATTGAAAACGTTTAGTTATGAATTAAACAATTAGTTACGATAGATCGCATGCGAGCTAACTTGGCGCTGCGTGCGACGTGCGAGCTAGAGCGCGGACACTGAGGGAATGTCAGAGGGCCGCGCGACGCCGTCCTATGTCCCCTCCGCACTCCCCCGCACCTCTGCTACCCTAGTCCTACTGGCCAACGTATAGGTTAGGGGTATTTTTTTGCATTTTGGGAAAGAATCGTGATTGTGAAAAATCGTTCGTGGATCTTGATTTATTCATTTTTTCACATATTCAATATTTACAAACTACAAAACTATAATAGAAATAAATATGTACAAGTATAAAAGGGTTACAGGGCGTCCAAAAATTCGTCCGCATCGCTGTCTACAGGAAAATTATTTATTGAGGATCTTAATTTTTTTTTTTTGGAAAATTGAAGAAATTGAAGGTACATGAAAAGAAATTCAACCGACTAATAACACCCTCACCCACTAATATTGCAGAAAAAGTAACTCTGATAACGTCTCAGTGCTTTTTTATGTCATCCACAATTCTGTTTAAACCTATTTCGTGAACCTTTTTATTCATAAACCTATTTCGTGTAATAACAAGTTTTTTTAATCTTTCCATTTATATCAATTAAGGTTTGAAAAACAAAAATGACGAAAAATTTTGCAAAACTTGTCATGTTGAAAAAGATATATTTGATGAGGAAAATTCAAAAACATGATTTAAAAAACCTGGTCCTGTCAGCCACGGTCCCTCCGTTTTGGTCCTCCGGGCCTAAGGGACGCGTCTGCGGTTATGATTGCTTAATAATCGAATTAGAAAGGGCGAAAAATACAATCAACGAAATGGATGCCGAAAGGGGTGGCACACAAAAGGTTTTTAATGGTGAGAAATGTCTGTTTTAATGCAATTAGTTGGACAGTCAAACATAATGTTAATTGATTCAGTTTTTGCAATTCTTTTGGGAGGAATGATGTTTTTTTTTACATCATAATAAATGTAGATTCAACTGGACAGTAGAAATTATGGTCCCAATACGGGGGTAAAGTCTCGCTTTAAATGATTAGAGAAATTACGAATAATACCTGCCACGCTTACTTACATTAAAAAACCGGCCAAGTGCGAGTCGGACTCGCGCACGAAGGGTTCCGTACCATTATCTATAAAAACGGCAAAAAAATCATATTTGTTGTATGGGAGCCACCCTTAATATTTTTTTTTTAATTTTTAGTATTTGTGTTATAGCGGCAATAGTAATACATCATTTGTGAAAATGTCAGCTTTCTAGCTATCACGGTTTATGAGATACAGCCTGGAAACAGACAGACAGACAGACAGACAGACAGACAGACAGCGAAGTCTTAGTAATAGGGTCCCGTTTTACCCTTTGGGTACGGAACCCTAAAAAGACTCGATGGTACATTCCAGATTTTCCAATACTAATTTTTACTAGAATAAAGTAAAAATCACCTGTAGTCTTAAAATTGTCTTCAAAAACTCAATCAAACTTTAACCATAAATAACGTATTGATCGTTTATCCGTAATAACATCATTTGAGCAGCAATAAAGCTGAAGTCTCTTCATCTCGGGCTTATCATTATCAGTATAGCTAGTTATCTCTTATCATTTTTCTCTGCTTTCAACAATGCTGCTTTAATTCGCCTTATACTAAAACAAACAAAGACAAGCTGCTATAAATAAAATACTACGCCATTTAGTTATGGTATATGTTGACAAACAGACACACAGTAACAGCCCTAATGGATCGTGGCAAACGTCACATATGTACGTATGTTGTACCTAGGGAATTGTCTACGTTTTGCTGACCTTAGAACGAAAGTCCCATGAGCGCTTAATTTCATCGGCACACCTATAAAACTACATGGCCACTTGCTCCCGGATGAACTCTTTGACATGGAACCAGATAATATAATAGATACAATGATGATAATAGATATGCAAAACTTATAAATATTTTAATCTTTATACATAACAAATTATCAAGCTAGTTTCCCCTAAGTGATGAGAGCTAAGTGTACTATAGTATTTCCCCCATACAATAGGGGATGAGCCTATTTCCTTCAATCAGGTTCAAACGCAGACTCCGGGCCTCCACTGGGAAAATCAAACTGAAAAACCCGATAAAACTTTTTCCGGAGGACCATATAGTCTAGCTATAGACTATGTAGTACTAGCACTTGTGACCATTAGATCCGGGCACGCCTAGGATCTTATCAGTAATAATACAAGGTAGACAACACTACATAAATAGGACTAAGTAAGTAAGCACAACAATAGTCTACTCGTAGCAACCGTTACCCGAGGTGGAGTTATCGTGCGATCGACAAAACACAAGTCACAATAACTATTACTGTAATAATGTGGAGACGTTCGATACACCACATGGTGTGGGGGAGTTGTTAACTTCGTTCTGGTCTTGTGACTCGGAATATTTTATTCTCATTGTATAAACACACGCCTTTTTCATTGGGGTAGACAGAAAATACGGAGCGTCACCTGCTGCGATCCTAATACTCCTTTTGCTTCGTTCAGGTTCATACATCTGGCGATACACGCAGACCTTAACTATCTGAAGAACATCACTAATAAGGTCAGGTTTCAATACATACAATAATAATTATATAGCTAACATTCAACAGTTACTCAGTGGTTTAGTGTTTAAAAATTCAGCACACATTAATTATTGTCAGTCTATAATATTTATTTACAAACCTGTTGTTCCTAAATGGATCATTAAAATCACTAAAGAAAAGTGAACCTCTGTTTAACAGCAGCAATAAATGCGTGTGAAGAGCCCACACTAGCCCACACAACCCTGCAATCAATTGACAAAACCAGTTATGAAAATCCATTACAACAGGAAAATTACAACAACATATTGGTTTTACCTATATTTTCGCTGAATTACGTTACGAATGGCCCGGCAATCGGGAAACAAGAAGAAACAAACCTTTTACTTTCGTAACAATAAGCTACACCTACTATAAGGAAAATCTTATTAATAAGTGAGCAGGTTGCTGACCTCACAAGTCTTAGTTTACTGTGAATTTTAACCTGAGAGTGAAACATAAACAAATTAATTATACAAACAATTAAATTAAGTGGAAAACGTATGACGCTTAGCGTGGCAATGAGTCGACGTCTTATAAAAAACTCAACTTATGTTGATTTATGGAAATCCAAGTGAAAAACACCATCAAAGAATTGCACGCAAAGGTTGCAGGGTTGCATCATGGCGTTTTGGTGTGTAAAACGTGGCCCCTATCATCAACTGTCGATGGCCTGAAGGATACCCGAAAGTGGTCACCATGCCTACTGAACTTATACAATATAATCCTGCCAATTCTAACTATGTTGGAGCTTTAAGTCTAACTGGATGCAGCTAAAACCACTATTTTGTTATCGCCAAGTAATTAGTGTTAATTCAGCGAAACAGATCCAGGCTTGCCCCGGCTGACACCGCTCTCCCACACGCAAAAATATGCACATTCAGGAAAAGCAATAATAATTAGCATGCCATGCACTCAAACCTAAGGGCGGTTGCACCGGCTGGTCTTTTTCGCGAAATTAACACAAATAATTTTGCATCACATTTAATATCTTGAATTTCAGCAAAATAACGCTTGATCCCCGATTGGCAAGACTGGTAGACTCACACGATAGTATAGGTAGTCAAAGTACCGTCGACACGGAAAGATCAAAAAGATTTATCTTGTGACCTCAACCCAATGTTTAGCACGTTGACGAATTCCCAGCGAGGTAGCAATTTCCTAGAATTCTTCTCGAATAATGCTCCTCAACGCTAAAAGGTAAGTAATTTTGCTCTCAATTTAGAGTTCTAAACTAACACTGACAAAACCAAGCATTCGCGGTGGCTTTGTTCCAAGCTTCCAGTCAAAATTGTGGGACTACCCACGCCATATTATTTTAGAATTACTTTAAGTGAACAATTTACTTAGGCATTGTTAAACAATAAGACCTTCTCATTAACAATAAGATGTAATGATTAAAAGTGAGACTTCAAAGGGTGGACTGTAAAGATTTGATTGCTGTAAATAATCTTAGATTTCGTTTGAGTGAAACTTTTTGTCCTATTGTTATAATTTTATAGTTGAGAATCCACCTAACAGATATTTTAAAATCTCAATCATAGATCAGCCGGCATCAGGAAAGTTTAAGTACTTTTGGTATCATGTTTTATGCACGTACTTATCACTCAAACCCAATTGAATTTGGCAAATTTTACACAATTAATTTAAAACACAAGTTGTGAGTGATTATTTGTTATCAATTAATTGTACTTACACAACAGTTTAAAAATACCAAATCAGCAAGTTGCACTTGTCGGCCATTTTGTTTTTATCAAAGTGAGCAAGCGCAGCTTTATTATACGTACAATTATTATTATTTATATTTACTAACTTACTTAGGTTCATTCTAACCACATCCATAACTCAGACTCATTGTTCATAGATGAATCAGAGAGTAAAATGTATTTACTTATTCATTGTATTTACCTAATTCATTCAATACGTATGTAAATAGTAGAATGTGTAATAGTTTTTGATGTGTACGTAGGTATAGTGAGTACTGACATAATTCCCTTTTATAATACTAGGTAATAGACGAGGACAAGGGATTGCCCCTGAAGAAATGGCCTTTTTGCCTAGTATTTTGAAATTCCCGAAGAAATCTTCATAAAATCAACGGAGTAAATAGTGTACCCATTCTGACCTGAGATTTTTGGGAAGATATTGCTAAACGTATAAAGCCTTGGAAGAAGCAATATCCAAAATACCGGTCACCCACACAATACGCTAAAGCGCCTCTGGAGGCGAAGCAACAATGTCGTAGGCCGAAGCTACGAACATTCTTCAAACATGCTGTACCTGTGATGCTACAAACTTTTATAAATTCTTACACCTGACCGCCATTTTATGAAAGCCAAGGCATTTCATAACATGACAAATAAGTGCCTTATCCGGCTTTGACAAATTCCTCTTGCTTTGCCCGCGGTTTTGCCCACGTTTTGTTTCATAACTTTACGAATCAATGGAAACTTTACGAATCAATGGAAACTTGAGGTTGTACCTGATACATGGGGTTATTATAATATTTATAATCAACAGTTAACTAAATTTTATCGAGCTATGCGAATGTAAATGTTCCTCTCATAGTTAATCCTATGGTAAAACAATATTTTCATGAGTATGTATTACTTTTCCTACATGAAATTAATCCAAAGTCTCATTAAAATGTATGATTATTTCAAGGATGCTTATTTTAATACTCAAGGAAAAATCCGCGTAAAACAACACAATTAAATAATTAATTGATCAAGGAAAAATACCTCATTATATATAAATACCAATATTTATGGCTTCAGTCACCTTCTACTGCTCGGTAGCCCTTGGGCCCTGTGAACTGGGTCAAGGAGCGAGGTCCCCCAGTGACCCTTGGAACCTTAAACCAGTTTATCACTGATCTGTCATATAAAACATTCCTTAAGCCACGCGGTGTTTTAATTAAGGTATTTTTAGGGGTGTTTTTCCAAGGTGAGAGGGGATGAATGAAAAGCTATAAATTTTAATTGTTGTTTTTAATTGTTGTTATCGTGTTGTTTTTTTTATTATTTTGTAATGCCTTTAAGGTTGCTGTTGGTGATTTGGAGGTGACTCAAGTTTTTACAAGCTTTTATTTAACTTGCAATGTTTGTATGTTTGTTTAGATCAAATCTTGCAAAGTTAAATTTTAAAACCCAAACCGTTATCCCCAACCGATTGAGCAGTTTTGCATACACTTTTAGTTTGGATTACAATGCAAGGATCAATCTCGGGACAGGCTTTTATGTCTTATAAATTGTTTAATATAATAAATTCATTGGTTTGATTTAATTTAAAGTTTATTTTTAGCATTTAAATAAAAGTTTGTTTTTATTTTTTTTTATTTTGTAGTGCTAATCTCTCATAAAAGAAAGATTGCTGTGATTTTTGGATCGTAAATTGGTCTACGCGTTGTCTAGTAGTAAATTAATTCCCCGACGTAGACAATCAATTTTGTTTGACTGACGCTAGAGGTCAGTGTCCTCTGAATGGGAAACAGTTCGCCATCTTTCACAAGGTGCTCGAGTATGTCAGCGGCATATGTGATCTACGATCGAAATCTCATAAACGTTTTACCTTATCTTGAGATAAAATCGACTCATCACAATATATTTTAGAGTAGAAAGGAGCTGATTTTGTCAGAGGAAGTCGAAAATGTTCTTTAATTTAGACGGCATCTGTCTGAGAAATATTGTTTATGTCAATCGGTCCAACAGTATGCACATAAGTTATTCTTCACTGTTTCATTTGTTATAAAAAGCTCTTTCCCGGCCCGATTTTTTATAATGATATAAAACGTTGAAGAAAAACATCCCGAGACATGTAAGACATACCAACCCGCACGAGCCCGCGTGGAGGAAAACACGCAGCCCCCTTTCAAGAAGAGGGGACCTATGCTCCAGCAGTGGGAGCTCTGTAGGCTGATCAGGGTACATTAATCCCTAACAAATAGATAGATACTAGAGATCACGTTTCACTATTAACAGTTTCATAGAAATACTTACGCTAGAGTAACAACTTTCCTCTTACCTAGTAGAACTGAACGAAGGGAATACCCATACAGCCGTGCTCCGACTGGCCATACGTCATATAATAATATATGGACAAACATGATCATTGCCAACCACCAGTTTCCTCTCAGTGCGGCCAGACATACGTCAGATAGGCGTGACTTTTAAGTGAAACGGGATTCTGTTTTTGTATTGTTTTACTTTTTAAATAGAATCACTGATTAATTCATTATTATGCATGTTTTATTATGATAAGCTGAGGAACCTTGCAAACCAAATTATGAAGGTGTCGCCCAGGCCCTAGTACTAACGCGCGATAAAACGACAACGTTTTAATGAATTTGAACCGAAAATACAGCTATCCGACTGCGTGATCAGGTTGGTCGCTGCAGATCCAATCTGGCCAAATGGGGTATCATCAACCCATCCCAAAGTCAGTGTGGAGCCCCGTCACAACATCGCATCCGTCGGGCACGACTACCTGCACCTTCCAAGACTTGAACGAAGCAAACGACAGGGGCACCTCTGTGTCTGTCACTACGTGCTGGTCAGACCTATTTTAGGTTATCGACAAGACTTAAAGAATATCCTAGAAAGAAGAAGTGAATAAATATTATTGAGATAAGTACTTAGCAAATGTGTGAAAAGTTTTTCAATGACAAAATAAGGCCCGGCCGACAATCTCCCAAATGTCCTACGGTTAGAGCTAAACTGAGTTACAGACAGGCAATAATTGATTAAACTTTCTGGCTTTTTGGATGAATGTGAAAAGGGAAACCTAATTCCAGGCACAGCATACAAAAAAGGGCCAACCTGGACTTTCATCCTATAAGGATCAAAAGGAAATGCTTATCGAAAACAAAATGCATTTCATAGAAATAGCGTTTTATAGAATTGACCGATGACTGAAAGTTGACGTATTAATAGAACACTAAAAATTAAATAGAGGATTGTCTCTATCCTTAATTTTTTTGTCAGCTGCCGTCCCGTGGGAACTGATAGCGTCATCAATAGTTCATGTGCGACACTACCACGCCGTGTAACTCATGTGGGACCATAGCATGACGGCAATGTTGTTTAAATTAGTTTCTGAGTAAGACTTGGTTGACCCTTGGTTTTGCTTACTTAGTTACTAAGCATTAGACTGATTGCTGAGATGACGGGTAATAGAGAATTATGGAAGAAGAAGACATGCTGCGCCGGTCTCAAATATATTGGTATAAGAGCAGGAGAATGATGACTTGCTGAGCATTCAAGAATCGAAGGATATTCTGAGACATTATAGAACAGCATACCTGTAATCTGCGAGAATGCGGCTGAGGTGTACTCGGTCAGGATGGAAGACAAAAATAGCATTCTTATCAGAGATGATGATTCCTATGGAGTAGCAGAAATCGCTGCATAGAGGTCATTTAATGAGAGTAATCTTTAATCGATTCATGTTCAGAAAAGGGTCATGTGAAAACCTTCATTATGATGAAAGATACATAAAAAACAAACTTAAATATAACCTCATCTACACGTCGATCAAAACCCAGTCCAACCGTGAAAGTTTTATTATTAGCCAGGATGAACCTCGGCTCCTAACGAGTAGATTATAAAAAGGGCACTTTCAGACGATTCGCCGGTGAGGGTAGGTGCTATGAATACTGATATTGTCGGCGATGTCTGAGCGGGCTTTGTGAATGCTAAACAATGAGTGTCAGCGACCAGCAGTTACAGGAATGAATACACTTGTATGGGATGAGCTGGGCGGGTTTTATATGACATGACGTTAGTTTTGCTAGTTCGTTTCGTTCGTAGTAGTTAGTTTCGTTAGGTTTGTTAGTTTTGTTTAGTTTTGACGCTAGTTTGTCTTATTGATTTTTAGCTGCTTCGTTTGAAACACTCCTTGTCTTCTTCTTCTAAGTATGTCGATGGCAATCTATGATGAGTAGCCCTGAAACTTAGTTACTTGAATTTTGCGACACTGTAATATAACAATTGTTGAAAACAGCTAAAACTAGGTGCTTTTACGAAACCCTTTTGACCAATGCAGTGTTCATCTTTATCAGATAAAAACGGTTTGTTAGCTGAATCATACGAGTAGATCAATTATTCCCTGAGAATATGCCAGGTGAGGTGAGTTTAGGAGCGCATGTTTATGAGAAATGCACAATCCAATCATGAAGGCAGGCAAAGATCGTTCCGCAGACTGCTACATACTACCTCTTGGTCACCTCTTGGCCTTGGTGGTTTTCCTGTGGTTATTATGATAACGTGACTGTAACTAAACATTGTAATTTGTAATAGATGAGAGACTCCAAACATCGTTAATTAATAACTAATGAGGTTAAAAAAATCCTAAAATTCTGCGTTAATTGCGATAAGTCCCGCACAAATGTATTTAGTCCCTTAGATTTCTAAAGACTGGAGTAAAAGATTATATAGAATAATTCTGCCATTACACTTGTCATGCCTTCTAATGATCTAGTTGTAAATATTGAGGGATTGTTATATTGTTGCCCATTAGCCAGTACTTAATGAAAAATGTTACTCAAAAGTTGCCGATTAGGTATAATAATCATCTTTAGCATTAATACCTATTTCGGCACATTGGACACATTTCTAGACGTGACGATATATAATGCAGTGCATAATGTTAATACCTGATTGACACATATCCAGTATGCATCCACAACGCTCCTACTGCTGGGGCACACGCCTTCTCTCTGGCAGGGGAATCTTAGGCGCAGAGATAGATTATAGTCTGGAATAGCACAAAAGCTCCTTTTTTTTCTCACACTTACACATCAAAATTTGCACGTGAACGAAGTCGAGGCCAACAACTAGTGGGCCATAATCCATCCACAGGTCCTCGAATTTCTGATTCTAGGACATGCCTTGTGATGTTGCCATTAACAAAACTCTGAGTTCAAACCCATGACTTTCGTCATGTGAGTCTGGGTTAAAATGGATAGATGAGAGTCAGTAAATAGGCCTGTCGTTTTCCAGTGATAAAACAATAATAAAAGACAACTCTCACTAACGACCTCTCCCTTTTTTTTGGGATGGGAAATCATCGAATGACCCTTCCTGCTCTGGGCGGAGCGGAAGGTAGTGTCAGACGTTTACTGACTAAAACCCATCCATGTTCCTTCTTTTGCCCTTTGTGTTCCAGGGCCGCGGTATCTCTTTCGAACAGTCTCGCAGCCCTGGCAGGCATCGGCCCTTGCGAGCCCCTCCGGTTTGTTGAGGCGCGCGTGGAACACGAACCGGCCTGTCATCATAAAACGACCTCCCATTCAGTGATTCCAAAATCAACAAAACTGATGTTCGCACCAGCTGATTCCCCCAGTTCACAAGCCAATTACGTAATTGGTTCAATCCTGTAATAAATTATACCTTGAACGCAATGACGCGCAAAACGTAAATCAAAAAGTCAACAAATTCTTAACCTCCAAACAGTGACATTGTCTCCACACAGAATCCCTGCAAATATTATCTTAAATGCGGAAGATATAAAACTTTATGAGATTACGACAAATTGAGAGGAAATCTCTTCTAATTGAACACTAGTCTTCCTAGTGAAACGTCACTAAAGACCTTTGATAATACAAACTACGTCATAGACAACACATTTATCATAGATTGGTATGTAGCCTTCTTCCTAAAGTTGAAAATTAAAAATAGAAATTCGTTTTTTAGCACATCATGACGTATTTGCCAGGTAGCCTAGAAATAGTGTCTCTACCATCAAGGAATCGGTTGCTGTGGGCTCCTATGACAGTTAAATAAAATATTGACCCTAGAAGTAATATCAATCAAGCTCAGCAAAGGTCCACAGATGGTTCTGTAGTCTATTATTTAAGGCCATCTTTGGACCTTTAAATCCAACTTTCTTTACGATTCGCCGTCATTTCAAAAATGACTTACCCAAATCATGGTAATCAGGACAAATAAAATCCTCATCCACTTTTTCCAACAGTCTGGATGTTACTATGAAGACAAAACAAAAAAAAAACCAGCAAAAAAATAGCAGCAGTAAAATAATACCAGCGTATTACTGTCACCTGTACAGAGAAGCTTAGGCACGCGCATTGACCACCACGCAGCTTGCTCAAGGCGGATTGTTGATTTTAGACTCTCAAAACTATAAATCCAGGATATGCCAAATGAAAGGATAACGAAATTAAGGAGTAGAGAGGAGAGAGAAGGTATCTCAAGTATCCACAATAAAGTTAGAAAGTAGAACACACCAGTCTGGATAGGTTAGCTTTAATAAATAAAAAAACTTTGTGCAAAAAATAAAAACCGACTTCAAAAACACAAAAAAAATGGAAACACTCCTTTTTTGGGCAGTCGTGTAAAAATAACCTTAGCTTCAGAACTCGATGGCAAAAAAACTCGATCAAACCAACAAAAGTCACCGTCTTTTCTATTTTTAGTTGTAATATCTTATAACAATATTTACTATGCATAAAAATACATTGTTAACAATACATTTCATGGTAATAGGCTTATCCCCAATAAAATGTAGTTTAACATACATATCTAACCGTCGACATCTAGGTGTATTGTACACATCTACGTACCCCTCAGAGCATACAGGGTTTATGTTATGTTATGATACTGTGTAAACAATAAACATCCAAGCGATTGCAGGAACCACGACAGATTTGCTGTCTATTATTGAAGAGTTTCATTGTATATCTCCGAAGGTCAACATCAGATCTTGACTTATACCTTCCATCATCAGCTTTAACAACATGAAATTATGATTACCAGGCACAAATATCTCAATGGCTTTAGAAAGTGCATATATGAAAAATATTGTGTGTGCCTATAAAATTTCAAGGTTGCCGTCGATTTCCCTGGGATCCCATCATCAGATTCTGACTTGATGTCAATGATACCACTTCAAGAGGCTTTCGAATAAACAAAGAATTTTGAAAATCGATTCACAATTGGCGGAGAAATCGGTGAACATACATAAAATAATACATACAGTCGAACTTAAAATACATTAAAACAAAAAATAACAATCGAATTGAGAACATCCTTTTTTAAGTCGGTTAAAAATTGTCAAAGGACTTTTGGAGAAAAATTAGAGAACTGCTAACAATACATTTCATGGTAATAGGCTTATCCCCAATAAAATGGAGCTTAACATACCTAACTGTCGAAATGTCGGTATACTGTCCATATCTGCGTACCCCTCATAGAATATAGGCGTGATGTTATGCTATGATGTTGTGTAAACAATAAAAATCCAAGCTATTGCAGCAATCACGACGGATTTGCTGTGCTGTCTATTATTAAAGAGTTCCATTGATTATCTCCGAAGATCAGCATCAGATCTTCACCAAATTTAAACGGGACCATTACGAAATAATATTCTTTCAACCATAAAAAGAATCATCGAAATCGGTTCACAATTGGCGAAGATATCGCAGAACATACACAGAAAAAAAAACAGACGAATTGATATCCTCCTCCTTTTGAAAGTCGGTTAAAAACGCTGCGATAAGATATAAGTGTTGGCACAATATGAAGGCGTAATGTTGATTATACATGCAAATAATTACAGACTCACGTAATGCGCTCATTGCTGACGTCACGGCATACTTAATTGGGATGTGTGTTAGTGTGGCTAAGTAATCAACCCGGTCATTTACATTAAAAACATAACACCACGACATTAAACCCCGAAGGGTCAGCCAGAGCTGTACCTGACAGTATATCTATCTATCGGCAGTTATGTTTAAGTCCCATGTAATACAGGGTGAACCAATTGCCATCCAATGGACACAAGTCCAGACTCTGTGTCTGCTACTGAGAAGTTCCTGTTGGACAAACCCTTTGTCCGACCTAGGATTCGAACACGGGACAAAGACCTAAAGCACAGCAGTAGCGCTTGAGGCCACTAGACCAAGGAGGCAGCTTGATTGTTGACGTCATAGCATAATTAAGAGAGATCTATGTTAATGTGACAGACACGGTCACTCACATGGCACAAATATGTAAATCCTCTAGTGTAGGACAGTGGAATATATATGTATAACAAACATACATACATGTTATCGTAATTAAATGTTATGCAAAATATTTATGGCCTGCATGCAGGATGCAGCACCGAAATATTTTGCATAACATTTAATGCATGGATTTCCGCCCAGTAATACCTGATTCTATCTAATTTTATGGATACTTTTGAGACTGGATTTTTATTTTTAGCACTTTAGCGAAGGCGGCTGCGCACACGATTGCGCATTTTCTTCTATAATACTATTTATTTTGGAGGCTTTTAGTTAGGACATTAAAAACAGTAAACACCAAAGCACACATGATGATACCAAGCCCAGACGATGTAACGGTGCTTATAGTGTAAAGTCATTTGAATGGCTAGTTAGAATAGTTATGGCAAAGCGGATTCCCTGCTGTGCTCAAATCTCCGGTGTGCATTAGAGTTTGGAGATCAGATAGAAAAATTGTGACCATGCCACAGTGCAGCGCTATACGTGTGCATTTATCTTAACACCTATGATTACTGCAACCAGTCCATTCTGCAAGACGGTAGAGGGACTTACAGTAGTAGTATATCCTCTCGAAACTTTCAGAAACTGATACTACAAATACTTCATAAGCATAATCAGGCTATAATATCCCCAGTGCTGCGACACAGGCTTCTTCGCTTCAAGAGTGAGGGAGAGAGTAGAGTAGTTGGTTTTCATGTCTTTGAATTTTTTTTAGGAGATTTCGTCACGAAAAATCTGAAACATTTCACTACAAAAAGCCTTCACCTGTTGTAAACCACAACATCATGTGAATCGTATTGACATGCCGGTAGTAAATCGGTCAAGGCGAGGCGAACGCCCGGGTCATGTCCGCACCTGTTATTATGTTCGTATGTAGATAATATCACGTTATAGATACGGATTAATGGAGGTTTGTAAATCGATTCAGCCGCCATTCTGGAAATGTAAAACAATAGTATTGCTTGGGGAGACTTTTATTTACCTACTTTAGAACTTTCTGGAGCCCTGACACAGCCAGAAGGCGTCGCGGCAGACCTAATGGAAGATGGCTAGACGAGCTGTACAAAACACTGATACGTGTGTTGAAACAAATAGATTATTGTCACAAATTCTTTAGAAAATATAAGATACTTACTTTACCATGCGTTTATATCTTGGAATCCTGTTTTTAAGCTTATGAGTATTTCAGTAAGCGGCAAGCTACTATGCCTACTATATACTATGCCTATGCATAATTTATATAAACCGTGGACTAATCTCACACTCACCTCGAACAACAGCTATATCATGTGTATAAAATTGTTTAATAAAATTCCAAGTACCATAACGACACTCCCATTTTTTGAATTTAAGCATCATCATCATCATTTCAGCCGAAAGACGTCCTCTGCTGGACATAGGCTTCTAGGCTTCCCCGAAGTGTCGCCACATTGACGGATCCCGTGTGTCTCGCATCCAGCGAACTCCCGCAACCTTCACCAGGTCATTGGTCCACTTAGTGGGAGGTCTTCAAACGCAACGTCTTCCGGTTCCCGGTTGCCACTCCAGAACTTTTCGACCTCATCGGCCATCCATTTTGAGAGCAATTTGCCCTGCCCACTGCCACCTAAGTTTAGCAAATCTTTGGGCTACGTCGGTAACCTCGGTTCTCTTCTCCTTTGCTCCGCTTTGGGTTTGCCATCTGTGGCAATAGAGTAAACCTCATTCATTAACTTTAGCTGAATGGATGTCATCCATTTTTGGATGTCGGGCGTGGATATAAATTCTATGGTGAAGTTAGACTGGTGACTTTTTGCTGGCGAGTCATTTGGTTGCAATTAAATTCATTTATTGCATCAAATATGGTAGGTACATGAAGTTCTTATATAAACACTCACTCACTCGACTACTAGAATTACCGGGGCTGTTATACATTTTCTACCACTAGTTTTATGTTTCTATTTTTTAATAAAATACAGATTAACCAAAATACTAAAGAAGGTCACTATTATTGCGTTGCACGGTTAACACATAACATAATCACATTAGCCAATAATGTTCCCACTGCTGGGACACACGGCCTCCTCTCTATGAGGGGGAATGAGCTATAATCCACCACGCGGGTCCAGTGCGGGTTGGTAGATGTCACACGTCTTCGAATTTTAGGTTCTAGGACATGCCGATTTCCTCACGATGTTTTCCCTCATCGTTTTAAGAGCAGTGGTGATGAAATAAATTACACAAAGTAATGCGCCTGCCTGGGTACGAACCCACGACTTACTGTTCGTAAGTCGGGGCCACCACTGGGCCACCGCTGCTCTCACGTTCAAAACATGATTCAGATTAATTATTTTTTCTTTTGATATAAAATAATTATGTAAAATTTGCACGCTGTTTTATCTTAAGATCCCTCTGTGCTTTATTTACGCAAATAAATGACTTTAATTTTTGGGAATCCCCCCAATGGGTCAAGACAGTTTCAGTACCAGTATCAGTATTCTTTAGAAAGGCCCAATTGCTTGATAGATGGACCGCTATCCTTAAAAAAGTGGCTGGGACAGACTGGATGCTAAAAGCGGAGCTATCGAAAGTCTGATCCATAATTATGATTTTATTGAACACTCTTTACAAAGTTTAACTGGCAATAAGGAATTATTCTTGGGTGACATTGAAATTAATAATTGTGTTAATTAGTGCATGAAGAGGTTTTGGAATTTTTGAGGATTCTTGAATTGATCATACTAGATTTTCCTTTATAAACTTTTTTCAAAGTGGCCATAGCCCTAATAAAACTTAACGCAACAAATCTGAAAAAAAAAACATTTTCTCAATACTTTCTATTTCGCAAAAACCTCTTCACACCAATTTATAAGAACAAAGGTCGGTCCATTAAGGGGCGCATCAATAGTTAATATAACCTCCGCGACGTCGATACGTCACGTCCAAGGTTCGTTCCCGGCTCGCTACGAGTAATTACCGTACGTGTGCGAAACACTACCTAGGTCAGTTTATTATTTGCCTGAGCCTGAGACATAGAATAGAATGCACGGAAGCGGATTGTAGGCTAACCTAAATGAATAAATAAACGCACTCTAAAGTTGGAAACACTGCCACAATATCTTGGAAGTTGGCGCGAGATTGCTTCGTCAGTTTTAATAATACAGCGTCGTATTTTTTGCGACGCATGTCGCAGATTTCCACGGCACGACATCGCACACGACGTACTCAGGAGGTATGTACCTAGCGAAGTAGGTAATGGGAAGGAAAATGCATCACTGGATGAGCTTCGGTTCTACATACGCAGATCTCTTATTGTATGTCTTTGGTTGATAGAATACCCAGTGTATTTGGGTCAGATAGAGGTTGAACTCTAAATTATTTGGGTGAGTGATAATCAGGCAAATATTAAAGACTCGTCTCATTTAATATTGTACCGAAGCATCATTAGGAGCTGAACAAAGCAGTAATTAAAAAACTTTTTAATTATACCGAGTTTGAATATGTGATAGGTACGTACTGTATATCTGTTGAGTTTGTTTGTTGTTCAAGTATTTGAAATTGTGCTAACATAAATTAAGGTTAGTAGCAAAGTAAATGAAGTCATAACATAGTCAATATGCAACTTAATTTAGCAGCATGTAATATTATTCTACCTTGGTATTTGAAAGGTTTTAGTAATATTGTACATTAATATTGTATTGTAAATTCAATTGTAAATTGTCATCTTCAGTATTACTAAACGTTTTCAAGATCATATTATTACAATCATTTTGACTTTACCTCGTTTGTGGCTTCTAGTGGTCTGGAGCGCGACTGCTGCGCATGAGGCCCTGGGTTCGATTCCCAGGTCGGGCAAAGTGTTATTGGATTTTTCCATCACGAATTTCTACTGAGAAATTCGTGATGGAAAAATCCAATAACACTCCAATCCAATAAGACTCCGTGGCTGCTACTGAGCAGCCACGGAGTCTGATTTGTGACTGGTTGATGGCAATAGGCTTGCCCTTTATTAACTGGTGAAATGTAGGTGTCGGTGTAATATTAGGTACACGTCTGTCTAACCCTTAGGGGGTTAAAGGCGTGATGTAATATTTATTACAATCATTTCAGAATCGACATCTTACACATGTTTTAGGGGAATGTCAAATAATCACAATTGTATACAACAACCAGATACTACAATATTAATAAAAGTAAAAGTGCTTCACTCATTTGGTCCATTTCAGTAAAACGACGATTAAAAGAAATAGGTCACCACACAACAGTCCACTGTATTTGGATAATCATACTTTTATTGGTATTAAAAGAAACTACCAATCCCTTTGACCTACTCCAGAAAACGACCATTATAAACACAATTGACTTAAATCTTTCTTCTGAATCTTGAAATTGATCTCTTACGAAAAGTTTCCCAATTGACCTGAATTCATTCGACAAAACAAATAAACAATCATTTTCATAACAAACAAAACTGAGTACATCTCGTTTTCAACGCGCGGTGTAGCACCACATCACCGAGTTACACACGTGGCGTAGCGGCGTAGAGGAGCTACGCGCTACGTCAGTGCTACGAAACATTTCCATTAAATCGTAACCTGTTTGGCATATTGATAAATCATTTTATCACGAATACTTTGTATGATTGGTGATTAGATATAATGCCAGCCCGTGATTTTTTTAAGCCTTTTTACATACAGAGACAAATAAGGCAGTTTTTATTATGTTCCCCTAACCTAAAAGTGATTAATCGATAATTATATTTTTTTATTAAGCCAAATAATAACAATATTAGATGCATTTATAAATTAAAATAACCTAAAGTAACTAATTTAACAATAAACAAAAAAGTGGCGTCGAAAAACTCCTCCTCAACACTGTCAACTGGTAATGTCTCCAAGAGACTGGAGGCGTTGCCACATGGTATGGCAACGCTAAGCCTCTGGACAAGGTAAAAGCCAGCCGTTGGGTCACGGGAAGTTAATTATAAATGAGTTTTACAAACAGTATAACACATATATTTTAGAACTAGGCGAGATGGGGTGTCCTAACCGAAGAAGAAACACCGAAAAAAACTCAGTCTCTTTTAAAGTCCAGCCATCTAAATAAGAATAAAAACATCATAAGGGTAGGTATATATTCATTAAAGAACTCTTTATTAGTAAATGAAATCTTGTACTGCATACTTAGATCCTAAAGCCTAATAGAGTCTGCCCTACATCGTACCATACCACGACCGTGCTATGAACGTATCAGGCACCAAAAGAATATAACGCGGCCCTTTAGAACGTATAAAACATTGGTTCCCAACTTATGGTCTGCGGACCACCGGTGGTCCGCAGGAGCTTCGAATATGGTCCGTGAAAGTGATTGCACTTGCAAGATTCATAAACATTTCTGCAAAAATCTTCTGACTTATCCCTTTTTCTGCATGAATGATTGCTAATTTTTTTGAGTCCACTTCTATCATTCTTGTATTCTTAATTATCTTAATTCTAAAGGTTTTCATTAAATTTTTCAATTTTTGAATTGTTTGAGTTAAAGACTCACGCCCCTAGATATAATCCTGTCGGTGTCCATGTTTATCTAGGACCTTATGGAACCTGCTAACAATAAATACACCAAAGTGGTCCCCGGTGCAAGAAAGGTACCACCACCAGGTAGGGAACCACTGGTATAAAACAACGGAATTACGCGGTTATATCCCTATACTTAAAGAATATGTTTGTGCCTGGTACGTTCATAGCACGGTCATGGTATGATACGGTGTAGTGGGCAGACTCCTTTAAGGTGAACCAGTAAATTTAAATTAATTATAACAATGGTTAAACTACAATCGAAAGGTCGAAAGTTCAAATTAAACTGCAATGGAATACTTGGTTATTCTAAGGTTTAATATAAGTGTTATTCCGACAATAAAGCTAACGTGGTAGGAAAATGTTTTACGGGTAATGTATGGAAGTCTGAGTGCGTTAGTGGTAATAGAATAATAATTATATCCGTTTTACATGTGTTACTTGATGTAGCCGTGGTAACTGACCCGAGTGACCGACGAGTTCATGGGTTCAAACCCAGAAAGGCGTTTTACTTTATGCCACTACTCGCAAGGAAAATGTCGTTAAAACTCAAACACAAAGCATTTATTTGAAATAGACACGTTTCAGATTCTTTTGAATAGTCAAAGCCATGTTAGGTTAGGAAAGCAGCATGTCCTAGAAGTTCGCCCAACGCGCACTGGGCTCACGTGTATTACGGCTCACTCCAACTTACAGAGAGAATGCCAACGACCCAGCAGTGGGAACATAAAAGGCCTATTTTGCTATGAAGTGAAAGTAATTTGGAACAAAAAAGAAAAAGTTGTAAACAAGTTGTTGACGTATTTTTCTCAACGTTTCACGGAAAGCAAGCGTCCCTAACTACAATAAAAAGTGGCTGAGTATCAACAGACTGTCAACAGACACCGTCACCGTACCAGGAGGGCCGGTACACGTGACGTCTCTTAGCAGAAACGTAAGACACGAGCACGCTGCCGGCCCCGTGGGCCCCGACACGGATTGACATAACGTGGAAAGGGCTAGAAAAGGGTTTTGAGTGATTTACCCAAAAAATATACACTAAAAAAATTGCACTCATTTGGCAAGATTGCCAGCTAAGCTGACTGCCCAGTACTTCCCAGGGTCTACTGAATTAAATTAACTTCCATTGCAAAATACTACAACTCTCATACAATCTATATAACATCACGTCTGCCACGCGCCATCCCCAAAGTGTCAGGCAGACGTGTACCTAATAGAACACCCACATTTCGTCAGTTAAGTTTTTTTAAGTCCCATGTAATACGGAACGTCAACCATCAACATCAACTCGTACAAACTCTTAAAAAAGCCGCACTGAAGTCATCATCAGTCTTCACAATCTATCTGTACAATATAAAATTCAAAGGCTTAACTGACTGACTGACCGACTGATACCAGTCGGTCAACGTTATAAATGTATTTGATAAAGTAAAATTAGCTGTTGCCTCTGAATACTGTGAACACAATATGAGTAAGCTACAGAAAATGAGTAGACCTAATTTTGTTCGTAACCTGTCGTACCTGCCTCTGTATAAACTGCCGAAAGTAAACAATGAATACGGTAGAAGAGTCTGGACGTATGCTCTTCCAAGCATTCTGAATACATTCCCTAAGGAGATACCCAAAAAAAATACCTCGACAAATAAAAACATTTTAATAACCTATTTTACCGTTGAAAACACGTACCGTGTGGGTCCACTACTAGACAAAGACCTGTGAGTGAGTAACCTAAATCTTAACCGATAGCGCACATAATCTTGCCTCAAAAAGGTTGAGCGTTATTTTTTTTATTGTAATAGTTTTGATTTGAAAATAAATAGATAGAAAATTTTATTTTTTTTTTAACGCACAATAAAAAAATCTGGTCCTTGAGACATGAGATTTTAATTGGGTTTTTAATTCCACCCCTAAGAGTATGAAATGGGGGGCGGAATTTTCGGTGAAACTTTAATTCTCGGGGTCGATTGACTCGAAAATTAGTGTATACACTCTTCAATTAAAATTATGAGACATATGTATCACAGTTTTTCCAAAATCATCCCCCAACAGAGCCAAATAGGGCTTGGAAACTCACGTAGACGGGCGCAGAGCGCGCAGTGTTGCGCAGGGCGTGCGGGGCGCGGCAGTATTTACCTGTTAGTAAGTAGGTAGGATTTTTCTGAAGTGATAATTGTTATGATTAAAAACATGAATGGCCTGAGGTACTTTGAAGTCGATATTAAACATTTGCGTTAAGACCTTTAAACACAAACAAATAAAAAACATCACCAGAAAATCAAAAATCAGGGTCACCCAAGGCCACAAATACAAAATATTTACTATTCATTATCAACACAAATAATCTCAAGTAAGCCTAGTCCCTTATCAGTCGTTATCAGGCCTCATCTAGTGCTCTATTTAAGAAGAATTTTTCCATAAGGTTGTGGACACAGATGTCGACAGCGGGGACACCGTAACCGGGTCACTCTGATACAGGACTGCAGCGGAGATAATAGGGTTAAATAGTAGGGTTACATGTAAACAGATGGATTTACATAACAATAAGGGGCCTAGAAGAGTAGACAGCTTTCTTCTGTTTCGAACGTCTACTACGATTTTCAGCAGGATTGACTTTTTGATGACAAAATATTTTCGACATTTCTATTATTGTTATCTCTGATAAAATGTCACTGTGTCGAGGGCAATCAAATCAAATGTTACGAGGCTATCAAATGTCATAGAAAAATCTGATCCCACGTTTTTTACACGACACGAGTAATTTCTCCTGTATCGTGGGTGCGTTTACAAGCATTTAAACTCACATACACAGACACCCAGACCCGGAACAACTATTTGTAGGCCACACAAATATTTGTTCCATGCGAGGATCGAACCTCTTGGTGAACCTCCGATTTGGTTCGCGTTGTCCGTCGAGAATCTTTGGTCTAGGCCCTCTGAAAAGCATACTGGAAAAAGATAATACAGAATTTGTGTCTAAATTTTGCACTCCTATAGGTTGTCGACAGATTTTGGGATGTCAGCGATTTATTGTGCCGATAGTCGTTTTGGCAAATGTTCAAATAGCCAAGAGCCATGGCCGTCACCTGAAACGGTGTCTTAAAGTCCCATTTAAGACTTGAGATGCAGAAAGATGTAGGTACAGAGACAGGGAGCGTATTGTTGGGAGGTTCCTCATGTTATTACAAAATATAACTGGCGAAATGTAGGTTGCTCTACTATACACCAACTTGGTGTCTTGAATAATAAATTCCTGTGTCATGGACACCCGGCTATGCATGTATCTAGCCTGGGCCCGGCTCAAGTCAGTAGTTTTAATTAATGCCTTCAGTCAGAGGTCAGAAGTCAAAGGTCAGAAGTCAGTTCGTTAGCAACCGCAATATGTGTCAGAATAGTGTTACAGCGCTACGCATTCTATACTAATGACCATTAAAATAAAGTGTTTCCATGTAATAAAATATCTTGCATTGTTAGAACTATCTCTTCTAAATTATTATTAAATTAAAACAGACAATTGATGAATATATTTTTTGCTTTTGTCATAAAACAATAACCTGCTCTGCAACTCGAAGTTTGGATACTGACTGCAAATTGTATCATAATCTGACCGCTGACCACTTTTCACTTGCATCACATGGTTGAAGACCTCTTCCTGAACTACTGTTCCTTACTCAGTCGCAAACTTTTAGGCGCTATGGTTCACATAGCGTCGAAATTCTTTAGCTAGTCTTGCGCTCACGCGTAAATATATATCAAACAGGTCTTCAACCAAAACTGTGTTTTGAACGCAACTTATAGCAAAACTCGAAATCTACTTGTGTGTGAATTCCCTCAAAATATACTTAAATAAGTTAACATAACAAAACATCACGCCTATTATTCCCGAAGGGTAGATGTCCTGACATACAGTACACCGACATTTCGCCAGATAAGTTAGCATCTTAGTTATTAAAGGCCATTTCATCAGTCACTCATCTTTCCTCGTGCAAAATCCACGTTATTTACGTAGTTGTATCCTTCTGAGGCGGACACCGTGCAATAAAACACGACAACTGTATAAATACTTGTCCGAATAAACGTCATTTCTTTCATTCATGGAGGAAAACACGTGATAAGCCACGGGCTTTGTAAAAATAATCGTCTCTATCTGCCGTCTTTTTGAATTACAATAAAAAAGAGAGATAGAAGCTTGGCCATAAACCTAGGCAATAATTTGTATTGCCCGTCGTCCCGAAGCGAGTCCCGTCATTGGTGTGAGATACGCTCTTGAATTTTTTTCTCGTAGTATTTTTTTTGCGTTTTTTTCTCGCGGTAATATTCTCTCATTTAAATTATATGATGTTAAAGATTTCAACAATTTGCATGAAATGTTTAAGGTAACTAACGTATTTAAGTTCACAAGGATTAATACTGTATCCGTCTAAATAGCTTTCCAATTACCACATTATACGTAACCATTTTTTAGAAGATAGATAGAAGGGTAGAAATGAAAATGAAATCCTTATTTGTAGACATAGGTTTTACATAGGTGTTTCAAATAAATAAAATACTGTTAATCCATGTATGTCTTGCGTTGAAGCGTACAAATTAAGTCCATACCTTTTAGTCAATTATCAATTTCTATGAAAATTCAATATAATAAAAAAATGACAGAATAATATAAAAATAAAATAAAATAATTGATAAAAAAATATAAATATAACATATTATAAGTACATGTCACACAATTACAATTACGACGTACTAAAATTTGATTTTAATATATAATTTAATTCAAAGCAAAAAATTTCACTTATGAAATTGGAGATTTTATAACCAGCATTTTAAGATTTAATTATCTGTGGATTGGCGCGCAATTCAAAATTCAAATAAATTTTATTCGAAAGCCGAAACTGAAATTGTGGTAGTTTTTGGCGCCATGGATAAACTAAAAATTCGTACAAATTTCGAATATGAGTTCCTACGTGGAAATATCGCTGAGCAAACAATACGAAACATTAACGACGTGTATGGGCCTAACACTGCTTGCATAAACACGGTCCATTATTGGTTCAATCGTTTTAAATCTGGAAATTTTTAGTTGAAGAACGAGCCTCGCGGCCGGTAACCATTGTCGACTACGACGAATTCGTCGGCGATAGTGCATGGAAGCGGATCCAACTCAATCTACGGCTGATCTTGCTGCGGGCCTTGGAGTTAGTGTCAAAACAACATTGAAGCACTTGTGTCAAATCGGAAAGATAAAAAAGCTAGATAAGTGGGTGCCACACGAACTAAGCGAGACTTACGCGTCGAAGCATGCATAGCACTAGCGGTTAAGCACGGCTTAATCTAGAGCTCGACGCTAGCGGCTGTTCTACCCACGAGCTCCTCCTCCGTATCAAAAGCTACTGAAAGCATAAATAAACGTTTCCGAAGATTTGGCTCGGCACTACTTAATCTTGCAGGGATTGGAGTGTTCCTTGTTATCAACTTACAATCAGCTAAGATAGTGTACCTACATCATCACTCCACTGTTCTTATCCCAATTTATTGCTGGTCATCAACATTTCGTCCTCTTCCATACTTCTCTATAACTTAGTTGTCATTTCATGAGTCACTTTCTTGCGTACCTATATTTATTATATTATATTTTAAGATAAAAGCGTACCGTTTCTCTGGGTAATGAATTGAATACAACGTACCTATACGATAAAATACGAAACACTTCCGTCAATACACTTCTTAGTTAAGTGCTTGTGACTTTCATTATCGTCATGAAAAACTTTTCCTTTCATTTGTAGGAATTGTAGGTGGCCCAAAAACAAAAGGCTATCAAACAAAACATCTGGCTCACGATATGAAAACAAGTCGTCAATCATACTGACCTAATCGAGTGAACGTTCCCGATCTACCTAAATATAATGTGGGTTTCGATCTGATCTGCCTACTATACACCTAGTTATAGATTTGGGATAACAGAAGTAAGGCATCCATTGCAATTATACTATTGATACTTATCTGTTAATTTTAATAGTATTGTCTCGCTTACTCACACTAAAAATCGTATAGCTAATAATTATCATTTCATGTGAGTTCATTATATTCAGTGACTTCAGTGTAGCTCTACTTTTTCACGCGAGATAAGTGCACGAGCATGTCTAACGATATAAGTGTATGAGTTTGAAATCATATCAAGCGAGTTTCTACCAGGTGGACTCATTTCGTGTTCAAACATCACAAAAACCTATCGTAATACGATTGTGACCAAGTACTGCCATACCAATCACAGATTGGTTCCCTGCTATCCCCATCATTCTGCTTCATAGGGAATGAAATAGAAATTGGATCTCCTAGATTTCCAGAACTCCAAATTGAGTCTGACGGTTGCCTGAAATTGTAATTTTCTGCAGAACTTTTGATGTGAAGCCAGTTTAATTTGTGTATCAATTGAAAACCTTCACGTAAATAAATAATGTAAGTAACTATCCATTTTGGTTTATAGGCCCTGATTTTGATGTAAAAGCAATATATAAATAAACATTAAGGCTTCTCATATTGATATTTTCTTTCAGAAATGATAAAGTACCTAAAAAACTTTAATATGGTTCTTGTGTGACCGTTGACATTAAAATCAAAAGCTTCTTGAGTGGTTGTGATGGAAATATTTTATTAACGTTTCGAAAGATTACTTATTAGAAAGCTTTTAAATTTGATATTTGGGGTGGAGCCACTCCCTGACATATGAGAAGGTAATTTTAGACAAAATTATTATTTGTCGATATAGGTAGCTACCGAGTAGAACCATACTACAATCAAGACCTTGATTGATCTCGGAGCTTGATATATAAGGAAGCATGTTGATATCGATTTTTTGGAAAATCCAGACAGCTGTTTTGGGACTGTGCGAGTCCCACGTACAGGATGCAAGAGAACAAATGGGCCAGGATCATCACCCAGAAGGCGCCTGAAGATGGTCGTCATCGTCGGGCCTGGAAACGCCGATTTGTCCGCAGAAGGCAAAACAAAGAAAGGACTGCAAGAATATGAGGGACAACTTGTCCCCAGCACTCTGACAACTTCAGTTAACAAAGAAAACCTCACGATATACAAATAGTTCCTACACACAATTGCGGATGGTTGGCTTATTTACGTGCTGTGTCATGCAACCTCCCTCATTCTTGTTCCAACGCTAAACATATAGATGAAACAGTTAAGCTAATGTATTAAGAAGTAAAGGTCACGTTATCATCGACGCTATGATAGATGACCTGACCACCCAGTGTATAGGTAACCTACTGCCATCAAATGATTAGGTAATAACACATGCTCAGCGTGACTAGCAACTATAAGAGTATTGTATAGCTTCTGTGTGTGAGTTTGTCCGCGAAGAAAAGGATTCCTATGATACTCTCTATTAGTGAATCTAGTATTTGTACCTTTTACAAACAATATTTCTTTTTCCTCTTTGAAATATTAATTTAGAAGTAAGTAAGCTTAAGTAATTGAAGCGGTTATCCACGCTTTGGTTCATACCGCTAGAGTCAAGTTTCATAAAATGCTTACTGATGCCAGGCAGAAATTGCTGATTATCATAAGAGTGCCCATGGTAAAATTATCCATTTTAATTAAAATATATTATGATTTGCCATAGACATTAATTAATTACTTAAGGTGCACCAACATCAACATATTCTTTTCATGTTACTCCCTGCAGTAGTTAATGCCGAGTCGGTTGTCTGTCAGCCACAGAACTATTTTATAAATAGACCCCTTTCCACATTCCATCACGACGTCACTCGATCAACAAATGGTTACTTCCCCATCGCGAGGGGTTCTTATATCTTTTTTATGATCCGCAGACCTTCCTTGAACTTTGACATAACTGTAGCGTCGTTTATATAAATATGTTCTATCCGGAACTGTTTCAATATTTGGCAACACTATCCGTTGGTCCTATGAGCCGTGAAATTAAAATATCGTATAAGTAGGTCTGCGATTGTTTTGGCAAAATATTGAGATGGTTATGAAATTGGAAAACTATGTAGGTAGGTACAGCTACCAATCGGAATAATAAAAGTTTCTGTAAAGTTAGTGTTAGTATGTAGGACTTTTAAAAGGTTTTTTTGAGAATAAATCAAAATAATAATTTCATAGTCAATTTATTTCTGGTTCATCAAGTTTTCGATATTTTCCATTTGATATTACTGAAAATAATAAGGTTTTATTCATAAACTAAGCTCCCTGCTCTTACAGTTGGTTGGCAACAACAGTAACGCGCTTTTTTTTCGTCTATAAGTAGGTACTTGACAAAAACACAAAAAATAAATAATTTCACAAACTCACAATAGAACCAGTTTATTGTTCATGAACCCATAGTCCTACTCCGATATTCATCGTTTAGGCTTAAATCGAATATAACAACTTTGACGTGTACGCCACAAACAAAGAACTTTTCCTCATTATTTCTGTTTTCGTCAACAACTACCATTTACCTACCCGTGGGTACACACCTACCTATATATGTCGCAGGAATATGATAAAAACAGAGATGTTTTGTATTGTTTGTGGACAAGAATAGTAATTACTACAAATAAACGTTAAAAATACCATAGAATTTTTTTTTGTCATTTCACGGTACCAGTTCTGGTATTTGTTAAAATCCCTAGATTTGTTCAGAGATATGATAAAATCGTGTTGTTATTTTAACATCCTCCGTGATTTTATCAAATCACATAATCAATTGACCAAAACTCTGTTTTTATCATAACCCTGCGACATATACATGTACTAAAAAAGGTATCTAGACGATCATTATCCTTAGGAGGCTTACAGAGTTACAGCAAGCCTTTGACTGCCATGCCGAGACTAAGCGTGACACCAAAAGGCTTTGCACCAAAGATGTAAAGTCACTGTTCTCTGACCTAGCAACACGCCGTTTGAATTTCAAAGAGATTAGGTATGAACGTTTAACGCTGATGGGAATTTCGTTTTCTTTTTTTCATCTACGAATATTATAAAGTGTTTATGTAAAACAGGTTCAATCCAATGAGGTTTTTTTCATTGAATATTGTTCTTCAATGTTAACCCCAAAAATTCTGCCCTTCAATGACAGTTTTCAGTCTTGCTTTTGACTTTTACCCGTTCGTACTTAGAAATTGACTTGGCAGTCCAGTTAAGAAGTGAACAAACTTACTTATGTTCATGCGATTAAAATGAAAAACAAAACTTTATTCGCCTCGGTTCGGTTCGGACGACGCAATTCGACATCGCGTCTTATTGCTTGGACTTATAGCTCTTTCTGAGCGGCTCAAGCCGATTTCTCGACGATAACTTAATGTGAGCACTCACAGAAGAGAAAGAAAAAAGTTTTGCGTAGATTTCCATCGCATATAAAGTTTATTTATTAAACACACTAACTACAGAAAAGAAGAAAGGAACAGAAAAATAGCTACAAAGGTGATGCTTATTAAGATTTTCTCACAATGAGTCAAAAAACACTGTGTTGAGTGAAATCGTGTATATTACATTTAAGAGCAAAATTTTCCTCTAATTGCTTTACAAGTGCGTAGTTCACAGGTACGGTTTCATGTAACACATGTCAATATCACCAATCAGCGGGGTGACGGGATCGATCGACAGTTGCCGCGTAGGCGTAGACCCGCAGGGCATAGAGGTGAGCCTCAACAGAGACAACCCTACCTGTCACGTGGCTGCACGCGTTTAATAGAGGGGGAAGGGTTGACAATGTTAACGCATGGTTTTTTGTAACGTAGTTATTACTCACTGGAGAAAAACTATGTAGGTAGAAGTAAACAACCACGGAACACGGTACACCAAAATATTGTTTACTTTGGTGTTCCGTGTTCCATCAAGAAGAAGAAGCATGACTTATTTAAAGAACTAAAACAAAACAATAGAGAAAGTGAGAAGGAATACAATCTATGTGCACTGAAATAAGCAGCTCCTGTACGGCCAAATGGTTTCGAAATTCAGTTCGTATGAAGCAAAATTTTGTGCAAACGAGGCGAGGTGAGATGTGAAAGGTCTACTTCATGTTCTAAACAGTTTATCACAATACATTCCTTGGTTTAAGTTAACGTTCACTCATGTAAACGCTGAATTCCAAATCAACAATATCATTCTTCTGTATGCGAATACCAAACGGCATAGAGCGTATGACCAGTCAACATGATTTCGCATTAAATTCAACAAATAAATAAATAAATAAATATCCCTGGACATTTCACACAGCACCATCTAGTCCCAAGCTAAGCAACCTAATGCTTGTGTTATGGTAACTAGATGGCTGATAAACTACATATATACATTTTTTTTTTTGTAAATACATACATATTATAGATAGAAAAACACCCAGACCCGGAACAACTACTTGTAGGTCAAATGAATCTCAGTTACGCAGAACCGGCCGGAGTTAGCAAATACTGCGGGCTACCGATAACCGAGAACCCCATCATGCATACTGCTTACACAGGGGTGATCCCTGCAGCTAGTATGTGCGTTTGTAAGTCGTATGTGGCTTGTATGGGAGCTTCTGTATGATACAGCACGATTGTGATAAGGTAGTACTTGATAACATAACATTGTGACATCAGAATAGATTATTATCTTTTGCAGAAGACAGGGAAAATGGCTTAACACATTCGAGTCCACCCTCTTTTCATAGAGTAGTCAACGCCACAAATGTTGCTAGTGTGAGGTTGATTCCCGGCACTGAAAATGTTTATGAAAAAAACCATTTCTTTGTGATATCTTGTTTCTCAGAAACTCGCCGAGTTTCACTGTCTCGGGGCTTTTTTGTAGGTCGCCACTGCTGATTTTGGGTTTCAAAAGCTTGAGGAAATAGAGTGGCGAACTTGTCCCAACAAAATGAAATATTGTAGTTTAAATAAACTAAAAAACATGGTTGAGAGTGACGTCATTTTATTTGTCGTATTGTTCTCAACAAACCCGTTCACTCGATACCATGGGAGATGGATATCATGGGAATACATAAAAAATAACTAGTCCGCCGAATTAAAGGATCATGATCAACGATGTATGGAAATCCGTCTTAAGTTGAAACACAATAAATCTTTATTTATTATAGACTACGCTTTATATACTATTAAATAAAAGTATTCATTTTCACACAAGTATCCGAGTTTTAAAGTAATTAAACAAATTCGGAGATAACCTAAAAATTATGTCTAAACTACTCGCAACTTATAAAATGAAAACAGATCAATCATGTAGGTACCAAACAACAAAGATAGTTAAAAACAAAATAAGAGAACAGCTGCTAATTGAAAAAAAAAACGTGAATAATCGTGCTTTTTATGGCCTCGCAGCGTTGATGTGACATTATCGAAATGAAACAACTTCAGTCAGTCATCATCCCTACCGGTACGTCTGTCATCTGCCTTGACAGTTGCATCTGCGTGAGACGAAACACCAAAATAAATATTTTCACAATGGAACTATGAAATACATATACAGTACCTACGTTATGATTATGATATTACTAATTATTTAGCTATTTATGAGTTTAATATCATTTTTGTGATGTTTTAATGTAAAGGCTCATACCTACTAACTAACGTAACTCGTACAAATGAAGAGAACAAAACGTCCATCATGACTGTACGGAAATTTACCTAGCAATCGTTAATTTACTGTTTATCTTAAAATCATAATTCCGGATACGAAAACAAAATTCCTGAAGTGAAAAACTTGTAAAAAATAAGAAAATAATCTGTATATTAATTTGGTTTTCATACATGCAACTTTTCAAGACTGGTTTTGGTCAATCTCCTTTAGAGTGACGTCACTTAGCTAACCATGGATTGCTTATTGCTGATCGAAGATGGATTGTCATCCAAACTAAACATGTATGCAAAATGTCAGCTCAATACGAAACCGGAAAGTGGTGCACGTCAGATTCGCCGGTCAACAGTCGTATGTAAAAAGAATTAAAACATTTAAGGTTGATCAGACATTCTGAGAATGGCTGGTCAACTTTAAATGTTTTAATTCTTTTTACTTATGGAATAAGCAATTCTCTCATCATGGTAAGCAAATATAAGTAATTGATAAGTAATTTTTAGGCACAATTTCAAAGCTAAATACGACTGTTGACCGGCGAATCTGACGTTCACGGAAAGTGGGTCAAATTCAACTTCTAAGATTTTTTACAGGTAAAGCTAATAAAACCGTGTTAAAAAATGAAAAAACAGACAGCTTTAAACCGATAAATGCAACACTGGAAAAGTCGTTGGTGCATTTATGTTAGATGCTATTTAAAGTTCCCATAACATTTAACACCGACATTTGAAAATTCTTAAAGAAAACACTATTACTTAAAAGCTGGATATGATTTCAAAGCGTTGTATCACTATCGTGTCGTATCGTACGAAACAATAAAAGCTCGTTATATCTCTGTCGGAGAACACTCGTGTCAGTAGGTTATTCACACTTCGACAAATAATTGGAAGCACGAGACACTGATCAGAGTCAAACAGATTAGAATAATTAATGAAATAACTCAGCTGATACAGTTAGTATCAATCTCTTTCATTAAATTATTCTTTTTGGGTCAAGTAATATAGAAGGACTGTCTCGGACGACCTTGTCCTGGATTATTTATTCCATTACAGATTTCATCAAGTGAAAATGGTGAATTTCTTAGGAATCTTTTTATTGGTTTCAAATGTTTTATTGAATTCTGTTGTGGCACATATTTATTAGATGGAACTTTTTGAAATCTCAGATTCAGATTATGTGTTTTATTTTATTGTGGCACGTGTATTAATGTATTTATTACATTTAGGAAAAACAAACACTAGTATTGTATCAGATACATGTAAAAGGCGCTGCCTGAAAAAGATGGGCCACGAGCGACATCATCATCATCATTTCAGCCGAAAGACGTCCACTGCTGGACATAGGCCTCCCAAATGTGTCGCCACATTGACCGGTCCCATGCATCTCGCATCCAGTGGATCCCCACAACCTTCACCAGATCATCGGTCCACCTAATGGGAGGCCTTCCAACGCAACGTCTTCCGGTTCGCGGTTGCCACTCCAGAACTTTTCGGCGCCATCGGCCATCCATTCTGCGTGAAATTTGCCCTGCCCACTGCCGCTTCAGTTTGGCAATTCTTTGGGCCACGTCGCTAACCTTGATTCTCTTGCGAGCGTACTCCGAGCATTACCGTCTCCATTGCACTTTGGGTGACTTTAAGCCTTCTGATGAAGCCCATTGTGAGCGACCACGTTTCAGTCCCGTATGTGATCACTGGCAACACACACTGGTCATAGAATTTTGTCTTGAGACACTGCGGTAAGTTGGACGAGAAGATACCGCGCAACTTCCCGAACGCTGCCCAGCCGAGTCGGATTCGACGATTGACCTCTTTCTCGAAATTACACTTACCTAACTGGACCGTTTGTCATAGGTACACATAATCGTCAACAACTTCGAGTGTAGAGTCTCCGCTCTTCACTCTTCCGGAAGTTCTACTGAGGTCATCGATCATGTACTGAGGTCCTCCAGGGTCTCAGACGTGACCACTATATCGTCGGCAAACCGACGGTGAGTGATGTACTCAATATTGACGTTAATGCCTAGCAGTCCAGAACCCTGAAGACATCCTCAAGTACAGCGGTGAACAGTTTCGGAGACGTCTATATACGACGATATAAGACGTCTATATATGACGTCTCCCTGTCTCACACCTCGCTGCAGAAGGTTAGGTTCTGAGGTCTGGTCCTGAAGTCGGACTGACATGGTGGCGTTTTTGTACAAAAACTTCAACACCTCGATGTACCAATAGTCGATTTGGCACCGTTGGAGCGACTGCAGTACAACCCACGTCTCGATCGAATCGAAGGCTTTCTCGTAGTCCACAAATGCTCAACAAAGAGGCAGGTTATACTCTTCGGTCTTCTATATCACCTGCAGCAGCGTATGTATGTGGTCTACGGTGCTAAAGCCTTTTCGGAATTCGGCTTGTTCGGGAGGCTGAAAATCGTCAAATCTGCGCGCGAGACGATTCGTGATGACTCTTGAAAACAACTTGTAGACATGGCTTAGAAGTGAGATGGACCTATAATTCTTCAGCCGGACATTGTCGTCCTTCTTGAAGAGTACCACCACACCTCTGCACGGAATCAAACAGCTACTGAAGTACCGGTTTTCAGGATTTCGGCCGAGCCACATGCTCAAGTGATAAATAATATTTACACAAAGCGCGGGGAAATATGACAATTTTCCGCCACGACGTGGGAACGGGCGCCCGCGCCGATCCCACGGGGGGTGGCGCGTGCGCCGGCCGTAATCACTATACTCCGGGAATTATTCACCCCCTATGTTATTAACCCCTATGATTTTCAAGATTCAACCTTATATCAACATCATAAAGAGTGATATTCAATGGGGAATGTTGATAAATGTTGTTGTAGAAAAATGAATCTTGTTGGTGGGAAAGTTAAAGTGGGTTTTTGAATGGGGTTGAAAGTGCGATATTAAAAATCAAAATCTTATCGATGACTGATTAAATGATTAGAATGTGTGACAATAGCTGATATGTATTTATGATGGCTGTAGTTTATGTGTTCGCAATAAAATTATGTAGATTTATTTGTACCTATTTATTATAATGTTGTAGGTGATCCAAATTGCTACTGTACTAGATGTTACTATGATCAGTTGTATAGAGATATGAATAACAGGGTAGAAAACGTGGCTTTTTTTTCTTATATTATCACTCATTTTTGTGAATGCTGATTAACCAGTAATTGACGACTGTTTCAGTAAGTCCAAAACTGTAAAAATCTATACTTAAGATAATATTGTGCACAGAAAGTGTTGGTGAACCTTTATTAAATAATTAATTTCCTCATCCTCCATTTAAAAGGGACGACGCACAGTTCGTAGAAGTATTGTAGATTGTCAGGTTCCATAAAAAATATAGTATTTCAGAAAATAAGTCGGCCGAAATAACACTAAGTATCACGCGGTTTTCAAGTATATTTGAATCTACATTAAGCATTATGTATTAAGCCTTTCCAATTGTATTGTATTGTACAACGGACTGGTGTCCGCATCACCACGTCCAAGCGCGTAGTTTGCGTACGGGTGGCAAATTTATTCGATCCACCCCAGCTCCCCGAGAAAAGCCAACAGCGCCTCGGTGTTGCTGACAATCTCGCGGAGAATACCTGAGTTACCGATGTACTTTGCCGTGTATGGTGCCTAGTTAGACCTCCCCAATCACCTGGAAAGCCCTTCTTCAATTCGATCTACTTACATCACTACATATTATAAAACAAAGTCGCTTTTCTGTCCCTATTTCCCTTTGACCGCTTAAATCTTTAAAACTACGCAACGGATTTTGATGCGGTTTTTTTTAATAGATAGAGTGATTCAAGAGGAAGGTTTATATGTATAATAACATGCTTAATATATTAGAGAACCACTGATAATTTCAAGATTTCTATTGTGAAGTCGTAAATAATTTCATTTTTTTCCGCTTACATTGCAAACGCAGGCTGAACCCTACGAGATTTATCAAAATAATGTACTAAGTATTGTACACATTAAAAAGGTCTACAGAAAACTCCGCGATGGTATATGTCTATCTCTTATGGATATCCCACAATAACATGTTTTTGTCATTTACTTTTTACGCCAAATAATGGCTAATTTCCAAAGCGATTTTAACCAATACGGCATTAATCCTTATCCAATTAAATACCTTAAATACATTGTTGATTTAATATAGATCTATATGGCCCTTTACAGCATATGATTTAAATGAATATTTTCGAAGATATTACAGATTTAAAAATTGCGGGACGTAGCGTTTGCGCCGGCACCGGCCGGTGGGCGTGCGGGCCACGGGCAGTAATGAATAAATCAAAACTACTGGATCAATTTTAATCATTTTTTCAGTGAGTGACATAGGCTATATATTTTACACCCGAAGCCGAAGTGGGCCGCTATGTTTTTATATACAACGTTCACAGTTTTTCTGTAGTGTATTTAGTATCAGCATTGCACCCGTGCGAAGCCGGGGCGGGTCGCTAGTAAATGAATAAAACAAACAAAACCTGTTCTCCCCACTATGTCAACAACACTACGTCACATTTTACAGTATTATTGAAATTATGTAACCTTATGTTTGTGTCGTAATGGCGATATGCACGTGAATTACCTGTTACAGCACGAATAAATCATTGTTTTATTATGACGAACATTTTAATGCTCTGGAATTTCCACAAATCTGTTGTTGATTACTTTTGGAAATTTGATGATTTTTTTAGGGATTTGTTTGAGGTATCCGTACTAGGTCTACTTAGGTCTGGTGGACTCTGCAAGACTGTCTAGTGATCGCAAGGGTGTTCTGGGTTCGATTCCCGGGTCGAGCAAAATATTATTGTTTTTTTTTCAGTAGCTGCCGCTGTCTGGTTGATGGCAATAGACTCGCCCTACATATGACTTAAACATAACTGGTGAAATGTGGGTGTACTGCTAGGTACACCTCTGCCTAATCCTTCTGGCATTACAAGGCGTGCTGTTATCTTATGTTCTTTGTCTACATAACTTGAGTAAGTTATGGGGTCATACATAACATACTGAAAGAGATTGTGTAAACTGAAAACATTTAATTAACACTTTTATTTTCTGTGTTTCAATGTCACATTAGTTATCACATTCACGCTACATTTAAGAACTGTAGGTACCTTCTAATGAGGTTACACGCTATGACCCCGACCTCCACCGTTATAGCCCGTGAAAATGTCTAATTAAATTAGTCAATTAGTTATTTTATTTAAGAACATCACTGAAGGGGAACTTAAATTAAAAATATGCGTAGGGGAGTGGTCAACTTAATCAATCAGTATTGTATAAAAGCCACAAACTTGACATGATATCTTGAATAAAGGAGGAATACTTAGATAAATCTGTGCCAACAAATATTTTGGTAAACTTATAAAGATTTTGAGGAACAGAGTATAATGTTCCTCATCCTGCATAGCAAAAAACAGAGGATCCTTCGACCAGGTGTTTTGTCTGGCCTACTGCCTTTTTGTATATACAGGGTAAGGAACTTAACGCCTTGTTCCTCCATACCGGTAACCTATACTGGTGAATAGATAGAAAACCAACAGTCATTACCACCACAAACTACTTAATATACGAATATTTGATCGTTAGCAACACAAAACATCTACCCGATTTCTCATTCCGGAAAATTATAATCAGCTGGACTCGTGTTACTACCTCAAACCGGTAGCCATAGTACGAATTCCTGAAATCAGAGTTGTTGTCGAGATTATTATATTGCTTTCACTGAACGCCTCTCGCCGCTTGTAATTAGCGATCTTTCGGTAAACAACTTCAGTTTCGAGTAAACACGTTTGTACCTAATAATTAAAGTCGCTGATAGCAAAACGGTGATAGAAAACTTCTTGAGAAAACCGACATTTCCAAGAACTAAAAAATCGAAGACATTATGACATTTACCGACTAGCACTGGGCCAACATAGTGAGGAGCTCTTGGCTGATTAGTACCAGCCGCTCTGGTTGATCTAAAGATCAACCAGCGACCTTGCCTAGGTTGATCCATGGACGAGTGACCGCCCATTACATACCGAGTTTCCTCCGTGCGTTGAAAAGCACGTTTAGCCGCTGGTCCCGGCTGTAATTTGTAGATCTTTGACTGTCGTTACAGGTAGTCAGTGGCTCGAAAATCTGACCAGTCTTAGACGAAAGTCTCGAAAGTCTGACCAAAGGGTAGCGTATCGTATTACCCAGTACTAACTGGGTTGTGGAGATCAGATAGGCAGTCACTCCATGTAAAATACTGCTATTCAGCTGCATCCGATTAGACTGGAAGCCGACCCCAAAATAGTTGGGAAAAGGCTAGGCAGATGATGACCAGGCCAACATGGTGTACATACGGACAAATCCACAGAGATGAGGCCTGTGGGTATCAGCTATTTTATGCTGATATCAAAGTTTGAAGTTTTCTGTAGTAGACTGATTATGCAAAAAGCGTTGGAAGCATCAATTATTTAAAAAAAAAAACATTATTTTTTGTGATAACTGTTCTAATAAATCAATGAAAATGTAAAAGCGAGGTAACATGCTAACTGTAGCAAATTCCCAACTAAATTGTTTTTGTTGCATGACTCGATAGTTAGAAGTTACTCCTAACTGCTTATAGTTAAACTATACTAATGACTCGAAATAAATGATATTATTGTTTATGTTTACCCAAACTTTGTAAATTTACTCCTACGTTAAAATTTAAACGGCACGTGGACCTAAATCTGTTTTATATGTAATACTGTATACTTTGTTTATCTGTTTAATAGTAGAGTCCCAGTAACATTGATTTTAAATTAAAAGATAGGATAGGACATCTTTCAAGCAGTATGTTCGCCTATGTTCATTTTAATAATCAGTGATCTTTTACCCGAAGAAAGCCGTGTGGTGCTACGTAGCGTCTATGGACATCATAAAAGGTTAAATCCTCGCTTTACAAAACGGCATAACAACTTGTGATTAACAAGGATGTTCGGAAGCATACAAACTAAACGTTATCAACCAACAAATAACCTGGAAGCGAAATAGTATGTCATCGTCAATAGTTACTTTTGTAACGGTTTCCCCTCCGACGCAGTTCGAAAAAGTCAAGGTCTAAGGTGCTTCACACACCAAGGACGTCGCGGCGACGCCGACGTGAAAACCGCGTAGGTACCCCGATTTAATATTCCTTTGTGAGAAACCGAGAGTAATAGAGCTCTTTGTTAAGTTCGCCCTTCCTCTTTTTTCTATCACCAAGCAGTGTTGCTATGTTTCGCTTTCAGGGGTAAGGATTCCTGTGTAATTATGGAGACGTGAAACATTTCAACTTTATCTCTAGGAAGTCAAGCCAACACACCTAGCTGCGATGCTTCTGGTACAGGACATGTCTTAAACCATCAGGGGGCCTAGACAATAACAATGGCTTTCAAACCGTATTTCTACAATGACATTCAACGGGATTTACATGAGCTTTTCGGTAGCAAATCCAAAAAAATGTCTCAAAATGTTGACTTTTCGAATGTAATGTGTGTACTTAGTACGGGCACTATAATTGCAGCGGTCTGTGTGTAGATATCTTTATGTGAAGGTCGCGGTGGCCCACCATAGTGCTCGTTATAGAAATCAGTGTACAGGAAGGTAAGGGCTAGCTACGTAGTTGCAGGCGCGAAAAGGCTTGGTAGACAGCGTTGAACCAAGGATAGAATAAAATGGCTCGTAATGATAATGAAAGAAATTCGTATCATAACGTATCTGTCGGCTATATATCGTAAGATTCCTCAATGAAAAAACGGCCTCCTCGATGTTTTGTGAAAGACGCAGACAAATTGTAGTCCTAGTCCTCGTCATTGTGTAGTGGTCTAATGTCCATGAAACCTAAATGACGAGTTGATAAAGCTGCAATGAGACTGACAGACAAAAGACGATGACGGCGGCTTGGAGTAATGCCAATGCAATTAGTATTAGGCCAAAGCTCAGTTCATCTCGTTTGGGACTGGGAAATCGAACTTGTAGCGATAGCGAAGTAATAATACCTACTACACATTATAGGCAATGCTAAATCTTTTATTTGATTATCAACCCGTAACCAACAAAGCCTTGAGCCAAAACCAAAAAGTTCATAGTCAAAAGTATCTAACCACTGAGTGTGCATAACCTCTGCTTTTATTTTCCATCTACGCCAAAAGATCAACACCTCCGAACAGTATCCCCATAGGATAGAAAAAGTTGGTACAAATTTTGTAACTATTTCATATTTCCTAAATTGAAATATGAGAGGGTTTGAGCGAGCACTGACAACATCAATACACATCTACTTAACAACGTTAACAAGCACTCTAGCAGATTACCGAGTTTCAGAGCACAATGCCTTCAAAGAGCAATTAGATATTTTTGCTCATTAAAAACAAAAAATAAATAAAGCGAGCGCTAGTCGCGTGCCGCGCGCGTAGCACGTGCGCGACGCGCGCCCGGCGTGCGTGCGGCGAAGATGAATCATAGTCATGCTTTTATGGATTATGGATTTTATTTTTTTAATGGAATTTGTATGTTCTTACATTAAAGTTAAGCTTTATTTTAATGGCACTGCTAAAATTATGTATACGTCGTACTATTTTGCCAAAATACGGATAGATATGCTAAGCTAAAAAGTTGCTAGAAAAGTCACAATATCAAGCTTTATTTATAAAAATTGGCAAAACTTCAGGTTCCACCGAGACTTGAACTCGGATCGCTGGATTCAGAGTCCAGAGTGCTAACCATTACACCATGGAACCACTGATTCAGGCCGCCAAAATTGTGGATATAGTTCTAGATGTGATTGTGTAAGTACTGGATTATTATTATGACTTACAACAGTTTGTTATGAAGTTTATGGCAAAATAGAAAGACCCTACGAAGTTTAAAATAAAATACTGAAAACCAGATCAACATTTTCTGTTTCATTAAATTCCTGATTCAAATCTTAGAAACAATCCAAACCTATTCACCTCCCCTCCTGTTTAAAACCTGCAAGCAATTTTTCGATTTCAGTTATAATATAACCAAAATACAAAATATACAACTTCAAATTAGTGCATGACGGATGAGTGGTTATTGAGTTATGCCAATCGAATCGATTATGACAATCGGTTACCATCGATCATCGAATGTGACAGACAATCGAATAGGAAGAGTTGAACATGTGCCGATTGCAAAGTTGTAATTTTATTGTTAAATTAAATCAATCCACATGTGAAAAAGGAAGAATTGAAATGTTTTCAGACTAGTTAAGAACTGAATAAATACATTTGAGTGCCTGAAACCTAATACTTACCTAGGTATCTTAACAAAAATCTTAAATTCACTGACATAACACTCACTACCTAAACTGCTGGATTCAGAAGGATAAAATTTTGCACGCGAGTTCCTTTTGCAATAAAGGTGAGCAGTAACACTTTTGCCAATGGTAATTATTATATCTCATGGTGTTGTTTAATTACTAACCATGTAAATCAATTAGCTAGATGTAATAGACCATTGCCTATGTATTTACTTAAATCTTAAACAGCTTGGTCCAACGAGTAGGTTGGTTGGTACAAAATAATTTAAAAAAGCACGCAATAGTTTCGTAGGTCTACTTAATTATTTATCATATTATTGACATTGGTCCCCGTCCGCACACTACATTGACCACATGAATTATGTGCGCAAACATTACGCACACAACACAAAAATTCGAGCTTTAATATTATTATATTATTCATCTCTTATTGACATATCTGTGTGGACGACACACGGTCTTCGAATAATAGAGAGCGACCGAATCAGCTTGATATTATAATGGACCTGTCATTTGCATACTGTGTACGATTATAAGTTTTGGTCGCAGTAGAATGGACACGTTTATGTGTTTGGGAAAAGATTGGATCTTAATATTATTTTCAAAGTACCTACTTAAGTAAACCCTTAGTAAAGTAAGCGCATCTTTTTATTTATGTATGTAAAGTACCTTAAACGAACTTACCAAAAACAAAAAATCCTAAGTGTTATTTTGAAACCGTTAGATCAACAAACTTTATGAATGCCTGAATAAGCCACAACACAAATACAACTATCACCAAAACTACTGGAACCTGTTACAATGTAACAGTCATTATTATTTAATAAAGTAGATTGCATCAAACGTTCCCCTGTCATGTGATTGTGATACACTCCCGACTGACCATGCCGTTTTATTGCTCAACAATTAGTTACCGGAATGGGGCGAGAGCTCTGTTGTCACATAAGAACCTGACCCTTATCACAAACGAATAGAGCTCAATTTCAATCAATTTATACTCTAAATTTGGGTGACAGTGACAGCCGACAAAAGAATTGACCACACACTGACCTCTCACTTATACAAGTGGTCAGAGAAAACAATGAGGATACAGTTTATAGGCAACCAAAGTGCTCTATATTGTTTGAGCAATATACACTTGAACAAATTTAATTAAATAGAGGCAATTTCAGTGGTCAGCCTTAAACAAATATTAATCAAAAAGAGGATTTGGGGCTTATTATTTTAGTATGAAACAGTATTAAATAGGCTTGGTATAAATTACAAGATGAAAACCGCGAAAAAAAAATTGATGGAGTTTTGTGCTTGTTCACGATATCAATTCAACAAATTGAAAATCGGGGCAATTAATGAAAAATGCATTATCATAACTGTAATCGTAAATATACCAGTTGGTAACTAAATAATAAATCAGAAACCCAATAAAAATATGCAATAGTGGAATTAACGAAATTTATAACTGCCAACAAGTCGTAACTTTATAATCAAGTTAATAATTGGAATAGCATCGGTTTGATCGAATCGGGCGGCTATTCGATGAATGGGAGCTAATGATTGAGCGTGCGTCGTGTATTATGCGAAACGCCCCATCACTAAGAGCATGGTTCTAATTTCAAACTTTAATTTTGTTTTCTTGAGCCTGTTATAAATTAAGTTTACGTACCTAGTTACCAACCTATTTTAAAAAATAAGAAAGAGGTCGTCTTTAGGTTGGATTAAATTTCGGAGTTTAAAAAGTTCTATTGATTTTTCTGAGATGACAAATCTCATTAGTATTCACGTGAATTCCCTACTTAACTGCGTAGAGTGAGGTCGGGAAATATCGATTACCTACCGAGATCTATGATCTCTTAGGTATTTGCCCATATAGAGGTAGGCAAATAGCTCATAGACCTCGCTTCATTCTTATTTGGTACTTCACCTCATTATTAAGTAATCTTGTTAAAACAACAATACAGACAAAAGATGTTAGTTATATCTAGGTACAGACGCCACCACATCAAGGTGCCCGAAACTGTCAAATTTTCCCAATCAACCTTGAACTTAATGCTTCAGCGACAAAGTTAAAAATCGGCATTTATTTAAAAATGATCGTTTTAATTTTGCAAAACAGCAAATAAAAAAATCTAAACGGTCATCTTTTTTAATGATTGATTCTCTTTCTTTGAGACATAAAATAAATCAAATCAATCCAAATTTTTATCAGTTTAGATACGCAAAAAATGTTTAAGATGTAGAAATTACGTCTGCGTTACTTGTTGGGCCATATGAGAAATTAGCATTAAGTATCTAATATTTAGATACTTTTTTATATAATTTGATTTATCTAAATTACTTTTTTGTCTATTTCAATTTCACCCAGAAGTCAAGGTCGAACACAATTAATAAAAGTTTTGGAAGGTCAAATTAGGAATAAAATCAACGTCAAGGTAAATAACAAAATGTTGTAATAAGGCGACGTAGCCCCACAACGCGGGGCTCCTTTTTCTGTCTACAGGGCTTATAGTAACCTAACACGAAAGAGATGGCGGGGTATTAGTTCGCTCGCTCTCTAGAACCCGCCATGCCCTTCGAACCTAACCTGTTCGGAGTCGGGGTATCCCAAGTCCCGAGCTCGTTTCGCTCGCGCCAAAAAGACCAATACCTAAAAAAGAGGATCAAACATTATTTTTTTGTATACTATCAAATAATATTAAAAAATAAACAATATTATTAGAGGATCAAATAATATATTTATACTTTGTAGTAGTTTGATGTGCAGACGTCTGTACATACCTACCCACCTGAAAAAAGACACCAACAACTAGGAGTTGGGTTACTAACTAGGAATGACTTTTGCGCATATATAATGTTTGTTTTTTTCTTCATTTACTTAGGTACCTTTTATACGAGGTTATGAACTTTAGCATCTAATAGGCTATTAAATAATGCATTAGATAAAAGTATTTTTTATTATAAGAAATATCTTGCAGAAGTACTTCATTAATATTCATTTGTAGCCTAAACAATCAACATAAAAAGTTGCCCCATGCAAAATGGGTCCGTGATACGATTGTTGACAGCCGTAGAATAGCTTTCAAATGATTTTAATTGCTTTTACACTTTCATTGTGACGAGTGCTGACATCTACAACGAATTGAAATTAATACTGTTTTTATTGTGACGGTCATTTGATATTATTCAGCTATATAGTGGCCGAGTTACCCCTTCTCGAGACGGTTGCAACTCTGTTTATCAAATAAAACATCTTGCTACTTACCTACTTACGCCAAAACTACAAATTTTTAATCATAGTTGCATGCTTACTCCCTATAACATTAGCTATCTGCTAGTAAAAGTCCTATCAAAATCGGTCCAGCCGTTACAATTCAATTTCCATTAACAGATTATGACCTTTCCAATAAGTTTTCGTAATTTGGAACTGAACTTAATTTACTGAAACTGAAGAAAAAATAAAAAAATCAAAATGTCCCAGGCCTGTAAATTAATGACAGAAAGTATGATAATGTCGACCATTTCCTTGAGCATGGCAAGGAATATGGTCGATGTGCTCACTGCAATGACCTTGAAACGGCTGAACCGATTTTGATAAACATATCCTAGACTAGAACCACCGCTAGCAAACCGTTTTTCAAATAAAAAAACCGCATCCAAATCGGTTCACCCGTTTAAGAACTACGGTGCCACAGACAGACCATAGACTAATATATTTGAGACAGACGCACATAGCGGTCAAACTTATAACACCCCTTTTGTGTCGGTGGATAAAAATGGTTTTACTACAATATTTTGTCTTAAATGTAACGTTAGACTATGATGTTTTAAAGATAGAACTGTCACTTCAATTACCTATCACTATAATTAATCATGCATAATAATGGCAAGATTTTTTATTTTATTTTTCCCGTGTATTTTGAATGCAATGCAAACAACTTTTCTTGTCTTGCCAAATTAAGGGATAAGAAGCTTCCAAATTGGTTCACCCATCTTGCCGAAGAGCTTCTCTAATATACTACTGTCAGTAGCGTCATCTATCTTAACAAAACAAAACAAAAATTGAAAACTGGTAAATCATAGATGGCAGTATAAAACTAATCCGTCCCGTATTAGTTTACAATCATTTTGTATGTTTCACACGTAGACAGAGTATCCTATAGACACCGGCAAAGCGTGTCGCAAAAAGAGACAAAAAATAAATACGTCACGAATTTAGGGTTACCGGGTGAGGAAAAATTTACCCCACAATTTATGAGAATTGGAAATTAGTACGTAAGACAAAGCCTGAATATGCCAATGACATATCCGTTACCATCGGTACGCAAAGGCATGCGATGCGGAGAAGACATGCTGCCGAACTCAAATTAATTGCGATGAGGGCAGGAGTGACGATGGATGATGATGATGTGGTTCTAAATTACTGCCATTTCTGATGTGATAGTAGGTTCTGGGTTTGTGGGTAAATAATAGAACATGTTTATTTTTAATAAGCTTTTATTGATTTAACACATTATTGTCCTTTAAATAAAACAAGCTTCGTATGTTTCTAATTTTTTGCTTAGGTTCAAATCCTTTTGTTGCGTGATGTATACGCAGTTCAAAATAGTGCATGGCAATTGCCTTAATAAGTAAAACTTTGTGGTTTCCAATAAAAGGTTGACTTTCAAAATGATTATTTATGAATTCTTCTTTCTAATTAACTTATATTCTTCTTTTTAATTCTCAAAATGTTTGCTGCAAATTTTTGATGACGGTTTTGGTGTCCAATCTGTTCGTCCTGTAGCTACAATCCAATTTTGACGTAAATTATCAGGTTCAGGGAAACTGCAAAAAGTCATTAAATATTTCAGATATTTAATTAATACTCACTGCAGAAGCCATCATATTATTATTTCCCATAATAGTGGGTAATAATTTATAGAAAAGTTGGCAACACCAACGTTTTTAGGTTAGAATTTATAATTGAATAATAATTGTTATTTTTGTGCTTTTTAAGGATGAATCGTACGTCTAGCGTACATTATACACAATATATGAACATAATAAAATGTTACTGAATGCCTAGAACTGATAAAGAGTGGCATACTTACGAATGAAAAGACAATCCTGGGATTTTCGTTCCACTATCACTTTTACACCCTTTAACGCTACACCACACCATTTTTTTGTATAAATGGTTGAAATAGTAAGTCTAAATTGTTCAAAACAAAATATAACATTAATTACTTAACATATAACACGTAAAAACTGTATTTTAAAGGTAGATGATGGCTAGCTGCACGTCAGCTGTCAAACTTTGTTTAGCAAACTAGTGTGCTGACCTTGAAAAAACGTGGCACGCTCGATGAAACAAAAAATTTTATCGTTCTGTTTCATTTCTTTACACGACATCGGCATAAGTTGTTCTTTTTCTTGTGTGAATAGGACAAAACATATCAATTAGTCTATAGCATTCTCTGTCTACGGTTTCACAGTGGTTATATAGTCTTTGGTTTCACATTGTATTACTTTAGTGCAACCTAAAATCAAACATCAATTTAAACATTAGGTAAAAAATCTTATTTCTCGAAGTTACCGTTACATTTTTTTTTGCATTGGTAACCTTTTTTGTCAAAGTGACGTTTGGCCTGATTTTGTTTTGACAGCAGCCAATTGTCACTATTTCATTGATAAATTGATCGGGTTGCAGGCAAGGATACCGAGCGCGTAAATACGGACAACTTATAAATATTGATTTTCTCCAAAATATCGCATTTGTTACGATATTCAATGCAGTGAGAGTGTTTAGGTGTCATCATAGTTTCGTCTCTCGATGTCAACACAGTCTAAAACGATGCCGATGTTAGACCTTAAAATGTATGTGAGAGTTGTCGCTGCCGTATTTTCTGTAAGTAAATATTATTTTATTTTTCCGACGTAAGTACACATAAGTACTGTATAAAAAACCCAGTTTCTGAAAAGCATGTAAATAAGATGTAACCCTGACTTATAAATAGTGTTCGCAACTCATAAAATCTGATTAATACCCACCCTCATGTATAATCGTATTAAAAGTCCTCCGTTTAGAACGCATGGTGATTACTGAAAGTATAAAACTTTATAATTTTATATCTAGAACAAGCAAACATAAGACAGGATGCATTAATAAATTTGTCACAACAACATCTTATTCCATGTCTTTATCATAATCTTTGTACCTAATTGTAATGAGACTGTGGCTTCTTTATTTAATTATCATCTTCCAGTGTTTACAGAGAGTATCATTAGTTTATGAGTTGTTATTGGAACAAGGATTGTTAAGCATTTGTTGATTAGATAATATTATTGTATGCCTTTTCGTCCTTTCTAAATTAAATTACATTAGCTAAAGCTACTTTTTCAGCTGTAGGTATGCAAGGTTTGTTTGAAACTGATTTATTAAATATTATAATAGTTCTAATGACCTTATATGCGAGGCTAACATGACCAGGGATCACAGGTTTGATAGGAAGAAAGGGAGGCCTTTGTCCAGAAGTGGGACACAATGAAGGTAAACAAAAGAAAAAGAATAAAAAGTTTTTATTAAATCATTAATATTATCTGGAGGAGGGATAAACCAAGGCAGGGAGCTCTCAATGTAGCAAGGTGGAGAATGCTGCAGTGACAGCAGCATCACTGAAAAATAATAATAATAAGGAGTCCTGTGTTTAACTGAGATACCAGAACATTGCTTTAAATGATATTACAAGATCTTGTCTTTGAGAAATAAGACAAATCATAAATCCGAATACTAAAAAAGAAAAGATTAAAATCAAACTGCTCTTTAAAAAGTAATGCAGTTATACACATAAAAAATATTAATATTTAAATAACATCTTCAAAATAATAATCTTTTTTTGCTGGTTAAAAAGTATGCAGGACTTAATAATTTTTATTTTCCAGATATCATCGGCAACAGCCTTTGTGTTGGCACTAATCCGCCTCCTCAACCCAGATCTGTTTTACCTAGATCCTTTAAAAGGAAATGAAATAGGTAATGCGTTAGGTATACTATACTTCTGTATTTAGATTGCTGTTGCATGACCTTCCATCGTTTCATCTTGGCCTTGCTGTTTCTTTATCTTTGTCTCTTAAATCTTTTCTATACAGAGAATGAACTACCTTTTTTAATATTTTACTATAAATTCTACTGGGAACTAGTCTACCACAACTTTGAAAAGCCCATGTTCAACTTTGTTCTATTCTCAATTAAATCTACAGAAGCTAAAGAAATTCAAAATTCACTGATGTGATAGGTATCAATATTTAATGAATGACCACAAAACATTGTCTGTGCATTATTTTAAAATCGATCAAGAAACATTGAGTTTCTTGATCAATTTTAAAATTATCATTGATATGACAATTCATATAATCAATTGACTATCTGTCCATACTTGTATCAAGTAACTGCCTAGTACCTTTTCACGCCTTAACGGCTGAACGGATTTTAATCATATTTGGCACATGGATAGACCATGGCCTAGGTTAGGAAATAAGCGGTCAAAGCCGTTGTTAATAAAACTGCTTGAATGCTTCACATACTGCCTAAAATCCCTTTCTCAATAACATATAATGCAGAAGCTGTTCCTTCCACAGGTATCCACTACTTCATAACAGGTCTAATGATAGTGACGAGTGGCATAGGCTTCCTGAACAGCGTCGTGGTGATGAACCGCAGTGCCAGCCACAACACAGGCAGGAACATAACCACATGGTTACTGCTAGACTCGCTGTTTGAAACCACGAGGGTTGTCTACGTGTTTGTGTGTGAAATAGTGCTGAGAGGGAAAGGACAATTGCAGTTGTATGACCTGTTGATCAGTGCTGCGCAGTACCGTGAGTATCTCTCAATATTTATTTATTTTTAACAGCCGCACACTTTCCCGCCGCTGGCAAAATGTCTTCCTCAAAATTTGTATTTGTATTTTAAAAATTTATTTCACCTTACAACATTATCACTTCAAGTGGTTAGTCCCGGCTGTCATTTGTAGAACTTTAAAGGCAGACAGTCATTACGGGGAATCAGAAGCCCAAATGTCGAAGCACGTATTACCCAGTATTAAATTTGTGGTCAGATAGACCGTCGCTTCATGTAAAATGCTGGTATTCAGCTGGCTTGGTTAGACTGGAAGCCGACGCCAACATAGTTGGAAAAACAACATACTCGTAGTCAATGATGTTATATAGTACTAGATCAGCAGTGCTCGCCGCCAAAGCGTTGCCGGGTCGTAGATGGCCACAGCCTTATCTGGCTTCAGTTGTCAAGTTGACGTCAAGCGAGCAATTGCTTAAAACTAAAAAAAATACAAAATGGGGAAATGTGCGGTTAAAATTTGTATGTCACGGTCTCAAAAGATGAATAAAACACGTGGTGTTACATTTCACAGGTAAGTTAGCTAAATTTTCTTCAGATTAACCAAAAAAACCTGACGAAACGAAGTCAAATTTTTAAACATTTTTATTGTCATCAGTGTTACCAGTAAAAACGATTTTTATTTTGCCAGAGACTTGGGAGTTTAGGGAATGACGAAAGTATGTTCCTGTAAGTCTTAATTATTATTATAGTCTGTTTGGATTAAACAAAGGTATTTTAATATAATTATTCTTATTAATATTTTAATATAATAATTCGTTACAGATGCATGAACTGGTCACTAGAAAGGCATTCCGCGTTGTCAGTTCCTAACAAAATCCTGCTCTACAAAACAGTCCTTATCTATTTATATGGACACAAGAACAAAGTGACAAGTAAACGCAATGGACGTGCTCTTAGATATAATTTTACTTTTAGTAAATTAAGTTAGATTAAAATTGCTTATTAGCCTTATTAGGCTAGATTGTAGTATAATAAAAAAGATTAAAAAAAAACCATTTTGAACAATAGTTATTTTACACAATCTTAATAGTCTTGAAATAAAGTATTTACGTTTACGCATTTTTTTCTTCCTTTGAGTACATAATCCATCCATTCATCCATTTCTTTAATTCTCAATTGAAAGATACATAATACAACCTTTCATAGTAATTGATTCAATAAATACCTTCATTCATTCTGGGGAAATTATGTGGATCATTGGCAACTCTGACCGTTCGTCCGATAACAATGTCTTGGCTCTTTCCAATGTCATTAGTTTGCCGGTAGAAGAAATGAGACAAACATATTATTTTGACAGATGACATAATTTATGTATCCGTTTCAAAGCTACGACTTTAAATTCGTAAGTGGCTACGTTTTTCTAAGAGTTGTTAGTAGGACACTGCTCCTCTAGTATTATATAACCTCATTGCTCGTAGTTGACTAGGCGAATGATAATGACCCGACGCCAGCATCCTTCTTCTCTTAGCCCAATTTTGTCGTGGTAGGTACACCATGTCGTGTTCCGTTCGGCCAACATCTCAGTATTCTATCGCTTCCTAGCTATATCATCATTCACACAATCCTACCAAAGTCCATTGAAGAAAACAATGAAAACTCACATACTTTGTATTTTATGTCTTGTTTCCTGTATGGTGCGCACAGACATGACTCCAATTCGTCGTTCCGTCCGGTAATCGAAGCCGCGCATAACGAAATCAATTGCTCAGTAACTGCGCAAATAAGCCCTCCGTGACCAATCAACAGGCGCGTAACTTGTGGGGGGTTTATCCACTCACTACAGACCGCTGAGGAGATTGATTGTTGACCTAAAATAATGTATTGAAAAGGATTTCTATTTATACATAGGTATACACTGCAGACAAAGTGGTGTCAACATAGTTGCCAGTAAGAATTGATGTTGCCGGACACAATGTTAAGCAACTGCTGCTCAACTTATGATTACGGCTGCACGACCTCGGAGCATCGTGAATCATCGCAATGCATTTCTCTCCAAGCATTGAAATACTTATTTAAGATTCAGTCAATCCCAATTGCGGCCGCGGGCACTTCTATAAAAAAAATTGAACTGATCGCTTCAAGGCTAAGCATGTCACCTAATCGGATCTAAACACGGTCCGCTTTTGCATCGCTTAGTTCAGGGTTTCTCAAAGTGGGGTACGCGTACCCCTAGGGGTACACCCCAACGATAGGGGGTTCGCGACCAGATTTACGTTATAGTGGCTGCATTACAAAGTACTCTGTGGGTGGCTGGATGACTGGCAGGCATTTGTGGTCACGACCGAGAGAGTAAATTCTAGTTTGAGTATTAAGCAGCAGGAGTCATTACTAGTAATGCCCGTTGATGAAAATCTTCGAGCTGATTTAAAAAGGATGTCTCTGATTGATTTTTGGTCAGCTAGATAGGCAGAATATCCCGAACTCTCACGCAAAGCGGTGAATTTCCTTTTACCCTTTGCTACAACTATACGCAATGCGTATTACGCATGTGAGACTGGATTTTCACGCCTAATCATTATAGAAACGAAATACAGAAATCGACTTAATTCTAACTCAGCGTCAGAATTAAGGCTAAAATTATCCAAAATTATTCTAAAAATTGATAAACAAGCCCACTCATCATTAATATTAAAAAGATATTTCTTTTTGGCTCTGTATTTCTAACGTTTTATTGAAATTTTTTTTTTTCTTCAGCACCCTATTTATTATTATTTTTATCTTGGGGTTAGGGGTTCGCTGTCAAATGAAAACTTTAATGGGGGTACGTGGAGCCATAACTTTGAGAAAACCTGGCTTAGTTGATCTGTTTTTGGATGTATAACATCCGAGGATCGGATCGCAGCCAGTGCGCCAGATCTCTCAGTTACAAAAAAGATACACACATTGATGCGCTGGCCGTAACAAGCTCTTCACATTTTGTGTCATACACGCAAAATTACTATTAGTAGCATAGTTGATTATGTAACTTTTCTATTTACTCGGCGCGCGGCGCCCTGCTGAAGAGTTCGTGCTCTTTATGGCACAAAAGATTAGTAGCTGTAGCCGCGAAAGGTCACACCATTAGCAAGCAGGCCAAGGTTTATGGGCTACACACAGCACACACACGCCTATGTTGCCTGTAAACATTAGTATATTGGATATTCAACAAACATCTTTTTTCTGTCTCTTTTATTTTGTATTGGGAGGCACATCTTTTAGTAAAGAACAGGCTGTGTGTCCGAGGTGGGATCTCCCATCGTTAAATATGATGGTCTTCCATAAAAGCTTTCATGCCCTATTTAACCTCTTTAGGGGAGAATATTCAAATATCCTTCCTGAGACTTTTACTTTACTTTTTATATAGGGCGTAAAAGACCCTTAACGATGCCGAAAGGCACTTGTTCTCCCCTTCATCGCGATCATTTTTTTTTGTTCCGGACCTTATCTGGGAACCTTATGGTTATGGAGATATTGGAGGTCTAAGTGCCAATTTTCTTTTCAGTACTATTTTTTAAGGTAATAACTTTACTATAATTACCTCCATGATCCGTTTACTATTCAAAGCATCCATCAGCACAATAATTTGAGTGCGTAACTTTGAGTTTTACCGTAAAACGTGATATTTCATCCCAAAAAAGTCTTATCCCAGCAATAATTTTTGCGTAGGGTAGGTAGGTAGTTTGATGTACAAATGTACATGTTTCAGGAAATGCATGAAACCTAAGAATTGTGTACAATTCCTAGGAAATATAGGTATAAGGTCATCCCACTAAAATAGATGGTCAAAATTTAACACAGAGCGTTCAGTACATCTAACCAAAGATATCCAAGCAAAAAAAAACACTGATTAAAGTGATTTTGTTTGAACCGTTTTGTGGATGTGTTTATTCTAGTGCCAGCATTTATTATTTTAAGTCAAAATAAAATCACTAATCTGTAGGTATATACAATTCCAAGTCTACTTAGGAAATGTTTAAAAGCCAAGTTCGGGGTGGCCCAAGTTCCGAGCTCGCTTCGCTCGCTCTTACATCCTAAGTTTTCCTTGCCACAATGTCTTGTTTATGATGGTGTGTGTAGTGAATTAGGGTAACATAAAAAATAGGAGTACGATAGATACTCTCGACTGTGTGTCGCGCCTCGCACCGCTATCCCCGCTGTACTTAAAAACATCAAGAATGTAAGTACCTAATACATTTCCGATCGCTATTTAGGAAATCCTAGTAAAAGTGAATATTACAAAATATATCATAGATTTCCTATCTTTTTTAGTAACTGGAGGTACACATTTCCTAGGAATTGTATACAATGACGGATTACATACTTTTCCGTCAACATACATAATGCTTGGTTGACGGCTTTGTGAAGGTTCCGTTTACACCCTGTATAATTAACTGTTTTGCGAAATTTCATGCTTCTAGGTCCTACGGTTTAAGCCGTGCGTTGCCTGTCAGTGTGTTATTACTTGAAATTGATTCACCTAACTATACCTATAGCCAAGTCTTTTGGACTTGCAGTCGTAGACGATATAAGAAAGGGCTCCCTTCTTAGAGCGTCTACGACTGTGCTACGTCATAAAATCAATGTCAGACACACTGCCTCCTCATACATTATCGATATTAAAAACAAATATCTGCATTGTTCACAATGTTTACAAATGTCTTTTAGTAGGTAATTGAATATAGAAACTTGAAACTTTTTCAAAGTGTACACTGCTGTTCCTACATCCGTCTTTTGTAGCCTGTATTAATGTTGTTTTCTTTTATTTTCCAGTGTTGGACAGCTTCCTCTACTGTCAAATGATACTACGACACTAGTATTGGGCGAACATCTGTAATTTAGGCGTTACTATAGACTATAGAAGCCATCCATAGGATGCCATCGTCTGCCCTAGAGGCAGATATACGATTATACAAGATTTTATAGCAATCTTGTAAAAAGGTTCAATGCATTTAAAAGGGGAAGTTGTCTTCTCCTTGTGTTTAAAAAACGATAGGTTTTATTGTGTATTTTATTGATAGTCGGCATTGCTTGGGATTTGTGGCTACATTTGTCAAAAATAACGGTTTCAAAGATTTAAATCTATAGATGAGCCCTCACTTGTATAGTTGCGCGAAAACATCACTCATCCCGCATGGAACTACAAGCATGACTTTCAGTGTGAGTGAGCATGGCTAGTGTCTTCAACGAAAAAAAAAGGACCTGTTTTATGGGGTTAGGCCAATCTATTGATTTGAATCTTTAAAGCTTCTGAATTTAGAGGTTCCATCAAATCTAATGTGTAAATAGAGTTGTACACTAGCTATTTGCACTGCATTAGCTTCCAAGCAATGCTGACGTAGAGGACTTTGTCCAAATATAATGATCATTCCACTGTAGCTGTGATCGTCGAATATAACGAATCTACAAAAATCAGTTTAGATGTTAACTGATTACAGTTAGTCTACCAGGTTGTGCCTGTGGGTAAAGATCTTAGAAGCCTGGTTTCTGAGGTATTCTTAAACGGAGTTTTTTTAGGGTTCCGTACCTTAAAAGGAAAAAGGAACCCTTATAGGATCACTTTGTTGTCCGTCTGCCTGACAAGACCCTTTTTCTCAGGAACAGTTAGAGGTATCAAGTTGGAATTTTCTCAAATACCCCGAGTATTTGAGAAAATTTCTACCGTGTCTTTCAGCTGTGAAAAATTGAACTTGTAGGTCAACGCGATCAAAGATGTGGCCGTTTATGTCGCATATTTTGCTATTTCACGTGGGAATCAAAACCCATAGGGTACTTCTCGTTGGCCTAGAATCACGAAATTTGGCAAGAAGCAATGTCTTACAGCACAGGTAAAGAAAAAAATCTGAATACCCTGAACATGTAGTTTAATAACAAAAGCGAATTTTACAGAACCCTCGGTTTCGTAACTTGGCACATCCCGTTTCTAAGCACTCGGGCCACAAGTTGACAATAGTAAAAGAAGCCATTGAGATTTTATCTAAGCAACCAAGAAACCAGGCAATAGGCAGCTAAGAATGTTTTAAAAACTCAATTTCCAAATAAGAAAGCCATTAATTTGATCTCACTGTCACTGTTAAATTTTCCGCGCTATACGAACTCAGCGGGTTTTTATACCGGAGACAATAAACTGTAAATCACACTGTATGATAGCTTTACTTGAACATTATGTATCTCGTAAGTCTTGCCTTGCCGATGTTGTGTACATTCCTTTAACTTTCCCTAAGACTAGATGTAAGGTAGCGAGCAGACTAGTATTATTTAGTTTTAAGTGTTAGATAAATTATGTGATAGTCAGGCGCGGATCGCTAAATTTAATATATACTCATAGTTTTAATCAAAAGGTTGTTAGGATTTTCCGACTAGTGTCGGACTCGACCGAAAGCCTCGTCACTTGGCCACGAGCTACACTTGCGACTGTGGAGAAAACACATGCAATAAGTTGTGTACAGCATGCCTGTCACCGACTCCACGCGACACGACTCAGAGCGAGCGTGTCGCATCGGCGCAGGTCGTAAACGGCGCCAAAAGTTTCTAAGAATCTTTTTTCAAAACACTTTCTCGTAAATTGGTTCTTATCGCACTACGATTGGGTTCAACATGCAATTTCACACGTGTGGATTTTTTATATTTTTCCGTACACGTGCGGATATAAAAACTTCCACAGATAACTATTTAAACTAAGTCCAAATGGGTTCAATAAGTATAGTCGGCGGTAATTGTTTTTTTTTTAATTTCGGCAAAGAGATATTATGCGTCTTTACGGCGTAAATATTTTTTGAGTATTTAAATTGTTTTTATAAATAGAATATCATAGATAAATATAATTATTTAAAACAAATATTTACTTTTATGAATAAATTAACATTTATTTGTGTTCTAAATTAAAAAATATTTGAATTTTCTATTTTTCATATTAGGCTGTTTAGCGACATCATACCTTTGCTTCTACTTCAACCTGGCAAAAGCCAAGCGCGGAAAAAAAGCAAATTAAATCATAGTTTCCTAATAATTCCTGACAAAAATACTTTCCGTTCTAATATTTTATTTTTTCGAGTGTTTTTAAAAACGTCATTTGATTCGCGTGGGGATTTGTTACTGCAGTTCTCGGGTCCCGCACCCTCGACTGCAGCTCGGGGGTTAAGCCTCGAATGCAATAACAAAGTTTCCCCACTTATATCAAAATGTACTATTTTGCAATAACTAGTTCTTCCAATAAATAAATTCTCGTCGTTTTCGCCTTGTGGTTGTAAGATCCGCACCTGACTGCAATATTATCTTCCCACCGAATTTTAAGTATTCGTACTCCTGCACTGAAATCCTCAACAAGTATTATTTTTTAAACTATTTTACTAATTTCGTATATTTGTATAGGTTTGTGAATCTTTTTTATCTGTGATTTTTGGGTTGTTTTATTAGGTTTTGATTTTATGCAAAAAATGCTTCAAAACAGGTTTTATAAAGGTTTGATTTTTAAGTATCTAAAATACTAGTCAGAGTAAAGAGATTATTAAAAAAAAATGTTAATTTGTTTTGAGGTTTAAAACTAAAAGTTAATGAATTTTCATTGGCTAAGTAGTCATGTTTGTAAAGTTGTGTATAATTGTATAGATGCGGAGATCTTGACCGATTTGTAACTTCGTTGAACGAGAAATAAAACCAAGTTTTTTATAATGAATTAATCTTTTTATTTCAGTGAGTTGTTTGTCCAAAAATATAATGCGTACGCAGCTATTCAACACTCTTCAACAGGCTACAGAATTACAAAGTGCACTTCCGTCGTACTCTAACAAACTATTATACAAGGCATTAGGGTGGCTGCACACTGAGCGATACAACATAAAGATAATGAATTAATAGATCGCTGTTGAATTAAGCTAATGACGTCGAGCTACTTGTAAGAAAGAAACATTAATAGAGGATACAAATGTGTTTTACAAATAACAGAGCGATAACTTGTTATTCTTAAACAAATAGTATGGATAACAAAGAATACACATACATCGGCAAATCCTAAATATTACACGTTCAATATCTTCTAACTTTCCTTGGTTCAAATCTAGCTTTTTAGACGGTACCTTCTACTTATGTAGTATTTCCTTATCCATACTATTTCATAAAATAAACTGAAGATCTGGTCACAATGAGGCAAATCCACAATTTGACTGGGCCCATCGGGTTTTTTAACGAGCAATAAGTCGCACGACTACTCGCACCAATTTGCTGACCTCTGAACAAATTAGATACCTTCAGCTTGGCCAGAGTTTTAGAGGGTGCTGAAAACTTGGTCAATGTATCTTATCGCTTGGTGTGCAGCCAGTACATCACAAAACACACGCTGAATAATCAAAGCGGCGTCGCACTCCAACAACAAACTTACTAGAACGCTTAACGAAACACTCGTCAACAACACTATACTGTTTTGTTCGATATTCAACCCTGTTGATAATGTTTTACCATCTATTATTGCTCGGTGATTACAGGAAAAGGGTACAAAAATACTTTGGAACTACGAACTAATGTTTTAGGACAAAGATTTTCAGATAATTCTCACTCGATTTTGCACTGTAAAACATTACCAACAAGATATAATTTACATTCGAATGTCAATAATAGCACATTGTATCAACAACACTAGTAGTTATTGCTATTTCGTCATCCATATTCAGCCTATTTTATCCTAGATTTGTAGTTACAGTACTTAAACTTAAATATATAATAACTTCCTCAAAAATTAGATTGATTACAATTTTAATTTCCCAAAAATTTCGAGTAAAAATCGAATGAATAAGTTCATAATTGTCGAACTGAGTGTACGAAGCATGTCAAAGCCAGTTTCGTAGTTAATATAATTTTACCCTGTACATTTTACACAGACGAATGATTTTTTTCTTTTCAATTATTTGATTATGGGCCGGTTGAATTGAGTCAACAGGTTTTTTTTTTTGTGAATACACTTCTAAATCATTAAATCTTCTGCCAATACTGACAATTTTACCAATCACTGGTCTAAATTTTGGGTTGCTTGACGTAGCAATGACGAAAAAATAATCTGTTTTGTCATGTTTGTGTTACCTGCTGACTCGCATTTGTGTTAATTGCTTGCAAATTATCATTTTATTTGATAAACCATGGTGTTTCAAAAAGTCAAAAAGACAATATTAGCACAAAATATGCGCGAGCAATCGATCGTTAAATTTTACAATAGTAATACTGTCATATAATCATCTTGTTCGAATATTTAGAGTCCATGCCACAAAAAGCTTAGGTACCTACTCCCAGATTTGAGGCAAACTTATATTCTACTAAAATATTGCATTAACAATAGAATAAAATAGCCTTTTACCTGAAAGCAGAGTATCGGCACACTAGTTCCACTTTATTTACCCAACTAAGCAGAATTCTTTCAACTTCAATGGCACAAAAATATATCGCCGATCTTTTATAATTCATTGACAAAAGATATAGATTTCTAATATATAACTATTGCTTGTAGTACGAAAATACTATGTTTTTATTTATATTTAATGGCACTTCTAAAACTTTTGTTATTTTAATTTCAAATCGATGAAGTTGATCTCTAATATTTGCGAATTACTCTATATTATGGCAGAAGAGAATCAAGACATTTTTACATGAAAAACAGCTATCTATGTCCAGCTCAAACAATCGCTCGTTAACGCTAGTATTTCATAATATTTGCTAATTATCTTACATTATTACAATGTTGAAATGCATAAAATCTTGTGAGAATAAAGTAAATATCCTTAGAGGATGAATATTGCTACGATCTGTACTATGAGACTCAGACGGCACGCGGGGAATAGATGGCAGTGGAGTCCGGAACCAACGGTAATAGTATACCAGGTATGAACAACCGAGCATGGGGAAATATTAAATACTATATTAATATTGAATGAACGTAGAATGCGCTCGTATCCACTACGTCCCCACACCCAACTCGCCTCCACTTGAACATCATGTGAATTCACAATGTAACTTGTATTATAATTATTTTTCAATAAATTCATCTCACAACCCACTACAAAGTCGTAAACAATGTACAAATTGAGTGAATAATATAATCTAATTACAATATATACGTATATATAATACAGTTTGCGAGATACATCTGAGATCTAAAACATAAGGAACTTAATAATAACGTTCGAACGCAATACACCAAACAAAACGCAACGGTTCACGTTCAAATTATTTGTTACATTATAGTAATATCTACAAATAATATTGTCATGAATTTAATACAGTAATCTACAAGGCGGGCGTGTATTTTATTTACCTTAGAATACAAGTACCAGTCTAAACATTCTTGTTATTATCACGCTATTAATTGACAGTGGATTTGGCAGGCGTACCAATTCACTATATCCTTATTTATTTCGTCAGTCCACTGCCATGACGGATCAAGGCCTTCCTAAATGTTTTCTCATTGATTCTAAAAGACAAACAAAATACACTCGGCGCACCACATTACTCCAAGATGTAATAGAACAGTCGACAGTGGCGCCGCCTACCGCGCGGATATGTTCCAGCAACCTGTCGTGTCCTTACGTTAGCTAGGGCTACTTTACACTACGATAACGATCTATATTAACAAGCTACGCTATAACTATGGGGGGCGCACACATGCGAGGTCCCCAACTTTTCATTGTATTTGTGACACGCATGGAGGAGACGCAAGATTGAAGTGAAGTGAACTTGTGACGTAAGTCAGAAGTCTATTTATGTTTAAAAATAAGCCAATCAACGTTTGTTCGTAAAGAAGCGCTGCTATCTCTCATCAAGTCTGATTGAAATCAACTTTAAGTAATCGTCTTCCCAACTGTCTTCGGTCATGGCGGTGAATCAAAGCGCAGGCCAGCCATCGACGCAGAGTATGCGCAAATCATTTTTCAGTACGAGTAGTAGCCAGGAGTTTGGAAGTTTGCGGAAAGAAATTATAAAAAGGAAGTTTTGTGTTGTATTTGTTCATAAATATTTCATTATAAACAAAAAGCATCAACTTTTGGCAGCTCGCCAAGTCTTGACCAAAATTTTGGCAGATCCACTAACTATATTCGCAATTTACGAACCACTTTTATAAATCGAAAATGAAACAGGTCAGTTTGTCAACTTCAATCTCGCGTCAAATGGTACAAGTAGTGAGCACACAGCGAACATTCACAAATGGCACGGTATTTGGCCAATAGCAAGAGACGAGAAAATTTTCAAAAATATTAGGCCGAATCGTTTCCTAGTAAATGCTTCAAGAGATAATTTAGGAACATACACAGTCGTATCTCGAACTTTTGGCACCTTCTAATGAAAAGCACCTATAGTGTTGTACATGAATCTTTTGGCGTGTGGTCTTAATTGGACCTAAACTCCACCCATCTTGTTTTTCATAACACTTTCCACAGATGTCTAACGTTTACTACCGGCGCCTTCATGCCAATGTCACTGAGACGCCAAAAGAGCCATGGAACACTAATTGAATGTCGACTAAAATGAGCGCGATTGAAAGATGATTCATAAGAAACTAAGCTATCAATTTTGACTTTCGCCGTACAATTTGTACAATTCAGAGAGTGGAATTAATATCCTTACTTAAGACCGCTCCGGTTAGAACCCGTGTACGGCGCCTACGGCGTAGCGGGTGGCTACGGCGTAGCGCGGCGCTACGGCGTGCGCGCTAGAAGTTCTGCTGGCGCTTGCGCTTGAGGTGGATGGCGTCGAGGATGGGCTGGCGCTTGCGGTTGTAGCGCGCGCGCAGCTGCTCGATCTCGGCCTCCATCTCCGCGTCCAGCGACGCCATGCGGGCCTCCAGCTCGCCCACCGACAGGTAGCCCAGCTGTGGGGAGGGGACCAACATTATGCGAACTAGGTGCGTGGGAGACTTACGTGGGATGGTAAACAATCATAATCAATCTATAACGTTCAAACTGCTGGACGTAGGCAACTGTAAAACTAATGGCGCTGCCTGGCACAGCTGGTCCAAAGCATTGTCAATGGTTGAAATCAGGTAATGTCATTTTATTTTTCAAAATAGCTTGACTTCATTGCCCAGATTGGAACTTAGCTATGGTCGCGCCATCTACAATGAGCTTTTAACAGTCATTGGAAAAATATTGTAAATTTTGTAAAACCTTTTATTTTTTTATCATCATCACCATTATTCAGCCGACAAGCTCTCACTGCTGGACATCGGTCTTTTATAATATTCTACTTAAATATAGGAGCACACACAAAATGTTAGTCAATAGACTTATGCAACAAATATCCAACGTTCAGCGCTAGCGTACAGAGAACTACTTATGTCTAACACCAGTACACACAGGGGTAAGCGGTTAGTGACGCACGCGTTTCGTTATTCGCTCGTATTAGTATATCGACACCTCCAAACTAAAGCACGCGCTAGAACTACTAAACTATAATAATTCTGATAAGTTCATCGGTTTCAGGACATAGTATTTTTCAAGAACAAAATGCAAGTGACATAACATACCTATGTTTTCCATCTTAAAACTTATGTTGCCTTGCCTAGCGTGGCGTTTATTACGGCCTTATGTTCATGCAAGCATACCGTTATCAAAATCTACCATACCAGCAACTCCAATTCACCAAGATGCCTAGGCTTAAACCTGCATTCACCCTTTTCCAAAAAAATCACTAAAAACCTCAAAATTTTAGTCAAAAAGTGATTAGTAACAGTAAGATATAGAAAGTAAGGAGGTGTCGACACATCTCGGCGGCCGCTTACGTCTGGGCAGCGGCAGCAGGGAGACCACGTGGAGCTGACTTACGAATTCGAAGTTCCCCTCCTCCACGAAGGCGCGCTGGAACGTCAGCGCGGGCGCAGCGTCGGACTCGGGCTCCGCGCCCACGCTGCGGGACACATGCTTACTGTTAACATTATCTTAAAACAAATGAAAATTGGAAACAAATGCGTTTCAATTTTGAAATACTAAAACTACTAATTCCAAAATTGTACAGCGTTTCATAAATATAATATTGACTTGTAAATGTGTTTTTTAAACCAATTTACACAATAAAGATTATTAATTACCTACATTTTTGACACTTTCGTCGAGACTACATTTTAAATGTTAATCACGGGAAGTAGCCTTCAAAAGACATGGACCTACGTCACCGTATAGTCCAGGAAAAATGACATGGACAGGCTTGACAGTATTGTCGAGTGCCATGGACATTATTGGACATATCTGACAGTTTTATCTAGAAACTGATGACATGGAGTTTCTCGTCAGTATTGATCAGTAAGAGTCTGTGTATACCTGACAGCATCGTCGCTGGCGAGCCGTGCGTGCGGCGAGAGCGTCCCGTTGGTGGGCGCGCCGATGTTCAGGTGGTTCACTTCCTTCTTGTCGAAGTGCTCCAGGAATAGAGGACGGTATTTAGGCCTGTTTGTGTCCATCGGGTCTGTGTCGTGACCTGAACAGAAGGATATTTGTTAGACAATTGAGGGTTATCACTATTCATGATTGTTTGCACAATTATAAAAGTTCCATACATGCAAACATTTCAGCAAAGCAACTTCGCACAAAGGAACAAGAAAGAAAAGAAAATCATATAAAACGAGCGCCATTGATTTGTTGCTGTTCTGGTTGGTCGTCTTAGACGATTCAGTGTTACAATCAGTGAATAATCTTTATATTGTGTTTTATAACGGGCTGTTGTCCGCAACTCCACGTCCAAAGCGCGTATTTTGCGTACGGATACAATGCAATACAAAGATAATTAATCACTGATTTTATGTAATAAACTTTTTTTTATATAGGTTTGGCATCTGATACTCTTAATAAGAAGAGATAACTTACGTTTCATAGTAGCGAGGTCTGCATCTGGTTCGTTGATGACCATTGTGCCTAAGTCCGCAGCCAGATCAGCCGTGCCGTCTCTCGTAGGCACTAGTGTGCCGTCTCCTCGCTGCTTCATGGTCGCTTCTTCGTAACCTTCACCCTGGAAGGGAAAATAATTATCTTAGAGTGTTATTTTAGATATATAGATGATAAATTACCCTTAATAAATGAATGAATTAACACATAGTATTTGAACATCATACTTAGTGATTCAAGGGTGGGAAATCATCAAATGACTCCTCCCGCTCTGGGCGGAGCGGAAGGGAGTGTCAGACTCTCACTGACCAAAAACCACCCATGTTCCCTCATTGGCCCTTTATGTTCCAGGGCCGCGGTATCTCTTTCGAACAGTCCCGCAGCCCTGGCAGGCACCGGCCCTTGCGGGCCCCTCCCGTTTGCTGACAACTCTTTGAGGCGCGCGTGGAACACGAACGCGCCGTCGTCATACGACGGACGGACGGCGAGCTAGCCCATTACTCACCGTCCACAGGCCCGCGCCTACGGTGGCCGGGAACCATCACGGCGTGGTGATTCACCACCACAGATATAGATAGCAAGACTTAGAGCTAGGTAACGCAAGCGCAGCTACTGCGCCTGCGCCTGCGCACTCAGTCTACATCGCTGCGCCGCGCTAGTCGGACGTCAGACAAAAAATCTTAAATGCCTAATTGCGCTGTAGTAAATTGAATCTTTGAATCATTTGGTTTTCGCATCACTAAGTAATGCTTGTGACGTCATAGTGGGTGGGGGATGGGAGATGGTACATTTGATACAAGAATTTTAAAATCATACAAGTTAATTGTATTTTTTTATATTAACGTCGACTACAAATATTGTATTGTAAATAAGGCATTACAGGTAGACGTGAAGCTAGGACAAAACGAACACGTGACACGTGTTCAGCTAATATGGCGTGGACTAACTGTGTAGTGGCACATACACGTAGAGACTTACGGCAGCCTTAGCCTTAGCGTTGTTGGTGCTGGTGATGGCGCTGCGGAACAGCTGCGTGTCGCGCAGCTCGCGCGCCTCCGCGATCATGGCGTGGACTAACTGTGTAGTGGCACATACACGTAGAGACTTACGGCAGCCTTAGCCTTAGCGTTGTTGGTGCTGGTGATGGCGCTGCGGAACAGCTGCGTGTCGCGCAGCTCGCGCGCCTCCGCGATCATGGCGTGGACTAACTGTGTAGTGGCACATACACGTAGAGACTTACGGCAGCCTTAGCCTTAGCGTTGTTGGTGCTGGTGATGGCGCTGCGGAACAGCTGCGTGTCGCGCAGCTCGCGCGCCTCCGCGATCATGGCGTGGACTAACTGTGTAGTGGCACATACACGTAGAGACTTACGGCAGCCTTAGCCTTAGCGTTGTTGGTGCTGGTGATGGCGCTGCGGAACAGCTGCGTGTCGCGCAGCTCGCGCGCCTCCGCGATCATGGCGTGGACTAACTGTGTAGTGGCACATACACGTAGAGACTTACGGCAGCCTTAGCCTTAGCGTTGTTGGTGCTGGTGATGGCGCTGCGGAACAGCTGCGTGTCGCGCAGCTCGCGCGCCTCCGCGATCATGGCGTGGACTAACTGTGTAGTGGCACATACACGTAGAGACTTACGGCAGCCTTAGCCTTAGCGTTGTTGGTGCTGGTGATGGCGCTGCGGAACAGCTGCGTGTCGCGCAGCTCGCGCGCCTCCGCGATCATGGCGTGGACTAACTGTGTAGTGGCACATACACGTAGAGACTTACGGCAGCCTTAGCCTTAGCGTTGTTGGTGCTGGTGATGGCGCTGCGGAACAGCTGCGTGTCGCGCAGCTCGCGCGCCTCCGCGATCATGGCGTGGACTAACTGTGTAGTGGCACATACACGTAGAGACTTACGGCAGCCTTAGCCTTAGCGTTGTTGGTGCTGGTGATGGCGCTGCGGAACAGCTGCGTGTCGCGCAGCTCGCGCGCCTCCGCGATCATGGCGTGGACTAACTGTGTAGTGGCACATACACGTAGAGACTTACGGCAGCCTTAGCCTTAGCGTTGTTGGTGCTGGTGATGGCGCTGCGGAACAGCTGCGTGTCGCGCAGCTCGCGCGCCTCCGCGATCATGGCGTGGACTAACTGTGTAGTGGCACATACACGTAGAGACTTACGGCAGCCTTAGCCTTAGCGTTGTTGGTGCTGGTGATGGCGCTGCGGAACAGCTGCGTGTCGCGCAGCTCGCGCGCCTCCGCGATCATGGCGTGGACTAACTGTGTAGTGGCACATACACGTAGAGACTTACGGCAGCCTTAGCCTTAGCGTTGTTGGTGCTGGTGATGGCGCTGCGGAACAGCTGCGTGTCGCGCAGCTCGCGCGCCTCCGCGATCATGGCGTGGACTAACTGTGTAGTGGCACATACACGTAGAGACTTACGGCAGCCTTAGCCTTAGCGTTGTTGGTGCTGGTGATGGCGCTGCGGAACAGCTGCGTGTCGCGCAGCTCGCGCGCCTCCGCGATCATGGCGTGGACTAACTGTGTAGTGGCACATACACGTAGAGACTTACGGCAGCCTTAGCCTTAGCGTTGTTGGTGCTGGTGATGGCGCTGCGGAACAGCTGCGTGTCGCGCAGCTCGCGCGCCTCCGCGATCATGGCGTGGACTAACTGTGTAGTGGCACATACACGTAGAGACTTACGGCAGCCTTAGCCTTAGCGTTGTTGGTGCTGGTGATGGCGCTGCGGAACAGCTGCGTGTCGCGCAGCTCGCGCGCCTCCGCGATCATGGCGTGGACTAACTGTGTAGTGGCACATACACGTAGAGACTTACGGCAGCCTTAGCCTTAGCGTTGTTGGTGCTGGTGATGGCGCTGCGGAACAGCTGCGTGTCGCGCAGCTCGCGCGCCTCCGCGATCATGGCGTGGACTAACTGTGTAGTGGCACATACACGTAGAGACTTACGGCAGCCTTAGCCTTAGCGTTGTTGGTGCTGGTGATGGCGCTGCGGAACAGCTGCGTGTCGCGCAGCTCGCGCGCCTCCGCGATCATGGCGTGGACTAACTGTGTAGTGGCACATACACGTAGAGACTTACGGCAGCCTTAGCCTTAGCGTTGTTGGTGCTGGTGATGGCGCTGCGGAACAGCTGCGTGTCGCGCAGCTCGCGCGCCTCCGCGATCATGGCGTGGACTAACTGTGTAGTGGCACATACACGTAGAGACTTACGGCAGCCTTAGCCTTAGCGTTGTTGGTGCTGGTGATGGCGCTGCGGAACAGCTGCGTGTCGCGCAGCTCGCGCGCCTCCGCGATCATGGCGTGGACTAACTGTGTAGTGGCACATACACGTAGAGACTTACGGCAGCCTTAGCCTTAGCGTTGTTGGTGCTGGTGATGGCGCTGCGGAACAGCTGCGTGTCGCGCAGCTCGCGCGCCTCCGCGATCATGGCGTGGACTAACTGTGTAGTGGCACATACACGTAGAGACTTACGGCAGCCTTAGCCTTAGCGTTGTTGGTGCTGGTGATGGCGCTGCGGAACAGCTGCGTGTCGCGCAGCTCGCGCGCCTCCGCGATCATGGCGTGGACTAACTGTGTAGTGGCACATACACGTAGAGACTTACGGCAGCCTTAGCCTTAGCGTTGTTGGTGCTGGTGATGGCGCTGCGGAACAGCTGCGTGTCGCGCAGCTCGCGCGCCTCCGCGATCATGGCGTGGACTAACTGTGTAGTGGCACATACACGTAGAGACTTACGGCAGCCTTAGCCTTAGCGTTGTTGGTGCTGGTGATGGCGCTGCGGAACAGCTGCGTGTCGCGCAGCTCGCGCGCCTCCGCGATCATGGCGTGGACTAACTGTGTAGTGGCACATACACGTAGAGACTTACGGCAGCCTTAGCCTTAGCGTTGTTGGTGCTGGTGATGGCGCTGCGGAACAGCTGCGTGTCGCGCAGCTCGCGCGCCTCCGCGATCATGGCGTGGACTAACTGTGTAGTGGCACATACACGTAGAGACTTACGGCAGCCTTAGCCTTAGCGTTGTTGGTGCTGGTGATGGCGCTGCGGAACAGCTGCGTGTCGCGCAGCTCGCGCGCCTCCGCGATCATGGCGTGGACTAACTGTGTAGTGGCACATACACGTAGAGACTTACGGCAGCCTTAGCCTTAGCGTTGTTGGTGCTGGTGATGGCGCTGCGGAACAGCTGCGTGTCGCGCAGCTCGCGCGCCTCCGCGATCATGGCGTGGACTAACTGTGTAGTGGCACATACACGTAGAGACTTACGGCAGCCTTAGCCTTAGCGTTGTTGGTGCTGGTGATGGCGCTGCGGAACAGCTGCGTGTCGCGCAGCTCGCGCGCCTCCGCGATCATGGCGTGGACTAACTGTGTAGTGGCACATACACGTAGAGACTTACGGCAGCCTTAGCCTTAGCGTTGTTGGTGCTGGTGATGGCGCTGCGGAACAGCTGCGTGTCGCGCAGCTCGCGCGCCTCCGCGATCATGGCGTGGACTAACTGTGTAGTGGCACATACACGTAGAGACTTACGGCAGCCTTAGCCTTAGCGTTGTTGGTGCTGGTGATGGCGCTGCGGAACAGCTGCGTGTCGCGCAGCTCGCGCGCCTCCGCGATCATGGCGCCCAGCGTGCCCGGGTGCTTCGTGTTGCCCGCGTCCAGCGCTGCGGACAGGACGTGCTAAGTGAACATAACGCCACACACGCTCGTAGGAGCTTTGCAGTGTGGCGGGATTGTCCCATATTGCATTCAAAATTAGCAGTTAAAATGATTGATTAGTAAGTATTCATTGATTTGTCATCTAATCAAGCTCTCAGATTTAATAATAAACAGAACCCACTCAGAGAGTCAGAGCACACTCATTTTGCTTCATCAGTGATGCTAAAAGCGGAGCCAATAATAGTACATTACGATATTAGTGCGTTAAGATGGTTATAACATGCGAGGGCGTAATTGAGCCGAGCATGTTATAACCAATACGCACGTATATCGTACGTTTTTTAACACATTTGCGAGGAAACAGAAAAAAAAGATATTCACAATACAAGTACAAAGAAAAGAAAATTTGAGAAAAATGGCGCGAGGATTATTTTCTGCCGTGGCTGCGTGAAAATGTTGGCAAAGACGCTAGAGCATGCAGCCAAGTTATTAAATTACCGAATAAACTGTTTTTTATTTATTTATATAAACTCAATCTGTGAATGCACACTTGCTTTCCCGCCATTTTAACAGCGCGCCAGCGCTGCCTACTGACTGGCGCCGCGCGGCGATTAGTTCGAAATTTGAATAGCAACAGCGCGCTGCTCACTAGCTGGAGTCGTGCGGCGGCGATCAGTTCCATATTTGAAAAGGCAAATAATACTGTTATGGAATTTGTATGGAGTATAACTTAACTATTTGCTTTAATAACACACGCGTTTTTTATGACCCGCTTTACATATTTAAAACCGGTGGAATTACATCAGCTTTACGAGCAAGGGTGTTAAAAAATACATATAAATATTGCTAGAACAATAAATTGTATTCAAACATAATGCCAATAAGACAGTAATGGCTAATAAATAAAATAATAATAAAAGGCTTACCTATAAACTCATGTGTTAACAGGAACTCAGCGGTGGCTCGCTCCTCAGGGTTCTTTACAAGACACTGGCTCACGAAGTCTATGAACTCTGGCGACCATTGATCTGGCTCTCTAGAAATACACAACATTCATACGTTATCAATGTATTCTGTCAAAACAGTCAATAAATACAATATAAAATATCCTATTTAAACACAACGTAAAAAAATATATACCAATAACCGAGTATTAAATGAACACCGCTTTGAAGTGCAGTTTCAATTTTCTAGCTAGATATATTGAAAACCTTCAAATGTCTTTATGAAGCTGTTGGGCTGAACATTTTTGAAAAGGCACAATTCGGTAGAGACAGGTCTGCAGGAAGACTGATCACGTTGTTAATGCATCCTCACCTAAAGGAGGGCGGCGGCTTGGTAGGTATCATGAATATGGCTCGCATGGGGTGGATGTCGCCGTAGGGCGGCTTGCCCTCCGCCATCTCCAGCGCCGTGATGCCGAGCGACCAGATGTCGGCCACGCAGTCGTAGCCGATCTCCTGGATCACCTCCGGCGCCATCCAGAACGGAGTGCCTATTACTGTGTTGCGTTTGGCCATTGTGTCCTGGAAGAGTCAATTGTTGAGCAGTGATTACAGTTTCCTGTTTTGAACTCTGACAAACGTCAAATAATGATTTGCAAGATAAAATTATCAGCAGAAATGTGATTATTTTATCTTGCAAATAATTTTTTCTTCTTCTCTTCAATCTTTAATTTGAAACTTTTTTTTCTGTGTAAGAAACTAATGTTCTTTTAAAGCCATCATAACTAAGACGGAATAATTGTCAAGAAGCAGTATTTTAAACACACGTTAATAATATTAACGTGTGTTTAAAATACTACTTCTTATTTTATTCGAGAATATTATTCTCGAAAAAAAATACATTATTTTTGAGCAGTAATCCGACGGATCCAAATCTTAAACAGTCACGCATGCCTATGGCCACATTATGTAATGCTGCATCGCAGATGCGTTGCTAACTTGCTGATAAAGCAAAGCTAAAATGTATCATGTGCCTGATTACTACTCTGGCACTAGTACTCCTAAATCAGTTAACTTTAATCCTGCAATAAAGATTTTTGAACTTTTTGCCAAATTAACACAACACTAGCCCAAAAACTGTTTCCATCTTCAATTATAAAATACAAGGAATCCTCCACAAAAACAAATACAAACATTCATCTCACCGTCAACTGTCCTGCCACTCCGAAATCCGCCAGTTTCGCGTGTCCCTCCGTGTTGAGGAGTATGTTCCCTGCCTTGATGTCCCGGTGGATCTTCCGCCGCCTGTGCAGGTACTCCAGCCCCTTGAGCGTGTCGCACAAGATCGTGGCGATCTCGTCCTCTGATAACGTCTTCTTGCGAAGCCGCATTATGTCTGATACGGAGCCGGCGCCGCAGTATTCCATTACGATCTGGAATGTAATTGTTATAGGTATGTGAGAATTGTAACGTTTCGGAGTAGTCTCGTTATATTAATCGTCCCCACGAGCCTTTTCTTAACGTTATTTTGCCGCACAGTGGATTTCAAATGCTCATATAAGCGCTGAGTAGAAAATCCATCAGACCGATTTTTTAACGCGCTGATGCCCTATTGGATTCTGTACGCTCAGCTTGTCGCTTATAGTGTAAAATCCAATGTGTAGTATAAAATCACCTGTGCGGACGAAGGCTTACTTTATGATGGTAAGATGAGAAGCAAGCTTGACGATTTAATACATTCACAAGGTGAAATTAAATTAACTGACAAACTTCCCAGAACACCACACGTGATGACGCTACCAGCAGCCGTTGACTCTGTTAACAGCCTGCTGTAGTTTGCGTTAAAAGTTTTTCTTGGTACAAATGATCATTTCATATTGAAATACCCGTTACGTTGTCTGTGAAGTTATCCCCAGATAATTTGAATTGCTTTAAAGCTACCCTAGAAATTGCTTTGCGACATAATAAAAGTACAAAATAAGCTAAACCAAAAAATAAATTGTGCGTGTCAGCTACGACGCGTGACTAGAGTTTACTCTGGAGAGACTAATCCTGGCGATACGATAGACAAAAGAATTATCACCACTAATAAGGAATCGAAGAAGACCTGAATTAAACTTGTACAGAGCAGGGAATCCTGGCACAAAATTCAGAAGACCTCAGCAGTGGGTGAAACAAGGCTGCCAATGTAGAAGAAATCGAAGGGAGAAATGTAACTACTGCGGTATTTAACTGCCTGGGTTGATAGCTAAACAATAAAACCATTCTCCCACCTACGTCGTCCAGAACGTCTGGATTCAAAGGACGCAATACCAAACCCAAACTGTGCAATTTAAAAATGTAGGTCAAGCCGACACTCTAGACTAAACCACTTTACAACCTAACGCCCTAGGTACACTTACGACCTATGTTTAGACATGTTTGTATCGATCGCCTTAACCTTGAAGTTTTCCCAATTAAAATGTCATGTTAGCGGCAACACTTGATAGATAGTTTGCGACAATTGGTTTTCCTAATCATTTAGGCTAGATACGGATCAACTGTGTATTTAAGCCCCGTGCGACCTCAGGCGATGCGTGTTGCGTCAAGCGACATGTTTGGGTGACACTTGTTTCGTTCGCAGAGTACATTCACATCGCCACCGTCAGCCGTCAGAAACGATTTATATCATGTAAGTATGTATATTTCTCACTGTCGCAACGTGTGAGCGAATTGCTGGTGGCCAAGCGGTCGTAACACTCTCCAGGGGGTGCTAGGTTGATAAAAACGAGTTATCGATCGTACGATTATCTTCTTGGAGTTATGACTAACATCTTGCACAGCTATGCTAGCGTTAGTCATCTTTCCGCGTAAAAGAATGTCAGTGAAACAATTGCACAGCTGTGGAGACTATACATATACTGTGTAACCGTAATAAACATACCTAGTAGGTTTCCTATCAAGAAGGATTATTATATCATTGTTACAATACGTATGCTTTCTACAAGATAAGTAAACTACTAGCCTGAATCTTTATATCTATTTAGTTATGCAATTCGATAAGACTGGCAGAAGACGGACGATTCCAAAAACGTAAACATCTTTAAGTTTTTCGCTAGCCTCCCAATCCGCACAGATCCCGTCAACGATTTCTACGTCGAAACCATTACATTTTATCACGGTTGCTTTGAGGCTAAGGCAAATTCAGGCGCAAAAAAAGATTACCTGGAGAGATATAGCCGAGACCTTTGCCGTGCTGTGGGACATTAACATTAAGGCTTTAAAATAACAAAAACTAAACTACGACAAATCAAAATCTTAACTACTAGACTAGGCTCACTTTACAACAAACATCCGCACGTACTGAAACATAGCAAGAAGATGAGCGTCCTTATCCACTTACTAAACATATCGTGACCTCTGAATGCCTCACCCATAGGTCTGTGTTCTTGAAGTAACTGCCGTAATACTTGACGACGTAGGGGCTGTCGCACTGCTGCATGATCGAAATCTCCTTGATGATCTCTTGCAGGTCGGTGTCGACGGGGACCTGCTTGATAGCCAGGACTTGGCCGCTTTCTTTGTGTAACGCCTGGAAGGAGAAAGTGCGTTTTAAAATGGGGTTTGTAACTTGGTAGGAGTGTATTGGGATCGTAGCAGATGGCGTTATTTCTGCCTACACTCATCGGAAAAATGCGTGAGTTTTCGTGTGGTTAGGGTGCTTAGTCGTATTTGCTGGTGTCCTTAAAAAGGTCAGTTGCGTAGGTAGTACTTACATACTAGCGCAAGTTTCTACTGACGTTTGAATTATCGTGTGGTATAATATGTTTATGAAGGGATTGTAGTGTTTATTATCTGTAATAGAAAACGGAATAGTTTTTTTTTGTTCGGTTGGTGGAAGACTTTAAGTTATTCGGGTGCCAGACTAGACGGTTCTTAAGACTAACTAACTTATTTGACTGATTTGTAATCAAGTCGCGTATTGTACCAGTGACTCCGGCGTAGGAAATAATACTACACTAACTTTAGTATTCATTTACAATTCAGTAGATTTTAGGGAGTCTTGTAACTGAGTGGATTGCGGTGTAGACGCTACCCGGTTACTAATGAGCTATCCATTAATTGTATTTAATTAGATAAAGGAAGCCTTGGTAAGATCAAATAGATTGGGATTTACTGACATTGCTTAGCCGCCGCGTAGTCTGCAGAGCAATGAATAATGCTTTCGAATGTATTTACCTACTCATCAGGGGGATATGTGTTAAGCGACTGCAAATATGTAATGTAAATTATAAAATTTATCACATCATCATATCAGCCGAAGGCGTCACCACATCGACTGGTCCTAGCTTCTAATATTCAGTGGGTTCCCACGACCGCACTTAAGTACGTATGTCTTTAAACTCAACATTCCAAGAAGACAACTGCAACCAGAAACAAAAATTCTGCATACTTAGACCGTATAATTTTCTAGACAATAAGATTTTCACAGTCTAGTCAACATAAAGATAGCATTGTTATCTTTCGTTGCTTCGAATATTGTTGCATTTTTCATCAATTTGTAAGTGTTCTTGGCTTCTTTGACATGCTCTCAATCAATAACCTCTTAGTAACAGGATTACTTGTACAATGTTATATTATCTATGAAACTACATTCTCAATATAATTGTATAATTTTCTTCTGAATCTAGTCAAACTGGTACGGAGAATTGCGGACCAGCGGCGGACACCAGACACTGACAAGTACTTCAGTATTTGTTGTACGAAGGTGTCAGTGTCCGCGCCTTTCATAAGAACTAAATTAAGGTTTAACAGGAAGAAAACAAGTATCTGTCTAATTAGTTAAGTTTCAGTAGGTAGTGTCCAACTTAACTCGTAGAAACTTTCATTAGTTAAGTTCGTGGACATCATTCTTTACACAGAAACAGAATCGTCATCTAAATATGAAGCCGGAACACTAGGAACCCAAACGGTAGAATTAATACCCTACGTTTTTTTTGGCTCCTAGAGCTGAATTTTCTAGAGCAGGTATGGTCATGCTGAGCGCTTCATTGCTGAAACTCCTAAAGAAGCTAGAGCAGTAGTAGCATAAGCATAATCAGCCTATAATATTCCCACAGCTGGGATACAAGCCTCCTCTCTGCGACTGTAAGTGGACCATAATCCACCACTCGTGGATCCCACATGTCTTCGAATTTGGTGGCCGGCCTAAGTGCTCCTCACCTTGTAAACGCTGCCATAGCTCCCCTCGCCGAGCTTGCAGATAATGTCGAACACCTCCTCCGGCTGCCGCGTCAGGCTCTCCTCTGATAGCTTCTTTAGCTCGCTGCAACAAACAAACGTATACGTCAGCATCTTACTAATGTTGTTTGATAAATGATTAATATTCATTAGCTCAGTCGTTCAGCGTTATGTTCCTCAAAATCGTGTGGTGTCTTTAATAAACTCTTATACGCAATAGCATTCATTATAAAGTAGACCGATGTCGCTAGTTTCTCAGCAAAAATTGTATCGCAATATTGCTGCTGGCCGACTTGTACATGTTTCTGTTGATCAGCAGAAGCATTTATGACTGTTACGTAAATAGTCCGCAAGGAAGGAGCAGCACCGAGACCAACAGATGACGACTATGTCGAACAGGCGTATGAAGAAACACTTCAAAAACCGCCATTCAAACGAACTTCATTAAAACGATTTCCGATTCCAATCTAATAACATCAACTCGCACTAATACATCTCGAAGAATCTAAGGCCAAAGTTCAACATATCAGAGACAGCATCGACAAATTATAGCCCGTTTGCTCACTCATATCTTTATTGAGTTACCCGCTTATCAATAAACATGGCCGTAGAAGTAATAATTAAATAAAAACTATTGTATATCAACAATCGACGCGGTGTTAACGAACTTTTATCAAATATGGGTGTGACCCCCTCACACGCAGTTGATCAGTCGTCCCTAAAACTATTACGACGACGAGTTATTTTTCGTGCTAGAGAGATTCTATTGCCATGTTTCGTTCCGTTTCATAATACTTATGGTGGAAGGTAAACTTTATACGTCTTTAGGCAGAATCATTTCATCATCATCCATAGCCCGCCTTCACACACTGTTGGGTATACCTAGACCTCTCTTTGTTTGTGCCAACCTCAATAGTCCTGTCCTCGTCCAGGATTTACCCGCAATCATTTATTTAGCTTTAAAAGTATCATCAGTAAATCAGAAGTAATATAATTCGCCAAGTGATGAAATTAGTGCGAATACCGTTGTCGCAATTTAGCGCTTGTGACAGTCATGGAAAGGGAGAAGGGAGGACGTAAACTCAAACCGGTTCCAATACAGATATGACACATCAAAATGGAATGAAGTTAGCCAGAAATAGTTAGCAGTACAGAAATTAGCGAGAATAATAAAATTAAGTAGCTTTTGCAGTAGATAGAAAAGAAGAAAAGTTTATAAGCGTGGAGTAATAGCAAAGCAATCTAGAGACTGAAATAACGTGTTTATTTATTATTTAAAGGTCAATAGACCGTCTCAGTAATTTTGCCCTGTAATACCCGTCTAAGAATAGGTTTCCTGAGAATTTTGTGTCGCGTCCAAGCGGGCTCTAGGCAATTCTACGGATCTTAATGTAAATGTCAGGACATTACATGTGGTATTTGTATTGGTCTTTCAATGAATTCCAATATATTATTGAGAAGAATCCGATTTTCATTATGTCTGGAAATATTTCTATCCATGAAATTTCCGGAAAACTACTGAACCAATATTTTCATATTTAACTATGCCATTAATTTAAATCAAATTTCCCTCGCGTACAATATCGGAAACGTGACTGAATATGCGGACATTTTACTGTAAATATTTTTACATACATGACATCATGTTTATTAAATGATCTTTCACAAATAGCAAGAGAAGCACTGCTGATTTTAAGAAGACGAGAAATACATGGCACAAGCTCATACATGGGTAAGTATCTCTGACTCCAGGATCATGAAATGCTGACCTATTCATAGGGACATCGGTATCGGTTTAATATTTAACAACACTAATGATGAGACAGATCTCATCATCATCATCATCTGCCTAGCCTTTTCTAAATTATGTTGTGATCGGCTTCCAGTCTAACCAGATGCAGCCGAATACCAGTATTATTACGTGGAGTGACTGTCTATCTGACCTCCACAACACAGGTAATACGATAGCCCTTAGTAAGTCTTCTTGCCAGACTTTCGGGCCACTGACTTTCCGTCGAGGCCTGGAATGCGACACGCTAATTACAAAGCATTGTGATGATTTATAGGCAATATTAATTATTGGGATACCGGCTTTATGACACAGCATGTAGTATTTTAGTTCGTACGAGTATGTTACGAGAAAGACGTCTTAAACCTCTTCCAAAGACACCTCACTTGCAATGTATGTATTTAAAAATTGACTAAGAATCACATTTAGAATGTCGACACGTCGAGTACGCCTGGATTCTGGACGAAAGGTGAAAGGTGGTTCGGGTTTATTTGTGTTCGGTGTCGCAAATAGTTTGATGACTTACGGTTGCGTAGAGTCGTGGACAGGATATGTCAACACTTGAATATGGATCAATACACAACGATCTGTCCACAGACCTGATGTATGTAACCGGGTTCGCAGGATCTAGGTATTTGAAAAGTCCGCAGTAGACTCTTTGCCAAGGAATAATAGTTTTGAGAAAATCGAACCACTAAACTAAAAACACATTCCTATCGAAGTAACAACACTAGAATCTAGGACTAGCAAAGACAACAAACACGGGAAGCACTCACGACGTAACATGAATAAGTATGCCAAGCATTTACTACGATGAGTAACACGTGATTAACTATATCCGCACCCCATATATGAATACAATCGAGACTATTCCTTACTACAGGAAGACTATTTTGCATAGAGGTTACTCGGTATAGCTGGGCCAATAAAGAGGGATTCAAGATTATATCCCTGAGTAGAAGACGCCTCTGACCTAATTAGGCACAGTTAATTTGATGTTGTGGAGCTGGGAATGCTATGCCACAAGGGAAATTAGAATTGGAAGATGATTTTACAGGGTCAACAAAGTTTTCTCCAGCTGATTTTAACCACTATGACTTCGGAACAGCCTGATCAGCGCAAGGAGCAAAACAGACAATATTGATGGTCTTTTAATAATATTCTAGTTGTGAAACAGAAAGTTCATTGAGATTTGGCAAAGCTAGTCATGCTACAGGACAACACAACAAAAATGTAAGTATTTTTGTCCTATTCAATCATTTGCTAACCGCGATATCAATATTGGCGAAAATGGCCTACTTTAGAAATAGTAAACGAACCAGCTAATAAATTCAGCATAAATATAGCGTGCACGAATGCTAATATTAGAATTCCGAATATTATTGAAGCATTTTACCTGCCAAAATACCAAAATTAGACTTGTGGGCAAGGGGAGTCATAAACTTAATTGTACGGTCATAATAAATCGAGCATTTTCAATAACTTCAGTTTTAAAGACCTCAAGACTAGAAGCTATCCAAAATGACATTTGTGATCAATTTAGGTTTGACCGCAATGAAATCTGTACGAAAATCTTCTGTGATGTTGAACCGATGGTCTTGCCATTCTCAAATAGAATTCAGCCTTTCAGTAACAAGTACTGGAAGACTATAATAAAGATACTATTCTTAAGCATTTTCCCAAAATATTTAGTTAATGAGGAAGGAAATAATCCCATAAGCAGAGATGATATATTTTATATCATCTACATTAATAAAAACATCACTCAAGTCACGATCCAGAATATCAGTACCGATGTATGTACAAAATTAATAGAAACCCCAGAGAGCTTTAGTATTGATTTTGTTTGTTCATTATAATCACATCCACGTTTAACAAGCCATTTAATACAATAAAAACCGCCCTACAGCAAACCACAAGGAATCGATAATGATCAAACATGGTGATTGGACGTAGAAATACAAAAATATGCCATGCTGAGTCGACATACTTTTGCATTACGAATGCAGAAAGGAAGTGGCACTAAACTGGGAAACCCCTTCGTATGAACAGTAGTTTCTGCACTTTCTACAGAATCGGGAAGTAAGGGCAACGTCGCTTGCTGTTACGATTACTCCTCTAAATGAAGTAAACCACTCATCAACCACTTCGTTTATTTGCCGAATTCGAGGTCAAATCTTACCTCAACTGACAATGTCAAAACAAAGGGAGATAAATCGACTATCAGTCTTTGTTCCATTGTTCGCAATTAACAATATTAAACCAATAAGTCAACACGGTCATCCGTATCGTACGTGCGATATTAAAAATTAGCTGCCGACCGCTTAAGGAAAACAGGTTCTGAAGTTCGGACTATTCCAAGGGAGCGGTGATTCATGCAAATATTATTTTCCCTTATATGCAACAAGGCGAAAATAAGCACACAATGCTGAGAATTTGTTCAAAATAACGATCTATTTACGTACAAACACTGTGCAGACTTGGTATTTCGAGTAACGCACTTTAATTGCCAAAGTAATCTTGGGTATTTGGGTTTTAGGCACGGAGAAATTGTGCGAGATTAAAGTCTGGTGTACAGAAGCTCTTTGTAAAGCGAGGTTTTGAAGAAACAAGTTTCAAAATTAATAAAATCTGTTGCCCAAATTCGCTCGGAGAATATCTTAAAATGTTAAATTTTTTCTTCGACCTCTGAAGCAGAAGGTTTTTGACTCGCAAATGACGTAAAAAGCGAATCTCAGGTATATAGTCATCAATGCACCTGTCAAAACTTCTTCATTACAGCATTATGGAATGTAGCGAACAATGGAAGACCTATACATACATCTACAGAAAGTCCTTTACATAAAAAGTAAGCTTAGGAGCAGTTAACGCAGTATTAAGCAACAAAACTGGAAGCTATCTACACCCACATTTAGTTCACTAAATCTGTCCGGACTCGGGAGCCAAGTAAAGGAATGTTATTGTATGGGGACGTAGAATGCTTGCAATGTTTATTTTTGAATCCAATAATAAGCTTGACAGGAGCGAATCGTGCAGACTGTATGGTGCTAGCGGATTTGTTTTGTACGCAATCAATGATTCGTACATACGGTACGTACTTGTGTTGTACCCAAGAGTGCTTTTTTATGACTTTGCAGTTATGACAGCCTTCATCAGTCAAGTTCTATCTTCTAAGTTAAGATTCAGAGCTGCAGTGAGGTTTCTAAGTTGTTCTCTTCAATAGAAAATTATTTAGCTGAAGAGTCAAGCAACTGCAAGACTATTTCCATAAGGTGAAAAAAATTGTTGGCATTGCTTAGTTTTCCTCATTTCGTACTGCTATATTTAGACGACAAGTAATTAGAAATGTGTCTGGACGGCAACAAGTAATTTTCCGGATCATCTAGTGCGTGACTGTAATGTGTAGATTTGTAACAACCTTCACGCAAGATAGCATTCATTTAATGCAAAGTGAATAGTTTCACATTGAATTTTTTTTAACTTAGTTTTTCGTGTCCAAAAGTTGGTGTAAACCCGGATACTCACCCCAGGGGGCGTTGCATTTCGTTGGCGCTCATTCTGTCAGCGCGTCGTTTCTTACAGGTGTTGCAGTTTAGAGTAGGGGCTCCCCCCTCCCATACACCGCTCTTCCAAAACACCAGTCTACCCTCACTATCCATGAGGGGCTTGCATATTTACCATAAGCGAAGCATCTTTTGCAAATGTTTCTTAATGTCTCTTTCAATTCACCTTTTGTCTTTATGAGACTAGCTTAACAACTTATCTAAAATCCATACATTTTAATGTATTCGTAATACGTCAATGTGTTCACCGAATCTTGAGTTACACGCCACACTTTCAGTAAAAACATCGATACACAAACACGACCGAAACTTTGTTTATCGTGTAAACAGTCACCACGTCTCTATCTATAAATGGGGTTACGGCACATGTGGTGTACACTAGATAGAGTTATCTTTTGAAATCGATCGCTGTTTACACTCGAAACATCGGGGAGTAACTAAAACTTCAGTCCATTAAATTTGAGCTTTCGTCGGTGAATCCGGAGCCAAGTACACACGCACTTCCCACAATTTACGTAACCAGCCAAGTCCACGGCAATCATCCAAAAGCGATGAACAAGACTTTATGCCCGAAATAAACACAGACGTATCCTTTCAGGGCTAAAACCGGCAAGGAGGCGGGCGACAGCGCGTCTGTCCGCTGCGACAGCTTTTACGTGACTGCTTTTGATGTTCGACAACAACCCAGCGTTCCAAGTTCAACTGATCTTGCTCCAAGCGGTCAGACAGGACTCTGAAGTACTCTGAACATAGTAATCCGGATTTTGCAGGAATTCAACACTACGATTAGCCATCGAACAAAGACGTTTCACAAAGGTGAAAAAATCAGGTTACTTAACACCGCCATGTTTGTTCACTGCATACCTAATATCAAACGTTTCATTAGCAGTTTGTTACAATCGAGTTAACGAACTGACCAAGACTTGCTAATTTGAAGCAGGCCATTCTCAGATTATTTTACACGAATGCAGGGACTGCGGGAGTGATTCATCCTGATGACAAGCAAATGCCAAATAAGAGCATAGAACATTCTTGAAAAAAGTGGTCTTCGATAAAATAACGAAAACACATAAATCACACAGCAACATAAAGTTTTTTGACGGTGGTGTATGTCGCGTTTGGTTGGTGGGCCCGCATGGCCGGGTGGGCGGCTCTAGACAAATAAAACCGCGTGTTGGTCTGTCTATAAATAATACGCAGATCCTGCTCGTTACATCGACACTGTGACCTTTTTATTGGTATACAGTTAACGTTCATTAGTCAGAATTACAGTAACATGTACTGTTATTATTATTATTACTGTAATTCTCTCATTCGTCTTCCTCCTTCGCACTATATGATAATAGGCTCCCACGTCTGTTAGTTGCTTTATAATGGACTGTATATTTACAAAGATCTTGAGGTTTTGTTGGTTCTTTTTTGATATTTCATCTCTTACTTCCTGTCCTGACATCTGCGTCTTTGTATACAGTTGTTGGAGCATAATTATTTAAAAGACGTTATGATGATGCTAGATTTAATAGATCCCGCAGCGAATGTCACACAAACCCGACTTGAGAACAAGGAAGTCAAACTTCTGAAAGGTGGAACCTAATATTTCGTATGCTCTAATTGGAATCTTCGAGTGTTCAAACGCTCTACGTTTTATTTATTCCAAGATGTCACCGCATACCGCTTATGTTTGACACATTTAAGCTTCCGTTTGTGATATTTTTGCGTCCGCAATTCATCGTGCAATGAACTTGGTGAAGACAGACTGTCTACCGATACAGAGCCTATTACACAGAATCGTGCTGCGACCATGAGGTTTTATTAATTTAATTGGCATCACGACTATGTGGTATGGAACGGCGATATTTTATTGCATTCAGCCCAATCAAATAGTTCAAATTGTGGGTCAGATGTGTGGCCATGATACCAATTGAAAATATAGCCGCAAAAACATGAAACTCCATGTAAAAAGAGCACGTACTTTCTCGTTGGCTCGAGACAGGTCAGCTAAGATCGACGACCCAGAAACTGAACAAATAAAGCCGTTCATAATCCCGCTTTTCGATATACCCCCACGCGATCAGCCGACTATTCGCACGTGAACCAGTTTTGCAAACGAACCAGTAAAATAAACGTTTTAAGGCATTTGATGAATGGTTCAGTGTTCAGTACGCCTGAAAATAGATAAACTGCATTGTTGCTGAAATATTTCTTCGCTTTATAGATTCTTAACTTTGAGATTTAAGTTCTTATTCCATTAGGTTATGATGAACTGATGACAAGTGCCCTATCCAGTATTTTCTAGTAATAATGGAGTAGGTATGTTTATAGTTTTCTTGAAACATTATTTTTTAATGTTTAATGGACGTCGTATGCGGGTATTATTAACCTTTTTTTTCAGGTCTTACGTACTTTTCACATCAGAGCAAGGTGTGTTCCGATCCACTTTGTTTTTCATATACTTAAGTAGGCTATTTCTAGTATCATTCCGAAATTTGAACACCTGTGGGTTTGATGTGTTATATTTCGAATCCAAATTAGTTTCCATAATGCGATAGCAGAGCGAAAATCTTTACTCAATTTCTCATCAGTTGCCAGGATTTCTGCATAAAATTTTTAGTCCATCTTTTGACGACATTTGACCCAAAAAAGTTGTTTTAGTGATAAATTGAATCAGCCCACGTAACAATGGGCAGTAATCTAGGCTATGGAGACACCGATGGTCGCTGACTCACTGAGCTCGGCCGCCCTGCCCAATAAAACAATACGAAGCGCCATTAATAATGCAGAATACCTGTGCGTAATCGGTTGGACATGAAACAAGGGACGTTTAAATTATATCCTCACTCATGCCTATATTCCCCGAAGGTTTAGGCAGAGGTGTAACTACAGTACATCCACGTTTCGCCAGAACTTAAATCCCAGCGATTGAAAAAAAAAAACAAAATTCCGCTGCTACTGAGAAATTCCTGATGGAAAAACCCCATAATATGCTCAATCGATATTTAGTATAAAATTCCCGACATGCGTATGGTGAAGGTGTGATTGTGCTAGAAAACTGCATCGTGGCGCTTATGATAAGGGATTTATTTATCATTCTATACAAATAATGATTGTGATTATGAACTTATCAGCTGATTGTCTGTGTTTACATTAGGAGATTGCCACCTTGGCATTGGAAATGAACGATTTAATTATTCTGGGAGAAGTAGTAGAGAGAAAATTTTGTTTCGGTAAAAAGGAGCGGGAATAGTCGCAATAAATATCTTAGCAGTTTGTGGACTGTAATGTTGACGAGTAAACTTTTTACTGTGTTGAGGAAGTGGCTAAATTAAAACAATTATTCAAATTGGATGCGAGTTTTAAATAAATCTGATCTAAATTATGGGTAATTCGTAAACACAAAAACAGAACAATGGCGATGAAATGCCGGTTTCCAGCGCTCGCAAAGTCTCAAGCGTTATTCTGCTACATTAAAAAAACTATTACTTAGGTACCTACCTACAGCCAGTGCGGAGATGGAAAATCCAAACTGTTCAATCTCTGATCTGCAAAGCTCACGGCAGCGTGTAATGTGATTACCTATTTCAATTAGGTACCTCTCGTTTGCCTCGTTTGCATTTCAATTTGTTAACTTGATAAAAAGCTTTCCTGATTCTGATCTCACAAAACAGCCAGGTTTTAAAGTGTTACGTACGATTCGTGGACATATTGCTGTAATTTTCCCTGCATTAACTTAATCACTGGTTCGCATAACTCTTTGAGAAAACAATACAAAAGAACTGTTGCACTGGCAAGCACCCCATGTCTGTCTGCACCGATTCTTTAACTAAAGTACTTACTACAAACGTGTACAATGGGGTCCGCAACTCCGCATACTCTTAAAAGAATATTAAATACAGCAGAATAGTCCTGCAAGCAGGCGGTGGGTTGAGCGACCCCGTACCGAGCAAAATTGAAGCGATGCCTTTCCGATTCCGACTCATTCATTGGGCCAAATAAAACGAAACAAACGCTCGAGTATAAAACTCCGTATTTATTGTTATTGCAGAAACTGGTCTCGAGAATGAGCAGAGAAAGTAACTAATTTACCGGTATCTGCATAACTTGCACATAGGTGCAGTTGCATTAATGGGGCCTTCGCAGACACCGGTTGGCTTTTTAACGTTAAATTCTCGGGAATCTTTATCTTGCATCCTCTTAGACTGAGTTTCTCTAAAGAAATACAGGGTAATCTTCTTGTGCTGTAAGGATAATTTTCGCATGTTAGAACGACGGCGACGAAGTCTAATCGGCGTGATTGTGTCCTCTCCTTATATAGCTGCTCGCGCGCATTCCGCCACTTACGACTCAATCTGGAACGTTCAAAAACCGGCCTAGAGCGGGTGGGACACACGACGGCGAGGAGTCACACCTACTGTGTATTAAAAAAAGATATTAATACTAAAAGGTGTTTTTGCTTAATTAAACTGCCAAATGTAGGTAAGTATGGTATTTCTCGGCATTTAACTATCGCGCGTTTCTGTCCGAAAAACAACCAGGCACTACTTAATAGTTTAGACTACAGTACTAGGAGCCCAGGAAAGGGCAAGCCAACACCTGCTCACGATTCCTTACCTAACTGTAAATGCCGCCAGTCATATGAAGGACTTTGCCATTCGGCCGTATCGACGGAAGCGCGTGTGTCGGTATGCGTAGATAAAACCCATGGCCCTTGTCCTTTTCCCTACAGTTACTGTTGAACATTAGTCACAATGTTTCAATAACTATTTGTTTAGGTACTGTCACTCACTGTACTGATTTATATTGAGGATAAATATGAGGATAAAGTTTGGTTGTTTGGCTGCCAATTTGAATGTACATTTATGGACATGTAGGTAAGTGTTAAATATTAATAGTTTAGTAGTGTTAATAGTGTTATGTTGTTAATATTTCATAGGAAATCATAACCAGCATATTTTTAAAAACTTCCCTATTAATCACGAAACTGTCCCGAAGATATTGAATATAGGGAAATAGGGAACCAACATGTAAAAACACCAATCTATCTGTGTAAAAAAATATCTACGTGCTCAGTAACACTTTGGTGTAGGTTCTCATGTAGAAATGCTAGTCCAGCAGTATTACTCTTGGCCTTAATCAAATACTTTCAAAGTATGCAATCAACCAAGGATCCAGAGCCAAAGTCAACACAAAGCCATTCAAAATCAGTGCAGGGCATCCAATATGGCCCACTATGTATGGGGTATGGGCCACTACACCATTGTTTAACAATACCTCTGAATATGAATGAATTTCAACATAATTATGATGAAGTCACTGCTATTGATACTGCTTAACCAATCTAGTGATACTGGGTAATATAACTCCTAGAATTACTTCACGGCTTATTAAGTTACATTGGGTAATAATGGATGCAGTAGCATTGATTTACCATATTGAAACTAAGTTTGTATGTGAGTGTGCAACCTCTTTGTTATCAAAAAGTTTTGATGACTTTTCTGATGTGTTTGACACACCATTACAGTTGTTGGTAAATGAATGTCACCCAGATTGTAATTTTTGAATAATATTTTTAATAATATTTTGCAGTATGTGCTGTGAGATTAGTTTGATTACTTCATTTCAAGACCAGAAGAATTAAGTATAATGAACTCATGTAGAAATTAAAGTTGAACCTAATTGGAAGGACCCAATGATTAGCAGTTGTGTGACTGTGAAACCAAGTAACAAGTAATTTGATATGATTTAATCTGATCTCTTGCGGTTTTATTCTTAATATCCAAAGTCAAAAAACTTATCAATTGTAATAAAATTTTGTTTACTCTTTAAAGTTAGTGCTAAAACAATTTTGTAATCTTAAATACTTCAAACTACTAGCTAAAATATATAAAATTGTTACTAAAGTTTATTATTACCAATAGGTATTGCTAATAGTTTAGTAACAATTTTTTTATTCCTATATCAGCATAATGTATAATTTTATTATAATACTGAAACATTCTCGTCTACTATAAGTTGTCTTGGATGTTTAGTCTAAAAATAACGAGGCACGAAAATAGTTCTCAATTTAAATATTGACAGAAGTCAGTAAACAAGTTTCAGTAGTTGAGCATTACGAAAACTTTATTTATTTACACATGTTACATTAGACAATATTATATCATCACCGAGAGACTTGCTAATAGCGAAGCTCATGTAAATAAGGTTTTTTTTAAGTATGTTCCTAAGTATTCCCAAATATTGGTGTAGGGTCAGCCAACGGCACGGCACCGGAATAACTGTTATATAATTTGGTGCAACTTTGTCAGGTAAATACAGAAAACATTTAAAAAAAATAGAGGAAGCAAGATCTTTAATGTAACGAAGTAATCTTACCTCTTGGACGACATTTCCGTCATTTTCGCTATATCACTTACTGAAATCAACAACTAGATACACAAAGAAAAACGTTCATTATACTTCTATCAAAACTCAACAATATTATTTCGGCACATTTTCTTTAAAATGGTGAAATAAATGACCGTAAAATATATATTTTTGAACAGAAATAAATACGCAAGCACTGCACATGCACCGCTTGAGTTTTTTTACTGCGACAAGCACAGATAAAATATTCGTTTCTGTCAATTTCAGAAATACAGTCCATTTTAGGAATTATTCCATTAAAAGGTCCTGCTTTGTTTTTTTTTCCTTTTATATTTATTTTATGATTTTAAAGCTTTCACGTCTTTATTTCCTTTTGTCTTGTAAAAAAGTATACTTGAAGAAAATAAAAGGTTTCGTTTTGAACTGAAGTACGCAAAGTAGTTGGGCTTTTTTAACGGCATTGTTGTAGATACTGCTTAGAAGGGAACGAAGTTTTCCGTGTCGTTGCTATGGTAATCGTGTTGATAACAAACGCATGACCAATCAATGGCCATTTTCAAAATTCCCGTGTGTTTACTGTCAAAGTGTCAAATTACAATGAAAACGCGAATGTGGGATAATTATTGATCAAACTGCTGTTGTTATTCGTCTGCTAAATGTAAGAGTACTCTTTGTGTTGCGGGCAAGCTTGAGCGAAATGTTCAAAAACACATTTCAGTCCGGTTTCCTTTCCATTCTTTACAGTATAGGCAGCAAACCTTTGCAAATTTGGGACAAAAAGGTGCGAAATGGGCACATCAAAAGGATCACGGACAACGATATACAAAGTCTAGTACTTGAAATTGTCGGTACCAATGTCAGCACAACGTACATTACGTGTCCCGCTGATCCCAAAAAGACGCTCGGTATCAAGCTGCCCTTTCTGGTTATGATAATAAAGAATCTGAAGAAGTACTTCACATTCGAAGTTCAGGTAAGCCTAACGTTATTTTTCCAACTATATTTTCATACTTGTCATTCAGAAGATGAATCATAACAAAATGTTTGTACTCCTAGGTTATAAAACTTATTCTAACCTCAAACTCTTGTAATTACAGGTTTTGGATGATAAAAATGTACGAAGAAGATTCAGAGCCAGCAATTATCAGTCTACAACTCGAGTGAAGCCCTTTATTTGTACAATGCCCATGCGTCTTGATGAAGGTTGGAATCAAATCCAGTTCAACCTGGCTGATTTTACTCGAAGAGCTTATGGAACGAACTATGTAGAAACTCTCAGGGTACAAATACATGCGAACTGCAGAATCAGAAGGGTATACTTCTCTGATAGACTGTATTCAGAAGATGAACTTCCAGCAGAGTTTAAATTATTCCTACCAATTCAAAATAAAACAAAAACTGCGGTGGGAACATAAAATTCATTAGTGTAAAGATACAATCCTGTAATGTTTTTAACTTAGTAAATGTATTTTTAAGTCTATTACTTTGTTTTATAATGTATTTATATGTAAATGTACGCCTTGACCACTCTACACCCTCTATGTTTACATGTTACTATTTTATATGTATATCTATATAGCATTCAATAAAATTGCACAAAACCAAAGATGTATAACGTTTTTATACAAGGTACCTTCCTAAATCAATAACCTGGCTAAAAGTCGCGTGTTCACAATTTGAACCAAAATACACCAGCCTGCATGGTAGATTATGCCAATATTGGCTCTCCCTGGCTGATTCTAGTCATTCCCTCAAACACCGGCGCCACACGTCGCCAACGCTCGTACCAACGTTGGTCGGTTAATTTCGTGAGGCGTCCACACGTTGGCAATTATACCAATCCTGTCCCGTCAGAGCCAACGTGAAGAGGTCCGATACAGAAATCGAAATTGCTCCATATTATAGGATGTGCCTGGTAAACTTTTTCATTTGTCCATACGGGTGGCGATTTTAAGGATGAGGATGACATCTCGCTCGTCGCACGCTCTCGATACGTGTTGCAACAACAGGACTCAGGACTGAGCAAAGCGCCAACATGTGGACGGATCGCGAACGTTGGCGCAGAATCCTTTGGTAAAACCGACACGCCTCGGCCAACTCCCAATGTTATGCCAATGCTATTTTCTAGATCCACACGTTGTACGAGTGGCGTTGGGATCAAAGTTGGGGCCAACGTGTGGAGCCGGCCTTTGAGATGAGGCTCACCCCCTCCTAGGATGTCTCTCTTGGTCCAACCAGCCGGCTCATCTAAAAAAATAAGTTACCTAGTAATTCTCTAGGTAAGGGACCTCACCTCACGCACTGCGCGACGCGGCCACGACTTCTGGTAGAAACCAGGAACAAACAGCGCGAGGTCTTTTGGGACCTTGGCGCAGTGTAACTTAACTAATTCAAAACAAGTTATCTGTTTACTCTGTCAAGCTTTTATTTGTTTGTATGTATGTAGGTATGGATCAAATCTGGCAACTGAGTAATTTATATTTTAGAATCCGTAACACATCAGAAAATTAAAATATAAATAGATCAATGGAAAACAAGACTCGAATTTCGTGAAGAAAACATAAATTAGGGTTTTCCGTTTTAGGATCCACGAGGTCGCAACACTAGCGCGTAGCGTAAGGTCAAAATACATAATATTATAGTACACCAACATTTCGCTCATGTAAGTAGGGACGAGCCTAATGCCATCTCCCTCTCTTCTTCAACCTTTGGGGGATACACCTATCATTTTCACCTATCATTGGGTATACCTACCCAATGATAGGTGAAAATGATAGGTTAAATCTAAATAAAATCCCATTGTCATCAATCGGCCACAAATCCAGAATCCGTTCCTGCTACTGAGAAATTCCTGCGAGCTCATGCTTAGCAGTCTTGTGAACTAAACCAACGAGGCAATTTTTTTTTCAGATTTGGTGTATCTTTCTGTCATAGTCGTTTAACCTGAAATTTAAAATAATCATTAATAATTATAACAAATCACAAGAATTTAAAATAATAGTTAAAGAATCCATGGGCAGCAAAAGAGTTCTCGATACCAGTGACTTTTGTATCTCCGTGTTTGAGTTCAATCTTTAGTTCAGCTCCTTTTTTTTGTCTGTAATCCATATTTATATTGTAAAACAGTGTAAACATGATGAATTTTCGGTAAAAAGTTGAATTGGCATAAAAATTCAGTACAATTTGATAGTTGTTGAGACCAGACGCTCATGTAGCGACATCTAGTGTCAGAGAATATAGAAAACCCTCGAATTAGTCGAGTAATTGGAATTATCACTTAACAGGACTATCTTCTCCTCGTTTAGTTGGTCAGTTTTAACAAAATGAAAACGCCCCATCACTATTTAAAAATGGCGATGATTGCTTACATCGGTAGAATATTTTTACCAATAATTTTACTATTATTAAGTACAAAATGTAGTGCAAATGATATCCTAGGGTGTGGTGGTTTCGTCAAGAGTCATGTTCCTTTGGATTTCTCTAAAATAGAAATTGGCCTGTAAGTTAACCTAAAACTTGTACTAATTTAATTTTCCCTGTGTATTCCTTAACAATTGCCTTGAAATCTTAGTTACGTGGCTTGAACTAATATTTACAATAGTAGTTATTTATTTGTAGGGTCAGAATGAACTGTTTAATTCATAAAGTATATTTTCAGTTATACCAAAGAAGGAAGTTTAAAGGAGAAGACCGAGAGTGCTCCTACGAATGGCTATTACTTCCTGCCTCTTTACGAAAAAGGGGAGTACGTTCTAAAGGTTCATCCTCCAGCGGGATGGAGCTTTGAGCCGTCTGAAGTGAACTTGTCAGTAGACGGCACCACCGACCGTTGTTCCTCTGGTCAGGACATCAACTTCGCTTTCAATGGCTTCGGCATTACGGGGCAGGTGATCACTGCTGGTCAGAAGCAGGGTCCTAGTGGCATAGCCATCCAACTGGTCAATGATAAGGGAGAGGTGCGGAATACTGTGACCTCAGTTGGTGGTGACTTCCATTTCACTCCTGTTATCCCAGGGAAATACACTGTGAAGGCTTCCCATGCAAAGTAAGTTACTACTGAAGACTACATCACACAAGTTATTATAAAATTGTTTTACAAGTTCTTAAGGTGAATCCTCCAACCAGCCCGCGAAATTCAAATTTTCTTAAGTTTTTTGCAATTTGCAGGCCAGTGATAGGTTGTATGTTGATGAACATTTGATTGTGGTGAAGGTGTAAAAATGACTTTTTACAAGGTCAAAGTCATTCCGGAACCTTTATGAGCTCGGAGGGTTGTATTAATGATTTTGATGATTATAATTCTGTAACTACATACGTCTTACAGCCGCGAATCAAATGTTCATCAACATACAACCTATCACTGGCCTGCAAATTGCAAAAAACTTAAGAAAATTTGAATTTCGCGGGCTACCCTGGAACATCAACCTTAAAATAATCCTCTAAAGTACTGTAATTGATTTGACCCAGTTTTTTACATCAAATTTTCTTTGTCAGAGTATTGACATGCTGATTCTTTGTCACATTTTAGAGAGAATATTATCATAAATAAGAATACTTGTTTCAGATGGAAGCTTGACCCTGCTCAAGCCGTGGTTCAGGTGAAGGAAGGCAACACTGCTTTGCCATTTGGTGTGCTTGCTGTGAAAGGTTATGATGTGACAGGATCAGTTACCTCATTTGGCAGCCCTATTGGTGGCCTGTATGTGCTGCTGTATTCCAAAGAGGTACATGTTTTACTTAGTATTGATTTTTGTGCAAAAGCTAAGGCCTGTTTCCACCAAAGCAGAGACAAGCAATGTAGAGAGAAGACCTGCAATTCAACCCAACACATGAGCGATACTGTCACTTTCGTCTCCACTATTGTGGAAACCGGACTTTATGTTTCAGGCTCATTCTGAGAAAAGACAAAAATAATAAATAAATAATGGTTATTAGGCAAAATTGACAACTGTAATGCAATTTAATTTAAAACTTCATGCAAACTAATATTTTTAGGAAAGTCCCAAGTTTCGGGTGGAAGGTTGCAAGACAGCCCTCCTCCAGGGAGTACCAGATGCTCCCATCTGCCACTCTATTACTGACCAAAATGGAGAGTTCACCTTCGGTCTAGTGCCAGCTGGGGAGTACAAACTTCTGGCTCTGCCTACACCACCTGGACAGGTCACTGTCAGTTACAATGTGAGACCAGAAGCTGTACCCTTCACTGTCAGACATGACAGTCTGTTCATCAAGAATGCTTTTGAGGTAAGTTTTGATAAATGATACAGATAATATTATTGCATGTTGTTTGTTATCTTTTCAGGTTATCTCAAAGTAAATATTAAAAATTATAAGGCCTATTTTATAATCTCCTCTGAACATGCTTAGTAACAAAGAGGAAACACACTTAAAGTGTAAATCTGAATGGACAATGTGTGCAGAGAATGACGTGTTAGAGGTAACACCTTGAGCAGTGAGCTGGCCTAGCATTGTATGAAGTTTCAATAGAATATGAAGACGGCTTGTCAGTATACGCTGGCGATAAGAACGTGGTAGATATTACCGCCTTATAAACCTCTTTAGAAATCAGCCAACTACTAAATACCAAAATGGTATTAGATGTTAATAATGAAATTCTCTTACTTACACAACTTTCTATTCTCTCCCCAGGTAACAGGGTTCACAGTAGTAGGAAATGTAGTTAAGTCAATAGGTGGGCCGGGCATGGCGGGCGCCCGCGTCATAATGGATGGCAAACCGATCGGCAATACTGATGCCACCGGCAAGTTCACTTTGCCCAACCTGCAGCCATCTACTTACGCACTTGGATTTAAACATGGTAATAAAAACTTGTTATTGAACCATTTGTCAATGCTAATAATTTTCATAATAGTGTTTTGTCACTCTTCATTTAATTATATTATAACATTTACATTTAAACATTTCAAATCTTATATTTAAAATAATTCATATATATTTCATTTATATTTTAATTAATTTTATTTTCAATACAAAAAGTAACAGTTCATTAACTAAAAAAAATCACATAGCCCAAGATCCCAATAAAAACCATTTTAGACACCATCATAATAATATGTGTCCAGTGGACTGCTGGAAATAGGACTCTACTCAAGCCACAGTTTCCTGGCGGTCATACGTCATACTAGTTTGTCATACCAGTATGACCACAAGGATATACATGTTGTTGTGGTCATACTCTCATTTTTGCACATCCTGCGAGGAAAACAAAATAATAATAATATAATAATAATCATTTTATTATCAGGCAACAAGGCCCATAGATAAAATACACAAAATAATTTTACACAAAGATAAACTAATACATATTTTAAAAACCTTAAAACTAATAATAAACTATACACGTAATGTTGTCGGCGTCGTGTTTCGCTGCGTGGCGTCGCGTAACCGTCCTCGGAAACGTCGATATACGACACCTTTCGGCCAAAAGTCCTCTTTCAGGCAGGGCTGTAGATGTTGGGTTGGAACTCGAACCACGAATGACTTACAAGTTGATGTTGTGACGCGATTCCAACCTTTCGACCCTCAGAGTCCAGCTGGTCTTCACCTTCAAAATGCTAGGCTATTAGGAAAAAATAAGAACTAGAAGGAATTAGACAGAACTTCGTATTTAGTCATACATACCAAATAAATTAAGCATCGTAACTTTGCTTAAAAAGAACTAAGAATAAGAATAATTTATTTAAAAAAAAAGTAGGTATTACAAAAGTGTACATTTATGTGCAGTAGTGTTATTTCTAAACAATTGTATAATTAGTGCTTTTATGTAAACTATAACTAAAATAAATATAACTGTTGCAAGTTACGATAATGACAACTAAATACGAGGGCATGACATGTCAAAACAAAACAGGACTTCTAGAAGTTTTCCTGTGTCCGTGTAATTAAGCATCGCTAAATAATCCGACATTACAAAATTACATTTCCTATAACTTTGACTATAGAAGTTTAGTTTCTTGTTGTGTCTATTATACAGAAAAGGTCCTAAAAACACATAAAATCGACTAGCAAAAGCATCAAAAAAGCAAATGCAAAAGCAAAAGTATCTTCTTTCCTATCGGAAGGAACTGGGTCATAGGGAAAGGTAGAGTGTTGCTGTAGTATAATGTGAAGAATAAATAATTGCCGTATACTTATTTCTCCTTTTGTAAGTTCCATTTGGCAATTCATTATGAAATTGTCAATGTTCTCTTTGCGTCTGATTTAAGCTTCTTCATCTATGTGTTTTTCCTGCTTTAATGTTTAATAGACGCAAAATAGACACCGAAGATCACTTCTTTACCTCTTTATTAAGTTGAGAGTGCCAACTTTCTGTCACGTGTTTAGTTCTGTGACATTCTCCAAATACCGACCATTGTCGCCAGAATTTGTCTTTAGCCAAGTCATGTCCATGTACTTTAAGAATTTTGTTATTTTCTGGGTGTTGGGTCAAGTTTCTTTTATATAATGTACGCTACACTATCAATACATCCATAATTTATTATTTAATAAATAGTAATAAGTACTACCTACTTTATTTGCTGTCAAGCCTCAACTTATTACTTCTCTGACTAATCTGAAAAATTATTCAGCCAACACAAAGAAAAGTATTTATATCTACAGCACAACAAACAACAAATGACAGAATCAACAAAAGAAATTGTCATTTTGTCGATTCTTCCGTCGACAAAACCCGTTTCTACGGTGGTCATGCTACGCGTGCAGGAGGAAGGAAAACCTCTTTCGTAAAATTTTAAGTTACAGTATGAACACGAGGACATGTATATCCTCGTGGTCATAATGGTATGACTGTCCACCTGTGACACTTGATGATGCTGTCCTGCCGCAAAAATCAACAGTCAGATACCTAGACAGAAGGCTCCCTTGGCGAGAACACATCAAGGCCAAAAGGGATCAGGCGAACAAAAAGTTTTGTGAGTTGTATTGGCTAATAGGAAGACAGTCATCACTAAGTCTGGAAAATAAGCTTCTTATATACAAAAGCATTATAAAACCAGTGTGGACATACGATAAGTACGGCCTACAACTCTGGGGATCAACAAGTTGCTCAAATACAGAAATACTCCAACGCTTCCAAAATAAAGTATTAAAGACCCTGAGCATTGCGCCATGGTTCATACGGAACCATGAGTATGTAGCGGCACTACAAAAAGTACTTTAGCAACATAGAACAAAAAGTACTACAGTGCCATCTATGACGCAGAGGATAAACTAAACATCGAAATACATCTAAATCCTGCATCGCGCAAGTGAAATTCGCGACTTAAGACTATAGAAGAACCCGACTACAACTGTTGGGCAGTAGCCCACCAGACACGACACCGTCTGGTCGGAGGATCCTCCCTTTTCTATGGGGATTGAAAACCTTTACACCCTGTTCTTCATACCCCCAAAAGCACTTGGAAACTCCAAAAGTCAAAGAAGAAATAGAAAAGTCCTGTGAGACATAAAAGCAAAGACTCAGAAGACACAGAATTCATTTGGCCACAACACTGTTGAACACAAACAACTGCATGTTTCGATTGAAAAGGACAAGATTAACCTCAATCTGATGACTGTTTGAAAATGGGATGATACATCACTGGATGTGCAAATCGAAAAGAAATAACAAATCTGATTAAAGCTCTGCGGCTGACAGCAGATATTAATTATAAAAAAAAAACTGGTATGACAAACTAGTATGACGACGAGGAAACTGACTCAAGCTACGCCAAAATCAAAATATTTTATTTCAAATAGGCCTACATGAGCACTTATAAAAAGAAAAGAAAGAAAGAAAAAAAATATAAAAAAACAGTCGAGAAAAGGTGCACAGTTCGGGTCGGTCGTTTCCTATGGAGAAAAACCGGCAAGAAACTCCATGGTTACTCTTTATATCCAACCACGGTCCCAGTTATTAGATAGGCTGCTACTGAGAAAATAACTAACTGTTTACATTTCTTCCAGAACAAGCCCACTTTGACGACATGCAACTCGTAGTGACCCCTAGCGGTCCTCGTTCTGCGCCGAACGCTCGGGCATCTCGCTGGCGCGTGTGTGGCGCCGTGACCCCGGCCGGCGCGCGCAGCGTGCTGCTGGCGCCGGAGCGGGGCGCGGGGCAGGCGCGGGTGGCCGCGGACGGGGAGCAGGGAGCTTGGTGCTCCTACCTGGCGCCTGGGGTGTATACTGCTAAAGTGGAGGTCTCGGAGCAGGAACAGAGAGATGGTTTGCAGTGAGTATTATGAAGCAGGTGGCATTCTGTAGTTTCTGCCCCCCTCCCTCCTACCTTATGGGGAACATGTGTAAGTTTATTTCTGTATGTTGTAGATGAGTCATTCTGCCAACATTTCTCTTCCAATAGATACTACCCGCTAACCCAGAAGGTGTCGGTCGGCAACGCGCCCGTGGCCGGCGTGACGTTCTCCCAGCTGAAGGGCAAGCTGAGCGGGCGCGTGCGCTGCAAGCTGGCGGCGGCGTGCGCCGACATCGTGGTGACGCTGCGCCCGCTGTCGCCCGACGGCGGGTACGTCGGCACGCCTGTCACTACCGTCGCTAAGGGTATGTGTGTATGTGTTCGCAGCTTGTTGGCGAGCTCTGATAGGCCAACCGATAAAGGCAGAAACGTTCACGGTGTTGGGATGGCCTCATGCATCTACTACACCACATACGACTTACGAGTATCTTTCCCATTAAATGGTGTATGAGAAACTTTTCTGCTGTTCCTCATGCCTCTTTATAATAATACCGCAATCTAAGCTTGTGAGGAGCCAAGTTGATCGTCAATGAGACTGGTTCCTTTGTTAGTTGAATATAACTTGCAATTATTTAATGCTAACAGCATGCAATAAGAGCGAAATATAAGTCACAATATAAGTCAGACGACACGACTTGTCACCGCCTCGGACATTTTGCTTATGCATATAAAGCTCCCTCTGACCTGCTGAATCCAATTTAGCATCGATCAATATGGTCACTCCCTTACATGAAAATTAAATATGCAACGTATTTTTTTCAATTCACAGATGGCAAGTACACCTTCGAGGAAGTCCTACCAGGCAGTGTGGAGATCTCAGTAGAAAGCGACCCGCTGTGCTGGGCGGAGGCGAGACATAACGTAGCCGTTACACAGGATCATGCCAATGTGCCCACCTTCGAACACACCGGTTATGTGCTGAGGGTACATTCTACACATGAGGTTGAGGTAAGAATATAAACATTTTTTTATTTTACATATTTTATATTGGATGATGCTCCGGCTAGTTAGTTTTACATTATCGTGTCTTAATGGTGCACTGACGTGCATGCACTGACTGTTAGTTCATTAAAAACCTTGTTTCTTCTCAACATAGTCCATTTAGGAACACAGCGTATTTGTAATTGGGCTTTGGTAAAGTTTTGCGAGTGTAATAAAGTATATTCAATCAATCTATCTATGTCGCTTATAAATATTTTTTGGTTTGTAAAAGTCATGTTAAAACCCAGTTACAAAATAAAGATTTACATTTATCGCAAGCTAAGCTTTCCTGATCGTAATTTCGTGTTCCATGCTTGCAGGTGGAGTACAGCAGCAAGAGCTCGTCCGGCGTGCTGCAGGTCCCGGCCGGCGCGTCGCAGCAGTGCGTGCCGGACGCGGAGCTGTACACGCTCACGCCGCGAGGCTGCCATCGCTTCCAGCCCGAACAGGCGCATGCTGACACTTCCACCTTAGTGCCTACTGTGAGTTACTTGTAGTGGTATTTATAAAAGTATCTCTAAGTTTGTAGGATTCAATATCATGATTATATTGTCTACAAATCAGTGAGAGCTGTATATCTGTGATATACATCTGATTTGTGTCGTTTTGCGTCGTAAGGAAACTGATATTAATGTGCTATCAACTTTATAAGGTCGCACGAGGCGGCGTCCGAAATCATGACATGTGGGGTTGCGATAGTCGTGGAGAGGAACCGGAAATTGGATCTCGAGGTGGCATGGCACAAGTCCGTGGCCATGTGCTTTCATGGGCCTCGGAATGCGGCACCGTCGGGATCTCTAGCCACTACCTGACCGCGCCCCGTGGGTACCGCACGCTGTCCGGCGAGGCCGCGAGCGATAGTCCTCGCGCGCCTGCACGAGTGGCGCGCGGAGCCACTACGCCGGGGGGAAGCTCCGCTGCCGCGGCAAATTGCCGCTCAGCGGACAGACCTCGGGCGCGATCTCATGGCGACATAGAGAGAGCGACTGTTGCAACCCCGTGCACGGCACGCCACAATAGTGGCGCCCTCACCTTCCGCCAGACGCAAGTCCTCACCGGACACGGTTGTTCCGGGTGTTACCACTGCGAGGATCGCCCGGAGGACACGGTGGAGCACACCGTGGAGGTCACCGCCGTGTCCTCGTAGCGGCGATTGGCGGCGGCGACCTCTCGCGCCCGGCCCTGGTTCAAGCTATGGTCCGGAGCGAGAGGGAATGGGAAGCCGTCACCTCCTTCTGCGAAGCAGTCATGCTAGCGAAGGAGGTGGCGGAACATGAGAGGGAGAAAACCTCACATCCCAACCGCCGCGGGTGACGCCCCGGGCGTCAGGGGCCACGTGGTGGTTCCCGGCCACCGTAGGCGCGGGCCTGTGGACGGTGAGTAATGGGTTAGCTCGCCGTCCGTCCGTCTTATGACGACAGGCCGTGTCGACGGCGCGTTCGTGTTCCAAGCGCGCCTCAAAGAGATGTTAGCAAACAGGAAGGGGCCCGTAAGGGCCGATGCCTGCCGGAGCTGTGGGACTGTTCGAAAGAGATACCGCGGCCTTGAATTGAGGTTTATCTTGCGACATTAGAGGGGACCTTACAGTTGCTCCCAATAACTTTCCAAAAAATGTATCTACAGAATTCAGATGTTGAAATTTGACTTGAACAAACATTTTCCTCTCTTTTGCAGACGGTATACTTCGTAGCGACGGCGCACTCCGTGGTGATCAGGGTGACGTCGCCGGTGGCGGCGCAGGACCTGGTGCTGCACGTGAGCTCGGACGGCCACGCCGCGCAACGCGTGGGCCCGCTCACGCCGCTGCAGCAGCCCAAGGGCGGCTACGGGTTCGAGCACACGCTGTATATGGCTGATGTGAGTCTGCACAAATTACTACTAAATAAATTGTTACAAGTGAAAGAAGCACATGAGTGTTTTCAGAAGGAAGCATTAACAAAAAAAAGTAGATAAAAAAAACTGAAAAGCAAGAAACAAGCACATTTTAAATTAAAAGTTAGAAGTAGGCAGGACCCATTTCATTTTCATAATTTTATATTCAAATGGGCTCCCTCCGTGCAATACGTTCAGGCGAAGTATAAAAAAGTGGACGCGAGTAGTAAAGCAGCAATCGTTCAGTTGGCGTCAGTCGGCAGTCGTTTTCACCATCACTAAGGGGTTTCCAACGAAAAGCCTAATGTCCGTTTTCACCAACACTTAGGGATACCTAACTGAATGCCCGCTTTCACCAACTTGTAGAGATAACTAACTGAATGCCTAATGCCCGCTTTCACCAACACTAACGGATTCCTAACTGAAAGCCTAATTAATGCCCGTTTTCACCAACACTAAGTGACACCTAACTCAATGCCTAATGCCCGTTTTCACCAACACCAAGTGACACTTAACTCAATGCCCGTTTTCACGTGTACGGGTACGCGATGTTCTTGTCTACATGAAATGCATGAATGTATTCATGCGTTGGCGCACATCGTGCCGGGTGCTCATCGACGCCTGTTTGTGCGGAGTCTGGACTGCACTGAAGTGACGCAGGTGTAGACGCAGACGAATACTGTCGCGACAAGTGCCCCATAACCATTCGTCATCGCCCGATTACTACGCGATGCAGCGATCTACCCGGCCAGACTTGTCGCGATAACGCTAATATTCGCCATAGCCTGCTAATGTAGCCCCAGCATTACTGACACTGCATTAGGTCTATAAACGTCACAAATTTTGTTCGCGGCTTGAGTTGTGTTTTTACCTTTTTTGTAATAAAACTTCAGAATTTATCGCGTTTCTTCGTTAGATTCACTCATTTTGATGGAGAGAAAAACAATTGGAAAATGGCAGGAAGGTGTTTTTTACTTTTTATGTTTCTTAATCTTCGTTCGCGTGAAATTATTATTAAAAAAAAATTACTTTCCTTTTTGAATCGGATTTTGTTAACAATAGGGAATATGCATAAAATTTAAATTTGTCTCATATATTTTTTTCTAGATTCTTTATTGTCTTTACATTATACTTAAAAGGTATTTTTTTTATTTAGTTATTATTTAAACCCAGAAAATATTATATAAAAAGTGAAAAATAAGGGAGGGAAATTCAAACTTACAAAACGCGTCACCATTGGTCGAAACGAATTGTGACGTCATTGGTCATGTCATTGGATGTGTCGGCGTTGATATTCATACTGTGTTAGTAGTGTTTGTGAGAAAAATTGTTTAAAACTGTATTTCTGTGTGATTACTTGTGAATATTATATTTGTAGTCAATCTAGGACGATGACAGAAACTGGTTTTGTCAAAGCACAATCGGATAATCTACCGAAAATAGATGCATTTATGATGTCAACATATCTGAATTTCTATTAATTAATTATTTTTAATTTAATGAACAACTTGGTGCATAATCAGCGGATGTAACAGAAGAATAAGATGATATATAAGTACTGTCAGCCGGGTTATCAGCGAACAATTTTCTTTTTAAAACAGATAGTATTATTGGTGAAGTTCTTTTATGTAGGTACATTGACACCTTTACTTCTGTACTTCAGTTTAATATTGACTTGCATAGCTTTGTCGTTTGTGTTGCATAGCTTGTATGTTATATTTTCCTCCTTTCTGTTTCACTATGTTATATTCAATATAATAATTAACTGTATCTTCCCTAACAAACATCAAAATTTCGTAAACCACAATAGGAATGAGCAAGCTCTTTAAAGATTTTTTTTATGGACTTTTGTAAACTAGGTTAGGTTAGTTTTAGACCGAATTTTATACTGCTTAATAGCTAATTCACACTAAGCTGTACATAAATATATCATACTTCCGTTAAAATGATCTTCACAACAAAATACAACCGATAATGGAGATACATTATACTTTCTCATCATCTTACACCATTGTTTTCGTTGTTTCACAACGCGTGGTATACGAAAAAACAGTTTATCGGGTGTACTATAAATTTTAAAAATTTAAGTAGTAGAAAAAACAATTATATACATATGTTAAATAAGCATGTACATTTCTTAGTAGGTCACTATAGTGACAGACTTATATATCTGGATATCAACACTATTGTTGATAAACTTAAGTCGACACGAGGTAAGGTGTATCTACCTATTAGATGTAGACACAAAATAGCTAGGCTATTAGCTTATAATATTCACACAGACATAAATAGTATGTCTAAGTTTAGTTATATTATTAACACCGCGACTATTAGTAATCATACTAATAAACATTTTTATAATAACTGTAAATCGGAGGATCCATGCGTAATTATAGATGATTCTCAAGTAGAATCCACTGGTAGTGGAGTCTCGGGGCTCACTCCAGATATTAATATTAATTTAAACTAGGTAGTGAGACAAAAGAAGGTACCTTTAACAATATTGTTAAACCTATCAACAACAAGGTATCTTCTTGCACTCAATTAGTTAGTAAAAAAGGGCCTCAGCAGAACATCTTAAAATTATTCCACCAAAATATCCAAGGCATTTCTTCCAAATTATTAGAAATTGAATTGTTTTTAGAAAAAAATATGTTTGACATTATTTGTTTTACCGAACATTGGCTAAAAGATTACCAAATGCTGATTAATTATGAGAACTATACGGTTGGTAGCTGCTTTAACCGTAAATCTATGCTGCGTGGAGGTTCCCTAATACTTTTGAAAAATTGTGTTAAATATAAACAACGTATTGACATAGTAGGTCTCTCGGTTGAACATTGCGTCGAACTGTCCTGTGTTGAGCTAGATAAGCATGTAATTGTGTGTGTGTACAGACCCCCAAACTATCAAAACTTTTCCTTATTTGAATCAATAATGGAAGATGTCCTGGCAAAACTTGCAGCCAGTAATAAATCTACAATTATTTGTGGTGATTTCAATATCAATATTTTAGAAGACAATTCAAATAGCAGTCGGTTATTAAATCTTTTTAAGTCATTTGACTTGACCAACATTTTTATAGAACCTACTAGAGTCACTCCATCTTCTGCTACTTGTATAGATAATGTTTTCTGCGATTGCGATTACTTAGATAAAGCCATAGTAAATTGCCTGCCGTCTGACCACAGCGGACAAACTGTAACTTTTAGGTGTAACACACCATTGCAAAATGTTCAGATTAAATTTAGACCTATAACTACTAGCAAATTAAATAGGTATAATATTTCCCTGCAGAACAAGTTAAGTGTTATGAGCCATCATATGGACGATATTAATATAAATCAATTGTATGATCATTTCTTTTCAATAGTTCACATTGAATACAACAAAACTTTTGAAAAGAAGACAAAAAGTATTTGCCCTAAATTTATATTTAGTGATTGGGCAACTAGAGGTATCAGAAAAAGTAGGGAAAGACTATTTGAGCTTTATGACCTTAAATCTTATATAAACACTGAAACTTTTAATAAGTATGTTGCTAAGTATTCAAACATTTTTAGAAATACATGCAAGGTTGCCAAAGCCCTGCACATTAGCAACAAGATCAAAACAGCAGAAAATAAAATAAAGACAGTTTGGAAAGTCATAAATAACGAGACTAACAGGAAGAAAATACGTAACACTAGCTACACCTTAGATACAGCATGTGGTCCTAAAAGCTCTAATCAGGAAGTAGCTCAAGAATTTGTGAATTTTTTTACCGATATACCGTTAAAAACTACGGAGTCTCTTAATTCCTCTCCTGAAGTAGCAATTGGTTTATTAAAGGCGAATGTGTCTGGCTGCCCGGCTGAATTTAAATTTAAACACATAAACCCTATGATAGTTATTAAAGCTTTCCGGCAAATAAAAGTCAAACTGACCGAAGATCTTTGGGGAATGTCTATCAAAGTTTGTACATCCATAGTTGAGACTGTAGCACCATACTTAGCTTTAATTTTTAATTTGTGTGTAGACCAAGGAGTTTTCCCTGATTTAATGAAATACAGTAAAGTCATACCTCTTTTCAAATCCGGGGATAGTAAAGATACTAATAATTATAGACCTGTATCCGTGTTGCCAGTTTTTAGCAAGGTGTTTGAAAAAGTAATGCTTAATCAAATGCTCAATCATTTTAACACCAACAGAATCTTACACGACCAACAGTTTGGTTTCACTAAGGGACGTTGTACAACTGACGCCGGTGTAACCTTATTAAAGCACATATTTTCTGCGTGGGAAGCATCCCAAGACGCAATAGGAATATTTTGTGACCTCTCCAAAGCATTTGATTGCGTAAATCACGACACATTGCTTTTGAAACTTGAGCATTACGGACTAGGTAAACTTGCACTTGGTTTGGTAAAATCTTATTTAAGTGATAGACAACAATATGTTCAAATAAATGGTGTTAATTCACAGGGTTTAAAAGTAAAAATGGGGGTTCCGCAAGGCTCAATATTGGGTCCTTTCCTCTTTCTAGTATATATAAACGATCTACCCTATTTATTGAAAAACCAACCTCAAAATATGGTGTTATTTGCTGATGACACTTCTCTAATTTTTAAGATAAATAGACGGGCCCAAAATCTAGATGACGTAAATAATGCCCTACTTCAGGTCCATAATTGGTTCACAGCAAACAATTTAGTATTAAATGAAAAAAAAACGAAATGCATAAGATTTGCTTTACCAAATGTTAAAAGTAACGAGTGTGATATAGTATTGAATAAAGAGAAACTTGAATTCGTAGATAAAACCGTTTTCCTGGGGCTTACGCTTGATTCAAGGCTACAATGGGGTTCTCATTTGAAATCTCTTGCGGGGCGCCTAAGTTCAGCAGCATATGCTGTTAGAAAAATCCGTCAATTTTCTGATGTAGATACCGCTAGACTGGTCTATTTTAGTTACTTTCATAGTATAATGTCTTATGGCATTCTGTTATGGGGACGGGCTGCAGACATTGAGTCTATATTTATTCTGCAAAAAAGAGCCATCAGAGCCATATATAATCTTCGTAGGCGCGATTCTCTAAGGGAACTGTTCAAGGAAATCAAAATCATGACGGTACATTGTCAATACATCTACGAAAACATAATGTACGTTAGAAAAAATCTACATCTTTTTAATAAAAGAGGTGACAGACACAATTACAGTACGAGAACTAGAGACCAATTAGTTCAGCCGGGCTTCAGACTCGCTAAAGTAGACTCATCTTTCATGGGGTACTGTTTAAGATGCTATAATAAAATTCCACAAAGTATTCTTGAACTGAATGAGACGAAATTTAAATCATGCATTAAACGCACACTATGTAAGCAAGCATATTACAAGTTGGACGATTATATCTCTGATAAAAATGCTTGGCTCAATGCCGGTCCTGCTCCACATAAACTGATTAATGGATAGCATTAAATAGTATTGTTGGAGCTGCTGAAGATTGTACAACTATCTTTGCATTGTATAGATTCAATTTCTTTTGGTATTATATAACCGCATAGCCCATATTATGTGAGTACTATGTAATAGAAAGCTATCCTTCGTTGGAAACCTACGTCATTTTTTTTTTTTGACTTGAATTTGCCCTGGCGGTTAAGTGTATGTCATGCTCACTCAAATGTCTCGCTGATGGTGGCGCGTGTGTCGGATCAGTTAGTTCCCTTCAAAATGGTTGAGTTGAATGGTGCTGATACATGCGTCATGTTCGTGAACGGGCGCTGTCAGTTGTGACTGGTCATCTCTTGGTTGCCACGGCTTATTTGAATTAATTATTTTATTTTTTGAATTGTTCTTTTCCTTGTTTTTACTATGGACACTTTTAACGTGCACATCTTGCTACATCGCTCTCACATAATGTACCATCTAAACATGAATGATGTAACCAAGGTTTTGTAAAAATATTCTGATTTAAAAGAGTGTCCATGGAGTTTCTTGCCCGTTCTTCTCCATAGAGATCTACGTTAGGGAATGGGCAACTACAGTACTTCCACAGTTTTTATGCCTTGTGACTGGGACTGTAGCTAAATTTCATTGTTGTCTTTGTTTCGACAGTTCAAAAGTGCCTGTAACGGGCCTACTTGAAATAAATGCTTTGATTTTGATTTTGATTTTGAATGTTTTTGCACTTCGGTACCATGCAATACTAATAAGAAGGTTTTTTAACTTCTTCCATGATTTGTATAGCAATTAAAACTACAAAATAAGTATGAAGTAACTGAAACGCTATAGTAAACAAACACGGGACACAACCAATGACGTCATCAAAAGCGCGCGCAAAATGGTGGCGTTTGAACGGCTCAAATTTATTCAAAGTTTTAAATTTCACTTTGAAAAATTATTTGACTATTTTCAAGCCTATTTATATTTTTTTCTATGTTATAAAGATGTTAACGATTAATTTAAGAAATAAAAAAAAATCATGCATATTCCCTATTTCCGGGGTTTCATTTTTTTTTTGCACGGAACACTAATTATTTTTCCAAAATAAAAATAGCCTATGTTAGCATTTATAATATCAGCTATATGCCAGTAAAAGTCTAAATCAAAAATTGGTCCAGCCGTTTTGGAGATTAGCCGAAACAAACAGACAGACAAAAATTAAAAAAAAAATGTGTCGATTGTTATGTGCCATATATTTTCATAATATGCGTTCAATGAAAATCTAGTCAAGTTATTTTGATATTACAAACAGAAACTTCAATTTTAATTATTTGTATAGATGTATAGATATTAAAACCAGCCAGATACAAATAGTACAACAAGTTCACCCTAGAGATGATGACCCATTATAGGATGATAATACTTTTGGTGTTTTTCTGTTCAGGCACATGTGCAACTAGTGGGACTCTCGATACTTGCTCTTCACGTATACCATAACTTATGCACCCAAGCGCTTATAATGAGTAAAATGTATTGTATATGTAATTGAAATAGCTCATTATTTTCCGTAGGGCGAAGTAGCAGTAGTATCAGCGTCATCGTCGTCCCTGCTCATGTCGCCGTCCACGCCGCAACAAGTGGTGGGTCGCGCGCGCTGCCAGCCGCACGCGCTGACGTTGCGAGCGCGACAGGCGCTCACCTTGCGGGGCAGGGTCGTGCCGCCGGTGGATGACGTCACCGTCACACTCTCCTCAGGTAACACTCACCATTGTTCTAATGTCCATGTGAACAAGACCCCTCGTTATTGCTCAGTTAGTAAGCTAATCCATGACCAGGGGGTCAAAACCGCTATTTTTTATATAAAAAGCCGTTTATAATGTTGCCTGGTTTTTTTGGTGCCACTTTGGTTTTTCAATACAATTTCCACAGACAATTTCGCAAAAAATTATCAACAGCGTTCTCCTGACAACGTATTTAACCACTCGTATGCCGAGTATATAGACACAATTAAAAAGTGATTGTGTCTCGTGTATATCTACGTTCCGGCATACGAAAGGTTAAACGAAAAAATGACAGCAGTACTTCTCGTTATTTCTCGGTTCGGTAGCCAAAATTTCATGACAAGAAAATCAGTCATATGACTCTCGTACTTAAAAACATTAACTTCTAATCGATATATCAATAAAAAAAACATTTAGCAAAAAATTTTTAGTTGTAATATGCTATACAAATAATTATTTGCTATTCATTTATTTACATTGTTAACAATACACTAACAATAGTCTGTGACTGTAGCTTCACCTTCTTTGTTTTTCTGACATTCAAAAGTGCCTGTTATGGTCTAATTGAAATAAATGCTTTGAGTTTTAAACCCACCAATATCAAAAAGAAATAACCTACCTGTCCACATTCCAGACGACCTTAAACTAACGCAAGTGACAACCCAGGACGGCACTTACCGCTTCGGTCCGCTGGACGCGTCCAAGCACTACACGATCTCCGCGCACAAGGACTCCTACGTGTTCAGCTCGCCGGACGGCGCGGGCGACATCGTGGCGCACAAGCTGGCCGAGATCTGCGTGGAGCTGCGGGACGACGCGGACGGGACGCCCTTGCAGGTCAGATCGTACTGTTGACGTGAATTCGTATGAACTTCTATTTGCACTGAACTGGGGGTGCATGTCAGAAATGCGATAAGACTTATGTACTTTGCGAGCAAACATTTTTCATAAATAATCTCGAAACGTATAGATAGCGGGACGGGAGTTGTACCATCGTAAGGCATACGGAACCAAACGGAAAAGTACCGAGTAGGTGACCTAGATGCGAGCGGACGTGTTCTAGCAGCGTCTAAAAATAGAAACGAGAAATTGCCTTTTACATACGAAACACTAACGGCAGTGTCGCCCGAAGGGACTCTGCCGGCCGGTACGGAAAGGAATGTATTTGTCAGTATTTTTTTCTGTTAGGGAAAATAGTAAGAAGCGTTTTGTAAACGTTCCTGCTGCATGGTTGACAACGATTTCTTCTAATTCGTGCCCTATTTCTAACTAATTAGTGTTGAGTCTTCTTGTCAGCTTGCGTCAGAATGGTCTATTTCGTATTATCGCTGGTGGTATATTCTGCAGTTCAGAAAAAAATTACGAATGTAATTTTCGGTCAATATTATATAGTACAGATAAACAATACCATGTCGTCAAACTAAATGGTGTATGTTTTTTTTAACTCAAATTAAACAATTTTTCGTCTCCGCAGGGTGCGCTAGTATCAGTGAGCGGCGGCACGTACCGGCGCAACGTGGCCAGCGGCCCGGACGGGCGCCTGCGCTTCGGCTCGCTGTCGCCCGCGCAGTACTACGTGAAGCCCAACATGAAGGAGTACCGCTTCCAGCCTCCACATCATATCGTGACGCTGGAGGAGGGATACACGCATCATATTACGCTCAAGTAATTTATTGACATATTTGACCATCTCGAACTGGGTGTTTGCGTGCTAGATTACACCCCACCCGCTCTCACAGATACAGGTGGCCTGCAGGGGCGTGCCGTCCATACAGGCAAATAGGCTTAACCTACCTTAGCCAAATTCATTTATTACAACAAATCAACAATCATGTAATAAAAAATACAAAATATAAAAAGAAAGTTAAAACTCCTGTTATAACACTTATAGCAACTTGTCGCGCCCGTGTGACGTCACACGGGCACACGCTACTACTCCTTAGGCCACCAAACGAACTGCCTTCATTTCTCATCGACTCATTGATGAATTTACGCACACTGGTGCATATTTTCGTGTGTATGAACGGCACACACGTATAGATTATGGGCGGGAACTCCGCCGTAAGGAGACCGCCAGCGCAGTTCTGATTGGCTGGCCTTGAAGGCCAGCCAATCAGAAGTGCCAGTCAAGATGAATGAAATGCAGTGCAGGGTTACCAATTTGTGGAGATTCCCCCGGATCGCGGGGAATTCGAGAAACAGACTACACACAGAAACGATCGTTTCCATAATGACTACTAGAGACGATTAAAAAAACAGGGTGGTATTGTCGAATATAAACCTTCCAAAAAAAATATAAATTATAAGGAATAGCAAAAGCCCTATTAAAATAGTAAAAAAATACATGAATTTTATTTTTTTCCAAAATTTTGTGAAATTTCGCTTTGATTTTTGGGAAGTTAGGAAAATAACTGTGGCAATCCGGCAAAATGATGCAATTATTATTTGGTTTCTAAAGAAGCCATATTTGTGTATCCGCGATCTTGAATGTTTTGCTTTTTTTAACGTACTCAGTTAAAAGTAATTTGTTGTTTATTGTTTGTTTATTTACTTAAAAAAGGTGTTCTGTTGTGAAGTTTGCTCTGATAATGTGTGTTTGTTAGAAGTTCAAAGTAGTAAGTTTTCGTATTATCGTTTAATGTTAAGATTCAACTTGATTTGATTTTGATGATTTTAAGTTATTTATAAAGATACGAGACGAGTTTGAGTGACTGTGACTGAGTTTGAATCGTCAGAAAATCGTGATTTGAACCTTGAATAATGTGGTGAGTTCTTGTATTTATAACTTTTATAACACGCGTTTTCGGCAATAATCACGTGAATGTACTTACATCCTTAGCTTCTACACGTTGTGTGTTCATCTGATTTCGTTTGTGCTATAAAACTATTGTTTCTTTCACTGGATATTAGCCTACACCCCCACCATACTGTTGTTTTTACAGGCTTTTTTTTCATTTTTTTTTTTCAAATTTTATAAATCAATAAATGTGACTACTTTAGGGTCATCATAAGTAGAGCGACGTTGTGATGTTGCGCGAAGTTTTTTTTTTTTTTTTCGGTATCCGTATGCGTGGCCTACCTTCCGTGGAGAACCACTGCACGCCACTGGTGGCCTGTGATTCTGCTAAATGAATTAGTTTTTTCTTTTAACTACAGTTCCGAAAACTGTGAAACTCATCGTGTAAAAATAAAAAGGAATCTTCGGCTCAGGTTTTTGGGATTAGCTTGAGTTCTTTTGATGAGTATAGGGCTCAGAACTGAAATTCAAAAATCATCTAATCTCTTTATCTATAAGCTTAGTGATGGTTTACCCTAAATCTCTCAGGCAGGGGTAATTTTATTCATAATCATGAATCACACTGTACTCGGCAAACGCAAAATTCATAAATAATTTTAATCGGACCTCTCGCTTGTACTTACGACCCTTATGGAGCAGTGCTTGTGTTGTGCCTATCGTGAGTGTATTATCAATACGAGAAAACGATAAAGTAATACCAAAAATATAATTGTAAGATGTTTATTTTGGTTATAATTATTTAAAAGAAATAAATCTTGCTGAAAATGGCGCATACACTTTTTTAATAATAAATTCTTCATTGATTTCGACGTCATTTAGCTAATCATCTAAAAAGAACTTGCGCACATTGTGCATCCTTTGACTCTAACATTGCGTTTGTAGTATATGATACCAACCATAAAATCAGGAAAAAAACAGCATTTTTGTAAGTGGTGTTTTTGTTGTTAAGAGTTATTTTTTAATTTCCCGTCCCACAGAGGAGTCCGCGTGGCGTGGTCGTGCGTGGGCGCGCTGCTGTCGCTGGGCGGCGTGGGCTGGGCGGGCGCCGCCCTGCAGGCCGCGCCGCAGCCCGGGAGTGCGCCGCACTGCGCCACGGAGGAGGCTACCACTGAGCCCAATGGCGCTTTCAGGTAACAAACGACGGTGATCATATGCCACAATATTGTTTACTGAAAGGTCGAATTTAGCGTAACCCTGAAGCGATCGATGTGACACGAATGTTGCTACAACGACTGCGGATTCAACAAGAAAAAGTATTGGCTACTGGATCGACTTTACTTGCGTGGAAGAAACGAAACGCAAGCGCAGGTCACTTGACGCTGGAGGACACGGTGGAGCACACCGTGGAGGTCACCGCCGTGTCCTCGTAGCGGCGATTGGCGGCGGCGACCTCTCGCGCCCGGCCCTGGTTCAAGCTATGGTCCGGAGCGAGAGGGAATGGGAAGCCGTCACCTCCTTCTGCGAAGCAGTCGTGCTAGCGAAGGAGGCGGCGGAACATGAGAGGGAGAGAACCTCCTCACGTCCCAGCCGCCGCGGGAGAAGCACCGGGCGTCGGGGGCCACGCCGTGATGGCTCTCGGCCACCGTAGGCGCGGGCCTGTGGACGGTAAAAGACGGTAATGGGCTAGCTCGCCGTCCGTCCGTCTTATGACGACAGGCCGTGTCGACGGCGCGTTCGTGTTCCACGAGCGCCTCAAAGAGATGTCAGCAAACAAGAGGGGCCCGCAAGGGCCGATGCCTGCCAGGGCTGCGGGACTGTTCGAAAGAGATACTGCGGCCCTGGAACATAAAGGGCAAAAGAAGGAACATGGGTGGTTTTTAGTCAGTAAAAGTCTGACAATCCGAAAAAAAAAGTCACTCGACGCCATTTGAGTGGCCCGAACTCGTGATCAGGGCTTTGTAAACTGAAAACCTAAAGCGATCTCTGACATAATTATAATATTGAAATATACTGATTCTGTACCTGTTCTGATAAAAAGTTTTCTATTTCACACTTTTTAGTTGTAGTATACCACACAAATTCTTGTCATGAATTAATTTTACACTGTAACTAGCAGTTATTAAGGACCAAGGAGTTATTAACCAAACTAGTGAACCAACTTTGAACTTTTCACGTAAAAAAAAATCAAATTGTTTCATAAAATATACAACCGAATTAAAAAGTCCTCCTTTTTTTTGAAGTCGGATAAAAATAATATTTTTTTTTATGAATTATATTATTCATCGTCCTTTAGCATTCTGGTTTTAAATCAGATTTGATTGTAATTAGTCCTAGCCAAACATTATAAAGATTTGTATTAAATTTTACAGAATCCGGGGCCTACTCCCGAACTGCGTGTACAATATTCAGCTGAAGGACTCGTCGGCTCCAGAACTGCTTGGACTTAAACTAGCTAAAGCACCCCCTGTGTTGGAGGTAAAATACAGCATCATATTATTAATAAGTAAATTGCACTTCCTCTACACCTTATCTTAGTGTAATTCACATGACTGTGAATAGTGAATATTTATTCCTTTTTGATGATTCATTCATTAGTCTTATATCTACTCACGCCGTGATGGCTCTCGGCCACCGTAGGCGTGGGCCTGTGGACGGTAAGTAATGGGTTAGCTCGCCGTCCGTCCGTCTTATGACGACAGGCTGTGTCGACGGCGCGTTCGTGTTCCACGCGCGCCTCAAAGAGATGTCAGCAAACAGGAGGGGCCCGCAAGGGCCGATGCCTGCCAGGGCTGCGGGACTGTTCGAAAGAGATACCGCGGCCCTGGAACATAAAGGGTAAAAGAAGGAACATGGGTGGTTTTTAGTCAGTAAAAGTCTGACACTCCCTTCCGCTCCGCCCAGAGCGGGAGGAGTCATTTGATGATTTCCCATCCGAAAAAAAAAAGGCTTATATCTACTAGAGAACTGTTACAGGGTGCTGATAATGTGGGCGATTTTTGATTGAATGTTGTTTGTATTTTTTTAACACCCTTGCTCGTAAAGCTCATGTAATTCCACCGGTTTTAAATATGTAAAGCGGGTCATAAAAAACGCGTGTGTTATTAAAGCAAATAGTTAAGTTATAGTCCATATAAATTCCATAAGAGCATTATTTCTATTCCATAACAGCATTATTTCTATTCCATAACAGCATTATTTCTATTCCATAACAGCATTATTTCTATTCCATAACAGCATTATTTCTATTCCATAACAGCATTATTTCTATTCCATAACAGCATTATTTCTATTCCATAACAGCATTATTTCTATTCCATAACAGCATTATTTCTATTCCATAACAGCATTATTTCTATTCCATAACAGCATTATTTCTATTCCATAACAGCATTATTTCTATTCCATAACAGCATTATTTCTATTCCATAACAGCATTATTTCTATTCCATAACAGCATTATTTCTATTCCATAACAGCATTATTTCTATTCCATAACAGCATTATTTCTATTCCATAACAGCATTATTTCTATTCCATAACAGCATTATTTCTATTCCATAACAGCATTATTTCTATTCCATAACAGCATTATTTCTATTCCATAACAGCATTATTTCTATTCCATAACAGCATTATTTCTATTCCATAACAGCATTATTTCTATTCCATAACAGCATTATTTCTATTCCATAACAGCATTATTTCTATTCCATAACAGCATTATTTCTATTCCATAACAGCATTATTTCTATTCCATAACAGCATTATTTCTATTCCATAACAGCATTATTTCTATTCCATAACAGCATTATTTGCCATTTCAAATATAGTAATATGTCGTGCGGCGGCGCGCCCCCGCACGGCTCCAGCTAGTGAGGCGCGCTGTTGCTATTCCGAACTAATCGCCGCGCGGCGCCAGTCAGTAGGCAGCGCTGGCGCGCTGTTAAAATGGCGGGAAAACAACAGTGTGCATTCACAGATTGAGTTTATTAAAAAAAAAACCAGTTCATTCGGTAATTTAATAACTTGGCTGCATGCTCTAGCGTCTTTGCCAACATTTTCACGCAGCCACGGCAGAAAATAATCCTCGCGCCATTTTTCTCAAATTTTCTTTTCTTTGTACTTGTATTGTGAATATCTTTTTTTCTGTTTCCTCGCAAATGTGTTAAAAAACGTCGTACGATATACGTGCGTATTGGTTATAACATGCTCGGCTCAATTACGCCCTCGCCTTCGGCTCGGGCTGAAATTCCGCCTCGCATGTTATAACCATCATAACGCACTAATATCGTAATGTACTATTGTGTACAACGTTTTATTTTTGATGCATTAATATTACATTTTTTTTTTCTTTCAGGTGAAGGACAAAAAAGACATCTCGAACGTTCGCCTGATCGCGATCCAGCCGAGCCAGCTGACGGACACGGCCGTGCTGGTGCACACGGCCAACATCGAGCACTACAAGTCGCTGCGCCTGTCGCTGTCGGGCGCGCGCAGCTCGCACGGCGCGCGCCTGGACGCGGCCGGCTACAGCGCGCGCCGCAACCCGGGCGCGCTGGCCGTGCTGCCGCGCCTGCCCACAGACAACCTCACCTACGCGCTGCAGCTGCACTCCACGCTCTCCAAGGCCACGCACGACTACGACGAGGAGGTGCATTATTTCATTTCGGATGGACAGTTCAAGCATTTCACTATTGAGTTCGTGCCTAAGGTAAGCATTATTTTACTATAAAGGTCATAGGGTCTTTGGTCTGCTTCTAAAAATGGTTCGTTTTAAAGATTTAATGATTATGAAGAAAGAACATGTGACTCGATAATAACAGCCCTACAGTTTGATCGAAGGTTAATCTATATTTGCCGAAGTCAGTCCGTTAATGGGTAATCTGTAACATATCCAGGCAATGATATTATATGTAGTAAAGTGGTGTAGATAGGTTACATATACAACATTCGATATTCAGAATCGGCACACTAATGCACACATAAATAACTTAATATTGCAATAGCACACTAAATTACGTTTATACGTCAAATTTGGATGGCACGATTCAGTTATCGCGGGTGAAAAAGAGACAAATATAATTTGCGACAGTGCGTCGTCTTGTGTACTAGAAATTATATAGAATAATAATCAGATATGACATTTTACCGCAAAACCGTGATTTTTGCCTAAAAATTTGATTCACTCATGAGTTCATGTAGTAAAAGTAATAAAGTAGGAAAATTGCATTGAAAGTAGGTAGGTACATAAAAAGTATTGTTGATTTCATAAACATTTAATATCAATTATAGTGCTGTAATAAACTTATTTCTAATGACATCAGTGACATTTCAAATAAATTTAATTTATTTCTTTTTTGTCTTTAATAAAAATTACATTTAAGGGGAATGCTCCCTGCCAGGGCTGCGGGACTGTTCGAAAGAGATACCGCGGCCCTGGAACATAAAGGGCCAATGAAGGAACATGGGTGTTTTTTAGTCAGTAAGAGTCTGACACTCCCTTCCGCTCCGCCCAGAGCGGGAGGAGTCATTTGATGATTTCTCAGCCCAAAAAAAAAAAAAAAAAAAAAAAGGGGAATGCTCCAACCAGCCCGCGAAATTCAAAATTTCTTGGGTTTTTTGCAATTTGCAGGCCAGTGCTAGGTTGTATGTTGATTAAAATATTATTCGCGGCTGTAAGACATATGTAGTTACAGAATTATAATCATCAAAATCATCAATAAAACGCTCTAAGTTCATAAAGCTGTAGGAATGACTTTTTCTGTTTTTTTTTGGTTCCTACGCCTTTATGAACTTGGAGGGTTGTATTGGTGATTTTGATGATTATAATTCTGTAACTACATACGTCTTACAGCCGCAAATAATATTTTAATCAATATACAACCTAGCACTGGCCTGCAAATTGCAAAAAACGCAAGAAATTTTGAATTTCGCGGGCTGGTTGGAGCATTCACCTTAAGTCTAAACAATGTGCCACCATTTATACCTACCTACTGTCAGGCTGACTTGTCTGTTCTTAGGCATAATTTTACTCTATGATCAGTAATGACGTCTATCTCTATTTGACGTCTATTCTTTTCTGACGCCATATTTTACGAATATAATGTTTGATTTTTTGAAAATATTAAGATAAATAGTATACTAACGAATGATTTGTGATTCCTTGAGTTTTAGAAAATTTTCTTGTATAATTAGTGCAATATCTCATAACACACGACGGCATTTTCGGTGTTTTTGGGTTACTTTTAATGCACTCGGTACGTGAAGTGCATCCGTTGACGTCGGCGACGCGACACTGAGGTCCAGTTTGGTCACTTGTCTACATTTTAACGTGCCGCTTGCTGAGCCCTTATGGCCTATCTACACCTTTTTACTTATAATATCATTGTATCCAGGCTCAAAAATGCCGACTTGTCATTTGTAAAATTTTAAACGTCTGACAATAAATCTTATTAAAGTGCATATGCGCCGTCTCCTTACAACCAATGGCCCACCTTCCATCTTGCACCGCATGCCCTATCACCTGCGCTCTTAATCATTTATTTACTGCATCAGTGAGCGGGGTTCCCGTGGCTCAATTTTGGGCTAAACATATTTAAACTTTTTGCCATCGATACGCTAAGAAGAAGGGAGTATGAGCTCATAATGATTCCCCCTAGGATACTACTACCCATACTAAGATTATCCAACAACAGTAATAGCAGCTGGTGCAGAGTTTAAACTAGAAGCTGACCCCATCATAGTTGGGATCAAGTTAAGCAAATGATGTATAATAAAGACAAAGTTTTCTTATCTTGTCTTTAAGAAAAATTTAACCAAAGCTATTTCTTTTCACAGGTAAAATCCAGCGAACAAGAAGTCCGCCAGACATCCCTGCTAGTGATCCCTCTACTAGCAGCCCTAGTGTTCGCGTACATCCAGCGCGACAAGCTGCTGGCGTCGCTGACGCAGGCGCTAGCCGCGCGCAGTCCGCGCGCGCCCCGCGCGTCGCGCACGGACCGCGCGGAGCGAGCCGAGCGCGCCGACGCGCTGGACCGCGCCAACATCGACCAGATCGTGTCGTCTCTCAACCCGCCCGGGAAGAAGCCTAAGAAGAAACAACTCTAAGGTGGAACGTGAATCGAAATGTTCTTAGTGAATTATGAAGTGATTTTGTGTGTGTGAGGAAGTGTATTTTATACTGAAATGAAGAAATTGTGTGAACAATTTTTAAAATGGCATGTAAATCAATCTAGATGCCATTAAAAATCAAGATAGATCAATGAAACGGTTTGTACACATATTTTTTTGCCACTAGACCGAAACTGTTTTGTATAATTATTCACTCTTAAAAAGATTTTATAATGTGTACCAACAGTGATTTAGAAATTAAACCGTTTTAAAAATACATCAAAAGAATTGATGAGAGATGAGAATTGTTTGTAATAATCAAAAATAAATCTTAAACTAATTCCACAAACACAAATATTCCAGTGTGCTACCAGAAACAAGGAAACTACAATATTTATTTTATACAAGTATGTATCTACATTCGAACAAATTCGTTAAGTAAACATGATGTTGTAAGGAATCGGTTTTCCTAATAATTTATAATACCAAAAAAAAAAAAAAATTGAAACATCATTTTATTCATGAAATTTTAGATAAAAAGCAAATTAATTTAAAAATCATAAAATATAAGAGACTATAAAAATCATCCAAATATTGTTAAAAAACAGTGAAGGACACCAAAATCTTCTTCATGTCTTCGTTTGAAACGAAATAGACTGTTTAGGGATTAAACAAAAAAAAAGTTAGACCCGTAGTTGTAAATCACACAGCAAATGAGATCGTCGACTGAATCCCAAGTCTCAACGTGATCGACATCGGTTATTTTTAACCGACATCAAAAAAGGAGGTTCTATTTTAAAGTACCTCAAAGCATAATAAAAGGCCTTTCAAACTGCCGAGTGATTTATTAAAACTGACTTTTGTTTTCTTAAAAAAAAAATCATCATTTATTTGTTTTCGCCAACGTGTTGGACTAATGTCTCGACGATCGTTGTATTCCAATTTATATCATCTATTAATATAAATATTTTAAGTTATCTTCGGTTAAGGTACAGTGAGTGAATTTATTTATATTTTGTTGTGTATTGTTTTAAACTTTAATGCATTTATGTGATGTACGTTCCAAATGTGGGGAAAATAAAATGGATTGTTTGTTTATGAAAGTGATTTTATTTATTTTAAACCTCTTGAGTTATTCTGTCGTATTTTTCTTTTCTTAAATCTGCCATTAAAGCTTCGACCAGTAGCAGAAATCGTGCAAATATATCAAAACATTATTACAATATTATTTATTCGTAACAGTCTCCATAGCGTTCTTGACAATCAGCGATGGATCTTGCGTGGTGGTCCCATAGTCTCGCGTTTTCTTTGCTGTAAAGTAAGGAAGGTTATATAATACAGTACATAGTTAGAAAAACTTGAATACCTTCACTCTTATCAAGGTAAAACAGTAGTGTATTGCCAGACGTAAATATACTTGGTCCTAGCCCCCATGCGGGTATTCGAACTATCCAAATTGTAATATGTAACACGTGATATACACGCACGCTAACCTGTAGAATTCGATGAAATTTCTCGAAAATAGACGTAGTCGATCTCAGTCTAAGGGGCTGTCTCCACGAGCGAGAGAATCGCGACGATATTATCCCATACAAATACGTAATATCGCCGCGATTCTCTCGCTCGTAGAGACCGCCCCTAATTGTTCACCCAAAGACCATTAATCAACTGTAAACGTAAAGTGTAATTACGACTTAGCTTGCAGTTTATGTACTTACTTGACAAAGTACAGTTGGAAAGCAGCTAAGAAGTTATTCTGTGATCTCGCATGCAGTTTGCACAGGGCTAGCTTTTCACACTCGTCGGCTCTGTAACAAAGACATGGCATTAGTACCTACACGAATTGAGTACTTAGTTTAAACAATGAGCGAGCGTGTTTTTGACTTCTGGATATGAAAATATATGTCTCTTTAGACTAAATGGCCAATTTCTAGCCTCTTAGGCTTTCCACTACAGTGAGCGAGTAATATATTCCTCTTCTGGTTGACCAGCCCTTACTGTCTCTTAGTCCTCATCTTGGAAACACCGCTGTCTGCCGCTCCTCCCAGCGCGAACATTGGGTTGATAAACCTCTTGCTCAGGTGATGTTGCACCTCGTTTGGCTCATTATCTGGAACAAGTATTACAAAACGTTGAGAAAAGAGAAGAATTTTCCTCGAATTCAAAGTACTGGGGACTTTTGTACTATGAAGGAGTCGATTATTAGTCAATTACCTACATTTAAATAAAGCTACAGTCACTCCTCCCTGATAGTAGCACCCTTATTGTAATACAAATAAATATCATTCCCATTGCAAAGCGTAGACCTCTATGGAGTCCTTTTCTTGAATTGAGGGAGTAACGAAATATTCCAGAGTTGAAAAAAGATTGCACGTTTTAAGAAATAACATTCTTACCAAATTTTTCTAAATCCAAAGGCTGACACAAAATTGTACTTAGTAAAGTTACAAATAAGAATACAATAATGTTCTGCATTTTCGCAACACTTCAAAATATTCCCTGTTTCAATAACTTCTAACCCTCCGCCAAATTCTTACTGATGCATTTTTGGAACTGCTGGCATTATATAGAAGTTCTGCACGTGTCGGGAGGTACTGACGCGTATCGCAGCTTTAATGGGAATTATAAATAATACGGCCATAATGTGGTGTTAACTAGAACAAACCATTTGTTTCAACAAAGCGGTGAGGGTTCTGTACTGATGTAACGTACAATGCGGAAAGGGCGATGTTTAGAACGCGTTTGCGTAATTTCAGTTGTGAGAATCACAAGGATCTTACGGAACCCATGGTTTATATCATTCCTTCATTCTGGTGCCTCTTCGATTACTGAAGGTTGGCAACCAACTCCGAATACAATAATATCCCCTCGTCCTTTGCGAGGTGGAAGCAGCACTCTCTTTCTCAACCAAAACGTTTTTCTTCGATCGACACCGTTTATGCGCTTCTTTGCCCATCATGATTAGTTGCACTAAGTCATACATTGGCAAACTTGTGATTTGTGAATTCGTGTTTATCAACTACTATGTAGCGGCTCGTCCCGGCTTTGCACGGGTGCCTATGTTGCTCAGGGTGAATGTAGCTTTCCAATGGTGAAAGAATTTTTGAAATCAGCACAGTAGTTTTTGAGTTTATTCATTACTTGCATACACGCACACAAAAATACAAATTTTTCTTCTGTATAATATTAGTGTAGATACCAAAATATGAAAACTTGGTTTTGGTAGCAAGTTCGACCGCCAAGCTACCGCGACATCTGTTGTCCTAATCTATTTCCATCAGTGTTAAGGCTGTGTGTGTTCTAATTTTAGGGCTTTTCAGTGGAATGCAATGCCACTTGTTTCCATCCTGTCGTCTGCCCAATGTGAGCGCTGCCCTGGAAGATCTGGCCATCAGGTTATCATCACCTTCCTGCCCATGTCCCATGTTACTTGGGAAAACTCGTTTTTTTCTTCCATTCTCGCTTGTCAACCGTCGCGCTATCGTTTACTCCTTTTTAGGGTTCCGTAGCCGAATGGTAAAAAACGGAACCTTATAGATTCGTCATGTCTGCCTGTCCGTCCGTCTGTCACAGCCACTTTATTCCGAAACTGGTAGGACTACACAGTTGAAACTTGGTAGGTAGTTGTATTTTGTGAAACGATTTACGATTTTTATACAAAAAAAAAACTAAAAAAAAAGAAATGAAACTAAAAAAAAAAACTCATCAAACCTATACGTGCGGGGTTTGATAGCATACTATGAAAAACAAATTTAGTTTTGCTGTTGAATGTAATGTATTACAACATATTAATGAGCCTTCAAAATATTAGATATTATTATATATTTTTTGGTGCTACGGAACCCTGTGTGCGTGAGTACGACTTGCACTTGGCTGGTTTTGTTTTTCATATCATTCCTCACACAATCCATCCATCTTTTCTTTGTTCTTCCTCGCCCTGTCCATCCAAATATACTTAAATATATATTCATGACTCTTTTAGTCACATGCGCTTCATCCCTCCTCATCACATGTTCATACAAAGACAGACGCTTGACGACTCTGGCACAACTTTCAAACTTCCTCTTATATGTATAGGTACTCATCATTTATTTAATCCATTCTTGTCACTCCACACATCCACCTCAACATGCTCATCTGCGCTACATGCAATCGTTTTTCATCCGTCTTCTTCACAGCCCAGCATTCCAGCCCTTTTGACCTCTCAGGTGCAGTCAATAAATTGTCACCCGCGGTGGGTGATAGTGGCTTGATATGAGACATAGTTGTTCAACAGTACAGGTACTTTTAGGAACCAATTCTCATGAGAAACCTGCGCACTCCACTTCCATTGATCAACTTTATTTATCTTCCTGATGCTGCTACATCCGACTGGCCTAGCTGCCTCTAGGATATCGCTCTATCGTAAGATATTCGGTACGGTATTAGGTATGATATGTACTTATTTATGACATACCGAGTTTTCTCTGTGCCTCGGAAGGCACGTTAAGCCGTTTTGATTCCGACTGTCATTTGTAAATCTTTCAGTTGTTAATGGTAGTACCTATCGAAGGTAAGCCCGAAAGTCGAACAACCAGTCTTACCGAGGGGTATCGTATAACCCAGAACTAACTGGGTTGTGGAGGTCAGATAGGCAGTCGCTCCATGTCATACTGGTATTCAGCTGCAACCTGGTTGGAAGCTGACCCCAACATAGGTGGGAAAAGGCAAGGCAGATGATGATGAACTTATTTATGACTATGACAGTGACCTAAAGAAACTAGATGTCATAAAGTTATACTTATGGTGAATAGTTTAGTAGTTAGGCTACCTGTTACGCGAACAATAGGTTCTGGGTTTGAAACTTTTTTCGGGTTTATTTGAGTTTTTTTCATTTTTTAATCTACGGAACCAGAATCGTGCTACCGTTTTATTTATATTTTTAATTTAATAAAAGTAAGATAGTAACTAGAGAGTCACGATTTAAAGACAAACAGTATCCGTAGACATAATATATGCGCTCGTCCACGAGACAAAAGAGCATTTAATTAGAAAACTCAAGTGTATGTGAGAGAGAGGAAGTATACACTTCCTCTGTTTGACTGTGTTCCTACACGATGCTGAGTAAATACGTAAGGAAATTGTAAAACGAGTTAAAATTAAATAATTAATCATATGTTTCCATTCCTAGTGTTTAATTTGCCACATCTTTCGTTTCAATGGTACGATTATTTTTTTGGGCTCAGTAGTCAAGTCCTCTAATGTGCATTGACACGTTGGACACTCCAGCAAGTGGGGCATGGTCTGGTCGGGAGCACCGCATTCACACGGAATGTCGGATAGATATTTAATCCTTAATTTCCGGTTTCCCACATGCATCACGCACAATGTGGTAATTGAATTTCTTAGAGCTTTAGATCTAAGTATCGCATCATAAAGAACGAGAGACACATATTGTCTGGTTCCTGGACAAAAGCATACTGTCCAATTTTCAAATAAAATCATATATCACTGGACTTTGTTTTCCTAGCTAACTTAAAGAGAAGGTTATCAATGCTTGAAGACCGCATGTTTTGGTCAGGCAGGCAGGACCCGCACCACCTCACTATTGTTGTTACCTGAGGACCCTGAGGTGCACCTTTTATCATAGGATGTTTATCATCATGATAATAACATTATTTACAAACTAAAAATCTATAATAGTAGGTAATAAAAATATGTACAAGTATCAAAAGGGTTACAGGGCGTCCACAAATTCATCCATATCGCTGTCAACAGGAAAAGTGCACAGAAGGCTGGCTGCATTGCCACGTAGGACGGCAATTAATGCTGATTCTTTGGTCAAAAAATAGGCCCTCCCTAAGCTCTGGTTACGTGAAGGGTCGACCAACCGCTTGGCGATTTCCCGAAATACTAGGTGGGCACTCGGACTCTATTGGCCCTAATGTTTCAAACCCAAACGGCTCAAACACATAACTACCGATTAAATTATTGTATTTGCGCTGTTTGAGGTTTTCTGCACCTACAGCAGCCGCCCCAGCGCAGCCCACTATGCTAGGAAGATGGGATGGCGCAAGGGTGTCGACGAAAGTTGCATCCCACACCAAAGGCCTACCCAAATTCCGTGGCATTATAGTCATACCATCTGGGCTCTTCCCATCGACGCGTGCCAAGCCATTGGGTTCTAAGACAGCTGGCACCTCGGTGGTGAAATTTCAATTTCATAGGATGAAATTGAAATGGCTCTTTCCAATCTATTGCACCTCTAGAAATTTCTAGATTTCAAGTATATAGTCTGTTCATTTGCAACTACGAATTATTTACTAATGAGTTTCCAACATAATTGCTTTTCTATGCGATTTCCACATTGTTGATACTGATGGAGTCCTAATATTCGACCACAGCTTGACGTCAATTCTTGTAGACCAGTAGGTATAGTTTATTATTAGATATTTAGAGCCCAATTCATGCGTCAATTGTTACCAGTTCCATTCGGTGGTATTTGTAGAAGATATCAGCGTCTTGTATCCACTGTGTGCTTGAGATAAACTGGACAAATTACTTGTGTTAACAGAGCAGTTTCCTATGTATGCATTTCTGATGGGAAAACGTTGAAATCTGTTAGGTACCTACCTACTTCGTTTAATTTTCCGTTTTTTGATTTCTTATTGATCAAAATCAAATAGGTAGGTACATGTACCTATTGAAATCTGATGAATGCCAATAGAGTCCCCCATAACACTCACCCTTCAGTACTTCATAGTGTTTAGCTGTGGAGTAGTGTCGGAACAAACTTCCCAGCTTTTGGTTAAACTTATGTGTTGTGTAAGTTTAGCTAAAAGTATAGGTACGGTAGTAATAAAATAATCTTAAAAAAAAAACACCACTTTACTTGAGCAACAATTAGAAACAATTAGAAACATCAATGTTCAATTTTGGAGTATGCACTTTGCTAGCTTACCTAGCTAGCAAAGTGCATACTCCAAAATTGAACATTGATGTTTCTAATTGTTGGGAATGAATGCAGAAGTGTCCTGACATCATCTTGAGATAGGTTAAGTAAATTGATAGAGTGTAGGGAAGAATCAATCAATCTTTTAGGTAGGTAGGTAGGTACCCAGTAATTGAGTGGCGAACAAGCAGTTAGTAATTATCATCATCTGCATTTCATTCAAAAGTCATTTGCAATAATTGGCAAATGTTAATAGCTGATGAAATATCTAGATGTACACCAGACCTAGTCTAGTTAATGATATAAAATACGGGCAAGATTTCATCATCTTCGATTGCACAATAATATTTTGATCTTACATCGAAACCATAATTACACAAACATGGGATGATTTGTAATTTGTTCGAATGGTTTGAGTTGCTGTTGCATTGCTACTCAATGGCATAGCTGCAGTATTGATTTTCGAAAGACTTCTATTTTGGATGCGCTCTTGAACTTTCTAGTGAACACTTTATGGTTTTACTACTTGCCAACAGATGTCACGGTTATCAATTTTTCTTGCAGTGAAAACCTACTCCTAGCGCCATCTTGTGGTAAATAGTAGAGTCACATTAGTTGTAAACTTTGGTTTTCGACGGATCTCTTCATATTTGGCGTTTAAATTATATTCCTAATGTTGCATGAAAACATAAAAAATTAAATTCGAATATGGTGCAAAAGTATGAACCAAATTAGATCAACTATGTTGGTCTAATTTGGCTTGTCTAATCACTTGACTAACTACGTTCTTAGAAGTTTTGCTATTCGGCGCTAGATGTCGCAATGTAAAGTTTAGTAGCAACTTGCTCGAACTTTCTTGATTGTTAAAGATTGTTCAAGTATATTCGTGCGGCCTCTCGTTGATAGATAGCGTTGTTAACAAGGGTATATAAAGGGCGTCGGGCGGGAACTGCGCAGTATTAAAAGTTTGAAAGCGACCGAGATAAGAAGCGAAAGCGAAGCAAACGTAAAGTAAAAAAGTAAACAAAACTATCAAAATGTCACTTGCTCCGTACTGGTTTCGACATCTGAGGAATCTGGCGACTCGGGACCCCATCGCCAGAGCTTTTGAGGACCCCTTCGCGGTATTTTCAAGAGACCCATTCTTCAGGGACCCGGTGAAGTACATCAAGGCAGTCACCGCACCCGTCGATCATGTCGAAGGCGTTTACTCCGACCACGAAGTCAAAGTCGACGGGAAGAAAGTGGAAGTGCACTTGGATGTCCAGAATTTCACTCCTGAACAGATTCATGTGAAAACTGTCGGGAATGAGATAATGGTGGAAGGCAAGAAGGAGATTAAGAAAGAAGATGGTTGGACGAGGAGTCACTTTGAGAGACGGTTCCTGCTGCCTGAAGGTTTCCCTCCAGAGCGTGTGGAATGTCACCTTGACAAAGGCAAACTGGTGTTGGTGGCGTTTAGATCTGAACCCTTGAATGAGCGAACCATCCCTATTCAGGAAAAATCTAGCGGCAGTGAGGAAAAGTCCAAGGGCAGCGAAGATAAGTCGTGATGTGATTTCTCAATTCTCATTAAGTAATATTATTCCTACTTTTATACTTTGATAGACTGATTAGTTTAGTTGTTCCAACCTACCTATCTGTATTATTGTGATTATTGGTTAATTTCATTTAATAAATGTATTAAAACAATTGTTGTTTTATTTAACTCGTGTTGTAATTGGTTTATGTAGGTAAATTAAACTGTACCATAGTTTTATGGGTATTAGAACAATTTCGTTGCCTGATTAATTCCGCTCTAGGAAGCGTGTAAATGTGTTGGTAAATAGAAACAATAAGTACTTCTTACATAAATAGAATAACAGGATAGTATGACTGTTATGAAAATAGACTGACTGCCTGCTTCTTTTTCTTCTTCTGCGAGGAAGAAGAAGACTGCCTGCTTATACCCCAGGTTTGTTACTTATAATTTTAAATTTTGCATGACCGGGGTTCGAACTATGGACAGGCTCATAATGCTCAGCAGGCACGTTTGCCACCACTAGAAGTGACAGTCATGAAAATCGATTAGTTGGATTTTTGAGAAGAATTTATGAATTGTTATAGAAGCATTTATGCGGGTTGCAGGCCAAAAACTAAGCCAGCTAAGCTAAACTATAGAAATCTGTCCCGTGCACACCAAGAACTAACCGAAAGCTCAGTCAGTGTTGTGAAGTTCAATTTGATCGCTCGCCATGAATATAATCGATGAAGAAACTTCCGATGAAATAAAGGAAGATTAATACCTACCGACTTATTATTATCTAAAGAAAAGACATTCCGGACCTTGGATATGTCAACAACTTCAATCTCGGCAATCAAGACACTGGACACTGGTCAGCGTCTGCGCATCGGCAGTTCGGCACACCCAACTACGAGTAACTTAGCATCGCATATTTTAGCTAGCTCACATAGCTTAGTTTGCAGTCTGCACACAACACAAGCATGAAAAACTGCGTCAGCTAAGCTGAACTAAGTTAGCTTTAGTTTTCGGTTTGCTTGAAACCCGTATTATAGTACACAAATTCTATAATGTTGAAATATGTAGGTACGACTTTTTAGGGAATAGGGAATTCAAGAATTCACATTGTCCTTTACAACTGGTCCAGATTATTATATTGGTAGGTTGACTATGTCGCCAGACGTCTCGAAACGACATGTTTTCTTAAGTCATGTCATACGTGACGGTTATGACGCTTCAGGAAGGAATTTATGAAGACACTTGCACTGCAGCTACCTGATCTAAAATATCAGTAAATAAAACTTGGTTCCCTAAACGTGATTTTCTTCAAACTCAAATCATTTATTTCAACTAGACCATTACAGGCACTTTTGAAAGTAAAAAAAAGCTAAGCTACAGTCACAAGGCATAATAACTTGCGAAAGTACTGTAGTTGCAAATTCCAAAAGCGTAGATCTCTATGGAGAAGAATGGGCAAGAAAGTCCATGGACACTCTTTTAAATCAAAATATTGTTACAAAATCTTAGTTACATCATTCATGTTGAGATTATACGTATATGTGAGAACGATGTACAAAGACGTACACATTAAGAGCGTCCAGAGTAAAAGATTAAGGTTGATGTTCCAGGGTAGCCCGCGAAATTCAAATTTTCTTAAGTTTTTTGCAATTTGCAGGCCAGTGATAGGTTGTATGTTGATGAACATTTGATTCGCGGCTGTAAGACGTATGTAGTTACAGAATTATAATCATCAAAATCATTAATACAACCCTCCGAGCTAATAAAGGTGTAAAAATGACTTTTTACAAGGTCAAAGTCATTCCGGAACCTTTATGAGCTCGGAGGGTTGTATTAATGATTTTGATGATTATAATTCTGTAACTACATACGTCTTACAGCCGCGAATCAAATGTTCACCAACATAAAACCTATCACTGGCCTGCAAATTGCAAAAAACTTAAGAAAATTTGAATTTCGCGGGCTGGTTGGAGGATTCACCACCAACAATAAAAAAAAAGTAATTAAAATAATCCGTGGCAGCTAAGAGATGACCAGTCCCAACTGACAGCGCCCGTTCACGAACATGACGCATGGATCAGCGCCATTCAACTCAACCATATTGAAGGGAACTAAATGACCCGACACACCCGCCACCATCAGCGAGACATTTGAGTGAGCATGACATTCTCTCAGCCACCAGGATACATTCAAGTCAATGAAAAATAACACAATATAAATGGTAGCTTTACAGTACAAAGTACTCACACATGTGTGTTATGCAATTATATAATTCTAGGAGATGGAATCTATACAATGCAAGGATATTCTTACAATCTTCTAAAATCACTCACGAACACTTCCGAAATGTTCATGATACTGAGAAGAATCAAACCTGCGACCACAGACGACGGCAGGCGCCGCGCCGCCGGGCGGTGCTACGCCGTTTGGGTCGGGTAGGGCCGGTCATTGCTCTGGAACATGACGTCATGGCTTGCAATTTGAAGTGGGTATTATACAAGCAATGTAGATTACTGCAGTCTATATGAATGCATGTATAATTAATATTTGACACTTTTAAAATGTTCAAGAAGATTAATTCCACAGAAAAATATAAAATCCGGCCAAGTGTAGAGCCGTAGTAGAGCCCCCTTTAATTTTTAATTTATTTTTATTATTTGTTGTTAAAGCGGCAACAGAAATACACATTCTGTGAAAATTTCAACTGTCTACCTTTTACGGACAGTGGAGGCTTAGTAATCGGAACCGTAGATTAGCGACCATCCCCTGTTTCGAACGGTTGAATGTCAAATCATAGAGAAAATTCTTTGTCAAGTTAAATTTAATACATAAACCTTCCGGGATTAATGTTCTAAATGATGAATGATGATGGATGACAACCACATCAAGTGCCGTAGGGCAGTTAAGAAGATCTGACCGGTCACACCGACCGACACGAAAAACGACTTAGTTTAGTAAAATAATGTATAAACGAGTATACTAAGTAAGAGCAATAACTAAAGCACCAGGGCACTAGAGCACCTAACTGGTCCCCAAGGTGACCATTGACCATCTACCCAAAATATGGAGAACAACTTTGACCAGCATTGCCTACATAGGTTAACATACACAAAAAAAGAAAGATAATTCAAGGTCGAAACCTCTGTACAGTTAAACTTACTAATTTATCTTGCACTTTGACCTTCACAATTTTAGTGAGCACAGTCAACTCAATGGAACCATGTTTTGTTATGCTTGCGTCAACCGTTTTGCACCGGAATGCATAGGTACAAAGTGGGTGGCGATTGCTGATTGCTGGGTGCATGGGGCCTGATAAAGTATCAAATCACTTACCTACTAAATAATACTAATAATCTATACATATAATAAAACAGTAAAAAAACTGTGTCTGTACATTGAATATATTAAAAAAAAAATAATTGAGGGGGGTTTAGAAACAGTAATAGAGCACGAAACCAAAAAAAAAATTCTGTCTGTTTGTCTGTTTGTCTGTTTGTCTGTTTGTTTGTACACGCTAATCTTCGGAACTACTTGACGGATTTGAATGATTTTTGTTTTGTTGTATAGGTATAAAGTCTGAGCAACACATAGGCTATAATTTATCTTGGAAACATGAACACCTGATGCAGAACCGCAACAGACCAGCTAAACTGTAAGAGATACAAAAATGGTACCTTAGCGAAAATTGTTTCACGTGATGAGCATTTTCTGCTAAGAGAATAAATTTGAAGATCTGGAACACCTGATGTGGAACTCCAAGAGCCCAGCTACACTATAACATATATAGGAATGACGTCTTAGCAAGAGTTGTTCAACCTGATGAGTACTCTCTGTTGTCGTATAAAATTTGAAGATCTGGAACAGCTTATGTGGAACTCCAAGAGCCTAGCTACACTATAACATATATAGGAATGACGTCTTAGCAAGAGTTGCTCAGCCTAATGAACACTCTCTGTTGTCGTATAAAATTTGAAGATCTGGAACAGCTGATATGGAACTCCAAGAGCTCAGCTACACTACAACCTATATAGGAATGACGTCTTAGCAAGAGTTGTTCAGCCTGATGAGCACTCTCTGTTGACGTATAAAGATTGTAGATCTGGAACACCTGTTGTGGAACTCCAAGAGTTCACTGTGTAATTATAAAATAACATAAGCTGGGAGTACCTCTACGCGGTGAGGCGGTAACAGTTTAGGACTGATTTTCGATGAAAATTCTATGAATCATTGAAAATTTGACTCTACTGGCTAAAACTCCCATTTATTTCCTTTTCCATTTATCTTCGTGACACGGTAGCCTACCCGGTAACGCAGGGGAACAGTCACTTAGATTTTAATTGATCAGGTATTTTCAGAATAAAACTATAACCATGCCTAGAAAGAGGTCAAATCTTTCCCAACGTTCCAAAGGAGCTAAAAGATTGAGGATCATAAGATCCAAAGAATCTAACGAAGAGCGTCAGGATAGACTTGATGCTGTTCGAGAACATCAGGCTGCAACTCGCTCCGTAGAAACCTCTTCGGGTCGCGAAGCTCGCTGGCGTTCTCAGCGTATTTATGCATCTACATCCAGGTCTCTAGAGACCAGTGAAGAATATGATGCGCGACTCTCCGCTGATCGTGAACGTCATGCATTGTCTCGCGAGTCGGAGACATTCACGGATAGAGAATTGCGCTTGAGTTCTCAGCGTATCTACGCATCTACTTCAAGGTCTCTAGAGACAAGTAAGGAACATGATGCGCGACTGTCCGCTGATCGTGAACGTCACGCATTGTATCGCGAGTCGGAGACGTTCACGGATAGAGAATTGCGCTTGAGTTCTCAACGTATCTACGCATCTGCTTCTAGGTCTCTAGAGACAAGTAAGGAACATGATGCGCGACTGTCCGCTGATCGTAAACATCACGCATTGTCTCGCAAGTCGGAGACGTTCACGGATCGAGAATTGCGCTTGAGTTCTTAACGTATCTACGCATCTGCTTCAAGGTCTCTAGAGACAAGTAAGGAACATGATGCGCGACTGTCCGCTGATCGTGAACGTCACGCATTGTCTCGCGAGTCGGAGACGTTCACGGATAGAGAATTGCGCTTGAGTTCTCAGCGTATCTAAGCATCTGCTGCTAGGTCTCTAGAGACAAGTGAGGAACATGATGCGCGACTGTCCGCTGATCGTGAACGTCACGCATTGTCTCGCGAGTCGGAGACGTTCACGGATAGAGAATTGCGCTTGAGTTCTCAGCGTATCTACGCATCTGCTGCTAGGTCTCTAGAAACAAGTGCGGAACACGATGCGCGACTTTCCGCTGATCGTGAACGTCACGCATTGTCTCGCGAGTCGGAGACGTTCACGGATAGAGAATTGCGCTTGAGTTCTCAGCGTATCTACGCATCTGCTGCTAGGTCTCTAGAGACAAGTGCAGTACGTGATGCGCGACTGTCTGCTGATCGTGAGCGACATGCATTGTCTCGCGAGTCAGAAACGTTTACCGATACAGAATCACGCTTGAGTTTTCAGCGAATTCGCACATCTACTAACAGGTCTTTTGAAACGAGTGATGAACGTGATGCGCGACTAACAGCTGCTTGAGATTATCATACATTGTCCCGAACACGCACACAACAAAATATTCATTATCAGTTAGAAAGTGAGAGAGAAAGGATTGCTGGAGTACGGCATGAAGAGACAGAAGTTAATTCAGTGTACCCTTGGGATCTGCTGCGGAGTAACGGGAAGAAATTTTTTTTGTTGTATAGTCTGGGCAACATAAAGACTATAATTTATTTTGGAAAATTAATACCTGATGCAGAACCGCAACAGACCAGCTACAGTATAAGAGATATAAAAATGGTGCCATAGCTAAAAATATTCCACGTGAAGAGCATTTTCTGCTGTGAGAATAAATTTGAAGATCTGGAACACCTGCTGTGGAACTCCAAAGCCCATGGCAGCGCTATAACAAATTAAGGAATGACGTCTTAGCAAAAGTTATTTAGTCTGATGGGCATTTCCTGTTGACATACAAAAATGAATGATCTGGAACGACTCCAATCGTCTCGCTCATCCCGTTGTTTTCCCGTCCCCGGGCCTTAGAATTCTACATCAGACGTTTAAAATTTTCGATTTTGACGACCCCGTTGTCGCTGGCATAAGCAACGGGATCCGCGTACGAAGTCGCGGGCAGAAGCTAGTACATACATACATAGTAACTACATAACGTATAAGTATATCAGGGGTGTCAAACCTTTCCCTATACTCCATCGGTTTAGGTAGTTAACTAAATGTAAACAATCTTAGCATGTCTTTTATCTAAAAAAATGACTAAAAATTGTATCTAAAAATGTTTACAATTAGGTATTTACTTAAATAGATGTTAGGTAATTAACTTCATTTAAATAATCTTTGTATGTCTTTTATACGATTTATTTTACATAAAAAGACATATCAAGATTGTTTACCTTTAGTTAATTACCTAAACAAATACACTATAGCTTAGAGTAAATATAAAAATAATCTGTAATCAGTATCGAATTATCGATATCAAAAGAAGATAAAACAAAAACATGATTTTCTTACAACTCATGATAATTCATCACCTACTTATTTTTAACAACAATGCCGTGGATCGAATGTCGCTTTGCATCCGTGTCCGAGCCATATGTTTGCCACCCCTGTGCACTATAGTGTCATCAAGCATTGGGTTCACGAGTAGGTTAGACTTTAGGTGCCACTGCCAGTCAGACGTCTGGCCTGGCCCAGTACAGTCGTGCACATTTCCTCGCAAATAATAATAATTACTGATACATCGTTGTATAACCTCGTTCGTGAATAACTTGTTCTAATTGACCCCTACTCTTTTGTGTGCTATTTTGGTCTTGAATTATCAATATGTTGTCATATACCTAAGCACATTTTTGTTTTTATTAAACTTCAGTTTGACATTGTTGTTGCATCGCGAGTTTTCGACTGTCAAATGTGTTAATGACTATAATTAAGTAGTGTGCTAGCCGTTTGTTGTGATACGATTGTTGCCAGAGTTGTGTGTTGATTGTAGATTTGTTTGATTGTCAACAATGGCCACTGCCTCCGGTAAGTTGCAGATAATAATAAAAAAATGTGTAGGTATAGCTGATTGACAGTGTTAAACAATTAGACGACATTTTCCTGTAGAAGTCGGTTTAATAAAATATAACTTAAATTAAGTAGTTTTACCTTTTCTTTATATTTAATTAAACTTTAATAGGAAATTAGCATAAATAGGTAGCGGTAGGTAGCGTTGTTATTAAAATCGCGGTATATTTTCGCGATTTATTCGCGGTTTTTTTTTGTCCCATTGTACTGAAACAGATTCGCTAATTCGTCTGTTTTATTTTCGATGTCATTGAAGTACACTTTGAACGGATTTGATAATATTCTTACTTATCATATACCTATTATACTTCGCCACTTTCACAATATCGTCGGCGTCGGTGGCATGGCAGCGCCAAGGTGGCTTTTACTGCAGCTTTTGGGGAATAGGAATAGAGTTGAAATTCGTAGTCTGCCTGTGACGCATTTACACATCCTCATCTTTTTTGAGTCCTCATACTTCAAATAGGAAGCCCTCGGGCTAGGTGAAGCGACGATCTTCGCAGGGTGGCTGGTAGCAGCTGGCTAACAGTTGCCGTGAATCCAGTCGGATGGCGTGCGATTTGAGAGACCTATATCAAGTAGAGGATTGCTGTATGCTGATGATGCTTTTAGCCGCACTATTGTTTAATTGGTAGGTACCTACATACAGGGAAAATACATAACGTGACGACTGTCAAAGATCTACAAATGACAGCCAGGACTAACGGCTTAACATGCTTTCAGAGCCACGGAGAAAGCTCGGCATGTAGGTAATAGGTGCTCACGATGAGTGACCACCTGGCCAAACGTGACGTGGATTATCGTAACAATTGACCCGAGCGGCTGTTATTATTTACCCACAGGGAAAATGCATGAATGTAATTATTTCCGATAATTGTCGGTTTATAGCGAAATCTTGGTGTACTGGTGTAGGGTACCTGCTTACGCTTAGTTTAAAATTAGGGAAGTCAAAATAATAATTGTCCGCAACATTTGTCCTTGCAGGCAAAGCGTAGCCCGAAATTATGACTAGTCTATAGAAAAACTTCCGTTTTTAATCTGGTCTTTTATAATAAAACAATATTATAAATGTAAATTATTTTGTTTCAAGCCAAGTTCAACGAAGATACCCGTGAGCTGTAATTTATCTTAGACGAACCAATGCTATTTATCTTGCACAAACGAATGAGGAGTGCAGACAGCTACAGCCACTAGTAATGTTCGGTCAAAAATATTTATAATCTATTAGCTACTCAAGCCGGATTAATCCGACAAAATAATATTTTCGTGTTATTTTTCAGCGTCGTTTTTAACTTGACTTACAAATATTTTTATTGACTGAGCTATCTGTGGCTATTGCATTCGCATTTGATTATAGTTTAGGCACGACAACTGACTTAATCTACTCAGCCAATTGTAGTCCACTGCTGGACATAGGCCTCTCCCAAAATGCGACTCAACACCCTCCGACCTCCTTCCGTTTTCCGGATTCAGTCTGACCCAGCCACCTTTTTAAGGTGGTCAGTCCATCTAGCTGGTAGCATCACACTCTACGCTTGCCGATACACTGTCTCCAATCCCGGACTAGTTTGTTCCATCGGTCCTTCGACAGACATTGCCAGCCAACTGCCTCTTAAAACCTAGTGGTGAGAAGGACCGGCACTGAACCTTCATAACGCAAAACCATTTCAGTTTCAGGACCTCCAGGCCTAGAGGTCCTGACACGCCTGTCCAGCATCAACATCAGCCAGAAGGGGCGTGGTTTCAAGGGCAACAAGTACACGGTGCACAGCCAGGGAGAGGTGCTGTTCAACCTCAAGGAGGATGGCCACGCCTTGACGTTCCTCGCTCATGGATCTAAAAGGGGCTTACACATTAATGGAGTAGATAATACAGGGAGGACGGTAAGAATTAGAATTTTCCAGACGTAGTAGTGATATGGGGACTTCTGGGTAAGATCAAATCTTTAGCATAATCAGTACAGTTCCCATATCCGGACACCTCCTTGCGGTGACGGGGAGCAAGCTGTAAGCAACCACGCGGGCTGGGGCGGGTTGGTAGATGTCACAAGTCTTTGAATTTTTCGGTTCTAGAAATGCCAGTTTCCTCACTACATTTTTTTGAGCAGTGGTGTTGAAGCAAATTCAAGTGAGTACGGCGCCTAAGCCCCTGGGCCGATGCTCACTGTGGCTATCAATTCCAGGGTTTGTAAAACCTAGAATTTTATATGATTTTTTTTTATGTCAGCCTCGGAGTTAATGTTGGTGAAAGTGAAATAAAAAAGCAATTGTGTCTGTTTGTGGTACTAGATAATGTTTTTAAAAGGTCGCCCCCAGGACTTGGCATTTAAATGGAGTAAAGGGTGCGTTGAAAACACAGCTCTCAAACAAATATTCGATTTTAGGCACACCTTGGACCATAAAACGGGTTATTTTTGTTACCCATAAGAGGGGTCGACAAAGTAATGGGACCTGTGTCCTCCAGGTTTGCTCTTTGGACACCTATGGCGGGCTCTGTGACATTACGTCATGTCCGTTAATTGACAGTTTAAATTGCAGTGAGTGTGGGCTCATGGTGTGCTCCCATAAAACAGGCTTGCTCAGTAATCGTATACGTGTATGTTGCCTAAAAGATTGTAATGGAGTTTTGTGTGGATAGTGGGTAGTAACAGATACTGAGTGGGCTACTGAGTCAACATCTCTTTAGTTCAAACTAGCGACCCGCACCCGTCTCTGCTTGGCGCGGTCTTCACTACATGACAAACCATGGAGATTTTATTAATACTAATATTAATTTAAACTTTTAAATAACCTTTCGGAAAAAATTAAATTAAAAAACCGCATTAAAATCTTTTGCGGAGTTTAGAAAAATAAACGATCACGCAAACATACTCGTATTTACACGAAAAGGTACTTTAGTTTAGACTTTTTCTTACATACATTTTATGGTAAAAACAATACTCTGTGCACTATAATCCACAAGGTAGTCGGTGTCATGTTATGGGGTAGTGGCCTGTGTTTTGGCCCCAAAGCATTGCTGAATTCCAGTGAGCAATAAATCGGAGTCGATAAAATTACAAGCACTTCAGATATAACATGTGTGTGAAACGCGTCGCATCACAGTAATTTAATAAGTCAAGTGGATTGTTGTCCCGTTTGCTACTGATTAAATAAAGGAACAAGTAGATTATAACAACATGATGTTGTATTAAGCAATACCTGCGTATTCTCGCTCCTACAGTTTAAAGTATACATATAGAGTGGCGAAATTTTTTGTTATTGCATTCGAGGCGGAATTACCTAACACCCGAGCTGCAGGCGAGGGTGTTATGGAGCCGAGACCTGCAGTCACAAATCTCCACGCGTATCAAACGACGTTTTTCAGTACACTTTCGGAGAAATAAAATATTATTAGAACGGAAAGTCTTTTTGTCAGGAATTATTAGGAGACCATGATTTCATATTTTTCCGAGCGTTTCTTTCGCCGGATTGAAGAAGCAAAGTGAACCAAACCGTATGTTACGTACATAATATATGAAATGAAGTGTTTGTTCGCTGGTACTTGCATTTATTTGAAAAACTGCGCTCTCGCCGTTATCAAAATACCATTCATGTTACCTCATAAAACCGCATTTTTCGGCAAAAGTGTGTTAGGCATGGCCCCAAAAATATATAATACATAGGATACTAGCAGCTATTAGAAATAAAGAGTGTCTGGGATCCTTTAAGAGGTCTTTGTTTACATTCCTTTTAGATAGAGTTACTACTCCATCACTGAATTTACACTACTGATAAACAGAGGTACCTATGACAATTCCGACTTGTCAATGTTTCTATTTATTTAAAATTGTAATTGCTTGTTTATTTTAATTCTGTTCGCCATTTTGTACGCCATATATTGGCAAAATATAGTTCACATATTTTAGACAATATAACACTATCTGTAACCATACAAATGTTTAACAAAATAAATGATTGATTTATTTATTGACTTTCTCCTCTTTTTCGTCTTCGCCGCCCTCGTGTTCAAAGGGCCCCCTAAAAATGGGATACAGGGCCCTACTAGGACTAGCTGGCTACGCCACTGCTCTGCTTGCTTTGCTTTCGTGTTCAAGTTGCGTCATTTTAGGTGCTTGAATAACTTGCTATTATAACATACAATGTTATAATACCCAAAATAACTTACAACGGAAGCAGCAAAGCAACATTTTAGTAAAAGAATGCCGTGACACACGCACCTTAGTCGACAAAGCGTAGTTCTCTAAATAAGGAGTTTTAAGAATTGATAGAGTGTTGAGTACTCCGTGCTTGACGTGCGGTGGCCAAGACTTACAAGTTGTTTGACGTAGGTTCGAACATACACCTAACATCACTGATCCTCTTATTACAGGTCTATATTAGACGAAAGCTAAAGTGTGTGTAGTTTGTGCCATCTGCAACTGTCACTTTGACCTGCCCTGCACATCACCTGCCTGCCTAGCATAAGATCACCACGGTGCCTTCTTCTTAGTCAGTGCATTCTTGACAGACTTGACGGTAGTGGTTGATGTGTGGACCGCTTAGTTAGGTGGCCATTTATTTCTGAGTGCCGCTCTCCTCATTTGTGCATGGTATGGCCAATAGCAACTCTGGTTTGGTCCGTCCATCGCATTGGAGATCTGCCGCGTGATCCAATGCCCCCAACTTGTCCCTGTACAATCGGTCGGGCCCAAAATTTCTAATACTCAACTTTGTGCCCAGGTGTTCCACCTCCGTCGTCCAGGCGTGTTCGTATCGGACAAGGTGGAGTTGCACATGAACAAATCGCTGGTCTGCGTCGTACGCAAGGAAACCACCTTCATGACGCCCGTGTTCAGCATCAACGACGCACACGATAACCCCACGCTCAGGATCAAGGGAGATATCACTGATTATGACTTTGAGGTAACTTGTTTACACAGTTTTTAGGTCTTCCTTCAATAAATACTTATAGATTAAAAGGACAAACAACTCCTATCCCAGGTTAAAAGCATTTTTATAAAGAAAAGGAAGGCGGATAACACCACTTGCGTGTTGTATTTTGCTACTTCAAAGTTCCAAACGGCTGCGTACGTCGTCCAGCTTTCCATCACCACGCCGTTGTCCGACTTCAGGGCTTCTGACTACCCGTAAGGACTCTCAATCAAATATCAACGAATGACCTTAAGTAATTGTCAGTCTAGATAGACTATAACGTCTCTATGTCAATAATGTACGTTTACGGTTTGCTTAAACTGCTTTCCGTGTCGCGGAGGAGTCTCAGGGTGTCACATTCATGAAGTCTCCTCGCTAAACATAGCTTAACCTTAATCGATCTTTGGGGTTATCATTCCTTTGAGCTCTTAGATTGTTTCGGTATATACTCTCAGGGATCCATCAGATAGGAAACCCCAGCACGATCTAGTTTATAAAAAAAAATATGTGTAAATGTTATGATACCTTTCCACATCAATTTAAAGATCTACTTCCAGAAATAAATATCTACATCATTTTATGACTTACACACCAGACCCGCTCTCCTTTTCCTTGGGTTCAACTTGACCTGTAAATAAACCTGATCTCCCATTCCAGCTCCAGGGAAAAAACAAGCAGAAGATCGGCGGCATCAAGAAGAAGTTCGGCGGCCTGCTGAAGGAGATGTTCTCGTACAACGACGACTACGTCATCACCTTCCCCGCCGATCTCGACGTGCACTTCAAGCTTGCCGTCATCGCAGCCTGTGTTCTCATTGTGAGTTCATCTTCACTTTATAATAATTTTCTGGACACGTTAGTCGCTTTTGATTTTTATGATGTAACTGGTTAACTACTTGATGAATTTGTCTGTATCGTTTATGTGTAAAGTGGTTACTGTAGTAGTTGTTAATTTAAATTCTGATGAAGTCATTGCATTGTTTACCTAATTTGGAAAGAATCAAAGTATGGTCCAGGTTTTAATTATGTTAACTGATCTTTGAGGAAGACTTAGAATTTTCTTAGTTTACGAGCTGATATTGGTACTTTCCGACAAAATTAGTCCGAGTAAAATAATGATTCCATGAGCATTGTAATTAGCACTTTCAGAATGAATTAAAACTGCAATATGATTAGAAATGCGAGTTGTTACATGGATTTGTGATAGTCTTTCACGGAATTTTAATACCTTTTTTTAACGAGATGCTGGAGATAAGATGTTGTATCATATGTATGATAAGAACAGTTGAAAGACAGTAGAGTTGATAAAAGATTGGTCCATGATTTTAATAATGCCATATATAGCTACTTGAAAACTATTTGTCAAAGATTATAAAGAATAATAAACCATTGTTCTTTTCAGGATTACCGATACCACGAGAGTTAGTGACGGAGCTCTGCACTAATTTTTATGACAATTATACATTTTCAAGCATTCATTTTATTCTTAAGATTAAAATAAGTTTTTTTTCTTAGTATACGTATAGTCTAACTGTGTTTATGAAAGTTTAGTCTCACGTACAATTTAGATTGCCATCGATACGCTAAGAAGAAGAAGACAAAGAAGTTATTAATTAATTATATTATTTTTGGCACTGGGAAAACTAAGGAAACATATTAGCAAATTTACGTTAATTTGTCAAAACAAAAAGTTTATGTGCCGAATTCCACGAGAATCATGAGTACTTAAGCAGATACTGATAAATTGTATCAAACAGATGAAAATACTTAGTTTTGCATTTATCGTAATAGTGTGAAACGATATACTTTCCCATTGCCGCCAATGGATCGAAATGAACTCAGAGATACAATAGCCCACCTAATGTTTCGGTAAAAGTTACCTAGATACTGTTAGAATTTCTACTTTCAGTGCTAAGCAGAGCTTTGAAAATACAACAAAGCGCATTTACTTAAGTATTCATTTAGGTATTGCTTAGGGTTAGTGAGAACGAGCATCGATATCAGCACTAATCTTATCATCGAAGTGGCATGGCAATACTTGTGACTTATCACAGTTTCTGTTATCAGAAAATGTGCATTTATTAATGGCTGCATACTTCCCTGTCTTCCTTCTGAAGATACATGGATATAGTTCACCTGTTCACACAGTAAGCCGCCAAAGTCCATTAACACAGACATATTTACAGATCTACATTATTTACAAAAATGTTTAATTAATGGTTTATTTAAAAGACAATTAAATTATTTACAAACTACAAAACTATAATAGTAATAAATATGTGCAATTAGAAAAATATATATATTATATTATTGTAGCTACGAATGAGTAAATTTTACGTATTCTTGAAATAGTAGATATTTCTGTTTTGTTTTTACTTTAATATTTTGCTCAAAAATTTAGAAAACTGTCGTGTTAATAGACTTTTGTGGCAAGTTATTGGAAAACACTTCAGTTTTCCTAATTTTTCAGCAATTAAAATAAATTAAAAATATTATGTACAAGCCTGTCTAGATTCATTTTAAATATTGCATTTATGTGGTCTGAGTTGTATCGCTGTTCTCCTATTGTGTTTGCTGCAGTGCAAGACTACTTATTATCTAATTGATCTGGTGAGGTGATCTGTAACTCAGGACCTTCCTACTTCAGACACCTTGCTCTATATAAGATTGTTAATAGGCTTTTTTCTTTTGTTATCTCTACTTTATTAGAATTAAGAGAATTTTTGCCTTGATCTTATGGTAAGTCAAGTTTACTTAAATACAACTAAGAACTTTAAATTAACCTATGTGTGAATTATAGTACCTAGTGTGGGTACTTAAACCAAATTGTAAATTGGGAGATATTTTAATGTATAAAACTGTTGAATATGGGATATTTACAAGTTTACGAACATAATTATTAACTCTCTACGTTCTCAGAAAAAAATATATAAACAGCGGTTTCTAACTTGTCATGGTTTTGACGCGCATGTCGCACTTACAGACAAAGTTCAGAATGAAATTCCTGCCGATTTTTACTTTTTCCCCATACATGTTTTATGTTATTATTTTTATAGCAAAATTTAAAAAATAATTATAGGTAATAAAACTATTAGATAGTTGTAGTTGGTTTTATTTCGCCGTTGTATCTTTTTAAATAGAAAATAAGTGATAGGAATAAAATTAAAAGAATGGAAGGAGCTAACTATTGTTGCTTGAGAGAAAGTAAACAAAAATTATTCGTATTATGAATTGCAGTCCTATGCATTATGAATCCTAAGCCACAGTATAAATATATACAGTATTGTGACTCGGCCCTGTCCTTGAAATAATGACCTACAGCCGGGCGGTACGTACGCACGCGATAGGGCTGCCGAGCCTACAGTACCTACTTTAATTTCATCTACTTGGTTGAGTTTCTTTCTAGTTTTGTGTTTGTAAATATATGTATATCAGAACGTTCGGCCAGTCGAGGTAGGGAGCTGGCTGCTACTCCAATTTTTAGTGACGATTATGTGACGCATAAAGATGCCAGCCAAAGAATTTGTGACAGAACAGTTCGAAAATTGGAAGCATTTATCTATGGCCGAACGACCTGATATCAGAACGTTCGGCCAACCTGAATATCCATAACTGAGGAACTTAGAGAAACTGTTACTGAATAAAGATTTAGTGACGATTTGGTGACCAACAACCACTGCTTTACTTTTACTTGTAATGCCACCGGTTAAAAGTAAAATTAATTTTAGTTCCTGGAACATCAGGACGTTCGGTCAACGTAATCTCCGTAACTGAGGACCTGAGAAAAACCGTCGAGACCGAAACGAATTTTTATTGCTTTCTTTATTTTTGTGACGGCCCCTTTTTATAGTAAATTGAAAATTTAACATATAACCTCAAAACATTGGGATTATCGATTCCTCCACAAGGAAAAAACCCAGAGAAACCATTAATCAATAAAGATTTAGTGACGACACTGAAACTAACTTTTATTGTTTTTTTTGTGACGGCCCCTTTTTATAGTAAATTGAAAATTTAACATAATAATATAATCTCTAAACATTGGGATTATCGATTCCTCCATAACGAAGAAGCCTAGAAGACTCGCAAAACCCTTGATGTGTTATAGGTTTTCAGTGCATTGGTGTCAGTATTGTTGTCTACTAATCAAAAGACACAACTTGTATTTTTATTGAACCTTCCTGAAATAGGAAGGTTCAATTAAAACACAAGTTGTGTCTAGAAATATTTCCGCCTCGACTGAGACGTACGGAAAGCTTTATATATTATTACATTTAATTGTTTAAAAAATCCGCATTTGGATAAAAAGTTTAATTAAAAATACTTTTGGAAAACATTGACAAGGAGGAGAAAAGGGAATATCTTTCACTTGGTTAATATATTTCAAATTGGTTAACATCTTTAGTAAATACTTGTACTTATTTCAATCAAATATCCACAAATCGCACGCTTACTGCTTACAAAACCATCACTACGTCCGTTCGACAGTGCGGCGCATTCGTGACTGGATGCGAGCGAACTTAGTGCATGCCTAACTCGAGGCGTGTAGGTATGACTCGCGTTCTGACCGTTTTGTATGAAGATACATCGCTTCAGATAATAATTATTATTACCGTACCCAAGCGGTCACAAAAACTCGTCCGAATGTCCACCAAGGGCGTTGCAAGATAAAATAAATTTGTTGACTAAAATTGTGTTGTTTATGATGCACTTAATGCACTTGAACTTTATTTTATGTCTTTCGTAAAGTCAGCACAATTAACTCACGATTTATAAATCGATTTTTGCTGCGCGAATGCCGCTAATCTAAATGTGATACAGTGGGTTAGTACTGTTACGATTACGACCAGCCACTAGTAAAGACAATATTGAGCTTAGGCACTGATTAGTGTATTATGTTGTGCACTAAATGTGGAGACTATACTTACATAAGGAGTACGTACATATAGGGAGCTAGGCGCCAACGCCAGTCAGACGTCTGACCTTGGACGGTTCCGTCGTGTCGCGAACATTTTGGTGCAAAGAATACTCATAATCCGAGCCTCGGTTTCGCTTATAGAAGTTATTTTTAGAAATTATCAGCTCAAAATATGAAGCTTTGGTAATAATCATTGTTTTGTTTTTAACTCAACTTTGGCTTGTTAATCGTTGCGATTTTAAAACAACAGAAGTAACAGAATGTGTTTGTGATATCGTATTTGGTAGGTTGACTTAATAGTTTTGTGGCGATTTTAGATTTGACTGTTTGTAAACAATGGCTGCCATAGAGATGGCTACGGTTCAAGACACAGGTGAGTTTTAGTCTACAAATCAATAATACTGCAATAGGCAATGATACCCAAACAAAACTGACCACTGTTAGAACTTACCCCGGTAATAAAACATTGACGTAGGTACCTACCTAGCTATGTACCCATATTGTCAAATGCTATCTTAGTCGAGTGATCGGCTTTAGTATCTCTTACTCAACTAAAGCCGATCACTCGAATAGAGTTTAGTGGAGTGGTCGGATTTAGTAGAGCGAGTTTATTCGATAACTGTGCCATTTCAGTTCCAGGTCTCGAGCGCCTGGCACAGCTTGAAGTCGTCATCCTCAATCAGCTGGTTTCTCACTACAAAGGCAATAGCTACGCCATCCTCAATGAGGAGGAGGTTCTGTTCAACCTGGTCGAGGAAACTCAGAACCAGGGCATTTTCTCAGGTGGAGACCGTAGGGGATTTCACATGGACGGCGTGGATAACACAGGGAAGAAGGTAAACTGACTAAAACTATACACTGGAGAATTTATCACAATTAATAATTCTTGAGGGAGCGCTGGAGGTTATGACTTTCGCTAGATCTATAATAATTATAATTTTTTCTCATAAATCTGCTACATTGCAGGTATTCTCGCTCCGTCGTCCGGGCATGTCATTATCGGATAAGATACAGATCTTCATGAACGACGAGCTGGTGAGCGTGGTCCGCATGGAACGCACTTGCCTCACGCCGGTCTTCAGCATCAACGACGCACAGGACGTCCCCACACTCAGGCTTAAGTGCAAGCTCTGCACTGCCCCTTCCACCTATAAGGTAATTGACAAACCCGCAACCTGGTGCTTGAAATTATCCAGAAAAAAAATGGAGTTTCCGATGTAGCTTGCAGACTAAGCAAGCTGAAGTCTGAAGTGGTCGTTTGCTGACCTTGTTGGTCGAAGTAGCGATGGCCGATGGAGCAAACGACTCCTGGAGTGGAGACTGCGTGTCAGCAAGCGTAGTGAGGGACGCTATCTAGCTCGATGAACCGATGAGCCTAAAAACCGTCTAGGTCAGACTGGATACGGAAAGCGGAGACCCAAGGTGTTGTGGCTCAGTTTGACAGAGGCCTTTGTACAGCAGTGGATTGTGATAGGCTGAGCTAATCACTAATCAGTAACCCCAAACTAAAATGGTCTGTCTTCAATTTTAGCTGAAGACAATGAGCAAAACTCTCGTAGGCGGCGTCGTGAAGAAAAACCGCGGCTGGCGCCAGGAGATGACGTCCCGCAACGATGACTACGTCGTCACGTTCCCCGCTGATCTCGCCGTGCACTTCAAGCTCGCTGTCATCGTGGCTGCCGTTCTCATTGTAAGTCCTACTAAGAGCCGTCACCATACGTATAGCCTTTAATTGCATGAACGTAAAGCTCTTCTTGACCAGCTCAATACAATTCCGCGACAACAAAGGTCCTGATCACTTTCTTAGGCTGTTAGCACTTAATTATAACACATTTACTTACCATAACATACTTACTTATCACAATCCCTTTAATTTTCGCAGTACAGCGAAATGTTAATAGCATGCAATATTAATCTACGTCAAAAATCAAGGAGGAAGAAAAGCAAAATCATAACAATATTAGCCATAACAATGAATAAATCGTAGTTTTCGTTTCTTCAGGACTTCAGATTCCACGAGTACAGGAGGAATTAGGGCAGACCAGGAGCGCAGCTGCAAAGAAAAATGCTTATGTATGATGCTATTTCTTACATATTATCTACCTACTTAAGTATTAATTGTCTTATCTGAAACAGAAAGCAACAAGTGATGCCTACGATTACACTTGTAAAAATATCATTTGTAAAAAATGAATGTATGAATGTTAGCTAGAAGGTAAGCCCACCTGAAACTGAAAAGGGTGAGACTTAAGTAAATATCCTCTCGAATACTGCATCTCGAATCGTCAATGAATGAGATATATTTTTGGTAAACACTGGTGGACGAGGACGAGACATATAGACTTACTATTGCATTTGTTACTTATAAGCAGGGGCGTAGCTATCAGCAGTATCAATGATACGGGGCCCCCGAGTAACGGGGCTCTTGTTACTCGGGGGCCCCGTATAGAGGAAAAAAATCACAAAATCTTCCAATAACCTCAAATTGTTAATAATAAGAGGCCCGTTATGATTAAATAATGAATATGTCGGAACGCGCCTAGGTTCGGCGACAGAACCAGCATCAGGGGGGGTTGCCCGCTTCAGGCTCTGACATGGCGTAGGTGCTCGAGCAAGAACACCACACACACTCAATCAATATTGTATTGCGTTGATTAAATCACACGTGTACAAAATACGTTAAGGCGGAAGTAGGTGAAGAGACAGTTTCAGAGTGGTGCTCTCACTTCGACGGTTCGTCCCAGGCTGCCCGTCCAAAAATGGCGTCCAGCCCACTATGACTCTGTCCACGTGATCTAACCACGTGCTTCACCAACTACCGTTTCAATTAAAACTAACAACTTTTAATAAAAAATCAACTGGATATCCGACAAATATTTAACTTACCGCAGTCTAGAAGGCTTCAAAATTTTAAAAGCTACAATTTATCGAGCTCGCTTTTCTGGATTTTCGATGAATGCCTTTGCGAGCCATGATCGTGAATACTAAATTTACTATCCCACTTTGCTTGTCGTACATTATATTAGTAAAATCAATGATAGCTTAAGCGATGCAAGACAGGATGCTATTTTATTTAATATGTTTTTCTTTGGTGTTCGCCCCACTCGGTTTTGTAGGGCCCCCAAACAATTTTGATATAGGGCCCTGTTAGGCCTAGCTACGCCACTGCTTATAAGGAACAAGAGCTAGGTACTCTAAACTCCTAAAGTTACTAGAATATCTAGATCTACTGTGTACTCTTTAAATATATCTACTTCACAAAGTGAAAAACAACCCGTTTTATTGCGTTTATCAGTAAAATGTTTAGTGATCTCAATTTATTGTTATTTAACATTTATCAATTCTATATCCATCCCTTGATCCATATTTCCTCTCTTCCTGATTCTTCCTGAGTATCTATCAGTGTAATTAGTTGTCTAGAACCATTACGGTTACCCAATATTGTGCTGGCATCGTTTTTCGTAGCTTAATTTTATATAGTAAGCTAGTAAGCTAACTTTGTTTGTGCTGAAAGCTTTAAGTCATCACTGGATGTCGCATTAGTAAAGAGGACACAAAATCAATTTGTTACTTTTTTACTTTGATAAAAGATGTTAAAACTATACATAGATGTTGTTTTATTTATTTCACTACCGTTTTTGTCAGGCCTTTAGCCGGAAGCCAGAGGTTAGAAAAAAAGGAAGTTACCTACATTATGATAGCGAGTAGCTACACAGTTCATACGACAAAATAAAAATACGATAAACTTAAATAGAGATGATACAGTAAGGGTCAAACGAGCGTATTTTTTTGAGCTGAGACTCGCGTGAAAGTCTAAAACTTGTCGTGAGTTCTATAATTATGTACATATATTTTTGTGGACCATTTCGAAAAGAAATGAATGCAGCAGAGGTGTGCAAAGTCATGTGTGTGTAGAGTGTAGAGCCTTCTAAAAGTAAAAGCGTAAGTAGCGACAGCGACACAAAGTTGCACTCGTGTGGTTAACATCGAGTTGACACTTCAACTTCATGCTCACAGACACGTCAGGCAAGGAGGGGCACACGCGCTGGGCGCGCTCGATGTGCCCCAAACGCACCCAAGGTGACGCTCCCAAGGGCGTTGAAAGTTAACAAAGTTAGGAGACTCAAGTGTGCTTCTTATTGCATACAAAACAAGGGGCATTTCATATGGTTGGCTTTTTTATTTCATTTATTTACGCCAAGAGCAACAATAAATTAAAAAAACGCTATTAACAAGCTTCTTATGCAATGTGGAAAATGTATCCAATGATGATTTTGTTATTATAAACTTTGATCTTCATAATTAAGCATAATCAAGTGGCTATTATGTATATTCTTGGTAAAACCTACTCAAATTGTTCCTTGTTATAAAATGCGGTTATGCCACGTCAATGTTTGTTTCGCCGAAATGCATGGAAACTGGTTTAGTGGCCTTAAGGGACCCTAAAATGAAGCAAAACTATATGTTAAGCTTCTCATTTTGGACACCTATAGGTTACCTACATTATGTACTAAAGTCTAGATTATATTTTTGGTAAATAGTAGCCAGTCAGGCGTCTGGCCATGGACGGCACAGTCGTGCTATTCGTGCAAAGAATAATATTACTTGTATTACGGGACTTATTCGCGTAATCGCACCTTGTTTGACCCCTATTATTGAGTCGTGATAAAAAGTTACTATCATCTCATCTTGTGCATTCGACAATTTGAAGTAATTCTTTTTGTGACTTTTAATCAGCAAAGTGTGTTTACGCCTGTATCTATAAATAATAATATCGTGTCTTTCAGTTTTTTAATAGGACTATTGCGTGGTAGTCCTTGTTTGTAAACAATATGGCTGTTGTTCCGTCTGCTCCAGTAACGGGTGAGTGGAAGTACACATGAATGTCCCAATAATTAGCACAATGTTGTTTAGTGAAAATACTAAGTTAAGAGCTATTTTTAACCTGTTTTATTTATGTAATAATGACTCATTGGTCTACTTGTCGCAAGTTCTGCATTGTTGAGCACTAAGTTTTGGGTTCAATCCTCAGGTCGGGCTCTACCCATCAACAATACTTTCTTCTACTTCATTGAGTTTTTCCTTCATGAATTTGTGGTGCATCGTCGTCAACGATTCGTATGTAGGTCAACAATGGCAAAGACGAAATAAATAATTATGTATTTTTAGTTATGTACTAGCGCTCGCCCAAATCAGTTGTTTTATTTACATGACTCATAACACCAAATAAACACGTACTCAGTAGGTACACTTACATCTGGTGACCCCGATATCGAACAGAATAACGCGAGCCGCGACTTAAATTGGTTTCTTGTGATTTTCTCCATGTCCTGGTAACTGCACTGTACAGCTTTATCAGCTTTCCACAAGCGGATTCCCCTGGTTTGGTTTTCAAGAGGCACATAGTTACCGAAGACATGAACTCAAGCGGAAGTTGTGGAAGTGGAACACCAATATGCGGAGCGACAGACATCAGCAAAGCCGAAATTGCAGCACTAGGAATTTCCTCGAAGATACCAGATTTTTGGGTCGAGATGCCCAGAGTGTGGTTCGCTCAGTTCGAGACAATGATGGCCCCCAAAAGCAGGGCGATGAAGCAAAATACGGCGTAGTAGTTTCCAAGCTCGGCAAAGACGCAGTAAGTCAGGTAGCCGACATAATAATTTCACCGCCTGACACCAACAAATATGGTACCATCAAAGACAGACTCCTAGCCTTGTACGAAGAGTCATAGGAGCGCCAATTCCAGAAACTAGTCAGTGAAGTGGAATTAGGCGACCAAAAACCGACGCAACTGTTGAGACGAATGAGGGAACTGGCACGTAAGAGTCAGGTGGCCGAAAAAACCCTGCATAGCCTGTGGATGTCAAGACTCCCTGATCACGTTCGAGCAGTGTTGATGGTCAGTCAAGATCAAAAACTCGACAACCTCGCCGCTATAGCAGACAAGATTTTGGAAGGAAGATCAGGTGAAGTGTCGGAAATATCGAGCGGCCAAACACAGCTTATGGTTGAGTTAGTCAATCAAATGAGTAAACTAACCATGGAAATAGCAGCCTTGAAATCCAACTCAGACAGAGGACATCGTAATTACAGACGTCATCGAAGCCAATCGCGGGCAAGATCCCACTCGAGGACAAGGATTTCACCGGACAGCCCCAATTGGTTATGCAAGTATCATCTTCGGTACAGAAATCGAGCCCGGAACTGCGAAAAACCATGCAATTGGAAGAAACCGTCGGAAAACTAAGTACAGCGTTGACAGAGGCGGTCGTCAGCGCTATCATACCTTCAAACCACCTGTGCGTTACCGACCGTAAAAGTGGGTATCGTTTTTTTGTAGATACTGATGCTAATATTTCGGCAATACCTAGAAGAGGAAATTTAAAATCAGACGATACATATAAAATATACGCCGCAAACGGAACGCGAATTAGAACATATGGCGACAAAACGCTGACGTTAAATCTGAATTTGAGACGGCCGTACCATTGGACTTTTATCGTTGCTGACATTACGCAACCAATACTGGGTACTGATTTTCTAGAAAAAAACAACATTCTGGTGGATATTCGGAATAAACGTTTAATAGATGGTACCACTGGACTTCAGAAAAACGCAAAGTTAATGAAGTCAAGCACACCAACACTTCGGACCGTAAATTTAACCGAAGATTATGCAGACATTTTAGCAGACTATCCAAACATACTGAGACCAATAGATGCACAGTCACAACCAAAGCACAACGTAGTTCATCAAATCATCACCAACGGACATCCTGTTCACTCCAAGTCAAGACCATTGCCGGCGGACAAGTACCTAAGAGTGAAAAAAGAGATAGAACATATGTTAGAGACAGGGTTATGCAGACCTTCCAAGAGCCCGTGGGCAAGCCCTTTGCACGTGACAACAAAGAAAAACGGCGAATTACGGTTATGTGGTGATTACAGGAGACTGAATGCGATCACTGTACCGGATAGATACCCGATTCCGAGAGTCCTAGATTTCACATACCTATTACCAGGAACCAGTATATACTCAACAATCGATTTAAAAAGGGCATACAATCAGATACCAGTACAAGAGGTAGAAAAAACTGCAGTAATCACCCCAAGAATGCCGTTCGGACTACGAAACGCAGGTCAAACCTTTGTCAGATTCCTGAACACAGTCTTAGCGGGACTCGACTTTATCTTCGTGTATATTGATGACATATTAGTGACGTCATCATCAATCAGCGAACACCGGCGTCATTTACATGAAGTGTTCAAGCGATTAGACGAACACGGCATTGCAATAAATCAAGCAAAATGCGTATTGGGCAAAACGCAAATAGAATTCCTCGGATATCTGATCACAAAAGACGGAATCAAACCATTACCAGACAAGGTCGAAGCAATCACCAAATACCCAATACCGAAAGCTGTTCAAGAGCTACGAAGATTTTTAGGCATGATTAATTTTTACCGGAACAACATACCACAAGCAGCCAAACATCAAGCACGGTTGAATAAATACCTCATTGGATCCAAGAAAAATGACAAAACAGAAATACAATGGACTCCAGACGCACTAGACTCATTCGATCAATGTAAAGCAAGTCTAAGCGACGCGGTTACATTGACCTCATCCACAACGCATTCCCCGCTATCACTCATGACTGATGCGTCTCAAACATGCGTTGGCGCCGTTTTACAGCAATATGAAAACAGAAACTGGAAGCCGCTTTCCTTTTTCTTAAAGGGACTGAGTGAAACGCAATCAAGATACAGCACATATGATTGAGAATTGCTGGCAGTTTACATGTCAGTAACGCATTTTCAACCTTATGTCGAGGGACGAGAGTTGATAGTATACACCGATCATAAGCCATTATGTCACGCTTTCACTACAAGACAAAACTCCACAAGTAAAATGATAGCCCCAAGACGACTACGTCACCTCGAGTTCATTGCACAATTCACAACAGATATACGTCACCTATCCGGTAACATGAACCCGGTGGCCGATGCATTGTCACGAGTCGAACAGATAGACTGCCCGACGCCTATGGATTGGAATGAGTTGGCAGATATGCAAGGCACGGACATCGAACTCACTCAGCTGTTAAACAAAAACAACCTTAGCTGGAAAAGAATACAGCTGACAGGAACAAGACAACTACTCTGCGAAAATTCAAAATTAAAATTACGACCATATGTGCCGAAATCACTTCGAAAACAAGTATTCGACACTATGCATAATATAACACATCCCGGTATAAGAGCATCGAAGAAAATGATAACCGAACACTATTTCTGGCCACGCATTAATACTGACGTGGGAATCTGGGCGAGAACATGTGAGGCATGCCAGAAAAGTAAGACTCATAGGCACAACTCGTCCCCAGTCGGAACATTCCCATCTACATCACGTTTAGATCATGTGCATATAGACATTGTCGGCCCATTACCAGAATCCAACGGCAACAGATACATTGTGTCAATGATAGACAGGGAAACAAGATGGCCGGAAGCTGTACCAGTAGCAGAGATTACAGCAAAAATTGTAGCGGAGGTTCTCATAAACACCTGGATAGCAAGATTCGGATGCCCATACACCATAACCACGGATCAAGGACGACAGTTCGAGTCAAACTTATTCATTGCTCTAACTAAGTCACTTGGAATTAAGAAAACCAGGACTACTAGTTATCATCCGCAGTCAAATGGCTTAGTTGAACGCTGGCATAGATCAATGAAAACCGCGCTAATCGCGCGCGGCAACACAACTAACTGGTCGAACGAATTACCTATCGTTCTACTAGGACTACGAGCAGCACTTCGACTGAAAGAAAATATAAGCCCAGCACAAATGTTGTACGGAACAAACATACGTCTGCCTGGAATGTTTATCGAGCCGAAAAAGCAAAATACATCACCAGAAACTTATACACAGGCTCTCCAAAGGATAATGGCAAAACTAAGCCCGTTTAATAGGGATCACCACGCTACAAGTCACAAACCATTTATTCACCCTGATATGAAAGACTGTGAACACGTAAATGTCAGAACGGATGCTGTGAAGAAACCGCTGACCCCGTCATACGAAGGCCCATATAAAGTTATGGAGAAACAGGACAAATATTACAAAATCCAAATGCCGAATAAAACATCAATAGTAACATTGGACAGATTAAAACCAGCCTATATTTTAACCGATGAAAAGGTAAATGAACCTTTAGCACACAATAAAAGTAGCAGTAGCCAAGTAAACGACCACAAGAATGTTGAGACAGCGGAAAATAATAGGAGCGCACCGAACACAACACGTTCAGGACGCGTCATACGTCCGGTGGTACGATTTTGCAATACAGTCACAGCAGCAAAATAGAAAGTATCGATCGACAAAAACAAGCAAATCACCGCAAGAAAAACACACTTTATACAAAACCAATAAAATAGAAAATACCATCAAGAAAATAGCCATCTTTGCAAATATGGGAAACTGGGGCTCAAAGGAAGAGATCGTGGTGGCCCAAACAGCCGCTGGCGCCGGGTCTGCAGGATCCAGCGTTTCTATCATCGAAATGACTACGGGTGGCATCTTCATCATCGCCGTCGCAGCATTGGTGTTCTTCATGTACAAAAAGTGTAGGAAAAGGTTCTACAAGAATGTGTTACGTCATATTGACAACAGACAAGGACAGACAGCGCCGGTCCCAACAGTCTCCATGCGTTGCACCCATCACGCAAACGGACCACAAGGAGCACAAAACGTATGAAGAACTTCCCAAAACGCGGTTTCTCCATCGTTTATCTTATCAGAAGAAAAGTGAAACGGCGAAGTGTAATTAAGTATTTTTTTTTTTTGTTTGTATTACAACGACAGTGACTGGTCAAATATATTGCTAAGTGTATAATCTTAAGAAATAATAGCCGCTTGAGTGCTCGCGACCGATTAAAAGACAGAATTTTTAAACAACTGTGTATTTTTATGTAGGTGTATTTACAAAGTGTAATTAAGTTTTTAAATATTTTTTATTTAAAAAAAAGGGGGAATTAATGTGGTGCATCGTCGTCAACGATTTGTATGTAGGTCAACAATGGCAAAGACGAAATAAATAATTATGTATTTTTAGTTATGTACTAGCGCTCGCCGAAATCAGTTGTTTTATTTACATGACTCTTAACACCAAATAAACACGTACTCAGTAGGTACACTTACAAATTCCTCAGTAGCCGCCCGTAGCCTGGATTGCGTGTGCCCGGTTAATTGCAATAGGCTCGCCCCTTAAAACACGGGTCTTGAAGAAATAGGTAAAGGTTATACGCACATCCTTGCCTTACCCTATCACTGGCGTGGTGTTTTGTTATTTACAATGCACTGACGAAGCAATAAAAGCTATAATAATTTTACTTTTAGCTCCAGGTCTGGAGCGCCTAATACAGCTGGCAACCGTCGACGTCCATCAGACCAGGTCAGGCTACAATGGCAACAACTACACTGTCCTCAGTGAAGGCGAAGCCCTATTCAGCATAAACGAGGAGGTGCCTGACACCTTCTTCCGAGGTGGAGCCAGCAGGGCGTTTATATTTAACGGCGTGGAGAACACAGGGAGAAAGGTGAGCAGACATAGATACGCTGTAGAACGTACCTGGGATCCACCTATCTGTGGTTCTGTCTTGCTTTAAAAATCTATGGAACAGACATCAGCTACTTATAAACTTGTGTAAATCCTGTTGTAAATCGTTTTACAAATAACGCTTTGAAAGTCATGCCACTTGGAAGTGGGGATTTGTCTGTATTTCTTTTAATATTTTCTGTTGGCTCTACCAGTGGAAGCAAGGAATTGAAACCTTGTACGAAAAGTTTGCGCTTCTGGCATCAAAAAGAGTATTTAAGCTTTTCAACATTTCTAAAATTAGAACGACCGTCCGCGGCATTGACAAACCTGGCAAAATGGCATTTTATTTCTTCAATCTTTGCACTGTGGCATTATGTCATATCAGCTTTTGCTACCTACATGATGTTACACTATTGTATGTATCATAATTAGTCGAATTAGTCTGTTAACCCTGTTAACCAACATTTAGTAGTTGCCTCAGTCAATGTCAAAAATGTTTACCAACAGCGCCCTTTTGATGTCATTCAAGCGTCTTATATGTATATTACTGTCTACCAGACACTGGGCTGACACTAAAGTTCAGGGTAATTCATTTTCTTTAACAACCTGCTATATTTTCAGCTGTTCCGGGTCCTCCGTCTGGTAGGACGCCTTTTTATTTCGGATACAGTAGAACTGTACATAGACAACCAGCTGGCTAGCGTGATCCGCATGGAGAATACCTTCATAACGCCCATCTTCAGCATCAACGACCCACTGAAGCAGCCTGTCATCAGGCTCAAGGGGAAGCTCTCTAAAACTACTACCTTCGAGGTAATTTCGTTACTTTGCTTCGACTCCTCATATACCTTTCTCAGATCCGGGACCCCATGGTGCCGAGAAAGGTAAAGACACTTAAAAGTGACTTATGTTGTCAACGGCGCTTTATTGAATCCCGAACGTAAGGAATTGTTCAAGGGTTAACGTGAATTCTTAGTAAACTCCTTCGTTTCGGCCAGGAGTTAAGACTAGAATCCTGAGCGCAATGTGGTAACCCAGCTCGCTCAAGATACAGACACCTTTATCCCTGAGGAGAATAAATACTTACTATACTTTTCGGACCTGCTGCGAAATAATAACAATCAATTCTATTTTCTATTGACTGCTCCACACGCTTGCCAAACCTCGACAATCATCACAAATTCAAACGTGTGGATAGAGCGTTTGCCTTGGCTTATGCAGACTTGCAAGCGTTTGCAACCGATCAAAGAAGTTGGCGGCAAGCGCTTGGAATCCATCTACTCGTTTGTGCGGCGAATAGACATGCGCGCGTACCGTTCTGTATTGCATTGTGCCTGTCGAAATATTGTTGTTAATTGAGTTGTGCGTAGTTTCTAAAATGAGTAACTGGTCTATCGACGAAACCTTACGTTTCCTCGAATGCTACCAAGCGGAACCCTGTATTTGGAATCCAAAGGATAAAGATCACGTAGATAAAAAAAAAGTAGCCGATGTATGTAATCGTCTAAGTGAAATTATAAAGAAGCCAGTTATGGAAATCAAAAACAAGAAAGAAATAGTTATTGTCATTTTGCTTCTTTTTATAATAAAAATAGGTTAAACCATACGTTATAGCCAACAAAAGCTCGACGTCCGTCATGCTTGCTTCTTCCAAACACACTAGCACACTCGCAAGTAGTCGCAAGCGTTAATCATAAACAAGAAGTTATTTTTTAGATATTTATTTTGGGGTTATGACAATGTTTTCTTATTTAACCCAAAGGTTGACTGGTAGAGTATGCCTTGTGGCATTAAGTCCGCCTATGTACCACTATTGTACATGAAGTTTAAATAAATCAATATCGCTGTTTGGATCACCTAAATTGTCCAAGCATTTGTATAAGTGGCAAACGTGTGGCTGTGGATACACAATAATACTTTCGTTCGGTGTGTTAATTTGACTAAATCAGCAGTTCATAGTGAAATTCAGTACAACACAACTAAATTATAGCCCGGGTAGACTCTAGGGCTATAATGACTGGCTTTAGGTTAGGTTTGCATAACGTATGATTTTGACGTAATTGAGCAGACCGTGTCAAAATTGTATCATCTAGAAAGAGAGAGCCGGGTGTTTTCAGTGAAGGCCAATGTGCTGGCTCGCAGTTTTCTGATTTTGTTTTCTAACTTTGTGTATGTACCATATCTATTATGATCCTTTGTTGATCAAAATAAGCATTTATATTATTTTAATGATTGTATTACAGCTGCAGACAAACACAAAGGTTCCCATAGGCAGCATCCAAAAGAAGTGGCGCGGGTGGAAGGAGGAGTTCTTCTCCTACAACGATGATTTCATCATCAACTTCCCTGCTGACCTCGCCGTGCAATACAAGCTAGCTGTCATCGTCGCATGCGTTTACATTGTAAGTTTGCAAATAGTTTTTTTTTATAATGGGTTAACCAAACTAACGGTCAGCGTGCACTTGTAAAGACTGCTTATATTCAGTATCGCCTCGGTCTATCGGCTCGTCGTCAACCAGACGTCCACGTCGGTCGTCCACCTAACACAGCTTGTAATGGATAGGCGCATGACCGAGGCGACGCGCGACGCCGGGTGGTACCTGCTACAGATTACTAACCTAATCCCGACCGAATTATCCCGAAACAAGTGTGCAAGTTTGCAGTTTCATTAAGGAATTCGAAGGGCTCATTTTGGGGGGACGCTGATCCCCTGCAGTGCATATACTCGTAACTATGCCGTTATACCACAGTGATGCCCTGGCCTTCCTTACACATTACAGCCTAGCACAGTACAGTGACTGGATCCATGCAGTAAAATAAATTCTAATGCTGTAGTTATGCATTAGAATTTATGTGGCTCAACACAGGGTAGCCATAGGTCGGGAATTTTCCGGACAAGTCCGCAATTTTAGATCAGCGTACGGAATGTGGCGGGGAGTTCTAAAACGTTGAGTTGAGAGAGAAACGAAGATTTAAACAGTCCATATAATATGTTGAGTGGTGGTTACCGCGCGGCTTGACTAACCGTGCGGGGTTAAGTCTGAATGATTACTTAAATAAGACCCACGCGGTTCCCACACTATTCTGAAAACTCTGAACGTTGGCTTAATGTGAGTAGTTTTTATTTTAAGCAATCGGCAATGGTTTGAAAAAATCTTTAAATCCTTCAAAAAAAAATATCGCTGTCTAATTAAACGGAAAAATTCAAAAAGAGAAAAGTCTTGAATGGGGTGAAAAACTGCCTTTTTATCCCACCAGATGTCGCATAATCAACTTTGCCTAATTGTGTTCTGTCACCTGTCAAAATCCATACTAATTTACGATTTTTATATAAACAAATATCGAAAATAATTAAATACTATAAATATGACGCAGTGTTGTGCTCCAGACTGCAAAAATCAAGGAAAGGATCCAAAACGCTGAAAAGCCTGGGAAAAAGCGTTGAGAATCAAAAACTTTAAAGCAACCGAGCACTCTGTGTTGTGCCCTGCTCATTATTATTTTTTTTAGCTGATGATTATTTTGGCCAAAGTAAATATACCGGTACGACCGTGTGATTGATTCATAATAACTCGTGGATAATTGTAGATCATTTTGCATAGAAAGTAATGATAATATGTTATTTATTTTAGTGTATGAGCCTAAGGCTAAATTCTTAAAGAAAACTGCAGTGCCTTCAATCTTTTCTTTAATTTCTTCAATTACATTGTTCAATGTTGCCTTCATTGCTCAACAGAATATTTACAATATAGACAACTTTTTTCATTTGGGCCTTGCATTGGCCCTGTATGTATGTATAAGCACCTTCAATGCTATACCGTGCAGTCAACAAACACCTGGCTTCATACATAGCCTGTCCTTTCGGCTGAGCATTCAGAGCATTGAATCTGAAAGAAATAGAATAGCACTTTAGGCACTTTGGTAAATCATGTAACATAGAAGGTACCTCCTATAATTTTAGTCCTTTTTTTTTTTTGGTGGGTTGGAAATCATCAAATGACCCCCCCCGCCCTGGGCGGAGCGGAAGGGAGTGTCAGACTCTTACTGACTAAAAACCACCCATGTTCCTTCTTTGGCCCTTTATGTTCCAGGGCCGCGGTATCTCTTTCGAACAGTCCCGCAGCCCATAACAGTCCCGCAGCCCATAATTTTAGTCCTAAGGTCTAAATATGAAGGTATCATTAAAGAGATGCTACAAGAGATTTTATAAATGAAGTACGACTGTATTTCTTGCCTATTTAGAGCAGGAATCGGCATTGATGTCTTTGTAAGAAGAAGTTGGTGGGCACCGATATTGTGGGTCACTGAGAGATGTGCCAGGCTCTAGGTTGACATTAAAATTAAAACTTCGGTCGTATGCTTCTAATCTGAAAGTCAAAAACATACATCATAATAGATTCGATGAGAAAATCGATTATTTATCAATATAACTTTAAAATTATTTATTGATTACCTTTCAATCAAAACTGCTTTTTTCCCTGCTGTTGATGCATTTCTTTTACGTAACTCCACTTTTAATTGTGAAACAGTCCAAAAAGAATACATTTTAAATATAAAATTATTCGAAAACAGCAATAACAAATTCACTAAATCGTCCACATTTATCTGACAAGGTAGGGTCGATGCTAGCGACATCTAAGTCGACCTTTGAGTTTTTCTCCTCATTGTGTTCGAATGTCAGTAGTTTCTTCTGAATACTTTTATAAACCTGGGAACCCTAGCTTAGCATCTGTCACTACGGGTTATATCCGAATGCCATAGACCGACAGTGTTATTTTACAACGCATTATGTGTACTTGAATTTAGCAACTAATTGCGAATACCGTTTTAATTAACTGTAAATAAATAAACATAACGCATTCCTCGTGCTTTTACTAGAGAACAGCTGAATAAATCCCATATTCCCGTCTCACTAGTAACGAGATTATATTCTTAAAATATTGTTTTTTTTTCAGGACTTCAAATTCCACGAGGGCAAGTGAAGCGGGAGGACCGCTGCGCACAACTTTGAACAAATATTTATTTATATAGAAATGTATTCTTTTTTATGCACATAGGGCTCTTTCTATCTTAACAACTCGTGCCCCCAAACTTAAACAACCGTCGTTATTGTTATGAAAATATACGATTAGCAAGTATGCAGTACATCATTCTAATTACCAAAAACAAAAACAGCTGTTTCCTTCAAAAGTGTTATACCTACACGGTCAAAATGTATAGAATAGCAGATTATTTTTAGAATTACCGGTGATAAATTTATATGTGTGGTCAGAATGATGTACTGAATACGTGGTAACCGTTTTCGCGTCGGTGTCCCTTCCACCCCGTATTATACTCTTGGCGAACTTGAATGGGCTATCTTGGAAGTCTCGAATATCGAATCTCAAATCGTATTACGCAGAAAGAAAGACTTAATTTTGCATTTGAGAAAAATCTAAAATAACAATTAACAGTGCCATCCAATTCTGAACTTCGGAACTTAACTTAGAACTTTATTCTTAAAAGCGTCACATCGCGCTAATCTTTACACAGTATAAAACAAAGTCGCTCCCGCTGTTTGTACGTTTAGATCTTTTAAACTAGACAACGAATTTTAATGCAGTTTTCAGCAATAGATAGAGTGATTCAACGAAGTTTTCAGCAATAGATAGAGTGATTCAAGATGAAGGTTTATATGTATATGGCGCCCGTGCGAAGCCGCGGCGGGTGCTAGTAGAGTACAAAATTAATTTATTCGTTCAACTTTTAAACTATAAGTGATTTTTACATTTTATACATTTATTGAGAATTTTGACAAAAATATATTTACTGACTGTTAATTTGTTTTTCTCTTTATTTTGTTCTTAGGTCTAATTTTACAAGATCTAAGGTAAAGAATGGAGGGAAAAGGGAGCCGATGGATTTATTACACTACGAGTGGTTTGAATGAAGTCGAACCCTGGAACCGAACAAAATTTGCTGAAGACGAGGGCGTACTAGACCCCGTAAATTTTTCATCTTTTATTTTTGGATAAAAAAAAAATCTATATGGGCGCGTTCAAAACGATGTCCTGAACACGTGGTAACCGGATACGAGTCGATGTTCCTTACAGGGTTGTTTGGAATAAATGCAAGAAAGACTCATCCGCGTTGCAACGAGGTGATTCCACACCGCGTTAGTTCCACACTATTGCTTTTTACAGCTGAGCAGGTCAAGCCGTTACCGCGTCATTCTACATCACATTGACGATCACAAACCCGGTTCAGCGAATAGTTCACATACCTCGGGATATTGATCCCGTTCAAAACTAAGCAGGCAGGAAAAGAAAATCAAAGGGTATAATTTTGGTAAATCTATCGAGTACAGTTTCCAATAAAAAATACATTATCAGAATCAGATGAGTACCTAGGTGTTTAACAGTGATAAACTGATAACCTAAACCATATCGAACAGATGGATAGACTAACATTTGGCTATATGTATATATACTGTATTTGTTACTAGTGTAATGTAACAAGAGCAACTCTGAAGTTACTAATGTTCACATGTTATCTACTGTTGGTACCTTTTTCTAAACCACGAAGTGAAAAATAGCCGGACTTGTTGCTGTTGTTGTGTTATCAGTAAAATGTTAAGTGATCCGTGAGCTCTATTGTTTATGATATTTATGTGCTATCAATCCCATCCATCACTTGATCCGTATTTCCTGATCCTCGTGATCCTAAGCTACCTACTTCCGAAGTCACCATCATCTGCCTGCCTTTTCCCAACTATGTTGGGGCTGGCTTCCGGGCTAAGTCTAACCGGATGCAGCTGATTACCAGTATTTAACAAGCAGTGTCTGCGTATCTGACCTCCATGGCCCAATTCATACTACTGGGTAAACGATACCCATTGGTATAAAGACCAACAACCAAGACCACAGATTTTCGGACCACTGACCTGTAAGGACTGTCAAAGTCAAAGATCTACAAGTGACAGCCGGGACTAAAGGCTTAACGTGCTTTTCGAGGCACGGAGGAAACTCGGTATGTATGTAATGGATGGTCACCACCCACGGAATGACCTTGGCAAGCGCGGCTTAACCTTGAAGATCGACCCGAGTGGTTGTTAATATTTTCTATTTATTATTTATAGTCTTCACTGAATGTCACACTAGTAGCTCCTGTACCTTAAGAGGACACAAAATCAATTTATTACTATTATTATGTGGGAGGCCATTGCCCAGCAGTAGGACACACAAGGTTAAGGAAAAATAAAAAGAAATTAAAATGAGAACAATGTTGTCGTGAGTTAGTATTTTTGTGGTCAACTTAAGAAAAAAAAAAAACTTTTTTGCAAAAAATAAAACCGACTTCAGAAATCGGTGTCTTTTGTGTGTTTGAATTAGTTTTTTTGGCACCGACTTTATTAGTTATTTTTCCATTCTTTTTTGTGTTTTTGAATTCGGTTTAATTTTTTGCAAAAAAGTTTTTTATTTTTCCATTGTTAGATGTAATATCCTATACAAATATTTGCTATGCATTTATTTTCATTGTTAATAATACATTTCATGGTAATATGCTTATCAACAATAAAGTGGAACGTAACAACGTAACTTAACTAACTGTCGAAATGTGGGTGTAGATACTGACACATCTGCGTATCCCTCAGAGCATACCGGCAGTGATGTTATGATGTTGTGTAAACAATAAACATCCAAGCGATTGCAGCAATCACGGCAGATTTGCTGTCTATTATTGAAGAGTTCCATTGCTTATCTCCGAAGATCAGCATCAGATCACCAAAAGAGAATGCTCATGGAAGTATGGAATCCCGTACCATGCTGCATCAAAATCAAACCTTGTTTTTTATAGACTACACTGTTCGTATTAACTCCTACAAAAATTATTTTTGAAAAAAAAAACCCGCGTTTCAGAGTTATTTTATAAAATCGAAACTAACCTAAGAAGTAGGTCTATTTTTTCGACGCTACCAACGACGTATTTTAACACACATACATTACATTATTGCTCTAAAAACAGCGTAATACACTAATATTAGTAAGAATTACGAGTTAAAGTAACATCCACAGTATGCTTGACTGAAACTCGATTTTATTTTAGACCTTTACATTGCCAATAGTCAATAGTCAGTCAGTACAGTACAAATGTCAGATGCCACAGATAAGATAACTATAAACCATAGAGTATAGTAAGTGCTATAAACTAGTCGGGATTTAGGGATGTAATCGATAAATCAAAATCTTTAGGCTGAGAAAATCTATTTTGTTGCAAATAGCAATAAACCAAACTAAATCGATTTGGTGTACTGATCTTACTTAATTGTAATTAATTTTAGAGTCCGCTCGACAGACAAGGGTTTGTTCAATTGAAACGGAACGTCATTTATATTCAGTTGAAACGGAACGTCATATAAAGGGAGTAAAACAATATTCATACTTTTAAACTCGAAAAGTATATTTCCAGTTCAAAAATCAAATCCCCGACGCGTAATGCCGTAAAAAAATATGAAACTAATTACTATAATATTTTGGTTTTGAGGCGCGAGACTTTTTGGTACCAACTTTGGTCATTGTCCTTTAAACGTATCCACCGCGGAATAATATTCTTCCAAACAAAAAAGAATCGTCGAAATGAACGAATTGATGACCTCCTTTTGGAAGTCGGTTAAAAAGAAAACGTGAAGACCTGTCTAAAAGAATTGGTGCTGAATCAATCTCAAAACATTAAATCTGCTGAACTTGGTACATTCGCAATATTTGTGAGAACGGAAATGGATAACCACAGCATCTTTTTGTAGTCGGGTGTGGAAAACTTACACAAGCAAACGCGTAGAGCTACAAAGTTGCACTCGCGTGGTTAGCAACAAGCGTCTAGACCGCCCAGACGGCCCAGTCCCAGTGCAGCCGAACCGCACGGTCGCAACCAAGGTGATTAGGTGACGAGCCCAAGGCCATTGTAAAGTTAAAATAATTGGGAGACTCAAGTGAGCTTTACACTGCAAACTTATTATGATACATTCCATATGTTTGGCAATTCAATTTTATAATTACGGCATGTCATGTTAAAATACTGTTATCGCATCATCCAAATTAGAAGAGCAACCTACTAAATCGTCGAAACTGTAAAGATAAAATTTTGTTATTATGCACTTGACCTTCATAACTGCGCACAATAAATTCGCTCTTTGAATATAATTACTACGCTCTATGTAATACAATACATTCGATTGATTTAACCGAAATGCATGGAAACTGGTGGGTGGTCACATAGGACCTGAAAATTAAGTAAAACTAATTTTAGACACTATAGACACGCTAAAGATAGTACTGACTGAGTGATGTATTAACACTAGTCTCGATAAAACTTTAGGTAGAGAAACGCCAGTCAGGCGTCTGCCCTCGGACGGAGCAGACGTGCGTTCCGCGCAAAGAATGTTATTATTTGAGTTCCCGGACTTATTCGTGTCGTTTTGTCATCAACTCGTTTTAATTGACCCCCATTGATTCGTGTTTAAAAGTTAATTTCGTCACAAATTGCGCCAACAAACATTTTGTTTTAAATTTGAAAATGTACCTAGGTAAATAATTGTTTTGTGACTGCACAGTGTGTCCGTGAATGTCGCTATACACTTATGTATAGCGAGCGACATTCAGTAACTTTCGGTTTTTGATAGGACTAGTGACTAGTGTAGTAGTGAGTTGATTCTAGATTTGTTTGTTTGTAAACAATGGCTGCTGCTCTGCCCGCACCTGTCACAGGTGAGTGAATGAAGTAGGCACAGATAAATTACCTAGTTCGTATCGCACAATCACAATTAAGTTGTTAAGTGAAAACGCTATATGCAAGAAGTCCTGGGTTGGGATCGGGGAAAGTGTTTATTATTTATTTATTTATATAACAGTTTATGTACACAGACACACTAAATACAGAAAACAAGAAAGGAACACAAAAAATAGGTACAAAGGTGATGCTTATTTCTAAAGAAATCTCTTCCAGCATACCTGCGAAAGGAGAGTAGAAAAAAAGAGATGTAGGTAGACATAGTGTGTAAAAGATGAAGAGAAAATTGAATACATAAAAACAAAGCAAATAACGAATCTAAATAAAACATACTAATTTACTAGTAAAAAGACAAATATAAGTTATAGCTGTTATTAGGTTCTTCTTCCAAGAATTTCTCAGTAGCAGCCCACAGTCTGGATTTGTGCCTGGTTGTTACAATAGGCTCGCCACTTATTACATGGCGCTTAAGAAATGACCTATAGATATGTACACCCACCGCGTTACAGGCGTGATGATATACCTACAACTTTTATTTTTACTGATGTTGTACTGATGCACCTTATTTTTTTTTGTAAAATTCCAGTTCCAGGTCTAGAGCGCCTAATGCAACTGGCTAACGTCAGTATCCACCAGACTAGTTGGGGCTACAATGGCAACAATTACACTGTCTTCAGTGAGGACGAAGTCCTGTTCACCATGAACGAGGAGGTGCCAGACACCTTCTTCCGAGGTGGAGCCCGCAGAGCGTTTATCTTTGACGGCGTGGAGAACACAGGGAGAAAGGTGAGCAGATATAGATACGCTGTAGAACGTACCCACTAGGCACGTGTGCTGAGGAGACCTTTACCTTGGATCCACCTATCTGTGGTGCTGTCTTGCGTCAAAAATCTATGGAACAGACAAAAAACTACCTAAACACTTGTGTAAATCGTTTTGAAATCATTTTAGAAATAACGCTTTGAAAGTCATGCCACTTGGAAGGCTGCACACTATGAAGGACCAAAGATAAGGAGAAAATGGGGATGAGTCTGTATTTATTTGAATATTTTCTGTTGGTTCACAAACCTTCTACCTAATGTACATGTGCGTGTGTTTGGCACTTCTGGTATCAAAAAGAGTTTCGCGCAATTGAAACAGACAAAGCTATGTGATTTTTGTCATTCCTGGAATTACGTAATGCGTCTATGTGGTCGACAAACCTAGCAAAATGACAATTTGGTTCTTCAATGTTTGCATGGTGGCATTACCAATGTCATGATGCTAGCCTTTGCGGACACCTCTATGATCAATAGGTTTTTATAGTTTTGGTATAAATATAACCTGGACTGTCACTTTCATTTCAGAGTTATTAATTTACCTTATCAACCTGCTATATTTCAGGTGTTCCGGTTCCGTCGTCCCAATGGGCGCTTTTTAATTTCGGAGAAAGTAGAGCTGTTCATGAACGATGAGCTGATTAGCGTGATCCGTATGGAGAGAACGTGCATGACACCCCTCTTCAGCATCAAGGATCCACAGGAACAGCCTGTCATCCGGCTCAAGGGGAGGATCTCTGAAATTGGTATCTTCCAGGTAATTTCGTTGCATTGCTTCGACCACTCGTATGCCTTTCTCAGATCCGGGACCCCATGGTTACGACGAAGGTAAAGAAACACGTAGATTATTCATCAAGAGGCTAAAGCAGTGTCTTATATTGTCACGAGCGCTACATTGAATCCCGAGTGAAACTAACCCTCCTATCGAAATTAACCCTTTGCGTATATTGAAGAACAGAGTGTAAAGTTCTTCATCCTCCATAGAAAAGGGAGGATCCTCCGACTAGACGGGTGTTGTGTCTGGTGTACTACTGCCCGACAGTTGTTGTCGGATAACTTTATAAAGCAGTTTAGAATCTTGGTGTTTGTTCTTCATTCATAGATGGCGCTGTAGTGCTTTTTGAACTATGTTGTTGTAGTACTTTTTGTAGTGCTGCTACACATATGCACTTTGGTAAGGTAATATAAAAGATAAGCCTATTATGATCCTTTGTTGGTTGCAATAAACGTTTCATTATTGTTGCCGGGGCAGAAAGCACAGGCTGTTTGCCGTGCCTGCATGTCGTACTGCTGCACGTGCTAAGTCGCCAATTCCTCGCACTCTGGCCGCGCTTAATGATCTCTTGGATTCTAATCCAACAGACGATCTGTTTGCTGATGGATGGACGAAGATTTTAGTGGTATGTCAGAAGTACTGTGAGAGGAATTTATGAAAATATTGTTAACCTTCTTTTATTTATGTTTTCACTTCAAATTTTGCATTACTTTGTTATTTTGTATAGTTTAATATGTGTTATAATTGTCTCTTTAATGTTTATAATTTTAGTTCCTGTAATTGGTTGTAGTTGTAAACGCAACAGTTGTAATTAAATAAATAAATGATTATGTTACAGCTGCAGACAAAGGATAAGCTTCCCATAGGCAGCATGCACAAGCTGTGGCGCGGGTGGAAGAAGGAGCTTTTCTCTCGCAACAATGATTTCATCATCAACTTCCCTGCTGACCTCGCCCTGCAATACAAGCTAGGTGTCATCGTAGCCTGCGTTTTCATTGTAAGTTTATAACCAGTTTTTTTTTCATCACCCCTGTTATGGATCCCAATTGCGAAAGTTATGTTTGAGTCAAAGTTTGTTGCCGAGCGCATCGTAGATGCCGCCTCGTGCTCCGGTACTCGCTCCAGCAAATGACGGTTCAGCGAGAGACATGGATAGGACCATGGAAAAATTCGATTCCGTGCTGGTAGATGAGGTTCAACCTCTAACTTCACGTGTCCTATCATTGCTTACTGTCTTGGCCATGAACAAGGTAGACTGGTAGACATGGACGTCAGTACCTGTTGGTACAGTGACTGAATCCAGGTAATAATATAACTCCGCTTCGCCTGCAAGTGTAAATTGTAGGCCCGAAATCTATCGCTACATCTATCATGATGAAGTTCCAACAATAAAATATTTTTATCTAATTAGGATCAATGCATTTTCTTAAGAATTCACTTACAGAACCACAGAATAAGTTTCGTCTCACTTGTTACAAGATTGTATTAATAAAGCATTGTTTTTTTCTTTCCAGGACTTCAGTTACTTCGAGGGCAAATGATGGAGTTTTGTCGCACAACTTTTTAAAATAAATTTGTAAATGTATTCTTTAAACACATTTAGTTTTGGACCTATCTTAGCATCAGGTGGCCCCGAACTAAAGTAACCATCATTATCGTTATGAAAATACGAGTATGCATATGAATGGCGCTCTTGGTGAACTTTAGCCAAGGATACACTAGGGGACAAATGTGCCACGACATGTATCGGCGACATATCAAGCGAAGCCGGCCGATTTCGCCTGACAAATATGGCGACAACGCGCGACTTATGTCCGCAGCGACATCAGACGAAGTCGTGCGACTTCGCGAAACTTCGCCGAATATATCTGGCGACATCACGAAGTTTTGTTTCACAAGGAAGTCGATATGATGACAAGCACCGAGGTAGTGTTGTTGATTGCGGCGTACATAATTATAATTAAAAGTCAAAGAAAAAAAACGAGAAGATGGTGGGTTAGACAGTACTTACAATGAAAAAACAATAGTGTGTTCAGTGAATTAAGTGTTATTGATGGTTCATTTAAAAATTTTTACGCGATTGTCGACCGATGTCGCGCGATGTTGCCAGACATGTCGAGCGAAGTCCGGCAACGTCGCGCTACCTCATGAGACCTCATCTAACGTCGCTGGCGACACGTGTTGCACGACATTGTCTCCTAGTGTATCCTTGGCTTAAATTCAGTAATAGAATAAGAATGCTAATTTAAGATTTCTATTAATAAGAAAATCTCGAATTTAGAGTCTCGAACCGTTTAGAAGTGAAAATGTATGTATCAAAGAAAGTAAACACTAAATTTAGCATTTGTTTTTGCAATTTTATATTGTATTTGGTGTACTATTCACAATTATTTATTTTGGAATAACACCTTTTTCAAGTATTTTATGAATGTAAGAGTACAAGACCTTGTTGTAAAAGAAACTTGAGTAAGCAGTTATCAGCGCCATCTAGGTGCCGTACTGCCGTAGACTTTCAAATGTGTCTTAATTCTTATAAGAGTCACTAGATGCCGCACTAATGGTGAGTGTAAAATTCATTTAATAAAATGTAAACTTTAAAACTATTACATTTTTACATTTTCTTGAATTGGTCAGTTTAAATTTTACAACGAGAATTTTGACAAAAATATAATATAAGTAAGGTTATTTATGTCAGACTACAAAATAATAAAATATTATTTTCTTTGTTTTATTTAATTCATAGCACGAATGGAGGGATACATTTGACAAATAAAAGTCGATCTAAGAAAGATCTATTTTATAAAAAACCCGACTGTAACCTGTGGAACCCTAACAAGAAGAAAATTAAAAAAAGGCTAAAATCCTTTTTTTTTTAAATTTCCTTCCTGTTAGGGTTCCGTACCCCAAGGGTAACCAATGGGACTCTATTACTAATCCACTGTTAGTTCGTTCGTCCGTCCACATGCATTACTGATAGTTCTCTTATGTTTGATTGCGTGATTTACCGGTGTCTTTTCATGCTGTATGAACTTGAGCAGGTATAGTTGTCTCACCGTAAGTACTTGGCAACTTTCGTACAGGGTTCTTGTAGGGAACCGGTACGCCTTGAAGGTCATGTCTCGAGATCGTTGGGCTCTCGAGGCGTAACATGTGGGGTTTACAAGCACCTCTCCAAGCAGTAATACAATAAAGTTACCCACGATGGACTATGCCAGAGTCAGATAAACCGCACGGAGAAGCTTAAACTCGGCGACTTGTCGTATTTTTTTAAACGCCCATATAAGTTTCTTAACATGGGAAGAGGTCTGTTCAATGTGGGGACGCCAGCTAAGTCCCTCGTCCAGAATCACTTCCAGGTACCTACTTCATTGTTTTTTGGTGTGTGATTGGAAGGCATGAGCATGGAATACTACTGTTTGCGGCGTCACAGGAGTGTGCTTTGAGACTTAATACTGTAGGTTTGATTTTGGCGAAAGTAAATTGCAAAAATGAGGTTTTTGAGATGTTAAGGGTTAGTAAGTTAGCTTCCAGCCAGTGGATTATTTTACGGAATCCTGTCTCAGCAGCTTCAATGCCGCGTCCCAATGCTCACCGTGGAATATTAGTACCGTGTCTGTCATCTGCATAGCTAAAAAGATTTTATCATTACTAAGAGTGTATGTCACCCCAGCAGGAAAGTGGCAGATTAGTGTATAATCTGCCGTGCATGTGCCATAAAAAATGTTATAATAGAAAGGGTTCCAGTTAACAATCGTCATTGCTGTGGTTTGTTTTTGGTGTAAGAAAAATTGTTTGACGTAAATCGCATGTTCCTTAGGGTTTGCACACCGCAACACCAAGAAGTGTCGTGTCGACGCACAGACAGAATTCATTCAAATATCGTCATCTAACTCTTTTAAGGAAAGTAGAACTTTTCTTAAACGGAGAAATGAATGTGTGAGTCTATCTAGCAGGCCCCAACGAGATTTATCAACAGATGATAGCTTTTCATAAAGACAGTATTTTGTACCTAAAGAAAATAAATAAGATATATTTTGTACCTCGACAGTTTTTGATTTAATGACGTTTCCATGAAGTGTCTAGCTAGCGGGCCCCTTATGATTTTTTTTTTGTTATTATACTTTCAGATCGCTTAATAGTGCTCGAAGTTACCAACTATTATGTACCTTACAAATCCAAAATTTCGAGTTTCTGTGAGCTATACTTTAGAAGATATTCGTTATTTAGACAAACGTCCAGCCAGGCGGGCCCTTTTTTAAATATTAGTCTTTTAAATCATACAATAGCATTAGGAGGTTGATACTATTATGTACCTTACAAATCCAAAATTTCGACTTTCTGTGAGCTATGCTTTAGAAGATATTCGTTATTTAGACAAACGTCCAGAAAACTTCCCAAAAAAAATATATCTCCAAATATCTTACAGTATACGTTTTTATAACAAATTACCTAAGTCAGTTATAGAACTGACCGATGGAAAGTTCAAAAATTATATTAAACGTGTCCTTATTAAAAAAGCATATTACAAAATCAAGGACTACGTTGAAGATAAAGAGGTTTGGCTTTAGTTCCTTCTGCGCATGCGGCTTCCCTGGTAGCTCATAAACAGCACAAATATGTGGATGTCTCTAACTATTCTCAATCAATTTTTTTTTTCTTTTCATTTTAATTTACAATGGTTTTTTTTTTCTTTTTTTACAATGGTTATCACATCACTTAAACACCCTTTGTTCAGAATAGTTGCAGCACTGATGACAATATTTTTGTCACTTGTTTAATTTAGTCTTAATATTTTCTTGCCTTTGTATAGATTCTTTTTAACGATTGTTTGTGAATGTGTGAACAGTGTAGGCCTTGTAGATTCCTAGATGTGTGTTAACTTTTGTTAACCTCTTATCTTGTTTTCCGTTTTTCTTGTGTAGTAAGCAACGACTTATTGTCGGGCCTATGCTGTCCCCCCATACTTGAGTACTAATGCTGTAACATGATAATATTGTAAAACTAATCATTTTAAAAGAGTAACCATAGAGTTTCTTGCCGGTTCTTCTCCATAGGAAACGACCAACCCGAACCGTGCACCTTTTTGTCGACGTTTCATAAGTGCCCATGTAGGCCTATGTGAAATAAAAATATTTTGATTTGATTTGATTTTGAAAGTTTCTTTAAACCGAAACCGAAATGGTCGTTAGATAGATTACCCTACCTAGGTACTAATAAGGAACTCTTGCAGAAGATTTCATGCTTTTGGACATAGCCAATCAAGATGTCCGTGATGAGGGAAGAGGGCTGAGCCCCAGAAGTGCTAGAAATAAGGGCTAATAAAAATAATAATGTCTGGTAGTGAAACCAAGAATTTTATTGAATAGATCGTTTTTACGGTATCCCCGATTAACATGTTAGTTACAACCGCGGAACAATACCAAAGTTCTTTCGCATAAGAAGTGAATTAGCGCGAGAGTGTCGTTAGCGCCAACTATTAGTATAATTGTTCGTAACACAATATGCTAAGCGTCACTGCGGAGGGCGGGTTACGATCAAAGTTGTACAAGTTATCGCTTTTGAACACATCACTAATTAAGATACAGTTGTGTATGTGTGGGTCCCACAGCGCGATCTGTAGGAGAACTACATGTGTGTGATGTTGGGTGATAGCAAATGTATTCGTATTTCTTTCCTATTTGGTACATCCATATGATCAATGGTAGTTATAGATCCCTACTACTCAGGTGGCTGACTCTTAGTTGAGGTTAGTGTATCTTTCTTCCACTACTGGTATCCGATTAGCCTGACCAAAGGGTGTCGTATTACTCAGTAACTGGATTGTGGAGGTCAGATAGGCAGTTACTCTATGTAAAATACTGGTATCAGCTGCGTCCGGTTAGACTGGAAGCCAAACACAAAACGCTAGGCAGATGATGTTTTTATTTTTTATATTAAATGGGCCTACTAATGACCTCAATCATGTCCTAAGGACAGATGAGGTCGACGATGGAACGAGTTAATCCAAAAGAAGTTTATGATGATGATGTTTTGTTCCGATTTACGAAGTACTGAGCCAGAAATTAGAAACTGTGTTCTGCCAAATCGCTATGCAATCAGAAAAAAACAACCATAGGTACGATTACAGTTATCGGTAGACGGCGATTATCACTTTCCATTAGCAGTTCCGAAGATCAGTTTTCTAACCTTTTTTTGCAAAACAAACTTCGGGTTTCATTTAGCTCAACTAAATTTTAGTGTTACGAATTCACAGCTGAAAGGCTTTTCTTCGAACCAACCTAATAGATTTGCCGGGCGTAATGCTATTTTCCATGGAAATCAAATACGAACCATTAGGTAATTGGCGAAATCTGAGTTCACTGAAAACCTCTGCCTGCTGTTTTGGGGATACAGGCGTTGACCGTTTAGCCTGTTCCATGACTAAGACCATGGAACAAGTTCCATGACTACGGCAAGTTTTTAAACACGGTATTTATTTTCGTAGAATCTTGTATATGGCCGACACAGGAACGTGAAGGTTGGTCGAGCACAGAAAGCTCTACACCAGCAGGGAGTGAATTCGGGCTTTGGATGGTGATAAATGACGCGATCGGCTAAGTATAAAATCTCGCACTAGGCACTCTGATGTGCGTGTGGATTGAGAGATCTTTTCGAAAAACTCTTCCAATCCCAACCAAATTATAAGAGGATTTAGGAAATAATTGTGAAAACTTCATGGTAAGGTATAATATTTGTGAAACCTAAACAAAGAAAGTTAGAACTCATTAACTGGATCTCTCAATCTGGACAACTGAAGAAAGAGCCATAACGCGTATCCAAGAATATACTGCCTATGTGTTTATAATTTGCATTTTAATTAATTGTGAAAGATTTGTGAAAGCTGCTAAACAAAATTTCGATTCGTTTCAAAGCCACGTTTAAGATTTATAACGGTTTATATGGATCACTCAGAGTGGACAATTTTCAATTGAGTGATCTTGTAAAACACGACCTAATACTGAAAAAGTATGAATAATTATCATGTTTATTGCAAATTATGCTGCTGGGTAAATTTGTGAAACAAAAATCGTGATTGAAATCTTACTGGTTCAAGAGAAAATGAAAATCTTGTTTTTTGTCGATCGTCCCAACTGAGAGATCTGTATTTTGAACTATATTTAATTAACCAAAACTTATAAGTAGAAGGTAGATACATCAGAAATTGTGAAAAATGTTGTACTAAAATTTGACGAATCAGTCGTCCCTGTAAGTGTTATACTTAAAAAGATAAATCATTTTTTACAATCCTTGAGGAAAACGTTGAGTAGGGTGACCATATCGCCGGTCGGAATCATTACCGGTACAATTCAAATTATGATACACTTTAAACGTTTTTATACAAGTATTTGAGTCTGGTTTCACTACATAATTTAAATAATATAAAATTACGTTTTCAAATGGCAAGTTTCTGCAAAGTTGGTACTGTATGTGTAGTGCTCTTACTAAGGAATTCTAAGTTCGTAATTCTAATTCTAAGTAATTCTTACACACAAAAAGTTCAGAAATTTAAAGGTAACCAAAAAAAAAAAAAAAACTTTTTTTAATTTAAAGTTTTTTTTTTAATTTCACTCATAATTACATAATAGGATGCAATCTAATCAATAAGTCCGTAGGACAAAGTATGTTAAATAACTGGTTCTTCTTTGCGTTAAAAAAAATCGGACAAAATTAAAAAGTATGTCTACCCTACTCAACGTTTTCCTTAAGCATTGTAAAAAATGATTTATCTTTTTAAGTATAACACTTACAGGGACGACTGATTCGTCAAATTTTAGTACAACATTTTTCACAATTTCTGATGTATCTACCTTCTACATAAAAGTTTTGGTTTATTAAATATAGTTCAAAATAAAGATCTCTCAGTTGGGACGATCGACAAAAAACAAGATTTTCATTTTCTATTGAACCAGTAAGATTTCAATCACGATTTTTGTTTCACAAATTTACCCAGAAGCTTAATTTGTAATAAACATGATAATTATTCATACTTTTTCAGTATTAGGTCGTGTTTTACAAGATCACTCAATTGAAAATTGTCCACTCTGAGTGATCCATATAAACCGTTATAAATCTTAAACGTGGCTTTGAAACGAATCGAAATTTTGTTTAGCAGCTTTCACAAATCCTTCACAATTAATTAAAATGCAAATTATAAACACATAGGCAGTATATTCTTGGATACGCGTTATGGCTTTTTCTTCAGTTGTCCAGATTGAGAGATCCAGTTAATGAGTTCTAACTTTCTTTGTTTAGGTTTCACAAATTTTATACCTTACCATGAAGTTTTCACAATTATTTCCTAAATCCTCTTATACGAGTGTAATTTGGTTGGGATTGGAATAGTTTTTTGAAAAGATCTCTCAATCCACACGCACATGGCACTCTGTACATCGTCCGGTTGTCTGCCACAAATCGTGTGTAAAGATAAGATCGCCCCAAACACATACCTACATCACATTTAAAAAAAATAAAAATCCTTAGTAGCAGTCATGAATTTCTTCTCTATTTCTCAGCTTATTTAGAGTACTGAGGTGTCGGTCGAGTCTCCCCATCTTGTCCGGTACTCAATGAGTTAACGTTAGAGCAACGTTCGTTTAATCAGCTGAGAAGCCTTACAGTCGCGACGAGATTGCTTCCCTGCCTGGCTCATCTACTAGGTAGCTAGGTAATCATAAGATGGCGGGAATATGAAATTCTGTTCTACCTTTCCTTTTATACAATGATCTATTTGGGCTTTAAAAATGGACGCTTTTTCGTCCTAAGGCTGTCGTGTAAGCTGATTTCTGGTTTCTATGTTAGTATGAAAACGACAATTGGCGGTAATGTCACAGAAGCGTTATTAGTGGCGCCGCTGCGGGCGGGCAGTCATTGCGCTTTGCCGCTGCGGTCGATTTTTAATATTGTTTATTTACTGTTGTTCACCCTGGGCAATTAACCGCGGTCGAAGGCTGCATTGTGTTAACAATATCCAGAATATACAGAACCGGAGGACGGACGAGGAGAATTTAATTAGTTTCTATTGTTTAAATAACCACACTGTTGTTAACTAAAAACTACCTCCACATTTCTTGCAACAAGTCTTAAAACTTGTTGCAAAAACAACAAAATGTTTTGTTAACCCTATTCAGGTCAAATAATGAACCCGGGGCCGCAATAATAACCGGTGTAACAGCCCGCATACTATAAATTCATGGGAATTAGGCAGGCCCGTCAGATAAACTCCCCGTTTTTGCCTAAAATACACGATTCAGCTGTAATTTTTACCGACCGCTCCTGAAAAAGCTGAGCTATGAAAGTGTTAAATAGATTTCAACAACTTTGTGGGCTCTTCCGTTTTTACGATTGTATTTTTGGGTTAATTTCTGTGGGAAAAGGCGGCGGTGAGGCGGGTTGGGACTGTGATTGGATCTTCAAATTCTGCTCTGTTGAGAAGTAAATTGGATTAGTGCTGGGTTTCTCAAGTGTTTTACTACGAGTTGGCAGTCGAAATTGTTGCTTTCTGAAAATTTTCGTCACTATGGGACCCGTGATGGGACCGATACTGTATCACTTCTATCACCATAATTTATATCACCATTTAAACTTTCAACAACAAATCAAGCAACTTTACCTACGCCGCAGGGGAATACTAGCGTGATGTGATATTAAATGTTGTGTGTTGTAACACACCTACATATACGGTCTGGAGGCGTCGTGTCGGCAATCGACCACTTTGTTTTATGTATGCATATTCTATGAAACCCCCACATTGAACTTTACACAACACCAGCCTGAATGCAATCAGTAATTACAATAAAACAACATTCTTCCATAATCACAGTAATGCATAACTATACCGACAGATTTTAATTATAAGGCCGCGCGCTCACTTGCGTGTGGACTGCGGGCCGCGGGCCGTGGGCCTCACAACGCTATGCAAGTGGAATCAGTGTATTTTATATTTTACGGCACGGAAAGCGTATAAAAGTGATTTTTATTTAGATGCCGTTATTATTTATGAGAGCCGAGGGTCGGCCTGATTTTAATATCTGATGGCGATATTCAGACCCTACCTCCATGTATGATGCGGAAAGATACGGTATCTTTTGTGTTTGTTTTTAATTTTGGTTGTGGCAACATGTTGTTGTTGCTGTTTTGCTGCGGGGCAGGATTGTGTGGGCTGCTCTCGGAGTGGGGAATGAGTTAGCCAGATGTCAAGGACAACACTGTTATTTGTAAAAAAACAAGTTGCTTTCTATGAATTTAGAGATATCCTGTCTTTCAAAATTTGCCTTATGCGATAGTATGTATTTATTTAATAGGCTGGACGTGGTCTTTTGTGCTTGCTAAAGACACAGTCATAAAGAAACCAATCTTAGAAACTTGCAAAGTGTTATTCTTAAGAAACATCATGTAATTATGTATTTCATGTTCAGTATGAAATATTCCAAGTTTTCGAAAGCTGTCACATCCAATCTCTTCGTACTGCCTTCCCAACATTTTACGGTTGGTATGCACCGGCCCAGCATGTAAATGTACACCACTGTGTACATACATGTACACGAGTGGCGTGGGTTCACTAGTTTTACACGAATGGCATGTGTAGAATCAGCCTTACAACATTTTTCTTTTTTGCCGTCTTGCAATGTAGCTGGTAGTAGCCATACATAGGTACTAGGTACACGGACTTACATATGTATATACAGTACAACTGCCAACTATCAACTGCACTGGAAGATGGCAAAAAAGTTATCTGTATCATTCATTAGAATTGTCTTATAACTTTTTAGAAAAATAAACCAATATTACATCTTGCAGTATGTAGGTAAGTAATCAAGGTGAATACTACTGACTGGTTTATTTTCATGTAAAAGCCAATCAGGCTCTGTGGATGTGGGCGGGATGTCTGTAGGTTAGACTACCTTTTTCAGAATTAACTACCTATTTTAATAGATCTCTTTCAGCCAATGATATTAGGTAAGTGCCTAGTTGCCTAGTAAGAGGTAATCTACTGTTATTAGGTGTTATTCGGCATGAATTTAGCAAAATGTTCTATAGCTGTTAAGGAAGCACTGTCATTGATAGCCATACAAGTTTCTTGTGGCGCATGGCCAAAATTGGAACTAAATACATTTAACGAAACAATGTTACAAAGTTTACCAACAGCATAATGTCAGCGTCACTCGAGCGCAAAAAGATTCTAATACCATCTAGTCACTAGCATTTGCCCGCGGCTTCGCTCGCGTTATGGTCGGAACGTACCATCTAGGGACGTTTTAAATGGAGTCTATGACACTGTACTCAAAAATCAAAAATCAATCAAAGCATTTATTTCAAGTAGGCCCGTTACAGGCACTTTTGAACTGTCGAAACAAAGACAACAATGAAATTTAGCTACAGTCCCAGTCACAAGGCATAAAAACTGTGAAAGTACTGTAGTTGCCCATTCCCTAACGTAGATCTCTATGGAGAAGAAGACACTCTTTTAAATCAGAATATTTTTACAAAACCTTGGTTACATCATTCATGTTTAGATGGTACATTATGTGAGAGCGATGTAGCAAGATGTGCACGTTAAAAGTGTCCATAGTAAAAACAAGGAAAAGAACAATTCAAAAAATAAAATAATTAATTCAAATAAGCCGTGGCAACCAAGAGATGACCAGTCACAACTGACAGCGCCCGTTCACGAACATGACGCATGTATCAGCACCATTCAACTCAACCATTTTGAAGGGAACTAACTGATCCGACACACGCGCCACCATCAGCGAGACATTTGAGTGAGCATGACATACACTTAACCGCCAGGGCAAATTCAAGTCATAAAAAAAAAAAAAAATGACGTAGGTTATCAACGAAGGATAGCTTTCTATTACATAGTACTCACATAATATGGGCTATGCGGTTATATAATACCAAAAGAAATTGAATCTATACAACGCAAAGATAGTTGTACAATCTTCAGCAGCTCCAACAATACTATTTAATGCTATCCATTAATCAGTTTATGCGCCCCTGTCCATGTGGAGCAGGACCGGCATTGAGCCAAGCATTTTTATCAGAGATATAATCGTCCAACTTGTAATATGCTTGCTTACATAGTGTGCGTTTAATGCATGATTTAAATTTCGTCTCATTCAGTTCAAGAATACTTTGTGGAATTTTATTATAGCATCTTAAACAGTACCCCATGAAAGATGAGTCTACTTTAGCGAGTCTGAAGCCCGGCTGAACTAATTGGTCTCTAGTTCTCGTACTGTAATTGTGTCTGTCACCTCTTTTATTAAAAAGATGTAGATTTTTTCTAACGTACATTATGTTTTCGTAGATGTATTGACAATGTACCGTCATGATTTTGATTTCCTTAAACAGTTCCCTTAGAGAATCGCGCCTACGAAGATTATATATGGCTCTGATGGCTCTTTTTTGCAGAATAAATATAGACTCAATGTCTGCAGCCCGTCCCCATAACAGAATGCCATAAGACATTATACTATGAAAGTAACTAAAATAGACCAGTCTAGCGGTATCTACATCAGAAAATTGACGGATTTTTCTAACAGCATATGCTGCTGAACTTAGGCGCCCCGCAAGAGATTTCAAATGAGAACCCCATTGTAGCCTTGAATCAAGCGTAAGCCCCAGGAAAACGGTTTTATCTACGAATTCAAGTCACTCACACAATGAGCTTCTCATTGCTGAAAGAATTCTGAATCGGACCAGCTGTTCCAAAGATTACCCTCTACATCCCAACTTGCAAACTGAACTTCTACACTAATAAGTATTATAAACAATATGATATAAAGTGAAGTTTGCATGTAGATCATTAAAAATACTTTCAGTGTAAATTCCCCCTAACAATGTATTGATAAAAACCGATAGATTCCGTGTAACGGCCCGTATAAGCCGGATTTATTAATTTTGATAACAAAATGTCCAATAGATGCGCGCGTGCGATGCGCTGATGATTCCATTTATTGCCCTGATGGGTTCCGTAATGATGGGTGGCGCTATTCACAGGGTTATCGGATTTGCAGACGTGGAATTACGAGTAAAGACTTAATGTTATAAACGGAACTCCTACTCGTAGCTCGCACATTGTTGTGGGTCTATGTTAAGTAATGAGTTTCTCGACACACATTGTCAACATGTTTGGAGTAAAGTTAGGTTAGGTATAGGAAGTCTTTTATTGCACTGATGTTTGTGGCTTAGTTCAGTTTTTTTGAAGAGACGAAACCATATTCCCACAGATGATGTTTTCAAAATTCCATTTATTTTGGGCTCTATCATTTTGTGCAATGTAAAATAGGGTTGATGATGTACAAATTACAATGTACAGTAACCTAACTGTCCGTTTGATTAATAACGCTTATTGGTTATTAAATTTGGTACCAAGGTATGTAGTTAAAAGACCTGTATTAAGCTAAAATATCACGATAATAACCGAGACTCCTAGCCAAGTCCTACCTACCTACTTCATAAAATAATCGCCATTTACTCAGAAAAATCAGAAATACGTGTAGCCAATAAGAATAGATCCTCTTGAATCGGCTGATTAGGCGATATTACGTCCACATTCGTCTCAGAGACTAGTCATTATACTAATATACTTATGTACCTTATTTTTTATAAGGAATATAAGCATTATATCTAGATTAAATTAGGCATCTGATCAACTACCTCCTGTGAAGTAATTGAGGGGGTGGACGAAGCGGGGGATGCAGACAAAGGGATTAACCGGTGTTTGACCTTCAGCTGTGATCTTCAACTGTTTACCTACGTCGTATGCTAGCTGTAGGCCTGTAGGGCTGCGGATGTTTGGAGCTTAAGGTATTAAATACTAGTAGCATAACTTAGTGGTACCAAGAAATGGGGTGAAGTTAGAACCTGTGGGATGATAGGTATTTGTAGTCCCGTCAAGGGACTGTTAACACTTCACTGCCGCTGGTACGCTCCGTGTGTTTTTAAACTTTCAGTATCTGTAGCTGCCGATATATATCCTATTCAAAATCACAGTGCAAGCGATAAATTGTCTGAAATGAAAAATAAGTATTGCCAAAATAATGTAGGTACTCGTATTTATGCAGTGTGTTTCTCGCGGTAAGCAAACCACTAAGCCGTACCCTCTAGAGGTCTTCGTTAAAAGAGAGGTGGCAACAGAAATCTTTAAAAGGGGTCTCACAATTTATTGAAATATCCGTGCTTGTACTAGAAATATTACTATTAAGAAACGATCACACATGTGCGTTAATCCTAAACCGATTGAATTCTCTTTGGTAACGTCATCAAACTGAGAAATTTATTGCTTTTTATAGTTAACAAAATTCTATGATAATCTCGTGTAGCGAGCGCCCCAGTGCCCACTGGTCCCAGTTCCCAGTTACCTAGGGCTCTAATCTTATTCGGGTCTAAAGTGTTTGCGTAAAATTTTATGTTAATGTTCTCGTTATTATTATGTTCGTTCGGGAATAGGGTTTCCACTGAAAATATACTTGTATTAAATCTTAAGGAAATATCTTATTAATAACTGATTTATGTAGATACTTTGGGCGTAGATTGTAAGCTTTAAGGAAGAGCTTATCGAAATTGGGATTTATCGTATAATAATAGGTATCTATGACTTATCTTCAATGCTTAAAAGGATTGTCAATATTTTATGTTTTTTTCCCGGTGAGTTTGCAGTGTCGTCTAATATCAAGATAAATAGCAATGCCATCTCATGAAGAATGAATTAATGGTATGATGGGAATTTTATGCAGAGAAATTAGGAAATTGTTGTAAGAAAGGTTTTGAGACAATGTGAATATAATTATAGCTATAAGAGTAGGGAAAGACCAAAGAAACGATGGAAACACTGTGTGGAAGGTGAAAGGTAAGGAAGGGGGAGACTACTGAGATGACAACTAATAGAGAACAAACTCGTCTATTAGTTGTTAAGAAGACACGATGCGCTTACTCTAAATAAATTGTGGTGAGAGCAGGAGAATGATTAACAGCAGTGAAACCCATGCATTTTTCTATCACATTTATACAGATTTCTACCGCTGTTTTTACGTAGAAACATCTGACGTTTCCGGTCGTCTTTACAAATACATGTTCGATGACAGCCCTGCATTGAAGTTCGGTGTCCCGGCTATAATGAGGGGTCTTTATGGGCACATTACACTTAGTAATAGCGTGTGTGCATACATTACCCTGGCTGAATGTATAGACATAGCTAGTGGGTAAGTCCGTCTATCAGCAGTTACTTTAATGGCATATTTTAAGCTGACTCTGGTGATCTGGTCTGTTACTATTTTGTGATCTTGGTTTTCTTTCAATTGATACATCATTTTAATACTTTTAAGTAATACTTTTGCGTAAAATCTTGGTTTTCTTTCAATTGATACATCATTTTAATTCTTAAATTAAATATATATGAAAGTGATTGTTATTTTAAAAATAAATTTATTATTTTATGTTTGGATCTTTTGATACTCGAATGACGTTGACAAGGCGCTCGCGCCATTGATGCTTGCGTTCCATAATCTTAACATTTGTTATTGTATATCTAACTGTTCAGGCTGAAATGGTTATCAGGACAATAGAGAATTAACAAGTTTAGATTCTATATAGTTTACCGTCTCCTGTAATTTTCTCTCGAACTACAATAAAATATTAATAGATAAAAAGGGACCTCTACCTTTTACATATTAATATTTTAGCAGCGGGGTGTGGTTGTGGAGCTGTGTCGCAAACTATGCACCATCTCAAATCCTGCCCTCATAGTCCAAAAACATGCAGCCGTAGTGACCTCTGCGCAGCCGACGACGCGGCCATAAATACCAACAAATATTGAGCCTTCAACAAAAGCATCGAACTTGCTAACCAAAGTGTCGAACGCTTCGCTTGTCTGACTACCCTCCACAATGACTACTTGTAAACCAGTCTAAGTTTACGGCTCTATGGCTAAACTTGTTCCTTGAACTTAGCCCTACTTGAGAAGATTCAAGCATAATTCATGGATATCTGCTACGGTATATTGATTAACTCGTCTAACATGGGGACAGAACAAGTGCTGATGGGAATTATTGTTACTTTTGACTGAACATGAACATTATTTGTGATACCTTTAGATAATCGAATTAATTGATTGGCTAATATAAAGATAACAATAACAAGGAACTAAAGAAAGTATATTTGTTTGCGCATACTTTTCAAATGACAGTTGATAGATAGAGGTAATTGACGTTCCTATTCTTATTTGAAACGCATTATAAGTTACATTCGTTATATACATATACAGGCTTTGATTCCAACACGAAACTTATTCGTATGACCCATATTTGATTTGCCTGCAAACAGTTTTGGGAGAAAACTTTAAATGATAAAGATGTTTCAAGGAGGTCGACTACTTAAATTTCCCGATTGACTTACGTTTACCTAAACAAGGAGATCATAGCTAATATTTAATGAGCATCCTAACGGCAGGGTACGTAAACTTTAGGGTCATTTTCACACGTGGGAGCCTGCACAGTTAATATCATTAATCTTCGTTGAAAATTCATAACCAACTAAACTCACGGTAGCTCCTAGGGGTATAGGCAGGGATGTATTAAAGTGGTGCGTTCAAATAAATATGTAATGAATTTGTCCGTCCGGCCGTGCGGCTCAGGGGAAAACGATTTTGTTGTGACTAATAAGCCTGAATTGTTGAAGGGTTGTTTCTCATATTATGTGAGGTATTGTGTTGTTGTTCAATTTAATGTCGTTTTCTGTGAACAACGTAACCGTTTCGTTTTTCCACACAGCGACCATCACCATGCTAAATCATCATCATCGGCCGAGCCTTTTCCCACCCTTTGTTGTTTTGTTGGGGTTGGCTTGCAGTCTTACCAGATGCAGTTGAATTCCAGTTTTTACATGGAGATCTTCACAACCTAGTACGTACTAGGTAATACGATACCCCTTGGTAAGATTGTCAAAGATCTACAAATCACAGCCGGGGCCAACGGCTTAATCTGCTTTCCGTGGCATGGAACTCGGTATGTAATGGGTGGTCACCCATCTACGGGTCAACCTAGGCAAGCGCGGCTTTACCTGAAGATCGACCCGAGCGGCTGTTATTGAAATAAATTTTCCTACTAACTAGGAGCTTCTATTAAAGAACTCGTAAAGGAGATATAATATATTATGTATGTATGTACAAACACATTTGTTTACATGTTTTGGTAGTAAAATCACAAACGCAGTATAATCATAGCTCGCAGTGGACGCCTCACCGTACTGGCGTAGCAACTTGCAGCCAGTACTTGCCAAAATAGATGAACGCAGAAGGTGAGCTTGATGCAAACCGCAACATGTAGTTTGTCGCTTCAAAATCAATACAAATATACAAAGAAAAGTCGTGACTCACTCATCAACGCCCAGCCCAAACTCTGGGAACTAGGAAGCTGTGCACAGAGGTTCTCTTTACATTGTAGTCAACACCGGATTTCTCGAAATTCCCCATGTGATAAAGAATGTAGGTAGGATGAAGTCACTGGCAAAGTGCTAGTAAAAGTGTGTTTATACGTGTTGGCCAATGAGCCTAGGCCTACTGCATCTCCTTGTATCGTGCACTAGTGCCTTAGTGGCGAGTACTCGTCCGTCAGCTGACTCGACAATTTCGTTCAATTCAATTTCGCTCTACTTGTGTTAATTACTCGCCCGAGATGCTTAAGGCTCGCCGTTTTCATTTATTATATTAAATAACAAATTCAGTACTTACAATATTGAATAATTAATACTCTAATAGGTTATTGAAGTTATAACTCAGTAAATGCGTAATACTAACTAGGTTTGCTACTTAAAAACGTAATTATTTTTCCAAAAGTTTTAGTTAGATATTTTTGGCCATTTTTCTATCACGGTTCGGCTTTCAAAAAAGTAAAAAAACGTACGACAGTTGCTTGTTGTTGTTATCACCTGAAAATCAGTTAATCAGGAATTTACGACGCCATAAAAATGAATTTTGAAATCATGACTAGCAATAATGAAAGTAAACCTACCTAACTATAGATTTCTGTGCCTTCATTATTGACAGTGACAAATTTTCGTTTATAGTAATCGATCTATTTACCTTTAATAACGTTAATACCTTTAAGATGCTAGCTAGTGCGTGTCACAGCAAACAACATTCTTACCGTTCCATTAATTTCATAAGTTCCAATGTCTTGGCGACAAAGCAATATGGAAATCTAGACCCTCAGGTATCAGGTGGGGGTGACCCCACCTCCTGAAGTGATCCAGTTCCCTAGCCCTGCGCCTTAACTCGAGAAAAATCTCATTTGCTTTAATATAAAATTTAAACTTATCTATTTTTTCACGGCGGACGAGTGGAGTGTTCTTAATTATACTTCGAGTAAACGCTTCCAATAGTTTTATTTTTACTTTATTACTAACTTTATTGAAATCCTTATTTGTTCCAACTTCCTCTTTGTCTTTGTTTTATTTTACTTACTTTCTTTTATAATAGTTGTGCTTTGTGTTTGTTTTTGAACTCGTGCTTTTATTTTAGTTATAGTTGTCGGACAATGAAGGTTCTAAGTGAGTTCGGAATCTAATCATTCGTTTAATGTACTACATGGTTAAGATTAAAAAATAATTCAGGTTTTATGCACAGTACGGTGTCAGAGCCCTATCCACTGACAGCGATGTTTACCGTGAAGCAAACCGTAAAGTATGCGATACCACTTACCGCCTAGTTTCCTTTGTGGGATACACTTAGAAGGACAGGTATACTAGAAGAGCTATCTTTGGGCATCAGGAAAATGTATCGTACACACGTAGAACGCGGCGTGAGGCTAGATGGACTCAGTTCTCCAGATGTTTTGAAAACGAAAACCACTTTTTTGTAAGTTTTCGCCGTATTATTGATGCCGTTCGATAGTGCTTAATTATGTTTCGTTAGTTGATGCCCTTATTATCAACAATCTTATCTAATTTTCTGCCAGCGGAGTGCTAGTTTCCCCCCTTCACCCAGCACTAGTACTGTCTGAACTTAGAGCTGAGGCGTCATCCTACCGGCTAGGCCCAAAGACCTGGCAAAACGTGCGGGCGCTGGATAGGTCGCACATGGTGATGGGGCCCGCCGGGAATGGCGGGCTGATACTTGTGATACGTGTATCCCCCGGGCGCCCGACACAATGGTAGTAGTTAGATCAGTGGGTTAGAGTCCGACATAGCCCTATGCCCGTCCCAGACGGATGGTATCAATTAGGATCTTCCCAGGGAAAAAAAATGATAAAAGCTAACTTATGCCAGAAAATTTCCAAATAAAACAACGTTCTACCTCCCAAAAATATTCAATATCCCGTAGCTCCAAAATCAATCCATAAGCTATAATGCAAAACAAAAACCGAATCGAAATGAGGCGTCTGTCAGTAATAATTAAGTGCGGCTCTGAATATGGGAGGTGTTCAGGAAAACGAGGCGGAAGTTTCATTTCCCGCGGCAAACACCGCCGCTATTCACTGCCTCAATTACCAATGAACTAAATAATATGTACTACCATTTAGTTGTGTTTCGTTCAGTAAACATTTGCGCATTGTAGGTAAATTACCTTGTCCTTGTTTTAACATGTCAATTAATTAAAACCTGCAGCTGCTGATTTGATTTTTTTGTATCTTTTAAGACACGCTAACTGAGACAACCGTGGTCCTTCAACCTTACCAAATTAGTAAAATATGCTTCCGCTATACAATACAATACAATGCGTCCGCTTAGGGTGAATTCATTCCGCTAAACACTGTTCATGCCTCGTCCACGATCTCAGGCGATGCAACGTTACTGGCGCACGCGACGCGCGCGCGCTTCCCTTTTTTCCTTCGTGCGAGTACCGCCGCGTCGCGGTTTTTCGTGGTCGTGGTAGGTATGCTATGAGCAATTTCTTGCATTATTACTTCCGTTGTCGCTGACGCAGCACGCGCGCCGCTTGTGCGTTGGAGCTCGTGGTCAAACGGTAAGACGGCACGACTTCTATTGTGGCTTCACCTTATGGTTTTCTACAAGCAATTACATCGTACCGTTTTAATCAGGTCTGCAACGTGTAGGATCTGAGCTCTCGACACGACCTGTCGTTTGTCACATTGGACTAGATGAGCACATGTTGGGAATGGTTGTTGCCTTCCTACGTTGACGATATCAGACCTTCAAATAAAGGCTTTCACACAATATTTTCCTTCAACGAAAGTTGTCAGAAATAAACCTAACTTATCTGTATTAGCATAATATTCTCTGAATATTGTTTGACTTCGTGCCTATTTTCGTGTTGTGGTCGGGTGCGACCTTCACGGCGCGACGTCTAGTGGGAAGGCAGTGCTTGCGGTCTTCGCGAGAAACACTAATTGGGTCAGGGTTAAGATTTCTAACGCTATAGGAGATGGTTCAGAGAATCCAGTTTGTGGTCTAGCCCTTAAATTCAATTATAAATCTATAAAGGTTGTAAGTTATCAATGTATCCAGATCAAATATTGAATATTCAATTTCGTAAATGACTGTCACTTGTACGTCATAAAACGACAAGGTCTATTTCAGTGAGACACAATCATCCTTAGTGGAGTTTTTCAAAAGTGGTAAAGCAATTAGGAGGTCGGTTTTTATTTTCCTGCATGTCAATATCCTATGCCTAACCTAAGAACGTTCTATGGTTTACATGCCCTGTAGGGAGGTTTCCCTTCTGTGTGTTTCCGTGTTGTGTGGGTGAGAAACAAGATACAAATGTGAGGCAGTTAGAGACACGTTTGTTCTTTCGTTAGATGTATTTCTATGACACCTGTGTTCTTCTCAAATGTTGATAGGTACGTTTGGATAATAATTTATAATGATTATTCAAAACCACATTATCCTCACCCTTAAAAAGATCTGGTGCTATAATAGTACAGTAAGTATAGTCTAAGTAATTAGCTGGCATTGTCTCACTACAGGGCTAACACCTCCTTCTCTATTTTCCACATAATTGTGTCAGGCTAGTGCTTTCGGTAGCGGTATCTTCATCTTGGTCTACCGCAATGTTGTTTAGCGTTTAGTTGTATAGTCGGGGGTGCTTTTAGCCCATGTCTCATTTTGACGTTATCAATATACGGTCATAACTGAAATGCTTCTCGCACAATCTGTTGTCCTTAATTTCAATAATTTAATTGGAATAATCAATCCATGCCGCATACATATTACTAATTATAATTAAAGCTAACTGTTGATTAAGCTGAGAGTATTTACTTGTGTGGAGAGCTACTATATAACACGGTAATGTGTCAAACTGTGCTGTGTCATTGTTGATTTACTACAAGCTGTGACTACAAGGTACTCTTTAATAAGCTATTAACACACGTCTACGTGTCGCATATATGTGGGCTAAGTTGCCGCAAGCGAGCCTAGCAAGAAGGCGCCGCGTAAGCGTAAAGAATTTAAATTCGGACGACTTTTGAATCGAAAATACAACTATTGAATTGTATTTTGAGTTTTTTGCGAAATGCACAATAAATTAGTAGATACCAGTTATTGTATTGTATTGTATAACGGGCTGGTGTCCGCAACTCCACGTCCAATGCGTGTATCCAGTTAAAGAAATGAATAATTTTTAAATTTAGTAAGTATTGCTTGTGTAACGGATTGCGTTCATCAACTAACCGCACTTTTACTAACATTCCAATCAGAGGTGATGTCGTTATGATGCGTGAACTAGGAAGTGTGTTTTGATTGGCCTGTTGGTCTAGTGGTTAGTGACCATGACTGCTAGGACGGAGGTCGTGGGATCGATTCCCACACAGGACAAATCTTTGTTCGATGAGTACGATTATTTGTTCTGTATCTGGGTGTGTAATTTATCTATAATATGTATGTATTTAGAAATATATAAGTTTGTTTATTCAGTTGTCTGGTTGCCATAGTACAGGCTCTGCCTAGTTTGGGATCAGATGGCGGTGTGTTGGTTGTCCCAAGATATTATATTATATTATATTGTTTCGATTCTCAGTGCTAAACGTACATGATTAGCGGAGGTCGATGGTACCCTCTCTGCGAAACAGCTCTTTCGTGGCAACAATCCTGTCATTCCTGTTTATACGGCTACACAGCATTCCTGTGATCCGGTGTAACTGGTACGAGTGTTAGTGAAGTTACAAGTACCTCTACCTAGGTACTACACATATTTCAATGTGAAATCCCTTTGGTGCTGCATGCCTGGTAATCAAGTTCCATCAGGTCCCTACTTGTTTACCAATTAGTCAATAAAGTTGGTTAAATGCAATAGGTTTGCTTCGTGTTTCTCGGGTGAACATCAACAGCCTGATTACAAAACAAGGTTCTCCTTTTGAAACAGGTTAAAAAACAGTATTAGTGGGGGGAGCACCACTGTTCAATGATTTACAGGAAGATAATTATAAATAAGTGTAATAATATTAACATATTTAAGAGTAAACTTAAAAAAACCTGTATATACCCATAACGTTGCTATCGCCCAAGGGGCAAATATTATATTTGTCGGCGCCTCACATATGCGTGGACAACCACGGGGAGGGCGCGGGGCTCGGGGTACCGAACCCGGCTGCGCGAGCGCCGCTGCGCGCCCTACCACTCACTGAGCTCACAGACGGCGGCCACTCCGGGCATTTCTTTGTACGGTCTTCATAATTATGTATATGTTAGCTACAGTATTACACCTATATTTAAATACAGTCCACTAGTTTCCTTATAAAGTCCCAACCGAGTCTATTCATATTATTATCAAGCAGTAACTTGCATTAAAAGGGAACTATTATTTATAAGTTCTTTAGAGAAATAAATATCTTTAAACCTAACCAGGTTAAAACCATCATTGAGCTGTTAAGTTTTGAATATCTATCTATTTCAGCAAAGCAAATTTCTAAGTCCGACTCTTTACCCGAGTCTCTATAAGTTGACAGAACTAAACGTTACTCGGAGTAAAGGTCAAAATATTAAGACTTCTTGCACTGAAGTTAGAACTAGCTTTGTAATGAGACAGCAAATGTTGAATATCCCACAACTGCCCACTTCTTTACATAAAACAATTCCCAGAAATCGAAGTCCCCAGACATACATACTACTCTTCTATGGCAAAGTTGGCAACTGCTTACAAGACCAGCTTACTAAACGTTCTCAAGATAAACATGCTCTCAGCGAAAGGTAAACTTGGAAGCAATCCGCTAAGTAACGCTTGGAACATAGATCGGACCGATATCTGTCAGACAAGTAGATTCAGGAAGGAAAATATCGTGAGGAAATGTGGGAGGATTTGATTGAGTTAAATGCAAAGAGTAAGGTGTGATGATCAGTGCTAGTTTATTTTATGTGTGAGAAAACGGTGTACCTCTGCAGTGGAACCAATCATATGCTGGATGTTAAATGAAATTTGTTCTAAAAAAGCACTCCCTTTCCCTTTTTACACCAAATTAAACTCAATTGAAATGGTCAGATCATAATTATGAGGCCCATGTTGATACGTTAATGCATGTGGTGGTCTTTCTAGGAAAGCACCACACAGAACTTGATCGTGAAAGGGACAGTCAGTTGCGTCAAGTTGGCGATAAGAAACAATGATGTCGAGAAGATAACCGACAGTGTTAACGAAATCATTTTGGAGCAGAACAATATTCTGTTGTTACATTGTTGTTACTAGTGTTTGGTCATTCATACATAGTATGTGCACTGCTACCTCTTTTTATTAAGTACTATTGTTGTTCGAGAATCCGTAAATAAAGTTTATGAATCTCAATTTTATTATAAACCGTTAATTCTCGATTGTTATAGCTTTCGAATTTAAATCCGTTTTTATTTAAATTTATCTTGATATTATTATATTGAACCAGCCATTAAAGTTAAGTATCAATTAATATTATTAAATGTGTTTCGAAAACAACAAGTTATTGTGAACGGATAGAAGATTGTCTCTTAAATTCGTATTAAAGTGTTTATTTATGATTTATTCGCGATCGAGAATTTTTACAATAATTAAATGTTACGGTTATTATATTTGATATTGATTTAAAGAGTAATAATACCAATTGTTTTGTTTGTATTTTTACGATTTAGATTTTAAAACAATGACACATACATAATAAATAATATAAATTCAACTAAACGCTGTATATAATACTTGTACATATTTATTTCTATTATAGTTTTGTAGTTTGTAAATAATTAATATTTTGATTAAGTAAATATCACAGCAGAATTTATCAGTTATTAGACTAAACGCTTGATTATTGTTCGTAGCACTATCCGTAGCGCTACGAACGCATGCTACGATCTGTCTCTTTGTAGCACTAACCTACACAACAGCGTTATGAGAAATCGTATTTCGTAGCACAATTACCACGCGATTCTCTATCTACTTGTATTGCCAGTTTGCCATTGTTTATTTTGTCTAATTTCTATCTAGTATATTGTCTCACTTTGTCAAAATTAATTGGAATACTGTCTACTTTGGAAATGGAATACATACATCTATATAGGCCACAACATGATCCAAATTCACTGCTGTGTTAGACAAAACAAAACCCTTCATCAATACTTTAAATATCACAGTTTCCAAACACAATTTCAACATTCACCATGGCCGTCGGGAAGTAGGACGGCCATGCATAATGTAATCCGCCAATAGCCGCCAAGTTCCCACGCCGTCCTCATCTGTAGAGGCAGCGGTACATCATTTACGTGTCCCATATATTTTGGATGCATTTCTGCCAAAATTCATTATTTTTAAGGTTTACTCTCGAGCAACGTTCCCCGAAAGCTCTTTGTGTTAAATGTATGCTGTTGAAGTATGAACGAAATGCATAGGGAAGCACTTTAGATGCACGGTGAGGAGAAAATGCTTTGCGCTTTAGTAGATGTTTGGGATGTGAAGATTGCTTATAAAATACTTTATTGCTCGGAATATCGTACTAGGGAATCATAATAATGTGATAAAATAGCAATGAATAAGGAATACCTATCTATATTGATTATAGTTTTTAAAACAAATAGGATGAAATGCCTTCAAGAAATTAACAATAAGCATTGCTCTAATATAACGATGTGTTAACGAGTCTAGAATTAACAAAACGATCCCTAAACCTGATCCAAGCCAAAAACTTCCACACCATTTCACGCTACAAAGTAATAAATAAAGAAAAAACTTCGCTAACAGCACCGGCCATAAGCTCCGACACCTCATTCTAAAACTTCGCTTTTACAAGCTGATTAACGAGCATCGAGCGAGGAAATCTAAATTAAAAGAGTACGTTGGCGCAGCTACAAACAAACGCTAAACAATAAAGGCCTGATCGCACGGGGCGTGGGAGATGCGCGATAGCGGCGCGGGCTCGTGTACCCAGCACTTACCATTTACCGAAGGCGGGGCCGGCGGCCGCCACGCTACAACTTCTCTGTTATCTTGGTGTCTACAAGTTTTCTTTTCAGCTAAAAAGGCTACTTTGTGGACTCGCAAGGGAAATTTTTAATTAGATCACGTAGCGACTTTTGTTAGTTTTTTACGAAGCGGTAATGCGATAGTGAGCTTAACCTTGGGGTCACGGAGTGGCTGGGCGCTGGGCGGAGGCGTCCCGATGACATTCCTGTCATCGCAATTTAGACTCTGAGTGTTCACCAGACCAGTATTTTTTACAAAAATCGAATGTTTTAGATTTTTAGAAATATATTCTTTAATATAAGCTCTGTTATACCAACTTAAAGCTACCTATTAATTTAGTTATCTTTCATTTCTAGCTGCTTTATATTTAGCTATCATCATAGCTTAAAGCTTCCTTTACATTCAAGCTAAAGTAACTTTAAGCTTCGGAAGAGCGAAGTGGCCTAACACAGGCAATTTTTGTCTAAAACGTCACTTCAACCACTAGATATAGTACCTTGTGAAAGAAAATAAATTATTTGTATTATATTTATTTATTTGTATTTAGTTATCTTTCACTCGAATGTGCCCTGGTGGCTGGGAGAATGTGTGCACGTCTTTCTACATCGTTCTCACATATATGTGTAATCTTAACATGAATGATGTAAGATCTTGTAACAGTATTTTGATTGAAAAGAGTGTCCATGGAGTTTCTTGCCCATTCTTCTCCATAGAGGTCTACGCTTTGGAGTTGGCAACTACAGTACTTTCACAAGTTATTATGCCTTGTGTCTGTGACTGTAGCTTCGCCTTCTATGTTTTTCTGACATTCAAAAGTGCATGTTATGGTCTAATTGAAATAAATGCTTTGAGTTTGAGTTTAAAAGAAAACTCTTGATTGCAAACTATGGGTGAAAAATCGTGTGCTGTGGTAATTATAAAAATATTTTAACCGTAAATATTGTGCTGGCCACTGGAAAGACATTTCGAGGCTAATTAGATATTGACATGGTACCGTTTTCTTAAATCGTTCCTCGTAATGATTTCAAGAGTAGCTCACATTCGCAGCTTCGCTTAGTTGTTACGTAGCTAACAAAATATTGACGCCGTGTGCTCAGGAATGCAGGAGAATTGAAGAGGTCGTCGAGAATGCCGCCAGCTTTGGCTGCGAGGTACATGGCCGCATACTTGGCAATATGCCTGCATACCTCCGATCTGAGTTCGATATTGTTGTACTGTTTTATGAGTTCCTAGTACGTTGAGTGCGCTGATTGAGAAAAAGGTTTCATAGAGTTTGATAATTATTATTATTTGGTTATGAAATCCTCGTTGGTGTAGAGGTCGGAAGCATCATCTGATTGCTGGGATTTCTTCAACATGAATTTCTCAGTAGCAGAACGAGTCTAGATTTGTGCCCGGTTGATGGCAATGTAATAGGATTGAACCCTATTAGAAATGAGGGTGTACTGTAGGGTCACCTTTGCCTGACTTTTCGGGGAATTCAGGCGTTTCATGTTACGAATTCGTTCAAAGAAAGGACACTTAGACACTTATGTGCAGGTCCCACATCAACTGTAACATTGATGATCTATGCACGCTTTAAGAAAGCTGTGGATACAAAATGTGGCAGTTTACTGAAATCTAAAAAGAATATCTACCGGATGCAATTAAACAACATCGCATTTAAAAACAAAAAACTTGTCATTATGTCTGCGCACGCCTAAGATGACTGTGTTAACTTTTAAATACATTCCGTCATTCTTTGACGGCTGTAATTCCAATTTAACTTTACTGGAAAAACTAGGCACTAGGCTGAGTAGGTAATGTCAACAAAACTGATAAGTATGCGGGTTGCTAACGGTTACAGTTGTATAAGCAATGTTAAAAAAGTTACGTACACTATTTGCATAAACATACTCGTTGGTCGTGTGGTTACAAGCACGACTGCTGAGCCTGAGCTCCTGGGTTCGACTCCCGGGTCGGGTAAAATGATATTGAGTGTTTCCATGAAGAATTTCTCAGTAGCAGGTTGCATTTGTGCACAGTTGACGGTAACAGGCTCTCCGTTCTGTTACTTAATAAGTGATCTGTGGGTTTACTATTAGGTTCACCTCTGCCTAATCCTACGGGGATTACAGTCGTGATGTTATATTATGACTGAAAATTAATGGCCATGTTCACAAGTGAAACAATTAAAGGCCGGCTAGTTATCAACTGAATCACTATATACATATATAGTTAGGTAGTCTATTGATGACTAAGTAGAGCTGCATACTAAACTGATTCGTTGACAGTATACTTGTGGACGGCCCTAGAGTTGGGAGTAATATAAACATAATTTAATTAAAATTCGTCGCTCAGCTCCGCTCCGAGCGACGTGAGCTCTCTTTGTGCTGAAACATTGTGATAAATCGTACTCCGAAGCTGTTTACCGAATGTTTTTTGTGTTCGGGGAATTTATTTTGGTTGATCTGGGATTGATACTGTTTGTGTCGTTAGAGTCATCATCATCAGTCGTAAGAAGTGATTGGTTGTGGATTCACTCATGTACTCTCTTGTTACTGGATGAAGTATAGCGAAATTGGCCTTGAGTTGTGATATGCGGCAAAATTGAATTCAATCTTGGAAAAAAAGTTCAAAAAAAACAACGAAAAAACCGGAATACCGGATCGTTACCGGTTAAATAAACGAATTTGGTACTTATTAGCAAAATAGCTGAATGAACGTAGGTAATGCCTGTTTTACCATCGCACATAAAACAATGCGAAGCATGTAGTCAATCCTCTGACATTAGGAAACAGTTGGAAAAAAAAGTATTTTCTTCTAATTGAGGACCTCTTGTTTCAGATTTTGGTTAGATAGAGGCTACTTCAAGAACGAGACGAGATAGCGTTCTCTGTTGAATCGATCTCGATAGATAGCAATTATTATGTATCGTATTATCATTAGAAGACAGTCATTATCACAGACAATGTCTTCCACTTAATAAAAATCTTAGACTTACTCTCTGACACAGGCAACGCGTGGTGTAAACTGCTGAATCCAGAAACATTAAAATTTGCACAAGAGTTCCTTTTATGACGAAAGAGAAGGAGACTAAGAATTTTAAAATTCATCCTGCAAAGGGGAAAAATAAGGGATGAATGTTGGTATGGGACTTCGTCGTTTTTAGATGGGAATTTCCATCAGGTACAGGCCATTTTTAATCGACTTCAAAAAGGAGGAAGTTCTATGTTCGGCTGTGTTTTTTTTTTATGTATGTTCACCGATTTCTCGGTCAATTGTGGATAGATTTTTAAAATTGTTTTGTTTTTTTTTAAAAGAGTATACTTTCAGGTTGGTGCCACAGAAATATTGTCGTGATCTGATCAAGCTCTTCGGAGATATGGAACGGAACTCTTCAAAAATAGGCAGGAAATCTGTCGTGATTGCTGCAATCGCTTATATGTTTATTGTTTAAACAACGCAATAACATAATATCAGGCCTGTATGCTCTGAGGGGGTACTCAGATGTGTTCAGTACACCCACATTTTGACAGTTAGGAATGTTTAGTTACATTCTATTGGGGATAAACATATTACCATGACATCTATTATTAACAGTGCAAAATAAATGCATAGCAAATATTCGTATATGATATTACAACAAAAAAAAGAAAAAAAAGGGTTTTTGCAAAAAATTAGGACCGACTTCAAAAACACCAAAAAGTAAAAAAAAACTTACAAAAAAGTTTTTATTATTATTATTAATTATTATTGTCACATCTATGACTTAACGAGTTAGGGTCGCGCCACACTGGTACGCGGCTCACGTAGCGTCGCCGCGACGCAATATGTGGCCTAATTACTGCGCCCTACTCAAATCATAACGACGCCGTAAACGACTTTCCAGATTTGCCCACCTGTGGGAGTGTGGGACTAATAGTGCCGTGCGAAGTTGTAATGGTTGTGTGGAACTTCTTATAGTATTGTTAGTTGTAAAGTGGGAACTTTCGTTGAGTTACGAAACAAAATTAGTTGATTTTCTGTTGTAGTTGTACTCTGAGTGAGCTAAGTGTCTACTTACAATAGAGCTGCTGTTTGCTGCTGTGTGTGTATGCTACTGGTGATGTGTGGGAGTGATATTATTCATAACCTAGAAAGGAATGGGGCACATTTAATGAGGTGAAATCGTCGAGTAGAGATAAGTTTTAAAAAAATCGTATTCTTCCATTCATCATCGACCTAGCCTTTTCCCAACTATGTCAGAGTCGGCTTCCAATCTAACCGTAGGCATCTGAGTGGCTGTATTTAACAGTAATGTGAACGAATGAATGAACTGAATGATCATTTTTGTTTCACGGAGTGAAGCGTCCGGAACGACTAGTTTCACTCTCAAGTGTACGTCCAAAAGCCATGCCCTATATTACCCCTTTATGCCTATGTTTACAAAAGCACATTATCCTCTCAATATCTATGCCATGTTAACTAATTGAAGTGACTACCTCGGCGTGTAGTGCTGTGTAGTACCACACACAACTCAACCATTGTTCTTGTGTTAGTGTCGAGCCGATCAATCAGCTGCAGCTGTTCTAATTTCTCACTTGTTAATATTTGCTTGTCTCTGTTAATAAGGTATTTGATTGGATACAGAGGTAAGGCCATAATTATGTATTACCTGTCTATCGAATGTTCAAAAATATTAATAAGAACGTACCATCTTTCAAGGGTCCGCAGAAATGTAGTAATAGTTAGATGATAAAATTCTGGTTCCTTCAACAGATTTCATAGTTAGATGAATTGGTGTACTTGAGTAAGACGATAACTGAGAGTTTACCTTAACTCTAAACACATTTAAAAAAGTAAAATTTTGCCTTAGTCGTATTCAAACAATTCACAGAAACAGAACAATATTTTGAATACATTTAGCGCTTAACACAAATGTGTTAGTGGTATATGGTGCAACCGGGCCTCAATCCGTATCATCAGTACGCAGACGTCGTCGTGCAGTGATTCAATACCGTACGAGCTGCACTTACGACTAATGGATCACTGACTCATCTGAGGCCGACTGTGTCCCGTAAGGGACGTCTATTTACAGACTAACTGATCAGGTGATCTATCATTGTTCTCGATGCTGTATTATCAAAGAAATGCTATCTATCTATCTATAAAACTCTGAGGAATATCAATTATATATTTGACAGCTTGTTCATACCCCCAGTTTCTCCTCAACGAGTACTTAGTGAATTCCTCAGACAGCTAAAATCTAGGGCTGAGCCGAGAATTTCCGAGAGCTCAGAGTATGCGATTCTATTTCATTTACTCGCAGCGGACATGGGAATTCAGGCTCCTTTAAATGTGCGAGACGGAATGTAAGTAGGTAAATCCAGCTATTCTACAGGTATTCCAGGAAGCGGTGTTCTGAACTCGAATTATCTACCTATTCACTGCGTTCTACACGTACCTGATCACCAAAACGTTGAGAATTAAATCCCCGCTGTAAATTCAAATGTTCGTTAAAGACGATTGGGAGTGTAACGGATTGGATCGGCCGGCGCCGGCAGCCGGTCGGGCCCGTCAGCCGGGATGAATCTCCCATTTCCTAGCGGTATTGATCACAGCGCGTCACGTCGGTGCGTGCAGCCTCTGATTCATTGTCTGCTGGAGGGATATTACGGTCATTGTGGCTCGCAATTCGGGGGTTTGATGGTGTGATGTCCGATAATGTGTGAAGGGTGTCCCAGTGATGGATTTTAAGAGATTTCGTTACTCGAAAATAACTGAAATCCCATTTTATGTGGGCGTGTTCGGAGCTGGTCTCAATTTTACGTAAAAGGTTGGCTTTCACAAAGTTTCAAAGGTCAAATGGCATTCGTTTTGTGTTGACCCAGAAAAAGATAAAGATTATGATCCACTCATTAGCAACTTTTGGGGACGTTTCTGTATTAAAGCGGACGTTGACAGCAGGCTTTCAGAAAAAAAACTGTATACATTATCAAGGAAGTTTTAAGCTTGTAATATTACTCTTACCTTGTTATATTATTAAGGTTCAAGTTTCATCGAAAAATCGATACATTGATTTCTGCGTCGATATTTCTCTATCGAGTGTTATCAGAATAGGTCGACACTAGGTTCGACTGCGATTAGCACTTTGTTTGTTCACGTGTCTGTCTGAGCGACAACCGCGCCAAAATTATCGTGCCGTGTCGCACCAGGCCGGGCCGTGCCGTACCGTGCCGTTTGTCACTCTACGCGCGCTTTCATTTCAGTAAAAGCCTTTTTTGTGGTGTTTGGTTTCTGACGTGGTTGCTAGAATAAAATACAAACAAAATATATTAGCTTTGAACCTGTGAGGCCTATTTTTGAAGATGTTGTGTAGTGTGTAGACAGTGAGGATTTTCAGAACTGTCGGTGATTCTTATGTTTCGTATGACTAAAAGTAAGAATTTAATATAGTTCGAGATTCCAGTGTCGTAATTGCTAAGAAATATTGACACTTACTGATCTTTTTTTTTTCATATTTCGACCTATGTTCTTTGGGGAAAGTTGTTGAGTTTCATGAGCACATTCACCTCCTTCAGGGTTGATACCCCCCTTCCGTTACACGCTGTATATATTACATTTACTGATAACCACTTAAATGTGATATTTTAATCAGTGAGTAAAGAGTGCGAACCCATTAATTAAAAAGCGATCTTATAAATTAAATAGTTCAGATAAATCATTGGACTGTAAGAGTGTATCCATTTAAAAGTAAATTCAATGCGAATATTAAACTCATAAATAAATTATTGCACAATAGTAACAATTTCAATTCGAAAATATATTGATTTCGTTATACAGATAATACTTAGTTAAAATCTTATGATTTATTAGGTAAAATAATTGAGCATTTGTAATTAATTTTACAATTTATTATCTATTCATAGTTTCTCGCCTTCGAGCGACGTCAAACGTTTGCTATCATTAGAGTGTTTACTTTATCTAATGCGTTCCTTCAAACTGATTGCCATTAAATACTCAACACTATCTCACTACTCTATATAGACTCATTTACATTAATCGAGTCATTGGGATTTAGTTTTTGAGTAAACTACGAATTGTGTTGAGTGGTTTTTGTTTTATGTACAGATGTTATAAAAATTCCGTCGTGAAAACAAAGAATTTTTATAATGTTGAAGATATATGGTGATAATACGTACAGAGGCAAAACCACCACAATGACTGCTGTCGATGTGACCACAATGACACTTTTAACGTGCACATCTTGCTACATCGCTCTCACATAATGTACCATCTCAACATGAATGATGTAACCAAGGTTTTGTAAAATATTCTGATTTAAAAGAGTGTCCATGGAGTTTCTTGCCCGTTCTTCTCCATGGAGATCTACGTTAGGGAATGGGCAACTACAGTACTTTCACAGTTTTTATGCCTTGTGACTGGGACTTTAGCTACATTTCATTGTTGTCTTTGTTTCGACAATTCGAAAGTGCCTGTAACTGGCCTACTTGAAATAAATGCTTTGATTTGATTTGTGGTTAGTCTTCTAAAATGTCTTCGTACTTAAATACGTACGTACTAGGGTAGTTCTCATTACACCGTGGCTCCGATTACCCCGTATTCCCCTAGGTACACCTTTGCCTAACCCTTCGGAGATTACAGGCGTGATGGTATGAAGAAGAAGTTATTTTCTTTATGCAAAGTGGTGGCTAAAACTTTTATCAAAGAAGTCTAAAGAAACCACACAGATCAAACTGGTTGCGGCAAACAAATCAAATTAGTAGACGCATATGAAATTATAATTAATTATATTCTTAATTGACTTTCCCCTCACTTTGTTTGTGCTGAAGCCGTGAGGGCACCCCGCGGAGTCAATAGCACTAGATTATCTACGCTAAGACCTGTTTACATTAGACTGTAATTAAAAATGCACGGAACAACTTTATAAGGGGTTCCACTTTTCATAATTATGTTGACTGTTACTTTTTCTCTCTGAGACGCAGTACCAAGAAGCTGTCTTGACAGTTCAGCAAATGGGTCAATATCCACAAAGTGCATTTTTTATCAATTTTGGTGGCCAAATTTTTTCTTCAGTTCTCGTGAAAAGTAAGGACCTGGTTATACGAATAGAAAGTCCAAGCTAGAAGGATCTTCAAGAGGTCTGAGAATATCTCTATAACTTTTTGAGATATTTAAGTTCAAAGTCTAGTGTGGCCACCAAAATTGAAAATCGCACACAAAAACAAAAAGTACCCACTAAAATTGAAAATCAGTGGCACCAAAATTAGATTTCTGTCACAAACCTCAATCTTACAAACTCTCGGGAAGTATCAATAACTTTCATCGTTTAACAAAACTCAGTTGTTAAAAAATATTTATTATGATGATAGTGACAAATGTTGAAATCTTCATTGACGTAGTCACACGTCGATGAAGATTTCAACATTCAACATTTGTATGATTTATTGTGAATCTGTAATATCAAACGAGTCAGACCAAAAATCAGACAAGCCCTGCATCTGTACCACAACAGACGCAGGGCATGTGATGAATAGGCAGATGCGCAATTTTCAGGAAGTGATTCCACAAAAGATTAAAAATTATTCGGGGTGGGAGGGACACTGACGCGAAAACAGTTACCAAGTATTCAGTACATCATTATGAGCTCCCCGCATAGAAACTTTTCATCGGTTTTTTTTAAATATCAGCAGTTTCCTACAAAAGTGCAATTATTATAAACATTGATTACAGACCATATATAATTTTTGGTTTTTATTATAGTATAACTAATCAGGTTTATACTAACAACATAGAAATAGAAAAAAAAACACAGATAACCCCGTATTATAAAAGAGATTATTGTAAAAAGTTATTGGAGTTTTAGTTTCAGTGGCGCAAATTCAAATTCAAGTTCATTTATTTTGTGAACATAAGTAAACAGTAGGTGCTTTAATTTATAAAATTCAGAAACTGTCTATAGATGTCCCGCCGTTAGGCATACAAAATGTTTCTCCAATTAGGTACATGCAACATTAGGTACATTACATACACATTCCCCTGTGTTTTCCTAGTACACTCATATTTCGCCAGTTATGTCCAAGTCCCATGTAATAGCCTATTTCCATCTGCTACTGACAAATTTCTGATGAAAACTCCAATAACACTTTGCCCAACCTAGTAGTCGAACCCATGACCTCATGCGTAACAGTTGCGGTTGCGACCACTACAACAACCAGCCTACTTCACTATCTAAATATTTTTGACTATGGAAAAAAATAGCATACCAGTCTTACCAATAATACCAGCCAGTCTTTCCAATTAGAGGTATCACATTACCCAACTGGATTGTGGAGGTCGGTTAGACTGGAAGCCGATTCAAACATCCATAGAACTATTTAATACAGTTTTCCACCATTGCATTAGCTTCGTTTAAACACTGGCGACTCGCAATATCTTACCTATCTTTAAGTTAACTAAAGAAGCGACCATTTCGCGAACAAGAGCTGGTGGCCAAAAAACTTTCCTCCGCAGCTTCCAGGCCGGTATGCAGATGAGCAGCTTATCCGAGGGTAGAGGCGGCGACCTTGGCATCCTCGGATTTATCGTCGGAATTAATTCTTAATGAGTAGCGCTTACATTTCTTGCCCTCTTGCTTAGGGTTGCCTGCTTTTAGTTTATAGTCGGTTTTATTCGGTATTTTTATCGCTGGGAATTGTTTTAACGCTTTGTAGAATGAGCTTTATGGCCTTTGCTGAATAGATTGTACGATAAAAATGTAATGTTTGTTACCATTGTGTGAAATGCACGAGGGACACAAGGGTATAATATGAGCTTATTTTTTATTTATGGGTACTATAAGTTAGTTATATCTAACCATAAATAATAAAGATACCTACATTAATTAACAGTTCTTAAAGAAATAAGTTGAGAACACTAAGTCCAATTTATTAAACCAGAGACTTACGAAAGCATAAATTTTTCCTCCGTCTTAGGGACTTTCAATATGAGAAAACATAACTTTCAACATTTACAAAGACTCTCCCGTAGCGTAAATAAATAAAGTCTCCACTTAAAGTTGGTAAAACCTGCGAAGTTAAAAAGTTGTGAAGTTTTTGAACGAAGTAAAAAAATCGTCTGTTCTGTCAGCCCTGCTTAGCGCCCTCACACATCGAGCGTACAAAAGAAAAGTGTGTAGGTACGTTTACTTTTCGTCCAGGCTTCACATATGTGCCTTAGTATGATCAGCCAATATTTTTTCCACTGAGATAGTGGAGGTCATATGTATTTTAATTTTAGCGTTGTGTTGTCTACTGATAAATCGAGCCTTTATTTGATGAAAAATGATCTTGATTATTGTTGTGATGGCCCTATGGCATTAGGTTGCTTTTTCACGGGAGTCTATTATATTCCTGCCTGTTCTATTGTTCAAAATTTACACAGCTCCGCTCTTTACATCTGTAAGAAAAGAGCGGAGCTGTGCAAATTTTGACCAATATAATTGTATAAAATACCTAGAACTTTTTAAACGCGGAACGGGGAAGCGAAGTTGTCCGCAACATTTCGTTTTGAATGACTCGTCGCGGAGTCTCGGCCTCGCTCCGCTCCGCTTCAGTGCGCAAACACAGTCAGCAACACTGCTCTTCATGACTCCCTCACTCCGCGCCAGTGGAAAAGCAGTCTCAGGCCACGCCTCTCATGCAAGTTGTGAGTCGACATACGAGTACCACTTCCCAGCGTATCGATGGCAAGAAGTTCAAATGTGTGCCCTTCTTAATTAATTAACGCTTTCTCAGTTTTTCTTGGGCATCGTTGAAGGAAAAAATTGTGAGGGAAATTGGATTATTTTTATGATTTCCGACATTTGAGCAATGGCTCAAGCCTTCTCCGTATGAGAAGAGGCCCTCCATTTCTTTATTCACTCATTCGTAATAGTTACAATCTATTATTATTTATATCTATATATATAAAATGGTAAACTGACTGGGTGATATATCACCACACACAGCTAACCGCTGGTCCTAGAGACAGAAACTTGGAGGGTGTGTTCTTTGTGAAAAGTAAGTATCCACTAAGAAAGTATTTTTGGGAATTGCACCCCTAAAGAAGTCAAATAGGTGATGGAAGTTTATATGAAAGTCCGTCAGTTTTGAAGTTAGGATCTTCAAATTGTGTTTAGGCTGGCGACTGAAAATTAATTTGTACGTGTCTCAGCGTTTTTGATAATTTTACCCCGAAGGGATAAAAGGGGGATGAAGGTATGTAACTATGTTTGTTACCGTAACCTGGATTAACCTATAGGTTACTTTTTAATTCGGGTAGTACGTTCCCGTCGGATATTTTTCGACATCCATGCGGGCGAAGCCTCAGGCAAAAGTTAGTCTTGAAAAAATTTGATTATATTCCTAAGTTAACTCTGACTGGAGGTAACAAAGCATAAATTACCAATTTAGCCGGACTTGACTGAGCGAGTTAGAATCACAAGCCAGTGCTAAGTTTTGTTCAACTAGTTTGTGTGGTAAGTGTCCACTGTTCGACGTAGAGTACACAGCAAGATTTAAGTTACAGAATCAGGTTTTACTTTACGGAAATCTATGACATTTAAATGTTATGCAAAATATTTAGTATGAATTCCACGAAAAAGATCTAGGCCTGGATGCAGGATGCAGCACCATCCTCCCGCCCAAGATTAAGATTGAGATTTCAGCAAAGCAAGATTTATAAATGTATTCACTGGGGTTATCGTCAAGATTTTTGATTTTTACTAGGTGTACTACAGTTCTTTCACATTTTACGTCTGTCAGTAATCAAAAGCAACCTTACGCCAATGAAAATTAAGATCACCATTATGGAAAATCAACGTTAAATAGATACACATACATGGCTATGCAGTGGTCGGGTAAAAACTCCGAAGAAACTGTTTGTAATTGATTAATAACACAATATTTTGCTTGATTGCGAATATTAGGAATGGTTGAGATCACGTTCGTTTACTTTTATGCTCGTTTCCTAATTATAATTAGTGAGTCATTACAAGAAACTAGCCTCGAGAGAAAATACTCTGGAACTGTTTCAGTTTCCAGCAAAGTACAATTTTGACTACTTTATCATGGTATGCTTAATGGAATTAGCCAATTAATAAAGTTAAACGATGAATACTAAATATGGGCTAAAAACTGAACTACATAAAAATTACAAACATGTTCAAAAGTTAGACCTGAAACAAGTTAAATTGAATTTGTTTGTACGTGTACGTAAATGTGTGTATTTACTATAAAATTATCTATTTTAGCTCAATACAACTCTCGCTATTCAAGTGCCTAAATCTTTTGAGATAATTCAATTATGCATTCATTTAACAAAGTCTAGCCAACTGTAAAATATGGTTTGTCTTCTGTCTTATTGAATCAGTCTCGCGTAGTATACTGCTGAACATTTGAATGATTTGCTAGGTTTTAGGTATATTGTCCACGACGCTCCTCAAAAGGCATAATACGGCGAGAAGACGCTTGTGGAGGCCTATCTATATCCATGTGGATGTCTTCCACCCGATATGATGATGATGCCAGGGTGGTAATTTAAATTGGAACATAAAGCAAGGTAGAAAGTGTCGGAAGATCGATATCCAGGTGAGATCTGGATGAGATTTGCACAGACGAGAAAAGCATAGCATACAGTCAGGAGTACCTACAGTCGCTTCAATAAACTGTTTAACTAAAACTATTTCCATTATCGACAGACAACAAAAAGTATTGCTTTTACAGAGAAAAAAATATCTAATTGAAACAGGAGATCCAATTTGTCCAATTATTGTGAACGTTTAGTTGGTAAAACAATGTCGAAATATATATTGTGAAAAATAAGTGAAAGGTCAGTCAATTTAAATAAATTCTTCTTTTTTGTGTTCCTACGTTTTGTTTTCACAAATTGGTAAATCTTTTGCTCCACATTTATATTCTAAGACAGCGCTCTAAGAACGCTAACACATTTATACTTTACTTAAATATATTCGAGATAGAATACCTAATAAGATAAAGTGTCGAGATGGCAACCATTTTTATTACAATGGCGAAGCAAAATGTTTCCGTTCAAGGCTAAAATAGAAACGTTATATCCAGAATAGAATCCTAACACCGAGTCAGGGACAGCGGGGCTACAATAGCTTTAGAGTCGCAGCCTCTAACAAACGGGCTGGAGTTGAGTCTGGCTCGCTGTATGCTTGAGTAAATGATAAATGAGCGCGGTCTGAGTGTGGCGACGCTGAGCTTAGCGAGTGTTTTCGACGAGCGACCGTCGAGTGACTGTCCTGTGATTGTAGCTAACATAACATCACGCCTGTATTACTCGAAGGGTACGGCAGAGATGTGCCTCAGTAGCTATACCTACATTTTGCCAGTTATGTTTAATACCGTTTAATAGGGGGCAAGCCTATTGCCATCAACCGGGTACAATCCAGGCTTCCGGGCGCTACTGAGAAATTCAAATGTGATGGTGAAAGTCAATATCAATTTGCCCGACCTGGGAGTCCAACCCAGGTCTGTTGCTGTCGAGCTGAATCTACGCACTCATTGTGATGCCCATTTTCGAATGATCAAGCGACTTAACAATGTCTTGACGCAAGAAATAACAATGTTTTGGCAAATCAAAGCTTTGTTTGAGAGATTCTACGCATACTTATTTACTTTGCAGAATGTAATGTTAAAACTGGTCTTAATTTTCTGAAAATATCATTATCTGATAAAATAAGATTGAACTCGTAGCAAATGAGAACGGAATTTATAATTACGAAAATGTTAAAATATATTGTGACTCATAATTAAATCTTGTTTGTTTGTTTGTAATGAACACAATCATAAATGGAGCGACCTGCACAACCTAGTTTCTGGGTAATATGATACCTCTCGGTAAGACTGGATGTCAGACTTGAGTTTCAAGTCATAAATGGAGCAATGTGTGTATTTTGTAATTAACTAAGAAGAATATTAACAGAGTACTGTTTATTATTATCAAAACTTGACCACTTTATCAGCAACACGTTTTATTGCGAGCAGCGGTACAAAACAGCCATTTAAAATTCACAAAGTCTATGAACTAAAAACGAAATTAAACGTGGCAACACTAAATTATAAAATTAGCACAAAATCTGATTAATGCCTCTTAAAGGGTTCAAATTAACTACAAAACAATCAAAATTATTATATGAGATTAACGTGAGGGCCTTTAAAACTAATTTATTTGAAGTTAGCGCTAGTTGGGCAAGTTTTATTGTTCACTAAATTATAAACGAGTGTAGCGGAATCAGGCCGTTTGTTTTACCTTCTAATAAGGGTTTAGGAGAACCCTTTCTAATAATAAAACTGCATAGTTAGTGGGGCGGTTCATTTTAGATTTTAACGCTTGAATGGCTTGTTGGGTTTGGGATTTGGGACTCATGTTCGGGCGTGAAACTAGATCGTACCTCTCGGAGGATCAACGTTACATATTATTGGCTGATGATGCAAATTGAATTTCTTTTCTTCTACCAAAGAACACAGGGTGTCAGTGACATAGACGCACAAACTGTTACCATGGATTCAGCACATGATTCTAGACTCCTCAGCATCAAAACTCCGCTGGATATTAAAAACAAATCCGTTTTTCATACAAAAAGACAATACCTACACGGTGCAAAATGCTGAATTCGTGGTAAGTTTGCGCATAACTGTCCCCCTTACGCCTTGTATATTTTCCACCAGTACCAAAATTAAAAAATAGGAAGTAGTTTTTACTACAAATGGTTATGTTCAAAATCCTTTAGGCTCAGTCATAGTTGAGGTGAAAGCAACTGCTACACAACGCCAGTCACTGTTACATCATAAGCCCACAAAACAACGCGAGTGTCGACAATAATTAGCCACTTCATGAATACCAAACTACTTCGTAGTCGCGGCTGAGCCCGTTATGATGCTGTTATTACTAAATTATAGCCGCGTCTCTAACGAGTTACAGTACTGATTAATTCTCGTCAAAATATGGATAGATTTTCGTGTGTTCATTTTCATGTGTGATTTCCCAAAGGGTGGGGTTCGTTAGGTAGGTACAGATATTCTAAGCTAGGTGTTGACAAAAAACTTAATTGGTTTCGCAGTAGAATTGCCTGACCACCTCTGTCCCTAAGCTAAGGAGCTTTTTAGTCGCTAAAGGATGAGTGACGACTTTTTTAAGAGATGGGCCAGAGAAAACCGTACGGAGAGAAGAGTGGAAGCCTATGGGGAGGCCTTTGCCCAGCAGTAGGACAATATATGCTAAGAAGAAGAAGCAGAAAGAATGAGCAAATAGAAGCATAGAATTGCATACCAAATAGTGCAGAGGTGTGTAAAGGGCCATTTTACTGAAAATAAAAAGAATAATTCACACAATCCCACAGTGTATAGTTCGACGTACTTTGTCAACACCATTTATACCGGCTCGTCGCTGATAAACTGTTATGGCCAGATCACCCGCAGCTTAATTACAATTATTTCAAATGTAATCAAGTGTTAAATCATTCCATTCAAAATCATTACTTTTCGCTCGCTTCCAATTCGGATTACTTCTTGATTACATTTTGTATTGACAGGTAAAGCCTATTTCATTTTATTAGTACTTATCTTGGTTTTGTTTTAGCGTTTTTTATAGGATTTTGAACGAGTGAGTGCCTTGTTAAAATTAACGAGTTGTTTGCGTTCAAAGAGTAAGGAAAAGGTGCTTTGGATTTTTATGTTGTGGTCGGAAATCGTTGGCATACTACATGGTTGTTATTATTTATTCGGTCGTCAAAATAATATGTCATCTTTGTTTCCTTAGCACGAAACATTTGTAATCGTTTCCTGAATCAAAACGCGTTGCCGTCTTTAATTGGGCTAACACGTCCTTTTTATTTACACTGAATTTCGACGTAATTTTCTCGAAATTGATTGATTTTGATTTCCGTATTTCTTAAAGAACTTTGCATTACAAGTTGTTTCCTTCCTCTTTTCCCAGAACTGTAAAACTACCACCCCCACCACCACTACCTCCTACAATATTTTCCACTTGCTTATATAAACTGTTTAAAATCCAATACCCCAACACATTTTCGAAACCTTCAATTTCTCAGCACGTTTCTACTGCGTTTAATACAAACTCGGTTTTCCACTGCGTTACGTAATACAACAGTACACAGATCGGCACTGTTTAATATTTGAGTGGCGCGAATGACTTCGCATAAACCGGCACATAACATCCTCCCTACCTCTGGACCCCTCCGTACTACGGACCGTAACGTTTGACTACGAACGGTAAGGGCGATTCACGATGGGTTTTTAGCACTAAACACCGACCCGGTTTCTAGCCGGTAAGAGATGAGACTTTGCTTGCATGTGCCGTATGTGCGTCCAGCCTCATGAAGAAGCACTCATAGATTGTCATGCTTTACCGTGCACCGGGCCTAGCCACAGGCAAACCGGGCATAGGACGAAGGTAAACCGGGGCTAGCGCCGGCGTCGTGGATAAACTTCTATTGTACAAGACTGTCGACCGGGCCGGGTCATCCGGGTAAAAACTGGTCGTGAACAAGTGGCCTTACCGTCCGTGCTACGCGCGGTAACCGGGCAAGTTATGAAGCCCAAGTTATCCCGAAGTTACAGTTCATGTGGAAAACGATTATATTTTATTAGTTCCTGCCTTTGAAAGTATTATGCAAGGTTCGGTTGTATGAAATAGATTAGAGGCGATTTGGGAATGGATGTCCAACTTTGAAGATGGTTTTTGTAGATAATGCTATAGCTTCTTAGCTGTGGAAAAGGGGACGCTTTTCAGTCAAACTTGATGACACTAAATAGGTACTAATACACGGAGCTACTGCTGTTTAACACTTGAAACAGCACAATACGGATAGCTAGATTGATTGATTACCTTACTGGAGTGCTTGAAGTGCTCTTCGTTCAATGTGTCAAGAATTGTTAGCCATCCACAAACTAGACATGATATAGAACAATTTAACTCTACTGGTCGATTCTATTTTCAGTAGTGATCGTAGCCTCGTGTAACCTTGAACGCTCCTCCTTCAAATTATTTGTTTTCGTATTATAACAGACGAAGAAAAAACATTTAATAAACTTGATTCTTTAATTATTTTCTTCCAATTTGTGTAAATAAAAGTGTCTTCTACGCAGTCTGAGACAAAGCTTCCTTAATTTATTCATTAATCACCATAAAACTTCAACTTGAAACTGTTCTGCTCACTGAATTATAAAAATATAAAGACGGAATATTTTAACCGCAACTCTTTGATGGACTTGTGAACATCTAGGTAATATTTTAAACTTTTTGTTTTTTATGGAGTTTAAATTTCCTTTTCTTGAGAATTTACAATGTGAATTAAGAATAATGTGGTAACTAGACTTTAAATAATAATTTTTCACTCTAATTTCCAAATCAACCTGAATTCCAAAACCACTGAATTTGCGTAGTTACAAAGCCCTTTTGACTTCCTCTACACCCCGTTACCAAAACACAGTGTAGAATAACTAATTCAAGATGAACTTAAAACTTTTGTAGTTATGCGAAATTACCCACCTTGGAAGTTACAGCCAAAGTTCTAACTACGCACTTACAAGCACTTGATGACGTCACCGCCGCCATGACACATGACGCCTCCTGTCACTTTAGGTATGACGCCAAATTGTTGGAATTTGTGATCTGTTGTTAATAATATCCGTGATAGGTGTAATTGGAAATTGCGGCTTAATATTGTGTTATGATTTGTATAAATCAGCTATGTACGTATTTGATGCGGTTAAGAATCCCGGCCACAAACAATAATAATTATGTTTATTCTTAGATCATTACGTTCATTTTTGGTAGCAATTATTCTAATTATTTTGGATTCTTAAAACCACGTCAAGACTTCTCATTCGGTTGCCATGACAACCGTAGCTCACCTCAGGGATTTCCTTGTTTACGGGAACTTTAATTAATTTGGATTACCTTTTCTTTTATACTTTGGAAGGATGAATATTAATAATTCCAGATTGCCTTCTAAATTCTATCAACATTTAATTTAGATGCTAATTTTGTGTATTTTTTCTTTTAATAATATTATTTTGGTACGCGTGGTATAATCAGAAGGTATTTGAGAGTTTGAATGGTGGTGTTTGGACGGTGTTTGAATACTAATAAAATGTTTAATTTTTCCCCCTGGTTTGCTTAGGAAAAACCAGAACAAAAAAAAACAATAATAAGAAATCATAAAGTGCTGCACATTGTTCAGATTTAAGTGAATTATAAAAAAATGTAACATAATGTATAATATCACCACGCCTGTTATCTTCGAAGGTTATGCAGAGGCGTACCTATACTTAGTCCACCATTCGGTAAATGGGTGGCTAATGTGGGTTTAAATAAAATTCTTTTTTGTATTTTATATTTTAATACCAGGTACATAGTAGAATGTCCTAAAAACATAATAAGTTTGTATGTAAGAAGAGCGTTTACGACTGGCGCAGACAATCTCTCGGAGTCTCGGCTGATGTTTTTCCTGCAGATCAGGGCAGCTCCTAATTGGATCACGTAAGACGGGAACACTAAATTATTGCGTTTATCTACGTGTTTGTGGGGAAAGGTGGAGGTGGGTTTTTATATTGAGGCAATGTTACGTAGGTACCTGTGTACGTATAGGAATGTTCCTAGACATATAGAAAGTAAGACCATCTTTACATACTTCGCACCATATTTCTTTATGCGAAATGGAAAGTCTCTAAATGATGGTGAAATCAGCATCAAACTTATTGTGTGGTTTAGAGGACTCTTGTTCACACAAACAGATATACGAAAAGCAGCTTTATTTTATTCCATGTTAGGTGCATAGAATAAAACAAAGCTGCCACCCTTATGAAACCTAATAATAATGATAGCCTCTATGAGCATCTGTCGAGAATCTCCGTCGGCGGTTGGATCAAAAGCCTGATTCAGAAGACAGTATACTCCTCGATGGTGGGAGTGGGCGGGCCAGGTCTGTAGAATGCATCAGTAGTTATGGGTCAGAGTCGTCATGCAGTGGCTGCCAGAAGACCGTTGTCGCCGACGGAAGTCTAGAAAACTCTGGCAACGGCGTTGTGAGAGATTCGCCGGAGAAAACCGTACTTAGAGAAGAGTGGGAGGCTATGAGGAGGCTTTTGCCCAGCAGTGGGACAATATAGGCTAAGAAAAATAAAACTGTTTTCAAGAAATATTTAAATAATGTCAAAAATGTGTTTATGAGATGAATATAGGATGTTGATACAATATAAATTAATGTGTAATATCATGATAAACTTATAGGTACCTAAGTAAAATAAATCGAAGATATCAAGTTTATATTCATTTGAGATTTAACGAAAGAATAAGATACAATATTCCAAAATAATTCTACGTCACAATAGGAAATCTTGTCCTACCGATTCATATTTTGTGGCCGGATTGTTTGTTTACGAAGAAACTCATTAAAATATAGATGCCTTAATTAAAAGTTCTTGATTACCTCAAAATATTTGTGTCGAAACTTTTATTGTTAAAAAGTTTTCATAAGTACAATATTTTTTACAGTACTCTTTATTAAAAATTTTAGAAACCATATTTTGTCAAAGTTTCTATCATAGCGAGCGAAGCCAAAACTATAGCTCATAAAATATGCTTAATATTATATTTGTGAATACTTCTTACTTGAATTTATCTTCAAAGTTTATTACAACCTTCAATATTCCATCCATTATATCCAGAATTGATTACCTTTTTACAATTATTTGCTACTTATGGATAACGATGAAATGATTCAACTTCAACGTTCGTAACGTTCAAAGCCGCGCTTAGTTTAATTACTTTCCGATTTAAATCGATGATTGATTACGATTCCGTCTCGATACCGAGTTATATTCGATTGTTAAAGCATTGCAGGGTTGTCAGTGAGGTGGGTAGCTAATGGTTGTGCTCTAGTGTTGTCTGTGATTACAGTTGGTGCTGTGAGCTGTTATTGTGCCACAACGGATTGGGGTTAGTTTCCCAGGATGAATACGTTAGTTGTCTGTGCTATTAATTTTGAGCTTGCTCTTTAAACGGTTCGGATGTCTCTGGTTGACGACAGTCTGTAGTGGTTTGTGTTTGAGACTTTGAAATTGAATGTCATCTTACGACTGCTTGGTTTATTTTATTTAGTAACAACATAGTTACTATACAAAGAATATTCATTGCAAATTTCAAAGCGCAAAAAAATGATGCACTACTCGCTTTATGCTCTGCTAGTCGTTTTAAAGCTGGAATTAAAAAAATACCTACGATCTCTTGACAACCCTTCAAAATCTCCTCAAAACTAATATTCCGGCGGCAATCTAAAAATAACAATCGTCAAGGTATTCCGCATACATCCACAGTTTAACATCCAATTAGTGGAAGAAGATTCATCCTTCGCCTGGAAACATCCACCGGTTTCATCTCTTATTGTTGTTAAAACCAATACTTTTTGAAACAATAGACACAATAGAGTTATATTCGGTTTTATTTGATCTTAGTAGCTACAAAAGTTACTATTGTACTTCCTTCACAAATACTTCTTTATGTAAGTTCGGTCATTAACCTCGTTTCACAATTTAATTGTGTTGTTAAAATAATTGGCAAATTTGCTTGTACAGTATCTAGTATCCATTTAATGTCTCAATTTGGTGAGATTTATAGTTGTTTGTGGTTTATATACACACTACTCGATATGTTTTCCAATTTCAAGTTAGAAAGACGTGCTCAAACATGTGTCACAGACAATAATAAAAGTGCATGTAGGATAACATAATTATAGAAGAATAAAAACGTTCAGTTCGTATATTTCATTATTATACACATTTCGAATGTGAGAAGAAGCTCACAGTAAGAGCGACCTAAGTCATCTGACATCTGTATTATATCCTCATGAAATCCTGTGTATCATATGCACATAAAAACCAATTTAAAACTAAAATTAATTCTAAAACTGTAGTTTTCCTTAATTACATGTACGGCCGTAAGTCGGTACGTGCAATTTATTCTGCGTAGAGAGTAAGTTTCTTAGTGGCGCCCGCCTGGGACCGGTTGGCATACATTGTGGATGTTGTGCCGCGTCGTGCCGCTGAGCCGCCGAGCCAACTTGCGGGAATCACTTACGGGACATACGACTTTGTGAAGGTTCACTCCTAAGGGTTTTACATTTGTTATGCGAAAAGGAAAAGGGAAAACGTAAGGTATACAAACTGTTTGATACACAACTCAATCTTATTCTTAACTTTGCTGAATAGTTAGATTCATTCGGCTTATGAAGCGTAGCTTACAGATACATGAACCTTCTGAATAACGATTCACTTTTTTTTGGTCCGGAAATCGTAGCAGGTCCTCCTATTAGTGTCATTTCATTTTAAGCCTTAAAAATTAAAAAAAAAATATATTTTAGAAAAGAGAAACATACTTTGTAAGTTTAAATTATTTTTAATTACGAGTCTGGATGTCGAATTAAAGGTGACAGTAAAATGACGAGTTTTACTGTCACCTTTAATTCGACATCCAGCCAGACGGTGACTACTACAAACAAACCGGATTCTACTGGACTACAAATGGCGTTAGACTTTTCGTCGAACAACGGATCATGCCATAGTGGATCTGCATTGAAAGGAAAAACAAACAGAATGCAGATATAGGTCACCACAAAACGGACCCAGGAATACTAGGCTGGAACGTCGTGGTCAAATTGAATTCTGACGAGACAGAGCTATGATCGCCTAGATTACATTTACGGAAGCTATAAATGAATGTGAGAACCGAACTGTCATTTGAAATTCCAAACACAGTGAAAGCTTGAACCAAGTTCGTTTAGACAGCAGTAAGAGAGTTCAGTTCTCTCAGTCTGGAGTCTGGATTTGCGCCTGTTTGACGACAATGAGCTCGCCCCTTGAGGGACGTAAACATAACTGGCATATTGTGTGTGTGGGTGTAGAGTCCTGCCTTACCCATTGGGGAAAACAGACGTGATGTTCTGTGAGAGAACCTTCCGTGAGAAGGTTTTAGGCGGTTGTCCAACTCCCCAAGGACTACCAACCTGATGACTGGCTAAAACCAATGCAAGAGCTTATGTTCTCGTGTATAGCTTGCGCCGACGCGATCTTCCCAACTATGATTTCTTATTTGTATTAAAAAGGCCATTACCCTACAATGGGATTACTACAGGCATTACCAAGGATTTAAATGTTTAGGTCGGCTCTCACCGTACTTATGCATGTCGCAATAAAAATCTTCACACTGAGAATGAGTGAGTCTACATATCTTATTGCATTTAACGATATATACAATTGAAAGTATGAGTGAGTGAGACTACTACTATTGAAATGACATTTAGTCAATAAAACAGAAACGTGATAACTTTTAACGCGGTAGCCTGCGTATCCAACGATTCAAATCTTTGGCTGATATTATATTATTATAATGTCGATAATGCTTTACCTAAAGCCGTGTTGAACTCGAGAACCTCAACGTTAAGAAGATAATAGAATAGTAAGATAAACTCGCCTGAACGTGCTCAGCTTGAATATCTAACGATGTACTATTTTGTAAACATTTGCATAATTACTTGGCATTCCAGTGTGGCAAGTGTGATAGATTAGGATTTATGCTTCAGACATTGTTTTAATGAATGGGCTTTGTTTAACATAATCAAGCAGCTGTCGAAATATTATAGGTAAAAAAAATTTGCGTTTCAAAATGCGGTGTGTTTTGCCTTGAGAAATAAAGTAAAAGGTTACGTAGGTTGATGAAAAGCGGTTACAGACGACTCCATTCGTTGTTAACCAACAAGCAAACAGACTCATAATTAAACATTATAGCGTTACTACTGAGCATGATGTCCTCGATTTAATTCTCAGTTCTGACAAAGTGTTATTGTAGATTTTATCTGGATTTTCTCGGATACCGGATGTGTACTTGGGTGCTCGAAAAAGCGACAGACAACTGGCGAAACTTGGGTGTTCTAACCTAACCTAATCCACCAGCGATACAGACGTGACATGTTATGAGTTATGTAAATAAACTTTTTTTTTAATAACTTTTCAAATCAATTAAACTGATTATACTGACAGATATTGAACACAATACAATTTACAAAAGGTAATACGAAAAACAGAGAAGAATATCTTACTATTTAATACATCAGTATCGATAGAAGCCTCGTAGTCATAACGGCTTGAAGTTATACACTCCTTTACCGACAGCATGTATTTTAATGCCTACCGTGTGTTTCGATGTAAAATAAAATAATCACACACCAAACAATCCTGCGATAATGAAATTTTTGCGTACCTCTGATATTCTCTTTTGACGTTTTTCGATAAAACTGAAATAAAATACAAAAATGTAATATCGCCATGGTTCAACGCTTTAACAGAGATAGTTATTAAATACATTATATATATTGTTTATGTATATCTCTTTGACCCTTGACTGGATACTTATCAGAATAATATCGACCGTGAATAACTCAATTAGTTCTCAATTAGTTAATTACTGTTGAATTAAATATGATATTACGCTGGCTAATCTAGTGTTGTTATTTTATTTAGATTTTTGTATTCTGCTTACATTCAAATTAAATCCTCTTTGTATAATATTTCGAGAAGTTTTCTCCCAATTTCAAATGTTTATATTTTAGACTCAATTCCATTTCAAAAACCTTTCCTCTATACGTACACGAAAAGTTTTATGAAAAGCCGTAATTTTCTAACTCCGCTTTGATAGACAGATGAAACTTTTGCATTTTTTGATAACTGTACATTTTAATGAGGACTCTTCTATTTATATTTTATACCGTCATTCGTTCAGAATATACTATATTTTAATATCTTCTTGAGTAGATCTTACGATACATATTTTTCAGGATTTATAATGAAAGAAACAAGTACTGGAAGAGTACTTTGATATAGAATATACATATTAAAGGTAATTGTAAGTACTTCGTCCTGTGTAGACTTTTATAGGTGTTTTATAGCTTTAGAATATATAATATAATGGGCAAGTTGTAGTAAATTAACGTTTTATTTTATGGTGATCCAATCAGGTAACAGACAAAAACATTTTAATAATTGCATAATAATGTGGGAATGTTATAAGAGCATTGTGCAACGCAATAGCCCTTATTACTTTCAATAGATGGAGATAGACAAAACGCTAAAATAAAAACAAAACAGTTTGAAAAAAAAATAAGACCTGGAGAGAATGTCACGAAACTTACTAACGCAATATGTATTAACTGATTTGTAATTGGTTGTTATACACTACATTGGCTGTGACATTCTGGGTAGTCATTGGTGTTTTAAGATAGTTACACGTTAATTTTGAGTAGCGCCGTGAACAAACGGGCTCTGTGTAAAACCGTTTGACGGTCATTAACCTGCATCTCTTGTCTTGCTGCATATTTTCAGTCTAGTTCTATATCAAGTTAAGGTCTAGTTCTAAACAGAGGGCTATAAATGAAGCCTGACTGAGTACCTAACGACCTCTGAAAGAGCCTGCAACTATTTTAATTGCCACAATTAACGAAACTTTAGAATTTCTTCACAAAATATGTGAAGTTACGGGAACCTTTGAATTCGAAACATTTGACCTCTACGAAGAACGGCAGTTTAGGAAAGTATCACTTTAAACAGTTCTCGAGTGATTGGACCTTGATCCTATGTCTAAAGATTTATTTATTTCGTTCACCGGTCGGTTTGGTGTCATTTCAAATAATGCTTCTTTGACTTTGATGGCCTCAATTTGATTAGTTTACCCAGCTTTGAATGTGAGAGGGAGAGAGCTTTACGTCCCAGCCGCCGCGGGAGACGCCCCGGGCGTCGGGAGCCACGTTGTGGCTCTCGGCCACCGGAGGCGCGGGCCTGTGGACGGTGAGTAATGGGCTAGCTCGCCGTCCGTCCGTCTTATGACGACAAGTCGTGTCGACGGCGCGTTCGTGTTCCACGAGCGCCTCAAAGAGATGTCAGCAAACAGGAGGGGCCCGCAAGGGCCGATGCCTGCCAGGGCTGCGAGACTGTTCGAAAGAGATACCGCGGCTCTGGAACACAAAGGGTAAAAGAAGGAACATGGATGGGTTTTAGTCAGTAAAAGTCTGACACTCCCTTCCGCTCCGCCCAGAGCGCGAGGGGTCATTTGATGATATCCCAAAAAAAAAGGACTACTAGCTTTTGCCCGCGGCTTCGCTTGTACTTGTTAATTTAGAATTTGACAAACACTACTAAAAGTTTATATAATAATATAATTCAATCGTGATTCGAAAGCCACGTGGCGCCATCTATTATCATAAGAACGTTATTGTTGTTTTCCTCGCGAACAGTAACTTTTTTCGGGATGAAAGGTACTCTATGTCCGTTTCATATAAAAAAAATCCGGATGATCGGTTCAGTGGTTAAGGTGTGAAAAGGCAATAAACAAACAAACAAACTTAGTTTCACATTTATAATATTATAGTTAGGATTAAGATAGGATTAGAAATTTAGGATTAAGATTTATATTTTGATATAAATAAATAAATATATTTGAATCCTCGTTGTTGCTCATATCTGTTGCTGGTAGTAGTGCAGACCATTAAATTCACCTTACAAAGATTTTCTTTTCCTAAATGTGTCTTGTCTGTGACTAGTTTTACGTACATTTTATTTGCCAGGTTCAAAAATATGCAATTTGCTCTAAATCCTATAAGATCTTATAGAAACGTAAATAAGTCACTTTGTGTATATCTTCAGCCGTATAACTGTTTAAATACCTCCTGGTCAGTAGCGCTACAAATGAGCCTGACTTTAATTGGGTTTGATTCCCCGGTAAGACAAGGTGTTGTTGTGTTTATCTGGAATTTTGAAACAGTTCGGAGTCATAGAAGATGCAATAGACTCGCCCCAATATGTACAGCTCTGCCCGAAGTTTCAGGGACTACTGTCGCGATGTTATGTTGTTAATGCTAGTTATTCCTGCATAACGAAATTAAAGAATGAACACACTCCGTGTAAGGTGCCGTGTTAGCAGTTGCCTTGTAATTAAATTGCGCTCAATTTTGGCAGCTGGGGCGATCATTTTTCCTTTTTTTTCGATAAACACCGAGATTTTTATTAGAACAGACAGACAGACAGACAGCGAAGTCTTAGTAATAGGGTCCCGTTTTACCCTTTGGGTACGAAACCCTAAAAACAGGTCAGAGGTTCGTTTTAAACAAGAGTTTGGTATACTGTTTTAAATAAATTATCATTTCCTTTATTAATCTTTATACAATTTTTTCATATTTTTATATGTTTCTTAGAAAAAAACATGTAATTTGCAAGAAATAGATTTCCGCCGGTGTCGGGGACAGGGTCCAAGATAGCGGTGTTTAGCGGTCCAGAGATAGGAACCACACAGTGCGAGCCGTATCGAGGAGTACTTCCTTTTGATTTAGGCCCTTTATCTAACCGCCCAATGAAAGCCTTGAAAGATAATCGTTTATTTCTAACATCTTTATTGTTCTTTTTCTGATGCCTCTCCACTTACTGAAGGTTCGCAGTTGATGACAACATCAACTGCGAATGTTTCCCTCCTTGTCTTTGTCAACCAAGAGATTTTTCTCCGGCCGCGTTTTTTGCCCATCATTATTACTTAAAACATCCTTAGATGATTAGCATCGTAAAGTTCAAGTTAAGTAATGAGACACAGAAATGACTCCGCGGTCTCAGTTTTCGGCTGAAGCAGTTAAACAGTCAGGCGTGACGCGTTTGGCTTGCCCTGTCTAGCTCGTTGCCCAACTGACGCCAAACCACGGTCAAAACAACCACTGAATTTAAATTTAAAAGCTCTCCTCCAAAGTGTTCATAAGACAGAATTCACTGATTTACTTATTAATTCAGTGGGTTAAAAGGCTATTGAATTTTTACAGCTTTCAAGCTTAGAATTTAGAATTCATTTTGGTTCTTTCAGTAAAGATTTTTCTAGTGATAGATGTAAGATAGAGCTTTTTGAATATCATGTTTTGTAATGTGTTGTTTTAAGAATTCAATAAACCTATCGTTTTATATGCAAACACATTAAAATGAAATTAATACTAAAATGTAAAGAAGAAATGTGTCAAGTAAACAACAGGCAATAATCTACACAAATGTTTTATGTTTTGTGTACCAAGGGAAATATAATGAGAGCACATAATTTCCTGAATATAAAATAATTTATTCAACAGCATGAAAAAAACAGACAGGCCAATTTAGCCCTAGGTAGTAATAGCCATTGATTAATTTTAGAGTGTACTTGTAACATAATTTTTAATTTATTACAGGGCGAATTCAGCGAAACTCGCGCCTGAAAGGGATTTTCAGCCTCCGGCGGGGCGTGTGGCGCGGGGCGTGGGGCAGGCGGGGTGCTCAGGGCGCCGGCTCCGGCAGTGAACGCTCGCCGTCCGCCGCGACCGCCCGTGTGTGTCCCGAGTCTCCCTCTCAGCGATCACCTCTGTACGTACAAGACGACACGCGCCGTGCCTGTGTTATATTAAATATGCATATAATTGTGTGTGTGTGCTGTGAGAATTGCCATCATATGTGCCCATCTATGTACCCAGTATGTGGTCAGCCCGTCGCGGCGTCGTCGGATGAGTATTAGACTACATGTTCATTAATTGGTCGTATGTTTACGTAAGGCGTTCGTGATTAGCAGTTATGAACTAATAAATATTATTGTAAATAACAAACGCAGATTTACGATACGTTCGCGTGATTTAGAAACCAATTAACGTCTCAAAGAAATGAATTCAGTGTTCGTTTTCAGGGTTGTGAGGTACTGATGTAGTAAGAGGAAAATTGCTGTGATGTCGGTGGGCTGACACAGGAAACGTTACAGGAACAATTTGTCTAAAAATAATTTTGCCTCACTTATATTGATGCTATGAGGAAACTTACTAAGGGTGAAGTAAGGGTAGCAAAGGTAGTCTTTTTTCGCGGAACTCTTGTAACGAACCGTGATGTATATAATTTTGACTGTTTACAAACCATATTATTATTTGTATTTTAAATGTAATATTACAAAATACATGGTAACTAAATTCACATGAAATTTGTTTTGAAGTTGCGGAATGTTAACTAGTGCTGACATGTTGTCGAATATCTCCCGTTAACCGTCGGTTGCCAAGTGCCAACCCTGCGCAGGGCAAAGGTTTATTAGGTTTTTAGGAGGAATTAGTGGCAGGGTTGTGTCTGGCAGCGCGTGGCACCGACCTCGACTGCGTGCCACACTTGCCAGCTCCCAGCAATGAGAAGCCATTTAACAAACGATTAGACAAACGAATATCGAAACAAAATCATAATTATCCTGATTATGAGTTATATCCTGTCTGTAAAACGTAGGCAAAGTTAAAAGTTATTTCATGATAAGAATCTCCAGGGCAGGGATGAGCTTTTCGCGATTTTCTGGATAAAATCCTAAATTCAACTTCAACTACAAAATGCTGAGTAATAAAACGTGTGTTCCGAATGTCAATATCCGCCGAGTCAGCCCTATTAAAGTCGTTAGGTTTTTGAATAGGATCCTGGGCGGATTCCTATGCAGATCAGGTATTCTATATAAGGTCGAGAGGTTTCCTTTTCTTATCCCACGTAGATTGGATCTTTGTGTTTTTACTGGCGTCATCCAGTTCATTTTGGAGTGTTTTCAGGCTTCGTTGATGATGAGATTGTGTAGATAGATTGGAAATAAGAGTAATGTAGTTTTATGTGTTCATTTGTCGAATAACCGTTCGACTAAACTAGCATCCTGCTTGGATTACTGTGATACAGATCACGGGTTCTCTCGAAAATAGAATGATAATAGTTATGTCTACAACATTGTCAACAAATGTCTTTCACAGATGACTAGGAGAACGCTCTTGTTAACCCCTTTTAAGTTAAATATGCTTTTTGATAGGGTTCAACTCGTAAGTTCGGCGCGTTCACCATTCACCACTGTACTTTGATTAAAGTTAGTTCACCACTACGATAACTTAAGGACATAGTAGACACAGTACATACCAAGTTGTCTCGATGAACGGCTATAACATAGCCTGGGTTCCCATAGGCCGCTAGGGCGATCGATTTGCGAGATATCGTCGAGTTGACTCGCTTGAGAGGCTGTAGGTGATCGCAGTAAGACGTTAGTGTAGTGATATTTTTCATTCAACTCTTAAACTAGATTACTTTCATTTCATGTACTTTTTGTTCTTTTTAATTTGTATGCCTGTTTTGTTTAACATAACACATTATGTCATTTTATTGTTCGCATTTAACTGTTTGCGCAAGTCGCATTGTTTCTATAACTAATTGTTTTTATAATATGTGGAAAATGTCGTTGGTTATACATTTAATCACACCCCATTTATAATTTTGTGTAACTGTTTATTTCCCAAATAAATACAATACTATAACTCTGACTATTTCAAAGGGTTTTGATTTGATTTGATTTGATTTGATTTGATTTGATTTGGGTAGAGGTGTTTTGGACATAACATTTGGTTTCTTGGTAATAGTATTAGGTGAGACTTGATGGTGATTTGAGTTTGATGATATTAATATCAAGGTGTCGATGGTGGCTGTTTTCTAAAAGCATAATATTTCCCTATAAACTTAAGGAAAGATTTAATGAGTAAATCTCATCTGTTTAACTAATTTGATCATAATAAAGGGAATCATCGACACGACGAAGCAAAAGATCTGTTTAATGTTTTCCTAACTAGGTTTTGGTCAGGTTCCAGTCTAACCGTATGCAGCTGGTTATCAGTAAGTATTTTATATGGAAAGACTGTAAATACCTAAGCACTTTTGTGTTTTTTTATTCGTTAATCAAATAAATTCAATCAATAATGTAGATGTCGATGACGATGAATATAGTACAAGCGTTATTCGTAGTAGTAGAAACCGCGTCGTGGGAGGGTTTCGTATGATTATTGACAAAGAACGAGCCACCTCCGCAATGTCATAAAATGCGGAATTCACATTATATTCAAGCTTTAAAAGCAATGTTAACGTGTCACGTCAAATGATATTGAATTTAGAGTTCAGCTTAATATTCTTTGGTTTAGTACGTATAAAAGGATACGATAACAAGTTAACAATAGCTATCTTTTTGTTAAGGTGAAAATAAAATCCCCGATTCTAAAAAACGAGGTTAACGCGAAAGCCAGACGTGATAACAAAAAGCTTTTCAGGACTTTTTCAAATATCTACCTATCTTGTTTGGTTTCGTGAACTATTTTTCCAACTGTTACCACCTTCTTCAACACTTTGTCAGTCCTGAGTTACTTATTTAGTAGTTAGCATAAAGTCCCCACTACTGGGACAAAGGTTTGCATGTCAGGGAGTGTCAGATGTCATGTCTTCGAACTTTTGGTGATACGACATGCCGATTAATTTAAACAATATTCCTCACCGTTTTAGACCTTTAAAGTAAAGTGCCTTTCGGGATTCGAACCTACACCCTTCAACTCGTAAGTTGCAGCCGCTTCCCCTGGGCTACCACTGCTTTAATTGATAGATAATATTAGACCTGAACTGTTGCAGTAGTTTATTTATCTAGGAAACCCGTTTACATGTCGCCAGTTCTGTTTATTTATGTCTAGGGGACGGGCCAGCAACTGGGCACAATTCCAGACTCTGGGCTGTTACGGAGAAATGCATAATAGAAAAACTCATTATCACTTTGCCCGACCTGGGAATTGAACCCACGACCTCATGCTCAGCAGTAACGCTTGCGACCACTAGACTAGTTAGGCGGGTTTTCAGGTACATTTCTGTTCTATTTGTGGTTGCGGGACATGGCACGGGCCCTGTCAGGGTCTCGTGGTCTGCCGATACACACATTTGTTCTCATAATTGATGATCACGCATGACGTCGACGGATGATCTGTCTTTCGTTTTCCTTTATTTTGTTTCTGTTAGTTTATAAACGAAAAAAATAAGGTTTTTTGGGTTTGTAGAAACTGAGATGTTATGGTATCTGCTTAATTGTTAGCACATCCCGTGTCAGATAATATAACAATCAAGTCACAAGTAATTACTGATAAGTTTATATATTATGCTCTGCTATTGTAATCTCAAGAAAGATAATTAAATTATTAGTTTGCTTGGTAAAGTGAGGACCTGAGAAAGGAGTTTTCTTAATATGATGTTGCTATGGGGCCAATTATTCATAATAAAATACCTCATGCTATAAAGAAGAATCATTAAGTGTATTTAAAAAGAGGCTAACATCCTTACTAATAGATAAATGTTACTATTCTATACAAGAGTTTTTGAATGATAAGAGTTAATAATGTTACATTATTTTATTTCAAATTTCATTACGTACCTTGTTAACGTAGACAAAATAATCAATTTAATCTATAATTTGTAAATTACGGAATAAAGATTGTTGTTTTTGATGTTTAGTTTATGTAAGGAAGGCTGGAGATCCACTTTTATGTTTTTTCTTTTCTGTTTTTGTTTGTATAATTGAGTAGATCTATATAATTATGTTTTCAGTTTTCATGCCGCAAGGTAGAGTGTGTTGGAACTGCTTTTACAATGTTTACACCTTATTTTGTACCACATTCATGGTAAATAAATGACTTCTGATTCTGATTCTACCTTACTCTTGCCATCTCTGTAGATGTTGAAGAAGTATTTTGTAAACCCGTGTAGTTATGGTGCGAAAACCTCTTGAAAATATTTTGAATTTAATGCAAATTAATTTGCAAAAATAATATTCTTCAACCGTGACACTACGAACAGTATCAGATTTGAGTAGCACTGACATTCTCATTTCTGTGTTAATTTTTGTATAAAAGTAAAGCTGCTTGCTGTTCAGGTACACACCGTGCAAAGGGTTCCTCTAAGATGTAATCCTGCCGGGACAGACGACTGAGAATATTTGAAATGGACCTGTTTACTCAGTTGATAATTAAAAGACTTCAGTACTCAAGAAGTTAATCCTTTCTCAGTAAATATTTATTTTGTAACAATTTTCCTTAAACAAGTAATGTTCTTGTTCTTCTACTTTTCATGGTGTTTTGTAGGGTCCTTAGTAAAGTGAGTACAGAAAGTTTAACAAGTTACGAAGGTAACTTCTTTTTTCTTGGAAAGACTTACCTACTCCTACCTTTTGATCTTCGGTATCGTGACACACCCTGTTTTTCGTCTCATATTGATGTGCTTTAATGGTAATGAAATAAGCAGATTACTGATACTGAAGTTAGAAAGTTTTTTCAAGTCGATAAAATTATCGACTACTAGCTTTTGCCCGCGGCTTCGCTTGCGTTAATTTAGAATTTGACAATCAATCGGGTTGCACTCTGCTTGAAATAATATAATTCAATCATGATTCGAAAGACACGTAGCGCCATCTATTATCATAAGAACGTTATTGTGGTTTTCCTTGGGAAAAGTACTTTTATTCGGATGAAAGGTACCCTATGTCCGTTTCTGTACACCTGACAACGTATATGCAAAATTTCAGGATAATCGGTTCAGTGGTTTAGGCATGAAAAGGTAAAAAATAAACAAACTAAGTAAGGATAGTAAGGAAGTAAGGATTCTCTTCTTTTTTAAAGTGAACACATAGTGTGAAAGGTCTGATGCAAACAGTAAGATCTTTTATTGGGGTATCATCATTATTATTGGTAGATTAGTTTCTCCGCTAAGTACGAGCCTATCCCCTTCTGAGCCATGATTCCCGGGTCTTCGAGCCATGACAAAAGGCAATCTCTTGTCAAAGCATTTCGTTTAAAACAACTTCTTCTACAAGGACGTGCAATAGGATTAACAAAAGCTTTTTGGTAAATTTTTCACATTTTCATAAACTTTAGTATGGTCACTTTGTCGAATCCCCAGTTTTTCTCGTGATCTCTTGTATCAGTCATCACCTGTCCTGCCGCAGGGCTCTCGCACTGCTGGAAGATTTTTTTTATTAGATATTATTTTTTATTACCAGTATCTTTGTGCTCTTCTAATTTAATGTAATGTCCTGTTATGGATTTTGTGTGTACATAAAAAAATAAATTTGTTATCTCTGGTGTAAACATAAATATGTACAAATAAGGCATTTCATCTCCATTTCTTTTTTTCTTTAAAAAAACGCTGCCCTACACTAGGAATTTCTCCTGTATCGTGGGTGCGTTTACAAACATTTAAACTCACATACACAAACAGCCAGACCCGGAACAACTATCTGTAGGCCATACAAACATTTGTTCCGTGCGGGAATCGAACCCGCGGGTTTTAAAGGGTAAATACTTCGCGAGTACGCGTTATAGTTCTTATTGCCAATCTAGCATAAAATTATGTATAAGAAACTTTGTGGTTATGAATGTGAATATAGAACGATCTCAATCACAATGTCATCTACATGATCAGACACCCAGCATCGCTCTGCTCTGTCAAGGACCTTTCGGCAAATTCCTACGTTATATATTACCTACTTACGTCAAAGTTTTGGTTTTACATAATGTATAGCGAATCTCTAATTCTACATTGCTTAGTTGGTAGACGTAGGTACATACCTAGGTATATAGAGTTAGTAAGTTCTTGAAATTATTAACGGGAACGTGGATCTCTAAGGATCGACTTATAATGTAGATGTAGACTGAAACATTACATAACATAACTTCCACATCATCTTTCACACCTGTTATGAAGAATACACTTGTCGGAAGATCAGCAGATGGTTCACACACATTTTGGTAGATTAAGAATAAGAATGTCACCATTAGGTTGGAGAACCTATAATCACCTGCCTGCCTTTTCCCAACTATGTTGGGGTCAGATTCCAGTCTTACCAGATTCAGCTGAATATCAGTATTTTACATGGAGCGACTGCCTAACTGACCTCCACAACCCAGTCAGAACTGGGAAATACGACACCCCTTGGTAAGACTGGTTGGCAGACTTTCGGGCCACTGACTACCTACCTGTAACGACTGTCAAAGATCTACAAATGACAGCCGGGACCAACGGCATAAATTGCTTTCCGACGCACGGATGAAACTCGGTATGTAATGGGTGGTACCCATCCCTTCCACGAACCAACCTAGGCAAGCGCGACTTAACCTGAAGATCGACCCAAACAGCTGTTATTATTTAGCCACGAGCTCCTCCAAAGTTGGAAAACCTATCATACAGTGAAAATGGTTGTATTAACGTTACATATGACATTTAATAGCTAAAGCGCATTAGCTTCTGAAGGTCAAAAAGAGCCCTGGTTAGAATATGTTCAAAAATCGAATTTAAATAATAATGCATTCTATTATTATTCCCATTACAAGGAATATGTCTATTCATATACCTACAAGGCAGGCAGTCAATAATCTATTATTGGAAAGATATTTTATGTCTGAAAAGTGTCATCTGCTCCCTAAGTATATCACTGATCTCAGATACAAGTTTCTTGTTTAGCTGTATCGGCGATAATTTGTCAGTGTCGGTCTAGAAACTTTGTTAAAAAATCTAAAGGTACTTAGAAAATAGCTCCCCATCCCAGTCTCCGTCATTACTATTTTTAACTGTATAAAAATCGGGTAATGGGTCCTAATTTCCTCAACAAGTCCTTGTCAGAATAAAAATGTTTTTTTTTTTTATAATAAAATGGTTTATTTAAACGGCTGCAACAAACCGATGAGACGGTTACCTCAAGAATCTTTGAGCGGTTCAAACGATCAACTTTTGAAAAACTTTTATATCTTCACCTCACAGACCATTTCTTAGCCAATGAGCATTTGAGTTTAACAAAAGGTTCAGTTTTTATAACAATGATAGGTGCAGATTGATTTAGTGACACGGCGTACCGTCCAGGGTTTGATTTTGAGGTCTTAATAGATGTCTACTTAATCCATAGTTTAATACAAACATGATAATATTAAGGCATTAGGCATTAAGTCCGCCTTTGTACATAAAGTTTAAATAAATAATATTACAAACCAAAGTAACGTTTACTTTTTATTTTCTCTATGTGTTATTTTCAATCTAATTTATGAACTTTTTTTTACTAAGAGCGTAAAATCTTACTTCAAACAATTTTTTGGAAAAGCACTTTAGCTTATTTAAAACCAATATTTTTTGCGTTCTTGTTGATTTGAAAATTAAATAAAACGTAATTTATTGCTTTCGAAAATAATCTTGAGAAATTGCTTTACTTTAACGTCACGAACGTTCAATTTTTTACCAAGTGACTTGTTGCATCACTAAAGTAATGAAATATATCGATGATAAAGTTATCAACATTACAAGATTATTATCAACTTATTATTTTCTTCTAGACCTATCTAAAACCTCGGTGAATGATAATGTCCGTAAGTTATACCGTTATTAGCTCACACTTTATTGGTGCTAAACTTCCGAAAAGTCAGGTGCGTAGTACTCGTACCCGGCGTGCGAGTATAGCCAGATATGAGATACGTGCAAAAAGACAAACCTGTGGTTTCTGCTAACCCATAGGAAAAAAGGCTTGAGGTTATGTTTCTAGTAGTTTCTTTGTTAAAAAAAAAAAACAAAAAAACAAAAACAGTTATACCTAGAGTAGAGAGTAGGTGTAAGATTTCACAGATCCATAAGTCGACTATCACAAAAATCTGTTACAAAAAACCATCCACACCAAGCACATAATCTTCACACAAAATAAGAATCGAACTCCTAAACTCGCCCAGCAATCTGCTATAAACATCGGCGACACACCGTCCCAGCACACCTCGCTAAGCTTTCTCGCCATTTTCTATAAAATATGCATTTTTTCGCTGAACGTTATTGAAACCGCCGGTTACCTGCGTGGCTGCGTATAATAAGGCCTTGTACCCAACGTGCATAATTTAGCCCTCCCTGGACACGTGGGAGCGCTGTCAATAACTTATAACGATAGGAGGATGTTATGTTGTGGCCACTTAGCTAAGAGTACGTAGTCTTATAGTTGAGGCTCGTGAGTGTTCTGAGGCTTACAATATGTTATGGACTTGTCACCGCTGCCTCATGTTTATGTATTATTTTCAGGTTGTAAGATGGCTGTATTTTTGCAGTTTTGGGTTTAGTGAAATATACTGTTTTCAGAGTCTATTTGAATTTTCTGTTTAACGCACTGTCTATATAACTTATAACGTTAGGACATGGCTTTTATGTGGCACCTTCCTTAGCTTTGGGCATGTAGTCTTGTAGGTGAGGTACTTGGTACATGAGTGTGTTCTAAGGTTTAGAGTATGTTATGGATCACAGCAAAATGTCTACCTTGTATAAAGTATGATGAATAAATTGATAAATAAATAAATAAATAAATGTTGGTATGCTCAGAATTTTGACAATGAAAGTATTAGGTCTGTATTGATGATAGGATTTGTGCAGATTTAATGAAATTTAGAAAAAAATATACGATTTTGAGTGAGTCTATTCTAAAGTTAGAGTGTGTTGCTCACAGATTTGAGCTTGTCATGTTGTTATACATGTATTTATTTTGATCTGTACAAGATTTTGATATTGAGTTTTTAGCATAATTCTATAGTTATCACTTGCTGCGGTAAGGAAAACATTCTGAGGAAACCAGCATACCTGAGAAATATTTCTCGACGGCATGTAAAGCCAAGTCAGAGGCCCATGGGTGGCATAAAAACTCTGACACCAGGTAAGGTACTAACCACACGATAAAAAAAGCATAGTTCTGGCTTCCGGGTATTGGGTCAGTGTATTTTATCGAGCAAAGTGTTCTTTAATTTATATACAAAAAATGAACACACGCGTTTCTCGTTATTTTCGATACGGCAACACTGTTGAAAGTGAATAAAAACGTAGTTTTTGCAGGATGTCGAAAGATACTTTATATCCGAAATTAAATATTTTATACCCCGCATTTACAACTGGATTTCACGTAAAAATATTTTCTCAAATAGTTTATTACCGTAACCGAGATTTAAAATGCTAGCGACCGGGATATTAACAAGGCTATGTTTATAGCAAGTCAGTTACAATTAATAACAGGCTTCGCTGGAAATTATTACTCTAACTAAGTTACAATTATAACAAGAGTTACTTAGTAACAACCGTTAACAACGAAAGCCGCAAAAACATACGATTACAAAATAATATACGTTTTTAGACCTAGTTCATCAAACTGTGTGTTAACAGTTTTGTTTTTGTAAAAAGGTTTTTTTTTCATGTGGCTCTAGTTTTATTAAAGTTGAACATATTTATTATAGTGGTTTAAACTTCGTAGACGATACTATTATTTTTGGTAAATTCAAACTCTTATTGCAGCCTGAGGGTTCATTTTAGACTATTGTTGTAATAATAAAATGTATTCAGACTTGTTTCGACTTTCACTTTCAGGGATGAATTTTCTTATTATCCTAAGTAACTTGTGTCGCCGACTGTACCTATTTATGTCGCTATAATTTATAGCCAAAGCCGAATGAATTTGTCACAGCTATATTTTATTAGCGACTGAGTAATAACTAGGGCTAACGCTTGTATTCTAATACTAGCAATTTGTTATTTTAAAATAGCTTATTACGTGGCTCAATCGGTTATGTAAATAGTTTAACTACTAAAGTAATTAATGCTGAAATTCTTTATAACTGGCATCAGAGGAGTTTTTTGCAAGAAAACTTTTTGTATGGGTATTCGGTTTCAAAGGCAAACCCCATTTTTAATTTAACTTGTTGTGAAGTAATTAAATCTTTCTTCCGGATTTTCTTATGCGTCCGTTTGCTTGCAAGATCAGGTACTAAACTCATAAGGTTTTAAATAGGCAAAATACACAAAGAAAAAGTACTGTAATTTTTTTGTTCCAATTTTCCTTGATCCAAAAAATACAGTATGTAAAAACCCAGCATAGAGAAATTCTTCAAGCAACTAACTGTATGAACGCCTTTTATTATCTCAAGCAAGTAAATAGAATAAGAACTCGTAGCGTCGTCGTAGCACGCGTAGGTTATGTCTACGCCGTCACGTAGCATCAGTGTTTGTAGGCTATATCTACGCGCGTGCCACGCCGTAGCGCTACGACGTAGCGGTACGTGTCGTGTATTCGACGTTCGTATAAGTTCTAGGCTTTATTAAACGAAGATGAATTTCCATAAAATGTCTGAAAAATATTGTAAGTTTTCAAATCGGTCTTGTGACTGTGCTTGTAAATGACATCCAAGCGAGTGGGTAATGCAGTTTTATATTTTGTTTCAGATTAGTTTTGTATCAAGTGAATAAGATCGAGGTTCTGTGGTAATTTTCGCATTTAACTCCACAGTAACGTACAATTGCAGTCCAAAAAACTTTCAACACAATTTAATTAAGTTGAACTAACGAAACAATGGTGCACAACAGACTGTAGGAAAATCTTGCAACGATGCACATGCAGATAAAGTTTTAAGTTAATAGCGTTAAGTAGGCGCTGCTAACCCGTCGCGCGCTGACCTCGGCCGCGCTTGGCACGCTCCGCGCTTCTCGCGAGCGTTGCGGACGCCATAAATCCTCGTGCGGACACTTTTTCTGCTTCCAGCACCCCCCCTTGCCCCCTCCACTCCCCTCTTGCGCCTTCGACTTGTTTGTCGCCACCTCACGTTTTTGATTTAACTTTTTGTAAAGGTTCCGCGGGTGTCGCGCCTACACCAACTTATTGCGTCGATAATCTCCCTATATAAATCTGTTTCGGTGACGCTTTTAGGGTTATGTTTCCTGTTTATTTTGCCGCGTTGATTTGAAAGGGAAAATACTTTTAATGTTTACGATACTCGGTTTCATGCAAGTTTTTTATGCGTGGTTTTATTTGGATTTCCTTTGTTTGCGAATGAGAATGGAACTAAACCACAGACTAAACAATGCCAAAGGGTACAAAGCGTGCAGGATTCAGCTGTACCGACTTGTCCTTCTTAACTTAATGCAGTAATGAGTACATCTATAATCAGAGTTCATCGGTGGATCCGTTGCGGCGCGACCTCAAACGCAAATCCAATAATACGACGAAACAATGTGAATAGATTGTAGAAAGAAGAAGGAACGAGAAAGTAAGTGTCCGTAGTGACTTGTCCAACAACTGTGACTGAACGTGAACAGTTGGGGGTTGATTAAAAAATATCCGGTGTGCACGGCCGCTTCGAATCCGTATTATTTTGCATAAAAACTCTCAAATAAAATATGGCCGGTCCGCATTCATTGAATATTCAGCATCGGAGCTATGCCCGGATTAAAATAATATTTTATGACGACGACAGGAAATTAAATCTTTTCTATTGTTTTTGTCACCTAAACGTTAAACAAAGGGCAGAGATAAAGCGCGTACACTCGCCGAATGAAAAGGTGGCGCCCCTTGTAGTTTCGGAATTCTGAGAGTCTTTTCATCTGTGAATTTAAGATGTTTTAAAAGAAAAACAAAGGAGTCTTGACGCTTATTACAAAAGTTTTGTGTGGATTAGCATAGTTGGATTGGTGGGAGATATTTGATTATTTCTTGTGTTTGTGTTTCTCTGCAAGCTATGTCAATGTGGGCCGACATCGGACACGTTCGGTCGCCGGAAACCGAGCAGGTCAACAATCGCGCCGTCGAGCGTTAGCGACGGGTTAAGTGTGGGGCCCCGAGATCGGCGACCGGTAATAGTCGGGGATCGCTTATTGCGTCAGGTTCTTGAGATAGGAATCTTGAGCTTGATTTTGTGTACATATATACAACTTGGTTTCCATGTATCTGATGAAACAAAGCAAATGCCACGAGCTTCGCTTAATATGTAGGTCTTGTTTCGTATGATTATGTTAAACATTTTAGTTATTATTCAAACGAATTTTCAAATTTAAATAATTGGGATAGGTTGATAAACATTTTCGTAATTATAAAACCAACGCTTAAATAAACCTAACAGATGTTATTTGTTAAATACGTATTCAGCTTAAAACATTATCCGTGACTAAAACCCAACTAATCCCAAATTAAATACTAGTAATACTATATGTATTGCGACCACACTATAATAATTACAGCGGGACCGTGTGCCAGTAACATGTCCATAAATAACGCTCATGTAACAATTTCAGGCGATACCATTTAATTTGTCCAATTACACCGGTTTGCACGACAAACGGTAAATAATTACTGTCACAAACGACAATCTATACATGTCATTTAATATTACATTGTTTAGAAACAATCAGCAGTGCAATCTATGTTTAGAAAAATCAAGAGTGAAATAGGATGGGATGAGCATACGCAATGATATTGAATTGTGTTGATTAATTTTGTAAATCATCAAAAGCAATATCAAAAGCATGCATGATTAGTTATTGTAAACATGCTTTTGCGGGATTTATCCCACAGGGAAATACTACCGGCATAGAAATCCCATGTCGTAATCATCACCTAGGTCACGGTCCACCCCAGTGCCACAAGGTAACATACCGATAACGTAACTTTCAACCTACTGGTTTCAAGCTAAATAGATAATTTGGCAAGCTTGGTAGCATCGGAAATCTGTGTTTAATCAACCTTCAAATCATGAGATTGTAAAAAAAATCATAATGGCACACTATGAACAATTTTGCTTGCTAAACTAACACCCCTACAAATATCTCATATCATTCTCAGCAGTAATAGGCGTGACCCATCGAACACGGCTCGGTACACACTAGTCGATTCTTCGCGCACGCTGCCTCACTGAGTGATCACGCACCTGCCGCGCCGTCACGTGGATTATGATCGATCGAGACGAGATACCCGTGTGCGCTGTCATGCTGCTTTAAGTAGCCTTTTTTGGAAGTATTGTTAGGTCGGCTAAGAATTTCTCAATAGCAGCTTGGAGCTTGGTCTGTGGCCCGGTTGATGGCAATAGGCTCACCTTCTGTTACATGGGACTTAAGTATAACTGGCGACTTGTGGGTGTTCTATTGGTACACCTATACCTAATCTTTCGGGGATTGGGGAAGTACAGTGTGGTTACGAGCAGTGCTTAATATGGAACCATATAGTATACATATAACTTATATAAATTCTTGTAAGCCAAATCTGTCGAGAATTAAAATAAAGAAAATTAAAATTTCTTTATTTTAATACTCGACAGATTTGGTATTTTTAGGGTTCTGTAGCCGAATGCCAAAAAACGGAACCCTTATAAATAAATAAATAAAAAAGTCATCAAACCTATACGTGCGGTGATTATAGATAGGTCTTTAAAAATGACATGGAGGTTCCTAAAACCATTTTTTCTCAAAGTCAATCGTTTGAAAGATAGACACTTCCAGAGTGGAAAAATGTGTGGGGGCCCCTCTAGGTTCTAAAGTAAGAAGAGGAAAATTCTGAATAAATTAGAATTATTGTAGAACGTAAAAAAAACTTTTCACGAGAATTAGTTTAAATATAGATCACGTTGTTAGCTATAGCTATTCAAATCGAGAGACGCCATATTAATTATTCGCAAACCCCACGTTTCTAGGTCGCTAGTCATCTATTAGAATAATCTTTGTGATTCCTATTTTCACGTTGTTGTTTTAATGTAAACATAGAATTGTTTGCCAAAAGTCCCGTGAGATGTCATGTCACAAGTTTGTCACGCGTATGACGTGTTTACGTACATTTTTCCGCGATTATTGACATTGAAAATGTATATTTCCCCGCCGTTTTAACGGTCACGCTGTCAGCGTACCTGTGTACCGCGACAAACGTAACGTAATATTCACACGCGGGTCACGCCACGTCCCAATACTAGCGTGGGAACAGTTTGGTAAACTGCGTAATTAGGTGCCCGTGTCCGGCTCCCGGGGCACGCTTCTTACGCTGGGAGCGTGACAAATAAGTGTTGACAAAGTTAACGGTTTAAGACACCTTGTATGTCGATAAAAATGCTGGTATTTGCATCGATATAACGCAGCAAAAACATGTGGGTAAAGTCGTATTTTAGAGAATTTAAGTGTCCACATAAGCTTCGGTAAGGTCTGATGTTATCAAAAGGCATAAACTAACCAATAGTGATATCTTAGTTAAACTTTTTCGTCTTCATTCAAACGTTTATCTTAATCTCTTAATGCATTATAAAAGCTGGAATCTTAAGCTGATATTAGACTTCTAATTGCAATTTCATTCCACACGACCAAAAGCTTTTCTCTCTGAAAACTAAAGTTAAAAATAGTAATTAATTTCACCTCCTTTTGATGATTGAACGATAGTTTTTGAGACGAGCCATTCTTATTCTGGAATTTTACTTTTTGTACAAATTCAATTTAAAACTTCAATTCGTTCGTAAACGATTCCAATTCAAAATTTATATTTTCTTTTAGTTGTTACTTGTGAAAGTATTCACTTGTAACTTTTGATCGGAGATGTGCAAGTTTAGCAACATTTTAACGCCCCAACTTTACTATGTCGCTATGTACATTTAGAATTTGCAAAAAGGGCGAAGTTTTAATAAACTTACTTTTTAACTCGCGGCGTATAAAAATATTAGCATTACGAATTCAATTTTCATTTGAATAAGAGAAGAGGTTGTTTTTCGAGATGAAAAGTAACGTTGGATTTTCCGCAGATTTATTATGCGCTTAGGTACATTCTTGCTGGTGTGCCAGAAATGGTGCACGAGGTACAATTCTAGTGGTTCAAAACTATCAGAGAATGTTGTTGAGTTGCTGCGTAATTACTTCTCATTACGTTGTAGCAAAGTGTTTTTGGGTTTTGCCATCAGGAACTTCGCAGTGGTAGCCCGAAATCATTAGATTTATACCCGATTGACGGCAACAGGCATGCTCACTATAACATAGAAGTTATCTAAAAAAAAAAGTTAATTGGAAGAAGTTAAGTTAGTTGGAAGTTGTCTGTGTGGCCAGGTGGTGTTATGTAATAAAAATAATAAACATAAAATAGAATGTGGTTGTATTATAGGTTAACCTAATGATAACAGGCGTGGTGCTATATTATGAGTATATTGTCACGGTTATACTGAGATACTTGTTCTCCGAAAAGAACTTATTCATTGTTTATTTCCTCCGAACACACACTTTGTATATTGACTGTTTACCGATATATTTTCGCCAGTGACGTAGGTACATGACAAACGGCGGTGATGCGACGACGCAGCGTGCGCGGGTAAAGCCGAACATTTGACTGGTGGATACAAATCGTAAGAGATTTGTCTCGGCGGCTCCCCTCTTGTGTGGTGCAGTGTTACGTCACGGGGGCTGATGGAGGAATGGTGAGAATACGAGGAGGAGTTGACATGGGGAGCGTTTGATGGAGTTTGAGACTGAATTGTACTTGATTATTGAGTTAATTGATACTGAGCTTCAATAATAAGTAATGCAAAAGATATGTATGAAGTGTTTAGATTCTCGTATCGTGGATGTCACTTTGTTTACGAGGAAGAATAGAAGCTTTTAGTTTATGGTTGTGGGTTAAAGGAAGATCTTCAATATCTCGTCTGAAGTTCACCTCTGCCTATCCTGTCACTTGCATTATCGTGTTGTTTGAAAGTACTAGTACAGTATCGCATCAATTTCCGCCTTAACCAGTACTAAGTACTTCAAGTGCAGATATTGGATAAGGACAATATCCTTACCCATTATCTGCACTCAACACTTAAACCTTAGTACCTCTGCCCTAAATCATTTAGAAGCACCATTCTTTCATTAATATAATTATTGTATGTATAGTCTCCCAGTGTTGGAATTGTCATATTATTTTTTTATAATAACCAAACTTCTCCATTAAATTGTGTCCATGGAAGCGAACTGATTTCTAAGATACAGGTTGTTTACCTGGTTGGTATTCAGGCGTCCATTTAGTTTCTTGCAGCCTCTTTTTTGTATAGACCCTAATAGAAGATGAAATAAGATAAAAGAATAAGAAAGATAAAAAATAAGATAAGATAAAAGAAATAATAAGATATAATATAAGATGAAATTGTATTAGGCTATATTTTATTGAGTCCAATAAACGATTTATTTATTTATAAGTGCTGACTAAGATCACGTTTCCAGAAACAGGAGGCCGGAGGGGGCTGGAATTCCAATATTGTAGCTTGCAAAGTAAAGCAGGTAAATATTGCGTGCAAACACACTCCAGTGTTATCAGAAAGGGTTCTTCAGTTCACCTCGAGTCTTGTTCCCTGATGTACGTGGCTTTGTGCCTGTTATTCTTATTTTGTTACTCGAGCCTCTCCAAGTGGTTCTAAGGCTTGTATCTGGGATATTGTTAATTTCTTTGTGGTTTGTTGAGTACGCTTTCCTGGTATGATTGAAAGATATTTGTGATTTTTTGTTATTGTTCCCGCAGTATGCGAAATCTTTTATGTTTTCTTATAATGTCCTTGCTCCAAGTCTCTTTTTTAATCAAGTCTTTTCTCGACTCATTGATTACGCCCACTTCAATTCATGCAAAATAATTTTACTACATTTGTTACTTAGTGGGTGTCCCTGCCGATGCACGAAGAATTCATAAATAAAAACATTAACAAAAATAATATTATTTGAATCATACAAAAGGTAAAAAAAATCGATATAACTATACAGTGCTGAACAGATCCTTGAATCTTTTGGCGCTAGAATGATATTGTCAGGTGAGCGTGGTTGCTAAAGAAATTGTCTATGGAATAGTATTGAAAAAAAAAACAAGATGGCGGCGTAAGTTCCGATTAAGGCCACCTGTTAAAAAACCCATTTTGCATCTGTACAACCGTGTTCCTCCTCACATTGACAACCTTTGACCTTTTGAAAACAATGCTAATCAATCTACCTTCTTTGATGGTTTCTTTTCTGAAACCGGCAAGGGTTAGGGTTCCGTCGCTACGTTATAAATTGCACGGTACGAACCTCTTTGTTCCTCGTCGGGGTTCAATGAATACTATATGAGTTCGTGCTGTGCCAGCCCTGGGATGTCAGGGCTTCTCAAGGTTTTTTCGGCGTTTCGTATTAAAATTAGATATTAATATCAGAGGTATTTGTTGTGTGTTTGTGAAGTCTGTGTGCAGATGTTTTTGACGTCGTGTGTTTACTGTCAGTGGATGTTATGTGTTGAGTTAAATTTGAGTCTTTCAATACCAAGAAACTCGGAGACAAGTAAACATACTATGTTTGCTACAATTTCGCAGTCCGGAGTCTGGATCTTTGCTCGTTTGATGGCAATAGGCTCGCTTCCTATTATATGGGACTTAATATAACTGTACTCTGTTAATCTGTTTACCTCTACATAAGCCTTCCAAGAAACCGGAGTTTAGTATGAAACAGGTAACTATTAGGTTACTACAAACTATTAGATGCGAGTAGCAGTCTACACGCTAGAACCGAGTAATAAAACTACCAATTCCGTAGAACAAAAATGCATGTCATAACTGAACACTTTTTCCGCATGCAATCTGCCACCCACATCACCAACACGACTAATTCCACCAACACATTGTAACATATCATTGAACAATAACAGAACAACACAACAGTGTAGCCAACACAATCAAACTTGATTACCGCCAACATTAAAAAGTTGCAACAAACGAGCTCCTCCCAGTTCCTGTCGCTTTACGATGCCCAAATAAAACTGCTTCATTTTATATTTAAACTGTCTCATACACTGTTGGGTTATTCTGTCAGTTTTTGGGTTAAATTTGTACCCTTTTTTGGGAGATAAGTACTAGGTTTTTTGTGTTTGTGAAATAAACTAGAATGCTAAAACTTTACCTGGATGGTGGAAACTTTTATCTCGATCATATTATTACCCTGTAAACGTTATTGTTATGAACTACTTGGCCTTATTCCAATGTCGATTCAGGTAATGGTCAAAGCGAATGTTTATTTACCTAAAGAAAACTCTTAGATGCTAGTGATAGTGATAATTTTAAACGCAGCCTTATTGCCATCAGCTGACTTTCTCACGGTCAACTGTCCCATAAACACTTGATCAGAATACTCCAAGTATGTGCTGTGCAGACCTTCTACTGCTGGAGCTGTGATCCATGTAAGAGAACCTCTATGGTCTCTGCTTGTTTGCAATGTACTCATCTGTAGCAATAGCAACGAAACATAACTGGTTCATAAATAAATGATAATATTATTCACCATAATCACAGTTCTCACTGCCCAAAATAATGTTTAAGCTGACCCATATTTTGTTAAATAAAATTAAGTAGGTAATTTTTCCGGAACATTTACTAATGAACGGTATATTTTATTTAACCGAATACAGTCCTTAGTAATAGAACCGACATAATCTGTAGACTCAGGCATTTTCCATGATATATCTCTCTATTACCCAATTTATGCCCTACCTTTATGAAAATGTTATTCAATAACAGCGACCATAAAGCGAAAAGCGCTTCAGAACAAAGTATGGGAGTAATAATAAGCGCTGGATCGCTGCACGCCTCATTTTGATTGTACTCATTAAGCCTCTGCAACTGCACATATTACCTTGCAACCTCTCGACCTTATTTCGTGAATAATAAAGGCTGTTTTTGTGTGCTGCCACTGTGTAATTAAGTACTTTTGTAGTGAGTACGAAGCAGTCAGTACAAGCTTTTGTTTTGTGAATTGTATTGAGAGTATTATCGAATGTTCAGTATGATGTTCTTCTGTTTTCAAAGAGCTGTCTGTATACGGGTTTTAATATCCACTGAAGAAAGCTTCCATTGACCTAATTATGTCGTTAGACGGATTGTGAAAGTAAGTAAAGTATATTGTTAAGTAAGACGAAAATGAAATTGAAAGTTTGGGAAGTTAATACTATGAAAATCATTAGGAACTTTTCCTTCATTATTTGTATTTATTTCCATGATTTTCCTCGTGATCTCGCACAAGTGATGTTGAAACATTATAAACCATCTCAAGAATGCTTCAAACGCTCCTCATTATCAGATCACCATGGTAATGAACTTGACATAGTACTTGTTGATACTCAGAGCCAGTTCAAAGGTTTTCACCAAACAAAAATATACTATAAATAATAAACTAGAAAAAGCTTTTGTTTTCGAAAATACGATGAACGATTGGATAATATTAATCAGTGGACGATGTCTGCTGCCAACTGAATAATTATTTGTAGAAATCACATTTTTGCTAACTTATTCAAAGAATGTGTGACCTGACATTCATGCCAATTTGCGAGTTGTTTTATGTTTTACATTTATACAAGACATGTTTTTCACAAGACTTTTACTCAGCCATAACAAAATTGTTAAGTTGTCTAACATGAATGATGTAACATACACGTTAGACAGGTTAACTATTTTGTTTGCCTTTTTGACAAGTCTACTGCTATTTATATTGTTATATGTTTATGACTAGGCTTCACACGATAAACGATTATAATAGACACAGCATGTAGAACATAATGTTTTATTACCTAGGTGTAAGGTGCATTAGTATTTGAAAATGTTTTATGAATGTTAGGTTCATAAAGCCTCTAAAAGCAACAAATGACAATGCACACACGCAGAGCGCCGAGAGTGTGTGTGTGTTATTTATAAAGCAATTAAATGCGCGTGCGACGCAAATGAAGTGTTCGCGCGCAACAAGCGATGTGCGGTTAATAGTCGCTTTATTTTGAGGCGCCATAAATACTTCCAAGTGTTGGATGTTCTTGTTTATACTTGTACCTTTTGGGGTGATGGTAGTGTTAAGTCCATTAAGAACTGTTTTGTAGCCATCATCACTAGCCTGTTGGATTTAAGCCCGTCCAAGAAAAAAGAAATCCTACGTCATTTGACTTGATCCTCGGCTATTGTTATTCAGCTACTAGTACTCTATATGTTACTCCGTATCCATATTGAACCTACAAAAATATTTTTGCGTAAATCTATCCCAGGATACTTGTATGGAGTCTATGTATAACATCGATAGCCCCCAGTCTTCCATCACTCACATATTCAGTACCTACACCCCAATGGCTCTAGTCAACATTGACAAACAACACTACACCTGAACATAGCCGGAATTTTTTAGCTTTTCATTACAATTCTAATAAATAATCTTCTGCGAATCGGCACTCAATATCCTCCTCATTCCATCAATTCACACCCGTATTGTCTGATGCTATAAAATCAGACGGTGTCCTAATTAAAAAGCTGTTTAATTTGATGTTATTACAGCTGCCCCATTATTCTGAGATTAGCGACGACTAAAAACGAGTTAAAAGTCATTAAGTTCACATTTTTAACTCAAAGGGGCGAGAGAGTTCAAGTTAAAATGACTGGTGGCTTTTGAGATTAACACTTTCGAGACTTTTGGCTTTATCCTTTCATTTACTAGACGTATAACTAATTGTGGTTGATAACGTGTGACTCGTATTCACTACGTTGCGTTAATAACAAATAATACGTTTGCAATGTATTGATTAGTACAATACATGGCTATGCAGTAACTGAGACGCACCAGATGTTTTTCATTTTGGTCATTTGTCATAAATATATTTTCTAGTTAAAGCTGTAAAGGATTCAAAATAGTTATAATAATGTAGCCTTCTTACTCCTGACTGTATGTTTGGTCCTATCATCATGACTAGTTTTTTTCCAACGTTTTTGTGAGGCGAAACATTCGCAATTAATTTGAAACTACATCTTTGTTTGCAATTTTACATACGACTACTAGCGTTTTACTTGTATTTATCGGAACGTATACAATTACATACCAAATTCATTCAACTCCCTTTGACATTAACAACGTGGACATAACAATGGTTCTAATAATATCGTCGTCTATCTACACCCACATATTACACATCTCTATTAATAAAGTTATTCGGTCCCCACTAGTTACTGCTGTATAAATCATTGTCGGTATTTCTGTACGTCCGTCACTGAGTCGCGTCGCCTGATTTATTAAGCTAATTACTAGTGCGTTCGTCTTGTTGTCTCTTTCTCCAGAACCCAAAAGAAAAATATTACGCGTAGATTAGTTTTAAAGGTTTAATTAAGTTGAAATACTTTGACTTTGAGGTTGTTAGAACGTCTTTAAGTAAGAAAGCGATAATTTGGTTTGAATTGAGTTTGGAACTATCGGCTTTTGAAAGTGCGAGGCGTCGTTTCTAAATGATAAATTACTGAGAAAGGTTAAAGATTTTTGTTATACGTCTAAAGAAAGGGAATTTTTTCAGCTAAGCTTGTATGGGCCTAATGCGATCAAGGCTGGACATAGGTGCCGCCATATTACAGGGACATTTACATTATTTACTTGCCCATGTTTTAAGAGTAAACGTTGTAAAAAATCCTGTTTGACAAATACTCTTCGACACAATCATCTCTAACTAAGAATTTATTTTCTTTGTACAAAATTCTCAGGGGGTGACGCGACGTCTGAATCCAGCCAAATTGCAGGAAATTCCGCAGCAACGACACGGTAATTAACATTCACGCTGAATTGCTCACTGTTGCTCATTGTTGCCTATTGTTGGCAATTGCTGCTCGACTCGGCGATATATTGCTATGATTTCCAACGTCTTAGTGCTAATCTAAATGGTAGTTTTTAATTTTAAATTGTTTAAAGTCTAGACTAGATATCTATTCTGTTCTGGCTAAAATTATGTTGCCAGAAACGAGTTGTAGTGTTCAGCTTTAGGCTTATCTTCATTAAGTTATAGTGTTTGCACAATAGTTTCTTTAGAGTAATTTAACAGTAAACTAGATTTTCAAGATTAGGGATAAAAAGACATTCCGAATCCTTCTAGAATTGTTTTATCACTGAAAGACATAATTTTAATGCAATTCCTATCACCATCATCATCCACAGCCCGACTTCACCCACTGCTGGGAATAAGCCTCTCTTTGCTTGTGCCAAGCTCCACGTTCTTGTGCCAATTTCATCCAGGGTATTCCTGCAATGGCAACAATTTCGTCTTCCCAAAACAATTGAGCCTATTAGACCTTCCAATACACCATCTCGTAATATTAATATAACTTTTAAATTACAACATTTTAACCGTCAATGTTATTTTCAAAAGTCCAACCCCCCGTAATAAACTTATTTATAAAATCGCTTTAGATTATGAAAATCTAATTGCTGCTTCATAAAATTAAAAGTTATCGCTTTAGGTACTTAAATATTAATGGCTGTTATCGATTTCCGATATTTATGTGGTTTTAACAGAATGTCAACTGAAACACTACACTTAAATAACCTCAGATGTGGTGGTGGCGGTTTATAGTTTAACTCGAGGAATAACTTTTATTCTCTCTTTTAATTTGTGTGGGATATCTCCATTATTGACAATCCACTTTGTTAATTAGACGCCTAAGTTAGGTTGTACTGATATTTCCCTAGTATGAAGTGTGGGCAATTTCAGACAGATGACTGATTTTGTTTCTGAAAAAGACAGCCATTGCTTAGTATAGTTCTCCTGGTTACGTGGCACGCTTCCCTGGTCTGTGCGAGTCTCATACAGGTCTTCCGCACGATCTTCTGTGGCACAGTAAGATAGATGTCCTACATATTGTAATTTTTTTTGTTCTAAATATTTTTTTTGATTACAGTGATTCAACTGCTCTCAAATGGAGATCATTTGTAGCACAGTCCACACTACGAGTACAAGCTTTAATTAAAGTGGCTAGTTACAAGTCCTCTTTCAAATACGTGTGTAAATCCGAGCAAGCAATTGTGACCCTTATACCCTTCATTACAGCCGCCATGAATACTATTGTCATTAATTTGGCCGAGTGTGCATAGGGCGAGGTCCACACTCATGTTATTTTTATACCTACGTCCCTGTTAATGCCTTATGGCCTTTGGCGCTTTTAAATACATTAATGTGGGAGGTTATTTGTTTAAAATGGTAATTTTGTGTCGGTTTAATTTTAGTAAGAGGTATTTTAGAGGCAAATGAGGTTGCTAGGGATAGAACCACCGCTATACCTATTTTGCGAAGCTATGCAAGGATACGGTTCCAGGAATGTAACTGATTAGCACATCTAAATCGCGTGTTATGCTGTCAGTTTTATAGATGTTGAACATTGACCCTGTAGTTTCCCCCCTTAGTAACAAACACTTGGACTGTCTCTTTCTTTATACGAGAGATGTACCGCAATGTCATGCGGAAGAAATCCTTAACAAATGCAACAAAGAATCGATACCTATTGAATATTGGACGCGTGTCCTACGAAGTTTTGCAAATCTGTTAGTATTTTGACTTACCATAAAATAGTGCGCTATCAACTAGTTCCATAAATGACGACGCCATACTAGTATTATAAATGCGAAAGTAAATTTGTCTATCTATTTGTCTAATACCTTTCACGCCTAATTATTAGACTAATAATTTAACTGGAGTTTTATTCTGGATATTTGTTTTGAAAAATGATGAAATTCAAAACACACGCCGATAAAGTCGTGTAAATACTAAAAACAATCAATTATAAGTCACTGAACTGTGCTTACAAATACGGAATACCTCCGCGATGTAGCAGTTAGTTAAACGGAGGTGATATGTAAAGCAAAGGGCCGCGACTACATAAGTAATGAGCGCTAGTCAGTCAATCGGCCGCAGCCGCCGGAATTCATTATCCTCTACCCTTGCTCACTGTAGTCACTGCTGCTGTTGGCTCTTAACAACTGAGTCGGTGGTATCTATACTTAGACATGTTCAATATATGTATGTAATGCTGGGTTGTAGAGGTCAGATAGGCAGTCGTTCGAGACAATTTATTTTTACTGCCAAATAGATATGGTCTTCCGTTGGACCTGGGTGTCATTTCTAGATCTTTGACAGCTGTTATGGTCAGGCAGTTACATGTCCGAAGGTCTGAATAACCAGTTTTACCAACCAAAGAGGAGGTCATATAAGCAATCGCTACATGAAAAATACTGATATGCAGCTGCATCCGTACAGACTGAAAGCCGACCCCAACGTAGTTGGAAAAAGCCAAGTTATATCATGATGATGAGTTACAAGGCTCAACTTACAAAAATTATTAATACTTGGTGCAGTTCGTTGAAACCCTATTTCAGGTGGCAGACGATTGATTACCGAAAAATGAATAATTTGCGTAGTTTAGTTGTACTTGAGATATTCAATATCTGTTTACAAGATTAGAAAATAATGAAATATTGGTTTTGTGCGACTAGCGCAGACACGTTTAAAGATATTTTTAAAGTGAATCATTAGTCACAAGTTATTAGGCGTGCTATGTGTTTTCTATAAAAACTTCAAACAAATTCGCCTGTTCGGGGCTCTACGGCTAATTTGTTCCTGTTCACAGCAATTTGTTTCGTGTAGTTTTTTGTTCGCATATTTTTATCGAGCCCTGGCGACTAGGTCAGTTCGACTTCATAAAGAATTTGCCACGTTCTTTACGAAGATTTATAATGGAATATTATTAGCATAGCAGACATTGGATCTACCTGCACAAATAGTGCCAAGAACTTGGCTGAAATAAATACTTGCTTATATGGCTTACTGCTTCCATAGTCTTTCGGGTTCGATTCCCAGATCGTGCAAAGTGTAATTGGGTTTTCCTATCAACAAATTCGTATTGGCAACCCGAGCCTGATTGTGCCTTGTTGATGGCAGTAGACTCGCTCCCTATTACGTGGAACTTAATCATAAGCGGATGTTAACCTCTGGCTAACCCGTCGGGAAGAACTGTCGTGATGGTATGTTACATACATACGTGAAGCATTATTATGTTAGAAAGGCATGTGCACTGAAGCAAGATTTATAAATTGACAGTCAGATTAGAAAAAGCTGTATTCAGACAAAATAATAACATATTAAAATTGCTCTTTAAATATATGAATATTAAGTATCTACAAAGCCTTTTTGAAAATTGAGTGAAGAATTTGATATGCTCTAGACTTGTTTGAACTCGATAATGAGATTTTTTTCTTTTTGCATTTTAGTTTGAATTTGAATACACATTATAAATACAAATTGGAAGAGTTAAATTATATTTTCGATTTGTTGATGTATCTAGTTAAGAGGGTTGGATATTTTGTAAACGTATTCATTTAACAGTCTTTGTTTTTTAAATGAATTTGAAGTGCAATAGTTGAGATGGTCATCAATCATCTACTAGATGTAAGATAAAACGAACAACTAAACACAGATAAGTCCCTTCATCCTTTTAACTAGAATAATTTCAGTTGTACCTTAATAAAATTGTATTGCTCGTAAAGACGACGAACTTTGAAAACCAAGTTTTCTGTATGTCCTTGTGGTTTACCTCATAGTATTTTGTTTACCTTGAAATTTCTTTAATCTTAAAAGAAAATATTTTCCTTGACGTTAGTCGAATACATGCGAGAACACCTATTATCTGATACCATGGGGGTAGGCAGTAACTACAGAATGGTAGCTGCTACAATTGTAAAGTTACACTCGCGCCGAGACACCACGACCGGGCGAGTGCGACGGTGTACAGCCAAACCTCGGTATTCCTCGTTTGGTGAGAATGTACAGCCACCTTAACATACTCCTTTTGCTAGGTGCACGTCCATATACCGGTCCATACACGCATGCCGGTTGCAGATATTCAGTTGGGTAGTATCTAGATATCTACGTACTATTAAAACATGACGGCCTTCCCCTCGATCTATGATACCAGAGCATCATAAAGACCCGATGACACAGTCAACTCCAAAATAAATTCAAATGGCACACAAAGTAAAGCGAGCCGAGTTGAATGTTTAGCAGCATCCCCTTTCAGCCTGTTATCTTTGTCACTGGATCAAGATACCGCCGAATAGACGGCACTTTCCTCAAACTCTGGCCCCCATAATTAAAATGCTTTAGTGTTTATGTTAAATTTTGTCGTAAAAGCTGATTTAATGTTGAGAGTTATTAGCTGAGGAGCGTGGAAGAGCGGCTTAACTTTTGTTGTGTGAAGGTGTAAGAAGTTTATAGCAAGGAGTTAAAAGTTCTATTAAAATTGTCGATGATGCCGTTGTGCAAAACGAAGATTAGGATACTTTTTAGGATAGTTTCTGTGAATACTAAGAATAATCACTCCATCTGCCAACACCGTGTCCCACAAATCGAATCTAGTGAAAATTGTCCTACTAGAATCCTATCCAATCGAACCTGCAGCATCGAAATTTGACATAGATCTACTTACATAAAAAGAAGATTCTCTGAATCTTATTTATAATCTGATATGTTCTTATACAGTTTTAGCTTTGTATCCAACTGATATAGTAATTAAGGTGGTCGTTTTTAAACCAATAAACTGCACATGACATAACCGCACATTTCTCTTAATTCATTTTACAGTTTGGAATGTAATATCCTGCTCCAAATGCTACCAAACGCAACATTAAATATCTTACCACATGCACCTATAACTATTAACTATTTTAAAATCAAGACTAAGTAACGGAAGCTAACCGTGGTTTGCGTTTCCGTTTGCTTACGTAAACGTATAAGTTTACGTTCTGGTTTATGAGCCGTAGTGGGGTATTTAAGTTCCTGTGGTTTACGGGGTACTTTAAGATCCCATGTTTATTATGCGATCCTTTGTGTGAAGATCGATCGCTGTGTGTTTAGGCTTCCGAAATATTCGTGACTTTCTGATTGACAGGAAAGTAGGATTACCGCTTGTAGATTGTAGCGTGACAAACATATTTAATAGGTGGTAATTTAACGGTTCATTCACTACTACAGATTAAGTAATCACTCTTTCTATTAATTATTGAATCGGACGTTTAGCATAAGCATAGCATAATCAGCCTATAATGTTCCCACTGCTGGGACACGCGGCCTCCTCTCTATGAGAGGGAATGGGCTATAATCCACCACGCGGGCCCATTGCGGGTTGGTAGATATCACACGTCTTCGAATTTTTAGTTCTAGGACATGCTGGTTTCCTCACGATGTTTTGCTTCACCGTTTTTGAGAGCAGTGGTGATGAAATAAATTACACGAAGTAATGCGCCTGCCTGGGTTCGAACCCACGACTTACTGTTCGTAAGTCGGGAACGCCACCACTGGGCCACCGCCGCTCTCCTAAAAGGTACATTTTCACCACCCACCAAACCTAGAAATAAACTACGCAGCCAAATTTTCCCCTAAAGACAAAATTAAAACATAAAGAGGTTTAACCTCGATCCCTCCCTGATTGAGTCCCATATTGAGGAGTGATGTCACATTATAATGGAAGGTTGTTATTGGCGCGTCTTCCTGTACCTCCGACTTTATGAGGTACCTCCCTTCATGATCGAGGTACAAGTGGAAATTGACTTTTCCGGGTGAGGAGTTCAAATTAGATGCCAAGACTTGTTATTAGGGGAATGAGTGGAATATTACGTTATTTATTTCTTGATAAAGTAGGAAAATATGCTGAGGTTACGAATTATATAAGCCTTTTGAAAATCAGGTAGGGAAATCATCCAAAACAGTAATTACTACCACAGTAATTACTGTTTTGGATGATTTCAAAACATAACTCCTAATTTCACTTCATCTAATACTTTACCCAATCTTCGGAAAATCGCTAAGCGGTTGGTCGACTCTTCACGTGACCAGAGGGCGGGCCTGTTTTTGGCCATCAGCGTTGCAATCCAACGTGGTAATGCTGCCAGCCTTCTGGGCACTTTTCCTGTTGACAGCGATGCGGACGAATTTTCGGACGCCCTGTAACCCTTTTCTACTTGTACATATTTATTACTATTATAGTTTTGTAGTTTGTGAATAATTTAATTATCTTTTGAATAACGTTTACTGTATATTGTGTAAATACTCAGCTTTCTAATAAAAGTATTCCTTGTAAATATAAAAGATTTTGTTTTACGACACGGCCTTAAAAAGAGGCGCCGCCCTAAACACGGTATTATCCCTGCGGATCTTTATTAATCTTCGACGGCAGGTATCCTGTTCTTCAATAAAAATAGATGTCACAAAGTCACGAAACCAAATTAAATTCTATTGATACTTAGTCGCGGAAACTCTTATAAGCAAAAACACAAGAACTAAAAAAATCTGGCCCTATTTGGGGCCCGGCTTTAAAAGCTCACTCGCCTTGCTTTTACGGACGCCAATTTTATTCTGGAGGCTTTTATTTTGTGACGTAAGCACCCTTATCTCCAGTAGAGTCACGGCTCGAGTAATATCATGAGGATTTCTTATCTTGTCATTTTCAGTTCTAGGTTTAATTTAGGTTGTTTTACTCAGTTATTAAAGCCTCCGACATCCGATGATCAATCATTATCGTTATGAGTGGAATAAAGGAGAAGTTTTTCTATCGTGTGCCCAAACTTGGACAAAGATTCATTGCCCGTTGTGTGCGTAAAACGATTCTGTGATGCGATCGACGCCACAAAAGATGGCGGGGTGAAACTTTTGAAAATTATCGTCTTGGGCGCAATTTCAGGGTTCGGGTCAGGGCTGCCGCGATAAATTACGAATCGATTCCGGGTGCATGCCAAATCGAATGGGGTTCGATTAACGCGACGATTTCCACAGCGATTTGTCAATTTATTAATGACGTTCTCAGTGTGCTTTATGGAAATTGTGTTTAATTTATTCATGCTAATAATTAATTAGCGATTGCCAGAAATATGAATAAGTTTAATGTTATTGCTTAATACAAATCTACCTGTCATAATATTATACATAGAAATCCAAACTCACCTTGACTAAAGAAACTCGATTGTACTCAACTCGCAACTTCCCTCCACTCACTTCATCCAAAGACATCGATGTCCATTAGAACTCCCAAAGTTAGGGGGTCGAACAGCTCCCGTGAGTTGTGTGCCGCGATGGGGTCTTTATAGGTATCGTAATGGGCCTGTAACAGCCACCTTTGTGAGAGCAAAGTTGTATGCACGGGTAATAAAAGAAAAAATTGAGCTCATAAAACGCAGGTTTCTAATATATTTGGAGAGAGTACCTACGGCGTATCGATGTGTTATTGAATATTAGGGTTGCCACACGTTTCTCACATGTTCAGATCGGCATCGGCATGATTAGGCAAAGCCGAGCGGCCTAATCAAATATTTGTGGACATATGTACGTGGCAGTAGCACACTCTAGTTGTTGATGCCCTTGTTAAAAATCACAATATCGAATCTGCCAAACCGAACAATAATGTAGACCGTGTAGCACCCCTTACTCGATACTTATGATTTTTCTTTTGTATTTTTGTTTTGACGTTAATGTTGTTTTGAAAAAGTACCAACTTTGGTAATTTGGGACACTAATGAGGTGTCGGCAGTAATGTGTATGATTTTATGTCTGTGTATTATTGAGTTTTGTGGTAATGCAGCTGTGTTAGTGTACTAACTCAAAGAGAGACACTGTTAATGTTTTTTTGGGACTAATACCAGACATATTGATAAGTTTGAGGTATGGTGCAAACAAGTGTTAACCTCTTAGGTTATTGTCGAGGAGTCGAAACTGTTCTCGATCACCCTGTAATTAATATAACTAACTACATAATTACAGGGGAGGGTTTTCAGATGGTGCAGTAACAGCAGATACTATAACGGTTGCAGCTACAGAAGAACAATCTCTGTAGACTGTCCGTAGCTTTTTATGTACCTGCAGTCTGCGTTCCCAGATTGACAAAATCTACAATCATCAAGAAAATGGGCAATTTAGACGACATCATTTTTTTGTTTTTAGTCGATCTCGTTCTTAATAAGAAAAAAAAAATCTTTTTGACCAACTGAGGTTAAAGTTATTTACCTTTCATTACTTAGTGATCAAACATCTTAGCCATGATATTTTTCAACATAATATGTTATTTACTACACAAGTTTTTTTGCACACGCCATGGCTTGCAGCAGACGTCCACTTGGTTTTAACAGCCATTGTAGGTAGACACCTCAACTATAAAACAACCATGTTTACCGACCCTCAATCATCTGATTGGGAAGACGTAAGAGGACACTCTACTTACCCACATTTGTCAGTGACAATCCTGCCGATCTTATCATCTACACGATAAATCATGGTAACAAAATTTGTTAATAGGATGGAACATCGTCGATCGAAAACTTTGTGAAAAATCGTTATCTGCTAACTAGGCGACACCTGGGTTTTATCAAACTTCCCTCCTGCGTCGAGTTGGCGCGTTACGTTTATTAGTTTAGTCTGGAGCTCTGGAAGTTCCCTGCGATGTTCGTGCGGACGCTTGCAGTAATTTCATGGTTGCCACCTATTCCTGGGAGATACTGCTGCAATATATATTCACATAGCCCTGTAGTAAGTCCCCGGTTCTATTCCAGTGACGGGAAAAGTACTGCTGGTTTCTTTCACAATGAATTATCTTTGTAGCAGCCTGGGGTCTGAATACCTGGCCGGTTATGGCACTAGACTCGCCCCATATTACATAAAACTAAATAATAATAAATAATAATAAAATTTATTCAAAAATCTAAAGTACAACTTTAACAGTTTATCTTAAATCTATATTAAGTTCACTCATGATTTGTGCCTGAACTAGGTAATCCTGTGTTTCAGGCGATTGTAAGTAACATTAATTGATTAAATAATCACTTATCATACTAATCTTATTGGTACATAGGTAAAAAGTTATATAAACTGAAACATAAATAGCGAAATGTGGGTGTTACCAACCTTTCTGATGACAGGCATGATGGTATGCATGCTAGAGAAATTTTCATACAGTATGTTGTCTTCTTCAAATAAAGTGACCCGAAAAAACGTAACATCACAAATACTTTGTTTCCAAACAAACGCAGGTATCTCTCATACTCGTGGGTACATACAATTAGGAATGCCACCCACATCCAATCCTTCGACACGCAGAGGAGAGAAATTGAAAAAAAAGAACCACCACATCCGACTCCCCGAGTCTTTGTTTGACCTCGATTCTCTGACGTCACATCCGCCACATCGAAAGATTAAAAACTTTATTTTGGTGCGCAACGAAATTGTTTAATCAAACCGTCGTTTGGAGGATGAAAGGGACGGACGAATGAAAGTGCGCCGTACGTGCTGACGGACACAGTGCACAACGTGCAGTGACTCAACTGAGTTGCAAGCGTTGAATTTACACCAGATTTAAAACGTACCATAAATCGTGGATAAAGTAATGGACAGTTGGTAATGCGATCCAGAACTGAAGTTTGCTCTTACTCGGGCTCGTTGATAGCTATAAATGCCAATCAAGTGAATAAACATTTAAATCACATCACTTTTATGCTGATGTCAACGTTGTTTATTTTATCTTCATCTTATAGAATCCGTTTGGTAATAGTCGTTAACTAATTTAATTATCAAAATCTCTTTTAAAATCTAAAAGTATTACTGGTCAATCTTTTTGTTTTAATTGCAGAGCTTTTAAAGAGTAAATCACAATAATTATTTTCCTAAATCAATGTTTCACTTGATGGTAATTAAGCAGCGAAATAGTTTTCTCCTTGGATTTTATTTTCACGTAATGATAAATTAACACTAAGGTACTTTTTGTTGAAAATGGCGCCGAACATTTTAGTTTGTAATTAGTAAAGTCATTAATGTAGTGTTTTTGTCGGTTTTTTTCATAAAGTTCTGACATGAAAACACATTTCGTGGAAAATATTAATTGATTATATTTTATATTCAGAATTATGATTAGATTTGCTAATTATTCCTATGAGATGCTGAATTTTCTTTTAACATTTTTCTACGAATTGTGAATAAAAATGATTAAGTACTTAATTTATAAATTACAAGTTTTTTACCAGTGTCATTGACTTTCTGACAGCCTGTCTCTGTGCCTCTCAGAATGGGTAAGCGGGAATGCAAAAAAAGATTTGGCGAGCGCACAGCAGCGTAGCAATTAGCGCCATACATCATGTCAGGGACGAATCGAATATGTTCCGCTGCAAAATTCTGCACTGTGGCAAAAGCTACTGTTTTATTTCAAACTTACATTCATACAATTCGAATATTTTGAATTTATGCCGTGCGGTTATGACTGCTCGTAAATATACATAAATATGCGAATTGTCTTTGCGTCTAGTTGGCGTATTTCGTTTATTGAGAACTATAAAACAGGGTCACGTAGTGTCTGGAATAATTCATAAGGCTATAACATTTTTAAACTGTATGTTGCGATAAAACTTGCAGAATTGTATAACAGTTACATACGACTCACGACAAACTTAATAAGGTAACACACGAACAATCTTTACAAATCGGAACTCTTATAATCTCGGCAATTCCACACATCCATTGATCCCACTACTACTTGGGTTCTGTCGGAAACTAAAAGTTGGACACAGGACATGTTCGTTACTGCTATATTTAGCTGTAGCGTGTAGTTCAGGAGTTTTTCTCGCGAACTTTATTGGGTCATAGTTTGGGAGCTCACTTGACGAAGTTTCTGCATCTTTTATAGTTTCGTAGTAATCTCATTTTTTGTTGTTTTTGTTTTGGGATAAACTGGCCCGAGAGGAGGATATTAATACTTTTTTGTCATGTTTTCGAAAGGACCGGGCTCTTTTATTTGTTTGAATCAGTTACATGTTGTGTAAGAGCTTGTTGTATCAGATCTTGTCAGTATTTCTGCTGAGAATGAGCGGCCTGTTGACCTTGGCACTGTGCCCGATAATTAGAGATAGCGTTGTTTCTTAGGCAGTGGTCCTTGTAGTGGATACATAGTAAGAACATTTCTACCTTGATTTATCGACATCTTCTTAATTTAGCCCAAGTTGTAGTAGTACAATGTCGCAAGATAATCAAGCCAGCTTAATTTGGTATATCTATTACCATCTTAAGTATCGTCATTCCAAAGGCTCTTTTGTTGCAATAAGACATGAATTTTTGAACTAAAAATCTAAATCACATCACTTTCTAACGTATCTCAATACGTACTACCCACATGTTTACAGACTGGTCACGTGGGTCCTCGCCATGCGCTATACCGGATCAATATGGTTATTTTAGCGATTGTCGTCAGCCAACAGTGACCGACAGTGGCCGACAGTAGCCACCAGTCACCACTGGACGCCACTGGCAGTCACCGTGCCATAACCCCCCGCCACTATGTGAACTTAATGGCCGCGCGAATGTACCCGCGGCTTTTAAGAGCGAGCACTTTTAATGCAGATTCCAATGTCGGGTGACAGAGTAAAATAAATTAAAGTCTATTCGGATGTTGTCGGTGTTACTAAAAACTTAATCTGTCGTAAAAGTGACAAGAATTTAACCCCTAGAATACAGAAAGCCATGATTCATTTGGCTATAAGTAATACAAATAAAAATAATCACAATAACAGCAAAACCGTCCAGAAAAGAAAGCAACTATAAGTTTTTAAACTGTCATGGTCACTACCATTATCATTAACACTAGAAACGGGATATTTACCATGTCCACACAGCGGACATGGTAAATATCCCGTAACAAGAAAGCAACTTCTGTGAATAATCCTATAAAAGTTGTACATCTTCGTATCCGCACAAAACTATATTTTCGTTAAAAGAAAAAGGCTGTAACGTAATCTAGCTAATAGAGACCTCCTTTCGAACACACTCGATTTACCTACAAAACTGATTTATCTATAAACTGCTTACCTTTTCTCCGAAAAAGTTTGAGTAAAGGAAAAAGCTTATTACGTAGTAGGTAGGCACAAACTCGGTAACCTATCATCATTGGGAGGCTGCAATTTATACACATGGCTTCCTTATAGCAGAACCCTATGCCACAGTATGGGAAGATACAGAAGGCCAACTATTTTATTGGAGAACACTAGATCATCGATCGCGAAAGGACCAGATTATTAAACAGGAAAAGATCTAGGATTGATCCCATAATAATGTTTTAGTAACGCATCTTTTACAGTCGATACTGACATTTCATTGCGATGCTATGATTTCAGTGTGCTCGTGCTCGAAGAACGAGTCCCGAATAGTGTATTATATTTCGTCGGTTTCTGCTTTACATTCAAATTGGACTGCATTAGAAGTGGAACTTACTGTGCTGTTATCGCCAAAAACAAAAGGCGCCATAAATACCCTGACGAGTACAGCAACACTCGGTCGGTAGATGCTCCGAGCTAGCGTTCTACATCCATGTTTAAATTAGTTCGCAACGGTGCCAAAGCCAATCCAAATTGCTGCGAGCAATAAAAAGTAAAACGGAACTGTTTCAGAGGACTGCCGTCGCAGTTTGCACTCGCTTTTGTTTCAGTTGGCGGCAATAGGTGTGGAGTTTTATTACGCGTGTAGTGGGCCTACTGTTCTCGGATAGATTGTGGCACTTCGGTACTATTCCGCCGGCTCGCAAGGGATGGGCAAAACGTGGGGTCGGAATATGTGCAACGTTGCTACACTTGTTTTTGTTTATATTAAACTGTACAAAGGTGCTACACGAACAGGAATTTTGAAGAAAGACCCGTCATGTAACAGCAGATAAAAACATCAGTCTATTCAATTACGCAGTAGTTTCTTATCCAAAGGAAATGCTTCTATTAATGCTCGTTCATTTGAAAAGAAAACTCAATGAAAAAATTCGATGGTTTTAAGTTCACTTAAAAAATAACTGAAAATGCGGTGTAAATCCATAAAATTCCTGTGTGCGTTTACTTCTAGGAAAAAGTCTCATTATAAGAGCCCTGAACCTGCCTTAATGGGAGTTGTTTTACCGATAAAACTAAACTTTAAACATACGATACCCACATTTATCTAATGTAACATTTTCACCTATTACCGATATCGCAGAAAGTTTCTTCTACGGAGGTAGCACTCACTTCTATCGGCGGTAAGGCAAAGGTCCCACAGTCGACGAGTAAGCGACTGGGTATCGACTATTTTCTCTGTATAAAAGTTTGTAGCTCCTGTGCCTATGTAACTAGTAATAGTCACTGACTCTTTATACACCCGCCGGCGAGCGAGAGATCTGTCGACCATTATCAATCCATCTCTTGCCCTTATCTGAATTTATTTGGCGTCGACGGAGCATGTCTTCTACTTCCATACTTCTCTCACTCGTCTTCTCAGTTTAACTCGGTTTTAGGAGCTAGCTTTACTCGCTTCTCGCTGGCAGAGGTGCACGTGCCTAAAGGAGTGCTTATACCATTAGGGGCAGTTTATCGAGCAACTTGCACATCTAACACTTTTATGATCGCACACAGTTTGTATCGACGCTTGCGAACTTGACTAAACTTTGTGGTTTATGAAAGTGTTTTATTTATTTTAGTTCGGTTTTGTATAGTCTTCTTTTTCTTTCGTGTCGGCAAGAGCGGTTCAAGATTGTTTTAATGATAAAATATAGCCTGTTAGCAAGTATGGGGACTGAGGCCCGTTCATTAACATAGCTAAGTTACAAACTAACCAGACTATCAAGGATAATATTTCAATGGCGGCCCGTACACGACATGTCTTACTAACACGTTATTAACTAGTTTGCGAATTATTTGACAGCTGTAAAATAACCTCATTGGCGGCGGTTTTTATACTTTTCAATATTAACGACTTGTTTCAGCATTGCTACTTATTTATTGAAGAGTTTTTCTTCGCTTGAGCGAAACTAAGTATTTTAGTTCAAACTTTCCACTAGTTAGCGATAGTTCAAGAAAACAATGACAGCTGTTAGTTCGACGAAGCTGTAAACAAAGTGAATTATTTATCATTCGCGGCGGGTCAACGTGGTGCGGTTTTCTAAATGGGTCAGCTTTTTATAGTAGCTAGTGGTGTTGTGTTCTTTATTGTTATCTTTTAAGAGATGATCGTTAATGGTATGTAGCAAAACACTAGTATCTACACCCTGCGCACAAATAAATTGAGTACAAAAATTGTTCCACATTGCGCATTTTTGTGACGTCTACGTATAGACCAGGGTCGATAATTTTTAAAACCAAAAAAAATAATAGTAGGATGAAACCCATTAGAAAAGGAGGGGAATATTATAAAAATGAAAGGAAAAATAATTTACGGGCGATCTGAGGTCGGGAAGGGGATGGGGGTGAGTTTTTAAGGGTAAAAAACGGTTTTTCTCGATTTCCGGCAAAACTAAAAGTCCTATCGAAAAAAGTCAAATGGCAAAGTTGTAGGTAATAAAAAGATCTAAAACTTTTGTATTTACAATTTTTTCACATAACCTCTAAATTTATGTGAAAAATTCAAAAAACCAAGTTTTTGGTTTTTTATTTTTATCTTTTACAAAAATTTGTTTTTTTTAACGAAATTTGGTGAAAACTTGCCTTTTTATGTCCCGAATACGCTGTAATTTATTTGATTAAAAATATTTATTTCTTCACCTCATTTTGAATTAATATCGAAAAAGCACCCTAATTTTCCATCGAAAATTCACCCGTCAAAATATCAGCTTTTTTCAAAAAGTTGGTATGTTTTCTGTTCGTTGAAATCTCTACTTTCCGATGGTGAAAAAAAAAAAATATGTTACTGTAGTAAATCTTCTCAGAAAATGCAAAAAATCGAAAAAAACTCGAATTCGATTTTTTTTAAAAATTATTATAAATAATTTTGAGCTATTTATTAAAATTTACACTTTAATTACTCGAAAAACGTTAGATTACATGCTACATTAATTTAAAAAAATTGCAAATCAAAATATACTACTATAATTAACAAACAGATAAGTTAATAAAATTAATATTTATTAAGACATCTACAATATTTGGAGAAAGTTGTCGAATCTTTTTTAAATTATATGCGTAGATGCCTATTTATAACTATTTTAAGATAAATTATATACCTGAGTGACCTACGAAAAATTGTAGCCCATGAAAAGGTATTTCATGGAGAAGTGGGGAAGGGGCTAGGCGGGTCTGGGGCTTACTACATACATACCTAGTATTTCGCAGCTGTTGTTACAACCGTTAGCCTAGCAAGTATTCGAAATACAGTACAGTATACAACATCGTTAATAAAAATACACGTACACGCTGAGTTTCTTGAAAATAATTGTGACACGTTTACTTAAAAAAAAAACTTTTCGAATCTGCATAGGAAGGTAAATACTAGGTATCTCTATTTTTATCTGTATCAATCAACTCAAACATTAAAATAGTAATATTTTCTTTAAAAAATAGTATGCTTAACGTAACATAACCTAAAGATTAAAATTAAATGATATTTTAGTACAAGATTAAAAAATAATAATCTCCTTAATTTTGCACAAACAAATTTAGTTAATCCCATGAAAAAAAAAATATTTCAAAATACATAAAAAATATATTAAAAATCTATAAAAAATATACAAAATATATATTTTTTTTATATTTTTAGCTATGTTTTTTATGTCTTTTAAGATATATTTTGAATGTATCTAAAATATATTTAAAATATATGAAATATACATGAAGATCGGCCAAAAGTTAGTTTTTAAAAATATATTTACCATACATTTTTTTTTTATAATTTATCTTAAAATAGTTATAAATAGGCATCTACGCATATAATTTAAAAAAGATTCGACATCTTTCTCCAAATATTATAGATGTCTTAATAAATATTAATTTTATTAACTTATCTGTTTGTTAATTATAGTAGTATATTTTGATTTGCAATTTTTTTAAATTAATTTAGCATGTAATCTAACGTTTTTCGAGTAATTAAAGTGTAAATTTTAATAAATAGCTCAAAATTATTTATAATAATTAAAAAAAAAATCGAATTCGAGTTTTTTTCGATTTTTTGCATTTTCTGAGAAGATTTACTATAGTAACATAAATTTTTTTTTCACCATCGGAAAGTAGAGATTTCAACGAACAGAAAACATACCAACTTTTTGAAAAAAGCTGATATTTTGACGGGTGAATTTTCGATTGAAAATTAGGGTGCTTTTTCGATATTAATTCAAAATGCAAATAAATTACAGCGTATTCGGGACATAAAAAGGCAAGTTTTCACCAAATTTCGTTAAAAAAAAACAAATTTTTGTAAAAGATAAAAATAAAAAACCAAAAACTTGGTTTTTTGAATTTTTCACATAAATTTAGAGGTTATGTGAAAAAATTGTAAATACAAAAGTTTTAGATCTTTTTATTACCTACAACTTTGCCATTTGACTTTTTTCGATAGGACTTTTAGTTTTGCCGGAAATCGAGAAAAACCGTTTTTTACCCTTAAAAACTCACCCCCATCCCCTTCCCGACCTCAGATCGCCCGTAAATTATTTTTCCTTTCATTTTTATAATATTCCCCTCCTTTTCTAATGGGTTTCATCCTACTATTATTTTTTTTCACTTTTTATTATTTTTAAAGGCTTCTACCCTGGTCTAGTATATACGAGTATGTATACGACGGCGCCCCTGCGAGGCGTCGCCTATGGTTAACATTGCAAACTACACAGACGACAGTGATCTTGGCTGGTATTCTCTCTGGCGGAACGTCATGGCGTTGCGAGCAGGCATATTGACACAAGCGGTTGTCAAGGATGGTGCCGCGCACAGAACATCATATATATGTATAATCGTGTATAATACTGTGCTGCGTGACAAGGCATTGACGGATCGCCGATGTCTCATTTCTAAATCTAATGAAATCTTCCTCAATTATGTATCAAAACTCTATTTTAATATTAAATTACGTTAACAGTGCTTCATTGAAGACATATGTAACATGATTTTTGTAACTGAATGATTATTATAACAGATTTCAATCAAACGAATATTTGTTTAATCTGAACGTCAATCGTTATGATGTTACATATCATGGGTGATTCCGATGGAGGCGGGCAAGACCCTTCATATAGGTACTTACATGGTATTCTTAAATTCAAAAGCTTAGATATTGAAACAATTCGTTTTCTCGGATAAGCCAAACTCTACTAAAAACTTTTCAAGGCATTGTCCGAATTTTAATGAATACTAAAGATACAATTATGATATTGATCACAATAAAGCGTAGCAACAATACCCGTTAATTGGCGGAGTTCATCGTGAATACATAATCAGTTCATATTATTGTTTCCCGAAGTTATACCTACGCAATCATGGTCCAGCTGTTATTTCATTTAATGTTTGAGCCCGGGTCTGTTGGCTTTACTCTGGAATGATGAATAACATAGGCATAGGATAAACAAGACCTGAGATATGAACTTTAGCTTGAGTAATGAACTTTGAACATGGTAGATAACAGTAAACGGTAGGTATGATAATGAGGTGTCGAGATATATAAATGTTGCTGGGTCATTGATCCTCTGATTTTTCTATAGATTAGGTAAAGGACTCATGGGATCGTAATTTCCAGCGATAATCGGATCCAATACTGTGGTCCTCAGTGGTCAGTCATGTGATTGGGATGAATCGGCTTCCATATCAAGTGTAGCAGGTCTATGGTCTGCGCAGTCAACTGTAACTTTAATTTTTCAGTTTGAGTATTTCCAAGTCGGCAAAGGAATATTTTTAATTTGAAACAATACATAGGTATAGGTAGATTGGTAGATTTGTGGGGGCGTATGTCTAAAATACTCTTGTATCTACATATATCGATTACGATTTACGCTTTTTTGATGACGACAAAATTTAACAAAAAACTAGAGAGCTGTCAAGGGACACCCGGATGGAACGAAGTTCCTTTCGATGAAGTAGAAAAAGCCGTCTAGCCCCGCAACGCGCGATAAGGAACCACGTTCCAATAACTTAAACATACGAGTATTAAAAGCATTCTTATTCTTCGCCTAATAACACATTATTGCAAATTAAGAGCGTGAATTAGGAACATACGACCCAATGATGTACCGTCCAAACACAGGTGTAAGTGCAGTGGATGACAATTCTCACACATACACACAATGCTTATTATTTGGGAAGTTAATTTTCTTTTGGAGAATTGTTACTGATGACAAATTGTCCTTTTCAGATATCCGGTATACCACCAGTAAGTCTTGTGCGAACTCAGTCATCGGAGTGTAGTGCGCGAGTGAGAGTGCTAGTGATCTCTTGTTGCGCGGTGTGCGCGCGCGCGGGGGCGTGGCATGAGCAGCGAGGGCGCGCGGGGCCCGCCCCGCTAGCGACATGCGCGCACGCCACGCCGCGCACCTCGCCCTGCTGCTGCTGGCGCATCTAGTGCCGCCAGGTTAGTGATAAACAGTTTATTTAATTGTGAAACTCTGTCTTATGTGCAAAGTGAAACGTGAATAATGAGGAGCTAATGGTCAATTAACACAGCATATTGCAGTCCATGGGTGAACATGGCCTCTCCTTAGCTTCGCTGCAATACCCTGTCCTCCGTTTTCTCCATCCAGTCTGTGGCAGCCAGCTTTTGAAGGTGGTCGGTCCATCTAGCTGGGAGGCGTCACACTACGCCTGTAGATACGCGATATCCACTCCAGGACTCGTTTGCTCCATCGGCCGTCGCCGGTATTTCGACAAGCATGGCTGACCCCCGGGCATTCCAGCTTGCTTACTCTGTAAGCTATGTACGTTGGGAACATCAGCTCTTCTCCAGATAGTTACGTTTCGGAAATACTATCGTGTTTTGTCATGTACCTAGGTGAGTACTGACTTACTGAGAGCTTACACAGATGGCAAAAAACCAGACTAACGATGACTCGATGACGGAAAGTGTAGACTTAAGTTATCGTTATCGACCGCACTGATAAGATGATTAGGAATTAGAAGAACTATGTAATTCAGAGGATTTTCTTATTATTTGTAATAGATCCATCTCAAATAGAAAGGAAAACTTTAAAGCCTCTTGAATTTTTTTCTCAGAATACAGAGTTTTTGTAAACACACCAATATCATGACCCTTAAAGTCTCAGATGGGTAATCAATTACGCGGTTGATTGTTACAGACGTATCATAGAAGGGCCTTTGTTCTCTTCAATATTTTCTCTTGAAGAAAGCCCGAGGGGCCGCTTTTGTCAGCCCGTCATCTGTGGCTTTTTATTGATTGATTTTCCTGTCTTTTGACAATTCGGCTCTCTTTCCTTATGTGTGCATGTCGGGTTTCCTTTTGTTACATAAAGAATAATTCACTCAGGAAAATTTTGTGTTTCTAAATAAAATCACAAGAAACCAGCAATATGCGAGCAATGTAATAATCTCAGTAATCTATTCTACTGTTATGTAGAAGAGAATTATTGTCAGTGATATATTGTGCGCGACAGTTCGCACGAAGTGTCCTTCGTGTCATCACATAATACATGAATATCCACAAAAATAAACGCACAAAAAATATTATTCAACCTTTTCATATTCATCGGTTTTATTTGTCGTAACGACAAAACACTCGAGCGATAAGGGTTTCATGTTCAAATTGTGCCGAGCACGGCTCTAAAATGGCCAATAAAACGCGGAATTGATGCTCAACCGGCCAAAAATTGTTTTATCTCCAAAGTTTCCTCACCGCGCCGATAGAAAGGGCGATCCTTGTTGAAATTGAAAAGCGTTTGCTAGTGGGGCGCCGAGGATCCGCTCTATGAATAAACTCGATAAAATTTACCTAATCGTAAAAAGTTGGGGACGCGGACCTTCAGATACGGCCGGGACGAGCTGCGCTCGAGCGGCCAGCGCCCAGGGCGAGCGCGCGCCCCAACTGCGGGGTACTACCAAACTGGGGACAATAAAACTCAACTGATTACATCGGCAAAATTCGTTATACTCTAACTTTGAGAATATTATTTTAGCATTAAATCGTAAACGTGGAAGTGTGATGAAGCGGCTATAAAGGCGTAAGGTGGCGCTAGCATCGTCCGTGTGACGTCAGCGAGGAGCTGCGGAGCCAGGCGCTTTGCCGCGTCAGTGCGTCGCTCGGGAATATCCACTGCTCCGAATACCGACGATGTTGATCAATTCTATGTAGAATTCTAATAAATAAGTTATGGGGAAGTTGCTCGACTAAAGCACTCGGCAGTTTGAAAGTTATGAGGGTTTTAATGATGCAGAATCCCATCAAACGTCACAACATCAACTGCGCCGCTTGTTTATTAATGGGAAAACTTTCCGTCACCGAACGCGAGCAAAGACACGTTTGTGTGATTTCACTGTGACCCTCCACGGGGGGTCCGGTCATGGGGAGCCGGAGCTTTGATGTCCTTTTACTGAACAGTGAACACTCACTGACCGTAAACAAAACTGTCCATTTTATACATTCACGAGCCATTTGTAATAAGATTATTAGTTTTATCGATTTACAGTTTCAACAAAATTGTAGCGTTGAATATTTTATGTCCTTTGAGTAAAAAGTTAATGTGTCATTCGTTTGATAATAAATAACTTTAACTTTTTCAGTTTTCCATCTAATAATGGAATTCCTTAACTTCGTTGGCGTTATTCTAAGTTGTATCTGCAAACATAATCCAAAATGTTTTCTTTTGCAAATGGTGTCAATGCACACAACGCTTGTAAAACAATAAAAAAACTTCTCTCATAAGGACAAAACGTGAATGACTTCTAAAGTTGTTAAAACTAACATCAATCATGTTTTTCTTCATCCCCAAAATGAATGTGTATCATCTCTTTACTTTCTTGTCCAGTTCTTGCACAAAACACAGACAAAACCAGTTAAAAGAGAAGGCTCATAACTTCTTAAAGTGGTGTTGCCGGCGACAGTTCACTGCAGGTCTAATGGCTTAGATAATAAAAGATGTTACGAATAGTGGCCGGTCAGAAATTCGGAGTTTTTTAAATTCATACAACAAAAATAATTGTTTTAAATCGAAGTCAACCTAACCAGCTAACAGTTCCGGGACCCCATTGGTCCCGGAACTAGTGTTGCCCAAAATCGGTCTTGGTCTTGCAGTCTTGGTCTTGTTCTTGCATTTTCGCAAGACCAAGACCAAGACCAAGACCGGTTTATTGTAGCAAGACCAAGACCAAGACTGAACCCTGCAAGACTTGAGCAAGACAAGACTTAAGCCTGCAAGACTCTTGCGTCTTGCAGTTAAGACAAACTGAGATTTGGGCGTTATTAAGGGGCCGGCGATCAATGAATTGTCCATACAAACGTAATACCAAAATCATTTTCAGTTTGAGCATATTTCCACCTGATAATGTTGTTATTCGGAACAAGACAGTAATTATCTAGGTTCCCATTTTTTTTTTTTTGCAAAATACTTACTTAGAACGAATTGTAAACCAATTGAATTTCTCACATTTTTACAGTATAAATGATATGTTTTCATCTCATCTGTTCTATATTCAAAACGGTTATATTCTTAATATTGTTTATTTTGAAACACGACTTATATTGTTAAGTTACACAATATAAAAAAAATATTGAAAAGCATTGATTTTTCATTCATCATTTTTGGTATTACGGCAAACATTCAAATTAATCACAAATGTGCAGCGGCTAGTCGTGCTATCGCATCAAGCATTGGATGTGTTGACGTGGTATAGTGACAATAATGTAAATGTGTGCGTGGGCACGCACGACTAGGGCTAGGTGCACTCACACACACAGCTCTCGCACGCGTGGCGCGGCTCATAGACCATGGTATCTATGTGTAGTGCCTATGTGTGTCGCTTCGTCAGTGTGAATGCACACTAGCGCAAAATGCATGTAGACGCCGCGCCGGGTATTCGTTCGTCAGTGTTAGACGATTACTTCATTGCGTTGTGCGTGCGTATTTGTTTGCCAATTGTATCGTAATATTTCTAACACTTATTGACCTATGCTACGGATTTGGATTTAGATTTGCCTTGTGAAAAAAAAAGACGAACTTTTATTAGAATTAAGCCGAAGTGCGAGTCAGAGACACGAAATTCAAATAAAAATCATAGGTAATCATAGGAGCCAACCAAGACTGGCTGAAGGAACGAAAAATGAGGTTGACAGCTTCATTCTTTGGTCAAGTTTGTAAACTTAGAGATACAACGTCTGGCAAAAACATAGTAAAACAATTACTATACAGTAAATTTAAAGGCAACGATGCTACAAAATATGGGATTGAAAATGAACCCATCGCATTGAAAGATGCTGAGAAACTTTTAGGGCTTCATATTGAACCATCTGGGTTGTTTATCGACGAAAAACTACATTTTCTCGGAGCAAGCCCAGATGGTTTGATAGGTGATGACGCTATCATCGAAATAAAGTGCCCTGCAAGCGCAGCAAACTTTACGCCAGCTGAAGCAATAGACGAAAAAAAAATTACCTTTTGCACTAAGGATCCGACTAACATAAGTAAAATTAAATTAAAAAGAAGTCATAATTATTTTTACCAAATACAGGGACAGCTTCATGTAACAAACCGCAAATACTGTATTTTTATCGTGTGGACGCCAAAAGGACTAGCATATGAAAAAATAGAAAAAGAAGATGAATTCTGGAATTCTATCGCATCCAAATTAGAAGAATTTTATTTTAAATGCATATTGCCTGAATTAATAGATCCCCGTTTGCCCAGAAATCTGCCTATCAGAGATAGAATATAAATAATTGTTCATATTTAAAATTATTATAATGTTTTATTGTTTCACGGCCCATGGCCCTATTTCACCAAGCTGACAAGTGCGACAATCGTCAAAAAAGGATTATTAAAGTACTTAATTATTATCATGAATGCAAACAAAAATGCGGAAAATGAAGCAGTAAATGTGTATTTTTCAAAAATAAATCAATCTTTTCACAAGAGAAACTGATATTTCTCTAAAATGTCGTTTGTCGTTCACTAAATTACTACAATTTTGTTACTTATAATGTTTTAGCTGACAAAGCTCTCATAATAACGTAAATTTTTACAACTGTGTAAAATGAAGTAGAGAAGAAGTCCAAATCTCTTAAATCAACTGTATTTTATTTTTCACAATCATTTAGCAAATATGGTCACCCTACACGGTTTGATTAGAATCACGTTTCGATTTATATATTTTTTAAATCAATGTAGCAATCTCTATTACTTACCTATTTATGAATAACAAAATAAATGTGTACCTACCTTTGGAAATCCTTGTTTTTTTTATTTTGATAATTTTTAGCCGAGAATGCTGTTATTCCTAGAGACATAAAACTTGTGGCGGGCGTAAGTAGGTAGGTAGGTACTTAGATTTCAGATTTGCAGGCGAACCGTATACTTATTCGTTATATTAGTGCCTATAGAAAAAGTAGGTAAATAACCCAGGTTGTTTTCTACAAAGCCTCGATTTTGAGATATTCTAACATTTGAGATAAAAACATTGTAAGTAGACAAATTTCCTAAAAACGCATTACTGTTCTGCACATACACTAACGATTGCCCAAAGTAACTAACAAAAATAAAGCAAAACGAAACGCGCTAGGAAGGGTGAAACAGAGACAGCAATATTTCGACGTATTTTTGCCTTCGCTTCGCTTCGAATTGCAGTTGCGAGCGGCTTACGCCGGGCTCTTAAGTAGGTATTTGGTTCAATCCCGATTTTGATAGACGTTCCCCAGTATCAAAACCGTAGGTATCGACATAACACTAAACTAAGGGCTGCAGTTGTATCTGCAGTTGGCAACGTGCCGCTCGTCTGAAAGAACCCTAAAAGGTATTGTATTGATTAGGTAGGTACTTATTATATTTCAACTATTTATTAAGTAGGTAGCGTGTTAATACTCACAAATCTGTTCCCATCATCCCATGTGATAAAATGTACCTAGAATAACTTTCTAGCAAAGTTCATACCTTGTAGGTCTACCTATAATAATATATTATGCTTGTTTATGTCTAATGTGCAGATCTAACGTTAGTAGGTTGGTATGTGCTTAAAATTATAGCCAACAAAATTATATAAACATTATGTAGGTACCTACTTATGTTTCAAAGTTTATATTATTCTTCTATTCAGCAAAATTTAAAACTAACAGCGAGTCGAGTAGGTCTAGTAACAGTTTCTACGGCAGCTAATGTTATGGTACAGATGCCAGCACATCAAGCTACTACACTCTGTCAAATTTCTTTAACAGATTTTCAACTTTATCGCTAAAGAATTAAGGTCAAGGTTGATTGGGAAAATGTGACGTTCCGCGAATAAACTGTTGGTCGGTCGGTGTATTATTTACCTACTTATTTGATAATTTACCGACAAAGACGCCGCGGTTTGCAACAAGTGTATCACAGCATTTGACGCACACATATGATGACACACGCATACAGCGTTTGAGCGCCGCATTCGCCGACAAAGAGTACGGACAGGGCACACAAAATTGTTACCTATTTTGGTAGGGTTGGTACAGGAGGATAAAATTAAATGACCTTGAAGATGTCTCAGCAGTAGGAAGGTATAAATTGAATGCTTTGAGTTTCTTGTATAAATACATTCTCACACTGGTTCAAATTCGAACACTACAGCGTTTAAAGCTGTCGGGCGAGATGATAATTAATAACTAAGTAGGTATCGCATCTGTTGAATTGCGAATATTTTGATTTAGAAAATTATCATTGTTAATATCGGTAAATGATAGATAGTGATATAAAATAGAAAATTGTATATGCCATGTCAGTGCTTTCCATAAGTTTGTTTTAAAAAAGCTCTCAAGTAAGATTTTGTGTTTACCATTCAATTACACACAACAAATTATTGAAAAACAAAAATTATGACAAATATATTTAGACTGAGTACTTAGGAAGTTAGCAGAAAAAATATTCTATCGTGGATACTTAGTTATTAAAAAGTTGATAAACGTTGTGTTTACTTAATTTATTTTTCTGTGCTAATGCCAACATTGACAACCCTACCAAAATAGGTAAAAAATTACGAGACTGTGTCGCCGCCACCGCTTTCATGTCAAAGGTCGCCGCCACTGCTCATGTTCCAAAGAATAAAATAAGTTTCCGGGTGCTCAGAACCGACACAAATAGATTATGTTTTCCTCGCAAGGAAGATTGTAGTCGTAAGGATAGCTAGATATTATAAGAATTGTAGTAAGTAATAATAATATACCTAGTTTATATTATTATTACCTATTATACCTTTTTAAAGGACATTGCACTGCAAATTTGGAAGTGGGTGATTTTAACATCCTTGAAACGTGGAAAAACTCCAAATATGAGCGACGTCATATTGCTTTACGCATTTTGTTTTAAAATCACACACTTCCAAAAATCGAGATTTGCAGTGTTGGTTTATCAACTTCTATCGTACCTACTCTAGTAGCGAGTAACCTCCATAAAATAGCAGGCAACGTACCGGAACGGAACTTGCCTAGTTCCAATAAAAGAGGACCATAATAAACAATATTATTTGCATAATTATCTACACTTTATTGTTGCGTAGGCACAAAACCTATCTGATTGTGAATTTGTGATACTTCTGTTTTTTAATCTTTCAAAGATTTATTCTATCTATCAAAGAATGCCGCATTTTCCTTTGTCGGTCTACGGCTTGTGCTTATAAATATGAGTTTTTATTTCAATTACAGTCATTTCCAATTGAGCTTCGCTTCGAGTCTATCTTAATTATTGTTCTCGCCCATTTACCTAGCTAGGTACTCTAAATCCTTATTGCTTTCGGAGTGAATGTTTACAATTTGACATGAGTGACGAAGATTCAAATAGCTCTAGTCGGAGTAGTGAGAGTTGCAGAATTAGATCTAAAAGACCTAAAAGCAAATTTGACGAGTTTTTCGAAATAATTCATGCGTCCCAAATTGGTATGTGTAAATTGTGCCAACATAAGAAAGTTGAAATAAAAATGAAAAACAGAAACACTTCAGGCTTAAGGAAGCATCTACTATCTTTTCACGAGAAGGAATCGCAAATATTTCTTCCTGTAAGAAAACCAACATTAAGTCAAAGTCAAAGTGGAGATATCACAAGCTTTTTAACAACCACTGCAAAAAGTAAACAGGTAAGAGAAAAATAATATTTTTCTCTTACCTAGTATCTACGTAACATATTATGTTACGTAGATACTAGGTACTCAATTAATAATTACAGTAAAAAACCAAAGTAAAGTAGGTACCTAGCTGTTACTCGTAGGTACTTTATTTTTGTAAATTAATTTCATCAAAAAAAACAATGCAAATAAGGGTGTTTCATAAATACCTACATTAAAATTTATGAGTTTCATTGGTATCTACTTTACTTTTTATAGTTTTATAATTTTTTTTTTATAAATTATTTAGTAGCGTAGTCCTCCGATTGCCGCCAAACCTGCCCAGGCGTGGCAATAATAGGCAACTACCCCCCGAGTGGGAAGGCCTTTGTCCAGCAGTGGACGTTCTACGGCTGATTATGCAGATGATAATGATGAGTAGTACGTAGTTATTAAATTGTTTTACGATTTTAATCTCTATTTCTACCAACGGGTGTTTGTATAGGTACCATTGTATTACGTGTTACAGAAAGGGTAGGTAGGTATATCCATTCAAACGGGGTGAAGAGTGTAGGTAGGTAGGTATCTGGTTTAGAATCTGCATTCATTTGAACCGTCAGCTAAATAAAGTACTCTACTTAAGTAGGTACATAGGTAGGTACTTAATTACTGAGGCAGCCGCGGCAGTACCTACTTAAGTTTTTTTACTACAAACAAAAAACAATTTCCCAAGCTATAATACCTACCCACTTAGATTTTGTACTAACTAATTTGTGTTCAAGTATTTGCTATTTTGTGGCATAAAACTATCAATATAATAATAAAAATATCAGAAAAACAAATCTTTTACGGAGTTGTTTCTTGGATGAATAATTGATTGACACTATTTGACACCGATCAGCTGACGTAGGTACCTATGTAATGAATGATTTGAGTAGTAGTAATTCCCTTACAAACATTTATAATTATGTAGGTAATTATAGGTATTAAAAAATGTTGCCTTATTGGTTTGTTATCACTTATCACCATAGGAATCCGTGCCCTTGATATGTATGTACATTAAGTATATCCTTTCCGTAACACGATTTTAATCTGTACCTATACCTACCTAGGTAATTTATTCAAATGCGAAGCTAGTTTAGGTATTGATATAGAGAAACGCATGCCGTTATTTACGACAGTAAAGCCGCCGCAGGTTTGCTAGTACCTATAGTATATTTTTATAGATATCATGCTATGCTCATAGTTTTAAAATCTAATAGGTACCTATTCTTACTATTATTAACACAAATGTTTTAATATTTTATTTCAGTCAGTTTCTGAAAACCGCAGTGACAACTTTATGACAGCTACAGTTGATTGGATTGTAAAAAAATATCTTCCTTTCTCATTTTTCGATGATGAAGATACACAGGAATATTTTCGATCGATTTGCCCGAATACGATATTTCCTAAAAGGTCGACATTAAGAAGGAAAGTCAAAGAGCGATTTGAAGAACTACAATCGAATGTTAAAAATCGACTACAACAATATTCATGTAAAATGTCATTTACCATTGACGGATGGACGTCCATTGCTGGTAGGAGTTACTACGGGATCACTATACATTATATAGACAATGAATGGAAGTATCGATCTGTAGTCCTTGATTTTATACCATCGCGCGGTCGACATACTGGGTTAGATATTGCAACGATTTTCCACGAATGTTTATTGGAATATGGCATAATTGATAAAATACAGGGTATCACGGTGGACAACGCAACTGCAAATACCAAATTCATGTATGAACTTGGCAAACAACTGCTGCATTTTGATTCAGATAATCAACATTTCCGGTGCTTTGCTCACATTTTGAACCTTGGTGTACAAGATTTACTAAAGACCTTAGCATTACACAGTGAAACTGACATTAAAGAACAAGAACAGCACTATGAAGACTATGAAGACGAAACTGAGGAAGATGAAGAATATGCGCCAAATATTGCTGACTCACGTACAGGTATTACAAAATTACGCAGTATTTCCAGTAAAATAAAAAGAAGCGAGATATTGAAGAGGAAGTTCCAGTCTGCTTGTGAAGCAGTTGGCGTGCCATCAAATCTGAATCCTATACTCGACTGTCCAACAAGATGGAATTCCACACATGATATGATTGGATTTGGTTTAAAAGTGAGAACTGGCATTAACATATTATGCGTTTCAGTTACCGAATTGAATGATTTTCAAATCACAGAAACTGAATGGCAAATACTCGAAAAAATACATAAGTTTTTAATAAACTTTAAACTTTTATCAACGAAACTTGGTGGAGAAAAATATGTTACATTACCGCTAGTCATTGTATCATTCAATCTATTGCTTGATAAAATTGAATCCATGGTAAAAAAATTAGATGAGAAACCTAATCGAACTGAAGTGGATGAAAGGCTCATTCTAGGTTTCCAAGCAGCCCGAGATAAAATGCTGAAACATTATAAGAAGAGCAACTGGATTTACTGTACCACTTTAATTTTAGACCCAAGGCACAAAGCTCAGACTTTTGATATGACATTATGGGGGAATCAAATTAAAACAGAAAGCCTGCGCAAATTTAATGAACTTTATAAAGAATATAAAAGTCTACACGTACAGCAACACTCGGTGTCTAAATCTCCAGAATTACCAAGAAATGAAAACAAAGTATGTGAGGATGAAGAATATGAAGATGTAATAGACTTTGAGAAACTATACGCATGTCCCTCTACGTCGTCATCTGGATCTGGATCTTGTCTTCAAGGCTTAGTTATTGACGAGTTGGAGGAGTACCTAAGTAAACCGCGAGCCGCCAGCTCAGAAGACATTTTAGAGTGGTGGAGGACGCATGAGACGGAATATCCGATTTTATCCAAGATGGCTCGTGATTTTCTTTCGATACCTGCAACTTCAGTACCGGCTGAGAGATTATTTTCTAAAGCATCGTTAGTAATTAGAAAACATAGAAATAGATTAAGTGATGAGTCAGCCAGGTGGTTACTTTGTATTAATTCTTGGTCAAAAGAATTAATATAAAGTAACCATTTTTTTTAAATTCTAAAACAACCATATTCACATTTAGTTTTAGCCACACAATGAAAACCTCTCGGGGTTTATATCTGCATGTTGGCGAGCCGTTCATATCATTTTTTTACCAATTTATAGGTAGATACAATAATACATAGGTACTTATACTTATAGGTACATTAGGAGAATTTTTGTGTAAGGAAACGCTTTGATTTGTACTTATAACTTTTCGAACTCGTTTTGTCTAACGTATGCAAGTCTACTGGAAGTTAATTATGTCAATGCTATTGTGTACTGTACTGCATTTTTTTTATTTGTGTTCAATTTTTTATTTAAATAAATGTTAAATTGCATAGATTGTCTTTATTCTACAACTCTTCCATCCCATTCCATTAACAAACTAATTATTATTAGTTAGTACCAAATAAATAAAAATAATCGTCGTGTACGTACGACGATTATTTGTCTAAGGAATACAATTTTGTTGTAGTAGGTACCTACATCGTTTCTTACTTACACATACTTACGACAGTACCTACGTAGCAAAGCGCGCCAGTCACGAGTACGACAAATTGCCTAAAAAATGTACCTACGCACACTGTAATGAAATCTGCTAATCTCAACACACACGCACTTCCTTATTTTGGCCGCATAGGTAGGCTTTGCCTGTAGTCTTCTATTATTGGTTGATTAACATTGTACATTGGTGAATGCCCCAGGATAGCCCGCGAAATTCAAATTTTCTTTTTTTTATTGCAATTTGCAGGCCAGTGCTAGATTGTTTGTTGATTAAAATATTATTCGCGCTGTAAGACGTATGTAGTTACAGAATCATAATCATCAAAATCATCAATACAACCCTCCAAGTTCAAAGGTCGATGAGGTTGACCTTGAAAACGTCTTTTTTTTAACAATTCCTCGACATTTATGAACTTGGAGGGTTGTGTTGATGATTTTGATGATTATAATTCTGTAACTACATACGTCTTACAGCGCGAATCATAATTTAAACTAACGTGTTCAATAAATAGCAATAGGCTAATAGGTATTTGCGAGACTTGCAAGACTTGCGAGACTCTTGCTGCAAGACCAAGACCAAGACCAAGACTGAGAGCGCAATACCAAGACCAAGACCAAGACCAGGTGTATTGACGCAAGACCAAGACCAAGACTGGCCTAAGTCTCGTCTTGGTCTTGCATTTGGGCAACACTACCCGGAACTGTGACATCAAGGAGTGACATCATAAATGTTTAATTCATGGCAGCGTGGGTTTTGTATCCAGGCTGCTGAGTTATTTTCTGTAGTTTATTTCGTAGGCACTGCTCTCAAAACAGTGAAAAAAACATCGCAAGGAGAATGGAATCCTTCCAACACATTTAACATCTACCAAATCGCACTGGGCCCGCTTTGCATCAAGTGTTTCTTCTGTTCTTATTATCTACTCGGTGGTCTCAGGACAAGAAAGCAAAACATGATTACGATTTACGATAAGCATTGTTATAGTGTTTGTGATGTTACCGCTACACATAAATAAGAATTGTTGGGTGTTTTGGGGATCTGACATATAAAACTCGAGATAAACGGTTGTGATAACATAGAATATTGTATTCGAATGGAATGTTTGTAAAAAGTAAAAAAAACCATCCAAAAAAATATCATAAAATCTCACTTAATTTTAATTCTGTTCAATAATTTACTTCATAATGTAATGTGACATCCTCCATTTCCCGAAGTAAGAAAAGTTACCTTTTTGCTTCCTGCTTTCCGTCTGGAACCTTCAGTTAACACTGGACTGGAGCTATTTCATTACGTGTCTTTGCCTTTCGGCTTTGTTTTAATAAGATAAGGTGAAAGAATCTCATAAAACTTGGATGGCAATGACTAACGCTGAAAATTAATAACCATTCATTTGTTTAGCTCTCATTTTAATTAAAATTTAAGAAGATCTTTTCGTAGTAAAATAAATCTTTGAAAAGTAATGAGTTGTGTCTATATGGGCGAAGATTCCACGAAGAAATAAACTTTACTTTTATTTTTGTGATGTAAAAGTGAAACTTATGACTAACTTTTTTTCTATATTCTATTGAAAGCAATGATTCTAAGAAACAGAGAGTTGCTGGAAACTCGTCTTGAAGTATCGCTAGGAAAATTCCAGTTAAAAGAAAATTGTGGCGGAACCCGTTTTCTTTTGTTTATAAAAACGGCTATGTGCCAATCTAACAGATTTACAAAATTTTAATACATCTTAGTGATTTAACACAAACTGAATGGTACAGACACATTCAACACTGACCGTCTAATCAAACAGTCCCCGCTCATAACAAAGAACATCTCGCTCAAACCGTACCATTTACCCCAATTATTTGCACTACCCCACACAACAGAGCCTCTCTCCAACAAAATACCTGTCCGCCATTGTACGACAGTTTGTCATTATTTGACATAAAAAGGATCGAAGCAAGTCCTTGGCCGTAATAGTCGGGGCACAAATCACCCGAGGCCGTTTTTCCGGGGAAAGTTACAATGAGTCCGACCAGACTCAGGGTTCCTCAGGAATTGACTCGGGTCTGATATGATGGGTAGGTTAGCCGGTATGTAGATAGGTGTGAGGGCTTGGAAATGGATATTGAGTAGGTTTGACCTTTTTGGTAACGTTTGAGCTGATTTTGCGTGAAGCCTTCAATATTTCGTGTGAAATTACAAAACAAAGAATAATTTTGTTTTGTAAAAGAAACACAAGCCACAATCGGAGCTATATAGGTAGATAACAGATCATCATCATCACCCCTAGAGCAATAGATAAATACGATAGAAAGATAAGTGCCAAACTTCACTCATAATTTGTCAACAAACTTTTCCTTCTTTGCATGATCCTTTCAAATCTTTTCCCTATAAAGAAAAAATCCGTACCCGCACTGATATCCTTAACAGGCCGTGTTACAATGGGCCCGGACTGTAGCCCTAGGGACAGCCACACAATACACTCTCGTTGGTCGAGCTGAGCGGCGGCGGAGCGCGGGCCCTCGACGTGGGAGCTCCCGCCGCTCCCGGCCATTCACTGCGAGTTTGTGTTGACTGATTGTGGAGCTTTTTCAGGGAAAAATGCGAGGTTACGTAATCTGTCTGTCAATATTCGGTAGTTTTTGTGTATAATCGTTTGAGAAGAAAGGATGCTTTTGTTGGTTGTTTGCCCGTTTTCTGACTACCTATCGCAATGTAACTGTGTAGTGTGAGAATAGTTCGACATACATAGTTAGCAGTCCTGAATGTCACTTTATTGTATTTACCTCTTCTTTCTTCAAGTCTCTTATAGCTGCCGTTCCATGATAGTTTCCCCATATGCAATGCTTATATACATATATAGTCGAATCCAAAGATGGACCTTATTTAACTGACAAAATACACGTGTAACTAAACGACGCCGCCGCATATTTACTGTTCACCTCGAAATGTCTATTGTGTTGGAAAAACGATTAATATTATATTAGACCCGAAAAACTGTGTTAAACTTACTGTACAGCGGTAAAAATGTACCAACCATTGTCACTGAACTTAAATTAACAGAGGGGTCGATGGCACCATGACGGCTTACTATTAGTTAACGTTACACCAGTCACCGTTACCACCACTATTAATTTTGTAAACCGGAGTTAGAACGGTGACGCGACACTTTGCAACACTAATCAATCTAGTTGATAAAAGTAATATTATTTTGTCAAATGTGTCAAGTGTCAAACGCTGATTAAGACTTTGGTCGGTTTAGTTTAGGCGTTAATTTGGTAGATTAAGGGGCGGTTGCACTATAAATTCCTGAGTTATTCGACGCTTTCCATATTAATTATGGCTTGTAAGTATCGACTGTTTAATGATGGCTTTCTATTGAGATTAATTAAACTTAACGACCGAATTAGAATTATTGCCATCAATCACAACTGGCCTTGAAGGTGTGGTTGTGGTGGTTTCGACGTCAATGGACCTGATTCCTAATCAGATGTGGAAACCTCTATTATCTGGCAAATTGTTAATTATCAGAAATTTAACGATGCCTTTGTCAGTTACTTAATTGCAAGTTATCAGTTAGATTTGCAATCGCAGCATTACGTTCAAAGGTAAACGCTATATGAGAGCAATTGAAACTGGTAGGTTGGTACACTCGCTGCCAACATGAGCATGAAGTAGGTACTTTCTCTGGCATCAGATCGATATCCAGTGCCATTCAACTCTCAGGTTCAAACGAAAGGGTCCAACTTTTGCCTCCGTTTGAATCCTTCATACAACTTTAATGAACCATGAATGTGGAAACTAACGAACCTTTCCACCCTTTTCACACATGCTGAAGATATGCTGTGAATCTAACGTTTTCTTGAAGTAGAATTTGAAACCCTTGTTGTTACTAAAATCTCAGATACAAGATTTTCTTGTAGTTGTTTACTTAAGATTTCAGCAGATATCGTTTGGCTACTTTTCGTTTAACTTCCGCCACACTATTGATTAACCTAAATATCATCAAACCTCGAACATGACACTCACGTCACCATCCATAATCAGTAAACGAGGAATGAATTACCGATTTAATTAGCAAGTTAATTGCACAGCCCGCTAATGTTGCCAACTTCAAATTGAAATAACTTTGCCAGAGGAAAAAACACCGAAAAACTTTCTTCTCCGTGTTAAGTCGCTTCTTTACTGCTTGTTTGAATATCTGGCTTTCTTTAGCCGGTGACCGTGGGAGCTCGGGGGCTCTCCCCCAGTTAAGGGGAGGTGTTAATTAGAGATATTTTTCGTTCGCCGTCAGCCTGTTTGTCTGTGTGCCAGCGGGCTGTACACACAAGATTGGTGGCTTGGACTTCTGTTGTAAATATAATTAGACGAATTAAATTATTTGTTGTGCTCGCTCCTGTGATGTTGAGTTATTTGTTGAACTGAGGAAGTTGGTACGTTCATTATGCGGCGGTACATGTTTATTACACGGGTTTGTTTCGTTAGTAAGTCAGAATTCTGATTTGTTATTTTACGAGCCCGCTCAATGATTCACGCAGGTGTTGCTGATAAAATATTGACAAATCTAATTTGCGATTCTCTAATACATAACAGAGTGCCAAAGTTTATTGCGATCCTCTCGCTTTACAACCTGTAGCGGTAATTAAAAACTGGACCTTGAACAGCGCCGTAAAGGTATGCTCATGGTTTATTTATAATGTCGGCAACCCGTAAAACGGAATGCACAATCAGGTTAAGGCTGAATGGGAAACGGGTCGTTCAGCCGGCTCTTATTTCCATCCCTGTGAGCAACAAACAACAAAAAAAACTCGTTAATTAACGCTCTATACCTTCCCCCCACTCCCCCTCTCAACTTTAACCCTTTAAAAACTCGCGTAAACACGGGAAAGTAAAATAAACAGAAATATTAACATCTGGCAACGGGAATAAAACCTCCTTAATGAGTGGCGCCGAGCGAGGGGGGACGGGAGGCATGTCGGAGAGGGGGGGGGGCTGGGTCGGAAACGTTCACGCGTTTATTGCATACATACAGCAGGCTTGTGTTACGACTGATATAAATTAGAGCGTTTTCAGTGCGGAGGTCATAAATTCAAAAAGAGCCTTATCGGAAACAAGTTATGTTCAATAAGGGCCCAATGTTTTGGTGATCTCTAATTCGCTTACATATTTGTGTTACATTGCAGTACCTATTGTCTTTAGTAATATTTATCAGCACTGACAAAGACATCATATTCAGAAAAATATTTAAAAAAAAACCTTGTAGGTATATCAGTATGTCATATTGTACGTGTCGTAAAACAGCAAAAACATCATTGTATTTTTCGCAGTAGTAATAAAATTTCAGCCGCAATTAATAAGTTTTATTGTATTTTCGTCAGTCACAAAATACCAAATTGTGGAAATAAAGGTTTATTGAACTGATTCACATAACAATATCAAAACTGCGATTAGTAAGAATAATTTCACGCTATAAGTAGCTTTTGCCGGCTTTTGTTTTTCATGTTTAATTTGGTTTTAAATGACATGACATAACATCAAGCCAATTTCCGCAAAAGGTTAAACAGAGGTGTTTCTTGTACACCTAAAAAGTTATATATTTTAAGTTCTGTGTAATAGGGGGCGGCCTATTGCCATTAACCGGTCATTAATCTAGATTCCAGGCCGCCACTGAGAAATGTTTGATGGGAAAAGGAAACCTTGAGAACATTTTGCCCGACTCAAGAAGTCACGCTCAGAAGTACGCGCTTGCAACCACTACATGAAAGTAATTTGGTTTTTTAATACGTAGGTGTTCAGAGATTTTATTTTTCTGTTTGACTATAATTTGCCAAGGTGTCTGACCTTCAAGCTAGGTGTCAGCATCGTTCTCTGGGAGTAGTCACGTCCAGTACTAAACCCTGAGGTTTAAACATCACATCTTGTGTAAAGTGCGAGGTTTAAACCGACTCTAGATTAAGAGGGTTGGAATTGAGATGAGTTGGTTTTATAGGATCACGGCTCAAGTTTCAAGATTTTATTTTAAACGAGTTTTTAACATTCGTACCTAAACGTATTTACTGTCGTACGTGAGTTAAATAAAAGAGCTCCACAAAGTAGTTTACTAAAACTTAGACAGACTTAACATCGAACTAATTTTCAAAGTAAAATAAGAATTACGTCAAAAGTTTTCCATCCCATTTCATTCTGTTGGCAGGGGAACTAGCCGAAGTGACAATCTTTAGCCAATAACGATTCATGATAGAAAAGTCAAAAATGTATTGCTACTGACATAAGGTCCCGAAAACAAAATAAGCAGTGGGATGACACAGGCTAATATGTAGTAACTGACATAAGCTAGCGAAAATGTTATTGTCGAGCCATTTGTTAGTCGCTAAGGAAATACAAAACGCATTGAAAGCTATAGCCACTTGCCGCCCATGGGCATTAGTGCTACTATTTCTATAAGCGTCCATTTCTAAAAATATGCCTCCCAGGGCCTTTTATTCTTAATTCTACAAAAAATGACAAGCATTAATTTTTTTGCGAAGATTTCATAAACGTCGGCACTGCCTTAATGACATAATAAATGCTGAAAATGCAACCGTGAAGTTATAACGACTTCATTTGTCTTCCTTTTCGTTTTTCAACTTTCTGTCTCCGTTTTCCGCTTTTTTTTTTGGTTAGCGGTAAATTGTTTATCATTATGATGATTGGTTTCTACCAAGAAGACTTCATCCCAGATTACTTATACCTAAGCTTGTCGTGAACATATATTTTATTAACATTAACATCACGCCTGCCGTACCCGAAGGGGCAGTGCTGCACACCGACACCGACACTCTCATTACGCCAGTTACGTTTTGAGGACCATGGAATAGAGTTGGCCATTAACCAGGAACAAATCCAGTCTCTGGGCTGCTAATGAAATGACTAATTAACTAAAACCAATAACACTTTACCTGACCTGGAACCGGACCCAAGGCCTCAGCAGTAGCGCGTTGCGACCACTACATCACAGAGCCAGTTAAACCCATTTTTTTACTAGTTAACAAATATACACGTCCTTGAACAATTTGTCCCTACCCACAACTCTACGTCCAATTAAAAAATACCGACACGGGTTTTTTTACAGAAAAAAACCCTTGAATACAACTAAAAAATCCCACAGAGCAGCCGGCTGGCGGTTTCCGTTTGTCCAGTACGCCAAACCCAATCAAATTTGGTTTAGCGGTTATAATACTGCAGTGGGATCTAACGGCTAACGGCACTTTTTCCGCGAGTTTGCAACTTTTTGTTCACTTCACCGAAGTTTTACTGGATTCAATAGAGTTTGGTTTTTGTTTCGTTGTTCGTATTTTGTGGGTCGATGGTATAGTATTAAGCGATTTTATTTTAGAAGTAGGCAGCGTAGCAAAATAAACTACGTAACACCATCGCTGGGTCAATCTGTACGAGAAAAGCGCTTAACAAATAAGCTGGTCAGTAAGTTTGTTAGTTGGGTTAGCTGACGAGACAAAATTACATTCTATCAGCGATAACGATAATGGATACGTCACACAAGTAAAGGACTAACGCCAAGTGTCGAAAAACTCATGTCAATTGCGCTGAAAGTTGTTGTAGAGACGCATGCACGTTGAATGCGACTGACAGTTCTTTAGACTATCTGGTATACGTCGTCACTCATAGTTTTATCTTTAACATTATATGTAGTAATTATCGTTACTTAGGTTAATCTGCCCAACTCAAATGGGACAGGACAGGACATGTCTGCCGCATGCCGGACAGACTGTGAGCTAAAATAGCAGAAAACTGGTAACACAGTGAGGCGGGATCGCGGCAGGCCACGAAGGAGACGGCGGAACAAACTAGGCAGGATCCGTCAGAACTGGAAGGAGGACGCACGGGTTCGCGAGAAATCGAAAGAGTCGAGAGAGGCCCTTGTCCAGGAGTGGGACCGAGCAGGCAAACAAAAAAAAAACGTGAAATCTACGTTTTTGGTTTCCATTATGGAAGAAGTGACTGGCAGTGACAAGATTGACCTTGAATCACAGTAGCTCCTGACAAATTAGTAAAAAGCTTTAACAATCCAATAAATCAGAAACATGTCAGTATCCAAGGAAAACAGAACTAATTCAGGGCCAGTTCATTGTCACGCTGTCAATTAGTAACTGAGCGGGAAGGTCCGGGGTGTGACTTTACTTGACTTGTTGAAATCATGAACTCTAATCAGTGTGTTTCTATTATAGAATTGCCACTCTGGTTAGAGTGCGCAGTGTCAACAAATAGGGGGTAAAGTTATAATTATTATTTTTGAAGGACATAGTACACTTATTAAGCTCTGAATCAGATCGACATCACCTCGATACCGTTGCGATGCCTAAAAAACTGCGTTGAAGGGTGGCTTTCTAAAGACAGCATACTGAACGGCTCGAGATGGGAGATTTTGCGCACAACGTACGTGTTGAAAGTAAAAAAAGAACTAGGTGAGGGATGTTTATCCAAAGTATTTTAACAAAGCTTCTAAAAGTGTTTTATACGAGGGATTTCCCATCTCTAACATGTGTTACTCAACACCATATATCAGTGTTGTAATAGTAAATAATGCTCTCAATAACAATTTATAAAACTCGTGTAAAACACTAAGCTTTTCGGCCTCAATTTGTAAAACAAATCGAAAGCTTAAAGCAACATTAATCTTTATGTTTCAAAAACAATCACTTGGGCATTGGACTGCCCTTTCAATAAATAAAAGAAAAAAGTAAGCAATGACTTTAAAAGGCGGATTCATAAATCTTACAAAATAAATAGCTCTGCTGTGCTCTGAAATCGCTTGAGCTGCTTCGTTTGCTAGCTTTTGAACAAATGTTGGTGGCCAATGTCACGCTGTTGGCTGTATCGTGTGATTTGGTGACCAACACGCTGTGGATTAATGGATATTGGCCTGTCCCAAAAAGATAATAAGGATATTCTACTCGTGTTTACGAGGTGGGATTTACTGAGACTGTTTTTTTTAAGATACTCTGCTCTTTTGTTTATGTCTTTTCTCATTAAGTCAGTTGTATTTATAATTAACTAAATAATGATAAATTCCTTCTTGATTTGATTTAAATTATAAATAAGGTATCAAACCGTCTTTGACCTTTTGATGCTCAGGAAATTAAACTAGTTGGCAAAGGAAACTCAGGGAAAATAGATCGGTTAAAGAATTGTCGTCATAACTTGATTTAAAACCTTTTATGAAATAGAAGATCAAATGAAAACTGTACCGTTTGTTTTGCTCAATTTTTCGTATGGAGAAGCAGTACGTCCATAAATCTTGGTAAATAAATAGCTCCACAGTTTGAGACCGCTCCAGTTGCTCGGTTGCTCTGTCTCGCGAGCAACTTTCCTAACAAATACTTGTGTGAGTTATTGCACGTCGACGGCTCCAAGTGACACGCTGACAACAGCGTGTTAGGACTTCTAAACGTAATCAATCGATTGTTTGCTAGTGGTGGTATATCGTTTCTTAATCTTTGTTTGCAAAACGATTTTTATATGTTTACTTTTGTTTGTTTTTGTATATTGACAAAACGGCGTGTGGTATAATTGTGCGAAGATATTCCAAGATTAACGTCGAAAAAAGGGCAGAAGTTCCCTCCTCGTTCGGTACGTTAGGACCTAAGAGTGCCTTGGTAGATACGTATTGAGATTGAAGACATAAACGTGTCTAGTTAAAAAAAAAAGCATGCAGCCATACAGGTCTAACTCAATGAATATAGACCAATTTTCTTACCCTCGTTTAACTACGGCTTATTCCCAAATTCCCAACTTCCGGTTCCATTGCATTGTAAATTGTAATCACACAGATAAGACGGCATTTTTCTCACAAATATTGTTAAAGTTATTCAATTTCACGTCAGTGGCTTCAAAAGACACGTGCGCCTGACATGCAGTAACGTGTTTCGGAGCACGCTAAGTCGACTTGCAACTTGTATAAGAGGCTTTGTGAAGTTTCATGTGCAATAAGATGGCGGCGGAATACATGTTTCGTTACTGACTTTGACTGTTCAACAGATTAGAGAAGAGTTTGTGTAGAGGGATTTGCGTTTTGTTTTGAGTAAGACGTGTGGTTGATTTTAAATGCTAGGGGCCTAGATAAGTGGCTGTCGCTTCCAAAGTCCCGTCTGCCTTCAAAGCAAGACTGAACAGGCATCTTCTGGGCACGCTCGTTTCATCATAGACCTCATCCATCGCTTTCCACCAGGCGTGATCGAGGTCCAGAGCAGGCCCATTTTGTAATAAAAAAAAGTGTTCTGTATTTATACAATGGTTTTCAACAAGATTGATTATTAGGAATTCCGTTGCTTATTATAATTAATTCATTAATTTCAGACATAGTTCATACATTATATCAAAAAATATGCTTAGGTCAATCGATTTATATCGAATAGATTTGTAATTTTCCATCATCGTGCTGAATGTCACTTTGTTCGTATTCGATAACATTTTGGGAAGTTCAATAAGAAAACTCATATTTGAGATTAAAACAAATGCATTTGTATGAGTTATTATCCCATAGCCAATTGGTACCATATCGGCAAAATTTAAAGGAAATTCCGGATTTCCAATTTACAACAGAATGTCGGATTTCTTGTACTGTTACTATTTAATCCCAAATCAATATCTAGCCCTTTACATTTCTCTCTATAAATAACTTAGTGAAATATTTCAAAGATGTTTTCCTCCGCGTCCTCTCTTCCCTCGTTCCCCACAAACAGTAGTTCAATCTGCCACCGCCGGACAAGTTTTGTTTATTCGAATCACTATGACGTCACGGCGGCCATTTTTCTGATGGTTTGATCAGAATCTCTTTGATGTTCCTTCGGATGTTGAATCATAATACGAGGTATTCTTATTTTTAGTCCGTATTGTTGAGTTTTGGTAGGTTTTGTTTAATAGATATGTACCGGTGTTCACTAATATTAGGCGCCACCCTAATGTGTGCCTAAATAAAAGAGCTTAGTGTTGGCCTTTCAACGTTCCAGCGCTGAGAGCTAAAACGGGCAACCATCAATGTGACAGGAGAATTCGTTAGGTACCTATAGGATTCAAGAACCTAAGAATCTCATTTTAGAATTTCTAAGCTCAAACTCTGTATCTATTATCCCGAAATTCCATCAAAAGGGATTAATTTTACCGACCAAGAATTTACACAAACAATATACTAGTCTGTGGTTTATCCTAGTTTGAGCTTGAAGTCCTAATAAGAACATCACCAAAGTACAGCCCGAGCCCTGTTGGGTACCTCTCACCACTGTAGCCACATCTTAGTCTAGCAAGGCAGACACACGTCTGGCTAATTGGCTGAAACTTTACAATACTCTCCTCGGATCTCTACAGCTCAATCCTGATTGGGAAACCGAGCTCTGACGAACGTTACCGACTTTATCTGTCTGTCGTAGGGCTGTCGAAGGTCCTGAGTCTTTGGAAATATTGGTAGATCAGAAGCTGAAATTTAAAAAATACATTTTGTGTTAAAATTTCAATGAAAAAGCGTTTAAACTCGCTTGTTGGAAATTTTTGTGTTTGTATTTTGCAGTTTTGCATTTACAGTTTGTGAACAGAAAACTTCGTTTTAATATCCCTTGGAGACTTTCGATACTAATCAAGAAAATTCTTTTCGGAAATCCGCAAATTCATCACAAAAATGCGATTGATGAAGTTTTTTCGGCACTCTAATGAGGAAACTTTTTCCAAGGTAACTTTCAAAATAAGTATAAAATACGTCACGAAGAGAAAGAACACTTCAGCAACAACAGAAAAGTGTCCTTCGCGTATCGATCCAATATTAATTTGCAAATGGATCGTTACTTTTGAATACAGTAAAACAGTTTCCTAATTAATCAGCAATTCGCTAAGTACTATTCGGAATGAGCCCTGAAGAAACATAGGGTTGCCTAGATCATTACGCAAAGGGTACGTCGATAAGCTTACGTTTGTATTGAAATAACAGGCGAATCTCGCGGCCCGATCATTAGCACCCCCCCCCTCCCCCGGGGAGGTCGGGAGTGGGGGGGGGGGCGAATTAATTCTATCGTTTTCTAACTAGACAAGTTTGGTGTGATGGCTGGGCCACGGTTGACAGGTATTTTGCTCTGATTAGGGTCCCCCTTTAATATTTATGGTTACTTGCTATTGCTGATTCGATTTGTTGATGGTGCCCCTAAGGTCGCACGAAGGTCATGTCAATTTATACAAGTGTTTTGTTAACGAAAGTCACTTTCCTTACTTATTGAAATAAAGTGACCTTCGAGTTTTTTGTGTGGGCGTCGTCGTTAAGAAGGCTAATGGATTTTCTTAGGACAGAAGCATTGAATCCTTATTTAGAAACCTGTTTAATCAGCTTAGTGAAGTAGGTCACGTTACGTAGTATGCGAACCGCCACGTAACGCGTAAGTGATCCTTAAAAAATAAGTCTATTTTAAGCTTTTATTTTAACGCTTGTCGTCATCGGCCTAACCTTTGCTCACTGGGTATGTTGGGGTCGTCAAGTTTCAAAGATACGTCGTCTTTTTGACACGAAATTACTGCTATCTTGCCCTTTCGCTGCAGGTGAGAACATAATCAGCCTATTATCCTTTGAAAGGACACAAGCCTTGAGAGGGATCCGTTTGTAATCCACCACGCGGGCTACGGGCTGGTGGATATCACATGTCTTCGAACTTATTGGGTCATACCGGCACCCTCTAGAGTAGTCTAGATGTTATTTAGAATGTTTTCCTTTTCTGCTACGTGATTGGCACCTGGTCTATTATTTCACATCAGACACTTTGACCCCCATACTCTTATGTCGTTCCCGTATTAATAGCGTGTGTTACGTCTCACAGATCCCATGGTAATAAACTAATTTAGTTCCCAATTCCCGGAACATAACTGAATCTCACAAGTTCTCAAGACCCATTCAAATGCCCAAGAATTATCGAGTACCTATAATAATTCCGCCGTTAATATGGTAGCTCTGTATGATTTATGGTAAGTGCCCATGTTCGGCAGCGCCGGAAATTGAATGGGGTTGATTAGGGAAGCTCCTATAGTATAATAGCACGCAGTTCACACTGGGTTGTTTCAGGTGTGGGAGTGTTGGAACTGTTAGTGATATCATGTAGGGGAATTAATGGTTCCAGAAAATGGTGCTGGTGAGAAGATAGCTCTTCCAATCTCAGATAAGTTTAAGTTTTGAATGTTGGTTACGTTCTCAGTATTTATATTTTACCTTTAAATAATATTTTTCCGGGTGTGTTTATGTCATGAAATATAAGCGTCAGAATAAAATCTAAAAAATTTAGACATCAGACTACTGCTCTTTCACTAGTCTGGTTCCTGATGGAACAACACAACTTTTGTCCGCCCTGGGAATCGAAACCACATGCTTAGCAGGAACGAGTTCGATTACTATTCCAATAAGGCCTCGAAATTTTTATAAGAATTTAAAACAATTTTAAAGAGTAAACGAGTTTTATGCCATTTGTCGATTTTACCTGAATGCAAGAGACATAAAAGAAGCCCTCCTTAATGAAGTTCACTTTTCTCTCCACATTCGAACTCTCTCTACAAAGAAATGTGGTGAACCATTAATAAACTCCCCATATTCTACCACTCAGGTCCAAAATCTTGCACCAAACGTCCTACCAACTAAATGGCCACATTAGTGGCTGCCCGGATAATTGCAGCTAAGCTATGTCACGCCCCACAGGAGCCTAGGCTGTCACAACTGGATTACACTAAGCACTATCTATGACGTATCAATCTCAATCGACGAGGGTGATTAGTAACCGGGTGATTCCGGTGATTAGACGGGGTGAAAGGGGTGGTATTGCTATAAGCTCAGTGTTTCGCTAGTTTACGTCTAGTTTGGTTTTGATAATGAATTCGGTGGAAATTGGAAATGGGAGTCTAAGTTTGTGTTTGCGCAGACGATTCTGATAAATGATATCCAGTTTGATGTTATTTATTTTTAATATAAGAACTTATTCAATATTATGCCTCATTCATGACCTCAGCCTATGGGACTTGCGAAAAACGACAAGCGCGATAGCCATTTGTTTCCTTCGCGTGGGCGTCGTCGTCGCGGTTACATTCCGCTTGGTAACTTTCCCGTTTGGCCAACTAAACAAAATACCATCACAAAAGTGCCGTTTCGTAACTATTTTGATCTTCATACATTGAGTCTCGTTTCGTCAACTTTTGAGTATACGTATGTATATTCATTCCAGTTTGGTAAACTTTTTGTTCGGCAAGTACAGTTAGGACTCAGGAGAGCTACTAAGAAATATCACAATTTATATTCTGTATCATCTTATTTATTTTTAATTTACCGTTTATACCCAAACCAGGTACCTACACAAAAACAAATCTTCTTTTTATGAGAAAAAAAAAACGCCAATACAACTTATAACTAAGTAAACAAATAGTTCCATAATACTTGAATTAAAATACTTACTTATTTAAAAATTAAAACATCGAAATAAAAAGTCAGAAATTGGAACAGAACAGCCACCTTAATTTTATGCAAGTCTAGTACTTTTATCATAAGCAGGTCCTTCCCAGAACTGCAACTGTCTATTTGTGCAGACGGAACTGTTAGAATAAATACCACATTGATTTCATGCAAGCCTGGTACTTTTTGTAGGGTATTCAATTTACTAAAAAGACGATTTTGGCGGCGCCAACATTCTCTTCATGGTTCTATTCTCCTAGTGCTTTCTGTTCAAATTCTAAATTGAGTTCTCTCGTAACAAACCTTTGTGTGCCAGAGAGAGAGAAAAATAGTAACATCAACAAAGAGTTTAGTTGTAACTTTGGGAGCTGACTGTACTGTACAAAAAAACAGTTGAAAATGGTTGACGAAATGGGTGCTTGAAGATTAAAATAGTTACGAAAGGGCACTTTTTTCACCTATTTTGCACGTCTTTTGTTTAGTTCGCGAATCGGGAAATTACCAGACGGGATGTACCCATCGTCGGGCGTCCCTTGAGTGCGCAATTTTCTGATCATTTTTGCCAAGCAATTTATTTTCAAAGTTTTCAAGTCTCATGTTTATTTTTGATCATTGAATTCATGCACTCAACAAAATTTTACCACTTCCTTTGTTTCCAAAATATTGCTAACAGAGACAATGCAGAATGCGCTTGAATATTCCGCCGCGAAGTTTAGACAACGTGCTGAAAGCGGTGGAAATTCTGCTCACTTTATAAAAACCATAGCATGCAGTTTAGCGGAACATTGACGAGCTTGAGAACAGACCAACATCTTTGAACTACACAGAAGGTGACGTGTTGCTTGGCAGTATTTTGGGTCACAACTTCTTGTCGGTTCAAATACTAAGAAATAGTGAAGGACAGGTTGTTTTTTATAACTATGGCCTTAAAAAGCGTTCTAATTCTAAGCACGATTTATTTAAAGTTAGAAAATCAGAATTATTAACTTAGATATTTCAAAGAATTGCGTTAACCGCTTGGACACGCCCTAGCAACACGTGGGTTACGACAGCTATTGCGGAGAAAACCAACTCAACACATTGCTTAGTAGAACACGCCACGAGTCAACGCGACGCGACACCGAAACAAGTGACACACTCGCAGGTCACAAATCGAATCGCAAATCGAATCACTTAAGGTGATTCAAGTGCCGTTGTCATAGCAACGCTTAGAGAAACCGTTAATTACTCCTGGTTATGGCCAGTCAAGGGTTTGATTAGTGACGGGTCATATTGATATATTGCAAGGAAATTAGGCACCAGTGGCCATGGACTAGGCCTTTGATTACCTTATCTAATTAGTGATCGTGTTGGTTCGACGGATGGCTGATGATGTTCGCTATTTTAGAACACAATGTAGGGGCAAATGTTGCTTTCCTTTTCGTGTGAGATCCAAATTATCTATACATACATACAAATCAATAACATTGAAGTGCCTGTTTGTAATATCAAAATAACAGCTTTTTACTGAATGCATGTGAAAATATATACGGCTCTTATAACAAAAACTCATTTTTTTTTAATTTTTGTGTGTCTGTCTGTCTGTCTGTTTGTTCGGGCTAATCTCCGAAACGGCTGGACCGATTTTGACGGGACTTTTACTGGCAGATAGCTTATTTTATAAGGTCTTACATAGGCTAGACTTTTATTTTAGAATAAGAATTAGGGTTCCGTGCAAAAAAAATTAAAACCCTTGAAATTGGTAAAAGAAATCGATTAAAAAGGGCCGTAATATTTTTAACCAACAACTTTTAATATAGGCAACAGATAGTTAATGTTATAAAATTCGGAAATAACTCTGTCTGCCTGTTACATTTTCATGCCTTAACGGCTCAACAGATTTCGATAAGATTTGACATACAGGTAGATGTGACTGTGACTCGGGTATACGACATTGGATATTTTTAACCCGACCGAGGTGACAGAGTTCTGGTCGAAGCTTATTTGTTTGTAATAAAGGGAATCATCGACACGACGAAGAAGAATCCGATTTCTGACACCAGGTTGCCACTAACCTCACGAAAATAAAAAAATGACCATTACTTTCCCGGAGAGTAATTTTCCAATTCAAAGAAAAAAAAACTCATTAAATAATGAATGGCGAGGCAACAATTAAACCAAATAATAATTACTTTGGCACTCAAAAGTTATAATGTTTCTTTTCTAATAATATACTTTATTACTGTGTGTACATAAATAGTAAGAGAAATAAATATCTAACAAATAAAAAGACACGTCTTCAAAGATTATTCGAGTGCTTTTTTAGGTTTTGTTTTTGTATCCACGGCCACAAGAAATATAGTTCCAGAAATAAGAAGTAAAACTACACTTTTATTTTATTTTCCTTATGTTGAATTATATGTAGAGAGAGGAATATTAAATCACTTAAAGAGAGATGGATTCATCGCTCTGGGTTTTCTTTGAGAAATATGTTATAACATCTTTTGAATTCTGAATGTAACATGTAAAGTAGGTACGGTAATAATTGGAAAATTCGTATCTTTTTTGCGAAAACTCAAATTATCTAAAGTAAATCGCGAACCACGACAATACGTATTCAACTTTCGCACTGATTGGTTGACAGTTCTACTTGAGCGGTGTTCTGATTAACTACACTAAAGACCATCCAGCAGTCAGGTTACAATCGCCCTAAAAGTCCTAGGATGTTTGCAATAATACGATATTTCAATAATCCTGTGACATATTATACATTTATTTATTCATTTTATAAAAGGTAGCTGTTCATGTATGTACATATCTAGTTGTTATTCCCCTGATGAATAAATGAAGACAAAAAGCAATATATCCCGTATTTGCCAATGGCAGACGTTGTTATGTTAACATCATTACGCTCAGAACAAACGTAAGTAATGACATATCATTATGATAATAATATGTAACATAGGAGCGCGTCATACGCTCTGATTACCTGCCGTTAGCCTGATTGCCAAGTAATTATGTGTTTTCATGAGGCGTCGTGTTCCAAGTCAGGGTATCGCAATCTGTTTGTACATTATTTTACAAATGATACGCCTTTTGATTTATTTAACGATGGTTTCACAAAGTTGATGGCAAAATATTACATTAATTATTTTACTTCGTTTGTTGAAAATATTATAATAAAATCTATAGAAATAAATAACATTGAAGTGTGTTCGTAACATCAAAATAATAGCTTTTTACTCAATACATATGAAAATATATGCGGCACTTATAACAAAAACCCTTTTTTAAATTTTTGTCTGTCTGTCTGTCTGTTTGTTCCGGCTAATCTACGAAACGGCTCGACCGATTTGACTGACGGGACTTTTACTAGCAGATAGCTGATGTTAAAAGGTCTCACATATAGGCTACTTTTATTTTAGAATTAGGGTTCTGTGCAAAATAATTAAAATCTTTGAAATTGGTAACAAAATTTGATTCAAAAAGGGAAGTGCCTTTACTAATGGGGATAGTTTTATAATAATTTCACGCCAACGAAGGTCGCGGGCAACAACTAGTACTATAATATGGAGCTGCAAATGTTTCTTTGTAAACTAATTTGTTGAGTTATAGGCATTTCATTCAATAGGTATGACAGTTATCGAAGCATGACAGTTGATTTAAATATAGTTGGTAAATTAGATCCATTTACCTGAACTTACAATACAGCTTTTAAGAAAGTCACAGTCACACATTTATAAGTCTACTTGGCACCAAATAAATATGCGAACATAACATTTTAAAAGAACTGTGTTACCATTTTAGTGTACAATAAAGTAACTCTATCTATGTGAGAAACAGACTCGAATTTTCTACCTTAGCAGCCTTGATTGTAACACATTTGTCCTATATGTTCACGGCCATATTTGTTATGGTTAGAGCCGCGCGCCGCAACTCCATACAAAAGTAATGCGTAAGGCTTACTTACCTGCCTTGTGGCTGTCCTTGATACATTTGTGGAGCTCAGCGGCTCAGTGCGGCGCGAAGACCATTAGTAAAGATTCAGTCGTTTATGAGAATGCTTTACTAAAACATCATTATATTTGGCTTGGCGTGAAGTTTGAACGATTTTATGGATAGCAAGTTTAAGCAGTGTGACGCTGTGCGAAGTTTTGAAGGCGATTTCGTTTAGAAATAGATGAAATGAAAATGTGTAGAAACTGAATGCGTATAGAGGGAGCCTTGAAGCATACAATAAATTACTCTTTTGTTGTAATAATTATTGTAGATGAAATAATACATTTTAATAATACGGTCGTTACGGGTATTCAGAAACCAGAAACTCTGCCTTACCACGAGGTATTACTCAATAACTGGGACAGGGATTCAGTTGCATCCTATTTGACTAGGATCTTGTTCTTCTTTATCATGTGGTTAGGATAATAAAATAAAAGATACATTTTTACTCCCCTTTCAAATATTTGTTCCTGAACTCACCGACGTATATTAGGACGAACAGTCACTCAAGACAGTAATATGCTAACCCTTTCTGTAGATTACCATTAGGTATAAAAGACTGAAGACATTAGTGTAGTAATGATTACGAGCTTTTGATGTCTTCATATCACGGCATTAGGTGAGACTTAACTCCAGGAACAAACATTGTGTGATGTCAATATTTACTCAAGAAGATACTTTTAAAGTAATCAAGTCATTTGTGTAGTATAACTAGGTCAATAACATATTGCCTGTCAACATATTACTTAGCATAATCAAACTATCGTCGCTGCGCGTGTAAAAGCCACTGTGTGTTATTTGCGTAGGTAGTTTTATTCGTTACTTAAATACGTAGATAGAATATCCTTTGTTATGTACACCATACAAATTACAATTTACATAAAACAAAACATTTCACATAGGTACTTACTGTAAAAACAGATATGTTATAAATGCAATATTTAGGGAGTTAAGAACACCCAAGAAGAAGAGAGAGAGTTAAGAAGCCATGTGACCAACAGCTATATCTAATTAAAATATTGAAGTGGAAACACAAATTGTGATATGTGCTTCACGGCACATAGCGAGCTTTTTGGTCAAGTTCAGCCTCGCTCCGCGCATCACATACAAATATTTTTGTCAATGGTAATTTGGGCATAGTGTTGTATAATTTAAAGTAACCCAAACCTATATATTTTTTTACTACTTAACTACGTGAAAATAATTTATTTGAAGACGGGGTAATTTCCGATAAAAAAACATTGGTTTGTAAAGAAAGCGCAGCGAGCAGGGACACAACGCAGTGTGACGAAATCCTATCCTGCTTCCTACTATTAGTTAAATTTGTGGGGATGGATGGATGGATGGATGGATGTTTGTTACTCTTTCACGCAAAAACTACTGAACGGATCTGGATAAATTTTGCATACAGATAGCATAAAACCTGGATTAACACGTAGGATACTTTTTATCCCGGTAGTATGATCCCGTGGAACAATTATGGAACTCTACGCGGGCGAAGCCGCGGGCATAAGCTAGTAACTTACTTTGCGCGATGTGTCGCACAGTGTGCTGGATTGGTGGAATTCGGACTGAACACCAGTCACGGTGAACAATGGCGGCGGTTGACTATGGTGGAAGTACTTAAATAAAAACTATATTCCACTGTCAAAGTTAGCGAGTCTACTGTCCTACTGCCTGCCTACTGTCTTGTGCCGGGTCTGTATCTGAGCTGCTTTGGCCGAACTCTAAATCAGAAGTGTCTCGGCCGAGCTCTAAATCGGAAATCTTTTTTGGCCAAACAAGGCCCTTTTATGTGCCTCAGTGGCGTCAGTTTATTTATTTATTTATTCAGTAATACACATACATTTTATTCATCTAAGTTGGTGCCAACATAAACTCATGAGAGTTTTACCTTGCACCAAAATCATCGGCTACATAATTTTGAGAATTAGATACATAAGTAGGTACTTAGTTAAAGAGAAACTGCAACCAAAATTACAGCGGGTATTAGGCGAAACAATATCTAACTATCTAACTCTACTCGTACTAACGAGCGAACATCGGTGACCAATCCGACCGCTCCACTATTTCCCACACTTTGGGTCTGAGGAACAGTACTCGCTACGCTATTGTTTATTTGAAACCATAAAAAATAACACGTGCCTAAAACATAAAACTGTGTAACCAACTGTTATCACTAGGTATAGATTGTCCTTGCCCGCACACTTACATAAAGTAAAATGGCTGACTGGTTCCGAACCTATGACAGACAGACCACGTGTGGCTACAAAACAAATTACTTAACATAAATAATTGCAGTAGCTTTCCAATTTACTTGAAACTTGGTCTGCTTCAATGATTCTCAATTACTTTCCCCGACATCCTTCATTCTCTTCATTTTCTCGTCTTTTTTATTCTAAGTACTATCTAAAGAGTTAATAATTCGATTTCATTTTCATGTGAAGTTGCTCAAGCGACATAATAGTAGCTCAGAATAAAATTAAGATTTGAATTTGAACCGTTTTTTATGTTTTCTATTAGGAGCCCGTTTATTATTCGATTTTGTAATAAAATTATCGTCCTGATTCAATTACATTTCGAAGATTTTTGCCCAATCGGGTGGAAACAATTGTTATGGCGAGGTGGCGCGGGCGGGTGGTCGAACACTGATTGGAAGCTTTAATTATGAGAACTTAAGAAAATTATTAAGGGTTTATAATTAATTTCAAAGATATAAGTTTTTAAACTGTCATGGTCACTAACAGTATAATTAACACTAGAACAATATCGGGAACTCAAAACAAACAGTGGACATGGTAAATATCCCGTTTCTAGTGTTAATTATAATTTCAAAGATATAACAAATGGTATATTATATCTGATGCTTATTATACAAATTTTCCACGCATCAATTTCAGGACTCCTGAAAAACAATCGTTTTTGTTTTGTCTGAGATTTTCAGAAAATGCACTGATGGATTGATATATTGACCTTTGGTGGAACAAGTTACAACTATTTTGAAAAAAAAATGAATTTTTCCAAACAGGCTATACTCAAGCGCAGGTGTTCGCTTGTTGTCGTGCAAATTATACGCACATGTCGTAAAACCTTATACAGTACTACTACTCTGCTCCGTTTGTTTGTTTACTGCATTAAACCAAGCTAACATTAACAAATAGGAAGTTGCTCTCACTTACAAGAAAAAGTGACCTTCAGAATGAGAGTACACTGGCCGATGTCTCAAAATAATCAAACAAACTAGAATGAAAGCGACTGGACTCGAGCTCCCACGAAGCGCGGCACATGTAACTCGGGCGCAGGTGTGCATTCGTGCAATTATCCGCACATGTCGTAAAACCTTACTACTGTACTGTGGGACGTCGGGAGGTATGTACCACTGCTCCGTTTGCTTTGTTTACTGCTAATAACATCGCGCTGCTTGTATGACAGTCTTGGACAACGTATTGTTTGGACAGCCTGGTATACGACAATTTTAAACCTTTTTGTATAAATAGGCATTTAAAAACAAAAGACTGCCTCGTTCGCATGCCATGGTCGACACTGCTTCTGCTGCGCATGAGGATTCGATGGCCAGCTCGGACGGTGTTATTGGGTTTTTCATCAGGAATTTCTTAGTAGATTATAGATTTCTGCCTGGTGAACGGCAAAAGGCGCGCCCCCTACTATATGGGAGTCAAACATAAATTGACTAAATGCGGGTGTACCCTAAGTATACTTCTGCCGAACACCTCGGGAATCACAGGCGTTATGTCAGGTAGTTAAAAACAAAACTGCATCCAAAAACAGAAAAATATGAAATTCGTTCATCGGATAATCTCTATTTGTACTATTTCACCGTATGTTATTTAAGTTTTATAACGTAAAAGCTTTAAAATTGATTATGAATTCTGTAGAATTACTTAATATTTTGTTTCGAAATAAAAACGCTTGAAATATTCAATTCATTCATTCATTTTGCTTTTATTCGGTAATATTTTTCGATACTAATCTAGGTTTGTGGTAAAAGAGAGAATTGTAAGTGTTTGTAATAAAACAAAGAGAGAAAGTAAAACAATAAATAAAATCGATAAATGAAAAACTTTTTTGAATATATATGGCAATATTTGTCTGCCAAAAAGAATTTAATTATTTAGAATAACGCGCAGTCGCTTCACATTTGTTACTTCTTGTTCGCCCCACGCCCCACAATTTTGTATTCCTTTTTCTAAAGGAAAACGAAAGGAAAAGATGTTTGTTTTTTTTATTCCTGTCATTTACATTAATTTATAACGTAGATCTCATAACCTTTTTAACTTAATTTTATTTAATTTTGATTGTGGACATTTCATTTGACATAAAAAAATATTGAGTAAATTTAATTTTATACATTATTATGATGGTAAAAGTTATAATAGTAAATTAAAAACATTTATATTAAAGAATTCTAATTTATTCATTTTTTAACAAATTAATTATTTACAAACTACAAAACTATAATAGTAATAAGGGTTACAGGGTGTCCAAAAATTCGTCCGCATCGCTGTCAACAGGAAAAGTGCCCAGAAGGCTGGCAGCATTACCACGTTGGATGGCAATGATGATACACATATATATATAAGTATATAAGGCACATTAATGTTGCAAACATAAAAATAACAAGCAAAAAACAAAATAAATATTTAATTTGATTCTAAATTACTATAAATCACTGAAATTAATTGCAATAATTTATAATAATTCAGAAATATCAAAATATATGTTCACATGTATTGAACTGTAAGCTTGAATAAAATTCAAATATTATGAGTGAAACTCACAACGTCACCACTTGCATGGTTTATGTTACATAACTCTAACTTTAAAAGCACTTTTCTCGACAAACAATATTTTGGCAGAATGTCAATACGAAATGCGATATTTTGGCACCCCCAAATAAAGTTTTAAACTCGATTTCCTGTATTATGAAGGTCACTTTTCAAGGATTACTTTCTAAAGCACTTTGCTTATTTAGCTTTACGACAAACAAAGGGAAAATAAAACTAAAGTATTAAACAAGGACTTAGTGTTATTTCGATTTTATGTACAAAGTTTGTACAAACGAGTCCTCCGGAACCCTTCAGCGGATTGGGTTCACTGACCTTTGTGTACATAACAGAGTAGTTCAAATATGTACCTATTTACTTTTGGGGACTACACGTGGAAGTGGAGATCGACCTGCGAAGTATAAACATGTCCTATGTCCATTTATTAGTAATTGTTTTTTTTTTCTCTAAAGCTTTTCTAGCTCAAAGTATGTACGTAACTACATACACCATTAATTAATTAATGACAAACCGTATGTCGATGGTATAATTAATTATTATTATTGTGTTATTTTAGGTTATTTCAAACATAATGTAAATTGTTTGTGAATAAAATTGAATTGAATTAATAATAATATATGACGAACTTTCACATAAACTTTGCCCCTCCTTAACACTTTCAGAGGGTTTTCTTACACGGAATAGCAGACGTTCGGCCGCAACTCGGCCTAGCCAGGGTGAACTTTCGAAAATCACTTCTTGATTCACCTCTGTTATAATAAAGACCTTTAGTTTATGTCACTTTCTTGCATGTTTATTTATTTAAACTTCATGTACATACAAGAGTGGTACAAGTATGCCACAAGGCATTCTCTACCAATCAACCTTTGGGTCAAATAGGACAGCATATTCTTTGCTTACAAAAATTAATTCTGTGCGTGAACCGGTTGATAAAGGCTGATTTAACCTATAATGCGGGTTAACCTTTACTCTAGGGTTTTTCAATTAATCCTAAAAAATTACCCGATTGAAACCCCTTTACGGGTAACGTTTTCTGATCACGACAAATAAACAGTTTTTTTTTCTTTGTACTAAAAGTGGAAAACGAAATCAACACTTTTGAATGAAAAAACATTGCCTACTCATTTTATTCAGGCCCAAATTCCAATGGTATTCGGTCAAGCTGTTGAGGTGATCTTGTCGGTAGGTCACCTGGAGATCAAATTCAACAGCTGCTTGACCTGTATTTCTAAATAAATGAAGCAGTATTTTTCCTTTCCAAAATTAAGACCTAAATACTTAGGTAGTCCACGCAACGTTAGATTCTGGTCAGCCAGCATTTTATGAGGACCTCTTATGAATTATAGATCCTCTGCGGTTGTAACTACGGATCAGAGGTACCGTATGTGATAGTTATATACCTGTATATAACGGCATGTTCTGTGCACGGAATAAATACACATAAACCTGGACGACACCGGAATATGTTATAATTGTGCTGGAGCACGATTGTTTTATCGACGGCTTAACCGACCTTTGTTTTGTTTTCCTTCTTGCGCCTACATGATACAGATGAAAGTATTTTTCTGAAAATCCATAAGTATTTGCATTTGAGAGTTGTGGGAGGTCCGAACCTAAATTATTTTCGGAATGGTAAAGGTAAAGCGACATGTCCTTGAATCAAAAATTCGAAGACATGTGGCATCTACCCACCCACATTGGGCATCCCTCGATACTCTCATTGGGAGGAGAGCAGTGTCCCAGCACCGGGAAAATTGTATGTTGATTTTGTGCATATTTGAATAGACTTATTTATACCAGTCAAACATAGCATGAATGTCAAGACCGACTCATGTGAAGTTCACATGCACTATATCAACTTACTAACAAATCTCTAAACTTAGATATCCCTTTTAATACTCAAAATAACCTGAACTAAACGGTGCTTACTTTCCTAACAGCTACTACTCTTCAAGCTACATTTAAATCCTGCTTTGTTTTAGTTCCAAACACAAACCACGGCTACTTTTCTGCTTACTCTATTTTTAGTCTCCCTGGGGCTATGATATAAACGTACAATGAATGAAGTGTCAGAACTATAATTGTTCCGCTGAGCGAGAGAGAAGGCTATACTCTGTTATATAGCACTGTCTCGTTCGCGCATGACTCTGTGATAATATTTCATGTTGCGACCCCTATTTTAAAATAACTCTAACGTACGGTACGCTGGATTGTTTAGAACTTTTTATGCAGTTTTTATTCAGAAAATAACCTGATATTTTGATGAATGCCATCTAACAGAGTGCATCCAAACATAGCTGTGCTCATTTCTCTGACTGGAAACCAAGTTTTTAAATAGTTTTTTTTTTTTAAATAACATTGAATAAGCCTCTAGTTTTTCTGACAAAAAGCAGTATTTTCATGTTGCAGAATTACTTTTTTCAGTTGGTACCTATTCATATCAGCAGAAAATTATCCTTCCTCATTTTGGCGTGCCGTTCACCGATCCAGCTCCATTCAGTATCTAGAGTTAGTCAAGAACTAAAGCTCACACATTAACCCCCAAACGGTTCCCGGGAATGCGATCGCCAATAGAACAGCAAATACAACAGAATCTCATTTAACGGCAACATTAATTGCTGTTTGAAGTTATGCCTCTTGTCCGAGCAAGTTTGCCTTCCCTTTGTCTTGCACGGTGAAATAATTAGCCAACTATGCTCCGTAACTATGCTATCGGAACCTAGTCGTGTATTGTATTCTATTGTTTTAGCTTGCGTACATTTTCGGCTAGGTTCAGGAATGTTGGAGTTGAAAGTTTGCGGTGAAGCGGTATTCTTGCTGATGTTAACTTAAATGTTAGTCATCTTTACTTTAATTTTTGCACTATGGATTTAAGAGGTTTTCTTTAAAGAACGGAAGCTCTTCGTACAAGCTTTAATCTTGCAAGATTAAGGCTTGTGCCAAGAAGCCAGGTCTTACATATAAAAGTGTTTGATGATCAAAAGACTTTTATATGTAAGACCTACAACAGTGACTGCTGTCAACCAATCATACACCTGCTGCCACACTTTTGGGTTCCGTTACCAACTTATAACATTGAAATGGCTCAATTCCATACTATTTAACCCGAAACACAGCCATGCATTATGACGAGATCCTTTGTGAAGCCGCAGCAAGGATGCTTTACTTAGGTAGCAGTCAGTAGCAGATAGCAGAACCTCAGGCTTTAAAATGGACTAGATATAGATTCCACCTGTCGAAACACTAAAGGATTTGCTCGATATGTTTGGTTTTGACTAACAATAAGATAAATTTCAGCTTTAAACTTTAAATTTGCTCTATTTTATTCATCGTTACGTCTCTTGTTAACGACTGATTGAATATCAAGGTTAAACTCGAGCGTCGACAAAAAATACGATATATTGTAGGTTTTATTGATATTAGTCTGAGGCACAACAATACATTATCATTTACACTAGAAACGGGATGTTTACCATGTTTACTGTTTGTTTTGAGAATCGAGTTGCGAGTGACAATCCTGGCGGTACTGAGTGACAAAAACGGACAAGAAAGAGGGTAGACCGATTTGTCTGCTCATAAACACCTACCCGCAAAAACTTCAGTTTATCCGTGATCATGGTGCTTGCAACAGCGCGGCGCCGAAATATCGGGAACTCAAAACAAACAGTAAACAGGGTAAAAATCCCGTTTCTAGTCTTAATGATATTGTTAGTGACCATGACAGTTTAAAAACTTATACAACAATACATATTCCCATTTACTTAATCGGAAAATAATGTCCAATATTCTATTAGATACTGGACTTTGCCTGTTGATAAACAAAAATAACCTCACGGCCAGCCTGCGGTTCGGCCTGTGTTTCGCCGAATCGACCGAACTCGGAGATGCCTCCGTGCTATTTCAGCTAACTTATTCCTGGCCTACACTGTTAGATAAGTTCAGGGTCTGAATCAATACTGAAATGTTTATGTTTTCATTTGCTTTCAAGAATTTTCAGGTTTTAGAAGTGGATTGAAAAATTTAGGACTGTATTTTTTGAGTGCATCTATTGTTTATTACGATATTTATTAAGATCATGTGAATAACTTGCAAAGCGATGTATAGTGCTTCAAGCAAAAAAAAAACGGGTGTTTCGTTCTAGTAACAGAAAAACGGACAAGAGAGAAAAAGAAAAACATATTTAATTAACACTGAACCCGAAGACCTTAGACCTTAGAAGTAGTGGGAGTTAAAAAAAAAAAAGTATTTTAATTAAACAAGACTAAAGTACAATTGAACTGCTTTTCATCCGATATCTTGACTGTTTTAGGAAGCTTTATCAGATTAATAGACGTTGAGAGTTTATCTGAGGATTTTAGTAAATATCGCGACTATGCTGTTGTTAATAACCCTGCAATTTCCCACAGCAGGGTAAAGGTGTCCCTATTCTACTTCTCTTGGTTTCTCTGCTAAGGATCAGTCCCTCTTGACGGAGTTCAGTTCATCCCGCCATCACCTTCTATACCTTAAATATAATCTACTTAATAACAACTTGAAAGTCACTCAATCACTGACACACAGCCTCATAAGTCTCATCATCTGCTAGCCTTTTCCCAAACTATTTTGAGGTTTTTTTTTACTGGAAGCCGTCCAATCAAACCGGATGGAGCTGAATACCAGTATCTAACAGGGAGCGACTGCTTATCCACCACTCCACAACCCAGTAACTGGGTAATGCTATACCTGTTAGAAAGTTGTTTAAGTTAAATAGTTGGCTTAATCTTTTACTCTGGATGCTCTTAATGTGCACGTCTTTCTACATTGTATAATCTCAACATTAATGATGTAACCAATATCTTGTAACAATATTTTGATTTAAAAGAATGTCAGTTTCTTGCCCATTCTTCTCCATAGAGATCTACGCTTTGAAATGTGCAACTACAGTAACTTAAGTTATTATGTCTTGTGTCTGTGACTGTAGCTTAGTTTCACTTTTTTTTACTTTCAAAAGTGCATGTATGATGTAATGGTTTAATTGAAATAAATGCTTTGAGTCTTGATGTTAGACTTTCGTCATCTGACTACTTGTAACGACTGTTAAAGATCTACATATGATTGGCGGGACCAACGGCTTGACACGCTTCCCGAGGCATGGAGGAAACCATAAAGTTGCTATTTAATTATGGTTACCCATCCACGGATCAACCTCGGCAAGCACGGCTTAACTTTGAAGATCGACTCGTGCGGCTGTTATTATTTAGCCACGAGCCACCACCCTCGAGTCCATTAGAACCTCTTAGCCTAGCATCTTGATATGTTCCAAAGACTTCCATACTACGAGGTGGGAGGGACACCGACGCTAAAACGGTAACCACGTATTCAGTACATCATTCTGAATCCCCCCCACATATACATTTTTCATCGTAAAAAGAAAACAGCTTTATCACCATTTTGACTACACGGTCATTGCAGTTTTGTAGAGGAAACAGCTGTTTTTTTAATAACCGACGAAAACATTATATGTGAGGGTTTAGAATGATGTACTGAATACGTGGTTAGCGTTTAAGCGTCGGTGTCCTTTCCACCCTGTATAATTATAACGAAGGTGAGCATTGAGGAAAGATTTTTGAGAATTTATCGCCTGATAAATAGGGGATGAAACTTGTCATTTTTTCCGATGGGAATCACATCAGTCGCACAATTTGACGCAGGAAAAAAGGCGACAAGTTAGTATAAAACCAATGTTTATAAGTTGTTAGCCAACTATAAATGTTACGGTCGCTGTTGACAGGTTTAAGTTAACCGTCGTCTGTGTTTGCGCGACAATCTGCGATTGTTCTTAAGGTCGGCTAATCCAAACGTTACGAGTTTCTGACGTACGATTTATAGTTTTTTTTTTTTAGAAGAAATTATTACATAGATCGAAGAAAAATTATCAGCCTCTTCTAATAAATAGTTATTGCCAAGTAGCGTGATCTTGGCATGTTAGGGTGCTTCTTGGGCAATCGAGATACTTGAGCATATTTTTTCAACTTCTTCTTTATCGTTAGTTAGTTAGTGCCTAACTCACCTATCAACAGCCTATCAGGGTCATTCGAGTTCCTTTTTTAAATAGTCGTCCATTTACCACGAAAAATCCAGATCCAAATGGGTGTCGATTTCCATTAAGTTATTATTTATACTTAGTCATATAATTAATTTAAGTATATGAAATGGAGTCTTCCCAGAAAAATTAAACATTTATTTTAAAAAAAAGTAATAAAAATGGCATGACTACAGCTTGTAGGTACCAGTCATATCAGTACGGCCGTGACCGTGAACTCGAGCGCACGCAAGGTTAATGACCTCTGCGATGACGATGGATAACGTATCGAAAAGATTAAAATGTTCCAATTGCAATATTGTCATTAGTGAAGTTTTAGCTTTTGTTCAAAATAAAATAGATGTTATGACGGAAGTAAGCCTCGTACAAATATGTGAAAGTGCTTTTAGTTCGGATGACATTGAAGTTGCGAAATCGTTACTATTTGAATCAGTGAGCAAGCGATTGAAAACGAGAAAACGTCAAGGGAAGACATTGCGGAATATTGAGGACATTATCTGCCTGTTTAAAGAAACGGACCCTGAGCAGGTACCTATATTTGTGGCAAGAAACCTAGAAAAACTTCCACCCGTCACTTTCGATCATGTCGATGTGACGCCTTTACTTAAGAGAATAGTCCTTTTAGAGAAATCCGTGCAAGACTTTCCGCTAAATTATGCTTCTAAAATTGAATTACAAGAACATAATAATATGATAGGCCGCTATAAAGAGAATTCATTTCTAGTTCAAGAGCAAAATGTTAATAATCGAAAAAGAGGAGGTGGATTAAAAAATACGATTGACCGTGGGCCGATGACACTTTCAACGTTATGCAACAATGAATCTTTCACTGCCGAGTTCAACGAGTCCAGTGAGTGTTTGTCACTTTCAAATAGATCAATGAACAAATCTATGCAGTCTTGTCATTCATCGCCCATAAGTGAGATAGGAGTGGATGAGAAGGTGCAACCGTCGCCGGAATGCGTCAGCGCCGAGGGCGAGAGCAGGCCGGCAGGTGAGTGCGTGTTGCGCCGTAGCACTACTATTGATACTGAAGATAACGCGGCGCGACCGGTGCTACCTACGGTGAATAAAACAGCTGTTAAGCGCGTTAGCGCGAGCAGGTTGGTAGATACTGTTATTATTAACGATAAGGAGACCAATAATAATGCACTATCGCCGCCGAAACACGTTTCTTTTGCAAACGTACTTCAGCGAGAGGGTGAATGGAAGATGGCAGAGAAGGATGAGGCTTGGCATGTGGTACAGAGGCAGAGATTTAGAAATCGTCTGACTAGTCAGAAAGGCAGTGCGGTTACGGATTCTGGTGAGAATAGGTTCAAAGCAGCAGACACAAAAGTGCCGCTATTTATATCTAACGTACATAGGGACGTCTCTGAACAAGATATTATTAATTACGTACAGGAGAAAACGCGGGAAACGGTTTCTTTAGTAAAAATCAAAATGAAACAAGAAAGGAACTACAATGCCTACAAACTTTATGTTGCAAAGCATAAAATCGATACGTTTCTGGATGACAAGTTGTGGCCGTCAGGCATATCGTTCAGGCGTTTTGTGAACTTTTATGATAAAAGAGAAAAGAGCCAAAGCCCTTCCTTGAAAACAGTGGTTAGTTCAGAAAGACTTAATAAGAATATTTAATTATAATAATAATATTTGATGGATAAATACAGCAAAATAATAAGTTTCAATTGTAAGTCTATAAAGAGATCGTTAGAAGGCGTCAGAACGTTATGCCAAACTGCCGATGTGGTAGCCCTCCAGGAGACCTGGCTGCTGCCGCATGACCTCCCGCTGCTCAACACGATAGATGACAGGTTCGGGTGCACGGGCACGTCTGCAGTCGACACTTCGGCGGGTTTACTCAGCGGGCGGCCGTACGGCGGCGTGGCGCTGTTGTGGCGTGAGAGTGCGTTTGAGTCCGTGTCCGTGATTGAATGTAATAACGTGCGGGTCTGTGCGATAAAGGTAACTGTGTGTAATAGGTCAGCAGTACTCTTTAGTGTATATATGCCTACAAACTCGTATGACAACCTACCTGAGTTTACCGCGTGTTTTGGTGTTATTCGTTCGGTAATTGAAGTGGAGGAGAACAATGGAGTTGAGGCTTTTTATATACTGGGTGACTTTAATGCCCACCCGAATGAGTTGTTTTACACCGAAATGTTAGATTTTTGTATGGATCTTGATTGGGTTTGCTTAGATATAAAAATGTGTCCTGAAACTACCTATACATTTTATAGTGATGCTCACGGCTGTACCAGATGGTTGGACCACTGCATAGTCACAGAGTCAGCACGGGATTCAGTCGTTAGTGTGACTGTGCGCTACGACGTGTATTGGTCGGACCATTACCCACTGGTAGTGGAATGTAATTTAAATAAGCTTAAGCCTAAAAATAATGATTTGATGGCGGTAAAACCTATCAACCGTGTCTTATGGGGTGAGAGACAGGTACAGCAAATTAATGAATACCATGACATTTGTCATTCTAAACTGCGGTTGATAGATTTTCCGCAGGAGTTGAGTGAATGTTGTGATAGTTTTTGTGCTAACGAGGAACATCACTCAGCTCTTGATAAATTATACGTGCAAATTACTGATACGTTATCACGAGCAGCCATTCAAACACATAGGAAAAAGTGTCGTAGGAAGGGCGGTTATGTCATTGGGTGGAATAAACACGTAGCGGGCCCTCATCGGGAGGCGCGGCTTAGGTTTCAATTGTGGGATTTAGCGGGGCGACCAAGTAATGGTCGAATCTTTGATGAGATGTCGGAGGCAAGGAAACATTTTAAAGCTAAATTGAAATGGTGTCAGGATAGACAAAAGCAATTTAAAATGGACATCCTTGCATCAGACCACTCCTCTAAGGATTTTAAGAGTTTTTGGAAGCATACAAACAAAATGAACGTTAGGCCTGGCTTCCCGTTGAGTGTTGGTGGCTCGACTGACCACAATGACATTGCCGAGGCGTTTAGAGAGCATTTTACTGTGCGGTCGCCCTTAGGTCCCTCGTCTGGAAAGGTGAGCGGTGGTGAGCCCATTGTGACGGGGCAGAATGTAAAGATACCTGCGAAGACCGTAGCGGACGTCATTAGAAAAATGCAGCGTGGAAAATCGCCTGGTCACGATGGGCTCAGTATCGAGCATTACAAGTTTGCGGGGGTTCACTTGCCACGAGTACTGTCTTTGTTTTTCAGTCTGTGCATAGGTCACTCGTATTTGCCAGAGCCGCTAATGCGGACCATAGTCGTTCCGATAGTTAAAAATAAGACGGGTGATACGTCTGACATTAGTAACTACCGACCCATCTCACTCGCTACCACAGCAGCCAAGGTATTTGACAGTCTGCTAAATAGTCGCCTCACAGCACAGGTTGAGTTGCACGATGCCCAGTTTGGATTCAAAGCAGGAGTCTCAACAGAGAGCGCTATTCTAAGTCTGAAGCGAACTGTCATGTACTACACAACGAGGAGGACGCCGGTACTTGCGTGTTTCCTCGACTTGTCAAAAGCATTTGATCTGGTCGCATATGACGTTCTGTGGGACAAGTTGAGGGACGCGGGTGTGTCGGAGGAGTACACTTCCCTTCTCAAATATTGGTACTCTAACCAAAAGAACCGGGTGAGGTGGGTGGGTACTCTGTCGGATGAGTACAGGCTGGAATGTGGAGTCAGGCAGGGGGGGTTAAGCTCGCCTCTTCTTTTTAACCTCTATATCAACCGGCTCATCGAGCGACTGAGCTGCACACATGTCGGCTGCCACATTGACGGAACGAGTGTCAACAATATAAGCTATGCAGATGACATGGTGCTTCTCAGTCCCTCGATGGGTGGGTTGAAGAAGTTGTTATCGACCTGCGAGGCCTATGCGGAGGAGCATGGCTTAATATACAACTCGAAGAAGAGTGAGATTCTTGTATTTAAAGCACCTAAGCAGCAGCCGCGCAGTGTTCCTCCCATAAGTCTCAACGGTGTCGCACTTAGAATTGTGGATAGCTTCAAGTACCTTGGCCACGTTGTCACGAGCGACCTAAGGGATGACTTAGATATAGAGAGGGAGCGCAGGGCGTTGTCTGTGAGAAGCAATATGATTGCCCGCAGGTTCGCTAGTTGTACTACAGACGTCAAAATAACCCTTTTTAAGGCGTTCTGTCAATCGTTTTACACGAGTGGCCTGTGGGTATCATACACGCGCCGAGCCTACAACGTCCTGCGTGTTCAATTTAATAATGCTTTTAGGATGCTGTTGGGACTGCCATGGCGTTGTAGCGCTTCAGGAATGTTCGCGGAGGCTCGCACAGATGGCTTCCATGCCATTATGCGAAAGAAAGCGGCCTCCTTACTACAGCGCTTGCATGGTAGTAACAACAACATCCTGAAAATGATAGCTGCCAGACCGGACTGTCCCTTTCAAGGACACTGGGTGGGGACAGTCATAGGTCTAAATAAATAAATATTTTTTTTGTGAAAACTAACAATACTAACCTACTTATTTAAGCACCATTGTTACTAACACCAAAATACTAACATATTTATGGACCTTACTGTCTGAAATAAAGATTTTATTATTATTATTATTATTATATCAAAAAATTCCGAGATAGTGATCCATGATGGTATTTATAGTTACTTTGAGAGAAACAATTTACTTTGTAATGAACAGATTGGGTTACGTAAGAATAAATCAATTAATATAGACCTTTTTTTGTTTATAATTATGATTATAATTCCTTACTGCGGCAGTAAAAACAAAGGTCAGGACCACGCCACATAAATGAACAAAAAATTATCCAATTTAAAAAAAGCTCCTCGGATATTAATACTAAAACACCAGTGATTTGTATTGTCATCGAACTTAATTTCCGTGGCACAAAACAAAATGTGAACAAAAAGTTGGACAGTCACCATAAGCCGCCATTGACGGCATGCCAACAAACACAGAATGTTTCAAACAAATTGCTTTATTTACGTTAAGTTGTGCTAATGAAGGGAGGAAGCTAGAATTTATAATTTATAAGGTAGGCAATGTTTGTAATTGGAACTTACGAGTATTTATTTATGGTTTGGGCAAAAAAGTTTTCGTAGTAATTGAAATTCGGAACCTGGGGTCCTGGAATTGGGGTTTGCGCAGTGGCAACCCAATATTAAATAATTATGTCAATTGTCATTGCCGCCATCATAATATCTTCAAGTCTTACTATTATTTTTTTCATTTCACAAACTATGTAATTTTCCCGCACGATCTGATTAAGAATCAATCATAATGAGTGCAAAACAATATGGATAGGAATGTGCTTACATATCACGACATTATGCTGGACAGTAATAAAAATTAAACGCTTTACCTACTCATTTTAAAAGCGGATGCAAACGCTCTATCAAACAATTAGCAACCCTCACATACCGCACCGCAAGCAATCATCAAATAACCGGCATAACCCTCCACTGCATACAATCACAAGTTCCCAAGTCGCAACACAAGATTACAGCGATCTCCGCCCTCACCGTACCAACACCAACTATTTGGAGATTGCAGAGTTCCAAATGAACGGGGTGCGGGGTGGGAGGCGTCATCTCCGCATAGCAGGATATTAAAGCGAAACTGTGGCCGCGCTCAAATTTATTATCCTATAACTAATATTTACCTGTGTGCTGTGTGTGGAATGAGTTTACTGCTTATTGTTTTTGGCGAGAATTCCGTGCGGATGCGGAGATTTTTGTGGCGTGGCGCATTGTGACGTAGTGCTTCGGGGTGTTGCTTCCACGTTCAGGTTGGCGGGATTCTGCACGGCTGGGTGGAAAATCTAATACAGATTTTATGTAGATAAACGTTCGGGAAAAAGCTCGGCTTAGCTCGAATTGTGCCGAGCCGTGCGACGAAGTTTGCGATCGGCCGAATAAAGCCAACTTTGTTGAAGAATAAATACTGCCAAATCAACCGCGCTTACATTCAATTCGCCGAACGAGTGTAACAGCAGCCCTTAGGGCGCTTGTGTTTGTGGTGAAATGTGTCAGTCTATTTATCAATATATTATGTTACTGTCGAAAAATGCTATAAAAGCACTGGGGATCGATCCCAGAATTTTCAATGTATGACCTAGTAATCAACGAAATAAAAGAAACACGTATACTCGCTAGTGGTGTACCTTGAATACCGCAATTACAGGCACAATATTTCGCTTATGCCTCGCTTGGATAAACGCATTCGCATTTCGGAGTAAACGAAGGTTTAAGAAGAAAATGTCTTCATTTTTCCTGTCATTGTCATGGTTACAATGGTTTCGTTTTTTCTCTCATTCAAATTAAATGCCAAAAAAAAATGGCACACAAACCAGGTACTCACAGCCTAATACTGTTGGATCTAGAACCATGTGCACAAGAGTTCTGTGTACAGCAAAGGGCATCAGCACTGAAGGATTTCAAAAAAATATTAATATTTAAATACGGGGTGAAGGGTTCGTCATTTTTGCCAATGAAAACACCGGCGGAGCGCACGACTTGTAAAATATAAGTTGCAAATTAATAAAAAAAGGCCATAAGAGCATGCACACACTGAGCTGGCCAACGGGTGGCGCACTGTCGCTTGCGCCCGACACCTCCCCGACAATGATCGATGAGTCGCGCGCATTCGGTTATTTATTTTGTGGCGCGAGTCAGATCCGCCACGGACACGCCACATGATACGAGGGGGTAATGATGCGCGCTAATTTAATCGCAAACGTGTAATGTTATCTACTTAATTGAGGGTAGAAGGGTTGAGTCGTGATCAGATAAAATGGACACTCGGTGATTTTAAAATATAATTTTAATAAAAAAAAATGCGCCCCGGACGCCGCGATTAACGTGCCCCAAGTAATTTGATTGATAAGACGTACCATCGACACGAAAGGTGAAGTAAAACCAATTATTGGCTTTGTATACATACATATTATCCGGGTGGTATGATTCGCGAGATACTTCAAATTAATTTCAACTAGATTATACAAAAACCTGCAGTTTGTTATCATTAATTCTATACTTTAAAAAAATCAGTCTTGACTAACTGACCGATATAGCAACGCACAGCCCAAACCACTGGTCCTAGAGAAAATACATTTAGAGAATGTATTCTTTGTGAAGAGTAGGTAACCACTAAGAAAGGGTTTCTCGAAATTCCACCCCTAAGAGGGTGAAATGCGTTGTTAAATTTTCTTTGAAACTTTTTATTCTCGGAATCGATTGAGTTGAAACGTTTTTTATATACATCACAGTTTTTTTTCCAAATTCATCCCCCAATATAAAATTCAAAGTCAACGCACAACCTAAACCGCTGGTCTTAAAGACATGAAAGAAGGGTGTATTCTTTGTGAAGAGTAGGTACAGAAAATACATTTAGAGGATGCATTCTTTGTGAAGAGTAGGTATCCACTAAGAAAGGGTTTTTCGAAATTCCACCCCTGAAAGGGTGAAATAAGGTTTGAATTTTCTGCGAAACTTAATATTATCTGGGTCGATTGACTCGAAAATTGGTGCATACACTATTCAATTAAAATTATGAGACATGTGTATCACAGTTTTTCCAAAATCATCCTCTAACAGAGTCATAGAGAGCTTCGAAACTCAGACGTGCGCATGACGGGAGTATTTACCTCTTAGTTGGATTTATCTGAGGTGGACGTGTCTGTGTCTGCGTGTCTGTCAAATCACGATTTTCGCGTTGACTCGTGATACGTGACATTGATAATAAATATTATGGAAAAGTCTTTAAATAGATTCCTAATATATCATTTGACTGTCGTCACCCGTGGTTTAATTTACTATGCAAGTTGTAACATGTAAAAAAACGCAACTTTAAAAGTAAAAACTAATTTTACTTAAATATCTTACATAAACTATTACAAATGCGAAAGTTTGGATGGATGTTTGTTACTTAATCACGCCAGAACGGTTGAACAGATGTGGATGAAACATGGCACAGAGATAGATTATAGTCCGGTATAGCACATATTGGGTAATTCCCGAACTCCACGTGGGCGAAGCCGCGGACATAAACTAGTTGTGTATAAAATACAAATGAACGTGAAGATAATATTGTTTTAATCTACAAACTTCTATTCAACTAAACCACCATAAACGGTGTGCACAGGTAGCATAAACATCCGAACTATTGTTTACAAACATTTAAATTGTAAATCTAAAAACACACTCTTCCACTACAGAATACATAGAAATTCGTCTTTCATCCCTTATTACGGCACTCAACAAACTGTAAACAGATTCACAGACATTGAGCAGATAAACGGTTAACAAAAATATCCCGCGGGTTCGGCCGAGGCCCGGGGGTGCCCAAATATAAATCACGCCTAAAACAACAGATACGTAAGTTTTAAGTTGCCCAGAGCTAGTTGGACGGAGTTGAAACACTAAGCGAAGCAGACATTGAAGCCGGAATATACGGGCGCGCGGCCGGGGCGGACGCGGGGGGAATGATGTTGGTGAAGTTATTGCGTGTTGGTGCTTTCAGTTACTAGAATGCTTGGTTTTTAAACCTATCTACAAGTTGTTTGTGGTTCGAAAAGAAATACTGCTGCTGGTGCGATATTTAGACCCCGCTGAGAAATCCAACACTAACATGTTCTAAGTTGCCAAAATACTCAAGTGTTACTGACAAGTGTACAATTTTAGATTATTTATAATGTCATAGCATAAGCATAATCAGTCTATAATGTTCCCACTGCTGGGACACACGGCCTCCTCTCAATGAGAGGAAATAGGCTATAATCCACCACGCCCGGGGCGCGGGCCCAGTGCGGGTTGGTAGATGTGACATGTCTTCGAATTTTTGGTTCTAGGACATGCCGGTTTCTTCACGATGTTTTCGTTCACCGTTTTTGAGAGCAGTGGTGAAGAAATAAATTACACAAAGTAATGAGCCTGCCTGGGTTCGAACCCACAAGTTGGGGCCGCCACCACTCGGCCACTGCTGCTCTCACTCTCATCATGTCATGGTCAACATTAAATAGGTACATACTTAAAACAAAACAAATAAAACCGTGCTGGTCTTTTCTCAAGTACCTAGTTAATTTAATTTTGAAGTAGTAATGCATTCGTCTTTATTCCCACCCATATGTTTTCAATTTACAGAACAGATTATAGTGACTCCATAGGGTCAGGGGTAGCGGCGATGAGTGTTAATGATAAAAACAAGCGGTGCTGAACGCTCTGGGCGGCGGAGACGGAGCTATTTTTATCTCTTTTACACTTGTGAACTTCCAGCTCGCCGGTCTAAAGGATCTGAGTAAGCTTGCTTACTTGGCCTGTTTACTCAGAACAGAAAACACCTTCATAACACATTATTTATGAAAAGGTACAATAAAATGAACCACCATAAGCTATTTTAACCAAAAAACTTTTGATGGAAACAATTTATGTCCATGTATTGTTCCTCGCTGGTCTTCTGGTCAAAACTGGGTTCAATTTCCGGGTCAAGTCAAATGTTATTGAGTTTTTCCATCAGGAATTTCTCAGTAGCAGCCACGGAGTCTAGACCTGTGCACAGTTGGTGACAATAGGTTCGGCCACTATTTCATGACACTTAAAAACCCTGTGTTACAGCATTTAATTCAACAAAGACAACCCATAAATGAGCAGCATCATAATCGCAGTACCAACAAGATCATCATTCAACTACGTATCCGCGAGCGCGCCCCTATTCTCTGGCCCTATGCATCCATCCTACAGCATCGTGTAATGTCAGGGGCTCTGATGATGAGTGCTAATGACGGTTGCAGGCGTCACCAGCGGCGCAGGAGTCGCACACTGTTTCTATTTCCATGTTGTTCACGCGTTCAGTGGCTCGTCTGTCTTTTGTCTTACGTGACGCACTAATTGAATTGACATAATCGTTTAGAGGATGTGTTTATTAGTAGCTCCTTAAGAGCTCCTTTGATAGTAAATATGTGACGATGATGTTGTCAAAGCGAGAATGTGTCGTTTTAAATACTGTCGTTTTTGTACGTTTAAATGTATGTTACTCAACATCGATCACAAATAAAAAGTTTTTTATTAGTGATCGAAGTTACTCAATCACACATTATTTACTGAATGGATTTGTATGAAATTCAGAACGCAATTATATCTTTACTGGGATCCGATCACTTGCAGTAGTTTCTCTAGGAAGTGAATAAATCCACGAACACAAGCTAGTACTCTAACATCAAAATGTGTGATGTAATGATAATTCGATTGTCTGTCAAAAATTGTTAAATCTATTCTCAGTAATGATGATATAGATCATCATTACTGAGAATAGATTTAACAATTTTTCTATATACAAAGTTCCTAGGAATCATTCGTTCCGTTATCAATAAGCCACTAATCCTTCCAACTAAGCCACAACCGTAGGTACTTGCTTTTGCCAGACGTCGATTCACCTTCATCGTTCGAAGATTAAGATCCAACTTGTCTCGCATTACAAATTAATTGGCTTTTATTATTGCGGTCACTATGACAAAGGAAGTACAATACTCAAAGAAAGATTTACAAAGAATCCTTAATTTGCAGTTTTGCAGAGCAGTGAGAAGAAGATCATTAGGAAAACATATTTTGTTTTTTTAATAGTACAAAAGCAACTTTCAACTTCAGGGATTTCTCAGTAGTAATCTGGAGTCTGGAATTGTGCCCAGTTGATGGCAAAAGGCTAGCTCCCTATTAAATAAGGCTGGCGAAGTGTAAGTAAACTTCTGCCTAAACCTTCATCGATAATAGGCGTGATGTTATTTTACGTTACAAAAGAAGCCACACAAAGAAGCAAGGTTATATCTAGCCGGGTATCCCCGGGGTATTTCCTCCCGGGTCAGCTTATTCCGCCTGGAGTCAAAACATGGAATACACAATACACTTCACATAACACCAGGACTTCTGCATCATCAAATATTTTGTTGATAGCCGTGTTTTTTCCTCGCCGCTTGGAAATTCCAGGTTTGAACGCCATTGTGAAATACGGATTTAAAGAATCAAACAATTTCATTGATTTTGTTCATAGAAAATAACAAAAGTGGGGCTTACGGGGCCGTTATTGGTAAATAATATTATTACTAACCAAGTGTCGATTAGTAAGTGGGTGGGTCTGATCTTAAGCTTTTACAGATAAGTTCTGTATTTTGTAAAAAATAACAATGGTTTTATGATTTACTTAAGCAATATATTTTGGATTTGAAAAATCAGGTCATAGCGACCTGATTTTTAGATCACAGAGACATACAGAGTGAATTTTTGAAGTAGGCGTGGATGGGCAATTCTGAAACTATGAGGAATAGCGAAAAATACTCAAAGGAGTCTCGAGCCCGATTTTGATGAAAACTAAAACTGCATCATTAGATTTTTGAAAAATCAGTGTTCCTAGCCAGGAATCGAACCCGTTGATTTTCGAAAAAAAAAACACACACATACTGTATGTATTATTACACCATTCTATAGTCTCGCTAATAAGTATCAAATTCTGAGAAATAATGACATTCGGAAAAATAAAGGAATTTCATTTTTGATAAAACACATAACAGTATGCAAACAGTTAGTATAGTTGCTGCCAATTAAGATCGCAACAGCGGTCATTGCCCTTTCCCTAATATCTCTTCGTACGAACCGAAACAAATGAACCATGTATCGTTTTTATTAGAAAAAATGTTCAAGGTCATGATAGATGACGATTCAAGACATGAACAGGCTTATTTTTGGATTTCAAAGTTAAGAACTTTAATAAATGTAGGTGAGACAATGACCGCCATTGCGATCTTAACTGGCAGCAACTAAGTAATCAACGAAACTTTGGGCAAAATCACTATTGATGCCAACTCACTTGTATGTATTAATTTCAATTGTTTACGATTTTTTTTCATCCTGTATATACATGTGTTGTCAAGCTAGTATTACACATAACACAATTGAAATAATTACTTAGAAGATTCCGTTGCTAAGCCGTCTGCAGATCATGATGCTGTCTAGATTGTACCTGCGGTTCAGTAGCTAGTTCTGTATGTGCTTTGAAGTTATCTGTCAAAGGATCTGTTTGCAATACCCTATGAACCATATTCTACATAGTGTGTATATAATTGAGCTTAATATAATTAGTACGCTCATTGAATTAAATCCTTGTATTAATTGAATTATCAGTGCAATAGATAGAGTCATTAATGACATGTGTTAGCAAGTTATAAACAATAAGTACTATTCAGAATGATATACATAGACAAATACATACATACAGGGTACATACATACAACCAAAGTGTTAGTTCCTGTTTTACTAAATAATGCGATCAAAATTTGAAACTGGCACGTTGCTAACGGGATATATGACGCACAGAAAAGACGCAGTACCTCCGCCTGTAGGGAAGGGTGCACATACCTCAAAATCCTCGTTACATATTTATTCGTCAGACATTGATCATAACACAAAGGCGAATAACACACCATATTTCACTTAATTTCGAAATTTCTTGAGACCACGCGGTTTACGGTGAAATAAGTTGACAGCCATTGATTAGTTCGCTAGACGCATGACAGAGGCGCCTGCGACGCATATTCCATCTTGCTCGTACGAAGGCGACAGGCATGTGCGGGAGAAGGATGGGGATAGGAAGCAACGTGCCAAATGAAAACGACATTCAAACAAACAAACAAAAAAATCAAACAAAGTAACTGCGTAAAAATTGTTGCGGAGAAAGAAATTTATTTTTTTGGGTGAAAAATCCCGTTTTACGGTAGGATGATCACCATTTTTTTATTTCGGATGTGAAATCATCAAATGGAGCGAGAGCGGAATGGAGTGTCAGACTTATATTGACTAAAACCCATCCATTTTCCTTCTTGGCCCTTGTGTTCCAGGGCCGCGGGATCTCTTTCGAACAGCCCCGCAGCCCTGGCAGGTCTTGTTCACCCTTAATATGAAGGTTAATAGGTAGATAATGTAAACATAGTGTCAGAATCTTAGTGTCCCACTAAAGGTTACATAAAGGGTGTTGTGAAACCTTGAGGCGACTTTTAGTGTCTGGAGCCTTGGACTTGACTGTTGTAATATTCACAGCAAATAGAACGAGCGTTTGGTTGCGGATAACAAAGGGCTACCTGTCAACAGCACGCTTTTCTCATAGCGATTTATTCAATCATACGTTATGAGTTCGGCCTATGTTTTCCCACTACAACCATTGTTCCAAGGAGATATTAATAACTAGCTTTTGCCTGCGGCTTCGCGTGCGTGGATGTCGAAAAATATCCGACGGAAATGTACTACCGGATTAAAAAAAAAAGTAACCTATAGGTTAATTCAGGTTACGGTAACAAACATAGTTACATACCTTCATCCCCCTTTTTAACCCTTCTGGGGTAGAATTATCAAAAACGCTGAGACACGTATAAATCAATTTTCAATCGTCAGCCATAACACAAAATTTGAAGATCCTAACTTCAAAACTGACGGACTTTCATATAAACTTCCATCTCCTATTTTACCCCTTTAGGGGTGGAATTCCCAACAATCCTTTCTTAGTGGATATTTACTCTTCACAAAGAACACACTCAAGCTATTGGCTTAGCTATCGATCACATTGTCGTTCTATAAATAAAAGTCACGCAGTGTGCGCGCGCTCTTACCCCCTAACACTGACAGCTTTACAGTCGCCTGTTCATATCGCACGTGTACACTTGCTTACAATAGAAAAATATTAAATAAACAAGACAAACATTAAAACTGCTTGGCCACTAGCCACACGATCAAGCGACACGCGTGTTGCGAAACCGACCGCGTAGACAACAAGTGAAAGATGTCATAGCCACGGGTCAACGTGTCACGATTTAGTTCGGTCAAACCTGTGCGGAGAAATTGTCGACTGCGGACACCTAACTCTCACAGATATATCAGTCTCGGCTGTCATTTGTAGACCTTTGACAGTCGTTACAAGTAGTCAGTGGCCCGAAAGTTTGACAACCAGTCTTACCAAGGAGTATTTTATATTATAAATATTATAAAGAATTATTAAACTTTAAGCATTTTCTACCAGTCTACCTTAGGGTGATGTAGAGACAAAACATAGTAGGTGCAGTGATATAGAAAATTTCCAAGAATAAAATGTAATCATAAATTCATATAACAAAATATACAAAGTAAAGAGAGATAAAATTACTTATATGAAGAAATACAACAAATTAATTGCGGGACAAGTCTGCCAAATTCTTACGTAAGTGTTCGCGAGCTTTTACCTTGAATGTGAACCGACTGGTGGCCGTCCTGATATTCTAAGGGAGCGCATTACAATTCGAGTATCGTACCACCCAGTACTAAATGTGTTATGGAGGTCAGATAGTATCAAAATACGGGTATTTAGCTGCAACCGGTAAGACTGGAAGCCGACCCCAACATAGTTGGGAAAAGGCTAGGCAGATGATGATGATGATCTGACACAATCCGGTGTCCTAAACTACGTCTGAAATTTGTCCGCAACGATGACTGAACCACAATCGAGCAACGGCACTGAAGTGTATGAAACATGTGTGTTGTATCGCTTGACGCAAATCGCGTCGCATGTGGCATCGTGTGAGGACGTGAATGGGGCGTTATTTATTCTAAACTCTTTGTCTTCCCTTTCCTCTAGAAGCAATTAATTAAACTTCCCTCTAAAAGAAGACTTAGACAAGGTCTAATAATTTCAGATTTTGCTTGTAAATAAACAAACTCACGGTATCAACTATTATTGTTACTTTATAAAGTTAGACAAAGGGTTTCGGACCAGCTTCAATGTTCCCGGAATGTTGTTCAGGTTTACGGAACTTATATAGAAGAAAATAGTACTGTAGCTGATGTTTTGATACAAAGCTTTGTTAATAGAGCTTCCGTCCATTTCCTTTTCAGTGTTGATTTCCTTATACCAAACCAAGTGACCATAGTTTTTAAAGAATGGCCTGAAAACATTACGAATGTTGATAAAATAACATTGTCTTGGTTTCATTTTATGTGCCATATATCTTCTTCAGTCCAGAAATTTGCAGTTGAAAAAGCTTTTAATAATAATTGAATGTGGGTATGGGTGTGAGTGTCGTCTTTGTTGTAATATTGAATTTCATATTAGTTTGGAATTATACGTAAACATTTCATAAACTTCCAGATCTTCCAGAACTTCTAGGAATCCTGGAAGGTTTATGAGACGACGTAAAATCTTGTAATTCCCGAAACGAAAGCACTTGAATGTGCATTGTCCCATATATTAATCTAGTTTACAGTACGAATGAATCCCCCATAATAGTAAAGTAACAGGTGCAAATTAGTTTGTATTGTTTAGTCAAATATTGACAGTGACGGCGGCTGGTTTACTGGTCAGTGGTCGCTTTATCATTCTCATTGGCGCAGACGAACCCACAATCTGTTCCTGAATTTACCGAATAATTTCACATAAACAACAGCTCTTATTGCGCGAACAATAGAAGCGAAATTTGCTCGCCAACATGGCATACTGTTTCCACTTGCTTGTCGTCGAAACTAAGTTTATTTTGCGGTTGTTTTATGTCCTGTTATAGAGTAGTAAGGTATGTTTTTGCTTGTCGGTTTTGCGTGTACTGTTATCTATTCTGTTGCTAAATTAAGAGTACATCCATCACGGCCGGCCATTGATGGCTCATTGATTAAGTTTGTGTTCCATTTTTTGGTGTAGTCCTGAGATTGATTGGTTTGTTAGTGGCCATTGAAAAAACGCCATTAGTTAATATTTATTTATTGGGAACTACCGCGCCGCATACATATTTATGCTGCTGAAACCGCACTTTTAATGAAATAAAATATAGTGTGTATTGAATTTGAATGGCGTGGGAAATATTTTCATTTACTTTCGTGCAATACCACCGCAAGCCAGATCGCAGGAGGTAACCCCATAGGTACTCAACAAACAGTTTGACTAAATTATGCAGTTTCCAAATTAAGTAAATTCACAAACAGCATAGACTTTGGTTATTTACACAACACTTTATCCAGTTTCCAAAGCTTTTAAGTTTAACAATAGCAAAATAGCAGACGAATATGTATTGTTTTGATTGATTGACTACATCTCATGTCGGACCAGTAAGCTGCTTGCTACCTGGACAGCTCTATTATTCAGCTAAATCGTATCCTGCATTATACAGTGGCTTGGTACATAATACTAATTATTTCCCAAATTGAAAAAACTAATTGCATTAGACCGTAACATACAACAATAACGCAATAGCGATAATTAATCAAAACAATTAGAGGGATCATTAATACAGGCTCCTTAATATCGTTAAAACGCATATCAATCATGGAAATCACGCCGCAACGGTGTTTCGGATCTATCCCGGAATTAGCCCGGATGCGCGGTTCCATGACGACACATAGAGTGTGTTAGAACAGAAGGATTACTATCATATTCATGCCTGTAATCAGAATTACTTTTAAAGAGCAACCATAGAGTTTGCTGTCGGTTCTCTACCATAGGAAACGACCAATCCGAACCGACAATATTTTTTTTTACGTTTCAATTTATGTTATTTTAAATTTGAATTTTAGTTTCTAAAGAGTTTGACTGTGTCGTGTCTACAGTATACCCATGTTTGATGGGAATAGGCTCCCCCTAACTAGGAGCTTAACAACCGGGCACAAATCCAGACTTCGGGCTGCGACTAACAAATTATTGGATGGAAAAACCCAATAACACTTTGCCCTGCCTGGGAATCGAAACCGTTTTGTGTACGATTTCATGCTAAACAGCAACTAGACCAACAGACATGTTACATTTGATGTGAAATGGTCACTTCTCCCTGCCCGTAGGACACGTCCAATTAGCGTGTGTTCGACGTTGCATTTCGCCTCGAGCGCTAGAGACAAAGTCAAATTGTCTTGTTCAACAGTCGATACCCATACATTCATTGCTGTGTTTACATTAGAACCTAACAATACTTGGTGGTTACTTCATGCACAAAAATGTGCAAGTGCGAACTGAATACCATAACCATTTTAAACGGCGTGAACACTTTTACTAAACGGAATTTTACAAGAAGCTGGTACTCTGGTGCTCTGAGAAATCATAATTATTTTATACTAGTCATGTTTTAAATTGAAAGAACACGTGTAATGTGTGTGTAATTAAATATGTTTTAACACGAGTAATTTTACGACCCTTCAACCTTAGCTAGCTTAATTAGGACTCACTAATTATGAAGACGGATGACGTTATCTTCACTTGTCACAATTATGACATGAGCCATTCTTCTAGGTAAAGTGAAACAATGATTTAGATTTTTGTAAAATATCCTCTTATTAAAAAAAAGTATTGCATTGCACTTTCATCGCATCGCATCATTTTGGTTCCTTTTATTTCGATGAGGCCATTAGAAAGCATTTTCGTCTGGTAAAAGTTCGACACGAGAGGACAGAAGAATAAACGTAAGCTTTCTGTCTCCTGCCTACTCTGTGGTATTCAAATAGCTAGGTTAGTGCGCATCAATCAAGTATTTAGGCGCGGCGGAGAGCTAAGCGGAATGATTTCCTCGTTGACATCCGTGCCCGTTCGTGCCCGTTCAGTCTCCGATGCATAACGATGCTTGTGCCGAACTGACAATATCTTTGCTGGTTATTTGTCTCCTAGGCTATTTCGGAACGTTTATTGTAGCTTGACTGTTTGGAAGCCAATTTCTTGATACATAGTTTCGATAACGTATTTGGTTAAATAATACCGTATTCTATAGTTCAGAGGGCATAGAATGAAGTGGCAATCTTGTCCACAAGATTGACATAAGTCTCAAACACTTTTGACTTTCTTATCATAGTAATCGCTGGTAGAATGCCACTTTATCTTACAGCCTCTGGCTTTTCATAAAGATAGTGACTAAGAAAGTACATCATGAATTTACATAAATGAGGTACGGTGCAAAAGGCGGTCTAATCGCTAAAAGCAATTTCTGCCAGACAAAGAATCACTTAAGAAAGTTTATAGTTTGCCCTTAATGGGAAGATTAGGAATCTCAGCTGCTTTGATATATTATTATAGTCAGTATAAAAATGAATTTATTATATCCTATGTAGTTAAGCTTATTACTTAACAGTACACTGAAAGGATTTTTAGACACCCACATAGGTTACTATTGTTACGAAAATAGAAAACCTTGATCCTAATGTAGGACCTTTTATTCTCATTAAACCGTCAGGAATAACTTAAGTACGGCACACACGTAACCAAAATTATTACCATAGTAACAAAGTACGACAGTATTTGACAGATCGATGACCAGTTGACCACAGTCGTCGGTCATTCCTGACCTTATCTCAATTTATTTTTGGTCAGCGCAGCCCCATTTTTTCTTCCATACTTCTCTATTACTCATTTCAGCAGTCACCTCCTTTCTAGCCATATCATCCATTATTTCTTTGGTCTTCCTCTACTCTTATAGCCATCTACATGCATACTAAAAACTTTCCATCTGACTTTTACAACAGTCGTCAGTCACAGCACTTAATCATTGTGCAGGAAACACGCGAAAAAGCCAATAACCAAACACCCAATTAAAAAAGCAAATCCATTTTTCCCAATAATATTTATCTTCCTTCTATCTACTTTTCCTAAAATAAAATCACGCTAGAACAAAGGCAGATCGTCTGAACATAGTTTAATGAATGTGTAGTACAATGGGCGCCATCTTTGTCTCACACAAATACTCTTGTCACAATGCAGACGCGCGGATTTTATTCGCTCGTAAACTTCACGGATGCTGGATGGCTTTATGATGATTTTACACGTGTTTCTATGGCGATAGCACACGAATGAAACGTTCAATAACCGTTGTGTAGTGTAGGTTATATCTAATACTTTAGATTTGAGATACGTGCAATGTTTGTTATTTATTTTATATCCTTACTAGTGACCCGGGCCTGCTTCGCACGGCGCCACCTATCGGGTCCAATACTATTTTATCTTTTAAGCCGGAATTATACATATTTCATTGAAATCTGTTGGTTCGTTTCGGAGATTAGCGCATACGAACATAGTGACACGTGTTGTTTATAATTATATTAATATTTATCCTCAGGAGTACAGGTGAAAAAGAAGAGGTAAAATCTTGTGTATGTTTGTCTTCAGAGCCTCCTGAAAAATTCTAGTGATACAAAACAATTCTTTATCACATGCAAGGTGATGGAGATCACATATTATTATTTTATTATTATTGCTTATTTATTTCAGAGAAATCTTCATATTATAAGTAACATTACAATACATCACGAAACATAAAAACATTAAGAAACATAATATAAAAAGTTAGTGTGTTAGTAACACAAAAATGTACCTAAAAATATGTCAGTATTGTTAGTACCTATATCTAACTGATGCTTATGGCTGTCCTTATCCACTGATTCTGGAAAGGACAGTCAAAACAGGCAGCAATTATATTTAGAATGCTGTTGCTGCTACCTCGTAGACAGCATATGCTTAGTCTTTATTTAGTTGCATCCAGACTAGTCGGTTGTATAGCCGACTCCAACATAGTAAGAAAAGACAAAGCAGATTTTGAATCAAGACTATAAAATTAAACTAAAGATGATTAGATTTTTCGTTTCTCGACTGTACACAAGTTTCAATACTTTATTTATTGTGATTATTTTCGTTATATCCTGAAAATCAAAGACTTAATTTTCTCCCCCAGGTGCTTGCGACGTCGCGGGCGGGGCGGGGTCGGTGAACTCATTGCCGGCTGGCGGCGCAGGCGCACGCCTTGCGCCGTCCTTCGACGCGGCCACTCCGCGCAACGTTACCGCGCTTGTTGGCAAGTCCGCCTACCTCAGCTGCCGCGTCCGGAATCTGGGAAACAGAACGGTAAGTTTAGATTTAAGGATATACCTAATCAAAAAGAACATTTTACAATACTGTGAAGAGACTCCGTGTGTGGACACTCCTGATATGGGCTTCTCCGAGTACCGTCATAACGACTTGGCTTCCTGGATTCAGCTACTTGACCAGATCTTCAATGAGGGCCTCAACTAGTGGCAATCGCTTTCAATACATATTTCTTTGACTTATAACGAAATTGAGAATTGACAACTTCTGATGAGTTGTCAATAATTGTCAATCTTGTTATGCTTTTTCGATCCAATACGTTTTTGAGTTTTTCATTACGTACCCGGTATTCACTCCAGAACATTTCAATCCCATCCAATCATCAGTGCTGCGATTAATGTGCCCCCTATCACATTAGTTTGGCAGTGCTGCATTGTTCGTGACCTGTTTACGCTGAAATTCAACATAATTCAGTTATCATCTGCCTAGCCTTTTCCCAACTATGTTGAGGTCGGCTTCCAGTCTAACCGGATGCAGCTGAATACCAGTATTTTACATGGAGCGACTGCCTATCTGACCGCCACAACCCAGTTAGTGATAGGTAATACGATACCCCTTGGTAAGACTGGTTGTCAGACTTTCGGGCCACTGACTACCTGTAACAACTATCAAAGATATACAAATGACAGCCGGGACCAGTAGCTTAACGTGCTCTAAGACGCACGGAGGAAACTCGGTCTGCACCCATCCCACGACCAACTTAGGTAAGCACGGCTTAACCTAAAGATCAACCCGAGCGGCTGTTCTTATTTAGCCACGAGCTCCTCTCAAATTCTACAGAAATCAGTATTACTCGTATTAGGACTTAGAAGTTCCATGAATGTTCTATTTTAGTAAGTGAATTATTGCCTCCGTGAATTTTAGGAGTTCCTGAAAAATGTCTGCAGCTGAAATGTCAATGACGATTACTAAATTAATAATACGGGAATACATTGTAACTTGTTATCCCCTCTTCTCAACTACGTATACACAGCGACAGAGATACTCCAAAACCCGCTTTGTCTTTATCAACATTTTTATCCTCTATTTTTATTTCTTAGATTATATACACTATTTACTTTTAAAGATAAATACAGCGTATGTAACTTTTTGTATACAACTATTCACAATTTGTACATGCAACTTTCAAATGTAGTTATACATATAGTAGTAAATGTTCAAAAATATGAGGAAGTTGCAAATTGTTGAGGTTACCACCATTTCCACGATGTCGGTAACTTGGGTTTACCCAATCCAACACAATGTGACTATCTTTTGTAAATTCTTACGTAGATGTAGCGAAGTACTCGTAAACTTTAGCGTAGGTATCGTTTTAAACATAAGTCAATTTGTAGTTTCTTATAGCTTGCTTTCAAACTCTACTCCTGATCCTGACCTGATGCGAGAACGCTTCTTGGATGTAGAGACTTGCGTTTCTAGCAAGTATCGTTGTTGCAACCGAATTTTTCCGTTATTATTAAGAGATCGGAAGTTTGCGACAGCGTCGGTCTCTGTGTCGAGAATGACGCCGGCCTTTTTTTTTGGGATGGGAAATCATCAAATGACTCCTCCCGCTCTCAGATTTTTACTGACTAAAACCCATCGTCCTAAACATTATTTTTGTGCGGTTTGCGAGGTCAGGTTTAATTCAATTTCCCTGTATCAAAACTGTGAGATGGACGCTTCCGATGTCCAGAAATAGATGTCAAAATGATCCGTTACTACCAACGGCCACCATTGACAAAAAATGTTTTTTTCCAATTGGGAAAACAAACTTTTGGGAATTATTATCGGTTTGATTGAAAATGTTTCTTAGATTATGTTTTTGACCAACTTAAAAAAGGAGGTGGTTCTATGTTTGGCTGTTTTTTATGTATGTTACCGATTTCTCGGTCAATTGTGGATCGATCCCAAGTTGGTCCCACAGAAATATTGTCATGATCTGATCATGGGCTTCGGAGATATGGAAAGGAACTCTTCAATAATAGACAGCAAATCTGTCGTGATTGCTGCAATCGCTTGAATGTTTATTGCTACACAACACCATAACATAACCTGTATGCTCTGAGGGGGTACACAGATGTGTACAGGACACCCACATTTCGACATTTAGGTATGTTAAGTTCCATTTTATTGGGGATAAGCCTATTACCATGACATGTATTGTTAACAATGTAAAATAAATGTTTTCACTTTTTTGTGTTTAAGTCGGCTTTATTTTTTGCAAAAAAGTTTTTTAGTATATTAGATTAAAGATATTAAACGCGTGAACGTTTCTAACCGCCGTAAGTAGGATATAGATGTATATATACATTTACTAGAAATATATCTGAAAAACTATTCTATTTCAAAGAGAGAATATCAGGGATTTCACAAAGCGGGGCTCAATCAAACTTGTCAAAGAACAAAATGGAGTTACTGATATTTCCGTGATTTTTGACGTGATACTATTATAAACTGAACTACAATATAGAAATATGCCAAATCTTCTCTTAAATCGGCACAAAATAATAAGTGTCTATTGTCACTCACCCACATGCAAAATCAGTATGAAATATGTTAATTACCATAATTCCACAATCCCACACTATTTCAAGTCAGATCTAGCAGAATCTATCAAATATCCTTTAATAATGCTCTTGCACAGTTGTGTAGCATGGCAGTTTGTCCTGTATATTGCAAGTCAATTTCCCAAGATCGCCTGTTAAGCGGCCAGTTGGTCAAAGGACTGTGAGTTACGACTGGCTCAGTCTAACTGTTTTCATATTACTAATGGTTTATTTATGTCCTACTCCATGTTGAATTGATAGTCTGCTTCATAGATTAGGAATTCTTTTGATATTGTAATGGAATTTGGAGTAACAGTGCCTTTGCGAGTAGGATTATTAAACTGAAATACTTGGAGGAATTGATAGGAAATTCCTGACTAATTTCTAAAAACATAATATATACAGACTTTGCTGCCCAAGCTATATAAGCTGGTATTTAATGATTTTTATTGTTCTCTTTAAAAGACCGACGTGTTTGGTTTGTTTGTGTAAAAAGCACAAAACTCTGTCACGCAGATTACTTTTGTTACATTTACAGTTTTGCTCTAGAATATTCCCATTTTAGTAGTATTTTATAAATCTCACTTAATTTTATCATAAAATTCTCGAAACCCTTATGTTTTTGTCGTGTCTCCGCGATATCTATCGCAATTAAGCGTGAGGTCGTGTAATAATCGCGGTGCGCACGACTAATTGTCGCGATAATTGCGCGCCGGTTGCCTTCCGCTCGCTCGGCTCGCTCCGCTCCTTCCGCTCCCGATAACGGCAGAGGAAAGAAAGGATGTGTCGGTGCTGCAAAGTGCAAGGATATATTTTGGTACAGGTATGCTTTTAGATGATGTTGACGAATTCGTGTTGGTTAGTTTTCTACTGAATCGCCAATGTCGGTAGGTTCACTTGGCATGGCATGGCTTGACATATGGCATGATTCTCAAAAGAAAAAGTTACTCGATAAATAATAAAACTATACGCCTCATAGTTGGTTTCTATGTAGTTATTAAAGTTTTTGTTATTAATGATGGACTAACGTATTGTTAAAAATACAATGGTTCAAAACCGAGCATAATAAATAAAAAAACCGTTAAATAAATATTTGTATTTTGTAGAAACAATGAACAAACAAAATATCGTTTTACAGGCAATTCTATAAATTCTCTCAATGAATTACAATTAGCTGTATTTTTATTTTCCAATTCACAAAACTACATTTCGTGCTTTTATTATAGTTAAAATATTGCTTAAATTTAAAATAGACAAGTTTAAATTCATTTACAAATAGCGTCTACATTGCCATTTTTATTAATTTGTCAAAATTATAATTTACGGCCGTTCAGCCCTCGTAGCGAAATAAATTTATTATAACATCTTAGCAGAGAGAATTTGAAGCAATATTTCTGAAGTGCTGCTATGTTGGTGAATAAATGTAAAGGAATAAGTCTGGTGTTAGTGGTCGTGCATAATTATTGTGTACCGCTAGCCGCTGAGCCGCCGAGCCTGCTCGTCTGTCGACCCAGCATTTTAGCGGTACACTACGCTTTCCAGAGATCTTTATGCATGCTTGAATATATTTCTGTCTTCATTATTTTTAGACAGCTTTTTCAAGATATTCTTTACCATTTTCTGTGCGAAATACTCTCTTAAGCACACGGTTCTGAGCGGGCACAGTTTAAGTATAGGGCTGTAACAACACATTTCTTTATAAATAAATAGAAGGTACCATAATATATATTACATATGAAAATAAAATAATAACATTCCATTGCCCACAATAATTATAACGTACGTATCCCAGAATAGCTAAGTCCAATCCTCCCAATTTAATCAGGTGCCCTCGTATCAAGATTACTCTAATCGCCACAGACGGACATTGACCCGTAACAAGTCGCGCCGCGACACCCCCTCTAGACAACATAATATTCATGAATACTTGAACATTTATGCAAAATCCCCTTGTGCATCTCTTATTGACGCCTCATTAAGCATTACTAATCAGCAAAATCTTCTAACACCGCTATGAACACCCTTAACACCGCGACCCTGCCCTCGAAATATTTTTCCTATAGCGGGGCACACTGGGGTACACTGGGGTACAGGAAAACAGGCAACAACCCGGGGTATTTGCTTATGATAATGATCTGATGAATATTCAAGCACCCTGAAGCTTCACTTGCGTACCGCATTATAATTATGGGCGGCGCATTAATTTTGTTTTGTTTATTGTTACCGATTTAGTTGTTGGATGTGGAATAACTTGAACAAGCTTTTGTGTGAAGAGACATGATCTCGTGGTTATGAGTTCTACTCTGTCACGTTCCTAAACACAAATTAGACAACAAGTAGCCAACTCCACTCCCAGAAAGAGCGAAATATTTTGCTGGCAAGCATTTTTTGTTCGTGGTTGGAGCATGTCTATTACTCAAAGTGTGACAATCCGACGCGTCTGGAAAGTAGTCATTCGCAGGAACAACGGACTGCTTCCATTCCATATGGAATAATATAATTAAATTTTACAGGACCTTAGACTCGAGCCTAGAACCACTCAGCAGTAGCTTGCAATCACGAAACGAAACACAGTATCAGTAGACACCGTTTATGTGCATGTCGAGTGCTGTATGAGTACAGAGATATATGTTTTGAAACACTGTTGAAACGAAAGCTAGGAATGTTTAGTTAGTTGTTCAAATATTTCACTTACTCGTAGGCCACGACTCATTTAGAAGGGCTGTGGTGAGACCGGCCAGTACGTTAGTACTAAATGTACGACTAAATAATATTATGTGGTTAACAGTCAAATAAATTGTATGTTTTAAGGTTTTACACTTGATACCCAGTGGAATTTACTATTAAATCACGTCAGCCACAAATTTTTGAGGTTTTGTACAATTTTACACCATGTTATCAATACTATTATTATAAATGTAGAATGTATATTATTAATCATATAAAACTAGGTACATTATCCGATACTTATATCGTTATACGTATCTCTACATAAACTAATGCTATTAAATAATATAGTGGTATCGAAGTATAATTAATATCGGTCAAATCATCGGTCATAACGGCTAATTAATATCATAAATAAAGTAGCACACCGTTTAACATTCCTCCTTTTTCATGAAAATGAATACCGATCCAGTTCCATGAACAGGGAGGTTATTGTTGCTTAACTGGCTGATAGCCACTATTTATATTGGGAATGTGCACCAAACAAACAATAAACCTTTCCCAAATCTGGGAGTCGAACCTGAAATATGATACAACACGGTCGATTTCTACACTCATTATCATCAAAATTCAACAGCAGCAACCCTGTCTTATTATCCCTCTCGCATTCAGTTTTCCTCGAAATGTAAACCTGAAACGTATTGTTGTTCTTCTGAAGAAGTAATATATGAAATAACACAATTTTAAAACAATGGTTTCCGTTATTCACAGAACAGAACAGAATACTGTTTCACAATAACAACAATGGCTAGTAGTAGTACAGTCAAGAACACTAATAAGTATACACTCGACAACTTTTTAAAGTGATTTTCTCTTTCTGTGTTTATTGTTATCTTATGTTGTTACAAACATAATATTTCGAAAACCTGCGACTACTTTTGTGATATTGGTCTAACTATCGTCATTCCAAGAGTAAATCGCTTTTGAATTTGGCGAGTGTATTAGTGTAGGTACATGCAAAAACGCACCGTAGTTACTAAGATTCCGAGTACATACTGTAGTACTTATATAAAAATGAAATTCCACCACTTTTAAAATAAAAAAATAATAAACAAAGAAATTATAATTAAATCAAATATGATTGCAATAAAAAATTCAAAGGTTATTTCATTAATTTGATCATTCAACAAAAGGAAGGATAGTAAAACTTTTTGATAAGCAATCTTATCTCAAGAAGCTTTTTGAAGATTAAAATTACTTTTATAAATTACAATTTAATGATATTAAAAGGCTATAAGGCGACGTAATCTGATTCGTTATTTTAGAAAAATACACAATTATAAAATATAGATATCTCTCTTCTTTATCCCATACTGCAGTCTTAGGAAATTTTTCTTCTGTATTCCGTCGTAGGTGAACAACATAAAGTAATTTTCATTACCTCGGTCGTGAAGAGAGGGAGATGTTTAAAGATACCAATACTAGTTTTAGTTCTTTTTTGTAAGGCTGCGTCTATGAACCAGAATGCATGGCCAGCTCAGCTATCGAGGACTTCATGAGTTGATTCGTCAAGTAATATAGTAGTAAGCCCACAGATCTGAATTTCAATCTTGATATCGTAGTATATGGGGTACAACGAAGGGTCAAAAAATTCTGACCCTTATCACTAGTCTGAAATAAGGAAAAATTGAAAATAATATTTATGTAAAACGCTCTTGCTGCGATTTTATTGAATAAATCATGGCCATTGGGCGCGATTATATATTCTTCAAGAAATTATTTGCCTTAAAAGTGTTATAACATCTTTCTCTTATATCAAGTACACGAATAATGACAATGAAAAAATGCCATCTGTCTGAATATTTTTTCATAATCTTTCGAATTTCAAATTTTCAGTTAAAAAGAAAAAATAAGACTAATTTGAGGTTTTAAGCAGAGGCTTAAATGCAGAGGTAACACTGCAACCTACCTGTAAGGTCCACTTACAAGTAGCAAACAGTTTAGGATAGAGTTGTTCCCATTAGGAACATTGTAACAAAGTTTCTTTGAAGATGATCACTCGTCGCAGTACGAACCCTAAGTTCCTGGTTTCTTTTTCCCTGTCTTCGCAGAGAAAAGGTCTTGAACTTGGACATTTACTGAAGAAATTTAAAATTCCTTGACACTGAAACTAAAACTGTCGGAAAAAGATTAAATTGTAATTAGAATTTGTATTTGTGAGACTACTAGAGTAAGGAGCGTCAGTTTTAATTACCTTACTTACCTTTATCATGTAATTAATTATTTTGTCTCGTAGGTTTAGTGACCGCGAGCACTTCTGCTGAGCATGAGGTTTTGGATTTGATTTCCAGGTCAGGCAAAGTGTTATTGGGTTTCTCGGTACCAGCCCGGATTCTGAATTTGTGACGGCAATACTCTTATAACATGGGATTGAAACTTTCTTGGCGAAAGACGGGTACGTACTATAGTAAACCTCTGCCTAACCCTCCGGGAATTAGAGGCGTGATGTTATATAATGTAATTCCTTTGACTGGTAATCTAGATAATTAACTTTCACAAGTAGTTACTTAACGTATTTTTATCTATAAAGAATTATTGTCAGCGCAAATAAAACAATACCATTCGAACATGTTTTGGCCACGATTTAGACGCGCACGAGTAAGTTTATGAGATTTATGTAACCCACTGTTTTCGTCACCAAGATTTATCGCAAGCACCGAACACATAAAGTCCTGACCTGGTATTTATTCCACCTAGAGCTAGATAAACAGTTCAGTCATGAAGCGATCTAACATTTGATACGCAGACGTGGAAAAATTACATTTCAGCTTTACACAATGAATCGTGCTAAATAAGTAAATATATTCCAGTCTTGTCAGGACTATGAATACGCGTTATTCTCGGCGGGCGAGGCTATGAATACGAGCTGGATTAGGGCGAGGCTGATAACTAGCTTTGTTGTTTTGGGTATTTACAATATAAATGCTGTTTTTGTAAAGTTGTATTGCGATAAACTTTGTCTATTTCAACGTTGTTATCCCTAACTGGTTGAGCAGTTAAAATTATTCTAGTTAAAAGTTGTTTCGAAAGTTGATATAATTAAACAGTTAATAAATTGACTATTACAAACTTTCTAATATCGAAGTCACCGCTTCCTTTCTATGAGTTTTATAACAAAATGGCGCGCTTGTTAAGCTCTGATGAAATCTGAATTTTTGGAATTTCTGCACACAGACCTCATTATGCACCTAATTTGACGTTCAATATCTTTAATTTGTGAAAGTACAAGATTTGTCCACCTTTGACTCCTCATGGAGGGCATATCACAAGTTATTTACTCCACTCAATAATGCCCAGCAATCCATACTGTTAGCCTGTGTTGGTCTATGTTAGTCGGTAACCTTTCAGCCGACAAGTGACAGATGTCAGAGATAAACCTCTCGGTCACTGTTTGTTTCAGTGTGTTTGTCCAAGATATTTGCTCAAATGTTTGTTCAAACAACGAGTATTGTCTGTTAGGCATTAGGAGATATTGCTGTTTTTGAGACGACGTATCTGTTGTTTGATTCAGTATTTACTAATGTATATATAGTGATTCTCTTTTGTTTTATTTGGTATCTTAGATATTGTGGAATAGTTTAATAATGAATAGTTGATATTTGGCTTGGTGGTGGCTTTAGCTTGCGTGTCATTCGTAGAGCTTTGAAAGTAGTTACGGGAGTCAAACTCAGAAGTCTGAAAGTGATAACCAGTCTTACTGAAGGTCATCGTGCTACCCAATAACTGGGTTGTGAAGGTCAGATAGGCAGTCGTTTCATGTTCAATACTGGTATTCGACTTACATCGTTAGACCGGAAGCTGACTCTTACATTATGTTGTTGGAAAATCGCAGATGATATCATAATACAGCTTATTGAGTTTCAGAATTAAATAAAAATGTGGTTTTTCATAACTAAGGGTTATTGTGTTTTACTACCCAATATACACGTGTTGAATCTAAAAATGTGCCACAGTACCGAATCTTCCCCTCTCACTTCCTTGACATTTAAATGACAAGGACGGGTAAAATTGATGGGCATTACAGAAGCGTCGCTTTTTATTAATTCGGGGAGGTATGTTTGCAAATAAATCGTTATTGTTTTTATTTGTTATTTAATGAAATGTAGAAAATTATCCATACTCAGTATAACAGTAGTAACCCTGTATGTCTGTTACCTCTTTAAGACTAAACGACCCCTGTGGACGGTGAGTAATGGGCTAGCTCGCCGTCCGTCCGTCGTATGACGACGGGCAGGCCGTGTCGACGGCGCGTTCGTGTTCCACGCGCGCCTCAAAGAGTTGTCAGCAACGGGAGGGGCCCGCAAGGGCCGGTGCCTGCCAGGGCTGCGGGACTGTTCGAAAGAGATACCGCGGCCCTGGAACATAAAGGGCCAATGAAGGAACATGGGTGATTTTTAGTCAGTAAGAGTCTGACACTCCCTTCCGCTCCGCCCAGAGCGGGAGGAGTCATTTGATGATTTCCCACCCTCCAAAAAAAAAAAAAGACTAAACGACTGACCTATGGTAGCCCTGGGTTAAGAAATAGGGTAGGTACTTTTATCTCGGCAGTTCGTTCTAGTGGGATATCTCATTTTCGAAACACGCAGGTGAAAACACGGGAAAAATTTAGTACCATACAATAAGTTATCATTGCTACCACTTGGTCTCGCCTTCAAAATGTTGTCAATGTAACTCTACTTTATTGCCAGCGAAAAATTAACGCCCCCCAAGTCGAATTTCAATTATAATGCTTCGTTATACTTTATATCTGTTTGTTTGCACCCCTAGGGGCTGATAATTTGTGCTCTACAGAACTTTAATTTGCGTAAAATTCCAGGGGTTGATTTAGGTATCAAGGGGTGACGTTCTTTAATTTGTAACGATGTTAATTCTATGGTTTATGGGTGGTGAGCCTGCACAATTGCTAGGTGGTGTAAGAGGGTGATACAAACTGTCACAGCTATAATATGTAAATTAAGAGTTGTGTTTTGCTCGCGGTTGTCTGTCAGTTACCTTTTCACGACATTATGATGTGGTTTAGGAAATGGTATTATTTGGATTCCCGGTAAGTTTACATGGAATCATATCTAGCAAAGCGGGTGAAATCGTGGAGAAAAGCGAGGTGTTATAAATATCACTATTACTGTAGTTTTGCAACTACAAAAATCCGTAAAAAAAAACAAAGTTTCATATAAACTGTAAATGAATTGACCAAAACCTTTTGGGTTTCACGTGGCAAATATTATTTAAATACGTTTTGTCGGTGCCACCTAAATACTCCGAGTATTTAATGTCGAGTTTACTTTCCGGAAATAAATACAAACAACACGTGTAAGCCATAAAAAAACTTCCAATTAATATTTCTAGGGTTCCGTACCCGAACGGGGCCCTATTACTAACCCTCCGCTGTCCGTCCGTCTGTCCATCTGTGTCATGTCTGTCTGTCAGCGGGCAGTATCTCATGATCCGTAATAGGTAGACAAACAACAAATCATAAAAATAAACTAAAATTTAAAGGGGGCTCTCCTAATACGATGGTACGGAATCCTTCATTAGCGAGCCCGGTAGCACTCGGCCGGTTTTAAAATAAAAAACAAACCCGTCATTGTAACAGATTACAATCATAGAAGTAAGACACAACTGGTCACTGGGCTAAACACATCTATCCATACTAATATTATAAATCCGACAGTAACTGTCTGTTTCCGTTTCATGCTTTAACGGCTGAACGGATTTCAATGTTGGCACACACGTGTACCTGACCTGTTATACGAAATAAGATACTTTTTACCCCGGTAACATATTCTCCTGTGGAATAATTTTAGACCTACACGAGAGGGAAACCCCGGGTAAAAGTAAGTACTTATTTATGTGAGTACATACACAATGTATGTGACAAGTTACAAGTGAAAAGCTCTTCAAAATAACACACTTACTTGTACTACTAAAACCCTTTACGTCATAAGTCATGTTCAAAATCAAAATCAAAATCAAAATCAAAATCAAAATATTTTTATTTCACATAGGCCTACATGGGCACTTATGAAACGTCGACAAAAAGGTGCACGGTTCGGGTTGGTCGTTTCCTATGGAGAAGAACCGGCAAGAAACTCCATGGTTACTCTTTTAAAATGATTAGTTTTACAATATTATCATGTTACAGCATTAGTACTCAAGTATGGGGGGACAGCATAGGCCCGACAATAAGTCGTTGCTTACTACACAAGAAAAACGGAAAACAAGATAAGAGGTTAACAAAAGTTAACACACATCTAGGAATCTACAAGGCCTACACTGTTCACACATTCACAAACAATCGTTAAAAAGAATCTATACAAAGGCAAGAAAATATTATAAAAGACTAAATTAAACAAGTGACAAAAATATTGTCATCAGTGCTGCAACTATTCTGAACAAAGGGTGTTTAAGTGATGTGATAACCATTGTAAAAAAAGAGAAAAAAAAAAACCATTGTAAATTAAAATGAAAAGAAAAAAAAAAAATTTGATTGAGAATAGTTAGAGACATCCACATATTTGTGCTGTTTATGAGCTACCAGGGAAGCCGCATGCGCAGAAGGAACTAAAGCCAAACCTCTTTATCTTCAACGTAGTCCTTGATTTTGTAATATGCTTTTTTAATAAGGACACGTTTAATGTGATTTTTGAACTTTCCATCGGTCAGTTCTATAACTGACTTAGGTAATTTGTTATAAAAACGTATACTGTTAATAAGAAAAGACTTACTAGTTTTTGTTAACCTGAATTTGGGTATTACAATTTCGTGTTTACTGCGTGTATTAATATTGTGGAAGTCGCTTCTAATTTTGAAAAGCCCTCGGTTTTTGCGGACATATAAAATACATTCTAGGATATAAAGGGAAGGCAGAGTCAGTACATCGATCTCTTTAAATTTTTCTCTGAGGGACTCGCGAGGACCCATTTTATAGATCGCGCGGACTGCCCGCTTTTGTAAAATGAAAATTGAGTCAACGTCTGACGCCGATCCCCACAGCAGAATGCCATAAGACATAATACTGTGGAAATAAGCATAGTATATTAACCTAGCTGTAGCTGCATCAGTTAACTGCCTTATTTTCCTTACTGCATATGCAGCTGAGCTTAACCTACCCGAAAGAGTTCTAATGTGCGGTCCCCACTGCAATTTTGAATCGATAGTAATCCCTAAGAATACAGTTTCCGCTATAACATCAAGTTTTTTGCCGTCAAGATTTAAATTTATATCCCGTTGAGGTACATTTGGTAAAGAGAATTTTAGACATTTTGTTTTGTTCGCATTCAGTAAAAGATTGTTAGCTGCGAACCATTTCGAGAGAACAGTTAGACTTTCGTTGGCATGTAAGACATCCGTATCCTTTCTATCTATTTTAAAAATTAGCGAAGTGTCATCAGCAAATAGAATTATATCCGATAATTTGGCCATCATGTAAGGGAGATCATTAATGTAAACAAGAAATAGGAAAGGCCCGAGAATTGAACCTTGGGGCACGCCCATCTTTACTAGAGACCCGGAGGACGTCGCCCCATTTACATTTACTTTTTGCTGCCTGTTTGATAAATATGAGAGAACAAGATCAGCAGCTTGTCCACGAATTCCGTAGTGGTGTAATTTACAGATCAGTGTGTTGTGGTCGACGCAGTCAAACGCTTTTGAGAGGTCACAGAAAATACCAATGGCATCCTGGGACTTCTCCCAGGATTCCAGAATGTGACTGATGAGTTTTACTCCCGCGTCTGTTGTCGACCTACCCTTCGTAAAACCAAACTGTTGACTATGCAGAATCCCATTTGAGTTGAAGTGAGACAGCATCTGGTCCAGCATTATTTTTTCATAGATTTTACTCAATGCTGGAAGCACAGATATAGGTCTATAATTAGAGGGGTCACCCTTACAACCCTGTTACATAATGTAGATACATTATTCTTCATCTGAGCACTAAACACTTAATATTTCAGTAACTCAGTACATTCCCCGACACACTAACTGACACACTATCTATTATTTCTGCCTACCCTCTGGGAAATTCTTTAACATCCTCCAAACACGCTGGCCAACCCCATCCACGCATGTTATGTTTATCTAGAATAGTTTACCGAATAAAATGTTCTTTTTACTATCTTTATCGAAGTAAATAGGAGTATTTACTTACTGTTTACCTTCCTTACGGTGTATTATGTATATAAATGTATCTACCTATCGTTTATAGCTTCCTTGTTGGGGAAACAAAGATCTGAGCGAAGATAATTCAAGGTAGTTTTTCGGGTAAATACAAATAGACACAAATAAATAGTGAAAATATAATTATTTTAGTTTCAATTTTTTTTATCAGTTTATTCCTAAAACATAAAACACTCGATTATAATTTACACCAATACAGCTCAAGTTAAAATTCAATGAAAAATTTTTATTCGTGACACATACGTAAAAGTAGGTACATGGTGTTATCGATAAAGTAATGTCTCATAATGCGCTGCCTTGCAATTTGTACAAATAATGTTAACATTAAGTAGCGCGGGTTGTAGTTTTTATAAAAACTATTTATCTGTTATTACCGCTAACTACCTAACATTAACACTTTTAATAAAATATACATTTAACAAAAACACATTGTAAATAATACAAAGTAAATGAACAATAAAAGTGTGATGTTGTTTGGCTACTAACAATCTTATGAATTAAATTTGCTAATAATCGAGGGCAAATAAAACTAGTAAGTATTCATTTTTCTCCTAGGTCATTGATACAATAATATTCTTTGGAATTTAATACTTATGAAGTGTGGACTTGCGTGGTGTGTGTGTATAACGGGAGCTCAAAACAATGAACAATCACGGAAGATATCCCGTAAGTGACAGTATAAGTTTTATTTTGAATGCATTGGAATCTCATGATGCTTTTATAGTTTTAGGTTTAGGTAGTTTTTCTTTAATTTTTTTGGTGCCCACATTATTTGAAAGAAAATTGAAGAATAAATATGTTAAAAACATTAATTTTACTTCGATTTTCTTTTACGACATCACGTATTTCAATATAATTTTATCATTATAAAATTATACAAAATATTGGGCCTTAGCTCCGCAGACGTAAAATAAAATAGGTGTCGCCTGATTGAATATCGTTATATTGTCGCTTGTCAACGCTTGTTGTACCGCGGAAAAACGTTTTCCATACAAAATTATTCATACACGTGATTGATTTAAAGATTCTGGTCGGAATTACTTTAGTGATTGTGTGTAAAAATAATATTTTGAGGTCGGTGTTTTAACAACATTTTTTTACGTTTTTTAAACTGTTTTTCATTTATTTTTCCTTTATTGATCAACCAACAATTGTTTACACTGTCACATAAAGGAAATATTAAAGTAATTATCTACCTCTAGCATACCAGTGGGCTTTGCTCGAACTGACACAGTAAAAGTTAGGTTACCCCTGCACCCCTGGCACCACTCCCATGAAACGGCAATGCACCGTTCTTGAGAAAAACCAATTATTGTAACCTAACCTCAAAACAATTTATAGTCATTTATAAGGCGTACTCGGGTAAAAAAATAGTATCGTTAGGCATGAACAGGGAGAAGGAGGCGCCCCCTGTGCCCTGGCACCACTCCCATGTAAAGGCGACGACGCACCGTTGTTGAAAAAAACCAACTATTGTAACCTAACCTCAAAATACTTTATATTCGCCTTAAAAGCGTAGTCGACGCAGCTCCGCTACGTGGGGCTCCTATTTCTGTCTGCAGGGTTAACAGCACCCAAACCAGCCCCAAGTCCAGAGCTCGCTTCACTCGCCCTTGCATCCTATGCCACTCAACATGCCGCAGTCGAGGGAGGCCCGACCGACGGAGCACCGCTTCGCGAGGCACCTACTTCTGGATGGTTAAAAAAGAAATAACCACTTAGTCCCTAAAGTGGATCATTGTGCGTGAGCATTGCCTATTGTACACATACAATCAGTGGGGCTACATTGGCATTTCTAGCAGTGACACATAACATGCTTTTTTTTACGATCCGTTTTTCCTATTTTTCACTTCATTTTGGGCCACAGACAATACGTGGAACAGATTTGGTTGTCAATCGCACATTTTAACGTTTCTTTTTCGATTTTTATCTGATTTGAGGTTAGAAACATTTTTCATTAATTTCTCGGGAAATATGCATTACCTTGTAATAAGAGTGGTAGCGTTATAATCGGGCACCCAAGCCCTACCAGCTTTAACCCCTTTTACTCCCCAACTCCTGCAAAACGATTCTAATGCCAACGCGTTAATTTTTCTAGTACACAAACTATGTACATCTGTACAATTTTAAGAAAATTACTTCAGAAATTTATTTGCGTTAACGTCACAAGCTGATTAAGACTGAACCACGTTTCAAATTTTATGTGTTTAAGTGAGTTTTCAGAAGTTTTTGGAATACATAATTATGTAGTAGGCATAGTTATAATTTCTTATCTTCTTTTACGAATACAGGACGAAACTCGATAATCGCTTCAACGAACGCGATTTCCTTGTGAACGCGATTACACAATTAGTGTCGGCGTTAAGTCTCAGCTCTTGATCCAGACTAAAGTTATTAAGCAGACTACGCAGATCTTGAGTCGTGCATAAGTTAGAATATACGTATGTCAGTAGGTAGGGATATGTGGAGACGCTTGATAAGATGAATCGTTTATTATATTCGGAGCTCGGAATTAATACCCACATCGTGCTCTTGATATTTTATTAAACGAGTGAATTACGGAGCGTTAAAAAGGAAAATAATATATGTACATAAGAATGTATGTATATCCATCGTTTTGTGTCGAAAGCACTTGACATGACAGATATTTTACTTAAATGGTTTCTTTTCGTAACTTTATGTAGAAAGAAGTACACACAACAAAGAGTTTTGCGTATTCATAACGTCCCATGAGGTCACCAGTTACAGGTTGTCGACTTTTACTGCTCGACTTATGAAATATAAATGACGTGGAGCTGGGGCAAGAAATTCTCATCAAGCATTAACTTTGTTCTGCTTTTTCCCATCATTTGCTTGAGCAAAAACATCATTAATATTCACCAGGCGTGCTAGACGACCAGTTATAGGTATGGTCGCACTCACGCATTGCTTTGAAACTCTAAGTCTGAATGTCACTTGCACTCGTCATTATAACAACAAGTTCTATTTGTCCATTTCGCATTTATACAATAAGTTCAACGTCTGGTATGCCGTATGCTTCAATTCGGTAAGAATTGTTGTCAAAAGTGATAAACCAAAAACAACGAACAAAAAATAATCAAAAACGAATTCTGCCAGAAACGCACAAAGAGGCACATTACAAAATAAACATAAAGTAGCGAAAAGCCTCGAACTAGCAAAAAGTGACAAAGAAAAAAATATTTTGTATTAATTATATACATTGGACAGCCTATTGTTAAAGGCTCGCTGCGGCCCATAACTTTGAAACTTTCAAGTCTATAATTTTAATTATAGTTTATTTAGTGATATAGTTATCTTCCCACGCGCTATCCGGTTTCCTTGGCGGCCACTTGTTTGTTTGAAATACTTACGAAACGGGGCTGTTTCTATAGGTTTTGGTTAAATATAGCTGTATTGACACAAGACAATTGATATTAATGGTCTTACGATCACTACTAAATCTTCCTACCAAATTGGCCATATTGTTCTAATTTTGAGATACAAGGTTATCAATCTACGTAGCCTTTATCAACTATTTTAAGTGTGGCTTCCAGTCTGACTGGATATATCTACTCGTAAATACCAGAATTTTCCACGGAGTGACTGTCCACCAGACATAGACATCTGTTACTGGTTAACACGATGCCAGTTATGATGATGATGATGTTGATGAAAAAAAGTGGCAACACTGCCCGAGTGACATGTAAAATTTTTGTTCCGTATTTTAAAATTTAATTTAATTAGGAAATAAGTTATATTAAGGTGTAATTATTTGTGTGAACGTATTATAAACGCGTAAATACTCAGGAAAATTGTTTTCTTGATAATTAATAAAGTTTTCGGTAGTACAACGTTGCCGGTAACCTAAAAACAGCTGACGTTCTAACTACGGCTATATACGGATTATTCAGGGGAAGTATTGTTTACTTTTATTTAATAACAGCACACAAACTTCACTTTAACTCTAAAACACATCCATGCTAATTGCTAGTGTATTTTTTTTGCCGATTTATTACGTTATACCAGTTCTGAATCGCTTTGTTGACAAATCCATAAGTCTGTAGATTCCCTTTTGTTTTTTTTTTTTTTTTTTAATTCATCTATTCAATATTAATTCATACATCTTTAATGATCATTATTGTGCATTATTGTCTTGTAGTGATATCTTAATAAACTAAGTTTAATTTTTATTTCATAAGCAAGCTACCCTCTTATGAAAAAGTAAAACCCTAAGACAATAAAACCAGTAAAATTTAATATTCAATTAGATACATTCAATATAAAGATAATCTTTTAAAGTTAATATAGCAGCCTACCTCACTTAATTTCATAACTGAAGGCTTTTCTCTGTTTTATATATTATTATTTTTTATTTTTTTTTCCTTTCACCGCTAACTTTTCTTTAATAGTCTATTCTATTAGTTCTCACCGTTTCTTTACTTCTAATTTTCAGTTACCAATCCTGAAACCATGCCTGTGATGACCCGTAAGGCTACTGCTCAAGATATGGAGCTAAAATTAAGAACGGCTCTCAATGAACTTAAAGAATCAAACCTCCAAGTCCAACAACTGTTACAGGAGAGAGAAGAGAGTGAAGTGGAAGTCTATAAAGTAAATAGCAAAATCTGTAGCTTAAAACGAGAGCTAGTAGACCTACATCAGCAATACTTGGACATTGTTGATGAACGGGATCAACTGAAGGTTGTCACAGCTGGTTTTACAAATTGTAGTAACTTGTATGAGGAGGCTTTAAATAAAATTAGGGACCTAGAAGATAAGTTAATTCAAGCCAATAATTGTATATTGAACTTACAAAAAGAAAAAGAAGTTACTCAGGTTAAAGAAACAAACCTCTTATATAATGAATTATTAAATAGTAATTGTATCCCACCTTCCTTAATAACAATTGATCTGACTGAAGATTCCTTTCATAAACAGAATTATTCAGTAAGCAATAATAAAATTAAAAAATATGCAAAACTGAATAGAATAATTAAAAAATGTAACCAATTTAGGAAACAGCATAAACGCTTTTCTAAATATATTCCAATGAGGAAAGAGCGTGTTGATTTAGTTAATAAGTTAGATAATTACCAAATAAAATTAGAAGACAGTATAAAAATTTATGAAATTGATACTCAGCATTTGCAGTCTGAAATACAGGTACTTCAAGACTCACTTAGTTCCCTTTCTAGTAGGTATGCGAGTTCTCAGAACCAAATAAGGGAACATATTCTTGCGGCAAATGAGTTGGTACTGTGTCGATATAGTTGTCAGACAGTTACCAACCATGATACTGTCCAGCCTGAGGTAATGGAGGACCCGTCCGAGGCTGAAAATTTATCTCAGGACTGTATACTCAACCAAGAAACAAATAATATTACACAAGATTATTTACATGTGGTACAGCCTGAGTTACATGATAGTCATGACTGTTCTAACTCAATAATGTTTTCAGATAGTATAGGAAGAGGTGTAGGTAAATTAGTAAGTAATAACCTGAGTTTTTCCAACCAAAATCATTGTATGCCAGGGTCAACATACCAACAGATAATGGCATCTGTAACTAGAAATGTTTATAATGTTAATACCAATATAACAATATTTATAGGAAACAGTTCAAAACTTACAAAACAAGATATCACAGACAGTGTAACGGAGTTGTTAAAGTTGAATTGTCGTAAAATAATATTGTGTGCTTTCCCATATTTTGAAAAGTTGTCAAGCAGGAAAAACAATTATATTCACATGCTGAATAAGCATATTCATTTTCTAGTAGGTCACTATAGTGACAGGCTTATATATCTAGATATCAACAGTTTTGTTGGTAAACTTAAGTCGACACGGGGTAAAGTGTATCTACCTATCAGTTGTAGACACAAAATAGCTAGGCTATTAGTATATAATATTCACTCAGACATAAGTAGTATGTCAATGTTTACTTCGATTATTAACACTGCGACTATTAGTAATAATACTAATAATTCTTTTTTCAATTGTGTAACTTTAGGAGATCCTGGAGTGGGGTCCACTAGTAGTAGGATCTCATTGCCTTGTGATGGCATAGGAGTCTTGGGGCTCACTCCGGATACTCATTTAAACTAGTTAGTAAGACAACAGAGGGTACCGGTAACATTGATGTTACACCGATCAACAACAATATACTTGTATCTTCTTGCTCTCAAATAGCTAAATGTAAAAAAGGGGCTAAGCAGAATTCCATGCAATTATTTCATCAAAACATTCAAGGTTTCTCTTCAAAGCAACTAGAAATTGAATTGTTTTTAGAAAAAACAAAGTTTGAAATTGTTTGTTTCACTGAGCATTGGTTAAAAGATTATGAAATGCTAATTAATTACGCAAATTACAGTGTGGGCAGTTGCTTTAACCGGAAAGCTAAGATTCGTGGGGGTTCATTAATCTTAGTTAAAAATTGTATAAAATTTAAGACTCGTAGTGATATTGTTGATCTATCGGTTGAACATAATATTGAGCTGTCTTGTGTTGAGCTGGATAGGCATGTTATAGTGTGCGTTTACAGACCCCCAAATTATCAAAACTACTCTATTTTTGAATCGGTAATGGAAGATACTTTAGCAAAGCTTGCAACTGGTAATAAATCACTGGTAATCTGTGGTGACTTTAATGTTAATATTTTAGATCAAAATTCAAATAGCAGTAGATTATTACATCTTTTTAAATCATTTAATTTGTTAAACGTGTTTTCGGAACCAACCCGAATTACTACAAATACTGCAACATGTATTGATAATGTTTTTTGTTGCTGCGACTACTTGGATAAATCAATTGTAAATTACCTTCCTTCTGATCATAGCGGTCAAACCGTTGTTTTCGAGTCCTACACACCATTACAAAAAATTCAGATAAAGTCCAGACAAATGACACCCAGTAATTTAAATAAATTTAATAATAACTTAATTAGTAATTTAGGTATTCCGGACCATATTATTGAAAATGTAAATCACTTTTATGAGGAATTCTTTTCGGTAGTTTACACCGAGTTTAATAATACATTAAAAATGAAAACTAAATCTATTTGCCCAAAGTTTATGTTCAGTGACTGGGCAACTAAGGGTATTAGGAAAAGTAGGGAGCGATTGTTTGAACTGTATGGCCTTAAGCCTTACATCAACTCAGAAACTTTTAATAAATATGTTGCAACTTACTCTAAAATTTTTAAAAACACTTGTAAGGTAGCTAAAGCCTTATTCATTAGCAACAAGATTAAATCCGCCGATAATAAAATAAAGACGGTTTGGAAAATTATCAATAGTGAAACTAATAGACATAAAAAATATAATAATGATATCACACTAGATACTTCACGTGGTCTTATAAGCTCTAAAAACGAAGTTGCTCAAGAATTTGTAGATTTCTTCACTAGTATCCCACTTAAAACTACTGAAACCTTAAATTCCTCACCCTTGGTTTCTATTGATTTGTTGAGAGCGAACGTTTCAGCCTGTCCGGTTGAGTTTCAATTTAAGCATATAAACCCCATCACAGTCATTAAAGCTTTTAAGGAAATCAAAATCAAATTAACTGAAGATCTTTGGGGAATGTCCATTAAAGTTTGTCAAGCTATTATTGAGACTATAGCACCGTTTTTAGCCTTAATATTTAATTTATGTGTGGACCAAGGAGTCTTCCCGGACCTTATGAAATACAGCAAGGTAATACCACTTTTCAAATCCGGGGACAGTAAAGACACCAATAACTATAGACCCGTATCCGTGTTGCCGGTTTTCAGCAAGGTGTTTGAAAAGGTAATGCTTAATCAAATGCTCACACACTTTAACACCAATAAAATCTTACATGAGAAACAATATGGTTTCACCAAAGGACGTTGCACGACTGACGCCGGTGTCACCTTATTAAAACACATATTTACGGCGTGGGAAGAGGCACAAGATGCCATAGGAATCTTCTGTGACCTCTCGAAAGCATTTGATTGCGTAAACCACGAAACCCTACTCTTGAAACTTGAACATTACGGTTTAGGGAAACTTGCGCTCAGTTTAGTTAAATCGTATTTAAACGATAGACATCAGCAAGTACAAATAAATGGTGTCAATTCAATCGGTTTAAAAGTAAGTATGGGTGTACCGCAAGGTTCGATATTAGGTCCTTTCCTCTTTTTAGTCTATATAAATGATCTACCCCATTTATTTAAAAACCAACCACAAATGGTGTTGTTTGCTGACGATACCTCTTTAATATTTAAGACAAACAGACGTGCCACAAATCTTGACGACGTAAATAACGCCCTATTGCTGGTCCATAATTGGTTCACCGCGAATAATTTGGTATTAAATGGGAAAAAAACGAAGTGTATAAGATTTGCTCTACCGAATGTCAAAAGTAGTGATAGTGACATAGTATTGAATCAAGAGAAGCTAGAATTCGTCGAAAAAACTGTTTTCTTGGGGATCACGCTCGATTCAAGGCTTCAATGGGGTCCGCATATAACTTCTCTTGCAGGACGGCTGAGTTCAGCAGCATATGCTGTTAGAAAAATCCGTCAATTTACTGATGTAGATACCGCGAGGCTAGTCTATTTTAGTTATTTTCATAGTATTATGTCATACGGTATTTTACTATGGGGACGGGCTGCAGACATTGAGTCTATATTTATTCTGCAGAAAAGAGCTATCAGAGCCTTATATGATCTACGTAGACGCGATTCTCTAAGAGAACTGTTTAAGGAAATTAACATCATGACAGTACCTTGTCAATACATCTATGAAAACATCATGTACGTTAGGAAAAATTTGCATTTATTTAGTAAAAGAGGTGACCGACACCACTATCATACTAGAAATAGGGACCAACTAACTCAACCAGGTTTCAGGCTAGCTAAAGTAGACTCATCTTTCATGGGGTACTGTTTAAAATGTTACAATAAAATACCTCCCCACATTCTACAACTGAATGAGACGAAATTTAAATCTTGTATAAAACGCACACTATGTAGGCAAGCATATTATAAGTTGGGGGATTACATTGATGATAAAAATGCTTGGCTCAATGCTGGTCCTGCTCCACAACCATAGGGGCAAACTAATTGATTACCATGTGAAGTTATTGTGGAAGCTGCAGAAGATTGTAAAAATATATTTGAATTGTATAGATTCAATCTCTTAGTATTATATAATCGCATAGCACATGTGTGAGTACTATGTACGGTAAAGCTACCATTTACATTTAGTTATCTTCATTGACTTGAATGTGCCCTGGTGGCTGAGAGAATGTCATGCTCACACAAATGTCTCGCTGATGGTGGCGGGTGTGTCGGGTCATTTAGTTCCCTTCAATGTGGTTGAGTTGAATGGCGCTGATCCATGCGTCATGTTCGTGAACGGGCGCTGTCAGTTGGGACTGGTCATCTCTTAGCTGTCACGGTTTATTTTAATTACTTTATTTTTAAATTGTTAGTTTAATCTTTTACTCTGGACGCTCTTAATGTGCACGTCTTTGTACATCGTTCTCACATACTTATATGTATAATCTCAACATGAATGATGTAACCAAGATTTTGTAACAATATTTTGATTAAAAAGAGTGTCCATGGAGTTTCTTGCCCATTCTTCTCCATAGAGATCTACGATTTGGAATGTGCAACTACAGTACTTTCGCAAGTTATTATGCCTTGTGAATGTGACTGTAGCTTAGCTTTTTTGTTTTTGACTTTCAAAAGTGCCTGTAATGGTCTAATTGAAATAAATGCTTTGAGTTTGAGTTTGAGTTTGTTACTAGATATGTTTGATGATGATCATTATTATCATTACTTGACCTTGCGGCCCTAGACAACTGTAACATTATGAGCTTGCCTTAAGGAAATCCAACATTCAATACCATGCGAAGCCTCGAGAAAAGCTGTAAAGAGGACAAAAAGAAAACATCTGCAATCTTATTGTTATCCGATATTGACCCGGAGCACTCTCGAGGTCGCCATAGAAATTGAATAATTCATAGGAAAATGCTTCCAAATTAATTTATAGAGTGGGTAATTACACGGTTACGGGGAGAATTCCATTTGAATAATGTAATTATGACCGTATGCCGTAAGAATAAAGCCAAATTGTGATAAATTGTAGGAAATGGGCAAATGTATTAAATGGGCGTTTGTTATTAATGTTTTTTTCTGAGTTGGACTTTTATTTCCTAGATTAGGACATTAATCAAAGAGGTTAGGACAATTAGTGCACAATGGCGGCGGGGGCTGCATGCCAATGGGGCCGATTGTACTCAGTGTGTATTGTGCTGCCCCTACAATCGTACCTGTTACTATTTCGAGGAGGTATGTAGTTACTTTGGCATTGAACTTTACGTTTACATTACTAAAATAAATTCCTATCCATTTATTTCAGAGGTAAATCAAACGGACTATTTTACGAGTATGTACGTATAAATACCATTAATAACTTAACTACTACTAGCCTTTTCCCAACTGTGTTGGGGTCGGCTTCCAGTCTAACCGGATGCAGCTGAGTACTAGTATTTTACATGGGGCGACTGCCTACCTGACCTCCACAACCCAGTTAGTGCTAGGTAATACGATACCCCTTGGTGAGACTGGTTGTCAGACTTTTGGGTCACTGACTACCTGTAACGACTGTCAAAGATCTACAAATGACAGCCAGGACCAACGGTTTAACGTGCTTTCCGAGGCTCGGTATGTAATGGGTGGTCACCCATCCACGGACCAACCTAGGTAAGCACAGCTTAACCTAAAGATCGACCCGAGCGGCTGTTCTCATTTAGCCACGAGCTCCTACTAATCCTACTCCTGCTACTAACGTAACTACCTATATATTAATTTTATCCCATGCCATGTTGATATCAATGTGCTAGATTAATGAGTTACTTATGTTGTTGAAAAGGCAGACAGTTATTAAAATTAAAACAAACCCAAAGTCCTTGGAAACTTGACTTATAAACTTTGCTTTAAAACCAACAAAAGCCTAGTCCTAATAAGACTTAATTGTAGTGTATCACGTATAAACTTGTGTTGCTCGGTTTTGTGAGCCCAGTTTAATGGGTCGAGATCAAAGGCCCTCCAGGCTGAAATCCCTTTGTTCAGCGGACGCAAACGCGTGCGTTCACGTCGGACCTAACCACGAACGCGGCGGTTAGCGTTAAGCCGCCGCACAAAGCTCGCCACTTACATCATGTGAGGCAAAAAGTTGGACACTACGGCATATTTATGAGTAGGTGTATTAATGTTCATAATAGCTGAGCCTGGATAAATATTGGAGGAAGCATAAAAGGTAGGAATGATCAAACTAGGAGATCAAGGCCAGGATTTGAAATTGGATGGATCAAAAATATTGTTCGAGTTCTTACGAACACGCTTTCGCACTTATCTAGACGTCGTCGTTTACCGACTGTTTAAATTGGTACTTAGTGTTACACGTTACAGGCAGGAGGCAAAATAAAGAATTCACGAAATGGACCAAAACATTTATATTGTTATTATTTTTGACTAACTATTGTACTTCACCTGGTAGGTACTCGTAAGGTAACTGATGACTCATCCACACACGAATCCTCTTTAATAACTACCTACTGGCACAGCCTACCTGACAATAATACAGCACAATGGCGACACCTACAGCTTCTTTTCTACAAAAATGTATCAAACATTTTTACAATAGACCGTTGTACAAAAGACTTTTCTTAAAAATTACTGAATAGAGGTGTTTTGCCGTTTAATATAAATTAAGACGTAGCACTTATTGTAAAAGAGAAAAAAGAATCTTTTCTGAAGAAAATTTTAAATTGAGCAATTTTGTGTGAGTTTTATTTACAAAACGCCAGAGATTGTTCACCGTTGTGCCTTAGAATTTGTAGTCACAGCAATATTGTTTGAGAACCTACCTTTACTAAATTACGCCTTTTTGTCATAAATGTGGGCAGGTGCCCCAGATGGCCTAGTTGCTTACTGTCTCTTTTTCTTTTCACGATATTTATAATGTGACTTCACGTAAAGAGCGTGGCTTGTGAGAATTAATGATTTCACTTAATGCGGCACATCTCCTAGCATTTCTTTTCCTCCATCACTCTGCTTCCCACAACAAATTAATTTTCATTCATCGTCCAAAATTTAATTCCATAACTCCAAAATTTCCTTTCAGGAGCACAAACCCCCGAAACGCTATACATGGTGAAAAAAAAGAAGCGTAATTTTTTCGTGGAACATAATCACGTCATTAACTGTGAGGGGTGGTATTATGTAATTGGCTCTTTGTGCCGGAAAAGGCACTCGCTACGTACTTTGAAGTGTACTTATTTAGGACTCGGGCATTCTTCGGCGGTGAAGCCGCGGAATTTACATTAGCTATGGCCAAGGGGCTTTATCAAACAGCTGTTGCCCCAGGATTAACCTCTCCGTAATTTGACGGAATTTCGCAGTTTGCGAGATATTCTAGCTGCTGCTAGTGTGACGCCCTGGTGGTTGTGGCTTGGCTTTAGTGTTAAGAGAGCAGTGGTTTTGTCCGTTGTATTAATATTATGTTAATCGTGTTTGCTATCGACGTTGTGTTTCACAATATTGCCCATAACTTATCAAGCTCCATTAGCCGCGTTTCTATTTCACATGTCAAAAACGTTCGTTCCCATTTATAGTTAATGTTTACGATTGAAAGCTTACGGTTCGCCATCGTAATGTTTTATTTAGTTCAATACTTCTACACTGGGCCGTTATCCTGTCCTTTGTGATACCGCAACAGTCACGGTTTTCTTTAGAAACAGTCGTAAAAGTTTACTTTTACGGCTTACTACTTGTGTGAACAGATAAGATTCTAGTATCTCTTACTTTTGTTTGCTCACTATATTATTTTGCTCCTGGTTTATTACTTTGACGGTACTTTGTATAGCTGGTAAATTATTCAGATGTACTCTCAGCATAACAAATATAAGTTTGCTAAATCTCATTGTCTACTTGAGTCAAAGCTCTGTTTGTATTAGTATGTCCAGAGCTAAAACAAAACGAAAAACATTATTCAACTAATCCCATTCGAATCCTCACAGCCAATAACAATAAACACAAAAGGACATCAAAATCACTGAGCAGCTCTTCAAACTGCGTGTAAAACAATATCTCCATCCGAACGACTCGCAGGAGTGTCGGTAAATCTGTGCGAGCTGGTCAGTTCTCTTGGAACCTGGCCAGAGGTCCTCCCTCCCGGAGATCGATACCTTCGCCCTCTCAGGCTCTATCGCTGAGTTATCGCCTCTCCTTCGTTTACACGGCGCACTGGATTGCCTCTTTTGTAAAGTTTATGTGAGGATGATATACTTAGGTAGTTCAGTTCGCGGACAGAGAGTTGTTGTTTGTATAGAAAATAATGTTACAGCAACAGAACTGCGAGCTGTTGGTTAGTAAGATGTATTTGTTTAAACATAAGAGTTGTATAATAATATTATGATTACAGATGTAACTACATCTAGGATTCAATTATTAGATTTCATTTTCAATTGTCACATCAATAATTGTGGGTTCGACCAAAGAGAAGGTAAACGAGCCAGATATACCAATTCATTATGTATCCTTTTTCAGTCAAAGCTACTCGTATTTCCCCTTCATAAAGTGCGTTGTCAGCTGTAGTCTTGATAAATAGCCACACACGACCTTGAAATAAAATCATTATTCTAAATAGTTGTCGGTTCCAGTTCGCGGACACGGTTGCATTTAGTTTACTTATTTTATTTGCACGCCGCAGCGTTAAAGTTCAGGGCAATTTTCACGCTTAAATGGCGTCAATTCAATGTATCACAATTTTACAAATATCATAAATCCTTACAGAACCAACCTATAAAAGTTTAAACATTTTTATAAACGTTCGAATATAGATATTTTCATGCGAGAAAAATAAAGTTGGGCTGAGTTCCAGGTCGATGACACGCCTGGCACTAAAAACTCTCTTAGTTTTGTGCATAAACAAGCTTTAACATAAGTGCTGTTAAAGCTCTGGCATCCATGTTTAAACGTAAAGTATGTTTATACGCTAATATACGTGTGTATACGAGGGTGTGTAGTTGTGTACGAAGGCATATTTGTGTATGCCAATGTGTATATCACATTACAAAACAAATGTCGTAAGTGAGAAGACAAATTGAATGCTTCCAAATCCTCCAAATGGAAATATCGGATTCCTCGCTACGAGGAAGATTCTTCTATTGTTTAATATTGATTGTTTTATTCAGTATAAAGCACTGACGATATTCAAGGCAAAAAGGATACTTTTATGTCATAAATACGAAGCGAAAACGGTTCTTTGAAATAAAAATTTTCGATAAAAATTATTTAGCATCCAGGTAAGCAGTGTAGTTTTTCGATGACTTTAAGTTTCATTATAATGCAAAAAAGTTTTCCTGATGAACTGTTTTTTTTAAGTTTTTAAAGCAAAAGGATAGACGTTTTTCATTCAGAAACGTAACGTTACGTAGGTACTTTATTGAATAAAGCGTTCCGGAACTTTTACCCGATGATTTCTTATTTTCAAATCAATGATTGGAAAAACGTTGTTCACATTTTTCAGAAGAAAAACCTTGCAGTTTTTTTTTATATTTTTCTTTCTCAAGCCTTATTTAGTTGATAAATTCTCCCGTACACTTATTATGTTGTTTCTATGTGGAACTAGGTATACCTATGCGAATATTCGTAGTCCCAAAAGTATCTTATAACTGTTTACTTACTGGAGTTTATGTTTCGCATCGCGCTGGGAGGTTCCGGATTCAATTCCGCTAGTGTGTTTGTTCCCGCACATACTGTTCATGTTTACTGTTATGTTTACTTTAAAACATTTGCCGTATCAAGTTGTAGGTACCGTACCGAATTCCAGATTTCATTTAAGAGTTAATTTGTAATCAGATTGTAATATTCGGTAATGAACGGGATGATTGGTTTAACTCAAACTGAAACTATTCCAGTTTACGCTGAATATGTACTTTAGATAAAAATCGATTTTATCAAGAAAGGTTTTGGAATATAGGTATATAGGAATGTTTAAAAAAATAGCTTAGGTACCTAAATTAGAAATGACTTTAGAACGGTACCTGAAGTAGCACGTGAGTCGTGCCTCTTAATTATTAATATTTCGTTTGACCGAGTAAAGGCGGTCGCTTGCATGAATTTTACAACATAATTGCCTAGAAGTATGACGTAGCCTTAGGTATAAAACGTCGCATACTTTATGACCCAACCTATAATTATATAGTAATAAAAAATTGGTCACTAACCTCTTGATTGAAATGTTCATTAAAATATTGAAGAGACAAAATAAACATGAATAGTATCAGCCAGTAGTTTCTATTCATATAAACGAAGAAGTCCCTAAACAAAATGTAGAAGTTAAAGAGTTGGATGCAACGCCAGCATCAACGACCATTAATCACGCTACAGAGGAAGTTAATCTAAGATTAAACCAACAATTACAACTCTCGACAAATCCCCATTGTATTATTGTTTTTAATGGAAAAGTTGAAGTGTTTACGCGAACGTTAGTTGTTCCAACTTGCATGATTTACGTACGAAAGTTGCGTAAGAGATTGCGGCATGCGCACGCTTTTATCTTCTACGACATTATCCTATTACTCTTGTGTCGTGTTATAATTCAATTGTCGGTGTTTGGCCAAGGACAGTTTTTGTGCGGCAGTGGAAGCGACGGTGCTGGCAAACAGGGTGATGGGTTGCTTTTGTGAATATATTTGATGTTTCAAGTGTTTGTTGTGACGTCAATGAAAGATTATGTCATGGTATATTTATTGCGTTGCGTGGAGAATTCAGAGCTTTCTCTTTAGGAATACTGCACACGTACCGAATCATTTTTGTGATATGTATAACCACTGAAATTACTAAAGGGGACTACAAGAGCTAAACGCGAGTTTTGTAATGCTTAAAAGTATATGATTCACTGTAGTTAACACAATAAAAAAATATATGTTGTTTTTCATGATATAGTCTAGTTAAGTAGTGTGCTGAAAACATAATAAAACTAATTTTAATCGATAGAAAAAATTACAAATATTCCTCTAAAAAAATCTTTTAACGAACAAAAACCATATTAAAATACATACGATCGTTCTGATTTTTTGACAAAACATTCAACATACAACATACTAACATAGTACTGTTTTAGTATTTTAATCCAATCAATAGATTTTCTGTAAATCGCGTTTACTTATTTCGCACTATAAGTCGTACGCATGTGTGCGTAAACGCCTGTGTACCGACAGTGCCGGCCAACTCCTGTTACAATGCGGACGTGCGTTAATGTGTGCGTGCATCAGTTGGCTCTTGTAGTCCTCTTAAGACAAGATTATTTAAGGTGAATGCTCCAACCAGCCCGCGAAATTCAAAATTTCTTGCGTTTTTTGCAATTTGCAGGCCAGTGCTAGGTTGTATGTTGATTAAAATATTATTCGCGGCTGTAAGACGTATGTAGTTACAGAATTATAATCATCAAAATCACCAATACAACCCTCCAAGTTCATAAAGGTGTAGGAACAAAAAAAAAACAGAAAAAGTCATTCCTACAGCTTTATGAACTTAGAGCGTTTTATTGATGATTTTGATGATTATAATTCTGTAACTACATATGTCTTACAGCCGCGAATAATATTTTAATCAACATACAACCTAGCACTGGCCTGCAAATTGCAAAAAACCCAAGAAATTTTGAATTTCGCGGGCTGGTTGGAGCATTCCCCTAAGCGACATTAACGATAAAGGATATATTTTATTTGGCGTATATTCAGTAAAAAGCACTTAATTCGCAGTAGTGAGTGTAGTGAAATACAATTTTAACTAATCATTTACCTATTACAAATAAGTAAAACTTGCAAATGAAACCTAAAAGATGATATCTCAAAAGCTCTGATACTCACGTCACCACCCACTTAAATCCCGTATAAAGCAACATTCACACTCAGCGCACATATCCGAATATCCTCGTATCCGAACCGGTACGGTAATAAATCTGCCAGTTTATCGGGGCAGCGGCCGGCCGGCGCGGCGCGGCGTGACGCGGGTGCCGTCGAACGCACGGATAAGACGCATAATATAAGAATTCATTATTCATTATTAAACAAACAATACTCATTGCGTCCAGTTGTTTATTTAGCAACTAAATAAGCTTGCCTTTTTGTTAACTGTTTTTTTGAAAGAAACCGTTTGGATGTTTCCACACCGTAATTTTTAAGACAGCTCCTAATATTCATGGTTAAAAGTGCACGGACGCTTTTGTATTTTGCTCTTTTGTGGTCTGCTAGGAAGTTTCGCAAATTGTTATAGTCTAATAGGTAATTAAGAAAATAGCTATAGTGGAATTGTGTAGAAACGTGCAGTGGAGCGTTGAGACATGACCTGCAAGATATTTAACAAAAAATAAACTGGACCAACTATTATAAAAATCGCGTCTGAGCGAAACATAATGTCGTCTAATAAAATAGGAATGAGAAGATATAAATGTAGACTAATGAAAAAAATGAGTATAATCAGACCATTACTGTTCATCCATTAGATAACGAGCTTGAGGACGTCAAAGCTGACATTCGTCCACTAATGGCGGCAAAGGCCGAAAACTTCAAATATTAAGATCTTATTTCCTTTTCGTGAAAGTCGTTTTGAAACGAGATTAATGTCAGTGTATCAGACGACCATCGCGCCTCATCAGAACTTCTAAATTATCTTGCTCGGAGCTAGTGGACATCGCCGATGTAGATGAACCAAAACTTCGGAATTCGATGGGATGTAACCTAGTTTACATGTCAATAATTGCTTTTCATATATGTAGGTGGTATTACAATACATTATAGATATCAAATATCGACCTTCTCAAAGGCAATTTTCTGCTAGAAAATCATTCTTTACATTCTAAAAATAAAATCTTTGACAGAAGGTGGGATGTCCAAACTCAAGGTTTGCCAAAGAGCGATGGACCGTAGCTTTTAAAACATCAAAGTCACCGATCGAATGCGCAACACCACAATGCGCTCTAAGACCGACATCGCCGATGCTGGCGATAAGTCTGCGAGGTTAAAACGGGACTGTGCGAGTCACATTTCCAGGATGGGTCAGCACAGATGGGGCAGAATCGTCACACAGTGGGTGCCTAAAAACGGTCGTCGTCACCAAAGCAGGCTAAAATAACGCTGGCGCGACGATATGGACTCGTTCCTTACTGACCGGGGAGTTGGAAAGGAATGGCAGACGCCTTTGCCCAGCAGTGGGACAGAATAGTCTAATAAAAAAAGAAAAATAACTGAACTAACAAACTGTAAAGGGTATAAAAAACTCCTCCTCAACGCTGTCAGCTGGCTGTGCCCAAGAGACTGGCGGTATAGCCACGTTGTATGGCAACACTTAACCTCTGGCCAAGGTATAAGCCAGCCCTTGGGTCACTGGAAGCGTCAACTAGGTGTTTAGAAATTTCCTTAAAAAGTCTGCGAGTACTCGGACCCCAGAAGCTCCAGATTTTCAACCCCAAACGGCTCGAAAATATAGTATCCACAAAGGTTGTATTTGAAAATGTGCTTAGAAAATTAATGTAATCATTAGACTAAACGATTTTCCTGCTATCTTGAATATGATCTTAATTCTATTAAAACGATAAATTCTTAGAATTATGTATTTCAATATTCACCTTTTAACACTTGTAATTTGATAAAGTTTTCTCGAATATTGAATTACTCTTAAGAGTGATCGAGAGATGCCACGTGGATGAGAAAGCTTATTCTGGTTCTTTAATATAAATTCTATACACGTCTGATTCTATGATTGAATCCATGATCTTTTACAAAGATGCATGACTCGTCAAACACATAAGCCAGCTTTATGCACAATCCAGAATTAATGGAGAATCTCCGCGATATTAAATTTTCACTTAATTTACAGTATAATGATATCTTAGTCGATGCTTATCATTAGGCTCTGAGATGAAAGAGCATGATTGATGATGCCTTGGCACCCCAAAAACACTGAATCACTGTTGTCTGTCGGTTTCACTTAAACCCTTTTCAGTTTCTAAAAGGGTTCATATTTTTTTAGCACGGAAAACATGACGTCATTTTGAGCCGCCATTTTATAGGTATAATTGAATGAATTTCGTTTTATTCTTTCGGTAAATAAATTAAGTTGGGTAAAGTTTGCTGAAATATAAAAGAGAATGCTCATGGAAGTATGGAATCCCGTACCATGCTGCATCAAAATCAAACCTTGTTTTTTATAGACTACACTGATCGTATTAACTCCTACAAAAATTATTTTTGAAAAAAAAACCCGCGTTTCAGAGTTATTTTATAAAATCGAAACTAACCTAAAAAGTAGGTCTATTTTTTCGACGCTACCAACGACGTATTTTAACACACACATTACATTATTGCTCTAAAAACAGCGTAATACACTAATATTAGTAAGAATTACGAGTTAAAGTAACATCCACAGTATGCTTGACTGAAACTCGATTTTATTTTAGACCTTTACATTGCCAATAGTCAGTCAGTACAGTACAAATGTCAGATGCCACAGATAAGATAACTATAAACCATAGAGTATAGTAAGTGCTATAAACTAGTCGGGATTTAGGGATGTAATCGATAAATCAAAATCTTTAGGCTGAGAAAATCTATTTTGTTGCAAATAGCAATAAACCAAACTAAATCGATTTGGTGTACTGATCTTACTTAATTGTAATTAATTTTAGAGTCCGCTCGACAGACAAGGGTTTGTTCAATTGAAACGGAACGTCATTTATATTCAGTTGAAACGGAACGTCATATAAAGGGAGTAAAACAATATTCGTACTTTTAAACTCGAAAAGTATATTTCCAGTTCAAAAATCAAATCCCCGACGCGTAATGCCGTAAAAAAATATGAAACTAATTACTATAATATTTTGGTTTTGAGGCGCGAGACTTTTTGGTACCAACTTTGGTCATTCTCTTTTGCCGGTAGTTGATGTTGAGTTAATATTTACTTAGGTACTGATGTTTTCTTGAAATGAACAAGCGCTGTTCTTTATTTGATTGTATTTAATAGGTCATTTATTATGAATTAATCTTACGATCTTATATTTATATAAAAATCTCGTGTCACGGTGTTTGTGGCCGCACTCCTCTGAAACGGCTCGACCGATTTTTATGATTTTTTATGTATATTTGATAGGTATGAGAATAGGTCGTTAAAGTATATTTCACAGCGCTAATTTTACGAGGACGAAGGTGGCGGGGCACAGCTAGTATTTAATAATTATTAAATGTCATCAAGCTTGGCATTTTGTTAATTGTGTAAAGAAGTAGTATGTTATGTAAAAAGCCTCTGTTCTAAGTATCTATTTTATATTAGAGTGTTATGTTCACCAATACCTTTGTTTTATCGTTAAAACATAATCATTATAGAGAATGCCTTGTGGCATTAAATCCACCTATGTACCACTATTGTACAGTCAAGAGCATCAATATACATTTTCCTAAATTTAATACTTAGCAATTTTCGCGAGAAATACGATTGCGATTACGATTGCGATTACGATTGATACGATTGTAACTTGGAGATAGGATCTTATTTATAAAAATATGAATTCCGGAATACTATGTTCATAACAACATGAAATTTTAATCAGAACAGTAGGAGAAAAACACTTTAAAAGTTGTTAAGTGTTTACCATATTGGTGCTCGTGACTGTACATGAAGTTTAAATAAATAGATAAATAATATTTCTTAGTATTGTGGTTCATAGATTGACAAGGTTATGTCTCGCCGGATAAGCGTGTCCAAAGAATAGATAATGGAATATTTGTTATAATTTAACCCTTATCATCCATCCCTCAATAGAACGTACCCGGATAGATAACCCTTGACACAAACAAAATTGTGACAGGCCATGTCACTTAGTCACACGTATTGGATTTTAAACAGCCGTATTTCTTAGAATCTAATAAACAATTTGTATTAAACAATTCTAATTTTAGCTACAAGAGACACTACAGAACATGAAAAGCCATTAAAATATTTTACTAGATAACAAGTATCCAATGAAACATCATCAACTATACAATAAGCACTAGCATAGTTCTTAAGTACTTATTGACTAACACATACGGACCTTGTTGTTCGGAATACATAGTTATTTGATTTGAATAAGGCAATTCCCTGAAAACCAAAAGAAGCAAATACATTTGCAAATATTGCCGCCGCACGCCGTCCGCCGCGTAGTGGACGGGTCATTACCAGGAGTGCGCCGAACATTATGACCCCGACGGATTTTTTTCATAAAATACAGCTACCTTCAAGAGATAATCATTTCGAAATTGACATAAATACCAATTTTTTTTGAAGCAAATAAAATTCCCTGAAGCAAATACAAGTAAATATTTGTCATTTCGCTACAAATGACAGGAGATGTACTGGAAACGTTGACGCCGGGACATTACCAGGAGGCTTCGTGCTCCGAACATTATGGCCACTTAGCTTAACAGCCGACAGTACCTACGACGAGCGTTCAACTTTTGACGAAAACTGTCTCTTGTTGTGTAGTGTTATGTTTTGCTGAAATATTAACAACATTTACTTTTATTACGGTAATAGATTCACTAAAGCGCTGGATAGACAATGAACAATTATTCCGCAGACAATAGTTGCAAATTATAATCAACGACCAAGGGATGAATAAACAATGCGGCAACTAACGGACAGAAACGGTCACTGCTGTCCGCCGGATAAATAGTCCATCAGTGACTAAACATGTCTAGTTGATTGAAGCTCTATGGGGCTACCCATCACCAAAACTGAAGAACGTTTATAAAAAACCAAACTACTATGTAAATTTTCTGCTCTGTAACTCGTATTGGGGACAAATTTTCAAAAATCTTTTCTTAGATTATCTTCTAATACAAGGAAATCTTGTAGAGAATTTAAGTTTTTTGTTAAGAAGATTCATTAGAAAACGTTCTTCAATAACGTTAAATAAACCTTTTCAACTTTTCTTAGAAAGTTAAGGAAAAGGATATCGTAACGGGTTCCTCTATTACCTCGGAATAGAAAAATATAATATTTCCTGTGCAACTAAGAATGTACGATTTTTATTATTTGAAGCCTGACCCTCGATAAGTATCCTTTTCTTTTACGAGGAAGTCTTTCTAAAAATTGTAGGTAAGCATAACTGTTAGATCCAAGAACAGGAAAGTCAAAGTCAAAATCATTTGTTTGTAGGAAATGTGGTACAATAGATGGTAAAAATAATATGTACTTGGTGCAATGACACATTTCGCCATAAAACTAAGTAATCGGTGATCATACGAAAAAAAACCGGACAAGTGCGAGTTCGGCTTGCGTGGAGAGGGTTCCGTACGTTAATTATCTAAACTCTGTAAATTGTTTTAAATCTAAGGTTTCTTATACATTTTTCTGTAATCTATAGGCAAAGAACTATTTTTTTGTATTTTTTTTCAAAATTTTCGGTCCTGTTGTTTCGGAGTTAAAGGCTGGTCAATTTTCGCCTATTTTCTAAAATAACTTCAAAACTATGTATTTTAAAATTAGAAAAAAATATATTTGAAATGCTCACAAAGAGCCCTTTCATTCTGTAACACGATATAGTTTCCAAATATATTTTTTTCATTTTCTAATTCACCTCCCAAAAGTGGCCCCCATGTTTAAAATTCATTAATTTACGTTACACGACCGTTTTTGGGTCACCGACTTACATATAAACAACTCAATCAGTCCAGTAGTTTCGGAGTAAATTGGCTGTGGCAGACGGACAGACACACAGACAGATACATAGATACGCGAGTGATCCTTTAAGGGGTTCCGTTTTTCCTTGTGAGGTACGGAACCCTAAAAAAAAGATTCCGACGAATCCGAACCTCTCCCCCTTTTGTGAAATCGGTTAATAAGGGTCAAACTATATTATTACGCCAACGCATAAGATACTATGTTGTATAATATGATAATCAATTTGATTGACGCAAACAAAACTAAAGAATAAAATAAAGCAAGTAGAGGAATAATCCAAAGCCGCATGAAGCGTATCCAATAAGTAATATAAACGAGATGGTCCAGTCTGGCGGATCACGTTTTCAAATCAACACTTTAGACGGTGTAAACGTGTATGGAGAAATGAAAGGGGCAGTAACGCCGGCCCGGCTAAATTGGCGTAGATTGAATGTACAATAGTGCGGCTTGGAGTGAGGCCAGGGCTGGCCGACACGAGCACGGGTAGCAGAAGGGTTCGGTTTGGGCAGACAAACATTTTTGGGAAGCGCGACAAGTATTTTGGTGGTCAAATGCAAACTTTACGCGGTAATACTGTTCAAAGCGATGTTTGCCACAGTCGGGATTGTGGAGTCCCAAAAATGTTGGGGTGTTCGGGACCAACCGGATGGAACGGCAACCCTAAACGCACTCTAGGCTTTTTGTTGGGCACCTCATTATCTGGCGCGGACGTGGATAGCATCGGACGCGAGCCGCAGCGAATTTCTATCCGCATTTTTACACCCCAACAACCAATAAAAGGCCTCAAATGAAACAAAGCCCTCTCGAGATAAAACTGAACAATGGTCGAGTTTGACGCAGCGCTATCTCTGCCGTCAGCGGCTCGGCCCTTTTTAATTGAATGCTATTTTATTTCGGATGTGTGTTCATTTTCTGTAATGGAACATCGGCGCATCTTCATGCGGACGATATAAATAACGCGATCGTCGTCATGGTGTACGGCCCCGTGTAGCACTGACTTTTTTGAAGGGGAAAACAGGGTGATTTAAACTGTGTTGATTGACTTGTAACATATTCCAATGTATTGTTCGTTGAGGAAAATATGTGAGTTACTAATCCGGCCTGTTACAGCGAGGCGAGGGGGCGCGAGCGGCATATTGTTGTAAGATTTGAAATGAGATTCTGAGCGCGTAGAGGAGGCATAAATGTGGAATATTACACGCTACGAGCAATTTACTGGCGTTAGTATACAATTCATAGGCTCTGTGTTGTGTCGGCCAATGAAAGTAAATCAGAAAAATAATGAATAAATCATAAAAAATAAATGAACTTGTCTTCACGCGCTTTTTTTGCCAAAAGAAGCCTTAAATGTCTATGTTGGGCGTTGGGCGTATAAAAATGTTAAATGGTGTATAAAAATATGTTGATAGCTCATTATAATTTCCCTTACGACGTACGTTTTTGGATATTAGGTACTCCTACATCTGGAAGTAATATCAATAATATGTTTCGATATTTATATCCTTTCGTTTTCATAGAGATTTCATTTTGTGACTAACATTTAATACATTAATCATCGCTCCTTTATGCCGCAAAACTTAGCTCTTCATACTTAATATTGCGTCTTAACCCATTTACCGTGAAGCCCAGCATTAACCTCACTAAAGCCGGTAACATATTAACCCGAGAATGCAATAACAACAACATATTTGTCACTCAAAGCTTGTCGCACAAATCACACCTGCAAATCGCTGACCGCCATAGATCAGGGCATATTCATGCGTCGGCAATAATCGGCGGTGCGGCGCGCGTAAATCAATTGTCATACGGCGACGACGTCACGAGGTGGACGTGCGATAGACGCACGTCAGTCGTGCGACAGTCGTACGTCAGTCGTGCGTCAGCTGCGCGGCATTAGCTGGGCAATGTGTTGGCGATATGTCCGATGACTTATTGAGGATGACGATTTGTTAGAATGTGGAGAAGGTTCTGGTATAATGATATGAATAAGTTGGTGATTAAGCCTTGTTGGTTATGATTTTTTGAAAAAGATCACTTCAAGCGCATTGAACTCGTAACCGGTGTGCATGTCCGATCGTGGCCTGTATGATCGTGGATGTGGACGAATCAAAAGGAATGTGAGGACCGCAGGTGCCGTTCTTCGGAGAAGGTGTGACTTTGTGAATGTACGCACGTATCTGTCAAACTTTATTAGATGTGGTCGTAAAGTAGAAAGTTAATCCAAGAGTGTGTCGTTAAGAAAATATACACACAAACATAATTGAAAACAGTTATGTTCTAGATACTTGTAGAACCTACAAGTCTTTTATGTATAAGAACTTTAGCAGTAACTTGTTCGACTATTCTAAATTCACATAAACAAATGGACGATTTGTGTCAATAGCCACTCCAAAAACCCATTCCTGCTCAACTTTATATGAAAACGAATGAGGTCACTACTGAGATAGCCACACATACTCCTTTACATTGAAATTAAGCTCTTATTCGCGTTGCTAGCCGTATTACCCGCTACCACCGCTACCCAGGAGCCGTCAAACATTGTAGTCGGAAATCTCAACGGAGTCGTAAATGCAAAGGCACCTATTAAGTTGTGCCGTTGTGCCGTAGTGCCGATATCTGCCGTAATGTAGCTACTTTGTGTAGAATGTTGGCTTAGCAACAGTTATCGATCCTGTCGTGTCGAAAGTGGATAATGTTTGTTTTAAGACTAGTTTTAAAGCTGTAGATTATGATCAATGTGGGGATTCTACAAAACAGTTTAGAAGCTTTATGATAGAGTAAAGATTCAAGGTCTTCTTGAATTTTTCTTTACTATTTATGTTGGTTCTGGAAAATTCAATATTGCGTTTATCGACATGACACCAAAATATAACTCCAAACCCATTTACTGTCAATGTCACACTATTTGCCACTGCCAATGTCTTTATCTTGTGTCAACAAAATATCATGTTACCCCCGCCTCCCGACCCTCCCCCCGCCTGCTCGCAGTGTAAACTCTCAGCGTACACATATAATGAGTTCTAAATCGCTCCTCCCACCACTCCGCTAAGTAAACACTCCAGTGTATTGTCCAAAATGTTTACAGCAATTTCGTAGCTTTTAAACAAAAACATCTCTTCCCTAAACAATCCGCTGGCCCACTTCACAGAGTGATAAATTTCTCACTTATCTGGGTTCGTTTAGCTTAATTGTACACATAGTAGACATCCTATTGTCCTTGTTTAAGGCGGGGCTTTTTTCCTTTTCAATGGATTTTTCAGGTAGCCCCCTCCCACCCAGCCTACCCCTCGCCCAGATAATGTATTTCCTTTGTCTATTGTGTACAGTGATTCATCTAAATCACTTGGGTTTACGGTTCCCAGTGGCTCGGCCGGCGGCTCTGCCCGCCTCTCATAATGTCTTCTAATAAATCCCTTTGCAATTATTAGCTGAGAAACTCGATGTTATAATCCCATCTGCTTAAGTTCTGCTATATTATACATTTGGGTAAATGAGATTGGTTTGAGTATAAACCCACATTTGGTGTGAATGACATGACATTTATATTCGTTGCACATTAAGCTGTCGCTTCTGATAATGGAGATTTCGCTTTTGTCAGTCAGATGATTTTTGGTTTAATCCTAAATCAGCACCGATTATTTGGTAGACAAAAGAAATGATTAATTACTAATCGTTGTTTGTCTGTTTTATTAATAACGATTAATTTGTCTACTTTGGCTTATATACCTCAGTAATTTTTTCTTACATTATTCTGATTTTTCTAAGTAAGAACTTTCGTGGCATTAATTTTAATTTTCGATGCCACTGTCCCATAAAGATCCAATCTTAAAAATTTTGAGATACCGATACTTCTTATCTTACACAAAGATATCAAATAATTTATAAAGCATCTCAATTTCTATCCAAAAAGAATAACTCTTCATTTTACTTTGACATGTTTTATAATTTTGCAATATTCTTCACATAATGATATATACATATACTATATATTATATCTATCCATCTACGACAAACCATCTTCTAAAAAAAAAATATTTACAACTCATAAGTTTTCTTTAAGTCTTGCCAGCTATAAGAACCGTCTTAGTTTAATACAAAGTGCTGAGATTTACAAACACACACAGACAACACATGCACGTAGTAAGCTGTGCAATAATTCCACGTATATTTGTAGCAAACTGCAAGGTTTCCATGCCGCGTGCAGTAGGGCTGTGCCACTGGCGTATATTTCACAAAACTTCGCTACTTGTGCTGCGTTTAAATCATGCTGATGCACAAACTGTTCGCAAGCGTATTTTTCTGTTGAGAGTTTCAGCTGTCTTGACTAAACACAAGACAATTTCTGAAGCCGGTTTTTGATGGTCGTGAACTCGCGACCTATGTTCCTCATTTTTGTCTTCTTTATTCGTTCTATTGATGAAACTAACTATTCTTTATAAATATTAAGCATTGAAGTGAAGTGTGATAAAGTGTTGAAGTGTTTGTACAAAAATGCCACCATGTCAGTCCGACTTCAGTACCAAACCTCGGAACCTTTCATTCTGCTGCGAGGTGTAGGACAGGGAGATCTCATATCTCCGAAACTGGTCGAGGATGTCTGGAGAGGGCTAGGCATCAACGGCAATGGGAGTACATCACTCACCTTTGGTTTGTTGATGATACAGTGGTCATGGCTGGGACCATGGAAGACCTCAGTACGATGCTCGATGACCTCAGTAGATCATCCAAAAGAGTGAGTCTTAACCAAGGTCATGTTGAATGCCCATATAACACAACGGTCCAATTAGGTAGCTCTAGAAAGACGAGAAAGACGTCAATCGTCGAATCCGACTCGGCTGGGCAGCATTCGGGAAGTTCCGTGGTATCTTCTCGTCCAACTTACCGCAGTGTCTCAAAACGAAATTCTATGACCAGTGTGTGTTGCCAGTGATCACATACGGGACTGAAACGTGGTCGCTGGTCGCTCACAATGGGCTTCATCAGAAGGATTAAAGTCACCCAAAAGGTAATGGCGAGGGCCAAGCTCGGAGTTTCCTAGTGTGATTGAATCAGAGATGAAAAATCCGCAAGAGAAACAAGGTTACCGACGTAGCCCCAAGGATTGCCAAACTTAAGTGGCAATGGGCAGGGCACATTGCTTGCAGAACGGATGGCCAATAGGGCCGAAAAGTTCTCTAGTGGCAACTGCGAACTGGAAGACGTTGCGTTAGAATTCCTCCCACTTAGTGGACCGATGACCTGGTGAAGGTTGCAGGGATCCACTGGATGCTATTGAAATGATGATGATGATGACGACTAAGCATTATATATATTGAAGTATGTACTAGTCAAAATAATTATTCTTGACCGTGAATCTGTTAACTTTGTTAACATTTGTTGATGTAAGATCCCTTCTATTTGTCTCTCCACTCAACCCCCTGACCTTGACTTTCAAACCACATCATTATGTCCCCTCCTTTCAAGTCCACTTCTACAAACAAACGCTCCTAACCCACCTTCCTCTCAAATCTAAAGTCCAAATATTTGAGGCGTCCAATATTTCCGGATCAGCCCTGCAGGGGTCGTGTCAAGTAGTGGCGACCTCTCTCGGTAGTCCGCGGTAATTAAAACGAAGCTCGGCGCTCTCCACAAGTAGGTCAGGTATCAATCGGCCGCTGATGGTATAACAAGCGATACGGCCTACAACTCTGTCGGTGACTCTTCACTTCGAGTGCCGTAATTCTATTGTCTGGCATGTTTTTGTTGCTGATGGTACTTAGGAGTGAGAATGAGGTGGACCCCTATTGTTACAGGTGTTTTCTTTTACTTTGGGGGATCTGTAGAAGAATGTATGTGTCCAAAAATATTCGTCGGTAATTGGAATATTTGATTCATTCCTGTATTTTCACAACTTTCCTATACAATTCTGAAATGCATACAATCTAAAACAGTTTTGGACTACCTTATCATTTAGTTCCACTTCCACGCCTGTCCGACCATTCGCTTCATTGCACTGGAATAAGTGTACTGAAAATGCAATTAACTTATTCTTCCACACTTTACTTAAGACTGGCCACGTTCCAACTTAGTCTGCTAACTTAAGTTCCGTTAGTTGGTGGCCCAAAGTGGCTTGAAACTTCAATTACACATCTACGCTGACGTGTCCTTTGTAAGTCCTTCGCGATAGTACTATTTGTTCGAAGATTGAATGGCATCCTTCAGTGACAAATTAACTAGATTGAAAAGTCTAAACTCTCATCGTATTGTGTAGAATGGCAGTCATGTGTCAATCAACATTGATTTCAGAGATATATGAAACTCAAAGCGAATGCGTCTAGCAATTTGTCTAATAAATATTTTCGACTTCGTTTCTGTCAGCAATCCAATTTGTTTCGAAAATTCAAAGGCATTGATAACAAAAACGAATTCTTATTTTTTTTTCAAGAATTCTCTCTATCTCTCAGTCCCAACAAATAAGTTTAATAAACTTATGGCATCTAATAAAACATAAAATACAAGAATCGGAAAAAAGTCAAGACCATACATTTTTTTCAACCAGAACACACTAGTTCACCAATTAAGCCGTCAAAGAGTAGCAAAAGTTAAAGTTAACGGAACCAGTTAACTGAATGTTGCTTGTAACCCATAAGTACGAGTAAACTGTTACAGTGCGAACTTTAAACTCAGTTATTTCTTACAAGGAAACCTCGCGAACAAAAAGTCTTGCTCCTTGTGACAGAGAATGACTAAATGAGATGCTGACTGTTATTATGGATAATTAAAGTTCTGTCCTTAAGGCAGGTTCTCTCTCAGGATGTTTCTAGAACAATCGGCAAGTGTCCAGCCAAGAGAACCATGTCCTTATAAACGGTAAGGGTGTTCTTGTCGAAATTTCTTTACGAAGATTTGACTATTCCTCAAACCTACTTTGAGGATTTTTATTGAATCACATTCATAAATATAAACAAAATCAACTTTTAATAAAAATGCAAGAAGTAAATAAGTCTAGCTTAGTGTTCTCCCGTTCTATAAAGGCGGGGTTTGTATCGGAAATAGAAATCTTATTTTTTAAAGTAGAACAGATTTATTGTGGACTTATTTACATATCTGAGGAAATACGATATTAGTTTACTGAGTGAAACTAAACAACTACACTAACTGGCAGAATGTGGGCGGCAGTGGGTGATACCTAGTTTAGACATTGGTCCTACATTTATGTAGGTGTATTAGAAATCTGGTTTATAGGTTTATTTTAACTATGATATTCCATAGATGAAATTAAGTTATAAAATGAAGTGCAAATGATAACTGCCACATGGTTGATATGAATAAGCGGAATATGAGGCATCTGGTTCACTAGAAGAATAAAATTGAAATCATATTTTTTGTTCTATCTTCTTTAGTTATACAGGGTGTAACAACGGACAACCCCCCGCAGACTGATGGGGTGAATTCAGTATATGATACTAAGATGACCGGTACAAGAAATTATTTCAGGAACGTTATGGAATCCAATAAAGATTTGTTTTATTTCCTCATACACAATGTATCGTTACCGTGGCAAGACGCACGTAGCGAGCGGCAAGCGTGATGACGAGTTCGATACGTTCTGTTGCTAGGCAGGAAGTGGACGGCTGATTTCACGCGTCGTTAGTTACAGTATTTCAACATTCATTGTTGTTTTTTTTTATTTTAGCCGTATTATTTACATGAATGGAGTGCTGCGTACAGAAAATGTAATTTTATATTGAAATAAAGGACTACTAACCGCTGGAAGCTGAATGCACCCTATTAATTTGCGGAAGGCTGTCCCTTACACCCTGTATACCCATCATGACTATCGAGTTTCGTGAACTTATTAAAGACCCTGTATAAAGAGAATAGTGTCATTTAGTGCTGGATTAAGCACATTTACTGTGTGGGCTTAAGTGCATACTCCACTCACTCCCACATTACAAAAAAGTGCGTTAGAGATACCGTGTTTGTCAGTTACTAACAATAGTAGTGGCAATTTATGTTGCCATCATGACACAGTCGGGTGCTTCAACCTAATGCTCCCACCCACATTACACTGTATCTTTGCAGTGACCTTCAGATAAAGGACTCCATAAAAAGCACAATAAAGAACACTAATAGCTCCCAAAAATTATGTTCGTTGGCGAAGGAAAGTCAGTGTGGCGGAGAAAGTCAGCGGGTGAAGATAATTGTGACGTCTAGACGATGTCTTTACACAGTCTGCGCTCTTTGACGAATACTAGGCGCGAGTAATATTATACGATTCACGAAACACTGGCTCAGTTCTTGACTATCGTAATGATGGGATATTTTTGGTGAATATTTTTATTTACTATTTATTTATTATTTACTCTCCATCAGGCGTGATCGAGGTCACGAGTAGGCCCATTTTGTAATAAAGATCTTGGTAGATCAGTATTTTGGTGTGAATTTAAGAAAGGTGTTGGTTTATCTTTTTAAGTTTCCGTAACACTCTTAATAATTATGTGTGACAGGTACATGTTTTTTTACAATACAGGTCTTATTATTATTCATTTATCATCGATAATTATCTTCTTTAATCATCGTAAGCTATTCAACGCATTCATTAGAGTACCTACTAGACTAACAATTCCCACATCAATATTCCAGTTACTCTGGGTCATTATTAGTTGTACTTTTTGCAAGAGATATAAATGGGTGCAGGGGAACTTTGAGACATGTTTTGGCCTTTTTACTCAGAGCTTTCGGAACGGTGAGCCTTTTCCAATCAGGGATTTGTAGCTACGTGTTAATTTGGGAGCGAGGATTGCGAAAATATTGGCTCACTGCTGTCCGAGCGACGCCCGACGCTCTGACAAATATTGCGATAAATATCTCCAAAGGAATAGGATATAAAAGAATGTATTTCCAATTGAAACTATTTTTTTTATATTCTTTGAATCTTTTAACTGTTAACTCATATTTTTTGTCAATTTTATGCTGTTGTATCCTGTTCAATATATTTTGTTAACTGTTTCCAGCATCCTTTCTTTACTACAACCTCACAACCGCCACAGTCCAAAGAAGTGCTGTTATTCTTCAACTAAATACAGAGTTGTGAAATTAGGATAAAACTGATTTGACTCTCTCTTAAGATTCACACCTTATTCTTGATAAAGACAGTCGTCATCTCGTGTTCTGCGTTGACTCGACAAGTCGGTGTAGTTACAATAGCTGTTAGGTATCGTTTTTTGGCATCAAAATTTCATGTGCTCTTATCTTTTTGAATTGATGATTAGGTGTTTTGATAATAAATCTCTGGTTCTGTGAAGGAATCATTCTTTGAAAAGAACCTTTCTGTTATTATTTTGCATTAATTAGGCTAAAAACACACTAAAGATTTTTATATGATACGTAAAATCTGAAGCTTTTTTCATGACGGGTCCTTTAAATATTGCTCTTAATGCGAAGAACAACGTGACCGGTAAAGTTCCTCCAAATTATTCTTTGAAATGTTATCTTATATACTTCACAATGCAAAATAAAAGTGCCATAAGCAGATATTTGAACAAATTGAAAATAAATCGGGTTTTATCAAAATATAATATAATTTATTTATTTATTTATTTATTATCTCATCATCACTATCATTACAGGGATATCCTAATTCAACAGTGTGGCCATAATTACAGTTTTATTATTTACCATAACATATCCTGTACATCGTGGTTTTTGTGAACTCACTCAGAGAACAAGTAAAAAGATCTATGCTGTCTGCTACGTCATTAAGTACAGTCAAGGTACGCGTTATAGGGGCTTTACTCAGTAGATTGGTCCTACTACTGGGCACCGCCAATAGACGTGGCCGTCGCCTTCGTAATACATAATTGTCGGGCACACACAACTTTATTTCTTTTAATATACCTGGGTTTGAAGTCTTGCCACGCAATAATTTAAAAATATAGGTAGCAAGAGCTATGTCCCTCCTTGTTTCCAATTTATTGTATCCCACCATGCCTATGACAAACAAAGTTGGATACATCAATGGATAAAATGGATACACACCATACCACCTTAGATACAGAAACCTAGTAAATTTATTTTGTATACGCTCCAGCATGAGACTGTATTTAGCCTCATGCGGAGCCCATATGATTGCGTTACATTCGAGCTGACTTCTTACCAATGCATTGTACAAAGAAGTCAGCGCAGCGATGCTTTTAAAACCCTCTGCTCTTCTTAGGACGAAACCTAAACTCCTATAGGCTTTTTTACAAACATTTACGATGTGATTACGAAATGCCAGGTCCGAGTCAAGGCGTACTCCTAAATCCCGCACCGTTTCTGTTCTTTTTAATAACGTGTTATCCACTCTATAGTCATATTTCTTGGGCATTTTCATCCTACTAAAAGTTATTACCGAACACTTTGACGTATTAAACACCAACTTATTATTCTTTCCCCATTCAACAACCCTGTCTATGTCTTCCTGTAAGCGCTCAAAGTCCTTTTGTTCTTTCACAGCTAGCAGCAATTTTAGATCGTCAGCAAACAACAGGCACTTGGCATTCCTTACGACCTCGGGCAAGTCATCTACCATTATTATAAATTGAAGTGGTCCTAAATTACTGCCCTGACTCACGCCTGACCTTGTAAAATAGGGCTCAGATTTGTACCCAGCATATTCTACATACTGCTTTCTGTTAGTCATATGATCAGCAAAGAATTTCAGCAATTTAGGAGTGCATCCGAGTGCCGCAAGCTTTGTCAATAAAATGTCATTATCGACCAAATCGAAGGCTTTTTTAAAATCAAAGTATGCAGCATCGACCTGCACTCCCAGATCAACGCTAGGAACCACATATGCCATAAAATTCAGCAGATTTGTAGTCGTGCTACGAGCCGGCCTAAACCCATGCTGTGAGTCGGACAATGTGACTGAAACCTGGTTTAAGACACAATGATGGATTACTGACTCAAATACCTTCGCTGGTACCGACAACACCGCCACCGGCCTGTACCCACTAACTTCACTCCCTGCTTCGCCCTTAGGTACTGGTATTACACGTGTAATTTTCCAGCGTTCCGGAAAGTGTGATTTCTCAAAACATACATTGTATACGTATACCAGCGGTTGTGTTAAATAATCCCTGCAGTCTCTAAAAATAAATGGTGGGATGCCATCTGGTCCCGCCGAACGCTTAGGTTTAAGTTTCGTTAGCGCCTCCCTTACCTGGCTCCTATCAATACTCCCTATATGCACTCGGAAACTACTTGTGTTACTCTCGGCCACGGCGGCTTGCACGTCTAGTTTTGCTTTCAGGGGACTGTATACGGACTTGAAAAAATTAGCAAATTCGTGAACACATTCGGTGTCCGATAAACTACGACCATTTTTAGTGATTTTTTTACGGTTCACGACACCCTTTTTGCTTCTTACATAATCCCAGAAGGATTTAGGATCCTTTGCGAGATTGTATTGAACATTCTCAAGGTGTTTATCGTGTGCCAATTCTATCATTATTTTAACGCTAGCTCTACACTGAGAAAACATTTCGTAATCACTCGTTAATCCACTAATTTTGAACTTCTTATGAAGTTGTGCTTTTAATTTTATGTCGCGAATAATATCTGCCGTGTACCACTCAGGGTAATGGTACCTTGAATTTACACGGCTGCGTCGCATTTTCCTGGGAACACAATCATCAATAATACCATTCATTATATCATAGAAATAATTCAAACACTCCTCTGGCTCGCTTATGTTATATATAGGCGACCAGTCCTGATTCATTATCATATAATACAACTTACCGTAATCCGCTTTATAAAAATTCCACTGTGGCCAGGAATCGCTTTCTTGCATATTTACAGGTATTTCTTTAAAAGTGCAACCACTAACAGCTGAGCGCTTCCTTATCTGCGGTACCGTAATGTCTAACGGCGGGTGGTACGCGTCTATTGGCACTATTGCTTCATCTGCCTCCCTGACACACACTCCCTCACCTAGACTCAACGAACATAGCACTAAATCCAACTGCCTATTGTTACAATTTGGTACCTTATTTTTCTGTGTAAGTTCACAAAAAGATGTAAAATATTCGTAATAATTGTTTATGTTTACATCACAAGAGTATAAATTGAAATCACCTAAAATAACAACTTCTTTATATTTAACACACAACTGTTCTAATAGCCCAAACAATAACATATATTCATTCTCATTACTATTTGGAGGTATGTAAAGAACGCAACACAAAAACAAATACTTGTTACCTTTATGTACGGTTGCACAAATCAATTCGAAGGTACATTTATCTATTACGACGTCTTTCTCAGGTAGCGTAACTCGCCGCAGCTCGAGCCAGTGTGCGGCCACAAGAAGCGCGCCGCCTTGCTTACGCCCATCCGCCCGGTCACATCGCAAAATACTATAGTTTTTTGGTACCAACTCCGCGTTATGTATTGAGTCATTGCAACCCGTTTCGGTAATTGCAAATAAATCTGCCCCTGTCGTTTCTATGTTTTTACAGAAACTATTTACTTTTGTACGTAGTCCTCTTGCATTTTGATAGTAAATGTTCATCGTTTTATTTTCCGTTTTCTCTTTTATTTGCATATCTCCGAAACCAAATCCATTCGGCAAACTCCGCGTTCACGGGCCATACTTCCGGTTTATACGATTTTTCATACATTCCCTCCGCTACTCCGATAATAAAAGATGCATACTCCCTTTCCGTTTTATGCTTGATTTTTTCGACTTTTATATTTTCATCGCTGCCGCAGATGTTCTTTACATGCGCTGTTAACCTTTCGATGGTAGTCTCTGGATGCAATCTCCAAACATGAAGATGTCTTTTTCGCTCCATGGCTTGCAGATCAAGGATACTTGCATTTTGACCTCTATTCACATTTTTGGATAACACCTTAGATCGTTTTCTTTGTACCGTGGTCCATTCTGAAGCTTCCGGTACAGTTTCACCCTTACTTTCTGCATTGGTTTCTAAATCCGTAGATGTTGTCGATATTGTTTGCTCCTTTGCCTGCAATACTTCGCTATATTTTACCGGTCTTGGCGTCAACGCCTTTTTTGTGGCCACCACGGGATTTATTATTTTGCGGGTAGGTGGGCACTGCACATTCCCGGTATCACATATTGTTTCAATAGACACTTGTTGCCGTGTAGATGTTTGATTAGATTGATATGTGTCAACCTGTTTTTCCAACTGTTGATTGCCAGATTTTATCATATTTAATTTACTGTGTAATGTGTCCATTGTAACCACTTTATCTTCAAATACCTTCATGTTTGCATCACGAAGTTCCTGCAGTTCCTTTTTTATGCTATAACAGACTTCTTCGATCCTTTTAATGTTGTTTCCTTGGATATCTAAGTGTGATAACACTTCCAAGCGGAATGCTCTCAGTTCTTCCAACATATTAGGCTCCTGAGCAGTCTTCGAAAGCGTTCCTTCACTTATTTTCTGACGACTGCCGCGCTGTGTATTGACATTGCTGCTGGCAGTAATGGTGTCCCCGAGCCCTGACACTCTTCGAGCAGGTGTATTCTCGTTGCGCAGAGCTTTATGCGTAGAAGATCGGCACTCGGGACATATCCACTGACGTTTTTCTTCTTCATTGACTTGAGCTATAGTTATTCCAAGACAATCAAGACCGTAGCTTTTTTTGCAATTTTTATTGCAACACTCCATGAATAGCACATTAGTTATTTCGGTATTACAACCACTACATATTCGAGACATCTCGAGTAAACACAACTTAATTCTCTGCTGCACGTACACAGACGTCCGCTCAGTTCGAACGCCGCGAGCAGAAATAAATAATAATAATATTTGAATTTCGATAGCTGTAGCTCAACTTCAAATAATAGAATACTTTTTTAAAACTGCTCAAATATTACAGTATTTGAAAACGATTTTGTAGAACAATCATTGAAATAAATACGGATTTTTGAATTGATAATTTTTTTTATAATACAATAATCATTTTCCAACTGACATTTTGCAATCGCAGTCAATCATAAAACAATGTCACCATAACGTTAATAATTAAAGTATAATAAAATTAATGTACAATACATTAAAAATTCTAAACACCCCACTCACAACGATCCCGAACATTTCTAAAAACAAATAACAGAAAAAAGAAAACATTTGACAACGTGAATTGCAGAGTTGCAGAGTCACGGCGTACGTCGAGGCGAGCGTGCCGCCGGTCACCATAGAGTAGATAGGAACAGAGGGCCAGGTTCATACAAGCGTACACACACATAGACACGTAAGTACGGCGAACTCAAACAAATGACGGTCGCGAGTGCGCTTGTACTTGCTGTACGTAGGCGCTTGGCTGTGTGCGTGCCGTTTCGCCCGTTGCAGGAAGTGGGCCTTCCGTACCTATGTATTCTGCGTGAGCGTGCCAGCGACCCACCGTGACTCGTAATTGGCGAGCCGGTCACGTCCTTGCGAGGCCGCTTGGCACTAATTAAGCGAGCAACGGAGGACACTTTCTAAATGGCACACCTATCAATCCCATCTTACGCCTCCATTTTGGAGAAAAATTGGCCGCCAGGTGGCGCTGTTAGCCGCTAGATGGATGCACGCGCTCGAACGTGATCGCTTTTTGCTAGATTTTTACTGGTTGTGTACAGAATAGTTTATAGAGTTCTGGGAAATGGAAATTGATTAGTTTTTGTGTTGCCTTACACATACATGGCAATTAAATTGATTCTCAATATTTTCTACGTGTTCAATTAAAAATTCTGTTAGTAAGGAATTGTTTGCTCAGTATAATATTTGTGCTTTAATAATAGCCGAATCATAGAAGAAAACCACAATCTCTCCATTACAATGACTTTATTCACCTCAGGAAGCTAAAACCACAAAATTCTTTCGCTTCACAGATTTATACCGTCCATTAATAACAATCACTTAAAAGCCGAAAGTTCCGATAAAGAGCGACGCGATGGCGGCGAAAAATGTTATTAGTATCGACCACCGATATGAATTATTTTCTAGTAATTGGATTTTAGATTGTGCAATTTATGAAGCACATATTTCGTGATATTAGTGTCTAGCCTCGCGTGAAGCTTATAATAACTGTGATGAAATATATTCCACGAATCGAAACAGTGTCATATTTTATTGAAACTTCGTATTTGCGATTTTCGATGTGGTGTGGTGTCGGTCGGGAAGTGATTATTTGATAATGTAAAGTGACAATCTGTACTAAATTATGATCAATGTGTTTAATGGGTTACTTTGTAAAATTCAACACGGATTGGTTGTTTTGTTAGAGAAACGGCTGAAATAAATGTAGCAGACACACACAACACTTAGTGACGAAGTCAATACGACGCTATTCCACGCTAGGTTTATAAAATGAAATGAAATAAAAGGTGTTTAAAACCTACTTTTGCTGAAATATTTCTACAATTAAAGCTCTCAGCGAATAACCCATAATATTACGTCAACACGATACCACAACTGTTTTGGTTCAGACCAGAATAAATTATTCATGTTTCGCTACAGTTGTTAGTGACAATAATTCATCCAAATAAATTAAAAATGCATGTTGGAATTTAATCCGTAGCGTGAAGGATTAAGGTTAAAATTAGCTTGTGGTTTGTTGGATTATAGTGGAGGAGCAATATTTCTCGTTGAAAAGGGAGCTCGTCGACAGCTATCGACAGTTCTTTGTCGGAAGAGCGCTGAGCGTTGTTGTGATCAAAGGCGCTCGATCTCTGAATTACCGTTGATCAATCAACGTCACTTAAACTTGAAGTTATACACGAGTAAATTACACTTGATTTACAAACAAAATGTAGCGGGATTAACTGGGCATGTTTTAGAATTAATAGACATTACGAATTAAGATACGGCTGATTGTGAATCAAACACTTTATGAGTTACGAGAAGTGAAATCTGATTGTGTTTTATGTTGAGTAGATTGAAGTAGACTCAAATGGCATAGATATGATTGTTTGTATAATAATCATAATAATCCAAAAGAAAAAGAGTGAAAACAAACATTTTATACAATTGTACGTAAACACATACATCCCGTTCTCCCCAGTCCTGCGCTTGGAACAAAGTTCGCATCTCACAAATAAACTCATTTCATCAGAATTGTCTTTCTTTAAAAGAACCAGACCTTCAACTCCGTTCCCGTAAGAATACCTTTCGTTTAAACTTTTAAAAATTCAACGAACGGCTGAATAAAGTCGAAGATCTGTTACCTCATTTCACAGTAAGATTTTTAACTTGCGTTTGTGAGACAGTGTACCTGGCGCATCTCGGGAGCCGAGGACTGGGAGCCGAGAGCTCCGAGCTCGGCTCCCACCAAGTTTCCTCGTAAATAACTGGAAGAAGCGCGGCCGGGATCCAGCATTGTTCTTTACAAACTTACAATTGCGATCGATCCGATCCAATTTGAACTTTAAACAGTACAGAATACTGTTCTCAGACCGGCAAAGCGTCCGCTCCGAGGTAATGGGATACATTTGTTATTGAATACACGTCTGCATTTGTTCGTTAGGTCTTACCGGAGTATCTACCTACTGTACGTACTGCGCCGGGATCTATCTAACTAACTATTACTCTATTAGCGTTCAACTTTGTACACCGCCGCAATTTGCTGATTCTACTATTACTGCGAAATAAATGTGTACTTCTACCTTGCGGGCAATTACTCTTCCATGCAGTTATGTTTATTTCCAAGTTACTCTTTGACATTCTCATTAATAAAGGTGGTAGGTGAAGGTATATGGATATTTTTAATTGACCTGTCACGAAATTTTTACAGGATTATTTCTCGTTCGTTGTGCAGAATGTAGGTGAGTATTTTTCCGACGTTTTTAACTTTTCACGGTGAAATGAAAGCCGTTAAGTCAGTAGAATAAAGTTCAAACGAGGAATGCAAAATAATCTTTCAAGTTAGCTCCAATAACCCCTTTGATAATTTCTGACATAAAATTGTCGGCTATTATGGGCGCCTTCAAGAATTCAGGTCAAGTCTAATCTTTTTAAGTTTTGCAGTCAGCTGTCTTTCAAGCTAGCTTACCCTGATTACTTTAATTTCTTTCATAGCAAACCAACTTCCTCGAAAAATATTATTTCTAATGTTTTATATCTACCTAATGCAGGTTAACAATATAAAGGTAGCTATAATTCAGAAAAAAATTCAGTCTAGTCATTCTGCAGTATTACTCGCCGATATCACCAAACTACCCCACGAAGGACCAATCTCTGTAACCGTGGTCCTTCGAACCGAAGTACCACAAGGCAAGTAAACAGCTGTGCTTAACAAACGCACAGACATAAACCAACAGTCGAATCAACGCATATGTATATCGATACGACGTACACGGGACACAATCGCGTCATGAACGCGTAACCAGCACGAATTTACTGAGTTTTATTGTGAACATTGCGAGTTTATTGCCACCATCGATAACGTCAGAACGGGAGCCAATTTTCAGTTGCACCGTTTGCACGGAACCCGTTCTGTATGCACGCTAAATGTGCTATCGATATCGCCCAGTGTTTAGACGAAAAGTGAATTTGTATCGGACGTATTTGTCTGTGTCGGACGACAAATAGTACGGAATGATTGACCGCTGCCAGCCTGTGTGTTTTTGTGTCTATGAAAAGTTTATATTAAATTCTACCCTAAAATTGAAGTTTGGTTTTGTGAAGCATAGTGGGCTTTGAACTGTGTTAGTTAGCGGAGTATTGATTTTAAGAGTAGGTTTGAAGCAAAAATATTCTATTCAGAAATATTGGTGTATTTTATACAATATCATCATTCTATTGCCCTTGTCCCAATTCATTTGTGGTCGGCGCAGCATGTCTTCTTCTTCCATACTTCTCTACTACTCGTCATCTCATCAGTCACCTCCTTTCTAGCCATATCATCCTTTACACAGTCCGTCGAACATTTCTTTGGTCTTCCTCTACTCTTAGTAGTTTGATAGTGACAATATGTTAGGTATTAAATATAAAAGTGATACACTTAACATAACTGCATCTAATACACTCTCTTCCGGAGAGCTAAGCAGGTAGATTGTGTGTTACGTCTCGCACAGTTTTTGGAAAGCGTCCAAATCCTCCGTGAATGTAGTAATGATGTACGGTGTACGTTGCTGCCAGGTTTAGCTGTTTAGGATAGGAACACCGCCAGACTCATTGAACTTTCAGTTCTTAATGCATTGAAATTTTTTATGATCAATAATAATTTCCCAAACTGTAAAATTGTTCTATTTTTCAACCAAAACTAACAGGTGAAATGCGTTCCTACTAAGAATAATCTAAGCCTTCGGAGAAATACATACATATAATACAGTCGAAATTATGTTAAGAATGTAAACAAAAACGTAATGAAAATCAAAATAATTCATTTACAAACGATCATTCTCACAAAAGCAATCGGCAAATCACCAAATTGAAAAGTACTGGTGCCTCTGCGAAAACAAAGTTTAACGTTTTACAGGTAATCTTTTCCGTTCCATGCTTTTAAAACAAAATATAAAATCTTTAGGAGCCTTTTCGAGAACATTCTGTGGCATCGTGAACATTTTTGCCAACATTTGTCGCCGAGACGCGACTATAAGCGGCTACTGGCGGTAAGGAGCAAACTAAATATCCGTTTATAACCTAGCTGTGCACCGAGCACACCCACACACATAGCCCCCCCAACACTATCAGGGGCGCTACACACATATTTGGCTTATTCTCTTCGGCAGTATTTGTTGAACAACAAAACCGAATCAATTAAAACACTCATTTGGCTTTCATTCGGCTGGTGACCATCGGAAAACTTCGTTCTTCATCTACCATCACTGAGTAGGTTCAGGTTGGCTAGGCACAATCCGAGCAAATCGAGCGGTTTCTTCTCCAACGCATAATTATCTACTTAAGTTTATTCAGTTTTGTTGCCTGGCAATGCCGAAGTTGTTTCTAGCACTCCTCACACACACACGGTGCACCTCTGTGCGCAAGCATATATACATTGGTGTCTCTGTGTGCAGTTTCCACAATCTTTACTTTTCGTGCACTTTTCTCGTGCTTCCATTTTATTATTCTATAGCCTATGGGAATGGCTCTAGATTTTATATTTGTCCGAGCAAGGTAAGGAATTATTGTTTTTGGCGATGTGAGGTGTTACGATATGATTTTGTGATGTTTGACAGTTTTTTTTTTCAAAACTTACACCACCGGTGAAATCGCTAATTGTGAAATTATGTTATCCGTATCCGACCCACTCAAAAATAATCCAATCATATTTACTTCGTCAATATTACCAATACAAACAGGTAGCTGTTTCCTATTTTACCGATACTTAGTTAATGTGTTAGTTCGTATTCCGACACCGAAGCGTCATCGAGGCGGCATCGAGTCGGCACTGGTGCTGCGCGGCCAGTAAGCCGATTATGACAGCCGAACGACGAGCGACGAATGTCGATGAAATCCGCGCTCAAGTTGTTGCGTAGTTTCATGTTATTTACTGCACTTCCCTGAACACGGCACATTCAAACGTGTTTACTCTCTGCTTTCCAACAAATTGGTATTTCGTAGGCGTTTCTGGTTTGTTTTGATTTAAAAAATTTAATGTGTTTTTCTCTTTCTGTGTCTTGATAGGGCTGTATAAATAAAAAGACAATAAGTTATAGGCACGAACATAGTTAGTGAAATTATTTCAATTTTACATCTCAAACTAGAAAATTCGCCTGTCAAGGTAAAATAGATTTCAATTTATAACCATTTTCGTTGTTACAAAATAATTAAGTGAATTTCGAATTATTTTTGCTTAATTCTAGAAAGCAACTTTCATACACAGTTATAATGAAAACTGCTGTCCTTGCAAATTGATATTTGTACGAGCACGTACGTACTAGAGTCACATAAAAGCAAAACTGTAATTGAAACCAAGTGCCAAGTAACAGCGTACAGAAAATTGCTGAATATGTACACAATTTGACGCTCGCATGTCTGTCGCGGTTGTGGTCGCAACTGAGCAACTTCGCTCGCAGTCGCAGTTGCATCTTATGTACTTTGCAACTGCTAACGCGAATATAAAACGAAATACAACCTCTTAGTTGCAGAGGGTACAGAGAGAGAGCTTCATTCGCAGAATATTATATTTCAGAAATGTTTTCGAAGTCTCTTTGACTGCACGTGTTGAATAGATATTCGGATTGCGTTTTCGTTTCTAGCTGAAGTTTAGTTCAATATTGAATATGCTGCAAGGTATCAGATAAGTATTTACCTGACGTTGATGCAGCCTTAGTTAATGAGTATGGCTTTGCTTGCATCAATGTTATATATACGCTTCCATTTTGGTGAAAGCCTTTGACGGCCAATTTGGACAGGTAGCAGCCCGAATATTTTGCTAATACCCATTAGTTAATCTATACATATAAAATTCAAAGTCCTAACTGACTGACTGACTGATATATCAACGCACAACCCGAACCGCTGGACCAAGAGACATAAAATTTGAAGAGTGTATTCTTTGTGAAGAGTAAGTATCCACTAAGAAAGGGTTTATCGAAATTCCACCCCTAAGATGGTGAAATGGGGTGTTTAATTATCTGTGTAACTAATTATTATTTTCGGGGTCAATTAACTTGAAAATTTTCTGTACGTACTCTTCAGTGAAAATGATGAGAAGTCCTGACTGACTGACTGATATATCTACGCACATCCTAAACTACTGGTCTTAAAGACATGAAATTTGAAGGGTGTATTCTTTGTGAAGATTATCCACTTAGAATGGTTTTTGGAAGTTTGGAGTTTTGAGAGGTGGACGTGTTTGTAAATTTATGTGAAATCTCGATTTTCGCGTCGACTCGTGATACGCGCATTGATATTAAATATTATATTAAAGTATAATGTCCTTATATAGATTCCTAATAAATCATTTGATTCTCGTGATAGGCGTAGCGTTGCTACGAAGCTACGGCGTAGCGTCGCAATGAATCTACGGCGTAGCGTCGCTACGAATCTACGGCGTAGCTTCGCCAAGGTACATTTTGTGTTTTTCTTATTTGTCTAAGGAATCATGCACATATTATTTTCTGTTGATGCGTTAATTAAGGACATAGTTATATCACAAAAATGTGTCCATAATTTATTTCACAAATAATTTACAGAATTTCATTCAGTGATATTCTTACAAGTTTTACAAAGTTGATTCATGTAACACTGGATGAGAAGTAAACAATCGGACGTCACACAGCCCTGCCCGCTACCTAGACCGGCAGGTACTCCTATCCGCATCCACAAGTAAATGTAACCAGAAAACCAACTAGACCCGTTTTGTGAAATCAAACACGGATGCTCAGGTTGTCAAATAAACTTTTCGGTAAATGGCACTGTACACATTAACGTAGCCACTTGTCTTGATGAGACAGCCCCGATTTACTCAAAAGTAGCATGTACCTGGAGAATGCTTTGAGTTCGCGTAGACGCTTCGCATGACATGTGTATGTGTGTGTCGATTTTGATCATGTGTTTCTAGTTGAAATACTGTACGTGAATGTAAATATGTGTAGTGTGCCGCTGCCGAAAGAGGCAGGTAGCAAGTTTTAATTAAACCACCTTCGTTAGCCGATAGTTTTTAATCTGGGCGATCGTTGCCGCAAACTTTTATAGGGAAAGAAGAAGTTGTCCGGTTCTGTGACCCCAGCCCCCCCGTCCCCCCGTCCCCCACGGAACTCTGGGTATTTGTATTGAGTTTTTTCGGAGTTCTTTTTAAAATGCGATTTACGTGACTTTGTGCTCGCTGCTGAGTTTTGGAGATAGTTTTTAAGCTTCTAAATGTTGGTTCTACGAGTTTTATGCAGATGGTGAGTGCTAGTTTGTTTTATGGTGTGACGTGCTGTGGCGACGCTTAAGAGGATGAACTAAGTACCTGCTGAACTGTGGTAATGATTACAGAATATTGGTATTACAATTTCGGGAGATTTTTGAATGAATCTAAATTGTAGACTTCATAAAATCAGTGCTTTTGGTGGACATAATTCCAAGTAACTCACAACGCCAAATGAACAGTATAGTGTTAAAAGCAAACATCGCGACTTTGTTGTATGTATGTACAGTAAAATAAGCTCCACTTGCCTTTAATTATTATAACGTTCGCGAAAATACGACTTAAGGCTCTTAAACAAACGGAAGGGGTTCGAAAAGCAATTAAAAGCAATGACCCAAACAAAAGGGGCTTTTCATAATAAATCAATTTCAATCGGAGATTTTTTTTCACGAAAATTTAAATGTTCGTAAAATATAATTGAAGCCTCTGATCAGGGAAACAAAGAAGGGGAACGAATGATTTTAAAAGTAACGACCACGCGTTTTATTTTATTTCATTTTGAGTTGTTTTGAATGGTCCTCTTATTTCTGGCGCTGACTGGGCGATGCTTTAAGCAAAATGAACGCCAGCAATGTAAGGTTCTTGGAAAACGTAGCGAATGAAATCCGTTTACAGTTCATTATCGCTCATTATTTGCGAACCAAAACACGTATTTCAATAATGACGTTTCCACAGGAACTCAAACCATAAAATAACACAACGGTTTAAAGCTAAAAGCGAATGTGTCCCTTACTCGCTATCGCCTCGCTGTCCATAAAATCTCTACATTGTACACGGCCCATTTACTACTAAAATTCCATCCAGTCTGAATTAGGTTTTCGTTTTTGGTAAAGCCTGAGTGGTTTTATCCGCGGCTAACGCACGTAGGTCCCGAAGGAAGCATATCTGCTCCTACACTGCGATAAATTCACTGCAAACAAAGAAAAAAGGCGGACTTGGCCCCAAATATATCATTTGAAGTGATATCAGGGCGGGCCGGGCCCGGCGGGGGCGAGGCGCGGCCTGGCGCGGGGGCGGGGAGCGGATAATGCACCAGTATAAACTTTGGTCCTTCCACTCCATTATTATGTGGCGACTGTCGCCACACTTGCTGTACATTACGTGACGCGTATGGTAATAGTATCGATGTTTTATTGGATAGCTTAGCGAGGCAGCAGTGTATGTGATACAATTGAGCGCCCACGTTTTGTTGAATATTTTATTGTGAAATTGTGCAAAACTATTTCACAATTCATTGAACAGCTTCGGAAATTCGATTATAAAAAATAACCGGTGTAAATTTCATCAGGAAGCTAAAAAAAATCTGTATAAAACTTAGAAAAACACTGCCGTGCTTTTAAACAGGCAAACATCGCGTTTGAGTAGGAGTTAGTGAACTATGGCTATTCGGGCTAAGTTAGAACTCGATAAAGATCGCTGACATGAAAATCATGTTATATAAAAGCGTTGCATGCGCCATTTCTATTTACCGCACAATTTATCATCGGGCGCTTGCAATTTTGCCTTCATCGTCCCAAGGATTAACATAAGGTGGACATGAGGTGGGGCAGTAGGGCTGCCGCGCAAATATTGGACCGAGCTTTGAAGAACTGTTGGTATATGTACAGTGTTGAACTTTCTGAGGAAGGATTAATCATCCATGCTTTATGTCACGCTTATAACCTTTTCATAATCATTAGAAAAAAAAGCAACACTTAAGTTGTGGTGATTTTCAATAGGACTAGTCACCTAGATGGCACGACATGGGTTAAAATTCCATTTACATTCCATTAGGTATTTCTAAGTAATAGGGTCTGAATTGGTGACCAATTGGTGGTAATTGGTGGTACCCAAAGGTTGACTGGTAGAGAATGCCTTGTGGCATTAAGTCCGCCTATGTACCACTATTGTACATTGACTGTACATGAAGTTTAAATAAAGAAATAAATAATATGCTTGCCCCTTATGGTATGGGACTTAAACATAACTGGCAAAATATGGATGTACATTACGCTACTTTAGCTCCTTGGGGACCACAGGCGTGATTTTATGTTATTTTTCGTCTCTTGACATCGTTTTGATAATCATCTTAAGTTTTCCACCGAACCCTTTGAAGGGTTCCGTACCCGAAGGGTAACCAACGGGACCCTGTTACTAAGCCTCCGCTGTCCGTCCGTCTGTCTGGCTGTCAGTCTGTCAGCGGGCTGTATCTCATGATCCGTAACAAACAGCAACAATTTGTCCGACCCGGGAATCGAACCCAGGACTTTATGCTCAGCAGTCGCTCTTGCGACCACTCTACCAACGAGGCAGTCGATGGAAATACGGGCGTGTATTATATTATGTTTGTGTTAAGATGATAAATTTTCTTTTGAATATATTCATAAGAATACTCTACATAATTAATTCTTATTATCAACAGAATCGAATAAGAATTAGGAAATAAAAAAGTCTAAAACATAATCCAAGATAATATTGTAGGTATTACCTTAGCCAATCAGCTGTTATCAATTCAAGCTATGTCAGTACAACTTCACGTTGAATTATCTATTCTTAGAATATAAATGGATCATTTGCTTCTGATTAATCCGGAGACTTGATTAGATATTCTTACCATCCAAGGTTTTGTTATTAGCGTCGACATTTTTAGTTAATTTTTGTTAGTTAGTTAGTACTTTTTGTTTAGACCCAAATTGATAATTAAAAACAGTTTGGACTTTTAAAAATGCAACTGCTGTTTGGTTAGATTCAAAAGTATTCCTCAGGAAAATATCAGGAGGATATTCTCGTTTTGTATGTTAACCAAACATAATTATGATTTGCTGTTCAGACGAAAAACAATGAAGACCGCGACTTTATTGCATACGTTTAGTTACCTATTAGTGTTAAACATGATAATTTGCCTCGACGTAGTGACCCAATTTTAACTCTATTTTCTATTGAAAGAGCTTTTTTACCAAAAAGTCAACGGTGTTTGACTTCCTCATAAACAAGATTCATCACGGTTTTGTTTCCTCAATCAATGTATCTTCCTCCTTCATCAGCACTACACTACCAAATTACCAGTCTTAACCCATCCGCCGCGGTCCTCAATTTCGCGAAGTCCATCGGTGCAGTGCATTAGTCGTCACCCCATCCAAGTCGTCGAGGCATGCAATCAGAGCCGGCGCATTGAAACTAACGACGTGACGCTCCCGTCCTCCCGTCTTGTTTACTTCAATCAACCGGGTCCGACGTGCGCGGGTTAATTCAATCTCTATTCATTGGTATTCCATGTTTATAACTGATTATCAAAGGACTTGGAAAAGGGTGGGGGTTCATTCAGCTTTATTTCCTTTGTGATTATTTTATTGATGACGGTAGGTAATTAGTTATTCTGGGTAGTATGGGTGGGTTGCTACTATTACGTAGTATGTAAGTTTTTTGTATCTGAAAGATGTGGAGGTCTGATATTACAGTTTGGTACATGTATATTATTCGCGTTTTTGTTTTTTGAAGTGTAACAAAAGTCTAAAAAATGTTCCAGGACGATTTATGGCTACCAATTAAATTGTAGTACTTGCCGTATTTGCAATAATCATACGTTCAGGTATGACGCGTCAGCTTAAATGCTTGTCTGCCCTTGAAATGTAAAAACATACAATACTAATGACATCATTAAATATCTAAACGATACATATAATTAAAAAGATGGCGGCATCAAAATACCAGACCGGTTCACCTTGGGAACGCATCAATTATTTTTCCACGAAATATTCGTAATGCTAGAAGATCGACGAGCGGCATTGTCGCGCGACAACAAAGCCAACGATAATTGCTTCAGGTGACGCAAGACAAATGTCGCGTTTGTTTCAGCCAACCCTTATTTATTTGCTGAAGCCATTCATTGCAAGGAAAACAATTTCAGAGAAGCTGAAATATTCGATCTGAATCGAAGTTGTGAATTATTGTTGTAGGCTTTTGGGGAGGATCGCGTTGCGTAAGTGACATTAAAATTGTTATTGTATCATGTAGGAATTGAGAGGTTTAAAACTCAAAAGTTGAAAATAAAACTAATATTGAAACATTCAGAATCATATTTTGACGAACCTCAAACAGCCCTGAAGACTAGTCAAGGGAAAGGTAGGAGAGGAAAACAAATAAATACATTGTTTGGAACAAAACAAAAGAAGGGCCCTTGGTCCGTGGCCCGTTATTTTATTGTACCTATTTATTTTGAAAAGCTTTAAAAACACATGACGTCATTGACGTAAAAGGTTAATACAATTTTACGACGCGAACAGTATTAAAAGTTTCGACCAATATATTTCCCAGATACTATACCTAGATCATAAATTTTACGAGACATTGAAACCAGCTTTAAAATATTGAAAGTGGTAGGATGAGCACAAGATATGGCCAAATGTATTATTTCCAAAGTACTCTTTATAAGCTATTGAATTGAGTTTAATGCAGAGTATATTCAACTAGAAGGTTCTAAAAGTGTTATTTCAATAGAAAGTAAAATTTAAAATCAGTCTCCGGAAAGGTTAAAAGTATTGATTATAATCTGGCTGGTCTTCTAATGAGATTGGACTTAATTTTCAATTCAATGTTCTACATGAAAATGCTTTTATTTGTGAAAATATGAATCCTTTTTTTTATAAGAAAAAGTTCCAACTCATTTGACACAGTAGTTGCTGGTATCAGTAGAAGGTGGGTCGACGGTGACATTACATCGCGTCTTTTCTCCAAGGACGCCACATTTCGCCAGTTATGTTTACGTCCCATGGAAGAGGGCAGACCGGGCACAAGAGTAGACCCCGGGCTGCTACTGATAAATTCTTCATTAAAGAAGTCAATAAGCTCGACCTGGTTACCGGACCCAGGACCTCACACCTAGCAGTAGCGTTTGCGACCACTAGACCAGTGAGACAATTAAATAAATCCAAATCTAGTTCAAATTCATACGAAACAGCAGTAGTAACAGTGAAGTTATGTTATCCAAAAGTATTTGCTTGCTTGTACAAAATCTATGTGAGAGTGTGTAAGGTCGGCTCGTTCAGACGGAGTTGGGATATGGACCCTACTTAGGGCTCATTACCGCACTGGAGTGGCAGCTTCCTTATTTAATATGTGGAACGAAAGGATTGTTCGTTCATGTGTGTAAGCAGCCATCGCTCCTGTGTCGGGATCTTCATGTTCAGGTAAAATGGAATTGTTTGATATACTTTCGGCAAACAATTCGGTTTTGCTTCACATGTGCTTGTTGGAATACGTTGAATCGTCTTTGTTTGCACTTTCTTGTTATGGGTAATTTTATAACGGATGGAATATTTTCTCAAAATAATTCTCTGTCCTTGTGTTCATTAATCGGCTTTCAAATTTGCTCATTACTTACATTCATTAAACAAACGACTTCCTGTTCGGCTTGTAAAAAACCGTCCATATTGTCTCATGAAATCATTTGTTTGAAAGTAATGGTTCTACCATTACCTTCGACACTAAATATCTGTCATTTACCATCGTTATGAAAGAAAACGCTTAACAAAACAATTGTCAAATGGTTCGGATTTTTTACCACTCGAACAATGAAGGTCACAAAATAAGGAAAACTCAACAACGGAAGGAATGTATTTGATGGCTCACGATTAACTATAATGATCTGATCGATTAATCTTTCCCTTCGCTATATTTCTTTTCCTCTAATGTATTATGTATGTATGTTTGGCAATACGGTATTTGAAAATAATTGTTTATTCAGCATCTGTGTCTGATAAAATTTGGGTTTTCAGGGAAATCTATTTGTGTTGCTTGTGTGGGATGTTGATATTCAAACAGTATTGATAGCATATTATTTAAGATAATGTACCGCCCACCTACTGGATAGTCTTTACTCATCATATCGTAAAAGTATGGTAACCTTTTCCTTTTGTAGACTTCACTAATATCAAACTGAAAGTCCTAATTAAAAAAAAACTATTACTCTATTAAAATAATTTGGTTAAATAATGTTATTGTGTTACAGCGTTAGTACTTAAATATGGGAGGATTTAAACGTAAGTCCGACAATTATAGTAATAATAGTCTTTGCTTAATTCACAAAAACACAAGATAAAAAGTTCACACAATCACAAAACATCGGTAATTAACCTATACCATATTTTATTGAATAAACTAGTATAGAACATCACAGAACAAAATCCAAAAAAAATATCAGTCCACTACATAAAAGTAAGTCGAGTGGACCTCGCAGTGCACCATTTGTCTAAAACCCTTCTCTCACGTTTGACAAACGAGCCTCATTCGATTTATTTCGGTCGCCAAAATATAAAAAGGCTCTCAACGAAAAGATTTTATTTTTTAAATAATAAATGAGTGAGCTTTTAATGTTTAAGTACAATTCTCTTCCAAGTGGATGTCCAGGCCTCAAAAGCTGGCATTTTTCAGCGTTTCATATGAAAAATGTTGCCAGAATGTTTGGTATAATTAGAGTGCACATTTAAATGTTTCGCTCCTTTGCATACATTACCTAACGACTGTCTGTTCTGAACGAAGGGGGATCACACGACGAGTGTTTTAATAGGGTAAACTGCATAATTGTAATGAGTAGTTTTGTACTTAGTTGATATATAGAAAAGTGAGGTTTTGCAGTGGTTATTTTTATCGAAGATTTTTGTATTTACAAATCAGTTTTATGGGTCCTAAGAATATATCCCAGGACTCGTAAAACTGATTTTATATTATGATAGTGAGATCTGAAAACATCACAAATAGTAACTAACGAACACATAAAATAAGGAAATGCCATATTTTATGAATAAATTGCCACTCAGTCTGCACGTATGATATCGTGTCTAGACCTTATTGCTCAATAGTTTAGCAATCCTTTTAAATAGATTTTATTTTATTTTATTTGTTAGGGACAAAAAACAGTTACATACCAAGCTTAACTAGAGATTCTTAAATTAGCACAATACTTCGAAATACATAAATACAATTAATTCCATATTTATGTTACTACATATGTAACCAGTATCTAAATGTAGTAAACTTAGATTATCTCGCACAATTTTCAATTTCTGAAAGCTTAAATTTTTCATTTCGTGCCAGTAAATTAAAGTTCTAGGTAACAGGTGTTCTTCGAAGTAGGTCTGGATGAGATCGTATAGGGATCTAAGTTTCAAAGCAAATTGTCGCAGAAAATATTACCTTTAGTCTCCTTTACGAAAACCTTTGTCGACTTTGATATGTTATGAATACATAGAGAGGTTTAAGAGTTACTTACTTAAAGTATTATAATGGTAGAAAAAAGTTATCCTTGTACCTATAAGAGTGGAAAGAAATACACAAATAGTTATTTAAAAAATAATATTAGTATCTAAGGTACCTACTTATTTTGGTAAAATATTACAAAAGAAGTTCTATTACCTGCCTGATTAGGTTGAAGATTCCGATTTTTTATTTTTTATATATTTTAATGATCTTGTTATAAGAATAAAAATCATTATTTGCGACCTGCTTTCTGTTTTTAGAAGAGATCTTGGGCAGATTGCTAGTTTTCATCCTTAATATTTTTCTTTGAACAGAATAATAAAACTAGCTTTTGCCCTCGGCTTCGCTTGCGTTAATTTAAAATTTTACAATCACTGTACTTTGTTTGTAATAATATAATTCAATCATGATTCGAACGACACGTGGCGTCGTCTATTATCATAAGAACGTTATTGTTGTTTTCCTCGGGAACAGTACTTTATTTCGGGATGAAAGGTGACCTATGTCCGTTTCTGTACACCTGACAACGTATATGCAAAATTTCAGGATGATCGGTTCAGTGGTTTAGGTGTGAAAAGATAACAAACAAACTTACTTTCGCATTTTTAGTATTAGTATGGAAGTATGGATTCTCAAGTAACTATAGCTTTATTTTACTCGCTGCTAAAAATCCGCTGAAGCGTTTTTAATTTATTATCAATTAATTATGATACCCGACGTTAATTTCCCTTCCTCCCAGATAATTTATTATCTTATTTTGTTTTATATTCGTTGAAGATGTTGAGTGTAAAATATAATATATTAGGTGAAGATTTGAAGATCTCGTTAATGGCGCTAATAGAGGCTCGATTGGAGAGCAGATGGTAATTAAGCAAATGAGGATGTTACTCTTAATTTTATGCCTTTAATAAACGTGTAGCCTGTACTTTATGTCTGTTTTAATGCTTCGGGAAATGTAAAATGGTAATCAACGTAACGTTTCGTATTTAAGTATATTGAGTATTTTATTCATGAATAGCTGTAATATGTTTTAGCTAAAAATCTATTTATAAAATTCAAACTCGAAGCTTTTATTTCATTTAAAAGCATTTTTTCATTTTTATTTAAAAAGATCATCATCGGCAGTCTTGTCTTACCCACGGCTGAGTACAGAGCTCCTCTCTCTGCGCTGGTCTGAGCGAGTTTCAACCAGACATTACATGCGATTTTCTGAATTTCATAATCTGTTATTAAAAGAATTACCTAAAGGGTTAATCACATCAAACATAATCGTGCTCCCCTCACGCACAAGCAAACAATTAAAGCTGATGGCCAGTTAAGATGCTGGTTCAATCATCTCAATCTCATAAGTCATCTTTCACGACATTAAGTTCTTTTCAGTAAGCAAACTCTTTGAAATATTAAATCACAGCAAATTAAAGACAAGACCTTTCACATCGATGTCCACGTGAATGCTCTTGTCTTAAAATTGAACGAAGCATATGGCTCTACCTCTCATCTTGACCCTAACTCCAGTTGTGTATTGATTCAGTTTCGTCACAGTGTGTTCTTTCTTTCCTGCACACACATACAGGGTGTGTTTAAACTCGCATCCACCCGTGACAGCGACACTGTTTGCCCCGCACTTCACGTCAACTCAAATCAAATCATTTTGTTTGTCGAGCGATGTGTATCGTTGCTTGTGAATATATACCTATCGGTTACATCTCGTGCCGCGTCTTGGAGTTCTGGTGAGATATGTGGTCTCTGTCACTGTAGGCGTTGACTCACATGATTTAATATTGTCTTATGTAAACTAAAAGGAAACACATATATATCAGACTTTATGTACATTATGATTTGATAAACATTTTTCGTAAAAGTAAAGCTAAATCATTTTCCTAAATGATCTAATTTTAATGACTATTATTGACTGTCGGACTGTTGTTTTCGATTGTATTTCACTTTGATTTATGCGTCGCAAATAGTGAGAACTCATCCAGTCATAAATATTGTTCCTAAACATGTAAATTGCTGATCTTCTGTAACAGCGTGTAGAGAGCTATGAAAAGGAATACAAGAACGTGAAATTAATAAAATGGGAATATGTATGAGGAAACAAACGTAATGTAAACAGCACCTCGCCTCACCTCAAGTTCCAGGCGGAACAGAGCTCACTGAAAACACAAGTTTGAATCACGAACTACTCACTACATCTTTAGCTGTTTAAGGCACGGTAACAATGGCAGCTATGCGATGCTATTGTTTTACATTATTTGAGCTAAACATCGAACGAGATTAGCAATACTATTTTCACCGTTTTAAATCAGTTACTTTCAGGGAGATTTATACTAGGTATATTTTTAAGTTATATATTGTCTTGAATTCTAGTTAAAGCAGTGCCACAGTTTTAACAGGTTTAACAAAACGAGTTTCTTTATATACAACTCCAATTCCAATATTTTTTTTTTTCTCCATTTCAGGATATAATCGCCTACAAAACATCATCAAAATAGACGTTGCTAGTTATGTAGAAAACATGTCATTAGTTACCTTGTTGTTTATTACCTGCGTTACTATCAATCCATTATCTTTTTCAGCAGCCCATCATCATTAATATCCAAGACCATTATTAACTTCCTTTTTCATATTATAATGTAAACATATGTATTCCCGCTGTACTGCTAACTACCACATCGCTTCATTGTGCCAAATTGTCTATGGCCTGACTAGTGTTGGACAGTCAAGTGTTCTGTCGTCTGACCCGGCCAATAAACACTAATCATTACCCAGTAGCGATGTTACTTAGGAAGCAGGAAGTTTTGAGATCATGTTGTACAGTAAGATCACGGACCGTATTTTTTGGGTTTATCATCTGAAAATTTGTATTGCTGTATATCTTTCGTCATGGTATATTTTCTCCAAAGCCATTAACCATTATGAAAATCTTCCCCATACATCGTTGAAAAATTTCTCAATCGAACCCCTTCAAGAGTCTGATTATAAGTTGAGTCCAATTTATTTTTATTTCAGCATAATATTCTTCTCTTTTATTCCAGTCCTTTGATAGACATCCTAATTTAATGTTTTGAAAACACCGACAAACTTAATCCAAGCTTGGCTTTCCGTATTTTTATCCATTTTATTTGGATAAACAATTTTAAATTAAACTACCCTTCCATTGACAGTGGCGAACAGCGCAAAAACTAAATTAAAAGTTTCTTTACGTCGTTCCGCGTAACTTGCGCAATCAGCGGCGAGCTTAACTTAATGAGCAACTCTTGCCAAACCAACTTAGCGATACCAAAAACATTTTAAAATGAATCTGTGTAAGAAAATGCATATATTACGGGAGAGAGCCGTCTTACCCTTTCAGCGGGTAGAAGGGGGATCATAAAATCTCCATAATATATCGCGGGACATCGTGGTAGCGTAGCCTTGTCAGTGGGGCACAACTTTAAGCCGGCCAAATTCCTTTTGTTAAGTATGCCGTTTCACTGACTTTTCAGTAAGGATTATTTTCAGCGGATGGATGGTGCGGGGCGAGAAGAGGAGGAGGGGGGTTAAAAGTTTTATTGCGGGTAGTTAGTTATCGCAGCGAGACGGAGCTGGTTTATGTGTTTGCCTAGGAGCAGCCTATTGTGTGAGCGTTCCGATATTCTAATGTTTTATCTTCAGTTAGTTTAGTCTTTGTTTGGGTGGTGAGATAACTGAGTTGTTTTGACAGGTACCTAGTAATTGTGTTAGGTGTTCTGTTAAAGAAAATGTAGCTTGCCTAAGAGTCAATTTGTAAAGCAAAGCCATATGAATCAACTCACTGACACAGCACAAGTGTCTTGGGAAAAGCTTCGAATACACAACTACAGCGGTGCGGCGAAGTGCGGCCGAGTCCGATCAAGTGCGGCCAGTTTCGACAAGTTGCGATTGCGGTCGGACAACTCGTTGCGCAGTTGTTCAACACAGACAGTTTGGGATACTTCCACATAGTTGATCAACTGCAAATACTGGCTGGTAAGGCAGTTTATGACTTCGTGGAGTTGTTTATCGTATGCAAAGACGTTGTTACGTCAGACTAAAGAGACCCAATATTAAATTATGAATAGTACACAACATAATGCCTGTAATCCGCGGAGTGTCAGGCAGAGGTGTACTTTTCAGCAGGCCCATGTAAAAGGGGGCGAGCCTATTGCCATTCAGTTCAGAGCAGTTCTTCCTAATAATAATTTAGAAAACAAAATAATAACCAAAAAATCGAATGAACTCAATAAACGCTGTTCACCCAATTCTAAACAACGTGAACACCACAATTATAAAGCCCGGATCACATAAAACAGATTTATATATAAAAAAAAGAATCCCACAAAATCGTATGGCACCTTTTTTGCGTGAATTTTCTTTTTTTTTTGGTGAATTTATTGCGAACGGCCTGTGCGTGCATAGACTGTTATTGGACAATATTTCCCGCGCGGCGCGGACCAATGAGCAGGCTCGTCGATATTAAACTCAGATAGCACACACATGAGTGATGAAACAAACGCTCCGCTGAACCAACTTGTGAGGAATTATTCATAAGTGGGTGTGAGAATTCGTATAAGTAGTCGGATTAAACGATTTAGATATCAGGAAAATATTTCTGTTTCTAGGAAAAGTTCGGCTTCGAATTGATTAAGAAATCTTACCAAAAAGTCGGAACATTATGTCATCGAACAGCCCTCACAAGACCCACGTGGTGGATCACGGCCCAGTTTTTTAACAGGCTCTGTGTCCCAGCATTGAAAAAATTGTAGGCTGATAATGTGTAAGAAATCAATTAAGATTCTTATGTCCAATACGACCTTCACTTTATCACAATTATTAGTTTTATTATTAAAAGCTGTCACTATAAACGCCGCTATTTCTATTTCATAATCCATCATATTCCGTCGCAGATTTAATTAACGCGTATCATCCGTGCCCTGCCCCCTCGCCCCCCTCGCCCCCTCGCCCCCGGGGGCCGTCCACCTGTCTGTCCGCGCCTTATATTTCAATCAGGCCATGTTAACGATGGTCTCTGGCATCAATCTCACTCATTTACATTTTATTTCGGAATAGAACACCTTTATTAAAGTTCGTGTTCTTTTCTGGGTACGGAACGAAATTACTGATTTTTGGGGATTCTTCCTTCGAATCTCGAATATAAAAATCTTTCATGGCGAACATGAACGATTTTTGTTACAAAATGTTGTTTATGAAAACACGTAAAAAGAGTGCTGTGATGTCTTCTCCCGACAAACTGACTAAAGAGGTTCGTAACGCTAAAGTGAGATGTTGCAAATAGATGACTGACTTCTATGGACTCAAAGGCATGGGCTATGTTGAGAGAAAACTGTTGTTATTGTTCTTATTTTCAGAAAAGTTTCTGTGGTATCCATAAAATACTAGGCCACCCCAAACCCTTCATGATTATCGCAGGTTACTAATGCCACGATAACCTTTATTCGTAAAAGATTTTTTGCGATGCCTCTATTATCAGATTATTCTATCTTTTACTCAAGGTTTAACATCGAAAAGGGAAAAGAAAAGTTGTCCAAATAAGTACTTGTAAAGGTTTGGTAATTTCTGAAGGGCCGCGAACCTCACTCTCGGTTCGTTGGAGATAAAAATAATCCTGATCGTTCTCGAACGTGATTGGATAGATGGCCGACGAGAGCTTATCGTAATTCATTAAATCGATATTTGATTGGATGGCAAGTACCGTCAGCCAGAACGTTTTTTAGACCACTTTGTTTAAAGGCATTTTTGTTTAATAAATACGGAATGTATATTTAAACATTCCGTATTTATTTAACAAAAAATGCCGTATATGTCATTTTAATAAAATTCGTGTGTGCAAGTCAGTATAAAAATAAGAATTTCAAAAAATATTGCAATGTTTGTGAAAAAAACAACTCTGTTTATACGTTGTTTATTGACATTTTGGCACACAACAGATTTCATTTACAAAAAGTTTTGTCCAATTAGATAACCGATGACTAAACAGTATAACAATTTTGAACTTAATAAATTTAAAGAAAACACTATCCTACCCTATCCTACCCTATGACTATCTATATATGTAAGATGACAATGAGATTTAATTTTGTAATAGTAGACAAAGTATAACAAGCAAGCTTACGAGTATACTTACTTGGGTTGGGTCGAAGAAGTCGAGGATAACCACAAACATATAAATGATAATGACGCACAAAAGATGAATAAACTATAATTGAACTGCTTGAACTGTCAACAGTAAACGAACAAACCTCGTGTAAGTGATTTTGCAAAAGTGGTCTGGAACAACACAAAAACATACACGTGGACCGTAGCTTTGGCAATTTCTAAGGCAGGATAAGTTTGATGTATTACGAACAATATTATGAGTCTGGAACGTTTTATTATCATTGTAGCTACGCGTATTATCTCTTGTTTACTCTATGTTGTTACGTAAACAATGAAAAATTTGTGGCCGCGGACAAAAGAAAGGATCAGAAATCAAAATCGAATCACAGGATTCAGGATTCAGGATTTCAAATTACGAGTACATTCAAAATATTGCATATTGTTACAAAAACATGACATACATACTCAACCTTTAAATTGAACTAATTTGACTCTAATAAAGGGAATCATCGACACGACGCATAAAAACACCTTCATATAATCCACCATTGTAGGAACTCTAGTTTCCTTGTACTGTTTCCATGTCAAGAGTGATGGCTATGAAATTGCATAAATTGGTTCGTCACCACCAACAAGTTGTAGATCGTGGTCATCATCACTGGGTCACTGCGCTCATGCCTTCAATGATAAACAGCATAATAACATGATGAGCTCACCATCGCATGACCCACTACCTAGCACATGGAAATACTCCGCAGTGGGTATTTGCAGGACAAAATATGCCGTCGCCATTTGCAAAGAAATAAAAATTTTCAACGCACGCAACGGCCGGTCAATGCGGGCTCAGGCCGGGTAATGTGGGCCAATTCCGGGGGAATGTGGGTAGCTCACGTCCGGACCGTTATAGGCGATGAAGCAGCATCTTGCCTTTTTATCAGTTCGTTTGTAATTCGATTTGTACGGTTTTTGTTCGTTGACGGTATTGTTGAATGATAGCGTTCTATTTTGAGACGGAGCAGTACATAAACCTAGTAATTTTTGTCCTACAGAAACATTCGACAGTTAAATTGTGAAAGTAGCGTTTTCTTGTATAGTGTATTAACATGATGATCTACTTGGAAGTATACCTCTTTTTACAAGTAGGTACGGTCGCCACCCTCATTCACATCGACTCAGTTCAAAAACTTAAACAAAAATCTTTTAAAAGAACGGCCTAATAAAAGCTCTCTTTCCCAATCCACCAAAGAAAATCTTCTAAGACAAGTTCAAACAGTCGAGTCGTCAGGCTGGAACAATCGCGCCTTAATGATTAGTGCCGGGACCGGCCGCCAGATGACGTTAATTCTCGGCTGGACAATCAGCCGGGATTAGAGGGAGAATAAAAACAAACAAAGCCACAACGCGTGACGAGGGTAGCGGGCAGGACCGCCCTTATCGCGCCCACCAAGCCGCGACTTGTTCTCTGACGAGAAAAACTGCTTACGTACAGAAAAAAACTACTTCTTTGGAGCTAATTGTTTGGTCTTGAAATCGGTTTACTTTATTTTTATTATGAGCCTGATGTGTCCCACCGCAGGGTAACGGCCTCCTTTCCCTTTTCCATTTATCTCTGTCTTTGGCTTCTTTGGCTATTGGGCCCAATCCTTTTGATTAGAGTCCAGCTCGTCACGCCATCTCCTGCTGGGTCTACCGCGGCGCCGTGTTCTGTTGTTCGGAACCCAATCTGTTGCCACTTTGGCTCAATTTTGATGCGAGATACGGTTTCCCAGAACTTTGATGAAGGCTTTGTACTGGTGAGAAACTAATAGGACGGTAATTGCCTAGGTCGGATTTGTCTCCTTTTTTATGTTGTAAAAATAGAAATAGAAATTAGTTTATTAATTACTAAAGATTTTTCTTACTTTGAGCTTGGAGGGACTCGTGGCTTAATAATAAAAGTGACAGAGGTCCATCTTCAAGGTTGAGCAACATTTACCTAGATTGGTCCGTATATGGGTGACCGTTCATTAGATATACCAAGACCCTACCGTGCCTCGAAAAACACTTTACAACGGGTGGTTCAGTGGTACGGTCTCGTAGGCATTGGTAGAGTTCTGACATTCTTTACGGGTAGTCAGAAGCCTGAAAGTCTGACAACCAGTCTTGCAAGGAATATTATGTTACTCAGCTATATCCGGTTAGACTGGAATCTGCCCTAACGTAGGGAAAAGGCTGGGTGGATGATGATTTTCCACACTTTTTACTCAACAACTCTAATCTCTCTACAATCAATTAAACCACATTGTCACAATGCTTTTTCATATGAATACTTATATAACCACTCAATTCTAAATCCAATAAAGAGATCCCATTTTAAATTGGTTAAGAAACTCCGCAGATTGTATGCAGCCCTCGCCTGATACAGACTCACTAAATAAAAGTACGTATGTTGAAACGCTTCAGGTGTGAAAACAAAAGAAGGCGTTGATAAATTGTGTAAGAAATTTTCTGGGAGCGAGAGCTGAGAGGGAAGGTTTTGTTTACATCGAGTTTGGTGCAAGGCAGAGGAAAATTGTATATTTGTTTATGAGGATGGAAAGTGGAGAGAAAAGCAAGCTCGTTAATTAACTGCGTGAGTGCTTCGTTCTCACGTTTGCTTGTGGTTGCACTTTTGCTGCTTTTATAAAAACGTGAAGTAAATTATCTTAGTTCATTATTAACGCTGATTGCTCCTCTAGTGGTTTCTTTGTTTAATGCAAAGCTTAAGTTCAACAGCCGCAAAATTCATCCGTAATTTTATAAATTGAGAAAGTAAGTCGAGCCGTCTGTTACCTTTTCACGTCTTAACGGCTCAACGGATTTCAATCAAACTTAGTACACAGGTGGACCATGACATAGGTAAAAACATAGTTTTACTTTTATCTGGCATGATTTCCGACCTCTCGACGCAAACGAAGCCGCGGGTAAAAGTAAGCCGTGAAAAATTTTGATGCATCGAAAGGCTCATTATTTATTTAACTAAGTTCGTATTGAAAGGCATGGGTGTTGGAGCGCCTGATGAATTCGTCAAAGCAGCGAGCGACGATGCGTCCTGTTTTAGTTTTAAGTTTTTAATGTAATAATTAGCAAGTCATTACTGCATGTGTCACTACCACGTTAGTACATCATTTTTAAGTAATCCCAAAGTCTCCTCGTTTTATTTATCCAAGTCCTGGTTGCTCCCGTACATGGTCCTTCGAGCCGGATTGTGATATTCATCAAGTTAATTCGAAGATTAATGAAATCAGCGATATTAAGGAAATAATTAACCTGGACTTGAGAGGTTATACGCCGGTGCCGCCAGCGTGGACTTTGGATTGAGTACATATTATTTTCACGGTGTTAAGTTTATATTGGATAATATCGTCACCCAACACTCGTACAGGTTGTATTTAACTTTAATTATAAGTTACCAAAGGTTAGTGCATTTTAACTTGTATTAATTATAAATTATGTTCATTGAGTACCGTTTTGCATTTTGAATGGTTTTGTTATTTTTGTATGCTACGCGTACAATTAGCGACAATAGTTTTTATATAATACTTTAAAGTATAGTAGGAATTGGCACTACATTTATATAATTTTCATTGTTGCATTAAAGCGTAACTATTCAGTGTAAGTTTGATGCGTAGGTATTCATCAGCCATAGTTTATTTTGTATAGTGTTAGATATTATTTCCAATTATTGACTATAGTGTTAGTTAATTAAACCGTAGTGTACTTCAGATTTGTTGCTTACCTACTTATATCCTAATTAATGTAACTTAAAGATTAGTTATTAAGGAATTTATAGTAAAAAGTTTGCATCATTACATTAGTAATCAGATTTATTATTATATCCACATATTTACATTGAAGAGTACCTAATTACTTTGTTACATCACATTAAAATCAACCGTATAACTTAGTAGCTACATAGCTTCTGTTTAAGTATATAAACGTATTTGTTACTGTATACATTTCAGGTCGACAACACTCGAGTCCCAGTATGTCCGAGGAGAAGGAATTAGTAAAGAAGCGAGGCAGTTTTAAGGGCCGCTTAACTATATTCATCAATTACCTGGACGCAATGATTGACGAGAAACTAAGTAGTTGTGACGTCACGGAATTACAGCTGCGCATGGGCAAAATTGAGTCGTTGTACGAACAATACGATGAGGTACAGTTGCGGTTAGAATGTATGGTTGATGATGTGAAGGCCCAGTTGTCTGAGCGTTTAGAGTTTGAGACATTGTACTATAAGGCATTGTCGAGGGCTCAGCAGTTAGTGAGTAAATGTAACAAGGATAATGATTCGATTTGTGGTAAAAGTACTCGTGGTAGTGTTTATAAACATAATATTAAGTTGCCTACCATACAACTTCCGAAATTTAACGGATTATATAGCAATTGGTTGGAGTTTCGTGACACCTTTACTAGCCTCATCCATCATAATGACGAGATTGATGAAATTAACAAATTTCATTATTTGCGTGCTTCTCTGGAGGGATCTGCTGCTGTGGTTATTCAGTCAATTGAGTTTTCCGCTAGCAACTATGATGTGGCTTGGAAGTTAATATGCGATAGATTTGACAATAAAAGATTGTTGGTGCAGAATCACTTGTCAGCATTATTTAATATAGAACTTATCACAAAGGAGTCCTCAGTCGCTTTGAAGGGTTTATTAGACCTATTAAATAAAAACTTACGAGCCTTGGAATCGTTAGGTGAACCTGTCAAGCAATGGAATACTTTGTTGATATATTTAGTTACTCGTAAGTTGGATCAGAAGTCTTATCGCGAATGGGAGGAATTTATAGGCCGTACTGACAAGGACAGCACGATTACATTCGATGCATTCCTCCAATTTATTCGCACACGCGCTGATTTAGTTGAAACTTTAGAAATACCGAGACATAACGTGTCAGGTATCGCTAAATCAGGTTCTACGAGTAAAATTAAATCTATGGTGACGACACAAAATTCAAATAATGTAAGCACTGAATCTGTCGCGAAGCTATGTCCCAATTGCAAAGGTGACCATAGTCTAACTAATTGTTCACAGTTCCTTGCTTTAAGTAACGAGGCCCGTCGTAAATTAGTGCCTAGTTTTAAATTGTGTTACAACTGTTTTCGTTCGGGTCACTTCTCCAACAATTGTAAAAAACCGGGCTGTAAGTTATGCAAGCGCAGGCATAACATATTAATTCATACTTCGGACACTAGCGACAATCGTAGTGATAACATAATTTCGTCTCCGTCAACGTCTGCGTCGCCCGCGCACTCTGCTAACACTGACGCTAACAATGTAGCTTTATCTGCGAACATTTCACCTTCTCCTGGCGACAGGGGGAAGGAGCGCGGCGTGTTGTTGTCAACAGCTCTAATTAAAGTATACGATCATACTGATCGTGAGCATATTGTGCGAGCGACACTCGATAGCGGTAGTACATCATGCTTCATGACGGAGCGACTATGTAAACGACTTAAATTAGAAACAAGTCCGATAGATGGCTCAATCTATGGCATAAATAACGCGACCTCTCGCGTAGGCAATACTTGTCAGGTTAAAATGACGTCACTCAACAACAGCTATAATGCTAAGTTGTTTTGTTTTGTTTTGCCATTAATAACAAATGAAATGCCATGCCGTGAATTAGATTTATCTAACCTGAATATTCCCACTGATATTTGTCTGGCAGACCCTACCTTTTACAAGCCCTCGGATGTAGATCTTTTAATTGGTGCTGATCTATTCTGGGACCTGTTAGGTTCACAAAGAGTGAAGCTAGGGGTCGGGAAGCCGGTGTTATATGAAACCAGGTTAGGCTGGATCGTCTCTGGTCCCATATTATATAATAATGGTAAATTATGTAACAATGTAAATTGTAATTTTACTCAAACTAGTTCTTATAATGATCATGACTCAAAATTCATTCGTGATGATTTGATGCGATTTTGGAACCTTGAAGAGGTTACCTCGCAGCAGTCTAATTATTTACCAGAGGAAAAATTGTGTGAGGAGCATTTTATTAAAAACACGACTCGTTTAGAGGACGGTCGTTTTTGTGTCCGTATACCAATGAAGCAGAACCCTTCTGTTTTAGGTGATTCATTTCATAGGGCTTCAAAATGTTTATATTCCCTGGAACGTAGACTTAAGGCTAAACCTGATTTTAGTAAGTTATATCACGAGTTTATGGCAGAATATGAGTCGTTAGGTCATATGACCGCAAATAAGGAACTAGGTTTAAATGGTTATTACATACCTCATCACGGGGTACTACGCGAATGTAGTACCACTACCAAACTGCGTGTAGTGTTTAATGCTAGTTGCCCTACTTCATCAGGAATATCCTTAAATGATTTACAGATGGTGGGTCCTACGGTTCAGGACGATCTCCTGTCTATACTTCTTCGGTTTCGACAATATAAGTATGTTTTGTCAGCCGATGTGGAAAAGATGTATAGACAGATAGTAGTCCATCCATCTGATAGGCACTTGCAACAGGTAGTTTGGCGTGAAGACACGTGCAGTCCTGTCAAGGTATTTAAACTCAACACCGTCACATACGGTACTGCGAGTGCGCCGTTTCTTGCGACGCGTTGCCTTAAGCAATTAAGCATTGAGTGCAATAATGATAAGATTGCCACCATAATCAAGCATGACTTTTACGTAGATGATCTACTCACGGGTGGCAATGATTTAAATGAAGTCATGTTAATTCGCAATGAAGTCACCAATGTTCTGAGATCAGCTGGCATGCCACTTCGAAAGTGGAAGTCGAACGAACCTATTTTAGTATCAGGGACTTCTCAGTCATCCTTAGATTTAGGTATGGGATCTAGTGAGCCTAATAAACTGTTAGGGCTTTACTGGTTTGCTGACTCTGACGAACTAGGTTTCGTTATTAGTTCTGAGTTGCCTTCTAATGGCAGCACTAAGCGTGACTTGCTTTCAGCAATTGCACGCATTTTTGATCCTTTAGGTCTTTTATCTCCCTTTGTAGTGACCATGAAAATGTTGTTGCAAAAAATGTGGTTAGACAACCTTTCATGGGACGAACCGTTGACTCTGGAACTCAACACAACTGTGAATGTTATTGTTAAAGATCTCCATCTTCTAAATAATTTGCGTATCCCACGTTTTGTTATATCCGATTCGTATCAGGCCGTAGAACTCCGTGTATTCACGGATGCATCTGAGCGCGCGTACGGTGCGTGTGCCTATGTCCGTAGTGTCCGCAGTGATGGTGAATGCATGGTCCGCTTATTGATAGGTAAAAGTCGTGTGGCGCCGATTAAACCTACCACTATTCCGAGGTTGGAACTGTGTGGTGCTGTAGTGGGAGCTCGCGTGTGTGAGAAGGTGGTCAAATCACTTCGAGCAAAGTTCGATCGGGTTTATTGTTGGACAGACTCGACATTGTATTGGGATGGTTACAAATGTTGCCCTCTAAACTTCAGCCATTTGTACGCAATCGCGTTGCTGAAATATTAGATAAGACAGGAAACTGTACTTGGCGTCATGTCCCAACTGGCAAGAACCCAGCAGATCTAATATCTCGTGGCGTTGATATTGATGCTCTGCAAGGGTTACATTTATGGTGGTGTGGTCCCGACTTCTTGAAGGAAGATCAGTCCAACTGGCCATCTCAACTTAAATCTTTAGAATTCGATACATTGCCCGAAACGCGACCTCAAATTTTATTGAACGCTATTGTAGAAAGTAGTTCCTGCAATTTATTTATAGATTTTAAGCGTTTCTCTAATTATTTAAGACTTGTTCGTTCCGTAGCATATGTGTTAAGATTTATTAGAATTTGTAGAAAACTTCCTGTAATTAGTAATTTCCTATCAGAAGAAGAACTACAGGAAGCATTAAATGTTATTATTTTAAAATGTCAAATCGATTCGTTTCCAGAGCACAACATACTTGTAAACAAACAAAGTTTACCTTCAAAAAGCGCCCTTCTCAAATTTAATGTGTATTTAGACAGCAATAATATAATGCGTGTCGGAGGACGCTTAGAGAATTCTGACTTCTCATATAATAAAAAACACCCTATTATTTTACAGTCCACTCATATATTTACAAAGCTATTGTTTAATTTCGAGCACAAGAGATTGATGCACGCAGGCCCACAGTTATTATTAGCGTCGATAAGGGAATCGTATTGGCCCATAGGTGGCCGAAATTTAGCTAAGGCTTGCTATCATAACTGTGTGCGCTGTTGTCGTATGAAGGGTAACGTAGTTACCCCCTTAATGGGGAACTTGCCGCAGCAGCGTCTCCGTCTGGGAGGCTACCCCTTCGAAAGTGTTGGCGTAGATTATGCCGGCCCTATCATGTGTGCCAGTCGGCAAGGCCGCGGTTGTAGGCTAGTAAAGGTGTACGTGGCTATATTTATTTGTTTCACCACCAAGGCTATTCACTTAGAGCTCGTAGGTGATCTAACTAGTAATAAATATTTACTGGCTTTATATAGGTTTATTTCGCGAAGGGGAAAACCCGTTAACATTTATTCCGACAACGGTACCTCATTCGTTGGAGCGTACAACGATTTATCTAAATTTTTAAAAACAAATTGCGATTCGTTAGGTGCAAGTTTGGCTAATGATGGAGTTAAGATGCACTTTATTCCCGCTTATACTCCTCACTTTGGCGGACTCTGGGAAGCGGGTGTTAAGTCGACAAAATATCATTTAAAGCGAGTGTTGGGAAATTGTAATCTCACGTTCGAAGAACTTAACACCACGCTGATCCAAATTGAGGCGATTTTGAACTCTCGTCCATTGACGCCGCTGTCCGCTGATCCTGCTGACCTTACACCTCTGACTCCAGGACACTTCCTTGTCGGTCGACCGCTTACTTCACTGCCACAGCGAGATCTTCAGGAACACTCCATTCATCATTTAACTCGTTTTCAAAGAATCGAGCAACTCCGTCAGCATTTCTGGGTTCGGTGGAGTAAGGAGTTTGTTTCCGAGTTGCAGCAGAGAACAAAATGGCGTTCCTGCAAAGATGCATTGAAGCTGGATTCTTTGGTAGTGATTAAAGAGGATAACCTACCCCCCCTCAAGTGGAAGTTACGTCGAATTGCTGCCGTCCATCCAGGATCAGATGGCATCGTTCGTGTAGCTGACATCCGGACTACTGCTGGAGTAATAAGACGGGCCTTCAACAGAATTTGCCCATTACCCGTCTCTGCTGATGTTTGTTGAAAGAGAATCTTTCAACGTCCGGGGGCATGTTGGAGCGCCTGATGAATTCGTCAAAGCAGCGAGCGACGATGCGTCCTGTTTTAGTTTTAAGTTTTTAATGTAATAATTAGCAAGTCATTACTGCATGTGTCACTACCACGTTAGTACATCATTTTTAAGTAATCCCAAAGTCTCCTCGTTTTATTTATCCAAGTCCTGGTTGCTCCCGTACAATGGGACCAGTAATTTCTAAAGAAAACTTATTAATTCCTTCTACGAATCCCTTACTTCGAGTACAATGAACGCTATACTTAGTTATTAAATATTTTTCTTTTAAGCACTTTTCAAGGGATTTTTCTTTAAACTTTTAAGGAAAAACTGATCAGTTTATTTACAGGTTCTTACGGTTGAAAAGCAAAATATTGAACCATTTCAATACGGCTAGACTCGTAGTAAAAGAGCAACATATTTGTGAGTCTGACAGTCTGGGGCTTAAGTTATCGTGCAACATTTACAAACTAATAAAACTGAACTTTAATTTTATGTATTTTTTAGGTTTTTCTACTTTTATTTTTATATTTTCTGAGGTTAAAAGACATGTCACATGACTACGACAGTCCCCAAAGTGTCTAAAACTATCATAAAGTTGGTGTGTCTAGTCTGAATCGAGTCTGTCAAAACTAAATAACAACTTATATGATATCTCATAAATATCCTGTACTTAAGTGTTTCATAAAAACAACAACAATAATTTATTATTTACAGTAGACTTATTATATCGAATTAAACAAATGTGATACTTCAAAAATATTTACTTATCGATACCCTATGTGAGTTTGACACCTATAGTTGGTGCATAATGCACATAAACAAATTTTATTGATACCTAACGCAAAACATCCACCGGCAAATCACTCATGGCTGCGTGGGCTCTAAAGGTCTATCCACACATATCAGGGTCGTGCCCGAGACGTGAGACACAGTGCACCCGTGCCCGTCAGGGTCTTTGTTTCCATTCGATTTAATTCCATGTATTATTTTGGTACTTAGAATCCGTATATTGCAACTGAGACAAGTCGTACAAAACGCTATTTATGCAAACTGTTTCTGTTAACTCGTCATTCATATATTTCAAGAAAAATCGTCAACGTGCAAGCTAAATACCGGCACACCTTCGCACGCCACGGCGCGGCGTCGGCGAGCGCAGTAAAGCTCTGCCGCCGCCTGCCCAGACACGGACGTATGTATGTGAACGACTTCAAATAAAATGCACACTGATTTTTTGAGCCCTTGACGTAGCACGGTCCAGCAACGTCCCGGGCACTGCCCTGATATGTTGATATACCTCTAATCACTTTAATTCTGAAGTGTTCAAGCGCCTTTGACAATAACGACAGTCGTTAAACTTCCGGACCATTCTTAGCCAAAATATAGTCTCTTGACGTCATAATTCAATCTGTACCAAAATTAATATAATAACCATGTCGTCAATGAGCCAATCTACATATTTCAGGTGAATAATTATACCAATAAAATGTAGTTAATGCGCGTTCTTCCACTTATAACTATATTAGTCGGTTGCTTCAAAGAATCCCCGCGCACATTGTCGGCGCCCGGCGGCACTTAAACCGGCTAATGCCATTATTATGGTACACTAGTGCCATACATTTAGTGCTAGCGTGTCTCCCGGAATAATAATTGTATACCTTTCATAATAAATGTTGGCTACTTTATATTATAATTCGTACTAACGGGTTTATTGGTTCTTTTAATATGATAATAACTCAATGTTGAAGTGTTTAGCTTCATGGGTATTTGTGTGTCATAGCGGTTAAGTGTTGGCCATTTGAGTCGCAAACATTTTTACTTAAGTGTAAGTCGCGTGCCTACAACCCACCTAGGAAGCTGAAACATTAAGGTACACTGATGGTTTCAATTTTTACCATTCAAAACATTTTCTGCATTTTCACTAGCCTTCACAACTCGACTAAAACTGGGAGTATTCATAAATTCGTAAGCAAACACGTTGAGCTCACAAGTACGTGACAGATTGCTATTCAAAGCCGTCACTTTTTAAAGGCGCCGTTGATTATGTCGTAGTGCGAGTAAACAGTGAAAGTATGGAACGTGTTGACAATACAGCCTCTGGCGGCGGCCGCCGGAGCAACTCCGTGATCTAAGATTTAAAGCATCATCCATCAATAAAATGTTGCGTTGGAATAGTTTACTAAAGGTGCGGGTACGTTTAGTCACATTATTTATTTAATCAACCAGGAACTGCGCTCGCCTCATATAAAGGATTAACTAGGTAAATCTCAGGCTCCATAGCACCACGCTAGTTTAACTGCCAGTCACTCCGCATATAAGCTGGAGTAATGGCCACTTTACATAGTAATTTCCTTTAGATTAAAACTGTTAGTACACATCGCACACATTAGTTGTTTGTGTGCTGAGCGCTAAAATGTTGACTTTGTCCGATATGTGGGGGCGCCACGCCCCGCCAAATACACGCAAATTCGTTAGAAAGGGGTAAAGATAATATTTTGGAAATGGCTTTTGTGAAAAAGGATATCGTAAGTATGACATTTTTGTTATAACTAGCTAGTCCATACTTCACCAAAGGAAAAAGTTCCGCTATAACCAAAAAACTATTACTGAAAAATCATGTCGATTTGACTCGAGAACGTGTGTCGCAATCAATTGTTAGAACCTTATAATTAGGTAGTTTTATAGGGATAAAATTAGGTACACATTCTTATGGAGATCATCATCATCTGCCTAGCCTTTTCCCAACTATGTTGGGGTTGGCTTCCTGTCTAACCGGATGCAGCTGAATACCAGTATTTTACATTGAGCGACTGCCTATTTGACCTCCACAACCCAGTTAGTATTGGGTATTACGATACCCCTTGGTAGACTGGTTGTCAGACTTTCGGGCCACTGACTACCACTACCGGTTAAACATCTACAAATGACCGCCGGGACCAACGGCTTAGTGTGTTTTCTGAGGCACAGAGGAAACCGGAGCAAACTCGGTATGTAATGGGTGGTCACCCATCCACGGACCAACCTAAGCAAGCGCGGCTTAACCTGAAGATCGACCCGAGTGGGCATTAATATTGAGCTACGAACCTATTACTTGTTGAGATATTCTGATCTGATAAAATTATAATACCATTGTATTCAGAGACATAATTGAATAAACCCGATATGGATTCTAAATATTCTGATATCAAAAGAGTCAGAACATTTTCGCCAAATCCGATCTCCAATAATTAGAATTATATTCTGTTCGACCTGGGACCTATTGATAGTCCAATCTGAACATCTGCAGTTAGGCTCATAACTAAAATAGCAATTATACTTGGTTATTAATTTCGATTAAATTAATACAAATTAGTTAGGAATAATAGCTTCAAGTTTATGAATTCGCTCTCAAATAACATCATATCAAAATCTGAATTCTCCCTCTCCTTTCCTTCCATTACGAGTTATCTTTTTCAGGTATTATTAAAATAACTTAGAAAATATAGTTGTACATTAATATTTTGCACGACGTGTCTAAAATACAAACCAATTCTGCCATTTTATTATTTAATAATAATTTCACGAAATTAGTAATATTAGTATATATTAATTTCACGAAACAATTTCTTAATTGTTCACCAACAATGCCTCTCCGTCACTCAAGCGCCGAAAGATCCTTGTAGCACGAGCTCGAGGTTTCCGCAGAATATCTGTTTATACTACATATTAATATCTCATTCTCGTGTATTATATGCTATGTTGTAAGTAACTGTAACTATGTTCCGTATTTTGTGTTTTCGTGCTACTGTCCTACACGTAAAGAGATATTTATAACTGGTATTCAAACTGACTTTTATTGAAGTAAATATTGCACAAATGCAGTTTCATTTAGAAGACTGTGGAAAATTGCATCTCATTAAGAATTAAACGCTTTTCGTTTATGTTGGTATCTGTTATAGTTGGACCTCTGGAACTGCTTTTATTTATGCATTAATTTATTTTGTCGTCAAGTTTCGTTTTACGTGTTTGTGTTGCTTTTTCAATGCCACATTTCTTCGTTTTAAGATAGTTTGTTCCATTTTTGGTATAATTAACTAAACATAATAGTTATATTCTTTCATATCTACCTACAATGTTAATTTACTTAAGTACGCGACTCAATTTACAATTTCATTCACAATTAAGTATACTTTACAACCCATTTATCCTCGCGTCGCGAACACTTCCTTATTTCGCTTCACATGGCGCCGCACGCTCTCCTCTTGCGCCTTCATCATGTCTCCTCTGTCGCTCTCAATAAATATTTAAATTCAAAAGGCCCCGCTTCACATTACAAGTTAGTCGGATCACTTTTAATTAAAGTTGCAAGTTTGATCGAACCTCCAGCCTCCACGACGCGACGCCGCGCTAATGACTTATCACGACTAGATTAATTTGTGATAACCCGCGTGTCGTGTTAACCGAGTTTTTAGTTGATAAGTTAGTTTTTGGCGGCGTGTGTGAGTAGATGCTTTATGACGCTGTATTAATAGCTTAAGGTTTTGAAGGAGATCATGTAATAAAGTAAGATAAATAATGCCAATTTAACGAAAACTAGTTTGCAGAGTAAATGATGATATTTTAAATTAATTTGATGTTTGTCATCTTTGTGTGAAAGATTATTCTTGTGTAGGTATCTAGATTTGATTGAATTTAATTGTTGTTCTTTAATCTTTGTTATCACGAGTGACAACTACCATTTCTCGTTTTCAAACCCAACTTAGCACAATATTATCTGCTATAATCTGCATTATATCCCCTGGCCACTGCGTTATCTCCTAAGGATGAAGTTTCCTTGTTATCTTTTATTAGCTTCTCAACTTTGAGCATCCCACAACAACGTGATAAGTTCTAAAGTTGCAATAATAACTAAGCACCCAGCATAAAGCCGATAAGCCGACATAAAAGCAACATAAAATCCATTTTCTTGTTCAACTTTTGACTCTTACAGGCCGACGTATGAGTGAAGTCAAACAAAAATCAAAAGTTAAAGCAACCTCACCCCGCCGTCCGTAACAAATAAGCAGATTTCAGCTTGACTAAAGAAAATAATATGCAGTGTAATAATGAAACAACATATATTCCCCCTGATAGAATCCAATGTGAGTGCGATAAAACCGCACGCGTATTATCTAAAAGCATTTCGCTATCCCATTTATTGAAAATCCTATATTCTTGCGGGAATGATAATTCAATTTCTTTTACAAAACTGAATATATAAAGAGCAAGTCATATTTCAGGACCTCTCTCTTTGTCTTTTCTACTTTTGCGGGAATTCCGCTCCGTTCCTTTGCAGATTATTTTATTTTGCTTTTTCCTGCTTGATTACACTACAAAGTTTTATTTGTTTGTTTTGTATGCTGTCATTTTCTTTTTATGGTGGACTAGATTCCGAAATAATAATGTCGTTTTATTTATTGGACAAGAAATAAATAGGTACCTCATTACTTTCAAAATCAATTCGTTTAAACTGACAACTTGTCATCGGCGTCTCACAAGGTGCGACACTCGGTGCAGTCCTCAAACGTCATCTCCTATTCATTTATGAATAAAGAAAATCCCAAGATGCAACATTCCTAGCTCGCCTAGACAGCTGAATAACTTAGATACATAACTTATTCAAGCTAAATCTTATATATGAAGCGCAGAGAGACCGTAAATAATAGATATACTGGATGGATATATATATAGTTATATACATATATACATAGTACGGCTAGCGATAAGTATGTTATGTAGCTGACCACAGTAATTATAAAGTTTGTTAAATATGGCTTGCTGTGCGCCGTCGTTGGAGCCAGGAGGAGGGAGTGAGGGGGGTGCTTCTCCAACTAACCACATGAAAGGTAGTTTACTGGGCATCCGCCGAGCGCGGTTTCATTATATTTTTAACTTTATGAACGTAAGTTCTGTGTAACTGTGTCGGCTGTTTCATCATACTTTAGGAGTTTTGGCGGTCGATTTCATTAGCTTTGGGTTCGTTTTATTTTATTCTGGAAATCAAAATAACAGAGATGTTATGTTGAAAAAGTTTCAGAATTGACAATCATACATTTTGATGACCGCCTCTTATTTCAGGGCATTAAGTCATAGTAAGTGAGTCATGTACAGACAGAACTAGTAAAAATAATATCTACCATCAAAAAGACTAATAAGTGAAGCCCCAACACGCTTCGTCCTTCCTTGGGCATTTTCCCCTCTTCAATACATCTTTCGTGGGTTAGAGCTAACGTAACAAACAAAGAATACGCACAACATATCACAAAATGAAAAAAAGACAATACAATAATGTGTACATAAAGACTATATTATACTCTTACAATAAAGAGTAAATAGGTAATAATATGCAAACACAAAACTTCCTTTGTCATTCCATAATAGAAGTTATATTCATCATAGAGCATAAAAAATGTTTATTACTAGGCATCCCTTAAATTAAATGTTGCCAGCGAAATGAAATACTTTTTACGTAGGCCGTTACTGAATAACACCTCATTTGTCAAATACGTAATAAAGAGAAACAGACAAATGTTCATTTAAATATCCATATTTTTGAAACTTGAAGCTCGAAGCATTCAAATAAAAGGATTATGACAATTTCATGAGACAATCTTCCGTGGGCTCACGTATGAAATTGATTCATTTTTAAATGGTGAAAATGTTGGAATGAACGATGTATAAGCCTGACTTGAATTTACATTTGGCACGAGCATGTTTTAGGAATAAAAGGTTTGTTAGTCTATGGTTTAACCTACAGAGTAGCTACAGGGTGCAATAGTACCCTTATGGGTTCGGCCAATGGTTCCCTGGTTTAGTAGGTATCTGCGGATTCTTTTTCTAGCTGCTAATATATATTTCTTTCAAATGCTGTGTATTCAATTAGCAGTGATTCCAATTAAGTCTACACGGGATAGAGTTTTTTTTGGAAATTACGTTTTCTTGTAGGTATTTGCAACGGTTAATGTAGCTGCCCTTGCTACCCTATCCTAAAATATGTACATCCTGTATCTCAAGTTGTTACTGGTTGGCAATCTATTTCCTGCCCACGATGTAAAGCCTCTTCCAGATAGTAGTTGTGCAACAGTCTTTTGACGCTTTACCGAAATCGAAACTAACATTTTGTTTTTTCAATACAATTTCAAAATAATTTATTAATTTTTTTCCACCGTCAAAATGCTTGTAGCATTGTTATGATAAAAGATGATAATTAAATTGAAAATGTGTTACCAATCAATCATCTGTCTATCTTGTTCCGCACTAACTCGGGGTCGGCTTCCAGTCTAACTGGATGCAGCTGAATAACAGAATTTTACCAAAAAAGATAATTCTCCACGTGTTTTATTTCTACATGAGAACTTACATTTATTTACGTGACAATCCGTTTTGTTCAACATATCGAGGCACGCGTAATTCATCTGGAAATGATCACTCATCCTATTAATGTTTGTTGTAAAGACAAATTACTTGAAAAAGAAAACATTTTCCTGTCGAGGTTCCGGTTTTTGCTCCTTAACCCTTTTGTTTCAATGCCGGTCCCATTCCACTCTCATTAATTTGGAATTCTATACAGAAAGGTAATACATATAAATAGAACGGACATTGGGGACTATATTTAGTAGTAATAATATGTACCTATTGTATTCATTTTTATTTTATTTTGTTTCAGGTAAGTTCCGCTCACACGAGTAAACTAAACGCGCTTCGGAAGAACATCCAGGTACACAATCTTCATCTGCGACATAAACCTGCTGACTCCAGCTCGTCTTATCAACTGTGCCATTTGTTTGCTAACCACATCATCTGGCGTCACGTCCGTAAAGTTTAATTGCACCGCTTTTACTGGGCTATAAAAACAAGGTGCGCTATAAACAGGGCGCGCGTCGCGGCGTGACGGCGCACGGCACCCAGCGCCGCCGAGCGCACGCGCACCCGCTCGCACGCTCGTCATAGCGTGTTGATCGCGCGTGCTACGCCCGGCTCATAAATCGTGGGCTCATGCCTTCACATTATTTAACGCCGGTGTCACGCAAGCGCTGCATGCCCGACGTCATTTGTCGGCACATTTTTATTTACACGATGTAAGTAGGTTGCGATATTGCGTAGCGTCGCGGGAGGTGGGGCCCGGCTTCACTCCCAGCTGACAACGTGTGAAGGGGTTTTTGCGCTGCTTTGTGAAGCCTCTGAAGTTTTAACGTCGCTACATCCAGAGACTTGGTTCATGATTTAAATGCAACTGTATTTTTGACTTCAGCGTCGTCAACGTATGAATTCATTTCTGGAAACAATAGGTATAGTTCTTCAAATCCAGTGAAGATGTAATTAATTAAATTAAGAATCCATTATTGTTCATTCCCATTCTTATCTAAGTTCTATAATACTAACAAACGACAGCGAACATATCAAATTCCTTCACAGAACCGTACTCCATTTAAATTCAATTAAAATGTCTTCCCTTATTTCGTCGACCGCTGCTCAAACATAATTTCGCTGTTACACCAAAAAATTGCAGTCAACCTCATATACCACACGCGTCCATGTTCTAAAGCAGAGTAATAAAACAGTTGGAAAATATAATTAAAGTGCGGAGTAACTGTGTCGTGGAACATGCTGAAATGAAACCTCGTTTGACCGGCGGCGTCGCCCGCCATGCCGCCCTGGCCGCCATGCGCCACCCGAGTTACTGCAGGCCGTGATTTTATTTCAGACAGCACAGTGTGACGTATAGAATGTACCCAACTAATCGTTGGCCGTAATTGTGAAAGTTGGATGACTGCTGGTTATTATGCGGTTAGCCTAACCTGTCACTACTTAGTAACGTGCTCGGAATTCTGCGAATGTTTTAATAGCAGCTGTTGGGTTAACGTTCACGTCTTCTGAGTTAACATTGCTGTAGTTGGAAGTACATGTTTAATTCTATTTTAGTAAAGGGCCCTACAACATAGCGTAAACTAACCTATCAATGGAACTATTGACAAGAGAATTAAATAGTGACACCGTGACTGTCACTTATTTGATGGGGTTTAAATTTTGACTAGCTTAAACAATATGTGAGGTTTATTAGCTATACTAATCCAAAGGGAACATTTGTTTGTAATACTTGTTGAATGTTAAGATTTCGCAGATAGCATTAAATAAAAAAAGCTGCCATAATCATTGAAACTTTTGGCGCGGTTTTCATTAACCAACTCTGTAAACCGCAGAATAAAACATTTGAATAGAAATGTCGATGTTTTTTTACCAAAAAAAGTTTAGCTAAAAGTTGTCAGTGCGAATGGACATAAATATTTAGTGTAAACTTTATACCTGTAAACTAGTCACTAGATTTTGTGCGATTTGAAATGTGAAAAAGATATTTTATTTCGCGAATCCTCCGACAGTTTGTAAGTTATTTTCGTGGAATGTTGGCAGCTGTTGAGCGACTGTGGCACGACGTGGCAGAATGCGGTTATCAAACCACGTAACTTACGTTGTGGTTTTTTCATAAAGTTTAAAAATGTTTTAAAAAATAAAACGTTATTGCATGCACTGAAATATCATCACGTTTGTGCAATATTGATAAGGGAGTGAATACATTTACGGACACGGAATCGGCTTGAGCAGGTCTGAAAAAGCTATAAGTGAATGCAATAAAAGAGAAAATACTTCATTTGCTTCATTTCTGTTCAGACAACGCGACGGGCGCAGCACCGCATCAGATTATTGCCCTTTACTGCCTGGACTTTTTCTGAACAGCTCAAGCCGATTCCACGGCTATAAGTATGGTCACTCCCTTATTTAGCTTACATTCCTCATGACCCGGATGCTCTATAACATCTCAGTATTAAAACTATTAATCACGCTTGAGAGACTCACAACTTCATAAACAATCCACATATATTATTACGTCTGTCTAACACTTTATAAGATCTGTTCACGAACACGCGTCAACAACGAAATTGCTTCCGTTGGCCCGCTGACACCCGCTTGATATGTCCCTATAATAACTTCACTGCAAACTGAATTATTACATACCTTTCCACCTTGGATTAAGGGCGCCTTATGTTGGTGCAGTAAGGTTTAATGTCCCGCAGTGTGGTTGAGAGCACAGTTGGCGGTCGTGACAACTGTCCCGCTTTCCTACTGTTAGAGTGACAAGCTCAGTTTCGGCTCAGTGTTTTGAAGTTCGGGATTCCAGTTCGTAATAACGAGTAAATATTTTGTCGGGAACCTGTCAGGAATGGAGCTAGTGTTTTGAAGCGCTATTTCGGGATCTGGATTTTCAGTTTTAGAACATGAGTCAGAGTTTCGTGTGCCATGATGCAAAGTTTCGTTAGGTAGTTTTTATTTTATATTCGCCCCGAAGGTAGACTTTTATAAACTTGCAGTATTCCGGCCGTTTATTGTGAACATATCTGTTAATTCAAGCTGCGTGCTTTTCTAAAAAGTAATATCCTTTGAAGTGAATACATTACTCAAATCAACCACAAGGCAAAGAAAAATAAAATGTTATATACGACTTACCTACAAGGCCCGTGCCTAGTCTCCGGATTGAAGGCAATGTTCCAGCACGTCAACGGCGTCGCAGAACATAACTCGTTATCGCGCCACGCAACTCCAACTCAAACGCAAACTGGATTATGAGTATAATGGTGAACAATGCGATAAGCTTCAAACTATTATAACTTGAGCGACATTGCAATCTTTAACGCCTTAGTTTGGTTCACCTTGTATGGCCATAAAGTTTGCTGGGTAACCCTTTAACCTGCCTTAAATTGTGCTATTTGACTGCTGGAAAATGATTTCGAATTTATGTGAAGCGTACAATATTAGCTTTTGCCCGTGGTTATACCCACTTGCAGGTGTGCAGGCGTGTACGTTGGAAATGATGCCATGGCAACCTACCACTGGAATGAAAACTTTCCCAAATCCGCTCAGACATCACGGCGTGGAAAGGCAACAGGGGCTCTAAAATGGCCGCTTTAGCAGAATCATAATAGGATAGTAATATGAATTACGTTTAAATTTTTAAAATGGTCATAGACGTACCTACTATTATGAATTGTCACCTTGTGACCATTTTACGAATTTACTCAGGCCGACAGTTAGTTACTTTTGCATTTGTAATATTAGTGTGACTATCGACGGAATAGGATGATGGGATGGACAGTAAGGATACTTCAAACGACAATCATTTTCTTACTTAGTCCAGGGTTGTGGAGGTCAAGAAGCAATTAAAACAAAAAGTCGTTAACCAGGGTCATAAAGAAGGGATGATCTTGTGAGACAGACCAAATAATCAAAAGAACGTTAAAACACACCGTACGCAATGTAAGAGATCAGAAGAAACTTATAATGATAAATACCGTTCCGAAATTGTGTTTACCGCGTAAGAAGCGTTCGTGAGCTATCTCCAACTTAGATTTATGTGTTGTCGCAAGTTTTGCCCAGAGACACTTTACATTTCTGAGAGGAATCTGTTTTGAAGCAATCTTCGTCTTTATCTAACCGAGTTTGTTGACATCTCACAAACGCTAAGTTATTGAACTGTCTCGGGCTTCATATTTAAGTTTTTTTTGGAAGACGCAGATGGCCATTACAGATCACTCTTATTTTTATCAACGTCTAAAATGACATTGATAAAAATACTCGTGAAAAATGCTGCCATTTTCATTGGAGATTGGCAAGATAATACAAAAGCCTTTAAAAGTAGGGTAGGGTAGGCAGAAACTATAGAACGCCACCTGCTACGATCCTTACATACTTCTAAAACCACACTCCTAACGATGCCAATGACTCTTACCGTACTCAAAATTACTAAGTCCAACACGTAAAAGATCAAGAATAAGTTATACAGTGCCGGCGTTAGGGGGGGGCGCGATAGGGCGACGGCCCAGGGCGACAAATTCCGGGGGGCGCCAAGGTCTGGAGTTGGAGTCTCCGGCCTCCCCTGGTGCAAACCCTCAAAACTGTGCTCTACGCTCTGTGCTGATATTGCTTCCCTCAAGTGGGCGCCACAATATTTTCGCCCGGGGTGTCAGTGGCCCTTACGCCGGCACTGAAGTTATATTCAACGTAGTCTGATAAAAGTTAAAATTGAATCCAGCATAATTGCATACATCGTCAGTCGGCAAGTCGGCACAGTCGGCGAGCCGGCACGCATACCCCTCGAGCGTACTCAATTTGATTATTTTCTAAAGCAATTTCAGCTGCGATATAGCGGTGTCAAGCAAACTGTCTCGGATCACGAATGCATTTCTATTCGTGAGAACATGTCGTTTGAAATTCAGATTATATTTTTTATATTGTATGACGGCATATCAGTTTTATGTAGAACACAATGTAGGGTAGGTGAGAAAGCTCTATCTTTTTACACTGTTTTTAAGTTAGTTTAGAAGTTATAGAAGTTGAAGTCATTTTTTTTGTGTGGCAACAATGTTTGTCATCAAACACGTAAACTTATCAGTATAATAATCCATGTTTGTGCCAATGGTAATAAAAATCTTTGAGTATTATTACAGCTAAGTGCTGAACCATCAAGATCACGACTGTGCATTAATGTGACAGGTTATTAGCATATCATCTACATACACTTAACCTATGACTACTTGATGATACGCCTGTATATCCATTGTTGGAAGCTCTGTCAAAATTAGGCAGTTCATATTCAACAAACTTGCACATACAAGAAAGCGTTCCTGGTAACTCATAGATGTTATCAACATGGTAATTTTGTGCTCACTTGAGCGAATATCCACGGGACATTACTGTCGTTGAGGAACTCAAATTTCAAAGTAGACAAAAGTGAAGTGTCACGAACAAAGCCAGTGACAATGCAAAAAGTAGGAATGCAGTTCTCTCAACTCAGTGGAGACACAAAGAAAATTGTACAGTAAAATGTTCAGTCAATTCACTGCGCTGCAGGCCGCTGGCCCCGACTGATTGATTCGATCTCGTGCCCTATGCATGTGGGTTTTTGTCCACGTTTTTATGAGATCATCTGTTTTCATGATTTGATTGATCGGTAATTAACTAAGGGGAGCTTTGTTTGACAAATCTACACGCTTATTGGCACTGATCATTAAGGATCATGTCTTATCCTCAGATAGATTTGGGTATTCTCTCTCAAAAACTCTTATCATTTTACAAATTACTTTCTTGTAAACCATTTATTACGTTAGTACTAAGTCTATAGTATCCGCTAGCATACTGCTCAGGTCAAGAGGTCCTTAGTGCAAGATAATTTTCTCGCCTAGATCGTGGAGAGGCGATTAATAGCCTGTTACACTTCAGTGTTCAGTAACCAAAGGACCTTCTAGATTGTCATTAGTTTCAGGTAACCGAGTTACAGTAGCTGCTAAACATTTTTAAGATTGCAATTTTTGTGTGTTTTTACTAAAAGCATCTAACAACATTTTATTTTCGAGGCCTTTCAGTATTCTTGTTGAAACAAGCAAAATCATTACTGTAAGGTCGGGTGTTTAGGAGACAAATGAAACGAATGAGGTTCGAGAATACACTCACTATATTGGAATAAAGATACCTTATTATATACCTTACAACTACTACATCACACCTTCCCCTTTATTTAAAAAAAATAATAAAAATATAGTTATTATTTTTAATTTTAATATGGTATACCTGCGCAGGGTATATTGTTAATCATAATATTAATTTAACCTAGTTATGGCTTGAAACTACATAGTAATATTATTATAACATAAGAATGCACTATTCTAAATTAATATACATAACACTAGAGAGGCCTATTTAGTAAACACACATTGGTTACTTTAGTCATTTTTATAAAGTTTAGTTCTATTTTTATGAACAACATATTCTTTTCCACTTTTCAAAATTTTAACATTAGTATCCATGTCATCAATAACTACATATGGTCCCAAATATATAGGGTCCATTTTACTATCAGATATATTTTTTAATAATAACAAATCACCCTTTTTATAATATACTGGGTTTATATTAATGTCATAGTTATGCTTTCTCTTAACCTTACTCTTAATTAAATTACTATGTGCATCTTTTTGCGCAACTTGTAGCCTATATTTTAGTTCAAGAGCGTAATTGTCATGAGCATACAAAGGATCTACCGTATGTCCTTCTAAATTTGTCGGTAACACGCAGCGTTTGCCAAACACTAATTCATGTGGTGTGTACTTGGTCTCCGTATGTACTGTATTATTGTAAGAAAAACACCAATACGGCAACCAAGTACTCCACGTACTTGTTTGATTCTCACAATTTATCCTAAGATACGCTCCCATCGCTTTATGATTGTTTTCCAGCGCCCCAATACTTTCGTGATGGTATGCTGTAGACGAAATTTGGTTGATTTTTAAGATTTGATATACTTCTCTCATAGTACTTGATATAAACTCGGACCCACGATCGGTCGCTATTTCTCTAGGTATGCCATATCTTAAAATAAAATTATCAACAAACGCACGAGCTACACTTACTGTATCTTTATTGTGTAGAGGGTATGCCTCCGTAAATTTCGATAACTCGCACTGTAGAGTCAAAATATATTTGTAGTTATGTATGTCTGTTGGTAACGGCCCCACAATATCTAAAAATATTTTTTCGAGTGCTGAATTTGCAGTCGTTGTGACCTGCATTGGTTGCTTGGTGTGGTTAGAATATTTTTGTTTCTTACACTGCTCACATTTAGAGACATAATCAGCGACATCCTTTTCCAAACTTGGCCAAAAATAATACTTTTTAATATTATTTACCATCCGCCTAATGCCCGCGTGGCCACTTGTGGGCAATAGGTGGAAGTCATTTAATATCACACGCCTGTTATCTATATTATTTATTCTCTGGACATTACTGACTACACAAATTCGTGGTCCGGACCACTTTTCATAACTTTTTATTTCATTTATAAGCCCACTTATAAAATCTTTATTGCAGTCGTTTCTTATTATGCATAGTTCATTTATCGATAACTTTTTACATAAACATAACAAGTCTCTCACCAATTCGACTCGCGTAATCGGAGATCGAGAAATTGTTTGTAAATAAATTATAGATTTACTGGGCACATATATAAAATATTTGTATCTCTCCACTGTTATTGCTTTTTTTTGTAAATAATTTAATTGCCTAGAGTTTATTAAAGAAAATTCAACAATATCCTTCGGTTTTTTAATTATTTCCACAACTCTCGGTTGATCAGGCCTCGAGTTTGTGTCTATATTATCCACCGACTGGTTATTATTGCTCTTATCATTATTCATATTTAATTTACGTAACTGTGCTCTAGTCATTACACTGACTACCTGTTCATTCATTGATTTTAAGTCTTCCGACGTAATTATTATTCGCGACAGTGCGTCTGCTACTGAGTTTGATTTTCCTTTCAAGTATTCTATTGTAAAGTTATATTCTTCTAACTGCAGTCTAAATTTCAGTAGTCTACTAGATGGATCTCTCATTGAAAATAAATAAACTAGGGGTCGATGGTCAGTCTGTATCTTAAACCGTCTTCCGTATAAATAAGGTCGAAAATATTTAACACTCCATACTATTGCTAAGAGTTCTTTTTCAATAGTAGGATAATTAATTTCGGCTTTATTCAAACCTCGACTTGCGTAAGCCACTGGCCGTCCATCTCCGTTACATAACACCGAACCTATTGCCATACCTGAAGCATCGGTTTGTAATACAAACTCATTATTTTCTGAAAAATTTGGATACTGAAGGACAGGTGGGTGTACCAGGGCTGATTTTAGCATTTGATAAGAATGCTCACAGTCTTTGGTCCAATTATACTTAACGTTTTTGCAACACAATTTGTTTAAAGGGAATGCTAACTCGGCGAAGTTTCTAATAAACTTTCTGTAATAGTTTGCAAAGGCTACAAAACGCTTTAATTCGTCAACATTTTGTGGCCTTGGGTAATTTTCTACTACTTTAATTTTTTCTGGGTCTGGTGAAATTCCCTTTCCGGAGACTGTATGTCCTAAATATAGAATTTCTTTTTGCAAAAATGTACATTTAGTGGGATTCAATTTTAAATTTACTTTTCGTAATCTAGAAAAAACATCCATCAAATTTTGATTATGAATACTCAAATTTCTACCCATTACTACCAAATCGTCCTGGTAAATGAGACATTTATCATAATTGAGGCCAGACATTGCAATGGTCATCATTCTACTAAAACTACTGGGACTAGACTTGAGCCCCATCGGCATGCGAGTCATCTGATATTGATTGTTACCTGTAGTAAATGCCGTATAAGGTCTGCAGCTTTCTTTTAATGTAATTTGAAAAAATCCTTGAGCTAAATCTAAATGAGTAAAGTACATTGCTCCTGCCAAAGAATCTAATATTTCGGTGATGTTGGGCAAGGGAAATTTGTCGTCCTGTATGTTGTCATTTAACTTGCGGTAGTCAATTACGACACGCCATTTTTTATTACCGGCCGCATCACATTTCTTGGGGACCAACAATAATGGACTAGACCATGCACTTCGGGATGGCTCAATTATGCCGTCATTTAACATGTTTTTGACTTGTTTCTCTATTTCCGGTTTTTGAGAATAAGGGACTCGGTATGGTTTGGTATAAATTGGAGCAGTATGTGGTTTCATGTCAATTGTCTGTTCATAAATTGGGGTAGTGGATAATTTATCCCCTGGTAGATGGAAAATATCAGGAAATTTTGCACAGATACATTCTATTGATTTCTGTTCCTCTACATTCATGCCTTTTAAGTTTAATGAGGAAAGCAACGTTTTCACCCTGTCCGAGTCTACAGTATTCCTATTAAATTGACAAATATTATATTCATTTAAGTTATTAGTGCTGATTTGAAAATAATTTAAATTTACATCTGTGTCTCGAGTATTTAAAATACGAATAGGCATTTTTCCGTTAATCGGTTTATTTATACTGCTTGCTAAATAAACACCGTCACATAATTGTTGATTTGACACCACACACTCTTCTTTTAATGTCGTATTAATGTAATGCGTGGATTCGCTACGTGCTGGAATAGTTAGATAGTAGCCGTTACGCGTTGTCTGTTTATTTTCGAACGAAAATGTTACTGCCTTTGAGTCATTGGTCAATTGTATCGTATTGACTTCAAAATTTAAAATAGCTCTATAATGTGTTAAAAAGTCTTGACCTAAAATGCCGTCAGTAATACACGGTAAATTTTTAAATACTGTAAATTTATGTGGAAAACTATACTCGTTATAATTAAGAGTTAAATACACATAACCTTCAGAAAACAAATATCCACCAATACCTTTTACGCTAACTCTCTCTTTATGGTAAGGAATCTGTAAACGCTCTAAACATTCCAACTTTATGCCCGATATAGAAGCGCCCGTGTCAATTAGCATGTTATGATTATAGTTACATATTTTAAACAACACCTTATTTAAAATGTTACACGTGAAGATGACATCAGTCACGAAAAAAATGATTTAATGACTCATTATTCGAAGTGCTTCGTACTACATCACATTACCTTAGAGGGCCTAGAGGAATAGTCATTCTGAACTCAATAAAAATTCAAAATGCCAAAACATTTTTTGACGTAAGTTACCGAATAGTTACATGTCAATTTTCATTGAAAGTCTTCAAGCGACGCGATGGGCACTTTTCCATGACCAATAGTTACTAGTTTTCATTTTATTAAAAACGGACAGTTTCCTTCCACCTTTGGTATTATTTTTATGTTTTCGGCAATGCTGACCATTTCATATCGGTGGAAAATTCTTTTAACACGTTTTTATTGAGTTCCTCTGGGATATAGCTCGAAATATGCGTAAAAATTGTAACGTCACAAAAATTCTCATATTTTTGACATTCGCATTTTCTAACGGGCTTTTAGTCATCAGGTCTATTTACCCCGAAGGCTTTAGCAGAGGTGATTTTTCACTCACAATTCGGAACTTTATTGTTTAACCCATGAAAAAGGGGGCGAGTCTATTCAAGCAGTCTTAATACTTGTAACCACGTGCCATAAATATTACATTAGTACCTAGAAAACTTCAAAAACTATTTTGTCCCAACTTTTTTATTGCACTCTTAGGGTACCCACGCTGTTATGAAATATGTGTTAGCTCAAAGTTTAATTCGACGTTTCACGAGAAAACCTATGTGTATCCAAATTCATGCTCATGTCTGTACTACCTATGCATGCACTACCATCAGTGTGCAAATAAAAATAAACTATCTTTAGTTTATTTTTCTTTGCACAATGTAGTTAGTGCATGCTGCATGTAGGTAGTGTAACATGATGACGTCATAGCAGTATAATGAAGATTTGGGTCATAAGGTGTTGCGTGCACGAGCACATGGCTGTCGCCAATCAGCTCGGATCTTAACGAGCGCGATCCCATCGGCGTGTGTGTGGTGTGGTGCATTGCGGTGCATGGTGTTGGCGTTACCATCGATATTGTTGCCAACAGGCACGCCTGTTAGACCTAGTTTTGATGCGAGTTTGCCCATTGATACGATGCGATACCTTCACCTACCGACTACGGTTTTATGAATGCACTTTTCACAATTCATCAAGAGCGATTTAAGAGGGATCGGTAGAGAATCTGTAGTGGCGACGGTGTGAGCTCTACAATTTTATAATAGAATAATAAAAAAACGAATAAAAAAATCCAATATGAATTGAATATTATAAGCTTTTCTTTAACTTGCCATGTTAGTTAGTTAATCTTGCAATTGAATTTCAAACCAGTCCAGTTTCAACCAAATGATTAATTGAAAAAAGTTTTATAACAGACATGACTAAACTTAATCATGCAGCCAGGATCGTATCCTCAACGGTTAACAGCATGGACACGAAAATTTGTATACGCGTTCAATTTTGATGGATAAATCTAAGTTTCTTCTTTTCATTTAAAAAAAAACCTTGGTTAAAAAACAAAAAATTGCAGCTCTCGTTAAAGGTCAGCACTATGCAAATAATGATATTGTTTGTTTTTGACAAACAATATTGCTGCTAATAGATTCGTTTGAGCTAAAAATAATTGCACTGCATGGTAAAAATAATCATTCGTTTCACAGATTTATCTCGAAGAGGTTCTCTCGATGGACCTTAATACTTATAATATCGTTTTGTACATCATACTGAGTATAAGATAAACAGCATCATTTTCAGCTGTTCGATCTTCTTCTCTTCGTGTCAATGATTCCCTTTATTAGAGTCAAATTAGCTTCGACCAGGACTCGGCCACCCGACTGCGTTGGTGGTGGCTTCGGAAAAGTCCCTCAAAGTGCAGGATGAAGTACACTTAGAGCAGGACAGGCGGTGAGCCATAGTTTGTGTTGAGGGACCGCAGTCGCACTCTGCTTCATCGGAATACCCCCACCGGACCAAGTTGTATCAGCAGTGGCCCACCAGGCTTCGCAAACGGTTTAAGGTCTTCCAGGTGGGCCATGGCAGTAGGTGGCCCTCTGGGCGCTTTTCTGTAGGTTCGACAGTGTGCCTGAGGGGGATGTCTGAGGAGCCAGAACTTTCTTTTCGGTCTCTAACCCTGGTGTTGTCGACCAATGAATAAGTCTTCTTAAGGAAGCTGTTCCACCTCTTCGGCCTGCCTTTTGGCGTCTTCATATTGTACAAACTGTGACGTTTGTCTGACTCCTGTGTGTGTTTTTCAAAAGAACAGGCTGTTCGACAATAACGAGTAATTAGTTCATTGTTCACTGGTTTTAGTTGGAAACTATTGATACCCCTGTGCCCCCCAGCACCCGAGCCCCTAAGGTACACCTCAGCATCAAGTTACGACGTGTACTTAAACTTGTTCACAACTAACACAATTCTGTGAAGGAGTACTACGTTTTAAGGCATGGTTACATCTTATAATTTTTACTTAGCTTTTATAAAATTTATTTTGTAGATCAAAATAGTTTCTACCTAAACGATTTGCTAAGAATTTGGAACATCAACGAAATTCGTATAAAGTGGCACAAATAATTTGATTAGTGAACTAACAGAGACTAAAAGAGGGATTGGAATTGCTTTTCTCCAATAAAATTAATTATTTCTCGTACTCGTAGGTTTAGGGATATGAATATTGGTAAATGAGTAGTAGAAGTAAAGGTTGTCTGACGCTTTTAGCGGTAACACCATCACCGTGAATGAATGTTTTTTTTTACTTTTGAACGCCGAATATGTGACAATTCACATATACGTGCCAAACAAGCGTGTGCCCTTTACGCCAAACAACACAAATATGTGACAAAATGGTAGGTGAAATTGTGTCTTGGCGTGGAGGGCACGCGCGTGCCCTGGTGTTCAAAAGGTTATATCATCATTTTGTGTACAATAAACCGTTTTCTATTATAAGATATATTCCAAGAGTCCTCTACTTAGTGTGATTTGGCCACTCCTCCCCACAATGAACCGCTACATGGTGCTTATCCATCAAAGTACAATGATCAACAGAGCTCTATTGACCAACACGTTAAGGAGAGTGGGTGCATCAGGCCCATTTCCCGTGGACATGATCCGTGCTGCCCTGCCCTCCCCCGCCTCTGTGACAACACGACCAAGATACGATCCACCGAGATAGCTATCGATGATAGGGTTACCAGTTATGAATCGATATTAGAATTCATAGATTCTGATGTAAACGTTAGTTTATAGAACTCTACTTGAAACATTATGAAAAATTGAAATGAAAAATCATTTTAATTTAAGAAGCCCCGATAGTTGTAATGATATGTAAAGTAAAGTTCTAGTTTTTTAAAGCACAGTGCAACGACTTTACTAATTCAGAATTTCGGTTTCATTGAAGAGCAATTGCCTTTCATAAATAAAATTGCATTGTAATTAGTGATAAACACGGTAAGGTTCAGTTTAGTCAACATAATATTCATATGTTAGTATTGTATCCTTTACCTCGAAAACGTTTGGTAACCCTATCCATGACCATGTATCCGCGATCTGTTTGCTTTGTAGATGACATCTGGTGAAGTGGCCGCTGATTGGCCGAGCTCGCGACGTACGCTCTGACTGTACCCAATACTGCTGACTGCGCTTATTGGCTATTCGTGTGTTTTGTACTGAACTTCAGGTCTCTGGTCCATTTTTGAAGAGAACGGTAAATATTGAACAGATTGAATAAAATATTGGAAAGGTATCTCTGCTTGGTAGGTACATACTATTGCTAGTTTAAATTTTCTTTTAGATTTTCAATAATTGGTAATATAATTTTGAAAAGATGGACAATTTACTGGAAAATTTTAAATCTTTACTAGGTCTGAAGCAAGTAGCTCTTTTTTTTTGAAGAACCCTCAGTACTATACTCGTACTCGTATATAAGAGATACGAAAAACATAATATCATTATATTTCCCTGTAATACTTCATATCATTAATATAAAAACGAAACAATTTGACTATGAATAATGTTCAATCATTTACTTATTACGTACCGGATGTTTGCGCCCGGAAGCGCGGCCATGACAGCCAGTTTGTCATGACAATGCGACGTGACATGACAACAGTCAATGTTTGATTCAAATGTTTATTAATGTGTTTAGGGGAACTAAGTCAATTATTATTTATCATGTTATTCTCCCTTGCGGGTTGTATGCAAAATTAACTAATACCTATCCAATTATCTATGTTTGTTAGACAAATATGAAAACTAGGGCGTACCTACGTCAATAGCAAAGGACAATGCTCATGGAAGTATGGAATCCCGTACCATGCTGCATCAAAATCAAACCTTGTTTTTTATAGACTACACTGATCGTATTAACTCCTACAAAAATTATTTTTGAAAAAATAACCCGCGTTTCAGAGTTATTTTATAAAATCGAAACTAACCTAAAAAGTAGGTCTATTTTTTCGACGCTACCAACGACGTATTTTAACACACATACATTACATTATTGCTCTAAAAACAGCGTAATACACTAATATTAGTAAGAATTACGAGTTAAAGTAACATCCACAGTATGCTTGACTGAAACTCGATTTTATTTTAGACCTTTACATTGCCAATCGTAGACAGAGTATCCTATAGACACCGCCAAAGCGTGTCGCAAAAAGAGACAAAAAATAAATACGTCACGAATTTAGGGTTACCGGGTGAGGAAAAATTTACCCCACAATTTATGAGAATTGGAAATTAGTACGTAAGACAAAGCCTGAATATGCCAATGACATATCCGTTACCATCGGTACGCAAAGGCATGCGATACGGAGAAGACATGCTGCCGAACTCAAATTAATTGCGATGAGGGCAGGAGTGACGATGGATGATGATGATGTGGTTCTAAATTACTGTCATTTCTGATGTGATAGTAGGTTCTGGGTTTGTGGGTAAATAATAGAACATGTTTATTTTTAATAAGCTTTTATTGATTTAACACATTATTGTCCTTTAAATAAAACAAGCTTCGTATGTTTCTAATTTTTTGCTTAGGTTCAAATCCTTTTGTTGCGTGATGTATACGCAGTTCAAAATAGTGCATGGCAATTGCCTTAATAAGTAAAACTTTGTGGTTTCCAATAAAAGGTTGACTTTCAAAATGATTATTTATGAATTCTTCTTTCTAATTAACTTATATTCTTCTTTTTAATTCTCAAAATGTTTGCTGCAAAAGAGAATGCTCATGGAAGTATGGAATCCCGTACCATGCTGCATCAAAATCAAACCTTGTTTTTTATAGACTACACTGATCGTATTAACTCCTACAAAAATTATTTTTGAAAAAAAAACCCGCGTTTCAGAGTTATTTTATAAAATCGAAACTAACCTAAAAAGTAGGTCTATTTTTTCGACGCTACCAACGACGTATTTTAACACACATACATTACATTATTGCTCTAAAAACAGCGTAATACACTAATATTAGTAAGAATTACGAGTTAAAGTAACATCCACAGTATGCTTGACTGAAACTCGATTTTATTTTAGACCTTTACATTGCCAATAGTCAGTCAGTACAGTACAAATGTCAGATGCCACAGATAAGATAACTATAAACCATAGAGTATAGTAAGTGCTATAAACTAGTCGGGATTTAGGGATGTAATCGATAAATCAAAATCTTTAGGCTGAGAAAATCTATTTTGTTTGCAAATAGCAATAAACCAAACTAAATCGATTTGGTGTACTGATCTTACTTAATTGTAATTAATTTTAGAGTCCGCTCGACTGACAAGGGTTTGTTCAATTGAAACGGAACGTCATTTATATTCAGTTGAAACGGAACGTCATATAAAGGGAGTAAAACAATATTCATACTTTTAAACTCGAAAAGTATATTTCCAGTTCAAAAATCAAATCCCCGACGCGTAATGCCGTAAAAAAATATGAAACTAATTACTATAATATTTTGGTTTTGAGGCGCGAGACTTTTTGGTACCAACTTTGGTCATTGTCCTTTTTGATGACGGTTTTGGTGTCCAATCTGTTCGTCCTGTAGCTACAATCCAATTCTGACGTAAATTATCAGGTTCAGGGAAACTGCAAAAAGTCATTAAATATTTCAGATATTTAATTAGTACTCACTGCAGAAGCCATCAGTCATTATTATTTCCCATAATAGTGGGTAATAATTTATAGAAAAGTTGGCAACACCAACGTTTTTAGGGTAGAATTTATAATTGAATAATAATTGTTATTTTTGTGCTTTTTAAGGATGAATCGTACATCTAGCGTACATTATACACAATATATGAACATAATAAAATGTTACTGAATGCCTAGAACTGATAAAGAGTGGCATACTTACGAATGAAAAGACAATCCTGGGATTTTCGTTCCACTATCACTTTTACACCCTTTAACGCTACACCACACCATTTTTTTGTATAAATGGTTGAAATAGTAAGTCTAAATTGTTCAAAACAAAATATAACATAAATTACTTAACATATAACACGTAAAAACTGTATTTTAAAGGTAGACGATGGCTAGCTGCACGTCAGCTGTCAAACTTTGTTTAGCAAACTAGTGTGCTGACCTTGAAAAAACGTGGCACGCTCGATGAAACAAAAAATTTTATCGTTCTGTTTCATTTCTTTACACGACATCGGCATAAGTTGTTCTTTTTCTTGTGTGAATGCGACAAAACATATCAATTAGTCTATAGCATTCTCTGTCTACGTTGCCAATAGTCAGTCAGTACAGTACAAATGTCAGATGCCACAGATAAGATAACTATAAACCATAGACTTTTTGGTACCAACTTTGGTCATTCTCTTTTTTCACTAAACTTGCTTTACATTAAATTTAATAATTTTCACAAAATCTGAATGAAAAGAAAATATTCGCAATCAATGACAATTAAGGTAGAGATAGATCAAAGATTCTTAATGCATACTCACCGCGTGTATCATATTAGCCAGTGACTGGGTAGTGGAGGTCAGACAGACAGTCGCTCCATGTAAAAGAGAATTCAGCTGCATCTGGTTAAACAGGAAACCGACCCCAAAGTTAAGGAAAATGCTGGTGACTAAAGCATGATAAAAATTTACTGAAATTTAAAAAATAAGTATTCAATCAAATTTTTCTAATTACTCTCAGAATTATCATGTGACAATAGAAACACCAATAGTATCCAACATGTTAAAATGGGGTTAGTGTCTGCTATAAGTAAGCCTGCTTATCATCTCTGCCTGCACTATCCCGACTATTAAGCAGGGACCGTTATGTAGGGACGGAATATACTGTAGCTGTTTACTCGTTGATTGGCTTCGAATTGCAAGTACTAAGTGTGGGCAGTGATTACGTGGTTCATTCCATAACTTTATGATTTTTTGTCGTTGTAAGGCAGTCTAACGACAAAAGACATCAAAGCTTCAAATAATGGCAAGTGGAAAAACACTGTCGGCGACATATCGACGGCCTCAGATGTGCAACTTATTAAAAGTTAATAAAAAACATAACAATTCGATAATCAATTATGTTACTTGATGTCTTACGCAACATCTAGTTCTAACGCAAGATATAAATTATAAATAAGAAAGTAGTCTGCCTATCCTTTGTTTATTTACAATAGCACACCTCGCCTATCTACTACAAGAAAAATTGGTCCTTTGGGATATCGAACAGATTGTAGACGAAAGACCCCTATAATAGGTACAAAGGGGCAAGGTCACGTTATGTCCTTTGTAAAGGACGACTGAGGCGCTAGTCCATACGTCTCGAACGTTCCAAGAGATTCCCTTCAATACCTCATTTTCGTCATAAGCACGCCAATTTACGTTAACAAACAATTTTCCAGCGAGAAGAACAAACGAGCCTATTCTTGGTACTTTTCTTCCCTGCTTAAATTAATTTTCTTCTTATGTATACTTATTTAGCCTAAAATTACTTTTGTTATCAAGTTTATTTCGTTGTTTTAATTTTAGATTTAACTTTTGTCTTGTTGCCAAAATAGAATATGAGGTAAGTGGCTTTACTTACTTTTTCTCTTCTTTCGTTGCTAATAAAATATATCTACCAAGAAACGAGTACCAGTTTTCACTGAAGCCAATCCACCACTATCTTCTATTCTGATGTGCATCATATCATTTATGAACAGTGGTGAAAAAGTCACAACAGGAATTCGATTGAATTCGTGCTGTTGAAAATCTCTATACAAAAACGAAAGACTTTGAAAGCAATTGCCATTAGTCTAGCCCCTCATGGCGGACGAGCCACTTGTGTAGGCCTGTACTCAAACATATTACTGTTATTAATACTATTTCCTTTCATTAAACGTTTCGCCCATGCCACAATAGAAAAAAAACCATAAACATAAACGACAAACTCTTTTATTTGACTACCCGCCAAACGTGTCAAGGTTTCAGGATATAAAAGTGCAGTGTTATTATAGTGTGTCGTAACAAACTCGGCATCTAACGCGCTCATAAAATCAGCCATGTTATTGAACCAGCCGTGATCGTAAGACTAGCATCTGCACTTTGACAGTTATACGACGAAACTTTCTTTATGACGCTAGTGACGCATGTATGTGCTGTGCTAGCGTGTTTTGACTGGGTTTTCGAAATTACGTCATGTATTGTTGATGTCGATGTTCGTGTAAAGAAGAAACCCTTTTTGGTCTTTGGAAGCGCTATGTCACCGAACACTGGTGGACACTCCAGCCCGTGTCCGGAGTAGCATTGGCAATTTTTCCGAACTTTTTTGACCGAACCTGTAGTACGTTCAGTTGGTGCTTCGTTATGATTTAAAACATTTATTCTGTACTGGAAAACATTTGATTCAGTGTTTTGTCTCCATATATACCCGACAATGATATTATATAATAACGGTGTCCTCGAGTAATATGAGAGAGCTGATATAAATCTACTAAAAACATAAAACTCGACACATAGGTGTATTTTTAACAGACCTCAGGGGAAGTTACTAAGAATTTATTTCAGACTATATCTACAGTCTGTAAGCTGCGTCATACTTACTATTACTACTAAACGTAGAGTGAAGATGATCGAGAGATATCGTTCCAGGAAGATTGTATCAGTGAAACTTTTCAGAAAACACCTGGCAGTTCTTAGAAAAACGTAAATATTTGTCGTATTGAATAGATAGGTCAATAGCGGGAGCAGATAATTATGTGCTTGTATGTTTTTTATTTCTGAGAAGCTTTTATGGCTCTGCACACGTGTTGTACCGTGCGTTTTTAACCGACTTCCAAAAAGAGGAGGTTATCAATTCATCTGTTTTTTTTGTGTATATGTTCAGCGATATCTTCGCCAATTCTGAACCGATTTCGATGATTCTTTGTTTGTTTGGAAGAAATTATTCCGCGGTGGTCCCGTTTAATTTGGTGAAGATCTGATGCTGGTATTCAGAGATAAGCAATGGAACTCTTCAATAATAAGTATACAGCAAATCTGCCGAGATTACTGCAATCGCTTGGATGTTTATTGTTTACACAACATCACGCCTATATGCTTTGAGGGGTCCGCAGATGTGCCAGTATACCCAGATTTCGACAGTTAGGTATGTTAAGTTCCATTTCATTGGGAATAAGCCTATTACCATGACATTTGTATGGTTAGCGGTTCACTAATGTTTCACAAAAACTCCTTTGACAATTTTTAACCGACTTCAACCGGCTTCACCTCACTTCCTGAGGTGGTCCCATTGTCACCAAGTCAGAATCTGATGATAGGATCCCAAGGAAATCGACGACAACCCTGAAAATTTATAGGCACACACAATGTTTCTCATATATGTACTTTATCAAGCAATTTAAATATTTGTGCCTGGTAATCATCACCTCATGTTGCTAAGCTGATGATGGAAGGTATAAGTCTGGATCTGATGCTGATCTTCGGAGATATAAATAAGTACAAAGGAACTCTTCAATAACAGACAGCAAATCTGCCGTTATTTCTGCAATCGCTTGGATGTTTATTGTTTACTTAATATCATAACATAACATATCGCCTGTAAGCTCTGAGGCCTTAGAGCTTACAGGCGCTTACGCAGATGTGTACAGTACACCCAGATTTCGACAGCTAGGTATGTTAAGTTACATTTTATTGGGGATAAGCCTATTACCATAAAATGTATTGTTAACAATGTAAAGAAATGCATAGCAAATATTTGTATTGGATATTACAATTAAAAGTGGAAAAATAAAAAAAACTTTTGCAAAAATTAAACCGGCTTCAAAAATACAAAAAAAAATAACTTTAGCTTCAGAAGTCGGTGACAAAAAACTCAATCAAGCAAACAAAAGTCACCGACTTCTGAAGCTTAAGTTATTTTTGCATTTTTTGGGTTTTTGAAGGCGGTTTTATTTTTTGGAAAAAGTTTCTTTTTATCTTGGGTCTTTATCATCATTTCAGCACTAGGCTTTACTTTTGCTGTCATCATTCACATATTTTCCGCTAAAAAATTTTATGATTACATTAAATTACTCCTTTGCCGCGTAAAAGTAGGACAAACCAAAACAATACAGTTTCACATTTAGCACTTTAAGAAGGATCCAGTCCTCAAAATAGAAAAACCTTTCCCTTAACATATAAGTAAGTTTATCAGTTGTCTGGTTGCCATAGTACAGGCTCTGCCTAGTTTGGGATCAGATGGCGGTGTGTTGGTAGACCCATGATAATATTATTCCGTTTAATTCTGTGTAAGCCATACCTAAACAGAACTCCCCCCCCCCCATCCCCATAATTGATGACAAAGCACAAACAACGCGTTTTAAATAACCTTCTGTATTCATACACCATAAACAAGTAGAAAGTTTTAACGAGCGGTCGAGAGCAGACCATAAGGCAGTACTTGCAGCACATTTGCATACTCCGCGCGATCCCTAAGCTGTGTGACTACGCTTAATACGCAGTACTTATGTGTGGTTTTATGGTGTAAAGCACGGTTCAGAGGTCCTTAGATCCTTTAAGGATGACGAAAATTGTATGTTATTATTTTTAATGCGGTGAGGAAATTTTAAGGTTGTCTTTTTTTAAAAAGAGTTTTTTCTAAGCGTTGCTTACATCAAGCTGATGGTGTATATGAATGTTTCTCGAATCATCACACCTGGACCCTGTAATGTCGATTTATATCTTAGAACAACTTAAAGATAGGTAACAATGGCTAGGAAAGGCGCTGCTCATGTTGTTGCCGGAAGGTTCACGTAAACATGATTATCAGTGATAGCATATCCAAGTAATGTTTAAACTTGCTTATACGAAATCATAAAAAGCTCAGCGCTTTTTTAGTCGTTCAACGTCCAACTTTCAAAACATAACTTGTAACACGTAAGTCATACACATAGTTACCTAATTACCCAGAAAGTTGCGACTTCTGCCGCTAGGGGGCGCTCAAAGGCTTCGTGCGGCTTCCACCGAGCTCACCAGAAGCTGTTCCAGTCAAAGCCGACGACTTCCGCCGCACTGATGTTTATTCATTAAGAATTAAATTAGGTTTACCATGCTGTATTTTTATCATCATAAATTTTATTACATGTGTTTTTTTATGTTCAAACATTAATTTTGCGGAGGCGTAAAAAGGTTATGTATCTTTGCCAAGTTCTTAAGGCGTGGGTGGTACGTAAATAACTTTAATATTTCTTCGGCTACAGTTTTTAAGGCTTTAGTGATAAAGTATGAGGTTTTTCTGTATACGGAACATTCATTTTGTACTTGGTTATAATTATTATTTAGTTAAGTGCACAATTTGCTGAAAAATATTTTGCAGTAGCTAAGTTTTTTGGGGAAATCATCGTAACAGTTTTAGAAAATGAAAACAAATAAAGAAAAAGCACAACAATAAGACATGACAGCCGAACCACGAACGTGACCAATCTCCAATACCTTCCCAAAAAAATTAAGCATAGAAGAACTCAGTTCAGAGTAAACTTTCATATAATATTTTGCAAATATTCAACGAGGGCAGTAGGTACCAATTCCCGTAGCAGTACGTTTAACAGCACTCGTATCGGACGTACGGCCGTACGCAAATACGTGGCTTCGTATAAAAACGACATGCTCAATAAAAAGTAAAGGGCGGTAAAATAAAAGGTAAATTCGACGGCCTCGCCTTCGCGTACTTGCGTAATTTTATTTCTATAGCGGTAAAATGTGATGGCGGAGTGAATGAGATGTACTGTATAGTGAACACAACCTCTTGATGAATTCTGTGGGCCTGGTACTTCCGAATGTTTAGTGTCTGAACATTGACCAATTGGTTGAGATCTCTCGGTGAATCGAGTGAGCTTATTATTATTTTGTCCAATGGTACTTCCAGGAATCCGCTTAACAGTCTTTTGCCGTTGCCGAGTGCTATTTCGAAATCATTAACAATTAGTCTTCTCAATTCGACCGTATATATATATATATTTTTTTTTTATGTGTGTTCGCGGATAACTTCGTCGTTTATGAACCGATTTTGATAATTGTTGTTGGAATGGAGATACTTCAAGGGTGGTCCCATGATAAGGAAACCGGGATCTGATCATGGCATCCAAGAGTAATTGAGGGGAGCTTTCAAAAATTGTAGTGGCGACTAGTGCGTTTGTAAATTTTTTGATTAAGTATTTTAAAGCACTACAATTTAAAGAAGGTCTGGAGTCGCTCTGATGATGGAACCGAAAGACAGTCGAGGGAACTCCTCGACGGTTTACAGCAGTCACCTTGTGTTTGGGTTTGATTAATTTGTATTGATAAGAAATTTACACCTAGATGGATTGTGACTGTCATAAGGGGTCTGATGATGAAGACGAAGGACAGTTAAGGGAACTCCTCAACTGTTTACAGTAGCTACCTTGCGTTTGGACTTAATTCATGTATATTGATTAAAACTTTGCACCCATCTGGGTTACAAGTGCCATTACAGTTATAATGATGAAAGATATTTGTATGGAATATTGCAACTAAAATTAAAAAAATAAAAATCTTTTTTGCAAAAAATAAAACCGACTCCAAAAACACAAAAAAGTGAAAAATTATTTTAGCTTCAGAAGTCGGTGACAAAAAACTGAATCAAACAAACAAAAGTCACCGACTTCTGAAGCTAAAATAATTTTTCACTTTTTTGTGTTTTTGGAGTCGATTTTTATATTTATTTTAGTTCTATTTGTAGTCTGTATATAATGTTCATAACATAAATAAATCAATTAACAATTATAATGTTGCTACCTGCTTTTATTACCTATTTAATAAAAAATCCCAAGGCTGATCACCTCTGCAATTATTGCAATCTATACAAACCTTGAATTCCTGGATTTGATCCTAATTCTTTACAATTGTAACCATGTTTAATTAACTTATAGAACAGTTTCGTTCTAGGTTACACTATCTCGAAGACCAAAAGTACAAACTCTCTCAGAGAAAACAAGCAACGCGGGTACAATAATGTCTCTCGTGGATATCCATTTTGTCCCCAGTCTGCAAGGTTAATGTTAGTTTAAACCCTCACCTCATTTGAACAGAACCTTGGATATAAGATTTTCCGACAGTTGGGTTAATAGAATAGCGCTGTTGCAAGCTGCACGCATGACTAGTTAATTGAATGTAAACGAAACTCATGGGAAGCGACCGGCGACCGTGCAATAAACAGGCTGCCGTCTGTCTGTTTAACGCGCGAAAGATATGGCGGGAGATTCTGAACAATTTGGATTAAACTCCGTGTGGATCGAATTTTTAAAACGTTTTTTTGTGTCGTTCTGGGTACTGTTGTTTGTAAACCCGGCTAATGGCTGTAGTTCCATTAGGCGGCTTTAGTGAGAAAAATTCACGGCGTACGAGCCGCGCCGAATAGTTTGTTTCTTCTATTTCTGCGTAATGTACCTACATACTGGTCAGCTTGTGACATTGTGTGACATTTCAAGGAAAACTGCTTGGTACTATGAATCGAACCGTGTCAAGGGATATTTGTAAAAGGGATGTTTGTATCAACATATCCGAAATTCCGAATTAGGTTTGCTATCTCTTAACACGTATCAAATCCTCGAAACCATTAAAAATACTAATTATGCACTGCATACATTATTACTATTTATGCAATGCTTATATTAACACTGCATATACTATGTATATATCACATTAAAGATATGCAGTCCGGTTTACCTCTTACAAAAATTGCCCCTTCGCTACTGCTACTATGGCTACTTAATATAATAATTATTATACCGAGGAGGAGCTTATATGTCTCTCTCACTGCGTATTGTAGATTACCGCAAGATGGTACACTCAATCGTATCTTCCGATATCATATATTTTTTTTACAAAACATCATAATAAGTCCATCAAACCCGACAGAATACTTACATACAGATAAACCTGCGAGTTCAGCAAAATAAAATGTGTGACGCAACGCCTCGCGCCTCGCGCCTCCTGCCTCGCCCGAGGCATACGCTTATCAGCCGGCGCCGCCTCATGCACTCATAAACAGGCGGCAATCATAAAAATATCTTAGCCGCCCAACTTCCAAGACTAAAACTTGGCAAAATATGCTTTTTTTGTACATGAAAAGGGTTTAGGATTTATTGAGTGTCCAAAATGTTATGTAGTTGGGACCAGAGTGGGCGTAGTTTCTTTACTCTAAATGGGCTCTTGAATAATTTGGGCTGTGTTCAAATAAAACGAGAAATTGAAAAAGGCCTTTGAACGTTCAGGTAGTCAGGTACAGAGCGGTAAGCACTAGTTCTTCGCAGACTCTGACGAAAATGTTAAAAATACTTTTTTGCAGAACATTTTTAATTTTTAGTTTTTTTTTTGTTGTAATATCCTATACAAATATTTGCGTACTGTTTCAATGAGACAGCGAGGTTTCGGAGTAAGCGAAAATGTCATCGATGTATAAAATGTTTAGATTTTTGTTTATTGTTTAAAAACCTCTCGACGATTTCGATAAAATTTAAATGAGACCTCTTGGTTAGTATATACCCTTTGAAACAAAAAAAGAATTTTCCAAATCGGTTCAGGCTCTTCGAGTAATCGATGAAAATACATAAAAAAATGATTGCGACGAATTGAGAACCTCCTCCTTTTTTGAAGTCGGTTAAAAATAGTATTCGATGCTTCTGGTATGGCACTCGAATGGAAAAGTTTCAGGTTTATTTTCTAACTACACTGTTCTACGAACACTAGCTATCAAGTTCAGTTCATCCACACTGTTCACAGTCAGTTATTCGGTGTCAGTGCCTTTTGATTTCACTACGATTGCAGTAGATATAAAAAAAAACAATTTCTATACTGCAAGAGTTTCAAAGTCCCTTTTCATTGCCAGTCCGTCATAGTATAAAGTTGGGTCGCTTATGCGCCTCTCTATATTTAAACAATATTTACGTTAACGTAAAACACCCATGTATTAGTTTGTCCGTGCCACAGTATAAAGCGGGGTTTACACGGCATTATTTTGAACGAGTCTCGTTTATTTGGGCGAGCGCGGCAAACGGCTCGGTACACACATTCGTCACCTTATAACGGGCACATTATCGACGGCAGCCGGTTAGACCCTGGCCTTTCCCCAGAATCATCGTTAACCTATATTTGTCCACGGATCTACCGGAATAGTGGGTGGACTGGAATTTTTCACTTTACTGTTTAAAAGTGTTCAAGGCTCCCATAATTGGTCTGGTTGTAGAAGAAAGTCCTGAAAAAAGATTGACCGACCGGAAAGTTAAATATACTTAGTTGTACACACAAAACAAGACTACATAACGATGGAAGACCACAAAGCAAGGTGCTGATTATTTTATTAGAAACTAGCTGTTGCCCGCGACCGCAAATGGCGGATTCATAATCATGAATCAACGGCGCATTATTACTTCCCTTTTTGAATCGAATTTTATTATCAATTTCATTTTTTTTTTGCCCGGAACGCTCATTCTTATTCTAAAACAGCTTTAGTTACTACTTATGACATCAGCTATCTGCCAATGAAAGTCCCGTCAAAATCGGTCCAGCCGTCTCGGAGATTAGCCGGAACAAAGAAACAGACAGACAGACAGACAAAAAATGTGTTTTTGTTATACGTACCGTATTTACTTTAATATGCATTCAGTAAAAAGCTATTATTTTGGTATCACAAACAGACACTTCAATTTTATTTACATATTTGTATGTTTAGATTTCTTCTAGCAAATTACCATTTTAGTCAATGTTTTGGACATATTGCGGTGCAGTAGTGACTGCGACAAAGTGTTGTTTGTGACTAGTGAATAAATACTGTCCCAACTAAATAGATGATACGGTCATTGACCCTAACAAACAGATCACTACATTCATGCTTTTCATAATTGTAACGTTAAACATTCTGTACTAAGTTTTTTATGCAGCTTCAAGCGCAAACATAGTTGTATTCAGAATAAAGTGGCCGTGACCAACGTAATGCTGTACAAATGTACATCTACTCGTAAATATTATTTTGTTAGCTTGCTACCAATTAACTCACTTGACAAATGAAATGCTTTATCTTTTCTCTACGAAGGACTTTTTTAAAGTAAACTAGGATTACTTTTACTTAATCATTTAATAATAACAATAAGAATTCTGCAGGACTTTGTAATAGGGTGTCTTCGTAATTGCAACATTTTGTTCGGGATTAAAAAAACTGCACTTAGACTTATTTAAATGTGAATTTACGTTAAGCACTTAAAAAAAACCGGCCAAGTGCGAGTCGTTCTCGCACGCACACATGGTTCCGTAGCACCAAAAAATATAATAAACATGTTTTGAACGCTCATTCATATTTTGTTATATTGTATTACATTCAACAGCAAAACTAAATTCGACGCTGAGCCAGTAGCTTTAAACCAGCCCCTAAATAAGCTAAACCAGATCCAGCCTGTCCTCTTGCTGCCCTCGCCAGCGACGCCCTAAGCCGAGGCTCGTACACCACAGGGGGTGCCCTTAGCGAGTGGTCGCTTAGTTTATGAGTATAGTTTTACGCCCCTGGCTGGAGGCCTTACATTCAAGGCATCTACAGGACTTGTCCGGTTAAGCAGTAGCCAACCTCAGAGGTTGAACTGCGAGATCGGCGACGATTTAAAGAATACATCTACCTACCAAGTTTCAACCGTGTAGTCCTAATAGTTTCGGAATAAAATGGCTGGGACGGACAGACAGACAGACATGACGAATCTATAAGGGTTCCGTTTTTTGCCATTCGGCTACGGAACCCTAAAAAGGAGTGTTGATCGTAACTAATCATCGAGGATATGCGTTTAGAGGTAGTAGGAACGGAGTCTGCAGAATGGAAAGTTCCTCATCCTCCATAGGAAAGGGAGGAACCCCAGACCATGTGCACCATGTGTCTGGTGAGCTACTGCCCGATGGTTGTGGTCGGACTGTTGTATTGTAGTTGTATCTTTTATTATTATGCCCAATAAAATTAGTAGATTAAAAAAAACATTGTTGTGGTACCTGGTAGTTCGGTACAATCAGACCTACCATTCTCTCTTCATTTATGATATTTCACTCGGTTAAAACAATTGTATTCCAACCACATTAACATTTGTAACGATGTCCTTCCGAAAGCCTTTGATGAAAATTTTACTGTACAACTATAAAATTTTATTGGTTTATCCCGAAAATTGGTAAAAGGGACACAACATGGTGAAACATAGGAGGGACTTGTTAGTGCTACATGAATGTTCAATGAAAATTGTGCTGGAGTTGTTTAAAGGAGTGCGCCCTCGATAGAACTGACGAGGTCGAAACCTTTTTAACTACGTAGTACTGAAAACAAAACGTTCTTTACAAGCTTACATTTTTTTTAAATAAAAAATAATCAAATCAAAAATGTGCTGATTGGACATAGCTAAAAATATAATGTAAGCAAACAATTTTTAACAAAAACAATCATGAAACAGGAATCACATTTCTATCGGTACGAATTTTTTAATATTCCGTCCATCCATTCCGCGTAATTACCGTTAGTAATAATAATACACAAAGGAGGATTCGTTAGCGCACATTTCCCGACGAAGCGAAATTTGAAACGATCACAAAAAAACTCTTAACAAGCGGTCGGGAATTACGAAGCAAATACAATTTTTCTCGACGTACAGGAAGACACGGGTGGTTCTGAGAACCGCCGGTAGATGGCGAGTCCCCGCACTGCGCGGCCGACTCGTGTGTGCTTCAGTTTTTACAAAACGATGTGATTTTTCTGCTCGTGCGGGCGAAACATGCAAGTTTTGTTTGTGTGTAATGTGGTGTGAGATGAAAAATGTGTGTGGTTTATGAATGTTCTTATTAAAAAATGTTAATTTTATTTTTAGACGCGCTTTTATTTCTCGTTGTAGCGTTTCGAAGGAGCTTACATAAACGTAGTAAATAACTAATTAATTTTTGACTCTGAATGGTATACCCGAGGCATGAGGTCATTAGTTTCAATCACCTGCGGCAACAAGAGTATTTAACATTATGTCTAACTGAAACGACTCACTAGCTCCTCGTGTTAGCTAGCTTCTTGCATTCAATCACTTGAAATCTGCCAAAAAATATTTAAAGTGACATATTCAAAATTAGTAATTTCCTCATATTATGAAGCTTGCTTATGACTCAGTCTGGTGTGCCAAATGGCGTGTACTTGGGCTGCCAGCCTCCTTGGTCCCGGCGCGCGGCGTGGTGGTACCAACACTCTGCTAATGTTGCCACCAGCTTGTCAAACAGGCCAGTGCGTTGAACTACATTATTTTGGGCTCCGAAGTATTTCGGCTTCAGTGGTTGACCTTACAGAATGAGAGAACTAGATTGGTTTCTTTGTTGGGAAATTAATTGTGTTGCTGATAATAAAGGTTGAGTAACTTCTATACGACCGTTTATTCTTAACCTCCATCGTTCTTTGACACGATTTCCTGAAATTGTGATAAACTACATATTTTTATGAACCATCCATGTTTGATTAAATGAAAAATAAGACAGTTTTAATTATAACTCTCTTTCTCTAACTAATGTAAAGGCGATTCTTTTTTTTGAACCTTGCATTTCGAAGAATCTTTGTAACAATCAGCAGAATGGAATGTTTGATAGTTCGCTAATTAGACTTTGGTATTTTCTCTTCAACCACTAATGGGTTTCATTTGGGGTAAAAAGTGAAACCTCATAAGATAAAGAAATGCTGTTCTCGTGCCGGAAGGATTTACTACAGAATAGGTACCGAGATGAAAGATTAGCTAGTCAGAGAAATAAACAAGTGAAACAGTGGAGTTCCAATTTCTCCAGAGGATATTTCATCAATCTCATTCCAAGCAGTTGTAGTGGTCTGTTTAGAAGAGCAAAACTGTAGCAAATTGCATCTCTAAGCAGAATTTGCTGTCTAGGTTCAAATAGATGAGATTTGGATACTACTATGACGCTCTTTATTATATTTGATATTCCGGGAATACAATCCATAGAACGTATATACATTTTATTATAAATTCAGATAGATGGAATCCTCTTAATTATTTACTCCATTTATATTACAAAAGCTGAACCAAAGGGCAGTCTTATCGCTTCAGCTGTGTCTTAACGTTAGACAACGCAGTTATTATTATTTATTGACGAAAAAGGTAACACTACCTTTGATATTGCCGATGTCCACCACCACGTCCACCACGCCTGGCGCCGCCTTCTGCAGGGTGTGACAGACCCTACACGAACCCGTCAACCAAGCATTATGGACATCAAACGAAGTAACTTTATGCAAAAATTATTGCTGGAAAACGACTTGATTTTGGGGTGAAATTTCATATTTTACGGTAGGACAATATCTCTGTAACTAGAAGGTTCCCAGGTGTGGTCTAGAACAAAAAAATGATCGTAATGATGGGGGAACAAGTGCCTTTCGGCTTCGTTAAGGGTCTTGTTATACACCTTTTATATCAAAATGGCATTCCTCATTTTTGACATAGCGCCGTAGAAATATTTTTGCAATAAATGTAATTTTGTGTTTAGTTTCTTCCGCTCGGTCTTTGATCTCCATCGTTAGCGCTTGGGCAGCGACTGCCTCTCTATACCAAATGATTCTCACCGCTTGCACCAACCAAAACTATCACAAACAATATAAGCACATGTGCGAGCGCCATGTTTCTCTCACGCACGATTAGCATCACTTCTCTGTTGGAGCCCTGCCAGTCCGCGCCACTATTACTGACAACTAACTGTGTCTGACGCATTTCAGAAGTGTCAGTCAAAAGTACACGTCAAATATTGTAAGAAATATCGTTTCGCCTTGATTTGCTTTTATTTGACAGTAGGTATGATTTTTTTATAAATGTCTTCTATTTGAGCATGCCAAAACATATTATGAAAATCAACGATGTGTATTTTATTTCAAACACATTCTTTTGTGTGAAAAACTAATATAATAGAGATATAAACATGATTTAAAAACTGTAAACAACGTCAATAAATATACAAATTAAATTTAATACATTTTATACAAAAAAAATACGATTAAGTATTGATACTATTTTAAATAAATAGGAATGAAAATATTTTTTACGTGTTTTTATTTGGTGACTCCAAATAAAAACACGTAAAAAATATTTTCCATCTCTGAACTGTGGATGATTTCAGAACGTGTTACAGGTATCAGGGACCCACTGTCTCGATGTGTGCTTCGGTATTGTTTTCCTCTGCGAAAAGCTAATTCACAAATGAAAATTTGCACATCAAGCCTATAGCATAAAATAGATTAGAATGTATTTTATTGTACACCGAATTTGTTTTACAATATTATTAATTCTATGGTTACAATGGCGCCTATATTTTAGTACTAAATATACCGCAGATTAACCACTTCAATTACACGTCCCTACATTAATTTGTGACTAATTAACTAAGAATCTATTAATATCGCTATGAGCCTCAAATATTCCTCTAAATATCGTTAGTAAATCAATAGCTTGGTATATTTGTTCGTTTCGTAGCCACACGATCAGTCGCGTGGAACACGTGTATTAATCACTCAACCCTTTCTGCAAGGAGTGGAAATTCTATTAAATTCACTCACCTGGTTTTATGGGACGTGAACCCATAAATCGTGAATATTGTTTATGTCCTTCGCTTTTTTAAAACTCGCTGAAAAATTTTGCATTATATCTTTAATAAATTAATTACATTTTTAAATGTTCCTTAAAAAAAAACAATACAAAATCATTTAAAAATATAAGAAAAAAATTAGCCCACCGGTATCGCGAGCACGCCCCAAGCTACCGGTGGTCAGGGCTCCAGAGAGTGGAACCTCCTAACATTACGAGCCGTGTTCAGGAGTACTGCTTTCTGAATCAAGCCCTTGATCCAGCTGCCTAACGAGAGCCTCCTCAGGTATTGATCAATGCTCTTGGCAATTAAGCCATTGGCTGAAACGACTATCGGCACAATGATCGCCGAGCTTTCTCAGCTTTCACGAGGTTTTCGTCATGCGGGAACGTTATGTCAACAATCATTGCGCGCCGCTCAGTGATGAAGGAGTGGTGCATTAGAGTGGCGATATGTTTGTGAATCATCAGACTCTCCTGGATAATAAAGTAATATCCGAGGTGAAAATTAAAGCCAACTACCATCTCTCTATTATGAAAATATCATTGCCCCGGCAATAGTACGGCTCCATTAAAAAGTAGTTCGTTTGAAAAATATCATTTTGCCTAGGAAATAACCTTTTATTTTTATTTTTCTTGCTCTGTAGTAATCCCTGGTTGCCCACTACACCACAGTAATTGCGCTCAGTAAAACGCTTTTAAGTGCTATAATCCTGATTTATTTCTTGTTTATTTTCATAAATTATAGTGTACGGTCAGCAACCGCCAACCGCACATTGTACTTTGGCCTAGTAAAATACTGCAAATTTAGTTAATTTATAAAATGTAGTATTATCACGTACGCAAGTACGTCAGTCTTCGGTTTAATATCGAGCTCGCGCAACATCCAACATTTGTAACATTTTGTAACATTTTCTATTATTTTCTTGTAATAGTATTTTAGTGCAATTTCGTATTAAATACCTTTTTGAACATTAACATTTATTTTATTAACATTCAACATTAAGTGTAAAGGCTCATGCCCTTACATTTTGGTCCTTCGAGCCGGATCAAAGAAGACAACCTCCCTCCCGCGAAATGGGCACTTGGCAGAATACAGGAAGTTCACCCGGGAAGAGACAATCTAGTCAGAGTTGTGACGATGAAAACAAAAACGGGGCTACTAACAAGACCAATAACAAAATTAGTAAAACTACCAATACCTGAATCGCATATAGAAATACCTGACACCACCACCTCCAATGACAAAATCTGTACTGAAAATCAAAAATCTACAAGAAATAACACTAACAGACAACAAAGATTTAAATCAAGGAATATAAGTTCCAGCCTGCTATGTATACTCTTAACACTACTAACATTATTTCAGCCCACAAAACAAAGCAGTGACGCCATTAATATCACACCGTTTGAACCAAATAGAGCAGTGTACTTTGACAAAATCGGCAATTTGCAAAGCGTACATGATGACTGGAAGATTGTTACCTATTATAACATGACATCTTACTGGCAAGGCATGGAAAACATACATAGAGTTGTGGAACATCTGGGCGAAAGGTGTGAGCAATTTGCATACCAAACGATGTGCAAAACCATTATGACTGAATTCGAACAGGAACTCAACGAACTTGATCATAACAATTACATGTTGGAAACACATCATGGGCAGACAAGGGGGCGCGTTTCCCGAGGTCTTGTCAATGGAATAGGTTACCTTGCAAACAGCCTATTCGGCGTGCTAGATGAAAGGTTCGCAATACAATATAAAAAGGACATAGAAACATTGCAAAATAACAGAGACCATTTATTGAACCTGATAAAAGGTCAAACATCAATCATAGAGGCACATAACAACATTTTAAAGAGAAATGAAGAGGCGATGTACACTCAGTTCAATCTCATAGGTCAACATCTTAACGCTACAGAGAACTATTTACAGAAATTGGGTAAGGATATTGAGCAAGAAGAAGCTTTGAACTACTTTAACATCATGGCTCTGACCAGTTCAACAATTCTGTCTAAACTGCGCCACATCCAACACATGCTTTTAGACACAGCTATTAACATTCACCATGGTCATGTAGATACCAGACTTTTACCGCAGAATCAGCTCTTTCAGGAGCTCAACATTATCTCTGGACAATTGCCACAACAATTATCGATACCCGTTGACAATATTCAAAATCAATTAGCTGACATATACAAACTACTAGAGGTAAAATCTAGATTAATTGATAAATATTTTATCATCGAAATTACATTACCATTAACAGGCGACACTCCATTTACCGTGTATAAAACAATTCCTATTCCGATGGTAAAAAATAACAAACATTCACTTACAATGAAAACAAATTCAGAATATGTTGCAGTCAATATAAGAAAAGAGACATATATGCAGCTCACAGACAGTGACCTGGAACATTGTATTAAATTGGAACCAAGTACATTTGTATGTACACTAAACAAACCAACACGTAACATGAGAAATCATCAGATTCCATGCGAAATCGGCGCAATAACAAACATTACATTATCAAAATGTATCTACACATCCGATTCCTGCAACAATAAATGGACACCATTACAAAAACCTAACACCTGGCTCTATGTCTGCTGCACGGATTGCCAACTGCAAATCATCTGTGAAGGTCGTATGACTACTAAAGCAATACATTCAACGGGAATTATAGAAGCCAAAGAAGGATGCATAATTAGAAACAACGAAGAAACATACCACACACAAGTTTACTACACAAACAAGATTTATGTCAGCCCGGAAATACCACTGATAGATCTGGATGACATCAACAATTTAACATCTGTCCAGCCGCTTGATTTATCAACTGGACAACAGAACACGCAATTTGTTAGAAACGATTATGAAAAACTTCATAATTCGTTGAAAGAATTGGAAGACCAAACAAGACAGACTGAAATGTCCCAACACGATGTGCACCAATACATCGTTTCATACTCTACGATGGGACTTCTGATCTTGTCAATAGTCGTCGCGGGAGGAGCCTACGTGTACTGCAAACGCAGCGGCAAGGTCACCGTCAGCGGTGCCGGCGCGTCCACCAGATTACCGCCACGGAAGCCACCAAGAGCTACAGCATCCACTGAAAACATAGAACTTAACTACGCGACACCTCATTCTTTTAACATTTGACTTATAATCATTTTTATTCACATTGTTTTCTATTCATGATCTTTATTCTTTTTATATAAGTACATTAGTAAAATATTCTTTAATAAGTTATCTTAAATATTACTTTTGCCCCGCCAAGATGTACGGTCAGCAACCGTCAACCGCACATTGTACTTTGGCCTAGTAAAATACTGCAAATTTAGTTAATTTATAAAATGTAGTATTATCACGTACGCAAGTACGTCAGTCTTCGGTTTAATATCGAGCTCGCGCAACATCCAACATTTGTAACATTTTGTAACATTTTCTATTATTTTCTTGTAATAGTATTTTAGTGCAATTTCGTATTAAATACCTTTTTGAACATTAACATTTATTTTATTAACATTCAACATTAAGTGTAAAGGCTCATGCCCTTACATATAGTACAAAGTGTGTTCACATACAGCAGAAGACAGGCGAGTTAGTCGGCCAGTATTTACTCGCGTTATAAATAAAGAGCGGCTTTCCTCACTCGTCAGCTAGTGATGTACGACCCCGGGATCCCGGGCCCCGGGAAGCGCGCCCCGTTTTATTGCTACGACACACGGAAACGTTTCGTGTAATGCGCCTTTTTAAAATGCAATTTGTTTCGTTTTAATATATTCATTGTTTGGACTTATCTAGATTTACTTGCATGTCGAGGACATCGTTCTGAGGGGCCGCCTGGACTACTTACCTCGACGATGTCATGCTGAGCTCCATTTAATTTATTTTCATAGCTATTTAATGAAAGAATTTATTCATTATCTTTTAGTAGATCTGTCTACCCCATTTCAGAAGCAGATATTTCACTTAGATAAATGGTTAGTAACTTAGTACTTAAACATTTTTTGTGAGGTTGAACAAATTGTTTCAAATAAAAGTCTGCTTTCTTTTTTATAACTAAGAAGCCTTAATTTAACGGTATTTAAATGTAACTTAGTGGCTTGATAACTCAACGGAGAAAACTACGTACTCCATTAAAAATCTTGGCACACCACATAAGACGTGATCCCCATGATACTTTTACACACAAAGGGAGGGTCAGTTTCCTCGGCCATGTCTCTTCCGTGCACGACGAGTGATGCATGGCGGTGACCGCGCGGGGAGGGACTTGCCGCGTTTTATAGTCGCAACGCACGGAAATGTTTCGTATAATTCCGCTGTTTCACCTTTTTACTGAGCTCGCCGCCACGACGACGCTTTGTTCTGCCAAACGATTTAATGTATTTGTGGCTTAGGTCGACGTTTGGGCTTAAAACTGAATCAGGCAAATGGAAATTGGAAGATAATTGTTAGACTTCAAAGGAAATGTAAACAAAGATAAAATATACCATATTATACTTTGAATAAGCTAAGCTAGAAAACACTTTCCTGCTTCACTTTGACTAATAAGCAAAACCACGCTGATGTGTAGGAACTAATATTAATTTGCGGGAAGCACTACAAGCGCAGAGTTGCGTAATTTTCCCGGAAACTTTTATTTAACTTCCACCACTGACCGAGTCCCATCAATGTAGGGCGCGATGAGATTGTGGTGATCCGGGATATTTCCTAATTTAATTGTTAATGGGGAATAGTTCTGAGTCGTGCGTGGTTTTAATTGTTTATCTAGTTGGCGCCAAAGAGTTTGCGCAGTGATTCGGTTACGTCTATTTGTTGAGCTTTGTTTATTCGGCTTTTAAAGGGGAGATAATTACGGTCTTTTGGGGCGTAATGTGTTTTTAATTGTTTTTTTTTTTTTTGAGAATGTGAAACACGTAATTACGAAGAATTATTAGGATTACATTTTAAAGAAAAATATTTGAAGTTACTGTCTTGGACAACAGAGTTTTATTAGAATAATAGGCAATTCATAATCTTAATCCTCACAAAAAAAGGAAAAATACCCGAGGCAGTAAAGCAAAAGCACTTAACATTATTTTCAGGGAACCAGATAAATCCACACAAATCGCGCTGTGTAACAACAACGTCTTCAAGAGCCCCTTACGTCCACATTTTATCATAACGATGCCAACACAAAAGAGTCAGCGGCAGTTTGCCGCGCAAAGCTCTAAACTGATTCCGATTCGAGCGGCTAACAACATAAATACGGGCAAAAACGTTAAGTACAATGCGCCCTATATCTTTATAAAGGCGGTGTATGCCACTTGAATCGCAAGTAGCCCGGGATCCATAAATCGAGCAATGGGCCCTTCCCGCGCCCGTCCCGCATCCCGGCCTTATCCCCGCCAATCCCGCACCGCATTTGTCACATCACTAAATTTGCGCACACGCCTAAAATGGCGGCTACGGCTTCGTAATGTGGTGGCAAGTGGTGATTCTCTCCCTTTCAGCCACACCGAGCAGCTGAGAGTGTAGATGTTAGATGTTTGAAATATGTATGGTCAGGGCGTACGTGTTCAGTTTTAACCAAGGAAGTTTAACCGTGGGTCTCTACTTCGCTAAATTGGATGGCTCTGCCGCGGGTGGGTCTTTATTTAACTGTTGCTATAGTGCAATGCCAATCACTTTTTCAGATCTGCTGCAGATCTGCACCTTCGCTGTACAAATTATATATGTAAAACTCATGTGCGTTTTATTTATATTTAAAGATATATTTATTTAATAAAGTCTGTTAACGCAAATCAGCAACGACTTAATAAGTCTAACTATACACGCTGCCTCCGTAAACTGAGCCCTAAAATATACCAAAAACCGAAACTAAAACCGCAAAATCACCTAAAGATCCTTCTTCTAGTCCAAAGTGAAGAACTGAAAGAGCTGTTCTGCTCGTTTAAAATGTCACAATCTTCAATTAAAAAGTAATTACCAAGTGGAATTACCCCTTAAAGTGTAAACAACTCAGTGAATAGCCCAATATTATCAGTCGGTATACTTTTATCTAAACTTGTGCCTATTAACGTTTTAATTTACTGACTGACATGGAGGTTACAAGCACTAATACAAGGGACCATTGATTGCCTTGATAACCTTTCTTAAGTAAAACATATTTTTCTTAATTGTTAGCTTTAATAGAACTAAAGTATTCAGCGTTCTTTTTTGGCTTTTTGCAAAACACAGTACCGACAGCAAAGTAGCAGCCCTTTTTTTTTTCGGATGGGAAATCATCAAATGACTCCTCCAGCTCTGGGCGGAGCGGAAGGAAGTGTCAGACTTTTACTGACTAAAAACCATCCATGTTCCTTCTTTTGCCCTTTATGTTCCAAGGCCGCGGTATCTCTTTCGAACAGTCACGCAGCCCTGGTAGGCATCGGCCCTTGCGGGCCCCTCATGTTTGCTGACATCTCTTTGAGGCGCGCGTGGAACACGAACGCGCCGTCGACACGGCCTGTCGTCATACGACGGACGGACAGCGAGCTAGCCCATTACTCACCGTCCACAGGCCCGCGCCTACGGTGGCCGAGAGCCATCACGACGTGAAAGTAGCAGCCCTGAGTCTGGATTTGTGCCCAATTGCTGGCAATAGGTTCATTAATATTAGAATTATAACCAGTGAAATGTGTGTGTGTAAGACACGCCTATCCTTTTGTGATGTAATATTTTTTTGTAGTACTAAAAGGAAAGTTATTGACATGCGTTCATGGGCGACTAACCCCATTCATGCTACTAATCTAACAAGATCGCTCAGTTAATCAAAACTCAACACCCGCCACATACATGCACCGCAACACCACATAATCGCGCATTACCGAGCATTGCCGAGCATTACCGAACAGCACCAAACATGGCCGACATGTGACACGGCCATAACGCGCCGATTAATAAACCGCTGGCTATACGGCGATCGCGACCAAACCCTTGTATACATTTACGACATAATTACCCCCTACCTGTACAGCTATGGACGCTATTTGTCACATGTCTACTCACACCTTTATTTATGAAATGTTCAGAAGGTTCACTCGATTCGACGCCCGATAACACAGGAATGTCTGAAAATGTTTTATATAAAATTGGTTTTGTAAAATTCTACATAATTTGAAAACTTTACTTACTTCCATATCCGACAGTTAAACCTCAATTATATCATCGTGGGTAGGACACTTCAAAGCCAATTTACAAAGAAACGCAATAATGTGAGGCTGACTAGAGAAAAGGACGAGATAATTATATGAGTTTGTTATTATTCCGAGTAGACAAGTGTTAAACTAAGAACATAATTTTCGTTATATTTTTACCGTATTATAATAATTTCGGCATTGTACCTTCTGTATCTTATTTACTGTTTCTGGGACTAGCGTATAAATGTTATAAAAGTTATAAATTGTTGCGCTCCCCTGTACTTGGATAAACGACGGAATTTATTTCACGCGGCCCTTTGTTTCCGATGTGAATAGGAACCCACCTGAATGTGGGACTCCTAAATAATTCCCTTTAACAAATCAAAGGGTTTCCCAAATCAAAACTCTGTGAAAATATGAAATTATGTGTTACGTAAACTTGAAAAGCAAAATAATAGAATAAGAACACCATTTCTGAATTTGAAAAGTAAATAATTATAATTGCTTTCCACAAACTAAATACGTTTAAATTGTAATGAATAGTGAAGTTCTCATTGACATTTATGTGCTGTTCTGAAAGTACTCAGTGTTAATGAATGTTACAGAGCGGTTGGCAGGTGAACCACCTCGGTTTTGAGCCGGTCACCGACGCCGGTTGTTTGACGTTGTTTCCGAACTAATTAACTGAGGACAAAGTTCAGGTGGTGGCATTCAAATTATGTCATTAGTAAAGAAATGATTGGTTACGTAACTTGCTGATCACTGAGATTAGTTCACGTTCGCGTTGTTGCTTTCTTAGTGGAACTTGAACCATTATTCGTGGTTTGCCAGATAATAAGAGATCTAAGAGTGTCCCCAAACTTCAACGCAAATGATAAAAATAAAACACTGAAAAATAATAGAGTTCTATTTAAACACCAAAAGATAGTATTCAAAGCGATCTTCTTCGCATTATCCAATCCCACCAGAACAGTATAAAGGGATTTAGGCAATTCTTTTAGTGCTTGAACACTTGAGATCCATCCACACGAGATTACGTGCTTAAGAGACAAAGCCGCGCTTTAAATCTGCCTCCGTTACGTACATACTCGCGTGAAAGCCTCAGCGGGTGACATTCCAGGGTATTATGACGCTGTGGAATGTCACCTTTATGTCCTAACTCGCGGAGACTGCGTAGATTAGATAGGTTTCAGAAACTAAGCTGCCTACAACCTGACTTTACGCGTAAACTCCGATAAGTAATATCGTAATTCGTTTACTTATTGATGTGGTTTGGTAATTACTAGAAGCTGTTTATTTCTTTCTGGGGTAACCATTTAAGATATTATATAATTTTACAATGACTTGTCCTCAATACACAATTTCGGTGGGCAAGTGAGCGGTGGTGGCCCAGTGGTGGCGGTGTACAAACAGTAAGTCGTAGGTTTAAACCTAGGCAGGCGTTACTTTCTGTAATTTATTTCATAACCACTGCTTTCAAAAACTGTGAAGGAAACCGGCATGTCCTAGAACCAAAAATTCGAAGACATGTGACATCTACCAACCCGCACTGGGCCCGCGTGGTGGATTATAGCCCATTCCCTCTCATAGGGAGGAGGCAGTGTGTCCCGGCAGTGGGAACATTATAGCCTGATTATGCTATGCTTACACAATTTCGCACAACTGTAGCCATTTATAATGACAATTGACAATTGGCTATGACAACAAATAAATTGACGTAAAGAGTGTCAATTTGCTTGAAGGAATTAGGCATCATATATTAACCGACTCATCAGTAAGCTCACGTAAATCTATATATAATATGAGGACAGCTAAATCACGACTGTGACAACATCTCATTTCTTTTTTCCGTTCGACTTGTCAGCCCAACGGCCCAGAGCGGTCCCAACGGATATCGCCACCGTGTCACCGGATCGGTTATTTTCAAACTACTAGGTACTGGAAATCAATTCTTCAGTGCACCGCTATTGCTTAATTCAGTCATTGTATTTCCTAAAGACATAAATACCGTGTTCTCGTAATTACAGTCGTGTGGACGATTGTCTGGTATTAATAGTTCTTCATGAAACGGTCCCGAATTAACCCGTGCATGCGCGTCGTGCCGCCCGGCCCATTGTTAAGCGGTGGTCTAAGAGATCGTGTACTTTTGGATTATCTATCGAACAATTATTGCGCAACTCAAGAGGATCTCTAGTGCTCTGAGCCTTATGATTACGAAAAGAAAGAAAAACAGAACAAAATTCAGAACATTATTTTTATGAAACACGAAATACAACATAAAAAAAACATGTAACGTGTCGTCGTCACACATAAGATACACAGTTAGAGACACGATACCAATTCAAAAATAACATTACCATAATTAGTACTAAATAAACATACCATGTATACCACACCTGAAAAATCTTCGACGCGTAATCAGACGCGAATCGCGACGAAAATTCAAAACATGTTCAAAGATTCAAAGGTATCGTAATGACGAGTTACCTGCTTACTTACATGCCGTAATTAATTTCACAGCCGTCGCACGACAGCGTGGGAAACACCAGCTGACACACACATTATATTCGCAAACACACACACACGCACACACACACACTCACGCACGAAACTACGCAATAATCATATTATTGGCCGCAGAGTAGTGGGCGAATGGAGTGTTAATGCGCGCAATAATGACGGCAAGGGCGGTTGTATACTGCGTCCGAACCGAGTAAATATGCTTTGAGCGGTGTAATGGTAAGTTGTAGTGCCATTTGCTGCAACTGATTCGAGTTTCATACAGTTCCCGCTGAAGGTTTTGCGCCGTAATTTTTAATCATTCGATTCTCGTTCCCAGTAAGAACCTAAATGATTAAGACACTGTGATGTAGTTGATTTGTTGACTCCCATCGATGTTGTTTGCGTTTGATTGAGGTAGGTACCTGGCTTTCCATTTTGTTACTCACACTCACACGTGTACACACAAATTAATGACACACATCGACAGTGATTGCGGCGGAAATCTGGCACCATAAATATTTAGCGTAATGGCGGTCTTAAATACAATATTAACAATTCAGGCAGTACTACGCGAATTTATGCTCGCTGCGAACGCTCCTTGTAATAATTTAATTATATAATTAAACGTAACGCGTGTTTACGTAACTTTGGTAACGACTATCGCCATTTGCGCGCGTATTCCGCCCTCGTAGCTCATTTATAAAATCTGTGTCGTCGGTGCGTCGTGTCGGCTCACGGCTGGGTATTATGTTATGAATAGTAGGGTTATCCTAAATATGGAGGTACAGCCTTGAATATTGATATACCTACTAAATAGACGGTCTAGGTATAGTTGAAGGGCGACCTTTCAGCGAAGGGTGCCCAGGTGTGGCTGAAGCTGTTCGACGGGAAATGACATGTGATTTGACGGTTAACCTCGCACCGTTTGGTAACTTTATCGAGGAGGCCTTATTTAAATCAATACTGCGTATCGAATTGTGCCATTCTGAAGAAACTTAACACAACATGACTTCCTTTTTAGAAGTTATTTTTAACGTATTTTTCCGCCCTCGAGTTTGGGGAAGGTTAATAGTAACTTCGTTATAACCCAGGTAGGCCGCCGCCCGCTGGCTGTCCAAGCAGGAAATTTTAGAACCTCCTAACGATGCTTTAGGGAATTGCGAGGGACCATTCATATATAACAGGGTATTTGTATATCAATGGGGAGTACTTATCTACTCTATTCCGGACTTAACACAGTTTTATAAAAAACTCTGTTAAGTTAATATATTTTGCAGTATAACAACGCATTTCCAATCGATAGCACTTGCAACAACTGGGAGATTGCAAGGCTACTATGCAGTTTGAACCGGTTCAAATCGTACCGAACCGGTTAATACTCCCAGTTAACCGTTCCGTTCAATTTACTTTTTAAATTGCACTCAACTGAAACTGTTCACTCTGTTTTATTTTCCTATTTACTTCTACTGTTTGTAGTTTATTTTTAAACTAGCTTCTGCCTGCAGCTTCGCCCGCGTGGCCTACATGAAATAAATGTCTTTTTTTCAGAAACAAACATTATAACCGCTCTCACTCTTCCTTCAGGTGCTAAAATCACCAGGCTGTTCCGGGAGCATACTCTAGAGCAGGCCACGTATAACTGGCCGTGTGAAAAGCAGTTCTCCATTAAGTCTACCCCTGCTAAATTAAGAGTTTGGTCTTGAGATTTACTTATGGTCATGGCAAAGCAGACTGAGAGAAAATTGGACTCTTTTGAACTCGAAGGGATAGTTCGAAGGTGTTAGAGGAATCCTCGGAATAAACAGACTCCCCTCGGGAGCAACCGGTCAGTATAGTTGCCTCAATAACATTACGTTGCAATATTTTCACTCGCAACCTGGTGCCGTTGCATAATTATGTTTCAATGTGTTAAGAAAACGTGAAAATCGGGATTTCATATATAATTTTTCAGACACGTCTACCTCAGAAAATTCCTACCTCCTTACTAATAGGTTAATACTCCGGCGCCTCGCACGCCCTGCGCCACACTGCGCGCCATGCGCCATCGGCGTGAGTTTCGAAGCTCTATTAGTCTCTGTTCGGGAATGATTTTGGACAAAGTGTGATACACGTGTCTCAAAATTTTAATTGAAGAGTGTGTACACCAATTTTTGAGACAACTGACCCAGAGAATATAATGTTTCACAGAAAATTTAACCCCCCATTTCACCCTCTTAGGGGTAGAATTTAAAAAACCATTTTTAGTGGATATTTACTCTTCACAAAGAATACACCCTCCAATTCCCATGTTTCTAGGACCAGCGGTTTGGGCTGTGCGTTGATATATTAGTCAGTCAGTCAGGACTTTTCGAATTTTATATGTAGGTATAGATTTATAAAAACAAAATAATACAAAAGGTTTTTTGAACATAGTGTTTGAAAAATGTCTATTTCGTAACTTCTGAATCCCAAAAAGATACCTACGAATTTTCTTGATTCAGAAAAATTATTTCGAGTAGGCTGTTAAATCATATAGTATTCACACCATAAAACTATTCGTTTACTTACAAAATAAAATTATCTAAGTGGTAAGTACGAGAAACTTCACTCACACAAAAGTAATTTTATGTGCACAATGACATTATCGAATGATAACTCTAAATACCCTTAAGACCAAAAGTTCAGATTTATAGTTGCTTAAAACGGCATGCTAACGAGTTATTTGGAAGTCAGTTCTCATAGCGATCTTGACTTCCACTTAACTCGACAGATAATAAAAATTCAAACCCAATTTAACGAAGTAAACACTGGTACAATAAAATTCGATGTTAAACACAATTGACACACTAGCTCCCTGCCTATAAGCCGCGTGGTTTAGTTTAGCGAGGCCGGGCGGCGCGCGGCGTGTCGTCTGTCACGAGCATAAGATTGATCGCGTCAGCTCTAACATTAGTTCGCACACCGAGGATGTTTCACTGTGCTTTACTGAGGATTTCTTTAAATCACAAAAACATTCTTTAAAATTGCTTGTGTAATTAGTGGCTAACTGTCTAACATTTCGCCACTAAGTAGGTAGGATTTTTCTGAGGTAGACGTGTCTGTAAGTATATGTGAAATCCCGATTTTTACGTTTACTTAACACACTGAAGCCTCCCGTCTGCCAACTCATTTATTAAAATTGAGTGTAGGCGCCCCAGTCATGTTGCTGCGTAATTTAAATCCGCCATAATTATGCAACGGCACCAGGTTGCGAGTGAAAACATTGCAACGTAATGTTATTGAGGCAACTATACTGACCGGTTGCTCCCGAGGGGAGTCTGTTTATTCGGAGGATTCCTCTAACACCATCGAACTATCCCTCCGAGTTCAAAAGAGTCCAATTTTCTCTCAGTCTGCTTTGCCATGACCATAAGTAAATCTCAAGACCAAACTCTTAATTTAGCAGGGGTAGACTTAAGGGAGAACTGCTTTTCACACGGCCAGTTATACGTGGCCTGCTCTAGAGTATGCTCCCGGAACAGCCTGGTGATTTTAGCACCTGAAGGGAAAACAAAAAGTATTGTTTACAAAGAAATCATGCGGTAGTTGAAGTATTTCGTTGTAAACAATATTAATGATGTATTACCCACTTCTGGTGGTCTCCTAATTAGATCTTTTCACAGACGCTTCGTCCTCATTGCTTTGTTTGGGATATTTTCAGTTCGTACATACATATATTCAATGAGAGAGAGTGAGAGCGCTTATAAAACGTTTGTTTCTGAAAAAAAATGTCATTTGTTTCATGTAGGCCACGCGGGCGAAGCCGAGGGCAGAAGCTAGTTTTTATATAATGTGCTATTTTTGTTTTCCGGAGGAAGTGATTCATAACAAAAGCCAAGCTCGCGTCGTGTTCTCGTAACGCCCTGCAGCCCTACTTACACTGTGATTCTAAGTAAAGTGTATTATGTTATTCTCGGTAACTAATACATGACACGGCGGCCAGGCTCGCTAATTAACTAAAATAATATCGTCATTTGTACGTGTCCGCCCACCGCGCCCCGCACCTCGCGCGCACACCTACCGCTGTGGCCATTCAGGAGACTTCGACTATTTTCGGTTATAATATTGAATAATTGTATTCCTATTTGTTGGTTACTAAATATAGTCCCTAAATCGAATTTCATATTTTTGGTGCATTTTTTTGGAATTTAGTAGCTACTCTTGACCAAAGCCTTGCTCATTCAAAACTACTTTAATGTTGTTTTAATAAACAAGAACATACATACACACAATATTATATTGTACAATATAATATTGTATTGTTTTATTACTGTTGTGTCCTATAAGAAGTCTTAATACACTCGCACAGCATCACACGTGGACAGATAACGTTTATATCTTTGACATCACAAATCCTCTTCTTTTCCCGCTGACAATCACTTCACAGCGTCCTGAGTAAGACGCCCGAAGTGCGCAAACCCGAAGCATTGCAGTCGCCGCTACATCAATCTCAGCCACGCGACGCGACGCGACAGCGACAGACAGCGACACGCCTAGGAAGCGTAGAGTCGCACGCGTGCAGCCAACCTTACTGTTATCGCCCACATCTTAACTTAATGGTTTAAGCAGTTTAAACGACATATCATTAGAATTTACTTTGTAAGTAAACCTGGGCTTACATTAAATAAACTAGTGTATACTGTGGTGAGTGGTAGATTTAATCAATAACGGTCGGTAATTAGCATTTAGTTAATTTATAAAAGCTGAAACCTTATTTTGCTTCAGGTTTATACAGATTTAGGTGAATTGATAAAAAATATTTATAAAATTCTGTCGTAAATGTAAAACTAGCCAATTGAGTAGAAAAAACAAATTTATCCAAGAACTTAGTTCAAAGAACGATATCAAATAAGTGATCTTGTTGATCTTGAAAAAAACAAAGAGTTTTATAAAAAAGTAAGTTGTGTTAGTTTTGCTTTCGTGATTAGAAAATCTTATAGATGAGGCAGCTTCACAGAATCCTGTTAAAGTCACGGCGAACTCGGGTTTATTGACATTTACAAATATCATCGAGATTCTTGTTAGAACTTAGATGAAAGCAACTTCGTTTAATCTTTGATAAACATCACTTTGTTTATTTAGAAGACACTTCTAGAATCTAGAATCATCTTTCTGTCTTTGTAATGTTCAGTGAGTAATAAAACGTCTGCCTGTAGCGGAATAGTGTTAGCGTTATGGAAATTAAACAAAAACATGAATATTGCGCGATGTGCCCACTAATTGAAGTAGTTAATTGGATTGCTCCCGGCTATTGGACAAGATAACTGTTACGTGGGTAGCTGTATGTCTCAACTACCTGCTACGTAGACGCTGAAATGTTGAACAATCTCTACATGTTCTATAACATTCAGTATTCTTCTTTGAAAAAAAATATATAGCGTTTAACTTTACTGACGACAATCAAAAGAGAAGTCTTTTTTATCTTGAATTGTTCACAATAGGTACCTTTCTTGACTGTACCGACAACATTTTTAGGATTTACTTTTGATCTTGCTAGTACTAATACTTTTAAGTGTTCAACTTGATCGATCAACGTTCATGTTAACGTTCGGCTTCATAAGTTTAAGACTTTAATCGTGAGTGATAACCACTGACATCCACACTTCACCAACATCTCATACGGTTCCTCGAACTCTCCACCTCGTTCCAAAATCGGTCAGTAACGAAGTTTCCCTGTAAGTGCCACCACAAAAAGACCTGATGGTGGCGAGACAAAGTGGGCGACAGCTAACGAGCGCATTGTACTGACCCACCCCCTGCATCCCTCTCAACCCCCAGTGCCCTTCACCCAGTACGAATGTGAAAAATCACAAAGACACCCCGTTTTAGCTGACAACTGAACTGAGAAGTGTGTCAAGCCTGGTCAGTTGAGAAGGTGAATTGAAAGCTTTCTTTGAACTGAACGTGTGATTTGATAGGTTACTTAGCTCTGAGAAAGCATTCTGTAGGAGTTTGTAGTATGTCAGATTAAACTAAACTCTTGGCACTTGTTACAGAATAAGCATCAGTTCGGTAACTTATATAAACTCGAGAGCAATGAATCCGGGTCACTTAAAGAATCCTAAAAATCTCGGAAACTAAAAATGCTAGGTTAATGCAATAAATTGTATTTAATAGACAATGTAATACTCCTTAAATGAAGGTATTAAAACTTCTTAGTTATTGTAAAGTTATATCATAAAAAAATCAAATTTGAAAAAGGGCCACTTTCGAAGATGGAACTACGAAATTACAGCATTTGGTTTTGCTTTTGTTTGTAATCTGTCATTTATGTGGGTACATAAACCATGTTGATAGTGCTCTATATTCATTATTCAAGCTGAAATTATGTCGCTTACGCCTGAAGAATGCACCAGAATACTTACAATGCTGGAAACCGGCCGGAGTCAGCGCGATACAGCCAGGACTGTCGGTGTGTCGCTGTCAACAGTACAAAGAGTTCTCCGACGTTACGAAGAAACTGGTTCTAACCTACGCAGACCAGGAACGGGCAGAACCAGGTGTACCACAGCACGAGAAGACCGATACTTGGTGAACACCATGCTTCGAAATCGCTTTCTTACAGGAACTGAACTCACAAATCAGTTTCGACGCCTCGGAGGAAGTAACCCAAGTGCATGGACAGTAAGACGTCGGCTTGCTGAATCTAACTTAAAACCCCTTAGACCTGCAAACGGCCCTAAACTGGAGCGTGGGCATCGTATTTCAAGACTAAGATATGCCCAGAGCCACGTAAATTGGAGTATTGAAGATTGGTCAAAAGTTATGTTCTCCGACGAATCAAAATTTATGCTCTACAAGCACGATGGAAGACACAGAGTGTATCGAAGACCAGGGGAAAGATTCAAGCAAGCATGCATCGAAGAAAAAGTAGCCTACGGTGGTGGGTCTGTACTTGTGTGGGCCGGAATTTCTTCTGAAAGTTGCACAGAGCTGGTGATCATAGAAAACGGCTCTTTAACTAGCGTAAGATATGTGGAAGAAATCCTCAATGATCACGTTGGTCCATTTATGGTCAATTTAGGTGAGGATGCTATATTTATGCATGACAATGCCCGACCTCATACAGGTAGGATTGTGAATGACTACCTTCAAGAGATGAACATTACTCGTATGGAGTGGCCAGCGCGCAGCCCGGATATCAACCCGATCGAGCATGCTTGGGACGAGCTAGGCAGATGCGTAAAACAACGAAACTCTCCCCCAATCACGCTTCGTGAGCTCAAAATTGCTCTCACAGAGGAATGGGAGAATATTCCCCAAAATCGTATATGGAACTTGGTGTACAGCATGCCAAACCGCGTAAACGCAGTAATGGAAGCACGAGGAGGCAATACGAAGTATTAAAATTCAAGAAAATCGTAATAAAGTTCAAAAATTTCATGTTTCCTATTTTTGTTTTAAGGAGAGATCAGCAGTTTTTTTCTTTATGTAATTTTGTGTTAATAAAATGTATGGCGACTCATATTTTTTTTACTTTCATTTAAGGAGTATTACATTGTCTATTAAATACAATTTATTGCATTAACCTATCATTTTTAGTTTCCGAGATTTTTAACATTCTTTAAGTGACCCGGATTCATTGCTCTCGAGTGTATTATTTATTTATTTATTTACAAACTCTTACCTGCAACTACCATTACAGATCTGCGATCCAATGCGATAGAGTGCCGAAGTCGTCACCGTGTCGTCGTCGTGTGCGAGTGAGTGAGTGAGTGAGTGAGTGAGTGATTATAACCGATATTCCTCGATAATTTGCAATAGAGGGAGTAAGGCCTTTGTTAAAAGAAACAACAAGTTTTGCTCTCATTGAACTGAACATAAAGTGCACATACTTTCCCCGAATAGCAACTATATCACAGCTAACAGCTCTAACCTTGAACGTTAACATTAACGAAGACGCAGTAGCCGTCTGCTAACTCGCTGAAAACGGCTGAAACTCATAAACGTTTACACAAACAAAGGGTCGGTTCGCGATAATTTTCTTGTTTACAACCACAGTTGTTGGCCTATACTTTTTCAACAAAACATTGCGACCTTTTCAAAGTTTAAGCAGAACAATAAAAAGTCGGTTTCGTTGTTTCCGCCGCACGTTTCGGGCGCACGTTTTTAAAAAGAATAACGTGTTTCACGTAGATCTTCTGTTGTTATGCCATCCTCTCTGAACTGTGATGCTTTCAAATAGACGTTGGAGTTGTGTTTTGTTCGTTGCTTGTCAAACAAGCATTTGAGCTATTGATATGAGGCATCCGACGTAATAATAATATAAGCCCGTTCACATATTGCACGTAAGTAAGTAGGTAAGATTATTGTTCTTACTACCTATATTTAATTATCTTTCAACTGTACTTAATGGAACTAATGGGAATAGGTGACAAAGTATTCTAGTTCCATGAAACTACTGGGAGAAAAAAATCCCAGTAGTCCCATAATGGAACTAGAGAATGGAACTACTTGGATACGGTGTGTTGTTTAAGATGATGTGAATGACGACTTTCTTTTCAAGTTACAGAGCGTACGCCCACATCCACTACTGCTACTTAAACATACGTGTTCCAAACAGATTCTGCTGTGATATTATTATTTGTGGTTTGTTTGCGGACTGGTGCCCATATTTTTACGTAAGGCCAAGAACCATCAGCAAAGTGCACAAACTGCTAATTCCCAAGTAAGACACTTGTACGTTCAGAAGTACGTTAAATACTCATAAAATTCATGAAAAAATAAAAGCAACTAACACTACATTACAAGAACATTAAACCGTTCATATTTTTTAGTTTTCTTTAAAGAAACGCTGTATCAAAAAGACGAAGCACACCACAGCTGCTCGCTGCGGATATTACTAAAACAAAACTACACTCTCTTTGGCTCAGTCTTAAACTTTGGGCTACACTACATGTACACTGTATCAAAGACTTGCTCGTTTGAAACCGACACCAACATGTGTGTTAGGAATTAAGGAACTCACGGTCTACTCGCCAATTAACGCTATATTAGGCTATTACTCAAGTTTGTAGAAGTTTTTCTATCAGCCTGAGTTGTCTCACGCAAGGGCAATGGCCTCTCATTTTCTTCCCATTGCTGTAGTAGTCACCCGATGGAAAACGTTTACTCATTATTCAGTAGTAATAAGTTAAGTGTTCGTGAATCTCATGGTTCCCCGATATAATGTCGATTTGTTGTATGAGTTTGTCTGAGAGTACTAGTACGGACTCTCTACGATCCGTATGCTAGATCAATTCACAAACCTTAGACTATTGTAAGTTTTACTGAAGAGCTCTCTTCACATGCGTAAATAACCATTGGTTACAAACCATTAACTGACGGATTCCCAAGGATGTTTTCGTGCACTTTAGGACCACAGAAAAGGTTATAAATCCAAGATTACCAGCCCTAATTCCTAAATCAGCTTTCAGAAGTCAAAGCTAAAACTACCATAAAATGTTATCCGTAGCCCTTTGTTAGTTTGCACCACGGTTACATGGCGTAACTTTCCCAATTTAAATCCCCAGTGCAAACAGGACTTTACGGCTATTTACTTAGAGTTTGGTATGCCGTATCTGTTTACAGAGGAAGGGCTAGTTTGCGAATAAGTTATATACTGTACACAGGACCCAATAATATTGTTTTTAATAAAGGAAGCTGGTGTTTGTTGGTGTTGTTAAGGCCGGAGGCTCTCACCGTTATTGTGGGCTAGCTAAAATATTATGACGATATCGAATCAATTATGTAATAGTAGGTAAGATAATATTATTCTTCTTACAAAATAACTAAACGTTCAATAAACTTTGGTAAACCAACCTTTTTTTTTTTTTTTTTTGGGGGGTGAGAAATCATCAAATGACTCCTCCCGCTCTGGGCGGAGCGGAAGGGAGTGTCAGACTCTTACTGACTAAAAAACACCCATGTTCCTTCATTGGCCCTTTATGTTCCAGGGCCGCGGTATCTCTTTCGAACAGTCCCGCAGCCCTGGCAGGCACCGGCCCTTGCGGGCCCCTCCCGTTTGCTGACATCTCTTTGAGGCGCGCGTGGAACACGAACGCGCCGTCGACACGGCCTGCCCGTCGTCATACGACGGACAGACGGCGAGCTAGCCCATTACTCGCCGTCCACAGGCCCGCGCCTACGGTGGCCGAGAGCCATCACGGCGTGGCCCCCGACGCCCGGTGCTTCTCCCGCGGCGGCTGGGACGTGAGGAGGTTCTCTCCCTCTCACGTTCCGCCGCCTCCTTCGCTAGCATGACTGCTTCGCAGAAGGAGGCGACGGCTTCCCATTCCCTCTCGCCCCGGACCATGGCTTGAACCAGGGCCAGACGCGAGAGGTCGCCGCCGCCAATCGCCGCTACGAGGACACGGCGGTGCTCCGCCCAAGCAGAGCAGACCTCCACGGTGTGCTCCACCGTGTCCTCCGGTCGATCCTCGCAGTTGTAGCACCCGGACGTTTCCTCCCGCCCGATTCGGTGCAGGTACCTCCCGAAGCACCCGTGTCCGGTGAGGACCTGCGTCAGGCGGAAGGTGAGGGCGCCGTGGCGCCTCCCTAGCCACTCCTCAAAGAGGGGACTTACCGCCACTATCGTGGCGTGCCCTGAACGGGGTCGCGATAGTCGCTCTCTCCATGTCGCCATGAGATCACGGCGGAGGTCTGTCCGCCGCGCGACAATATGCCGCGGCAGCGGAGTTACCCCCCGGCTCTGTACCTCCGCGCGCCACTCGTGCAGGCGCGCGAGGACTATGGCCTCCAGATCCCATGGCGGCAATCCGGCAAGGAGGCTCGCCGCCTCGCGGGAGATCGTGCGGTACCCCCGGATCAGCCTTACGGCTACCACCTTTTGGGGCGCGTTCAGGTAGTGCTTTGCACGCAACCTCAACGAACGCGCCCACACCGGGGCCCCGTAAAGGGCCATGGACCGCAAGATCCCCGCATAGAGCCTCCGGCAGGAGGCGTTTGGCCCCCTCAGGTTGGGCAATGGTAAACCAACCTTTGGTTACGAATGATCTTCCCGCAAGCAAGAATCCCACAACGCAATCAAAGTTTTCATAAAAAACTTACAATCTACTTGTCAGGACAAACAGAAAAACACAATCATTTCCATTCACTGAATTCCTTTAGTTTGATGGTATAATAAAAACAGATTAAATCGACACAAACGATCCCTTCTGCGTAAACAATCAAAAACTTTTTAGAAATCAATTTAGCTGTTAATTTAAATAGGCACACACCACACATGTCAATCTATGTAGTGTCGATCACGCGACATGTCGTGCCTCCCGGCACTGCCCATCGCTATTTCCGAGACATAGAATAGTTATATTTAAAGAAGGTCCGCTCCATAAAGCTCCGCCTTTTTTATTTCCGTACGTAAGCGCCATAACCGCGGGAAACACCTGGATGAGGGACGCACAGAACCGGGAAGTGTGGCAGAAAAAAAAGAAGGAAGACCGACCTATGCCCAACAGTGGGTGGTTCCAGGCTGATATCATGATCTGGTCCACTTTTAAATTCCCGGTTCAGGCAGGGCTTATGGGTTTTTTTCATTAGAAATATCTTGTTTGTTTGCGCACTCACTTGTCCACAATAATATATCTGCTGTGATTGGTCACTGTACCTGAAATTCGATCAGATGGCTCTTATTATGCGTGTGTCTGTTTTCGTACGTTCTACGGAGCTGGCCTTCTGTGCCCATCTGTTTAGTTTGAGCCATCCGTGTAACGACCATATTATCGCGAATGTTGGCAAATGGGGCAATGGGGGACATCACACTAGCTGACCTTGTGTCGATGGGGGAATAGCACGGAACGTGGTGGGGCGGCGGTGCCATCGCCGAACTAATGGTGTTATTGCCACTACGACTGCAGTGGGATTGGTGAAAAGATTTATGTTTTTATTTTTAAATTGTTAACGAAAACTAAGTTCGGACATGAAATTTTCTGGAATGTGTTGCAGTTTCAAAAGATTATAACATATTGCTTGATAAACTGATGATTTATATAACTAAGTTGCGAGACTTATAGTTCCTTATTTCTCTTGAAGGTAGAATAAGGACAGCCAATAGGTTTTATACTGGTGCCACTTGCCACTACTGAGTAGCTAACTTTCAACCCCAGCATTAACAATGTTCTTAAATGTTCTTAATGAGAAGAACAGTGTCCTTGAGACACTATTAATTGGTAGAATATAGTTCAAAGCTAACGTTAATACTCTCGAATACAAGACCAGACGGATTATCGAAAATTATTATTAGTAACAAAATATGAAAGGTACGTAATAGGTAAAGGGGTGACAGGCGACTTATAGATTGACGAAACCTCCACGGTATTCTTAGAAATACTCGTGTCTTCAATTTACTTACTTTGTACATAATGTGGAATCGCTAAATAAATAATTAAAATATACAAGGAAAATTAATAAGAAGAATTGTGTTAAATTAATAATTCAAATAATATTCGGTATTTAGACGGAATTATCTTTATATTTCATGTCTGTTTCTCTGCAATGACTTCTTTGAATGTCTTTAACTTACCAATGCAATTGCAATATTTTATGGTGTAATAAACCTGTAAGATAGTTTTTAGTGAATTAAAGACTATGCTAACATATAATAACATTAAACCCATTCTAGCATAAACCACAAGAACCTGGGAGCCACAGGAGCTGCAAAGCCAACATTTCCAAACTCAATCAAAGACTGTTTATCACAGAATCCAGTTCAATTATAACAATAAAACGAATTACGGAATATGAATTAATGTTGATACAATTCGGCTTACGAGTTTACACCCCCTTCAACCCTTCCCACCCCGTGTCACCCCCTCGTAGCAACTTAATTAGTGAAAACTTTATGTTTTTAATAGGTTCCCGGCGCCCCATTATGATGTTGATAGAATGGGATGAATCTTCCAACTTTTAATTACTGATTGCTTTACGTCCGTGATAACGTTGCCGTGTTACTTGTTCTGTATTTATTTGTTCAACAATTGTTTGATTGATGTTTGTGTGCTGAATGTAAAGTGACGGATCTGATGTTTTGCGTTTAAAGGAAAATGCGATGGTACACGATTTCTGCCGCTGTGCAATGCGGGAATAGATCTTGTTAAGCACAATGTAAGGCGCGGTCACACCGAGCGGCGGCAGCGCGCTGGCTGTAAACACCGCACTTTGACAGATATTTCAGTACTACAATATGCGTCGAATTCTGCTGTCCTGTGTGACGGCACATACAAAGTAACGGAATTAGTTCTTTGGTATGCGTTGTATCACTTCATATGGTTTTTAGGCAGAGTCAGATGTAAAAAGGAGAGACTCTAAAACCGCTTAAAATTGCAGTGCGTTGAGGTAGCTCGTCTTTGTACACGTTTTTACGGTGTTTTATAACGAAACGCGATGTATACAAAAAGAGCAGCTTGAAAGTCGATCAAAACCAACTTCACCCAAAAATATTTACACATCATGTTTTAAAACAATACCCCTCACGCTGTACGCTAACACCACTCACATCCCTGCTCATCCTCCCCGGGAAATGGGGCGTAATGATTTAATTAAGCTTCGGCGGAGGATTTACGAACCATTATCCATTGAAACACATCAGTCCCCGACAGCGACGGACGAAGGGTTAAATAAAATTACGTTTACTGCCGCACGCATAGACGGCGATTTTATCAACTTATTGAAATGTGTGAAAATATTTTCAATAAAATTTTTCAAGTTGGAACACATTTACAAAAAAAAATACTACTCTCTGAAAGTTTGGAAGTATCCAAATAATACGGTAATATGGTAGCCATAAGCAGATCAAAATCAAGTCAAATCAAAACCTTTATATAGAGCGATCACTCGTACAGGTTAGTCACACTTTTAATACCTTTTGCATAGTCCTTTCACAGATATATTAATTTACCTCTGACAGCCACCCAAACAACAATCCAAACCAAACCCTATAGTAGCGGGAATAAAGATTACAATATTTGGACAGATGATGCAAAATCAGAGAAAAAATAGCTGTGAAATGGTTGTGAGTTCCTTATTGTGCATACGCAAGATGTGTCATCTGAGTGCGGCGGTAGATTCTATGAAACGTTGATTACTTACAGCGGTATAAATTGATTTTATAAATGTACTATAATTTGGTAAATACTGGTAATATATATATATATTCTGCTGAATTTAATTAATTAAGCTGATAATTATATCTGTCATTGAACAAATTGTATTTACGTAGTCAATTTAATTTACGTCCGTTATATAATTGAAGTGGAATTAAATAGATGCATTATTATTATTTGTTACAATACCAACCTTCCTATTCGAAAGTTTTCAGTTGTGAACAGAACGATACCCAAAATATAGACTATCTATATAATTATAAACTCGATTCAGCCAATTTAGTAGCTCTAACTCTATGTTCAAAGACCGATGATAGACAAAAAATGTTTAATGTCTTTAGTGATAGTCGGTTCTTTAAAGGATTATTTTATAATAAAGAACAACAATATCTGCTCTGGCTGGAGTTATTATACATAAGTGACTCGTCTTCGTCAGTGATTAGCTCGATTTTTACAAGCTTACGTGAATCTCACGTTGTTCCTTGTGATTTACTTTACAACGACACATACTGAAATAGGTACATACAATGTGGCTAAAGACTTTGAATAGCTAAGTCTTCAAGAACTAGGGTCAGTTTCTAGTGTAATTTGCAACAACATCGACAAAATGAGTGACGTCATATCCGGCGGATGGAACCCCATCTTTATCAGTCGTTGACCTCTATTGCGAGGGTCAACAAGGAAAGAGATTACTTTATAGTCGTAGATGGGTCTATGGTGGGACTTACGCGGCCCGATACGGGACAATACTCGGACCAATATGGGCTCTTTATCTGTCTAAGGGAAAGTTGAGAATCGTACGTATTATTCCATCAAGGCAAACTTGTTTTTATATTCAAAGAGGATAAAGAAAAGCAAGGCACACAATTCTTGAATATAAAGACTATTTAGATCTTCGTAAAAGGTACGGTTAAATGCGGGATTCTATTTGTGGATTAATCTCATCCTTTAATTCACTGATAAAATCGGTTAGGAAATCAAGCAAAAAAAAGGCCAAGTGCGTGTCGGGTAACGCACAATGTAGGGTTCCATAGTTGCCCATCAAAATATGCGGACACTTCCTACGGTCCGATTTGCCTCAGAACGATGATTTTTATTGTAATAATAAAAAACAAACTTACTTACTTGCTTTAGAATAAGAATACATTTGCAGTTGAAAAACCTTGCAAAACATAATGTATGGGACATTATGTTTACAATATTTTATCCAAGTACATTTTTTAAGTTGGTCGACTATTACTCGTAAACTTGTAAAGCCTACTTAGATACTGTGATAGTTTTCCTTTTAACTTCGTTATAATTATACATATACTATCACCGTCAATATTTTCATGCACCCAAACACAACCGTTTAGCTGGTAGAGGGGTCACTTGAGTCTAACAAAAATTTGCACTTTTAATTAATTGCTTAATATTTCACAAACGAATCCCTTAATCGAAAAAATATTTGAAAACTCGCAATGTTTTTTGAAGACCTATCTAACGACATCCCACACTATGGGGTACGTGAGAAAAAAGAAATCCCCACTTTGCTTGTAGGTAGTGGAGATACCCTAAAAAGAATACTTTTCGAGATTTTATTTTACCACTTTGTCGGCGTAACTAATCTGTATATTAATGCCAAATTACAGCTTTCAAGTACTAAGAGTGTTTGAGCTAACCTGCGGACAGACAGATAGACAGACGGACATGGCAAAACTATAAGGGTTCCTTGTTTGTTGACTACGGAATCCTAAGAAATAGGAAGGAAATTGCAAGACCAACGTTTCGCAATTTTTCCATAGCAAAAATTTCAACCTGGCTGCACATCAACTTTTCAGCGGAGATTGGCGCAGTATGACGTCACAAACACATTACTTAAGCATGAAAGCATTCCAACAAGATTTTGTTAGTCTTTTTATTTCGTTGAAACTACTTAAAGTGTAGTTTTCTCAGAGCTGCCATAACGGAAGCTTGTTTACTAGCCGGCTTGTTTTCTAATCTACGTGAGCTCAGCCGGAGTTAGTGTGCTACCCGCGTGGGAACGTTGCCCAGCGCTGGGATTACAGCAAAGCAGCCGGGATATAGTGTCCCACAAACTTAATTCTGTCTGTGGTCAAGCGTTGAATTCTAGTTGAGCTTGAGTTTACTTTGTTTCGCATACGGGGTAAGGAAATAAAAATATATAGCGCCCTGGGATACATACTAACTGTCTGGTTTACGGGTACGAGGTAAAACTCGAGGTGGTCGGGCGCGGGGGGTTTATGGCCACTTCTTATTCTCTAGATCGTGGGTATGAACCAATATGACTTTTCTTAGCGCAGCAGATGTTTAAAACACATTATTTATATGCATTTGGGTGAGGATTTGCATGAACATTGAAGAACTGACGCCAGCAGTAAATGCATCCTTTGAGAAAGCAGAATCTGAGAGAACTCTTGGGCAAAACAGGTTTAAAATTTAACAGATCGTTAGTACCTGGACTAAAGTGAGAAGTAAATAACAAGCATTTGCTCTAGAATGCTTACTATTTGCGAGTTGAGAAGGCACACTTAAGTCTCATTAAAAATTCAAGTGGATTGCAAGCGAATTGTTATATCAAAATCAATGCTATCATAACAACTTCACTGATTTGCTTTCGCCTCGATACAATGAATTCAGAGCAAACAGACTGAAAGTCTGAAAACTAGTCTTTCCTAGGGATTTCGAGTGGCTTATGGAGATCAGATATGCGATCGCTCCATTTTAAGCACTGGTATTTAGCAGAATCCTTAGACTGGAAGCTGATCTCAATCTTGTTGGCAAAAAGCTAGACACAATGGTGAGTGAATTCAGCGAGTAGTTCATTCAACATAGACTGCATAAGATTATGGATGAAGGCGGGAGGCGGGTGGCGGGTGGCGGGTGGCCACAGTTTTAACGACGCATTGATTAACTGCCGCTCATCACACTCGCCGACATTTAATTAAAGTTTATCTGCTGCGCTGTTACACACGCTGGCGACAGTGTAACCAAAGACTTTCCCCGGGACAGTGGGGAATTCATTAATATTAACAAATAAATGATGATGATTTAAAGTAAAATATACCTCCTCAACTAACCGCTGTGCTAGTAAAATCGGGATACTGGTAATTAGTCTTAGCGAGGGTTGTGGTGGTCAGCTAGTTAACCACTCCAGGTAAATGCTGGTCGTCACATCAGGGGTGGTGGCAAGCTGTACAATCCGTCGCCATTCCACCCGCACTGTAGCTTTTCTTGTACATTCGTGGAGTGAATCATTGAGTGCAGTTTCAACTTGGTCACAATGGTGCGCTGCCGCGCGCTCTTGTACTTTCTACTTTTCCCTGTACTACAAGTCGCTCCACAGATGTGTCTTCTGACCACGAGAAGAAATGCTGGTATTCAGCCACATCTGAAAACCAGCAATAACAAGATGAAATCAGCCAAGTCTTTTTAAATGAAGAGTCTTATACTTTACTTGAAGCGATTGTTGTTGATAGATGTTTTTTTTTACAGTTCCCCACGCCCCATTCCATAATCTTTCATTGGGAACATAAGTAAGCATCCCAACGACCAAGCTGAATTTCAAGTGACATTTTCCCACGAATCATCTCAACGAACGGGGCTGTACATCATAGAAACTCCATCAAACGCCATCATATCATACTTCCCGAACTCATCAGACATACAATAGCAACAAAACACAACTACACAGTAACTGCTCATACGGCTCACGACGATTTAATGGCGGCCGACTAATTAGCTCGTGACTCACTTACCGAGCAATCACACAGTCCCCTGCCAGTCGAGTTTACCGCCACAGAGTAGAAATGAAGCTGCAGAAGGCCGACTCCATTATACAACGAGCGATAAGACGTGCACGCACGCATAGACGCGTTATGCGCACGCGATCTGAAATTTTGATTTCAATTAAATTTAGAATTAAGGCCAGTCGCGAGTGCACTTGGGAAAAAATAATTTTGATTTTGATAAGTTTTCCAATAGTCACTATGAAATCAACTGAATAAATTTTAAAATAAGTTTAGGTTGGATTAACATCCATTGAGAGCAAGGTTTTGAATACGGAATAAACACTTATTATGTGTGCAGCCTCTATCATCAGAAATAAAACAAAAACTACAGATGTAATAACTAAAATCAAGAGACTAAAATGGAAATGGGCTGGCCACGTGATAAGAGGATGCAACAAATGGAGCCAAAGAGTGACCCACTGGTATCCTAGAGACGGCAAGAGGAAGAAAGGAAGGCCGCAAAAAAGATGGGTCGATGACATTAGACAGGTGGCCGGAGTCACGTGGAACAGAGTGGCACAGGAAAGGAAAGAATGGAAAAGGTTGGAGGAGGCCTTTGCCGATTGGCAAACAGATCTAGGAAAGATTACCAAGCAACAGATATTAGGTTAAATAGTATAAGAGTTCAGTGTTATTATATTATAAGTTTAATTGCATTGTAATCAATTAAGAGATCTGAATAAAAGGCTGTATTATTATTATTATATTATTATTATGTGTGCAGCCAGCCTTCTGTACCTTTCTATTCTGTGGCAATGTCTTCGCCGGCTACGTCCTCTTCGGCTCGACTGAGCGGGACAGGTGACGTTGTTGAGTGTTCTGCTTTGATTCACGACACTTCTTCGGTTAATCATTCAATAATTATGGTAGTGTGATTTTTATTTAGTACATGGAGGACTTACAGCTAATAAAAACAAACAAAAAGGGAATAATAGTCACCAGAAAGCCAATTACAAATCCTCACGTATAGACATATAGTAAAAAATATTATTTTAATCAGGTCATAATATTAATTCGTTTTAAAGCTACTTGTAGAATAATTAAAACTATGTATTTACAGAAAAGGACTATATAAAATAAACTAACCAACTAAATATAAACATAAACAATAGGACGCTGAGGCGTGGCATGGCTGTCATCCGGAAACGTACCCAGAAGATTTTACACTCATTTTATGTTTCCCAGAAACGTGGTACCAAATGATTAACCGTTCATTATTTAATTGACACATTAATTAATCTCGTCTCCTCTGTTTCCAACATAATTATATAATAAGCTCTATAAGCAACCCCCAAAAACTAATAAGCTCTTGTTTTCCATTTGCGTTTTTCTGATATCGCAGTGATATTCTCAAATCACTATATGTATACTACTATTGCATCAGATGCCATCCTTCCCCGGAGTTACAGCGACAATTTTCGCAAAACTCCACTAGGACATAGTGCGTCCTGATTATAGCACGACTTCGCACGAGGAAGCTCTTCATTCATAAATATTTGAGTGAGAGAGACAAAAGGTCAGCGGTACCGGCGATGTATTGGCACACAGCCCTTTGATCTATGGCGATGTACCGCCGTGTTTGTGCTCAAATATTTATGATATTTCTCGAGGCTCCGAGAGCTCCAGAATGGATGTGTTTGTCCACTTTGCGAGATGAGGCTGATTGAAATATTGTTGCTAGTTTGTTATCGCCGCGTAAGAGAACGACAGATCTTATCGTTACTGCTTTCGGTGCAAAAATACGTCCAAAGGAGATTGTTTTTACGCCATTTCACACGGCGAATGACACTAATAAAATTCGCCTCGTCATCCACATAAAAAGGAACAGTAAAGCCTTGACTTCATAGCGGATAAAGCTTGAATAAGAAAGTCATTAATAGCTGTTTTTATCCTTTATTTAACACTAACTTTTGCCTGCGCTCGTGTAATGATCGGAAATTATCCTTTCAAATATTTTATTTTATTTTATTATTTTCGGAAAACTTACAGCTATGCAGACACAATAGTTTCGTTAATAACAATAATATGGCCAATTACAGGTTTTCACAAATAGCTATACAATACTATTTTAATAAAACAGAAATAATTAAACTTAAAGACAGTGGTAAGGATTAGTACACAAAAAAGCAATAAAGAAAGAAAGAACACAAATTGACACAATACAATGGTTATGTGTTGTCGAAGAAGTGATTGCAAAGGGTCTTCTTCAATTTAGACACGCTTGTATTAAAGATGTCGATCTCAACCTCCTGGCAAGTCGCATTGTACACACGACTCGCTCTAATCATGTACGAGTTTTGTCTGTAATTAGTCCTTGTCGTTGGTATGTGCAACAAACGAGATTTACGCAGAAACGAACAAGGTACACGCAGCCCAATCCTGCTCAGCAACTCGGGGACATCATTGGATCCATTTGCAGTTTTAATTAGATAGGCCAAGTCGGAAATTTTTCTACGTTCATATAAAGGAAGAATATGAAACTTTTTGCATCGTTTAAAATAATTTGGTAGATATATTTTGGAACGAAATTGAATGTACCTTAAGAACTTTCTCTGTATGCCCTCCAATCGAGCAATATAGGTGTTGTATTTAGGGTTCCAGACTTGAGAGGCATACTCGAGGTGACTACGAACGAATGAGCAATATAAAATTTTGATAGTCTTGATGCTCCTGAACTCTGATGAGACCCTGCAGATGAAACCTAGAGCTTTCGACGCTTTGCTGACAATATTATTTATGTGTATGTCAAAAATAAGCTTCGAGTCAAAAGTAACCCCGAGGTCCCTGATTACACTGACCCTTTCTATTGGGGTATCCAAAAGTATATAGCCTATGACACCCGGCGATAATATAACTTCCCACTAGAGAAAGAACTTCGTAATTAGAAATATCGAAATGGGAATAGTACCTAGTTCCAAAGATTACCCCTACTTCCAACAAACAAACAAACTTTACCTCTTTGCAATATTACATAGTCATCATCTGCCTTTTCCCAATTATTTATCTGCATCCGGTTAGACTGTAAGTCGACCCCAATCGACTTCCAGTCTAACCGGATGCAGATAAATATCAGTATTTCACATGGAGCTACTGCCCATCTGACCTCCACATTCCAGACGTACTGGGTTACACGATACCTGTTGCTAAAATTGGTGTAATACTATCTATATAGTTTAGATGTAAAACGACGGTTCCACAATAGATGCGTCATTCATCAAAAAACTATCAAATATTTTCGTTCTATCACAAAGATTGAGCACATTAGCACTCAGCACGAGTTGGTTATTCATCTGGCAGAAGCACTAATTCATCAGTAGATATGCAAAACTTCAGCTCGTTGTAATAAAGGACCTTAACTTGCAGCGGACGGCGCTCATAAATAATTTAATCAACGCTTTCAAACTGTTTCATAAAATAAAACGTTTTTATCGTACTTCTTTAGTTTTAACGGGTTATAGATCGATAATCGAACTGCGAAATTCGTAGCAGAGATTTTTTAGTAAATTGTTTTTGAATGCTTTATTTTCTTCTATCCGATATTAAATTAATTTTCGTATGCAGAATTAGGATATGAAGCCACCAGCTTAGACATACATAGATCTCATCTTAGACGAATACATGGTCTTCATGAAAAAGATTTTAGTCATAAAACATCCTGGTATAACTTTCTTTTCCATAATTATGTACATATGTCTAAAATGCGTGTAAGTTTTAAAATGTTTTTTTTTTGCGTGTTTGTTTTTTATTTATTTAGTTTTTTTTTTGTTTTCTATTTAAGTCGCGAGTTAATAGGCATCTTTTGGGTTAGCTCGTTCCATCGTCGACCTCATCTCTGTCCTCAGGACTAGATTCAGGTCAAGAGTAGGCCCATCAAACATTAAAAAAAAAAATTGAGAAACCAGGGTTTGCTAACCCTTGCTCTATCTATAATTAAGGATCAAAGGCCCAATGAGTAATCTAGAACCAAGTTAAATCTGTGTTTGTCACAGCCACGTGTACGCTATGCTCGCTGAGCATGTACTCATCAGTATTCAGCCGGCGGCACCTATCAACAAGCGGCAACAACACAGACGTCACGAAGTTCGCAACTTGCTCCACTCACGGCGCGTTATTACTTACCAAACTAGTTTTAATGCTTCCTCTACAATAAGCCCGCAACAGTGTCTTCTAGGGTTGCCGAGATACACCCATTTAACCATTAATTATGTACCTTTTTCAAGAAACATTTATGCAAAGTTTCGTTGGGTCAAGAATTTAGCTAAAGGAACAAGTGGAATAATGGTAGAAAGTGAAACTCATTTCTGTCATTTAATTTGCAAATTATTTATGGAAAAAGTTTGATGTGTTATGTAAATAAAGTACATAGGACAGTGATTTAGGTTACAACATATTACTGAAAAGGAATACACGGACCCAAGGACCAAATTGCCAGCTGAGTAATTGGCAAGCAGTAGCAGCCCTGTACACATAACATATTCAATTAGGGCCACGGAATGATGCATTGCGTCGCGCCCCTATTTGTTGAGGCCCCGAGTACTCGGTAATTACTCGTCATCGCGACTTGTTCGCAACTTCGTCCGTAATGATGATACGAGTACCGGTGCCGTTTGTCTTTTGTTTCGTGTTGATTTTATACGCGATGCCTGCGAGATGAGACGCCATGGAATTAGGAAAGTTTAGATTAAATTTTACTGGAATTTATATTTAACGATTCTAAGATTTATGGCGTAGAGAAATAACGTTTTACCGTCATATTACCTTTACTTACTTTCATAAAATGCTAGCTTAGACTTTCAGGGTTTTTAATGACCAGACAGATAGACAAAACAAAACACATACATGCATCGTACCTTGAAATTGTAAAACAACCATTGTACATTGACAACCACCACCACCACAACAACATACAACCATTACACAACCAACCATTGTATTGTGTTGTTCATAGCAGTAATAATTAGCGAAAACATTACACGTATATTTATTTGCTTTAAATACGTTATTTATAGAAAAAGCGTTCGCTAGTAACTGAAACTTCGCCTTAATAAAATTACATATCTATGTTTGTAACTATTCAATTTATTCAGTACAAAGCGATATATTCAAAACACTCGCAATATAAGTAATTAATTATACATCAGAAGCGTTTGACTCAGCGCTCGCGGCCTCAGGGAGTCTGTAAACATATTAAACACTCAATTCCCATTAGACAGCGGGAACACAGTTACATTATAATACAGTTACCGGTAACTAGCTGCTTGTGACGGTAATGCCTCACGAGGAGAAGGTACGATGTATAGGATTCATAAACTTATGATCAGTTTTGTTCTCATTACCCTCCTTAAGTTAAATAGCATGACAAATTATCGCATTTGTTACCCGTAGGGTTAAGGCAGCGCCTGTGCCTTTAGTGCACCCATTTCTGTTATGTATAAGTTCCATGTAATAAGGGGCCTGTTTGACATCCAACGGGCATAAGTCGGAATTTGGGCTACTACTGGGGAGTTCCAGGTGGAAAAAAACCAATAATACCTTTCCGATCTTGGAATAAAATTTAGGAAGAGGTCCCAAATTTGATCACCTCAGCAAGTAGCACTGCAACCACTAGACCAACGAGGTATTCAAATTATTGCATTCAATTAGACTTTTTGAGATAAATTGCTGGTAAAACAAAACTAAAATTCATAGTTCTGTGGTTGTTTCGGGAAATAAGATCTTCTGATATAAGTTTTTAAACTGTCATGGTCACTAACATCCCGTTTCTAGTGTTAATGATAAGATCTTCTAATACTTAAATGTTTGTATTTCCAAAATCTAAACGAACGTGACATTTGAACAGGAAAACCCTCATTTAATACATAATCCACTGCCATGTCACATAATATTCGTAACCCTTTCAACGTCAACTACACGCTAAGAAAAATAACTGAAACATTTCCCTCTACAAGGAAAATGCTCAAAATCAATGCGATGTCGACACGAATCGTGGTCCAATGATAAATACAACGACAGAGGTAAGACGAATGGCTGCGATCGCGAACATATCGAGCACACAGTGTCGTAGTGTCGGGGTGTCGGCGGTGTCGGGACACTAGGGCTGACAGTAACGCAAATATAGCCGGGAAATATACTCGATAAATCGGTGTAACAACGGTTTAGTTTATTAGGATCATTAGGACAAAAGGACCATTTTTTGTCAACGAGTTACAGAGCATGGTTTATTAATTGTTCTTGACTTGGCAACAAATAGTATTAATTGCTTTTCACCGTGTCCTGTGACATAGACCCAGACTAGTTTTGTTTACTTTCGTGAGCTCTCTTGTCAACATACCAACCAACAATTAACACAGTAGTAATGCCATTAATCGAATAATGGCGAAGTATTAGCTGTAAAATATTATAGTGATTTCATGAATGGTATACCTAGCCAATTCTGTTGGTCATTAAAGTTTAGATAAGCAAAAGTCTATATTTCGATATTATAGTGTAACCTATCGTGTGTATTCAGGTCACTAATATTGGTATTATAATCCTATACTTAGTGTGTCTAAAACATAAACATAGACTCATATCCCGCAAGTTTCCCTAAATATACAAGAGAATAAACTCATTAACATGAACGAAATGTGAGGGTATGTAACACCGATGTGTTACGTACCGCGATCGCTGCCCCCGGGCCCAGAGCGTGGAGCCCTGGGCGTGAGGCCCGGGGTACAAGGGCCTTGTTTACAGCACAGCGCTGCAGCGGACGGACACACACTGCGCTCGCTGAATTATAAAGTTGTAGCTCGGTAACGGGAGCTTGTTTGGGTCCCGGTGCACCCGTATAGGAATATTTTGGCAACGGAGAACTGTTTATTGTTGTTTTCTGTCTATGTGTTTTATTATTGATGGTAGCGAAATGAAATAATTGTACCGGTGTGCAATGGAGCTCGGTTTACGGTTTACTTTACGGTTTGCCAATTTGTCGTTGTACATTTTTGTATTTGCAATGAAACGAATACGGTTTTAGCCTTGTGCCATTCTGATATTGATTAAACTAAGATTTAGAATGGACTTTAGCGAATATGTTGTAAACCCTATAATTAGCTAAATTATAGGGTTTACAACATATTCGCTCTAGTAGTTTATAAGTCAAAATCAAAGCAAACAAAGGCAAAATCGGATTTCACTAAAAATAATTCTAACCCGTTATAACCACGTAATTCAAAAACTTATAACATTTTATTACTTCCAATCTCGCACTTACCATTAATTACCCACTGAATAACTTCGACAACTTTACCGATTAAACGTGTCCCGATAACCAGTCGAATAACTCCCGATCCCGGCTACTGCGAGTGCAGTCCCGCCAGGCGATACCGAATGAACCGGTAATTGCTCCGGCTCCACTCGCACTCACTAGAGCGCACTGTGATAACTGAGCACGGAATCCTCACGGAATGTGATTTTTGGGATTGTATCAGAGAACCAGTACCTATCTCTAAGTACTTGAAGGTATTCCCTATGTTACTGCGTTCTGTTAAAACTCAGCTTTCGTTCTTTTTCATAATTGGCAAAATGTTACCGTTTAATTTTTGGACAACTATGTGCAGGAATAATTTCAGCATCTTTGCCATTATATCAATGTATACTATGCAGATTTGTACATAGCTCCAGTGCTACAAAAAAAAGAAAACTACCTCTAGTCCAGTCACACAAGTCCTGCCACACATAACCATTACTCGCCCCCCCGCTTCCGGTACATCGCTGTGCTTCCGCCCCCCACCTCTCCGATGCAGCCAAGCGTCACTTCCGTGACCTTGACTCAGTTGCACCCCTCACTCGAGTGCCCCGGCTGGCCCCACTGCCCCGGTCTGCAGCCAGCGCTCGAGGACGCACTTAAGACCATGTGTGAAACGCTGACGGAGTGGAAAGGAATAGGGCAAGGTTTCTCAGTGAGTTTTAATCGAATATTTATTATTTGAGGTCAAGTTTTTATGTGTTGATGCGATTAAAGTCGTAAACACGTACCTTTGAACGACTTTATGGTTCGCTAGCGATACTCATGGGAAATGATCACGGGCCAACGAGATTTACTCATCTCACTTTTTACTCGGTCTTCAGTCACCTGTTAGATAAAAAAAAACCTTACAGCTTTGGGTCACCAATCATTCTGTTATCTAAATATAAGCTAGAAAAGCACCCTTATACATAGAACCGCGACAACTACAACTTGTCTTTACTATAAATTCAATCAGCAACCGAACTCCTTATTATTTTACAGAATAGATCTACCACTGCTTGTCTCTGCATCACCCAAAGGTTGACTGGTAGAAAATGCCTATGGCATTAAGTCCGCCTCTGTACTCTGTGCTTGAAGTGTTAAATAAATAAATAAACTCCTCGAATAAACATAAGACCTCCCTCTAAATGCCCTAATTAATTCATAGACGCGCACCACACGAGCCTGTGTGAGAGCCTGGAGGTTTCTAGAGAGACCTGATAGTTTTCATAATTCATCCAATCACAGCAGTTGAAAGGCACTTTACAATCATCATCATCATCTGCCTAGACCTTTCCCAACTATTTTTGGGGACGGCTTCCAGTCTAACCGGATGCAGCTGAATACCAGTATTTTACGTGGAGCGACTGCCTTTAGGCACTTTACAATCTTTTATACAATTTTTGTATTGATTTTCCAAGTGTTGTTGTTCAGAAAGGTCAGGTGCATAGTTCTCGCTGCCGGCTTGCGTGTATGACCAGACCTACGAATATGGACGAAGCAAAAGAAGTTTGTAAGGTTCGTAGCAGGTGGCATTCTGTAGTTTCTGCCTACCCCCATGGGAAAAGGTTTTCGTTCCAGAAACCAACCGCAAACCTACAGCATTCCCAACTGCAGTCCGTCCAACTTGCACACTGTACAAGCTAATAAACAGCTCGTGTTTGAGCTACAAACACTCAGACGGCCGCCCCGGCCGGTGCGGGCACGCGTAGGTACGCACCAGGCGTAAAGTGTGTTGTGGCGAAGTTTTAAGCACTAAGTGCCGAAGTTAGCCACTACTGTACTGTTTCATTGATTTATTACTGCTGTAGGTGTGTTCGAGGACAAACAACACCTTGATGCCAATGATTTATTGCTATAATAAAGGTAATTTACCTTTTAAGGCTTCGTGTGTCGTAGTGACAAATATCAGTGATTTTTCAATTAACCTGTCTTCTAAGTAAGATTATCAATCGCAACACGAAGGGTTCCGTACCAGTATAAAAATGGCAAAAAAACGTGTCTGTTGTATGGGGGCTCCCATACAACAGACACGTTTTTTTGCAACTTAAATATTTTTTTATTTTGTGTTTAGTACGTGTTTGTTGTTAAAGCGGCAACAGAAATACACCATCTGTGAAAATTTCAACCGTCTAACTATCACGGTTTATGAGATACAGCCTGGTGACTGACGAACAGACAGACAGACAGACAGCGGAGTCTCAGTAATAGGGTCGTTTTACCCTTTGAGTACGCAACCCTAAAAATGGATATTCTTTCCTAAACTCACCTGATCACCTCATAATATCCCGAAGTGGTTTTATTGAAGTCACTCTGAATAAAATTCAATCCATGATAATATCTCCCTTATATATATTACAGCCGTATTTGAAATTCTATTTCCAACCCCACAATCTTACCGAGGTGGCTAAACGACTCGTCTAATCGAGATACCAATAAAAACAATTCGACTCGACGCGATAAAGATCCATAGAGTTCCGTACTACCTGATTAACTTAATTAAAATTCCGGATCCAATTGTAAATCGAAATTCAACATCCGTAAGTAATTCGATATTGAACCCGAATATAATTCGCGGGATTTAAATGAATGAAATTAGTATTACGTTAATTAAATGATTGTCGGCTAACACATCGGCTGAACAGTGATTGAGGCCATTAGTTAATGAGTAAACGTTAAACCTCTTTCGTAGTGCCGCCATGTTAATTAGCTCGACTGTCTGACGTTTATTAACTGATTAATTAATGTTTCATTGGTGTTTTATAACTAGATTTAGTGCTTTTTGATTCGTAGCATTAGTCTATTTAGTAATCTGCTGTTCGTGACCAGTTATGATCATGTTTATTATTATTGGTAGTCACGTATGATAGATACGTTATTATCACATAAATAACCAACTTTTGTATAGGTAATTTAGATTAATTGTCACAATCAACGTATTACTGTCCAAAGAAACAGTCTCATCAATCTATTAGCTAGACTTTCTTGTCACTTGTTTTTTTCTCATACGAACACGTTAATGGGAAATCTGTACTTACAACGTTAGACGCCGTCTTGACATCATTAGCTGTTCGAGAAATCACTCAAAGTACGATCTTTCGCCTTTCACAGAGGCTGTACTGTGGACCTGGTTTTGGCAGTCGGAACATGTTCTGATTAGGTTACGTGATAGTTATAAGTGTAACGCTAAAAACACATCTGATTCATTATTAATTCTTTTTGGTAATCATTCCCAATAGAAATAAAACCGAGCACTAATCGCAAAACTGTACATTAATTCACGTCCGTCACCCAAACCGACACCTCTGCAGATCCCACCGCAATCAAACATGCGCCCGACACTATTGACGGAACAAATGACGCGGACAGCTGCTAATAGATAAATATTAGTATACAGCATTCAATATTTAATTAGTTAAATAAATAAACTGATTTGATTACATAATTGTTTGATATTTATTCAAACGATACAATTTTATCGAAGCACTATGCTCTTTATTCTGTATTCAATATTAACTGTAACGATAAAATGAGAGTGATATTGTGAATTGTTCTGTCGATGACCTAAATGGCTCATTGACGGAGAGCACCAGCTGTGTCCAGGGTTCGATCGATGCGGGATCGAGACAAGTATTTTATGGCCTATAGCCGGTGAAGATCGCATGACATGGTCCTTTCGGGCGGCGCGGCGGGTAATGTAGCTCGATATTACCGAGCAACATGCTTGCTGTTTGTTTTTCGACTTGGATATTGGCATGGTCAGTCTTTTTAAGGGGTATCGATGAAGACAAGTGGAGGTCAGATATAAGCAATCGCTCCATGTATAAAACTGGTACTCAGTTGCATCTGGTTAGACTGGAACCGTCGCCATCAAAGTTCAGAAAAGGCTAGACAGATAATAATGATGAGCCTGTGTTTGTGTTTGACTCTTTCATTGCTTTGGAGATCCGTGCACAAAAGGTTGTGTACAACAATGCTCCAAATAATGTTAGGTGTAATACTACAAATAAAACCTCGAATTTTCAACTCTCTGAAACTTTGTAATTTTACCCTCTTGTAAAAAAGGTGTGATGTTAGATCCGCCTGTCCACTTGTCACAATAAGTCGCTATCTGCTGGCTCGATCCCTTTATTATGTAAATGTGCCTGATAGGGCTTCGGACGCCAGCAGGGTTGGTCCTGTATGCCGCAAGTTGTAAGCGAACATGTTTAACTTAACTGTTTTATAGAGGGTGATCATCTATGAAAGATTGTGCATGAGAGCTAAACTTACTTGTCCCTTCATGCAACATTTGAAGTTATAAGTTTAAGGAAATAAAAAATATCCACCGAAAACTGCCTTAAAACTATTTGCCACATCGTGTCACTTCAACTTTTAAAGGGGTCCTTGCGGCTTCAACTTGGTCCTGCCGCCAACAAACCGGGGTGTAAGCTGAGGTCTGATACAGGTCAACTTATCAGCTTGACCGCCCGCGAGGATGAAACTACCCTCGCGTGAGGGTGTTGCGCCCTTCCACTTGACTGCCTCTAGAGGTAGTAACAATGTGTTACAATGCTAAGTCAAATAAACATATGGTTGAATTGATAAAAGATCATTGTTCAACATTGGGCGTTGGATTGACTCGCTGCTCTTATGTGTTAGGATCTTGACAGTTTTAGAAAGGCAGAAGACCTATAGAATATACTTCACTTTACTCCAAAACTACTGGCAGATTTTTCACTGATAGCGATATCTTCCAGACAACCTTCAGGTCGACTGACTGAACTTAAAAGTAAGTAAGGAAGGGGCTGCCAGTGGTACGTACGTACTTCAAGAAAACATTATAAATAATATTCTCTCAACTTATTTTCTATTTTTTCACTCTTCGTTTCATAAGCATTTCAATAATTTACCTAAATGTTATTCTCCCTTACACTGAATCCTTCAAAAAACCCACATAATTTCCATCAATAGCCCACAGCTCGGGTCCCACAGATCTCGGTACATTCCCGGGGCGTCCAATATCCAGAGATACACGCAGTGATCCGCCAGAGGGCGCCTGCTGTCTGGCATAACTTCAGATGTGGCTCAATATACACATCGCCCTGGACCCGACGACCCAAGTAACCGAATTGAAATATGCGATTGGCCGTCGAAGTGAAATTGCAAAATTTGAATTTGGTACTGTATCCGATTTTCGGATGAGAAATATTATGTTAAAATTTATCATAGAGATGTTAAGATAAGTTGCTTAGTTGAAGCGTAGATATAGCAATGATGACAGAGTGAGATACAATTTGGTAGATGACATCTTAACGCAAAAATAAAGTAGTCTGTGTCACATGTGAAAAAACGTCTTGACACACGAAAAAAACGTTTCTAAATTACCGAAATAATTGAAATTAAATTTAAACTTGATTAAGCTTTTCCTCCTGACTGAGCAATAACCAGACTTCAAATAGCAGAAGTCAAAAACGTTCCAAGTGGCAACACAGAAATATTTCCTGGAATACAAGTGGAAGCCAGTGAAGTGACATACAAGACTGAATGATTTATCGTGTTCATATTACTTAGTCTTTCTCGCCTCCTCGAGATAAAAGGTGATCCCTACGGAACAAACACGAGCAGATTAAACAGGGCACAGGTGAGAATGAGTTACTCGCCCAAGTCCATGAGCACCATTAGGCAGACCCTTCCCGTCATATAACTTGCTGCAGGATAAACGAATTGTCTCTGGAATCACCTGAGCTTCCAATGTTTTTGTTTTCATTCCAGAATTTGTATAAAACAACTTTTATTGCTTATAATGTCTCTGCAAATACAGCTCTGATTCTACGCTACTTTAGAAGCCCTGAATTTTCTTTCTCCGTTGGTTTCCCAACATTTTCCAGCACTTACAAATGTTGTCGCTTAGCATAAATAAATGAGGAAAAGTTCCGACGATATGTCAATGTAATTTCGGAGTAGTTGCAGACGTCCGAACACCTACAGCATTAAATATCGACGACGCTACATCGGGTGAGCATGAAATATTCAGCGGCGAGCGAGCGGCGACGCGTGGCGCCCGTGCCCCGTGCCGGCCACCCCGCTCCACCGCTCCACCGCTCCTCCGCGCCGTACGAGCACACACCGCCGCGTCACTATTCATTGCTCTCTCGAGCCCAGAATCCTGGAGTAGCGAATCTAAAAAGCAATGTACAGTCAGGTGGCGCACAACTCGATTCGTCTCCGAATATTTGATGCGAACGGCGCCGCGCCGTAACAGACCTGATTGTCGCCCGTCAAGTAGCACCGCCGTATTTCTTACACTTTAGCGAGCGATGTCGCCGCCCCTTGTAAGCGCCGCTGTAGTTTATAGTCCGCAAAGGGTTCCACTATATTGACGACCTTTTGTGGGAACTGTCTCTATGAGATATACCAAGAGGTTCGACGGCGCACTGAAATAAAGGGGCGTTATGCGAACGGATCGGCGGAAAGAAATCTTGGTCGGAAGCCAATTTTTTTCTCGAAGTTTCCATCATCCTGTTACGGCGCGTTCGCCTATTACGGCTCTCACTCACGACAGGGGATTATCATTTTATCCCACAGGAAAATGCTGAGCTGAAATGAATTTAAATATCACTTCCGGGTACATACAAATTCATTGTCGCTTCATGAACGATAGGCTGAGTCCACGTGTCGCCGCTCCACAAACTTTTCCCATTATTACATTTTCGGGTCCTAAGGGACCTCGATAATCCTCATCATAAAAAGCCTCTCCACAGCGAAGTCGGAGTTAAAACCTTTGGTGAAATCTTATTATAGGCAAATCTAATAGAAGACGATTTCGTCGGGCAGTGTACTCGGTGTGCTCACACAAACGTGATTAGGGGCGGAGGGCTTCACATAATTGTTGCTATTGGGCTAATTTGGCGTCCATTACTTAAGGGGCAGCGCTTCAGACGTGTAATCGTATTATTCTTTTGTGTTTGCGCAGCCCTGCATTACATGTTAGGGAATGTGGTTGGAGGGCGTTATGTCTCACAAGCTGGCGGGGTACACATTGAAATAATTAATTTGTCTTCAAAACAACTCAAGCGCGCTGTTTCTCTTTATTTACTCGTTACATATGTACATACTTCACACTTTGCTTTAGTTTATATCATCGTTGTATTAACAGACATTTCATCGTCGCTTGTTAACATTATAACATCAACACCTTCCCGTTTGTTTGTTCAACAGAATAATTTTCCAAAACTCGTGTGTTAACAAGTGTGAGTATTTGCTGGTGCATTACAAGGAATTAGCATAATATCCGCAAGTTGGGGCTGCATACAAATGTAAATAAATGAAGTCGCGAGCTGAAGGAGCCTTTCTTATAGGCCGTGAATAATTCGTGGCAGCCGGCGTGCCGCGACTCGACGCGTCTACGAGTCAAGTGGAATATTACTTAAGTGTTTAAAATTTAACTTTAGCTTCCTTATGTTTGGGTTGAGATTTGATGTAAAGTCAATAAAATCTTTCAGTAATTGTGATAAAAGAGATGGTGAGGAAACTGTATGGTCTCAAACCTGGCTCACAGACAATAACATAGTATGATCATTGATTAGCATAATCAGCCTAATATAATGTTTCCATTGCTGGGACATAGGCCTGCTCCCTGTGTGAGGCAGGGGGTCGGGTTCCACCAAAGCTACTCGTACTACGGCAAAGTGCGAGTTGGTGTACATATGCATTCGAATTTTCAGTACTAGGACATGCATACTCCGTCATGATGGTTTTAAATCAACTAGTACAGTAAGTACCCAGTATGTAGGTGGGTGTGGTCGGTAGTGTTAGTTGGTACTTTTCGGTATAGAAACAAAGAAGTGTCCTATATCGGGTAATGTGCCTATCAAGTTCTTGTTACTAACCATAAAGAGACTTGTATTTACTGAAGAAAGGTTACGTGTCAGTTATTATGGAAACCTAGAAAGTTATAAAAGCTGTAATAAAATTTTATCTGAAGCTACGTCTAGTTTACTTCAAGTAATTAAGTGAGATAATTTCGCCTTCAAAGTTAAAGGCAGGATGAAGTTTCTATTAATAACTTACTAAATAATAAAAATAAATCATTTTAGTGTTCCGTAGTCAACAAACAAGGAACCCTTATAGTTTCACCATGTCCGTCTGTCTATCTGTCTGTCCGCAGCTTAGCGCAAAAACTCTTAGTATTAGAAAACTGTAATTCAGCATGAATATACATATTAGTTACGCCAACAAAGTGGTAAAATAAAATCTCAGAAAGTATTTTTTTAGGGAACCTCCTGTTTATTTATGAATATGATGTTAAAATTATATTAGTATTGTCTTCCGATTGAATGTATTTCAATTGTGATTCATTACATTAATTATGTGCTGTGATTTACTTATTTTATTTCGTGATTTGCTGTGTCGTAATGTATTTTAATTAATTTTGTTTATCAATCTGTGTTTTAAATTTTGAATTTAATTTTGTCTATTGTATATTGTAATGTGACTTTGTTTATTGATGAACTTGGTTTTATAATTTTTTTAGGTGTTAGCAATGCATTATTGTTCAAATAATGTATTATAACCACAAATAGTGCATGTGGTGTTTAAAGTACTATTTTTTGTTAGAATCAAGTGCACCCCCCACACCTTCTACCAGCTTAACGGTTGTGTTTGGGTGTGTGAAAAAATTCACGGTGATAGTATATAATTATAACGAAGTTAAAAGGAAAACTATTACAGCTAAGCAGGCTTTACAAGTTTACGAGAAGTTGTCTGCCATCTTATTTTACTTGGATAACATATTTTCCTAAACATAATGTATGGGAGCACTGGTTTTTCAACTGCAAATGTTAGTTTGTTTTTAATTATTACAATAAAAATCATCGTTCGGAGGCAAATTGGACCGTTAAGAAGTGTCCGGATGTTTGATGGGCAACTACGGAACCCTGCATTGTGCGTGGCTCGACACGCACTTGGCCGGTTTTTTAGTTTTACTTCCTCTAGTTTATTATCTTTTGCCGTTCTTTGAACCAGAAAGAGTAGAAAATGACACAGAAAAGAAGGATCCGTTATAGACTAATAAGAATCTTTCTTACGTCTTCTTTAAATTCTTACTTGCAAAAACCTACTTGCAATATATTGAAAAATACTTTGCAGATGTATTGTTTTAATTCATTGAAATAATTGTTGTAAATGTAATCATTAAATATTTGGTGTCCCTATTTGAAGCGAATGTGAATAAATAAGAAGAGATAGATATAGATTTGAAAATAAATACTAAATAATAATATCTTGGGACAACCAACACACCGCCATCTGGTCCCAAACTAGGCAGAGCCTGTACTATGGCGACCAGACAACTGATAAACTTACTTATATATTTCTAAATACATACTTATTATAGATAAATTACACACCCAGATACCGAACAAATAATCGTACTTATCGCACAAAGATTTGTTCTGTGTGGGAATCGAACCCACAACCTCCGTCCTAGCAGTCAGAGTCACTAACCACTAGACCAACATGCCAATCAGAAATACTAAATGTTTCTAGGATATTAAAAAGATCATCACGTCACCACCATTATTATTATTATTGAGACGCCAAATCACACATCAATGTTCAAGTCTCATACCAATAATATTGTTATCAACTTCCACACTAGTTACCCGCAGCCTCCAACAGTTTGTACATGTATCTCTCCTATAACAAAAACCCTACAGTACTCAGTTAATAAGAGGGAGTGCTTCAAAGGCGTCCCTGGGGTCTGTCAGTTGTGTAGCTGCGCGTGACGTCACCGCATCATGGCGCCCGAGACGCCCTGAATGCACCGGACTCAATGAGACGCGGACTATGTGCGGTTTAGTGGGGACCCGTAGACTGAGAGTTTGTATTACAAATGTAGTGTAGGGAAAATAAGGGCAAGCATTCTGAATTTAGTTAAGTAGATGCTATTTTCAACTTCAGATTTATTAACTACGGATTTTATATTTTCTTATTTTATTATTCTCTTTGTGAATTCACAAGGAATGCATGGTTTGGTTTCAGTTATTAGTATCAATTATGTTAATATTAACTACGGCGTATTTATCGCATTGGGATAGCCTGTAATAGTAAATGTGAAGGTTCAGTATCAATTAGTTTCTTTAAAACTAACCGTTGAATAACCATTAGTTTTTGTTGCATAACATTTATTCGGCTTGTTCTTGTTGATATAATCAAATAATGTTGGCATTTACATTTTTGCTGTCAAACAAAATTCCAAAACGTCACTCGTGGTAAATAAATGCTTTTGTACAAAAAATAACAGCATGTAACAGTCAACGCCACGTCAACAAATGACTGCTGTAACATTAACACATACAGGACACACGCAGAGGTAACGCTCCAAAATAACACGATATGTGTAGGTTTTACTAACTGTGACAGAGTCTGCTCAAACCCGTTATGTATTTTTGCAACGATAAAAATACAATAGTGTGTATGCAAATGATATTTTATGGATAAACCTTGTTTTATCTCCCTTTGTGCGCTAGTTCGGACCCAACAGGATTTTGTTAGAATACATCAAAACTAAAATATGGATTTTTGATAAATTTTTCTAACTTTTTTGCCGAAATAAATATGTGTGAAATGTTATATTCTAAGACTTTGAATTTTTGTAGACTAGTAGTTCAATAGTAGTGCAACAGTGGATTTGTGACCACATACATACATACCAAGTTTCCTCCGTGGCTCGGAAAGCACGCTAAGCCGGCTGTCATTTGTAAATCTTTGACAGCCGTTACAGGTAGTCAGTGACCCGAAAGTCTGACAACCAGCCTTACCAAGAGGTATCGTATTACCCAGTACTAACTGAGGTGTGGAGGTCAGATAGGCATTCATTATTCACCAGAATCCGTTTTGAATGGAAGCCGACCCCAAGATATGTAGTAGGGAAAACTCTAGGCAGATGATGATCACATAATTGGGAATCAAACGAGCTTACCTGTTAAGCGAAGCCTTGATTCTAATTGTATGATTAGTAATCTGAAAAATAATCATTAATTAAGTGATTAAAATTCTGGATGTCAATTTTTGAACATTCCTAACGACTTCTTGAGAATATGTGCATGTTCAATTGATAACTATGTAGTCAACATTATGTCTGACTTAGTTGAAGCCAGCTCTGATTTGAGCTGTTGTTTGTGTTGTACTGTGAGAGGTTAATTTTATGAAGTTTAAATATCACTTTCACTTGAAATGTTACAAGCTTAAAATTATTTGGGATTGATTTTCCCAATAACTCTTTTATTGAACACTATATTATACTGTCACTTACGGGATATATTCCGTGACAACTGAAACTACGCACACGCGCCCGTAGACTGTTTTATTGCTGCCATGGTTAAAAAAGCTAGGAGAACAATCGATGTCTTTGTTTTCCAAAGTTAGCTCTATTTAATCAAACTATGATGAGATTAAATACTTTTGATAAATTCTATGATTGAGGCAATAATAGCTTCAAATCTCTCAATGATTTTATAATTTGAAATTCAGTTGCAGTGTAAGTATTGAATGGATGAGTTTGCAAAAAAACTCATCAACTGTATGTATTAATTAATGTTGACTTAGTTTATGAATACTTTCAAAAAATGCAACTGTCGTTATGTTTATTCACTAAGGGGACCTTTTGTTAGAATACTTGCAACAAAAGTGTGCAACCAAGGTAAGTCGGTATAGAGTTCATAGATGTAGAAATTTTAATATATTTGCTTGACAAAGTGATATCGTGCCCAACTGTTGTTCAATAGTACATGAAGTTGAGTCTTGTTCCAAACCTTGTTTCTAATTAATATTACATTCAATTATCAGAAAAAAATATTTAAAATAAATCTGATTTATTGAATTAAGCTGATGTTATTAATTAGTACCTACTATCAATAAAGCTCCAAAATTTGCTAAGTAAGTAGAGCTTTATGGCTAAATATTGTGGATATTAAAGTATTCACTCCTTATTGTTAGAACAAAATTTGAGTTGTATTTACTTAACTCGAAAAAGACAAGTGACCTATTTTCCCAAAAACTGTTTATTTATTTATATTTTTAGAAAAAGATTTCCGACTAATACTTTTAGTGCATTTTGTACATTATTATTATGTTTTCCCCGGCACCAATGGAATGGAAGCAACGAGTTTTTGTCTTTTTATAGAAGAAAAAGTGTAATACTTAGAGATCTTTTTTCAATTATAAATATTTGTTATAGTGCAGTAGATTTAGGCAGAACTACCGCCACCATTTTGTCTCTTCATAACAACATGTTATGTTTACCTATCAAAAACAGCAGTCTCTATATAACAATACCTTTCAAGGGCCTGTGTCGTCAAAAATCTCTAGTCATTGCTTGACAAGCTGAGAGCTAACTGAATTGAGTACTTCTAGGCTGGTTTTCAGTCTGTATCTGACTAAATGTATAATGCAATAAGTGGATATGTGTGTTGTCATGTTCAGGCAACATTATATAATTGGCTGCATTGCCAATTGACATAAATTGCAGTTGGATTTTATTTATATAACCTCTACATGAAATGTATGCCTTTTCATCTCATAATGTTCTATTCACAATCCATTTACCTCTACGCTCCCATCCAGCTTCCCCCCCTTTTGTTTTAACTACCTTCCTGTCACTCGAAATTATGTTATTTTGGTAAAATGTAATATAAACTTAGTTTTAAATTAATAATTTAACGAGAAAGATCTTTTTTCTTGCGATTTAGTAAACGCGCGAAAAAGAAAAGTGACGTTTCGGTTCATGTGTCAAGGCGGGAAAAGATATTACGAAACTTTCATAAAAAATAATCAATTTTGCCATCTATTTATTCGCGATTCCATACGTTCGTAACGGAAATACTACACTGTTATATTAATTATTTTAAAGATTAACACGAAACAAAATGCTACACTTCTAGAGTTTTCTTTTGAAAATTTGAGGTATCGATTAATATTTTTTTAAATGTTAAACCATTCTTTGAATTTCTCTGTACATAATTATGTAGTACTTAACGAATGTTGTAATGTGTATAAGTTGCTAACTCAAACTAATAATACTTGTAACTAGATCAAGATGAATTCTTATTAAAAGCTAACCATTAGACTTAGTTAACTTTGCCCAACAAAAATATGATTAATACTATTTCGACACTAACTTTATGATTTATGTGTCCAATTTATATTATTAATCTCCTTTTATGAGAAATCACCACTAATTTCTCGACCTAAGTCATGAAGTCTGTCTAGGTACCTACCCTCATAAGTTTAGTTTTGTGGTAGCCGTGGTAGGTAACTCAGTATTACAAATTACAAATGTGTGGTGAAGATATTGTCAATAAGCCTAGACAATTTGACATTCTATCAACGATAACTGTCATAAAAACACGGCAAATGCTACTTGTTAAGAGGTAGGTCTGTCAACTGTAAATGAACTCAAGGTGTGAAAACTTGTGATTGGCTTTCCGTTGTTTTTTCATTTGCTCATTTTGTTTAGCGGCGGCGATCCTTACATAATTCTGTTAAAAATACCAACTTAGGTTCAAACTCGTGCAACGTTCGGTTCATCACCACCTGCTGCGAGACAGTTCGATGAAGGTGTATTTGAACCCACCCTCTGCGTCGTCTGCAGTGTCACTCCACCGATAACTTGCTATTGTTTTGATGTGCACAATAATTTTCGTTTAGACGATTGTTTTTTGCCGTAGTATACATGTTTGCGGTTGTTTCGGGAGCACCTGCACTGAATCTGGCGGGAGGAAATGCCCGTGTGTTACGATTGTGAGGATCGCCCGGAGGACACGGTAGAGCACACCGTGGAGGTCTCTCGCGTCCGGTCTCAGTTCAATCCATGGTCCGGAGTGAGAGAGAATGGGAAGCCGTCACCTCCTTCTGCGAAGCAGTTATGCTAGCGAAGGAGGGGACAGAACGTGAGAAGGAGAGAACCTGACGTCTCAGCCGCCGTGGGAGACGCCCCGGGCGTCGGGGGCCCCCGTCCTCGGCCACCGTAGGCGCGGGCCTGTGGATGGTGAGTAATGGGCTAGCTCGTCGTCCGTCCGTATTATGACGACAGGTCGTATCGACGGCGCGTTCGTGTTCCACGCGCGCCTCAAAAAGATGCCAGCAAACCGGAAAGACGACTTCCCATCTGAAAAAAAAAGTGATGTTAGCGGTGGAGTGTACTTTATTTGTTTTGCAGTTTATAATTACTTTGTTATTAATGTACTTTCATTTTATTGTTTCAGGTAAGCACATATTTACAACTGAAAGATCAAGAGAAAAACTCAACTTGGGTATGTAATTTTGAAACAACAGTTTTTTGTGGTTAATATTTCATAGAGTGACAGATAATAATTGGCATAACTAAATATTTTGTAACTAGTTCCGTTATATAGATCCCTACATCTGAACCTCTAAATACATTGTGTTCTCGGAGCAAAGCAATAATAAAGACGAAACATGATTTGCTCTTGTATTTTATTTTGCTCTAGCTGACCCGCGCAACTTTGTTTGTATTACAAAAGAGAGAGAGAGGGTTAGAGACAGTGTGAGTCAACCTTAAAAGATAGACATAATAAATGCTGTCGTGGACCTTTTTTTCGAACTTTTTAAGAGGAACAACCGTTTACGCAGCGCACGCAACGGAAGCTCTCAAAAGTCTCTCAAAAATGTTCACTATTTTTGCAACATTTTTCATTGATGTTCCGCTTCTATTGGTTGTAGCGTGATGGTATATAACACTAAAAAAAATTGAACCCGTAGTACCTGAAATGTCTTTCGTCTCCATCGTCAGGCATTCGATGACAGTCATACTTCAGCTAGCTCTAAAGTTCTCATCAAGGTGCATGAAATGGACCAACTTTGAGATATTCGCTTTTCACAAAAAAAAAAACATCCATATCTAACTTCTTCGTAAAAAGTAATGCACACATAATACATGCATATATATATATAATCGCGAAAATAAAATCAGCTGTTCCCTACATTTTGACGAGTTAATCGATCATAAATGTAGGGAACAGCTGATTTTTTTTTCGCGATTTCAGGTTTGGTCCCATAGTAAAAGTTGTTCATAATGATGAGTAGAATGACCTTTTAAGAGGTTACTGGTGTTTTACAAATAACCCTGTATATATACGCGTCGAATTGAGAACCTCCTCCATTTGTTTCATCGGTTAAAAAAACCAAACTTGAGGCAACTGACACGGGAGAGGTCATTCTTTCACGGACAATCTTAACACCGCGACTCAAAAAATGGAGTGAAATGAAAAACGCCATCTATCGAGCATGAAATTAAACTGCTAAAATATAATGCATGAACACACTCTACAGTGTATAGGCTATGTAAATTTTCAAAGCAGCGTCATGTAGACTAACCTAGATATCTTTTGCTATCATAACTTTTTAAAAAGCCGGTCAGCCGATTTTAAAGTTATCTTGTGAGCACTTTTTATTCATTTGTACCATTTTGATTCAATAGATGTATCTTACATATTGATGATAAGTTCTTCATGAACACTCAGTATTTTACTGCTACATAAATACCCTTGATGATAAAACTATTTATTTCAATAAGAATTAATACTACGATACGAATGTAACCAACTTTTGTTTCTATCGGCGATCTAATTGAATTTCACAACATAAAAGCAACTGCTATTGTGACTTAACTATGATACGAGTAGTTTTAGTTGTAGTCCAATTTTATTACCAAATGGCATGTGTTTTAATTTTTTTTTTTTAATTAGTTCTTTAAGTTTGTTAGTTTAGTTATACATTTTATTATGCATGCTGTGGTTCCCTGTAAGTGAAGGAGTACACCTACGTGATGCTTTTCTCATCCATTATTTATTTATTTCGTGTGTTTGTGTACATCCTTTGTTGGAGATCCTAGACAAATAAATAAATAAATATTATGTTCCCTTGCGGACTTTTTTATAGGTAATAATGAGTACTTTGATCATGTTTTAAGTATCATCAATAGTTTTTTCAGCGCACACCAGATTATGAATTATGTAGGCAAAATTTTGCAATTTTCTTAAGGATCTCCATTTTTTTTTTTAATTACATTGTAGCCTATGTTACTTCCTGATAATTTAGCTTTCTATTGTTGGTTAAAATCGGTTCAGTAGTTTCGGAGCTTGGGCAAACAAGCAAACAAAAAAGTATTTTCTCTTTATAATATCAGTATAGACTAGTATAGGTTTGAAACTCGACAGTAACGAGCTTCTACTTTCATTCAATTTTAGACTCAAACTATATTATGTACTGGGTCGATGTTTCGATAACAAGCTATCGGGCTCTGTAGTTGTCATTCTGTGGAACACTAGTGACAATTCCATGAAATAATAATTTGAACTCGTTAACGATAACAGTTTTTGTTTTTGTAAAAACAATTTCACTTTTTCAATTTTTTGAGTTGAGGTGAACAAAAATATTTCTTTCTGATTCGCTATACAAACCAAATAAATTAAAAGCACAGGTTTTAAATGTATTTAATTTCGTAATCAGATAGACATGTATTGGTTTTTCATGTGGAAAGTGTCATAGAAACATTTCATTCACATTATTTCGAATTCTCAGAAGACGGGCATTAATATACTTAGGTACAAAATTCCTGGACACGTTACAATAATAGCTTTTAAGTAATTATGGCGAAATTCTGGGCCATTCATTCGATTTAAAAGTACAATGACAATATTCTACGAATACTGTAATCTTCAACTGTCGTAGATTACATATTTTTGTTTTTGTTAATTTTATTAGGTACATTCAGGTTACATTTACAATCAAAAAGTTAGTAATTTTAGACGTAAGAAGCCAATAACTTCTTAACATTAATATCGTAACATGAAGCATCTTTTCCAAGCTAATTAATTGTAAAACAAATTGCGAAATTATTAATTAACCTTAAAGACGTCTTAATTCCCTTTAGGAAATTAGTAATTTTATTTTGAATGTTAATTATATAAAGTGGAGAGAAGCCTCTTACTTAGTTAAGTTACTTTCTTCACTATGAATACTAAGTAAACTGGGTCAAGAATGTTTCAGTGGAGATGCTGGTCGAAATAATAATTTCTAAGATTGAAGGCGCTATAATGTTTATATGTTTTGAAGTCACTAGCTACGAAATGTTCAAGTCAATACTTGTATTGAAACAAACTTCTAAGATTGTCACAAACTTCAGCATTCGATTATTTTATTCAACGAGAACATCTCGGTGGCAATATCTTCTACTTTATATGGACATTTTTAATATGACAGTTGATATTCGTTTCCTTCACAAAGAAAAGTGGAACAGTACGATAGTCTTGACACACATTAATAGTCTTAAGATCTTTTTCTTCAATCTATCGATGATAAAAAATATAAGTCATGCAGTCAATAATCCGCTGGTATTTCAGCAGTGATCTAACATAACCAAAAACAATACTCCACATGTCTGCAATAGTCATATTCAGAATCGTCTATCACGGTTGATAAAGGAATTCGAAGTAAGGACCGTACCCTCCGCTACCGCCGTCATGCATTCAGCCGCGCCCATACAGCGCACTCACGAACCAATCGGCGGCTTACCAACCGGTACTTCCGCACTGGCTCAACTGCTTGGCCACGACATACACACACAAGAGATTGACAGCGACTATCGAGAAAACAAATGTAAAAAGTTGCAAATGCAGAATCAGCTGCGTTACTTAAATTAACCGTTGATTCGGGTGACTGTTCATTTTTGTTTTTATGTAAAGAGCGTCTCCACAACTCTCTGCGACGTGACATGCTTGGCAACGGAACTGAACCGCGCGCGTGTCGCTTGACGCAAATTACATCGCCTGATGTCGCGAAGGAGGTGTACGGCACCTACATAGGCTCGATACAAAACTGCAATCACCGCGGGCTAAATATTTATGTGTGTCGCGTGATACGTACAATCAATTTATTGTCGGTCCCCGTGATTGACGAGCCGTCAATGCGTTCGCTTCTAGCGATAAATGATCGAGGAGCAATCCAATGTTTTTGTTCAATCGCAAGAACTGATGGACGGCCGAATCAATCGGTATCAATCAACATTGATGCTATTGTAGCTGACGTCTTGAGATATGAGGACTAGGAGCCTGTCCCGGCAGGTGCCCTCTGATCTGCATTTGAATGACTCGGAAGAGACGTTATAGCTAGCTATGGCAATGGACATCGTCAGATCGACAGATTAGCCGAAGATTGCCGTCAAATGCCCATCCAACTCTATTATTACAAGAACGCTATTTTCTTCTCGTGTTTCTCAGATAAAAACAAAAGTGAGGTTCATGAATTCATGTTTTATGTATGTGGCGCTCGAGTTCTTTCGTAAACTGCTAAGCTGATTTTGATAAACGAAGTGCCATTCGATCAGTCTCATTGGAAAGCGAAGAAATGTCGAACTGGAAACGCAACATTAACATTTTGTTTATTTACTTTTTCATAAGTATTCCATTAGGTCTATGTCAATATTTAGCACTTAAGAATTGTACACATTTCGCTCCAGAGAAAATTGAAATAGTGCTTTTCTTGAGTAACTAATTGCCGTTCGATGGCCGAGTTATTCATTTTCATTAGGTCTCACAACTTTTTGCCGTAAAAGAACTGCGTTGCGACACTTGCACTTTTGAACATGTTATGTTTTTGATGGGAAAGTACTAATCTTGAGCAAGTAAACCACCTGCGCCGTTCATAGGTATAATTTAATAACGGCGAAGTTTATTTATGACAAAAATAATAAATCGAAAGAAGTAGAAAAGTTTTCAAATTAATAAAAAAATATACAGTTTTCAAGAAATTCTACTCTAAAGCGTATCTAACCTATTTTTACGCATTCGATAGCTATTTGGAGAGACGTGAGTAGGTACAGCAGTAGTAGCAGTTAGTTCCAGAATCTCATCATACGATTCTAATTAACAGGATCAAAGATTCCGAGTAATGCCACGATGAAATATTAAGTACCAAATTGATTGAATGATTTTGTAAAAACTGATACACATGTCTCATAATTTTAATTAAAGAGTGTGTACACCAATTTTCGAGTCAATCGACCCAGAGAATATTAAGTTTCACAGAAAATTCAACCCCCATTTCACCCTCTTAGGGGTCGAATTTTGGTGGGTATCCAACGAACTCTTCAAAAAGTATACAGCCATCAAATTTCATGTCTTTAAGAACAGCAATTTAGGCTCTACGTTGATGTATCAGTCAGTCAGTCAGGACTTTGGATTTTATATTGGGGGATGATTTTGGAAAAACTGTGATACACGTCTCTCATAATTTTATCTGAAAAGTATGTACACACATTTTCAAGTCAATCGACTCCGAGAATAAAAAGTTTCACAAAAAATTCAACACCCCATTTCACGCTTTTAGAGTTGGAATTCCGAAAAACCCTTTCTTAGCGAATACCTACTCGTGTACATTGATATATCAGTCAGTTAGTCAGGACTTTGAATTTTATAAGTATAGATAGATAGAAGATAAACTAAAATAACAAGAAACTATAAAAGGGCATCAAAAACTCCTCTTTAACGCTGTCAACTCCCAGAAAACGTTTGTGTGTCTTATTTTGAATAAAATATGTATTCACAATTTGTGGCAAATGTTAAGTACCTTACATTGGTACATAACATTTACATAAGTAGGTTGTAGGAATATTGACCCCCTATGTACATAGGGGTTCAACTACTGCACTACTACTACACTACTCAGGTACTGTGTGTGATAAGGAACTAGGGCGCTACTTAAAGTCATGACTACATGAGTTTTTCAATTGACATCAGCTGCGTCACTCTAATCACTAATTTAAAGTTATTTATAATGTCTTTATAAACATACCTGTTCCGGTCAAATATTGTCAAACATTTACAAAGTGTCTCAAATATTATTAGCTTTTATTGAAATTTTCGTTGACGTCGAATTCGTATCTTTGAGAAAATAACCAATCTTATTATATTTTTAATAATCGTAACAGTTCTGAAAACATCAAATTATTATTTATTCAATGAAAAAGTTAGTTATTGGATTTTCTTGAGTAAGTAATTGATTTATTTTCAAAACATACCTGAATTTATAAATGATGTAAATCCATTTATGCAAAATCATTTCAAATTGATATATTATATCAAACCTAGAAACACGATATTATATCTCAAAGACTTCGAATGATATTGAAAAATCTCAAAACAAAATCTTACATAAACAACCAGCACCTGATTCATGTACATCTTAATACTATAATAAGGTAATATCACATAGAATTGTTTCGCATCGTGAGACAATATACGTTTACTGTGCTATCATAGCACAGCGCCACTTGCGCGCCGCTATCGCGCTCAGGCGCCGTATGTCGGCGGTACGGACTTAGGACACAACCTCTGCTTCTATTTACACTAGGCGAAGCCAATGGTTCGTAGAAAATTACAAAAATGATGGCTAATATTTAAGCCTGAACATGTTCAGACATAGGCGGACTTCTACTAGTTGCTGCTCTTTACTGCAAGTCTGCTACGTATACATTGATGACACCAAACACGAATAATGTTCTAAAGAAACTGTCAGTGTCCGGTTCTAGTCTGGTCGAGCTTTAAGTGGGGTTTAACGCTTTAAAAATACTTTCGTCACTGCATGTATCTGCTACGTAGAGTGAAACTTTATCCAAATTCTCTTCAGTGGACAAAGAATTGACTACCTACTCGTATTCCATCTAGAATCCCAAACAATATCTTGTAAGGAACCCTTGTCATAGAACTCCTGTACAAAACAACTGCGCGGCTACTTATTGAATTGATATGGAGAAAACTTTTCTATGCGAAATGTATCCCTTCCGTAATACGTTTTGTATTTGTTCGGTAGTTTCTCTGTGATTCACCGCCGTGTTTGGACACAAACGTTGTTTGAGCAAGAGGAAGTAAGTATTGACGTTCTATACTTTATTGAAATCGATTACGATTGGACGCCATTGTGATCGACTCGTAAAAAGTTTTGTAATATAATTTCTCTGTTGTAATGTTATGGCACAGACGTAAAAGTTTATAATCCTTAAGTATGATTAAAGATTAAATTAATGTACCCTAAATTGAGCAAAATACGCTTAGAGGCCTACAGCTGTTATTTTTAAACTGATGTAAAAGATTGCCTAAAGTCTATTATTTCTACCCGCAACTGGCCGCACAAGCCAAATATAAATTCAGCGGGATTAAACCCCTTATTCAGCCCGCACCACACGTTGACACACAGCCCACAACTCGACCCCAAATAATAAGAGAATAAAAACAACCCGTAAAAAGTGCCATTACAGTTCCTACGAGTACGAGTGCACTGTAGTGTTGCGCGATTGTGGCCTCAAAAAAATTACGGCCGCAGGCTCCGGCCGCCCGCACTCTGCGGCCCCGCGCTCTCTGTGGCCCCGCGCTCTCTGCGGCCCCGCGCTCTCTGCGGCCCCGCGCTCTCTGCCCGCGCGGTCGCTAGCTGGCGTTAGTTTTTACGCCGGCCTTATTTAGACGGCTTTGCGTGATAATCTTTATTAATAGAGCAATCCCTCGGACTTTTTGTTGGGATATAGTTTGAGGCTGTGTTAAGCTTTGTAGACTTATGTTGTGGGCTCAAATTGCTGGATAATTCCGGCCTTAAATGTCAGCGAATTCGAAGTTAAGAAGGATGTTCGTAAAAGTTTTTCGAAGTTAATTTAAGCAATAGATTAAACTTGTTTAATTAAGCTTGTCGTGAAGACCTGCACAACATTGAGGATAGTAAATAATGGCGGAAAAGGGAAGAGGCTGTCTAGAAATAGAAAATTAATAATGGAAAGTTTATAACGACTAAATAAATACAGGTACCGTAATATGAATACATTAGATACATTAACTGAATTCAGTACACCTTCATTTTAAACTCATTATCGAAAGTTGAACACACTGACCCGTTTCCGGGGCGACCCGCGACCTTAAAAACAAATGTCCCACTTAACTGAATCGGCACAAATTGCGCCGCTCATTCCATTAGGGCGCACATTTACATAACATCTCAAACGTTGAGCGTATGCGTGTCGCGTAGCCACGCTCTGCCGAGATTCGGCCGGCCGTCCGCTCGGCTGTCCGGGGCCGGCCGGACACTCTGTCCGGCAGGTGGAACTTTTAAACGGCGGTCGAGCATTGCGTTGTGCAAAACTTTTAACGAGCTTCCGCAAGCCGTGCCGAGCTGTTTAATCATAGTTTAAAATTGCAGTACTGAGGGCTTGAATATACACAACTTTGTACGAGATGTTGTAATTGAAACACATGCGTGCGACCTGTGATCCCGCAGTATAACAGAACTGTAGTACCTACTGGCTACTCATCACTCGCGCCGATTGCTGAAGTCAATGGAGAGAAAAAGGTTTTTCGAAGCACGTAGACGCCTCGCGATGTATCGAACCGAACGTATCTTAGACACGCTTCTAACCCCAGTTCCCTGACTGCTCGGCACACACCCGCAGTTAGAAACAATTAGCACTGGTCGGGCACCTGCACCACTCTGTTTGCTTTCCATTCGCTTGAATAAACAGATGATAACCAGTTAAGTGGCAGTCGCGTCGACTGACAGAGAACACGAAAATTTCATAAACAAACTTATGCAAATACAGCCACTGAAGTAGCTCCCCTTAAATATAAATCTGTGTGCCGTCCACAGAGACAAACGTGCCTCTCGACATCGATCCAATATCAATTTTATTGCGTGGCGGCAAGATTGATTTTAGTTTGTCTGTTGATATGGAGATGGGATGTGGGGCGGGTGATAGAGCGCAGTGTTTACGTGCCGCCGAAAGTCGAGTTGTTTGTTTTTTGTTCGGCAATAATTTCCGGATCGATGGTAATGTGTGAGTGGTAATAGATGGCGATCGCGGAGCGGTGCTTGCGAACAGGAACGTGGCGTTACGGGGCCGACATCATGCATGCGTACAGAAGGACCACGACTAAATCACAAACATAACATTTGAACTTTTTACCAAGAAGTGATCCTGGATAATAGTGCGACTTATATGAAGAACGTTCACAATAATAAAACAAGCTTTAACCACGAGTTGTTATAGCTCCAATAACCTCATCCTTATGCTGATTATTTTAAGCTTATTAATAAACAAAAAGTTTGAGGCCGAGAGCTACAATTGTTCCTTAGCACGTGCGGTTAAGCGTTACTCCTATCACTATCGAACAACAACTAACATGAGCTAACATAGTCGGAAACATTTATAAATCAAAACACGAACTAACTGTAACGTTTATAAATCTCGGCTATACTGCTTAGCTTATTATGGTCCTTCTGCATCTTCTCTCGTTGTGTGACCATCCTATACTTCACACATTTAGCATGTTTCCCCGCGCTCCAGATGACAGTATCGCATGTTGTGTTGACCTTGTGTGGTGGCTGATGGAGATGTATCATAAAAGCGAATGGCGGAGATAACCTAACGGCTGAGTTGATGTTACTACTTCTCATATATTTAGAATGAAATATGTTTTAATGGAAAAATATAAATACAGATAGATGTCGCGCTTGTTACAGTGCAGCACGGCTTTTTTGGCGTCCGAGTGACATTATCAGAAGAGCGCCTTTGATAAACATTTGTGAAATTATAACATCACGCCTTGTAATCCCTGAAGGGTTAGGCAGGGTTGTATCTAACAGTACATCCACATTTCACTAGTTATGTTTAGGAGCATGTAGGGTCTTAATGTATCCAGACTCCGTGGCTGCTACTAAGAAATTCCTGCTGAATAAACTTAATATTTTTTCAGCAGGAATTTCTTAGTAATAGTTTTGGCGACCCGGGAATAGAACCCAGGACCTCATGAACAGCAGTCACGCTTGCGACCACTAGACTAACGACGCAGTCATTTGTTGAATTATCTGCTGAAATAGAATTGAAAATGATGATGGAGGTGTTAGGTCCGGTTAAATATGTAAGAGCAACAGCTGTTCATTCTTGGTCTCAGCTGATTTCAATCATGATATCACTCAACAAAACTAGATACGCTTAATAGCAAAATTCCAACCTCAAGATAAGCTTTTAAAGTATACTCTTCACGCTATACTTAGCATTCTCCTTTCGTTACACACCCTATCATCATGATCAGTTAGCTCCAAGACCTCTCCTCTATGGACCCCTTAAACTAATAACATTATAGCCACTAATAAGTCCAGTGTATCTCCAGTCACCTATCATCATCCCACCCATCCCTGTCGGGTACCTCCACCACTTTGTTTCGTGTCACACCACACTCATCGGCGGGGTTCGTGTTAACCCTTCATCACGCGCCCCGTCGCGCGGGCAGGGCGGGTGCCGCACATTACAACCGTCACGGATTTAATTGGCCATACATTCCTTTGATATTACAGTGTGTTAGGGTTATTGTTTCATTCACTACTGGCGGTTTTAGTTGTATCTGTCTCAAGACTAAGGTGTCATAGTTCTCACAACAAGTGAAGTGTTTCTAAGTAATATGGGTTAAAACATTGCCTGGCGTATCTTAGGACCACAACAAAAGTCGTTCTCATGTTGGTTAGTAATGTTACTATTATCTTATTATTAAAACTTTAGGCACAAGTGAAAATAACAGTACACTTGCAGACCGAATGACTTGCGCGTAATGATAGTTTCAGTAAGTTAACAAAAGTCATTTACAGTTTAAAGCGCAGTTTTGTTTTAACGATCATGGTGGCTTACTTAATGCACTGCTGTTATAACAACCACCATAATCTGATACCACGTGAATGTTTCTGAAATGAATAGGTTTAATCCACGATTTTTAAACTCCCTTCCCCTTCAATTTCCAAAGCCCTTTGAACGTTATCAGTAGTTCGCAGTCCGACCCCATGATTATCTCACACGATACCATAAGCGCCGCCATCATTGCGTACGTCCCATAAAAACGGGCTCCGCTACATAACAGATAAAACTAAACTTATTCCCGCAATGTGACTAACGGAAAACGAGGATCCAACATTACAATAATAAAAACGTTTGTGAAATGGAGTGAAAAGTCAAAGCACTGTATTAGACAACTCTACACTTGCGTCTGTATCATAGGAATGTACACTTTATTACGTGGATGTTAAGGTAGGTTTAGATAACAAGTAGTTTTTTGAGGGTGGGTAGAAAGGGCGTTTCGGACTCCGGCAGAAGCAATTCATTCCACATTAGAAGGGCGAAGGGCTTTTTTATATTAATTGCGGATGCCATTACAAGGTCACTGGCTGAATCCTGTAATATATGTAAATGCCCCGACTCTGCTCCGTGTCGATGCTCCATATAAGCGCTCTTTATGGCTGGAACATTGATTCCCTGCAGTCATCAATTTGAATTGATCGCTGTAAGTTATGGCAGATTTAAATAATCTATTAGTTTAAGCTCACAGACTTCCTGCTGATATTAAATGCAGTGTGCTGATAATATTATCACTAGGATGTAACGGTGAACGGTGAGCTTTTTATCTTTTTATGAGTAATGACAGCTTTTCCTCAGAGCTCGAAAAAGGTTATCAAATGATTGACAAATCAGTCCTTAGTTATCCACACCTGAATATCACAGCATCTTACTGTTGCTAGTTTAGTCCCAAAGTAACTTCTCATGACCCCCATTTAAAAATGGTGGTGACACGTTTTCGTACACGCGCGCTTTCAAGTCTTACTCCTGTAAATTAGTGAAGTAAATCCATGACCTTTTGTTGAGAACATACGTTCCAGGTTATAGGCCAATATGCCATAACATATATTATGTAAGAGCAGCGAAGAGTGAGCGCTGAGCAGCTATCAGCCCCTCGCGAGCCCTTCGATGAATCATCGCGGGGCTCATCAATATCTATTAGCCACTTAATTTACTCGTTTTGCTCAACTTTGTTGTTTACTTTTATAACACCTATGTGCTAACGTATGTAAACTCTCTGTATACATATATAGAAACAGCGCTTATGTAAAATGTAGATATATTTACTCTCTTTGAGATGTTCAGGAATCATACTATTGCATTGTAATAACTTAATAAGAGTGGCTTACGAACGAAATCAGATAATTATTGCATATGTCGGATTTGGTCGTTGGTACGGACTTAAAATGAATCGTAAGTACGCCAGTGGTGACATCACGCAACATACTTACAAGTCTACCCACACCACAGCGTGCTTCCATAGAGCCATGATGTTTACAGCTCGAGGCGAGAACAAAATTCAGTGTCTAATCGCAGCGGCGTTGAGACGTCCCGGAACTGTACCTGATTAATTGTGCCCCGTGTTGTTGTGTTAAGTTGTAATTTCAAGTAATTTGTTAGTTTGCTAAGAACAGTGTATCGCACCCAGTGTATTTCTTTTTAGTGTAGATGTACGGGCCTAACGAAATAAATCCTGACATATCCAACACAAATAATAATTATGATCTCTAGAACCAAAGCCTAGAAGGGTTGTAAAAGCTATATGTCATTTCGAAAGTTTGAATTGTTCTAAATACAAAAAAAATTACATTAGTTTTGAATATAAACTGAACTGGGCCTAAACCTCACTATGAATTTTACCACACATTTATCATAAAAATATGATATTATTAAGAGAGGTGGATTCGTGAAGAGCGTTTCCCTCGCGTCGAATATATTTTTTCCGCGACCGTTGAGTCGCATTCAGCAGCTCGCTTCCTGCGCTTTACGTCGCTTTACAGCGCTGTAGCAGGGTTGTCGCGCTTCAGGTTTAGTTGGCTAGCTGAAAAGTAGATCGTCTTGAAGTGACGGCTCCACTTTCCGGCTCTCTGAACACGTACTAGACGTATGAAATTCTTTTGGTCGATGTGAAGTTGTACACTGTCAAGAAATAAATACGGTGTACGGGTTCGTTTTCGTTTATTGATTCATGTATATTGATGAAATAATATAGTGAGAACAAATAGATGACGGTTAAGTCATATTCGTAATCGCAATCAGTGTGCGTGACTGCGTGTATGCCCAGATGGTACGTACGTGAACGAAGCAAGCGTTCCGTAGTTCCTGCCTATCACCATGAGAAAGGCGTGACTTTATGTATGTACATATGTATGACAACAGATATTTACCAGATTGGGTCTTTTGCCAGCAACGTTCACTATGTCAGTGTCAGCCCTAGTGGGCCAAGCTCCGGGCGCCGGATGCCGCGCGTCGAATTGACGGCGATTGTTGATCTGTTGCACCGCGCTAGTAAGGCCACGCTTTTACTTATATTCATTTGATAGCTCAACTGTTCAGTGTTCACGTCTAACATTTTTTGGCAAAAATAACCACGAAGTTAACTGTCGTTTTATTTTACTTGTAAATGTTGTTTGTTGTTGTTAACAAGGCTTGTTGACAAATACAAAAATACTTTCAAGGTGAATGTACAGCAAAATTTAAGACTATTCAATTGTATTTCAGTTTTCGTAAAAGACGCGGGTGCTGCCGTGCAACATAATCCCAACTTCCTAAAGTCATCATCATCTGACTAGCCTTTTCCCAACTTTGTTGGGGTCGGCTTCCAGTCTAACCGAATGCAACTGTTACTAAATACCAGTATTTTACATGGAGCGACTGCCTATCTGACCTCCACAACCCAGCTAGCACAGGGTAACACGATACCCTTTGGTAAGACTGATTGTCAGACTTTCGAGCCCCTGACTACCTTAACGACTGTCAAAATGTACAATTGACAGCCGGGACCAACGGCTTAACGTGCTTTCCGAGGCACGGAGAAAACTCGGTATGTATCCCAACTTCCTAAAAACTCAGCAATTTTATCCTCCAAAGACAAAATTAAGTTAATATTCTCCGTCTAGCTTCATTGCAAGGAGAGGCAAGTCTCTCCCACAGCCTCAGCCGTCGCCAGCCCTGAGGGACACAGAGACAGGGTCAAGGCACTCCTTGAACGGATGCATAATAAATTGTACAGACAATTTCGTGCCTCAACTTTTGTTACACTACTTTTTGTGTAGCCAACCTCGTAACTCTTGGAACACTCAAGTTAATGTAGCGGTGCTTTCAGAAGAAATGTCACAGAAAAAATGTGATCCCATGTCTCAGTGACGTCAAGAAGCAAATTGATATGATTGCCGAGTTTGACATGTTACACAACATGTCCACATGAGCATTGTCCTATGTATTGCAGATGTCTTTGGTATCACAATAAGGTTAAATTTCGTTTGTACGTCATACAATGATAAGTTTTATTTGTCTGTGTCACAGTAAAGTAGTTTCATCTTTAGTGAAAGTTTTAACTTTCTTGGAATGGTTGTCAAAAGTGGTACAGCAGTATAAAGTCGACTATATCACCAGTTAACATACTTAGGTATCCTATTTTTTTATTCTGGAATAAAGTTGACAAGCTCTAATGTCGCTAGCGTTTTTGTAGTTGTATTTAGTCGTCCATAGAGACAAAATGTAATCCCAGAGCTAGTGCTCAATATTGTAACGAAAACTTCATCTTTGAACTTTTATTTTGTTAGCAGTGACTGTTACTTACAGTGTCAAACATTTTGATGTTGGGTGTGAAAAGCATTTTTTTATAAAAACGCTTATATTTTAGATTCCGACAGTTCTCTTTTTAACTTATGCTTAATATCATAGTCACAACAACAGATTTATGCATTTCCCATATTTTGGTACTTGAATATTGTTCCTGTTAGCCTACATCATCCCACAGCTGGGCTAAGGCCGCTCCACATGTCTTTCAATTCTTTCGATTCATGGTTAATGTGGACCACAGGTCGGTTTGTATAGTTGGTCCCACCATGCTCTACAATTGAATATTTTAATTAACAAAATATGCCAAGACTGCCAAACAAAATAAATAGTTCCGTTCAACACACTGCCGCTATACCCATCTCTGGGCGACGACGACGTCGCCAAATCCGGCTCCGGTACATAACGTTATTTTCCCGATCGGATAGCGGCGACACGTGAGCCGCCTTGTCGTGCAGACAGATTTATCTGATGCATTGCAGCCTCCCTGTTACGAGGCATCCATCATATCAACGTACGGGCTTGAGGGAATACTTGATGTTCACTCTCTTGCTCCCCCGAGAGGACTATCACCGTGTCTGTAGAGACGGACAGGTTTATAAAATAGATAGATGCATAAAATCACGCCTTTTCCAATGAGGGTAGGCAGAAAGTACAGAATACTGCCGGGTGCTAGTACTACGCACCTGGCCCTATAAATATTACCAATAAGTACTTATACTGACCGTATTATGTCCTTCTGGAGTGTCAACTCCCGACGTTGTCACGCGCATCTGCCTTGTAAATATCGTTTGCTAAACGCCTTAATGTCTTTAATTGAACATTATGTACTTAACATACAGTTACTCAATAACCACAATAAAATTATGAAAATTAATCTACCTGCATTTACTGTACAACTTGATTCAATATACTATGCTTCTACGAATCGCGTTATATCTAATTACTGTACCCTCACCAGGAGTACCCCCGGACCTCAGACCCCCGGGACCCCAGGACCAGCTCGTAACTATGTAATTATTAATAAAAGGAAACGGTCTCTTACTGCAACTAACTTTTATATTTATTTGTTTATAAAGTTTGTTGTTATGATTGCGTGTAAAAGTTTATTGCGCGTAAAGCCACACTTTGAGTACGAACGGTAAACTGTACTTTACGATGTTTATTCATGAGTACGTCGAATGGTGTGAGTAAGTGCTGCTCAGGGGTGCTCTACAAGTTATTTTTGTGCAGCATTTGAAACCGCTTCGAAACTTATTGGAATACATAATTAAAATTCACTCAGATTTCTTAGAATAAATTCAATGAAATAGAGTTGAATACCGCTCACCATTGTATGTGATAGTGAAAACTGAAATTATTTTGCCCCAAGCATATTTATAAATCTTTTTTTTAAACTTACCTTTACTGTCCTGCTGCAAGAACCTCTTTTGTTCCATAGGTTAGACCATGATTGTAAGATCTTACTTAAGGACTCATCCTGTAGTTTCAAAACTTATAGTTATGGGGTACGCGTGTACCCCAACATGTGTAATAATTAATTATGATACTAACATCCGGCACCCCTGCTTGTCCAACTTATCTGCACACATTATGACCGTAACGGGATCAACTTAACTTACAATTGGCCCAATTTACTTGACTGGGGAGCCTATACAATGAAGTATAGGTTTTGGAGCCCAAGGAAGCTTGAACTTATGGTTCGCTCAAACTGATTTGCGTATCGGCTACGTACACTGACAGATACTTCACTCAATGTTAGTTCGTTGTCGAGAACTGCGTCCGTAATTTATCCGCACCTGTTTGATCGAACCTTTACAGATTTTATACAGAATGTATTATAATCTTCATACAAATTCAAAAAAGTTTTTCTGAAATTACGGTACAGTAAACTACGAGCGAGCTACGGCGTAGCTGTCTGTGAGCTACGGCGTAGCGGGCAGCCTGATACAATTTTGTGGAACCACGCCTTTAAAACCTTTTAGTAAATTAGAAGTGACACTATAGATTTATAAACTCGAGACATGATCACAGCATCGTTACCCATCCACGGATCAACTGCGGCTATCACAGCTTAACCTCGCAGGTTATGTAATTAAAAATTGCCAACATTACAGGGTAGCAACATGGTTTTAAAATAAGAAGTAAATGCTCCACTTAATGAACACGGATGTCCGTGCAGCGGGCGCAGGAGCGCTGCGTAGCAAATAATCGTTGACGCTGCGTATTACATTGAGTGAATGTCTTACTCTGAGTATTTACAATAACTTCTCTTGTATTGGTGTCAAATTAATAAGCTCTTGTGTAGCTAATACTCTGCGTCACATATTCATTAAGTACATAATCATTTTTAAGAAAGAATCCTAGCACACTCGGGGATGGGCGAGTGGTAGTATCTTTTTTGTAAGACCCCATCAGCCTACAATGTTCCCATTGCTGGGACACAGGCCATAACCCACCAAGTGGGCACAATACAATGTCGGCGGATGTGACATGCTTCACTATGTTTTCCTTCACCCTTTTGACAGGCGCAAGTGATGAACCGACGACATATCTCAAATCAACACAAACAACAAGTCTTACGACCACCATGAAACAATCCCACACTCGACTGTAACCTCTGCACGGCGGTCTCATTTAATGAACGCAGACAAAGACAAGTTTATTGTTCATCGGGGACTCGCCTCGGATGTGGCTTGTTGCCGCAGGAATGTAGCGACGGGGTAGGCACAATTCTGTTGGTTTGTTTGTTAGTCTGTGGACTTGAAGGCATGAATATCTTCAACTTTTCCTTTCATAAATGTTATAAATGCATTAAAATTTGATCCAAAGTAAAAAATAATCAATTATTTTCTACTTGTATATTTGAATAATAATATTATGAAACTTATCCTTTTAAAACAAACATTTTGAATTTTTTTACACGTAAATAAAAAAAAATATAAAGAAAAAAATATAAAGTTTATATACCTACTGTTTTAATCACCCAATTGATACGCTACGCCATATCAACATTTTAGTTTTATATAAAATATCAAATAATATTACATTTGCATTACCTACATGCGGGTATTACAAACATTCAGTTCAAACATTAATTCGGTCACTCACATTCAACTAAAAGGTTAATAAAAATAACCGTAAACATAAAACTATCGCTTGAAACCATCTAGTCTAGCTATCATAACAGTTTTAAACATTCTAACTTTACTCGTTTATTAAAATAGCTCAAATGAAACTGAAATACGAACAAACTAAGAAAAACTTTAAAAACTGTTCATGTTTTTATTATAATTTTCAAAGGTCATGAGTCTGCCTCAGTTTACAAGTAACTACTCAACTAAAACGTGGTTTACATAATATAACTAAGTAAATTATTTTCTAAAAATCAATTTGAGGCAAAAGCTAGATCACCCAAAATAGCCAGAATTTCGAACTTAATGATAACATTGAATAGCTTTTAGAATAATACTATGATTGAGGTCAATCAACTAGATATAAGTAAACAAGATTATTTAAACCATAATCTCTCTCTCAGGCGCTGTCCGCAATGTTGATTGATTCTATTTTAAATTCATTCAGTTCAGGCACAAAAGTATACTCACGACATTCCTTTCAAAAATGGTACCTTACAAATAAAATGGCGGATGTAGTAAACAATCAAAGGAATCTTATCGCCGAGTGTAATACAGCTCTCGGTCATAAACGAGAACTAATTCCGATCGCATCGCTGATGTCGTCGCTCGCATGACTAACTGTCCTATCTCCGTATTGTCATTTGTTCAGGAAAAGCGTTTTGCGGTTACGACATTTCTAACTATGATAAAAGTATAGTCTATCGGCAATTCTGAATATTTAATTATATTTATTCGTAAAGAGTATTTATAGTACTTTAATTTTACGATATTGCTACTTATTTATTTTCAATATTAGTATTTATTTTTAATTATCAAAACAGATAGGACACTTTGTGAAAACTTTATTTATCAATCTGAACAGTTTTTTTCTACATACGACTTTACGGTTTGGATTAAGTTTGGAAATAAAACAAGCAAAACATTACGCTTTTAAATTTATATTAAGAAAAGAGTTTAACATAAGAGGAACATAACACCTTTTTAAAAATCTTAATATTATTTTTTAAGAATCACAACTTAAAAACAAGAAAAATGTTTAAAAAAACAACATAAAAGTACAATCAAATTATTAGCAAACAGAATAAAAAAACAATTAAATAACAATTTATAAACCTATTCATTCAGTCATATTGTGAGATCACATGAAGCAAGTAGGTAATTGAGTATCCATTTTAAAATCAGTCTTTTTATCAAATCTTAACCGTAAATTGTAATTACTTTTAGAAAACAGGGTGGTTTGCAGTTTGAATGATAGGTACTATCTTAATGATGCAATGAACGATAAAACGAAACGAATTCGGGTAACCTTATGACTGGTGTGTCACCCGCAGTCAAAGCCATTAGATCGTTGTACTTTTCTTGAGAAATCTTTGGTTGTGTAACATTGAGTGGTAAAATTTGTGAGTGCAATTCTCCAGAAACTTGCCTTCTTAATGTCAATGAACGAGAATTTACAGCAGGGTGATCAGTTTTGAAAAAGAATTTGTTGGGATCAGTCTTCATAAAAGATAATTCCATCATTTGTCTCCAATCTACCATTTCACCAGTGTCATCTTTTCGAACAGAAAGTAGCCGCAAATTTTGTGAGAGTGCTTTAAAATCTAAAAAGTCCGAGTAGCTTAGAGCTGTTACTATATACGGTTGTCGTCTTCGTGGCAATTTTATAATGGGAATTAACTGAGAAGGAAGGAAAATGTCACCACTTTTTTTAATTGCGTAGTCAATGGCACTATGAGCAGAGTCGCCCTCATTTTGGCCATGGCATGGGACAGAGATGCTTAAAACAATTTCTTGAATAGAAAGGGAATTGTTTATAACGTAAAGAAGGGTAGCTGCTACAATTGAATTTTTATTTTGGCCACTGCAGCCATCGACAAATAAATAGATAAATGAGTTACGCCTTTTAGTAATATTTTTTTTTGAGTTAATATGAGATACGTTGACTTACAAAATGTTTATATTTTAATATCCAAATAACATAGAGAAACGACGGTTAGTGAAAAATGTAAAGAGTCACGAATTCAATAATGTAGTTGTCCTAACTCAAATCAGCTAAAAAATGAGATAGGACTTTTAGTCATGCGAGCGACGATGTATTGCCTATATAGCTACTTACCTGTGTCCCCTTCGCCCCGCGCACCCCCTGCGCCCCCTGTAGGTACCCAGCCACGTTTAGTGTTTCGTTTTATTCGAACATAAAGATTAGGCATAAGAGGTGCGCGGCTATTCGGGCTGGTGTCGTAAACCAGCCCTCAATTCGCCAAATGAGCAATGAAACTTAACTCAGTTGAGCACCGAGTGAGGCCGAACATACCCGAATATCGACGAACATCGCCGAGTTTGGCCGAGCTGGGCCGTGCCGGACGCTGGCGGCTTAATTTTTAATTTATGATCGAGTTATTTTGCGTTGCGAGTGGAACCGCTCGCCAACCAAACTGTGCAATTATCCAGCATTGTGTGCATTCAATTGTAACAAATTGACTCCCTATTGTTGTTGTGCATTATCTTCTCCAAGGCCATCTTCATTTTTATTCCACACTAAATGTGATGTTTACAACCACAATGCACTCATCAGGGAAATTGTTCTTCAAATCAGACAGAAAACATTTAAACCGCTCCCATTACAATTGCAAAATTGGCGTAATTTCAACCGAAAAAATAATTGAAAGTAACTGTCAATATTTAACAAGTGTAAATAAATATCAGTACCTATTCCTCTATTATTCGCTTCCGTACACGCAACACACACATGTACCACGTAACAAATACGCTGTACAGCGCTGTGGAGCGCTACAAAGCGTTTCATTGCGTTAGTGGAGTGAGCGAATAGAGCGGGATTCATTGCTTCTTCCTCTGCGGCTGTTAATTGCTATATGTAAACAGAGACGCAACCTTGCATGCCTTGCGTGCAGGGCTGGCGGCAGAATAACATGAGGGTTGTACATTACTGTACAATGGAAGTATGATTTACTAGTTACCATCATATATATGTATATTATGAAAAATAGTTCATGCTTAAGTATTCTAAAACCTGCTAGTAATAACAATGGCAAACCTTTCAATAAATAAATGACTTATTAAAAGGGTTTGAAACGATTTTCCCTAAGTTATTATGTGCCTAGAAACAAAATGGATTAATAATGAAATAGGAAATGACGAAACACCCGAATTTCGCATGGCAACCCTAGCAACCGGGCTCCATTTACAAATTTAATTTTGTATTTGCTCCGTCGAAGGAATTCCTGCGCGGGCCGTCATATTTCAGCGAAGAGTAGCTCGAGCGCGATTCAGTACTCGAGCCAGTCACTCGACCAAATGCTGGCTTAGGTAGGCATTCGACACGTTCGACAAAATGTAACCAAACCGAAACAGTGGATGTAAAACCTAAAGTACCATTGAGTCGACATTATGTAAGTTCAGTTAACTTACTGACGTTCTCGCACGTACTAGAAAGCTTTCAGTTTAACTTCGCCGTCAACTTTATTTGCCTAATTAATCCAATTTCAGTTTTTATTTGGTGAAACTGCATGCATAAAAGAGATGGCTAAACGACTGCCCCAACATGACTAGCACAAATAGGAACCTCACATAACCAGTAATATTTAAATATTAATTCATGAATTATTTAGTGTTTAATAATTTCTTATAACTTTCGTGAACTAATAAACATAAAAAAGTTTCTTAATTGTATTTTTATGCTTTGTTTTGGTTTGACATGACAAGGTCAAGGTATACTGACAGCTAGGGAAGAGACATATTGCATTACCAAAATGTATCAAGTTTTTATTGCTGCAATTACCCCTATGTAGATATTTACTTCAAGTACCTTAGTGCAAAATCTCCAGTCAAAAACACAATTATCAATAAAAATCGTCGCAGACACATTAAAACGCCTAGATAAAAGTTTATAGCAATGTCATTGTTTGAAGTTTTTGTACCTTTGTCGTAGGAGTTGCGCGATTTTGTTTTTAGGATTGTGCAAATATTAAAACTTCCTGAAACTTTTTAAATTACAAAATACTAATTTCAGCTATTTAGCATTACATATTGCTAGGTACCATGTTTATACATGCGTTTTCATTGCGGGGGCAGTCGTCCATACTTCAATTTAGCCATGTCCTTTAATTCGCAAGAATCCCGCCGCCATTGGAGAACTTATTTAATTAAAACTTATCAAGTAGGTTTTCGAAGAGTCGAGTAGTGAGTCGAGTTGAGCGCGGTGTGAACGGCCCACCAACCCACCAAACATAAGTTTGTGCCAACCAATAAGTTGTTCCAAGTTCTGGGCTCCGACTGCCGACCGACTGACGAAATTGCAATTTGTATCGACTCAACAAATTATAAATCCGAGACAATGTGACGTTTATTATTTTTTGACAAATGACTTGTACAGTTCCGAGGTCCCGAGTACTCTCGCGGGAAAGTTTTGCTTTAAAATAGCTTCTCGTGTTCGGTGTTGCTTGCAGTTTTCCGGTATCGTAACTGAAGTGCAAAATTCCCTCTACCATTTCCAATACGTGAGACTAGAATCCAATATTTGCGAAGCGTTCTCTGCGCTGACGTTACGTCGCGTTTGCCATTTATAATTACGCGTACTTCGTGACTTGACGCGAGATGCACAGGTTTAATAAACTGAGCGTTTGCGCACACGTTACTGGGTCGCTGTAGCACTCGTATAATGTTCACGTAATGTGACGTCACTTGCACGTGCGCGTGACGTCATAATCGCGCGACGAACAACGCGGAGCAATTCAATTTGTGGTGTTACAACGCTTTATGGGGTGGAAAGATATCCAAGCAGAGCTGGCAGAGCGCGCGCCATCACGAGTGACGGGAACATCGCCGCGCCGCTAATGTCGCACGACAAACGTTTACGACGCGAGCGTGCAATGGAAGGTAATCTTAATGCGGGAAAATTAATCTAAATGGGCGTTTAAAACAAGCGACAAATTTGAGCCGATTTATGAGTGGAGGGGAAGAAAGTCTTGAGGTAGACGAGTCTTCAGTACCTACTACTCCTACTACTTGAAAGATGTCTCAACTCAACTAAAACTAAAAGGTGAATGCTCTGTTTCGTGATGTTTCATTAGAAACTATCTCGAATATCTGAGACAAACAAGTTCACTATCAACTTTAATTACAAATTGTAAATTAATATCGCTAGTTCAAATACTGTCATTTTACACTGCTGGAAATTCTGAAATCAAAATGAAAAATCAAACAGCGTTGATTGGTTAATTGAATGAGTCGTGACAGCTGCTCGACCTTAGACAAACGCAATTAGTAATCATTGGGTGTTATTTCAATAAACGAGAAATACTGAATTTCAGATCAAAAATACCACGAGAGGGCGTGACGGAGCGGTGGAGCAAATCAGATCAAACGAGTAGAAGTACAGGTTCGGTTAAACCGATAGAGACACATCTCGGACGCGACTTCGTACACCGGACACTGACATATACCTCAGTACATCATTGGTTTGACCAAAATTTAATGCGGATTGGAAATAACACGAAATGAAACATGTGTTATAAAACATTGTTATTTATCAGAGAATGTAAAATATTATCTATTCTGTATTTGCCCATTCAAAAACGTAGATCTCTATGGAGAAGAATGGGCAAGAACCTCCATGGACAATCTTGTAAATCAAAATATTGCCAAAAATTTAATTATGATCTGTTTCATTCCATGCATACATAGCACTGATATGTAAGAAAACTATCACTTCAGCAGTTGAAAATTGAGAATCAGTTCCTCTCCGCATTACCAGCGATACGTGGAAACATTGGCAGTCAAGCGACTCGATTATCTCGCATACGTTGGGAGCAAGTGAACATTGTTAATATCCGACTCCGGTACAATTATTGCCTGGTCACCCGGACGGGCCCGGCGGGGTCCCACAGACTCCAGAACGCGGGGCCTCATGACCCCCAATGCTCGGGGAACTATGTATTTCATTGATATAATTGCATTCGTACTCTCCGTAAATATGTCCAAATTGCTGCAAGTGCACCGTTGTGATATTCTCTATGAAAGAATTTTAGTGAGCATTGAGATTTTGAAGGCTTTAATTTTTCTATAGAGTAAGTGAGTAATTTTGCTACCATCACGAACTAAGCTTTGAAGCTTGAATCACTAACTTTGTCCTCTGACACACACTCCTTGTGGCAATACTGAATAATTCACGTGGTCTTGTGTGGTGGTATGTTCATAACGAAACTCATGTAGTCATTTGACCAGTAAACCAAATCAACTATAAAACCATCGTCGAGTTCGCAATGCTCTATTGTTTAAAGCTATGAATCAACAACACCAAAATATCTCAATTCTCCCGGCCGAGTCTTCCATGCGGGTCAGTGCCGTGTAGTTTGCTTTGGTCTAATCGTAAAATCGGCGGCACAAGCGGACTACACGATGAAGCGGCTCGGCTAATGGCCGACCACGCGTGCTGGTGTGCCGGTGTGTCTGTAGGCTATCACGTGCGGTGCGCACTGTGTCAGACATCTATTTGTGGGGCGTTTTGGACTATTGGGAAGAGGGAAATGGTTTGTCTTTATCCTCTTTGAATCTGTTTTCTCTGTAGGTACCTCTGTCTGCCAATTGAATTGTAAAATATTCACCTGATGCCAAAAATATTACCTAGGTATATTTTTTTCATTATCTATTAATAGATTGGCTCTTCAAACAAAACAACCTCGCAAGTATATTGCACAAGAACACGTGAACTGCTTCATCAATAAACTCCTCGGGGAGCAAATGAAACAGCATTTTGTTAGCCATACTTCTTCCGTCTACACGCCGCATGGCTCCATTTATCGAAAATGCACTGAAATTAATTTCCACGGCGCTGGAAAACGAGGAATTCGTAACCAATAATGTGTACTTACGTGGGGAATTTATTTTTATGTGCAAGTTAAATGGGAAATTGAAGTTGCTTTACTAAGGATAAACTGAAGAAAATGTTTTATTACTAAACTTGAGAACAGCTATGCATTCCGAAGCGATCGTCTTAGTGCGCTGTACGAACAAGAACAAAATATGTGCACTTACTACTTGTTGTTTACAAGCACAATGTGGCACTCGAATGAAGCAAACTCGAACAAATACATCCTTAAATTGAATGTTAAAACCGAATGAAGTTCAGAATCAATCTGACATAAGTTCCGTCGCTATCGCCATCAGCACTCAGACACCCCGCAGCAGTCGGACGGGGCCACTCGACGAGTAATCGACACTAGAAACATTCGATTCCGATGCAAATCGAGCGCCGGCCTTACATCCGAACTTAATTTTATTTCATCTTACACCGCCGTCCCGCCTCGACGTCCGCACACAATCACTTTACATCACCCGCCCGATTCGACTTGATCGGACCTCTCCAAATCTGAATCGTGTATTACGCTATTCATTGCGCGTTCACTAGCAGCTTGGCGGGCTGAGCGTGGCGCGCACCCAGCGGTGGAGAGGTCGCCGTGCGAGGGTGTCGCGCGCGGGGCACGGGGCGGGTGCGCGCGCCGCCAATCGATACGGCCGCAGAGCCTGTGTCGACCTGGTTCCCTGCATACATGCACTCGCCTTGTAACCTACATCAGTGCCCAAGTCTCGGCTCCAGCCACCAGCCTCCGCCCAGCCTCACGCGGACTCCAAGTTGGCGATGCCGAAATTCACCGAACACTTTTAATGGCTGAACACGAAAAGTTTTGATGTAGGAAATTGTGAAGTATCAAGTCCCATTTTAAAAGAAATTTTCCTTAGGTGCGACGATGTTGCGGAACTTAAAATTTTACTTTGTAACTTCTGTGTAGTTTTTATGGTCGTCTGGGGGTGACGGCGGAACAATTAATTGTTGGCGGAACACGGCGAGGCAGGCCGCGTCACGCTCAATATTCAGTTATGCGAGTACCACGTTATCTGATATTGTGAGCGTAGTTAATATTGATTAAATAGGCACACACCATATTTTCCACATTTTAACTGCAAGATCGATGAGCAGTCATTTAAATTGAGTAGCGACAGCTCGCGCAGAAAATAAGTTTTCATATAAAAACCCATATTATTGCTGCTACCTTATCGACCATTTAAGACGCTAGTAGGTGTCGATAAGACAGAAAAACACTGTCACATTTATGTTTTGTTCAGTGTTTCTCTCCTTGCACTGCCTGCGGCTGAAAGCTATATTAAATTACATTTTTCTCTCGGTTGACTTTTACGGCGGGAAGCGGAAAATAGCCAACTAGGTGTAACTAGTATTGTACACATATACAAGCTACGAGTATGTGTTGATACAAACCGAAGGTGAGGATCCGAATAGCCTCATTGGAATATTTCTTGAACAACGGGATGCTTTTTACTATTTGACACCTCGTATTGATTGACGCTATTCTTTACTCTAGAAACTTTCATGCTAACATCCTAACCATTCCATCTTTACATTTAAATGTTGAATTCGATCACGCATCGCACGTAGATCTCGCTTCTAACGGAGTTATCCAATCCTAACATAATATTTTCTCTGCTCTCCAATATATTACAGCAGCGCTACTTTTTCAGCGAATAAACTAAATCTAGTGCTGAGTGTAGTCGATACTAATCCAATTGATATTACAACTACAGAACTTGTGAGTTGATTGATTGAATATGTATCAAAGAAATAACACGTGAATATTATAGTACCCGTCTAGGTCTTCTTCTTTTGTATTTGTACAAGAAACAATAGATCAGCCATTAAGAGAGTAGTGACCTACGTGGTCTTACAAGGCCGTGGGTTCGAACCCAAGCACCTCCTTAGCTATGTGTTTTATTTCATCGCCATTGTGAGGAAACCAGGATGTCCTAGATTAATCTCCAACCCCATCGGGTCGGCGTGGCGAACTGTGACCCACTCCTCTCACGTAGTGGACGCTTGTGTCCCAGCTGTGGGCACGTTATCGACTCGTATATTACATTGATGCTTCCTATTACATAATGAGAGTTCCTAGATAACATTATAGCTTCAGAACCGGTTTCGTACGTACTAAATAGGATTTGATATTAACATCATGTTGAACTTTGTCATGTGATTAGTCCGACAGACAGACCGTGCCAAGTTACTCCTTAAGCAAATATTATAGAATTACGAACTAAATAAAAAAGATAAAGCAGCTATCACGTAAAATGGATGACTCAGTTATTCATCATCATAATTTTACGAGTGAAGGGAGTCAATTTCGCTCGCCGTAAAATTTTGTTATAAAATGTCTTCTTAATAACTGCGACCTTACCTACGGAACTCGTAATTTGTGAATCACTTTGATGATTGGCAAGTTAAAATTGTGCTGTGTGAGCAAAATTACGATCTTTTACCGTCAGATAAAAGAATCAGATTATGTATGAGATTTCGCTATTTGAATTTGCAATGCAAAGCTTCGCCAAGAAAAAGTGAAATATAAAGTAGAATACGATTCGACTCGCCATTACTATTCAAAAACAAATGCGTATAGATTTAAACTATTGAAACTGCCTACATCTCACGTGGCGCATATACCTATCTCCGGAGACCTCTAAGAAATATAAAGGACAAGAACGAACAAATGATCAGTCCCTCGGCGAACATACACGAGAAAGAAATAAGCCAGTTTTATTTGAGCTAAACTTCCAACTGCTTTTGCAAATACTGGAATATTTTTGTGAACGATATATGGATATTGTGGTGGGCTCTGCGTCTGGCCAGCTTACGTCGGTAACGCCTAGGAATATCCGCGTGAAACCACTCCGTTCGAATCCCGATGGGTTCCGCATATACCAAACATGTAGAAATACTTTTAGCATCAACGATTGGAATTGGTTTTTAAAACACAATGCAGCGGCTGTATCGCATGTTAATTGTGTATTGCTGATTCAGGATTCAGTACGTGTGTGTTTACACATGATGAGGGTAAAAAACACGCAATGCAGTAGCAAACACATATGGTTTTGGTGCTGAAGCTACAGGTCACTGAACGTTTATTACGAGTATTCCGAAGCTTAAATTCTTGTTTAGATCTGCGTTTGGTTGAATATTTAATTAGTCAACGCAGCATCAATACTAACTCTTGAATGTTCGATGGCAGTGTGTGCACTTACTGTACAGTGGAGTACAGTTGTGTTCAGGCGTCACGCGGCTCGCGACTCGGGACTCGCTCACATCTGTGGGCCGTTATCGCTCCCCGCACTCAAACAGACTTGTTGCCCAATTTCACAACACACTAGCTACACTCTCTGACTAAATAAATGTCTAGCTATGTTAAAATTGTCATCGGAGACAGAATTTGCTCAAGTATTCAAGTTAATATTTACGGTTGATGGCATTTATGTTTGAACTAACTTCATTTTCAGATTTAGTTTATAATTTAAATTGCAAGCTGACGTAAACTCTAAAGTGAATTACTACAGAATGTCTAACTGGTTTTCGTTTTAGTAAACTGTCGCTTTGAAATGTTTAGAGAGTTGCAATAATCTGAAAACTGAGTCTTTAGCGTTAATTTTCAATTAATGAGGTACTTGTCTTCTACCCATAAGTGCTATAACTTTCTTATATTAAACCCAAACCCTCCAGTATACAGGTAACGGCAGTAAGCGACCGTAACATCATAAACAATGGACAAGCCACAACACAGCCACATGTTACTCCATTAAAGGCTTATGAGGGATATTCAAAGAAGGCATTACCAGATTACGAGCACAATGCAGACACATGCAGGGATAACACTACTTCAACCTCAAAAGGTAGTTAAATATGTAGGATTGTGGACTAATGTTATTGTTCACAGGCAGGGTAAACGTCACAGTGCAAATCTAGAAGTTTATCATAAATTAAGTACTTTTGTGATGGTACTCGTACTTATGGTAGAGTTACGTGCTCGAGTTGTATGTTATTATTATGACATCTTAACGTGAATTTAAAATATAATAGGTACATAATAGGTACATTTACATAAACAGACGTCTTTCACCCATGAGGGTAGGCAGACACATTAACCTGCATTACATTTTTAAATGATCACTTTCATTGTCCGCGAAGCTGACACAACAGCTAAACAATCGCCTTGAATCTCATGTGGGTTATGGGACAGGAAAAGAGCTCATTATTATCCATTTTTCGAAACACTTCCTAGAAAACTGGCTCTTATCTCACTACGATTAGATTCAACATGCATTATTCATTCATCATTTCATTTATCACAACGTGTACGAAAACACAAAATTTCCAGAGATAACTTTTCCAAATTGGTTCAATACGGCGGTGATTGTATTTTTTTAATCTCGGCAAAGAGATGTGCATCTTTACGGCGTAAATATTTGTTGAATATTTAAATTTTGTTTATAAATAGAATATCATTAATAAATATGATTATTTAAAAAAAATACTTTTAAGAACAATTTAACATTTATTTTGTGTTCTAAATTAAAAAAAAATAATAGATTTTTATTTTGCATATTACGCTGTTTAGCGGCTTTGCTTCTCCTTCAACCTAACGAAAGCAAAGCGCGGAAAAAAAAGAAAATTAAATCATAGTTTTCTAATAATTCATCACAAAAATACTTTTAGTTCTTCGAAACTGTATTGAAAAACGTCGTTTGATACACGTGGGCATTTCTTACTGCAGTTCTCGGCTAACAACACATAACAACCTCGCCTACGGCTTGGGTGTGAATTTTGCCTCGAATGCAATAACAAACTTTCCCCTTTTATATCAAAATGTACTTTATTTGCATAATTTATGAGAAAATTCTTTGAATTTTTCAGAGTAGTTTTTTCGCGCAAACAAAATTATATTACATAACTTTAAATCAGTTGGTAAACTACAGACATGAGTCCATAGACTGCTGACCACTAGCCACGTAACCACCACACGCCCCTACTTACACGCAACTCCAACAATTTCTTACACAACCAATGTTTAAGTACGTAAACTCAAACCACGTCGATTTATATAAGATGATAACCCTTCACAATGTGATCCGGCACGCTAATCCTCTACCGCGTCCCGCGGGAAATAACGAGAGCAGATGAACTCCGTACCTATGTCATTAAAACGACTAATGTCCGACTATTATTGGCGTTGGCGCGGTATGGAGGACTGTCGCAATGTTGGTGCGGAAAATATTGGTGATGTTGAAGAAATGTTGGCGTAATTTGTGCCTGTGTATCAATCAAGTTCAAGAAACTGAAAGTGTTTTTGTTATAGTAAATATTAACAAGACCTCTGTTTTGACATTGGCCTAAGCAAACCTACCTAATTGTTTTTCGTATTATAAGAAACTGTAAAGAATACATGAGTTAGAGTAAAACTATACAGTTTATAACTGGCAGACGTTCCTTATTGCAAGGGACACTAACCTTTTGTAGCAGCTGAAGTTTGGCGCATTTGATCAAACATTGGACCTGATACTTGGCTGTCTGATTGGCGTGATGATAAAAGCCAATAACTGTTTTGTTGTCCAATTTCATGGATGAGCAGTACACGCTGTGCAGCGTGAACGTGTCGACTCTACTCACAGATGAGGTGTAACCACACGTGTGCAAGACAAGCTCGCAGGAATGTGCGAGGTGTACATCAGGTACGAGGCGGCACTGAAAATTTCGGGAATCAAGGAAGTGACACAACATTACTATTTAAAAATGTATTTATTGCTTTTGGAAGTATTCTCCGCGAAATTTGACACATTTTTCCATACGATGGAACCAATCATTGAGGCAACCATCCATTCGGAAGTTGGGGTCTCCAAAATGGCCGATTTGTAGGCGTCCACAGCTTCTTCAGGTGATGAAAATCTCTGACCACGCAATTTATTCTTTATTTTAGGGAAAGTATAGAAATCATTAGGGCTTAGGTCGGGGCTGTACGGCGGATGGTCTAATAATTCTATGTTTTCTTGCTCTAAAAACTCTTTTGTTCTGTGCGCGGTGTGAGAACTCGCATTGTCGTGATGGAGGATGATGCGGCGGTTGCAGTTCTCTTTACGGATTTCAGAAACGACCTGTGGCAAACAAATGCTAGCATTAACCGTTCTTTGTCCCTCAAGAGGAATAGTCGCAACATGGCCGGTTTTGGAGACAAACGTGGCCACCATTTTCTTTGCAACACTCCGTGAACGAACAATTTTTGTTGGCTTTAACTCATTTTCGAACACCCAAACTCGTGACTGGTTTTTTGTTTCGGGTTCGAACCCGTATATCCAGGATTCGTCACCTGATACGATGTTGTATACAGCATTTGAGGATCCTGCGTGGAATCTTTCGAGAGTTCTGACGCACCAATTAACGCGAGTCGCTTTTTGCTCTTCACAGAGCGAATGCGGTATCCATCGGGAAAACAACTTTTTTACACCTAATTGTTCATGCAAGATTATTTGTATTTGACTCATGCCAATGTCTAAAGTTGCCTGAATTTCGCGGTATGTCACATGTCGATCTTCCTCAATCAGCTTACGCACAGCATCAACGTTTTCTTGGGTGACTGCAGTTTTTGGACGACCTTGACGGGGAGCATCACTGAGCTTGACACGTCCACGTTGAAATTAAGCAAACCAGCGTTAAATTGTGGTTTTGGATGGGGCTTCATCACCAAATGCAGAAATCATCCGGTCAACACACTGTTTTTGTGTTAAACCACTTCGAAAGTCATAATAAATCATCGCTCTTGAATTTTCTCGAGTCAATTCCATTTTCTCAACGACTAAACAAGTTTGACAAAACCTTGTGACAAGACCGAGAATCTTTTTTTAAATAAATAAATGGTATTCGATTTTTAAAACCAAGGAGTTTTCAATTAAAAAGATTTTAATATGACAGGAACAGTGGAAATATTCCATTCCCGATACTTTTAGTGCAGCCTAGGTACACGCATCGATTACACTATTGGAATAGGTGTAGTCTAAGATACGCAACTTATCAGCTGTGAGTCTGTGAGTCGTAGTGTTTATTCAATAGTGATGTTAGGGGTGGCTGGGTGCTGTGACATGGGGATAGTAGCATCTGTGTGTATAGGGTAGAGAGAACGGATTCCCAATCCATATAGTGAGGTATTGGAATTATTTGGATGAAAGTGAGCTAACCTCATACAGCAAACTGGAATTTAGAACCAATATAATTCTATAAATGAATAGTTACCATACATATAAAGCGAAACTTCTAATATAAAACATGAATTGTTTTATTTTATTCTACAACAGCAGCAGCAGGACGAGCCAAATAGAACAAACTAAAGGTGGTCTTCAGACCAGGATTCCTTACGCTGGGGTGCTATTTCAGAAATAATGTCATATCAGAATTCCAAACAGTCACCTGCCCAGCAGCTTACAGAAGCTTACAGAAATTTTGGCATATATACACACCGTCAGTAAAGCTATGAGCAACAAAATAACATTTCCACGCCTTGGTGGTTTGTTTTCATAAGTAACTTGATACTTTTTACTTTTCTCGTGACCTGTGTGCCAATAAATGCAGCGTCTTTCTTTTTCTTTAAAGAAACCCAAGCATTGACAATGTTGCTCTTCAATTCCGTCGAGGCAAAGAAGAACACACATAAGTACATGGTATATGTTTACGTACGTACATACACCACGTTACAGGCAAACAATCTCAAAAACCAATATACTCATTCTGTTTGAATTTTATTTTCATACTCTACGTTCTGTGAGATACATAATTTGAAATTGAAAATGTAAAATATGTACAAGTGCGAACGACAGCTAGGGTTCGATGTTCTCAGCTCAAGTAGCATGTTACTGACGTTTAATATATTCAAAATCTAGAAAAAAAATCGCGTATGGAAATGCTAGGAATGTATGAATATGATTCGATATTGATAGATCATACATACTCGTAAGCGTTGACCTACGGTCTTATTAATTCAAAATGTCGTTGACTTTTAACCGCCTTACAAAAGGAGGTAGGAGGAATTTCTCCTATGTAGTTAGCCATTTGCAAAGGTAGTTTAGTAACGGATATGAAACTCCATAGTTACTCTTCTCGTTCACGAACCTAGCATCCCCGTTGCCAAGGTGTCTGTTCCCGAAACGTTCCGCCGCTGGCTCATCAGGCAGGGAGGCAGCGGTCGACCATTACCTACTCACATGACACAGTATTATTTAGTACCTATTCCGGTACATCGTCTTTTTTACGGCGACCTTATTTATGTGGCCCCCGAGCGGCTGGGGCCCGTACGGCCCACGGCCCATATCTGCGGCGATCCATCACGGGAACGAGCGATATCGAGACACAGCGCATGACAAACGATCCATGTTTCACGCAAATGTACGCCGTGACAATAATAGCACCACTTAACGTGTCACACACTCACACACGACCCCGTGGGGTGCAAATGTACTGTATTTAGATTTCACCTACAATTGAAATCTATTACTAGATTTTCGGGCTGGCTGCTGAATTAAACTGGTAAATGATGAATGTGGTGCATGTTCGGAGAGTTGCAGCTGTCTGTCAGATGCAGTTATTTGTTGACCATAAAATGTCTAAACATATTATTATTTTGATATTATTAAATGGAAATGATTCATTGCCTACTTAATTAAACCATAATAGTGTTCATTTTCTTAAAACGCTTTCCGAAATAATTTTGAAATGGTATCAAATAAAGTAAGCAGCTTTGATCAGCGCAATGATCTTACAAACTACTTAGGCTACTTCTAATTCAATTTCAAAGTAGGTATTTTACATAATAATGCGTTTATACGAACTACCGGGACACAAGGCAGGAACTTCCCTGTATGCTTCTTATTGAATCACGTCTTCTCTTAACTTTCCTCTCACATAATCACGCGTTCGATCTGCAGACATGTGCTGCCTCCCCGCAGCGCCATCGACAAGATCAAATTACATTCAAAAATTCTACTAGAATACTCACAACCTACTATTTGTCCTTTCAAAACTCACTCACACATCACTAATAGATAGGTAGTCACACTATTAACAAATACTTAGTTAAGTTTTCCCTACCATGTCGGGGTCGGCATACAATCTTACATGAAGCGACTGCCTATGTGACCTCCACTCTACAACCTGGGTAGCACGATACAATAAGATAAGAATGGCTGTCAGAATTTCGTTCTTTTGACTAAGTACCCGTGACGGCTGTCAAAGATATAATTAGTCAATCAGCGGACACAACCTCTTTAACAATCCATGGCTGAAAAATATTTGGCATTCATAACGCTATTAAGTGAGTTCGGGCCCCCAAAACATGTCAGCCGCCCGTAACTTCAGAAAGCGTTTAGAGGCATTAATTAAATCTTTTCGAACTCGTCGCGTGGCCACGTCCTGCCAATTAGCGTGTGGAGTGAGCCAGGACTTTTATCGAGTGGCCATGTGTGTGCCTGTGTGTGTGGGGGTGTGGGCCATGCTGGTGGGAAGTCGTGCCGACGAGCCTCGATGGCCGACTCGATATAGTTGACTCAACGGCGTCGTCTGTGATAACGAGGAGCGATGTCGCGCGGATTATGAGTTTAGGTAGCGTGTTGGTTTAAATGGCAATATTGGTTGCGGATTAAAAGATAGTTGACACGATTTTTTAAATAAATTACATTTTAGCAGTCTTCTTTTAGATGATTATTACGGTGAGAAAACCTAACGCTCCTGCGCTCTAGCGGTTTCTGAAAGTTCTGTCGTAAAACTAAAAAAACACAATAACAAGTGGTAGTACCCAACTAATGACTAATTCGCAAAGTTGCTAGTTCCAGTGTTTCCACTGGTAGGGCAGCTGAGAGTATGTCGGCGACTTGGTGCTCGCCCGGTCGTGGTGGCGAGTGTTTCATCTCACGCGGAGCACGAATCGGAAACGAATCAATTTGTCCTTTGTGCGCGTTCCACTCTGGAATATTTCTGCATTGAAATTCCGCCGTTCTAATGCAAATGTTGAATTTAAAAGAGTCCAGACTGGCGACTCATTGAGCAGGCGACTTGGTGTGCGGCCACTTGTTTTTAGGGTTCCGTACCCAAAGGGTAAAACGGGACCCTATTACTAAGCCTCCGCTGTCTGTCTGTCTGTCTCCAGGCTGTATCTCATAAACCGTGATAGCTAGAAAGCTGAAATTTTCACAAATGATGTATTTCCGTTGCTGCTATAACAACAAATACTAAAAATTAAAAAAAAAAAATATTAAGGGGGGTCCCCATACAATAAACGTGTTTTTTCGTATTTTTTATAGATAATGGTACGGAACCCTTCGTGCGCGAGCCCGACTCCCACTTGGCCGGTTTTTATTATTTAATTCGCCGTCAAGCGGATCGAAGCTCACAAATAAGTAACGGTGCCATTCAATTAGTGTGAAGTATCGCTCGCTGCAGCGACTGTTATGTATTTCCATTTTTCATTCTGCATTCGTACGAGTGACCCATTTCAGCTAACGATTAGAGCGTGGAAATCAAGAATTCTGACATTAAAAGGTTGAACAGCACTTGGATGTGGTCCAAAGGGGTGAATGAAATAAAAAGTATCTACTAGGTGTCATTGTGGGTGTTTATCGAGGGGCGGCGTATCGGTGCACGGTGAGATGTCGTCGCCGTGCATTGAGCGGGGGTGGAGGGGGCTCACTCTCGTGCACGCGTACCACGGCTGTGTGCACGGAGAGCGCAAGTCTCACACGCCTAGGCAGGCTACGCGCCGCTCACAAAATGCTCATCGAATGGTTGAGCTCCTTCTCACGGCCTACATTCTTGGTTTTAGAGTAGGGTCAATCGTCATTGGTTATAGATGTATACGGCCTTAACTTTGTAAAATATTTGCTCGCGTTTTTCTCTTGGTAGCACGACGTAGATAATAAAATTAGTTCTGATGGGTGCCCCCTGAGCCGTAAAGAAGCAATAAGGAAAATGGCACTAACTGGCGGCGCGGGGACACTGAATTTAAAGTCTCTCGTCATACGAACAATCGTAACCACGTAACTCAATACATCATTCATTCTTATATCTTTTTCTTGTTATTGTTTCAGGTAAGCTATCACATGTTCCGGTTGCGAAGAAACAAGTTATAAGGTTAAAACGCAAGCAACAATAATATTCCTACAACGAACATTCTTGAAAACTTCTCACAAAAGTTTCACAATACTTACCTAATAAAAACTCTACTTACATCAAAGGAAATCCCCCGAAAGAAACACATTTAACTTGCACATCCACTGTTAGGTCAACTGTAAGGTGTGGATCAAAGATATCACAAATATTGGCCAACATATTGGTAAGCAACGTGAAAGACCGCCAACTATTTATATCGACACAAAAGGTCCGGCAACAAGGTAAAGTAACTGCGTTTATTTTTACTTGGCCCTCTTTATCTTTAGTAAAAACATGTTATTTTATTATTATGGAAAGATTACCCTTTTGTTGTAGGTTCTATCGATAATGTTGATCGTTTAGGGTTCGTGAAAACGATTAACTGAACTGTTTTGGGATAAAACTTCAGTTTTAGGGATCAAATTGCTTACTTAGGCCTTAACAATATTTTTTTATACCTGCTAACATATTTTCAGTCATAATATGTTTTTGCCTTAAATTCTTAGTAGCTTTATACTTTTAGACCAATACTTTTGACTCCAAAACTTGGTATTTCTTTGTGATTTATGTACTTATCGTTTTTTTTTTCGGAGGCTCACAAAATAATGTCAGTTTTCTGCTCAAAGATAATTATCTGTCGTGAGCGTTTGCTTAACGTGTATGTATATGTGACCCACATTCAGATGGAGTTTTTGACGTGACAACGTCTTAAATTAGGTTGCGGCTGGGAGTCACTTATGAAAAAGTGTAACGCTCGGTAACGTTACGATGAGTCACCGAACGAGAGAGAGGCCCGCCGAATGCCTTGCGTCTCTCTCCCACTCAACTATGATCGGTCTGCCGCGCGCGCAGCACTAGAGAATTAGGCGCATTGAATCGGCGCATGCTTGTGTCTCTGTCTTTGTCTTTCTCGAACGTTCTTGGCGTTGGAAAAACAAGAAAGCGTCATAATACAAGTTCACACGTGTGGTTAAAGTATCGTCAGCTGTGTCTGTAGTGAAAATGTGGAGTGCTTAGATTCGTCATTTACAACAACTACAACAATAAAGGTAAATAATTGTACACTGATATTTCATTATCGTAAACTATGATTGATTGATTAATTGTTAGATTGACACAAAAGTTGAGAAACTGAGTTTATAGGTTATGTCATACTATTGATAAATGTTGATAGTGTTAAGTAAATTATTAGTTTAAAATTAATTAATTAATTAATTATTATTTTACAAATTTTCATTAATTTCAAATTTATTTAGCAAAAATTTGAACCTTCGATCTGAATAAATGTTTTGATTTTCGAATTGATTCTTTAAAATTACAAATATTAAGAAAAAAGACGTTGTCACGTAAAATCTTCGCCCGTAAAACCGACTTTACAGGCAACCATTTTTTATTTAAAAAAAACTGTGGCTATGAGGCGAACTACGAGAACAAATCAATAGAAAACTTATATTTACCGAGCCCGCAGCGTGCCAGCTTCTAACATCTTAACTGAAGCTTGGGACACAGCCAGTTCACACATAAACGATGGGAAGTGGCAAAATTTACTACGAAATATACAAGTAACCTTAAGAATGTATTTACACAGTAATACAGACATTTATGAACATTGTAAGAATACTCCTTATGTAAAACTACTAAAGAATAAAGAAACGTCTGTAAGATTGCGTCTTGTGGACGGTTAATAAATACTGTGCTATATAGTACTGGGTAGTGCAGAGTGCTGTACTGGTAGAGCTCAGGGTACTGTTGGGGCTGCCATGGCGTTGCAGTGCGTCAGGGATATTTGCTGAGGCGCGGGTGGATGGCTTTGCCGCGAAAGATGCGCCTCCCTACTCGCTCGCGTGCGTGGCAGTACCAACACTATACTGGGTGTTTTCACTGTTCGGTGGGATCGGATGGGGGACCCCATGCTGCAAAGGTGGTTGCGGCTTTATGTCGTAATTTAAATTTTTTTTGCCGATACTAACATTAGTTTTTTAAGTACATTGTTACTCACAAGAAATGGACCTGGTCTGAAATGAATGTTTATTATTATTATAGTGAGATTGTTAGATTTATCAGTAGGTCTGTTAAAATCATAAACTCAAAACCCGGTGTTCCTCACAATCATAACCGCCTTAGAAACAGTAACCTGAGCAGCGATACCGAAGACCTCGTTATTTATAAGTACTTACATTCTAAAACAAAAGACAGTCTCTTCCGAATTTCCTCCCCTCGCAACGAACTCGATTACTTAAAATTTCCGTCGCCCGGAAACTAATAATCACTTTAGATTTCTATCGAGTGCGCTAAAAAAGATGAAGTAAGGCTGAGATAGTCCCCGCTGAACATTGAACTATTTCAGAGGCGCGGAACAAAAGCTTTGTCCTCGGAGACTGTTGAAGTAATTGATGGTATCTGGAATACGAATGTTTTTCGCTATAACCAGGCGGTGTGGACCTGCAGAAGGATAACAGAGAACAGGATAATTTAAAAATATTTGTTTTGTTAGTGTGGGCAATATTAAGATACTGATAAAAACCTACTTAGGCGTTCACACATACGTAAACCTAGGCCTTTAGCCCGAGGAAATAGAAACTGAGACAAAGTTTTTGTTACGACCCTTACATACTCCTTTATACACAATACCACACCGAGTGCGACTACTACGCATTTCACCTGAGACAGACACAGCTCTAATACAAAATGTGTAGTCGGTAACTAGCATTCAGAATACGTACTAGAGAGAATACTTGCAAATACATCATTCATGTTTACGTATTTCGAAAATCACGATTGCGTCACTCTTTGGTATAACTTCCTTATGTTTTGAGCCACCTTGCCATGTGAAGGCTTTCATGTAAACTTGCAATGAAGCATAGGTCCCGGCTGTCATTTCCAGAACTTTGACAGTCGTTATGAGCAGACAGGAGCCGAAAAATCTGATAAGTGGTCTTACCAAGCGGTATCGCATTACTCATTACTAACAGGGTTGTGGAGGTCAGATAGGCAGTCGCTCCATGACCGTTACATAGTTGGGAAAAGACTAGGTACATGCTTTAGTGCAGGCAATGAACGACAATAACCAGCGGTCACGTTTAGGATTGTTTCAGGTGCTCTACCAACTCTGAGCTTTCTCACACTAATTCTTGTGTAACCTACCACTGAGTGGTCCTTCTCTACCTGTCGGGCGCGTGGCAGCGCCACCCGGTTGACAAGCGCTTTGTGCGGACGGATAGATCTCGCCATTGTTTCCGAACGCGATTTGCATTGATTGCCGAGAGAGAGGACGCTAAGTATACACCTAATGGTGCTCGCTGGATATCGACGGCGGCGACCGTAGATTGAATAAACTCATACCGATCTAGATTTTAACTGAGGTTTGTTAGCTCACTCGTGAGGTAAGTCGACCTCATCTGAACAATTTGTAGTATTGGGACCGCTGAGCCACATAATCAGCCTGTAACGTTCCCAGTGCAGGGACACCGGCCTCCTCTGTGAGAAGGAATGGATCGTAACCTACCACGCTGGCACATTTGGAGTTGGTTGGGTTAGTTGGGGTGGCATGTCTTCGATTTAGGTTTCACCATGTTTCGGTTTACCGTTTTGTGAGCAGTGGTGATGAAACAAATTACATGAAGTAACGTCTTACTCCCACGACCTACGTCTCGTACTGCGAGGCCATTACCACTGCGTCACCACTGATCTCTTCATTTTTCAACAGAATTTCAGTTATTATGCCTTTTGACTGTGAGCTTCGCTTTTTTTTTTGTTTTTTTGACATTTCAAAAGTGTAATGGTCTAATTGAAATAAATGTGTAATAAGTTTGATCGATTCTTTAGGCATAGGTAAGAAACAAAAAGAACATCTCTAGGTTTACGCTATTATAATTTATTTCAGACTATTTAGCGTGAAATTAAATAGTTTCGTATCATTACTGACAATCAATTAGCTAACCACTGTTACTCTGAATGTAATATTACCCCATGCCCCGGGGTATCGAGGTTCAACTGATGTATAATTCAATAGGTAAACTTAATTAAAAAAACAACCGTCTAAAATAAAACAAGATGAAAAACGTAGGTACCTACTCAATTCACTGAAAATAATACAAAGTCCAATCTCACAAATAAAGATTTACGTGATAAAGTTCGATGACCTGCCCTCGTATTACCTGAACACTGCATAATGTATACACAGAGTATACAGAAGGCCAACTTCTTGCAACCCGCCGGTTGCCCTTTTCTTGTCCCAGGTTAATTGGGTCGGCACGACACGTATTTTTAGGGTTCCGGAGCCTGTCTGTCCGTCTATCACAGCCACTTTATGCCGAAACTATTAAGACTACACAGTTGAAACTTGGTAGGTTAAAGCGGTTCACAGAATACATCTATTCTATGAACCGCTTTACGATTTTATACAAAAACATAAAAATTGAAAGATGGTGCTAAGGGCGCTCCTGATACATGGAACTGATACAAATTTTTTTTTCATCAAAATGACATTGAGGTTTCTAAAACCATTTTTTCTCAAAGTCAGTCGTTTGAAAGATAGACCTTCCAAGTGGTAAAATGTGTCCCCCCCCCCTCTAATTTTTAAAGTAAGGACGAAAAATTTGAAAAAATGTAGGATTGTAGAACGTAAAAAAAACTTTCAACGAAACTTGGTTTGAATAAGATTTGATGTTTAGTTTTTGAGATATGGGACTTTTTCATCAAACTGCAGCAGTGACTTTGTCTATTTATTTTATAATAATTTTTACTTAATGTACCTAATGCTATTAAATGATCCGACTACTGATTGAAATAAAGGACTTGAATTGAATTGAATTAAAATACTATGAAAAACAAATTAGTTTGCTGTTGAATGTAATAAAATACAACATATGAATGAGCCTTCAAAACATTTTCATTATATTGTTTGGTGGTACGGAACCCTGTGTGCGTTTGAGTACGACTCGCCTTTGGCCGGTTTTTTTTCGTCCTCCCCTTGCAGACCTTCCTCTAGTAATAAATTATAATAAGTAATAATTACTTGAATAGTTGCTGCTCTGTAAAACTGAATATTGCAGTGCCAGACAAGAATTTAAGAAGAATAGAATCAAGGACTACAATAGAACCCGCTAAAAGTTACCCCGCACGTACCAAATCGTTAGAGACCACAGAGCACAGAATGCCGCACAGGTTACTAATAAAATTCGTGGTGATGATATTCGTGGTGTGTAGAGCGCACAACTTCTCCACCAGTCTTTACGTCATTTGTACTCTGTGTCTCTACGTTTGACATGCTAGCTCTGAGGCCCTGGTATGAACCTGTATAGACCTGTATCCGTGTTGCCAGTTTTTAGCAAGGTGTTTGAAAAAGTAATGCTTAATCAAATGCTCAATCATTTTAACACCAACAGAATCTTACACGACCAACAGTTTGGTTTCACTAAGGGACGTTGTACAACTGACGCCGGTGTAACCTTATTAAAGCACATATTTTCTGCGTGGGAAGCATCCCAAGACGCAATAGGAATATTTTGTGACCTCTCCAAAGCATTTGATTGCGTAAATCACGACACATTGCTTTTGAAACTTGAGCATTACGGACTAGGCAAACTTGCACTTAGTTTGGTAAAATCTTATTTAAGTGATAGACAACAATATGTTCAAATAAATGGTGTTAATTCACAGGGTTTAAAAGTAAAAATGGGGGTTCCGCAAGGCTCAATATTGGGTCCTTTCCTCTTTCTAGTATATATAAACGATCTACCCTATTTATTAAAAAACCAACCTCAAAATATGGTGTTATTTGCTGATGACACTTCTCTAATTTTTAAGATAAATAGACGGGCCCAAAATCTAGATGACGTAAATAATGCCCTACTTCAGGTCCATAATTGGTTCACAGCAAACAATTTAGTATTAAATGAAAAAAAAACGAAATGCATAAGATTTGCTTTACCAAATGTTAAAAGTAACGAGTGTGATATAGTATTGAATAAAGAGAAACTTGAATTCGTAGATAAAACCGTTTTCCTGGGGCTTACGCTTGATTCAAGGCTACAATGGGGTTCTCATTTGAAATCTCTTGCGGGGCGCCTAAGTTCAGCAGCATATGCTGTTAGAAAAATCCGTCAATTTTCTGATGTAGATACCGCTAGACTGGTCTATTTTAGTTACTTTCATAGTATAATGTCTTATGGCATTCTGTTATGGGGACGGGCTGCAGACATTGAGTCTATATTTATTTTGCAAAAAAGAGCCATCAGAGCCATATATAATCTTCGTAGGCGCGATTCTCTAAGGGAACTGTTTAAGGAAATCAAAATCATGACGGTACATTGTCAATACATCTACGAAAACATAATGTACGTTAGAAAAAATCTACATCTTTTTAATAAAAGAGGTGACAGACACAATTACAGTACGAGAACTAGAGACCAATTAGTTCAGCCGGGCTTCAGACTCGCTAAAGTAGACTCATCTTTCATGGGGTACTGTTTAAGATGCTATAATAAAATTCCACAAAGTATTCTTGAACTGAATGAGACGAAATTTAAATCATGCATTAAACGCACACTATGTAAGCAAGCATATTACAAGTTGGACGATTATATCTCTGATAAAAATGCTTGGCTCAATGCCGGTCCTGCTCCACATGGACAGGGGCGCATAAACTGATTAATGGATAGCATTAAATAGTATTGTTGGAGCTGCTGAAGATTGTACAACTATCTTTGCATTGTATAGATTCAATTTCTTTTGGTATTATATAACCGCATAGCCCATATTATGTGAGTACTATGTAATAGAAAGCTATCCTTCGTTGGAAACCTACGTCATTTTTTTTTTTTTTTTGACTTGAATTTGCCCTGGCGGTTAAGTGTATGTCATGCTCACTCAAATGTCTCGCTGATGGTGGCGCGTGTGTCGGATCAGTTAGTTCCCTTCAAAATGGTTGAGTTGAATGGTGCTGATACATGCGTCATGTTCGTGAACGGGCGCTGTCAGTTGTGACTGGTCATCTCTTGGTTGCCACGGCTTATTTGAATTAATTATTTTATTTTTTGAATTGTTCTTTTCCTTGTTTTTACTATGGACACTTTTAACGTGCACATCTTGCTACATCGCTCTCACATAATGTACCATCTAAACATGAATGATGTAACCAAGGTTTTGTAAAAATATTCTGATTTAAAAGAGTGTCCATGGAGTTTCTTGCCCGTTCTTCTCCATAGAGATCTACGTTAGGGAATGGGCAACTACAGTACTTTCACAGTTTTTATGCCTTGTGACTGGGACTGTAGCTAAATTTCATTGTTGTCTTTGTTTCGACAGTTCAAAAGTGCCTGTAACGGGCCTACTTGAAATAAATGCTTTGATTTTGACCGTCAGCTTTTCCTAATGAAACTGCTGATATTCTTACACAGTGGACTTTTTGTATCACTGTGTTTGTATTGTGTTGTACCGCTGTTCAACAAACGGAATTAAATTCCAGCAGAATTACAGCGGCAACACTGGCTGTTGATTGAGGGAAAGCAATATGAAGCGAAAACAAACAGATAGCCTTCAACCCTATCGCTTTTTAAAACAATAAAATCTTTGTGACGAACTGTATTATAGCCAGCGGCACCAAATGTTTGCAGTCAATACTTTTTAATGCATTGATTGACGTTTCAAACTTAGGTAAAGAAACTTTCATACCCTACGAGGAATTTAGAGAAATTTATAAATACAGTCTGTAAATACAGGGTGTAAACGGACCCGAAAAAAAAACGTTTTACGGTAGGACTCAATGTAACGCACTTAAAACATTGTTCTGATGGAGGGATTGAATATTACGGGGGTCGTGGAGGTGTTTAAAGTAAAGTTCTTATATTAAAAACATGTATTAATTTTAAAAAAACTTGTGTAAAAGTTAGCATTTTGACCCCTAATATCTCCTTAACTAGAAAGTTATAAGGTATGGTCTAAAACAACAAAATGATCGCAAGGACGGGGAGAACAAGTGCATTTCGGCTTCGTTTAGGTTGTTATAATACCCTCTATTCCACCCTGGGTTGATTGAGATCAAAGTTTAGAAGCCTACCTACTGCTAAAAGAAACAAATCCGCAGCGGATGAAACTGGAGGCCGACGCCAACTCTTTTAAAGTGCTGGCCTGATAACGATAATTAGATGAGCGCGAAACAAAAACTATAGCCAACAAGTATGGGGGTGTAAATGGGCAATAAGGGGAGTAAATAGGGGGGAGGGTGATTATCATCTGACGTAGAACTCCTTAATGCCGGTAATAAGCGCTGAGAGCCGCATCCCACGCCTAATGCTGGGGTTACCTACTTAAGATGAGGAATAAAAAGGGGAAAGGCTGAAACACATTGCGATGAACTACTTACTCCTCACTCTTAGTGAGTAGACAAATAGAACACTCTAATAGTGATTACTTACTTGGATGGGTATGGCAACGTTCAGTTTGATAAGCCGACGCAATCTTAGGATTCTCAAATTATAAGTCCTTCAAAACAATAAACAGACTTTATATTGTAAGTAGAAACTTTCCGTATATTAAAATAATAACCGTAAAGATACAACCAGTATATTCTTCTTTAGTTGCAAAGTACACTCACAGAATGCATGTTATTTCTACTAAGATAATCTACCAAATTGGTCACATACCGTTGTGGTACTATGGTTGTATTTAGCGATCGGTGCTACTCTATCTAGATCTACTGCTATCTGACTATTCTGTGACGAAACTTTGACACACACATGAAATCCTTACCAATCCCATAGAATTATAACGTTCCTATTGAAAGTTGTTATCGTCCACCACAGGGAAGTAAGTCCGCTTGGGTACTGTTATTACTGAGTTTTGTATTTTTTTTCTCCATTTCCGCGATGTTTTGTGTCTGGGATTTAGAAATCCGTTCAGCGAGTACATTAGCTGTCTTGTATTTGACTAGCTGAAGTTTCTTATTGTTATCTTTATCTTTACTTCGAAGGCACAACATGAAGGTCTCAAACGATCTTTAACCACCAGTAAAAGTTTTATGATGACCTGTCTGAAGAACAAGGGTCAAAATAATACAAAATCTTTTAACACAACACTGATGTTCATCACTACAACACCAGCTTCAAGTACCTATTCCATATTAAAATCAAATTTCGATTTGATCCTACAAATTTCGATACAATAGTAATTTACCTCTCTCAGAAAGGTACAATTTTGGAACATAATATCTAGGTTACAGGCAAACCAACCTGGTTTGGCAGGCAAACCTTTGTGAGAGCTGGAGTCTATACCGGTTTCGAGACCTGTATGACATATCTTCAGGCTCACATCCTTAACATTACTTACCTTAACTGAGTGGTTACCAGAATGCTTAGCATTGTTTGTTTGTCCAGGAATTTTTCCAGTAACAATATTTTGAGAGGCAAAATTACGAACGCAGGATAACTTGCGTCTGGGCTAGCCCACCGTCCGTCCGTCGTATGACGACTAGCAGGCCGTGTCGACGGCGCGTTCGTGTTCCACGCGCGCCTCAAAGAGTTTTCAGCAAACGGGAGGAGCCCGCAAGGGCCGGTGCCTGCCAGGGCTGCGGGACTGTTCGAAAGAGATACCGCGGCCCTGGAACATAAAGGGCCAATGAAGGAACATGGGTGGTTTTTAGTCAGTAAGAGTCTGACACTCCCTTCCGCTCCGCCCAGGGCGGAGGGGAGTCATTTGATGATTTCCCACCAGCCAAAAAAAAAAAAAAAAAAAAAAAGGATAACTTGCGTCATGGAAGTATTCACTTGCATGACATTGACCAGTCTTAGTAATCCCCGCCAAAAAAAAAATGTTTTAACACGTGGATTCCAACATTTAACATGTTCATAGAAACTTTGAACATGGCGCCGTTGGTCTCGGTACCTATATCACCGTCACCTTCATATCCCTTACGATTGACACACGTGGCCACGCAAGTGTATCCAAACGCGTCAACACTGCAACTCCCAGGCGAGCCATTCACCTACATTCTTAACACTAACCGACCTTTCAGCCATCAGCTCTAACGCCCTACGACCATAGGACCTTGCGACGCGATTTGCGTCAAGCGACACGCTCGCGTCAGTACCGCTGCGTCCTTCGCATAAGTACCGCTGCATCTCAAGCCGCGACGCCGTGGTTCGTAGCACGCTCTAGACAACTCCTTTCATTTGTTGTTTCCTTACTCGCTGTCACAACACGCATGTCGCTTGAGCGTGTATCTCGTGGCCAAACGGTGACATCGCTTAGGGGATCTTAGATACACTGATAATCCTATAGCGGTTTAATATCGCGATCCATAGACTATAGCCAACTGAAAATGACATAATAACCGGCGTCGTACTAGACTCGGATCAGAACGACTTAGTGGATCGGCGAGACACTCAGCCGCTAGCACTAATTGCTTTCATTTAATATTAAAACTAAGATATTATTTAGTTGCATTGGTAAATCCATTTGCTTCTGTTTTAATAGCGTTAGCGTTGCTTAGTTATTCTGTCAATTTCAATTTTGAATTCACTATTGATACATTTTAGTAACTTGGAATACCAATTTAAGTACGAATCGATTAAGTTAGATTATGTAAATTACCACTGTAATGTCGTTCGGTTGATGAATAAAGCAGTTGAAGTATCTGGGGTTTATTTTTCATTTTATATAATCATTAAAACTTAGGGAAGACTTGATCATTCTTTCCCCTAGCTGGAGGGGAGAGTGTAAAAGGAACAGTGGCCTGGTGTGACCAGATTTACATTCGAATTACCATTCTACAATTAGTGTTGCCAATACAACTATTTTAAAAAAAGCATAGTTATTTTCCAATCTGTACCGAACCGTCTTCTTTAAGCCAATGCAAAAACTATCGTACAAGTTATTGTCATGCCACAAAACAAAACATTGTTATTCGAAAGCTTTTCGTATTTCCAATGACAAAATCCAATCGAGATAACAATCCAAGTTACTCGATTGCCAATTTGCAAATGAAAGCGAAACAAAGTGAAGTATGTTTTCCGAAGTTTGTGTCAACTTCCTTCACAGTCGCGATACTGTGTAAGCAATGTTCTTGGAACAATATGGCCACTGCGAAGCATACGTCGGCGGGGTAAAGTTCATTCTTTACTGTCATCACCAATTTGTATGGAAATTGTATGATTATCGCGTTGATTAGGATCGTGCATTGTGCCTTCCCTGAGTTTCATTTTAAGTCTCTTCTCGTGTATGTCTTCCTGTCTGCGACCGCGTCATCTTTCTTAACTACGGTTCGGTTTTCCTAATCATATAGAGGATTTATTCCAGAAGGTTTATTTGTGCGAGACATTCATATTTAACTTAGACTTCACACATACATTCACCCACCGACTGGCACCCATGTCAAGCAGGGGTGAATTCCAAGTGCCTTATAATGGCAAATGTAGTTTAGAATCTGTGATTCTAAACGAGATACTCAAGGCTATATATGTATCGCCTTCGGTATCTTCTATCAAATCATCAAGCACAATTTTAAAGGACACATTCACTTCTATCTAAAGCCACGCTTGCCCAACAAACGGCAAGAAAGGTCCGCAATATTCACACGTATTACTGTCAGGCAACGGCTAGTTTCGGACAGTGCCGGACAGGGGTGGCGGACGGGCGGCGGCGGCGGAATTTCATTAGCAGCGTCCACCTGAGATATAGCCCGCATATACCTCGCACTTGCGGATGCTAATTCGAAAACGACGGTGTAAAGAGTTTGTTATTAGAACTGCTTGCGTATGTACTTATGTGGTATTCCTTTCTGACCACAGCCCACGCACGCCACGCACGGTATATTTACAAAAAATAGGGATTAAAATCCTACTCAAAACATAGTTCGTTTTAGAGCAATATTTTGCTCCAGAAATTACCCCACATGAAAATTTAAAAGATATAGAACACGATAAACTTAGATAAGTCGAGCTTAATACATACAGCTCTTTATTACCGTAGTCGCATTACAATAGTTGATCAGTTAGTTCACCTTAAACAATCGCTGACAAATGAACACACTTTATACCACGGAAACAATACAGACTTATAGAAAACGTTCACGTTACTGACGTTTATTGAAATCAGTTAGTACTTAAGACTACTCAAATTATTGTGTAATATCGAATGCTGTCCGAGATACGGTGTCCGGGCTTCAGTGCGGACATTGTGGCGGACAGCGGCAACCGCGCCAGGAATCCATTTCCGTGACCACTACACCTCAGATGCGACCACTAATGCTGCGCTCGTTTGATACCTACAGCAAATACAGACATCTAAGGGCGAATTTCAACTTAGAAACTGGATGCCATCGCCATCAGCACATCTAAAGCGCGTTCAAGAGCTGTGAATGTCATAATTACTATTAGGTATTGGTATAGGTATAAATAGTCGTCATTATAATTAACACATTTGACTTTAGTCGTCATTGATTTGCATTACTTACCATCATTTATGAAGCTCCAAAGAAAATGATTTTATTACATTTATTTGAGAAATCATTACGATATTGATGGAAAACCTATTATCCATCGCTAGTATAACGGTAGTATCGGCTCTTGCCAAGTTGGATCAGCTAAATTGTCTGGCTGTAGATTGGCAAACAACATTGAGCTGAGTTTGAGGGCTCAGCTAGGTACTAGTACTTGCAATGTCCAACCGATATGTTTCATTGTAAACAGACATAAAATGATGGGTTTAAATTTCGTTGCACGTTAAATGTATTTTTTTTTACTGAAATCAAAAATTAATGAAGATAATTTAAATGAATGAAACTGCGGAAGGCAGCAATTATTTAACGAAAACCTTATTTATTAATAAATATTAAGGTATAATTAAATTGGAGCCGTTGCCGCCTGATTGAAATTGTATTCAACCTTTAATATTAAAGTTGGTTTCGCAGAATAAATTCATTCGTAAAAGATCAGACGCACTCAACCAAAATAGGAAATCGTTCAATTTCTCTCAATGTGTTCAAATTGATTTTCATCTTTTGATAGAGACAATTTAATTTTTCTCAATATTGGAAAGCATTGATCGAAATAAAATGATACAAATAACCAGTATTGTGTTAATAACAGCCATCGTTGAGATACTACTTTTTTGCCAATTAGTATAACTGTATTGATTGAATTTCAATCAGTTTAGAAAGCACATTTCTCGATTAAAATCGTTATTCGAAAATTTTTTGATTGAACAACAATAGAAAACTACTCTCTGTACCAAGGACAAGGCCAGGTCTAATATTGAAAGCTATCGTGTCACGTTTTACGTATTACTATACTCCGAACTTCAGATACCTAGTTGACTGAATCAGTATTTCAATACATTGCCACCTATCGTTTTGTATAGGATTATAAATGATTTCTACTCCCTGCCTTTGAGTCAGATAGTGTCCCCCAGGGTGCGAAGGTGTGTGGGGGTGTAGGAGAAGAGGGGGGGACATCGTCACCGCAACATGTAGCAAAAGCTTAAGCGGACGATTTCCATTTGCGACCCTTCGCTATCAGCAAACGTCTCGCGCATTGATTTATGTAACACATTTATATCGCGGTGCTCAGGTACAGCGGCATAGTGCTGATGGCTGCCGAAGGTACTTACATTAAATGAGTCATTTAAGTACTAACTAAGTAACTGTTTCACACCATAAGTAGTGTGTCACAAAGTGGAACTATGCCTTTTTAGATATGTCTTTGTGAAAATTAAATACGTATATTGTTTATTGTTCTGTCTTGATTGTAATATAAGAGATTTGAAGCATCCTTTTCAAATGACATCAGTTCCCTGCATGCGCACTTATATCGTCTTCCAACTGTACTCGCAAACGTCGTTCAGATCGAAATAGCACCCTCCCAGCACAGAAGCCATTCAGCTATTCCTTAAGTGAATTCCTTATATTTCACAAAGTTTTCATAATAAAATGGAGCTAGCGACCCGAAACAGAATGAGGGAGTAATTCCAATCTACTGGCACAGTCTCTTTGCTGGCTGGAAATGGAAAACAACGGGTTACAAGGTTGTTCGTAATCCCGAGAACTGGACGTGTCTGGAACGAAATATTGTGGAGAAGTTGAACATAGAAGTGTGATAGATTTTGTCTAGTCATCGAAATCTGGGCCTTTGGCACGAAAACCCAATCATAGAAACCAATTCTGCAATAAGATCGTGAAATAAAACCTCTTAACCCCAGAAACACTGTTGAAAAAATGTTTTGTAAATAATACACGCACAGATTGTTAACAACAGCTACTCACGAGGCAACATGGCCGCCGGGCGAATCACCCAGTTACATATGTTAATAGGAATATTATCTATTTGAGTCGCACCGTTTATCTCCGAGAATGAACTGTATGGACATGGGAACCAATCGACTCAATGCAAAAATTGCAAATTGCAGCTACGAGTATGTATTAGCTGTACCGGTATTTCGATTTTACTAAACTACTCGAATTAGTGATGCTTGGCGCGTGTGAAGGATGAATAAGTGAGAAAAGTTATGGGAAGAAATGGAGGACTCACCTGACATACTCGTAGTATAGGTAGGTGCCTATATAGTTCGTAACAAGTATTCAATAGAGTACGTCTTTATAAAACTAACTTAATTTCCTGGCTGGTATATATCTTCCAGGAAAATATGAAACCAATCAAACTGACGGTTTGACAAGAAATATAAAACGAGCAACTTAAATTATATTTTTCAGACATTCAAGAATTCACGATAAAATTTTATTAGCTGGTATCATGTGAGATCTAACACAATATATCTTATGTTATTGAACAATATAACCGAGTGATTACTGTGTAGAGGACAGACGACCGCCCGACTCACACAAGCTGTAGTTACGTCTCACACATCGCGCATTGTTAGCACTTGTTGTGTACCTAGTAGTACCTACCGCATAATACTGCTGTGAAAAGAATGCGATTACATCTCACGTGTGTCGTCCTGTCTTCAAAATATTACGGTTGATAAATACGATCGTGATTGGAAGCTCTTTGATAAAATATTTAACAGTCAAGCACTGAATAACTTCGCATAACGAACGCGCCCTCTTCTGCGAATGCTCGCACTAAAGAGAGAAATATAACCTGAACCCTTTAAAAGGCAAATGGATATTCGCTTTTTAGGTTTTTATGATAACTTTTAAAAGCCGAATCTCTTTGTGGAGCTCAGCTGAGTGAAGTATCCAGCGCGCACTGCCTGACGCATACTCACCTACTGCACACGTCCGTACGGAGGAACTGTTTTCACTAAAAATGTAAAACTATGCGGAGCAGGTTATCCTGTTATCCAATTTGTCGTCGAATCGCAGGAGAGTTCTCCTCTATTTTAGTTTGCCGCCACAATTTTCAATTTTGTTTGAGTACGGCATCCAAAACGGCAGTTTAAATTTCGTTTTCCGAATAGAATTTTATTTTTTTTAAATTCGCCCAAGGAATGAAATCCGAGGTGCGAAATCAGGGATTCGCTTTGAAATGCTCGAGTGTATTTGTCGAGTGGCTTGTGCAGTTGTGCCTGCGGCGGGGGAGTTCAGAGGCGAAGAGCTGCCGAGGGAGGGGGCTAGGTGTCATGTAGAATGTAGGGCTGTATGCAGCGGCGCGTGCACGTCTGGTCGCCGGTGGGCGAGGACAGGCGCGGCACAATGGACATATTAGTATTAACACAATTATACTGTATTTCAACTAGGAACAAAAAGTGGAATCGGCTCACGGACATGTCATAAGCCGGAACTGTCGCATCTAGACAAGTGGTTACGTTTTATGTGTTTAGTTAGTGCAACATAACGAAAAGTTTAGTTGACCACCCGAACACCCACCTCGTTTGATTACATAAAAGGGGTCTGGAGTTGGTTTACTGTTTATTTTTACACAGTGGCGTGGGCAGGCTCCTCGGCTCCTCGGCTAGGCACTCTCGACACGTGAAACCATTGACGAAAACATCAGCTGTCGCGGCCGCAACGCAAGCGTCGCCGGCGCCTTTATAAATGTGTTTGTTCAGGAGCCGTCCGTAACTTAGATCTTAGCCGAGTTACTTCTATTGGAAATTTCTTATAGATTATTGTTACTTCATTGCTAATGGATTAAAGACACGATAGATAAAGTCTTTAGATATTTCATCAGATTCGTTATTCAAATTTATTGTCAAAAATAGTGAACACCCTTATGATACAAACTTTGGGTCCGTTTTTCGTTATCATAGTGTCGACCCCAAAACCTTGTATCAGTAAACCGGCAGTCCTCCAAAAGGCCCTTAATTACCGTAACTACAGCCGGACAGGGGCAGACTTAAAAATCATCAACAAACGACAATCTGACATTGCCATAATCCGACACTATTAGTGGTGTGACACACTAAACCGACCGGCACGATAATGGCGCCACCTGCCGGGATTAGGGCGCGGGCGATGCCGGGCGGCGAGCTTGCATGTGTCGACTTAAGCACGAATGAACACGGCTTTGTCTCCAGAACAAGGCTAATGACGTTTGTGCAAGGATTATGCTTTCCTGTCATTTGTTTATCACAAAATTCTCTGTACTTTAAGTAAGAAAACATTGCTCAATGCCAGTCACAATTAATTTCTAACAAAAAAAAACCGGCCAAGTGCAAGTCGGACTCGCGCACGAAGGGTTCCGTACAATTACGTTGTGTTATGAAATTATTTTTTTAATATTTGAGTTGATTGAATGAAAGGTAAATTGCGGTTTACGATTTATGACGTATTAAAAAAAAACTACTTACTAGATCTCGTTCAAACCAATTTTCGGTGGAAGTTTGCATGGTAATGTACATCACATATTTTTTTTAGTTTTATCATTCTCTTATTTTAGAAGTTACAGGGTAGGGGGGGGACACATTTTACCACTTTGGAAGTGTCTCTCGCGCAAACTATTCAGTTTAGAGATAAATGATACTAGAAACCTCAATATCATTTTTGAAGACCTATCCATAGATACCCCACAAGTATGGGATGATGAAAAAAAAAATTGGGTTTCAGTTCTAAGTATGGGGAACCCCCAAAATGTATTTTTTTTTCTGTTTTTGTGTAAAAATCTTAATGCGGTTCACAGAATACATCTACTTACCAAGTTTCTACAGTATAGTTCTTATAGTTTCGGAAAAAAGTGGCTGTGACATACGGACGGACAGACAGACAGACATGACGAATCAATAAGGGTTCCGTTTTTTGCCATTTGGCTACGGAAACCTAAAAATGTGTTCATAATGCTGTGCTTTTTAGATTTTGACATTATTATTGTAACAAATCCTTCAACGAAGAACTGAACCATTGAAGATTTGGTGTTGTTTCTCTTTCGTGATCGAATTAAAAAATCACATTCTGTTATTATTATTAGATATTAAAATACTACATCAATGTACAAACGAATTTACATATCCGCCAATTAACTGCTGAACTCGAATTTACCGTTACATGTAAGTGTTTTTGAGAACAGAACTTGACAGTCACACACATTGTACGAGCGCCTCGTTTGACTCGTGCAGTGACCGCGAGACCATCGCGTGTATCTAAGTAAAAGTATTTCAAATGACCAGCGACAAACACAAAAAACGCGAACCTCCGAACAACATAACGTATGGTACAACACACGCATGGCTCCCCCGGGGCCAATCTTCACGACGACGACTCCCCATGACGGAATATCTCGCAGATGTACGGCACAGATCAAAGATATGTGTTTCTATGACCACTTTGTGGGAAATAAATTATTGGTCCATTGTGAACATTTCATATGAGGTTTTTTGCTCGTAACCTACATGACACATAAGAGTCGGAGTCAGATAAACATCGATCTTTTGACAACGCTGACCGCACGAAAATTAGTGGTAGATTGGACGACTTACAGACTTACAGGACGGAGCACTAATTACATATTAACAAACCTGACCTCGGACGGGACACGGATAAAGCAACACAATCCAGCTATCTGCAGCCGATGTCGGACACATGATGCTTCCAAATCTCTGAAATAAAATTGGGCATCTCTGGAATGAGTTCAGAGGCGAAAATACGAGTGGAGTCGGCTTCACAGTGAGCAACGGCTGAAATCCCTAATTAGCAGCCACAGTGTCGCTCCTTACATTATACAGCGTGTGTTTTGAGTCATGGACTTTTTTGCATGTTACTATTATTTTTGAGGTTTTATTTCGTTCATGAGATGACGTCGACGCTCGTCATTTTTATCTCTGAAAAGCGCCCAAATAGCACAGTTATACGCTCTGAGTCAGACTCCTTGTTTAACTTCAAACGACCAAAGCAAACAACATAGTCATTAAACTCCTACATTTGGACCCATTACGCAAGATTTGCAGCATGATTGTCGCACCCCATGATGGATGATGGTTGATTTTTTCTATTCTAATTTGTATGTCAGTAACGACAAAACATAGCAAGAACCTTAACTATTTATAACATCCCTAATGTTATACCTATGTTTTACAAATAAATGATTCTGCTTGTTGCACAAGCACAACACTGAATGTCTGGATTACCAATGTATATACTATAATCATCATCTTCCATTTGCTCTGCCTCTGTACCTGCAAGACTCATCATATTAGAGATCTTCGCCGGATAAGCTCCGAGTGACAGTACACCCGGACTAACGAACTATTAGCATAACAAAACACTTCGCTTTCCATTCCCGGGTGGATGCGGGCGGCGGCACATGCGGGAGGGGGCAGGGTGGATAGCGCGCAATGCACGTCAAGACACTCTATTGTTGCCCAATTGTATTCACGGTAATGGGTGCGGGAATCTGAGCCGCATCGCATCGCCTGCATACTTGTTCGCACAAACGTCGCCGCGACGCAGATTTGCCGGTAGAGCTGCCCGTGCGCTACCTGCCGATGTCGTACCTACGTGTCGGTATCGATATTGTCGGTTTATCATCGTGGAAAACAAACTGTGTCACAAAGAAGACATTTTACCATCGTAATATTATACACAAGAAAGTTTCATTGTTTTGTAAGCTAAGGATAAAGATGTCAAACTTGTCTTATTGATGTACACGTAAACAAAAAGTAGATAGTACTTCTATAACTTTCGTAAAGTGATTGTATATTAAGATCTTTCGCAAGCTTCAGTTTGCCATTAACGATAAAATTAGTTTTCGAATTGATATCGAGTTTCAAAGGTCAAAACTCAGAAGTAAATACAGAGATCTGGTTCCAGTTAGTCTATGTTTAAACAAATCATTGATGTTACCCAAACACGGTCGCTTGTTGTCGCAGATACAATAGGGTTTGTATCCGTATTGAGTGGTACATCCTGCATACAGCCTGCTGATGCATTGTCAGCACAATCGTAGGTAGAGCGTATCGCTGGCTTATCGTCTATTGTTATATTCACATTAGCGATGACCAATGATGTGCAGGGATTGTTTATACGAACTATCAAGCATATTAAATGACATTACGTGACTATTTACGTATCACATAGCCAGTTAATTGATATTGTCGCGAACAATATAATAAGTTTCTATTTGATGTTCTAATTGATATAAATTGGCATTTTAGCAGAATAATTTGTGCGTAATAGGAATTTGTTGAATCCCCAAATGTAATACAATATTCATGCCTATGAGTAGCTAATTGTTTGTTTGTAAACGATATATTACTATCTGGCTTTGTTAGTAATGTGTTTTGTTTTATATTAGTTGTAATAAAATGTTCGCAAGCCTTTCAGTCGCGGGCAATAGGCAACAATAGTTCAAAGGAAAATCTACCACTGAAAACAGAAAAAAACATCGTGCCATTATCGACATCACCGCATCTCTATTGACAAACAAATGGGATTCTTGCTCGCATTCGGTCGCGGCCCCCGCACAGTCGGCCCCGGCGGCACACGGCACACGGCTCACGGCACGGCTTGCCGCTCAGCTGTTTGCTCGCGCACTAACCGTTGCGCAGTGATGCGGGAGCCTGTGTTTGTGCCGCGGTGAACGTCGTCGCGCAAACACACGCCGCGCTGGAGACGCCCGACCTGAGGAAAACGCGGAATATTGACAATACGAATTTCGGAGAGGTGTTGCGATATAAGTTTTTGTATTTAGCGAGACAATTATCTATGTAGAACACAGTAACGTTTTTCTAAGGGTCATGATCAAAATTGATAAGAAGGGTCTAGAATTTATATTTAGTGCTTTAACAGTTGTTCTCTCGCATCTATTATTGTACTGTTGTACAGTAATAGATGCATTATATGAGGTAACAGACTTATAGATCTCTAGTGGTATCGACCCTGACTTACGACTCATAGTTCGTGGGTTCGAATTCAAGAAGGCAAATGACCACGTCTGATTTATTTTAACACCAACACCGCCTTCAAAACGGTGAATAAAATCATCGTGAGGAAATCGGCATTCCCTAGAACCAAAAAAAAATTAAGTCATGGGACATCCCCATACCGTGTGTGGGCCTGCGTGCTGAAACAAGCCCCACTTGTTCACCAGTAGAACAAGAACTGAAAGAACACTGAACTGAACTACACTAGAACTGTATAGGCTTATCATGCTTGTGCTTATGCATCAGTGTACGTATAGAACGCTTGAATAAGAAAACGTTCTTATTCATCATTAGTAAATCAACTAGTCACAAAATAAATAAAATCAATCAGTAACAAAACCTATTGAGAAAGCTTACAAACCTGCACTGCCACACTACACAAGTATCAGTAGTGAGAGAAGACGCCGGCCATCGCGGGGACCGAGGACGAGTAGGCAGGGGGCAGGGTAGTGACGTCACCTGTCTGAGAAACAGGACAAACGGCGTGGCCGCCTGGCTGCGAGCCACTGACGCGAGGGAATGTACCACGAGAGTCACGCGGGGTGGGTGGTTCCGTATGGGGTACTTGAGCTGGAATCACGTTGAGCCGTCGGTCCTGAGCTTGAGCTCTCCCTGGACGTGTTGGATGACCGGCCCGGACCATAAGAGTGAGTAGGGACCAATTAGGTACATAAGTATTTTTAGTTCTTGTTGTAGCTGTTGCCTGCGACCTCTGTTAGCGTGAAATTATTATAAAAAAATATTACTTCCCTTTCTTAATCGAATTTTGTTAAAAACCCTAATTCTTAATCGAAAATAAAAAAAATGTTTTAGTTACTCCTTATGACACCAGCTATTTGCCAGTAAAAGTCCCGTCAAAATTGGTCAAGCCGTTCGGAGATTAGCTGGAACAAACAGACAAAAATTAAAAAAAAATGTGTTTTTGTTATATTATATTTTCATAATAAATTCACTAAAAAGCTGTTATTTTGATATTACAAACAGACACTTAAATTTTATTAACTTGTATAGGTGACACCAAGTGCTGCATTATAATGACTAGTTAGCAACACAAGCCGTTTCATTTGCACAACCTCCAAAAGAGACCTAAGGTCAAAGAATGCTAGCAAACGAGGAGGTACGACGGTAGAGGACGTCACATCAAGGTAGACATAACTTTAAGGAACTAATAAATAAACGTGCTATTATCATCCCTCTTCATCTGAAAGTACATACTGCAGGGGAGTACAGTAACATCACAGTGTTATTTCAATTAATGTTTGTTTGTTCGTGTGGTGTGTACTCACCTGCAGTAGAAGCAACGTCTCTTATAAACACGACATTCCACACATTCCCGCTCAAATTGCATTTCTTAACTCAACAAAACACTCGTGAGAAATCGCACCATTTCCAACCGCATATAAATTGAAAATTGTTACTTCGAGTTACGTTGTTTTCGTCGCGTGTGTGTTCCATGTAACGGGGCGATGACACATAGTTTAACACTACACAGTGCACACACGTTTGTTCCAACGTTTATTTATTGTTTATGAATTCCATCCACTACCGAGTCATTCGCTTATATTCGTAGCTGAAGGTTGAGCGCGTCAGCACCGAACGCGCGCGCGTGTGTTTCCATCACGTGAAGAATAGCACCAGTTTAAACTACATCAATTCAAATTGTTACCGCTGCGACGTTCGCTCGCGATAGTTTCGCGGCAATACATTACTACTGTGACAGATAGTTTAGCGTGGTGTCCGCTGTTGATTTATTTTATTTGGTGTTTAGTGCTTGTGTACCTACGTGTGGCAGACCGGCCGCGCGTGGCCTCGCCTTGTGTTTCTAGTCTAGTTTAAATCGAGCGGTCAGCCGTGGCGACTGAAAAATTACACTATTTTACGCAGATTCAAATATTGTTGTTGTGTGCGCTGCGATAGATAGCACGGTGTGAATGTAATCTGTGGCCTGTGATTGATTAGAGTTCGCGTTTTATCTATGACTGGAAAGTTTTTTGGAAAACACTCTCGGCTCTACGTGTTAAATAAGTGCACTATTATTTGTATTTCATTTCTGTAGTTATAACATTTCAATTAACCGTTACAAATAGAAACACTGTATGATATACAGACACGTTTCAGCCTCACTTTAACTACGGATTGCACATTTGCTACGACGTAGCCGATCGCTACGTGTGCTACGACGTCGTAGCCACTAACCGCCACGCGTCAAGTCTTGAACGTCGCTACATCGGACATGAATAACACTGTGTTTGTAGCCGGAAGTGGTTTTAGCAATTTAGTTAGTTCATTGCACATTGTGCTATACTTACCTACCAACTTGTAAATTTCGCAGATCTATTTGCACAGTAGGCCTAAAAGGCAGCGTAAGACAAAGTAAGTAAGCAAACAGTTCCCGCTGGTATACGGTACATAAAAACAAAACAGTTTTATATAGTCTGGGCTGCCGCGTACCTCAGGCTCACGCTGTGCGAGAGGTTCTATGAGTGACACCGTTGTGAGGTTACAAGTGATTGCTGCACATGTTGTACATAGGCGTCAGATAAACTATTAAGACAGCATAATTAATCAACTCGTTTCGTTCCAAGCTAAGACACCGGTCCCACCGCCGAGTAGCGAGACGCGAGTAGAGCTAGCAACTAAAACCGAATTGTTTTTTTGACAAGTTCAGTTAAAGACTTGTAACTGTAATTAATCAGATACATCTCTTTTACTGACCGGAATCTACATCCATTTCACTTTTTCTTGTTCGTTTTCAGTCGCTTCTTAGTCGGCAGTGGGACATGTATCGGCGGTACTTGTGATGAACAACGATAATAGTAATCATTTGTAACTTTAAACATAGATATTTGTGGTCAGAAAACATTTACAAATTATCAAAACCAGGGGTACCCCTGCCACAGTAGCCGCGTGCCGCCCCTGTCATCTGAGTCGAAAGCCGCGCGTGAGCGAGCGCACTCCATCGCTGTGCACACATCGCGCGCTCGCCGCTTGACCACGGACTACACGGCGCGTCACGCGTGGCGAGAGTAAGAAAACAAATGAAAGCGCGGCGACAGTACGTACGCGGAGGGAACAAACGTCACGAGCACACTCCGTGGACCCGAATACAACCCGCAGTGGACGACCGCACGGCGAAGTTTAGCCTCGACGACTCACTTCCGCGTCTTTATGCAAAACTATTGCTTGTTTTTGTTTCAGTATTTATTGCAGTAGTTCGTGTTTACTTAGCACTTGCGTTACGTTTAATTTTTCTCATTTCCATGATACACTGTATTTGCATAAACCGCGCTATATTTAAACTGAACGCTTGACCTAATCAGTTATTTATGAACGCCCATGTTATTTATACATGAGTTTATAATTTTATTACTTTCATGTAATAATAGGTATTTAATTAATACACTTTCGTAGAAAGCATCCAACGTACTACATTGAAAAGTATAATTCATTAAAAATGTTGCAGCCCGTTACATTAAATTAATAATGTAAGTATACTATTAGCGTTATAAAAATACTGCAATCCTAATAAATCAAAAATCCTAGTTGACAATCAGCTACTACAAGACAAGCAGAATCCCTTTAACGTTCAGCTTGCTTACTTCATACTCCTCGAGGAACATAATAAAATACTAACCAACGATTTACGACCTGGTCCCATCCACTGATACTGGTAAATAGTAGTGACGTCACTGTCATAAGGGGACGGCTGAGAGAGGCAGGGGTCACAAATACGAGCAAAAAGCAAAGGTAATGGTCTTATTACCTGTGGATGGGTAACCCGGGTCGGAAAGTAAATCAGGTAAGAAGATGATTTGCCATCTCATTCACCGAAGATTAGTTACAGGGTGTGCCTGGTAAGGCCCGTGCGCCTGTGCGCACAAGCTGCCAAACTGAAATATAACCGTTTTTTTATGAAATGTGCAAGAGAACGGCTCCAGGCGGGCGGGTCAGCGACGCGACAGTGGGCACGTTACAGGCTGGTTGTGCTGTGCAGGAGAACTTCAATGAACTTATCCCGTGTTGATAAAACAGGTAATAATCAAAATAATTGTATAAAGTTGCGATGTTATTGTAACTGGCGAAATGTGGGTGTACACTTCTGCCTAACCTTTCGAGGAAAACAGACATTATATTGTTTGTAAAGTTGCAAATTAATATTGAGTTCCGCAAGCAGAACACCTTTCTGGGAAGAATATAATGATTCCGTGAAATCTCAGTAGAAATATATGATTGTGAACACAGTAAAACACAATCTTATTACACAAACTTATTTGTTAGCACAGTACTCCAAGCAACATTTATTTTGTGTCACCAAGAGATCGACAGCTGCCTCCAGCAGCCTCTCATCACAATAATATCGTGTCTAACATAGTCAACCAATACATCAAACACAATCTGAATACTCACCTAGTACAGTATTTTAAGTTGCCATTATTTTCTCGTTCAGCCATAATAGAAATATGTATAAAGGAATATGACCTTTAAACACATCTGCATACATACATATTTATTAGGTATTTGCTATGCTTGTGACTTTGCCCACGTATTGCATTGTTATAATATTGTTACTTTTCGGGGAGGAACAGTATTTTTAAGCTTGTTAGCTAGCTTCATTTGAGAAATAGCTTAGCACCTTCATTATGCTGGTTTAGGTGATTTAATCTAGATACGTAACACATAGGGTCTATTTTACCACTTACAGATAAGTTCAGGTTTCCATCCCACATATTCTGAGACATTATTTAATAATTATTGGAACGTAGTTCCTTATCGCGCGTTGCGGGGCTAGACGGAAGAAATTCAGACGAAAAGTGTGTACGACACTTTTACCCGACTGCGCGACGCAAAGGAGGGTAATGTGTTTTTGCTATAGTAAGCTATTGTAAGCCGTGCGGCGTGCGCATGTTATAGAAAGCAAGCCAGATATTTTCGTTTCGTCTTTGGTCTGTGGATGGGTGATCAAGGTTAAGCAACGACTGCCCAGGTCTGCCTGTGGATGGGTGACCCAAGTTAAGCAACGGTTACCGAGGTCTGTCTGTGGATGGGTGATCAAGGTTAAGCAACGACTGGTGGTGGTGGCGTTGGTGGTGGTTTTTTTTTGTGCCAATTTTTTTTTTACAATTCCTGCACTAGGTACTTAATCGAAAGGAACTTCGTTCCATCCGGGTGTCCCTTGACACCTCTCTAGTTTTTTTATTTATAGAGAGTGCCTATCCGGATATATGAAACAGACCCTCAATGTTTCTCGTAAAGGTAAGGTGGTTTTAGTGAATTAAGATTCCTATTAGGTAAGTTCAATATAGCCCGTAGAGCCCTAAATATCCCACTAGGGGTCTAGTGGGTCGTCGCCACACGAATTGTTTCCCTAAGCATCCCTGTGAAGGGCCAGGTGGCGACATTGTGTGGCCCTGGTGAGCTCTCAACCTTCACTTGTTATTTACTGCTTACTGCTCACCCCCCCGACGGCCGCGCTTAGCAAACGTCTGCGAACGTGATCGATTCGCCATTCATACAGGGCTCATGTTTGCGTTGTTTGTTGCAGTCGATGTGGTGTCAGGCACACGGTTCATAATAAAAACAATATTTATGTTTCATATGTTTGCGTTATGGTTACGTTTGAGCTAATATTAGCTCTTGTATTTTATATTATCTCACTTTTGTACAACAATGAATGGGTCTAAAATACGTACCTTAATAGTAGCTAGTTTCACAACTGGACCTCGGCCTCCCATAGATTTAGGTCAGCACCTCTGTGAGAACTACTTCTCGCGACCTTTTGTAGAATGTGTGTCCATTCCGTTGGTGCTTATCTAACATGTTTATAGGTCTATAAATGTCACTTTTTGCCGAAAAATTACAGTTGACAAATTATCATCTTGTGTTAGTGTGTTGTGTGTATCTTTAGTGTTTAGTGTTATACTTAACACAGTTGACTATGCGCGTGAATTAAGCTCAAAAACTATGTTGATGTATTAACTTTTCTTTTATGTGTGTTTGTGCCTATGTATTAACAAAACAACACTGAATTTTTAAACTCACGTAAAACACTAAAGAAACTAAGACCATCCCAATGTTTTAGAATGGCACACTGCACAACAAGTTTTGCTAGTTCTCTACAGTGACAGTGACAGTGTATTGAAGACATAATTTCAGATACTAAATAAGACAGAAATCATGTTCTCCAATAATCTTTATCTTCTTAAAACAAACGTAATTACTTACTTCTAACCATTTACAACTTTGTCTTATGATTCAATTTCATCCAAACTCTCTGTTATAATATAATTGATCGAGCGGTTAATTCCAAAAATAGATTCCTAAAGTCATTTTGATTACCAAATTATTGCTTTGCAGCAATGTTTCCAAAAACGCTCCCGATGTTTTTCTGGTCATCAGCCGGCAGCAGTCCAGTGCCAAACATACGTCTAGCACTCATATACGTGAGTAATGGCGGCGACGTGTCAGCGTGCACTCCAGCACTTTCACGCAAATGACCGCTACGCCACCGACACGCCGCTAGCACGCCGCTGTTGCGCCGCGAGCACGCTGAACACTCGCACGCGTGACATGTGACTAATTCACTTTTTGCGTGCACCTACTGGGGCTGGGCACAGTACCTACAGTTGTGTAGGTTGTTGGCTTGGCCACGTTTCGCTTCAGAATGGTCAAGTTATTGAATTTAGTCATTTATCATGCAACATGCACTGGTTACGTGTCAAACTATTACTATAATTGCATTATAAAAATTATAAAAACTCCATCTCATTTTTACTTTCTCCCCGCAAGGTAAAGGAATACCTCTTCCTTCACACAAAAGGCATGAACATTGACCACAACGCTTGCTCGCAATTAATAGGCGATTTCCGACATAGATCATATTTCAATTAATTCTAGAATGCATTTTCGTACGAACGGACAAGATAATTAGAAAAATTCTTTAACAAAAACGCTTAGACAAGTGCTAGTGGCAATGGAAGAAATAAGAACATTCCTTTCCGTTTACCTTTTTAATTAAAAATGGAAATTACGACTCTATTTATTTCTGCACATCCTTTTGAACTGGTTTCAGTTGTACAAACTACTACCATTTGCCACTAAGTGTGTGACCGGTCCTCGCCGCGAAATCGGTACTTTATGTACATGCCACGGAAACGAATAGTTCGCGCTGACGTCCGAACGGAAGCGAGGCAGAGGATGTCTTTTCATTTTTATTGCATTCATTCTTTCTGATCGTCTAAAGTTTATTTCGTGTCGATAATTGCGCTCACTTCCACACAATCACCCAATATTTACCAGTGGCATGATTTACTGTTCCTAGCTTTACTTAGCCAAGATTAGGGATGCGGCTATCACAAGCACGTTGCCTGCGAGTCACAAACAGTCATCAAATATCACGTCACGCATACACAGCACTACTTACCCACACACAAGTACACGGTGCGTGTGGTGTGTACTCATGTACTTATCTCAGTTTTGTGTGTTCTCAGTGATTGTGAGCTACGATTGAGATAGACGAATGAAACAGCCATAAGTTAATTAAAAGAAAGTTGTTTTCACTTAGTTTTGTTTATATAGCGAAAGTAAGCCATGTTTTTAGTAATAAAGACGTGAGATAATGTGTAGTTATAATTTTCATAGAAAAAACTAAACCATGCAATAAATAAGTGTGTTAAATGACTCACTATACGACGAGTTTATATAACTTCTATTTTTATTATATTCCAAGAGGTGATACTGAAAGTGATTTACTGAAAAACCAAATACTTTTAACATTCAATTTTCCTAGAAATAAAGTTCAAAACCGCAGCCGACCGTACTTGCTGGGTTACCAGTAAATACATTAATTAAAATTTTCACCGTTCCAACATAATAAATTACAAAAAAACAACATTCCAGAAATTTTATTACACTTTTAACTGATTTAGTATGAACTAAGAAAAGAAACGTGCGACATAGTTGACCATTAAGATAAGTGAGTGAATGCAACAGTTGCGTCGCTCACTCACGAACACATAAATATGAACCGGTCGCGTGCCTGTCATTCACTACCCGGTGGCACAAACTAACCTATTTACTGCGGCTCTCGTTACGCGACGGGTCCAACTTAATCACTTTCTATTTATAACTCATGAGCGCACATTAGTGTAACGATCGTCCACTCAAGCAATAATAGAACAATATAAATAACGAGAACATAGTCATAAAGTTAGTAGATCAAATATACACGGACAAGGGAATTCATGTCCTTCAACCCTAGTTACATAAGTAACATAACATCACGTTGGTTTTTGTCTTAAGGATTATACATATGCTAAAAGAACCTGTCCGATCCGAAAGGAGCACATAGGTATACCGATGACATTGCCAAATGCAATAAGAAACATAAAAAAATCATAAAAGCAAAAATATTAATGAATTTAAAAATGGATATTTTTTTCCTAAATTATCACCGTTTCACTTAATTCCAAAAAAAACTTTAAACGTGACGACACCATATTCGGCATAAGCATGTGGTGTAACTTTCATCGGTGTATTTTTTACTTGTTCTCCAAAAAGGATTACATAAGTAAAATCTAATATCGATACCTAATAATACCTTCACGGATCGGACAAGTTTTTTTTAACATATTGTATATTGTGATAGAGATGACCTACTGTACACCCACACCTCACTCATCGTCTGATATAATAATAATAATATTTAAAATTTATTTCGGAAAACATCCATATTGTGTTAGTATTTGAACTTACAAAACTATTCTTAGTAGCACTATAATTTAAAAACCTAAAAAATGTATTTAAATATCTTCCGTCAGCACCGAGCCCGCAGCATTGTCTACGGGGCACTGCATCAGGATGCTATTGGAGCTTCCACGTATCCTACGCATTAGGCGGGGCTATATTTAAGTCCCAAGTGATAGATAGTTATGAAACCAATCCTAACACTAAAAATAAGTTACGCATGCTTATTATTCTGCATGTATATAAGCAAACTCCAAACATTACGTAACAAGTAAATACCTTTAAGTTGTGAGAACGTGTAGCCTGAATTCTTATTCCAGCAACATATTCTTAAAACTTACTTAGATCTAACTAAATAATTAAGTTACTTTTCTTAGAAGTCTAAAATCAGTTAATCCAATAAGCCTCGTGTTGTATGTTAGTTAAGTCGCTCTGAAAACAGTGAAGGAAAACATCATGAGAAAACATGGCATGTCGCAGAACCGAAAAATCACCAGTCGGCACCGGGCCCGAGTGTTGGATACCGGGCCACTCCCTCTCACAGAGAGTGTGCCGGTGGAGCATTGGGACCTGACTGGAATTGATAAAGCCTGATTAGATCTGTTTATCATGCTAATGAACAGTCGATTAGACTTGGCAAGTTGTTAGTGCTAGACTATTGCACAAAAAAGATCTAATAAAATCAACTTGTCAACAGAACACAGGAACTAAATAAGCTCAATACATTATTGATGACACAGCGTTCATAAGGACATGTACTCACGTGCCGTCCTAGGCTGGTTGCTAGGATATTATCCTAATACTTCGTTGTGCTCGGCGGCACGTCCTCGCAGGAACGTCGCCTAACGTCGTATTCCACGAGTGTTCACCTGCCATCGACTGCGGACGACAAATTACCGAATATCTTACGGATACGTTCACGTAAGAAGGTTTTAGTGATCCTTGGGGTCTGTGGTGGCGGTTTTCTTTGTTATTTTTGTTGCTGATATCTAAGATTGACTGTTTCGTGTGCGTGTGTATATTGTCTTTAGGTGTGTGTACGGAGAGAAATGAAATGCGACGGAACTTGGATATATCCTATATAACACGATATTGATATAGTCGTGGTCGCGCGTCGTGACGTACACTTATGGACTGACCACGTGACCTACATAAATGTCACCTAGGTGACGTCTAGACCTGTCCTAAGAACACCACACTGAATGTGTACTTAGGACGTAGCCTAGAATAGATTCACGTGTCAAGAGAAGAGGGGAGAAAAAGCAAAATAAGTGGTTGTTTTTTGATATTAATTTAATTAACTATTAATACACTTCTGGAACTGAAATAATAGTAAGTAATTACAATCGGCAGACATCAAGACATATATTTATGGCTTCTTTTATGTACGTATTCTTTTCTTACGTTCCCAAAAAAACATTTTATTCCTTTTCATGGATTCTTAAGCAAAGTACTTAAATTGTAAGTTGCTTACATTATTGAATATAGTTTACCTCAACTTTCCTCGAGTACATCTAGGATTCATCTATCTACACTTTACATCATCGCACGAATAGCTGTTCCAGCCCTTACAATAAATACGTCCCCGTGCGTGAGCCGAGTGAGCCCGAGTGTGACCGAAGTTCCCCGAGCCTGGTCGAACAATGGCAGCCTACACAATAGGATACCTAAGTGAGCTCTAGAGGTTAATCACGACACACGAGTACAGAAGATCCACTCGATACAGTCGTCAACAGTTTTTTTTTTTTTTTTTTTTTTTTTTTATTACAAAATGGGCCTGCTCTTGACCTCGATCACGCCTGGTGGAAAGCGATGGACAGTTGTGATTCATCGATTGCTGGATAATAATGAACTCTTTAGCAAAAAAACGAGTGACTCTTCTGGATATAATATGTATCTCCACATGCACTCGCATGACTCGAGCCCATTTAATTCTGCCTTTTATTTTTTTGGATCTTTCAACCAATATTGTAGCAACTGCTGAGATTTAAAGTATTTATAAGTATCTTCCCTTATAAGAGGTCCTTCTGCACATTCTTCCCTAGCGTCAACATGCATGAACACAAAGTTTTCATGACGAAGCCGCCGAGTGAGTGACGTGAACTTTTTTATTTGCTACACAATACGCAACATCTGGTGAGCTGCGAAAGTGATCGAGTTGAAAGAAAGCTGATTAAAAAATATCCTGTGACATAGTGCCCAACACGTATTTATTTCGTCTTTATTCCGACTAGCCAAAATTAGTTTAGGCTCACCAAAACTCGTAAAAATGTACGGTTTTTTTTAACTTTACAAAAAGGTTTCAACCCCATTGAAAAGTATCCATTCCTTCCTATCTAACTGTAACTTACTAACTGTATTGTATAAGGGGTTGGTGTCCGCAACTCCGCGCAAAAAGTGCGTATTTTGCGTACTTTTTTATAGATTTAAATTATAATGACGACCAAACCGAGCGTTGAAAATGAACACTGATTGTACTACGATGCAACTCTAAAAAGATTTTCCATAAATCATAACTGTGAATACCGACAGAAATAGTGAACAGTCTTCAAAACATGGTAATAACAGCTTCCAGGAATTTAGCTTACCAAAAAGAAACCACAAATGAAATATACACGCTAAGAATACTGTTACTATGCTCTCACGTAGGTATACATATAGTCCATTGAGTATGTTTGGTACTTTTTCAAATTTTTGTACGAAAGTACGAACCTATTAAATGACATTAAGCACAGACGTTGTTTAGTAACGGACCAAGAATATAAAGATGTCAATACCCTTCGCTCATGATCAATAACTTCAGCCGGAAGACGTCGACTGCTGGCCATACTTAGGCCTCCCTCAACCGGCGGTACATCGACAGGTCCTGTGCGTCCCACATCTAGTCAAATTCTTCTTCACCAGATCAACGACCTCTCTCTAGTTCTTAAAAAACTGAGATCCTGAATATAATGTTCAGTGTCATTTTCTTTCTGAGATAATCATAAAATGTGTAAATATTCACGGAGGTGGAGTAGCGGGCACAGCTAGTGCTACATATAGCCTCCCCTCAATCGCGCTCATATTAGGTTTCCTTTGAGAAACAACTAGGCTATCTCGTTATTTGAATATATTCCCAACCCGTGCCCTATTTACTGCTGAACTAATATAAATAACTTGTGTCTACGTTACTTCATGGATATACAATGTGAATTAGGTTGTGACCCGTAATATTGAGGCAATTTGACGATTGCATACTTGTTATTACATGTGAATACATTATGTATTTATTTTAATAGTACCATCGTAGAGAAATAATAATATTGGCTTGGATTAAAAATTATAACATACGGTCACCGCTCTATATGAGGCTCAGATAAATTACAATTGCACCGCTTCACAAAGGAGGATGGTCGAAACTGCCAACTAATTTAACACTATTGCTCAGACAGTTTTACAAATCCCACGAGCGGGTGTGGCTTACCCATTTGTCTGGAACTAGAATGCTGAAACAACGCAAGCCTACACTCAATTATCAGTCCGTTTTAAACAGGAAAGCGTACGATTACCAGCGAACATCCGCACAACGGAGTGCTCCGCAAAAAGCGATACTTTCTGCATGCGAGGCTATAATTAAGCGATAAGTAACGAACGCCCGCCATTTGTCACGCGCGCAAAAATGCGCTCTAATGCCGGCGCGGCGCTCCGTCTCGGAATTCTTCATTAACTCGGAATATGCGCGCTCGGCCTGAGTTGTGAGTGGCGATGGTGGGCTGACCGCTAGTTAACATGCCGACCGACTATTTCCGCTGAACATGACACAACATCGTTTGTCTTTCCTTGTTGTGCTCAGTGCTCGTGTAAACTAAGGAAGAAATGAACTTCTACTATCGAATCAACGCCGGTGTATTAATGCACTGTGAGCATGAAACACATAGCTAGAAAACTTTTGTACCTACATTTATACCGGTTCACCTTTCGAACTGGAATACAGAAATAGTTTTGCTGCACTAAATATAAATGGAGTATACAAACTGACATAAACTTTAGCTTTGGAAGACTTAAATATAACCTCAAACGAAATGAACATAAATAGGTCATAACTTGATAATATATATGTATATTTAATAATATTATGTGCATTTTAACGTGCCATTTAAATGCATATCATGGCGCAGGCAAACGAGACCAAATTAAACTGGACTTCGACCGAGCTGACCACGTCACTCTGACTTACCCGCGCGCCGAGCTCCAGGCCCGGGTCCGTGTTCACTCCCGGGCCGTCCCGTCCTGGGGACTGCCCGGGAGTGAACACGGACCCAGGGGTCGCAACACTAATCCTGGGGATATTTAGGTGGCACTACGAAGACGTGCAGAACTGTCACTAGTGTAGACACAGATTGACACAAAAATATCGCAAAAAAAATCTCTGAAGTAAAATGACTATAACGCATTGAGTTTGGAGTCTGCAAGGATTTCAAACAGTTCTGAATAACCATTTCGTTGTGATTTTCATCGTCATCCAAATAACCGTCGTCGATTTTTGATTAAGCGTAAAAATAAAATAGCCTTTCTTTGTTGGCTTTCTGCTCCATTTTATATTGCGTGTTGGAGACTATCCACGTGACGTTATAACGAAAGAAATCCGTGTGCCAAGTCCATCCGCACGGGTGAGCCGGCGCTACCGGCTGATATTAAAACTGCAACTATCTCCGTGCGAACACCTCCATAATTTCGTCGAGAGAACGTAATCATGTTTACGAGGATTAGCATACGGAGCAGCGAGCAGAGCCGGGTTGCTTCTAGTTAGTCTTGAGTTTATATACGTAACTAAAACTGCGATTTATGTTTGAACATTTCTATTATATGTATATGTAGAATTTAGAGTGTTATGTTTTCAGGATTCATGTATGTTTGTAAGTTTCTTTATTCCACTATAACTTCTAAACGGCTAGATCGATTTCAATGTATGTGGCATCGTTAGAAGCGTTGAATTATTCCGGGTAACATAGGCTAGTGAAAATTTTAAAAAAATTTAAAGGGGTTCTTGAAAAGACCGGAAATATTTTGTTTTTTTTTTTTCATGAAAAGGAGAATGTCAGTTTTACAAGGGGTGCTGGTCCAAGTGTGTTGCAGATATGAATTGTACCTTAAATGATAGGTCTAAACCAGAACAACATTTTTTATTACGGTAGCAAAAAAAAATATCCCGGAGGAATAGAGATTTTTGCATTTACCTATGTACATTAAAAACCAGCATGCCTGAGAGGTATTTCTCGACGGCGGGTAAAGCCAAGTCAGCGGTCCATGGGCAGCATAAAAACTCTTACACAAAGTCAGGCACTAAATAAACAAAAAAAAAAAAGAGAAAAAAAAAAGTTTTTAAAAAAGGGTAAAAGGTCTCATAAGTTCGATAATTACTAAATGTTACGTTGTTAATTAAATTTTTTAATTAATTCATTTTATTAATTAATTCATCTTATTAATAATTATTGTGGTTAAAATGTTCCAACCTGTTGCTGGAATTGTTTGTATTGTGTGTGATCGGTCTGTGCTGCGAAGAAGAGACTATGTGTTAACACAAGGCTTTTATAATAGACATCGTGATATCGTAGATGCGATAACACAACGTATATCACCACGACAGGTACCCTATCCATAATTTTTATTTATATTGCATAATAATGTAATAGATCATCATAACAGCCCAATAACCTATGTACCTATGCATATATATAGTTTACATGTTAGCTTTTAGTATTAAACATTATTAAATGTACAATTATCTTGAAGTATTTGTTAAGACGCGCGTAAAAATAAACCAATAGCTATACGAATACTGCACCTCGTAATCAAATCACAATTAGTGGTATAATATTGATAGGTACATATATCACCTACATTTATAGTCTTATAATAAACCCCATGATACGATAGATGGGCCTGACAAGATTTTGACTTCGGAAATGTCTCGTTTTGATTGCAATCTAATACACAGATGCGGAAGTTATTAGGCAGGTTATTTATACAGTTAGCTTCTTGCTTGTAACTTGATGGATTTTTTCAGATCACGTTCAATAATCAAGAAAGAGTTTGTCAAAACTGCTGGGAAACATCACGCAGGTTGCAATTGCAACCCGCAGAACTAGCACAACCTGCAGAACAACCTGAAACTGAGCATGCAGTGGGAGGGCTCCCATTTAATTTTGCTGATTACACAAGAGCATCAAACACTTCAAACTCATGCATTTTTCATGGGTGTAGCAATAGAACGCGCTGTCGTATTCCAGAAAGGTTGAAAATCGTTTTTTTTACAAGCCACAATTACTATGTTCCTCAGAGTGCACGAGTGTGTGAGGAACATCTACGTGGAAATAATTGGGAAGAGTTATTCAACGCTCCCAACCGATGCCATGACTTCAACCATACACAAATTCTGGATATATTTGATTTATTTAAAAAAAGTGTTCGATTTAGAGTACTACTAGACTTTAACTACATAGAAGAAGCTGACAAACATGAACTTCATTACTGGATTGGGAAGACTCCAGAAGAGTTCAATCGTATTCTAGAAGAGACTCCTTCTTTAAGCGAACGGTGCAGACATCCTAAAAAAGCGTTAGGTTTTTACCTAACAAAACTCAGGAGTGGAGAATCCGATGAGAGATTGTCAACATTTTTTCGCACGAGCAGGACCAATTTTGAACGGCTGATAAAAATAGCGAGAGAGTGTACCTATGTCTCAAGATTTCGTACCACGGTACATAGGGCTTGACCACATGACGAGAGAAGAAGTATCGGCTCGTAATCTTCTAGTCCCCAATGCTCTTTATGGAAATCCAAATGCCACTGCAGAAGAGAGACCAGCTATTGCCATATGTGACGGCACCTATGTTTACGTGCAAAAGAGCTCCAATTTTTTATTTCAGAAGAAGTCATACAGCCTTCATAAGTTCCGCAATCTCCTTAAGCCCTTTTTAATCGTTGCTTGCGACCGACATATTTTGGACGTAACTGGGCCGCATGCTGCCACAAAGTCAGACGCTACGATAGTCAACGAAATAACCAGCAATGAAAACAGTTTGTTTCACTGGTTTTTTAGAAGTGGTGATGTATTTATACTGGACCGAGGTTTCAGAGATAGCGTGTCTGGTTTGGAATCACTGGGTTATGTGACTGCTATGCCAGAGACCATGCAAAGGGGAGCTGAACAATTAACGACGCTCCAAGCAAATAAATCAAGAAAAGTGACGATTTGTCCCTGGTGGTGGCCTGTTGAAGTAGTGAATGGTCGTTTTAAACGCGATTTTAAGATATTCAGACAGGAGTATTTTAATGTTGCAATATCACACATGTTCGTGGATTTTAAAAATGCAGCTGCCTTGATAAATGCTTTTCACCCGGTGCTGGTTGATAATCGTTATGCAGCAGCTTTTGCTGATGTCATTAATAGTCGCGTAAATAGCCCTAATAACTTAGCGGATTATGTACTTGCCAAAAACCTCAACAGACAAAGAGTTGCATTTGAGAGAATGTCAGAGAATTTACCTCAACTGCAAGATTTTCCGGTATTGTCGGAAGACGATTTAATAATATTCGCACTAGGCACTTATCAATTGAAGTTGGCTAGGAGCTACTACAGCGAGCATGTGCGGCGTGGCATTTATATAATTGAAGTCTATCGCGATACTGACCAACTGAACGACATATCTGATTACAACATTATCGAAACGAATGTATGGTTGTTGAGAATCAAAATAAACAGTAGGCATACATCTTCCAAAGTATATTACTGCTACATATTGATAAACGCAAGTGATCAAGCATTACATCGGATTAAACATTATTACTGCACATGCCCTATAGGGAAACGCACACTGGGCTGCTGTACCCATATAATGTGTGTAGTATGGTTTCTGGGGTGGGCCAGACACGAAGACAACATTAATCGCCCAGCAGAGTTTTTAGATTACGTTATTGATGAAGAATAGTATAATCAGTTTTATTTATTGATTGTTGTTTGTTTCTTTATTTCTTGTTTTGTGTTGTTTGTTTGTTTATTTATTTATGGTTTTGTGTTGTTTGTTGTTTTGTTTGTTTTAGTTTTGTTTCTTTTTTGTCGATTCAGGTAACAAAAATAAGTTTTTTTTTTCTCTTTTTCACCGTTTTTACTGTTTTTAAAAGATAAATATAAATGCAAAAATAAAAGTTCCTCTGGGATATTTTTTTTTGCTGCCATAATAAAAAATGTTGTACTCGGTGAGACCTTTCATTTGAGGTATAATGTACATCTGCAACACACTTGGACCGAAATTGACAATCTCCTTTGACTACATATTATACTATCATTGTCTAGAGCTTGCTAGAGATAACAAAAAAATGTAACGGTAGTATTCAATAACCCATAGAAAAATAAATTGTTTTATCACTAAAAGGTATAAAATAAGAAACAAATAATTTAAAAAAATAAGAAACACGCCTGCCATATCAAAAAGTGAACTAAGAAAGTGAACTACAAAAATTAAAACAAGTTACATGATTTTAGTGTGACTAAAAACTAATCTTTTCATTGCAGTCGAGGGACGGTTCCTTGGAATAGCCATTTTCTTACTTTTTTTAATTCACTTTTTGTTATGGCTGGCGTTTTTTTATTGTTTTTTTTATTATTTGTTTTTTTATTGCAAAATATTATTAATTAGTTAAGCTTTTTTATGCAGAAACATTTATTTAATGAAGCAGAACTTATTGAAATAATTACGACCGATTTATCATGAAACTGGACAAGTCGCAGTACAAAGAAAAACGAATTATTGTGAAATGTAAACAAAAACTTAGTAACCAAAACGGACGTGACATCAAATTAAAATGGTAAATTGTAAATAACAGCATTACTTTCTGTTGGCGGTAAACAAAGCGGAAGTTGGGGGCAGCCACAAACAAGTTAAAAAGTTTCGTTTTTTCTGACGTCATCACAAGCAGGCGCTTCATTGTCGCTGCCGAAATAACAACGTAGCGACGCGCGTACTGCGGCGGACTGCAGAAGGACCACTCGGAATAAGTCGCGATACAATCGGACAATTTCTACTTCTAATTAATTATCCCAGACAGGTTAATGAGATTCTTGGAAGCGCTGAATACTGAGATAAGAGACGGGTTTATTTATTAAAATTAGCAATAATTTTCTGTTTTCTTAAGATAATTGTGCATAATTATTGTAGTAATCTTTCAACTTTTGTCTATTTTAGTAACAATAATTAGTACAATATACAGAGTGAATTTTTCAAGTAGGCGTGGACAGCCAAATCCGAAACTATGAGGAATAGCGGAAAATACTCAAAGGAGTCTCGGAAATGATTTTAATAAAAACTTATATTGCATCATTGGATTTTTCAAAAAAAAAATTTTTTTACTTAATTATATTGTGTAATCAGTTTCAATCGTTCTATTTACAATGTAAACCTTCGACTGCATGTCCATCGCCAGAATAAAGAATGCGTTATCGTCCACTGTGCTGTTGCCGTTTCCACCGATGAGCACTTGTTCACCGGTGACTGTACATCGTACAGTATGCCTTGGTACTTCTGCTTCTCATTTTGTGACGGTTTCCTTGTCCCCATCCCTCGTCCATCCCTGTCGGCGTTTGTCGCTCTTTCATTACTTGGCCGCGAGAGGAGGCGGATTAAATGCTTTGATACGGGTGTTAGCCAGAGCCCCCACTGGCAGCTACTGACGCGGCTGATATCTGAGCTCTCTGTGCGTGTTAATGAAAATAAATATGTGAATATTGGAGACGTATTCAATTACCTACTTAATGTAATGTTAAGTGAAGGGACATTTTGAAGTATTTTTGGTAAAACTTTGATCGAATTCGTAATCGCAAATAAGAAATAAAATTAACAATATGCGAACATTGTTGAGGTCACATTTCTTTGAAATGAGAGAGCATTCTCTACTTCCTTGTCTGGTTAAACTAAATTGTAATGGTTGCGCATTTTGTCAGAATTAAGCCAAGAGTAATATCTCCGCACCTCAGTGATTAATCCGTCAGCAGCCCGGTCCATTACCGCCACCCCCACACAGATCAACTCATATTTTAATCATAATTAGCAAACCACACCAACACAATGCAATCTCAACCTTATCTTCACTTTTTCAGAGTTCCTTCTCGCACTGCGCGTCACCTCGATTGAGTGATTGTATAATCCTTCCCAGAGCTTACCTTAGACACAAACAGATACGTTGGATTAAGTCCTGTCATGCGATAATGGACACTAACCGCTTCAATTAGGAGTGATAAATGCGTGCTCTATACTGGAGAAGTTTCATAATATAGATACTACTATATTTAACTAAATGGAATTAAAATATAGATCAAAACCGGAAAAGACAATTTTTTTTTAATTGACCAATTCTGAGTAGTAAATTATTAAAGTTATACTAAATGTTTGTATATAAAATAAAAACGACAGACGTTTTTTTCTTCAAATCCGTCGTATGTTAGTGCTGAAATAAAAGAAGTTTAACTTTCCAAGTAAGTACCTAGTTATCTACCTTCTCTTGGGTCTGTTTCGTTAGCCACAAATCTATGCAAGGAAATGAAATTGAAGTGTCTGTTTGTCATATCAAAACAACAGCTTTTCGCTGGATGCATATGAAAATAAATACGGCACTTATAACAAAAACACATGTTTTTCAATTTCTATCTTTCTTCTGTCAGTTTGTTTGTTCCATCTAATCTCCAAAACGGCTGGATCGATTTTGACGGGACTTTTACTGGCAGACAGCTGATATTATAAGGTCTAACCTAAACTACTATTACTTACTACAGCTACCTTTATTTTAGAATAATAATTAGGGTTCCGTGCAAAAAATTAAAACCCTTGAAATTATAAAATCCGATTCAAAAATTTAAGTAATATTTTTAGGGTTCCGTAGCCAAAAGGGAAAAACGGAACCCTTATGGATTCGTCATGTCTGTCTGTCTGTCTGTCCGTCCGTATGTCTGTCCGTCCGTATGTCACAGCCACTTTTTTCCGAAACTATAAGAACTATACTGTTGAAACTTGGTAAGTAGATGTATTCTGTGAACCGCATTAAGATTTTTCACAAAAATCGAAAAAAAAAACATAAAATTTTGAGGGTTTCCCATACTTAGAACTGAAACTCAAAACATTTTTTTCATCAAACCCATACGTGTGGGGTATGTATGGATAGGTCGTCAAAAATGATATTGACGTTTCTAATAACTGAATAGTTTGCGTGAGAGACACTTCCAAAGTGGTTAAATGTGTGCCCCCCCCCCCTGTAACTTCTAAAATAAGAGAATGATAAGACTAAAAAAAATATACGATGTACATTACCATACAAGAACTTTTGTATTATGTTACTTGCTGCTACGGAACCCTTCATGGGCGAGTCCGACTCGCACTTGGCCGCTTTTTTTTATAATTAATTTCACGCGAACGAAGACCGCGGGTAACAGCTAGTCAAGAATAAACAACGTAATGAGGTAAAGTGACGTCACTTTACCTTATTGCAAGCGGAATTGTAAATTTACTCAATACTTTTTGATTTCTACAGATTTACTAATGATTTATTCCTATTTTTATGAACCCGCCTTTATTCCCTTTTATTCATATCTAAATGATTAAACCTGATAAAAACATACGATACAAAGTATGTACCGGTACTACAGTAAGTAATCTGAGTGAGTTTTTTCACAAACCACACGTGCACACAACAAGCATTTTAACACGACATTTTCTATTAATAAAGACACACGTCCTTACAAACACTTTACCAGTCGCACAATTTCGTAAATTTTCCTCATCGGTTCCTTTGAGTTCGTGGACGGTACGCTGCGGATGTCAGCATGTCATCAATTGTTGGGACTTGGTAACAGAATCATGCTCGTTGTGATGAGCATTTTTGGCGACTGTTCGTGTTAGCTACAACCCACTATTTCTATTTCCTAATTTCACAAGTCCAAATGTTTAGTCCAAGTGTTTCTGCCGTTCGTCAACATCCAGTAACTTGTGTTCAGTGGTGTTGTGGTGCAGTCTGACCGAGGGGTAACGTGTTGTAACCCAATCACTGGGTTGTGGAGCTCGGTGAGGCAGTCGTTATATATAAAGTACAGGTACTTAGCTGCATCCGGTTAGAATTGAGGCTGACCCCAACTTGGTTGGTGAAGGGTTACGCAGGTGATGATAATGATGATAGGTTTGAATAACAAAACAGCAATAACTGAAACTATGCCAACAAGCGACACAGTATACACATAACATCATTCTCCTGCCCTCACCCCACATTCCGTCTGATGATTATTGATAGCTTGTGGGACAATCGCTATTTAATTTCTCTAAGTATCTTTTTACCCAGTATTGTGTGCGTTTAGACCTAAGTCTGCCATTTAACGTGAAAAGCGCTCAATGTGATGAAAAGACTCAACTTTCGGCGCGATGCCGAGATACCTTATCTTTTTGTGAGAGGACCACGGGGTTGTGGGGGGGGGGAGGGGGCAGTAGATTAGGAATGCTCTAGTTTAGTAAAAAATGTGAGCTATCTGGAGTTCAAGACGTAATGCTGTTGCCATGAGTTCTTTCTATGTATGTCCAATTATAAGAACATGAGTTTAATACTAAAGACATCTTCATATCTTGCTTGTTATAAATCATCAAAACAATTTAGGAATATAATGGTTTTGTTGTTCGCTGAACTCACGTATTTAAATTAATACCAGGCAACAGTAGCTGTCATACAATACGTTGTCAATTACTACATACGAGTGAGCCTCACAGCGTAACTAAATACATTAACAAGCGTTAATTAATCTAGCATTACGTCGCATGCCGTTATGTACAACTTCCATTAGAATGACTGCGGTTGTATATAACCGCACTTTTGTTGCTCCGCCGCTACGAGCAGCACAAGTGCTACGCACGCTACGCCGTAGCACACGTAGCAGCGTAGCAAAGCTTTGCGTTACTCACTAATTAATCCTACAGTTATTCATTTGAAATCAGGCCAGCAGTTTTATAAGTTACGACTCGGAAATAAAACGTAAACGAATCGCTTTATTTATATTCATGAACCGCTTCAAATATTCATGGCGTTTCACTCGACTTAGTTTCGCGAACAATTTGCTGAGACGCGTATCTGCGCGTGTTGTCGCAGCCTGTATAGTGTACACGGTACAGTCGGCCGCGCGCACATATGCCGCGCCGCGATATCACGACCAATTAATCTTGTTGACGCGGGCGACGAGCGTACAAAAAGCGATCCGTTGACCTCCGCGCGACACACACAGATAACTTATCTGGGGTCGCAGGGACCCACAAATTTGAGATAAATTACATGCTGAGGTTAGATTAGGGAGGCTACGAGTAGTCGCGTCTCGTATAAACTGTGTATGTGCTGCTTTACTTACTGCGGCGATATGTTTCATACGTGATAAACACGGCTCTATGGTGAGATAACACAGTGAGCCGACAAGACAGGAATGCGTTGTAATGACCGCACAGTGACTACACATATACAGTCGCTTGCAGTTACTGCCTCATTACGTGAACATTACGTTATACTTACGTTATTAAATATTTTAATAAGAAATTTCGCTAATAGAATACGAACCCAATTGTTTATTATTTACTCGCATTACAAGATGGCGATGGCTTCGTATAACACTAGCATTGGTTTGATAACTACTAAAAAGCGAATTATTTTTAGTGTAGTAACAATAAGAATCCGAGTCCCGCAGTCAAAGGGTTAAGTACAGTTTAAAAGAAAAAGGAAAAGGTTGGAATGTCAGCATAATGTGGTGTACAACAATAGAGCCACCAGCCACGAGCCACGGGCGGGCTGCTGCGATGATCTGCGGAGTATCTACACAAAATATTGTACTGTGCTGCGCGAGAACATTCACTTTCGTTACTTTTAATACGAAGATAAATGTTTACGTTTGGACTTACAGCCCACAACGTGGTTAAAATATGTTAATAAACGCTTTGTTCATAATACCAGTGCATGTCATCAATGGAGCTTTAGTTACAAGTTCAATACTAGTACTACAATATGTTAATATTCGACTAAACATATACTAGACAATTATGTACTTACCCAATCATTCCTGGAAATAGAACACAGTAATTACGAATCTTTACACATACAAAAATATCGATTCTGCTCCAAAAACACCATATAAGCTTACAGAAGTCCAGTTTAACCCACTCACCGTCACAAATGAAGACGGATCTCATCTTGGTTCATGAACTGGACGTGTCATTAATCCATGCTTAGCCTGGTGGTCGCGGCCGGCAGTTTTTGTGGCTGACAAATGACGCTCGCGCACCGTGCGATTATGAGGTAATCGAGCTAGCAATGGGCACTGCACACCATCAGAACGGCAGTTACGCAGATGTATGGGAATAATTAAGGACATCAGGAAGGAAAAAGTAGGGGTGGAACTGCAGTTAAAGTAATGGTGTGAGTTCAGCAGGTAAATATAGGTCAGATGAAGTAACTTAGTGATAATAACGCAAAAAATAACAAGATATTATCATTCTATCAAAAGTAGGTACAATGAGAAAAGCGTTTGGATTTTCAGTCTCGTCGTAGACACTGTGTCATACGGTCACTTTCGTTACCCACATCTATTGCGTTTGACCATAATTCCAGCGTATCTCAAACATTTTGCGAACTGCGTATACAAAACCGAATTAGTCATGAATTCATATAAGTGCGGTGCCTGTGATGAACCACTATCCGATGGAGTTCATTGCACAATATGTAATCAAGAACTACACTTCCACTGTGCTGGAATAACAGAGGCCGGATACCGGAAGCTGGGTGACAGGAAGTTGACGTGGCGTTGCAGCAAATGTAAAATAGCTGCCACTACTCTACCTTCAGTGTCAGCTGCAACTACTCAACCCCCATTGTCGCCAAGGCTGGAATCGGAATCGGTTATCCTTAATGAGATAAGAGCACTCGCGGAGAAACTAGCTCCTCTAGAATTTTTAAAAGAAGAGATTTCTGCGCTTCGTATGGAGTTTGCTGATCTAAAGTCATCATTAAGTGAAACAAATAAGGAGCTAAAGGAGTTCAACGAGAAAATTAAAGAGATGGAAGCGCGCCTTGTACACGTCGAGAAGGTTCATGAACAGGTGGACATCCTTCAAGCCCGCTTGGATAAGCTAGAGGAAGACAATAATGCCAAAGAGCAATGGACTCGATTGAACAACGTTGAAATAAAAGGTCTACCTCAGAACAATCACGAGAACCTGTTTGAGATTATCAGCAAAATTGGCACTAAAATTGATTATCCCGTGTCTAAGGCCCAGATAAACTTTATAACTAGGGTACCAACCCGGGACAGAGATCAAACGAAACCTATTATAGTGAGTTTCTGCAACCGTTACGTGAAGGAGGACTTTATTGCCGCTGCGAGACTACTTTTTAAGACTGCTCCTTTAACTACAGGGCAAATAAACCTTCCTGGAAACCAACGGATTTATGTCAACGACCACCTGACATTACAGAACAAGGCATTGCTGTCCAAAGCTAAAAAAGCGGCCGCAGAAACGGATTTTCGCTACGTCTGGGTCAAGCACTCCAAAATACACGCGAGGAAGGCCGACACGTTTCCTACTATAGTGTTAAAATCCGAAAAAGACCTCATAAAAATAAAATAAAACCATGTCAATCTAAATCTCTAAATATAAACAAAATGTCTAAGTCTAGTCTTGCAAAATCAAGCATTGAAAAAAAGTTTGAGAACCGTGCGCAGGTGAGTGCTACCAGCGTATTCCACCAATTATTGTGTCGCTCAATAGTGCTGTGTAAATTCATTTCTAAATATCATTGTCATGTTGTTTGTTGTCGTTGTGCCAAATTAGTCCTTATTGTCATTACGTTACAGTGCAATTCTATTTGCGTAGCCTACCCAGTTGTGACTCACCGGGCCTATGTCGTATCTTTTGTTCCTTATTTTGACCCATTCGTTGCGAGTGTTTCAAAGTTCCGTGTTTTTATTCACTGTGCATCGCTGTGCCTAATGAATTCCTACCAGTTTCTGTCTTCTACCTTCATCATACTTTATTATTGTTCGTATTCGCTTATATTAAACGATTCACTAAATTCACTACAAACTAATTATCTTTTTAAAGTTTATAATATTGTTGTTGTTAAGCTCAAAAATGATTAATATATACTATCAGAACGTACGAGGTCTGCGCTCCAAAACAAACGGCTTATATCGTAACGTTTGCATGAATTCTTACGATGTTATTATACTTACGGAAACATGGTTAGTGGATAGTGTTAGTAACAGTGAGTTGTTTGATGGACGTTATCTTGTATGGAGGCGGGACCGGGATTACTGTCGAACAGCACAGACTCGGGGAGGTGGAGTGTTGATCGCGGTGAGGAATGACCTGACCGTTGTGGAAAGATGTGACTGGCGTACTTCGGCCGAGGATATATGGGTATCCATCGTTCTGAAGCGATCTAGACCAGCGGTAAGTTACAACATCAATATCTGTGGCCTGTATTTGTGTAAAGAAAATGTTGGCAACTCGTACTTAACTCAATTACAAAACTTCCACCATAAACTTAATTACTTAGTATCCGCCCACCCTTTAGATACATTTATAATAACAGGCGATTTTAACTTCGGCGGCGATGTGGAATGGCAGCATTCTAACGATGGTTCTGGATTGTATCCTGAGAATGTGTCCGTTCGATGTATTTTGGATTTCTTTGACACAATAACTGCGTGTGACTTGTCCCAGTTTAATGGTGAGCGTAACGTCAACGGTAGACTATTAGATCTTGTTTTCTCAAATAGTGCAATAAAAGTAATTGACTGTGGTGACCCCCTGGCGCTGCCTGTTGATGTACATCACAAACCGTTGATAATTAACGCTGATTTCGTTGAAGTTCATAAACTCATTGAGAAACCGAGCACAAAATACATCTTTAATCGAGGCGATTACACTGCAATATCGTCTGCACTAGATCTTATGGACTGGAATATGTTGTTGTCTGCTGGATCCCTGGACCAAGCCCTGAACCTTTTCTATACCGAGCTATACGAGCTCAGAGACTTGTACATTCCCGTTAAACCACTTAAAAAATCAACACACCCTCCCTGGTACACTAGTGCTTTAATAAAAATACTAAAAGAAAAACACAAATACCATACCAAATTCAAAAATTACGGCAACATATCCGATTACCACTCTTTTTCTCTCCTGCGAAACCGAGCTAAGGAATTAGAGGCGGTTTGTTTCGATGCTTATATGGAAAAAATAGAATCCTCAATCGCCAAAAATCCCAAATGCTTCTGGTCGTATATCAAAAGCAAAAGAAGTGGTAATACGTTACCAAACGTATTACACTACCAGGACTCGTCCGCAGACAACGGCGAGGGTATCACTGAGCTTTTTTCCTCTTACTTTCAGTCTACCTTCCAAGAACCTGACTCAGAATCTGACGATCTGGACGTTAATAACGACACTCATCCTGCTAGCTCGGTGAACCTGAGTACAGTCAGTGTGTGTCCGGAGACGGTACACAAGCTACTTATAGGTTTGGACCCATCTAAATCTGGTGGGCCAGATTTGATACCCCCCATTTTCATAATTAATTGTGCAAAGAGCCTGGTGGCGCCAGTCTGTGTGCTGTTTGAGCGGTCGTTAAGGGAGGGTATTGTCCCGAAAATGTGGAAATCGGCATTTATTACACCGATTTTTAAAAAGGGCGATAAATCTAAAATAGAAAACTACCGCCCCATTTCTAAATTATGTCTTTTCTCTAAAGTTCTTGAACGAGTAGTACACACGGAAGTTTACTCAGCTATGCAACGCCATTTCGGCGACGAACAACATGGTTTCCTCAGAAAACGGTCAACTGCCTCCAACCTGATACTATCCAATGAAATTATAACCACTGGGATGGAAGAACGATGCCAGGTCGACGCGATATACACGGACTATAGCAAATGTTTTGACCGTATAGATCATCGGGTGCTTCTTCGGAAGCTACTTTCCGCAGGAATTCACGGTGATCTATATCGGTGGTTTTCATCATACATAGATAATCGAACGCAGGCTGTGGTTTTGCGTGGATATACGTCTGGATGGAAATCTGTCCCATCAGGAGTGCCCCAAGGCTCAATCTTAGGACCGTTATTATTTACAATATTTATTTTGGACATAAAAAAATGCTTTAGAAACTCACATATCCTATTATACGCAGATGACATGAAGGTTCTAAAGTCCATACGCACATTATCTGATACTGAGCTACTTCAGTCAGACCTTGACAGATTCGTACAATATTGCAAAACAAACAAATTGCAACTAAATGTATCCAAATGTTATCACGTAGTATTCACTCGCCAGAAATCTATTATTGGCCCAGGGTATACACTGGATGGTACTTACGTAAGTAAAGAAACCAGTATCAGGGATCTTGGTGTGGTACACGACAGCAAGCTGCTTTTTGATGATCATATAGAAACAGTTGTCAACAAGGCGTTCAAAGCCTTGGGCTTCATTATTAGAGCTTGTTCTAGTTTTCGTTCCCTAAAACCATTAAAGGTTCTTTATTGTTCTCTAGTGCGTAGCCACCTTGAGTACGTTTCTCAAGTATGGAACCCTCAATATGAGATTTACAAATCTCGTATTGAGTCTGTTCAGAGGAGGTTTTTGCGGTACTTGGACTTCAAGGCTGGGCAATTCTCAGTCGACTATGAACACCGTTGTAAGCGATATCATTTCTTACCGTTGGAAGTAAGACGCAATATCAGTGATATCTGTTTTTTAGTGAACATCGCAAACGGCTCTGTTGATTGTCCCGAACTACTCAGCAAAATACTTCTTCGCACTAATATAAACAACTTGAGAAAACGGCCTCTACTCCATGTACCATTCGCATCGACAAAGTACAGGCGCAACGCCTTCTGCATACGTAGTGTTATAGCTCTCAATAGTTTACCATCACATCTGGATATTGATTTATTTTGCACCAGCGCACACAAAATTAGAAATATTCTGAACAAGGAGTATTTTGGTGACAGCAATAAATAGCTTTTAATTTTGATTTTGATGTTGCATGACTTGACATACCCAATATATTATCTCGACAATTTTATACCAATTTAACAATGTAAAATCGCTGTAACTGGTCAACGCAAGTAACTCATTACTAATTAGATATATATATGTGGAAGCTTGTAATTAGCAAATGTCACTACTTATGCATGAAATTTATAATTGTTATTAGTCTGTAAGCTTTCTTTAAAATTAAATAAATAAATAAATAAATAAATAAAAGATAACTTTTAAGCAAAACGGACGTTGAACTGAATCTTTCAAGGATAAAGATAAAGAAGCTGAATAAATATCTTGAATAAAATACTGTTTTACAAAGAGCGTTGTTGTTTACAGGAACAGGGTTAGAGCACTCAGTGCTCCCGAAAAACGGAAAATAATATCATAAGTCTGAAACAAATCGCACATCATCAATACTTGACGCGTTCCGGAGTGAAAGGATACATAACATAACACCGCCTGTGCCCGCCGCCGACGCCGCCGACGCTGACAAACTATAGCACGTCACATAATATGCACAATATGTTCCGTTCAGTATCGAAAGCCTATTTATTTAAGTCCCGCCTCCAAGCTCTTGAAAAACAACAGTCGCTTAGGCTGTTTTACCTTCCCAGTTTTAGAGTTACCGGTGAACATATCTAAGCAGATACAGAAGCAGAATAGCGTAAAAGCGTTTACGTTTTTAGGGTTTATTTCGCGGATCAAAGTGACACAATTTGGAAGAAAGATCGTTGTAGGCGCTGGTGTAGTGATAGTAAACAGTGTTTTATCTACTTCGCTACAGTGGTATTTGTGTACTGATGAAGATACAACAAAAACAACACTTTAAAATGTTTACATTAAATGAACTGGTGTTGTTGTTGCCAATAGGCTCACCCATTACTATGTGAGACTTGAAATAGCTACATAATATAAGTTGTACTTACTACACCGATTTTAGCTATCGTATTTTCATTTAAGTACCAACATACATCATCACACTTGTTATCCCCGAAGGGTAAGATAGAGGTACTCACATTACGCCAGTTAAGTCATATGTCCCTATAAGAGGCGAGCCAAATTCCATCAACCGGGCACGAATCTAGACACCGGGCAACTAAGTATATTCCAGCCCAACATTTAGATTTACCACACAAGCTTCAGCTCAACTGTTAAAAAAAGAACACAAAACATGATTGATATCGCCAGGCAGTTAATTAATAAGTTCCCTCGCGAGTAATCAGCGTGTCCTCTCTCTCCTCCCACAGTTCAGGGTTCTCCCCGGGGGTCATAACTCACTTTGTTTTGTTCTGATGACGTTATCTTATGACCTCGTTACACCTCATGACTTTACGGAGGTCTTACGAAAGGTGGGCTCATAATTTTTAGAAACCTGTATCTTGAGTAATTAATGGAAATGTAATTGTAATCACTTGACAGTTGTGCCGTCGATCTGGTTTACAAAATATAATTAATTACTTATTTTGAGGTATTCCATCCTAAAATGGCGCATACTCCGCACAAAAAGTCACTTTGCGCACATTTAAAGGGAGGGGGAGCATTAACTTATTGAGTGAAAAACGTCGACAGAAATGAAAAATATTGCTTATACGTGTTGGAAGGAACGCTAAAATCGTCTTTTTGGGTAATATTCAACAAAAAGTACTAGGCTTGCATAAATTCAAGGATTATTATTCTAATCTCTATGGAATACATTTTCCACTCTCTTACAGCACAACAAAATACAGGACTTACAATTCTAAAATCGCAAACAAATTAATTTTACAGTTTCGTAGACAGTTGTAAGATTTTACGATATTAGCAAAAGTTAAATTAAATCTAGACTTTAAGCCGTTCAGTTACGTAACGCCTGCCTATTGAATAAAGATAATTAGATATGTTACGGGAGTGCTAGGTAATATGTTTCACGAGGTGTCCCGCCGGGTGGTATGTGTGCCTATCTGTGGGACCGGGTGACCTCGCCGCGCACCGGGCAAGTGGTTACATCACAATTGCGATCGTCTAGACGCACACTAACTGCCCTGGAATTAACCTGACTACCGGCTGTTATTACCTACTGGCATAGAGTTTGATTGGCTGTGCGGTTAATATCCCAAGTTTTGAAGACTTCTCACGGATTTAAGCACTGTCGCCGAGCGGGAAGTTACGGGTACATTTCTAGGACAAAGTTAATAAAATGAACTTTTAAGCTTCCAGTTTCAAAGGGTATTATTGACACTCTTTTTGGAAAGATAGCGAACGCGAATACTAAGTCATTATAGTTTTACTAATCTGCTAAAACGGAAATAAGTTCAGACATTTTACATAAACAGCTGAAACTAAAATACAAATAGTCTTAAAAATTGGTTGAGTTCAAGGGTTCACTTAAAGTTTCGTAAAAAACAAGAAAAACATTACTCTTTGCGTCTTTAGCATTACGCAAGAAATTCGGGTTTTTTATGAGCAAACTACAAATTGAAATGTTTTAGTGTTCCGAGAATATAAGCAAGTAAGCGCTAGTTTATGTTTATTAGTCGCAGTATTTTCTAGCGTCAACCTTGAGACATGTTTGTACATTTTGGTAAAGTTCGAACAGTTGAATATAGCAGTACCTGTTAAGTAATAAAACTCAAGCTTTTTTAGTATTATTTCAGTGGATCAGGCATGTCATTTTCCGATATTAGTTTGCTATACTAAAATATTTGTAAAGGAAAGCAATATGAACATAGTCTCTTACGACGGCTCCGATTCTGAAACAACTCGTGAAATATATTTATTGAAGCGAGGAGCTACGAGTACGTACGACGAAGTTATTTCCAATTCGCATAGTGAGAAATAATTTCTTGATATAAGACAAAAGGGCGTTGGATAAAGTTTCCAAAATTACAGGGATGGAAGTGTGAATGAGTATGACGATATATATCTCGCGATCAGTCCCAGGGGGCGCCACACGCCACTTTCTATGGCGTGTGTAGCTACCGGATACTTCCTATTTACTCTGATAAATGGTATTAAAAACAAGTATATACTTATAAAGTATACACCCACGAGGATGGCTTGGATGGTGCAGTGACAGGTTGTTTGACTGCTATACTTCTTATATTCTTGTTCTTAAATCTAAGGGGTTCGAATGGATACTTCGTCGTTTACACATAGTTGATGGTTTCATTCGTTCGTGCTTGTAAGTCACACCACAACGCATATTATGGCTTAGTATGGTGTTAATATAAAAGATAAATTAAAGACTAGTGAATACCTACCTTATAAAAACGTAGTACATAATTATATACCTACGTGTGAGAATAATAAGAAACTGTCGATGTAACGATCCATCAGGCACATAAATAGGAATTCCTAGATATCTAAACCTATATACTCGTATTCATATTTCTTATTTGGCTCTTTTATAGTCCTCCTCACACAAATAGCGCTAGACTTATTTCTTTTAGAAAAGATTTCTCACCTCACTGTGTGTGAGGAAACATGTCGTTACCTCTAGAGAGGGATAGTTGTCGAAGTACGAAGTAGTGAGGTGTAAGCGGCGGATCCCGCGGGACGGGCCGGGATCACGGCGCGGCACTACGTACGCGAGACAAATGTCCCCGCACACGTGCTGTCATATAAGTTCTATTGCAGGCTATAAACTTGACAAATCTGCGTCAAAGGTCAAAGAACTTTTGCAATTTGTGCGTGATCAGATAGTTACAACAATGTTGGAAACATTTGTACTATACGCAATTCATTTTCGTTTTTTTGTAAATAATGCCTGCATAATGCTGGTACATTAATATACTAAGCGAGTAACCATATAGTAATGTTCATTCGACAATATTTTTCAACAAACATTCTTTGTAGAAATTCTCCTGAATGATAAAAATGTTCGTGAGTTGCGAATATTCTGCGAACCCGAAGTACATACAGCGTGTACCAGAGAGGTTTGGTCATATTTCAGGGTGTGATTCCGACCATCAAACTGAACAACATTCTCCAAGGGACTGTTTAACTCGAGTACTGCTGACGTTCTGTACGGGAGCTGAGTTTTGTCGCGATTTCGATTTTGATCCCATGGAGAAAGTTGTTCACTTGAATGCTGTTTCTGGTACACGCTGTATAACAAACAGTTTCCACCGCTGCTGAACTTCCAAGAACCGCCAAAGATACTTCCATGTATGATATTGTATTCGTGTGTTAATATTTATCGGAATACAAAAAAATGTCAAAAAACACAATTCCAGGGAACCAGCCTTTTACAAAGCTATCTTTGAAGATTAATATTTAAACTCGAAAAAGTAGATTTACAAAAGAACGATGATGTAAGCATTCCTACTTATAACATGACAACTACATTACGAGTTAAAGTCGCTAAAAACAATATTTCATTTCAGTAAGAGTATATTTTTAGCGGCTAGAATTTACTCGTGATAGAATAGAGGGCGATTTTTCAAAAGCTTAAAAAGACTATTATGAACGTTACGCTTTTAGCACTTACATCTCAATTTGAATAAAAGTTTTGAAATCGTACTTAACCCTTGTTCTCGTAAAGACGTTTCTTTAAAATAAAAAAATGGCTCTCGAATAAAAAATACATATGACTTGTAAATCCTACCTACTTTTGAGTCTCAAAATTGGTCCGGCAGAAATTAATTAGGGCATACTTTCCATCAACTGTAATACCTAACTAAGGCTCGTCTATGACGCTACTCAAACGTAACCAGTCACAAGCCCAAAACACCGTTGACTAACAAAAATATCACAGTACTCGCTAATAGCGATCCGAACATGGCGCGACTTACCAACGCGTTATTAACTAGTTTCCTACACATTTCCAAAACAAATGTGAGGTTCTTTATGTACTGAAAAATGTAATTCACAAGGTTTCCGAAACACGTGCCGCGGTAACTGAAGCCTTGCAACAGGAAAGTTCACGAAAACTTCACAATTTTCTGCTGAACCGTTCACGTGCAGGAAATTATTAATAATAAAAACGTGCAATTAGTAGAAAGTAATGTTACCTTCGGCTTCCCAATTATTTTGGAAATATGATAAACATTCTTATTTAATATGATATTTGTCGGGCATGTATTCGAAGTGTAACTGCTGTACGTACGCCAAGTTTATGTTCTGACTTCAGTGACGACGCGGCGAGACGGTACGAAATGGATCTTGCTTTTTGTTAAACCAACTTTAAGTTATTTTAATTTTATTTACAACGAACTTATTAAGAGACGTAGTGTGTTTATGGCATAGTATAGAACTACGAACGACTTTCGAGTCCTAAGTTCGAGGCACTTTACTTTGTGTTAATTAAATTATTTATTCATCACTGTTCTCAAAACGGTAAACCGAAAATCGAAGACATGTTACATCCACCAAGCTTACACCACTTGTGCGGGCACAAGGTCCCGGTGGTGGATGTAATGGTCCACTCCCTCTGGCATGAAGTGAGCTGTGTCCCAGAGGGAAAGTTCAATGCTGATTTATTCTATTCGTACCCTTAACCTTTAAAAGGAATCACGAACCCAACAGTAAATTACATCAGCAATGTTCTGCAGATAACTTGTAAATCAATAGTAATTCACGCAGCAATTCTTACTCGGCCACATCCTCATTACCCTTGCTTGTCCTCCGCGAAGTTCCGTCAAGCGTCAGTTAGTCTGTGTGTCAGTATTGCCCAGGCGGTGCTAACGAGCGCACGCGTGCTCAACTTGTCTAATTCCGAGCAACTTGTTCAAACGCTCACAGATGGACCAGAACATGGTACAACAAACTCCATGACGATCAATTGTTCCCGAGACTGATGTTAAATGTAACTGCTTTTGTTAAACAGTACTTATTCCATTTTAGACTTGTATAGTTAATGGATAGTATAAACTTTAGGTTTGGATTACCATAGCAACGGACGTCTTCAAAACTCGTGAAAACATCCTGTATAACATAACATCACACCTGTAATCCCCGAAGGGTTAGGCAGAGGTGTACCTAGCAGTGCACCCACATTTCGCCAGTCGTGTTTAAGTCCCTTGTAATAGGGGGTGACACTGTTGTCATCAACCGGGCTCAAATCCAGACTCCGTCTTTGGCTGTTGTTGAGAACTTGCTGATGGAAAAACCCAAAAACAATTGGCCCGTCTTGGGAATCGAACCCAGGATCCCTTGCTCAGCAATAGCACTTGCGACCACGAAAAACGAGACAGTTTCTATACCTGTTTAACAATAATTTGTTTCGGGCTCCGGCAAACGGCCAGCCATTATGAACGTATTCCGAAAATGAGAGTTAAATATTTCAGGCTCGTAAATATTAAAGCTTCGATTAAAAAGGGAAATGGCTCGTCTCGTGGTGTTACCGGTCTTGGTGCTTCTGTTTATTTCTTCATATCGCTACCTCTAGGTATATTTATATTGTAATTTCCCTGAAAATGCCAAAATTTTCCTGGTCTTTGTTTATATTTTTCCAGCTCTGCTCTAAACCGCGAGCTTTTTTGTAGGGGTATAAATATTTGTCCTCCAATTCAAAATGTTCAACGCACTCAAAAAAAAACCTTTTTCACAAACACTAGACGGCACCTAAACGAATGTCTTAATCAAAGTGTGCTGTTGATTTTTTGTTAAAAATCCTATAGTATACAGTGTAGTATCAGTACTGCTGCTGAAACAAAACGGGCAATCATCTTTTATCCCTATCGTTGTCATTACAGTGTCAATAAAATGAGAGAACAATAAGAACAATGTGGGAGAGTAACTTGTCTTTGTGCTTCTCTCTAATACTAATAGCAAGTTATGATCACAACAATGCGAAGTAAACAATAGCATTCAATGGGAGTCGTAACCGCTCTCTCGCTGACCTACTGACATCTATTCGCGTTTACTTCTTCCTGCTATTGAAACCCTTATTAGGAAGCTCACTTACGGTATATCTTACTCGAAGGAACAGGCTTTTCAGTTCTCGGCAAAAGATTATATCGATCTGACCTGTTCTATGTCTATGGTTTTATTTAATTCTAGATTGAAATGTGCTTTTGAGACCAATTAAATGTACACATTAACCCACATTTGAATGTGGGTGCACTAATCGGTACGCCTCTGCCTACCCCTTCGGGGATTACAGGCGCGTCCGTTCAGTCCGACTATATTGAGCTCACTAAAAATACGACCGAACGTAATGTTTCTAAACAGGTCACATTCACAAACAACAATGACCTCCAAGTTCTGAAGCCACAACGTCTAGATTAGCATAACATCGCCAGCAATCTCATCAGAACAACGTTTCCTTGTCAACCAAACATCACTCACGATTAAAAAGCGTCCACAACAAAGGGATGGAGATTAATGTCCCGCTGACCACTTCACCCCCTCCCCCTCCTCTCTGATACCAAGGTCAGTAGTAACTCAAGTTCGGGGTGAGGGGGGAGGGTAACGGCCAGTTAAGTTGTAGCTCTGTGTCTTCGCGTTACGCGGGATAAAGGGGCGGGGGGGGGGGGTGCGACGAGGGACATTAATTAAAAGGGGATTACCGACGTGTTACTACGAGTAGTACGGTGTCGCGGGACGTGGCGGGATGTGGCGGGGTTCAGAAGTCATACGTTATTTAGGCTCGTGAGAACACACATAGTGTCAGCACCTGCCAGTTCTCTGCCAATGCTGAACATGTATAATAATATAATATTTTTTTAGGTTATCATAGAAATAATTATTTGACACCGCCTGTTTCGGTATACAATATAATAATACAATACTCCGATCCGATAGATATTTTATTGCTCTCGTCAACTTTTGCTGATATGTGGGATTAATGACAATGAAACCACAACAAACATGACAACGTGTCTAAGGCTAAGGGATTGTGACGTATTTCATTTCAATTTTCATAAATAAAATAATTTGTTTCATAAATGAAACAATAATATATTCAGTGAGTAAGTAAGTCCGGAGTCTGTGACCTGAAGGTAACGAGAAATTAAAGACGACTGTTCAATTGAACAAATCATAACTAATAGCTGATGAATACAAAGAGTTCTGCTTCATCAAGCGAGTCAGTTGCGCAAACGCTCTGAAATACAAAGGACTTACCTAGTTTTGACATCCAGACGTTTACGAGATATCATTAAAATATACAACGGTGCTCAATACTATTTAGACCCTTGCTTCGTACGGAAGCAATCTACTGATATCAGTACATCGAGATACAACTCAAGTTAAACCTTCCGGAATAAATAATGTAAATTATGATGTCGGGTCTGCTTGATGCTCACAATTAAATAGGTACGTTTAACTATTTAAACAACAATTAAACTTACCCGAAAATTGATGAGTGACATACATATATGTCACATTCGCATCACAAGGTTGTAATACGACAATATGGCAATGATAAGCTTTTAAAATTAACGAGGCGCCTATACATCGCAGTTTAATGTGGCGCTCAGTTAACGGCGCCTGAGCAACTGAGCAGAGAACAGCGCGAACTGGAACCGCACTAACTACTTCATTAGATGAGGTTCGTGAGCCAAAGGTCGTGTGCCAGACGACATGTGACGCAGTACAGTAATCATTACATCATTTGATAAAACCGTCTACTCTCTGGATACAAAAAATATAATTGAACAGTCTATGCGTAACTTTTAAGCATAAACCTATATTATTTGTATGAAAGTCTGAGACTATGCCTACTTGACCGTTCTGTCACCGACCAACACTGTCGCGTGCCATACACGTAGCGTATCGGCACTGGAAAAATATTCTCGGCGACAAATTGTTGGCGCTCCGTGTAGTCCGATGTAGGAGTCGCAAACGGTACGTTTTTGGGTATAAACATCCTTAAAATTGCTTTTTAACACTAAATATTAATTTAACACTAATAATTAAATACTAAATAATAAGTAAAACCATTCGTGTGATCGGCTTCTTATGTAATCACAAGTTCATTATAAATATCTCTGTACTTTACACAAAATGATTATTGTATATTCTAACACTATGTAGGCTCTCTTGAAAGCCTGAGGTTAGATAGTGCGTATCCGGGTAAGGACGACGCTGAACGGCAGTCGTTGACCCCACCGCCGCCGCCGCCGGGGCACCTCCCGCGGTGCGCAATGTACTTTAAAGCTCTTTATCCCGGCGGCTTGGGACCTTGCTGAGTTGTCATAAATATCTGTAAGGGCAGAGATAACTTTTTAGTGAGGTAGTGTAAAATATGAACGAAAGAACAATAGATTTATTCTCTCTTTCAACAAACCAATACAACCTTCGAAGGCCGATTGCACACCTCTGTTCGCCTCTATGGAAACAAAAAATTCTTGAGAAATGAAATGCATTTGTCTAAATTGGTTGTAAGAATAACTTTTACTGCTAACAATAAAAAGCTTCGTTTGAAAAATGGGTCATTGTATCTATCCGGATTTCCTGTGACACACCCTCACAATTCACAGAGTCTTTTAAATCTACACATAATCTTGATCAAGTCATTTAAAGACCGTACAGATTAGTATATAAGACGGTCTTTTAATTACCTTCACCAATTTGAGTGAACCTATAGAGTCCAATAACCAATCATATCCAATCATGTAGCTCAACGCAGAGCTAACGTGTTATTAACGTACACTATTATCCCTGCTTTGTGCATCCGTTCCACGTTGACTTAAGCCAATGAAAGTTTTGTTAACTTTCAAATCAAATAAAAAAAATACATATAAAAGATACATAGATGTTTCACATTTATAACCAAGTTCTCCACATTTTACCGTCCAATGGGCATGCAAAAAGTGTTCATACAGTTTCAGTTAACCATACTTAATTGAAAAAATATACATTAAAGAATAAATGTCAACCATGAATAAAAAATTAAAATAAATGTCAAACGGAGTAAAAGTATGTCAAACCATAATTCACATCATTCATTTCATTCGCTTTTTTTTTTCATTCCAGACGGTGACACTTAGTATCCACTGTGTAACTGTTTCTACCCAGACCCGTTACCTGGGACTGGACAATTAGCATTGCATGACTACTTTTGTTAGCTTGAGTCATACCTGTTAAAATAAATGTATGTGTTCATGAATAAATAAATAAATAATAATAGTATGACAATCAGAGTAATATTACATAAGTCAATCAGCAAGTGCATCATCATTAAGAAAGCTGTCAATGGTGTAATAGCAGTAAATAAGTAAAATTTCATTTAGTGCCCTTTTAAATTGTAATACAGTCAATTTTTTTATAATATTTGGTAATTTATTATAAATACGAGGGGGCGATACCAAAAAAACTTTTTTGCATTTCACATGACATAATTTTTTAACGTATTGTGTCCGTATTGGATTTTTCTGACCTCTGATAATTTTTTAAATAGATGTGGGTTACATTTCACAAACAACACCGTTTCCAATTTATATAGAGAAGGCAATGTTCAAATTTTTAATGACTTAAAATAGGGAACACAACTATCAGTCGTCTTCAGGCCGCACATTGACCTGATGCACCGCTTTTGCAACCTAAACACCCATAATAACCCATATAATGCCATACCGCAAAACAGAGGCAACTATTCCATGGTAGGCTGTTAAAAGAGCCTGACTATTGACTTTCTTTGCAAGTTGATATAGAGCATATGCGGATTTGCTAAGTTGTTTACATAGTTCTTCTACGTGAGTTTCCATGTAAGTTATACCTAAAAACCTAGCTTTATCTGCTTCTTTAATATCGTAGCTCTTAAAGGAAATATTCATCTTTGGGCTTTTACACCGTTGACACACAACAACATTATTAATGTTCCCGTTCACCAACCGTCTGCACTTTATGTACTCTGTTCGACGAGTGCTTGCTATTAGTGTGTGCAGCGCGGAGGTGCAATACTTCACTTTGCAGATAAATGCAGCATCAACAATCACCTCCTAGGGTTAGTAATAGCACGCTGAGAAGAATAATGCTCGTCTTCTCGGCGGCACTATAACAGTATTTTTTTTGCACAATTGGTTGCTCCATAAATCGTTGGATTGTGGTGGTATCTTTCAATTTTTTCATATAGCCTAATCGATAAATATCGTTCCCACTGAACTGAAGTGGGCCACTGCGCTGGCTCTGGGTGGTTTGGTGTGGCGGATGTCACATGTCTACGTATATTTGTACACAATGTCTTCCTTAACCGTTTTGAGAGCAGTGCTGATGAAATAATTTACGATAAGCGAACTGCCTGACTGTCTGCTTAGGATGGGGACACGACCTTCTCGCACAACTCGTCTCTACCGCATCCACTACGCCGCCACTTAACTGTTCCTATTTCATTTTTTTATTTTTTTTATTAATGGTAGCTTCACAGCTGACAGTACAATAACTTAAATTATTGAACCAAAACTATCAAACAGAATGTACTCGTATTGTTTGTTTGTTATTTTTTCACTTTTCATCACATTTCACTGAAAAATGAAACAATTATTAACCGTTCTGTGTGTGATTACCAAAATATATTGAAGTTAACTTTATTTAATGTACAAAGAACAAATTGTATGTAATCGTATCGCATCTATCTCTTTGAAACGAAAGGTTTCTACGTATTCTTGAACTTAATGAAAAGTTGAATAATAAATAAGTCTGCTCGTAATTATATCGAAGACGATTACAATATGTTTCGTTTAACTAATGGACTATTAACTTTTATCTGTTACGGACTAATTTCTACTCTGCCCTTGTTTAAATTCGGCTGCCTTTTGTTTAATTTATAATGCTGTAATTGCCAGTGTTCTTGTTTAAAAGTGCCATCAATTAACCAAGCACTAGAATAAGCATGACCGCTAGCACAATTTACATTACCTTATAAAAAAATACCCAACGTTTCAATTTTGTTTCCACTGTAGAATCACCCGAGCAAGAACTTACTTGAATACCGCGTAACAAACAAGGACACAGAAGTATGCAACACTACTCCAAAGACAAAGCTAAGCATTTCAATCTATTTCACAAGGCTACATCAATTTCATTACGTCACGACTTTCGTAGCGGCTACGTGGCTACGGCGTAGCAAAGATACTACGGCGTAGCACAGACTACGAGTCGCAATCAAGCGCGTTGCGGTCGCTACGCTCAGCGCCAGGCGGGGTCGTTCCTGCATGTGACTTGCGTCGCTTCAATCCCGTAACGTGCTGTTCCGCGACATTCCGGGATTGTTCCGCCACTAGTTCATTGTAGTTTAATGTATCTCGCACTGCTTTCACACCGTTTCTGTTAATTTTGTGGCTTGTGGCCTTCAGAAGTGTTTGGCACCAGGAGAATTTGCTAGTATATTGGCACTAAGTTTAGGTAAATGGTAAAACATTTTAGGTTGTATTTTAGTGTTGCTTCATTTAAAAACCCATATTTATGTGATTGACCCATGAAGTTTGCAAAAACGGCATCCTCGTAAAAGACAACATCCTATGGTCTTCGAGAAAACTAGTCCTAGTAGGGTTATAAAAAGTATTAGAATATATTCTAATTAGTTGTAAACTGAAATACAACTACGATAAAAACAGAAACTAAAAGTTTATAAAAAAGGCTTCTTAAGATTCTTTTTCGGTTTTCTTATTGCTAGACTCACACGTTATTATGTGTCAGGTTTATTGTACGTACAGTGTACTAGTGGTGAGACCGTCGGATTGCCAAGTCATAGGTCTCGAGTTCGAACCCAAGACACGCACTTCACACTCTTGTTTTTCGGGTTCATGTGCGTATTGTATAATTGTCACTTGCTTCGGTGCATAAAAACATCTTGAGAAAACCAGCATGCCTGAGTGATATTTCTCGACGGCATGTAAAGCCAAGTCAGAGGTCCATGGGCGGCATAAAAACCGTGACACCAGCTTAGGCACTAACCGCACGATAATAGAAAAGAAAAGGTAGAAACACAAAAAACCCCCTACTTTGTATGTTACATCTCTCCATTAAATTGATTTTATCCGCATACTACTACATACTTAAAGAGCTTAAATCATAACTCGTCCATTCAGCTTTGCCGTAAAACGAATATCCCTGATATCTATCACCCTACAATCCCACCGCACATTACCAGGACTGAAAGAACCCTATCAATGTGCCTGCCACCCCCCTCCCTCCCTCGTAGTATCGCCTACTATTTGCATGACAATTGCGAGCCTCTCATTTAATTTATTGCTGAAGCTTCAGGATTCGGGCTGAAACATGACGCGTAGTACGACATAATGATACAACGCCGGGATTGGACGGAGAGGCAACGGCGTTGCTGGCACGAACAGACTACCCTCATCGAGAATAAAACTGCGCCATTACATACTGCTTTGAACCGAGGCTGTGTCCGAAGTGTTTTGGTGTCAAAAGCGCAATTATTGAACGTGAAACTTTCGATTTGATTTGCGTCCAGTTTAAGTAAAATGTGTTTTTTTTTAATTTTCGGACTCATAACCAAAGGTTTTTTGTCCAAATTATGCCAGTGTTTCTATTTTCACTTATTTTAATCCTTTTGGCTTTATTTGGATTAACCTTTTAGCTGCTGTCAGCATCCATTTTCGCTTTACAGCACTTATCCAACTGCCACAAACAATAACGAATTAATCTATTTCAGTGAGGACACCAAATTGTAGCTAAGCGAAATCGTTTAAAGCAAAAGGTTCAATTTCAGAAATTGAACCAACTGTAGAAGACAATATGAAATGACATCACTCGATAGTTCTAGGACATTTCAATCACTCTTGACAACACTGTGTAAGTAACTAATAAATTTGAGACTGCTACTCGTAGTACGTCCTAGATTTATTACTAATTTCTGACACATTCCATACTGTCCTCCCCTCCCCGCTAACCTCAGAGGGTAGACCTTCTCGTCCTACTACGAAAGCAGTTAGAACGTTCATAAAGGGTGTTTTAACATCTTCAGAGATACCTTTATAATTACAAGCGCATTACTGTAGTAAAGTATTCGCGTTCTGCACTCAACAGCATCTCTTTTGACTCGGGATTAAAACGTGCCGAGGCATTGTTAAGATAAACGTTTCTTTTAGATTAGGATTATGACTTAGTTGATAAAAATATTACGTTTAGACAAATATTGTTGTTTTAGGGTACCGTTGCCAAGTGCCAAAAACAGAACCCTCATAGATTCGTCCTGTCCGTCTGTCTGTTTGTCCGTCCGTGTGTCACAGACTGTCGGCACCTCACAGATATAATATTAGGAGAGAAGAAAGTGTGTTGAAAAAGATTTGTACTAGAAATCTATTGTTCGAAATGCAAATCGAATAAAAATAATACACTTTGTCGAAAACTGGCTCATATTGCACTATCACTAAGGTTCAAAATGCAATGTATTTCAAATTCGTGGATTTTTTGTCATTTATTTCTACTAGTGTTTTATTTTCATAGATAACAATTAATATAAACGTTAATGAATGGAGAGCGGGAGGAAGACCAAAGAAACGATAAATGGATTGTGTGAGGAATGATATGAAAGATAAAGAAGTAAATGATAGCGTGTCGGTTGACAGAGGAGAATGGAAGAAAAAACGTGTTGCGCCGACCCCAAGTACCATGGGACAAGGGGAGGAAAATGATGATGATGATGATGAGATAACAATTCACATTTTTCCATTGTTTTTTTTTTTGTTTCTTCATTGAAGCGGGTGATTTCAATGCCTTAATATTTTACGAATATCCGTATCGTAAATAAACTTTTATAAAATGTTGCTTTTGTAAATGAACATTTGTTTGTGTCTTAAATTCAAAAATATTTGTTTTTTTTTTATATTAGGCTGTTTTGTGGTTTAATACCTTTGCTTCTCCGTCAATCTACGGTGGGAAAAAGCAAATTATATAATAGCTTCATAATGATTTATGACAAAAATACTTTTCGTTCTGTTATTTCATTTCTTCGTGAGTGTATTGAAAAACGTCGCTTGATTCACGTGGGCATTTGTCACTGCAGTTTTCGACTCCACCGAATTCCGTGTCGGTTACAATGATATAGTTTCTCCACTTGTATTAAAATGTACAATACTAATTCCACTTTTACGCACTCCAAGAACAAGACAAACAATTTCGACCCCATCCCATAAATGTGAAATGACCATCCTACTAGATTACAGGACGTCTTCCATCCAGAGGACAGCAATCGGCTACTTTACGACCTACGGATTAATTGCTCACTCATAAATACGACATAACAACGTCGTAGCGGTGCTACGCCGTAGTGGTGCTACGGCGTAGCCAAGCCGTAACAGAGTCGTAGCTTGAAAGCGGCCATCTTAGCGCGTGTAACATGCAAACGAGGCTGTAAACTATTCAGTGATGTGTTTACAGAACATTTTGCATGCGCAATGAGCTCCGCAAACATTCGTCTCGATACATTGACACTGTTAGCTGAGGTCAGGCGGGATGTTTCAATTCATCGCTTCTATTTATTTCATGTTTGCTAATAAATATTCACATTAGATAAGTACTTACTATTTTTGCTATCTACAAAGATCACGTTAATATTTAATGTGTGGCAATAATATTATAACACTCAGTTGAAGAGGGTAGTGACACCTTCTTTAAATGGATCCCAATGACTCGTAACGGAACATACATGACATGTTAAACAAACAGATTACAAGAACAAAGCAAGACAAAGTGAAGTATGAAGCTCGGTCGGTTCAAAAGTAAACCTCTAATACCGCGGCCATCAGACGGGCATAACGGAAGCGGAAGTAAGTCGATTACCTTGTAGCACGCTGCCCGCCACCCCCGCCCGCACGTCCTGCACACCCCCGCGGCTTCTACCCTTTGTTTCGGATTTTTTCTCATTGAGGCACAAAACCTCAAGCTCGCAATTTCCCTAAAGAGGTTTCTGAGTGACAATTTGCGGATATTTTTAATAAAAGGAAAATAAAGTCTCATTTGAACAAAAAAATACAGATGTTATTTAAACAAAAATTAGAAGATTTTGTGTAGAAACGGAAAACGACGGTAATATATTTATACTTGAGCCAATGTTAAATGTCACGTAGTAGCTACTTGAAGTGGGTCTAAAATAGAATCTAATAAAGATATAAAGCCAATAAGGGTTACTTGTACGAAAAACATTACTTTTTTTTTTAAATGACAATATTGTTTGATAAACTGTCAATTTAACCTGGTATTAGCAACTAACTCTGAGTTAAGTTTTTCGTGCAAGTGGGCCTTAGACAATTAGATAAAAATACTCAAAAGGTGGAACGAAGTCTATAGTGGTCGGATTGTGTCTAGTGTCCAGCTGCCTAACGAGAGCTTTCTCAGGTCGAGGCTCTTGACAAATAAGTCATTGGCTGAAACGACTATCGGCACAATGATCGTTGAGTTTATACCCCACATGTCGACTACCTCGCGAGCCAAGTCAAGATTCTGTATCAATTATAATTGTGATCACGTAAAGTGAAAGTAAAAGCAGAGACAAGCTTCCTTATTTTATACACCAGCGACTATAGACCTTGTGAAGTAAACACATTGTATACTGCGAAGAACAATGTTTTTTGCAGAAATATACAACACTTTAACTGACTAAGACTGTTGCGAGTTCAAACAGTAAGGTACAAGTTAGTTTTAATGTTTTTAGAAACGGTCGATCATGCATTACAATTGGCTCCCGCAACTTACTGGAGAACAATAAAACCAATTCATTCTACAAATAATATGTATCTACCGCCTTATTAGTCAGTTTAGGTACTTAACATGTTTGTAATACTGACTTGTATATAATAACAATAGTACATTGTCACGAAAGCAAGTTGTCTCGAAGATTACTTAAATTTCTAGTAAATATGTTCTTATCAGAAGTTAATTTAGGCAAATACGACACTTTTATGTGCCCAGAAATGTTGGGATACTTGATATCGCGCGCTACATGATCGCTGTGACCGTAACAGACCGCGGTACAAACTGCGCGGATAAATTGAAATGTTCTACTGATCGTAGATATGCAAAGGGTGGACGTAACGCCTGGGATCGTGTCGGATCGCCGGAGTGAGTCCTATCGGCCGAGCCTTCTCTTATCAGTTGACGAGCTCCGTCAGCGCCGCGGACATAACAATTCACAACTTGTAATCTTTTAAGGGTTAGATTCGCTGATGCTTCGGCTCAAACTTTCCCGATTGGGTTCAAGATGTAGTTATTTCCAACCGAATCAAGGTCTAAAGTCATAGATATACAAAGTAAATAGTCGCCTCCGCCATCATGGCGAGTTAGTTTCAATTTTACAAGTGAACGAGCACAACTTTGTGTTCTTTAGAACTTGTTTCTGGACCGAAACAATTTAACTGAGTGACGTTTGTGGCAACAGTATACTATATATTTTGTAAATACAGACGAGTCGCGCCGGCGTTGTGCTGCCGCGGGCGTGGCGGCGGCGGTGCGGCTGCGTGGCGCGTGCGGGGCGGCTGCGTGGCGCGTGCGGGGCGGCTGCAGGGCGGCGACGTGCGCCTGAATATAAATACAGCACTTATACAACATTATCTGCGCTTTTGTTAACTTGAGATTTAAAATAGAATTGTTAATTCACAGTGTGGCGAGGTTCTCACTTCGTCGAGATTTCTCACTAAAGTGTAGCTTTCTCAAATAAATGTAAACAAAATTTGGTGAGTTCATTATTTTGGTTATTGAATGTTGAAGATGAGGACGACTGAACTTTGTGACGCCTTTGGGCACTTGTCCCACCGCCAAAGATGAGCGAGAAGCGAGTAGAACTAGAAACTAGAAACGAGTTGGCAAGAAGCGAGAAGCGAGTGTGTAATTCTGATAGTTTTGTCGCTGGGGTATAAGCGAGTGTGCGAGTGCGACGGGCGATTACTCGCACCACTCGGCACTATAAAATACATCACCGTCGTCGTCTGAACTAGACAACAATGATAGTTCTAGTAATAGTTCTGAATTCATAATATGTGCACTCTAGGTAGAATTACCGCTGGCTGGTCCCTCGGCGTGATTTGACCGCCAAGCGAGCATCGCTGAGCAAGTATTATCTTTCATAGCTTTTATCGCTCAGCAAACAGACTGGTGGACCGAGCCCTCGCCGGCAGTGTGAACAGTCAGCGATCAACTATGTATTAATATATTGTTATGCATCTCTTTTGTTTACACGGAATGTATAACTATTGCAAGTACGTTTCTTGAGCTAGAAAATAGCCGATAGTTAGTCGCTCCATTACCACTTAATAATACCACGAATGATCACTGTCTTAGGCAGTTAAATCTTGTAAATAGTATTTTTTATTGAAAACTACTGTCTGTAACAAAATATACAGTCGAGTCGATTCATTACATACATAGAATACATCAACATTCTCTGAATGAAACTTGTTTCCTCCATTATTTATTTATTTTATTGTGTTTGGGTGGCTAACACTACAAACATGGTGACAGCTAACAATACAAAAATGTATTGCGAAGCAAACAACGACAAGCCATTTACAAACTTCCACTGTTAGCAATTAACTATCCACCAGCACACTATAATCACCAGTTTGCCGGTCGTCCGCACTTGAGCGAGGACTGTGTGGGTCCAGGCGCCGACGACGCTAACACCCAGTTAACCTCCATGAATGGCTTCACGCATACTTCGTCAACCTTTATTGTGTCGAGCCTCTCAGGGCACGTAATCACTGGCGGGAATGTCATGCAAATAGTTCGACCTTTATGAAGCCAGGAATTACAGGCATGTAAACTAAATGAAAGTGGTGTGGTGTCCGGTGCGGGGCGGTGCGGAGTGCAGGGCGGGGGGGGCGGGGTGCGGCTGGGTACCCCACTCTGGCGAGGTAGTAATTTAGTTTGTCATGTGCCACTCAATTTACAAGGCTATCAACATTGTGCCAAGTAGCAAGTATGCGGGGCTGTTGGGTGAGGAGCAAAGGTTAACTTATAATACGATCTTAATGTTTCGAGGCTGTAATATAATACAGCGGCTTGTTTCAGAACAGTCCTTGTTTACTTACCTTGCCTTGTAGTGGCCGTGTCTTGAAATACAAAGATGATTAAGCAGAAGTTAAAAGACTACTTTTTTTTTTTTTTTAAACTGAGTGTCCTAAAAATTACACGACTGAAGTACGGCTCTTCGAAATTGAAATCATACTTGGACACACTCACCCATCAGCCGAACTATGTTCACATAAAAATCAATCTGTTTGGAGTGCTCTTAACACATCACTACGTAACGCTAACTACTCCGCACTATGTGATAACGTCCGCAGGGCGAAGTATTCGGACCACGAGCGATGCACAACTCTGTAAAATGGATTTATTTCATAGTTCACACATCACGGTACTGTTACGTTACTGTCGTAAAACGTTACCGCCGCACCTTACAGTTTTACGTCTCACCGAGATGTACGTGACTGATGAGCTGTATTAGATAAACGTTATCAATTCACGTCGATGTTAGGTTAAAGTCAATATTAAATTCAGAAAAGTAAACAGTTCACTGTGGCACACTAAGGTGTAGGTATGGATTGACTACAATATGACAGACCATTCATTTATTCGTCGAAATTACTTACATTGCAAATAAAAATAATAAATGCATACGTGGACGTGGACGTAGGACGTGGCGTATGAAAAGGATAAACAGTTTCATTTGGAATCTTCTTTTTAAATAACTTTGAATGCGAGTATATATTGTTTTCTACTCAAAGTACAAGTTAAGTACATACGACATATAAATCGCTTGATGGAATAAAATCAGTGCCGCGGACACTGTTCTCGTACAGCATTGGCACTTACTACAGCAAAGCTGGTCAAGTGTACGTCGACTGTGAAAAAGTTGGAACTTTGACCCCCAATATCTCCGTAACCAGAAAGTTCTCAAGAATGGTCTAGAACAAAAAAAAAAATGACGTGGAGAACAAGTGCCTTTCGGCCTCGTTATGGGTACTTTTCTCCCATTCGATTGGGCAATACTATAGTTGTAACAACATTTGCGTAACTGTACCGTCCGGCTGGAAATGTGCTAATAAAAGTGTATAAAAATAAAAGTTGGACTCATGCGAAGTCTGGTATGGATGTTATAATACAGTTACGTACTCGTGGCAATAATAATGTAGAACACTTGTCGTGGGAGCGGTAGTCTTCTCAAATTTACCATCACATCTGGATATTGATTTATTTTGCACCAGCGCACACAAAATTAGAAATATTCTGAACAAGGAGTATTTTGGTGACAGCAATAAATAGCTTTTAATTCTCATTTTGATGTTGCATGACTTGACATACCCAATATGTTATCTCGACAATTTCATACCAATTTAACAATGTAAAATCGCTGTAACTGGTCAACGCAAGTAACTCATTACTAATTAGATATATATATGTGGAAGCTTGTAATTAGCAAATGTCACTACTTATGCATGAAATTTATAATTGTTATTAGTCTGTAACCTTTCTTTAAAATTAAATAAATAAATAAATGTAACAAAATCGAATATTGACAACATTAACAGAGTCCATAACTTCTCAAATTTATAAAAGAACAATTGATTTACTTTTATAACACATTTATAACATACCATAGTTACACCTACAAATGAAGATTCTGATCAGTTTCAACCTCGGCACATTAACGAAATTTATCAAAGAATCAGTAAGCTAAGGTAGAATCCAGACCGCTGTCGACCTGCTCCTTGTTCGTAGTTCTTGTCGTAACTATCAAAAGAGCATTATTAAATAATGTCTTGTAATATCCAGACTGACCATGTTTGTGGGGCTAACGTGGCCAAAGATTTGACATTATAGAGAGGTATGGAAGGAAAAAAGGGAGGCCTTTGCCCAGCAGTGGGACAGTCTGGGACACGATGAAGACTAGTAAAAAAACAGACTTGTGTTTATATTTATTTCCCGTATAGTTCCGTATAATTTCAGCTGTGAGCCCTGTCGCGCTGCCACGTAGCGCCGTAGGTACACGAGAAATATCCGAGAAACATTCAAACCTATCAATACTTGTCACCTGTATGTTATGTCAAACCTGTCATTGTGTCACACGGCTCACACCACTATTATTTATTTCTCTTAGAAGTTAGGTTGAGGAGTAGTTTCACCTTCCTTTTTTAATTTAGTGATTATAAACTTTTACTTACGATGACCAAAAATAATAAAGCCTACTTTTTTCGCAAGGACCCCAATATATGATTTTGTTGGAACAATTATTTTAAACGTTGTACCTAAACGTTCCAATGTATTATATAGTTCCTGATCCAATATGCAACAGCTTCAAAAATAAGCAATAGAATGTAGCAATTATTGTAGTCTGTAATAGTTACAACAAGAATAATTGTTATTTGATACGAGCAGTATTTTATTCCCCATATTTTGCCGAACTGACAGCTTTGCAACAGGACCCACTATTGTTTACTGTTTACTTTATAAAGTATTTTGTGACGGTAAATACGGAATGTGAAAATACAAAATATTTCTTAACATCATACGCTATTGGGTCGTATTGACAGTCCTATTTTATTGTTTTCCCTGTGGAGCAATAGCTTTATTTATAAAATTTAACATATACGATCACAACCGGATAATTTCAAAGATCACACTTGGCGGGATACTAGGACACAACGTCTCACTCGAGCTGAGAGTCAATTCAGTTGAACCTCATTGTAAAAACTCGAAATAGTTTGTAAACGATTTACCGACTACCGTGCAGTCCAAGTTATATTTTATCTTTTGAACGATCCCAAGGAAAAGAAAAGCCGAGTTACACATACACACAACAAACGTTGGAGACTACACATAGAGTGCTCTATCAAGTGGCGTGGTCTCCGGCGTGAATAACAAGCGGCTGAGAGCAAACATCCTCCCGGCACACACGCGCTGATGTCTGCTCATCTAGCCGCGTTAGTATTCATGGGAGAGTGTCGCGCTTCCCGACGTGTGTGTTCAGCACTGCGCGGTGAGCATCGCGCTCGTCCGCGGGGAGCCGTCAGCGAGCAGCGAGGAAGGTATCATAGTGTTATGTCCGGCTGTAAAGTACTGACTCGCGAGTCGCGCTTCTATTGCTGTGGCTGCATAGCCCACGAGATTCTTTATTTTTCATATTATACGAATAAAGTGGAGCAGAATGGTTGTGCCTCACGGACCTTTTGACATTTTTTAAACACACATACTTATAATACTTACATTCATACTAACGCCTTTATGCTTTATGACTTTATAAAACTATGCATTACATGAAATCACTTTGACTTCTGTTTGATATTTGCGACCCACAAAACAAACAATATAGTTTTCTATTTTCAAAAGTAATGTAAAGAAAAGTAGAACAAACTTGACAAAGGTAACCCTTCAGAACTGCCTATAAGCCGATTACCCAAGTGAGAGCCGCGCGTGACGCAGAACATTCATTTCTAACGATATGTCGCAAGTTCAAACAATTAGTAGTTTGTCGTGATTGTGCTTTATTTTAGACGTAAAATTACAAGACGTCCACTTTTTAAAAATAAATTACCCCTAATTGGCATTCATTCAAAATTGTGGTTTAGTAAACGATTACATATCACAATTTTGATTTTTCTGAGTCTTGGAAAAAATCGGAAATCATTGACTGAAGCAATTCTTGCAGGCTTTATTTACCCATAAAGCCTGCCAATAAAGTTTTGTTGGATGTAAAGGTGAGGCTTCTGTGAGTGTGCCTACTCTGTGGTTACTATACGCCGCCTGCTTCTGCTGACGAATGAATTTGAATAAAACGGTGCGTCCTTCCGCTGTGAAATTAAAATCAAAGGTCTAACGGACGTCTTCGCTGTTTTATATTGATAACTTGGATGTAGAGCCACGAGGTAAGCGACACTGGTAACATAAACTCTTCCTTGTACAACTTTCCAAGCACTAGGTTCTGACCCAGCCAGCCACCTATCTACCCAGATAGTAAGGACGGGCTGGCTGAGTCAGAATAAAAAATCCGACAATTCTTGTAAAAAAAAAAAAGTAATGTTTATGGTAAGCACTTGCACCCGCTAGTACCGTTACTGTGAAATTAAATCATGATAAGATATAGGTTAGGTAAAATATTTTTTTTCCTAAATAATAGAATACACTTTTACTCCTTCTCATTAGTTATGCAACCTTTACATCACGGTGCATGTGATGGCCACTCGCTAGCCTCAGGCCGAGGTCCGTGTCGGCTTACACGGACCGTGTGCCGCCGCCAGTCCGGGTACACCGCCTGGTGAACAAGCCTCGCTTACTTACACAACGCACCCTTTTGGTACCCTTTACATTTAACTACCAACCCCTCCTCCCACCCTCATTAAAACATCTTCAGTCCACTTCAATGTGCACCTACTTCATAACGCCGGACAAACGACAAAGAGACCTGCGCGGTGCGAAGGGGCTCTCGACACCGTGAATGGGGCCTTAAAGGACAACTTTCTTGGTCAGATGGAATAAAGTTTACTTCTTTAGGACATACGAGTATGAATTGAACGTGATCTAATAACCACTTATTGACCAAAAACCACACATAGCCTCATCCATCAACTTAGACAAAAACACTACAAGATAAACCTAGTTTCTTCATCGTGTAATACGTGCGTGTTTCGACAAAGTTCGGCGGATCCTCCAAGGACACTGCAAACAAACGTTCGCGTTCAGGTAGGCGAGTGAGGGTATCATGAGACATGTCGTGCTCACTGCACATGGACTTCAAGAGTATGTATACAAGTTGGTTCCTAACGATACTGAACATAAGCCGGATGGTACAGATGGTCTATATCCGTAAATATTGATTTTAGTGCGAAAGTAGATCTCTGTCTGGTTGTTTGTTACCTTGTTCCGTCTTAACAGCAGAACGGATCTCTATGAAATATGGCACACAGGTAGACAATAACCGGGCATAGCCGCTGGTGTGGTTGTCCTTTAATATGGTATTTAATAAATATGTATAAGTTATAGGCATAGGTCCATTGTAGAATGTCAGCCATACTTAAATATCAGCTGCTACAAAAACCCAAATCACAGTTAAATCTACTTACAGAATACTGGAACTATGGCTCGAACGCAGAACCACATGCATGGCGGTTACTCTTACTGATAGCGGTTCAGGAAATTACCATAAAAGAAAAAAGCCTATTACATTGTTAATTTGTGCGCAAGCGCCACGACGACGCGCGACGCGACCCCTTGAGTGTATGGGTGCATCTCGTCAGGTAACTTCCCGATTCGCCAACTAAACAAAAGACGTGCAAAACAAGTGAAAAAGTGCCCTTTCGTAACTATTATTATGTACACATTGATTCCCATTTCGTCAACCATCTAATGGCGACGTGATTCCATCGATTATGATAACATTATGTTCATTCAATTCGTTCTCTTTTTAATAAAAGGCATTCACTTTAACAGCTATTCGATACGAGATTATACACAGCAGTGGATCGATACGAACTGACACTTACGGTATTGAGCATGAAATCACACTACAGCATGTGATGTACAATACAATGTACAGGTAGTGACGCATGACTATACAAATAGCAAAACAGTAAAGTTCGGTTAAACGTTCTGACGGACAACCCGCGGACCGTTTGCACTGATAGATCCCACCGAACAATATTTGTAATTAGTCCACAATTTTTCCGTACCGGTTTGAGCGTATGTACCTTAACAAGATTTGCAACATCGTGGCCTTTTCTGTGCACTGTACATTTTATGTAAAAGGTTAGAAGGCATTGTTATACGTCCGAATAGTCTCACGTTGTCCTTTATTTTGGAGCGTGACTTCAAAGTTTTGACATTGTAGCGTCTCAATCCTTTCAGAGCGACTATATTGAGCTCAGAATACCTAACCCTATAAATACGACCGAACGTATTGGTGACCGGACTTCAGATACAGGCTCACAGTTGCCCACGGTTGGCCACGGTTTCCCACAGCTGGCCATGGTTGCCCGGGATTGCTCACGCCCAGTTAACGTTTTATAATAAACTTGTCCGACCCTTTTCGTCGACGGTGGAAAATGAATGGATTCCGCAGTCGGTTGTATCTGACGGCGTATTGTTTATTCATTAAAGCTGACGAATTAATTAGCGGCCGGTATTCTTAACTGTTGGTATTCGTGAAACGCGCCGGGAGTGCGTCAATATCAGGAATTTTATCCCAGTCCAGCTGAGAAATACGAAGTTATTGCAGCGTCGGTATGCCACTTTAGCGATATGAAAATATCATAATGGTTGGTTTTACTGTGTGGAAAATACTAACTGCACAATATGTTTGCATTGGGTCTCAGTTATAACAAAGAGATATTTAGAGTGGCATCAAAGGTCTTAACAAAAGTAGGATTGAATTTCTTGAAATAATATTAGTTTTAGAACGGGATTTTAACTGGCGTACGCTTTCAATAGCATCGAAGCGGATTTCTCTTGAAATCAAATACCCTAGATTCGCTTAAACTTTCCATAAATATGGATAATAGCTACGACCACCAAGCATGTGAATATGTGAGGCATCAGACTAGCTACCTACCAGTCGTCGGTCACAAATTATTACCTACCCTGAACTCTCGCGGCGGCCACCAGTTGGCGCCACTAATACGTCTCATAACTTTAATGAGTTTCAAAGTTAGCAGACTGCAGCTGATTGCCACACAACACACACCTTGTCAACTTATCACATGCAATGAGTTCAGGCGTGAATGATAATCAATTATCATGTGAATATTATAAATTCTATGATTAACTCAGCTGTCGTAATGGGTCGAAGCCCATTATGAAAACTGATTTTTCTGGCCGAAGCCGAAAGTCGAGGGTTGAGACGACAGACGATTAACCGGCTTGTGTTTCGGCCAGAAATCGACTTTGTCATACACATACGCCGATTGCATGTACCTACTACGTACCTCGTATCCTATAGACGTAGAGGTAGACCGAAAGACGGCAGATGTCGCCAAAGATCGAGACAATTGGCATTCTCTGGAGGAGGCCTTTAACCGAAAGGGGTCCAATTAGCGTAATCACTATGATTATTTACTTAAATACGTTACCATAATTTTTCCATGATAATGTCATGATTTGTATAATTTATAATATTGCATGTTTTTATATTAATTTAATACGGATTATTTTATTTAAATTGTTTTGTTATAATTTTGATCTATCAACTAGTATTTCGTGAATGATAACACTAAAATTGAATTACAAATATTTTTGTAAAAAACACATAAAATCAATTCTAATTTCGCATGACTATGATTAAATTTATTTTTTGTTATGTAATTGTAATACCTAACGAAATTAAAAGGCCGTTTCATTTGTTTATACTACGTCATATCCTGTCATATCGGAACAACACCACCAATAAGTTAATCCCTCGCAGCAGCTGCACTCTTATCTCCCTTGTAAGTACCAAGTAGTATCGCTCTAAATGAATTATTTAAATGAATAGTGTACTACATGTGCACATAATGTACGCTCTTGTATCAAAACGCGTCTCTCGCGGCGCCGCGGGCTCTTCGTTACCTCTTACGACATTCAACAAGGTTGATTAAAGAAAAACAGGCGCAGAACAAATCACAAGACAAAAAATACAAAGGACTGTTACGTAAATAACAAATGTTTACTTAAATTCTGACAAATAATACGTTTCACGAAATTAAACACAAAACAAGGGAGTAAGAAGTATTTACACTAACTATAAGACTGGGGAGTTAATCGACATCCGACGTACGAATGTTCTCAGTGGAAAAACATACAAAAAAGTCAAATATACTTAGTAGATGTCTCATTTGTACATTCTTCTTAAATATTATCTCATGTCAAGCTGTCGTAATGATGTAGCTAGGGTAGACAGAACAACAGGTCATCATTTTGCCTGTCGTGACAAGGGCTCTTCTGAAATTGGAGAGTATTCGCATGTGCCTTCTACAAATTATTTACTAATGTATTCTTATTCTTTATTGCACACAAAATTAAAAGATATACACACAACATTACAATATATAGCTTATGTACAACGGCGAGCTTAACCCAAAATTGGGTTTTCTTACAGCAAACCTTACTTTGATTGCGAGATTAGCGATAGAGGATAACCTACGTGCACAATCAGTAAATTTAAAAACTTAAACTAACTTATTTTATAAACTAAACTAATACAAACAATATAATATGTGTAACGCATACAATACCTATATATAATACTATACACTATATATATGTATATATATATATTTATATACTACTACTATTACATATACCATATATATACATACTATCATCATGTTGGCAGGAAATGTTCTCTAATTCCCCTCTTGAACACATCTAACGAAGGGCTATCCCGCAAGGAGTGTGGAAGCGAATTCCAAAGGCGCACTGCACGAACAGTTAATAAACCATCATACCGACTTGAGGAGTGGGAAGGGAAACGAAGGAGAAGAGATGATGATGAGCGACAAGGTTTACCTCTAGGAACCAGATACTCGAAGCGTTCACGAAGATACGAAGGAGCTTTATGTATCATATATGAAACAGTTTCTGGTCGTTGCGTACCTGTTACCTGTATATCCGTACCCAAATATATTCGTCCAACTTACTATACAGAACATTTTGCATGCTCACCTTATTGACAATCAAGATGAGTAGCGTCAACCTAATTAATATGTCTAGCCAATTTCTAATCAAGCCGTAGACGTATAAAAAGTGGTTCAACCCTGTGCCTTGATGACGTCACCACAATATTCAGCATTCTGTTACAAAAATAAACTATATAAGGTACAAAGAGTAGGTATGGCGCCTATGTACCGTCATGAGAACAAAAACTTGAGTGGAAGGAATGCCACATCGTTTGCAGAAATACTTGGAGAACTCTGATGAACATAGACTTGTTTAGATTACTTTATATTTCTAGAATTATATGACGAAGGACAACGACTCGAAGTTAGTAATGTAATCTGGCGTTTTTGTTGCCGCGTTTTGTTTTTGTTTTCAGAACTGTCTAATAACATTTTGCTCTGTACCGACCTTTTATTATAAAGAAATAAATTATTTTCTGAACACTAAGGACAGGCCCTTCACCACCTATGATTAAGTTCCCGTTAACATACTTGGCAGATAATCTCCTACAAATTCTGTTCCATTTTTGAATTTATTCGGTAAGTAGTGGCTACTCGGACATCGTGAAAGAATTATAACTGTCACTAAGATACGAAGTTACAAATTAAAGTTTAAATTGAGTAAATTTCTAAGGAGCGCTTATTTCAGTTATCTTCGTTTAATAAGCAGCAGGCAGAGGCCAGGCCCCGGGCTCCGAACGACCGTGACGTCATGAACCCAGTATTTCAAAAGCTCTTAACGTCAAGATAAGCCGGTTTACTCAGACACGCAAATAAGAAAAAAGGCCTCGCATAATCAGACGGGCCCCTCCTAAATGTACTAGGAATTTCAACGGGTAAATTAAGTAAAAAAACGTGGAGTTTTAACGCAGCCGAGATAATTAAAGAGCTGAAACCGGCGCTCTACATGCCAACAGTAAATAAAAGGAATGAGTAATAAAGAGCCGTTCGCAATTTTCATAGAGACGGCTGATTTGCATGCCAATGGCCGCCGCGCCTAAAACAACCGCCGACGAATATTAATGCCAAAAAATACTTCAAACGGGCCCCTGCCCTTCCCCCCCCCCTCTCCCGTACTCCACGTGGCCTCTTTGAGCTCACATTCAATAACGCCTTTGCTGAGTGATCGGGCTCGGTTTCTCGACGTTTGCGCGTGATGAATGCCGCCACATTGCCGAAAGACTTTTGTTAGCTTTGATAAATGTTTATAAAATATAACTATAGCCAGAGACGCGAGACGTGCCGACTCTACTGAAAGAAATCGCAACAATCACGACGGGGCACTTTAAATTGAATTTCTTGAATGATCTCCGGCTTTGTATTGCGTAAAGTTTCAAGATAAGTGAGCAATAAGTTCTGCATTTTACCTTATTTATTGGAGTATTTTTGTTGTTAAATAAGATTTCGCCACAGATGCAAACATTTTCTCAAAGCTCTGAACTTAAAATGATTGAAGACACTATGCACGCCGACAAACATTATCAAACGCCATATAATTATCTATCATACGAGTACTAAATCTTCAACTAAGCATCGATAACTCTAGTAATCATCTCCCTATCTCTCTGTATTCAGGTGTCATGGATCCGGCACCGCGACCTGCACATCCTGACGGTGGGCGGCTACACGTACACGTCGGACCAGCGCTTCCAAGCCACGCACTCGGCGCAGACGGACGACTGGACGCTGCACATCAAGTGGGCGCAGCAGCGCGACGCCGGCGTCTACGAGTGCCAGGTCTCCACGCAGCCCGTGCGCTCCTTCTTCGTCACGCTGCATGTCGTCGGTGAGTGCTTGCTTTTTATTCATGTCGTTAAGATCACCAATCACGTGTGAGGGGACCGCTACACCGCGGCACACGAACTACGTACCAGCCTGACGCCACGCAAAATCCTGCGTCGCACAAACAGAGTTGTCCTCAAACTTAGGATATAACTCGGACAGTAGCTCACCAGACACAATACCCGTGTGGTCTGATGATCTTTCCTTTTCTAATGAAGATGAGAAACGTTACACCCTGGTCCTCATTCCTCGATCATATAAAGGTAAGGATCCAAATATAACCCCTCACTGGAATGTATTCCGCCTACACTTCAGCAGCGCGCTCCACTATGTGAGATTTACATGAAATTATGATACCTCTGGCTGGTCACAGCATCCCGGCTCCCGGCGCGTGGCGCATCTCGGGCGGTGTCGTGAATGCGTTATCGTCGTCTTGTGTAACGTCGGATCTGTCGGAGCTGTCGGATTAGTCGGACACTGTTTGCGTTGCGTTCGGCGCGCGTCGCCAACGTCAGAGGCGCGGGGGGGGGAGGCGCGAACAATTTGAACAAACGCCGGCGACTCGAAAATGCGATGCGAAATCGGCACCGAGCCATTGTCACGGAACATTTTAACATATTTATTGGAGCGAATAGGCGTGCTTTGAATTAATCGGGTAGCTCGCGCGCCCAAAACACCAATTTGTTGTAAATCCGTAGATAAAAGCAGGATGCTGTATGGCCGTCCGCGACTTCGCTACAAACTAAGCTAAACATTCAGTACGGATTAAATATAAACGTTAATGTATTTACTCTGGGAACACCAATATACCTCACTCAATTTTCCCTTTTTGTGTGCCCGAAACTCGTTTTGCAGTAGTGTTTTCAAGATTCTAGCAAGTCAGTCCGGAATTCAAGCGAATCCATTGAATGTGTAATTAATTTGTAATTTGACATAGATAAATATTTTACTAATTTAATAATAATGTATTGCATGACAATTGATATTTTGTACTTTAACTACCTAGATATTTACAGAACATGTGACATACATTTTGTATGCCTCAATGGCGGAACATAACAGACTTATCTGTATTTAATTAACACAACATCTTATGAACCTATGATCCGCAATAAATTATTTAAATTTGAATTGGAATTCCATGAATCCTTCAATTCAAACATTTATCTTTCATTTCCCTATAAAGTCTCTTTGTACAGGAATACAACATTACTTGGTCTGTACTTGTCGTCGTATATCGAACGACGTAAAGCGGCGTGTCGCGCAACATCGCAGGACATCGCTCGGTACCGCGACACGTCACCGCCCGTCACACGCGGGACGTAACCTGTCGCCGTGAGCACGTCGGCGACACGTTCTGTCGCTCACTGAATGACAAGCGCCTCGCGAGTCGCACACTCTCCTCACCTTTTAAATGTAATTTGTGTGAGGGGAAAGGCACTTAGCTGCCATGGCGCTTTTGATGAGGTTTAAATAAAATGTCAAAAATAAATAACACCTTTTTTTATTGGTTTATTACACTAACTACATGTAACTTTACGTAATATATTAGCTAGTAGGCTTATTTGTCGTTCATGTAAGATTTTTGATGTGAAACGTCGTTAAATACTTACTACCGAAACATACGGGGACATAAAAATCTAGTATCATTATTTAGCTTATAGTCAGCTCACTGTTACAACCTAGAGTTTGCGTCGCGATAAAACGGGTTGACAAGACAAGAACGCCGGTTTCAGTGATGCTTTATATTCAGCATTGCTCACGATTTAGAAGTGATAACGCGGTGATTTGTGCGTAAAATTCAAGTAAATTTGTGTAATTTGGACAATATTTAAATGTAAATGATAACACGAGCAAGACCAGGTAAGTCGTATAAAAGTATTCAACTTTAATATGTCGGCCACAGCAGCACATGCAGTTCGTGAGTCACCAGTCGCAAATATAAATCATGCCTGTCGTTGAAAGGAGGGGGGGCCACGCATAGGTACTCCAATGCAGTTCTTGTCGAGAAGCGCTCGCAGAACACTGCACACCGCCGCCGTCCCGGGCCTGTGTCTATTCCCCGAATCTGTCACTCCTTTTCCCAACTATGTTGGGGTCGGCTTCCAGTCTAACCGGAAGCAGCTGAATACCAGTAATTTACAGAGAGCGACTGCCTATCTGACCTCCACAACCCAGTTACTACTGGGTAATACGATGCCCCTTTGTAAGACTGATTGTCAGACGTTGTGGGCCAGTGGCTACCTGTAACGACTATCAAAGATAAACAAATGACAGCCGGAATCAACTGCTTAAAGTACTTTCCGAGACACGGAGGAAACTCGCCCATCCACAGACCAACCTAGGCAAGCAAGGCTTAACCTAAAGATCGACCCGAGCGGCTGTTATTATTTAGCCACGAGCTCCTCCATAACACATAAACAACACATAAACATAAATATATTATATTAATCGAAAAAAATATTTCAAGAGTCTGTTTTACACTAAATATGCTTGTGTTTGGCCGCAACTCGCCTGATGTGCAGCGATGATGCCGCCTGGGGTGGAAACAGGGAAGCCGGCAGTGAATTCCACGGACTAACGGTCCGCACAATAAATGTGGAAGCGAAACGCTTTGTTCGGGACCGGTTAATTTTAGAACAATGTCAGTCTTGTTTTCATTTCAATCTTTAACACTAAAAGCGACGCTCACATACACGTTTCACGTTAAACCAACGGCCGTGTGCCCCCAACCCCGACACCGGCCCACCCGATTATTAGATAATAAAGTTAAAATACTTTCGAGGAACTTTCTGGACTGAACGAAAGAAATATAACTTGTTGTGAACAAAGCCCGTATTGCTATTGCGGTGAGCCCATTCAAAGTAAATAAGCTAATCCACATACTCGTATATATAACTACAAAATAAACACAAACATTGTGTACACGCAAAATGATCCATCAGTGCACCGCCCCTGAAGCTGTAAAGACACGAACATTTGAAACAAACAAACAAAAAACTCCGTTTCAAATGAGCGCGTCAGCTTGCGGTTACTTAGTCCAGCAGCACCTGCTGGCGCGCCAACTCGCGCTCCTCTAGGCACTGAAGCTGGACACTCGCGCTCCACCAGGCACTGGCACTAGACACTCGCGCTCCACTAGGCACACCAACGACGCCAACTCACTAGCGCGCCACTACACGCGTCGCCTACATGGTCACAGATCTACTATTGATACTGTTTTCAATATTTAATCCTTAAAAGAGGACCCGTTCAACGTTGCTTAAATGTTAATTAAAGCTCATGTCGAAGTAACACGAATATTTATCTTGTAACTTTGAAGTAAACTCCCGAATGTTTAATGAATTGGAGAACTTGCGCCAAGTCAATCAGCGCTACAATAACAACACGTTGTAATTGAAGTCTCGATAACAAGCAGATCCGCGGCACGGAGCTATCATTACGCATCCGAACGTTGGCTTTGATGTCTAAATCAATACAGATAACTAATGATAAATTAATATAACACAAAATACAGATTGAAAACTGTAATCAGTAAACTGTTCGCTTGGAAGTTGACTCAACGGGAATCAATTACCGATAGAGCGAGTATTTACTGTAGTAATGGAAGATATTAACGTGATTGTTTTCCGACAGATTGCGACGAGATCTACCAGCGGATGTTCTCGGATGCAGGTGTGTAGCGCGCCGACTGCGCGTCGTGTCGCGAGTCGCGTGTCGTGTGTCGTGTGTGCGTGCACTAACCCGCATGTGTTGTTTATCTTGATTAGCGCCGGAAAAACATCGGACGTTGTATTACGAGCAACGGATTTATTTCTGCTGCTGCTGTAGGTTGCTTTACAGTAAACGAGAAGAATTTGTTGCTATCTTGTGCGACATAATTTCAAACATAATATTAATAGTTTCCTCGGCAACTTACTAAATGGGGCATCATTAGCTTGACTTTAATAAATAATTAACATTTCGGAGCGTGCCTCCCCTCTGTGCGTAAATATTGAGTGAAGATTAGGATTAATCCTTCGACTCGCCATCTCCGATATTTTAAATTTAAATATCGTATTGTAGGTTGAACAACCTAGTACAATAGCGACCTGAAATATGAATGTTTGTCTGAAGCTCCATAAGTCTTATTGTAACAAGAGTCTCTTCACCTCTTGTTTATGTTTTATTAATAACTTGTTCTAAACACGTGTGGGTGTTTCCATAATGTGTATCTAAATGAGTGAGTGTCGGGTCTGGTTGTTTGTTACTAACATCTGGTTGCCAGCGCGTGGTTGCTGGTTGTCAACCCGCTGACGGGCTGTGTGTTCTGAATACTAACAGACTGTGGTGTGATGTGAACTAACACTAACTGTCGACACAAAATCAGTGCCTTTGTGTTATTTTGATGCTACCACCACCCCCATCGAGGTGGCAGAGTGCTGGTGGAAGCTCATTTAATCATATACTTAGGAATCAGCGACACGACAAAGAAGAGGAAGAATAGCTAACAATCTACATCATACCATAACAGTCTGCATAACTTTGCTTTAATCATTCCATAATTAGTAAGTGCCAACGAGTCCTGGCAAACACATTCATGATCCTCCTGTGAAACATTTTTTCTATGAAACGCCAAAATTACTATAATCACTGTTGCATTATTGGGGGAGTTACAACTGCTGTTAATAACATTAGCCTCAAAAGCGCTCGATCATAAACAAACCTCAGCAGTTCGCTCTCATCGGTGGTCCCATGTTCGAGTCCGTGCTGCGATGTCACCGATCAGAAACCATTCGTTAAATCCAATCATGTTAATTGAATGCCATTCATTTTGGTATTAAGAGCCACTGGGACGGCGGGAAGCGCAGAGCCAGGCACAGGGGCCAAACGTTATTACCGAGCACTTTTACACGTCCAATATTGTGGCGTTAAGATTCAGTGCAATAATAAGCAATTTATTTCCCGTCGCCGTCGAGTGCGATCGCTGCGAGAACGAATTTATCGAGAGCGCGCTCTCCACACAGCACACAGGTGCGAGAACGCGAGAGAAACAACACAGTACAGAGTGTTGGGATTGTCTCTGTTGTAGTACAATATCACTATTCATTGATTTAAAAGACAGCAGAAATTATTTCCACTTTCTGCTGTCTTTTACCAAATATTCATAAATATCCAGTCAAGTTCATAATAATTTTGCTAATGATTTCGTTGGCAATTATATGACTAAAATAAAATAATAGTGAAAATGTTAAAATATTAAATAAAATAATAAAATATAAAAAACTTATACAACCTACCGCTACTTGAAAAAGTTGAGGTACAGTTAGTGTGAATGGATAAAAATCAAATTCCTTGCTTATGTCATTGAAATTTCTGCTTGCGCGCACAATATAACTGTTCTGCCTATAATTTGAAGATGAATGAGGTAGACGTATGGGTGGATTAAAACGAAATGTTTTACTTGGTACATTAAAATAAAACTTTGACAATAATTCAGGGTTATCAATATTGTTATTGAGGATTTTGAGCAAGAATAAACAGTCAGCAATTTTACGTCGACCTACCAGTGGTAGCAGATGATACTTCTTACAGAATCCAAGATAATCGGTTAACTGATGTGGTGTCTGAGGGAGAAACTTATAACGTCTCCGTAACATCTCGTAACATTCCACTCTCGAAGCATGATTAATGGAGCTGATGGTTTTCCTCATTTCCTGCGACTTTCTTGATTGCTGCTCATCATCTGAGACATGGGCACGTGTGGCGATTCGTTAAACATCTTCAACAATTTCATTGTGAATATTACACTAACACTAAGAAAATATTTACAGCTCTGTTGAACATAAAGGTGAAACCCTTTTCTGCGCTGAACTTTTGACTCGCACTATTATAATGTACCTGCTCTACTGAGATAAGTTCTCCTGTTACTAGTTCAGCCAACACCAATAACAAGCCCCCCCCCCCACACACAGACACGGGGGCCCGCCTTAGCTCTCAGAGTCGCACAAATACATTAATCTACTGAGTGACTGAATCGCGGGGGAAATTCATATTTTTCTTCAACTTTATTCTTGGCTCGCCCATACAAAAGTTCCATGGTATTAATCAATTCAAAATGGTAATAAACTTCAAAGGTTGGCGCGGTGATGCGGGCGAAGCGGCGGGGCACACTAGTGTTTTTTATTCGAGTAACTTTACAGTAACGAGCACAATTCGGAAGGAAAATATAGGAAACGTAGTTGCGTACTACTACTTTTAGTGTTTACATTGTATTTTCCGTAGTACTTATGTAATCCTTTGAAGTCAACATTGAACAAATAAAATAGATTAAACAATACACACGTGGTTCATTTATTATTATTCATAAGATATAGAGAACATGTCGTTGAAATTCTCGTACATTTCAAGCAGCAAGGCTTCATGTAAACTTGATGTAAACACATCTCTTGGCTAGGTAAAAGTCCCCTCAATCTTGAGCTGTAAGTTTTAATGTTTTAAGACAATAATTAGATCATTTTATTTCGCTTGATGAAGGTAAAGTGGATCGTGGGGCGTTATCGCGATTTGTCGCCCGCAAAGAATGTCGCGCGAGCATCTAACGCGCGAGCGATGAATACTTGCTTGCATACCAGCGCGCGGCAACTGTGTCAGTACTTCGGTAATTAAAGGCGCAAGTTATAAACATAATTAAGCTGATAAAACCAAATCACTTCGAATGTAAAAAAACAGTCTATGTTACCTCTACGTATCTTATGCAGCCATATTGTGCTATGCATGGGTAGGTTGATACCTGAGCTGAATATTTAAGGGTCGTAATTATGTTAATAGTACCACTGCTACATTTTTTCCCGGACAGTCGGGGTCACAGTTCGGCCGACCCTTGAGACCCGCATTAAATCTCTAATCTTATTAGAGTCCCATAGTGCCGCCCCCCCCCCCTTCCCCCACACACAGGACTACGGAAAACAATGAATACCAACGTCTTCTTGGAGCGCTCCATAGACAATGATTTGCGGTGAACACGCATTATGTCGCTAGTTCACTAATCATGTGCTCAAGTGTTTCGAGTGAATCAAACGATCATATCGCAAAACCACTAGCGTATTATATATATAAACTTTTCACGTAATAAATTAAAGAGAACTATTATTTAATTCTTATAGACATCAAATTACTTATTGTTTAAAGAAAAATGTTTTTTTTTTAACATAGAGTATTTACTGCTTTATTAAATACGTATTTATATTTTATAATTCACTGTACCTATCTCACGTACATTTATTTTATTAAGGACCATTAAATTAAAACTAAATACTTACCAATTATTGGAGGTTTTTCCTCCGTACTACGTATTTTTTAACATTTTCCGCCAATGAGACATCCGGTGTATGTCCAGTCTCAGAGGCTCCGCGGCTAATCACCTTACTGACCCGGAGCTCGCGGTGTCTACGCCATCATATTTATTTATCAAAATTTTAATAAAACACTAGTATTGGCAAAAGCGGCACAGTAATGATCTCCGTTCTGTCTCATCTCGAGACGGAAATAATGATCAGCTTTTACTTGTAGGCACGCTCGCGGCTAATGTTCTTTTAAAAGAAATTGGACTTAGAGAATTATATTTGTTAGTTATCATCATTTCAGTCGAAAGACATCCACTGCTGGACATAGGCCTGCCCCAAGCGTCGCCAAATTGACCGGTCCAGTGCGTCTCGCATCCAACGGATCCCCGCAACCTTCACCAGGTCATCGGTCCATCTAGTGGGAGGCATTCCATTGTTAGGTATATTTAAACTTTTCAAGTGTAAACACCGACGGGATCATTCTAAACAATTTATAGTCCAGTTGTAATCTTTAAGAGATACATGCAAACAAACATTAACTTGTGTATATTAAGGCCGGTGTCCTGTCATTCCACCGATAATTAATTATTAAATTTTCATTTGACAAGTAACGATTGGCCAATTTATCATTACAACTACAAGTTTGGCAAATAATTCACCTAAAAATGTATTATATCGAACAAACAAACCTTGGTGTATTATTTGACAATCAATTTATTTTGCATTCATGTTATCTCGTAAAACAATGTTTGAAATAAAAACGTTATACATATTGTATTAGTACGCAATTTCTTAAAAATTAAACTCATTAAATAGCCTCCGGGCTTTGTAGTTTAGCGCACTGGCAGGAGTTGTGCTCGACGGCGGTGCACGGCGGTGCACGGCGGCGGTACCCAGGGACTCAGATAGTGGCGGCAAGTTTGTGCCTGCAGACTACTTGAAGCTCCTCAATAGCGAAATGCATCGATTTGCTTTGTTTTCAAAGATGAACTATGAAACATTCCCTGTATAATAATAAATCGTTAACATTTCACATTAAGTTGAAACTGAGCAGTTATGCTGCAATAGTTTGAACCTAAAACATACATTAAAAAAGACATATCAAACTCAAACACCTTGCAGCAAAGATCTAATTTAACACTTATTATTAAAATCATTTTAAAAATGAAATATATTTGAGAACAGAATGGTAGCGCCAGTCGTTGACGCCCAGTTAGTCAATTTAGTTTTAACTCGGCTTGTAATATCAGTTTTAGGTGGCGAGCGGAGCCGAATGCTTGGCGCAAGCCCGGCTCAGCAATTTATTTCTTTTGATTTGATATTTCGTACACGTTTGTGATATTAACTGATATAAGAACGTGATATATGTTTATAGACTTGGTTTTGAGGAAAAGTTACTGAGTGAATTGAAATACGGGGAATATAGCTCCCTTAAACGAAAGCTAGTACTGTAGGACTTTCTTTCGTTTTTATTTATTTATTTATTATAAATGCACATAATTTACAAAGGCGGACTTAATACCTTGGGCATTTTTACCAGTCTACCTTAGAGTGATGCAGAGACAAAACCGTAGGTGCAATAGTAGAGAAAATTTCCAAGAATAAAATATAATAATAAGTACATTTAAACATATATACAAAGTAAAGAGAGATAAAAATACATAGATAAAGAAAAACAACAAATTAATTGCGGGACGAGTCTGCCAAATTCTTATGTAAGTGTTCGCGAGCTTTTACCTCAAATGTGAACCGACTGGTTGCCGTCCTTATATTCAGAGGGAGCGCATTCCAAAGGAAAACCGTCTAGACAAGAAAGAAGATTTAAGAAAACCAGAGCGGTGAGTAGGACATCGTAGAAGACGATTATTAGAAGAACGAAGATTCTTGTTGTGCGCAGAGCATAAATATTGGAAGTGAGAAATCAGATAAGACGGAGAAGTGGGTTTGGGAAGAGTGGGATTAGGAATTTTAGCCAGTCTTCGCACATGGGCTTTCCGCTAGAGCGAAGGGAAATCACCGGAGTAAAGTGAGAAGTTAACGACATGGGAGATTGCAGGAAGGAGCTGTTCAAGAGCCATCACGATCATGTAGCGACTGATGTTATTACAGCCTTGGATTTAATGGAGAGGATAATCTTCTTGATCTCTCCCGAGTCGACTAGGGTGAAGGCAAAGGGGGTAATATTGGGTCGCGTCAGACCAGCAAGATGCCAATGGTTTTTGGTGTGGAAGAGAGCCAATGGTTTGACATTTGGTTAGACTATCAAGAGTGGGAACAGTAGCGAAATGGCGATTTAGATCGTCCAAACCAAATGCCGCGATCTACCGATACCTAGAGTTCCAAGGAACTTCCAAAAAATATCAGCAGGAGAAGAAGAAGTGATATTGTGAAGAATGTGGCGGCGTTTAGCGTTACGTATCATCTGATTACAACAATAGGGATTATGCATAAAATTTAAATTTGTCTCAAATATTTTTTTCTAGATTCTTTATTGTCTTTACATTATACTTAAAAGCTATTTTTTTATTTAGTTATTATTTAAACCCAGAAAATATTATATAAAAAGTGAAAAATAAGGGAGGGAAATTCAAACTTACAAAACGCGTCACCATTGGTCGAAACGAAATGTGACGTCAATGGTCACGAGTCACGTCTCGTCATTGGATGTTTAGGCGTCGATATTCATACTGTGTTAGTAGTGTTTGTGAGAAAAATTGTTTAAAACTGTATTTCTGTGTGATTACTTGTGAATATTATATTTGTAGTCAATCTAGGACGATGACAGAAACTGGTTTTGTCAAAGCACAATCGGAAAATCTACCGAAAATAGATGCATTTTTGATGTCAATATATCTGAATTTCTAGGCAATCAATGATGGAAACGATATTTGCATACCTACTCCTAAAAGATATGGGTAAATTTTTGTAAATGTCTGATGGTGTTGTCCACACAATTAAGTCTTTTAGTTTGGCTGCGATAAGAGGTATACTTTTAGAGAAGAATCTAGTAAAATAGTACTTTGTGAATATCCAAATTGTAAAACCGATATGCATTACAATTTTATTCACTGGACTCATTTAATTAAATTTTCTTGAGGGTTATTAATATATTTTATTTTATTGAAGTGAGACATTATCACTTAAAAGTTTTATTAAATGATATGGTAATCCTAGTGTGACTGTTCCTAAATTACCCTAGGCTGATAAAATTTTTATTTTTCCTAAATCATGTAAGTATTAGAATTTTGGTCAGTTCCCCCCAAGGGGGAAAAGATCATGCCCCGCCATCCGCATGACCCTGTAAGATTCGTCACCAGGCTGGTCACCTTTCCACTGACTAAGAAAACTGAATTCCTTATCATGAAGAAGTCCAATGCCTCGTATCATTCTTAGAACAAGGAAAGGATTGAAAGATATAGTAAATCAGATTAGGGAATTCATAGTTAATGAAATATATTGAAAGTGGTTTCAAAAGGGTAACACATAACTAGGAGAAATATTTAAACAAACTCCCCAGCAACACGTTTCTGTCTGTTTAGTTTTAAGAACTCGAATTACAATATCAGCCCAGGATAATTATTGTAATAAAGGACTCACCCAGTCGCTCACCAACAAACACACACACATACTAGATTAGTTAGGGCTTTTAACCCAATTAAATTTAACTTATTAAATCATTATCGCACTCTTACAACAACCCACTTGGACATAGACTCCCGATATTCACTAAGTCTCCTAACTTAACTAAAAATAGCTTATATCGTCCGGATCCTATAGCGGTCTAAAACCGACTGCCCCGAGCTAGCTCGTTCTGTCCCGGCCTCAGACTTCCTCAACCTCCATGCGTTTCTTCGCAGAAACGTTATACGGTTCTTTTTTTGTCCAACCGTCTTAATTGTTTTAAGCGGCGCCATGCCCGTGGCCACATGGGGCGCTCGTAATCAAAAATGCGTTTAGAAATAGAATATTTTTATCTTTTCTTAAGAATTTATTGAATTATTACCTTTGACATGTCAATTAGCTGTTATCCCAAGTGGGTTTCCCATTAAGTAAAGAATTTATGCATTTCGAAGTGGTGCAGTATTGTTAATTACGGTCACTTGACAAATCGTCAAGCCGTAAAATAGAGACTTAATGTTTTGCACGTGCCGATGTCGTGTGAAGAGTTTTAAAATAACGATCAAGACTAAGATATTTGCTTAACAATTAGGAGTAAGTAACAGACCGTCACACTAGCAACATTTTTATCTCTTTTTCAAAAGCAGTCAGCATGCTACTACACATTATGTTTTTAAAATGTTTCTCGTCCTCTAAATCATCTTGCACTAATTTTAACTCAAATCAACAACTTGGTGCATAATCAGCGGATGTTACAGAAGAATAAGATGATATAGAAGTACTATCAGCCGGGTTATCAGCGAACAATTTTCTTTTTAAAACAGATAGTATTATTGGTGAAGTTCCGACATTGTGTGATGAAAGAGGTAATGGTAACAGTCCTACATTTTTCTTTTCAGTACCTAGGTCACCGACACCTTTGACACCTTTACTTCTGTACTTCAGTTTAATATTGACTTGCATAGCTTTGTCACTCTGTAATTTATCTTCAATATAAGAAGTGCAGGGCTCTTTGATGATCATCACATACTTCAATATGGGAAGTACTGGGTCCTGCTTGATTAATATCACATACATTTGTATGGGAAGTACTAGGTCTTGCTTCGTAATCACTTCTTTGTGGAGGTTCACCAATTTCTAAAATAATACTACTTTTGATAGCATACTCTGAAAGAACTTCATTTATCATTGATAGTCTATGCCTTTTAACTACGGCCATTCTTTCAACTGGTAGGGGCAATAGGGGCATATTCCGTTTTTAACACAAAAATACAAATATGAGGAACAACTTCTTTCTTTAACCGTAGATTACATTTTCCTCCTTTCTGTTTCATTATGTTATATTCAATATAATTAACTGTATCTTCCCTAACCTGAAATAAATCATAAAACATCAAAATTTCGTAAAACCGCAATAGAAATAAGCAAGCTCTATAATTATAGAATATTTTATGAACTTTTGTAAACTAGGTTAGGTTAGTTTTAGACTGAAAATTTTCTACTGCATAATAGCTAATACACACTAAGCTGTACATAAATATAGTATACTTCCGTTAAAATGATCTTCACAACAAAATACAACCGATAATGGAGATACATTATCCCTTCTCATCATCTTACACCATTTTTTTCGTAGTTTCACATCGCTTGGAATACGATAAAACAGTTTATCGGGTGTAGGTACTATTAATAATGTTTTTCACTTCGGTACCATACAATACTTGTAAGAAGGTTTTTTAACTTCTTCCCTGATTTGTATAGCAATTAAAACTACAAAATAAGTATGAAGTAACTGAAACTATAGTAAACAAACAAGGGACGCAACCAATGACGTCATCAAAAGCGCGTGCTAAATATTGGCGTTTGAACGGCTCAAATTTATTCAAAGTTATAAATTTCACTTTGAAAAATTATTATTTGACTATTTTCAAGCCTATTTATATTTTTTTTCTATGTTATAAAGATATTAATAATTAATTTAAGAAAAAAAAAACATGCATATTCCCTATTGTGCGTTTTTAAAGAGTCACTTTACTTATCGCGGAGCAGCTTATAATGTTGATTCTCTTCTATGTATTTTGACCTTAGACCTTCGGTATGCACAGGCATAGGGTAATACAACAGCCACAACTACCCACACCACATTAAATGCCTAACCACGTATATTCGCCACAGACACGTGTCCGACACATTCTCGGAAACAATCACGAAAACAGATGCCGAGAACTCTCAAGTGTTTATTATTGCTATCAACCCAGTACTAATCAAGACTTACTAAGATATTCCTGATGTCACGAATGAACCACCATATACCAATAATGTGCGTAGATTTGTCATACGCACAAATGACGATGAAGATATTTTATCATCTGATCGATGGTCGCCCCAGGCCCGACGATATCAACTGATACGAACACATTATAATGCTGTGTAAGCGGGCGCGGCTGTAGCTCGTGGGCGTGTAAAGGCGTGCACGGAAAGGCATCGCTTCCGTGTGAAATGTTACTTGCCCCCGGACGTCCACACACTGACTGTAGATCAACTGCGAGCCACGCACACGCTTTATGTGTGGGACTGCGCGCGTTATTAGCCGCAAGGACAGTTACTGAAAAATGACCCAAGTTCAATCCTAATATTTTAGTAGCCACAAATTAGAATTATTGCTATTACCTACTTGGGATTCACCGGCTTACAGGGTCTTATCGGTCAGGATGGTTGATTTCATAAAAAAATCGATACTAAAACAAGCAGCATGAGGAATAAATCAATGAGCTGGTCCGGTCCACTCGGCCGTCCAATTCTTACGAAATCTTTTGTTATTTGGTAATTTCATACGATACATAAAGCCAGCAGCCCTGGGTACTCGTCTCACAAATAACGACGCTAACGTGCACAGAACAAGGGTGGAAACATAATGAACCGTACACTATCGACACGTGTATGTGTGTCTGTCGGTATATTATCCCAAATTAGAGTGGTGGAATCTGAGCAGGAATATCAATTAGCCGACTCCGTGATATAATTGAGCAATCTCGCTGATTGGCGACGTGCCGCCCACGCCAGCGCTACATATATTATTATATTATAGAAGCTCCACTACATCACTAACTAGCCGCTGTGTTACATCTAAGTATGTCAACTGTACCTACTCATCCTCTCTATATATGTAATCATGTACTCGCGCTACAAAGTTGTTCATAAACAAGGTATGAAGTGGTTATTTAAATAAAAATATACACGAGGCAAACCTGTTTGGTCGTAAAAAACGTTTCACAGCACTCGGAGCTTAAGAATTAAGTAAGCCTCGTAAACTCACACACGCACACAGAAACGCTGTGTCTTTACACAATTATTCACATTTGCGCCGGGTGAGCCCATAAAGTAGGCCGGTGTAAACACATTACATTCAATTTTTAGCGCGTGCAGCGATACGTGCGTGCCGTTAAAACACGATGTACAACGTCATCGGCGCGCTTTATATCACCCGCAGACGGAATAAACGTCGCGTGCAACGATTAGCTCGATCCGAGAGATTGCTCGCTGCGTTCTCTGCGCTCGCTCACCTTGTTACCGCGCTCGCTCAGCTCCCGCTGGCGCGCACATCACAAGCAGTCGCTGAGTACGCATGTGCCTAATTGTCGCATTAACGATGCCAAATGTTCGCGTTGTACTCATAATTATGTTAAAACGTTTGATGTTGAACTGCTGCGCTAATGCGTGAACTAATTCCGTAACATTTGATGCGATGCATAACCTCATGTTGTGAATTTGCGCGTGTTCGTATTTCAATGGCTCTCAGGCCGCTAATGGCGCTGCTGAGTGTAACTGTGGTATCAAGTGCAGCGATGCAGTACCTCACTGGCTTATAATGAGCAACTGAAACACACACGATCCACTGTAGAGAGCCCGGTCGAGCACCAAAACATATTTGGAGGAGCCCTCCGCTTTCAGATTTCAAAAAATGACATAAAATAAGAACGTGTTCACCGTCGTTGATTTTCATCTCATCGTACTGAGCCTGAACCAAAACTACATAAGCAGGCCAATCTGACGAAGACATTTTAGATTTTCACTAAAAACTATTGAAAGCTCTATCTGCATTGCAACCTTTTCATTAAAGTAAACCAAGTAACAAGTTCAGTAATGGGAATTGAAAGCCTTTATATTCAGTGAATTTGATATGATCGTATGATATCCTCAAAGAATGTGCGCTCATCAAGCCACTGAATGTTAGAAACATGATGACCGCCGCTCTCGCCGAGCCGAGAGGAAAAACAAGTTTCGCTAGTTCGCTAGTGGAGCCGACTCCAATACAAGCCGGGGAAGTTTTTTGTATGGCTTTTAGATGACTTATGTCGTCGTTATTTGGTTTTTGCGGCGATCTCTCTCTTCTCGAGTTAATGTAGGTCACAGTCACTCCTACCGACCGCCGCGGCAAACCGTGAACATACAAAGGGACTTATTGTGCACGCGACGAAACTACGGGCAGAAGTTACTTCATAGGTGTACGGTTCAGATATAATGTCATGTACACTATCATGCCACAATTATAAAGAATGAACAAGATCAACTGCCTCACCTGACTGGTGTAGGGGTCGACAGCGCCACTGCTGAGCGTTAGATCTTTGGTTAGGTTCCCAGATCAGGAATATCTTAGTGGCAACAGACTCGCCCCCTATTCACCATATGTATAGGCACACCTCGGCCTAAATAAAGGCGTGATATTTTGTTTTATCTTCTGAACAAGGAAACGAAACAAACAAAGCAATAAACGGCACGTCGAAATAGCAAATAACACAATTACAAGTTTAATGATCGCGCCCTACACGCGGTAGATGAATACTTTCGCGAGCGATACGCGGCGAGAGTAATTACGATATGTGCGTTTAATTTATTATGCGTATCCACTTACGTTACGTAAGACGCATCTAGTGAATGACACTCATCAACGCAAATGCGCCTACGTGTGACGCGGCACGCGACAAACATCACATCCGTCCGACAATGAGCTTTTAAAGATGTCTACCATACCTAAAAAAGAAAAGAATTTGAATTTCACAAAATATTCCAACCAAAGAATGCGACCACATCATGAATTCCAACTTTTTTTGTCTTTGGTTTTTGGAAGCTGCACTTAATGTGGCTACTTAAAGTAGGGATCCATAGCTAACGGCGCCGAGTAATTCTTTAATCTATGGCCGCGTCTGCGTGATGAATGCCGCACGGAGCGACGCTAATGCACGCCCGGCGCGCGGCGTCCGCTAGCGCGAGCAAAACAAACATAATTATGCAAGATGGAGGAGAGAAAGAAGTGCACATACATTACACCAGCTTTGTGTTACAACCGAACAAGTTTAGAGCTAATAAATGATTGGCTGCGAGTCCTTCCGAGCGCGCCCGAGCGTGGCCGAGAGTGGCCGAGTGCGAGCTCGGTGACTTTGGCAATGGAAGCGATATGAGGCAGCACAATGCCTCGTCATATTTGTGCTGCGGTCCGAGCTTTACGCCGATTTCGTCTGCACTATAATTATGATCATGAAATTTTACTCTTCATAGGAATGCAGCCATCGAAATACAAACCGTACACGTTAGCTACCTATATGCTTCCGAAAAAGTCAAGCACTATCTACTTGGGTAGCTGCTTCGCTAGAGCATAACTTCAGCTTAACTATCACTTGCGAGAGGTCGTATATCTGCGCCGATTTACCGATACATGCAGCAATACAACTCTCTTGGCTTGTTGCTCTGCGCTATATCTCACAAGAGCAAGGCAGGCTTAGCAGAAATAGCGAATGAATAGACATTTTAAGAGACAAAAGCCCGTTCTTCTTACAGGACAGATTCATCATTACAGTATTTTTTGTACATATTATTGTACACAAAGGAAAGGAACACCGTCATGTGGTGTGTTAGGTGGTGAGCCCATTGCCTTGCATTGGTAATAAAAGTATTTTATTTTATTGTGTTTGCGTGGCTTACAGCTAACAATACAAAAATTTATAGCGAAGCAAACAACAACAAGTCATTTACAAGCCTCCACAGTTAGCAATTAACTATTGTTGCACAGACTACTAACTAAGCATAATATCAATAACTAAGCAATAGGTAGTACCTAACTAAAAATAGATATAATACACTCGAGAGCAATGAATCCGGGTCACTTAAAGAATGTTAAAAATCTCGGAAACTAAAAATGATAGGTTAATGCAATAAATTGTATTTAATAGACAATGTAATACTCTTTAAATGAAAGTAAAAAAAATATGAGTCGCCTTACATTTTATTAACACAAAATTACATAAAGAAAAAAACTGCTGATCTCTCCTTAAAACAAAAATAGGAAACATGAAATTTTTGAACTTTATTACGATTTTCTTGAATTTTAATACTTCGTATTGCCTCCTCGTGCTTCCATTACTGCGTTTACGCGGTTTGGCATGCTGTACACCAAGTTCCTTATACGATTTTGGGGAATATTCTCCCATTCCTCTGTGAGAGCAATTTTGAGCTCACGAAGCGTGATTGGGGGAGGGTTTCGTTGTTTTACGCATCTGTCTAGCTCGTCCCAAGCATGCTCGATCGGGTTGATATCCGGGCTGCGCGCTGGCCACTCCATACGAGTAATGTTCATCTCTTGAAGGTAGTCATTCACAATCCTACCTGCATGAGGTCGGGCATTGTCATGCATAAATATAGCATCCTCACCTAAATTGACCATAAATGGACCAACGTGATCATTGAGGATTTCTTCCACATATCTTACGCTAGTTAAAGAGCCGTTTTCTATGATCACCAGCTCTGTGCGACTTTCAGAAGAAATTCCGGCCCACACAAGTACAGACCCACCACCGTAGGCTACTTTTTCTTCGATGCATGCTTGCTTGAATCTTTCCCCTGGTCTTCGATACACTCTGTGTCTTCCATCGTGCTTGTAGAGCATAAATTTTGATTCGTCGGAGAACATAACTTTTGACCAATCTTCAATACTCCAATTTACGTGGCTCTGGGCATATCTTAGTCTTGAAATACGATGCCCACGCTCCAGTTTAGGGCCGTTTGCAGGTCTAAGGGGTTTTAAGTTAGATTCAGCAAGCCGACGTCTTACTGTCCATGCACTTGGGTTACTTCCTTCGAGGCGTCGAAACTGATTTGTGAGTTCAGTTCCTGTGAGAAAGCGATTTCGAAGCATGGTGTTCACCAAGTATCGGTCTTCTCGTGCTATGGTACACCTGGTTCTGCCCGTTCCTGGTCTGCGTAGGTTAGAACCAGTTTCTTCGTAACGTCGGAGAACTCTTTGTACTGTTGACAGCGACACACCGACAGTCCTGGCTGTATCGCGCTGACTCCGGCCGGTTTCCAGCATTGTAAGTATTCTGGTGCATTCTTCAGGCGTAAGCGACATAATTTCAGCTTGAATAATGAATATAGAGCACTATCAACATGGTTTATGTACCCACATAAATGACAGATTACAAACAAAAGCAAAACCAAATGCTGTAATTTCGTAGTTCCATCTTCGAAAGTGGCCCTTTTTCAAATTTGATTTTTTTATGATATAACTTTACAATAACTAAGAAGTTTTAATACCTTCATTTAAGGAGTATTACATTGTCTATTAAATACAATTTATTGCATTAACCTAGCATTTTTAGTTTCCGAGATTTTTAGGATTCTTTAAGTGACCCGGATTCATTGCTCTCGAGTGTATTAAATTAAATACCTGCACATGCAGGCATGCAGGCGTAACCACTATTAAAATTAATTTTAAACAACACAGCTTTTAGACAATGCAGTACTACTTAATTGTCGCTAAGCTGCTTGCAAACAATCGACTGAGGGGTGTTCGTTCATTACAACTTGGTTAAATGCTTTGATTGAGCGAAGCAAAAAATAATTGCAACGGTAAACTGCGAGCGTAAGGAGCACGAAGAAGATTTCTCGAGCGAGAATGCCGAGGTGGAACATTCAGAGACAGCTTAGAAAGAAGTTCAGGACATTCGATCATTGATTGTGCTATTTTCACTAGGAATAATATATCACATATATATTTCTCCGAGTGTTGTAGGTAGGTCGTAGTTTAAAACGTAAATTAAGCTCGTAATGAGAATATGCATGATGGCCTCATACCTCACAGCCTACTCGTACAAACCGAGTGCAATTCTAGAGTCCCAGCGCTGAAATAAAAGTGCTGTAAATGAAATAAGAACGTTCTCAGACAATGGGCACACGGGTCGTAAAGAAACTTCTACGGCATCAAGTATTAAAGCTTATATACAAGCGCAGGTTTACTGCCCGCTGCAGCAGTGCACCTGCGCCTGCTTATCATTATTTCACTGCGTCACTGCGCACCTGTGTGTGCCGGTTTTACTTTTACATTTTAAAAGAAGTACATATATGAGTTGATACAGTAAAATGTTAAGTGTATAGCTCACGGGGCGGCTGGCAGGGGGCGCAGGCGGCTCGTACGAATCAATCTGACTCCTGCTTGTACATATATCTTATTTTCCCAGATGTTATGTGCATACCGCTGAAGAAACAACAAACCGGCGGAACACTTGCGTGACTGCGTGTACCCAACATTAGCACATTCCGTGCAATTAACAATTTGATTATTCTCTTTTTCGAGAACCTTATCACCGCCGCCGGCTACACAATACTCAATTGTATGTGAAATGTTCCACAGATTACTAAATTCACGTCTGTTAATGATCGTCCTAACTATTATTTCTCTGTTGGGAAATTAAGTAAAAATGGAATGTTAAATAAAATCCTTGAGGCACGAAGTTTTAATTAAAGCTGGACTCCAGTTATTTTTAAAACGGAAATTCTGGCAACATTAATAACTTTGTGGAGCTAGTGCGTCTCTAGGAACGCGACGCTAGGCGATGATAAATCTTGTGAAGCGTTCTTTCACTTCTAAACTAACATTTAGATGTTATACATAAGATTTGCCTCATGCGTCGTAGTGGACGTCCTACTATCCCTACTGCGTCCTATTGTATGCAAGACCGACAAATAGCACTAAATCTTAGTATTTAGAAATTCGTAAGTTACCGGATCACATCTGTGATTAATCGATCAGGGAATAGGTGGTGTTTTCAAGATATCATAAAAATGGTGTGTGAGGTGCAGGGTGCGGGCTGTGGGGAGTACCTTAGCCTAACGAATGCCGCGAACGCGATAACGAAGTCTCAACGCGCGCAGCCGGGCCGCGTGGACGCTACCCCCGTATGGCTTGCACTACTGACCTTATAAAGCGACTCAATCACCATACTCAAAGGCGCCGCCAGTTTTTGAGCAATTCACTATTTACAGATGTAGCTAAAATTCTTCTAAGAATATAGCCAACTTAAAAAACAGTAGCGCCTCGGATTGGTTTCTATACATATAGAACTAGAAGTTACTAATTTTGTCGAGTTATTTGAATAGTCTAGGAACTAAAACCCACCACTACCACTACTAAACCACTCCAGAAAGGTAAGCTATAAGTCCTTTTATTCAGAAATAAATGTTACTTAATTGACAATTGTATTTATTTAATTAAGAATTAAGCTACATTCACCGTATTCCAAGTCACTCAGTAACTTTTCCTCAAAGCCAAGTCTATAAACATTTATCACGTTCTTAAATCATATTATATCACAAACGTAAGAAATATCAAATAAAAAGAAATAAATTGCTGAGCCGGCTTGCGCCGAGCATTCGGCTCCGCTCGCCACCTACAAATTGATATTAAAAGCCAAATTAAAACTAAATTGACTAACTGGGCCGCAACGACTGGCGCTACCTGTCGACTCCATTCTGTTCTCAAATATATTTTATTTCTAAAATAATTTCAGTACTTAATAAGTGTTAAATACGATCTTTGCTGTTCAGTGTTCTAGCTAGAAAGTTTTATTAAGGTGTTTGAGTTTGATATGTCTTTTTTTAATGTATGTTCAAACTATTGCAGCCTATTTGCCAGTTTGCACTTAATATGAAATGTAAACGATTTATTATTATACAGGGAATGTTTCATAGATCATCTTTGAAAACAATGCAAATCGATGCATTTCGCTATTGAGGAGCTTCAAGTAGTCTGCAGGCACAAACTTGCCGCCACTATCTGAGTCCCTGGGCACCGCCGCGCACCGCCGTGCACCGCCGCCGAGCACAACTCCTGCCAGTGCGCTAAACTACAAAGCCCGGAGTATCTAACTTGCGTCAATAAACGGAGATGACACAGAAAGTCAGCTCCCAGTATTGTGCATGAAGAAGCGAATCTGAATTCAAATTCTTCTTAACGGCACTTACTTTGACACAGTCCGCACCTCGGGAAACACGTCGAGCAGTTGGTTCGGATTAACTGCTCAGTTCGTGGTAGTTTGAAAATCTTTGACAGTCGTTACGGGTACTCAGAAGCTCCAAAAATCTGTTTTGCCAAGGGCAGACGTCAGATGGTGATTGCTCCCTCTAAAATAAATACAGCTGCATCAGGTTAGAGCGGTGAAAACTGCTTTCAAATCCATGCAGTAGTTTTTGCGTGATGCGCGTACAAACATACAGACAAAAAGACAGGCAAAAATTCTAAAAACTGTTATTTTGGCTTCTGTTGCTCTAATAAAGACAAATGGAGGGTCTTTATTAGAGCAATACTTAATTTTTTTTTTCAATATCTTCACTGTACAGACATCGGCCTGTAACAGTTTTATTATATGTATAAATAAAAGACCTAAAGCAGCAAGAGCGAGCGTTGCAAGCTCGAAAATATTTGCACCGTACCCTGGACAGGTTACAAATTGTTTTGACTCTACCATACAGGAGTTACTTGATCGACATACGGACCAAGTCAAAACTCAAGAGGCTGCAAGAGCGAGCGAAGCAAGCTCGAAAAGATTAGAATTGTTTCGATTCTTCACACAGGAGTTCCTTGGTGGAGTTTTAGACAAAATGAAGATTCAAGAGATAGTAATCCGCAAGAGCAAACGAAGCGAGCTCAAAAATGTTAAAACTACCTTTTATAGGTTAGAATTGTTTCGACCGAAGGATTCAGGAGTTACATGGGCCACTTATAATCAAAGATAAGATTGAAGAAAAAGTAGGCCGCAAGAGCAAGCGAAGCGAGCACGAAAATTAAATACAGATTATGTAATTTGAGATCAATATATCTAAATGCTCCATTTTTTGTAACCTTATGTATCACAGAATTGCCCATTAATGCCTCGGGGCAAGGGGCTCCTAATTTATTTCAGCCTCTGTCTATAGCAGTAGATCATGCGGGCTAAACCAGAGGTAGAAAAAAGGAACCTCTGTGTTGAAAGTTTTTCCCAGGGTGCAAAATGATTATGTTTGTAGAGGCAGTAAGATTACTCAGAGGCTCATTTTTAGCCTTGTAATAGTGAGAGTGTGGTTCTACTGTACGCTACAATATATACCGTTGTGACGGAAAGGATTATCTTGGTGGAGGTCGTGTGAATGAAACCACGAAAACTCGTCAACATAAAAATATATTTATTAACTGAAAGGAGTAGATAAGAAGTTTATGGCCACAAATTCCTTCCTCTAAGCTCACTCGGGAGTCGCACGGTACTCTCCTGGCTCAGCCCGGCGTGACGAAGACCGAAGCGGTGTGCCACGCTGCAGGCGCCAGGAGGGGTGACGGTCGGCAGAGGTACGCGCCGACCCGCCGATTGCCGGAGCGGCCACACAGGTAAAAGGGGACCCGAAGTGGAGCTCGCAGAACCGGGAACGCCGGAATCTTATGGATGCCGAAGCCCAGAACCTTGAACGGTAAAATAAGCCGAAACTTTGGACACCAGTTATATGGGGGTTATGAAGACACAGAATTTAGTGAGGTTTACTGCTAGTAAACAAGTAAATACTAAACTGCCTGCTTTAGGCCCGAATAATGGCGGAGACACGTACAAGGTCACAGGTGATGAGAATCAAGTAAATGCGGTGTGATACGGCGCGATCGTAACGTATCGACAAGTCCTTACTCATTCGTTCGGATACACGAAACGGGAGCACAACACTGCCACTGGTGAGACAGCAGTCGTTTAGTAACTCAGGACGGCTCTAATATTTTTTACGTCTGTGGTTCGTTTTGACGTTATAATGTTGCATTATGTATGATAAGTAAACAAAAGTAACGATACAACGTTACACCGCACTTACTAATTCTGTGGAAGCTGTGCCCCCCCCCCCCCCCTCCTCCTGGTGATACCCATGATCCTACTATCTAATACAGTTAACAACAGGGTTCGTACTTAATAAGATAAATATTTTCTTTGAAAAAATGATCATTTATTTCTTTATTTAAACTTCATGTACATAGGCGGACTTAATACCACAAAGCATTCTCTACCAGTCAACCTTTGGGATCGGTAATTATCGGATAATTATCAATGCTAACTCATTCAGAGGTGTACCTAATAGTACACCCAGATTTCGTCAGTTATGTTTAAGTCCCATCCCATGTAATAGGGGGCGAGACTTTTGCCATCAACCGGGAACAAATCCAGACTCCGTGGCTGCTACTCAGGAATTCTTGAAAAACCCAATAACACTTTGCATGACCTGAGAATCGATCCCAGGACCTCATCCTCAGCAGTTGCATGGACCACTAGATCAACGAGGCAATTGACATTTAAGCCGTTTGGATATGCGCATGCGCGGAAGCGGTTAATCGCGTTCGCATACTTGTTTTATGATTTTTGTTACTATCAAGATAATTATCAAGTTTTCTTTTTGTTAGTCTTACTTTTCCCACGCCTGGGCAAAGGCTTCCACCTATTCCTTCCACTAATAATAATCAAGGTATAATTATCACGATAGTTAACTCTTCAAACCTGGTCACAACAGCGCTTTCATCTCCCTGTCGCACATTGTCATCAGCCTGGGAACAAGGGGGGCGGTCATTTAATATAATTAAACGAAATGTTGACCTACATTATCCTCTGCTTAGCCTTTTCGCAACTATGTCGGGGTCGCCTTCCAGTCTAACCGGATGCAGCTGAATACCAGTATTTAACATAGATCGATTGCATATCTGACCTCCACAACCCTGTACCTAAGTACTGGATAATACGATACCCCTTGGTAAGACTGGTTGTCAGACTTTCGAGCCTCTGACTTCTTATAATGACTGACAAAGATCTACAAATGACAGCCGGGACCAACGGTTTTCCGAAACACCGAGAAAATTCGGTATGTTTAAATTTTAATCTACAAAAATGCAGTAACTATATTAAAATTATTATATTTCGATTTGAATAATTACTTTCTCCAACCAGCCATGACTAACCTGGGAAAGTATTTCTTGAAACCAAATTCAAACACTTATGCGAGTCATCCCTCTTCTTGCGAAAAACCTCTAATCTTAGGTCCTAACTTTGGCGACTAACTCGCGCTAGAAACTCCATTAATCTTTGTCAGTTGCAGCAGAGGGCGCCACTCTCTCACTCGAGAATATTCCTGACGCTGTGACGGTCGCTCATTGGATCACAACTTGCTTGAATCTACTCTCAGATAGGAACGTGTCCTGTCTTCTCAGTAAACCTTTGTAAGACACATGTTGGCATCATATTATTATATAATACTTATTGTTGGTTTAGTAGTAATCAGCTTCTGCTAAGTATGAAGTCCTGAGTTCGATTCCCTGGACGAGTAAAGTGTTCGGTTGACGGCAATGGGCTCGCCCCCTATTATATGGGACTTAAACATAACTGGCGAAATGTGGGTGTGCCTGTTACCGGAAATGTAATGTATGAAACTTGGAATTGTGCACAATTCTTAGAAAGTATTTGCAATTTCGAGCCTACTTAGGAAATGTGTCAAATAATGTTTCAAAGATCCTCTAATACACACATTTCTTGTGCAATGTATGTGTTTCCTAGGAATTGTATGGAATTCCGAGATGAGTATAGGAAATACATAAAAGCTAACCTGTCACAAAGTTATCATGAGGGTACGCATTTGAATATCTAAAACTAAAAGTTTTTTAAACTTGTTTTCTCCTATTTCAGTTTGCAGGGCTAAAATGAATGTAAGCTATCCTGTCCGAGTCGGGGTGCTCCAAGTCTCGAGCTCACTCCGCTCGCTCTTGCATCCTAAGTTTTTGGTTGTTCATCAGGAATTAATTTCCGATTGCTCCTAGGAAAAGTGTACATACCAAATATATGATAGATTTTCTAGGGTTCCCTATCCATTTGCATAAAATTTTAAGACCTAATATAACTTAGCATAATTTTGTTTGGCATAATTATATTTTCGCATAATATAATTACGCATAACAGCTTACGCATAACAGCTTACGCATAACAGCTTACGCATAATTTTTTTAAGCATAATTTCTCTAACCATAATATTCTAAAGCATAAATTTATTAAGCATAAAGTTCTAAAGCATAACTTTTTTAAGCATAATATTCAAAAATAACAGGGTTTACAGGAACCTAACTAACCGAACCTCGGGGTGCCCCTGACGTCAACCGTCTAGGGTTAGGGTTTCCGTCAGCAGGTCGACGGACCTATTTCTGGCTGCAGGGTTTACAGAAACCTAACTAACCGAACCTCGGGGTGCCCCTTTTTTTTTTTTTTTTTTGGACGGTGGGAAATCATCAAATGACTCCTCCCGCTCTGGGCGGAGCGGAAGGGAGTGTCAGACTCTTACTGACTAAAAACCACCCATGTTCCTTCATTGGCCCTTTATGTTCCAGGGCCGCGGTATCTCTTTCGAACAGTCCCGCAGCCCTGGCAGGCACCGGCCCTTGCGGGCCTCTCCCGTTTGCTGACAACTCTTTGAGGCGCGCGTGGAACACGAACGCGCCGTCGACACGGCCTGCCCGTCGTCATACGACGGACGGACGGCGAGCTAGCCCATTACTCGCCGTCCACAGGCCCGCGCCTACGGTGGCCGAGAGCCATCACCGCGTGGCCCCCGACGCCCGGTGCTTCTCCTCCCGCGGCGGCCGGGACGTGAGGCTGAGGTTATCTCCCTCTCACGTTCCGCCGCCTCCTTCGCTAGCATGACTGCTTCGCAGAAGGAGGCGACGGCTTCCCATTCCCTCTCGCCCCGGACCATGGCTTGAACCAGGGCCGGACGCGAGAGGTCGCCGCCGCCAATAACCTCGGGGTGCCCCTGACGTTATTAAAATTTATATTAATTGTATGCCTAAATATTATTATGCTAATAGTCATTAGGCCTACTAACGTTATGCGAATCAAATTTATGCCAAAACAAATTAGTTTTTAAGATGATTATGCCAACATAAAATGTATGCCTAAAAAAAATATGCCGAAGTATTATTATGCCAAAAAAAAATGTGCCAAAATCGTTATGCCGAAGTATATTAGGAAAAAGAACATTATGCGAAAAGAAGGGATCCCATTTTCTATATATTTTAGGAATTGTACACATTTACTAGGAATTGTATACAATGACGGATTACATATTTTTCCTTTAACGTATCTACTATAAACCTTCGAGGATGGAGTCTTCCAAGAATATAGTTATGAAGAAGCCTGTAGCCATTTATTTTTGTAAACCATACAAATATCAAACCAGGACATTCGACTGTCGATCACTTTTCACAGAGAGAGGCCTCTTGATGTTATGTTATTGTTTGTTTTATCTAATGAGTTTAGATGTTTGTCATATAAAGGGAGCAAGACAGTAACCTAACAACAGCAGTAACTTGCAGTAGAAGACTAGTAGCGAGGCGTCCAGCGCGCGGTGGCTGCTGATAGAAAGGGGTTAGTTTAGATTACTGCACGAATCAACCCTGAATTTTATTCCTACTATGTTTTAGGTAACTGCGAACTTTTAACAGAAGGTTTTCCCGCCTCATAACAAAAATTTAAGCTAGAAGGAAAATTCCGAAAGATTAAACTTACGTTATAAAATCTGTTATAAGCTGCAAAATTCAATGCTACGTAGACAAAAACCTTTTATTTAGTAAAACTCAAATGTCCAGAGAGCGACAACATCGAAAACTAATCTTATAAGTAATCCAGTTAATCTGTTAAAACAGTGTCACAACAAGGTGCCGACTGACGCCTGTCGCTGCACAACGCGCGCCATTAATATAACAAGCAATGTTCGACATTGTCGCCCGATTTATGTTGAGACGACAACATAGGCACCTGATATCGTAGCCTCCCGGCAAGTATGAGTTACCAGGACACACAGAGCAAAACGACTCAAAACAGTTCTCAAATAAATATGAAACTGAATACCTCGTAACAGCACTTTAATAATCGGAATATTTACGCGAATTTCGAGCTTGGAAGATTAAATTTAATAAAGTACCGTGACGTTTATAATGTCCGGACGATGGTTTTAGTTATAGATATCTACTGTGTTTTTAGAATTTCATATTCGGAGTCCCTGAAAATGTTACAGAAGGCTAACGGTGAATCGTTTTTATCAAAAACACGTACTAATGAGTAGTAGAAAGCGTAAAAAAGCGGTCGAGATGTGATGGAAGATTTGCCTCGCTCTGGTAGGCCATCAATATCTTCAACTGAAGTTAACATCGCAAAAGTGAAGGAAATAGTGACTGAAAATCCTAATTCAAGTTTGAGAGTGAAAGCCGCCGAACTTTCTGTGTCTCACGGGTCAATCCGTACCATTATAAATAATCTCTTGTGTGGGAAACATGTTGCCGCTCGGCTAGTCCCAAAAGACCTGATTTTTCTCCAAAAACTCAATCGCTTAAGAGTCGCTGAGGACATACTAGAACGAGTCAATTCCGACCCAACATTCATGAAACGCATTGTTACTGGTGACGTGACGTGGGTTTACGAGTTTGACATGCAAACTAGTCAATAAGCTTCGGAGTGGCGCCTTCCAACTGAACCGAAACCGAAACCCCACGACAAAGTCGATCAAAAGCCAAAGTCATCTTGACCGTTTTCTTTGACTATTGCGGTGTTGTGCACTCGGAATTCTTGCTGGAAGGTCAAACAGTAAATAAAGAATATTATTTGAGCGTTATGCGGTGTTTAAGAGAGTAAATTCAAATTCAATTGTGGAAAGAAAATTTTTAGATTTTGCACCACGATAATGCGCCTTCGAAAAAGGCCATCATAGTGAACGAATTTTTGACCAAAAACTCAACAAATACCATCGAGCAACCACCTTATTCACCAGATATGGCTCCAGCCGACTTCTGTCCTTATCCTAAACTCAAATTATCACTTCGTGGCACCCGTTTTCATTCGATAGAAAACATAAAGGAGAATTCATAGCGAGAACTGAACTCAATTCCGGAATAAGCATTAAAAAAATGTTTTGATTTTTGCTGTTTGTGTGTCACGGTCAAAATGTTTGGAAAAGCTGATTTTTTTTACTAAGTAAAAGATGTAAAATTTCCATGTGGGGGGCTCAGAATGATGTACTGAATACGTGGTAACCGTTTTCGCATCGGTTTCACTTCCACCCCGTATATCAGGACGCCTGAACTCTCATTTTCTAGCAAGGATGATATTGCCATTGGCAAAAGCGGTGACAAACGTAGTTTTGGTAGATCTTTCTGTGCCAGTAGGTAACAAAGTATTGTTTGTCCAGCCTGCAGCACCTCAAAGTATTTAGTTTAACGAATTTACATAATAGGCATGTCGCTTTGTCAGGATTTATTCCGTTAGGCACGTACATCATGTGGGCAGCAGATGGGTTTCGTGCAATGAAAACACTGGGTGCGATACACTGTTTCTATTAAACTAACAAATTACTTGACATTACAATTTAACACAATAACACGGGGCACGATGAATCGGGGAACAGTTCCAGGACGTTTAAACTGCGCTGTCGCCTCGAGCTGTAGACATCAGGGCTCTGTCGAAATACGCAGTGGGCCCACCACTCACATTGTGTTATTTAAACATTCGAGAGCTTATTATGATTAGTTGAACAAAATGATGGATAGTTATTTTTTTTATCGGCGCGGCGCGCGGCGGTTGCTTTTGTGCGACAGTAAAACATAGACAGTAATAAAAAAAACTATTGGCCGGTTATTTCAAAATCAAAATCAAAGCATTTATTTCAAGTAGGCCAGTTACACTTTTGAATTGTCGAAACAAACACAACAATGAAATGTAGCCACAATCCCAGTCACAAGGCATAAAAACCGTGAAAGTACTGTAGTTATAAGTTTTTAAACTGTCATGGTCACGAACAAGAAAGAGGGTAAACCGATTTTTCTGCTCATAAACACCCACCCGCAATAACTTCAGTTTATCCGTGATCATGGTGCTTGCAACAGCGCCGAAATATCGGGAACTCAAAACAAACAGTGGACATGGTAAATATCCCGTTTCTAGTGTTAATTATAGTACTGTAGTTGCCCATTCTCTAACGTAGATCTCTATGGAGAAGAACGGGCAAGAAACTCCATGGACACTTTTTCAAATCAGAATATTTTTACAAAACCTTGGTTACATCATTCATGTTGAGATGGTACATTATGTGAGAGCGATGTAGCAAGATCTGCACGTTAAAAGTGTCCATAGTAAAAAAACAATTCAAAAATTTTGGCCAAAGGATCAGCATTGCCAATGCCATCCAACGTGGTAATGCTGCCAGCCTTCTGGGCACTTTTCCTGTTGACAGCGATGCGGACGAATTTTTGGATGCCCTGTAACCCTTTTATACTTGTACATATTTATTTCTATTATAGTTTTGTAGTTTGTAAATAATGAATATTTTGATTAAAGAATTGTGTATAATAATAAAATAAAATTCAAAAATAAAATAATTAATTCAAATAAGCCGTGGCAACCAAGAGATTACCAGTCACAACTGACAGCGTTCGTTCACGAACCTGACGCATGTATCAGCACCATTTAACTCAACCATATTGAAGGGATCTAAATGACTCGACACACCCACAACCATCAGCGAGACATTTGAGTGAGCATGACATACACTTAACCGCCAGGGCACATTCAAGTCAAGAAAAGACGTGGGTTTTCAGCGAATGATAGCTTTCTAGTACATAGTACTCACACAATATGGGCTATGCGGTTATATAATACCAAAAGAAATTGAATCTATACAATGCAAAGATATTTGTATAATCTTCAGTAGTTCCAACAATAATACTTAATGCCATCCATTTATGCGCCCCTGTCAGTGTCCATGTGGAGCAGGACCGGCATTGAGCCAAGCATTTCTATCAGAGATATAACTGTCCTACTTGTAATATGCTTGTAATATACATAGTGTGCGTATAATGCATGTTTAAAATTTCGTCTCATTCAGTTCAAGAATACTTTGTGGAATTTTATTATATCATCTCAAACAGTACCCCATGAAAGACGAGTCTACTTTAGCGAGTCTGAAGCCTGGCTGAACTAATTGGTCTCTACTCGTATTTCTAGTACTGTAATTGTGTCTGTCACCTCTTTTATTAAAAAGATGCAGATTTTTTCTTACGTACATAATGTTTTCGTAGATTTATTGACAATGTACCGTCATGATGTTAATTTCCTTATACAGTTACCTTAGAGAATCGCGCCTACGAGGATTACATAAGGCTCTGATGGCTATTTTTTGTAGAATAAGTATCAATCAATGTCTGCAGCCCGTCCCCATAACAGAACGTCATAAGATATTATACTATTAAAGTAACTAAAATAGACCAGTCTAGCGGTATCTACATCAGTAAATTGACGGATTTTTCGAACTTAGGCGCCCCGCAAGAGATGTTAAATGAGAACCCCATTGTAGCCTTGAATCAAGCTTAATCCCCAGGAAAACTGTTTTGTCTACGAATTCAAGTTTCTCTTTATTCAATACTATATTACACTCGCTACTTTTAACATTTGGTAAAGCAAATCTTATGAATTTCGTTATTTTTTTCATTTAATACTAAATTGTTTGCTGTGAACCAATTATGGACCTGAAGTAGGGGATTATTTACGTCATCTAGATTTTGGGCCCGTCTATTTATCTCAAAAATTAGGGAAGTCATCATTTGCCTAGCCTTTTCCCAACGATCTTGGGGTTGGCTCCCAGTCTAACCGGATGCAGCTTAATACCAATATTTTACATGGAGCGACTGCCTATCTGACCTCCACAACCCAGTTGTTCCACTGGGTAATACGATATCCTTGGTAAGAATGGTTGTCAGACTTTCGGGCCACTGACTATTGGAACGACTGTCAAATATCTACAAATAACAGCCGGGACCAACGGCTTAACGTGCTTTCCGAGGCACGGAGGAAACTCGGTATGTAATACGGTCGCTTAACCTAAAGATCGACCCCGAGCGCCTGTAATAATAAACCACGAGCTCCTCTTAAAAATGTTCTTCTTTAAAAATTAGGGAAGTGTCATCAGCAAATCTTACTTTACCATTATAAATACGAAAGTTTAGATTTATGGATGGATGTTTGTTACTTAATCACGCCAGAACGGCTGAACGGATCTGGATTAAATTTGGAACAGATATAGGTTATAGTCTGGAATAACACATAGGCTATATTATATTAGCGCACTAAAACTTAAGGGATGAGCAATATGTCCACATTCTGCAACTGTTTGAAAACTGACAACTATCATCACTTCACATTCACTGCATTAGACTAGAACAGCTATTTCAAACCATTTGTCACAGGTATAAGTAGCCTATCGGTCCAGCGATCACCCTGTAAACCAGGGTTCGTAATTTCGAATCGCAGCCAGTATTCACTTTTTGTGTTTTTTTTATGCTATTAGATTTTCAAAAATAATAAACATGGTTCGCGAGTTTGATCCCCAACCGGTTTTCACTTTTTGTAAGTTTTAGGTATTTTGTCTTATTTTGATGCTTTATGATTTTCAAATCATTACAAAATAGATTAATCTACAGTATCTACACCTTTCGCTTTTTTTTACAATTCAAAAGACTGGTAATCATAATTCTTTTTTAATCGTTGCCTCACACCAGAAATTTCTCCTGTATCGTGGATATGTTTACAAACATTTAAACTCGCAAACACAAACAGCCAGACCCGGAAGAACTGCCTGTAGGCCATACAAAAATTGGTTCGGTGCAGGCATGAAACCCGATACAAGCAGCACAGCAGTCAAAAACAGTTCATAGTATGGGACGAGTGCACAATGTCGCACAAGCATGCATTAGAGGCTTTGCACCGCAGCTAGCTATAAATGAAATGAAATGAAATGAAATGCTAGCAGGACATCCGCGGCAGCCAGATGCTGATGGGTGGCGTCGTCATTTTGCTCGCAGGCGACTTTAGACCCTGTGGACGGTGAGTAATGAGCTAGCTCGCCGTCCAACCGACTTATGACGACAGGCTGTGTCGACAGCGCGTTCGTGTTCCACGCGCGCCTCAAAAAGATATCATCAAACCGGAAGGTACCCCTTCCGGTTTAATACGGCAAGGGCCGATGCCTGCCAGAGCTGCAGGACTGTACAAAAGAGATACTGCGGCCCTGGAACACAAAGCGCTAAGAAGGAACATGGATGGGTTTTAGTCAGTACAAGTCGTCGCCACTGTGAAAACCTCCTGGATTGAAAAGCTCCATATTACGTGCAACATGCGCGTCCAACTGTACAACGACCACGAAGCAGGTGTCTTTGCGAATAAGCTGCTGTAAATGGGAGAGAGTCGTCTGGAATCGGACGGAGATGGGAAAATTCTTCGGAAAATAGAATTTTCAACGAGGGGGTCAGTAAAAAAAACAAAAGTATACACATCCACAGACACTGTAATGGCTAATGACGATAGTACTGCCTACCCCGTTGAATTTCTCAACTCCCTGGAATTAACGGGCGTGCCGTCCCATCAGCTGGAGCTTAAATTTGGCGTTCCAGTTCAGGTGATGCGAAACCTTGATGCAACCAGAATGTGCAACGGCACCAGGCTTCGTATCACGGAGCTGAGCTACTAATGGAGAGAGCGTTTTAATTCCCCGCAAACCCATTATTCCAAATAAATTACCATTTCAATTTAAGAGGTTACAATGCCGCTCAAAATTGGGTTTTTACAATGACAATCGACAGATCCCATTACCATAAAAGTGACAGGCATTCAATTGTGCACTCCATGCTTCTCACACGGTCAATTATATGCCACCTTATTTGCCTTTAATAAACCAATTGAGACTTTAGGAGAGGAATTAAGAGCCTCCGTAGTTTTTAACGGTATATCGGTAAAGAAATTTACAAATTCTTGAGCTACTTCCTGGTTAGAGCTTTTATGACCACATGCTGTATCTAATGTGCTAGTGTTACGTATTATCATGTTAGTCTCGTTCTTTATGACTTTCCAAACTGTATTTTCGTATCACAATGTCAGTACTAAAAATACGTACGCAGACTAATAAATAAATGGCCAGTAAAAATGATGGAATGGCCAGTTAGATAAATAGTTCGGCAGTTCATAGGGAGTGGAGACACCTGGACTTGGGGTACCACGACTCGGAGAGGTTCGGTTCGTACTAAGACCCCGACATCCCATTCGTGTTAGGTTACTGTAAACCCTGCAGACAGAAATAGGAGCCCCGCGTAGCGGGGCTACGCTGACTACGCTTTTAAAGCGAATAACTGCCAACTCGTAACTGCCCATTTAGTTATTTTACTGCTCAGTATAATTATTAAATGACCCATTTAATTATTTTTTACGACTCATTTTTGTTTACTTTACTGCTAAGTTTTAACTGCCGAGCTGGTTAATAAATATGTATTTTTTAATTTTTAACTTACCCGAACTACTATATACAACTACCGCTTTAAACAAACAAATATTCATAACAATATTCCGGAATGTTTTCCTACACTATTGTATTATGTAAATAATTCACGTTTGCGTACTAGTGAGTGAGGCGAGGTGAGCGTTATCAAATCCCGCGGATAACTGTGGGATCAGCGGCGATGCTCAACATAATGTGCGGGTGGGATTACGCGCTCATGGGCGCACCCTCGTGTCCAGTCCGAGCGCAGTACCCGGGCGCGGGAGCCGGGGCTCGAGGGTCTGTCTGCGGTCGTCAAGGTTGTCGCCATCGCGCTAATGCGCGTTACACTCACCTAATCTGGTCACACCAATAACAAAGCTAAAAACTCTCAATTAAACACGTTTCGAACATTCATCTAATCAAACCTCATTCTGCATCATGTCATTTGTTTCGTACTGTGTGATCGTGTATCGTGTAGGTATGCGCTTACAAAAGACGTTACATTTTAGCATAACTAAGGGAGCGCCAGACAAAGGAAGCACGCACACAAAAGACGACGTGATCTTGAAAATAACTAATCTAGGGAAACATTAAGTTTTTGTAATAGGTACCGACATGGTACAGGGATCAAGAGAATCAAACAGATCAAACCAATTCTGATATTGACCAGTGCACTTCAGGCTTTGTTTGTCCCTAAAGTTATTAGGTACCGGGCTGCCGGGGCTGCCGGGGCTGAGGGCTGGCGTGCGAACGACTTACCGTCACGAATAAGTCGGCGTCCCCTCGGCCGATTTCAATTACTCGTCTACTTTATCCCATTCATTTTTTACTAAGGCTCTCGGCTAGTTCGAAGCAGCCGGAATGTCGTTCCGCGCATAAAGGGACGACTGGGGAATGTAGCCCGAATTCCGGATGGGAATAAATACGTAATTCTCGTCCCTTATAGCTGTGTAGCAGTATCGCAGTGAGCGGCTGAGTACGGCGAGCACTAGTGGCTGAAATAAAACTCTAATAACGGCCATTATCCGGCTGCCACCGCCGACCGCTGCCGGTGGTCGGGCCTTCACACAAGTTATTAACAAGACTCCAAGTGAATTTATTTCTGGTTCCAGTCTGGGATTACGTCGAGAGAATTACTTTGACCCGGAGCCCACAGCCCGCATCCCGCTTGCGCTGTCTCAGAACACTCGCGTACATACTTGTGAAATGAAGGTGACTTTCAATTGTGAGGTCAAAACAAACAGCAGCACAATTCAAAACAAAACTCAAGAAGATGCGTGACCCAAGTTTAAAAATAAAACAAAATTAAACAGACTCCGCCGTATTCTAATCTAAATAATGATCGCTCAAAGAAATAACGGACATGACTGTAGGTCAGTACATAACTTCCAATGTTGGCATCGATGAGCGCTCCCACTTCATCACACTCCTCCCCTCCAGTACAAACACGGCACAAACGCATCAGCCGGGGACCAACATCGCTATTCCCCCTTCTCCCCACTCTCTCTCTCTCTCTTCTGCGGAATGAGGTTTCCGAGAGTTTTATAACTAAATAAGCAACAGTGATTGCAGAGGTCGCACTGAATAAAGAAAATTAAGTGTATTGCGTCCGTGCCTTGCGCCACACCTCGTGAAAAATGGACGCCCATGCTTGTGTGTAATACTAACATGTTGCAGGCTTCTGCTGTAAGAGGATTATTTCCACCAACATAGCACATGGATGATGCTTCCGTAAAGTCTTACAAACTTTTAGTTTCAGGAATAATTATGTAGGTATAACAGATTTTCTAGCGGCCGAGACACCACGTGTCGCTGTTTATTCGTTATTATTGTTGGTCCTCCATAACATTATGGGCGTGTACGTGCAGGTGGTTGAAAAATAATGCGTGCAGCATATTATAATTACAAAGATTTCAACGGAGCATTATCAAAATGATTAGAGATTACAACGATAATTACTGATTAAATCCAAATTACAATAATTTTTAGACTTGAGTTTAGAGCCAATGGATTTGTGCGTGACCACCGGGTGACAGTCACATCAAAGGAACTTATATAAACTATCTGGAATGATTACAAACAAAATCTTGATATGAAAAAACCGTTTGAAAATTAACTTTATCTCAAACACATAGAGTTCGTATTACTTTGATTAATTCAAAGGGGTAAGAAAACTTCAGAGCGAGAAAGCGACGGGACTGGATTGTGTCCTTGTCTAACAATTGCCAGTAAACAAAAAATAAAAAATATTTTTCATATTTTCTACATAGTATTCGGAAATCACGTTGATAGCTAAACTAGCACATAAATCGTAACAGAATTAATTTAATATTCAAATACCAAATATTAAAATAATAATTTCTTGTGAAATTAAATTCATTAGTTATATGAATACCGAAGTTCATGAAATTCAAATAAAAACTGTGGTCATGAAATATATTTAAAAAAAAAAAACAAACTAATCATATGGCCGAAACAGTTTCGCGTTAAAGTCGTATTTTTGCTTTATCAAGTTACTGGATGTAGAATTTCTCTTTTCAGGTAAGTTCTTTTAACTTTGTTTACAAATTACGACTAGGGTGACAATGTTCTAGCTCTATAAACGAGGATCATGATAATATTGTAAAGAATACACCTTTTATATTATCAGTATCGGTATTTATAATCATGTGCACATACGTGCAATATACAAAAAAAAAGGTTGTTTATAACACAGTAGCAAAGCTTAATCAATTACTCAATTTAATAGATACATAATAACAAAAATAAATTCTTTAAAACAAATATTTGAATTTTATATTTACTTTTTTAAAACCCTTCCATTTTGGCGGTAACTGTCGATTCAACCTTTTTTTTTTATTCGACGCAAAAGTCTCGAGTCAATTCCAAGAAGTTTAAATGAGTAAAATCCTTGGTCAAATAAAATACAATAATTAATTCATTTAAAAAAAATCACAGTAATTCTTACTAATATTTGGAAATCATAACATATCATCACGCCTGTAATCCCGGAAGGGTTAGTCAGAGGTGTACGTAATAGTACACTCACATTTCGCCAGTTATGGAAATCCTGGCAATATAAATCAGTTTTTAAGCATAATAAAATAGCTAAGTTCATAGTCGTACGTAGTAATCAAAATAGTACGTGATTTTTTTTTCATAAATGACAAAAAACACTGTTCACACTTGTCGTCGGCAATAGTTTGATGTAAAATATTAATAATACTGTTGTTTCCGTGCCGATTCCCTAACAATGAGAATCTTCAGCAATGATGACTTGAAGTTGTCCCTTTAAAGAAGAAATATGCAACATATTGCCTAGTTTACGGTCGTCATCCATCATCAGCTTCTTCGTACTTAAATTTAGGATTACTGACTCATAGGAAAAAGCCAACAATTACATAAAACCATACGCTTAACAATGTTTAGTGTGATTAATAAATTTATCAAATACTATTAGCTTGTTTCAATATGTTAGATGTTCATGCTTCATCTATGTGAATATTATAGCCCTGTTTGCTTTAAAATCTCTTGGCAAATGAAGGATGTAACCTAACATGTAGACCACCGTGAATGAAAATAAGTGTCACGTATTCTTCACATCATAAACCTATCCCATTACAGAGTTTTTTTTTAACTGTGGCACCCTTGGCAAACTAAAGGTTTTGGAGATATGTACGTTACCTCCGCCACATTACCGGCATTAGTCATATGAGTTTCTTTTTTAATATTATTATACTTTGGGGCTGGTGGTCAGGAATACCCATTAGAAGATGACTGGCTATATGACTCGCTGCTCGAAAGCTTGAGGAAGTTTTTGAGGAAGCTTGAGGAAGTGATGTTGATGACGTCACGTTGCTCGAAGGCTGCGCTGACGTCCACTTCGGGGTCACCAATTTGGGGGAATGAAGAACAGGGTGTAAAGCTCTTCAACCCCCGTAGAAAAGGGAGGATCCTCCGACCAGACGGGTGATATTGTCTGGTGGGCTACTGCCCGACAGTTGTTGTCGGGTTCTTCTATTTAGTCTTAAGTCGCGAATAATTTTACTTGCGCGATGCAGGATTTCGATGTTTAGTTTGTCCTCTGCCTCATAGATGGCGCTGTAGTAGTTTTTGTTCTGTTGCTGTAGTACTTTTTGTAGTACCGCTACAATACCTAAAAAATGAAGTTGGTATGTTTTTTCCAAATGCTTCTGCTTTTGATGAACAGTATGCGTAGGTTTCGGCTTCGCCAAGTCTTTTCGTAAAGGACAATGACCAAAGTTGGTACCAAAAAGTCTCGCGCCTCAAAACCAAAATATTATAGTAATTAGTTTCATATTTTTTTACGGCATTACGCGTCGGGGATTTGATTTTTGAACTGGAAATATACTTTTCGAGTTTAAAAGTACGAATATTGTTTTACTCCCTTTATATGACGTTCCGTTTCAACTGAATATAAATGACGTTCCGTTTCAATTGAACAAACCCTTGTCTGTCGAGCGGACTCTAAAATTAATTACAATTAAGTAAGATCAGTACACCAAATCGATTTAGTTTGGTTTATTGCTATTTGCAACAAAATAGATTTTCTCAGCCTAAAGATTTTGATTTATCGATTACATCCCTAAATCCCGACTAGTTTATAGCACTTACTATACTCTATGGTTTATAGTTATCTTATCTGTGGCATCTGACATTTGTACTGTACTGACTGACTATTGGCAATGTAAAGGTCTAAAATAAAATCGAGTTTCAGTCAAGCATACTGTGGATGTTACTTTAACTCGTAATTCTTACTAATATTAGTGTATTACGCTGTTTTTAGAGCAATAATGTAATGTATGTGTGTTAAAATACGTCGTTGGTAGCGTCGAAAAAATAGACCTACTTTTTAGGTTAGTTTCGATTTTATAAAATAACTCTGAAACGCGGGTTTTTTTTTCAAAAATAATTTTTGTAGGAGTTAATACGATCAGTGTAGTCTATAAAAAACAAGGTTTGATTTTGATGCAGCATGGTACGGGATTCCATACTTCCATGAGCATTCTCTTTTGTATAAACTGCTGCCCATGAAAAAAGGGTGTTAACGCAGTTTAGTTTTAAGGGGGTTCTAGTAAGTTATAACAGAACAACTGTCCCAAATGTAAGTACAAATATTGGATACCCTATTAGAAAGGAAAGTTTTCTCGCACAGAACGCCTTTGCATTGCACGTCATCATTCCAGTTAGTATGTATATAAGTTCCTTGGTCACATCAAAAAGCGCTGTCACCGCCGCCGCCATGACATTTACAACCCTATTCGGTGTTAACCGCTCTAAAATAAATTTTAAACCACAGAATAAAAATAACCGATTACAACTTATAAAAAGTGTTGCAATAAATCAACTAAATCATCACGCGCCGTTATGTATATATAACACACAGTCTGGAAGCACTACTTAAACTGGCAACGCAAGGCAGACTTTTCTGTTGACTTTATTAAAACTAAACACCGATAACTTTTCAATATTATTGAAATCATCATCTTTTAGAACTTCAGGTTATCACTACGATTTACCTATTATTAGAGTTGTCAATACCAAACAAGAATGTCCAATATTTATTTAAAATCAAACTAACTTTAGATCTCAGCAAATGATCGTTGACTACCTAATGTTCGGAGGATATTAGAATGTCTTCGGGTAATGTATTCTATAGTCCATTGATGAATGACTTCATTGGCATCTTTCATGCTCGTATCATGATGAGAATACATAATTGAACGAGCGTTAATATTAATTAACGAACCGTGACAGACACAAACGAAGTCTCAATCAGAATCAATTCTCTTCAATTAGTCGTTCGTTCTAATTCTGAGAGGACCGTTTTTAAGAGGATCGCTACATCAATAACATGATCTGATTGGTTTGATAGTCTGATGAAGTGATGAGTAATAAGAAGTAGGTATGGAAGAAGAAGACATTTAATTTTGTGTTGTGTCGATGTCGGCTGAAACAGTACGCGTGCGTAGTCGTAGTGCGTAGGAACTCGTGTCCCAATTTGTGTCACTGATTGCTATATTGCATGAAATAAATCTAATAACCAACTGAACGTGTTCTCTTCACTCTCTTATGACTGCGAGCAGCATTAAACGCAGGCCACACCGCCAGCTGGCGGGCTGGCGAGCGAGGTGAACGAGGCCCTTTTCATACTTCGTTCGGCTCTTTCGACAGTTCGCGGTGTGACAGTGTGAAAAGAGGTGAAACGATGCCTCTTCCACCTCGCTCGCTCGCTCGCTAGTTGGCGGTGTAGCCTTCTCTTTAGCGCCAGCGACGAGCGAGCGGCGCGAGCAACTAGCGCGAGTTGCTCTTGCTGGCACGAGTATGACACAGGCGCTTCCCAACTCTGGAGTTTCACTTTGACAAGCGATCCGTGAAATAGGTTTACTGATAGTGTTATATGATTTCCTCGCAGCTCGACATAAGTAAACAGTGGAGAAGTTTGTGTGTTTTACGAAACTTTCCGAAAGTTCGCGAAGCTAATTTTGATGAATTCATGTGCGGCGAGCGCTTACGTGCCGCCTCCGTGTCGAGCCGTACCAGTAACCAGCCTCCAGATCACGACGGGCGGTTTTTGCAAACTGCTTTAATAAATCTGCGGAGACAGAGTTACTTGGGCTTCAGACAACTGTAATATACTCGTAAGTATCTCAGAAGTCTAGGACTTGCTTGTCGATTTTTGATTTAGGTTTTATGTAGGAACTCTTTAAGTAGTAGGTAAGTAGCCACAATTAGCCAAACCACATAAGCCTTGTTCCGATTTCGTCGATTCCCGTTTTCTCTACATAATCAAGTGATTGGTGTTGTAGATAAAACATGTGGGTTTGGTTTATTTAAAAACTTTTTTTCTCGTGTTTATGTAGAAGACTCTCCAGAAAGAGAAACTAAACATCAGTACCTACGTTGAGGCAGTTTTTCGTAAAACCAGGAACGATGCTGCGTCATCCCCAGCCGTACGTAACGGAGCACGAGCGGCGAACTACAGTTAAATCCACATTAATGTCTGTTCGTAAAGCGAACCACGTTTTTATTGCACAAAAAACGTCCAGATTCGCGCGCCGCCATCGTGCCATGTCTGACGCGAGATTAAATCTTAGTTCAGAAAAACGTGGAAATGACAGAGCGGTGCACTCAGCCGATTCACTCCTAACAGGGCCTGGCAGCTATAGATAGTTTTACATCGTTCATAAATCTCAATTATGTGGCCACATTTATTTAGGATTCTTAAGGAGGTAGATACATAACTTGAGTATCGACATTTGTCTTAGTGTCTGTTCTAGGAATACGGATACACTAGTCATAGTATTGAACCGTTATTACAGGGTCCGAAATTATAAAGACAATTATTTTCTTTTATAATTAATTATCATGATAATCATCGGATTATTATTAGATAATTATTAATACTGATTCATAACTTGAACTGAATGATAATTTCGTTACTAAAATATTATGTAAGAAAAACAATTACAGTTACTAATTTTATTATTCTTTAGCTACACAAATGTACAAGAAAAAAGCTGTTTGTTGATAACACAATTTTTGATCCCGCTTTGTTTAACCTAACCTAACCTAGCGCGTTTGGATACTTGCGTAAGCGGCAAATCGCGTTCGGATACACGTGAAGTTTATTATAATGTTATGATTTTCGCTATTATTAAGATAATCAAGGTATAATTATCATGATTATTATCACTTCGAACCCTTCACATACATAGGTATGTGTAACTGCCACATTGGTTGTTGTGGTTGTTGGTCGTGGTTGCAAGCGCGACCGGGCTTAACACGCTATTGGGTTCTGTGGGTCGGGAAAAAAGTGAAAGCACGTTAAGTCGTTGGTCGCCATGTCTATCCGGTCGTCGCGGACTACCGTCCCATCGGACTTTGAGAGTATAAAGGAACCGAGACTGCACCTGTGTCTGCGCATACATTTGTGCACTATAATAGGTATCTCCCGTGCCAGTAGCTAATCTCCGCCAAGATTGGCCGCCGTCACCGGTCAGGAGGACTATGCAGGGTGAATTATTTAAGTGGGCGTGGATGCGCAAATTCGAAACTATGAGGGAATTGAATAAGGGGTCAAAATGAAAATCAAAGATGGTTAATTTTATGTGTTTTTTTTTTAAATATTCTCGTGTCATTCAATATTGGCTCTTCAATAAAATCAAATAATAGCACAAACCTATTGACAAAAACCAGGAAAATTTACAATATTATTGCAATCAGATTAAGAACTATTAACTGCCTCCGTGGTCGAGTGGTTTAGGCGTTTGCCTTGTGACCCGGTGGTCGTGGGTTCGATTCCTACGGGAAGCATACTTTGTGAAGTTGTTTCCAGTTTGGTTAGGACATTGCAGGCTTGAATCACCTGATTGTCTGATAAAAAGATGATTCCGTGCCTCGGAAAGCACGTTAAGCCGTTGGTCCCGGCTGTCATTGGTTGATCTTTGGCAGTCGTTACGGATAGTCAGAAGCCAGTAAATCTGACTCCAGTCTTGCAATGAAATACCGTGTTACCCAGTTAATGGGTTGTGGAGGTCTGGTAGGCAGCCGCTCTGCGTAAAATACTGATATTCAGCTAAATCCGGCATGACTGGAAGCCGACCCCAATACAGTTGGGAAAAGGCTAGGCAGATGATGATTGCAATCAGATTAAGAAAATAAAATATATATTATTTTTGCCAAAAATAATGAGCCAATTTTGAAAAAAAAGGACATGTCTCGGATAAGCGTTTGGCGCGACCGCGACGAGACCTCTTTGTAATGGCTGATTTACGAACTTTAAAAAATACGTAGTTTTAAAATAAAACCAATATTATTTTACACTAAAAACAACAAATAGTCTAAAGTCTAAAAACATTGTATGTAAATCACTAACTAACTAATCACCAATAACAATTTTCGTAGACTGGGCCCTTAATTATAAGTTTCTCCAGAGATGTATGTTGTACACGTACTTGCGGTAGGTATCTCACTACTTCATCTGTGTGTGCCAGCACCTTTACCTCATATCTACAACACACATGTTTACGTTAGCAATCATAGAAAAGTTACACATCGACCAGCAAGTCACACAACAGTGTGACGCCAAACTAACACGCCCAAAGTATTGTGTGGCGGACAATACGCGCAGTGTCTATCAGTGGCCGGCCACTGGGCCAGCATCCATGTGTGACACTGTACACAGTGGGCCACGCGTTGTCTTTTTGTACGCCGCCGGTTCACAGTCACACATAGTTGAAATACCTCTTCATTGAGACCGCTCGCACCACCAAAGGGCAACATTCACGACGCAGGCAAAGCGTTGAATCAAATGTATATTAATATGAAACGTATAAATCATAGAAATATAAATATTGGAAATTAATTTCCATTGCAGTCATTAGTTTTGAATATCGCTGCGGACCTACCGCAGTTATATTGAAACTGATGGACTAATTGTCTGTTAGTTGCAATTTTCAGCATATCGAACAGTACATTTCCATGCAATTATTGTTGCATTAAATAAAAATAAAATAGCCTTTTTATTTCTTATGGAATTAAGTTGAGGTTTACCTACATAGTGTGTTAGTATAGTATATATAATAATAAGGTGTGCAAACAGTTCGACTTTGATCTTATTGAAACAAGTGCAACCTTGGCAAAAAAGTGTTTAGCAATGAAAAAAGTCGGCATGCTACTCTTAAATATTTCCTTTAAACTCCAGTATTTATTCCATGTTAGCTGAGCCCTGCGTTCGACCTCCTGGTAGTTGCTTTGGCTGTCGAAGCTAATTTGTTTGCCGAGGTAGATGTATTTATCGATATTTTGAAGAGGCTCGTTGTCGACACATATTTGTACCTTGGTGCTGTTGAGGTTCATTTCTAAGCCAGCCAACTTGCTGACTTTGTTTTATGACTCTACCATGTACCTACTGTAGCTCCTCTCCTTTTTTTGATATCAGCACCAGATCGTCGGCGAAACGTAGGTGGTTTAAGTATTCCTTATTTACTTTCCAGTCCAGCTTTCTTATTATTGACTCTAATGTGGCTATAAATAATATTAGTGACAATGGGTCTCCTTGTCTAACGCCTCTGTAATAGGGAACCAAGAGACGGCTGTTTCTAGTTTAACTCTACTTTTTGTTTTTGTTGCATTATAAATTCTAAACAAAATTATTGTATTCTTCCTTTACGTTCCTGCTTATTGCACAGCAGGATTCAGGGTATGCACTTTATGACTTAATGTGCCTAACTAATGTAACCCACAAAGCAACCTACGCACACCTACTAGGTAGTTAGGCACCTAACCCTTTTGTAAAAAGCAGTAAAACACAGTAAGTGGAACATGTCGCCAGAAGTGGAATGATAACCAAGTTATGAAATTGATGCTGAATAATGCCGATGTGTTCCTTAAGTTATTGAATCGGTAAAGTAGGTACTGGAACAAAATGATAAGAATAATCATTTTAGCCAATTTCTTGTTCTAATTATAAAATTTATTTCATTAATCTGACGGTTTTTGTCTTTTTCAGATAGGTAAGTAAATTCCTCGAGGCAGTTGTTATCACAAAAATACTACTTAACTTGTAGCTTTTTTGTAATAAACACAAAATATAAACAACATTCATCATACTCAGCGTGTTTACATACAGAGAGACGAAATAGAAATCCCACCCAAACCCGATATAAATCACCCTTTGACCCTTTCTTAGATTGCCACAGAGTGACGTATATGTGTGTATGGCGGCGGCGTGACAAGGAAAAAGGACAATTTCCACGCGACCTAACCTAGATAGAACTCGCATGCAGATATTTTACGAGGGCCGGGAGGTCGGGAGGACTTGTTAGTTGCAGTAAAAGGCGCGAACAAGCGAACGCGTTGAGTGCACGTGGTGCCTCAGTTTATTGGATTTTCGCAGTCGGTGCTGCGTGCTCCCGGCTCTCGGCTCTCGGGTCCCGGCTCCCGGCTCCCGGCTCCCGGTTCCCGGCTCCCGGCTCTCGGCTCCATGCTACCGGCCCCTACACCGCCCCCGCTCCTATACGGACATTTTTGCGATAATAGCGTTGCACTGCTCTAGATTTTCATCTAAGTGCTGTTGTTTGGAAACTTAGTGCTTTGTTTTTTGGCTCAGGTGCCATCCCAACTATACGGCACGAATTGCATAATCACAATTTGTTCCATAAACGGATAGAAAATAGAGAAATCATTAAACCGCCCTGATAAAGAGCACTAACTGTTCAAATAAAAGCAGCGCTTTGTCTAAGCTCGCCGACGCTCCTCAACAAAACCACTGAGTAAAACCAAGTAAAGTGGCCCGAGTTATATTCGGCGTGTCGCAACTCATATATGCGGCAGTAAAGCTGATGAGCGATCACGTGCGGACTCAGACGAACTCGGACGATGACTCTTCACGACGTGCGCCGCGACTAGAGATTGCACATTACTAAGCAATACTTATAATATATTATTTATAAATTAATTAGGCGATCATTCATGAGTTAACTCGTCACACCTTTATGAATAAAATTCATCATCTGTCTAATCTTTTCCCAACTAAATAAATATAATATTATAATTTGCTCTTATTTCCAATTATTCTGAAAATATTTTTAATTGCATTAAACGACATTAGTCACGACATCCTTTTAGCCATTTTATCCTATGTTATGGTCTCTCCTGGGGCACTAGAATGGTTCTCCTCCTACCTTCTGGAACGTCAGCAGTCAGTTCATGTCGGGGATTCCTCATCATGTTGGTCTGGATGCTGGTGTTCCTCAAGGCGGTATTCTTTCTCCTCTCCCCGGCAGTTAACCCTAATAAATGTCAGGCGATCATCATTGGGAGTTCTCGCAGTCTCAGTAACTTGGATGGTACAACCTTGCCACCAGTTCTTTTTGACGGTACAGTCGTTCCTTTTAGATCCGATTTATAGGATCTAGGCTTGCATATTGGTAGCACCATGAAATGGCATACTCAAGTCGCTCGTGTCAATCAGAAGGTTACTGGTACGTTGTGGGCTCTGTACCGTCTGGAAAACTTTTTGCCGACAAATACGAAAGCAATGCTTGTACAGTCCTTAATTTTTCCTATCATCGATTATGGTGATGTGTGCTACTTTGACCTGAATGCGGATCTCCTCGACCAACTTGACCTTCTTCTAAATTACTGCATTCGATTCGTTTTCAATCTGCGTAAATATGATCATGTCTCAGAGCATCGGTCTCTTCTTAAGTGGTTGCCCATACGCCAGCGTAGGGAGCAAAGGGCGCTAACCTTGTTTTCTTTGGTTGTGTCTCCTTCTTCCCCTAGTTACCTTGCTCCCCACTTCCAATACATATGTGCCAACCATAATAGGAGTCTGCGCTCATCGCATAGCCGAGTTCTTCAATGTCCCCCTCACCGCACTGACATCATTCTCCGATCATTCTTCGTGCAGTCTATTTCTCAGTGGAATGCGCTTCCCCAGGAAATCAGGATGGCAACCAATCGTTTGTCTTTTAAACTTTTCGGAAGAAGCTGGCAGTTTCGACACAGCGGTAATGTTTTCCCCATTGTTTGTCTTTTTATTTTAGTGTATCCGTGTAAATGTCTATTTAAATTAATATATTTTATAATATGTATTTATAGTATTTTAAATATATTTATAGTATTTTATATGTTCTTGTAGTTTATCGTAGTAATTAATTAAAATTATTTTCAGAATAGACCTACCACTGCTTGTCTCTGCATCACCCAAAGGTTGACTGGTAGAAAATGCCTATGTTATTAAGTCCGCCTCTGTACTCTGTGCTTGAAGTGTTAAATAAATAAATAAACCTGCGTTTGGCATCCGAATAACAAGTATTTCCACCACCACAGTATTTTAGACGTCTACACATTCAAACATACACGATATCCCGTAGAAATCAATTCATATTGGTATACGTAGGGGAACAAGAATAGTTCCCACCAATAGTACCGCACGAAGCTATGCAAACTGCCGAAAGCATAAAGAAATCGAGTTGAATTCGATGGAGAACTATATTTGTACCGATCGGGTACGAGTGCTGCCGCCAAAGTAAGGGGCATAAAGGACAAGTTACGATGTATGCGGGAACCTGCATCCGACCGCAGACCGGCGAACGGCACTTAGTACTAGACCTCTGGCCACACTGAGATAAATCTCGGGAAGCGGAACAAGACTGCATGTCGATTGTTTTAATGATTAGATTAGGAAGACATTTAGCGCCAGCCTGAACACCTCAATTCGAGTTACTGGACACCATCAGCTTGTGCGAATTTCGTTACGTGTCTAGTGACGATTTTGTTTTAATTTGGCCAGATCTTAAGAAATATATAAAATTAACAAAGCACCCGACTTCGGCCACTGCTGGGCACAAGGGCGTCGCCAGCTTTTGAGTTAATGGGGGAAGATGAAGAAGGATGAGAGAACAAAACATATTTCTTTAGGGTTAAATTTACTATCTACGGATGCAGCTGAAGTTCTTCTAAGAATCTAAAGTGCAATAGCCATCTCAAAAATATTAGCATCTCGGATTGGTTAGATCTTATACCTATACTTGTACACCGTGCGAACCTGCGGACCAGCATGTTACACCTGACAGCCAGCGCTCTACGTCCCCTCTCCAAATCGGCGTCATCCGACAGCCCATCGGTGACCCAGTGCCCCAGGTATTTAAAACGAGTGACTCTTTTCAGCTGGACTCCGGCAAGGTAACAAAACACTAAGAGCTCGCTTTTGGTTGAGTTGTACCTGATACCATGAATACCACCGCATGGTCGTCACACTTTCGGAATTAATAATTTAATTTGTATGACATTAATGAGCAATGAATACTTTAATTAGTATGAAATCAATGTTCCTATTAATTAATTTTCATTAATCTGACATTATGAATAAACAAGTACATAATATATTAATGCACGACGAATGATGGACGTTGTCTTAGGACGAATAATGACTTTAATGTTAAATAAATATAGAACCAGAATTAAATATTGTACACCTTATAGGTATGTTACAGCGATCCTTTATAATAATCATAAGAACTGATATTTCACCTGTGACAAACAATAAATGAATTTGAAGGAGCCTTCTTAACGCACTGATTGATGCACACAACGCACTGGTGCTCAGCGACACCATAATATCATCCGCGTAACTAATATTATTGACACACTGTCCGTCAATGGAGCAACCGATTTGAGTGTTTTGGGTGTTGCCGCGCCGTCGACACGGCTTGTCGTCATAAGACGGACGGACGGCGAGCTAGCCCATTACTCACCGTCCACAGGCCCGCGCCTCCGGTGGCCGGAAGTCACCACGTGGCCCCCGACGCCCAGTGCTTCACCCGCGGCGGCTGGGACGTGAGGTTCTCTCACTCTCACGTTCCGCCATCTCCTTCGCTAGCATGACTTCTTCGCAGAAGGAGGTGACGGCTTCCCATTCCCTCTCGCCCCGGACCATGGATTGAACGAGGGCCGGACGCGAGAGGCCGCCACCGCCAATCCCCGCTACGAGGACACGGCGGTGATCCGCCCAAGCGGAGCAGACCTCCACGGTGTGCTCCACCGTGTCCTCCGGGAGATCCTCGCAGTGGTGACACCCGGGGTACGGCGCGACCCTTCGATTTAATCAGAAGACGGCACTGTTTGTATAACTCACTTCACAATAAACATTTATATAAATAATTACCTTCCATTTAATTTCAACTACCCTTGGTATAATTAAGATAATTGACATTCAAATTGGAAATATAATGTAAACATTTCGAAATTCCAACGAAATGGAAACGCTTGGCGAAGATGCAAGTTTGTGCTAAACATAATCATGGGACCTCGTCAGCACTAGAACTGACCTCATGCGCTGCTGGAGCAGGCCAAGCTATTCTCTAATTCTAGCTTATGATAGACGGAACGTACTTTTCAATTGAACTCCTAAAAACTCATCTGCACTCGGTGAGTTAAAAGTTTTTCAAAGATTAAATAAACAGGAACAAAGAGACGGCGACGTGTAAACTGCTACAGCGGGCGAGCGCGGGGGCGCGGGCGGGGAGGGCGCAGGGGGCGTAAAGAAAACCTACTTCACCTTGTTTTTACGGTCACGAGATTTAATAACGAGGAATTTGCAGAACGAGCGCGTTTGTCGCCCGCTCACAAGCCAAGCTATTTATATCTTTATTACGAAGAGGTAAAGATCAAAGTGGAACGCGTATAGAGCCCCAGTATGTAGTCATGAGTACCTTAGGATTCCCGAAAGCGAGGAGATTGTACAAACACTGTCACAATGGCGCTATCGTCGACTAATAATTGCACAGCTCAGACTATCTCTGTAATTGGCTAGAAATTGAAGATGAACCCTTGCTTAATCTTAAACTATGTAGACTCAAAATTTGTGAAAACGGCCCTTGATAGTTAGAATGCTCTCATAAAACCACTTTCTACTAAAAATCACAAATCCGCCCCTAAGGCTACCCACTGACCAAAATCACTGAAAATGAAAGCGTTGTTATAAATAGTACATAACTTTTTCATGTTTTCCACTTAGGATATAATTCATAGAGGTGTGTTTTAAAGTAAATACTTTTTCAAAATGGGCAACTTTATTAAATATTCTGTGGGTCCTGTAACTTGAAGTTATTCATAGTTAGATAATAAATATAATTTAGTAATAAGTGGCGATGGTGAACGTACCTAGTTCGGTATGAGATCTATCTTACTGCGATATCAGGAGAGACGACGAATGGATTTGTGCTGAGTATTGACCTAGATGCGTGCCGTGTCCGGCCGGACGGAGCCGGGCGGAGCCGGCCGGACGCTGCACATATTTATTGCACGACGTGACGTCCCGCGGCCGCGCGCCGCCGCCATGCCGAGGAAGCCAATCAATATACTGCGCTTTGAATATTTCATTTAAGCCCCTTATTGAAATACACAGCTGCAGCAAAACCCCCCATTCTTATTCTTTATTGCATACAAAATTAAAAAATATACACACAAAATTACAATATATAGCATACACACACACACACACACAGCACAACACACACACAGACACACACACATACAGACACAGCTCAAACAGACATACATTTTAATATTTACCTTAAAACTTCGTAGGTGAAAGTTCTTCTAAGATGAATCAATCAAAAGCTTCATATCAACGCTAAGGTTATTTCGTCTGACAAACTCTGAAAGATTGATAAGCTTTACCTTTTCCATATAACTTGAAAAGTTAAGCTGTAATCAATCTTTGCATATTAACACTGTCAAGAATTTGTACTCTCGAAAAATACTGTTGTTGAATTTATAAATTAAATCACTACATAACTACATAGTATAAAACAAAATTCGCTTCCCGCTGTCTGTCCCTATGTTTGCTTAGATCTTTAAAACTACGCAACGGATTTTGGTGCGGGTATTTTAATAGGTAGAGTATGTATTAGTAGAAGGTTTTAGTATACAATTTAGGTAGTAGAGGCCCTGATGTTTAAAGTTGGCTCAAGGAAGATTCTAATTTATAATTTGTTAAGTTTTGTGTACATTGGCTAAAATATAATGATATTTGTTGGAGGTCTCGGAATAAATAAGCCGTCTGGGAGCTTTCGACGAAAACGCTGCAAAAAAACCCTTTGAGATAAAATAAAATGTATTGTATGGTGGAATTGTGTATCTTATATAGGTCTACAGAAAAGGTCACTATAGCATATGTCTATCTCTTAAGGATAACATACTATATCTATTTTAATACTTTAAAATACCGAAAATTGGCTGAAATTTGGTACAGGGATAGGAATAAGACATAGGCTGCTTTTTATCCTTGGATTAGGTTCCCATGGGTTGCGAGAACGGGGTCAAAATTTCATGATTAACCGATATCACATCACGGGCATCAGCTAGTAGTAAATAAATAGTGAACAGATCCGTCAGCTCATTAAAAGTAGAGGAGAAGGCTCCAGTTGTACAAGTGTAGCTGGTTGTTCGTCTGACACAGACGGCAAATAATACAATATTATAGAGGATAACCCAGAAAGTGCCAAAGTAAAGTTAATAAATTTTAAATGGGACCTAAAAAAAAAAAAGCTTACGTGGTAGCTTTTTCTACCAAAAGAAACAAAAATCACTTAAATCGAACCAGTATTAACGGAGAAATCGGTGACATGCATAAAACAAACCGGCCAAGTGCGAGTCGGACTCGCGCACGAAGGGTTCCGTACCATTATCTATAAAAACGGCAAAAAAATCATATCTGTTGTATGGGAGCCCCCCTTAATTTTAATTTTTTTTTTAATTTTTAGTATTTTTTATTATAACGGCAATAGTAATACATCATTTGTGAAAATTTCAGCTTTCTAGCTATCACGGTTTATGAGATACAGCCTGGAGACAGACAGACAGACAGACAGACAGACAGCGGAGTCTCGTTAGAGTTAGGGTCCCGTTTTACCCTTTGGGTACGGCACCCCAAAAAATAGATGCTGGTGGAATACATATTTATACCCTCCTCCTTTTTTAGAAGTCGGTTAACAAATACGCAGAACCAGTTACATAGGTACCTATGATATATTATGTAACTTTTTTTTTTTGTTTTCGGCGGAAACCTTCAAAAGGCGACCGGTCTTTGGGGAAAAGACCGGGGAGTGTGGGATTTTTACCACACTAAAACCACCCCGGTGGTCACCATCCACCTCTTTCGAACAGTCCCGAAGCCCTGGCAGGCATATAATTATGTACCTACTGGAGTGACATTTGCGATACTGCAAAAGATGGATACAAAAGGCAACTCTAAATATATCTCAATAACAGGGCAAAGCATACATAGCTTTACGTATATGTATACATATGAGTATTAACTAAGCTAGTTAACTAAAAAGCGAAGCTCACGCACGTAAACGCTATTCATTCGATACTAAGCTACTTTTCTCATAAATGCTGAAGGTAATTAACTATTCAGCAATTGGTCGGCGCTCGCTTGCCATCGGCGCCAATTTTTGTTCCAATAATACTACAGACACGATACGCTCAATTAAACTTTTCAATTGTATTTAATCCGTAGAGAAATTATTTCCATGAACTTTTGCCGTAACGAACGGTTTCAATTTAACTGAAACTTTGTCTATCTGTTCAGTGATCGATTCCCTTTCGTTTTTGAAGCTTACATTTTGTTTACACGAGTGGCGGTCGGGCGGTCGCGGCGGCGCCGAACTACCCGCACAAATAAAATAAAATTCCTCGTGAAAAATTGGAAATTCAATAACTCCTTCGCCGAGGAGCGATTTCGTCCCGACACTCGACAGGCGACTTTAAAAATAAGATAGATGATACATTGGCGGGTTTTTTCTCGTTGTACGTCGACTCGCCGATGTTGGGAGCGTTTTGTTCGCTGATTTATTGGCGTCGGATTATATGGGCTACGATTTATCGGTACTTCTCATCGTCGGTAAATGATTGCACTTTCATACTTTTATAAAAAATATTTTTTAATTTCCCGTCGAAATGCTCCGAGGTCTGAAAACTTTAGGATTTCGCTTTAAATATTCAACAGGCTGTCGGGGCTTGTTAAATTTATGGTTCACCTAGGAAATGATTCTGCTGAAGTACCTACTGACGTTCCTCATTCCAATCTAAAAGGGGCGGGCACTGTGATAGCGCGGAGCGTCGGCAGACACGACGACAAGCGACCACTTTGTATGGATGTGCAGAAGGTGCCAACGCGCGATACAGATGCCGCACGTAGTTCGTGGTCCATCTCTATTCTCTGTAAGAAAAAATGAGAAGTACCTAAGTCGCAAGGTTCTATAAAATAATTTATAATTAGAATTACCTATACTTAGGTTAGGTTAGGTTTATTTTTATAGTTTTAATGGTCTATTTACTAACACAAATAGGATTTTATTTATGTTAGTTGGTAAGGTATATATCTATGGGCCAAAGTTGGCTGACAATAAATGAATGTAGTTGTGTAATATGAGACGTGCTTGTTCTTGAGTCTTAGGCCTCATTTACGGAGACGCGGGGCGTCGCGCGTCGCGTTGAGCGGCGCGGCCCGCACTGAATTCAAATATATGGCGTTGTATGAGTGCGTTTATGGAGAAGCGATTTTAGACGCGTTTGTTTGAGTTAGGGCGTTTTTTGCGGCGGAGCCCGCGGATGGCACCGACGCGTCCCACGCGGCGTTTATCGCGGCGGCGCACGCAGCGGCAATTCTCGATGAAGCTATGTCCGAGGCGGAATCTTCTGTCAGTCTTATTTAGAAATCGCGCAACACAGACGTAGTCACCGTCGCAATGGAGTATGATATGATTGACTTTTTTTTAGAAGAAAATTCAATGTTAAAAAGTGAATTATTTAATATAAGAAGTGGCCCAGTGTTTACATCAACGGAACATGAGAAGTTTGGGGAATATGCAACTCTTTATAAGTCAATAAGAGAAAGAGGTTATGATCCATCTCTCGCCAACATAAAACTAGTCGATTTGATCGAGGCGAGCGTGCGCCGCCGCGATGCCCGCCGCGTGCTTCGCTACACGCTAGACGATTCGCCGCGGGCGCCGCGGCGGGCACCGCCACGCTTCCCGTCTCGCTTCTCTATGAACATGGTCGTATATTGCTATAAGTTTGTGTTTACGCGTGCGATGATGCGTGCCGCTTCACGCGCCGCCTCTCCGTAAACAGAAAAAACGTCCGACGCGCCGCGAGACGCCACGCCACACGCGACGCGTAAATGAGGCCTTAGTGAGTTCTGTTCCGCGCAGTTGTCGCCGCAGCCGCGGGCGACAATCGCGCGTTAGGCGTCACAATGGCACCGCGCGCGTCTGGCTGCTTTGAACTCGCGGTAATGAAGCCGCCACCGCGAGGAACTAGTGCTCACTGCTCGTCCGCGGGTATCGTAGGCTAGAGCACTGGATGAGAATACATCAGTCAGGACGATGAACTTGGCCGCTTCATACTGCTAAAGCTTGTTTTGAATGAGGACTCCTTCCTGAGCTTGAGGTTTCCATCACACGCGTAGTTTTAGTAGTATTTTTTTTTCAGTAGTGTTGATTTGCCCAATTCAGCTGGGTCGTCGTTTCTTCACAAATTTTCATGCTCATGTCTACGCACATGACTGTTGATGCGGAAGTATCGCAATAAGCAAGGTGTTTCATTAGCACGCCGCGCCGGCGAGGCGCAGTTTGTACAATAGGCTAGGTGGTGTTGTGAGGGAGCTAGTCTGGAAAGCGTCGTCGCGATGTATAAAAAATGTTTCCACTAAGTCCCGCCGCGTCGTGAGTCGTGGCCTCTATGGGCGGTTGTTATGAGTGCTGTGCGTGATGCCGCAGCCTTTAGGGGGGAAGGAGAGGGGAGGTGAGATGCTTAGATGTTGTCAAGAAGGGTGCCTCACATGGAATAATAAACATTCATCGTCACTTCTACTGCATCTGTTTTCTGTTTTTACAATGGTTTCCTTCACATTTCACAATATTATGAATGTGCCAAAATGTATGTCACAAGAACTTTATTGTATTTAAACGCCTACAAAAAGCCAGCAAATATAGTGTACCAACGACACAGTAGGTATAGCTGGCAGTATCCGTCCGCGGCTCTTGTCACGTGACCCGCGGCGCCGGCGCGCGGCGACGACGCCTTCATCCGCACGTATTAATATCCTCACACGCCTACAGACGTGCGTCTCATGTGGAACACTATTGTCAGGCTTGTAAGGGATTTTCCTTGGTTCAAGCTTCTATTGTTTAGACCACACCCCGCTTGAAAAAACATTGTTAAAAGTGCGCCCTAAATTCAAATTTGGCTGTATTTTTCCTCATATAGGGCTTGCTTCGCATTTGTTACTTACCCACGTAATGCTTTTATAAAATAAAATAAAATACCCTTTATTGCTGTTTCTTTTCTTACAATTAATAAATGCCTACTTACTAAAAACTAAACCAATTAAGTAAGTTTAACTTGAATTTGTACAAAATTGATAAATTAATAAAATGATCGGCAACTGGATGTTCGTGTGGAACAGCTTGTCTGTCGACAAAGGCCTCCTCTAAACATTTCCACGAGTTCCTGTCTCTTGCTAAACGGGTCCATACCGGACCAGTAATAATAGGAATGGCATAATGCTTTTATGCCCTACCTAATATAACAGCTCACAACTTAGGACCCATTAGTGATAATATTTATCCGTAGTTCATACAACTGGGCCTATCCCAGTTGTAAATGTCCCTTTGTGCCTATTGGCCTTGTTTTGTTCTGTGTCCTGCTCATATGAAGGGAAGTGGAAATTATTGTTTTCCTAATCCTCCGCTATACTTTTTTGATGAATTTCGTTGCGGGATCCAAGACAGTTTAATTGGTTCTCTGGGACTTTGTCGAGCTTCATTGTCTCGGCGCTTTTCTGGTGGTCGACACTGTTGATTCTGGCTTTCAGGATAACAGTAGTTTGGGAATAGTTGGGCGGGATTGTACCAAAAAAAAATTAACCTTGTAAACTCTGTGCGCTTCGTTTGTCTTGTAGGATCACCATACACACAGCTTCCGGCCTGCAACTAACAAATATCTGTATGAGTAACATAACATCGTGCGAATCGGCGGTAACCCTGTAATGCGAGCGTGCGAAACGTGCGAATAAAGTTGATATAAGGCGCGTAACTCGCGCGCGGCGTCACCTGGCTTGTTTATAACAATCACACGCACGCCGGTGCGGTCGGGGGGCGCAGAGTGTGGCCGGGGGGAGAACTCGTCAAAAATTTGGGTTGTTATGAAAGCTCACACATTTTCCAGCGGGCGGCGGCTTCCGACTGCGGCGGTGCAAACTTTACGAGGTTTACGCACGACTTCACGCACACATTTGGCAACTGTGGCACTTTTTGCGCTTATTTATTTAGTTAATCGCATGAGAAGAAACCATTCATAAAAGTTATTAGACTTCTTAGCACAGTACATAAGTAAGAAATATTGAAAGTTCTAAGTAAATAGCTACGTTGTCGTATGGCGTTGGGCTGGCTGCGGCAGCGGCTCAGTTCCCATGTGGAAGTAATAACGACGACGCGGCCTCACTCACTAGCCTTGGTCGGCTGTCCAGACCATTCGTCGCTGAAGGTTTTCTGGTAGATTTCATGAGACACTTCAAAAATAAGAAGGAAACAGAGACAGAGATTTGGTTTTTGTTTTGACATCACGTGAGACGCCACGAGCAATACAGTGAATGGTGTCGAACTGTCGTCACGCTTTATCAATATTATTATTTGTTTCGTCGAGTTAGCGATTTGTACACTCGGCACGTGGCGCAACTGTGGCGTGGCCGTCGCTAGCGTGTGGCGGTGCGATGGCGCCGTGCCAGCCACCGGCCGCAGGTAATGATGCGTTCCGACGCGATTCAATCGTCAGCGACTTGCTCGCGGCTATTGATTGCACTCCCGATGCCGCCGCACCTAAGGGTACGATCCAGCCTTGTCATTTGTCCGGACGTTTCAACATTAGCAACTTCATTCAATTCTATATCCGTTTTAAGTTTGACGTTCAAAATGCCTTTTAATGGCCTAATTGAAATAAATGGTTTGACTTTAACTTTGATGACACGATTTTAAGGTAATGAAAAAAGTTAAACGACTTCCGAAAAAATAAAAGATGAATAAGCAAAACGTTCGAACTTTTTTGCAAATGTCCATGTGGCTTTCTGTCGAGAACTCGAGAGTGCTCAACTGTTACTGTTGCTGTTGAACTCGTAACCCTACTCGCAGCGCTCCATTTCCACGTTTGTGTTCGCTTACCGTTCTTTCTTTTAAGATTTAATTTCCATCGGTCGGTAACTCGGCGCGCTCATGCGAATTATTCAATGAACATTGATTCTCTGTGCTTGCAAAGTAGAACTATAATTAACATCTTAGAGTGAGCATATTATCTCTCTGGTTTACTAACAGCCACTTATTATTTACCACAAATGAGCAGTAAAAATGGGTTTACAGCTTTCTGTTCTGAAAGGTGATTCTTTCTGTAAATTGTTCCCTAAACTAGATGATTTATTAATGTGAACCAAACTCTACCACAGAAAGCAAACTATAAGAAAGTAAGTTCATAATACTGTTGAGCCCTGTACAGACGATGTCGATAACGTACCGCGAAGATATTACGTCACTTAACAAGATCTCCTTCCATAACACCCGGGCTAAGTAGTACATAGTTCTCGTGGCGCAGCTTAGTGCAACGAAGAGCGAACGATTAAACCAATTAGCGGAGCGGAGCAGGCAAAACCTGACAAACAAAGTGCTGTGCAGTGGAGGGTTGAATCATTCTTTGGCACCGCACCGCCGCGCGCCGGACGGGTTACGTCGCCGATCATCTACCATTGTTTAAGGTTGAAGCGCAGTATGGTCACGCAATGAATTGTTACGAGAAATTGTCCGATATTTCATTGACCCTCCTAATATCGGTCAAAGCAAACGGCAAAGTGCCATAATCGTAATGAATCGTAGTCACCGTGAACTAACGTTATAGGTAGTCCACCGCGCTCAGGTACACAAGACATCGCGACAATTACCTGTATCGTCGCGGATGAAGTCTCATTAAACCAATTCACAAACACAAAGTGGCTCCGAATGCTCCTGCTCTTTGTGTTGCCAAGTGAGTGAACACTCCCCCGTTACCCCCCCCCCCCCTCGCAACACGCTTCATCTTGAAACACCGCGAAATATGACGTCATAAAGTATGGAATTAACTGAAATGGCCTGTAGCGGCCACCAGCTTTCGACCAGCGGCCATGTCCAATTCAATTGTGATACATTTTATTTTAGGAAGCTACATTACCGCGATCATTATGTGCGTATTCATAATGGCGCTCATATCCTGTACATAATATTAATGTATGCACATCAGTGTTCGCGAGTGGGACATTAATTTGTTCGCTCCACTCTAATGTGTCGCGTGAGTGGGCTGCTCCGCGCCTGCATGTGTGTCTCATATTTATCTTAAATTGACTTGAATGTGCCCTGGTGGCTGAAAGAATGTCATGCTCACTCAAATGTCTCGCTGGTGGTGGCGGGTGTGTCGGGTCATGTAATTCCCTTCAATATGAGTTGAATGGCGCTGATCCATGAGTCACGTTCGTGAACGGGCGCTGTCAGTTGTGACTGGTCATCTCTTAGCTGCCACGTTTTATTTTAATTAGTTTATTTTTAAATTGTTACTTTAATATTTTACCCTGGACGCTCTTAATGTGCACGTCTTTGTACATCGTTCTCACATATAAGTATGTATAATCTTAACATTAATGATGTAACTAAGATCTTGTTACAATATTTTGATTGAAAAGAGTGTCCATGGAGTTTCTTGTTCATTCTTTGATAGAGATCTACGCTCGGCTTTGGAATGCAACTAGTAGTACTTTAGTACCAGTACTTTCTCAAGTTATTATTATGCCTTGTGACTGGGATTGTAGCTTCGCTTCCTTTTGTTTTTTTTTGACAATCAAAAGTGCCGTAATGGTCTAATTGAAATAAATGCTTTGAGTTTGAGTTTGATCAACCAATTCTCCCGCGTGCGCTTGGTACGTTGGAATGGGGGACAAAGTTGGGTGGAGTATCAATACAAACGGATATGTACAGCAGCCTACAGCAGTCCACTGCTGGACATAGGCCTTCTCAATCGCACGCCACTCAACTCGACTCTCAGCAACTCTCATCCAGTTGCTACCAGCCACGCTGCGAAGATCGTCACTCCACCGAGCCTGAGGGCGTCCCCCTTACGTTTGCCGATTCGCGGTCTCCACTCAAGAACACGTCTACCCCAACGGTCATCGGTCCTACGGCTAATATGACCGGCGCATTGCCACTTCAGCTTACTTGTGGGCTATGTCGACAACTCTGGTTCTCTGTCGAATCACCTCGTTCCGAATGCGATCCCTCAGAGAAACTCCAAGCATAGCCCGTTCCATACTAAACGACCTTGAATTTATGAAGCAACCGTACTGTGAGTGTTCACGATTCGGCCCCGTAAGTCATAACAGGCAGGACGCACTGGTTGAAGACCTTAGTCTTTAGGTTCGACAACAAGACCCGACGAAGCTTCCCGAATGCTGCCCAGCTCAGCTGGATTCTTCTGTTAGCCTCCCTCTCAAAGTTTGTTCTTAACAAACTGCAGAGGTAAACATATTCTCAAACAACCTCCAGAGGACAAACCTGGGTTTTGTCCAACTTCACCCTGAGACCAAACCATCAAGAATCAACCATCGCAAGTAGCAGTTAAGGTGCAAGGATTCCTTTCTGAAAAGTTCCGGCAATAAGTTTTCTTATAACGCTACTACTGTTTACCCATACAACTACTTCAGGTGCTTAATAATAATTTAAGATAAATTTAAACACTAGGTAGATCAACAAAATTAACGAATCTTGAAACTGTGGAATTAGAATTCGTTAACTGGAAACGAACAATTCCATGCTCAGCAGAAGCGCTTGCGAATACGAGACCAATTACTGCAAATTTACACAAATATAACTTTTCATAACACGGATCAAAAACTACGTTTATTCCATCTGTGTGAAAGGGCAATTTTAGCAACGACAATTGAAAATGTGGGTCAGATCAACACGACAAATATTTTCTATTTTATTCAAAAGCAGCGAGATTCATTGGCTTCGTACAAAAGTAGTTTTCAAGAGGTTCCTCTTGCACACCTAGAATCGACAGCTTAACTTTTCCAACAGCAGGAGTTTCCTTTTCCAACGCCTACCCATAATAACATTTTAAAACGTCTCATTCTGTCTGTTACCATTTCACGCATAAACGGCTGAACTGATTCGTACGAGGCACACGAATACACTTTAGAACATTAAGACGGCAATAGTACGTTCCAGTAGGATAATTTCCGACCAAAGCGCGGGTGAAGGCGCGGGTATCAGCTACTTCTACATATTATATAAATAATATGCGATTACACAGGTACCTTTTCAGTTCTTACAAATTTTCGTCCCTTTTTTTCCTACATAGATAGTTAGGCAGTTAGTGGATATTGGTAGGAATAGTAAGTCACAGATGATGTTTCCTATATTATGATACCGACAAAAAGAAATGAGATCCCATCAAAAACATAACATGTACAAAAATGCAAGTCTCGCAAAACTGTTCTTAAACCGCAAAAAGTTGTGAGATCTGTCTTTAAAGAATGACTTGGCAATCGCTAAGGGCAATAGAATCTACACACTGCTAAATCTTATTTGGACTGCTAGCGCTAGTATCAATTAGAAGTTAGGACTATTTAAAATAGTAGATTATTGTTATTTGATAATGATGCCGTGCGATGGACAAGTCATTCTTTAAAGATATTACTTTAAAGATCTCACAACTTTTTACGCTAGAACAGTTTTGCGAGACTTGCATTTTTGTACATGCTATCTTATCTGCGTCAGCTTCCTTTCTAACCGGATGGCAGCTGAAAAACAGTGTTTTATGTGAATGGTCACCCAGCCACGGATCGACTTAGACAAGCGCGACTTAGCCTTGAAGATCAACCTGTGCGGCTGTTATTATTTAGCCACAACCTCCACTCCCCTGAACGGCGGTTCAAAATAGATTTTAGTCTTTGAAAAATGCCATGAAATAAAAAACTTCTTTTTGTCACGCTTCACTGTGTGTGATCCGATACGCACTAAGCTAGTTTGAGATTTCGGGTCCACATACATAAGATAAACATCACCTGTGCATAGAAAGTGGTATAATCCCAAAACTCCGTGACGTCACTAGTCGCCACATTTCTCAATTTGTTCGAGTTGGTGTCGCCGGGGTCGCCGGCGCAGCTGCTGCGTGTCTCACGTTAGTAGATGTCTGGCGAGAGTCACCACCGCTTAACCGCCAAAATTAGAATTCAACCACGTTCAGAAGGAGATCTGCGCGTTCATTCAGGGTTAAGCAGCGGCGGAGCTGCTCTTAAAACTAAGTGCATTCAGCCGCCTGTAATGAGGACAGCGAACTGCAAATGTGTCACTCTATCCTCGCTCCCCCGTCACCCCCTTGCACACCCCTACATAATGTATGTATAACTCTCCTGAATTAAACCGTCGGCGGCGAGGCCCCCGCTGCCCGGCACATAGTACCTATACCATATGCATGAAGCTGCAGCACATTACCTACTTAGCGATTTAAAATAAAATAAAAAACACAACATAACCCAACGGTATCGAAAACTAAAGCAACGCGTGACTTTTGCGTCCACAGCGAAATGGCAAAACACGATAAATAAATCTTTCTGTCTGCGAAGAACATCGAGAATATTTTCGTATCCGAAGACGAATATCAAATCCAATCACTTCGGAGAGCTCGTGTTCACGTTTAGCGCCGACACTGTGATCCGGCGAGAACGCGGGTATGTAGGACGTACCTACATAGGTGCAGGCACAGTAGGGAGCCACATTAAAAACACGGTACTCACACATTTACATAACGATTGATATTCAGCGCAGAGCTCACGTTCCGATGTAATAATACTATCCTTACGACGTTAGAGGAACATTAACCCGCGCCGCCCCGGTCGCCGAACAGCGCCGATTAAAGTGCCTATACATTGTAACATGTATGTATATGTACAGTTTACACAATTCTGCTGAAGTTCATTATGTATGAAGGATTGGGCGTCTGCTAGTGTCGCGTTCTGTGAAGTGTTGCGATAGATCATATCAATGGATAGATCACCTTCTTTTAGTCAAATTTTTACTTACGGCAGAATATTACCAAGGATCATCAAGGCATTGTTATCATTAAGGCATTTGGTATTTAATCAAATGATTTATTATAGCAAACAATCTTTAGCCAATAAACATTTAGTCAAATGATTTGTTATGACAAAAACTAGAATATAATTTAAAAATGCACTTTTATTTTAATATAATCATTTATTTAATACAAAATATTAGTAACAAATTTTAAAATGTTTGCAATGGATATTAACAATTTTATTTCAGAGTATTCAGACTTGTGTTGCGGAATTCGATTCATTCTGTCGTCTTTATCCAATTTTTTTCTTTTTTTTTGTGGCGGTTTACCCGGTAGTATAATGTAATCTCAATGTCAGCTGTCGCTTAAACTTATTTGAATTAAAATGTTGCCTGAAAATTCAATATGTTGTGTGACAAAAGTTAGTGACAGGAACGATTCGCCAGCAACCCGAATCTATGGTGGTGAGCGTTAAAACCATCTGCGACGATAAGCTCGCGCCCATAGAGAATATAACCTATAGTCTTTGCTCGCGCCGGAGCCCCGCAGCACCGGAGCCGTGACAGAAACAATGCCTGTTGCACGTTGCATGCCTGCTGCATGCTTACTAACAAAACACATTGTAATTTAATTTGTATATTGTGTGCAACTGACATAATTATAGGTCAAATTTTGTCAATGACTAAGCAATTGACTGAATAGAAATGGTAAATTACAGAGATTTTTTTAATTGGTAGAGCTATGATACTGTACCTCAGGGCACATTGGACGGCAGTGCTCTCAAAAAGGTGGCACAATTTAAGTCAGCCCCAACCGCTTCCTGCAGCTCATTGTTGGGAGAATGGACATGGAGAGCTCATTCATGGAGCATTGGACGAAACTTCATGTACGAGTTGTGCGGTCCTAATAGTGTATCTCGACGGTCCCTACGTATATAAAGACATGTCGAAAATGGCATTTTTTTTTATTTTGTCCTTGGCTTTAGATTAACTATGCGCACATACTGACATACGATTTTTTTTTAAATTTTATTTATTAACCTTGTTTTACAAATCGTATAAAAGAACAAGTATTATAAAAAAAACGAATAAGTGTCGTAGATGCGGACATCTATACATATCTTTTTGTACGGTGTTTTAAAATGCGTGCCACTCGGTGCGAACGCGGTCTTGTCAGACTTATCGCCATTTACGGGAGTTAAATGACAAATAAAACTATCTTAATCATACACAATTACCTACTGCATGTTTTATTAGTGACATAATATTTTCTTAAAGCTATGCTTAGACTGACTACCTACAAACCATAATAGTCCAGTCAAAATAGACTAAATTATGATTCCAGTTTGCATTAATTCCCAACAAGCTGGATTTTTGTGCAGGCCTTGAATAGGTCATTACAAGTGATATGTCAAAAGTCCCCATCGATCCCGCTTGTGCGTTGTTTTTTATTCGAGGTCAAAGGTCACAAATTTGCGTTTTTTGCGTATATCTCTGAAACAATGAGAGCTACCAAAAAATGGTTCAAACAAAGTTTGTAGATCGTAAAATTGTCTACAAAAAAGATTTCAACACTTTTTCTTCTACGGTGCACTGTTCTCGAATTATGGCTATTTTAAACATAGAAAATACGAATATGCACTCATTACGTGGCCAGTATGCATCATCGGGTAAACCATTTGAACAAAAAATATTAGAACATAGTTTTATTTGCCCCATGCACACAAGTACGTGAAAAATATACAATTCTGAGTGAGTCATCGTCCGTCCCTAATTCTATTGGGCGGTTGGCCTTGAGAAACATCTGCCTGCGACACTCCATTTTTCGGGTCGAAACCAGCGTATACCTGCTTTTCCCGAAGGACATAGCTCTAGTAAATGCAGTCAGTTTTGAACGGTTTTTCGTAGTGAATAGACGTGTCGTATCGTGTCTCTTTTTAAACAGTACCTACCGTTACAAAATTTTGTAAAAATGACAGAAGTTTGCTTTATTTGCAATGAATCTTTGACTGAAAGCGAAATTGTGGTTGTTGATCGTGGGCTAAAGACTTTAATGGATTCAAGTACTGAAAGGGGTGATGGGTTCGATGAATATTTGAAGGACAAAACATCTGTAAAGATACATAAGCTGTGTCGTAAAGCATACACCCAGAAGAGCAGCATCGCTGTAGCTGAAAGAAAGCGTGAGGCGGAGGTAGCTACCACATCTGGCATTAGTCCTCCTCGTACTAGAGCACGAGGTAATGAATCGTCTTTTTGTTTCAAGAAATACTGTTTGTTCTGTGGCAATGAAGCAGATAAAACGGCTGAAATTAAAAAAGCGCAGCATCTTCGATGAAGAGTGTCTCAAGTATCAACCCTTGACTTCAAGAAAACCATCTTGAAGGAAGCTCAGACTCGTTCTGATGAGCTAGCAAGAAGTGTCATTGCCCGCATTCAGTATGAATATGACTTAGTTGCTGCTGAGGCTAAGTACCACAGTGATTGTTACACTTCGTTTCTGAAACCCATTAGTAGAGGTAAAATCGGTCGTCCTGAAAGTGATTCTATTACTTCAGCGATGGAAGAAATATTTGCATTTATTGAAAATCATGATGATTGTCAATTTTCAATACAAGAATTGAAAGATATTTGCAAAGAACCATCGATCGATAATAAAACAATTAAGTCAAAACTCAAGTAAAAGTATGGTAATAGAATCATTATAATATATTATATTATATATTTTTATTATATTATATTCCTACTGGGGAAACCACATTTAAAAAAAGCGTCGTGTACATTTCCTCAGAGGTGGTGCGGAAATGTGTGCATATAGTCGAAAATACGACTTTCCTGCTGTCTGAACTCACGATATCTCGAAAGCGATGCTTTGTAGAAGAAAAGTGTTGATATCTTTTTTGTAGACAATTTTACAATCTACAAACTTTGTCTGAACCATTTTTTGATAGCTCTCGTTGTTTCAGAGATATACGTAAAAAACGCAAATTTGTGACCTTTGACCTCGAATAAAAAACAACGCACAAGCGGGATCGATGGGGACTTTTGATATATCACTTGTAATGACCTATTCAAGGCCTGCACAAAAATCCAGCTTGTTGGGAATTAATGCAAGCTCGAATGTCTATTTTGACTGGACTATAACTGCAGTAAAAGAGTGACTTATAGCTTTTCAATTAGTGTACATACGTAAAAAAAACACAATAACTTGGTTATATCTATAATATATCAAGAAGAGGTAAATGATACAACTATTTTATTAAAAAAATGTATTCCAAATAAATCTTAAAACAGAAAACATTAAATAAAATCTTTAAAGCCGTAAACTTTTCCTTTCTTTTGTAAAGATTGCTAAACTCTGTGATGAAAACTGTCAGCAGACATAAATGTATGCCCTTTTTTTTTTTTTTTTTTTGGGGGGTGAGAAATCATCAAATGACTCCTCCCGCTCTGGGCGGAGCGGAAGGGAGTGTCAGACTCTTACTGACTAAAAAACACCCATGTTCCTTCATTGGCCCTTTATGTTCCAGGGCCGCGGTATCTCTTTCGAACAGTCCCGCAGCCCTGGCAGGCGCCGGCCCTTGCGGGCCCCTCCCGTTTGCTGACATCTCTTTGAGGCGCGCGTGGAACACGAACGCGCCGTCGACACGGCCTGCCCGTCGTCATACGACGGACGGACGGCGAGCTAACCCATTACTCGCCGTACACAGGCCCGCAATAAATGTATGCCCTGGTTCGAAAAATTTAACTGTGCGGAAATCAAGTTGCTGTTAATTATGTTAACTAAGAAAGACAATATCGCCCAATTTTTTTTGGGCTGAACAATTATCCATCCACAAAATAACGTGATCTTCGTCGTGTTTGTTATCTAAAATTATTCACTAAAATTATTATTTATCATTATTACTAACAAATCATAACAGCAGCAAGTGTTCCTTACTGCGCTTCTTACTAGTGAAATAAATTATGTTCAAAAAAATACTGGAAGGCAAAGAGCAGTAATGTGTCTTACTGCAGTTGTGCTTAGTAGGTAATTTACTTCTCAGCAAGAAAAATACTGCAGTTTGGCTTACTAAAAGTCCCACTTCTGGGACAGCTATCAAAATAAGGATTAAATCACTATGCAGAGCTCATTACGAGGATTCCGAAATATATGAAAAACTCAATTTCCCAAAAATCCTTCCTTACTGCGTTTCTAATTAGCACGGCAGTATAGAAACCTTAAGCATAGTGAGGAAGGACAGGGCAATGACGAAGAAGATTGTTAAATTTATCTTTACTTTTTTATACATTTTGTTTTGTTAATTAACTACTAAGGGAACTTTATTAGTAATAAGATGAATCAGTCTGAATAAAGCTGTGATGATTGTTAAATGTTACCAATTAGGTGTTAAAGATGAGGCACATACTCAAACAATGCTGTGATGATTATTAAATTTTACTAATAAGTCGATAGGTAGTTAATTAAGCTGAGGTACCTACTTAATAAAACTGTGATGATTATTAAATACTAGGTACCAATTGCATTGCTATACATGATTAGGCTGAGGCACATGCTTAAGATTGTTAATCACTAATTTTAGACAACAGTGATTTTTTATGTTTAGTTCCTCCTTCAGTGAGTCTATAGGTACCTATTATTTAGATGTTAAGAAGATTGTTTTTTAATAATAAATAATGTTGAATTTATAAACCTTGTTTAATTAATAAAACACAAACCTGATAATTTTAAAAGACATGTCTTTATTTACAATACAAGAACTTGTCCTACCCCGAATGACTAAAACCACGTATAAAGTGATATGTCTTCATTGAAGTACTTTTTATATCCATGGGTGACGATTTCAGGATGTTTAACGTATTGATTTAAAAATAGTAACATAATCCTACATTTTCATAAAACATTTTATTTAAATTCTATATCGGACACTGTTTTTTTGTTTCCTGCGTATAAAAAGGTATCATAGACATGACTGACATACTTCTATTTTATTATCGGCGTAGAAACGGTCATCTATCGGTTTTTTCAAGAAAACGTAAAAAAATAAAATATGTGTAAATAGCATTATAAAGCTCTTAAAAATGTTAAAATATTGTAGAAAGAAAATATTTATTATTGGTCATAGAATTATTTCTAGGTCGTGTTGAACACAAATTACGCTCTCCTGTAAACCTCGGTTTTTGACTTGACTTTATGTACGTAGGAACCGTCGATCTATTTGTTGTCATTGTTGTGTTGTTTGTTTGTCGCATTATATTATTTAAAACCTGTATGGATTATTATATGTTATGTAATTTATCTGAATTAAATGAATTGAATTGAATTGAATTGAAAACTGACAATACTAAATATTTGACTTATTTTATTATTTGACTACATTAAAATTGGTAAAAGTACTACCTAGTTGGTAAGCTAGTTATTGTTTAAACGTTCACTTGCCAATCATTAGGTTTGCGTTACAATTATTGTGAAGATTTTATTTGCTAAGTAATAATTTGGCAAATGAAATTATGCGGAAAATAGTTTGGGAAGTGATAATTTGTCTTTTTTTTATGAAACAAGGTATATATGTTTCTATTAAACTAACAAATTACCTGAAATTACAATTTAACACAATAACACGGGGCACTATGAATCGGGTACAGTTCCAAGACGTCTCAACTCCACTGATCAGACATTGAACTGTCGTCGTCGCCTCGAACTGTAAACACAAGGGCTCTGTAGAAGCACGCTGTGGATAGACTTGTAAGTAGGTCGCGTGATGTCACCACTGCGTACTTGCGATTCATTTTAAGTTCATACCAATATGACCGGATCCGACATATATGTGTACCTACATAGTCGTGTGTGGTGTTGTTGCAGTGCCGTCGGCGCGCATCCTGGGCGGGCCGGACCTACACGTGGACATGGGCTCCACCATCAACCTCACGTGCCTCATTCAGTTCTCACCGGAGCCGCCCGCCTATATATTCTGGTACCACGAGGACGAGGTGAGCGGACGCAAAGTAATTATACACATGGATTTTTTGTAGTAAGTATGAATGTTAGAATAGTAATACCGTGGGGTCGGAAGAAGCGATGATACTATCCGCTTGATTGCGACCCACACCCTCTAGTGACACGCGTGCTGCAACACTCACTGCGGAGAAAACCAATGAATAAAATTGCTCATAGAATGCCACGAGTCACTGCGACGCGATGGTACTCACGCAGAGGTAACAAGTGGCGAGCGCGCGTGTATGTCAAAGTTGTAAAAAAAATTATAAATAAAGCAATATCATACCACGCCAAAACCTTATAGAATGATTATTCGGGTCATCTTAAACCTAAAAATTGTCAGAGACATTAGTGTGAAGGGAATATACGCTGCGTAAATGAACTTGGGATTTTGGAGGCTTAATAGGCTAAATTCGGAACTATAGTTACTAGGTCAAAGTAGTCAAAGAAACCATGACTTTGAACAAAAATAAAACTGCCTTTTTTAGTTTTTTGCTGAACCAGGAATCAAAACTCTGTTTTATTACACTATCCGATAGTGGAGTTAAGACCTTATTCGGACAAATACACAACAGATGTTGGGGTCCGCTGACCGAGAGCCTGTTGTGATGTTATTTCCACAGTAGGTTTATTTTTCTTCAAAATCGCGGTCATGGTTTCTTTCAGCACCGTTATAGGTACCTATAGTTTCGAATTCAGACAAATGTGCCATCGAAAATTCTAGGTTCACGTAAGCAGCTGAAGTATATTGTCCCCACTTACATGTAGCATCCTGTTTTTTTTTTTGTTGAAGTTGATCCCAAAAATCATGCCACATGGGTTCTACGCGGTATGAAATCACTTTTTTAGGGTCTTTTGCCAAATTGCAAAAACAGAACCCTTATAGGTTCGTCTATCTGTCCGTATGTCACAGTCATTTTACTCCGAAAAATTGGCACCACACAGTTGAAATTTGGAGAGTAGTTCCTTCTATGAAATTTACAAACATAATGAGAAGTAATGAAAAAAATAAAAAACATCCCTATTTTTATTTTTTTCATTATTTCCTCCATACATGTAACTGACGTTTGAAATATATCTACATTTATAACTGTGTGGGGTGTCGATAGTGATAGAGGATATCGAATTTCCTGAAATATAATACTTGTCTTAAGTCAATGATGTGGTTGATGAGATATTTGCTTCTAAAGTCGTAATTGTCCCCCCCCCCCCCTATTTCTAAAGTAAGAGGAAAAGTAAGGAAAATATATATTTTGCTGTTGAGTGTAAAATATAGGAATGAGCGATAAAAATATTGTTATTATACTGTTTGGTTCTACGGAACCCTGTGTGTGCGGGGTACGGCTCGCTCTTGGCCGGCTTTTACAACTTTGACTGGCTTCGGATTCCCGCACTTCCGGAGCAGCGGACGTGCGGACCCCTGCTGCAGCTGTGCTACAGTTAAATGCTATGCCGTGCGACGTTTTCTACCGCGCGTGCATTCTACCCTGAGGCTTTATCCCCAGTAGATCTGTACCCATATGTACAAGGAGCCATTCCTAATTTTCCAAATCAAGTCATCGCTTGAAACACGATACGAAGCACAGTTGATCGCATTATCGGTTGGATCTGTTGGAAGTACGAGCAATCCCGCCATGCGGCGGCGGCGCCGCACGATACGCGCCATCACACAACTCACACAAACACACATATTATTAACAATTGGGAAATGATTAACCATTTGTCATTATTAATAATACATAGGGAGCCTGGTCTTAGTTTATTCGATACTAAACCTGTGATTGTCCTCATCATACTTTGTCTTGTCAAAGTTGTGCATACACAACTTTTACTTTTAGTCTGAAATCACGAACATAATAATCTGCTGTTCAGTACATTTGTACATGTGTGCATGGGATAGATGATTTTTTTGCGGCTTCAGAGTTTGTCTCATAGTATGTTGTATCAGTACCTATAATATATTGTCGAAACAAATCGATTCACTCCAGATAATGTTTGACACGCAAGTAGCTAGCAAGATGTGAGCCTCACGGTCGGCTCGCGGCGCCCGTAATTGCAATTACACTAACTACGCGCCGTGTCGTGCCGTGTCGTGCCGTGTCGTGCCGTGTCGTGCCGTGTCGCGCCGTATCGCGCCGTGTTCAAGTTGACGCTTATTAATTTAGCGTGTATGTCGCGCAGCCGACACCGCTACACCGCGCGTTATTATTTCACGACTCATTAACGCCTAGTTACTGCTCGTTGTTCACAATAGAGTGAGCCTCCGTATGCTGCGCCCTTGACCTTGCACTACATATTGTATCAAATGTTTACTGCTCGTAGTGCGTACATCTACATAAGGAATTGATGCATTGTGCGTTCTCAGCTACAAATAAAAATGTTGCGTCTGATTTGTTACGGCCCGGAACAGTAGCCGAAATCTATAGGGATTAGCCGGTTCACCCACCCTTCCCCGAACTCGCTATATGTCTAAACAGGTCGAGATCTTGACTCACAGAGAATTTCCTGCAACGAAAGTAAACACAAATGCATGATAAGAATCCACTTTAATTATTGTGTATGTATTGAAGAGTGGCTCTGTAAAAGTCCAGCAGCAATCAATTAAGAGTTATGAAGGTAGTCGCGGTAGTGACCGGGTATCCGCGTCATTTGCAATAAGTGCTTCTGCCAGGAGTAACACAAGGCTCATAGCATAGCCGTACGATACAAAGCAATAGCAAATTAAATTGTGGGTATAACAATGTACGCGAGGCCTTGTAGGTAACAGGGACACTACACACAATAACACACCAACACACTGAAACAGATACAACTGATAGTGTCTGAGTAAATTATTGATTTCGTCGTCGCCAATGGTTTTTTCTTTTTTGAGCGATGGGTGCCTCGTCTTCTGGGTTCGATTCCCTGGTCGGGCAAAGTGATATAGGATTTTCCCCTCAGGAATTTCTCAATGAGACCCTGGAGTCTGGATTTGTATCCGTCTGATGACAATAGGGTCGCCCCTATTACAATATGTGTCTCAAACATAATAAGCGCCGAAATGTGCGTGTACTATTAGAAACACCTCTGTATATCCCTTGGGGGTAACTAGCCTAACGTTAGGTGTAACGTGCGAGAGTAGATATAACAATGGGTGGGTGTGGGTTGTGAAGCAGGTGATATCGTACGACTCGTCGCGCGGCGGCGTCTCTGTGGTGACGGAGAAGGGCGCGGCCACGACCTCGTACCTGCTGGTGCAGGACGCGGCGCCCGCCGACTCGGGTCGCTACTCCTGCTCGCCCTCCAACGCCGAGGTGGCGTCCGTGCGCGTGCACGTGCTCAACGGTGAGTCTCCCACATTGACATACTAACGATCTCTAAAATACAGGACAAACCACAAGGCGTAAACCGACACCACAGAAAGTTAAGAACTAAATAGTGTGATAGAGCATAAAGAATTTATTTCATCACCACTTATGTATGACGCACCGCTCTCACGACGATAAAGGATAACATCGAGAGAATACGGCATGCCCAACCCGCACTAGGTCCACGTGGTGTACGGCACACTCTCTCAAAGAGAAGGCCTCTGCCCCAGCAGTGGTGACGTCAAACACTGATTACGTTCTGGAACTATGACCGTAGGCGCCTTCTGGTTTGTTCTGCATCCTGCAGTAGCAGCCAGTCCCCTGTAACTGAGTGAGTGCTGACCGTGTGCTGTGATATTGCAGGCGAGCGGCCGGCGGCGATGCAGACGGGCAGCGCGGGGCTGTCGGACTGCCGCCGCGTGCTGGCGGCGCTGCTAGCGGCCACAGCGCTGCACGCGCGCCTGCGCCGTGCGCTGCTCGCCAGCTGATAGACGCGCAGTGCAGTGTAGTGCGGCCGAGCCTTTACCGACCGAACCTTTCGCAAGACATTCACACGCGAAAACTTAGTTTTCGAATAGCTAAATAAAATTAAATATCGTTAAGATTTTTATGAGAAGCGGATAAAGCGTAGCGAACCAGTGTGATTTAGTTCACTCTCTAGTCGAACCCGACGTCGAAATAATAAGATTATTGCCAAGCGGTTTGCATAGAGACACAGACACACCGGTGGATGTGAGAAATTTTAATGAATTGAACTCTTAACGTAATATAGGGTTTGTTGCTACTGAATATTGTAAATATATTTATTGTTTTAATGACGTGAAGATAATGTATGTATATTTAAATAATACTGTCGTTAAAAGATCACAGTTTATATGAGATTCCGTGTTGTTAGATCCATTCATTCCATTTCCTGGAGTGCACTGATGCTCCACTTTGGTTCAAATGAACATTAGGGTGTGCCCACATGAGCGGACGCGTGACCACCACGCAACACAAGCGTGTTGCATGTTTGCCACGCATACAAGTATTTGTTCGCATCATAACGCTTAGTATCAGGGTGTTCACACCGGTCGTGACATCTATGTGAAGCAACCAATCCTCCCTCGTATGGAATAGGAACTGAGGCCCAGTACGAACGCATGACGTGAACATAACGTACGAACGTTGCAATTTTTTAATCAAAATGATGACTGTTAAGTAGCGTTTTGGTTTAAATGACGACATACACAATAAGTATCACCCGTAGATAAGATAGATGCGAGTAAAGTGAATGTTGCGTGAGAAAGAGTATTTTCAATTTTAAAATCGAAAATTCTCTTTCTTTCACGTAATTCGCACTAATGTACGTTATGTTTACTGATGCGCCAGGGCCTGGTTTGATTTCAAGGCCGAGATTAATAAACTTTACTTCGCACATACCTTGGCTTATGTACATCTACTTACTAGCTTATGCCCGCGGCTTCGCCGGCGTGGTGTTCGATAATGACGATAATAATTGTCCCATGGAATCATACTTCCGGGATAAAAAGTATCGTAGGTGTTAATCCAGGTTATAAACTATCTGTGGGGTAAATTTAATCAAAATCCGTTCTGTAATTTTTGCGTGAAAGATTAACAAACATCCATCCCTCCATCCATCCTCACCAACTTTCGCATCTATACATACGGGGTGCAAGGGACACCCACATGAAAACGGTTACCACGTATTCAATACATCATTTTGAGCCTGCAATACACACAAACTTTTGACATAGAAATTTTTCATCGTTTATAAAAAAAATGTGCTGTTTCAAACATTTTGACCGTGTAGGTTATTGCACTTTTGTAGGAAACAGCTGACTTTTTTTACGTGGTTACCGTTTTCGCGTCGGTGTCCCTTCCAACCCGTATAAAATTCAAAGTCCTGACTGACTGACTGATATGCCAATGCGAAAATTTGGATTACACGTATGTTTACAGACACGTCTACCTCTGCCCTGCGCCACACTGCGCGCCATGCGCCTGTCTACGTGAGTTTCAAAGCTCTATTTAACTCTGTTGGATGAACGGGAAAACGGGATGTGTTTTGGAAGAACTGTGATGATAATTGAAGAGTGTGCACACCAATGTTCGAGTCAATCGACCCAGAGAATAGAAAGTTACACAGAAAATTCAACCCCCTATTTCATCCTCTTGGGGGTGGAATTTCCCAGAGCTGCGGGACTGTTTGAAAGAAATACCGCGGGCCTGGAACATAAAGGGCAAAAGAAGGAACATGGATGGGTTTTAGTCAGTAAAAGTCTGGCACTCCCTTCCGCTCCGCCCAGAGCGGGAGGGGGTCATTTGATGATAGGTATCCCATCCGAAAAAAAAGGGGTGGATTTTCGAAAAACTCCTTTTTAGTGTATACCTACTCTTCACAAAAAATACATCCTTCAAATTTCATGTCTTTATTTATAACCAGCGGTTTAGGCTGTGCGTTGATATATCAGTCGGTCAATTAGGACTTTGAATTTTATATTGGGGGATGATTTTGGAAAAACTTTGATACACGTTTCTCATATTTTTAACTGAAGAGTCATCATCACCATCGTCATCAGCCTATAGTAGTCCACTGCTGGACATAGGCCTCCTCAATCGCAAGCCATTCAACTCGATTCTCAGCAACTCTCATCCAGTTGCTACCAGCCACCCCGAGAAGATCGTCACTCCACCGAGCCTGAGGGCGTCCCACCTTACGTTTGCCGATTCGCGGTCTCCACTGAAGAACACGTCTACCCCAACGGTCATCGGTCCTACGGCTAATATGACCGGCCCATTGCCACTTCAGCTTACTTATTCTGTGGGCTATGTCGACAACTCTGGTTCTCTGTCGAATCACCTCGTTCCGAATGCGATCCCTCAGAGAAACTCCAAGCATAGCCCGTTCCAGAGCTCGCTGAGTGACCTTAAATATATGGACTAGCCGTACCGACAGTGTCCACGTTTCGGCTCCGTAAGTCATAACAGGCAGGACGCACTGATTGAAGACCTTAGTCTTTAGGCTCTGTGGAATACGCGACGAGAAGACCCGGCGAAGCTTCCCAAACGCTGCCCAGCCCAGTTGGATTCTTCTATTAGCTTCTCTCTCCAAGTTGTTCTTACCAAATTGCAGAGTTTGCCCGAGGTAAACATATTCTCGAACAACCTCGAGAGGACCGCCATTGACAACAATAGGTAGGTTGATGTTAATGCCACGTCCTTCCCATTCCAGCGTCTTAAACACATCCTCCAGTGCGTTGGTGAACAATTTCGGGGAAATTACGTCCCCTTGCCCCCCGACGCAATGGGATATGCTCCGTTTGCTGGTTTTGAGTTCGACGGTCATTGTGGCGTTCTCATAAAGATTTCTCAACACTTGGATGTATCGCCAGTCGACTTGGCATCGCTGCAGAGACTCCAGAACTGACCAGGTCTCGACAGAGTCAATCTCATAGTCCACAAATGCAAGACACAGCGGCCGATTATACTCTTCGGACTTCTGTATGATCTGCCGCACTTTGTGGATGTGGTCTATGGTGCTATATCCACCTCGAAACCCGGCCTGCTCCGGTAGCTGGAAGTCGTCGAGCCTTCGCGCTAGATGTTTCGTGACGACTCTTGAGAACAGCTTTTACACGTGGCTAAGGAGCGAAATGGGTCTGTAGTTCTTTAGTAGGGTCTTGTTCCCCTTTTTTAAGAAAAGAACGACCACACTCCACGCTTCTGGAGTTCTCCCAGAGAACAGGACCGAGTTGAAAAGCTCCCGAAGGAAGGGCTTTTCCATTCTTAAGCTGTCTAAGAGCCACCTCGATTTCGTGCTTCTTGGCTGACTTCTGGCAGGTCATCTGTGAAATGGTGGGTTAAGGTGGCTCTGGAATCCTCATTTTCGGGATCAGGGCGCGATGCATGCGATGCGTACAACTGGCCGTAGAAGTTTTCGACTTCCGAAAGAATCTCCGGCTTCGAAACGACGATAGCCCCACTAGATTTGGTCAGCTTCGTCAGTTGGCTCCTCCCAAGTGATTGGACGAACACTTTCGACCCCCGATTTTGCTTGCTCAATCGCTTTTTCTATTGAGCGTGTGTTGGAGCATCGAAGGTCGCGTCGTACCAATTTTCTATTTTTTTTATTGAGTGCCTGTAGTTCTGACGAAGTGGTGGGTAGGTTTTCACGTCGTTCCGTCATAAGCACCAGAGTCTCCTCCGAAAGTTTGGACTTCTTGCCCTTACGCCACATTTTACAAAAACGCATCCCTTCCTCCCTGAGGATTTCTAGCATTTGTTCGAGCGCCTGGTCAACGTAATTTGTGGTTTCCATGGCCGCGAATCGGTTCTCCAGATTCGACTGGAACGCTTCAGACCCTAGCATGGTTTGGAGCATATTTGGACGGAGCCTAGACTTCATCAAACGGGCTCGCTCCAGCTTGAAATCAATATTCAGAGTGCCTCGAACAAGTCTGTGATCACTACCGGTGTTGAACCTGTTGATCACAGAAACATCTCTGAATATATGCTTTTTATCCGTTGTGATGAAGTCTATCTCATTTTTCGTCATAGTGTCAGGGCTTCGCCATATCCACTTCCTTTGGGGCTGTTTCTTAAAGAAGGAATTCATCAAGAAAAGGAAGTTGACAAGCATTTGCCCCCTATTAGCTTTACTATGAGGTACGCTACCCTGTTCGACACACTAGACACTTCTACCACGTTGTCACAAAGGGACTTGTGCACCAGGATCCCGACTCCGCCTTGGAATAGCTGGTCTCCCTCTCGAAAATAGATTAGGTGGCCCGATTCAAGGGTTATTGTGTCCTCCCCCTCTTCGGGTTTGGCGGCCATTCGTAACCTGGGGATTCTTAGCACCCCCTACCTTGCCGTTACCGCGACCGCCGCCAAAATCAGGGATAGCAAGGCCGCCGGGAACTGGGGGCCGTGGTTGATTTTGACATGCCATTTAAGGGATTTGCCCATAATCGCCAGCGGGTTGGCGATCGCATATCACAGCTCCTCGCACTAGTGACGCATCACCATTTAGCTGTGACATTTCTTTTGAAATGGTTATACCGCCATTTATCGGTCGTCAGAGCCTTCGTTTGTTGTTCAGCAGGATGCACCACGAGCAGATGAGGTTGACTTGGGGCACTGAGATGGTAGGTGTGCCCCCTTTTTTTTTCGGATGTGAAATCATCAAATGACTCCTCCCGCTCTGGGCGGAGCGGAAGGGAGTGTCAGACTTTTACTGACTAAAAACCATCCATGTTCCTTCTTTTGCCCTTTAAGTTCCAGGGCCGCGGTATCTCTTTCGAACAGTCCCGCAGCCCTGGTAGGTGTGCCCCCTTACATCCCTGTGCCCCCTGACATCCCTTTCATCCCCCCAACTGAAGAGTATGTTGACAAATTTTCAAGTCAATCGACCACGATAATAAAACGTTTCACAGAAAATGCAACACCCCATTTCACCCTCTTAGGGGTGGAATTTCGAAAAACCCTTTCGTATTGAGTACCTACTCTTCACAAAGAATACTTAAATCCAAATTTCATGTCTCTAGGACCAGCAGTTCGGGCTGTGCGTCTACATAAATCAATCAGTCAGTCAGGACTTTGAATTTTATATGTTTATATGTTCCCGTCACTGTCGTGCATTTAAACTTTCACCACAGACAGACAGATTTGACAGTTGCACGACAGTGACAGTAATATAGGTTCGCCAACGCAAACGCTAAGTAACGTCTATTAACCTCAGCCTCATTAAAATGATAAATGTAAGTATTTCACCTTTACCAAATATTGATATTATGTGTCTGTACCGTCTCGACTGTCGCCACGCCTGTCTATAGCAACACATCTCCATTCTCCATACATCTCACACCTAAATGTACCATTATTACTTAATTATTATGCATTTGAGTAAGTACTTACTAATTCACTCAAAAACAACAATGTCTTGTATCAGATCTTGTTGAATGTTGTCATTTTATGATAATCTAATGTGTTGAAGATTTGAGATGATCGTACTCGAATCAGTTGAATGACTATATGTTTGTGTATTACTTGTATGATTTCCCATACTTTAATATTATCAATTGAGCCAATACTAGAAAGTCTTATTGCTTCATTGTCTTATGACTTGACTTATGTATTTAATGAATACGGTTATTGTTGTTAAGCTGAGGAGCTCGTGGCTAAATAAGAACAGCCGCTCGGATCGATCTTTAGGTTAAGCCGTGCTTAACTAGGTTGGTCCGTGGATGGGTGACCACCCATTACATACCGAGTTTCCTCCGTGCCTCGGAAAGCACGTTAAGCCGTTGGTCCCGGCTGTCATTTGTAGATCTTTGACAGTCGTTACAGGTAGTCAGTGGCCCGAAAGTCTGACATCCAGTCTTACCAAGGGGTATCGTATTACCTAGCACTAACTGGGTTGTGGAGGTCCGACAGGCAGTCGCTCCATGTAAAATACTGGTATTCAGCTGCATCCGGTTAGACTGGAAGCCGACCCCAACATAGTTGGGAAAAGGCTAGGCAGATGATGGTTATTGTTGTTAAGCTTATGTAGGTATGCCCGTGTTCACTAACACTAGGTGACGCCTCAACATAATTATAATGCGAAAATATTAAGCCGTTACTTACCACAACAAAAAAAAACTTCAGCTGGCTATGATTAAATAACACCGAATTGCCGATGCGTAATGCTAGGCAACTCGTCCGGATGGCTTAGCAACAATCTTATAGCGACTAAAACAGCCACCGAACATGCCTTAAAAACTTTATACAAGTGTCAAAATGTAGATTAAGTATCTGAAATGTAGAATCTTACGAGTTGCCTGCTGAGACATGAATATTGAAACGGGAGTGGTGGCTTGATGTGCGTATGTTAGGCGTTGGCTAGCTTCGTTTCGACGACGCGACGTTAGTGAAAACGGGCACTAGGTTCTGATGTTAACGTAGGCGCGTGGCAGGCACCTAGCCACGCGCCTTCGAGGAAGCCATTAACTATCGACTATTTTCTCGCTCAAGAACCGTACCAAACAAGGTCCCGTATCAGTAAAAAATCGTTGCCGTGCTGGAGAGTACACTATTCGAACAATGAGCTTGTTTTCAGTCGCTATTCGCTTCTCGCTGCTCGCCGGCGGTGAGACAGGTGTGTCACGCAACCTGAGTGATCCGTGGTGGGCATCGCGGCGTCGCGTGTCTACCAGTGCGGCGTTAGTGTCGGAACCTAAGCTTACAGTGATTTTATTTATTTATTTATTATGAACTATCTGTACATTGAGCTCACTAGATGACCTATTGCACGCACGCCACACGCGTGTGAGTCGGATGTATCATACTACATAGTGATAATCCAATACTTTCTAACATAGACTACTCGTTGAGGTGGGGGGGCGGCGACCACAAAGTTTTGTAACGTTTTATATTATCATTTTGTGCTAATTAGAAAACTGTCAATAGATAATGAGTTCGCAAATAAATGACATTGCAAGATGTCCAAAAAGTTACGAATCGATGGCTGCATCATACTTCCCTTCTCAAATCAACATTCTAATTATATTACAAGATCAAAATCTTTGTGATTAGTTTAATAATCACAGTAATGAACTATTTGTTTAGTGGAACGGAAGCTTCAGTATATAAAACTGCTGAAAACACACTCGCAAACATATTTTTTTATTTTTTGTAAAAATTGTATAAGAACATTGTAGCATGGTCGCCGCTTACCTACTATGTAACTATAAATATATAATAATAAATATAAAGATATTGTTCTGACGTTTTTGAAAACGTTTAATCATAAGTACCTAATATACCTGATAGGCAATTGTAAATTACGAACATTCAAAATAAAATGTTTTTGTATAGAATAAATTGTAAATATGAAATAGATACCAAGTTTTACAATAAAATTGATCTAAGTAGAGACGGATACTGAGATTGTATGATACGGAGATATATATGTATGTGAAACATAAAACTATATGTATACATAAACAGAATAAGTTTGTTTTCAAATAAAATATTTAATATTTAAGTAATGTGGCCTTTATTCAGCGCACTGCTGGAAACATTCTATACCGCCTGCTGCCGACCAGCGACAGATACCGTGCTGTGTTCGTTGGTACCTACTACCTACTGCGTACTCCAACAACATACATGTATCTTACATTGTTTTCTCACTCATGTTTAGCGAATCTTCGCTGAAAATTGATCTTCCCTAATAAAACTCGACTGTACGTGTTCCCTTCAGCGTACCACATTCCCCAACTAATCTTGTCCGACATACATACCTGTTCCTGTGACTATTACCTGAGTTGGCTCCGGCATGTGATGATTAGTATTATGACTTAATGCCAGGTACCTATTTCTAATTTTACATCACTTTGATTCAATATTAAATAAACAAATAGTGATTGTTTAAAGCCAAAATATATACACCGTGACTTTTTAGTCGTCTTACAACGGCAGCCCACTTCATGTATCCAATGGGGTCTCCCTTGTTTGACCGAAAAGAAATTGCCAAATTATTACTTCCCAAACAAATTTTCGCATAATTTCATTTGCCAAATTATTACTTACCAAAAAATCTCTTTACAAATAATTGTTACGAAAACCTATGTTTGGCAAGTGAACGTTTGAACAATAACTTGTTCACCAACTAGTACTTTTACCATTTTTTATCTAGTCAAATATTTCAGTTGGTATAACATATTTTACGCAAAATTAAATAAGCCAAATATTTGGTGTCGTCAATTTTAAACTTACCATTTCAGTCAAAAGCACTATTAACTAGCTGAAATCTCCTATTTGGACTCGGTTGGGGCTCCTATTTCTGTCTGCAGGGTTTACAGGCACCTAACTAACCGAACCTCGGGGTGCCCCTGACGTCGACCGTCTAGGGTTAGCGTTTCCGTCAGCAGGTCGACGGATCCCCGCTGCGCGGGGCTCCTATTTCTATCTGCAAGGTTTACAGGAACCTAACTAACCGAACCTCGGGGTGCCCCTGACGTCGACCGTCTATGGTTAGCGTTTCCGTCAGCAGGTCGACGGATCCCCGCTGCGCGGGGCTCCTATTTCTGTCTGCAAGGTTTACAGGAACCTAACTAACCGAACCTCGGGGTGCCCCTGACGTCGACCGTCTAGGGTTAGGGTTTCTGTCAGCATCTGTTAAATTTCAATTACGTTATATTAAATCAATTTGTGTTATGTCTTCATTCAAAATCTTTTCGGCAAAACGGCAGGATCCCATCCAAGGGTCTCCCTTGTTTGACCGAAAAGAAATTGCCAAATTATCACTTCCCAAACAAATTTTCGCATAATTTCATTTGCCAAATTATTACTTACCAAAAAATCTCTTTACAAATAATTGTTACGAAAACCTATGTTTGGCAAGTGAACGTTTGAACAATAACTTGTTCACCAACTAGTAATTTTACCATTTTTTATCTAGTCAAATATTTCAGTTGGTATAACATATTTTACGCAAAATTAAATAAGCCAAATATTTGGTGTCGTCAATTTTAAACTTACCATTTCAGTCAAAAGCACTATTAACTAGCTGGAATCTCCTATTTGGACTCGGTTGGGGCTCCTATTTCTGTCTGCAGGGTTTACAGGCACCTAACTAACCGAACCTCGGGGCGCCCCTGACGTCGACCGTCTAGGGTTAGCGTTTCCGTCAGCAGGTCGACGGATCCCCGCTGCGCGGGGCTCCTATTTCTATCTGCAAGGTTTACAGGAACCTAACTAACCGAACCTCGGGGTGCCCCTGACGTCGACCGTCTATGGTTAGCGTTTCCGTCAGCAGGTCGACGGATCCCCGCTGCGCGGGGCTCCTATTTCTGTCTGCAAGGTTTACAGGAACCTAACTAACCGAACCTCGGGGTGCCCCTGACGTCGACCGTCTAGGGTTAGGGTTTCTGTCAGCATCTGTTAAATTTCAATTACGTTATATTAAATCAATTTGTGTTATGTCTTCATTCCAAAATTTTTGCCTTTATATTTTTTGTCATAACAAATCATTTGACTAAACGTTTATTGTCTTAATTTTGTTTGCTGTAATAAATCATTTGAGTAAAGACCAAAAGCCTTAATGACATTATCCTTAGTAATAATCTGCCAAGTAAACATTTGACCAAATGAAAATGTGCGTACTAAAATTATTCCAAATATTACATTGGCATAAAAAAAGGTTGCTAAAATTTGTTTGGGTAATGAAAATTTGGCAAAATCTTTTCGGCAAAACGGCAGGATCCCATCCAAGGGTCTCCCTTGTTTGACCGAAAAGAAATTGCCAAATTATCACTTCCCAAACAAATTTTCGCATAATTTCATTTGCCAAATTATTACTTACCAAAAAATCTCTTTACAAATAATTGTTACGAAAACCTATGTTTGGCAAGTGAACGTTTGAACAATAACTTGTTCACCAACTAGTACTTTTACCATTTTTTATCTAGTCAAATATTTCAGTTGGTATAACATATTTTACGCAAAATTAAATAAGCCAAATATTTGGTGTCGTCAATTTTAAACTTACCATTTCAGTCAAAAGCACTATTAACTAGCTGGAATCTCCTATTTGGACTCGGTTGGGGCTCCTATTTCTGTCTGCAGGGTTTACAGGCACCTAACTAACCGAACCTCGGGGCGCCCCTGACGTCGACCGTCTAGGGTTAGCGTTTCCGTCAGCAGGTCGACGGATCCCCGCTGCGCGGGGCTCCTATTTCTGTCTGCAAGGTTTACAGGAACCTAACTAACCGAACCTCGGGGTGCCCCTGACGTCGACCGTCTAGGGTTAGCGTTTCCGTCAGCAGGTCGACGGATCCCCGCTGCGCGGGGATCCTATTTCTGTCTGCAAGGTTTACAGGAACCTAACTAACCGAACCTCGGGGTGCCCCTGACGTCGACCGTCTAGGGTTAGGGTTTCTGTCAGCATCTGTTAAATTTCAATTACGTTACATTAAATCAATTTGTGTTATGTCTTCATTCCAAAATTTTTGCCTTTATATTTTTTGTCATAACAAATCATTTGACTAACCGTTTATTGTCTTAATTTTGCTTGCTGTAATAAATCATTTGACTAAAGACCAAAAGCCTTAATGACATTATCCTTAGTAATAATCTGCCAAGTAAACATTTGACCAAATGAAAATGTGCGTACTAAAATTATTCCAAATATTACATTGGCATAAAAAAAGGTTGCTAAAATTTGTTTGGGTAATGAAAATTTGGCAAAATCTTTTCGGCAAAACGGCAGGATCCCGTGCGCTGCATAGGTATATTGTTCTACCGTTAACATGTAAACATTATTAACAGGATGTTTCATAATTGTAAAGTATTATTTATTTTTCTTTGTACCTCTCATAATTAATGGTAAAAAAATAATAATCGCTCCAAGAGGTATTTTATATCGGATACATTGAGTGGGTCACCTTTGTAAGACGACTAAAAAGTCACGGTGTATATATACATATATACACCGTGACTTTTTAGTCGTCTTACAACGGCAGCCCACTTCATGTAACCAATGACTACTAAACATTCACGAAAAAAAAAATTCGTATTTATGTGATTTTAATAATTTAAAAATAAAAATATTATTCAGTATTATGACGCATGACGTTGTTGAAACACCCTGTTGCGAGCGATGATCTACTCGACTCGTGTCCTCAGTGCTGGGTAGGTATGTTCTACCGTTTGACACAAACATTATTAACAGGATGTTTCATAATTCTAATGTAAGTATTATTTATTTTTCTTTGTACCTAATGTCATAATTATTAAAGGTTAAAAAAAATCGCGCCTATAGGTATTTTATGTCGGATACATTGAGTGTACCATCTTTGTAAGACGACTAAAAAGTCACAGTGTATATATATATATACTATACATATTATAGTTTACTATATGTACTTTGAGTAGTTCAAAACATGATATCTAATACTTCGCTCGATCAAAAAAATCCGAAGAGGAGGCTAATTTGATTGTTTTTTTTATGTTTTTCTTATTGTTCTTGAAGTATATGAAAGTTTTACTTCCTAAAACCTTATCTAAACAAAGTTAATAACATATAGAACAATTATTTGTGGTTACATTTTGCAAAATAGTTTAATTATTTTAATAATAAACTATTATATAATACAACGGCTTGCGTACGTGGCTTCAGTCGCCCGCCAGGCCTTGGCTTCTTCTGTAGTGTCTTTCTAGTTTTGAGCCATTTGCAGGTCTTAATGGCTTTAAATTTGCTTCAGCCAGACGCCGCCTTACTGTATCCGTACTCAGATTGTTTCCTCCAGCTCGTAAATGATGATTCTTTACTTCAACAGCCGTAAGAAAGCGATTTCTCAAAATTGTTGACACCATATAGCGATTCTCCCGCGCCGTCGTGCACCTTGTTCGGCCTGTTCCTGGTCCTCGAAGATTGGAACCAGTTTCATGGAAACGTTGGAGTACTCGCTGAACTGTAAAAAGAGTCACATCAACAGTTCTCGCTGTATTTCGCTAACTGTGCCCATTCTCAAGCATTGTCAGGATCCTGGTACATTCTTCAGGGGTTAACGATATGATGACTTCAGAATAATAAAATTTATAAGGCAGAGACACCATATTTATAACTTTTTTATTGCAAGACTAAAACAAACGCGAAACTATTGATTTGAGAGAATAAAGACTAGACTAGATTGTCCTGTGTAATGTATTGTAATGAGTTTTATCCGAATTTATTTCTTCTAAACTATATACTTCAGTAATAATAAATAACTAGCTTATGTTCGCGACTACGTACGCGTGGGGTGTGTGGACTATAATAACGTAGTTTACAAACTACTGAAACTCCCATCAAAATCTCTCCAGTAGTTTACTAACAAAAAATCCAAAAACCAGATCGTAAGCTCGCTGTAACAATCATGAAAGAAAAGGAGATTAAGTGAATAAAAACAATTGTAGGTAGTAATAAAATAAAATAAGTTGCTTCTACTTATATTTCCCTAAAGACCCCCGAAAATTAACATGAATTGCGTAAAACGAAGTTGACTGTACACACTGTTACAATTTTATACTGTGACCCAAAGTTTTGCACAGCGCGGTCACCGAGTTCATTTGAAATGTCTATTCGTGCGACTTGCTACGCGCGTAGGTAAGTAACGCTAAATGCCTACTGGGCCGGTAGTCTCGACATAGATACCGACGTTTGCCCTGGGCTCGAATATCCTGGCCTTAAAGCAACATTTTTAGGGTTCGTGTCATCGCGTCCACCGATCCCCGTTTGTACAGAAATTTTAACTCAACCTATTCGCGAACTACAGGAACAGGTCGCGTCACCGCGTACCGCCCGCGCCGCCGCCATCGCCCCTGTGTGAGTCTGAGGAGACTAGTTGTGCAATCCAACTAAACTTGTTAGCCAACCCTATTTGACGATATTCTTGTTTTCGCAAATCGTTCCTTTTCTATTTTCTTCCTCTTCCGTTTAGTCAATAAAACACCATTAATTTTAGGTCGTTCTGGAGCCGAATACCATGAACTCGATCATCGAACTCGAAACGATTGGGACTATTTTTTTCAAAAAATAACAATAAAAAAAAACACGAAAGAATAAAAGAGAATGCTCATGGAAGTATGGAATCCCGTACCATGCTGCATCAAAATCAAACCTTGTTTTTTATAGACTACACTGATCGTATTAATTCCTACAAAAAATATTTTTGAAAAAAGAACCCGCGTTTCAGAGTTATTTTATAAAATCGAAACTAACCTAAAAAGTAGGTCTATTTTTTCGACGCTACCAACGACGTATTTTAACACACATACATTACATTATTGCTCTAAAAACAGCGTAATACACTAATATTAGTAAGAATTACGAGTTAAAGTAACATCCACAGTATGCTTGACTGAAACTCGATTTTATTTTAGACCTTTACATTGCCAATAGTCAGTCAGTACAGTACAAATGTCAGATGCCACAGATAAGATAACTATAAACCATAGAGTATAGTAAGTGCTATAAACTAGTCGGGATTTAGGGATGTAATCGATAAATCAAAATCTTTAGGCTGAGAAAATCTATTTTGTTGCAAATAGCAATAAACCAAACTAAATCGATTTGGTGTACTGATCTTACTTAATTGTAATTAATTTTAGAGTCCGCTCGACAGACAAGGGTTTGTTCAATTGAAACGGAACGTCATTTATATTCAGTTGAAACGGAACGTCATACAAGGTGCAGTTTTGCATCCTTCTCAAATTCAAGGAGGTATCTATACTAATGATTCTCGACCCGTATCGATAATAAAATGGGTAGGTAATTTTTTATTATAATTTCTTATTTACGGAAATCGGTAAGTGTAAACCACCCGTATTAAATCGCAGCCCGTCTGTTCCTAGCCCTAAACCGCGCCGTCACACACACAGACGCAAACGTTTATTCGCCATTGTATTCCTTAAACTTCAAAGACAGCGCGCGCGCAACCCCGGGGCCCCGGCGCGGCGGCGCGGCCGGCAGTTAGTTTGTTTGATGGCACCGCCGCGTACAGGCGCGCGTTTGCAAATTCCTTTCCTCGCGCCCCGGTAAATATCGGTAAAAACAAGATGACGGACAATTACTCCAATATTGAGTTGGTGGAGATGGTCCGCTTGTATGCCATCAGTGGAGACAGCCTACGTCGAGCCGTCCCGATGTTCGCGGAACTGTTTCCCAATCGACAACAAATTACGTGAAAAAGTGATTAGTGCTTTCGACACTGTAAAAACGAATGTTTTAGTGTTGGGTAAGCTGAAGGAAAATCAGCTGCGTCGTGCTAGACTGTGCCTAGAGTGTGCTGGTGGAAATTTTGAACAATACCTCCAGGTAACCTAAGTAGGCAATTTATTTATTTGTACATTGACAATCATAATTATGTAAATACGTTGTTCGTGTAATCATTTTTTTTTGTGTAAATAAGTTGATTTAAAATTTTTAACTACGCCAACAATACCTATCGGACAAAATTATCAATTCATCACCTACTTAAATAGCAAATCTTTCCATTTTTTTATCAAAAAGTAGAAAACATTTTTAGATTTAGTAGATCGGTACCCGAACGAAGGTATTTTTGCCGGTCCTAAGCCCGTTAAGTAGGAAGGAAAATTTAAAATCAACCAATTTAATCCACAACGAAAAACATAATCATTAGGTACGAAAACCTGACATTGAATTTACCTACAATGCGCCGATTTCTACAACAGCTGAGCGCGTGCGCCTACGCCTCAAGTTATAGCTAAATCCTACCTACCTACATGTTTTTATTATTCAGATCTAAGATTACCAATTTAATGATTGTCCGTTCAGCAGGATTGCAATAACACGTAATAAAGCAAAACTAACATTTTATTAATCAGCTGATAACTACCGTACTATCGTAGGTACTTACAGTAGGTACGTGAACGTTTCTTTGGGGCACTAGTAGTAAGGACTACTTTCATTAGTAAGATTTCTGCATTCTAGTGATTCTTAATAATGAGTTAATTATCAAGAAAAATAATCATGACAATAATGTAGGTGATTTTCGGTCGCGCTGCGTTTTGTAGGTAGAATGCGGCCGGCGCGCGGCGGCGACGTGGCGCGGCGTCTCGCACAGACTGTCGACACTCACGCACACAGCGATGTCGCTGTGTGCGCGATGGGTGATTCTGAAATTGGCTTTCGTATGATTCTGAAATACTGTCAAATTTAAACAATTTAAAATAGCAGCTGTATTAATTATTGACCAGATACCGTAATTTAAATCGATTATTTATGTCTTTTGTGACAAGCTCCTGAATTTTGACCAGGATGCAAAACTGCACCTTGTATAAAGGGAGTTAAACAATATTCGTACTTTTAAACTCGAAAAGTATAATTCCAGTTCAAAAATCAAATCCCCGACGCGTAATGCCGTAAAAAAATATGAAACTAATTACTATAATATTTTGGTTTTGAGGCGCGAGACTTTTTGGTACCAACTTTGGTCATTGTCCTTTAATGTTTTTTTTTTTGATATAATGAGAACTCAAATGCATATGTGTGTGTAAAACGTATCCACGATCGGCAACACATGCGAACGATACCCATTGAAAAATTCATTCATCGATCGATTCTCATTATTTCACAAAAAAAAAAACATTTTTATTCTTTCGTATTTTTTTTATTGTTATTTTTTGAAAAAAATAGTCCCAATCGTTTCGAGTTCGATGATCGAGTTCATGGTATTCGGCTCCAGAACGACCTAAAAATAATGGTGTATAGGTAAGTGTGAGACTGACTAAATCGGGGCCATCTCCATGTTACAAGGTGCTCGTTCCATAGTAGTACTAAGTAGTCCCCTTAGAGGTCACAAGTCTAACAACTGCCAACAAGTGTCCGCATGTACCACAGGCAGCCTCCTCGGGCGCCGAACGGATCTCATTACCGGGAGAGAGGCGCGGGGCGGTGTTGGTGGCTCATTAACACACGCAGACCGTCGGCAGCGAGGTGCGAGCTGTAGCGACGGGTTACTTCGCATTGGTTATCAATACGAACAATCAGCGCATCACGTGGTTCGTCGCCGATACCATCTTCATCATCTAAAAATTAATGACAACAAAATGGCTAACTAAGGATAACTAACTAAGGGATGCAAAACTAAGAAGTATCAACGTAGGACGACTACTGCTAGAATAGGCCTGCCCCAGTGACCGGTCATCGGTCACCCTATGTGAGGTCTTCCAACACTGTACCATTCCATAAGTTGTGGCCACCGTGGAAACTTTCTGAACCGTCGGCCGTCTATTGTGAGCAAGTGCCCACGGCCCCTAGAGTTTGCAATTCTTCGGGTTAAGTAGGATTGTCGGTTACTTCTCTTCTCCTGCAGATTTCTTAATTTCTGTTGTTTCAATTGCGCAAGGATCTCCAAGCATAGCGCTCTCCATTGCCTTTTAGGTTGACTTTCAGCCTTCTTCAATGTCAATGACATCCGTTTGTTGCTCTGTGGCTGACTCTACACTGCTTGTCAGCAGGACGCTGTAGTAGCTTTGTATTTAAAGTCCTCAATCTCCGGTTACTGATCTTGATTTCCCGTCCCGACATCTCGTTGAAGGTGACAATTCGGTGGTGAACATTCTGATCTGTAAGGTTGTTTTGTGCCGTTTTAATTTAATCTAGCTAAATAAGCATTTTGTTATTTAAGTAGCAACAAATGGCGACAAGTTACGGATTAGTTGTCGGTATCACTGGTGATACAGTACATTTCTCGAGTCATGGATGAGAGACGAAGCCGATTCACATGTATGAGCATTAGTATGTACTGTGTATCCTACTTGTAACACATCTCACAAATGTATTTGATTTGTGAGATGACGTGTCGCGAATTGTTTATGTAAAGCATGTAGTTATGTCAAGAGAACAATCGCGTGCGATCTATCTGTGCTGCTGAATAATCTCGGGGAGCTTGCCGCTACAACGCGCACCGCACTGATTACCGACATGTACATACCAGTACTTACGTTATGTACTGAGCGACGTATACGTACCTACCTGAGATGACTCATGTATGGTAACACGCAACTAACTGACACCTGTGCTGGTGGGATGGACCTTAAACAGTTTTAGTCAAATGTGGATGTGTCTCCTTTATAGGTACTTGCACCTCGATCCACTACCCTTCAGAGAACACGGCCGTGATTGTTGTATGTGACGCTATTGATATACAATCCTGCTCTGCAATGCGATAACATATTGACAAAATATTAAGGTCAGTACTTCAATAAAATTGACAACCTCATAATCAACTTTGTATTTTTCTCTAAACGCGGAGAAATCACTGGTAGTAGTAGTGTCACATTTGTATGGATTAAAACGATAGTCCTTAGAGGTCACTAGTAGATGCATACATGAATAAACCGCTCGCAGTTAATTGAATGTTTTGCCTATAAAGCGAACCAGTCTACGCCAATGGATTCACTCGCTACAAATGTAACCAACTTTAAATTTTTTGTTGCTGTAAATATCAGCCTAGTGATACAAAATTAAGAATAACTATCCAGCAACAAATCTGGGGCCAGAAATCGTCGCAAATATTTCATGGATTACTTGACTTAATGTCCTATGTCCCCTAGATGGGGCAGAGGGCGTCCACAGATGCCCACGATGATGGTTCGATGTCCGCGTTCATGTCGCGAGAGCTGGCGTAGGTACTCTCGCGACACTGAGCGAATGTTGTCAAACCGAGAGGTTTATCACGCAGCCTAAATTGACAGGAGCCAAATTACACTCATATCTGATCACTTTCATAATATTATCTAGGCTAGTAGAAACACTGTGACGAGTTCCTGTTCACATTTCACATCATCATTTCATTTCCGGTTCATCTCACTTATTTTATATTGTACGTTTTTCTATTTTATGTGTTTATATTGTATTTTTTATATATTGTGTGTCTTGAATGTATTGAACGAGTCTGTAATGTAAATGTTATAATTGGTGGTAAATAAATAATAAATTTCAGTTCACACACACGGAAACATATTGTGATACCGCCGCCGCGAGATCGTGTTTCATGAGGTCGAGTTATAGAGTCGGCTTGTTTTCATCTATTGATGCATGTTATACGTTGTATTGGGAACGATACATCTCCCGCTTGTACACTGATGGTGTTGAGTGCAGTACTAACCTACGTGTAGCAGGGGCGAGCCACGCACAGCAGGGGCGAGACGCGCGCTCTGGGTACGAGTGCGAGCCAGTGTCGCGCCGTGTGCAGTCTACACGACTAGTGAGTTAGATATACAGGATGAGAGAGATAGATGTACAGGGTGAACTGTTCCAGTGGTCGTGGGTCAAATCAGAAATTATGAGGAATAGCTAAAAATACTCAAAGAAGTCTGTGGCCCGATTTTGATGAAAACTAAAACTGCATCATTAGAATTTTGAAAAATCAATATTCGTAGTCAGGCTTCAGACTATATCAGGACACTTGCATGAAGGACACTTGCGCGAACCCACTTGCGCGAAAAGACCTCAGTGGCCATTAAAAATCGCGCAAAGTCCAGTCGCGCAAGTGTCCATGAGTGCAAAAGTCCGTTTGCAGAAATGTCCGTTCGCGAAAAGTCCATGCGCGCATATGTCATTAAGCGTAAGTGGGTTCGCGCAAGTGTCTTTTAAGAAAATGTCTTTCGCGAACATGTCCTTGATCCGCATCCAACCCGTTGATTTTGGAAAAATTCACCCTGTATATGTACAAACGAAACGATACAGCTTTATTTACTTGTCAGCAAGGATCGGGGCGAGCTTTTCAATAACTGGAAAGCAGGAAAAGTACCAAAAAGACATTAATATCTATTGAATGGCACTAATTTAAAGCGGCAGTTGTACATAGTAGTTTTGTTATGTTAAAAATTACAAAACATATTTATTAACAAGTTCAGCAGTTAAAACTTAGCAGTAAAGTAAACAAGGATCATTTAATAAATACTGAGCAGTAAAATAACTAAATGGGAAGTTACGAGTGGGCAGTTGACAAATCGGAATTAGTCAGTAAGAAATCTCAAAACACTTTACATTCGCCTAAAAAGCGTAGTCAGCGTAGCCCCGCTACGTGGCTCCTATTTCTGTCTGCAGGGTTTACAGTAACCGAGTCGTGGTGCCCCAAGTCCAGGTGTCTCCGCTCCCTATGAACTGCCGAACTATTTATCTAACTGCCCATTCCGTCATTTTTACTGTCCATTTATTTATTAGTCTGCTTTAGGGAATGCAGAACCGGTTCAGTTTTAAAGAACCGGGATTTTCGGGATCTTCAGGTTAAAGAACTGGGATTCCCGGCAGTTTCGATACTTTTGATACTTTTGATACTTTAAGTAAGACGATGGTAGAGTTGAAAGTGCTGAAACGGAGAAAGTATTGAGAAATACTAAATGACAGGATAAAATAAAAACATTTAGGTACATAAAATCAAATAAAACGTTTTGTTTCTTGTTTTATCTATAATATATTTATCTATAAATATAGTAAAATCGTATAAATCCAAATCGATGTTTCAAAATGGTGCAAAAACTACTGCATAGATTCTGTTCAAATTTTGCTCAAGTATTCCATAAAGGTGATCACGGCGATAAGGTTGTATATTGCTTGTTTGGTTTGGGCACAGTAAAACGACGTGTAGACACTTTGAAAGTTCATTCTTTACTTAATTTTTGAATGCTAATGGACTGTAACAAACATAGGGTATACATACTCGTACGTATAGATATAACTAGACATAGCTGCTGTCATTCGTAATTATGCGCTTAGACAAAAGGAGTCTTCGAATGTTACGCAATATATTATCACGCTACTTATTGCATTTCTAGAGGCACTCGAAACTGTTTTAATTTTTAACTTTATTTCTTCAACGCCGCTTTTCGCTGATAATGAATGCACTGTTATTAGTTCATGGTTGTTCAGTTCCCTTAAACTAACTCTTTTTAAGGCATACTGCCAAACATTTTACACCAGCAGCCTTTAGGATAACCATACCCTAAAAGCAGACAATGCCCTGCGCATTCAATACAACAATGCCTTCAGGGCGCTGTTGAGGCTTCCACCACACTGTAGTGCGTCAGGTATGTTCGCTGATGCGCACACTGACGATTACTATGCGATTATGAGGAAGAAAGTTGCCTCAGTAATATCCCGAGTGAGGGGAAGCAGCAACAGCTTTCTGAGGGTGTTTGCAGAGAGGCTGGATGGGCCTACAATAGGGAGGTTTACCAAGCTACATGTTGGCAACAAAGCTTGTTAAACCTTCCCGTGAAAGTGAGTGATTTTATTTCATTTTCTTTTTTATCTTTTCTTATTAGTGTTCCTGCATGTTACTAACATAGTTTTTAAGTAAGATGTAATACTAACACCCTATGGCCTTGATGCCTGACAATAAATTATTTTTATTTATTTATTTATTAGTCCCAGGATTTTTAAATTTTCGGGCAAACGCTGTGAGTGCATATTCAGGCTTATATATCTAATAATAAAAACCCAATTAAAAGTATGTGGCACGTAGTAAACGTAGAATCTGGTAGGAAAAATCAATCAAGATCGGACTACACTGAGAGTATGAAGCCAGCAGATGGTAAGTCTTTTTCCGCAAAAAAGGATTTGGTAAATATGGTCAATGCCAAATTCATCCATGCGGCTATAGCATGTGGCGCTCCTCAAGCAGACCCAAACACAGCCCTGGCAACGCTTCGGAAAGCGCGACCCCTAGCCAGCCAGTGTGTTTGGCTACATCCCTTCTCAGCGATTGAGGTATGGGTGAATTTCAACAAATGCCATTTTTTTTATCATATCGGTGAACTTTTTCATTTATACTTTTTTTGTATATTTTTCAGGTTTTATGTAATCTTTAGGATATCAAATATCCCCAAATTTAATATCATCAACGTATCATTTAAGACTAAGGAGAAAATTCAGTTTGAATTCTGGTTTCCACCGATTTGACAAACCGGCACCGATTATTTTTTCTGTACACCGATATGATAAGTTTATCCACCGAAATGATGTACATATCCAGCGATATGATAATCTATCCACCTTTGAACATCAAAAAGAAAATAGTTAGTAGGTACCTATATATTTTTACAAGAGTGACTTAGAACTGAAGACCTGAACTGAGGGTCTTATGTAAGTAGATCACATCCAAAGAGAACAGAGTTCTTGGAAATCCAATTAAAATATTTTTTTTTTAAATTATGTATATGCTAAGGCAACATTTGTCTTAGCTTTTTTCCTCTGATAATATGCACGGGCACTGATTCGGATTTTTTTTTGGGCAATGCGACGTGCATGTGCAGTCATTTGGCTTCGGGTTGGGATAATTTAATTAATTTTATCTTTTCTTAAAAGTTCCTCTCTTAACACAGGATAGCTTTTGATTTAAGTTTTTTTTTTATTCTTTCCAGCAAGCTCTTTCTCTCTTTTTTCTCCTCTTTTAGTTTTGGCCTCGGCATTCTTAAACAAAATTAAGCTATATGTATATGTTTTATAGCTATATGTATGTGTTATTTATATGTTTTCTTTTTGTCTATTATTATCTCTTTATTAATTTTCCTAACACATTATTTACATTTTTAAATATTTTTAGTAACAAAAATTATAAAATTATCTATTATTGTTATTTATTATTATGTACTTACTATTTTTTTGACTAGAAAATATTTTCTAAAGAAACCTTTAATGCGTTCAATTGCTCCACCTCACCATCATCATCTCAGCCTATAGACTTACATTACCGAATACAGACCTCCCCTAATGATACATTTATACATCTTACCTACCCAGTGGTGTCGTGGTAATGATTTTGGCAGTCTATGTAGGTAAGTATGTATGTATGAATGTTTGTATGTAGGTATACAGGGTGTTTGGCGCATGGACCGACACAATTTTTCCAGGGATTTGGGAGGTCATTAGCTAGGTTCTACCCATACACCCTTTGTCCCAAATGTCACGGTTGGTTACATATGTTTTTTTTTGTTTAAATGAAAAAAATGCCCAAAATGTTTCCTTTAATTCGAAATAACTTTTTTGTTTGTGGGCGTAGTGGCACAAAACAAATTTTGTTGCATTCACCAAAGTCTTTTAAATCTAAAAACATCTTTGTTTTATACAACTGGTTTCAAGAAAATTCCTTACAAGCTTCCAAAGTAATTTTTTTAATTTAATGAATGAAATTTTACAACTTCTAAATTAATTATAAAAAAAATAAAAGTCATTTTGAACTTAGCTTTATTTTAAAAAGTTCTTTAGTTGATACCCTTTCTAACGGTATGCTACATGTCATAGAAATTATTCATTATGTAGTCAAAATACTAGTTAGGAGAGTCAGGGTTAAGAAAAGACTTTTAAGGTTATTTTGTTTTTAATGAACTAAAGTTATAAAAAGGAGGCAAAACACCGGGAGAGGTGGAAAGTAATGGGGGAGGCCTTTGCCCAGCAGTGGGACAGAATAGGCTAGTTAAAAAAAAGCTATAAATCTTGTTCAAATTGACCTCCTCCATTTCGTATGCATGCACGACATCTGTTTCTTTCAACTGTCGTTGTACGTAGTCGCATTTCTTCTTTCATAGTTTGAAACGCGTCGGTTATTCATTCAATTAGAAATTCCCTAGTGGGCACTTCTATCTGGTAAACCAATTCTTTTGCACGGTTCCAGACGTAAAAATCCAAAGGCGTCAGGTCTGGGGACCGTGCGGGCCACGGAATAGGGCCGCCTCTACCAATCCATGCGTTTGGAAAGGCATTATTTAAATGCTCTCGCACGTCCAGTTGGTAGTGTGCTGGACAGCCGTCATTTTGGAAAACTATCGGCACACCTTCCAAAACAGGCACAACAAGTTCGGGCACTACGTACAACGACAGTTGAAATAAGAAACAGATGTCGTGCATGCATACGAAATGGAGGAGGTCAATTTGAACAAGATTTATAACTTTTTTTTTAACTAGCCTATTCTGTCCCACTGCTGGGCAAAGGCCTCCCCCATTACTTTCCACCTCTCCCGGTGTTTTGCCTCCTTTTTATAACTTTAGTTCATTAAAAACAAAATAACCTTAATAGTCTTTTCTTAACCCTGACTCTCCTAACTAGTATTTTGACTACATAATGAATAATTTCTATGACATGTAGCATACCGCTAGAAAGGGTATCAACTAAAGAACTTTTTAAAATAAAGCTAAGTTCAAAATGACTTTTATTTTTTTTTATAATTAATTTAGAAGTTGTAAAATTTCATTCATTAAATTAAAAAAATTACTTTGGAAGCTTGTAAGGAATTTTCTTGAAACCAGTTGTATAAAACAAAGATGTTTTTAGATTTAAAAGACTTTGGAGAATGCAACAAAATTTGTTTTGTGCCACTACGCCCACAAACAAAAAAGTTATTTCGAATTAAAGGAAACATTTTGGGCATTTTTTTCATTTAAACAAAAAAAAACATATGTAACCAACCGTGACATTTGGGACAAAGGGTGTATGGGTAGAACCTAGCTAGTGACCTCCCAAATCCCTGGAAAAATTGTGTCGGTCCATGCGCCAAACACCCTGTATATGTATGTATATAATGTATGTGTTTGTATGTATGTTTGTATGTTCCATTGTTTCATTATATCCTCAACGAAATGACACGGGATCTACCGATATGATAAAGCAATCCACCGATGTGACAAAACTGTGCGTTGATCATGAATCAAAACACCGATATTAGATATAAGACACCGATTGATTTTTTCTTATCATTTCGGTGTAAATTATCACATCGGTGGTATTAAAGACCACCGATTACAGCGATATGAGAACAGCGACGTGAGAAATAACACACTTTTTAGAAAATTAGAAAAAATGCATAGTATGTAGGTTAAATTCAATAACAGTAAATGAAGCTAATTCACTTACTACCTCTATTAGAACCAAACAACAACAGTAAAACTACTCATAACACTAGAAAAATGCAGCACCGATAGTATAAAATAATTGTCCGGAAGCAACTGAAATGGCGTACTTTCGTTATTTGTGGGAATATGCAGCGATTTGACACACGTCCATCCTGACTGCGACCTAGCACACACTAACGAGAGAAATAAAATTGGGGTAGGGACACTGTCGGACTCGTCGATGAAAAGTTAGGTTTAAATTACTTTTGTCCAGCGATATGAGAACATTTTGCAGGACAAGTACGTTTGTGCCTCTCAGTAATAATTATCGTTAATTATGTAATAAAATATGCAATATATTCATAACAAAACTAATATTCTATTAAATAGAATAAGTTATATACTTAACTTACTTATTTTTATTAGTGTATAAGCTTTTTTGTTTGTAAAAAAAGTAGAGGGACAGCACCGATTTGAAAAAAAATTAGGTTTATGTATTTATTTCTACCTTTAATAATAGACCTAGGCAAATTATTTTTTTGCCACAACCCAATAACTACCTATTGAATACTAAAAAAAATAATTCAGAACAATATTCCTTTTTTCAAATACTAATTTCACCGAAGACAAAAAAATAAGTCATTTGGGAAATTCACCCGTATACCGTATTATTACCAAACGGATCGCACGCAAACCAACAAAAGATTTATTTGACACATCAGTAGAGCTGCTAAATACAGCGGCTGCATCGCTTGCGAATGTTCTGTCGGTGTTATTCAATAGGTGTTTGCGTAGTGGATGCTATCCCAGTGCATTTAAAAATATCAAGGTGTCTCCGCTGTATAAGGGCAAAGGCAAGAAGAGTGATATAAACAATTATCGGCCGGTGTCTATCATTCCGGCAGTCGCCAAGGTCTTTGAAAACAGACTATGTGACCGATTACTTGGATTCCTTGAGAAGACTAACTGCCTCACCGACCGGCAATACGCCTATAGGAAGGGGCTATCGACAACTGCCCTTGCACGTGTGGTCATCCGCCATGTAATGAAGGCTCGGGAGGAAAAACAGCAGGTAGCAGTGCTCTTCTGCGACCTCTCAAAAGCCTTCGACGTCGCGGACCATGGCGTGCTGGCACTGAAGATGAGGCATCTTGGAATAGAGGAAAAAGCGTTAGAGTTTCTGCTCGACTTTTTAAAAGGCAGGTCGCAGGTGGTGGTGGGCGACGGTGGAAAGGTTATGATGAGAGGGTGTTATTTCGCGTTGGTACACTCGGTTCTCCAGTATGGCGTTGAGTTTTGGGGCCGAGCTGCCGACTGGGAGCGAGCTTTCAGGATGCAGAAGCGTGCCGTGAGAGCCATTACGCGATCCCAATGGGATGCCACCGCAAGACCACTTTTTAAACGACTTAAAATATTGACTGTTCCCGCGATGGTGATATTACAGGCGGCAGTATACGTTAGGCAACATATAAATGATTATAATAAACGCGGAGATAGGCATAATTACTGTACTCGTGGTAGAGACAAATTAGCTGGCTACCCACACACACTTTCTAAATCTGGAAGGTTGATTCATATTATGGGTCCATCGGTGTACAACCGGCTACCGGATAGAATCTTGGGCGCGACATCTGACAATGCTTTTAAAACCAAGCTCAAAAGCTGGCTAACCGACCAGGCATTATATGACCTAAAAGAATGGTTTTGATTGTTATAATATAATAGATTTTTTTATGTGATTATTATGTTATTTTGTTTTTTATTATTCCGTTTATTGTGTGTTTTTAATTTTTTATGATAAATTGTATTTGATGCTCTTTTTTAATTTAATGAATGATTTGTGTTTTTAATTTTTTTTTTTTTCAAAATCTGACATGTAATTTTAAATAATTTATTAATAAATAAACTAAACTAAACTAATATGAATGGATGTCCACATTGTCCACTCGTTAATAGATATTCAAAATGTATGTTAATAGTTGCTGAATTTCGACGATCAGTTGTTTTATCAGCTTGTTTTATTACAATATTTTGTATGGAATTTGCAGACATCAGTAATTTCTATCCAGATTTTCGAAACAGCATTCTAAGATCTTCAGAGTCCACAAATGTCTGGAAAGGATATCCATCCATAGCTGACATTCGGGAAAAAAATAGTTTTTGTTTAATATTAAATAGGTCTACTCTTGACCTTAATCTAGTCCTGAGGACAGAAATAAGGTCGACGATGGAACGAGCCTACCCAAAAGAAGCCTCGAAATTATCCCGCGACTTAGATAGATTGGGAAATATTCTAAACGTGAAGTATCTTTTCCCGAAAGTACCGAAAGAACCGGTTCCTAAGACGACGCAAATTTTCGGGATTTCCCGGTACTTTCGGTTCCGGGATTTACCGGGACTATTCACTAGTCTGCTTACGTATTTTTAGCACTGACATTGTGAGATGAAATAACCATCCAATTGTTTTTTTTTTATTACTGTCTATGTTTTACTGTCGCACAAATTTACCAAACGCCGATAAGAAAAAATAATGGGCAGCTATGCCCATTATTTTTTTCAACTGATCATAATAACCTCTCGAATATTTAAATAACAGTTCAAAAAATTAGTTCCCCTATTGAATTAGAAAACTTAGGCCCGTATTACAGAACGTCACTCAATACTCAAGCATCATTTAAAACTAGTTTCAACCAATCAAATGGCTTGAATCTAGTTTTAAATGATGCTTGAGTATTGAGTGACGTTCTGTAATACGGGCCTTAAACTTTCACACAACACGTTCCTTAAGTGTGAGCAATCAGAACATGAGATGCCATCTGTACATCGTTGTGCGAACTACTATCGCAGAGTGCGCGCATCTCCCTCCGCTTGTGTGTACTTGTGCAGACCCGCTCTTAGAGGACAGCACAGTTGTAGCTGAGGGCTCGTAGCTGGAGCCAGGCAACTAGCCATTAGTTGTGGCTCGTCGTAGTAGGACGAGGAGTGGGCCACTGGGTCACGTGGAGTGGCTGGTGTGGCCCATGTCGGGCCACGTGTTCATGTCGCTGACAGCACGCGAGCGGTACGCGTACCTGACTAACTAGAGAATATTAGTGGTGGTACGTGTTTATGTGTGAATAGTATACTACCAGTGATTTTAATTTCATCATTCCAATACAATTATTGGAAGGATAAATTGCTAACCTTGGCACCATATCTGGTAATAATGTAAATCTGCTGCAGGTTAATAATTTGTTGGTTGTGTCCTGCTCAAGCAGTAGCTCTGAAAGCGACTTGTAGATATTCAATCTAATACATGGTGTATCTACAATCTAATACATGGTGTATCTACAATCCCGCTAGCTAACTTGTTATTGTTGTTTAAAATGACTTAAACTCAAACGTAAAGTTTTCTTTGAATTACGGACCGTGGTTAACTCGCCTGCTTTTCAACAATTTTTCTTGTCAAGCATGCTGTTCAAAGTAACTTTTATGAGCTTTTGTTGTGACATAAAAACGTTTTAACAATTAAACGGGTCAAATAAGGACAGCTTTTAAGAAGGTATTTATAAATAATGTCAGTTTGAGTTCTACGAGTATACTCGTACCAAGCCTGTGTCAAAAGTACAATGGAAGAATCATATCTTCAAAGTATTGAATAAATATTTAAAAGTTAGTACAGCAAACATCCCTGAGATAGGCTCTGCCCAGTTGCCAGTGACCACTGAACTAGTGCAGTGGTCTCGAACGTCATAGAGCGAGATCGGTAGAGTTGCCAGCTAAAATCGGTATATTTGTACCAAAATCGGTATTTGACAAAAAAAAATACAACATTCAATCAAATTCGTTTATTTATTGAAAAAAAAACTTACAGACTAATTTATAACAATCATACTTAAGTATAATTATTTTTTATACCAATATTCTTTGGCCATAGCCGCGGTCATCTTCGAATTAATTTCAAAATCATAACAATTAGCTGTATTAAAGAGTCTTTTTGCATGTAATAGACCAGTGATTGATTCACTAGACAGCTTATTTCGCTGTTTTGTTTTCAAAAGACTAATATGTGAAAATATGCGTACAACGTTAGCGGATGAATGGGGAAGTGATAAAATATTAAAGATGAAATTAGACAACAAAGGAAACATTTGTGTTTCATCGCCACGCTTTAGTAAACTTACTTCATCCCAAAATAGTTCTACGTCATCAGGAAATGTTGTAGGACACAAGGGTATTCCCCAAAATATATGGAACATTCTGCACTAGGTCCATCCATACTTACTATTGATGGCTTCCCCGTAACATTAAACATAAATGAAATGGTTTGCCAATTTAAAAGTGTAAAATCGGTAGAAAAATCGGGAGAATTTTCATGTATACTCTAAAATCGTTATATTTCGGTAGATCAGAGCCCATATCGGTAAAAATACCGAAAAATCGGTAGGTTCGAGACCACTGAACTAGTGTACTATTTAGAGGTAACTGTGGTCTGAACAAGCAATCATGTAAACAAGAATAGTTATGTACTTATAACAAGAAATATTTCGTACTTTGTTTACACAATGATATCAGACAGGAGATCGAGGGATTGTATTTATAATTAATGTATCGCATAATTCAGTTTTAAGAAATGAATGTGTCCACCTGAAGCCCCCGGCCATGGGCGCACCTTACAGCCCGCGAGGTTATTAATCTGATCGCTAATTAGATTCGTGACAAATGTCCCGACCGGGACCGACCGGGGCTGGCCATCTTTTATTAGCCCAGCAGTTTAGAATGTACAACATTTCAGGGTTTTTTTGCAGTCGGGTTTTTTTTTAATATTTTATTTTATTTTATACTTTTAGTTATGATTCATTGACTTTCTTTTATTCATTATATAAATTTTTAAATATTAATTAAAACAATATTATATAAAAAAAAACATTTAAAATACAATTTTTAAATGTTTTTTATATACTGTATGCCCACCGGTATCGGGAACAGGGTCCAAGCCACCGGCGGTCAGGGCTCCAGAGAGAGGAACCTCCTAACATTACGAGCCGTGTCCAGAAGTACCGCTTTCTGAATCAAGCCCTTGATCCAGCTGCCTAACGAGAGCCTCCTCAGATATTGGTCGAGGCTCTTGGCTTATTGATTCCGTTATTAGGATTATGAGACGATTAATTTCGCAATCTTGTCATTTGGGAGTTAATATCGTGGGGATTATTAAGTATTGCGGCGGTCTAAACTACTGATTATTAGTCCCTCTATAGACCTAACCCGGCTCAAAGCTACATACGTTACCTTACCTTTAGCAAAAATGCAAGAACTTAAGTCAACCACAGCTCGATCCAAAGTAGTTCCTTGGAGCTTGTGCTCTATTTTCCTCTGTCCACGAAGTGCATCGAACTCTATCTATCGTTGATGGTTCGATTCTGACTCCTATTCCAGGAACATTTTTTTTTATTGTTTTGTCGTCAAATTCTATATAAACAGCCTGTGGCAATTCCCCGGGTTCTAATTGGTCCCTCCGAAGAGCTGGCCACTCAATTGTCTTTAACTCCCATTGCTCCGTTAACAATACCGTGGTTAAAATTCAAAGGAGAAGGGGCTTCGAAGTATGGGCATCTGCCCCAAGGTCCAATAGCCATAAGATACACATAATTGAAAAGAACTTTTTAAGGAGAACCTTTACTACTAACACAACTTTTGGCAATTCGCTATCCATTCGGAGTTATTAATTAAAACCCGACCGTAGCGATGCGATCCTCAACAGATGCGGCTAAATAGAAAACTAGTTGGACAACGAAGTTCAGTTCTGTTTTTCTTGGCAACCAATATTAGGGTTTTCTGAATAACCAATAGTAATAACATATAATCTATTGCATAGAGCTTTTCAAGGAGAACCTTCGCCAGTTACACGACTTGTGCCAATTCGTTGTCCGTTCAGAGTTACTGACCTAAATAGGTCATTTGAGCATCGAAGTTAAGATTTTCTGGGTGACCAATAGCAATAACATAATTATATACCATTGGAAAGATCTTTTCAATGACAACTTTCGCTACCAACGTAACTTTTGCTAATTCGCATTCCGTTCAGAGTTATTAACCTAAATAGCCGACTATTTGGACACCGAAGTTAAGATTTTATTTGCAATCAATTAAAATTTTCTTGGCAACAAATAGCCATAAGATGTACATATTTAGATAGAGTTTTTAAAGGAGAACCTTTCCCACTTACACGACTTTGGCCAATTGGACGTAGTTACGCAAAAAGGATCCAATCCACACTTTCCCCGAAATTGAGTTATATATACCAAACGCATCCTTGGGGTGATATCTTTAATGTCAAAAAACACCCATGTGAAAAAACACAATTTTAAACGTATCCACAACTACCAGATACCAAGCCACATCTATGGGCTGCATCAGATATTTTTCATCAAAACGAATCCAATGCGCTTGAATCATTCTTGAGAAATGGTAACTCTATGGAATAAGTGTTTTAGGATAATCACAAAAACGCCCCAAACTGTTTGGATTTTTTTTGAGAAATACAGTTTATATACACACTCAAATATCAGAAAGGGTCCAGATTACTTGAATCCTTTTTGCTAAAAATAAATGTCTCATGAAAACCAGTATACTTTAATATCAAAAAGGATCCAAACGGCTTAGATCCTTTTTTATTAGTATTTCGTTACATTCAACAATGTACCAAAAGAATTGGCGCCTTTTTAACTATTATTATTTCAATGTAAACAAATTACAAAAGAAATCCATGATTTTATTTTACAATTTGCTGAAACTTTTAGTTGTTGGAAATAAATGTTAAAGTTTCCGAACGAACGAAACAAAAAACTTTATAATCTGTGTTCAACGCTTGGCAAAAAAGAGTGTGGAATAAATGAGGTCGCCACTGCCACTGCTTCGAATAGTTTTATTCATTTTAAATAGTTAATTACGCAAGGAAAGTTGATAATTTTTAAAAATCTATGAAAAACCACTAGGATATACGCACTGTTGACACAGAATGTACTAGCAGTTGACAAGTAACCACAATCATCGATATTAGTTCCAACTGTCACCGCGTCAGACTCTTTTTTGCCAAGCTGTACATACTCCTTGCACAGATTTCTCAAAAATTGAGACACAGCATAAACAGCATGAAAGGATTTATACGGCGGATGAATACATTAACGTTATGAAAAATAGTAAAAAAAAAACCACTCCAAGTCTATAGGATGAAAAAAGAAGATTTTATCAGCATTAAAGCGATAGAAAAAAAAATTGTTAGTCGCAAAGTAGATGTAACAAAAAAAAAAAGTTAGTTGGCTTACAACTAAAGAAATTTTATTAAAAAAGGAAGTCGAGCATTCTTTTTTTATGAAAAAAGCAGACTCCGAAGATCTCCAAGAGGTAAATATTGGGAAAAGAGTCAAAGGAACTCTACAAGAAATTTCGAAAAAGGATTTTGCTTTGCTTTGGCCTAATGGCAAAGAAATCGCCCAAGCCAAATTGGACGACTTAAAGTCCATGTTTGATTTAATTCCAAAGGAATATTTGGAATTTTATGAGCGATTATTGCCTTTGGGCAATGCTCAAATTTTGGAAGACATTGACGGATTCAATAGCATAATGATTGACTTTGAAATTGATGCAGATAGCCAAGTTTAATGTTAGCATTCCTACACCAATTTTACTCTAAGAAGGTACGGGTTTTGATAGAAATAATTTTAACTATATTGGAATCTAGATAAAATTATTTCTACTCACCACTCACTTCACCTGTTGGGAAAGTCAATCGAGTTACCTCAGTGCCTCAAGTCGAAAGTTTTTAACCAATGCGTGTTACCAAGGATGACTTGAGGCACTGAGGTAACTCGATTGACTTTCCCAACAGGTGCAGTGAGTGGTGAGTAGAAATATTTTATCTACATTCCCATATAGTTAGCCATAAACACTCGCCATAGTTATATATATTGGCCTCCTTATAGATTTCCAATAGGACCGGTTGGAAGCGGCTTGCATATCCAGCGCGATCCTATGGTCTTCATCGGATCGTCTGTCCACCTTGTGGGTGGAAATCCTACGTTGCGCTTATCACTGCGTGGTCTGCATTCGAGAACTTTACGGCCCCAGTTCTGCGTGCTGTGTGGCCTGCCCACTGCCACTTCAACTTGCTAATTCGCTGGGCTATGTCGGCAACTTTGGTTCGTCTACGAATCTCCTTATTTATGATTCGATCACGCAGAGAGACTCCGAGCACAGTCCTTTCCATAGCTCGTTGGGCTATCTTGAGCTTACTAATGAGGCCCATAGTAAGAGACCAAGTTTCAGTGCCATAAGTCGAAAGTTTTTAACCAATGCGTGTTACCAAGGATGACTTATGGCACTGAAACTTGGTCTCTTACTATGGGCCTCATTAATAAGCTCAAGATAGCCCAACGAGCTACGGAAAGGACTGTGCTCGGAGTCTCTCTGCGTGATCGAATCATAAATAAGGAGATTCGTAGACGAACCAAAGTTGCCGACATAGCTCAGCGAATTAGCAAGTTGAAGTGGCAGTGGGCAGGCCGCTTTCAACCGGTCCTATTGGAAATCTATAGGGGAGGCCTATGTTCAGCAGCGGACGTCCTACGGCTGATATGGGAATAGTTTTCCTTTAAGTATACATACTCAAAGTCTGCACTTTCTTACAGCAAAAGTGGTATAGTGACAACAGATTTTGATCTCTTTTTATTGATAGTTTTCATACGAAACTAGCAAGTTTCAAAGCCAAAAATACTCTGTTAGCATTAAGTTTGTTAATAATTATTAATATTTAATAAAAAAACTATTATTATACATTGATTTTATTGAATAAGTTACTAAAACATTATGTGGATCGTTATTGATGAATGTATGTTGAGCAGCACCCTTACACTTATTTATTTAGCAAAAAGGATTCAGATCGACTTTTTCCACATTATGTCTATAAAATTGTATTACTTTTTCTACTAAACTTAATACGAAATTAAATACGAAAAATTTGCTAAATAATCATCACAACACATATGATCTAAACATATCAAATGTTCGACTAAACTGTGTTACAACTTCATTGGCCTATAACTCAAAACTACCTTCACGTGGATTGGATCCTTTTTGTGTAACTACGTCCAATTCATATTCCGTTCGGAATTATTGACCTACATGTGTATCTAATTGGGCACCGAAGTTATGATTTTCTGGGTAACCAATAGCAATAAGATATACAGAGAGCGGGGTGAGTCCCTTTTCTACCGCGACCACATGTTGATGTATCCCTTCGTCGGCTTCTAGGAAATATTCCCTGAGACTGAATATCTCGCGGATTGTGGAGAGTCTTAGCGTTCAAAAAGCCTCGACCTCCACATCTCCGCGGGATATACGGTCTTATAATCGAAGAAAAATGAAAAAATATAAATATTATTATGTATCGTTGAGTGTGCGCCGTGTGTGACGTCACGGGGCGCAATTTGACACCGGAACACGGAAACGCTCTAAGCACCGGCACACGATTAGCTCCCCTCATCCCGCACCCCGCAGACCGCAACACTCACATACAACCACTTCAATCCCTTGCTTGTAACTTAAAGATCTTTAAACTACTATCCCAAGTCCGAATATTCCGAATACTACAACGTAGACGGTGAGCGCACATTTTTTCTATTTGTTTTCTTACAGAGGGGTTCGTGGCTGAGTAAGCGCCACACGCTAGCAGAAGTCGGTCTGCGGACGAGTGCCCATCCATTACATATCGAGACGCGGCTCGACATGGAGCACATTAACCCTTAGGTCACAGCTGTCATTCGTAGAACTTTGTCAGACGTCAGAAGCGTTAACTCTGCTGCATCCTGGGTGCCTGTCCGGTAACGCGGCGGTCTCGCATCGTATCGTAATGTAAATAAGCCGTTGAACGAGGCGTGAAAGTGGAAAGTCAGTTCACTTTCTTATTAACGTAAAGATATTATTAACTTACAAACTTTACCCCTTTTTAGGGTTCCGTACCTCAAAAGGAAAAAACGGAACCCTTTTTATCACTCGCGTGTCTGTCCGTCTGTCATAGCCAATTTACTGTACTGTAGTTGAAAAGACAATGCCCACGGCGCTATGGACAAATGTACTCAATTCAACATTGTTGTGTCTTCATCAAATCATCTTTAAAATACTCGATGGCATGTCTAAATACTACCTCAAAAGATTTAACACAAACTGCAATGGCATTTCCTAGATATTTACAAAAATGAAATTACTATTTTGAGGTTATGTTCGACCAAAAATTAGTTCAAAAAAGCTATACAAAAGAGTCTGAATGGGTTTACAGGTGAGCTTCGTGTATTTGAAGCATTTTTGTATAAAATCTGTAACGGTTTAGCTATGTCAGGTGGCCAGTTACTGGTGGCCACCTGTGTCAACATCACCAAATCTTACTGATTTGGATTTTGCGCATTTCTTAATCTTATTCCCGCGTTTCATGAAATTGCAAAGCATGGAAGAAATCATTACTAAGATAGTCAATCGCTCAGTTTTATATCTAGATCCTACTCAAATCATAGCTGTGGTAGGTATCATGAAATGGCCTTTGTAAGTAGAGAGGGAAGGAAAAACACAAATACAATAACATTGACATTGCATCACACTCGCACTCGCCATGATCACAACTCAAAAAGTCCTGCCTTTAGTAATAAACAACACACACGGTGCACCGGCGTTAGAAGTATGTTTATTTTCAATGGGTTGGCAAGCAGTAACGGAGGAACTAAAAGGCTCGACTCGACGCACAACGCGGCAACGTACCAAAACCAGCAGAAATAACAGTATTGTATTGCAAAAATATGACAGACGCGCAATAAATGTCAAATAAGGTTGTACCCATACTGATGAAAGATCGATTTTTGATCTATTTCCGTAAACCAGCCAGTGGTATTTCACGAATACCACTTGGCGCCGATGCCGTCGTTTGCAACCACTGATATTAAAAAATACCAGCAAAAACATGTGATTTAGAACTCTGTTATTACTTTACAATAATATATTGAACAATCAATACAATATCGATATCATTTTATTTTATGTAGGTAGGTTCGCACATTACCCGCAATAGAAAAAATGGGCATCCCTAGTATTGACAGCCGATAGTAAAAAATGACGTACTATAACGTCGGAAACATAAAAGTACTTATTATTGTTCAAAAAACTATCCCATTTTAAATAATCATTCAAGTCTTTTTGAAAAACATATTTTTATTTTAGATATTTTCATGACGCTCAAGGTTTTGAGACACAAGTAATTTATCAAGAGTACTGTTCCTGGGCAATCTCCTTTGGTACATATATATGTAAGTCGGTGACCCTAATACGGACGTGTAAAACGTAAATTATTGAATTTTAAACATGAGGGGGTAAATTAGAAAATGAAAACAAAAAGTTTTGCAAACTACATCGTGTTACATATCAAATGAAAGGAATTACTTTGAGCATCTCAAATATATAGTATATTATATTTTGAAGATTAATAGTTTTGAAGTTATTTAAGAAAATAGGTGAAAATGGAACTCCGAATCTACAGGGCCAAAAATTTGGAAAAACGTACAAAAAATTGTTTGCCTATAGAAAATCATGTTGGAGCTCATTTTAATATTCGTGCGAACAAACATACAGTCTACGTTTAAGTAAAGTAGTTAGTTGCTAGCCGTCAACAGTATTAAATACGATGTACTACTTGTTAATAGACACCATCGGAGACAGATACTTGTTTCCTTGAGTCAACTACTTGCCAGTCGGAAATGAGCCCTAACCTCGACAGCCAAATTATCTGTTTTATATACAGGCAAACGTTTCTGTTAAGGCCAGGTATTCTAATTTTACATCACTTTGATTCAATATTAAACAAACAAATAGTGATTGTTTAAAGCCAAAAAAGCCAAAAAAAGATATATTATAGTTTACTACTCGTATAATAATATGTACTTTGATAATTTGTGGTTCAAAACATGATATCGAAAACTTCACTCGATCAAAAAAAAAAACCGAAGAGGAGGCTAATTTGATTATTTTTTATGTTTATCTTATTGTTCTTGAAGCATATGAAAGTTTTACTTCCAAAACCATTACCTAAACAAAGATAATAACATATAGAATAATTATTTGTGGTTATATTTTGCAAAATAGTTTACTTAATTATTTTAATAACAAATTATTATATAATACAGCGGCTTGCGTACGTGGCTTCAATCCAGGTGGGGCCGTCTCATTGGATAAACCTTGGAATGCCTACGGGGCTAGACCAATGTTGCCAAGTTCTCCTCTATTATTGGAGACCTAAAAGTTCCGTCTACAAAAATGACGTTTTCAATGATGGCAACATAAGCAAAACTGAATAGGTTCTTAAATGTTAGAAAGCTACCATATGGTAGTTTTAGCGACATTCTTGTTGAAATAATAATCAACAAATTAGCCGATATAATATTTCGAATAATTTATTAAATGTTAATATTATTAAAATTCAATAAAAATACATGAATGCATAATACAAATACGCAATATATATAATAGAAATACGCTCGAAAAATTATTAATTTCACAAAATTAGGTTAACAAAAAATGTCTACCGCAAGTGCATGTTGATCGCGGGCCTGTGGACGGTGAGTAATGGGCTAGCTCGCCGTCCGTCCGTCGTATGACGACAGGCCGTGTCGACGGCGCGTTCGTGTACCACGCGCGCCTCAAAGAGATGTCAGCAAACGGGAGGGGCCCGCAAGGGCCGATGCCTGCCAGGGCTGCGGGACTGTTCGAAAGAGATACCGCGGCCCTGGAACATAAAGGGCGAAAGAAGGAACATGGGTGGTTTTTAGTCAGTAAGAGTCTGACACTCCCTTCCGCTCCGCCCAGAGCAGGAGGAGTCATTTGATGATTTCCCACACTCCAAAAAAAAAAAAAAAAAGGGGGTTAACGATATGATGACTTCAGAATAATAAAATTTATAAGGCAGAGACACAACTTTTTTATTGCAAGACTAAAACAAACGCGAAACAATTGATTTGAGAGAATAAAGACTAGACTAGATTGTCCTGTGTATTGTATTGTAATGAGTTTTATCCGAATTTATTTCTTCTAAACTACATACTTAAGTAATAATAAATAACTAGGTTATGTCCGCGACTTCGTACGCGTGGAGTGCGTGGACTATAATAACTTAGTTTACAAACTACTGAAACTCCCATCAAAATCTCTCCTGTAGTTTACTGACAAAAAAATCAAGAAACCAGATCGTAAGCAACAGTGCAAAGTGCTATGTTTTTGTGAAATAAATACTTTATTGTTATTGGAACGAAATTCCTTATCGCGCGTTGCGAAAGGGGGCTAGACGGAAAAAATTCAGACGAAAAGTTGTAACGACACTTTTTTCCCGACTGCGCGTCGCAAAGGAGGGTAATGTGTTTTTACTATAGTAAGCTATTGTAAGCCGTGCGGCGTGCGCATGTTTCTCTGTCTGTCTCTCTCTCTTATAGAAAGCAAGCCAGATATTTTCGTTTCGTCTTTGGTCTGTGGATGGGTGATCAAGGTTAAGCAACGACTGCCAAGGTCTGTCTGTGTATGGGTGATCCAAATTAAGCAACGGTTGCCGAGGTCTGTCTGTGGATGGGTGATCAAGGTTCAGCAACGAATGCCAAGGTCTGTCTGTGGATGGGTGATCCAAGTTAAGCAACGGTTGCCAAGGTTGGTCTGTGGATGGGTGATCAAGGTTAAGCAACGACTGCCAAAGTATGTCTGTGGATGGGTGATCCAAGTTAAGCAACGGTTGCCGAGGTCTGTCTGTGGATGGGTGATCAAGGTTAAGCAACGACTGCCAAGTTCTGTCTGTGGATGGGTGATCCAAGTTAAGCAACGGTTGCCAAGGTTGGTCTGTGGATGGGTGATCAAGGTTAAGCAACGGTTGCCAAGGTTGGTCTGTGGATGGGGATCAAGGTTAAGCAACGACTGCCAAGGTCTATCTGTGGATGGGTGATCCAAGTTAAGCATCGGTTGCCGAGGTCTGTCTGTGGATGGGTGATCAAGTTTAAGCAAACGACTGCTAAGGTCTGTCTGTGGATGGATGATCCAAGTTAAGCAACGGTTGCCAAGGTTGGTCTGTGGATGGGTGATCAAGGTTAAGCAACAACTGTCAAGGTTTTTTTTTTCACTAATTAATCGAAATGAACTTCGTTCCATCCGGATGTCCCTTGACACCTCTCATTTTTATTTTTATTTTTGTTTTGACATTTTGGTTCCTCCGGCTAACCGGGAAGTTCTGTTGGCACGGGCCTAAGCCAAGTGTTCATCAGTTGGGTTAAGTGCGGGTGTGGAAATATTAGATTCCACGCGGTTGTGCGCAGACTGTATTATTATTTCCTTTATTCATTTTTTTACACATTAATTACATTTTTAAATATTATTATTATTGTTACACTCTTCTTCTTAGCGTATCGATGGCAATCTAAATTGTATCAGCCCAAAACTGAGCTACTAGTTTGGCGCTTTCAGTAGCGTCCATCAGTTCCTGTAGCGAACAAACAACAGGACACGCAGGACACGATATTAAGTGCCCCATCGTTTGCAGAACAGCACCACATTTACACTCCAGGGCAGAATCATTAATCAATCCCCACCTGAGCAGGTTTTCCTTACTGCGACCAACCTGGGTCCGGAGTCTATTCAGAGACTTCCAGGTCAGCCATGGCAGCTCATGTCCAGGCGGGAGATTTTCAGCAGGCGGAACGAATGGGTTAGGTAAAGATGCACTACCTCGCCACAATCTCAATCTTTCCGTAGACCGCTCGCCAGTGAGTGGGGTGACACACTTCAGGAAGCTGTTTCGGCTTTTCAGCCTTTGCGAGACGAGGGTATTTAAATGTAAAGGGTGTCGAGTGTCTGAAGCCATTTTGGCTCTTTCGTTAGAGCTTGCCACTGTCCTGCGAACTTCTGGTGGCGCTATTCCTGCCAGTGGATACAGCATCTGCACCGGGGTCGGTTTAAGGCAACCAGTGATGATCGATGACGTTTCATTCAGAGCTGTATCCACTAGCTTTGCATGGGCTGAACGGCTCCACACGGGGCACGCAAATTCGCCAGCTGAAAAAGATAGCGCCAGCGCAGTAGTCCGCAAGACACGAGGCGAAGCACCCCACTTTGGAGAGTTACTGTGCTCGATAGACACCCCATCCCAGACGATGTTAAGCCTACGCCTAGCCTCTCTGTTTCGAAGGTGGAAAATGCAAGACTGTGTTTTGCTCGGATTGGGTTTGAGTGAATTAGCGAGGTAGTATGTGGCTAATTCACCAAGAGCATCTGACAAGCGGTTCTCGACCACCTCAAAGGTGGTGGCTTGGGCGGTGAGGGCAACGTCGTCTGCGTACAGGAAGCGGGACGTGTTCGGGCTTGATGGTTGATCGTTGGTGTATATATTAAATAGAAGCGGTGCCAATACACTACCTTGGGGCAGGCCGTTCTTTTGTGCCCTCCAGCGACTTTTATCTGAGAGAAGGTGGACCTGGAAACGGCGGTAATGGAGGAGTTCCCGGAGTATACGAACAAACCTCTGATCGCTGGTCCGATCAAGGTCTCCACCTTCCACAACAGACGTTTGAGGTTGACTGTATCGTAGGCAGCTGAAAGGTCCACGAACACAGCACCTGTGACCATTCCTTTCTCGAAACCATCTTCAATGTGTTGAACCAGTTTGAGGGTCTGGTTACTGCAAGACTTGACGGGTCTGAAACCAGCTTGCTCTAGGATTAATTTCGGGTCAATCACGCTCGTAAGACGGTTAAGCAGCAGTCTCTCGAAAAGCTTGTATGTATGGCACAGTAGAGAGATTGGACGGAAGTTTTTTGGGTCGTCTGCTGCTTTACCTGGCTTGGGTATAGCTATGACCTTAGACTTTCTCCAGAGACGGGGTACTGAAGCTGATTCCAGACAGTTGTTGAATAATTGCAGCAACCACGACACAGCAACTGGGCCTAGTTGTTTTATTTGCTCAACTGAGATGTCGTCCATTCCGGAGGCTTTACCACACTTAAGGCCCCTAATCGCTACGACGATATCAGTAAGGTTGAACGGTTTACTAATATCGTCGCAAGCGCCATCGAGGTTTTGTGACTTCGGGACCTTACTGGGACGGCGTGTTGGTTTGCCATTTGCAAGCAGTTGGTGAGCTACCTGGTTGGCGGTAACTTGGCTTGGTGGTGAGGGCTGAGGAGACTCACTAGTCAGCTTTCTAATAGTGCTCCAAGCTTTTTTACTATTATGAGTCATATCAATACTGGTTACAGTGTTGATCCACCTCTCCTGCCTATTTTCACCTAATTTCGAAAGCAGCATTTCGCCAGCTAGCGTAGTTTCCTCCGAGAAAGGGTCAGTCCGATACAATGACTCGTATCGGCTCAGTAATTCAGAAGAGTCCGTCGAAAGCCCTGGAATGTAGGAAGTCCTGCAACCCCTTGGGATGTGTCTTCTAGAAGTAGTGGACACAATATCAACAAATTTGTCGTAGTTTGGCTTGGTTGGCAATACATTCAAGAGGGCGTCATCAATCGAACGCGTGAAGGACTCCCAGTCGGCCTTGGTGTAGTTAAATCGGCGCTTGAAGGGGAAACTTACAGGCTGGACTACGGGTTTAATGCAGCACATTATAGGTCTGTGCTGAGTGCGAGGAATAGGCGAACATACGCTTTTAGAGCACTGTGAGCTGATGGATGAGCTGGCGAAGATAAGATCTGGGTTGTATCCGCGTTTCCAGCGGCCACTATTAAATGAGGCCGGTTGTTTGGCATCATGAATCAGCGTCAAGTCATTGGCGTCAGCCCATTCCTCGACTGCTTCTCCGCTAGCATCCGTGTCATTGTATCCCCAGTTGGTGCTACGACTATTGAAATCACCGATTACAACACCAATTGGTAGGTTGCTGAAGTTCTCTGGGGGAGTGAAACTGAATGTGGTACCAGGTGGCTTATAAACCGAACTAACGGTGCAGTTGCCAACATCCAAGGTGATAATCTCTATACCATTCTCGTTTGAGCACTTGGTGGATAGTATGCTTACGCCGGGAGCAGCAAACACTGCGTTGCGTGTGTATGCTTCGGGTGACAGATCTCGGCGATAAGCGTAAGTCCATCGATGTGTGGCCGGCTTTGGGTTTCAGCTCGGTGGGTCTCTTGGACGCAAAGAATGTCGCAGTGAGTTTTGCGGTAGACATCGGAAAGAATTTCTGATTTGTCTTGTGAGAACCCTTCGATGTTGACCGAGACTACGCACAAAGCTGGTTTTATAAGTGGACTTTGGATTGCCATCGTGGTGAAAGGATTAGCCAGTCAGCAGAGGGATCGCTGACTGCCCAGGGTGCGCCAGACGTATTGTGACTCAGTAGATACGTCGCTCGGGGAGGCTCCTATCATGCACCCCACACTAAAAAAAACACTTGTTACATTAAAAAAAACACAAATAATATTACACTTGTTATATCATTTTTTTTTGTTAGTCTGTAAGCCTTCTTTAAAATAAAATAAATAAATATAATATAATTATTAAGCGTAGTGCGGAAGCGCTGTAACAATCATGAAAGAAAAGGAGATTAATTGAATAAAAACAATTAAATAAATAAATAAATAAATATCTTGGGACAACCAACACACCGCCATCTGATCCCAAACTAGGCAGAGCCTGTACTATGGCAACCAGACAACTGATAAACATACATATATATTTCTAAATACATACATATTATAGATAAATTACACACCCAGATACAGAACAAATAATCGTGCTCATCGCACAAAGATTTGTCCTGTGTGGGAATCGAACCCACGACCTCCGTCCTAGCAGTCAGGGTCACTAACCACTAGACCAACAGGCCAATGATAATTGTATGTAGAAATTAAATAAAATAAGTTGCTTCTACTTATATTTCCCTAAAGACTGAATAAACTCCCGAAAATTAACATGAATTGCGTAAAACGAATTGATTGTACACAGTGTTACAATTTTTTACTGTGAGTCAAAGTTTTGCACAGCGCGGTCACCGAGTTCATTTGAAATGTCTGTTCATGCGACTTACCACGCGCGTAGGTAAGTCCTGGCCTTCAGGTGCCGACAATAAAATTGTGCTGAATGGAGTATTAATTGTATTGATTGACGTAACAATTCAGGAATTGAAGACACATTTTCCATCACCTAAGCCTTTACTGCGTCAAGCATTTGGGAAAAAATACATTTCTCGCACACGCTACACTCTGACATATTCCCCGGTATCGGGGAGTGTGCGAGTGTATTGTGCGGGATTATGAGCTCGAGAGCCCACACCGCTGCCGCGCGCCCTCTGTTGAACGATAGCAGCAGAACGCGAGCACCCGCAGCTACGAGCAGGCACGGCGAGTACAGCACTGCTAAACTGCAATGATTACATTTAATAATTAAATAAAATATAATCCAACTGCATTGATTACATTCATTGATAATAAATCATTTGTTTTCCTTTCCAGTCGTGAAATGAATCAATGAAATTAACATTTATCCCAGTTTTGGTAACAACAGAACTGTGATATCAATCAATTTGACGAGCAGTAGATGTTGCTCGCGCGACGGACGCAGGCGCCTTACGTCACACGTCACATGCTCCATGGTACTCTGCGGTCCACACTTCCAGCCCGCACAGACGCACACATATCACGATATCAAGTTAGGTTACTTCAACCCTCACTGCAAGCGTCCGTCTCACTGGGCATATTTTAATTATAAATTAATTTATTTTAAGAATGAGTGTAGACCAGTGGACAAATGTAGGTATGCGATGTGACCACTTCATGACTTCAAACCAAGTACCTGCCACAACTATGTTTCAATATTTCCACTTAAAGGAAAAATCTGAATAATCGTCTCAATCAATTAAGTAGGCAATAATAAAAATGATGAGTTATGTGCGTAGGAATTGTTATTTAAGTTTTTTTTTGTTACTCAGATAGTGTTATTGAGGAGCGCGCACTGGCCAACCGGTCACTAATTGTCCATGTACATTGTATCACGCGGACACTTTTCAGTATCACTAATGTTTAGATAGGATATTCTTTATTGCACACCAACCAAAAATTGATACACAGCTATTTAAGAATATTGCTATTCTATAGTTTCAGATTTCTATAGATCATTGTGCGTCGTCCGAGTCATGTGGAACGTTAAGAATATTTTGGATGCACAAAGATATATTTAAAAAACTTTCAACACAAAAAAAATCTATAACTGTCCTATTATTGAATAATTTGACGTATAAAACAGGCTCCTTTGTCCATCGCGGTTTATTGCAATCGGCATCTTCTCAGTCGTTGGCCGCAACCACATTTGTCTTGTCTAGGCCGGGCTGCTCCATCACCGAAGCCGAATAACTTGGCTAATATGCAAAAAAGGAGTCCGTTCAACCTGGCTCCTACTTTCCGGGGTACATCTGTACCAGTTACCGACAACCTCGAGCTTCTTGGTACGAAGTTGAGTGCGAATCTCAACTTCGGTGCCTACATTGAGTCGAAAGTTCAAACAGCGGCAAAAAAGCTGGGTATCCTAAATAAGGTTAAGCGTTACTTCAAGCCAGGACAGCTTTTAGTCCTATATAAAGCTCAAGTTCGGTCCGGCATGGAGTACTGCTGTCACCTTTGGGATGGCTCAGCCAAATACCAATTAGCCACACTCGACTCTGTTGAGCGCAGATCCAAGAGGCTCATTGGTGACGTTAAGCTGGTGGGTACCAAGCTTCATAGTTTGGCCCACCGGCGCAAGGTTGCATGTCTGTCGGTCTTTTACAGGCTGTACTTCGGTGAGTGTGCAAAAGAGCTCCTCGAGATCATTCCACCATCTCCCTTCTTCCATCGGGAGTCCAGACGTACTGCGGGTTATCACCCATTCCTTGTCGATGTTCCACACATTCGCACGAAGCGCTTCGCGACATCGTTTATTATGCGCACAGCCAAGGAGTGGAATTCCCTGCCTTCGTCAGTGTTCCCAAGTTCATATGACCCCAATGGAGGTCAAGAGTAGACCCATTTAATATATAAAAAAAATATATTATATATGCTTTAAATGTATGTCTTGCGCCGTGAATGCACATGCTAGTGGCACGGACTATTGAGATGATGATTTTTGATATTAGCCAACCCATCACTACTGAAGAACCTATTCCAGCGGTCAGCGATTGCAGCTCCAAGATGTTTTACGAAGGTAGACATTTGTGGAACGAAGATTCCGTCCGACGTTAAGATATTGTGGTTACTGCATAACAAATACAACAACTTAAGGAGACGGCTTGTTTTTACAAGAAGTATTTATTGTTACATTAACACCTTAGGTATTATCGCGGGTTCCTAGGCAACAGACAATTTAAAAGTACCTACATATATGTATGGTAGGTGAGCGTAACAATAACAATAGGTACCTACTGACCAAATCAATAACTGCGACATTTATTAATTATCTACATAATACTTTATCATTCTGTAAATAACAAGTCCTTATCTACCTAAATGATACAAATATTTCATTAATCACGACTGTGAAGCGATTTTAAATCGTCCAGATTAGAATTTATTTTTAATAAGTATTTATTTAACTTTATTTTTCTTTTAAATTCTTTTTCTTTAAGTTAGGTACAGTACACTTTTGCTAACAGTTTGTTTTTATTATTTATCATATAATCTGTGGAAAATGTTGTGGGTAGTATACTCGTATTCGTTAAGACTAATTTTAAGCCACTACTGTTTGTTTTCCCAAATGTAATAAATAAATAAGTATCTAGTCACAGTTGCACTAATAACTTACTTAAATCAATACACTAGTATTGATTTCTGTAAGTTTCAATTTAGACTGTGGACTTATGGAGTCATGCTTAGTCGGCAATCTTCGCGACCGGGCGACCTCGTGTCCGGATAAAAAACAGCGAGCCTGGGTGACTTAGCAAAAACTTATTTAGTTGGACGGCATAATAATATGTCAGCAGAATGTAAGCACCTCGTGATAAGATACCAGTCAATGCATAGCAAAACAATAGTTTCTAGTGTTGTCACCAGTTCAACTAGCTGCTGTGACTATGTTTACAAGCTGCCGTATAGGTATGTATGTATGTACCTAACTACTTATGTACTCGCCAAACCCCAGCACTCGTAGCATGACCAATTCAATATCTATTCTACCAAGAATAGACAAAACTCTTTCTATTTAACTGGACATGTCTTCTGCCCGAGCATGGGCCGACCCGTACACTCGACTTTCTACGAAGACAAAGACAGAAAGTATTTCCATAGCAACAGGGAAGTAGCTAGTGATGTAGATAATTATGTATACTACGAATTTCGAACGTCGTGTCACTTAGTGTTGGTGAAAACAGGAATTAGCCATTGAGTTAGGTGTCACTTAGTGTTGGTGAAAACAGGAATTAGGCATTGAGTTAGGTGTCACTTAGTGTTGGTGAAAACAGGAATTAGGCATAGAGTTAGGTGTCACTTAGTATTGGTGAAAACAGGAATTAGGCGCTGTGTTAGGTGTCACTTAGTGTTGGTGAAAACAGGAATTAGGCATTGAGTTAGGTGTCACTTAGTATTGGTGAAAACAGGAATTAGGCATTGTGTTAGGTGTCACTTAGTGTTGGTGAAAACAGGAATTAGGCATTGAGTTAGGTGTCACTTAGTGTTGGTGAAAACAGGAATTAGGCATTGAGTTAGGTGTCACTTAGTATTGGTGAAAACAAGAATTAAGCATTCAGTTAGGTAGGTTTCACTTAGTGATGGTGAAAACGGGCATTAGGCATTGTCTGATGAAATCTTTGCCGTACACAGCAGGGAGATCAAAAACCCGGGTAATAATAAAATTATAAAATTCGTTTACTTCAGACTAATAAAATGTCCATAGGTTGTTAGTAACAATATCTTAAAACTATTAGTCAAAAAACAATACTTATACAACATGCAGTCTGATGCCTACCTACAACTGCAGATTCAGGTCTCTCTGCAATCATCCTTAGGATTCCGTTGCCACTACCTCGAATTCGGCAAATTAGTGAGGCTGACTTTTTGCGCATTATAGCGTAAAAGTCATCCACCCTCGCGTCGGCAAACATGCCCGAGGCGCTGCAAAACCGAGGCAGTCGCAACAGAATCCTAAAAGCGTTGTTGTACTGCACTCTAAGAGCATTGTAGGCCCGCTGCGTATAGTTGACGTAATGCTCGTCGTCGTCGTCCGTTACTTTCATTTATCTCGGCCTAAAATAAAAACTGAAGAGATTGCGACGATTTTTAAAATCAATATATGTAGGTCAATCTAAATATTTGTACCGCTGAAATGCCGAATATAGTGTAACCCATATATGTATATTAAGACCTTATGTTAGCTACCTATATTCTTGCAAATAAATGTATAATTCATTCATTCATTCAACTAGCTTATACCCGCAGCTTCGCCCGCGTAGAGTTCGGGAATTGCACACGGGATCTTACTTCTGGAATAATAAGTTATATATGTGCTATACCAGACTAGAATCTATTTCTATGCCAAGTTTCATCCAGATCTGTTCTGCCGTTCTGGCGTGATTGAGTAACAAACATCTATCCATCCAAACTTTCGCATTTATAATAGTTTTTACTTATAAAGAATAGTTAGTGTAAGTATTTAATTTTATTTGAATAATACAGACACACTCGCTCGTACATTATGTATAGTGCCCGCATTAATCACCTGGTCCATAACATATATACTTATTTAAAAATCCAGATTATTAGTTCCATGATAATGACCGTTGTATAGGTATTGTATTTGTGTTGTTACTAGCTAGTTTTAAATACTATAAATTATAATCTGTGGAGAACGTTGTGGGTAGCAATGCTATAAATATAACATTTTAAAACAATTATGCTACCGTAGCATAATTGTTTTAAAATGTTATATTTAAGATATCATGACTAATTCTTATTGTGCTACTGTTTGTTTTTCCTAAAATAAATAAAATAAAAATAAAATAAAGACTGGAGAGTCGTACATTGTTGGTGTCATTGTCCGGGTTGTTCGGTATACTGTTCCGAACGAAGCTGTTGGCAGGTCCTCGTGGCAGGTATAACGGGTGTCGGGGTAGTAGCCGCGGAAGTCGCAGCCGTTGATGTGTCAGTAGGCGTAGAAGTCGCACCTATGGTCGTGTTGGCGTAAAAGCAGCCGGCCACGCAGAAGACAGATTGGTGAGAATCCAGATTACGGTGAGGGCTGACCCACGGATCGGCATGGGATTCCCCGGCATTACCGGGACCCACCTGGGAAATGTTTTTTCCTTTCTGCGACATTGTTGGGTTTTGTGGGCTTTTTTCGAGTTGAGATTACCCCTCCTCATGCCCGTCCATGAGGAGGGGTAATCTCAACTCGAAAAATTTGTGGTTGGGTGTTGGATCACGGGAATGGGGTTTTGGTTACGCTAGGCCTGGGATTTTGGCTTTCGGGAATTCGGAAAAAATGCCTGGTGGTTTTTGTTGCGTCTATTTCTTATGGAGTTAGACCAAGAACAGGGCGACAACCTCGTAAAGGTGAATCCCCCCGACTTGCCTTGCGGATCTACACGAGTGACTACTGGGAGGCAGTAGGGTAGGCCTGCATTTATACTACCAAACAAAGCGTAAGCAAAAGCAAATCGTTGTGCAACCGTAAAAGCATAAGTACATCTCCTTGATCGACGGGGCTGCTGAGAGCCGCTGACTGCGGCGTAACATGTGCCACACTCGACACAGGACATCGCATGATATCGCACATTGTTATCGTACTTTATCGCGCGAATCCGCAGGTTTTGAAGGTTATCGATATTGCCTGCCTTCTAGAAATAACTTCCATTTAGGAGGAGTCGTTGAACTGACAGCCATATATGGCAGGTAAATATCATAATACGATGTTTTTGATTATGTTCTGTGTACATATAGTGTAAGTACTATGAGCTGATAAGAGAGTACGTCTACCGCGACACTGTAGGCTATAATCATTGTAAGAAGGTTCATCATCAAAATAGAACTGTCTTACGTAATATTAATAATATGCGTTCGTGTATTTACAAATAACATCTAAAAAGTACATTTTGATTTATGTTGGGGAAACTTTGTTATTGCATTCGAGGCGGAATTAACACCCGAGCTGCAGGCGAGGTATAGGTAAAGTTATACACTAAGAAAGGGTTTTCCAAAATTCTATGCCTAGGAGGCTGAAATGGGGGTTTGAATTTTCTGTGAAACTTTATATTCTCTGGGTCGATTGACTCGAAAGTTAGTGTACACACTCTTCAATTAAAATTATGAGACACCTGTATCACATTTTTTCTAAAATTATCCCCCAACAGAGTCAAATAGGGCTTCGAAACTCACGTAGACAGACGCATGGCGCGCAGTGTTGCGCAGGGCATGCGGGGCGCGGGAGTATTTATCAGGATTTGTCTGAGGTAGACGTGTGTAAATATATGTGAAATCCCGATTTTCACGTTGGCTCGTGATACGCGACTTTGAAAAAAAAAAAAATTAAATAAAAAGTATTTTGGCTATAAATTTATTCCAAATGAATCATTTGATTGTCGTCACCGGTGTCATATCTCAAACCAAGGTATCAATATTTCACATTATGTAATGAAATTGATATTACTATGAACTAATAATATTTGCAAGTTATAAGTAAGTAGGTACATGTAAAAAAACGCGAGAGTTTTTTCTATGTGAGCATCCAGATGGAGCTTCGAATCCAGCAGAACACCAAGATCACGGAGAAAACTTACTTTACTAATTGGCGTATTGGCAAGACGATAGTCGAACTCAATAATATTTTTCTTTTTGGTAAATGTTCTAACATGACATTTTATGAAGACTAAGGTAAAGCTTATTGGAAGAACAGTAGTTAGAGAAACGGTATAGATCCTGCTGAAAGTTAAAACAATCGACTTTATCTGAAACAATTTTATAGACCTGTAAATCGTCCGCGTAGAGAAGAAATTTTGAATTTTGAAAACAGTCTTTTATGTCATTTATGTATAAAATGAATAGTAAAGGGCCTAAAATGGAGCCTTGTGGTACACCGGAGGTGACCCGAAAAGAGCCAGATTCAAAGCCATTACAACTACCTTTTGTGTTCTGTTAGTAATGTAAGATATAAACCACCTTAAAAAGTCCCCTTTGATTCCATTGTATGTAATTTAATTGAGTAGTAGTGTGTGGTCAAGTTTATCAAAAGCCTTCTGAAAATCTGTGTAAACCGCATCAATCTGCTGTCTCTTATCGAGACCATCACACAGTGTTGACGTGAAAACGAGAAGATTGCTAATGCAAGATCTGTCTTTAACAAAACCATGCTGTTCTTTTATTAAAATACTGCGAATAGCCGGATATACTTTATTATGTACCAGTCTCTCAAATAGCTTAGAAAAAGCAGATAGTATAGAGATAAGACGATAGGTCGCTACGTCATGCTTGGAACCACTCTTTGAACTGGTACATTATTTGCATGTTTCCAAACTTCAGGGAAAATACCACATGATAAACATTTATTGTATAATATAAGTAGAGGATAGCATGTATCACACGTATTTTTCAGAAAAGCGAAGGAATCCCATCTGAACCGGGCCCATTGGTTGAATCAAGTGATTTTAATTCTTTATGTATTTCATCAAGAGACAGTTGCAGTTTGCTTAAGAAGACATCATGGTCAGCATTACTAGATGGTGGTTCCCAAGAGTTACAGTCGAGTGTTGAGGGCTCATTATGCAGACTGGAAAAATGTGGCAAACAAGCTGCAAGTAGTAATAGGATCATTGGACGAAATTTGATTGTAATGAACCGTGGATGGGATTTTATTTGTAGTTTTACGGCTTGCAACATACGTCCAAAATGTCTTAGTGTTGGTAGCGACACTGTCTTCAATTGTATTAATATATTTAGTATAGCAAATGTCAGCTACTCTTTTAAATTTTTTCCTGTTACTCCAGAATACCTCACAGTCACATAAATTCCCATACTTCTTCCACCTAACCCAGGCTTGAGTCTTCTTTTGTGGGTGTATATGAGAGATTTGGAAAACCAATTGGGAAAATTAACATTTCTGGGTCGACATGTGTGTGTGATTTTATAATTTCATAGAGTTTTTCATAAAATGTAGAAACCGATTCATTAGGTGTTAAATTGTCCAGTAAGATATTCCAATCCACGTCACTTATATCAGAATTTATTTTGCTATAGTTAGCTTTGTGATAGTTTAGTTTGTTATCAGTAGTAAATTTAGGAATATGTGTGGGGTGAGAGAAAGAAATGTGTACATAGAAGGCTGGGTGATAGGCGTCAACAGGTAAAAGAGGGACATCAGGAGAGAATGTGACTGCATGAGTATTACAAAAAAGTAAGTCTAAGATGCGTCCGCTAGAGTTAAAAAAACTGTTATATTGTTTCAAAACATGTTGCGAGCAAAAATTTGATAAAAACGAGTTATATTTGTCAGTTTCTTGTTCTCAGCATATTCCATATTGACATATTTTTTACCCAAGCAAGTGAGGGTAAATTAAAATCACCTATTAAAATAATATTTTCTACGGAAGAGTCATCACACAACACTGACAGAGAATTAAGAAAAGTTAAGTATATATCATCAACAGCGTTTGGGGGTATGTAAGTAGCACAAATTATATGATATTTATTGTTTTTCGCGGGGACTTTAACTAACACATGCTCGGGCAAGGTTAAGGGGGGGCAAAAATGAAATACTAGAGGGATTTAGTTCTTTAGATATGCCTATAAGGACACCACCACCATCCTTTTTGTTGGTGAGTGAACGATTACGATCGCATCTAAACACCAAATAGCGTTGATCAATAAATTCCTTATCAGATATGTCTAACGTCAACCAGGTCTCGGTCAAGATAATGACGTCATATGCATGCGACATAATATTTAAGTATAGGGTATTCAGTTTTGTCCTGATTCCTCGACAGTTTAAAACGAACGTCTTAACGTCAAACTCCGCACACTGGCACTCCAGCGCGAGAAGATCGAAGCAAGGCTGAGAGACAGGGGCGTAGCTACCGCCGTATCAGCCGTATCAATGATACGGGGCCCCCAAGTAACAAGGGCCCCTGATGAGGAAAAAATCACAAAATCTTCTCAAAACCTCAAAGATTCTTCTTGATTCTCATTTATCTTTTATAAATGAAAATATAACTTATCAAGGCCCAAAAAGCTCTACATTTTTCGAGCTCACTCTTTATCAGGTCATTTTGTCTTTGTTCTTATAAATAGGTACATAAATAAGTACCTACTTAAAATTATAATAAAAACCAAGTAATACCTACGATACACGAGGAGGAGAAAAGGGGCTACAAGTCGTTTTATTCAATTCAATTCAATTCAAATACTTTATTTCGAACAACCAAGTCCATATATGGGTTAGAAATGCTTAATAACTATGTTAGTAGAAATAATTTATGCAAATGATAATAACTTGTTACTAATGCCAGAAATAATACGGTAGGTACATTATTATGATTGTGCACCGTGATGATACGCTTTATATCAACACGCAGTCTGAGAGCTGACGCAACATAGAAACGAATGGCGACGCCAACAAACAGGTAATCGATTACACGCACAGCGGTACATATGAGATAACGAGTCCACGTCGACGGCGCGACCACTCCACGATTACCTACTGCTGGGATTGCCACGATGGTCTGGTGGTCGAAGGCGCCTATTAAACGTGAGGTCCTGGCCGGGTTCGATTCCCAGGTCGGGGAGTGTTGTTAACTTTTTTTCATTAGTAATTTCTCAGTAATAGCCGCGAAGTCTTGGGTTGTGCTCGGTTGATGGCAATAGGCGTACTATTGTATATTTTCGGTGTACTATTCGGTAAACCTCTGCCTAATCCGCCGGGATTACAGGCGTGAAGTTATGTAATGTAGCCCATAACAATCGCAAGTTCAAAAACACACCAAATCACAATAGAAATAAATATTCGATTCGTCATCCAGCCTGCCCCAGCCACCTTGTGGTCAGCAGTTCGTCTAGCAGGGAGTCACCGCGGCCCCACTCGCAGCTACCGGTACGACCGGTCGCTCGTGGCCTTCTGACACATTGCGTGTTCTGAATGCCAATTAAGCCACTTAAAATTACAAAAGATAGCCGACGCGTTCGTGTCCTTCTACGCAGTACCTACCTGTGTGGATTAAAAATAATACTACACTCGTCAAAATATCTCATTACAGAACAAGCTTCGAGAAGGTTAAGAACAGAACATTTGCCATGTGTAGCGATATTCGTAAGCGTCATTAGAGTCATTACGGAGAGTAATTGTCTCTGCTATAAGTGATGGTGGGTGCGGGGTCGGTGCGGGTCGCGGGGGTCGGGGGTCGCGCGCTAAGCTGACACGGACCATTAGCCACTCGCAAGCACAGCGCTGCTCATGCCGCTCACCTATTTTATTTACTTATACTTTGCGTTTTCTACTGTTTTACATAATACCTCTATGCATAACTCAGTTGATTGTGTACTGTACTGGAGGTACTCAACGTTCTAAAATATTATTTGCAGTAACAACAGTTCTGTATCTTGTCCCCTGGTGATGAACTGATGGTTTCAGTCGAAGAATCGATTCTGTTATTTCTATTGTGATTTGGTGTGTTTTTGAACTCACAATTGTTATGGGCTACATTACATAACTTCACGCCTGTAATCCCGGCGATTTAGGCAGAGGTTTACCTAATAATACCTACACCCAAAATATACTTTACAATAGTACGCCTATTGCCATCAACCGAGCACAGCCCAAGACTTCGCGGCTACTACTGAGAAATTCCACTCCTATTGAAAAAAAGTTAACAACACTCCCCGACCTGGGAATCGAACCCGCCCAGGACCTCATGCTCAGCAGGTGCGCCTTCGACCACGCGCGAGTCCAAATCGCAATTGGCCGGTTTTTTAAAATAATTCAATAGAATTATTATCTCCAAACAATTGCAGCGCCATCGTGATTTCACGAACCCCAAACACAATGTAATAATATAATGTACAAATATGACGATTAGCGGACGACTTGTTGAAACCTGTTTCTACTGAAGGTTTCTGTAACGTGTTCAAAGAGATCATCGGTACTCGGTACTCGGTAGGTAACTGCTCGCTCCCAGGGTTTATTGTACCCACCAGAATCATCGAGGCAGGTCATCCCGGCAAAAATAAAGACTTCATACTTTATGTTCTACTAACAGGTGTTTTCACAAATACTAGACGAAACAGAAAAATTAATAGGTACTTGAAGTAAGCAATGAAAGTTTAAAGGGTTTCTTAAGTTTTAGGTGTTTCTTATATTAATGAAATGGACAGACAAGCGTTATGCGCTTTTTGCTGTTGTGTAATACTCAATGTTCTCGCTGATTAGATATTATTAATATCGTCCACATGTACATGTGTAGATACATACGTACATAATAGCTGAGAACCTTTAAGAAACAATGTTATCTTTCGAGCAAACAACACGTCAATTTAGCTGTGTGACTGGTGTGAGTACGGCAACAATGTCAGCTAAGTATAAAAATCAAAAATCAAAATATTTTTATTTCACATAGGCCTACATGGGCACATAAAACGTCGACAAAAAGGTGCACGGTTCGGTTTGGTCGTTTCCTATGGAGAAGAACCGGCAAGACACTCTATGGTTACTCTTTTATTATTTTTGTTTTTTTTTTGTATGCACGTCATGTCCCTGCGACAAATAAATATTTTTTCTTTTTTCTTTTCTTTTTGGTTACTGATTTTACAATATTATCATGTTACAGCATTAGTACTCAAGTATGGGGGGACAGCATAGGCCCACCCAACAATAAGTCGTTGCTTATCTACTACACAAAAAAACGGAAAACAAGAAAAGAGGTTAACAAAAGTTAACACACCTCTAGGAATCTACAAGGCCTACACTGTTCACACATTCACAAACAATCATTAAAAAGAATCTATACAAAGCCAAGAAAATATTATAAAAGACTACATTAAAAATGTGACAAAAATATTGTCATCAGTGCTGCAACTATTCTGAACAAAAGGTGTTTAAATGGGGATCCTGCCGTTTTGCCGAAAAGATTTTGCCAAATTTTCATTACCCAAACAAATTTTAGCAACCTTTTTTTATACCAATATAATATTTGGAATAATTTTAGTACGCACATTTTCATTTGGTCAAATGTTTACTTGGCAGATTATTACCAAGGATAATATCATTAAGACTTTTGGTCTTTAACCAAATGATTTATTACAGCAAACAAAATTAAGACAATAAACGTTTAGTCAAATTATTTGTTATGACAAAAAATATAAAGACAAAAATTTTGGAAAGAAGACATAACACAAATTGATTTAATATAACGTAATTGAAATTTAACAGATGCTGACAGAAACCCTAACCCTAGACAGTCGACGTCAGGGGCACCCCGAGGTTCGGTTAGTTAGGTTCCTGTAAACCTTGCAGGCAGAAATAGGAGCCCCGCGCAGCGGGGATCCATCAACCTGCTGACGGAAACGCTAACCCTAGACGGTCGACGTCAGGGGCACCCCGAGGTTCGGTTAGTTAGGTTCCTGTAAACCTTGCAGACAGAAATAGGAGCCCCGCGCAGCGGGGATCCGTCGACCTGCTGACGGAAACGCTAACCCTAGACGGTCGACGTCAGGGGCACCCCGAGGTTCGGTTAGTTAGGTTCCTGTAAACCTTGCAGACAGAAATAGGAGCCCCGCGCAGCGGGGATCCGTCGACCTGCTGACGGAAACGCTAACCCTAGACGGTCGACGTCAGGGGCACCCCGAGGTTCGGTTAGTTAGGTTCCTGTAAACCTTGCAGACAGAAATAGAAGCCCCGCGCAGCGGGGATCCGTCGACCTGCTGACGGAAACGCTAACCCTAGACGATCGACGTCAGGGGCACCCCGAGGTTCGGTTAGTTAGGTGCCTGTAAACCCTGCAGACAGAAATAGGAGCCCCAACCGAATCCAAATAGGAGATTCCAACTAGTTAATAGTGCTTTTGACTGAAATGGTAAGTTTAAAATTGACTACACCAAATATTTGGCTTATTTAATTTTGCGTAAAATATGTTATACCAATTAACCTGAAATATTTGACTAGAAAAAAAATGGTAAAAGTTAAGTTGGTGAACAAGTTATTGTTCAAACGTTCACTTGCCAAACATAGGTTTTCGTAACAATTATTTGTAAAGAGATTTTTTGGTAAGTAATAATTTGGCAAATGAAATTATGCGAAAATTTGTTTGGGGAGTGATAATTTGGCAATTTCTTTTCGGTAAAACAAGGGAGACCCGTTTAAATGATGTGAGAACCATTGTAAAAAAAACCATTGTAAATTAAAATGAAAAGAAAAATAAATAAAAAAATGAGATTGAGAATAGTTAGACATCCACATATTTGTGCCGTTTATGAGCTACCAGGGAAGCCGCATGCGCAGAAGGAACTAAAGCCAAACCTCTTTATCTTCAACGTAGTCCTTGATTTTGTAATATGCTTTTTTAATAATGACACGTTTAATGTAGTTTTTGAACTTTCCATCGGTCAGTTCTATAACTGACTTAGGTAAATTGTTATAAAACGTATATCTACTGTTTATAAGAAAAGACTTACTAGTTTTTGTTAACCTGAATTTGGGTATTACAATTTCGTGTTTACTGCGTGTATTAATATTATGGAAGTCGCTTCTAATTTTGAAAAGCCCTCGGTTTTTGCGGACATATAAAATACATTCTAGGATATAAAGGGAAGGCAGAGTCAGTACATCGATCTCTTTAAATTTTTCTCAGAGGGACTCGCGCGGACTGCCGGCTTTTGAAAAATGAATATTGAGTCAACGTCTGCCGCCGATCCCCACAGCAGAATGCCATAAGACATAATACTGTGGAAATAAGCTTAGTACCTATATTAACCTAGCTGTAGCGTATATACCTACATACACGTACCTACATATGACCACAAACAAACATTCATGGCACCTATTCGTGATCACCAAACATCTGTAGAGCAGAGTAGCCGAAAACCGGCTCCTCTCCGGAGTGACGACGATATTAATATAAATCAATTGTATGATCATTTCTTTTCAATAGTTCACACTGAATACAACAAAACTTTTTGAAAAGAAGACAAAAAGTATTTGCCCTAAATTTATATTTAGTGATTGGGCAACTAGAGGTATCAGAAAAAGTAGGGAAAGACTATTTGAGCTTTATGACCTTAAATCTTATATAAACACTGAAACTTTTAATAAGTATGTTGTTAAGTATTCAAACATTTTTAGAAATACATGCAAGGTTGCCAAAGCCCTGCACATTAGCAACAAGATCAAAACAGCAGAAAATAAAATAAAGACAGTTTGGAAAGTCATAAATAACGAGACTAACAGGAAGAAAATACGTAACACTAGCTACACCTTAGATACAGCATGTGGTCCTAAAAGCTCTAATCAGGCAGTAGCTCAAGAATTTGTGATTTTTTTTACCGATATACCGTTAAAAACTACGGAGTCTCTTAATTCCTCTCCTGAAGTAGCAATTGGTTTATTAAAGGCGAATGTGTCTGGCTGCCCGGCTGAATTTAAATTTAAACACATAAACCCTATGATAGTTATTAAAGCTTTCCGGCAAATAAAAGTCAAACTGACCGAAGATCTTTGGGGAATGTCTATCAAAGTTTGTACATCCATAGTTGAGACTGTAGCACCATACTTAGCTTTAATTTTTAATTTGTGTGTAGACCAAGGAGTTTTCCCTGATTTAATGAAATACAGTAAAGTCATACCTCTTTTCAAATCCGGGGATAGTAAAGATACTAATAATTATAGACCTGTATCCGTGTTGCCAGTTTTTAGCAAGGTGTTTGAAAAAGTAATGCTTAATCAAATGCTCAATCATTTTAACACCAACAGAATCTTACACGACCAACAGTTTGGTTTCACTAAGGGACGTTGTACAACTGACGCCGGTGTAACCTTATTAAAGCACATATTTTCTGCGTGGGAAGCATCCCAAGACGCAATAGGAATATTTTGTGACCTCTCCAAAGCATTTGATTGCGTAAATCACGACACATTGCTTTTGAAACTTGAGCATTACGGACTAGGTAAACTTGCACTTAGTTTGGTAAAATCTTATTTAAGTGATAGACAACAATATGTTCAAATAAATGGTGTTAATTCACAGGGTTTAAAAGTAAAAATGGGGGTTCCGCAAGGCTCAATATTGGGTCCTTTCCTCTTTCTAGTATATATAAACGATCTACCCTATTTATTGAAAAACCAACCTCAAAATATGGTGTTATTTGCTGATGACACTTCTCTAATTTTTAAGATAAATAGACGGGCCCAAAATCTAGATGACGTAAATAATGCCCTACTTCAGGTCCATAATTGGTTCACAGCAAACAATTTAGTATTAAATGAAAAAAAAACGAAATGCATAAGATTTGCTTTACCAAATGTTAAAAGTAACGAGTGTGATATAGTATTGAATAAAGAGAAACTTGAATTCGTAGATAAAACCGTTTTCCTGGGGCTTACGCTTGATTCAAGGCTACAATGGGGTTCTCATTTGAAATCTCTTGCGGGGCGCCTAAGTTCAGCAGCATATGCTGTTAGAAAAATCCGTCAATTTTCTGATGTAGATACCGCTAGACTGGTCTATTTTAGTTACTTTCATAGTATAATGTCTTATGGCATTCTGTTATGGGGACGGGCTGCAGACATTGAGTCTATATTTATTCTGCAAAAAAGAGCCATCAGAGCCATATATAATCTTCGTAGGCGCGATTCTCTAAGGGAACTGTTTAAGGAAATCAAAATCATGACGGTACATTGTCAATACATCTACGAAAACATAATGTACGTTAGAAAAAATCTACATCTTTTTAATAAAAGAGGTGACAGACACAATTACAGTACGAGAACTAGAGACCAATTAGTTCAGCCGGGCTTCAGACTCGCTAAAGTAGACTCATCTTTCATGGGGTACTGTTTAAGATGCTATAATAAAATTCCACAAAGTATTCTTGAACTGAATGAGACGAAATTTAAATCATGCATTAAACGCACACTATGTAAGCAAGCATATTACAAGTTGGACGATTATATCTCTGATAAAAATGCTTGGCTCAATGCCGGTCCTGCTCCACATGGACAGGGGCGCATAAACTGATTAATGGATAGCATTAAATAGTATTGTTGGAGCTGCTGAAGATTGTACAACTATCTTTGCATTGTATAGATTCAATTTCTTTTGGTATTATATAACCGCATAGCCCATATTATGTGAGTACTATGTAATAGAAAGCTATCCTTCGTTGATAACCTACTTAATTTTTTTTTTTTTCTTTATGTCTTGAATTTGTCCTGGCGGTTAAGTGTATGTCATGCTCACTCAAATGTCTCGCTGATGGTGGCGCGTGTGTCGGATCAGTTAGTTCCCTTCAAAATGGTTGAGTTGAATGGTGCTGATACATGCGTCATGTTCGTGAACGGGCGCTGTCAGTTGTGACTGGTCATCTCTTGGTTGCCACGGCTTATTTGAATTAATTATTTTATTTTTTGAATTGTTCTTTTCCTTGTTTTTACTATGGACACTTTTAACGTGCACATCTTGCTACATCGCTCTCACATAATGTACCATCTAAACATGAATGATGTAACCAAGGTTTTGTAAAAATATTCTGATTTAAAAGAGTGTCCATGGAGTTTCTTGCCCGTTCTTCTCCATAGAGATCTACGTTAGGGAATGGGCAACTACAGTACTTTCACAGTTTTTATGCCTTGTGACTGGGACTGTAGCTAAATTTCATTGTTGTCTTTGTTTCGACAGTTCAAAAGTGCCTGTAACGGGCCTACTTGAAATAAATGCTTTGATTTTGATTTTGATTTTGATTGATTTTGAGTGCTTCGGACTCCGGACTCTGAACCGAACCCTCACTCACTGTGGACTTCACCCGCGACACAGTGCAGCGGTACAAAGCCCTCGTGATTATCATATCTGGGGAAATTATATTGATCTGCACACACGTTTGACAACTAGTGGAACAGGGAGTCGTTGCTCTTCCTCCACATTTTAGAAGGTCTGCGCATGAATGCAGTGGTAAAAACGTCGCTCGACTCCTAAGGGTCGTAGGTCGCACGAAAATGGTTTTAAAATGCAAAAAAAAACACACTTCCTCGAAAACTGGCTCTTATCGCAGTAGCATTAGGTTCAAATTGCTATGTATTTCACACGCGTGGATTGTATTCAAATTGAATAAAACATGTGGTTTTGTGAAGCAAAATTATACCATAACAAACAAACATACCTATATAAATATGTTTTCTATATTGCTTGTAAAATTTTCTACTTCTGTGAATTATCTGCTGGGAATTCAATTCAATGGCAATCGCCATACAAACTCATAATAACACACAACCTCGATCGATACTGAGGAATCAACGCGTTCCTATAGTACAAAAACAAAAATATTCTAGATATTTGAAGCTGGTTCAAGTTCACATCTTGCTATGTTACTCCCTGTTTTTTTTTTTTTTTTGGTGGGTGCGAAATCATCAAATGACTCCTCCCGCTCTGGGCGGAGCGGAAGGGAGTGTCAGACTCTTACTGACTAAAAACCACCCATGTTCCTTCATTGGCCCTTTATGTTCCAGGGCCGCGGTATCTCTTTCGAACAGTCCCGCAGCCCTGGCAGGCACCGGCCCTTGCGGGCCCCTCCCGTTTGCTGACAACTCTTTGAGGCGCACGTGGAACACGAACGCGCCGTCGACGCGGCCTGCCCGTCGTCATACGACGGACGGACGGCGAGCTAGCCCATTACTCACCGTCCACAGGCCCGCGCCTACGGTGGCCGAGAGCCATCACGGCGTGGCCCCCGACGCCCGGTGCTTCTCCCGCGGCGGCTGGGACGTGAGGAGGTTCTCTCCCTCTCACGTTCCGCCGCCTCCTTCGTTAGCATGACTGCTTCGCAGAAGGAGGCGACGGCTTCCCATTCCCTCTCGCCCCGGAACATGGCTTGAACCAGGGCCGGGCGCGAGAGGTCGCCGCCGCCAATCGCCGCTACGAGGACACGGCGGTGCTCCTCCCAAGCGGAGCAGACCTCGACGGTGTGCTTCACCGTGTCCTCCGGTCGATCCTCGCAATTGTAGCACCCGGGCGTTTCCTCCCGCCCGATTCGGTGCAGGTACCTCCCGAAGCACCCGTGTCCGGTGAGGACCTGCGTCAGGCGGAAGGTGAGGGCGCCGTGGCGCCTCCCTAGCCACTCCTCAAAGAGGGGACTTACCGATGTTACTCCCACATCTGATAATGAATCTAGACTAGAATTGACATCGAAACTATAAACTAATATATCATAGTTATTTTTAGGGTTCCGTACCTCAAAAAGAAAATACTGAACCCTTATTGGATCACTTTGTTGTGCGTCTGTCTGTCTATCAAGACCCTTTATCTGGAGAACGCGTGGAGGTATTGAGTTGAAATTAAAACTATATTTATAGGTCTACAGTCCCTTGAAGCTGTGAAAAAATCAAACTTCTAATTTAGCATTAAAAAAGATACAGCCCCGCTTATGCCGCAAAAAACGATATATTTCGACACTCACCCAGAAAAAGTAAAGCAAAAATTCTGAAAACCGTAAATATGTATTTTAATAACAGAATACCTACTTACAAATTTATACGGAACCCTCGGTACGACAGTCCAACTCGCACATTTCCATTAAAATCGGAAAGTACAATAAACAATGATATAAATTTTAACATTATTTTTAATGTTTTGATATTTTAACCAGTTTATAAGTCATATCACTTAAATCATTTATCCTAAATCTACTAATGAATAAAACATCACCGAAGCAAGGCGTTGCGCAAACGATTGTATTTGCACATAATATACCTACCTACATATTACCTTCTTAAATAGTTATCAAGTATCAGGCGATCACCTTGAGTTTTTTACAAAACACTATGCTGTCGTCATTTTTTGTGTATCAACAGTTTCTAAATAATAATATATTATTTTACTGAGAAATAAATAAATGATTTATCGGAATTGTAAGTAAGTAAGTATTTTTTTAGTTTGGAAATATGGGTACAGTACATGGTGATACACAGATAAAAGGTAGGTTCAGCCATTATAATGCTGGCAAACCGTCTGGCCGAGCCCCTTTGCAGATGTTAAGTTTTTTAGGGCTTTAAGGACATCACGTTTCGTAAATACTACTTAACCTAGTTGATGCTGATGATACTCGGGACCTGTTTCAACAAGGAGTAAAGTTAGAGGAAAAATGCTTTGCAAAGAGGTTGCAAACTTCGTCATCAGTTAATGCTGTTTCATTTCCCAGCCACATCTCCGAGGGAATGTCGTTAGATTTAGCCTTTTTCGTTTTGGCGAATGACCAAAAGAGTTTTGGGTTGCGCCTTATGCTCTTTTCAGTGAAGCATAGCATTGATAATAGTATAGTTGGCTCTTCTAAAGTTTAATCTAACAGGAATCTTACTTTTTAATAAAGCGGCGGACGTGTTACTTAATGATATTTCGAGTGGTGGGTGAGAGACATCTGCTACTGATAGGAGGTTATTGCATCCACTTACTCATCCTCCATAGAAGTTACAAAATATTAAGTCTAGGTTTTTTTATAACTATTTTTAACTGAGTTTATTTGCTCCATGTTACATAACGACATAATCTCTTACTCTGGACTCTTACCTTTTACTCTGGACGCTCTTACTGTGCAAGTCTTTCTACAACGTTCTCACGTATATGATTGTATAATCTCAACATTAATGATGTAGTCAAGATCTTGTTGTCTTGTTGTTGTTGGTCTTGTGTTGTTGTTGTGGTCTTGTTGTTGTTGTTGTGATTTTGATTGAAAAGAGTATCCATGGAGTTTCTTGCCCATTCTTCTCCATAGAGATCTAGGCTTTGGAGTTGGCAACTACAGTACTTTCACAAGTTATTATGCCTTGTGTCTGTGACTGTAGCTTCGCCTTATATGTTTTTCTGGGGATCCTGCCGTTTTGCCGAAAAGATTTTGCCAAATTTTCATTACCCAAACAAATTTTAGCAACCTTTTTTTATACCAATGTAATATTTGGAATAATTTTAGGACGCAAATTTTCATTTGGTCAAATGTTTACTTGGCAGATTATTACCAAGGATAATGTCATTAAGGCATTTGGTCTTTAATCAAATGATTTATTACAGCAAACAAAATTAAGACAATAAACGTTTAGTCAAATGATTTGTTATGACAAAAAATATAAAAGGCAAAAATTTTGGAATGAAGACATAACACAAATTGATTTAATATAGCGTAATTGAAATTTAACAGATGCTGACAGAAACCCTAACCCTAGACGGTCGACGTCAGGGGCACCCCGAGGTTCGGTTAGTTAGGTTCCTGTAAACCTTGCAGACAGAAGTAGGAGCCCCGCGCAGCGGGAATCCGTCGACCTGCTGACGGAAACGCTAACCCTAGACGGTCGACGTCAGGGGCACCCCGAGGTTCGGTTAGTTAGGTGCCTGTAAACCCTGCAGACAGAAATAGGAGCCCCGCGCAGCGGGGATCCGTCGACCTGCTGATGGAAACACTAACCCTAGACGGTCGACGTCAGGGGCACCCCGAGGTTCGGTTAGTTAGGTTCCTGTAAACCTTGCAGACAGAAATAGGAGCCCCGCGCAGCGGGGATCCGTCGACCTGCTGACGGAAACGCTAACCCTAGACGGTCGACGTCAGGGGCACCCCGAGGTTCGGTTAGTTAGGTGCCTGTAAACCCTGCAGACAGAAATAGGAGCCCCAACCGAATCCAAATAGGAGATTCCAACTATAGTTAATAGTGCTTTTGACTGAAATAGTAAGTTTAAAATTGACGACACCAAATATTTGGCTTATTTAATTTTGCGTAAAATATGTTATACCAACTGAAATATTTGACTAGATAAAAAATGGTAAAAGTACTAGTTGGTGAACAAGTTATTGTTCAAACGTTCACTTGCCAAACATAGGTTTTCGTAACAATTATTTGTAAAGAGATTTTTTGGTAAGTAATCATTTGGCAAATGAAATTATGCGAAAATTTGTTTGGGATGTGATAATTTGGCAATTTTTTTTCGGTAAAACAAGGGAGACCCGTTTTTCTGACATTCAAAAGTGACTGTTATGGTCTAATTGAAATAAATGCTTTGAGTTAGAGTTTTAGTTTTGACGTCACCATCATCTCTGTAAGGCTTCGCTAGACACCACCAAACTCCTGCGCTAGTTTGCCGAAATCTAACATCCCAACATAACATTCAAGTTCATACATCTTTGTTGGATTGGGCACTCAGCACGTGAAGCAATCATCTTCAACATACCGTTGCTGCTGTCTCTCACGCGTTTAAATATAAACTCTTTTGCAAAAAAAAAACGGGCACTTTAGATTTTTTTCTCTACTTCAATGAAGAAGAACAAGAAATAGGTTTTATTAATTTGACGATGTATTGGCATGTTATTTGAAGCATCCTGGCATGCTTCTTTACGTTTCAAATTTAAAATTTGAAATTAATAAAAGAAAAATAGTGATTATTGTGGATTATTCTAAAATTGCTTTACTAATGGCGCGAATTGCTGAAACGATTTTTAACTGATTACGATATTTTAAAACTTTTTGGATATTTTCTGCAAATTAAACAATGTAATCTTTCTTTTTACATTAAATACCACTTTTTGATTTATGAGTGATAAAGCGATAAGGGCCGGTAAAATTATAGCCCTACTTGAAGAAGGTTGTTCGCAAACTTACGAGTCTCAACGGCTAAATGTGAGTCGTTCAACTGTCCAGAGGACTTGGCAACGGTATCAAGAGACCGGTTCGGTCAAAAGTCTTGTTGGATTCTCTCTAAAAGCTTACCATTGTAAGGTGAAAATCGTATTTACTCTGGGATCCCCTATTACTCACAATAAAACCATATATCAAAATATTCTTGTTACTATACATATATTTAAATCGGCCGAAAAGATTTTGCCAAATTTTCATTACTCAAACAAATTTTAGCAACCTTTTTTTATGCCAATGTAATATTTGGAATAATTTTAGTACGCACATTTTCATTTGGTTAAATGTTTACTTGGCAGATTATTACTAAGAATAATGTCATTAAGGCTTTTGGTCTTTACTCAAATGATTTATTACAGCAAACAAAATTAAGACAATAAACGTTTAGTCAAATGATTTGTTATGACAAAAAATATAAAGGCAAAAATTCTGGAATGAAGACATAACACAAATTGATTTAATATAACGTAATTGAAATTTAACAGATGCTGACAGAAACCCTAACCCTAGACGGTCGACGTCAGGGGCACCCCGAGGTTCGGTTAGTTAGGTTCCTGTAAACCTTGCAGACAGAAATAGGAGCCCCGCGCAGCGGGGATCCGTCGACCTGCTGACGGAAACGCTAACCCTAGACGGTCGACGTCAGGGGCACCCCGAGGTTCGGTTAGTTAGGTGCCTGTAAACCCTGCAGACAGAAATAGGAGCCCCAACCGAATCCAAATAGGAGATTCCAGCTAGTTAATAGTGCTTTTGACTGAAATGGTAAGTTTAAAATTGACGACACCAAATATTTGGCTTATTTAATTTTGCGTAAAATATGTTATACCAACTGAAATATTTGACTAGATAAAAAATGGTAAAAGTACTAGTTGGTGAACAAGTTATTGTTCAAACGTTCACTTGCCAAACATAGGTTTTCGTAACAATTATTTGTAAAGAGATTTTTTGGTAAGTAATAATTTGGCAAATGAAATTATGCGAAAATTTGTTTGGGAAGTAATAATTTGGCAATTTCTTTTCGGTCAAACAAGGGAGACCCATTTAAATCATTTCTAAAACCTCATCCACAATTAAAATCACCTAAACACTTTCATGACTAAAACTTCAACCGACTGCCACAAATTTTCTCTCTGTGCTACTCAAAAATCAAACATCATTCTATATTCAAAACGTAACTTCTCAATACTATAAAAACCATAAACTTCAAAACTGCCAGTCATCAATAGAGATAAAATTCTATAAAGCTAATATCATAATATTACAACATCCCCTCTGAATTTTATGTCTATTACAGTTTGAATAACATCTCATAACTTCTCATCAACTACTTTAAAAACCCAACTTAACTAACTACACCAAACAAACTTTTGAATTAATTAATCTAAACACCTTACATAACTAACTTAAACATTACAATTTCAAATTAATTCTCAAACAACCTTATATTTTAATTAACCTACATAACTCATCACATTATAGAATGTTCTTTTATGTATCACTCACTATACACTGTCTCAATCTCAAAAACTTTGTTCTATCCAATGGTTTGGTCAGTATATCTGCCAAATTGTTCTTAGTCGGACAATAGTAAATATCTAATAAATTTTTGTCTATTTTCTCCTTAATGAAATGATATATAACATCAATATGTTTGCTTCTTCTATTTAAAATTCCATTTTTAATCAAAACTATAGCAGATTGATTATCAACAAACAATTCAGTTTTTGGTAATTTATTTGTCAACTCGAAGATCAAACTCTGAATGTATAGTAGATCTTTTATACATTCGGCCGCAGAAATATATTCAGCCTCAGTACTGGAAAAAGCAGTGACTGACTGTTTACGTGAGCACCAATGAATTGGACCACCACCATAAAATATTACGAAGCCAGTCGTACTTTTCCTAGTATCAGGATCACCTACAAAGTCTGCATCACAATATGCTTTCAAAGTCAAATCGTTACCACGAACATACTGTATACCACTGCTGACTGTATTTTTAATATATCTAAAAAGGTTCTTAATATTTCCAAAATCATTTAAGTTAGGATGTTCTTGATGCCTACTACAATAACCAACATGGAAAGCTATATCCAATCTTGTTTTATTCACCAAATACAACAATGAACCAATCAATTGTCTATATCGATGCACATCATCAACATTTACTTTCCCCTCTTGATGTGTATCAATTAAAATATCTGGGTGACTACTATCTTTTAAGTTTTCATATTTAAACTTTTCCAAAATTTGATTTATATAACTTTCTTGATAAATCTTAATAAAGTTTTGTTCTACTTTAACATCAAACCCTATAAACTTTTCTGTCTTATCAAATTTCCGCATTTCAAATTCTTTTTCTAATTTATTAATAATTTTATTTAAATCAATTTCATTTTCACCAATTAAAATACCATCGTCTACATAAATAGCCAAGTATATTTCTTTTTCTTTATTAACAAACACACATGGATCCGATTTTAATTGTAACAAACCTAATTTCTTTAAAAACTCCGTTAATCTCTTGTTCCACATAAGTGGTGCTTGTTTTAATCCATATAAACTCTTCTTTAACTTACAAACTTTATTCTCTTTATCTTTTATATCATATCCTAAAGGTATTTCCATAAAAATTTCTTCATCTAATTCTCCATATAAAAATGCCGTTTTTACATCAAATTGTTTAATTTTAAACCCTTTTTGTGCTGCAATCGCCAACAACAATCTTACACTACTTGTGTTTACTACTGGACTATATGTCTCCTTATAATCAATATTATATTTTTGTAGAAATCCTCTTGCCACTAATCTAGCCTTATATCTTCCACCAGGCTTTATAGTAAAAATCCATTTACTTGAAATTATTTTCCTATTTTTCGCTTCACTTTTATTCACAATTTCCCAAGTTTTTTTTCTATCTAATGAATCTTTTTCCTCATTCATTGCTATCTTCCATAAATCCTTTTCAAAACTATTAAAAACATCTGTATAAGTCAAAAACGAAGTCTCCAAATCATAATCTTTCAACCAAAATGGCAATTTCCTTTCTCTTCTCGGTAAAATCCTCAATCCATCATTAATCACTGGTTCAATTGCATCTTCAAACTCATCATTAGTTTCAACTACTCTATCATTACCTTCTTCTTCTTCTTCCCCTCTCAAAGTATTATTCTCTTCAACATCGACTCTAATTTCTTCAACGCTGTCTTCAAAAATATCATTATCTTCAACAATTCTGCCTCCTATTTCTTTAACACTATCTTCAAAAATATTATCTTCAACAATTCTCCCACCTATTTCTTCAACGCTATCTTCAAAAATATTATCTTCAACAATTCTTCCTCCAATTTCTTCATTACTAACATCTACATCACCACTTTCACCACGAAAACTATCACCATTAATAACATCACTACCAATACCAACTTTAACCGTTTTAAATAAATTCTCTAAATCGCACTTTTCCACTCTACAATTACACATTTTCAAATAATCTGCAACTTCACTCTTACTATTATTAAACACCACATCTCTCGAGTAAATAATTCTAAAATTTGAAGGATCCCAGATCTTATAACCATTGTTAGTAAACCCTACTAAAAGCCCTTTACTACTCCTGGAGTCAAGCTTATTTAACTGATAATTATTTTTGTAATATGTTAAAGATCCAAAAATATTCAAATGTTTTAAATTCGGTATTCTATTGAACCACATTTCTGCTGGTGTTTTAACATTTATTGTATTGGCACTCCTGTTTAATAAATAAGCAGAAGTTAACACAGCTTCACCCCATAAATCATGTGGTAAATGGTAATGCATATCAAAAAGCAACGCTCTTGTTCGTTCCATTAAAGACCTATTTAATCTTTCAGCTTTACCATTTAGTTGTGGAGAATATGGAATAGTGTAATCAATATTGATACCTTTGTTATTACAATACATTTTTGATTGTTTACTAGTATATTCACCTCCATTATCACATCTAAATGTTTTAACTGTAGTTTTAAAATGATTTTCTGCCAAATTTATATAGTTAATTATTTTTGAAAAAGCCTCGCTTTTATTTTTGATTAGATAAACTTTTACAAAATGAGTATAACCATCCAAGAATGTTATAAAATATTTGTAACCATCCCATGTTTCTGTTTGAATAGGACCACAAATATCGCTATGAATTATTTCTAATGGTTGACAAGCTCTCTGTCTAGTTGTTTTAAAAGATTTTCTACATAATTTCGATTGTGTGCAGACATCACAGATGTCGACTTCCTTTACACGGCCGCCATCTATCCCTCGAACAATTTCCTTTGTCTTGTTAACAAGTACATGTCCTAATGCACGATGCCAGAATTTACTATCTATTTGAAAAACATTGACTGACCTCGAAGGTACGACTGGCTTTGTCGTATTTATTAATAATTTTAAATAGTATAGACCATCCTCCCTCCGTTCACAAGTCTCCATACATTCAGAGTTTTTACCTCCGAGTTGGCAGCTTGTTCTGAAAAATTTTAAAAAATAATTATCATCAGCTAAACTAGATACAGATATCAAGTTCTTTTTAAGTTGGGGAACACATAAAACATTTTTAAATTAATATTATTAGAATACAAGTTTCCCATTGTGTTAACATGATGTATGTTTCCATCTGCTGTCATAATTTTATAATTTATTTTCTCCTTATCTACAAGATAAGTTTCTGATGTAACAATGTGACTACTTGTTCCAGAATCTATAATGAATTCAACTTCCTCTTCGTTTGAATGATCTGTATAAAAGTTACTTACAGTTTGCTTTAAGCAGAATTTTGTGTAATGTGAGTTTGCCTTACAGTTTCCACAATTAAATTGTGAGTTGCAATCTGCATGTCTATGTCCACTCTTCATGCACTTATAGCATAAGCTGTTGTTTCCTCTCCCATCATGTATTTCTGCTCTGCAAAATCTCGCTATGTGGCCTTTTCTTCCACACTTAAAGCAACTCTTCACATGAAAGCTGTTCTCTATGTCTTTTACAGTCTCATTCTCATAGGATGTTGTTGGTTTCGGTTCTTCATTTGCATCACTATTTTTTCTCATTTTAAGCTCCAAATTTATTCTTGAGATTAAATTTATTAAATTTTTGTCTTCTTTTGACGTTGATTCCCATGCAGTTCGAAAGTGAATCAAGTCCTTTGGTAAATTAGATAATATTTTTGAAATTATTTGCTCATCATCGAATTTGTATCCTAATGCCCTTATTCTCGTTGCCTTGTTCTCTATTTCCGCTATTTCTGTCATTAAATTTTTATTCATTATTTTATATTTGTAAAACTCTTCTAATTGTTGTGAAATTTGTGTGTCTTTGTGTCCAAGAAATAATCGGTCAAATTTATTTATAATATCCTTTGATTTTTCACAGTTTATTGCGTACACCATGTATTTGTCGCTTATAGCACATATAATTAATAATTTTGCCTTAGCATCTTTCTTTTTAAAGTCCTTAACTGTTATTTCAGCATCTTTTTCCAAAACTTGTTCCAATTCTCTTGCAGTCAAAAGTAATATTAATTTTTGTTTCCATATAAAATATTCTTCTTCAGTTTTTAATTTCGAAATAGTAATTTCTTCCGCCATGTTCAAATAATATTGTATTTTTTTTTAATAACAATTTCACACTTTTTCTCCAGACATTTTTAGGCTTCTTCTACTAGTTCCACCTTACCTTCACAGTCTTCACACCATATCTTCATCGGTGGCGAGGGCCCATAACCTCTTGTTGGATTCTCTCTAAAATCTTACCATTGTAAGGTGAAAATCGTATTTACTCTGGGATCCCCTATTACTCACAATAAAACCATATATCAAAATATTCTTGTTACTATATTTAAATCATTTCTAAAACCTCATCCACAATTAAAATCACCTAAACACTTTCATGACTAAAACTTCAACCGACTGCCACAAATTTTCTCTCTGTGCTACTCAAAAATCAAACATCATTCTATATTCAAAACGTAACTTCTTAATACTATAAAAACCATAAACTTCAAAACTGCCAGTCATCAATAGAGATAAAATTCTATAAAGCTAATATCATAATATTACAACAAAAAGAAGACCCGGTTCGGGAAGAAAACGATGCACAGAACCAAGAGATGACCGCTTTTTGGTCAGTCATGCGTTGCGGAATCGTAAGGCGTCAAGTTTGGACCTGAAGAAGAGCCTTGAAGAAGTAAGAGGAGTAGAAGTTAGCTTGTGGACGGTCAGGAGGAGGCTTTTGGCTTCCAATATCAGGAGTTACCGCCCAGCTCGGGGCCCTAAATTACTCCGTGAGCACTGTGTTGCTCGACTTCAGTTTGCTCGGAACTGTGCTTCATGGACTCTGGAGGACTGGAATAAAGTATTGTTTTCTGATGAAGCTAGAATCTCTTTGTGTGGAGAGGACCGACGCCGGCGAGTGCTGCGAAGACCACGGGAACGAACGAACTATGAACGAACGAACTATGCGGAAGTGTGTTTCGAAGAAATCACTCCTTATGGCGGAGGCTCTGTTATGTTTTGGGCAGCAATTAATTCGACGGAGCGTACGGAGTTAGTTTTCATAGAAAATGGAACATTAAATGCACACCGGTACATAATGGAAGTCCTAATTCCATATGCACAACCCACATTGACTGCACTTGGGGAAGATTCCATTTTTATGGACGACAATGCTCGCCCGCACCGTTCTGGCGACGTGGAAGCGTACATGCAAGAAGTTGGGATCCGTCGTTTAGATTGGCCAGCTCGAAGTCCTGACCTCAATCCAATTGAGCATGTCTGGGATGTTCTAAAGAGACGGGTAAGATCAGTGCAACCTGCTCCACAAAACATCTGCATCAGGGAGCTAAAAAGAGTCATTGCAGAAGAGTGGGAACGTATTCCTCAAAACGTTATTAAACACATCGTGGAAAGCATGCCCAGAAGGATTCAAGCTGTGATTTTGGCAAGAGGAGGTCACACTCGTTATTAGGTTTTTACATTTGTAACATTATTTAATTAAAAAAAGTAAAAAAAAATCTTGTCTTTATTGCCGACCACTTCTTATTGTTTGGGCGTGTACATCGGTTTTAAAGAATCCATCGTTTTTTTTTCTTTTAATTGCCCGAATTCACTTCACGCGCATTAATTTACACGATTATAAGTATAAAGACTACGTCAAAGAAATAAATTTCATTTAATTAACTCAAATTGACCTTAGAACGTAAATTTCCTTAGGTGCCCGTTTTTTTTGCAAAAGAGTGTAGATGCGACTTTCTTGCGGATAATCGCTTGAAAGCCGTCTGTGCGCGCCTCCGCAAAGATTGCAGATGAACGAGGCAGCCGCAACAGCATCCTGAATATGTTGTTGTACTGTATTATAATGACATTGGCGGCCCGCCGGGTATGATTCACCCATAGGCTGCTCGAGTAGAAGGATTGGCAGTATGCCTTAAACAGAATGATTTTCACTTCTACCGAATGACGCGCAAAACTACGTGCAAGCACGCCAATGCCCTTCGTTCCCTTTCCAAGTCGGCGTCATCAGTCATATGTTCAGTGAGAATGTGTCCCAAGTACTTGAAGCTAGCTACCACCCTCAGAGCCACTCCATTTACCATAATAGGCGGAACTCAGACCGACCAGACTTTTAGTACCTTTAACATCAGAACTTCGCTCTTAGAAGCGTTATATTTCAGTCCATGCTCCGCTGCGTATGCACCTACCGACGGCGATAAATATTTACCTTTTTAGGGTTCCGTAGCCAAATGGCAAAAAAGGAACCCTTATAGATTCTTCATATCTGTCTGTTTGTCCGTATGTTACAGTCACTTTATTCCGAAACTATTAGAACCACACAGTTGAAACTTGGTAGGTAGATTCTGTGAACTGCTTTACGATTTTTATACAAAAATAAAAGATTAAGGGGGGCTCGCCACACATGGAACTGAAACTAAAAAAAAACATCAAACCTATACGTGCGTGTCTGTAGGTATATAATATAGGTCTTTAAAACTGACTTTGAGGTTTCTAAAACCATTTTTTCTCAAAGTCAATCGTTTGAAAAATAAACACTTCCAAAGTTGTTAAATGTGTCCCCCCCCCCCCCCCCCCTCTAATTTATAAAGTAAGACGAGGAAAATTCTGAAAAAAAAAACCTGTACTCAAGACATTTTGTACACACAAGCTGTTGGTAAACCTTTATTAATAAATAAATAAATGTAGGATTGTAGAACGTCAAAAACTTTCAATGAAAATTGGTTTGAATAAGATTTGATATTTAGTTTTTCAGATTTGGGACTTTTTCATCAAAACTGCAGCAGTAACTTTGTTTTTATTAACATATTATGAAAAACAAATTTAGTTTTGCTGTTGAATGTAATACAATATAACATTTATAAATGAGCCTTCAAAATATTTTTATTATATTGTTTGTTGCTACGGAACCTTGAGTGCGTGTGAGTACGACTCGCACTTGGCCGGTTTTTTAACTCTGCAATTCCCAGTGTCACTTGTAAATACCTAGGTGGCAGAAGGTTTATGATGTTTTTCTACCACAACGCAATTTACTTTTAATTTCTACCTAAACATTTTCATTTTCATGTGACCGCGACCTTTCGGCCGCGTAAAATTATTATAAAAATATTACAAATTAATCATTCATCAAGAGTTTTAATTTTTATGCAAGTTACTTCTTATGACATCATCTATCAGTCCCGTCAAAATCGGTCCAGCCATTTCGGAGATTAGCCGGAACCAACAGACAGACGGACAGAGAGACAGACAAAAACTTTTGTTATTACCGTATCTTTATGTACAATTATAAGCACTCAGTTAAAGCTGTAGTTGAAAATACAAATAGACATTTCAATTTTATTATTTGTACAGATAAAAATTATTTATTGTGCGAGCAATTATTATTGATTCAATTATACAAGGCTCGTAAAACTCCCCAAACAGTAGCATGTCAACAGTCCACACGGTCCTCACACTCGCAGACGCGCTCAATATATTCGATAGCAGACAGTGGAGGAGTCAGCGAGCGCAGGGCACACCGTCGGGCCTCTTCAATTGATAAATGAGTGGTGTTCTCGTGCATCGCGGATTTGCGAGTGCCGACACCGCTCGCAGTCGCCAAGCGTCGCGCGTCGCCGCTCCATCAACTGTTAATAACATTAACAGCTTATCACACAAACGGCTTGGTTCTGAATAGAATAGCATACAATGATTTTATTTGTGTAAAAACATGGTACATTAAGGTCTTTTAAATAGGGTGTGAACTTACATGTTTCGCCATAGAATGGCATACAAATATGTATTAAGACATGTTACGAAACATCAATATTTGTTTAACTATTAATAAATAATAGGTATAGGTCAGAGTTCCCCAATCTTTATTGTCTTGTAGACCCCTTGCCATGTTTTACGATTTTGTGTAAACGGGGTTCTACCCAAAATCGACGGGGTCTAATTTTCAAATGTATTTTGACCGATATCTAACTGTAACGAGGTGTAGAACAAGAAAAAAACCCATTAATTTTCACACATTTCCTTAACAAAAACTGATTTTAAGCACAAATAATGGAAAAGAAAAACAAAACCGTTACCGAATAACAAAAAAGTGGACTACATTAAATGAAAATGGAAAATAATCCGATTCGAACTTCATATCACTTCCGTAATAAATATGTCACCGATGCTGACGAGACACCAAGCCAAACTACAAAAGGCATACCCACCATCTCCGGGCTCGTCGCTCAGCTCCACCTCGCAGCCACACCCGTAAACACCGTGTCGCCGGTCGCTGCAGTTGCGTCGAGCTCGAGCGACGAGTTTTTCTCCCCGCCGTCGACTCATCACCACCACGACGACGAGGTAGAGGACGGCCACCAGCGGGCTTGGGACCTAGAAGGCCAACAGGCCCCGAACAGGGTCCCCGCTGCCGGTGGAAAGGTTTCGTGCATGCGATGGACTCAGGCCATTAATGAACATGTCATGCGCGCCTATTATGGGGCTACTGAGAGGGGAAGCAACTTGACTGCGTACCGTGGTCGAATGCTCTCTCTGTTTCAGGTGCTTGAGCCAGGTGTCAGCGTGTCGGCGCAACGACTGTCGGATCAGGTGCAGGTCATCCAGCGTAACCATAATATTTTGGATGACACCGTACTTGATCGACTACGCTCCGAATCACGGAGTAACCTAGTTACGCCTGCTTCACCTATGATCGCGGTACAGCTGCAAAATGTTACCAGTGCTTCGCCGCGATCCGACCGAGGTGGTGAAGAGGATGATGATGAAGTTATATCTGTGAGTACCCAGTGCAACGCACAATTGAGGAGTGCTTTGGAAGGTGCATTCCGGGAGTTCCGTTCCACACCGCCTGAACTTAGACCACGACTACCTCGTTTGCCTATGCACAAGAAAAACAAGGCGCTGGTGTGCGCTCTAGATTCGCAGCTGTCAAACTGCGGACAGCAGCAAAGACCTCGCCGATACTCACTGAATATTGTACTGTGCACTGTGCAGCTGTAGCGGCATGTCGTGTAGCTCACGTCAAATATCCTAACAATGACAGAGCTACACGACCAAAATTAACTGTTCAAAGTCAAAGTCAAAGTCAAAGCATTTATTTCAATTAGACCATTACAGGCACTTTTGAAAGTCAAAAATAAAAAAGCTAAGCTACAGTCACAGACACAAGGCATAATAACTTGCGAAAGTACTGTAGTTGCACATTTCAAATCGTAGATCTCTATGGAGAAGAATGGGCAAGAAACTCCATGGACACTCTTTTAAATCAAAATATTGTTACAAAATCTTGGTTACATCATTCATGTTGAGATTATACATATATGTGAGAACGATGTACAAAGACGTGCACATTAAGAGCGTCCAGAGTAAAAGATTAAACCAACAATTTAAAAATAAAGTAATTAAAATAAACCGTGGCAGGTAAGAGATGACCAGTCCCAACTGACAGCGCCCGTTCACGAACATGACGCATGGATCAGCGCCATTCAACTCAACCATATTGAAGGGAACTAAATGACCCGACACACCCGCCACCATCAGCAAGACATTTGAGTGAGCATGACATTCTCTCAGCCACCAGGACACATTCAAGTCAATGAAAGATAACAAAATATAAATGGTAGCTTTACAGTACATAGTACTCACACATGTGCTATGCAATTATATAATACTAAGAGATGGAATCTATACAATGCAAAGATAATTATTTTACAATCTTCTGCAGCTTCCACAATAACTTCACATGGTAATCAATTAGTTTGCACTCACAATGTTGATATAAAATATACAATTCACACCCTAAATTTCCAGAAGAGAAACGAGAAAGAAAAATATAATTAAAGAATTAAAGGGGGAGCATCCCTTCCAAACAATAAAATCTTAGTTCGTGAGCCCAAATGGCTGTGGAGCAGGACCAGCATTGAGCCATGCATTTTTATCTACGAGATAGTTTTTTTTTTTTTTTTTAATCTTTATTTTTTTTTGAAAAAGGCTTTAATCGCGAAGCGATTATGTCAGCCCCGTAGTTTTACAATATACTTAGAATCTAGATAATAACTATGATCTTAACTTAATTAATTTAACAATCAAGTGATATAACTTAATAGCTAATTTGGACGTAGGTTTAGACAAGATCGAATTACACATTCCAACATCCCTTAAACTAAGTCCCGCTTCTGATTCTAAAGCTCTCCGTTCTTTTCCATGTTAATTTTGATATCATTAAAATGGTGTCACCGTCAACAATAGACTTAGCTTTTAAGCAAAATTTTGCAGCTAAATATTTCCGTCGAATAAACAATGGCGGCAGACATAACTCCGATTCCATCGCGTGGATTGGGCAACTTTTTAAAAAACCGCCAACTACTCTCATGGCTTGGTTTTGGATTTTATCTAATTTCGAAATATTGGTCTTAGCGCTATTATCGATCAAAAAACTTTATTTATTTATTTATTAATCACCAACTCGCACTAACAGTGTAAGACACCAAACATACAAGTTATAGGCTAATAGAAGACATAAAATTAAAATAAAACAAAACTAAATAAAGACACACTAATACAAAATTAAATAGAATTATACAAAATTAAATAGGATTATTCAAATAAAAAAGAATTACTTATACAAAATTAAATTAAATAGAATTAAGATGGAATTATTAATAGTGTTCAATTAAAATTGAAAATTAGTATAAAAATATCAATATACAGCAGTTATGGTTAATATTATAATGTGATGGTACTAGGTGCGGCTATGGACTCCAGGTACCGCGCAGCAGTGGTCAGGAATCTCAGCTCAGTACTAGCAAAAACATCTAAGGACTCGTCATATAGTAAAATGTTGTTTATATGCGTGAGGGCTACATACAATGAACTTGTTTGAAGGGTCGCGGACCTGGTTTGAGGTATTGAAAAAAGTGGACGTTGTCGAGGGCGAAGTGCATGTCGAATGGGTAAAGGGACGTTAAAGGAAATGAATTGCAATAGAGAGGAATTGAAGTGGGAACCACGGACTAGACGCAAGAAATATTTCACGGTAGCAACATTTCTCCTTACTTCTAAGCTCTGATAATTCACCATACCCAGTATGAATGGTGTTGGATACATATACGGGTAATAGCCATACATTTTGAAGTAAAGGTAGCGGACAAACGACTTTTGTACCCTTTCAAGGACCAAAGTATATTTTTTTTCGTGAGGGTTCCAGATTATATTGTTGGTTTCTAGTAAACTGCGGATGTACGAGTTGTATAATAAGATAATGGTGTGTCGATTATTAAAAATTTTAGCCTGACGAAGAACAAAACCTAAGTTTTTGCGGGACTTGTTGCAGGTTTGTATTATATGTTGATTAAATGTGAGGTGAGAATCAAAATTTGTACCCAAATCGCGTATGGTGGAAACTCGCTTCAATGGCTCGTTGTTCAAAGTGTAGGTATTGTTTATGGGCTGTGCGGCCTTTGAGAAGGTCATAATTGCACATTTACCAACATTGAGGCTGAGGTTATTAGCAGCACTCCAAGTTTGTATGCTATCGATATCGAGTTGTAATGCAGCTGTATCGCTGGAGTTGACGATGGGGAGAGCTACTTTAACATCGTCGGCGTACATCAAGACTGTGGAGTGTTTAACATGTGCAGGTAGATCGTTAATCACTATTAGAAAAAGCAGAGGCCCGAGGTTAGTGCCCTGCCCAATGCCAGAAGTGACAGCGTAGCACTCGGAATTGGCATATTTATATGTGACATATTGCTTGCGTTCGTGTAGATAATTTGCGAAGAATTTAAGCAACGCTGGAGAGAAACCCGCCATGGCTAATTTGCTTAAAAGTATGTCGTTATCGACCCGGTCAAAAGCCTTTTGGAAATCGAAATAAGCCACATCGACTTGTTTTTGGCAATTGATGTTTTCGGCTAGTAATGTTGTTATATTAAGCAAATTAGACGTAGTTGAGCGATTTGAAAGGAATCCGTGCTGTTCATCTACGAACCACCGTCGCAGTTGCTTGAATATTTTTTTATAAAGCACCGATTCAAACACTTTAGCAAATATCGATAAAACTGCTATTGGCCTGTAATTCTTGATGTCACTTTTTGGGCCGCTTTTGTGTACCGGAAGAACTTTAGACATTTTCCACACCGTTGGATATACATTTGAAGCTACGGAAAGGTTAAATATAAATTGTAAGGGTTGTGTGAAAATTGCACAGCCGTCCTTAACCAAATACTGGGGTATTCCGGACCTTGGACCTTGAGTCTATTTAGGAGGAAGCCGAGCCATAGCCCCACGAACCTCAGATTCCTGGATGTATTCCATATTTATCTGTTGAGATGCACAATTAGTAGAATTATTCGCAGATGCGAGAGCAAGCTCGGGATCCAGTGATGGTATGTTTGGCAGGAAAACACTACCAAAATATTTAGAGAACACATCAGCCACTTGCATCGGTGACATGTCACCAAAGGTAGACGGCTCATTGCTTTCCCTATTATTTTTAACAAAGTTCCAAAAAGTTTTTGGATCGCGTTTTATATTAGACTGTATGCGGTTAGTATACGAAGCAAAATCAGCCTCTGTACTTTTCCGCAATAGGCGCCTGTAGTACGAAAAAAATGCGTAATTTAATTGGTTGTGATCATTCTGTTTATAGAGTCTGTGGTAATGATTTTTCATGTTATTAAGTTTAATAGAGGTAGGTGTAAACCATTTGGGGTAATGCTGTCGCTTTCCTTTAGTCTTTTTAAGGGGGACGGTTTGGCAGATAATATTATTGATTAAACCGTATAGGGTGTCAACAGCAGCCTCGACATCATTACAAGAGTACACTGGCTCCCAGTCTATAGCAGCAAGACCAGAGTACATTATTAGGTATAATCCTGCATCACTGATGAGCGTGCCAATACAATGAATTTGTTAATTCTACACCGTAATCGTTAGTCGCGTGCGTGCGATCTACACGAGTGCCGTGACAGAACTGTACGAGATAGTCTTCCAACTTATAATATGCTCGTTTACATAGTGTGCGTTTTATGCATGTTTTAAATTTCTTCTCATTAAGTTGTAGAATGTCAAGTGGTATTTTATTGTAAAATTTTACACAGTACCCCATAAAAGAAGTGCGTACTTTTGACAATCTGAAACGTGGCTGATCTAATTTGTCCTTATTTCTAGTATTGAAATTATGCCTGTCGCTTATTTTACTAAAAAGATGTCTATTTTTCCGAACATACATAATGTTTTCATAAATATATTGACAAGGTACCCGTCATGATGTTAATTTTTTTAAACAATTCTCTTAGAGACTCGCGTCTGCGTAGGTTATAAATGGCGCTTACAGCGCTTTTCTGCAGAATAAATATTGAGTCAATATCTGCAGCCCGTCCCCACAGCAGAATACCGTAAGACATGATGCTATGGAAGTAACTAAAATAGACCAGTCTCGCGGTATCCACGTCTGTTAATTGCCGTATTTTAAGGACAGCGTAAGCGGCTGAACTTAGCCGCCCTGCAAGTGCTGTTAAGTGAGGACTCCATTGCAGTTTCGAGTCAAGCGTAATCCCCAAGAAAACCGTCTTATCGACGAATTCTAGTATTTCCTTGTTCAATACAACGTTACATTCGTTACTTTTACATTCGGTAACGCGAATCTTATACATTTAGTTTTCTTCTCATTTAACACCAAATTATTTACAGTAAACCAGTTATGAATCTTAAGCATAGCGTTATTTGCGTCATCAATCTCTTGTGCACGTCTGTCTACCTTAAAAATCAGTGATGTGTCGTCAGCAAATAACACCATTTGAGGTTGACTTTTCAGCAACTGAGGTAAATCATTTATGTATACTAGAAAAAGGAAAGGACCCAATATTGAGCCTTGCGGTACCCCCATTTTTACTTTTAATCCTAATGAATTTACGCCATTTATTTGTACATGCTGCATTCGATCATTTAAATACGATTTTACTAAGCTAAGTGCTTGTTTTCCCAGTCCGTAATGCTCAAATTTTAGCAACAGTGTGTCGTGATTCACGCAATCAAATGCCTTGGATAGATCGCAAAAGATGCCTATTGCATCTTTTGCCTCTTCCCATGCATTAAAGATGTGCTTTAGTAAGGTGACACCGGCGTCAGTAGTGCAACGACCTTTGGTGAAACCATATTGTTGATCATGTAGGACGTCATTCCGATTAAAATGATAGAGCATTTGATTTAGCATTACTTTTTCAAATATCTTGCTGAAAACCGGCAAAATAGATACGGGTCTATAATTATTTGTGTCTTTGCCGTCTCCAGATTTAAAAGTGGTATAACTTTACTATACTTCATTAAATCCGGAAATACCCCTTGGTCTACACATAAATTAAATATTAAGGCTAAATAGGGAGCTACTGTCTCAACAATTGATTGACAGACTTTAGTAGACATACCCCAAAGGTCTTCAGTACTTTTTATTTTAAGTTGCTTAAAAGCCTTCATAACGACCACAGGGTTTATATGTTTAAATTTAAATTCAACATTACAGGCTGAAACATTCTCTCTTAATAAATTAATGGCAAGGGATGGCGAAGAATTTAGCGTTTCTGTGGTTTTAATTGGAATACTGGTAAAGAACGTTGCGAATTCCTGAGCAACATCGACATTTGCGCTAATGAGCCCTCGGGAAGAGTCCAGTGTGTAATCAGTGTTGTGTCTTTTGTTTCTATTTGTTTCATTATTTATAATTTTCCAAACAGTCTTAATCTTGTTTTCTGCAGATTTCAGCTTGTTGCTAATGAATAAGGCTTTAGCTGTCTTGCAGGTATTTTTGAAAAGTTTAGAATAAGTAGCAACATACTTATTAAAAGTTTCCGTATTAATATAAGGCTTAAGGCCATACAACTCAAAAAGTCTTTCCCGACTTTTCCTGATGCCTTTAGTTGCCCAGTCACTGAATAAAAACTTCGGGCAGATAGTTTTAGTGTTCCAGCTTGGCAGTGCAGGATTGAGCGTATCGGTGAGGCTAGAGCACTCCTTGGCAAATTAATCTACTTCAGGGAGGGCAATTTTCGTCCTAGAGCGATGCTCTTCGTGAGGCGGGCGTTCTCGGGAAAGTAACTGATAAAATGGGTAATACTGTTATATTTGAGGACAATCAAAGTACTATGAAAGTTATAAAGAATCCAGATCAGAAACGATTGAAACATATAGATGTTAAATTTAACTTTATTAAACAAAAGGTAGAGGAAGGATTGATAACAGTTAAATATGTATCAACCACAGATAAAATTGCAGAAGTTTTGACGAAGCCCAAACATGAGAAAGATTTGTATGATTGTGTATTATGCTTAACTTGTCGAAATGTTAAATATTGTAGTACATAATTGTGCGAACATTGAGGGAGAGTGTTGAGGATCAATGTCCGCACATCTGACATTATAGTTTGATTTATCTATGGTAGATACTTGGTAGTAAAAGGAGCTCGTGGCTAAATAAGAACAGCCGCTCGGATCGATCTTTAGGTTATTTCGGGTCACCCATCCACGGACCAACCTTGGTCCGTGGATGGGTGACCACCCATTACATACCGAGTTTCCTCCGTGCCTCGGAAAGCACGTTAAGCCGTTGGTCCCGGCTGTCATTTGTAGATCTTTGACAGTCGTTACAGGTAGTCAGTGGCCCGAAAGTCTGACATCCAGTCTTACCAAGTACGATACCCATCGTACCTATTACCTAGCACTAACTGGGTTGTGGAGGTCCGACAGGCAGTCGCTCCATGTAAAATACTGGTATTCAGCTGCATCCGGTTAGACTGGAAGCCGACCCCAACATAGTTGGGAAAAGGCTAGGCAGATGATGAGATACTTGGTGGTAAAAAAAAAATGTAGCTCGCTCTTGGCTCTGTGTGGTCTCTCTATTAACTTTAATAATTAAAATATAACAGTGAACTGAATTGAATACGAAATCTTTAATTGGTCTTTATTTTGGAAACCAAAAAATTAATATAAAAGTATGACAATGATTAATGTTAGAGGTCTGAAATAAAGATATTTTATTTTACATATTTATTTACAGTGTACATAAGGTTTTGTGAGTGGCAGATTATTTTTAAATGAGTTTTCCGCGGAGCCCCATGGCCATGAACGAACTGTTTCCGACAATGATAGAGGGGCAAAGGTTAACAACCAATCTGTTATCTAAATACTGAAGTATTTTAAGTTAATGTTATTATTCTGTGGGAAGTAAATAGTCAAATGTCGCTAAATTGTTGTCACTGACATACCTAATATACCTCCTACAATCGGATTGATGCCTCTCAATTTCTCAAAATACTAGTGGAAGGGACACCGACGCGGAAACGGTTACCAAGTAATCAGTAGGTACATCATTCTGGAGCCCCCACAGAGTATTTTTTCATCGGTTATTTAAAAAACACAAACAGCTGTTTCGTACAAAAATACAATACCTACCTACACGGTCAAAATGTATGGAACTGCAGATTTTTTTTAATAACCGATGAAAAATTTGATCCCCCGAATCTCGTCCTTTCACCCCCTAAAACTTGGAATTCAAATTAATTGGTCTTTGTTTGGCGTTGGTGTGTAACAATGACCTAGACGATATCATTGTTTTATTATACATTCATTACAGCAAATATCAAACGATCATAATACCTTCCCAGTAGATAAGCACGCCCGTGCCTAACCTGCTAGTAAACAAATCGTTAGCATTCGCCACGATTCTTTAATTCGATATTCGAGTAGATAACTATTGCGCATGAACATAATGTTTCACAGCTAAATATAAACCGCGCCGCATCGGCATAGATAGAACACATCGATGCCTAAATATTACATAACTAGGTAGGTACCTAGTTCGCGATGAGCTGTGTCGGCGACTCGGCGTCGCCTTGAGCCGCGAGGCCGCAGTCCTGCTAGTGACGCCAGGAGGGAGTAGTCATCGACCAGAGGATCCGTGGGTGATGTACTGGTGATGTCACAGCAACTGACTAAATAATGAGCACCTACCAAGTTCACAGGATTCATCATTCAAAACTTAGGTAAGTTAAGCTACACTCCCAGACTGCAAAATAATCAGCCATTGATTTTGCAGTAAGTAAAAGAAAACCCCAGACCATTGTCCCGAATCCCGAGCAGTGGTAAGAAGCCCCAGCATTATGTTGAAATCACAAGTCACCTCCTTACGGTGTTGTTTACAGTACCTACCAACATCACAATAACATCATAATAACATTAACTCTCATCAACACCCACATTATTTCAGAGCAAGGTACCTACCTACTAATGTCATATAGTTTTCCTGATGAGTATAAAATCACTCGTTTGACGGTCGGGCCCTAATTGTTGTTACCTACTTAACACAAAACGTAATCGTACGTTATCAGTAATTTATCATAAAAAAAAAACACATCGCTCAACAGTGCGACGCGGAAACAACAATATTACATAATAGGTATGTCCTAATAGCAGGTGCTGGTAGCGGTGAAGCAACTCATTCGGATCTGTGTTTTGGGCACACGAGTGTGTTGTGGTACGTGAGCAAAACATGGCCGGCACAACGGCGCGTGCGATCGGTTCACACCAGGCCTGGGACCACTCTCGCCTACCCAGGGGTGTACAGTGAACTGATAAAACAACAGTAAACGTTATAAAATGACTTTAATTAAATATCACAAAATACATATAAATTATGCACCAAACTTTGTAACATACATCTAACAGCAGTCTGTAACGGTCGCACTTGACACACGTCCACACACTTGCGGCGCCAGCTCGGCTACCCGAACAGGTAGGTGTAGAGCAGGGTGACCACGATACCCAACAGCACGGGAAACTTCCACGTGCTGGTGAAACTGGTCTCGGTGTCCTGCTTGTTGCTGTCCTCCCACGAGATCGGGCGCTTCTGCACGAAGACGCGCTCCGCCTCCACCACCTCGCCCACCACGTACTTCTGCATGAGCTCCTTGGCGTCGAGCGAATGGCCCACGTCGTCAAAGTCTTCAGAGGCGTCCTTGCCGGCCACGTTCACCAGCACCTCGTGCCCGCCGGGATGCTCGTCCAGGAACTTGGTGACATCGTACACGACATTGTCGATGATGAATACGGTTTCAGTTTTGCTGGTCTTTTTGGAGACCTCCTCCCGAGTGAACTGTCGGCCGGTCATGTTGCCGCGCGCGGCCTAGTCGGAGCGGAGCGGGCGGTGTACTGCCGGTCGGCCGGCGCGCACGCCGCCTTCTCGCCCCATGCCCCCGCCCCGCGCGCCACGCACCGCACACCGCCTTCAGCTGATAAGCACTATCATTACAACCGGAATCAACTCTCATGCTGACACGGCAATTCTCGAAATCGTTACTGGATTAAGCAATATTCTAGTACTTACTGCATCTCAGAACTCTCAGATAAAGGGCGTCCCCTTTACAGTGCCTACTGTTACTAGGGGTACTCATTGTTATTGTTTGTACGGCATTTTGTATTCTCAAATGTTCATTAATGTTTAACCGTATCAAACTGGTGCTTACAAATAAAACACTGATGATTAGTTATATTCAACTCAGCGACCCCTTCGGTACCCTACGTCCAAATGAAAGCAAGTATAAAAGTAATAATTATTTGAGAGTTGCAAGAACTTATCAAAAGAGCATTTTTGCTACAACCGTTTTTTAATCAGATTTTTACAATAGTTTTCTTATCATTTAAACACCTTTTGTTCAGAAAAATTACCGCTCTAATGAATGGCAATACATGTATTTACTTACCTTTGTATAGAATATAGATTATTGTTAGGGTTCCGTAGCCAAATGGCATAAAACGGAACCCTTATGGTCGTCATGTCTGTCTGTCTGTCCGTCCGTATGTCACAGCCACTTTTTTTCCGAAACTATAAGAACTAAAATGTTGAAACTTGGTAAGTAGATGTATTCTGTGAACCGCACTAAGATTTTTACACAAAAATAGAAAAAAAAAACAATAAATTTTGGGGGTTCCCCATACTTAGAATTGAAACTCGAAATTTTTTTTTCATCAAACCCATACTTGTGGGCTATCTATGGATAGGTCTTCAAAAATGATATTGAGGTTTCTAATATATTTTTTTTCTATACTGAATAGTTTGCGCGAGAGACACAAAGTAGTAAAATGTGCCCCCCCCCCCCCCTGTAACTTCTAAATAAGAGAATGATAAAACTAAAAAAAAATATGTGATGTACATTACCATGCAAACTTCCACCGAAAATTGGTTTGAACGAGATCTAGTAAGTAGTTTTTTTTTAATACGTCATAAATCGTAAACCGCAATTTACCTTTCATTTAATCAACTCAAATATCAAAAACATCGATCAAAGTTACAACGAACTGAACGAACTCCAAGGACTTTTATATAATTATGTTACTTGCTGCTACGGAACCCTTCATGGGCGAGTCCGACTTGCACTTGGCTGGTTTTTTTTACTGGTTGTTTTTGAATGTGTGAACAGTGTAGGCCTTGTAGATTCCTAATTTCCTAGATGCTTGATAACTTTGTATCCTGTTTTACGTTTTTTTGTAGTAAGCAATGACTTATTGTCGGGCATATGCTGTGCCCCCATACTTAAATACTAATGCTGTAACACAATAATATTGTAAAACCAAATCATTTTAAAAGAGTAACCATAGAGTTTCTTGCCGGTTCTTCTCCATGCGAAATGACCTACCCGACCCGTGCACCTTTTTCTCGACGTTTTATAAATGTTGTCCTATGTGAAATAATATTTTTGATTTCGAACCTAAATAGCAGCGCCCACCAGCTTGTCGGTCTATCTATGGTAATGATCAGAAGCAAATCAATCACGCAAATCCTTTTTTTTTTCTTAAATCAACCATAAGCAAAAGGGTTCCGTAGCAGCAAGTAACATAATTCCTTGTCATCAGATATGTTGAAGCGTTGAAGCAATCATATAATGGTAAGTGGTAAAAGTTACGTTAAAATTAACAAATTAATATACACGAATAAAATTAATTATTAACAAAAAAAGGGGGGGGGGACACATTTTACCACTTTGGAAGTGTCTCTCGCGCAAAGTATTTAGTTTAGAAAAAAATGATATTAGAGACCTCAATATCATTTATGAAGACCTATGCATAGATACCCCACACGTATGGGTTTGATGAAAAAAAATTGAGTTTCAATTCTAAGTATGGGGAACCCCCAAAATTGTAAAAATCTTAATGCGGTTCACAGAATACATCTATTTACCAAGTTTCAACATTATAATTCTTATAGTTTCGGAAAAAAGTGACTGTGACATACGGACGGACAGACAGACAAACATGACGAATCCATAAGGGTTCCGTTTTTTGCCATTTGGTTACGGAACCCTAAAAAGAATCTATATTCTATATTTTTTGTAAAAACGTTGCCCCACACTAGAAATGTTTCCTGTATCGTGGGTGTTTTTTGAAGACCTGTCCATAGATACCCCACAAGTATGGGTTTGATGAAAAAAAAATTTGAGATTCAGTTCAAAATTATTTTATAGTTTCGGAAAAAAGTGGCTGTGACGTACGGACGGACAGACAGACAGTCATGACGAATTCATAAGGGTTCCGTTTTTTGCCATTTGGCTACGGAACCCTAAAAAGGAATTCACTGCTTCGACGTCTTCAACCGTATTGAACCAAAACTAGCTAACAGAAAGCACCACCTAGTTTGTACCAGGAGCATGCAGTCACTGGGAGCGAGCGGATTGCTTACTTTATAGATTTAGTAGGTGGTTTTACTGTGATGTATCAGCAAGACATTTTTATCACGTTCCAATTTTTTTCTACGAATTTGGTATCTTTCAAAGACACCATTTTTTTTTTAAAGTACGTATGTAAAATTTTTAAAATAAAATATATTCTATCCGGAATTTCAACTTTGCATGGTGACGGGAAGGGAAAAGCAACTTAGTCACAATATGTTTTGATTGTTATCAATGTTTGGGGCGGGTCAGGCGCGAGAGTCGTGCGCTCAGTGTTCGACGCGGCGCATGATGTTCACAAACATTTACTTTTTTTGGACTAATATGATGCTATATCTTAATTTTTTATTACTCTGTGATACTAAAAGAAAAAACACGTACCTATTTTATTATTTTCAATACAGATCATCATCTGCCTAGCCTCTTCCCAACTATTTTGGGGTCGGCTTCCAGTCTAACCGGATGCAGCTGAATACTAGTATTTTACGTGGAGCGACTGCCTATCTGACCTCCACAACTCAGTTAGTTCTGGGTAATACGATATTCTTTGGTAAGACTGGTTGTCAGACTTTCGAGCCACTGACTACCTGTAAGGACTGTCAAACTTCTACAAATGACAGCCGGGACCAACGGCTTAACATGCATAACGAGGCACGGAGGAAACTCGGTATGTAATGGGTGGTCACCCATCCACTAACCAACCAACCCAATAAAGATCATAATACTTACTAAAATTCGGAACGTGATTTTTGAGCATGTGTACTCGATAATGTGTAGGTAAGCTGTGGATGTATAAGTTAAAATAGATGGACAAATTTTAACACAGAGCGTTCAGTACGTCTAACCAAAGATATCCAAGCAAAAAAAACACTCAATAAAGTGATTTAGTTTTGACCGTTTTGTGAATGTGTTAAAATGTGTGCATCTATTTTAATGGGACCTTATAATTATATAATATTTACTATGATAATGTGTAGGTACCTGTAATTGAGTGTGCGTTACGAGACCATGTAATATATAATTCATTATGTAATAGTTTTCATTTTATATGTATAAGATAAATGGTAATGTGACTCGTTGGTAATCCAAAATAAATAAATAGAAATTTGCTCACGGTGTGTGTGCGCACGCGACGTTCGGCCAGTGAAGCGGAGCAGCACAGTTCAAGCGGATGAAAGTGACCACCGCCGCTGAACACACGCGCACCACTCATGGACAGTTGGACACGAATTTGTACAGTTGTTCGTGGACAAATTTATGATCTACTCTCGTTACACTATATAGAATTCAATTATTTAACTATCCAATTTCTCAAAGCTCACAATTATTTCTCACATTATAAGACGCTGCCTGAAAGTTCCCTTCGGTGATAACTTTGTGTATCGTTGGAACTGCCTTGTATCACAAAACATATTGATGAATTTATCTTCTTATTAAGCAACCAAATTTAAAATAACACTCCTTTTTTTGGGCAGTCGTGTAAAAAAGGAGTGCGGTTACAGAGTGGAAATTAGAAGCAGGCCCTGCAGGTGCTTATTCAGCCCTCGACATACATTCTGGTCACGGCCACTCTAAAATCGGCAATGTCGTCGAAATAAAAAAATTGGTTGTCTGTAAAGTTGTTTTACGGACGATAGTTTAACGTGACAACGTCATAACAAAACATTGATGAAATGAGCGTAACTGGACAATGAGTCATCCTTTTTCATGCATGCAGCCGGCGTTCATCGATTTATTAGACGTTGTGACGTCAAAAAAACCGAAAAAGTCGTTGTAGTGGTGTAAAGTGAAGGCGCCAAGGTGGCAATTTGCAGGTCAGTGTCACGCTATAAATAACTAAGTTGAACAAAATATGATTCGTGACCGTAACCATAACTATGGCTTTACAGGGTTATAATCATAAAATCAACAATACAACACTCGTAACTTCAATTTTATTCCTATTGAAAATAAATTAAAATAGTTTTTCAGTGGGATTAGATGAAATTTAAATTTATATTTCTACCCTGGCGCTTCCCCCTCAAGAGAAAAGAGCGAGTGCAGCGAGCTCGATTTTTTTTGCACCCCCTCTGTTAGGTTTCAGAATCAATAGGAATTCAGGAGCGGGCGCAGCCCGCAGCAGTAGGCTACGTTGTCTCCCGCTGCAGGTGAATGGTCTCCCTTTCCTTCTGACTTCTGTATCGTCTGAGGTTTCCAGCCACGTCTGCCCTGCAATGCAAACCTATCTACATATCCGTTACATCCGACTATACATAGAGAGCAACGTCGCGTTTATCCCTGCTTGTCAGACAACACTATTTGAGTCGATATGATTGACTGCATACAGCATATGCCTGAGTAAGACTAATCTAATCATAACTTGGTAGGAGGCGGCGAGAGGGTGCGGGTGCGGGCGGGGGCGGGGAGCACTCAACCTAGACAAGGTCAGGACCACCGGACCTAGTCAATTTGTAAGTTCGCGACGATGAGCAATAACTCGCTTATTTATAGGTGTACAGGCTACGCAGCCTGCCGACTAGAAACTGCCTGCGGCTGTCTTTTAACCGACAACCTGGTGGCCTACCATGACGTCTTAAAGGAGAGATGGCGCTATACGACCTGTATAGCTCTGTCTCTTTCCCATACTGGAATTACTCCTGCCTCAAGACGCCATAGTAACCCCCCAGTACACTCTCAAGATGTTTTACTTTTAGTGAACGTCCTAAAATATGAAGTCTGAAGTCGCTATTATTAATTCAAAAATAGTAAAGTACCTCAATAAATATGTCAGTGTTAATGTCAATATTTACACTGAAATAATCGTAGACAGAGAATGAAATAAGTAATAGTCTAACAGAAATAATGTATTTGCAGTAGGTTAGTAGTATAATAACCTCTCGAAATATACGAGCTGATGAGGCCTCACTAACCTCCACTCTAACCTGTCTATTTTAAATGTTACATAATGACCTACATAAATTTAACTTGTCATCGTCTGTTTAACAATATATATGTATAGCATTGTTTTGAGCGGCATCGTATACATTATAAATAATAATTCATTAGGAACATTGAAGTAGGTAGGTACCTACCTATGTTAAACTTCAATGATTAGGATAGGAAGGATGTGTGAGCGGGTAGGCTGGTAGGTGGCGGTGTTTGTACTGGCCAAGTATGTACCTACTACCTGCCTGTTAGTGCACGTGAGAGAAGCAGCTCACCTTGAGCGCAGCGGCATCGACGGGCGACCACACAACACCTCCCCCCCCCCTGGCCCCGTCCCACAACACACCACCACCGTGAACTTCATACACTCACATAGGTTACCAGTTACAACAGAAACACTGCATACTTACTGTGCATGTAGGTGCACCTACGTCTGTAAAGATATTGTGCTTTACATGCTTCATTATAATATCGAGTTCGTATAGAACAACTATAAACAAGTCTAACTGCATAATGAACTAAACGCATGACACCTCAGCGTATATAAGAAATTTTAAATAAAAAACACAACCTTTATTCCAGAAACTATTAAGATATCGTTAATTACAATGATGTTCTTTGCTCCACATGCACTAATAAACAAAAACCGACCGACCGCGTCACAGCATTGAAGCACTCGCGTCGAGGGTCCACTGTCCAGGAGTCCACCGGCCGCTGACATCCACATACCCACACACCTCACGTGCGGCGACCGCCGCCGCGCCGCCGCGCGCCCTTCTGTCGGCCGACGCGATTACAATTAACTTCCATTAAATTTATTCTATATAACTGCAACAACACTTTTTTGGTACCAAATAAACCACAAACCCAACCTTAACCCGTGACTTCACTGCCAATGTCCCAAAGTGGCATATCTTCGATCGGGTGTGTCGGTACGCGTAAGCACTGCTGCGCAACGGTGAGCGGCCGCGGGCTACGGGAACAGGAAGGTGTAGAGCAGCGCGGCCAGGCCGGCCAGCGCCAGCGGCGGGCCCCACACGCTCAGCAGTGCGCCAAATGTGAGCGGCTCGGCCTCGAGCACTGGCGCCACTGTGCGCGTGCGCACCTCCCAGCGGTCCTCATCCACCACCTTGCCCGCAACGAACTGCTGGCGCCATTCGAGCGCGATGTCGCTGTGGCCCACCTCGTGGAAGCACTGCGAGGCGTCCTTGCCGGCGTTGTCCAGCAGCACCTGCGCAGTGCCTGGGTGGTCGTCCAGGAACTCGGTCACGTCGTAAACCACGTTGTCGATGATGATGGCGGCGTCATTGCGGTGGTTGCGCACCGCGACCTGCTGGCGCGTGAACTTAACGGCGGCCATGATGCACGCGGTCGACTCTCTCGGCGGCTGGCTGGGCACTGCGACTCGGGGTGCGTCGGGTGCGTGCGGTGCTGGTTTGGGGAGCTGTGCGATGTGCGTCCTTCACTCGCGCGCAGCTGACAGACTGACACGGATGGTACAGGAGACTAGCCGGGGCCCACTGACTGACTGACACGCGAACAGTCGTACACCTGTAGTTATTGCTCGCCGTGTCACTAAACTCACTACCTTCCGTATGTAAATTTATTCAAAGTACGTACAACATGACGCTTACTTTTCTAGGTACCTAGCCGTAAATATTTGTGATTAATAAACTAAATAATAGATTTCATAATCCAGGATATTATGTGATTACGCTCAGATAAGTTGTTCTCATGCGAAAATGTAATAAACAACTTAACACCCTAACAACCTCACCTTGGAAAAACAACGTCAGTCTATGTATTGCGTCAACGGCAAAGTTACGCACACGAGTAACTTTACCGTCGCGTGTGGCAACGCTTCTCGCTAACGACGGAAAGATGAGTAAGATTGGTCATGGAGTCATGGTCATATTTACTAAAGATGGCCATCTTCTCCTTTTTTTCACATCGATGTTACGTTTAATCAAATTAACTTAGCCCAGTAGATGACCTCGTTAATCGCGTCCTCGGTAGCGATTTTAAATAGACCCGTAACGTAACTGTTGTCCAGCAGTGAACTGCGATAGGCTGAGTTAATGTTTGTTAGCAGCAGTGCCGACTGCCGGTGCCGACACAGAAGGAGAACGACACGCGCCAGCAGGTCCGGAGCTGTGTCGGTGCCAGGCCGGGGGCAAGCAACCGGAGCCCTGCGCTGGTACAACCGGTTCTCAAATTCCTGCGCTGTCGGCTGTGCGCAAATATATCTAGTCTTCGTAAACCGCCCAAGAGCCAATTACTTTAGTCAAAGAGAAATAGAAAATATAACACTAAACGACTTCCGTTGGTCTCTTTAGCGTGTATAGATGCAGTGGAGACCAACTCTTCAAAATGTTCCATCGTAATGTTGACTACCACTGGAGCCACTGGACTACCCATGGCTACACCATCAATCTGCAGGTAGTATTGACCTTGGTATATGAAGTAACTGGTAGATAAACAGTGATGTAGTAATTTCACGTATTCTACCGGGATGTTAATAAATAAAAATAAAAAAAATAGCCTTTATTGCTGTTTCTTTCCTTACAATTAATAAATGCCTACTTACTAAAAACTAAATTGATTTAATCAATTATAACTTGTATTTATATGATCGGCAACTGGATGTTTGTGTGGAACCAGTGGCGTAACAATAGGGTGGCAGGGCTGGCAAAATGCCGCGGGCCCCCGACCCAAGAGGGCCCCGGCGGCGGCGCAAGAGGCCGCGAGCTTAAAAATATTTTTTTACATTGGACCTGAGTATTTTATTTTATTTGAAAAATATATTTTTATAAGTTCTGCTTAAAATCCAAAAGTGAGATAACTAAAGACCATAATACAATTTCAAGTTAATCGTTAAGCATTCCAACCAACCTAAACAAAAAGATGTTGATTCATTTTTAGAGATGTTCACGTTACCCGTGACGATTAATTTTACGTACTCATGACCGTCAAAAAACCGAAAAATCAAAATACCGGTAATTGAACATCTCTGTACATTTTTAGAACGCATCCATTGGCCCCATCAAAAGAATTTGCCACGGGCCCCAGATGGTATAGTTACGCCACTGTGTGGAACAGCTTGTCTGTCGACAAAGGCTTCCTATAAAGATTTCCACGTATTCCTGTCTCTTGATAGACGGGTCCATACCGGACCAGCTATTTCCTTGAGGTCATCTTCCTATCTTTTGATTTGTCTGGCTCTATTTCTTTTGCTATCTCTTGGATACCATTCTGTTACTAACTTAGCCCATTTCTCTTTACTTTCTCTTAACATTATGTCCCGTCCAACGCGAGGTGATATAGGATCTCCTAGGCGTACACCCCTTTTATAGGAAATTCGTTACCAGTAGATTCAAGTTTAACTTGTGCTGTGCTCGCTGTGTATACGTTTTTAATTATTTGTATGTATTTTGCTTACACCTCATGTCTTTTTAGAGCGTCCCATATAGTATACTCATGTTCCAATGTATCGAACGTTTTTTTTAAAGTCAATGAACCCTATGTAATATGTTTTATTATAATATTCTCTATATTTCTGTAGAATTTGTCTTAGAGTGTGTATATGATCTATATTTGAGAACTTGCTTCGGAAACCAGCTTGTTCCTTAGGTTGGTTTTCTTCTAGTGTATTCTGTAATTCTGTTTAGTATGGTTTTTGAAAATATATTATAAATATTGGGCATTAAACTGATCGGTCTGTAGTTTCCTATATCGCCCTTGTCTCCTTTTTTATGCAGCAGTATGATTGTCGATTTAGTCCAGTCTTCCGGGATGATTTCCGTTTCTAGGATTTCATTGAACAAATCTGTAAGTCTTGGTGCTATAACTGGTAACGTAGTTCTTAGTAGTTCATTTGTGACTAAATCTGATCTAGGTGCCTTATCTAGTTTTTGTGTTTCGTTAGATTTTATTGTTTCTTCCTTTCGAATTGGTTTAATCTCCTCTTCATTTACTGAAATATATTCCTTTATTACTTGTTCCCCTTTACAACTTTGGTATAGATTTTGGTAGTATTCCGTAGCAATTCCTCGTATTTCTTATCTTTTGCTGGTCTTTCCACCATCTTTATTTTTCATATTTGGAATCCAGTAATTAATTTCCTTTTAGCGCCTTCTTTAGTCCTCCTGTTTTTTCTATATGTTTTCTTAATGTTATTAACATTTTTGTTTTCCGTTCTCTTCTAAGTTGTTCGCTAATCTTTTTGCTTATTTCTGCTATCTTTTGGCCTTTTTTTTCCTTGTTGTATAATTTCTTTCCTTTCTTGTAATAATTGCTTACTTGTCAATGATATCGCTGTCTTACTGTTTATGTTTACTTTTTTTAGTTTCTATTTTTAAGTGCTGAAGCAATCTGTAGTATTTTTCTTGAGTCGATATACATTCATTTTCCCCACCTTGCAATGATATTTCGAGGTTGTTCAGAAGTAAATCAGTGCTACCGGTGCATTCGATGGCTTTCCTACTATTGCAAAATTGTCGTGTTCTTTTAGCACGTATCCCTGATAGTTTTGCTCTAACCATTCTATAATCAGAGTTAAAATTAAAATTTCTTAAAATCGACAAATCTTCAAAAACTCTTACATTGTTAGACATAATATAGTCAATCTCGTTTTTATACCGGTCATTAGGAGAGATCCATGTCCATTTCTTTGATAGTATAAAGATAGTGTTAAGTAAGATATTGTTTTTAATTTGATTTTGTTTTGATCTTAATTAATTTTAGTTTTGATTTTAATTATTGATTTTGATTTTTATATTCGTTGTTATTTTGATATTAATTTAAAAGTTGACTTTGTTTTTAATTTTAATTTTGATTTTGGTTTGTATTTTGATTTGAATTTTGATTTGAATTTGAATTTTGATTTGAATTTTGATTTGGATTTTAATTTGAATTTTGACTTTGATTTTAATGGTGGCTGTTATTTTGTTTTTGTGTTTAATTTAATTTTGATTTGAAATTTTTGTTTTAATTTTATAATAGTTGTGATGTACCTAACCATAATTATGATCAAAAGTTGATTTAAATAAATTTATATTATTATATTTCCTTTATTTATCTTTACACGCATTAATTACATTTTTGAATATTAGAATATAAAAAAACATTTAAAAATATAAAAAATAGTAGCCCACCGGCATCGGGAAGAGGGTCCGAGCTACCGGTGGTCAGGGCTCTTGAGAGAGGAACCTCCTAACAATACGCGCCGTGTCCCGAAGAACAGCCTTCTGAATCAAGCGCTTGATCCAGCTGCCCAGCGAGAGCCTCCTCAGTTAGCCAGGGAGAGCGGGGTAAGGCCCTTATCCACTGAGACCACATCTCGGTGCATACCCACGTCGGCTTCTAGGAAGTATTCCCTGAGACTGCATACCTCATGGTTGTGCAGGGTCTTAGCATTTAAGAAGCCACGACCCCCGCACTTCCGCGGGATATACAGTCTCATCACCGACGACCGTGGGTGATGCATCCGATTTGCGGTCAGTTTTATAAAAAAGAAACCATCAAATATAATAATAATATTATATTATTATTATTTAAATATTTGATGGTTTCTTTTTTGTAAAAATTGTTTATGATGCTTATTTTATTTTCAATAGCAAAGTTTATTAAGAATACTAGTCGTGAGCCGTTTTTACTTCTATTGCCAAATCCATGACTTCTTATGCTATATTCCTCTCCTCTTTTTTGTTTGCCAATCTGTCTATTAAAGTTGCCCATAACTATTATGTTTCTGGATGCATTTGCAATGGTGGATCGTACCTAGGTCTTCGTAGATTTTTTAGATTTTTGTTGTCTTCTTTTTTATTTGATTCGGTAGGCGAATACGCCTGGATTAAAGACCATACTTGTTCTTCCTCACCATCTACAGGTAATTCAATGTTGAGAAGTGCAATCCGTTCAGAAATCCCTCTTATTTCTTATATGTTTATTGGCAAGTTTTTTTATTAACCAAGAATCCGACTCCGTACAATCCAGGCGTCTCCCCAATATGGTTTAGTATGTATTTTCCATGGTCTTCTATTCTTTCCCCACATCTTCTCACTTCACTAATACCAGTTATGTCCCATTTTATTTCATCCAATGCTAATTCTAGTTCTTGCAGTTTTTCTGTGGTTCCTAGTGAACGACAGCTTATAGTTGTTTTGTGTGTGTTTTCTACATTTTTATGTTGTTGTGTCTTCCGGTTGCCGATAGCTAATTGTTATTGCTTATTGTCCGCCGTATAGGAAGAGAGAGAGTTGGATCTGCCTCTCATGACATCAAAAGCGTTACGCCTATTATTTTGTGATGGCATCCAGACTAGTTGTTTTTTTGCTAGTGTATTGTCTCCCGGCGATGAAGACATTTCTCTCTTTCTTTTATCATTGGTTGCATTATTTTCCTTTTCCTTTCCTTTTAGCTTGTTGTATTTAAGATATGCGAAAGGACATGGACAAAAAAGTACATTCCATATGCACTTACATAGTCAATATATTATATTAAGAAAAATAGAAAAGTGAATTGTTACCTCTCTGGACTCATTTGTCAACTTTAGCCATTATGGACCATAAAGAAAGATAAATAGAATAATAGACGTTCTACACCACGCATACTACTTGTAAATATGTATGTGAAATGAACGACAAATGCTCTTACCTGGAACATCTGATTTAAACAAAACTGTTTTCATTGGTATTTTTTACATGTAATTAAATTATATTTTGAAGTGTTGATACGTAAGATATATTTATTTCACACAATTATAGTAATAACATAACCGTACCATAAAACGGAACGCGTTTTACAATGTGTCATTGTCTATCTCAAAATGACGGTTCTGCGCTTACACAAATCCTCCGTTGCGTACGTACTGTTTGTGTCAATCAATATAATAAATGGTTAAAAATCCTTAGTTCTGGTAGAATGACCGCCTGAAATAAGGATTTTGGATATTGTTGAAATGCCTAATAATTCTAAAACCATAACTAATAATGTAATAATTCACAGCAGTTCGCTATTTTAAAACGCCTTGAGGTTTTTAATAGCAAAATCATTATTCATACACTTATTGCCAGCAATCTGATAGAAGGCAACATGAAACTGTTTAAATCTAATTATTTGTAAGGACAAGTTCTTTGAGCTTTTTATTTTTTGCAATTTAATATGGCAATATTCAGGAATGTGAAACATCAAAAATTATCGTTGTACACTAAATTTGATAACTATGCAAACGCCCATACAGAAATTGGCCATGTCCTTTCCTTTCTTTCTTTCCTCTTTCAATCTGGTTTGTAACATTTGTCTCTTCTCTACAACTTCTTTAGAATAATCCTCTGTGATATATACATATATCACAGAGGTATCTTTGAGATTTTTCCGGACTTTCATTAGCTCTTTTTTCTTCCATAAATTGACCGGGATCTTATTTTCTTGCAATTTTACCTTAACTACTTCCATGCAGTCCACCACTGGTACATTGCTAAATAGGGACTCAACATTGAAGCTGACCATTACGTCAATTGTTTGGAGATTGATGGATTGCAAGATGTCAATTAAATGTCGAGGGTCTTTCACATAAGATGTTGAATGTCCAACTAATGGTTGAAGAACAGAAGCTACGTGCTTCGCTGAATAGTATGTGGGCGAGTCAATATGACTGACTATGGACCGTAGGGGAACATTTTGCTTATGTACTTTTGGTAAGCCATATAGTTTCTAGTGTTAATCATAGACTAATATATTATAATATGAGATAGACTGGCAACTGTCAGTTAGATTATTTCTTGGCATTGAGCGACATCTGGACGCCAGACCCTAGAACTAAATAAAATATATGAATACCTACGTATAGATAGGTTCTCAGCTAGTTCTCGAAATGTCAAATGTACTGATTCGACCGATTTGCAACAAAATATTAAATACTTTATTTTCTGTGATAAAGTATTTAATCTTTTATTGCAAATCGGTCGAATCAGTACATTTGACATTTCCAGAACTATTCGTCAAATTAATATTTAATTAGGAATAAGTTGAGATAAACAGTCAGGAAATAATACAAAATTATGATATTTAATTAATTTATTTTCTTAAACATTCAATAACACTCCAGTTTGCCTTTCTCGTTTCCTACCCTTTCTTTTATTAAAATGCTCTTGAGCCTGTAGGATAATGCAGTCCATCTGATTACAATCTGCTTCAGTAAAATTATAAAAGCTCTTGCCAGTGAGAACATTGCTGACTTCTCTGCACCAATTCATAATGAAGAACACAACACTTTTACAAATTAGTCTATACTGGAATTTCAGTATTTCTGGAATATACGGAGGAACTAAATCTCAACTCACACATTATATTAGTCTATAACTCAACGTTATAACACAAAATAACCAAAAATTACAAGAAAAATGCGCACGAGCATGTAATCACACCAGTGGAAAAATTATTGTGACGTTCAGAGTTGTTAGTGTTGCTAACTTTGGTACCTATTAGAAAACTACTCCTAAGTTTCTATTCTTGTAAAAAAAACACTTAAAATACAAACTTTTAACAAAATATTTTATAAATAAATTCTACTAAGTCGTTAAATCATACATTTGGTGCAACTAGACACTGATTTTAAAAAAATTGCATAATTAACAGCTAGTGAAAGTATCAAATTAAATTTTTAATCGGTTATTAAAATAAAAACAGTTTTTTCCTACAAAAGTGCAATAATACAGTCAAAATGTATGGAACAGCTGATTTTTTTTTAAATAACCAATGAAAAATTTCTATCAGGGGGACCCTCAATGATGTACTGTTCCACCCCATAGTTTTGAGGGGGACCTACCCTACCTACCTACCCTACCTACCTACCCTACCTACCTACCCTACCTACCTACCCTACCTACCTACCCTACCTACCTACCCTACCTACCTACCCTACCTACCTACCCTACCTACCTACCCTACCTACCTACCCTACCTACCTACCCTACCTACCTACCCTACCTACCTACCCTACCTACCTACCCTACCTACCTACCCTACCTACCTACCCTACCTACCTACCCTACCTACCTACCCTACCTACCTACCCTACCTACCTACCCTACCTACCTACCCTACCTACCTACCCTACCTACCTACCCTACCTACCTACCCTACCTACCTACCCTACCTACCTACCCTACCTACCTACCCTACCTACCTACCCTACCTACCTACCCTACCTACCTACCCTACCTACCTACCCTACCTACCTACCCTACCTACCTACCCTACCTACCTACCCTACCTACCTACCCTACCTACCTACCCTACCTACCTACCCTACCTACCTACCCTACCTACCTACCCTACCTACCTACCCTACCTACCTACCCTACCTACCTACCCTACCTACCTACCCTACCTACCTACCCTACCTACCTACCCTACCTACCTACCCTACCTACCTACCCTACCTACCTACCCTACCTACCTACCCTACCTACCTACCCTACCTACCTACCCTACCTACCTACCCTACCTACCTACCCTACCTACCTACCCTACCTACCTACCCTACCTACCTACCCTACCTACCTACCCTACCTACCTACCCTACCTACCTACCCTACCTACCTACCCTACCTACCTACCCTACCTACCTACCCTACCTACCTACCCTACCTACCTACCCTACCTACCTACCCTACCTACCTACCCTACCTACCTACCCTACCTACCTACCCTACCTACCTACCCTACCTACCTACCCTACCTACCTACCCTACCTACCTACCCTACCTACCTACCCTACCTACCTACCCTACCTACCTACCCTACCTACCTACCCTACCTACCTACCCTACCTACCTACCCTACCTACCTACCCTACCTACCTACCCTACCTACCTACCCTACCTACCTACCCTACCTACCTACCCTACCTACCTACCCTACCTACCTACCCTACCTACCTACCCTACCTACCTACCCTACCTACCTACCCTACCTACCTACCCTACCTACCTACCCTACCTACCTACCCTACCTACCTACCCTACCTACCTACCCTACCTACCTACCCTACCTACCTACCCTACCTACCTACCCTACCTACCTACCCTACCTACCTACCCTACCTACCTACCCTACCTACCTACCCTACCTACCTACCCTACCTACCTACCCTACCTACCTACCCTACCTACCTACCCTACCTACCTACCCTACCTACCTACCCTACCTACCTACCCTACCTACCTACCCTACCTACCTACCCTACCTACCTACCCTACCTACCTACCCTACCTACCTACCCTACCTACCTACCCTACCTACCTACCCTACCTACCTACCCTACCTACCTACCCTACCTACCTACCCTACCTACCTACCCTACCTACCTACCCTACCTACCTACCCTACCTACCTACCCTACCTACCTACCCTACCTACCTACCCTACCTACCTACCCTACCTACCTACCCTACCTACCTACCCTACCTACCTACCCTACCTACCTACCCTACCTACCTACCCTACCTACCTACCCTACCTACCTACCCTACCTACCTACCTACCCTACCTACCTACCCTACCTACCTACCCTACCTACCTACCCTACCTACCTACCCTACCTACCTACCCTACCTACCTACCCTACCTACCTACCCTACCTACCTACCCTACCTACCTACCCTACCTACCTACCCTACCTACCTACCCTACCTACCTACCCTACCTACCTACCCTACCTACCCTACCTACCTACCCTACCTACCCTACCTACCCTACCTACCTACCCAACCTACCTACCCTACCTACCTACCTACCCAACCTACCTACCCTACCTACCTACCCCACCTACCATATTGCCATAAAAAATTTGAAGGGGAATCGTGTTTTACATACAAAAAGAAACTAACTTAACGGGGGCGAGACTCGCTTTGCTCGCTCTTTCGTTCACTTCATTTTGAACCTTTTTTACATTTGTCGTCATTTCTCTTTGAATGCACAAAAGAAAGTCTTACTCATCTCAGGAGTGCTAAAATGATTGAGCTCGCTGTGCTTGCTCTTACTTCCTACATTCTCATCTATACTTACTTAATATTAATAATAATAATATTATAAAAAGAAAAGATTATTTTGTGTGTTTGCACCGAATAAGCTCCAAAACTACTCGACCGATTTTAACCATTTTTCACCAATATAAAACTATATTATCAGGAAGTAACATAGACTAAATTGTATTTATATAATTCGAATTAGCCGAGCTATTACAATTTTTGAGGACGAAGCCCCGGGCCAAGTGCTAGTATATTATAAATTGTTAAATATGAAATGAATGAAAAACCACAATAGTTTAGTTCTGATTGTGGCCACGCACCAAAATATTTGGTTTCTAACTTTTTCTTTGTTTGACAGTCGATTAACAAGGGCAACACTTCGTTTTTTTATTAAGGTGAATGCTCCAACCAGCCCGCGAAATTCAAAATTTCTTGCGTTTTTTGCAATTTGCAGGCCAGTGCTAGGTTGTATGTTGACTGAAATATTATTCGCGGCTGTAAGACGTATGTAGTTACAGAATGGGGTGAAAAACTGCCTTTTTATCCCACCAGATGTCGCATAATCAACTTTGCCTAATTGTGTTCTGTCACCTGTCAAAATCCATACTAATTTACGATTTTTATATAAACAAATATCGAAAATAATTAATTACTATAAATATGACGCAGTGTTGTGCTCCAGACTGCAAAAATCAAGGGAGATATATATTTCCAAAGGATCCAAAACGCCGAAAAGCCTGGGAAAAAGCGTTGAGAATCAAAAACTTTAAAGCAACCGAGCACTCTGTGTTGTGCCCTGCTCATTTTAAAGCTGATGATTATTTTGGCCAAAGTAAAAATATACCGGTACGTGTGATTGATTCATAATAACTCGTGGATAATTGTAGATCATTTTGCATAGAAAGTATAGATAAAATGTTATTTATTTCAGTGTATAAATATGTTTGCAGTGTGCTTCAATACCGCTGCCAGCCGCACATTCACAATTACATTGTTTAATGTTGCCTTCATTGCTCAACAGAATATTTACAATATAGACAACTTTTTTCATTTGGGCCTTGCATTGGCCCTGTATGTATGTGTATGCACCTTCAATGCTATACCGTGCAGTCAACAAACACCTGGCTTCATACATAGCCTGTCCTTTCGGCTGAGCATTCAGAGCATTGAATCTGAAAGAAATAGAATAGCACTTTAGGCACTTTGGTAAATCATGTAACATAGAAGGTACCTCCTATAATTTTAGTCCTAAGGTCTAAATATAAAGATATCATTAAAGAGATGCTACAAGAGATTTTATAAATGAACTCACCTTTCGAAGTACGACTGTATTTCTTGCCTATTTAGAGCAGGAATCGGCGAATCGGCATTGATGTCTTTGTAAGAAGAAGTTGTTGGGCACCGATATTGTGGGTCACTGAGAGATGTGCCAGGATCTAGGTTGACATTAAAATTAAAATTTCGGTCGTATGCTTCTAATCTGAAAGTCAAAAACATACATCATAATAGATTCGATGAGAAAATCGATTATTTATCAATATAACCTTAAAATTATTTATTGATTACCTTTCAATCAAAACTGCTTTTTTCCCTGCTGTTGATGCATTTCTTTTACGTAACTCCACTTTTAATTGTGAAACAGTCCAAAAAGAATACATTTTAAATATAAAATTATTCGAAAACAGCAATAACAAATTCACTAAATCGTCAACATTTATCTGACAAGGTAGAGTCGATGCTAGCGACATCTAAGTCGACCTTTGAGTTTTTCTCCTCATTATAATCATCAAAATCACCAATACAACTCTCCAAGTTCATAAAGGTGTAGGAACAAAAAAAAAACAGGAAAAGTCATTCCTACAGCTTTATGAACTTAGAGCGTTTTATTGATGATTTTGATGATTATATTTCTGTAACTACATATGTCTTACAGCCGCGAATAATACTTTAATCAACATACAACCTAGCACTGGCCTGCAAATTGCAAAAAACCCAAGAAATTTTGAATTTCGCGGGCTGGTTGGAGCATTCCCCTTAATGTTCAATGATTACGACTGAAGGACATGTATCCATGGTCATGAATAAATTAATAAAAAAAAAAAAAATATATATATATTCTGCGTTTTGTTGTCAAGCGTTTTATTTGTTTGAAACAGTGACCAGAGTGCTACCTATGTATATGGACGTGACAGAGCCTCTATTATTATGTTGTTAACTACTGTTGTTCAAAGCTGAACCTTCTTTTCATTCCAAATTCGATGCACTACTTAGATAATGAAATTAATTTGACATAGGTTATACCAAGCTGTAACGTAGACAAGATGAAGCTCGTAAGTAGTAGCCGGTAATCAAGCTAGTTTGAAGGTTTGTGTTATTGTATAGTGCCTATAAGAAGTACTTCTCCGATATCGACAGTATTGCCTGAGCAGCGATGCGGCGAAGCCGTGCTTTGTACTGTCGTTCAAAGAGCTGTTGATCATGCTAGACTGCGGGCTGTCGGCGCACTCCGTGCTGAACTTCCTGCCGCTGCCGCCCGTACCCAGCACGCGCCTCGCCTCACTGCCCAACTACACGCCGCCACATCTCAACGATCCACTTCTTGAAGGGGTTTGTGTACCAACATTGAACATCGAACAACACTAGTATCCCTTGCCACGTTATTTGCTCCTACTTTTTATTGGTGACATATAACCTTCATACTAAAAACTGAACAAATTAATATGAACAATAACTACATTTTATTTTGACTGTGGAAATGCAAGTAACATTAAACTATTCTGTTGAAAACTGACTAGGGATACTCAAATAGTCATCCACATTACATGCAAACAGACAAAAGCCCTAATTAGTACATTTGCATGCCCTTCTCCCTAACCTATCATCAGGTAAACCACTTCAGCAGCCACACAATAAACTAGCACCAGATAAGCTATTGTTAAGGAACTAAGATTTAAGTCAAACAAGACTGCCATTTATAGCCCATACTCAATATCTAAAACATAACTATTTTGAGATATTGATCATAATTTACAATAAACATTTTAAAAAGTATGGTTTATTATACAGTTGTTGAAATCATTGGAAAAGCTTAACATGCTTAACGCCACATTCCATTGCAAATGTTCAAAGCAATTAATCACTTGATAAATGAACAGAGCTGGTAAAACAGACATGTAATTTAGGTACACAGGGTGTAAGGACTGCCCTCTGCAGACTGATGGGGTGAATTCAGTATATCATACTAAGATGACGGGTACAAGAAATTATAGTAAATATAATTTGTGTAATTTCCTCATACGCAATGTATTGTTACCATGGAAAAACACATGAGCGAACAGCAAAAGTTTGATGAACTGTAGTTAGGCACGAAGTAAAAAGCTGATTTCACGCATATTTTTGCGGCTTGGTTTTTGCCTTGACCATGGTCATTTTGGACAATTCTCACAACAGCAAAGATGAAGCATCTTTACATAATACAGATTCATATAAAACATTGTCTGTACCTAGTCCTTGAAGGGTAAGGCAGAGATGTTGTTTGTTAAGAGTATTTCATCATCCATTGTTGGGTTTTTTATTATAGCTGTATACAGAGAATGTTATTTTACATTGCAATGCAAAGGAATAGTAACTTAAAAAACGATAAAAAACATGAAAATTTTCCTGAGAAAAATTCCAGTGGAATATGATTTATTTGAATTTATTTTATTTTTAGTAATGTTTTATTGTTTTTTTATCAGGAATTAAAAGAATGCTGTGGGCGTGTTTTTGTGGACAGTATCCCAGAATTCTGTCCACCACTAGACAAGGTTGTGGACTTCTCGCAACTAGACGTGATCCTCATCTCGAACTACACATGCATGATGGCTCTTCCTTTCATCACCGAGGACACAGGCTTCAAGGGACAGGTGTACGCCACCGAACCTACGCTGCAGATCGGGCGCTTCTACCTCGAGGAGCTCGCCGAGTGGGTGTCGGGCGCGGGCGGCGAGGCGGGAGCCGCGGGCGGCGCGGCGCGGCGCTGGAAGGAGCTGCTGCACGTGCTGCCGGCCCCGCTGGCGCACGCCGCGCGCCCGCGCGCCTGGCGCCGCCTGTTCGCGCCCGCCAGCATCGCGCGGGCGCTGGCGCGAGTGCGCGTGGTGGGCTACGACGAGCGCGTCGACATCTACGGCGCGCTCGACGCCACGGCCGTCAGCTCCGGCTTCTGCCTCGGCTCCGCCAACTGGGTGCTGCGCTCCGCGCACGAGAAGGTGGCGTACGTGAGCGGCTCGTCGACGCTGACGACGCACCCGCGGCCCATCAACCAGGCGGCGCTGCGCGGCGCGGACCTGCTGGTGCTGGCGGCGCTGACGCAGACGCCGGCGCACAACCCGGACCACATGCTGGGCGACCTGTGCGTGCACGCCACGGTGACGCTGCGGGGCGGCGGGTCCGTGCTGTGCCCGGTGTACCCGTCGGGCGTGCTGTACGACCTGCTGGAGTGCCTGTCGGCGCACCTGGACACGGCGGGGCTGGCGTCGGTTCCGCTGTACGTGGTGTCGCCGGTCGCCGACTCGTCACTCGCCTACAGCAACATCCTCGCCGAGTGGGTCTCTGTCGGCAAGCAGGTACCTACGGTTTCCACCACATTCTATTTCCTCGTCAGCGGCAAGCCGGCAACACATTTTAATTTACATGTTGTGTTGTTACATGTGTGTTTTCATCAATGTTGTCTCCCAAGCAAGTAGAAACACACAATAACATTGTAAAACCAAATATTTTTAAAAGAGTAACCATAGAGTTGTTGTTGTAGTCTTGCCGGTTACTCCCCATAGGAAAAACCAAAACGTCAAAAGATAGGTTCAGCCTATCTTTTGATGTTTCATGTTTCCAATGATGTAGGCCTATGTGAAATAAAATATTTTGATTGGAATATACAAAACGATTTTGGACACGGACGTGCGGTGCACGTACAGCACGTACAGCGTACCGCACGCACTACAACATGCGCCTGCGCAGGCGCGCGTGTACCTGCCGGAGGAGCCGTTCCCGCACGCGGCGCTGGTGCGCGCCGGCCGGCTCAAGCACGCGCGCTCGCTGCACGACGACGCCTTCAGCGCCGACTTCCGCCAGGTCAGTAACTGTTTAGCAGGCACCTAGCAGCCGCTTCCTGCCGGCTTCCCTTCGGGAACGGGCGCTGTCAGTTGTGACTGGTCATCTCTTGGTTGCCACGGCTTATTTGAATTAATTATTTTATTTTTTTGAATTGTTCTTTTCCTTGTTTTTACTATGGACACTTTTAACGTGCACATCTTGCTACATCGCTCTCACATAATGTACCATCTAAACATGAATGATGTAACCAAGGTTTTGTAAAAATATTCTGATTTAAAAGAGTGTCCATGGAGTTTCTTGCCCGTTCTTCTCCATAGAGATCTACGTTAGGGAATGGGCAACTACAGTACTTTCACAGTTTTTATGCCTTGTGACTGGGACTGTAGCTAAATTTCATTGTTGTCTTTGTTTCGACAGTTCAAAAGTGCCTGTAACGGGCCTACTTGAAATAAATGCTTTGATTTTGATTTTTGATTTTGGAGCAAGGCAGTCTACGTAGTGTCTAGGTGTCTCATCATCTGCATAGCCTTTTCCCAACTATTTTGTGGTCGGCTTCTAGTCTAACCGGATGCAGCTGAATACCATTATTTTACGTGGAGAGACTGCCTATCTGACCTCCACAACCCAGTTACTTCTGGGTAATAGGATACCCTTTGGTAAGACTCAAAGATCTACAAATGACAGCCGGGACCAACGGAACGTGCTTTCCCAAGCACGGAGGAAACTCGGTATGTAATGGGTGGTCACCCATCCACGGACCAACCTAGGCAAGCGCAGCTTAACTTTAAGATCGACCCGAACGGCAGTTATTATTTAGTCTACTGTAGTCGAATAGTATATTACATACACATCTGTGGGTAAACACACATCACATTACAGCCATTTAATACATCATAGGATTGAAAACATAAAAAATGACAACATTTTTCTTGTCAACAAATATAGCAACAGGTGGCACCAAATAAGCCGGTGCTCGGATGTCAGAATTCAGACCTAAAATCGCATGGACGCGCACACGTGACTTCGCGGCTGGCAGTACCTTTGACCAGTAGTTTTGACGGCACGGTTGGCGCAGTGGCTGAGCGATTGACTGCTGCGTTGCGTGTCGCGGGTTCGATCCCCGCACGGAACAAATATTTGTATGGCCTACAGATAGTTGTTCCGGGTCTGGCCGTTTGTGTATGTGAGTTTAAATGTTTGTAAACGCACCCACGATACAGGAGAAATTCCTAGTGTGGGGCAACGTTTTTTTTTTTTTAAAAAAAAAGTACCGTTTTGTGGGGAGCTCGGTGAGCCGAGGATTGAGTTACGACAGGGGTAGAAAAAGAAAGTATACACTTCAACACTGTCTAGGGATATTTTGGATTTACCCAATTTACTCAAAATTTATTAAAAATAATACAACATATATGTATATATTTTTATAAAGCCCATTTATTAGACTACACTCCAGAATAAAAGAAAACAATTCTTTTTTTGCGTAAACAAATTTTTATTCAAATAAAGAAAAAACGTGAAATAATGGTAAAACTAACAATGAATGTGTTTCTCAAGAAAAAGTGAAAAATAAGGAAAAAATAATCTGTTTTTAACAGTTATTTGAAAAATCAGTAGTCAGTAAAACCACCCATGACGTTAATAACGGTCCTGCAACGGTTTTTCATGCTTTGGATTAAGTTATCCAAGTCTTGCTGCGGTATATTGTCCCAGGTCCGGCTAAGATACAAAAAAAGTTGCTCTTCCGTCGCAATGTTTGCAGGGAAATTCCTCAAAGCCCTTCTTTGGAGCATGTCCCACGCGTGTTCTATAGGGTTTAGGTCAGGCAATTGAGCGGGCCAGCCAAAGACCGATACGTCGTGCTCCTGCAACCAGCTCGTCACCACTCTCGCTGTGTGCGGACGGGCGTTATCGTGCATAAGCGTGAATTCTTGGCCCATTTGTAGTCGATGGGGGTAGATTATTGGTACTAGCACCTCGTTACGGTATTTTTCAGCCGCCATGGTGTTTCTGATCCAAACGAGGTCTGTTCTTCCACCAACACGAATTCCCGCCCAAATCATAATTGTCCTGCCGTGGTATGAATGGACTTCCTGAGGATGTTGCAGACGGCTCTCACGACCAGGAACTCGCCAAACACGTACCTACTCTACGTGTATCGGGATGGGAACCGAACCGCGACTCATTGGCAAACAGCAAAACAGACCACTGGTTATCTTCCCAGAGCAAATGTTCACGAGCCCACTCTAGTCGTCGTCCACGATTTCCTCGGCGTAGTGCTGGAGTACGAAGTGGTCTGCGAGCATGAAGGTTAGCTTCATGCAGCCTTCTCCTCACAGTTTGGTCACTCACAAGCAACTGGTGCTCCGACTGGAGCCTATGAACCAACTGCATGGCCGTAAAAGGTTGTCTTCTCGCGGCAACTAACGGCAACTTGCAAAAGTCGGTCTTGTCGCTGACGTTGAGTGGTTATGCGCTTCCCGCCTGGGTGTCTTTCAGCCACTTCACCAGTAGCACGATAACGTTATTTTTTCAAATTCAAATTTAGAATCGTTCAAAAAGGTTTACAAAATAAGCTTTCTTCAAAAGAATTTAAAACTGGCCAGTATTTTTTGAGTTTAAGAACTTTATACAAATTATCCCTAGACGGTGTTGATGTGTATATGTAGGGGAGAACGAGTAATGATCGATATCTTATTTGGTGCCAACTAGATTTTTTATTTTGTTGACTTATTTACAGAAGATAAACACTCACTAACTTTTATTTTTTATTATACTTCCTCTGCATTTTATTCTACGTTTTTTCGGTTTTTTCTTCATGGGTGTCATTTTCGTGGGTTTTGGGGACGCTGGTAACGAAAATGAGGTCAAAATGAAAATCCGAAATAGCGCCGACGAAAATTTTCAGTTGTTTCGTCATGGTTGTCATTTTCATGAGTTTCGGAGTCACTGATAACGAAAATGAGGTCAAATTGAAAATCCGAAATAGCGCCGACGAAAATTTTCGGTTTTTTCTTCATGGGTCTCGTTTTCGTGGTTTTTGGGGTCACTGATAACGAAAATGGGGTCAAAATGAAAATCCAGCGCCGATGAAAATTGTTAGTTTTCAAGATGGCGCCAACAATTTTAATTTTTTTTCAACAGAAAATGTCTTATTTAAAAAAATATATTGACCGCATGGATCGTTTGGCATGATCACGTTAGTCTGAATGCGCGTTTTCTAATGATAACTGTCTAGTGATATAAAATTGACGACTAAAAAATATGCCTGCGACGAGGGTGGTCGTATGGCAGTCAGTCAGTAGTCACAGTCTCAAGTCTCGACATAGTCAGCCGATGGTCACGTGTGTTCTGTGTGCAGCCGTGCGTCGTGTTCTGTGGACACCCCAGTCTCCGCTTCGGCGCCGCCGTGCACCTCGTGGAGCTGTGGGCCTCCAACCCGGCGCACGCTATTATATTCACAGGTGAGTTGCGCCACTTTTGTTTTTAATTTTATTGTATTCCGATATTACGATTCTGACCGACGACGACCGTTCCGCAGAACCGGACTTCCCGTACCTGGACGCGCTGGCGCCGTTCCAGCCGCTCGCCATGAAGGCGTTCCACTGTCCCATCGACACGTCGCTCAACTACTCGCAGGCCAACAAGCTGGTGCGCGAGCTGCGGCCGCGCGAGCTGGCGCTGCCCGAGCAGTACGCCGCCCCGCCCGGCGGCGCCGCGCCGCGCCCGCACATCGCGGCCGACGTGCCGGCCGTGCTGCTGCGGCGCGGCGCCGCGCGGGCCTGCGGCGTGCGGCGCGGCCGGGCGCGCGCCACGCTGTCCGCGGCGCTGGCGGCGCGCGTGGCGCCGCGCGACGTGCGCGCCGGCCTGCGCGCGGCGCCGCTGGCGGCCTCGCTGCGCGTGCGCGACTCGCGCGTGTCGCTGGACGTGGCGCCGCCGGGCGCGCCGGGCGCGGGCCGCGCGTTGCCGCCGCGGCTGGACTGGGCGGCGCCGGACGTGGAGGCGCTGGTGCGCGCGCTGGCGCGGGAGGGCGTGGCGGACGCGCGCGTGGAGCGCGGCGCGGACGGCTGCATCGTGCACCTGCCGCGCCACGACACGCTGGTGCACGTGGAGCGGCACGCCACGCACGTGTTCTGCGAGGGCGACGCGGACGTGCGCCAGGCGCTGCGCCGCGCCATCGCCGCCTGCCTGCCGCACGTGTGACGCGCCATCGCCGCCTGCCTGCCGCACGTGTGACGCGCCATCGCCGCCTGCCTGCCGCACGTGTGACGCGCCATCGCCGCCTGCCTGCCGCACGTGTGACGCGCCATCGCCGCCTGCCTGCCGCACGTGTGACGCGCCATCGCCGCCTGCCTGCCGCACGTGTGACGCCGACCGCCCGAGCGACCCTTCCTTATAAATACTTACTATATTATAGCATCTACGTGCATGCTGGTTTTATTACTCATTTCAATACTACTACACTGACACGTGATGAAATTCGAAGATTTAGATAAAATGGAACCACTACAATACATCGTGCTGTTCATTTATCGCAATAAATATATAAAGTCAGACATCAGAAAAGTTTCCAGTATTAGCATCGGTGCATAATTATGCAGTCCTCGTGGCGGGTAGCCTAGTGGTGGCGGCCCCGGCTTGCGAGCTTTCGAGTCGTGGGCTCGAACCCAGGCAGGCGCATTACTTTATGTAATTTATTTCATCACCACTGCCCTCAAAACGGTGAAGGAAGACATCGTGAGGAAACCGGCATGTCGTAGAACCAAAAATTTGAAGATGCGTGGTGGATTATCGTAAGACCTTAAGAGTGGACATTAGGAACATTTTCATACAAAAATTTTGATTCCGAACATTTTCGATTTTGACACACGAATGCTATCTGACAAGCGGGCGTATGACACTAGACAGACCGACTTGGGACGTCAAGATGACGGGACCCCGCCAGGTTTTGCGACCATGTGAATAGGATACAATACAATATTTCTACTATTTCATATTTTCATAGTCAAATTCTACACCCATAAAATTTTAAAATATTCTACAATGAAAGTGATCTCGCTATTTTGATATCAAAATGACGGGACCACTATTCAGTTGATGAAAAACACATGGCGTGATCTTAAACTGAACATACAAAATTTTAACACGATATAGTACGACTACGTTTGAATCGTTATTATACTTTTAAAACTATAATTTCAATAAAAAAAAGTGTATTATACTTACATCAGAAAAGCGCCTGAAGAAAAAGTATCATTTTAAGCCATGAAGTATCATATTATGGCTCAAAGGTGTTTAGTTGTTACAGTTTTACTTTGGGAGGGGTTATTCTAAAGTGCATTTATTTTAGTTTGTTTGCCTAAAAATTAAAAGTGTTTTGAATACAATCTTTTAAAGTTGTAAATTATTGTAAATTTAATTACTTAATTTGTTATTAAAAAATTGTCCCAAGAAAAAAAAACATACTTATTTAACGTTTTATTTTATTTATTATGGACAAAAAAACAGTTAAGTACATGTTCAAGATTAAAATTATGAGTTGTTACTTATATAGGTAAACATATAACCCACACCATTGCCCACGGGTAAACAAATGAACAAATAAGGAAGATAATGACAATTTTGTCTTATAAAGCATGAAATAATTAATTAATTTTAGATTAAGATTGAGATTGTAGTGAGAATATTTATAGCCAGTGTTTTAAATTTGTTACTAGAAAGAGAAAAGATATCTAAGTCTATGAAGTGTGTGTTATAGGTTTCCACAAGTTGACGAAGAGGCACTCGTACCCCGGCGTTGGTCCTGCATGAATCCAGATGGAACAGCCGGGGCACGCGGGCCGCCCGTCTGATAGGTAACAGTTCTAGGCACTGGATAGCGTAACTTATTCGTGATTTCAATACAGTCAAATCTATTGTTACACAAACCATGCAGCATCATGGCCACCAGAAGTGAACGCCGAGACTCGTAAACTTAGAACATTATATTGCTGTAGTAACTGTGTGTACGGAATCCTCGAATGGTAACATTTATAGTTAACAGTACGTAAAAACTTTCTCTGTACCAATTCTAATTTGCTGTTGTATTTGAGGTAGAACGGATTCCAAATAGGAATCGCGTATTCTAATTGAGATCTTATCAGTGTTTTATAATTATAACAACAAAAAGTAGAGGGCCGCACGAAGTCTATCGAGGATCTCATGACAAAACCATACATCCGAAAGGCTTTATTTATTATAATTTCAATATGCAAGTCAAAGTGCAAACGTGAATCAATAGTCACACCAAGGTTGCGTACGGATTCCACTAGAATTAGTTGTTGGCTGTTCAACATATACGTACAATTAATTTTATTTTTAGTAAAAGATATACTATGACATTTAGGAAGACTAAGAAAGAGTTTATTTTCATTACAGTACGTATCAAGTCTGTGAAGATCCTCTTGGAGCAGCAGGCGGTCATCAAGTTTTTGGCAAGCTTTGTAAATTTTTATATCATCCGCATACATCAGGAAATTAGCATTGACAAAACAATGTTTTATGTCATTAATGAACAGGACAAAAGCAAAGGGCCCAAGATAGACCCTTGAGGAACTCCGGACTTGACAGTAACAATCTCAGACTCAAAACCATTAATAACGACCTTTTGTGTCCTGTTATAAATATATGATGCAAACCTTCGAAGTAAATTGCCTCGGATACCATTGTAGGCAAGCTTTTTCAAAAGAATTGTGTGATCCACCTGGTCAAAAGCTTTCCGAAAGTCAGTGTACACGGGGCAAACTTAATCGGTTTGCAGGGCACACCACAAAGATGTTGGTGTGCGTAAAATCAACTGGTGTATTACTTCGCCTATTTATTAGTGTTTGCTACCCGTTGTCCACGCACACACAATAAAATTTCTTGTCACTAATGTTGCAGGGAATATGACGCATAAATTTAGCTTATCATACAATCGTCTCCGTGGCGCATTAGTCGAGCGTGCGATAAATAATTACTTACTGCGCCGGCGCCGTAGGATCGAATCCGACTGCCAACAGCATAATGTTTTTGTATGTTTTAATAAAATATTTTACATTTGTTTGTTCAATTTATTGCTTAACTATTAGCAAGTCTCTTTATATTTGGGTTAGAATGTATTAGTTGTCTACCCTCTAAAAATGACAAATCATGTTTAAGTTAGTAGTTTAAGTTCATCGTCATAATGCTATTGACTATTGGGGTTTCGTTACGTTTTTAGACATTATACCCTGCGTTTTTTGAGAAGTGCTTTTATTTGTGAATCAATATGAATCATTGAACCACACTTTTATGAGCTGAAATAATTCTTTTGCATGAGCAAAATGTTTCAATTAGTGAAATTGCGAGACGTTTAAAGATATCGGTGAGTAACAAAATGTTATTATGATGTTTAGAAGTTTAATATGTTTAAATAATCCACATGTTATTGATTGTTGTTTTTTGTAACAATATTTTATTATTGTTCACAGAGAAGGACTGTGCAATTGTGGGTCCATCGTTATGCAGATTCGGGAAGCATTGATCCTTGCCGACCGGGACCAAAGGCTGGATTTGCATTCACAGATTGGCATCTGATATAGTTGCTACGCATACCGCTGAGCACTTCCTCACTACTCGTTCCACGGCAACTAAACATGACGTGACATTACAAACTGTACGAAACCACTTGCGAGCAGCTGGTGTGAAATGTTGTAGGCCAGCCAAGAAAATTTGAATGTCAGATATTCACAGGCAAAACCGGGTACGCTTCGCAAGAGAATATTTGGATTTTGATTGGTGCAATAATATAGTTATATTTAGAGATGAAAAATGTTTTAAATCAGACAAGGACGGTCGCAAAATATTGTGGCGAAAAGATGGTGAGCGCTATCATAAAAAAAAATATTCTTCCATGCAGGTCTAGTGGAGACATTTACTTCGTGCATGAATAAGTCATAGATAGCGAAGGCGCACCAATAGGATATTAATAAAAATATCAGGGGGTAATTCGATTTGTTTTATGTGAGTGATGTTATTGTTAGTGAGATAACAATTTAGGATACCTGTATCTTAATATCTATCTTATTAACATGTTTATTCATTTCACTAATAAATAAATTACCCACTTGAATAAGAAAAGTAACGTTATTTCTTGTCCGACTTAGAATATTTGTCATGCACAAAACTTTTTAATTTGTAATTATAATATAAAAAAAAACCTAGTCAATAAATGTTGTTGATTTCTTAATACAAATTGTTTAATTTTTACTTCCATATTTTTTTTCGAATAATGTTCTTATTATCAGGTAAATTACAATAAAAATTCAACAAAATGAAAATAAAAGTTTTTTAATAATGCAAAAAGTTGACGCCAGCGGCGCAGATTCGATCCTACGACACTTGATTTACCAGCCGAATGATTACACATCTATGCCACGACACCGGTTAGTCATAGGGTTAAATTGATGCTTCATATCCTTTACCTCATATTATACATATACTATAGTGAAGCAAACACTAACAAATAGGCGAAGTAATACACCAGTTGATTTTACGCACACCAACATCTTTGTGGTGTGCCCTGCAAACCGATTAAGTTTGCTTTGTGTACACAGCGTCTACCTGGACTCTCCTGTCCATATTTTCAAAAAGAAAGTTAGTGTAGATCATTAGATTAGTAGTAGTCGAACGCCGTTTCACGAACCCATGTTGTTCGGGTAATCGGGTATAATATGGCCGTGTAATTGAGGATAAAGAGCGCCGTGTACAAGTCTCAAAAAGCTTCGACAAGGTGGAAATAATAGATATTGGACGATAATTCTCCACATTGTCTTTGTCTCCACTCTTATACACAGGTGTATTGTGTATTGTATAACGGGCTGGTGTCCGCAACTCCACGTCCAATGCGCGTATTTTGCGTGCGGGTGAGAAATCTATTCGATCCACCTCAGCTCCCCGAGAAAAGCCAGCAACGCCTATGGCAAAGAGGTGTTTTTTAAAAGAGCCGTGACCAGTGATGGCGGCTGTAACAGTGCGCAGCTGTGGTTTGGTCAGCCGAAGCGCTTTTTTCGTGAAGCGGCCGTCGATGGTAGGAAGTGCATCCTTGGCCTGCCTACACTCACCATGGTTTAGCCACAGTTTGTGGTGTTGTTCACTGGTTCGTTTCCTTACCAGTGTGCGTAGATACCCGAAGGGGAGTGGCACTATGGGTTCAGGACCCACTGTTGCCATGCTCGATCCCCTTCTAGCGAGTTCGTCCGCTGCGTCGTTGCCTCGTGACTCGCTGTGTCCTTTTATCCATTGAATGGTTATATTATTGAGATTACCAATCTGGTTCAGACGTTGATGACACTCGTGTATTAACCCAGAGTTGACTGTGTGGTTGTTTAATGCTAGTAGTACAGCCATGCTGTCTGAAAGTATGCGGAATTGAGTGGTCCACAACTTCCCTGGCCAAAATGGCCGATGCCGCCAGGGCAATGCCCATACATTCTGCCTGAAATACCGTGTTGTGGACCCCCAATGGTGCGGCTATGTGGATGTTGAGATCTTCCGAGAAGACTCCAGCTCCAGTGCCGGTACCTGTCTTAGATCCATCCGTGAAGATCCGTACTTCCGCGGGGCTTAGACCCTCGCAGCGGTGATCCTCATGGAGAGTTGGATTTTGTATTTTTTGTCGAATACGAATTGCTTGGGTATCCGATCGTTGATGGCTTTCGCTAGGGGGAACTCGTTATAAAAACCCTCCACTATCGCGGTGTGTTGTGTGTACTTCTTACCCCAAAGTTGAAGTGTTTCGAGACGTACTGCCGCCATCGTCGCTTCCTGCTGTATGAACAGATCGAGCGGTGGGAGCCCCAACATGGCCTCCAGAGCCTCGGTCGGGGTAGTCCGCATGCAGCCTGTAGTCGCCACGCAGGCAAGTCTCTGCATGCGTTGCAGCTTGATGGAGGCTGTAGCTAGTTTAGTGCGGGGCCACCAGACCACTGCCCCGTAAGTAATCATGGGTCGGAACACCGCGCAGTATAACCAGAGTATTATTTTAGGGGATAGGCCCCACTTCTTACCTATCATCCTCCTGCATTGCCAAAAGGTTATGCAGGCCCTGTTTAGTTTGTTGTCTAAGTGTATACACAGGTGTAATAAATGCTCGCTTCCACACAGTGGGGAAGACACCCTCTTGTAGACATTTATTGAAAATTAAATACAACGCAGTATAGATATTATCGGCTGTTTTTATAAAGAAGACCATCGGGGCCAGCTCCTTTAGATGGATCTAGTGATCTAGTGATTTTACTGTGCACATGTGTGAGTACTATGTACTGTAAAGCTACCATTTACATTTAGTTATCTTTCATTGACTTGAATGTGCCCTGGTGGCTGAGAGAATGTCATGCTCACACAAATGTCTCGCTGATGGTGTCGGGTCATTTAGTTCCCTTCAATATGGTTGAGTTGAATGGCGCTGATCCATGCGTCATGTTCGTGAACGGGCGCTGTCAGTAATTGGGACTGGTCATCTCTTGGCTGTCACGGTTTATTTTAATTACTTTATTTTTAAATTGTTAGTTTAATCTTTTACTCTGGACGCTCTTAATGTGCACGTCTTTGTACATCGTTCTCACATATATGTATAATCTCAACATGAATGATGTAACCAAGATTTTGTAACAACATTTTGATTAAAAAGAGTGTCCATGGAGTTTCTTGCCCATTCTTCTCCATGGAGATCTACGATTTGGAATGTGCAACTACAGTACTTTCGCAAGTTATTATGCCTTGTGACTGTGACTGTAGCTTAGCTTTTTTGTTTTTGACTTTCAAAAGTGCCTGTAATGGTCTAATTGAAATAAATGCTTTGAGTTGAGTTGAGTTGACTGAAAGAAAGAAAAAATATTTATTTGTCGCAGGGACATGACGTGCATAAAAAAAAAATATAAAACAAAAATAGTTACAATAACTGCAATGACTGCTCGGTGTACTACTTCTTTTGTGAGGTAAACATCGGGTATACAAGCAGAGCTATCCTGGTATATGTTTGAGGGTTCCCAATTCTCAGGATCAAACGTGGATGGTTCATACACAGAAGCGAAAAAGGAAGAAAAAAAATTGCATATTTGAGTAGGGCTGTCAGACAAGGCATTTTTAAAATACATACTGGATGGGGTAGTTAGTCTTGCCCTTTCTGTTGGATACATATGTCCAAAAATACTCAAAGGTATACTGTCTTCGACTGAGTCAATATAATTTCTAAAACAAATAACGGATTGATAACCCGAGAAGTGATTATAGTCGCACAGGTTTTGATACATTTTCCACTTAGGACGCTGTTCCATTTTCCGTGAACCTAAATTTAGGTTCGCACACAGCAACATTAAGCGTACGCACCATGCACACATAGAACCACTCTGAGCACTCGATATAATTATAGTCTTGGTCCTTGATATTACTTTTTAATTTTATTGAAATTGATTCCGGAAGATTACTTGGACCTTTGAAAATGCATTTGGTAATTGTTACTTAGTCCTCGTGATAAGTAGGTTAGTATTTTCAACCGACTTTAAAAAATGAAAGTGCTCAACCCGTATGTATCCGCGATTTTCTCAAGAACTACTGATACCAATATTGATCGGGTTTTCATTTACAAATGCAAATGTTTTCAGGGAAGGTTTTATTGTATAATATATTAGGATCTGAGATTTTCGGAGATAGATAATGGAACTCTTCAATAATAAACAGCAAATGACTCGCGATCGCAGTGATCGTCTATCTTACTAATAAGTACACTTACACATGCGAAAGTTTGTGAGGAAGAATGGATGGATGTTTGTTACTCTTTAACGCAAAAACTACCGAACGGATTTGGATGTTTGGTACACAGATAGTTTATTACCTAGATTAACACATAGGATACTTTTTATCTCAGTATGACGTTCCCGTGGGATAATAATCAGGCATAAGCTAGTATACGAGGTAGAAGGGACACCGACACGAAAACTGTTACCACGTATTCAGTACATCATGCTAAGCAAAAAATCTGCTGTTAGCGTAACCGTTTTCGCGTCGGTGTCCCTTCCACACACGGTCAATATGTATGGAACATTTTTTTTTTTAAATAACCGATGAAAAATTTCTATATAGGGCTCAGAATGGTGTGCTGAAGACGTGGTAACCGTTTTCGCGTCGGTGTCCCTTCCACCCCGTATATTATATCCAACTAATATTATAAATGCGAAAGGATGTTTGGATGGATATTTGATACTAAATCACGGCTGAATGGATCTTGACAAAATTTAGCTCACAGATAAAAAAAAACACATAAGATATGATTTTGGTTTTGATTTCATATTCATTATTCGCGACCCTAAAACAACATGACACCCAAGACGAAAAGTGGCCGCATTTCCATCGGCGCCATCTGGATTTTGGCTTTGACCCCATATTCATTATTAGCGATCCCAAAAACGATGAAATTGACACCCATAACGAAAAGTGGCCAAATATTCTTTGGCGCCATCTTGGATTTTGGTTATGACCCTATATTCGTTGTTGGCAACCCCAAAAACCATGGAATTGACATCCATGACGAGAAATGGCCAAATATTTTTCTGTGCCATTTTGGATTTTGGTTTTGACCCTACATTCGATATAAGCGACCCCAAAAGCGTAAAAATGACACCCATGAAGAAAAGTTGTCAATTGTTTATCGGCGCCATCATGGAATTTGGTTATGATCATAAATATACGATACTAGCGACCCCAAAAACCAGGAAAATGATAGCCATGACAAAAAGTTGTCAAATTTTTATCGGCACCATCTTGGATTTTGGTTTTGTCTCCATATTCGTCATACATTCAAACGGTTTAAAATTAAAATCATAAACCTCCTCCCGCCCATCCACTTCGAAACCTCACCACCGACAGCTTATCCATACAAATCCTAACCTTACTAAGAGCTGCTTACCCCACCGATCCATTTCGCAACCTTGTCAACAACTGCTTAATCTCACCCATCCCATCCAAATCCTGATCTTAGCCAACATAATTTCTAAAACACATTCTAATAAAAAAAAGTATGAGTTATTGCAGTCCAAAAAAGTATCAACTCCTTCCGATTACGCTATACGACGACGGTACTCACACGCATGCACACTACAATAGTTTCTAGTAATTTGTCGTATTTATTTTTTTCAAGAGAGCGATACAGTCTCCGTCAGGATGAACGGTCACTAGGCGTATTTAACGTTGAATTTATGCCCAAGAATTGCTTCCCTATTGCTTCTATTTGCTTCCTATTCTCAAAAAATTGCTTCCATCATATTCTAGTAGAGAAAAAACATTTTAAGGGTGACCGTTCAATCTGATGTCAGGACGGCCGGTCATCGAGTCCTAGTGTTCCTGGTAAATAGAATTATTGAAATTCACAGTGGCCATTAATTACTTCCCATTTGCTTCTCTCAATGTTTTACAACGATAATACTGTAACTGTCACGGCAAAAAAGATATCGACAAAAGTGTTGTTTATCAATATTTTAGCGCCTGACCAAAAAAAAAAGCAATACTCTTATTCATCATAAAGCAATACTCATTGCAGTTATGCTTGAGTAGGCGATAAATCTGTCGTATTGTACCGGTTGCCTACAGCTAAGTATTATGTTATTAAAAATAAGTGCCTATCGTATTTAGTGACAAAATTCATACAAATGTAATAAACACCTTTAAAGATAATATATCAATTCTAAAGGGAGTGTCTAATACAGCAATACAACAATAAAAGTAGAAAAAAATACGTTTGTGACAACAGTTTATTAAATTTTTTTTTATATACCTAACGCAATGTGGTACCACCTTTTTATTACTCCTTACAACTCTCTTACTTAAATCATCATAGCACTCCCATACATTTCCACGTCTACAATGTGCTTTATAGTGACCCATAGTACCATAGTCTGTCTTACGTTTGCACGATAAAAGTGTGGCTGATATTCAAGAAGCTGCAAGTTCACTGATCGACAATATGGATTTGACTCGTTGCCGTCGACTTTTATGTGATGGTATCATGTCGTTTGACTTACAGTTAAAAAATCTTATAAGTTTTGAAGTACTGGATGACCTAATGTTTGTACATGAAGCGCCTCCAAAGTTAGTTTTACAGAATCACAAATATGAACTGCTTTCTATCATTGAATTTGTTCCGCCTGCCATTTATTTTATTTATTTATTAAAACTTTATGCACATAATGTACAAGGGCGGACTTAATGCCTTGGGCATTTTCTACCAGTCTACCTTAGGGTGATGCAGAGACAAAACAGTAGGTGCTATAATAGTACAGAAAATTACCAGGAATTATTATTACTAATAATAAATACATATATACATACATACAAATAAAATATACAAAGTAAAGAGAGTTAAAATTCATACTTATACAGGGTTATTTGTAAAACACCAGTAACCTCTTAAGAGGTCATTGTACTCATCATTATGAACAACTTTTACTATGGGACCAAACCTGAAATCGCGAAAAAAAATCAGCTGTTCCATACATTTATGATCGATTAACTCGTCAAAATGTAGGGAACAGCTGTTTTTTTTTTTCGCGATTTCATGTTTGGTCCCATAGTAAAAGTTGTTCATAATGATGAGTACAATGACCTCTTAAGAGGTTACTGGTGTTTTACAAATAACCCTGTATAAAGAAAAACAACAAATTAATTGCAGGACGAGTCTGCCAACTTCTTAAGTAAGTGTTCGCGAGCTTTTACTTTAAATGTGAACTGACTGGCTATTGGTACTATGGGTCACTATAAAGCACATTGTAGACGTGGAAATGTATGGGAGTGCTATGATGATTTAAGTAAGAGAGTTGTAAGGAGTAATAAAAAGGTGGTACCACATTGCGTTATGTATATAAAAAAAAAAATAATAAACTGTTGTCACAAACGTATTTTTTTCTACTTTTATTGTTGTATTGCTGTATTAGACACTCGCTTTAGAATTGATATATTATCTTTAAAGGTGTTTATTACATTTGTATGAATTTTTGTCACTAAATACGATAGGCACTTATTTTTAATAACATAATACTTAGCTGTAGGCAACCGGTACAATACGACAGATTTATCGCCTACTCAAGCATAACTGCAATAAGTATTGCTTTATGATGAATAAGAGTATTGCTTTTTTTTTTGGTCAGGCGCTAAAATATTGATAAACAACACTTTTGTCGATATCTTTTTTGCCGTGACAGTTACAGTATTATCGTTGTAAAACATTGAGAGAAGCAAATGGGAAGTAATTAATGGCCACTGTGAATTTCAATAATTCTATTTACCAGGAACACTAGGACTCGATGACCGGCCGTCCTGACATCAGATTGAACGGTCACCCTTAAAATGTTTTTTCTCTACTAGAATATGATGGAAGCAATTTTTTGAGAATAGGAAGCAAATAGAAGCAATAGGGAAGCAATTCTTGGGCATAAATTCAACGTTAAATACGCCTAGTGACCGTTCATCCTGACGGAGACTATAATCTGCTGTGAATGTGCACCACATAAAAAATGTCGTTTTGGGATAAACGATTCCTGCTGGAGTAACGTTTTGCAGTCGTGTACCTCTAAAGCCATTGTATTTGCGCCTGTAGAATAAACATACCTACGAGTATACGAGTAGCTCATAGCTTATATAATATAAAAATAAAGACTTGACTTCTTACGGTTTTTTTTTTGTCAAATTCGTCTAGCCATGGTCACGGATGTTAGGTACGTAACGTTTTCGGAGGAGCTCCAAAATCTTCAAAAATTGCGTTACGTAATACTTGAACGCTCCCTTGCAAGGAATGGAATCTAATCTAAGTAATCAAATCTAATAAACTAGTCGCTCTAAACAGTTAACAATAAAAAAAACTTTTTTGCAAAAAATAAAACCGACTTCAAAATCACAAAAAAGTGATAAATAATTTTAGCTTCAGAAGTCGGTGACTTTAGTTTGTTTGATTCAGTTTTTTGGCACCGACTTCTAAAGCTAAAATTATTTTTCACTTTTTTGTGATTTTGAAGTCGGTTTTATTTTTTGCAAAAAGATTTTTTTTATTTTTTCATTTTTAGTTGCAATATCCTATACAAATATTTTCTATGCGTTCATTTTACATTGTAAACCATACATTTCACGGTAATAGGCTTATTCTTACTTCTTTACTAATAATAAAAATGCGAAAGTAACTCCACAACAACAAACAAGTAACAGACTTCAGAGTCAAATGCTCATAAAATAAAAACTAATGGGCCTACCTGAATCAAATTTTTATGGGACCAATTCGAAACTATTCCGCATCAAAAAAAAAAAGAATTACGTAAATCGGTTCAGAAACTTCGGCGTAATCGGTGTACATACATAAAAAAAAATTAAAAAAAAAATATACCGGCCGAATTGAGAACCTCCTCCTTTTTTTGAAGTCGGTTAATAAATAATAACGATATGAGGCTTTAATTTAACGCAATATTTACCATTTATTTTAATTGCTTAGGTACGCTATTTACATAACAATACGGATTTAATTACGTAATACAAACAAAATAATTGTAACGGTCTGGAATAAAATTGCACCTTTCCTCTTAGTAATGCTGAGGAATTGCACATTTTTGTGATTTTATATGCAGTAAAGTTAACCCATTTAGATTTACGTAAGTACCTAATTTGTGTATTTACTGGGTGAACAAAGACGGCCAGTGGATAGAAAGGATTTTAAAATTGACGGTGACTTTTACTTAAAGGCAACATTTCTTTTTAGAACCCCTAGAAATAGTACTTTCTTCAGCCAGATCCCAGAAAGCCAATTAAACATGCAAGAACATAGTCTAGATCTCGCGTCTTAAATACACATAATCAACTGCCTAGCCTTTTCCCAACTATGTTGGGGTCAGCTTCCAGTCTAATCAATATTTTACTACTGCTTTATGCTCATAATTCAGTGTGCGCTCCTTTCTTCGTACTCCCAAACTCATGCGTGAAAGTACACAACAGGTGTACCTACATACTAATCAGAAACGTGATGTGATTTTTTTTACTAGCGGTTTCCATGACCATTTTGTGAAAATATAACCTGTGTAAATAAAAATAAACGTTATATTTCATCAAATTATTTATTTTTGTCAACAAATTAACATGAATTAGAGTACCATATTAATATATTCATTTCTATTTTTTTAGTCTTGCGAAAGGCAAAGGCACCAAAAAAAACATCGAGCTAATCAAATATTTTTACAACTTAATAAGTGTTGTTTTATTTATTCCTCGCAAGTACGTTGAGAAACGTCGTTTGATACCCGTAATAATTCAATAAATAATTGAGTTATGATGACGAATAACTAGCGGAGGTTTATTGTGAAGGACCGTCCAGGCGAATCAATCACATTATCTCCGGGTGTTCTCGTCTGGCTAACGGAGAGTACTTGCATAGACACAACATTGTAGCCAGGATTATCCATCAGCAACTTGCTCTAAAATTCAACCTAGTGGAATGGGAAGTTCCGTACTATAGGTACCTATGTGCCCGACCCAGTTCTCGAAAATGGCAATATCACATTGTACTGGGATCAATCCATCATCACTGACAGGACTATTGCAGCCAATAAGCCTGATATAGTGGTGGTGGATCGATCAGAGCGGCGCGCAATGATTGTTGACATAACGGTCCCGCATGACGAGAACCTCGTGAAAGCCGAGAAGGATTAGAGAAGCAAATTAAGTATCTTGACTTGGCTCGCGAGGTTGTCGACATGTGGGATGTGGACTCAGCGATAATTGTGCCGATAGTCGTGTCAGCCCATGGCTTAATTGCCAAGAGCCTCGACCAATATCTAAGGAGGCTCTCGTTAGGCAGCTGGATCAAGGGCTTGATTCAGAAAGCGGTACTTCTGGACACGGCTCGTATGGTTAGGAGGTTCCTCTCTCTGGAGCCCTGACCGCCGGTAGCTTGGACCCTGCTCCCGATACCGGTGGGCTACAGTTTTTTTAAGTATATTTTTAAATTTTTTATATATTTTTTTTATCAATATTTAAAATTTATAAAATTTGTTTATAAATGAATAAAGGGAACTTCAATTGACACACTTCAATTTCAAAATAACAGCTTTGTTACTGAATACATATTATTATGAAAGTATATTATACATATTTACTGCATGCATGAGAAAGTATATCTGAGAGTCAGAACTGACTGTGTGTCTGAGCGGCGCGGAATGATTGTTGACATAATGGTCCCGCATCACAAGGTTCTTGTGAAAGCTGAGAAAGATAAGCAAATCAAGTATCTTGACTTAGCTCGCGAGGTTGTCGCTGAGCTCACATGTGGGATGTGAACTTAGCAATCATTGTGCCGATAGTCGTTTCAGCCAATGGCTTAATTACCAAGAGCCTCGACCAATACCTGAGGAGGCTCTCGTTAGGCAGCTGGATCAAAGGCTTGAATCAGAAAGCGGTACTCGGCCACGGCTCGTATTGTTAGGAGGTTCCTCGCTCTGGAGCCCTGACCGACGGTAGCTTGGACCCAGTTCCCGATACCGGTGGGCTACTATTTTTTATATTTTTAAATGTTTTTTTTTAAATAATATTTTAGATTGAAATGTTTAAAAATGTAATTAATGTGTATAGATATGAATAAAGGAATAATAATTTCACAAATAATAAATGTTTTTTTTTTATATTGATTTTATATGGGAATATTTAAACATGTAAATAGTAAGGAAAAAGATGAATAAACTATATAATTTCACAATTTTTTTTATAATAATAACTTCACGCGTACTAAGGTCGCGGGCCACAGCTAGTTTCATTATCATGGTCAGGCTTAGACATGTTCTCGTCTATATCTCATACTTTTCCCGGTTTCTGTTTCGGCAAATTATTGGCGGAAACTTCGACCCCACCGAAACTCTATATTCGTGTATTGTCGTATGCCTTGAGCTGAGGAGAGTTCATTGCTCGTGATCGCTAACTGAATTCGCCGCCATTCTTGGCTTTTCGTAGTAGGAAGAAGTATTCTCTCTAACAAATCGTATAAATATAAATGCGTAACACTACAACAGTTTTTGCCACCAATTGAATCACCTTGTAACACATAAATAACATTCAATAAACAATCCAGTGAAAATGAAACATATTCGGTAACAATGATATTGCCAAAATCTAGATATAATCTCATTTTGGTGGCAAAAAGCAACGTTATGTTTGCAGTGTCGGCTCAGCTTGCTGTTGTACCCAGTGCCGGCGTTAGGGGGGGGGGCGCGATGGGGCGACGGCCCAGGGCGACAAATTCTGGGGGGCGCCAAGGTCTGGAGTTGGAGTCTCTGGCCTCCCCTGGTGCAAACCCTCAAAACTGTGCTCTACGCTCTGTGCATATGCATATTTTTTATTGAGATTTTTTTTAGATGGATTTTTTACATTGACGTTAAAGGAAAGATGAAATTCTTAATAAACGTTCACGTTGGTTCAGCAAAAAATTTTCACTTTACAATGATTTCCTTAAGTGGGCGCCACAATATTCTTGCTCGGGGCGTCAGTGGCCCTAACTCCGCCACTGGTTGTACCTATACTTATTAATGATGAACGGTTGTTTTCTATTGACACATATTTAAAGGGCTTTCCCTCCCTGACCGTCTTTTTTCAACACCTTAGATAATGCAGTGTCTGTAATCTACAAGTAAATCTGTGCAATATACGACGCCTTTATGAGACATTGTATGCTCAGTACTTCAGTAGGTATTTGTTACAGCGACTTGTTTGATAATTTAATGGGTTGCTAATATGGTCGATTCGTCCTCTATTCGACATCGACCACACTTACAACAACGCTGTTATTTTATCAACGCGCAACCGTTGAAATATTACTCGAAACATCGACGACGACTGATACGAATCGCAGGTGAGTAAGCTGCAGGGTGCCTACGCGTTGAGGTCCATGTCGGCGAAGATGTCGCCGCGCGTGGCCACCGACAGCGCGTAGTGCGTGTTGAGCTGCAGCAGCAGCTCGCGCTCGTCCAGCATCTCCAGCGCCTCCACGCGCGCGCGGTCGTCGTCGGGGAAGCTGCGCCACACGGCCTCCATGTCCCAGGCGCGCGCCGCGCCGAAGCCCAGCGCGCGCAGGCGCTCCGCCTGCTCGGCCGGCGAGCGCGCCAGGCGCAGGCGCTCCAGCACGCAGCCGCGCGCCGACAGGTTGCGCACCATGACCTCGCCGAACTTGTCGCCCAGGTTGCACTGCTCGTACACCAGCAGCGCGCAGCGCGGGAAGCTGTCGGCCAGGTGGCGCAGCAGGGCCTCGGCGGCGTCGGGCCGCAGGTACACCAGCACGCACTCGGCCAGCAGCAGCGCGGGCGCGTGCGGGCCCGCGCCTGCCGCCGCCAGCTTGCGCCGCACCTCGGCCAGGCAGCGCAGGTCGCAGCCCAGCAGGTGGTACCCGTCCGAGTGCAGGTCGCCCTCGCGGATCATCACCTCGCCGTCTGGAACCCGACCGACCACTGTCGTCACTTATCCGACTTACAGACAAAATCTTTCATTTGTTACATAATTCACATTAGTGTTCAGGAAAGCCAATAGAAAATCTAACTGATCTCAGATGGAGTGCTAAAATTATCCAGCTCGCTTAGCTTGCTCTTGCTTCAGTCCTACATTGTCATAAATCATACAACTTTTTTAAACAAATCGACACAGAGCTATTTCTGCATATTATATAGACAAACAAAATCCTGACATGTCCATCGTGAATTCTAAAAAAAAAATCGATCAATCACGTAACAGTCCAGACCCATTTAAATTTACGTTACTTGGTAAATAAAAGAATGGGTCCCGAGTTCCGACTGTTAATTCTTCTATTCTGCATAAGAATTTATGATTTGTTTAGGTGTGTATCGGGAACTACTTCAATGGTGTAGTTTTATTCAGTATTACTTTTAACTAAACTGCTGGGCTTGCTTTTTTCTTTTTAGTTTTTATTTATTACAGGATTTTTTTTAGTTTTTGTACCCAGTCGTGTTTTTTGTTTTTTTTACTAAATTTAATAAGGTGGAAGCTACAGGCAGGGTAGCCCGCGAAATTCAAATTTTCTTACGTTGATGAAAAATGAGTCGCGCCAGTAGTAACACGTATGTAGTTACAGAATTATAATCATTAAAAACGTACAATTTGTTACAATAGAATCAATCAAACTAAAATATTTTTAAGGTTAAAAATAAGCCTCCGAGCACTTTTACTACGGCTGCAAACTTATTAAAGCAACGCGCGCGGTTCGTGCAAAGATTCTTTTTCTGCCTCTGGATTGGCACTGGTATAGACAGAGTCAACTTGCCCCGAGGCCTTAATAGATTGGTTGCAAAAAAATGGATCATGTGGATATTTGGTTCTCAAATTACATAATATTGTCTGAATGTATTCGAGGCTAGATATAAAAAATTCCGAGCTCGCTTCCCTACGCTCGCTCTTGGAGACGTGGTTCATTAGGTCTTAAAATTGTCGCCCAAAGTCGATTAAGTAACCCTTACAAATCTGTTTTTACTCGCACACTTTTGACCCCCCCCCCCCCCCCCCCTAAACCAAAAGCTGGCGACGCCCTTGCCACAAGGCATTCCCTGCCAGTCACCCTTTGGGTCAAATAGGTGGTCATTGTGATAGACTACAAAAAAATCAATAACAAAAATATAATTTTGTTAACATAAATTGGGAACTAATTTTTAGAAATGTTATTTAAACATTCGAGAGGTTATTATGATTGGTTAAAAAAAATAATGTGCAGTTATTTTATTTTATCGGTGCGGCGCTTGCTTTTGTGCGACAGTAAAACATAGACAGTAATAAAAAAAAACAACTGGCCGGTTATTTCGTCTTACAATTTCAGTACTAAAATACGTAAGCAGACTAATAATTAAATGGCCAGTAAAAATTATGGAATGGGCCGTTAGATAAATAGTTCGGCAGTTCATAGGGAGCGGAGACACCTGGACTTGGGCACAACTTGGGGCACCACGACTCGATTACTGTAAACCCTGCAGACAACTGCCAACTCGTAACTGCCCATTTAGTTATTTTACTGCTCAGTATAAATATTAAATGATCCATTTTATTATTTTTACGACACATTTTTGTTTACTTTATTGCTAAGTTTTAACTGCCGAACTTGTTAATAAATATGCATTTTGTAATTTTTAATTTACCAAAACTACTATACGAGTATACAACTGCCGCTTTAAATCAGTGCTACATAAATTGATATACATAAATAGGTACATATTTACAAACAAAATTAAACAAACTAATATATGTATTATAATACTGTGGCGACCCTGCACACTCATTCTGACACTTCAACAATGACTTGTGTCAACGTCGTTTCAGCAAAAATGTAAAATCAATTATTGTAATTATTTAAAGGTTTTTCGGTGCCCAAATTTCTTCTGTACATGTAATAAAATTATAATTGTTAGTACCAGCACGTCTTTTAATTAGTGTACAATTACCACTAAGTTGGTGACCCCGCCTAGAATACGCCAGAAAGACTCGATAACCACGTGCGGTCAAAACCCCGAAAAGGACGTTCCATATTTTATCATCCAAGGAAAACCACAGCAGTGCGATGAGATAGCAGTGACTCCGCCAAATCATTTGCAAGTACCCATTCTCATACAAAATCTTGTCGTGCAAAGTGCGTGTGCATTGATGAGCCATCTGGCATTTGCCGTATAGCAGTACGAATACCACCATTTTGGCCGGATGACCCAGAGGTTTGGTTCGCACAAGTGGAAGCTCAGTTCATGAACGCCAACATCACCAGCGACACGACGAAATTTATCCACGTCATCGGCAACCATGAGCACCAGTACTCCAAACAAGTAAGGGATATTTTTCTTTACCCACCTGAGAATAACAAATATGAAAGCTCAAACACGAGCTCATAAAGAGACTGACGGCGACACATGAGAAGAAAGTGAATCAGCTTCTCATTCACGAAGAGCTCGGAGATCGCAAACCCTCACAATTCCTGCGACATCTTCAAAGTTTGGCCGGACCGAGCGTCCCTGAGGACTTCCTTCGGACAATATGGAGTAGCGGTCTGCCGAGCAACGTCCAGACCCTGCTAGCTTCACAGCCACTTACGTATCTCGAGGGATTAGCAGACCTGGCGGACACGGTCCAGGACTGTGACCCCTGGCCAAGTCGCCGCAGCATCGGCATCGGGCCTTAGCATGCTCGAGATGGCCGAATTAAAGAAGGCCGACGACTGTCCGACGTCTACTGGTCGCCTCTTCGTCTCGGACCGAACTTCAAAAACACAGTTTTTAGTGGACACTGATAGTGATTTGTGTTTCCGCGTCATTTTCTACGTGAACAGCGTGTTAAGTCGAACTATCAATTATCAGCCGCTAACGGGTCTATAATTGATACTTACGGCTATCTTCAGCTAAATTTAGATTTAGGTTTGCGTTTCTATGGCGGTTCATTGTGGCTGACGTCACCAAGCCGAGAATCGGTGTAGATTTTTTAAGCTTTTACATCTGGTTGTTGACATCAGAAATCATCGTTTGGTGGACAAAACCACCTCCAATGTTTGTTACAGCTTCCATTGCAAAAGCTTCGTCGACGTGTTCAGTGAAGGTCTGTTGGTGATTCGAGATAATACTTAATAAATACCCAGACCCGCGGGTATACACCGAAAAATCACACATCACACAGTACACCACATACGCACCTCACCCGGACCGCTCATCTCTTGTTCCCCTCGCAGACTAGCTCCAGACAAACTGCAGATCGCTAAGCAGGAATTTGAGATCATGCTTAGCAACGGCACTGCTCGTCCATCAGAGAGCCTTTGGTCTTCACCCCTGCATTTAGTGCCGAAAAAAGACAACAGCTGGCTACCCTGTGGTGACTACAGACTGCTCAACGCGAGGACTATACCTGACAGGTACCCAATCAAACTTGTCCATGATCTTACCCACAGCATTGCCGGTTGCAAGGTCTTCTCAACTGTTGACCTGGTCTAGGCATATAATCAGATACCGGTCTGCGAAGATGACATCCAGTAGACGGCGATAACAACTCCGTTTAGCCTGTTTGAATTTCCTTATATGACCTTTGGTCTGAGGAACGTCAGGTCAAACATTTCAAAGATTCGTCGATGAAATGACGCGTGGGCTTGACTTTTGATATTGTTATCTCGACGATTTCCATATCTTCTTGAAAGACCAGGAGCAGCACGAGGACCACCTGCATCAGCTCTTCAGCACGATGCAGAAATATAGCATTGCCATCAACACCTCAAAGTGTGTATTCGCTGAAGAAGTCACATTTTTAGGTTACCGCATATCTTCAGCCTTCACCTTCGATTCCAAAGGTGCCTTTGGAATCGAAGGTGGAAGTCGTCAAGGACTTCCCCACGCCTAAAACTATTAGGGAGCTCAGGCGTTTCGGTTCTTAGGGATGCTGAACTTTTACAGACGGTTTGTACCCAAAGCCAAATCAAAATTTCAAGGTCCCCTTAACGCCCTGCTAATTGGCTCAGTAAGGTCAACATTCCGTGGAGATAACTCGCGCTCACCGCCTTAAATTTGTGCAAAGATATTCTCTGCAACGCTGTATTGCTCGCACACCCTGACTACCAAGCGAAGCTCGCCCTAGTTGCAGATGCGTCTGATCTGGCGATGGGTGCAGTTTTGCAACAGTTCAGTGACAAGCAGTGGCAACCGCTTGCCTTCTTCTCGCGCAATCTGAGCCCCACTCATCTAGTACTCGCCATACGATCGTGAGCTACTCGCGATCTATGAACGTATCAAATACTTCCAGCATGTTGGAAGCGAGACACTTCACCGTCTATACTGATCACAAGCCGTTATACGCTTTCCATGAGCGAAAGCACAACTCTGCTCCGCGTCAGTATAGACACCTCGATTTTATTTCGCAGTTTACAACGGACATTCAACATATACCCGGCAAGGACAACATCGTCGCCGACACATTGTCCCGCGTCAGTGAACTGCAAAATCCAGTTGATTTCGAAGTTCTTGCCAAATCCCAAGCTTCACCCGGAACTGTTACAACTTTTGCAGTCAGAAACATCATCATCATCAGATACGTTTGGCCTTTTTTTTTCGGATGGGAAATCATCATGACTCCTCGCGCTCTGGGCGGAGCGGAAGGGAGTGTCAGACTTTTACTGACTAAAAACCATCCATGTTCCTTCTTTTGCCCTTTATGTTCCAGGGCCGCGGTATCTCTTTCAAACAGTCCCGCAGCCCTGGCAGGCATCGGCCCTTGCGGGCCCTTCATGATTGCTGACATCTCTTTGAGGCGCGTGTGGAACACGAACGCGCCGTCGTCACGGCCTGTCGTCATACGACGGACGGACGGCGAGCTAGCCCATTAGTCACCGTCCACAGGCCCGCGAGCGATACGTTTGGCCTGGAATCCGCAAGGACTGTCGACAATGGTCACGAATGTGTCACAGCTGTCAACGCACTAAGGTAAATCGCCATGTGTCTTCATCATTGGGCACATTCGAATTACCTCGTGCTAGGTTTGCCTTCGTCCATATTGACCTAATAGGTCCTCTTCCTCCATCACAGGGCTACTGGTACTGCCTGTCGTCCATGGATCGTTTCACTACCTAGTGTCAATAGCTCCAGTAGCCAGAAGTTGTACCGATTGTAGACATTACCGCTGAAACAGTTGGTAAAGCATTGCTGACCAACTGGATCTCTCGCTTTGGTTGTCCCACGGATATTGTCACAGACAGAGGATGGCAATTTGAGTCCGTACTGTTATAGTACCACCACTCGCTTACGCTCGTTTGCCGCAAAATTGCAGCCCACGCCAGCTGCACGTCATTCCAAGGACAACATATTTGTCCACAAAGACCTCGTCACCTCAAGCCACATATTCCTCAGGGACGATGCGCTTCGAGGATTATTGCAACCAGCACACACTGGTCCGTACGAGGTGGTACAAAAAGGCGATAAAACCTTTACAATAATGGTTAAAGGTAAAAAGGTCAAGGTGTCCGTGGACCAACTCAAACTCGCCTACATATTGGCTGACACACCACCAACCGACCAAGATGTTCAAGAAGGGGATATGCAGCCCACGGGCACTTCCGTGAGATCTACCAGCTCTGGTCGAAGGGTTCGATTCCCAGATTATTATCGCCCGTAGGACGGTCTCTAGAGTAGAGTGATGTGGCGACCCTGAACACTCATTCTGACACTTCAACAGTGACTTGTGTCAATGTCGTTTCAGCAAAAATGTAAAATCAATTATTGTAATTATTTTAAGGTTTTTCTGTGCCCAATTTTCTTCTGTACAAGTAATAAAATTATAATTGTTAGTACCAGCACGTCTTTTCATTAGTGTACAACGACCACTAAAACTAGATTGTGCAAAATTTAGTCTGATTTTGAATAGTACTTCCATAATGTTCAAATCGGGTTGTAAGGGTGACCCCTCCCCTGCCAGGGCTGCGGGACTGTTCGAAAGAGATACCGCGGCCCTGGAACATAAAGGGCCAATGAAGGAACATGGGTGGTTTTTAGTCAATAAGAGTCTGACACTCCCTTCCGCTCCGCCCAGAGCGGGAGGAGTCATTTGATGATTTCCCACCCTCCAAAAAAAAAAAATGTAATTATAGACCTATATCTGTGCTCCCAGCATTGAGTAAAATCTATGAAAAAATAGTGCTGGACCAGATGCTGTCTCACTCTCTCACTTTAACCCAAATGGGATTCTGCATAGTCAACAGTTTGGTTTCACGAATGGTAGGTTGACAACAGACGCGGGAGTAAAACTCATCAGTCACATTCTGGAATCCTGGAAGAAGTCCCAGGATGCCATTGGCATTTTCTGTGACCTCTCAAAAGCGTTCGACTGCGTCGACCGCAACACACTGATCTGTAAATTACACCACTACGGAATTCGTGGACAAGCTGCTGATCTTGTTCTCTCATATTTATCAAACAGGCAGCAAAAAGTAAATGTAAATGGAGCGACGTTCTCCGGGTCTCTAGTAAAGATGGGCGTGCCCCAAGGTTAAATTCTCGGGCCTTTCATATTTCTTGTTTACATTAATGATCTCCCTTACATGATGGCCAAATTATCGAATATAATTCTATTTGCTGATGACACTTCGCTAATTTTCAAAATAGATAGAAAGGATACGGATGTTTTATATGCCAACGAAAGTCTAACTGTTCTCTCGAAATGGTTCGCAGCTAACAATCTTTTACTGAATGCAAACAAAACAAAATGTCTAAAGTTCTCTTTACCAAATGTACCTCAACGGGATATAAATTTAAATCTTGACGGCAAAAAACTTGATGTTATAGCGGAAACTGTATTCCTAGGGATTACTATCGATTCAAAATTGCAGTGGGTGACCGCACATTATTCTTTCGGGCAGGTTAAGCTCAGCTGCATATGCAGTAAGGAAAATAAGGCAGTTGACTGACTCATTTAAACACCAAGCCCTCTTATTATAAAACGTGGTCTTAAAAAAGTACCGGGTTACCTTTTGTTCAGAATAGTTACAGCACTGACAATATTTTTGTCACATGTTTAATTTAGTCTTTTATAATATTTTCTTGCCTTTGTACCTAATTATTTTTAAAGATTGTTTGTGAATGTGTGAATGAATAGTGTAGGCCTTGTAGATTCCTAGAGGTGTGTTAACTTTTGTTAACCTCTTATCTTGTTTTCCGTTTTTTGTGTAGTAAGCAACAACTTATTGTCTGCTGTCCCCCCATACTTGAGTACTAATTCTGTAACATGATAATATTGTAAAATCAAATCATTTTAAAAGAGTAACCATGGAGTTTCTTGCTGGTTCTTTTCCATAAGAAATGACCAACCCGAACCGTGCACCTTTTTGTCGACGTTTTATAAGTGCCCATGTAGGCCTTTGTGAAATTAAAATATTTTGATTTTGATTGATTTTGAATGTTCTTTTGAAAGCCATTTTGCTTTCAGCTTTTTTAATGCCAAGGGGTAGCACTGAGCACATTTCAGAGCTTTCATCATTGAGACAGTGTTAGACATAAAACCAGTATGGTGTGAGGGAATTTCAAGGAGTAGGTTTTTGGAAACTCGAAGTTTACGACTGTATGAACTGCCCAACACTTTGAAATATTTTTTTAGGTAATTGGGAGAACATGAATCGGCCAAAATAGTGAAGAGCACGCAGAGAGATCTGAGGGACCTCCCGAGTCAGATAAGCAGCCATTTAAGCTGTGAATCAGCAAAAACCTTTCTAGCCATATCATCCTTCACACAGTCCATACATTATTTCGTTTTCAGTGTTCTTTTAATTTTAGATGATGTATAATAGGCAGCAATAATAAAAATTTCATACCTTCATTTGAAATTTTTTGCAGAAGTTGCTTATTCCGCTTAATTATGTGACATTTCTTAGAAGTAACTGCTGGGAAATCCAGTTCTATGAAATTACCCACAGCCTGTGTTGTGTCCTTAAGGCGCCAGTACAAAGTGTCAAAACCACACCCCAAGTTTATTATCTGGCATTTGGTTCCACAGCGCTGGAAATATTACTCATAGTTAATCATAAATCCTCACTAAATACTTGTAACACTATTCAGTACAATACAATCTTCTTTTCATTAAATGACAAGCATACACCTGGCTCACCCAATGATGAGTGGCCACTGCGTGTGGAAGAAAAAAGTGTAATGTGCCATATGCCAGTATCAGATACAGACCCCAGCACATCAACCTACCCGAAACTGTCAATTTTCCCAATCAACCTTGAACCTAATGCTTTAAAATTTGAAAATCGCTAAATTTGAAAATCTATTAAGGATATTTGACAGATTGTAGTAGGTTGATGTGCTGGCATCTGTACATCATGAACATGATCACTTTCTGGTACAAGCTGAGGACCTCTACTACTGACTGACATGAAAACAAGTAATCAGTTATTGATGTCAAAGCTTGTGCATATTTGAACACCAGCTGCGGCGTATGATACTGCCGCTAACCTCTAAGAACTGATGAATAAATATTTCCATAGCCCTGACTCGCGCGTAGTAGCCGCGGTTAATCTCGGGCGCCTTGCGATCAGCATGCCGCGCAAAGTACGGGATGTAGTCATCCTTCCAGTAGCCGAGCTCGACGGCGCATCGCTTGCATTCTGTAGCGTCCGTGTTCGTCGCAATTATTGCCTCATCCTCCGCCGTCCATGATTTTATGTTTTCCATTTTGTAAACACTATTATTAGGAATGATGCCACAAAATTATGTAATTTTTTAGCAATACATTACAGGCTGCCAAGATTAATTACGGAAGACACTCTATTTATACAATAATTGTGCCTAAATTAGAAACTGTTTTTATGTCTATCATCATCAGTATCAGGATGATATTATTTGACCTGCTGAATGCTGACTGATGACAAACAAACGTCAGTTTGACATTGCCAAAAAGACTTAAAATAGGTCCAATTCTTGAAACTAATAATTATTTATAAAAGGCTGGATTCCTTGTCTATGCTAAAGGCACGTCTATTCAATTTTATTACTATGATAGCTACTTAGCTACAACATAAATGAATTTGAATTTAAAGAATAATTAAAACTCAATATTTAAAAAAAAGGAATAATTTATATAAAATAAAAGAACGTACGAACATTTTTGCACTCCACCTGAGGTAGATTATATTTTCTTCTGATCATTCATACTGAAATAGGAGTTATGCTTTGTCGAGAAGTTTTTAGAACCTAGAGGATGCAAAATCGAGCTCAACAATTTTGGCAACTTTCCTCAAATAAGAATTAGGTTTTTTTTTTAATTAGCGAGTGAAGCGAGCTCGAAAATTGTAGTATTCGCATGGGACAGGTTGGTTAGATAGTTATCCGAGATTTCGGGGGAGTTCGAACTCCCAACGGACGGAGGCGGGTAGGTTTTGATACGCGGGGCCTCCGTTTGCGGGGGACCCATAGCAATTGCTACTCCTGCTACTGGGTTAATTCGGCACTGATCAAGCCGTTAGGTTCTAAAACCGCTGGTACACTGGCGGTGTCAAGAGCTCGACGAATGTGGTATGCGACCTGCGTGCCTATAGCAGGATAGGCAGACAGGCGTTGTCTACAGCTGCACACACACACCGCAGTGACATCGACGTGGAGCAACACTAGGTGCGCCTAAGCGAAGGCTTGTAGCGAGCCGAAATGAAATGTCATCCATCATGGAGCTAATGGTAGATGACATTTCATTTCGGCACGTCCCAGTGTCTCTGGAAGTACAGGTTGTCGGGCAAATACGTATTGGAACAAGCCATTTTCTCAGTGTTTAATTAACGCGTCAGTCAAAAACGGTAGGTACCTCAAAATCACACACAATCAGTGAGGAAGATGAATATTCCTTGTTAATTTTTCAGTACCGTGGACCGAGCAGAGGAAGGCCGGTAAACTTCTACTTGAACTGTTGCGGAAGCCAAGACAGGCGGATGGGAAGCGTGGATTGATGCCACGCTCGGTCGTCAAGGGCCACGTTTAGGATTGAAATAAGTGTATTTCTGATAATTTGGTCTATTCTTTTTAAAAATTGAGGATGTTTCCAGCGATGGGAGGAGAGAAAGCTATTAGTACATTTTGGTCCAAAGCAACCGTATCGAATAAGTGTGAAAACCGAATCATAATCATAATCATAATCATAAATCTTTATTTATCTCGACATCAGAATTTACAGGCGCTGGTATATGTACAATCTTATATAGAGAAAGGTGTCTGAAGTAGGAAGGTCCTGAGTTACAGATCACCTCTCCGGCTTAAATATAACAATTATATGAAGCAAAATTTTTTGACAAGATACTAAGGTTAAAATTGGGAGTAGGTAAACAAGTACTTAAAATTAATTATTTAAAAACATTAAACCAAATTATGAAATTAGCAAAAAAAAAAAAAAAACATAAAATTATATCTACAATTAGTTCAAACGTTCAAAGGTTAATCATAAGGAACAAAAAAAACAAAAATGTTAAGTAATATAAATTATGCTTGCAGCATCAAAAAAGGATGGTTGTACAAAAAAGTGGGTTATGAGTTATGATGTTCATATGAACATACAAACTTGTACACAAAAGCAAAAATTGAAATTAAAAGGATGAAAGAGGAAATGGGGTGATGAAAGTGCATTGATCCAATGCGTGAGTAGATGTGTGTAAATGTGTGTGTGCGAATGTGAGAGTGTAAATGTATAAGTGTTTGTGTGTGAGTGTTAAGACACAGGTTTAAGTAACTTTTCTGTGAAAGCGTAGTCAAGACTCAATAGCCAGGTGCGCAATTTTCTCTTACAAATAGCTTTAGTATGCGGGTAAATAGGTATTTTATTATTAATAGAATTATAAAGAAAAGTGCCAAGAAAGGCGTAAAATTTTTGGGAAAAAGTAGTGTTAAAACGGATGATTGGACAAACATTTGCTGATCTTCTATTTTGAGTAAGGAAATCGTGATATATGGGAAGTTCAGAATGTTTTTTTAATACAGTCATGAGTATGAACAATTGCCGGACTGTTAGAACTTTGCAGTGTTGGTAGAGATCGAAGGTTGGATAGCGTGTTGGAAAAAAACAACTAACTTTTAATATAGCTCTTTGAGCTCTCTCTAAATTAATAATACATGATTTAGAAGTACCACCCCAGGTGGTGATACAGTAGGCTAGCAAAGACTGACATAATGCGAAATAAACTAATTTAATTACTGAAGTATCAGATAAATGTCGTAGATTTTTAAATATGTATATTAATTTGCGGATTCTTTTGACTAAAGTTTCAATGTGTTGTTGGAAGCTGAGACGGTAGTCTATAATTATGCCAAGATATTTGATAAATTCTGTTTTTTGTAACACAGGACAACAACAATTATTGAATGAATGACATGAGTGGGCTTTCAAGTTGAAGTTAGGTTGATCCTGTGGTCTAAGGGAATATGTCATGTATTTCGTCTTATCGACATTTAGGGTAAGTAAGTTAGCATACAACCATTTATACACTGTATTAAAGCCTTGTTGAGCATAATGCTGGACCTCTACCCACGTATCAGCATCGAATACCAAAGCAGTATCATCCGCAAAAGTGATAATCTTTCCGTTTTGTAGCTTAATATTACATATCATTAATATAAACTAAGAATAACGTTGGGCCGAGGATGCTGCCCTGTGGAACGCCGTACTGGTTAGGTAGTTCGTCACTTATCCAATCATCTATTTTGGTCATTTGAGTTCGGTCGGACAAATAGTCTGTAAAAAGTTGAAGTGACTGACTTCTCACACCCATATTTTCTAATTTTTTTATCAAAATTGGAACAGATACTGTGTCAAATGCATGAATAAATTTTAATTTTGTTATGTCTTTCCGAGGCATCATCATTTTCCTCAATGAAAGAAGGAAATGACTCGTCAAAAATTTTAAACCTCAGGAGTTGAAGTCTTTTTCTGAAATTTTGATTTTGGGTGCTATTCTACATTTTGACAGGTTCGGTTTTAGACCAATAGAGCTTAATTTTCTTATAAATAAGTCAAATCTTCTAGAACTATGGCCACATCACTTCCCAGGGTTCCATCATTAAAATACCATACGTTGAATTTAGTAGTCGAATAATTGGATTTATTGTTAAACTTAAAATGACTGGCCCAAGAGGGTCACCCTGTAAACATCCAACGGCTGATTCCAATAGAGTAATTTTGAGGGATTTCTGTAACATTGTTAAAAAAAAGCTGTAAATTTTGGAAATTTCTTTTTGAACTTCTGTGAACAAGGTGTCCCTTTTCACGGAATTGAATGCATTATTTATGTCAACCTTAAGGATGACCTCAGCTATAACACTATTAAGTTAGGTGGATATAGCGTGTACCGCAGCCTCACAGCCCCATTTGGACCCGAAGCCCGGATGTAAAGGCTGGAATTTGCTGGCCAGTGTCTCGCTGTAGAAGGCGCAGCAAATTTTGACTGCTTTGCGGTGATAGGTTGACCCTACGGCAATGGGATGAATGCCACCATCCTTTTTGCGCAGGGCACGTAGATTGGCCCTGTACAAAACATCAAAGACGGCTTCGTTCACATTGTCGGAGAGTATGAGATTAATGAGGGCCGTCACCTCCTTCGAAAGGGACCTAAGGGACTCACCATCTTCCCCGGGCGCCTGAATATATTAGGTCCTTAAGATGTTGCGGAGTCAGCCTAGGCCGTCGCGCCTCGGGGTGCTTGGTCAGAAAACCTCCTCGGGGGCCCAGTGGCTGCCGATCCCTTTCGATACGTCTGGAGGGAACAGCAGCTGCTGGGATGGTGCACCCTGGGCGCGGCAGTATCCTTCCCCGATGAATGGGAAGAGATTCTTATTCCTCGGGGAGAGAGGAAACCCCGGCGTGCCACGACTGCGGTGCGGCGGAGGACACGGCGCAGCGCGCCCTCGGGGTGTGCCCGGCGTGGTCCTAGCTGCGCCGCAGTCTGACCGCGGTGGTCGGACCGGACCTCTCGCTTCCCGGCGTGGTCGACGCCGTGCTGGGGAGCGAGGAGGCCTCGTCTCGCAAAAGGAGGCAGCGGAGCGCGCAGGAGGACGATCCTCTCGCTTCGCCGCTCCGCAGACGAAGAGGGGGGAGAGGACGGCGTGCCCTCCCTCCTCATGGTGACGGGCGGGCGGTGGGTCACCTTCGCCGGTCATCCCCGACCCCCCCACGCCGAGGGTGTGAGGGGTCTGCCTTTCAATCGTCGGCGGAGGACTGGAAGTATAGGCTGTGCCGGTTTCCCAGTCCCCTTCCACTCTGACGAAGCGGGAATGCGCTGGGTCGTTTTAGTGGGTATACCGGGTCCGCCCGGGGAGTCCCACATACCCCTCTATGCGTAATGAATTTTTTCCCAGCGTGAAAAAAAAAAAAAAAGGCCGTCGCGCCTACAGCGGATCCAGTTCGAAAGTAGCAAACGGCCGCACATAATTATAAGATTCCACATGAAACAATAATCCTCTTTGGGAGAGATACGTAGTTCATTTAGGGTTGAAAGTTTGGGGGAGTGTGCCGCATGGGAGGAACTGCGCCGTGCCCTCGTGACAGAAGTGGGAACCGACCTGTCGCTGCCGGCCGTAGCTCACGCGATGGTCGGGAGCGCAGAGTCGTGGGATGCGGTGATCGCCTTCTGTGAAACACAGAAGCAGGCTGCGGAGAGGTTGAGGGAGGTCGAGACCACTCTCCCGATCCGCAGCAGACGTACCGGGCGTCGGCGGAGGGCGGACAACGCCCTGTTTCAGCCCCCCTAAACGGGTCCAGAGGGACGGCGGACTTGGGGACGTCCGCCACCCCCCCCCCCCCCCCCCTATAACTGGACCCGAGTCAGTTAGAGTCCGACAAACCCCTCCACCCCAGGGCGGAAGACATAGGAGCAAACGGCCGCACATACTTGCTGAGCTGTAATTTCGAGAGTCTTGGTTTCCAGATTGGGATGGTCACGGAAGGAGAGGTCATCTGCTGGGGCGGGATATTTGCTTTCCAGAGCTGTAAGTGCCTCTGGAGAGTACTGGCGCGACCACATCGCTACTAAATATGATCCTAGCTGCACCAATGATATCACCTTTAATTAATTAAGATTCCACATGAAGCAATAATCCTCTTTGGGGAGCTACGTAGTTCAGCTAGGTTGAAAGTTTGGGCCGATATGTTACAGATATCTTTAATTTGTGCTGTTAACGTTTTTATTTGCTATTTTTTTTTGCACATGTGGTATTCTATAAGGGAAGGTTAATAATTACTCCCAAGTACTTTGAGTACGGCGAGACGGACACAGCGCGCTAAACTTGAAGTCACTGAAGGTCTCGCACCACGAGGAACTCTCTTCAAAAGAGAAGTTGGAAGTTTTTGAAAGATATTTCCAAAAGGATTGAGTGGGAGAATCAGGTGTAAAAATAGTGGGTATTGTAGGGCAGGATGAAACTACATTGTGGGGTTCTTCCCAAATGTACCTTCAAGCCTCTTTCACCCTTAAACTGTAAAGTAAAGTGGAATGACGGCGGTCTGTTTTTGTGTTTTTTTAAGAGTACTTGTTTCCCTACTACTTTCTTGGAGGAGGGTAATAGGGTCATCGGGGGCGACAAGGGCATGCCGAGGACGGCGAACTCTACTGATACGGGAAGGATCAGGGGGTTTTGTGCTTAACAGCACGGTCAAAGAAGCGCTTGGAAAGACGCTTAATGAACTGAACTATGGTAGGCAATCTAAGGTCTAGATGGAGACTGTCATTACGGACATAAGGGATTTCCACCAGTGATTTTCCGAAGGTACCGGTGCGGTTCTGGAAGGTCTGCATCCTGTGAATGTGACGGGGATGGGTGTGGGCAAAGACGACGCAAGCGTACGTCATAATGGGGCGGATAACTGCGTGTAAAGACGCAACTTGCACTTGAGTGACAACTTAGCCGTGATCAAGTAAAGTAGCCTACTCACAGCAAAGGCAGCCCGGTTACGGGCTGCTCTTATGTGTGCCGCAAAGGACAGGTGGTGGTCAAGTATGACTCCGAGATACTTGGCTTGCTTCTCCCAAGGGATAAGCTTGCCGAACAAGGTGATAGGACTGGGGGGGGACATTTTAGCCGCGATTTGAGGTAAAGGACCGCCTGACTTTTGTCAGGGTTTACCTCAATCCTTCACTTGCGGAACCAAGTGCCAAGGACATTGGCTGCTCTCTGTAAATTGTCTAATTAGTTGGGCCTGTACCTTTCATATAGGGTGACTGGTAATTTGGGACCGATACTTAAACACATGATTGTACTCATGATAACAAACAACTTTCCCAAAGAAACATTTAAAAAAAAACGACTAGCCACTTCAAATCTACACGTAACACACGCAAGTATTAAATATACACTAACATGGTTTTATTTAAGGTGGAAGCTTCAGGGTAGCCCGCGAAATTCAAATTTTGTTATTTTTTTTGCAATTTGTAGGTCATTGTCAGGTTGCATGTTGATAAAAAATGAGTCACGTATAAAACACGTCTGTAGTTGCAGAATTATAATCATTAAATACAACCCTCTAAGTTCGACCTGTTAAATAAAATAAATAAAAATTAACCCCATTGAATGACTTTGTCATGAAATAGTTATTGAATGGGGTAAAATGAACTAAGAGGGTTATATTAATGATTTTAATTACTGTCATGGCAGCCGTAAAATAGGGTTATATTATTAAAAAACTTTTCAAATAATCATTTTTGTACGCCTGTACCTTCCTTCAAATTAATTTGTTAGTATTTTTACGAAATTCCCCTATTTTTTTTTCCTATATGTCTATGTAGAGTATATAGTGGTAGCCCAAAATCAAACATCAACTTTCTATAATAGATTTTCAACTTTATCGTCATAGCATTAGATTCAAGGTTGATTGGGAAAATTTGACAGTTTCGGGTAGCTTGATGTGCTGGCGTCTGTACGTACTTTGGCAGAGGGGTAAGTCCAGTTAAGACAACTCTAGAATTTTTCCTTTAGAATTGTTTATTTATTTTATTTAACAGTTTATGTACACACATATACAGAGAGGAAGAAAGAAACAGAAAAAATAGGTACAAAGGTGATGCTTATTTCTAAAGAAATAAGCATTAGCATTATTGTTCCATCCATAGTTTATTTGATCTTCTTCAGTTCTACTGCTCATAGCCCATATACTCAAAACTATCTTCATGCATGACATTTTCTTTGTAGTTTGTTGTACCCAATAGTTTTTTTTTTGTAATGTAGTATGTAATCTGTGGATCTTTCCTGACAGTACTTGTTTTCTTGTCAGTGTCATGTTGTCGTCAAGTCTTGTTGACTGTTGGTTCAGTTGGTTGTGGTTGTGACTTGATTGTATGGGGGGGTGGTTTGATACAGTTTGAATGGTTGTGATTGATTTTTCTGTTTTTAATGCTAATTCTATTTCTCTTTCATGTCGTAAATTACACTAACTAACAACTATGTCAACATTGGATACATTACCTGTCATATTGGTCAGCGCCATCAATGAGACCGCTGCTTCAGTGCTTATTTCAGGTTTGTAATAAACTCAGGCAAGCGCAAGCCACTAAGCTTCTCGATACTTATGCACAAATTCAAAGTTAGTACATTATATTTATTCATGTAAATGATTGCTTTGTTTTAGAACTGATAGACAATGACGTGACGGATGAGTATTTGGAAGATACACAATCTATCGACCGCGTCTGGAGGCTGGTTAACAAATATTATACAGCTAACGTCAGAGTTCACGCACTGCCGGACCACGGTCGCCTCGAGGTTGACCCAAACGCTATTGAGGCGCACGTCATACTCATCACAGAGGATGAGGTAAGTTTAATGTACACATCTATTGTAAACACTGATGACAGCGTCATCTACTTATAGTGCCAGTCCCACAAGCCAAAAAATTGTTAAATGAATGGGTTAAACTATTAGAAACAAAACTCATACTGCGGGTCAACCCGCAATCATGGCGCCTGCAACAGCGTCGAAATATCGGGAGCTCAAAATCATGAACAATCACAGAAGTGACAGTATGTATAAGTTTAGTTCTAAACCGTGAAAGCTTAAATCAGTGTTTATTGGGAACAACTTTAGAAAAACAAAATTATATCAACCATCTCTGGATTTACCAATGCAAAACGATCATGGGTCATCGATCATCATTCCAGCCCCAGGGGCGTGCTGTCCATAGAGGCAATTAGGCGTAGCCTACCCTACCAACAACGCCAAATGCATTTATTATAACTAAGTAATAAAATCAAATATTAAAAAACTCTTAAAAACTCCTGTTAGATCACTTATAGGAACTTGTCGCGCCCGTGTGATGTATCTCACACTATACTGTAAGTACTATGACGCTCCGGACAAACATAATAGGCAAGAAAATCAACTGCCTAGTATTCATTAATGAAATTTACGTACACTGGTGCATATTTTCGTGTGTATGAACAGCATATATGTATAGATTATGGGCATAACTCCTTCAACAGTAGACCGCCAGCGCATGTTCTGATTTGCTACCCTACAAAGTCAAGATCATTAAATCAAAATTATTCATTATCATTAATTAAATCAAAATCAAGATTTTGATTTAATGAATGAAGTGCAGGGTTACCAAATTGTGGCGAATTCCCCGGATTGCGGGGAATTCGAGAAACAGATTACACACAAACTAAAGCATAGTTTGTGTGTAATCTGTTTCTCGAATTCCCCGCAATCCTTAATGACTACTAGAGACAATTAAAAAAACAGGGTGGTATTGTTGAATTTATACCTTCCAAAAAAATTATAAATTGAAAAAGCCCTATTAAAATAATTAAAAACTGCATGAATTTTGTTTTTCCCCTCATATTTTGGAAATTTCGCTTAGATTTTTGGGGAGTCAGGAAAATAAGTATCGGCAACCCTGTGCTCTATTATCTGGCAAGATTTTACTAACCACTTTTGTGTCATTCATTACAGTAGTAAAATGATGCAATTTTATTTGGTAGTGTTTTTTATCAACAAATTAAAAATATTGTTTTTACAAAAGAAGCCATATTCTTTCTTTCATGTGACAAACAATTATCGCGATCATTAATGTTTTGCTTCATATGTACATATATCGGACTCAGTTAAAAGTAATTCGTTTTGAACCATACAGTAGTGTAAATATTATTTGTTGTGTTTGCGCTGATAATGTTTGTTTGCTCGAAGTTAAAAGCAGTAAGTTTTCGCAATTATCGTTTAATAATAAGATTCAAGTTGTGAGGAGCTCGTGGCTAAATAATAACAGCCGTGCGGGTCGATCTTTAGGTTAAGCCGCGCTTGCCTAGGTTGGTTTGTGGATGGGTGACCACCAACTATATACCGAGTTTCCTGCGTGCCTCGGAAACCACGTTAAGCCGTTGGTCCCGGCTGTCATTTGTAGATCTTTGACAGTCATTAAGGTGGTCAGTGGCTCGAAAGTCTGATAACCAGTCTTACCAGAGGGTATCGTGTTACCCAGTGCTAGCTGGGTGGTGGAGGTCAGATAGACAGTCGTTCCATGTAAAATACTGGTATTCAGCTAGATCCGGTTAGACTGGAAGCCGACCCTAACATATGTAGTTGGGAAAGGCTTGTGTTTATAGGTAGATTTGTACCCGAATTACGAGAAGGGTTTTACAGCGTCGCTCTACGTATGATGACCCTCCATCGTACGTAGAGCGACGCACACTGGGGCCCTTTCATATAAAGTAATGCTCAAAAGTCCAAACATAAATGAAATGCTATAAATTTTTTATTTTTATTGAAATATCAGTCAGAAATGAAAAATTGATAAAATATAACATTATATTTCGACATCCGAAGCATAGAATCATTAGAAAGGGTTAGTAATTTTTCTAAAAGCATATCTGTAACTTCAGGATCAAACGGTCTTCTTTTAACTACTTGCGAAGGTCTTAAATTTGTTATGACAGGGTCAGAAGAATTAAGTAGACGATGCAATATATCTTCTAAGTTACTCTGAGAGAAGCGCTCTCTATATATTTTAAAATCCTTGTTTCGTGATTCCTGCGCTTCTTCACTTAACTGTCCAATCGGTAGAAAACCATTTGATATAATTTCATTACCGTGGATTAATATTTTGTGCAATGTCGTAGTCATTGGGTACCAAGGATAAAGAGTGACGTATAATTCCGCGGTATTTGGACAAAATTTGTGACATTCAGGTACAATTCTTTCGAAAGATGTATTGGACTAACAAGTTCTTGAACTTGTTTGGCTTCCTTGCGTTTTCCACTAGCTCGCAAGCTCATTTGTGCTGCGTAAGTTAACTCTTCAGTAGAATGGCTATGACGAAGTTCTGCAGTTTTCCTGCGTTTTGACTGGTCACTACATTCATCAAAAGATTTCGTCGGCCGTCCTCCTGCAGGCTTCTGATATAGTTTGAACTGGGAAACATTCTCCAACCAAGTTTTTTCAGCTTCAAAAACCTGTTTTTGTGTCTACCACATCCATCTATCCCATGTAAAAGACTTCTTAAAATTTCGCAATGCTAATTTTAGTTCACTTTTTTTAGAAGCCGGACAGTTGGTATGATGTCTAAGGTAGGTTTCTAGGTCCATAAACTTCTTTTCCACAGATTTAAAGCTACTTTGGAATAAAATCCTCACATAAGTTTGCATTTTTCAAGGTGAATTATGATGATGAACTTTCTTCTGAAAAGTAATGAAATAAAGTTGTCTACAACAAAAAAATATCAAAAATAGGTGCGACAGACATGATTTATAACTGTTTTCTTCAAAATATATCTTATTTATTAAAATTAATTGCTAGGGACCAAATACTTTGGTTTTGTAGTAACATCACAACGCCTAACAAAATTTGTGCGCAAGAAAACTTAGATTATCTCGAAAATGCGCAAAGTTCTATTGCTAATCTCTTCAGTTCATTACTAATCAATACCTCGTAGATATTAAAAAAAATATTTCAAAAATAGAACTTCGCGCAAAAAGGAAAAAAAACAAATGTTTGATTCAGTACATAAAAAACCATACTATCACATATAATTAGTCATTAATCCAAAAGTACTAATCGTTAAGGTTCATAAAAACAATAATAGAATAACCATACCTTGCCTAGTTGCAGCCATGATGCACTTCAATTAAATATGGCGATTACTTGCAGAAATAAATGTTTTAATATTCTCTACAAACTCACGAATGTTATCGGATAATTAATGATGTGGGTGTAAAGTAAACTTTGAGCTGATGCACTGGACAGCAGATAGCAGTTACTGATTCAGTAGGTATTTGTAGAAATGATGTGACACATTCTTAAGTCTACACTTACATAGTTTATTTTTTGAAATACCCTCATTTTGAAAATCGAGTTTTGAGCATTACGTTGTATGGACGGGTCCCAGTGTGCGACGCTGTGATGTTACGCGATTTTTTTTTTTTGAGTCTCCGTATGCGGGGCCTACCCTCCGAGGAGAACCACTGCACGCCACTGTCCAGCCTTGCAGCAATAATAATAATAATAATTTATTTGCAGACGTTGAAGTCCATAAAATTAAATTAGCACAATAACAAAAATAACATCATCAAAATACATTACAAATTACATAACAATGTCAGAATAACACCAATACACACACATAAAAATCACAAATAGGCATAATAAAATTAATAACAAAAAAGAAATAAAATAAAATGCACTTACAGCTAACTATATAGAGATCTGTGTGTGCAGTCTCACCCATCGACCAAGCATCGGGCAGTCCCATCGGTCACTCAATGCTCTCAACATGCCGTGGGAGCTGACATCTGTTCTGTGCCGGAGAGAAGCGCTTCGTTTACGAATGATGGCATAAAAATCGTCCACTCTCGCATCGGCAAACATACCTGAAGCGCAATGGGTCGTAGACGTCCTTACACCGTGGCTGGCTATTATCTACCAAGCCTGCTTAGCACACAACTATGTGCCACTTGAATGGCGAGAGGTGCAAGTTATTTTCATCCCTAAATCAGGCAATCCGGATTACACAACCTAAAGCAGACAGACCAATAAGCCTGACATCATTCCTACTGAAAACCCTCGAGTGACTCTGTTACCAAAACATTCGGGACGGACCTCTTCGGGAGCTGCCACTACACAAAAATCAACACGCCTACTCCACAGGAAAATCAGTAGAATCCGCACTACACAGTGTGATCTCCATGATCGGATGTGCAGTAGACCACAAGTGCTCCTCACTAGCTGTTTTTATTGACATGAAGTCGCTTTTGACAAAACCATTTTCCATAGAATCAACGCAGCCCTCGAGGAACATGGTATGGACTCGACCACGCGAGGATGGATCACAAACATGCTCAGACGAAGGGCTGCCCTCAAGCGACCTCTCGCCACTCCTATGGAACCTTGTGGTAGACAGCCTTATCAAGCGTCTGAATGACAGAGGCTACTACACGGTGGGCTATGCTGATGATATAACCATAGTAATAAACACATGAAAACACACTATGTAACCTTATGTGTCAAGCCTTTTAGAAGCAGTGAAACCTACCAAAACCGAACTCATCCTCTTCACAAAGAAAAGGAATTTGGCAACCCTACAATTACCACGCTTCTTTGGGACCACCCTAAGCCTATCGTCTGAAACAAAATACCTGGGCATCAATTTGGATAAACTGCTGATCTGGGCAAAACACACCGATTACATCACCACAAAAACCAGCATAGCCCTATGGCAATGCAAAAGATTGCTCGACAGGAATTGGGGCCTAAGCCCCAAAATCACATACTGACCAATCGTCACATACGGCCTCTTAGTTTGGTGACCAAGGGCCAACCTGAGCACGGCCCAGAAGTATCTCGAGAAGCTACAAACATTTGCGTAGCAATCACCGTCAGCATGAGAACATCCATCACCCACTGCCGCATTACAGGTGATGCTGGGGTTACCACCTCTACCAACATCTCGTCGTAAGAGAAGAGGTGGCCCTAGCGAATTTCAGGCTCGAAGTATCCGGAACCCTAAGTAAAGATTCCACAATCAAACATACACGCATAAAAGACGATGCAATCAAACAACAGCCCATGATGGCATCATCCAGCGACGGAATCCTGAAGACCCACTGCTTTAAAAAATCCTTCTCATCAGAAGGTCTAAGTAGCTTAACGACCAACAGTGCGAAACGTCTAATGACCAGTAAGTCGTATATGTTTCTGAAGGTTCGCTGAAGCAGCATCTGGGTTGGTGTGTACTGACAGTATTGCAGTGTCGTCAGCATATGTGGCGATAAGGGTGTTGTCATTTATTGGTATGTCGACTGTGAATATGAGATAAAGGGCCCCAAGATGCTCCCCTGTGTTACACCAGACTTGATTTCATACAAATCTGATGTGATATCTATAAGAACCTCAAAACAACGCTTGTCCAGGTAACTTTTCAGTATGAAAAAGAAGGAGTGGGGCAGATATTTTTTAAACTGAAACAGGAGTCCGACATGCCAGACCCTGTCAAAGACCTGGCTAATATCCAGGTAGACAGCTGAGCAATATTTTTTGTGTTGCTTCCATTGTTGGTTCCATGCTGCTATCTGAATCCGAATTAATGCCCAGGAAGAATGGTATTTAGATGAGGGCGCATTTTATTGAGGATAATTTTTTCAAACAACTTGCCAACCAAAGGCAGGAGGCTAATTGGTCGATAGGACGAGGCTTCTTTTGACGGTTTACCAGGTTTAAGTATCATAACAACCTAAGCAAGTTTTCACTGGAATGGGTAGTGGGAGGGTCTCAGGCAGGCATTGAAGAGCATCACCAAGAACATTATACCTTTGTTTGGAAGGTTGTTTAGCAGTACGGAGTCTAATAGATCATAGCCCGGTGCTTTCTTTCATGGGAGAGCTTTAATCTCACGGATTAGGTCAGAAGGACATACTGCCTTTAGCGGGAAGCATAATTGATTTGGCGACTGGAGGTAGTCTGTTATTTCCTCGTCTCTATTGATGTCAGTGAAAGGTAATGGAGTATAAAGTTTTTCTAGGTGTTCGGCAAATGCAGTTGCTTTTTCAGTTTCAAATCTAGCTCAACTTCTGTCCTGTCTACGCAATGGCGGGATATGTACTTTTGGTCGCTTAAGTTTCTTGGTCGCGCGCCATAACGAGTAATTAGTCTCCTTATGTGGTGTTAGGTAAGATAAGGGATCTTTCAGCTCTTTTGTTGCTTTGTTACACTTAGTTTTTTCCGTAGGATATAGATATCCTACGAGAAATGAGGAAAAAATGGCACAGAACTAGAGTTCGGGCTACTCTTGACCTCAATCTAGTCCTGAGGACAGAGATGAGGTCGACGATGGAACGAGCTAACCCAAAAGCCTATTAACTCGCGACTTAAATAGATTGGGGTCATATGAACTTGGGAACACCGACGAAGGCAGGGAATTCCACTCCTTGGCTGTGCGCATAATAAACGATGTAGCAAAGCGCTTCGTGCGAATGTGTGGAACATCGACAAGGAATGGGTAATAACCCGCAGTACGTCTGGACTCCCGATGGAAGAAGGGAGATGGTGGAATGATCTCGTGGAGCTCTTGGGCACACTCACCGAAGTACAGCCTGTAAAAGACCGACAGACATGCAACTCTGCGCCGGTGGGCCAGGCTATGAAGCTTGGTACTCACCAGCTTATCGTCACCAATGAGCCTCTTGGCTCTGCGCTCAACAGAGTCGAGTGTGGCTAATTGGTATTTGGCTGAGCCATCCCAAAGGTGACAGCAGTACTCCATGCCTGACCGAACTTGAGCTTTGTATAGGATTAAAAGCTGTTCTGGCTTGAAGTACCGCTTAACCTTATTTGGGATACCCAGCTTTTTTGCCGCTGTCTGAGCTTTCGACTCAATGTAGGCACCGAAGTTGAGATTCGCACTCAACTTCGTACCAAGAAGCTCGAGGCTGTCGGTAACTGGTACAGATGCACCCCGGAAAGTAGGAGCCAGATTGAACGGACTCCTTTTGGCGGTGAACAGGCACACTTGGGTTTTGGTGGGGTTAAAAACAACCAGTCTCACCACACCCCACTTGGAGACGAGACTTAAGGCTGAATTTGTTCGCTCTACCATGGCCTCTCTCAATGAACGCACTTCTTCACCGCTGGCTTTTGCGCTGGATGCATAACCCTCCATGACAGTGCTATCGTCTGCGTACCCAACAATACCCGGAACCAGAAGGTCATTGATGTGCAGCAGGAAAAGTGTCGCGGAGAGAACAGACCCCTGAGGAACTCCGACATCAATAGCGATAAGGTCAGAGGAGCAGCCATCAATGACCACTCGGCTCGACCGTTCTCTCAAGAAGTCAGATATCCAGCAGCAAAAGTCAACGGGAATGCCGTATGCTGGAAGTTTGCTCAGCAGGCTTGCGTGCCATACCCTGTCGAAAGCCTTCGAGATGTCGAGCGACACGGCAAGGGCTTCGCCGTGTTTCTCGATGGCCTCACCCCAGCAGTGCGTAGCATACACTAGAAGATCCCAGTTGATCGTCCCCGGCGAAAGCCATACTGACGGTCACTGAGTAGGTCGTTTGCTTCTAGGTACGCCAGCAGCTTCCTATTGAGAACCTTTTCCATAACTTTACAAAGTATGGAGGTGATGGCGATTGGTCGATAGTTACTGGGGTCGGCACGACTACCCTTTTTGGGTACTGGTTGTACATTGGCAACCTTCCATGACTTCGGTACCGTTCTGGTTTTGAGAGAGAGGCGGTAGAAGTGTGTCAACACAGAAGACAACTCAGGCGCACAGTTCCTCAAGACTCTTGCTGGTATGCCATCAGGACCGCTAGCCTTGTTCACGTCTAGGCTATGGAGTACTCTACGAACCTCTTTCATGTGTATTGTGATCTCCGGCATCGAAGAATCACAGTGAGGAATCGTTGGTGGCTGTTTTGAGCCAGTATCTAGACGTGAATTGCTCGCAAATAGAGATGCAAACAGGTTTGCCTTCTCAGTAGCGGAGTGAGCTAGTGACCCATCCGGTTTTTGCAAGGGGGTAATGTGGGCCGGCAGAAGTTGGTTTCGAGTTTCGACCGATTTGGATAGGGACCAAAACTGTTTACTACCAGAGGGGTAGGAAGCAAGCTTAGCCCCTATGCGGCTGACGTGGTCGAAACGCGCCTTTCGGATCACCCGCTTACAGGACTTTGCGGCAGAATTAAAAGCTCTTTTCTTCGCGCGAACCCGTCGAGCTTGGACTTTGCGGTCACGAGCTTGCACCCAGGCTTGGTATGCAGACTGCATACGAGCTTCAGCACGAGCGCAGTCCACATTGAACCAAGGACGGGCTTTGTGACCGAGCGGTATGTCGGAGAATGGAATAAAGTATTCCATTCCCTGCCGTATCACGTCCGCAACCGCTTCAGCCGAACAAGAGGGGTCGCCCGAAGATAAGCACACTGGATGCCAAGGGAAGGACGCAAAAAAGTGCCGCATCTCATCCCAGTCTGCTGACTCGTATCGCCAAACTCGCCTCTTGCCCCTAGGGCTATCATCCGGGCCCTTACCAGATGGTGCGGAACAAACTCCGCACCTGGGCCCCCCCGCTGACGCAGAGTCTCCGGCCGCAGCTCGTGGAGGACGTGGTGAGCGCTCTGTTCCCTTCGCGAGGGGAACATCCTCCCCCGCCTATGGCTCCGCCGCTTGCGGTGCCGGAAGCGGACCACGACGACGATGACGACACTCCGGAGGTGACTGGGGTAGACCTGAGAGTGGCGGTAAACCGGCTTAAGGCCAGGAATACCGCCCCGGGACCCGATGGCTTACCTGGCAAAGCCTGGGTCCTGGCCTTGCAGGCTCTCGGGCCCCGACTGGAGGGGCTCCTAAGCGCATGCTTGGAGAGAGGCCAGTTCCCGCTTCGTTGGAAGACAGGGAAACTGGTCCTCATTCGGAAGCCGGGGCGCCCTGCGGACTCTCCGTCCGCATTCCGGCCCATTGTGTTGCTCGACGAGGTGGGCAAGCTCTTCGAAAGAGTAATTGCAAACCGCCTCGCCGGGTACCTTGCGGGGATGGGGCCGGATCTTGCGGACAACCAGTTTGGTTTCCGCAAGGGGCGCTCGACGGTGGACGCCATCATGCGCGTGAGAGCCCTCACGACGGGGGCTGCGGTGTCCAGGGGTGGGGTGGTCTTGGCGGTGTCTCTCGACATCGCCAACGCCTTCAACTCCATGCCCTGGAGCTGCATTAGGGAGGCACTCCGGTATCACCGGGTGCCGACCTACCTTCGTCGTGTGGTCGGGGACTACCTGACGGACAGGTATGTCATATACCCTGGTCACAACGGAGAGTGGAACCGGCGAGAGATGTCGTGCGGTGTTCCACAGGGATCGGTTCTGGGGCCGCCCTTGTGGAACATCGGCTACGACTGGGTGCTGCGTGCCGACCTCCCTAGCGGCGTCAGCGTGGTTTGCTACGCTGACGACACGCTGGTGCTGGCGCAGGGGAGGTCGCACGAGGCGGCGGCCGAATTGATGACACGCGGGGTTGCGATAGTCGTTGAGAGGATCCGGCAATTGGGTCTCGAGGTGGCATTGCACAAGTCCGAGGCCATGTGCTTTCATGGGCCTCGGAGCGCGCCACCGTCGGGATCCATACTCACGGTAGGAGGGGTTCCCGTCGGCGTCGAGTCGACGTTGAGGTACCTCGGACTCGTCCTCGACAGCCGATGGAACTTCGTGGAGCATTTCCGACGTTTGGCTCCCAGACTGGAAAAGGCCGGGGCTGCTTTCAAGCGGCTCCTGCCCAACCTGAGGGGGCCAAACGCCTCCTGCCGGAGGCTCTATGCGGGGATATTGCGGTCCATGGCCCTTTACGGGGCCCCGGTGTGGGCGCGTTCGTTGAGGTTGCGTGCAAAGCACTACCTGAACGCGCCCCAAAAGGTGGTAGCCGTAAGGCTGATCCGGGGGTACCGCACGATCTCCCGCGAGGCGGCGAGCCTCCTTGCCGGATTGCCGCCATGGGATCTGGAGGCCATAGTCCTCGCGCGCCTGCACGAGTGGCGCGCGGAGGTACAGAGCCGGGGGGTAACTCCGCTGCCGCGGCATATTGTCGCGCGGCGGACAGACCTCCGCCGTGATCTCATGGCGACATGGAGAGAGCGACTATCGCAACCCCGTTCAGGGCACGCCACGATAGTGGCGGTAAGTCCCCTCTTTGAGGAGTGGCTAGGGAGGCGCCACGGCGCCCTCACCTTCCGCCTGACGCAGGTCCTCACCGGACACGGGTGCTTCGGGAGGTACCTGCACCGAATCGGGCGGGAGGAAACGTCCGGGTGCTACAATTGCGAGGATCGACCGGAGGACACGGTGGAGCACACCGTGGAGGTCTGCTCTGCTTGGGCGGAGCACCGCCGTGTCCTCGTAGCGGCGATTGGCGGCGGCGACCTCTCGCGTCCGGCCCTGGTTCAAGCCATGGTCCGGGGCGAGAGGGAATGGGAAGCCGTCGCCTCCTTCTGCGAAGCAGTCATGCTAGCGAAGGAGGCGGCGGAACGTGAGAGGGAGAGAACCTCCTCACGTCCCAGCCGCCGCGGGAGAAGCACCGGGCGTCGGGGGCCACGCCGTGATGGCTCTCGGCCACCGTAGGCGCGGGCCTGTGGACGGCGAGTAATGGGCTAGCTCGCCGTCCGTCCGTCGTATGACGACGGGCAGGCCGTGTCGACGGCGCGTTCGTGTTCCACGCGCGCCTCAAAGAGATGTCAGCAAACGGGAGGGGCCCGCAAGGGCCGGTGCCTGCCAGGGCTGCGGGACTGTTCGAAAGAGATACCGCGGCCCTGGAACATAAAGGGCCAATGAAGGAACATGGGTGTTTTTTAGTCAGTAAGAGTCTGACACTCCCTTCCGCTCCGCCCAGAGCGGGAGGAGTCATTTGATGATTTCTCACCCCCCAAAAAAAAAAAAAAAAAAAAAAGTGCTATCATCTGGAGGAGAGCTGATAGATACGGACTTTACCAGACAGTGGTCAGATGTTCCCAGTGGGGCTGATACCGATACTGAGTGCCTGTCTGGGTCAGTGGTCAGCAGCAAGTCCAAGCAGTTGGGTGTGTGCCCGTCAACGTCTGGCACCCGCATAGCTTCTCTCACCAGCTGGGTAAGATCTAGCGACAATGCAAATCTGCGCGCCTCTCTCCCAGCATGGTCAGTTTTCTGGAACGGGAACAACCACTCATCGTGGTGGGCATTAAAGTCCCCCAGAAAAAGAAGCTCCGCGGTTGGGTATCGTTGTTGGGCACAATCCGCCTTCTCCATCAGGTGCTCAAAGAGCCTGGTCGTCTCCTGGTCACCGCTGTGCGACCGGTAGACACCGACGTAGAGGGATTTCTCCACCCCGGTATCCACCAGTATCCAGATGGTAGATAACCCGGAATCTTCAAAGCAACGGAGACGCCGAAAGCAAATGTCATCGCGAACGTACACACAGACCCCAGCTCGTTTTAGGAACTTATGTTCAAGCGAGTAACCCTTTGCATTGTATGGATTCCATCTCTTAGTATTATATAATTGCATAGCACATGTGTGAGTACTATGTACTGTAAAGCTACCATTTATATTTTGTTATCTTTCATTGACTTGAATGTGTCCTGGTGGCTGAGAGAACGTCATGCTCACTCAAATGTCACGCTGATGGTGGCGGGTGTGTCGGGTCATTTAGTTCCCTTCAATATGGTTGAGTTGAATGGCGCTGATCCATGCGTCATGTTCGTGAACGGGCGCTGTCAGTTGGGACTGGTCGTCTCTTACCTGCCACGGTTCATTTTAATTACTTTATTTTTAATTGTTGGTTTAATCTTTTACTCTGGACGCTCTTAATGTGCACGTCTTTGTACATCGTTCTCACATATATGTATAATCTCAACATGAATGATGTAACCAAGATTTTGTAACAATATTTTGATTTAAAAGAGTGTCCATGGAGTTTCTTGCCCATTCTTCTCCATAGAGATCTACGATTTGGAATGTGCAACTACAGTACTTTCGCAAGTTATTATGCCTTGTGTCTGTGACTGTAGCTTAGCTTTTATGTTTTTGACTTTCAAAAGTGCCTGTAATGGTCTAATTGAAATAAATGCTTTGACTTTGACTTTAAGTGTTAGTTGTGTTAGTCTTTAACTTATCCTAGTTAGTTTTTATTAAGGGTTGGAGATGTAGCCCCTTGCGGGTAAAGGCCTCATCCGTCCTGTTCAACTTTTTCCCAGTCCTTGGCAAGATTTAGCCAGTTGGAGCCAGCAGTCTGCGCTATATCGTCAGCCCATCTTTTAAAGGGTATGCAGATACCCATCTAAAATAAAAGGCTTTTATCTTTTTTTTATAGTTAAATCTTGCGATTAGTCTTTCAGACTATGAGCAGATGAGATGGTTCGGATGGCGTGTTGGGCGCTACTCCTAGTAGAGTCTGGCCCTATCGTTCCGAAGTCATTCTTCGCACTGACTTTTCTGGTCGAAAATGTCCCGTCACTTTTTTAATCGACGGTTGCTTTGTGGGTTGGTTAGCTGCCCTGCAAGCTTATTTGGATGCTTTAGCAGTCGAGATTTGTAGTTGTCGCCATGTGAACTTGTCTCCTCGTTGATCAAAGGTATATTGATGATTTTATGGATCTCTGTTGTCTTAATAAACCATGGACCGTTGGATATTTGTTTCAGTATATTATTTTGTACCCTTTGCACTTTCATTACGTTGGAGGCACTGGCTGATCCCCAAAGTTAAGCCTTATGTCCAGATTGGCTTTAGTATAGTCTTGTATATGAGGAGTTTCTTGTCTATCGCCAGTTTTGAGATTTTCCTAGGAGCCAGAAAAACCTCTGTATTTCAGGTTCATTATTTCTTTTTTGTTTCGACATGTTTTCTCCATGTGAGCCTGCGGTCAAGATGCATGCCCAAATACTTCACAGACTCGTGGAGTAGGAGTTGACTGCTGTTTAGGGTGACTGGGTCACAATCATTCTTGTAAAGAGTAGATGTGATGTGCACAGACTTGGATAAGCTGGCGGCAATTCTCCATTTGGTTAGCCATTCTTCAGTCTCATTTAAGCTGGTTTGCAATATGCGAGATGATTGTGTAATTGTGTTGGACATTTGTGCGAAGCAAGTAAGGCAGTGTCATCCGCGAAGGTAGCAGTTGTGATCTCGGAGCTCTGTGACACATCGGAAGTAAACAGGGTGTACAGCACAGGCCCGAGGACCGAGCTCTGTGGTACTCCTGCAGATATTTCGTGGAATCCCAAAGTGGATTGGTTTTCTCTCACTTGAAATATTCTGTTTGTTATATAGAATTTTAGTACACCATAGAATGTATGTGGTAACAAGGATTTTATTTTGACAAGCAGACCTTTGTGCCAGACTCTGTAAAAGGCCTGTTGCGAAAGCAGCTGAGCAGTACTCTTTTTTTCTCAACGTCCGGATTTTCTAAGCGTCCTGCAAACTATAGAGTTGAGAAAGAACATGCTACTAATTTCTATGGTAGTATGTTCTTTTCGAAATCCGAATTGGTGGTCTGGGACTACGGACTTCGCATTGAGAACATGTAAGATTCTGTGTAGTAGGGACTTTTCATAGAGCTTAGACATAATCGGCAAGAGACTGATAGGTCTGTATGAAGTGACATCATGTATCGGTTTACCGGGTTTATGCATCATTATTACTTGTGATACTTTCCATACATCTGGGAAGTAGCCTACTCGTTGAATGGTATTAAAAAGTATGGAGAGGTACACAATTCCTTTACGCCGTAATTCTTGTAGGACTTTTTTGTCGATAAGGTCATAACCTGGGGCCTTGTTGTTGTCCATTAAGTTTATATTTCTACATATCACCTTAGGCGTTACTAACTTTAAGGGTAGATCCAGTTGAAAATCTTGGTTGAGGATAATGTCGATATCAGATTCATCTGCGTTTGGTCTCGGTTTATTAGGCTTAAATATATTGCTTAGATGGTTCGCAAATGCATCAGCAGCTGTGAGAAAAAAGGTTTTTTATTTATTTTATTTATACAAAGTCACAATCAAACCCATACGGATCTATGGCTATGGGGATTAGCATGACACTCGAACAGAGATCATACACTTTCAGAATAAACTTCTAAGAGCAACCACAAACATCTCTTGTTTTGTTCCAAATGAAACTCTACACCACAACCTGAAGATACTTCCAGTCAAAGCAGAAATAAAAACCTACATCAAGTCATATAAAGAAAAAATAACACGCCACCCAAACATCCTGGCAAACCATCTAATGGATAAAAAAGGAATCCGCAGGCTAAAACGCATAATTTCACAAGATTTTATTGGACAACAGCTTAGTATTATGCTTTTATGCTTTTTAAGAAAGAGAATGTCATTGGACTCATTATTCAAATTACTTATACTTAAGTAGTCATTAAAAACCTCATTACAATTAAAATTTCAACAAAAAACGTCTAAAAGGAAAAAAGTAATATCTAAATATTGTCATATGTTAGGCCAGTAACTTAGATTACTGTCTTATATTACTGGTAGACACGCTACCATTGACTCTATTAAAGAAAGCTAATAAAGTGTTGAACTTTAATATTTAAAAATGTTTACATTTAGAGTAACCCTACACAAGGTAGATGCCGTACACCATTGAGGAGTTCTTCTGGTGGGTTGCGTATCCTGCAGGATCCTGGTGATGTCTGGGCATCAGGTCAAGATTATCATAGTTTTGTAATATCTTTGACAAGTGCCAGGATTTAAAATTTTTCAGACCTGTGGAATTAGTTTACATTTCTTCATTAAGTAGAAAAGAGGTGATGATCTTCAAACAGCTGAGCCTATTTTCTTGGAACATAACTAAGAACACTCTCGATTAAGACATCTTTCGAACGAAAAAATTTTATTCGAAATCGGTTCATTCGTTCAGGAGCTATGATGCCACAGACAGATACACACTTTAAACTTATAACACCCCTCTTTTTCGGTCGGGGGTTAAATAAAATGTACATGTTCAATGTTACCTTTGGACATTGACTCAGCACTCGGCCTGGCTGACGCGCGGCCCAGTTAAGATAATGATTGGGTTGCATCTTACACGCATAGGACACAAAGATTTTATATAATAGTGTGTGTTAAGAAAAAGTAGTATATAAGCGGTAACATTTGTAAATAAATCAGATTTGAATTTTATATTCTTGTCTCATTACCCCTCACTGTGGCCAAGACACCTTTAGCCATCTCTGATCGGTCTCGTGAGTCTGCGGGACTGGCAGTGAGTGTACCCTTCCCATACCTGGACATCCTGTCTCCAATCCGTCTGTAACCTTAGGTCGCATGGTGCAGACATCCCGCACTTATTTATATATTTAACTATTACATACTAGGTATATGATAGGTTAGGGCTGTGTAGGGCTTAGGGCTTAGGGTCGTAGGGACTGTTAGCCTTGTAGGTCTGTTAGGCTCCTTCAACTTATCATTTACTTTCATGTACCATCACACCCTTGGCAGTCTTGCGGCCTTACGTGACGTTTGTTAAGGGTGGATGTACATTTTGGTCCTTCGAGCATTTGAATCACGCGGTCCCCCTTGCCCACTGTAGGGAATTACATTGACAGACTGACACTTCAGAGAGCTGGGGCTGGTGTACTCAACAAAGCATCAGTTTTCAGTAATCTGAAGTACATTGTACTAGGGTATTCTGTCGGAAAGCCTCTCGTTGCGGATCGGTCACTGGCCTCCCACAAGCGGGTTTAACCAGCTGATTGAGAAGTCGCAAAGACATAACAAGAGCGCAGATACCACTAGTACGGACTTAACTGTTAGAGTAAGGTAGGGCTGTTAGGGAAGAAGAAAGAAGAGCATTATGGAGATACAGGAAGTAAACGAAGTAATCAGGAGCCAGGAAGCGGATTGCAACGAGATTAGAAGGGTGTTGACAAACATAAAAAAGGACTCGCCCACAAGAAAAACAGAAAAATACATCAGCGAAAGAAAAAAGACATTAAACCAAGTTTTTCAACGAGTTCAAGAAAATCACTTAAGACTACAGGAACAGGAGGTGTTATCAACTCATAAATACATTACTACAAACTACTTCGACAACATTAAAAAGTGTTACGACGAAGGAATCGACTACCTGAAGAAATGTGAAGAAAGGTTACAACATGTGCAAAGTGTATATGAACCACGGTTTATAGAGGAAGATGAAGACAAAGCAGATGTCAGTAGCCCAAAACTGTTTATACAATTGTTCCGAATGTCGCAGATATCTAAAAAAATATCTCAGGCTAAGGAATCCATTACCCAAAACAAGCCAATATGGCATTTACAAACACTATTACAAACTCTACAAAAACAATGGCTAGAAATCGAAGAAACGCACATCGGACTACTAATGGCCGAAAGTACATTGGACAACAACTACTTCAGAAACAATTGTTTCGAAAATACACAGAACGACTATGATGTTATAACGGAGTTATTAGAAGAAAAAATCAATCAAAACACAGAAGAGAAAGTAATTTCGACAAAATCCTCAGGAAAACTTCCACGAATAAATATTCCCACATTCACGGGGAACTATGACTCGTGGTACACATTCCAAGACTTATTCAGGAAAATAATTCACGAGGACAAATCAATTTCATCTACAGAAAAAATGCAGTATCTAAAAACACACGTAAAAGGCGACGCAGCAAGATTAATACGTCATCTAACAATAAGCGAAGTAAATTACGAAACAGCTTGGAAGTTGCTTACGCAGAGATATGAAGACGAGCGCATGATTGCTACAAAATTTATTGACAAATTATTAGATTTACCAAAAATGCAACGAGCAAACGCGGCACAATTACGAGACATGCATGACACTATAAATGAATGCCTCGAGGCACTAAAAAACCAACGCATAAACACATCGGCTTGGGGCCCTCTATTGATAAGAATAGTCAGTAGAAAATGGGATGAAGAAACAAACACGAAGTATGAAGATCAACTGCAAAACCGAAATAAATTACAACCCTTTGACGAGATGATGAAATTCATGGAAAACCGGTTCAATTGCCTTAAGTCTTTTGACGGATCAACGTCATATACTAACAGTCAACAATCACGGGATAAACAAACATCAGAAAAATATAAACGCTGTTGGTATTGTCAAAAGAACGATCATATTATACATCATTGCCCTAGTTTTAAGGCGTTATGCGTCAACGACCGATACAAGGCCGTAGTGCAAAAAAGAATGTGCAAACGTTGCTTAAATCACGATGAACAGAAACAATGCGTGAGTGCAGTTTATAAACAATGTGAAATTTGTCAACATAAGGGACACAACGCATTATTACATCAATCTAAGCCGTATCAAAACGGTGACAACGCTAAAAAATACATATCCAAGAATGCAGGGTCAGAGAAGTCACAAAATATAGCTACATCGAATTTATCTGCAACTAACATCGACGCTAAAAATACGACTTTACTAGCTACTGCTTTAGTAAGAACTACCTCGTATGATGGAATGCCGCAGTTGTTGAGAGTATTATGTGATCAAGGATCAGAAGCGTCATTTTGCACTGAAGAAGTAGCACAATTATTGTCTTACCCACGACAAAAAATCCAAGCCGAAATAAAAGGTATCGGAGATGAAAAACCAAAAACGTCAAACTATACAATCAACATTACTTTACAACCAAGGTACTCTAGCGACTACAAACTGCCAGTAACGCTAATAGTACTACCAAAACTGACAAGTTCATTACCAAGAAACGATTTACAACAATTACAAGAAAAAATCATGGATAACGCACTTATAGCAGACCCAACTTATTATAAAAAGGGACCAATTGATATAATATTAGGTGCCCAAGAGTATAGCAGAATATTATTACAGGGTTTCGAAAGACTAAGGGATGGAATTATCGCTCAAAACACAGAGTTAGGGTGGATTTTATCCGGATTTTATCCCAATGATACGAAGAATGGAGTTAAAATCTTGAGCATGGTGACTTGCACCGAAGATATACGACAACTTACACAATTTTGGGAATTAGAAGAAATTCCTCAAAACTACAAACTTACACATGATGACCAGATCTGTGAAAACTACTATAAAGAAACAACAATAAGAAACCCAGACGGAACTTACACGGTACGACTTCCATTAAAGGATTCGACCGTAAACTTAAATTTAAACGGTGAGTCGCGCAGGAAAGCAGCTGCACGACTACTACAACTAGAACGACAGTTCGCCAAAAATGAAAATTTACGACAACAATACATTGACTTTATGAACGAATACTTACATATGGGTCACATGAGAAAAGTTGATACAACGAATAATAACTTAGGAAAATACTACATACCACATCAGGCAGTAATTAAGGAAGACTCGCTGACTACAAAATTACGCGTGGTTTTTGATGCGAGCAGTAAAAGCAGCACAAAAATAAGCCTTAATGACAATATGTATAAAGGACCACGATTACAACAAGACTTATCCACTATACTTCTACGTTGGCGAAAACATAAGTTTGCCTTCATGGCGGATATTATGAAAATGTATCGCTTTATAAAAATAAATGAATTAGACTACGCACATCAAAGGATACTATGGAGGCTTTCTCCCAAACACGCAATTAGTGAATATGAACTTACAACAGTTACCTACGGTACAACTAGTGCCCCCTATCTGGCGGTACGAACATTGCAACAACTTGCGATAGACGAACAAAACAATTACCCAATCGCGAGTCAAGCTACATTACAAGATTTCTACGTGGATGACATTTTATCCGGAGAATCCCAAGAAAGTGCAGCTAAAGAATTGCAGAATCAGTTAATATCCATGTTAAATAAGGGCGGTTTTAAACTTCGGAAATGGTCGTCCAATAGTTCAGAGCTACTGGAAAATATACCAGTGGAAGATAAAGACGATCAACTACTCAAACTACCGTTAGACGAGACCAGGAAATCATTGGGCATAATATGGTCACCACGGGAAGACTGTTTTTATTTCCAAATAACTATTACGGAAAATATAAAACCAACGAAAAGATTTATTATGTCAGAAGTTGCGAAAATATTCGATCCCCTGGGTTGGTTGGCACCAATTGTAATTAAAATGAAGCTGCTTATACAAGAACTTTGGACGAACGACATAGGATGGGATCAACCTGTCGATGACATACTCCAGAAGAAATGGATTGAATTACAAAAACATCTTAAAAGTATAGAAGAAATTAAAATACCACGGTGGTGTCACATAACAGACAGCACAGAGATCGAGCTATATGGTTTCAGTGACGCTTCTGAAAAAGCGTACGGAGCGGTGGTATATAGCCGTGTAAAAATCAATAACAACTACTACATTACATTATTACAAGCCAAATCAAAAGTGGCACCAAAGAAACAAAAAACTACTCTACCTCGACTTGAGTTATGCGCTGCACTGCTACTAGCCGGTTTAATGGGAAAAGTTAAGGAAGCATTTAACTGTAAGGATATTACGATATCTTGTTGGACGGATTCCATGATCACCTTAGGCTGGATAAGAGGAGAGCCAGAACGGTGGCAAACATTCGTAGCCAATAGGGTGTCACAAATTCAACAACTATTACCAAACGCAGAATGGAACCATGTAATTTCGGCGGAAAACCCGGCAGATATAGTTTCAAGAGGTCTTGAGCCGGAAAAATTGGTTAACTATTCTTTATGGTGGAACGGTCCACACTGGTTAAAAACCAATCAAATCCCTATCACGAGACGTATGCCTCAGCCGTACCAAGAAATCAAGTTAAGTCATACCACGACAGCTGAGGTTGAGAAGAATGATCTCTGGAATAGATTTTCTAGTTTAGATAAAATGATAAGGGTGTTATCTCACTGCTACAGATTTGCAAACAAAGAAACAACAAATAAACCAATTTCTTGTATTGAACTAAAAGCGACGGCCAAACGAATACTTCTGAAGATACAACAGCAGGAATTTGAAGCTGAATTGAAAACTATACAAAGTGGACAACCCTTGAAGAAAAATAAAACATTATCTACTTTAGATCCATTTATAGACGAGGATGGACTACTAAGAGTTGGAGGCAGATTACAAAACTCCGAATTGCCGTACAATCAAAAACATCCAATACTTTTACCATATAACCATCATGTAACGTCATTGATTATACAAGACGCACACGTAAAAACGTTGCATGGAGGCAACAAATTGACTTTGGCTTATTTACGACAAACATACTGGATCATTAATGGGAAAAGGAAAGTGAAGAGTATAATTAACAAATGTGTGAGGTGCATAAGGTACAAAGGAGACACAAACTCTCAAAAAATGGGAATACTACCAAAAGCACGGGTAACGCAATCCTACCCATTCAGTTATACAGGAGTAGATTATGCAGGACCAATACAAATCAGAACTATGAAAGGGAGAGGTCATAAGTCATATAAATCATACATTGCTGTTTTTGTATGTTTAGCAACAAAAGCAATACACCTAGAATTGGTGGGAGATTTAACAACAGAAACATTTATCGCGGCGCTACGCAGATTCATGGCACGAAGAGGTCACGTGTCACACATGTACAGTGACAATGCAACAAATTTCGTAGGAGCAGCCAACTTCTTACATCAAGAAATATTACAGATCACGCAGTCGCCGCAATTTCAAAACGCAATAACAAACATAGGGACACAGTGGCATTTTATTCCTCCATCATCACCACATTTCGGTGGCATCTGGGAAGCTGGCGTAAAGTCAGTCAAATATCATTTACGACGAGTAATCGGAGATTCCACACTTACATATGAGGAAATGACAACCTTTCTCCAGCAAATTGAAGCGTGTTTGAATTCAAGACCATTGTGTGCACAAACAGAAAATATTAATGACAACACAATACTAACTCCAAGTCATTTTCTTATTGGCCGTGAAGCAGTAGGAAAACCAGATCCAATGGAAAACATTAATACTGACCTAGTAAACAAATGGAAACAGATTCAAAAGATGAAAAAAGATTTTTGGAACAGTTGGACAAAAGATTATCTACATCAACTTCAGCAAAGATACAAATGGAAACAAGCACATGAAAATGCTAAAATTGGAACTGTAGTACTAATAAAGGATGACAATATAAATCCAAGCAAATGGCCCCTAGCAAAAATCACAGAAGTACACCCGGGAGATGATGGAGTAGTTAGAGTGGTAACTCTTCAAAAAGCAACAGGCGCTTGTCAGAAAAGATCAATTCACGTTGATCCCGCTCCCAGTGAACGAAAATAAAGAAATTGGTACCGATAGCGATAGCAAAGACAGACAAACGTCTATACAATGTAATATATCAACAGCTACAATAAACAAAAAAGGTCTACGAACACCGAAAAGTTGGATAAAGGGTTTACTATTACATACGATAATTATACTATTAATTGGCACCGTGTCGAGTACGCCCACATTCACGTTAAAAAGTTTGAGTCCAGGACTATATGTCGAAAAAATAGGAACCACAACTATTAATCGAGGAACGTTTAGAATTGAAGCAGATTATGAGAGAGGAAGCTTGGAGCTAGACCAAAAAAAGATTGATAAAATAACATCACAATTTCAACAACTTTGCAAGGATACCCAATACATCATGGATGAAACTCATTGCAATGAATTTTATCACCACTTAAACGAAGAAAAAACAAAGTTTGAGACAACAAAGGAATACCTAACAGAGACAAAGAATAATAGGAAGAAACGAGGTATCTTAGGACAACTGTTAACATCGGTATTTGGAGTTAATGATGAAGTATACAGGGACATAGATACATTAAATAAAAATCAGCAGAACCTTATAGACGCAGCCAATCATCAAACAAAGATAATGATATCTACCATAGCAGGTGTAAATCAAACTGAAGAGCAAATCAAAAAAAAGTTAGAGAGGTTCCAAGCAAAACTAAATGAAGCTATATCGTTCATGAATGACCACAATGTTTGGTATAAAGCTATTGACAGAAATCATATTAAGATACAAGTTATGCAAACCTACGAGTTGGCAAATAATTTTATAAAAGAAATTATGGACTACTATACAGGGTTACTTGAAATTTATTTACAAAAAGCAACTATATATAGTATATTAACACCAAAGCACATCAGCAACATAATAAAAATGGCTAATCAAAAACTACCATCAAACTTGAAAATTATCCAGGGTCAAATAATACAGACTGAGATGAACGTAAATACTACGCACATAAGAGTGTACGCTTACTTCCCAATACACGACGTAACAAAATATACTCTGATACACGTTACACCAATTCCAGAGAGGAAAACAGATGGATCATTTGAGTGTTTGACTATTCAGCAGACGTTCATGGGCTTTGATTACAACAACGAGCGTTATTTTGAACTAAGTCAGGAAGAATTTAAAGACTGCCTTGGTAGTACTACAGAGTTTGTCTGCTATCCTGTAGCTGTCAAGAACATGCAATTAAATAAAAATTGCATAGTTGAACAACTCTTTAAAACTGACAACTACACCCACACCCAATGCACGTCAAAAACCTACAAGATATCAACAGATGTTGTATGGAAGCAATTATTTATGCAAAACACTTGGCTCTTCATCACGACAAGATCGGTTGCCATATCAATTGTGTGTGACGGTCAAAGAAAAGAAATTACTATTCAAGATGTCGGAGTTCTACATATCTCCGAGAATTGCGTAATTAAAACACTTAATAACATACTTGCGGCAAAAAGAACAACAACGATAAGAGTGCTAGCTTCTTATTCTAAAACAACGAACTTCTCCATTAATACGCAAATCTTACCAACAAACATAAAAGATATATCCAAAGAAGAATTAGTGTTAGACAAGTCAAAAGGAGTTTTCGACCATTTAGTTACATCCGAAACAAACCTACAAACTCAGCTAGATAACACAATTTGGAAACAACTGGAGTCTCATACATACATCGCTAGCATCAGTACTTCACTTGTTATTATCAGTTTAGCATGTATTTTAATTTACTTCGGTCCACAGGTTTTGAGTAAATTTCGAGCCATCATTGCAGCTAGAAGAAAACCTGCGCCACCTGTGCAGCAACCGACGATCGTCAGCAGCACACCACACCCGCAACAGACACAACAGCGGTACGGCATACCATTCAGCGTGCCCACCCAGTCACAAGAAGCTGAACAAGGACAGGCCAGACCATACGAGACCATCGACCTGTACCAACTTGGATCCTGTTCCTGAGAGTCGCCAGAATGTTCAATGTTACCTTTGGACATTGACTCAGCACTCGGCCTGGCTGACGCGCGGCCCAGTTAAGATAATGATTGGGTTGCATCTTACACGCATAGGACACAAAGATTTTATATAATAGTGTGTGTTAAGAAAAAGTAGTATATAAGCGGTAACATTTGTAAATAAATCAGATTTGAATTTTATATTCTTGTCTCATTACCCCTCACTGTGGCCAAGACACCTTTAGCCATCTCTGATCGGTCTCGTGAGTCTGCGGGACTGGCAGTGAGTGTACCCTTCCCATACCTGGACATCCTGTCTCCAATCCGTCTGTAACCTTAGGTCGCATGGTGCAGACATCCCGCACTTATTTATATATTTAACTATTACATACTAGGTATATGATAGGTTAGGGCTGTGTAGGGCTTAGGGCTTAGGGTCGTAGGGACTGTTAGCCTTGTAGGTCTGTTAGGCTCCTTCAACTTATCATTTACTTTCATGTACCATCACACCCTTGGCAGTCTTGCGGCCTTACGTGACGTTTGTTAAGGGTGGATGTACAGTACATGAGGTCCTAATACTATAAAGTGGTAATATATGTAAGTTAATCTCCGAACCTACCCATTTCACTTTTAAAGTAAAAGCTCGCGAACACTTACATAAGAAGTTGACAGTCTAACCGGATGCAGCTGAATACCAGTATTTTACATGGAGCGACTGCCTATCTGATCTCCACAACCCAGTGAGTACTAGGTAATACGATACCCCTTGGTAAGACTGGGTGTCAGACTTTTTGGGGCACTGACTCCCTGTAACGACTGTCAAAGATCAGCTGGGACCAACGGCTTAACGTGTGTATACAACATGTCCCAAAATTCAACGATAAGCCAGCACCGGAGGATAGATCTGCCCATGACTACTCGGGGAAAAAAAGAAAAAAAAATATATCTCAATTTTTTTTTAAGTAATAAAAAAAAACGAAATTCTTCAAGAATTGAGAACCTTTTATGATATTTTTCACTACCATGACCACATTTTTTAAAATATTTCTGTGTTTTTTTTATATGCAACCTGAATAGCACTGCTATCTACCACAATTCTTAAACAATTGACGACACGGTTGGCGCAGTGGTCAAGCGATTGACTGCTGCGCTGCATGTCGCGGGTTCGATTCCCGTACGGAACAAATATTTGTATGACCTACAAGTAGTTGTTCCGGGTCTGGGTGTTTTTCTATCTATAATATGTATGTATTTACAAAAAAAAAAAAAATGTATATATGTAGTTTATCAGCCATCTAGTTACCATAACACAAGCATTAGGTTGCTTAGCTTGGGACTAGATGGTGCTGTGTGAAATGTCCAGGGATATTTATTTATTTATTTATTTATTTTAATCCAGAATACCTCTAGTTTTTTCACAAAAAATAATGAAATTTAACTTATTCCCTAAATTTTTTGAAGACTTTTACTTTTAATCAACTTTAACTCATCGTGGTGTAAAAAAAAAGTATGAACACTACTATGGCAAGTTTTTTTTATAAATTGACGCAACTATACTCCGTACGCTGTAACATGGTGCGTATGACAGCTTCAGTAACATTTCATTTCACTCTTGAAAGTTGCCGCGATTTACAAATTATGACTTAGTATTTCAGCTGTACCACATTCGTAATATATTAAATCATTAATAACTGTAGTAAATTAATTTAAACCCAACCAGAATGTTCTAGTCCACAAATAAAATCAAATTGAATGAAAAATTAAGCAAAGTGTTATTCGTATAACGTAACGCCATAGACGTATTTAGTGATGGGATGTACTGCTACGATGGAAAGTCGATATTTTATATAATAAAAAACGTATATTGTGTGTAGGTAATTTTTTTACTGTTAAAAGCTATATACCTTCCAGATATGAGTTTAGATGAATGCGCCATAGAGCAAAAATGTTGTCACAAAAAAAATCATAAACCCGATTTTGATTATTTTATAAAGGTACAAAGATACTTATGTAGCCATAATACATTTATCTTGACAAGTTTATACACGTAGTTACACTGCACAACTGAATAACACACTAATTTTCGTAACAATATTAAAGAGAACTAGATCTAAGCTGCGAGTATCGTTATCGAAAAAATGAATTGCATAATGTCACATCCCTAGTCATGTGGTACTGACAGACGTCAACGTCATACAGGCACCTGTCATACGCACCATGCTATAACGCACGGAGTATAATCAAGATTCCAAAATGGTATAATACTCTACGAAAATCAACCACAAAAAAATAATATCCACACTAGTTCAAAACAAGAACCAAATTCCTTAAATTGTAGTTGACAGTAATCACATTTACTGCGTGCCCAAAATGGGTTATTGTTACAATTTCTAGGAATTTGAATAGGGCATACATACCTTAGAAGTTAGAGAGAGATAGATAGATAGAGATATTTACGTTAAAAAGAGACAACAACAGGGCAGGTAGAGAAGTCTCATCAACCGTACATTTACTTTGCGAACGCAGCAACCTACTTGGATGTCGTGCGTCACAAATATTACGCTATAATTGTAACTTTTCACGGAAGGCAGATCGAGAACGACGACAACTGTGAAACTAATCACTTGTCAAGAGAAAGACTCGCTACCACTCTAACTTGTTAACGTTCAACTTTTTAATATAACTTTAAAACTCTACTTGTGGTTCTTTCTGTGTACTCCACAACTAAACCAACATCAACATTGTGTACGGCGCCTACGACCATTGGCTCCTACAATGATATTTTCAAACTACAAAACGAAATGAAAAACTACTCTAAATATATTAACAAACTTATTTTCTATTCTTATTTTACGAAATATTTATAACTGTATTATTTACAATATGAATTCATTCATAAATAATAAAAAAACATGCATTTTTGAATTTGATTTGGGAAAAATAACGCGTGTGGTCCATCCATGACAAGAGTCATCAAGACACTGACATATCGGAGTATTATGCGTCACAAGTGTCTTGCCCAGCGCTTCCCGTGAAGTTTCGGGTTTTTATTTCTTATTTAAAAATATTAAAAGAAATAAGAAAAAATAAATAATACAAACTGTTAACTACATCATTTCGCATATTTCGGTATGAAATTCATGCCGAACTATTCAGCCGTTACAGAGACAATTTACAATTTAGGATGAAAAAGGACCTATTTACTACAATTAATAAAAAAAAGGAAAATGTTTATTAAAATTTTAAACAATTAAATTAATTTATGATAACCTTAAGTATAATATATATTTTTACACGGAAAACGCACAAAGGGATTCATCTACAAACTTATTTAAACATACGATATTTTTGGGATTTGAGCAATGTAATCCCCTTAATTTTGTTTGGGATTGGATTAACACATTTTGATCAGCCAGTCAGTTCTCACACATCTCGTATGTAATCCTCGAAGGTTTAAGCAGAAGTGTACCTATTCGTACACCCACATTTCGCCAGTTATGTTAAAGTCCATGTGATAGGGGGCGAACCTATTTCCTCCAACAAATCCAGATTCCGTGGCTGCTATTGAGAAATTCCTGATGGAATAACCCAATAACACTATTATTTATAGTATTTTTTTCAATTGCATACATTGTTTAATGTTAAGTGGAAGAGCGGAGTCACACAAGCATCTCCTTGCTTAAAAGGTGATCTCTAAATCATGTGCGTTAAAACTTTATGTAATTAAAATAAACATATTTTTTTAACACTGCCCGACCTCCGCATCGATCCCAGGACCTCAGGCTTAGTAGTCGCACTTGCGACCACTCGACCAACGAGGCAGTCTCTCATATACACACCAAAATATCCACGCGAACTAAGTCGCGGGCAACAGCTAGTAAATAAATAAACATGAACATATTTTTTTCCAATTTTTTTTTCGTTCATTTACACCCCAAACAAAACAAGTCTTAAAATACATGATTTTTTAACTTTTTTCCACTGCTAATTTAAGGGTTAATCATAGCTTTGTGGTTTACAGGTGTCGGACGCTCAACTCGCGCTGAAGCGAGCGGACGCCCGAGCCGCGGGTGTGGGGGGCGCGTGGCGGCGCGCCGGCGTGCGCCTGCTGCTGACCGACAGCGCGCACGAGCCGGCCGCGCTGGGCGCCTGGGCGGGCCGCCAGCTCGCCGACGCCGTGGCGCTGCGGGCTCCGGAGAGCGCGGCCGGGGAGCCCTTCTCGGAGGAGGGAGGGCTGCAGCGCGCTCGCTCAGCACTCCACGCGCACGTGTGGCGCGGCCTCGTGCGTACAGACCGCGCCGCGCCGCCGCCAGGTGAGTACTGTGTGGCGCCTCTTCGATCGACACGACCGCGATCGCAGCCCATGCCCAGTTGGACGGAGACCTTACCCGAGATGCAGTACCCGGTTTCTCCGCCTTCCGCATCCAGTCTGTCCCAACCGCCTCTTTAGGTAATCGGTTCACGAAGCTGGGAGCATCGCACGCTTCGCTTAGAAATAATTTGCGTCCTTCACTAAAGGTGGAAGCGCCAAGGTAGCCCGCGAAATTCAAATTTTCTTACGTTTTTTGCAATTTGCCCCATTGAATGAATTTTTCATTCAAATGAACTTGGATTCAACCCGTATTAATGATTTTAATGATTATACCTACGAGTAATTCTGTAACCACATACGTTTTACTGGCGCGACTCATTTTTCATCAACATACAACCTGACACTGACCTGCAAATTGCAAAAAACGTAAGAAAATTAGAATTTCGCAGGCTACCCTGACGCTCGTCTTTTTGAATTGCCATCGAGCCTTTCGCTCCACGTAAAATACTGGTATTCAGCTGCATCCGGTTAGACTGGAAGCCGACCCCAAAATAGTTGGGAAAAGGCTAGGCAGATGATGATGATCGAGCCTTTGAAAAACATGGCCAGCTCACATGTCTGCCCCTTTATCCAATTAATAATTCAGTTCTTTTTCGAAATTTAAATTTTTATGAAAAATGCTATTAGAGCACAGCTCACTGCGGACCTTTTTTAACCGACGAAAATAAAAGAAGGATATCAAGGCGACGCGTATACGAAAAGAGATGGGCCTGTAATTTTTAGGATCAGTCTTTGTGCCTTTTTTGTGAATTGATATGATCTTGGCAATTTTCAGCTGTTCCGGGAATGTTCCCTCATTAATGCACTTATTAAAAAAGCAAGGTAGCGGTTCGGCATATATATTTAAATTATCTTTGATAACAGATATAGGAATTTCGTCATATCCACTCGAACGTTTATTATCCATGACAATAGTACAAATTTCATTGGGAGTGGTAAGAGTAGTTCATTTTCAACCCGCTGTGTACTCTGCTGAAGCATTAAAATCCCTTCTTCATTTGTAGTGTTATTGGTAAGACATTTTGTTATCAAAAAGTTTTGCTAGGGTGTTAGCTACTTCTTTGGGGTCATCAATTATTTTCCCGTCAACTTTAAGTAGTAGATGTTCCGTTTGCAGTACTTTTGACCGGTTTGTGCATTTGTTAACAATTTGCCAGATTTCTTTGCTAGAGTTTGTTGAATTTGTATAAGCGCTGACACATCAGTTTTGTATTCGTCGTACGTGCAGCGCTCGGCGACTACAGTTCGCCCAGAACCACCATAAGCTATGGACGCGCTCCCAACCTAATGAACTACTCCTTTGTAATATTCGTAACAAGTTAAATAAGTAAAGTAACTTTAAACTTCCGCAGCATTTCATTTCTCTCCGTACACACACAACCTAAAGACCCTACACACACGCACACTAAATTGGTGACCCCGACGGTAGTGTTGTGAAAACGTGACTCTACCAGCAGTGATTTTTAAAGACAGTGTTTGTACGTGATCGAGAACGGGCAAGTCACTTAACATCAGCGTCTATAGTGTGGAAACTTCTTAAAAACTAATCGGCGTGAGTGGTGACATAATGTAACACAAAACAGCAGATGACGAATATTCCCTCTCACCAGTCTCCATCACCGACAAGATCGAAGACTTTTGACCGCGAGCAGCAGAATTGTGGTTCACCAAGGCAGAGGCGATAATCAATTGCCGGAAAATGTCTGACGAATATCGGATCATTTTATCGAAGCTAAACCTCGAAGTCACGGAACAAGTCGCGGATATCCTATTAGATCCGCCACAGGAAAAGAAATATGAGGCCTTGAAGCAAAAGTTAATCTCGGTGTACAGAGAGTTAGCGGAACGGCAAATTAAAAAAGTTATTGGGGAAATGGAGCTAGGTGATCTACAGCCATCGCACCTCCTACGAAAAATGCGGGACCTGGCCAGAGGAAAAGTTACCGATGAAACGCTAAAGGCAATGTGGAAAAACAATTTACCACCATCAGTACGTGGAGTATTGGCAGTCACAGATGAGGAAAACATGGAAAAATTGGCATCGATCGCAGACAAAGTCGCGGAGACTATCACTCCCATTCAAAGGGTCGCCAGCGTAAAGGAAAAACCAGGACCATCAGACAAGGATAATTTGGTGATATCGGAAATAAATAAATTAAGCGGCAGATTACGCAAGATCAAGAATAGTTACAGAGGTCGCTCGAGATATGGGAGATCTAGAAGATTTCGATCCAGGTCAAGATCGAACTCCAGGTCCAGAAACGAGAAAGCACCAAAAGACGATCCCAACTGGTTATGTTTTTATCACTTCAAATACCGCAACAAAGCGGAAAAGTGCGTTCAACCTTGCAATTGGAAGAAGAATGACGCCAAGCCATCGGAAAACTAGAGTCGGTGCAGTCAGCGAAGGGAGGCTGTGACTGAGTGCGCATCTATCACCGTCTATGCGTCAGAGACAGGAATTCAGGTTTGAGCTTTTTAGTGGATAGTGGTGCAAATGTGTCTGTTCTACCTCGCAGAGTTGTTTTTATGAAAGATAACGCACATAGTGCCTGTTATAAGCTGTAGGCTGCGAACTGTACCGAGATCAATACGTACGGTACAAATATTTTAGAACTAGGTAGACTTAAATCTTAGACGAGCGTTCCTTTGGTTATTTAAGATACCGATGCGTCAGACACTTGTGTAGGTGCCGTATTACAGCAAAATGTTGATAACAAGTGGAAACCATTAGGATATTATTCTAAAAAGCTGACAGAGGCTCAAATGAAATACAGCACTTATGATAGAGAACTTTTAGGAATTTATTTAGCTATAGTTCATTTTCGCAATATGGTTGAAGGTCAAGAGTTTTTAAGTCATAAGTCATTTATTTCTTAACAAAATATATTGTGTAGAAACTTAAAATAAGATTAATAGGATTAGTAATAATAAAAATAAAAATTAACAATAACGCATTTTTTACAATAATAAAATTAATAGTCACTTAATAAAGAAATATAATATCAAAACAAAATAAAAATTTAAATAATAAAATTAATAGTCATTTAATAAAGAAATATAATGTCAAAAAAATAATGTAATAGAATTAATAGGCACTGAATTACGTCATTATCATTTGTCAACTACCGAATTCATCAATACCTACTGTAATAGCCCTTCCTCAATAAATATGCCCTTAATTTGTTTTTAAATAAATTTGCACTGGATATGCTTTTAAATTCCAACGTTAACTTGTTGTATAGCAAGACGGATTGATATCTGGGACTATGTCGAACCACTTTCAATTTTGGTTGAATTATGTTTTGTTTGAGTTTCATAGATTAGTATTTCTAAAAGATTTCAAGACGCTCTACCTTGAAAAATAGGTAACCGCACCATTGTGTAATGTATTGTGAAGATGTTAGCGAGTAGATACTCGTATTAAGAAGTTGTTTATATTTTGCTGTTCAATCGTAGGACAATCATCAGATTTTGTGTTGTTTGCCAAGCCACAATGAAGCCAAGAGAGGACAGCAGAATATAAACCCAACGACAATTGTAACTATTGTAAGGTCTATTAATTGAAAATTTGTAACCTCATTGTTGTATGTAGATTTAGGGCGCTTTCAATTTAGACGGTTGGTGCCGGACTGCTGCCGCACGGTTGTTACGACCATGAGCCGTACTGCTGCCGGACGACAGCAGTACGACGTAAATCGTCTTATTTGAAGAGATACGCGGCTGCAGTCCGATCGAATTTTAGTGATTTCCATCGAAACCCAACTTTAGTCGGTGCCATGGACTCTGACGAGGAAGTGTTATTGTTAGTTCTCTTGCTTCGGCAGAAACATAAACGACGCCGTACTAGGGCGTCGCCAATGTTTTCTTTAAAATATAAAACTGGTGATTTTTATACACTTTACCCTAGATTAAAAGAAAGCTCAGCTGATTTTTTGAACTATTTTAGAATGTCTAGAGAATGTTTCTATGAATTATATCACTTCGTTAAAAATGGAATACAACGTCAAGAAACTAAATTCAAAAATACTATATCCGCCGAAGAGAGACTTGTGATAACGATAAGGTAAGTAATATAAACACATTTAGTATTTTAATAAGTATTTATTGCTACTCTTAAACAGATCCGATAGAGATTTTGATGATTAATGTTTTCTTTTTTGTTGATACGCACGCATTTATACTGTGTCACCATCGCTAAAAAGATCTTCATATAAAGTAAAATCAGAATTCGTTGATGTATTAGACATAGGTGATTGTTGTTGTAACTCAGTAGACGGAGCATGAGCCTGACTACGATATTCGGAAGATTGACCTGTGTAGTAACCCTGTTGTTCATAATAATCAGCGGCATATGAACTTGACCCGACGTATTTTCTTATGATTCCAATTATCTCGTATTTAGCATCCATTTTGCGATGTTCCGGAATTTTTTTAAAATCATTTAATAATGACAACAAGAAATATCTATCGCCGTCTTCAAAATTGTCTGCATTTGCATTGTTTTTGTTTTGCATTCTTTCAGCAAGAAGTTTTAAAATCTTATTAGTTTCATCGTTGCTCGAAGATGCTTTTTTAATTTTTGATGACGATGCTATTACAGAAGAATCGGTTTCAGGAGAATCAGATTGCTCGTTGGTACCAGAGTTGGAAGGTTTTGATTCATAAAGATTAGACAGAAACTGAAGCCGATCAAAATATACGTACTTCCGATGATTTTTTCCAACAGATCCACTTTTTAATTGTCGTTGCTTATTCAACTCTCGTGAATAGGAATCCCTAATATTTCTCCATTTTTTTTGGAGTAACAAGGCTGAAATAAAATTTTCTGTTATTATTTTCAGATATTTATTTTTTTTTTTTTTTTTTTTTTTTTTTTTTTATTTATATCTGAAAATCATCATCAGATGATGATGATTTTCAGATATTTATCAACTGGCTGTACTATGACTGATCTGCATCACTCTTACCAACATGGCGTCTCAACAATTAGTGGAATTATTAAAGATACATGTCAAGAGATATACAAAGTTTTGAAAGATATCTGTATACCTGATCTTAAAAAGGAGGATTGGTTACAAATAGCTGAAGGGTTTGAAACAAAAGCAAATTTTCCTAATTGCTTGGGAGCTATAGACGGCAAACATGTGAGAATAATAAAACCGACAAGAAGTGGATCGTTGTATTACAACTATAAGCATTTCTTTTCTATTGTGTTGTTGGCTATTTGCGATTCTAATTATAAATTTATTTATATTGATGTCGGTTCCTATGGGAAGGCTTCAGATTCACAAATATTTCGGAGCAGTAGTTTTTTTAACAAGCTTCAAAACAATAATTTAGATATACCAAGTCCTGCACCAATACAAGACAATGGGCCACCACTACCTTTTATTTTTGTTGGCGACGAAGCATTTGCCGTCAGCAATTTCATACAACGGCCATTTAGTGGAAACTTTTTGGAGGGGAAAAAAAGAATTTTTAACTACCGCCTGTCACGTGCACGCCGGTACATTGAGTGTACATTTGGTATTATGACAAATAAATGGCGAATATTACATCGGCCATTAAATGTGGAAATATCGTTTGCAACAGATATTGTTAAGGCTATTTGTGTTTTACATAACTTTGTTCAACGCGAAAATACCACTATGCATGGTCAACCAATTCGAGTTAGGCCAGTTCAGCCACAAAGTTATCAGAATTTGTCAGCCACAACAGTCCGCGATATATTTACGGACTATTTTGTTAGCCCAAGAGGACAAGTATCGTGGCAAAACAGTAAAATATAAATAATACTAATTGATTACATTATAATATATTAAACTGTTTTACCTGCAGTATTCTTTTCAGCTGCTTTTTTAGTTTTAAAATCGGTAATAAATTTTTCACATAAAACATCCCAAGCCTTTTTTTTCTCCAAGCGATTTGAATACTTGTCACATTTAGAATCCCAAACGGCGGGCTGCAACTCTATTTCATTTATAAAATCTTCTGTATTTAAATCATCCATAATTAGGTAGGTATGCACGAAAACGTCTAAGAAACACGATGCGTTCACAGCACTAGCGAACAACGACTGAGACAGGTTGTTGCCGTTCCGCCAACGGACGTGCGCCGCACTGCTGTCGCACGACTTTGCGTCGAGACATTTTGTATGAAAAATCATAACCGCCCGTGCGCAGTACGATACCCGGACTGCAGCAGTCCGGCACCAATCGTCTAAATTGAAAGCGCCCTTATCACATTTAAAAATAAAGTACAGAAAATATAAGAACCGATTGTGATGCATACAATCAAACACTGCTCGTACCTTTTGTAATAATAGCGTGATAATATAGCTTAAAACTTTTAAATCATAACATTGTATAAAGCGAACATTGTAAGTAGCGCAATCGCACACCAGCAAGGGATCTGGTTACAATATTGTTCATTGCAATGAAAATGATGTCTAAGCAAATTCTTTGTAACTCATAGCTCTGATAAACATGTATTTAGATTTAGTCACATGAATATTTGATCGTAGAAATTATTTTGTAAAAAAACCTTTAGTTTTAAAAAAAAGGGGAGGAATAGTGTAGGAGCGCTGACACATCAGTTTTGTATTCGTCGTACGTGCAGCGCTCGGCGACTACAGTTCGCCCGGAACCACCATAAGCTATAGCGTATAGCATACGCGCTCCTAATTAACTACTCCTTTGTAATATTCGTAACAAGTTAAATAAGTAAGTAACTTTAGACTTCCGCAGCATTTCATTTCTTTCCGTACACACACTAAAAATTATTTATTTTTTCTGTAACTGTTATTTTTTTGGCTTTCGTGATAACCCTTCTAAAGATTCTGATGTAGTTTTTTTTTTGTAATTATCATAAAAAGCGTTTCATTTTACTAGACACTTTTACACCTTTGGTGACCCACTTTAATTTAGTACTCTTTACAAGATTAATTTTACGTTTCTTTTTTTTTGTAACTATTTTTAAAAAGGTCTGAGAACTTATTTATAAAACGTATTAATTCCCATACTGTTTCAGTTGTGTGTCAATATTCCCTGCTTAAAATTTGTATCGTTATTAGCACTGAAAACTCTTTTATTTATGACAATATGCTGGTTGTAGTTACTTGTCTTGCTTGTCAGACATTCCAACCAAACTTTACCTAAAAGGCCTCCATGTCCATCAGCCAAATTATTATGGTCTACATCACATTCCTTTACATAATATTCAGGCAGATTTGTTAAGATATTGTCGATGCACGAATATGAGTAATTTCGAATAAAATATGCAGCGTTAACAAGATGCCTAAAATTGTAATATTTTAATAAGCTGACAAATTCAGTGCGTTTTTTATTATCTAAAAGTAAATCTATATTAAAGTCTCCACATACTCGTATAATGCAGTTCCTACTGAATAAATGTTCCAGCAATTTATCCACGCATGTCATAAAAAGTTCAAAACTATTGTCATAAGGACTACGATAGCAACAGCATTATTTATAGACCAGTATCGACATCTTTAATACCTACAACATATTTCAAAGCTAACCCTAACATATTTCAGAGTTATTCTGTTGTTCAAGAATGTTTTGCTATAGATATTATATATAAGTACTATCTAAGTAAGGATTACATATTTCGCATTTATGGCATAGGGTTATCCTGTAATGGTAGATGTAAGTAAATAAATAAATTATTTCGTCTGTGTGACTGAAACAGATAGAGACGCCACTTTGGCGAAACAGGGATGCGCAGGCAACTTCTGCAATACTGCAGTACGTTACGGTCTTTCGTTTACTGCGCATCTTTCTGTTTCGTATTGACTTCGTACTTACAACTGTGGCTTTGTTTGCATTGTGATTTGTATTTATGTGCACCGTTTCTGACGACTCCGGAATTTTTTTAATCGTAATCCCGTGTGTGTGTAGTGTGTTATCATGCCGTCTCGATACACCGCACACGAGTTCGCCAACATGCATCTCATTTATGAAGAATGCTTATGCAACGCCAATGCTGCTACAAGAATGTATCGTGAGAGATACCCAAATGCTGAGCGTCATCCCGATCATCGAGTATTTATTAATGTGCATCGGTCATTATCAGAGGTCGATTCCCTATAGTCAAATGGTTAGCGAGGGAAGACCCGTTACGCCATACGAGGCCGAAATCTTGCAAACAGTTGAAGAAGACCAAAGTATCTCAGTACGTGGAATTGAACAGAGCATAGGAGTCCCCAAAAGTACGCACACCGTATTTAAAAAAACGCTGTTTCACCCATACCATGTACGACGAGTACAAAGTCTGCTACCCCGAGACTACCAAGAGAGAGAGTGCGATTTTGTCGAACGATGTTGCAGAGGCACCGAGAGGATCCGCGATTCTTTGAGAAAATTCTATGGTCCGATAAATCAACATTTAAAAAGGACGGTTACATGAACCTACACAATTTGCACGAATGGCACGTGGAAAATTCAAATTTGATGCGGAAAGATAGATCATAGTAAGTACCAGTTTAAAGTAAACATGTGGACGGGAATTTTGAATGGTAAAGTTATTGGTCCAGTCGAGTTGCCGGAGAACTTAAATGCCCAGGGTTATTTGATCTTCTTACAGAACCAATTACCAGAATTATTGGTGGTATCAACAAGATGGCTGCTCAGCGCATTATGCTATCACAGCACGAGAGTATTCAATCGAGAATACTCCGATAGGATTGGGCGGGGTGGTACAATTTCGTGGCCTGCCCGTTCACTCGATTTAAACCCTATACATTTCTTTTACTGGGGTACGATAAAGGATAAAAGGTGTACTCTAAACCAATTCAAGATTTAGGCGAGCTGCGCCAAAGAATTGCAGAAGCCGCTGAATACATCAACTTGAGAAGATACGCCCGTCTTATTACGCGATCATTTTTAAAGAGATGTAGAGGTTGCATAGCAGCTGAAGGCAAACAGTTCGAACATTCGTTATAAAACTTGGTAAATTTAAATAAAAAAATAAAAAAAAAACAATAAAAATCATAACTGAAGAAATCCATCAACTGAACTTGATTTCATTTGTTTTTTTCTCAATTAAGAAGTAGCATTTAGTAAGTGTCATACCATTTTGGAATCCAGACTAAACGCGCCATCTTTTAAAGTTACTAGCCAAAAAACTGAATCAAACAAGGATAAAGTCGCCGACTTCTGAAGCTAAAGTAATTTTTCACTTTTTGGTGTTTTTGAAGTCGGTTTTAAGTTTTTTCCAAAAAAGTTTTTATTTTTTTAGTTGTAATTTCTTACACAAATATTTGCTATGCATTTATTTTGCACTGTTAACAAAAGATGTCATGGTAATAGGCTTATCCACAATATAATGGAACTAAATATACCTCTGTCGAAATGTGGGAGTACTGAATGTGGTGTTCACTAGAAACACTAGTTAGGGTTTAGAATAAAACCACCAAATTATCAGTAAGTAGATGAACCACTTTAAGAGTACGTGCACTCGCTGCCCGGGATGAGTGAGGACTGTGTGGACGTATCCCTAAAGCTCACGCTACGTTTATTAGTATATCACACTGAACACATCCGTGTACCCCCTCAGAGCATACAGGCGTGATGTTATGGTGTTGTGTAAACAATAAATATCCTAGCGACTCTAGCAATCATGATAGATTTCCTGTCTATTATTGAAGAGTTCCGTTCCATATCTCCGAAGTCCATGATCAGATCATGAACTTCGGAGATTGGAAAGTAACATTACAAATTAAACAGAATCGCTACAGTGCAAATCAGGAAGAGAAAACACGCGATAGATCGGTGAAGAACCTCTATGTTCCTTTTTTTGTAAGCACTCACTAGATAGCGCTAGTCGCTTAGGATCACTTTTCACTGATTTACTACTAGATTGCCCATTTTCCCTAATTTCACTACACTCAATCACAACACTTTCTGGAACGGTGTTTCGAGGTGGCAACGCAGTCGCCGCCACTGCTGTCGTCGACCGCTCTGCTGTAAAAGTAGAGCGATTTCCTTTACGTTGCCTTTGCCACCAACGTTTCAAACATTATGCTGCCACCAATATCAAGATTCCCGATATAATGAGATATATAGCAGTATACTGGTGGATGTCGTGGTAGGAGATATTGGTGCTCAAAGGTTCGCTCTGTTTCATGATCTCAAGACTTCTCTTAATAGCTTCAATTTGCTTGAGCTGCTGCGCTCATGCAAATGGAAGCGGTGTTTATTTGTGCCAGCAAAAATAATGTCAAGGATAAAACCATTGCTGAGAATGAGATGGGAAGTTTTTTCTTCGCCACTGGCAATTTATTGTCAACTTTTTGGGAACTTGGATCTTGATCATTTATTTGTTGGCAGTAGGGACAGTTTTACAACTGGGCGTTTTAAGAGCCCGTTTTTGGTTTTAAATGTGACGAGCCTTACGTGTCCGTCACTTCCAGGATGCAGCGCTACTACGCGACCTAAACTCCATTTTCCTGGTGGAAGGTTGTCGTCCTTTATAATAACACAGCGCCGGCGTTAGGTGGGGGCGCGATGGGGCGACGGCCCAGGGCGACAAATTCTGGGGGGCGCCAAGGTCTGGAGTTGGAGTCTCTGGCCTCCCCTGGTGCAAACCCTCAAAACTGTGCTCTACGCTCTGTGCATATGCATATTTTTATTGAGATTTTTTTAGATGGATTTTTTGAGGGTTTGTGGTCGAGGAGCGACTCTAACGATATCGTTAGAGTCACTCATCGACCACACTGTGTTTACGTTTGGTGCAATATTTCCACCGCCAAACCGATACGCGTGACACGTGGTAGATGGTGGGGATAACTGAACCTTCTAATGTTCGAGCGTGGCGCGAGGTCGCTGATTTGTTTAGTTTGTCTCTCGTCTCGAGCGTCGCTCGAATTTATGCAACGCGAAAACCGTCTACAATGTTTAGACTGCTACAGAGGGCAGAATTTTTTGCGTTACTAGTTTTGTAATATCGTTCTTCCAACATCCCAAATCTTTTATTCCTATTTTTTGTATTCAGGAGTACTCCTTCATTTTTCTTTTAGTTATAATTTTTTGACGATTGCGATTTTTCTACAGTTTTTTTTTCTGTTTCATTTTTTTCATTTTTATAAAAATACTAGTGGTAAGTTAACTACAATTGCAGGTAACCTGCAATCTGCCTATTATTATTTCTTTGAAAATGTCAGACCAGAAGTTTAAAAAGAAACCTTCCGGTGCGGAATATCGGAAACGCAAACGTGAACAGGAAAAAGAGTTTCACAAAGCCAAAAAAATAATGAACATTGATAAATACATTGCCAAGAAATCGCAAGAGAAACGTGAGTCAATTTCAGAAAAATCTTGCCCTTCTACATCTTTCGGAACGAAAGAAGACAAGAACGAAGAAGATGATAAGACCACGACTGAATCCCAACAGTCTCATGAAAACGACAGTACTGGCAACGTGAATAATGATAGTTCATTATTTATAAATGACTCAGAAACCACGATTTCACAAACAGTGGATTTATCCGATGTAGGCAACTGGCCGGATTATCGAAGTAATAAAATGGTTGACCACTTGATAACTCTCGGTCCGTCGCAGGTTCAACAACCGAACTTTCCGAAAGATGAATCCGGTCGTCATTTTACAAGTTCTCAGTATTTCAGAAAACTTCCAAATAATGAGACAATCTTGCGTCGTTGGCTAGTGTACTCACCTTCGAAAAATCGAGATTTTTGCTTTTGCTGTCGACTTTTCAATAGTCAATCGACATCGAATTTAACATCCGAAGGGTTTGATAATTGGAAACATTTGTCTGAAATACTGAAAACACATGAAAATAGCGCACTTCATAAAAAATACCACCATCAGTGGTTTGAGAGAGAAATAAGGTTAAAAAGAGGAAATACAATTGATTGCGAAGAACAAAAATTGATTAATCGTGAAACCTTGCGATGGAATAATGTTTTGACTCGTTTAATGAACATTGTTCTTTATTTGGCCGAAAATAACATGGCGTTTAGAGGAAGCTCAGACAAACTACACACCAAACAATGGTAAGTTCTTGGGATTAGTAGAACTATTGGGTAAATTCGATCCAATTATGGAGGAGCATTTGAAGCTGGCAACAACAGGTGGCATTTCTGATCACTACTGCGGTAAGGATATTCAAAACGAGTTAATTCATCTGATGGGCGAAAAACTTACCTCCGAGATTATTTCACGAGCCAAAAACGCCAAATATGATTCAATTATAGCGGACTTTACTCCAGACATAAGTCATGTCGAACAATTGTCCCTGACAATTCGATTTGCAGATTTGACAGACGCTAACGTCGCTATTAAGGAACATTTTATAGAGTTCATCCCAGCCACTAGCTCTACAGGTGCAGGACAGGACTTACCGAAGTAATTTTGAGCATTCTCAAGAAACACGGACTCGAGATAGCGAATTGTAGAGGTATAGGAATAGTAGAGGGGTACGACAATGGAGCTAACATGAAGGGAAAAAATATTGGTGTGCAAAAAAGAATTTTGGATTTAAATCCCTTGGCTTTTTATATGCCATGTGGCTGTCACAGTTACAATCTCGTATTGTGTGATGCTGCTAAATCGTCAGTAAATTCTGTAACGTTGTTTGATTTTGCAAAGAATAGTCACGCCATTTTCTGCTTCAGTTAATCGATGGAAAATACTCACTGATCATGTAGAACTCTACAGTGTGAAAAAGCTGAGTGATACGCGTTGGGAAGCCAAAATAAACAGCGTAAAATCGGTTCGCTATCAAATTTGTGAAATTCATGATGTTCTAGTTACATTGGCTAACGTAACGAAGAAAACCGATCACTCCACCTCACACGAGGCAAGCACATTAGCAGAACAACTGAAAAATTTCGGTTTCATTCTTTCTTTGGTGGTTTGGTACGAAATTCTGTTTCAAATTAATGTTGTTAGCAAATCACTGCAATCTAAAGACATGGATCTTGGTAAATCCGCAGAAATGCTCGAAAATTGTTGTAATTTCTTTGAAGTATACCGAAAACTGGATTCAAGAAAGCTTATTGCACTGCAAGTGACTTAGCAAAAGAGCTTCAAGTCAATCCAGAATTCAAACCTGCAAAACGTTTACGACGTATAAAACGTCAGGCTGGTGAAATGGCTACGAATGAGCCAATTGAAACTCCCGAGAAAAAAATCGAAGTCGAATTTCTTTAACAAGTTGCTGGACGTCGCTTTGATGTCAATAAAAGAGAGATTCCAACAATTAAAAGACTATTCGGACACGTGGTCTTTTTAACACGATATTAAAAAAAATCCGGAAAAAAAGGAACTTGCAGTATTATGTGCAAATCTCCAGCAGAAGCTTACTGTTGGTTCCAATTCCGATATCGATGGAGACGGACTATGTGACGAGCTCATAAGTTTGAAGCATTTTCTTCCCGGTGACAATATTTCGTGTATAACCGTTCTCAATTTCATACGACAGCGCGAAATTCAGGAACTGTATCCAAATGTTTGGATTGCTTTCCGGATTTTTGCAACCATTCCGGTTACTGTTGCAAGTGGAGAACGCAGTTTTTCAAAACTAAAATTAATAAAAACGTATCTTTGATCATCAACCTCTCCATCGGGACTCTCTAACCTGGCTACTCTGTCGATTGAAAATGAAATCGCTGGACAATTAAATTTTTCTCAATTAATTCGTTCATTTGCTGACAAAAAAGCCCGAAAGGTGAAATTTTACTGAAGAACATCATTAAAAAAAACAAACAACTTAAGAAAGTTGATCAAAAATTAACAAAATGTTCAATCTAAATGAAAAGTTTAAAAAAATGTGCGAGAAATTCTAATTTGAAAAGAAATTTGAAAAAATTTGTGAATGACAAAAATCAAAAGGAATAAAAATGTTTAAAAAAATAAAAAATGTAAAAATAAATAAAAAATACGAAGATTTTATCATCTACGGTATACCTCAAGAAAATATCTTGGGGCCTACACTTTTCCTAATATATATAAATGACCTCTGTCAACTCTTTCATTTACGACATTTTTACCTTCGCTGACGACACAGCACTATTGATATCCGATGTGACCTGGGACAAAGCTAAACATAGGTAGCACTGAACTTACGCTGCGAACTATTATGAATGAACTGGCTTGCCACTAACCTACTGACGCTGAATATCTCGAAGACCAAAGTGATTCAGTTTAAACCACCTAATTCACCTACGCCATCAATTAACTCAAAATAATAGCGCATATTTGTCACGATGCTTCTTCATGCAATTGCAATTGCCTTGATATGGTGTCAAATATCAAATATTTAGGTGTTTATATCGACGAGAGGCTAGATTGGCGCACCCATACGGATAAGCTATGCTCCCGGCTTTGTAAACTAATTTATTTATTTAAGGAGCTCAGACATGCGGCCTACATTGAAACAGCATCATTAGTATACCGTTCACTGTGTGAGTCGATCTTCAGTTACTGCATCCCCGTCTGGGGCGGAACCTTCAAAACCGTGATGCTTAGCGTGGAACGAGCTCAGCGGGCAGTTCTCAAAGTTATGTATTTCCGTAAAAGAGACTACTCCACAGCCCAGCTGCAGGAGCCCAAGTGCTTACGGTGAGAAAACTCTACACCCTCAGCTCTGTCTTGCGCCGACATTCCACGATGACACTAGATATTAATCTAGGCAATCGGCGGATTGGCTTTTCTATCTGTGAATCTGTTCAATGTCGTACTGCACTTGCACGACGACACTATCGCGCCCAAAGCTCCCAAATGTACAACAAAATAAACAAAAAGCTTTTAATAATAACTCATGGAAAAGACTGGTCTGTGTCTGTGACCCGCGAAAGGGCTGAAATGGCATTGGGGATGGTAATGATGTGGTTGAACTAGAATCTACTCACGCTCAACATCTCCAAGACTAAGTTCAAAGCATTTATTTCAAGTAGGCCCGTTACAGGCACTTTTGAACTGTCGAAACAAAGACAACAATGAAATTTAGCTACAGTCCCAGTCACAAGGCATAAAAACTGTGAAAGTACTGTAGTTGCCCATTCCCTAACGTAGATCTCTATGGAGAAGAACGGGCAAGAAACTCCATGGACACTCTTTTAAATCAGAATATTTTTACAAAACCTTGGTTACATCATTCATGTTTAGATGGTACATTATGTGAGAGCGATGTAGCAAGATGTGCACGTTAAAAGTGTCCATAGTAAAAACAAGGAAAGGAACAATTCAAAAAATAAAATAATTAATTCAAATAAGCCGTGGCAACCAAGAGATGACCAGTCACAACTGACAGCGCCCGTTCACGAACATGACGCATGTATCAGCACCATTCAACTCAACCATTTTGAAGGGAACTAACTGATCCGACACACGCGCCACCATCAGCGAAACATTTGAGTGAGCATGACATACACTTAACCGCCAGGGCAAATTCAAGTCAAAAAAAAAAAAATGACGTAGGTTTCCAAAATCAAAATCAAAGCATTTATTTCAAGTAGGCCCGTTACAGGCACTTTTGAACTGTCGAAACAAAGATAACAATGAAATTTAGCTACAGTCCCAGTCACAAGGCATAAAAACTGTGAAAGTACTGTAGTTGCCCATTCCCTAACGTAGATCTCTATGGAGAAGAACGGGCAAGAAACTCCATGGACACTCTTTTAAATCAGAATATTTTTACAAAACCTTGGTTACATCATTCATGTTTAGATGGTACATTATGTGAGAGCGATGTAGCAAGATGTGCACGTTAAAAGTGTCCATAGTAAAAACAAGGAAAAGAACAATTCAAAAAATAAAATAATTAATTCAAATAAGCCGTGGCAACCAAGAGATGACCAGTCACAACTGACAGCGCCCGTTCACGAACATGACGCATGTATCAGCACCATTCAACTCAACCATTTTGAAGGGAACTAACTGATCCGACACACGCGCCACCATCAGCGAGACATTTGAGTGAGCATGACATACACTTAACCGCCAGGGCAAATTCAAGTCAAAAAAAAAAAATGACGTAGGTTTCCAACGAAGGATAGCTTTCTATTACATAGTACTCACATAATATGGGCTATGCGGTTATATAATACCAAAAGAAATTGAATCTATACAATGCAAAGATAGTTGTACAATCTTCAGCAGCTCCAACAATACTATTTAATGCTATCCATTAATCAGTTTATGCGCCCCTGTCCATGTGGAGCAGGACCGGCATTGAGCCAAGCATTTTTATCAGAGATATAATCGTCCAACTTGTAATATGCTTGCTTACATAGTGTGCGTTTAATGCATGATTTAAATTTCGTCTCATTCAGTTCAAGAATACTTTGTGGAATTTTATTATAGCATCTTAAACAGTACCCCATGAAAGATGAGTCTACTTTAGCGAGTCTGAAGCCCGGCTGAACTAATTGGTCTCTAGTTCTCGTACTGTAATTGTGTCTGTCACCTCTTTTATTAAAAAGATGTAGATTTTTTCTAACGTACATTATGTTTTCGTAGATGTATTGACAATGTACCGTCATGATTTTGATTTCCTTAAACAGTTCCCTTAGAGAATCGCGCCTACGAAGATTATATATGGCTCTGATGGCTCTTTTTTGCAGAATAAATATAGACTCAATGTCTGCAGCCCGTCCCCATAACAGAATGCCATAAGACATTATACTATGAAAGTAACTAAAATAGACCAGTCTAGCGGTATCTACATCAGAAAATTGACGGATTTTTCTAACAGCATATGCTGCTGAACTTAGGCGCCCCGCAAGAGATTTCAAATGAGAACCCCATTGTAGCCTTGAATCAAGCGTAAGCCCCAGGAAAACGGTTTTATCTACGAATTCAAGTTTCTCTTTATTCAATACTATATCACACTCGTTACTTTTAACATTTGGTAAAGCAAATCTTATGCATTTCGTTTTTTTTTTCATTTAATACTAAATTGTTTGCTGTGAACCAATTATGGACCTGAAGTAGGGCATTATTTACGTCATCTAGATTTTGGGCCCGTCTATTTATCTTAAAAATTAGAGAAGTGTCATCAGCAAATAACACCATATTTTGAGGTTGGTTTTTCAATAAATAGGGTAGATCGTTTATATATACTAGAAAGAGGAAAGGACCCAATATTGAGCCTTGCGGAACCCCCATTTTTACTTTTAAACCCTGTGAATTAACACCATTTATTTGAACATATTGTTGTCTATCACTTAAATAAGATTTTACCAAACTAAGTGCAAGTTTACCTAGTCCGTAATGCTCAAGTTTCAAAAGCAATGTGTCGTGATTTACGCAATCAAATGCTTTGGAGAGGTCACAAAATATTCCTATTGCGTCTTGGGATGCTTCCCACGCAGAAAATATGTGCTTTAATAAGGTTACACCGGCGTCAGTTGTACAACGTCCCTTAGTGAAACCAAACTGTTGGTCGTGTAAGATTCTGTTGGTGTTAAAATGATTGAGCATTTGATTAAGCATTACTTTTTCAAACACCTTGCTAAAAACTGGCAACACGGATACAGGTCTATAATTATTAGTATCTTTACTATCCCCGGATTTGAAAAGAGGTATGACTTTACTGTATTTCATTAAATCAGGGAAAACTCCTTGGTCTACACACAAATTAAAAATTAAAGCTAAGTATGGTGCTACAGTCTCAACTATGGATGTACAAACTTTGATAGACATTCCCCAAAGATCTTCGGTCAGTTTGACTTTTATTTGCCGGAAAGCTTTAATAACTATCATAGGGTTTATGTGTTTAAATTTAAATTCAGCCGGGCAGCCAGACACATTCGCCTTTAATAAACCAATTGCTACTTCAGGAGAGGAATTAAGAGACTCCGTAGTTTTTAACGGTATATCGGTAAAAAAATTCACAAATTCTTGAGCTACTTCCTGATTAGAGCTTTTAGGACCACATGCTGTATCTAAGGTGTAGCTAGTGTTACGTATTTTCTTCCTGTTAGTCTCGTTATTTATGACTTTCCAAACTGTCTTTATTTTATTTTCTGCTGTTTTGATCTTGTTGCTAATGTGCAGGGCTTTGGCAACCTTGCATGTATTTCTAAAAATGTTTGAATACTTAGCAACATACTTATTAAAAGTTTCAGTGTTTATATAAGATTTAAGGTCATAAAGCTCAAATAGTCTTTCCCTACTTTTTCTGATACCTCTAGTTGCCCAATCACTAAATATAATCCCTTTCACCCCGAGTGTTCTTAGCCAACCACCTCCGACGTTTAATATCAGGAGCCATGTGTGTGCTAACCGACTGGCCAACACCTGTAGCTGCGTTCAAATAGTACGGTCCGATAGCATAAAATATCTTGGTGTTATATTGGACAATCTTTTGACATGGAAAAAACATTATAATAAGATTAATTCAGTTGTGATTCGGGTCAGAAGATTGATCTACTTATTCAATAAACTTCGAGCGGCTGCTGATTTCCAGTGCCTTAGAATGGTCTACTTTACCCTTGCTCAATCAGTTCTCGGTTACTGCATAACCACGTGGGGAGGGACGCACAAGACAACCATGCTGCGGCTAGAGAGGGCGCAGAGAGCAGTTTTAAAAGTACTCGCTAAAAAACCTATCAGATTTCCCACTTCTGAGCTATACTCAATTTGTAAGGTCCTCTCAGTGAGACAGTTGTTCGTGCTGCAAACAGTTCTTAGGAAACACTTACTTCTCCCTTACGACCCTCAGTCCCTTACCAACAAACGTCGTGCCGACAGAGTCTGTCAGACTGAACGCTGTAGGTTAGCGTTGGTCAGTCACCACTTCACTCATACCAGCTCTAAACTATTCAAATTCAAATTATTTATTTGTGAAACATAGGTACAATATAATAAGGTCTAATTCGGATGTCAGTATCGCTATGTTTAACCTAATAGGCATACAAATTTTGGATACACTAATTGAGAAAAAAAAAATCATGCATTGTATTATTAAAATTAATTATACACTATTAATTATTCAAATTAAATTTACCATTAAATAGAGTTTAGCTTATTAAATAAATCGGACATTTGATTCACAACGACATATCTAATTATTATTTATTTAAATTGTCTGTTAAGAATTCACCAATGGAATAGTACGCTTTTTTAACCATAAAGTCTGTTAGCATTCTTTTGAATTTGTTAACATCATTCTCAACGATTCTCGAATCTTGTCCCTGTGACGTTTACTAGTCAGGGTTTCAAATAAATTTAAGTTTTTTTTAACGAACATTGCTACTTCAAATGCGTATAAAGATGGAAAAGTCATAATTCTTAACTCCATAAAGTGTGGTCTGCAACTATCAGTTGCAGACCACACAGCTTTTATTTGACACACTGCTCTTAAACACTTTTTTTGTTCCTTAAACACTAGCTCCCTATGCGATGAATTTCCCCTGAACATTATGCCATATCGTAATATAGAAGACACGTATGCATGATATGCAGTTAGTACGGTTTCGCGGCTTGCTATTTTACTGAGATTATGCAGAGCGTACTGGAACTGATTTAGTTTTTTTATTATATGTTCTATGTGTTTACTCCAATTCATATTCTCGTCTATATAGAGTCCCAGGAACTTTGTGTGCTGTGTTTCTTCTATAGTTTTATCAGCGTATTTAATATTAAGTTTATCTTGATTAATTCTTTGTTTAAATGACATAACATATAGGTTTTAATTAAATTTACATTAAGATTGTTATTATTTAACCATGTTATTAACCTGTTTAGATTCAGATTTATCTCCATTTCATAACTATGTGATTCCGTATTTTGTACTGTGAAAATAATTGTACTATCATCTGCGAACAAGGTCATGGGATGTTGAATAACTCTAGGCATATCGTTTATGTATACGAGGAACAATGGTGGGCCGAGGACGCTACCCTGAGGTACACCAAAGTTCGTTTTTCTTGGTTTCGATTGGTACGTTAGTTCTAATTTTGTCTTCTGGCAGATCTTTGTTATACTAGTTATTTGATACCTATTTTTTTAGATACGATTCAATTAATTGTAATACGTTGCCCCTTACTCCACACTTTTCCAATTTAGACAAAAGGATGTCAAAATCTACAAAATCAAATGCCTTGGTCATATCCATGAACAAGGCAGTCGCACGTGTCCGTCTATCCATGTTTGTTATCACTTTATTTACAAGGCTATATATTGCCATATTTATATTTTTGCATTTTCTAAAGCCGTACTGTTCTTCCGCAAATATTCGATTTTTTTCAAGAAATGTATATAGGTTGTTATAAATGACTTTTTCAAAGATTTTTGAGAAAATTGGAATTAACGCTACAGGTCTATAATTCTTAGGGTTTTGTCTGTCATTTTTCTTATATAGTGGTTTTATTACAGATATCTTTAAACCTTTAGGGTATGTACCATTTTCTATGCATAAATTTATAATGAAACTAAGAACAGGAGATATTTCAATGACTACACTTTTTATTACTTTCGTAACAATCTCGTCATAGCCTGCACTATTGGTGTTTTTTAAGGTTCCTATACAATGCCTTAAATAAAATAATTAAAATATACCCTATGACTAGGAGTGTTCTGAATAGAAAAGTAACCAACTGGCTTAAGTGCTTGTCCTATGATGAGACTGAGCAACTTATGGTGTCATAAACGCGGTACACACTCACACACACAACATAATCACACCTTATCCCCACCTCCACTCTACATCATAGTAAATACATAGTGAAAGAAAGAAAGAAAGAAAACACATTTATTTGGCACATGCCACAAATGCACACAACATAAAATAAAATAAAACTTAACCTTTCGTATGCCGGAACGTACATATACACGAGACACAATCACTTTTTAATTGTGTCTATATACTCGGCATACGAGTGGATCTCCACAATAAAAACTTAAATCTAAACAGGAAAAAAAAAGGGAAAAGTTGTGTGTCTCACGGCTGCGCCAAATAGGCCCAGTTCAGCAAACTGCCGAGCAGCTGGTGCCCGACGCTGGTTTTCAACTGGACCTGAGATGGTGATGTGACGGACATAAAACAGTTTTGTACTTTGTTTACTATTAGGGTGTGTATGTGTATGAACAATTTTTCTTTTTTTTGTATTATTTTCATCCCCTTTGTATTGTTAATTTAACTTATTTTAGGTTAATCTGGAACAATGTATATGTATATTCTATGCATTTTGAATTGGGCGTTGATAGCTGCGCCACAGTATTTTACTTTTGTAGCTATCTTCGGTTTTCCTGTCTACCCTGTTAACTTAAGTTGTTCCAAATAAATTATTATTATTATTTCGTTTATTCATCTTTAACACGTTGAATGCCAACTACGCAATATTACGTAGCTGGTAATAATAGCAGATGCCGACTACGTATTATTACGTAGGTCTTCCTTATAGATTATTTGGTAATCTGTGTTATTCGGCCTCCTTAAATGGACGTTTTTTATACTCTTTGGCATCTCAAATAAAACACGACATAAAAAAGTAGTAACTTTATTAATTCTAAATACCTAAAATCACAAAATTTCTAGGGCACTTTTCGGTAAAAAATTATAGACTAATAATTAGATCTATACACTTCTTAGTAATTATTTTCAACGAAAACCGTTATACTTCTTACTAAATCAACAATAATAAAAATTTCCGCCGGTTTTATTTTTCCTATTATTTAAATATGCCTAAATATAAAAATACAAATAGTGGTGATTAACATTTCATATCCCTTCACAAAAGAAGTAAATGATATAAGAGCCATCTACTGACATAAATGTAACAACAGAACTCTTCAAATCAATTCGTAATTATTTTTGCGAGAGATGGCGCTCAAATAAAAAATTGGTTTCTACGACTGCAAATTGTTGAAAATGTATGAATGTGTTATTCTTATTACTCCCAGTGTGAACACCCATAACTCTTCAATCTTCGCTTCTTTACCACGGACAGATGACAATGAACAAAGCACACAGTAATGCATGGTATTACTAGATAGATTTACAGATACTTACATACTTATTAATATCAACAATGACAATTCGTTTGAGTAAATGACACTTAAATGTATAATAAAATTACTTTAATTACTTTCTGTATTCTAAATCAAAAACACTATATTTCTGTAAAAACAATTTTATTAAGTACATCAGCATAAAATGTTGGTGAAGGTTTTAATTCTACCAACAGCTGTTCTTCTATAGCAATACCTATTATTATTGTCGTAAGTTATGAATATAATATATAACTTGTCGCGAGAATAGTCACAAAATTAAATATGATCAGGGGAGGTTTAGGTGAAGTAACGAACGAGATTATTTTTTCTGTAAAACTCAACCAGTATCAATTTCATTTTAGTGTTAAAACCCTATAATAATAAAAAGAAAATGCACTAGTATTCACTAATCACTCAAAACACAACGAACACACACACATTCGCTCTCAAACTACACTGACTTACACGCACACATTCAAAAAAAAGCCCAGCTTTTAATTCCATACGAAATGTTCAAATATGTACCTACCGATTTAATAAAAATCAGACACAATTTGCTAGGAGCGAGCGAGAGGTCAGAAGCCACATGCAAGCCAGTAGGTGTAAAAGAGATAGCATTAGCACTGGCTGTAGGCCGTAGGTACGATTAGTTTCGCGCGCTCGTTTCGCGCAAAATCAGATGAAATTATTGTTTGACGTAAATTTTAGTTTGTGTTAGATTTTTTTTATTTATTTTTTATTTGTTGTATTTAGTTTGATAGTAAGGCAAGCCGGGCTTTTCGGCTTGTATGATAGTTCCGCCACTGGCTTCATGTAGCTGTAATGGCTGTGCCTGTAACTATGTCACTGCAGGAGTCAAATTATTCAGTCCTAAAAGATGTCTTACAAAATCTTCACGAAACTTTAGCAGTCGCATTTTAATTAATTACATATTAAGTTCATTAAAACTTACAAACAATACTAAATTACTTCACAATTAATTATTTTAATAATTAAGCAATACCAATATTAAAAAATGCAAAGGCGTTATTAAGTTAAACGGAATTAGTGGCTTTATTACTTTTTACAATTGCATAATCACGAACTATCAAGGACTATTTAATAGAGAGGCCAATAGATGGCACTTATCTCTTCTGTCAATCGATAACGATCTTTGTAATAATTGTACTGCCATGCCAGAGATTGCAGGTTCATCAATATTATCATGGAATAGAATTATAAGTTTGTTTAATTAGATTAAATAGGTAACAATCTTAGCAAATACACACTCTTGCGGCGACATAATATAATTAATTATGGATAAAATAGTTGTACTCTAGGGGCAGACTGCGGGAAAGCCATACTGTGTGATCATGTAAATTCTATGTGCCATGAAAAATATTACCGGCTTAATATCATATGCCGAATGATGTTCGTAACTCGTACAGAAACATCGGCGGGCTCTTCGTGCTCGTCCGACTCGTCCGCGTGCTCAGACGAGTCGGACTCGGAGGCGGAGGAGCGGCGCGCCGTGGAGCACGCCGAGGCCTTCGCGGCGGCGCTGGGCGCGCTGGGGCCCGCGCTGGAGGCCCGCGCGCTGGGGCCCGCGCTGGGGCCCGCGCTGGAGCCCGCGCTGGAGGGCCGCGCGCCCGCGCCTCCTCCCGAGCTGCGCCGCGACCAGGCTGAGGCGCTCGTGCTGGCCTTCTGCCGCGCGCTGGGCCTGGACCCCGACGCTTGCTGACTGCACCGTGCGCTGAGCGACCCGAGCACGGTCTACCCCCGATCACATTACCTATTGTTGACGCAAGTGAATTTTGAATCGAAATGGTTCGTGTGACACATACTATTTATTTGAATTGAGGACATTGTTTATAAACACCGAGATGAATAAAATGTATAATTTATGCATTTTGCATATATTTTCGATTCAAATATCAGTTACATTTACGATGCTTAACGTTAAAGTAGTTCTTGATAAAACTAAGCATTCCTCATCGCTACTACTCGCTACACGCGGATCGCTGGAGGGTTAAGTACCATAGCGCCTCGATTGCTGTACATATTTTCTCTAGTATTTAAATTATAAATAAATTATGCATCGGTGACCGTAAATGTAAAAAATAGTAAAATATATTTTATCTAATTTATACCCATCTTCTATCAATACCTTAATCAACCTGCCTAGCCTTTTCTCAACTACGTTAGGTGGGTTTTCAGAAGTAAGTATTTACTGCGACTGCCATCTCCACAACCCGGTGGCAGGTGGGTAACATTCGACACTAAGATATTTTCCGACTTTCGGCTTACAAAGATTTACGAATGACAGCGCGGCAGCCCCTCAACGTGCTTTTCGAGGCACGGAGGGTTCCTTGAAGTGTAATGCACCCATCCACTGGCCGACCTTAGCAAACGTTGCTTAGCCTTGAATCGACCCGTGCGGCTGTTATTATGTAGCCCCTCTGTCTTCTATCTAAACCTGCCGTTATAAATATAAAACCGTTTAATAAAAGTACACATTTTTCAGCGAAGTTCTGAATCAAGTCGTGGATGTTGTGTCGTTTGTAAGTAAAGTCATAGTGCTAGTATTAGCCTTACCTTACTACCCGACTGCCAAGGAAGGCTTATGTTTTATGTTTGTGCGTATCTTGTATGTTTCTTTGTTTGTTTGTAAATTGTAAATTTCTTTATTACCTCATATCTTCCAAACGGCTGGATGGATTTTGACAGTTAAGGTATCGTTATATTTGTCTTAAAAACCCAAGTGTCCTTAGATAGGTGTTTGGAAAAAAATGGTGGATTTTTGGCGCAAAATAGTAACACGTTACAAAAAAAAAATAACCAAACCTATCGAGTGGGGTATCAAAATGAAGGGTTTTAAAAGGTGATTACAAATATATATGAATATACATATATAGGTAGATACATAAGAAGACGGGAAGACGGGTTTTTTGATACTTTTAATTAATTGTTAAGAACTTGTTTTATTTGCATGAGTACTTCTTTTATTGGGCATCTGTACAGGCGATAGACTCCCCAGATCTGCTAACCGCAGGCCACACTCGCCAATGGCTTCCGGAGATCCAGCGCACACTGGGGCCTTTCATATAAAGTAATGCTCAAAAGTCCAAACATAAATAAAATGCTATAATTTTTTTTTTTTTATTGAAGTATCAGTCAGAAATGAAAAAATAATAAAATATAACATTATATTTCGACATCAGAATCATTAGAAAGGGTTATTAATTCTTCTAAAAGCATATCTGTAACTTCAGGATCAAACGGTCTTCTTTTAACTACTTGCGAAGGTCTTAAATTTGTTATGACAGGGTCAGAAGAATTAAGTAGACGATGAAATATATCTTCTAAGTTACTCTGAGAGAAGCGCTCTCTATATATTTTAAAATCCTTGTTCCGTGATTCCTGCGCTTCTTCACTTAACTGTCCAATCGGTAGAAAACCATTTGATATAATTTCATTACCGTGGATTAATATTTTGTGCAATGTCGTAGTCATTGGGTACCAAGGATAAAGAGTGACGTATAATTCCGCGGTATGTGGACAAAATTTGTGACATTCAGGTACAATTCTTTCGAAAGATGTATTGGACTAACAAGTTCTTGAACTTGTTTGGCTTCCTTGCGTTTTCCACTAGCTCGCAAGCTCATTTGTGCTGCGTAAGTTAACTCTTCAGTAGAATGGCTATGACGAAGTTCTGCAGTTTTCCTGCGTTTTGACTGGTCACTACATTCATCAAAAGATTTCGTCGGCCGTCCTCCTGCAGGCTTCTGATATAGTTTGAACTGGGAAACATTCTCCAACCAAGTTTTTTCAGCTTCAAAAAACCTGTTTTTGTGTCTACCACATCCATCTATCCCACTTATATGTAACAGACTTCTTAAAATTTCGCAATGCTAATTTTAGTTCACTTTTCTTAGAATCCGGACAGTTGGTATGATGTCTAAGGTAGGTTTATAGGTCCATGAACTTCTTTTCCACAGATTTAAAGCTACTTTGGAATAAAATCTCACATAAGTTTGCATTTTTCAAGAGGAAGTATGATGATGAACTTTCTTCTGAAAAGTAATGAAATAAAGTTGTCTACAACAAATAAAATATCAAAAGTAGGTGCGACAGACATGATTTATAAGTGTTTTCTTCAAAATATATCTTATTTATTAAAATTAATTGCTAGGGACCAAATACTTTGGTTTTATAGTAACATCACAACGCCTAACAAAATTTGTGCGCAAGAAAACTTAGATTATCTCGAAAATGCGCAAAGTTCTATTGCTAATCTCTTCAGTTCATTACTAATCAATACCTCGTAGATATTGTAAAAAATATTTCAAAAATAGAACTTATAATTAGTCATTAATCCAAAAGTACTAATCGTTAAGGTTCATAAAAACAATAATGGAATAACCATACCTTGCCTAGTTGCAGACATGATGCACTTCAATTAAATATGACGATTACTTGCAGAAATAAATGTTTTAATATTCTCTACAAACTCACGAATGTTATCGGATAATTAATGATGTGGGTGTAAAGTAAACTTTGAGCTGATGCACTGGACAGCAGATAGCAGTTACTGATTCAGCATTTGTAGAAATGATGTGACACATTCTTAAGTCTACCCTTACATAGTTTATTTTTTGAAATACCCTCATTTTGAAAATCGAGTTTTGAGCATTACGTTGTATGGACGGGTCCGCTTGCTGCGCATAGGGTGAGGTGTTGTGTCCTACCACGGACTGAACCACGACCAGTTATATACAAGGTGGCGACGACAATAAATGAAAACACTAGTAATACTAGTTCATAGGAATATTTTTGAACTATCAAATTAATTCTAAGATCGAATTAAACTTTTAAGGTTTTATACGCCTCTATTATTTTATAAGGATTAAATTTAGTGTCGACGAATGCAGTTGAGTTCTTCTAAGAATCTAAAAGGCAATAGCCACCTCAAAACTTGTTAGCACCACCTCGGATTGCTTAGATTTTCTGTTAATATACATTGAAGTAGAAGTTACTAATTTTGTCGAGTTATTTGAAAAGTCAAGAAACTAAACAGAAAATGTAGTCTATGTAGGGGTTCATGATCTCGCCTACACTTGGGTGATAAATGATAATTATATGACTGCTGACAAAGATATAGGTAGAAAGATCGCGTAATAAATGATAAACGACACAACCTCCTTTCCTTTTGTTTTGTTTCCCCCCGGGCGTAGTGCCTCCGCGCGCCACAAATGTCAAAAAGTTCCTTACACTACAAGTTACCATTAGTATCTGAACATTCATTACTTCATTAATATCTGAGCAGATGCTTGTCAATAATTTCTATACACACAACTACCCAAAAATATCTGAACACTTACAACGTCAAGTGTATCTGACTGAAGTCCTGCTAGTTCCAATCTTGACTCCAACGTCGGCTGCTGTCTCCATCTTCGTCGGATCCACGTGACGACTAAGATAAAGCCCGTCAAGATCGCTTCACCCACCAGCAAGTAGAGCACGCTTTATTGATGCACGTCGTGGACACTGATTGTTTGTGTCGACTGTTGCTTAAGATCGTCTATTTTAGATCTCAATTGATTCCACATAGTGTGATGATCCTCTGGTACAAAGGGCTCAACAGAAGTGATGCTTGTGTTGACTATTTCATTGACTAAAGACATCTGTGGATACTGCATCTCTTCTGTATAGTAGTCAACGTGATTGATAAAGTTCTTATGAGAGTAAATCGTAAAAGACTCTTTTGAGTGTGCATCCTGGACAAATGCTGATTATGCCATTGCCTGATAAAGTCGTTACTTCCATGCTACGTGTGCTAAATATGCGTAGGTATAGAGCATAGACAACATTGATACAGCCAGTCGTTTGGGCGTCGTAACTTGACCCACTTATTTTCGCACCTTGATTGTTTGTATGTAGCTACCTATATCCGATGTTATTATATCATTAATTTTAAGATCACAAATTTCTCGAATTTCATAGATTGGCTTATCAATGGAACACAATATCTTCTCTGGATTTGCGTGAAGGCACTGTTGTAGGTCGTTTTCTGTGAAGAATAAAACGTCCTACAACAAAGTCAATCTCTTCGAAGTCCTTGCTCAAGCGCCTCTTAAACGCCAAATACGGGTAAGTCGATATAAATTGATAGGTTTGTCCTGATTCATTTCTTGTAGGGGAATAACTTTATGATTCATATTTTTCTGTAGTACCCAGAGGAATCCTGATTTTCATTATAAGATAGTCGTTATACCTACTCTTCTAAGCAACTGTTAACTCACTCTTACTCGCCCAGGCAGTCTTGCAATGATTTAAACGAATTCTTTGTCAACATTGGAAAAAAGCTCGCAGAAAATATAAAGACCACCCAAATCCACTCACCTCGTTGGGATGGCATATCCCAAACCTTCCTAAAAAAATACGCACGGACCCCTGCCCCTATACTATGCCACATCTTCAACCTTTGCTTTCATTCAGCTATGTTCCCTTCTTCTTTTAAAAGAGCAATTATTCATCCTATCTTCAAGGGTGGTGTCGGAACCCTACCAAACATCTACCGCCCAATAGCTGTTCTTAGTGCACTGTCCATGGTAGGTACTTGAACGCCTCTTAAACAAGCGATTCGTCCAATACCTCGAACACTTCAATCTGTTATCACCCCAGCAGTTTGGCTTTCGCAGGAACAAATCCACTTGTGACGCAGTCCATATTATTATGTTAATTAACAATATAGTACAGATCTTAAACGCTAACAAGAAGATCCTCACCATATTTTTAGATCTTGCGAAAGCATTTGACACCGTTCCTGCCTCCACTCTTCTACTCAAGCTTCAAAGTCTAGGTGTCAGAGGGTCTTCACTTCACTTGACCTCTTCAGGAGTTTTTGATCTAACTGGTCGCTCGCAATTAGTAACTGTAGAGAACTACAGGAGTGAAGAACTACCCATTCACTATGGTGGTAACGAGCTGCATAAAGCATAAATTAAATATTACCGATTAAACACAAAATAACTTTATTAATTACAAAAGACGAAAAAAATTAAATAGAAAACTACAACTGAGGTCACAATATAAACTTTTCTTCATAAAATGTTGAAATAAGTTATCATTACTAGAAAGAAAAAATCGAAGTGTTACTAATAAAATGCTGTCATAGTTTGGAATGGTCTAACACATTGCTATTGAAACTTGAGCATTACGGACTAGGTAAACTTGCACTTAGTTTGGTAAAATCTTATTTAAGTGATAGACAACAATATGTTCAATTAAATGTTGTTAATTCACAGGGTTTAAAAGTAAAAATGGGGGTTCCACAAGGCTCAATATTGGGTCCTTTCCTCTTTCTAGTATATGTGAATGATCTACCCTATTTATTGAAAAACCAACCTCAAAATATGGTGTTATTTGCTGATGACACTTCCCTAATTTTTAAGATAAATAGACGGGCCCAAAATCTAGATGACGTAAATAATGCCCTACTTCAGGTCCATAATTGGTTCACAGCAAACAATTTAATATTAAATGAAAAAAAAAACGAAATGCTTGAGATTTGCTTTACCAAATGTTAAAAGTAACGAGTATGATATAGTATTGAATAAAGAGAAACTTGAATTCGTAGATAAAACCGTTTTCCTGGGGCTTACGCTTGATTCAAGGCTACAATGGGGTTCTCATTTGAAATCCCTTGCGGGGCGCCTAAGTTCAGCAGCATATATGCTGTTAGAAAAATCCGTCAATTTACTGATGTAGATACCGCTAGACTGGTCTATTTAAGTTACTTTCATAGTATAATGTCTTATGGCATTCTGTTATGGGGACGGGCTGCAGACATTGAGTCTATATTTATTCTGCAAAAAAAGAGCCATCAGAGCCATATATAATCTTCGTAGGCGCGATTCTCTAAGGGAACTGTTTAAGGAAATCAAAATCATGACGGTACATTGTCAATACATCTACGAAAACATAATGTACGTTAGGAAAAATCTACATCTTTTTAATAAAAGAGGTGACAGACACAATTACAGTACGAGAACTAGACACCAATTAGTTCAGCCGGGCTTCAGACTCGCTAAAGTAGACATCTTTCATGGGGTACTGTTTGAGATGCTATAGTAAAATTCCACAAATTATTCTTGAACTGAATGAGACGCAATTTAAAACATGCATTAAACGCACACTATGTAAGCAAGCATATTACAAGTTGGACGATTATATCTCTGATAAAAATGCTTGGCTCAATGCCGGTCCTGCTCCACATGGACAGGGGCGCATAAACGGATTAATGGATAGCATCAAATAGTATTATTGTTGGAGCTGCTGAAGATTGTAAACTATCTTTGCATTGTATAAATTCAATTTCTTTTGGTATTATATAACCGCATAGCCCATATTATGTGAGTACTATGTAATAGAAAGCTATATCATTCGCTGGGAAACCTACGTCTTTTTTTTTTTGACTTGAATGTGCCCTGGCGGTTAAGTGTATGTCATGCTCACTCAAATGTCTCGCTGATGGTGGCGCGTGTGTCGGATCATTTAGTTCCCTTCAAAATGGTTGAGTTGAATGGTGCTGCTGATACATGCGTCATGTTCGTGACCGGGCGCTGTCAGTTGTGACTGGTCATCTCTTGGTTGCCACGGCTTATTTGAATTAATTATTTAATTTTTTTGAATTGTTCTTTTCTTTGTTTTTACTATGGACACTTTTAACGTGCACATCTTGCTACATCGCTCTCACATAATGTACCATCTCAACATGAATGATGTAACTAAGGTTTTGTAAAAATATTCTGATTTAAAAGAATGTCCATGGAGTTTCTTGCCCGTTCTTCTCCATAGAGATCTACGTTAGGGAATGGGCAACTACAGTACTTTCACAGTTTTTATGCCTTGTGACTGGGACTGTAGCTACATTTCATTGTTATCTTTGTTTCGACAGTTCAAAAGTGCCTGTAACGGGCCTACTTGAAATAAATGCTTTGATTTTGATTTCTACGACTTTACGACGTTAGATCGAGATACAAAAAGGATTTTAAACGTTTTAAACCATTTGGTTTTAAATCGTCTTTTTGGTTTAAAACGATTTAAAACCACACTTAGGCGGTTTAGTAATGGTTTAAAATGTTTTTTTTTCTCTCCTCATACCTAGCAAAGAGCAAAATAAAAATGCGGCGTTGCCGTTATATTTGAATAAATACGCACATCATGGCAGTTTTCAGTCCGTCTAATCCTAAAAAAATTTATAATTATGTTATATGACTTCACTTATATTAATAAAAATGGTAAATGATTTCAATTAGCCTTTAAACTTAATTTTTAAAGTAATTCGTAATTAATGTACGGCCCACGTGGTCGTGGTTTTAAACAAATTTAAAATGGGTTTTTAACCACGGATTTTGGTTTAAATCGGTTTTATTACAACTATAGTACTACCCTCTACCCCATGCCTCATTCACGAGCTCATGCGATATGACTTGAGTAGAGCGGCTCGCGCGCGAATCTCTTGGTTCGTCGAAACTGCCGTCGCTGTGCTGACGTTGACTCGCGGCATGCTCTGAACAACTTATTTCATTAGTAGCTGTGGGGCTACTACTTTTTCAATTACCACCCAACAACACAAAACAATCTACATAATATAGGTAATAGGTCGATGAGTATGGCATGCTTACCTATACATTTGTGAAATCGCATTGAAACAAAATAATGGTTTTAGTTCCAATTACGGTCACGCACCTTACACTTGTCTAGGAAACTTGAAGCCTTCCCTAGAGAAAAATACCCTGAATATTGATGCAACTTATCTATTTGACTCTTGCCCGAACCAGGAATTGAACCAACAAATGGGAAATACCTACATCCTGTATGACGCCACTCTGAAGAGTCAACCTAATGGAGCAACCCTCAATCCTCAAATAAGAGTTACGACACTTGATCGACGGTTTGTCCATACAAAAAGAGAACAAAATATGGGTGCGCGTTCGGCCTGGTCGATGGGATGCGGCGTCAAACCGTTTATCGTCAATTTGTCGTTTTGTATCTTGAAACATTATAGTTTTACTTAATTTTGCACAGAAAAGGGAAGTGTCGTGAGACACACGGTTGAAACGAGGTTCTATTTACTATAAGTAATAATATATGAAAATAGAAGCTATAAATAAATATTTTTTTGAATGAATAATATTTAGTAAATAATTTTTTATTTTTTTATTTACTGCAGCTGCATCTATGGTCCTTTACTGAAACGAACGCTCCACATGAACAACCACAAGCTGCGTGCGATAGTGAACACTGGCGTGAATTGGTTACACACAAAGCTAGATGGAGTTGTAAAGTGTTGTGACAGTCGAAACACTTTAGCTCTCATCCGCCAAATGTCGGGAGTTTATTAAGCGGTAAGGAACTTTCTGTTGTGTTCTAGAAAACGATAATATTTGGTTTTAAATAATAAACACCAAATGCTTAAATTAAAATTTAATAATAAATTATCTGAAATGCAACATATGTAACGTGTATAATAATACTTTAATATATCTCTCGTGCGCAACGCTCGTGACGGATTCACTAACAACTATTAAGGCCCATATACACGAACAGGATTAACCTAATTCGTGTGTAAAAATTAGATAACATTACAAAATTACAACGCGTGCGTGTTTCGTTGTTAGTAACTATATTATGCAACCTTAATAATATAATAGTCAACTATATTAAACTAAAAATACCTCTATTAAATGGTTAAATCACAGTGTACTAAACATAACTTACGATATGTAGCCGTCAGTGTAAAAAGCTTCGCTTTTACACAAATACTCGCGTGAGTCTTAACAAAGTAAGTCTTTGTTAGAAAATTTTTAAGGCAAAGCTCACAAGGCGCGGGCCGCGCGCCGCCCGTGACGCCCGCTCGCGCCCGTCGCGCGTGACGTCACCATCAGCCCGGCGCGCGTGACGTCACCGTCAGCACGGCGGCGCGTGCATCAGATCCGCACGCGCCAGCAGCGCCTCAAAGTACTGCGCCGCCAGCCGCGCGATGTACTGCTCGCGCGCGTCCTGCGCCGGCCACCAGCCCTCCAGGAACCCGATGTGGCCCCCCCGCGCCGTCACCGCCAGCGCCACGCGCACGCCGCCCGAGCCCGCCGCCTCCGCCTCGGCCACGGGTATGGCGGCCAGCGGCTGAAAAGGGTCGTCGGCCGCGCACAGGCACAGCAGCGGCACACGCACGCGGTCCAGCTTGTCGCGCAGCGTGGCGGCGCGGTAATACGCATCCACGGAGCCGAAGCCGAAGTGCTTGGTGGTGAAGGCAGCGTCAAACTCGCGCACTGAGCGCGCGCTATCTACCACGCGCCAGTCCCACGGGCCCTCGCGCAGCGGCTCGTGCGCACGCAGCGTGCGGCGCAGGTTGCGCGCCATGTGGTACGACAGCAGCGCGTTGAGCGGCGCGCGCTCCATGTGCTCCGAGCCCTTCACCACATCAAGCGGCGACGACACCACCAGCGCCGCGTGCACAGCCGCGTGCTCGCCGTGCTCAGCCAGGTAGTGGCCCAGGATCAGGCCGCCCAGCGACACGCCGGCCGCCAGCAGAGGCACGTCGCCGGCCGCCGCGCGCACGGCGCTCACCACCTCCGCCAGATCGGAGTGGCTTACGGCGCAGTACAGGCGCGGCGTAGTGAGCGGCAGGCCGCCCAGGCCGCGGTTGTTGAACACGACGCAGCGAGCGCGCAGGCGCGTGGCGGCGGCGGCTAGGCAGCGCACGTAGTCGGCGTCGGCGCAGCCCGTCAGGCCCGGTAGCACCAGCAGCACGGCGCGCGTGCCGGCCGGCTCGGCCACCCAATCCAGCGCCACCTGCCCACCATCCGACAGCCGCAGCACCTGCCTGCCACCGTGCACCCCCTCCATCAATGCTTTTATTCTTATTTACCACTAGCGGCTCGTCCCGGCTTTGCACGGGTGCCTATGTTACTCAGGGTGAATATAGCTTTCCAATGGTGAAAGAATTTTTGAAATCGGCATAGTAGTTTTTGAGTTTATTCATTACAAACATACACACACACAAAAATACAAATTTTTCCTCTTTATAATATTAGTGTAGATTATTTATCAAAGGGTAATTTTCACATAAAAATTGTCAGAATTCAAATTGACAAGAGACATCAGGCTTTGGAAAAATCAGCCCTAGTTCTTAGAATTGTATATTACTTTAAACATTTAACCAAACTGCAGGCACCTTTCATAACTGTTCTGTACAACTAAGAATATGTTAGTTTTTGTAAACTTAACAATGATAGCTGTCAATCTTTCATATGGTCCTGATCAAGACTACTTCCATTCATATTTATCATAATTCATTCATATGAAAACACTATGGACTCTGACAACTCTGTGTGGACTTAATGGGTCCATAAGATTAAGCAAGGACATTAGTATGATACATAATATTGTGTGAACTTTGTACCGGCGAAATTTGACAGGCGGCAATAAACGTGAACGTAATATCGAGCCAAGGACAGTCTGCAGCCGCGACTCGACGCACCACGGCGTGGGCCAGTAGTGCTCGCTCAGCAGAGGCACGTTCTCCTCTAGGAACCGACGGAATTCACCTTCATGGCATATTAGTATGGGCTTCTGTAACAAACGCACAATTCAGTTCTCCTGCACGATGAGTGCTCGGTATTTGAATGACACAACGGAACTGGAGATTGTTCCACAAAAATTTTAATGATCTTTACCTTGACCACTTCCACTAGATAATAGGTTATGTACAATATTGATAAAGAAACGCCGACTAACAACTCCTTTTTTAATTCAAATATATACATAAAGATACCTAGCATGATTTGTGTAAGACAATACCTATAAAATAAAATAATAATAAAACAAAATAATAAAAAAGAATATCAAAGTATATCTCTCTGTTTTGGTAAGTTGAGTCCACAGACTAAAAGGAAGGAATAAGGATGGATGTGTACTGTCATTCTGTCACATAAATGTCACCAACACGCCACAGCCTACTAAGATCGTGTCATGGAACTAAAATATACTGCTTACTTGCACACCGAGAGAGAGGATGAAAAAACAAAGATTCGAATTTTGTCCCTTTCTAATTAGGTGACATTAATTAGGATACATAAAAAGACGGAAGACTACAGTTTTGAGCCGTTTGGGGTCGAAACGCTCGGGTCATGGGGCCCGAGTGCGCGTCGCGCGTCTCCTTTTTAAGGAAATCTCTCGCTGACTGGTCGACTCTTCGCGTGACCAGAGGGCTGGCTCTTTCTTTGGGCAAAGAATTAGCATTGCCATTCAACGTGGCAATGCTGCCAGTCTTCTGGGCACGTTTCCAGATGACGGATATGCAGAGGAGTACTTTGACGCCTAAGAAGTGTCCTATTGACGTCGTTGAATATATTTAACGACGACAATAGTATGTCTATGTAGGTACTGTATTGTAGTCTTTTTATTTTAGTTCTATTTGTAGTCTGTATTAATGTACATATTATATTTGTTTTAAAATTATCATTAGTAACTTTAAAATATTAAAGTTTCAAAAGACGGACAATATGATTGGTACAAGATCACAGTACAGGGCCGCCAGACATAACTTATTATTTTCTGATGGTCAAAATATGTGGCATTGAGTAAGTAGATCGTAGTATGTTTTGTCTTTAATCTTTATTTTTAAAAAACGGGCTTTAATCGCGAAGCGATTATGTCAGCCTCGTAGTTTTACAAAATACTAGAATCTAGATAATAACTAGGATCTTAACTTAATTAATTTAACAATCAAGTGATGTAACTTAATATCTAATTTCGACGTACGTTTAGACAAGATTGAATAACACATTCCAACATCCCTTAAACTAAGTCCCGCTTCTGATGCTAAAGCTCTCCGTTCTTTTCCACACGTTGCAAATCAGACAATTTGGGGTGTCAACAATCTTCATAAGATGCCCGAACGCATTCAATGGAATGTGTCCGAACGCATTCAATGGATCGTGCCCGGATCGCAGACGCATGCTTAATACTTAAAATCGTCTATTCATCTGTGCTTCAGAGAACCAAGGAATCCTTGGTGATTCAGATTGTATTGTCCTGTTCCATATTTTTGTAAACCCTTCTCTTCAGATGTTTTGTCAAAGTAAGTCTTCCACATGTTATTGCAAATTATTTTGACATCTCTAAATAAATCTGTGAAGAAGGGTAGATGACTGACAGATATTCCTTCATAGGTTCCTATTTTTGCCAACTTATCCACTTGCTCGCATTCCCATCAAACCAACGTGTGATGGAATCCATTGGAATTTAACGGTTTTGTCACTTTCTCTCAATCTTAAATATAATTCTAATACGGAATAAGCTACGGGCAGACCTCGTATGCCCGAGGTGCACCGAGCTATATGCAGCAAAGCGCTTTTTGAATCACAAAGTAACAATAATTTGGATTAATTGCATGACATCAAGTACGGTAAACCTTCCGAAATAGCATACAATTCCGCTGCCATTATGGATACTTTGCAGTTCAAGTAGTATGTACTGTGAACGTACACACGGTCACAGGGTGACACATCAAGCTATACTTTCCAGTATAATATGGCCTCGCTTTGTATAGACTTCCCGTACAATGAGAGATCAGCATAAACCAGTTTTTAGAGCTTGATTGGTCGTCGTGATGCTAAAGTAACTTAATTTTTTTTCTTAAAGCCCGAGTGCTTATTTATAAATATGTTGCAGAGAATATTGTTAAAACTTTAAAAAACAAAACTGCCAGACATTTCCCATTGGTGGAAACTGCCAGACGCTTTAAAGCTGGGAAGAGATAACGTTATTCAGAGTCTATTTTATTCCCAATATCCAAGTAAGGGTAAAGTTTATCCTCCAGACAGTTAAAATGTTGCTGTTTGAATGGATTGGTTTAATAAACCCATACAAAAATAATTAAATGCGACCCAACGATTGATCTGGCTACTTACAATGAGTATTCACATAACCCTCTGAGTCTCAAATAAAATAAATAACACTGACTATAACAAGTGGGATATAGAATAGAATAATATTACACGACACGACGGAACGACGGAACCTAACCTTTTTTTTATTTTTTTGTTCCTGGGGTGGAAAATCCACACGGATGTCCGTCGGGATTTGGGGTCTGTCGAACTCTAACCGACTAAAACCCACCCCGATGTTCCCTTCCCACACTTGCATCGGGGATCATGGGAACTAGTGCGCCTTCCACGATCCCCGGCTAGTGCCGGCCCGCGTCAGCGGGCCTCCTTAAGTCTGCGGGGGGAGTGAGGTGTCCTCCCCCCGTAACGCCAATAGGGGGGCGCGCGGAACACTACGCGCCGCCCTTGTGGAACATCGGTTACGACTGGGTGCTGCGCGCCGACCTCCCTAGCGGCGTCAGCGTAGTCTGCTACGCTCACGATACACTGGCGGCCGAATTAATGACACGCGGGGTTGCGATAGTCGTTGAGAGGATCCGGCAATTGGGTCTCGAGGTGGCATTGCACAAGTCCGAAGCCATGTGCTTTCATGGGCCTCGGAACGCGCCATCGTCGGGATCCATATCGACGGTAGGAGGGGTTCCCATCGGCGTCGAGTAGACGTTGAAGTACCTTCTCGACTCGTCCTCGACAGCCGGTGGAACTTCGTGGAGCACTTCCGACGTTTGACTCCCAAACTGGAACGGGCCGGGGCTACCTTCAAGCGGCTCCTGCCCAACCTGAGGGGTCCAAACGCCTCCTGCCGCAGGCTCTACGCGGGGATCGTGCGGTCCGTGGATCCCCGGTGTGGGCGCGTTCGTTGAGGATGCGAGCCGCGCACGACCTGAACGCTCCCCAAAAGGTGATAGCCGTGAGCCTCCTTGCCGGATTGCTGCCATGGGATCTGGAGGCCATAGTCCTTGCGCGCCTGCACGAGCGGCGCGCGGTGGCACTACGCCTGGGGGAAACTCCGCTGCCGCTGCAAATTGTCGCTCAGCGGACAGACCTCCGGCGCGATCTCATGGCGATATGGAGAGAGCGACTGTCGCAACCCCGTGCAGGGCACGCCACGATAGTGGCGATAAGTCCCCTCTTTGAGGAGTGGCTAGAGAGGCGCCACGGCGCCCTCACCTTCCGCCTGACGCAGGTCCTCACTGGACACGTTTGTTTCGGGAGGTAGCTGCACCGAATCGGACGGGAGGAAACGCCCGGGTGCTATCATTGTGAGGATCGCCTGGAGGACACGGTGGAGCACACCGTGGAGGTCTGCTCCGCTTGGGCGGAGCACCGCCGTGTCCTTGTAGCGGCGATTGGCGGCGGCGACCTCTCGCGTCCGGCCCTGGTTCAAGCCATGGTCTGGGGCGAGAGGGAATGGGATTCCGTCACCTCCTTCTGTGAAGCAGTCATGCTAGCGAAGGAGGTGGCGGAACGTGAGAGGGAGAGAACCTAACGTCCCAGCCGCTGCGGGAGAAGCACCGGGCGTCGGGGGCCACGTGGTGGCTCTCGGCCACCGTAGGCGCGGGTCTGTGGACGGTGAGTAATGGGCTAGCTCGCCGTCCGTCCGTCTTATGACGATAGGCTGTGTCGACCGCGCGTTCGTGTTCCACGCTCGCCTCAAAGAGATGTCAGCAAACATGAGGGGCCCGCAAGGGCCGATGTCTGCCAGGGCTGCGGGACTGTTCGAAAAAGATACCGCGGCCCTGGAACATAAAGGGCAAAAGAAGGACCATGGATGGTTTTTAGTCCGTAAAAGTCTGACACTCCCTTCCGCTCTGCCCAGAGTGGGAGGAGTCACTTGATGATTTCCCATCCGAAAAAAAAAAGTAGTCTGTGGTATGCTCGAATCTATCATTCTCTGTATGTGTGCTGTCTGTTACTGTCGTAGACAGAGAATACTCTGTCTACGGTTACTGTATGTATTGTAGACTGTATACTTTATATACTTACTATACTCTATGCTGTCTGTAGTAACCTGTAACTGTTCAAGTCAGTCAGTAGTCACTAAAACTTTTAGTTGATTTAAAATTTAAAAGTTATTATTTTTTCTTTCGCAGTCTCCTTGTTGTCCATTTTATTTTGATAATTGTTGAACCTTCGATAATGTACTGTTAGTCTTTTAGAAATTGTAGTTTCGAGTTGGTATTACAAAAATAACTTTAAAATGAAGGGTGCTAAGTTGTTAACGTGTGCTAATCGTTGCATAGCAGGGAAATCAACCCAGGTGCCGCTGCCCTTGCAAAGGTAACTATTCCAACCAGCCAGCACACAAAACATTCGATCCAGCCATTGCACCCATTGCCATGGCCTTGTTGTTCCATAGTCCACACTCGCCTTGGACTTTGCACCTCAACCTCAAATCAATCGCAAATGACATTCTCGACTTCTCGAGTCTAAATAATATCTCGGAATACGGCCAACAACAAACTATAATTATGCAAACATTGATTAATTGAGCGGAATATTATGCCCTTCCTTCTTGGTTTTTATTCCAAACATGCTGATACAAGTATCTGAATTGCTTTAGAAAGTACACATACATAATTATATGAAAAACATTGTGTATTCCTATAAAATTTCTGGGTTGTGGCCGATTTCCTTGGGATCCTATCATCAGATTCTGACTTGGTGACATTGGGAGCACCTCAGAAGGCTTTCGAATAAAAAAGAATTTTGAAAATGGGTCCACAATTGGCGGAGATATCAGTGAATATACAAACAAATAACCTCCTCCTTATTTTGAAGTTGGTTAAAAATTGTCAAAGGAATTTTGGTGAAACATTAGTGAACCGTTAACAATTCATGTCATAATATAGGCTTATCCCCAATAAAATGGAACTTAGCATACCTAACTGTCGAAATGTGGGTGCTCTGACACATCTGCGTACCCCTCAGAGTATATAGGTGTGAATTATGCTATGGGTTGTGTAAACAATAAACATCCAAGCGATTGCATCAATCACAGCAGATTTGCTGTCTATTATTGAAGAGTTCCATTGCTTATCTCCGAAGATAAGCATCAGATCTTCACCAAAGTTAAACAGGACCACCGCGGAGTAATATTCTTCCAAACAAAAAAGGTATCATTGAAATCTGTTAACAATTGGCGAAGATATTGAATCTGAATATAAATAAAATAAAAAAATCTGATGAAAACCTTCTTTTGGAAGATAGTAAAAATTTAATTTAATAAAATAAAACAAACTAAGCTTTCAAATCTTCTGAAGAAAGTTATAAACCTCACACAGAAAGCCCTTAAAAATCGTTTTATACATTCAGCTCAGAACCTATGTAAAGCAACATGGAAAGTAATAAATAAAAATAAGAATAAACATAATTTGCCAGATGAAACTATAATAAAAATCAAATCAAATGACAAAATCTTAACTTAAAATCATAGTTAGTTATAAGTCGTTCAAAATTTTATTAGTAGTACAACCATCCATATTTTCTTTGTTGGCATTTTATTGCTAAAATATTGAGGGAAATGGCACTGAAAACTGAAATATAGGCATTGGGTAGTTCGGTTGCAGTGGCTACATCCACTTATTAGAAATGAATACTGCCAAACTATTTTTCTGTAATAAATTACTGTTTGTTGAGAAATAAAAAAAAATAATATTATTATTTAACTGATCCTTTTGAAATAGCACAAGCGTTTAACAATTACTTTGTAGATCAAGTGAAACCAGCCACTAATTTAGAAATTAATAAAAATAACATAAAATAAGCAGTAGAATTACATTGATGTTTTTGTTGCCTACAATACCACAAGAAATTCACCAAATTGTTGTGTCCACCAAACTGAAATACAGGCATTGCCTAGTTCGGTTGCAGTGGCTACAACCACTTATTAGAAATGAATACTGCCAAACTATTTTTCTGTATTATATTACTAAGTTTTTTGAGCAATAAAAAAAAATATTATACTTACTAATTTAGAAATTAATTAAAATAAACATAAAATAAGCAGTAGAATTACATCCATGTTTATGTTGCCTACAATACCACAAGAAATTCACCAAATTGTTGTGTCGCTAAAAATGACAATGTCAAATATGTCTAGCACTGGGTATGACGATATAAGTACAAATATTGTTAAACAAGTATCCACAATAATTGCTCCTGTGTTGAGTCATCTTATTAATATGTGCTTAGGTCATGGTTACTTTCTAGAAGAATTAAAAATAACAAATATAAAATCTCTCTTCAAGAAACACACATATTGAATTTTATTGACATACATTTCTTTGAATTGAATTTATATTGTTTTTTGAATTAATATTAAGTTAAATTATTATCATTATTATTTCCTTTATTCATATTTGTACAAATTTTTAAATATTAATTTTAAAAAAATATAAAAAATCATTTAAAAATATAAAAAAATTGTAGCGTATCGGGAACAGGGTCCAAGCTACCCGCGGTCAGGGCTCCAGAGAGAGGAACCTCATATGAGCCGAGTCTAGAAGTACCGCTTCCTGAATCAAGCTTTTGATCCAGCTGCCTAACGAGAGCCTCCAGAGATATTGGTCAAGGCTCTTGGGAATTAAGCCATGGGCTGACACGACTATCGGCACAATGATCGCTGAGGCTACATCCCACATGTCGACAACCTGCGAGCCAAGTCAAGATACTTGATTTGCTTATCTTTCTCGGCTTTCACGAGGTTCTCGTCATGCGGGACCGTAATGTCAACAATCATTGCGCGCCGCTCTGATCGATCCACCACCACTATATCAGGCTTATTGGCTACAATAGTCCTGTCAGTGATGATGGATTGATCCCAGTACAATGTGATATTGCCATTTTCGAGAACTGGGTCGGGTACATACCTATCGTACGGAACTTCCGATTCAACAAAGTTGTATTTTAGAGCAAGTTGCTGATGGATAATCCTGGCTACAAGGTTGTGTCTATGCAAGTACTCTCCGTTAGCCAGACTAGAACACCCAGAGATAATGTGACGGATTGATTCGCCTGGACGGTGGCATGCCCGACATATGTCAACCGTGCCGTCCTTCAAAATAAATCTCCGGTATTTATTCGTCATCATAACTTCATCCATAATTGCACAGACAAAACCTTCGTGGAGAGTCTTAGCGTTTAAAAAGCCTCGTCTCATAACCGTAGAACGCGGGTGATGCATTCGATATGCAGTCAACAATGTAGGGCCTCCTATCCAGGGCGTCTAGTTCTGTTCGATTCCATTTGAGTATGCCGAAAGAGTACATCAAAACCAGCATGACCCAACCGTTGAAGCCACGCACCTTATTTCCGCCTGATAAAAGACTACTAAATACTTTTTGCGCCTTCAACGATTGCTTCATGTCAGCCACATTGATGCCCAACGCTTCCGACATACCCAAATACTTATAGGTTTCGGTTGCTGAGAGGGATCTAAGATTTATGGAATCCGAGAGCTGGGTTCCCACAGATTCCACACATTTGTCCACACCGAATTCCATCCTGATGGCGCTACTGAAAGTTTCAATTACCTTCAGTAGCTCCATCAGTTGCAAATCGTTGGGGCAAAGAGTTTCAGGTCATCCATGTAAAGGAGGTGAGATATAACTTGACCACCTCTCCTCAACCCATAGCCTAGACCTGAATCCTCCGGCAGCGTGCTAAGAGGATTCTAGGCTAAGCAGAACCAAAGTGGACTCGAAACTATCGCCCTGAAATATACCTCACTCTATCCTTATCGGCTCGCTATTCCACTGGATTTGCCGACATCTTGGGTAGCGAAAGACTGTCCTCCATTGCCACATACATGCCATCAGGAAGGTGCGCATATTTGCTTCAACTTTATACAAGAACTGTATATACTGTCGGAAGACAGGTAATCGGTCTATAGTTTTTGGGTTCCGCAGTACTACCCGATTTATGGAGCAGGTAGGTTATACCTTTTATCAGGAACTCGGGCAGCGACCCTGACTCTAAGGCTGACTGGAACAGGGTCGCCAGGCGAGCGTGCGACCTTGTAAACCATTTAATCCAGAAGTTGTGCGGCCCATCCGGCCCTGGGGGTTTCCAGTTAGGCTACGGACGGACTGCACGAACTACGTCTTGGGGGATGATAGTGATTGCCCCCATTTCTGGTACTGGATCGCACGCTCGCTCGACCCCCCGAATCCATTCACTCTCGGTATGGCTAACAGGCACCGACCAGATGCTGCGCCAGAACGGACACATGGCATCATCATCCGGCAAACCGACGACGACCTGAAAACGGCTTGTTTTGTGTCGTGTTATGCATATTGTATTTTTTATAACGTATGTGCTTGGTTATATTGATGTAGATTTGCTTTGACATAGTTGAACATAGCTACTTCGCCACCAACTAGATCTAGAGGAGAACAGTTGACGACAGCAGATGCAAATAAGTCGAGACTCATCACAATGACCCGTTGGGTGGTCGAGACCATAAATGGTCGATTCAACAAAAGATTTTAAAATCTTTTGGCAAGTCTATTTTAATGTTTTTATACCAAACATGACGACAGACTTCAGAATAACCGCGGCAATAATAAATGCAACTCGACGTCCATACGAGGACAGCATTTACGCCGAACAATTCATTATTATTATTAATGAAATATCAACAGAGAGAACTGGCGGAGTATGTGAGATAGCACAACTTAAATAGGCAGAGAGTTGCTTTCGTGCCAATTGACGCCAATAATGCTGCTTTTGATGACTTGCCACAACTCACATATGAAGATTTAGGATCGGACTGCCATGAGCATTTGCGACCAAACGGTCTCTTTATTGTGAAACTGTATCGACACGAAGAATTGATTAACAACAAAATATTAATCAGAGGCAGACTGCAGTCACGACACGTGAGGAACAGTATTATACATATACATATATTGGTGAACCCAGCAGTACATGGTAGACAGAGTATTGAAGGGTGCTATTGCTCTTGCGTCCACGGCCGCCGCACCACTGGAAGCTGCGCGCATATAGCCAGTCTGGTTTATTTTTTATTTTTGGGCCAGACATCAAGAACAAACATATGCACCGGCGGCCTTTTTAGATGATACAATTGTACGTCTAGACATTGACAATATTGAATAAAACTGAAAATAATGATTATTTACAAAAAAACTAGCATAATTTTTTCATTTAACTAATTAACAGTAATAATTAATAGCGCAAAATAATTAAAAGGTAAAATAATATGTGATTATTATTTTGTTTTTTTATTAGCCTATCTATTAGTGTCCCACACTGCTGGGCAAAGGCCTTCCCCATATCCTTTCAGACACTCTTTTCTTGAGTCACTTCAAACCAGCCTTCGCGATGCGCGTCCAAAGCGTTATGATTAAAAAAATATTATATAGATGATACACATGGAAAAATACACTTTCTTTTTTCGTGCTGATAGACTATACCCACAGTAATGGCAATAAAAGATTTTATACGAGTATAGCAATAAACGATTTTGATTTGATTTAATGCAACCCATACTATCGTAAACTATTGACATTAATCTGTCTATTCCACCCTTTTTGTTTCTGTACAGCGTGGGTATAGTTTCCATACTAGGGTGCCCATTGGTCTTTCCCTCTTATATTGGGCATTTCCAATTAGTCACTTGGTTCGTATTATATGCACCTTTTAAACAGTATTGTAATTTTATGAATAAGATGTTAACGGACGATGTGCACTTGGCAGCTGCAGATGGCTAGCCACGGAGGCGCGCTCGGCGCCGGCCGAGAAACGCGGCGCGGCGCGCGAGAGCGGCTCCTTCACGCTCAACCTGTTCCGCGGCCGCCTGGAGACGTCGCAGGTGTTCCCTTACCCCGAGCCGCTGTCCGAGGACCAGCGCCAGACGCTGCAGGAGCTCGTGCCGCCCGTCGAGAAGTTCTTCCAAGAGGTACATATCTCCAACTCCACTGCGTTATCTTCGATTTAATGATTCGTTAATCGGAATGGAATCATCAGAAAGTGTAGTATTGGAGTATATCTAGAGCATTTGGTTGTTTTGTGTGGCGCAGGTGAACGACCCAGCCAAAAATGATGCAGACTCGCAGATCGAGGCGAACACGGTATCGGGGCTGTGGGACCTGGGCGCGTTCGGGCTGCAGGTGCCATCTGACTTGGGCGGCCTGGGGCTGTGCAACACACAGTACGCGCGCCTCGTGGAAGTGGTGGGAGCGCACGACCTGGGCGTGGGCATCACGCTGGGCGCGCACCAGTCTATCGGCTTCAAGGGCATCCTGCTGTTCGGCACGCCCGAGCAGAAGGCCAAGTACCTGCCGCGCGTCACGAGCGGCGAGTACGCCGCCTTCTGCCTCACCGAGCCCTCATCGGGTTCCGACGCCGGCTCCATAAAGTGCGTATCACGCTACATATATTATATACACACTGAACTATCGTAGCGCGTGAGTCCTGACGTGTGTGTGTGTGTGCAGGTCTCGCGCGGTGCTGTCGCCCGACGGCAAGCACTTCATCCTCAACGGCTCCAAGATCTGGATCAGCAACGGAGGCATCGCCGAAATCATGACCGTGTTCGCGCAGACGCCCATCGAGAAGGACGGCAAGACTGTCGATAAGGTGCCATTCCATTTCTAGTCCGATCCCCATGGCTGTCTCAACTGTTGCAAAGTCAATTATTTATCGTGTGATCTCATGACTTGGGCTATCATCTCGCGATTTTTTTATTTCATAATTTTTTTGCATTAGTATGAAAAAATGCAGAAATGATATTTTAATTTTAAAAAGTTTATTTGAACACCACCTCTGCCTAACCATTCGGGGATTACAGGCGTGATGTTATGTTGAGTTAAGAACAATTAAATTATTTATTTCACCACATTTATTAACATCGAAGTTGAATTCTAGTCTCATTCTGTCAATAGAAGTGCCAAACAATGTAGTGCCAGAGATGAGTTTCTCTGGTACTAAATTGAGGAGTAAATTTTTTGCAGTTTGAAAAGTAGCCTGATCACTGCTTATCGTCAACTGACAACTAATATTTGGAATGACACAAAAAACATAATAGTTTTGAATTGTATCTAGGCCTAGAAGCATTCAAAGAGTTTATTAAAGTCAATCAATTGTAAAGTAACGGTCGTACACTCTTAGGTGACAGCGTTCATCGTGGAGCGCGCGTTCGGCGGTGTGTCGTCCGGCCCGCCCGAGAACAAGATGGGCATCAAGTGCTCCAACACCACCGAGGTGTACTACGAGGACGTGAAGATCCCCGTGGAGAACGTTCTGGGCGGCGTCGGCAACGGCTTCAAGGTGGCCATGAACATCCTCAACAACGGGCGCTTCGGCATGGCGGCGGCGCTGGCGGGCACGCAGCGCGCCGCGCTCCGCCAGGCCGCCGAGCACGCCGGCACGCGCGTGCAGTTCGGCAAGCGCATCGCCGACTTCGGCGCCGTGCAGGAGAAGCTGGCGCGCATGGCGCTGCTGCAGTACGCCACCGAGTCGCTGGCCTACATGGTGAGCGGCAACATGGACTCCGGCGCGCAGGACTACCACCTCGAGGCCGCCATCTCCAAGGTGAGCCGCCGTCGCTCATTCGGTTTGTTTCATCTTTCGCAAAGATGTTATTCGGCCCTATTGTTCATATTGATGCCATTCTTTTGTACAAAACAAACGTTCATCGAAAAAGTATTCACACATAGCATAGTTCATCGCAAAAAGCAATCTTTCGACTAACAATTCATGGAAACTGATGTTTCATACATGCCATCATTGATTCCACGTTTCCAGTTTTGTAAGGGTGTCCTCCGAGGTAAGCCCCTCTTGGCTCGCTCTCACGCGTTTGCTGTCGCAGGTGTTCGCGTCGGACTCCGCGTGGACCGTGGTGGACGAGGCCATCCAGATCCTGGGCGGCATGGGTTTCATGAAGGCCACGGGACTGGAGCGCGTGCTGCGTGACCTGCGCATCTTCCGCATCTTCGAGGGCACCAACGACATCCTGCGCCTGTTCGTGGCCCTCACGGGCATCCAGTTCGCCGGCTCGCACCTGCAGGAGCTGCAGCGCGCCTTCAAGAACCCCACGGCGCACCTCGGCCTCATCTTCAGCGAGGCGGGGCGGCGCGCGGCCGGAGCCGTGGGCCTGGCGCGCGGGCCCGACCTGGCCCCGCACGTGGCCCCCGAGCTGCGGCCCCTGGCGGCCGAGCTGGGCCGCTGCGTGCTGGAGCACGGCCGCAGCGTGGAGGCCGCGCTGGTGCGCCACGGCCGCAACATCGTGGACGAGCAGTTCATCCTCAACCGCCTGGCCGCGTCCGCCATCGACGCGTACTCGGCGGCCGCCGTCATGTCGCGCGCCAGCCGCGCCGCGCGCCTGCGCCTGCCGTCGGCCGCGCACGAGCTGCGCCTGGCGGAGGCGTGGGCCGAGGAGGCCGTGACGCGCATGCCGGGCCTGCTGGCGGCCACGCGCGACGCCCGCTCGCTGCGCCAGTTCGCGCGCCTGGCCGACATCGGCGTCGCGGTGGCGGCGGCGGGAGGCCAGCCCACCAACAACCCGCTCAACCTGTGATCGTGCGGACGTCTCCTACTCCTAGTGTAAATTTATTTTTCGAAGTGTGTACATAGTAATTTAGCAAAATATAAATTATATTTGTTATAGACGCGCTGACCGTTCACTTTCAGGTTCGAACGGCCGATTTCGATTTAATTTAGAACGAGAGAGCGTCGCGACTGTCGTCTTTGTCGCATCTTGATATATTTTATTACTGAAACACGAACAGATTAAACAAATGTACATAATTATTATGTTAAGGCTAGGTCAAGTAATTGCTATTGTCGGTCGTAGTCATCCAGATGTAGTCGTCAGTCGAATCTAATAATGTCATTATTGATGTGCTGTGCTGATTCTCTAAACCGACTAAGAAAAGCAGCCCACAAAAGAATTAGCAGTGTTTAAATGATTTCAATAACAGGTATTTCATTCAGTTCATGTCTGTTACACGAATCTCATTCCTGCCTACTCAAAACACCTGTTAAAATACCTATTGATAGTGAAAACTTATCTTAAATGTTAATCACGAAGTTGTTTTTTACAATCGGATTGAATTAATATTATGATTGAATTGAATCATGGTACAGTTCTTTAATGAATTATATTAAATAAGTAAATAAATTATTACCATATCTGTTACGTTGTTTTATTTTGTTTATCACTCGCGGCTTGGTCTCGTCGCGTCGCCCTAGCATTTGTTAGTACCGTTACACTTTTTGCAAACAAACGAGCGAATTTATTTAACACTAGCTGTGCCCCGCGACCTTCATGCGCGTGAAATTATAAAATTATGACTTCCCTATTTGAATCTGATTTTGTTAACAATCTCAAGGGTTTTAATTTTTTTTAGAGATTACTCTGATCAAACAAAGATAAAAATTTTAAAATGAATTTTGTTATGCATGAGCACGACAGCCAATCAAGCTAAACAAAACCAGTTTATGCTCATCTCTCATTGTATAGGAAATCTATACAAAGCGAGGCCAAGTTATACTGGAAATGTACAGCTTCATGTGCTGCCGTGTGTATCGTATACTTTTATATGCATTTAGCAAAAAACTGGTCTTTTGAAATTACAAACAAACACTTCAATTTTATACCTACGCGGAGAAATTTAACTTAATTTCGAACGAGTACGCGACATAACTTTGTTTGCATTAAAGCCAAGGATACATTAGGGGTGCCACGACATGTATCGGCGACATGTCAAGCGAAGCCAGCCGATTTCGCCTGACAAATATGGCGACAACGCGCGACTTATGTCCGCAGCGACACGTCAGACGAAGTCGTGCGACTTCGCGAAACTTCGCCTGACATATCTGGCGACATCGCGCGACTTATCGATATATGACTTGTTTGTTGCCACGAGCGAAGTCCGGCAACGTCGCGCTACCTCGTCAGACGTCGCTGGCGACCCGTGTCGCGCGATGTTGCCAGACATGTCGACCGAAGTTCGGCAACGTCGTGTTACTTCACCCAACGTCGCTGGCGACACGTGAGCCGACATCCTGATGTCAGGTTGGCGGGTGAATTGGGATTATCGATTCCTCCACAAGGAAGAAGTCCAGAGAAACCATTAATCAATACAGATTTAGTGACGACACTGAAACGAACTTTTATTGTTTTTTTTTTTGTGACGGTCCCTTTTTATAGTATTTAACATATAACCTCTAAACATTGGGATTATCGATTCCTCCACAAGGAAGAAGCCTAGAAGACTCGTAAAACACCTAATGTATTATAGGTTTTCAGTGCAATGGTGTCAAATTTTTTTGTTAATTCAAAATTAATCTATAAAAATGCACTATAGCGGATGACGACTGAAATAGGGTGACCATGTATTCCAACGAAACAAGTATTTCACGTATTTCAGATTATCATAATTATAGGCCGCAAGCATGTGGTATGCCGTTCCGTGATCGCGTTCGCAGCGTCTCGTCGCGTCACGTCGTATTCGTCGCTCACGCAGGACACCGCGTAAGTCTTTGAGCTAAGCTACGGACAGATGAACATGACGAATCTATAAGCGGATACGGAACCCTAAAAAGGGGGCAGAATGGGTTAAGGGCACTATTTCAGTCAGACTACTCGTCTCCGTAACTCGTAAGACGTATTTTCGTACCGCTCTCGGTAACGCTAGATTATTTCAGATTCCGAAGGCGTACGGAGTTAATTTTATAACCTGCGTGAACTTTTACAAAAAAAAACTAGAGAGGTGTCAAGGGACACCCGGATGGAACGAAGTTCCTTTCGATTAAGTAGTGAAGGAATTGTAAAAAAAAAAATTGGCACAAAAAAAATCACAACCACCACCACCACGACTACCACCACCGCCACAACCACCAACACCACCACCACGATTTTCGTAGTGCAAAGGCCAGTCTGCGTCCATTTTTTTTCTAACAAAACATGATATCTGTTCTTCGCAGGAAACGTTTTAGGTTAGTATTAGTAAACTATGTTTTGTGTTATTGTAACACTATAACATGGTGTAGAGGACTCGGCTTTAGTTTTGCAGAAAACGATTTGGTTTGTGTCACAATGTCCCTTACTTACATCGTTTATTTATTGAATTTATAACAATATTATTTTATACTAAAATGTTATTTTTTTTCGGTTAGCTTATTTTGTACAGATCCTAAATCTATGCCTAACATTTACAAAAAACGATGTGCGATGCAATGTTTCCTTGCGAACAAGTAATAAGTAATTATTACATTCTCGGCGCCTCCTCTCACGTCGCGTCGCCGTCGGTCGGATCGTATCTCGTGCCGACAGCGGTCGCTCCTACAGGCTATACGTCGATCTGAAGCGAGGAGTCCCACGCACGCGCATTCACCTGCCGCAGCGTGGAGCGTAGCGCCGCGCCCGGGCCCAGTGCTAGCGTCAGCGGGAACGAGTCGCCGCGCGGCCGCGCGTACAGCGCGTGCAGCGTCTGCTCCCAGCGCACCGGCCGCGTCACGTGGCGCGCCAGCTGCCGCCGCACGCCGCCCGCGTCGCGGTACACGCTGGCGTCCACGCACGACAACACCGCCAGGCGCGGCGCGCGCAGCTCCACCGCGCGCAGCGCCTCGCGCATCGCAGCCTCCGCGCGCGCCATCAGCGGTGTGTGGAAGGCGCCCTCCACGCGCACGCGCGCCGCGCGCCGGATGCCGAACTCGCCGCCGCGCCGCTCCAGGAAGCGCAACGCCTCCTCGTCGCCCGCCACCACCTTGCAGGCCGGGTACAGGTAGTTGGCCACCTGGCACACGGGCCCGTCCACGCCGCGCTCGGCCGCGTGGTCGCGCGCGCGCAGTAGCGCGTAGTTCAGGCGCGCGTCGGGCGCCAGCCACACGGTGAGCATGCCGCCGGGCCGCGCGGCCGCCGCGGCGCGCATGGCGGCCGCGCGCAGCTCGACAAGGCGCAGCGCGCGCTCCAGTGACAGCGCGTCGGCGAAAACGAGCGCCGCAATTTCGCCGAGCGAGAAACCGGCGGCGGCGCGCACACGCTCCAGGGCGCCCGGCCGCTCCTCGCGCACGCGCTCCAGCGCCGCCAGTGACGTCACCAGCACGGCGGTCTGGCAACGCCGCGCCAGCTCGTCTTCGGGGCCCTCGGCGCACACGCGCGCCACGTCCCAGCTAAAATGTCAAAAGTCGCGATGTCGTAATATTGTCATATGCGACCGACGACATCGTTGATCAGAGTATCAGACCATTGGTGTATAATGATGTGTGTAAAGTGGTGGTGGAAAAAGTTATTGCTTGCTGTTGACAAACAATAAAAATTGTGTAGCGTGATGATTGTGGTTAATAAGTTTAGTGTACAACGGGATCTAAATTATAATAAAAAAAATATATCAGCCTCCTCCTCTAATACACTCATTCCTTATTTTATTCATTCATATCACACCACACACCCGCCTTAACAGAATATGCTCATCATCATCACCCCGACATTAAAAAAGTTTCACAGAAAATTGAACACCCCATTTTACTCTTTTACGGGTGGAATTTCGAAAAACCCTTTCTTAGTGGATACCTACTCTTCACAAAAAATATAGCCTCGTAAGTTTCCTAGGACCAGCGGTTTGGGCTGTGCGTTGATATATCAGTCAGTCAGTCAGCGCTTTGAATTTTATATGTATAGATATAACGTCACATCACAAACTATCTCTTCATATCGAGCATCGAGCATACTGATATTATCACAAGAATTTCTACTGCAATCCGCCGACTTGACCATCACCGCTCAACGCCAATAAAGTAGTCGTATGAAGACGGATTATGAGAACACAGCTCCTAAGAAGACTGTGAACTTAACATATCGCTACGCCCCAACCATTTTTCCGTCAACGGCTACGAATCAAGACATTGCGAAGAAAATTGCAACTCAAAGGAATAATGAAGCTTCACTGCCAACAATATCAAGTCAAGATGTTCATCAGCCGTCATATACTTTTTGCTTGCAGCAAAAATCATAGCTGTACTTGTTGTGGTTGGGAGCTAACTTTGTCCGCACTACTGCACGAGCAACGCCAATAACAAAACTTCTACTCAACCATCTAAAGATATTGAACTTCAAATTATCCGTTAACCAGAATAACAGCAAGAATCAGTCGCATTGAAACCAAGAAACTTTATGCGGCTAGAATCTCAACCTGGGAGCAGAAACGTCGAGTTTCAATTTGATTGATTATTTTTTATTACTTTGTGATGGCTTTAACTTTCTCTTCTTGTTTCTTTCACCTTCTGGGATTGCCAAGACGAACAGTCTTACACTGTACAAGTATTGCTGATGCCCTGCACCAGACGTGCGTCGTTTTGTTACTATAAAACAAAATTCATTACATTTAATGAGAGAGTGCGATTACTGCAACGCGGTGGCTAACAGTCATTAGAGAAAGGAATCGTCCTACTTGTAATTTATACGTAATAACGGTAAACCGTCGTCGTAAGCCTTTTCGAGGTTGATGAACACCATGTGCAAGTTTTTGTGCTGTATTTCTCTCCCAGCTGGCGAATGGCAAAAATGGGATCCGTCGTTCCCCGACTAGGTATAAAACCGAATTGATTTCGTGAAATTACGCTCTCTTCTCAATCGCCTTTCAATATAACTCTCTCCTAAACTTTCATACATAGTTTCCGATATAGTGGTCATGGCTGAGACCATGGAGGACCTCAGTACAATGTTCGATGACCTCAGTAGAGCTTCCGAAAGAGTGTGTCTTAAAATGAACATGGACAAAACCAAGGTCATGTTGAATGCCCATGTAACACCCACTCCTATCAAGATCAGAGACTCTACACTCGAAGTTGTAGACTATTATGTCAAACTGGGACAAACGGTCCAGTTACGTAGGTCTAACTTTGAGAAAGAGGTCAATCTTCGAATCCGACTCGGCTGGGCAGCGCTCGGGAAGTTGCGCGGTATCTTCTCGTCCAACTTACCGCAGTGTCTCAAGACGAAAGTCTATGGCCAGTGTGTGTCGCCAGTGATTACATACTGGACCGAAACGTGATCGCTCACAATGGGCCTCATCAGAAGGCTTAAAGTCACCCAAAGGGCAATGGTGAGGGCTATGTTCGGAGTTTCTTTGCGTGATCGAATCGGAAATGAAGACATCTGCAAGAGAGCCGAGGCAGTGGGCAGGGCACATTCAGGGCTCGCAAAACAAATGGCCAAGAAAAGTTGTGAAGTGCCGACCGTGCCTCTGCCGCTGCAATAAACGTGGCCAACTACTGGGCCCAAACTGTGTAATATGGAAGGAACTTTAATATGATAAGAAGAAGAAGCAACAAGTTATTGAAGAATAATGCTCACGTCCATCCATCCACCTGTAATAGATTCCAAACTTCATCTGGTATACCATCAGGTCCTATTGCTTTACCATCCATCATCCATTTACTGCTATTCTCACTTCATCCATATTAACCTTTCTCACTCACCACTCATTCACTGATTGTCCAGCACACCATTCCAGTCATTCACCTCATTCATCAGTGTTTCAAAATACTCCTTTGCAAAAGAACCACTCCACCTTCATCTTTTACGCATTTTATCTTGCATACATCCCTCGACTTTCTCTCTAGCTGTAGCAAGTCGGTATAGTATAAGTTTTTTTGGCCTGCTGGACTATCAAGTGCATCATAAAGCATTTCCTGGGCTTTTGCTGTTGCTATGGCCACAGGTTTCTTGGCTTTTTTCTCAAGAGCAACATACTCACTCTTCCTTTCAGCTTTCAAAAAAACACTTGCAATTTCAACTCTCTGCCATTCCTAGAATTTAAAGAAAGAAAAAGAAAGAAAGAAAACACATTTATTTGGCACATGCCACAAATGCACACACATAAAATAAAAAATAAACGAAAAAACTTAAATCTACACAATAAAAACTTAAATCTAAACAGGAAAAACAAAGGGGAAAAGTTGTGTGTCTCACGGCTGCGCCAAATAGGCCCAGTTCTACAAACTGCCGAGCAGCTAGTGCCCGATGCTGGTTTTCAACTGGACCTGAGATGCTGATGTGACGGACATAAAACAGTTTTGTATTTGTAATTTACTGTTTGTTTCCTTCAACACATTCTGGATTTCTGTCATACTCCTTCCTTTTGTCTCTCCTAAAATATGCTTTGCTACATTCCTAATGCATGCAGCCATCTCACTCCAACATTCATTTACACTTCGCTAATTCATGTTTCTCATCTCTACCATTCTATCCACCAGTTGCTCTTTAAATTCTTTTGCACAATCATCCTCTAACATTTGCCATTTTATTTTAGGGGGAGGACTCTCTTTGTTGTTTTTAAGTTTAATTTGAATGTATACTTCGAAATCAGGAGTCTGTGCTATGAAGTGCGAGACTAAGTCTTCTCCTGGTAGGACTTTGCACATATTCATAATGTCTAATAGGACAAATAAGATTTTAAGGGGCCAAAAAATAATAAGTTGCCCAGGAAATTTAAAAAATCGGGAAAAACTGAAAATACTTTTTTCAAAAGGGAAATGTTGGTGTACAATAAGTACACCTCTGCAAAACCCATCAAGGATTACAGGTGTGATGTTGATGTTATGTACAACAGTTCAACAGTGAAATCTGTGCAGCTTGCATTCATTGCAATAGCGTTCTGTCAATGATTTACCCAACGACACTGGAGGCCAGCTCGTACAGCTGCTTGGCAGCAGGGATCGCCTGCAGCGCGCGGCCCATGCCCACCGCCTGCGCGCCCTGCCCCGGGAACAGCAGCACGGCAGTGTCGCGCGGCTCCACGCGCGGCGCGTCCCGTCTCGCCTGTGTGCGCGCCGCGTACGGCTGCGTCGCCCAGCGCAACTCCGGCTCCGCAGCTTCCTCCGCAGGCTCGCCGAACGAACTAGCATCGTCTAAAAGGCGGCGGAGCGGAGTCTTGTCCTTTTCGCCACTTGCTTGTGACCCCTTGGAACATGATCTCGCTAACACCCGCGGTGAGCAGTCACAGAATACCCGAGTGATACGCTGCATTGATCTAAAATACCTATATGAATTCGTCCATAGTGTGGTCAAAAGTAAAATTAATCATTTAGTTTGCCTATTGTTTTTATTTATCAGTGGTGCAAAAACACTATTATTATTTACTTTTCACTCAGATTTTTAACGAAAGTCAAGTCGATCGCAACGATTAAATGTTAGGTCGACGGTAATGGTAAGAGATTTCGGGTGATTTTCTATACTTACTCAGAAGTTACACTTAATATAATAATTGCAGTGGTTTAAAAAATAAAATAACCTCTTATTTGAGGTTACTTTTGTGTTGTTTACTATTTGATTTTGGCTCACTGTCTGTGACAATCATTAAATTTGACATTTGTTCTAAATCCTTTGGCATGGCACTAGGCTAAGCCATGGAACTAATATGTACTAAAGACAAAGCGTCCACCTTTTAGTATAATTATTTTACTCTTACGCCCTCACTACAATCGTTGCAGATAAATTATAATTGCTAATCTGAGAACAAACGAATTCTTTAGAACATTTAAGATGCTATATAAGATAACATTATACTCTAGTTTAAGCCCGTACACTGCACGAAGACATCGTTTGTTATTTTACGACCAAAACGATTTCATTTCCCATAAGAAAAAACACAATGGTAAATTTTGTCGTATGCATATAGCCGAAACATAAACCCCCAAACCCATAACCAAAATAACCCCCAATTCTCTACCACTTTAGTTAGGCAAATACTTTACCTGCCAGGGCTGCGGGACTGTTCGAAAGAAATACCGCGGCCCTGGAACACAAAGGGCAAAAGAAGGAACATGGATGGGTTTTAGTCAGTAAAAGTCTGACCCTCCCTTCCTCCCCGCTTCCTCACCGCAAAAAAAAATGGCAAATACAAGACACACTTAAGAGAGACTACTTATAAGGAAGAGAAGCAGTGCGTATAAATAGAAAGAATAATCTCTGTCATCCATCCCTGAAATAATCACAGAATAAAAACGGCCAAAGCTTAAGAGAAATCAGGAACTCGCAGGCGTTTTCAAAATACCACGTCTACACACAAATTATGATATTTTTACTAATACGTACGTTCCCATTAGCATATTGTGGTACAATAAATACTTCTTTGTATTGTTTATATTTTGATAGCCATTTTCTGTAACTTTTCACATCATTCTCAGTCACAGGCTCACAGCTCTGTCTTACCATTTGCATAATTTTAATGTAATCATTAAATTAATAAATTAAAGCTTAAGGGCAGGATATTCGAGCGCAGTAGGTAGGCATTTAGCGTTACTTACTACGCGCGTGGCAAGTCGCACGAATAGACATTACAAATGAACTTGGTGACCGCGCTGTGCAAAACTTTGGGTCACACTATAAAATTGTAACAGTGTGTACAGTCAACTTCGTTTTACGCAATTCATGTTAATTGTCTTTAGAGAAATATAAGTAGAAGCAACTTATTTTATTTTACGAGTATTACTACCTACAATAATTGTTTTTATTCACTTAATCTCCTTTTCTTTCATGATTGTTACAGCGAGCTTACGATCTGGTTTTTGAGTTTTTGTGCGTACGAAGTCGCTAACATAAACTAGTTATTTATTATTACTTAAGTATGTAGTTTAGAAGAAATAAATTCGGATAAAACTCATTACAATACAATACACAGGAAAATCTCTTTATTCTCTCAAATCAATTGTTTCGCGCCATTAAGACCTGCAAATGGCTCAAAACTAGAAAGACACCACAGAAACTCAAGGTTGAGTAATGGTAGAGAACACGAGAATTGAACTCTGAATCTGGTCAAGAGTTATGTTTTCAGACTAGTCTAGATTCTGTTTATGCAAGCACGACGGGAGGACAAGAGTGTACAGAAGACCGGGAGAGCGCTATAACTAAGCCTGTATAGAAGAAAAAGTGCCTTCCGGCGGAGGCTCTGTTCACGTGTGGTCTGGATTTCTTCCGAAAGCCGCACTGAGCTAGTGGTAATATAAAATGGAACTTTAACTGCAGAAAACTAAAAACATGTTCTTCAAAACATCAATATTAACTAACTATAAAAGATAATTATTACTATATTAACACAAAACGAATACTTATCTAAAATAATTTAAATAAAAACTTAAAAATAGCCGCTGTAAACAAAAATCAATCGGTAGTAGGTACCACACCTACTACCGACTGATTTATCTGCGTTGTGACAACAAGAACGCACTCTTTATCTCAAAGCAGGGGTTAGTTATGCATAATAACTAACTGAGATTTTTAGGAGTACCCACAAACTTAATTATTTATTATACTACTAATGTAAACTAATAATATCAGTAAATACGTCAGATTAATTGTGAGTCCGAGTGTCGAAGGACAGTGATTAGTTTGTATATTTAAATTTGTTCTCGTGTAAGTGAAATTTAATTTCTTTGTGATAATTAAATATCTTTAACCAGAAACTACTCACTAAAATTTTGAATGACTACGTTGGTCCATTTTTAGTGAACATGGGCGAGAATGCAGTTTTTATGCAAGACAATGACGGCCCGCCGCATACAGCTCAGATAATGTTTGCCTATACACTACTAAAATAATATTTCGAAATCTCTGTGCGGGCCAATAGTAGTAAGGGTGGTAAACAGATGTCGACATCGTGTGCACGGGATTTTGTTTTAAAAATGAGTAGATTCAGGATGGTCCGACTGTACACGAACAACATAGAGCTACTCTCTGACTATGGAATAAGTAAAATCTTTCTTGTCTCTGACTGACCAGTATTGAATTATAGTTTTATCTGTGTTAAATTTACTTGCTTCATTTGATTCATTTTCTCAGTTCTTAGCTCACACTTTCATCAACCATTAAAATTTCCAGCCAATCCATATTTCATCCATCCATCCAGTATCTCTGTCGGCATTTTATCTTTTTTTCGGTTAGATTATTAGTTTGTGGTATTTGTTGACATACGTGCTAAATTCCGAACAAAACTGTGTTGGTGAAGGCGTACGGTTATTTATTAGAATAGTTAGAAAGTTTGAGGTAAGATAGTTTTTAGACATTTATACACATAATTATATTCTTAACATTAATATATTACTTTGATTTTTGTAGGTACTAAAATCATCGCAGTCGATCTTGTTGACCAAATTTTAGTTGGCTGTCTAATAACAGCTTGCTCAATTCCCTTTCGTTTTACGTGGACGTTGCTAATGTAACCTATTCATCAATAGAGCTATGATATTTATCATGGCTACGTAAACAATGTTGCTGATTATTCTAAATTAACACTAATTCTGTCGAATCTAAAGATTGTAACAAATAATTATTGTAAGACACCTTTCAAAGTTTCTTAATTCACTAACATGGCCCTGTTTACCCAATTATACCTTATCATGTTCTTGATGTCAGTTTTTTTATATCAGGATGGCACGCGGGCAACAGAAACTTCAATCACAAGCAAAAGCTGCAGAGAAACAGTCCAAAATGAAGAAACAGCAAGGCCATAGTGCCAATGACCAGAAGAAAGCTGCACAGAAAGCCCTTGTCCATGTGTGTGTTGTTTGCAAGGTAAACACTTTGTTTTATCAAATAACATTATGTTGTAACTTATGAATGGAATACAAGCAGAGTCATGATTTGATATTACCTAAGTCAGTTGAATACTACCAATTTTATTTACAAAACTGTTGGAACCCAAGTTGTATGGAAATTGGACAAAAAGTGGAAAGTATCCTTTCTATTGACTTTAAAGTCTTATGGATTTGTTATATTATAATTTTATTATTAGAAAATTGATCATCTGTGCACTGACTACCTTAATTATGTGGTCATGCTTGGAGGAGGCCTTAGTCGATCAGTGGTACTCTTTTGGGTGTAAACAATGATGTTGACTAAATATATAAGGTGGAAGGGACACCGATGCTAACGGTTATCACATATTCAGTACATCATTCTGAACACTCCCACACAAGAATTTTTCATCAGTAATTTTAAAAAAAAACTGCAATACCTATGCAGTTAAAATGAATGGAACAGCAGATATTTTTTTGTTCAGTGTTGTTGTCCCTTCCACATTTATAGTTTGTTGAACTTCATTTAACCCCATTCAATAACTATTTCATGAAAAAGTGATTCAGTGGGGTTAAATGAACGAGGGTTGTATTGATGATATTAATGATTCTAAATACATAAGAAAATTTGAATATCACGGGCTACCCAGGCGCTTCCATCTTAAACTGGAGGCCTCATTCAACTTTGCCGCCCCAGGCCTCAGACGGGCGTGTGAGTCTATCTAGCAGGCCCCAGTGAGATTTATCAACAGATGATAGCTTTTCTTATAGACAGTATTTTGTACCTAAAGAAAATAAATAAGATATATTTTGTACCTCGACAGTTTTTGATGTAATGACGTTTCCATGAAGTGTCTAGCTAGCGGGCCACTTATGATTATTTTTTTTGTTATTATACTTTCAGATCGCCTAATAGTGCTCGAAGTTACCAACTATTATGTACCTTACAAATCCAAAATTTCGACTTTCTGCGAGCTATACTTTAATGGATATTCGTTATTTAGACAAACGTCCAGCCAGCGGGCTTTTTAGGGTTCCGTACCCAAAGGGTAAAACGGGACCCTATTACTTAGGACTTCGCTGTCTGTCTCCAGGCTGTATCTCATAAACCGTGATAGCTAGAAAGCTGAAATTTTCACAAATGATGTATTACTAGTGCCGCTATAACAACAAATAAGGGGGGCTCCCATACAACAGATATGATTTTTTTTTGCCGTGTTTATAGATAATGGTACGGAACCCTTCGTGCGCGAGTCCGACTCGCACTTGGCCGATTTTTTTTAAATACTACTCTTTTATATCATACAATATTATTAGGAGCATGATACTATTATGTACCTTACAAATACAAAATTTTGACTTACTGTGAGCTATACTTTAGAAGATATTTTTTTTTTGGGAAGATTTCTGGATGTTTGTCTAAATAACGAATATCTTCTAAAGTATAGCTCGCAGAAAGTCGAAATTTTGAATTTGTAAGGTACATAATAGTATCAAGCTCCTAATGCTATTGTATGATATAAAAGACTAATATTTAAAAAAGGGTCCGCTGGCTAGACGTTTGTCTAAATAACGAATATCTTCTAAAGTATAGCTCACAGAAAGTTGATATTTTGGATTTGTAAGGTACATAATAGTTGGTAACTTTGACCACTATTAAGCGATCTGAAAGTATAATAACAAAAAAAATAATCATACTGGCCTGCTAGCTAGACACTTCATGGAAACGTCGTTAAATCAAAAACTGTCGAGGTACAAAATATATCTTATTTATTTTCTTTAGGTACAAAATACTGTCTTTATGAAAAGCTATCATCTGTTGATAAATCTCATTGGGGCCTGCTAGATAGACTCACACCAGACGGGCTTAGTCCGCTACTGGGAAGGCCAGAATGTAATCAAGTTGATATCCCATAAGCCTAGTTTACAATAAGTATAGAGATGGTTTGAAACAAATGTTTCAACAAAAACCTTCAGTGGGCAAGTTGATTTATGTATTCAATTTAAACTATTAAAATTGTGCTCACAACACAACTAACTGTTCCAGTGTGAAACCAAAGGTACAATTCATCAGAATTATCTACCTGATAGCTCCCCTGAGTGAGTCAGCAATAGAAATAAATTTTGTTTGGTGGTGGTAGCTAAAAACCTGAAATAAACATGTGCTGAAATAGATATAATAGTCAAGCAGAAAATGTAATTGGTTTCAGGCGCAGATGCCTGACCCCAAGACGTACAAACAACATTTTGAAAACAAGCATCCCAAGAATGACCTACCAGAAGATTTGAAAGCTATCTAACACTTGTGACTCTGTAGACTTAACATTTATTTTAAACTTTTAAGAATTGTAAAATATCTTCTTAATGAAACTGCATTTGTTTATTTCATTATGTTTGATGCTGTTTTTTATGAACTAAATGGAATGAGCACTTGAACTAGCATGTTTTTACTGATATCATGTCATAGTCCGTTGTTGGGAGTAGTGACATAGTTGAGGAGTGCACTGTTCTCCGCGCTCCGCGTGCTGCGGCTGCTAGTGAGTGCACGCGCGGCGATGCCACGCCGCCGTACGCACACTATTGTTTTTATTTCACTTCTCTATCTTGGTACTTAAGGTTGTTTTAAACATAGATTTGTATTATGTATTGTAAGTAATAATTTACCTAACTGTTGGGTGTTATTGGTGAAAATATACAGCATAAATTGTATTAATAAGTTTTAGTAACGATAGTAATCTTTAACCTGAAAGGTTTAGCTAAAGATATAAATAATTTATACTTAACTTAATATAATAATTACACTATTAAAAAAAGTGAACCTTACAAGCTTTTTTTGTGAAATAATGATGCTTAGAAATATGTAACATAACAAATTACAGAAACAAATATTCTACAAGTTATAGAATCAGGCATTACTTTGCGGAAATCTATGACATTAAATGTAGTGCAAAACATTTAGTTTTTAATTCCGCGATAAAGATCCAGGCCTGGATGCAGGATGCAGCAAGACCCTCCTGCAAATAATAATTATGCACATGCAGAAAAAGCAATAATAATAATAATTAGCATGCCATGCACCAGCTGGACGGAACAAACTGGATGTCTTCCTTGAGAATTGGAAAGTAGGGTAAAGTGACCTAATTTTGGCACCCCACTAATTATTGGCACTTCTGTGATTTAACCGTTTTTATAAGAAAACATCTAATCTCGCGGTGTTGCAACTTATTTAAATAGAGTAGTAGAATCTTGAGCTATCGCACTGGCAACACATAAATAAAAAAGAATTTATATTGGCGTCAGAAGGATAGCAACAGCTGAGCGTATCTCGATCTAGTATGTGAAAACTATTTTTTTTGTTAAGGTAAGAGCTTTTGTTATATCATCAAATCTTAGTAATAAAGTGTTTTATACTGTGATTCATCATGAATAGCAAATTCAACACATATTATTCTACGTTTTTGTCATATTTTTTCCATGGTTTTTATTGTTTTTATTATTTTATCCAGGTGCCAACAATTGGTATTACAAAAATGACCGAATTCTAATATATTGGCACTAATGCCAATAAATGGATTTTTGAACTTAATTTTTTCAGAGGTTTATTTAGTGAATTATAGTATTCCTTGACTACCTTATTTTGCATCATTAATGAATACATGTATAAAAACGCATTATTCCAAATCTTGGCACCGGTGCCAACTGCAAAATTACCAATTATGACCACTACCGCCAATAATTGGCCATAAATGTGCTAATAATTGGTCATCTTACGTATGTTATGGTTTTATTTTCAGTGTACCCGACTTTTTTAACCATGAAGAAGAAGAAAGGGAAAAAAAGAAATTAGAAGCAAAAAGTAAACCGACAAAACCAAAGGCACAAAACTCTAAGATAAAAATGAAGAAGGACTACAAAGGAGTAAACACAGATGTGCAAAAACTTATGTTATCAGAAAAATTGAATACTTCTGCTGCTTTGTCGTTAATACCACCCCCACTTGCAAATGAAGATTATACACCAAATGAAAAAGAAGACGATAAGGAAAATGATACAGACTACGCCAATTTTGACACCTGATAATAAAGATCAGAAACAAAACAAGATTTTATACACAGCAGCTGATATAAGTAGAGAAGTTTTTGACTGAATTTGAAGATTAAGGAACCCATTATTATAACGTTAATTTAGAAATGTAACTATTCAGTTCCTACTTGATCTCTTAAGTTTAAGATATTGCCTAATGATAATATATAAATGTATACCTTATTGTTGTCTGTCCTAAAATTTTTACTAAATGTTGATTTTGATACTTTTTATGAACCAAATGATTGCTAAAGAAAGCTAGGTGTCTAACTAAAAACATATGTAGATATAAATGATTACTTATTTATTAGTCTTTTTTACTTCATCCTTGTTTTCTACATACTATTTTCCTATATTTATTAAATAAACTAAAATGCCAATAAATGGGACTAGGCCTATGCAGATAACTGGTCAAAGTATGCCAGTAATTGGGAAAACAGTGTTATTTTTTTTTAATAAATAAAAACGTTATTAAAGAGGTATCTAGTAGATTTTGCTTTTATTTAAAAACGTTTACTAACTATTTTTCTACCTTTTACATACATTTGTTTTTCTGGCAACACTTTATAAAGATAGTTTTTACGATTTCTTTGAACAGGGATCCTTAAAGTGCCAATAATTGGGGATCTTACGGTACCTAGTAGCACAGAATCGTGACCATTGGAAGGAATGGAGGGAGGCCTTTGCCCAGCAGTGGGACAATATGGGCTAGCTATAATAATAATGCCATGCACCCAACCCTATTATTCTAGACACGCGTGTTCCGCCCCTCCACGGGGCATCCTCAAGAGGGTTTGACTCGACGCGTCTTCCATCTCCTTCATTACGCATGTTTGTCAATAGGGCAATGAACTACCTTACTGTTGTAGCTACACGAAAATGCTCTTAGGAGACTAACCATAATTTTTCGTGAAATTTTGATCACCATTCACAATTTTAAAAAAAAGTAGTTTGCAAGAAAATGGCCATTTTACACAAAACATTTTTTTTTGATGCCAATCGATCCTGTTTCTAATACTGGTCAAAAACTTCTCTGGGACCAACCCAGGTTGGAGTACTAAAAAAGTCAGAAAAACCAACAATTTTTTTTTGATGTTAATCGAACCTCTGTTGACATCAAAAAAATTTGTTGGTTAAAAAGTTTTTGCAATTTCCGGCTTTTTAGTATCTACTCCAACCTAGGTTGGTCCTATAGAAGTTTTTAATCAGTGTTAGAAACAGGATCGTTTGGCATCAAACAAAATGATTTTTGCAAAATGGTTATTTTCTTGCTAACGGTACATTTTTTTTAAATCTGTGACTGGTGATCAAAATTTCACGAAAAATTATGTCTCCTAAGACCAGTTTATTATTAAATTATGTCTCCTAAGACCACTTTCGTGAAGCTGCAACGGTCAATGTAGTTCCCCTTACTGCCCCGTTGAACGTATCCACCCTGTATAAAGCGGCGCGCGCCGTACAAGTGGTTCACCTGGTAGCGGACGACGACCCCTTTCCACCGGACTTACTCCCGGGTAAGCGGTACCAGGCTACACGCACACACACTTTCCTGCACAATATACGCACCTCGCTGCGCGACCGGCTAGCTCTGATAAAACGGAATGGACGGGGAGCCATACATCCTCTGTTGCGTCGTAGTCGGCACCACCTCTGTCGCTGGTCGTCTCCTGCTGGGCTTCCCCCGGGGTAACTGGGGTGTCTCACTCGGCGGGGACTGAGACGGGACTGAAAACAGCGCGGTGTCGCGCCGGTCTATCCGGCGGCGGTGGCTTCCTTTGTTTTGTATGTACAAAAACCTCGCTCCGCTGAGCAGTTTCTACTAGAGCTGCGCTGAACGAGGCTAGGTAAATGCAGTGCCGGCGTTAGGGTAAGGGGTAAGGTCTGGAGTTTGAGTCTCTGGCCTCCCCTGGTGCAAACCCTCAAAACTGTGCTCTACGCTCTGTGCATATTCATATTTTTTATTGAGATTTTTTTTAGATGGATTTTTTGAGGGTTTGTGGTTTGAGGTCGTTAGCTCTGGGTAACGCTAAAGGAAAGATGAAATTCTTAATATAATTTTACTTGGGATCAGCAAAAACTAACACTTGATATTGCTTCCCTCAAGTGGGCGCCACAATATTTTCGCCCGGGGTGTCAGTGGCCCTTACGCCGGCACTGGGTAAATGAAGTGATTCTATTGGTTCTTAACAAACACATCCTCGCACATCTCTGGTGGAAACGCAGCCGCATCGCCGTCAAGTGGCTCATTCGCGCCCGCGCGGTCGTCAAGTCGCCTCCTGAGGATGCCGTGGAGGGGCAATACGTGTCGAATGAGTATAGGTTTGGGTGCATGGGGATGCTAATAATAATAATTAATGCTTTTCCTGCATGTGCATATTTTTGCGGGCGGGAGGGCGGTGATGCATCCTGCAATCATCAGTATTTTACATAGAGCGCCTGCCTATCTGACCTCCACAACTCAGTTAGTATAACCTAAGCTACTGGCTAAGACTGATTGTCAGTTTCGGACCACAGACTACCTGTAACAACTGTCTAAAGGTCTACAAATGTCAGCCGGGCCCCGGTCCAACGGCTTACCATACTTTCAGAGGCACGAAGGAAACTATGTAATGATGATGGTCACCCATCAGACCGGCCTTGGTACCGCGGCTTAACCTTGAAGATAGACTCCATGACTTTTCGCATGACAACCATCATAATACACTTCTGGACACATCTATTGGTCCACCTTAGAGTTTAGGTTTCGATGGCCCCTACCGAAATATGATTGCTAGATTGAACAAAAACTGTTGATGCAGTTTTAAACCTGATTTTTACCATCTTTTTCGATCGTATTGTTTTAAATTTGAATTCAGAATACCATACGACATGGAGCTACGCCTAACAAGTCGGATATGCGCCTTGTTGAAGGCAATTGATTTTTGAATAAAAAACATGTTTTATCAAATAAAGGTTTAATTTAATAACGCGTCTGCCTTCAAAGCAAGAGTGAACAGGCATCTTCTGGGCACGCTCGTTTCATCATAGACCTCATCCATCGCTTTCCACAAGGCGTGATCGAGGTCAAGAGCAGGCCCATTTTGTAATAAAAAAAAAAAAAAAACGCCTGTTGCCTCCATGGGCATCTACCACAGCTCTCATACGATTAAGCATAGAGTTTATCAACCGCTCTATGAAATTTTGAGGGATCATCTCCCATTCCTCTTCTATGGCAGTTTTCAACTCCTGCATCGTCTGGGCAACTGGCTGACGAGCCCTAACACGTCTTTTTAGCTCGTCCCACATGTGCTCAATGGGGTTCATGTCTGGGCTTCTGGCTGGCCAGTCCATAACTGTGATGTTCACATCCCGAAGATATTCCCTGACGATGCCGGCCGCATGGGCTCTTGCATTATCATGCATAAAAAGGAAATTTGGGCCCACATAGTCCGTGTATGGTATCACGTGAGGTTCTAAGCACTCACGAATGTACCTTTCAGCATTTAATGTTGGCAGCCGTGGTCCTGTAACAACCTCAAGTTGAGTTTTGCCGCTCGCGGATGTACCGCCCCAGACAGTCCATGAGCCACCGCCATAAGCAACCCTCTCTTCAAAGCAGCATTGTGCGAAACGCTCTCCCTTACGTCGGTAGACCTTCTTCCTTCCATCATTGCCATGTAACACAATTTTAGACTCATCAGAAAAGAGTACACGGCTCCAATCTTGCTGTGTCCAATTTAAATGACTGCGTGCGAAATGAAGGCGCGCTGTTCGGTGGGCTCGCGTTAGTTTGGGCCCATTAGCTGGCTTGTGTGGTACCATATCGCGTTCTTTTAACCTTCTCCGAACAGTTCGAGCGCTCACAGATACTCCGTGGAAGTCGCGAAGTTGGTTTTGTATCTCAATGGAGGTAAGGTGACGATTTCTCAAGCTGGTCGTCACGATGAATCGATCCTGCCTTTCAGTTGTGACCCGAGATCGTGGCCTTCCTTGGCGACGAACAAAGCCGCCAGTCTCTAGGTACCTCCGATAAACATTTTGGACCGCAGATCGACTTAAATTAAGTTGAGCACTCACGTTTCTTTGGCTGTGTCCGGCCTGAATAAGTGCCACAGCTTGGGCGGCGACTTCAGGTGAAGTATCCATAGATTATTGATAGAACCTCACCTTAATGTTAAGAATAAGTAATGTTTGTTGCAAAACCAAAGATATCAATAACTTTTTCAAGAATTAAATCCAAGTAAACCAATAAAACCAAGTTTTCTTAGTATTCGATTGTTTGATATCAACAAACAGGCTCCAAATTGTCTTTTGTTTCTTTAAATTCTGTGTTCGAAATTCAAAAAAAGACTATTGAATGAAATTGTGAATGTGCCAGGTTCAAAACTGCATAAAAACTTTTTGCTCGACCTAATATAAAATTTTAGCTAGGACCAAACGAAACTGAAAATACAAGGTGGGCCAATAGATGTGTCCAGAAGTGTATATCATCAATATCTGTACAACTGGCGGCCGCGAGGCCGCGTAGTGCGAGGTTCCTAATAAAAATAAAGTAGAACGATAGTAGTCAACAATATGCATTATAATAATATTTTTTATGGATTACGGATAAGATTCTAAGATAAGTTGTAGAGGTGTAGTGTAGGTACCTATTATCTCTCACAGTTTAATTCAACGGCAGGTAATGGTGCTGGTGCGGGCAGTTACATCTTCTCGTAGGTCTCGACGTGTCCACAGGCGCACGCGCGGGAGTACTGGTCGGCGTCGGCGTCGTACTGCTCCGGGCCGAACTCGTGCTCGTGGGTCGCGCGTGTTCGGTCGAACAAGCTCGAGCGCACGTCCATGCGCAGCGCGCGCAGGCGCCGCGCCGTGGCCGTCTGCTTCCCTCGCGTCCGCGCCTCCTCGCGCCGCCCGCGCTCCGCCTGCAGCGCCTCGGCCGAGCCCCACGCCAGCAGCGCGCGCGCCTGCACCTGCGCGCGCAGGTACAGGCGCATGTCGCCCAGGCGCGAACCGTGCGGGTTGCGGCGCCGCACGAAGCGCAGCGGCGGCGGTCGCAGATCCAGATCGCAGTCCTTCAGCAGGTACTCGTTTTTCGCCTCCGTGCGCGTGACAAGCGCGTGCGCGCCGTCGTCGTCCCTGCGGTGAACGCATCGTTAGCGGGCGGCGAGCGAAGCGGCGCGGGATTTTCCCGCCGTGTTCTTTACCGACCTGCAGTCGTCGCACACATTGTGTCCGAACGTGTCGAACAGGTAGGACTGTGGGAAGCGCCGGTCGCACTCGAGGCAGCTCGGTCGCTCGGCCGGGTCCTGTATGGGCGCGAGAGGCGGGCGCGCGCGCGGTGGCGGCGTGGGCTCCTCGTCGTCCAGCAAGAAGCCGCCCCCGCTGTCGGCAGGCGCGGCGGCGCGCGCGCTGGCGCCTTCCCTGCGGCCACACAGTTAGCTGAGCGTGATGCGTGCGTGCGGGCGGGCGGGGCGGGGCTGCGATGCTCACGTGTGCCGCTGCACGAGGCGCGCGTCCCTGCGCTGGCGCGCCTGCAGTCGGTTCCTCTCGATGCGTGCGCGCTGCGCGGCCGACAGTTGCTGCGCTGCCGCCGCAACGTCCGCCGACTCCGGCTCTAAGCGGGGCGCGTCATTTATTTCGACTGATGCCTCTGTCATCTCAGACCTTAGTAAATAAAAAAAATACATTTGTCTTTAACACAGGCCTACAAAAAAGAAAATAATAATATTCGGTGAAAGATATTTAAGACCTGATTAATATGTCTATTAAAATATGATTCGTGGCCTCAACAAATATGGCTTTTCATGAAATAGTCATTCAATGGGATTTAAATTTCTGGCGCTTCCTCCTTTATGAGTCAACAAATAAGGAATCCATCAAAAATGCCTGTTTTAAATTTGTAAACATACCTATTATATCCATGTTTTTTTTTGACAAATAGTCTGATAAGATAACATAGACCATTTTCGTCAAGTGCTTTCACAAATTGTTTTTATTAAACCCGATCATTTTCGATTTATCTATGATGCTGCTGAGAAATTCATTATAATACTTTGCCTGACTTTGGAATTAAACCCCACTCAGCAATCACACATGCACAAGACTAGCTGGGCATGGACATCATAGTATGAAGTATGTATATGTTCTTATGGACCAGGTGATAAATGTGCGTGTGGGCATTATTCCTCATTCATAATGCCAGCATTAAACCACATTTATTTTCACACTTTATCCGTAGCCGTAACAGATATACCACATCACAAATTAAGTATTGCTATGTTCAGGAGCTTGTGCATTACATCAGCCGCATGCATTGCAGGCAGGCACTGCCTTCTTGCCTACCTCATAAGATCCAATTAAACTATGTTACTCACTTTAAGAGAGTTTAATTGGATCTTAAGGGGTAGGCAAGGAGGCCTAGTGCCTATCTGCAATGCATGCGCCTGCATTCAGGGTATTATTGCGACTGCTACATTTCTGTAGGTAGTGCCTTTGTGCCTCAGCAATGTTTGCGCTGACAGTTTTGATGTTTTGTGGCGTAAGAAATCTGCCTCGCTACTCCATAGACTGCATGGCAGTCTGCTAGTGTAGGTGCTAACAAATCGCACCCAATCTGTTCTAGTTATTAAGTACTAACATAGGCTATGTTATATTGTTACTAACACAATGGATCTCTTTCTAGTCTGATAAATAAAAAACAATAATTACATGGTGTGGCTACAACGGTTTGCCAGCACTCCAGCAGTATTATTAGCATTGTCTGACAATACTTAGTCTTAGCATACTGGTAACCTGTTAGTATGGCGAGGCCATTGATAGTAATATTGCAGAAATAATACACTCCATTTGAAAAGGTTAATACATAACAGAATGTCACTCAATACTAAAGCATTACTTAAAACTAGATTTAAGCCATTTGATTGGTTGAAACTAGTTTAAAGTAATGCCTAAGTCTTGAGTGACTTTCTGTAATACGGGCCTAAGAGTTTTCTGGACTTATGTAAACTTTTGGGCACCAAATCACTTGATTTTTAATTTCTACCCAGAAATGATTGATCAGTCCTACACACACGATGCCTTGGATTTGATTTATATTATAAACGGTAAAAACTTTTGGAGTTATTTTAAAATTACTCTGAGAATTTCTCCTTTTTCTTGTGATATCCCACTGAAATAGGCAACATTGAGGCTTTTGTTAAAAACAAAAGATGAAGCTACAGTCCCAGTCACAAGGCATAATAATGTAAAAAGTATTGTAAAAATAGGCAAGAAACTCCATGGGTGTTCCTATATCTTACTATTGAATCTATCTTATTGACTTAGTTTGCATAAGGTGTAGACCATAATAATGTATCAATGGATACCTCATTCATCAAAATTCATTCAGTAGTTTAGATGATATGGTGGAACATGAAATGTTACCATACTTACCTAAATAATATTTACATAGACAGTAGACTGCTAAAATCATTAACACCTTTTTGCCATAGTCGGGTAAAAGTAAACCACCAGTCAGTCAGTTATTATATAAGTTATAAAAATATAGATTACACAAAAATAAAATACCTACCTCTAGAATTAGAACCTTATTATCAACACAATATTTAATGCAGATCTCAGCTAGGTAGGAAATGTCCAAGAACAAAGTTGGGAGGTTAACTTGACACTAATAAATAAGTATTAAACTGCTAAAACACTAGGTATTTACGGTAATGTACTGCTTTCGTAAACGGTTTAGCTGTTCTGTTCACCATTCTATACTCTTAGCTGGCTTTCGTTCCACAAAACTGACAAAACATGATTTCTAATTTACACATATTTAGGTAAGTAGGTACTTAATTCTTTGTTTGTAAGTAGGTATTCTCTAGATTATTCGTTCAGCTTTCGGAGACGATTTTAAAACAACCACAACACATCCAACGATTAAGATCAACAACTGACATGTGCCGACAAGTTCGAGGCATATTGTTTGAAATTGAAAGATGTTTGGCACTTGCTTGAATGACAAACATGTTTTGACATGGTTTTGACAGGTACAAGGTTATACCTACCTGTCAAGACATTATACATAGTTGTACTCCATCTAATATCGGCGTTTTACCTGAAATAAAACGCTTATTAAACTACTTACCTTATTCGAAGCATAATTAAACAATTGAGATAGGCTGTATCTTGTTTCCTGTGCCATTTTTCCTTACGATTCTAGCCATATAGCTCTGTGTTGCTCTCGTGACGTCACCAGGTCAGAGAGGGGAGTGCACTTGCGAGTGTGCGAACCTCTATCTTGTTCATTGGATGATTGACTTTGTCACCAGGCAGAAATTACTATTATGCTTCGAATAAGGTAAGTAGTTTAATAAGCGTTTTATTTCAGGTAAAACGCCGATATTAAACCACTTGACCGTTATTCGAAGCATAATTAAACAATTGAGATGTGTCTGTTATCGCCTGGTGACGTTCACGACGAACGCCAATGTGTAGGGATAGATCACGAAAAAAGAGATAATGTAATAGAAAATGCATTGTATTACTAAAGCAGAAAAAAAAAAAAAACAAAATTAAATAATAAATCAACAGCTACTTAATTCACTGGATTAAATAGACCAGTAATGCTGTCACTCCTAGAAGAATCCAAAACTTGTCGCTTATAAAATCGAATAAAAGTATTGGAGGACCTCCAATTTCCCCGAGCCATAATATCTTCTATGGGGAAATTGTCCAACCAATTCTTAGAAGCAACAGCGGACCGGACACTTCCAGGAGTAGCAACAATGCCTGCCTGGCGCATCAGGGTTTTTATCCAGCCTGCAATAACCGTTCGAGAGGCCGCACGAGCTGCACCTCTTGTTGTAATAAACAAGTTATGACATTTTGCTTCCTGGCGTCTAATGGAAAGCAGTGATACGGTCCGTTCAACCCAGTATACCGGATCCAAATTCCTCTCATCATTATTTTTAAATAATCTCCATCCTGATTGCCTATGGTCAGATGAATCAGTCTTAGACCCAAAGGCAGGCCATAAAGTTATAAAATCGTGCTCTGATGATTTTAAATAGTTATCTTTATCAGTCATAAGGAGGGTCAAGTCATGAATACGTCTACCAGAACAGAGTACTAAAAGGGCAGCAGCTTGACTCGATACATCAAAAATATTATCACTATTTATCGTTCTATTGCCAAGAAAGGAAACAAAATCATCAATATTCCAGATGGGTAACTTTGAATCAATAGGTCTTTTAATTGAAATTGATTTCAAAATGTGTTTCACCAGAACGTGATTACTTAGAACACCTGAATTATTTACATTACAAAGGGTAGAGACCACGGACTTATGTAACATTATTGTATTATAAGACAGTTTATATTCTATGTGCAGATCAGCTAGAAAACGAGCCAGGTCAGAACCTGAGGGTTTCTTAGGGTTAACAAGTTTAGCTCTACACCACGAGACCCAGCGGTCCCATGCAGGTTTATAAGTTCTCAGGGTGGAAGCGCGCCACGAACTCTTCAATAGATCTATTTGAGAATTATCCCAATCACCTAAATGCTGTGTCCACCCCCACATTTCCATATTTCCAATACAAGATCCTGGACGCGAGGTGGTGGTAGTCCTGTTGTCACATCGATTAATACTTTGTCCAGGTTCTGTATTGTGAAAGGTGGGGCTAAAGCCCGAGCTTTGAGATCGCCGCGCCAGAACACTTTTTCCCACCTTGGTGCTACCAGTAAGTAAATTCCCGATGCCTGATTGAGGTAGCTCAGAACTTTGGGTATCAGAAACGGGGGCGGGAACACCCATGCCAGATTGAATGTCCAAGCAACCGAGAATGCGTCGTGGGCTACAGCTTGTTTGTCGTTCTGATCCTTCGATACGTAATGAGGGACTACGTGGGCGTTGCTGGAGGCAAACAGGTCCACTTGGGGTATGCCCCATTTTAGGAATACTGTTTTTGTGACTTCGGGTAACAGATGCCATTCGGGGACCTGGCGAAACCGTGATAAGTGGTCGGCGTGGTTGTTGTACCTCCCCGGAATGTAGTGCACGTTGATTTGAATTTGGTACTGATCTATCAAGCAAAACAAGTCGTAAGTTATGTCCATCAATTGCGTGGATTTGGTCCCCCCTTCGTGACGGAGATACGCTACTACCGTGCGATTGTCGCATTGTATGGTGACTGTAGATTGGCTTAGATACATGGAATGACTTTGAAAAACCTTCAATATTGCCAACATCTCTTTTACGTTGCAGTGCACGTTTTTCTCGTTTTGAGACCAAGTTCCCCTTAGGGACTGGTTGTCTATCTGGGCGCCCCAGCCTAAGCCGGAGGCGTCCGTCGTGATAAAATGAGTCACTGGTGCGTGGTGTAGAATTGAAGGATGTTGCAAATTCTGGGTCCACCACTGTAGGTCGCCCATTGCATCTGCAGGTACAGAATATACCTTGACAGAGTTGTTTAGATCGAGAGTGTTTACGAATTTCAATAGAGCTCGATAATGCAATCTCCCTCTTTGAACGACAAAACTCGCAAAGTTTAGTGCTCCTATCACGCTCTGCAGCTTTTTCAAGTCTGTTTTTCCAAGTTCTATGATGTGGCGAATTTTCACCATCAATGAATTTACTTTTTCCTTTGGTAAACATTTGAGGTTTAGCCAAGGGTCCCACAGCACGCCCAGGTAAACCAGGGATTTCTTTGGTGTTAAGATGGATTTTTGGAAATTTATTTGCCACCCCAGATATTGTAATGTATTTACAAGAAGGCTCACATGGCTTGCGAGGATTTCTGGGTCTTGGTGGGCCAAGAGAAAATCGTCGAGAAATACCAATATTCTCACACCTTTGCTTCTCATTACTTGGGCAATCCAATTTGTCAAACTGGCAAAAGTTTTTGGGGCCGTGCTGAGACCGAATGGAAGGCAGGTCATTTGCAGAAGTTGTTTGTTGTAAATAAGGCGTAGGAAGCGCCTGTGGGGCTTTGCTATGTTTAGGTGAAAGTATGCCTGGGAAATGTCCAGCTTGCACATCCAATCTTTGGGCTGAATGAAATCTGGGACTCTGAATACATTTATCAGACTGAAAGGGGTGGTCAGTACGAATTCGTTTAAAGCTTTTAAATTGAAAATCGGTCGGGCCAATCCATCGCTCTTTGGTACCAGGAAGAGGGTGGATAAGAAACTTGGAGTTGGACTTACAATTTCTAGAATTCCTTGATTCAACATTTTTTGAATGATTAAAGTCATTTCTGTCGACACTGGTGTGTGAAACGCTTTGTTGTTTAAGTTGGGCATAATTAACGGAGGTCTTTGGTGAAAGGGTATACGGTACCCTTGAATTATTTGAACAAGAAATTCTGGTGCTTGCATTTCCCTCCAATGATCGACGAAATTCGATAACTGACCGGCTTGAAATATGTTCATGTCAATATTTATTTCTCTTGGCATTGAAGCCTGAAGGTGATGACCTTCGCTTATGGCTGCCACGTCTGTAAGCGTGGTATCTTTGGTTCTGTCTTGCCCCGCGAGAGCGAAAGGAACCTCTATCTACTGTGCCACTACCCTGCTGAGGATAATTGTAGTACGCCTGCGCTGGTCCCTGCGAAGGACATTGTATATTATGCTGCAAAGTGTCACCGTGCGAGGGGATGCTAGTATTATAGTTCTTACCCTGCGAGGGCGGAACCGAATGCTGCCCCTGCGAGGGGCGGATTAGCCATTTTCCAACTTGCGAAGTTGAGGCCGAACCATAAGTCGATTTAGATGTGCTAGTCGATTTAAAAGCAGGCCAGAAGGCCTTTTTAATACCACCAACTTTTTCTAAAGCGACAACAAACTGCTCAGAATTAAATAAGTTGACCTCAGATGGAGGTATTTTCCTAATTGATGCTTTAACTAACGGGTCGCGAACTGCATTAGTTATGCTATCTCTGCGCATTTGTATGGTTTCAGCCCTATGTCCACAAACCATTTGCAAAAGGTCTGCCGAAACCTTGCTAAATTCACCGGAGGTAAAAATATCATTAAGCTTTTGGTTTATAGCTTCGAAGCTAATTTCTTCTTTCTGGTCTCGGACCCATGTCATAAAAGCACAGAGTTCCTTCTTCAAGGACTCTTTTTGCTTTAACAAACCGCAAGTTAAGGAAGCATAAGCTCTCTCTGAGTAGCTTAGATGCTTAAGTGTGTCATAGGGTCTGATCTCCTCGTTTGCCTCGAGTTCAACGAAACCCGGGCTATAATTATAAGACTTTTGGGTTTCCGCGTAACGTACTTCACTCCAGTCCGGTTTATTGAAAAACTGAATTTCTTTTAATATGTTCAGGTAACGCACGTCAGTCTTTGGAATAGTAGGTTCTTTAAGCTTAATCTCAACACCTAAATTATTAAGAAAATTACTACCCTCCTGTTCGAATTCATCCTCGGCGAAGAGGGAAATGACATCATCGGCTACTGGTACACTGTTATTCAAGTACTGATTAGGTAAATCACTGATTTGTTTCACTTTACGCTCTGGGTGGCGACGTTTGTGCTTGCCCCCCCTTTTTTTATGACGGCGGCGACGCGCACGTTTATGTTTTGACCTATGGTCAGAAGAACTAGATGAACTGGAACTGATACTATCAGAGCTACTACTACTGCTGCTGGAATGTGAACGCTTGCGTTTTGTACTAGATTCCTTATTATTAGCAGCGTGGGAAGGGCCTGCGACCGGTTCATCTTGTGAAATCAACGTTATTTCTTTATCCATTACGTATTATATTTAAACAATCGCACACCAACACACTGGAACAAAAGTGAATAAACAACACGCGAACGGAAAAAACCGTTAATTTAAATAAATCAACATTGATTTACTAAACACTAAAACAGTTTAAACTTATTAAGCACTAGAAACCGTTTAGTACATATCGAAAACTGATAGCCAGTTTTCGATCGTAAGGAAAAAATAATGACGGTTATAAAAATGTTTTTTTTTTTAAACTCACCTGTTAGGTAGGTACAACCGTCTTCGGCAAGGAAAAGAACGCCAATGAACAAGATAGAGGTTCGCACACTCGCAAGTGCACTCCCCTCTCTGACCTGGTGACGTCACGAGAGCAACACAGAGCTATATGGCTAGAATCGTAAGGAAAAATGGCACAGGAAACAAGATACAGCCTATCTCAATTGTTTAATTATGCTTCGAATAACGGTCAAGTGGTTTAATATATAAAATTCTCGTGTCACAGTTATCGTTGCCATACTCCTCCGAAACGGCTTGACCGATTTTGATGAAATTTTTTGTGCTTATCCGGTATCTATGAGAATCGGCCAACATCTATTTTTCATCCCCTTAAGTGATAAGGTGGTAGGTAGGTAGGGTAGGTAAGTAGGTTAGGTAGGTAGGGTAGGGTAGGATAGGTAGGTAGGTAGGGTAGGTAGGGTAGGTAGGGTAGGTAGGGTAGGTAGGGTAGGTAGGGTAGGTAGGGTAGGTAGGGTAGGTAGGGTAGGTAGGATAGTTAGGGTAGGTAGGGTAGGTAGGATAGGTAGGGTAGGAAGGGTAGGTAGCTAGGGTATGGTAAAAAAAGTGCATTGCAACGCATGCCGGGCACAGCTAGTATATATATAGTAGTCTTTGTTGTACTGTATAGTTCCGATTAATGATGTTGTATTTGTTTATCGTTCCGTAAACTATGTTTTTATTTTTACATACAGAGTGTCATAATTATAATTCGCATTAGCGAAAAAACACTTTCAATAAAGATTAAAAAAAAAAAACACCTTCGCATCTTTAATATTATAGTTAGGAAGATGAAAAACCGGTCTATCGACACTCGCAAAGTGTATGAGGTAGGTACTTAAAAAAAAATGAACTCTTGTCACACTACTAAAGTTTCTATAATAATAATTCAATCATGATTTGAAAGGCACGTGGTGCCACCTATTACCAAATGAACGTTAATGTTGTTTTTCTCGGGAACAGTACTTTTTTTTCGGGATAAAAGGTACCTACCCTATGTTCGTATCTATCTGTAGGTAGGTATACCTGAGAATGTATATGCAAAATTTCAGGATGATGATTTAGACGTGAAAAGGTAACAAACAAACTTACCTACTTTGGCATTTGTAATATTAAAGTATGGATTATCTTGTCCCAGCAATTTTTTCACCTTTTTCAATTTCGTAAAGTCCCAAATATTTCAATATTTCTTTACAAAGTCTGTGAAATGAATTGTAAGATTTTGCTCTCGACAATCTTCTCGTGAATTTGCTTAATGACAGCAAAGGAATTCATAATATATGGACTACCTATTTTACGAATCTCCATGAAACTGTCAAACCAATGTCTGACAGATGAATTGCGTATTACGAATTATATTAAGTGTAGTATAATCTAAATTAATAATCAATTTTTATTCTCTCCTTTTTCTTTTGACTGATCTTATTTTGCGCCTACTTATGTTGTATTTGTAAGCCTACATTATTTTAATACAAGGCGATTGTCATAGACCGAGCACAATACTCCAGGCTTCGGGATTTATCATAGTAAATATAGGTCACCTACAGAATCAGATACAACAAATAGGTACCAATTGATGACCTTTGTTAATGTACCTACATCAAACACTAAAATAGTATAATAATAATAGGGGAGAAGAGAGCCCTCTTGTGCCATTTCGAAGCATCCAATTTCGAAACGCCATCTGGATTTCTTGACGTGAACTAAGGCTCTATAGGTAGCTATACGTAGATATGAATGTATACACGGTTAGTTTTAGGTCGTTCTGGAACCGAATACCATTAACTCGATCATCGAACTCGAAACGATTGGGACTATTTTTTTCAAAAGTAACAATAAAAAAAACACGAAGGAATAAAGGACATGGACAAAAAAGTACATTCCTACACTTACATAGTCAATATAGTATATTAAGAAAAATAGAGAAGTGAATTGTTGCGTAGTTTTTAACCTCTCTGCACTCGTCAGTATTGATTACAATATAATAAGTAGTGCAAGTTGAATTCAAAGTCTCATTTGTCAACTTTAGCCATAATGGACCATAGAGAAAGATAAATAGAATAATAGACGTTCTACACCACGCATACTACTTGTAGATATGTATGTGAAATGAACGACAAATGCTCTTACCTGAAACATTTTGATTTAAACAAAACTGTTTTCATTGGTATTTCTTACATATTATTATAATTAAATTATATTTTGAACTGTTGATACGTAAGATGTATTTATTTCACACAATTATAGTAATAACGTAACCGTACCATAAAACGGAACGCGTTTTAAAATGTGTCATTGTTTATGTCAAAATGGCGGTACTGCGATTGCACAGATCGTCCGTTGCGTACGAACTGTTTGTTTTATTGCGATTATCTTCTAATATTTTTGACTCCTGCTTATCTCTACGGAAAAAAATATGATTGAAATGAGTAATTATATATAAATCTTTTGTTTTATTTAGTGTTTCTCTTGTCAATTAGTAGTTAAACTGTTGAAGAAAAACGTCACTTTTGGAGTCTCAATAAATGTGACAATAATAACATATACTTTGTCTCAGTTTTCTGTCAGACTTTCTCAGTTCAGTAAATGTTAATCAATATAATTATGGTTAAAAATCCTTAGTTCAGGTAGAATGACCACCTGAAATAAGGATTTTGGATCTTGTTGAAATGCCTAATAATTCACAGCACTTTGCTATTTTAAAACGCCTTGACGTTTTTAATAGCAAAATCATTATTCATACACTTTGCCAGCAATTTGATAGAAGGTAACATGAAACTGTTTACGTCTAGTTATTTGTAATGAGAAGTTTTTTGAGCTTTTTATTTTTTGCAATTTAATATGGCAATACTCACGAATATAAAACACCAAAAATTATCGTTGTACACTAAATTTGATAACTATGCAACCGCCCATACAGAAATTGGCCATGTCCTTTAATGTTTTTTTTGTGAAATAATGAGAACTCGAAGTAACACTTCCTTGCGGTAAATGCATATGTGTGTGTAAAACGTATCCACGATCGGCAACACATGCGAACGATACCCATTGAAAAATTCATTCATCGATCAGACAGCATGATCCGTAAGCCACGCCCCCACACCGCGCACCTTCCTTCCTTCCTAGTATTGTCCCGCGTTTCGCTGAATTAGGTCACTCACGCGCATCCTAATCACGTGCTAAAAATGAGTCGGCAATACGTGTACTCGAACGTGGAGTATTGGGCAATGGTGGATTTTTATGGGATGGCGCACCATAACTTGGAAGAGGCTAGACGACTGTATGCTCAGCCGGAACACCTGAACTCACTGCGGGCACGTGGAATCACCGACCCTCTATGTTCTATGTTAGGGATTTGGTTTCCGCATTTAGTCCCTAAAGTGGACCATTGTGTGTGAGCCATGGTGGCCGTTACTCCAACCAGCCCACCTCCCTCCAGAAGCAGATCAGACTTCCCGGTCTTCTCAGGGCATCCGCAAGAGATCTTGGTGTTCCAAGAGTCTTCTCGCGTATCTGGGTGACGCCAGTACACTCAAGGAGTACGTGCGCTATCGTTTCCTCCGTCTCCATGCACGCCCTGCACAGGGGACTGTCAGTGATACCTAGGGTGTGGAAGTGCTTGTTTAATGAGCAGTGTCCAGTGATGGTCCCCGCCACCAGTCGCAGGCTATCTCTATCCAGGCGTAGAAGACGCTTGGTCAGCTTTCTGTCCAGGGATGGCATAGCCTCCTTGGATTGCCTGCACCCTGGTGTCGAGATCCACCACTTCTCCGCTTGTATTTGAGTTTAGCCAGCTTCTTAGCTGCTTGAAGGGGATGGGTACCATGGGTTCGGGTCCGAAGGCTTTTCGACCGGACCTCTCGCTTCTCGGCGTGGTCGACGCCATGCTGGGGAGCGAGGAGGCCTGGTCAGCGGTAGCCTCCTTTTGCGAGGAGGTCATCTCGCAAAAGACAACCGACCCACCGACACTTGACCGGCCGGGCCACCTTGGCAGAGTCCGCGATGACCTCCTGCAGCTTGGCTGCAAAGAGGTCAGCGCGGGCGCTACCCTCGGCCCCCGGGAACTCGAAAATTCGAGCCCCGGCCTGCGTCCGCCGGCGCGACACACTGCCGATCCCCAGCTGAGTGGGATCGGCATTGCCGCGCGCCCGCACCAAGATGGAGGCGTAGGTCGCCCCTCGCCCCGCAGCCTCCGCGGTGAGCGTCACCATGACGGCCGTGGTTTTCGGGGGGACCAACTGCCCCTTTCCCCCGCCCTTCCCTTTGCCGTTCCCCTTACCCTTTCCCTTGCCCGTCGGCTGCGACTGGCTGGGAGCGGGGGTGGCGGGGACGGCAGGGACGGCAGGGACGGCCGCTGCCGACCTCTTGCCCTTCACACTCGACGTTGCACTCTGAATAGCATCAGTTATGGCAAAGCAACTGTACGTGTACCATATCATTACTACCAGTGATATTAGTGACGCACTCCAGGGTCTCCAAACATATCCAGTAGTGCATCCTGAAGATGAAGCGTGTGAAATCTTCTGCTCGGGACCAGACGAAAACAAGGAAAATGAACCACCAGGAAGAAAAAGATCATCCGAAACCGGAGCTGACAGCGGAAGCGGAGGAAGAGGAGACGGTGGACTGGGGCTCGATACAGAAAAAACTTTTTCAAAATTCTGTCCTGGGGCAAATGGGACTATCGAATCTCAAGACGAAAGCGGATGCAGAGTACGATGGCGAAACGGACGAGTCAGAAAATATTCCAACGGAGGAGGAAGTCGAGACCGATATGAGCACAACGATGGCCGCTTGGGAGAAATATGTCCAGTCGGTACGTATACAACAAACCCTGAAAATCAACTTGCAAAACTTTATGAAGGACCTTATAAGCTCATCGCTCACCATCAAGGAACAAGACGATCCCATTGGCATGTCGTATACTATTCTTTCAATAAGCAGTGGGGATTTAACTCACGACTGGGACGAACTATTCGAAGCGGAGCCTACAAGAATAAATCAGTTGACTGCCTGCCTTGTCTTCGCGAGTATCTTTATTCCGGCAATGGTCATCAAGTCGTACAGGATATTCTCCGTAAGGAACATCTTGAAACTTGTGAGTGCGCCGAACATCACTGTGGAATGGAGCGCCCGAGTCAATGGAAAATTACGGCATACGAAAATGATTGTGCCGAAAGGGGGGATTCAATATATGGATCAGAAGGCGAGTCACTTGAAAAAAGGTTCCATGGATTGGTGGATGCAGTTATTCAAGCCGATGACGGTGAAGATGGAGATACCGGATATCAAGTTCCAAGCAAAACAAGGAAAATTTTGGGCGAACAACAAGACGATCCAAACACAATCTCCAGATGCGATAGCGAAAACAATAGTAGAAACGCAGATGTTATTGTACTTTTATGCAAAAACGGTGCTTTCACAGAAGCCGAAGCTATGGGACTGTTTGCAAAGTCAAGTCAGGGGATCGACTTTATTTGCACCAAGCAATATGCAGACAAAATACGGACTTACACCCACATCGCCCGAGTGGTATTTTCGGAATCGGTAAAACAACGATTTGAACGAGCAAAAGCAAAATTCGAAAAAGACAAGCCACTATGTATAGAAGAAACAGTGCTAGAAGAAACAAAGTTAAAGTTTAAAGAAATATTGGATATGAATAAAATCAAGTGGGACCAGTTCTTTAGTGATACATAATAACCACTTTATGAGACAAAGTAAGAAGAAGAATAACCTGTTTTTCCTGGGACCGCCGTCAACTGGTAAGACCATGATTATTAATAGCTTGGTTGAATGTCACTTTAATTGTTGTCGTTTGACTGGTTTGATATCGAACAGCAGTTTCAACTTTAGTGGATTACTGCATACAAATGCATGTTTAATGGATGAATGTAAACTCACCGATAACCAGTTTGAGCAGTGGAAGCTGTTAGCGTCGGGATTGCCAATGTCAACGGATGTCAAGTACAAGGACAGATGTGATGTAAAAGATGTAATTTTATATACTTGTAGTAATTATCCAATTGAAATGTATTGTAATGTACCAATGGCACAAGAAGCAGTAAAGTCAAGAACAATAACTTATGAATTGCGAAACAGGTGCCCTTGGTATATTAAAATAAGCCCTCATGTATGGGAACAATGTTGGAATGAATATAATCTTGTAATTTAAGTAAAAAAAAATAAAGAAAAAAAAAAAAAAAAAAAAAAACATAGGTTAAATATAGTTGGGTTAATTTAGTTGTGTATATATTTAGTTAGGTTAAATAAAGTTAAGTAAAATTATTATTTCATTTTGTTAGGTTAAGTATGAATAGGTTAAACATAGGTCACATAGAATATAGGTTTCTTTTTTTTTTTTTTATTTTTTATTTTTTTTATTTTTTTTTTTGGCAGGAGTGGGAAATCCCCACGGACACCTCCACTATCTCACAGGGTGTGAGACAGTGGAGGTAGTGTCGGACTCGAACCGACTAAAACCCACTCCTGCCTTGCCAGTGTCCCTCTGACATGATCAGAGACCTTGTTTACCATGTTATGCTTATTTAGCGACTTGTCGTTTGGAGGCCGAAGAGACCACACGGTATGGGTTGTTTCTACTTATATGAACTATATTTACATAAACTACAATTTACAATTATGTTTTAAGATTTTACTTTGATGCTGTTCAATATTATTAATTATTATTATATTATACTATTTGTCTATAATTTTGTTTTTACTACGTTTATACTAATTTTTACATTTACTTCTTTACTACTTTAAATCTACTAAGGTGCTGTTTATTTTACCAAGTTTTATTTACTATATTTACCCATATTTTCCCATCTTTACCCTTGTTTAGATATTTTGATTTTTGCGCTTGGGTTGTTTTTTATGATACTTGCTGTATATACCTAATATATGAGTCAGTATCATATTTACAGCCGAAGATTTGCAACAGGTTTGACACAACTCGACGATTCCACTAGAGTTGGCTTACGGTCCAGCATAATTTTAGCCACCTCCTCAGGAAAGTGACTACAATTACCATCCTCCATTAAGCCAACCCTAGTGGTTCGCTCAATGCTTCTGCTATCTGGTTGTGCCAAACTGATCATCTCTATGTACGCGGAAGTGGGCGCACCGACAACTTTAGCAATACGCTATTGTTGCTCGCGCGAATGCGTCCCACTTCCTACGTACCGGGCATTCATTACTGAACGCATTGTGCGAGTGTTCCCCGAGCTTGGCACAACTTGACGATTCCACTAGAGTTGGCTTACGGTCCAGTGTAAATTGAGCCACTTTCCAAGGAAAGTGACTCCCATTCCCATCCTCCATTAAGCCAACTCTAGCGGTTCGCTTAATGCGGCTGCAATCTGGTTGTGCCAAACTGGTCATCTCCGTGTACACAGAAGTGGGCGCATCGACCACTTTAGCAATATGCTATGGTCGCTCGCGCGAATGCGTCCCACTTCTTGTGTACCGGGCATTCCTTACTGAACGCATTGTGCGAGTGTTCCCCGAGCTTGGCTCTGGTGCAGTTAACGCACACCGCTGCCTCACCACTGACTGGGCAGTCCAACCTAAGGTGTGGACCGCCGCAGTGGCTGCATAGGTCAGCGGGCTCCGTGCAGAGACGCTTGCCATGACCGTATGCTAGGCAGCGGGTGCACTGCACCAGAGGCGTCTGGTCTTCGACGCGCACTCTCTGGAGGTCAATGCGAAGCTTGCCTCCTTCGAGTGCGCGTCTCCAGATTGCAGGGGAAACACTCAACACAATGCTGTTCACATGAGGGTTACGTGTCTTCTTCCTGAATTTAATTAAAACTTTTTGTTCCTCGTCGCCGAGGCCGTCAAATAACTCCCGGTTCTGATTCTTCAGGGCTCGCAACACGTCCTCGTCGCTGTGGATCAGCAACACGTCCCTGAGAATCAGAAGCGGGTTTCGGTTTTTGACTTCCTCGACGACGAGGTTCTCTCCGGCCGCCTCGAGTCGTGCCTTTAATTTACGTCTCTCCTCTTTCGATTCGCACCCCATAATTACCCTCTGGTCTTTTGCCTTTCTAACTCGCTCTACGCGCACCCAGCCCTCCTTCGCGTCCACCGCTTTCCGCACTCTTTCGAGTATCTCGGCACCCGTATCCATCTCCTGTGTTGAGGAGACAACCACGGAGTGCAGCGTCGTACGCTCCAGGGCCTGTGCCCCGGTGTGGCGTTTACTGACGGCCGCTACACTCGCGTAGGTTCTCTCCCCCACACTCTCCCCGCTAGCCAGACTGTCTCGCAGTCTGTCGAGCTTCTCGGAGTTGTCTCTCAACTCCGAGATGTGCTCCTTCAGACTTTTAAGGAGCTCAGTCTGGCCAGCAAGAACCTCGACGGATACGGGTCCGAGACTACGGTCAGCGGTGGGCGCGGGTTCCGGTACGGCGATGGGTGCGGGCACGGGCGCGGCAGGGGCCCTGTCCTGCTCCGACTCCTTGATCAGCTCATAAAGTCTGTTAACGGCTTCGAGCACCGCAGCCTTTATCTCCGCCTTGAGGTTGCGAGAGCTGCCTAAATTGTGCTTTGCCTTGTTTAGGCAAGCTCTCGCCTCCGCAATGCGGCTGCGGTGCCTAGCCTCAGTCTTCATGAGCGACCTCGGAGCTTTTACAGGAGCAGGGCGCGTCGCCGGAGTCACCGGACCCTCCCGGGCCGCGGGAGTATCGTCTCTGAAAACGATTTTCCTCACCGCGTCGGGGGGCTCCGAGCAGTCGGGAAAGGGAGGGGTCCCCGCCGAGCCCGGCGGGTGCCAGAGGGCCTTGGTCCTCGGGCTCATGGGGCTTTGATAATTCTTGGCGCTTTCTGGGGTGCGGAACATAATTTCTGGGTGTGAGGAGAGGTTTTGGACACTGGTGATTGTGTTGCCCTGTAAAGGGGGGAACACAAAGCAATAAAATAATAATCAATTAGAATATCAATAAAATAAAGTATAATTATAGTCGCTCATTAACGAGCGACTGTCACAATAAATTTACAACAATAAAATCAATTAAAAATAGTTACTAAAAATAGTTCGTTAAAATAAAATAATGTCAGATAATAAAATTAGGTAAAATAATTATTCAATAAATTTAAAAATTTGTAAAAACTTTTGGTCAGATTGGCTTAAAGCCAATTTGCGAATAAAAAATTTTTTGGTGAAATACCAGTCTACCCCTTCCTATAGACCAAAGGGCGGGTGCGTGGGCAAAATTTTATTTGAGCTAGGCGGGCGAGCGAGGTCTCAAAAGAAGCGGCTCGTCGCGGGCTAGCTAATTACGAAATAAAACAGGGTGGGTGCCGAATAAAATTTTTGAGTTTTGGTCAAAAAACCAGTTTTTGAACCAAAAAATTTAGGGTTTCAACCTCCAACCCGGGCGCCGGCTCACGGAACGCGGACCAGAACACAGGGATGAAGGGTGAGTACTATTGCAACTATAATCTAATGTTATTTTGAATAAAAATTTGGAAAAAACACTAAATTTTGATGATCGTATCTGAAAATTTCGAAAATTTCTAAGGGTTTGTAGGAAACTTTTTTATAGGGGTAGTTCGGTGAGTGCAATATCGTCAGGACGTCGGCGGACGCCTAGTTATGTCTAAAAATGCTGAAAACAGCTTCAAAATCGCACGTCTAGAACCGAAAATATTCACGTTTTTGCTAAAAGCTATGTTCCTAAGGTGGATTTGGGTACATACAGAAACTAAGAGAAAAAACTATTTTATAAAAAATTACAAGTTTTATTTGAGCTAGGCGGGCGAGCGAGGTCTCAAAAGAAGCGGCTCGTCGCGGGCTAGCTAATTAGGAAATAAAACGAGGTGGGTGCCGAACAAAATTTTGGACTTTTGGTCAAAAAACCAGTTTTTGAACCAAAAAATTTAGGGTTTCAACCTCCAACCCGGGCGCCGGCTCACGGAACGCGGACCAGAACACAGGGATGAAGGGTGAGTACTATTGCAACTATAATCTAATGTTATTTTGAATAAAAATTTGGAAAAAACACTAAATTTTGATGATCGTATCTGAAAATTTCGAAAATTTCTAAGGGTTTGTAGGAAACTTTTTTATAGGGGTAGTTCGGTGAGTGCAATATCGTCAGGACGTCGGCGGACGCCTAGTTATGTCTAAAAATGCTGAAAACAGCTTCAAAATCGCACGTCTAGAACCGAAAATATTCACGTTTTTGCTAAAAGCTATGTTCCTAAGGTGGATTTGGGTACATACAGAAACTAAGAGAAAAAACTATTTTATAAAAAATTACAAGTTTTATTTGAGCTAGGCGGGCGAGCGAGGTCTCAAAAGAAGCGGCTCGTCGCGGGCTAGCTAATTACGAAATAAAACAGGGTGGGTGCCGAATAAAATTTTTGAGTTTTGGTCAAAAAACCAGTTTTTGAACCAAAAAATTTAGGGTTTCAACCTCCAACCCGGGCGCCGGCTCACGGAACGCGGACCAGAACACAGGGATGAAGGGTGAGTACTATTGCAACTATAATCTAATGTTATTTTGAATAAAAATTTGGAAAAAACACTAAATTTTGATGATCGTATCTGAAAATTTCGAAAATTTCTAAGGGTTTGTAGGAAACTTTTTTATAGGGGTAGTTCGGTGAGTGCAATATCGTCAGGACGTCGGCGGACGCCTAGTTATGTCTAAAAATGCTGAAAACAGCTTCAAAATCGCACGTCTAGAACCGAAAATATTCACGTTTTTGCTAAAAGCTATGTTCCTTTTTTTTTTTTTTTTTTTTTATTTTTTTTTTTTTTTTTGGGGGGTGAGAAATCATCAAATGACTCCTCCCGCTCTGGGCGGAGCGGAAGGGAGTGTCAGACTCTTACTGACTAAAAAACACCCATGTTCCTTCATTGGCCCTTTATGTTCCAGGGCCGCGGTATCTCTTTCGAACAGTCCCGCAGCCCTGGCAGGCACCGGCCCTTGCGGGCCCCTCCCGTATGCTGACAACTCTTTGAGGCGCGCGTGGAACACGAACGCGCCGTCGACACGGCCTGCCCGTCGTCATACGACGGACGGACGGCGAGCTAGCCCATTACTCGCCGTCCACAGGCCCGCGCCTACGGTGGCCGAGAGCCATCACGGCGTGGCCCCCGACGCCCGGTGCTTCTCCCGCGGCGGCTGGGACGTAAGGAGGTTCTCTCCCTCTCACATGACTGCTTCGCAGAAGGAGGCGACGGCTTCCCATTCCCTCTCGCCCCGGACCATGGCTTGAACCAGGGCCGGACGCGAGAGGTCGCCGCCGCCAATCGCCGCTACGAGGACACGGCGGTGCTCCGCCCAAGCAGAGCAGACCTCCACGGTGTGCTCCACCGTGTCCTCCGGTCGATCCTCGCAATTGTAGCATCCGGACGTTTCCTCCCGCCCGATTCGGTGCAGGTACCTCCCGAAGCACCCGTGTCCGGTGAGGACCTGCGTCAGGCGGAAGGTGAGGGCGCCGTGGCGCCTCCCTAGCCACTCCTCAAAGAGGGGACTTACCGCCACTATCGTGGCGTGCCCTGAACGGGGTTGCGATAGTCGCTCTCTCCATGTCGCCATGAGATCACGGCGGAGGTCTGTCCGCCGCGCGACAATATGCCGCGGCAGCGGAGTTACCCCCCGGCTCTGTACCTCCGCGCGCCACTCGTGCAGGCGCGCGAGGACTATGGCCTCCAGATCCCATGGCGGCAATCCGGCAAGGAGGCTCGCCGCCTCGCGGGAGATCGTGCGGTACCCCCGGATCAGCCTTACGGCTACCACCTTTTGGGGCGCGTTCAGGTAGTGCTTTGCACGCAACCTCAACGAACGCGCCCACACCGGGGCCCCGTAAAGGGCCATGGACCGCAAGATCCCCGCATAGAGCCTCCGGCAGGAGGCGTTTGGCCCCCTCAGGTTGGGCAGGAGCCGCTTGAAAGCAGCCCCGGCCTTTTCCAGTCTGGGAGCCAAACGTCGGAAATGCTCCACGAAGTTCCATCGGCTGTCGAGGACGAGTCCGAGGTACCTCAACGTCGACTCGACGCCGACGGGAACCCCTCCTACCGTGAGTATGGATCCCGACGGTGGCGCGCTCCGAGGCCCATGAAAGCACATGGCCTCGGACTTGTGCAATGCCACCTCGAGACCCAATTGCCGGATCCTCTCAACGACTATCGCAACCCCGCGTGTCATCAATTCGGCCGCCGCCTCGTGCGACCTCCCGTGCGCCAGCACCAGCGTGTCGTCAGCGTAGCAAACTACGCTGACGCCACTAGGGAGGTCGGCACGCAGCACCCAGTCGTAGCCGATGTTCCACAAGGGCGGCCCCAGAACCGATCCCTGTGGAACACCGCACGACATCTCTCGCCGGTTCCACTCTCCGTTGTGACCAGGGTATATGACATACCTGTCCGTCAGGTAGTCCCCGACCACACGACGAAGGTAGGTCGGCACCCGGTGATACCGGAGTGCCTCCCTAATGCAGCTCCAGGGCATGGAGTTGAAGGCGTTGGCGATGTCGAGAGACACCGCCAAGACCACCCCACCCCTGGACACCGCAGCCCCCGTCGTGAGGGCTCTCACGCGCATGATGGCGTCCACCGTCGAGCGCCCCTTGCGGAAACCAAACTGGTTGTCCGCAAGATCCGGCCCAATCCCCGCAAGGTGCCCGGCGAGGCGGTTCGCAATGACTCTTTCGAAGAGCTTGCCCACCTCGTCGAGCAACACAATGGGCCGGTATGCGGACGGAGAGTCCGCAGGGCGCCCCGGCTTCCGGATGAGGACCAGCTTCCCCGTCTTCCAACGAAGCGGGAACTGGCCTCTTTCCAAGCATGCGCTTAGGAGCCCCTCCAGTCGGGGCCCGAGAGCCTGCAAGGCCAGGACCCAGGCTTTGCCAGGTAAGCCATCGGGTCCCGGGGCGGTATTCCTGGCCTTAAGCCGGTTTACCGCCACTCTCAGGTCTACCCCAGTCACCTCCGGAGTGTCGTCATCGTCATCGTGGTCCGCTTCCGGCACCGCAAGCGGCGGAGCCATAGGCGGGGGAGGATGTTCCCCTCGCGAGGGGAACAGAGCGCTCACCACGTCCTCCACGAGCTGCGGCCGGAGACTCTGCGTCAGCGGGGGGGCCCAGGTGCGGAGTTTGTTCCGCACCATCTGGTAAGGGCGCCCCCACGGATCTCTGTCGAGAGTCTCCAGCATCTCCTCGCGGGCCAAATCCTTGGCCCGCTGGACAGCCTCTTGGAGGGCGGTCTTCGCTGCTCTGTACCCCTCGTACAACTCCGCCTCAATGGCTGCCGCATCCGCAGGACGGATGCGGAGCCTGCGATGCCTGGCGTACAGGTGCCGCGCGGCGACGCACGCCTCGCGCAGAGACGTCAGCTCTGGCGACCACCAGTGCACCTGACGCCGGGCGCTTCCTGGCCGAACTCGGGGCATTGCCACGTCACATATCTCGGACATGGCCTCTTGGAACCACCCCGCCTCGCTGTTGACATCGGCAGGCCTGCCCGGTGGTGTCACCCAGGCCTGCACGATCGAGGCTTCCAGGAGGAGCTCCCGGTCCAGCTGCTTCAGCGCCCATCGCGGACCACTCGGGGCCTGTTGGACCGGCGCGCTTGAGGGGGCAGAGACATCGAACCGGATATACCGGTGGTCGGAATAGGTCTCCACCCCCTCCATTACGCGCCAGTCAAGCACACGCGATGACAGAGCGGGGCTAGCGAACGATATGTCCACCACCGACTCGCCCCGCATCCGCACACACGTGGGGACAGAACCCCGATTTAGGACGACCAGGCCTGCCTCCAGAGCCCAGTCCTCCACCATCCTTCCCCGCACGTCCGTGCAACGAGAACCCCAAGCCAAGTTCTTGGCATTGAAGTCCCCGAGCACAAGCACGGGGAGGGAATGGCCTCCGATGACGACACTCAACTCCATGAGGGAGTTGTGGAACTCGGCGAGAGTTCGGCTCGGAGAGAAGTAGACTCCCGCTACGACAATCTCCCCGAACCGTGCTGCTACGCACCCCTGACCCTTCCTGACACTCTCAAGGGTCGGGGTACCGGCGGCGGCCGACGAAATTATGGTCACTGAGCCGCTTAGGTCCTCCACCCAGTCTTCCCTGGGTGGGACAAAGTACGGCTCAGCGACCACGGCGACATTAATCGACCACTGCGCCATGCTCTGGAGCAACAGATCCTGAGCGCAGGCGCAGTGGTTGATGTTCGCCTGGAGGAGGCGTAATGGGGCCACTATTGGCACTCCATTTCAGCCCCCTCCCGGGCCCCCTGTGCGGGCCCCGCTGCGGGAGTTGCAGCAGTGGCAGTGGCGGCAGTGGCGGCGGCAGCGGCGGCGGCGACGGTGGCGGTGGCGGCGGCTGCGGCGGTGGCGACGGTGGGAGTGGTGGCGGAGGGCCTTCGCCTTCCCCTGCCCCTGGCTTTGGTGGGTTCGGCGCAGGCCTTGCTCCCAGCCCGGTGTTCGGCCGGCTTGCCAGCTGCCGCACATGCAGCGCAGTGCGGCGTGGCGGAGCAAGCCGCGGCCATGTGACCGGGCTGACTGCAGCGGAAGCACAAGCCGCTGCGGTCCACCTCCGAGGTGCATTGCACCGACACGTGGTGCCCCACGTGGCAGCGGAAGCACCTCAGAGGTCGGGGCTCCAGCAGCTTCACCTGCGCTGAGACCCACCCCACCAGTAGCCTTCGGCCCTCCACAATTTTCCTGGCCGCCGTCACAGGGCAGCTTACCATTGTGGTACGCATACCCGTGTGGTCCGGACGTAGGGTGCCTGCCTTCACCTGCTCAGCAGGGCACCCCCCGGTCCTGGTGACGGCGGCCACCACCTCCTCCTCGGTGACTGAGTCGTCCAGACCCAGGATGCGCAGGTCTGCGCATCTGACGGGCCTGGACACTCGGGCCTCGTCCGCATTCAGGGACGCTCTGAGCTTTTCAGCCAGAGCGTCAGCGGACGAGCCACTGGCCTCACCGGGGATCTCCAGCACTCGCGCCCCTGTCGCGGTGACTTTAAGCCGGAGTCCCCCGGTGATCCCCAGCTCACCGAGGTTCACTGTCGCTTTCGCCTTCGCAAGCACGTCGCGGTAGGTCACGCCCTTCTTTTCCGCGTCCGGCTGTAGTGTGATCACTACAGCTGCGGTCTTCGGGGCGCGGAGCCTAGCCGCGACGCTTCTCGCCTTGGCCTGGCGCTTCCGCTCCGCCTGCCTGGCCTTTTTGGCCGCTTTCCTCCCCTTCTTCCTTTCCCCGACCACCTGCCACCCGGCTTCGGCCGCGGCTGGCTTAGGGGGCGGGGGCGGGGGGAGCGGCCGATGCTGCGGCGGCGGCGGCGGCGGCGTCTGGCCCGCCACTGGCGCCGGCGTTTTCGCCGGCTTTGCCGCCGCCTTGCCCTTCTTCTGGGCCACCGCCTTGCCCGTCTTCTGGGCCACCGCCCCCTTAGCCGGCGCCGGTTTCGCCGGAGCCGGCTTCTCAGGGGCCAACGCAGCCCTGCCGGAGGGCTGGCTGGGCGGCCCCGATCTGGGGGCGGCAGCCGCAGCGGCATATGAGGCCGCCCTCGGGCCCGGGGCGGCCTTGTTAGCCGCCAGGGGGGGGCGCAGGACAATGCCCTCCAGGACGGAGAACCGCGCCTGGAAGGCGGCCAGCTCCTGGCGAACCAGGGCAAGCACCTGGTTCTCCACCGCCGCTGGCTGGCTTTGTCCCTGCTGGCCCCCCCTTTGGGGCGCCTCGCGGGAGCCGGACTCGCGCAGACCGGCCAGGTCTGCTCGGAGCTTCTCGTTCTCCCTTTGGAGAAGCTCCGTAGCGGCCGTCAGGCGGGCGACTTCCTCCCGCAATTTCCCCACCTCGCCCGGGGGAGACCTCGCGTAGGCGGTCTCTGCTGCCGCCAAAATGGAGGCGGAGGCCGCCGGTATGGCCCCAAATTTGGTGGAGGGCTTCACTTTGTGGGCCACAACCCGCAAAGCGGCCTCCACCTCCGCCGCAAACCTGGACTTACGCTCCGCATCGGAGCCGCCAGTTGCACCCGCCTCGTCACCAGAGGTGCCCGAACGGGACACCCCTTGACCGGTCACCCCCGGGTGACTCCCCTCCGCAGCCAGAGCCGCCGCTCTTTCCGCCGCTGAGCGACCCCGCCCCTTGCCCCGGATCCCACCACGCTTGCTTGTGGGGATTTTCCGGGCCGAGGCCAGCTCGCCCTCGGAGGACGACCCATGGTCGCCCTCCGGCCAGGACCGCTTGCGGAAGAACTTGCTGTTCTCCGCAGCAGTCCTGGTCCTCTCGCGCCGGGAGCTCTCTGAGCCTCCCGCGCTCACATCGCTGGATGCGGCGTCGGCATCCGACACCGCATCCCTCCTCACCTCACCTTTGCCTTCGGCAACGTTTTTTGTTTGTGTTAGTGTTTTCTTTTCCATTTTGTTCCCACGAGTAGTGGGGGAATTAAAAAGTCCGTCTGGGGTACCCCCTGTACCCAGATAAGCCTGCGGATTTTAACCCATAACCCGCCAGAGGGTCGGCTGGTACTCTGGCGGGGGGACGCACTAGCGACTGATCCACCCGTCAGCCATACATCCCCTCGCGGTGCGGCGCCGCTTGGGATTCGGGGTAACTTTTTATAGAGGTTTTCTACCTCGCGGTCCGGGCGGCCAAGCCAAGACCCTCGGTCCCTATCGAAGCCGCGAGACGTGATCCACGACACTCCGATGATGGGATTACGATATACGACGGGGACAGTGAAGGACGCAGTCCTTCACTGTCTGCCCGGCGGCAGGGTTAGTGCACACCGAGCCCGCCCTTGCTCCTCCACTGCGCCCTCTGCGTTTCAGAGGGACGCGCGGAGAACCGCCCCCTTGGTCCAACTGGACCCCACCGTGTCAGAATATTGGCCACGACAGTAACATTCCCCGAGGAATAAGAATTTCTTCCCATTCCTAGGGGAAGGATACTGCCGCGCCCAGGGTGCACCGTCCACAGCAGCTGCTGTTCCCTCCAGACGTATCGAGAGGGACCGGCAGCCACTGGGCCCACGAGGAGGTTTTCTGACCAAGCACCCCAAAGCTATGTTCCTAAGGTGGATTTGGGTACATACAGAAACTAAGAGAAAAAACTATTTTATAAAAAATTACAAGTTTTATTTGAGCTAGGCGGGCGAGCGAGGTCTCAAAAGAAGCGGCTCGTCGCGGGCTAGCTAATTACGAAATAAAACAGGGTGGGTGCCGAATAAAATTTTTGAGTTTTGGTCAAAAAACCAGTTTTTGAACCAAAAAATTTAGGGTTTCAACCTCCAACCCGGGCGCCGGCTCACGGAACGCTTACCAGAACACAGGGATGAAGGGTGAGTACTATTGCAACTATAATCTAATGTTATTTTGAATAAAAATTTGGAAAAAACACTAAATTTTGATGATCGTATCTGAAAATTTCGAAAATTTCTAAGGGTTTGTAGGAAACTTTTTTATAGGGGTAGTTCGGTGAGTGCAATATCGTCAGGACGTCGGCGGACGCCTAGTTATGTCTAAAAATGCTGAAAACAGCTTCAAAATCGCACGTCTAGAACCGAAAATATTCACGGTTAGGTTAGGTTAGGTTAGGTTGTGGGGTGCTAGGTCAGAAAACCTCCTAGGGGGCCCAGTGGCTGCCGGTCCTTCTCGATACGTCTGGAGGGAACAGCAGCTGCTGTGGACGGTGCACCCTGGGCGCGGCAGTATCCGTCCCCGATGAATGGGAAGAGATTCTTATTCCTCGGGGAATGTTACTGTCGTGGCCAATATTCTGACACGGTGGGGCGACTCCACGCGGCCCTCTGGGTCGCAGAGGGCGCAGTGGAGGAGCCAGGGCGGGCTCGGTGTGCCGCCGGGCGTTGGGCGCGCTCGGTCCGGTCTTGTGGAGGGCTGGCTCGGGCGCGCCCGGCGTCCGGCGGCGCACTGGGCCCGCCGGTGGTAGGACCGGACCTCTCGCTTCCCGGCGTGGTTGAGCGCCATGCTGGGGTTCGGGGAGGTCTGGTCAGCGGTCGCCTCCTTTTGCGAGTTCGCTCGCAAAGGGAGGAGGCGGAGCGCGCGCGGGGGGGGCGACCCTCTCGTTGCGCCGCTCCGCAGCGGAGGAGCCGGGGCGGGCTCGGTGTGCCGCCGGGCGTTGGGCGCGCTCGGTCCGGTCTTACGGGGCCGGTCCGGGCGCGTCCGGCTTCCGGTGGCGCACCGAGCCCGCCGGTGGTCGGACCGGGCCCTCGCTTCCCGGTGTGGTCGACGCCGTGCTGGGGGGCGGGGAGGCACTGGTCAGCGGTAGCCTCCTTTTGCGAGTTCGCTCGCAAAGGGAGGAGGCGGAGCGCGCGCGGGGGGGCGACCCTCTCGCTGCGCCGCTCCGCAGCGGAAGGGGGAGAAGGCTTCGTGCCCTCCCTCCTCATGGTGACGGCGGGCGGCAGGCACGGGGGTGCCTTCGCCCGCATTGCACCCGTCACCTTAGCGGGTCATTCCGGCCCCCCACACCCGCGAGGGTGTGAGGGGTCGCCTTGCGGGGCAATCGTCGGCGGAGGACTGGTCGTTAAGGCTATGCCGGTTTCCCAGTCCCCCGCCACTATGACGAAGCGGGAATGCGCTGGGTCGTTTTAGTGGGTATACCGGGTTTGGTTCGCCCGGGGAGTCCCACATACCCCTCCTGTCCCCCGATGGGAGGGTATGCGTAATTGCATTTTTTCCCAGCGTCAACAAAAAAAAAAAAAAAAAAAAGGTTAGGTTAGGTTTTTTTTTTTTTTTTTTTTTTGTTTTGGCAGGAGTGGGAAATCCCCACGGACACCTCCACTGTCTCACAGGGTGTGAGACAGTGGAGGTAGTGTCGGACTCGAACCGACTAAAACCCACTCCTGCCCAGCCAGTGTTCCTCTAACATAATCAGAGCCCTTAATGTCTGATTGTTTGGCTTGATTGCTAACAGGTGGTCGGAGCGACCACTTGATACGCGTTTTTGTTTCGGTTTAGTTTTTGTTTCTTAATTTTTGTCACTTTACATTTTGCATTGTTATTTATTACTATTTATCATTTAATTCATATATATAGTACATAAAATAAATAATTATTTACTATTTCAATACTATTTTATTTTAAAATGTCCTCAAGCTATTTTCTACTAAAACTATATTTATTTAACCCTTATATTAATGCCCATTTTCTCTTTATTTCATTTTAAAATTTTGTTTTCGTCTACTTGTTTTTATTTCAATGATACTTAAGCTATATATTTAATATATACTTTTATATCACATATTAGAATTTAACAACTAACTTACTTATATATATACAACTGACTAGTGTTTTGATTTTAATTTTACCTTTTAAAATTGGTTTTAAATTATTCTCAAAACGAGTGTGTTTTACACTGAGTTCGACACAACCCGATGACTCCACCAGGGCTAGCCCATGGACCGTCTTAACCTGGGCCAGTTTCTCATGAAACTGACTCCAGTTCCGATTTTTCAAGTTCCTAACCCTGGTGGTTTGCATTATGCGTCTGGTATCAAATTGTGGCGAACTAGTGCTCTGTATGTACTTGGAAGTGGGCGCACCCGCAACTTTAGCAATAAGCTATTGCTGCCCTCGCGAATGCGTCCCACTTCCTACGTACTGGGCATTCACTACTGAATGCATTGTGCGAGTGTTCCCCCAGCTTGGCTCTGGTGCAGTTAATGCACACCGCTGCTTCGCCAATCTGTTTCACTGGGCAGTCCAACCTGAGGTGTGGACCGCCACAGTGACAGCACAGATCGGCTGGCTCCGTGCACAGGCGTTTGCCATGGCCGTATGCCAAGCAGCGGGTGCACTGCACCAGAGGCGTCTGATCCTCGACGCGCACTCTCTGGAGGTCAATACGAAGCTTGCCTCCTTCGAGTGCCCTCTTCCAGACTGCTGGGGTGACACTCAGCACAATGCTATTCGTGTGTGGGTTCCGCGTCTTCTTCCTGTACTTTATGGACATTTTCTGTGCCTCGTCGTCGAGGCCGTGAAAAATCTCCCTGTTCTGGTTCCTGAGGGCCTTCAGCACTTCATCGTCACTGTGTACGAGCAGCACGTCCCTCAGAACCAGAAGCGGGTCTCGATTTTTTACTTCCTCGACAACGAGGTTTGCTCCGACCGCCTGTAGTCGCTTCTTTAATTTCAACCTTTCCTCCTCCGTTGCACAACCCATAATGATCTTTTGATCTTTTGCCTTTCTCACTTTTTCAACCCGCACCCAACCCTCTTTGGCGTCCACTGCCTTTCTGACCCGTTCCAAAACCTCGTCCCCCGTGTCCATTTCTTGCGTCGAGGAGACAACCACCGAGTGCAGCGTCGCTCGCTCCAGGGCCTGTCCCCCGGTGTGACGCTTACTCGCGGCCGCTGCACTGGCGTAGGTCCTCCCCTCAACGCTTTCCCAGCCAGCCAGACTGTCTCGGAGCTTTTCCACCTTCTCGGTGTTCTCCTTTACAATCGAGATGTGCTCCTTCAAGGTGGTAATGAGCTCAGTCTGGCTAGCGAGACTCTCAGAAATGGACTGGGGACAGCAGTCAGCAGTGGGTACGGGTGCTGGTGCGGGCTCCGGTGCGGCAGGGGCCTTGTCGCGCTCCGACTCCTTGACAAGCTCAAAAAGCCTGTTTATGGCCTCGAGTACCGCAGTCTTGATGTCGGTCCTGAGGTTGCGAGAGTTGCCCAAATTAAGCTTAGCTTTATTCAGGCAAGCTCTCGCCTCCGCAGTGCGACTGGGGTACCTATCCTCAGGCTTTTTGAGCTGTCCGGTCGTAGTCGTAGTGGCTCGGCACGTCCCCGAAGTGACAGGGCCCTCTCGGGAGGCGGAAGGAGTGTCGTCTCCGAAAGAGATTCTCCTCCTCGCCGCAGCAGATGAAGGCCCCGCTTTCTCCGCCGATCGCGGCGAGCCACCAGAGCCTTGGGCCCTCACGGTGCTGGATGGGGTGCAGAACATCCTTGATAGTTTGGGAGCAGGTACTATATGAACGGACTCCTGTAAAGAGGGAGTCAGAACGATAACACCTACTCGGGAGGAGGGAAGTGATTTAAGACACTGGTATTTCTGTGTCCCTGTAAAGAGGGGAACACAGTAAATAATAATAAATCGTTTAAAAAATATTTACAATAAAATTAATTATAATAATTGTCAGTTAAAAACGTAAAATTAATTAAAAAGCCTTTGCAGACTCGGTCAAATAAAATTAAAAATTCGAGATTTCCCTGCCAAACCCTTCAACAGGCCTATTATAAACTAAAAAAGATAAAATACAATTAAATAATTTTTGCCGAAAACCCCACGTCTACCTTCCTATAGACCAGAGGGCGGGTGGGTGGGCAAAATTTTATTTGAGCTAGACGGGCGAGCGAGGTCTCAAAAGAAGCGGCTCGTCGCGGGCTAGCTAATTACGAAATAAAACAGGGTGGGTGCCGAATAAAATTTTTGAGTTTTGGTCAAAAAACCAGTTTTTGAACCAAAAAATTTAGGTTTTCAACCTCCAGCCCAGGCGCCGGCTCACGGAACGCGGACCAGAACACAGGGATGAAAGGTGAGTACTATTGAAACTATAATCTAACGTTATTTTGAAAGAAAATTTGGAAAAAACACTAAATTTTGATGATCGTATCTGAAAATTTCGAAAAATTTCAAGGGTTGTAGGGAAATTTTTTATATGGTCGTTCCGGTGGGTGCAATATCGTCAATACGTAGGCGGACGCCTAGTTAGGTCTAAAAATGCTGAAAACAGCTTCAAAATCGCACGTCCAGAACCGAATATGGGTTAGGTTAGGTTAGGTTAGGTTGGGGTGCTAGGTCAGAAAACCTCCTCGTGGGCCCAGTGGCTGCCGGTCCTTCTCGATACGTCTGGAGGGAACAGCAGCTGCTGAGGACGGTGCACCCTGGGCGCGGCAGTATCCGTCCCCGATGAATGGGAAGAGATTCTTATTCCTCGGGGAACGTTACTGTCGTGGCCGATATTCTGACACGGTGGGGCGACTCCACGCGGCCCTCTGGGACGCAGAGGGCGCAGTGGAGGAGCCAGGGCGGGCTCGGTGTGCCGCCGGGCGTTGGGCGCGCTCGGTCCGGTCTTGCGGAGGGCTGGGCCGGGCGCATCCGGCTTCCGGCGGCGCACCGAACCCGCCGGTGGGTGGACCGGGCCCTCGCTTCCCGGCGTGGTCAACGCCGTGCTGGGGGGCGGGCAGGCCTGGTCAGCGGTCGCCTCCTTTTGCGAGTTCGTCTCGCAAAGGGAGGAGGCGGAGCGCGCGCGGGGGGGGCGACCCTCTCGTTGCGCCGCTCCGCAGCGGAGGAGCCAGGGTGGGCTCGGTGTGCCGCCGGGCGTTGGGCGCGCTCGGTCCGGTCTTGCGGGGCCGGGCCGGGCGCGTCCGGCTTCCGGTGGCGCACCGAGCCCGCCGGTGGTTGGACCGGGCCCTCGCTTCCCGGCGTGGTCGGCACCGTGCTGGGGGGCGGGGAGGCCTGGTCGGCGGTCGCCTCCTTTTGCGAGTTCGCTCGCAAAGGGAGGAGGCGGAGCGCGCGCGGGGGGGGCGACCCTCTCGCTGCGCCGCTCCGCAGCGGAGGGGGGAGAGGGCGTTGTGCCCTCCCTCCTCATGGTGACGGCGGGCGGCAGGCACGGGGGTGCCTTCGCCCGCATTGCACACGTCACCTTTGCGGTCATTCCGGCCCCCCACACCCGCGAGGGTGTGAGGGGTCGCCTTGCGGGGCAATCGTCGGCGGAGGACTGGTCGTTAAGGCTATGCCGGTTTCCCAGTCCCCCGCCACTATGACGAAGCGGGAATGCGCTGGGTCGTTTTAGTGGGTATACCGGGTTTGGTTCGCCCGGGGAGTCCCACATACCCCTCCCGTCCCCCGGCGGGTGGGTATGCGTAATGCATTTTTTCCCAGCGTCAAAAAAAAAAAAAAAAAAAAAAAAAAAAAAAAAAAAAAAAGGTTAGGTTAGGTTAGGTTAGGTTAGGTTAGGTTGGGGTGCTAGGTCAGAAAACCTCCTAGGGGGCCCAGTGGCTGCCGGTCCTTCTCGATACGTCTGGAGGGAACAGCAGCTGCTGTGGACGGTGCACCCTGGGCGCGGCAGTATCCGTCCCCGATGAATGGGAAGAGATTCTTATTCCTCGGGGAACGTTACTGTCGTGGCCAATATTCTGACACGGTGGGGCGACTCCACGCGGCCCTCTGGGACGCAGAGGGCGCAGTGGAGGAGCCAGGGCGGGCTCGGTGTGCCGCCGGGCGTTGGGCGCGCTCGGTCCGGTCTTGTGGAGGGCTGGGCCGGGCGCGTCCGGCTTCCGGCGGCGCACCGAGCCCGCCGGTGGGTGGACCGGGCCCTCGCTTCCCGGCATGGTCGACGCCGTGCTGGGGGGCGGGGAGGCCTGGTCAGCGGTAGCCTCCTTTTGCGAGTTCGCTCGCAAAGGGAGGAGGCGGAGCGCGCGCGGGGGGGGCGACCCTCTCGTTGCGCCGCTCCGCAGCGGAGGAGCCGGGGCGGGCTCGGTGTGCCGCCGGGCGTTGGGCGCGCTCGGTCCGGTCTTACGGGGCCGGTCCGGGCGCGTCCGGCTTCCGGTGGCGCACCGAGCCCGCCGGTGGTCGGACCGGGCCCTCGCTTCCCGGTGTGGTCGACGCCGTGCTGGGGGGCGGGGAGGCACTGGTCAGCGGTAGCCTCCTTTTGCGAGTTCGCTCGCAAAGGGAGGAGGCGGAGCGCGCGCGGGGGGGCGACCCTCTCGCTGCGCCGCTCCGCAGCGGAAGGGGGAGAAGGCTTCGTGCCCTCCCTCCTCATGGTGACGGCGGGCGGCAGGCACGGGGGTGCCTTCGCCCGCATTGCACCCGTCACCTTAGCGGGTCATTCCGGCCCCCCACACCCGCGAGGGTGTGAGGGGTCGCCTTGCGGGGCAATCGTCGGCGGAGGACTGGTCGTTAAGGCTATGCCGGTTTCCCAGTCCCCCGCCACTATGACGAAGCGGGAATGCGCTGGGTCGTTTTAGTGGGTATACCGGGTTTGGTTCGCCCGGGGAGTCCCACATACCCCTCCTGTCCCCCGATGGGAGGGTATGCGTAATTGCATTTTTTCCCAGCGTCAACAAAAAAAAAAAAAAAAAAAAGGTTAGGTTAGGTTTTTTTTTTTTTTTTTTTTTTGTTTTGGCAGGAGTGGGAAATCCCCACGGACACCTCCACTGTCTCACAGGGTGTGAGACAGTGGAGGTAGTGTCGGACTCGAACCGACTAAAACCCACTCCTGCCCAGCCAGTGTTCCTCTAACATAATCAGAGCCCTTAATGTCTGATTGTTTGGCTTGATTGCTAACAGGTGGTCGGAGCGACCACTTGATACGCGTTTTTGTTTCGGTTTAGTTTTTGTTTCTTAATTTTTGTCACTTTACATTTTGCATTGTTATTTATTACTATTTATCATTTAATTCATATATATAGTACATAAAATAAATAATTATTTACTATTTCAATACTATTTTATTTTAAAATGTCCTCAAGCTATTTTCTACTAAAACTATATTTATTTAACCCTTATATTAATGCCCATTTTCTCTTTATTTCATTTTAAAATTTTGTTTTCGTCTACTTGTTTTTATTTCAATGATACTTAAGCTATATATTTAATATATACTTTTATATCACATATTAGAATTTAACAACTAACTTACTTATATATATACAACTGACTAGTGTTTTGATTTTAATTTTACCTTTTAAAATTGGTTTTAAATTATTCTCAAAACGAGTGTGTTTTACACTGAGTTCGACACAACCCGATGACTCCACCAGGGCTAGCCCATGGACCGTCTTAACCTGGGCCAGTTTCTCATGAAACTGACTCCAGTTCCGATTTTTCAAGTTCCTAACCCTGGTGGTTTGCATTATGCGTCTGGTATCAAATTGTGGCGAACTAGTGCTCTGTATGTACTTGGAAGTGGGCGCACCCGCAACTTTAGCAATAAGCTATTGCTGCCCTCGCGAATGCGTCCCACTTCCTACGTACTGGGCATTCACTACTGAATGCATTGTGCGAGTGTTCCCCCAGCTTGGCTCTGGTGCAGTTAATGCACACCGCTGCTTCGCCAATCTGTTTCACTGGGCAGTCCAACCTGAGGTGTGGACCGCCACAGTGACAGCACAGATCGGCTGGCTCCGTGCACAGGCGTTTGCCATGGCCGTATGCCAAGCAGCGGGTGCACTGCACCAGAGGCGTCTGATCCTCGACGCGCACTCTCTGGAGGTCAATACGAAGCTTGCCTCCTTCGAGTGCCCTCTTCCAGACTGCTGGGGTGACACTCAGCACAATGCTATTCGTGTGTGGGTTCCGCGTCTTCTTCCTGTACTTTATGGACATTTTCTGTGCCTCGTCGTCGAGGCCGTGAAAAATCTCCCTGTTCTGGTTCCTGAGGGCCTTCAGCACTTCATCGTCACTGTGTACGAGCAGCACGTCCCTCAGAACCAGAAGCGGGTCTCGATTTTTTACTTCCTCGACAACGAGGTTTGCTCCGACCGCCTGTAGTCGCTTCTTTAATTTCAACCTTTCCTCCTCCGTTGCACAACCCATAATGATCTTTTGATCTTTTGCCTTTCTCACTTTTTCAACCCGCACCCAACCCTCTTTGGCGTCCACTGCCTTTCTGACCCGTTCCAAAACCTCGTCCCCCGTGTCCATTTCTTGCGTCGAGGAGACAACCACCGAGTGCAGCGTCGCTCGCTCCAGGGCCTGTCCCCCGGTGTGACGCTTACTCGCGGCCGCTGCACTGGCGTAGGTCCTCCCCTCAACGCTTTCCCAGCCAGCCAGACTGTCTCGGAGCTTTTCCACCTTCTCGGTGTTCTCCTTTACAATCGAGATGTGCTCCTTCAAGGTGGTAATGAGCTCAGTCTGGCTAGCGAGACTCTCAGAAATGGACTGGGGACAGCAGTCAGCAGTGGGTACGGGTGCTGGTGCGGGCTCCGGTGCGGCAGGGGCCTTGTCGCGCTCCGACTCCTTGACAAGCTCAAAAAGCCTGTTTATGGCCTCGAGTACCGCAGTCTTGATGTCGGTCCTGAGGTTGCGAGAGTTGCCCAAATTAAGCTTAGCTTTATTCAGGCAAGCTCTCGCCTCCGCAGTGCGACTGGGGTACCTATCCTCAGGCTTTTTGAGCTGTCCGGTCGTAGTCGTAGTGGCTCGGCACGTCCCCGAAGTGACAGGGCCCTCTCGGGAGGCGGAAGGAGTGTCGTCTCCGAAAGAGATTCTCCTCCTCGCCGCAGCAGATGAAGGCCCCGCTTTCTCCGCCGATCGCGGCGAGCCACCAGAGCCTTGGGCCCTCACGGTGCTGGATGGGGTGCAGAACATCCTTGATAGTTTGGGAGCAGGTACTATATGAACGGACTCCTGTAAAGAGGGAGTCAGAACGATAACACCTACTCGGGAGGAGGGAAGTGATTTAAGACACTGGTATTTCTGTGTCCCTGTAAAGAGGGGAACACAGTAAATAATAATAAATCGTTTAAAAAATATTTACAATAAAATTAATTATAATAATTGTCAGTTAAAAACGTAAAATTAATTAAAAAGCCTTTGCAGACTCGGTCAAATAAAATTAAAAATTCGAGATTTCCCTGCCAAACCCTTCAACAGGCCTATTATAAACTAAAAAAGATAAAATACAATTAAATAATTTTTGCCGAAAACCCCACGTCTACCTTCCTATAGACCAGAGGGCGGGTGGGTGGGCAAAATTTTATTTGAGCTAGACGGGCGAGCGAGGTCTCAAAAGAAGCGGCTCGTCGCGGGCTAGCTAATTACGAAATAAAACAGGGTGGGTGCCGAATAAAATTTTTGAGTTTTGGTCAAAAAACCAGTTTTTGAACCAAAAAATTTAGGTTTTCAACCTCCAGCCCAGGCGCCGGCTCACGGAACGCGGACCAGAACACAGGGATGAAAGGTGAGTACTATTGAAACTATAATCTAACGTTATTTTGAAAGAAAATTTGGAAAAAACACTAAATTTTGATGATCGTATCTGAAAATTTCGAAAAATTTCAAGGGTTGTAGGGAAATTTTTTATATGGTCGTTCCGGTGGGTGCAATATCGTCAATACGTAGGCGGACGCCTAGTTAGGTCTAAAAATGCTGAAAACAGCTTCAAAATCGCACGTCCAGAACCGAATATGGGTTAGGTTAGGTTAGGTTAGGTTGGGGTGCTAGGTCAGAAAACCTCCTCGTGGGCCCAGTGGCTGCCGGTCCTTCTCGATACGTCTGGAGGGAACAGCAGCTGCTGAGGACGGTGCACCCTGGGCGCGGCAGTATCCGTCCCCGATGAATGGGAAGAGATTCTTATTCCTCGGGGAACGTTACTGTCGTGGCCGATATTCTGACACGGTGGGGCGACTCCACGCGGCCCTCTGGGACGCAGAGGGCGCAGTGGAGGAGCCAGGGCGGGCTCGGTGTGCCGCCGGGCGTTGGGCGCGCTCGGTCCGGTCTTGCGGAGGGCTGGGCCGGGCGCATCCGGCTTCCGGCGGCGCACCGAACCCGCCGGTGGGTGGACCGGGCCCTCGCTTCCCGGCGTGGTCAACGCCGTGCTGGGGGGCGGGCAGGCCTGGTCAGCGGTCGCCTCCTTTTGCGAGTTCGTCTCGCAAAGGGAGGAGGCGGAGCGCGCGCGGGGGGGGCGACCCTCTCGTTGCGCCGCTCCGCAGCGGAGGAGCCAGGGTGGGCTCGGTGTGCCGCCGGGCGTTGGGCGCGCTCGGTCCGGTCTTGCGGGGCCGGGCCGGGCGCGTCCGGCTTCCGGTGGCGCACCGAGCCCGCCGGTGGTTGGACCGGGCCCTCGCTTCCCGGCGTGGTCGGCACCGTGCTGGGGGGCGGGGAGGCCTGGTCGGCGGTCGCCTCCTTTTGCGAGTTCGCTCGCAAAGGGAGGAGGCGGAGCGCGCGCGGGGGGGGCGACCCTCTCGCTGCGCCGCTCCGCAGCGGAGGGGGGAGAGGGCGTTGTGCCCTCCCTCCTCATGGTGACGGCGGGCGGCAGGCACGGGGGTGCCTTCGCCCGCATTGCACACGTCACCTTTGCGGTCATTCCGGCCCCCCACACCCGCGAGGGTGTGAGGGGTCGCCTTGCGGGGCAATCGTCGGCGGAGGACTGGTCGTTAAGGCTATGCCGGTTTCCCAGTCCCCCGCCACTATGACGAAGCGGGAATGCGCTGGGTCGTTTTAGTGGGTATACCGGGTTTGGTTCGCCCGGGGAGTCCCACATACCCCTCCCGTCCCCCGGCGGGTGGGTATGCGTAATGCATTTTTTCCCAGCGTCAAAAAAAAAAAAAAAAAAAAAAAAAAAAAAAAAAAAAAAGGTTAGGTTAGGTTAGGTTAGGTTAGGTTAGGTTGGGGTGGGGTGCTAGGTCAGAAAACCTCCTCGTGGGCCCAGTGGCTGCCGGTCCTTCTCGATACGTCTGGAAGGAACAGCAGCTGCTGAGGACGGTGCACCCTGGGCGCGGCAGTATCCGTCCCCGATGAATGGGAAGTGATTCTTATTCCTCGGGGAACGTTACTGTCGTGGCCGATATTCTGACACGGTGGGGCGACTCCGCGCGACCCTCTGAGACGCAGAGGGCGCAGTGGAGGAGCCAGGGCGGGCTCGGTGTGCCGCCGGGCGTTGGGCGCGCTCGGTCCGGTCTTGTGGAGGGCTGGATCGGGCGCGTCCGGCTTCCGGCGGCGCACCGAGCCCGCCGGTGGGTGGACCGGGCCCTCGCTTCCCGGCGTGGTCGATGCCATGCTGGGGGGCGGGGAGGCCTGGTCAGCGGTCGCCTCCTTTTGCGAGTTCGCTCGCAAAGGGAGGAGGCGGAGCGCGCGCGGGGGGGCGATCCTCTCGTTGCGCCGCTCCGCAGCGGAGGAGCCGGGGCGGGCTCGGTGTGCCGCCGGGCGTTGGACGCGTCCGGCGTCCGGCGGCGCACCGAGCCTGCCGGTGGTCGGACCGGACCTCTCGCTTCCCGGCGTGGTCGATGCCATGCTGGGGGGCGGGGAGGCCTGGTCAGCGGTCGCCTCCTTTTGCGAGTTCGCTCGCAAAGGGAGGAGGCGGAGCGCGCGCGGTGGGGGCGACCCTCTCGCTGCGCCGCTCCGCAGCGGAAGGGGGAGAAGGCGTTGTGCCCTCCCTCCTCATGGTGACGGCGGGCGGCAGGCACGGGGGTGCCTTCGCCCGCATTGCACTCGTCACCTTTGCGGGTCATTCCGGCCCCCCACACCCGCGAGGGTGTGAGGGGTCGCCTTGCGGGGCAATCGTCGGCGGAGGACTGGTCGTTAAGGCTATGCCGGTTTCCCAGTCCCCCGCCACTATGACGAAGCGGGAATGCGCTGGGTCGTTTTAGTGGGTATACCGGGTCCGCCCGGGGAGTCCCACATACCCCTCCTGTCCCCCGATGGGAGGGTATGCGTAATGCATTTTTTCCCAGCGTTAACAAAAAAAAAAAAAAAAAAAAGGTTAGGTTGGGGTGCTAGGTCAGAAAACCTCCTAGGGGGCCCAGTGGCTGCCGGTCCTTCTCGATACGTCTGGAGGGAACAGCAGCTGCTGTGGACGGTGCACCCTGGGCGCGGCAGTATCCGTCCCCGATGAATGGGAAGAGATTCTTATTCCTCGGGGAACGTTACTGTCGTGGCCAATATTCTGACACGGTGGGGCGACTCCACGCGGCCCTCTGGGACGCAGAGGGCGCAGTGGAGGAGCCAGGGCGGGCTCGGTGTGCCGCCGGGCGTTGGGCGCGCTCGGTCCGGTCTTGTGGAGGGCTGGGCCGGGCGCGTCCGGCTTCCGGCGGCGCACCGAGCCCGCCGGTGGGTGGACCGGGCCCTCGCTTCCCGGCATGGTCGACGCCGTGCTGGGGGGCGGGGAGGCCTGGTCAGCGGTAGCCTCCTTTTGCGAGTTCGCTCGCAAAGGGAGGAGGCGGAGCGCGCGCGGGGGGGGCGACCCTCTCGTTGCGCCGCTCCGCAGCGGAGGAGCCGGGGCGGGCTCGGTGTGCCGCCGGGCGTTGGGCGCGCTCGGTCCGGTCTTACGGGGCCGGTCCGGGCGCGTCCGGCTTCCGGTGGCGCACCGAGCCCGCCGGTGGTCGGACCGGGCCCTCGCTTCCCGGCGTGGTCGACGCCGTGCTGGGGGGCGGGGAGGCCTGGTCAGCGGTAGCCTCCTTTTGCGAGTTCGCTCGCAAAGGGAGGAGGCGGAGCGCGCGCGGGGGGGGCGACCCTCTCGCTGCGCCGCTCCGCAGCGGAAGGGGGAGAAGGCTTCGTGCCCTCCCTCCTCATGGTGACGGCGGGCGGCAGGCACGGGGGTGCCTTCGCCCGCATTGCACTCGTCACCTTTGCGGTCATTCCGGCCCCCCACACCCGTGAGGGTGTGAGGGGTTGTCTTGCGGGGCAATCGTCGGCGGAGGACTGGTCGTTAAGGCTATGCCGGTTTCCCAGTTCCCCGCCACTATGACGAAGCGGGAATGCGCTGGGTCGTTTTAGTGGGTATACCGGGTTTGGTTCGCCCGGGGAGTCCCACATACCCCTCCTGTCCCCCGATAGGAGGGTATGCGTAATGCATTTTTTCCCAGCGTCAACAAAAAAAAAAAAAAAAAAAAGGTTAGGTTAGGTTGGGGTGGGGTGCTAGGTCAGAAAACCTCCTAGGGGGCCCAGTGGCTGCCGGTCCTTCTCGATACGTCTGGAGGGAACAGCAGCTGCTGTGGACGGTGCACCCTGGGCGCGGCAGTATCCGTCCCCGATGAATGGGAAGAGATTCTTATTCCTCGGGGAATGTTACTGTCGTGGCCAATATTCTGACACGGTGGGGCGACTCCACGCGGCCCTCTGGGTCGCAGAGGGCGCAGTGGAGGAGCCAGGGCGGGCTCGGTGTGCCGCCGGGCGTTGGGCGCGCTCGGTCCGGTCTTGGGAGGGCTGGCTCGGGCGCGCCCGGCGTCCGGCGGCGCACTGGGCCCGCCGGTGGTAGGACCGGACCTCTCGCTTCCCGGCGTGGTTGAGCGCCACGCTGGGGGGCGGGGAGGCCTGGTCAGCGGTTGCCTCCTTTTGCGAGTTCACTCGCAAAGGGAGGAGGCGGAGCACGCGCGGGGGGGTGATCCCCTCGCTGCGCCGCTCCGCAGCGGAAGGGGGGAGAAGGCGTCATGCCCTCCCTCCTCATGGTGACGGCGGGCGGCAGGCACGGGGGTGCCTTCGCCCGCATTGCACTCGTCACCTTTGCGGTCATTCCGGCCCCCCACACCCGCGAGGGTGTGAGGGGTCGCCTTGCGGGGCAATCGTCGGCGGAGGACTGGTCGTTAAGGCTATGCCGGTTTCCCAGTCCCCCGCCACTATGACGAAGCGGGAATGCGCTGGGTCGTTTTAGTGGGTATACCGGGTTTGGTTCGCCCGGGGAGTCCCACATACCCCTCCTGTCCCCCGATGGGAGGGTATGCGTAATTGCATTTTTTCCCAGCGTCAACAAAAAAAAAAAAAAAAAAAAAAAGGTTAGGTTGGGGTGCTAGGTCAGAAAACCTCCTAGGGGGCCCAGTGGCTGCCGGTCCTTCTCGATACGTCTGGAGGGAACAGCAGCTGCTGTGGACGGTGCACCCTGGGCGCGGCAGTATCCGTCCCCGATGAATGGGAAGAGATTCTTATTCCTCGGGGAATGTTACTGTCGTGGCCAATATTCTGACACGGTGGGGCGACTCCACGCGGCCCTCTGGGACGCAGAGGGCGCAGTGGAGGAGCCAGGGCGGGCTCGGTGTGCCGCCGGGCGTTGGGCGCGCTCGGTCCGGTCTTGTGGAGTGCTGGCTCGGGCGCGTCCGGCGTCCGGCGGCGCACTGGGCCCGCCGGTGGTAGGACCGGACCTCTCGCTTCCCGACGTGGTTGAGCGCCACGCTGGGGCTCGGGGAGGCCTGGTCAGCGGTCGCCTCCTTTTGCGAGGTCAACTCGCAAAGGGAGGAGGCGGGGCGCGCGCGGGGGGGCGATCCCCTCGCTGCGCCGCTCCGCAGCGGAAGGGGGAGAGGGCGTTGTGCCCTCCCTCCTCACGGTGACGGCGGGCGGCAGGCACGGGGGTGCCTTCGCCCGCATTGCACTCGTCACCTTTGCGGTCATTCCGGCCCCCCACACTCGTAAGGGTGTGAGGGGTTGTCTTGCGGGGCAATCGTCGGCGGAGGACTGGGCGCGCCTGGCGTCCGGCGGCGCACTGGGCCCGCCGGTGGTAGGACCGGACCTCTCGCTTCCCGGCGTGGTTGAGCGCCATGCTGGGGTTCGGGGAGGTCTGGTCAGCGGTTGCCTCCTTTTGCGAGTTCGCTCGCAAAGGGAGGAGGCGGAGCGCGCGCGGGGGGGGCGACCCTCTCGTTGCGCCGCTCCGCAGCGGAGGAGCCGGGGCGGGCTCGGTGTGCCGCCGGGCGTTGGGCGCGCTCGGTCCGGTCTTGCGGGGCCGGTCCGGGCGCGTCCGGCTTCCGGTGGCGCACCGAGCCCGCTGGTGGTCGGACCGGGCCCTCGCTTCCCGGTGTGGTCGACGCCGTGCTGGGGGGCGGGGAGGCACTGGTCAGCGGTAGCCTCCTTTTGCGAGTTCGCTCGCAAAGGGAGGAGGCGGAGCGCGCGCGGGGGGGGCGACCCTCTCGCTGCGCCGCTCCGCAGCGGAAGGGGGAGAAGGCTTCGTGCCCTCCCTCCTCATGGTGACGGCGGGCGGCAGGCACGGGGGTGCCTTCGCCCGCATTGCACCCGTCACCTTAGCGGGTCATTCCGGCCCCCCACACCCGCGAGGGTGTGAGGGGTCGCCTTGCGGGGCAATCGTCGGCGGAGGACTGGTCGTTAAGGCTATGCCGGTTTCCCAGTCCCCCGCCACTCTGACGAAGCGGGAATGCGCTGGGTCGTTTTAGTGGGTATACCGGGTTTGGTTCGCCCGGGGAGTCCCACATACCCCTCCCGTCCCCCGGCGGGTGGGTATGCGTAATGCATTTTTTCCCAGCGTTAACAAAAAAAAAAAAAAAAAAAAAAAAAAAAAAAGGTTAGGTTAGGTTGGGGTGCTAGGTCAGAAAACCTCCTAGGGGGCCCAGTGGCTGCCGGTCCTTCTCGATACGTCTGGAGGGAACAGCAGCTGCTGAGGACGGTGCACCCTGGGCGCGGCAGTATCCGTCCCCGATGAATGGGAAGAGCTTCTTATTCCTCGGGGAACGTTACTGTCGTGGCCGATATTCTGACACGGTGGGGCGACTCCACGCGGCCCTCTGGGACGCAGAGGGCGCAGTGGAGGAGCCAGGGCGGGCTCGGTGTGCCGCCGGGCGTTGGGCGCGCTCGGTCCGGTCTTGTGGAGGGCTGGGCCGGGCGCGTCCGGCTTCCGGCGGCGCACCGAGCCCGCCGGTGGGTGGACCGGGCCCTCGCTTCCCGGCGTGGTCGACGCCGTGCTGGGGGGCGGGGAGGCCTGGTCAGCGGTAGCCTCCTTTTGCGAGTTCGCTCGCAAAGGGAGGAGGCGGAGCGCGCGCGGGGGAGCGATCCTCTCGTTGCGCCGCTCCGCAGCGGAGGAGCCGGGGCGGGCTCGGTGTGCCGCCGGGCGTTGGGCGCGCTCGGTCCGGTCTTACGGGGCCGGGCCGGGCGCGTCCGGCTTCCGGTGGCGCACCGAGCCCGCCGGTGGTCGGACCGGGCCCTCGCTTCCCGGCGTGGTCGATGCCATGCTGGGGGGCGGGGAGGCCTGGTCAGCGGTAGCCTCCTTTTGCGAGTTCGCTCGCAAAGGGAGGAGGCGGAGCGCGCGCGGGGGGGGCGACCCTCTCGCTGCGCCGCTCCGCAGCGGAAGGGGGAGAAGGCTTCGTGCCCTCCCTCCTCATGGTGACGGCGGGCGGCAGGCACGGGGGTGCCTTCGCCCGCATTGCACCCGTCACCTTAGCGGGTCATTCCGGCCCCCCACACCCGCGAGGGTGTGAGGGGTCGCCTCGCGGGGCAATCGTCGGCGGAGGACTGGTCGTTAAGGCTATGCCGGTTTCCCAGTCCCCCGCCACTATGACGAAGCGGGAATGCGCTGGGTCGTTTTAGTGGGTATACCGGGTTTGGTTCGCCCGGGGAGTCCCACATACCCCTTCCTGTCCCCCGATGGGAGGGTATGCGTAATTGCATTTTTTCCCAGCGTCAACAAAAAAAAAAAAAAAAAAAAAAAAAAAAAAAAAAAAAAAAAAGGTTAGGTTAGGTTGGGGGACCCCCCACAGAGCATACGTCCACGTCGTGTCCCCTGGAAACAGCCCAGTTCTGACCACCGTAACGGAGTGGCAGACTGGGTCTGGCTAAAGTGCTCTGTGACTTCGTAGCGAATTTTTATTTTATTGCCTTGTGTCGACTACACCATGCCTAAAACACCCTCGCGGGACGCCTCCGGGCGCTTTTTAAAATCAAAAGGCCCTTCTCAGGGCCAACCCAAAGGCCCTTCTCAGGGCCAACCCAAAGGCCCTTCTCAGGGCCAACCAAAAGGCCCTTCTCAGGGCCACCCCGACGCTTCATTGTCGGAAGCTAGCCGCGCGCCGTCTGCGGCTAGCTACTTCGGAGGGGCCGAGTCGTCTGACAGCGACTCGGTTGTTGGAGTGTCGGACGCGAGTGGCGCTCGGTCGCGGAAGCGCGTTAGGGGGTCCGGGAGTTCCTCGGCTTCGGGGTCCAAACCGTTGTCGAAGGCTAAAAAGCCGACGACGACGGCCGCGGACACCCACGTCGTTGGGCTCGCGGACGCCCAACGCCAGCTGGATCTGGCACGGCGGACGCAGCTCCAGCAAGAGCTGGAAGAGAGAGTTGCCGCCAAGGAGAAGCGTGCGCACATCGCCCGGGCCAAGTCCGGGTACGGTGCGTCGTCCCGGGTTCTGTACGCGAACCACTCCTTGGCGGAACTAGAAAGGATGGCGGAGGAGGACGAGGAGGAGATCGTAGAGGTCGCCTCTAAGTCCTCCAACCTGAAAGGGACCTTTCAGAAGGCCCTCAAATGTCGGGCCGCGAGCATGCGCGGGGTCGTCGCTGAGCTGGTCCAGCGGACGGCCTCCGACGAGACGCGGCAGCTGCAGGCGAGGGTGGATCGCCTGCAGTCGGAGGTCAGCCAGCTTCATCTGAAGCTGGCTGAAGCCACGGCCCGGCCACAACAGGTCGAGGCGAGCCCTGTGGCAGAGGGCGCTGCCTCGGCCCGGCCACAACAGGCCAAGGCGAGGCCTGCAGCAGAGGGCCCCTCCTCCAACCTTGAGGATATTATCCGCAAGGTAGTAATGGAGGAGAGGGCCTTCACAAGAGCCTGCATAGCGGGAATTGAGGACCGGCTCCTGCCGGAGAAACGCCTCCGACCGCCGCTTGCGGCGGATAAGAGGCGGTCTGAGCCGGGGCCGTCCTCAACCCAGGCGCATGAGAGGCGGTCTGAGCCGGGGCCGTCCTCCTCCCAAGCGGAAGATGCCCTTCTTCCCTCAACCACCCCGTCCAACGAGTGGACGGAGGTGCGTAAGGGGAAGGGCAAAGGGAAGGGCAAGAGGTCGGCAGCGGCCGTCCCAGCTGTCCCTGCCGTCCCCGCTACCCCCGCTCCCAGCCAGTCGCAGCCGACCGGCAAGGGAAGGGGTAAGGGGAACGGCAAAGGGAAGGGCGGGGGAAGGGGGCAGTTGGTCCCCCCGAAAACCGCGGCCGTCGTGGTGACGCTCACCGCGGAGGCTGCGGGGCGAGGGGAGACCTACGCCTCCATTTTGGTGCGGGCGCGTGGCAATGCCGATCCCACTCAGCTGGGGATCGGCAGTGTGTCGTGCCGGCGGACGCAGGCCGGGGCTCGAATTTTCGAGTTCCCGGGGGCCGAGGGCAGCGCCCGTGCTGACCTCTTTGCAGCCAAGCTGCAGGAGGTCATCGCGGACTCTGCCAAGGTGGCCCGGCCGGTGAAGACGGCGGCCATCGAGGTGACGGAGCTGGATGACTCCGTCACCAAGGAGGAGGTGGTGGCGGCGGTCGCAGCGGTAGGGGGCTGTGGCGCCGCGGCGGTCCAAGGCCGGGATATAAGGCCCGGCCGCGGCGGATGGTGCGATGTCCGACTGATGGACGGGGTCGAACATCGCATCCTTCAGGCGAACGCCAACCACTGCAGGACAGCCCAGGATCTGCTGATGCAGACCATGGCTGAGTGGTTGGTGGACTTGGCGGTGGTCGCCGAACCCTACTCGGTCCCTGGCCGTTGGCTGGGCGACCGGGACGGCTTGGTGGCGTTGGTGGCGCGGTCTTCCACGGACTCCCCTCCCCTCTCGCTCTTAGAGAGGGGACCGGGATACGTGGCCGCCGCGTGGGGAGAGATAGCGATGGTGGGGGTGTATTTCTCCCCAAACCGCCCTCTCTCGGACTTTGAGGATTTCTTAGAGATCCTCACTGCTGTCGTAGGGAGGGCGGCACCACGCCAGGTCGTGGTGCTCGGCGACCTAAACGCCAAGTCGGTGGCCTGGGGCAACCCGGCCGTCGGGTGCAACGTCCGGGGACGCGCCGTCGAGTTTTGGGCGGCCTCGTGCGGTGTGTCCCTCCTCAACAGGGGGGCGGTCCACACGTGTGTGCGGCAACAGGGCGGGTCGGTGGTGGACGTGTCGTTTGCCACCCCCGCGCTAGCCGCCCGCGTCGTGAACTGGCGGGTGGAGCTGGTGGAGACCTTGTCGGACCACCGTTATGTGCGGTTCGACATCTCCACACAGCGGGGAGGGGGGACGGCCCGCGCTGGGCAATCTCCCTTCCCGCGGTGGGCGCTCACCCACCTGGACCGGGAGGCAGCCAAGGAGGCCGCCTTCCTCCAGGACTGGCTGTCGCCTCCCCCTGTCGAGGAGGTCCCGGACGTTGACGCCGCAGCATTGCTGGATGGGGTGGTCCGGTCCCTGTTTCCGCGCAGGACCGACTTCGCCCCACCAGTAATGGATCCCCCGCAAGGGGCGGCTCCACCGGAGGCGGAGGTCCCCCCGGTGACGGCGGCGGAATTCTACGCGGGGGTACTCAGCCTCCGCGCAAAGAAGACCGCCCCCGGCCCGGACGGCGTCCCTGCACGGGTGGTGGCGATCGCCGCCACCCAAATGGAGGACAGGTTTCGGGACCTCTTCAGCGCGTGTTTTACGGCTGGGAGGTTCCCGAAACTCTGGAAGGAGGGGCAATTGTGCCTCCTCCGGAAGGAGGGACGCCCGGTGGACTCCCCCTCGGCATACCGGCCCATCGTTCTGCTCGATGAGGTCGGTAAATTGTTCGAGGGGATTGTCGCCTCCCGGCTGGATAGCCACTTGCGGGGGATAGGCCCGGATCTGTCGGACGCCCAATACGGTTTCCGTCGTGGGCGTTCGACGATCGACGCGCTGGCCCTTCTCAAGGGCCAGGTGAAGGAGGCGGTGGAGGCGGGGGACGGGGTGCTGGCGGTGTCATTCGACATTGCCAACGCCTTCAACTCCGTCCCCCACTCGACGATATTGGAGGCGCTCCGGTATCACGGAGTGCCCCAATATCTGCGGAGCCTCCTGGCCGACTACTTGGAGGACCGCGAGGTCCTCCTCGTGGACAAGTCGGCCACCGTGAGGCGGTACGGCGCAGAGTCCGGTGTTCCACAGGGGTCGGTTTTGGGGCCCCCCTTGTGGAACATCGGATTCGACTGGCTCCTGCGGGGAGTCCTCCTCCCGGGCACGAGTGTCATCTGCTACGCGGATGACACTCTGCTCACTGCACGGGGGAGGAACTTTGCCGACGCGGCCATTCTGGCCTCGGCTGGCGGATCCTTGGTGGCAGAAAGGATCCGCCGCCTGGGATTGAGGGTGGCGCTGCACAAAACGGAGGCCGTGTTCTTTCGCGGTCCCCGGCAGCGCTGCCCTGCCGACGCCCACATCGTCGTGGAGGGCGTCCGCATAGAGGTCCAGCCTCAGATGAAATATCTGGGGCTGGTGCTGGACGACAGGTGGCGCTTCGGCCCGCATTTCAGCGGGCTGTCGACGCGCCTGTTGAAGGCCGCGGACGCCCTCTCGTGGCTCCTCCCGAACCTGGGGGGGCCCAAGGCGAAGTGCCGGCGCCTCTATGCCGGCATTTTGCGGAGCATGGCCCTATATGGGGCCCCCATTTGGGCGGACTCCCTCCACACGAGGGAGAATGCCACCGCCATCCGCAGGCCCCAGCGGGCCATTGCACAGCGGGTGGCGAGGGCTTACCGCTCGGTGGGCTTCTCGGCGGCGTGCGCTCTGGCGGGCACCCCTCCATGGGAACTGGAGGCTTGGGTGCTCGCCAGAGTGTACGAGTGGACGGCGCACCGGAAGGCGCTCGGGGAGCGCCCCGTCGCCGAGGAGCGGGAGGCCGTGCGGCAGGAGGCGAGGGACGCCATCGTCCTGCATTGGACGGAGGACCTCGCCAACGCCGCCTTTGGCCGCCGGACGTTGGACGCGCTCGGTCCGGTCCTGCGGGGCTGGCTCGAGCGGTCCCACGGTTTCCTCTCCTTCCGTCTGGTGCAGGTGTTATCCGGGCATGGTTGCTTCGGATCGTACCTGCACCGGATCGGGAGGGAGGAAACCCCGGCGTGCCACGACTGCGGCGCGGCGGAGGACACGGCGCAGCACACCCTCGAGGTGTGCCCGGCGTGGTCCGAGCTGCGCCGCGGTCTGACCGCGGTGGTCGGACCGGACCTCTCGCTTCCCGGCGTGGTCGACGCCATGCTGGGGAGCGAGGAGGCCTGGTCAGCGGTAGCCTCCTTTTGCGAGGAGGTCATCTCGCAAAAGGAGGAGGCGGAGCGGGCGCGGGAGGACGATCCTCTCGCTGCGCCGCTCCGCAGACGAAGAAGGGGGAGAAGGCGTCGTGCCCTCCCTCCTCATGGTGACGGGCGGGCGACAGGCACGGGGGTGCCTTCGCCCGCATTGCACCCGTCACCTTCGTCGGTCATTCCCGACCCCCCGCACCCGTGAGGGTGTGAGGGGTCTGCCTTTCAATCGTCGGCGGAGGACTGGAAGTAAAGGCTTTGCCGGTTTCCCAGTCCCCCGCCACTATGACGAAGCGGGAATGCGCTGGGTCGTTTTAGTGGGTATACCGGGTCCGCCCGGGGAGTCCCACATACCCCTTCCGTCCCCCGACGGGAGGGTATGCGTAACGCATTTTTTCCCAGCGTCAAAAAAAAAAAAAAAAAAAAAGGTTAGGTTGGGGTGCTAGGTCAGAAAACCTCCTCGTGGGCCCAGTGGCTGCCGGTCCTTCTCGATACGTCTGGAGGGAACAGCAGCTGCTGAGGACGGTGCACCCTGGGCGCGGCAGTATCCGTCCCCGATGAATGGGAAGAGATTCTTATTCCTCGGGGAACGTTACTGTCGTGGCCGATATTCTGACACGGTGGGGCGACTCCACGCGGCCCTCTGGAACGCAGAGGGCGCAGTGGAGGAGCCAGGGCGGGCTCGGTGTGCCGCCGGGCGTTGGGCGCGCTCGGTCCGGTCTTGCGGAGGGCTGGGCCGGGCGCATCCGGCTTCCGGCGGCGCACCGAACCCGCCGGTGGGTGGACCGGGCCCTCGCTTCCCGGCGTGGTCAACGCCGTGCTGGGGGGCGGGCAGGCCTGGTCAGCGGTCGCCTCCTTTTGCGAGTTCGTCTCGCAAAGGGAGGAGGCGGAGCGTGCGCGGGGGGGGCGACCCTCTCGTTGCGCCGCTCCGCAGCGGAGGAGCCAGGGTGGGCTCGGTGTGCCGCCGGGCGGTTGGCGCGCTCGGTCCGGTCTTGCGGGGCCGGGCCGGGCGCGTCCGGCTTCCGGTGGCGCACCGAGCCCGCCGGTGGTTGGACCGGGCCCTCGCTTCCCGGCGTGGTCGGCACCGTGCTGGGGGGCGGGGAGGCCTGGTCGGCGGTCGCCTCCTTTTGCGAGTTCGCTCGCAAAGGGAGGAGGCGGAGCGCGCGCGGGGGGGGCGACCCTCTCGCTGCGCCGCTCCGCAGCGGAGGGGGGAGAGGGCGTTGTGCCCTCCCTCCTCATGGTGACGGCGGGCGGCAGGCACGGGGGTGCCTTCGCCCGCATTGCACACGTCACCTTTGCGGTCATTCCGGCCCCCCACACCCGCGAGGGTGTGAGGGGTCGCCTTGCGGGGCAATCGTCGGCGGAGGACTGGTCGTTAAGGCTATGCCGGTTTCCCAGTCCCCCGCCACTATGACGAAGCGGGAATGCGCTGGGTCGTTTTAGTGGGTATACCGGGTTTGGTTCGCCCGGGGAGTCCCACATACCCCTTCCGTCCCCCGACGGGAGGGTATGCGTAATGCATTTTTTCCCAGCGTCAACAAAAAAAAAAAAAAAAAAAAAAGGTTAGGTTAGGTTAGGTTAGGTTGGGGTGCTAGGTCAGAAAACCTCCTAGGGGGCCCAGTGGCTGCCGGTCCTTCTCGATACGTCTGGAGGGAACAGCAGCTGCTTGGGACGGTGCACCCTGGGCGCGGCAGTATCCGTCCCCGATGAATGGGAAGAGATTCTTATTCCTCGGGGAATGTTACTGTCGTGGCCGATATTCTGACACGGGAGGGGGTCCTATTTGGACTGCGCTGTTCCGCGTGACCCTCTGAAAAGCAGAGGGCACAGCGGAGGAGCAAGGGCGGGCTCGGTGTGCACTCACCCTGCCTCCGAGCAGACAGAGAAGGATTTCATCCTTCACTGTCTCCGCCGATCTCGTAATCCCATCGTCGACGTCTCGCGGCTTCGATAGGGACCGAGGGTCTTGGCTTAACCGCCCGGACCGCGAGGTAGAAAACCTCTATAAAAAGTTACCCCGAATCCCAAGCGGCGGCGCACCGCGAAGGGATGTATGGCTGACGGGAGATCTTATGGATCAATCAGTCGTTAGTGCGACCCTCGTTCATTCCTCGAAGTTCTCGGGGAGTGAATGAAGAAAAAAGGGCTGGGATGTATCGTCGTGTACCGTGCGATGGCTCACGGAGTGGGCTCATCGGACGGTACGTGATCATGGCATTCATCGCCCTCTGGTACGCGTCTGCCCATCAGACGTGACTGTGAGGGTGATGGGACAGCCATAGGGTATAAAAAGGGGGGGGGGATGATGAAGTAGGAGGACAGGGACCACACCCTTCAAAGGAAAAATAAAAAAATGAAAAAGACGATTAGCAATAAAGTACCCCAGGGCGGTACCAGCTGCTCAGCAGCTGGAGAATCCGCCACGATCCCTTCGGGGTCGTCATGCCCACCGTATTCTGGGGAGGGCAGCAATCGTTTACCACTTGCCGATGGCAACAAGAGCCGAGGAGGCTCCTCGAGATCGAGGTCTTTTGAAGACCTCATCTCCTTTAACTTTAGAAGGGACGCAGTGTCGGACTCTGGCGCTGCGTCACTGAGAAGCTTATGTTCCCCAGTGGAACCACGTGTGGTTCTAGAGAGGGTGAATGTGTTGTCGCAGGTCGACGACGCACCGCAGGCAGTTGCGGCCGCTCCCTCCAAGTTTTGGGGGAAGCGGCCGCGTGCCTGTGAGTCGGAGGCGGGTTCGGCGGGTTTTTCTTCTAGCGAGGAGAACCTGCCGGCCCCCAAAGTGCCGACAGCCAGGAGGGGCAGACGACGTGGGATACCTTCCGGACCGAGCTCTCCGGCAGCATCCCGCGACTCCGTGGGTCGCTTTCTGAAGCGGCCCGATACGCCGTTAGCTAGCGGAGCAAGCGACTCCGACGGGGCAATGCAGGTGGAGCAGGCTGAAACCTCCACCGCATTGGTGAGCACCAAAGCGGAGCTCAATGCCGCGAGGCGGGAGGGCCGGAAGGCTATCGCGACCGATGAGGTCGCTGAAATGGCCCGCCAAGCAAGGGAGAGGAGGTTGCAGACCGCCGCCGTTGCCCCTGAAGGCCTGACGGCAGAGGCGCTCAGCCGACAAGTGTTGGACGGCGTGGACGTTGTCCTGAAGGTGGCTACGAAATCGGGCAACCTGAAGGGCACGTTCACGCGGGCTCTGAAGGAGGCGGCAGACGGCATCAGGGAGGCGGTTGAAGTCCTCCTTGACCGAACAACCTCGGAGGAGACGTTAAAACTCCAAGAAGAAAATAACCGTCTCCACACGAGGCTGGAGGAGCTTCAGCGAGAGGTGAGCGCCCTGAGGGCGGACTTCAGCCGGCAGCAGGGTGCGACGACTTCAGACCGTCGTGCTCTGCCACAGGACGGGTCTTTGGGGGAAGACCAGTTCAACCGGCTGTTGAGCATAATGACCGCCCGCCTGGACAGCTTAGAGCCCAGGCTAAACCCCCCCTATTAGCCTTCGCCCGCCGCTGGCAGCAGACAGGCGGAGGAAGGAGGCGGAGCCCGCTCCAGCAACGGCTGGGCCAACGTGGGCACAGGTGGCTAAAGCGCCACCTGCGAAAACAAAACTCACGCAGGCGGCCAAAACGCCTTCGCAGGCAGCAAAAAAGCCCGCGCAGGTGGCCAAGGGGTCCTCACAGGCAGCCAAGAGGCCCTCGCAGGCAGCCAGGAGGCCCTTGCAGGAAGCCGGGAAGCCCTCGCAGGTGGCCACAAGGGCCAAAGAAGGGGACACAAGTTCTAATACGCAGGGGCATGAGCCGGCTCCCAACGAGGGTTGGAAGACGGCCGAAGGCCGAAAGAAGAGGCGGAAGAGGGGCCGCAAGGCCAAGAACGCACCGGGCTCAAGGGGGCAGGCCCCAAGAATCCGCATCCCTCGCTCCGAGGCTGTAGTGGTCACGCTGCAGCCCGAAGCCAAAGAGCGGGGGGTGACTTACCAGAAGGTACTGGCGGAGGCGAGGGGCAAGCTGGCCTTCGCCGATTTCGGCACCCCAGACGGCTTCCGTTTCAGGACGGCAGCCACGGGGGCCAAAATGTTTGAGTTGGCGGGGGCCAGCAGTGCCGAGAGGGCGGACTCTCTAGCTGCAAAGCTGAGGGACGTCCTCAACCCCGAGGAGGTCCGGGTGTCCAGGCCCATTAAAACGGCTGAGGTGCGGGTCGATGGGCTGGACGACTCCGTGACCCCAGAGGAGGTGGTGGCGGCCATAGCCCGGAGCGGCGGATGCCCGCCAGAATATGTGCGGGCGGGCGACATCCGCGTCAATGCTGGCGGGCTTGGCACCATCTGGGTGCGGTGTCCGGTGGCTGCGGCGAAGCAGGTCGCCGACGCGGGACGTTTGCTGGTGGGCTGGGTGTCAGCGAGGGTTAAACTCCTGACACCCCGGGCCTTACAGTGTTATCGGTGTCTGGAGAAAGGCCACGTCCGGGCACTGTGCACTGCCGAAACAGACCGCAGCGATTTGTGCTATCGCTGCGGTCAGCCTGGGCATAAGGCGTCCCAGTGCTCCGCGGAACCAAACTGCAGCCTCTGTACAGCTGCAGGAAAGTCCGCGGGGCACAGCATAGGTGGCAACGCTTGCGGCGCGCCCAGAAAGCGCAGCAAGCGGTGGACAAGACCTGCGGGGGCCGCACCCCCTTGCACCTCTTTGGCCGACTCCCGGCCTGTGGTTGGAAACGCCGGGGAAATGGAGTGCCAGTGATGGCCGTCCGTTTCCTCCAGGCGAATATCAACCACTGCACCAGAGCTCAGGATCTCTTGGTCCTGAGCATGGCGGAGTGGTTGATAAATGTGGCGGTGGTCGCTGAGCCGTATTTCGTCCCCCCCCCCGGGAAAACTGGGCGGGGGATCTGGACGGCCTGGTGGCCATCATCGGCGCGACTCTTGTTGACGTATCCCGGGGTCACGGTTGGGTTGCCGCCCTTGTGAACGGGATCGTCACGATTGGGGCATACTTTTCGCCCAACAGGAGTCTCGCCGACTTTGAGAGTTTCCTTGTCGAGTTGGGAGCCGTCGTCGGCCGGTCTCACCCTCGGCCCGTTTTGCTTCTCGGTGATCTGAACGCCAAATCCGCGGCGTGGGGATCCCCGGTCACAGACCCGAGAGGCGACGTGCTAGAGGAGTGGGCCGTTACGACGGGACTGGCCGTCTTGAATCGGGGATCGGCCTACACGTGTGTGCGGCAGCGGGGTGGGTCCATAGTGGACGTCTCGTTCGCCAGTCCCGCTGTCGCGCACCGCGTTCACGATTGGCACGTGGAAGAGGAGGTGGAGACGCTATCGGATCACCGATACATACGCTTCGACGTCTCCACCCAGACCGCTGGAGGTCGTAGCCAATCGGCCCCCCGAAGAGACGGCCCGCGTTGGGCGTTGAAACGCCTCGACAAGGAAGCTCTCGAGGAAGCCACCATCGTCCAAGCCTGGATCCGGGAGTCGGCTACCGTCGGTCCCGTCGACGTCGAACAGGAGGCGCAGTGGTTTAACGACGCGATGACGCAAATCTGCGACGCGTCCATGCCACGCGTCTCCTCTCTGTCCGCAAGGCGCCGCGTGTACTGGTGGTGCGTCGAGGTCGAGCGGTTGCGCGTCGAGTGCGCAGCCGCCAGACGCCCGTACACGCGGTATCGGAGGAGACGTCTGCGGGATCCCGACGAAGAAGCCGCGCTGTATGAGGTGTACAGCGCGGCGAAGGAGGCTCTGTGGCTGGCCATCGGCGAGTCGAAGAAGCGCTCCAGAGAGGAGCTGCTGGCGACCCTAGACGGGGATCCGTGGGGGCGCCCTTACCGCACGGTCCGAGGGAAACTTCGGCCGTGGGCGCCCCCGCTAACGGAAGGTCTCGAGCCGCAGTTTCTGGAGCGAGTGGTCTCGGCTCTCTTCCCTGATAGGGCCGAGCACGAGCCACCGCCGATGGCTCTGCCCACAGCTGCAGAGCCGGAAGAAGAGGAGAGCGAAACCGTCCCAGAGGTGACACAGGCGGAGATGAGCGCGGTCGTGATGCGGCTCCGGGCAAAAAACACTGCTCCGGGGCCCGACGGAGTGCCTGGCCGCGCTCTAGTACTCGCCCTGAAGGAGCTGGAGCCCCCACTGAGAGGACTCTTCTCGGCGTGCCTTGAGCAGGGTCAGTTCCCTACGAGGTGGAAGGCTGGCCGACTGGTCCTGCTCAAGAAGGCGGGGCGCCCGGCGGATTCGTCGTCCGCTTATCGGCCCATAGTGCTGCTGGACGAGGCGGGCAAGTTGCTCGAGCGAGTAATCGCAGATCGCCTCGTCAGCCACTTGTGTACAGAGGGGCCGAACCTGGACGACAGCCAGTTTGGCTTCCGGCGTGGGCGCTCTACCATCGACGCCATCATGAGGGTTAGAGTCCTGGCGGAGGAAGCGGTGTCCCGGGGTGGGGTGGTGCTGGCGGTGTCCCTGGACATCTCCAACGCATTCAACACCCTGCCCTGGAGTTGCATCAGGGAGGCCCTGCGATACCATCGGGTGCCTCCCTACCTCCGCAACATAGTGGGGGCTTATTTGTCCGGAAGGTGTGTCACCTACATGGGACGCGACGGCGCGGGCCGTCGCGAGATGTCGTGCGGTGTTCCGCAGGGGTCGGTTCTGGGCCCACCCCTGTGGAACATCGGATACGACTGGGTTTTGCGGTGCGAGCTCCCGCCGGGAGTGAACCTGACGTGTTATGCGGACGACACGCTGGTCACGGCTCGAGGGAGCTCGTACAGGGAAGCAGCGTTGCTGGCTACGGCTGCGGTCTCGCAGGTGGTGAGCCGCATACGACGCCTGGGCCTGGAGGTGGCCCTCAACAAGTCGGAGGCCATTGCCTTTCATGGCCCCCGACGGGCACCGCCGTTGGGATCACACATTGTGGTCGGGGGGGTCCGGATCGCTGTCGAGTCAACCATGAAATACCTGGGATTGGTGCTCGACAGCCGTTGGGACTTCGGCCCCCACTTTCAGCGGCTGGTGCCCAAGTTGATGGGCGCGGCGGGCGCGCTGTCAACGCTGCTTCCCAATCTGGGGGGCCCGAGCACCGCCTGCAGGCGGTTGTACGTAGGGATCGTGCGATCGATGGCCCTTTATGGGGCCCCGATATGGGCGACGGACCTGACGGCCCGCACTATCGCCGTTCTGCGCAGACCGCAGAGAGCGATGGCCGTCAGGGTCGTACGGGGATATCGCACGATCTCCTACGAGGCGGCTTGCGTACTGGCCGGATCCCCACCGTGGGACCTGGAGGCGAAGACCCTCGCGACGCTGTACCAGTGGCGCGAGGGGGCCAATCGTCGGGGCGAGAGACTGGTGGAGCGACAGATAACGCAGTACCGGTCTCAGCTCCGACAAGTCATGGTGGCGGAATGGCGGGGGAGGCTAGAGCTCCCTACCGCCGGCCTCGACACAATCGAGGCGATCCGGCCAGTACTCGACGACTGGCTCGGGAGGAAGCACGGCTCCCTGACGTTTCGGGCGACGCAGGTGCTCTCGGGGCACGGCTGCTTCGGGAAGTACTTGTGTCGCCTGAGCAGGGAGCCGGACGCCCGGTGCCATCACTGCGTCCACTGTCCGGAGGACACGGCGCGGCATACGCTGGCCGAGTGCGCCGCGTGGGATGAGCCGCGCCGTGCCCTCGTCGCAGAGGTAGGAGGAGACCTGTCGCTGCCGACCGTCGTTCGCTCTATGGTTGGCAGCGCAGAGTCCTGGGACGCAGTGATTTCCTTCTGCGAAGCCGTCATGTCGCAGAAGGAAGCTGCGGAGAGGGAGAGGGAGATGACTAGCTCCCGCCCATCCCGCAGCAGACGCACCGGGCGTCGGCAGAGGGCGGATAACGCCCTCTTCCGGCCCCCCTAAATAGGTCCAGGGGCGACGGATTCGGGGACATCCGTCGCCCCCCATCGCAATGGACCCGAGACGGCGGCGCGTAGTGTTCCACGCGCGCCTCTCTTAGACGTAACGGGGGGAGTCTCACACCTCACTCCCCCCCGAGACGAGGCCCGCAGGTCGAGCGGGCCGGCACTAGTCCGGGGCAGCGGAAGTCGCATCAGATCCCGTTGCCCCCCCCCCCGACGCAAGTGTGCGAGGGAACACCGGTGTGGTTTTAGTCAGTAGGAGTCTGACAGACCCCTCCGCTCTCCCCAGGGCGGAGGACATCCATCGAGGATTTCCACATCGAGAACAAAAAAAAAAAAAAAAAGGTTAGGTTAGGTTAGGTTAGGTTAGGTTAGGTTGGGGTGCTAGGTCAGAAAACCTCCTAGGGGGCCCAGTGGCTGCCGGTCCTTCTCGATACGTCTGGAGGGAACAGCAGCTGCTGTGGACGGTGCACCCTGGGCGCGGCAGTATCCGTCCCCGATGAATAGGAGAGAGTCTTATTCCTCGGGGAATGTTACTGTCGTGGCCAATATTCTGACACGGTGGGGCGACTCCACGCGGCCCTCTGGGTCGCAGAGGGCGCAGTGGAGGAGCCAGGGTGGGCTCGGTGTGCCGCCGGGCGTTGGGCGCGCTCGGTCCGGTCTTGGGAGGGCTGGATCGGGCGCGCCCGGCTTCCGGCGGCGCACCGAACCCGCCGGTGGGTGGACCGGGCCCTCGTTTCCCGGCGTGGTCGACGCCGTGCTGGGGGGCGGGGAGGCCTGGTCAGCGGTAGCCTCCTTTTGCGAGTTCGCTCGCAAAGGGAGGAGGCGGAGCGCGCGCGGGGGGGGCGACCCTCTCGTTGCGCCGCTCCGCAGCGGAGGAGCCGGGGCGGGCTCGGTGTGCCGCCGGGCGTTGGGCGCGCTCGGTCCGGTCTTACGGGGCCGGGCCGGGCGCTTCCGGCTTCCGGTGGCGCACCGAGCCCGCCGCTGGTCGGACCGGGCCCTCGCTTCCCGGCGTGGTCGACGCCGTGCTGGGGGGCGGGGAGGCCTGGTCAGCGGTAGCCTCCTTTTGCGAGTTCGCTCGCAAAGGGAGGAGGCGGAGCGCGCGCGGGGGGGGCGACCCTCTCGCTGCGTCGCTCCGCAGCGGAAGGGGGAGAAGGCTTCGTGCCCTCCCTCCTCATGGTGACGGCGGGCGGCAGGCACGGGGGTGCCTTCGCCCGCATTGCACCCGTCACCTTAGCGGGTCATTCCGGCTCCCCACACCCGCGAGGGTGTGAGGGGTCGCCTTGCGGGGCAATCGTCGGCGGAGGACTGGTCGTTAAGGCTATGCCGGTTTCCCAGTCCCCCGCCACTATGACGAAGCGGGAATGCGCTGGGTCGTTTTAGTGGGTATACCGGGTATGGTTCGCCCGGGGAGTCCCACATACCCCTTCCGTCCCCCGACGGGAGGGTATGCGTAATGCATTTTTTCCCAGCGTCAACAAAAAAAAAAAAAAAAAAAAAAAAAAGGTTAGGTTAGGTTGGGGTGGGGGACCCCCCACAGAGCATACGTCCACGTCGTGTCCCCTGGAAACAGCCCAGTTCTGACCACCGTAACGGAGTGGCAGACTGGGTCTGGCTAAAGTGCTCTGTGATCTCGAAGCGAATTTTAACTCATTTTAACTGCCTTGTCTCGTCTTCTATGCCGAATACACCCTCGCGGGACGCCTGCGGGCGGTTTTTAAAAACAAAAGGCCCTTCTCAGGGCCAACCCAAAGGCCCTTCTCAGGGCCAACCCAAAGGCCCTTCTCAGGGCCACCCAAAAGGCCCTTCTCAGGGCCACCCCGACGCTTCGGCGTCTGAAGTTAGCCGCGCGCCGTCTGCGGCTAGCTATTTTGGAGGGGCCGAGTCGTCTGACAGCGACTCGGTTGTTGGAGTGTCGGACGCGAGTGGCGCTAGGTCGCGGAAGCGCGTTAGGGGGTCCGGGAGTTCCTCGGCTTCGGGGTCCAAACCGTTGTCGAAGGCTAATAAGCCGACGACGACGGCTGCGGACACCCATGTCGTTGGGCTCGCGGACGCCCAACGCCAGTTGGACCTGGCTCGGCGGGCGCACCTCCAGCAAGAGCTGGAGGAGCGGGTTGCCGCGAAGGAGCAACGGGCGCACATTGCCCGGGCCAAGTCCGGGTACGGTGCGTCCCGCATCCTATACGCGGACTACTCAATAGCCGAGCTGGAGAGAATGGCGGAGGAGGACAAGGAGGAGATAGTGGAGGTCGCCTCTAAGTCCTCCAACATTAAGGGGACCTTGCAGAAGGCCCTCAAGTGCCGGGCCGCGAGCATGCGCGGGGTCGTCGCTGAGCTGGTCCAGCGGACGGCCTCCGACGAGACGCGGCAGCTGCAGGCGAGGGTGGATCGCCTGCAGTCGGAGGTCAGCCAGCTTCATCTGAAGCTGGCTGAAGCCACGGCCCGGCCACAACAGGTCGAGGCGAGCCCTGTGGCAGAGGGCGCTGCCTCGGCCCGGCCACAACAGGCCAGGGCGAGCCCTGTGGCAGAGGGCGCTGCCTCGGCCCGGCCCCAACAGGCCAAGGCGAGGCCTGCAGTAGAGGGCCCCTCCTCCAACCTTGAGGATATCATCCGCAAGGTAGTAATGGAGGAGAGGGCCTTCACAAGAGCCTGCTTCGCAGGGATTGAGGACCGGCTCCTGCCGGAGAAGCGCCTCCGACCGCCGCTTGCGGCGGATAAGAGGCGGGCTGAGCCGGGGCCGTCCTCAACCCAGGCGGATGAGAGACGGTCTGAGCCGGGGCCGTCCTCAACCCAGGGGGAAGATGCCCTTCTCCCTTCGACCACTCCGTCCAACGAGTGGACGAAAGTGGGCCGGAAGGGGAAGGGCAAAGGGAAGGGCAAGAGGTCGGCAGCGGCCGTCCCTGCCATCCCTGCCGTCCCCACCACCCCCGCTCCTAGCCAGTCGCAGCCGACCGGCAAGGGAAAGGGTAAGGGGATCGGCAAAGCGAAGGGCGGGGGAAGTGGGCAGTTGGTCCCCCCGAAAACCGCAGCCGTCGTGGTGACGCTCACCGCGGAGGCTGCGGGGCGAGGGGAGACGTATGCGTCCGTCTTGGTGCGGGCGCGTGCCAATGCCGATCCTGCCCAACTTGGGATCGGCAGTGTGTCTTGCCGGCGGACCCAAGCCGGGGCTCGAATATTCGAGTTCCCGGGGGCCGAGGGCAGCGCTCGCGCTGACCTCTTTGCAGCCAAGCTGCAGGAGGTCATCGCGGACTCTGCCCGGGTGGCCCGGCCGGTCAAGTCGGCGACCATAGAGGTGACGGAGTTAGATGACTCCGTCACCAAGGAGGAGGTGGTGGCGGCGGTCGCAGCGGTGGGGGGCTGTGGCGCAGCGGCGGTCCAAGGCCGGGACATAAGGCCCGGCCGCGGCGGAATGGGCACGATCCGCCTCGAATGCCCAATCGCAGCTGCCAAAGCCGTCCTTGCGAAAGGACGGCTTCAAGTCGGCTTTAGTTCGGGTGCAGTCAGGGCACTCGAGGCTGGTCCTCTGCGGTGTTTCCGGTGCTTCGGCATCGGACACACCCGGCCTCTGTGTCCGTCCAAAGTCGACCGGTCGGACGCGTGCTACCGCTGCGGCAAGGAGGGCCACAAAGCCGCCTCCTGCCAGGCCGCCACGCCGCACTGCGCGGTGTGTGCCGCCAGTGGCCGCCGGGCAGGCCACGTGATGAAAGGGGGGAAGTGCAATCCCCCCCCTAAGCGTGGCAAAGCGCAGGCGCCGACCGGGCCTGCACCTGCTGCTGCCGCTAACGCCGCCGTTCCTGCGGCGGCTGCGGAGGAGAGTGCGATGTCCGACTGATGGCCAGGGTCGAACATTGCATCCTTCAGGCGAACGCCAACCACTGCAGGACAGCCCAGGATCTGCTGATGCAGACCATGGCTGAGTGGTTGGTGGACTTGGCGGTGGTCGCCGAACCCTACTCGGTCCCTGGCCGTTGGCTGGGCGACCGGGACGGCTTAGTGGCGTTGGTGGCGCGGTCTTCCACGGACTCCCCTCCCCTCTCGCTCTTAGAGAGGGGACCGGGATACGTGGCCGCCGCGTGGGGAGAGATAGCGATGGTGGGGGTGTATTTCTCCCCAAACCGCCCTCTCTCGGACTTTGAGGATTTCCTCGAGATCCTCACTGCTGTCGTAGGGAGGGCGGCGCCACGCCAGGTCGTGGTGCTCGGCGACCTAAACGCCAAGTCGGTGGCCTGGGGCAACCCGGCCGCAGGCTGCAACGTCCGGGGACGCGCCGTCGAGTTTTGGGCGGCCTCGAGCGGTGTGTCCCTCCTCAACAGGGGGGCGGTCCACACGTGTGTGCGGCAACAGGGCGGGTCGGTGGTGGACGTGTCGTTTGCCACCCCCGCACTGGCCGCCCGCGTCGTGAACTGGCGGGTGGAGCTGGTGGAGACCTTGTCGGACCACCGTTACGTGCGGTTCGACATCTCCACACAGCGGGGTGGGGGGACGGCCCGCGCTGGGCAATCTCCCTTCCCGCGGTGGGCACTCACCCGCCTGGACCGGGAGGCAGCCAAGGAGGCCGCCTTCCTCCAGGACTGGCTGTCGCCTCCCCCTGTCGAGGAGGTCCCGGACGTTGACGCCGCAGCGGTCCGGCTACGGGGGTCCTTGACCGAGGTGTGCAACTCCAGCATGCCTCGGTCTCGCCGCCCGCCTCCCCGTCGTGCCGTGTACTGGTGGACGGAGGAGCTGGCGGGGCTCCGGGCCACCTGCGTGGCGGCCAGAAGGGCCTACACGCGAAGCCGACGGCGCAGCGCCCAAAACCGAGTCCGGGCAGAGGAGGACCGCCTGTACGCCTCTTACCGAGAGGCTACGGTGGCCCTCAAGTCTGCAATGGGCGCTGCGCAGGACTCGGCGAGGGCCGAGATGCTGGAGGGTCTCGACAGGGACCCCTATGGGAGACCATATAAGGCGGCGCGGAATCAGCTCCGCCCCTATGGTCCCCCACTGTCGGAGACCCTCGAGCCGGCATTGTTGGATGGGGTGGTCCGGTCCCTGTTTCCGCGCAGGACCGACTTCGCCCCTCCAACAATGGATCCCCCGCAAGGGGCGACTCCACCGGAGGTGGAGGTGCCCCCGGTCACGGCGGCGGAATTCTACGCGGGGGTATTGAGCCTCCGCGCGAAGAAGACCGCCCCCGGTCCGGACGGCGTCCCTGCACGGGTGGTGGCGATTGCTGCCTCCCAAATGGAGGACAGGTTTCGGGACCTCTTCAGCGCGTGTTTTACGGCTGGGAGGTTCCCGAAACTCTGGAAGGAGGGGCAATTGTGCCTCCTCCGGAAGGAGGGACGCCCGGTGGACTCCCCCTCGGCATACCGGCCCATCGTTTTGCTCGATGAGGTCGGTAAATTGTTCGAGGGGATTGTCGCCGGGAGGCTGGATAGCCATTTGCGGGGGATCGGCCCGGATCTGTCGGACGCCCAGTACGGTTTCCGTCGTGGGCGTTCGACGATCGACGCGCTGGCCCTTCTCAAGGGCCAGGTGAAGGAGGCGGTGGAGGCGGGGGACGGGGTGCTGGCGGTGTCATTCGACATTGCCAACGCCTTCAACTCCGTCCCCCACTCGACGATATTGGAGGCGCTCCGGTATCACGGAGTGCCCCAATATCTGCGGAGCCTCCTGGCCGACTACTTGGAGGACCGCGAGGTCCTCCTCGTGGATAAGTCGGCCACCGTGAGGCGGTACGGCGCAGAGTCCGGTGTTCCACAGGGATCGGTCCTGGGGCCCCCCTTGTGGAACATCGGATTCGACTGGCTCCTGCGGGGAGTCCTCCTCCCGGGCACGAGTGTAATCTGCTACGCGGATGACACTCTGCTCACTGCCCGGGGGAGGAACTTTGCGGACGCGGCCATTCTGGCCTCGGCTGGCGGGTCCTTGGTGGCAGAAAGGATCCGCCGCCTGGGATTGAGGGTGGCGCTGCACAAAACGGAGGCCGTGTTCTTTCGCGGTCCCCGGCAGCGCTGCCCTGCCGACGCCCACATCGTGGTGGAGGGCGTCCGCATAGAGGTCCAGCCTCAGATGAAATATCTGGGGCTGGTGCTGGACGACAGGTGGCGCTTCGGCCCGCACTTCAGCGGGCTGTCGACGCGCCTGTTGAAGGCCGCGGGCGCCCTCTCGTGGCTCCTCCCAAACCTGGGGGGGCCCAAGGCGAAATGCCGGCGCCTCTATGCCGGCATTTTGCGGAGCATGGCCCTTTACGGGGCTCCCATCTGGGCGGACTCCCTCCACAGGAGGGAGAATGCTACCGCCATCCGCAGGCCCCAGCGGGCCATTGCACAGCGGGTGGCGAGGGCTTACCGCTCAGTGGGTTTTTCGGCGGCGTGCGCTCTGGCCGGCACCCCGCCTTGGGAGTTGGAGGCATGGGTGCTCGCCAGAGTGTACGAATGGACGGCGCGCCGAAAGGCGCTCGGGGAGCGCCCCATGGGCGAAGAGCGGGAGGCGGTGCGGCGAGAGGCGAGGGACGCCATCGTCCTCCATTGGTCGGAGGACCTCGCCAGCGCCGCCTTTGGCCGCCGGACGTTGGACGCGCTCGGTCCGGTCCTGCGGGGCTGGCTCGAGCGGTCCCACGGTTTCCTCTCTTTCCGTCTGGTGCAGGTGTTATCCGGGCATGGTTGCTTCGGATCGTACCTGCACCGGATCGGGAGGGAGGAAACCCCGGCGTGCCACGACTGCGGCGCGGCGGAGGACACGGCGCAGCACACCCTCGAGGTGTGCCCGGCGTGGTCCGAGTTGCGCCGCGGTCTGACCGCGGTGGTCGGACCGGACCTCTCGCTTCCCGGCGTGGTCGACGCCATGCTGGGGAGCGAGGAGGCCTGGTCAGCGGTGGCCTCCTTTTGCGAGGACGTAATCTCGCAAAAGGAGGCAGCGGAGCGGGCGCGGGAGTACGATCCTCTCGCTGCGCCGCTCCGCAGACGAAGAAGGGGGAGAAGGCGTCGTGCCCTCCCTCCTCATGGTGACGGGCGGGCGGCAGGCACGGGGGTGCCTTCGCCCGCATTGCACCCGTCACCTTCGTCGGTCATTCCCGACCCCCCACACCCGTGAGGGTGTGAGGGGTCTGCCTTTCAATCGTCGGCGGAGGACTGGAAGTAAAGGCTGTGCCGGTTTCCCAGTCCCCCGCCACTCTGACGAAGCGGGAATGCGCTGGGTCGTTTTAGTGGGTATACCGGGTCCGCCCGGGGAGTCCCACATACCCCTCCTGTCCCCCGACGGGAGGGTATGCGTAATGCATTTTTTCCCAGCGTCAACAAAAAAAAAAAAAAAAAAAAAAAAAAAAAAGGTTAGGTTGGGGTGCTAGGTCAGAAAACCTCCTAGGGGGCCCAGTGGCTGCCGGTCCTTCTCGATACGTCTGGAGGGAACAGCAGCTGCTGAGGACGGTGCACCCTGGGCGCGGCAGTATCCGTCCCCGATGAATGGGAAGACATTCTTATTCCTCGGGGAACGTTACTGTCGTGGCCGATATTCTGACACGGTGGGGCGACTCCACGCGGCCCTCTGGGTCGCAGAGGGCGCAGTGGAGGAGCCAGGGCGGGCTCGGTGTGCCGCCGGGCGTTGGACGCGTCCGGCGTCCGGCGGCGCACCAAGCCCGCCGGTGGTCGGACCGGGCCCTCGCTTCCCGGCGTGGTCGATGCCAAGCTGGGGGGCGGGGAGGCCTGGTCAGCGGTCGCCTCCTTTTGCGAGTTCGCTCGCAAAGGGAGGAGGCGGAGCGCGTGCGGGGGGGCGATCCTCTCGTTGCGACGCTCCGCAGCGGAGGAGCCGGGGCGGGCTCGGTGTGCCGCCGGGCGTTGGGCGCGCTCGGTCCAGTCTTGTGGAGGGCTGGCTCGGGCGCGCCCGGCGTCCGGCGGCGCACTGGGCCCGCCGGTGGTAGGACCGGACCTCTCGCTTCACGGCGTGGTTGAGCGCCACGCTGGGGGGCGGGTCGGCCTGGTCAGCGGTCGCCTCCTTTTGTGAGTTCGTCTCGCAAAGGGAGGAGGCGGGGCGCGCGCGGGGGGGCGATCCCCTCGCTGCGCCGCTCCGCAGCGGAAGGGGGAGAGGGCGTTGTGCCCTCCCTCCTCACGGTGACGGCGGGCGGCAGGCACGGGGGTGCCTTCGCCCGCATTGCACTCGTCACCTTTGCGGTCATTCCGGCCCCCCACACTCGTAAGGGTGTGAGGGGTTGTCTTGCGGGGCAATCGTCGGCGGAGGACTGGACGTAAAGGCTTTGCCGGTTTCCCAGTCCCCCGCCACTATGACGAAGCGGGAATGCGCTGGGTCGTTTTAGTGGGTATACCGGGTCCGCCCGGGGAGTCCCACATACCCCTCCTGTCCCCCGATGGGAGGGTATGCGTAATGCATTTTTTCCCAGCGTCAACAAAAAAAAAAAAAAAAAAAAGGTTAGGTTAGGTTAGGTTGGGGGACCCCCCACAGAGCTTACGTCCACGTCGTGTCCCCTGGAAACAGCCCAGTTCTGACCACCGTAACGGAGTGGCAGACTGGGACTGGCTAAAGTGCTCTGTGCATCGCTGCGAATTTTATCTATATATGCCTTTTATCGACTGCGATATGCCTGCAACACCCTCGCGGGACGCCTGCGGGCGCTTTTTAAAATCAAAAGGCCCTTCTCAGGGCCAACCCAAAGGCCCTTCTCAGGGCCAACCCAAAGGCCCTTCTCAGGGCCAACCCAAAGGCCCTTCTCAGGGCCAACCCAAAGGCCCTTCTCAGGGCCACCCCGACGCTTCGGCGTCTGAAGCCAGCCGCGCGCCGTCTGCGGCTAGCTATTTTGGAGGGGCCGAGTCGTCTGACAGCGACTCGGTCGTTCGAGGGTCGAACGCGAGTGGCTCGCGGTCGCGGAAGCGGGTCTTCCAAAGTTGCGGGTCCGAGAGCTCCTCGGCTTCGGGGTCCAAGCCGTTGTCGAAGGCTGGAAAGCCGACGACGACGGCCGCGGATACCCACGTCGTTGGGCTCGCGGACGCCCAGCGCCAGGTAGACCTGGCCCGGAAAGTGCAGCTCCAGCAAGAGCTGGAGGAGCGGGTTGCCGCCAAGGAGAAGCGTGCGTGCGTCGCCCGTGCCAAGACCGGATACGGTGCGTCCCGGGTGTTGTACGCGAACCACTCTTTGGCGGAGCTGGAGAGGATGGCGGAGGAGGACGAGGAGGAGATCGTTGAGGTCGCCTCTAAGTCCTCCAACCTGAAGGGCACTTTTCAGAAGGCCCTGAAGTGTCGGGCCGCGAGCATGCGCGGGGTCGTCGCTGAACTGATTCAGCGGACGGCCACCGACGAGACGCGGCAACTGCAGGCGAGGGTGGATCGCCTGCAGTCGGAGGTCAGCCAGCTTCACCTGAAGCTGGCTGAAGCCACGGCCCGGCCACAACAGGCTGGAGCAAGCCCTGTGGCAGAGGGTGCTGCCACGGCCCGGCCACAACAGGCCGATGCGAGCCCTGTGGCAGAGGGCGCTGCCTCGGCCCGGCCACAACAGGCCAAGGCGCGGCCTGCAGCAGAGGGCCCCTCCTCCAACCTTGAGGATATCATCCGCAAGGTGGTAATGGAGGAGAGGGCCTTTACGAGAGCCTGCTTTGCAGGAATTGAGGACCGGCTCCTGCCGGAGAAGCGCCTCCGACCTCCGCTTGCGGCGGATGAGAGGCGATCTGAGCCGGGGCCGTCCTCAACCCAGGCGCATGAGAGGCGGTCTGAGCCGGGGCCGTCCTCCTCCCAAGCGGAAGATGCCCTTCTTCCCTCAACCACCCCGTCCAACGAGTGGACGGAGGTGCGTAAGGGGAAGGGCAAAGGGAAGGGCAAGAGGTCGGCAGCGGCCGTCCCAGCTGTCCCTGTCGTCCCCGCTACCCCCGCTCCCAGCCAGTCGCAGCCGACCGGCAAGGGAAGGGGTAAGGGGAACGGCAAAGGGAAGGGCGGGGGAAGGGGGCATTTGGTCCCCCCGAAAACCGCGGCCGTCGTGGTGACGCTCACCGCGGAGGCTGCGGGGCGAGGGGAGACCTACGCCTCCATTTTAGTGCGAGCGCGCGGCAATGCCGATCCCACACAGCTGGGGATCGGCAGTGTGTCATGCCGGCGGACGCAGGCCGGGGCTCGAATTTTTGAGTTCCCGGGGGCCGAGGGCAGCGCCCGCGCTGACCTCTTTGCAGCCAAGCTGCAGGAGGTCATCGCGGACTCTGCCAAGGTGGCCCGGCCGGTTAAGTTGGCGGCCATAGAGGTGACGGAGCTGGATGACTCCGTCACCAAGGAGGAGGTGGTGGCGGCGGTCGCAGCGGTAGGGGGCTGTGGCGCGGCGGCGGTCCAAGGCCGGGACATAAGGCCCGGCCGCGGCGGAATGGGCACAATCCGCCTCGAGTGCCCAATCGCAGCTGCCAAAGCCGTCCTTGCGAAAGGACGGCTTCAAGTCGGGTTCAGCTCGGGCGCAGTCCGGGCACTCGAGGACCGGCCTCTTCGGTGTTTCCGATGCTTCGGCATCGGACACACCCGGCCCCTGTGTCCGTCCAAAGTGGACCGGTCGGACACTTGTTACCGCTGCGGCAAGGAGGGCCACAAAGTCGCCTCCTGCCAGGCCGCCACGCCGCACTGCGCGGTGTGTGCCGCCAGTGGCCGCCGGGCAGGCCACGTCATGAAGGGGGGGAAGTGCAATCCCCCCCCTAAGCGTGGCAAAGCGCAGGCGCCGACCGGGCCTGCGCCTGCTGCTGCCGCTAACACCGCCGTTCATGCGGCGGCTGCGGAGGAGGGTGCGATGTCCGACTGATGGCCAGAGTCGAGCATCGCATCCTTCAGGCGAACGCCAACCACTGCAGGACAGCCCAGGATCTGCTAATGCAGACCATGGCTGAGTGGTTGGTGGACTTGGCGGTGGTCGCCGAACCCTACTCGGTCCCTGGCCGTTGGCTGGGCGACCGGGACGGCTTAGTGGCGTTGGTGGCGCGGTCTTCCACGGACTCCCCTCCCCTCTCGCTCTTAGAGAGGGGACCGGGATACGTGGCCGCCGCGTGGGGAGAGATAGGGATAGTGGGGGTGTATTTCTCCCCAAACCGCCCTCTCTCGGACTTTGAGGATTTCCTCGAGATCCTCACTGCTGTCGTAGGGAGGGCGGCACCACGCCAGGTCGTGGTGCTCGGCGACCTAAACGCCAAGTCGGTGGCCTGGGGCAACCCGGCCGTCGGGTGCAACGTCCGGGGACGCGCCGTCGAGTTTTGGGCGGCCTCGTGCGGTGTGTCCCTCCTCAACAGGGGGGCGGTCCACACGTGTGTGCGGCAACAGGGCGGGTCGGTGGTGGACGTGTCGTTTGCCACCCCCGCGCTAGCCGCCCGCGTCGTGAACTGGCGGGTGGAGCTGGTGGAGACCTTGTCGGACCACCGTTATGTGCGGTTCGACATCTCCACACAGCGGGGAGGGGGGACGGCCCGCGCTGGGCAATCTCCCTTCCCGCGGTGGGCGCTCACCCACCTGGACCGGGAGGCAGCCAAGGAGGCCGCCTTCCTCCAGGACTGGCTGTCGCCTCCCCCTGTCGAGGAGGTCCCGGACGTTGACGCCGCAGCGGTCCGGCTACGGAGGTCCTTGACCGAGGTGTGCAACTCCAGCATGCCTCGGTCTCGCCGTCCGCCTCCCCGTCGTGCCGTTTATTGGTGGACGGAGGAGCTGGCGGGGCTCCGGGCCACCTGCGTGGCGGCCAGAAGGGCCTACGCGCGTAGCCGACGGCGCAGCGCCCAAAACCGTGTCCGGGCAGAGGAGGACCGCCTGTACGCCTCTTACCGAGAGGCTACGGTGGCCCTCAAGTCTGCAATGGGCGCTGCGCAGGACTCGGCGAGGGCCGAGATGCTGGAGGGTCTCGACAGGGACCCCTATGGGAGACCATATAAGGCGGCGCGAAACCAGCTCCGCCCCTATGGTCCCCCACTGTCGGAGACCCTCGAGCCGGCATTGTTGGATGGGGTGGTCCGGTCCCTGTTTCCACGCAGGACCGACTTCGCCCCTCCAACAATGGATCCCCCGCAAGGGGCGACTCCACCGGAGGTGGAGGTGCCCCCGGTCACGGCGGCGGAATTCTACGCGGGGGTATTGAGCCTCCGCGCGAAGAAGACCGCCCCCGGTCCGGACGGCGTCCCTGCACGGGTGGTGGCGATTGCCGCCTCCCAAATGGAGGACAGGTTTCGGGACCTCTTCAGCGCGTGTTTTACGGCTGGGAGGTTCCCGAAACTCTGGAAGGAGGGGCAATTGTGCCTCCTCCGGAAGGAGGGACGCCCGGTGGACTCCCCCTCGGCATACCGGCCCATCGTTTTGCTCGGTGAGGTCGGTAAATTGTTCGAGGGGATTGTCGCCGGGAGGCTGGATAGCCATTTGCGGGGGATCGGCCCGGATCTGTCGGACGCCCAGTACGGTTTCCGTCGTGGGCGTTCGACGATCGACGCGCTGGCCCTTCTGAAGGGCCAGGTGAAGGAGGCGGTGGAGGCGGGGGACGGGGTGCTGGCGGTGTCATTCGACATTGCCAACGCCTTCAACTCCGTCCCCCACTCGACGATATTGGAGGCGCTCCGGTATCACGGAGTGCCCCAATATCTGCGGAGCCTCCTGGCCGACTACTTGGAGGACCGCGAGGTCCTCCTCGTGGATAAGTCGGCCACCGTGAGGCGGTACGGCGCAGAGTCCGGTGTTCCACAGGGATCGGTCCTGGGGCCCCCCTTGTGGAACATCGGATTCGACTGGCTCCTGCGGGGAGTCCTCCTCCCGGGCACGAGTGTCATCTGCTACGCGGATGACACTCTGCTCACTGCACGGGGGAGGAACTTTGCCGACGCGGCCATTCTGGCCTCGGCTGGCGGATCCTTGGTGGCAGAAAGGATCCGCCGCCTGGGATTGAGGGTGGCGCTGCACAAAACGGAGGCCGTGTTCTTTCGCGGTCCCCGGCAGCGCTGCCCTGCCGACGCCCACATCGTCGTGGAGGGCGTCCGCATAGAGGTCCAGCCTCAGATGAAATATCTGGGGCTGGTGCTGGACGACAGGTGGCGCTTCGGCCCGCATTTCAGCGGGCTGTCGACGCGCCTGTTGAAGGCCGCGGACGCCCTCTCGTGGCTCCTCCCAAACCTGGGGGGGCCCAAGGCAAAATGCCGGCGCCTCTATGCCGGCATTTTGCGGAGCATGGCCCTTTACGGGGCCCCCATCTGGGCGGACTCCCTCCACAGGAGGGAGAATGCTACCGCCATCCGCAGGCCCCAGCGGGCCATTGCACAGCGGGTGGCGAGGGCTTACCGCTCGGTGGGCTTTTCGGCGGCGTGCGCTCTGGCCGGCACCCCGCCTTGGGAGTTGGAGGCATGGGTGCTCGCCAGAGTGTACGAGTGGACGGCGCGCCGAAAGGCGCTCGGGGAGCGCCCCATGGGCGAAGAGCGGGAGGCGGTGCGGCGAGAGGCGAGGGACGCCATCGTCCTCCATTGGTCGGAGGACCTCGCCAGCGCCGCCTTTGGCCGCCGGACGTTGGACGCGCTCGGTCCGGTCCTGCGGGGCTGGCTCGAGCGGTCCCACGGTTTCCTCTCTTTCCGTCTGGTGCAGGTGTTATCCGGGCATGGTTGCTTCGGATCGTACCTGCACCGGATCGGGAGGGAGGAAACCCCGGCGTGCCACGACTGCGGCGCGGCGGAGGACACGGCGCAGCACACCCTCGAGGTGTGCCCGGCGTGGTCCGAGCTGCGCCGCGGTCTGACCGCGGTGGTCGGACCAGACCTCTCGCTTCCCGGCGTGGTTGACGCCATGCTGGGGAGCGAGGAGGCCTGGTCAGCGGTAGCCTCCTTTTGCGAGGACGTAATCTCGCAAAAGGAGGAGGCGGAGCGGGCGCGGGAGGACGATCCTCTCGCTGCGCCGCTCCGCAGGCGAAGAAGGGGGAGAAGGCGTCGTGCCCTCCCTCCTCATGGTGACGGGCGGGCGACAGGCGCGGGGGTGCCTTCGCCCGCATTGCACCCGTCACCTTCGTTGGTCATTCCCGACCCCCCACACCCGTGAGGGTGTGAGGGGTCTGCCTTTCAATCGTCGGCGGAGGACTGGAAGTAAAGGCTTTGCCGGTTTCCCAGTCCCCCGCCACTGTGACGAAGCGGGAATGCGCTGGGTCGTTTTAGTGGGTATACCGGGTCCGCCCGGGGAGTCCCACATACCCCTCCTGTCCCCCGACGGGAGGGTATGCGTAACGCATTTTTTCCCAGCGTCAAAAAAAAAAAAAAAAAAAAAAAAAAAAAAAAAAAAAAAAAAAAAAAAAAAAAAGGTTAGGTTAGGTTGGGGTGGGGGACCCCCCACAGAGCATACGTCCACGTCGTGTCCCCTGGAAACAGCCCAGTTCTGACCACCGTAACGGAGTGGCAGACTGGGTCTGGCTAAAGTGCTCTGTGATCTCGAAGCGAATTTTAACTCATTTTAACTGCCTTGTCTCGTCTTCTATGCCGAATACACCCTCGCGGGACGCCTGCGGGCGGTTTTTAAAAACAAAAGGCCCTTCTCAGGGCCAACCCAAAGGCCCTTCTCAGGGCCAACCCAAAGGCCCTTCTCAGGGCCAACCCAAGGGCCCTTCTCAGGGCCAACCCAAAGGCCCTTCTCAGGGCCACCCAAAAGGCCCTTCTCAGGGCCACCCCGACGCTTCGGCGTCTGAAGTTAGCCGCGCGCCGTCTGCGGCTAGCTATTTTGGAGGGGCCGAGTCGTCTGACAGCGACTCGGTTGTTGGAGTGTCGGACGCGAGTGGCGCTAGGTCGCGGAAGCGCGTTAGGGGGTCCGGGAGTTCCTCGGCTTCGGGGTCCAAACCGTTGTCGAAGGCTAATAAGCCGACGACGACGGCTGCGGACACCCATGTCGTTGGGCTCGCGGACGCCCAACGCCAGTTGGACCTGGCTCGGCGGGCGCACCTCCAGCAAGAGCTGGAGGAGCGGGTTGCCGCGAAGGAGCAACGGGCGCACATTGCCCGGGCCAAGTCCGGGTACGGTGCGTCCCGCATCCTATACGCGGACTACTCCCTAGCCGAGCTGGAGAGAATGGCGGAGGAGGACAAGGAGGAGATAGTGGCGGTCGCCTCTAAGTCCTCCAACATTAAGGGGACCTTGCAGAAGGCCCTCAAGTGCCGGGCCGCGAGCATGCGCGGGGTCGTCGCTGAGCTGGTCCAGCGGACGGCCTCCGACGAGACGCGGCAGCTGCAGGCGAGGGTGGATCGCCTGCAGTCGGAGGTCAGCCAGCTTCATCTGAAGCTGGCTGAAGCCACGGCCCGGCCACAACAGGCTGGGGCAAGCCCTGTGGCAGAGGGTGCTGCCTCGGCCCGGCCACAACAGGCCGATGCGAGCCCTGTGGCAGAGGGCGCTGCCTCAACACGGCCACAACAGGCCAAGGCGAGGCCTGCAGCAGAGGGCCCCTCCTCCAACCTTGAGGATATCATCCGCAAGGTGGTAATGGAGGAGAGGGCCTTCACGAGAGCCTGCTTTGCAGGGATTGAGGACCGGCTCCTGCCGGAGAAGCGCCTCCGACCTCCGCTTGCGGCGGATGAGAGGCGATCTGAGCCGGGGCCGTCCTCAACCCGGGCGCATGAGAGGCGGTCTGAGCCGGGGCCGTCCTCCTCCCAAGCGGAAGATGCCCTTCTTCCCTCAACCACCCCGTCCAACGAGTGGACGGAGGTGCGTAAGGGGAAGGGCAAAGGGAAGGGCAAGAGGTCGGCAGCGGCCGTCCCAGCTGTCCCTGCCGTCCCCGCTACCCCCGCTCCCAGCCAGTCGCAGCCGACCGGCAAGGGAAGAGGTAAGGGGAACGGCAAAGGGAAGGGCGGGGGAAGGGGGCAGTTGGTCCCCCCGAAAACCGCAGCCGTCGTGGTGACGCTCACCGCGGAGGCTACGGGGCGAGGGGAGACCTACGCCTCCATTTTGGTGCGGGCGCGCGGCAATGCCGATCCCACCCAGCTGGGGATCGGCAGTGTGTCGTGCCGGCGGACGCAGGCCGGGGCTCGAATCTTCGAGTTCCCGGGGGCCGAGGGCAGCGCCCGCGCTGACCTCTTTGCAGCCAAGCTGCAGGAGGTCATCGCGGACTCTGCCCGGGTGGCCCGGCCGGTCAAGATGGCGGCCATCGAGGTGACGGAGTTGGATGACTCCGTCACCAAGGAGGAGGTGGTGGCGGCGGTCGCAGCGGTAGGGGGCTGTGGCGCAGCGGCGGTCCAAGGCCGGGACATAAGGCCCGGCCGCGGCGGAATGGGCACGATCCGCCTCGAGTGCCCAATCGCAGCTGCCAAAGCCGTCCTTGCAAAAGGACGGCTTCAAGTCGGGTTAAGCTCGGGCGCGGTCCGGGCACTCGAGGACCAGCCTCTGCGGTGTTTCCGGTGCTTCGGCATCGGCCACACCCGGCCCCTGTGTCCGTCCAAAGTCGACCGGTCGGACACATGCTACCGGTGCGGCAAGGATGGCCACAAAGCCGCCTCCTGCCAGGCCGCCACACCGCACTGCGCGGTGTGTGCCGCCAGTGGCCGCCGGGCAGGCCACGTGATGAAGGGGGGGAAGTGCAATCCCCCCCCTAAGCGTGGCAAAGCGCAGGTGCCGATAGGGCCTGCGCCTGCTGCTGCCGCAAATACCGCCGTTCCTGCGGCGGCTGCGGAGGAGGGTGCGATGTCCGACTGATGGCCAGAATCGAACATCGCATCCTTCAGACGAACGCCAACCACTGCAGGACAGCCCAGGATCTGCTGATGCAGACCATGGCTGAGTGGTTGGTGGACTTGGCGGTGGTCGCCGAACCCTACTCGGTCCCTGGCCGTTGGCTGGGCGACCGGGACGGCTTGGTGGCGTTGGTGGCGCGGTCTTCCACGGACTCCCCTCCCCTCTCGCTCTTAGAGAGGGGACCGGGATACGTGGCCGCCGCGTGGGGAGAGATAGGGATAGTGGGGGTATATTTCTCCCCAAACCGCCCTCTCTCGGACTTTGAGGATTTCCTCGAGATCCTCACTGCTGTCGTAGGGAGGGCGGCACCACGCCAGGTCGTGGTGCTCGGCGACCTAAACGCCAAGTCGGTGGCCTGGGGCAACCCGGCCGCAGGCTGCAACGTCCGGGGACGCGCCGTCGAGTTTTGGGCGGCCTCGTGCGGTGTGTCCCTCCTCAACAGGGGGGCGGTCCACACGTGTGTGCGGCAACAGGGCGGGTCGGTGGTGGACGTGTCGTTTGCCACCCCCGCACTGGCCGCCCGCGTCGTGAACTGGCGGGTGGAGCTGGTGGAGACCTTGTCGGACCACCGTTACGTGCGGTTCGACATCTCCACACAGCGGGGCGGGGGGACGGCCCGCGCTGGGCAATCTCCCTTCCCGCGGTGGGCACTCACCCGCCTGGACCGGGAGGCAGCCAAGGAGGCCGCCTTCCTCCAGGACTGGCTGTCGCCTCCCCCTGTCGAGGAGGTCCCGGACGTTGACGCCGCAGCGGTCCGGCTACGGCGGTCTTTGACCGAGGTGTGCAACTCCAGCATGCCTCGGTCTCGCCGTCCGCCTCCCCGTCGTGCCGTGTACTGGTGGACGGAGGAGCTGGCGGGGCTCCGGGCCACCTGCGTGGCGGCCAGAAGGGCCTACGCGCGTAGCCGACGGCGCAGCGCCCAGAACCGAGTCCGGGCAGAGGAGGACCGCCTGTACGCCTCTTACCGAGAGGCTACGGCGGCCCTCAAGTCTGCAATGGGCGCTGCGCAGGACTCGGCGAGGGCCGAGATGCTGGAGGGTCTCGACAGGGACCCCTATGGGAGACCATATAAGGCGGCGCGGAATCAGCTCCGCCCCTATGGTCCCCCACTGTCGGAGACCCTCGAGCCGGCATTGTTGGATGGGGTGGTCCGGTCCCTGTTTCCGCGCAGGACCGACTTCGCCCCTCCAACAATGGATCCCCCGCAAGGGGCGACTCCACCGGAGGCGGAGGTACCCCCGGTCACGGCGGCGGAATTCTACGCGGGGGTTTTGAGCCTCCGCGCGAAGAAAACCGCCCCCGGTCCGGACGGCGTCCCTGCACGGGTGGTGGCGATCGCCGCCACCCAAATGGAGGACAGGTTTCGGGACCTCTTCAGCGCGTGTTTTACGGCTGGGAGGTTCCCGAAACTCTGGAAGGAGGGGCAGTTGTGCCTCCTCCGGAAGGAGGGACGCCCGGTGGACTCCCCCTCGGCATACCGGCCCATCGTTCTGCTCGATGAGGTCGGTAAATTGTTCGAGGGGATTGTCGCCTCCCGGCTGGATAGCCACTTGCGGGGGATAGGCCCGGATCTGTCGGACGCCCAATACGGTTTCCGCCGTGGGCGTTCGACGATCGACGCGCTGGCCCTTCTCAAGGGCCAGGTGAAGGAGGCGGTGGAGGCGGGGGACGGGGTGCTGGCGGTGTCGTTCGACATTGCCAACGCCTTCAACTCCGTCCCCCACTCGACGATATTGGAGGCGCTCCGGTATCACGGAGTGCCCCAATATCTGCGGAGCCTCCTGGCCGACTACTTGGAGGACCGCGAGGTCCTCCTCGTGGACAAATCGGCCACCGTGAGGCGGTACGGCGCAGAGTCCGGTGTTCCACAGGGGTCGGTCCTGGGGCCCCCCTTGTGGAACATCGGATTCGACTGGCTCCTGCGGGGAGTCCTCCTCCCGGGCACGAGTGTCATCTGCTACGCGGATGACACTCTGCTCACTGCCCGGGGGAGGAACTTTGCGGATGCGGCCATTCTGGCCTCGGCTGGCGGATCCTTGGTGGCAGAGAGGATCCGCCACCTGGGATTGAGGGTGGCGCTGCACAAAACGGAGGCCGTGTTCTTTCGCGGTCCCCGGCAGCGCTGCCCTGCCGACGCCCACATCGTCGTGGAGGGCGTCCGCATAGAGGTCCAGCCTCAGATGAAATATCTGGGGCTGGTGCTGGACGACAGGTGGCGTTTCGGCCCGCACTTCAGCGGGCTGTCGACGCGCCTGTTGAAGGCCGCGGGCGCCCTCTCGTGGCTCCTCCCGAACCTGGGGGGGCCCAAGGCGAAATGCCGGCGCCTCTATGCCGGCATTTTGCGGAGCATGGCCCTTTACGGGGCTCCCATCTGGGCGGACTCCCTCCATAGGAGGGAGAATGCTACCGCCATCCGCAGGCCCCAGCGGGCCATTGCACAGCGGGTGGCGAGGGCTTACCGCTCAGTGGGCTTTTCGGCGGCGTGCGCTCTGGCCGGCACCCCGCCTTGGGAGTTGGAGGCATGGGTGCTCGCCAGAGTGTACGAGTGGACGGCGCGCCGAAAGGCGCTCGGGGAGTGCCCCATGGGCGAAGAGCGGGAGGCGGCGCGGCGAGAGGCGAGGGACGCCATCGTCCTCCATTGGTCGGAGGACCTCGCCAGCGCCGCCTTTGGCCGCCGGACGTTGGACGCGCTCGGTCCGGTCCTGCGGGGCTGGCTCGAGCGGTCCCACGGTTTCCTCTCTTTCCGTCTGGTGCAGGTGTTGTCCGGGCATGGTTGTTTCGGATCGTACCTGCACCGGATCGGGAGGGAGGAAACCCCGGCGTGCCACGACTGCGGCGCGGCGGAGGACACGGCGCAGCACACCCTCGAGGTGTGCCCGGCGTGGTCCGAGCTGCGCCGCGGTCTGACCGCGGTGGTCGGACCGGACCTCTCGCTTCCTGGCGTGGTGGACGCCATGCTGGGGAGCGAGGAGGCCTGGTCAGCGGTGGCCTCCTTTTGCGAGGACGTAATCTCGCAAAAGGAGGCAGCGGAGCGCGCGCGGGAGGACGATCCTCTCGCTGCGGCGCTCCGCAGACGAAGACGGGGGAGAAGGCGTCGTGCCCTCCCTCCTAATGGTGACGGGCGGGCGGCAGGCACGGGGGTGCCTTCGCCCGCATTGCACCCGTCACCTTCGTCGGTCATTCCCGACCCCCCACACCCGTGAGGGTGTGAGGGGTCTGTGCCTTTCAATCGTCGGCGGAGGACTGGAAGTAAAGGCTGTGCCGGTTTCCCAGTCCCCCGCCACTGTGACGAAGCGGGAATGCGCTGGGTCGTTTTAGTGGGTATACCGGGTCCGCCCGGGGAGTCCCACATACCCCTCCTGTCCCCCGACGGGAGGGTATGCGTAATGCATTTTTTCCCAGCGTTAACAAAAAAAAAAAAAAAAAAAAAAAGGTTAGGTTGGGGTGGGGGACCCCCCACAGAGCATACGTCCACGTCGTGTCCCCTGGAAACAGCCCAGTTCTGACCACCGTAACGGAGTGGCAGACTGGGTCTGGCTAAAGTGCTCTGTGCATCGCAGCGAATTTTAATCTTGTATGCCTTGTGTCGAATGCGATAATATGCCGAATACACCCTCGCGGGACGCCTGCGGGCGCTTTTTAAAAACAAAAGGCCCTTCTCAGGGCCAATCCAAAGGCCCTTCTCAGGGCCAACCCAAAGGCCCTTCTCAGGGCCAACCCAAGGGCCCTTCTCAGGGCCAACCCAAAGGCCCTTCTCAGGGCCACCCAAAAGGCCCTTCTCAGGGCCACCCCGACGCTTCGGCGTCTGAAGTTAGCCGCGCGCCGTCTGCGGCTAGCTATTTTGGAGGGGCCGAGTCGTCTGACAGCGACTCGGTTGTTGGAGTGTCGGACGCGAGTGGCGTTAGGTCGCGGAAGCGCGTTAGGGGGTCCGGGAGTTCCTCGGCTTCGGGGTCCAAACCGTTGTCGAAGGCTAATAAGCCGACGACGACGGCTGCGGACACCCATGTCGTTGGGCTCGCGGACGCCCAACGCCAGTTGGACCTGGCTCGGCGGGCGCACCTCCAGCAAGAGCTGGAGGAGCGGGTTGCCGCGAAGGAGCAACGGGCGCACATTGCCCGGGCCAAGTCCGGGTACGGTGCGTCCCGTATCCTGTACGCGGACTACTCCCTAGCCGAGCTGGAGAGAATGGCGGAGGAGGACAAGGAGGAGATAGTGGCGGTCGCCTCTAAGTCCTCCAACATTAAGGGGACCTTGCAGAAGGCCCTCAAGTGCCGGGCCGCGAGCATGCGCGGGGTCGTCGCTGAGCTGGTCCAGCGGACGGCCTCCGACGAGACGCGGCAGCTGCAGGCGAGGGTGGATCGCCTGCAGTCGGAGGTCAGCCAGCTTCATCTGAAGCTGGCTGAAGCCACGGCCCGGCCACAACAGGTCGAGGCGAGCCCTGTGGCAGAGGGCGCCGCCTCGGCCCGGCCACAACAGGCCAGGGCGAGCCCTGTGGCAGAGGGCGCTGCCTCGGCCCGGCCCCAACAGGCCAAGGCGAGGCCTGCAGCAGAGGGCCCCTCCTCCAACCTTGAGGATATCATCCGCAAGGTAGTAATGGAGGAGAGGGCCTTCACAAGAGCCTGCTTCGCAGGGATTGAGGACCGGCTCCTGCCGGAGAAGCGCCTCCGACCGCCGCTTGCGGCGGATAAGAGGCGGTCTGAGCCGGGGCCGTCCTCAACCCAGGCGAATGAGAGGCGGTCTGAGCCGGTGCCGTCCTCCTCCCAAGCGGAAGATGCCCTTCTTCCCTCAACCACCCCGTCCAACGAGTGGACGGAGGTGCGTAAGGGGAAGGGCAAAGGGAAGGGCAAGAGGTCGGCAGCGGCCGTCCCAGCTATCACTGCCGTCCCCGCTACCCCCGCTCCCAGCCAGTCACAGCCGACCGGCAAGGGAAGAGGCAAGGGGAACGGCAAAGGGAAGGGCGGGGGAAGGGGGCAGTTGGTCCCCCCGAAAACCGCGGCCGTCGTGGTGACGCTCACCGCGGAGGCTGCGGGGCGAGGGGAGACCTACGCCTCCATTTTGGTGCGGGCGCGCGGCAATGCCGATCCCACCCAGCTGGGGATCGGCAGTGTGTCGTGCCGGCGGACGCAGGCCGGGGCTCGAATCTTCGAGTTCCCGGGGGCCGAGGGCAGCGCCCGCGCTGACCTCTTTGCAGCCAAGCTGCAGGAGGTCATCGCGGACTCTGCCAAGGTGGCCCGGCCGGTCAAGACGGCGGCCATCGAGGTGACGGAGCTGGATGACTCCGTCACCAAGGAGGAGGTGGTGGCGGCGGTCGCAGCGGTAGGGGGCTGTGGCGCCGCGGCGGTCCAAGGCCGGGATATAAGGCCCGGCCGCGGCGGAATGGGCATGATCCGCCTCGAATGCCCAATCGCAGCTGCCAAAGCCGTCCTTGCGAAAGGACGGCTTCAAGTCGGCTTCAGCGCGGGTACAGTCAGGGCACTCGAGGCTGGTCCTCTGCGGTGTTTCCGGTGCTTCGGCATCGGACACACCCGGCCCCTGTGTCCGTCCAAAGTCGACCGGTCGGACGCGTGCTACCGCTGCGGCAAGGAGGGCCACAAAGCCGCCTCCTGCCAGGCCGCCACGCCGCACTGCGCGGTGTGTGCCGCCAGTGGCTGCCGGGCAGGCCACGTCATGAAGGGGGGGAAGTGCAATCCCCCCCCTAAGCGTGGCAAAGCGCAGGCGCCGACCGGGCCTGCACCTGCTGCTGCCGCTAACGCCGCCGTTCCTGCGGCGGCTGCGGAGGAGGGTGCGATGTCCGACTGATGGCCAGGGTCGAACATCGCATCCTTCAGGCGAACGCCAACCACTGCAGGACAGCCCAGGATCTGCTGATGCAGACCATGGCTGAGTGGTTGGTGGACTTGGCGGTGGTCGCCGAACCCTACTCGGTCCCTGGCCGTTGGCTGGGCGACCGGGACGGCTTAGTGGCGTTGGTGGCGCGGTCTTCCACGGACTCCCCTCCCCTCTCGCTCTTAGAGAGGGGACCGGGATACGTGGCCGCCGCGTGGGGAGAGATAGCGATGGTGGGGGTGTATTTCTCCCCAAACCGCCCTCTCTCGGACTTTGAGGATTTCCTCGAGATCCTCACTGCTGTCGTAGGGAGGGCGGCGCCACGCCAGGTCGTGGTGCTCGGCGACCTAAACGCCAAGTCGGTGGCCTGGGGCAACCCGGCTGCAGGCTGCAACGTCCGGGGACGTGCCGTCGAGTTTTGGGCGGCCTCGAGCGGTGTGTCCCTCCTCAACAGGGGGGCGGTCCACACGTGTGTGCGGCAACAGGGCGGGTCGGTGGTGGACGTGTCGTTTGCCACCCCCGCGCTAGCCGCCCGCGTCGTGAACTGGCGGGTGGAGCTGGTGGAGACCTTGTCGGACCACCGTTATGTGCGGTTCGACATCTCCACACAGCGGGGAGGGGGGACGGCCCGCGCTGGGCAATCTCCCTTCCCGCGGTGGGCACTCACCCGCCTGGACCGGGAGGCAGCCAAGGAGGCCGCCTTCCTCCAGGACTGGCTGTCGCCTCCCCCTGTCGAGGAGGTCCCGGACGTTGACGCCGCAGCGGTCCGGCTACGGGGGTCCTTGACCGAGGTGTGCAACTCCAGCATGCCTCGGTCTCGCCGTCCGCCTCCCCGTCGTGCCGTGTACTGGTGGACGGAGGAGCTGGCGGGGCTCCGGGCCGCCTGCGTGGCGGCCAGAAGGGCCTACGCGCGTAGCCGACGGCGCAGCGCCCAAAACCGAGTCCGAGCAGAGGAGGACCGCCTGTACGCCTCTTACCGAGAGGCTACGGCGGCCCTCAAGTCTGCAATGGGCGCTGCGCAGGACTCGGCGAGGGCCGAGATGCTGGAGGGTCTCGACAGGGACCCCTATGGGAGACCATATAAGGCGGCGCGGAATCAGCTCCGCCCCTATGGTCCCCCACTGTCGGAGACCCTCGAGCCGGCATTGCTGGATGGGGTGGTCCGGTCTCTGTTTCCGCGCAGGACCGACTTTGCCCCACCAGTAATGGATCCCCCGCAAGGGGCGGCTCCACCGGAGGCGGAGGTCCCCCCGGTGACGGCGGCGGAATTCTACGCGGGGGTACTCAGCCTCCGCGCAAAGAAGACCGCCCCCGGCCCGGACGGCGTCCCTGCACGGGTGGTGGCGATCGCCGCCACCCAAATGGAGGACAGGTTTCGGGACCTCTTCAGCGCGTGTTTTACGGCTGGGAGGTTCCCGAAACTCTGGAAGGAGGGGCAGTTGTGCCTCCTCCGGAAGGAGGGACGCCCGGTGGACTCCCCCTCGGCATACCGGCCCATCGTTCTGCTCGATGAGGTCGGTAAATTGTTCGAGGGGATTGTCGCCTCCCGGCTGGATAGCCATTTGCGGGGGATAGGCCCGGATCTGTCGGACGCCCAGTTCGGTTTCCGTCGTGGGCGTTCGACGATCGACGCGCTGGCCCTTCTCAAGGGCCAGGTGAAGGAGGCGGTGGAGGCGGGGGACGGAGTGCTGGCGGTGTCGTTCGACATTGCCAACGCCTTCAACTCCGTCCCCCACTCGACGATATTGGAGGCGCTCCGGTACCACGGAGTGCCCCAATATCTGCGGAGCCTCCTGGCCGACTACTTGGAGGACCGCGAGGTCCTCCTCGTGGACAAATCGGCCACCGTGAGGCGGTACGGCGCAGAGTCTGGTGTTCCACAGGGGTCGGTCCTGGGGCCCCCCTTGTGGAACATCGGATTCGACTGGCTCCTGCGGGGAGTCCTCCTCCCGGGCACGAGTGTCATCTGCTATGCGGATGACACTCTGCTCACTGCACGGGGGAGGAACTTTGCCGACGCGGCCATTCTGGCCTCGGCTGGCGGATCCTTGGTGGCAGAAAGGATCCGCCGCCTGGGATTGAGGGTGGCGCTGCACAAAACGGAGGCCGTGTTCTTTCGCGGTCCCCGGCAGCGCTGCCCTGCCGACGCCCACATCGTCGTGGAGGGCGTCCGCATAGAGGTCCAGCCTCAGATGAAATATCTGGGGCTGGTGCTGGACGACAGGTGGCGCTTCGGACCGCATTTTAGCGGGCTGTCGACGCGCCTGTTGAAGGCCGCGGACGCCCTCTCATGGCTCCTCCCAAACCTTGGGGGCCCCAAGGCAAAATGCCGGCGCCTCTATGCCGGCATTTTGCGGAGCATGGCCCTTTACGGGGCCCCCATCTGGGCGGACTCCCTCCACAGGAGGGAGAATGCTACCGCCATCCGCAGGCCCCAGCGGGCCATTGCACAGCGGGTGGCGAGGGCTTACCGCTCGGTGGGCTTCTCGGCGGCGTGCGCTCTGGCGGGCACCCCGCCTTGGGAGTTGGAGGCATGGGTGCTCGCCAGAGTGTACGAGTGGACGGCGCGCCGAAGGGCGCTCGGGGAGCGCCCCATGGGCGAAGAGCGGGAGGCGGTGCGGCGAGAGGCGAGGGACGCCATCGTCCTCCATTGGTCGGAGGACCTCGCCAGCGCCGCCTTTGGCCGCCGGACGTTGGACGCGCTCGGTCCGGTCCTGCGGGGCTGGCTCGAGCGGTCCCACGGTTTCCTCTCTTTCCGTCTGGTGCAGGTGTTATCCGGGCATGGCTGCTTCGGATCGTACCTGCACCGGATCGGGAGGGAGGAAACCCCGGCGTGCCACGACTGCGGCGCGGCGGAGGACACGGCGCAGCACACCCTCGAGGTGTGCCCGGCGTGGTCCGAGCTGCGCCGCGGTCTGACCGCGGTGGTCGGACCGGACCTCTCGCTTCCCGGCGTGGTGGACGCCATGTTGGGGAGCGAGGAGGCCTGGTCAGCGGTGGCCTCCTTTTGCGAGGACGTAATCTCGCAAAAGGAGGCAGCGGAGCGCGCGCGGGAGGACGATCCTCTCGCTGCGGCGCTCCGCAGACGAAGAAGGGGGAGAAGGCGTCGTGCCCTCCCTCCTCATGGTGACGGGCGGGCGACAGGCGCGGGGGTGCCTTCGCCCGCATTGCACCCGTCACCTTCGTCGGTCATTCCCGACCCCCCACACCCGTGAGGGTGTGAGGGGTCTGTGCCTTTCAATCGTCGGCGGAGGACTGGAAGTAAAGGCTGTGCCGGTTTCCCAGTCCCCCGCCACTGTGACGAAGCGGGAATGCGCTGGGTCGTTTTAGTGGGTATACCGGGTCTGCCCGGGGAGTCCCACATACCCCTCCTGTCCCCCGACGGGAGGGTATGCGTAATGCATTTTTTCCCAGCGTCAACAAAAAAAAAAAAAAAAAAAGGTTAGGTTGGGGTGCTAGGTCAGAAAACCTCCTAGGGGGCCCAGTGGCTGCCGGTCCTTCTCGATACGTCGGGAGGGAACAGCAGCTGCTGTGGACGGTGCACCCTGGGCGCGGCAGTATCTGTCCCCGATGAATGGGAAGAGATTCTTATTCCTCGGGGAACGTTACTGTCGTGGCCGATATTCTGACACGGTGGGGCGACTCCACGCGGCCCTCTGGGACGCAGAGGGCGCAGTGGAGGAGCCAGGGCGGGCTCGGTGTGCCGCCGGGCGTTGGGCGCGCTCGGTTCGGTCTTGCGGGGCTGGCTCGGGCGGTCCCGCGGTCTCCTCTCTTTCCGTCTGGTGCGGGTGTTGTCTGGAAACTCCCACGCGGCCGTCCCGGACCGCACCCGTGCTTGATGGGGGGGGGGGGCTTCCCCTCTCCCGGTCTGGCACGCGTGCGGGCCGGGACGGCCGTGTCTGGATGGCGCCTGCGCCGGGTTTGGGGGGGGGGGGGGCCGTGGCGCCGCTCGGGCTGGCCCTGCGGGGCCGGGCCGGGCGCGTCCGGCTTTCGGCGGCGCACCAAGCCCGCCGGTGGTCGGACCGGACTTCTCGCTACCCGGCGTGGTGGCGGCCATGCTGGGGGGCGGGGAGGCCTGGTCAGCGGTTGCCTCCTTTTGCGAGTTCGTCTCGCAAAGGGAGGAGGCGGAGCGCGCGCGGGGGGGTGATCCCCTCGCTGCGCCGCTCCGCAGCGGAGGGGGGAGAGGGCGTCGTGCCCTCCCTCCTCATGGTGACGGCGGGCGGCAGGCACGGGGGTGCCTTCGCCCGCATTGCACTCGTCACCTTTGCGGTCATTCCGGCCCCCCACACCCGTGAGGGTGTGAGGGGTTGTCTTGCGGGGCAATCGTCGGCGGAGGACTGGACGTAAAGGCTTTGCCGGTTTCCCAGTCCCCCGCCACTATGACGAAGCGGGAATGCGCTGGGTCGTTTTAGTGGGTATACCGGGTGTGGTTCGCCCGGGGAGTCCCACATACCCCTTCCGTCCCCCGACGGGAGGGTATGCGTAATGCATTTTTTCCCAGCGTCAACAAAAAAAAAAAAAAAAAAAAAGGTTAGGTTAGGTTAGGTTGGGGTGCTAGGTCAGAAAACCTCCTAGGGGGCCCAGTGGCTGCCGGTCCTTCTCGATACGTCTGGAGGGAACAGCAGCTGCTGAGGACGGTGCACCCTGGGCGCGGCAGTATCCGTCCCCGATGAATGGGAAGACATTCTTATTCCTCGGGGAACGTTACTGTCGTGGCCGATATTCTGACACGGTGGGGCGACTCCGCGCGACCCTCTGAGACGCAGAGGGCGCAGTGGAGGAGCCAGGGCGGGCTCGGTGTGCCGCCGGGCGTTGGACGCGTCCGGCGTCCGGCGGCGCACCAAGCCCGCCGGTGGTCGGACCGGGCCCTCGCTTCCCGGCGTGGTCGATGCCATGCTGGGGGGCGGGGAGGCCTGGTCAGCGGTAGCCTCCTTTTGCGAGTTCGCTCGCAAAGGGAGGAGGCGGAGCGCGCGCGGGGGGGCGACCCTCTCGTTGCGCCGCTCCGCAGCGGAGGAGCTGGGGCGGGCTCGGTGTGCCGCCGGGCGTTGGGCGCGCTCGGTCCGGTCTTACGGGGCCGGTCCGGGCGCGCCCGGTGTCCGGCGGCGCACTGGGCACGCCGGTGGCCGGTGGTAGGACCGGACCTCTCGCTTCACGGCGTGGTTGAGCGCCACGCTGGGGGGCGGGTCGGCCTGGTCAGCGGTCGCCTCCTTTTGTGAGTTCGTCTCGCAAAGGGAGGAGGCGGGGCGCGCGCGGGGGGGCGATCCCCTCGCTGCGCCGCTCCGCAGCGGAAGGGGGAGAGGGCGTTGTGCCCTCCCTCCTCACGGTGACGGCGGGCGGCAGGCACGGGGGTGCCTTCGCCCGCATTGCACTCGTCACCTTTGCGGTCATTCCGGCCCCCCACACTCGTAAGGGTGTGAGGGGTTGTCTTGCGGGGCAATCGTCGGCGGAGGACTGGACGTAAAGGCTTTGCCGGTTTCCCAGTCCCCCGCCACTGTGACGAAGCGGGAATGCGCTGGGTCGTTTTAGTGGGTATACCGGGTCCGCCCGGGGAGTCCCACATACCCCTCCTGTCCCCCGACGGGAGGGTATGCGTAATGCATTTTTTCCCAGCGTCAACAAAAAAAAAAAAAAAAAAAAAAAAAAAAAAAAAAGGTTACGTTGGGGTGCTAGGTCAGAAAACCTCCTAGGGGGCCCAGTGGCTGCCGGTCCTTCTCGATACGTCTGGAGGGAACAGCAGTGCTGTGGACGGTGCACCCTGGGCGCGGCAGTATCCGTCCCCGATGAATGGGAAGAGATTCTTATTCCTCGGGGAATGTTACTGTCGTGGCCAATATTCTGACACGGTGGGGCGACTCCACGCGGCCCTCTGGGACGCAGAGGGCGCAGTGGAGGAGCCAGGGCGGGCTCGGTGTGCCGCCGGGCGTTGGGCGTGCTCGGTCCGGTCTTGTGGAGGGCTGGCTCGGTCGCGCCAGGCGTCCGGCGGCGCACTGGGCCCGCCGCTGGTAGGACCGGACCTCTCGCCTCCCGGCGTGGTTGAGCGCCACGCTGGGGGGCGGGGAGGCCTGGTCAGCGGTTGCCTCCTTTTGCGAGTTCACTCGCAAAGGGAGGAGGCGGAGCACGCGCGGGGGGGTCATCCCCTCGCTGCGCCGCTCCGCAGCGGAAGGGGGAGAAGGCGTCATGCCCTCCCTCCTCATGGTGACGGCGGGCGGCAGGCACGGGGGTGTCTTCGCCCGCATTGCACTCGTCACCTTTGCGGTCATTCCGGCCCCCCACACCCGTGAGGGTGTGAGGGGTTGTCTTGCGGGGCAATCGTCGGCGGAGGACTGGACGTAAAGGCTTTGCCGGTTTCCCAGTCCCCCGCCACTATGACGAAGCGGGAATGCGCTGGGTCGTTTTAGTGGGTATACCGGGTCCGCCCGGGGAGTCCCACATACCCCTCCTGTCCCCCGACGGGAGGGTATGCGTAATGCATTTTTTCCCAGCGTCAACAAAAAAAAAAAAAAAAAAAAAAAAAAAAAAAAAAAAAAAAAAAAAAAAAAAAAAGGTTAGGTTAGGTTAGGTTAGGTTGGGGTGCTAGGTCAGAAAACCTCCTAGGGGGCCCAGTGGCTGCCGGTCCTTCTCGATACGTCTGGAGGGAACAGCAGCTGCTGTGGACGGTGCACCCTGGGCGCGGCAGTATCCGTCCCCGATGAATGGGAAGAGATTCTTATTCCTCGGGGAACGTTACTGTCGTGGCCAATATTCTGACACGGGAGGGGGTCCTATTTGGACTGCGCTGTTCCGCGTGACCCTCTGAAAAGCAGAGGGCACAGCGGAGGAGCAAGGGCGGGCTCGGTGTGCACTCACCCTGCCTCCGAGCAGACAGAGAAGGATTCCATCCTTCACTGTCTCCGCCGATCTCGTAATCCCATCGTCGACGTCTCGCGGCTTCGATAGGGACCGAGGGTCTTGGCTTAACCGCCCGGACCGCGAGGTAGAAAACCTCTATAAAAAGTTACCCCGAATCCCAAGCGGCGGCGCACCGCGAAGGGATGTATGGCTGACGGGAGATCTCATGGATCAATCAGTCGTTAGTGCGACCCTCGTTCATTCCTCGAAGTTCTCGGGGAGTGAATGAAGAAAAAAGGGCTGGGATGTATCGTCGTGTACCGTGCGATGGCTCACGGAGTGGGCTCATCGGACGGTACGTGATCATGGCATTCATCGCCCTCTGGTACGCGTCTGCCCATCAGACGTGACTGTGAGGGTGATGGGACAGCCATAGGGTATAAAAAGGGGGGGGGGGGGAATGATGAAGTAGGAGGATAGGGACCACACCCTTCAAAGGAAAAATAAAAAATGAAAAAGACGATTAGCAATAAAGTACCCCAGGGCGGTACCAGCTGCTCAGCAGCTGGAGAATCCGCCACGATCCCTTCGGGGTCGTCATGCCCACCGTATTCTGGGGAGGGCAGCAATCGTTTACCACTTGCCGATGGCAACAAGAGCCGAGGAGGCTCCTCGAGATCGAGGTCTTTTGAAGACCTCATCTCCTTTAATTTTAGAAGGGACGCAGTGTCGGACTCTGGCGCTGCGTCACTGAGAAGCTTATGTTCCCCAGTGGAACCACGTGTGGTTCTAGAGAGGGTGAATGTGTTGTCGCAGGTTGGCGACGCACCGCAAGCAGTTGCGGCCGCTCCCTCCAAGTTTTGGGGGAAGCGGCCGCGTGCCTGTGAGTCGGAAGCGGGTTCGGCGGGTTTGTCGTCTAGCGAGGAGGACCTGCCGGCCCCCAAGGTGCCGACGGCCAGGAGGGGCGGACGACGCGGGATACCTTCCAGACCGAGCTCTCCGGCATCATCCCGCGACTCCGTGGGCCGCTTTCTGAAGCGGCCCGATACGCCGTTAGCTAGCGGAGCAAGCGAATCCGACGGGGCAATGCAGGTGGAGCAGGCTGAAACCTCCACGGCATTGGTGAGCACCAAAGCGGAGCTCAATGCCGCGAGGCGGGAGGGCCGGAAGGCTATAGCGACCGATGAGGTCGCTGAAATGGCCCGCCAAGCAAGGGAGAGGAGGTTGCAGACCGCCGCCGTTGCCCCTGAAGGCCTGACGGCAGAGGCGCTCAGCCGACAAGTGTTGGACGGCGTGGACGTTGTCCTGAAGGTGGCTACGAAATCGGGCAACCTGAAGGGCACGTTCACGCGGGCTCTGAAGGAGGCGGCAGACGGCATCAGGGAGGCGGTTGAAGTCCTCCTTGACCGAACAACCTCGGAGGAGACGGTAAAACTCCAAGAGGAAAATAACCGTCTCCACACGAGGCTGGAGGAGCTTCAACGAGAGGTGAGCGCCCTGAGGGCGGACTTCAGCCGGCAGCCGGTTGTTGCCTCAGACAGTCGTGCTCTGCCACAGGACGGGTCTTTGGGGGTAGACCAGTTCAACCGGCTGTTGAGCATAATGACCGCCCGCCTGGACAGCTTAGAGCCCAGGCTCAACCCCCCTATTAGCCTTCGCCCGCTGCTGGCGGCAGACAGGCGGAGGAAGGAGGCGGAGTCCGCTCCAGCAACGGCTGGGCCAACGTGGGCACAGGTGGCTAAAGCGCCACCTGCGCCAAAAAAGCTCACGCAGGCGGCCAAAACGCCTTCGCAGGCAGGCAAAAAACCCGCGCAGGTGGCCAAGGGGTCCTCGCAGGCAGCCAAGAGGCCCTCGCAGGCAGCCAAAAGGCCCTCACAGGCAGCCAAGAGGTCCTCGCAGGAAGCCGGGAAGCCCTCGCAGGTGGCCACAAGGGCCAAAGAAGGGGACACAAGTTCAAACACGCAAGGGCATGACCCGGCTCCCAACGAGGGTTGGAAGACGGCCGAAGGCCGCAAGAAGAGGCGGAAGAGGGGCCGCAAGGCCAAGAACGCACCGGGCTCAAGGGGGCAGGCCCCAAGAATCCGCATCCCTCGCTCCGAGGCTGTAGTGGTCACGCTGCAGCCCGAAGCCAAAGAGCGGGGGGTGACGTACCAGAAGGTACTAGCGGAGGCGAGGGGCAAGCTGGCCTTCGCCGATTTCGGCACCCCAGACGGCTTCCGTTTCAGGACGGCAGCCACGGGGGCCAAAATGTTCGAGTTGGCGGGGGCCAGCAGTGCCGAGAGGGCGGACTCTCTAGCTGCAAAGCTGAGGGACGTCCTCAACCCCGAGGAGGCCCGGGTGTCCAGGCCCATTAAAACGGCTGAGGTGCGGGTCGATGGGCTGGACGACTCCGTGACCCCAGAGGAGGTGGTGGCGGCCATAGCCCGGAGCGGCGGATGCCCGCCAGAAAATGTGCGGGCAGGCGACATCCGCGTCAATGCTGGCGGGCTTGGCACCATCTGGGTGCGGTGTCCGGTGGCTGCGGCGAAGCAGGTCACCGACGCGGGACGTCTCCTAGTGGGCTGGGTGTCAGCGAGGGTTAAACTCCTGACACCCAGGGCCTTGCAGTGCTATCGGTGCCTGGAGAAAGGCCACGTCCGGGCACTGTGCACTGCCGAAATAGACCGCAGCGATTTGTGCTATCGCTGCGGTCAGCCTGGGCATAAGGCGTCCCAGTGCTCCGCGGAACCAAACTGCAGCCTCTGTACAGCTGCAGGAAAGTCCGCGGGGCACAGCATAGGTGGCAACGCTTGCGGCGCGCCCAGAAAGCGCAGCAAGCGGTGGACGAGACCTGCGGGGGCCGCACCCCCTAGCACCTCTTTGGCCGACTCCCGGCCTGTGGTTGGAAACGCCGAGGAAATGGAGTGCCAGTGATGGCCCTCCGTTTCCTCCAGGCGAATATCAACCACTGCACCAGAGCTCAGGATCTCTTGGTCCTGAGCATGGCGGAGTGGTTGATAAATGTGGCGGTGGTCGCTGAGCCGTATTTCGTCCCCCCCCGGGATAACTGGGCGGGGGATCTGGACGGCCTGGTGGCCATCATCGGCGCGACTCTTGTCGACGTATCCCGGGGTCACGGTTGGGTTGCCGCCCTTGTGAACGGGATCGTCACGATCGGGGCATACTTTTCGCCCAACAGGAGTCTCGCCGACTTCGAGAGTTTCCTCGTCGAGTTGGGAGCCGTCGTCGGCCGGTCTCACCCTCGGCCCGTTTTGCTTCTCGGTGATCTGAACGCCAAATCCGCGGCGTGGGGATCCCCGGTCACAGACCCGAGAGGCGACGTGCTAGAGGAGTGGGCCGTTACGACGGGCCTGGCCGTCTTGAATCGGGGATCGGCCTACACGTGTGTGCGGCAGCGGGGTGGGTCCATAGTGGACGTCTCGTTCGCCAGTCCCGCTGTCGCGCACCGCGTTCACGATTGGCACGTGGAAGAGGAGGTGGAGACGCTATCGGATCACCGATACATACGCTTCGACGTCTCCACCCAGACCGCTGGAGGTCGTAGCCAATCGGCCCCCCGAAGAGACGGCCCGCGTTGGGCGTTGAAACGCCTCGACAAGGAAGCTCTCGAGGAAGCCACCATCGTCCAAGCCTGGATCCGGGAGTCGGCTACCGTCGGTCCCGTCGACGTCGAACAGGAGGCGCAGTGGTTTCACGACGCGATGACGCAAATCTGCGACGCGTCCATGCCACGCGTCTCCTCTCTGTCCGCAAGGCGCCGCGTGTACTGGTGGTGCGTCGAGGTCGAGCGGTTGCGCGTCGAGTGCGCAGCCGCCAGACGCCCGTACACGCGGTGTCGGAGAAGACGTCGGCGGGATCCCGACGAAGAAGCCGCGCTGTATGAGGTGTACAGCGCGGCGAAGGAGGCTCTGTGGCTGGCCATCGGCGAGTCGAAGAAGCGCTCCAGAGAGGAGCTGCTGGCGACCCTAGACGGGGATCCGTGGGGGCGCCCTTACCGCACGGTCCGAGGGAAGCTTCGGCCGTGGGCGCCCCCGCTAACGGAAGGTCTTGAGCCGCAGTTTCTGGAGCGAGTGGTCTCTGCTCTCTTCCCTGACAGGGCCGAGCACGAGCCACCGCCGATGGCTCTGCCCACAGCTGCAGAGCCGGAAGAAGAGGAAAGCGAAACCGTCCCAGAGGTGACACAGGCGGAGATGAGCGCGGTCGTGATGCGGCTCCGGGCAAAAAACACTGCTCCGGGGCCCGACGGAGTGCCTGGCCGCGCTCTAGTACTCGCCCTGAAGGAGCTGGAGCCCCCACTGAGGGGACTCTTCTCGGCGTGCCTTGAGCAGGGTCAGTTCCCTACGAGGTGGAAGGCTGGTCGACTGGTCCTGCTCAAGAAGGCGGGGCGCCCGGCGGATTCGTCGTCCGCTTATCGGCCCATAGTGCTGCTGGACGAGGCGGGCAAGTTGCTCGAGCGAGTAATCGCAGATCGCCTCGTCAGCCACTTGTGTACAGAGGGGCCGAACCTGGACGACAGCCAGTTTGGCTTCCGGCGTGGGCGCTCTACCATCGACGCAATCATGAGAGTAAGAGTCCTGGCGGAGGAAGCGGTGTCCCGGGGTGGGGTGGTGCTGGCGGTGTCCTTGGACATCTCCAACGCGTTCAACACCCTGCCCTGGAGTTGCATCAGGGAGGCCCTGCGATATCATCGGGTGCCTCCCTACCTCCGCAACATTGTGGGGGCTTATCTGTCCGGAAGGTGTGTCACCTACATGGGACGCGACGGCGCGGGCCGTCGCGAGATGTCGTGCGGTGTTCCGCAGGGGTCGGTTCTGGGCCCACCCCTGTGGAACATCGGATACGACTGGGTTTTGCGGTGCGAGCTCCCGCCGGGAGTGAACCTGACGTGTTATGCGGACGACACGCTGGTCACGGCTCGGGGGAGTTCGTACAGGGAAGCAGCGTTGCTGGCTACGGCTGCGGTCTCGCAGGTGGTGAGCCGCATACGACGCCTGGGCCTGGAGGTGGCCCTCAACAAGTCGGAGGCCATTGCCTTTCATGGCCCCCGACGGGCACCGCCGTTGGGATCACACATTGTGGTCGGGGGGGTCCGGATCGCTGTCGAGTCAACCATGAAATACCTGGGATTGGTGCTCGACAGCCGTTGGGACTTCGGCCCCCACTTTCAGCGGCTGGTGCCCAAGTTGATGGGCGCGGCGGGCGCGCTGTCAACGCTGCTTCCCAATCTGGGGGGCCCGAGCACCGCCTGCAGGCGGTTGTACGTAGGGATCGTGCGATCGATGGCCCTTTATGGGGCCCCGATATGGGCGACGGACCTGACGGCCCGCACTATCGCCGTTCTGCGCAGACCGCAGAGAGCGATGGCCGTCAGGGTCGTACGGGGATATCGCACGATCTCCTACGAGGCGGCTTGCGTACTGGCCGGATCCCCACCGTGGGACCTGGAGGCGAAGACCCTCGCGACGCTGTACCAGTGGCGCGAGGGGGCCAAGCGTCGGGGCGAGAGGCTGGTAGAGCGACAGATAACGCAGTACCGGTCTCAGCTCCGACAGGTCATGGTGGCGGAATGGCGGGGGAGGCTAGAGCTCCCTACCGCCGGCCTCGACACAATCGAGGCGATCCGGCCAGTACTCGACGACTGGCTCGGGAGGAAGCACGGCTCCCTGACGTTTCGGACGACGCAGGTGCTCTCGGGGCACGGCTGCTTCGGGAAGTACTTGTGTCGCCTGAGCAGGGAGCCGGACGCCCGGTGCCATCACTGCGTCCACTGTCCGGAGGACACGGCGCGGCATACGCTGGCCGAGTGCGCCGCGTGGGATGAGCCACGCCGTGCCCTCGTCGCAGAGGTAGGAGGAGACCTGTCGCTGCCGACCGTCGTTCGCTCTATGGTTGGCAGCGCAGAGTCCTGGGACGCAGTGATTTCCTTCTGCGAAGCCGTCATGTCGCAGAAGGAAGCTGCGGAGAGGGAGAGGGAGATGACTAGCTCCCGCCCATCCCGCAGCAGACGCACCGGGCGTCGGCAGAGGGCGGATAACGCCCTCTTCCGGCCCCCCTAAATAGGTCCAGGGGCGACGGATTCAGGGACATCCGTCGCCCCCCATCGCAATGGACCCGAGACGGCGGCGCGTAGTGTTCCACGCGCGCCTCTCTTAGACGTAACGGGGGGAGTCTCACACCTCACTCCCCCCCGAGACGAGGCCCGCAGGTCGAGCGGGCCGGCACTAGTCCGGGGCAGCGGAAGTCGCATCAGATCCCGTTGCCCCCCGACGCAAGTGTGCGAGGGAACACCGGTGTGGTTTTAGTCAGTAGGAGTCTGACAGACCCCTCCGCTCTCCCCAGGGCGGAGGACATCCATCGAGGATTTCCACATCGAGAACAAAAAAAAAAAAAAAAAAAAAGGTTAGGTTAGGTTACGTCGGGGTGCTAGGTCAGAAAACCTCCTCGTGGGCCCAGTGGCTGCCGGTCCTTCTCGATACGTCTGGAGGGAACAGCAGCTGCTGAGGACGGTGCACCCTGGGCGCGGCAGTATCCGTCCCCGATGAATGGGAAGAGATTCTTATTCCTCGGGGAACGTTACTGTCGTGGCCGATATTCTGACACGGTGGGGCGACTCCACGCGGCCCTCTGGGTCGCAGAGGGCGCAGTGGAGGAGCCAGGGCGGGCTCGGTGTGCCGCCGGGCGTTGGGCGCGCTCGGTTCGGTCTTGCGGGGCTGGCTCGGGCGGTCCCGCGGTCTCCTCTCTTTCCGTCTGTTGCGGGTGTTGTCTGGAAACTCCCACGCGGCCGTCCCGGACCGCACCCGTGCTTGATGGGGGGGGGGGGCTTCCCCTCTCCCGGTCTGGCACGCGTGCGGGCCGGGACGGCCGTGTCTGGATGGCGCCTGCGCCGGGTTTGGGGGGGGGGGGGGCCGTGGCGCCGCTCGGGCTGGCCCTGCGGGGCCGGGCCGGGCGCGTCCGGCTTTCGGCGGCGCACCAAGCCCGCCGGTGGTCGGACCGGACTTCTCGCTACCCGGCGTGGTGGCGGCCATGCTGGGGGGCGGGGAGGCCTGGTCAGCGGTTGCCTCCTTTTGCGAGTTCGTCTCGCAAAGGGAGGAGGCGGAGCGCGCGCGGGGGGGTGATCCCCTCGCTGCGCCGCTCCGCAGCGGAGGGGGGAGAGGGCGTCGTGCCCTCCCTCCTCATGGTGACGGCGGGCGGCAGGCACGGGGGTGCCTTCGCCCGCATTGCACTCGTCACCTTTGCGGTCATTCCGGCCCCCCACACCCGTGAGGGTGTGAGGGGTTGTCTTGCGGGGCAATCGTCGGCGGAGGACTGGACGTAAAGGCTTTGCCGGTTTCCCAGTCCCCCGCCACTATGACGAAGCGGGAATGCGCTGGGTCGTTTTAGTGGGTATACCGGGTGTGGTTCGCCCGGGGAGTCCCACATACCCCTTCCGTCCCCCGACGGGAGGGTATGCGTAATGCATTTTTTCCCAGCGTCAACAAAAAAAAAAAAAAAAAAAAAAAAAAAAAAAAAAAAAAAAAAAAAAGGTTAGGTTACGTCGGGAGGGAACAGCAGCTGCTGTGGACGGTGCACCCTGGGCGCGGCAGTATCTGTCCCCGATGAATGGGAAGAGATTCTTATTCCTCGGGGAACGTTACTGTCGTGGCCGATATTCTGACACGGTGGGGCGACTCCACGCGGCCCTCTGGGACGCAGAGGGCGCAGTGGAGGAGCCAGGGCGGGCTCGGTGTGCCGCCGGGCGTTGGGCGCGCTCGGTTCGGTCTTGCGGGGCTGGCTCGGGCGGTCCCGCGGTCTCCTCTCTTTCCGTCTGGTGCGGGTGTTGTCTGGAAACTCCCACGCGGCCGTCCCGGACCGCACCCGTGCTTGATGGGGGGGGGGGGCTTCCCCTCTCCCGGTCTGGCGCGCGTGCGGGCCGGGACGGCCGTGTCTGGATGGCGCCTGCGCCGGGTTTGGGGGGGGGGGGGGGGCGTGGCGCCGCTCGGGCTGGCCCTGCGGGGCCGGGCCGGGCGCGTCCGGCTTTCGGCGGCGCACCAAGCCCGCCGGTGGTCGGACCGGACTTCTCGCTACCCGGCGTGGTGGCGGCCATGCTGGGGGGCGGGGAGGCCTGGTCAGCGGTTGCCTCCTTTTGCGAGTTCGTCTCGCAAAGGGAGGAGGCGGAGCGCGCGCGGGGGGGTGATCCCCTCGCTGCGCCGCTCCGCAGCGGAGGGGGGAGAGGGCGTCGTGCCCTCCCTCCTCATGGTGACGGCGGGCGGCAGGCACGGGGGTGCCTTCGCCCGCATTGCACTCGTCACCTTTGCGGTCATTCCGGCCCCCCACACCCGTGAGGATGTGAGGGGTTGTCTTGCGGGGCAATCGTCGGCGGAGGACTGGACGTAAAGGCTTTGCCGGTTTCCCAGTCCCCCGCCATTATGACGAAGCGGGAATGCGCTGGGTCGTTTTAGTGGGTATACCGGGTGTGGTTCGCCCGGGGAGTCCCACATACCCCTTCCGTCCCCCGACGGGAGGGTATGCGTAATGCATTTTTTCCCAGCGTCAACAAAAAAAAAAAAAAAAAAAAAAAGGTTAGGTTAGGTTGGGGTGCTAGGTCAGAAAACCTCCTAGGGGGCCCAGTGGCTGCCGGTCCTTCTCGATACGTCGGGAGGGAACAGCAGCTGCTGTGGACGGTGCACCCTGGGCGCGGCAGTATCTGTCCCCGATGAATGGGAAGAGATTCTTATTCCTCGGGGAACGTTACTGTCGTGGCCGATATTCTGACACGGTGGGGCGACTCCACGCGGCCCTCTGGGACGCAGAGGGCGCAGTGGAGGAGTCAGGGCGGGCTCGGTGTGCCGCCGGGCGTTGGGCGCGCTCGGTTCGGTCTTGCGGGGCTGGCTCGGGCGGTCCCGCGGTCTCCTCTCTTTCCGTCTGGTGCGGGTGTTGTCTGGAAACTCCCACGCGGCCGTCCCGGACCGCACCCGTGCTTGATGGGGGGGGGGGGCTTCCCCTCTCCCGGTCTGGCACGCGTGCGGGCCGGGACGGCCGTGTCTGGATGGCGCCTGCGCCGGGTTTGGGGGGGGGGGGGGCCGTGGCGCCGCTCGGGCTGGCCCTGCGGGGCCGGGCCGGGCGCGTCCGGCTTTCGGCGGCGCACCAAGCCCACCAGTGGTCGGACCGGACTTCTCGCTACCCGGCGTGGTGGCGGCCATGCTGGGGGGCGGGGAGGCCTGGTCAGCGGTTGCCTCCTTTTGCGAGTTCGTCTCGCAAAGGGAGGAGGCGGAGCGCGCGCGGGGGGGTGATCCCCTCGCTGCGCCGCTCCGCAGCGGAGGGGGGAGAGGGCGTCGTGCCCTCCCTCCTCATGGTGACGGCGGGCGGCAGGCACGGGGGTGCCTTCGCCCGCATTGCACTCGTCACCTTTGCGGTCATTCCGGCCCCCCACACCCGTGAGGGTGTGAGGGGTTGTCTTGCGGGGCAATCGTCGGCGGAGGACTGGACGTAAAGGCTTTGCCGGTTTCCCAGTCCCCCGCCACTATGACGAAGCGGGAATGCGCTGGGTCGTTTTAGTGGGTATACCGGGTGTGGTTCGCCCGGGGAGTCCCACATACCCCTTCCGTCCCCCGACGGGAGGGTATGCGTAATGCATTTTTTCCCAGCGTCAACAAAAAAAAAAAAAAAAAAAAAAAAAGGTTAGGTTAGGTTGGGGGGGGGTGCTAGGTCAGAAAACCTCCTAGGGGGCCCAGTGGCTGCCGGTCCTTCTCGATACGTCTGGAGGGAACAGCAGCTGCTGTGGACGGTGCACCCTGGGCGCGGCAGTATCCGTCCCCGATGAATGGGAAGAGATTCTTATTCCTCGGGGAACGTTACTGTCGTGGCCAATATTCTGACACGGTGGGGCGACTCCACGCGGCCCTCTGGGTCGCAGAGGGCGCAGTGGAGGAGCCAGGGCGGGCTCGGTGTGCCGCCGGGCGTTGGGCGCGCTCGGTCCGGTCTTGTGGAGGGCTAGATCGGGCGCGCCTGGCGTCCGGCGGCGCACTGGGCCCGCCGGTGGTAGGACCGGATCTCTCGCTTCCCGGCGTGGTTGAGCGCCACGCTGGGGGGCGGGGAGGCCTGGTCAGCGGTAGCCTCCTTTTGCGAGTTCGCTCGCAAAGGGAGGAGGCGGAGCGCGCGCGGGGGGGGCGACCCTCTCGTTGCGCCGCTCCGCAGCGGAGGAGCCGGGGCGGGCTCGGTGTGCCGCCGGGCGCTGGGCGCGCTCGGTCCGGTCTTACGGGGCCGGTCCGGGCGCGTCCGGCTTCCGGTGGCGCACCGAGCCCGCCGGTGGTCGGACCGGGCCCTCGCTTCCCGGCGTGGTCGACGCCGTGCTGGGGGGCGGGGAGGCCTGGTCAGCGGTAGCCTCCTTTTGCGAGTTCGCTCGCAAAGGGAGGAGGCGGAGCGCGCGCGGGGGGGTCGACCCTCTCGCTGCGCCGCTCCGCAGCGGAAGGGGGAGAAGGCTTCGTGCCCTCCCTCCTCATGGTGACGGCGGGCGGCAGGCACGGGGGTGCCTTCGCCCGCATTGCACCCGTCACCTTAGCGGGTCATTCCGGCCCCCCACACCCGCGAGGGTGTGAGGGGTCGCCTTGCGGGGCAATCGTCGGCGGAGGACTGGTCGTTAAGGCTATGCCGGTTTCCCAGTCCCCCGCCACTATGACGAAGCGGGAATGCGCTGGGTCGTTTTAGTGGGTATACCGGGTTTGGTTCGCCCGGGGAGTCCCACATACCCCTCCTGTCCCCCGATGGGAGGGTATGCGTAATTGCATTTTTTCCCAGCGTCAACAAAAAAAAAAAAAAAAAAAAAAAAAAAAAAAAAAAGGTTAGGTTGGGGGGGGTTGGGGTGCTAGGTCAGAAAACCTCCTAGGGGGCCCAGTGGCTGCCGGTCCTTCTCGATACGTCTGGAGGGAACAGCAGCTGCTGTGGACGGTGCACCCTGGGCGCGGCAGTATCCGTCCCCGATGAATGGGAAGAGATTCTTATTCCTCGGGGAACGTTACTGTCGTGGCCAATATTCTGACACGGTGGGGCGACTCCACGCGGCCCTCTGGGTCGCAGAGGGCGCAGTGGAGGAGCCAGGGCATGCTCGGTGTGCCGCCGGGCGTTGGGCGCGCTCGGTCCGGTCTTGTGGAGGGCTGGATCGGGCGCGTCCGGCTTCCGGCGGCGCACCTAGCCGGCCGGTGGTCGGACCGAACCTCTTGCTCCCCGGCGTGGTGGCGGCCATGCTGGGGGGCGGGAAGGCCTGGTCAGCGGTAGCCTCCTTTTGCGAGGTCAACTCGCAAAGGGAGGAGGCGGAGCGCGCACGGGGGGGTGATCCTCTCGTTGCGCCGCTCCGCAGCGGAGGGGGGAGAGGGCGTCATGCCCTCCCTCCTCATGGTGACGGCGGGCGGCAGGCACGGGGGTGCCTTCGCCCGCATTGCACTCGTCACCTTTGCGGTCATTCCGGCCCCCCGCACCCGTGAGGGTGTGAGGGGTTGTCTTGCGGGGCAATCGTCGGCGGAGGACTGGACGTAAAGGCTTTGCCGGTTTCCCAGTCCCCCGCCACTATGACGAAGCGGGAATGCGCTGGGTCGTTTTAGTGGGTATACCGGGTCCGCCCGGGGAGTCCCACATACCCCTCCTGTCCCCCGACGGGAGGGTATGCGTAATGCATTTTTTCCCAGCGTCAACAAAAAAAAAAAAAAAAAAAAAAAAAAAAAAAAAAAGGTTAGGTTGGGGTGGGGTGCTAGGTCAGAAAACCTCCTCGTGGGCCCAGTGGCTGCCGGTCCTTCTCGATACGTCTGGAAGGAACAGCAGCTGCTGAGGACGGTGCACCCTGGGCGCGGCAGTATCCGTCCCCGATGAATGGGAAGTGATTCTTATTCCTCGGGGAACGTTACTGTCGTGGCCGATATTCTGACACGGTGGGGCGACTCCGCGCGACCCTCTGAGACGCAGAGGGCGCAGTGGAGGAGCCAGGGCGGGCTCGGTGTGCCGCCGGGCGTTGGGCGCGCTCGGTCCGGTCTTGTGGAGGGCTGGATCGGGCGCGTCCGGCTTCCGGCGGCGCACCGAGCCCGCCGGTGGGTGGACCGGGCCCTCGCTTCCCGGCGTGGTCGATGCCATGCTGGGGGGCGGGGAGGCCTGGTCAGCGGTCGCCTCCTTTTGCGAGTTCGCTCGCAAAGGGAGGAGGCGGAGCGCGCGCGGGGGGGCGATCCTCTCGTTGCGCCGCTCCGCAGCGGAGGAGCCGGGGCGGGCTCGGTGTGCCGCCAGGCGTTGGACGCGTCCGGCGTCCGGCGGCGCACCGAGCCCGCCGGTGGTCGGACCGGACCTCTCGCTTCCCGGCGTGGTCGATGCCATGCTGGGGGGCGGGGAGGCCTGGTCAGCGGTCGCCTCCTTTTGCGAGTTCGCTCGCAAAGGGAGGAGGCGGAGCGCGCGCGGTGGGGGCGACCCTCTCGCTGCGCCGCTCCGCAGCGGAAGGGGGAGAAGGCGTTGTGCCCTCCCTCCTCATGGTGACGGCGGGCGGCAGGCACGGGGGTGCCTTCGCCCGCATTGCACTCGTCACCTTTGCGGGTCATTCCGGCCCCCCACACCCGTGAGGGTGTGAGGGGTTGTCTTGCGGGGCAATCGTCGGCGGAGGACTGGACGTAAAGGCTTTGCCGGTTTCCCAGTCCCCCGCCACTATGACGAAGCGGGAATGCGCTGGGTCGTTTTAGTGGGTATACCGGGTATGGTTCGCCCGGGGAGTCCCACATACCCCTTCCGTCCCCCGACGGGAGGGTATGCGTAATGCATTTTTTCCCAGCGTCAACAAAAAAAAAAAAAAAAAAAAAAAAAAAAAAAAAAAAAAAAAAAAAGGTTAGGTTGGGGTGATGCGGTGATCTCCTTCTGTGAAACGGTCATCTCACAGAAGGAGGCTGCGGAGAGGTTGAGGGAGGTCGAGACCACTCTCCCGATCCGCAGCAGACGTACCGGGCGTCGGCGGAGGGCGGATAACGCCCTCTTCCGGCCCCCCTAAACGGGTCCAGAGGGACGGCGGACTTGGGGACGTCCGCTGCCCCCCCGTATAACTGGACCCGAGGTGGTGGCGCGTAGTGTTCCGCGCGCCCCCCTAATGGCGTACCGGGGGGAGGACACCTCACTCCCCCCGCAGACTTGAGGAGGCCCGCGGAAGCGGGCCGGCACTAGCCGGGGATCGTGGAAGGCGCACTAGTTCCCATGATCCCCGGTGCAAGTGTGGGAAGGGAACACCGGGGTGGTTTTTAGTCGGTTAGAGTCCGACAGACCCCTCCGCCCGCCCCCGGGGCGGAGGACATCCGTGTGGATTTTCCACCCCGGAAACAAAAAAAAAAAAAAAAAAAAAAAAAAAAAAAAAGGTTAGGTTGGGGTGGGGTGCTAGGTCAGAAAACCTCCTAGGGGGCCCAGTGGCTGCCGGTCCTTCTCGATACGTCTGGAGGGAACAGCAGCTGCTGTGGACGGTGCACCCTGGGCGCGGCAGTATCCGTCCCCGATGAATGGGAAGAGATTCTTATTCCTCGGGGAACGTTACTGTCGTGGCCGATATTCTGACACGGTGGGGCGACTCCGCGCGACCCTCTGAGACGCAGAGGGCGCAGTGGAGGAGCCAGGGCGGGCTCGGTGTGCCGCCGGGCGTTGGGCGCGCTCGGTCCGGTCTTGTGGAGGGCTGGATCGGGCGCGTCCGGCTTCCGGCGGCGCACCGAGCCCGCCGGTGGGTGGACCGGGCCCTCGCTTCCCGGCGTGGTCGATGCCATGCTGGGGGGCGGGGAGGCCTGGTCAGCGGTCGCCTCCTTTTGCGAGTTCGCTCGCAAAGGGAGGAGGCGGAGCGCGCGCGGGGGGGCGATCCTCTCGTTGCGCCGCTCCGCAGCGGAGGAGCCGGGGCGGGCTCGGTGTGCCGCCAGGCGTTGGACGCGTCCGGCGTCCGGCGGCGCACCGAGCCCGCCGGTGGTCGGACCGGACCTCTCGCTTCCCGGCGTGGTCGATGCCATGCTGGGGGGCGGGGAGGCCTGGTCAGCGGTCGCCTCCTTTTGCGAGTTCGCTCGCAAAGGGAGGAGGCGGAGCGCGCGCGGTGGGGGCGACCCTCTCGCTGCGCCGCTCCGCAGCGGAAGGGGGAGAAGGCGTTGTGCCCTCCCTCCTCATGGTGACGGCGGGCGGCAGGCACGGGGGTGCCTTCGCCCGCATTGCACTCGTCACCTTTGCGGGTCATTCCGGCCCCCCACACCCGTGAGGGTGTGAGGGGTTGTCTTGCGGGGCAATCGTCGGCGGAGGACTGGACGTAAAGGCTTTGCCGGTTTCCCAGTCCCCCGCCACTATGACGAAGCGGGAATGCGCTGGGTCGTTTTAGTGGGTATACCGGGTATGGTTCGCCCGGGGAGTCCCACATACCCCTTCCGTCCCCCGACGGGAGGGTATGCGTAATGCATTTTTTCCCAGCGTCAACAAAAAAAAAAAAAAAAAAAAAAAAAAAAAAAAAAAAAAAAAAAAAAAAAGGTTAGGTTGGGGTGATGCGGTGATCTCCTTCTGTGAAACGGTCATCTCACAGAAGGAGGCTGCGGAGAGGTTGAGGGAGGTCGAGACCACTCTCCCGATCCGCAGCAGACGTACCGGGCGTCGGCGGAGGGCGGATAACGCCCTCTTCCGGCCCCCCTAAACGGGTCCAGAGGGACGGCGGACTTGGGGACGTCCGCTGCCCCCCCGTATAACTGGACCCGAGGTGGTGGCGCGTAGTGTTCCGCGCGCCCCCCTAATGGCGTACCGGGGGGAGGACACCTCACTCCCCCCGCAGACTTGAGGAGGCCCGCGGAAGCGGGCCGGCACTAGCCGGGGATCGTGGAAGGCGCACTAGTTCCCATGATCCCCGGTGCAAGTGTGGGAAGGGAACACCGGGGTGGTTTTTAGTCGGTTAGAGTCCGACAGACCCCTCCGCCCGCCCCCGGGGCGGAGGACATCCGTGTGGATTTTCCACCCCGGAAACAAAAAAAAAAAAAAAAAAAAAAAAAAAAAAAAAGGTTAGGTTGGGGTGGGGTGCTAGGTCAGAAAACCTCCTAGGGGGCCCAGTGGCTGCCGGTCCTTCTCGATACGTCGGGAGGGAACAGCAGCTGCTGTGGACGGTGCACCCTGGGCGCGGCAGTATCCGTCCCCGATGAATGGGAAGAGATTCTTATTCCTCGGGGAACGTTACTGTCGTGGCCAATATTCTGACACGGTGGGGCGACTCCACGCGGCCCTCTGGGTTGCAGAGGGCGCAGTGGAGGAGCCAGGGCGGGCTCGGTGTGCCGCCGGGCGTTGGGCGCGCTCGGTCCGGTCTTGTGGAGGGCTGGCTCGGGCGCGCCTGGCGTCCGGCGGCGCACTGGGCCCGCCGGTGGTAGGACCGGACCTCTCGCTTCCCGGCGTGGTTGAGCGCCATGCTGGGGTTCGGGGAGGTCTGGTCAGCGGTTGCCTCCTTTTGCGAGTTCGCTCGCAAAGGGAGGAGGCGGAGCGCGCGCGGGGGGGGCGACCCTCTCGTTGCGCCGCTCCGCAGCGGAGGAGCCGGGGCGGGCTCGGTGTGCCGCCGGGCGTTGGGCGCGCTCGGTCCGGTCTTGCGGGGCCGGTCCGGGCGCGTCCGGCTTCCGGTGGCGCACCGAGCCCGCTGGTGGTCGGACCGGGCCCTCGCTTCCCGGTGTGGTCGACGCCGTGCTGGGGGGCGGGGAGGCACTGGTCAGCGGTAGCCTCCTTTTGCGAGTTCGCTCGCAAAGGGAGGAGGCGGAGCGCGCGCGGGGGGGGCGACCCTCTCGCTGCGCCGCTCCGCAGTGGAAGGGGGAGAAGGCTTCGTGCCCTCCCTCCTCATGGTGACGGCGGGCGGCAGGCACGGGGGTGCCTTCGCCCGCATTGCACCCGTCACCTTAGCGGGTCATTCCGGCCCCCCACACCCGCGAGGGTGTGAGGGGTCGCCTTGCGGGGCAATCGTCGGCGGAGGACTGGTCGTTAAGGCTATGCCGGTTTCCCAGTCCCCCGCCACTCTGACGAAGCGGGAATGCGCTGGGTCGTTTTAGTGGGTATACCGGGTTTGGTTCGCCCGGGGAGTCCCACATACCCCTCCCGTCCCCCGGCGGGTGGGTATGCGTAATGCATTTTTTCCCAGCGATAACAAAAAAAAAAAAAAAAAAAAAAAAAAAGGTTAGGTTAGGTTGGGGTGCTAGGTCAGAAAACCTCCTAGGGGGCCCAGTGGCTGCCGGTCCTTCTCGATACGTCTGGAGGGAACAGCAGCTGCTGAGGACGGTGCACCCTGGGCGCGGCAGTATCCGTCCCCGATGAATGGGAAGACATTCTTATTCCTCGGGGAACGTTACTGTCGTGGCCGATATTCTGACACGGTGGGGCGACTCCGCGCGACCCTCTGAGACGCAGAGGGCGCAGTGGAGGAGCCAGGGCGGGCTCGGTGTGCCGCCGGGCGTTGGACGCGTCCGGCGTCCGGCGGCGCACCAAGCCCGCCGGTGGTCGGACCGGGCCCTCGCTTCCCGGCGTGGTCGATGCCATGCTGGGGGGCGGGGAGGCCTGGTCAGCGGTAGCCTCCTTTTGCGAGTTCGCTCGCAAAGGGAGGAGGCGGAGCGCGCGCGGGGGGGCGACCCTCTCGTTGCGCCGCTCCGCAGCGGAGGAGCTGGGGCGGGCTCGGTGTGCCGCCGGGCGTTGGGCGCGCTCGGTCCGGTCTTACGGGGCCGGTCCGGGCGCGCCCGGTGTCCGGCGGCGCACTGGGCACGCCGGTGGCCGGTGGTAGGACCGGACCTCTCGCTTCACGGCGTGGTTGAGCGCCACGCTGGGGGGCGGGTCGGCCTGGTCAGCGGTCGCCTCCTTTTGTGAGTTCGTCTCGCAAAGGGAGGAGGCGGGGCGCGCGCGGGGGGGCGATCCCCTCGCTGCGCCGCTCCGCAGCGGAAGGGGGAGAGGGCGTTGTGCCCTCCCTCCTCACGGTGACGGCGGGCGGCAGGCACGGGGGTGCCTTCGCCCGCATTGCACTCGTCACCTTTGCGGTCATTCCGGCCCCCCACACTCGTAAGGGTGTGAGGGGTTGTCTTGCGGGGCAATCGTCGGCGGAGGACTGGACGTAAAGGCTTTGCCGGTTTCCCAGTCCCCCGCCACTGTGACGAAGCGGGAATGCGCTGGGTCGTTTTAGTGGGTATACCGGGTCCGCCCGGGGAGTCCCACATACCCCTCCTGTCCCCCGACGGGAGGGTATGCGTAATGCATTTTTTCCCAGCGTCAACAAAAAAAAAAAAAAAAAAAAAAAAAAAAAAAAAAGGTTAGGTTGGGGTGCTAGGTCAGAAAACCTCCTAGGGGGCCCAGTGGCTGCCGGTCCTTCTCGATACGTCTGGAGGGAACAGCAGTGCTGTGGACGGTGCACCCTGGGCGCGGCAGTATCCGTCCCCGATGAATGGGAAGAGATTCTTATTCCTCGGGGAATGTTACTGTCGTGGCCAATATTCTGACACGGTGGGGCGACTCCACGCGGCCCTCTGGGACGCAGAGGGCGCAGTGGAGGAGCCAGGGCGGGCTCGGTGTGCCGCCGGGCGTTGGGCGTGCTCGGTCCGGTCTTGTGGAGGGCTGGCTCGGTCGCGCCAGGCGTCCGGCGGCGCACTGGGCCCGCCGCTGGTAGGACCGGACCTCTCGCCTCCCGGCGTGGTTGAGCGCCACGCTGGGGGGCGGGGAGGCCTGGTCAGCGGTTGCCTCCTTTTGCGAGTTCACTCGCAAAGGGAGGAGGCGGAGCACGCGCGGGGGGGTCATCCCCTCGCTGCGCCGCTCCGCAGCGGAAGGGGGAGAAGGCGTCATGCCCTCCCTCCTCATGGTGACGGCGGGCGGCAGGCACGGGGGTGTCTTCGCCCGCATTGCACTCGTCACCTTTGCGGTCATTCCGGCCCCCCACACCCGTGAGGGTGTGAGGGGTTGTCTTGCGGGGCAATCGTCGGCGGAGGACTGGACGTAAAGGCTTTGCCGGTTTCCCAGTCCCCCGCCACTATGACGAAGCGGGAATGCGCTGGGTCGTTTTAGTGGGTATACCGGGTCCGCCCGGGGAGTCCCACATACCCCTCCTGTCCCCCGACGGGAGGGTATGCGTAATGCATTTTTTCCCAGCGTCAACAAAAAAAAAAAAAAAAAAAAAAAAAAAAAAAAAAAAAAAAAAAAAAAAAAAAAAAAAAAAAAGGTTAGGTTAGGTTAGGTTAGGTTACGTCGGGGTGCTAGGTCAGAAAACCTCCTCGTGGGCCCAGTGGCTGCCGGTCCTTCTCGATACGTCTGGAGGGAACAGCAGCTGCTGAGGACGGTGCACCCTGGGCGCGGCAGTATCCGTCCCCGATGAATGGGAAGAGATTCTTATTCCTCGGGGAACGTTACTGTCGTGGCCGATATTCTGACACGGTGGGGCGACTCCACGCGGCCCTCTGGGTCGCAGAGGGCGCAGTGGAGGAGCCAGGGCGGGCTCGGTGTGCCGCCGGGCGTTGGGCGCGCTCGGTTCGGTCTTGCGGGGCTGGCTCGGGCGGTCCCGCGGTCTCCTCTCTTTCCGTCTGTTGCGGGTGTTGTCTGGAAACTCCCACGCGGCCGTCCCGGACCGCACCCGTGCTTGATGGGGGGGGGGGGCTTCCCCTCTCCCGGTCTGGCACGCGTGCGGGCCGGGACGGCCGTGTCTGGATGGCGCCTGCGCCGGGTTTGGGGGGGGGGGGGCCGTGGCGCCGCTCGGGCTGGCCCTGCGGGGCCGGGCCGGGCGCGTCCGGCTTTCGGCGGCGCACCAAGCCCGCCGGTGGTCGGACCGGACTTCTCGCTACCCGGCGTGGTGGCGGCCATGCTGGGGGGCGGGGAGGCCTGGTCAGCGGTTGCCTCCTTTTGCGAGTTCGTCTCGCAAAGGGAGGAGGCGGAGCGCGCGCGGGGGGGTGATCCCCTCGCTGCGCCGCTCCGCAGCGGAGGGGGGAGAGGGCGTCGTGCCCTCCCTCCTCATGGTGACGGCGGGCGGCAGGCACGGGGGTGCCTTCGCCCGCATTGCACTCGTCACCTTTGCGGTCATTCCGGCCCCCCACACCCGTGAGGGTGTGAGGGGTTGTCTTGCGGGGCAATCGTCGGCGGAGGACTGGACGTAAAGGCTTTGCCGGTTTCCCAGTCCCCCGCCACTATGACGAAGCGGGAATGCGCTGGGTCGTTTTAGTGGGTATACCGGGTGTGGTTCGCCCGGGGAGTCCCACATACCCCTTCCGTCCCCCGACGGGAGGGTATGCGTAATGCATTTTTTCCCAGCGTCAACAAAAAAAAAAAAAAAAAAAAAAAAAAAAAAAAAAAAAAAAAAAAAAAAAGGTTAGGTTACGTCGGGAGGGAACAGCAGCTGCTGTGGACGGTGCACCCTGGGCGCGGCAGTATCTGTCCCCGATGAATGGGAAGAGATTCTTATTCCTCGGGGAACGTTACTGTCGTGGCCGATATTCTGACACGGTGGGGCGACTCCACGCGGCCCTCTGGGACGCAGAGGGCGCAGTGGAGGAGCCAGGGCGGGCTCGGTGTGCCGCCGGGCGTTGGGCGCGCTCGGTTCGGTCTTGCGGGGCTGGCTCGGGCGGTCCCGCGGTCTCCTCTCTTTCCGTCTGGTGCGGGTGTTGTCTGGAAACTCCCACGCGGCCGTCCCGGACCGCACCCGTGCTTGATGGGGGGGGGGGGCTTCCCCTCTCCCGGTCTGGCACGCGTGCGGGCCGGGACGGCCGTGTCTGGATGGCGCCTGCGCCGGGTTTGGGGGGGGGGGGGGCCGTGGCGCCGCTCGGGCTGGCCCTGCGGGGCCGGGCCGGGCGCGTCCGGCTTTCGGCGGCGCACCAAGCCCACCAGTGGTCGGACCGGACTTCTCGCTACCCGGCGTGGTGGCGGCCATGCTGGGGGGCGGGGAGGCCTGGTCAGCGGTTGCCTCCTTTTGCGAGTTCGTCTCGCAAAGGGAGGAGGCGGAGCGCGCGCGGGGGGGTGATCCCCTCGCTGCGCCGCTCCGCAGCGGAGGGGGGAGAGGGCGTCGTGCCCTCCCTCCTCATGGTGACGGCGGGCGGCAGGCACGGGGGTGCCTTCGCCCGCATTGCACTCGTCACCTTTGCGGTCATTCCGGCCCCCCACACCCGTGAGGGTGTGAGGGGTTGTCTTGCGGGGCAATCGTCGGCGGAGGACTGGACGTAAAGGCTTTGCCGGTTTCCCAGTCCCCCGCCACTATGACGAAGCGGGAATGCGCTGGGTCGTTTTAGTGGGTATACCGGGTGTGGTTCGCCCGGGGAGTCCCACATACCCCTTCCGTCCCCCGACGGGAGGGTATGCGTAATGCATTTTTTCCCAGCGTCAACAAAAAAAAAAAAAAAAAAAAAAAAAGGTTAGGTTAGGTTGGGGGGGGGTGCTAGGTCAGAAAACCTCCTAGGGGGCCCAGTGGCTGCCGGTCCTTCTCGATACGTCTGGAGGGAACAGCAGCTGCTGTGGACGGTGCACCCTGGGCGCGGCAGTATCCGTCCCCGATGAATGGGAAGAGATTCTTATTCCTCGGGGAACGTTACTGTCGTGGCCAATATTCTGACACGGTGGGGCGACTCCACGCGGCCCTCTGGGTCGCAGAGGGCGCAGTGGAGGAGCCAGGGCGGGCTCGGTGTGCCGCCGGGCGTTGGGCGCGCTCGGTCCGGTCTTGTGGAGGGCTAGATCGGGCGCGCCTGGCGTCCGGCGGCGCACTGGGCCCGCCGGTGGTAGGACCGGATCTCTCGCTTCCCGGCGTGGTTGAGCGCCACGCTGGGGGGCGGGGAGGCCTGGTCAGCGGTAGCCTCCTTTTGCGAGTTCGCTCGCAAAGGGAGGAGGCGGAGCGCGCGCGGGGGGGGCGACCCTCTCGTTGCGCCGCTCCGCAGCGGAGGAGCCGGGGCGGGCTCGGTGTGCCGCCGGGCGCTGGGCGCGCTCGGTCCGGTCTTACGGGGCCGGTCCGGGCGCGTCCGGCTTCCGGTGGCGCACCGAGCCCGCCGGTGGTCGGACCGGGCCCTCGCTTCCCGGCGTGGTCGACGCCGTGCTGGGGGGCGGGGAGGCCTGGTCAGCGGTAGCCTCCTTTTGCGAGTTCGCTCGCAAAGGGAGGAGGCGGAGCGCGCGCGGGGGGGTCGACCCTCTCGCTGCGCCGCTCCGCAGCGGAAGGGGGAGAAGGCTTCGTGCCCTCCCTCCTCATGGTGACGGCGGGCGGCAGGCACGGGGGTGCCTTCGCCCGCATTGCACCCGTCACCTTAGCGGGTCATTCCGGCCCCCCACACCCGCGAGGGTGTGAGGGGTCGCCTTGCGGGGCAATCGTCGGCGGAGGACTGGTCGTTAAGGCTATGCCGGTTTCCCAGTCCCCCGCCACTATGACGAAGCGGGAATGCGCTGGGTCGTTTTAGTGGGTATACCGGGTTTGGTTCGCCCGGGGAGTCCCACATACCCCTCCTGTCCCCCGATGGGAGGGTATGCGTAATTGCATTTTTTCCCAGCGTCAACAAAAAAAAAAAAAAAAAAAAAAAAAAAAAAAAAAAGGTTAGGTTGGGGGGGGTTGGGGTGCTAGGTCAGAAAACCTCCTAGGGGGCCCAGTGGCTGCCGGTCCTTCTCGATACGTCTGGAGGGAACAGCAGCTGCTGTGGACGGTGCACCCTGGGCGCGGCAGTATCCGTCCCCGATGAATGGGAAGAGATTCTTATTCCTCGGGGAACGTTACTGTCGTGGCCAATATTCTGACACGGTGGGGCGACTCCACGCGGCCCTCTGGGTCGCAGAGGGCGCAGTGGAGGAGCCAGGGCGGGCTCGGTGTGCCGCCGGGCGTTGGGCGCGCTCGGTCCGGTCTTGTGGAGGGCTGGATCGGGCGCGTCCGGCTTCCGGCGGCGCACCTAGCCGGCCGGTGGTCGGACCGAACCTCTTGCTCCCCGGCGTGGTGGCGGCCATGCTGGGGGGCGGGAAGGCCTGGTCAGCGGTAGCCTCCTTTTGCGAGGTCAACTCGCAAAGGGAGGAGGCGGAGCGCGCACGGGGGGGTGATCCTCTCGTTGCGCCGCTCCGCAGCGGAGGGGGGAGAGGGCGTCATGCCCTCCCTCCTCATGGTGACGGCGGGCGGCAGGCACGGGGGTGCCTTCGCCCGCATTGCACTCGTCACCTTTGCGGTCATTCCGGCCCCCCGCACCCGTGAGGGTGTGAGGGGTTGTCTTGCGGGGCAATCGTCGGCGGAGGACTGGACGTAAAGGCTTTGCCGGTTTCCCAGTCCCCCGCCACTATGACGAAGCGGGAATGCGCTGGGTCGTTTTAGTGGGTATACCGGGTCCGCCCGGGGAGTCCCACATACCCCTCCTGTCCCCCGACGGGAGGGTATGCGTAATGCATTTTTTCCCAGCGTCAACAAAAAAAAAAAAAAAAAAAAAAAAAAAAAAAAAAAGGTTAGGTTGGGGTGGGGTGCTAGGTCAGAAAACCTCCTAGGGGGCCCAGTGGCTGCCGGTCCTTCTCGATACGTCTGGAGGGAACAGCAGCTGCTGTGGACGGTGCACCCTGGGCGCGGCAGTATCCGTCCCCGATGAATGGGAAGAGATTCTTATTCCTCGGGGAACGTTACTGTCGTGGCCAATATTCTGACACGGTGGGGCGACTCCACGCGGCCCTCTGAGACGCAGAGGGCCCAGTGGAGGAGCCAGGGCGGGCTCGGTGTGCCGCCGGGCGTTGGGCGCGCTCGGTCCGGTCTTGTGGAGGGCTGGATCGGGCGCGTCCGGCTTCCGGCGGCGCACCGAGCCCGCCGGTGGGTGGACCGGGCCCTCGCTTCCCGGCGTGGTCGATGCCATGCTGGGGGGCGGGGAGGCCTGGTCAGCGGTCGCCTCCTTTTGCGAGTTCGCTCGCAAAGGGAGGAGGCGGAGCGCGCGCGGGGGGGCGATCCTCTCGTTGCGCCGCTCCGCAGCGGAGGAGCCGGGGCGGGCTCGGTGTGCCGCCAGGCGTTGGACGCGTCCGGCGTCCGGCGGCGCACCGAGCCCGCCGGTGGTCGGACCGGACCTCTCGCTTCCCGGCGTGGTCGATGCCATGCTGGGGGGCGGGGAGGCCTGGTCAGCGGTCGCCTCCTTTTGCGAGTTCGCTCGCAAAGGGAGGAGGCGGAGCGCGCGCGGTGGGGGCGACCCTCTCGCTGCGCCGCTCCGCAGCGGAAGGGGGAGAAGGCGTTGTGCCCTCCCTCCTCATGGTGACGGCGGGCGGCAGGCACGGGGGTGCCTTCGCCCGCATTGCACTCGTCACCTTTGCGGGTCATTCCGGCCCCCACACCCGTGAGGGTGTGAGGGGTTGTCTTGCGGGGCAATCGTCGGCGGAGGACTGGACGTAAAGGCTTTGCCGGTTTCCCAGTCCCCCGCCACTATGACGAAGCGGGAATGCGCTGGGTCGTTTTAGTGGGTATACCGGGTATGGTTCGCCCGGGGAGTCCCACATACCCCTTCCGTCCCCCGACGGGAGGGTATGCGTAATGCATTTTTTCCCAGCGTCAACAAAAAAAAAAAAAAAAAAAAAAAAAAAAGGTTAGGTTGGGGTGATGCGGTGATCTCCTTCTGTGAAACGGTCATCTCACAGAAGGAGGCTGCGGAGAGGTTGAGGGAGGTCGAGACCACTCTCCCGATCCGCAGCAGACGTACCGGGCGTCGGCGGAGGGCGGATAACGCCCTCTTCCGGCCCCCCTAAACGGGTCCAGAGGGACGGCGGACTTGGGGACGTCCGCTGCCCCCCCGTATAACTGGACCCGAGGTGGTGGCGCGTAGTGTTCCGCGCGCCCCCCTAATGGCGTACCGGGGGGAGGACACCTCACTCCCCCCGCAGACTTGAGGAGGCCCGCGGAAGCGGGCCGGCACTAGCCGGGGATCGTGGAAGGCGCACTAGTTCCCATGATCCCCGGTGCAAGTGTGGGAAGGGAACACCGGGGTGGTTTTTAGTCGGTTAGAGTCCGACAGACCCCTCCGCCCGCCCCCGGGGCGGAGGACATCCGTGTGGATTTTCCACCCCGGAAACAAAAAAAAAAAAAAAAAGGTTAGGTTGGGGTGGGGTGCTAGGTCAGAAAACCTCCTAGGGGGCCCAGTGGCTGCCGGTCCTTCTCGATACGTCTGGAGGGAACAGCAGCTGCTGTGGACGGTGCACCCTGGGCGCGGCAGTATCCGTCCCCGATGAATGGGAAGAGATTCTTATTCCTCGGGGAACGTTACTGTCGTGGCCGATATTCTGACACGGTGGGGCGACTCCGCGCGACCCTCTGAGACGCAGAGGGCGCAGTGGAGGAGCCAGGGCGGGCTCGGTGTGCCGCCGGGCGTTGGGCGCGCTCGGTCCGGTCTTGTGGAGGGCTGGATCGGGCGCGTCCGGCTTCCGGCGGCGCACCGAGCCCGCCGGTGGGTGGACCGGGCCCTCGCTTCCCGGCGTGGTCGATGCCATGCTGGGGGGCGGGGAGGCCTGGTCAGCGGTCGCCTCCTTTTGCGAGTTCGCTCGCAAAGGGAGGAGGCGGAGCGCGCGCGGGGGGGCGATCCTCTCGTTGCGCCGCTCCGCAGCGGAGGAGCCGGGGCGGGCTCGGTGTGCCGCCAGGCGTTGGACGCGTCCGGCGTCCGGCGGCGCACCGAGCCCGCCGGTGGTCGGACCGGACCTCTCGCTTCCCGGCGTGGTCGATGCCATGCTGGGGGGCGGGGAGGCCTGGTCAGCGGTCGCCTCCTTTTGCGAGTTCGCTCGCAAAGGGAGGAGGCGGAGCGCGCGCGGTGGGGGCGACCCTCTCGCTGCGCCGCTCCGCAGCGGAAGGGGGAGAAGGCGTTGTGCCCTCCCTCCTCATGGTGACGGCGGGCGGCAGGCACGGGGGTGCCTTCGCCCGCATTGCACTCGTCACCTTTGCGGGTCATTCCGGCCCCCCACACCCGTGAGGGTGTGAGGGGTTGTCTTGCGGGGCAATCGTCGGCGGAGGACTGGACGTAAAGGCTTTGCCGGTTTCCCAGTCCCCCGCCACTATGACGAAGCGGGAATGCGCTGGGTCGTTTTAGTGGGTATACCGGGTATGGTTCGCCCGGGGAGTCCCACATACCCCTTCCGTCCCCCGACGGGAGGGTATGCGTAATGCATTTTTTCCCAGCGTCAACAAAAAAAAAAAAAAAAAAAAAAAAAAAAAAAAAAAAAAAAAAAAAAAAAGGTTAGGTTGGGGTGATGCGGTGATCTCCTTCTGTGAAACGGTCATCTCACAGAAGGAGGCTGCGGAGAGGTTGAGGGAGGTCGAGACCACTCTCCCGATCCGCAGCAGACGTACCGGGCGTCGGCGGAGGGCGGATAACGCCCTCTTCCGGCCCCCCTAAACGGGTCCAGAGGGACGGCGGACTTGGGGACGTCCGCTGCCCCCCCGTATAACTGGACCCGAGGTGGTGGCGCGTAGTGTTCCGCGCGCCCCCCTAATGGCGTACCGGGGGGAGGACACCTCACTCCCCCCGCAGACTTGAGGAGGCCCGCGGAAGCGGGCCGGCACTAGCCGGGGATCGTGGAAGGCGCACTAGTTCCCATGATCCCCGGTGCAAGTGTGGGAAGGGAACACCGGGGTGGTTTTTAGTCGGTTAGAGTCCGACAGACCCCTCCGCCCGCCCCCGGGGCGGAGGACATCCGTGTGGATTTTCCACCCCGGAAACAAAAAAAAAAAAAAAAAGGTTAGGTTGGGGTGGGGTGCTAGGTCAGAAAACCTCCTAGGGGGCCCAGTGGCTGCCGGTCCTTCTCGATACGTCTGGAGGGAACAGCAGCTGCTGTGGACGGTGCACCCTGGGCGCGGCAGTATCCGTCCCCGATGAATGGGAAGAGATTCTTATTCCTCGGGGAACGTTACTGTCGTGGCCGATATTCTGACACGGTGGGGCGACTCCGCGCGACCCTCTGAGACGCAGAGGGCGCAGTGGAGGAGCCAGGGCGGGCTCGGTGTGCCGCCGGGCGTTGGGCGCGCTCGGTCCGGTCTTGTGGAGGGCTGGATCGGGCGCGTCCGGCTTCCGGCGGCGCACCGAGCCCGCCGGTGGGTGGACCGGGCCCTCGCTTCCCGGCGTGGTCGATGCCATGCTGGGGGGCGGGGAGGCCTGGTCAGCGGTCGCCTCCTTTTGCGAGTTCGCTCGCAAAGGGAGGAGGCGGAGCGCGCGCGGGGGGGCGATCCTCTCGTTGCGCCGCTCCGCAGCGGAGGAGCCGGGGCGGGCTCGGTGTGCCGCCAGGCGTTGGACGCGTCCGGCGTCCGGCGGCGCACCGAGCCCGCCGGTGGTCGGACCGGACCTCTCGCTTCCCGGCGTGGTCGATGCCATGCTGGGGGGCGGGGAGGCCTGGTCAGCGGTCGCCTCCTTTTGCGAGTTCGCTCGCAAAGGGAGGAGGCGGAGCGCGCGCGGTGGGGGCGACCCTCTCGCTGCGCCGCTCCGCAGCGGAAGGGGGAGAAGGCGTTGTGCCCTCCCTCCTCATGGTGACGGCGGGCGGCAGGCACGGGGGTGCCTTCGCCCGCATTGCACTCGTCACCTTTGCGGGTCATTCCGGCCCCCCACACCCGTGAGGGTGTGAGGGGTTGTCTTGCGGGGCAATCGTCGGCGGAGGACTGGACGTAAAGGCTTTGCCGGTTTCCCAGTCCCCCGCCACTATGACGAAGCGGGAATGCGCTGGGTCGTTTTAGTGGGTATACCGGGTATGGTTCGCCCGGGGAGTCCCACATACCCCTTCCGTCCCCCGACGGGAGGGTATGCGTAATGCATTTTTTCCCAGCGTCAACAAAAAAAAAAAAAAAAAAAAAAAAAAAAAAAAAAAAAAAAAAAAAAAAAGGTTAGGTTGGGGTGATGCGGTGATCTCCTTCTGTGAAACGGTCATCTCACAGAAGGAGGCTGCGGAGAGGTTGAGGGAGGTCGAGACCACTCTCCCGATCCGCAGCAGACGTACCGGGCGTCGGCGGAGGGCGGATAACGCCCTCTTCCGGCCCCCCTAAACGGGTCCAGAGGGACGGCGGACTTGGGGACGTCCGCTGCCCCCCCGTATAACTGGACCCGAGGTGGTGGCGCGTAGTGTTCCGCGCGCCCCCCTAATGGCGTACCGGGGGGAGGACACCTCACTCCCCCCGCAGACTTGAGGAGGCCCGCGGAAGCGGGCCGGCACTAGCCGGGGATCGTGGAAGGCGCACTAGTTCCCATGATCCCCGGTGCAAGTGTGGGAAGGGAACACCGGGGTGGTTTTTAGTCGGTTAGAGTCCGACAGACCCCTCCGCCCGCCCCCGGGGCGGAGGACATCCGTGTGGATTTTCCACCCCGGAAACAAAAAAAAAAAAAAAAAAAAAAAAAAAAAAAAAGGTTAGGTTGGGGTGGGGTGCTAGGTCAGAAAACCTCCTAGGGGGCCCAGTGGCTGCCGGTCCTTCTCGATACGTCGGGAGGGAACAGCAGCTGCTGTGGACGGTGCACCCTGGGCGCGGCAGTATCCGTCCCCGATGAATGGGAAGAGATTCTTATTCCTCGGGGAACGTTACTGTCGTGGCCAATATTCTGACACGGTGGGGCGACTCCACGCGGCCCTCTGGGTCGCAGAGGGCGCAGTGGAGGAGCCAGGGCGGGCTCGGTGTGCCGCCGGGCGTTGGGCGCGCTCGGTCCGGTCTTGTGGAGGGCTGGCTCGGGCGCGCCTGGCGTCCGGCGGCGCACTGGGCCCGCCGGTGGTAGGACCGGACCTCTCGCTTCCCGGCGTGGTTGAGCGCCATGCTGGGGTTCGGGGAGGTCTGGTCAGCGGTTGCCTCCTTTTGCGAGTTCGCTCGCAAAGGGAGGAGGCGGAGCGCGCGCGGGGGGGGCGACCCTCTCGTTGCGCCGCTCCGCAGCGGAGGAGCCGGGGCGGGCTCGGTGTGCCGCCGGGCGTTGGGCGCGCTCGGTCCGGTCTTGCGGGGCCGGTCCGGGCGCGTCCGGCTTCCGGTGGCGCACCGAGCCCGCTGGTGGTCGGACCGGGCCCTCGCTTCCCGGTGTGGTCGACGCCGTGCTGGGGGGCGGGGAGGCACTGGTCAGCGGTAGCCTCCTTTTGCGAGTTCGCTCGCAAAGGGAGGAGGCGGAGCGCGCGCGGGGGGGGCGACCCTCTCGCTGCGCCGCTCCGCAGTGGAAGGGGGAGAAGGCTTCGTGCCCTCCCTCCTCATGGTGACGGCGGGCGGCAGGCACGGGGGTGCCTTCGCCCGCATTGCACCCGTCACCTTAGCGGGTCATTCCGGCCCCCCACACCCGCGAGGGTGTGAGGGGTCGCCTTGCGGGGCAATCGTCGGCGGAGGACTGGTCGTTAAGGCTATGCCGGTTTCCCAGTCCCCCGCCACTCTGACGAAGCGGGAATGCGCTGGGTCGTTTTAGTGGGTATACCGGGTTTGGTTCGCCCGGGGAGTCCCACATACCCCTCCCGTCCCCCGGCGGGTGGGTATGCGTAATGCATTTTTTCCCAGCGATAACAAAAAAAAAAAAAAAAAAAAAAAAAAAGGTTAGGTTAGGTTGGGGTGCTAGGTCAGAAAACCTCCTAGGGGGCCCAGTGGCTGCCGGTCCTTCTCGATACGTCTGGAGGGAACAGCAGCTGCTGAGGACGGTGCACCCTGGGCGCGGCAGTATCCGTCCCCGATGAATGGGAAGAGATTCTTATTCCTCGGGGAACGTTACTGTCGTGGCCGATATTCTGACACGGTGGGGCGACTCCACGCGGCCCTCTGGGACGCAGAGGGCGCAGTGGAGGAGCCAGGGCGGGCTCGGTGTGCCGCCGGGCGTTGGGCGCGCTCGGTCCGGTCTTGTGGAGGGCTGGGCCGGGCGCGTCCGGCTTCCGGCGGCGCACCGAGCCCGCCGGTGGGTGGACCGGGCCCTCGCTTCCCGGCGTGGTCGACGCCGTGCTGGGGGGCGGGGAGGCCTGGTCAGCGGTAGCCTCCTTTTGCGAGTTCGCTCGCAAAGGGAGGAGGCGGAGCGCGCGCGGGGGAGCGATCCTCTCGTTGCGCCGCTCCGCAGCGGAGGAGCCGGGGCGGGCTCGGTGTGCCGCCGGGCGTTGGGCGCGCTCGGTCCGGTCTTACGGGGCCGGGCCGGGCGCGTCCGGCTTCCGGTGGCGCACCGAGCCCGCCGGTGGTCGGACCGGGCCCTCGCTTCCCGGCGTGGTCGATGCCATGCTGGGGGGCGGGGAGGCCTGGTCAGCGGTAGCCTCCTTTTGCGAGTTCGCTCGCAAAGGGAGGAGGCGGAGCGCGCGCGGGGGGGGCGACCCTCTCGCTGCGCCGCTCCGCAGCGGAAGGGGGAGAAGGCTTCGTGCCCTCCCTCCTCATGGTGACGGCGGGCGGCAGGCACGGGGGTGCCTTCGCCCGCATTGCACCCGTCACCTTAGCGGGTCATTCCGGCCCCCCCACACCCGCGAGGGTGTGAGGGGTCGCCTCGCGGGGCAATCGTCGGCGGAGGACTGGTCGTTAAGGCTATGCCGGTTTCCCAGTCCCCCGCCACTATGACGAAGCGGGAATGCGCTGGGTCGTTTTAGTGGGTATACCGGGTTTGGTTCGCCCGGGGAGTCCCACATACCCCTTCCTGTCCCCCGATGGGAGGGTATGCGTAATTGCATTTTTTTCCCAGCGTCAACAAAAAAAAAAAAAAAAAGGTTAGGTTGGGGTGCTAGGTCAGAAAACCTCCTAGGGGGCCCAGTGGCTGCCGGTCCTTCTCGATACGTCTGGAGGGAACAGCAGCTGCTGTGGACGGTGCACCCTGGGCGCGGCAGTATCCGTCCCCGATGAATGGGAAGTGATTCTTATTCCTCGGGGAACGTTACTGTCGTGGCCGATATTCTGACACGGTGGGGCGACTCCGCGCGACCCTCTGAGACGCAGAGGGCGCAGTGGAGGAGCCAGGGCGGGCTCGGTGTGCCGCCGGGCGTTGGGCGCGCTCGGTCCGGTCTTGTGGAGGGCTGGATTGGGCGCGACCGGCTTCCGGCGGCGCACCGAGCCCGCCGGTGGGTGGACCGGGCCCTCGCTTCCCGGCATGGTCGATGCCATGCTGGGGGGCGGGGAGGCCTGGTCAGCGGTCGCCTCCTTTTGCGAGTTCGCTCGCAAAGGGAGGAGGCGGAGCGCGCGCGGGGGGGCGATCCTCTCGTTGCGCCGCTCCGCAGCGGAGGAGCCGGGGCGGGCTCGGTGTGCCGCCGGGCGTTGGACGCGTCCGGCGTCCGGCGGCGCACCGAGCCCGCCGGTGGTCGGACCGGACCTCTCGCTTCCCGGCGTGGTCGATGCCATGCTGGGGGGCGGGGAGGCCTGGTCAGCGGTCGCCTCCTTTTGCGAGTTCGCTCGCAAAGGGAGGAGGCGGAGCGCGCGCGGTGGGGGCGACCCTCTCGCTGCGCCGCTCCGCAGCGGAAGGGGGAGAAGGCGTTGTGCCCTCCCTCCTCATGGTGACGGCGGGCGGCAGGCACGGGGGTGCCTTCGCCCGCATTGCACTCGTCACCTTTGCGGGTCATTCCGGCCCCCCACACCCGCGAGGGTGTGAGGGGTCGCCTTGCGGGGCAATCGTCGGCGGAGGACTGGTCGTTAAGGCTATGCCGGTTTCCCAGTCCCCCGCCACTATGACGAAGCGGGAATGCGCTGGGTCGTTTTAGTGGGTATACCGGGTCCGCCCGGGGAGTCCCACATACCCCTCCTGTCCCCCGATGGGAGGGTATGCGTAATGCATTTTTTCCCAGCGTTAACAAAAAAAAAAAAAAAAAAAAAAAAAGGTTAGGTTAGGTTGGGGTTGGCGCGAGGGGGCCAATCGTCGGGGCGAGAGGCTGGTGGAGCGACAGATAACGCAGTACCGGTCTCAGCTCCGACAGGTCATGGTGGCGGAATGGCGGGGGAGGCTAGAGCTCCCTACCGCCGGCCTCGACACAATCGAGGCGATCCGGCCAGTACTCGACGACTGGCTCGGGAGGAAGCACGGCTCCCTGACGTTTCGGGCGACGCAGGTGCTCTCGGGGCACGGCTGTTTCGGGAAGTACTTGTGTCGCCTGAGCAGGGAGCCGGACGCCCGGTGCCATCACTGCGTCCACTGTCCGGAGGACACGGCGCGGCATACGCTGGCCGAGTGCGCCGCGTGGGATGAGCCGCGCCGTGCTCTCGTTGCAGAGGTAGGAGGAGACCTGTCGCTGCCGACCGTCGTTCGCTCTATGGTTGGCAGCGCAGAGTCCTGGGACGCAGTGATTTCCTTCTGCGAAGCCGTCATGTCGCAGAAGGAAGCTGCGGAGAGGGAGAGGGAGATGACTAGCTCCCGCCCATCCCGCAGCAGACGCACCGGGCGTCGGCAGAGGGCGGATAACGCCCTCTTCCGGCCCCCCTAAATTGGTCCAGGGGCGACGGATTCGGGGACATCCGTCGCCCCCCATCGCAATGGACCCGAGACGGCGGTGCGTAGTGTTCCACGCGCGCCTCTCTTAGACGTAACGGGGGGAGTCTCACACCTCACTCCCCCCCGAGACGAGGCCCGCAGGTCGAGCGGGCCGGCACTAGTCCGGGGCAGCGGAAGTCGCATCAGATCCCGTTGCCCCCCGACGCAAGTGTGCGAGGGAACACCGGTGTGGTTTTAGTCAGTAGGAGTCTGACAGACCCCTCCGCTCTCCCCAGGGCGGAGGACATCCATCGAGGATTTCCACATCGAGAACAAAAAAAAAAAAAAAAGGTTAGGTTGGGGTGCTAGGTCAGAAAACCTCCTCGTGGGCCCAGTGGCTGCCGGTCCTTCTCGATACGTCTGGAGGGAACAGCAGCTGCTGAGGACGGTGCACCCTGGGCGCACGGTGCACACTATGACGAAGCGGGAATGCGCTGGGTCGTTTTAGTGGGTATACCGGGTCCGCCCGGGGAGTCCCACATACCCCTCCTGTCCCCCGATGGGAGGGTATGCGTAATGCATTTTTTCCCAGCGTTAACAAAAAAAAAAAAAAAAAAAAAAAAAAAAAAAAGGTTAGGTTAGGTTAGGTTTGGGGTCGGTCCTGGGGCCCCCCTTGTGGAACATCGGATTCGACTGGCTCCTGCGGGGAGTCCTCCTCCCGGGCACGAGTGTCATCTGCTACGCGGATGACACTCTGCTCACTGCACGGGGGAGGAACTTTGCCGACGCGGCCATTCTGGCCTCGGCTGGCGGATCCTTGGTGGCAGAAAGGATCCGCCGCCTGGGATTGAGGGTGGCGCTGCACAAAACGGAGGCCGTGTTCTTTCGCGGTCCCCGGCAGCGCTGCCCTGCCGACGCCCACATCGTCGTGGAGGGCGTCCGCATAGAGGTCCAGCCTCAGATGAAATATCTGGGGCTGGTGCTGGACGACAGGTGGCGCTTCGGCCCGCATTTCAGCGGGCTGTCGACGCGCCTGTTGAAGGCCGCGGACGCCCTCTCGTGGCTCCTCCCGAACCTGGGGGGGCCCAAGGCGAAATGCCGGCGCCTCTATGCCGGCATTTTGCGGAGCATGGCCCTATATGGGGCCCCCATTTGGGCGGACTCCCTCCACAGGAGGGAGAATGCCACCGCCATCCACAGGCCCCAGCGGGCCATTGCACAGCGGGTGGCGAGGGCTTACCGCTCGGTGGGCTTCTCGGCGGCGTGCGCTCTGGCGGGCACCCCTCCATGGGAACTGGAGGCTTGGGTGCTCGCCAGAGTGTACGAGTGGACGGCGCACCGGAAGGCGCTCGGGGAGCGCCCCGTCGCCGAGGAGCGGGAGGCCGTGCGGCAGGAGGCGAGGGACGCCATCGTCCTGCATTGGACGGAGGACCTCGCCAACGCCGCCTTTGGCCGCCGGACGTTGGACGCGCTCGGTCCGGTCCTGCGGGGCTGGCTCGAGCGGTCCCACGGTTTCCTCTCTTTCCGTCTGGTGCAGGTGTTATCCGGGCATGGTTGCTTCGGATCGTACCTGCACCGGATCGGGAGGGAGGAAACCCCGGCGTGCCACGACTGCGGCGCGGCGGAGGACACGGCGCAGCACACCCTCGAGGTGTGCCCGGCGTGGTCCGAGCTGCGCCGCGGTCTGACCGCGGTGGTCGGACCGGACCTCTCGCTTCCCGGCGTGGTCGACGCCATGCTGGGGAGCGAGGAGGCCTGGTCAGCGGTAGCCTCCTTTTGCGAGGAGGTCATCTCGCAAAAGGAGGAGGCGGAGCGGGCGCGGGAGGACGATCCTCTCGCTGCGCCGCTCCGCAGACGAAGAAGGGGGAGAAGGCGTCGTGCCCTCCCTCCTCATGGTGACGGGCGGGCGACAGGCGCGGGGGTGCCTTCGCCCGCATTGCACCCGTCACCTTCGTCGGTCATTCCCGACCCCCCGCACCCGTGAGGGTGTGAGGGGTCTGTGCCTTTCAATCGTCGGCGGAGGACTGGAAGTAAAGGCTTTGCCGTGTAGTGTGCAGCTCACCTAACCTTATATATGTAACTGCACACACTAATTATTGACATTATTATACGAATCGTGGAACTAAACAGTTCTCTTTTATTTCGACAACATCATTATAATACATGGCGACCCTTAGCCAGCAATTAAAATTTTGCAATCTACGCAATAAGAAAGACTGCGGACGAGTCAAATAAATTATGAAGATATACCGATAAAAGTTGAAGTTTGTGAAGACGGAAATTAGAAGAAAGGAAGCGAAGAAGATTTTAAAAATTTATAGAAGAATCAGAATCCCAACAGAAGAATTAGTTTGAAGAGGTGAAATCATTAATTAAGAAGACAGAAAAGGAACGTTGCTGCCGGGTGCTGGGAGAATGCTCAAGCCTTGTGATGAGAGGATATGCAGGGCGCTGGGAGTTGAATTGTACGGGTCCGATGTGGAGCAGCTGGGAGTCAGTTCCAGACCAGTGCTGAGGAGTTCATTCGTCCAAGCCACGTGAGACGTCGTGACCTACATAATCGTTGTCAGTAAAATAAGTAACTACTGCAATGTAAGTTTTGCAACGCTAACATTTTTTATATATTCTACTATATTTCATGTTATTGTAACTGGATCATACATTTTTTTATATTTTGTTCTGGAGATTAGGAATGTCCCAACAATTACAAGATTTGCACGCTAGATTAAAATATCTAAGAGAATATTTAGTAAAACTAGGTCCAGATAGGCGTAGAAAAGATTTAGCTTTAAAGAAGCTAGAAGAAGCAGAAAAAGAATATAGTAAATTGGATTGTATTTTGACTCAGTTGAACCAAGAAGTTATAGATCGCAAGTTAAGCAAAGATGCTCGTGAGGTTTTCCAAACATTAATTAATGAAACTCAATCAAATTATCAGAAAATAAAAAGTTTACTTTCTTTAGTAGATAGTAGTTGTCAAACTAGTTCTAAAGATTTAATAGAATACGAATATACTGATTGTCTTACAAAAATGGCTGACGCATTTGATATTAAAACTGCAATTTCCCTGTTGCCAGTGTTGAATGGTCAGGAGCAGGTGACAAATCAGCTTATAGATGGTATCTTACTTTATAGTTCGCTTATTAATGAAGCCAGTAAAAGTCAATTAATACAGTTTGTGTTAAAAACGCGTCTCTCGCCTAGTGCAAAATTGCGACTTAAAACTAACTACACAGATATAGAAAGTTTGGTAGAAGATATTCGTGTTTATTTGTTACCGAAGAAATCGTATGTAGCTTTACAAAGTCAATTGCTTACGGCGACTCAAGGCCGTAGAAGTATAGAAAAATTCGGTACGGAGATCGAAGAGTTATTTGTCAATCTCACGATTGCGCAGGCTAACGATAAGCGTGATGCATATGAGGTTTTGCGTCCACTCAATGAGAAGACTGCAATTAAACGGTTTAGTGATGGGTTGGCTGATAAGCGGCTAAGCACTATCATTGCCTCACGTCAGTTTGCATCATTGCCTGAAGCTATAACGGCTGCGGTAGATGAACAATCCCTGTCAGTCCAGCCACAAGATCAGGTTATGCAATTTAGGGCTAACCAAAATTATAGACGAGGTAGCTTTAGAGGCTCTCGAGGCCGGGGAAATAGACAATTTTACAACAGAAATACAACGTATAACCATAATTATGATAAAAATAATGAAAATAGCACAGGTCAAAGAACTTTAAGCAGCGTTAATCGAGGTAAAAACTCAGGTGAACAACGTCAGCAGTTCCGCGGACGTCCGGTGCGTTGTCAGCGTATTCAACATAACGCGCAACAGTCCAATGTTCATGACAACTTGCGCAATGATCGCACAAGCCAAGCAAATGAAAGCCTAGAATTTTTTCGTACCTAAATCGTACACGCATTCTATTTTTAGTTTTTGTAATTTTTGTATTATTAATTGTCAATTAACAAATAGTGATGTTGATCTTAATTTACTGATAGATAGTGGAGCTAGCTTATGTGTGCTAAAGTATGAATGGTTGTCGCGACATAGGAATTTATTGAATTTAGTAAAACAGGATAAGATAGTCATTAAAGGAATTAGTGGTAATTTAGAGTCCATGGGATACATTTATTTAGATATTATGATTAATAATGTAACTTTTCAACAAAAGTTTTACATATTTGAACACTTATCTTGTGCTGCAGAAGGTATACTCGGACAAGATTTTTTCGAGCGGTATAACGCTGTATTAAACTATAAAGATGGTACTCTGAGTTTGGAAACCCGAGACCAGTCTGTTAGTGTTCATGTTAATAGGAATTTATTTACAATTCCGCCTCGTTGTGAAGTAATTAAACACATCCCGACGTCACACAACAGTGATTGCGTCGTTTTGTCAAAGGAAATTTATGAAGGTGTGTTTACAGCAGGTGTAGTATCGAAGCCACATAATGGACTTATTCCTGTTAGGATATTAAATACAACTGATAGTTCGGTTGACATAAATACTTCAGATTTAAGTATTAGTTGCTTAAATAATTTTTACGTTTGCAAGTTTGACCACGATAACATTTCTGTGGATAGAGTTAAAACTTTACTTACTACGTTACAACTAAATACCTATTTAAATAAAGAGGAACAAAGAGGTATTGAAAACGTATGTGCCAAATATGCAGATGTTTTCCATTTGCCAGGAGATACGCTCACAACAACTAATTTAATAGAGCACTCAATTAAACTAAAAGAAAATACTTCACCAGCATACGTTAAGCCATATCGATTGCCTAAAGCATTGAAAGGCGAAGTACAGAGACAAATAGATGAAATGGTTAAAAATGATATTATTGAAGAGACTATTTCAGAATGGTCAAGTCCAGTTCTATTAGTACCTAAAAAGACAGATAGGTCAGGAGAAAGGAAATGGAGACTTGTAGTGGACTATCGCCAACTCAATAATAGAATACAGGATGATAAATTTCCATTACCTAATATCACTGAGATACTAGATTCATTATCTAATAACATCTATTTTTCAAAATTAGATCTTAGTCAAGGTTACTATCAGCTATCCTTAGAAGAACAGTCTAGGAAGTACACTGCATTTACAACAGACAAGCAGTATCAAATGAAACGATGTCCAATGGGACTTAAAACATCGCCTAGTGCTTTTGCACGTCTCATGACAATAGCAATGTCAGGATTAAATTATAAATCATGCTTTTTATATCAAGATGATTGCATTGTCGTAGGAAATTGTCTCGAAACGCATAACAAGAATCTTATAAAAATTTTAGAATGCCTAAGAAGAGTGAATCTAAAACTAAATCCGCTAAAGTGTGAATTTTTACGTAAAGAAATCGTTTATTTAGGACATAAAATAACCTCAGAAGGAATATTTCCCGATCCATCGAAGGTAGAATGCCTACAAAAATATCCAGTCCCGCAAAATGTAGACGACGTCAAGAGATTTGTAGCATTCGCAAATTATTATAGACGTTTTATTCCAAAGTTTGCTGAAATAGCCTATCATTTGAATGCGTTATGTAAAAAAGATGTAGCATTCGTATGGAGTGATGAATGCGAGCGAGCATTTTACAAGTTAAAACAGATTCTTATTAGTCCGACAATACTTGACTATCCAGACTTTAGCGACAATAACACTTTCACGTTACAAACTGACGCATCAAAACTAGGATTAGGCGCCGTACTGTCTAATAGCAATGGCAAGGTAGTCGCGTACGCAAGCCGTAACTTGAAACCAGCTGAGACGCGGTACCCTGTGATTGAGTTAGAATTACTTGCTATTGTTTGGGCAGTTCGACATTTTAGACCTTATTTATATGGGAAAAAGTTTTACATAAAAACAGACCATAAGCCATTAATTTACTTATTTAATATGACCGATCCTTCAAGCCGGTTGACAAAGTTTAGATTATATCTTGAAGAATACGACTTTGAAATCAGCTATGTCCCAGGACGGCACAACGCAGCTGCAGATGCATTGAGCCGGATACCTATTACATCCAACAGTTTAAAGGATTTGAACAAACATGCAGTATCAGTCATGACAAGGGCACAGACTCGAAGGTTGCGCACTGACTGTGACAACAACGACATAACTACTGAGGTATCCTCTACTCCAAGGCCTGATCAACCTAAGGTAGTGGAAATCCTCAAACGACCGACTGACAGCATTGAATTGATATTATTTAGTAATAAAAATACTATACAGCAGATAGAAAAATCAAAATATTACACTAGTGACAATGGCAACTACAAATTCGTTCCTGAAAAATCAGCAATTTATGTGATATCTCGATCGTTATCGACCGTAAGTGTGTTAGCGAGAGAATTACAACGTTTTTGCAAGCAAATCAAAATAAATGAGCTCATAATAATTAAAACGAAGCGCTATGAAAATTATGTTAACCATTTTTTAGAGGAAATGAGTCATTTGAATGACATTCCGAAGCTACTTGTTATTAAAGATGTGACAAGAGTTTCTGACAAAGACACGAAAACAGTGATCTTGAATGACTTCCACTTATTACCCACCAGCGGCCACGCAGGAATAAACAGAATGTTAAATAATATTAGGAAGTACTATTACTGGCCAGGAATGACTAATGATGTAACAGAATTCGTAAAGAAATGTAGAAGTTGTCAGATTCAAAAGCATTCCAATAGACATACAAAGGAACCGATGGTTATAACATCAACGGCATCCACTGCTTTTGAAAGAGTAAGTTTAGATTTAATGGGTCCTTTAGATGTAGATAATTTAAATTATAAGTACGTACTGACATTACAGTGCGATTTAACAAAATACGTTGAAGCCTATCCTTTAGAGAGGAAAGATACTATTTCTGTAGCTAGGTTATTTGTAAACAATTTTATTCTGAGATATGGTATCCCTAAAGAAATAATAACAGACCAGGGAACAGAGTTTATGTCATCAGTTTTTACTGAGATTTGCAATTTGTTGCATATAAATAAACTGCATTCAACAGCCTATCATCATGAAACTTTGGGAGGATTGGAAAACACTCATAAGGTTCTAGGAGCTTATCTTAGGATTCAGTGTGACAACAATAAATCAGATTGGAGCAGTTGGCTTCCATTCTGGTGCTTTTCATTTAACACTGCAGTACACTCTGAGACAAAATACACTCCATTTGAGCTAGTATTTGGAAAGAATTGTAATTTACCATCCAATATTGCACAAAGTTCTTATGTTGATCCATTATATAATCCTGATTCTTACCCTTTGGAACTAAAATACAGACTACAAAGAGCACAAACTGAAGCTAGAAATAATTTATTATTTAGTAAGGAATTAAGAAAATATAATTTTGATACAAATGAAAACGGATTAAAATATAAGAGTGGAGATTTAGTTCTAATTAAAAATCAAGTAGGAAATAAGTTAGATAAAATTTATTAAGGACCATATAGAGTGATTGAAGATGTATCACCAAATGTTAAAATTTTAAAAAGGTGACAAAGAATTATTAATTCATAAAAACAATACAAAACTGTTTGTTACTTAATATACTTGGTTTTGATAAGATGTTATTTTTTTATATAATGAAATGGTAAAAAGTATAATTATTTAAAAATAAGTAGTCTTGAAAATATTGTAAAAAAAAAAAATGTTTTATGTACTAAGATAACAAAGCCACTTTTTTTTTTTAAAAAAAGGGGAGGTGTAGTGTGCAGCTCACCTAACCTTATATATGTAACTGCACACACTAATTATTGACATTATTATACGAATCGTGGAACTAAACAGTTCTCTTTTATTTCGACAACATCATTATAATACAGCCGGTTTCCCAGTCCCCCGCCACTATGACGAAGCGGGAATGCGCTGGGTCGTTTTAGTGGGTATACCGGGTCCGCCCGGGGAGTCCCACATACCCCTCCTGTCCCCCGACGGGAGGGTATGCGTAATGCATTTTTTCCCAGCGACAAAAAAAAAAAAAAAAAAAAAAAAAAAAAAAAAAAAAAAAAAGGTTAGGTTGGGGTGGGGTGCTAGGTCAGAAAACCTCCTCGTGGGCCCAGTGGCTGCCGGTCCTTCTTGATACGTCTGGAGGGAACAGCAGCTGCTGAGGACGGTGCACCCTGGGCGCGGCAGTATCCGTCCCCGATGAATGGGAAGACATTCTTATTCCTCGGGGAACGTTACTGTCGTGGCCGATATTCTGACACGGTGGGGCGACTCCACGCGGCCCTCTGGGTCGCAGAGGGCGCAGTGGAGGAGCCAGGGCGGGCTCGGTGTGCCGCCGGGCGTTGGACGCGTCCGGCGTCCGGCGGCGCACCAAGCCCGCCGGTGGTCGGACCGGGCCCTCGCTTCCCGGCGTGGTCGATGCCATGCTGGGGGGCGGGGAGGCCTGGTCAGCGGTCGCCTCCTTTTGCGAGTTCGCTCGCAAAGGGAGGAGGCGGAGCGCGCGCGGGGGGGCGATCCTCTCGTTGCGACGCTCCGCAGCGGAGGAGCCGGGGCGGGCTCGGTGTGCCGCCGGGCGTTGGGCGCGCTCGGTCCAGTCTTGTGGAGGGCTGGCTCGGGCGCGCCCGGTGTCCGGCGGTGCACTGGGCACGCCGGTGGCCGGTGGTAGGACCGGACCTCTCGCTTCCCGGCGTGGTTGAGCGCCACGCTGGGGCTCGGGTCGGCCTGGTCAGCGGTCGCCTCCTTTTGCGAGGTCAACTCGCAAAGGGAGGAGGCGGAGCGCGCGCGGGGGGGCGATCCTCTCGCTGCGCCGCTCCGCAGCGGAAGGGGGAGAAGGCGTCGTGCCCTCCCTCCTCATGGTGACGGCGGGCGGCAGGCACGGGGGTGCCTTCGCCCGCATTGCACTCGTCACCTTTGCGGTCATTCCGGCCCCCCACACCCGTGAGGGTGTGAGGGGTTGTCTTGCGGGGCAATCGTCGGCGGAGGACTGGACGTAAAGGCTTTGCCGGTTTCCCAGTCCCCCGCCACTATGACGAAGCGGGAATGCGCTGGGTCGTTTTAGTGGGTATACCGGGTTTGGTTCGCCCGGGGAGTCCCACATACCCCTCCCGTCCCCCGGCGGGTGGGTATGCGTAATGCATTTTTTCCCAGCGTTAACAAAAAAAAAAAAAAAAAAAAAGGTTAGGTTGGGGTGCTAGGTCAGAAAACCTCCTCGTGGGCCCAGTGGCTGCCGGTCCTTCTCGATACGTCTGGAAGGAACAGCAGCTGCTGAGGACGGTGCACCCTGGGCGCGGCAGTATCCGTCCCCGATGAATGGGAAGTGATTCTTATTCCTCGGGGAACGTTACTGTCGTGGCCGATATTCTGACACGGTGGGGCGACTCCGCGCGACCCTCTGAGACGCAGAGGGCCCAGTGGAGGAGCCAGGGCGGGCTCGGTGTGCCGCCGGGCGTTGGGCGCGCTCGGTCCGGTCTTGTGGAGGGCTGGATCGGGCGCGTCCGGCTTCCGGCGGCGCACCGAGCCCGCCGGTGGGTGGACCGGGCCCTCGCTTCCCGGCGTGGTCGATGCCATGCTGGGGGGCGGGGAGGCCTGGTCAGCGGTCGCCTCCTTTTGCGAGTTCGCTCGCAAAGGGAGGAGGCGGAGCGCGCGCGGGGGGGCGATCCTCTCGTTGCGCCGCTCCGCAGCGGAGGAGCCGGGGCGGGCTCGGTGTGCCGCCGGGCGTTGGACGCGTCCGGCGTCCGGCGGCGCACCGAGCCCGCCGGTGGTCGGACCGGACCTCTCGCTTCCCGGCGTGGTCGATGCCATGCTGGGGGGCGGGGAGGCCTGGTCAGCGGTCGCCTCCTTTTGCGAGTTCGCTCGCAAAGGGAGGAGGCGGAGCGCGCGCGGTGGGGGCGACCCTCTCGCTGCGCCGCTCCGCAGCGGAAGGGGGAGAAGGCGTTGTGCCCTCCCTCCTCATGGTGACGGCGGGCGGCAGGCACGGGGGTGCCTTCGCCCGCATTGCACTCGTCACCTTTGCGGGTCATTCCGGCCCCCCACACCCGCGAGGGTGTGAGGGGTCGCCTTGTGGGGCAATCGTCGGCGGAGGACTGGTCGTTAAGGCTATGCCGGTTTCCCAGTCCCCCGCCACTATGACGAAGCGGGAATGCGCTGGGTCGTTTTAGTGGGTATACCGGGTTTGGTTCGCCCGGGGAGTCCCACATACCCCTCCTGTCCCCCCCCCGATGGGAGGGTATGCGTAATTGCATTTTTTCCCAGCGTCAACAAAAAAAAAAAAAAAAAAAAAAAAAAAAAAAAAAAAAAAAAAAAAAAAGGTTAGGTTAGGTTAGGTTAGGTTAGGTTAGGTTGGGGTGCTAGGTCAGAAAACCTCCTCGTGGGCCCAGTGGCTGCCGGTCCTTCTCGATACGTCTGGAGGGAACAGCAGCTGCTGTGGACGGTGCACCCTGGGCGCGGCAGTATCCGTCCCCGATGAATGGGAAGAGATTCTTATTCCTCGGGGAACGTTACTGTCGTGGCCAATATTCTGACACGGTGGGGCGACTCCACGCGGCCCTCTGGGACGCAGAGGGCGCAGTGGAGGAGCCAGGGCGGGCTCGGTGTGCCGCCGGGCGTTGGGCGCGCTCGGTCCGGTCTTGTGGAGGGCTGGGCCGGGCGCGTCCGGCTTCCGGCGGCGCACCGAACCCGCCGGTGGGTGGACCGGGCCCTCGCTTCCCGGCGTGGTTGAGCGCCACGCTGGGGGGCGGGGAGGCCTGGTCAGCGGTAGCCTCCTTTTGCGAGTTCGCTCGCAAAGGGAGGAGGCGGAGTGCGCGCGGGGGGGGCAACCCTCTCGTTGCGCCGCTCCGCAGCGGAGGAGCCGGGGCGGGCTCGGTGTGCCGCCGGGCGTTGGGCGCGCTCGGTCCGGTCTTACGGGGCCGGGCCGGGCGCGTCCGGCTTCCGGTGGCGCACCGAGCCCGCCGGTGGTCGGACCGGGCCCTCGCTTCCCGGCGTGGTCGACGCCGTGCTGGGGGGCGGGGAGGCCTGGTCAGCGGTAGCCTCCTTTTGCGAGTTCGCTCGCAAAGGGAGGAGGCGGAGCGCGCGCGGGGGGGGCGACCCTCTCGCTGCGCCGCTCCGCAGCGGAAGGGGGAGAAGGCTTCGTGCCCTCCCTCCTCATGGTGACGGCGGGCGGCAGGCACGGGGGTGCCTTCGCCCGCATTGCACCCGTCACCTTAGCGGGTCATTCCGGCCCCCCACACCCGCGAGGGTGTGAGGGGTCGCCTCGCGGGGCAATCGTCGGCGGAGGACTGGTCGTTAAGGCTATGCCGGTTTCCCAGTCCCCCGCCACTATGACGAAGCGGGAATGCGCTGGGTCGTTTTAGTGGGTATACCGGGTTTGGTTCGCCCGGGGAGTCCCACATACCCCTTCCTGTCCCCCGATGGGAGGGTATGCGTAATTGCATTTTTTCCCAGCGTCAACAAAAAAAAAAAAAAAAAAAAAAAAAAAAAAAAAAAAAAAAAAAGGTTAGGTTAGGTTAGGTTAGGTTAGGTTAGGTTCACTCGGCGAGGGCCGAGATGCTGGAGGGTCTCGACAGGGACCCCTATGGGAGGCCATACAAGGCGGCGCGGAATCAGCTCCGCCCCTATGGTCCCCCACTGTCAGAGACCCTCGAGCCGGCATTGTTGGATGGGGTGGTCCGGTCCCTGTTTCCACGCAGGACCGACTTCGCCCCTCCAACAATGGATCCCCCGCAAGGGGCGACTCCACCGGAGGTGGAGGTGCCCCCGGTCACGGCGGCGGAATTCTACGCGGGGGTATTGAGCCTCCGCGCGAAGAAGACCGCCCCCGGTCCGGACGGCGTCCCTGCACGGGTGGTGGCGATTGCCGCCTCCCAAATGGAGGACAGGTTTCGGGACCTCTTCAGCGCGTGTTTTACGGCTGGGAGGTTCCCGAAACTCTGGAAGGAGGGGCAATTGTGCCTCCTCCGGAAGGAGGGACGCCCGGTGGACTCCCCCTCGGCATACCGGCCCATCGTTTTGCTCGATGAGGTCGGTAAATTGTTCGAGGGGATTGTCGCCGGGAGGCTGGATAGCCACTTGCGGGGGATCGGCCCGGATCTGTCGGACGCCCAGTACGGTTTCCGTCGTGGGCGTTCGACGATCGACGCGCTGGCCCTTCTGAAGGGCCAGGTGAAGGAGGCGGTGGAGGCGGGGGACGGGGTGCTGGCGGTGTCATTCGACATTGCCAACGCCTTCAACTCCGTCCCCCACTCGACGATATTGGAGGCGCTCCGGTATCACGGAGTGCCCCAATATCTGCGGAGCCTCCTGGCCGACTACTTGGAGGACCGCGAGGTCCTCCTCGTGGATAAGTCGGCCACCGTGAGGCGGTACGGCGCAGAGTCCGGTGTTCCACAGGGATCGGTCCTGGGGCCCCCCTTGTGGAACATCGGATTCGACTGGCTCCTGCGGGGAGTCCTCCTCCCGGGCACGAGTGTCATCTGCTACGCGGATGACACTCTGCTCACTGCCCGGGGGAGGAACTTTGCGGACGCGGCCATTCTGGCCTCGGCTGGCGGGTCCTTGGTGGCAGAAAGGATCCGCCGCCTGGGATTGAGGGTGGCGCTGCACAAAACGGAGGCCGTGTTCTTTCGCGGTCCCCGGCAGCGCTGCCCTGCCGACGCCCACATCGTGGTGGAGGGCGTCCGCATAGAGGTCCAGCCTCAGATGAAATATCTGGGGCTGGTGCTGGACGACAGGTGGCGCTTCGGCCCGCATTTCAGCGGGCTGTCGACGCGCCTGTTGAAGGCCGCGGACGCCCTCTCATGGCTCCTCCCAAACCTGGGAGGGCCCAAGGCAAAGTGCCGGCGCCTCTATGCCGGCATTTTGCGGAGCATGGCCCTGTACGGGGCTCCCATCTGGGCGGACTCCCTCCACAGGAGGGAGAATGCTACCGCCATCCGCAGGCCCCAGCGGGCCATTGCACAACGGGTGGCGAGGGCTTACCGCTCAGTGGGCTTTTCGGCGGCGTGCGCTCTGGCCGGCACCCCGCCTTGGGAGTTGGAGGCATGGGTGCTCGCCAGAGTGTACGAGTGGACGGCGCGCCGAAAGGCGCTCGGGGAGCGCCCCATGGGCGAAGAGCGGGAGGCGGTGCGGCGAGAGGCGAGGGACGCCATCGTCCTCCATTGGTCGGAGGACCTCGCCAGCGCCGCCTTTGGCCGCCGGACGTTGGACGCGCTCGGTCCGGTCCTGCGGGGCTGGCTCGAGCGGTCCCACGGTTTCCTCTCTTTCCGTCTGGTGCAGGTGTTATCCGGGCATGGTTGCTTCGGATCGTACCTGCACCGGATCGGGAGGGAGGAAACCCCGGCGTGCCACGACTGCGGCGCGGCGGAGGACACGGCGCAGCACACCCTCGAGGTGTGCCCGGCGTGGTCCGAGCTGCGCCGCGGTCTGACCGCGGTGGTCGGACCGGACCTCTCGCTTCCCGGCGTGGTCGACGCCATGCTGGGGAGCGAGGAGGCCTGGTCAGCGGTAGCCTCCTTTTGCGAGGAAGTCATCTCGCAAAAGGAGGAGGCGGAGCGGGCGCGGGAGGACGATCCTCTCGCTGCGCCGCTCCGCAGACGAAGAAGAGGGAGAAGGCGTCGTGCCCTCCCTCCTCATGGTGACGGGCGGGCGACAGGCGCGGGGGTGCCTTCGCCCGCATTGCACCCGTCACCTTCGTCGGTCATTCCCGACCCCCCACACCCGTGAGGGTGTGAGGGGTCTGCCTTTCAATCGTCGGCGGAGGACTGGAAGTAAAGGCTTTGCCGGTTTCCCAGTCCCCCGCCACTCTGACGAAGCGGGAATGCGCTGGGTCGTTTTAGTGGGTATACCGGGTCCGCCCGGGGAGTCCCACATACCCCTCCTGTCCCCCGACGGGAGGGTATGCGTAATGCATTTTTTCCCAGCGTCAAAAAAAAAAAAAAAAAAAAAAAAAAAAAAAAAAAAAAAAAAGGTTAGGTTAGGTTCGACGGACCTGACGGCCCGCACTATCGCCGTTCTGCGCAGACCGCAGAGAGCGATGGCCGTCAGGGTCGTACGGGGATATCGCACGATCTCCTACGAGGCGGCTTGCGTACTGGCCGGATCCCCACCGTGGGACCTGGAGGCGAAGACCCTCGCGACGTTGTACCAATGGCGCGAGGGGGCCAATCGTCGGGGCGAGAGGCTGGTGGAGCGACAGATAACGCAGTACCGGTCTCAGCTCCGACAGGTCATGGTGGCGGAATGGCGGGGGAGGCTAGAGCTCCCTACCGCCGGCCTCGACACAATCGAGGCGATCCGGCCAGTACTCGACGACTGGCTCGGGAGGAAGCACGGCTCCCTGACGTTTCGGGCGACGCAGGTGCTCTCGGGGCACGGCTGCTTCGGGAAGTACTTGTGTCGCCTGAGCAGGGAGCCGGACGCCCGGTGCCATCACTGCGTCCACTGTCCGGAGGACACGGCGCGGCATACGCTGGCCGAGTGCGCCGCGTGGGATGAGCCGCGCCGTGCCCTCGTCGCAGAGGTAGGAGGAGACCTGTCGCTGCCGACCGTCGTTCGCTCTATGGTTGGCAGCGCAGAGTCCTGGGACGCAGTGATTTCCTTCTGCGAAGCCGTCATGTCGCAGAAGGAAGCTGCGGAGAGGGAGAGGGAGATGACTAGCTCCCGCCCATCCCGCAGCAGACGCACCGGGCGTCGGCAGAGGGCGGATAACGCCCTCTTCCGGCCCCCCTAAATTGGTCCAGGGGCGACGGATTCGGGGACATCCGTCGCCCCCCATCGCAATGGACCCGAGACGGCGGCGCGTAGTGTTCCACGCGCGCCTCTCTTAGACGTAACGGGGGGAGTCTCACACCTCACTCCCCCCCGAGACGAGGCCCGCAGGTCGAGCGGGCCGGCACTAGTCCGGGGCAGCGGAAGTCGCATCAGATCCCGTTGCCCCCCGACGCAAGTGTGCGAGGGAACACCGGTGTGGTTTTAGTCAGTAGGAGTCTGACAGACCCCTTCGCCCTCCCCCGGGGCGGAGGACATCCATTGAGGATTTCCACATCGAGAACAAAAAAAAAAAAAAAAAAAAAAAGGTTAGGTTAGGTTAGGTTGGGGGACCCCCCACAGAGCATACGTCCACGTCGTGTCCCCTGGAAACAGCCCAGTTCTGACCACCGTAACGGAGTGGCAGACTGGGTCTGGCTAAAGTGCTCTGTGACTTCGTAGCGAATTTTTATTTTATTGCCTTGTGTCGACTACGCCATGCCTGCTACACCCTCGCGGGACGCCTGCGGGCGGTTTTTAAAATCAAAAGGCCCTTCTCAGGGCCAACCCAAAGGCCCTTCTCAGGGCCAACCCAAAGGCCCTTCTCAGGGCCAACCCAAAGGCCCTTCTCAGGGCCACCCAAAAGGCCCTTCTCAGGGCCACCCCGACGCTTCGGCGTCTGAAGTTAGCCGCGCGCCGTCTGCGGCTAGCTATTTTGGAGGGGCCGAGTCGTCTGACAGCGACTCGGTCGTTCGAGGGTCGAACGCGAGTGGCTCGCGGTCGCGGAAGCGGGTCTTCCAAAGTTGCGGGTCCGAGAGTTCCTCGGCTTCGGGGTCCAAGCCGTTGTCGAAGGCTGGAAAGCCGACGACGACGGCCGCGGATACCCACGTCGTTGGGCTCGCGGACGCCCAGCGCCAGGTAGACCTGGCCCGGAAAGTGCAGCTCCAGCAAGAGCTGGAGGAGCGGGTTGCCGCCAAGGAGAAGCGTGCGTGCGTCGCCCGTGCCAAGACCGGGTACGGTGCGTCCCGGGTGTTGTACGCGAACCACTCTTTGGCGGAGCTGGAGAGGATGGCGGAGGAGGACGAGGAGGAGATCGTTGAGGTCGCCTCTAAGTCCTCCAACCTGAAGGGCACTTTTCAGAAGGCCCTGAAGTGTCGGGCCGCGAGCATGCGCGGGGTCGTCGCTGAACTGATTCAGCGGACGGCCACCGACGAGACGCGGCAACTGCAGGCGAGGGTGGATCGCCTGCAGTCGGAGGTCAGCCAACTTCACCTGAAGCTGGCTGAAGCCACGGCCCGGCCACAACAGGCTGGGGCAAGCCCTGTGGCAGAGGGTGCTGCCTCGGCCCGGCCACAACAGGCCGATGCGAGCCCTGTTGCAGAGGGCGCTGCCTCGGCCCGGCCACAACAGGCCAAGGCGCGGCCTGCAGCAGAGGGCCCCTCCTCCAACCTTGAGGATATCATCCGCAAGGTGGTGATGGAGGAGAGGGCCTTCACGAGAGCCTGCTTTGCAGGGATTGAGGACCGGCTCCTGCCGGAGAAGCGCCTCCGACCTCCGCTTGCGGCGGATGAGAGGCGATCTGAGCCGGGGCCGTCCTCAACCCAGGCGCATGAGAGGCGGCCTGAGCCGGGGCCGTCCTCCTCCCAAGCGGAAGATGCCCTTCTTCCCTCAACCACCCCGTCCAACGAGTGGACGGAGGTGCGTAAGGGGAAGGGCAAAGGGAAGGGCAAGAGGTCGGCAGCGGCCGTCCCAGCTGTCCCTGCCGTCCCCGCTACCCCCGCTCCCAGCCAGTCGCAGCCGACCGGCAAGGGAAGGGGTAAGGGGAACGGCAAAGGGAAGGGCGGGGGAAGGGGGCAGTTGGTCCCCCCGAAAACCGCGGCCGTCGTGGTGACGCTCACCGCGGAGGCTGCGGGGCGAGGGGAGACCTACGCCTCCATTTTGGTGCGGGCGCGCGGCAATGCCGATCCCACCCAGCTGGGGATCGGCAGTGTGTCGTGCCGGCGGACGCAGGCCGGGGCTCGAATCTTCGAGTTCCCGGGGGCCGAGGGCAGCGCCCGCGCTGACCTCTTTGCAGCCAAGCTGCAGGAGGTCATCGCGGACTCTGCCAAGGTGGCCCGGCCGGTCAAGACGGCGGCCATCGAGGTGACGGAGCTGGATGACTCCGTCACCAAGGAGGAGGTGGTGGCGGCGGTCGCAGCGGTAGGGGGCTGTGGCGCCGCGGCGGTCCAAGGCCGGGATATAAGGCCCGGCCGCGGTGGAATGGGCATGATCCGCCTCGAATGCCCAATCGCAGCTGCCAAAGCCGTCCTTGCGAAAGGACGGCTTCAAGTCGGCTTCAGCGCGGGTACAGTCAGGGCACTCGAGGCTGGTCCTCTGCGGTGTTTCCGGTGCTTCGGCATCGGACACACCCGGCCCCTGTGTCCGTCCAAGGTCGACCGGTCGGACGCGTGCTACCGCTGCGGCAAGGAGGGCCACAAAGCCGCCTCCTGCCAGGCCGCCACGCCGCACTGCGCGGTGTGTGCCGCCAGTGGCCGCCGGGCAGGCCACGTCATGAAGGGGGGGAAGTGCAATCCCCCCCCTAAGCGTGGCAAAGCGCAGGCGCCGACCGGGCCTGCACCTGCTGCTGCCGCTAACGCCGCCGTTCCTGTGGCGGCTGCGGAGGAGGGTGCGATGTCCGACTGATGGCCAGGGTCGAACATCGCATCCTTCAGGCGAACGCCAACCACTGCAGGACAGCCCAGGATCTGCTGATGCAGACCATGGCTGAGTGGTTGGTGGACTTGGCGGTGGTCGCCGAACCCTACTCGGTCCCTGGCCGTTGGCTGGGCGACCGGGACGGCTTAGTGGCGTTGGTGGCGCGGTCTTCCACGGACTCCCCTCCCCTCTCGCTCTTAGAGAGGGGACCGGGATACGTGGCCGCCGCGTGGGGAGAGATAGCGATGGTGGGGGTGTATTTCTCCCCAAACCGCCCTCTCTCGGACTTTGAGGATTTCCTTGAGATCCTCACTGCTGTCGTAGGGAGGGCGGCGCCACGCCAGGTCGTGGTGCTCGGCGACCTAAACGCCAAGTCGGTGGCCTGGGGCAACCCGGCCGTCGGGTGCAACGTCCGGGGACGCGCCGTCGAGTTTTGGGCGGCCTCGTGCGGTGTGTCCCTCCTCAACAGGGGGGCGGTCCACACGTGTGTGCGGCAACAGGGCGGGTCGGTGGTGGACGTGTCGTTTGCCACCCCCGCGCTAGCCGCCCGCGTCGTGAACTGGCGGGTGGAGCTGGTGGAGACCTTGTCGGACCACCGTTATGTGCGGTTCGACATCTCCACACAGCGGGGAGGGGGGACGGCCCGCGCTGGGCAATCTCCCTTCCCGCGGTGGGCACTCACCCGCCTGGACCGGGAGGCAGCCAAGGAGGCCGCCTTCCTCCAGGACTGGCTGTCGCCTCCCCCTGTCGAGGAGGTCCCGGACGTTGACGCCGCAGCGGTCCGGCTACGGCGGTCTTTGACCGAGGTGTGCAACTCCAGCATGCCTCGGTCTCGCCGTCCGCCTCCCCGTCGTGCCGTTTATTGGTGGACGGAGGAGCTGGCGGGGCTCCGGGCCACCTGCGTGGCGGCCAGAAGGGCCTACGCGCGTAGCCGACGGCGCAGCGCCCAGAACCGAGTCCGGGCAGAGGAGGACCGCCTGTACGCCTCTTACCGAGAGGCTACGGCGGCCCTCAAGTCTGCAATGGGCGCTGCGCAGGACTCGGCGAGGGCCGAGATGCTGGAGGGTCTCGACAGGGACCCCTATGGGAGGCCATATAAGGCGGCGCGAAATCAGCTCCGCCCCTATGGTCCCCCACTGTCGGAGACCCTCGAGCCGGCATTGCTGGATGGGGTGGTCCGGTCCCTGTTTCCGCGCAGGACCGACTTCGCCCCACCAGTAATGGATTTTCAGCGGGCTGTCGACGCGCCTGTTGAAGGCCGCGGACGCCCTCTCATGGCTCCTCCCAAACCTGGGGGGGCCCAAGGCAAAATGCCGGCGCCTCTATGCCGGCATTTTGCGGAGCATGGCCCTTTACGGGGCCCCCATCTGGGCGGACTCCCTCCACAGGAGGGAGAATGCTACCGCCATCCGCAGGCCCCAGCGGGCCATTGCACAGCGGGTGGCGAGGGCTTACCACTCGGTGGGCTTCTCGGCGGCGTGCGCTCTGGCGGGCACCCCGCCTTGGGAGTTGGAGGCATGGGTGCTCGCCAGAGTGTACGAGTGGACGGCGCGCCGAAGGGCGCTCGGGGAGCGCCCCATGGGCGAAGAGCGGGAGGCGGTGCGGCGAGAGGCGAGGGACGCCATCGTCCTCCATTGGTCGGAGGACCTCGCCAGCGCCGCCTTTGGCCGGCGGACGTTGGACGCGCTCGGTCCGGTCCTGAGGGGCTGGCTCGAGCGGTCCCACGGTTTCCTCTCTTTCCGTCTGGTGCAGGTGTTATCCGGGCATGGTTGCTTCGGATCGTACCTGCACCGGATCGGGAGGGAGGAAACCCCGGCGTGCCACGACTGCGGCGCGGCGGAGGACACGGCGCAGCACACCCTCGAGGTGTGCCCGGCGTGGTCCGAGCTGCGCCGCGGTCTGACCGCGGTGGTCGGACAGGACCTCTCGCTTCCTGGCGTGGTGGACGCCATGCTGGGGAGCGAGGAGGCCTGGTCAGCGGTGGCCTCCTTTTGCGAGGACGTAATCTCGCAAAAGGAGGCAGCGGAGCGCGCGCGGGAGGACGATCCTCTCGCTGCGGCGCTCCGCAGACGAAGACGAGGGAGAAGGCGTCGTGCCCTCCCTCCTAATGGTGACGGGCGGGCGGCAGGCACGGGGGTGCCTTCGCCCGCATTGCACCCGTCACCTTCGTCGGTCATTCCCGACCCCCACACCCGTGAGGGTGTGAGGGGTCTGTGCCTTTCAATCGTCGGCGGAGGACTGGAAGTAAAGGCTGTGCCGGTTTCCCAGTCCCCCGCCACTGTGACGAAGCGGGAATGCGCTGGGTCGTTTTAGTGGGTATACCGGGTTCGCCCGGGGAGTCCCACATACCCCTCCTGTCCCCCGACGGGAGGGTATGCGTAATGCATTTTTTCCCAGCGTCAACAAAAAAAAAAAAAAAAAAAAAAAAAAAAAAAAAAGGTTAGGTTAGGTTTTTTTTTTTTTTTTTTTTTTTTTTTTTTAATACTACTACCTCCAACATAATCGGAGCCTGTGCTAGGCTAGTCTACTCATTCATACCAGTTCTCGCTTTTATTCCTCTCGCACTTTTATTCTGCATACTTTGTCTTTCTTTCATTCATTCCTCTTTCTGTCTTTAAAGGGTGGGATGCCCTTCTACGTATTGACTATTCTTTTCTTTAACTTTATTTGTTCTTTTTATTTCAGGGATAACACATACACTTCTTTTTATTTATTTTTACAATTATTGTTAACCTTACTTATATATACTTCTTAACACTACTACATGTGGTTTCCCTTCATTACACAGCTTTCTTATTTATTTATTCTTATTCTAGTAACGTTGACATTGGGACTTTCTTCTCCTACTTCTTATTTCTACTTCTTATTTCTAGTACATTTATGGGATTACAATATTTTACAGCCACCTTATATATACTTATTTCTAGACTTATTTCTAGTAACATTCAAATTGGGAATTCTTATTTCTACTTTTATTTCTACTTCTTATTTTTACTACTTATTACTAATACATGTTGTGGGATTACCAATTATTCAGCCACCTTATGCTTATGTATTTATATAATTAACATGACTCTTACGATTACTTAATCCTAGTTCTATCTATGGGCAAATTAGATATTTGACATTAGTTGTGTTAATACTCATAAATTTAATCTTCCCCGTTTTTAATGCTTAACACTAATATTCTGCATAATATTGTGTAAACATATTTTCTTATGCATTTTTGTTTCTTTTTATAACCCTTTCACATACCTTAACACAGTATTCCATAAACAACTCTCTTTTTCTTCCTGCCACAATTTGCCACACAGTATCGGCATCAATTCTGGTGTCGAGTACGTGCTCGGCCTCAATTCTTTCTTTGTCAAAGACTGGACACTCGAACAATACATGTGGCACCGTTTCAGCGATATCAGGGTCACAGGTGCACGCTGGGCTCCCCTTACACTTGAAGCGATTCAAATATTCGGAGAACCCACCGTGCCCCGTCATAATTTGTGTGGTGACACTGCTGACTTTGCACTTCCTGATTATCCTGTACGCCGCCACCGCATCCGGGAAGAATAGTTTGGTTCCAGAAGCAGTATCTCCGGATCTGTATCTCTCGTTCCACTCATCAAGCGTTGCCATCCGTATGCATCGCTTGACGTACGAAACCGGACACAGGTCGTAGTCAGGCTTTCGTTTGGAACCTTCAGCAGCTCTTTTGGCTAATTCATCGGCCCTCTCATTCCCCTCCAACCCAGCATGAGCTTTAATCCAGAACAGGGTCACCGCCTTGTTTTGGGTTGACAGGGATCTAAGGTTTGCCCTAGTTTCCACTGCCAGAGGATGGTGTCGGTTGTGGTTTTGAATAGTTTGGAGGGCTGCCATAGAGTCACTGAAGATTCCAAACGATTGCGAACTGTGCTTTAGGATCTCCCTGGTAGCAACGCATATCGCCAAAAGCTCAGCCTGGTAAACAGTGGAGTAGTGTGGGAGAGCAAGCTTGAGAGTTTTGGTTTCGGCGTCACCGTTCCACATGGACAGTGCCGCTCCAACCTTGCCCCCAATCTTGCTCCCGTCCGTAAAGATACGAACTTCAAGTTCGTTCTGTGCATTAAGTTGCTCTTGATTTACCAGGCTTACGAGCTCTAGCTCAGCGCGCTCCGCAGGGTGTGGGGCCTCCATTGCCGAGGCGGACTGCTCGACCCTCCTGTCGCCAAGTGCTGGCTGAGGCACCCCCCTCCTGGCCTCGTATAACGATGCCGCTTCGCGGACACGGAGGTCGAGGGGTAGTATCCCAGCCAGCACCAGCGCGGAGTTTAGAGAGACCGTCCGGTAACCCTTGCACAGTTTTTGTGCAATGCCGCGCTGAACTGCTCCCAACTGCTTTCTAATGCCCAGTTTCCCAACAGCCGGGGCCCATACGCTGGCAGCGTACAGGATGACTGGTTCCACGGTAGCCACATATATTATCCGAATGACTTCGGGGTGAAGTCCCCAGCTAGTCTTTGCAGCCCTGGTTAGCTGCTTATGGATACCTATGGCCTTACGGCAGACGTTTGCGACGTGTGCGTTAAACGTGAGCTGTTTGTCGATGGTGACACCCAGGATTTTGATCTCGTTGGACATGGCAATGTCGATCCCGCCCATGCTCAGGCGTGGGGTGTCGTACTTCAATTTGCGCGTAATAACCATTGCGTTGGTTTTATTAGGCGCAAATTTTAGTTTGTTTTGAACTCCCCACGCCCGAACATGTTCGAGAGCGGCATTGGCACGTCCCTCGATCTCCAACGATGTGTCACCATCGAAAACCAGCACCACGTCGTCTGCAAACGCCTGGCAATAGGTTTCCGCAACCTCCAGACTCTTTAAAAGAGGGTCCAGCAAAAGGTTCCAGAAGATTGGTCCCCCTATGGAACCCTGGACACAACCCTTGTTCGTGGCCTTGCCGTACTCCTCCCCTGCGTATCTTACCCTAACCCTTCGGTTTTCGAGATAGCTGTCGATGACCCTCCTCAAGCCGACTGGACACTGTTCCTCAGCCAGACGGACCCTTATAGCTGGCCACCAGGCGCTGTCGAAGGCTCCCTCTATGTCCAATGATACTAGTACTACTATTTTCTTTTGTTTCAGCTTGCCGCGTATATGTTGCATTAGTGCATAGAGGGAGTCCTCGGTGCTCCTCTGGGGCATGAATCCGTACTGGCGAGTACTCATCCTCGGAATTAGATGAAACTTGAGGCGGGCCACCAACATCTTCTCGTATATTTTCCCTAGTATAGGTAGTAGGCCTATCGGCCTATACGCCTTGGGGGTGCTATAATCGGTTTTCCCCGGTTTTTTCAAGACGATGACAGTGGCTTCCTTCCAAGCCTCAGGGAAGAGGTAACACCTGAGGCAGCCATTCAAGAGAGCCAGGACCACCTCGGGAGCAACTCCAATGGCCTGGCGGCAAATATCGGCTGTGAAGCCGTCCGCTCCAGGAGCTTTTTTGGGGTTGAATGACGCGCACGATGCCTTCAGTTCAGCCATCGTGAATGGTGGATCGCAAGAATTATCTTGTCCTCCAGCATTCACGATGTCTGCTTTTTCCCTGATAAGGCGGTGGTAGGTGCTGTCACTGCCCGAGTGGTCTTCGGGATAAAATGTGGACGCCAGTAGTTCGACTGAACCTTTGGCGTCCAGCACTTCCCCGTCCCTCGCCAGTGGCTGATCCTCTTCCCTTCCCCTGGTCCTTCCAATCACCCGGTAAATCCCCTCCCAAACCCCCTCTCTATCCTGTTTTGTGCAGAAGTTCTTCCAGCTCTCGATTTCATCCTTGCCTGCCTCAATCTCATACTCAACTTTTAGTTTCAGGTACTCGTCGACGACCTTCGATCTTCGGGCCGGTGCAGCACTCCTGACTCTGCGTTTCCTAGTGGCGACCTCTCTCTTCATCCTCTCGAGTTTCTCGGACCACCACGGCAAGGTAAACACTTCACTGCTCTTCTTTAGAGGCATAGATGAAGTGCATGCATCTGTTATGATAGTGGTATATTTGTTCACTATTGCGTTTAACTGGTTAACTGAATTTAAATTATCTATTTCTACTTTATTTATTCTATTCTCCTGCATTAATTGGCCGAGTTTCTCACGAAACTCGGGCCAATTTGCTTTTTTGGTATTAAAAACTCTCGTGGTTCTATTTATTTTGATGCCTTTTGACCTTACTAATTTTATATTGAAAACAATGCCGTTGTGGTCCGAGCTCGTCAGACCCTCGTCTACCCTCCAGTCGTCCACCAGGTCCAGGATATCTGTGGAGCATGCTGTGATGTCCACATGGCTGCAATAGCGGATCCCTCCTCTAGTCGTGTCGAAGGTCGGAATTTCCCCTGTGTTGAGTATGTTGAGGCTCAGCTCATCGAGAGCTCCGGAAACCTCTTCACCCCTGCGATCGATATACAGGCTTCCCCACCAGGTACTTTTCGCGTTTGCATCTCCTCCAATGATCCACATTCTGGAGCCCACCTCTTCCTCAACAAGTTTGAGGTGCTCGAGGTAGGGTCCAACTGGTTGGTCCGGCTCAAAGTAAAAGGAGACCAGCGTGATCTTCCAGGCACTGGTTTGGATCCCCACCACGGTGATATTGTTCGTGGTGAGTTTCGGGTATTGCTTGACCACAAGGTCTTGATCAAAAACCGCTATTGCGGCCTTAACAATCCCATCTCCTACGCCAGTGCTCTGGAAGATCCGAACACCCCTGTGGTTCCTCATAACCTTTGAGCCGCCCACGTATGGTTCTTGGAGGAGAGCAACGGCGACTCCGCGCTTTGCAGCTTCCATGAGAAGCTCGTTTGTCGCCAGTCTTTTCCTCTGGAGGTTAGCCTGTATTAGCCTATACGGGTTTGGGTTGCCCTGGGTGCCCTTAGCAATAAGCCACGGTTGACCTTGCTATCTCATCCCATTTTCGTCGTGTCGGGCACTCAGCGTTAAAAGCGTTGTGGCCAACGTCCCCGAGCTTGGCTCTTGCGCAGTTTTGACATTTGGGCGGCTCACCGGCCAGAAAATCAGCACATTCCGACCTCATATGTGGGCCGCCACAGTGGCTGCACAAGTCGGCCGGTTCTTTGCAGAAGCGTTTCCCATGCCCGTAGCCCAGACAGCGCGTACATTGAACTAATGGGGTTTGATCTTCAACCCTTACGCGCTGAAGGTCCACGTGCATGTACCCGACTTCTGTTGCCCGTCTCCAGATAGCAGGGGAGACGCTGACCACAATGTGGCTCGTATGTGGGTTCCGGGTTCGTCTCCGAAACTTAACCACCACCCTGTCCTCCTCTTTGTCGAGGTTGTGGAAAACGTCCCTATTCTGATTCCTCAGAGCTTTAAGGACGTCCTCGTCAGAGTTAATAGAGAGGACGCTCCTGAGGATCAGCAACGGGTCCTTGTTCCTCACCTCCTCGACATTGAGGTCCTGCCTTTCTTTTTCCAACTTGTTCCTAATTTTCTCCCTCTCCTCCGTGGTCCGAAATCCCATTATAATTTTTCTATCCTTCGCCTTTCTTACCCTTTCCACCTTTACCCATCCCTCCTTCGCATCGACCGCCCCGCGAACCTTGTTGAGGACTTCGTCCCCCGTTTCCGTGTCGTCCTTGGAGGTGACAACGATCGAGTGCAGCGTACTCCGCACTGGATTCGCCTTCCCACTATGGATCGTTGTCACACTCGCGTAGGTCTTGGCGGGGCCGGTCTCAAGCATTTCTTTATGCTGCTCGATAGCTAGCCTCAGCTCCTCCATCTTCTTATTGTTGTTTTCTAGCAACACTGAGTGGTCCTTCATCTGAGTTGCTAGCGTGTCTCTGTCGGAAGGCAGGCCCAAGGAAAAGGTGGCGTCGGAGGCAGCTACCTCTTGCCCCCCTTCCGACCCCTTGGTCCTAATGGCTTTTTCGGCCTCCTTCACTAGATGGAGCAGCCGATCCAGCGCCTCGACTATGCCGTTTTTAATTTCAGTTTTGGTGTTTCTTGACGAATTCAGCAAAAGTTTGGCTTTGTGAAGGCAAGCCCTAGCCTCTGCCGATCGGTCCGCATAATGTGGTTTTTGCGGCGAAACCTCTATCAGTTTTGGCCGCATTGAAAGAGTTTTACTCTCCTGCGACTGCGGAGGTTTATGCGTCGGCTTTGCAGGGCCAGCCTGTGCCGTCTTGGTTATGGGGGGTGTTGAGGCCGTGCTGGAAGGCTTGGCAGCTTCCCATTCCCCAACGCTGCGTCTTACGTTTGGAGGTGATGTCGACTGTTTTTGCGGTGATTTCTCATCCTCAGTCACCTTCTTGAAAGGGGTCCTAATTCCCATCATTTTTGGAGGTAGGTACGCGTCAAATATATAATAGTCTAAAAAAGTGTAAAAGTGTATATAAAAAGAAACAAAAATGCACTCGAGATCGTAAAAATCTGAGTGTGTTATTTAAAAAGAAAAAAGTGCCTTCTCTATATGTAGAGTAGCGTGGTCAGCCCTTTGTTCAATAGAACAGTCAAAACAATACACGTGAAAGAAAAAATTTTCTTCCTAGAGTCGAGTACCGCCGAGGTAGAGTCAAATTAGAACGAGACTCTATGTAGAGTCGTTTTTCCACTGCCAGTAGATAGCTCTCCTCGAGCCCTTTCAAACGACCCCAAACTCGGATCGGTTCCACCAAGGGGTTCCGGAGATAACCCAACTTAAAGATTTTGGTTTTTTGCCAAGATGGCGGCCGAAATGTGGTTACAGGTGGATATCTCCGGAACCACCGGTCCAAAGACCCTGGTGTTTGGGCTTTTCGCACTTGGCTCGACGAGACCCGTCCACTGGCGCGGTTTTCAGGCTGAAAAATGTTGACACCTGGAATTTGCCTGAAAGGTGCCCACGTCTAGAGACTACGGCCAGCTGATATACTCGGTGAAAATCCGAGCTCTCTACGACTCTCCGTTCAGGAGTTACGCTAGTCGAAAGATTGAACAAAATGGCCGCAGACCTGTCAAAGTCAATCTTTCACAGCGGATAACTTCCTTTGGGAAAGCCGTAGACCCACCGAGTTTGGGCTCTCCACACTCGGCCTGTGCTCAGCTATTCGCTGAAACCACTTTCAGGAGCCCGGAAATTTTCAGCGTCAAACTGCCTGAAAATGTAGGGTAAGAAAGGCAATGAGCCCTTGAGTACACAATTGAAAACCGCAACTTCCCACGACCAACGGTTCAGAAGTTATTGCAGTTTGAAACGAAGCAAGATGGCCGCCGAGCTGTCAAAAGTCAAGTAAGAATGCCCGTAACTTCAGAACCCCTCGTCGTAGGAAGTCAGGGTTTTGGGTGTACAACTCAGCGTCACCTCGGGTATCTCCTGAAAGTGTTTTCAGCGACAAAATATTTAGTCGCCTGAAACGTCCTGAAAACCTACTTTCCTTAAAATTTATACTAAGCTACAGGTAGAACTGAAAATCCGAGATCAATCGGCCCAGCGGTTCCCAAGATATCGCTCTTTGAAATCTATAACCAAAAAACCAAGATGGCGGAATTTTGTCAAAACTTCCAATTTTGAAGATATACAGCCCGTGTTTGGGCTTAAATGGGTCACAATGGACTTATTGGACCCAGTCTCAGTGTCAAAAATATTAATTTCCTATTAAATTTAAAGTAAATGCCAAAAAACAGTAAAAATTCGATATCTTTGGTTCCACCTGACGAAAAATTCCGGAAAAAATGTCAAAAAATAGTACAAATAAAGCTCTACAAGATACAAAAAACAATAATAATAAAAACAGACAAATAACTCGAAAAATTTTTGAAAATGTGATTTTCTTATAAATTACCCTATAATTTTAAAAATATACAACCTAAAAATCTAGAACTTAAAATCTATATTCTACTAACTAGCGCGCCAAGGGCTGCTGTATAAAATCTTGAATTTTCTTGTTATTACCGGAGTTATTTTGTTCTGAATTTTGACTTTTCAATTACTTCTTAAAAATCGGGTAATGTAGGTAGAATGAAAATTTTTGCAGTTACCGTCTATAACTTCAGAGGTGATTGCGGCTGCAAAGTTTCAGGCGTCTGGCTCCTTGATTTTGGGTTTTCAGTGACACGTGGTTTTCGAGTTTTTCGATGTATCTCCTGAAACTCTGGGTTTTTCAGGCCTCTGGCTGGTCGAGGTGGTGAGCGGGGCTGCTGCCCTTCCCTTTCTTCAACAAAAAGGTAGGGTCGTCGATCTCAATTTCGTAGCGTTTGCAGTTGAAGTCTTTTCTTCAACGTTTAACCTCAAAAAATTGAGGTTTTTCAGCTTTCGGCGAAACAGCACTGAAATCCTGGTTAACACTTTCACATAGGCGTATAGGTTGCACTAAGCCCCACACGTGGACACCAAATTCGTTGAGATCGGTCAACTTTTTCCCACTTTTTCGAATTTTTAACTACGGAGCGCCTTTAAAAACGATCCGACCGCCACGGAGGTTGGGGGGATACTGGGTTAGGTTAGGTTAGGTTAGGTTAGGTTAGGTTAGGTTAGGTTAGGTTAGGTTAGGTTAGGTTAGGTTAGGTTAGGTTAGGTTAGGTTAGGTTAGGTTTTTTTTTTTTTTTTTTTTTTTTTTTTTTTTTTTTTTTTTATACTACTACCTCCAACATGATCGGAGCCTGTGCTAGGCTATTCTTCTCATTCATTCCAGTTCTCTCTTTTATTCCTCTCGCACTTGCATTCTGCATACTGTTTCTTTCTTTCATTCAATCATCTTTTTTATCTTTAAGGGTAGGACGCCCTTCTACGTGTTATAACCTATTCTCTTATCTTGGTTTTCTTTATTTGGGGATAACTCAACAACTCAGGGTTTTATTAATCTTTTACAGTAATTCTTAATCTATTTACATAATTATATTATCTTATCTACTACATGTGGTTCATATAATTACACAGCATCTTATACATATTATTCTTAATTCTGGTGACATTAATTCCTAGGGACTTCTTATTTCTATATCTTAATACTAGCATTGTGGGATTACAATTTTATAAAGCAATCTATATCTATTCTTATTTCTATACATATTTTTTTACAATAATTTACCTTAATGCTAACAAAATTTGTGGGACTACAGTTTTCAGAGCCATCTTAATATCTATTCTTATTTCTAAACATATTCCTTACGATTACTAAACCTTAATTTTATTTATGGGCAACTTAAATATCTTTCATTGGTTTGCTTTTACTTTAGCATTTAATTTTCTCCGTGTCCAATGCTTGACATTAATATTGTATAAAATATTATGTAAACATTTTTTACTTATACACTTTTATTCCTTTCTATAACCTTCTTACATATTTTCACGCAATAATCTAGAAAACGCTCTCTACTTTTCCCAGCCATTATTTGCCCTAAATTTTCAGAATCGAGTTTGGTGTCGAGTGCGTGCTCGGCCTCAAGTCTTTCTCGGGCAAAGACTGGACAATGGAACAATATATGTGGCACCGTCTCCGCAATTTCAGGGTCGCAGATGCACGATGGGCTCTCCTTGCACTTGAAGCGATTCAAGTATTCAGAGAACCCACCGTGCCCCGTCATAATTTGAGTTACGACGTTGTTCAAATTGCATTTCCTGACTATCCTGTAGGCCGCCACCGCGTCCGGGAAAAACAGTTTCGTTACTGAAGCAGTGTCTCCAGAGCTGTACCTGTGGTTCCACACGTCAAGAGTTGCCGTACGAATGCATCTCTTGACGTATGAAACCGGACACAGGTCATAATCAGGCTTTCGTTTGGAATTTTCAGCGGCTCTTTTGGCGAGTTCATCGGCCCTCTCATTTCCCTCCAACCCCGCATGAGCCTTGATCCAAAACAAGGTGACGACCTTGCTTTGGACAGACAGGGACCTGAGATTAGCCCTTGTCTCCACTGCTAGGGGGTGGTGCCGGTCATAATTTTGAATGGTTTGGAGGGCTGCCATGGAGTCACTGAAAATTCCAAACGATTGCGCACTGTGCTTCAGAATTTCCCTGGTTGCGACGCATATCGCCAGAAGCTCAGCCTGGTAAACGGTGGAGTAGTGTGGGAGGGCAAGCTTGAGGGTTTTGGTTTCTACGTCACCACTCCACATGGATAGTGCCGCACCAACCTTGCCCCCAATCTTGCTCCCGTCCGTAAAGATGCGAACTTCAAGTTCGCTCTGGAGATTAAGTTGCTCTTGGTTTACCAGGCTTACGAGCTCCAGCTCAGCGCGCTCCGCAGGGTGTGGGGCTTCCATTGCCGAGGCGGTCTGCTCAACCCTCCTGTCGCCCAGGGCCGGCTGGGGCACCCCCCTCTTAGCCTCGTATAGAGATGCCGCTTCGCGGACACGGAGGTCGAGAGGTAGTATCCCAGCCAGCACCAGCGCGGAGTTCAAGGAGACCGTCCGGTATGCCTTGCACAGTTTTTGTGCTATACCACGCTGGACTGCTCCCAGCTGCTTAATAACGCCCAGCTTCCCGACGGCCGGGGCCCATACGCTGGCGGCGTACAGGATGACTGGTTCAACGGTGGCCACATATATTATTCTTATCACTTCGTGATTGAGTCCCCAGCTGGTCTTTGCGGCCCTGGTCAGCTGCTTGTAGATTCCTATTGCCTTTCTGCAAACGTTTGCGACGTGTGCGTTGAAGGTCAGCTGTTTATCGATGGTGACACCCAGGATTTTGATCTCGCTAGACATGGCAATGTCGACCCCGCCCATGCTCAGGCGTGGGGTGTCGTACTTCAACTTGCGCGTTATTACCATCGCGTTGGTTTTATGCGGGGCAAATTTTAATTTGTTTTGTACTCCCCACGCCCGAACATGTTCGAGAGCGGCATTGGCACGTCCCTCGATCTCCAGTGATGTGTCACCATCGAAAACCAGCACCACGTCGTCTGCAAACGCCTGGCAATAGGTCTCCGCAGCCTCCAGACTCTTTAGAAGAGGGTCCAGCAAAAGGTTCCAGAATATCGGTCCCCCAATGGAACCCTGGACACATCCCTTACTTGTGGCCTTGCAGCACTCTTCACCTGCGTACCTGACCCTGACCCTCCGATCTTTGAGGTAGCTGTCGATGACCCTCCTCAAGCCGATTGGACACTTTTCCTCAGCCAGACGGACCCGTATGGCTGGCCACCAGGCGCTGTCGAAGGCTCCCTCTATGTCCAATGATACAAGGACAACTATTTTCTTAAGACCAAGCTTGCCACGTATGTGTTGCATTAGTGCATAGAGAGAGTCTTCGGTGCTCCTTTGGGGCATGAATCCGTACTGGCGAGTACTCATCCTCGGGATCAGATGGAACTTGAGGCGGGCCACCAACATCTTCTCGTAGATCTTACCCAATACGGGTAATAGGCCGATCGGTCTGTACGCCTTTGGGGTGCTGTAATCGCTCTTTCCAGGCTTTCTCAATACAACAACAGTCGCCTCTTTCCAAGGATCAGGGAAGAGATAACATCTCAGGCATCCATTAAATAGAGCCAGGGCTATCTCAGGAGCACTTCCAATGGCCCGGCAACAAATATCCGCTGTGAAGCCGTCCGCCCCCGGTGCTTTTTTATGATTAAAGGACCCGCACGCTGCCATCAGCTCGGCCATCGTGAATGGTGGATCGCTTGAGTCATCATGTCCTCCAACATTCACGACCTCGGCCTTTTCCCTAGTGAGGCGGTGGCAGGTGCTGTCACTGTCCGAGTGGTCTTCGGGGTAGAATGTGGACGCAAGTAGTTCGACTGAACTTTTTGCGTCCAACACCACCCCTTCCCTCTCCAGTGGCTGGTCCTCGCCCCTTCCCTTGGTCCTCCCTATCACCCGGTAGATCCCTTCCCAAACCCCTTCCTTGTCCTGCTTCGTGCAGAAGTTCTTCCAGCTCTCGACTTCATCCTTGCCTGCCGCAGTCTCATACTCAACTTTCAGTTTCAGGTACTCGTCGACGACCTTCGACCTTCGGGACGGTGCAGCACTTCTGACTCTCCGTTTCCTGGTGGCGACCTCTCTCTTCATCGCCTCGAGTTTCTCGGACCACCACGGCAAGGTAAATACTTCTCTACTTTTCTTCAAGGGCATTGATACAGCGCATGCATCTTTGATGGCATTGGTGTATGAATTTACTATTTTATTTAATTGGTTTACTGTATTTAAATTATCTATTTCAATTTTGTTTATCCTATTCTGCTGCATTAATTGGCCGAGTTTCTCACGAAACTCGGGCCAATTTGCCTTTTTTGTGTTAAAAATTCTGGTTGTGCGCTGTATCACAGTGCCCTTTGACCTTTTCAATTTTATATTAAAAACAATGCCGTTGTGGTCCGAGCTCGTGAGGCCCTCATCTACCCTCCAGTCGTCCACCAGGTCCAGGATATCAGTGGAACACGCTGTAATATCCACGTGGCTGCAGTAGCGGATCCCCCCTCTGGTCGTATCGAAGGTCGGAATTTCCCCTCTGTTGAGTATGTTGAGGCTCAGCTCGTCGAGAACTCCGGAAACTTCTTCACCCCTGCGATCGATGGACAGGCTTCCCCACCAGGTACTTTTGGCGTTTGCATCTCCTCCAACAACCCACATTCTGGAACCTACCTCCTCCTCAACGAGTTTGAGGTGCTCCAGGTATGGTCCAATTGGCTGGTCCGGCTCGAAGTAAAAGGAGACCAACGTGATCTTCCAGGCACTGGTTTGGATCCCCACCACGGTGATGTTGTTCGTGGTGAGTTTAGGGTATTGCTTGACCACAAGGTCTTGGTCGAAAACCGCTATTGCGGCCTTAACAATCCCATCTCCGGTGTCAGTGCTCTGGAAGATCCGAACACCCCTGTGGTTCCTCATACTCCTTGCCCCGCCGACGTATGGTTCTTGGAGGAGAGCAACGGCGACTCGACGCTTCACGGCTTCTATCAGAAGCTCGTTCGTCGCGAGTCTTTTTCTCTGGAGGTTGGCCTGTACTATCCGGTAAGGGTTTGGGTTGCCCTGGGTGCCCTTAGCAATATGCTACTGTTGAGCGCGCTATCTCGTCCCACTTGCGGCGCGTCGGGCAATCCGAGCTAAAAGCGTTGTGATCAGCGTCCCCGAGCTTGGCCCTTGTGCAGTTTCGGCATTTGGCGGGTTCACCCGCTAGAAAGTCGGCACAGGCCGACTTCAGATGCGGACCACCACAGTGACTGCACAGGTCCGCGGGTTCCTTACAAAACCGTCTGCCGTGTCCATAGCCCAGGCAGCGCGTACACTGTACTAGGGGCGTTTGGTCTTCCACCCTTACGCGCTGGAGGTCCACGTGCAGATATCCGTTCTCCGTCGCCCGCCTCCAGATGGTGGGGGAGACGCTGACCACGATGTGACAAGTGTGTGGGTTCCTCGTTCGTCTTCGGAACTTTACCACAACTCTGTCCTCCTCTTTGTCGAGGCCGTGAAAAACATCCTTGTTTTGATTCCTCAGAGCCTTGAGAACATCCTCGTCTGTGTTGACAGAGAGGACGCTCTTGAGGATCAACAAAGGGTCCTTGTTTTTCACTTCCTCGACATTGAGGTCCTGCCTTTCTCTTGCCAATTTGCTACGCAACTTGTCCCTCTCCTCCGTAGTGTGGAAGCCCATTATTATCTTCCTATCTTTCGCCTTTCTGACCTTCTCCACCTTGACCCAGCCCTCTTTAGCGTCCACTGCCTTCCGGACTTTGTCCAAAACTTCGTCCCCTGTTTCGGTGTCGTCCGTTGAGGTGACTACGATGGAATGCAGCGTACTCCGCACTGGATTCGCTTTTCTGCTGTGGGTCGCAGTCACGCTCGCGTACGATAAGGCAGTGTCGCTCTCGAGGATCTTTCTGTGCTGTTCCATTGCTTCTTTTAGCTCCTCCATTTTTCGGTTGTTGTTTTCCAGCATCACTGAGTGGTTTTTCAACTGGGTTTCCAGCAGGCTTTGCTCTGTTAGGCACGTAAAGGTGGCATCAGTGGCAGCGACTTCGGGCGGCGTACTTACGCTCCCCGATCCTGAGCCTTTAGTTTTGATGAGCTTTTCAGCCTCCTTTACCAGTAGAAATAGCCTATCCAGCGCCTCAGTGATGCCGGTTTTAATCTCCGTCTTGGTGTTTCGTGAGGAGCTAAGCAGCACTTTGGCTTTTGTGACGCAGGCCCTGGCCTCTGTCGATCGGTCCGCGTATTGATGCTTTGGCGGCGAGTGAACCTCCACAAGTTTCGAGCGCGTTTGGAGAGATTTGCTCTCCTGCGCTTGTGGAGGTTTTTGTAGAGCTTTTACAGGGCCAGCCTGTGCCGTCTTGGTGGTTACGGGGGGTGTTGAGCCCGTGCTAGTGGGCTTGGCGGCCTCCCATTCACCCACACTGCGTCTGACGTTTGGGGGTGACTGTGTCGGTTTTGTTGGTGATTTATCATCCTCAACCACCTTCTTCATGGGGGTCCTAATCCCGATCATGCTGAGGTTTGCGTCAAAAGTGTAAAAGTGTAAAAGTAAAAAATAAAATAAAACAGCACGTGAAGATCGTAAAAATCTTCAGTAAAAAGTCTCTACGCAGAGTTAACGCGGTCAGCCCTTGGTTCAATAGAACGGGTCAAACAGACAAACACAGAAGAAAGAAAAAATTTTCTTCCAGGTGTCAACAACTGTCAATGTAGAGCAAATTCGGACTAGGCTCTATGTAGAGTCAGTTTGGTATCGCCAATGGATAGCTCTCCTCGAGCCCTTTTAGACGACCCCAAACACGGTGCAGTTACACCAAGGGGTTTCGGAGATATCCTAACTTAAATATTCTGGTTTTTTACCAAAATGGCAACCAAAAAGTGGTTACAAGAGGATATCTCCGGAACCACCGGCCCAAAGACCCTCGTGTTTGGGCTTTTCGCACTCGCCTCGATGAGACCTATCCACTGGTGCGGTTTTCAGGCTGAAAATTGTTGACACCTGGAAAACGCCTGAAAAGTGCCCCAGTCTAAAGATTACGGTCGGCCAATATACACAATGAAAATCCGGTCCTTCTACGACTCTCCGTTCAGGAGTTATGTAAGTCCAAAGGTTGCCCAAAATGGCCGCCGAGCTGTCAAAGCAGGGTTTTGACAGCAGATAACTCTCTTTGGAAAAGTCGTAGACACCCCGAGTTTGGGCTCTCCGAGCTTGGCCTGAGCTCAGCTTTCCACTGAAACCACTTTCAGGACCCCGAAAATTTTCAGCGCTGAAACGCCTGAAAATGTAGGGAGAGAAAGGAAATGAGCCCCTGAGTACACAATTGAAAACCGCAACTTCCCACGACCAGCGGTTCAGAAGCTATTGGGGTTTCAAACAAAACAAGATGGCCGCTTAGCTGTCAAAAGTCGGTCAAAATTGCCTGTAACTTCCGAACCCCTCGTCGTAGGAACTCAGGGTTTTGGGTGTGCACCTCAGCGTCACTTCGGGTATCTCCTGAAAGTGTTTTCAGCGACAAAAATAAAATCACCTGAAACGTGCTGAAAACCTACTATACTTAAAATTAACAATAAGCTTAATGTATACGTCAAAATCCGAGATTAATCGGCCCAGCGGTTCCCAAGATATCGCACTTTGAAATTTGTAACCTAAAAAACCAAGATGGCGGAATTGTGTCAAAACACTCAATTTTAAAGATATACAGCCCGTGTTTGGGCTTATATGGGTCACAATAGACCTATTGGACCCAGTGTCAGTGTCAAAAAAGTATATTTCCTATTAAAGGACAATGACCAAAGTTGGTACCAAAAAGTCTCGCGCCTCAAAACCAAAATATTATAGTAATTAGTTTCATATTTTTTTACGGCATTACGCGTCGGGGATTTGATTTTTGAACTGGAAATAAACTTTTCGAGTTTAAAAGTATGAATATTGTTTTACTCCCTTTATATGACGTTCCGTTTCAACTGAATATAAATGACGTTCCGTTTCAATTGAACAAACCCTTGTCTGTCGAGCGGACTCTAAAATTAATTACAATTAAGTAAGATCAGTACACCAAATCGATTTAGTTTGGTTTATTGCTATTTGCAACAAAATAGATTTTCTCAGCCTAAAGATTTTGATTTATCGATTAAATCCCGACTAGTTTATAGTTATCTTATCTGTGGCATCTGACATTTGTAGTCTGTACTGACTACCTACGTTAAGCTAACTTTGCGCTAGCGAAAACGACCGTCTGTGTTTTAAGAGTTGAGATTGAGATTTGTAAATTATTGAACTGTGTGTTGAGAAGTAGAACTTGTATTTTGTGAACTTTTTTCTGTGTATTCATTTGTGCAAACATGTTGAGTCGTGGAGTCAGCCAATTGACACCGTCATTATACATTCGACGATGTATCAATTGTTCATTTTTGATACCCAGAAATCTATCTACACATTCATTAGAGCACGTGTCTACTCCTATGATTAACTTGTTACAGTCGTGGATAACTCCTACTCAGGTAAGCAATCTTATTTTACTCTTTGAATATATACTGTCAGGCACCTTCCATTTCCTGACTTATCATCTCTGACTAATCTGACTGTACCATCTTACGACACATTTTATATAATGAAAAAATATTTTAGAATAGAATCGCACAGAAGATAGATTACGCCACAAAAACACCTTTTTAATTGATGGTTTTTATTGCAGTTGTCTTCAGAAAGTGTGCTCTGTACAGAGTGTTTGACACTGCTTCAAGATCGAGCAAACACAATCAATGAAGGAAGTTTATCTTTGCCTGCTATTGGTCATAGAAGATTATGTTTTTCTTGTGGCAAATCTATTCTACATGCTACTAGAACATATCCTGTAAGACAAGATCGACAAGAGAGAAACATTTTAGTTAGACATGTTCCGCTGCATTTGGTAAATGTTTTATTTATATTGAAATATCAAAAAAGTAATTCAATTTCTTATTACAATTACTTCTTGATCATTATAATGTATTCCTAACAGTTAGATCACACTTACATACTTTTATTAAATCTATAACCCATTGCAAAATGTTTTGTATTACATGTTTAATCATGTTATTTTTTTAGGTCTCAAGATTGGAAAGAGTTTGTGCTGCTTGTTGGAGGTCAGCTAGAAGAGAAATACAACGTCATAATCAGCATGACCATAATCGCCCTGGTCTATCAGATCATATTTTGCCAGACGCTGGATCAAGTGGGGATCTCAATATTCCTGAGCCGCCTCCTCTTCCACAACAAAACCTACACACTGCTCAAGTTAGATCAAATCCAACAATTATGTCTTCTGTGTATAAGCGTGCTGCTAGCACATCCAATCACTGTATATTTGTTAATTGTTTTGAAACAGAACGTTTACTGGTACCCTCATCTATAAAGGATTTGTTATTACTTAATTATAAATTCTATGTGCCGCCAGCAGCACGAATCTGTCGTCACCACCTGGATCATGGCCGTTGGAATGAATTAACTTCCCAGTTAAGAGATTTCACTGGTAGTCAATTTGACGCAATCATGAATATAATGCAACGAGCTGCCAATTACCATATAGATTTCTCAAATATTTTAATTATGCCTACATATTTATGTCACTTTTGGCTTGGCATGAACTCGGATCAATTTTATGATTTGTTAAACTGTATACCAAGTCTAGCAGGACAAGTACCGAATGCCACGATTGCATTAAGCATTTACTTAGTTAAGCTGAGAACTGGTGATAGTAATGAAAGATTGGCAACTCTCTTTAATAAATCTCGTGTCACCTTAGAACGCTTAATGAATAAAGCCAGACAATGTTTAATTAATGAGTTTCTTCCATTGTACTTAGGATTTAATCATATGACTGTTGAAGATGTTGCTTCTAGAAATAGAATAATACCAGAAGGATTATTTGGTAATCCTGATTTGCCACCTAATTCTAAACCAGCAATAGTAATATGTGATGCTACTTATGTATTTATTCAAAGTAGTTCTAATTACTTATTTCAAAAACAAACATACAGTTTGCAAAAACTGGATAATTTGGTCAAACCATTTATGATAGTGTGTTGTGATGGTCATATTGTGGATTGTCTCGGGCCATACAAGGCGACCACTAATGATGCTGCTATTACTAGTTTAAACCTACGTGATGAGGAATCTTGTTTAAGATCATTTTTCCGCAGAGGTGACGTTTTCATCCTTGATAGAGGATTTAGGGATGTTATTAATGAACTCCAGGGATATGGCTTTATAACACATATGCCAGAGTCTCTACTTGAGAATGAATACCAATTAACAACCCAGCAGGCAAATCGGTCTCGTCTTGTTACTATGTGCCGCTGGGTTGTAGAAGTGGTTAATGGGAGGGTGAAAAGGGATTTCAGACTTTTTCGTCATGTTTTCAACAATAGAGCAGCTTTGCACCTAATGGATGACTTTAGAATCTCTTGTGCCCTTATTAATAAGTTCCATGTTCTTATAGAAGACCCACCAGAAGCCTTGGAATATGTTAGAATAGCTAAAGAGAGGCTTTCACTAACAAACCATTTGGCAACTTACGTTGAACAGGAAAATCTCAATAGAAGGAGAGTGAATTTTCAAATGATTAATAGCAATAATCCACATTTAGATGGATTTCCACAGTTGACAATAACCGATTTAAAACGGTTAGCTCTTGGGACTTATCAGCTTAAACAGGCTAGATCGTATTATGGGGAACATATCCGTCGGACTGGGATGTATTCAGTTGAGGTGAACGATAATATTGATGATGATATACCCTTGATTTTAGGTCTTAATAATTACCTCTTAAGAGGTAGGATTAAATCTAGACATGTAACCAGTCGTACTTATCATACCTATTTATTGATTAGCAGAGATGATGCTGTGGCCAACACATTAGAAACCATAGTAGGTTACTGCTGCAGCTGCCTCGTTGGTAAGCGAACAGTGGGCTGCTGTGCTCATGTGATGACCATAGTCTGGTATTTGAGCTGGGGACGGTATAATGACGTAACTGCGCCGGCAACGGCTTTAGATGATTTTTTTCAGGAGTATGATGAATGAATGCGTTAGTGTAGGTAGGTAGGGTAGGCAGGTAGGGCAGAGGTAGGGCGGGTAGGTAGGGCAGGTAGGTAGGGTAGGTAGGTAGGTAGGGCAGGTAGATAGGGTAGGTAGGTAGGTAGGGTAGGTAGGTAGGTAGGGTAGGTAGGTAGGTAGGGTAGGTAGGTAGGTAGGGTAGGTAGGTAGGGTAGGTAGGTAGGGTAGGTAGGTAGGTAGGGTAGGTAGGTATATAGGTAGGTAGGGTAGGTAGGTAGGTAGGTAGGGTAGGTAGGGTAGGTAGGTAGGTAGGTAGGGTAGGTAGGTAGGGTAGTTAGGTAGGTAGGGTAGTTAGGTAGGTAGGGTAGTTAGGTAGGTAGGGTAGTTAGGTAGGTAGGGTAGTTAGGTAGGTAGGGTAGTTAGGTAGGTAGGGTAGGAAGGTAGGTAGGTATGTAGGTAGGTAGGTATGTAGGTAGGTAGGTATGTAGGTAGGTAGGGTAGGTAGGTAGGGTAGGTAGGTAGGGTAGGTAGGTAGGGTAGGTAGGTAGGGTAGGTAGGTAGGGTAGGTAGGTAGGGTAGGTAGGTAGGGTAGGTAGGTAGGGTAGGTAGGTAGGGTAGGTAGGTAGGGTAGGTAGGTAGGGTAGGTAGGTAGGGTAGGTAGGCAGGGTAGGTAGGTAGGGTAGGTAGGTAGGGTAGGTAGGTAGGGTAGGTAGGTAGGGTAGGTAGGTAGGGTAGGTAGGTAGGGTAGGTAGGTAGGGTAGGTAGGGTAGGTAGGTAGGGTAGGTAGGTAGGGTAGGTAGGTAGGGTAGGTAGGTAGGGTAGGTAGGTAGGGTAGGTAGGTAGGGTAGGTAGGCAGGGTAGGTAGGCAGGGTAGGTAGGTAGGGTAGGTAGGTAGGGTAGGTAGGTAGGGTAGGTAGGTAGGGTAGGTAGGTAGGGTAGGTAGGTAGGGTAGGTAGGTAGGGTAGGTAGGTAGGGTAGGTAGGTAGGGTAGGTAGGTAGGGTAGGTAGGTAGGGTAGGTAGGTAGGGTAGGTAGGTAGGGTAGGTAGGTAGGGTAGGTAGGTAGGGTAGGTAGGTAGGGTAGGTAGGTAGGGTAGGTAGGTAGGGTAGGTAGGTAGGGTAGGTAGGTAGGGTAGGTAGGTAGGGTAGGTAGGTAGGGTAGGTAGGTAGGGTAGGTAGGTAGGGTAGGTAGGTAGGGTAGGTAGGTAGGGTAGGTAGGTAGGGTAGGTAGGTAGGGTAGGTAGGTAGGGTAGGTAGGTAGGGTAGGTAGGTAGGGTAGGTAGGTAGGGTAGGTAGGCAGGGTAGGTAGGTAGGGTAGGTAGGTAGGGTAGGTAGGTAGGGTAGGTAGGTAGGGTAGGTAGGTAGGGTAGGTAGGTAGGGTAGGTAGGTAGGGTAGGTAGGTAGGGTAGGTAGGTAGGGTAGGTAGGTAGGGTAGGTAGGTAGGGTAGGTAGGTAGGGTAGGTAGGTAGGGTAGGTAGGTAGGGTAGGTAGGTAGGGTAGGTAGGTAGGGTAGGTAGGTAGGGTAGGTAGGTAGGGTAGGTAGGTAGGGTAGGTAGGTAGGGTAGGTAGGTAGGGTAGGTAGGTAGGGTAGGTAGGTAGGGTAGGTAGGTAGGGTAGGTAGGTAGGGTAGGTAGGTAGGGTAGGTAGGTAGGGTAGGTAGGTAGGGTAGGTAGGTAGGGTAGGTAGGTAGGTAGGGTAGGTAGGTAGGTAGGGTAGGTAGGTAGGTAGGTAGGGTAGGTAGGTAGGTAGGGTAGGTAGGTAGGGTAGGTAGGTAGGTAGGGTAGGAAGGTAGGGTAGGTAGGTAGGGCAAGTAGATAGGGTAGGTAGGTAGGTAGGGTAGGTAGGTAGGGCAGGTAGATAGGGTAGGTAGGTAGGTAGGGCAGGTAGGTAGGGAGAACGTCTGGCGGCCAAAGGCGGCGTTGGTGAGGTCCTCCGTCCAATGCAGGACGATGGCGTCCCTCGCCTCCTGCCGCACGGCCTGGAGTGGACGGCGCACCGGAAGGAGCTCGGGGAGCGCCCCGTCGCCGAGGAGCGGGAGGCCGTGCGGCAGGAGGCGAGGGACGCCATCGTCCTGCATTGGACGGAGGACCTCGCCAACGCCGCCTTTGGCCGCCGGACGTTGGACACGCGCGGTCCGGCCCTGCGGGGCTGGCTCGAGCGGTCCCACGGTTACCTCTCTTTCCGTCTGGCGCAGGTGTTATCCGGACATGGTTGTTTCGGATCGTACCTGCGCCGGATCGGGAGGGAGGAAACCCCGGCGTGCCACGACTGCGGCGCGGCGGAGGACACGGCACAGCACACCCTCGAGGTGTGCCCGGCGTGGTTCGAGCTGCGCCGCGGTCTGACCGCGGTGGTCGGACCGGACCTCTCGCTTCCCGGCGTGGTCGACGCCATGCTGGGGAGCGAGGAGGCCTGGTCAGCGGTCGCCTCCTTTTGCGAGGACGTAATCTCGCAAAAGGAGCTAACGGAGCGCGCGCGGGAGGACGATCCTCTCGCCGCGACGCATCCGCAGGCGAAGAAGGGGGAGAAGGCGTCGTGCCCTCCTCCTCATGGTGACGGGCGGGCGGCAGGTACGGGGGTGCCTTCGCCCGCATTGCACCCGTCACCTTCGTCGGTCATTCCCGACCCCCCACACCCATGAGGGTGTGAGGGGTTGTCTTGCGGGGCAATCGTCGGCGGAGGACTGGAAGTAAAGGCTGTGCCGGTTTCCCAGTCCCCCGCCACTCTGACGAAGCGGGAATGCGCTGGGTCGTTTTAGTGGGTATACCGGGTCCGCCCGGGGAGTCCCACATACCCCTCCTGTCCCCCGATGGGAGGGTATGCGTAATGCATTTTTTCCCAGCGTCAACAAAAAAAAAAAAAAAAAAACTGGTGCTTGGTCAGAAAACCTCCTCGGGGCCCAGTGGCTGCCGGTCCTTCTCGATACGTCTGGAGGGAACAGCAGCTGCTGGGACGGTGCACCCTGGGCGCGGCAGTATCCTTCCCCGATGAATGGGAAGAGATTCCTATTCCTCGGGGAATGTTACTGTCGTGGCCATTCTGACACGGTGGGGCGACCTCCGCGCGACCCTCTGAACCGCAGAGGGCGCAGTGGAGGAGCAGGGGCGGGCTCGGTGTGCCGCCGGGCGTTGGGCGCGCTCGGTCCGGACTGGCGGGGCTGGCTCGGGCGGTCTCGCGGTTTCCTCTCTTTCCGTCTGGTGCGGGTGTTGTCTGGAAACATCCATGCGGGGGGGGGGGGCCTACCGCGACAGCGGCGCGGCGGAGGACACGGCGCAGCACACACTCGAGGTGTGGAACAGCTAGTTTTAAATAAATATTTTTGAATTTGAATCGCTATTAAAAAACCCAAATAGACTTGTTTGTTTTATTTTTTCTATCACTTACCTAGTCGATTCACGACAACAACATGAGCATGAGGAATAGGGTCTGTCATGAATAGTATCCTAAGACTATACCTGCCTCGCTTCAAATTACTCCAACGTGTAGGGCATACAATAAAAATGAGAAGATTATAGTTATTTTGTCTATGGTTAATTGGCCGTTCACAGAATAGTCTTATTGATGTAGAATGCAATGGAATCGATTTTTTGATGAATCGATTAACCATTAATCGTTTCTTTTGTTTATTATACATAGCTATAACGTTTGCTTGAAAAACACTTCAAGAATTACAAATATGTATTTGCTTTGCTTTCTTTGAATAACAGCAACGATTAAGTAAGATCAGTACACCAAATCGATTTAGTTTGGTTTATTGCTATTTGCCACAAAAAAGATTTTCTCAGCCTAAAGATTTTGATTTATCGATTACATCCCTAAATCCCGACTAGTTTATAGCACTTACTATACTCTATGGTTTATAGTTATCTTATCTGTGGCATCTGACATTTTTACTGTACTGAAGTGTACTGACTGACTAGACTACGTTAAACTACCTTTGCGCTAGCGAAAACGAACGACCGTCTGTGTTTTAAGAGTTGAGATTGAGATTTGTAAATTATTGAACTGTGTGTTGAGAAGTGCAACTTGTTTGTATTTTGTGAACTTTTTTCTGTGTATTCATTTATGCAAATATGTCGAGTCGTGGGGTCGGCCGATTGACACCGTCATTATCCATTCGACGATGTATCAGTTATTGTTCATTTTTGATACCCAGAAACCTACCTAAACATTCATTAAAGCACGTGTCTACTCTTATGATTAACTTTTTACAGTCGTGGATAACTCCTACTCAGGTAAGAAGATCTTATTATTACTCTTTGAATATATACTGTCAGGCACCTTCTATTTCCTGACTTACCATCTCTGACTAATCTGACAATACCATCTCCACCACGTACCATCTTACAAAACATTTTATATAATGAAAAAAATATTTTAGAATCGCACAGAAGATAGATTATGCCACAAAGGGTAAAAACAACTTTTTAATTGATGGTTTTTATTGCAGTTGTCTTCAGAAAGTGTGCTCTGTACAGAGTGTTTGACACTGCTTCAAGATCGAGCAAACACAAACAATGAAGGAAGTTTATCTTTGCCTGCTTTTGGTCATAGAAGATTGTTTTTCTTGTGGCAAATCTGATCTACATGCTACTAGAACATATCCTGTAGGACAAGATCGACAAGAGAGAAACATTTCAGTTAGACATGTTCCACTGCATCTGGTAAATATTTATATTGAAATATAAAAAAAAGTAATTCAACTTCTTATTCAAATTCAAAACATTTATTTCAGACTAATTAGGTCCATAGAGTGTTAGTAGTACAATAAGATGACTTAAAACTATGTTAGTAATTACACAAACACAACAAATAAGAGGAAAAGGCGCCAGTCAGCCTATAATATATGCAGCAGTAATATATGCGCCAGTCAGCCTATAATTATTACAATTACTTCTTGATCATTATCATGTATTCCTAACAGTTAGATCACATTACACTTACATGCTTTTGTATACATGTTTACTTAATCATGTTATTTTTTTAGATCTCAAGAATGGAAAGAGTATGTGCTGCTTGTTGGAGCTCAGCTACAAGAGAAGTGCAACGTAGTGATCAGCATGACCATAATCGCCCTGGTCTATCAGACAATATTTTGCCAGACGCTGGATCAAGTGGGGATCTCAATATTCCTGAGCCGCCTCCTCTTTCACAACAAAACCTACACACTGCTCAAGTTAGATCAAATCCAACAATTTATGTCTTCTGTGTATAAGCGTGCTGCTAGCACATCCAATCACTGAGAAACAGAACGTTTACTGGTACCCTCATCTATAAAGGATTTGTTATTGCTTAATTATAAATTCTATGTGCCGCCAGCAGCACGAATCAGTCGTCACCACCTGGATCATGGCCGTTGGAATGAATTAACTTCCCAGTTAAGAGATTTCCAGCAGGCAAATCGGTCTCGCCTTGTTACTATGTGCCGCTGGGTTGTGGAAGTGGTAAATGGGAGGGTGAAAAGGGATTTCAGACTCTTGCGTCTTGTTTTCAACAATAGAGCGGCTTTGCACCTAATGGATGATTTTAGAGTCTCTTGTGCCCTTATATTAATAAGTTCCATTTTGTTATAGAAGGCCCACCAGAAGCCTTGGAATATGTTAGAATAGCTAAAGAGAGGCTTTCACTAACAAACCATTTGGCAACTTACGTTGAACAGGAATATCTCAATAAAAGGAGAGTGAATTTTCAAATGATTAACAGGAATAATCCACATTTAGACGGATTTCCACAGTTGACCATAACCGATTTAAAACGGTTAGCTCTTGGGACCTATCAGCTTAAACAGGCTAGATCGTATTATGGGGAACACATCCGTCGGACTGGGATGTATTCAGTTGAGGTGAATGATAATAAATAATTGATGATGATATACCCTTGATTTTAGGTCTTAATAATTACCTCTTAAGAGGCGGATTAAATCTAAACATGTAAACAGTCGTACTTATCACACCTATTTATTGATTAGCAGAGATGATGCTGTGGCCAACACATTAGAAACCATAGTAGGTTATTGCTGCAGCTGCCTCGTTGGTAAGCGAACAGTGGGCTGCTGTGCTCATGTGATGACCATAGTCTGGTATTTGAGCTGGGGACGGTATAATGACGTAACTGCGCCGGCAACGGCTTTAGATGATTTTTTTCAGGATTATGATGTATGATGAAATAAATATTTTTGAATTTGAATCGCTATTAAAAAACCCAAATGAACTTGTTTGTTTTATTTTTTCTATAACTTACCTAGTCGATTCACGACAACAACATGAGCATGAGGAATAGAGTCTGTCATGAATAGTATCCTAAGATTATTAAAGAGTTATTTTTCAAGACTCTCTCTAGGCTCAAGCGTTTTTTTCAGTCTGACTGTTCACCCTTATGATAATGTTCTATAGGTACTGGTGTGGTAGCGTAATCGTGGTGGCGTCCAATGATATAATACCATTATATACGTTACCCGCTCACAGTATTGGCAATATAAAGGTCTAAAATAAAATCGAGTTTCAGTCAAGCATACCTACAGTGGATGTTACTTTAACTCGTAATTCTTACTAATATTAGTGTATTACGCTGTTTTTAGAGCAATAATGTAATGTATGTGTGTTAAAATACGTCGTTGGTAGCGTCGAAAAAATAGACCTACTTTTTAGGTTAGGTTCGATTTTATAAAATAACTCTGAAACGCGGGTTTTTTTTTCAAAAATAATTTTTGTAGGAGTTAATACGATCAGTGTAGTCTATAAAAAACAAGGTTTGATTTTGAGGCAGCATGGTACGGGATTCCATACTTAAATGAGCATTCTCCTTTAGAGTTAATGCCAAAAAATAGTAAAAATTCGATATCTTAGGTTCCACTGGACGAAAAATTCTGGAAAAAACATCAATAAATTGTAGAAATAAAGCGCTACAAGGTACAATAAACAAAAATATTAAATACAGAATAATTACCCAAAAAATTTTTGAAAATGTAGTTTTCTAATAAAATACCCTATAATTTAAAAAATATACAATTAAAAAATCTAAAACTTAAAACCTATGTTCTATTAATTAGCGCGCCACGGGCTGCTGTGGAAAATCTTCAATTTTTCTGTTACTTCCGGAGTTATTAAGTACTGAACTTTGAGTTTTCAATTTGGTGTTAAAAATCGGGTAAAGTAGGTAGAAGAAAATTTTTTGCAGTTACCGTCTGTGCAATCCAAGAAGAAGACGGCTGTAAAGTTTCGGGCGTCTGGCTCAGCGTTTTCGGTCTTTTCAGCACCACGTGGTTTTTGATTTTTCCAGATATCTCCTGAAACTCTGGGTTTTTCAGGTCTCTGGGTGGTCAAGATGGTGTGCGGGGTTTTTGCCCTCCCTTTGCTCCAATAAAAAAGTAGGGTCGTCGCTTTAGATTCGGCAGCGTTTGCGATCGAAGTTTTTATTTCGAGGTTTAACCTCAAAAAATACTGGTTTTTCAGTATTTGTCAAAACTGCACTGCAATCCAGGTAAAAACTGTCACTTGGGCGTATGGGTATCACTTAGCCCCACAAATAGACACCTCACTCGTCAAAATCGGTCAACTTTTGACCACTTTTCTGAATTTTTTAGTAGGGAGCGCCTCTAAAAACGATCCGACCGCCACGGAGGTTGGGGGGGTACTGGGTTAGGTTAGGTTAGGTTAGGTTAGGTTAGGTTTGCGGAGCATGGCCCTTTACGGGGCTCCCATCTGGGCGGACTCCCTCCATAGGAGGGAGAATGCTACCGCCATCCGCAGGCCCCAGCGGGCCATTGCACAGCGGGTGGCGAGGGCTTACCGCTCAGTGGGCTTTTCGGCGGCGTGCGCTCTGGCCGGCACCCCGCCTTGGGAGTTGGACGCCATCGTCCTCCATTGGTCGGAGGACCTCGCCAGCGCCGCCTTTGGCCGCCGGACGTTGGACGCGCTCGGTCCGGTCCTGCGGGGCTGGCTCGAGCGGTCCCACGGTTTCCTCTCTTTCCGTCTGGTGCAGGTGTTATCCGGGCATGGTTGCTTCGGATCGTACCTGCACCGGATCGGGAGGGAGGAAACCCCGGCGTGCCACGACTGCGGCGCGGCGGAGGACACGGCGCAGCACACCCTCGAGGTGTGCCCGGCGTGGTCCGAGCTGCGCCGCGGTCTGACCGCGGTGGTCGGACCGGACCTCTCGCTTCCTGGCGTGGTGGACGCCATGCTGGGGAGCGAGGAGGCCTGGTCAGCGGTGGCCTCCTTTTGCGAGGACGTAATCTCGCAAAAGGAGGCAGCGGAGCGCGCGCGGGAGGACGACCCTCTCGCTGCGGCGCTCCGCAGACGAAGACGGGGGAGAAGGCGTCGTGCCCTCCCTCCTAATGGTGACGGGCGGGCGGCAGGCACGGGGGTGCCTTCGCCCGCATTGCACCCGTCACCTTCGTCGGTCATTCCCGACCCCCCACACCCGTGAGGGTGTGAGGGGTCTGTGCCTTTCAATCGTCGGCGGAGGACTGGAAGTAAAGGCTGTGCCGGTTTCCCAGTCCCCCGCCACTGTGACGAAGCGGGAATGCGCTGGGTCGTTTTAGTGGGTATACCGGGTCCACCCGGGGAGTCCCACATACCCCTTCCGTCCCCCGACGGGAGGGTATGCGTAATGCATTTTTTCCCAGCGTCAAAAAAAAAAAAAAAAAAAAAAAAAAAAAAAAAAAAAAAAGGTTAGGTTAGGTTTGCGGAGCATGGCCCTTTACGGGGCTCCCATCTGGGCGGACTCCCTCCATAGGAGGGAGAATGCTACCGCCATCCGCAGGCCCCAGCGGGCCATTGCACAGCGGGTGGCGAGGGCTTACCGCTCAGTGGGCTTTTCGGCGGCGTGCGCTCTGGCCGGCACCCCGCCTTGGGAGTTGGAGGCATGGGTGCTCGGCAGAGTGTACGAGTGGACGGCGCGCCGAAAGGCGCTCGGGGAGCGCCCCATGGGCGAAGAGCGGGAGGCGGTGCGGCGAGAGGCGAGAGACGCCATCGTCCTCCATTGGTCGGAGGACCTCGCCAGCGCCGCCTTTGGCCGTCGGACGTTGGACGCGCTCGGTCCGGTCCTGCGGGGCTGGCTCGAGCGGTCCCACGGTTTCCTCTCTTTCCGTCTGGTGCAGGTGTTATCCGGGCATGGTTGCTTCGGATCGTACCTGCACCGGATCGGGAGGGAGGAAACCCCGGCGTGCCACGACTGCGGCGCGGCGGAGGACACGGCGCAGCACACCCTCGAGGTGTGCCCGGCGTGGTCCGAGCTGCGCCGCGGTCTGACCGTGGTGGTCGGACCGGACCTCTCGCTTCCTGGCGTGGTGGACGCCATGCTGGGGAGCGAGGAGGCCTGGTCAGCGGTGGCCTCCTTCTGCGAGGACGTAATCTCGCAAAAGGAGGCAGCGGAGCGCGCGCGGGAGGACGATCCTCTCGCTGCGGCGCTCCGCAGACGAAGACGGGGGAGAAGGCGTCGTGCCCTCCCTCCTAATGGTGACGGGCGGGCGGCAGGCACGGGGGTGCCTTCGCCCGCATTGCACCCGTCACCTTCGTCGGTCATTCCCGACCCCCCACACCCGTGAGGGTGTGAGGGGTCTGTGCCTTTCAATCGTCGGCGGAGGACTGGAAGTAAAGGCTGTGCCGGTTTCCCAGTCCCCCGCCACTGTGACGAAGCGGGAATGCGCTGGGTCGTTTTAGTGGGTATACCGGGGTCCGCCCGGGGAGTCCCACATACCCCTCCTGTCCCCCGACGGGAGGGTATGCGTAATGCATTTTTTCCCAGCGTCAACAAAAAAAAAAAAAAAAAAAGGTTAGGTTAGGTTAGGTTAGGTTAGGTTGGGGGACCCCCCACAGAGCATACGTCCACGTCGTGTCCCCTGGAAACAGCCCAGTTCTGACCACCGTAACGGAGTGGCAGACTGGGACTGGCCAAAGTGCTCTGTGATCTCGAAGCGAATTGATTGTGATTTTAACTGCCTTGATTGCGATTTTAACTGCCTTGTTTCGTTTCGAAATGCCTGTGACGCCCTCGCGGGACGCCTGCGGGCGATTTTTAAAAACAAAAGGCCCTTCTCAGGGCCAACCCAAAGGCCCTTCTCAGGGCCAACCCAAAGGCCCTTCTCAGGGCCAACCCAAAGGCCCTTCTCAGGGCCAACCCAAAGGCCCTTTTCAGGGCCATCCAAAAGGCCCTTCTCAGGGCCACTCCGACGCTTCGGCGTCAGAGGCCAGCCGCGCGCCGTCTGCGGCTAGCTTCTCTGGAGGGGCGGACGAGTCGTCCGATAACGACTCATGTGTGTCGGACGCCGTCGACCCTCGGTCGCGGAAGCGGTCGCAGCTGCGGAAGCGGCCACGATCGCAGAACGGTGGGTCCGAGGGCTCCTCGGCCTCGGGGCCGTCGAAGGCTAAAGAGCCAACGACGGCCGCGTCGACCCATGTCGTTGGGCTGGCGGACGCCCAACGCCAGGTAGACCTGGCCCGGAAAGTGCAGCTCCAGCAAGAGCTGGAGGAGCGGGTTGCCGCCAAGGAGAAGCGTGCGTGCGTCGCCCGGGCCAAGTCCGGGTACGGTGCGTCCCGGGTTCTCTACGCGAACCACTCCTTGGCGGAGCTAGAGAGGATGGCGGAGGAGGACGAGGAGGAGATCGTTGAGGTCGCCTCTAAGTCCTCCAACCTGAAGGGCACTTTCCAGAAGGCCCTGAAGTGTCGGGCCGCGAGCATGCGCGGTGTCGTCGCTGAATTGATTCAGCGGACGGCCACCGACGAGACGCGGCAACTGCAGGCGAGGGTGGATCGCCTGCAGTCGGAGGTCAGCCAGCTTCATCTGAAGCTGGCTGAAGCCACGGCCCGGCCACAACGCGCCGAGGCGAGCCCTGTGGCAGAGGGCGCTGCCTCGGCCCGGCCACAACAGGCCAGGGCGAGCCCTGTGGCAGAGGGCGCTGCCTCAACCCGGCCACAACAGGCCAATGCGAGGCCTGCAGCAGAGGGCTCCTCCTCCAACCTTGAGGATATCATCCGCAAGGTGGTACTGGAGGAGAGGGCCTTCACGAGAGCCTGCTTTGCAGGGATTGAGGACCGGCTCCTGCCGGAGACGCGCCTCCGACCACCGCTTGCGGCGGATAAGAGGCGGTCTGAGCCGGGTCCGTCCTCAATCCAGGCGAATGAGAGGCGGTCTGAGCCGGAGCCGTCCTCCTCCCAGGTGGAAGACGCCCTTCTTCCCTCAACCACCCCGTCCAACGAGTGGACGGAGGTGCGTAAGGGGAAGGGCAAAGGGAAGGGCAAGAGGTCAGCAGCGGCCGTCCCTGCCGTCCCTGCCGTACCCGCTGCCCCCGCTTCCAGCCGGTCGCAGCCGACCGGCAAGGGAAGGGGTAAGGGGAACGGCAAAGGGAAGGGCGGGGGAAGGGGGCAGTTGGTCCCCCCGAAAACCGCAGCCGTCGTGGTGACGCTCACCGCGGAGGCTGCGGGGCGAGGGGAGACCTACGCCTCCATATTGGTGCGGGCGCGCGGCAATGCCGATCCCACCACGCTGGGGATCGGCAGTGTGTCGTGCCGGCGGACGCAGGCCGGGGCTCGAATCTTTGAGTTCCCGGGGGCCGAGGGCAGCGCCCGCGCTGACCTCTTTGCAGCCAAGCTGCAGGAGGTCATCGCGGACTCTGCCAAGGTGGCCCGGCCGGTCAAGACGGCGGCCATCGAGGTGACGGAGTTGGATGACTCCGTCACCAAGGAGGAGGTGGTGGCAGCGGTCGCAGCGGTAGGGGGCTGTGGCGCAGCGGCGGTCCAAGGCCGGGACATAAGGCCCGGCCGCGGCGGAATGGGCACAATCCGCCTTGAGTGCCCAATTGCAGCTGCCAAAGCCGTCCTTGCGAAAGGACGGCTTCAAGTGGGCTTTAGCTCGGGTGCAGTTAGGGCACTCGAGGACCGGCCTCTGCGGTGTTTCCGGTGCTTCGGCATCGGCCACACCCGGCCCCTGTGTCCGTCCAAAGTCGACCGGTCGGACTCGTGCTACCGGTGCGGCAAGGAGGGCCACAAAGCCGCCTCCTGCCAGGCCGCCACACCGCACTGCGCGGTGTGTGCCGCCAGTGGCCGCCGGGCAGGCCACGTGATGAAGGGGGGGAAGTGCAATCCCCCCCCTAAGCGTGGCAAAGCGCAGGTGCCGATCGGGCCTGCGCCTGCTGCTGCCGCTAATACCGCCGTTCCTGCGGCGGCTGCGGAGGAAGGTGCGATGTCCGACTAATGGCCAGAGTCGAACATCGCATCCTTCAGGCGAACGCCAACCACTGCAGGACAGCCCAGGATCTGCTGATGCAGACCATGGCTGAGTGGTTGGTGGACTTGGCGGTGGTCGCCGAACCCTACTCGGTCCCTGGCCGTTGGCTGGGCGACCGGGACGGCTTGGTGGCGTTGGTGGCGCGGTCTTCCACGGACTCCCCTCCCCTCTCGCTCTTAGAGAGGGGACCGGGATACGTGGCCGCCGCGTGGGGAGAGATAGCGATGGTGGGGGTGTATTTCTCCCCAAACCGCCCTCTCTCGGACTTTGAGGATTTCTTAGAGATCCTCACTGCTGTCGTAGGGAGGGCGTCACCACGCCAGGTCGTGGTGCTCGGCGACCTAAACGCCAAGTCGGTGGCCTGGGGCAACCCGGCCGTCGGGTGCAACGTCCGGGGACGCGCCGTCGAGTTTTGGGCGGCCTCGTGCGGTGTGTCCCTCCTCAACAGGGGGGCGGTCCACACGTGTGTGCGGCAACAGGGCGGGTCGGTGGTGGACGTGTCGTTTGCCACCCCCGCGCTAGCCGCCCGCGTCGTGAACTGGCGGGTGGAGCTGGTGGAGACCTTGTCGGACCACCGTTATGTGCGGTTCGACATCTCCACACAGCGGGGAGGGGGGACGGCCCGCGCTGGGCAATCTCCCTTCCCGCGGTGGGCACTCACCCGCCTGGACCGGGAGGCAGCCAAGGAGGCCGCCTTCCTCCAGGACTGGCTGTCGCCTCCCCTGTCGAGGAGGTCCCGGACGTTGACGCCGCAGCGGTCCGGCTACGGCGGTCTTTGACCGAGGTGTGCAACTCCAGCATGCCTCGGTCTCGCCGTCCGCCTCCCCGTCGTGCCGTGTACTGGTGGACGGAGGAGCTGACGGGGCTCCGGGCCACCTGCGTGGCGGCCAGAAGGGCCTACGCGCGTAGCCGACGGCGCAGCGCCCAGAACCGAGTCCGGGCAGAGGAGGACCGCCTGTACGCCTCTTACCGAGAGGCTACGGCGGCCCTCAAGTCTGCAATGGGCGCTGCGCAGGACTCGGCGAGGGCCGAGATGCTGGAGGGTCTCGACAGGGACCCCTATGGGAGGCCATATAAGGCGGCGCGAAATCAGCTCCGCCCCTATGGTCCCCCACTGTCGGAGACCCTCGAGCCGGCATTGCTGGATGGGGTGGTCCGGTCCCTGTTTCCGCGCAGGACCGACTTCGCCCCACCAGTAATGGATCCCCCGCAAGGGGCGGCTCCACCGGAGGTGGAGGTGCCCCCGGTCACGGCGGCGGAATTCTACGCGGGGGTATTGAGCCTCCGCGCGAAGAAGACCGCCCCCGGTCCGGACGGCGTCCCTGCACGGGTGGTGGCGATTGCTGCCTCCCAAATGGAGGACAGGTTTCGGGACCTCTTCAGCGCGTGTTTTACGGCTGGGAGGTTCCCGAAACTCTGGAAGGAGGGGCAATTGTGCCTCCTCCGGAAGGAGGGACGCCCGGTGGACTCCCCCTCGGCATACCGGCCCATCGTTTTGCTCGATGAGGTCGGTAAATTGTTCGAGGGGATTGTCGCCGGGAGGCTGGATAGCCATTTGCGGGGGATCGGCCCGGATCTGTCGGACGCCCAGTACGGTTTCCGTCGTGGGCGTTCGACGATCGACGCGCTGGCCCTTCTGAAGGGCCAGGTGAAGGAGGCGGTGGAGGCGGGGGACGGGGTGCTGGCGGTGTCATTCGACATTGCCAACGCCTTCAACTCCGTCCCCCACTCGACGATATTGGAGGCGCTCCGGTATCACGGAGTGCCCCAATATCTGCGGAGCCTCCTGGCCGACTACTTGGAGGACCGCGAGGTCCTCCTCGTGGACAAGTCGGCCACCGTGAGGCGGTACGGCGCAGAGTCCGGTGTTCCACAGGGGTCGGTTTTGGGGCCCCCCTTGTGGAACATCGGATTCGACTGGCTCCTGCGGGGAGTCCTCCTCCCGGGCACGAGTGTCATCTGCTACGCGGATGACACTCTGCTCACTGCACGGGGGAGGAACTTTGCCGACGCGGCCATTCTGGCCTCGGCTGGCGGATCCTTGGTGGCAGAAAGGATCCGCCGCCTGGGATTGAGGGTGGCGCTGCACAAAACGGAGGCCGTGTTCTTTCGCGGTCCCCGGCAGCGCTGCCCTGCCGACGCCCACATCGTCGTGGAGGGCGTCCGCATAGAGGTCCAGCCTCAGATGAAATATCTGGGGCTGGTGCTGGACGACAGGTGGCGCTTCGGCCCGCATTTCAGCGGGCTGTCGACGCGCCTGTTGAAGGCCGCGGACGCCCTCTCATGGCTCCTCCCAAACCTGGGGGGGCCCAAGGCAAAATGCCGGCGCCTCTATGCCGGCATTTTGCGGAGCATGGCCCTTTACGGGGCCCCCATCTGGGCGGACTCCCTCCACAGGAGGGAGAATGCTACCGCCATCCGCAGGCCCCAGCGGGCCATTGCACAGCGGGTGGCGAGGGCTTACCGCTCGGTGGGCTTCTCGGCGGCGTGCGCTCTGGCGGGCACCCCGCCTTGGGAGTTGGAGGCATGGGTGCTCGCCAGAGTGTACGAGTGGACGGCGCGCCGAAGGGCGCTCGGGGAGCGCCCCATGGGCGAAGAGCGGGAGGCGGTGCGGCGAGAGGCGAGGGACGCCATCGTCCTCCATTGGTCGGAGGACCTCGCCAGCGCCGCCTTTGGCCGCCGGACGTTGGACGCGCTCGGTCCGGTCCTGCGGGGCTGGCTCGAGCGGTCCCACGGTTTCCTCTCTTTCCGTCTGGTGCAGGTGTTATCCGGGCATGGTTGCTTCGGATCGTACCTGCACCGGATCGGGAGGGAGGAAACCCCGGCGTGCCACGACTGCGGCGCGGCGGAGGACACGGCGCAGCACACCCTCGAGGTGTGCCCGGCGTGGTCCGAGCTGCGCCGCGGTCTGACCGCGGTGGTCGGACCGGACCTCTCGCTTCCTGGCGTGGTGGACGCCATGCTGGGGAGCGAGGAGGCCTGGTCAGCGGTGGCCTCCTTTTGCGAGGACGTAATCTCGCAAAAGGAGGCAGCGGAGCGCGCGCGGGAGGACGATCCTCTCGCTGCGGCGCTCCGCAGACGAAGACGGGGGAGAAGGCGTCGTGCCCTCCCTCCTAATGGTGACGGGCGGGCGGCAGGCACGGGGGTGCCTTCGCCCGCATTGCACCCGTCACCTTCGTCGGTCATTCCCGACCCCCCACACCCGTGAGGGTGTGAGGGGTCTGTGCCTTTCAATCGTCGGCGGAGGACTGGAAGTAAAGGCTGTGCCGGTTTCCCAGTCCCCCGCCACTCTGACGAAGCGGGAATGCGCTGGGTCGTTTTAGTGGGTATACCGGGTCCGCCCGGGGAGTCCCACATACCCCTCCTGTCCCCCGACGGGAGGGTATGCGTAATGCATTTTTTCCCAGCGTTAACAAAAAAAAAAAAAAAAAAAAAAAAAGGTTAGGTTAGGTTAGGTTAGGTTGGGGTGCTAGGTCAGAAAACCTCCTAGGGGGCCCAGTGGCTGCCGGTCCTTCTCGATACGTCTGGAGGGAACAGCAGCTGCTGTGGACGGTGCACCCTGGGCGCGGCAGTATCCGTCCCCGATGAATGAGAAGAGATTCTTATTCCTCGGGGAACGTTACTGTCGTGGCCGATATTCTGACACGGGAGGGGGTCCTATTTGGACTGCGCTGTTCCGCGTGACCCTCTGAAAAGCAGAGGGCACAGCGGAGGAGCAAGGGCGGGCTCGGTGTGCACTCACCCTGCCTCCGAGCAGACAGAGAAGGATTCCATCCTTCACTGTCTCCGCCGATCTCGTAATCCCATCGTCGACGTCTCGCGGCTTCGATAGGGACCGAGGGTCTTGGCTTAACCGCCCGGACCGCGAGGTAGAAAACCTCTATAAAAAGTTACCCCGAATCCCAAGCGGCGGCGCACCGCGAAGGGATGTATGGCTGACGGGAGATCTCATGGATCAATCAGTCGCTAGTGCGACCCTCGTTCATTCCTCGAAGTTCTCGGGGAGTGAATGAAGAAAAAAGGGCTGGGATGTATCGTCGTGTACCGTGCGATGGCTCACGGAGTGGGCTCATCGGACGGTACGTGATCATGGCATTCATCGCCCTCTGGTACGCGTCTGCCCATCAGACGTGACTGTGAGGGTGATGGGACAGCCATAGGGTATAAAAGGGGGGGGGGGGATGATGAAGTAGGAGGATAGGGACCACACCCTTCAAAGGAAAACAAAAAATAATGAAAAAGACGAATTGCAATAAAGTACCCCAGGGCGGTACCAGCTGCTCAGCAGCTGGAGAATCCGCCACGACCCCTTCCGGGTCGTCATGCCCACCGTATTCTGGGGAGGGCAGCAACCGTCTTCCGCTTGCCGATGGCAACAAGAGCCGAGGAGGCTCCTCGAGATCGAGGTCTTTTGAAGACCTCATCTCCTTTAATTTTAGAACGGACGCAGTGTCGGACTCTGGCGCTGCGTCACTGAGAAGTTTATGTTCCCCAGCGGAGCCACGTGTGGTTCTAGAGAGGGTGAGTGTGTTGTCGGAGGTCGACAACACACCGCAAGCAGTTCCGGCCTCTCCCTCCAAGTTTTGGGGGAAACGGCCGCGTGCCTGTGAGTCGGAAGCGGGTTCGGCGGGTTTGTCGTCTAGCGAGGAGGACCTGCCGGCCCCCAAGGTGCCGACAGCCAGGAGGGGCGGACGACGCGGGATACCTTCCGGACCGAGCTCTCCGGCAGCGTCCCGCGACTCCCTGAGCCGCTTTCTGAAGCGGCCTGATATGCCGGTAGCCAGTGGAGCAAGTGACTCCGACGGGGCAATGCAGGTGGAGCAGGCTGAAACCTCCACCGCATTGGTGAGCACCAAGGCAGAGCTCAATGCCGCGAGGAGGGAGGGCCGGAAGGCGATAGCGACCGATGAGGTCGCTGAAATGGCCCGCCAAGCAAGGGAGAGGAGGTTGCAGACCGCCACCGTTGCCCCTGAAGGCCTGACGGCAGAGGCGCTCAGCCGACAAGTTTTTGACGGCGTGGACGTTGTCCTGAAGGTGGCTACGAAATCGGGCAACCTGAAGGGCACGTTCACGCGGGCTCTGAAGGAGGCGGCAGACGGCATCAGGGAGGCGGTTGAAGTCCTCCTTGACCGAACAACCTCGGAGGAGACGGTAAAGCTCCAAGAGGAAAATAACCGTCTCCACACGAGGCTGGAGGAACTTCAACGGGAGGTGAGCGCCCTGAGGGCGGACTTCAGCCGGCAGCAGGGTGCGACGACTACAGACAGTCGTGCCCAGCCACAGAACGGGTCTTTGGGGGAAGACCAATTCAACCGGCTGCTGAGCATAATGACCGCCCGCCTGGACAGCATAGAGCCCAGGCTCAACCCCCCTATTAGCCTTCGCCCGCCGCTGGCAGCAGATAGGCGAAGGAAGGAGGCGGAGCCCGCTGCAGCAACGGCTGGGCCGACGTGGGCACAGGTGACAAAATCGCCACCTGCGCCGAAAAAGCTCACGCAGGCGGCCAAAACGCCCTCGCAGGCGGCCAAAAAACCGTTGCAGGTGGCCGCGGGGCCCTCGCAGGCAGCCAAGAGGCCCTCGCAAGCAGCCAGGAGGCTCTCGCAGGTGGCCGGAAAGCCCTCGCAAGTGGCCACAAAGTCCACAGAAGGGGCCCAAAACTCAAACATGCAGGGGCATGACCTGGCTCCCAACGAGGGTGCCTGGAAGACGGCCGAAGGCCGCAAGAAGAGGCGGAAGAAGAGCCGCAAGGCCAAAAACGTGCCGGGATCAAAGGGGCAGGCCCCAAGGATCCGCATCCCTCGCTCCGAGGCTGTGGTGGTCACGCTGCAGCCCGAAGCCAAAGAGCGGGGGGTGACGTACCAAAAGGTGCTAGCGGAGGCGAGAGGCAAGCTGGTCTTCGCCGATTTCGGCACCCCAGACGGCTTCCGTTTCAGGACGGCGGCCACGGGGGCCAAAATGTTTGAGTTGGCGGGGGCCAGCAGTGCCGAGAGGGCGGACTCTCTAGCTGCAAAGCTGAGGGACGTCCTCAACCCCGAGGAGGCCCGGGTGTCCAGGCCCATTAAAACGGCTGAGGTGCGGGTCGATGGGCTGGACGACTCCGTGACCCCAGAGGAGGTGGTGGCGGCCATAGCCCGAAGCGGCGGATGCCCGCCAGAAAATGTGCGGGCGGGCGACATCCGCGTCAATGCTGGCGGGCTTGGCACCATCTGGGTGCGGTGTCCGGTGGCTGCGGCGAAGCAGGTCGCCGACGCGGGACGTTTGCTGGTGGGCTGGGTGTCAGCGAGGGTTAAACTCCTGACACCCCGGGCCTTACAGTGTTATCGGTGCCTGGAGAAAGGCCACGTCCGGGCACTGTGCACTGCCGAAACAGACCGCAGCGATTTGTGCTATCGCTGCGGTCAGCCTGGGCATAAGGCGTCCCAGTGCTCCGCGGAACCAAACTGCAGCCTCTGTACAGCTGCAGGAAAGTCCGCGGGGCACAGCATAGGTGGCAACGCTTGCGGCGCGCCCAGAAAGCGCAGCAAGCGGTGGACGAGACCTGCGGGGGCCGCACCCCCTAGCACCTCTTTGGCCGACTCCCGGCCTGTGGTTGGAAACGCCGAGGAAATGGAGTGCCAGTGATGGCCCTCCGTTTCCTCCAGGCGAATATCAACCACTGCACCAGAGCTCAGGATCTCTTGGTCCTGAGCATGGCGGAGTGGTTGATAAATGTGGCAATGGTCGCTGAGCCGTATTTCGTCCCCCCCCGGGATAACTGGGCGGGGGATCTGGACGGCCTGGTGGCCATCATCGGCGCGACTCTTGTCGACGTATCCCGGGGTCACGGTTGGGTAGCCGCCCTTGTGAACGGGATCGTCACGATCGGGGCATACTTTTCGCCCAACAGGAGTCTCGCCGACTTCGAGAGTTTCCTCGTCGAGTTGGGAGCCGTCGTCGGCCGGTCTCATCCTCGGCCCGTTTTGCTTCTCGGTGATCTGAACGCCAAATCCGCGGCGTGGGGATCCCCGGTCACAGACCCGAGAGGCGACGTGCTAGAGGAGTGGGCCGTTACGACGGGCCTGGCCGTCTTGAATCGGGGATCGGCCTACACGTGTGTGCGGCAGCGGGGTGGGTCCATAGTGGACGTCTCGTTCGCCAGTCCCGCTGTCGCGCACCGCGTTCACGATTGGCACGTGGAAGAGGAGGTGGAGACGCTATCGGACCACCGATACATACGTTTCGACGTCTCCACCCAGACCGCTGGAGGTCATAGCCAATCGGCCCCCCGAAGAGACGGCCCGCGTTGGGCGTTGAAACGCCTCGACAAGGAAGCTCTCGAGGAAGCCACCATCGTCCAAGCCTGGATCCGGGAGTCGGCTACCGTCGGTCCCGTCGACGTCGAACAGGAGGCGCAGTGGTTTAACGACGCGATGACGCAAATCTGCGACGCGTCCATGCCACGCGTCTCCCCTCTGTCCGCAAGGCGCCGCGTGTACTGGTGGTGCGTCGAGGTCGAGCGGTTGCGCGTCGAGTGCGCAGCCGCCAGACGCCCGTACACGCGGTGTCGGAGAAGACGTCGGCGGAATCCCGACGAAGAAGCCGCGCTGTATGAGGTGTACAGCGCGGCGAAGGAGGCTCTGTGGCTGGCCATCGGCGAGTCGAAGAAGCGCTCCAGAGAGGAGCTGCTGGCTACCCTAGACGGGGATCCGTGGGGGCGCCCTTACCGCACGGTCCGAGGGAAACTTCGGCCGTGGGCGCCCCCGCTAACGGAAGGGCTCGAGCCGCAGTTTCTGGAGCGAGTGGTCTCTGCTCTCTTCCCTGACAGGGCCGAGCACGAGCCACCGCCGATGGCTCTGCCCACAGCTGCAGAGCCGGAAGAAGAGGAAAGCGAAACCGTCCCAGAGGTGACACAGGCGGAGATGAGCGCGGTCGTGATGCGGCTCCGGGCAAAAAACACTGCTCCGGGGCCCGACGGAGTGCCTGGCCGCGCTCTAGTACTCGCCCTGAAGGAGCTGGAGCCCCCACTGAGGGGACTCTTCTCGGCGTGCCTTGAGCAGGGTCAGTTCCCTACGAGGTGGAAGGCTGGTCAACTGGTCCTGCTCAAGAAGGCGGGGCGCCCGGCGGATTCGTCGTCCGCTTATCGGCCCATAGTGCTGCTGGACGAGGCAGGCAAGTTGCTCGAGCGAGTAATCGCAGATCGCCTCGTCAGCCACTTGTGTACAGAGGGGCCGAACCTGGACGACAGCCAGTTTGGCTTCCGGCGTGGGCGCTCTACCATCGACGCAATCATGAGAGTAAGAGTCCTGGCGGAGGAAGCGGTGTCCCGGGGTGGGGTGGTGCTGGCGGTGTCCTTGGACATCTCCAACGCTTTCAACACCCTGCCCTGGAGTTGCATCAGGGAGGCCCTGCGATACCATCGGGTGCCTCCCTACCTCCGCAACATTGTGGGGGCTTATCTGTCCGGAAGGTGTGTCACCTACATGGGACGCGACGGCACGGGCCGTCGCGAGATGTCGTGCGGTGTTCCGCAGGGGTCGGTTCTGGGCCCACCCCTGTGGAACATCGGATACGACTGGGTTTTGCGGTGCGAGCTCCCGCCGGGAGTGAACCTGACGTGTTATGCGGACGACACGCTGGTCACGGCTCGGGGGAGCTCGTACAGGGAAGCAGCGTTGCTGGCTACGGCTGCGGTCTCGCAGGTGGTGAGCCGCATACGACGCCTGGGCCTGGAGGTGGCCCTCAACAAGTCGGAGGCCATTGCCTTTCATGGCCCCCGACGGGCACCGCCGCTGGGATCGCACATTGTGGTCGGGGGGGTTCGGATCGCTGTCGAGTCAACCATGAAATACCTGGGATTGGTGCTCGACAGCCGTTGGGACTTCGGCCCCCACTTTCAGCGGCTGGTGCCCAAGTTGATGGGCGCGGCGGGCGCGCTGTCAACGCTGCTTCCCAATCTGGGGGGCCCGAGCACCGCCTGCAGGCGGTTGTACGTAGGGATCGTGCGATCGATGGCCCTTTATGGGGCCCCGATATGGGCGACGGACCTGACGGCCCGCACTATCGCCGTTCTGCGCAGACCGCAGAGAGCGATGGCCGTCAGGGTCGTACGGGGATATCGCACGATCTCCTACGAGGCGGCTTGCGTACTGGCCGGATCCCCACCGTGGGACCTGGAGGCGAAGACCCTTGCGACGTTGTACCAATGGCGCGAGGGGGCCAATCGTCGGGGCGAGAGACTGGTGGAGCGACAGATAACGCAGTACCGGTCTCAGCTCCGACAGGTCATGGTGGCGGAATGGCGGGGGAGGCTAGAGCTCCCTACCGCCGGCCTCGACACAATCGAGGCGATCCGGCCAGTACTCGACGACTGGCTCGGGAGGAAGCACGGCTCCCTGACGTTTCGGGCGACGCAGGTGCTCTCGGGGCACGGCTGCTTCGGGAAGTACTTGTGTCGCCTGAGCAGGGAGCCGGACGCCCGGTGCCATCACTGCGTCCACTGTCCGGAGGACACGGCGCGGCATACGCTGGCCGAGTGCGCCGCGTGGGATGAGCCGCGCCGTGCCCTCGTCGCAGAGGTAGGAGGAGACCTGTCGCTGCCGACCGTCGTTCGCTCTATGGTTGGCAGTGCAGAGTCCTGGGACGCAGTGATTTCCTTCTGCGAAGCCGTCATGTCGCAGAAGGAAGCTGCGGAGAGGGAGAGGGAGATGACTAGCTCCCGCCCATCCCGCAGCAGACGCACCGGGCGTCGGCAGAGGGCGGATAACGCCCTCTTCCGGCCCCCCTAAATTGGTCCAGGGGCGACGGATTCGGGGACATCCGTCGCCCCCCATCGCAATGGACCCGAGACGGCGGCGCGTAGTGTTCCACGCGCGCCTCTCTTAGACGTAACGGGGGGAGTCTCACACCTCACTCCCCCCCGAGACGAGGCCCGCAGGTCGAGCGGGCCGGCACTAGTCCGGGGCAGCGGAAGTCGCATCAGATCCCGTTGCCCCCCGACGCAAGTGTGCGAGGGAACACCGGTGTGGTTTTAGTCAGTAGGAGTCTGACAGACCCCTCCGCTCTCCCCAGGGCGGAGGACATCCATCGAGGATTTCCACATCGAGAACAAAAAAAAAAAAAAAAAAAAAAAGGTTAGGTTAGGTTAGGTTAGGTTAGGTTGGGGTGGGGTGCTAGGTCAGAAAACCTCCTAGGGGGCCCAGTGGCTGCCGGTCCTTCTCGATACGTCTGGAGGGAACAGCAGCTGCTGTGGACGGTGCACCCTGGGCGCGGCAGTATCCGTCCCCGATGAATGGGAAGAGATTCTTATTCCTCGGGGAACGTTACTGTCGTGGCCAATATTCTGACACGGTGGGGCGACTCCACGCGGCCCTCTGGGTCGCAGAGGGCGCAGTGGAGGAGCCAGGGCGGGCTCGGTGTGCCGCCGGGCGTTGGGCGCGCTCGGTCCGGTCTTGTGGCGGGCTGGCTCGGGCGCGCCCGGCGTCCGGCGGCGCACTGGGCCCGCCGGTGGTAGGACCGGACCTCTCGCTTCCCGGCGTGGTTGAGCGCCATGCTGGGGTTCGGGGAGGTCTGGTCAGCGGTCGCCTCCTTTTGCGAGTTCGCTCGCAAAGGGAGGAGGCGGAGCACGCGCGGGGGGGGCGACCCTCTCGTTGCGCCGCTCCGCAGCGGAGGAGCCGGGGCGGGCTCGGTGTGCCGCCGGGCGTTGGGCGCGCTCGGTCCGGTCTTACGGGGCCGGTCCGGGCGCGTCCGGCTTCCGGTGGCGCACCGAGCCCGCCGGTGGTCGGACCGGGCCCTCGCTTCCCGGTGTGGTCGACGCCGTGCTGGGGGGCGGGGAGGCCTGGTCAGCGGTAGCCTCCTTTTGCGAGTTCGCTCGCAAAGGGAGGAGGCGGAACGCGCGGGGGGGGCGACCCTCTCGCTGCGCCGCTCCGCAGCGGAAGGGGGAGAAGGCTTCGTGCCCTCCCTCCTCATGGTGACGGCGGGCGGCAGGCACGGGGGTGCCTTCGCCCGCATTGCACCCGTCACCTTAGCGGGTCATTCCGGCCTCCCACACCCGCGAGGGTGTGAGGGGTCGCCTTGCGGGGCAATCGTCGGCGGAGGACTGGTCGTTAAGGCTCTGCCGGTTTCCCAGTCCCCCGCCACTATGACGAAGCGGGAATGCGCTGGGTCGTTTTAGTGGGTATACCGGGTTTGGTTCGCCCGGGGAGTCCCACATACCCCTTCCGTCCCCCGACGGGAGGGTATGCGTAATGCATTTTTTCCCAGCGTCAACAAAAAAAAAAAAAAAAAAAAAAAAAAAAAAAAAAAAGGTTAGGTTGGGGTGCTAGGTCAGAAAACCTCCTAGGGGGCCCAGTGGCTGCCGGTCCTTCTCGATACGTCTGGAGGGAACAGCAGCTGCTGTGGACGGTGCACCCTGGGCGCGGCAGTATCCGTCCCCGATGAATGGGAAGAGATTCTTATTCCTCGGGGAATGTTACTGTCGTGGCCAATATTCTGACACGGTGGGGCGACTCCACGCGGCCCTCTGGGTCGCAGAGGGCGCAGTGGAGGAGCCAGGGCGGGCTCGGTGTGCCGCCGGGCGTTGGGCGCGCTCGGTCCGGTCTTGTGGAGGGCTGGGCCGGGCGCGTCCGGCTTCCGGCGGCGCACCGAGCCCGCCGGTGGGTGGACCGGGCCCTCGCTTCCCGGCGTGGTCGACGCCGTGCTGGGGGGCGGGGAGGCCTGGTCAGCGGTAGCCTCCTTTTGCGAGTTCGCTCGCAAAGGGAGGAGGCGGAGCGCGCGCGGGGGGGGCGACCCTCTCGTTGCGCCGCTCCGCAGCGGAGGAGCCGGGGTGGGCTCGGTGTGCCGCCGGGCGCGTCCGGCTTCCGGTGGCGCACCGAGCCCGCCGGTGGTCGGACCGGGCCCTCGCTTCCCGGCGTGGTCGACGCCGTGCTGGGGGGCGGGGAGGCCTGGTCAGCGGTAGCCTCCTTTTGCGAGTTCGCTCGCAAAGGGAGGAGGCGGAGCGCGCGCGGGGGGGGCGACCCTCTCGCTGCGCCGCTCCGCAGCGGAAGGGGGAGAAGGCTTCGTGCCCTCCCTCCTCATGGTGACGGCGGGCGGCAGGCACGGGGGTGCCTTCGCCCGCATTGCACCCGTCACCTTAGCGGGTCATTCCGGCCCCCCACACCCGCGAGGGTGTGTGGGGTCGCCTTGCGGGGCAATCGTCGGCGGAGGACTGGTCGTTAAGGCTATGCCGGTTTCCCAGTCCCCCGCCACTATGACGAAGCGGGAATGCGCTGGGTCGTTTTAGTGGGTATACCGGGTGTGGTTCGCCCGGGGAGTCCCACATACCCCTCCTGTCCCCCGATGGGAGGGTATGCGTAATTGCATTTTTTCCCAGCGTCAACAAAAAAAAAAAAAAAAAAAAAAAAAAAAAGGTTAGGTTAGGTTAGGTTCAGGGGGGCGGTCCACACGTGTGTGCGGCAACAGGGCGGGTCGGTGGTGGACGTGTCGTTTGCCACCCCCGCGCTAGCCGCCCGCGTCGTGAACTGGCGGGTGGAGCTGGTGGAGACCTTGTCGGACCACCGTTATGTGCGGTTCGACATCTCCACACAGCGGGGAGGGGGGACGGCCCGCGCTGGGCAATCTCCCTTCCCGCGGTGGGCACTCACCCGCCTGGACCGGGAGGCAGCCAAGGAGGCCGCCTTCCTCCAGGACTGGCTGTCGCCTCCCCCTGTCGAGGAGGTCCCGGACGTTGACGCCGCAGCGGTCCGGCTACGGCGGTCTTTGACCGAGGTGTGCAACTCCAGCATGCCTCGGTCTCGCCGTCCGCCTCCCCGTCGTGCCGTTTATTGGTGGACGGAGGAGCTGGCGGGGCTCCGGGCCACCTGCGTGGCGGCCAGAAGGGCCTACGCGCGTAGCCGACGGCGCAGCGCCCAGAACCGAGTCCGGGCAGAGGAGGACCGCCTGTACGCCTCTTACCGAGAGGCTACGGCGGCCCTCAAGTCTGCAATGGGCGCTGCGCAGGACTCGGCGAGGGCCGAGATGCTGGAGGGTCTCGACAGGGACCCCTATGGGAGGCCATATAAGGCGGCGCGGAATCAGCTCCGCCCCTATGGTCCCCCACTGTCGGAGACCCTCGAGCCGGCATTGTTGGATGGGGTGGTCCGGTCCCTGTTTCCACGCAGGACCGACTTCGCCCCTCCAACAATGGATCCCCCGCAAGGGGCGACTCCACCGGAGGTGGAGGTGCCCCCGGTCACGGCGGCGGAATTCTACGCGGGGGTATTGAGCCTCCGCGCGAAGAAGACCGCCCCCGGTCCGGACGGCGTCCCTGCACGGGTGGTGGCGATCGCCGCCTCCCAAATGGAGGACAGGTTTCGGGACCTCTTCAGCGCGTGTTTTACGGCTGGGAGGTTCCCGAAACTCTGGAAGGAGGGGCAATTGTGCCTCCTCCGGAAGGAGGGACGCCCGGTGGACTCCCCCTCGGCATACCGGCCCATCGTTTTGCTCGATGAGGTCGGTAAATTGTTCGAGGGGATTGTCGCCGGGAGGCTGGATAGCCATTTGCGGGGGATCGGCCCGGATCTGTCGGACGCCCAGTACGGATTCCGTCGTGGGCGTTCGACGATCGACGCGCTGGCCCTTCTGAAGGGCCAGGTGAAGGAGGCGGTGGAGGCGGGGGACGGGGTGCTGGCGGTGTCATTCGACATTGCCAACGCCTTCAACTCCGTCCCCCACTCGACGATATTGGAGGCGCTCCGGTATCACGGAGTGCCCCAATATCTGCGGAGCCTCCTGGCCGACTACTTGGAGGACCGCGAGGTCCTCCTCGTGGACAAGTCGGCCACCGTGAGGCGGTACGGCGCAGAGTCCGGTGTTCCACAGGGGTCGGTTTTGGGGCCCCCCTTGTGGAACATCGGATTCGACTGGCTCCTGCGGGGAGTCCTCCTCCCGGGCACGAGTGTCATCTGCTACGCGGATGACACTCTGCTCACTGCACGGGGGAGGAACTTTGCCGACGCGGCCATTCTGGCCTCGGCTGGCGGATCCTTGGTGGCAGAAAGGATCCGCCGCCTGGGATTGAGGGTGGCGCTGCACAAAACGGAGGCCGTGTTCTTTCGCGGTCCCCGGCAGCGCTGCCCTGCCGACGCCCACATCGTCGTGGAGGGCGTCCGCATAGAGGTCCAGCCTCAGATGAAATATCTGGGGCTGGTGCTGGACGACAGGTGGCGCTTCGGCCCGCATTTCAGCGGGCTGTCGACGCGCCTGTTGAAGGCCGCGGACGCCCTCTCATGGCTCCTCCCAAACCTGGGGGGGCCCAAGGCAAAATGCCGGCGCCTCTATGCCGGCATTTTGCGGAGCATGGCCCTTTACGGGGCCCCCATCTGGGCGGACTCCCTCCACAGGAGGGAGAATGCTACCGCCATCCGCAGGCCCCAGCGGGCCATTGCACAGCGGGTGGCGAGGGCCTACCGCTCAGTGGGCTTTTCGGCGGCGTGCGCTCTGGCCGGCACCCCGCCTTGGGAGTTGGAGGCATGGGTGCTCGCCAGAGTGTACGAGTGGACGGCGCGCCGAAAGGCGCTCGGGGAGCGCCCCATGGGCGAAGAGCGGGAGGCGGCGCGGCGAGAGGCGAGGGACGCCATCGTCCTCCATTGGTCGGAGGACCTCGCCAGCGCCGCCTTTGGCCGCCGGACGTTGGACGCGCTCGGTCCGGTCCTGCGGGGCTGGCTCGAGCGGTCCCACGGTTTCCTCTCTTTCCGTCTGGTGCAGGTGTTATCCGGGCATGGTTGTTTCGGATCGTACCTGCACCGGATCGGGAGGGAGGAAACCCCGGCATGCCGCGACTGCGGCGCAGCGGAGGACACGGCGCAGCACACCCTCGAGGTGTGCCCGGCGTGGTCCGAGCTGCGCCGCGGTCTGACCGCGGTGGTCGGACCGGACCTCTCGCTTCCCGGCGTGGTCGACGCCATGCTGGGGAGCGAGGAGGCCTGGTCAGCGGTAGCCTCCTTTTGCGAGGAGGTCATCTCGCAAAAGGAGGAGGCGGAGCGGGCGCGGGAGGACGATCCTCTCGCTGCGCCGCTCCGCAGACGAAGAAGGGGGAGAAGGCGTCGTGCCCTCCCTCCTCATGGTGACGGGCGGGCGACAGGCACGGGGGTGCCTTCGCCCGCATTGCACCCGTCACCTTCGTCGGTCATTCCCGACCCCCCGCACCCGTGAGGGTGTGAGGGGTCTGCCTTTCAATCGTCGGCGGAGGACTGGAAGTAAAGGCTTTGCCGGTTTCCCAGTCCCCCGCCACTGTGACGAAGCGGGAATGCGCTGGGTCGTTTTAGTGGGTATACCGGGTCCGCCCGGGGAGTCCCACATACCCCTTCCGTCCCCCGACGGGAGGGTATGCGTAATTGCATTTTTTCCCAGCGTCAACAAAAAAAAAAAAAAAAAAAAAAAAAAGGTTAGGTTAGGTTAGGTTGGGGTGGGGTGCTAGGTCAGAAAACCTCCTAGGGGGCCCAGTGGCTGCCGGTCCTTCTAGATACGTCTGGAGGGAACAGCAGCTGCTGTGGACGGTGCACCCTGGGCGCGGCAGTATCCGTCCCCGATGAATGGGAAGAGATTCTTATTCCTCGGGGAATGTTACTGTCGTGGCCGATATTCTGACACGGGAGGGGGTCCTATTTGGACTGCGCTGTTCCGCGTGACCCTCTGTAAAGCAGAGGGTACAGCGGAGGAGCAAGGGCGGGCTCGGTGTGCACTCACCCTGCCTCCGAGCAGACAGAGAAGGATTTCATCCTTCACTGTCTCCGCCGATCTCGTAATCCCATCGTCGACGTCTCGCGGCTTCGATAGGGACCGAGGGTCTTGGCTTAACCGCCCGGACCGCGAGGTAGAAAACCTCTATAAAAAGTTACCCCGAATCCCAAGCGGCGGCGCACCGCGAAGGGATGTATGGCTGACGGGAGATCTCATGGATCAATCAGTCGTTAGTGCGACCCTCGTTCATTCCTCGAAGTTCTCGGGGAGTGAATGAAGAAAAAAGGGCTGGGATGTATCGTCGTGTACCGTGCGATGGCTCACGGAGTGGGCTCATCGGACGGTACGTGATCATGGCATTCATCGCCCTCTGGTACGCGTCTGCCCATCAGACGTGACTGTGAGGGTGATGGGACAGCCATAGGGTAAAACAGGGGGGGGGGGGGAATGAAGAAGTAGGAGACAGGGACCACACCCTTCAAAGGAAAACAAAAACATGAAAAAGACGAATTGTAAAGAAATATCCCAGGGCGGTACCAGCTGCTCAGCAGCTGGAGAATCCGCCACGACCCCTTCGGGGTCGTCATGCCCTCAATCGTATTCTGGGGAGGGCAACAATCGTCATCCACCTGCCAATGGCAACGAGAGCCGAGGAGGCTCAACAAGATCACGGTCTTTTGAAGACCTGATCTCATATAGTTTTAACACACCCGACCGAGTGCCGGGTGAGAGCCGCGCGTTGGACGCAGTGTCGGACTCTGGCGCTGCGTCACTGAGGGGCCTCTGTTCCCCAGTGGAACCTCGCGTGGTTCTGGAGAGGGTAAATGTGTTGTCGGAGGTCAACGACACACCGCAAGCAGTTGCGGCCGCTCCCTCCAAGTTTTGGGGGAAGCGACCGCGTGCCTGTGAGTCGGAAGCGGGTTCGGCGGGTTTGTCCTCTAGCGAGGAGAACCTGCCGGCCCCCAAGGTGCCGACCGCCAGGAGGGGTCGAGGACGCGGGTCAAAGTCCGGAACCAACGCTCAGGCATCCTCACGTGACTCTCGGAGCCGCTTCCTAAAGCTCTCCGATGCGCAGGCGGCCAGCGGAGTTAGCGACTCCGACGGGGCAATACGAATGGAGCATGGTGATGCCGAGGCCTCCATTGCATTGGTAAGCTCCAAGGCGGAGCTCCATGCCGCGAGGAGAGAGGGCCGGAAGGCCATCGCGACCGACGAGGTCGCTGAGTTAGCGCGTCGTGCAAGGGAGAGGCGGTCCCAGACCGCCGCAGCTCCTGAGGGATTGACGGCAGAGGCCCTTAGCCGCCAGGTTTTGGACGGCGTGGACGTCATCCTGAAGGTAGCCACGAAATCGGGCAACCTAAAGGGGACGTTCACGCGGGCCCTGAAAGAGGCGGCGGACGGGATCAAGGAAGCGGTAGACGTCCTCCTTGATCGGACGACCTCGGAGGAGACGGTTAAGCTCCGAGAGGAAAATTACCGTCTCCAATCGAGGATGGCGGAGCTCGAGCGGGAGGTCAGCGCCATGAGGGCGGACTTCAGCCAGCAGCAGGGTGCGACGACTAAAGACAGTCGTGCTCTGCCACAGGACGGGTCTTTGGGGGAAGACCAATTTGACCGGCTGTTGAGAATTATGACCGCCCGCCTGGACAGCATAGAGCCAAGGCTCAACCCCCCTATTAGCCTTCGTCCGCCGCTGGCAGCAGATAAGCGGAGGAAGGAGGCAGAGCCCGCTCCAGCAACGGCTGGGCCAACGTGGGCACAGGTAGCTAAGGCGCCACCTGCGCCAAAAAAACCCACGCAGGCAGCCAAAAAGCCCTCGCAGGTGGCCAAGAAACCTTCGCAGGCGGCCAAGGGTCCTTCGCAGGTAGCCAAGAGGACCTCAGAGGTGGCCAAAAGGCCCTCGCAGGTTGCCACAAAGCCCAGAGAAGGGGCCACAAATCCTGAAGTACAGGATCATGACCCGGCTCCCAATGAGGGTCTTTGGAAGACGGCCGAAGGCCGCAAAAAGAAGCGGAAGAGGGGTCGCAAGGCCAAGAATGCACCGGGCTCAAGGGGGCAGACCCCAAGGATCCGCATCCCTCGCTCCGAGGCTGTAGTGGTCACGCTGCAGCCCGAAGCCAAAGAGCGGGGGGTGACGTACCAGAAGGTACTGGCGGAGGCGAGGGGCAAGCTGGCCTTCGCCGATTTCGGCACCCCAGACGGCTTCCGTTTCAGGACGGCAGCCACGGGGGCCAAAATGTTTGAGTTGGCGGGGGCCAGCAGTGCCGAGAGGGCGGACTCTCTAGCTGCAAAGCTGAGAGACGTCCTCAACCCCGAGGAGGCCCGGGTGTCCAGGCCCATTAAAACGGCTGAGGTGCGGGTCGATGGGCTGGACGACTCCGTGACCCCAGAGGAGGTGGTGGCGGCCATAGCCCGGAGCGGCGGATGCCCGCCAGAAAATGTGCGGGCGGGCGACATCCGCGTCAATGCTGGCGGGCTTGGCACCATCTGGGTGCGGTGTCCGGTGGCTGCGGCGAAGCAGGTCGCCGACGCGGGACGTCTGCTGGTGGGCTGGGTGTCAGCGAGGGTTAAACTCCTGACACCCAGGGCCTTGCAGTGCTATCGGTGCCTGGAGAAAGGCCACGTCCGGGCACTGTGCACTGCCGAAACAGACCGCAGCGATTTGTGCTATCGCTGCGGTCAGCCCGGGCATAAGGCGTCCCAGTGCTCCGCGGAACCAAACTGCAGCCTCTGTACAGCTGCAGGAAAGTCCGCGGGGCACAGCATAGGTGGCAACGCTTGCGGCGCGCCCAGAAAGCGCAGCAAGCGGTGGACGAGACCTGCGGGGGCCGCACCCCCTAGCACCTCTTTGGCCGACTCCCGGCCTGTGGCTGGAAACGCCGGGGAAATGGAGTGCCAGTGATGGCCCTCCGTTTCCTCCAGGCGAATATCAACCACTGCACCAGAGCTCAGGATCTCTTGGTCCTGAGCATGGCGGAGTGGTTGATAAATGTGGCGGTGGTCGCTGAGCCGTATTTCGTCCCCCCCCGGGATAACTGGGCGGGGGATCTGGACGGCCTGGTGGCCATCATCGGCGCGACTCTTGTCGACGTATCCCGGGGTCACGGTTGGGTTGCCGCCCTTGTGAACGGGATCGTCACGATTGGGGCATACTTTTCGCCCAACAAGAGTCTCGCCGACTTCGAGAGTTTCCTTGTCGAGTTGGGAGCCGTCGTCGGCCGGTCTCACCCTCGGCCCGTTTTGCTTCTCGGTGATCTGAACGCCAAATCCGCGGCGTGGGGATCCCCGGTCACAGACCCGAGAGGCGACGTGCTAGAGGAGTGGGCCGTTACGACGGGCCTGGCCGTCTTGAATCGGGGATCGGCCTACACGTGTGTGCGGCAGCGGGGTGGGTCCATAGTGGACGTCTCGTTCGCCAGTCCCGCTGTCGCGCACCGCGTTCACGATTGGCACGTGGAAGAGGAGGTGGAGACGCTATCGGATCACCGATACATACGGTTCGACGTCTCCACCCAGACCGCTGGAGGTCGTAGCCAATCGGCCCCCCGAAGAGACGGCCCGCGTTGGGCGTTGAAACGCCTCGACAAGGAGGCTCTCGAGGAAGCCACCATCGTCCAAGCCTGGATCCGGGAGTCGGCTACCGTCGGTCCCGTCGACGTCGAACAGGAGGCGCAGTGGTTTAACGACGCGATGACTCAAATCTGCGACGCGTCCATGCCACGCGTCTCCTCTCTGTCTGCAAGGCGCCGCGTGTACTGGTGGTGCGTCGAGGTCGAGCGGTTGCGCGTCGAGTGCGCAGCCGCCAGACGCCCGTACACGCGGTGTCGGAGAAGACGTCTGCGGGATCCCGACGAAGAAGCCGCGCTGTATGAGGTGTACAGCGCGGCGAAGGAGGCTCTGTGGCTGGCCATCGGCGAGTCGAAGAAGCGCTCCAGAGAGGAGCTGCTGGCTACCCTAGACGGGGATCCGTGGGGGCGCCCTTACCGCACGGTCCGAGGGAAACTTCGGCCGTGGGCGCCCCCGCTAACGGAAGGGCTCGAGCCGCAGTTTCTGGAGCGAGTGGTCTCTGCTCTCTTCCCTGACAGGGCCGAGCACGAGCCACCGCCGATGGCTCTGCCCACAGCTGCAGAGCCGGAAGAAGAGGTAAGCGAAACCGTCCCAGAGGTGACACAAGCGGAGATGAGCGCAGTCGTGATGCGGCTCCGGGCAAAAAACACTGCTCCGGGGCCCGACGGAGTGCCTGGCCGCGCTCTAGTACTCGCCCTGAAGGAGCTGGAGCCCCCACTGAGGGGACTCTTCTCGGCGTGCCTTGAGCAGGGTCAGTTCCCTACGAGGTGGAAGGCTGGTCGACTGGTCCTGCTCAAGAAGGCGGGGCGCCCGGCGGATTCGTCGTCCGCTTATCGGCCCATAGTGCTGCTGGACGAGGCGGGCAAGTTGCTCGAGCGAGTAATCGCAGATCGCCTCGTCAGCCACTTGTCTACAGAGGGGCCGAACCTGGACGACAGCCAGTTTGGCTTCCGGCGTGGGCGCTCTACCATCGACGCCATCATGAGGGTTAGAGTCCTGGCGGAGGAAGCGGTGTCCCGGGGCGGGGTGGTGCTGGCGGTGTCCCTGGACATCTCGAACGCATTCAACACCCTGCCCTGGAGTTGCATCAGGGAGGCCCTGCGATACCATCGGGTGCCTCCCTACCTCCGCAACATAGTGGGGGCTTATTTGTCCGGAAGGTGTGTCACCTACATGGGACGCGACGGCGCGGGCCGTCGCGAGATGTCGTGCGGTGTTCCGCAGGGGTCGGTTCTGGGCCCACCCCTGTGGAACATCGGGTACGACTGGGTTTTGCGGTGCGAGCTCCAGCCGGGAGTGAACCTGACGTGTTATGCGGACGACACGCTGGTCACGGCTCGGGGGAGCTCGTACAGGGAAGCAGCGTTGCTGGCTACGGCTGCGGTCTCGCAGGTTGTGAGCCGCATACGACGCCTGGGCCTGGAGGTGGCCCTCAACAAGTCGGAGGCCATTGCCTTTCATGGCCCCCGACGGGCACCGCCGTTGGGATCGCACATTGTGGTCGGGGGGGTCCGGATCGCTGTCGAGTCAACCATGAAATACCTGGGATTGGTGCTCGACAGCCGTTGGGACTTCGGCCCCCACTTTCAGCGGCTGGTGCCCAAGTTGATGGGCGCGGCGGGCGCGCTGTCAACGCTGCTTCCCAATCTGGGGGGCCCGAGCACCGCCTGTAGGCGGTTGTACGTAGGGATCGTGCGATCGATGGCCCTTTATGGGGCCCCGATATGGGCGACGGACCTGACGGCCCGCACTATCGCCGTTCTGCGAAGACCGCAGAGAGCGATGGCCGTCAGGGTCGTACGGGGATATCGCACGATCTCCTACGAGGCGGCTTGCGTACTGGCCGGATCCCCACCGTGGGACCTGGAGGCGAAGACCCTCGCGACGCTGTACCAGTGGCGCGAGGGGGCCAAGCGTCGGGGCGAGAGACTGGTGGAGCGACAGATAACGCAGTATCGGTCTCAGCTCCGACAGGTCATGGTGGCGGAATGGCGGGGGAGGCTAGAGCTCCCTACCGCCGGCCTCGACACAATCGAGGCGATCCGGCCAGTACTCGACGACTGGCTCGGGAGGAAGCACGGCTCCCTGACGTTTCGGGCGACGCAGGTGCTCTCGGGGCACGGCTGCTTCGGGAAGTACTTGTGTCGCCTGAGCAGGGAGCCGGACGCCCGGTGCCATCACTGCGTCCACTGTCCGGAGGACACGGCGCGGCATACGCTGGCCGAGTGCGCCGCGTGGGATGAGCCGCGCCGTGCCCTCGTCGCAGAGGTAGGAGGAGACCTGTCGCTGCCGACCGTCGTTCGCTCTATGGTTGGCAGCGCAGAGTCCTGGGACGCAGTGATTTCCTTCTGCGAAGCCGTCATGTCGCAGAAGGAAGCTGCGGAGAGGGAGAGGGAGATGACTAGCTCCCGCCCATCCCGCAGCAGACGCACCGGGCGTCGGCAGAGGGCGGATAACGCCCTCTTCCGGCCCCCCTAAATTGGTCCAGGGGTGACGGATCCGGGGACATCCGTCGCCCCCCATCGCAATGGACCCGAGACGGCGGCGCGTAGTGTTCCACGCGCGCCTCTCTTAGACGTAACGGGGGGAGTCTCACACCTCACTCCCCCCCGAGACGAGGCCCGCAGGTCGAGCGGGCCGGCACTAGTCCGGGGCAGCGGAAGTCGCATCAGATCCCGTTGCCCCCCGACGCAAGTGTGCGAGGGAACACCGGTGTGGTTTTAGTCAGTAGGAGTCTGACAGACCCCTCCGCTCTCCCCAGGGCGGAGGACATCCATCGAGGATTTCCACATCGAGAACAAAAAAAAAAAAAAGGTTAGGTTGGGGTGCTAGGTCAGAAAACCTCCTAGGGGGCCCAGTGGCTGCCGGTCCTTCTCGATACGTCTGGAGGGAACAGCAGCTGCTGTGGACGGTGCACCCTGGGCGCGGCAGTATCCGTCCCCGATGAATGGGAAGAGATTCTTATTCCTCGGGGAACGTTACTGTCGTGGCCAATATTCTGACACGGTGGGGCGACTCCACGCGGCCCTCTGGGTCGCAGAGGGCGCAGTGGAGGAGCCAGGGCGGGCTCGGTGTGCCGCCGGGCGTTGGGCGCGCTCGGTCCGGTCTTGTGGAGGGCTGGCTCGGGCGCGCCCGGCGTCCGGCGGCGCACTGGGCCCGCCGGTGGTAGGACCGGACCTCTCGCTTCCCGGCGTGGTTGAGCGCCATGCTGGGGTTCGGGGAGGTCTGGTCAGCGGTCGCCTCCTTTTGCGAGTTCGCTCGCAAAGGGAGGAGGCGGAGCGCGCGCGGGGGGGGCGACCCTCTCGTTGCGCCGCTCCGCAGCGGAGGAGCCGGGGCGGGCTCGGTGTGCCGCCGGGCGTTGGGCGCGCTCGGTCCGGTATTGCAGAGCCGGTCCGGGCGCGTCCGGCTTCCGGTGGCGCACCGAGCCCGCCGGTGGTCGGACCGGGCCCTCGCTTCCCGGTGTGGTCGAAGCCGTGCTGGGGGGCGGGGAGGCACTGGTCAGCGGTAGCCTCCTTTTGCGAGTTCGCTCGCAAAGGGAGGAGGCGGAGCGCGCGCGGGGGGGGCGACCCTCTCGCTGCGCCGCTCCGCAGCGGAAGGGGGAGAAGGCTTCGTGCCCTCCCTCCTCATGGTGACGGGCGGGCGACAGGCGCGGGGGCGCCTTCGCCCGCATTGCACCCGTCACCTTCGCGGGTCATTCCGGCCCCCCACACCCGCGAGGGTGTGAGGGGTCGCCTTGCGGGGCAATCGTCGGCGGAGGACTGGTCGTTAAGGCTATGCCGGTTTCCCAGTCCCCCGCCACTATGACGAAGCGGGAATGCGCTGGGTCGTTTTAGTGGGTATACCGGGTTTGGTTCGCCCGGGGAGTCCCACATACCCCTCCTGTCCCCCGACGGGAGGGTATGCGTAATGCATTTTTTCCCAGCGTCAACAAAAAAAAAAAAAAAAAAAAAAAAAAAAAAAAAAGGTTAGGTTGGGGTAGGCCCTTCTCAGGGCCATCCAAAAGGCCCTTCTCAGGGCCACCCCGACGCAACAGCGTCTGAAGCTAGCCGCGCGCCGTCTGCGGCTAGCTATTTTGGAGGGGCCGAGTCGTCTGACAGCGACTCGGTCGTTCGAGGGTCGAACGCGAGTGGCTCGCGGTCGCGGAAGCGGGTCTTCCAAAGTTGCGGGTCCGAGAGCTCCTCGGCTTCGGGGTCCAAGCCGTTGTCGAAGGCTGGAAAGCCGACGACGACGGCCGCGGATACCCACGTCGTTGGGCTCGCGGACGCCCAGCGCCAGGTAGACCTGGCCCGGAAAGTGCAGCTCCAGCAAGAGCTGGAGGAGCGGGTTGCCGCCAAGGAGAAGCGTGCGTGCATCGCCCGTGCCAAGACCGGGTACGGTGCGTCCCGGGTGTTGTACGCGAACCACTCTTTGGCGGAGCTGGAGAGGATGGCGGAGGAGGACGAGGAGGAGATCGTTGAGGTCGCCTCTAAGTCCTCCAACCTGAAGGGCACTTTTCAAAAGGCCCTGAAGTGTCGGGCCGCGAGCATGCGCGGGGTCGTCGCTGAACTGATTCAGCGGACGGCCACCGACGAGACGCGACAACTGCAGGCGAGGGTGGATCGCCTGCAGTCGGAGGTCAGCCAGCTTCATCTGAAGCTGGCTGAAGCCACGGCCCGGCCACAACAGGCTGGGGCAAGCCCTGTGGCAGAGGGTGCTGCCTCGGCCCGGCCACAACAGGCCGATGCGAGCCCTGTGGCAGAGGGCGCTGCCTCGGCCCGGCCACAACAGGTCAAGGCGCGGCCTGCAGCAGAGGGCCCCTCCTCCAACCTTGAGGATATCATCCGCAAGGTAGTAATGGAGGAGAGGGCCTTCACGAGAGCCTGCTTTGCAGGAATAGAGGACCGGCTCCTGCCGGAGACGCGCCTCCGACCGCCGCTTGCGGCGGATAAGAGGCGGTCTGAGCCAGGGCCGTCCTCAAGCCAGGCAGGTGAGAGGCGGTCTGAGCCGGGGCCGTCTTCAACCCAGGCGGAAGATGCCCTTCTCCCGTCGACCACTCCGTCCAACGAGTGGACGAAAGTGGGCCGGAAGGGGAAGGGCAAAGGGAAGGGCAAGAGGTCGGCAGCGGCCCTCCCTGCCGTCCCTGCCGTCCCCGCTGCCCCCGCTCCCAGCCGGTCGCAGCCGACCGGCGGGGGAAGGGGTAAGGAGAGCGGCAAAGGGAAGGGCGGGGGAAGGGGGCAGTTGGTCCCCCCTAAAACCGCAGCCGTCGTGGTGACGCTCACCGCGGAGGCTGCGGGGCGAGGGGAGACCTACGCCTCCATTTTGGTGCGGGCGCGTGCCAATGCCGATCCTGCCCAACTTGGGATCGGCAGTGTGTCGTGCCGGCGGACGCAGGCCGGGGCTCGGATCTTCGAGTTCCCGGGGGCCGAGGGCAGCGCCCGCGCTGACCTCTTTGCAGCTAAGCTGCAGGAGGTCATCGCGGACTCTGCCCGGGTGGCCCGGCCGGTCAAGTCGGCGGCCATCGAGGTGACGGAGTTGGACGACTCCGTCACCAAGGAGGAGGTGGTGGCGGCGGTCGCAGCGGTAGGGGGCTGTGGCGCAGCGGCGGTCCAAGGCCGGGACATAAGGCCCGGCCGCGGCGGAATGGGCACGATCCGCCTCGAGTGCCCAATCGCAGCTGCCAAAGCCGTCCTTGCGAAAGGGCGGCTTCAAGTGGGCTTTAGCTCGGGTGCAGTTAGGGCACTCGAGGACCGGCCTCTGCGGTGTTTCCGGTGCTTCGGCATCGGTCACACCCGGCCCCTGTGTCCGTCCAAGGTTGACAGGACGGACACGTGCTACCGGTGCGGCAAGGAGGGCCACAAAGCCGCCTCCTGCCAGGCTGCCACACCGCACTGCGCGGTGTGTGCCGCCAGTGGCCGCCGGGCAGGCCACGTCATGAAGGGGGGGAAGTGCAATCCCCCCCCTAAGCGTGGCAAAGCGCAGGCGCCGACCGAGCCTGCACCTGCTGCTGCCGCTAACGCCGCCGTTCCTGCGGCGGCTGCGGAGGAGAGTGCGATGTCCGACTGATGGCCAGGGTCGAACATCGCATCCTTCAGGCGAACGCCAACCACTGCAGGACAGCCCAGGATCTGCTGATGCAGACCATGGCTGAGTGGTTGGTGGACTTGGCGGTGGTCGCCGAACCCTACTCGGTCCCTGGCCGTTGGCTGGGCGACCGGGACGGCTTAGTGGCGTTGGTGGCGCGGTCTTCCACGGACTCCCCTCCCCTCTCGCTCTTAGAGAGGGGACCGGGATACGTGGCCGCCGCGTGGGGAGAGATAGCGATGGTGGGGGTGTATTTCTCCCCAAACCGCCCTCTCTCGGACTTTGAGGATTTCCTCGAGATCCTCACTGCTGTCGTAGGGAGGGCGGCGCCACGCCAGGTCGTGGTGCTCGGCGACCTAAACGCCAAGTCGGTGGCCTGGGGCAACCCGGCCGCGGGCTGCAACGTCCGGGGACGCGCCGTCGAGTTTTGGGCGGCCTCGTGCGGTGTGTCCCTCCTCAACAGGGGGGCGGTCCACACGTGTGTGCGGCAACAGGGCGGGTCGGTGGTGGACGTGTCGTTTGCCACCCCCGCACTGGCCGCCCGCGTCGTGAACTGGCGGGTGGAGCTGGTGGAGACCTTGTCGGACCACCGTTACGTGCGGTTCGACATCTCCACACAGCGGGGCGGGGGGACGGCCCGCGCTGGGCAATCTCCCTTCCCGCGGTGGGCACTCACCCGCCTGGACCGGGAGGCAGCCAAGGAGGCCGCCTTCCTCCAGGACTGGCTGTCGCCTCCCCCTGTCGAGGAGGTCCCGGACGTTGACGCCGCAGCGGTCCGGCTACGGGGGTCTTTGACCGAGGTGTGCAACTCCAGCATGCCTCGGTCTCGCCGCCCGCCTCCCCGTCGTGCCGTGTACTGGTGGACGGAGGAGCTGGCGGGGCTCCGGGCCACCTGCGTGGCGGCCAGAAGGGCCTACGCGCGTAGCCGACGGCGCAGCGCCCAGAACCGAGTCCGGGCAGAGGAGGACCGCCTGTACGCCTCTTACCGAGAGGCTACGGCGGCCCTCAAGTCTGCAATGGGCGCTGCGCAGGACTCGGCGAGGGCCGAGATGCTGGAGGGTCTCGACAGGGACCCCTATGGGAGACCATATAAGGCGGCGCGGAACCAGCTGCGCCCCTATGGTCCCCCACTGTCGGAGACCCTCGAGCCGGCATTGTTGGATGGGGTGGTCCGGTCCCTGTTCCCACGCAGGACCGACTTCGCCCCACCAACAATGGATCCCCCGCAAGGGGCGGCTCCACCGGAGGTGGAGGTCCCCCCGGTGACGGAGGCGGAATTCTACGCGGGGGTACTCAGCCTCCGCGCAAAGAAGACCGCCCCCGGTCCGGACGGCGTCCCTGCACGGGTGGTGGAGATCGCCGCCTCCCAAATGGAGGACAGGTTTCGGGACCTCTTCAGCGCGTGTTTTACGGCTGGGAGGTTCCCGAAACTCTGGAAGGAGGGGCAATTGTGCCTCCTCCGGAAGGAGGGACGCCCGGTGGACTCCCCCTCGGCATACCGGCCCATCGTTCTGATCGATGAGGTCGGTAAATTGTTCGAGGGGATTGTCGCCAGGAGGCTGGATAGCCACTTGCGGGGGATAGGCCCGGATCTGTCGGACGCCCAGTTCGGTTTCCGTCGTGGGCGTTCGACGATCGACGCGCTGGCCCTTCTGAAGGGCCAGGTGAAGGAGGCGGTGGAGGCGGGGGACGGGGTGCTGGCGGTGTCATTCGACATTGCCAACGCCTTCAACTCCGTCCCCCACTCGACGATATTGGAGGCGCTCCGGTATCACGGAGTGCCCCAATATCTGCGGAGTCTCCTGGCCGACTACTTGGAGGACCGCGAGGTCCTCCTCGTGGACAAGTCGGCCACGGTGAGGCGGTACGGCGCAGAGTCCGGTGTTCCACAGGGGTCGGTTCTGGGGCCCCCCTTGTGGAACATCGGATTCGACTGGCTCCTGCGGGGAGTCCTCCTCCCGGGCACGAGTGTCATCTGCTACGCGGATGACACTCTGCTCACTGCACGGGGGAGGAACTTTGCCGACGCGGCCATTCTGGCCTCGGCTGGCGGATCCTTGGTGGCAGAGAGGATCCGCCGCCTGGGATTGAGGGTGGCGCTGCACAAAACGGAGGCCGTGTTCTTTCGCGGTCCCCGGCAGCGCTGCCCTGCCGACGCCCACATCGTCGTGGAGGGCGTCCGCATAGAGGTCCAGCCTCAGATGAAATATCTGGGGCTGGTGCTGGACGACAGGTGGCGCTTCGGCCCGCATTTCAGCGGGCTGTCGACGCGCCTGTTGAAGGCCGCGGACGCCCTCTCTTGGCTCCTCCCGAATCTGGGGGGGCCCAAGGCGAAATGCCGGCGCCTCTATGCCGGCATTTTGCGGAGCATGGCCCTATATGGGGCCCCCATTTGGGCGGACTCCCTCCACAGGAGGGAGAATGCCACCGCCATCCGCAGGCCCCAGCGGGCCATTGCACAGCGGGTGGCGAGGGCCTACCGCTCGGTGGGCTTCTCGGCGGCGTGCGCTCTGGCGGGCACCCCGCCATGGGAGTTGGAGGCTTGGGTGCTCGCCAGAGTGTACGAGTGGACGGCGCGCCGAAAGGCGCTCGGGGAGCGCCCCATGGGCGAAGAGCGGGAGGCGGTGCGGCGAGAGGCGAGGGACGCCATCGTCCTCCATTGGTCGGAGGACCTCGCCAGCGCCGCCTTTGGCCGCCGGACGTTGGACGCGCTCGGTCCGGTCCTGCGGGGCTGGCTCGAGCGGTCCCACGGTTTCCTCTCTTTCCGTCTGGTGCAGGTGTTATCCGGGCATGGTTGCTTCGGATCGTACCTGCACCGGATCGGGAGGGAGGAAACCCCGGCGTGCCACGACTGCGGCGCGGCGGAGGACACGGCGCAGCACACCCTCGAGGTGTGCCCGGCGTGGTCCGAGCTGCGCCGCGGTCTGACCGCGGTGGTCGGACCGGACCTCTCGCTTCCTGGCGTGGTGGACGCCATGCTGGGGAGCGAGGAGGCCTGGTCAGCGGTGGCCTCCTTTTGCGAGGAGGTCATCTCGCAAAAGGAGGAGGCGGAGCGGGCGCGGGAGGACGATCCTCTCGCTGTGCCGCTCCGCAGACGAAGAAGGGGGAGAAGGCGTCGTGCCCTCCCTCCTCATGGTGACGGGCGGGCGACAGGCACGGGGGTGCCTTCGCCCGCATTGCACCCGTCACCTTCGTCGGTCATTCCCGACCCCCCGCACCCGTGAGGGTGTGAGGGGTCTGCCTTTCAATCGTCGGCGGAGGACTGGAAGTAAAGGCTTTGCCGGTTTCCCAGTCCCCCGCCACTGTGACGAAGCGGGAATGCGCTGGGTCGTTTTAGTGGGTATACCGGGTCCGCCCGGGGAGTCCCACATACCCCTTCCGTCCCCCGACGGGAGGGTATGCGTAATGCATTTTTTCCCAGCGTCAAAAAAAAAAAAAAAAAAAAAAAAAAAAAAAAAAAAAAAAAAAAAAAAAAAAAAAAAAAAAAAAAGGTTAGGTTGGGGTGCTAGGTCAGAAAACCTCCTAGGGGGCCCAGTGGCTGCCGGTCCTTCTCGATACGTCTGGAGGGAACAGCAGCTGCTGTGGACGGTGCACCCTGGGCGCGGCAGTATCCTTCCCCGATGAATGGGAAGAGATTCTTATTCCTCGGGGAATGTTACTGTCGTGGCCAATATTCTGACACGGGAGGGGGTCCTATTTGGACTGCGCTGTTCCGCGTGACCCTCTGAAAAGCAGAGGGCACAGCGGAGGAGCAAGGGCGGGCTCGGTGAGCACTCACCCTGCCTCCGAGCAGACAGAGAAGGATTCCATCCTTCACTGTCTCCGCCGATCTCGTAATCCCATCGTCGACGTCTCGCGGCTTCGATAGGGACCGAGGGTCTTGGCTTAACCGCCCGGACCGCGAGGTAGAAAACCTCTATAAAAAGTTACCCCGAATCCCAAGCGGCGGCGCACCGCGAAGGGATGTATGGCTGACGGGAGATCTTATGGATCAATCAGTCGTTAGTGCGACCCTCGTTCATTCCTCGAAGTTCTCGGGGAGTGAATGAAGAAAAAAGGGCTGGGATGTATCGTCGTGTACCGTGCGATGGCTCACGGAGCGGGCTCATCGGACGGTACGTGATCATGGCACTCATCGCCCTCTGGTACGCGTCTGCCCATCAGACGTGACTGTGAGGGTGATGGGACAGCCATAGGGTAAAACAGGGGGGGGGGGAATGAAGAAGTAGGAGACAGGGACCACACCCTTCAAAGGAAATTAAAAACATGAAAAAGACGAATTGTAAAGAAATATCCCAGGGCGGTACCAGCTGCTCAGCAGCTGGAGAATCCGCCACGACCCCTTCGGGGTCGTCATGCCCTCAATCGTATTCTGGGGAGGGCAACAATCGTCATCCACCTGCCAATGGCAACGAGAGCCGAGGAGGCTCAACAAGATCACGGTCTTTTGAAGACCTGATCTCTTTTAGTTTTAACACACCCGACCGAGTACCGGGTGAGCGCCGCGCGTTGGACGCAGTGTCGGACTCTGGCGCTGCGTCACTGAGGAGCCTCTGCTCCCCAGTGGAACCACGTGTTGTTCTGGAGAGGGTGAATGTGTTGTCGGAGGTCAACAACGACACACCGCAAGCAGTTACGGCTGCTCCCTCCAAGTTTTGGGGGAAACGGCCGCGTGCCTGTGAGTCGGAAGCGGGTTCGGCGGGTCTGTCATCTAGCGAGGAGGACCTGCCGGCCCCCAAGGTGCCGACGGCCAGGAGGGGCGGACGACGCGGGATATCTTCCGGACCGAGCTCTCCGGCAGCGTCCCGCGACTCCCTGAGCCGCTTTCTGAAGCGGCCCGATATGCCGGTAGCCAGTGGAGCAAGCGACTCCGACGGGGCAATGCAGGTGGAGCAGGCTGAAACCTCCACGGCATTGGTGAGCACCAAAGCGGAGCTCAATGCCGCGAGGCGGGAGGGCCGGAAGGCTATCGCGACCGATGAGGTCGCTGAAATGGCCCGGCAAGCAAGGGAGAGGAGGTTGCAGGCCGCCGCCGTTGCCCCTGAAGGCCTGACGGCAGAGGCGCTCAGCCGACAAGTTTTGGACGGCGTGGACGTTGTCCTGAAGGTGGCTACGAAATCGGGCAACCTGAAGGGCACGTTCACGCGGGCTCTGAAGGAGGCGGCAGACGGCATCAGGGAGGCGGTTGAAGTCCTCCTTGAACGAACAACCTCGGAGGAGACGGTAAAGCTCCAAGAGGAAAATAACCGTCTCCACACGAGGCTGGAGGAGCTTCAACGGGAGGTGAGCGCCCTGAGGGCGGACTTCAGCCGGCAGCAGGGTGCGACGACTACAGACAGTCGTGCCCAGCCACAGAACGGGTCTTTGGGGGAAGACCAATTCAACCGGCTGCTGAGCATAATGTCCGCCCGCCTGGACAGCATAGAGCCCAGGCTCAACCCCCCTATTAGCCTTCGCCCGCCGCTGGCAGCAGATAGGCGAAGGAAGGAGGCGGAGCCCGCTGCAGCAACGGCTGGGCCGTCGTGGGCACAGGTGGCTAAAGCGCCACCTGCGCCAAAAAAGCTCAAGCAGGTGGCCAAAACGCCTTCGCAGGCAGCCAAAAAACCAGCGCAGGTGGCCAAGGGGTCCTCGCAGGCAGCCAAGAGGCCCTCGCAGGCAGCCAAGAGGCCCTCGCAGGCGGCCGGGAAGCCCTCGCAGGTGGCCACAAAGCCCACAGAAGGGGCCACAAATACTAGAACGCAGGGGAATGACCCGGCTCCCAACGAGGGTGCTTGGGAGACGGCCGAAGGCCGAAAAAAGAGGCGGAAGAGGGGCCGCAAGGCCAAGAACGCACCGGGCTCAAGGGGGCAGGCCCCAAGAATCCGCATCCCTCGCTCCGAGGCTGTGGTGGTCACGCTGCAGCCCGAAGCCAAAGAGCGGGGGGTGACTTACCAGAAGGTACTGGCGGAGGCGAGGGGCAAGCTGGCCTTCGCCGATTTCGGCACCCCAGACGGCTTCCGTTTCAGGACGGCAGCCACGGGGGCCAAAATGTTTGAGTTGGCGGGGGCCAGCAGTGCCGAGAGGGCGGACTCTCTAGCTGCAAAGCTGAGGGACGTCCTCAACCCCGAGGAGGCCCGGGTGTCCAGGCCCATTAAAACGGCTGAGGTGCGGGTCGATGGGCTGGACGACTCCGTGACCCCAGAGGAGGTGGTGGCGGCCATAGCCCGGAGCGGCGGATGCCCGCCAGAAAATGTGCGGGCGGGCGACATCCGCGTCAATGCTGGCGGGCTTGGCACCATCTGGGTGCGGTGTCCGGTGGCTGCGGCGAAGCAGGTCGCCGACGCGGGACGTTTGCTGGTGGGCTGGGTGTCAGCGAGGGTTAAACTCCTGACACCCCGGGCCTTACAGTGTTATCGGTGTCTGGAGAAAGGCCACGTCCGGGCACTGTGCACTGCCGAAACAGACCGCAGCGATTTGTGCTATCGCTGCGGTCAGCCTGGGCATAAGGCGTCCCAGTGCTCCGCGGAACCAAACTGCAGCCTCTGTACAGCTGCAGGAAAGTCCGCGGGGCACAGCATAGGTGGCAACGCTTGCGGCGCGCCCAGAAAGCGCAGCAAGCGGTGGACAAGACCTGCGGGGGCCGCACCCCCTAGCACCTCTTTGGCCGACTCCCGGCCTGTGGTTGGAAACGCCGGGGAAATGGAGTGCCAGTGATGGCCGTCCGTTTCCTCCAGGCGAATATCAACCACTGCACCAGAGCTCAGGATCTCTTGGTCCTGAGCATGGCGGAGTGGTTGATAAATGTGGCGGTGGTCGCTGAGCCGTATTTCGTCCCCCCCCGGGAAAACTGGGCGGGGGATCTGGACGGCCTGGTGGCCATCATCGGCGCGACTCTTGTCGACGTATCCCGGGGTCACGGTTGGGTAGCCGCCCTTGTGAACGGGATCGTCACGATTGGGGCATACTTTTCGCCCAACAGGAGTCTCGCCGACTTCGAGAGTTTCCTCGTCGAGTTGGGAGCCGTCGTCGGCCGGTCTCATCCTCGGCCCGTTTTGCTTCTCGGTGATCTGAACGCCAAATCCGCGGCGTGGGGATCCCCGGTAACAGACCCGAGAGGCGACGTGCTAGAGGAGTGGGCCGTTACGACGGGCCTGGCCGTCTTGAATCGGGGATCGGCCTACACGTGTGTGCGGCAGCGGGGTGGGTCCATAGTGGACGTCTCGTTCGCCAGTCCCGCTGTCGCGCACCGCGTTCACGATTGGCACGTGGAAGAGGAGGTGGAGACGCTATCGGATCACCGATACATACGCTTCGACGTCTCCACCCAGACCGCTGGAGGTCGTAGCCAATCGGCCCCCCGAAGAGACGGCCCGCGTTGGGCGTTGAAACGCCTCGACAAGGAAGCTCTCGAGGAAGCCACCATCGTCCAAGCCTGGATCCGGGAGTCGGCTACCGTCGGTCCCGTCGACGTCGAACAGGAGGCGCAGTGGTTTAACGACGCGATGACGCAAATCTGCGACGCGTCCATGCCACGCGTCTCCTCTCTGTCCGCAAGGCGCCGCGTGTACTGGTGGTGCGTCGAGGTCGAGCGGTTGCGCGTCGAGTGCGCAGCCGCCAGACGCCCGTATACGCGGTATCGGAGGAGACGTCTGCGGGATCCCGACGAAGAAGCCGCGCTGTATGAGGTGTACAGCGCGGCGAAGGAGGCTCTGTGGCTGGCCATCGGCGAGTCGAAGAAGCGCTCCAGAGAGGAGCTGCTGGCGACCCTAGACGGGGATCCGTGGGGGCGCCCGTACCGCACGGTCCGAGGGAAACTTCGGCCGTGGGCGCCCCCGCTAACGGAAGGTCTCGAGCCAGAGTTTCTGGAGCGAGTGGTCTCGGCTCTCTTCCCTGATAGGGCCGAGCACGAGCCACCGCCGATGGCTCTGCCCACAGCTGCAGAGCCGGAAGAAGAGGAGAGCGAAACCGTCCCAGAGGTGACACAGGCGGAGATGAGCGCGGTCGTGATGCGGCTCCGGGCAAAAAACACTGCTCCGGGGCCCGACGGAGTGCCTGGCCGCGCTCTAGTACTCGCCCTGAAGGAGCTGGAGCCCCCACTGAGGGGACTCTTCTCGGCGTGCCTTGAGCAGGGTCAGTTCCCTACGAGGTGGAAGGCTGGTCGACTGGTCCTGCTCAAGAAGGCGGGGCGCCCGGCGGATTCGTCGTCCGCTTATCGGCCCATAGTGCTGCTGGACGAGGCGGGCAAGTTGCTCGAGCGAGTAATCGCAGATCGCCTCGTCAGCCACTTGTGTACAGAGGGGCCGAACCTGGACGACAGCCAGTTTGGCTTCCGGCGTGGGCGCTCTACCATCGACGCAATCATGAGAGTAAGAGTCCTGGCGGAGGAAGCGGTGTCCCGGGGTGGGGTGGTGCTGGCGGTGTCCCTGGACATCTCCAACGCATTCAACACCCTGCCCTGGAGTTGCATCAGGGAGGCCCTGCGATACCATCGGGTGCCTCCCTACCTCCGCAACATAGTGGGGGCTTATTTGTCCGGAAGGTGTGTCACCTACATGGGACGCGACGGCGCGGGCCGTCGCGAGATGTCGTGCGGTGTTCCGCAGGGGTCGGTTCTGGGCCCACCCCTGTGGAACATCGGATACGACTGGGTTTTGCGGTGCGAGCTCCCGCCGGGAGTGAACCTGACGTGTTATGCGGACGACACGCTGGTCACGGCTCGGGGGAGCTCGTACAGGGAAGCAGCGTTGCTGGCTACGGCTGCGGTCTCGCAGGTGGTGAGCCGCATACGACGCCTGGGCCTGGAGGTGGCCCTCAACAAGTCGGAGGCCATTGCCTTTCATGGCCCCCGACGGGCACCGCCGTTGGGATCACACATTGTGGTCGGGGGGGTCCGGATCGCTGTCGAGTCAACCATGAAATACCTGGGATTGGTGCTCGACAGCCGTTGGGACTTCGGCCCCCACTTTCAGCGGCTGGTGCCCAAGTTGATGGGCGCGGCGGGCGCGCTGTCAACGCTGCTTCCCAATCTGGGGGGCCCGAGCACCGCCTGTAGGCGGTTGTACGTAGGGATCGTGCGATCAATGGCCCTTTATGGGGCCCCGATATGGGCGACGGACCTGACGGCCCGCACTATCGCCGTTCTGCGAAGACCGCAGAGAGCGATGGCCGTCAGGGTCGTACGGGGATATCGCACGATCTCCTACGAGGCGGCTTGCGTACTGGCCGGATCCCCACCGTGGGACCTGGAGGCGAAGACCCTCGCGACGCTGTACCAGTGGCGCGAGGGGGCCAATCGTCGGGGCGAGAGACTGGTGGAGCGACAGATAACGCAGTACCGGTCTCAGCTCCGACAGGTCATGGTGGCGGAATGGCGGGGGAGGCTAGAGCTCCCTACCGCCGGCCTCGACACAATCGAGGCGATCCGGCCAGTACTCGACGACTGGCTCGGGAGGAAGCACGGCTCCCTGACGTTTCGGGCGACGCAGGTGCTCTCGGGGCACGGCTGCTTCGGGAAGTACTTGTGTCGCCTGAGCAGGGAGCCGGACGCCCGGTGCCATCACTGCGTCCACTGTCCGGAGGACACGGCGCGGCATACGCTGGCCGAGTGCGCCGCGTGGGATGAGCCGCGCCGTGCCCTCGTCGCAGAGGTAGGAGGAGACCTGTCGCTGCCGACCGTCGTTCGCTCTATGGTTGGCAGTACAGAGTCCTGGGACGCAGTGATTTCCTTCTGCGAAGCCGTCATGTCGCAGAAGGAAGCTGCGGAGAGGGATAGGGAGATGACTAGCTCCCGCCCATCCCGCAGCAGACGCACCGGGCGTCGGCAGAGGGCGGATAACGCCCTCTTCCGGCCCCCCTAAATAGGTCCAGGGGCGACGGATTTGGGGACATCCGTCGCCCCCCATCGCAATGGACCCGAGACGGTGGCGCGTAGTGTTCCACGCGCGCCTCTCTTAGACGTAACGGGGGGAGTTTCACACCTCACTCCCCCCCGAGACGAGGCCCGCAGGTCGAGCGGGCCGGCACTAGTCCGGGGCAGCGGAAGTCGCATCAGATCCCGTTGCCCCCCGACGCAAGTGTGCGAGGGAACACCGGTGTGGTTTTAGTCAGTAGGAGTCTGACAGACCCCTCCGCTCTCCCCAGGGTGGAGGACATCCATCGAGGATTTCCACATCGAGAACAAAAAAAAAAAAAAAAAAAAGGTTAGGTTAGGTTAGGTTAGGTTGGGGGGGGTGCTAGGTCAGAAAACCTCCTAGGGGGCCCAGTGGCTGCCGGTCCTTCTCGATACGTCTGGAGGGAACAGCAGCTGCTGTGGACGGTGCACCCTGGGCGCGGCAGTATCCGTCCCCGATGAATGGGAAGAGATTCTTATTCCTCGGGGAACGTTACTGTCGTGGCCAATATTCTGACACGGTGGGGCGACTCCACGCGGCCCTCTGGGACGCAGAGGGCGCAGTGGAGGAGCCAGGGCGGGCTCGGTGTGCCGCCGGGCGTGGCGCGCTCGGTCCGGTCTTGGGAGGGCTGGATCGGGCGCGTCCGGCTTCCGGCGGCACACCGAGCCCGCCGGTGGGTGGACCGGGCCCTCGCTTCCCGGCGTGGTCGATGCCATGCTGGGGGGTGGGGAGGCCTGGTCAGCGGTCGCCTCCTTTTGCGAGTTCGCTCGCAAAGGGAGGAGGCGGAGCGCGCGGGGGGGGCGATCCTCTCGTTGCGCCGCTCCGCAGCGGAGGAGCCGGGGCGGGCTCGGTGTGCCGCCAGGCGTTGGACGCGTCCGGCGTCCGGCGGCGCACCGAGCCCACCGGTGGTCGGACCGGACCTCTCGCTTCCCGGCGTGGTCGATGCCATGCTGGGGGGCGGGGAGGCCTGGTCAGCGGTCGCCTCCTTTTGCGAGTTCGCTCGCAAAGGGAGGAGGCGGAGCGCGCGCGGTGGGGGCGACCCTCTCGCTGCGCCGCTCTGCAGCGGAAGGGGGAGAAGGCGTTGTGCCCTCCCTCCTCATGGTGACGGCGGGCGGCAGGCACGGGGGTGCCTTCGCCCGCATTGCACTCGTCACCTTTGCGGGTCATTCCGGCCCCCCACACCCGCGAGGGTGTGAGGGGTCGCCTTGCGGGGCAATCGTCGGCGGAGGACTGGTCGTTAAGGCTATGCCGGTTTCCCAGTCCCCCGCCACTATGACGAAGCGGGAATGCGCTGGGTCGTTTTAGTGGGTATACCGGGTCCGCCCGGGGAGTCCCACATACCCCTCCTGTCCCCCGATGGGAGGGTATGCGTAATGCATTTTTTCCCAGCGTTAACAAAAAAAAAAAAAAAAAAAAAAAAAAAAAAAAAAAAAAAAAAAAAAAAAAAAAAAGGTTAGGTTGGGGTGCTAGGTCAGAAAACCTCCTAGGGGGCCCAGTGGCTGCCGGTCCTTCTCGATACGTCTGGAGGGAACAGCAGCTGCTGTGGACGGTGCACCCTGGGCGCGGCAGTATCCGTCCCCGATGAATGGGAAGAGATTCTTATTCCTCGGGGAACGTTACTGTCGTGGCCAATATTCTGACACGGTGGGGCGACTCCACGCGGCCCTCTGGGACGCAGAGGGCGCAGTGGAGGAGCCAGGGCGGGCTCGGTCTGCCGCCGGGCGTTGGACGCGTCCGGCGTCCGGCGGCGCACCAAGCCCGCCGGTGGTCGGACCGGGCCCTCGCTTCCCGGCGTGGTCGATGCCATGCTGGGGGGCGGGGAGGCCTGGTCAGCGGTCGCCTCCTTTTGCGAGTTCGCTCGCAAAGGGAGGAGGCGGAGCGCGCGCGGGGGGGCGATCCTCTCGTTGCGACGCTCCGCAGCGGAGGAGCCGGGGCGGGCTCGGTGTGCCGCCGGGCGTTGGGCGCGCTCGGTCCAGTCTTGTGGAGGGCTGGCTCGGGCGCGCCCGGCGTCCGGCGGCGCACTGGGCCCGCCGGTGGTAGGACCGGACCTCTCGCTTCACGGCGTGGTTGAGCGCCACGCTGGGGGGCGGGTTGGCCTGGTCAGCGGTCGCCTCCTTTTGTGAGTTCGTCTCGCAAAGGGAGGAGGCGGGGCGCGCGCGGGGGGACGATCCCCTCGCTGCGCCGCTCCGCAGCGGAAGGGGGAGAGGGCGTTGTGCCCTCCCTCCTCACGGTGACGGCGGGCGGCAGGCACGGGGGTGCCTTCGCCCGCATTGCACTCGTCACCTTTGCGGTCATTCCGGCCCCCCACACTCGTAAGGGTGTGAGGGGTTGTCTTGCGGGGCAATCGTCGGCGGAGGACTGGACGTAAAGGCTTTGCCGGTTTCCCAGTCCCCCGCCACTATGACGAAGCGGGAATGCGCTGGGTCGTTTTAGTGGGTATACCGGGTTTGGTTCGCCCGGGGAGTCCCACATACCCCTCCTGTCCCCCGATGGGAGGGTATGCGTAATGCATTTTTTCCCAGCGTCAACAAAAAAAAAAAAAAAAAAAAGGTTAGGTTAGGTTGGGGGACCCCCCACAGAGCATACGTCCACGTCGTGTCCCCTGGAAACAGCCCAGTTCTGACCACCGTAACGGAGTGGCAGACTGGGACTGGCCAAAGTGCTCTGTGATCTCGAAGCGAATTGATTGCCATTTTAACTGCCTTGATTGCGATTTTAACTGCCTTGTTTCGTTTCGAAATGCCTGCGACGCCCTCGCGGGACGCCTGCGGGCGATTTTTAAAAACAAAAGGCCCTTCTCAGGGCCAACCCAAAGGCCCTTCTCAGGGCCAACCCAAAGGCCCTTCTCAGGGCCAACCCAAAGGCCCTTCTCAGGGCCAACCCAAAGGCCCTTTTCAGGGCCATCCAAAAGGCCCTTCTCAGGGCCACTCCGACGCTTCGGCGTCAGAGGCCAGCCGCGCGCCGTCTGCGGCTAGCTTCTCTGGAGGGGCGGACGAGTCGTCCGATAACGACTCATGTGTGTCGGACGCCGTCGATCCTCGGTCGCGGAAGCGGTCGCAGCTGCGGAAGCGGCCACGATCGCAGAACGGTGGGTCCGAGGGCTCCTCGGCCTCGGGGCCGTCGAAGGCTAAAGAGCCAACGACGGCCGCGTCGACCCATGTTGTTGGGCTGGCGGACGCCCAACGCCAGTTGGACCTGGCTCGGCGGGTGCAGCTCCAGCAAGAGCTGGAGGAGCGGGTTGCCGCTAAGGAGGAGCGGGCGCACATCGCCCGGGCCAAGTCCGGGTACGGTGCGTCCCGCATCCTGTACGCGGACTATTCTCTGGCCGAGCTGGAGAGAATGGCGGAGGAGGACAAGGAGGAGATAGTGGAGGTCGCCTCCAAGTCCTCCAACATTAAGGGGACCTTGCAGAAGGCCCTTAAGTGCAGGGCCGCGAGCATGCGCGGTGTCGTCGCGGAGCTGGTCCAGCGTAAGACCACCGACGAGACGCGGCAACTGCAGGCGAAGATTGATCGCCTGCAGTCGGAGGTCAGCCAGCTTCATCTGAAGCTGGCTGAAGCCACGGCCCGGCCACAACAGGCCGGGGCGAGCCCTGTGGCAGAGGGCGCTGCCTCGGCCCGGCCACAACAGGCCAAGGCGAGGCCTGCAGCAGAGGGCCCCTCCTCCAACCTTGAGGATATCATCCGCAAGGTAATAATGGAGGAGAGGGCCTTCACCCGAGCCTGCTTCGCAGGGATTGAGGACCGGCTCCTGCCGGAGAAGCGCCTCCGACCGCCGCTTGCGGCGGATAAGAGGCGGTCCGAGCCGGGGCCGTCCTCAGCCCAGGCGGAGGAGAGGCGGCCTGAGCCGGGGCCGTCCTCCTCCCAGGAGGAAGACGCCCTTCTTCCCTCGACCACCCCGTCCAACGAGTGGACGGAGGTGCGTAAGGGGAAGGGAAAAGGGAAGGGCAAGAGGTCGGCAGCGGCCGTCCATGCCGTCCCTGCCGTCCCCGCCACCTCCGCTCCCAGCCAGTCACAGACGACTGGCAAGGGACAGGGCAAGGGGAAAGGGAATGGGAGAGGAAGAAGGGGGCAGTTGGTCCCCCCTAGAACCGCGGCCGTCGTGGTGACGCTCACCGCGGAGGCTGCGGGGCGAGGGGAGACCTACGCCTCCATTTTGGTGCGGGCGCGTAGCAATGCCGATCCCACCCAATTGGGGATCGGCAGTGTATCGTGCCGGCGGACGCAGGCCGGGGCTCGAATCTTCGAGTTCCCGGGGGCCGAGGGCAGCGCCCGCGCTGACCTCTTTGCAGCCAAGCTGCAGGAGGTTATCGCGGACTCTGCCAAGGTGGCCCGGCCGGTCAAGACGGCGGCCATCGAGGTGACGGAGCTGGATGACTCCGTCACCAAGGAGGAGGTGGTGGCGGCGGTCGCAGCGGTGGGGGGCTGTGCCGCAGCGGCGGTCCAAGGCCGGGACATAAGGCCCGGCCGCGGCGGAATGGGCACTATCCGCCTCGAGTGCCCAATCGCAGCTGCCAAAGCCGTCCTTGTGAAAGGACGGCTTCAAGTCGGGTTCAGCTCGGGCACAGTCCGGGCACTCGAGGACCAGCCGCTGCGGTGTTTCCGGTGCTTCGGCATCGGACACACCCGGCCCCTGTGTCCGTCCAAAGTGGACCGGTCGGACACTTGCTACCGCTGCGGCAAGGAGGGCCACAAAGCCGCCTCCTGCCAGGCCGCCACACCGCACTGCGCGGTGTGTGCCGCCAGTGGCCGCCGGGCAGGCCACGTCATGAAGGGGGGGAAGTGTAATCCCCCCCGTAAGCGTGGCAAAGCGCAGGCGCCGACCGGGCCTGCGCCTGTTGCTGCTGTTGCCGCAAATACCGCCGTTCCTGCGGCGGCTGCGGAGGAGGGTGCGATGTCCGACTGATGGGAGTCGAGCATCGCATCCTTCAGGCGAACGCCAACCACTGCAGGACAGCCCAGGATCTGCTGATGCAGACCATGGCTGAGTGGTTGGTGGACTTGGCGGTGGTCGCCGAACCCTACTCGGTCCCTGGCCGTTGGCTGGGCGACCGGGACGGCCTGGTGGCGTTGGTGGCGCGGTCTTCCACGGACTCCCCTCCCCTCTCGCTCTTAGAGAGGGGACCGGGATACGTGGCCGCCGCGTGGGGAGAGATAGGAATAGTGGGGGTGTATTTCTCCCCAAACCGCCCTCTCTCGGACTTTGAGGATTTCCTCGAGATCCTCACTGCTGTCGTAGGGAGGGCGGCGCCACGCCAGGTCGTGGTGCTCGGCGACCTAAACGCCAAGTCGGTGGCCTGGGGCAACCCGGCCGCAGGCTGCAACGTCCGGGGACGCGCCGTCGAGTTTTGGGCGGCCTCGAGCGGTGTGTCCCTCCTCAACAGGGGGGCGGTCCACACGTGTGTGCGGCAACAGGGCGGGTCGGTGGTGGACGTGTCGTTTGCCACCCCCGCGCTGGCCGCCCGCGTCGTGAACTGGCGGGTGGAGCTGGTGGAGACCTTGTCGGACCACCGTTATGTGCGGTTCGACATCTCCACACAGCGGGGAGGGGGGACGGCCCGCGCTGGGCAATCTCCCTTCCCGCGGTGGGCACTCACCCGCCTGGACAGGGAGGCAGCCAGGGAGGCCGCCTTCCTCCAGGACTGGCTGTCGCCTCCCCCTGTCGAGGAGGTCCCGGACGTTGACGCCGCAGCGGTCCGGCTACGGGGGTCCTTGACCGAGGTGTGCAACTCCAGCATGCCTCGGTCTCGCCGTCCGCCTCCACGTCGTGCCGTGTACTGGTGGACGGAGGAGCTGGCAGGGCTCCGGGCCACCTGCGTGGCGGCCAGAAGGGCCTACGCGCGTAGCCGACGGCGCAGCGCCCAGAACCGAGTCCGGGCAGAGGAGGACCGCCTGTACGCCTCTTACCGAGAGGCTACGGCGGCCCTCAAGTCTGCAATGGGCGCTGCGCAGGACTCGGCGAGGGCCGAGATGCTGGAGGGTCTCGACAGGGACCCCTATGGGAGACCATATAAGGCGGCGCGGAATCAGCTCCGCCCCTATGGTCCCCCATTGTCGGAGACCCTCGAGCCGGCATTGTTGGATGGGGTGGTCCGGTCCCTGTTTCCACGCAGGACCGACTTCGCCCCTCCAACAATGGATCCCCCGCAAGGGGCGACTCCACCGGAGGCGGAGGTCCCCCCGGTCACGGCGGCGGAATTCTACGCGGGGGTATTGAGCCTCCGCGCGAAGAAGACCGCCCCCGGTCCGGACGGCGTCCCTGCACGGGTGGTGGCGATTGCCGCCTCCCAAATGGAGGACAGGTTTCGGGACCTCTTCAGCGCGTGTTTTACGGCTGGGAGGTTCCCGAAACTCTGGAAGGAGGGGCAATTGTGCCTCCTCCGGAAGGAGGGACGCCCGGTGGACTCCCCCTCGGCATACCGGCCCATCGTTCTGCTCGATGAGGTCGGTAAATTGTTCGAGGGGATTGTCGCCTCCCGGCTGGATAGCCATTTGCGGGGGATAGGCCCGGATCTGTCGGACGCCCAGTTCGGTTTCCGTCGTGGGCGTTCGACGATCGACGCGCTGGCCCTCCTCAAGGGCCAGGTGAAGGAGGCGGTGGAGGCGGGGGACGGAGTGCTGGCGGTGTCGTTCGACATTGCCAACGCCTTCAACTCCGTCCCCCACTCGACGATATTGGAGGCGCTCCGGTACCACGGAGTGCCCCAATACCTGCGGAGCCTCCTGGCCAGCTACTTGGAGGGCCGAGAGGTCCTCCTAGTGGACAAGACGGCCACCGTGAGGCGGTACGGCGCTGAGTCCGGTGTTCCACAGGGGTCGGTCCTGGGGCCCCCCTTGTGGAACATCGGATTCGACTGGCTCCTGCGGGGAGTCCTCCTCCCGGGCACGAGTGTCATCTGCTACGCGGATGACACTCTGCTCACTGCCCGGGGGAGGAACTTTGCCGACGCGGCCATTCTGGCCTCGGCGGGCGGGTCCTTGGTGGCAGAAAGGATCCGCCGCCTGGGATTGAGGGTGGCGCTGCATAAAACGGAGGCCGTGTTCTTCCGCGGTCCCCGGCAGCGCTGCCCTGCCGACGCCCACATCATCGTGGAGGGCGTCCGTATAGGGGTCCAGCCTCAGATGAAATATCTGGGGCTGGTGCTGGACGACAGGTGGCGTTTCGGCCCGCACTTCAGCGGGCTGTCGACGCGCCTGTTGAAGGCCGCGGGCGCCCTCTCGTGGCTCCTCCCGAACCTGGGGGGGCCCAAGGCGAAATGCCGGCGCCTCTATGCCGGCATTTTGCGGAGCATGGCCCTTTACGGGGCTCCCATCTGGGCGGACTCCCTCCATAGGAGGGAGAATGCTACCGCCATCCGCAGGCCCCAGCGGGCCATTGCACAGCGGGTGGCGAGGGCTTACCGCTCAGTGGGCTTTTCGGCGGCGTGCGCTCTGGCCGGCACCCCGCCTTGGGAGTTGGAGGCATGGGTGCTCGCCAGAGTGTACGAGTGGACGGCGCGCCGAAAGGCGCTCGGGGAGCGCCCCATGGGCGAAGAGCGGGAGGCGGTGCGGCGAGAGGCGAGAGACGCCATCATCCTCCATTGGTCGGAGGACCTCGCCAGCGCCGCCTTTGGCCGCCGGACGTTGGACGCGCTGGGTCCGGTCCTGCGGGGCTGGCTCGAGCGGTCCCACGGTTTCCTCTCTTTCCGTCTGGTGCAGGTGTTATCCGGGCATGGTTGCTTCGGATCGTACCTGCACCGGATCGGGAGGGAGGAAACCCCGGCGTGCCACGACTGCGGCGCGGCGGAGGACACGGCGCAGCACACCCTCGAGGTGTGCCCGGCGTGGTCCGAGCTGCGCCGCGGTCTGACCGCGGTGGTCGGACCGGACCTCTCGCTTCCTGGCGTGGTGGACGCCATGCTGGGGAGCGAGGAGGCCTGGTCAGCGGTGGCCTCCTTCTGCGAGGACGTAATCTCGCAAAAGGAGGCAGCGGAGCGCGCGCGGGAGGACGATCCTCTCGCTGCGGCGCTCCGCAGACGAAGACGGGGGAGAAGGCGTCGTGCCCTCCCTCCTAATGGTGACGGGCGGGCGGCAGGCACGGGGGTGCCTTCGCCCGCATTGCACCCGTCACCTTCGTCGGTCATTCCCGACCCCCCACACCCGTGAGGGTGTGAGGGGTCTGTGCCTTTCAATCGTCGGCGGAGGACTGGAAGTAAAGGCTGTGCCGGTTTCCCAGTCCCCCGCCACTGTGACGAAGCGGGAATGCGCTGGGTCGTTTTAGTGGGTATACCGGGTCCGCCCGGGGAGTCCCACATACCCCTCCTGTCCCCCGACGGGAGGGTATGCGTAATGCATTTTTTCCCAGCGTCAAAAAAAAAAAAAAAAACAAAAAAAAAAAAAAAAAAAAAAAGGTTAGGTTGGGGTGGGGTGCTAGGTCAGAAAACCTCCTCGTGGGCCCAGTGGCTGCCGGTCCTTCTCGATACGTCTGGAGGGAACAGCAGCTGCTGAGGACGGTGCACCCTGGGCGCGGCAGTATCCGTCCCCGATGAATGGGAACAGATTCTTATTCCTCGGGGAACGTTACTGTCGTGGCCGATATTCTGACACGGTGGGGCGACTCCACGCGGCCCTCTGGGTCGCAGAGGGCGCAGTGGAGGAGCCAGGGCGGGCTCGGTGTGCCGCCGGGCGTTGGGCGCGCTCGGTCCGGTCTTGTGGAGGGCTGGCTCGGGCGCGTCCGGTGTCCGGCGGCGCACTGGGCCCGCCGGTGGTAGGACCGGACCTCTCGCTTCCCGGCGTGGTTGACGCCACGCTGGGGGGCTGGTCGGTCTGGTCAGCGGTCGCCTCCTTTTGTGAGTTCGTCTCGCAAAGGGAGGAGGCGGGGCGCGCGCGGGGGGGCGATCCCCTCGTTGCGCCGCTCCGCAGCGGAAGGGGGAGAGGGCGTTGTGCCCTCCCTCCTCACGGTGACGGCGGGCGGCAGGCACGGGGGTGCCTTCGCCCGCATTGCACTCGTCACCTTTGCGGTCATTCCGGCCCCCCACACTCGTAAGGGTGTGAGGGGTTGTCTTGCGGGGCAATCGTCGGCGGAGGACTGGACGTAAAGGCTTTGCCGGTTTCCCAGTCCCCCGCCACTATGACGAAGCGGGAATGCGCTGGGTCGTTTTAGTGGGTATACCGGGTCCGCCCGGGGAGTCCCACATACCCCTCCTGTCCCCCGATGGGAGGGTATGCGTAATGCATTTTTTCCCAGCGTCAACAAAAAAAAAAAAAAAAAAAAAAGGTTAGGTTGGGGTGCTAGGTCAGAAAACCTCCTAGGGGGCCCAGTGGCTGCCGGTCCTTCTCGATACGTCTGGAGGGAACAGCAGCTGCTGTGGACGGTGCACCCTGGGCGCGGCAGTATCCGTCCCCGATGAATGGGAAGAGATTCTTATTCCTCGGGGAACGTTACTGTCGTGGCCAATATTCTGACACGGTGGGGCGACTCCACGCGGCCCTCTGGGACGCAGAGGGCGCAGTGGAGGAGCCAGGGCGGGCTCGGTCTGCCGCCGGGCGTTGGACGCGTCCGGCGTCCGGCGGCGCACCAAGCCCGCCGGTGGTCGGACCGGGCCCTCGCTTCCCGGCGTGGTCGATGCCATGCTGGGGGGCGGGGAGGCCTGGTCAGCGGTCGCCTCCTTTTGCGAGTTCGCTCGCAAAGGGAGGAGGCGGAGCGCGCGCGGGGGGGCGATCCTCTCGTTGCGACGCTCCGCAGCGGAGGAGCCGGGGCGGGCTCGGTGTGCCGCCGGGCGTTGGGCGCGCTCGGTCCAGTCTTGTGGAGGGCTGGCTCGGGCGCGCCCGGCGTCCGGCGGCGCACTGGGCCCGCCGGTGGTAGGACCGGACCTCTCGCTTCACGGCGTGGTTGAGCGCCACGCTGGGGGGCGGGTTGGCCTGGTCAGCGGTCGCCTCCTTTTGTGAGTTCGTCTCGCAAAGGGAGGAGGCGGGGCGCGCGCGGGGGGACGATCCCCTCGCTGCGCCGCTCCGCAGCGGAAGGGGGAGAGGGCGTTGTGCCCTCCCTCCTCACGGTGACGGCGGGCGGCAGGCACGGGGGTGCCTTCGCCCGCATTGCACTCGTCACCTTTGCGGTCATTCCGGCCCCCCACACTCGTAAGGGTGTGAGGGGTTGTCTTGCGGGGCAATCGTCGGCGGAGGACTGGACGTAAAGGCTTTGCCGGTTTCCCAGTCCCCCGCCACTATGACGAAGCGGGAATGCGCTGGGTCGTTTTAGTGGGTATACCGGGTCCGCCCGGGGAGTCCCACATACCCCTTCCGTCCCCCGACGGGAGGGTATGCGTAATGCATTTTTTCCCAGCGTCAAAAAAAAAAAAAAAAAAAAAAAAAAAAAAAAAAAAAAAAAAAAAAAAAAGGTTAGGTTAGGTTGGGGGACCCCCCACAGAGCATACGTCCACGTCGTGTCCCCTGGAAACAGCCCAGTTCTGACCACCGTAACGGAGTGGCAGACTGGGTCTGGCTAAAGTGCTCTGTGATCTCAAAGCGAATTTTTAACTGCCTTGTCTCGTCTTTTTATGCCGTCCACACCCTCGCGGGACGCCTGCGGGCGCTTTTTAAAATCCAAAGGCCCTTCTCAGGGCCAACCCAAAGGCCCTTCTCAGGGCCAACCCAAGGGCCCTTCTCAGGGCCAACCCAAAGGCCCTTCTCAGGGCCAACCCAAAGGCCCTTCTCAGGGCCACCCAAAAGGCCCTTCTCAGGGCCACCCCGACGCTTCGGCGTCTGAAGTTAGCCGCGCGCCGTCTGCGGCTAGCTATTTTGGAGGGGCCGAGTCGTCTGACAGCGACTCGGTTGTTGGAGTGTCGGACGCGAGTGGCGCTAGGTCGCGGAAGCGCGTTAGGGGGTCCGGGAGTTCCTCGGCTTCGGGGTCCAAACCGTTGTCGAAGGCTAATAAGCCGACGACGACGGCTGCGGACACCCATGTCGTTGGGCTCGCGGACGCCCAACGCCAGTTGGATCTGGCTCGGCGGGCGCACCTCCAGCAAGAGCTGGAGGAGCGGGTTGCCGCGAAGGAGCAACGGGCGCACATTGCCCGGGCCAAGTCCGGGTACGGTGCGTCCCGCATCCTATACGCGGACTACTCCCTAGCCGAGCTGGAGAGAATGGCGGAGGAGGACAAGGAGGAGATATTGGAGGTCGCCTCTAAGTCCTCCAACATTAAGGGGACCTTGCAGAAGGCCCTTAAGTGCCGGGCCGCGAGCATGCGCGGGGTCGTCGCTGAGCTGGTCCAGCGGACGGCCTCCGACGAGACGCGGCAGCTGCAGGCGAGGGTGGATCGCCTGCAGTCGGAGGTCAGCCAGCTTCATCTGAAGCTGGCTGAAGCCACGGCCCGGCCACAACAGGTCGGGGCGAGCCCTGTGGCAGAGGGCGCTGCCTCGGCCCGGCCACAACAGGCCAGGGCGAGCCCTGTGGCAGAGGGCGCTGCCTCGGCCCGGCCCCAACAGGCCAAGGCGAGGCCTGCAGCAGAGGGCCCCTCCTCCAACCTTGAGGATATCATCCGCAAGGTAGTAATGGAGGAGAGGGCCTTCACAAGAGCCTGTTTCGCAGGGATTGAGGACCGGCTCCTGCCGGAGAAGCGCCTCCGACCGCCGCTTGCGGCGGATAAGAGGCGGTCTGAGCCGGGGCCGTCCTCAACCCAGGCGGAGGAGAGGCGGTCTGAGCCGGGGCCGTCCTCCTTAACCCAGGCGGAAGATGCCCTTCTGCCTTCGACCACTCCGTCCAACGAGTGGACGGAGGTGCGTAAGGGGAAGGGCAAAGGGAAGGGCAAGAGGTCAGCAGCGGCCGTCCCTGCTGTCCCTGCCGTCCCCGCTACCCCCGCTCCCAGCCAGTCGCAGCCGACCGGCAAGGGAAGGGGTAAGGGGAACGGCAAAGGGAAGGGCGGGCGAAGGGGGCAGTTGGTCCCCCCTAAAACCGCAGCCGTCGTGGTGACGCTCACCGCGGAGGCTGCGGGGCGAGGGGAGACGTACGCCTCCATATTGTCGAGGGCGCGCGGCAATGCCGATCCCACCCAACTGGGGATCGGCAGTGTGTCGTGCCGGCGGACGCAGGCCGGGGCTCGAATATTCGAGTTCCCGGGGGCCGAGGGCAGCGCCTGCGCTGACCTCTTTGCAGCCAAGCTGCAGGAGGTCATCGCGGACTCTGCCAAGGTGGCCCGGCCGGTCAAGACGGCGGCCATCGAGGTGACGGAGTTGGATGACTCCGTCACCAAGGAGGAGGTGGTGGCGGCGGTCGCAGCGGTGGGGGGCTGTGCCGCAGCGGCGGTCCAAGGCCGGGATATAAGGCCCGGCCGCGGCGGAATGGGCACGATCCGCCTTGAGTGCCCGGTCGCAGCTGCCAAAGCCGTCCTTGAGAAAGGACGGCTTCAAGTCGGGTTTAGCTCGGGCGCAGTCCGGGCGCTCGAGGACCAGCCTCTGCGGTGTTTCCGGTGCTTCGGCATCGGACACACCCGGCCCCTGTGTCCGTCCAAAGTGGACAGGACGGACACATGCTACCGCTGCGGCAAGGAGGGCCACAAAGCCGCCTCCTGCCAGGCCGCCACGCCGCACTGCGCGGTGTGTGCCGCCAGTGGCCGCCGGGCAGGCCACGTCATGAAGGGGGGGAAGTGCAATCCCCCCCCTAAGCGTGGCAAAGCGCAGGCGCCGACCGGGCCTGCGCCTGCTGCTGCCGCTAACACCGCCGTTCCTGCGGCGGCTGCGGAGGAGGGTGCGATGTCCGACTGATGGCCAGAGTCGAGCATCGCATCCTTCAGGCGAACGCCAACCACTGCAGGACAGCCCAGGATCTGCTAATGCAGACCATGGCTGAGTGGTTGGTGGACTTGGCGGTGGTCGCCGAACCCTACTCGGTCCCTGGCCGTTGGCTGGGCGACCGGGACGGCTTAGTGGCGTTGGTGGCGCGGTCTTCCACGGACTCCCCTCCCCTCTCGCTCTTAGAGAGGGGACCGGGATACGTGGCCGCCGCGTGGGGAGAGATAGCGATGGTGGGGGTGTATTTCTCCCCAAACCGCCCTCTCTCGGACTTTGAGGATTTCCTCGAGATCCTCACTGCTGTCGTAGGGAGGGCGGCGCCACGCCAGGTCGTGGTGCTCGGCGACCTAAACGCCAAGTCGGTGGCCTGGGGCAACCCGGCCGCAGGCTGCAACGTCCGGGGACGCGCCGTCGAGTTTTGGGCGGCCTCGTGCGGTGTGTCCCTCCTCAACAGGGGGGCGGTCCACACGTGTGTGCGGCAACAGGGCGGGTCGGTGGTGGACGTGTCGTTTGCCACCCCCGCGCTAGCCGCCCGCGTCGTGAACTGGCGGGTGGAGCTGGTGGAGACCTTGTCGGACCACCGTTATGTGCGGTTCGACATCTCCACACAGCGGGGAGGGGGGACGGCCCGCGCTGGGCAATCTCCCTTCCCGCGGTGGGCACTCACCCGCCTGGACCGGGAGGCAGCCAAGGAGGCCGCCTTCCTCCAGGACTGGCTGTCGCCTCCCCCTGTCGAGGAGGTCCCGGACGTTGACGCCGCAGCGGTCCGGCTACGGCGGTCTTTGACCGAGGTGTGCAACTCCAGCATGCCTCGGTCTCGCCGTCCGCCTCCCCGTCGTGCCGTTTATTGGTGGACGGAGGAGCTGGCGGGGCTCCGGGCCACCTGCGTGGCGGCCAGAAGGGCCTACGCGCGTAGCCGACGGCGCAGCGCCCAGAACCGAGTCCGGGCAGAGGAGGACCGCCTGTACGCCTCTTACCGAGAGGCTACGGCGGCCCTCAAGTCTGCAATGGGCGCTGCGCAGGACTCGGCAAGGGCCGAGATGCTGGAGGGTCTCGACAGGGACCCCTATGGGAGGCCATATAAGGCGGCGCGGAATCAGCTCCGCCCCTATGGTCCCCCACTGTCGGAGACCCTCGAGCCGGCATTGTTGGATGGGGTGGTCCGGTCCCTGTTTCCACGCAGGACCGACTTCGCCCCTCCAACAATGGATCCCCCGCAAGGGGCGACTCCACCGGAGGTGGAGGTGCCCCCGGTCACGGCGGCGGAATTCTACGCGGGGGTATTGAGCCTCCGCGCGAAGAAGACCGCCCCCGGTCCGGACGGCGTCCCTGCACGGGTGGTGGCGATTGCCGCCTCCCAAATGGAGGACAGGTTTCGGGACCTCTTCAGCGCATGTTTTACGGCTGGGAGGTTCCCGAAACTCTGGAAGGAGGGGCAATTGTGCCTCCTCCGGAAGGAGGGACGCCCGGTGGACTCCCCCTCGGCATACCGGCCCATCGTTTTGCTCGATGAGGTCGGTAAATTGTTCGAGGGGATTGTCGCCGGGAGGCTGGATAGCCATTTGCGGGGGATCGGCCCGGATCTGTCGGACGCCCAGTACGGTTTCCGTCGTGGGCGTTCGACGATCGACGCGCTGGCCCTTCTGAAGGGCCAGGTGAAGGAGGCGGTGGAGGCGGGGGACGGGGTGCTGGCGGTGTCATTCGACATTGCCAACGCCTTCAACTCCGTCCCCCACTCGACGATATTGGAGGCGCTCCGTTATCACGGGGTGCCCCAATATCTGCGGAGTCTCCTGGCCGACTACTTGGAGGACCGCGAGGTCCTCCTCGTGGACAAGTCGGCCACAGTGAGGCGGTACGGCGCAGAGTCTGGTGTTCCACAGGGGTCGGTCCTGGGGCCCCCCTTGTGGAACATCGGATTCGACTGGCTCCTGCGGGGAGTCCTCCTCCCGGGCACGAGTGTAATCTGCTACGCGGATGACACTCTGCTCACTGCCCGGGGGAGGAACTTTGCGGACGCGGCCATTCTGGCCTCGGCTGGCGGGTCCTTGGTGGCAGAAAGGATCCGCCGCCTGGGATTGAGGGTGGCGCTGCACAAAACGGAGGCCGTGTTCTTTCGCGGTCCCCGGCAGCGCTGCCCTGCCGACGCCCACATCGTCGTGGAGGGCGTCCGCATAGAGGTCCAGCCTCAGATGAAATATCTGGGGCTGGTGCTGGACGACAGGTGGCGCTTCGGCCCGCATTTCAGCGGGCTGTCGACGCGCCTGTTGAAGGCCGCGGACGCCCTCTCGTGGCTCCTCCCAAACCTGGGGGGGCCCAAGGCGAAATGCCGGCGCCTCTATGCCGGCATTTTGCGGAGCATGGCCCTTTACGGGGCTCCCATCTGGGCGGACTCCCTCCATAGGAGGGAGAATGCTACCGCCATCCGCAGGCCCCAGCGGGCCATTGCACAGCGGGTGGCGAGGGCTTACCGCTCAGTGGGTTTTTCGGCGGCGTGCGCTCTGGCCGGCACCCCGCCTTGGGAGTTGGAGGCATGGGTGCTCGCCAGAGTGTACGAATGGACGGCGCGCCGAAAGGCGCTCGGGGAGCGCCCCATGGGCGAAGAGCGGGAGGCGGTGCGGCGAGAGGCGAGGGACGCCATCGTCCTCCATTGGTCGGAGGACCTCGCCAGCGCCGCCTTTGGCCGCCGGACGTTGGACGCGCTCGGTCCGGTCCTGCGGGGCTGGCTCGAGCGGTCCCACGGTTTCCTCTCTTTCCGTCTGGTGCAGGTGTTATCCGGGCATGGCTGTTTCGGATCGTACCTGCACCGGATCGGGAGGGAGGAAACCCCGGCATGCCACGACTGCGGCGCAGCGGAGGACACGGCGCAGCACACCCTCGAGGTGTGCCCGGCGTGGTCCGAGCTGCGCCGCGATCTGACCGCGGTGGTCGGACCGGACCTCTCGCTTCCCGGCGTGGTCGACGCCATGCTGGGGAGCGAGGAGGCCTGGTCAGCGGTAGCCTCCTTTTGCGAGGAGGTCATCTCGCAAAAGGAGGAGGCGGAGCGGGCGCGGGAGGACGATCCTCTCGCTGCGCCGCCCCGCAGACGAAGAAGGGGGAGAAGGCGTCGTGCCCTCCCTCCTCATGGTGACGGGCGGGCGACAGGCACGGGGGTGCCTTCGCCCGCATTGCACCCGTCACCTTCGTCGGTCATTCCCGACCCCCCGCACCCGTGAGGGTGTGAGGGGTCTGCCTTTCAATCGTCGGCGGAGGACTGGAAGTAAAGGCTTTGCCGGTTTCCCAGTCCCCCGCCACTATGACGAAGCGGGAATGCGCTGGGTCGTTTTAGTGGGTATACCGGGTCCGCCCGGGGAGTCCCACATACCCCTCCTGTCCCCCGACGGGAGGGTATGCGTAATGCATTTTTTCCCAGCGTCAAAAAAAAAAAAAAAAAAAAAAGGTTAGGTTGGGGTGCTAGGTCAGAAAACCTCCTAGGGGGCCCAGTGGCTGCCGGTCCTTCTCGATACGTCTGGAGGGAACAGCAGCTGCTGTGGACGGTGCACCCTGGGCGCGGCAGTATCCGTCCCCGATGAATGGGAAGAGATTCTTATTCCTCGGGGAACGTTACTGTCGTGGCCGATATTCTGACACGGTGGGGCGACTCCGCGCGACCCTCTGAGACGCAGAGGGCGCAGTGGAGGAGCCAGGGCGGGCTCGGTGTGCCGCCGGGCGTTGGACGCGTCCGGCGTCCGGCGGCGCACCGAGCCCGCCGGTGGTTGGACTGGACCTCTCGCTTCCCGGCGTGGTCGATGCCATGCTGGGGAGCGGGGAGGCCTGGTCAGCGGTCGCCTCCTTTTGCGAGTTCGCTCGCAAAGGGAGGAGGCGGAGCGCGCGCGGGGGGAAGATCCTCTCGTTGCGCCGCTCCGCAGCGGAGGAGCCGGGGTGGGCTCGGTGTGCCGCCGGGCGTTGGGCGCGCTCGGTCCGGTCTTACGGGGCCGGGCCGGGCGCGTCCGGCTTCCGGTGGCGCACCGAGCCCGCCGGTGGTCGGACCGGGCCCTCGCTTCCCGGCGTGGTCGATGCCATGCTGGGGGGCGGGGAGGCCTGGTCAGCGGTTGCCTCCTTTTGCGAGTTCACTCGCAAAGGGAGGAGGCGGAGCGCGCGTGGGGGGTTGATCCCCTCGCTGCGCCGCTCCGCAGCGGAAGGGGGAGAAGGCGTCATGCCCTCCCTCCTCATGGTGACGGCGGGCGGCAGGCACGGGGGTGCCTTCGCCCGCATTGCACTCGTCACCTTTGCGGTCATTCCGGCCCCCCACACCCGTGAGGGTGTGAGGGGTTGTCTTGCGGGGCAATCGTCGGCGGAGGACTGGACGTAAAGGCTTTGCCGGTTTCCCAGTCCCCCGCCACTATGACGAAGCGGGAATGCGCTGGGTCGTTTTAGTGGGTATACCGGGTGTGGTTCGCCCGGGGAGTCCCACATACCCCTTCCGTCCCCCGACGGGAGGGTATGCGTAATGCATTTTTTCCCAGCGTCAACAAAAAAAAAAAAAAAAAAAAAAAAAAAAAAAAAAAAAAAAAAAAAAAAAAAAAAGGTTAGGTTAGGTTAGGTTAGGTTAGGTTGGGGTGCTAGGTCAGAAAACCTCCTAGGGGGCCCAGTGGCTGCCGGTCCTTCTCGATACGTCTGGAGGGAACAGCAGCTGCTGAGGACGGTGCACCCTGGGCGCGGCAGTATCCGTCCCCGATGAATGGGAAGAGATTCTTATTCCTCGGGGAACGTTACTATCGTGGCCGATATTCTGACACGGTGGGGCGACTCCACGCGGCCCTCTGGGACGCAGAGGGCGCAGTGGAGGAGCCAGGGCGGGCTCGGTGTGCCGCCGGGCGTTGGGCGCGCTCGGTCCGGTCTTGTGGAGGGCTGGGCCGGGCGCATCCGGCTTCCGGCGGCGCACCGAGCCCGCCGGTGGGTGGACCGGGCCCTCGCTTCCCGGCGTGGTCGACGCCGTGCTGGGGGGCGGGGAGGCCTGGTCAGCGGTAGCCTCCTTTTGCGAGTTCGCTCGCAAAGGGAGGAGGCGGAGCGCGCGCGGGGGGGGCGACCCTCTCGTTGCGCCGCTCCGCAGCGGAGGAGCCGGGGCGGGCTCGGTGTGACGCCGGGCGTTGGGCGCGCTCGGTCCGGTCTTACGGGGCCGGTCCGGGCGCGTCCGGCTTCCGGTGGCGCACCGAGCCCGCCGGTGGTCGGACCGGGCCCTCGCTTTCCGGCGTGGTCGACGCCGTGCTGGGGGGCGGGGAGGCCTGGTCAGCAGTAGCCTCCTTTTGCGAGTTCGCTCGCAAAGGGAGGAGGCGGAGCGCGCGCGGGGGGGGCGACCCTCTCGCTGCGCCGCTCCGCAGCGGAAGGGGGAGAAGGCTTCGTGCCCTCCCTCCTCATGGTGACGGCGGGCGGCAGGCACGGGGGTGCCTCCGCCCGCATTGCACCCGTCACCTTAGCGGGTCATTCCGGCCCCCCACACCCGCGAGGGTGTGAGGGATCGCCTTGCGGGGCAATCGTCGGTGGAGGACTGGTCGTTAAGGCTATGCCGGTTTCCCAGTCCCCCGCCACTATGACGAAGCGGGAATGCGCTGGGTCGTTTTAGTGGGTATACCGGGTTTGGTTCGCCCGGGGAGTCCCACATACCCCTCCTGTCCCCCGATGGGAGGGTATGCGTAATTGCATTTTTTCCCAGCGTCAACAAAAAAAAAAAAAAAAAAAAAAAAAAAAAAAAAAAAAAAAAAAAAAAAGGTTAGGTTAGGTTAGGTTAGGTTAGGTTAGGTTGGGGTGGAGGGCGTCCGCATAGAGGTCCAGCCTCAGATGAAATATCTGGGGCTGGTGCTGGACGACAGGTGGCGCTTCGGCCCGCATTTCAGCGGGCTGTCGACGCGCCTGTTGAAGGCCGCGGACGCCCTCTCATGGCTCCTCCCAAACCTGGGGGGGCCCAAGGCAAAATGCCGGCGCCTCTATGCCGGCATTTTGCGGAGCATGGCCCTTTACGGGGCCCCCATCTGGGCGGACTCCCTCCACAGGAGGGAGAATGCTACCGCCATCCGCAGGCCCCAGCGGGCCATTGCACAGCGGGTGGCGAGGGCTTACCGCTCAGTGGGCTTTTCGGCGGCGTGCGCTCTGGCCGGCACCCCACCTTGGGAGTTGGAGGCATGGGTGCTCGCCAGAGTGTACGAATGGACGGCGCGCCGAAGGGCGCTCGGGGAGCGCCCCATGGGCGAAGAGCGGGAGGCGGTGCGGCGAGAGGCGAGGGACGCCATCGTCCACCATTGGTCGGAGGACCTCGCCAACGCCACCTTTGGCCGCCGGACGTTGGACGCGCTCGGTCCGGTCCTGCGGGGCTGGCTCGAGCGGTCCCACGGTTTCCTCTCTTTCCGTCTGGTGCAGGTGTTATCCGGGCATGGTTGTTTCGGATCGTACCTGCACCGGATCGGGAGGGAGGAAACCCCGGCGTGCCACGACTGCGGCGCGGCGGAGGACACGGCGCAGCACACCCTCGAGGTGTGCCCGGCGTGGTCCGAGCTGCGCCGCGGTCTGACCGCGGTGGTCGGACCGGACCTCTCGCTTCCCGGCGTGGTCGACGCCATGCTGGGGAGCGAGGATACCTGGTCAGCGGTAGCCTCCTTTTGCGAGGAAGTCATCTCGCAAAAGGAGGAGGCGGAGCAGGCGCGGGAGGACGATCCTCTCGCTGCGCCGCTCCGCAGACGAAGAAGGGGGAGAAGGCGTCGTGCCCTCCCTCCTCATGGTGACGGGCGGGCGACAGGCACGGGGGTGCCTTCGCCTGCATTGCACCCGTCACCTTCGTCGGTCATTCCCGACCCCCCGCACCCGTGAGGGTGTGAGGGGTCTGCCTTTCAATCGTCGGCGGAGGACTGGAAGTAAAGGCTATGCCGGTTTCCCAGTCCCCCGCCACTCTGACGAAGCGGGAATGCGCTGGGTCGTTTTAGTGGGTATACCGGGTCCGCCCGGGGAGTCCCACATACCCCTCCTGTCCCCCGACGGGAGGGTATGCGTAATGCATTTTTTCCCAGCGTCAAAAAAAAAAAAAAAAAAAAAAAAGGTTAGGTTGGGGTGCTAGGTCAGAAAACCTCCTAGGGGGCCCAGTGGCTGCCGGTCCTTCTCGATACGTCTGGAGGGAACAGCAGCTGCTGTGGACGGTGCACCCTGGGCGCGGCAGTATCCGTCCCCGATGAATGGGAAGAGATTCTTATTCCTCGGGGAACGTTACTGTCGTGGCCAATATTCTGACACGGTGGGGCGACTCCACGCGGCCCTCTGGGTCGCAGAGGGCGCAGTGGAGGAGCCAGGGCGGGCTCGGTGTGCCGCCGGGCGTTGGGCGCGCTCGGTACGGTCTTGCGGAGTGCTGGCTCGGGCGCGCCCGGCGTCCGGCGGCGCACTGGGCCCGCCGGTGGTAGGACTGGACCTCTCGCTTCCCGGCGTGGTTGAGCGCCACGCTGGGGGGCGGGGAGGCCTGGTCAGCGGTTGCCTCCTTTTGCGAGATCACTCGCAAAGGGAGGAGGCGGAGCGCGCGCGGGGGGTTGATCCCCTCGCTGCGCCGCTCCGCAGCGGAAGGGGGAGAAGGCGTCATGCCCTCCCTCCTCATGGTGACGGCGGGCGGCAGGCACGGGGGTGCCTTCGCCCGCATTGCACCCGTCACCTTAGCGGGTCATTCCGGCTCCCCACACCCGCGAGGGTGTGAGGGGTCGCCTTGCGGGGCAATCGTCGGCGGAGGACTGGTCGTTAAGGCTATGCCGGTTTCCCAGTCCCCCGCCACTATGACGAAGCGGGAATGCGCTGGGTCGTTTTAGTGGGTATACCGGGTTTGGTTCGCCCGGGGAGTCCCACATACCCCTCCTGTCCCCCGATGGGAGGGTATGCGTAATTGCATTTTTTCCCAGCGTCAACAAAAAAAAAGAAAAAAAAAAAAAAAAAAAAAAAAAAAAAAAAAAAAAAAAAAAAAAAAAGGTTAGGTTAGGTTAGGTTAGGTTAGGTTAGGTTCTGTCCACAAGGCGCCGCGTGTACTGGTGGTGCGTCGAGGTCGAGCGGTTGCGCGTCGAGTGCGCAGCCGCCAGACGCCCGTACACGCGGTATCGGAGGAGACGTCTGCGGGATCCCGACGAAGAAGCCGCGCTGTATGAGGTGTACAGCGCGGCGAAGGAGGCTCTGTGGCTGGCCATCGGCGAGTCGAAGAAGCGCTCCAGAGAGAAGCTGCTGGCGACCCTAGACGGGGATCCGTGGGGGCGCCCGTACCGCACGGTCCGAGGGAAACTTCGGCCGTGGGCGCCCCCGCTAACGGAAGGTCTCGAGCCGCAGTTTCTGGAGCGAGTGGTCTCGGCTCTCTTCCCTGATAGGGCCGAGCACGAGCCACCGCCGATGGCTCCGCCCACAGCTGCAGAGCCGGATGAAGAAGAGGAGAGCGAAACCGTCCCAGAGGTGACACAGGCGGAGATGAGCGCGGTCGTGATGCGGCTCCGGGCAAAAAACACTGCTCCGGGGCCCGACGGAGTGCCTGGCCGCGCTCTAGTACTCGCCCTGAAGGAGCTGGAGCCCCCACTGAGGGGACTCTTCTCGGCGTGCCTTGAGCAGGGTCAGTTCCCTACGAGGTGGAAGGCTGGTCGACTGGTCCTGCTCAAGAAGGCGGGGCGCCCGGCGGATTCGTCGTCCGCTTATCGGCCCATAGTGCTGCTGGACGAGGCGGGCAAGTTGCTCGAGCGAGTAATCGCAGATCGCCTCGTCAGCCACTTGTGTACAGAGGGGCCGAACCTGGACGACAGCCAGTTTGGCTTCCGGCGTGGGCGCTCTACCATCGACGCCATAATGAGAGTTAGAGTCCTGGCGGAGGAAGCGGTGTCCCGGGGTGGGGTGGTGCTGGCGGTGTCCTTGGACATCTCCAACGCGTTCAACACCCTGCCCTGGAGTTGCATCCGGGAGGCCCTGCGATACCATCGGGTGCCTCCCTACCTCCGCAACATTGTGGGGGCTTATCTGTCCGGAAGGTGTGTCACCTACATGGGACGCGACGGCGCGGGCCGTCGCGAGATGTCGTGCGGTGTTCCGCAGGGGTCGGTTCTGGGCCCACCCCTGTGGAACATCGGATACGACTGGGTTTTGCGGTGCGAGCTCCCGCCGGGAGTGAACCTGACGTGTTATGCGGACGACACGCTGGTCACGGCTCGGGGGAGCTCGTACAGGGAAGCAGCGTTGCTGGCTACGGCTGCGGTCTCGCAGGTGGTGAGCCGCATACGACGCCTGGGCCTGGAGGTGGCCCTCAACAAGTCGGAGGCCATTGCCTTTCATGGCCCCCGACGGGCACCGCCGCTGGGATCGCACATTGTGGTCGGGGGGGTCCGGATCGCTGTCGAGTCAACCATGAAATACCTGGGATTGGTGCTCGATAGCCGTTGGGACTTCGGCCCCCACTTTCAGCGGCTGGTGCCCAAGTTGATGGGCGCGGCGGGCGCGCTGTCGACGCTGCTTCCCAATCTGGGGGGCCCGAGCACCGCCTGTAGGCGGTTGTACGTAGGGATCGTGCGATCGATGGCCCTTTACGGGGCCCCGATATGGGTGACGGACCTGACGGCCCGCACTATCGCCGTTCTGCGCAGACCGCAGAGAGCGATGGCCGTCAGGGTCGTATGGGGATATCGCACGATCTCCTACGAGGCGGCTTGCGTACTGGCCGGATCCCCACCGTGGGACCTGGAGGCGAAGACCCTCGCGACGCTGTACCAGTGGCGCGAGGGGGCCAAGCGTCGGGGCGAGAGACTGGTGGAGCGACAGATAACGCAGTACCGGTCTCAGCTCCGACAGGTCATGGTGGCGGAATGGCGGGGGAGGTTAGAGCTCCCTACCGCCGGCCTCGACACAATCGAGGCGATCCGGCCAGTACTCGACGACTGGCTCGGGAGGAAGCACGGCTCCCTGACGTTTCGGGCGACGCAGGTGCTCTCGGGGCACGGCTGCTTCGGGAAGTACTTGTGTCGCCTGAGCAGGGAGCCGGACGCCCGGTGCCATCACTGCGTCCACTGTCCGGAGGACACGGCGCGGCATACGCTGGCCGAATGTGCCGCGTGGGATGAGCCGCGCCGTGCCCTCGTCGCAGAGGTAGGAGGAGACCTGTCGCTGCCGACCGTCGTTCGCTCTATGGTTGGCAGTGCAGAGTCCTGGGACGCAGTGATTTCCTTCTGCGAAGCCGTCATGTCGCAGAAGGAAGCTGCGGAGAGGGAGAGGGAGATGACTAGCTCCCGCCCATCCCGCAGCAGACGCACCGGGCGTCGGCAGAGGGCGGATAACGCCCTCTTCCGGCCCCCCTAAATAGGTCCAGGGGCGACGGATTCGGGGACATCCGTCGCCCCCCATCGCAATGGACCCGAGACGGCGGCGCGTAGTGTTCCACGCGCGCCTCTCTTAGACGTAACGGGGGGAGTCTCACACCTCACTCCCCCCCGAGACGAGGCCCGCAGGTCGAGCGGGCCGGCACTAGTCCGGGGCAGCGGAAGTCGCATCAGATCCCGTTGCCCCCCGACGCAAGTGTGCGAGGGAACACCGGTGTGGTTTTAGTCAGTAGGAGTCTGACAGACCCCTCCGCTCTCCCCAGGGCGGAGGACATCCATCGAGGATTTCCACATCGAGAACAAAAAAAAAAAAAAAAAGGTTAGGTTAGGTTAGGTTAGGTTAGGTTAGGTTAGGTTTTTTTTTTTTTTTTTTTTTTTTTTTTTTTTTTTTTTTTTGGCAGGAGTGGGAAATCCCCACGGACACCTCCACTATCTCATAGGGTGTGAGACAGTGGAGGTAGTGTCGGACTTGAACCGACTAAAAACCACTCCTGCCTTTCCAGTGCCCTCTGACATGATCAGAGCCGTTGTGAGCATGTCTAATACTTTGGCTACTGTGTGTATTTAATATTATGACTGTAAGGTAATCCGGAGAGACTACTTCCTCTCGGTGAGGACAGCTAATTATTTTATTATAAACTAATTCTACTACAACAATATGACCTATATTCTAATAATTTGTAAATATTTATGCCTACACGCTAACTTAGTATTTATACATTTTTTATTTATTTAATTCCTATAAATTTTATCACAATACTTATATCTATATACTTATTATATAATCAAGTATTATTATTATTACTTTTTTCTACTTATCACTAAGGATGTTATATCTATACAATATTTTAAAAATGTATTCCGGCTTTTATTTACCATCATTAGGTCTGGGAGATTTTCAGCTACAAGTTTGACACCAAGCTGTTGCTCCACTTCAAACCTGGCTTTGGCGGTGATCGGGCACTCCAGCAGTATGTGAAGCACCGTCTCTTCCTTGCCAGGCTCGCAAGCGCACGATGGGTTCTCTTTACACTTGAAGCGACTCAAGTATGCAGAGAACCCACCGTGCCCAGTTAGTATCTGCGTGGTGATGCTCGTGGGGACCATTTTGCGCACAACTCTGTACGCCGCAACCGCATCTGGGAAGAAAATTTTTGTGCCCGAAGCAGTTTCACCTGATCCGTACCTCACGTTCCATTCGTCGAGCGTCTCCAACCGGATTCTACGCTTGACGAATGATACGGGGCACAGATCGTAGTCCGGCCTCTTCTTCGACCTCAGAGCGGCCTCCTTCGCCAGTTGGTCGGCTCTCTCGTTCCCCTCCAACCCTGCGTGGGCCTTTATCCAGAACAAGGAGACACTCTTGTTCTGGAGCTTACAGCGTCGGATGGTGGGTTAGGTTAGGTTAGGTTAGGTTAGGTTAGGTTGGGGTGCTAGGTCAGAAAACCTCCTAGGGGGCCCAGTGGCTGCCGGTCCTTCTCGATACGTCTGGAGGGAACAGCAGCTGCTGTGGACGGTGCACCCTGGGCGCGGCAGTATCCGTCCCCGATGAATGGGAAGAGATTCTTATTCCTCGGGGAACGTTACTGTCGTGGCCGATATTCTGACACGGTGGGGCGACTCCACGCGGCCCTCTGGGACGCAGAGGGCGCAGTGGAGGAGCCAGGGCGGGCTCGGTGTGCCGCCGGGCGTTGGGCGCGCTCGGTCCGGTCTTGTGGAGGGCTGGGCCGGGCGCGTCCGGCTTCCGGCGGCGCACCGAGCCCGCCGGTGGGTGGACCGGGCCCTCGCTTCCCGGCGTGGTCGACGCCGTGCTGGGGGGCGGGGAGGCCTGGTCAGCGGTAGCCTCCTTTTGCGAGTTCGCTCGCAAAGGGAGGAGGCGGAGCGCGCGCGGGGGGGGCGACCCTCTCGTTGCGCCGCTCCGCAGCGGAGGAGCCGGGGCGGGCTCGGTGTGCCGCCGGGCGTTGGGCGCGCTCGGTCCGGTCTTACGGGGCCGGGCCGGGCGCGTCCGGCTTCCGGTGGCGCACCGAGCCCGCCGGTGGTCGGACCGGGCCCTCGCTTCCCGGCGTGGTCGACGCCGTGCTGGGGGGCGGGGAGGCCTGGTCAGCGGTAGCCTCCTTTTGCGAGTTCACTCGCAAAGGGAGGAGGCGGAGCGCGCGCGGGGGGGGCGACCCTCTCGCTGCGCCGCTCCGCAGCGGAAGGGGGAGAAGGCTTCGTGCCCTCCCTCCTCATGGTGACGGCGGGCGGCAGGCACGGGGGTGCCTTCGCCCGCATTGCACCCGTCACCTTAGCGGGTCATTCCGGCTCCCCACACCCGCGAGGGTGTGAGGGGTCGCCTTGCGGGGCAATCGTCGGCGGAGGACTGGTCGTTAAGGCTATGCCGGTTTCCCAGTCCCCCGCCACTATGACGAAGCGGGAATGCGCTGGGTCGTTTTAGTGGGTATACCGGGTCTGGTTCGCCCGGGGAGTCCCACATACCCCTTCCGTCCCCCGACGGGAGGGTATGCGTAATGCATTTTTTCCCAGCGTCAACAAAAAAAAAAAAAAAAAAAAAAAAAAGGTTAGGTTAGGTTAGGTTAGGTTAGGTTAGGTTAGGTTAGGTTTTTGCCGACGCGGCCATTCTGGCCTCGGCTGGCGGATCCTTGGTGGCAGAAAGGATCCGCCGCCTGGGATTGAGGGTGGCGCTGCACAAAACGGAGGCCGTGTTCTTTCGCGGTCCCCGGCAGCGCTGCCCTGCCGACGCCCACATCGTCGTGGAGGGCGTCCGCATAGAGGTCCAGCCTCAGATGAAATATCTGGGGCTGGTGCTGGACGACAGGTGGCGCTTCGGCCCGCATTTCAGCGGGCTGTCGACGCGCCTGTTGAAGGCCGCGGACGCCCTCTCATGGCTCCTCCCAAACCTGGGGGGGCCCAAGGCAAAATGCCGGCGCCTCTATGCCGGCATTTTGCGGAGCATGGCCCTTTACGGGGCCCCCATCTGGGCGGACTCCCTCCACAGGAGGGAGAATGCTACCGCCATCCGCAGGCCCCAGCGGGCCATTGCACAGCGGGTGGCGAGGGCCTACCGCTCGGTGGGCTTCTCGGCGGCGTGCGCTCTGGCGGGCACCCCGCCATGGGAGTTGGAGGCTTGGGTGCTCGCCAGAGTGTACGAGTGGACGGCGCACCGGAAGGCGCTCGGGGAGCGCCCCGTCGCCGAGGAGCGGGAGGCCGTGCGGCAGGAGGCGAGGGACGCCATCGTCCTCCATTGGACGGACGACCTCGCCAACGCTGCCTTTGGCCGCCGGACGTTGGACGCGCTCGGTCCGGTCCTGCGGGGCTGGCTCGAGCGGTCCCACGGTTTCCTCTCTTTCCGTCTGGTGCAGGTGTTATCCGGGCATGGTTGCTTCGGATCGTACCTGCACCGGATCGGGAGGGAGGAAACCCCGGCGTGCCACGACTGCGGCGCGGCGGAGGACACGGCGCAGCACACCCTCGAGGTGTGCCCGGCGTGGTCCGAGCTGCGCCGCGGTCTGACCGCGGTGGTCGGACCGGACCTCTCGCTTCCTGGCGTGGTGGACGCCATGCTGGGGAGCGAGGAGGCCTGGTCAGCGGTGGCCTCCTTTTGCGAGGACGTAATCTCGCAAAAGGAGGCAGCGGAGCGCGCGCGGGAGGACGATCCTCTCGCTGCGACGCTCCGCAGACGAAGACGGGGGAGAAGGCGTCGTGCCCTCCCTCCTAATGGTGACGGGCGGGCGGCAGGCACGGGGGTGCCTTCGCCCGCATTGCACCCGTCACCTTCGTCGGTCATTCCCGACCCCCCACACCCGTGAGGGTGTGAGGGGTCTGTGCCTTTCAATCGTCGGCGGAGGACTGGAAGTAAAGGCTGTGCCGGTTTCCCAGTCCCCCGCCACTGTGACGAAGCGGGAATGCGCTGGGTCGTTTTAGTGGGTATACCGGGTCCGCCCGGGGAGTCCCACATACCCCTTCCGTCCCCCGACGGGAGGGTATGCGTAATGCATTTTTTCCCAGCGTCAAAAAAAAAAAAAAAAAAAAAAAAAAAAAAAAAAAAAAAAAGGTTAGGTTAGGTTAGGTTAGGTTAGGTTAGGTTAGGTTAGGTTAGGTTAGGTTAGGTTGGGGGACCCCCCACAGAGCATACGTCCACGTCGTGTCCCCTGGAAACAGCCCAGTTCTGACCACCGTAACGGAGTGGCAGACTGGGTCTGGCTAAAGTGCTCTGTGATCTCGAAGCGAATTTTAACTCATTTTAACTGCCTTGTCTCGTCTTCTATGCCGAATACACCCTCGCGGGACGCCTGCGGGCGGTTTTTAAAAACAAAAGGCCCTTCTCAGGGCCAACCCAAAGGCCCTTCTCAGGGCCAACCCAAAGGCCCTTCTCAGGGCCAACCCAAGGGCCCTTCTCAGGGCCAACCCAAAGGCCCTTCTCAGGGCCACCCAAAAGGCCCTTCTCAGGGCCACCCCGACGCTTCGGCGTCTGAAGTTAGCCGCGCGCCGTCTGCGGCTAGCTATTTTGGAGGGGCCGAGTCGTCTGACAGCGACTCGGTTGTTGGAGTGTCGGACGCGAGTGGCGCTAGGTCGCGGAAGCGCGTTAGGGGGTCCGGGAGTTCCTCGGCTTCGGGGTCCAAACCGTTGTCGAAGGCTAATAAGCCGACGACGACGGCTGCGGACACCCATGTCGTTGGGCTCGCGGACGCCCAACGCCAGTTGGACCTGGCTCGGCGGGCGCACCTCCAGCAAGAGCTGGAGGAGCGGGTTGCCGCGAAGGAGCAACGGGCGCACATTGCCCGGGCCAAGTCCGGGTACGGTGCGTCCCGCATCCTATACGCGGACTACTCCCTAGCCGAGCTGGAGAGAATGGCGGAGGAGGACAAGGAGGAGATAGTGGCGGTCGCCTCTAAGTCCTCCAACATTAAGGGGACCTTGCAGAAGGCCCTCAAGTGCCGGGCCGCGAGCATGCGCGGGGTCGTCGCTGAGCTGGTCCAGCGGACGGCCTCCGACGAGACGCGGCAGCTGCAGGCGAGGGTGGATCGCCTGCAGTCGGAGGTCAGCCAGCTTCATCTGAAGCTGGCTGAAGCCACGGCCCGGCCACAACAGGTCGAGGCGAGCCCTGTGGCAGAGGGCGCTGCCTCGGCCCGGCCACAACAGGCCAGGGCGAGCCCTGTGGCAGAGGGCGCTGCCTCGGCCCGGCCACAACAGGCCAAGGCGAGGCCTGCAGCAGAGGGCCCCTCCTCCAACCTTGAGGATATCATCCGCAAGGTAGTAATGGAGGAGAGGGCCTTCACAAGAGCCTGCTTCGCAGGGATTGAGGACCGGCTCCTGCCAGAGAAGCGCCTCCGACCGCCGCTTGCGGCCGATAAGAGGCGGTCTGAGCCGGGGCCGTCCTCAACCCAGGCGCATGAGAGGCGGTCTGAGCCGGGGCCGTCCTCCTCCCAAGCGGAAGATGCCCTTCTTCCCTCAACCACCCCGTCCAACGAGTGGACGGAGGTGCGTAAGGGGAAGGGCAAAGGGAAGGGCAAGAGGTCGGCAGCAGCCGTCCCAGCTGTCCCTGCCGTCCCCGCTACCCCCGCTCCCAGCCAGTCGCAGCCGACCGGCAAGGGAAGAGGTAAGGGGAACGGCAAAGGGAAGGGCGGGGGAAGGGGGCAGTTGGTCCCCCCGAAAACCGCGGCCGTCGTGGTGACGCTCACCGCGGAGGCTGCGGGGCGAGGGGAGACCTACGCCTCCATTTTGGTGCGGGCGCGCGGCAATGCCGATCCCACCCAGCTGGGGATCGGCAGTGTGTCGTGCCGGCGGACGCAGGCCGGGGCTCGAATCTTCGAGTTCCCGGGGGCCGAGGGCAGCGCCCGCGCTGACCTCTTTGCAGCCAAGCTGCAGGAGGTCATCGCGGACTCTGCCAAGGTGGCCCGGCCGGTCAAGACGGCGGCCATCGAGGTGACGGAGCTGGATGACTCCGTCACCAAGGAGGAGGTGGTGGCGGCGGTCGCAGCGGTAGGGGGCTGTGGCGCCGCGGCGGTCCAAGGCCGAGATATAAGGCCCGGCCGCGGCGGAATGGGCATGATCCGCCTCGAATGTCCAATCGCAGCTGCCAAAGCCGTCCTTGCGAAAGGACGGCTTCAAGTCGGCTTCAGCGCGGGTACAGTCAGGGCACTCGAGGCTGGTCCTCTGCGGTGTTTCCGGTGCTTCGGCATCGGACACACCCGGCCCCTGTGTCCGTCCAAAGTCGACCGGTCGGACGCGTGCTACCGCTGCGGCAAGGAGGGCCACAAAGCCGCCTCCTGCCAGGCCGCCACGCCGCACTGCGCGGTGTGTGCCGCCAGTGGCCGCCGGGCAGGCCACGTCATGAAGGGGGGGAAGTGCAATCCCCCCCCTAAGCGTGGCAAAGCGCAGGCGCCGACCGGGCCTGCACCTGCTGCTGCCGCTAACGCCGCCGTTCCTGCGGCGGCTGCGGAGGAGGGTGCGATGTCCGACTGATGGCCAGGGTCGAACATCGCATCCTTCAGGCGAACGCCAACCACTGCAGGACAGCCCAGGATCTGCTGATGCAGACCATGGCTGAGTGGTTGGTGGACTTGGCGGTGGTCGCCGAACCCTACTCGGTCCCTGGCCGTTGGCTGGGCGACCGGGACGGCTTAGTGGCGTTGGTGGCGCGGTCTTCCACGGACTCCCCTCCCCTCTCGCTCTTAGAGAGGGGACCGGGATACGTGGCCGCCGCGTGGGGAGAGATAGCGATGGTGGGGGTGTATTTCTCCCCAAACCGCCCTCTCTCGGACTTTGAGGATTTCCTCGAGATCCTCACTGCTGTCGTAGGGAGGGCGGCGCCACGCCAGGTCGTGGTGCTCGGCGACCTAAACGCCAAGTCGGTGGCCTGGGGCAACCCGGCCGCAGGCTGCAACGTCCGGGGTCGTGCCGTCGAGTTTTGGGCGGCCTCGAGCGGTGTGTCCCTCCTCAACAGGGGGGCGGTCCACACGTGTGTGCGGCAACAGGGCGGGTCGGTGGTGGACGTGTCGTTTGCCACCCCCGCGCTAGCCGCCCGCGTCGTGAACTGGCGGGTGGAGCTGGTGGAGACCTTGTCGGACCACCGTTATGTGCGGTTCGACATCTCCACACAGCGGGGAGGGGGGACGGCCCGCGCTGGGCAATCTCCCTTCCCGCGGTGGGCACTCACCCGCCTGGACCGGGAGGCAGCCAAGGAGGCCGCCTTCCTCCAGGACTGGCTGTCGCCTCCCCCTGTCGAGGAGGTCCCGGACGTTGACGCCGCAGCGGTCCGGCTACGGGGGTCCTTGACCGAGGTGTGCAACTCCAGCATGCCTCGGTCTCGCCGTCCGCCTCCCCGTCGTGCCGTGTACTGGTGGACGGAGGAGCTGGCGGGGCTCCGGGCCACCTGCGTGGCGGCCAGAAGGGCCTACGCGCGAAGCCGACGGCGCAGCGCCCAGAACCGAGTCCGGGCAGAGGAGGACCGCCTGTACGCCTCTTACCGAGAGTCTACGGCGGCCCTCAAGTCTGCAATGGGCGCTGCGCAGGACTCGGCGAGGGCCGAGATGCTGGAGGGTCTCGACAGGGACCCCTATGGGAGGCCATATAAGGCGGCGCGGAATCAGCTCCGCCCCTATGGTCCCCCACTGTCGGAGACCCTCGAGCCGGCATTGTTGGATGGGGTGGTCCGGTCCCTGTTTCCACGCAGGACCGACTTCGCCCCTCCAACAATGGATCCCCCGCAAGGGGCGACTCCACCGGAGGTGGAGGTGCCCCCGGTCACGGCGGCGGAATTCTACGCGGGGGTATTGAGCCTCCGCGCGAAGAAGACCGCCCCCGGTCCGGACGGCGTCCCTGCACGGGTGGTGGCGATTGCCGCCTCCCAAATGGAGGACAGGTTTCGGGACCTCTTCAGCGCGTGTTTTACGGCTGGGAGGTTCCCGAAACTCTGGAAGGAGGGGCAATTGTGCCTCCTCCGGAAGGAGGGACGCCCGGTGGACTCCCCCTCGGCATACCGGCCCATCGTTTTGCTCGATGAGGTCGGTAAATTGTTCGAGGGGATTGTCGCCGGGAGGCTGGATAGCCACTTGCGGGGCATAGGCCCGGATCTGTCGGACGCCCAGTACGGTTTCCGTCGTGGGCGTTCGACGATCGACGCGCTGGCCCTTCTCAAGGGCCAGGTGAAGGAGGCAGTGGAGGCGGGGGACGGGGTGCTGGCGGTGTCATTCGACATTGCCAACGCCTTCAACTCCGTCCCCCACTCGACGATATTGGAGGCGCTCCGTTATCACGGGGTGCCCCAATATCTGCGGAGTCTCCTGGCCGACTACTTGGAGGACCGCGAGGTCCTCCTCGTGGACAAGTCGGCCACAGTGAGGCGGTACGGCGCAGAGTCTGGTGTTCCACAGGGGTCGGTCCTGGGGCCCCCCTTGTGGAACATCGGATTCGACTGGCTCCTGCGGGGAGTCCTCCTCCCGGGCACGAGTGTAATCTGCTACGCGGATGACACTCTGCTCACTGCCCGGGGGAGGAACTTTGCCGACGCGGCCATTCTGGCCTCGGCTGGCGGGTCCTTGGTGGCAGAAAGGATCCGCCGCCTGGGATTGAGGGTGGCGCTGCACAAAACGGAGGCCGTGTTCTTTCGCGGTCCCCGGCAGCGCTGCCCTGCCGACGCCCACATCGTCGTGGAGGGCGTCCGCATAGAGGTCCAGCCTCAGATGAAATATCTGGGGCTGGTGCTGGACGACAGGTGGCGTTTCGGCCCGCACTTCAGCGGGCTGTCGACGCGCCTGTTGAAGGCCGCGGGCGCCCTCTCGTGGCTCCTCCCGAACCTGGGGGGGCCCAAGGCGAAATGCCGGCGCCTCTATGCCGGCATTTTGCGGAGCATGGCGCTTTACGGGGCTCCCATCTGGGCGGACTCCCTCCATAGGAGGGAGAATGCTACCGCCATCCGCAGGCCCCAGCGGGCCATTGCACAGCGGGTGGCGAGGGCTTACCGCTCAGTGGGCTTTTCGGCGGCGTGCGCTCTGGCCGGCACCCCGCCTTGGGAGTTGGAGGCATGGGTGCTCGCCAGAGTGTACGAGTGGACGGCGCGCCGAAAGGCGCTCGGGGAGTGCCCCATGGGCGAAGAGCGGGAGGCGGCGCGGCGAGAGGCGAGGGACGCCATCGTCCTCCATTGGTCGGAGGACCTCGCCAGCGCCGCCTTTGGCCGCCGGACGTTGGACGCGCTCGGTCCGGTCCTGCGGGGCTGGCTCGAGCGGTCCCACGGTTTCCTCTCTTTCCGTCTGGTGCAGGTGTTGTCCGGGCATGGTTGTTTCGGATCGTACCTGCACCGGATCGGGAGGGAGGAAACCCCGGCGTGCCACGACTGCGGCGCGGCGGAGGACACGGCGCAGCACACCCTCGAGGTGTGCCCGGCGTGGTCCGAGCTGCGCCGCGGTCTGACCGCGGTGGTCGGACTGGACCTCTCGCTTCCCGGCGTGGTCGACGCCATGCTGGGGAGCGAGGAGGCCTGGTCAGCGGTAGCCTCCTTTTGCGAGGACGTAATCTCGCAAAAGGAGGCAGCGGAGCGAGCGCGGGAGGACGATCCTCTCGCTGCGCCGCTCCGCAGACGAAGAAGGGGGAGAAGGCGTCGTGCCCTCCCTCCTCATGGTGACGGGCGGGCGACAGGCGCGGGGGTGCCTTCGCCCGCATTGCACCCGTCACCTTCGTCGGTCATTCCCGACCCCCCGCACCCGTGAGGGTGTGAGGGGTCTGCCTTTCAATCGTCGGCGGAGGACTGGAAGTAAAGGCTTTGCCGGTTTCCCAGTCCCCCGCCACTCTGACGAAGCGGGAATGCGCTGGGTCGTTTTAGTGGGTATACCGGGTCCGCCCGGAGAGTCCCACATACCCCTCCTGTCCCCCGACGGGAGGGTATGCGTAATGCATTTTTTCCCAGCGTTAACAAAAAAAAAAAAAAAAAAAAAAAAAAAAAAGGTTAGGTTAGGTTAGGTTAGGTTAGGTTAGGTTAGGTTAGGTTAGGTTAGGTTGGGGGACCACCCCACAGTGCTTGCGTCCTCGTCGCGTCCCCCGGAAACAGCCCAGTTCTGACCACCGTAACGGAGTGGCAGACTGGGTTGGCCAAAGTGCACTGTGCTTCGCAGCGAATTTTATCTTGTGTGTGCATCGACTGCGATTATGCCGGCTACCCCCTTGCGGGACGCCTGCGGGCGATTTTTAAAATCAAAAGGCCCTCCTCAGGGCCAACCCAAAGGCCCTTCTCAGGGCCAACCAAAAGGCCCTTCTCAGGGCCACCCCGACGCTCCGGCGTCAGAAACTAGCCGCGCGCCGTCTGCGGCTAGCTACTTCGGAGGGGCCGAGTCGTCAGACAGCGACTCGGTTGCTGGAGCGTCGGACGCGAGTGGCTCGCGGTCGCGGAAGCGGGTCTTCCAGAGTCGTGGGTCCGAGAGTTCCTCGGCTTCGGGGTCCAAGCCGTTGTCGAAGGCAAAAAAGCCGACGACGACGGCCGCGGATACCCACGTCGTTGGGCTCGCGGACGCCCAGCGCCAGGTTGACCTGGCCCGCAAGGTGCAGCTCCAGCAAGAGCTGGAGGAGCGGGTTGCCGCCAAAGAGAAGCGTGCGTGCGTCGCCCGGGCCAAGTCCGGGTACGGTGCGTCCCGGGTTCTGTACGCGAACCACTCTTTGGCGGAACTGGAAAGGATGGCGGAGGAGGACGAGGAGGAGATCGTTGAGGTCGCCTCTAAGTCCTCCAACCTGAAGGGCACCTTCCAGAAGGCCCTCAAATGTCGGGCCGCGAGCATGCGCGGTGTCGTCGCTGAATTGATTCAGCGGACGGCCACCGACGAGACGCGGCAACTGCAGGCGAGGGTGGATCGCCTGCAGTCGGAGGTCAGCCAGCTTCATCTGAAGCTGGCTGAAGCCACGGCCCGGCCACAACAGGCTGGGGCGAGCCCTGTGGCAGAGAGCGCTGCCTCGGCCCGGCCACAACAGGCTAAGGCGAGCCCTGTGGCAGAGGGCGCTGCCTCGGCCCGGCCACAACAGGCCAAGGCGAGGCCTGCAGCAGAGGGCCCCTCCTCCAACCTTGAGGATATCATCCGCAAGGTAGTAATGGAGGAGAGGGCCTTCACAAGAGCCTGCCTCGCAGGGATTGAGGACCGGCTCCTGCCGGAGAAGCGCCTCCGACCGCCGCTCGCGGCAGATAAGAGGCGGTCTGAGCCGGGGCCGTCCTCAACCCAGGCGGAGGAGAGGCGGTCTGAGCCGGGGCCGTCCTCCTCAACCCAGGCGGAAGATGCCCTTCTGCCTTCGACCACTCCGTCCAACGAGTGGACGAAAGTGGGCCGGAGGGGGAAGGGCAAAGGGAAGGGCAAGAGGTCGGCAGCGGCCGTCCCTGCCGTCCCTGCCGTCACCGCCACCCCCGCTCCCAGCCGGTCGCAGACGACCGGCAAGGGAAAGGGCAAGGGGAAAGGGAAGGGGAGAGGAAGAAGGGGGCAATTGGTCCCCCCGAAAACCGCGGCCGTCGTGGTGACGCTCACCGCGGAGGCTGCGGGGCGAGGGGAGACTTACGCCTCCATCTTGGTGCGGGCGCGCGGCAACGCCGATCCCACTCAGCTGGGAATCGGCAGTGTGTCGTGCCGGCGGACGCAGACCGGGGCTCGAATATTCGAGTTCCCGGGGGCCGAGGGCAGCGCCCGCGCTGACCTCTTTGCAGCCAAGCTGCAGGAGGTCATCGCGGACTCTGCCAAGGTGGCCCGGCCGGTCAAGACGGCGGCCATCGAGGTGACGGAGCTAGATGACTCCGTCACCAAGGAGGAGGTGGTGGCGGCGGTCGCAGCGGTGGGGGGCTGTGCCGCAGCGGCGGTCCAAGGCCGGGACATAAGGCCCGGCCGCGGCGGAATGGGCACTATCCACCTCGAGTGCCCAATCGCAGCTGCCAAAGCCGTCCTTGCGAAAGGACGGCTTCAAGTCGGGTTCAGCTCGGGCGCATTCCGGGCACTCGAGGACCAGCCGCTGCGGTGTTTCCGGTGCTTCGGCATCGGACACACCCGGCCCCTGTGTCCGTCCAAAGTGGACCGGTCGGACACTTGCTACCGCTGCGGCAAGGAGGGCCACAAAGCCGCCTCCTGCCAGGCCGCCACACCGCACTGCGCGGTGTGTGCCGCCAGTGGCCGCCGGGCAGGCCACGTCATGAAGGGGGGGAAGTGCAATCCCCCCCGTAAGCGTGGCAAAGCGCAGGCGCCGACCGGGCCTGCGCCTGCTGCTGCCGCTAACACCGCCGTTCCTGCGGCGGCTGCGGAGGAGGGTGCGATGTCCGACTGATGGACGGGGTCGAACATCGCATCCTTCAGGCGAACGCCAACCACTGCAGGACAGCCCAGGATCTGCTGATGCAGACCATGGCTGAGTGGTTGGTGGACTTGGCGGTGGTCGCCGAACCCTACTCGGTCCCTGGCCGTTGGCTGGGCGACCGGGACGGCCTGGTGGCGTTGGTGGCGCGGTCTTCCACGGACTCCCCTCCCCTCTCGCTCTTAGAGAGGGGATCGGGATACGTGGCCGCCGCGTGGGGAGAGATAGGGATAGTGGGGGTGTATTTCTCCCCAAACCGCCCTCTCTCGGACTTTGAGGATTTCCTCGAGATCCTCACTGCTGTCGTAGGGAGGGCGGCACCACGCCAGGTCGTGGTGCTCGGTGACCTAAACGCCAAGTCGGTGGCCTGGGGCAACCCGGCCGTCGGGTGCAACGTCCGGGGACGCGCCGTCGAGTTTTGGGCGGCCTCGTGCGGTGTGTCCCTCCTCAACAGGGGGGCGGTCCACACGTGTGTGCGGCAACAGGGCGGGTCGGTGGTGGACGTATCGTTTGCCACCCCCGCGCTAGCCGCCCGCGTCGTGAACTGGCGGGTGGAGCTGGTGGAGACCTTGTCGGACCACCGTTATGTGCGGTTCGACATCTCCACACAGCGGGGAGGGGGGACGGCCCGCGCTGGGCAATCTCCCTTCCCGCGGTGGGCACTCACCCGCCTGGACCGGGAGGCAGCCAAGGAGGCCGCCTTCCTCCAGGACTGGCTGTCGCCTCCCCCTGTCGAGGAGGTCCCGGACGTTGACGCCGCAGCGGTCCGGCTACGGAGGTCCTTGACCGAGGTGTGCAACTCCAGCATGCCTCGGTCTCGCCGTCCGCCTCCCCGTCGTGCCGTTTATTGGTGGACGGAGGAGCTGGCGGGGCTCCGGGCCACCTGCGTGGCGGCCAGAAGGGCCTACGCGCGTAGCCGACGGCGCAGTGCCCAAAACCGAGTCCGGGCAGAGGAGGACCGCCTGTACGCCTCTTACCGAGAGGCTACGGCGGCCCTCAAGTCTGCAATGGGCGCTGCGCAGGACTCGGCGAGGGCCGAGATGCTGGAGGGTCTCGACAGGGACCCCTATGGGAGACCATATAAGGCGGCGCGGAATCAGCTCCGCCCCTATGGTCCCCCACTGTCGGAGACCCTCGAGCCGGCATTGCTGGATGGGGTGGTCCGGTCCCTGTTTCCGCGCAGGACCGACTTCGCCCCACCAGTAATGGATCCCCCGCAAGGGGCGGCTCCACCGGAGGCGGAGGTCCCCCCGGTGACGGCGGCGGAATTCTACGCGGGGGTACTCAGCCTCCGCGCAAAGAAGACCGCCCCCGGCCCGGACGGCGTCCCTGCACGGGTGGTGGCGATCGCCGCCACCCAAATGGAGGACAGGTTTCGGGACCTCTTCAGCGCGTGTTTTACGGCTGGGAGGTTCCCGAAACTCTGGAAGGAAGGGCAATTGTGCCTCCTCCGGAAGGAGGGACGCCCGGTGGGCTCCCCCTCGGCATACCGGCCCATCGTTCTGCTCGATGAGGTCGGTAAATTGTTCGAGGGGATTGTCGCCTCCCGGCTGGATAGCCATTTGCGGGGGATAGGCCCAGATCTGTCGGACGCCCAGTTCGGTTTCCGTCGTGGGCGTTCGACGATCGACGCGCTGGCCCTTCTCAAGGGCCAGGTGAAGGAGGCGGTGGAGGCGGGGGATGGAGTGATGGCGGTGTCGTTCGACATTGCCAACGCCTTCAACTCCGTCCCCCACTCGACGATATTGGAGGCGCTCCGGTATCACGGAGTGCCCCAATATCTGCGGAGCCTCCTGGCCGACTACTTGGAGGACCGCGAGGTCCTCCTCGTGGACAAATCGGCCACCGTGAGGCGGTACGGCGCAGAGTCCGGTGTTCCACAGGGGTCGGTCCTGGGGCCCCCCTTGTGGAACATCGGATTCGACTGGCTCCTGCGGGGAGTCCTCCTCCCGGGCACGAGTGTCATCTGCTACGCGGATGACACTCTGCTCACTGCCCGGGGGAGGAACTTTGCGGATGCGGCCATTCTGGCCTCGGCTGGCGGATCCTTGGTGGCAGAGAGGATCCGCCGCCTGGGATTGAGGGTGGCGCTGCACAAAACGGAGGCCGTGTTCTTTCGCGGTCCCCGGCAGCGCTGCCCTGCCGACGCCCACATCGTCGTGGAGGGCGTCCGCATAGAGGTCCAGCCTCAGATGAAATATCTGGGGCTGGTGCTGGACGACAGGTGGCGTTTCGGCCCGCACTTCAGCGGGCTGTCGACGCGCCTGTTGAAGGCCGCGGGCGCCCTCTCGTGGCTCCTCCCGAACCTGGGGGGGCCCAAGGCGAAATGCCGGCGCCTCTATGCCGGCATTTTGCGGAGCATGGCCCTTTACGGGGCTCCCATCTGGGCGGACTCCCTCCATAGGAGGGAGAATGCTACCGCCATCCGCAGGCCCCAGCGGGCCATTGCACAGCGGGTGGCGAGGGCTTACCGCTCAGTGGGCTTTTCGGCGGCGTGCGCTCTGGCCGGCACCCCGCCTTGGGAGTTGGAGGCATGGGTGCTCGCCAGAGTGTACGAGTGGACGGCGCGCCGAAAGGCGCTCGGGGAGCGCCCCATGGGCGAAGAGCGGGAGGCGGCGCGGCGAGAGGCGAGGGACGCCATCGTCCTCCATTGGTCGGAGGACCTCGCCAGCGCCGCCTTTGGCCGCCGGACGTTGGACGCGCTCGGTCCGGTCCTGCGGGGCTGGCTCGAGCGGTCCCACGGTTTCCTCTCTTTCCGTCTGGTGCAGGTGTTATCCGGGCATGGTTGCTTCGGATCGTACCTGCACCGGATCGGGAGGGAGGAAACCCCGGCGTGCCACGACTGCGGCGCGGCGGAGGACACGGCGCAGCACACCCTCGAGGTGTGCCCGGCGTGGTCCGAGCTGCGCCGCGGTCTGACCGCGGTGGTCGGACCGGACCTCTCGCTTCCTGGCGTGGTGGACGCCATGCTGGGGAGCGAGGAGGCCTGGTCAGCGGTGGCCTCCTTTTGCGAGGACGTAATCTCGCAAAAGGAGGCAGCGGAGCGCGCGCGGGAGGACGATCCTCTCGCTGCGGCGCTCCGCAGACGAAGACGGGGGAGAAGGCGTCGTGCCCTCCCTCCTAATGGTGACGGGCGGGCGGCAGGCACGGGGGTGCCTTCGCCCGCATTGCACCCGTCACCCTCGTCGGTCATTCCCGACCCCCCACACCCGTGAGGGTGTGAGGGGTCTGTGCCTTTCAATCGTCGGCGGAGGACTGGAAGTAAAGGCTGTGCCGGTTTCCCAGTCCCCCGCCACTGTGACGAAGCGGGAATGCGCTGGGTCGTTTTAGTGGGTATACCGGGTCCGCCCGGGGAGTCCCACATACCCCTCCTGTCCCCCGATAGGAGGGTATGCGTAATGCATTTTTTCCCAGCGTAAAAAAAAAAAAAAAAAAAAAAAAAAAAAAAAAAAAGGTTAGGTTAGGTTAGGTTGGGGTGCTAGGTCAGAAAACCTCCTAGGGGGCCCAGTGGCTGCCGGTCCTTCTCGATACGTCTGGAGGGAACAGCAGCTGCTGTGGACGGTGCACCCTGGGCGCGGCAGTATCCTTCCCCGATGAATGGGAAGAGATTCTTATTCCTCGGGGAATGTTACTGTCGTGGCCAATATTCTGACACGGGAGGGGGTCCTATTTGGACTGCGCTGTTCCGCGTGACCCTCTGAAAAGCAGAGGGCACAGCGGAGGAGCAAGGGCGGGCTCGGTGAGCACTCACCCTGCCTCCGAGCAGACAGAGAAGGATTCCATCCTTCACTGTCTCCGCCGATCTCGTAATCCCATCGTCGACGTCTCGCGGCTTCGATAGGGACCGAGGGTCTTGGCTTAACCGCCCGGACCGCGAGGTAGAAAACCTCTATAAAAAGTTACCCCGAATCCCAAGCGGCGGCGCACCGCGAAGGGATGTATGGCTGACGGGAGATCTTATGGATCAATCAGTCGTTAGTGCGACCCTCGTTCATTCCTCGAAGTTCTCGGGGAGTGAATGAAGAAAAAAGGGCTGGGATGTATCGTCGTGTACCGTGCGATGGCTCACGGAGCGGGCTCATCGGACGGTACGTGATCATGGCACTCATCGCCCTCTGGTACGCGTCTGCCCATCAGACGTGACTGTGAGGGTGATGGGACAGCCATAGGGTAAAACAGGGGGGGGGGGAATGAAGAAGTAGGAGACAGGGACCACACCCTTCAAAGGAAATTAAAAACATGAAAAAGACGAATTGTAAAGAAATATCCCAGGGCGGTACCAGCTGCTCAGCAGCTGGAGAATCCGCCACGACCCCTTCGGGGTCGTCATGCCCTCAATCGTATTCTGGGGAGGGCAACAATCGTCATCCACCTGCCAATGGCAACGAGAGCCGAGGAGGCTCAACAAGATCACGGTCTTTTGAAGACCTGATCTCTTTTAGTTTTAACACACCCGACCGAGTACCGGGTGAGCGCCGCGCGTTGGACGCAGTGTCGGACTCTGGCGCTGCGTCACTGAGGAGCCTCTGCTCCCCAGTGGAACCACGTGTTGTTCTGGAGAGGGTGAATGTGTTGTCGGAGGTCAACAACGACACACCGCAAGCAGTTACGGCTGCTCCCTCCAAGTTTTGGGGGAAACGGCCGCGTGCCTGTGAGTCGGAAGCGGGTTCGGCGGGTCTGTCATCTAGCGAGGAGGACCTGCCGGCCCCCAAGGTGCCGACGGCCAGGAGGGGCGGACGACGCGGGATATCTTCCGGACCGAGCTCTCCGGCAGCGTCCCGCGACTCCCTGAGCCGCTTTCTGAAGCGGCCCGATATGCCGGTAGCCAGTGGAGCAAGCGACTCCGACGGGGCAATGCAGGTGGAGCAGGCTGAAACCTCCACGGCATTGGTGAGCACCAAAGCGGAGCTCAATGCCGCGAGGCGGGAGGGCCGGAAGGCTATCGCGACCGATGAGGTCGCTGAAATGGCCCGGCAAGCAAGGGAGAGGAGGTTGCAGGCCGCCGCCGTTGCCCCTGAAGGCCTGACGGCAGAGGCGCTCAGCCGACAAGTTTTGGACGGCGTGGACGTTGTCCTGAAGGTGGCTACGAAATCGGGCAACCTGAAGGGCACGTTCACGCGGGCTCTGAAGGAGGCGGCAGACGGCATCAGGGAGGCGGTTGAAGTCCTCCTTGAACGAACAACCTCGGAGGAGACGGTAAAGCTCCAAGAGGAAAATAACCGTCTCCACACGAGGCTGGAGGAGCTTCAACGGGAGGTGAGCGCCCTGAGGGCGGACTTCAGCCGGCAGCAGGGTGCGACGACTACAGACAGTCGTGCCCAGCCACAGAACGGGTCTTTGGGGGAAGACCAATTCAACCGGCTGCTGAGCATAATGTCCGCCCGCCTGGACAGCATAGAGCCCAGGCTCAACCCCCCTATTAGCCTTCGCCCGCCGCTGGCAGCAGATAGGCGAAGGAAGGAGGCGGAGCCCGCTGCAGCAACGGCTGGGCCGTCGTGGGCACAGGTGGCTAAAGCGCCACCTGCGCCAAAAAAGCTCAAGCAGGTGGCCAAAACGCCTTCGCAGGCAGCCAAAAAACCAGCGCAGGTGGCCAAGGGGTCCTCGCAGGCAGCCAAGAGGCCCTCGCAGGCAGCCAAGAGGCCCTCGCAGGCGGCCGGGAAGCCCTCGCAGGTGGCCACAAAGCCCACAGAAGGGGCCACAAATACTAGAACGCAGGGGAATGACCCGGCTCCCAACGAGGGTGCTTGGGAGACGGCCGAAGGCCGAAAAAAGAGGCGGAAGAGGGGCCGCAAGGCCAAGAACGCACCGGGCTCAAGGGGGCAGGCCCCAAGAATCCGCATCCCTCGCTCCGAGGCTGTGGTGGTCACGCTGCAGCCCGAAGCCAAAGAGCGGGGGGTGACTTACCAGAAGGTACTGGCGGAGGCGAGGGGCAAGCTGGCCTTCGCCGATTTCGGCACCCCAGACGGCTTCCGTTTCAGGACGGCAGCCACGGGGGCCAAAATGTTTGAGTTGGCGGGGGCCAGCAGTGCCGAGAGGGCGGACTCTCTAGCTGCAAAGCTGAGGGACGTCCTCAACCCCGAGGAGGCCCGGGTGTCCAGGCCCATTAAAACGGCTGAGGTGCGGGTCGATGGGCTGGACGACTCCGTGACCCCAGAGGAGGTGGTGGCGGCCATAGCCCGGAGCGGCGGATGCCCGCCAGAAAATGTGCGGGCGGGCGACATCCGCGTCAATGCTGGCGGGCTTGGCACCATCTGGGTGCGGTGTCCGGTGGCTGCGGCGAAGCAGGTCGCCGACGCGGGACGTTTGCTGGTGGGCTGGGTGTCAGCGAGGGTTAAACTCCTGACACCCCGGGCCTTACAGTGTTATCGGTGTCTGGAGAAAGGCCACGTCCGGGCACTGTGCACTGCCGAAACAGACCGCAGCGATTTGTGCTATCGCTGCGGTCAGCCTGGGCATAAGGCGTCCCAGTGCTCCGCGGAACCAAACTGCAGCCTCTGTACAGCTGCAGGAAAGTCCGCGGGGCACAGCATAGGTGGCAACGCTTGCGGCGCGCCCAGAAAGCGCAGCAAGCGGTGGACAAGACCTGCGGGGGCCGCACCCCCTAGCACCTCTTTGGCCGACTCCCGGCCTGTGGTTGGAAACGCCGGGGAAATGGAGTGCCAGTGATGGCCGTCCGTTTCCTCCAGGCGAATATCAACCACTGCACCAGAGCTCAGGATCTCTTGGTCCTGAGCATGGCGGAGTGGTTGATAAATGTGGCGGTGGTCGCTGAGCCGTATTTCGTCCCCCCCCGGGAAAACTGGGCGGGGGATCTGGACGGCCTGGTGGCCATCATCGGCGCGACTCTTGTCGACGTATCCCGGGGTCACGGTTGGGTAGCCGCCCTTGTGAACGGGATCGTCACGATTGGGGCATACTTTTCGCCCAACAGGAGTCTCGCCGACTTCGAGAGTTTCCTCGTCGAGTTGGGAGCCGTCGTCGGCCGGTCTCATCCTCGGCCCGTTTTGCTTCTCGGTGATCTGAACGCCAAATCCGCGGCGTGGGGATCCCCGGTAACAGACCCGAGAGGCGACGTGCTAGAGGAGTGGGCCGTTACGACGGGCCTGGCCGTCTTGAATCGGGGATCGGCCTACACGTGTGTGCGGCAGCGGGGTGGGTCCATAGTGGACGTCTCGTTCGCCAGTCCCGCTGTCGCGCACCGCGTTCACGATTGGCACGTGGAAGAGGAGGTGGAGACGCTATCGGATCACCGATACATACGCTTCGACGTCTCCACCCAGACCGCTGGAGGTCGTAGCCAATCGGCCCCCCGAAGAGACGGCCCGCGTTGGGCGTTGAAACGCCTCGACAAGGAAGCTCTCGAGGAAGCCACCATCGTCCAAGCCTGGATCCGGGAGTCGGCTACCGTCGGTCCCGTCGACGTCGAACAGGAGGCGCAGTGGTTTAACGACGCGATGACGCAAATCTGCGACGCGTCCATGCCACGCGTCTCCTCTCTGTCCGCAAGGCGCCGCGTGTACTGGTGGTGCGTCGAGGTCGAGCGGTTGCGCGTCGAGTGCGCAGCCGCCAGACGCCCGTATACGCGGTATCGGAGGAGACGTCTGCGGGATCCCGACGAAGAAGCCGCGCTGTATGAGGTGTACAGCGCGGCGAAGGAGGCTCTGTGGCTGGCCATCGGCGAGTCGAAGAAGCGCTCCAGAGAGGAGCTGCTGGCGACCCTAGACGGGGATCCGTGGGGGCGCCCGTACCGCACGGTCCGAGGGAAACTTCGGCCGTGGGCGCCCCCGCTAACGGAAGGTCTCGAGCCAGAGTTTCTGGAGCGAGTGGTCTCGGCTCTCTTCCCTGATAGGGCCGAGCACGAGCCACCGCCGATGGCTCTGCCCACAGCTGCAGAGCCGGAAGAAGAGGAGAGCGAAACCGTCCCAGAGGTGACACAGGCGGAGATGAGCGCGGTCGTGATGCGGCTCCGGGCAAAAAACACTGCTCCGGGGCCCGACGGAGTGCCTGGCCGCGCTCTAGTACTCGCCCTGAAGGAGCTGGAGCCCCCACTGAGGGGACTCTTCTCGGCGTGCCTTGAGCAGGGTCAGTTCCCTACGAGGTGGAAGGCTGGTCGACTGGTCCTGCTCAAGAAGGCGGGGCGCCCGGCGGATTCGTCGTCCGCTTATCGGCCCATAGTGCTGCTGGACGAGGCGGGCAAGTTGCTCGAGCGAGTAATCGCAGATCGCCTCGTCAGCCACTTGTGTACAGAGGGGCCGAACCTGGACGACAGCCAGTTTGGCTTCCGGCGTGGGCGCTCTACCATCGACGCAATCATGAGAGTAAGAGTCCTGGCGGAGGAAGCGGTGTCCCGGGGTGGGGTGGTGCTGGCGGTGTCCCTGGACATCTCCAACGCATTCAACACCCTGCCCTGGAGTTGCATCAGGGAGGCCCTGCGATACCATCGGGTGCCTCCCTACCTCCGCAACATAGTGGGGGCTTATTTGTCCGGAAGGTGTGTCACCTACATGGGACGCGACGGCGCGGGCCGTCGCGAGATGTCGTGCGGTGTTCCGCAGGGGTCGGTTCTGGGCCCACCCCTGTGGAACATCGGATACGACTGGGTTTTGCGGTGCGAGCTCCCGCCGGGAGTGAACCTGACGTGTTATGCGGACGACACGCTGGTCACGGCTCGGGGGAGCTCGTACAGGGAAGCAGCGTTGCTGGCTACGGCTGCGGTCTCGCAGGTGGTGAGCCGCATACGACGCCTGGGCCTGGAGGTGGCCCTCAACAAGTCGGAGGCCATTGCCTTTCATGGCCCCCGACGGGCACCGCCGTTGGGATCACACATTGTGGTCGGGGGGGTCCGGATCGCTGTCGAGTCAACCATGAAATACCTGGGATTGGTGCTCGACAGCCGTTGGGACTTCGGCCCCCACTTTCAGCGGCTGGTGCCCAAGTTGATGGGCGCGGCGGGCGCGCTGTCAACGCTGCTTCCCAATCTGGGGGGCCCGAGCACCGCCTGTAGGCGGTTGTACGTAGGGATCGTGCGATCAATGGCCCTTTATGGGGCCCCGATATGGGCGACGGACCTGACGGCCCGCACTATCGCCGTTCTGCGAAGACCGCAGAGAGCGATGGCCGTCAGGGTCGTACGGGGATATCGCACGATCTCCTACGAGGCGGCTTGCGTACTGGCCGGATCCCCACCGTGGGACCTGGAGGCGAAGACCCTCGCGACGCTGTACCAGTGGCGCGAGGGGGCCAATCGTCGGGGCGAGAGACTGGTGGAGCGACAGATAACGCAGTACCGGTCTCAGCTCCGACAGGTCATGGTGGCGGAATGGCGGGGGAGGCTAGAGCTCCCTACCGCCGGCCTCGACACAATCGAGGCGATCCGGCCAGTACTCGACGACTGGCTCGGGAGGAAGCACGGCTCCCTGACGTTTCGGGCGACGCAGGTGCTCTCGGGGCACGGCTGCTTCGGGAAGTACTTGTGTCGCCTGAGCAGGGAGCCGGACGCCCGGTGCCATCACTGCGTCCACTGTCCGGAAGACACGGCGCGGCATACGCTGGCCGAGTGCGCCGCGTGGGATGAGCCGCGCCGTGCCCTCGTCGCAGAGGTAGGAGGAGACCTGTCGCTGCCGACCGTCGTTCGCTCTATGGTTGGCAGTACAGAGTCCTGGGACGCAGTGATTTCCTTCTGCGAAGCCGTCATGTCGCAGAAGGAAGCTGCGGAGAGGGATAGGGAGATGACTAGCTCCCGCCCATCCCGCAGCAGACGCACCGGGCGTCGGCAGAGGGCGGATAACGCCCTCTTCCGGCCCCCCTAAATAGGTCCAGGGGCGACGGATTTGGGGACATCCGTCGCCCCCCATCGCAATGGACCCGAGACGGTGGCGCGTAGTGTTCCACGCGCGCCTCTCTTAGACGTAACGGGGGGAGTTTCACACCTCACTCCCCCCCGAGACGAGGCCCGCAGGTCGAGCGGGCCGGCACTAGTCCGGGGCAGCGGAAGTCGCATCAGATCCCGTTGCCCCCCGACGCAAGTGTGCGAGGGAACACCGGTGTGGTTTTAGTCAGTAGGAGTCTGACAGACCCCTCCGCTCTCCCCAGGGTGGAGGACATCCATCGAGGATTTCCACATCGAGAACAAAAAAAAAAAAAAAAAAAAAGGTTAGGTTAGGTTAGGTTAGGTTAGGTTAGGTTAGGTTAGGTTAGGTTAGGTTAGGTTGGGGTGCTAGGTCAGAAAACCTCCTAGGGGGCCCAGTGGCTGCCGGTCCTTCTCGATACGTCTGGAGGGAACAGCAGCTGCTGTGGACGGTGCACCCTGGGCGCGGCAGTATCCGTCCCCGATGAATGGGAAGAGATTCTTATTCCTCGGGGAATGTTACTGTCGTGGCCAATATTCTGACACGGTGGGGCGACTCCACGCGGCCCTCTGGGTCGCAGAGGGCGCAGTGGAGGAGCCAGGGCGGGCTTGGTGTGCCGCCGGGCGTTGGGCGCGCTCGGTCCGGTCTTGGGAGGGCTGGCTCGGGCGCGTCCGGCGTCCGGCGGCGCACTGGGCCCGCCGGTGGTAGGACCGGACCTCTCGCTTCCCGGCGTGGTTGACGCCACGCTGGGGGGCGGGTCGGCCTGGTCAGCGGTGGCCTCCTTTTGCGAGGTCAACTCGCAGAGGGAGGAGGCGGAGCGCGCGCGGGGGGGCGATCCTCTCGCTGCGCCGCTCCGCAGCGGAAGAGGGAGAAGGCGTCGTGCCCTCCCTCCTCATGGTGACGGCGGGCGGCAGGCACGGGGGTGCCTTCGCCCGCATTGCACTCGTCACCTTTGCGGTTCATTCACCGACCCTCCCACACCCGTGAGGGTGTGAGGGGTTGTCTTGCGGGGCAATCGTCGGCGGGGGACTGGACGTAAAGGCTATGCCGGTTTCCCAGTCCCCCGCCACTCTGACGAAGCGGGAATGCGCTGGGTCGTTTTAGTGGGTATACCGGGTCCGCCCGGGGAGTCCCACATACCCCTCCTGTCCCCCGACGGGAGGGTATGCGTAATGCATTTTTTCCCAGCGTCAACAAAAAAAAAAAAAAAAAAAAAAAAAAAAAAAAGGTTAGGTTAGGTTAGGTTAGGTTAGGTTAGGTTAGGTTAGGTTAGGTTAGGTTAGGTTAGGTTAGGTTAGGTTAGGTTAGGTTAGGTTTTTTTTTTTTTTTTTTTTTGTTTTGGCAGGAGTGGGAAATCCCCACGGACACCTCCACTATCTCACAGGGTGTGAGACAGTGGAGGTAGTGTCGGACTCGAACCGACTAAAACCCACTCCTGCCTTGCCAGTGTCCCTCTGACATTATCAGAGACCTTTTCTATTAGTTTTTTGACTTGTGTAGCGACTAGTTTATTAGGTGGCCGAAGAGACCATACTACTATTCTGTTTAAGCTTCTAATTTTTATTTGTACATATATATATATACTATAATTTGCTATCTTTACTTTTTCTTTATTATTGGTGCTGTTTAATATGACTATCTATACTATAATTATGATTTTTAATTTTTATTAAAATAATTCTTCTTTTACATTCTTTAATATATTTACTATCCTGCTAATAATAAAATACTGCATATTCCTAAATCATTTTTACCATTTCACTTAAGCTTGGATTTCGTGTCCCCCGTATGTTTGCCCTACAAGTTTTCTGCGATTATGTTCCTATTTTTAATTTTGTTTACGATATTTGCTACGTATACTCAATATACAAGTCAATATCACAATATGTCCAGAAAAGTAGAATAATCGCAGAAAACAAACCAGGTTCGACACAACTTAACGATTCCACTAGAGTTGGCTTATAGTCCAGTACAATTTGGGCCACTTTCCCAAAAAAGTGACACCAATTACCAATCTCCATTAAGCCAACCCTAGTGGTTCGCTTAATGCGTCTGCGATCTGGTTGTGTCAAACCTGACATGTTCGTGTACGTGGAAGTGGGCGCACCGACAACTTTAGCAATATGCTACGGTTGCTCGCGCGAATGCGTCCCACTTCTTGTGTACCGGGCATTCCTTGCTGAACGCATTGTGCGAGTGTTCCCCGAGCTTGGCTCTGGTGCAGTTGACGCACACCGCTGCCTCGCCACTGACTGGGCAGTCCAACCTAAGGTGTGAACCGCCGCAGTGGCTGCATAGGTCAACCGGCTCCGTGCAAAGACGCTTGCCGTGACCATATGCAAGGCAGCGGGTGCACTGCACCAGAGGCGTCTGGTCTTCAACGCGCACCCTCTGGAGGTCAATACGGAGCTTGCCTCCTTCGAGTGCGCGCTTCCAGATTGCAGGGGAAACACTCAGCACAATGCTGTTCACGTGAGGGTTACGCGATTTCTTCCTATATTTTATAGAAAGTTTCTGTTCCTCGTCGCCGAGGCCGTGAAAGATCTCCCGGTTCTGGTTCTTGAGGGCTCTCAACACTTCTTCGTCACTGTGAACTGACAGCACGTCCCTAAGAACCAGAAGCGGGTCCCGATTCTTCACCGCCTCGACGACGAGGTTCTCTCCGGCCGATTCAAGTCGCTTCTTGAGTTTTTCCCTCTCCTCCTTGGTTGCGCACCCCATTATGACCTTCTGGTCCTTGGCCTTCCGGACCCTCTCTACACGCACCCAGCCCTCCTTCGCGTCCACTGCCTTCCTAACTCTTTCGAGTATTTCGGCCCCCGTATCCATCTCCTGTGTCGAGGAGACAACCACGGAGTGTAGCGTCGTTCGCTCCGGGACCTGTGCCCCGGTGTAGCGCTTACTGACGGCCGCTACACTGGCGTAGGTTGTCTCCCCCGCACTTTCCTTGCTAGCCAGACTGTCTCGGAGTTTCTCGAGTTTCTCGGAGTTGTCCTTCAACTCCGAGATGTGCTCCTTCAGGGTGTTGAGGAGCTCAGTCTGGCCAGCAAGGACCTCGCTGGTGATGGGTTGGGGACCGCAACAGTTAGCAGTGGGCGCGGGTTCCGGTACGGCAACGGGTGCGGCAGAGGCCTTATCTCGCTCCGACTCCTTGACCAGCTCATAAAGCCTGTTTATGGCTTCGAGCACCGCAGTCTTGATTTCAGCCTTGAGGTTGCGAGAGTTGCCTAAATTAAGCTTTGCTTTATTTAGGCAAGCTCTCGCCTCCGCAATGCGACTGGGGTGCCCAGCCTCAGGCTTCATGAGCGGTCTTGGAGCGCTAACAGGGGCTCGGCGCGTCGGCGGGGTAGCAGGACACTCCTGGGACGCGAGGGGTGTATCATTTCCAAATACAATTTTCCTCCTCGCGTCAGGAGACGAGGGGCCCGCCTTCTCCGCCGATCGCGGCGAGCTCCCGGAGCTCTGGGTGTTCGAGTTCATGGCCGGGGTGTACAACATAATTTTCAGTCAGAGCAGATAGTGCAAGAACGGACCCCTGTAAAGAGGAGGTCAGAACTACAATATCTGCTCGAGGAGAGGGTTTTGGACACTGATGATTGTGTTGCCCTGTAAAGGGGGGAACACAATCAGTAATAAAATCAAAATAACAAAATTCTAGTCGACACAGGCGACTGTCACAATAAATAACAAAATAAAATTAATTAAAAATTAAAATTTGGTTAAAATTTCTTACTAACTAAGTCAGGATATTTAAAACGAGAGGTTTCTCCTGTGTCCCTGTAAAGGGGGGTACACAGAAGGAATGAAAATATTAAAATTGAAATGAACGATAATAATTATAAAATAAATTACACTCAATTAATGCTTATTAAAATGTGGGCCTTCACAGACTCAGTCAAATATGTTAAAAAATCCTAGTTTCCCTATCCACTTTATCTACAAATATAAAATTAAAAATATTTTCCCACCGATCAATTCCCGTCCACCTTCCTATAGACCAGAGGGCGGGTGGGTGGGCAAAATTTTATTTGAGCTAGGCGGGCGAGCGAGGTCTCAAAAGAAGCGGCTCGTCGCGGGCTAGCTAATTACGAAATAAAACGAGGTAGGTGCCGAACAAAATTTTGGACTTTTGGTCAAAAAACCAGTTTTTGAACCAAAAAATTTAGGGTTTCAACCTCCAACCTGGGCGCCGGCGCACGGAACGCGGACCAGAACACAGGGATGAAGGGTGAGTACTATTGCAACTACAATTTGAAATAAAATTTGGAAAAACACTAAATTTTGATGAGTTTTTGTAAAAAATTCGAAAAATTTCTAAGGGTGGTTAGGGAAGTTTTTTATAGGGGTTGTTCGGTGAGTGCAATATCGTCAGGACGTCGGCGGACGCCTAGTTTTGTCTAAAAATGCTGAAAACAGCTTCAAAATCGCACGTCTAGAACCGAATATATTCACTTTTTTATTAAAAACTATCTCCCTTAGGTGGATTTAGGTACTATACAGAAACTATGAGAAATACTGTTTTTTGAAAATGTGCAAGTTTTATTTGAGCTAGGCGGGCGAGCGAGGTCTCAAAAGAAGCGGCTCGTCGCGGGCTAGCTAATTACGAAATAAAACGAGGTAGGTGCCGAACAAAATTTTGGACTTTTGGTCAAAAAACCAGTTTTTGAACCAAAAAATTTAGGGTTTCAACCTCCAACCTGGGCGCCGGCGCACGGAACGCGGACCAGAACACAGGGATGAAGGGTGAGTACTATTGCAACTACAATTTGAAATAAAATTTGGAAAAACACTAAATTTTGATGAGTTTTTGTAAAAAATTCGAAAAATTTCTAAGGGTGGTTAGGGAAGTTTTTTATAGGGGTTGTTCGGTGAGTGCAATATCGTCAGGACGTCGGCGGACGCCTAGTTTTGTCTAAAAATGCTGAAAACAGCTTCAAAATCGCACGTCTAGAACCGAATATATTCACTTTTTTATTAAAAACTATCTCCCTTAGGTGGATTTAGGTACTATACAGAAACTATGAGAAATACTGTTTTTTGAAAATGTGCAAGTTTTATTTGAGCTAGGCGGGCGAGCGAGGTCTCAAAAGAAGCGGCTCGTCGCGGGCTAGCTAATTACGAAATAAAACGAGGTAGGTGCCGAACAAAATTTTGGACTTTTGGTCAAAAAACCAGTTTTTGAACCAAAAAATTTAGGGTTTCAACCTCCAACCTGGGCGCCGGCGCACGGAACGCGGACCAGAACACAGGGATGAAGGGTGAGTACTATTGCAACTACAATTTGAAATAAAATTTGGAAAAACACTAAATTTTGATGAGTTTTTGTAAAAAATTCGAAAAATTTCTAAGGGTGGTTAGGGAAGTTTTTTATAGGGGTTGTTCGGTGAGTGCAATATCGTCAGGACGTCGGCGGACGCCTAGTTTTGTCTAAAAATGCTGAAAACAGCTTCAAAATCGCACGTCTAGAACCGAATATATTCACTTTTTTATTAAAAACTATCTCCCTTAGGTGGATTTAGGTACTATACAGAAACTATGAGAAATACTGTTTTTTGAAAATGTGCAAGTTTTATTTGAGCTAGGCGGGCGAGCGAGGTCTCAAAAGAAGCGGCTCGTCGCGGGCTAGCTAATTACGAAATAAAACGAGGTAGGTGCCGAACAAAATTTTGGACTTTTGGTCAAAAAACCAGTTTTTGAACCAAAAAATTTAGGGTTTCAACCTCCAACCTGGGCGCCGGCGCACGGAACGCGGACCAGAACACAGGGATGAAGGGTGAGTACTATTGCAACTACAATTTGAAATAAAATTTGGAAAAACACTAAATTTTGATGAGTTTTTGTAAAAAATTCGAAAAATTTCTAAGGGTGGTTAGGGAAGTTTTTTATAGGGGTTGTTCGGTGAGTGCAATATCGTCAGGACGTCGGCGGACGCCTAGTTTTGTCTAAAAATGCTGAAAACAGCTTCAAAATCGCACGTCTAGAACCGAATATATTCACTTTTTTATTAAAAACTATCTCCCTTAGGTGGATTTAGGTACTATACAGAAACTATGAGAAATACTGTTTTTTGAAAATGTGCAAGTTTTATTTGAGCTAGGCGGGCGAGCGAGGTCTCAAAAGAAGCGGCTCGTCGCGGGCTAGCTAATTACGAAATAAAACGAGGTAGGTGCCGAACAAAATTTTGGACTTTTGGTCAAAAAACCAGTTTTTGAACCAAAAAATTTAGGGTTTCAACCTCCAACCTGGGCGCCGGCGCACGGAACGCGGACCAGAACACAGGGATGAAGGGTGAGTACTATTGCAACTACAATTTGAAATAAAATTTGGAAAAACACTAAATTTTGATGAGTTTTTGTAAAAAATTCGAAAAATTTCTAAGGGTGGTTAGGGAAGTTTTTTATAGGGGTTGTTCGGTGAGTGCAATATCGTCAGGACGTCGGCGGACGCCTAGTTTTGTCTAAAAATGCTGAAAACAGCTTCAAAATCGCACGTCTAGAACCGAATATATTCACTTTTTTATTAAAAACTATCTCCCTTAGGTGGATTTAGGTACTATACAGAAACTATGAGAAATACTGTTTTTTGAAAATGTGCAAGTTTTATTTGAGCTAGGCGGGCGAGCGAGGTCTCAAAAGAAGCGGCTCGTCGCGGGCTAGCTAATTACGAAATAAAACGAGGTAGGTGCCGAACAAAATTTTGGACTTTTGGTCAAAAAACCAGTTTTTGAACCAAAAAATTTAGGGTTTCAACCTCCAACCTGGGCGCCGGCGCACGGAACGCGGACCAGAACACAGGGATGAAGGGTGAGTACTATTGCAACTACAATTTGAAATAAAATTTGGAAAAACACTAAATTTTGATGAGTTTTTGTAAAAAATTCGAAAAATTTCTAAGGGTGGTTAGGGAAGTTTTTTATAGGGGTTGTTCGGTGAGTGCAATATCGTCAGGACGTCGGCGGACGCCTAGTTTTGTCTAAAAATGCTGAAAACAGCTTCAAAATCGCACGTCTAGAACCGAATATATTCACTTTTTTATTAAAAACTATCTCCCTTAGGTGGATTTAGGTACTATACAGAAACTATGAGAAATACTGTTTTTTGAAAATGTGCAAGTTTTATTTGAGCTAGGCGGGCGAGCGAGGTCTCAAAAGAAGCGGCTCGTCGCGGGCTAGCTAATTACGAAATAAAACGAGGTAGGTGCCGAACAAAATTTTGGACTTTTGGTCAAAAAACCAGTTTTTGAACCAAAAAATTTAGGGTTTCAACCTCCAACCTGGGCGCCGGCGCACGGAACGCGGACCAGAACACAGGGATGAAGGGTGAGTACTATTGCAACTACAATTTGAAATAAAATTTGGAAAAACACTAAATTTTGATGAGTTTTTGTAAAAAATTCGAAAAATTTCTAAGGGTGGTTAGGGAAGTTTTTTATAGGGGTTGTTCGGTGAGTGCAATATCGTCAGGACGTCGGCGGACGCCTAGTTTTGTCTAAAAATGCTGAAAACAGCTTCAAAATCGCACGTCTAGAACCGAATATATTCACTTTTTTATTAAAAACTATCTCCCTTAGGTGGATTTAGGTACTATACAGAAACTATGAGAAATACTGTTTTTTGAAAATGTGCAAGTTTTATTTGAGCTAGGCGGGCGAGCGAGGTCTCAAAAGAAGCGGCTCGTCGCGGGCTAGCTAATTACGAAATAAAACGAGGTAGGTGCCGAACAAAATTTTGGACTTTTGGTCAAAAAACCAGTTTTTGAACCAAAAAATTTAGGGTTTCAACCTCCAACCTGGGCGCCGGCGCACGGAACGCGGACCAGAACACAGGGATGAAGGGTGAGTACTATTGCAACTACAATTTGAAATAAAATTTGGAAAAACACTAAATTTTGATGAGTTTTTGTAAAAAATTCGAAAAATTTCTAAGGGTGGTTAGGGAAGTTTTTTATAGGGGTTGTTCGGTGAGTGCAATATCGTCAGGACGTCGGCGGACGCCTAGTTTTGTCTAAAAATGCTGAAAACAGCTTCAAAATCGCACGTCTAGAACCGAATATATTCACTTTTTTATTAAAAACTATCTCCCTTAGGTGGATTTAGGTACTATACAGAAACTATGAGAAATACTGTTTTTTGAAAATGTGCAAGTTTTATTTGAGCTAGGCGGGCGAGCGAGGTCTCAAAAGAAGCGGCTCGTCGCGGGCTAGCTAATTACGAAATAAAACGAGGTAGGTGCCGAACAAAATTTTGGACTTTTGGTCAAAAAACCAGTTTTTGAACCAAAAAATTTAGGGTTTCAACCTCCAACCTGGGCGCCGGCGCACGGAACGCGGACCAGAACACAGGGATGAAGGGTGAGTACTATTGCAACTACAATTTGAAATAAAATTTGGAAAAACACTAAATTTTGATGAGTTTTTGTAAAAAATTCGAAAAATTTCTAAGGGTGGTTAGGGAAGTTTTTTATAGGGGTTGTTCGGTGAGTGCAATATCGTCAGGACGTCG